>OY728153.1:1343608033-1353058033 GCA_963277665.1 Viscum album | reverse complement strand
ACCCATAAAAAACCCTTGATAAAGATAACAAGTCATGGAAACCTAAATAAACAGTAATAAATGGAGCTACCATTAAAACCCGTCAAAACGGTCATAAAGAGACAAAAACATTGGACTCACATTAACGGAGATAACTTATGATCCGAGAGTCCATTTTAGATCCGCGGCCTGTCAAATCAAAGATCCTGAAACGATCTTCGACCTGAAAGGTGAGAGAGTCCGAATGGACAGGCGGATCAGAAGTTATGACCATTTAAAAAAAAGCTGACGGGGGAAAGGGTGCTAGACACGAGGCATTGAAAAACATAACACACCCGATACCCACTAAAAAGGTCATAACATATGATCTAGGAGTGCATGTGGGCGCCGCAACTAGTCAAACCGAAGCTCATGGAACGAGCTCTGATCTGGCAGGTGGAGGAGGTCGAACTGACACACGGATCGAAAGTTAGGTCTGTTTGAAGACAAGTTCGACGGGACACCGGTGACGGAAACGGGGTTTTGGAGGACTTAAGAGGAGTTTTTGGGGTCAAAAAACAAGACAAAAGACAACTTCTGTTGATTTTGTGCGTAGCTCTCTTCGCTGGCTTCGATTTAATATGTGGTAGAGCCCAAACGGACACCCGGAGCGAAAGTTATGGCCGTTTGAAGTTGGAGAACTTTTTTCAACTTTTTATAACTCTAATATCTTCCACACCTTAGACCGTCTCACAGTTTTGATTATATTTTCCTTTAGATCTCGTCATGAGCTTCGATTTGACTAGTTGTGGCACTTCAACGGATACCCGGATCAAAAGTTATGGTCATTTTAGTGATTACGAGGTTTCTCGTGTTTTTTTATTTTTTTCATTTCATTTCGCGGCGGTTTTACCGAAACCGCAGCTATTTCGCGGTGGTTTTACCAAAACCGCCACTATTTTGTGGTGGTTTTTTAAAAAACCCTGCTAATCCTCGAATAAAAGTAAAAAAAATTTAAAAAAAATTAAAATTTTTTTTTGCCGTTTAGCGGCGGTTTTTTCACAGCGGTTTTAAAATCCGCCACGAAACGTCGGCCCGAAACGTGTTTCACGGCGGTTTTAAAAACTGCTGCGAAAAAACCGCTGCTAAACGGTGGTTTTCTTGTAGTGCCAGTTCCCATAACGTTTGGTTTCTCAGTGGGAAATCATTACATTGCCCGTCGCATTCCACGTTAACACGGTTCCTTCGGGTTCCAGCCATTGACTAAAACCAAAAAGAATAGTGTGAGAAACACTACTTATAATAGGAAAACCACATAATCAAGAATAAAATTTTACACCTAGGTTCTTATCATAGGTTGTTCATGGCCATTTCTAAAACACTAAGATTGTGTTTTATGCTTAGACATATCCTTAGGGTTCTTACTAAGGCATTCACATCCTAGTTTCCAAAGGATAACTATACCTTTCCTCTGATACCAACTATAACGACCCACACTTTACATTGTTATTTTTCAAAATTTAAGAACACTTATTTCAATATATAACAGAACCAAGAAATGACTGTATAGGTATAGTATCTTTAGAAACAGGGAAACATAAACAACTGGTTCATAAAGCATCTACATTGCCTCCCATTTATTCCATCATATATAGAGTCCCTTTTGGAATATCCTACTTAATAACCTTCTTCCTGACCTGGGGAAAGACAACATACAAAAGGGTGAGCTCAAATTCTCAATAAGGGTAAACAAAAGAAATATCAATCACATCATATTCATAAGAACCTAACATTTTCGAAATCATAACCTGCAAAAGAGATCATAATTTCATAACATGGGATAAATAATAGTAGTGAAATATAATCCCAATAATAATAACATAAAACATGAAACTTTGTGTCATACACACATAATCATATAGAATCATTTATTAGTAGTCAAGACTCATTGACCAGACTATCTTAGCGAACAAAGTCCATTTCTGAACTGATTTCACTCCTTGTTTCAGTCCTGTTTCACTGAACCGGATTAACCTTCCATTTCATCCATGTCTATCTCATGAGATATAAATCTTTACCCAATGCATTGGAGGGAGATATAGGTCCCACCGATCTCATAATTATACCATTCTTATGTGTGCCACAAGACCATAAATCATACATCATAGCATAACCCATGTAATAAAAATGGGATTCTTAATCATCATGCCATCATAACACAATCCATATAAGATAAAAGAACAACATAAAAATAATTCCATCATAACATAATAAAAACAATGTAAAAATAGGGATAGAAACATAACCCTCTATTATCTTAGATGGAAAATAATTTTGATAAAACACTTGAACTCCATTCTTGAGGAAAATATCCTTTCTACTTCAAAAAAAATATCTTTTCTTAACATGTCATATAATTTTAAACTAAGATAAGTTGATTAAAAATAAGCATGAAAACTTGTGAAGTAAGCTTCATGGAAATAATTTTCTAAAAATCCATTCATGCCGTATATGTTAAAAAAACATTCTTCTTGTACTCTGGCCGGAAAAGTCAAAAAGTACCTCGTACGAAAAACAAAAAAAAGATTCCATTCATATCTTATACTAAAAACTCACCGAAGGGTAAAATTGTTTTTAAAAAATTGTAGGAGGATATAAATAATATTACTTATTGAGGAAACATGGATGTGGATGATAAATATTTCCCAGTAAATTCTGAAGTATAAACAATCTCGGATAAAAATGAGATTGTGAGATTTTCCCTTACCTTAGGTCCAATTTTCTTCGTATGTGTCCGAACCTCCTGTATAATGATTTAAATAATGTCATTGACTTATTCCAGAATAATACTAATTGTTATGATATCATATATGATCATATTCTTAGCTTCTTATTAGAAATATTTCATTGCTACTTGTTATTCGGGTGTTTATTACTTTTTGTTCTTATGCGTGTTTTGTCGAATAAATTCTTAACATTTTATTAGGTTATAGATACCTCATTCAAGAATGGTATTAGTGTAATATATATCATATTTATTCATTCAATTCATTTATATAATCATTACACAATGAAGATCATGTAGAACAAGTCGCATCACATTGTGGAGACGGTATTCCGTACGTATGCACGAGCGATGATATCGTTCCCATGATCATGGAATTGTATTGGAGTGTATGTATACTATTTAAGAATCAATATCACTTTACAATAATCATATATAGTTATTATTTTCACCATTATACCCATCCAAGTAAGGTGGTGGTGGAAAATAGATTACACCACGCCGTGGAGACAGTATTCCGTACGTACGCACGCGCGGTGATTTCGTTTTCCGTAGGATGGATAGGTAGTGAAATAGGGTTTTTTAATACTTATAATAACATATAAGTATATGAGTGATACTGATGTTATTACTTCATAATGAAACAACTAAATAAGAAGAAGTAGAAGAAGAAATAAAGTTGAATGAATCTGTAACGGACATTACCTCTTCTTTGAAGCGCCTCTTCTTAACCTCCTCTTAGGGCACTAAAAATGGTCCTTGAAGAAGGCCAGGACCACTACGATGTTTCTAGGGAAGTGGAGAAGAGAAATTCGCAGGGATTGGCTGAGATTTAAGGCTCAAAGTGGTTTGAGGAAGAGAGAGAGGAGGTGCCTATTTATAAGGGAGGAGAGGGGCACCTTAGGAAAAACTAAAAATATTATTTTAATATAAATTCATATTCAGTTTTTAATAGCTCCAAATTGATTTATTTCGAAGATAAGGTGTGTATGAGCCTAAATACTCTCATCTAATAGAATTTAGACAAGTTTAGGTCTCTATTTTAACCTTATCATTTAGATTTAACATTAAGTTAAATAATTTTACTTTTAAAGTGTCTTCTTGTTTTCTTACACTATATGGTTAATAAAATTACTATAAAAATCAAAACAAACCCCAAGTTGTTTATTATTAATATATATAGCCTTTTCTAAGTCATTTTTCCAAACATTAGATTTTTAGGAATAAAATAACATTTAATAATATAATATTTATTTTGAAAACTATTTTATGTCAATTTTGACACTATTTGGTAATTGATTCTTTTGAAAATCATAACAGAATGATTAGTCTGAGAAAAGTTATTTAAATTAATACTAACATGTCATATTAACCTAGAAAATTAGTTTAATTCTTAAAAAGTCTAAAATTACATTTATTTGGGTATTTATAACATCAATTATGTAAATATTTCATTAATAAGATAATTACTGCATCATCAGTGTGTCATAAATAAATTAAATTATTGAATGTCTAAAAAATTATAAATAAAATACTATTATGTTGGAAATATTGTTATCTTTATAATGAATATTTATAGTCTAATTTATCTTATGTATAACCCTATATTAAAAATGTTTTAGTTATTAAACTTTGATTTTAACTATTTTAACTATTCTTTAAATAAAATAATATTAAATGCCCTAATCTAATCCAAGTGGGCCAAAATGGTCATATTTTATTCCTAAAGTTGTTTTTGGTCTAATTAAACTTATCCAATAGAATTAGGACATGTGTTAGGGTAATAATAATATCATTTTTACCCTTAATTACCCTATTTAATTTTAACCGTGGTAAAAAAAGTAAAAACTTACTATTCACCAAAAATTATTTTCATCTCATTGAACCAAATTTTAGTCCTTGAAATTAACCGTGTCTCTTGGATTTTCGAAATTCCACTCACAGAAGCGATAAAATTATGTTTTATATAAATTTTCAATTTCTCCTAGGAGGTGCGTAAAATACGATGAAAAGTTCAATAAATTTTTTATATATATAAAATTATTATAAAATGACTCCAATGAATTAAATTGAACTTATATAGGTGTTATGTATCAATTTTTAACTAAAATAAATTTAAATAAATTAAATAATTAATTAAATAAAAAGTCAGTTTTAATATAGTAACCCATTGTATTCACTATTCATCTAAAATTGATTGTTTTCAGAAAAATACCAATATTTTACCCTAGTATAATTTCGATACTCCGAATATAAAAAGGAAGTCCATTATGAAATATAAAATTTAAAAGATTTCAAAAAGTGGGTATTGCTATTTATAATGGCTAGTTTTAATAATATTTTAACAACATATCGTTGTTTACTGAAACTCAGTATTGCGTACAACGCAAGCTATCGAGGAAGGCCACAGTTGCGTATAAAGAAAGACAAGCTAGTGTTGTGTGTAGTGAAAGATTCATTTTAAGATGTATATAACATAAAAACAAAATATTTCTCATAAAAATCTTGGGTGTTAAAGATAACCCAGTTAAGAAGTCACTTGAATGAAAACACTGTCAACAAAAAACTAACAATGTCACCAGATATGGCTACTATATAATCAGTACATACAATGATAAGTGATCAATGAATTCAAAAGGAGAGACAATATCTCTGGGGTCACCAGTACGATTTTAAACTCTACAATATCCGTTGCACTTACCACATGATGATATAGTGGTTGATAACATGGAAATCCTTAGATAGTCCAAAAACATTCCATATGAACTTAATAATAGAAGCTATTATAATTTTTTATTTCATCATAAGCTATATTACCATCATCGTCTGCATTGAAATCTAAGACACATGCTTGTAGAATATCCTCCAATAATTGGACCATCCTCTTTGATTGGAAATCATTCTATACTTGTAACATTGTAATTTGTTTTAGCTGAGTTCCTGAAGACTTATCCATTACAAGGAATCCTAGAGATATCCATAGCCAGAAAAAACTTTATGAAATTCAAAAAATAATTGGATATGAACATATTTTAATCCCCAAGAGAGATATAATAGAACACAAATTATAATATATGTTAATCAGTAATTTGATATTAGAAAAAACTTTTGAAGATATAATATAGTGACAAGAAAATGTATCTAAAAGAGTGGCAGAAATATACAAGCTGATCAAGATAGTATCTGAAATGGTTTATGATACTTATCTATTGTCATATTGAACATATTCCATTAAGTACACTCATTATACCACAAATCCATGAATCTAACCACTAATTTTCATGACTAACCTCAGTTAATTTTGTTTTTGGGGTTTAAACATGTTTATAATTACCCTATATAGATCCTTGGATTATAGTTCACGTCTATACTGCACCCATGAAAATACCCAACAACAAATATCTATAGAAGAACCATGTGATATTACCAAAAATTCCCCATCATTGAAAATTTCTCTAGGGTGATGGGATGAAGTTGTTATTATGATCAAAGTTTCTAAAATTAAAACAATGATAAACTCATCTAGTTATATATTAAGAAGCTAAATTCTTTTCAACTTTCTAACCATCAACCTACTAAATTTTTTCATTCATCCACATATTTATACTAGAAGAGATAGTAATTGTAATATTAACTGGCCCTCCCAACTAGGTAATATGAGATGAAAGGAAAATTGTTACTCTAGCATTTTCCAAGACATTTTCAATATTCAAGGACTTGAGTAGGAACATTGAGTTCATTTTAGGTCAAATATCCAAAATATCTATATGATATTATTGAAATGATAAATCTATGACTTCATAGACTAATATGTCTCATATATTAAAATAGGGGAGTGAAATTAATTAGTTCAATGAAATGAATGGATTGCATACTATCATGGATTACTAATAACAATTAATGAGTTATTGGGTATGATACTTATTTATAATGTTGGGATATAATTCGCCAAAGAATTTGTTATTGAGGACCTCCAGACATAGTCCCTAAAGTATCCATGCCATTACCCAGACACCTAACAATCTCCTAGAAGGTTGATAAAGTAAACATTATATATTTAGAACCATTGATCCTCTAATTCCTCGACTGAGATGAATATTTCCCCAATGGTGTCTACCCATTCCTTGAAATTCTATATATCTATAGTTAATTATAAGGCACATCTATGTTCGATTTAGAAGTCATAAGATTAATAAAAAATGATTATCTATACCCTTATTCTATGGGAAGGTATAGTGAATAAGAATATGGTCTAGAGTGGATCTAATACCTGAAAAAATAGGGAAGGTTTAAGATCATTCCCAGTTGTACCCCCTACAAGATTGTAGTGGAACTGGCATATCTACTATAGCTAGATCATTTTATTATATTTCAACCAGTAGTCATTTATAATGCCTCTAGGATAGAATATTTATGTAATTACAAATTGTATAATTATAATTCATATAATTACATATTAATGGTAAAAAACTTACAAATTCGTAATCTAGAACATGGTTTTTCTATTAGAAAACTTATCCAAGGAGATACCCACCATAAAAGTGTAACCCTCTTAGTTTTACCCAAGTATCAAGCCCATTCTCCTATACCTACATGATCTTCACAATCACAAATATACAATAAAAAAAGACAACATACATAGACTCAACTAATTAATTACAATATAGATATATCACAAAGTCAAAGAATATATGTATACCCTTGAAAAAAATCTATTTATGTTATTTAATTATTGAACTACTGTAAGACACTTAACCAAAATATAATTAAAATTAAATCCCATGTTCCAACTCATGATACATGAATTCATCCAATTCCCAAAAAACTGTAACAGAAATCCAATTCATAGTTACCTAGAGGTTCATTACAAATGAGTTGACCCGACATACAAAAACTCCCATAATAAATTTCCATACAACCTATATCATTTCTACCATATCACAAAAATAATAGAAAAACCCACTCAAATACCCTTTGATAATTCCCTAACCCATTTTTTCTTAAATATTACATGAGTGGATATGTTATAAAACCTCATGTGTACCTCACCATATGTAAGAGCCCACCTCCTAGAGATGATGGTCCAATGGTGTAGTGGATATAATACAACCTTGGTAATCGCAAGCATACAGTATAAACACAAGTTAAAAAGTATGAGGTTTTGTTGGTTGGAAATTTTTTCAAATGCCATTCGGTAACATGTAGGTTATCAACAACTGTTGTTTTGGTAATGGGATGGGTCACTGAACATGGGTATTGGGACTATCACTTTGTATGAATGAGTGTGCGTGTTTGTGGAATGTGTATGGAGAGTGGATTATGATTATGGAAACACTAGTTTAAATTTATCATATAAAAAACTATTATATATGTATATTACCAACTTTTATATGTAATTATATTCATAAATATATTTATACAACATTTTTTCATATATAAATTGTTTTAAATAGATAATATATTAGTAAATTGTGTGGGAATCTTATGATAGATTGCCTATTGTGTTGTATACTCACTCCCTGTATATTATCCATTGTGTGTATACCACTATTGTTTTTCATGATACATTTATTGGGAGTATTAGATATTTCTATATTGGAGCATCATGACACTATATTCTGGGTAATGGTTGGTGAAACATGGAGTTATTTAGGTTTTCTTCATTGACATGATGCCACATTGGTTTCATTTCATCCTTCCATGTTCATAGTTTAGATATATTTTTTATATTACTTTCCACTACTTCTCTTACTAATTTTTTTTCATGGATTTTGTTTCTTTGGGTTTATATTCATGAATACTATAGTATATCAGTTTTATATATAGTTATATTTTATAGCGCATATATTATTAATGGATAATTATCCCCCATTGATCTTGTAAGCCTATGAAATTAATTTTCATCCATTGGGGTCTAAGGTATGTTACCTAAGGTCAGTAGTAGTGTAACCTATTCTAAAGCTATTGGGTTATGGGTGAGAGGTTACAAACTCACTCCATATTATGATTAGGTCTCACTGGTTCAAAAAACTCCAAAATTTATATTTTTTTAATTTATATGGGTTTTTTTCATAGATCACCGTAAATCTAGTATCATTGTATTACATTTGTGACCATATCTCCTTTTCATAATCAAATATGTTCACTATAATACATAAGTGATCTGATTTTCTATCACATGTTCTTTATACTGTAATTGGAACAATATTCATCTGAACTTCTTCTACCATTTATGTAGATAAAAATAAATCCACAGATATCCTAATGTAATTAAAAATGGATTTTCCTTCCCCAACTCATAGAGTTTGAAGACATTATATTCTTCATAACTAGAATATGTTACTCGGAACTAGATGTATTCTATAGCTTCTTAGACAATATTGAAAATACTTTTTATCATATCAACATAATGTACTAATGAATGAATCTCAAAAAATCCCACTTGGTTAGTATACAAAATAATTAATTGCATCAAAATATGTTTGACCAAATTCATAATATTCTTCTACTTCTTATTCTTTATTGACTATATATACTCAATAAAACAGGTAACAAAACTCATTTTTGGCATACATCATGTTCATATTCTCAACATAGTATTATGTTGAATAATTCCCTTTTTTAATAGGAAACATTTTTCTTCTTATATCATTCAATTTTTCTTATCTATTAATCATATTCAATAATTTATTTTATCATTTTTTCTTATATTTGTTTTCTTGATAATCTCATTTTCTCAGGTGGCTGTATTAAATTATCATTAAATTTTCAATGATCATAATAGTATATGGAATTAATTATATTATAGATAGAAATTACCATAATAAATCATCGTATCAATGTTTCCCATGATATTGTGTTCACAAATCAAAAATATCTTCACATTGACCAAAAAACAATATAGAATTCTAAAAATACAAGTATGATTTCTTCTCTTCTCAATTAAATTTTTTTATAATAAATATCTATTTATTTTCATCTATAGTATCAGAATTATATTCTAAAAATTAATTCCATAGTATTTGGATGTAAATATGCTCATGAGATATATTAAAATATAATAGTATCGTCAATAGAAAATAGAATGGGACATTACTCTTTAAAACATTAGAGTTAACCATGAATCCTAGGTAGGTTCATCTTGAATATATAAACAAAAAATTGTATCTTAACACATTACATAAATAATTATTATCCTAAATCATATATACAAATTTTTTTTGATTTAAATAACCTTAATAAACAATTTCATCGATATATTTCCTTTATAGATTTTGGGAAATATGGGATTATTAATATCAAGATATAATAAATTTACAACCTTCCACCTCAATCAAATAGTTTTTTCAATTAAATATATTATAAAGATAAAAAACGCACTCCTTCAACATGGATGAAATTGTTTTATGTTTTGAGATTTAATGAAAAACTCACACCTCATCATAAAAGAGTGGAAATTATTTTTTAAAATCATGAGACATACTTTTAATTATCTAGAATCTCATTTACTTTTAGTTCACCAAATTATTTAATTAGCCACTGTAAACCATAACTTTATTGCATTTTAAAAATAAAATATTATCAATGAAATCATCATATTTTTTCAGCACCATTAGAATATAATTTTGAAAACACAATTTGGAGTTTACACACAAATTCTATTTTCATTAAGTTATTATCCACAATTAGGTACCTTAATACATATGTAAACATGGGTAATGAGTTCAAAAATAAATAGAAAATTCATATACCCCAAATGATAGATGCACAAACATTCATCAATATGATAAAGTCAATACTTATTCTTACAAAATAGTAATTTATTTTTTCATGAACATTGATCCTTACTAATCCACAAGAATATAGTTTACACATAACCACAATTTTAGTTATGATGGGGAAAAATGGTTACTTAATCAAACATGATACTTTTGTTACAAATGTATATCTACATGAATTTTTTTCATCTAAAATATAATTTCTATATTGATATATATGCACAATGTAATGACTCACACATATAATTCTAGAAATAGATAATTTTCCACTTTCAACATCATATAAATATTGCTAAATATTTCATGGATGGTTTCATTAATAATCTAGATAGATTCTTTCGACCCATGGACCTTATTTAAATCATTTAAATCATTTATTTTACATGTTTTTAGTGAAACACACCCCAACATCTAGATCCTATCATATTCTATATTCCTTTATAGCATGTTGTAAACAAAACTCTCAAACGTATCACTAGTCCATGATAATTGAACCAAATATTTAATAGTCACATTTTTTAAGGAACTCTCTGATAGTATCTAAAACAATTATACATTACCCAAAAAAACTAGAAACATTATTTTTATAATTTTAGTGGATACTCATTTCATCACCCGTCAATTAAATTTTGATTAAATACCTTGTTAGGTATGTTAAAAAAAATTTAATTGAAAATAAATAAAAATATTACCCATTCGTCAATTCAATATCCACCTTTAGATTTTTTTCAATGAATAATTTTATCTAAAAAAACAACATAAATATTATCCCCCATCATATTGGATATTGAAATCCACTCCTTTCTCCCCTACATTGGGGCTCATTTCTATACCCCAGGCAGTGAAGCCAACCGTTCTGGTCCCTCCCTCGTCTAGGGGGGGACTTTTTTCATCTTCCTATTAAGATAACCTTCTTCCATTCATCCCTCTCCCTAACCCAAATTCCATCTCACCCATCCCTAACATCTGGATTATCCCTAAAGTTCAATACCACTTTTATGGTTTCCCTTAACATATGATTTCAACTATAGAGTTTATAGGGGACTCAACACTAATTAACCTAACACCGGTAGATTATTTTGGCCGACATCGATCATTGATCACCTTATTCAGAAAATTCATGCCAAATTCTTCAATATTACATGACAATGAAATTGTTTTCATTATCAATAAGAAAAAAATCAGGATATTATTCCCCTTATAGGATGATTTTATTTCTATGTCATTTAGGGATCCTTGATTTTGCAACAGTTCCCACTTCTTATTCATTTTAGGGTCGTATGAAATTCCTGTGATGTTTGAAACTATTATTACTGTACCATATAAATTTATTCATATAAATTATATTTTTTTAATAAGTAATTTTTCATAATATTCATATTGGGGAGTATAGTGGGACATTTTTAGATCTTTAGACATTAGAAAAAACACATTTTTTCACCCTATTTTCCTAATATATATGTGTTTAGTTTGATTCTTAAATAAAACTAATTAGGTAGTTTTATATTATAGATTTAAAAGTGTTTTTTACAATATATAGTTTTTCTTTGACACATGGATATATTATAATTCTTATTTCACGAATTTTGGTAACATTTTTTGGTTATTTTGGTGCGGATGAAGGTATTTCCCTGGGAATGTCTATCCCAACCAGTTGATTTAGCTGGATCCAAATAGCCTCTCTATAAGTCCTATGTACAATGAAGAAACAATATCATATGTTTTAATTGAGTAAAATAAAATATTTATGAATTCATACCCAATTTTTCATATATATTTTCCATTTTGTGGGCGATTTGATTGATTACAAAAAGACAAAGCAGGCTCCAACAAACGCTAGTTCCTCCATGATAGCCTCTTGTTTTGATGCGAAAATTGTAGGAGGTATGGGTAATGGTTAGTAGATTTAGAAATTCACTGCTACTAGTGGTTATATAACTCAAACAGATTCAAGTATTATTTCTATAATTTTGGATTTTCCAAGTATGAATGTTTCATTATCTCCGAGATGGAGGCTGGTTGATGAAAAATAATCATCAAGGAAAATTATTATTAAAAATTAATTTTTGACCTTGAATGGAAATAGGAAATATTATACTAACCCTGATATTTAGAAAACATTAAATATAATATGGAAATGAATGAAGTTTAGGTGAAGGTCTTCTGAGGATAAATAACTCATTCGAAATAAAGAAAACATCATACCAACAACAGATCATAAAAATGACTTCCAAGTGTCCATGATGGTTGGGTCTATCATTAGGAGGGGTATGAAATGTAATTTTGTTTTTAGGAAATATCCATTACATAAGTGGGGGATATCAAGGCCTCATAAATATTTCATAAATATAAAAAAATCCATTTAACAAAATATTCCTGCACGATAAAAAATTGTATAGAGACAAGATCAGGGGAATCTAAAATTATTGACGGTGCCTAGAAGGTATCTTTTAAGCTATGAAAAAAATTAGTCTGGATAATAAGGAACATGAATGTGAGGTCAATATCTAGGAAATGGATTCATTACCTTACAATGTCTTGAATATGATGGCATGAAAGTTGGGGTAATATAAAAGGAAATATTGGGATCTCATTATTCACACAAATTGGGAAATTATAGAATAATAATTTTATATCAACTATCCAAATGTCCTTGTCAATAAATACAATGAGTTAATGATTTGATTTGAAAACAATTAGGTGAAAATTCATGGAATTGAGAAACATTATGACATCATGGAAGAAGGTTTAAACATAAGGAATATCAATTTGGAGAAATATTTCTAGACATGAGATTGATGTCCTGTCATTTTAATGTTCTTACAAAGGATGATCTTGATATGTTAGTAACCACACTCAAATAGAGGTTATAAAGGGTTTTTGTATGTAATAACTTTATTTGTATCATTAATTAATTTTTTATCTCCCTCTAGGGTTAACTCTATTTTCTAGACTTTTTTGGTACACAAATTTTCCTCAAAATATACTTAAAAAAAATTAATTTTCATTCAATATAAATCTTCTCCCCAACCCAAAGAAAAATAAAAAATGAATATTTTTATTCCCCATATTGAACCCATGTGTTTAAGGGATTACTTTATCATCTCCAAGTAAATCATAATAATTTATGAAAAATTCTCCCCCTTTCTTTATTTCAAATTTATTATGACCATCTCAATCCCTAAGAGAACGGTGATATCACATGAATATTTTAATTATTCCATGAACTAATCGACTCTATTTATACATGAGACAAATGTTTGTAAAAAAAGTGATTCTAATTTAGAAATTAATTCTATCCATAAACACATATAATGAGACGTCATGTATAACAAAATTTTACTAGGTTATTGTCAAAATTATTTAATAAAAATTTCATAAACATACACTGAACATTAAAAACATTAATAAATTTCATGTGATGGTGTTTTTTCCTCAATTGGTTCAGATAATAACCCATATGATAATTTTTTACAATACAAATATAATCAATAATTGGGATTTGAAAACCATACTATAATATTTAATTTTATCTAATGATGTCTTGATTTATTGTTTTTTGAAAATGAAATAAACCTCTATCATATTGAATAATTTTGATAGCTCTACAACTAGGGATGTTGCTAAATTTAATTCATCATGTATCAACTTCTATTTTCATGAATTTATGGTACATATTGATATCTTATTCCAATTAATCGATGATACTAATAGAGATTACATGATGTGTAATAATATTTTGAATTTAGAAATTACAGTATACAAGATTTATCCTCTTTAATGGTTCACATTCAATTTCATCTTAAATGATACATAACCTATACAATATAGGACAATGATGACCTTGATTAGCTCTAGAATGTGTGAAACTCATCTTAGAATAGTCTCTCAACCTCTATAATCTTTTATTTAGAGAATTAAAATGTCTATATTTATTCATACTTATTTTATATTTGACATTATAATCCTATATCTCTATGTAGAGAAATGATTTGTTTTTTGTTTCAACATTATTCTAATCTCCAATAGGCCTTTTTAAAAGACATACCATGACACATTATTATTTTTTCCAATATCTGTTTCTTATTTTACTTTTTCAACTAATCTCTCGATATGATCATGTAATAATTATTCACATTCCCACCCTTATTATTGTGTATATGATCCTTCTTCAAAATATCATTTTTTATACAATGAGGTATTGGTTCTTCCATTTTGTATCAGAACAATAATTTTTCACTAGGAACTGATTTTATACATCGAATGTCACTATAAAAAACATCCCAACACTTAATTTTATACTTTTTGATTACCCTTCTTGGGTATCCTCATGGGAACTTATTGGATAATGTAAAACACCAATCCAATATATACTATCTCTTTCTTGATTTTTTTTCTATTTTTGGTTTAACAATTATCCCTTCATTATTGATTTTCATGACCATTTTTGGATTCATCCTGATGTGGAATTTTCTAACATAGAGGAATAATATTTTTATAATTTCTATGATATCCATTTAAAATATCCTCTTAAGTGTTCTCCACTTAGATTTATTATTTTATTTTTTCCCAAGGAAAACATTTCATATTTTTCCACATGATACCTATTAAGCTATAGTATCCTATTTATAATACTCTAATAGCATTCTTATTTCAAGACCAAAAAAAATTATTCATAGCAATGAAAAATTAAATTACAATATTCCCATATGTTCTCTAATTTCTCAGATATATTCTGTATAGATATATTCCAATTCATCTATGATAGATAATTTTTTTCCAAAATGATTTCTTTTTTTATCAGATATTATCTATATATAATTAATAATTATATATTAATCATAAGTTGACATATTATTCTAGAAAATAGGGGCACTATGTCCAGCCCTATAACACCACCAATAATAAATAAAAAACCTCATAATTTCGATTTAGGTGTAGTCTAGGAAAAATTACATCTTTGAAATTCTTGTATTTTGGTAATGATACATTATGATTTATTTAAGGGGAATATCGTTTCATAAATCCTCACATTCACTTTTAATATATTTTTGGATTTCTGAGACATTGTTGTTACACAAATTTTAACAAATTTTGTATTTTTTAACAACTAAAGGTAAAACAAAATTCGTGTAACCGAATTTAACTAGATAAATTTTTTCATTTTTTATATGAGAACGAGGTGGATAATTTTTTGATGAATCTCAATATATTATTTTAAATAATTTAGTGTCTTCTTTGTAATTAGGATCAAATTATATATTGGTTTTGAAACAGTTATTTTCTCATATTGTTGAGGAATCCTAGTTTTTAAGGATTCTATATTTCATAAATGAACATGTAATACATGAAATTTAAATCTGAGGATATTTTTATCAATAAAAAAATCAATTCAAATATGTATTATTTTAAAAATTCTGTATTTTCGTTATCATCATTCACTTCCGTATAATATCATATAGGAAAAATCTTTCATTTATTTTACCTATATTTCTAGTTGATCATTTTCAAAATATTGAAAAACATTTGGAAGATTATTAATTGAATAGATCTCCTCACTAACAATATTTTGATATAATTTATTCAAATTTTTTTAAACTTTTAAATTAATTATAATATTGAGAATAAATTTCATTTAAAAGGGTGTTGATTCATCTTTATCATTAACATTTCCCATTTGGGGGCTACGAAATTATCACATCATGTACTAGTTTTTAATTTATTGTGTTAGATTCCTACATAATAGGTGAATTTTGATCACTAAGTCCATTTTTATATGATAATTAATATGATATAATTTCATTGGAGATACAATTCATGTAATCATTTATATTTTAGAAAAAAAAATCACTAATTAGATCATTAAAAAAACCTTATTCAAAACTTTAGGCACTAGATTAATCATAATAATCATCTTGAATATATTTTTTAACAAAACTCGTCATTTTGAATAATTGCATCCAATATTGATTACCCCTTTACTTTTGATTTCTCTCTAAAATCATTTTCCCCATTATTGTTCTGGTTTCTCATATTATGGGCTAAATAATCTAAATCTATAACAATAAATATAAAATATAATAATTCCTTCCAAGAAACCTTTTAATAAAAATAATTACATTATGTAATATGATAAAAATATATATTTATAAAATTAAGATCAAATTTGATGAAACCATGGGCTCTAATACTAATATTAGGTTAATGTAGACCAATTTAGACACTTGAGAGGGGAATGAATCTAGTTTTTATTAAAATTTGAAAAAAATAAAATTAATCCTTGTTTTCTAAAAACCAATTTGTTATTTAAATACCCATTTTTTACTACTACAATCAATATTTACTTATTTATTTAATCATATAAACCACATTGAATGATGAATACAATTTGATATTAGAACATTACATTATTAAAAGGTTTAATCCCAATGAGAGAAACATACTCTTTACTGTGATTGGGCCTTACTAGTACATATTTTTAAAATTATAAATACTGCTATCAAATTTCTGTAATGGGTTTTCTAATGATAATATTGATGTTGTGTTCGTCATATTAGGCATGTATAATATTATTATAATGAATACATAAATATGTTCACTATATTATAAATGGGAATTCTCCACTAAAAAAGGTTCTTTATTATTGAATCACATTAGTCTTCCTTAAAAAAATACTTTTCCATTTATATTGATCGAATAATACCCGGGGATGTCACAACGTCACTAAAAACTAAAATGCCACACCAAATCAGATTCTTTTATTTCCTTATATTCTTTAAAAATAATAATAATACTCCGTCTCTGATTTTATATATATCTTCCTATATCTTCTTAAAAATATTGTTACTATCCCTTTATATATCCCCAAAATAAAAAAATTAATTAATTAATACAATAATATCATTATTCACCAAATAAATATCACAAACAGTCAGACGAACCATGGACAGAAAGGTATGATATCTTGGAGATTAGCTGTATAAACATCATACTTAAACACACCTAGAATAAATTTCTTATAATCATGCTCCCCTAAACCTTTCCTAGATAAATAACATGATATAATCATCTTCAAAACATGTTGAATGTGAATATAAGAAAGTGGGGAGATGAGAAGTTCAGTAAGTAAAAAATTTATCATAACATGTCAGATTAAAAACACCAAGAGTAGAACATGTGTATGCCATAAATAACTTAACTATGATAATCATAAAACGTGATAATGAAAAATAAAATCATAACATGATCATTAATGGATTCTAATGGGTATATTTGGAATCAAAATTTATATCAACATTCATAAATCAGGTGATTATGAAATAAAAGTGTGGTATAATTAAAAAAAGGGTTTAGTCATGAAAACCACGAATTTCATGAAAATAAAATATATCTTGAAATTTTGGAATAACATGATAAATGATTTGGAAATATGGAAGAAACATAAGAATAATAAGAATTGTGAAAAATATTTCATCAACACATTCACAAAATTTTTTTGAACATATATTCCCACATATCATCCACATAAAAAATTACAATGCTTCCCACACCTCATTCAAAGTACAATCTTCAAAAAATAATTTCCTTCATCTCTTTTGAGAGAAATTTATTCAACTAAAGTGATATTAAACATTAACCAATGTATTGGAGGCCAATATAGTACCCCACTCATCATCATCCCTACATGTGAGGATCACATGAATAGAGATATTTTTTATATCATAAAGGACCCATGTAAAAATAATTGGTTTCAGAAAACTTTCAAAAACATCTAATAACATGTACACAAGAAATAAAAGATTAACAAAAATAATATATTTCAAATTAAAAAATAACAATATAATATATATAGGGTGGTCTAAACATCACGAGATGAAATATAATCCATGTAATGTAAATAAAAAATCAAATAAAAATGTTTTTTACAAAAACATTTCAAAACTAGACATATAATTATTTAAAAAACATATTTTTTAGAGGGAAAGAGAATTTTTTTTAAAATTATATTATAATGTGTTCTGCTTATATTTTCCTATAAAATTCATAATGGTTATCCAAAGAAATGTGAGATATAGGATAAAAAACAATGACACATTTCTTCTCATATGTATGCATATTTTAAATATTATAGATTTCATGGAAATGTTCTAAATTCATTGTATAAACATAGTAAGAAGAGCCTATGTGGTTACCATGAAATATGGATATGTGATTTCTAGTGTAGAATATAATTTTTTAAGAATTTTTTCTCAAATCTTGTGAGTTACTAAGAAAACCATGTGTAAATATAGTTTTTATTCTAAATTATTTCACTCAATTTGATCATGGTTTTTCTAAATATGGGGATATTCCTCGAAAACCATGTCATTTTATTTTTCATGATATAGTGACTACTATATGGTTTGTGCATGATTTGTCTGACCCTACAACCAAACAAAGTTACTAGATCTAAAATTCATAAATAGAAAAATATCATGATTCCCGTGGACATTTTAACTAAACCTTTATCCTTATACATCATTATCTTAAAACAACCCTTCCAATATGCATTAAAGGACTCTCCCACTAGATTCCTTGGAGATCCAAGATCAATTTGGGAGGATCACATCAATGTAATATTGGGTTTTCTCTTTTTTTCACCTCATTAATATAAATATATGGTTAAAACCTATTTAACATGATTATTACAACCTAATTGGTGTGGAATGATTAGATAATAATATGTGGATGTATAATTAAAAATAATATTTCATGATCTAGGATCTTTAGTAGAAGTGGAAAGCAATCTACAAGTCCTATTTATAAGT
The DNA here is from genome assembly GCA_963277665.1 of Viscum album. Taxonomy (NCBI): domain Eukaryota; kingdom Viridiplantae; phylum Streptophyta; class Magnoliopsida; order Santalales; family Viscaceae; genus Viscum; species Viscum album. The sequence goes on along the minus strand of OY728153.1, from coordinate 1,353,038,705 downwards.
CAATAATTTTATCATCGATGATGAGGTTTGAGTCTCTATACTATGGTATATCCCATGGTGTTCATTATGTTATTATATAACTAATTTGGTTTTGGATCATTACATTGTTGAATTGAAAACCATGAGTGATTAATGCGACATTTTTGGGGAAAAAAATAATTTATTAAAAGGCCTTTTTATTGAAAATAACTTTAATGCACATGAAGTTGTTGATATGTTTCCTCAAAGATTATTTTTATAATGAAATTTTTATTTAATCTAGGAAGTGGTGTGATATCACTGTTGAATTTTTTTTATAAAAATATGAGTATGAAATCGATTAAATAAGGGATTTTCCATGGAAAATATTTTATGAAACATGATTTAATTTTTTAATGCAATGATAATGTAATATAAAATTGGGAACACCCTGAAATATGTGAAAAAAAAGAAATATATGATCCAACGTGGAGTTATATATCACTAGGGGAGGATTAAATGATTCCATGGATGTAGTGTATCACCTTTATAGGGAATTGAGGTTCCATGAAATTGGGAGTAACATATAAAAACATGTGGTATTATTCATTTGAGTTTTTTACACCCATGTCTTGGGATTGTCCCATAGGTGTTGTATGGATACATCATATGTTTTATAATTTATATGACCCTTCCCTCGGTTGATATTATTTTTGATTATAGAAAAAACAAATCATTCCATCTACTTATTAACCATGGATAAATTTATAACACATTTCAATGTGTATTTAAATATGTCTCATTTTTTTAAAAGAAAGACAATGAGAGATTTAATATTGAAAATGATTTCTCATATATATGATTTTGAAATAATATTTAAAGAATAACTTATAGAATCATATAGATTAAAATTTATTGGATTCCTATTTGTATTATGCAATGGATTAGTGACCACAACATATTTTTTTCCTTTATATTTTTCTAGCCTTGATTTTATGTGATACAAATAACAGGAAGTGCTTACCGTAAAGGTTTAATCAACTGGATCATAATTTCTTTCCAATGGGATCAGATGGTTGTGACATATGGTTGTGGGGTGATTGACCAAATGGTTACATTAGGATCAATGTTTTTCGTTCATGCAACTTGTTTTCCTGGACATAGTTATCCATATTTTAGATATTTCTTTAATGGGGTTTTTTCATTAAATGTGGTGTTTTATAGATATGTTGTTTGATACTAATTTTGTTTCTATCTTATCACATTTCTATAGATAGTGAATGTTTTACTATATTTATTTATTATGATACCTTGGAGTTTGGTGCCATCCCATGATGATTAGAAACGAACTTCTGGACTTGTCGTGAGTTAATTTATGTGACAATATTGGTTAAACAAGATTTTAATGTTACAAATTGGTAACAAGGGGTCATTTTTTTGATGAATCATCCAGGGTTGATTGTGTGTAAAACTTTTATTTTTGGTTGTTATTGATAAAGTTATAATAATATTTTTAGTACAATATTAATAGTATAGTAGTGTGCCTATCCATTTCACTTTCATGAAAATCATCCTGTTAGAATCAAAATTATAGGGTTGTCTCACATAATTTATTATAGTTTTATACATTAAGGATTTAATTTTTTAATAAAATATAAAATAAGGAATTGATTTCCATTCTAATTTTTTTATCTAATTTATATTATATATTATGACTCCTATAAAAATAACATCTACAAATTATTGTGAGGAATTTTTAGTGTTATCCCTACAAGTGAATGTTATATTTTATTTGGATTTAGTAGAAACAAAAGTGTGAATGATCCAATCCATGGGACATGTCTCCCATGTTTAACCAGAATGGGTGGAAGACCATGCTATGAAATCTACTATGAAGCATCCATTAATATTCCTTGGTGAGAAGGGACCCACAGATTAAGGGGAATAAATCAATAGGACTGAGAGTATTTCACTTTTCATGAATACTTTATATGGATATAATGTTATTTTCTCTAGTTATATATGATTTAATATTAGAAACGAAATTAGGGTGAATACTTTGTGTGAGCCAATTTGAATAATGACCTCACATTGTATTATTTTAATAAATTATTCAATCAGTAGTTATATAATTATACATTGAGAGTGGTGTAGGTATGAGAGTACATTTAGATATAGTTGGGTGATTATTCTATCATGTATTATTATAATCAATCATTTGAGTAATTACAAATATATCCAAAGATTTCTCCGAATGAATATCTTATGTCTTTGAGTTTTGAGATGTATTTTAGGCTTGATATTTGGTCAGTACTAATTTGTATATGCATTTCCACTATTATAGAGGATGTGGAAAAAGAAAAATATGGCTGAAAATGATATTAATGTGATGAAATTTCTCTATAGATAATTAGTGATAGTTTTAGGTAGGTAAAGATTACCATCAGACAAAAGATGAAGCATGGTGACCGGCACCAAGGTATTGGCTTGAGAAAAAAACATCAATGAAATGTTTGGTGGGCAATTACTAGTGTTATAGAGCATTACTCATTAGACATGAAATTAAGGAAAAACCTAGTGTATGTCACTTATATGAAAAATCTATCAATCTTAATCATTTCTATAATCACCCATTTCATCCCATGATTATGATATTATACTCTTTTTTCCTACCCCACATGTTTTGTCTTTCCTTGCGCTATATCCCTCAGGTATCCCCCTGTAAGAGGCCTCAATATGGGAGAGGTATCCACCTAACTTTATAAAGTGTTTCCACCTGATCCTCCTTCTATTTGGGATTTTCATAATCCTACCATCCTATAAGGGCCTAGTTTTCTCGCTTGAACATCAAATAGACACTGGCTTTGGTACAATTTTTCAGATCTCTGTCAAGCACATGATCATGTTATTGAGCACTTTGGGCCTAGCCCAAATTGTTTCTCCTTTTCTATGCTCTATCCCTCAAGAATCACCAAATAAGATGCCTCATACTGGGAGTGTTATTGAAACTTCCTTATAAAGGGGGGATTCATTCTCCACCTCCTTTGATATGGGATTTTCATAATCAAAATTATAAAAATTCCATTTCGAAGGATGAGATGCATGAAGAAACCCTTTATAAGATGGGGTGGTGCACTAACCAACCATGAGGCCTTTTCCAATGGTATTCATGAGGGATAGATCCTAGATAATGTAAACTCGTGTAGGTAAGTCTCAAAGTGGAAAATATCATGATCATGTGATGGACTTGGTGGTCATAAATGGTATCAATGCCATTGTCAATTGGATATTCCAATGAGGATGTTGTTCCCTTCTATGAGGGTTGGATTTTGGAAATGCCACATAGAATGAGGAGAAGCACATATAACACCTTTATAAGTAGGTTTTGATACCTCTCCCATAATTAGGCCTTCACCTAGGGGATTCCTGAGGGATAGAGCACATGGAACGAAAAATCACATAGGTTATGCCCAAAGAGGACAACATCCTGATCCTAGGATGGACTTGGCTAGCACAATTTATATGATAAATAATAATAGGGTATTAATGTTTGATAAAAATTCACCATGGGCTATTAGTTTATATATTACTATAAAAAAGGCATCAAATCAAAAACATGTTCTTTTATAGAATCTTAGGGTTAGAATAAAATGAAACATGACGTCTTGAAATTTTTATATAGTGGATTATGAAGCAAAGGAATCGGTTTTATGTGAATATATAATGAGAGGTATTATTTTTATTGAATCCTATATTGTTATTTAGTATTTTGAAACATGTGAAAATTTTCCCTTTATTTCATCCATTCCTATCGATGTGTTAGGTTTATGACCATAGATGACCATTTCATGATGCCCCTTCGAACCCCATATGAATGATGTCAGAAAAGTGTTTTAAATTTCATGAATGTCTGGTGATGATCATTGACCATGATACCATATGGGAATTTTTACTGCTTTATCTTTAAATCATTGATCTAAACATATCCATGGATTGGATGATTATCTATAAAGCCGAGATTTATTTCTATAATCATTTGTTACATTTTATTTTTTCTGATGGAGTCAATCATTTATTTCAAGGTTAGTACGATATGTGATGAAGAAGAGTATGCCTAATTGTTCCAATTTCTAATATGATATCAGGCCAAATATTGAAAAACATTCATGATGTTTATGATCCATATATTAGGGTTCATCTTTCAATAATAGTGATGGAATATTCCAATGTTGTTTCTAGATTATATATATAGGTTGCTACCTCAAAGGTATCTTCAGTTCTCTATAAATTTGATTCTGGTGAGGAGGCCAATTTATTTATCTCCATAAAAAAATTCACCAAATAAGTTGATATAATTAAAGTTTAAGATTATTGAAAATAAGGATGAGGGATTTATAAATCCTATGATTTCACCTTTGAATTACCAATGATCTATATAAAAAATATGGTATGTAATCTCAATATTTGTATAGAATACAAGAAAACAACTAGTATATTGTTAGGATAAAATATCCCATTCCTTGGATTGATGATCTTCATGATCCACTCCTAGGATCCTGATTGTTTCAAACTATTGATCTAATATTGAGATACGAACAGTTGAGTAGATGAGAGTAAGATATGATTATGATGGAATTTAAGAGATGGTATGGGGGTTATGAGTATCTAGTTATTCTAATTTTTTTTCTCACTCTCCTACTATAATTATGGATTTAATGAATCAAATAAGACATATATTATTGGATTTATTCAGTGTTGTCTTTATGGATGTTATCCTTGTCTATTTCAGATTAGGTTAAGATCAAGATGAGAATTTTTATATTTTCATTAGTATCCTGAAATTACAACCACAACATGGAAATCTTGACAACATTTATTTCTAGATTCATGAATTGGAATTTCTGGGTCATTTGATTTTTGAGAGGGTAATATTAGTGGATGATGAAAAGATTCATGTGCTGATTTCTTTAGAGAATCCTAGAAATGTGTTTGGTTCCAGGTTTTATTACTACTATTTGGTAATTAGAGGTTCATTTTTTTGTACATCTACATGATTGAATCTTTTATGATAGAATTGACCCATAAGTGTGAAATTTTTTTGTGATTAGTTCAAAATTTATTTTGATGAGTTGAAATTTATATTTACTTGATCTATAGTATTTATTTATCCCATGGTGATTTTTTTCTGATGTTTACCATGGTTCTTCAAGAATGGGTGTGGGTTGTGTTCTAATTAAGGGGTAATTGGTACTAGATTTTGGATCCCATTATTTATGTCCTAATGAGAAGAACTTTCACATTGATGATATAGATTTTATGGAAATAGTGAACCATTTAATGAATCGGCGATACTATTATGATCATGAGTGGTTTAATGTGTATTGAGACCATAAAATTTTATAGTATATATAAACCATGAGGGCGCTAAACATAAAAGAATATGGTCAGAAACGTTAAGAAAAAGGTTTTAAAATCTGGAAATGAAGAAATTAGTGAATGAGTGGTGCTTGATACGATTGGATGCTAAGATAATATTAGAGGATTTTAGAGTTTTTGGATAGGTGTTTCTACATATTTATCATTAAATATCACTTATAGACGATCAAAATTTTTCTTGGATATGTATTGGGAGACTAGTTTTTTTTATAAAAATGGAATCATTATGGTATGATGACCTATAATGAGAGTTGATGGTCTGCTAATAATGTTTTGAGATTTTTATACTATTTTATGGTTTTGATAGACTTGCGACAGGTATTGATTAATAATGATAACAAAAAAATTACACCATACACCCTAGAGATACCATGATGTATCATGAACTGATATTTCATTACTGGTTTCTGGGAATAATAAAATTGCTCAATGATTTTTGCATATTTATTCCTTTATTTCAATGGTTTAATGTGAAAAATCATAGGTCAACTGGTTCAAAATTATCCTTCAACATGTGTAGTGCTGATGTGGGATGATATAGTCGTCCGAATTTTTATTATTAATTCTCAAAATTCAAGTAGAAAGGATGCAATATGGGTGATTATTGAATGAATCCTGAAATTTATATGTTTCCTATATATCAAAGGGTAGAAAAAGGTAGTGGATCTTGGAAACTTGTATATAAATGATATTATTAGAAATCATGATATTCTATTTATTGTAGTTTCATTTTGGGACCCTTACTTCACATCCTAGTTTTGGAGTGGATTTTAGGATGTGATGAGTTCCTAGTTGAAGATGAACATAATTTATCATCCATAAATGGATGACCAGTCTATAAAAGACATCCAAAATAATAAATACATGCTTAAAGAATGTGTTCATGGATTTAATAATTCTTTTCAAAAACATGTATATTTTCTTGACGATGACCTATAAAATAGTTCTCATGCTTTAATGAGGATGGAAACATTTGAGTTGTTCAATGGGGGGCCTTATAGATCACCTCCTTTCTAAGAGTGGTTATGATAACAATCCATAGTTGAAGAAAAATAAAAAATGAGATTATGTATATAATTTAATTTATTTGGAATAGGTTAATAAATACTCATAGTAAGAAAAAATATAATTCCAATAAACATAAGTTTTCCATTGATATTTGGGGTATGTGATTCAGTTTTCTGTAGAGTTTCACATTTTCTTTAAAATATATTCTTATGGAAGATATGTAATTTAGAACAATTAAATATATACCCATTTAATATTTTGAAGAAACATAATAATGTTACTTATCATTTATACTTACCTAATAATTTTATTTCTATCAACAGTTTATTCTCAGTTTCCCATATAACGACATACCATTTGGATCCCTTGCACATGATCTAGTGGGAGGTTTTTTAGATATAACCTCAAATAATATTTTTTGATAGGGGTGTATAAATTTTGGAACAATTGAGTAAGGAGTTGTATAGAAATTATATCCCATTGGTTTAAGTTATATGGAAGTGTGTAAGGTACATAAATGATACATTGGATAATAACGACTCTATGATGTAGTAAAGACCTTAATTATTTTTGGTTTCATGATCCTAAGACTTTCTGAGGATAAAAATATTTTTTAGTGGGGATTATTATGATTCTATATTGGTTACATGTATTATTAATTACATAATTGGTTTTAATATTTTTATGTTTTCTAGGATTTTGGGATTAGGGGTTAAAAATAGTGATACAAAGAAAACAAGCTAGGTGCAATGTACAGTGTCTACCAAACATTTATCACATAGTTTGTCTAATAGTGTGGCCTAACTATAGAATCTAGACATTAACATTTTAATTTTTCTACCATGATTCCCTTGGTCATTTTTAACCTTAATCTTCTTCAAATTTTACTTTTTCTCAACCCATCCCCTACAGGAGAATTTATAAGAAACCCCCATGGATTCCTTGGTTACTTGTGATATTTGTTTGCGGATATCATCATTGTGTGTTCCATTTTTCTCAAAATTTATTATCCTTCCTCCATATGTATTATTAAAAAACTCTCTATGGATATATTTCATCCAATTTATTTCTAATTGAAGATATACTGTTATAGATTAATAATTAATGATTTCACTTGTTAATAGTTTCTCATGAGGAATGGATCTATTCATTTTCCATTACTGATCTAGAATTAAATGTGGGTTTCAATATTCATGAGGAAGGTATATCTATCATATGGGTATACACTCAAATATATTATGATCTTATGGAATTAATTTTTTTTATAATTTTTAAATTAAAAAACATAAATCCATGAAAGGATAATGTGATCATTAATGGATAGGAAAATAATTTCTAAAAATGGATTTTAATTTAAATTTTTTTATGAACATGATATGTTTGAAAAATTTCATTAAGGATGATGGTAAAAATTAAATTGGTTTTCAAGTATGTAAATGATGTGGTACCACTATAGAAAATTATTTTATAAATTTATTTACATGAAATGAATTAAAATTGGGCATTGTATTTGATTTTTTTATAAAACATGAATTCATTTTCATGAATGTAATGATTATGTAAGAAAACATGGTAATATATTCGAATACATGGTTAAACTATAAATATGCTAGCCCTAATGGTTTTAACTATCACTAGGGCAGTTGACCACGTTGGAATATAGATAATAGGTAGCCATTATAGTAGACCAAGGTTCCCAAATATTATGAGTCACTTATAATTAGTGGTATTAATTGTCAGATTTGGGTTCACCCATGTGTTTTAATTTTTCCATTCCATCTATATAAATAAATTATATTCTTTTTTATTAAATATGACTAGATACTCACATGATATTTATATTTATTATTGAAACCTATATATTTCGTCAAAATGTTCCTTATGTTTAAATTCTATGTCATATTTCATTGGGTATTTAAATGTTTCAGGTTGTTCAAAGGATGATTTCAGATTGAAATTTTTTCATTTTTTTATTTTTTAAATATGTTTCATAAAATAAGAATTATATTCATGTTGATTAAAATATTATAGATTATAGGTGGTATCCTACTAAGATTTATTTCTCACACCATTATTTTTCAAATTGGGGTTTTTATGGATCCTATAGGATGTGTTTCCTTTCTTGTGGGTGGAGATGGTTTAGATATATTATCATGTGGGGGTGGACCCATGGATTTCATTAGGTTCCATGTCATTGGTATTGTATCATGTTAATGTTTACACTGTTACATATATTTTAGATGTTACATATATGGGAGTTTCTCTTATTATGTTTTGTTTAATAGATAACCACTTTAATAATATTGAAATTTCTATCTTATAAAATTTATTTTGAGGGTAAAATATTTTCCATTTATCATTTTTACACCGTTTTTATTATTTCTAGACTATCATGATCATGATTGAACATTAGAAATTATCATGAGTCAACATGGGTTGCATTATTGGTTTAAAAAGTTCAGTATGACATAAAAATATATTATTTTAAACGGATAGAAGCCACCTTATTAAATATTTAAATATACTCTTGTTTGAATATCAACATCAAAAATAGTTGTAGAAGTCATCCATTTTAAAATAGGTGAATGGAAATATTGAGTTCACCCAAGTAAATAATACTTTCATTTTCAAAATAAGGCTAGAATTATTTTTGGGAATAATGATCATTGAATTGGTGGAAAACTCATCATTAATGAAAATGATGTTTTTTTCATAAAAAATACACATTTTCTAAGAATAAAATTCTTTGGAAAATAATATTTTAGTTAAAATACAAATTTTACTCCTAGACAGAAGATGTAATATCTTATAAAATTTTTTATAGATGGATTTATCTATCATAAATGAATATTGGTCAATGAAAAGTATTTTAACCCAATGAATGGAAATTTTAGTCAACTAATTCCAATTTGGGTGTCATAGTTCATGATGAAAATGAAATTTAAAAAGGGTTTATGTGGCGGAAAATCAAATCAGTAGAATGTAAGGAAACAATTACCACATAATATAATCAAAATGAAGAATATACAAAACTTATATGAAATAGGTTCAGGAAGAACAATCATAACTCAGTTAATGAGAATTGGGTTTCCAAAAATAGCTACAATAATGGTATCATAAAAATTGGATAGTTACTATGAACATTAATTTAAGACATCGTGAAATGAGGGATATTAATTATAAATTATGAAAAAATGGATTTGAGTTGACAATATTAAATGAATTATGGTGAGTAATATAAAATATGAATCGTGGATTTGAAAATGATACCATGAAACCCTTACATTAAATTTTTTCTCAGCTAATCAAACTGTAACATATATTATAAAAAATTTAATTATTATAGTCATGTATTTCAGAACCATTTCCAAATATATAACCATTTATATTATCATTAATATGGATACACTTTAATGATATTATATTTGGGAATTCACAATATGGATATAGATAATCAAGGATTTATTTCACTAGTATGATTGTTATAAAAAAAATATGTACTATGTTTAAGGAGTTATAAAGGTATAACCTCATTAATATTCAATAACATGGATAATAATGTACTGATTATGAACATGTCGAATAAAAAACACTTTTAAATCATAAGGAATATTAAAAAGGATGTTATCAAATTAAAAAGTGGATGGAGAGAATTCATGAGTGATTTTGACAACATGACACATATACAAACGAGAGTAAAAAATGGGTTTAATTATTGATATTGGTAACATATCATCATTTGGGAATCATTTTTCAGTAATTAAAGATTATACAACCATGTAATAATAATCATAAGGAATCCAAAATGGGTTATAAAAGTGGTACGTGATTCAAAAGGAGGATGAAACACTATATCTTACAATGTAGCTTCATAATAAATTGGGGAACTCATTAGGATCTTTTGAACTCATTATTATGGATTTGGATAAGTAGAGTGAAGGTAAATTCTAGAGAAAGGCCAGTACTATGTGGATTGATAAGATAATGGGTCGGGATTACCACCATTTGTTGTTTAAAGTATGGGCTTCTTTATGGGAAACTAGAGTTAAGGAAGAAGTAAGGGGTGAATCCCATGGTTGTTTGGTTGATATGGTGGGTTAAGTGAATAAGGTGAATTAATGGAATGTGATAAATGTTGGTGTTACATTAATTCCCAAAAAATATTTCTTTATGGGTTAGCTAACATTTAATTATAAAAAATTCAATATACTTTATTTTCCCATTTTTACACTTATTAAACTTGAATAAAAAATAAATCCTTAAAATTACTTTATTTTTAGAAATATAAAAAGATTTTTATTACATAATTTATATTTATAAAATAATAATTTTTTATCTATTTATCATAAATAATTTTCAAAATAATATAAAATTAACATTTAAATCAAAACATATAATGTGTAGAATAAATATTTTGATATAAAATTAAATTTTAATTGTTATGTGTTGTTAATCTTGTTTAACTTTTACTAATAATTAATTTGTGTTTAATTTTTGATTATATATATTTAAAAATCATATTATAGATCTAATATAAAAACCATACATTTAATTAATGATTCATAAAATTTTCAAAAATATTATTCATTGATAAAATAACTATGTTACCATAGTGACTTGTTTATACCGTATGTAACTTAATCATTATGACAAAACATGAAATGGATCTGATTATATAATTCATACCTATTCATTCCAATAATAAAATTAAATTAATGTCATTAAATTCACAAATGTTTTAGAAATTATTTAAAATAATAAATATATATTTTATTAAGACTCATTTCTTTTTGGGGAAATATTTATTTATCTATACTGTGTCAAATATGGGTTTATAAATAAGAAATATTTTTTTATATTATAAAAATACTTTTAATATTCATATTTGGTCATATATAATGGTTCAATTATTATAAAATTCATACTTAAATACTAATAGTGTCATAAAATTCATGTTATTTTTAAAAATAGAAATTTGAAATATTTAACTAAAAACATTTTTTAAAATCCCTATATTTCATGTTATTATTAAATTATTTTTTATTAATAAGTAATAGTTTTATTTTTTTAAAATTAAATATCTACATTTTGTAAAATCAATATACAACTAACGTTAAAAAATATTGTAGAAAACTACTCAAATTGGTAAATAATGTTTATAAAATGATATCTATTATTTATTATAATTTCATACCAATTACTAATCAAATTATTATCAATATATTAGCCATATAATTATTATATTTAAATGTTATTTATTAAAAATATATAATATTTCGGGAAAACAATATTAATTTTAGAAAATTTTATTTTCTACATTAAATATTTTTCTTAGTTGTTTTATCTATATTAATTTCATTTAACAAGTGTTAAAAATATTATTTTTTTCTTTTATATACATATTTAATATGTTTTTTACTCTTATTCAAACATTCTAATTAAATGGATAGGTTTTAGAAGTTATATTTAATATTTATGATTTAACAAAATATTTCTTAGTTTTTATTTTATTTATGTCTTTCATGTGAAACCTGATATCAAAAACAATATATATTTTCGGAAAATATAAAGTTATATATTAGGAATGTATATTCAAACCCCTTAAAAAAATTGTATCCATTCAATTTTATTTTTATTTTTATAAAATAATAATAAATTATGTCAATGATAAACCCAAGATATATCTTCAATTAAGATACCCACATTATTATTCTTGGTAAGACTACAAAACTATTTATCCCAATTACGCTTCTTAAGGGTTCATGGGGACATACAATTCATAGTTTGTTTTTAGAACCTTAATTTAATCCCAATAATATAAAAAATTGATATAATAATTTCTAATATGATCATATTAAATGATCATATGATTATGAAAAATCAATTATAAGATGTCTTCTCCAATGAAACCATCATTTCAACCAATGATACCAATTTTTAAATTATTTCTCACATGAATCATCATATAACCCTTTTGGTTTAACCAAGGATAATTTTAGTTTTATTTTCATATATTTTTCAACATAATCTTCAAATTAACAACGAAACCAATAATAAAATTTTTTATAATGATAATGTGATCAATCAATGGATATTCCCCATTTTTGTCAAAACAAGTGTGAATTTACACATCTTAGCCATATTCCTCGTCCTAGTTTATTTAAAACCCATTATTCCCTCTTTAAGGGTTATTACACCTAGGTGTATTTGTTCTATATCCTGCATCCATTTTTAATATTTATTTAAATATTTACTTTCTAGGAGAACCACATAATAATAAATGTACCATAACATCAATATTTTTTCATATGCATAAAAACATCTTAAAGGTTTATACTAATTATATAAAAAATCAAAATAATCTTAAAATAATCTAAAAAGTGGTTAAACAATGATTTGATACCTAATATAGTAACCCCTACAAAACATGTTATAAATAATTCATTAATATAATGACTTAGATATTACATCTCAAAAGTAATCACACTTCCTAAGGGGAAAAAGATTAAGTGTATTGGAGATTAGAAGTTTGTACATATTATTTTACATCACATAAAAACATTTCTCTATAATCCTTATACTCTATACTGTTTCTATACATATCACATGATATATTCATCTTTGTAAAATTGGTAATATAAATATAAGGACGTATTATTATCAGATTCTCTTTAATGGGAAACATATAATAACATGTCATATCATAAATATAATGGGTAAAATGAAGAAGAAATAAATTTATTAATCCTTATAAAAATAATAATTCCAGAGGAACATGAGATCATAAATAGATAATTATATATCCATAAAAGTTATGTCTTGTCTAGAAATACACATAAAAAATTATAAGTCAGGTAAGTAAGATACAAAATTTTAGAATACATTAACAATAATTCATAATATTGAAAACATGGAATTTCATAGAAATGATATAAATCATGAAAATATTGAATTATATGATTTAAAAATTCAAAATGATCCACCAGAATAATCACAAAAAATCTATTAAATAATTCATCTCACATACTATTGACAAAACAACTTGTGAAAAAATATTTGATCCTCTTTTTCACATAAAAAACAGGTAAACAAAGCTTCCTTCATTTCATTCACTTATAAGCCAATGGGGAAAGATTCACAAATCTCATTAACATGAAATTTCATCATATCATAAGATATGAAACCATATATTACTAATTGTAATGATATATTGCTCTCAGCCATCTTCATACACACATATTAGTGACATCTAAAATATAAACATCATCACATCATAAAAAACCCATGAGTAAAAAATTGGTTCCTTAAACCATTAAATAACATCAAATTAAATTAAATAATGAAATCATAGGATATTAAAACATTAAGTTTCCAAAATAAATCATATCATTATAAAATATAAATGGTGATCAAAATATTTCTGCATGAAACCTAAACCATAGTGCATAAATTAAAGTGAAAATAAAAATGTTTTCAGAAAACATTTTAATTGATTCATATAAAAATTACACTAATAAAATTTGTGAAGGGATTGATAATAATTTATAAAACCTTATTATAATTAGTTCCAATTAAAAAAATAATGACATTTTATAATTTTTTTATAATATATTTTAGTGTAAGATATAATCATTTGACATTAATAGGATGGAATAATTTTTTTTATTTTGAATTTTTTTTGAAAAACCATATCAGAAAAGTGGTAGTAAAATATAATTTTCAAATTGGAGAGAGGATATATTTTAGAAACATGAGTAAAAACATTGGATCTTTAATATAATAATAAATAACATTATTTGGAATAATTAATCATTAAATAGAGGAGAACCCATCATTAAAGGTGATGTATTTATTTTTCAAAAATCATTATAGTTTTTTTGGAATGAAATTCATAGATAAAAAATCATTGGGTTAAAAAAAATTACATAGAGATAAAACAAGAAATATATTACATAATTGTGTAAAAAATGATGTATCAATCATCGAATAATGATTATTAAAACCTAATATCTTAAATTTATAATAGGAAATTTGAGATAATCATATCGTTTTTGGATATCATAATTCAGGGAGAATGGGACATTAAGAAATGTGTGGTATGGTTGAAATATATTTCCAGAGAAAAAACATAAATTACCACATAATACATTAAAATGGAATAATGTACCAAATTATATGAAATATGTTCAAGAAAAATAATCATAACTCTATTAATGAGAATTGAGTTTCATAATACACTTACAATATTGGGAAATTATAAATAAGACTGTTACCATGAAAATTATATTCAAGTATCATGAAATGGGAGATATTCATTATAATTGAAGGAAATATGGAATTTTACACAACATATTATAAAAATAGTACATTATTAAAATCATGGCTCATAGATTGGAAATTGAGACAAAAAACCCCTACATTAAATTTCTTATATGTTATTCCCACTCCAACGTCATTTATAAAAAAACTAACATCCATTATCACCTATTTCTTAACATTTTTCTAACCATATTTTTTTTAAAATCCAGTGATATGGATACTATGGAATTATATTACATTATTATATTCACAATTTCAATATGGATAATCATTGAATGATTTCTATGATAAAATGGGTATTGTAAATGATTTTATAATTGGTTTAATAAGTTATAAATGAATTATATCATTAATATGAAATCGTATAGATTGTAATGTATTGATAATGAACATTAGGAATAAACATGTTATAGAAATAAAATGTATTATAAGAAGGAATTTCATGAATTGAAAATAAGAATGAGATAATCGAGGAGTGATTTCTACTGCATAATGACTATGTTAACTGGACTATGAAATATATTTAATGGGGGGATGTGTAATAAGAAATCATTATGGAGTCATTTGGATATTCCAAGACTAGTTATTAACCTATATAAATATAATCATTGTGAAAAAACTACTTATGAATACTTTATAACCTAAATCTTAATGAGAAGGAAACCCCTTAACATTGTGAGTATCTTCTTAAAGAATTGTATGAATACCTAGAATCATGGGAAATCCATGGTAGATATTTAGAGAGTGATAGGGAAAAAAATTCATTGTAAAGGCCTTTTCATTTGAGATTAATAAGATAATTTTTGGGAGTGATCTCCTTTTATAGTTAAAAACGAGCATATTTTCTGTGGAATAAATTTATTGCATATTTCAAAGTGTATTTAAATATACCTTGTTTTTTAAAATAAAGATAAATAGATATTTAATATTGAAAAATATTTCTCATAGAAATGGTTTTGAAATTATATTTTAAGAATAACTTGTATTATCTTGTAGATTAAAATTTATTGGATTCCTAGTTGTATTATGCAGAGGATTGGTGACAACACCATAGTTTTTTCCTTTAGATATTTGTAACCTTGATTTTGTAGGATACATATAAATAGTGGTTCCTAATATATATGATTAATAAACTAGATTATATTTATTTTCTAGTGGGATGGTACGGTTGTGACATATGGTTGTAGTGTGATGGACCCCATGGGTCTTCAGGTTCCATGTTGTTGGTCTTGAAACATGTTTTATTGGACATAGTTATCTAGTATTTAGATATTTTTTATGGTGTTTATTCATGAAATGTGGTGTTTTATGGATATGTTTGTTGATACTAATTTTGTTTCTATATTATCACATTTCTATAGATGGTGTAATTTTTCCTATATTTATTTATTATGATACCATGGTGCTTGGTGCCATCCCACAGTCACTAGAAATTCACTTTTGGTCTTATGGTGAGTTAATTCAGGGGACATTATTGGTTTAACTATGGTTGTATATTAAAATTGGTAATAAGGGTCATGTTTTTAATGAAACATATGTGATTGATTATGTATCAGACTTTTATTTATAGGTGTTATTGATAATGTAAGAATAAATTTTTTAGTATAAGAGTGGTGGTATAGGAGTGTGCCTAGCCATTTCACTTTCATTACAAACCTCTGGTTACAATAAGTAGCATTGGGTTATCTCACAAAATTGATTACAGTTTTATCCATTGGGAATTTAGGTTTTTAAATTC
This sequence comes from Viscum album, assembly GCA_963277665.1. Classification (NCBI taxonomy): domain Eukaryota; kingdom Viridiplantae; phylum Streptophyta; class Magnoliopsida; order Santalales; family Viscaceae; genus Viscum; species Viscum album. Next base: position 1,353,022,246 of record OY728153.1, on the reverse strand, counting down.
AATATACAATAAGGAATTGATTTCTATTATAAATGGTTTTCATCATATTCATATTATAGATTATGACTCCTAGAAAAAAGAGCATCTTCAAATTCTAGTAAGAAATTTGTAGTGTAATCCCTACTAGTGAATATTATAGTTTATTTATACATAGTCAAAACAAAAGTGTGAATGATCCAATCCATGGGACATATATCTCGTGTTTAACCGAAATGGATGGAAGACCATGCTATGAAATCCACTAAAAATCATCCTTTAATATTCCATGGTGAGAAGGGACCTTAGGAATAAGAGAAATAAGTCAATTGGACTTAGAGTATTTCCCTATTCATGAAAATTTTAGATGAATCTAACGTTATTTTCTCTGTGTATATATGATTGAATTTCTAACAAGAAATTAGTGTGAACACTTTGTGTTACCCAATTTTAATAATGACCTCACCTTGTAATATTTTAGGAAATTATTCAATCAGTTGTTATGTTATTATACATTTAGAGTGGTGTAGGTATGAGAGTTCAATTATATATAATTGGGTTATCATTATATCATTGAGTATTATAATCAATCTTTTGAGTAATTGAACATATATCCAAGGATTGTTTCTAATGAATATCTCCTGTAGCATAGTTTTGAGATGTATTTAAGTTTAGATATTTGGTTGGTACTAATTATTATAATCATATACACTTTTATAGTGGTTGTGGACAAGGAAAATATTTCTGAAAATGATATTAATGTGATTAAATTTCTCTATGGATAATTAGTGATAGTTGTTTATAGCCAGAGATTATCTTAAAACATAAGAGGAAGCCTGGTGACCAGCACCGAGGTATTGGAATGAGAAAAAACAACAACATAGAAATGTTTGGTGACCTTTTACAAGTGTGGGAAAACAAGAGTTATCAGACTAGAAATTACTGAAGCACATAGGGTATGTCACAAATGTGGAAAATCTTTTCATCTTAATCATTTCTATAATGACCCATTCTATCCCATGATCATGATATTTTCCTCTTTGGGCCTATCCTGCACTAATAGTCTTTCCATTCAATCTTTCCCTTTGAAATTCCCCAGTAAAAGGCCTTAATATGGGAGAGGCATCCACCCCACTATATATAGGGGTTCCTCATGCTCCTCTTTGTATTTGGTATTTTCGTAATCCTCCCATATAATAAGGGGCAGTGTCCTCGCTAGATCCTCGAATAGACACTATCAATAATGCCATTTTTCAGAGCCCAATCGAGCTCATGATCATGTTATTGTGCTCTTTTGGACTAGCCCAAATGGTTTCTCGTTGCATGTGCTCTGGACCTCATTAACCCCCCCTCAAAAGGCCTCATAATTTGAGTGTTATCCAAACAACCTTATAGAGGGGTGATTCGTACTCCTCATTTTTTAATGTGTGATTTTCATAATCAGTCTTCTATAAATCTCGTTCCAATGTATGAGAAGTACGAAGAACCCCTTTATAAGTTGGTGTGGTTCACTAATGAATTTTGAGGCCTTTTCTAAGGGTATTCATGAGGGAAAGAGCCCATAAAATGTAAACCCATGTAGGTTAGGCTCAATGGGGAAAATATAATGATCGTGGGATGAAAAGGTGGTAAAAATGGTATCAGATCTAGTGTAAATTATGTATTCCAATGATAACATTTTTTCCTTCTACGATGGTAGGAATTTGGAAATCCCACATAGACAGAGGAGAAGCACAAATAACCCCTTTATATTGTTGTTTGGATACCCCTCCAATTATGAGGCATTCATTTAGGGGATTCATGAGGAATAGATCCCATGGAATGAATAAATCTTACCGGTTAGGCATAAAGCGGACAACATCATGATCATGGTATAGACTAGGCCATCACAATGTATATGAGAAATAATCATAGGGTCTTAAATTTTGATACAGCTTCACCATGGGTTCTTAGTTTAGATATTACTTTGAAAAAGGAATCGAGTCTCAAACATGTTATATTAGAGATTCTTAGGATTAGAATAAAATAAAATATGATGTTCTAAATTATTATATAGTGGAATATGAACCAAAGGAATCTGTTTTAGGTGAAACTATAATAAGAGGTATTATTTTTATAGAATCTTCTATTATTATTTAGTTTTTTGATACATGTCTAAATCAAAAATTTATTTAATAAATTCCCATCGATGTGTTGTTTATCACCACAGATTTTCCCTTTCAGGATGTACCCATACAACCACTTTTGGAAGATGTCAGATAAGGGTTTTAAAAGTCATAAATTTTAGGTGATGATAATTGACCATGATACCATATGTAAATTTCTAGTGCCTGATCTTAAATTCATTGATCTAATAATTTCCCAGATTAGATGATTATCTATAAATCTGAGATTGATTTCTATAATCCTTTTTTCTATGTTATGTTTTCTGATGGAGTCACTCATTTATTTCATGGTTAGTGGGATATGATATCAAGAAGAGTATGTCTCATTGTTCTAGTTGATATGATGATATAATACCAAATATTAGAAAAAACATTTATATTTATGATCTATATATTAGGGGATATCTTCCATTAGTAGTGAGGGAATATTTAATTTTTTTTCTAGATTATATATATAGGTTACTATTTCAAAGGGAAATTGAGTTCTCTGTAGAGTTGATTCTGCTAAGGATACCCATTTATTTATCTTCATACAATAATTCACCAACTAAATTGATATAATTTAAGGATAAAAATATGGAACATAAAAATGAAGGATTTATTAATACTATGATTTCAGCTTTAAATCACCAAAGATTATTTAAATAAGGTATTTTGTTGTCTTAATATTTTTATCGACAACGAGAAAACAACTAGTATATAGTTAGGAATAAATATCCCTTTCCTTGGTTTGATGATCATTTTTATCCACTCATGGGATCATGATGGTTTCAAACCATTGATCTGATATTCATATTCAATCAGTTGAGGGGATGAGAGGAAGATATGTATAGGATGTAATTTATGAGATGTTATGAAGGTTATGAATTTCTAGTCATTCTATTATTCTATTCTCACACTCCTAAGAGTTTATGGATTTAATGAATCAAATCAGACATCTATTCTTGGATTTATTCAAGGTTGTCTTTGTGGATGATATCCCTGAATACTTCAGATTATAGAAAGATCATGCTGAGAATTTTAATATTTTCATTAGTATTCTGAAATAACAACCACTACCTGGAAATCAAGAAACAAATTAGTTCTAGATTCATGATTTGAATTTTTTTGGGTCCTGTGATTTCTGGGAAGTAAATATTAGTGGATAATGAAAATATTCATGTAGTGATTTAATTAGAGAGTCCTAGAAATGTGTTTTGTTCGAGGGTTTCTTATGATTAGTTGGTAATTATAGGATCTCTTTTGGTACATCTGCATGATTGAATCTCTTATGATTGAATTAACCCATAAGGTTGAATTTTATAGTTATTAGTTCAATAAATAGTTTGATAAGTTGAAATTGATATTTACCTTATCTCAAGTCTTTATTTATCATAATGTTAATTTTGATATTGAAGTTTACCATGGTTCTTAAGGTATGGATGTGGGTTGTGTTATGATTCACGGGTGATTGGTAGTAGATTTTGGATCCCATTATTTATATCTTTATGAGAATAACTATCACATTAATGATGTTAAGATTATGGATGTAGGGAACCATTTAATGACTTTGAGATAAAATAGCGCTTGGGAGTCGTTTAAAGTGTATTCAGACCATAAAAGTCAATAATATATAGTATCCTATGGATATAAAATTAAGAAAAATATTATAGGCACATTACCATTTGGAATTTGATTATGATATTTCATACACCCCCAATAAAGAGAATATGGTAAGAAACATTAAACAAAAGGTTTTAATCTCTAGCTATTATGAAATAATTGAATGAGGGGTGCTTGATAGGATTTGCTGCTAAGATAATTTTAAAAGAATTTAGAGTCGGTGTATAGGAATTTCTAATTATTGATCATTCAATGACACTTATTGATGATCAATTTTTTCTTGGATATTTATAGGACATGAAGTGTTTATTCAATAAGTGGAATCATTATGGTATGATAACCTCAAATAAGAGATCATGGTATACTAAAAATAATTTGTGCTTCTGATACTATTTTTTTGTTTTGGTAGACTTGTGATATGTATTGATCAAATATGGGAACTAAAAAAATTACTACATAAAACCTAGAGATACCATGATGTATCTTGAACTGATATTTCATTACTAGTTTCTAGGAATAAGAAAATTGATCAATGATTTTGGTGTATTGATTTATTTATGTATATAGATTAAAGTGGAACATCATAGGCCTATTGGTTCACTATTATCATTCAACATGTGTAGTATTGAAGTGGGATGAGATAATAATGTGATTTTTGTATTATTAATCCTTATAATATAAGTGGAACGGAAGCAATATGGGTGATTATTGAATGAATCGTGTAATTTGTATGTTTCATCCATATCAATGGGTATCCAAAGGTAGTATCTCTTAGACACTTGTATATAATGGATATTATCAGAAATCATGATATTCCATTTTCTGTAGTTTCATTTTTGGACCTTTAATTCACATTCTAGTTTTGGAGTGGATTTTATGAAGTTATGGGTTCCTAGTTGAAGCATAACATAATTTACCATCCATAGATGGACGACTAGTCTAATAAATCCATTCCTATTCATAAATACATTCTTCAAGAATGTGTTCATGGATTTAATAATTCTTTGATAACATATTCACATTCTCTAAGATAACCTATAAAATACTAATCATTCTTTAATGAGGATGGAAGCATTTGAGATGTTGTATGGGAGGCCTTGTAGATCACCTCTTTCTTAAGAGTGGGTTAAATAACGATCCATAGTTTGAAAAAACATCAACAAGTAGATGATGTATATAATTTAATTAATTATGAATAGGTTTCTAAATACACATAGTAACAAATAAGTATAATTCCAATAAACATCATTTTTAAATTGATATTTGTGGTATGTGATTGAGTTTTCCCTAGAGTTTCAAATTTGCTTTAAAATTGATTCTTGGGGAAGCATGAAATGTTTTCACCTATTAATATATGCCCATTTGAGATTGTGGAGAAACTCAAGAATGTTACTTATCATTTATACATACCTTATTATTTAATTCTTATCAATAATTTATTTTCAGTTTACCATATAATGATGTACACGTTGGATCCATTACACATGATCTAGTAGAAGGTTTTTGAGATATAATGTTAGACCATATTTGTTGATAGATTTGTATATATTATGGAACAATTGAGTAAAGAGTGGGATGGAATGTATATCCCATTTGTTTCAGTGAAATTTATTTTTGTTAGGTACATAAATGATACATTGTATAAATATGACTATATAATGTAGTAAAGACCCTATCTATTTTTCTATTTCATGACCCTAAGTCATTTCAAGGATAAAAAGATTTTTTATTGGTGTGATTTATGATTCTATATTGGTTACCTATATTATAAATTTTATAATTGGATTAAATGTTTTTATGTTTTTTTAGGTTTATGGGTTTATGAGATAAAAATAAAGATATTCAGTGAAAACAATCTAGGTGCAATGTATATTGTTTACCAAACATTTATCACATAGTTTGTCTAATAGTGAGGTCTACCTATGAAAATAGATAAGAACTTATTAATTTTTCTACCCTAATTCCCTTTGTAATTATTAACAAAAATATTCTCCATGTTGTTTATTTTCTCCATCGATCCCCTCCATGATAATTTATAAGAGACTCCCATGGATTCCTTGGTGGCTTATGATAATTTGTTTTGGATATCATCATGATATGTTGATTTTTTCTCAAAATTTATTATCCACCCTCTAGATAAATCATTGATAAAAATGTATCTAGATTCATTGGTTCCAATGGATTTCTAATGGATGATCTATGGTAATGGATTGATAATTAATGTTGTCACTTACAGATCGTTTCTCACGAAGAATTAATCTATTCATTTTCCATCACTGATCTAGAATAAATTGTGGTTTTAATTATTCCTGTTGAAGGTGCCTCTATCATAAGGGTTATCCAGTCAAATAAATTATGATCTTATGGAATTAGTTTTTTTTTAACATTTTGAAAATAAAAAATATAAATCCATAAGAGGACTGTGTGATCTTTAAAGGATATGAAAATAATTTCTAAAAATGGATTTTAATTTAAAATTATTTATATTAACATGATATGTTTTAAAAATTACATAAAAGATGATGGTAAAAGGTAAATTGGTTTTCAAGAATGGATCTAATGTGGTACCACTATAGAAAATGATTGTATAATTTTTTTTACATGAAATGAATTAAAACGGGGAATTTTACTGGATTTGATTTATAAAACATGAATTTATTTTCATGAATATAATGATGATATAAGAAAACATTGGTAATACATTGGTAGACATGGTTAAACAATACATTTGAGTTCTATAGTGGATTTAACTATCACTAAGGGAGGTGATCATGTTGGAATAGAGATAACATTTAGCCTTTATAGTAGACTAAGGTTATCAGATATTATGAGTGACTTATGATGACTAGTAGACTTGATTTTTAGAGTTGTGTTCACCCATGTGTTTTAATTTTCCCCTATAACTATATGGATAAATTATATGCATGATTATATAATATGACTATATTTTCACATGATCTATATATTTATTATTAAAAAATATATATTTCATCAACATGTGCCTTATTTGTAAATTCTATGTCATATTTATTTGGTTGTATACAATTTTCATATTTTTGAAAGGACGATGAAATGATTATTTCATATAGAAAAGTATTAATTTGTAACTTTTTTATAAAAATGTTTCATAAAAGAAATAGTATATTCCTATAGATGAAAATTTTATAGATTATAGGTGCTATCCTACTGAGATTTAGTTCTCACACAATAAGTTTCACAATAGGGTGTTCGTAGCCTTGGTTTTCCAGAATATAGTTAATGGGACGAGCATCGTGAAGTGTATGGATCCCTAAGATTGTGTTTCCTTTCTAGTGGGTTGAGATTGTGCAGACATATTGTAACGTGAGGGTGGACCCATGGATTTATTCGGGTTCCATGTCATTGGTATTGTATCATGTTCATCATTACATTACTATATATATATTATATGTTACGTAAATGGTATTTTTTCTTATTATGTTATTTTAATGGATAACTACTTTGGAAATATTGAAATTTTTGTATTATAACACTTATTTTGAGTGTCAAATCTTTCCCAAGTGTCATTTTTATACCATAGTTCTTGTTTCTAAACTGACCTGATCAATAATGAACATTATACCTTACCATGGGTCAACATGTGTCGCATTATGGGTTTAAACAGTATAGTATGTAAAAACAATTTATTTTTTATAACAGATAAAATCCCCCTTTTTAAATATTTAAGTACACTCTTATTAAAAACTGAACATCAATATAGTGGTAAAAAACATTCATTTTAAAAAGGAGAATAGAAATATTGAGTTCACCCAAGTAAACACATACATTGGTTTCAAAATAAGGGTGGAATTGTTTCTAGGGATAATGAGCATTTATTTAGAGGAAAACATATCATTAAAAGAAATTATTATATTTTTCATTCAAAAATACCTATTTTTTTAGAATAAAATTATTTTATAAAGAATATTTGAGTTAAAATAAAAATTTTACCCATAGAGACAAGATATAATATCTTATAAAATTTTTTTAGATGGATTTATATATCTTAAATGATTTTCGCTCAATGAGAAGTATTTTACCGTAATGAAAAGAAATTTTATTGAACAAATTCCCATTTGGGTGTCCCAAATCATGATGAAAGTGAAATTTAAAAAGGGGTTATGTGGATGAAATGTAAATAATTAAAAAGTAATGAAATAATTACCAGATAATTTAATTAAAGAAATTTTATACTAAAATTATATTAAATAGGTTCAGGACGAACAATCATAACTAAGTAAATGAGAATTGGGTCTCCAAAAACACTTACAGTAATGGTATCATAAAAATAAGATAGTTACTATGAATTTAAATTTAAAACATCATTAAATGAGAAATATTAATTATCCTTTATGAAAAATAGATTTGAGTAGACAAAATGAAATGAATTATGTTGAATAATATAAATAATGATTAATAGATTTAAAAATGATACAATGATACCCTTACATTGAATTTTTTCTCAGCTGATCAAACTGTAACCTAAAATATAATAAAAATAAGTATCATAGTCAAGTATTTCAGAACCTTTTCGAAATACATAACCATATATAACCTTAATCTATAGGGAAACTCATTCATGATATTATTTGTGGTGATTCACAATATAGATAAGGATATTCAAGGAATTATTTCTATAGCATTATGGTTATACAAAAGGAATATGTACTGGGTTTAAGGGGTGATAAAGTTATAAACTTGTTAATATTCATTAACTTGCACTGTAATGTACTGATTATGAACACTTGGAATAAAAATCACATGGATATAATAAGGCATATTAAAAAGGAAGTTGTAAAATTGAAAAGTGGAATGGTGAGAATCGATGAGTGATTTTGAAAACATGACACATATGTAAATGAGAGTATAAAATGGATTTAATTGTAGATATTGGAAATATATCAACATTTGGGAAACATTTTTATTGTAAATTAATGTCTATAGACACATGTAATTATAACGATAAGGAATCAAAAAGGGGTTATAAAAAAGGTACATGATTCCAAAAAGGATGAAACACTTTATCCTACTATGTAGCTTCATAAAAATTTGGGGAAATCATTAGAACATTACGAACTCCATAGTATGGATTTGGAGAAGTATATTGATGGTAAATTAAAGATAATGTATAGTACAATATAGATGGATTATAAAATCGGTGGGGGAGATCTCAATTTGTTTTTAAATGATGGGCATTTTCTAGGGAAACTAGAGTTAGAGAAGAGGTAAGGGTTGAATAACATGGGTGTAAGGAGTATGTGGTGGGTTATGTGAATTAGGTGAATAAATAGAATGTGGGAAATGTTGGTATTACATTAATTTATAAAAAATATTTCATTCTGGGTTAGCTAACCTTTAATCATAAAAAATTCAAGATGCATTAGTTTCCCATTTTAACACTTATTAAACTTGATTAAAAATAAATCAAATAAATTAATTTTTTTTAGAAATATAAAATTTATTTTTATACAATAATGATTTGAAAAAAAAATTATTATCTATTTAACAAAAATAATTTTCAAAAAATTAGAAAATTAACTTTTAAATCAAAACATATAATGTGTAGAAAATTTATTTTTATATAAAATTAAATATTAATTAGTATGTGTTGTTAATCATGTTTTACTTTTATTAAAAATTAATTTATTTTTAATTTTATATTATATATATTTAAAAATCATATTATAGTTGTAATATAAAATTTTACATTTAATTAATGATTCAAAACGTTTTCCAAAATATTATTTATTGAAAAAATAACCATTTTTCCATTGTGACCTATTCGCATCATAGGTAACATAATCATTATGACCAAAAATGAAATAGTTATAATTATATAATTCATACCTATTGATTCAAATGATTAAATTGTTTTTTGTAATTAAGTTCACAAATGTGTTAGAAATAATTTAAATTAATTAATGTATAATTTATTAAGAGTAATTAATTTTTTGGGAAAATATTTTTTAATTAATAATGTGTAATATATCGGTTTATGAATAAGAAATATATTTTTAAAAATTATAAGGATACTTATAAAATTCCTATTTGGTCTTATATAATGGTTCAATTAATTTAAAATACATACATAAACACTAATAGTGTCATAAAATTCATGTTTTTGGGAAAAAAATATTTTTGAACTATTTAACTAAAAACAAACCATTATAAAAAAATCATAAGTTTTTGTATTATTATTAAATTATTTTTGTTAATAAAAAGTTTTGTTCATTTTTCAAAATTAAATATCTACTTTTTGTGAATTCAATATACAACTAAAAATAAAGAATATAGTGGAAAACTACTCAAATTGGTAAATAGTGTTTTGAAATGATATCTATTATTTATTATAATTTCCTATAATTTGCTAATTAAATAATCATCTATATATTAGTCATATTATAAATATATTTTAATATTATCTAATCATAATATATAATGTTTCTTGAAAACAATACCATTTATAGTAAATTTTATTTTCAGTATTAAATGTTTTTTTAGTTTTTTTTATATTCATTTCATTTAACATGTGTTAAAAATATTATTTATTTTATTTTTATTCATATTTAATATTTTTTTATCTTATTCAAACTTTCTAAATAAATTTATATTCTCTAGAAGTCATATTTATTATTTTTGGTTTACCTAAATATTTCACGTTTATTATTTCATTTATGTGATTTTGTAGAAGATGACTTCAAACACAATATTTATTTTTGGAAAATATAATGTTATATAGTAGAAAAGTATATTCAAACACATTAAATAAATTTTATCCATTCCATTATAATTATATTTTTACATAATAATTATAAATTTTATCAATGATAAACCCAATATATATCTTCAATTAAGATATCCACATTATTATTCTTGGTAAGAATACGAAACTATTTATACCAATTACGCTTCTTAGTGATTCTTAGGGTCATACCTTTCACAGTTTGGTTTTATAACGGAACTTTAATAAAAATACAATAAAAAATGGATATGATAATGTCTAATTGGATCAGAATAAATGATTATATGAGTATGGAAAATCCATCATAGGACTTCTTCTACAATGACACCATTATTTCATCTAATGAACCCCTTTTTCCAATTATTTCACACTTGAATCTTCATATGAACCTATTGGTTAAACCAAGGTTAATTTTAGTTTTAATGTCTTATATTTATCAACATATTCCACAAATTTACTAGGAAACCAATCATAAATATTGTTTATAAAGATAATGTGATCAATCAAATCATATCCTCCATATGTGTCAAACCAAGTGTAAATTTACACCTCTTAATCTTGTACCTCACCTTAGTTTAGTTAAAACCCATATTTCCTTCTTCCTTGTTTATTACCCCTAGGTGAATTTGATCCATATCCTACATCTACATTTAATATTTATTCACATATTTACATTCAAGGAGAACCAAAAAATTATTAATTTACCATAGCATTAAGATGTTCACATATACATAAACACATCTCAAAGGTTCTTACTAATTATATAAAAAACTACTAAATAAAAAAATAATATAAAAAAGTGGAAAAACATTGATTTGATACCTATTATTGTTACCCCTATAAAACATGTCATAAATAAATCAATAATATCATGATTTAGATATTACAACTCATAATTACGCGCACAACCTTAAGGACAAAATCTTAAGTGTATTAGAGAATATTAGTTTAAAAATATTATTTTACAACACTTGAAAACATTTCTATATATTCCTTCACCTCTATACCATTTCTATACATATCACATTATATATTAATATTTATAAAATAGGGAATATAAACACAAGAAAGTATTATTATCAGATTAAATTTTAGGGTAAACATATAATAACATGTCATATCATAAATATAATGGATAAAATAATGAAGAAATAAATTTATTAATCATGATAATCAATGAGAAATCCAGAGGAACATGAGATTATAAATATATAATTATACATCCATAAAAGTTATTACTTTTCTCAAAATACATATTATCAATAATAAAGAAAGTAAGTATGTTGCAAAATTGTAGAATACAGTAATAATAGTAATGTTGTAGAAAACATTGAATTTCAACGAAATGAAATAAATCATGAAAATGTGGAATTACATGATATAAAACTTGTGAATGTTCCACCACTATAATCAAAAAAATATTATAAATAATTATTCAAACATAAAGTTCACCAAATAACTTTTTCAAAAATATTTGATCATCTTATTCACATAAAAAACATGCGAACAAAGCCTCATTCATTTCATTCACTTATAATAAAATGTGAAAAAGATTCCCACATCTCATTAACATGAAATTGCATTATCTAAAATGATATGAAACTATATATTACCAATTTTAAGGACAAATAAATCCCCACTAATCATCATACACACATATTAGTGATATTTAAAATATAACCTTCATCATGTAATAAAAACCCCACGAATAAAAAATAGTGTTCTTAAACTATTAAATAACATCCAATTACATGAAATAATGAAATCATAGGATATGAAAACATTAATTTTTCAAAATAAATCATATCATTATAAAATATAAATGGAGATAAAAATATTGCTTCATGAAAGATAAACCATAACGTGTAAATTAAGGTGAAAATTAAAATGTTTTAAAAAAACATTTTAATAATTAATATAAAAATTCCACTAATATAATATGTGAAAGGATTGATAATAATTTATAAAACATTATTATAATGAGTTAAAATTTAAAAAGGAAGGAAAATTCATAAATTTTATTATAATAAATCTTAATGGATTCTATAATCATTTGATATTAATATAATGGAATAGAAATTTGTTTTATATTTTGAAACAATTTTTTTTGATAATTTATATAAAAAACATGGATGTAAAATATAATTTTAACTTTGAGAGAAGAAATATTTTCGAAACATGAGTAAAAAATATTTGGTCTTTAATATATTTATAAATAAAAACATTTAGAATAATTAACATCGAAATTTAGGATAACCCATCATTAAAGGGGATGTATTTTTTTAAAAAATAATTATAGTTTTATGAGAATGAAATTCTTAGATAAAAACATTGTGTTAAAAAAATATTTTACCTTGAGATAAAACTAGAAATATATTACTAAATAGTAAATAAAATGATGTACCAATCACTGAATAATGATTCTGAATGACACCTATCTTAACTTAATGAAAGGTAATTTGAGATAATCATATCCATTTTGGATATCATAATTCACAAAGAATGTAATATTTCGAAATGAATTATACGGTAGAAATATAATTCCATAGAAAAAACATAAATTACAACATAATACATTAAAATGGTAGAATGTACCAAATTATATGAAATATGTTCCAGACTTATAATCATAACACTATTTATGAGAATTGAGTTTCTTAAAACACTTACAATAATAGGAAATTAAAAATAAGAGGGTTAAAATGAAAATGATATTCATGTATCATGAAATGATAAATATAAATTATAATTGAAGGGAATATCGAATTGTATACAACATATTAAAAAATAATTGTACATTATATTAATCATGACTCATGGATTTGAAATTGAGACAAAAAATCCCAACATTAAAATCCTAATATATTAATCTCACTCCAACATCATTTATAAAAAATTTAACTTCCATATACATCTATTTCATAAGTATTTTCTACCAATAATTTTTTTTAATGCATAGATATGGATTCTTCAAAATTATATTAGAATGTGATATTCATAATTTCCATATAGATAATCATGGAATGATTTCTATGAGATAATGAGTATAGAATATTTTTTTGAAATTGGATTAAAGAGTTATAAATGAATTCTTTCATTAATATGAAATTGAATAGATTGTAATGGATTGATTATGAACATTTGAAATAAACATATTATGGAAATAAAATGTCTTATAATAAGTAATTGATTGAATTGAAAATAGGAGGGAGAGAATAGAGGGGTGAATTTTACTATGTGATGACAATGTAAATGGGAATATGAAATATGTTTAATGAGTTGGACGTGCAATATGATATCATTAGAGAGTCATTTGGATAGTACAAGACTGATTATGAACATATATAATAAAAATGATTTGGAAAAACTACATATGAATAATTTATAACGTAAGTCAAAATTTGGAGGAAAACCCTTACCTTTGTGAGTATCCTCATAAAGAATTGTATGAATCCCTAGAATCATGGGAAATCCATGATAGACAATTAGAGAGGTATAGGGATGGAAATTCATTGTAATGGCCCTTTGGGTTTAGATTAAAAAAGTAATTTCTGGGAGTGATCACTTTTTATAGTTGAAGACAAGGGGATTTTTCAAGGAATACTATAGTTAAATAAGGGGGTAAAAATATAATCACTTGGGAGTTCGGTGGGTTGGGTGAGTTAGGAGGGTTTGGTTAAGAAATGGTAGGTATAAAACATGTGTATGAATTTTATGAATAAAAATTGTTTCTATTATTTGTACAAGACCTTTAAATAAAAAAACGTTTGGATATATTATTTACCCTTTTTTACGCTTATGATGCCTGATTGAAAAATAAATCCTGATAATTATTTAATAAATAAAAAAATAATATTTCTATAATACTAAAATAAAACATGATTAATTTGAATTTTTTTCTCTATTTTTCCAAAAAAAATCTATATAGTGTAAACATAACTTTTCAATCAAAACATATAATGTGTTGAAAACTATTTTTGTAAAGAACATGGTTTTAATTGTTAGGTTTTTTAAAAAAATTTACCATTGTTTACCAATGAAATATGTGTTAGTTTTTTCTATATATTAATTAACATTATATTAATTTATTAATTTAAAAAATATCCATTTAGTTTAAAAGATACACAATCTTTAAAAAATTATTATTTATTGAAAAATAATTTTTTTATTATGGTAACATGTTTTTACCTTTAGTTACATAATCATTTTGAAAAAATTATATGTTCCTTATTATATAATTTAGACCCAATGATTTCCAATTTGATATTTATTTAATAATTTTAATTTTCAAAATGTGAAAAATTAATTAAAATATTATATTTATAATGTCTGTTTCAAAAAATATATATTATATTACAAAATCTCAAATAAATGTTTATATATTAAAAATAAATTTAAAAAAAAAACTATTATAAAATACATATCTTTGTATTATATTATTTTTAACTAGTTTACTATTTATACATATATAATAATATTTTCAAAAAATTAAATTTACTTTTAAATACAATATTTTTCACTATTAACCTAGAAATATATATTTTCATGAAACATCTATAAAAATAATCATAATATTATATTATTATTCTTAATAAAAATATATTTTTGACTTTTTAAAAATGGATTTCTCAATATTTAGAATTGAATTTATGATTAAAATTCCTAAAAATAGAGGAAATCTATTTATATTGGGAAATAGCCCTATAAAATTTTAAAAAATAATTGGAAATATATTAATCATGTTATCTATACATAATTTAATTAATAATTCATAATATAAAAACATTATTGAAATATAATTACATGTTTAAGAAAAAAACTAGAATAAAATGATTTTCTAGTTGTGTTAACAACACCAATTACATTTAATATGTATAAAAAGTGGTATTTATTTTCATTACATATATATTTCATATTTGGGTTACTCCAATTAATAACTGATAATTTGATAGATATGAGTTAATGTTAATATTTAATATATATGTTTTACAAGAATTATTAAAATTTATCATTTGAATTTGGTGTTGTGTGTGGATATAGAATTTATTATAGTATTCATTTTAGAAAAATATACACTAATATACCAGTTTGATTCATCTTAATAAAATCTCTTTATGGAAACAACCTCAAAAAATCATACTTGGATAATATACAATGTAGTTCACATATTTAGAATCGTACATAATGAAAGAACATAAAATACTTGAGCCAGATATTTTTCATAACATGAAATGGATCATATAACTATTTCTTGTTTTCCCTCTTCTTATTTTTATCAAATTTTTTTATATTATCTCTAACCAACATTTTTGGTTAAATTAATCATCTCCACCTTTTTTATTATATTTTGAGAGTATAATATGTTGGTGAAGTTCCCATTGGATGAGATTTAAATGACTTAGTATGTTATTGGTGTATAGTGGTGGTTGTTAAAGGATTGTTATGGATTTCATTCATGATAATACAACTAAGTACATAACATATAATGGATATTTGTTCTACAAAATCAAGAAAGTATCTTGACGAAATCATAGTAGAATCTTACTAGTTGTCGTCCCATAAACTAGGTTCCACACACGGGTTACATGAGTATGTTGGTCACATGACATAAGGACTACCCCCCCATATGTCGAAGTCTTCCACCTAAAATAGAGGGTATAATACCAATCACGAAGAGACCATACCCTCATTTTCAAAGTAGATCAACAACATAAATAAATAAGATCAACCAAATGATATATCCAAAAATATAAATACAAGAATATCAAATTATGGAAAAAAATAAATACAATACCCAAACAAGATGGAGGGACTATTACATTATAGGTACATAAATGTTCAAACATTAAAAAAAATTAAAAACATAGAAAAATCCAAAATAGTCCTTGGAACCTAGTTTGGTTCCCACATCGATGCCTCATCCCATATCATCCATCTCACATATGTCCATTTCCCATAACATTTCGTATAGCCATGAAAAGTATTTGGGTACCGATCATGACTCCTGAGAACTTATTGAGTACAACTCAGTAGGAAACCACCAATGGTGTATAAAACAATATTCAGTCAATAATGGTTCATAAAGTATTATAATTAATAATTTATAAGAAATAATTTAAACAATTTTGTAATTATTACATAACTATTATATAAACAACATAAATCCCCCAAGTTACAGTGGATAATCGAACATCAAAACCTACTTTGGCCCAAAATGGAGTCTGGCCCATATCACATATCCAATTCAATGTTCGTTTAAAATTGTGTCTTTCATTATGAATTTCATATCAATTTACATTAGGGACAACTGGAACCATATTCCAATGCCAACATTTTTCGTCTAGGATGCCATGCATAGGACCCCATGGGCTTCTAAATAAACAATACATGTCCCACACTCATTTATAATTAAATTTATCCCTTTGGTGTTTGGAAATATCTAAAATTTTCCCACACATGTATGTAAAAAAAATTGTCACTGTGTTATTTGGATGTAGTAGAACAAGTTCCACACTCATTTTTCAAACAATCAGACAAGTGAGTTTTGGATGTAAGAGGTTGTATTAGAGACACATTAATCAATCAATTTATCAATATGGGGTTTGAATGTATTAGACCATGTCGTAAAAATGAATATCACAATCAAAAAAATATAACATATATCACATCTATAAAGGTTAATCAACATTAACCTTACTACCATATCTCAAATCCAAACATCAATAAATTAATTTAATAACTAATTAAACCACTTCAATAAACTGAAAAATGAAAACAACACCCATTAATGAATTCAAAAATTAATTAATCTTATTCAATAATCTATGTAACCCAAAAATTAATTAAATATTTTATTATTACAATAAACATCATAATCATGATATTTCATTAATAAATTAAAAAATTAATTGACCAAATCAATTTTATAATCTCAACAGTCCAATAATATATTCAAGAATTAATAAATAAAATCAATTTCAAATTTTCATCATCACATTAGATAATTATAAGAATTAATAAATCAAATAAATTAATCTAATTTGATGATATTTTATTTAATTACTTATCTAAATATATTAATTTTATTAAAAAAAGACAATTTTTAATAATTAAATATTAATTATAAAATTACATACATGTAATGGAAATCAAGACTTTTGGATTTGAATAATTGACCTCCCATATAAAATCGATTCAAGTGATCGCTAATAGAAGTCCTCAATTTAAGTGGAATAACCAATAATGAGATATAGAAAAGGATCTTGATCCAACATCAAATAAATAAGGATCTATCAAACCTTGATCTATATCAAAAAAGTTTACCAATTCCTATAAAAATGGTTGTGTTCAATGAGAAAGAGGGTGGAAACAAAACATGATAAGATTCACATACCTAGTGTGGTGAATATCTATAATAAAACATTTTAATTGTGAAGAATAAATATAAGAAGCCACCAGAATTCATCCGAGAGCCTAAAAACAAGATTAAATTATTAAGGCCGAGTTAGGGTTAATTTTGGGTTAATAAGGGGGTTTGAGTATTTTTAAAACCAATATTAAATTTTATTAAAACTATTGGAAACAATTCTTTGGAAGAGACACAGAGTTTATCAAACATTGGGGCTTAACTATGTGCCTCTTCTAGGGGTGTTCACTGTCTGTAAAACCAAGTGTCTATCATGAAAATCCCCAATGTTTGATTTTTTATGGTTTATTGGGCTAGGAGAACTGTTTGGCATAACCATGTTCCAAATCTGTATAACCTCTCCTCATTCCAATATCACTCCAATTTCTCCCAAAAGATACCAAGGTAAACACAAAAAATACTCAATACAGGGAAAAATTATTACATTAAAACAATCTTGAGATATATCCCAAAAATGCCCGAATCTTACAATCACCCCAACTTATAATAGCTCATCCTCAAACTGTACTCTCAATCATAATTAATATTTAGTGGATAAAATATTAAGCCACTATGCCATCATATTTAGTTATCTCTCCCACAGTTCTTCCTTTACAGACCCATGCTTCCATAATATATGATGTAACAACCTAGGAATTTATTTATTAATATTTGTTAGTATTCTTGAATTAAATAGTTATATTTATTTTTTATGTAATTCCTAATATAAGTAATTTGTTTTATGGTATTCATTTGAATCATTAATTTATCAATTATATAATATTATTTGGAAAAAATAATATCATTTTTAAATTCATAATGATGAAATTATATTGTTATGAAAATTTTTAAATCTTCTGAAAAATATTACTATATGGTTAAAAGATGAAAATACAATTTTTATAAAATACTATATTTTTTATGACAACATGGGGACATAATTAAGATATAAAATTTATTAAATTTATTGAATAAGAAATTAAATTTTTTATTAGAGAACTATTATATAGAAGTAATCCATAACATTTATCAAACAATTTATTTCATAACAATTATAAACATTATTGTCAGGGGCTATGAAATGTCAACACAGCATTGACAATGTCAAATTGGGTTTCTAATAAATAATAATTTAGAGATAAAAATAATTTGAAAGGATTTTTATTAATTTTAATGTTAAATTTTTTATTTTTCTATTAATTTATAATTTTACTGTAATATTATAGTAGTATTACCCAAATTCTTGGGTAATAATTGTGCATGGAATGAAAATGAAAAAATATAAAATTTCATATCTTTTACTGAAATTTATATGAGTAAATATATATAAATAACTATTATATAAAATAATTTATAACCTAATTATTTTATTTGTATGATGTTATTATATTTTATGTTTTTATATATTTAATAATTATTAATAATTCTTAGGAAACACTGATGTAGTACTTGTTCAAGCATAATGATAAAATAAATAAATCTCTTTAATTAAAATTATATGAATATTTAAATGACCCGTAACAGGTATAAAGCATTTACTATAATTAAATTTAGACCATTATATCTTTTGGATTAGTATTGGTGACATTTTGGACCCACATGATGTATTTTAAGGCCTTTATAATAGTTCGGTTCAAAACATAGTCAAGTTTTCAAAATGTAGTTTTTAATTAATATATTGTTTTAATGAATGGTTTATATTAGTTTTTTTAACATAAATAGTGAATTGAAATCTATTTTTTAATTATTCATGAAATTTTATTTTAAAATTTTAGTAAATAAATGATGATCTTAAAAGGTAGCACATTAATTAGGTAATAAATATTCAATTAATGTATAAATAAATTTATTAATACTAAAAATAATAAAATATTAAAAATTTATTTTTATACTAATTCATTAATTCAAGAAATGAATATGATAAGTTTATTTTATAAAAAATATTTTAAATTGAAACTTTTTTTTGATGTGTTTAAATTCATTTTTATGATTTGTTGTTATTTTGACAAAATATATTATTTATGAATAATATATTTTAATAATTTATTAAAAAATCAATAAAAATTATTGAACATGGGAAAAATGATAATATTAATTCTAAAATATAATCAAAGTTAGTTTCTCAGACTTTTTTGAAGTCTTATACCCAATAATAGAATTACTATATTTTAAAAAATTGTTTAATTTCTCATGTTACCCCAAACCTGAATACAAAAGAATGTTATTTCCTTCAAAATAATTCATCATCGCGAGCCTTATTTCTCAAATATATTATTTTAAATTAACTAATATTTATTTTTTTATACATTCTAGAGCTCCATGCCTAAAAAATTACCACCTCCAAGAATCCAAGGAGGTTGTTAATGTGAATTTTTTAAAAGTAAAATTTCTTATTTTTCTCTTTTAAATTCTTTCTCACTTCTATATTATCCCCAGATATTATGCAACTTTTAATGAAAAATAATAATAATAATAATATATATATAATGTATTTTTATTGTGTTTATCGAATATGAATCATAAAATCACTTATCATCTCCTTTTATTCTTAAATAATGAAATCATCATCCATGGTGTGTCAATTCACCGCCTTCGTGGATGATGTTGTTTCATTTCCCTTTTACCAAAATCTTGGAAAGCTTAAATTCCATTTATTTACCTAAAATGTATGATATATATATATATATATATATTATCACTTCTAGAATATTATATATATTTTTTACATCTATTTTTATAATAAACAGACCTTGGAAACCCAGAAAATAATGGGCTTGAAACTACAGAAATAACAAAAATATTATTAATTAATGGATGAAAAATGAGATAGATTATCATTTAAGGTAAAATTAACATGATTATAGTTTTTTTAAAAATTAATTACACTTTTCAAATAATTAAATATGTGGATAAAACACTTTTTAAGGAAGTCAAACTAGAGATAAGTGAACTATAATTTAAAATCATTTTAAATGTTCCTTTTACTAAATTTAAAAAGATTGAAATATTTATATATGGAATGAGTAGATTATCTAATATTCATGATGATTTTTTAATATAATTTTTCCTTTATGTTATTTTATATTAATCTTTAAATAAAAAAATTTCAATATTATATGTGTGATTTTTATATTTTAAAAGTGATTTTTATGAAAAAAATTTATTTTGATATCCGAATGTGTTTTTTTTTCAGGGGTTTAAATGAGTTATCAATTTTGTTTCATGATATATTCTTTATATATTGTTTATTAATGTTTTAATCCATTATAACTCATGATATTATCAGTTGATCCCCATTATAGCTCATGATATGTCTGGTTTAACACCATTATAGCTCAAGATATGATGGGTGAACCCAATTTATAGCTCTCAAATGCATTGGGTACAATGAATATAGAATTAGACCAAAAGTTTATTCCATTTTTAATATTAAATTTAACATCAATATAGTAAATATGAACCATGGAGAGTATATTATTTTTCTATTCATTTGTATGAGTTTTTAAGAAAATGATTTTTAATGGGTTTTCATGTTTTCACCAAACAAATGATTTTCTTTATTTATGTACCTTTCTGAGATTATTTTTCTCATACTATATTTTTAAATGTTTTTCAGAATTTATAAGGATGTGTATGATAAATAAGGATGTCATGTTGAATGTTTTAAATATTTTTTAGATACGTCTTCTTATATTTTTAAAAGGATACTTTTTTTAAAAAAAATAGATATAATTTTAGTAGTAACCACTTTGATTAAATTTGGTTTATTGTGTATGAAATATGTCCTAATTATAAAAATTTATAAACATAAAAACGCCTACAATTGTAATGAATGTAAATTATTGAATAAAAATCATGATTATGTAATGTATTAAGGTTGGGTCCTTATAGTTGGTTTTAGGGGATGGTTTAGATAACCTAAGGGGTTAGGATGATGTTAATAGAATACCATAAATAATTTTTACATAATGTTTAATTTAAAATGGTATATATTTTTAAGGATAAAATGTTACTTTATCTAATATATGTATTTTCTTAATTATTTTCCATAGAAGAAACGGTGATGTTGATGTAATAAGACCTTGAGAAGATGATTTCTTTCAGAATCTGCAGTCCGGAATGGTGGGAATTGGAAATGAGCTATTTATGAGAGGGAGATATCACTTGACATATGAGATAAATGAGGGTGGTCTTCATGCTCAAGAGGAACCTGATATACTATCAGGAAAAATTACATTTTAGAAATTTCATGAGGCAACATACTCCATCATTCAGTGGATCATCTAACTTGGTGGTAGCCAAATTGTGGATCAATGCGATGGATATGATATTTTATGTCATGTGATGTCTAGAGAATAAAAGGTAACCATCTTCATTTAATAAGTATAAGGTGATGATGACCAATGGTTGTCTTTTCCTAAAAATACCATATTGATGGAATACCTTGATTCCCTAGAATGAGAAACATTCAATTATCTTTTCCGTGTTAAATATTTCCATATGGTTATTTTAATCGGAGTTGAAAAAACAATTTATACCATCAAGGAAAAAAGATGAATATTTCATAGCTTCATATAATCCAAAAATTACAATATTATATAGATATGTGTTGTATTGTTTTGGTAAGGTTATAGAAATATTATTTTTTTTATTCACAATTGAGACAAATATTATGAAGATATATTTACGCAGAATAATTTAAAAGGATATTGATTGTTTTTCATTGTGCTAAAAAGGTTGAAATCAAGATTTTTTGACAGAAATTTAACATTTTTGGACATAAATCAGAAGCTGTTAGGTTGGAAGGATATGTGTAATAATTCAACAATGATATTTGGAGGTATGGAAATCAAATTACCAAGTTATAAAAAGTGTGGTACAAAGCACCATAGAGAGTGTTTTGTAAATTATTGGAAGTGAAAATGATTTGAAATGCATGGAATCATGGATGATGTGTTAAAGGAAAATTATTTGAATAATGATCAAAAGATTATGGTATGATGCTTTAACTGTAATGATTTCGGTCGTTTTTTAAATGTGTGTCTAAAGATAATCACTCACGTAGGAAATCAACGTGATTAAAAAATAAGGGTGTGGAAAAATCCATTTCAACTAATTCGATAAATTTTTATCCATCAAATGAAGTGTTATCAAGTAAATGGTGAGTTTTTATAGAATATTACAATGTTTGGTTTGATTCATGGACTACACAACCTGTAGAGACCCAAAGATTGACGTACATGGACATTACATTACTTTTGCAGAATACTTAATACATAACAAAACCAGACACACAAGGATCATAATAGTTTAGTGTCCTTGGAAACATGGAATATAATCTTATAATCATGGTGAAAGATCTTCAACATCTCCATTAATTATCTTCCCCTTTGGTTTTCTTACCTAAAACCTTTCTTTATATCCTAGGGAAAAGAAAACATATAAAGGGTGATCTCAAATGCTCAGTAAGGGTAAGCAAAGATAACATAAAACAATCCTTAGACATTTGAATGTAAAAACATGAGCATAAAATCTAAACATCAAAATCTTGAGAAATGACATAAAACATGGCAGTATGTAAGGCATAGATCATGAAGAAAAATTAATCATGATATATTAGAATGGGAATAAAACATGTAATTGTGGCAACCTTTAAGCACATGATATGATTTCCATAGTAGCCAAGGCATTACTTCCATGACCATCTTAGTGGACAAAGTCCCATTCTGAATCGAGTTCACTCCTCGTTTCAGTCCTGTAACACTGAACCGGATTAACTTACTGTTCCATCCATATCTATATCATGAGATATAAATCTTTACCCAATGAATTGGAGGGAGATATAGGTCCCACCCATCTCATAATGAAATCATTCTTACTTCTGCCACAAAATAAACATACATCATTCATAATAACCCAATAAATAAAATGGGTTTCATAAACATCATCCCATCATCACATAATCCATATAAAAGAAATGGATATCATTTCATAATAAGAAATGTGATACCATGTAAATCATAGAGACAAGATACCTGAAATATACACATATGAAATAATGTCATCTTAGATGAAAAATGGTTTTAATAAAACACTTGAAATGAATTCTTGAGGAAAATATCATTTCTTCTTCAAAATCATTCTCTTTTCACAAAATGTCATGAAATTTTAAAAGAAAAGTATTTTGTTGAAAATAGTCATGAAATCTTTTGGAGGAAGCTTCATGAAAATAAGGCTTCATAAAACAATAAAAATCCGTTCGTGGTGTATAAGTTAAAAAAACATTCTTCTCGTACTTTTGCCGGAAAAGTCAAAAAGTGACTCGTAAAAGAAAGATTCCATACATACCATGTAGTAAAAGTAAAATGGGTAAAAAGGACCTTAAACATACATGAAAACATTTTTAGAAAACAAGGACATGGATGATAAATATAACCCCAGTAAATACTTATGAATAAACAATCTTGGTTAAAAACGAGATTGGAAAAGTTATCCCATACCATATGTCTGATATGCTTCGTATGTATCCGAACCTCCTATATAATGATTTAAATAATGTCATTAACTTATTAAATAATCATATTCATTGTTATGATATCATATATGGTTCACTTATGACTTTATATTACCCGTTCTTTTGTAGATTCCATGTTAAAGCAGCGTTTTGGGTAAAATCATTTCATATATCGTACGTGTTTTGACTTATTGTTCTTGATTTCATTACTTATATCTGGATTTCAATAATTTAATAATGTATAAAATTATTTATATATAATAAATATTCATAATATACATATATATGATAGATTGATAAATGGAATGAAATACACCGTTAATGGAGACGGTAGGCCGTACGTATGCAAGAAGGATGCTTTCGTTTCCTTGTTGAATTGAATGGAATTAAGTAGATGACATACATATATATATAAATAAATCCAGTATCATTATTATGTCATATATCTCCGTATTATTCATTATATCTACTTCATAATCATTAATGAATGGTTAACATGGAGAATGAATCTCATCGCATCATGGAGACGGTAGTCCGTTCGTACGCACGAGCGATGATATCAATCCCATGATCATGGAATGGTATTGAAGAGTATGTATAATATTTCAAAATTAATATCACTTTACAATGATCATATATAGTTATTTATTTACACCATTATACCCATCCAAGTAAGGTGCTGGTCGAAAACAGATTACACCACGGCGTGGAGACGGTATTCTGTACGTACGCACGCGCGGTGATTTCATTTTCCGTAGGATGGATATAAGGTGAAATAGGTTTGTTTAATATTTATAATAACATACCAGTATATTAGTGATACTGATGTTATTACTTCATAATGAAACAACTAAAGAAGAGGAAGTAGAAGAAGAAGTAAATTTGAAAGAATCGGTAACGGATATTACCTCTTCTTCGACATGCCTCTTTGAAACCTCCTCTTAGGGAACTAAAATTGGTCATTGAAGAATACCAGGACCTCAATCATATTTCTAGGGATGTTGAGAAGGGAAATGGGAAAAGGTTGGCCAATCTTGAAGGCTCAAAGTTGTGTAAAGATGAGAGGGAGGAGGTGCCCTTTTATAAGGGAGGAGAGGGGCACCTTTGGAAATCTTAAAAATATTAATTTATAATAAATCTAACCCCAGATAAAAACCTCCATAAATGACTCATATTTACATATTAGATGTGATAGGGTTTTAATCTCATCATCCAATAAAATTTAGACATGTAGGGAATTTATTTTAAACATTATCAACTTGATTGATCCTTATTTAATCTATTAAATTTTATTTGTCGTAATAAGATTCTAAATTTTATATTGTTATAAATAATTACATATGTGCTATTAATTACCCATAATTAGATAATTTATGAAATTTTAGACTATATAAATTTTAATTTATAATTTTTAAATATTTTTTTGATTTTTAAACAATTTAATAATATGATATTTTTATAAAATAATGATAGTGTCAATTTTCACACTATTCATTTATTTGAATTTAAATAAATTCACACAGAGGTTATATTTAAAATAAAATATTTAATAGGTTCCTAAAATGTCATAGTAATCTAGAAAATTAGTGGATCACATCAAATAGTTCATATAATATTTATTTTACTATTTTTAAAACCATTTATTTGATATTTCTCTTAATAAAATAATTACCACAACATTTTTGTATAATTATTAAATATACTTATTTTTTGCATAAAAATTAAAAATAAAATACTAGGATGAAGATAAATCTCATATATTTCATAAGAATACGTTTAGTATGATTTATCTTCTAAAACACCCAACGTTTAAAATGTTATATTTATTAAATTATGAAGGTGACAACTTTGACATTATTTAAAATAAAATAATATAAGTGTCATAATCACTTTTATAAGACTCCAAAGGTTATATATTAGGTCATTTTATGAATATGGTGTAGATATAAACCACCAATAATTTTTGGTCAGGTTTTTGGGCCTTTTAATGGGTATTATTATTTCAATAAAAACTATATTACTAATTTTTCAGTTAAAAAATAAGTTTTTCATCATTAATGCATCACTATTAATGAAAATTATTTAATCCGTAAAAATTATAACTAAATTATCATGATGTAGAATATTTTATTATATTTCTGGAGACTATGAATGTTTGATGTTTTATGAAGTTTATCACCAAATTAAAATTAATAT
This sequence comes from Viscum album, assembly GCA_963277665.1. Taxonomy (NCBI): domain Eukaryota; kingdom Viridiplantae; phylum Streptophyta; class Magnoliopsida; order Santalales; family Viscaceae; genus Viscum; species Viscum album. The sequence continues at coordinate 1,352,995,628 of OY728153.1, read as the reverse complement.
ACTTATTATATTTAAGAGAGTGACATGTTGTCACTTTCTTTAATTTTAATAATAATTAAATTATTTTCAAGGAAAAAAGTCCATAAAATTAATCTATTCTGACCCTTAGGTGATATGGGTCGACTTTTAATCATCCAATAGAATTTCGGAAGGTGTTAGGATAATTTTATAATCTTATATTTACCCTTAATTACCCGATTTACCTTTAACTATGGTAAATAAAATTTACCGTAGTTACTATTCATAATGTCCAATAATAAAAAGTAGTCTATTAAAATAATTTGTACCCACTTATTCCAAATATGGAATCCATTTTTCCAAATTCAATACACAGAAGTTGCAGAAATTAAATTAAAATTAATCTCATTGTCGAAAGAAAACAGGTTTTTGTTTAAAACATTGCAAAAGATTGAATGGATTTAAACTATGAATTCAATGTAGAATCAATGCTAATGACATAAATTATATTAAATGGTAAAAATATATTCTATTTGTACTTTAAAAGAATTAAATATTATAATTTAACAATATAAATTATTACGATGAAAAAAGTTGTTTTTAATTAAAATGTTGCGTGTTTTTACTATTCATTAAAATATGAAAGTTATAAGAAAAATATCAAAACTTTATCCAATGTAAATTTTTATATCCTGATTCCAAATTATAATTTTATTTTTTAAAATTGAACTTATAAAAATTTCAAAAACTAGATTTAAATTGGGTGCGCCATCAAAAGGCGGCAAAACTGCATTTTTTACAAAATTCTTATTTTACCCAAAAAATTTATTTTGTTATGATACCATGTTCTAGAAAATGTGTAAGATGAATAATAATGTTATAAAATAAAAAATATAGTTAATACTATTCATAACGTCTAGTTCGTGATAATATTATAACCATATATCATTGTTTAGTGAAACCTGGTATTGCGTACAACACACGCTATCGAGGAAGGTCGCGATTGCGTGTAATGCAATCCAAGTCAGGGTTGCGTGTAGTACAAGACTTATTTGTTGTTTTGTATAAAATAATCCAACCATATTTCATTTATACATTTAATATATATATATACATATATATATTCACTCAATGTTGCAAACTTGAAATTGTGTGTAACACGATCCAAGAATAGTGTTACGTATACTACAAGCTAATGGGATGTTGCGTATAGTACAAGAAAAACTTATTGTAGTGTATAATAGAAGATCAAATAAATTAAAAATAATATATCTCATAAAATCATGGGGTGTTACATTCTACCCCCCTTAAAATGAATTTCGTCCTCGAAATTCGTCGGGGTTATAAATCGTTTACTATTCATAGAAACCCAAATCATAAAAAGGAATACTAAAACTTAATTTTAAAAACTGTAGTAAGAAATGTAAATATTACCCAAAGTAACTCATCACTGGGTTTCCATATAGGAGAACATAGGTGAAAATATGGATGTGGATGAAAAATCTAACCATCAAGTTCTGATGGAGAGTGATAGAGGACATGGCTATGAAAAAGCCATCAATCACAATGCCATAAATTTTTTATGATCTGAGGTACCATCTGATTCATCGGATCTAAGAGAACTAGGAAAACATTTTGGGTTTTCAATATCATTTCCCTAAATTTGAAAATTTTGAATTAGAAGAAATACTTGCTTGATTTTGGTACAATCTCTCTATTGTTCGTGCTTTGAACAATTTCCATTTCATCTCTTAAAGAATTGAAGTTGAATTTGTTATTCATGAAGTGTTAACAAATCATGTGATAGAATGATGATTCATTCCATCTGTTTCAAACAAAAGGTTAGAAAAAGCTATCAAATATACATAAGTCCATCTATGGTGAGTTTAATCATATACGATTCCAAAAATGAACTTATACTTCATATATCATACCACTTAATAAAATAAAACTAGTTTCTACTAACCAGGGACCACTATAGGCTAGTGGTAGGCGATAAAGTCCAGTCTCACTTCAGTTGTGGGTTCGATTCCCACAGCCTTTTCTGACGCAATGGGTTGCCGATCGTCCTGCAGGTTTTCCTATTTCTAAAACTACATTACTATAGCATCCCATCAATAATATCGACAAAAATTATATCATTAAACAATACTAACTTATTTACAACATAATCCATTCCAATCTTTAGTCTTATCTAAAATACTTCGGTCCAAGCTCATAGTATAAAGAAAACAATTACTAGAAAGGTTATCTACCAAGAATGTGAATACAAGAATTTATCCCACATATATCATAAGATATATCTTGTTGGTTGCATTCCAGACACATGAATACCTTAGTCATATATTCTCTTGAAACATAAATTACCATAGAACCTTAGTGAAAACATGAATACTGTTAAAAGGTAACTCTTTCCACATACCAAAATCGCAAAAAAAATCTATATAATCAAACCATAATATCACTTAGTCCTTATATCAGTCATGAGCTCATGAATACATTCAAACATATCATTATCTTCTTATCCCTTCATTATTCACATATTATTTACTTTCCAAAAATATTTGAATAACCTTTCATGGTTATTGGTACCATCCAACATATACATTCAAATACTTTAGAAAAAAAAATAGTTTAACAATCCTTAGATGATTCTTTATTCCATATTACCATATATTATTCTTTATAAATATACAATCATTACACTAACCTCTTAAACCACTGACTGAGCTTCATCATTTCTTTCATCTCATATTTCATTTGTAGTCTCTTCATCATCATCCACATAAATACTACTCATATGACCATGTTGATTCTCTTCCTGAGAATTTCCCTTAGGGAATTGGTTTTCATAATTCCCATACATTCCACATTTAAAACATCTAATCATTGTTGATGTCGTAGCAATACCATTATCCTTGTCCATGGTGTTTACTGTACCTTTTCCTTTGCACTTACTGACTTTGTGTCCTTTTTTTCCACACCCAAAGCATCTTCCAGTTCCTTTGAAATAATCTCCCTGATGCCTGTTCCCACATGATTTACATGAGGGAAATTGAACTTTCTTTCCTCTATGATCATCATGAAACTCCATCTTTCTCTTATTATCTGATTCGGGAAACTTGCCAAAGTTGAGATTATTGATCATATTATGAGATTCATGATTAGGCATAATAACGATGTTTGGACTTCCAAATCCCATTTAATTTGGTTTCTCATGAATAATATCTTTCCATTGTCTGTTATATCCTCCATTATCGTGAATCTTCCTGTTTCCAGACATTTTCTAAAACCCAAGAAGAATAGTGTGAGAGGAAAAAAATCATGTTAGGGAAAAAAACTAAGTAAAGGGGGAGTACCCTCAATATCTAACATCTTATGTTAAATTCTAAGATCTTAACCATAGTTCTAGGACTATATCCTATACGTATACTTATCCTTAGGGACATCCCTAGACATACCATAGAAATATCTCTAGGGATCTCACTAACGTTTTCGCATCCTAGTTTTCAAAGGTTGACTAAACCTTTCCTCTGATACCAACTTTAGAGACCCAAAGCTTGACGTACATGGAAATTACATTACTTTTGCGGAATATTTAATACATAACAAAAACAGCCACACAAGGATCATAATAGTTTAGTGTCTTTGGAAACTCTGAATATAATCTTCTAATCATGGTGAAAGAACTTCAACATCTCCATTAATGATCGTTCCATTTTGTTTTCTTACCTAAAACCTTTATTTAAATCCTAGGGAAAAGGAAACATATAAAGGGTGGGATCAAATGCTCAGTAAGGGTAAACATAGAGAATATAAAACAATCTTTAGACATTTGAATGTAAAAACATGAGCATAAAATCTAAACATCAAAATCTTGAGCAATGACATAAAACATGGCAGTACATAAGGCATATATCATGAAGAAACATTAATCATGATAAATTAGAATGGGAATAAAAATGTAATTGTGGAAACCATTATGAACATGATATGATTTACATAGTAGCCAAGGCATTACTGCCATGACCATCTTAATGGACAAAGTCCCTTTCTGAATCGAGTTCACTCCTCTTTTCAGTCCTATAACATTGAATCAGATTAACTTACCTTTCCAGCCATATCTATCTCATGAGATATAAATCTTTACCCAATGCATTGGAGGCAGATATAGGTCCCACCCATCTCATAATGAAATCATTCTTACTTGTGCCACAAAATAAACATACATCATTCATAATAACCCAATAAATAAAATGGGTTTCATAAACATCATCCCATCATCACATAATCCATATAAAAGAAATGGATATCATTTCATAATATGAAAATTGAAACCATGTAAATCATAGGGACATGATACTTGAAACATACACATATGAAATGATGTCATCTTAGATGAAAAATGGTTTTGATAAAAAACTTGAAATGAATTCTTGAGGAAAATATCATTTCTTCTTCAAAATCATTCTCTTTTTACAAAATGTCATGCAATTTTAAAAGAAAAGGATTCTGTTGAAAATAGTCATGAAATATTTTGGAGGAAGGTTCATGAAAATAAGGCTTCATAAAACCGTAAAAATCTGTTCGTGGCGTATAAGTTAAAAAAACATTTTTCTCGTACTTTTTCCAGAAAAGTCAAAAAGTACCTCATAAAAGAAAGATTCCATACATACCATGTAGTAAAAGTCAAAAATGGGTAAAAAGGAAATTAAACCTACATGAAAACATTTTTAGAAAATAAGGACATGGATGATAAATATAACCCCAGTAAATACATACGAATAAACAATCTCGGATAAAAACGAGATTGGAAAAGTTATCCCTTACCTTATGTTTGATATGCTTCGTTTGTATCTGAATCTCCTGTATAATGATTTAAATAATGTCATTGACTTATTAAAGAATCATATTTATTTTTATGATATCATATATGGTTCACTTATGACTTTATATTACCTGTTCTTTTGTAAATTCCCTGTTAAAGCAGCGTTTTTGGTAAACTCATTTCATTTATCGTACGTGTTTCGAATTATTGTTCTTGATTTCATTACTTATATCCAGATTTCCATAATTTCAGAATGTAAAACATGATTTAAATATAATAAATATTCAGAATATACATATATATGATATATTTATAAATGGAATGAAATACACCGTTCATGGAGATGGTAGGACGTACGTACGCATGAACACTATTTTCGTTTCCTTGTTGAATTGAATGGAATTAAGTAGATGACACACACATATATATATATACATAAATCAAGTATCATTATTATGTCATATATCTCATTATTATTCATTATATATACTTTATAATCATTAATGAATGGCTAACATGGAGAATGAATCTCATCGCGTCGTGGAGACGGTAGTCTGTACGTACGCACGAGCGATTATATCAATCCCGTGATCATGGAATTGTATTGAAGCATATGTATAATATTCAAAAATTATTATCACATTACAATAATCATATATAGTTATTTATTTACACCATTATACCCAGCCATGTAAGGTGATGGTCGAAAATAGATTACACCACGGCGTGGAGACGGTATTCAGTACGTACACACGCGCGGTGATTTCGTTTTCAGTAAGATGGATAGAAGGTGAAATATAGTTGTTTAATATTTATAATAACATAACAGTTTATGAGTGATACTGATGTTATTACTTCATAATGAAACAACTAAAGAAGAGGAAGTAGATGAAGAAATAAATTTGAAAGAATCGGTAATGGATATTACCTCTTCTTCGACACGCCTCTTTGAAACCTCATATTAGGGAACTAAAATTGTTCATTTAAGAATACCAGGATCTAAAAAGTATTTCTAGGGAAGTTTATAAGGGAAATGGTCAGGGTTTGGCCGAGCATGAAGGCTAAAAGTTGTGTAATGATGAGAGGGAGGAGGTTCCCTTTTATAAGGGAGGAGAGGGGCACCTTTGGAAATCTTAAAAATATTAATTTATAATAAATCTAACCCCACTTAAAAACCTCAAAAAATGACTCATATTCGAATATTAGTTGATATAGGGTAGTAATATCATAAATTAATAAAATTTAGACATGTTGGGAATTTATTTTAAACATTATCAACATTATTTATCCTCATTTAATCTAAAACATTTTATTTTTTGTAATAAGATTCTAAATTTTAGATTGTTATAAATAATTACTTATGTGCTGTGAATTATGCATAATTAGATAATTTATGACATTTTACACCAAAAAATATTTCAATTTATAATTTTTAAATATTTTTGTGATTTTTAAACAATTTAATAATATGTTGTTTTTATAAAATAACGATAGTGTCAATTTTGACACTATTCATTTATTTGAATTTAAATAAAATCCACACAAAGGATATATTAAAAATAAAATATTTAATAGGTTCCTAACATGTCATAGTAATCTATAAAATTAGTGGATCACATCAAATAGTTCATATAATATTTATTTTACTATTTTTAAAACCATTTATTTGATATTTCTCTTAATAAAATAATTACTAGAACATTTTTGTATAATCATTAAATACACATATTTGTTGCATAAAAATTAAAAATAAAATACTAGGATGAATATAAAACTTATATATTTAATAATAATACATTTAGTCGGATTTATCTTCGAAAACACCCAACTTTAAAAATGTTATATTTTTTAAATTATGAAGGTGACAACTTTGAAATTATTTAAAATAAAATAATATAAGTGTTATAATCACTTTTATAAGACTCAAAAAGTTTATATATTAGGTCATTGGATGAATATGGTGTATATATACACTGCCAATAATTTTTTGTCTAGTTTGTGGGCCTTTTAATGGGTATTATTATTTCAATAAAAACTATATTACTAATTTTTCATGTAATAAATAATTTCTACATCATTAATATATCACCATTAATGACAATTATTTAATCCATAAACATTATAAATAAATTATCATGATGTAGATTATTATATTAGATTTCTAAATACTTTTCATGTTCGAAGTTTTATGAAGTTTATCATTAAATTAAAATTAATATACTTATTAGATTTAAGAGAGTGACATGTTGTCACTTTCTTTGGTTATAATAATAATTAAATTATTTTCAAGGAAAAAATTCCATAAAATGAATCTATTCTGACCCTTAGGGGATATGGGTCGACTTTTAGTCATCAAATATAATTTTGGCAGGTGTTAGGGTAATTTTATAATCTTATATTTACCCTTAATTACCCGATTTACCTTTAACTATGGTAAATAAAATTTACCATAGTTACTATTCATAAAGACCAAAAATACAAAGTAGTATATTAATATAATTTTTACCCACTGATTCCAAATATGGAATCCAATTTTCCAAATTCAATACATAGAAGTTGCAGAAATTAAATTAAAATTAATCTCATTGTCGAAAGAAAATAGATTTTTGTTTAAAACAATGTAATTGATTGAATGGATTTAACCTATGAATTCAATGTAAAATCAATGATAATGAAATAAATTATATTAAATGGTAAAAATATATTCTATTTATACTTTAAAACCATTAAATATTATAATTTAACTATATAAATTATTACGATGAAAAAAGTTGTTTTTAATTAAAATATTGTGTGTTTTTACTATTCATTAAAATATGAAAGTTATCAGAAAAATATTAAAACATTATCAAATGTAAATTTTTATATCCTGATTCCAAATTATAATTCTATTTTGTAAAATTGATCTTATAAACATGTCAAAAACTAGATTCAAAGTGTGTGCGCCATCAAAAGGCGGCAAAACTGCATTTTTTGAAAAATACTTATTTTACCCGAAAAAATTATGTTGTTCTCATACCATGTTCTAGAAAATGTGTAAGATTAATAATAATGTTATAAAATTCAAAATTTAGTTAATACTATTCATAACGGCTAGTTCGTGATAATATTATAACCATATATCGTTGTTTAGTGAAACTTGGTATTGCGTAGAACACACGCTATCGAGGAAGGTCGCGATTGCGTGTAATGCAAGCCAAGTCAGAGTTGCATGTAGTGCAAGAATTCTTTGTTGTTTTTTGTAAAATAATCCAACCATATTTCATTTATACATTGAATATATATATATATATATATATACATATATATATTCACTCAATGTTTCGAACTAGAAATTGTGTGTAACACGATCCAAGAATAGTGTTACGTATACTACACGATAATGCGGAGTTGCGTATAGTACAAGAAAAACATGGTGTAGTGTATAATAGAAGATCAAATAAATTAAAAATAATATATCTCATAAAATCTTGGGGTGTTACACAACCCTTCATTTCTATGAATTTTATTCAAAGTTGGAAATCCCCCACCTCAAGAAATGAATCCAGAACTCAATGTAAAAACACCCATAGGAAATAGTGAGGTAAAGAGGAATTATAATAATCATAATATATTTTTCTATGGAAGTACATTACCTAAAAAAATTATACTTTAATAGAGTTTTATGTTATCCGGGTTATGGATAGGAATTCTATGTACCATGCAATGATTGAATGTAGAGAAAATGAATGTTTTTTCAAAAGGAGTTTTAGTTTTTGTACAAGAATGAACCGATGTCATTGATAACATTTAATGAATTTTAAAAATTGATAAAAGATTGAAATGACTATTATGTTACTCATATTAATTAAAATGAAGGATATATTAAAAAAAATGAGGTCCTAGTGGTAAATGAGTATCATTATGTTTTTACAGATTAATTTTATGGTGTTGTTACTTACTGAAAGGTTGAGATTACCATTGAATTAGTTCTTGTTGCTAATACGTTTAAAAAAACCATATCAAATGGATTAAATAAATCTCTTATATATGTAGAAGAAATTATAGGAATAGTAACAAAATTAATTCATCTAACCAAGCACTTCACCATGGGGTGATGTTGTCTGGTTTGATAAAAAAAACTTGGCTCAATGAGACATTTCATTGATTGTAGATCCTTTTATAACATATTAGTTAAGAACAAATATCATTTTCCCCATATCGAGGAATTTTTTTATTATCTCAAGGGATAACAGTATTTTTCGATGGATGACATGAGGTTGGGGAAGAATCAATTGAATGTAAAAGAAGAAGACAATATGAATAATGCATTTCATACTATATATGGGCATTATGAATATATATTAGTTTCATTTGGGTTAAGTAGTACACATTTTATATTCATGGATCCTATTAGTATAATATTCAATGAGATCGTTGATATGTTTGTGGTTCTGCTTATTGATGACATTTTTGTATATTCTAAAACTAAAATGGAACTTTAAAGACATCTAACGGTTGTTCAAAAAATTAAAAAAAACTATATTGAAAATTTAGTAATTTTGAATTTTGTTTGAAACCAATTTGTTTCCTTGGTCACATTGTTTCTAAATATTCAAGAATAATTGATCTTATTATAATAAAAATTACTAAAGAACAGACAAGATCCCTAAATATAACAAAGATTAATAGTTATCATGGCTTGGAAGGTTATTACTAGATTTTTATTGAATTATTTTCATTTTTTTATTGCCAATGGAATATGTTAATTGGAAAAGTTTTTATGTTCATCTAAAAAAATTAAAGTGATGGTTGTTTTTAGAATTTGAGAATAATATTGGTGAATGATCTTGTTTTGGAACTACCTTCATGAAATGGTGAATATTTCATAAAAATGATGCATCATTGAGATTTCATGGTTTTTTCATAATTTATAATGATCAGGTAATTTCTTATGCTTCACCTCATTAAGAATATCATGAGATAAATTAACCTACACATGAATTGGAATTAGTTGTTTTTTTTGAGTTAAAAATTTTGAGGAATCATTTTTATGAAGTAAAATGTTAAATATATAATGATAATAAAATTTGAATTATATATTCACTTAGAAGTATTTGAGTATGAGATCGAGATGATTCCTAGAATTAATCCATGATTATGACTTAAAAATTAATTATCATCATGGAAAAGGAAACAAGGTGGAAGATGCTTTGAGTCGAAAACATTCTTATATATAAACCATGATATGTTTGGGAGATAACCCTTGGTTAATGATTTGATTAATTTTGGCCTGTTAGTTGTTAATGTATGTAAATCCTGTATTTTTATAGTTTTCAGTGCAGTCATCTACCTCAGATAAAATCATGTAATCTTATAATGAAGACCATGAGTTATAGAAAAAAGAATATTTTGTAAAGAAAAGTATGTTTCCTAAATTTAAAATTTATAGAGTTGTGTTATGTGATTTAGGGTGAGATTATGTGTTATTTGTTATTCATAGTTTAAGAATGAGTTTTTATGTGAATATCATAGTTAAACATTTCCAATTTATCTTGGAAGAACAAAGATGAACATAAATCATTGGGGTATTACTTGTGTGATGTAATGAAATGATGTATTGCTAATTTCACCCTAATGTGTTTGACATATAAATAAGTTAAAGCATAGAGGAAGCTATTGTAGGTAATTCTTAATCCTTTTCTAGATTCATTTTATAAATGGGAAAATATATCCATGGATTGTATTGGTGGGACTATCAAAGACTTCATGAGGTAATAATGTGTTTTTGGGTTAATATTGATCATTTGAATAAATTTTTACATTTTAATCATATTTGAGACACTCTATCTCTAGATAAAAATCCATGATTGTATCTAAATAATATAGTTAGGTTATATGGAGTTATATTCTCAATTGTATCTAACACTGATCCTAGGTTTACTTCTAACATTTCTAAAGGCACTAAGTAGTCATTTGACATTGAATTAAATTTCTGCACAACATTTACTACTCAATCTGAAGGGCAATCAGTGCAAAAAATATAAATATTGGTGGATTTGATTCATGATTATTCAATGGATGGACATGGATATTGGGATAAATATTTTCATTTTTTGAGATTTTGTATTATAGTAGTTTTCATTCTCGAATATATGACACATTTTGAGATATTATATCGAAAGAGGTGTTGGAATCCATATTTTTAGGATGAAGTCATGTAAAAAAATTAAAAGAGCATAATTAGTATAGTAAGTGGTAAAGAATGATCATTTGATTCAGCGACACATGCATACATCTTAGATATGACTGAAAATGTATGTGAATAACTAGAGGAAGGAAATTTATTTTGAGGTAGGCGATAATATTTTTCTCAAAGTATCGCCATGGAAAAGTGTCATTTATTTTTGTAATAAGGGGATTTTTTGTCAACGGTTCCATTGAACATATGATATCCTCATGAAATTTGGACATGTTACATACAAAGTAGACTTTTATCTGTATTTATCTCAAGTACACACTGTTTTTAATGATTCAATGTTAAGAAAGTATGTTCTAGATCTATCTCATGTTTTGATCCAAAAAATAGTCCATGTCGAAGAGATAATTTCTAATGAAGAGATACCAATTAATATTCATGACCATAAAGAGAATGTTTTTTAAAAAAAATCAATTCATAAGGTCAAGGGTTTGTGAATGAACCACGTGGATGTGGATGCATCATTGGAATCTAGAAATGATTTGACAGAAAAATATCTCCATTATTTTAGTAAGTAATTAAACCTTTGAGGAATTAATTTCAAAGGGGGGGATGCAACAACCCATGTATTTATAGAATTGTATTTATTAGTAAGATTCAATTAAATAGTTATAATTGTTTCATTATATAATTCATAAAATAAGTAATTTGTTATATTGTTATTTAATTAGATCATTAATTATACAATTATAAAATTTTAATTTTACGAAAATAATTTCATTTTCAAATTCATCGTGATGAAATTAACATAGTATTAATTTTTTATAATTTTATGAATTTGTTTAGTTTTTGGTGAATTGTAAAAAATTAATGTTTTTATTAAATACAATATTTATTATGACATAATCAAGACATTATCATGGTATAAATTTTTTTAGTTTTATTGAAGAAATAACTTATGATTTTATTTGAGTAATATTTTATAGAAATAATTAACAACATCCATGTAATAATTTATTTCAGGTATGTATAAATTATTGTCAGTGCGGACATAGTGCTTTCCGAGCTTTTGCTATGTGAAATTTTGTTCATGATAAATACAAATTGAGTGATAAAAATTATTTGAAAGTATTTTTGTTAATTATTATCTATAATTTAGGTTTATGGATGTTAATTTATTATTTTAGTGTTATATTAGATTTAGTTTATCTAATTTTTTTTGAAATTATTGTAGAGGGAAAGAAAATAAAAAGTAAAAAATACAAGAAGTTTTATTCTCATTTATATTAGTTAATATACATAGTGAAAAATTCAAGAACATTATTTCAAAAATAATTAATTTATTTTCATGACAGTATTATAAATATTTTTTTATATTAAATACCTAACATTAATGCATGTGAAATAATGATGTTGTGCTTGTTCAATCATAAGGGAAAAAGTAAAAGATCGTTAATTTAAACTATAAGAATTATTAAAGGGAAAATATTTTTTCTGAATCATTTTCCGTAAGTAAATTTACATCGTAAGGCATTTTGGATTCTGTTTGGGGACATTTTGGATCCACATGTATCACTTAAGTGTTTTTAAAATATTTTATTTCAAAAGGACATCAAGTTGTCACATTATTATTTTTAATTAGTAAAATATTTTAAAGTATGGTTCCACAATATATATATTTGAAATTAAATAGTGACATGAAAGATAAGAAACTTATCTACATCATGAAATTTTATTTTTATCATATAGGTATAAATAATTACCATAATGTATTTCAAAATAATGATGTAATAAATATTTAATTATTCTACAAACAAAATTAAAGATATTAAAAATAACAAAATAAATATAATTTGATATTTTTAAGGAAATTAATGAATTACCTAGAAGAATGTTATATTTATATAGCATAAAAAACTTATACTAATTTCAAAAAAAAATTATGTGTTTATTTTCATTGTTATGAATTGTTTTAATTCGAACAAAAAATATTTTTCCTGATTAAAATATTTTATAAATTTTTAAGCTTATAATTTTTTAAAAAGGAAAAAATGATAATATTACATCAGAAATGTAATTCCCTTTATTTTATTGTCAATTTTGGATGTATTAATCCATATAGTAAATTTATAAGATTTTATTAATTTCAGTAATTTTATAGTTACCCCTCACCTTAATTATAAAAGGATGGTTCTTTCCTTCACAAGCATTAATCACCATGATCCATATTTCTCAACTATATTCTACCAAAATCCCTTATCCTAATCCATTTCTAAATTCTACTAATCATGTTCTCACAAAAATACCACTTCCAAGATTATAAGGAGGTTCTCAAGGAGAATTTCTCAAGTAGTAAATTCCTTCATTTTTCATAGTTAAGTTCTTTCTAACTTCTACCTTATCCCCATTCCTTATAAAATGTTCCATGAAAGAAAAATTACCATATATATTGGATGGTTCATGTGTTTACTGAATATTAATAATTAGATCTAAAATATTATACTTTTATTCTTAAATAAAGAAATCGTTGTCCATGGTTGGTCAATTCACTACCTTCGTGGATGATGTTTATTTGTTTCCCTTTTACTGAAATCATGGAATGTTTAAATTTACATGGAAATGTTTAAAATGATATATATATATATATTATCACTTATATATTATTATATATTCTTTTCAATTAAATCCAAAATAAACCGTCCTTGGTAACCCTGAAAAGAGTGCACCTGAAACAATTAAAATAATAGAATTTTGTTAATAAATGGGTGTAAAATGTTATAAGAAGATTATGTAAGGTATTATAAACATGATTATAGTTATTTTATAACTAAATAAAAATTTAAAAACTTTTATAAATTATTTTTGAAAACTTATTATTGAATTCAAACTTGAGTTAAGGGGATTTCCTTTTGAAGTCCTTTAAAATGCATCTTTTACGAAATTCTAAAAGAATTTTTTTTTGATTATATAAGAAAGTAGTGGATTCCTCCACTTTAATTACTCAATATTACTTTAGGTTTTCCTTTATATATTCTAATAGTTATTTTTTAATAATATGATTTCATTATTATGTTCATGGTTTTTTTTACTTAAGTAGTTTTTACTAGAAAGTTATTTTTTATATTTCTCAACGTGTTTTTCTCATGGGTTTAAATTATATATCATTTTTTAATGATATATTCATTAGGAAATGTTTATTATGGGTTAATCCCCTTATATCTCAAGATATGATGGTTTGAGCTTGATTATATATCATGATATTACGGGTTGAACCCCATTATATCTCACTATATGATGGTTGAGCCGCATTATTACTCTCTAATGAATTGGTTACTCCAAAGATAGAAGTAGATATAAAGGTTACTCAATTTAAATGTTTGAATGTTTGAGTTATATGGTATGTATTTTGAAGGTGACTAAATGATTTTTCAATTCGCACTTTTGATATTTCAAGAAAATGTTTTTCAATGGGTTTTCATGATTTCAGTGGACTAATGATTTTCGTTCATTATGTATCCCACCTATATTTTCTATGACCATCCCTTTATTTTAATTTTTTTTACAATGTATAATGATGGTTAAGACAAATTAGGAAGCCATTTTTAATTTTTTTGATGATTTTTTAATGAAATTAAGTTTGATTTTTAAATGTTTAATATATTTTTTAAAATGGTCTTCATATTTATAGTAACCTATTTATATGAACATGGTTTGTTATGTGTTTATTATGTCATAAATCTCAAAATAAATACACCAAAAAAAATTCTCAATGTAAAAGAAATTAAATTATTTATTAAAACTCATGATTATGTAATTTTTTAAGGCTTAGTCCTAATACACATACTAACGTCACAATCACTCCCCAAAACGCATTAACAATTAGATCAAACAGACATCTTGGATTCATCTCAATGGATTAATATTCATAAAGATGAAAATCAACCCCGTATATCACATTAGAATTTTTGGGGGATACCATTGAAGTCGTGACGCATTAAAAACATCATGCGCAACATTGTATCTCTACTGAAGTGCAAATCGGTACTCCACCAGCCTGATTATCTCCACAACCTCAAATGATCAAACAAACCTGGGTGACAACATTCCCTTTCTCTATATCATGTGTAGACCCAATCTAGTAGAACATCAAATAACTACATGATATTCCTATGTAAACTATAGTTGTCTTCGAAGTCTGTTAATATTTGAATTCTGTATAATGATAACTATAACATTATATTTCTGAATCAGTTGTACCTGCTACAACTTCTCCTTCATGAAACTAGGTCCCAACTTATCTGACTCACATACCAAAATGAATCCCAGAGGTGATCTCCATGGCCTACAGTAAAGATTATATGGTTCCATATTATTTTTTATATTTTTTGTTATAGTGAAACTCCAAAAAATATAGGTGCTTATCCAAATACCCAATGATGTTTAGGACACACACATGATACATATCCTCAACAACCTAAATCATATTCTTTGACTCCCCATATGTTTGTGGGTGGAAATTCATAATCATTAAGAGATTCTTATCAATGGCCTTATATAATATATTATACAAGCGTGAAGTAAATCACGAGTCCTGGTTTGCAACTATATTCATTAGAACCCCATGTAAATTTACTATCTCCAAAACATAAAAACCGTAAAACTGATACACTATGAAATTCTTCCATATATACAATAAATTCTATTCATTTTTCAAATGTTCCACAATCAAACAAATAATTTCATTCGTCAGAGGTTTCCTGGGGAGACCCACCACAATGTCCAGGGAAATATTGTCCCACTTCCATTACAGAATATGAAACATATATAGTAAAACTCCTAGTCATTGATGATTGTACATAAATTATTGATAGGGGTTTCATAATTTTACAAAACCCCACTATCTCAATAATCATTCCTGAACACCAAAATGACTGATTTGGGATATTTTATATTTTGGTCAAACTTGGATGCACCACCAACTTTGAGAAATGAAATTTGGGAACCACCTCCACCTGCATTCATGTATGCATAACAACCTAATTCTTGATATAGATGATATAATCACCATATATGGTCCAAAATTATGGTGACTCCCCATCATCAAGAACCTTAATCAAGGGAAAACATTCTGGATCCTCATACTATCTATACCCAATATATCTCAAAATTGTTAACTCTACTAGAACTAATATGAGATTTTTCTTCCCCTGACTCTACTAAACCACTAAATTCAAATATATAAGTAATTAAATCATATTATACTCAGAACTAAACCCTTAAACTGTATATGTATAAGATTTCATACATAAATTGTTAACAACATTGTTTCTCTTCTCATGAGTCCATGCTAGTTCAAAATAAAATGAATTCATATACTCACCCCCTCTCTATTTCTACATATTGATATATCATTTGGAAAATTTTTACTTTAAGATCTTTGGATCGGTATACATGGTAAATTTTTATCCGATTTGATAATCATGAAACCCATCAATGAATAAACCACAACATCTAACTCTAAGTTTATCATAGGGTACTTCTGATCTAGTGGTCTCAAATGATGAGACCAATATGCCACAACTCGATACCTATGAATCAACACTACTACATGTTAAATTCTATATGTGTCCCAAAACACCTTATACTCCTAACATGGTTTGGGAAAAATCAATCTTGGTGTCGATGTAAAATTCTTATTTAACTCTTAAAAGGTATTATCACATTCTTTTGAGCATTAAAACTTAATCCCCTTATTTTTTAATCCTAAATGATGTGTGTCAAATCAAGAAAAGTCCTAGATGAATCTACAATAATATACTTTTAATCCTATGAAACAATAGATATCATAATAATTCTGGGAATTCCTCCAAGAAACAACAGCATAAAACATATCATAGTCTACATATTCTTCTTCTTTTGAATTACTAATACCTAAGAAGTGTACTTGGTCAAACCATAACTAGCACACAGATTGGATAAATAATTGAAAATGGTCTCTCATTGTACTCATGTTAATTGAAAGTTGTTGGGCCTAATCGTCATGAATCATGGATTACACCAAGATGCCATCCATAAACACTAACATAAAGTGATCTAGTTATGTTTGGAGGATTCTGTCAATCAAGGCCATAAAAACTATGAATACATCCATCAACCCACACTACAATACAAAAAACACATAAAGTCCATACATGTTTCTAGAATTTTTCCCCAAAATATCATAAGGATAAACTCTCAACTAATGATACCCTAATCTCATGTGAATCTATGGGATGCTGCATGCTCCCCTCAACATTCCAAATAGATCATCAATATATTGAAGTGGATCCTAGTGCTTTATTGTCATCTGGTTCAAATTTTGTTAATATATGAATATATATAGAGTTCTATCATTATTATATTCAAACAAAATTAGATGACCCCAAGGTGACATACTCGAACAGATAAATCCATTATCCATAAACTCTTCTTTCTAGGACTTATGCTCCTTAATCGCTATTTTTTCACTCTATATGATTTAATAGAAACCCATTCATCCCTAGGAATGAGGCCAATGGTAGATTCTACATATCTATTTGGTGGTATCCATGAGATGTATTCCTGAATCAAATCCCGAAACATGTTAACTATGGGTGGAAGGACACCATAATTTAAATTTTAATAATCATTCAATAGAATAGATACCTAGGCCGAGATCTCCCCTAGTTTCTTATGATATTTTTCTGTATGACCTTCCATGATAACTCATATTAAACATTTAATATAATGTCAACACTCAAGAGATGTAAAATTCAATGTTCAAGGGTAACAACCAATGTTTTATTAGATTTCAACATACCATTCCATACCCAAATCTAAGTCAAATCTGGATACACATAAAGTATATAGATCCCATATAAATTTATACTCCCAAAACAAAATAGAATACCCAATGATCAAATTGATATCTCTCGACCACACTCAGAAGGGTGTATCTGTCAACATAATTCCACTCAGATATTCAACCACTATGCTCATAACATTAAAAATTTGTGTAGATATAAAAGAAAGAGATTCCCCAATAACAAATAAAGAACTAGATTGTGTAAAATATTCATGAATAATACCTCTTACTATTGATTCTCCATCCCCACACTCTATATGTGTAGGCTAAAGGGGATGTAACTATCTTTCCCCTTTTCCCTATGATATATTTTCAGTCCCTTAAATTGCACCACATTTCTAATACATGCATTGTTTCACAAAAGATCAATATCCACTACCTCTAAATCCATGACTAATTGAACTCAAACTGCTTGAATGATAAGGTTTATAGGATAGCCTTCATACACTCTGGATTTGAATAATATCTCCATCACTTCTCAAATGTCGTGGAATCTGGTAGTAAATCTATACATGTAACATCGTCCCATAACCTCATAAATCTACAGATGGTCAGGGGCATGGTCTTTGAAAGTGTCCTGACCTACAACACTGGTTAGAGATATAATGAGAAAAGTCATATGTAACATACCATTCTCCTTGGCTACTCTTCTTGCTATCAACCTAGATAAAATTATCATATTGACACATCCTTATCTCAAAATTAATAACTCTTAACTATTAAATATATACCAACTATCATCCATTGGAATCCTCCCCCATGTTTCCCTTAGATATCACATCCCAATTCAACACTCATGAAAACATATTTTGACTGTAGGCATTTCAATGGGACATAATTTCATTATAGAGAGATCTTGAAACCACTTTGAAGTAGTAGCCTCACCCCCTTCCCAATAATGAAATAATGTTCATGAAATATATAAAAAATATTGTGTATTCTCTCACAGATATACTCCCATGGGTCAACCACATGAACTCAGCTGATCACTAATACCTAAGCTTATCTGGATAAAAGTTCTCTAAGAAATTCTCCTAAATGTACTTCCACTCCACAATATCTGGTTGTTCATTCGAATATGGGATGTCCCACAATCTATTCTCTTGAACACTTAACATGTAATAAGCTAATTTTACACTTTTCAAAGAAAGATCCTTGAAGTGGTCATGCATAGTTTGGATATACTCAATATAGAACTCATCTACCTCATGTACACCCACTCTATTGAATGTTGGAGGGCGCTACAACTGTAATTCCCCTATCATATTATACATTATTTTCACAACCATCCTTAGTTCATTATAAATTAATTTCCTAAACTAATCAATGTTCCCTTGAAACTATATTCCTGATTCCACACTCAAAACCACTGGTGCCTCAGGTTTAACTACTAGAGGAGCATCTAAAATCATATCCCTTTTTCATCACATCAATAATCATATTCATGGAGGTATATCTATATAATTCAAAAAAACATCTTAGGACAAATAAAACAACTTTAAAATTATTAATTGAGATGAAACATCACAATAATCCACAAAATGTTTTTTCCATAAACCTAACCACACTGTCAAAACTAAGGAGATATTACAAAAATTAATCATCCTACTTCATGGTCATTATTAACAATAGGTAGACTCATTTTCATTATTCGTGATCAAACATAGTCACACATTAATTAAAATTATACCTCATTTTTCAGTTACAATTTCAAATGAGTAACCTTAAATAATTTCAATTATAAAACAAATGAAAATAGTAAATTTTTTATTACATACCCAAAAACTATTTTTCTATGCATGTTTAAAATGACGCATGTCATAAAATGAGCCATAGTTCCTAGCATGATCCATGTATGCTCTCCTCACATTACATTTAGGTAAATGTGTAAAATATCTAGAAAACTAAAAACAATAATCACATCACACAACATATTCATAAATAGGGGAAAAATAACCTCACCTATAACAACACATATCAAAATGAATAATCACACCTTGGGTACATGGATTTTACCACCGTACATGGGTTAGCTACTCCCATTCATGATATCATAGCCATGTCCTGACTACCATATTCTTTTTTCTACCATTCTAAAAATGTAATAAATAATAAAATAAATGAAAACTACTCTAAAAATACATTTCTACATCTTGAACATAGTTCCATACACCAGTGCCTCGATCTGGTCTGTCACATAACCTGAAGAAAACCTCACTGTATGCCATGGTCTACAGATTAACATCTAGGGTCTAATATTTATAATAGGTAGGATATACCGTATTTATACATGTATCCTACCAATGTTAATAATTAAGAGAAACCAAAATGATATAACAGATATCCAAAATAATAAAAGTATCACATCGTGACAAAAAAAAGATATACATTATCCAAAACTAATGATAGAAATATGTCATACCAAGTACATGTCAAACACCAATATGAAAAAAATGACAACACCCAAATGGGCCCTGACACCAAGATATATTCCCTCATTAATTATCCATCCCATATCATCCATGTAACATTTGACCCTTTTTCTTAACCTATCCCACAACCATTAAATCAATTGAGGTATTAATAATTCATCATTATTATGGTGATAGTACATCTCAAAATGCCCCATAAAGATCATTTAAAATTATATACAATCAATAACATTGTAAAATATTTTATATTAAATAATGTATGAAAAATACATTTCAATGATTACATTTAATCTATTACTATTTATTTAACCACATTACTCCCCTCGGTTTCGGAGGACACCAAATCCTCAATTCCGTCTTCAGCCCATGCCAGACTCTGAACCACATCACATATTCAATTTATAGTTCATTATTTGAATTGGGATTTCATTATCCATTTAATTTCAATTTAATGTATATCCCATTAAAACCGTATTCCAATTCCATCATTTTGGGTCAATGTTGTTTTTCCTAGAACCAAGTGCACATTAAAGCAGTTATTTGTGTCCCACACTCATTTATCTATTAATTTAACATATGGTATTTAGAAGCCAAAAACAAAATCCCACTATCATTTATCAATCAATTTAACACTATGGGATTTGTATTAAGTAGAAGATAAACCACACTAATTTATCAAACAATCACAAAAATAGTCTATTGATCTAGCAGACCATATCCCACACTCATTTATCATTCAATTTATGACTAAAGGATTTAGAAGAAGAAGACCATGTCCCACATAAGATACCAAAATCATACATATATCAAATATATAATATCAATCATGGTTATTCAACATTAAACATCTTATCATATTTCACAATGAAACATCAATTAATTAGTTCGATAATTACAAAATAAAATCCAATAAATTGAAAATAAAAATAACTATGATTAATCAACTCAACAAATAATAAATATAATTTATAAATTTTTAAAACTGAATAATTATTTAAATAATTAATTATTCTAATAAGTCCCGCTACATTGAAAACTAATTATTTAATTCAATAATCAATTACACGAATAAACTTCATAATCTCAACATTTCATTAATTAATCCTGCAATTAAATAATCAAATCAATTTAATAGTCTCAAAATCCCATTTATTAAATCAATAATTAATTATCAAATGAATTAATCAAATTAACAATCCATTCATTAATTAACTCTCTAAATTAATGAAATCAATTAAAGAAAATCAATTTATAAACATTCATTAGAAATTATGAAATCATACATGGAATTTAAATAAATACTTTTTGATTTTAATAATATAACACCTATGTATAATCTTTTGCAACGCTTGCCAATGAAAATCCCCAATTTAAGTTTAACTGAAACAAAGATTATGAAGAAAATTATCTAAAATAAAATCCTACATCCTAGATCAAACAATTTTCGATCCATAAATCCTAGACTAAGATCCAAAAAATGATATATTTATATTAAAATACAATAGAGGAATGAGAAATAGAAAGGAAACCACATAGGATAAGATTCACATAATAGGAGAGGTGTAGATCTATAATCTAGGATTTAAATTATTAATAACAGGGGTTACAAACCCCAATAAATCTTCAAGGATGTTAAAAAAATGTGATAATTTGATTTGGGCTTATTTTTGGTTGATTTGTGGTTCATACAGGTGGTATAGTAATTCTAAAATCAATTGTTTTATTAATTTAAACAACATGATTTTTTTAAAAAGGGCACATGGATTTTCATACTAGGCCTCCTCTAGTGGGGGGGGGCACAGTTTCTCTTAAATGGAAAAATAGTGTGAATAACCATGCGCCATCCATGTGAATCCCCTCTGTTTGGATTCACACATTTTATTGGACTAGGCACATAGTTGGGTAACACCGTGACCATCCCATCATCCATCCGATATTACTCCAATTTTTACCAAAACACCCCAATTTACATCCAAAAAAAAATTAATAAAAAAAAGTTAAAAAAACCTGGAAAAAAGACTAAGACACCTCTAAAAAACCAAGATAATATTTTTTTGCAATGACTATTGCACGCATCCTCAAGAAAAAGGAAAATGTTGGTAGATAAATGTAAACTACTACTAAAATTTTTAAGTGTTATTTAATTTTTTATGGTCTAAATTTGATGAAAATATTGTGAAGAGTTTAGAAAAGCTAAAAAAGTTATGTTTTCACACAAATCTAGTGAAACTAGTGAAAAATGGTAAAATAATGGATTAATAATCATTACTAAATATGATATATTTCCCAATATTGAGTTTATATTTACATGAAGAAGTTTTTCATTAATATAATTCAAGGGAAATGTAAAAATTATACATGAACTGTATAATAATCTTACACCCTTTGGTAAATAAGTGTTTGATTCTTTTTAAACAACATGCATCATGTAAGAATGAATTGTGTTCTATATAAGGATCATATGAAGAAGAATCCGACTACATAAAGGTGCCCATGCCGTAGTTAAATATATTTAGGATTTTGTGGTCAGTGTTGTGCGTCTATAATTCATATGTGAGAAATGAAAACTCATATATTCTATAGTGATATTTTAGTGGGTGTTTATAATAGGAATTTTATGTTTCCTTTTTAGTGAACAGTGTGATCTCTATACCAAAGAATAAGTAGACGTGGAATTTATTCATGATGCCATTCACTAAATATTTATTATTATTTAAATTAATAATATTTAATTGAGAATAATATAGTACAATAAAATAATTATTAAATTGGTTGAAGAGGCAGAATAAATCAAATTCTAATAATAGTTTTAGGGATAATTCTCACAATAAATATCTTCCATGTTTTAAAAATATTCCATTCCAGTTAAGGATCAATATTTTTCCCAAAATGTAATTTGGAAGATAAATTTTTTAATTATATAATTCTAGGAATATTTTTTTTATGATTTAGATAATATATATATAACTAATATCGATTGAGGGTGTCATTTTTTAAGAGAATAAGACGTATTCAAAAATTAATTTTGGGATATCTATACATTCTAGGATTAAATATAGAAATAGTTTATAATTTCATGATATATTCCTATTAGATTAGAATACATACATAATTAAAAATATAGAAATATTAGGATCTAAATAATTCAATATTTATAGAGGAAGTGTTTCAAGACCCTCTATATTGATCACCATTTTAACATGATAGTGATCTTAAATGAGCTATAAATGGGTAAACTAGATTAGTTATAGTCATGAAGCATGAATTTTATAGGGACTAATATAATAATTCATGAATAATAAGATGATATTTTTTACTACATTAATGATATTGAAAAATGTTATAGTTTGAGTGAATCAATATTTAATGAAGATGATTATAGTTGCAGTTTCTAATTAATTATTAAAGTGAGATCTAATTGGGTTTCATATCTATAAGTTGGACGATTTTTGATGGAGTTTATAATGAACTACTTTTGTAACCTATTAAGTCGATATTTTAATATCCAATTTGGGGTGTCTAACAACTATATCATGGAGTACTATTTTATGTTCACATAGTAAATACAATGTGTTTCTCACTCTATTTCATTCATAATATACTTGATGTGTGGATAGGATATTTTATTAAGCCTACTAGGAATAGTAACATCATTAAGAAGATAAATTTAATTTTTTTGAAATTCATAAAAGAATACAACTTATTCTACCACACCCCCAGACTAGGTTGTTTATCTAGATAGGTAATTTAAAAGTATTTTCATATAAAATGTTATCTCTATAGATGAAAAATATATTCCTGAGGAATGGAGAATCGTAATTTATCGAATTTAATGGGTGTTAAAACTTCTAATGGAATGAATTATCATTTATATAGAAGTAGGTTGTTTTCATACCTCTTATCACATTCCATTGATGTGAAATATTATAAAATAAAAGAGTTTAAAGCTATTAATAAATGTTATTTTTCACATATTTTAATAATTTGAATATAGAGTAAGATGTAACAAAAAAAATACCTACATAATGTCTCATTAATAAAATTTATATACGAAGGTCATGGGTCACTAAACTGAAAATAATATTTGGGTAAATTAAAAGGTTTTTTTATGGAAATGCCAAAGTCATGGAATCCAAGATACAATTATATATGTGAATGTTTGGAAACTGAAATATGGATTATGATGTGACCATTGATTATTTTTATAAAAGGGTTATTGATATAATTACCTACTTCTAGAGTTCTTGTGAGAATATATAGGATTCAATCATTATTAAAAAATGATGTGGAATTTTCAAGAAGAATGAAAGTTATTATATGGATTAAGAATTCATGAGAAAAGGAAAAATCAAGGAATAAGAGTTTGTAGAGTCATGTGATGGAGATATGATAGGAAAAATGATATTATGGAAATTATTTCACTTATATGATAAGTATTTAAACATGCAATGTGGCATTAAAAAAAAAATAATCACTAATGTGAGTGAATGTTTATTGTACAAGGAAAATTTAACAGTATATTCCAATGAATAAGCATTTTTATTTTTATTTCATTGAGGAATAATAGAAATATCAATTATAGGAAAAGAATACAATTAAAACACCATTCTAGTAGCAAGAGAAGATATTTGTTAATAATGCATGATAATGATGATTAATCATCTAGTGTGAATTTAGATAATGAGGTAATATTCTTTCTAAAGTTTCAAAAGGATTTTCTACATCATGTAGGGAAGAGGATATTTTAGATAGTGTAGAACATGAATAGAAATTGATTATAAATATAGATTCATTTATACGTGAAAAAAATATTAAGAATTAAAATATATAATTATTGAATAAAAATAAAAAAAATATATAAAATAATGTGTATGATAAGAATAAATAATTTTTTTATTATATAATAATATCATATTATATGTAATTATAATTGATATTCTGGTAAGTGACCCTGATGATATATTGGATTCCAAGGAATAATAATATAACAAGAAAAAAATCCACATATCTCTTACTTAAACACTATCAGAATAGATTCCAATAATGAATCTCCATTTTTATTGAAGATAAAATTTAATATTATCATGTTGGTCATAAGAGGGATAAAATTGATCAATTTTCATCATCACATAATCATTTAAAAAGGAGATAGGTTATTTTTAATAGTGCAGGTGTGAAAATAAATGATAAGGAACTTTCGAACTGGAAAATGAGATGAAATCCTTTAAATCTATGGAATTAAATAATATATAATCTAAATCACTACTCTTTAAGAAAAAGAAGGCTCATGTTGAAAAAATATATCAACAATTAAATATTAGATAAATATGATATTACGATGGGAGACCAAAATTATGATTTTATTACTAGTTATATGGAAGATAAGATTATAAATAGTATTCTTTCTCATAAAAAATATCATTACTATGAATAAGACAATTATTAAGGGGGACATTGGAGGAAATGATATGTAGTTTACAAAAGAAACAATATTTGACCAAAACATCAATGAATCTATACTCAAAAAAATCTTAAAAATATATTGGTGATAAATTAGAGATGTAGAAACACTATTCAATATTATGAGGATTTAATGACTAATATACTTCAGGAGGATCCCATTTTTTGTTAAAGGGAATAAAATTCAGAAATCTCAAGATGAATATTCAATAAATATTATATCTTATAAGAAAACCGGTATAAACCTCAAGGAATGATTATATATCATTACATACGAGTTGTTGATGATAAATAGAATAGATAAATATGACATAGATGATTAAGAAAGTTAAAAAGGTGGTTTCAGATAAAAAAGTTGAAAATCATTAGATTCTATTCAAAAAATAAGATATAAACGTTCAGAAACTCATGTCAATTGTGTGGTTAGTTTGGGAATGGAACAAAAGATTGTATAAAAATATTACCAACCAAATAATATTAAATAATGAAAAATGATACAATCTAATGTGAATGATGTTTCCTTAACTTAGGAGGTGTGGAAAAATTGTTTCAAAAAATTGATAAATATTGCATGTTATATAGATAATATGTTTTGAATGAGAATATAATGAAATATATTGAGATGGGATGAAAAAAAAGACTAGGTTTAGATGAAAATCCTTGTATGTGTTTTACTTTTACTAAACAATTATGTCCCTTCATATTCCATCAAAATTTATCTTAATTTTTCATAATTATAAGATATTAAAGGAGAATTGTATATGTTTTCACTTATAGAAAGCATGAAGTTTTTACTATTTATGAGTCCTAAAACACCATGATGAAATAGTGTGTATATCCCCTCAGGTAAAGAGAAAATTAACATGGTTTAATAAATATATCACATATTGAGTAAATCTAGAAATTCATGAAATTATAGACAACCTAATGAAAGCTATTTATTGATGAATTTCAATCTCAATTATATCCCTTAACCATGATTATTTTAATCATTTCATAATGGGGAGTAATTATTTTTTAAAACATGAAATAAACCTGGTGTTTTATGACATTAAAATGATCATTTTAGTTGTATTTTGATATGTTTTGAGGATAAATATTTCTAATGATAACTCTATCATTGACAGGATTTAATAATGTGTTCTAAAAAGGGTATCTCATTTCTGGTTTTTTATAGGAAACATTGGCAACATTAGATAGGCTATAGTTTTTTCTACAATGGGGTTTCTTATATATACAGAGAGTTTATTGATTAAATTTCCTTTTATAAGGTAACTATTAGCTATCACATTTACCATAAGTGGTTAAAGTTGTTTTTTATATTTGAAAATTGGAGAATAAGGTGAATTTTTGAGCAGTTAGAGGCTTACATGAGTGTTAAAAGCACCCTATAATTCTCAATAAAACCAAAGTTTAAATCCTTGTAGGCATATGTACAATTATTATACTATGAATATGGTGACATAGATGATGACACATGAAGGTATTCACACACGCAGGCGGTGACGCAGGAATACGGTGACAAATGCATGATGATGTGGTCATAACGTTGTACTAGGATTTCAGGACTTTTAATGGGATTCATGACCACTAGGTTTACATGCCATGTAATAAATAAATAAGGTTTGATGGGTAGGATATCCCCTAGGGGGGATGGACTAACTCTCCAGCCATTGTGTGTAGTGTTAGTGTGTTTGAATATAATTTTACCCCTAAGAACCTAATATATATAATCATATAATTATTTATAATAAGTTGAGTTTTTGTGTCAGGAAATAAGGATATATGACCCCAAATTTGTATAAATATTTATTTCTAATAATGGGTGACAATGATTTTCACATATTGATGTGACATTTGTGTTGTGGAATTTAAAATAAAATTTAAAATGGGAGATTGAAGAGATTGTTAGATGTGTTTTATTTATTTTCAATGAGTCAATATGTGTTTCATTAAATGTGATGAATCATTGATGATTTTTATAGATTTATTTCATGATAAGAAAAATAACCAGACATCCTATTATTTCTATAGGGGTTTCAACATGAGGATATTTTCTAGATAGCTTCACAACATCTTCTGATTATTATTATGATTGTTTTAATGATCTATACTAAGATATATTTTTTTGGATGATGTAACATGGTTTACTCTATTTTTTCAATGTACATGATTTTTTTGAAATGAAATAAAACATATGATAAGAAATTTAAAATAAAATTTTTGTAAGAGTAGTGTTACACAAACATCAACATGGGGTTGTTGAGTTACTAATAATTGTAGCATAATTTCATAATAATGAATGCCTATTATATGTATTTATTAATTATGTCTTACTAAAAATGGATAAATTCTTCATAAACCTCATAGATATAGTGTGATACAATCATAAAAACATTTAATAATAATCATACAATTCAATTTAATCATGGGTATTCCACTACATAAACAATATGTTCTGTATAAGACTGAATTATGTTTTATGTAAAAATTATCATCACACTCATCAAAAAGTATAATTGTTACTACAAAATAGTGAAATATCCAAGGGAGTTTTGTTGATCATAGTGACTTTGATGATCAAAAATAAGGATTAGTGAATCCTACACCCCTTTCTGAAATTAAAATTGGTGTTTTACGGGGTATTTTCTAAATATATTTCAGAGAGTGGTGTGAAATCTATTTTGAAGGAAAATGATAATGTTTACATGATTCATTTTTCCATTCACAAGGATTTTTTGAAAGTGTTTATGGAAGTGGATATCAAGGTTAATTAAAAATGAAATAAGATAATCTTTAATGTGATATAATGGGAATAAATTAATTTAATTATAATGATATTTTAAGAAAAAATTGAAAATGTAAAAATCATATTTTTTTATTAGAAATATCATTCGTGTAACACCTCATGCTTTTATTTATTTTTTCGTTGAAATAAATATTATGTATTGGAGAGCATTCCTTATACTTAATATTGAGTTTCTAAAAACCATGATATAATAAACTATTATAAGAAAGAATTAAAATTGGTTAGTATGAATAATACAAACCACTTTATAAAAAGAATCCTAAATATCTTAAATAGTGAAATTATAATGATTAATTCATAATAAATAAATTTTGAATTATAACTAATCTCATTGTAGGCATTATGAAATTATTTTCTTAAAAAATGGATTTTAACAAATTTTTTATTGTATACATTATAATTAATTTCTACCATTATAAGAAATATTATTTTATTAAATTAATAAAAATTTTAAATCATCATATCATCATTATGTTTTGTTGAATTTATATTGTCTCCCAAAAAATATTCATTTTTCAATGAATAATAAGAATTCTGATTTTCAAAATACTAAAATTAATTTTCATCTAAAATTTCATTATGTATCGAATTTCATATCAATTAAAAAAAAATATCCTTTAATTATAAATAATATAATTGACTACATAATAATATTCATTATACTATTTTATGTAAGTTCTTTCTTGTGTTTGAAGACAAATTTTTCAAAAAAAATAGGTTTTATGGGTCCAATGTGTCATTATCATAATAAACTAATTTGAACTATATTTATTAATTGTTTTAATTAAAATTTAATATTTCATATTCAATTATATATTTTACATAATTTTTTACAATTAAAGTAATTTATGTTAGTTATGTTTATTTCTTATAAAATGGTTTTTCTAAAAAGGTCTTTCATTGTGGTTTACCCACATTCATTAAATTAAACACAACCAATTATAGAAATTAAAACATGTAAAATGGATTTAAAATTACTTATAAAAATAATAAAGATAATTTAATAGGATTAAATTAATTCCTAGTCATAGATAATGGTAAAAAAATAAAACATATTCACCATAATTTATGTTAAAATGAGCTTACTCAGGGGTTGAATCGAGCATTAATTGTACAATTTCTACCCACACATGTATATTTTTAATTTTTTGAAGGTATTTAGAAAATTCATTATCTTACCATTCAATAACTATAAATTTAGATCTATTTGTGTCTAAAAGGGACCATATATCACTGAAACCTTTTAAAAAATACATGTTTAACACATGCCTAAATTATAAAAGGGAACATATTATCCTACATTTTTAACACCAGTTGAGAATTTTATCTAACAAAACAACTACCCAAAACAATTCATAGAATAAATTCTTACATATTATATTTTCTAGTATTCTCATATGATAAATCATTCGATGATTATTGTTTAATACATTTGATGTCTCTCAAAGAAGAAGTATAAATATTAACCACAATCTTTATATTTTATTTATTATTATATATCTACTAATCATGTTGTATCCACCATAACATTATTAGTCCAGTATAATCAATATAATGAGATATTATTATGATGATTTAACATCCATTTACCACCTCTTCATATTCAAAAGGTAGATCAATGTATATAATTTGTGTACGTGTGGAATACCACATCCATGCATCGATACAAATCATTTACCACCACCATAATTCATGGATGGTTATTATGAGAGATTTAATGTTTATATGTAATTTTTTATTATTTTTTTAAAAGTTTAATTAATGTTTAACACTTTTATTGTATCCATTATAAAATTGAAATGTCACTTATTTATATGTATGGATTATCATCTTTAAATTGTGATATAATTCATTTTTCATTACCACCTTAGATGAATATATATATATATATATAATATTTTTTATTTATATCTTCATAAAAATGATATTCATTGAAATTATATTGTAAAAGTTCATGTATCCCTACTACTAAACTAAAACATGCATGAAAAACACCACAGTCAACACCAAAATTATGATGCTAATGAAAGATTGTTACTGAATATGTGATACTATGATATAAGTGAACAATATATTCTATTATAGTTAATAATTTAGTAATAGTAGTTTTATATAATTAATTTAAATTTATTCTGTATGATTTTAGTTTTCTTACAATGAAATATTGACTATAGACAATGGTTTTATTTTATAATATCATTTGTCCATGATTATTTTGGATTAAATTTTCTAATAATGAAATTATATTAACTATATCTGAAAAATATTCTATTTTTCATAAAATATATATTTTTTATAAATTCATTTTTTTATTTTTATTTAATCTCTTTAATTATACAATATCTTTGATTATTTATAATGAAAAAAATAAGGATTATCACTTTGGTTGCGAATATCTTCTTTGAGGTCAATATTTTCTTTTAAAAACTTCAAGAATTTTATAACTATTATTTAATGATTCATTATTAATTTAAAAAAAATTCTTTTATAGAAATGAATATAATGGAACATTTTATGTTTATCCTAAAGAGTTACTTTTGACGTTGTTCCAAAAATGTGAATGAGATTTTAATTTTAACATACACCACATGAGTGTGCCCCATTACATCTTGTATACTCTTTTAAAAACATCGTGAATTATAAGATTAATTTTTTATATTTATATTGTTTTTTACTTAATATTTCTATTATTAATATATTTTAAATAAGTTATTTCTAAGTGAAAATTATTTTATCCCCATGAAATATTCTAGCTAGATTTTAATGTTTGTTTTTACTATTGAAAAATACATTGATGTTTCCTATACATTATTAGTGGAATAAAAAATTTTCACCATATATTATCATTCTCTTTATCATTAATGTTAACAATGATAAACTTTTTATGAAACAAATTTCTTTTCCATGGGCTAAGCCCTGATGTAATTTTAATTGTTTGGATGATCTTCTTGCATACATATGTATAGATATGTTAATGTGATTTATGGTTCCTTTAAAAAACAATAATTGGTGGTTTTGTTATTAACAATGGGTGGGTGGGAATATTATATCCCTAAAATTAATTGGGAAATGATGATAAAGTATAGAGACGTCCAATAGGAGATGTAGTTAATATACTCCATAGAGATTACATAGTTAACTGGGTGGAAAATATTCATATGAGAATGTTTGAATTGACCGAGTTGAAATTTCTATTTAGGGTATTTTTTTTGAAATAGTAATATTATGTGTGAAACATTATGATGTATGTTATATTAAATTCAAATGTGATTGAGAAAAACATATTCATTATTCTTCTATTATTGTTGGATATCACATGAATGCATTTTGGTGATTACACACTCCTATAATTTATGTATTTTGATAGAAAAAACTATATAACATGTTTCATGAGTAAAATTAATATATGATTTAGGAATTATTACTATATTTTTTATCAGGTATTAATACCACTCTACATATCTTATGCTCACTTATGATCATTGATTTATATATATTTTATGTTTAATAATAATTATAATCTAAGATAACTCTTTCTTATATTTATTTTCCCTTAGTTTTTAAGACAATATTTAGGTATGATATATTTATGAAGGGTGCATATTTCTTTGGAAATAAGTAGAAATTATTTGGATATTTTAGATAGAATTTTATTTACATTATAATATTTATAAAGACACTAAACATTACCATTCATGTGTGTGTCATATTAATATTGTATTAATATTAATATTGTATTAATACTATGTTGATAAGATGATGTTTTTATATTTGAAATGTTTGGGTCACTATAGTTGATGTCATATAAATATTAAGTGATTTTTGGATACTAGGACGAAAAACTATTAGGAAGAACCCATAGGATAAACTTATTCATAAAATAAAATCATTGTTTATGGTAAAGAAATCAATGTGGATATTTTTACAATTCACCAGTTTCTAGTAAATATATGTTGATGTTGTTTTGGTACAGATGCATGTTGGGGTAATAACCCCAAATATTATTTTTCACATATACTTTATCCATCTTTAGTTCATGTTGAATGATACCTTATTCTTGACATATATTGAAACTACTGGGGGATATTATTAAGTTGTCTCATATTTTTTATAAACCCTAATAAAATATTTTTAAAGATAACAACCATTAATAACCATGATTAAAACCAAGGTTTCACATATGAAAATTACTATTTCATGATTTAGACATCATATTAATTATTTTTAATTTATTTTGTTATTTCCCACTATGATTATTGATTCTCATGCTATGATTTTCCTATTTAAGTCAATGTACTGAAGCATAAGGTGACATGTTAACAAAGAATGGGAAGGAAATTTCCATGACTTCCATCATGATAAAATTGATTTAATGGAAGTTTGAATGATTAATCATGTTATTATGTTTAAATATATATATATCAACCTATGAATCATGTTGAAATAACATATGATAAACGATAGTAATAAGTTACTATTTATTCCTTCATGAAGAAAGATACATCTTTTTTTGTTGGTTTTCTAATCCAAAAAATATTGAGGAATAGATCCGAACAACTAAAAATATATTTCATATACTCTAGTTCTCATAACAATAATAGTTTCTCTTAGGAGTTTATCAGTTGGATGGTGAAGCAGATCCGAAGTCGGCTCTTATGAATAATATGAGTCAATGAGAATAAGTTATGGCGTCGAGTAGTAGTATCACACACAATGATTCGTAAATATCTAATCTTTTTAGGGATATTTCATCATAAATATTTTCCATTAATTAATAAAAAGTGGAAATTCAAAATCTAATACACAAATGGAATTTTATATAGGAGAAGATTCTTCTTATCGAGATCCTGAACCAAACTATATACACCGAATAAGGGAAATAAAATACCACAATCACACTTCATAACTATAATTAACCATACTTTACATACATTGTTATTACTTCAAAATTGAAGCAAACTTATTATAACATATAACAAAACAATGAATGGACCTTATAGGTATAGTGTCTTTAGAAACTGGGAAACATAAACAACTGGTTCATAAATCATCTACGTTGTCTCCCATTTATTTCATCATATCTAGAGTCCCTTTTTGGTATATTCTACTTAATACCCTTCTTCCTGACCTGGGGAAAAGAAAACATACAAAAGGGTGAGCTAAAATTCTCAGTAAGGGTAAACAAATGAAATATCAATCATACTATATTCATATGAACATAACATTTTGAATATCTTAAACTGTACAAGAGATAATAATATCATAACATGGGATAAATCATAGTTGTGAAATGTAATCCCAAATTATCATAACTTAAAATATGAAACATTGTGGAATACACACATAATCATAGAAAATCATTTCATTTTAGTCAAGACTCATTGCAAGACCATCATAGTGGACAAAGTCCATTACTGAACCGAGTTCACTCCTCGTTCCAGTCCTGTATCACTGAACTAGATTAACTTGCCATTCTAGCCATGTCTATCTCATGAGATATAAATCTTTACCCAATGAATTGGAGGGAGATATAGGTCTCACCCATCTTATAATGATACCATTCTTATGTGTGACATCAGATCATAAATCATACATCATAGCATAACCCATGTAATAAAAATGGAATTCATAAACATCATGCCATCATAACATAATCCATATAAGATAAAAGGACATCATAAAATTAATTCCATCATAACATAATCAAATCAATGTAAAACATAAGGATATAAATAGAACCTTGTATTATTTTAAATGGAAAATAATTTTGATAAAACACTTGAAATGAATTCTTAAGGAAAATATCCTTTCTTCTTCAAAATCAATTTCTTTTCAAAAAATGCCACACAATTTTAAAAGAAAAGGATTTTGTTGAAATTAACCATGAAATCTTGTAGATTCAGCTTCATGAAAATAAGATGATATGAAACCGTAAAAATCCATTCATGTCGTATAAGTTAAAAATACCATTCTTCTAGTACTTTGGTCGGAAATGTCAAAAAAGTACCTTGTACTAGAAACGACAAAAGGTTCTTTCCATATCTTTTATTAAAAACTCACCAAAGGGAAAATTGGATTTAACCAATTATAGTAAGATAGAAATAATATTAAATATTGAGGAAACATGGATTTGGATGATAAATATTCCATAGTAAATTCTGAAGTATAAACAATATCAGATAAAAATGAGATTTTGAGATTTTCCCTTACCTTAGGTCTAATATACTTTGTACATGTCCGAGCCTCCTCTTCTTCAACACACCTCTTGGAAATCTCCACTTAGGGAACTAAGATTGGTCTTTGAAGAAGACCAGGACCTCTAGGATGTTTCTAGGGAACTGGATAAGATAAATTGGAAGGGTTTGTCCAGACTTGAATGCTCAATGTGGTGTGAGGAGGAGAGGGAGGTGGTGCCCTTTTATAAGGGAGGAGAGGGGCACATTTGGAATTATATGAAATATTAATTTATAATAAATTCCAACCCCACATAAAAACCTTAAAAAATGACTCAAATTCAAATAATAGATGATATATGGTTGTAATCTCATCAGAAAATAAAATTTAGACAAATTGGGAATTTATTTTAAACATTATCAGCATGATTTCTCCTTATATAATCTATTTAATTTTATTTGTGGTAATAATATTCTAAATTTTAAATCATTATAAATAATTACTTATATGTTGTGAATTGTCCATAATTGTAAACTTTATTACATTTTATACCATATATATTTTAATTTTCAATTTTTATATTTTTTTGTGATTTTTAAACAATTTTATAATATGTAATTTGTATAAATTAACAATAGTGTCAATTTTTACACTATTCATTTATTTGATTTTAAATAAATTATATACAGAATATATGTTCGAATTAAAATATTTTATAGATTAATAACATTTCATTTGTTTCTAGAAAATTAGTGAAGCACATTAAATAGTTCATATAGTATTTATTTTAATACTTTTAAAATTATTTATTTGATATTTCAATCAATAAAATAATTTCAACATCACTATTGTGTCATAATTAATGAATATTATTTAATTCCTAAAAATTATAAAACAATTCATATGATTTAGATAATTTTATTATCTTTCTGGAGACTATTCATGTTTGAAGTTTAATGATGTTTATCAGTAAATTAAAATTATTATACTTATAATATTTAAGAGAGTGACATGTTGTCACTTTCTTTGGTTTTAATAATAATTATATTATTTCATGGTCAAAAGTCCATGAAATGAATCTAGTCGGACCCTTAGGTGATATGGGTATACTTTTATTCATCCAATATGATTTTGGAAAGTGTTAGGGTAATTTTATAATCTCATATTTACACTTAATTACCCAATTTACCTTTAACTGCAGTAAATAAAAATTACCATAGTTACTATACATAATCGAAAAAATAAAAGTAACCTATTAATATAATTTGGACCCACAAAATCCAAATATGGAATTCATTTTTCAAAATTCAAAACACAGATTTTTCAGTAATTAATTTAAATTTGATCTTGTTGTTAAGCAAATGCGTTTTTAAAAGTTAAAACATTGCCAAAGATTGAAATGTTTTTACCTATGAAATCAATATAAATTTATTGCTAATGAAATTCATTATATTAAATGGTAAAAATATATTCTATTTATACTTTAAAACCATTCAATATTATAATTTATCCTTATAAATTATTGCGATGGAAAAAGTTGTTTTTAATTAAAATATAGCGTGTTTTACTATTCATTAAAATATGAAAGTTATCAAAATAATATGAAAATTTTATCCAAAGTAAATTTTTATATCCTAATTCCAAAGAAAAATTTTATTTTGTAAAATTGAACTTATAAAAATGTAAAAAACGAGATTTAACGTTGGTGCACCATCAAAAGGCGATAAAATCGATTTTTTTGAAAAATATTTATTTTACCCGAAAAATTTATTTTGTTCTCATAACATGTTATAAAAAATATGTAAGATGAATAATAATGTTATAAAATTTAAAATTCAGTTAATACTACTCATAACATCTAGTTTATAATATTATAATAATATATCATTGTTTAGTGGAACTCGGTATTGCTTACTACACACGCTATCGAGGAAGGTCGTGATTGCGTGTAACGCAAGCCAAGATACTTTTGTGTGCCGTAATAGATTCGTATAACATAAGACATAAAAAAATATACTTCTCATAAAATATCAGGGTGTTACATTCAATCCCCCTTAAAAATAATTTCTCCCTCGAAATTCGTCACTTTGTAACAAACAGAAGAGGATACCTCTCCCTCATCATATTCTCAAGCTCCGATGTAGCTTCTTCTAATTAGTGATTCTTCCCTAAAACATTCATCAAGAGAATGGCCTTGTTCCGTAGAACTTTTTTTCTATGATCCAGAATCACAATCGGCTATTCTTCATAAAAAGATCTTACTCCAGCGGTACAAATTCTGAGCTGAGTACATGTGAAGGATCGGGTATGACTTTCTCAGGAGAGATACATGGAACACATCGTGAACTTGAGAGAGATTTGGTGGAAGCGCCAATCAGTAAGCTACCTTCCCAACACGATTCAGTATTTAAAAAGGACCGATATACCTAGGGCTCAACTTTCCCTTCATTCCAAATCTCATTACTCTTTTCCAATGAGATATTCGTAAAAAAAACATTATCCCTGACATCAAACTCTAGGTCTTTTCTTCGGTTGTCGGCATAAATATTTTTTCGACTCTGAGCTGCTCTTATGTGTTGTTGAATAGATCTGACCTTTTATACCATCTCATCAACAAGATCAGGTCCTAATAGCTTTCTTTTCCCAACTTCATCCCAACAAGTTGGAGTTCGGAATTTCTTTCCATATCGAGCTTCATAAGAAGCCATATGAATGCTGGAGTGAAAGATATTATTATAAAAAAATTCCACCAAAGGTAGGTGTTGATCCCAACCACCTTTGAAATCCATAGAGCAAGCTCTCAACATGTCTTTTATAGTTTTAATTGTTCTCTCAGACTGATCATCTATCTGAGGATGATAAGCAGTGCTGAAACTCAACTCTGTATCTAGTGTATGCTGAAGACTTCTCCAGAACTTCGAGGTAAAGCTCGGATCCTGATCAGATATAATGGAAAGGGATACTCCATGAAATCTTACCACTTCCTTCACATATATCCTGGAAAGGTGATCCAGAGAGAAATATTCTCTAATAGCAATGAAGTGTGCTGACTTCGTAAGACGATCAAATATGACCTAGATAGCATTATCGCCTTTGGATGTTTTAGGAAGTCCAGTGACAAAGTCCATAGTGATGTTCTCCCATTTCCATTCGGGTATGGGTAATTGTTGTAACATCCCCTTAGACTTCTGTCTCTTAGCTTTAACTTGCTGACAAACCAAGCATCGAGAGACATATTTAGAAACATCTCTTTTCATGCCATCAGGCCAGAAGTACTATTTCAGGTCCCTATACATCTTCATGCTTCTAGGATGAATAGAGAATGAAGAACTATGAGCTTCATCCAGCGGCTCCTTCATTAATTCTTGGATGGGAGGAACACAAACCCGATTCATGAACCTTATTATCCCATCACAACCAAGGTTGAATTCAGGAACATTTCTCACCCTCTTTTGTAACTCTACATCTTCGTTTTGTGCCTCTTTAATATTCACATGCATAAATGGTTGAACATTCATTTGAGAAAGATAAGATTTTCCCCTTCCATTATAATTCCATGATCCATCCTTTGTAAATACTTAAATATTGGATCTTTTGTGATCCTCATCATGGATAAGCTTGCATGTTCTTGTCGACTTAATGCGTCTTCCACCTTGTTTGCTTTCCCAGGGTGATAATTAATTGAACAATCGTAATCCTTAATCAGCTCCAACCATCTTCTTTGGCACATATTCAGATCCTTTTGTGTGAAATTATACTTTAAACTTTTATGATTAGTATAAATATCACACCTTTAACCATAAAGATAAAGCCTCCAAATCCTTAATGAAAAGATTGCAGCTGCTAACACCTAATCATGAGTTGGGTAATTTTGCTCATGGATTTTTAACTTTCATGAGGCATAAGCTATCACGATATCGTTTTGCATGAGAACACACCTCAATCCCTTCTAGGATGCATCACTGTAGATCACAAACCTTTCTACACTACAAGGCAGTGTGAGCATAGGTGCACTGGAAAACCTTCTTTTCAACTCCTTGAAATTCTATTCAAACTCCTTCGTCCACATGAACTTAACTCATTTTCAAGTCAACCTGGTGAGTGGATTATATAATCATGAAAATTATTTCAAAAAACTTTGATAATATCCACCGAAACCAAGAAAACCACAGATCTCAGTTATTGTTGTTGGTCTCAACCACCTTTCAATAACCTTTATTTTTGCTGGATCCATAGATATCCCCTCTTTTGAGATTACGTGACCCAAAAATGCAACTTTTTGAAGCCAAAATTCACACTTGGTAAATTTGGCATAAATCTTCTCCTTTCTCAGGGTCTTCAATACAATTCTCAAATGATCTTCATTTTCTTCCTTACTCTTTGAATAGACAAGAATATCGTCTATAAGGACTACCACAAACTGATCAAGATAGTCTCTAAAGACTCTATTGATTAGATCCATGAAGATAGCAGGGGCATTAGTAATACCAAATGGCATCACTAAAAATTCATAGTGTCCATACCTTGTACAAAAGCCGTCTTTGGTATATCCTCTTTTTTGACCCATAATTAATGATACCCTAAACAAAGATCAATCTTGGAAAAGTATTGAGCTCCACATAGTTGGTCAAATAAGTCCTCAATGCGTGGGAGAGGATATTTTTTCTTGATATTTATCTTGTTAAGTTCTCGATAATCAATGCAGATTCTCATTAATCCATGTTTCTTCTTAACAAATAGAACAGGTTCTCCCCAAGGTGATGCACTAGGGCATAAGAACCCTTTATCAAGATTCTCTTGGAGTTGCTTCTTCAATTCCTGCAACTCAATTGGGGCCATTCTATAAAATGTATTTGAAATGGGCATAGCACCTGGTATGAGTTCTATTGAAAACTCAACTTCACGATTTGGTGGAAGACCTAGCAGTTCCTCCATAAAGACATCAAAAAACTCCCGTACAATGGGTGTATTCTTAATTGTGAGTTTCTCTCCAACCATTTGAGATAAATAACCTTCATTTATTTGAATCAAGACACATAAGATGGAGGAAATTTCCACTATAAGGTTATATTCATCCTTTCATTTATATATGATAGTAGATTGATCGGGAATATTAAATGTGATTTCCCTTCTTTGGAAATTGATATGAGCTTCGTATAAAGAAATCCAATCCATGCCAAGAATCACATCAAATTCCAATATAGGAAGGATTATGTGATTTGCAGGAAGAACATTCCCACAAACGTCAATCAGAGAAGAATTATAAACTTTTGATGTGACCGTTGTGCCATTAAGAGTTGTCACAACTAACTCAACATCTAATTATTGAGGTAATACGGTGGAACCCTTAGAAAATTATTCAGAAATAAAAGAGTGGGTGGATCCAGAATCAAATAAAACATTTGCTACTTTAGAGTGGATGGTAAGTGCACCTTTCACCACTTCGTTATCGTACTCCACATCGCTGATAGTAATTGCATGTGACTTCCCTTTTCCATTGGCCTTAAGAGTTTTTTAACATCGATCATCATCAACAACACTTGGATTTGGGCATTGATTGGCATAACGCCCCATCTCCTTTCACTTGAAACATTGAAGTGTAGGAGGTGCATTCTGTGTATCTCTTTCTTTGTTCGCATCATTAGACATCTTCTTCCCATTATTTCGACATTCAACTGCCCGATAACCTTCTTTTCGACACTTAAAACATTTTCTTGTCCCTTTATGACAATTCCCTCCATGTTTCTTTCCACAATTTGAGCATAAAGGAAGACTCATCTTCTTTTCAGTGTTGTCTTTAGATTTTCCTTCAAATTCTATTTTCCTCTTCTTATCAAACCCATATGACTGATGGGCTACTCTAATCTCCATATCAACCTTGAGAGCACATCAAACAATTTCCTCGTAGCTATTGAAGTCCCTTAAGGCTAACGCCCTTCGAAGACATGGTTTTAAGCAACTAAAGAATCGATCAATTTTACTCTCAGGTTGGATAATAATTCCAGAAGCGTACCTTGCAAGTCTTTTAAAACTTGCTTCGTAGGTACCAACAGATTCATCATCCTTTTTCTTCAGTTCAAGAAACTCCTTCTCCATCTTTGTTCGAAGAATACGATGGAAGTACTTATAGAAAAATAAGTTCTTGAACTCATCCCATTCCATGCACTCAATTTCATCTCTTTGCCTCATATTCTTGATATGATTCCCCCATTGATCAGCATAACCTTCCAAACGATACACTACTAAGATGAATTTTTCATGATCAAAACATTTTAGAATTGAAAATATATTTTCAGTGGTACTAATCCATTGTTTAGCCACTAATCGATTAGAATACCCGCTGAATGAAGGTGGACGCTACCTCATGAAGGATTCAACAGAATGTTGCTCTTTTCTTGGTTCGTTTGTAAGTATTGCATGGTTCATAGCTTCATAAAGTTGTGTGAGCATGGCTAAAATATTTCTCATTCCATCTCCCATAACGTTTGGTTTCACAGGGGGACAATCATTGCATTTCCCATCACATTAAGCATTAACACGGTTCTTTCGAGTTCCATCCATTGACTAAAACAAATAAGCGTAGTGTGAGAAACACTAATCATAATAGGAAAACCACATAATAAAGAATAAAATTTTACACTGAAGGTCTTATCATAGGATATTCATGGCCATTTCTAAAACACTAATATTGTGTTTGATGCTTAGACATATCCTTAGGGTTCTTACTAGGTCTTTCACATCCTAGTTTTCAAAGGTTGACTATACCTTTCCGCTGATACCAAATATAACGACCCATAATTTACATACATTGTTATTACTTCAAAATTGAATCACACTTATTACAACATATAACAAAACCATGAAAGGACCGTGTAGGTATAGTGTCTTTAGAAACTGGGAAACATAAACAACTAGTTCATAAATCATATATGTTCTCTCCCATTTATTTCATCATATCTGGAGTCCCTTTTTGGCATATCCTACTTAATACCCATCTTCCTGAAACGAGGAAAAGAAAACATACAAAAGGGTGAGCTCAAATTCTCAGTAAGGGTAATCAAAAGAAATATCAATCATATCATATTCATAAGAACATAACATTTTGAATATCTTAACCTGCACAAGAGATCATAATATCATAACATGGGTTAAATCATAGTGGTGAAATGTAATCCCAAATAATCATAACATAAAACATGAAACTTTTTGGTATACACACATTTTAGTCAAGACACATTTCCAAGACTATCATATCAGACAAAGTCCATTACTGAACTGAGTTCACTCCTCGTTCCAGTCCTGTATCACTGAACCAGATTAACTTGTCGTTCAAGCCATGCCTATCTCATGAGATATAAATCTTTATCCAATGCATTGGAGGGAGATATAGGTCCCAACCATCTCATAAAGATACCATTATTATGTGTGCCACAAGATCATAAATCAGACATCATAGCATAACCCATGAAATAAAAATGGGAGTTTTAAACATCATGCCATCATAACATAATCCATATAAGATAAAAGGACATCATAAATTTAATTCCATCATAACATAATCAAGTCAATGTAAAAATAGGGATAGAAATAGGACCCTATATTATCCTAGATGGAAAATAATTTTGATAAAACACTTGAAATGAATTCTTGTGGAAAATATTCTTTCTTCTTGAAAATCATTTTCTTTTCAAAAAATGCCACACAATTTTAAAAGAAAATAAATTTGTTGAAAATAACCACGATATTTTTTAGATTAAGCTTCATGAAAATAAGGTGATATGAAACCATAAAAATCCATTCATATCGTATAAGTTAAAAAAAATCATTCGTCTCGTACTTTGGCTGGAAAAGTCAAAAGATTCCTTTCATATCTTTTATTAAAACCTCACCAAAGGGTAAAATTGGATTTAAAAAATTGT
This sequence comes from Viscum album, assembly GCA_963277665.1. Taxonomy (NCBI): domain Eukaryota; kingdom Viridiplantae; phylum Streptophyta; class Magnoliopsida; order Santalales; family Viscaceae; genus Viscum; species Viscum album. Next base: position 1,352,952,987 of record OY728153.1, on the reverse strand, counting down.
AGGAGGATAGAAATAATATTACATATTGAGGAAACATGGATGTGGATGATAAATAATCACTAGTGAATTCTAAAATATAAACAATCTCCGATACAAATGAGATTGCGAGATTTTCCCTTACCTTAGGTCCGATATTCTTTGTACGTGTCCGAACCTCTTCTTCTTCGACGCACCTATTTAAAATATATTCTTAGGGAACTAATATTGGTCTTTAAAGAAGACCAGGACCTATAGTATGTTTCTAGGGAAGTAGAGAAGAGAAATTGGCAGGGTTTGGCCGAGCTAGAAGGCTCAAAGTGGTGTGAGGAGGAGAGGGAGGAGGTTCTCTTTTATAAGGGAGGAGAGGGGAACCATTGGAATTATATGAAACATTATTTTATAATAAATTCCAACCCCACTTAAAAACCACCAAAAATGACTCAAATACAAAGCTTAGATGAGACAGGGTTGCAATCTCATCAGCCAATAAAATTTAGACAAGTTGGGAATTTATTTTTAACATAATCAACATGATTTATCCTTATATAATCTATTTAATTTTATTTGTGGTAAAAATATTACAAATTTTAAATCATTATAAATAATTACTTATATGTTGTGAATTTTCCATAATTGTAATGTTTATTACATTTCAGACCATATAAATTTTAATTTACAATTTTTAAATATTTTTGTAATTTTTAAACAATTTTATAATAGGTAATTTCTATAAATTAACAATAGTGTCATTTTTGACACTATTCATTTATTTGAGTTTAAATAAAATATATACAAAAGATATGTTCGAATTAAAATATTTAATAGATTTATAAAATGTCATTTGTATCTATAAAATTATTGGGGAACATTAAATAGTTCATATAATATTTATTTTAATACTTTTAAAATCATTTATTTTATATTTCAATAAATAAAATAATTTCAACATCACGATTGTGTCATAATTAATGATAATTATTTAATCCCTAAAAATTATAAATAAATTTATATAATGTAGATAATTTTATTTTATTTCTAGAGACTATTCATGTTCTATGTTTCATGAAGTTTATCACTAAATTATAATTATTATACTTATAAGATTTAAGAGAGTGACATGTTGTCACTTTCTTTGGTTTTAATAATAATTATATTATTTCATGGTCAAAAGTCCATGAAATGAATCTAGTATGACCCTTAGGTGATATGGGTCTACTTGTATTCATCCAATATGATTTTGGAAAGTGTTTGGGTAATTTTATAATCTTATATTTACCCTTAATTACCCGATTTACCTTTTACTGCAGTAAATAAAAATTACCATAGTTACTATTCATAATCAAAAAATAAATAAAAGTAACCTATTAACATAATTTGGACCCACTGAATCCAAATATGGAATCCATTTTTCAAAATTTAAAACATAGATGTTGTAGTAATTAATTTTAAATTAATTCCGTTCTTAAGCAAACGGGTTTTTTAAAGTTAAAACATTGCCAAAGATTGAAATGTATTTACCTATGAATTCAATCTAAAATTAATGCTAATGAAATAAATTACATTAAATGGTAAAAATATATTCTATTTATACTTTGACGCTATTCAATATTATAATTTAACCATATAAATTATTGCGATGAAAAAAGTTCTTTTTAATTAAAATATAGCGTGTTTTTACTATTCATTAAAATATTAAAGTTATCATAATAATATGAAAATTTTATCCAAAGTAAATTTTTATATCCTTATTCCATAGAAAATTTTTATTTTGTCAGATTTAACTTATAAACATGTCAAAAACTATATTTAAAGTGGGTGCGCCATCAAAAGGCGGTAAAATTGCATTTTTCTTAAAAATACTTATTTTACCTGAAAAATTTATTTTGTTCTCATAACCTGTTTTAGAAAATATGTAAGATGAATAATAATGTTATAAAATTTAAAATTCAGTTAATACTATTCATAACGACTAGTTTATAATATTATAATAATATATCATTGTTTAGTGGAACTCGGTATTGCGTACTACACACGCTATCGAAGAAGGTCGTGATTGCGTGTAACGCAAGCCAAGCTAGTGTTGTGTGTCGTGAAAGATTCGTATAACATAAGACATAAAAAATATACTTCTCATAAATTATCAGGGTTTTACAATAACATTAGGGAATATACTTCTATAAAAATATGTTATGTATATAGATCATAATTGTATTAATATTTATTTTTTATTTAAAATAAAATAATTATTATACTTACCCTTTTTAATTTTTTTATTATATGTACAATTAAATATGAGTTGTTGAAAATTATATATTGAACCAAACAAACCAAAATTATATTTTTTTAAAATATATTGGTTTGAAAACACTTCTTTATAAATTAAATATCTTTAAATAAATATCACATTTATATAATATTAAAAAATAATCATTTAAATGTAAATGATTATTTATTTTATTTATATCCAATGTAAACATTATATGGATTTTAAAATTGTTATTATCATGTAAACAATTATTTCATGTAAAGATTGTTATTTATTTAAGTGTAAATAACCATTTTTTATAATTTTTTAGTATAAAATTTATACTATAAATGATATCAGCATGTTGAAATTAGCCAATAATGAATGTTTCATAATTTTCAGATATAGATGAATTTTATAGGTAAATTTTAAATATGATATAAATTTATAATCTATATTATGACATCATAATGGGAGAAAAGTAGGGGAATAAATGATATATAAGGAATACATGTATTAATGAAAAATTAACCAATAAAATAATTTGTTTTTGAAGTTATTTTATTATTTTTAAAAACCATTATTTAATCCTCCAAATAATATTTTTATTTTATAGTTTGAAACTCAATTATTATTGAACATGAATCACTTCCACATCATAAATTTTGATATATTAATATGTTCGGTTTTATGAATTATGAATTATTGAGAACCAATTATCATTGGTTGAAACCATTGTATAAAAACTGGGTAAGAATTTTGGTTAGGATTATTTTAATATATAGTTTATAAAATAAATTATTATATATTTATAGAGAATATAACTCTATTTTTATATAAATAACCACAAATATATGACAAATATATACTAGATATCGATATAGAATGAATTTCACATCCCACACCCCATATAAATCAACCCAAATGTGTGTCCAATCTCTATAGAAGATCCTATCAAAATTTCAGAAGTTCCCTATAAGGGGATGACGATTCTTTTATCTTTATACTTATTGAATATATTCCTTTCTTTTAATTTTTTTATTTCCAATTTTTCAAGTTTGAAAATGTTTATAATCATCACTATACTATACATATAATTTCAATATTGTCACGACCCATCCCTCGGGGCCTGAGCCATGACTACCCAAAACCCACCTTCCATTAGCCAGGGGTTGGCAACTAACACCGGAAAGGCATATCACTATTAACAGGAAGAAATTGCCTTTAAACCTGTACAAACACATAGTCTAAGAACACCACAAGATATAACCACAAAATAAAACTACAGTAGTAATGGTGTGTAATGAATGTAAAGGGACCAGGATACAAGACCAACTGAAAAAATAGCTTCTGATATCGTCCACCAAGAATGTTGCCTAAAGAGTAGGTACAAATCGTCTCCACAGCTCTCCACGTCAAACATACCATCCATCCACCATCAGGTCTGAGCTCCCCACGACTCAGTCAAGGCTATCTGTCATCTGCACAAGTAACAACAAGGTGCGGGCGATGCTCATGCAGGGGTGAGTATAACAATACCAAGTAGGGAACCTGATACCCCGAAAGGTCTCTCAGAATCCCAAAATTTAAAACCACAAATCAGTACCTCAATCAAAAAGCACAAAGTAAAAGACTCGTCTCAAAACCAGGTACAAATAAAGTACAAAAGTACATATGATTCATCATAAAACATGATCATCTTATTCTATCGAGAGGAACTACTGCTGACCATAAAATAAATGACCCACACAGGATTTATAGGTATAAACCCCCACTGACCCATACAGGATCCGAACCTCCCCAAATCGATAGGTACTAACCCCCACTGACCCACACAGGATCCACCCCACCCAGGTTTTATAGGTACTAACACCCGCAAGACCCCCAAAGTATCTGACCCACACGGGATCAATATATCACTGATCCATGATGGGCCACTCCAAGGTTGGTCCTCCTCGGGTCAGACATTTATGATTGACATGGGTTCACTACAATTATGATACACACAAGGTTTCAAGAATGATGAACCACACATGGTCTCTAGAATGCTGATCCACACAGGGTCGCATGGTTCTGATCCACACAGGGTCGCAAGGTGCTGATCGACACAGGAGCATTAGGTGCTGATCCACACAGGATTTCTAGGGATGATCCACACATGATATTTAGGTTCTAACCCACAATGTATCACTCGTTACTAACCTCCATATGATCTGTCTCCATCCTCCATCTCTCATCCAGCTACTGGATTCCCACTCATAGCACACTTGATTCCATGAGATACCGTTCCTCAAGCCATCAGTCATTTTTCAACTAGAACAATGTCCCATGAAGATGTTACCCAACGATCTGTCATGATATAATTGTTTTAACCCAATAGACGTTACATCTACTAGATGCCCTATCTAAAAGTTATTGGCATTTTAGTGCCGAGGGGCCAGTTTAATTCAGGGTCAATCCAACCCTGCCGTAATCCAACATTCTCCAAACTCAGGGGTAGTATCTCAGATGGACAATCTCGCTACATGGATCCTAGCTCCATAGATGGTTTGTCAAATGGATATCTGGTTTACAAGATACATCTCTTTAAACGATACAAGGCCCGAATGGTTACAGGTCTTACCCGGTCGGGGCCGCCCGACCTGGTTCGGGTTTAACCGACCCGACCCTCACAGGCTTGGGCAAGCCTGGTTGGCTTGGGCCACAGAGGGCTCGGCCTGCTGGGCCGGAGAATGGCATAGTTCGCTCTGGAGGGGATGGGCCATGGTGGGTTTGGCCCGCTGGGCCATGGACCTGTCCAGCCGGCCCTGGCTGGGAAGGGCCGTGATGGCTTCACCCGCTGGCTGGTGCGACTCATGTGGGGGTCACACCATCCACCTCTTGTGTAACGACCCGACCCCAGCTACCCAGAGTCGCTGCATTACTTCGTAACATTGGCATGATCACAAAAGATCAAGTCTCGAAAGACCGATTAGTTTAGTAGCCTTGGAAACACTAGATACATTCATAAATGTTACATTACATCATAAAGTGAAAAACTAATAACAAAGTCTTCATAGTCCACACTCATATCCTCTTCTGACTATCCCTGCAGGTCATTCATAAAATACTTCTTCACATCCTGGAAAATATTAAAACATTGAAAGGGGTGAGCTCAGATGCTCAGTAAGGATAACAGTATTGCGGAAGCTTTCAAAAATAAACATCAACATTTAAGGCAATGTATAACTAAAAAAAATCCTTTTAAACATGAACTTCAACATAATATGGCAAAATTAAAATGAGATAATTCCATTTACTTATTCACATGGATATTCTACTGGTCAAATAATCACATGCAATATCAATAACCACTTTCATAATGATGGAATGCATAATGCCAGACATTGTAAAACATTTTTTCAAGGCCTCAGCCAAGACGTCTAAAATGATTAAGTCCTCGGCCAAAATCACAAATCAAATTAGGAAAGGGCCTTGGCCAATTCCATGTCTAGTTGTCTCGTGAGACCTACCGATGCATCGAGGAGCTATAGCGGGCTCCACCCATCACTTATTAAGTCCAATTCATTCCTCATATGAATAGGTTTAAACATATCATAAATCATAACATAATCATATCACATAAAACATGCATAAAGGAAACATAACATTTCCACATTTCAATCACAAGATATCAATACAACACATTGATATAATAAAAACGCTTTCAAAACCATTTTCAATACCAAAATAAAAGAAAGTTAAAACATTGTATTTATTTTTCATTAAAAAAAAGTGATGGCTTGTAGAGGAAGCCGAAACTCAAATAATGGTCACGGCAGTGGAGAAGTCATTTTCACCGCATATGTACGGAAAGAAAAATATTCCCTTTTTTTCGTTTAGTAAAACGCTTCGTATAAAAATATTCCTTTTGAATAAACGTAAAAGTCAAAGGGGTTTATACACCGTATAAAAGAAAGTTGTGTATAAAACCAAATATGCCTCAATGAAAGGAGGTTGAGACGAAGTCCTTAAAAAGATCATTTTTAAAATAACATATATCTATTATGTGTATTCACTATATGTACACATAAATAAAGTATAAATACAAGATAGGACATAATAATATCATGACATAATTTGAAAGTAGGAGATTAACCCAAAGAATGGAAAATGGGTTAAGAAGTTCCCTTACCTCGTGTCCGACTTGACTCAACAGTTCTTTAACCTCATGAATAATAAACTAGAGTTAATATCTACATTATTAAGAACCATTTTCAATTTCATTATCCTTTTTATATCACTTATTACAATGTTATGAACATTATGTAATTATTTAAGTTAATAACGGTCGTTTTGTCGATCTTTGGTACTTGAGTCAACAATAAACTTCTTATAATTACAAGTTGTTCATGTGGTGAAATATCCATTATATCCAGAATTATATTAATGATGTAGATATCATATATATCATATATATCCAGTATATACATTCATTCATAATTTTACGTAACATTTAGTGGTAAGAATTGAAATGCACCGTTCATGGAGACGGTAAGCCGTACGTACACATGAACGCTACTTTCATTTCTATTTCATATTTAATGGAATGAAATAATAATTATATAAAGGTATAGTATATTTCCAGTATAATATCATATATAATATCATTTACTCCATCCTTTATACATCCCACATATGGCATTAACGATTCACATCACTTTGAGGGGGCGGTAGTCCGCACTTCCTAAAATGAAATTATCGCGTTTACCCATAATGGAAATCATAAGGTATGCCATAAATGAGAAATACAGAAGTATAAGTAAAACATAAACATATTATATATCCTATATAAATATAGTGACATCTTAATGGCCACCTTTGAAGGTGTTATATGAGTTCTGAACAATCATCGTTTCGTGAGGCAGAAATTCGCCATCCACAGAAACCGTATGTTCTTTAACCATTAGATGTAGTTGTGAGTAATTGTAGCTCGAATACTTCTTATAACAACATCCTAGTATATTTAGGATACTGGTGTTGTTACAAAATAAATGAATAAAAATATTTTAGGGGGTTGGAGATGAAAAATAAAACAAAACAACATTAGAGAAGACATTACCTCAAAATCGGGTAACTCTTTTTGATTTGAGCCAAAGGCTTCCTTGGGAAGAGTTCTGCCCAAAGTGAGGCTTCTAGGAGTAAGAGGGGGAAGTTGGGAGAGTATTGGGGCAGATTTTGGCCGAGCCAAATGGTTTGAAAGTGTGAATGAGGTGGTAGAGGTGGGGGCCTTTTATAAGAGGTGAGGAGGGGCACTCTTGGAAAGTAAGGAAATTTTACATTATTATACAATGCTTTTCGGATTCTTAAGGTCCCAAACTTATATAATTCGTGGATAAAATGATAAGGGTTCGAAATATACCCATACAATAGTCTTTGGACAAGTGTAAGCCTTGGATTGTACATTATCTTTTCATTTTATTAAAATCGTAAAATAATGAGGTCATCGCTGCATCATAATGATGTCATAAATAATTTAATTTTTTTAATGTCTCTAAATTATAAAAAAATACTATGTTGTAGGAAATATTTTTAGCTTTCCGATGACTATTTATAGTAAAAAATACGACTTTTATAACCCCATGTACAAATTGTTTTTGTAAAACATTTCATGTTTGTGTCATTTTTTACTTTAACATTAAATAAAAGGTATTTATGTCATTTTCTAACTAAAGTGGCTCCATGGGGTCCCCAAGTTGACCCATGGATTGTCTTGGTCGTCCATGGCACATCCAATGATGGTAGGACATGTGTCAAGCTCATCTCATATTATTAAAACATTATTTTTACCATAAACTACACTAATTACCTCTAATCGCGGTTAAGAATTTAAAAGTTACTATTCACCAAAAATTATTTTAATCTCATTGAACCACATTTTACTACTTAATGACAACCATGTATGTCGGATTTTTGAAAATCAAATCACAGAAGTGGTAATATTTCATTTAAACGAAAAATCAGTTATTTAACTACCACTTAGTGGTTTCACTATTCATCAAAAATTGAAGTTTTTCAGAACAATGCCAAAATTTCACCCTAAGCTATAATTGATATTCCGAATTCAAAAATGATGCCTATTTTAAAAAATTACAAAAATATAAGTTTCATTAATTAATTTTATAATTAATTTCCGCTGTCACAACAAATAGCGTGTTTTTAAGAAACAATTTATATCAAAAAATTGGCAATTGTTTATATCCAATTTCAATGTTAAATTAATTCTAATGACCACCATTGGATAAAATGGTAAAAATATATTCTAATTAAACTTTAAAACCACTAAATAGTATAATTTATCACTATAAATTATTTTGATTAAAAAAGTTGTTTATAAGTATTTTTCACTATTCATAAAAAACTAGAAGTTCTCAGAAAAATACCAAAAATTCAACATAGGCTAATTTCGATATTCCGAATCCAAAAATGAAGTCCATTTTGAAATATAAAATTTATATAATTTTAAAAAGTGGTTATTACTATTCATAACGGCTACTTTGATTAGTCACGGTGTTTTAGAACTCGAAGTTGCGTACAATGCAAGCTATTGCATTATTGAATGAGAAACGTATTGTGGAAGCTCGGGGTGTTACATTCTCCCCTCCTTCAATAAATTGCGTCCTCGCAATTTGAAATTTTTCTTTGAAAATAAAAGGTAGAAAATAGAAAATACCTTTGTGGAAAACCCACATCGGAAATAAGGTTAATAAAATTTACCCTTAATAAGAGGGAAAGGGAAATGAAAAAGTCACCACCAAATTATGATCTCGATTAGGAGAACATTGGTGGCAATTAGAGACATATAATTGGAGGAAAAACGTAAATATTTGTAGGGAGTGATTGAGGTCATCAATCACAAACAAGTTTCAAATTGAGGGCCTCAAAGCCTTCAATCTATGTTGATTTAAAACATCATCAGTTCAACAAGACATAAGGTATTAGGATAACAAATTTTTTTTGTTTTAATATACCTTTAATAAATTTTGAGAATCAATTTATTCATAGAATAAGATATAGGTATATATATATATTTATACTTGACAAGTAGAGTTTCAACCTTCATCTAATTTCTACCCCAAACTCATCTTTCACTCAAAAAGATAATAGAACTAAAAAATAATATATTTATCCTAACCGTACAAGGTTAAAAATATTAGAACATACCATTTAGATTACCAAAACTATTTTGTAATAACCAGGTACTTCCTGTAGGCTAGTGGTAGGTAATAAAGGCATGTCGCACTATGGTTGTGGGTTCGATTCCTGCAGCTTTGTCCGACGCGACGGGTTATGCCCCACCCTGCAGGCTGTCCTTTTCCTAAAACTATAGTATTATAATATTCCAAAAATAATCTTCAGAAATGTTTTAACCTTAAACAATACTATCCAAAGATCAAATTAATCCATTCCAACCTTTATATTTATCCAAAATACCTCCGTCCAGACTTTCTCTAAAGGGTCCTTAAATTCCAAAATCAATTGTCACATTAGATTCCCTAAACAAAGTAAAGTTTCTATTATTGTCACATACAAAAATATGATTACCTTCATCATATTAAAACCTTAATGAAATCAACATGTACTGCAGTACAATCCTTATATATATCACATTATTCTTATAACCATAATCTAGTTCTTGAGTCCAAAAACACAAATACAATAATTATTCAACTTCATCTGTAGTAACAACATAAGCTTGGCCTTGATCCATTGGCCTTTTCTGAGGTAAGTTTTCTTGATGATTAGGACATTCATTTGCATAATGCCCCATTTCCCTACAATTGTAGCATTCAACATTGATAGCCTTTTTCTTTCCCTTGCAATCACGTGCCTGGTGACCTTTTTCTCCACATTTATAACAAACTCCCATTCCTTTTAGGCAAGCACTGGGGTGATTCTTCCCACAATTATCGCATAATGGAAAATCCTTCTTTCCCTTTTCCCCTTTATCTATTTCTTGTTCCACCATTCTCTTCTTCTCTTGCTTTACTTTGTTGTCATAAGACTTAGAAAATTCCTTTTCTGTCTTGGTAGCACACGAGACAATATATTCGTACGATGAGAAGGTTTGTGAGACTAATGCTCGAAGAAGAAATGGTTTTAACCCATCAAAGAAATGATCAATCTTACTTCTTGGGTTACGTATATAATCTGCAGCATACCTCACCAACCTTGTAAAGTTGGCCTCATACTTTGCGACATTCTCATCCTCCTTTTGTCTCAGACTCAGAAATTGCCTTTCCATATCTGCTCGATGGTCATGAGGAAAGTATTTTTCTAAGAAAATATCTTTGAACTCCCTCCATTTCATATTTGATACGTCATCATATTTCTTTTTATTTTGAATCAATGACCACCATTGATCGGCATCTCCAGTGATGCGGTAAACTGCCATGATAACATTCTCCCTTTCGCTACTCCCCAAGGCATGGAATATTTTATCTAAGGAGTTTATCCATTGCTCAGCTACTAACGGATTTGTAACCCCATTAAATGTTGGTGGTTGTTTCCTCATGAAGCGGTCTAACATTGATCCTCCACGTTGCGGATCAGGGTGCTCCATACGAGTAAGGTTATTATTCATAACCTGAGTGAGTTGTCCCAGTATGGTAATAAGTTGATCAGCACCAGTTGTATCTCCAGATCCACAATAATTATCTTGAGAAGGAGGGAAATCCCTACACGGAGTGCGTGCATTGATACAATTTCCATTCCTTCCACTAGGCATAATTTCTAAACAATGGCATAAACTAGATTAGTTTATGAATTAAAATACATAATTCCATATTTGTAAAACACTTTACATAAATGGAACTATTTATGGATATAATCCATAATCCTAAAAAGGAATTTTTTCTTTGAGGAAGTATATAATCATAACCCTTCATAGTGATTTGTAAAGAAAATGAGAATTATCCTAAGAATATCCCCCGGGAGTGTCGTAACCAAGAGTGCAGCAAGGCCCGTTGTCGTGCACCAGTTCCCGTTCGAGTCTAGCTCAAAGAGGTGTTTTCGGGTTTTACCCCTAGGTACATCTGTGCCAGAGCCGCCTCTACCTGCTCGTATCCAGACAGGGATGTATTGCTCAGAAAACTCACAAAATCTCTATAATACCAAAATTCTAGGAAGTTCTTCTATACTAATACTTAAAGTCTATCTTCGGGCTATGTGCTCTAATCAGAGTTTATCTAAATCTAGCTTCCAAGGTTAGTACTAAACTGCCTCTGATACCAACTGTAATGCCCCGATCCCAGCTACCCAGAGTCGGTGCATTACTTCGTAACATTGTCATGATCACAAAACATCAAGTCTCAAAAGACCGATTAGTTTAGTAGCCTTGGAAACACTAGATACATTCATAAATGTTACATTACATCATAAAGTGAAAAACCAATAACAAAGTCTTCATAGTCCACACTCATATCCTCTTCTGACTATCCCTGCAGGTCATTCATAAAATACTTCTTCACATCCTGGAAAATATTAAAACATTGAAAGGGGTGAGCTCAGATGCCCAGTAAGGATAACAATATTGTGGAAGCTTTCATAAATAAACATCAACATTTAAGGCAATGTATAACTAAAACAAAAGCCTTTTAAACATGAACTTCAACATAATATGGAAAAAGTAAAATGAGATAATTCCATTTACTTATTCACATGGATATTATACTGGTAAAATAATCAAATGCAATATCAATAACCACTTTCATAATGATGGAATGCATAATGCCAGACATTCTGAAACATTTTGTCAAGGCCTCGGCCAAGACGTCTAAAATGATTAAGGCCTCGGCCAAAATCACAAATAAAATTGGGAAAGGACCTTGGCCAATTCCACGTCTAGTTGTCTCATGAGACCTACTGATGCATCGAGGAGCTATAGCGGGCTCCACCCGTCACTTATTAAGTCCAATTCATTCCTCATATGAATAGGTTTAAACATATCATAAACCATAACATAATCATATCACATAAAACATGCATAAAGGAAACATAACATTTCCACATTTCAATCACAAGATATCAATAAAACACATTGATATAATAAAAACACTTTCAAAACCATTTTCAATACCAAAATAAAAGAAAGTTAAAACTTGATATTTATTTTTCATTAAAAAAAGTGATGGATTGTAGAGGAAGCCGAAACTCAAATAATGGTCACGACGGCGGAGAAGTTATTGTCACCGCATATGTACGGAAAGAAAAACATTCCCTTTTTTTCATTTAGTAAAACGCTTCGTATAAAAAGATTCCTTTTGAATAAACGTAAAAGTCAAAGGGGTTTATACACCGTATAAAAGAAAGTTGTGTATAAAACCAAATATTCCTCAATGAAAGGAGATTGAGACGAAGTCCTTAAAAAGATCATTTTTAAAATAACATAGATCTATTATGTGTATTCACTATATGTACACATAAATAAAGTATAAATACAAGATAGGACATAATAATATCATGACATAATTTGAAAGTAGGAGATTAACCCAAAGAATGGAAAATGGGTTAAGAAGTTCCCTTACCTTGTGTCCGACTTGACTCAACCGTTCTTTAACCTCCTGAATAATAAACTAGAGTTAATATCTACCTTATTAAGAACCATTTTCAATTTCATTATCCTTTTTATATCACTTATTACAATGTTATGAACATTATGTAATTATTTAAGTTAATAACGGTCGTTTTGTCGATCTTTGGTACTTGAGTCAACAATAAACTTATTATAATTACAATTTGTTCATGTGGTGAAATATCCATTATATCCAGAATTATATTCATGATGTAGATATCATATATATCATATATATCCAGTATATACATTCATTCATAATTTTACGTAACATTTAGAGATAAGAAATGAAATGCACCGTTCATGGAGACGGTAAGCCGTACGTACACATGAACGCTACTTTCATTTCTATTTCATATTTAATGGAATGAAATCATAATTATATAAAGGTATAGTATATTTCCAGTATAATATCATATATAATATCATTTACTCCATCCTTTATACATCCCACATATGGCATTAACGATTCACATCACTTTGAGGGGGCGGTAGTCCGCACTTCCTAAAATGAAATTATCGCGTTTACCCATAATGGAAATCATAAGGTATGCCATAAATGAGAAATACAGAAGAATAAGTAAAACATAAAAATATTATATATCCTATATAAATATAGTGACATCTTAATGGCCACCTTTGAAGGTGTTATATGAGTGTTGAACAATCATTGTTTCGTGAGGCAGAAATTCGCCATCCACAGAAACCGTATGTTCTTTAACCATTAGATGTAGGTGTGTGTAAGTGTAGCTCGAATCATTATTATAACAATATCCTAGTATATTGAGGATACTGGTGTTGTTACAAAAGAAATGAATAAAAATATTTTAGGGGTTGGAGAAGAAAAATAAAACAAAACAACATTAGAGAAGACATTACCTCAAAATCGGGTAACTCTTTTTGATTTGAGCCAAAGGATTCCTTGGGAAGAGTTCTGCCCAAAGTGAGGCTTCTATGAGTAATAGGGTAAGTTGGGAGAGTATTTGGGCAGAGTTTGGCCGATCAAAATGGTTTGAAAGTGTGAATGAGGTGGTAGAGGTGGGGGCCTTTTATAAGAGGAGAGGAGGGGCACTCTTGGAAAGTAAGGAAATTTTACATTATTATACAATGCTTTTCAGATTATAAAGGTCCCACACTTATATAATTCGTGGATAAGGTGATAAGGGTTCTAAATCTACCCATCCAATAGTCTTTGGACAAGTTTAAGCCTTGGATTGTACATTATCTATTCATTTTATTAAAATCGTTAAATAATGAGGTCATCGCTGCATCATAATGATGTCATAAATAATTTAATTTTTTTAATGTCTAAAAATTATAAAAAAAATACTATGTTGTAGGAAATCTTTTTATCTTTCCAATTACTATTTATAGTCAAAAATACGACTTGTATAACCCCATGTAAATTTTTTTTTGTAAAACATTTCATGTTTGTGTCATTTTTTACTTTAACATTAAATAAAAGGTATTTATGTCATTTTCTAACTAAAGTGGCTCCATGGGGTCCCCAAGTTGAGCCATGGATTGTCTTGGTCGGCCATGACACATCCAATGAGGGTAGGACATGTGTCAAGCTCATCTCATATTATTAAAACATTATTTTTACCATAAACTACACTAATTACCTCTAATCGTGATTAAGAACTTAAAAGTTACTATTCACCAAAAATTATTTTAATCTCATTGAACCAAATTTTACTAATTAATGACAACCATGTATTTCGGATTTTTGAAAATCAAATCACAGAAGTGGTAATATTTCATTTAAACGAAAAATCAGTTATTTAACTACCACTTAGTGGTTTCACTATTCATCAATAATTGAAGTTTTTCAGAACAATGCCAAAATTTCACCCTAAGCTATAATTGATATTCCGAATTCAAAAATAATTTCTATTTTACAAAATTCCAAACATATAAGCTGCATTAATTAATTTTATAATTAATTTCCGCTGTCACAACAAATAGCGTGTTTTTAAGAAACAATTTATATCAAAAGATTGGTAATTATTTATGTCCAATTTCAATGTTAAATTAATTATAATGACCACCATTAGATAAAATGGTAAAAATAAATTCTAATTATACTTTAAAACCACTAAATAGTATAATTTATCACTATTAATTATTTTGATTAAAAAAGTTGTTTTTAAGTATTTTTCACTATTTATAAAAAATTAGAAGTTCTCAGAAAAATACCAAAAATTCAACATGGGCTAAT
Source organism: Viscum album (assembly GCA_963277665.1). Lineage (NCBI taxonomy): Eukaryota > Viridiplantae > Streptophyta > Magnoliopsida > Santalales > Viscaceae > Viscum > Viscum album. The sequence continues at coordinate 1,352,937,930 of OY728153.1, read as the reverse complement.
TTCGATATTTCGAATCCAAAAATGAAGTCCATTTTGAAATATAAAATTTCTATAATTTTAAAAAGTGGTTATTACTATTCATAACAGCTACTTTGATTAGTCGCGGTGTTTTAGAACTCGAAGTTGCGTACAATGCAACCTATTGCATTATTGAATGAGAAACGTATTGTGGAATATCGGGGTGTTACATCTTGAATGGTTCAAAGAGCCTTTTGGGTTTTTGATTGGTGGATCCCAGTGGAACCACCTGGTTGTTTGTGGGACCCACAGTAAGCGGGTCCACTCCGTTCATTATGGCCTGCACCACAGCGGCATGTGATAGTGCATCCCCTCGCGTTTATCATGGCCTTCCACGATAGTCGCCCCATCATTCCACAATGGTTACTTCAGGCACCACCTCCCTTCCGGACTGGCGAGCGCCGGCCGCTGCCTTCGGTACCAGCGCAGGTCGCCAGTACCACTACACCGGTTCCATGCCGATGGAGCTTCTGCAGGCAACCGAGTTAGATCCAGTGGTCTGTGCATCCTTTGGGATTAGCCTACGGCCCTTTTGGTATGTCACCGTCCTTATGTGCTGCCCCTTTTGTACTTTTCGTCGATTAGAAAATTCATCCCATGTAAAACGCAATGAAAATCAAGTGGCGAAGGGTGTGGTTCATGTTAGTTTGGCCATTCCCTATGTGTTTGTATTAAAACAAGTGGGGGTAATTTATACATCACATTAAAGTAATGAAAAAAACCATTCCAAACATAAACCCCTACCTCAATGTTCGCCTGGGACATCGTGGTGGTGGATGAAGATTCATTGTCTACGGAAACCACTGACGTTCATGGTCAATCCCTCCAATAATGTCCAATCTTCCATTACTCATCTGTGGAAGATGCCACGTCACATTATAAGAGGATTCTCGCATGATGAAGCCTTGTCAAAACTCCCACCTGATACTCACATAGATATTTAGAGGATGATATTTTTATGGAATGATTATTTAATGAGGTTCATTAATAAGTTAATTAATGCACTTCTCATCTCAAAATACAGTGGTTACAAAAACAATGATTAATCCATTAATGTCTTGACAACTCAGTGGCCCTTCCACCACCAGTCAACCATTGGAAAAAAATAAAATAAAATTTTCATTTTATTTTTTTATTTTTTCAATAAAGTCCAAAATTTATATTTTAGTCCTGACCGACTATGGTCAAAGTGAAAAATCGCTTAAGTGAATCAAGATGCTGTAAATTCAATGGTGCACCCAAATTTCAATTTTTGAGCACCAGTTCAAAAGTTAAAAAATTCCACCTATATGTTTAAAGAACGTACCATAAAAAAGATAAAAAATTCCATTCTGGGAAATTAGGGCCTCAGAATCATTTACCGTAAATTTTTTGAGACTCGTTATAATTACAAATAATTCAAAAAATTAACATGGAAATTATGGGCCTTTACATTCTCCCAACTAAATGAATTTTCTTCCCTGATAGCAATAAAAAAAACTAAGGAAACATGGATGTACTGAGCACTTATATGAGCTTCCCGATCCCATGTGATCTCCAAGATATTCTCGTGCTTCCAACGAACTCACACTAGAGGAATCGACCACCAACAATGGACCCGCTCATGGTGATCCTCTATATCCATCTGAAAATCCACAAACGTCGCCCCATAGTTGATATCTTTCTCTCCCCAGTTGATAATGTGTGATGGATCATGCACGTATCTCCTCAGATGTGACACGTGGAATACATTATGCACCCAGTGAATCTCTGGGATAAGATCTATATGGTACACCATGTATCCTACTCTGTTGAGGATCTGGAAAGGTCCGATGAACATCGTAGATAGATTAATGCCCCAGCCAAACCTCCATTATTCTCTACGGTGTGAGTCCCATAAGAATACATGGTCTCCCTCCTCCAACTCATAGGGTCTCCATCTCTTGTCAGCATAAGACTTTTGTCGGCTCTGTGCAGTCTTCATTCATTCCCGGATAATATGCACCATCTTTGAGGTTGTATGTACCAACTCTGGACCCATACGTACTGATTCCACTAGGTATGACTAGAAAATAGGTTATTTACACGGTCCTCCATACAAGGCCTCAAACGGAGCCATACCGATTGTGGAGTGATAATGTTTTTTGTATGCGAACTTCTCCAAGGGTAGGTGGTCCCCCCAACATCGGCCAAAATTGAGGACACAAGCACGAAGAATGTCCTTGAGTGTTTGTATGATCTGCTTCATCTGACCATCTGTCTGAGGAGGGATGGCAGCGTTCAAGCATAGATGATTCTTGAACACCTCCTATAATCCCTTCCACAAGAGGGATGTAAAACAAGCACTGTGATCTAAGACTATCGCCCATGGAACCCCTTTTAGTTGCACAATATCTTGAATATATAGGCGTCCCATGCCCTCTACTGATCCCTATTCTCAGATGGGTAGGAAGTGGAACGACATGGTGAGTCATTCAATGATCACCCATATGGAATCGTAGACCCTGGATGTACGTGGTAGCCCCATCTTGAAGTCAAGGGATATACCATCCAACTTCCACTCGGGTTCCTCATATGGCAGAGATATTCCTACTAGTACCTGATGCTCGGCCTTCACTTAGTGACAAGTGAGGCATCGAGATATGAACACTACCAGTGCATTCTTCATCCCTGGACACCAGTATTGACTCCGAAGATACTGATACAACTTTTCCACTCTAGGATATACTTCTAAATGCGGTTAATGGAACTCCCTCAACACCTCCTCTCATAGAATCATTGGTACCATGGTGTGTTCTATGAAGAGGAAAACATGCTTCCTATCTTCAAACAATTATTCAGGAGCCTGTCTTGAGGATATCTGAGCACGCCGGGCCTCACAGTCAACATCCCTATGTTGTTCCTCCTTTTCTTGTTGTAGAAGTGGGGGAGTGACAGTCATAAACTAGAGGTATGATGCTCCAAATCTATCCACGAAAGACATCCGAAATGTGGATAGCTACCCTATCACCTCCCTTAGTAGATGTAGACCAAACCTCATGCTGAGTTCTTTGGGTACTACATTCCCCTTCCCAGGAGAATAGACTATCTCAAAGTCATAGTCTTAGAGGATCTCTTGCTATCATTGATGTCTCACGTTCAGGATCTTCTGTGAGAAGATAAACATGAGACTCTTGTGATCGTAGTAAATAGTAAACTGTTCACCAATCAAGTTGTACCGCCACATATTCAGTGCAAAGACCACTTCTACTAACTCTAGGTCATGTGTAGCATAGTTATACCCATGCAGTCTCAATTACCACAAGCCATTTGTGGTCACCGCTTTCTCCTGAGTTCGTGATTTCCAGATCTGATGTATATCTTTGACATCCAATGAGCTCCCATTAGCTGTTCATGAGCCACATGTACACTTCTAGAGATTTGGTGACACCGAAAGGCATCACCAAGAACTCGTAATGGCCATACCAATATCTGAAGGTTGTCTTCAGTACATCGCCGTCCCGTACCTGGAGCAGGTGATTTCCTGATATAAGGTCTATATTCAAAAACCAATGAGATCCCTTAAGATGTTCAAAGAGATCATAAATCCTTGTTAGAGGATACTTTTTCTTCCCATTCACCTGGTTCTGGCATTGTTAGTCCACACAAAGCCGTTGACTCCCATATGCCTTCATGGCGAACAAGGTCGAGGATTCCCATGGAGAAACACTAGGCCTTTCGAACCCCTTTTTCTGTAAGTCCTCCAACTATACCCTCACCTCACATAGCTCCATGGGAGCCATCTGATATGCTAGTGTAGATATTGTTGTCATCCTGGGGTATAGGTAGATGTGAAAGTCTACCTCTCTACAAGGAGGTAGTCCCAGAACATTATTAGGGATGAAATTTTTATACTAGTCCACCACTACAGGATAACTTCGACTCCTCATGTCAACTTCTCTGAGGGAGATGTTATCTAGCTGATGAGTAATCAGTTTAACCCTCCTTCAAGATAGTCCATTCTATACTGAAAAGGATTCCTCCTCACCAGTGAAGGTAAACCTGATCCCATTATCATGGACACACCACACGTTCCGCCAAAATCTATCGATCTGAGCATGGTCTGTGGATAGCCAATCGATACCTAAGATGACGTTTTAAGGCCTTGATTCTACTGCTAGGAGATCCCAGCCAAATATCTGGCCATGATGAGTGATCTCACACTTCCTTCAACAGTGTGTAATCCTTGAATCTCCTCTTATAAGAGTCTATAATTGAAAGCATCGATCAAAAATCTCCATCAGAATCTCCGAGTTCTGAACCAGTGTCATGGAAATGAAAGAGTGAATGGAACTAGTGTCTATACATACTGAATCTAGGGTGGAATAGACACCTATCATACCTCTAATCATCTTCAATCGGCCATGGTCGTAGGCCTCTACTTCTTGTAGCTTTGATCTCCCCTATCTACCTTCTCCCTGTGGTCGGGGTGGACCACCTTGTGGTGTTGGCGGTAGAACCTCAAATCATCACCCACCACCTACTACATGGCCTACTACTCTACCACGTATGTCACTTGGTGGACCTCCTTGAAAAAATCACTTTATCTACCTCAGATGTCCCTCAACCTTCTACTGATCATCGGTACTACTGGTTTCACAGTTTTGAGCTATGTCGCCCTGCCCGCCGCACATGAAGCACACTCTACCTCCCATCTGACCTCCACTGCCTTGCGAGCTCCGTACCATCGACCCTACATCCCGGGGTCGTCCATTGGAGGGTCTGTCCTGCTTGGACCTCTACATCATCTTCCTACTGCCTTCTGTAGTTGACTCGGCTACCTGTCGTCAGGTGGTGTCTCTCACTGTCGGTGTCACCTCATCTAAGAAGATCTCTACCAATAGTGATCTCATTAGAACTCTAGTATTTATAGTGATATTTAGAAATATCGTCGATGCTCTGATATCTCTCCAGATACCCATCTCAAATGTCTTGGCCCTGAAGAATGGGTCTCATACCATGTCAGTGGAGTATCGCAAGTGGTCAGTGAATCTCGCTGAGTACTGAGCTACTGTCAGGCTGCCATGTTGTAAGTGAAGGACCTCTTGAATAGGCACAGAGCGTAGTGTAGTTGGGACAAATTCCATCCTGAAGAAGCATTAAAAGTCCTTTTAGGTGAGGGTTTCCTCATCATGTAATTGGATTTCCAGGCTCCACCATCTTCCATCAGTGCCTATGAAGAGAATTTTGGATCACCATCTGCTCTATTGTTTTCCCAACTAGGAGGAAAACTTGTTCCACATCCTCCAGCCAATCCCCATTTACTAGTAGATTTATTTCCCCTCAAAACCCTATAGGCCTCTTTCACTAGAACTCATGATACACGATCTGTCGGTCTGCATTGTCTACCATTGGGGCTGGTGGAATCTACTACCCAACGGGTGGTGGTGCTGCTAGTGCACCACCTGATGGGGTTAACACAGGAATAGGGCCTTACATCAAAACATCGTTGCTCAGTGGGTCATCATCATTTACTATCTCAGGAATCCTATCTGGCTGTCTATATAGTGAAATCTTGAAAAGAAACTGGTGTTCCACGGTAAAAAAGTTATACTTGGTGAGTTGACTCCAAATAGATCAAAAGTAAAAAAATTCAAAAACTCACACGCAATCAGCGTTTTTGTGCACTGAGTTGGAAATTGGAATTCAGGGTCCTTATGTATGGATACATCAAATGCCACACCTACATTGGACGCTCAGAACTAAAAACCACACTCAAAACACATAACCCTATTTCTTAATAAAATGACCATAGTCCTAGTTAGTCGGTATAACTGAATTCTCTGATACCACTTTGTCATGACTCGTACTCCAGGGCATGAGCCGTGACTACCCCAAGCCCACCTTTCATAGGCCAGGGGATGGAGACTAGCATCGGAAAGGCGTTTCCCTTAAAACAATTTGGAATGGAATTTAAACCTATATAAACACACAGTCCATGAAGACAAAAATATGTAACCATGAAGTAAAAAAACATTAGTAAAGTTGTGTACTGATCATAAAGGGTCCGGAATATTAGCCTAACTGATAAGAAAAAACTACAACAGAAAATAGAAAAAAACTCCTAAGATTGTCCAACGAGGATCCTATCTGAATGGTAGGTTCACCTAGTCTCCACATATCTCCATGTCAACTATCACCACTATCCACTATCATGTCCCAGCTCCCCAAGTCTCAGTCAAGGTTTCTCATCATCTGCACAAGACACAACAAGGTATGGGTGATATCCGTGGAGGGGTGAGTATAACAATCCTTAGTAGGAACCCCGGGACCCCCGAAAGCCTCCCAAAATTTCACAATGTAAATCCACAAAGCATGATATGAATCACAAAGAACAATGCAATAGAATTAGCTCAATAATAATGTATAACTAAAGTACAGAAGTGTAGTTTATTAGTTGTAAAGGTTGATCATCTTTTTCTATATAGAGGCACTACTGCTAACCATATGGAGTCTGACCCACATAGGATCAATAAGCACTATAACCCGCGGACCCACATAGGATCCAACTAGCCCATGATAGGTTGGTACTAACCCCCGCTGACCCACAATTGACCTCACCCGCCCATGATCGATAGGTACTAACCCCCAGAGACCCACATAGGATCTGACCCATCTAGGAATGATAGGTACAAACACCTGCAAGACCCACACATGATCTCACCCACAGAGGATCAATATTTCACTGATCCACGATGGGTGGCTCTAGGGCTGGTCCTCAGCGGGTTACACACTACTTGTAAGAACCCGAACCTTCTTTTCATGTATGTTTTTCCTTTTTCTGTAGTTTTTGAGAATAGAGGAGTTTATGGAAAATTTTGAAGTATACGGCGTGCACTTCATAAGTACACGTCATGTACTTCACTTCCACTCAAGGCTATGTGTTGGCCATGTCATGGCCACACACATGTCCATGTAGGGGTGACATCGATGCCGCCTAAAGCGGAGTACAGAAAATCCTAGTACACGCTGTGTACTCTAAAAGTACATGTGGTGTACTTTTTTTTTTTCATTAAACGGACCGGGTTCGCGTCTTAACCCTAGAACAATCTTCTTCTCCAGCCTCTTCGACCGAGGGTGTCTCGTACGACCGTGAATCTCCTCCGAGCCCCCGATCACTTGTTTGTTTTCCGAATCGACCGTCGTCGATTGCATTGGAACCGCAGCGGTAAGCTCCTCATTCTTCTAGATTATCATTTTCCAATTCCTCATTTTTTTTCCAAGTTATCGTGGGTTGAATGTTTTGTGAATTTTCATAGATCTATGATTTTTCAGGAGATTCAATCTTTGAGGTTTGAGTATATCATTCTCCTAACATCGAGGTAGGTGGTTTGTGCCTTTATATAGAAAGTCTTTGAGTATTTATGCAAGTTCCACCAATACCCTTGAATGGGGTATTGCATGTTTCCTGTTTTCCCTTGTTGTTTTCCTACTTTGATTATATGCTTGAGTAAAGGTTATTTTTTGTGATTAGGGTAATTTTACTATGCTTTGGATGCTTTTCACATGCATGTTTTCCTGTTTATTACCATTTGATATAGTTTTTCATGTTAGGCTATTGCTAGTACCATGCCTAGTTGTAGGAGGGTGTTACTATTCTTCCATGCTGAGATGTTGTAGATTCTATCCAAGTAGTTCTTGAGGTTACTTTGGGCCTTTATGCGATGCGATACTTACTGATTTTACACTGGGATATGAGAACCTACTGTAGTAGACAATAGGGAGAATAGACATAAGGTCTTCTCTAGGGTGTCTTATAATACGATGCAAGACCATCGGGGGAATTGACGTTGAGTGCTTCCTCAGAGTGTCTGTATTTCCTCAACGCGGGCCACAGGGGGAATGATACATTGAGTGCATCCCCAGAGCGCCTTTAGTATGATACAAGACTATAAGGGGAATTGATGGTGAGTGCTTCCCCAGAGAGTCTATTCTTTAGCTGAACCAGAGGGGTGAGACTGTGTGTGTTTCATAGAGGGTTTTCAGTACTTGTAGGTTTAACCATAGGGGTTAGGCTATGAGAAATACCCATAGGATACATGTTTGTTCTTTTTTCTTGAGTGACTGCTTATTTGTTTGTAGATTATATGCTAAAAACTGTGTATTTTTTACTATTTATTACTTCCCTGTTTACTATTTATTGTACCTTTACCAGCCATATATTCACTGAAATTTAGGCACAAATCTTTGGGTGGTTCCCTACTGGGACTTTATCTTACACCCTCTTTGGGCCATGATTTTGGGCCCAAATAGATTATATTATTGCAATTATAGATAAGGGAAATTGCCCTTCTAATTCAGGTTCTTGATTTCACTAGAGCTGGAGAGCATGTGACCAAGCCGAGGCTTGCGATGCTGAGGAGTTTCTCATATATTTTCTTTTATACTTTGGTTTAGTACTATATTCAGCACTATGACATGTTTGGTTGTTTTCCTACAAATATATGTATCATGAATCATTTACATATATTTTCTTCTCCAGTTGTTTATTTATCAGTCTTCCACTGTTCATGTGTGTATGGATTGTTTACTACTTCCAATTTTGTTTATTTGTTTCTCTTATGATGTGTACTCTTCCAATGAGGGAATAATTTCCCCAATATCACACCAAAGTCCCTCGCTTCTAGTCGGAAGCCTCTGGCATTCAAGGAAATGCACTTGAGGCCATGTGACAAACCTGGTACGGGGTTCCTCTGGGTGGCTTCTGTAACCGGGGCATTACAAAGTGGTATTAAAGGGGTTTCATTCCTCTTGATTTACTGTTAGGATCCTGTAGCCAGGGATAAGAAAGAATAGGTACTTGTTAATGATCTTTTCCCATAAGTAGCTAACCCATGTTACAAGGAAAATCCATACTAACCCATTGATTACAATTTTTCTGGTTTTCAATTTTACTATTGATTTTATTTCACCGTTGGGCGATTCACATGATTTGTGTTGTTACCGTTGTTGTTATTGCAGTTCTATTTCTGTCGCAACCTGATGAGATGAGGGTATTCCATCTCATGCATCATATAGGCACTTATTAGAAATAACATTCCATGCATTCTTTCCATTAAATCTAGGATGTATTAGCCAATTTCATGTTGTTGTGATAGGTGTTGAGTAGTATATTCATGATATTGTGATAGATGATTGAAAAAAAATATATGCTCCTTGTGAGAGCTTTGATTGAGTAAGGTATTACCTAAATGAATGCCAAATTTTGGTTCCTGAGGTGTTATGGGCCCTCATGGACCGAAATTTAGTGGATCATTGACCTTTTTTACCTTGTTTATGACTTCTATAAGATGCAAAACTTTGATTCATTGGGAGAATGGGCCCTTGCAGATCGGAATTATGCACCTTAAAGTGTATTTTTTGTGTTTTCTGGGCTCCAGAGTAGTTTCTGAGGCTACTATCCTGAAAAACCCAGAATACACGGCGTGTACCTTATGAATACACGCAGTGTAGTTTTTAACCTTGTCTCTGACTGTGTGGGTAGGGACACGGGGTTATGAAAAATCTTTTAGGAACTCACCTTGTACTAGTTTATCACGCTGTGTAGTATGAAATAGGTACCCTGGCCATGTCACAAACAACACGAGTCGTGTTACCTTTTTACATACATGTTGTTTCTGAATTTGACACGCTGTGTTGTCCGATCTTGGTACTCGGATGTGTCACGATCAACAAGGGTAGGTGTTACTCTTTCTCATACACACTATGTCCATATAGAACACACCATGTAGTGTTGAACCATGTGTCTGACCATGTCTCTAACAACACGGGTCAGGTAAGGCATGTCTAGTACACGTCGTTTCTACCTTGAACATGTCGTGTAGTCTTGTCTTAGAGTATCCGTGTGGCTTAACCGTGTAGAAGGACTCGAGTAGGGATTAGGATTCAAGTATAGGTTGTGTGTTAGGACAACATGCCGTGTATCTGGGGTGTCACATGACCAGTTGAAACAGAAGTACATGCCCATGTGAATGACTTTAGGTAACACACCATGTAGGGAAAGTACACGCCGTGTAGTAATGTTTTCCACAACATGAATGCCTTATTTTCCCTGTTCCTTCTTGTGCCTTCAGTTTTCCAGTTACTTCTAATGTTGATCTATGGTGTACGTTTAACCTTTCATATTCATGGCACCGAGACGTCCTCTGGTTGTACACCAGTTTCTAGGTGGTGATCAGACACTGGATATGGATGATCAGGGACTTCACGCAGATCCTCCTACTATGCCAGCCTTGGAACCATCAGTGATACCGTTTATAGCCGCTGATGCGTAGTTTAGGGATGGATTTATGTGGATGATGAAGACCTTCCAGAGAGCTCTGCCTTCTGCCTCGACTATGGAAGACTTGAAACGGGTTTTACAGTAGCAACATCCTCCCACCTTCTCAAGGGAAGGAGGACCTCAGGCTGCAGAGTCATGGAAAGAAGCCATGATGACAATCTTCGAGCATCTGGAGCCACCTCCAGATAGGTGGGCCATGCTATATATTTACATGGTACGAGACTCCACCAAGAGGTTGTGCGATGTGATCTTACATGCGGTTCATCAGCAGGTTATGGCGTAGGAAGAGTTTCAACACATCTTTTATGACTACTTCTATCTGGAGACCCGGAGGGCCAACCGAGCCCGGGAGTTCTTGATCCTGAAGCATGGTACACTTTTGTTCATGGAGAATTCATCTCTTTTCACCGAGATTCAATGTTTCACGCCCTTCTAGAGTTCATATGGGTTGTTCATGGCAAGGAAGTTTGAGGATGTCCTCTGACGGGAGATCCGCTCATAGGTGAATATCTTCAGCTTGACTTACATCTCCTCCATCGTCAACCAGACACTGATTGGGTAATTCCCCAACCCTAGTTACCCAGAGATGTTTCATTATTACATAACATTGGAATGATAAAAGGAAATCATGTCCCGAAATACCGATCAGTTTAGTAGACTTGGAAATACTAGATACATTCATAAGGCCAACATTTCAACTTGAAAAGATAAACAACACTAAATTATTCCATTGGAAACATACAAGCTTCCTAGATTATGCCTATAAGTCACTCATAACTAACTTCTTCACATCCTGGGAAAAAATAAAACATATAAAGGGGGTAGCTCAAATGCTCAGTAAGGGTAACAATATAGTGGAAACTTTCATAAATAAGCATAAACTTTTAAGGCAATGCATAACTAAAACAAAATCCATTTAATCTTGAACTTCAACATATTATGAAAAAAATGAAATAATTCCATTTACATATTCTAATGGATATACTACTAGATGAATAATCACATGAAATATCAATAACCCCTTTCATAATGATGGATTGAATAATGCCAGACTATCATAACCACATAGTCAAGGCCTTGTGCCAAGACTACAAATAATATTTTGTCAAGGCCTTGTGCCAAGACCCTAGTTTGTCTCATGAGACATACTGATGCATGAAGGAGCTATAGCAGGCTCCACCCGTCACTTACTAAGTCCAATGCATTCCCCATATGAATATGTTTGAACATAACATAAACATTCGTAATAAAACTAGGATACGAAATTTCAATACTTTCTCCATAAACCAAGAATGGTATAAAAATAGCACATCCACAGTCAAAATAACTCATTCAAAAAAATATGGAAGATTGTTATATAAAATACTAACGTCAATGAAGAATAAATAAGGATATTTACCCAGATGAAAATAATCAGGAAAACTATTTGAGAGAAGTACCCCCCTTTTCTTGAAAACATTTTAAAAGTCACACTACTTGTCAAGAAGCCGTTTTAAAAATAGTTTTTTAATAAAACTGTCCCATAACACTTTAAAACTTTTAAAAAGAATTTTAATTTTAAAACTTTAATTTCCATATGAATAAATCCTTAAAACTATTTTTAAAACATAGAAATTGATGAGAATCATTTAGAATAATAAATCTCTAAAACATTTTAAAATGATATTTTAGTTAGAGTTACTAACCAAAATAGAGACACATGAATACAAATAATTGAGGTAATAAAAACATTGTATATCATGAGAATAAAGGGATTCCTGATATACTATGTCAAAGTACATTATATACACCATATAAAAGTTATTTGGTGTATAACAACAAAAGAGTCTCAATGGAATGTAAATTGAGATGAAATAGCTCATAAAGACAGTATCCTTAAGTTATGGATAAATCAATGACATAATTATGTGTGAAAATATAAATACACTCAATATAATTGGATATTCAGTGAAAAACAATCAAAGTACATTCACACATATTCTTTTAAAAACAACACCAATGAATTGTATATTTAAATCAACTAATGAAGATTGAGTTAAAATTACTCTTATCAAGTTCATATTGATGACTTGAGAATTTATCAATGGAGTGATTATGTGTATCAAAAGTATATCCACATAAAAGGGAGTGGAAATTATTATATAAGTAAATTAATATTGATTCCACACATAATCATGGAGTAAAATAAACAATGAATTGTGTGTAAAGCCGAATGAGTGGAAATTGAAATTTCGAATTCCCTTATCGATTTGGTAACAATAGAAATATACACCCATGAAAGAAGGATCATACAATGATGAAGTAAATATACATAAATTAAAGTATATTACACAATGAATATAATCATGGGCAGTACACACACAACATGCAACAAATAGGTGGTGAACAATTGAAACCTTAAAGAATTAAAAGTGAGATAAGAATCCCCTTAATTTTTAATTTTTCCTTGGTCGAGGGTAAATTAACCTCCTGTATAATGGTGAAATAATCGTTATTGAATTATAAAATATTCATATACATTAATATTATATCATATATGATCTTTTAACATTGATTTGTTAATAATATCTTAGTATTATCGTTGTTTTGAGTGTTAACTTACTCATTTTCTTTTATATGTTTTGTTACATAAGCCGTGTTTGTCATGGATAGGTTGTGTCTTATTCATATCCAGAATTATATCAGGTCCTTAAAAATTATTTTTAATCATTAAATAATAATTATTCTTGGATGGATACAATGGGGAATGAATCTCATCGCGCTCGTGGAGACGGTAATCCGTACGTACGCACGAGCGACAATATCATTATTTTGATATTAAAATAATATATAATTGGATGGTATATCATATATAAACCATAATTATCATGTTATATTTATTATTTAGATGAATTATACATCATTATTATTCCCATCCAAATAATAATATATTGAATAACAATTACACCACGACGTGGAGACGGTAGGACGTACGTATGCACCTATGGTGACATGTCATTCAAAGGGTGGATAGAATACTGAATATGTTTGTACTATATTTTTAATAACATAAAATTATATAGAATACAATGGAGTTATTATTTTAGATTGTAAATAACAAAGAAAGAAGAAGTGAAAGAAGAAAGGAACTTGAAAGAGGGTGGTGAAATCATTACCTCTTCTTCGGGTTATTCTTTTTGATTTGATCAAAAGGGATCCTTAAGTTGGATTTCTGACCAATGGAAGGCCTCTAGGTTGATGTGAAGGAAGTTTAGAGGATAATTGGGTATGTTTTGGCCGACCCAAAATGCTTTTAAGGTATTAATAATTGGTTATAAGTGGTGTCCTTTTATAAGGGGGAGGAGGGGCTCTTTATGAAAAACTTAAAGTATTAATTTATAATAAATTCATATTCGGTTTCTAATGGCTACAAAGTAGATTATTCATAGTTTAAGGTGAGTATGGGTCGAAATAATTTCATCCAATAGATTTTATACTAGTTTGGGCCACTATATTAACCTTATCTTTTATATTTAACTCTTAGTTAAATAGTTTGACATTTTCAATGTCACTTTGTATTTTTATATTATATGGTTAATAAACATACTATATACTTCTAATAGACCCCCAAGTGGTCAATTAATGATACAAATATAATTATATAAGTCTTTTGGCAGAACCTTGTATTTTTAGGAATAGAATATTAATTAATAATATAATATTTTTTTAAAAACTCTTTTATGTCAATTTTGACACTATTTAATAATTGATTTTTTCTAAAGTCTTAACAACTTTATTAATTCAAACCAAATTCATTTAGGCAATACTACCCTATAATAGTAACCAATAAAATTCGTTTATGTCATAAAAACATTCAAAATATATTTATTTTAACATTTATAATACCAATTATTTGATTCTTGTATTAATAAGGAAAATATTGTATCATTATTGTGTCATAAATAAATTTTATTATTAAATGTATAAAAATTATAAATAAAATACCATTATGTAGTAAATGTTTTTAGATTTCTAATGAATATTTATAGTCTAAAATATAACATATATAACTCTATGTAAAATTGTTTTTCTAAAAGATATATGCTTATGCCATTTTTGTATTTACTTTAACTTAATTAATATAAAGTGTCATTATCACATACAAGTGGATCCATGGGGTCACAAAATCGACCCCAGGATGCCCATGGTCGGAACTGTATCAAAAAATAGGGTTAGGATACGTATTAGGGTAATTTATTATTATTATAATATTATTTGTTTACCCTTATTTACCAGATTTACCCTTTAACCACGGTAAATAAAATATTTACCGAAGTAATTATTCAAAATGTATTAAAATAAAAGTTATCTATTTACACAATTTGGACATCTTGATTCTAAATATGTAAACCATTTTTCTAAATTCAAAACATAGAAGTGGTAGAAATTAATTTAAAATTAATTCCCGTTGTTAAAACAAAAAAGCGTGTTTTTAAGAGATAATAAATATCAAAAGATTGGCACTTGCTTATGTCCAGTTTAAATGTGAATTTATATCAAATGACCAACATTGGATTAAATGGTAAAAATATAATATAATTATACTATAAAGTGACTAAAATTCATAATTTAACAATATTAATTATATCGATTAAAAAAGTTGTTTTTAATTAAAATTTATTAATTTTCACTATTTATTAAAATATGAAAGTTATCAGAAAAGTACCAAAAAATTAACCCTAAGCTAATTTTGATATTCCAAATCCAAATATGAAGTCCATTTTGAATGATAAAAGTTATAAAATTTCAAAAGGTGGGTATTACTATTCATAATGGCTAGATTGGTTGTGGTGAGTTAGAAATCAAAGTTGCGTAAAACACACGCCACTATATTATTCAAAGGGAAGTGTACCGTGGAAGAATGGGGTGTTACAGATTTCGGAGCGCAAACTGAGTGATTCCAGAGTTGAGAGCTAGGGAGGTTCCACTTCCAGGTTTAGTGCTTCACCAGCTGACAGTAGGAAGCGTCGTAGGGAGCCTACGTGCGGTGATCTGAGACTGCGAGACACATCTTTAGGTTTCCAGGAGGTATGCTACCAGTGTGGAAGAGCTGGGAATACGAGGCTGCAGTGCCAGAGAGACCCCGCGGAGTGCCGATCATGTTTCAAGATGGGTCACCTTTAGTTATTCTATCATGTTTTCTCACCGACAGCTAGTGACAGGGGTTCTTCCATGAATCCTCATTCAGGAGTAGCACCACCAGTTTATCACAAGTCTGAGAACTAGAGTTCTTACGACTATTCAGGATGAGAATGATGTCATGGCTGGGGTGGTCATTCACCGGTCTTTCAGCGAAGGCATGGTGGATCATCTCAGAGTGATCAGGCAGGGCCATAGGGCCATGGTGCAGGTTAGGCTTTTGCAGTGGAGTAGACCCAGCCAGAGCAGGAACCCAAACCCTCTACAGTTCGAGGTACGATCATAGTAGCATCCCCTTTATCTTATGCTCTTTTAGATACAAGGTATAAGGCCCCGACCTTAAACCTTACTTAATATTGAATTAAATTAATAATTTACATTGAGGATCTTTTCAGGTTTAGAGTTTTAGAGAATTAGGAAATAACTATTACATCTCAAAAGATTACAAAGTAGACACTTCTACTATGATTCCATAGAATAAAAACTCTTAAAAAGAAACATATCTAGTCCCATGTTTTATATAGAATTACATTCCCCTGATCCCATCCTTGACCATATTCCACATTAAGTCCTATGAAAAACATTTCAAAAAAAACATGGGGTGAGCATAAAAATCTCAGTAAGAGATACACAAAGAATAAAAACTGTTAGTTTATCATAAAAATAAATAAACCATGTATACTTTATCAAAGTAATACTTTTCACCTTTATGAAGTAGTAAAAACTCTTCACTGAATAAAAGATCATTAATTACCCTTTTGTAACCAAAATATTACCATAAAACCCATATAAAGATCACATAACATATAAAGGTAACTTGGGACATAAACATACTTAAATGGAATAACCATACGGTCAACTTCCACACATATCACTTAATGGAATAGCCATACGACCAACTTCCATACCCAATTCATTGGAGGTTATAACGTAACCACCCATCCTGGTATTCACGGCACCACCCGTTATATGGTTTATCACGTAACCACCAGTCAAATGTCCAAGTACCATTATAAAATCATAAGACATAAAACAAAAATAATGGAAAGAAAACATTTCCACATTTCAAACACAATATATCACTTAAATATATTTACATAACAAATAAATTATAAAAAACCCTTTTCAATACCCAAATACATAAAACAGTATACGGAATTCACATAATTTTAAAAAAACATTACGTCTTGTTGAGGAAGCCAAAGACCAAACAATACTCGCGGCGGCAGAAAAAGGTCATTGTCACCGCGTACGTTAAAAGAAACATTCCTTTTTGTCGTTTAGTAAAACGCTTCATAGAAAAAGATTCCTTTTGTATAAAAGTAAAAGTCAAAGGGGTTTATACACCTTATAAAAGAATGTTGTGTATAAAACTAAATATGCCTCAATGAAAGGAGATTGAGACGAAGTCCCTTACCTCGGGTCCGACATGACTCAATCATTCTTTAACGTCATGAATAATAAACTTGACTTAGTTTCTAATTGCTTAAGAACCCTTTTCAAGTTTATTATTACTTTTATATAACTTATTACCATGTTATAAACATTATGTAATCATTTAAGTTAATAATGTTTGTTTTGTCGATACTTTGTTTTTAAGTCGAAAGTGGACTTCTTACAATTACATGTTGTTCGTGTGGTCAAATGTTCATTATATCCAGAATGATATTCATGATTTGGATATCATATATATCATATATATCCAGAATATACATTTATTTATTATATTACATAATTATTTAGAGGTAATAAATGAAATGCACCGTTCATGGAGACGGTAAGCCATACGTACACATGAACGCTACTTTCATTTCTATGTCATATTAATGGAATTCAAACTAAATTAGAGGTATGTATATTTTAATTCCAGAATTATATTCATCATTTATATGTAACATACATCATATATATCCATTATATATATGTACTTATAATAGTACATTACATTTGGGGATAAGAAATGAAATGCACCGTTAATGGAGACGGTAAGCCTTACGTACGCATGGACGCTACTTTCATTTCTATATCACACGTTAATGGAGTGAAAACATAATGATAGAAAGATATATTATAATTCCAATTTAATATAATATATAATATTATTAAATCCATCCTTTATACGTCCCACATATGACATTAACGAATCAAATCACTTTGAGGGGGCGGTAGTCCACACTTCCTAAAATGAAATTATCGTGTTTACCCACAATGGAAACCATAAAGGTGTGCCATAAATTAAAAAATTAAGAATCTTAAGGAAAACATAAACATATTATATATCATATATAAATATAGTGACATATTAATTGCCACCTTTGAAGGTGTTAGAATAATATTGAACAATCATCATTTCGCGAGGCAGAAATTCGCCATCCGCGGAAACAGTATGATCTTTAACCATTAGATGAAGGTGTGTGTAATTGTAGTTAGAAATATTCTTATAAAAACATCCTAGTATATTGAAGATACTGTATTTGTTACAAAAGAAATGAATAAAAAGATTTTAGGGGTTGGAGAAGCAAAATAAAACATAAGAACACAAGAGAAAACACTACCATTAAAACGGGTAACTCTTTTTTATTTGAGCTCAAAGGCTTCCTTTGGAAGACTCCTGCCCAATGTGAGGCTTCTAGGAGTAATAGAGGGATGTGGAGAGAAAATATTGGGCAGATCTTGGCCGAACGAAAGGCTTGAGATGTGTGGGTAAGGAGGTAGATGTGGGGGCCTTTTATAAGAGGAGAGGAGGGGCACTCTTGGAAAGTTAGGAAAAGATACTTTATTATAAAATGATTTTTGGATAAAAAGGGTCCCACACTTATATATTTAGAGGATAAGGTGATACGAGTGAGAAATCCACCCATCCCATAGGTTTTTGACATGTGTAGGTCTTAGATTTTACATTATCCTGTCATTTTATTTAAATCGTTAAATAATGAGGTAATCGCTGCATCATCATGGTGTCATAAATAATTTAATTTATTTAATGTCTAAAAATTATAAAACAAATATCATGATGTATTAAATATTTTTATATTTCTAATGAATATTTATAGTCAAAAATATGACTTGTATAACCCCATTTAAAAATTGTTTTAGTAAAACAACTCATGTTTGTGACATTTTTATTATAACTTTAAATAAATATTTATTAATGTCATTTTCCCACAAAAGTGGCTCCATGGGGTCCCCAAGTTGATCTATGGGTTTTCTTGGTCGGCCATGACACATCCAATAAGGGCAGGACATGTGTCTAGGTCATTTCATATTATTAAAACATTATTTTTACCTTAAACTACACTAATTACCTCTAATCGCGATTAATAAACTTAAAAGTAACTTTTCACAAAAAAATTATTTTAATCCCGTTGAACCACATTTTACTTCCTAATGACAACCATGTATGTCTTATTTTTGAAATTGAAAACAAAAAGGTGGTAAAATTTCATTTTAACAAAAAAATCAGTTTTTTTAAGTACCACTTAGTGGTTTCACTATTCATCAAAAATTGATGTTTTTCAGAAAACTACCAAAACTTCAGCCTAATATATATTTGATATTCCGAATTCAAAAATGATGTCTATTTTACAAAATTCAAAATATATAAGTTGTACTAATTAATTTAATAATTAATTCCCGTTGTCAGATCAAGTAGCATGTTTTTATGAAACAATAAGTATCAAAAGATTGACACTAGTTTAAGTCCGATTTCAAAGTGAAATTAATTCCAACTACCACTATTGGATTAAATGGTAAAAATATATTCTAATTTAACTTTAAAAACAATTCAAATGATAAACTAATAATATAAATAAATTATATTAAAAAGAGGTTTTGAAATTAAAATACAACATTTTTCAATGTTCATTAAAAAATGAACTTTATCAGAAAAATACAAAAAATCTACACACAGTAAATTTTGATGTCCCGATTCTAAAGGAGAGTTTTATTTGGTCCGATAGAAAGTATAAGAGTGACCAAAACTACATTTAAAGAAGGTTCTCCATGAAAAGGCGTTAAGTCGCCTTTAGTGAAAATTAGAGTATATATGCCTAAAATTGAATTATTTTCGTATTTTAAGCCTTTATCTTTTATTGGATAAATGTAAAAACTTTTAACAAACATATATAATAATATTTTAGTTATTTTTATTCATTCCCGCCAATACAACGGCTACGTGTTAACTACCATTTAAAATAATATTATTTTATTACTTGTGTGCAACGTAAGATTCCGAAGAAACACTTTGTTCCGTATCAGGTACGCTATCGAACATAGAAAACCTTTTAAAGCAAAATTAATATTTAATTCATAAATATTAATAAATATGAGAATGTTTTATTCTTTATTTACCTGGGATGTTACATCCTTCCCCCCTTTTGGGAATTGCGTCCTCGCAATTTTATTCACTTATCAAAATAAGTGGGGGTATGTATCCCTCATAGCATTTTCAGATTCCCATGTTGCCTCATCAACCATATGGTTTTTCCACAAAACCTTTATCTGGTGAATTACCTTATTCCGCAACACTTTCTCTCTTCGGTCAAGAATCTAGACTAGTTGTTCTTCACAAGAGAGATTCTCTTCCAACTGAACTACCTTTGGGCTCAAAACATGAGATGGATCTGGAATATACTTTCTCAACATCGAAACATGAAAAACATTGGGTACCTGAGATAAACTCGGAGGTAAAGCCACTCGGTAAGCAACTGATCCAACTTTCTCCAGAATTTCATATGGCCTAATGAATGTTGGACTCAACTTTCCTTTCTTACCAAATCACATCACACTTTTCCATGGTGAAACTTTGAGAAAAACAAGATCACCTACCTCGAAAGATAGATCCTTCCTCCGGTTATCTGCATAACTCTTCTACCTCCTCTGAGCTGTTCTCATGTGTTTTTGAATCAACTGAACTTTTTCTGCCATCTCTTCTACCAATTCTGGTCCCATCAGCTTCCTTTCACCCACTTCATCCCAAAAAGCTGGAGTTCGACAATGCTTCCCATATAATTTCTCAAATGGTTCCATCTGTATACTGGAATGAAAACTATTATTATAAGAAAACTCAACCAAAGAATGATGTTGGTCCCAACTTCAATGATAATCCATAGAGAAATCTTGTAGCATATCCTCAAAGGTCTGAATTGTTCATTCTGACTGCCCATCTGATTGCGGATGAAAAGCTGTACTAAAATTTAATTCAGTACCCAATGACTTCTGAAGGCCTTTCCAAAAGTTAGAAGTAAACCTAGGATCACGATCAGATACAATGGAGAGGGGAACTCCATGCAACCTGACTATCTCTTTAAGATACAACCGAGCAAGTTGATCTAAAGACAATGTATCTCAAATAGGAAGGAAATGAGTAGATTTAGTCAATCAATCAACAATAACCCAAATTGAATTATTACATCTACATGTCTTCGGTAATCCCACAACAATGTCCATGGATATATTTTACCATTTCCACTCTGGCACTGGTAATGGCTGAAGCATCCCTTTCGGTAACTGTCGCTCTACTTTAACCTGCTGACAAGTCAAACACTTCACAGTAAAATCACCAATATCTCTTTTCATTGCATCCCACTAGTAATACTCTTGCAGATCTCTGTACGTCTTAGTACTACCAGGATGAACTGAAAACGGGGAACTATGAGCCTCACATAACAACTCATTCTTCAATTGTGAATCACCATTCACACATAATCTCTTCCCAAACCTCAAAACACAATCATTATCAATGTTAAATTCAGGCAACTTACCCTTCTGAACTAGCTCTACCTTTTTCTGCAACTCACTGTATTGCTTCTGTGCTTTCTTAATTCTGTCTAATAGAGAAGATTTCACTGATACCTGAAACAAAACAGAAGGACATCCAGAACAAACAACTTCCATGCCAAAGCTCACCAAATCCTTAACCAAAGGATCATGTTCCAAACACAACATTGTTAATGAAGCATTACTTTTTCGACTCAAAGCATCAGAAACTTTATTTTCTTTTCCTGGATGGTAATGAATTGTACAATCATAATCCTTGATTAATTCTAGCCATATCCTCTATCTCATGTTCAATTCATTCTGAGTGAATATATACTTTAAACTTTTGTGATCCATATATATTTCAAACTTTACTCCATAAAGATGATGCCTCCAAATTTTTAAGGCAAAAACAACAACAACTAATTCCAAGTCATGTGTAGGGTAATTTACCTCATGAATTTTCAACTGGCGTGAAGCCTAAGCAATTACCTAATTATTCTGCATAAGGACACAACCAAGTCCCTTCAACGAAGCATCACTGTATATAACAAAGTCACCATTCATGGAAGGAAGTGCCAAAACTGGATCATTCACCAATCTTCTTTTCAACTCCTGAAAACAATCACCACATTCTTTTGTCCAGATAAATGTAACACCCTTCCGAGTTAGCTTAGTAATTGGACTAGATAATCATGAAAATTTTTCAACAAACCTTCTGTAGTAACCTGCCAAACCATGAAAACTACGGATATCGGTTACATTTGTGGGTCTTGGCCATTCTTCAACAACTTTTGATTTAGCAGGATCAACAGTTATGCCATCTTTTGAAACAATGTGACCCAGGAAAGAAATTTTTTGTAACCAAAACTCACACTTGCTGAACTTTCCATACAGTTTCTTTTAATTTATGGTTTGTAAGATAACCCTTAAATGACTTTTATTCTCATCTTTACATTTAGAAAACACCAAAATATCATCAATGAAAACAACCACAAACTTATCCAAGAACTCATGGAAAATTCTATTCGTAAGGTCCATGAATACAGCAGGTGAATTGGTTAACCCAAAAGGCATAACGACAAATTCATAATGGCTATATCTAGTACGGAACGCAGTCTTCAGAACATCTGCTTCTTTTACTTTCAACTGATGATACCCTGACCTCAAGTCAATCTTCAAAAAATACTGAGCTCCCTGGAGCTGATCAAACAAATCATCGATTTGAGGAAAAGGATACTTGTTCTTAATAGTGATATTATTTAAGGCTCTATAATCAATGCAAAGTCTCATTGAGCCATCTTCCTTTTTAACAAACAAGACAGAAGCACCACATGGTGATGTGTAGGTTGAATGAAACCTTTATCTAATAACTCCGACAATTGCTTCTTTAACTCTAAAAGTTCAACTTGAGCCATTCGATAAGGGGTTTTGAAATTCACTTAGAATCAGGAATTAATTCAACAGTAAATTTAACTTCCTGATCATGAATAATACCAGGAAACTCATCAGGAAAAACATCAAGATACTCATTTACCACTGCCACATAATTAATCTGAACAATTCCTTTATTTTTAACAATATGTTCAAGGTAACATTCAATTCCATCTTTTACTAGTTTCTCAACTTCCTGTAATGTTATCAAAATCAAGGGTTAATTCTTGTACAAAAACTAAAAATCTTTCTGAAAAGAAACCATTTTAGCTCTGTAGTCAATCTTAGCATGATAAAAAGAAAGCCAATCCATGACCAAAATAACATCAAACTCTACTAGAGGCCAAACAATAAGGATTGCTGGTAGATTCTTTCCGCACACAAGGATAGGAAGGTTCTTGTAATTCCTTTTTGTCTCAACGTTCCCTCCGGGTGTTTTTACCATAAGTTCAGGATTCATATCTTGAGATGGAATTTCCAATTTACTAGAAAACTTCACAGAAATGAAAGAATGTGTAGACCCTAAAAAAACAACACATTGGCATAATCTGAACAAACAAACAGTGTACCTGATACTACTTCATTCGATGGCCCAACATCTGCTGAAGTAGTTGCAATGGATTTCACCACCCCTTTCTTCTTGTAGTCTGGCTGCTTTCCCCCAGTTGTTTTCTTCGTTTGAAACTCATTTTTATAATGACCCATTTCATTACACTTAAAACATCTTACTGCTGGCTTTTCATTGCCTGCTTGATCATCTTCCTTACAGTTTCAAGCAATATGACCTGACTTGCCACACCGAAAGCACTTTCCAAACTTGGATAAACATTCTCCAGGATGCATTTTACCACACTTCTCACAGGATGGAAATTTGGTTTTCTTACCTCCATAAATCATTGATCAATTCTTCCCCTTTGCCTGCCAACATGACCTCTTATTCTGTTGTTTTTCAAAGAAAACCTGATCATCAGAAAACTCCATTTCCACCTTCTCCGCACATCAAACAAGTTTTTCATAACTTTTGAACTCACAAGAAGATAAATCCCTTCTATACTTTTGCTTTAACCCTGAGTAAAAACATTTGATTTTACTATCAAGTTCTCGTATGAAGTTTTGAGCATACCTTGCCAGTCGAGTGAACTTTGCTTCATAAGCAACCACTGAGTCATCCTCCTGCCTTAATTCTAGGAACTATTTTTCCATCCTAAGATGAACCGCCTTAGGAAAATATTTCTCAAGAAACATACCTTTGAATTCATCCCAGTGAAGATCATAAATCTCATCACTATCCCTGATATTTTTCACCATCGACCACCACTGATCAACTTCTCCTTCAAAACGGTAAACAGCAAGACTAACCTTTTGATGTTCTGAACACACCATGACATCAAAAATCTTCTCCAGTGCTTTTATCCACCCTTCATCTAGCACGGGGTCAGATGATCCTCTGAATGATGGGGGATGTTGCCTCATGAAATGTTCCACCACTGACATGTTCCTATACGGTTGATCTGGCTGATCTCGTGCATGGATACCAACACCATTTATAGCCTGAGTCAACTGTGCCATCATTGTAACAAACTCTTCAGTTCCGATATCGACCATATCAGGTTGCTGATTTGGAAGGTTGTCTTCCTCCTGATGTCGTCCCAACATAGCTGCCTTGTTTCCTCTGTGGAAAACCATTCTGAACACAGAAATATCTAAGGCGAAGCAACATTGTAATCATTAAATGCTATATCATTTTAGTCATACCATAAATTAATTTTTAATTTAAAAATTTTCTAACTCCAAAAGTTGTCTAAACCAACCTTTGATACCAACTATAAGGCCCCTACCTTAAACCATACTTAATATTGAATTAAATGAATAATTCACATTGAGGATCTTTTCAGGTTTAGAGTTTTAGTGAATTAGGACATAACTATTACATCTCAAAAGATTACAAAGTAGACACTTCTACAAAGTTTCCATAGAATAAAAACTCTTAAAATGAAACATGTCTTGTTCCATGTTTTATATAGAATTACTTTCCCTTGATCCCATCCTTGACCATATTCCACATTAAGTCCTGTAAAAAACATTTCAAAAAAAAACTTGGGGTGAGCATAAAAAGCTCAGTAAGGGATACACAAAGAATGAAAACTGTTAGTTTACAAAAAAACAATTAAACCATGTATACTTTATCAAAGTAATACTTTTCACCTTTATGAAATAGTAAAAACTCTTCACTGAATAAAAGATCATTACATACCCTTTTGTAACCAAAAGATTACCATAAAACCCATATAAAGATCACATAACATATAAAGGTAACTTGGGACATAAACATACTTAAATGGAATAACCATACGGTCGACTTCCACACATATCAGTTAAAGGAATAACCATATGGCCGACTTCCATACCCAATGAATTGGAGGTTATAACGTAACCACCCGTCCTGGTATTCATGGCACCACCCGTCATATGGTTTGTCACGTAACCACCCGTCAAATGTACAAGTACCATTATAAAATCATAAGACATAAAACAAAAATAATGGAAAGAAACCATTTCAACATTTCAAACACAATATATCACTTAAATATATTGACATAACAAATCCATTATAAAAACCCTTTTCAATACCAAAATACATAAAATAGTATATGGTATTTATTTAATTTTAAAAAAAACATTACTGCTTGTTGAGGAATCCAAAGACTAAACAATACTCACGGCGACGGAAAAGGGTCGTTGTCACCGCATACGTTAAAACAAACATTCCTTTTTGTCGTTTAGTAAAACACTTCGTAGAAAAAGATTCATTTTGTATAAAAGTAAAAGTCAAATGGGATTATACGCCGTATAATAGAATTTTTTGTATAATACGAAATATTCCTCAATGAAAGGAGATTGAGACGAAGTCCCTTACCTCGGGTCTGACTTGACTTGATCGTTCTTTAACGTCATTAATAATAAACTTGAGTTAATTTATACTTTATTAAGAACACTTTTAAAGTTCATTATTACTTTTATATCACTTATTAACATGTTATAAACATTATATAATCATTTAAGTTAATAATGTTTGGTTTTTCGATACTTGGTTCTTAAGTAGAAAGTGGACTTCATACAATTACATATTGTTTGTGTGGTCAAAGGTTCATTATATCCAGAATGATATTCATGATTTGGATATCATATATATCATATATATCCAGAATTTACATGTATTTATAATATTACATAATCATTTGGAGGTAATAAATGAAATGCACTGTTTATGGAGACGGTAAGTCGTACGTACGCATGAACGCTACTTTCATTTCTATGTCATATTAATGGAATTAAAACTAAATGAGAGGTATGTATATTTTAATTCCAGTATTATATTAATAATTTAAATGTAACATACATCATATATATCCATTATATATATGTACTTATAATAGTACATTACATTTGGGGATAAGAAATGAAATGCACCGTTCATGGAGACGGTAAGCCGTACGTACGCATGAGCGCTACTTTCATTTCTATCTCATACTTTAATGGAGTCAAATCGTAATAATAAAAAGGTATATTATAATTCCAGTATAATATTATATATAATATTATTAAATCCTTCCTTTATACATCCCACGTATGGCATTAGCAAATCAAATCACTTTGAGGGGGCGGTAGTCCGCACTTCCTAAAATGAAATTTTCGTGTTTACCCACAATGGAAACCATAAAGGTGTGCCATAAATGAAAACATACAGAAGCTTAAGGAAAATATAAACATATTATATATCATATATAAATATAGTGACATATTAATGGCCACCTTTGAAGGTGTTAGAAGAATATTGAACAATCATCATTTCGTGAGGCAGAAATTCGCCATCCACGGAAACAATATGCTCTTTAACCATTATATGAAGGTGTGTGTAAGTGTAGATAGAATTATTCTTATAACAACATCCTAGTATATTGAAGATACTGGAGTTGTTACAAATTAAATGAATAAAAATAGTTTAGGGGGTTGTAGAAGCAAAATAAAACATAAGAACACAAGAGAAAACACTACCTTTAAAACGGGTAACTCTTTTTGATTTGAGCTCAAAGGCTTCCTTGGAAAGTCTTATACCCAAAGTGATGCTTCTATGAGTAATATATGGATGTGGAGAGACAAAATGGGCAGAGCTTGGCTGAACCAAAGGCTTGAGAGATGTGGGTAAGGAGGTCGAGGTGGGGGCCTTTTATAAGAGGAGAGGTGGGGCACTTTTGGAAAGTTAAGATAAGATACTTTATTATAAAATTATTTTTAGATAAAAAGGGTCCCAAAATTATATATTTAGAGGATAAGGTGATAAGAGTTCTAAATCCACCCATCCAATAGGTTTTTGACATGTTTAGGTCTTAAATTGTACATTATCTTTTCATTTTATTTAAATTGTTAAATAATGAGGTAATCGCAATATCATCATGGGGTCATAAATAATTTAATTTATTTAATGTCTAAAAATTATAAAAAAACTATCATGATGTAGGAAATCTTATTAACTATCTAATTAATATTTATAGTAAAAAATATGACTTTTATAACCCCATTTAAAAATTGTTTTAGTAAAAAAACTCATGTTTGTGACATTTTTATTTTAACTTTAAATAAAAAAGTTATTAATGCCATTTTCCTACCAAAGTGGCTCCATGGGGTCCCCAAGTTGACCCATGGGTTGTCTGGGTCGTCCATGACACATCCAATGAGGTTAGGACATGGGTCTAGATAATTTCATATTATTAAAACATTATTTTTACCTTAAACAATACTAATTACCTCTAATCGCGATTAATAAACTTAAAAGTTACAATTCACCAAAATATTATTTTAATCCCATTTAATCACATATTACTTCCTAATGAAATCCATGTATGTCAGATTTTTGAAATTCAAAACACAAAAGTTGTAAAATTGCATTTAAAGGAAAAATCAGTTTTTTAAGTACCACTTAGTGGTTTCACTATTTATCAAAAATTGAAGTTTTTTAGAAAAATACCAAAACTTCACCCTAAGATATATTTGATATTCTGAATTCAAAAATGAAGTTTATTTTACAAAATTCATAACATATAAGTTGAATTATTTAATTTAATAACTAATTCCCGCTGTCAGAGCAAATATCATGTTTTTATGAAACAATAAGTATCAAAATATTGACACTAGTTTAAGTCCGATTTCAAAGTGAAATTAATTCCAACGACCAATATTGGATTAAATGATAAAAATATATTCTAATTTCACTATAAAACCAATTCAAACGATAATATAATCATATAAATAAATTAGATTAAAAATAGGTTTTGAATTAAAATATAACATTTTTCACTGTTCATTAAAAGAAATGAACTTTATCGGAATAATACCAAAAATCTACAAAAAGTAAATTTTGATGTCCCAATTCTAAAGGAGAGTTTTATTTGGTCCAATAGAAAGTATAAGAGTGACCAAAACTATATTTAAAGAAGTTTTTCCATGAAAAGGCGATCAGTCAACCTTTAGTGAAAATTAGAGTATATATGCATAAAATTGAATTCTTTTCGTATTCTAAGCCTTTATATTTTATTGGATAAATGTAAAAACATTTAACTAACATATATAATCATATTTTATTTATTTATATTCATTCCCTCCAATTCAACGGCTACTTGTTAACTACCATTTAAAATAATATTATTTTATTACTAGTGTGCAACGTAAGATTTTGAAGAAACTCTTTGTTGCGTATCGGGTACGCTATCGAACATAGAAACCCCTTTAAAGTAAAATTAATATTTAATTCATAAATATTAATAAATATGAGAATGTTTTATTCTTTATTTACCTGGGATGTTACACATGGTATTCCCATAGTTTTATCTGTGTTTCTGTTGTGGAGAGCCTTGGGCTCTGCATATTTTTCTCTACCGATACCTTGACTCTAGAAACACCGTTGAGGACTAGAACTGTTAGTGTACGTTAGTGCAGAGAGTGCCCTCTTGAGGTTGTGGGGTTCCACTTCTTATAGGACATCTATGTCATAGAGATTATAATCTATGATGTTATTCTCGGAATGGACTGGCTAGTTCCCTTCCAGGCAGTCGTCGGCTGTTATCGACACAGGGTGAGTTTCATATAACTAGAGGGTGGATATTTTATTCAATGGGGTGAGTGAGATGTCCAGGCGAGTCGACCAAGACCTGAGCATCATGGGCTAGGAGGAGTTACAGCCTAGATTTCCAGTCTATATCTGGATGACCAGGGGACTTCGCAGTTAGACATTCCTTTAGTGGTGGATCGTTTTAGGAATGTCTTTCCAGAGGACTATTCAGGTTTTTCTCTAGAGTGTGAGGTATACATTTCTATTGAGCCCATTGGAGGAGTGGAACCTGTGTCCATTACTCCTTATAGGATGGCTACACCTGAGTAACAGGAGCTCAAGAAGCAGTTGGAGGAGTTGCAGGGAAAGGGTTTCACCCGACCTAGTACTTCTCCTTGGGGATTGCCTATCCTGTTTGCAAAGAAGGCAGACAGTACCCTCAAGTTGTGTGTTGACTATCAGAAGTTGAACTAGTTGACGATCAAGAACTGATATCCCTTGCCAAGTATTGATGATCTCTTTGATTAGATTCGAGGATCCCAGGTGTTCTCGAAGATCAATTTGAGGTTCGTTTATCATTAGTTGCGCGTTATACCATCATATATACCTCTTACAACCTTCAGAAGCAGGTATGGTGTATATGAGTATATGGTTATGTCATTCAGTCTCACGAATGCACCAACAGTTTTCATGGCACTGATGAACCGAGTTTTCCATCCATACATAGACTCCTTCATGGTTGTCTTCGTGGACGATATCTTGGTGTACTCTCACAATCGACACAACCATGCCACACTTCTTGAGATCATTATGAGTACACTAAGAGATCATCAGTTATATGATAAGTTCTCAAAATTTCTCTTTTGGATGGATCAAATTCACTTTTTTTGGATCACGTTATCTCAGAGACAGGGGTATCAGTAGACCCCAAGAAAGTAAAAGCTATAGTTTCATGGGAGCAGCCGGAGAACATCTTTGAGGTACAAAATTTTCTAGGGCTGGATGGATACTACATACGCTTCACAAAAGACTTTTCATGCTTAGAAGAACCATTGATAGGTCTGACCAAGAAAGGTGTGATGTTCTTATGGTTAGATTCTTGTTAGTTATACTTTCATGAGATGAAGGAGAGGTTTAATTCCGCACCGATACTAGTATTTCTTGAGGCGGGAAAGAGCTACATTGTTTTCTATGATGATTCATGTATGAGGCTGGGAACTATACATATGCAGGGAGATGGAGTCATTGCATATGGGTCTCAGTAGTTGAGGCCACATGAGGGGAACTACCCGATGCACGATCTCAAGCTGGCGGCAGTTGTTCATGCCTTACACTGTTGGAGAAATTATCTTCTAGGAGAGCACTTTGTGGTTTTTAAAGACAACAAGAGTTTCAAATACATCTTCCCCCAGCGTGATCTGAATCAGAGACAACGTAGGTGGGTTGGGTATCTTCAGTATTTTGACATTGAGCATGCATATACGCCGGGAAAGGGAAATGCGGTGGCTGATGCGTTGAGCATGAGGACTCAGATACAGACAGTTCAGGATGCCAGTAGTTAGTGGAAGCTTAAGGCTCTATTCTCTGAGATGAATTTAGAGGAGTACCACAGACAAGGGCATACATTTCTATCTTCTATAGTTGTTACCTCTACACTTCTTCATCGGGTACGAATGAGGCAGCTATCAGATTCTGAAGGCCTAGTCCTACGGGAAATCGTGTAAGGAGAAGACCCTATTCCTAGATGGACAGTGGGCGAGGATGAGATCTTGTGTTTCCAGGGACGCGTATGGGTGCCATCATACATACGTGAACAGCTATTCTAGGGAATTTATTCCTCAATTTGGGCAGTTCATACATGTGTCACCAAGATGTATCATGATCTACACTGCCAGTATTGGTGTCCAGGTATGAAGAGAGATGTTGCTAGTTTTTTCATGAGGTGTTCCACCTTTCATCAGGTGAAGGCGGAACATTAGCGACTAGTATTTCTTTTACATCAGTTACCCATTACCGAGTGGAAGTGGAATGATGTCGCGATGGACTTCCTGACTGGTTTTCTGAGATCACCTCGATGGAATGACATAGTATGGGTTGTCATTGAAAGACTCATGAAGGTTTCTCACTTATTGCCGATCAAAGAGACCTTAAATTTTGATGAGATGGTACAGTTGTACATCTGAGAGATTATACGTCTGAACGGGGTTCTGCACTCCATCGTTTCAGACAGGGACACACGTTTTTCTTCTCAGTTCTGGAAGGGAATTCACAAGGCTTTGGGTACATAGGTACTTTTGAGTACATCATACCATCCCTTGACAGATGGCTAGTCCGAGCGTACGATTCAGGTGCTTGAGGATATTCTAGGAGCATGCATTCTAGAATATGGAAGTTCTTGGGAGAAACATACACCTCTTGTGGAGTTCACCTACAACAATAGTTTTCAAGAAACTATTCAAATGGAACCTTACGAGGCTCTGTATGGTAGACCATACTGATCACCTTTATGCTGGATGGAGGTAGGAGAGGCAGCTTCGCTGGGACCTCGTCTGGGTCAGAAGGCCTGAGAGCAGATAGTGTTGATTCCGAAGAGGATGGCTAGAGCGCAGTCTCGACAGAATTCTTTTGCAGATCAGCGGAGACGACATCTATAGTTCAAGGTCGGGGATCAGGTTTTCTTGTGTGTCGCACCGAGGCTGGGACACAAGAGGATTCAGAGACAGGTTAAGCTTTCACCACAGTACGTCAGGCTATTTGAGGTGTTGGAGAGAGTTGGGGTTGTTGCCTATCGATTGCAGCTACCTCATAGGTACTGGGCTATGCACGACGTCTTCCTCATTTCTCAGCTCCGACGTTACGTTTCAGACCCATCTCATGTCCTTCAACCTAATGAGGTTGAGCTCGAAGTGGATTCATTGTTTGAGGAGAATCCTATCCCCGTTTTCTATCATAGTATGAAGGTTCTCCGTGGCCGGTATGTTTCTTTGATACCGGTGCTATGGTAGCATGGTCGAGAACAAGATGATACTTGGGAGAGGGAGGACGATGTATGATCATAGTGGCTAGAGCTGTTCAGGGTTCCTTCTTCTATGCCTCGCTAGGGAAATTCGGGAACACATTTCTTTAAGGGGGGAAGTTTGTACAAACTCGTACATTCTTTTCAGGCATGTTTTTCCTTTTTCTAGAGTTTTTGAGAAAAGAGGAGTTTCTAGAAATTTTTTAAGTTCACTCCATGTACTTCATTGCCGCTCAAGGCCGTGTGCTGCCCATGTCATGGCCACACACACAGCCATGTAGGGGTGACATGGAGGCCTCCTAAAGCTGAGTATGGAAATCCTTGTACACTCTGTGTACTCTAAAATTACACATCATGTACTTTTTTTCATTAAATGGACCAGGGTAGCGTCTTAACCCCAGAACCATCTTCTTCTCCAGCCTCTTCGACCGAGGGCGTCCTGTACGACCTCAAATCTCCTCTGTGCCCCTCATACTCCTTCTGTTCTCCGAATCGACCATCATCGATTGAGTTGGAACAGCAACGGTAAGCTACTCCTTCTTCTAGAGCATCGTTTTCCAATTCCTCCTCTTTTCAAAGTTATATTGGGTTGAACTTCATGTGCGTTTTTGTAGATATACGAAGTTTTAAGGGGATTAAAGCTTCTAGGTTCGTGTATATCAATATCCTAATGTTGATGTAGGTGGTTTGTGCCTTTCTGTTGAAATTCATTGTGTATTTGTGCAAATTCCACCAATATCCTTAAACGGGGTATTGCATGTTTCCTGTTTGGCCATTTGTTTTTTCCTGGTTTGCTTAGATGCTTGAGTAGTGGTTATTTTTTGATGTTAGGGTAATTTTACTGTGCTTTGGAAGCTTTTCCCATGCATGTTTGCCTGTTTATAACTGTTTGGTATAGTTTTTCCTGTTAGGCTATTGCCAATACCATTCCTTGTTGTAGGATGATATTACTATTCTTCCATGCTAAGATTCTGTAGATGCTAGCCAATTAGTTCTTGAGGATACTTTGGGACTTTACATGATGTGATACTTACTGATTTTACATAGGGCTTTGAAAAAATAGTCTAGTAGGCCATAGGGAGAATGGACGTAAGGGCTTCTCCAGAGTGTCTTATAATACGATGCGAGACCACAGGGGGAATTGACGTTGAGTGATTCCTCAAAGTGTCTGTAGTTCCTCGATGCGGGCCACAGGGGGAATGAGCCGTTGAGTACATCCCTAGAGTGCCTTTAGTAAGATATGAGACTATAGGGGGGAATTGACAGTGAGTGCTTCCCTAGAGAGTCTATTTTTTAGCAGAACCAGAGGGGTGAGATTGTGTGTGCTTCTCTGAGGGTTGCTAGTAATTATAGGTTGAACCATAGGGGTTAGGATATGATAACTACCCAGAGGATACCTGTTTGTTCTTATTTATTGAGTGGTTGCTTACTTGTTTGTAGATTATATGCTAGAAACTATGGATTGTTTACTGTTTAGTACGTCCATGATTACTATTTACTGTACCTTTACCTTCCATATATTAACTGAATGTTAGGCACAGATCTTTGGGTGGTTGCCTATTGGGACTTTGTCTTACACCGTATTTGGGTCATGATTTTGGGCACAAACAGATTATATTGTTGTAGGTATAGATAAGGGTAAGCAACCTTCTACTTCAGGTTCTGATTGCACTGGAGCTGTAGAGCATGAGACCAAGATGAGGCTTGCAATGATGAGGAGTTTCTCATCTTTTTTTCTTTTGTACTTTGTTTTAGTACTGTATTCAGAATGTGTGACTTGTTTGGCCGTTTTCCTAGACATATATGTCTCATGTATCATTTACATATATTTTCTGCTCTAGTTGTTTATTTACCAGTCTTTCATTGTTCACCTGTGTATGGATTGTTTACTACTTCTGATTTTGTTTATTTGTTTCTCTTCCACTGTGTACACTGCCAATGAGGTCATAGTTTCCCCACTATCACACCTAAGGCCCTCGTTGCTATTCGACATCCTCTGGAATTCGGGGAAATGCGCTTGAGGCCATGTGACCAACCGGGTACGGGGCGCCTCTGGGTAGCTTCCGGAACCAGGGCGTTACACTACTGATCCATAAAGGATCACTAGAATGGTGATCCACATGGGGTCTCTAGAATTCTGATCCACACTGGGTCACTAGAATATTGATCCACACAGGGTCGCTAGGTGGGGATGCACATAGGTTCTCTAGGTGCTGATCCACATAGGATCTCTAGGTGACATTCCACAAATGGTTGATTTGTGCTAATCCACACAAGATCTCTAGGTTCTAACCTACACATGATCGATTGGTACTATCCTCCTTATGATCTATCTCCAACTATATCTATAAGCTATCCACTAGATTCACGGTCATAGCATACATTATTCTAGAAGGAACCGCTCCTCAAGCCATCAGTCATTTTTCAACTGGAATGAAGTCCCATGAAGAAGTCACCCAATGTAGTGTCATGATATATGGGTTCCAACACAATAGACGACACCTAAATCGGACACTTGTTCTGTATGTTATTGGAATTTTTGAGCCAAGGTCCCGGTTCAATTCGGGGTCGATCCAACATAGAGGTACTCCAATATTCTCTAAAACTGTATTGATGTATCTCAAAACATATTTCTCACACCAAGGATCCCAGTTCTATAGATAGTTCATCAAACGGACGTCTAGTTCTCAAGATATGGATCTTTAAGTGAAACTGGGAATGATTGGGTCTGGGTCTGATTTAACCAGGTCAGACCGACCCGATCTGGGACTAACCCGGTCTGGAACCAACCTTTCCCAACCCGACCCAGCATGGGCCAGCCCGGTTTGGGCATGGTCGCGGTATGCTCGGCCCACCCTTGTGGGGATGGACCGCAGTTGGTTTGGTCCACTAGGGCATGGACCGACTTGGCCCGCCCATGCTAGGCTACGCCATGGTGGCGCGACCCTCCGGCATGCGCGACCCGTGTGGGGGTTGCGTGGTCTGACTCTAGAAAAACTCAATGTGTGGATTATCACTTTGATTGATAGTGACTTGTGGCACCACATGGTTGTCCATGGGACCCACAAGAAGTATGTCCCCTCCATTCATCGCAGCTTCGACGTCGCCGCCCGCACCAACGCAGTGTGCGATGAAAGACCACCTTATCGTCACCACGGCTGGCCCAGGCCAGCCGGACCTTTGGTCCTCCATTATGCCACGGTGGTGGATGAAGAATCCTTTTCTGTGGAAACCACTGGCATTCATTGTTCATCCCTCCAATGATGTCCAAGCTTCCGTTCCTCGTTGGTGGAAGATGCCACGTCATATTGTCAGAGGTTCCTCGTTTGATTAAGCCATGTCAGAACCCCAACCCAAGCCTCACTTAAATATACAGAGGAAGGGAGTTTAACACATGAATATTTAATGAGGTTCCTTAATAGGTTAATTAATTCACCTCTCATGTCTCAACGGATTGGTTATGAAAACAAAGGGTACATCCATTAGTGGATCGACAACTCAGAGGCCCTGCCACCTCTAATCAATCGCTACTGAAAAATAAAATTACTTTATTAAGATATTTTTTTGTAAAGTCCAAAATTTATCGTTTTCTCCTGACCTATTGTGGTCTAAGGGAAGCCTCCCTGATGAAAATCCTAGCACTACAGATTCAACGGTGCTCTCAGATTTCAATTCTGAGCACCAGTTCAAAATATAGAAAATTCCGCCCATATATTTACTGAACGCACCATAAAAAAGTTCAAAAATACCATTTCAGGCACACCGGGCCTCGGTATCACGTGCCGTAAATTTTCATTGACTTCTAATAACCCAATATAATTAAAAAATTATATAGAATACCTGACTCTTTATAAAATTAATGATATAAAACCATACTTTATCATGAATACCATCCAAGAATAATTATTTGCATCTATAAGGGAGACTAAATTATCCAATGATTTTCCATGAATATCTTTTATGTTTTTAATACCCATTATAATAAAATCATAATGGTATTTTACCAGATGTTATTATACTTAATTAATCAATTTTTTCTATATTTTAAACCCATACTCCTTAATCAAGGGATTAAAAGTGGTTATATATATTCTTATGTTTTATTGTGTATGTGAAACATAGAATTCATGTACACGATATGAATAAGAGGTGTGGGCCCAAAATTAAAAATCACTCCAATGTCTTTGGTAAAATTTTGAATTCATGATATACCATGTATGGTGAAATATAGGTTATCCTTATAAAAATATGTTATGATTTTTCAGTGGTTATCATTGACTTATGAAAATGATGATATATTTTATGTTGTTGCTACATTCTAATGTTTCCTTGACTTAACCATCTTATATCATGATTTAACTTAAATGTTTATGATTATCATCGATTTAATGTCATTTTTATATGATTATTTTAAAAATTAAATATTTATATCATGTTATGATTTGATTATTCCATTACTTGGATTTATATGTCACCCACTTCTTATGTACATCCCAAGGTTATCTCAAGACGTGTTAACGGTTCAATGTATTTTATGATAATGTTATAGTGTTTTTAAAAAAAATTGTTGTATATCAAATTGATGTTATTATGTTATGTATGCATGTAATCATATTTTCTCAGACGTTGTATAGTTATGGATTGTATAATGTCAGTAATTATGAAATAAAATCATTAATTAAGATTTATTAATGATATTTTATGGAATAATTGGTGTCATAGAAATGTCTAGTTATTCTTCTAGATAATTATTAGAATACCATATTGAATTCTATAAGGATAAGAATAAACATAATATGACATCCCTAAATTTTTTTAATGCATATAGTCTGTGGTTTCCATGAAATTAAAGCCATGTTTGGATAAAAATTTATTATGTATCACTAACATATTTTACATATGTGTAATAACCCCGAAAATAGTGCAATGGGTGGTAACTTTACCATCACCAAGTGCATGGGAAATTATCATTTTTTACTTATTATGTAACAATTCTCAAGAAATTATTTGTTAAATTCAAAATATCCTCAGGAACCGTTATGAAGAAAACAACAAATACCCATGAAATTTTATTTTTTTAAATTGACCATGGATAATGTTGATTGAGGCCTATAAATTCATTATCTGAGGATATATTTAATGTATGAGTTATCCGATCAATTTTCATAGTTTCAATTTTATGTGTTTAATGTTTTAAAAATCACCATCCATAAATCTATATTTATTTTTATTAATGGATCCAAATAATAAGAAACCTAGTAATAAACTAATTTCATGGAAAATGTAATGACTTTCCAAATAATATTCCCAACCCAAAAGATTATGGTGTCATGAATATCCTGAAAATAAATTCATATATATATAATGTTCTAAATAGAAAAAATAATAAAGGGAAAACATCCATGTCCTTATGAGTGTATCCCATACATGATTAGAAAACTAAATAGTGATTTTGGGTTGAGTACCACTGGCCATATGCTCACCTCCATGTATGCCAAAGGATTGTGACTCGAATAAATGGTGTAAATAGGTGACTGTGGGGAGACTATAACCACATGTGAAGATATAATAGTGATACAATACATATATAATATGTATAAAAAAGGAAATAAAGGAATACTATATACCTATAACTTACCCCTAGCAAAAACATAATAAATATCATACAATTACGGAAGAAATACATTCAAAAAAATGGAATAAATAAAAAACATAAAATTTATCGAAATAGACCAATAATATACCATTAGTAGAGAATGTATCTAATATGGTAAATATATATATGTAAGAATAAGGGTCACCACTTTCTTACCATAGTACATTTATATATATATAAAAGATAACATAGAACATAAGGAAACAATAAAAATCCAACTAATGATGGAACCCCATGTTCCCTTTCTATCATTCCCAAGAAAACTAAACCACTAGGATCTAGATATAGATCCTAAAACCCCACCTAAATTAAAATACGTTAATTCTATAAATGTCTTAATAGGCCTATGTAGGATGTGTGAATGTGTCTGATTATTCAACAAGAATCATGTATATTCCTTATATTTTTTATCAAGAAGTTTTTTATTTAAATTAAATTAAAGGAATAATACATGAATATAGTAAACCCAAATATCCATGGTGATCATGAACCACTAGGAATCTATCCCCTACCTTAGAAAATTCTAGAATAGAATTTGAGGAGGGGATCTCTGGCCTATGGCCCCAGGAATCCACAGATGTGACAAAGTCTAAGGTGATCTATCATTTTCAACCTACAAAATACACCTAAAACATCATTCCATCAATCATGTATCCAATGTCCTGATGGTATGAAAAATCTAATAGTCTTGTCCCTTAGACCCCTTCTAGAAATAACATGTTTGCTCGAAGCCTAACTTCTAGAGGCACAACTAAATTGTTCCAAGAAAGAATATTACTATCTATTAATCATCATAAATCCAAAGGAAAAAGACATCCACCCTCCCAAAAGTATTGTGGAATAATGGCCTCAATCACATTAAACCTTAACTCCCATCAGACAGACTTATTGTTGTTATCTAATAGATCCTCACCATCCCCTTGTATTTATACATCAAGAAAAACTGTTAATAGTTCCTAAGACACAAAACCAATTGAATATACACACATGAGTGGTTAATACCACCTCATCAAATAATTAATCCCATGTGATCGTGATTCTAAATAGTAAATTAGACAATACAGGTGAATGAAAATCTCAAATTTAGATCCTAATAATCATAAATTGGAACCCCATTATCCTATAACTATTTTTCTCAAATATAATATCCATTCCATCCCATATATCCTAGGCCATTCCAAAAACCTTAATTTCTTACTACCTTAACCCGTGACAGAGTCAGCCAACCTATTATCAAAATCACCCACAAAACAAATATAACTCATGCCACACCCATCATGACAACCACATCACCGTAGTTAGTATTTTCGTCACCATCTCAGTCCTTGCAACTAGCCCTTCATGATCCCATGGATCACATCACATGAAATCCAGATATATTCTTCCATTCAAACTATAAAAACAATTCAATTTGTAATATAATGACACCAAAAATTAAACTACATAGGTTTCCAAAACCCCTCAGTAGTATCATAAAACTTGTAGTCATTATTGTGCATGAAAATATGAATTTCATGGTTTGAATTAACTAAATAATGGAAAAGATATAAATTATGGGTCTTGCACAGTCAACAAAACGATGTGCTAAAATCTATACCCTTCAAATTGACATTTATTCACAATGAAAAATATGCACCCACTATTTGTAGCCATATATGGATGCACATTCAAACATAGACTCTAACTAATATTTATTTTGGAAGGAATATAAATTTTATATGAACAATTGGATAATAGGAAAAAGACACTCACATGGATTTAGTGCACTATATAGGAAAAGGAATATGAAATAGAATCTAGAGAATTGAGAGTCCTGCTGATATCTATCTAATTCATCTAATAGATCGAATATTGGAGGTTGGATAGAAAAGATATCTCACACCCTAGAGGAGGAGTTGAATCGATGGGCCCTAGAGAGGAATCCCGTGCATGGTAGGAGAAATAGGAAAAGAAATAGGTTAATATAGAGGAATGGAAAAGGCAATTTATCCCTTTTAAAAAGTATCAGGGTTAGCTCTCATGGATTTCCAAACCATGTAGAAACTTTGTGAATCCTTATACTTTGGAGCCAATACCCACATTTTGAGTTCACATAGTTAGAAAAACCATTCAGAAAACATTCATGCTAGAGTTGGATGGTACTTCAAAAAATGGAACTAAAATTGTAGATTGCACATGGTTTATTGTAGCAGAGGATAATGTGCAGCACTATAGCAGGAATAGTATTGTAGTAGTACTATTCACAGAATTGGCCTTGGGGCAAAAATTTGGGCCTACAGTCCATGTAATGGGTTAAATTCCCACAAAACCTCCGGGATATGTAATGGGTCTCCCTCTACCAAGATAAAAGAGGTCTTTGATTTGATTCAAAAAATAAATGTTTCTTCGTCCCCAAAATTTAAAAAAATGCATATCTCTCTATTAAAAATTGATGTGGAATTCACACATCCATGAAACTCTTCCTACTTG
This sequence comes from Viscum album, assembly GCA_963277665.1. Classification (NCBI taxonomy): domain Eukaryota; kingdom Viridiplantae; phylum Streptophyta; class Magnoliopsida; order Santalales; family Viscaceae; genus Viscum; species Viscum album. Next base: position 1,352,897,996 of record OY728153.1, on the reverse strand, counting down.
GTTTTCCAAACATTATATGTACAAAATGAGGGAACATATTTTGAACTAAGAGTACACAAAGTTAAATTATACCATGTGCCTCACTGTGAAATTTTCCAAGACATTGTTCTTTAGGCCTCTGATGAACCCAAAACCCAATCGAACACCAGATGAATTTCTCCATCCTCTAAACTAAACCATAATTAATTTATCGAATGAATGAATAGCTTGGAATTATGTTCTGATAAATGACTATATAGTCAGCATGACCACCAAATTAAAAAAATTAAAAATATCTAATGAATTCTACAAGTTCCAATATCCCAGGACACTACAAAATCTCTACCATAACTAGGCATGTACCTGGGAAATGAAAAAAATTCGATATTGTACTGAACATACCCATCTCTTTAAAATTAACATGTAATACGCCAGTCAAAATGTGATTTTATATGTACCTCATGTGGCTCTCCAAATTAGGAGTTACCTCCCCTGGTTTCATCCCGAACCAAAAAAAAATACAGGTGGTCCACTAACTGTCCTAGGACCCAAAGTCATCATGTTATTCATCTTCACTATTTAACCTCATCATTTCTCCAACTTCATACCTGAAACCCATCACAATACCAAATCTCATTGATTACAACCTCATTCCCATGCCACAAATGGCACCTATGAGGTCTCACATCTCATTAAATTCCTGAATCAGTCCGGATTCCTCTTAATTTATTATGTACCGCATCACTATGATGCCTAGATGCCAATTAACATCTAACAACCCACATCTCCTAGATACCCAAATTATAATGCACCTCAAAAGTCAATGTTACATGAACATCATATATACATATACATATATAACAAAACTAAGATAATTCTGACCTACTAAATACAACCTAGTTAGTCCAATGATATATCATGTACACCTCATGCACCCAAAACGGTCATGCCTCTAAATATATCCATCAAATAAAAAAATATGACCCCATCATGACCATAATGTTCCTCTAATTTTCCTAATCTCACTAGCCAACTCTAACCATGGATTCTCATCAAAATGTCCCTCTCCTAAAGCCAAACTACTAAAAGCATGCCCCCCATGCTACTATCATAACAACCGGACACTTACCCCACTTTTGAGTACATCCATATATGAATGACCTATAAATATAGTTGAAACATGTATATCGTCCCCTAGTAATACTCCCAGTCTTTCCTATGATCTATATGCCTGCCCCAGTCCCTAAATGATGAAATCCAAGAAGACTTCTTATAGACCGTCTTGAGATTCCCTCCATATCCACAATCATGTAACTCCATTGTAGACTACTCATACAAAGTCAATATTTTTCCTGGATTTCAACATTGGGAGAAAATTATCAATTTTCCACTATGAGGTTTTATGTAATGCGCTAACCCAAGTTACCCATAGTTGGTTCATTATTACACAACATTGGGATGATCACAATGGATCAAATCCCAAAAGACTGGTCAGTTTAGTAGCTTTATAAGTTCTACATACATTCATAAGTTTTATGTTACATAATGTAATAAAAACATCAACAAAATGAAGTCCCCTTTAAAAACACTTATATCCTTATCTTATCCTTGCAGGTCAACCACAAAATAATTCTTCACATCCTAGAAAAAATAAAACATAGAAAGGGGGTGAGCTAATATGCTCAGTAAGGATAAAAATATAGTGGAAAAATTTATAAAGAAGAATAAACATTTAAGATAATGTATAAGACTAAAACATAATACTTTAAAACATAATATTTTACATAATATGGCCAATATAAATTAAATAATTCCATTTACATATTCATATGGTTATTCTACTAGCTGAATAATCACATGTAATATCAATAAAAAATTTCATAATGATGGAATTCATAATTCCATACTTAATAACAAACTAGTCAAAGCCTTGTTCCAAGACCACAAATACTATTTTGTAAAGGCATTGTACCAAGACACTAGTTTGTCTCATGATACTTACAGATGCATCGAGGATCTATAGAGAACTCCACCTATCACTTACAGAGTCTAATGCATTCCTCATAGGAAATGGTTTAAATATAACATAAACACTCGTATTAAAACTATCATTCGAAATTTTAATACTATAACCATAAACCATGAATGGTATAAAAATAATACATCCAAATTCAAGCATATTACAAAACCTTCAATACAATATGAATGATTTTTATCATAATAAATCAACTTCAAACATGTTTAAAAACCATCAAAGGATGTTGACATAGATGAAATGCAAACTATTTGAAATAAATACCTCTTTCTACATTGAAATTATTTAAAAGGCATATAGTTATAAAAGAAAACATTTATTCTGAAAATATTCTTATATGCTTGTGTGGTAAGATTCAACGATGTTATAACGACAGAAAATAGCCACACCAACCGTATAATTTAATGAATGACATTATTACACTAATTTTTTCAAAAATTGTCATAAAGTACCATGTTTGGAAAACGACGGAAGTATTCCTTTCAAAAAATACATGGTCAAATAAGTGTATAAATTACTTTATCCCATAGTGTAGTAAATACTAAAAATGTTTTGAATTAAATTTTTAAGAAAACATCGATATGGATGATAAATAGGTCCTAGTGGATACTTACGTATTAACAACCTCAGATAAGTAAAGATATTGTTGAATTAAACCTTACCTTGTACTTTTCCTTGGTCAAGGGTACATTAACCTCCTGTATAATAGTTAAATAACTGTTATTAAATTACACAAGAATCATATAAATAAATATGATATCACATATGATCTTCCAATATTTCATTGTTAAGAATATTTTAGTATTACAATCATTTCGGGTGTTAACTGATTCATTTTCCGTTATATTCTCAGTTACTTAATCCATGTTTGTTTGGAATAGGATGTATTAGATTCATATCCAGAATGATATTAATTTAATAAATATTATTTTTAATCATAAAATGAAAATCATTCTTGAATGATTAAGATGTGGAATGTGTCGCATCACATTCGTGGTGACGGTAATCCATACGTACGCATGAGGGGCAATATCAATATATTGATGGTGAAATCGTTTGTAATTATATTTCATATCATATATACAGAATCATTAACATGTATTATTTATTAATTATATCAGTTATAATCCTAATAATACCCATCCAAATAATGAAGTGTTTGAATAACAAACTACACCACGACATGGAGACCTTAAGCCGTACGTATGCATGTATGGTGACTTTGTAATTCATAGGATGAATATAAAAAAGAATATGGTTGTACGATATTAATAATAATTTCATAGTAGGTAGGAGGTACTAAGGATATTATTTTGGTACGGGGACAACAAATAAAGAGGAAGTGGAAGAAGAATAGAACTAGAAAGAGGGTGGTGAAATTATTACCTTTTTTTCGGGTGTTTCCTTTTGAATTGATCAAAAAGGCTCCACAGGTTGGATTTAGGATAAATGTAAGGCATCTAGGTTGAATTAAAGGAATTTGGGAAGATATTTGGTTAGGGTTTCCCAAGCCAAATGGCTTTGGATGTGTGATTTTGAGAGAAGGGGATGTGCCCTTTTATAAGAGAGGTGAGGGTCACTTTAGGAAAAGCTTGAAATATTATTTTATAATAAAATAATTTTCGTTTTATAATGGCTCAAAAATAATTTATTTAGAGTAAAATGTGGTGATGGGTCAAAAAACTCTCAACCAATATGTTTTTGACTGGTTTTGGTCACCATATTATCCTTAACTTTTATATTTAACTCTTAGTTAAATAGTTTGACATTTACCATGTCTCTTTTTATTTTTAGATGATATAGTTAATAAAATTACTATAAACTTCCAAGAAAACCTGAAGTCATTCATTATTAATATATATAACCTTATATAAGTACTTTTTCTAAAACTTATATTTTTAGGAATATTATAACAACCAATAATATAAAATTTGTTTTAAAAACCCATTTATGTCAATTTTGACACTATTTAGTATTTGGTTATTGTGAAAATCATAACAACATTATTACATCAAAAAAATTATTTAATAAACCCTAATATGTCATATTAACCAAAAAATTATTGGAATTCATCAGAACTCTCAAATTACATTAATTTGGATATTTATAATATCAATTATTTTAATCTTTCATTTATAAGTTAATTATTCCATCATCATTGTGTCATAAATAAATTAAATTATATATTGTATAAATATAATAAATAAAATATCATTATGTAGTAAATATTTTTAGATTTATAATGAATATTAATTGTGGAAATTATCTTATGTATAACCCTATATTGAAAATGGTTTAGTTATTAAACATTGAATTTATCACTTTTAACTCTTCTTTAAATAAAATAATAATAAATGTCCTAATCTAATCCAAGTGGACCAAAGGGGGTCATATTTTCTTTCTATGGTTTTTTTGGGTCGAATTACACTTATCCAATAGAATTTGGACAAGTTTAAGGGTAATTATAATATCATTTTTACCCTTAATTTCCCTATTCACTTTTAACATTGGTAAATAACTGTCAAAAGATACTATTCACCAAAACTTATTTTCATTTGATTGAACGAAATTTTACTAAATAATATAAACTATGTCTCTCATATTTTTGATATTAAACTCACAGAAGTGGTAAAATTAAGTTTTATGCAAATTTTCAAATGCACCTAGAAGGTGGGTAAAAAAACCGTAAAAAGTTCGATAAACTTTTATATAAATGAACTTATTATAAAATGGATTTAATGAATTGATTTGAACTTATATATGTATTATGTATCTTTTTTAACCTAAAATAAATTAAAATAAAATCACTAATTATTTAAATAAGAAGTCGGTTCTAAATAATAATATTGTGTTTTTCACTATTCATCAAAAATTGAATGTTTTTAGAAAAATACAAAAAAGTCACCCTAAGCTAATTTTGATATTCTGAATCCAAAAATTAAGTCCATTTTGAAAAATAAAATTTATATAATTTCAAAAAGTTTCTATTTCAATTCATAACAGATCTTTTGATTGGTCGTAGTGTGTAAAAACTCCAAGTTGCATAAAACACAGGCTACTACATTATTCAAAAGGAAACGTAACGTGAAGCTTGGGGTGTTACATTCTCACACGTCGAAAATAATTTCATCCTCCAAATTTCTAGAATATTATCGTATAAAAAGTTTTGGGTGGTTATTCATCATATGTTCCTTAGGTTCCCATGTTGCCTCTTCCATCTTATGGTTTCTCCATTGAACTTTTACCAGACGAGTCATTCAGTTTCTCATCACTTGTTCTTGGGTATCAAGAATTTTGGAAGGTTGTTCACAATAAGACAGATCAGGTTCAAATTCAATTTCCTCATAGGTGTGTACATGCATTGGTTCAGGAAACTATTTTCTCAATAGTGATATGTGGAACACATCTTGAACTATGGAGAGACATGGAGGCATTTCCAAACGATAAGTTACCACTCCAATTCATTTTAAAATTCGAAAGGTCTGATATTAATGGGACTCAATTTTACATTCTTACTGAATCTTATAACACCCTTCCAAAGAGATACATTCAATAAAATTGTATCTTCTACTTGAAATTAAAAATCCTTCCTTCGGTTATCAGTATAGCCCTTTTCTCTAATTTGAGCTGTTTTGATGTGGGTTGGGATAATCATTACATTTTCCAATGTTTCTTCAACATGTTTTGGGCCTACGAGTTTTTTTTCGCCTACATCATCCCAAAAATTTGTTGTGCGACATCCCTTTCTATATAATTATTTATATGGTGCCTTCTGAATAATATAATGGAAGGTATTGTTATATGAAAATTCTACAAGAGGTAAATATTGATCCCACATACCTTCAAAGTCATGTGTGAAAGATCTTAACATGTCTTCTAAGGTTTGAATAGTCCATTCTGATTGTCCATTAGTTTGAGGGTTGTAGCCAATACTCAAACAATGTTTAGTAATCAAGGCATTCTGAATAATTTTCCAGAATCTTGTTGTAAAACGCTGATCGTGATAAAAAACAATTGATAAGGGTACACCATGGAGTCTTAAAACTTCATTAATATATAGTCTTTCCAGATGTTCAAGTGGAAAATAAGCTCTTACAGAATGAAAATTAGTTGACTTGGTAAGACGATCAATAATGACCCATATTTCATCATTCCTTCTAGGAGACTTTGGGAGCCCCTTGAAAAAGTCCATCGTAATATTATCCCATTCGTACTTAGGCATGGGAAAAGGTTTCATGACTCCTCCATGATGTTTCCATCTAGCTTTATCTTGAGGAAAAACCAAACATCTTAACACGAAATCAGTAATTACCCTCTTCATGTAATACCACAAAAAATGATCTTTCAAATATCTATTCATCTTAGTTATCCTAGGGTGTATAGATAAATTGGTGTTATGAGCATCATTCAACAATTCCCTTTTTAGATCAGGTATGTTAGTAACACAATATCTCTTCCCTAATTTCAAAATTCTATATTCATATATGATGTCACCCAATCTTCCATAATTCACAGCTTTAATATTCTTTTGAAACTCCTCATCATTTACCTGAGAACTTTTTATCCTTTCTAGTAAAGATGGTTTGGTAACCATTTGAAAAAGTATTGATGTTTCACCTTCAATAGTTATTCCTATATCCATCTTTACTATATCTATTAACATAGGATCCCTTTCAACTCTCATCTTAATCAAAACACCTTGATCCTTTCTGCTCGAAGCATCTTCCACCTTATTTTCCTTCCCCAGGTGGTAGTGTATAGTGAAATAATAATCATTGTGGAGTTCAAGCCATTGTCATTTCCTCAGGTTGAGTTACTTCTGTGAGAAAACATACATTAAACTCTTGTGATCAGTATTTATCTCACATTTTTTCCATAGAGATAGTGTCTTCATATCTTTAAAGTAAAGATTACAGCTACTAACTCAAGATCATGAGTGGGATATTTTTGTTAATTAATTTTTAGCTGTTGTGATGCATATGCAATAACTCTATCATTCGGCATAAGGAAACAACCAAGTCCTTTCTTTGAAGCATCACTATAAATAACAAACCACCATTCTCTAATGGTAGGGTCAAGATAATATTATTGACTAATCTTTTCTTCAATTCTTCACAACATTCTTCAGACTCTTTTTTCCAAACAAAATTAACCCCTTTATGTGTGGTCTTGGTTAATGGGTTAGCCAACCGGGAAAATTTTTGGATGAAATGTCGATAATAACCTGCTAATCGAATTAAACTGTGTACCTAAGTTATACTCTTTGGTGCTGTAAATTCTTGGATTTCCTTGGTCTTTCAAGGATAAATATATATTCCATCCATATAGACAATATTTCCAAGAAAATAAATCTCTTGAAGCCAGAATTCACACTTTATAAATGACCCATATAATTCATTTCTTCTGAGGTTTTTCAAAATAGTGCGCATGTGATTTTCATGATCATTGTTTTTTTAGTATACCAAGATATCATCAATAACTACCACAAAAAGTCACTAGGATATTCCTTGAAAACTCTATTTATTAGATCCATGAAGATAGTGGGTGCATTATTCAATCCAAATGGAATTATTGTAAGCTTGTAATGCATATACCTGGTTTGAAATGCTGTTTTAGAAATTTCTTCCTTCTTTACATACAATTGATGATATCTAGATTGAAGGAAATTCATTGAAAAATATTATGATCTATGACGTTGGTTGAATAAGTTTTCAACGCGAGGTAGGGGATACTTTTTCTTATTATTATATCATTGATCTCCCCGTAGTCAATGCACAACCTCATAGATCCATTTATCTTCTTAAAAAGGGAGTGGGGATCCCCATGACGAAATACTAGGGTGAATAAATCCCTTATTACTCTATTCATCTAGTTGTTTCTTTAGTTCAATGAATTCCACTATGACCATTCTATAAGGGGTCTTTGATATGGGCCTTGAACCATGAATTAAATCAATGGAAAACACAATTCCTTGTTTTGGAGAATTTACATTTAGATCCTTCAGAAACCCATCAACATATTCTTTCACAATAGGTACATCCTTTGTTTGAACATTCCATTCCTCACCCACTGTTATTTCATTCTCTTCCTCCGGGATAATTGAATTAAGTAGAACTAATGGGAGTTGATCTATATAAGAATTAGGTGGTGAGGTTTCTGCTCTAATGATAAGGTACCCCTTATCATCATCAAAAATTGTAACCTCCTACTTCTTATAATAAATTTTCACATCATCTTCTAAAAGCCAATCCATACCGAGGATTGTATCAAATTCAATCATGGGTATGACGATGATATCAGTAGATAAAAAACATTTATATTCTCTAATGGGAACTGATTCACAAAACATGGTTGCAATGATACACCCCTAAGGTGTTATGATGGACAACACCATTTTTAAGTCAAATTGAAAATATCTAATTTTCATAGAAAACTAGGAAGATATGAAACAATGCGATTATCCAGAATCAAAAAAAGAATTGGCTAAACTTGAGGAAGCCATTAGATTACCTGCAACCACATCATTCAGAGCTTCAACCTCAGCTGTAGTGATCGCATAAGTGTGCCTTGCTCCATTGGCCTTTTTTGAGGTAAGTTCCCTTGTATCGTAGGACATTCATTTCTATAATGCCCCTTTTCTCTACAATTGTTGCATTCAACAATGAAAGCCTCTTTCTTCCCCTTGCAATCACTAGTGTGGTGTCCTTTTTCACCACACTTGGAACAGACTCACACTCCCTTCAGGAAAGTTAATGGGTGTATCTTCCTATATTTACCACAGGATAGATATTCAACTTGTCCCTTATTCCCTATATTTCCTTTTCTAGAGTATTTAGCTGTTATATTTTTCTCTTTATTTGCTTTATAGTTGTAAGACTTATAGAATTCCTTTTCTATCTTGAAAGCGCATGAGATAATATTTGGGTATGATGAGAAGAATTTTGAGACTAATACATGATGGATAAATGGTTTTAACCCATTAAATAATTGATAAATCATACTCTTTGGTTTATGTATATAATCTGTGACATTCCTTTCTAACCATGTAAATTTACGCTCATACTTTGTGACATTCTCATCCTCATTTTTCCTCAAACTCAATAACCTATCTTTCTATGTCCAATCGAATGAAACGAGGAAATTATTTTTCTAACACAATATATTTAAACTCAGTCCATTCCATGTTCCATACATTTTTATCTTCCATTGTGTTTAGGATTAATGACCACAATTTATCTGCATCTCCCTTGAGGTGATAAACTATCATGACAACTTTTTCTCTTTCACTACTCCCCAAAGCATGAAAAATTTTCTCTATGGAATTTATACATTTCTTGGATGCTAAGGTATTTTTACTCCCATTGAATATTGGTGGTTGTTGCCTCAATAAGAGGTCTATTACTGATCCTCTACGTTGTGAATTAGGGTGATCCATACAGGTAAGGTTATAATTCATAACCAGTGTGAGCTATCCATGTATGGTGATAAGCTGATCAGCACCAGTTGCATCACCAGTTGAACTACAATTATCTTTAGTAGAAGGGAAATATCTATATGGACAATATGCAATTATAAGGATTCTATTCCTTCCACTAGGTGTCATTTCTAAACAATAGCATACAGTAGATTAGTTTATGAATCACAATACACAATTCCAAACTTGTAAAACACTTAACATAAATTGAATAGCTTACAGATATAATCCATAATCAAAAATATGTTTTCATTGAAGAGGAATATACTCAAAAAATTTTAAGAATGGTATTTAATGAAAATGTGAATTTTGTAAGAATATCCCCTAGGAGTGTCGTAACCAAGAGTGCAGCAATGCACGTTGTCGTGTACCAGGGTACCCCGAGTCAAGCACGAAACTCCTCTTCGGTGTTTACACTCCTAGGTACATCTATACCAGAGCTGCATCTACCTGCTCATATCTAGACATGGATGTATTTATTGGAAAAATACAAAAAATATCTACATTTACAAAATTCTAGGAAGTTATTCTATACTAATACTCAATGTCTATCATAGGGTAACAGGATCTAATCAAGGTTTATCTAAATCTAGTTTCCAAAGATTGTAATAAAAATCCTCTGATACCAACTGTAATGCCCCGACCCTAGTTACCCAGAGTTTGTGCAATATTACAAAACATTAGCATGATCACAAGGTTTAAAATCCCAATAGAATGACCAGTTTCATAGACTTGGAAGTACTAGATACATTCATATGTTTTATATGACATCATGAAATAAAAACATCCACTACATTTAGTATACATTGTACACACTTATATCCTTATACTATCCTTGCAAGTCAACCATAAATTACATCTTCACATCTGGGGAAAAGTAAAACATATAAAGGGGTTAGCTCACATACTCGGTAAGAATAACAATATAGAAAAAAATTCATAAATAAGCATAAAAATTTAATGAAATTTATAAGACTCAAACATAAGCCTTTTAAACATAAAAATCTGCCTAATATTTACAATATAAATCAAATAATTCCATTTACTTATTCACATGGATATTCTTCTAGTCAAATAATCACATGCTATATCCATATACAATTTCATAATGATAGAATGCATAATTCCAGACTTCATAACCACATAGTCAAGGCCTTGTGCCAAGTCTAAAAACAAAATTTTGTCAAAGCCTTGTTCCAAGACACTAGATTGTCTCATGAGACCTACCGATGCCTTGACGATCTATAGCGGGCTCCACCCATAACATAGTAAGTCCAATGCATTCCTCATATGAAAAGGTTTAAACTAAACATAAGCATTCATATTAAAACTATCATACGAAATATTAAGACATTAACTATAAACCATGAATGGTATAAAAATAACAAATCCAAATTCAATCATATCACAAAACCTTCAATACAAAATGAATGATTTGTATCATAATGAATTAACTTCAATGAAGTTTAGAATCCATCAAAGGATGATGACATAGAAGAAATGAAAACTGTTTGAAATAAATAACTCAATATATTTTTAAATAATATAAATGTTGACATTGTTATAAAAGAAAAAATTTATTTTGAAAGTATTATTATAATCATTTATGGGGAGATTCAATGACGATATAACCGCAAAAAATAGCCTCACCCACGGTATAATTTAAAAAAAATACATTCATACCTTAATAGTTTTGAAAAGAGTCATAAAGTACCTTGTCTGGAAAACTGAAGAAAATATTCCTTTAAAACCATATATTGTCAAATAAGTGTATAAATGCAATTAAACCATAGTATAGTTAATAGTAAGAATGTTTTGAATTACATTTTTACGAAAACACATATGTGGATAATTATGAGGTCCTAGTAGATACTTACATATTAACAACCTTGGATAAGTAAAGAGATTGTAGAATTAACCATTACCTTGTACTTTTCCTTGGTCGAGGATACATTAACCTCCTTTATAATAGTTAAATAATTGTTATGAAATTATAAAAGAATCATATACATAAATATTATATCATATAATATCTTCCAATATTTCTTTGTTAATATTATTTTAGTAATATCATCTTTTCAGGTGTTAAATGATTCATTTTCTTTTATATTGTTGGTTATATAAGCCATGTTTGTTATGAATAGGATGTATTTGATTCATATCCATAATTATATTAAGTTATTAATCATTATTTGTTAATCATAAAATGAAAATTATTCTTGAATGATTACAATGGGGAATGAGTCTAATCACGTTCGTGGAGATGGTAATCCATATGTACGCATGAGCGACAAAATCATTATATTGTTGGTGAAATCGTATGTAATAGGATGGTATATAATATACACAGAATAGTTAACATGTTATATTTATTGTTTACATTAGTTATAATCGTTATTATACCCATCCAAATAATTATTTGTTTGAACAACAAACTACACCACGACGTGGAGACGGTAAGTCGTACGTGCACACATTTGGATTCATTTTCATTCATAGGATGGATAGAATAATGAATATAGTTTTTCCATATTTATAATAACATCACAATTTATAGGAGGTACTTGAGTTATTATATTTGTATTGAAAAAACAAAGAAAGTGGAAGTGGAAGAGGAAAATATCATGAAAGAGGTGGTGAAATTATTACCTCTTATTCAGGTGTTTCCTTTTGTGTTGATCCAAAAGGCTCTGTAGGTTTTCTTTCAGATTAATGTAAGTCCTCTAGGTTGAAGTGAGGGAATTTTGGAAGAGGATGTGCCCTTTTATATGAGAGGTGATGGTCACTTTTGGAAAAGCCTAAAATATAATTTTATAGTAAAATATTTTTTAAAATTTAATGGAACCATAATTAATTATTTAGAGGATAAGGTGGGTATGGGTCTAAAACCTCCCAAAAAATAGGTTTTTGATTGGTTTAGGTCCCCATATTTACTTTAAATTTTAGATTTAACTCATAGTTAAATAGTTTTACATTTACCATGTCTCTTTGTATTTTTATATTATACGGTTAATAAACAGACTATAATCTACCAAGAGAACCTCATGTGGTTAATTATTAATATATATAACCGTATCTATGTCCTTTTTATGAATTGTAGATTTTTATTAATATTATATCAAGCAATAATATTGTATTAGTTTTAAAAACTCATTTATGTCAATTTTGACACTATTTAGTATTGAGTTTTGGTAAAAATCATAACAACATTATTACTTCAAAAAAATTATTTAATCAACCCTAAAATTTCATATAAACTTATAAAATTAGTGTAATTAATTAAAAGTCTCATATTACATTTATTTGGATATTTATAATATCAATTATTCTAATCTTTCATTAATAATTTAAATATTGCATCATAATTGCCTCATAAATAAATTTAATTATTAAATGTCTAAAAATTATAAATAAAATACCATTGTGTATGAAATATTATTATATTTCTATTTAATATTTATAGTTGAAATTATATTATGTATAACCTTATATAAAAAATGGTTTTGTTATTAAACTTTGAATTTATCACTTTTAACTCTTCTTTAAATAAAATAATAATAAATTTTCAAATCTAATCCATGAGGACCAAAATATTCATATTTTATTTTTAAGATTGTTTTTGGTCGAATTACACTTATCCAATAGAATTCAGACATGTGTTAGGGTAATTATAATATCAATTTTACCAAAAATTACCCTATTTACTTTTAACCATGGTAAATAAAAGTTAAAAGTTACTATTAACCCAAAATTATTTTCATATTATTGAACCATATCTTACATACTAATATTAACCATGTCTCTTTTATTTTTTAAATTCAACTCACAGAAGTGTCAAAATTATGTTTTATGCAAATTTGAAAATACTCTTTGAATGTGGGTAAAAGATGGTAAATAGTTCGACAAAATTATATATATATATATATATATATATAAACATATTACAAAATGGATCCAATGAATTACATTGAACATATATAGGTATTATGTATCTATTTTGACCTAATATAAATAAAAATAAAATAACTAATTATTTAAATAAAAAGTCAGTTTTATACAAAAACACAGTCTTTTTCACTATTCTTAAAAAATTTAAAGATCTTAGAAAAATACCAAAAATTAACCCTATGCTAATTTTGATATTCCAATTCCAAAAATAAATTCCACTTAGAAAAATAAAATTTCTAAAATTTCTAAAAGTGGGTATTACTATTCATAACGGCTAGTTTGATTGGCCATAGTGTGTTAAAACACCAAGTTGCGTATAACGCGGGCTACTACATTTTTTTAGGGAAGCATACTATGAAAGTTTGGGGTGTTAAATTAAAGGCCTTATTCCATTTTATGAAATTCCCTACCAGAAACTTCTCTCTTCCCCACTTCCATCAATACGAAGTGTCAACACATACATTTCCTTAATCTGTCATCTACCTTGAATAATACATGTCCGTCAAATTTCCCTCAAATTTGAGAACCTAATTCACCTGCTCTGAGAATGAGTCTAACATGATGATGTTTAACATCACCCAAATAATTTTATATAATTCATTATCATGACACCTAACCCTGATAGTGATGTCTCTAACCAAGTTAGGTGTAACAATATAATTTTTTATGAACATTGCTACATTGTCCATGTCGAACATGTATCCATATTATAGGAACAATAAAACCTGATATTAATCATACCATAGTGTCTACCGAAAGAAGTTATCAAAGAAACTATCATAAAATTACTCTCAAGGAAGGACCTTATTTATTCCCACACGAACCCACACGTCCCACTAACACATTGCAGATTCTCTGAGCACATAGGTAACCACCTTCACCCTGCACCTTAGTGGAATACCAAGCTACTCTAATATCATCTTCACTGAATCAATTCAGTTATCAGTCACCAATGGGCCACCCTCACCATAACAGTGTATAGGTTGTTGTGATGATAACACCCAAGTAAGATACACCAAGGAAAAAACTACTCCATAATCACCCCTATCAATCCATTGGATGACACATTCTAGCATATCTCAATGCTACTTGTTAGGCAACGAACTGAAATTTGATAGATTTAGATACTTCCCCACATGCACCTGATCCTATGTTTGAATGTTTACCTATGGATTATGATATTATTATCCCTTAGGGGCAACAACCTACACATCCTTCTTCAAAACCTCAACATTTCCAACCTGATTCCCCATATAATTTCCATAGTGGGAAGCTACTAAATACAAATGCATTGTATGATAGCCTATATGACATATATATATATAACATAATTAGGTAAATCAGTAATGGGTAGCATAAACACACTTCACATTCCCCCATTTCAACCATGTTTTGAAAAATATTGACCCCATGGCCTCCATGCCCATCTATATTAGGGCCATGTATCAAATATACCATGGCCCAAGCATGTCCGGATAAACCACGTCACCTCAAACCATTGAACAGATCAACCTACCTAGTGATAAACACCACTTCATTTTATTTTACGTACCTTCTCCTATAAGTTGCATGCCCAGGTATACAGTCATCACATATCATATATAAGTAAGAAATTTAATAGATACACAACCATGTACATATCACAATCCTTCAATGTGAGAATAAAAAATAAGGATATCACTAAAACCCATTTCCATATATGTCCAAGGGTCCAAATCTCTTTATCGCACTAAGAAAATATTAAAAATTAATAATAATTATCAACCATATTCCAAATGAACCACTCTAGGTTTAAATAATTAAAAACGTAAAAAAATAGAAAAATAGAACAACAATTCCAACCCAAGGAAACATGGGTTTTCCACTCTGCATGGGAATTTAGGCACCCAAATAGAAGTTATAAACCCGGATCCAAAACATCCTAATCTCTATTTTACCATAACACATATAGTAAGACTATAGGTGAAGAAAATAATTTGAAATCATTAGTAGTCAGCCTAATTTTTCATCCCATTTGCAATCAAGAAGGATCTGATAATTGTTTCTGATCTCGAACTAGGTTAGCCATGCGAACAGAGCTATCATGTTGAGTGTAGCTGGCCATAGTCACACCTCCCCATACACCAAAGGCGGCTGACTAAAAATGAGGGTGTAAATTGGTGATATTGTGGAGAATATACCCTCATGTGTTGATATAACAATTTCTAAAACATATATAATTTTAGTGTAATGGAATGTAAGAATAATAATAGACTAGTAACCCACCAGTTGGAAGTACAATCAATATTATAAATGTGGAAGTAATACTAAAAAATAGAATCCAAATAAATAAACAATCCAATATTAACATAGTTATAAATAAACCCAGAAGATTTCATTTGTAGTGAATGCATCAAATATTGGGCATACTTGTCAAAAAGCATAAGGGTATCCAATGAAAAATCAGAGTACAAAAACAAACACACACACACACACACACAGAGATATATATATAAGCTTCCTGATATGAAAAAGAAATAAAAAGTATACTACAACTAATTTAGGAGACTCAATGTCCCTTTCCATCCTTCCCATGCCAGCTCAACCACTAGGATCCCTATCTAGAGCCTAATACAATACCATAATGAAAATCCATGATGTCAACTTGCATCTCATAGGGCTCCTGTAGGGTGTGACATCAAGTCTCTATAGGACACCACCAATTTGTGACTACCATCAATTTTTTATCAAGCTGATGAGTACTAAAAGTAAATTGATGCATTAGAATTTTCATATAATAAACACAAGGTTCCTTGGTGGAATATAACCACTAAGAAGTTATCACCTTCCTCGACCAACACTAGAATAAATGTATAGGAGAGGATCCTTATCCCATTACCCCATGCATCACTTGATGTCATAGAGTCCCTGGTGAACCCTCATTTTACATTTCCAGAAGACACCAAGTGCCACGTTTCATCATCCTGGTACCTGACATTCGAAGGGAATACCCAATCAATAAATCCAGACCCTCATACCCTACATAAATGTACATGTTAGGTATAAAAATGATGTCTGGAGGAACAATGATATATTTCCCCAATATAATATCATCATCCACTCAATAGTCAACATCTTATAGAATGAAAACATACATCCTCCAATAATAATACAATCCCAATGGCCTCATGCACGATGTGTAATATCCCCCAACTGATAGACTCAATGATACCATCTAGTGGGTCTTCACTATACTTGTGGATTTATTTGACAATTACCTAAAATAATTATTCCTATGCCACAACTACCTAAGGAAACTACTCACAAGATATATCAATAAAACCTCATCAATTGAGTCATATTGTTTGTACAGGGCTGTAAAAGGCACATTCTCTTATTTGAATGAGTTGAAATAACTAATTTAGTACCCAAGACATATCAACCAGAACCTCGTGCCCCTATGACATTGTCTCTCAAATCCGATCTCCATTCCATACCATATATCCTAGGATATTTGTGCTATCTGATATCCTCTACACCTAAACCGTCAACCATGTTTCCCAACCTATGATTGACATCACTTAGAATATATATATAACATGGACCACACCCAACATGATGATCACATTGCCTCAGTTTAGATGCCCATCAACATAACAATCAACATTGAAAGCCCGTCAGGATCTCAAGGACTACATAATAATAAAGTAATATAAATATATATATATATATAATTTAATTTAGGATAAATAAATAATTCACATTAAATTATAATTACAACCCAACCTAAACATCCAAAATCTTAAAATCTTCTCACTTGGCTCATAACACTTGCAGTCGTAATTGATCAGTCTAAAAGATATATCATGGTTTTAGTTAATTAATTAAAGGATACCATGTAACTAATGGGGTATTTATCAATCAATAAGATGAAGCACTGAGATTTGTGTCCAAAAAACAATTATAAAATAAAAAATAAAAATGTACACCACTTACCTCATAGTTTTCCTCATACACATGTTCTATCCTAGAATCTAACTCAAACTGATTTTGAAGAAATTATCATTTTAGAAAAATACCTTAAAAAAAGACAAAACCCACTTAAAATGTTTTAGACCACTGTATCTAGGGGAATATAAATTTAATGTAGGGGTTCGAGAGCCTTACCAATATATATCGAACAAACCTAACATATAAATGAACAGAGGTAAGACGATGAAGATATCGCACACACTATAGGAGGAGGAGAATCCATACCCCCTATATAAGAATCACATGTGAGGTAGGTTAAAGAGTAGTATTAATAGTTTTATAAATAGGATTTAAAAATGGTAATTTCAACCTTCAATAGGACACACGTTTCACTCACATTGTTTTTACAAACCATATAGAAATCCTTCCAATCCTCCTACTTCAGAGACATGTATGTCAGGATTAGCTGAACAAATTAGTACAAAATATGGGCTGATAATGTGTTCATTTATGAATGGGTACTTCCCAAATAATAGAATGAATTTGTATTGAATAATATTTAACCTAACCATGCTCAATTCATGCAGATCCCACGACACAAAACTATTGATGTTCTCACACGACCGTCCAAATCATCCCACATAGTTTTCTATATTGAGATTTGTAAAACCTAAGGAACACTATTAGTAGTAGGAAGCCTCAAAATTATATTCTAATTTCCCCCTTGGTATGTAATTTTCAAAAAATAGTTCCTTCGGGCCTCTGATGCATACAAAACACATCCGAACTCCTGATGCATTTTTGAAACCTCAAAATCAATCCAAAAAAAGGTGTAGAATCAAAGGAAACTAGAAATTGGGTTTTAATAAAATATAATAAAATTTACATACTCCATAACTACAAAAAACACAATGGACATGAAATTATACATGATCCCAAAACCAAGGACATTATACTAGGAAAAATATTGTTTCAATTGAGAACATTATGTAACAAAGGCATCCGAATTTCAATTTATCTTATAATACTTCACCAATGGAAAATTAAATAAAATCCATTTGAAATATTATCCCTATCCCTTAATTATATGAGAATGAGAAGGACATGGTTTATTTGTATCATATGGAGGTAGAATATTTTCATGGGTTGTTGTTAAAAAAATATTAATCTTGAGCATGAGATTGAAATGATTGAGTGGAAATAATTCTCTAATGTTTTTTTCAATAAATAAATTCATAATTCACATCATTATCAAATAGAGATTATTTTTCTTTTCACTAATAAAAATTATAATGAGTCCATTAGGTCTTACATGGTGAAATTCTCAAGAGATTAATGATACACCTCTGACTTTGTCATTAAACCCTAATGTAATGTTGAATTCAACTTTGGTGGGATAAAGAAATGTCTATGTAATGATTTTGGGATTCTATAATTTTACATATATGATAATATATATTAATGTCCCCTAAAAATAAAAATAAATATCATTGAATATCAGGGATCTCACAAGTTTAGGGATATGATGCAAAGAATAATGATTTTTTATAGGGGAGTGGTGGATAAATTTCAAGGGGGTAAATAAATTAAGCATTCCACATTTCAAAATTGTTGGAAGAATAATATTTAAAATATTTTGAAGGAGAGAAAATATTTATTTATGTGTTAGATGGATAGTCACATAACTAGCGAATGCCAATTGGAGAAACACACTAATTTTATTGAACAAAGGAATACACTAGTCAACTATAATCCTAATAAGCAATGATACAAATATACGTAAAAAGGAATCTATGAAAACAAATTCACTATGCCAAGGATTATCGATGATAACCAATTAACAAATAGTATAAATCGAAGAGGTAAAAAGAGGGAATATTCCAAAACAACTATTCAAGTTTAATTTCAATAATGATATGGTGAAAAGTATGCATGTTATTCATTCCGGGATAGAAAATATATTATTTTATTATTATTATAAATATTCATTCAAATTAATAATGTTTAGTTAACCTATTTAAACACAGACTAAAAACATGAAAATCAAGATATCATTGAAATGAATTATTTGAGAAATTATTTCATCCCAATTATATAACACCTTCTCTATAAATATTTGTTAGAAAATCTTCCCTAAAAACATAATGATATTCCCTTTAGTGGGATTCAATGTTTTTCCAGCTATGGAATATCATTCCTTTAATAGATAAAACAAAAATTTATTTAGGAAGGATATCACCCTCTATATCAATTGTCGTCCTCCAATTCAATTATACTGTATAGAGAATAATGAATCTTAGTTGGAATCATCATCTCAAGCATGGATATTATTTCCTTAAGTGAAAATGTACTAGATCAAATGATTTTGACTAAGGAAATATTATCCATAATGGAATTTCCATTATAATGGATTGCGATGATGTGTTTCTTGAATAAATCAATGACCTTCCTCCTATTCTTGAGGTTGAGTTCTCGATCAAACATATAAATGGATATTTTTTATATACAAGAAACTTTGTAAAATGATCATGGTTGAACATGAATAAATGAAGAATTGACTATATGAGAAACTAGACAATGGGTTTATAAAAATATTACATTTCCATTTGGGGAATCAATAATTTTAATTAAGAAGAAGGATCTATTAATGGGAATTTTCATAGATTATAATGAGCTCAACAATATCATGATAAAGAACATGTATCCTCTAAATTAGATTGATGTCATGTTTGATCAATTATATAGACCCCAATAGTTCTCTATGGTATATCCTCATTGAATATATTATCATGTAAATGTGAATTCATATGATATCCCCAATAATTATTTTTATATATGTTAGAAACACATATGTTCATATAGATTCAATTTAGACTCAATAACTCTCTTTATATATTTATTGACATAATAAACAGTTTTTTTGGATTACCTTGAATTTTTTTTTGTATTATTTATTGTTGATTTTATTATATACTGTAACATAATGGATGGCCAAGAATAGTATTTGAATGTTGTATTGAGGACTTTGGAAAAATATTTTTTTTATGAAAAGTATATCAGAATTGGGCTTTGTATGGATAAATTAACATTCTTTGAGTATGTGATCACCGGTAAGGGAATATATACGGATCCGTCGAAGATGAATGGAATTGAAGGATGATGAAGACCAATATTTGTGATAGATATATATTATTTCCTTATATTATTGGGGAAATATATCATATTTTTATAATCTTTTCTAGTTTTAAATTCCTACTATCCATTTCAAAAGAAAAATGATTAAATTTGGTCTGGACCAAAGAATTTATGGAGATCATTAATGATGTATAGAAGTGTCCAATTACTGTACATATTCTATCTTTTCCCACACATGGGGATGTATTCTTGATCTATAGTGATGAATCTACAAATATTTTATGTTGTGAACTCATTAATGATGAAATATTGATAGCCTACTCCTCCTTCGAAATATATATCAATGAGAAGAACAACCAAATTCATGACCTATAATTGTATATAGGGACATTACCATTGATTATTTGGTTACATTAACAATACATCGAGAAGTGTGACCTATATAGATATCATAAAATGTTTACGTATATATTCACACAAAAGGATATCAATTTACACTAAATAATTTAGTCAATTCTAATAAAATATTATAATTGTTCAGTCTATTACCTAATAGGGATGTTGAACAATATAGAGATTCTCTAAGTCGAAAGGATCATGAAACCCTATAGATGGTGAGGATTGAAAGTGATTACATCTTCTTGGACATAAAAATCTTAGACATGGGAATAATGAAAGTATTTTCGCCCTACAGTTCTCAAATTACTGCTCATAATTCCATTATTGAGAGGATCATGGTAGCCCAAAAAGATATTGAGGAGATATAGGGAAAGGTAGTGAAAATTATAGAGATTAAATATTATTAAGATTGAGTTATAAGGTGTATAACTAGGATATGTGTCCCATTAAAACCATATCTAAAAATTCAACTAATGGACGATTCACGTATCTAATCCTTATCTATTTATCCAGGAATCCCTATGATGTATAAATATCTAAATCAAAATATTATGGGTGACAACATGAAGATGGATATTGTAGAATTTACATTTGGATTCATGGTATTACACCGAGTAAATATTGAATGATATAATTCTAAGGTAATGATGTAAAAAATTCACTAAACTAGTAATGTAATGGGAAAAAATGACCATGGATTTTATCATATGACCCCAAAATGATTTTAAATGAAATAAAACCATATGGGTTGGAGTTGATCACCATAAAAAGTAAAAAAAATAAATGTTACAAAATATTATTTATTACATAAGATATTTATCAAGATATATATCAGGGTAGTTTTGAGATAGTATAGATTACCAATATACATTGTATCTTATCAAGATATGAGGTTTACTTATAGTTTATGGGGAAGATTTCAATATGAATTGGAAAATAGAGAAAAGTTTTAGTACTACTTATCAGCATAAAAAATGGTCATAAGGAATTTAATATTTGAACTCTAGAGAGAATATACATAGTTTGGTCAAGGATGTTGGGATTAATACCTTCCCCAAGTGTATTTTGCAGATAAAAATAGTTTTCATTATGACATTCATATTCAAAATTTTGAGGCAAAGTATTGGAAGAGGTTTCTGACACCAACATGCTAAAATGATGATATAAGGAATATGTTTAGTAGATAGTATTGAAGGTTTAAACAATCCCTTATCATATTAAATCCACACAATGTTCAAATAAATTTTATGAATACCATAACTAAAGAGTCCCATAGATTTGGGTCAGAGGTAAGGTGTTCCTTCATATATAATTGTGGAATAAACTCATGATATGTTTTAATAAAGGAAACCTCAGTCCAAAAAACATATACTCATTTAAGGTTTTTGATAACATCAATGACGTGACTAATTGGATATCTCTCACTAATAACCAATTTTACAAACATTATGTCATTTATGTATCCCTCTAGAATAAGTATATACTAGGACCCTCACATATACAACATACAGAGGTTCTACCCTTTGATAATTGTTATTCATATAAGGATAATTTGATGAGGATCCAATATCATAAAGACTATGTTATGCAAAACATGTCAACTCAAGTAATCATTTTAGTGTGGTAAAACCAAAAGTCTTTAGAACACACATAGAAACTAGAAAAGATAATGGAAAAAATTACCATTCTATAATTTAGATTATGAAATGAAATATTAAGGAATAAATTTACGAAGTGTGGAAGAATGTAAATACTTGAATTTGTATAAATGAAATTACCTTATTGAATTAATAAACCCTTTATTATATTATTTATTTATATAAAACACATTCACAACATTGGATATTTTGGACCACTATAAAATATAGATGGTCACAATTAAATGAACATCAAGAATCGTAAAAATTGATAATTTATCCATTGTATAGTGACCATTGTGATTTTTATATTGTAAAGGGTTGGATAGTGTATAATTGAAAAATAAAGAATAAGTGATAACATCAACATGTATGATTATGCCACACATAAGACAATTATTAGAGATTCTAAGGGAGATATAATCACAATGATTTATGATAGACCTAGACTATGATAATTTCAAACAACAGAAACAGAAGTGAAACTATTTACTATATATGTTCATGCTTATCGAGATTACAGGCTATTCCATGTTCACTGAACCACCCCAATAAATTACCACCACCATATGCCCAACATATAGGGCATATTTAGGTGTAATAATGGGTTATGTATCCAAGCCCTTATAGTATGATTTTTTGTATTATTTTTAATAAAATAATTATTATGTTGATACAATTTAATTATTACAATATATATAAAATAATATATTATTTTATGAAAATTTCATTTTTATATGAATAAACCAATTTTTTTTTAATTTATGTTTTTAACCAACATTTTGATATATTAATGAAATTAAGAAATATATTATTTCACACAATATTTAAAAAAATTATTTATATACAAATAATAATATAATATAATTTTTTCAAATGAAATATTTATATGGTTCAGAAAATTGTTATTGTATTTAAAATATGAATGTTCCAATAAGTTAGTATTTTAATTTAAAATTGTATATTTTAATATTTATAGATTTATTTTCATAAAATAAATATTGTTTTATAAATAATAGTATGGAAATTATCAAATGTTAATTGTATCATAATATTGATGGCTATTCGATTTTGTTGTAAATATGAAATTTGTTATACATGTACATTATAATTTATGACCACATAATGGCCCAAAAGTTATGTAATAAATTCTATAAAATTCATATAATTTACAATATATATTTTCCATTTAAAGTAATGTGTTTTTTTATTTGGATAATTTTATAAACCATTAATGAATCATCAAAAGCAGAAATTATATTTTGTGTTTTCAAATTCATTTTTTGACTCACTTAAATTCATAAATGATATATTTATAATATTTTTGTTTCTAAACCTTATAAAATATTTAATACCACCAATATTTGGTATATTCCATGGGAAAACCCATATTATGGGCTTTTTTCTTCTCATATAGGGTCCACAACCTTATATTAGAAATTAATAAAGTGTTCCCCTACAATATCTATAGATACCCACCAAACCTCTCACTATTATACACTAAAAATCTTTCGTTAAGAGATTTAATATCTATCTGCCACTCCAAATCCCTCTAAGGTTTTTAACATTCTCTTATATGCTCCTCCCAATCTTTTAAAAAAAACCTAAAAAAGTAATAATATTTTTTCCTCCTCATTATTCAAACACATCCTTTCTGTAATGCCTTTTTTACTTCTAATTATTCATGTTGGTATATGTTTTTACACAACCAATAACAAACTTTATGATCTCTATGTGATGTTACTCCATGCTTCACTATAATCTATTAATTCAATGAATCATTATATACAACCATAATTTTAGAGAAAATATCATTTTATTTTTCATAATAATATTTTCTATTGTGAGTAGCCATCCCCATTTATATTCATGGGTATTTACCTAGATTTAATTATACTTCATTGATTGGGTACATCAATTAATTTAACCGTAATCGTTAATAATGAGTTTATATATGATTAATGACATTCTAGTTTTTTATAGTCTATGTGGCACACAATATGCATGTACATTATATGAATGTGATAGATTGGAGTTGAATTATATAGATATCTAAGGCATTGGGAAATTTTTTATCTAATGATATACTTTTTATAGTTCAGAGGATGTTATCCTAAGAACATTATATATTGATGTATTAGGAGAAATTCTTATCTTATGCCTATGATGTCATGTTTTATGTTATTTCCTCATTCAAATGATACCTTGATGTTATCCTATTATATCATGATTCAGTGGAGAAGATTATGATTCTCACCCATTTTAGGCCACATTTTTATGTATCATTTCTCACATGTATTACCTTCATCATGTTATTATATGATTATTCCCTTTCTTGAGATATATAGATCACCCTTTTATTATATATTTTATTAGGTCATCACATGTAGTATTTTAAGATAAATAAATTTTAGAGAATCTTGTTGGGATCTTAAAATAGTTTCATTATATAAAAACTTCAATTTATTACTTTATTTATCAAACTAATTAATTAAAAAAAAGGCATTTAAAACATTTGGGATTTCATTATGTGTGTCTTTATATAATAAATCATGAATCAACATATATTAAAAGAATAGGTCCTCACATTGATGATTCTAATCTGAGTAGTATAAGAATTATGATAACACATTATTGAGTACAAAGGTTAATCATAATGATAAATATTTGAAAACTAATTGGCCAATAGACAATGGGAAATATCATTAAATCACTATTGTAGATGTACAGTATAAAATGGCGTGGGGAAACATACACATACCATAAAACCTAGAACAACTTATGTTTTATATTGTTCTAGATCCCCCACATGTTTATATCTGAAGATGTTTATAGTGGTATCAAATTGCCCCATAAATGATTATATGTTTAAATAGTAGTAAAAACTTCTAATGGTATGATTATTGATATACAAGACTATAATTCTTCACCAAATCAAGTTTGAGAGATTGTTCTTACTCTAAATCTTGTTATTAATTTCATTGTTGAATTTTTTGTGATTGTGGGAATGGGATATATATATATATACACAATGCCGATATAAATTGATGAGAAGATGAAGTTTCATTTTATATTCTGAACCAATCTATGACCATATAATTTTGTGAGGATAAAAATGTACACCTAATTGAATGTGACTCCAGTTAATGTGTCCTGATTAATATTAAAAATTGATATTTATCTTAGATAGTTGAGGGTAAACACAAAATCAAAGTTATTCTTATTTTATGAGTGTTTTTTCACATCTATATAGAAGATATTACTAGTCTTACTATGAAATAATTTGATATGTTTCCAATATACTTAATAAATAGTGATACACCCATTTAAAGACTCTATTTTGAATGAACCTGAATAAGCTATAAGAATTAAAGAATTCATTCTAATAGAATCATTAAAATTAATTAATTCATTCATGTTCATTTTAACAAATTTAGATTATTTGATTCTTTGTTAAAATTTATATGATCATTTCAATATTTTTAGTTACACGCAACACCAAGTTTAGAAAATGTACAAGAAACACTGAGTTTATCTCATGTTACACACAATAATAAGTGTATCTTGAGTTAAATGTAACACTATGTTTAAATAAAAAATATAATTTTATAAAAATGATTGTATTTAATACGAGAGTTATCATATAACATTTATAATGGAGTGTATGAATAGGAATAATTTTTTTTGAAAATTCATGGTATAAAAATGAATATAAAATTACTTATTTGGATTTCAATTAATTGTAAATGAAAATAAAAACTATTCTAAAAGAAAGTGAATCATTTTATATAAAAACTAATGTATATAAAAATTGTTTTACCTCAATATATTTCCAAAAAAAATTAATTTTTTTGAATTTTTTAATGAAATTTATATATTATATGTTCAAAAAACCTTTGATATTCATATTTGGTTTCATCTATATAATATACTTGAATAAATCCAGTTTTATGTGTAAAATCTGTATTTTTATAAAAACCTATTCTGTCTCCTTTTTCACAATTATTTTAAAACAAAGTATTTCCATTTTTTTAAAATTTCATTTAATATATAGAAATTTCTTTTTAAATTTGTATTTCAAAATTAGAATAAAAAGTGTATTTTAAAATATTTTGAGATGATATTTTTTTCATTGAATAATGAACGTACTGGATTTTATTAAGAATTGTACATTATTTTAAATCATTTAAAAACACAAACATTGTTTTAATAAGCTTTTAAAAGTAAAATTTGTTCAAATATATATATATATATATATATATATATCCCGCTCATTTAGGTGTTTGGGATCAATTTAATAAAGAATTTTTTTATTAAAACATTTTGAATATTCGAACATTTTCTCCTTGGAAAACTTTTTTCTCATCTCAACAACAAGATTAAAATTAATTTTGATTTTGACAAATATGAGAATGTAATTTTCCAAAATTGATTACAAATTTTTAATCAGAATAATTTATATGGTATAGTAAGGTCCAATATTTTACATAATGAGTAGTTAAAATATTAAAATTTAATTTCTAAAGTTAAGGTGGAAATGAATATAATAGAGAGTTAAAATAAAAGGATAATGGGTAAAATGAGCTAAAAACGTGAAAAAATTCCCTTTTATATCCTTATAGATACCTAATTTCATATATGGTTCTATAAATGTCAATTTGTTAGGAAATTTTAAAATCAATAACTTGTGATTAGGAGCTTGATACTCGCCTCACTTATTAAAGTTCATCTAATATCCTCTCCTCTTTACACATAAAAAACCCATTGGTTTGAAAAGCACATTTGCAAATACGTTTATTAGAAACCAAATAACTTCCTATAATTTTTATTTTCTTCATTTTTCCATCATTAGAATAATTTTGGTGCAAATAATGAAGTTGTTAAAGAAGAGGTAATATAATTATCTGACCACATTATTTAACATATTCCTTCATATCCTAAAATTAAAATTAAACCACTATGAAATAATAAACTAATTATATTCCATATACATATATGTTTTTTGAATTTATTTAGATAAAAATATCACTACTTCCCTGAAATGAGATATGAAATCATTATTCATGTGTACAACAGACTATTTCCTTAAAAACATACACTATTCATTTTATATAAATACCTATTATAACTAGATATAATGAGGGATTAAATTTTTATATATTATATTTTTATGTAATTATTATTCTAATGTTTTTATTTCACATATAACTTTTTAATTTCATTTCAATGTGAATATGATTAAATTTTTCATGTGTACAATAAACTACAACTACATGAAGGGACATGACTCTTTCAAATTTTAAATGTATGATATCAAAGAAGTGTTTAATAATAAAATGTTTTAAATATTAATAAAGTAAATATTATTTAATGGTAAAATAGTATTTACCCTTCTTTTATTTCATCCATCGAGAAAATGAAAGCAATTATCATGTCATTGTACGACCTACCATCTCTATTAAAAGTTTATTTCTCTGTATACATATAATATCTATTGATTAATACAAATAAATATATACCTAATATATATATAGTCTAAAAATTAAATTTTATAATTATGGATATTATGGAAGTATGTTCAAAATAATAAATCATACAACATTTTATAAAAACCTAAATGAAAAACCATGCAGTTATTTCCAAAAATATTCCTATAACATGGAATTGTTAATTAATCAGAAATAAATGTTCATAAATAAATAATATATTTTAGGATATATTAAATTATTATTATTGAATATTTTTATATTCAACATATATTTTTTATACATTTGATTTTAGTGCATACGAAGGATGTCATGACATAAGGTAAGGGGTTTCTAGTTTATCATTTATTTCTGGAGACATGTGCCATATTCACCACTCATTTCATTTGTGTGTTGAATATAATAACCTATTGAAATTTATTATTATAAATAAAATTTATTTAATTATAAATAATTTTTAAATTGATTTTATTGTTTAAGGATCTTAGGATTGAAAATATTTCTAAAATGTTAAAGGATTTTAGACTCAATTTTTCTTCTTTGAGACATGTGTTATGTTATGAAACTATATAACATTATTAGGGTTTTATACTAACCCATAGACAAGTTATATCTTGATTATAATTAAACTAATTAAATTTAATGTTAAATTTTACAATATAATTTAATTGGGATTATAATTCAAGGTTACCAAAGTTGTAACTGTTTTATGATACAATCTCATCATTTATGAGGATTGTTTATGATTATAATTACAATGATGAATCCATAAGATAAATATCTCAATAAACTAATGTAATTTATTATTTTTATTTATTTATTGAGATTATATATTTTTCATAAATATTACTCTATTTATGAACCGAGGATTCAAAAGTAATGTTTCTAGTAAAATCAAACATTTTTTTATCTTTATGGTCAATAATTTGTTTTTTCCAACTCTGTGATTTTAAAAATGTTCTCAAGAAAATTTTTAGGTTATATGAAGAATTTATTAAACAAAATATTACCCATTCATTACTATAATATGTGTTTGTAAAATTAAACATCATGTCATTTTCTAAAACAATTCCTATTTGGATTTTACGAAAAATATGAAAGGAATTTTTTTAAAGTGTTTGAAATGAATGATTTTTCCAACATCCTGAAATTTCATATTATAATGGTTATTTTATAATATTTATATGGTATTTTCAAGGGAAATGTTTTTTTAAAATGTTTTATTTTTTAAAATTAGTTTTTAATGTGAACAAGTTATTTTCCTCATGAAATGATATAATTATTTTAAATCTTCACATATAAGTTTCTAACGTTATTTTCAAAGAAAAGGATTTTGAAAATGTTTTGTGTTTGTTAAAGTTTTTTTTAATGTAAAGATATTATTTTACTCTAGAAGTATTCCATGTGATATTTCAAAAATCATTTTCTTTTTATGATGAAATCCATTGAAATTACATCTTCTTTATAAGGGATATTATCCCAGTATATCATTATTATTCATCCTATCAATGTTTTATATATATGATTAAAATATAAGTTTGACACCCATTTAATTTCCATTTGAATACATTTTATTTTTTTTATGAAACTTGATTCCTTTTTAATGGGTTTATAAATTGATGAAATAATTATATGTTTATGAAACTTGTTTATTTTAAAAAGGTTATGATATGAGAAAATGTATACTAAACCAATTTTTTATGGGTTTTGATATGAGGATTTTTCTTGATTTTTTAGGACATGAATATAATATATTCATTATGTGATTTGGACTTATGTCTACCTTCAATGAATTTGGTTATTATCGATATATCATTATAAAAATAGACATTTATTGGGTGGGAACCTAGTTCAGTATGGTACTTTGTCCATTATGATAGTCTTCAAACAGTTCTATGACTACTAAAATAGTTTGGGATGTGAACCCATTCCATTATGATAGTCTTGGAAATGAGAATTGAACTACTACGGTACTAATATTCTAAGGATACTTGTATTACAAAATATTTTTATTATAATAATGTTATGTTACCATGGATTGTGTTATTTCATTCCATTATGATTCAAATACAATGTTTTATCATGATTTATGTCCTAAATCATGTTTATGAAATACATTATCAATTGAAGGATTATAAAAGGATATTATAACGATATCACACCCCTTTTATAATTATATGTTGATATCTCTTTGGTTTACCCAAACTGAGAATCATAATTAACCTTTTGTTATGTTTAATTCCCTAGGTTATGAGGATAGGTTTTAAGTCTGATATGTATAAGAAGGGTTCTATTTGTTAAGAACATAGTTGGAGATTATGTGACTCCTTTATTGATCAATGTTTTACATATCTATGATTATAAACACATTAAACCTAAATGATTTATGTGTGGAAGATTATGTAATGTAATGAATATTCATCTATTAAGATGTAAAATTTATGAGAGAGAAGTTTGGGTCTTTACAATTGGTTTCATATAAAGGATTGACTGTCTTTTGGAAACTCGGTTTAGAAAAAATTTGTGATATCCCAATGAATATTTATAATTATTTATCTATAAGTATAAGGATGAGTCAAATTATAGGAAAATGTATTAAAATATTAAAACAGGATAGAGGAGTGGTTTCCATGAAATTGCATCACCTTATAGATATATAAGTGGATTTTGATCTGGTACATAGGTTGTGAGGTGCAATAACTATGATAAGGGGGCATTGATCTGTACTCGATCATCACATGGTGCATGACAATAAGACTTTCTAAACACCTACTGTGGTACTCTAATGGGTTATTTTTAGGAAATTCACAAACTCATTAGAAACTATTGTGAATGATTTAAATAACGATGATGAATAACCCATCTTACTCCTATGGTATCATTGACATAAAATAATTTTTCTTGATTTAAACATCTTATATGTTATTTTTCATGATTATATGGTTTCCCACTATAAATATTTTTATTCAAACTACGTTTTTTGGATTTAGTCAATAAATAAATCAAAAAATAACAATAATAATGGTGAATATGATATACAATTTTTTGATGAGAACATAAAATTGATTATTATTGGAGTGAAGGATATTGTGATTTTTCCTAATTAGGTAACATAATATATTATTAATAATATTCACCTTAACCAACAATTCAACTCAAAATTAGAGATAATGATAGATTTAGTTAAGTGTTTTGGTGTTAGAGATCATGGGGTAAAGAAGGACTAGTTTTCAATATGTCATGAATATAGAAAAAATCCATCCAGGTAATGTCTCAATGGAATGAGAATATTATAAATGTGTTGAGAAAAAGGAAACAGTGTAATCAATTTTGAAAAAAAAATTATATGTTAAGTTAATGATGTGGATGAGAATAATGTTTCCCTTATGGAATCATAAATGGTCGAATGTTATAAATGTTGAATGTATTGTAATTATAAAAATTGACTCTCATATGGTAAAACTCAAGTTGAGGATTAAAAATTCCATGCATGAAAATGCTCTTTTGTTGATGATGAAGAGACTATTGATGAAAAATGAAAGTAAGGATGTTTTAAGGGATAATATGAAAAATCATAATTAATGGTTTTTTTATGAATACGAATAATTAATGATTTTTTGTATGGTAATTCATGAATAATTTTTTAAGAATCATGAAATATATATTTATTATATATATATATGTTTTCCATTAATCAATTACATGAATATGATGAACGATACAAATGTTCTAGAAATGTAATTTAATGAAAAATGTCTATATTATAGAAAACATATTATTAATATAAATATATCCCCAAATATGTTCATTAGGTTGAGATAATGATGTTGGTATAAAGAGATGATTGATATCAATAAATTAAATAGGAATATACTGATGAACTAGGAACTAGTAAATGATACGATGAAAATGTTGTTTATTCTATAATTGATAAAATTTTAAAAAAATAATATTTAAGTAATATATCCAATAATCTATTTTTTATATAAGGAATTATGATGAATGAATGTTTTCAATAAGGATTTATGGAATTTTACTTTATCGCCATATTTCAAGGGAATACACAATGAAGGTATTCCCATGTTTTTAATGGGACAATTAGAAGTTACTTAATGATATTTGGGGGATTAGTAATATGTTGATTTTGGGGAATTAAATGAATTTTTTTATAAATTTTTTGCTTTTAAATTTTTATTAGGTTAAAATTTTATGGAATGGTTTTTCTTTAATTTTTTATGAGGTTTTATATATTTATGTATTACAACACTCTATGATGATTTATACATTATGGATAACATATGATAAATAGTGTGTTATGATTATTATTAGAGATATATGTAATGAATTGTCTTTATATTTTTGATCATGGGATATATTATTTCTTAATTAATAATAAATTTTACTTCCTTTATTGGAGTTATAGATAATTTGGCAACTTATAAAAGCACATCCAATGGTTCAAATTTCACTGAAGAAATAATGAAAGTTAATCCAAAGGTTTATCGGTCCCTTTGAAATTCATGATCATATTAAGATAGTCTCTTATCAGTTAGAGATTCTAGAAAACCTCTATCAATTACAAGATGTGTTCCATGTATCTCTCTTGAGGTTTTATATACATAATCTTATACATGTACTGAACTCGTAGGTCGTACCACTGAATTATTATCTTTTTTTAAGGAATAATTGGTTGAGAATATATACCTTAAAAATATTCTTCTATGAAATATGATCACTCACCTAGTTAATGTTTGATATTGATACCACCCAATTAATGAAGTTACATCGGAACATGTGCATATAATGATGAAAAATTTCCCTAGGTTGTTAGTACAAAAGTGATAAATTTGAGTTGGGAAATTTATTTTATGTTGGGAATATTATAACACCCTTAAATTTTGAAAAATAAATTTTTTAATATATATATATATATATTTTGATATTTTCTTGTTACAGGAACACAAATTTTATATTGAGTACATAAAAATTGATTTTATATTCCATTACATTCAACATTATTTATAACTGGCATTAAATTCAAAGACGAGTTTAAACGAAACATGAAACACTATTTATATATTATTATTTAATGTGATATTTATCACCTATCCAATGTAAGGAAACTTATGATAATTATTAAATAAATTATGGAAATATATGTTCTAAAAATTTAAAAAAATTTATTTATTATTATTCTAATTAAGTAGAAATGAAAATAAATTCTACTTGAAAATAATAAAAATCATTTTATAAAAATCATTTTTATGAAAAAACATTATTTAGCTGACTAAATTTAAAAATAGTAATTTATGTGAATTATTTTAATTAAATATAAAATATATGTTCAATTAAGTTTTTAACATTCATATTATTACCTTTGTATATAATAGATATGAATATATACAATTCTATGATTAAGAACTGTAATTTTTTTTAAACCGTTTTCCCCCTTTTGAAAAATTATTTTAAAATTATTTTTTTCTACTTTTAAAAAATATTATTTTAATATTTAAACATAATTATTTAAATAATAAGGTGAAAATTATATTAGGGTTGTTTTTTGTTAGTATTTTATAAGATTAATTTTTAATGAATAGGAAAAAATACATGTTTTTTAAATAACTTTCATTACGTTTAAAGGATGAAAAAAAACTATGTTAATATGGTTTTAAAATAATAATTATTTCAATATTATATCATTTAATATAAGAAAATTCACTTTCCTCAATTCTTTATAGTATTCTTATATATAAATGTTTAAAACTTTTAACCATTTTCTCTTTGGAAAACAGCATTCTCATTTCATCTATAAGATTAATTTTTAATTAAATTTTCCCATATGTTTAAATGGAATTAATAAAAAGGAATTATATATTTTCAATCACAATTATTTATATCATCTAAATTTTTCAACTTGTTTTTTAACGATAATGAGTAGTAGATACAATAAAAATTAATTACCATAGTTATGGTGAAAATGTTTTAGGGGTGTTAAAAAATGATTAGGGTTTAAATCACATATAAATTGTAACAACCCCATTTTCATGAAAAAGTTTGTTCATAAAAGGTTTTATTTTATATAATGGGGCATTTTGGAGACCTGTTCCATGCAAAAATATATTTGTACACCTTTTCCTTTCAAAAATAACAAGTGTGTCACTCTCCTCACTTATAATAGGCCACCCCTTTCCTATCATCTTTACACATCCAAAAACAATTGTATGGAAATTTCCAACCAAAATAATTTATGTAATTATGTCAAATCATCCTATAATACTTATTATTTCCTAAATCCAATCAAATAATAATTTTGGTGATAACAAAAAAATCTCTAAAGAAGAGGTAACATACCTGACTGAGTGTTTTATTTAATTTATTCCTCCACCTCCTTCAATTTTTATAAAACCTTTATGAATTAAATACCAAAGTATTTTGTATATAATATTATTTTGTTATATTAATATAATTACAATATATTGTATACACATCCATTAAAATGTATACATAATCATCATTTTTTTATTTGTCAGACTACAACCTCATGAATATATTTTATTAGTTATCCATCAAAACCTATCACAGATTTATATAATTAAGGATTAAATTTTAATATATGAAATTTTTGATATTATTATTCTTTTGAAATTATTATATCACATATTCCTTCTTATATTCTATTCTCTGGGAAAACAATAACATCATTTGTTTGTATAGATGACTACCACCTCACAAAGTGATATGATTTATTCACACTTTAGATGGAAGGAAATAAGTATAATTTAAATGAAAATACATTATATATATGAAATAAAAAATTTTATTTAAGTTTAATATATTTTATAACATTATTTTATATAATCCATTGAAAAAATTGAAATAGTCTTTATACATTTTTATGAGCTACCATCACTATAAACAGTTTTATTTTCTATCTCGATAATTTATAGATTACTATAAAAAATATATATATTGAATATATATTATATTCATATCATGGTTTTAGTTTTTTATATTATTAAACCATTATTAATGTAAGAGGTCCAAAAATAATAAAATAATAGCATAAACAAAAAAAATTATTTCCCCAAACATGACTTTAACATGGAAATATTAAAAATCCGTTAATAAAAGTCCATACGTGAATAATATTTGATATGCTATATATATAAGTGTATTTATGTAATTGATGTAAAATAATCATATATTTATTATATTAGTGGTTTTAACGTGTTTGAATGATGTCCATACTTTAAATAACAAATTTTTAATCTCTCTTTTATTTATGGGATACATTTTCCATATTCATTGAATGTTTTATTTGTATGGTGTATATACGTCAACATTGACATGTTTAATCTTGTCCATACCTATTTTTAATAAATTTAATTTTTATTTTGATCTTATTATTTAATGTGTCTTTTTATTCCAAATATTAATAATGTGTTATGGGATTTTTGACTCAGTTTTTCTTATGTTTGAAATAAGTTATCTTATACCTATATCTTCCTTTATGTGGTGAATACACATCCCTTTGAAATATTCTATGATAAATATACATATATCCTTGATTTTTAAGGATTCATTTTATGCAATGACTTAATGGTTCTTATGATTCAATAGTACTAATGTGATACGGGATTTATAAAACGGTATCATTGTTTATGATTATGATTTTGATAATGAAATATTAGGATCCATATCTCATGAAACCAATGAAATTTATTTTAATATTTTTACTTATTTAGAATATTGTTTTCCCTCAATTTTACTCAATTTATGCATTTGTGATTCAAGAATAATTTTCTTAATGAAAATAGTCTTTATTTCTCTTTTTGGTTGAAAACCCAATTTTTTCAATATCCACATATTTTTAAATTGCTTTCATAAATGTTTCAGAATTATAGAAAGAAACTATTGATTAAAATTTAACCAATTAATTAATTTTACAATGTGTTTTAAAATTAATCATTATATCATTTTCAAAAACATTTCCCAATTTTCTATTACAAAAATGTGAATGGAATAATTATTTTATACTGTCTAACATGAATGGAATTTTCCACAATCATTAAAACTCATTGTTTTATTTCTTCCATTATTATTTTCTAAAGATATTTTCCATTAATTATTTTTTTTGAAAATTTTTCTTATTTTAAAATTGGGTTTTCAATGTGAAAATAATATTTTCCAAAATATATATATTAATTTTTTCATACAGCTTCCATTTAATGTTTCTAATATTTTTTTCAAAGAAAATTATTTTTAAAATAATTTATTTTTTAAAACGTTTTTTCAAAGTGAAATGGTTGTTTTGATGAAAAAAGTTTCCATATTATATTTCAGAATTATTTTCCATATAATATGATACACATTGATGTTATATATTCCTTACAAGGGATATAAACAATTATTCCATTTTGATTATTTCTTCGAATAGGTTTTCATGATGAATATATGTTTATGAAAACTATTAATTTTTATTAGATTATAAAATGATAATTTTTTTATGAAACCTGTATCCATTTTCCATGGGTTATAAATTGATGAAATTATGAAATTATTATGAAACCTATTTATTTTAAATATATTTTTTCATTGAAAAAATTGGTATGAATCCAATTTCCTTTCATTGAATCTGATATAATGAATTTTTCAGGATCCTATAAAATATATATGAATGATTTTCATTATGTAACATATGGGAGCAATAACTCCCTTCAACGAATTGGAAAATGATTTATATCTCCCCAGATAGAAATGACTAGATTTGGGAGTGATCAATGTTCAGTAAGGTACATATTTCACCTTAATTTTCTTTTGAGTGAACCATTAATACTATGATGGTTTGGGAAGTGAACACATTTCACTATGATATACATTGAAATTATCCTCGAACTATAAAATAAATTATTTTCTACTCTTATGTGTCTGAAAAACATATTCCTTATGGATATGTTATGTACTCATAGATTATGTTTATTGATTCTATTATGATAAATTTTTATATATTTCTAATATTTATTCCATGACTCACATTTATGATATCAGATATGAAGAGTGTGGTTTTAAAATCTTATATTAATGTCATCATACCATTTTTCATATGGCATGTTGATATATCATTTTTTACCATTATTGAGCATCTAAGCTCCCCATTTCCTATGATTCCATTCCCCATCATATGATATAGGGTATTATGTAATATTTTTCAAATAAGGGAGATATTTATGAATAACATAGTGAGATATAACTTAGATCACTAATAAAGCATTTTTTAATGTAAATGATTCTAAAGGCACTAGAGATAAATGATTATGGAATGGATCATTTCATTAGGTAATGAATATTATTCTATTCAGTTGTCATATTTATTTTTTAGAAGTTATGTTCTATATTGAAATCACCTTAGTGTATACATTTTAAGAAATAATTATTAATCATTGTGAATATATATTTATTATTTGGAAATTAGCAAGGTCATTATAAATAATAACATTCATATACCTCATATTTGTGATTTTTCTACCAATTATAAGGTGATCAATATTTCTCCATGATTCATCATTGATCTACATACAATAAATTGAGAGTAAACTTTTAACAGACAATTAAGACATCCTTTTGATCATCATATGAATTCTATGAATTTATCTTGATTTTTTGGGGTTGTTAATACCCCCTCTATATTAATGGATTTGATGCGGAGTGTCTTTAAAGATTACAATGATCATTTATTGTTAGTATTTATATATAATATTATTATATATTACAATATAAATGTAGACTATGAAGATAAATTGATTATTTTATTAAAGATATTATGGGACGATAATCTATATGAAAATTTTATCCAATGTGAATTTTGGATACATAATGTTTAATTTTATGTCATACATTCTCAACCAAGAGTATGTCAGCAGATACAATAAAGATAGAAGTTTATAGTCAATATCTTATACCAACCACTATAATGGTGATCTATAGTTTGTTTCGAATTTATTAATATAATATACATTTTTTATATAATTGTCCTGGAAATATAAAACAGTCGGCAAGTTCACAAAGAAGGATGTTAGATTCAATTAGGATGATTCATATGAAGAAAACTTCAAGGATGAAAAGAGAAGGATGTTCATTGCAGTTGTACTCAAACTAACCTATAGTAATTATAGGTTTTTGATTCCATGTGAAGAATTATAGAATGTAATTGTATGTTTTATAATGAAAAATAAAATGATGTTATCTTATGTATCACACCAATTTATGATTCATGATACAAATTACATTTCTCATGTTTAGAGTTAGGAGTGGTAATATATGAATTAAAGGTGTGGGTGAATTATCATTAATGAGAAATTTGGGACATATATATATATCATAAAAGTTTAAATTATATATTATCCATGAAATAGTTGAATATGAACCACAATATATGGTTTAATTTGATATAAAATTCCGATATCTCAAAACTGTACCACCATTGAAATGGGAAATATGTTGATGATGCTTTCAGTTGAAAGGATTATACTTCATTATCTATGTTAAGTATCATAAAACTTCTAATATTTATAGATTTTGTAATTATGGGATATGAAATATTGAATGTAGGTGAGAAATATATTCTTCCTCAAATGAGTGTTCAATTATCATCCATGTAAAAATCGAAGAGACATAGATGGAAGATGTGTAACTAAAAAATCATTTTGGAAATAATTTTGATTTCATTTATAATAGTGATATAATGATAAGGTTGATGAACTAATTATGTGCGTCATCGATAAAATAATTGAATAAAGAACTATTGGAAGATGATCCTAGCACACCATTCTTGATTATTCACCAATGTATGGAGATGTATGGTTGGATGTAGTAGCATAATATACTTTATTTGATTGAAATTTGTGGTTTAACATGTTATTATAGAGAATTATTATAATAGTTATAAATATATATAATAGTTTCATTAATGATTATCATCCTTGGATAGTTGTTCGGTATGAGAAGACTAGTGAAACAATGGAATATACATTGATATATTGTGATATATATTTCAATGTTGTTGGGATTAATAACATATTATAGTCTATATTTCATAAATTAAAAGATTTTAGTTATGAATTATGATTGATCCTCATTAATCAATTTGATTAACGAAATAAAAAACACTTATATGATCAGATAATGTTGGATCAAAAAATCTATTGGGACCTAATCCAACTTATGTAATGACTAAGAGGGCTGACCCATTCAACATCACAACAATTAATCACAAATTATATTTAAGACTTATGTTAATAATCAATGGAGATAGTATAAATTCAATGTTAGTGAGAATGTATTCATTTAAATTTATACATTGATGAATTTTTTGATATAGATGAATAATGGAATTACAAGAACTATTTATATTTTTTTCATGATTCTTAATCACATTGAGAATGTTTCTTATCACTTGACACTCACAAAAAACCCCACTCAAGTTCATTATGTCTTCAATGTTTATATTGTAGGGAATTACTTTAAAAATCCTTAACAAGTACTGAATTATAAGGTTATACCTTTAGACAAAAAACATTTTGATGATGAGAAAACATTAGATTTATTAGATTATAGAGATAATGTTATACTAAATAAGACTACTCAACATTTTAATGTTATTTGGGGGAATCTAAAATTTAAGGAATCCACATGAAACCCCAAGGATGAGATTAAGCATATATATACAAATTTTTTAAATTATAGTTATTTATTTGTGGAAATGATCATTTTAATGTGGATATAATGTAACACCCTAATATTTATTAGTATTTCTTTATAAATCAAAATTTAATTAACCATTATAACATAAACGATCAATTTAAATCTATCAATAGTATTACACACATTATTAAAAATATTAATAAATATTTTACATGGTGAAAATTATTGATTAATATATAATAAATAATTAGTCATCATTTAGTATTGTCATTATATGCTTACAAAATGTTTTATAAAAAAATGGTCTTTAATACAGATTTTAAGATGAAAATCATTAGTAATTTCTATAATTTTGTATAATTTATTATAGTGAATGAATATAATTTTTAAAATCAACATTTCAATACTAATTTATGGTGAATTTATAAGTTTTTTTCAAAAAAAGATTTATTTTTCAGTGAATAGTGACAATACATTTCATTCAAGTAAAAGATAAATTATATTTTGAATTTGATATTATTGTAGGATATGTACAATTTAATTATAAAAAAATAATTATTTATTTAATAATGAGTATTATATTTTATTTATAAATAAGATCATTTTTCCCTAAAATTATATTTAACTAAACATTCATTTAGGTGTCCAATGAGTTTTCATCATAATAAATTAAATTAATCACTATTAATTAATATTTTTTAATGATATTTATTTATCAAATTTGGGAGGATGAATGTTTCTAGGCTATTTTAGAATCTAATATATCACGTACAGTAGCAGGTAAACTTCAGTAATGTAGCATCTAGAACTATTCATCTGATTTCGCATTTGGGTGCCCCATTCGTTTAACTGATTATTTAAGGCCAGTATTGGAACCATGTCCAACGAACCAGTAAATATTTTTAGCCACCTTAAGGACATTAGGCGACCTCAATGCCTTTGGGACCTCCCCAGCATTCCGGACACATGAATTGTAGATCCAATCTCTACAAGCAACATGCATCAGATGATGATTCAGAGCTGGCCCGTTTACCAAAGCATGTCTTACTAGATTTGGAAGATTTATAGGGTATAGAATTTTCCACTGGTACCATTCCTCTTCACCTCTACATATGTCAACTAACTGACCAATCATAGAAATTTGGAGAGCTTCATTACAATATAGATACTGGGGAGGGGTAGTTCAATATTGTGTATGGGATTATTCTGGCCTTATGCCACTAATACTATTAGGTCATGTAATTTTTATCTCATTCTATGAGACTCTTAAGGGTTAATCTTCAACACATAAAATGGGTATTACCCAACCATCAATAAAAATACAGGGTCTACGGGCCATTCATGCCAAAAAGGGGTTTCATTGTGGTTTGTGACCATATTTATAATTAAAGATTACAACTTTTCCAAATTGAATGTTGCAAATTTAAATTTAAATTTTGAATCATTATAGTCAATATTATTTTATAGGATCAAATTAATTTTCATTCATATTGAAAAAAAAAATTATCAACTATTGTAACCATAGATAAAGTATAAATAGGTCAACAGGTTGTTGAACTAATGTATATGTGTATGATTTCCACTAAAATTTTCACATAATAATTATTTTTAACTATTTAGACCATAAATTATGAAACATTACAATAAATATCCACTTAATCATCTTTTCCATGAAATTAACCTTACATCATTGAATTCTTTTACAAAATTTCAAGTGTGTCCCCTCATTAATAAAAGTAAATCTCTTCTTGTTGTTCATTCACACAATTTGAGCCTTTAATAATTGAATATACCTAACTGAAAACAATTCTATAATATATACCTTAATATTTTATCTTTTTATATTCCTTAAAGTCTAATATTTAATGGCTTAAGGTGTATGCTAAAGGAGGTATATCAAGAAACATGAATAGAGCTTAACTAAACTCCTTATGTTTGATTTCATCTATTAATTTTTCTAAAAATTTAGTATCAACAATAACATGATAAACCAATTCTCATAAATATTCTATGATGTTATTATGATTATTGAATAACTACTAACCACATATTCTAAATCATGTGGGGGATAAATTTTTTTCTCATGCATACAAGTGGGCTACGGGCTCCATGTAGAGATAAAAATCATTTTCCAGCACCATCATTATTTTTTTAATAAATATTTAATGATCATATAAAAAATTATGTTATAGAATTTATTCTAGAAAAGTTAATTTAAATTTACATTTCGTTCTTCTAATCCATTAAAATGGTAATGTCACCCATGCATACATATAGACTATCATATCCATATAGTGATGTAATTAATTATTCATGACAACATTAGTTGAATGTGTATATATATAATGAATAAATAAGATATTTATATCATTGTTGTTAATATGGATGTGAATAAACCATTATAAATCTATAAATTCAATAACTTCATTACCTAAAAATTCATAAAAAATGAATTAGAAAATAACCGAAGTAACGATCAAAATAAAAGTGCGTTAATGATGTGCTGGGTCTGTAATGCTCATTTACTATCTTTTCTTTTATCTTAATAAACCGTCAGGGGTTCTACCTCTGGCTATGCTTTCCTGGTAAAAGTGTGTTAATGAATAGTTGATAAGATGTTATAAGTAAAAAATGTATGCTATTATATGTATTGATATAGTTCAATTATAAAATTATATTAAATTTAAATTTATTATTGAGGAGGTTAGATTTCTTACAAGGAAAGACCATCTTATGGTACCTGTTTTAAGTAACTATTTCATATTCATTATATTGTTTATTAATAAATTCTATAATAATGATATTATATTTTTTATCTATCCCAAATCATGTTTTCACTTCAAATAATCTATTTATTAATGGTTATGAAATATTTTAACTTTATTTTCATTTCTTTCATTAATCAGGATACCGAGAGAATGGTTTTAAGGGAAAAAAACTTAATTTATCTCTTCACTCAAGAATAATTTTTCCCACATCCTTATTTTACTTAATAAAAAATCATGAATTTTTTTAATATTTTACAAATATTTAATAAATTCATTTTTACCCATGTTTGACCTCATAAATATTTGAAAGGGTATCTCATTTTTATTTTTAGAATGAGGTACTTTAGTCTTTTTAATGAAAATACAAAAGCATTTTTTTCTAACATACTCCATAAGAATATATTTCACCTCCATCATGAATACTATTTTCCTTAAATCTTACTTTATAAGCTATGTTTATTCCATTAAAATAAAATTTTTGTTTAATATTTTCTATATTTTATAATTTTATAAATGTTCTTTTAAAATAGAATGTGGGGTTTCCTCATGAAATATTTAAATTATATTTTAATTTCATTTTCATCTAAAATCATCATTTGAAAAATCAGATATTTCACTAGGGGTATAATAAAATTTTAATATATTAATTCTTTATTTAGATGATTTATGTTTATGGGGATGAAATTTTTTTGAAATCATTTTTATTTCTATGGGTTAAGAAATTATACATTGATAAATGTATTTCTAATCTTATATAGAACATATATGTAAACCACGATTATGTGACTTATTGTTACATTATAAACAAAAGATGGGTTCTCATATTTTAAACTATTGATTCATTGCCCATTATAACCCGTCAATGCATTGGGTAATAGTGAGAATGTTGAGAAACATTTAAGATGTTTCAGAGTCAATAAATTCCATAGATATAATGGACTTAACAGGATGGAAGTTACACATAATCTATTAGTGTAAATGGCTAGGTAATCATCTCCAATATGGTAAGTTATCCCCAATGATAGTCTTGGGATTGAAACATGAATATGGAAGTGATTTTCTATGCTGATATGAATACCACAAACATAAATGATATTCTTATATTATTTTCACATGTGAATTGATTTATTATTGATGATTTCAGACTTTGAATCATATTTTTTTTTAATTTAAAACCATATTCCATGATTCATGATTAATGTTCAATGATATTTTTTTATGATTAGGGTAATTTTTGTTAAATTTTCTCATAACTGTATGCATATCTTATACTAACTTATGATTATTGATAAATATCTATTATCTTTGCACATACTGAAAATATGTGATCACCATTTCTTATGTTACAATTACATAGGTTATAAATAATTGATTTTATTACGATATGTCTTAGTAGGGTGATTATTGTTATAAAAATAATTGGAAATGTATAGATATTTTATTTTCCAATTTTTTTTATATCCATGTTTTCAATAATACAAAGCGTTTATATTTCTATTGTGGATCATACTTATATATAATTTATGATATTATAATAATATGTAGTATTTACATATAAAACGTTATGATCATTATAGTGAATCATAAGGGCAATGAGTTTCTAAAATTCTATATTGAAAAATACTTGAATGATAATATTTTGTGAATATATATACATGTACATAATTTTGAGAAAATAATGATATATGTTGAATTATACGATCATTTAAGTGTTGAATTTTGTTGGATAAGCACACCAAATTGATGAATAATTTTTAGAAGATAATAGTTTTTAGTACTGAAAAGAGAGATCATGTTTATAGTTTAAAGGTATCTTGCTATAAGAGAAAACCACCATCCCAATGTATTCAAAATAATGATTATCTAGATTATTATAGACACAGAGACAATATATTTTGAGACTAATAGTGTTGATCACCATTATTTATTATTGAAGAACATGAATGATGTTTATACATGTAAACTTCATCATGTACCATTATGGAGGAGGTCCCTCAACAGGTGGTGTAGAAAAAAACATGAAGGTGAAGGGAATTGATTTTTCACTGGATTGATTATGATTATGGAGATTATAATGGGGTTGTCTAACCATTGATTGAAGAAGAATAAAATTGGTGTGTCTAGTGGATTATAGAAGGAAACTATGAATAACTTGTCTAAATATTTAATAGAGGGTTATATTTTTGTGTTTATATCAAAATAGAATTTTATTTTTTTTTGTCTAAAGTGGCGAATCTATATTAGTTTGTAAAACAAATAAAAGGTGTT
Source organism: Viscum album (assembly GCA_963277665.1). Taxonomy (NCBI): domain Eukaryota; kingdom Viridiplantae; phylum Streptophyta; class Magnoliopsida; order Santalales; family Viscaceae; genus Viscum; species Viscum album. Next base: position 1,352,853,216 of record OY728153.1, on the reverse strand, counting down.
AGATTTTATTTCAATCCCTACAAATATTATTTGATTATATATAGATCATTAATAATATAGATGAGGTGTCATGAACCGACACATATACCTAGGTATCTTGATAATTGAGTTGAAACCGACATAGCCTGATGGGAATTCTCGATCCCCATGGGTTGGAGAATGGAACTCGACACCATATAAAATGAAAGTGGGAAAATTGTTTCCCAAATAATTAAAAACATAAGAAAAATAAAATAAAATATGAATATTCAATGAAACAACACTATAAATAATGTAATATAAGTCAAATAGAAATTAAGGCTGAAAATACTACATCAATGTACTAAAACTGGGAAAAACAACTGAAGTCCCAAATTAGACACAACTCACCATGTCCATGGTTCAAAAGCTAAATTTACCTTCAAGATATCCTTTATCCTTGCTAAAACTTGGATGAAGATAATATAAAAATACATGAAAACACAAATAGGGTTTGAGACATAGCCTAGTTTTATTTCAGCAAAATATACTATAACAAAATTCATCCATTGAATTAACATGGAATGTTCTTTGAGTTTTAACACCGATAGGATTGGAATATCAAGAGAATACTAAAAAATATTAGATTATAATTTAATTTAATAAAATAATTTACCAATTCAAAATTTAGATTTCAACGGATGAAAATACATTTCAAAAAATGTTATTTTTCTTTTACCAAAGGGTGCTTTGCACCAAATTAACTTTTCACAGAAGTGGATTTACTATACACTTTTAATAAAATAGTTTATATAAGTTATCATGTCACATAAGCTAGTTTACTATAACGGAATACTTACATTTTAAAAATAAAACAAATAAGAAACACAGTTATGTTCTTAATAAGTTATAAAAGTTCCAAGATATAAGGATACCACACTCATAATGAATAGTAAATATGTACAAATACCACACCAAACATAGGGAATAAAGGACACCTCCTCATCACCTATGGGATTTTATGTGAATATGTGTTGTTTTAGAACATTTTATCTCATAATCTGACCTCCATATAACTCACTAACTAACTAAGGGTTCCATGTTATCATGTAAAAAACAATGATGGGAAATTTATTTCAAGACATCATAAAATACTACAAATCCCATTCATCATTTCAAATATTCTATATTATTCCATTAAAAAACATAATTGGGATTTTAATAAAAAACACTCCTTTTCAAGAAGATAATTCCCTATGGTTTCTATCCTAAAATTGTAATCCATTTTTACTAAATAAGTATTTGAAATAAATTCATGCAATTCCACAATTAAATATCACAATTAAATTCATCAATTTAATTTTAAAATGAATTCCACAAATTTCATTATAAACACCTTAGTCATTGGAATAAGTGTTTTCCAAAAACATCAATCAAATTAATTTCCCATTTTATGTTAATCAAGTTAAACATTTCCAACATCCAAAACTACACCCCAATTAACTCAAATGGTAGGTTTTCCAATTTCATTCCAAAACCCCATTTAAAAACCCCAAATCCATAGAAATTAGGTTGTCTTTATCAAGACCATTTAAAACCATTTTAAACATAATTCCAAAATTTAATTTAACTCAAAAAATTAAAATTAAACATTAAATTCTAGGATGATATAAATTGGACATCATGATGGAATCACCAACCTTTTTCTCATGGAAACACAATGTTTTCAATGAAACCGCCAACAAAAAAGGTGTATAAGATCTATGAAATCAACCTAGAAAAAATATTTTACATCACATAGTTTAGATCCATCAATTCCAAAATGATCTTTCAAACCCTAAGTATGAAAATAGAAACATACAAAGAAATAGAGATAATACATACCTAGTTTGAAAAATGGATTTCACAACAATTACTGAACACCAAACAAAACTACCTTAAAGGGTTTGAAGGCACTAATGTATCCTAGTAAATACTCTAGGGTCAATAGGAAGAAGATATATAGAAGATGAAATAATATTTTCTTCCAGGATTCCTGTTTACAAAAAAGACTTGAGGTTTTACATGGAGATTAAACAAAATACACTTTATTTAATTGAAAAAATTTTATATCCTCCAAAAAACTCATCACCATTGTCTTAAATTAAATTAATTTCATTTTAGGATTTTAAAAACATGTATCAATGTTAAGTAGTGTGTAAATCTCCAGAAGGATGATGAAATGACTATTTAAGTATGATAATCCATCAAATATGTGACTTCACCATTATATGTATCCACCGAATTCAATCTTGGCCCTATTTAGACAACAAAAAAGAAAAACCCAAAAATTTTAAAATATGTTCCTGTAAAATCAGTAATGAGAAGTTACATCCTCCTCTCCATAAAAACTAATTTCCCCAAAATCCTTGGAATAATAATATATTCTAAAAATGTGGGGCCACTACTTTATTATCAGTGCCTCTCATTCCCACATCCCATGAAAATCCAAGTGTTTTTACAATAACACTCATACCAAAGACATATTTATACCATGAATTACCCAAGATATAGAATCAACTATATTTCACGGTCATTTAGTAAACAACCTCGAATGGTCCCAAAAAAATGGGGATAATGTTTCCTATACTTTATGAGTAAATAAGGACGCTATCTGGGTGAGTGTTTAAAGAAAACTAGGTCACCAACTGAGAATTCAAATAGTCTATAGTGAAGATCATCATAATATTTATTTTATATCTATGCCGTTTACATTTTCTGAGGAATCAATTGAATCGTTATCATTATCTCTTGTACCAAACATGGTCCAACCAATGAAAATTCACCAATATATTCCCATCATAAGGTATATAAGAAATATATCCCATACAAGGCCTTAAAGACATCCATTTTTATTAAGGAATGGTTACAATTGTTATAAAAAAATTAAACTATCCCCAAATAGTCAACCCATGAACTACCAAATTCATGAACACAAGCACAAATTATATCCTCAAGAATCTGTTCAGGTCTTTATGTTTGGCCATCTGACTGTGGATGGTATTCCACAATCAAATGGACATGATATCTTAATGCCTCCTAATGAACTCTCTGTAAAACTAGTAGTAAACCAAGGATCCCAACCAAGGAATAATATAGATCGAACTCTGTGTAGCCGAACAATATCTTTCATATAAGGATGTTACAACTCCTCAACTTTGGTTATATATCAAATTATTATAAAGTGAGATGAGAAGGTCATACTATCGATCACAACCCATATCACATTATTCATTCTCTTGGTACATAGAAACCCATCCACAAACTCCATTTAGAAATCATCCCACATCCATGTACGAATTGCATGTGGCTGAAGAAAACCTGATGTTCTCTTGTGCTCATCCTTCACCTATTATAATATATAGCAATGAGACAAAATATTAGAAATTTCAGGCCACATACATGACCACTAGAAATACTACCACATAAAATAGAAGTTGTTTATGGTTCCTGATTTCAAATCCTACTAGATAGAATAACATTCTAGAATAACAATTTTTCTTACCACTATTGCAACAAAAATAATTTGTTTTTAATAAAATATAATTCCTTCCTTAGGGAATAGAAACTAGGAAACTATCTACCCATAATAAATAGATTATCTAGTGTTACATATCTCATTATATAGATAATAATACTGAAGAATAATTTTTAGAAGAGTGGATGCCACTGAAAACTGGATTAGGAAACCTCAGCCCTGATTTTTTGACCTTTTTATTTTACTCTTCAATGATATTCATAATGATCTAATCTCCTGACAATTCATTAATAACCTGGGTCAGTATTTTCCTACGTAAAGTATCTGCAATGACATTCCCTTTCCTTGGGTTACAAGCGATGGAAAAAATCTAAGAACGACCTGTATTCCACCAAACGCCTCTGATGGAGGTTCAAATATTTTTTTGAGAAGATATAACTCAATATCAATTGGTCTAAAAACATGGTAAACAATTTTTTATAAAGGTAATAGTCATTATTTTATGGAATATGATGATCAGATCTATATGAAATGACATGATTACCTTGAAAGTTTACTCAACCCAAACCTGATATAGATGCATCGAAGAAGACCACATAGCCCTACCAGACATTTGGAAGAGTTAATAGTAGAGTAGTAGTCAAATGTCTTCTCACTCATCAAAATAAATATGAATTCATTTATCCCATGAAAACATTACTCCCTTATGATTCGTTGGATCCATTGGAGAATCAAAATTTTTGGCGTCCTCAATGAACTGGAGATAATAACCTCGTAGAACCATGAATATTTAGAACTATAAAAAAATTTGTGTTTGTTAATATATAATAAATGATTTTACATTTTCTAGATAATCTGAACTACCGTGTTTCAACAAAAAGTTTCCTAATAATTTCATGTACTGAAACTAGAATTATCCCTTTGAAATCATGGAATAAAGTTAGTGATTTATCAAAAAATTCATAATTGTTCTCAGATAATGCCCATGATCCTCCTCAGATTTATAATAAAAAAGGATTTCATCTATAAATACTACTACAAAGGTATCAGATACTTGTGGAAAATCCTATTCAATGATTCTATAAAAACTGAAGGAGTATCTTTTTAACCAAAGGAATAACAAGGTACACATAGTGACACACCTACTCTGAAAAGAAGTTTTCTAGATGAAAGATTAATTTATTCTTAAAAAATGGTAACAAGAGTGAATATTAGTCTTTATAAAACAACTTTTCAAATTACATATTATCAAAAAGATAATTAATCTACTGAAATAGATATTTTTTCTTATTCATAATTTACTGATATTTTAGTAATAATTAAAAAAGAAATTGAACCCTAAAATTTTTTAGTAACAAGAACCTGTGCCACCTATGGTTACACACCTTTTAGTATAAATCCTTTTTATAGAAAAACATCTAACTAGGAATAAAATCCCTATAGTTTAGATGTTTCTATGTGGTAAGATTCAATTGAAATTGGTTAAGTACCATAAATAAAATAAACAGTAAAATCGTCCTCTCTTACCGATGGAAAACCAGATAATTCAGAAAGAAACATGTCAGAAAACTCGATGAAAACTGAAGTGAGATCAGTTCTCAAAGGTTTCTACCACATATAAAAAACAGATATTGATATTATATTCCCCGTCTCTAGATAAGAAGTTATAGTCCTACTTGACCATAGGATGCATTCTCTTTGGAAGAAAAGTGGCACACCATTGGGTGAAGTAAGGTAGACCCGTCGAAGATAATTATAAATCGGGGATTTATTTTCAAGGATCTAATCCATCCTAAAACTGAAATCAATAGGTTTCATGTCGAGAACAAGAGAACTCCAATAAATCTTGACATCTGGTAGAGAGACACACACGTGAGAATATGTAGATTATTCACTCCCTTCATACCAAGCGGTGTAGTAAGATCCATTGAACAATATAAAATATCCACATGATGATTTAGCAAATTAAAAATACGTGTTGTAATAAATGAATGATATAAACTAGAAAAAATAGATATGTAACTAATGATGAATCTATATTAATGGTACTTCTTATAGCTGATAGACCAGTGTATCCTTCTGATAGAGTATCCTCCACTAAATTATGTATCCTTTTCCCAGATGCATATAGTTGGAAGCCTTTTATATTTGAATCACATAATTTCCCAATAGTCTTAGGATGAGCTAATGAAACTGCTCCACTAAATAGAGTATAATATATATGAATGAACCTCTATAAGTGGCTATAATTTCTACATGATCCACAGTTTTTTGGTGGCTTAGTAAAATCCATCTTGGAATTTCCCATATTTCCAAAGTATTATGAAATCAATGAATTTTCTCAGGGTGAGGTTTGAGTTATAGAATGAACCTTTTGTCATGAAATATCATTATAACCAACATGCTTCCTCTATCTATTAGAGGAACTCACACTGCCATTATGAGATAATGAAACTCCGAATAACCTTGACAATCAATTCATGGGTCATCTTGACCCTCGGTTATCTATCTAGTACATCTATATATAAGGTCGTATTAAAAATAGAAAAACTAAGAATGAATATCTTGAATGTGTCTCATCTTGAAACATTGCGAATTCATCTTCTAATTAAATACAAATATCAGGTGTGAAATTCACAAGTTCTGCAAAATGGTTTTTAAATACTGTTATGGTTTTGTCAACTTGCTCAAGCCTATATAGGCTTGTAAAACATCATTGAATATTGATAGAACTAGTCAGTGAAAATAAACTTTCTATCCATTAACTCTAATCCCCAATTATTCTTCACAGTTAAAATTATTTCCCATCAACTCCTAGTTGTTCCTTCCATCATGACGGTGGATCACGTCACATTGATTTAGTTGGGTGTGTCCAATAAACCAAAAATTTGTTGCATCATGCTCAACCATTCATCTTCATCTTAAAGATCATTCATACAATTTAACAGTGTTTGTTTATAGAAAATGAACTCCCGAATGTACATATTCATAATGTCCATATGAGGTTCCACAAATTAACCCTGAACAGAATATAAAGGGGGTTGTTGTACTATAGCAGGGATAGTGTGCACAATAACTACAACTATATATAGTTATAATATCGGATCCGCTAACTGAGGTTCAAAAACATCCTCCTCAAGGGTTTCATTCACATGTCCTCTCAGAGGCATGATTCTATACAACATTATTAGATAAAAATAATACATCAAATTAAACTCAAACAGAGACCTAAGGGAGATTAATCCCAAAACATAAATTAACATGATTTTAATTTCAATATATCCAAATCAATTTTGGGAAAATACTAAAATCAATCCACAAGAAATCTTTCCCTAACCACTATTTTAAACATAAGGTTATTTACAATGAGAGATGTCTAGGAACATAATGAAAAATAAATCCAAAGTCTCGACAATATTTTACAAATGTATATTGATTTCAAAAGAAAATGTATATAGAAGACTCTAATACAACTTCATCATGAACCAAACAGGGAACCATAGTAACCTGACTACATTTCTAACAACTACATTTCTCGGCGGGCATTCCTGATCCCCAAGGGTTAGTGACTAGCTTATCACATCATAAAAACTGAAAGTGGTAACAATTTTTCCACATTCATTAATAAAGTAAAATAAATAATATTGTATGCATATTCAAGGAAAATACCCTTGGATTAATATAATATAAGTTAAATATGTATTAAATCATAAATTACCACTACCAAAGTTACAAAACAAGGAAAACAACCCAACTCCCATCTCATAAACAACTGACCATGTCCGAGGATCAACATTAATATCTACTTCTAATAGATCTTTTATACTTGGTAGAACTTATAAGAATATAAAATTAAAACACTTCAAGACAAAAGGAGGGAATGAGACAAAGCCCAATAGGATTTCAATAAATGGTTCTTTAAGAAGATTCTAATATCGAATTGACTAGGAATGTTCTTTCAGTTTTTTAAAACACTGTTTGGCATATCGATAGCATGCTTCAAAATTATTGCATTGCAATTTCAATGATACATATAGATTAGCAATTGATGCTTCATATTTTAAATTATTGAAATATATTTAAGAATGTAACACCCCAGGTAAATAAAGAATAGACATTTTCATATTTATCCATATTTGTGAATAAAATATTAATATGACTTTAAAGGTTATGCAATGCTCGATGGCGTACCCAACACGCAACAACGAGTTTCTTGGGAATCTTACGTTGCACTCTAATAATAAAATAATATTATTTTAAATGGTAGTTAACATGTAGCCGTTGTAAAGGCGGGAATGGATAGAAATAACTAAAATATTATTATATATGTTTTTAAATGTTTTTACATTTATACAATAAAGGATAAAGGCTTAAAATATGGAAAGAATTCAATTTTAGGCGTTTATGCCCTAGTTTTCACTAAAGGTTCACTTATCACCTTTTGATGGAGAACCGTCATTAAATATAGTTTTGTTCACTCCTAAACATTCTTTTGGACCAAATAAAACTCTTATTAAGAATTGGGACATCAAAATTTACTTTGTGTAAATTTTTGGTATCTTTCCGATAAAGTTCATTTTTTAATGAATAGTGTAAAATGTTGTATTTTAATTCAAAACCACTTTTTAATATAATTTATTTATATGATTAGATTATATTTTTAATTGGTTTTAAAGTGAAATTAGAAAATATTTTTACCATTAAATCCAATAGTGGTCGTTGGAATCAATTTCACTTTGAAATCAGACTTAAACTAGTGTCAATCTTTTGATACTTTTGTTTCATAAAAACACGCTATTTGTCATGACAGCGGGAATTAATTATTAAATTAATTAATGTGACTTATATGTTTTGAATTTTGTAAAACGGACTTAATTTTTGAATTCAGAATATCAAATATAGCTTAGGGTGAATTTTTGGGATTTTTCTGAAAAACTTCAATTTTTGATGAATAGTGAAACCACTAAGTGGTACTTATAAAAACTGATTTTCCGTTTAAATGAAATTTTTCCATCATTGTGTTTTGATTTTCAAAAATACGACATACATGGTTGTCATTAAGAAGTAAAATGTGGTTCAATGAGATTAAAATAATTTTTTTGGTGAATAGTAACTTATTAAGTTTTTAATCGCGATTAGTGGTAATTAGAGTAGTTTAAGGTAAAAATGATGCTTTAATAAAATGAGATAAGCTTTACACATGTCTTGCCCTCATTGGTTGTATCATGGCCGACCAATACAAGCCATGGGTCAACTTGGGGACGCCATGGATCCACTTTGGTTGGGAAATGACATAAATAACATTTTATTTAATGTAAACTAAAATTGACACAAACATGATATGTTTTACTAAAACATTTTTTAAGTAGGGTTAAACAAGTCCAAATTTTTATTATAAATAGTCATTGGAAAGATAAAACTATTTCCTACATCATAGTATTTTTTTTATAATTTTTAGACATTAAATAAATTAAATTATTTATGACATAATAATGATGCAGTGATGACATCATTATTTGACGATTTAAATAAAATGGAAAGATAATGTCAAATCTATGAAATAAACATGTCCAAAACTTATTGGATGGGTGGATTTTGAACCCTTATCACCTTATCCACGAATTATATCAATGTGGGACCTTTTAAAACCGAAACACATTTTCAAATAAAGTAATATTTCTTTACTTTCCAAAAGTACCCCTCCTCTCCTCTTATAAAAGGCCCCCACCTCTACCTCATTTAACACACTCCTCAAGCCTTTGGCTCGGCCAACCCCTGCCCATTTACTCTCTCCACATCCCTATCCTCATCCTAGAGGATTCCCTTTTGGCAGAATCCTTTCAAAGGAAGCCTTTAGGCTCAAATCAAAAGGAGTTACACTTTTAAAGGTAATTCACTCTCTCATGTTCATTTGTTTTATTTTGCTTCTCCAACCCCCTAAACTCTTTTTATTTACTTCTTTTGTAACAACACCAGTATCTTCAATATACTAGGATGTTTTTATAATATTTATTCGAGCTACACTCTCACACAACTACATCAAATGGTTAAAGAACATACGGTTTCCGTGGATGGTGAAATTCTGCCTCCCGAAACGATGATTGTTCAATACTCATTTAACACCTTCAAAGGTGGCCATTATGATGTCACTATTTTTATATATGATATATAATATGTTTATGTTTTATTTATGCTTCTGTATTTTTCATTTTTGTCTTACCTTTATGGCTTCCATTATGGGTATACGCGATATCTTCATTTAAGGAAGTGCGGACTACCGCCCCCTCAAAGTGATTTGATTTGTTAAATACCATATGTGGGATGTATAAAGGATGGAAATATGATATTATATATGATATTATACTGGAATTATAATATACCTTTATATCATTATTATTCCATTCTATAAAATACGAAATAGAAATGAAAGTAGCGTTCATGCGTACGTACGGCTTACCGTCTCCATGAACGGTGCATTTCATTTCTTACCTATAAATGATTATGTAATGTTATAAATGCATACATGTACTGGATATATATGACATATATTATATCTACATAATGAATACAATTCTGGATATAATAAACATTTGGACACACGAACAACATGTAATTGTAAGAAGTCCACTTTCGACTTAAGAACCAAATATCGACAAAACAAATATTATTAACTTAAATGATTACATAATGTTTATGACATGGTAATAAGTGGTATAAAATTAATAATTAACTTGAAAAAGGTTCTTATGGAATTATAAATTAACTCAAGTTTATTATTCAGGAGATTAAAGAACGATCGAGTCAAGTCGGACCCGAGGTAAGGGATCCTACCACTCTCTTTCTTTTTAAGTACACTCTTTTATGTCATTTATTTTAAGCTCATATTTCTTATGATTGGGATGTTCTTTTATATTACATTTACTGTAATTTTTATGTTCATGTGATGAGAGACCCTATTCTCTCTCATCAATCCATTTTGGAAGTTTTGAGTGGCGCCGTTAGGCTGCCGAACTTTCGTAAGAGATCTAACCTCTCTCTTTCTTTTTAAGTACTCTCCTTTATGTCACTTCTTTTAAACTCCTCATTGCAATGTTGGGGGATTTTCTTTTATATTCCACTTGCTGTAAATTCTATTGTAATATGATTGGATACTCTATTTGATCTCATCAATCCATATTCGGAAGTTTTATGTGGCGCCGTTAGGCTGCCGAGTTTTCGTAAGGGATTTTTCATCTCACTTTTATTCCCGTGAGATTTATGCTACATTCGCCACAAATTCCATTGAGTGGTGTATATACTACCCATTATTCTACTCTTTGTGTAATATACTTTCGTTTATGAGTATTTACATCAATGACCTATTGTCTTTATTTCATGGGGTGTATGTTTTGAAAGATACCCAAGTCGGTAAGGGAACCTTTCACCCTCCTCTTTTTTTAAAAGGCTTCTTTTATTGGGTCTTTTAATTTACATATTTTTATGTTGGGATATGTTCTCATACATCCTTATTGATGTAAATTTTATGTCCAAGTGATGAGATACACTTTTTACCTCTCATCAACTCATTTTGATGTGATGCCGTTAGGCTGTCAAGGGAACTTTTTAACCCAATTTCGATTTCTTTGGGTTCAACTTGTAGTCATTGAATATGTCATCCATTGAATATGTGTGAATGAACTTTTATTGTTTTACACTTAATATCCACTTATATTGGGTGTATATATATTTGTCACACATATTTTTGAGATTTATTTGTCCTTAATTTAAGGATACCTTCTTTATAAGTGATTTCATCACATTTGACATTTCTATTGAGGGTTCATTGCTGTTATGCACCAATTCACTCTTATATGGTGTATATACTATCCTTTGGAGTATTATATCATGAATCCATTTATTCTCATGATATTATAAAGTTCTGACTAAATGTTATTCCTCGATTATTGTATTCAAGTGTCTCTAATTTTGGTAAAACCCCCTTTAACCAAAATATCGTTTTAAATGTTTTAATTATTTATTCTTATTAATATCCATGTTTTCAAAATGGTTTTAAGGATTTATTTATATGGATATTAATGGTTTAAAATGATAAAAGATTCAAGGTGGTATGGGACACTTTGATTCAAAAATCTCTTTATTAAATGTTTTAAATGGTTTTGGAAATGGTTTCTTTTTGAATGGATTCATTATTTCAATATCCTAAAATGTTATATTGTGATTGAAATGTGGAAATGTTATGTTTCCTTTATTCATGTTTATGTGATACAATTATGTTATGGTTCTTGGGAATTGTTATGAAGAACGGGTGGCTCTGTGATAAACTAAGGGCGGGTGAGCCCGATATAGCTCTCCAATGCATTGGGTAACGCGAAGGAGTGAAACGTTAAGGTTTCTCCGAAGAGATTTAGGGAATATACTGTGATGGGTATTCCAAACGTAACCAAGTGGGTTACTCCCTACGTAAGAATGTTATGAATGCCTCAAGTTACCTTTATGTCTTATGTTTTCTATGATTTATTCATGATTTGATAAGCCTATGTTTTATGGGTAAAGTATGAATTCATTCTTATGTATATATGAACTCATGTTTCCTTTCCATATTTTTATAACCCTTACTGAGCTTTTTATGCTCATCCCAAGTTTTTTAAATTCTTTTCACAGGTGAAGGGAAAGGTACATGATGTGATGGTAGTGTCAAGGATGTGTCAAGAAAGAATCCATGTTTTATTTTAAATAGGTTTCCATTGATGGGAAGAATGAATATTGTCTTTTATGTAACCACTTTGTTTAAATGTGGAATGTAATGCAAGTTTCATGATCTAATTCTCTAAAACTCTAAACCTGAAAAGATCCTCAATGTGTAATCTTGTAATAACTCAAGTTTAAGTAAGGTTTAATGCTGGGGCCCTATAGTTGGTATCAGAGGTCGGTTTAGATAACTTTAGAGGTTAGGGTATTCTTTAATCATAAGTGACATTACCATAATGGTTAGGATTTCAGAAAGAGTCCTAGTTTTAGATAAAGTGAATGAGTAAGTATATCTTATTGTTTATCTTACTCATTAGTACATGATGGTTTTGTTGATATACTCACACTGGCCTTTTTGGTTTTAGTAAATGGCTGGATCTAGCAGGAACCAAAGTAACAGTGGATGTGAAGGAAACTGTGACAGTTTTTTGAGCAAGCAACTGAATGATATGGGAGCTGCAATGAGAACTCTTTTGATTATCCTCAACCAACTATCTGGAGTCATGATTGACCACCTAAACCTTGGATATTTCTCTAAGGAATCATATATGTAAGAAACAAATCCCTACGAAAGTACAGGTAATAATCATAAAGGTAAGTGTGTTCAAAAACCTATGTGTCAAAGATGTGGAAAGAAACACCTAGGAAAATGTTTCAAAGGGACAGAAATATGCTATAGATGTGGAAATGAAGGTCATAAAGCAAGAACCTGCCATGGAAAAAGGAAGCATCCAGTTGACTCGAGAAAAGGGAAAGAAGTTCTTTCTGAGGGATCAATTGAATGTTTTAAATGTGGTGTGCATGGTCATTATGCAAACACATGTCCTATGAAGAAGTTTCGTGAATGGGGTCACCAAGAGCGTACCAATATTCGTTTACCAATACCTAATGCCATTCCGATTGAGGATGAAGAAACTGACAATGACCAATCAAAGGTATGTACTATTTCATGACTATTGTTTTCTTATTTTGGAATCTTAGGATATGATTAATGATTTTGTTTGTAGGAAAGAGGTATTCCGGAATAAGTTGGAAAGGAATGGATAATGGATCATGAAGAATGTTGAATGAGTAAGATGTCAACATATAAGGGCTTCAAGAGTTAGGGTGAAATTCTTAAGAGTATTAAGTCTCTTTTGATGATGGGGTTACATTAGAAGACTTTTTATATTATTTGTAACCCTGATGTTTAATATAGGAAAATTTTATTCAAATAATAGTTATCTTTTCTTTTGTGGACATAGTTATAAAGAACCATTTGGGTTTATATGATCCTTACTTTTGAGGTAATTATGGGTTACCATATGTTATGATTGAAGTGAAAGGCATGAGATAAAATTGAGGATAAATTATGTTATGGTTATTTTTGATGATTTTATCCCTTTTTGGGTAATGATTTTAGAATTATATAGTTTTGGAAAAAGGACAACACGCAGACCGTGTGACAACCCGTCACGTCAGACAATGCTGCGGGAATCGAACCCACAACCAAAGTGCGACTGGTATTTATCGCCTACCACTGGACTACGTGAAGTCCCTGGTTAGTTTGACTGATTCTTTTTAGTTATATGATTTTATGAATTAAGAGTAAGTTGATTTTGGAGGATATGTGATTAGGATAATTACTTTTCAATGTGAGACTTTAGGAGCGACTAATGTTGTTTGGAGATAAATGTTACGATTTAACTTGGAAGACTATGTGACTAAATCCTTCAAATATTTGGGTTTCAATCTTATATTGGTTTACTTTGAAGAATTTTATGGACAAATTGATTATAGAATGGTCCTCGTTGAACTTTGGGTTTTGTTGGACAAATTTTGGAGATTAAGAATAGATTTTCTTTTTATAAAGGGTTATCCTTTTCTGGATTATCTGATCTTGTACTAGCCTTTTTGGTTTTGGTTTTGGTTAAAGACATGGGAAGTATATAGTTCTATTTTGTGGATTAGGTGATTCTTTAGAAGTTGATTATAGTACTCTTAATGTGAACAAGTCTTCCTAAATACTCGTCTTTTGGAGAAAATATGAGTTTGTGTAAGGAATCTAATAAAAGTTGAAATTCAACATGATAAGTGATTATGCTTCCTTATGAATAAATTCCTCAATAAAAAGTAACTTAAAACAAAAATGTTGTCTATTAACTTTTCCTACTGGGGAACCCAACACCGTTTAACCCATCACAAGTTTGTGATTTTATTATTGTTAACTTTCTCCTAAACATGTTTTCTATCACTCTCCATCGGAACATGACCCTATGTTTTCTCCTCCATTTCCATATTTTCATACTTAGAATCCTAGTATGGGTTAACTCGGGTGACCTCTGTGCTTATCTTTCTTTATTTTAAAGTGATTGTTTTACCGACTCTTGTTCCGATGTGGGACTTTCAAGGATGTTTCCAAGCGCAATTTTAAAATTGCGAGGACGCAATTCCCAAGAGGGGGGAAGGATGTAACACCCCAGGTAAATAAAGAATAGACATTTTCATATTTATCCATATTTGTGAATAAAATATTAATATGAATTTAAAGGGGATGCAATGCTCGATGGCGTACCCAACACGCAACAACGAGTTTCTTGGGAATCTTACGTTGCACTCTAATAATAAAATAATATTATTTTAAATGGTAGTTAACATGTAGTCGTTGTAAAGGCGGGAATGAATAGAAATAACTAAAATATGATTATATATGTTTTTAAATGTTTTTACATTTATACAATAAAGGATAAAGGCTTAAAATACGGAAAGAATTCAATTTTAGGCGTTTATGCCCTAGTTTTCACTAAAGGTTCACGTATCACCTTTTGATGGCGAACCGTCATTAAATATAGTTTTGTTCACTCTTAAACATTCTTTTGGAACAAATAAAACTCTTATTAAGAATCGGGACATCAAAATTTACTTTGTGTAAATTTTTGGTATCTTTCCGATAAAGTTCATTTTTTTAATGAATAGTGTAAAATGTTGTATTTTAATTCAAAACCACTTTTTAATCTAATTTATTTATATGATTAGATTATATTTTGAATTGGTTTTAAAGTGAAATTAGAAAATATTTTTTCCATTAAATCCAATAGTGGTCGTTGGAATCAATTTCACTTTGAAATCAGACTTAAACTAGTGTCAATCTTTTGATACTTTTGTTTCATAAAAACACGCTACTTGTCATGACAGCGGGAATTAATTATTAAATTAATTAATGTGACTTATATGTTTTGAATTTTGTAAAATGGACTTCATTTTTGAATTCAGAATATCAAATATAGCTTAGGGTGAATTTTTGGGATTTTTCTGAAAAACTTCAATTTTTGATGAATAGTGAAACCACTAAGTGGTACTTATAAAAACTGATTTTCCGTTTAAATGAAATTTTGCCATCATTGTGTTTTGATTTTCAAAAATCCGACATACATGGTTGTCATTAAGAAGTAAAATGTGGTTCAATGAGATTAAAATAATTTTTTGGTGAATAGTAACTTATTAAGTTTTTAATCGCGATTAGTGGTAATTAGAGTAGTTTAAGGTAAAAATGATGCTTTAATAAAATGAGATGAGCTTGAAACATGTATTACCATCATTGGTTGTATCATGGCCGACCAAGACAAGCCATGGGTCAACTTGGGGACCCCATGGATCCACTTTGGTTGGGAAATGACATAAATAACATTTTATTTAATGTAAAAGTAAAATTGACACAAACATGATATGTTTTACTAAAACATTTTTTAAGTAGGGTTAAAGAAGTCCAAATTTTTATTATAAATAGTAATTGGAAAGATAAAAAGATTTCCTACATCATAGTATTTTTTTTATAATTTTTAGACATTAAATAAATTAAATTATTTATGACATAATAATGATGCAGTGATGAAATCATTATTTGACGATTTAAATAAAATGGAAAGATAATGTAAAATCTATGAACTAGACATGTCAAAAACTTATTGGATGGGTGGATTTAGAACCCTTATCACCTTATCCACGAATTATATCAATTTGGGACCTTTTAAAACCGAAACACATTTTCAAATAAAGTAATATTTCTTTACTTTCCAAAAGTACCCCTCCTCTCCTCTTATAAAAGGCCCCCACCTCTACCTCATTTAACACACTCCTCAAGCCTTTGGCTCGGCCAACCCCTGCCCATTTACTCTCTCCACATCCCTCTCCTCATCCTAGAGGATTTCCTTTGGGCAGAATCCTTTCAAAGTAAGCCTTTAGGCTCAAATCAAAAGGAGTTACACTTTTAAAGGTAATTCACTCTCTCATGTTCATTTGTTTTATTTTGCTTCTCCAACCCCCTAAACTCTTTTTATTTACTTCTTTTGTAACAACAACAGTATCTTAAATATACTAGGATGTTGTTATAAGATTTATTCGAGCTACACTCTCACACAACTACATCAAATGGTTAAAGAACATACGATTTCTGTGGATGGTGAAATTCTGCCTCCCGAAACGATGATTGTTCAATACTCATTTAACACCTTCAAAGGTGGCCATTATGATGTCACTATTTTTATATATGATATATAATATGTTTATGGTTTATTTATGCTTCTGTATTTTTCATTTTTGTCTTACCTTTATGGCTTCCATTATGGGTATACGCGATATCTTCATTTAAGGAAGTGCGGACTACCGCCCCCTCAAAGTGTTTTGATTCGTTAAATACCATATGTGGGATGTATAAAGGATGGAAATATGATATTATATATGATATTATACTGGAATTATAATATACCTTTATATCATTATTATTCCATTCTATAAAATACGAAATAGAAATGAAAGTAGCGTTCATGCGTACGTACGGCTTACCGTCTCCATGAACGGTGCATTTCATTTCTTACCTTTAAATGATTATGTAATGTTATAAATGCATGAATGTAATGGATATATATGACATATATGATATCTACACAATGAATACAATTCTGGATATAATAAACATTTGGCCACACGAACAACATGTAATTGTAAGAAGTCCACTTTCGACTTAAGAACCAAATATCGAAAAAACAAATATTATTAACTTAAATGATTACATAATGTTTATGACATGGTAATAAGTGGTAGAAAAGTAATAATTAACTTGAAAAATGTTCTTAAGGAATTAGAAATTAACTCAAGTTTATTATTCATGAGATTAAAGAACGATCGAGTCAAGTCGGACCCGAGGTAAGGGATCCTACCACTCTCTTTCTTTTTAAGTACACTCTTTTATGTCATTTATTTTAAGCTCATATTTCTTATGATTGGGATGTTATTTTATATTACATTTACTGTAATTTTTATGTTCATGTGATGAGAGACCCTATTCTCTCTCATCAATCCATTTTGTAAGTTTTGAGTGGCGCCGTTAGGCTGCCGAACTTTCGTAAGAGATCTAACCTCTCTCTTTCTTTTTAAGTACTCTCCTTTATGTCACTTCTTTTAAACTCCTCATTGCAATGTTGGGGGATTTTCTTTTATATTCAACTTTCTGTAAATTCTATTGTAATATGATGGGATACTCTATTTTATCTCATCAATCCATATTCGGATGTTTTATGTGGCGCCGTTAGGCTGCCGAGTTTTCGTAAGGGATTTTTCATCTCACTTTTATTCCCGTGAGATTTATGCTACATTCGCCAAAAATTCCATTGAGTGGTGTATGTACTGCCCATTATTCTACTCTTTGTGTAATATATTTTAATTTATGAGTATTTACATCAATGACCTATTGTCTTTCTTTCATGGGGTGTATGTTTTGAAAGATACCCAAGTCGGTAAGGGAACCTTTCACCCTCCTCTTATTTTAAAAGGCTTCTTTTATTGGGTCTTTTAATTTACATATTTTTATGTTGGGATATGTTCTCATACATCCTTATTGATGTAAATTTTATGTCCAAGTGATGAGATACACTTTTTACCTCTCATCAACTCATTTTGATGTGATGCCGTTAGGCTGTCAAGGGAACTTTTTAACCCAATTTCGATTTCTTTGGGTTCAACTTGTAGTCATTGAATATGTCATCCATTGAATATGTGTGAATTAAATTTTATTGTTTTACACTTAATATCCACTTATATTGGGTGTATATATATTTGTCACACATATTTTTGAGATTTATTTGTCCTTAATTTAAGGATACCTTCTTTATAAGTGATTTCATCACATTTGACATTTCTATTGAGGGTTCATTGCTGTTATGCACCAATTCACTCTTATATGGTGTATATACTGTCCTTTGGAGTATTATATCATGAATCTATTTATTCTCATGATATTATTAAGTTCTGACTAAATGTTATTCCTCGATTATTGTATTCAAGTGTCTCTAATTTTGGTAAAACCCCCTTTAACCAAAATATCGTTTTAAATGTTTTAATTATTTATTCTTATTAATATCCATGTTTTCAAAATGGTTTTAAGGATTTATTTATATGGATATTAATGGTTTAAAATGATAAAAGCTTCAAGGTGGTATGGGACACTTTGATTCAAAAATCTCTTTATTAAATGTTTTAAATGGTTTTGGAAATGGTTTCTTTTTGAATGGATTCATTATTTCAATATCCTAAAATGTTATATTGTGATTGAAATGTGGAAATGTTATGTTTCATTTATTCATGTTTATGTGATACGATTATGTTATGGTTCTTGGGCATTGTTATGAAGAACGGGTCGTTCCGTGATAAACTAAGGGCGGGTGAGCCCGATATAGGTCTCCAATGCATTGGGTAACGCGAAGGAGTGAAACGTTAAGGTTTCTCCGAAGAGATTTAGGGAATATACTGTGATGGGTATTCCAAACGTAACCAAGAGGGTTACTCCCTACGTAAGAATGTTATGAATTCCTCAAGTTACCTTTATGTCTTATGTTTTCTATGATTTATTCATGATTTGATATGCCTATGTTTTATGGGTAAAGTATGAATTCATTCTTATGTATATATGAACTCATGTTTCCTTTCCATATTTTTATAACCCTTACTGAGCTTTTTATGCTCATCCCATGTTTTTGAAATTCTTTTCACAGGTCAAGGGAAAGGTACATGATGTGACGATAGTGTCAAGGATGTGTCAAGAAAGAATCCGTGTTTTATTTTAAATAGGTTTCCATTGATGGGAAGAATGAATATTGTCTTTTATGTAACCACTTTGTTTAAATGTGGAATGTAATGCATGTTTCATGATCTAATTCTCTAAAACTCTAAACCTGAAAAGATCCTCAATGTGTAATCTTGTAATAACTCAAGTTTAAGTAAGGTTTAAGACTGGGGCCTTATAAAGAAGGTGTAATTTTCCTTTTACTAAAGGGCACATTACATAAAAATCAATATTCATAAAACTAGATTAAATAAACACGTTTATATTCAAAAGGATAAATAATTTCTTATAGGATGTAAAATAGTCTACAAAAATGGATCATATACGTTAGAAAAAAAAGGTGAGAAACATTTTTATGAACCTAATAAGGTATGTATGTTCCATGATATAAGGACCCCACACTCATATATAATGGAATATATATATGTATTCCCCTTTGAAATCTGGTGAAAGAGAACTCATCAACATTGCCTAAAGGATATGATGTGATGAAATGATGTTTGAGAATGTTGTGAGTTGTAATTTTCCATCCAGATAAATCATTAACTACCTTTGGATTTCAGGTGATCATTTACGAAAAATGGATTCCAATTTATTTCAAGACCTATTAAAATACAATTAATACACTTCTATATTTAAAATCTGTCAAACAGACCATTAAATCCTATAATGGGGTTTTAATAAAAAAAGATAAATTTTTACAAAGATAAAACCCAATGATATTGATCAAATCAGGTTTAAGACATTTTTCATAATTTATGATATGTTACCAATTCTTGAAATTCCAGAAACCCATCTT
The DNA here is from genome assembly GCA_963277665.1 of Viscum album. NCBI lineage: Eukaryota > Viridiplantae > Streptophyta > Magnoliopsida > Santalales > Viscaceae > Viscum > Viscum album. The sequence continues at coordinate 1,352,833,098 of OY728153.1, read as the reverse complement.
AAAACTAAATTTTCATATTTCATATTTTAATAAATTTTATCTACTTCATAACAACTCCCCAAATCTATTCAATTATCATTTTTCAAAATATGTCATCAAATAAAATTATTTTTTTAATTAAACAAGTTAATATTTTATTATTTCCATAACCACACCACAATTCACTAAAATTGGAGCTTTTATTATTTAATTCTAAGAACGCATTTCAAAAACCCAAATCCAAACGAATAAATATATCTCAAAATATAATATAATGACATTTTAAAAAAAATTAAAAAAATAAATTTTTCTCAAGCATTTGAAAATAATAAATAAATTTTAGGTTAATTTAAATTTGGCATCATATTAGAAGCACCTACATTTTTTGTCACATATACATGAATTATGTGATGTACCTTCCAACAAAAACAATAATTAATTATATCTAATAACTCAACCTAGAAATAATATTTTACAACACATATTTTAGATCCAATGATTCCTCGATAAACTATCAAACCCCAAAAAAGAAAAAGGAAATAGATATAGAGATTGATATATCTCTTACATGATAAGTTACAACACAACTACCACACTGATCGAATTCTGAATGTAACCATCCAAAAGGGTATAAGTGCTGCATTGTTTCCTAGGAAAGCATATATGATCAAGTGAAATATGTTATGGAGATGGGGAAATAATATTATGTGTTTTTATTCCTATATTAATATAATTCTCAAGTATTTATATGGCGTGCAACCCAGTTAAACGTCAGGTAATCAAAAATAGTTCATATCCATTGAAAACCCTGTCACATTTTTATTAAAAATATCCATTTTAATTTATGGATTCACACAATGCTTATCCATATTAGATGATATGTAAATCTATATAAGGATACAAAAAATGACCAATTAAAGCTAAGAATCCATCAAATATGTGACATCGCCATTATAAGTATCCTCTGAATTCATTCCTAGCCATATTTAAACAATTAAAAAGGGAAACCACAATAAAGCTACAGATGATATTAATAGAATGATAATGGGATATTACATGAGAAGTGGTTATGATGAAACTGTTAGAGTATCAAGAACATTAACATGTTCAATGGGATAAAATTAAAAGGGCATTATTCATAAAAAACAATGGATTCTCCCATCCTCTATGTGGTTAATCATTCATAGAGAATTTTAGTTTATATATTCATCTTCGATAGACATTAGGTTTTTATCTCAATATAGTATCAAGTAACATTTTTTATCTTCTTTGAGTGGGATACTTCCTCCTCATGAATAATTGGGATTTTCTATCAAACATTCCCAAACATACAAACATTTTAAATATTTTTTTGTCTAAAAAATACGCTTTTATTTTCAGTTCATATCATTTAAATATTCACTAAAAACATCCTTTTATTTTCGTAAACATACATCACTTCCTATTATAACTAATATTTCAAATGTACCAACATTAATAAATTAATAAATGTTATAGTAATAATACAACAGTATTAGAAGTTATTTTTGTAATGGGACATTATTCTTTATGACATGAGAGCTTCCAATAGAAACATTAACAATTTAATGTCAATCCGTAAAAAATAAAAAAACATCTCTGTTAATATCATATTATTATTCTCATAACCGTTTAATAAAAAATTATATTTTAATATTTAAATCAGTTATTTTTAGAACCTACATCGATATATTTCATTCAAAAAATTTATGAAATCTGGATTTTCTAATTTTAGGGTAGAGTAAATTACATACCACCTACCTTAATTTGGTGTGATCTCATATAAATAAGTCATAAAAACTAAAAAATCCATTATTCATCATGGGTCACAATGCATTTGTGATGTTTTTAACTCTAATAAAAAACTCAATCACTATGTCAAAAAATAATTCATATTTATTTATAAATATTTACGATTTTTATTCATTATCATGATTTTCATTCAGTTGATCTTATTCAAATTCAAAATTAATTCATGGATATTTATTAGTATATGGTGCATTGGAAATGAAACAATTGATTTGAATTCATCATATTTAATTTCATGTATTTATGTTTAATTATGGAAACATAGATTTAAATCTTTTAAAAAATATAAATTTCAAAAGTGATGATCCTTATGTTGATTCCAAGTCCCATCCATGGATGAGAATCAAGATCACATAGATAAAATGATCTTTCCAAATATTCAAATATCCTTATGAAAATATACTTTATCCTTCAAATGTCATGATATATTCTCGTACAATAGAATAGGATGTTTAGGGAGAGAAGAAACATTACAATGCAAAGGAATAACTCCATTTAAATATCGTATCTCATAAATATCTCTTGAAATGAATCAAAACTAGAATGAAATAACAGATATATAGAATTACAGACTTTGACATTTCTTCACTATAATGTCAAATAAAGATAATATGATTAAATTATTTCATAGAAACTATGATTAATTTTGGACTTTATAAACCATCTTATAAGAATTATTTCATCACTAATTTTAGTGTTTATATTTAAAAATAAAATAATGGGATGGTTCCTCTACTAATTATGCAAGCATCTTTTAAAAAATTGATATTTATTACATCTTTTTAACCATATCTAGTATAAGATTTATAGATAAAACAATCTATTAGCTAGAGCCTTTCATTTTCTCTAATCCTTGTTTACATGTTGTAGACATCATCCCCCAACATAGCAATAATATTTATTATATGGACCATATCTATAATAATTATAGGTTTTAGGGGAATCTCCCCTAGCAAAAAATGTCATTTTTCATTGCCCAAATAAATGGTTTCACTTTTCATGTTCATTTGGTGTATACTCATTTTATCAATAAAAAATGACCTTTTTATAAATAAATATATAGGATTTAAAAATATTTAATTTTAATTAAAAAAGTATAACTTCAACCCATACAGAACATCTTAATGAAATTTTTTCATGATATATGAATATTTTCTTCATTCTAAAATTAGTACACCTATCCAATACTTGGTAATTTTCCTTCCTGTACATAAATTTTAAAATAATTATATATATTTAAAACAAATATAAAATGTAAAAATATTTAATGACAAAAAACAATAGGTACAATACAAAAATAAAACTTAAGAACCCAGTGATATGACACATTGCATCACATTCAACCAGGCTTTGAAGATTACAGTGTCAGATGCATTTTTGATGACCAGGGGTTTCGGTGGTGCATGGAAAGGATACATGCATGGTTTAATTAAAGAAGTAAAAAAAGTTATCCTGAGTCTCCCCTATGTTCTAGGCGTCGACCCCAACCATCTCTTTTGGATCGACGACCTCTCCAGAGCCTATACGGTGAAATCTTGCAACCGGCTCGCTATTAGCACTCAGAATGAAGTGAGGGAAGGGGGTCCTGAAAATAGATTTGGAAAATCAATGTCCCCCCAAAAATACGCCACATTTGGTGGTAGGTGTGCAAGGGCACCCTCCCTACCATGAGCCTTCTTTCCTTCCGATATATTTCCAGTGACAGGTTCTACCCCTTCTGCCCGAATGTCCCAGAGTCTCCCTTGCACGCTATCATCCAATGTCCGGTGGAAAGGGAGATTTGGAGGAAATGGAACTCTTCTACAGAATCCTCACTGATCATGGGATCTGACCTCCCCTCTTTTCTGATGCGATGGTGCTCCACCTTCTTGTTGGCTGAAGCATGCTATCTTTACATCATGGCCTGTATCATTTGGGTTCACTACAATGATGCCTTTTCAACCATGTTCACAAACGTCCTGAATTCTATATTGAAAAAGCCTCTTCTTGGTTTGAGGGCTGGCAGCTCCACCATGGACAACATTTTTACTTTGAAACCCCCTGTTTTTCCTCCCATTGGAGCCCGCCCCAGGAAGGGATTCTCAAGATTAATGTGGATGTATCTCTCCCCAAGGATTTTCTTATTTCCCTTAGCTTGCTGGCTCGAAACCATCTTGGTCATACCATTACAGCCAAACATGAGGCACATCACGCTTTTTGGGAACCAGTCGTTGTCGCGGCTACTACCATCCCCACCAGAATGATTCTCTCGGTTGACCGTGGATGGGAGAAAATCATCATCGAATCAGATTTCCTCACTATTATCAAAGCCATCAAACTCAACGATGGCGGACTTTAGTCCTTTGGATCCCTCATCAGGAAAATCCTCTCCAGCCGTCACTACTTTTCATTCTAAACCTTCTCCTTTACAAAAAGGTAAGGGAACAAGGCTACCCATCAACTGGCGGAAGCTGACCCCTTTGATGTCAACCAGCTCTGGCTGGACCATTTCCCTGCATGTTTTCGAGTCTGTACGTCTTCTGATTTTCACAATTAATGAATCCGTATTTTATAAAAAAATGCTAGGCAGACATAACAATTGTGCTGATTGAGTCTGAATGTGAACTTCCAACACAAAAATTCCATTTAAAATTTTAGTATATATCAACACAGATCACCTGATAACATAAAACTAATAAGTGAAACTACATATAAACATAGATGTATATGGACTGTATGAGTATAAAGACTATATTGGTACTAAACTAAGATCCTCTCTCTCACAGGAGAAACCCGTAAAACCAATAGGATCTAGAGTCACATTGAGAATTAAATAAAGTATATGATGATAAAATACATCATAATTTTATAAACAAAATATAAAATCACATACATACTACATACTCTCATATGGGAAAACATTCCATATATCATATCTATGACCTCAATAATATGTAAATGAGTAAATATCCCTCACACACATACACATATATACTTACACAATAACATATTGGGATCAAGTGACATCCATAATATATATATATTAATATGAAAAATATAAAGACATTTTAGTGGTATAATTTTCTTCTCTTGGGCATAAATATAAATTATGGATAATAAAAATCAGTTTAAATTTCCATAAAAAAATTGAAATCAATACAAGGAAAATGAAAATACTAACATGATATAAAATAAATAATCATAACAAAAATAAAATATATGTTTCTTTTTTGGGTAGAACATGATATTTTATCAATTTTATTTGAAATGAAACCAGTTTAGAAAAATATTTATTAAGGAAAATATAATTTCATAAAAAAATTATTATAGTCATGCCTAATTAAATGAAAAACTCCTCTTTGTCACACACTAATTATGTTTTATTATCTATTGATATCTTTGATCTATTATGAATTCTCAAAATAATAATTCTATTCATATTTTACTATAAATGTATGCAATATTGACCAATTTTTTCGGATAAATTTACATTAGTTATATGAATTAATCACCAGAGGCTCTCCACAGTGTAAAATAGTCTTATGGAAATTTAAGAAAGTTTTTTTGTTGTTGTTAGGGGTGAGATTTTTGTGTTTCACTTGTTTTTTAGAGATATTTATTGGTTTGTACATAGTTAAGGGTCTATAAATTATTTCCATGTGGTAGGAAAAGGGTTATGGGGGAAGAAAATAATAATGAACAATAAAACACGTGGTTTATATGACTGTTATAGTCTACAAAACATCTTGGAATTTATGGGACAAAGAGAAAATTATAGTTCTTAGTATTTATATTAATGCTTTTAATCCATATATTATTTTCCTAAAATTGTTTTATTTTTACACAAATGCTCCACGACCACTCTCATTTATACCCCCACATACGAAGTCCCCATATAAAGTGATTTTATATGGCTCTTGCGTAATTTTTACCCCTATGTCAAGTGGATCTTTGGAATTTTCGTTTTTGATTCTCTTTATTCTTCTTTTTGGTTCCAATATATTTAAATTTTTAGGGTTGCGTGTGTGGGTTTGGGGGAGTATTGGTGAAGCCCTATCAATGGTTGGGTTTTTCCTCATAAAATCTATAAGAGCATATATTTGGTGGATTTCATGGGTGTGGAGCATAAGTAAATTTATAATTAAGGAAAATAAAAAAAATAAAAAATATTTATTAATGTATTTATATATTTTTTAATTATAAAATTAAATATGGGACTTTATATTTTGTGGTATAGAATGAGGTTGGTGATGAATGATTTAGATGAAAAATTATGTTTAAAAGAGATGTGAGATTAGTGGATTATACTATAATAGATTTTGATAAATTTTTCTTATAATGGATATTTAATTTTATTTATATTTTTTATATATTTAATTTTTTTAATTAAGCTTATGAAATGATTATATAAAATTATTTGTTTTGTTCATGTAGTATTTATAATGAATGGGAACGAATTATTTACAAGATAATTAAATTATTTTCCATATGGAATTGAAATCTTTTTTTATTAAATGGTTACAATGACCAATAATAGATTTATTATTTGTATTTTTTTATGTATTATGTTGAATTTGTTTTGATATAATTATTTATTATTCAATTGAGTATCCTAGTTGGACACGACAATTTTTTTGTACACTGAGCTGAATGGGTTATAATTTTAATGTTTATTTTCTTCATTGGGTTTCATTAATATATTTATATTATTACTAATAATGGGATAATATTAGAGTGGGATTAATGATAGGTTGAATTTACTCATTGATTGTATTTGTTTCGTCAATGAAGAACGAAATCACATGATTTCTACTTGATTTTAGGCGCATTATTGAGGTTGGAAAATATTTTCATTTATGTATAGGTGACTTATTTGGTTTCATGAAGATTTAAAAAATGATAGATATTTAGTATAATCATGATTTGTATGAGCCTCTTCATATTAATTAGTTTCTCATGGAAAAATATTTCCCATATATTTTTGTTGTTGATTTGGTGTGTGGGTATTTTATTTTAAAATGGATGGGATTTGTGATAAAGTTGGTTATGGTTTGTTTGAAATGATTAATTTTAGTAGAAATGCTATATGATTTTATTATTTTACAAACTAATATGGGTTGGGGAATTTTTTCTAAATGAATTTAATGTATATTTTATTTTCACATTCATTGAGTGGATTAGAATGATTAAGGGGAATGTACTGGGTCTTATTTTCCTTCCCTACATACATAAAATTGATTACCTATATATTATATGAATTAATATTATAATCTTTTTGAATATTTCATTATTTGATGGGACATTATATCAGGAGTCATCTCTTGAAGACTAGAAAAGGAGTTTCTGTTATTATATATTTGGGGTTGTTAGATAAAATACTATATTGTTTGGGTGAGTTTATTTGTGTCAATATTTTATACAATTTATTTGTAAGTATACATTCAAATTTAGGTATTTTGTTTAGTACCATTTCTTATATGTATGTGTTTAATTGTTATAATGATTCATCCTTCACCCCTCTATGAAATTTGTTGGATATTGTACTTATTTATAGAGCCTTCGGTGGTTAGAAGATGATTCCAAGTCTTGTCTAAATTTTTTAATCATCTTATGTTTGGGATAGAGTATAATAATGTATTATAATGTTTTAAATTGTATTATTGTGCTTAGATCTAGTTCCGGTTGTCTTAGATATAAGATGTGTCAGTACTAAAGAGACAAATAATTATAATTTTTGATCAAAATCATTATAGTGCGATAAGACTCCCCAAGGAAGTTTAGGTGAATGAGTTTTCAATGAATATAGAATGGGGTAATTTTCTTCTTTTTCTATGATTAGATTTCCCATATATAGTTCATTGAGATGGGATTTAGACATCATGCATCATGTAGTACCCGTGTAGGGATTTCAAAGAAAATGCATGATTGTGTGTGATTGTTGATGTGATTTTGATATTACTGATTTTGTAATTACACATAAGATTACATATTTTTCTATTTTTTAAAATTTTGATAAAAGTTTATTTAATAAATTCAATTTACATTTAACATGCATGGATAAACTTATAAAAATAATATTTAGTGTATGTAAATTACATTTAAAATATACATTGTAATATTTACTTGGGCTATACTAATTGATGAAATATTTTTTTTATCTTTTATATTGTTATATATATAACTATTTATTTTGTTAATAACTATTATTGATTATTATTTATTAATGACAGGATTCCATAAAATGATGTTTGTGTTGAATAATTTTAAATTCAATAAAGACTATTTGGAATCAACTAAAAAGTTTATTTCGTGGAGATTTTGTTCAATATTTAAAGTATACATTACGCATTGAGTATGTTTTATTTTTTGCTTTATAATGTAATAAATTTAATGTTTAGTTTTGTATGTTTAAAGAAATTATATGGTTTTAATGATTCAAAATAAATAGTTTAATATAACTATTTTTAAAAAATTCCATTTCTTTTTTTTTGTTTCCATTTTAGTATTCAATTGTTTTATTTTTGAAATAATTTGAATAATAAAATAGGTTTTGAATTTTAAAATTTGATATGAATATTTTCTATATATTAGTTGAGTAAATAGTAATTTATATTAATTGAATAATTTTACAGGATAATTTAAAATAAAAAAATGGTGAAAAAATAATTTATTAGCGGAGTTTTTTTAAATTTTTTGTAGTAATAGTTGTTATGATTATTTCAAAAGAATTGTTTTCAATGTTTTAACATATTCGTAATTTTATATAGGTAATGAATTTTTTATTTTGGTTGTTTTTTATCACATTTCTAAAATGTAGTTACAGGTTCACTTTCATATACAAAAATAAATTTTTATCTCATTGGAAATTTAAAAAGAAGGATGATTTTATGTAATTAATTATGTTTTATATGTTTTTTAGAAAAATAATTTTACATGGGGATGATGTTTGAAAATAAGCATTTTCATGTTAAATTGACTATTGGAAAACAATCCGGTCAATTTATTTTGATATAAAATTGTTTTTGAAAATGTTCTTTGATGGAATGAATTAATGAAATATATTTATCTTTACTAGGTGATTAATGATTTCAGAAGGTGTGGTTTTGATGAAATCCATAGAGTGGTAAGATTAAAATATTAAATTTTTTTGATGTTGAAGGTTCTCTGAAAATTAATGTAATAAAATAACTTCGAATTTTTTGATGTTTTAAATAATTTTTTGAGAATATGGGAGGATTTAAAGATAATTTTAAAATAAATTTGATGAAATTAATCATTTGAAAGAATTTGTACTATGAAAAGGAGATATTATAAAGGTTGTTTTTTAATTGGTTTAAATCTATATATAAAAAATATGAATTTGGTTTTTATAATGATTATTTATTTGTAATAGTGATTTTATTCGGTAGTGAGTAGTTAAAACCTTGACTAATTGTGGTTCTTTCTTGGTAAAGATATTGATCATATTTTATATATATTACTAGGATTATCTTAGGAGAGGTTATTTGATAATTAGTTGAATATTTTGGTCTTACTATCTATGTAGTTAAATTACTAGGTTTTATGAACATTTGGGGATGGTATTTGTTAATTATATGTCAGATATATTGATTGAATTTTAAAATAACCAAAATTTTCCAGTTTTTCATAATTGGGATTTTATTATGGTGTCTTGAGGTTGAGATATTGATAGATTATCATATTGTTAGTCATTATTATGTGTTTCTAGTTTAGGTAGAATCCATTTTAGAAATGAGATATTTTTTAGATAAATTAGAATTAGAGTTGGAATCTTAGTGGTTTATTATAGGTTAATGGACACATAACAAAATATTGTAGTTGGTTTTTGGTGTCTAACCAATCGGATCAGTATGGGGGGGGGGGGTTGGAATATTAAATTTTTTTCATAGATGTAGTATATATAGACCCATACCTTTTATACATATTATTACTTTCTTTTAAGCCTAATTATCCCTGAATAAAATACCAATTAAGCAAACAATCATTGTGTTTGGAATACAAGGTATATATTTAGAAAACAACAAACTATAATATTACATAATTTTATTAATATAAATTTTTATTTACTAACCTCCTTAATGTTCCTAAAACTATATAGCATAACCTTTGAAATACAAACATAAAAGTAATGTGTTAAAAATCATAGAATGATAATAAAAATAAATAAAAAAAAAACCCGAGACATGACTTATAAAGAATAACATGATAACATAAAAGGCTTTGACCAGAAATAAACATATGGTAGAATAACATTTAAAACATGGAATCATATTATCTTGGAAATATTGTAATGTGGAAACAACATAATACATGGCATAAATATGAGTCACAACTAAGTGCTAACACAATATCACATGGTGGAAAAGTCCCATAATGCATAAGGTATACTCCCTAATCCTATACATGATGTCTCATGGTACAAAAAACTAAGAAATGTGTTGGAGTGATATCTAATAACACCCAACATAACATCGTCGTGAATATTTGTTCCACAAGATGAAATATAACATATGGAATAAACATAAGGGTTAACTATAGAATGAAATGGGCAGCATAATCAAGTCATATGGACAAACCAAGGGGTGTATCATAATTGGTATCCATGAAAGAAAGAAAACAAATCATTATTGAACATTAATAATGGAAAAATAAATATATATCATGAATAATGATGTTTAAGTTACGTGGAAACATGAAAATGAGGGGTTGGGTATATTTATAAACGAGCCACGTTAGTATAGTGTAAAGGTCAATATTAAAAATTATTTAAATATAAAACTGAATAATTGTCTGTATAAAGCCAGAAATAAACTAAAATATTGTTTCATGATAAAAGGATAGATTTTATAAGAAAATATTTTAAAATAGTTTATGTAGTGTTCTTGAAAATGGTCAATAAATGGAGAAGTTCCCATATAATCATGTTTCCTTGTAGAGAGGAATTTTCAAGGACACAATTAAAACATTTATTTTCCCATCAAAGAAAGATGAAATGATATATATACACATATTTGTAACATATAAAACAAATTTATAATAATTATATATGATTAATGAAAAAATTATTTTGGTAATGAGAATGGGACAGTAACATAAAAGAAAATGGACATTCGGATAGATCAATTCCCTTATATTCGAATGTGTTATACACTTGCAATTAATATCCAGGATATCAAATTATATTTATTAATGAATTAATTAATAACTTAATATATATTTATATTGTTTATTATTATTTTATTAAGTTCATTTATGACCATTTCAATAAGTTATAAAGATCAATTTCTTCGTTCTAGTGTTGTTGGTTTATTGTTTTTATGGTCATTTCACTTATATTAAATTATAGAATTTATTATGAAATGGGAATAGTTGTCTATAATTGAAATAATATGGTAATAATTATAAATTTAAAATTTTTAAATGGTCTAATGAATCACTTAGTTTTTTGGTATTGGGATGATGATTTGATAAAGCATTAATGACAATTGTTTAGTTTATTTTTGGCACGTTTTCTATCCATCACGAACTTGTTTTCATTTATTATATATATATATATATATATATTAGTTAAAAAAATAAAAAAGTTATAATATTCATATTAAAATCAAACGTAACCATAAAAATGGTTTCCTTCTATTCCTTTATGTGGGAAATTAAAAAAGAAAAATCATTTTTCAAAAAGACGATTAACCACCATAATTTGGGCAACAATTTTATTTCTTTGAATCAGATAAGATGATAGAAAGGGTGGAAAATATATATTACAATATAAATATAAAAAGAATGTATAAATATTATCCATTATTTTTTATGATTTTACGGATGAAGGTGCTAAGGATAATGGATAAGAAGAACGTAGATTAAAAGAGATGTTTTGAGAAAGTTACCTCTTGAATATCACATCATTGAAGGACCCCTTAAGGAAAAAGAGAATGGAATTTAGATGAGAAAATAATATATTTCGAATTGGTAAGATTATTGGCAAGGAAATTGGGTGCAATATTAGAAATCTACAAGTCTTATAATTTGTAAGGAGAAGGGGTGGGTGGGGGTGGAATTTATAGTTGAATGAGAGTTTTTAAATGTTTTATTCATTTGTTTATTTTTTTCTCCCAAGACTATATATTTCATTAATTAATAGGAATAAGTATCGAAAATGGTGTAGGATAGTTCCAACCATTGTGTTATAACATAATTTATGACTCAAAAAATCATGTATTTACCTTATAATATTAAATACTGTAAATTACGATATCTCACTATTCACTAAAAATATAAAAATTTTAGAAATATCCTAAAAATTCACACTTCAATTTTATTTAGATTTAAAAAATTGAATCTATTTGGGGAAAATAATTCTAAAATTTACAATTTTTAATTTTAAATAAATAGATCATTTATTAAAAAAATACTTATTTTAATATTAGAATCACTTTTTGACCCTTTGAAAAATTAAATAAGGTCACATAAAATTATATAATAATTAAAAGATAACATAAAATTAATTTAATAATATATTTTATGAAAATAAATTTAATTTTGAAGAATTATGTATTTTATAATTGGGGGATTCATCGGGATGTGAAGAGTCAACTCCCTTTTCCGACCGATGATGTTGGGTTTATTAAGATAGTCAATAAATGTAAAATATAATATAAAACTCCACTAAATGATGTTAGATGATTTTTTGAGAGTTTTCATTCACATTACTTAACTATAGTGTAGTTAGATACTTTAGATTCACTATTTTCCCAATTCATTATTCTCACAGATATCTCAACTTTCCTATTTTGAGATTTTATTTGAATAGTTCAAATAATCCTATATGAATGAAAGAATGAGTATAACCAAAATAATATAGCTTGTTATCTTTTATTTAATCAATTACTAGTATACCCTTCCCCATATCATCTAAATTATCTATATCAGTAGTTCTGATAAAATATTTCATTCCATGCTTCCTAGGAGGTTTTTTTTGTTGATTTTTTACATAAAACCATGGATTAGAGAATTTTCTCACATAAATTCAATGTTAATTGAATTTCAAACACTGCACTACATGTTGAGTATTGATCTGAACCTTCCTTTTTTATTTCTCATTAGAGAGACTCTTCAAATCCTGTTAGAAACAATTATCATGATTTTCTTTTTTACACATTTTTTGTATTTCCTGGTTCCCATTATTCCATTCCCATGATGGTTATTACCAAACTGTTAACATGCATGATGTTGGGTATTATTAGCATCATGCAAATTCTATATTGATCCTTCCATATTAAACTCCATTTTCCCCTTTTTATCTTCAAAACCATTAGTCCACTAAGTGTCACAAATTACCACATCAACTTTATTGAATATCAAGTAATTTCTTTGTACATTTTAATGTAACCAAACACCATAATTTTTGTAGTCTAAAATTTAATCTACTAAATAATTGATTAACCATACATTTAGTTTTCAAAATAATTACATATGAATATCAATAAACCTATGTAATTATTTAATTATACTTCCCAATAGTTTCACCTTCCTTTAAATTTAGTTTGTGGAACTCCCACACAAAATTAAGGTAGAGTGTTCGAAGAAATTATTTATTAGAAAATAATTTCTTTAATCCTTACTGATAAACTAATTAATTTATAATTTGGAATTCATGATTTATTTACCATTTTATATCACTAATAAACTTCCCTTTATTAAATATAGACCACTTACATAACATTATCTTCCTCTGATCACTAGTGTACATTGAATATCTTCACAATATAGTTAATAAATTTAAAAAGAGAGAGACTATTATAAGATCCACTAAAAATATAATGTCTTTTTTACATATAGGATTCATTTGTAACATTATATTTCTTAGTATTGGGAGGAAATTCCTCATGATTTATATTATTATTAATAACATGAGGTAGTTGAGCTATTATTTTCATGAAGTTATGATCTCCCATTCCAATAAGATTTCACATTTCATTAGAGAAATCATCATATTTACTATTATATTTGTTTTAGAATGTGTTCTCTTATTCTCCACAATTAACTAAACAAAATGGAAAATTACCATCATTGGGAATTAATATTTATCTAGTGGGAATATGAAAACAAACTATAAACATGTAGGGAATAACTTATAAATGAAATTTATGTGCTAAATTAAGATTCACAATGAATCATAATATGTTATTAATGGTGATAAAATTATCTCAAGGGTTATTCCTAACGTATTATAGTCGTAACACTGAAAAATAACTTGAAAATTCTATAATACAAACTACAGAAACCCAATAATGTTACACATTTTGTTACACAATTTTAAGGTTAATTATCCATGAAATCTAAAACAAGGATAAAAAATTCTATTGTGGTTGGTATACTAGGTACACAATTGGAAAACAGAAAATAATAATAAAACGTCATTTTACTAATCTCTATAAAGATCTCTGAACTTATTTGGAGATCTTTTAAATATATTGTACAATCTGGGTAATACAAATAAAACATTTATGATATAAAGAGACTAGGAAGGGAATAAATATAGAAATAAAGCATTTTACATAAAGAAGAAGGAATAAATTGTTAAAAAATGTCACAAATGATGAATAAACATGGGGAATAATAAAATATATAACCTGGAATTATATTATATGGTAAATATTTGAATGTGGAAGTAACATATAACATTATATTAACATGAGGGTGTGATAACATCCAAGACTATATCACATGGTAGAGAATGTACAATAAAAAATTAGATTTACTCCATACTCCATACACAATGTACAATGATAAAAAACATACCAAATTCATTATAGTTACCTAAAGGAGTACCCATTATAACATAAACATGAATTTTTGTGCCACACATAAAAATAAAAAAAATGGAATACACATAAGTGTTACCCATTGAATGAAATAGGCATCGTAATCATTTCATAATTCACAAACAAAGGGTTAATCACAATGGTATACATGATTGAATGAATTAAAACCATTATTAGGCATTCATATGGTAATAAGAAAAATATATCATGAATAATGATATTAAAATAATGTTGATTTATGAAAAGGATAGGTAGGATAAATATATCAATGAGCCTCATTAGTGTCGTTTAGGGGAAAATATTAAATAATAATCAATGATTACTAAGGAAGAATAATTTTTTTAAATAGAAACCAAAATAATTTTTAATGGTATAGTTATATATTCTAGAAAATATTAGTGGATTCAAATGGTTTATGTACTGTACATGAAAATGGATTAGATACTGAGTTGTTCTGTTTAATCTGTCTTCTAAAATAAGAGGAATTGAAAGGGAAACTTTTAAAAAATGTAGTGCCCCTATATAAGATGAATTTGAGAGTAATTAAAAATATTTGGAAACTATAAAAATAATTTATATAATTATAAAATAATAATGAATAAAATAATTTGGCTAAAGAGAGAGAGAGAGAGTGTGTGTGTGTGTAACCAAAATGAAAAATAGAGGTTTGGAGAGATCACCTACCTTATGTCTGAATGCATTCAGCACATGAAATTAATGTGTTGGATAATAATGTTATATTAATTAATTACATAATTAAGAACCTGTAATATATTTATTTTATTAATTATTATTTTTTTAAGTTCATTTATGACAATTTCAAAGTGTTATAAATGTTAATTTTGTTGTTTTGGGAGGGTTTGTTTCATGGTTTAATGTTTGGTTCAGTTTTGTAAAATTTGTGAAGTTCAAATCAATTTGGATTGATTATAAAAATGTGAAATTATATAGTATTAATGAAATTAAATATTTTTAAATTTCCACGTATATAATTTTTTTATTAATTTCATAATACATTACTGATAATTTTTCGGACTATTTTTGCGTGTTTTCCAACAACCTAGAACTTTGTTTGTTTTATTAATGATGAGTATATATATTAGTTCCACATCATAAAAAATCTGTAATAAACATATCAATTTATTATTTAACCATAATGATGTTTTTATTACCATCCTTTAATAAGGTAATGAAAAAGGAAAATTCATTATCCATAGAGATGATTAACTACTATTATTTAGAGAAAGATTCTTTTTCTCTGAATAAGTGGATATGAGAGAAAGGGTGGGGAAAATTAATTACATTAGAAATAAAAATTAAAGAATATAAATTACAAATTAATTCTTATTATTTTATGTATTATGGAGGTGTGGTGAAGGTAGAAGAAAAAATAAATTTAAATATTTGGTTTGAGAAAGTTAACTCTTCAATATCACATCTTGAAAGACCCCCTAATTAACATGGAATTAATGTTTTATTGAGATTAATATTTCATGAAAATGTGTAGGGTATTGGTAAGGGAATTAGGTGTAATATATATAAGATAAAATTCTCAAAAGTTATGAGTAGTAGGGGTTGTGAGGGGGTTTATTTATAGGAGAGAGGGGTGTTTCAAATTATTTAATTCATTAGTTTATTATTTTGGATCAATATTATTAATGATTTATGTTAAAACATATAAATAAATTAAATGGGTTATGATTGTACAAAATAATAGATTCTTATATCATTAATTACTCAAAAATTAATTAATTTATATTATATTGTTAAATAACATATTTTTTCATATTTCATTGTTCTCAAAAAACTCAACTATTTTAGAAACATCCCAAAAAAATTTTTTAGGTTTTTATTTGTATATTTAGAAAACTGAATCATTTTTATTAAAATAATTTTCTAAATTTGATAAATTTAATTTTTATATACAATCATCATTAATTTAAAAAATAATTATTTTAATATTATAATCGATTTGTTACACATTGAATAATTAATAATGGTCACATAATATAATCATAATAATATAATAAAACATAATTTTATATTTTGAATAGATTTTATGAAAATAAATTATCTTTCATGTCATTATGTTAATTATAAAATAGTAAATAGAAATTTACAAAAAAATACCAATAGGTAATTAATTAATATTAAATCATTTATTTATATATACCAATATATAATTATATCATATTTTCATTTATATGATACCTAAATTTTTTACATACTTTTAGAGGTGAGGTTACTATTATAATAACAATATTACTTTTCTCAATAGTCTGATTGCTATTCCAATGGTGAGATTACTATTCCAACTGTATAGGTTCTTAAATTTCAATAAATACCTTTCATTTATTATTCATTTACTTATATCTTCTATAATTGTTCGATATATACTATAATATTAAATATAAATATTTTATTATTAACATTATTTTATTTCAACATCTTTCTTCAAGAGTGAATTTATTCTTGTGGATCCAGTAGTTCCCTATTATTCAATTCTAATTTTCTAATTTTCTATTTATTATTCTGTTGTAATACTGGGAATTCATATTAGTTTACATGGTGACTAATTTATCATTATTAATTTTTGAAAATAATTTTTAATGGTTTATTTATATAGCGTATGTGGTTTATAATATAATTTATATTAGGTAAATTTCATTAATAAAATTTTCTATCATTATATTCACTCCCTTATGAGATTACCCCCTATAAATTTAATTTTACAACTAAGGTGAAAATTGCAAAGGGTGTTTATCCTTCATCCTTTCCTCTGGTTACTATGTTTCCTCTTCTGACTTATTGTTTCTCCATAATACCTTTACTAGGTGAATAGTGTTATTTTATAGATCTTTGTATCTATAGCACAATATAATAACTAGATACTCCTCATAAGAGAGATCTGTTTACAACTATACCACCTCTAATTTTAGTACATGTGAGTGATATAGTATGTACTTCCATAAGAGGGATACATGGAATATATAATATACATGATACATGGTTGGTCGATGTGTTAGTCAATAGGCCATAGATATAAAAATGTCAAGGATATATATGGGGGTGATGTTACTAGGAAATAACTTTATTTTCCTGCCCAATAACATGAATGTATTGCATATAGATATTTAGAGGAATTCATTTTCAATAACACCAAAATATATGTCTGATCGATGATTATCTTCATAGTTATTCTGTCGAATTTGGGAAGCCTAGATATGATGTTTGATGTTCATCACTATTTCTATAATTTCCTAAACTATTTTATTTCCCATCAGCTAAAATTCACCAAATTCATGTAATTATTCGAGTTTCTAACATATTTTCTGATAAACAATTTCTTATGTATACATTTGGATGCTTTAGTTAAAACTATTAATTTATAAATACTTGACTAGTGGAAGATGTTGATCACCTCCTCCTTTATGTTCATTGAACATGCTCTCAATATTTCTTCTAGTTTCTAAATTGACTACTCAAGTAAGAAAATAGTTTGAGGGTAATACGATATACTGATTCTCATCTTAATGTTAACATCAGATTGGAGACTTGTTAAGAACATTAAGGTAAATATCATATCACTATTAGATTAATCGATAATGTTGATCCATTTAGCTACATCAGGTCTTTGATGTATATCTATGCAAGTTGGTCAATTGAGAATCCCTATTGAGTCACAATAAAGTGATCAGTATTTATAAGATGACCTATAATGAACCATATAACATTATTAACCACGTATTTCTTCTAATTTATAGTGACAATGTCCATTGTTATTTTATCCCATTTACATGTAGGTATGTGTAATGGTTTCATCAACCCCTTCAAATTTTTCCGTTCCATAATAATTTGTGGACATACCATGAACTTTTATGTATATCTAGTGATCTCCTTCTACATATTTTCAAACAATAGTGCCATTAATGATCTCATTATATGTCCGTTCTTCTTAGGTAGATATAGAAGTTTGAGCTATCTGATTTATTCATAATATCCATCATTATCTCAGGATATAATGGTACTCATTGTCATAAATCAAATCATACTTTCCATTCCTCATCAATTATGATCAATAATTATTTACCCATTCATATAGCTTCTAAATTTTCTAAATTTACACATATTAGCGTTGATAATCCTTTACCTTCACTTAAAAAGATGGTTAAGAAATCATTTCCGATATTATTGATGATGTTATTTCTTTAATGATTCACATGTCCTTCATTTTTACGTCTACTAATATTGAATAATTTTATATTTTCATCATTGATATAGTTATTGTATTCTTTCTAACTAGATAATCGTCTACATTATTTTCATTACAAAGATGATACTAGATTGAGTAAATGTGATCCTTGATGATCTTTAACAAATATCACTGGAACATTTTAAGATTCATTTGCGGGAATATATGTTTAATTCTATATCGATCATTATATATCTCAAATATCTCCCCATAGAGATAATTCCACCATCTATTCAAGGTTCAATCACAACATCCATCTCCATATCATGCATGGGGTAGTTTTTGTCCTGAACATTAATCTTTTATTAAGAATAGCATATTACTTTTTCATTTTTTATATGTACACAACATAATACCATCTTTGAATCATCGGTGTATTCCAAAAAGAGTTTCGTACTTTTTTGTAGGGTACATATTGGTGTAATGATAAGACTATTTTTAAATTCTTTGAATGAATCTTTACACTCACTTTTCCAGGAGGAAAATACTCCATTTCAGGTCATCTTGGTTAGTGGGTTCATCAATCATTATAATTTCCTCAAAAATCATCATGAATACATAACTAGAGTAGTGAAACTAGAGATCTATATTACATATGTTGTTCCGGGAATCTTTTTATATTTTTTTGATTTGGAAGGGTCTATTAATTTTACATTATTGGTGCAAAAATGGCCTAATAATGAGACTTCTTCTATTCAGAATTCACATTTACAGTACCCTTCCAATATATTCTACGTTCAGAAAGTCATTAGATAAATATTCAAATACTCTTCATGATCCATCATTCTCTCAGACTATATCAGAATATCATCAATAAAGGCTACCAAAAAAATTACATGTCCTTTCTATAGAAACTATTAATAATGATCATGAAATCTTTGGGAGAATTATTGACAATTAATGGAATCACTATGAAATAATTTTGTTCGCACATTGTTCTAAATTCATTTCATCAAAAATATTCCTTCTTCATATATAATTGGTGATATATTGACCAAAGTTCCACCATAAATAAATACATGTACACACATATATTGTTGAACAGATCATTTATCCTTGGTAGGGGATACTTATTCATTAATGTGTTTTATTTTTACCATAATTATTAATATAGAGGAATATTTTTCCATCCATCTTCTTGACGAATAGGACTGTAAAACCCCACGATGAAGCACATGGATGTGTAAATATTGTTTTCGATTATCTTGTAATTTATTTTACTATACCTTTATTATAATAGTGGTTTTTATTTAAGGATTATTTGATTTGGTTAGAGATCAAGGTGTAAGTTCAATTCAAAACTCAACCTCTCAGTCATAAGGAAGGTTGGGAAGCTCATCGAGGACAATCATTGTATCCCCTAACAATGGGAATGTCTTAAAGAATAATCTTATTCATTGAATCAATAATTTGAGCTCTCTATGATTGATCATAATGAAATAATATTCACAATTTAAATGATTATTTTGAAGGATATTCATCCCCCTCCATACACATGTTCAGAATTAGGGGATGATTCTAGATGTTAAGAGTGATATATTTTTCTAGTCCGTTGGTAATTGAATTTTATAAATATATAAAATCCATGACCGATATAACATCAAACTCATTAATATTATGTAATATGGTATTTTATTATTGGTTCAATGAAAAAATAATAACCATGGAGGTGATATTTAATTTAGATGACATAATTTACCTATTCATTATTCTTATTGATAACTCATCCTTCCTATTGTAAGGTGTTGTTTAAATAATTATACAGAAATTTAAATATATGAAAGGACTATTAGAACAAAAACCAAATAGTATGATCACTATTTTTTTAAGAATAACCAGAATTCCTATCACCACATCATTTCTGGGCTCCAACTATGTAGTAGTGATATAATATTCTCTTACATTCTACCATGGAGGTTGTTGTTGTTTGATTTTTATAAAAACCCATGGAGTAGGTCATTATCTCACATAATTCCCATCTTCTTTGCATTTAAATAACTACACTACATGATCTGTATTGACATGAACCATCCATTATTTTTCCAAAATAGTATTATTTTCCCGATTCCTTTTCAATAATATTTTTACATTCCCCTCTCTCCCACATTTTAAGAATCTCCTAGTACCCATTGGAAATTTACCAGGATGCTTCTTCCTACATATTTGACATGTGGTATGTTGAGTTATCCTTCCTTCATGGGATTTATTTCTTGATCCTGTGATATTATTTCCCAGTTTCAACATTTTATCTTTGAGCCCACAATACCTTTGAGATTCACCAATCACTATCTCAACCTTTAGGGAACATCGAAAAATTTTGTCATTGCTGTCAATATCTCAAATAACCAAGGATTTTCAAAGACATAGGATTATTCCACTAAATAATTGGTGCAACTTACTTTTAGTGTTCATGAAAAATACATAGGTGTATTTTTCATTAATATTTTTCTTTTGAAGGTACATCCCAATATATTTTTCTCTCTTTTTTCCAGTTTGATGAACTCCCAAATCATTATATGGAATAGTTTTTAAGGAATAGTTTTGTTAAAAAAAAATTTCATGAATCCCTCCAAATTTATATAATCAATTTTCATTTAGTATTCATCTTCTTTATTAGTGTCCACCACTGATTAGCTTCACCAAAAAAATGATATACCTCTAACACATAATTCCCTTATATCAAGAATTGGAGTAAATATAATATTTTCTCAATCGAGTTAATCGATATTTCTGTGAAGTGGGTATGATTAGATCGACAAAAGATATGAGGTGATTTTCATATAAATATTTAACCACGACTTGATATTTTTTATGATGAGGTAATTACACATGATTCATGTTTTTTTTCCAATATGATCTAGTTGATTTAGTACTGTCATTAAGATCAAGGATCCCATTCCAATCATAATTGCGAATTCATTGGAGAAGTCATCACACTTTCTATCGCATTTTATGTTAGCACGAGTTCTCTAATCTCCATCCACTAAATAAAAATAGAGGAAAAATACATTAAGGGTTAATTAATACATATTTAATGAGAATATAAAAATGAAACCACAAAATATGAGTGGTAACTTATAAATTAAAATTTAATCATATCTTATGATTTTTTTTGTTTCAACATACATTATTCATGGTGGTAAAATTATTCCTAGGGTAATTAAAAATGTTATCTAGTCATCATCACCAAATAATTTCTAGATTTACCTCTAATTCCAAATATATATACCAAATAAATTTTAAAAAATTGTTAAAATATTTAAAGCATAGTTATCCATGAAATACAAACAAGTGGAAAATTTTCTAGGATCATTAGAAGATATGGTATATAATTGGAAACATGAAACTAGAATTAAACATCATTATATTAATTAAGAATATGAGCTCTTAAATCCATTTTAGTTCTTATAACTATATAAGATAAAATAGGTAATACATTGAAAAAATTTATGAGTTAAAAATCCTAATATGGAAGTAAACATAGAAATAAAGCATATATATTGAGTTAGAAGGAATTACATGATAACATCAATGGAATGGAATATAAAAAGTCGTATATAATAATAAAATATATAAAATATAAACTTATTACAATTTAAATATTTTAATGTGGTAGCAACATATATATTCACATAAACATGAGGTTAGGCATGCTTCCAAGACTGTATCACATGGTGGAAAAAGTACCAAAATGATTTTGGTTTACTCCCTAATCCCATACATAATTATTTTGATACAAAACATTAAACAATAAATTCGATAACAACATGGCCTCAAAAATCATAAAATTTTCATTAATAAGTGTTCCATGATAATAAATTAAATATAAGTTATAAACATAATAGTTACCTATGGAAAGAAATGAGGATTTTAATTATGCCATTAGGCATAACCAGATGGTATATCATAATGGTATACATGAAATAAAGAATTTAACTATTTTTATATAAATTCATATGGGAAAAATAAAAATATATAATGATTAATTATGGTCGAATGAAGTTTAAATAATAAAATGATTTGTTGGGTATCTTTTTAAATTATCCACTTTAGTGTGGTTTAAGGGAAATTATTATAGAGTCTTTAAAGTGTACAATTGAAAAATTGATTATAAAAATCCATAAATTATGTAATTTATTTTTTCAGGATTAAATGATATATTATATATATATATTTATGGAGTAAATTTTTTAATTTAGTTTTCAATAAAATGTTTAAGAAATAGAGAATTTCTCTTTAATCAGGATTTCTATCAAGAGGAATTAAGATATAATCCTTTTAAAAAAATGTATTTAAACATAAAAAAGATGAATTGAGATATATACACATATGTGGAACATATAAAAATAATTTGAAATAATTACATAAGAATAATTAACAAATAATTATGATTTAAGGGAGATTATGTGTATCCCAAAGGTAAAATTTAGGTCAGAGAGATCACTTATCATATGGTTGAATGCATTTTTCAATTGAACTTAAGGACCTAGATAGTCTATTTATAATCATTAATTACATAATTAATAACATATATTATATTTATTTTAATTAATATAATTATTCAAAGATTATTCATGACCATCTAATGATTAATAATGTTCAATTTCATCATTCTTTCAGCATTCGTTTAATTGTTTCATGGTTGGTTCACTTGAGTAAAATTATGAATGTTTTTATGAAAAGGGAATAATACTCTAGAAAAGAAAGTATATAGAATTAATTAACTTCTATAATTTTTAATTTTCCCATGTCATTTTTTTATAGTATGAGGATGATAATTTGATAAAATTTAAATGAAAATTGTTATGGTTATATTGGCAGTTTTTCTGAAAATCACAAATTACAATTTTATTATTTCAAATTATGTGTATATATTAGTTTATGGAAATTCATAATGTTATAATATAAAATTTAAAATATTATTTAACCATAATAATTGTTTTATGAAAACCCCTGAAGGCGATAATAAAAAATAAAAAATCATTTTTCATGAAGATGAATAACCTCCACAATTTGGACAACATTTTTGTTCCATTAAGTAAATGGAGATGTGAGATGGGGTGGATATAAAATTGTACATAATAAATATAAAATTTTATAATATACATTATAATGGAGTTATTAAGATTTTATATAATAATTAGGTGAGGATATGGTGGTAAAAGAAAAGCGATTAAAATAGATGGTTTGAACAAGTTGCCTCTTGAATGTCACATCCCTGAGGAACCCATTAAGGAACATCAAATTTGAAATCTTTTAGAAACAAATATATTGTATATATGTAATAGGAATTTTAATAAATTTTTTTATAGTATTGAAAAGATACATAGATTATAATGTGTGAGGAGAAGGGTGGTGAGGGGAGTAATTAGTTGGGGAGATGTGTGTTTTTTATTATATTATTCACTAGTTTAATATTTTGGATCAAGAATATCAATAGTATTGATTCAAATAACTAAATAAATTAAATATTCAATGATACATCATAATAATGGATTCTTACATCATCCAAGAATAAAAAATTCATGAATTGAGATTATGATGTAAAATATCGTAAAGTATAACATTTCACTATTCAGCAAAAGTTCAACTATTTTAGAAAAACCACAAAAATTCCACCTAACAATTATTGGATATATAAATTTAAAAAATGGATTCCATTTTTGGAAAATAATTTAATACATAATATTAAATCATTTTTAATAAAATCAATATTTACTTTTAATACCAATTTCAATATTATTATCAATTTTCCACCATTTAAAAAATTAATTAAGGAATATTAAAATCATCAAATAATTATAATACAACATGATATAAAATTTGAAATCTATTTTAGGAAAATAATTATTATTTTAAATAATTATAATAGCTATAAAATTTTGATAAATCATTTATTTTCAACAAAAATATCAACACCTAATTTATTATTTTAGAAGCTTTTTTGTCTATAAAATGATATAAATTTATCATGTTTTCATTTTTAGGAAACCTAAATTTTATTAATGATTTAATATGTGAGGTTACTATTCTAGTTGTAACATATCAAGCTTCCACAGTATGCTTCTCTTTAAATAATACAGTAGCGTGTTCTGTATGCAACTTATAGTTTTAACACACCACAACCAAACAAACTATCCATTATGAATAGTAATACCCACTTTTTAAAATTTTATAAATTTTATCTTTCAAAATATACTTCATCTTTGGATTCGGAATATCGAAATTACCTTAGGGTGAATTTTTGGTAATTTTCTGAAAATTTTCAATTTTCGATGAATATTGAAATACACTGAGTTATAGTTTAAAACCAAATTTTTATTTAAATAGTTATTTATTTTATTTAAATTTATTTTATGTCAAAATAGATACATAATACCTATGTAAGGTCAATGTAATTCACTGAAGTTAGTATATAAAACTTTTAGATATATAAAAAGTTTATTGAACTTTTCACCGTTTTTTACCCACCTCCTATAAGAATTTGCAAATTCATATAAAACATAATTTCACCACTTCTGTGAGTGGAATTTAAAAAATCCAAGAGAAATGGTTGATATCAGTAGGTAAAATGGGGTTAAATAAGATGAAATTTTTTTGGTGAATAATAACTTTTTACTTTTATTTACCACCGTTAAAAGGAAATAGTGTAATTAAGGGTAAAAATGATATTATTATTACCCTAACACATGTCCTAATTCTATTGTATAATTATAGTTCGAACAAAAAAAACCTTAGGTATAAAATATGAACTTCTTTGGTCCACTTGGATTATATTAGGACACTTATTATTATTTTATTTAAAGAAGAGTTAAAAGAGTTAAAATCAATGTTTAATAAATAAAAAAAATTTAATATAGGGTTACATATAAGATATATTCGACTAAAAATATTCCTTAGAAATATAAAAGTAGATCCTACATAATGGTATTATATTTATATTTTTTAGAAATTATATAATTTAATTTATTTACGACACAATAATGATGCAGTAATTATCTAATTAATGAAATATTAAAATAAATGATATTATAAATAGCCAAATAAATGTAATTTGAGACATTTTATGAATTAAAATAATTTTCTAGGTTAATATGACATATTATAGTTATTTATATATATTCTATTTGAAGCAATAATATTATTATGAATTTAGAAAAAACAAAATACCAAATAGTGTCAAAATTGACATAAAAGAGGTTTTAAATCAAATATTATACTATAAATTGATATTATATTCCTAAAAATCTAAGGATCGGCCAAACGAACTATATAATGATAGGGGTATAATTAATGAACAATTTTAGGTTTGATTGGAAGTATATATGATGTTTATTGACCATATAATATATAAATACAAAGAGACATGGTAAATGTCAAACTATTTAACTAAGAGTTAAATCTAAAAGATAAAGTTAATATAGTGTCCCAAACCTATCTAAAACCAATTGGTTGAGTTGGTTTCTACCCATACCCACCATATCATTTTAATAATCCATTTTAGAGCCATTATAAACCTAAAATTATTTTATTATAAAATAATATTTCTAGCTTTTTCTAAGGTGCCCATCACCCCTCTTATAAAAGGGTACTCCCCCTTCTCTCTAATTCACACCTTCAAAGCCATTTGGGAAGGCCAAACTCTTCCCAAATACCCTGTCAACTTTCCTCCCTTCATCCTAGGCGAATTACATTAGTCATAAAGCCAACCTAAGGATCCTTTTTGATCAAATCAAAAGGAAGAACTCGAAGAAGAGGTAAATATTTCATCCCCTCTTTCAAGTTCCATTCTTCTTCTACTTTATTTTTCTTTATTTTTTCCATTTTAAAATAATAACTCTAGAATCATCTATATACAGTGATGTTATTCTAAATATGGTACGACCATATTCATTATTCTGTCCATCCTTTTAATGACATGTCACCATAGGTGCGTACGTATGGCTTACCATCTCCACGTCCTGGTGTAATTGATATTCAATACATTATTATTTGGATGGGTATAATAATGATGTGTAATTGATGTAAATAATAAATATAACATGATAATTATTCTTTATATATGATATACTATCCAATTATATACTATTTTAATATCGAAATAATGATATTGTCTCTCGTGTGTACGTACGGATTACCGTCTCCACGAACGCGATGAGATTCATTCCCCATCATATCCATTCAAGACTAATTTTCATTTCATGATTAAAAATAATGTTTAAATACTCTATATCATTCTGGATATGAATAAGATACATTCCATCCATTACAAATATGACTCTCATAACAAGGAATATAAAATAAAATGAATCAGTTAACACCCGAAACGACGATAATACTAAGATATTATTAACAAAGCAATGTTAAAAGATCATATATGTTATAATATTAATGTATATGATTTTTGTATAATTTAATAACAATTATTTCACCATTATATAGGAGTTTATCCTACCCTTGACCAAGGAAAAGCGCAAGGTAAGGGTTAATTTCACAATCTCTTTATTATCCGATGTTGTTTATAAGTAATTGTCTATTGAGACATCTTTATCATCAAAATCCATGTTTCTTAAAAATGTATTCCAAAACTTTTTTACTATTTACTAGACTATGAGTTAAAGTCATTTATACCCTTGTTTGACTTTTTATAAAATTATTTGAAAGAAATATTTTGGTCGTTTTCCAAATAAGGTACTTTTAACCTTTTCAACAAAATTAAGGTAAGAATGTTTTTTAACTTATATGATAGGTGCAACTATTTTCCATTATTATAACATCGTTGAATCTTTTCATACAAGATTATAAGAATATTTTCAAATATAAATGTTTTCTTTTATAATTACATGACATTTAAATGATTTTAAAATAGAAAGATATATTTCTCTAATTTTTTTTTGATTTCATCTATGTCAACATTCTTTGAGGGATTTTAAGTTTGTTTTAAGTTGATTTATTATGATACAAAACATCAATATTGTATTGATGTTTTTGTGATATGTTTGACTGTGGATGTGTTATTTCATACCATTCATGGTTTATGGATAAAGTATTGACATTTCGTATGCCATTTTTAATACGAATGTTTATGTTATGTTTAAACCATATCATATGAAAAATGCATTGGACTTAGTATGTGACGGGTGGAGACCGCTATAGCTCCTTGATGCATCGGTGGGTCTCATGAGACAAACTATTGTCATGGAACAAGTCCTTGACAAAATATTTTTTGTACTCTGGGCACAAGGCTTTGACTATGTTGTTATGATAGTCTGGCATTATGCATTCCATTATTATAAA
The DNA here is from genome assembly GCA_963277665.1 of Viscum album. Lineage (NCBI taxonomy): Eukaryota > Viridiplantae > Streptophyta > Magnoliopsida > Santalales > Viscaceae > Viscum > Viscum album. Next base: position 1,352,804,919 of record OY728153.1, on the reverse strand, counting down.
AGTTGTTATTAACATTTCATGTCATTTTTTGACTAGTATAATTTCCATGTGAGTAAGTAAATGGAATTATTCTGATTTTATCATTTCCATATAATGATGATGTTCTTGTTTAAAAGAATTTTTTTAGTTTTATACATTTCCTTAGATATTTATGCTTATTTTTAAAAGTTTTCACTATATTGTTATCCTTACTGAGCATCTGAGCTCACCCCTTTCTATGTTTTATTTTCCCCATGATGCGAAGAAGTATATTGTGACTGACCTATAGGGATAGTATATGGGATCTCAGTGTTGTCTATGGAAACAATGTTGTTGTTTTTTTTCATTTTATTATGTAATGTAAACCTTATAAATGTATCTAGTACTTCCAAGGCTACTAAACTAATCAGTTTTTTTAGGCTTGATCTTTTGTGATCACGCTAATGTTATGTGATAATGCACCGACTTTGGGTAATTGGGGTTAGGGAATTACAGTTGGTATCAGAGGAAGTTTAGTAAAAACATTGGAAACTATATTTAGGTAAAATATAATTAGAGCACATAGCCCTAAGATAGATTTTGAAGATTAGTATATAAGAACTTCCTAGAATATTGGTATTTTTGAGATATTTTGAGTTTTCCAAGAAATACATCCTTGTCTTGATACGAAGAATTAGAGGCGGCTCTAGCACTTTTGTACCTAGGGGTAAACCCTGAAAAAATATCTTTGAGCTAAACTCGAATGGAAACTAGTGCACGACAACGGGCCTTGTTGAACCCTTGGTTACGAAACTCCCAGGCGATATGCATAGGATAATTCTCATTTTTATAAAAAAACCATTATGAAGGGTTTATTAGTATATAATTCTTCAAAGAAAACATTTTTTTATGATTATGGATTATATCCATAAACTATTCAATTTTTGTTAAGTGTTTTACAAGTTCGAAATTATGTATTTCAATTCATAAATTGATCTAGTTTTTGCCATTGTTTAGAAATGGAGCCTAGTGTAAGGAATGTAAACTGTATAAATGAACGCACTCCATGTAGGGATTTTCCTACCACTCAAGATAATTATAGTGGAGCTAGTGATACAACTGGCGCTGATAAGATTATCACTATACTGGGACAACTCACTTAGGTTATGAATAATAACCTTACTTGTATGAAGCACCCAAATCCACAACGTGGAGGATCAATTCTAGACTGATTCATGAGGAAAAAACACCAACATTAAATGGGAGTAAAAATACATTAGTGTCTGAGAAATGGATAAATTCCTTAGAGAAAATATTTCAAGCCTTGGGGAGTAGTGAAAGGAAAAAAGTTATCATGGCAGTTTACCGCCTCACTAGAGATGCTGATCAATGGTGGTTATTGATTCAAAACACAAAGGAAGATGATGAAGTATCAAATATGGAATGTAGGGTGTTTAAAGATATTTTATTAGAAAAATACTTTCCTCGTGACCATCGACCAGATATGGAAATGCAATTTCTGAGTCTGTGGAAAAAGGAGGATGAGAATGTCGCAAAGTTTGAAGATAACTTTACAAGGTTAGTGAGGCATGTATCAGATTATATACGTAACCCATGAAGTAATATTTATAATTTCTTTTATTGGTTAAAACCATTTCACTATCGAGCATTAGTCTCACAATCCTTCTCGTCGTACAAAGATATTGTCTCATGTACTATTATGACAGAAAAAGAATTATTTATGTATTACGACATTAAAGCAAAGTAAGAGATGAAGAGATCTGCTAAAAACTATAGAAGTGGAAATAAGGGGATGAAAGGAAAATTTGAATATCCATACTTCTGTAAATGTGTGAAGAAAATCCCTAGAACTTGCCTAAAGGGGATTGGAGTCTGTTACAAGTGTGGTGAAAAAGTCAACCAAGCTCGTGATTGAATGGGGAAGAAAGAAGATACCGATTTTGAATGCTATAATTGTAGAGAAAGGGGGAATTATGTGAATTAATTTTCTAAGAATCAGGGGAACTTACCTCAGAAAAGGCCAAGGGATCATGGACAATCTTATGATATAACTACTACTAAGGTTGAAGCTCCGAAAGACATAGTGGCAGGTAATTTAGTGGTTTCCTCAAGTATAGCAATGATTTATTTGATTCTGGATCATTGCATTGTTTCATATCATCCCAGTTTTCTATGAAAATTAGATATTTCCAATTGGATTTAACAAGGGATTTTTCAGTTAAAACTCATAAGGGAAGTGTCATCTTAATAATGTTTTGTGAATATGTTACCATTAGACCATGTAAATGTTCTTTATCTACTGATCTCATCATCCTACCAATGATTGAATTTGATATAATCCTCGATGTGGATTGGATTTCAGACCATGATGTGAAGATTTATTGTAAGAAGAAGTGGGTTAATTTTTTTGATGATTATGATTAAGAACACCATATCTTTAGAGTAGAAGCTTCACCACCTGATTCTTATCTAGATCCACCCCCAATAGATCAACTAAATTCAATTATTGGGGAGGAAGAAAATGAAATAACTGTGGGTGAGGAAATGAATGTTCAAATAGAGGTTGTTCCAATTATGCAGGAATATGTTGATGTATTTCCAGATGATTTACCAAGACATCCTCCAGAACGATAAATTGAGTTTTCCATTAATTTAATTCCTGGTTCAACACCAATATCGAACACATTATAGAATGTCCACTATGTAATTGGTGGAACTAAAGAAACAACTAGATGAGTTGAGTAATAATGTATTTATTTACCCATAGTGTTTCTCCATGGGGAGACCTCGTCCTTTTTGTTAAGAAGAAAGATGGATCTATGAGTTTTCGCATCGACTACAGGGAGATCAATGCTATAAAAATCAAGAACAGGTATCCCTTACCTCGCATTGATGATTTATTTGATCAACTGAATGGAGCTCAATACTTTTCAAAAATTGAACTTTGATCTAGATACAATCAATTTTGTGTGAAGAAGGAAGACATTCCGAAGACAACATTTCAAACCTGGTATAAGGCCCCAGCCTTAAACCTTACTTAATATTGAATTAAATGAATAATTCACATCGAGGATCTTTTCAGGTTTAGAGTTTTAGAGAATTAGGAAATAACTATTACAAATCAAAAGATTACAAAGTAGAAACTTCTATTAAGTTTCCATAAAATAAAAACTCATAAAAAGAAACATGTCTAGTTCCATGTTATAGGTAGCATGACTTTCCCTTGATCCCATCCTTGACACTATTCCACGTTAAGTCCTGTGAAAAACATTTCAAAAACTTGGGATGAGCATAAAAAGCTCAGTAAGGGATACACAAAGAATGAAAACTGTTAGTTTCTCAAAACAACAAGTAAACCATGTATACTTTATCAAAGTAATACTTTTCACCTTTTCGAAGTAGTAAAAACTCTTCACTGAATAAAAGTTCATTACTTACCCTTCCGTAACCAAAAGATTACCATAAAACCCATATAAAGATCACATAACATATAAAGGTAACTTGGGACATAAACATACTTAAGTGGAATAACCATACGGTCGACTTCCACACATACTTAATGAAATAGCCATACGGCCGACTTCCACACATACTTAATGGAATAGCCATACGGCCGACTTCCATACCCAATGCATTGGAGGTTATAACGTAACCACCCGTCCTGGTATTCACGGCACCACCCGTCATATGGTTTATCATGTAACCACCCGTAAAATGTCCAAGTACCATTATAAAATTATAACACATAAAACCAACTTAAAGGAATGATAACATTTCCACATATCAATCACAATATATCATTTAAATATATTGAAATAATAGAATCCTTTATCAAAACCATTTTCAATACCAAAATACAAAAAAAAAACAGTATATGGTATTTATTTTATTTTAAAAACATTACGTCTTGTTGAGGAAGCCAAATATCAAATAATACTCGCGGCGGCGGAAAAGGTCATTGTCACCGCATACGTTAAAAGAAACATTCCTTTTTGTCGTTTAGTAAAACACTTCATAGAAAAAGATTCCTTTTGTATAAAAGTAAAAGTCAACGGGTTTTATACACCATATAAAAGATAGTTGTGTATAAAACAAAATATACCTCAATGAAAGGAGATTGAGACAAAGTCCCTTACAAAGACGGTATCCTTGGTTTCAGGATAAGTCAATTACATAATTATGTGTGACAAATGAATACACCCAATATAAGTGGATATTATGTGTAAAATAATCAGAGGCTATTCACACATATTCATAGAATGACATATTCAAGGAGTACAAGATTATCCCAAAGAATCAAATTTGGGTTAAGAAGTTCCCTTGCAAAAATATGACAGCCTAACAGCATCACTACAAAATTCAGAAAATGAGTTGATGAGAGATAAAAATGGTATCTCATCAATTGGGCATAAAATTTACATCAATAAGGTTATATGAGAACGTATCCCAACATAACAATATGTAAATTAAAAGACCCAACAAAAGAAGTCTTTTAAAAATAGGAGGGTGAAAGGTTCCCTTACTGACATGGGTATCTTTCGAAACATACACCCCGTGAAAGAAGGACAATAAAACATTGATGTAAATACACATAAATGAAATTATATTACACAATGAGTAAAATAATGGGCAGTACATACACCACTCAAAGGAAATTGTGGAAAATGTAGCATAAATGTCACGGGAATAAGAGTGAGATGAAAAATCCCTTCCGAAAACTCGGCAGCCTAACGGCGCCACAAAAATGGATTGATGAGATCAAATAGGGTCTTTCATCATATTGACATAAAGTTTACAGAAAGAGTAATATAAAAGTACATCCCCCAACATAACAAAGAGGAGCTTAAAATAAGTGACATAAAGGAGAGTACTTAAAATGAAAGGGAGAGGTTAGATCTCTTACGAAAATTCAGCAGCCTAACGACACCTCTCAAAACTTCCAAAATGGATTGATGAGAGAAAATAGGGTCCCTCATCATATGAACATAAAAATTACAGTAAGATTAATATAAAAGAACATCCCAATCACAAGAAATATGAGCTTAAAAGGAATGTCATAAAAGAGTGTAATTAAAAAGAAATAGAGGAGTAGGATCCCTTACCTCGGGTCCAACTTGACTCGATCGTTCTTTAACGTCCTGAATAATAAACATGAGTTAATTTATACTTGATTAAGAACATTTTTCTAGTTCATTATTCTTTTTATATCAATTATTTACATGTTCTAAACATTATGTAATCATTTAAGTTAATAATGTTTGTTTTGTCGGTATTTGGTTCTTAAGTCAAAAGTGGACTTCTTAAAATTACATGTTGTTCGTGTGGTCAAAGATTCTTTATATCCAGAATGACATTCCTGATTTGGATATCATATATATCATATATATCTAACATATACATCTATTTATAATATCACATAATCATTTAGAGGTAAGAAATGAAATGCATCGTTCATGGAGACGGTAAGCCGTACGTACGCATGAACGCTACTTTCGTTTCTATGTCATATTAATGGAATTAAAACTAAATGAGAGGTATGTATATTTTAATTCCAGAATTATATTAATCATTTAGATGTAACATACATCATATATATCCATTATATATATGTACTTATAATAGTACATTACATTTGGGGATAATAAATGAAATGCACCGTTCATGGAGACGGTAAGCCGTACGTACGCATGAATGCTACTTTCATTTCTATTTCATATTAACGGAATTAAAAATGAATGATATATATATATATATATCATAATTCCGGTATAATATATATGTTATATAGGTCACATATGATCATTAATTTCATTCTTTATACGTTCCATGTATTGCATGTACGTGTCACATCACTTGAGGGGGCGGTAGTCCGCACTTCCTCATATGAAATTATCGCATTTACACAACAAGAAAAGAATAGAGGTATGGTTTAAATATAAAATACAGAAGCATATATTAAACATAAATATCATATATATCATATATAAAGTATAGTGACATCATAATGGCCACCTTTAAAGGTGTTAAAAGAATATTGAACAATCATCGTTTCGTGAGGCAGAAAATCGCCAACCACAGAAACAGTATGTTCTTTAACCATTAGACGAAGTTGTGTGTAAGTTTAGCTCAAATCCTTATTATAACAACATCCTAGTATATTGAAGATACTGGAGTTGTTACAAAAGAAATGAATAAAAAGATTTTAGGGGGTTGGAGAAGCAAAATAAAACAAAAGGACACAAGTGAAGACATTACCTTAAAATCGGGTAACTCCCTTTGGTTTGAGCTCAAAGGCTTCCTTGGGAAGAATTCATAACAAGGTGAGGCTTCAAGGACTAAGAGAGGGATGTGTAGAGACAAAATGGGAAGGGGTTGGACGAGCCAATGGCTTTGGATGTGTGGGTAAGGAGGTAGAGGTGGGGGCCTTTTATAAGAGGATAGGAGGGGCACCCTTGGAAAGTAAAGAAATGTTCCTTTACTTTAAAATGAGTTTCGGATTTAAAAGGTCTCACATTGATATAATTCACGGATATGGTGACAAGGGTTTGAAATCCACCCATCCAATAGATTTTGGACATGTGTAGGTCTTAGAATTTACATTATCTTTCCATTTTATTTAAATCATTGATTAATGAGGTCATCACTGCATCATCATGATGTCATAAATAATTTACTTTATTTAATGTCTAAAAATTATAAAAAAAATACTATGATGTAGGAAATATTTGTAGCTTTCCATTTATTATTTATAGTCAAAAATCGGACTTGTATAACCCCATGTAAAAATTGTTTTAGTAAAATATCTCATGTTTGTGTTATTTTTACTTTAACATTAAATAAAAAGATATTTATCTCTTTTTCCAACCAAAGTGGCTCCATGGGGTCCCCAAGTTGACCCATGGATTATCTTGGTCGGCCATGACACATCCAAATAGGGTAGGACATGTGTCTAGGTCATTTCATTTTATTAAAACATTTTTCTTACCTTAAACTACACTAATTTCCTCTAATCGCGATTAAAAACTTAATAAGTTACTATTCACCAAAAAATTATTTTAATCCCATTGCACCGCATTTTAATTCTTAATGACAACCATGTATGTCGGATTTTTGAAATTCAAAACACAATGATGTCAAAATTTCATTTAAATGGAAAATCAGTTTTTATAAGTACCACTTAGTGGTTTCACTATTCAACAAAAATTGAAGTTTTTCAGAAAATTACCAAAAGTTCACCCTAAGCTATATTTTATATTCCGAATTCAAAAATTATGTCTATTTTACAAAATTCAGAACATATAAGTTGCATTAATTAATTCAATAATTAATTCGCTCTGTCAAAACAAATAGTGTGTTTTTATGAAACAAAATGTATCAAAAGATTGACACTAGTTTAAGTCCGATTTCAAGGTGAAATTAATTCAAACGACCACTATTGGATTAAATGGTAAAAAATATTTTCTAATTTCACTTTTAAACCAATTAAAAAGGTAATATAATCATATAAATAAATTATATTAAAAGAGGTTTTGAATTAAAATACAACATTTTTCACTATTCATTAAAAATTGAACTTTTTCGCAAAAATACCAAAAATTTACACAAAGAAAATTTTGATGTCCCGATTCTAAATAAGAATTTTATTTTGTCAAAGATAACACATAAAATTGTCAAAAAGTGGATTTAAAAGAGGTTCACCATCAAAAGGCGGTTAATCAACCTTTTAAATAATATTAGAATGTTTACGCTTAAAATTGGATTCATTTGCATTTTTAATCCTCTAACATTTATTGTAAAAATTAAAAATATTTGACAATCATATATAGTCATTTTGTAGTTATTTCTGTTCATTCCCACCATTACAACGGCTAGGCGTTAACTACTATTTAAAATAATATTATTTTATTATTAGAGTGCAACGTAAGATTCCCAAGAAACTCATTGTTGCGTGTTGGGTACGCCATCGAGCATAGAGTCCCCTTTAAAGTCATATTAATATTTTATTCACAAATATGTATAAATGTGAAAATGTCATACTCTTTATTTACCTAGGGTGTTACACCAGGTACGGGCATTACGAGTTTACAGTAATGCCTTTTGGATTGACTAATGCACCCTCTGTCTTCATGGATCTAATGAACCTAATTTTCAAGGAATATCCCAATGATTTTTAGTGGTATTTATTGATTATATCTTCTTATATTCCAAATGATACGAAGATCATGAAAATCACTTGCGCATTATCCTGAAGACTCTTAGAAGACATGAATTATAAGGGAAGTTTAGAAAGTGTGAATTTTGGCTTCAAGAGATTTCATTTCTCGGACATATTGTCTCTAAGGATGGAATTTTGGTTGATCCTTCAAAGACCAGGGAAATATATGAATGGCCAACACCAACAAGTATAACTGAGGTACGCAGTTTTATTGGTTTAGCAGGTTATTATCGGCATTTCATCCATCATTTTTCCTGATTGGCTAACCAATTAACCAAGCTCACTTGTAAAGGGGTTAAATTTGTTTAGGAAAAAGAGTGTGAAGAATTTTATGAAGAAATTAATAAAATATTAGTCAATGCTCCTCTATTGAATCTACCATCGGGGAATGATGGGTTTGTTATTTATCGCGATACATCGAAGAAAGGACTTAGTTGTATCCTTATGAAAAATGATAGAGTTATTTCCTATGCATCACGATAACAAAAAATTCATGAGAAAAACTATCCTACTCATTATCTTGAGTTAGCAACTGTAATATTTTCTTTAAAGATTTAGAGACACTATCTCTATTGTGAAAATTGAGAGATATATACCGATCAAAAGATTTTGAAGTATATTATCTATCAAAAAGAACTCAACACGAGGCAAAGGAAATGTATTAAACTACTCAAGGATTATGATTTCATGATACACTACCACCCGAGGAAGGCAAATAAGGTGGAAGATGCTTTGAGCAGAAAGGATCATGGAGTTTCGAACCAGATTAGTGTTGAAAAGGATCCTATATACATGGATCTAGTAAAGATGGATATGAGAATCACATTGGAAGTTGAAACATCAATACTTTTTCAAATGGTTGCCAAGACATCTTTACTAGAAAGGATAAAGAGTTATCAGACAAATGATGAAGAGTTTCAAAAGAATATTAAAGATGTGAATGATGGGAGATTGAGTGACTTTGTGTATGAAGATTGAATTTTGAAATTTGGAAAGAGACTTTGTGTTCCCGATATACCTGATCTAAAAAGGGAATTGTTGGATGATGAGAATAGTTCCAATTTCTCTATACACCCTCGGAGAACCAAAATGAATAGAGATTTGAAGGAAATTTTTTGGTGGTACAACATTTAGAGGGAGATTGTTGATTTTGTGTTAAGATGTATGGTTTTTCAACAAGTGAAAGCTGGAAGGAAAAAGCCTGGAAAAGTCATGCAACCTCTTCCCATACCTGAGTGGAAATGGGATAATAATACGATGGATTTTCCATGGGCCTACCAAAGACTCCTAGAAGTAATGATGAAATATGGGACATTATTGATCATCTTTCCAAGTCAGAACATTTTCTTGCTATAAGGGAAGATTTACCACTTGAACGTCTAGCAAGACTATATATTAATGAAGTTGTGAGACTTCCTAGAGTACCCATATCGACTTTTTCTGATCGTGATCCACGTTTTACATCAAGATTCTAGAAACGTATTCAGAATGCCCTGGATACTAAGCTTTGTTTGAGAACTTCTTTCCACCCTCAAACAGATGGACAATCAGAACGGACTATTCAAACCTTAGAAGACATGTTGAGATCATGCTCACTTGACTTTCAAGGTATGTCGGATCAATATTTACCTCTGGTAGAATTTTCCTATAACAATAGCTTTTATTAAAGTATTTAAATGGCACCATATGAAGCATTATACAAAAAGCGATGTCACACACCAACCTGTTGGGATGATGTTGCGAAAGAAAACTCGTTGGCCCCGAACGTGTGGACGAAACAATGGAAAAGGTGATGGTAATCCAAAACCACATCAAAGAAGCTCAAAGTAGGCAGAATAGCCATGCAGAAAACCAAAGGATGGATTTGGAATTTCATATAGGAGATCATGTTTTATTGAAGGTATCACCATGGAATGGTGTTATACATTTTGGTAAGAAGGGAAAATTAAGTCCCAGGTACATCAGACCTTTTGAAATTCTAGAACGAATTGGGGTTGTAGCTTACCGTTTGGAAATGCTGACAAGTCTCTCCAAAGTCCACGATTGGTTCTATGTATCACTGTTGAGAAAATACCTGCCTGACCCAACACATGTACTCACCTTTGAATAATTAGAATTGGAACTCGACCTATTTTATTACTAAGAGCATGTCAAGGTTCTTGATACAAGATAACAAATGTTGAGACACCGAATGACTCATCAGGTAAAAGTTCTATGGAGGAACCATAAGATGGAAGATGCAAAGTGGGATCCCAAGGAACATATGATGAAGAACCACCTAAGTCTTTTTATGAAGTAATATTCTAGATATTTCGAGGACGAAATTATTTGAAGGAGGGGAGAATGTAACACCCCATGCATCCACAATACGCTTGTATTTGAATAATACAGTAGCGTGTGTTGTACACAACTTCGAGTTTTAGCACACCACAACCAATGAAACTAGCTGTTATGAATAGTAACACCATATTTTTTAAATTTTTTAAATTTTATCTTTCAAGATGGTCTTCATTTTTGGATTCAGAATATCAAAATTATCTTACGGTGAATTTTTTGTATTTTAAATGAAATTTTTCAATTTTTATAAATAGTGAAAAACACTTAGTTATAGTTTAAAACCGGATTTTAATTTAAATAATTATTTATTTAATTTAAATTTATTTTTGGTCAATATAGATACATAATACCTATATATGTTCAATGTAATTCATTTGAGTTTGTTTATAATAATTTTAGATATATAAAATTTTTATCAACCTTTTCACTGTCTTTTACCCACCTCCTAGGAGAATTTTTAAATTCACATAAAACATAATTTTACCACTTCTGTGAGTGGAATTTTAAAAATCTGAGAGACACGGTTGATATTAGTAATTAAAATGTGGTTTAATAAGATGAAAATAATTTGTGGTGAATAATAACGTTTTACTTTTATTTACCACGGTTAAACGTAGATACGGTAATTAAGGGTAAAAATGATATTATTATTATCCTAGCACTTGTCATAGTTCTATAGGATAAGTATAGTTCGACCAAAAACAACCTTATTAATAAAATATGAACTACTTTGGTCCACTTGTATTACATTAGGACACTTATTGTTATTTTATTTAAAGAATAGTTAAAAGAGTTAAAATCAATGTTTAATAACTAAATCATTTTTAATATAGGGTTAAGAATAAGATAAATTCGACTATAAATATTAATTAGAAATATAGAAATATTTCCTATGTAATGGTATTTTATTTATATTTTTTAGACGTTAAATAATCAAATTTATTTATGACACAATGGTGATCTAGTAATTAACTAATTAATGAAATATTAAAATAATTGATATTATAAATATCTGAATAAATTTAATTGCATATTTTTTATGAATTACACTAATTTTATAGGTTAATAAGACGTTTAGGGTGGTTTAGATGAATTTTGTTCGAAGAAATAATGCTGTTATAAATTTAAAAAACAAAATACCAGATAGTGTAAAAAATGACAAAAAAGAGTTTTCAAAACAAATATTATATTATTAATTGATATTCTATTCCTAAAAATATACGGTTAATCCAAAATACTTATATAATGATATATTTATCATTAATTAACCATTTGGGGATCGATTGGAAGTTTATAGTAAGTTTATTAACCATATAATAAATAAATACAAAGAGACATGGTAAATGTAAAACTATTTAACTAAGAGTTAAATCTAAAAGATAAAGTTAATATAGTTACCCAAACCTATCTAAAACCAATTGGTTGAATGGTTTTCGACCCATACCCACATTATCCTCTAAATAATCCATTTTTGAGCCATTAGAAACCGAAAATTATTTTATTATAAAATAATATTTCTAGCTTTTCCTAAGGTGCCCCTCACCCCTCTTATAAAAGGGAACTCACCCTTCTCTCTAGTTAACACCTTCAAAGCCATTTGGCTCATCCAAAATCTGCCCAAATACCCTCTAAACCTTCCTCCCTTCATCCCAGAGGCCTTCCTTTAGTCAGAAATGCAACCTATGGTGCCCTTTTGATCAAATAAAAAGGAAGAACTCGAAGAAGAGGAAAATATTTCATCACCTCTTTCGAGATCCTTTCTTCTTCCACTTACTTTTTCTTTGTTGTTTATATTATAAAATAATAACTCCATTATCTTCTATATAATTTGATGATATTATAATTATGGTACTACCATATTAATTATTCTATCCATCCTTTCAATGACATTTCACCATACGAGCGTATGTACGGCTTACCATCTCCACGTCGTGGTGTAATTGTTATTCAATACATTATTATTTGGATGGATATTATAATGATGTATAATTGATGTAAATAATATATATAACAAATATAATTATTATGTATATATGATATACCATCCAATTATATATTATTTTAATATCAAAAGAATTATATTGTCGCTCGTGCGTACGTATGGATTACCTTCTCCACGAACGCGATGAGATTCATTCCCCATTGTATTCATTCAAGACTAATTTTCATTTGATGATTAAAAATAATTTTTAAAGACTCGATATCATTCTGGATATGAATAAGATACATCCCATAGATAATAAATATGTCTCACATAACAAATCATATAAATTAAAACGAATCCGTTAACACCCGAAACGACGACAATACTAAGATATTATTAACAAAGCAATGTTAAAAGATCATATATGATATCAGATTAATGTATATGATTCTTGTATAATTTAATAACAATTATTTCTCCCTTATACAGGAGATTAACCTACCCTCGACCAAGGATAAGTACAAGGTAAGTGTTAATTTCACAATCTCTTCATTATCCGAGGTTGTTTATATGTAATTATCTACTGGGACCTCTTTATCGTCAACATCGATGTTTCCTAAAAATGTATTCCAAAACATTTTTACAATTTATTAGACTGTTTTTTAAAGTCATTTTTACCCTTGTTTGACTTTTTATAAAATGGTTTGAATGGAATCTTTCCGTCTTTTTCCAAATAAGGTAATTTAAACCTTTTCGACAAAATTAAGTTAAGAATGTTTTTTTAACTTATACGGCGGCTACGACTATTTTCCACCGTTATAAAATCATCAAAGCTTCCCTAACAAGCTTATAATAATATTTTAAAATATAAATGTTTTCATTTATAATTACCAGACCTTTAAATGATTTCAAAATAGAAATATATATTTATCTAAATGGGTTTTTATTTCAGCTATGTCAACATCCTTTGATGGATTTTAAGTTTGTTTTAAGTTGATTTATTATGATACAAAACATCCGTATTTTATTGATGATTTTGTGATATGTTTGACTATGGATGTGTTATTTCATACCATTCATGGATTGTGGATAAAGTATTGAAATTTCGTATTCCATTTTTAATACGAATGTTTATGTTATGTTTAAACCTTGTCATATAAGGAATGAATTGGACTTATTAAGTGACAGGTGGAGCCCTCTATAGCCCCTAGATGCATCAGTAGGTCTCATGAGACAAACTAGTGTCTTGGCATAAGGCCTTGAAAAAATATAATTTGTAGTCTAGGAACAAGGCCTTGACTATGTGGTTATGATAGTCTATCATTATGCATTCCATCATTGTGAAATTGGATATTGATATTTCATGTGATTATTCAACAAGTAGAATATTCATGTGAGTATGTAAATGGAATTATTCTGATTTTATCTTTTCCATATTAAGAAGATGTTCAAGTTTAAAAGGATTTTTTTAAGTTTTATACATTTCCTTAAATGTTTATACTTATTTATGAAAGTTTCCGCTATATTGTTATCCTTATTGAGCATCTGAGCTCACCCCTTTCTATGTTTTATTTTTCTCAGGATGTCACGACCTGTCCTCGGGGCCCGCGCCGTGACTACCCCAAGCCCGCCTTCCATAGGCCAGGGGCTGGAGACTAGCACCAAGGCGTAAATCCCAACAAAAGGGAAGGCATTGCCTTTGAAAAGTAAACTAGAACCCCAGAGTAAGCAAGCAGAAAAGTAAACACTAAGTAAAACTGTAACAAGATGTGCTGAAAGTAAAAAGGGGCTGGAAATACAAGCCCAACTGTAAAGTACAACTAAAAGGGAAAAACAGCAACTGAAAAGAAAAGCCGCAGCGTCGAGCCGTCCTCTGGAAGTTCCAACTAAAGGGTAGGTACAGATAGCCTCCACAGCTCCTCAGTCCAGCCATCCGCTCCGAGTGCATCCCGCCCAGTGGTCCACCTCCAGGTACCGTCCTGCTCTGTATGCCTCCACCACGATCAGCGCTGTCCGTCGTCTGCAACCAACACAATGAAGTGCGGGCATAGCCCGTGCAGGGGTGAGTATAAGCTACTCAGTAGGGACCCCGAGACCTCCGAAGGTCTCCCGAAATCCACAAAGGAAATCCAGAAAGGAAAGATACAATCACGAAGTAACAACCAACACTGCTTAGGTATATATCCATACATATACCTAATTCATCAATTCCTGTTCGGCTCCAACGTCCGAGCCCAAGCACAACCCAGTCCACACAGGAAGCAAAATGTATACCCACACAGGATAGCACAACACAATCCACAAAGGAGAGTAAACAGTAACCCACATAGGATAACTCAACACAATCCACCAAGGAGAGTAAACAGTAAATCCACACAGGATAGCTGAACACAATCCACAAAGGAGAGTAAATAGTAAATCCACACAGGATAGCTCAACACAATTCACAAAGGAGAGTAACTCAAGATTCAGCTCACACAGGTATACTTCTTCGGATGACGATAAAGATGATCATTGATCCATCTAAGTCATCGGACCCACAAAGGATCGATAGGTAACTAACCCCCGCAATGACCCACACAGGATCGGGCCCACACAGGACCTGTAGGCGCTGGCTCACACAGAACCGATGAGCGCTGACCCACACAGGATCGGACCCACACAGGATCGGGCCCACACAGGACCTGTAGCACTGATCCACGTAGGATCGCTGAGTGCTGTAGTTGTCGCAGTCCACTGAGGATCTCTGCACATTCGTCGTCGCAGTCCACTGAGGATCTCTGTACAGCCGTCGCCGCAGTCCACTGAGGATCTCTGCACGGTCGTCGTCGCAGTCCACTGAGGATCTCTGCACAGTCGTCGTCGCAGCCAGCCCTAGGGTTCCCGCACACAGCAAGCTCGTTCGGGAGGGTCCGCTCCACGAGCCGAGAGGCCGATTCATCAATTGTCACAAAGTCCGAAGTTGATGTATCCAAAAGTTTCGTATCGTCAACAGGAACTCAACGCCACAGACGGCGCGTCAATCGGACGCCCGGTCTGAGAGTTATTAGCTTTTTCATCCGAGGGGCCCGGTTGGTTTTTAAGGCAAAACCAACCTGACCGTACTCCACCTGTGTCCAAACCTCGGGCGGAGTATGCCAAAAGATCCGTCTCACTTAGAGGAAAACAACAAAGTCGACGGCACGTCGATCAGACGTCCGAAGCTCAAGATAATAGTGTTTCCGCTCCGAGGGTCCGGTTGGTTTCGTGTACGAACCAACCCGGCCGAACTCAAAGTATTCTGAAACCTTGAGTGCGATATACTGAAACGACCTTCTCAATCCAAGGATCGTGTTGCTGCTGACGGCGAGTCATTTGGAGGTCCGTAGCTCAAGTTACGAGCAAAAGACCGAAACGGTCCGAAGACAGGGGTCTGGGCCCAGGCCGACCCGGCCCGACCCCCCCAGGGTCGGCCGAACCGGGTCGACCCGACCCGGTCCAACCCGGCGGTACCCGGTCCGGCCAAGCCAGGGCGCGGCCCGGCTCGGCCGGCCGGTCCGGCTCGGCTCGGCCGAGCAGCGCAGGGGGCTCGCTGCCCCCGCGTGACAGCACCGCGGCCCCCGCGGGGGGCCGCCCTGGTCAACGGACGCGGCAAAGGCCGTGTCCCGCGTGTGCGCCAGACCCACGCTGCCACCACCGAAGCTTCAGCCATGGCGGCCTTGTCCGGCGGCGCGCCGGGGCGCTGCCGCCGCCGGCCGCCGGTGGCTTCCGCGGGCCACCGGAGTTGCTCCAGTTGTCCGTTTTCCTTCCCGTTTGCGCCGTTGTTCCTCCCAGGTTCCGTTCTTCACTGCGGGATCATCAAATCGCCTTTGCGTCATGTTTTGTCATCACCCGCCAAATCCACACAACAACAAAGAACTGCGGAGGGTTGTCGGGCCGTGTTCGTTTGGCCCGCACCCTCCGCGTTAGGCGATAACAATTGGGAGGATTAAACAACACATCAAACAAAAATTTTAATAAATTAAAATTGTTCTTATTAAACCTGTTCTTTAATTTAAAAGAAACTTTCACGGGAAAATAAATTATTCACAACAACCCCTACCTCGTCAAGTCGTCGCACGCACGTTCTTCGCGGATTTGATCGCCGCGGAAGGAGGCGATCGTCGCGTTGCAGAAGGGCGTCGCGTCATCGCGAAAAGGAGTCGCGTCGTCGCGGAAGGGCGTCTCGTCGTCGCGGAAAGGCGTCGCGTCATCACGAAAGGGCGTCACGTTGTCGCGGAATACGGTGACGCGTCGACGAACTCCGAGGTTCAAGAACATGAAGATTTAATTATATCTATTAAATCCACGTGTTGTAATAAACCACAAAGAAGATTTAAAAGAAACCCGAAATCTCCTACCTCAAGCAGTTGGTGATCGGAGATCGTTGTGGGGAAGAACGTCTCGGAAGAAGCGTCGTCAATCTCCGAGGGTGACGGCGTTCTTTGCGTTCTTCGCATTCTTTGCGTTCTTCGTGTTCTTCACGAAGGAGGATGAAGGCACAAAGTTGTCAAAACCTCTCAACGAGAATTTTTCCAGAAGTAGTGCGTTGGTCTTATTTTATTTTTACGTCAACGGATTGAAAACAGGTTAAGAAACGATTAAATTAATTCATTGAATTAATTCAACGAATAAAACCGCCTAATTAATTCAACGAATAAAACCGCCCAATTAATTGGTGCGTTAAGAAAATAAGAAAGCACGTCAGTTGACCTTCATAATGATGGGTTTTCGCGGGTGCGTTACTTAGCGGAAAGAAACGGTGGGGCTCATGCGGGCCCCACCTCACAAATATCCTACCAAGAGGGTAGGATATTTCTGGATAGCACCCTATCCGCATTAACTCAGCTTAAGTTACTTTAAGTGGCTTCAAGTGGCTTCCAAGCGGCTTAAGTGAAATAAAATAAAGTTTTTCGTACAATTTATTTTATTTCTTAACTTTAAACCCAAAAATTAGAAACCACACCCGAGCAAACGCAACTCCGGAAGAGGCGTTTCTAAGCAATTACCAGCGCTACGATTCCATCAGTGCCCTCAGAATTCGATTCCGAGTACCGGTTCAAAAGTTAGAAAAACCCGCTCGTCCGTTCACTGAACGTACCCGAGCCAAACTTCGGAAAATGATTCCGGGCACACCGGGCCTCGGAATCAGGTGCTGTCAGAAACTGCGTTCTTGTAAAATTCCAAAGAAAATTAAGAAAGAAAATTTCCTTGAAATTTACGGGTCTTTACATTACTCCCACCACAGGGATTTACGTCCCCATAAAGCTTCACCACAAACTTAGGGATACAAAGGCGGTACTGAGCACGCATCTGAGCCTCCCGCTCCAAAGTGCTCTCCTGGAGGTTCTTGTGCTGCTATCTGATAAGCACAAGAGGAATCGATCGTCCACGTAGGACCCGCTTCTGTTGATCCTCGATCTCCACCGGGACCTCCGAAAATTTAGCCCCATCATCAACGTCCAGCTCCCCATGGTCAATGAAGTGTGATGGGTCATGCACGTATCTCCTCAGTTGAGATACGTGGAAGGCGTCGTGCACCCGGTGCAACTGATGTGGTAGAGCCAGGCGATAAGCCACCTCGCCAATCCTGCTGAGGACCTTGAAAGGTCCGATGAAGCGTGGAGACAACTTTCCGCCTCGACCAAATCTCTTTAATCCACATCGAGGTGAGACACGCAAGAAGACATGGTTGCCTTTCTCAGAACTCTAGTGGCCTCCGCCTCCTGTCAGCACAAGACTTTTGCCGGTTCTGAGCTGTCCTCATCCGCTCATGGATGACTTGGACCTTTCTGGTCCTATAAGAACTGCTGAGATTTCTTCCTTTCCGATAAGAGAAATCCGGTCTCATCCCCTGGATGAACCATGTTCTTTGCCTAATATAGTCAATCCCGACATGGGTGATACTAATCCATACCAAGGATGACGTCCTAAGGCCTCGACGCTACTACCAAGAGATCCAACCGTTACTCTCGCCTCCAAGGGTTGAGTCACACTGTCGGCATCAGTGTGTGGTAACTAGGTCTCCTCCAGTAGATGTCTCACAAGTGAGGGTCAAGTCAACAGTCTAAACTGGAACCTCTTAGTAACAACACAAAAGAGGACAGGAATGAAAACATCACAAAGGCATGCGTCTTTTATTATTGCAGCTCATAATACAAGGACTCTACACAACAACAACAAGGAACTAGAAGTAAAAAAGACGTATCCACTAGTTCCGCTCCTGTCCATCTGCTCCCAGAGCTCCATGATCGAAGGCCTCAGTTGCCTGAAGCTGAGCTCTCCCATGTCCACCAACTCCCTGCTGTCCGGGTGGACCTCCAGGTGGTGGTGGTGGCAACACCTCAAAGCGTCGTCCACTACCTACTGCTCGGCCATCTCCTCTGCCACGGTCTCCTGATCCATGTGATCCACCTCGATCGAACCTCTACCTCTTCCTAAGAGGTCCTTCGTTCATCTGCTGGTCATCCGTATGGCGGGTCGGACAGTCACGAGCCATTTGACTAACCCCGCCGCAGGAGTAACACTGTCCGCTCATAGTAAGTCATTGTCCACCCCGGGTGCCTCTCACAATTGACCACATGTCACGCGGTCGACCACCGGTAGGTCTAGTCCTCTTGGACCCCTGCATCATCTGTCTACTGCCCACTGCAGAAGAATCTGCCGCATGCCGGCTAGTGGTGGGTCCTACTGCTGGAGACTGCTCAGCAAGGAAAATCTCCACTAAGAGGGCTCTCTCCAACACTCCTATCTGTGTCGGAATGTTGTGAGAAACAACTGGAGCTCTGATCTCTCGCCTGAGCCCCTGCTCGAAGGTTCGGGCCCTGAAGAATGGGTCCCGTACCATGTCCGTGGAATAGAGTGAGAGATAGGTAAACCTCACCGCGTACTGGGCTACTGTCATGCTACCCTGCCGCAGCTGTAGTAGCTCCTGAATGTGCACCGCTCGGAGGGTGGCTGGGACGAACTCTGAGCGAAAAAGGCTCTCAAAGTCCGTCCAAAGGAGTGATGCCTCGTCGTGAACCTGGAGCATCAAGCTCCACCATCTGCCTACTGCCGCATGCAGGAGGCTCACTACAAGGACCACCATAAGGTCCGCTGGTGTCCTCACTAGCCTGAAAACTCGTACGACCGCCTCCAGCCAGTCCTCGGCTGCCTGGGGGTCCGTCTCCCCACGAAACCTGGATGGTCGCTGGCGCTGGAACTCGTGTAGAGCTCCGAGGTGACGTGCATCGTCAGCGGTCGGTGCTGGAAGCATCGGGGGCTCGGCGGGTAAAGGTACCGCAGGTGCCTCTGCTGTCAACGGGCCCTGTACCGAGGCCTCGTCGCTCGGTGGGTTGTCGTCACATACAACACTCGGAACCCTAGCTGGCTACCTTCGTGGGGCCATCCTGAAAGGAAATAGGTGCACCACGGTCAGAACAGTATACCTGGTGAGCTGATACAAGTAATCACAAAGAAAACTTTAAACACACACGCAATCAATGTTTTCATGCATTAAGTCGGAAATCAGAAGTCAGGGTCCTGGTGTACGGATACGTCAGCCGCCGCACCAACACTGGACTCCCTGGAATGATAACCACACCCAATACGCTAAACACTATTGCTTCACATAGAAGAATGATCGTAGTCTATGGTAGAACCGAACCTCCCTCTGATACCAATTTGTCACGACCCGTCCTCGGGGCCCGCGCCGTGACTACCCCAAGCCCTGCTTCCATAGGCCAGGGGCTGGCAACTAGCACCAAGGCGTAAATTCCAACAAAAGGGAAGGAATTTACTTTGAAAAGTAAACTAGCACCACAGAGTAAGCAAGCGGAAAATTAAACACTAAGTAAAACTGTAACAAGCTGTGCTGAAAGTAAAAAGGGGCCGGAAATACAAGCCCAACTATAAAGTACAACTGAAAGGGAAAAACAGCAACTGAAAAGAAAAGCCGCAGCATCGAGCCGTCCTCTGGAAGTTCCACCTGAAGGGTGGGTACAGAGAGCCTCCACAGCTCCTCGGTCCAGCCATCCGCTCCGAGTGCGTCCCGCCCAGTGGTCCACCTACAGGTACCGTCCTGCTCCGCACACCTCCACCATGATCAGCGTTGTCCGTCGTCTGCAACCAACACAACGAAGTGCGGGCATAGCCCGTGCAGGGGTGAGTATAACCTACTCAGTAGGGACCCCGAGACCCTCGAAGGTCTCCCGAAATCCACAAAGGATAATCCACAAAGGATAATCCACAAAGGAAAGATACAATCACGAAGTAACAATCGACACTGCTTAGGTATATGCCCATACATATACCAAAGTCATCAATTCCTGTTCGGCTCCAAAGTCGGAGCCCAAGCACAACCCTGTCCACACAGGAAGCAAAACGTATACCCACACAGGATAGCACAACACAATCCACAAAAGAGAGTAAACAGTAACCCACATAGGATAGATCAACACAATCCACAAAGGAGAGTAAATAGTAAATCCACACAGGATAGCTCAACACAATCCACAAAGGAGAGTAAACAGTAAATCCACACAGGATAGCTCAATACAATCCACAAAGGAGAGTTACTCAAGATTCAGCTCACACAGTTATACTTCTTCGGATGACGATAAAGATGATCACTGATCCATCTAAGTCGTTGGACCCACAAAGGATCGATAGGTAACTAACCCCCGTAATGACCCACACAGGACCTATAGGCGCTGGCTCACACAGAACCGATGAGCGCTGACCCACACAGGATCGGACCCACACAAGATCGGGCCCACACAAGACCTATAGCACTGATCCACGTAGGATCGCTGAGTGATGTAGTCCTCCCAGTCCACTGAGGATCTCTGCACAGTCGTCATCGCAGTCCACTGAGGATCTCTGCACAGCTGTTGCCACAGTCCACTGAGGATCTCTGCACGGTCGTCATCGCAGTCCACTGAGGATCTCTGCACGGTCGTCGTCGCAGCCAGCTCTAGGGTTCCCGCACACAGCAAGCTCGTTCTGGAGGGTCCGCTCCATGAGCCGAGAGGCCGATACATCAACTGTCACAAAGTCCGAAGTTGATGTATCCAAAAGTTCCGTATCGTCAACAGGAACTCAACGCCGCAGACGGCGCGTCAATCGGAGGCCCGGTCTGAGAGTTATTAGCTTTTTCGTCCGAGGGGCCCGGTTGGTTTTTAAGGCAAAACCAACCCGACCGTACTCCACCTGCGTCCAAACCTCGGGCGGAGTATGCCAAAAGATCCGTCTCACTTAGAGGAAAAAAACAAAGTCGACGGCACGTCGATCAGACGTCTGAAGCTCAAGATATGAGTGTTTCCGCTCCGAGGGCCCGGTTGGTTTCGTGTACGAACCAACCCGACCGAACTCAAAGTAATTCGAAACCTTGAGTGAGATATACTGAAATGACCGTCTCAATCCAAGGATCGAGTTGCCGCTGACGGCGAGTCGTTTGGAGGCCCGTAGCTCAAGTTATGAGCAAATGACCGAAACGGTCTGAAGACGGGGGTCTGGGCCCGGGCCGACCCGGCCCGACCCCCCCGGGTCGGCCGAACCGGGTCGACCCGACCCGGTCCAACCTGGCGGGACCCGGTCCGGCCAGGCCAGGGCGCGGCCCGGCTCGGCCGGCCGGTCCGGCTCGGCTCGGCCGAGCGGCCGAGCAGCGCGGGGGGCTCGCTGCCCCCGCGTGACAGCACCGCGGCCCCCGTGGGGGGCCGCCCTAGTCAACGGACGCGGCAAAGGCCGCATCCCGCGTGTGCGCCGGACCCACGCTGCCGCCGCCGGCCGCTGGTGGCTTCCGCGGGCCCCCAGAGTTGCTCCGGTGGTCCGTTTTCCTTCCCGTTTGCGCCGCTTTTCCCCCCGGGTTCCGTTCTTCACTGCGGGATCATCAAATCTCCCTTGCGTCACATTTTGTCGTCGCTCGCCAAATCCGCACAACAACGAAGAGCTATGGAGGGTTGTCGGGCCGTGTTCGTTTGGACCGCACCCTCCGTGTTCGGCGATAACAATTGGGAGGATTAAACAACACATCAAACAACAATTTTAATAAATTAAAATTGTTTTTATGAAACCGGTTCTTTAATTTAAAGAAATGTTCATGGGAAAATAAATTATTCACAACAACCCCTACCTCCTCAAGTCATCGCACGCGCATTGTTTGTGGATTTGATCACCACGGAAGGAGGCGATCGTCGCGTCGCGGAAGGGCGTCGCGTCGTCGCGGAAAGGCGTCGTGTCGTTGTGGAAGGGCGCCGCGTCGTCGCGGAAAGGAGTCGCGTCGTCGCGAAATGGCGTCGCGTCGTCGTGGAATACGGTGATGCGTCGACGAACTCTGAGGTTCAAGAACATGAAGATTTAATTATACGATTAAATCCATGTGTTGTTATAAACCAAAAAGAAGATTTAAAAGAAACCCAAAATCTCCTACCTCAAGCAGTTGGTGATCGGAGATCGTTGCGGGGAAGAACGTCTCGGAAGAAGCGTCGTCAATCTCTGAGGGTGACGGCGTTCTTCGCGTTCTTCACGTTCTTCGCGTTCTTCGCGAAGGAGGATGAAGGCACAAAGTTGTCAAAACCTCTCAACGAGCATTTTTTCAGAAGTCGTGCGTTGGTCTTATTTTATTATTACGCCAACGGATTGAAAACAGGTTAAGAAACGATTAAATTAATTCATCGAATTAATTCAACGAATAAAACTGCCCAATTAATTCAACGAATAAAACCTCCCAATTAATTGGTGCGTTAAGAAAATAAGAAAACACATCAGTTGACTTTTATAATGACGGGTTTTCACGGGTGCGTTACTTAGCGGAAAGAAACGGCGGGGCTCGTGCGGGCCCCACCTCACAAATATCCTACCAAGAGGGTAGGATATTTCTGGATAGCACCCTATCCGCATTAACTCAGCTTAAGCTACTTTAAGTGTCTTCAAGTGGCTTCCAAGAGGCTTAAGTGAAATAAAATAAATTTTGTCGTACAATTTATTTTATTTCTTAACTTTAAACCCAAAAATTAAAAACCACACCCGAGCAAATGCAACTCCGGAAGAGGCGTTTCTAAGAAATTACCGGCGCTGCGATTCCATCGGTGCCCTCAGAATTTGATTCCGAGTACCAGTTCAAAAGTTAGAAAAACCCGCTCGTCCGTTCACTGAATGTACCCGTGCCAAACTTCGGAAAATGATTTCGGGCACACCGGGCCTCGGAATCAGGTGTCGTCAGAAACTGCGTTCTTGTAAAATTCCAAAGAAAATTAAGAAAAAAAATTTCCTTGAAATTTATGGGTCTTTACATTACTCCCTCCATAGGGCTTTACGTCCCCGTAAAGCTTCACCACAAACTTAGGGATACAAAGGCGGTACTGAGCACGCATCTGAGCCTCCCGCTCCAAAGTGATCTCCTGGAGGTTCTCGTGCTGCTATCTGATGCGCACAAGAGGAATCGATCGTCCACATAGGACCCGCTTCTGTTGATCCTCGATCTCCACCGGGACCTCTGCAAATTTCGCCCCATCATCAACGTCCAGCTCCCCATGGTCAATGAAGTGTGACAGGTCGTGCACGTATCTCCTCAGCTGAGATACGTGGAAGGCGTCGTGCACCCGGTGCAACTGATGTGGTAGAGCCAGGTGATAAGACACCTCGCCAATCCTGCTGAGGACCTGGAAAGGTCCGATGAAGCATGGAGAAAACTTGTCGCCTCGGCCAAATCTCTGTAATCCACGTCGTGGTGAGACACGCAAGAAGACGTGGTCGCCTTTCTCGAACTCTAGTGGCCTCCGCCTCCTATCAGCACAAGACTTTTGCCGGTTCTGAGCTGTTCTCATCCGCTCATGGATGACTTGGACCTTTCTGGTCCTATAAGAACTGCTGAGATTTCTTCCTTTCTAATAAGAGAAATCCGATCTCATCCCCTGGATGAACCATGTTCTTCACCTAATATAGTCAATCCCGACATGGGTGATACTAATCCATACCAAGGATGACGTCATAAGTCCTCGACGCTACTTCCAAGATATCCAACCGTTACTCTCGCATCCAAGGGTTGAGTCACACTATCGGCATCAGTGTGTGGTAACTGGGTCTCCTCCAATAGATGTCTCACAAGTGAGGGTCAAGTCAACAGTCTAAACTGGAACCTCTTAGTAACAACACAAAAGAGGACAGGAATGAAAACATCAAAAAGGCATGCGTCTTTTATTATTGCAGCTCATAATACAAGGACTCTACACAATAGCAACAAGGAACTAGAAGTACAAAAGACGTATCAACTAGTTCCACTCCTGTCCATCTGCTCCCAGAGCTCCATGATCGAAGGCCTCAGCTTCCTGAAGCTGAGCTCTCCCATGTCCACCAACTCCCTGCGGTCGGGGTGGACCTCCTGGTGGTGGTGGTGGCACACCTCGAAGCGTCGTCCACTACCTACTGCTCGGCCAGCTCCTCTGCCACGGTCTCCTGCTCCATGCGATCCACCTCGATCGAACCTCTGCCTCTTCCTAGGAGGTCCTTTGTTCATCTGCTGGTCATCCGTATGGTGGGTCAGACAGTCACGAGCCCTTTGACCAACCCTGCCGCAGGAGTAACACTGTCCGCTCATAGTAAGTCGTTGTCCACCCTGGGTGCCTCTCACAATTGACCATGTGTCACGCGGTCGAGCACCGGTAGGTCTAGTCCTCTTGGACCCCTGCATCATCTGTCTACTGCCCGCTGCAGAAGACTCTGCCGCATGCCGTCTAGTGGTGGGTTCTGCTGTTGGAGACTGCTCAGCAAAGAAACTCTCCACTAATAGGGCTCGCTCCAACACTCCTGTATGTGTTGTAATGTTGTGAGAAACAACTGGAGCTCTGATCTCTCACCTGATCCCCTGCTCGAAGGTTCGGGCCCTGAAGAATGGGTCCCGTACCAAGTCCGTGGAATAGCGCGAGAGATAGGTAAACCTCACCGCGTACTGGGCTACTGTCATGCTGCCCTGCCGCAACTGTAGTAGCTCCTGAATGCGCACCGCTCGGAGGGTGGATGGGACGAACTCTGAGCGAAAAATGCTCTCAAAGTCCGTCCAAAGGAGTGATGCCTCGTCGTGAACCTGGAGCATCAAGCTCCACCATCTGCCTGCTGCCGCATGTAGGAGGCTCGCTACAAGGACCACCATAAGGTCCGATGGTGTCTTCACTAGCCTGAAAAACACGTACGACCACCTCCAGCCAGTCCTCGGCTGCCTGGGGGTCCGTCTCCCCACAAAACCTGGGTGGTTGCTGGCGCTGGAACTCGTGCAGAGCTCCGAGGCGACGTGCATCGTCAGCGGTCTGTGCTGGAAGCATCGGGGGCTCGGTGGGTAAAGGTACCACAGGTGCCTCTACTGTCAACGGGCCCTGTACCGAGGCCTCGTCGCTCGGTGGGTTGTCGTCACATACAACACTCGGAACCCTAGCTGGCTACCGTCGTGGGGCCATCCTAAAAGGAAACAGGTGCACCACGGTCAGAACAGTATACCTGGTGAGCTGATACAATTAATCACAAAGAAAACTTTAAACACACACGCAATCAATGTTTTCGTGCTTTAAGTCGGAAATTAGAAGTCAGGGTCCTGGTGTACGGATACGTCGGCCGCCGCACCAACACTGGACTCCCTGGACTGATAACCACACCCAATACGCTAAACACTATTGATTCACATAGAAGAATGATCATTGTATGTGGTAGAACCGAACCTCCCTCTGATACCAATTTGTCACGACCCGTCCTCGGGGCCCGCGTCGTGACTACCCCAAGCCCGCCTTCCATAGGCCAGGGGATGGCGACTAGCACCAAGGTGTAAATTCAAACAAAAGGGAAGGCATTGCCTTTGAAAAGTAAACTAACACCACAGAGTAAGCAAGCGGAAAAGTAAACACTAAGTAAAACTGTAACAAGCTGTGCTGAAAGTAAAAAGGGCCCGAAAATGCAAGCCCAACTGTAAAGTACAACTGAAAGGGAAAAACATCAACTGAAAAGAAAAGCCACAGCATCGAGCCATCCTCTGGAAGTTCCACCTGAAGGGTGGGTACAGATAGCCTCCACAGCTCCTCGGTCCAGCCATCTGCTCCGAGTGCGTCCAGCCCAGTGGTCCACCTCCAGGTACCATCCTGCTCCGCACACCTCCACCACGATCAGCACTGTCCGTCGTCTGCAACCAACACAACAATGTGCGGGCATATCCCATGCATGGATGAGTATAATCTACTCAGTAGGGACCCCGAGACCCCCAAAGGTCTCCTGAAATCCCCAAAGGATAATCCACAAAGGAAAGATACAATCACGAAGTAACAACCGACACTGCTTAGGTATATGCCCATACATATACCTAAGTCATCAATTCCCGTTCGGCTACAACGTCCGAGCCCAAGCACAACCCTGTCCACACAGGAAGCAAAACATATACCCACACAGGATAGCACAACACAATCCACAAAGGATAGTAAATAGTAACCCACATAGGATAGCTCAACACAATCCACAAAGGAGAGTAAACAGTAAATCCAAACAGGATAGCTCAACACAATCCACAAAGGAGAGTAACTCAAGATTTAGCTCACACAGGTATACTTCTTCGGATGACGATAAAGATGATCATTGATCCATCTAAGTCGTCAGACCCACAAAGGATCGATAGGTAACTAAACCCCACAATGACCCACACAGGATCGGGCCCACACAGGACCTATAGACGCTGGCTCACACAGAACCGATGAGCGCTGACCCACACAGGATTGGACCCACACAGGATCGGGCCCACACAGGACCTGTAGCACTGATCCACGTAGGATCGCTGAGTGCTGTAGTCGTCACAGTCCACTGAGGATCTCTGCACAGGCGTCGCCGCAGTCCACTGAGGATCTCTGCACAGCCGTCGCCGCAGTCCACTGAGGATCTCTGCACGGTCGTCGCCGCAGTCCACTGAGGATCTCTGCACAGTCGTCGTCACAGCCAGCTCTAGGGTTCCCGCACACAGCAAGCTCGTTCGGGAGGGTCCGCTCCACGAGCCGAGAGGCCGATACATCAACTGTCACAAAGTCCGAAGTTGATGTATCCAAAAGTTCCGTATCGTCAACAGGAACTCAACACCGCAGACGGCGCGTCAATCAGACTCCCGGTCTGAGAGTTATTAGCTTTTTCGTACAAGGGGCCCGGTTGGTTTTTAAGGCAAAACCAACCCGACCGTACTCCACCTGCATCCAAACCTCGGGCGGAGTATGCTAAAAGATCCGTCTCACTTAGAGGAAAACAACAAAGTCGACAGCACGTCGATCAGACGTCCGAAGCTCAAGATATTAGTGTTTCCGCTCCGAGGGCCCGGTTGGTTTCGTGTACGAACCAACCTGGCCGAACTAAAAGTATTCCGAAACCTTGAGTGCGATATACCGAAACGCCCGTCTCAATCCAAGGATCGCGTTGCCGCTGACGGCGAGTCGTTTGGAGGCCCGGAGCTCAAGTTACGAGCAAAAGACCGAAATGGTCCGAAGACGGGGGTCTCGGCCCGGGCCGACCCGGGCCGACCCCCCCTGGGTCGGCCGAACCGGGTCGAACCGACCCAGTCCAACCCGGTGGGACCCAGTCCGGCAAGGCCAGGGCGTGGCCCGGCCGGTCCGGCTCGGCTCGGCCGAGCGGCCGAGCCCCGCGGGGGGCTCGCTGCCCCCGCGTGACAGCACCGCAGCCCCCGCGGGGGGCCACTCTGGTCAACGGACGCGGCAAAGGCCATGTCCCGCGTGTGCGCCGGACCCGCACTGCCGCCGCCGCCGGCTTCCGGTGGCTTCCGCGGGCCACCGGAGTTGCTTCGGTGGTCCGTTTTCCTTCCCATCTGCGCCACTGTTCCTCCCGAGTTCCGTTCTTCACTATGGGATCATCAAATCGCCCTTGCGTCACATTTTGTCATCGCCAGCCAAATCCGAACAACAACGAAGAACTGCGGAGGGTTGTCGGGCTGTTTTCATTTGGCCCGCACCCTCCGCGTTAGGCGATAATAATTGGGAGGATTAAACAACACATCAAACAATAATTTTAATAAATTAAAATTGTTCTTATGAAACTGGTTCTTTAATTTAAAAGAAACGTTCATAGGAAAATAAATTATTCACAACAACCCCTACCTCGTCAAGTCGTCGCACGCGCGTTCTTCGCGGATTTGATCACCGCGGAAGGAGGCGATCGTCGCGTCGCGGAAGGGCATCGCGTCGTCGCAGAAAGGAATCGCGTCGTCGCGGAAGGGCGTCGCGTCGTCGAGGAAAGGCATCACGTCATCGTGAAAGGGCGTCGCGTCGTCGCGGAATACGGTGACGCGTCGAAGAAAACCGAGGTTCAAGAACATGAAGATTTAATTATATCGATTAAATCCATGTGTTGTTATAAACCACAAAGAAGATTTAAAAGAAACCCGAAATCTCCTACCTCAAGCAGTTGGTGATCGGAGATCGTTGCGGGGAAGAACGTTTCGGAAGAAGCGTCGTTAATATCCGAGGGTGACGGCGTTCTTCGAGTTCCTCGCGTTCTTCGCGAAGGAGGATGAAGGCACAAAGTTGTCAAAACCTCTCAACGAGCATTTTTCCAGAAGTCGTGCATTGGTCTTATTTTATTATTATGCCAACGGATTGAAAACATGTTAAGAAATGATTAAATTAATTCATCGAATTAATTCAACGAATAAAACCACCCAATTAATTCAACGAATAAAACCGCCCAATTAATTGGTGCATTAAGAAAATAAGAAAACGCGTCAGTTGACTTTCATAATGACGGGTTTTCGCGGGTGCGTTACTTAGCAGAAAGAAACGGTGGGGCTCGTGCGGGCCCCACCTCACAAATATCCTACCAAGAGGGTAGGATATTTCTGGATAGCACCCTATCCGCATTAACTCAGCTTAAGCTACATTAAGTGGCTTCAAGGGGATTCCAAGCGGCTTAAGTGAAATAAAATTAAGTTTTTTGTACAGTTTATTTTATTTCTTAACTTGAATCCCAAAAATTAAAAACCACACCCGAGCAAACGTAACTCCGGAAGAGGCGTTTCTAAGAAATTACTGGCGCTACGATTCCATCGGTTCCATCAGAATTCGATTCCAAGTATCGGTTCAAAAGTTAGAAAAACCCGCTCGTCCGTTCAGTGAACGTATCCGAGCCAAACTTCGGAAAATGATTCCGGGCACACCGGGCCTCGGAATCAAGTGCCATCAGAAACTGCGTTCTTGTAAAATTCCAAAGAAAATTAAGAAAAAAAATTTCCTTGAAATTTACGGGTCTTTACATTACTCCCACCACAGGGCTTTATGTCCCCGTAAAGCTTCACCACAAACATAGGGATACAAAGGCGGTACTGAGCACGCATCTGAGCCTCCCGCACCAAAGTGCTCTCCTGGAGGTTCTCGTGCTGCTATTTGATGCACACAAGAGGAATCGATCGTCCATGTAGGACCCGCTTCTGTTGATCCTCGATCTCCACCGGGACCTCCGCAAATTTCGCCCCATCATCAACGTCTAGCTCCCCATGGTCAATGAAGTGTGACGGGTCGTACATGTATCTCCTCAACTGAGATACGTGGAAGGCGTCGTGCACCCGAAGCAACTGAGGTGGTAGAGCCAGGCGATAATCCACCTCGCCAATCCTGCTGAGGACCTGGAAAGGTCCGATGAAGCGTGGAGAAAACTTTCCGCCTCGGCCAAATCTTCGTAATCCACATCGAGGTGAGACACGCAAGAAGATGTGGTCGCCTTTCTCGAACTCTAGTGGCCTCCGCCTCCTGTCAGCACAAGACTTTTGCCGGTTCTGAGCTGTCCTCATCCGCTCATGGATGACTTGGACCTTTCTGGTCCTACAAGCACTGCTGAGATTTCTTCCTTGCCGATAAGAGAAATCCGGTCTCATCCCCTGGATGAACCATGTTCTTCGCCTAATACAGTCAATCCCGACATGGGTGATACTAATCCATACCAAGGATGACGTCGTAAGTCCTCGACGCTACTACCAAGAGATCCAACTGTTACTCGCACCTCCAAGGGTTGAGTCACACTGTCGGCATCAGTGTGTGGTAACTGGGTCTCCTCCAGTAGATGTCTCACAAGTGAAGGTCAAGTCAATAGTCTAAACTGGAACCTCTTAGTAACAACACAAAAGAGGACAGGAATGAAAACATCACAAAGGCATGCGTCTTTTATTATTGCAGCTCATAATACAAGGATGCTACACAACAGAAACAAGGAACTAGAAGTACAAAACACGTATCCACTAGTTCCGCTCCTGTCCATCTGCTCCCAGAACTCCATGATCGAAGGCCTCAGCTGCCTGAAGCTGAGCTCTCCCATGTCCACCAACTCCCTGTGGTCGGGGTGGACCTCCTGGTGGTGGTGGTGGCAACACCTCGAAGCGTTGTCCACTACCTACTGCTCGGCCAGCTCCTCTGCCACGTTCTCCTACTCCATGAGATCCGCCTCTATCGAACCTCTGCCTCTTCCTAGGAGGTCCTTCGTTCATCTGCTGGTCATCCATATGGCGGGTCGGACAGTCACGCGCCATTTGACCAACCCCGCCACAGGAGTAACACTGTCCGCTCATAGTAAGTCGTTGTCCACCCCGGGTGCCTCGCACAATTGACCATGTGTCATGCGGTTGACCACCGGTAGGTCTAGTCCTCTTGGACCCCTGCATCATCTGTCTACTGCCCGCTGCAGAAGACTCTGCCGCATGCCAGCTAGTGGTGGGTCCTGCTTCTAGAGACTGCTCAGCAAGGAAACTCTCCACTAAGAGGGCTCGCTCCAACACTCCTATCTATGTCAGAATGTTGTGAGAAACAACTGGAGTTCTGATCTCTCGCCTGAGCCCCTGCTCGAAGGTTCGGGCCCTGAAGAATGGGTCCCTTATCATGTTTGTTGAATAGTGCGAGAGATCGGTAAACCTCGCCGCGTACTGGGCTATTGTCATGCTGCCCTGCCGCAGCTGTAGTAGCTCCTGAATGCGCACCGCTCGGAGGGTGGCTGGGACGAACTCTGAGCGAAAAAGGCTCTCAAAGTCCGTCCAAAGGAGTGATGCATCGTCGTGCACCTGGAGCATCAAGCTCCACCATCTGCCTACTGCCGCATGCAGGAGGCTCGCTGCAAGGACCACCATAAGGTCCGATGGTGTCCTCACTAGCCTGAAAACTCGTATGACCGCCTCCAGCCAGTCCTCGGCTGCCTGGGGTCCGTCTCCCCATGAAACCTGGGTGGTCGCTGGCGCTAGAACACATGAAGAGCTCCGAGGTGACGTGCATCGTCAGCAGTCGGTGCTGGAAGCATCGGGGGCTCGGCGGGTAAAGGTACCACAGGTGCCTCTGCTGTCAATGGGCCCTGTACCGAGGCCTCGTCGCTCAGTGGGTTGTCGTCACGTACAACACTCGGAACCCTAGCTGGCTACCATCGTGGGGCCATCCTGAAAGGAAACAGGTGCGCCACGGTCAGAACGGTATACCTGGTGAGTTGATACAAGTAATCACAAAGAAAACTTGAAACACACACGCAATCAATGTTTTCGTGCATTAAGTCGGAAATCAGAAGTCAGGGTCCTGGTGTACGGATACGTCGGCTGCCACACCAACACTGGACTCCCTGGACTGATAACCACACCCAATACGCTAAACACTATTGCTTCACATAGAAGAATGATCATAGTCTACGGTAGAACCGAACCTCCCTCTGATACCAATTTTTCACGACCCATCCTCGGGGCCCACGCTGTGACTACCCCAAGCCCGCCTTCCATAGGCTAGGGGCTGGCGACTAGCACCAAGGCGTAAATCCCAACAAAAGGGAAGGCATTGCCTTTGAAAAGTAAACTAGCACCACCGAGTAAGAAAGCGGAAAAGTAAACACTAAGTAAAACTGTAACAAGCTGTGCAGAAAGTAAAAAGGGGCTGGAAATACAAGCCCAACTGTAAAGTACAACTGAAAGGGAAAAACAACAACTAAAAAGAAAAGCCGCAGCATCGAGCCGTCCTCTAGAAGTTCCACCTGAAGGGTGGGTACAGGTAGCCTCCACAGCTCCTCGGTCCAGCCGTCCGCTCCGAGTGCATCACGCCCAGTGGTCCACCTCCAGGTACCGTCCTGCTCCGCACACCTCCACCACGATCAACGCTTTCCGTCGTCTGCAACCAACACAATGAAGTGCGAGCATAGCCCGTACAGGGGTGAGTATAAGCTACTCAGTAGGGACCCCGAGACCCCCAAAGGTCTCCTGAAATCCACAAAGGATAATCCACAAAGGAAAGATACAATCACGAAGTAACAACCGACACTGATTAGGTATATGCCCATACATATACCTAAGTCATCAATTCCCGTTTGGCTCCAACATCTGAGCCCAAGCACAACTCAGTCCACACAGGAAGAAAAACGTATACCCACACAGGATAGCACAACACAATCCACAAAGGAGAGTAAACAGTAACCCACAGAGGATAGCTCAACACAATCCACAAAGGAGAGTAAACAGTAAATCCACACAGGATAGCTCCACACAATCCACAAAGGAGAGTAAACAGTAAATCCACACAGGATAGCTCAACACAATCCACAAAGGAGAGTAACTCAAGATTCAGCTCACACAGGTATACTTCTTCGGATGATGATAAAGATGATCACTAATCCATCTAAGTCGTCGGACCCACAAAGGATCGATAGGTAACTAACCCCCGCAATGACCCACACAGGATCGGGCCCACACAGGACCTGTAGGCGCTGGCTCACACAGAACCGCTGAGCACTGACCCACACAGGATCAGACCCACACAGGATCGGGCCCACACAGGACATGTAGCACTGATCCACGTAGGATCGCTGAGGGATGTAGTCATCGCATTCCACTGAGGATCTCTGCACAGTCATCGCCGCAGTCCACTAAGGATCTCTGCACAGCCTTCGCCACAGTCCACTGAGGATCTCTGCACGGTCGTCGTCGCAGTCCACTGAGGATCTCTGCACGGTCGTCGTCGCAGCCAGCTCTAGGGTTCCCGCACACAGCAAGCTCGTTTGGGAGGGTTCACTCCACGAGCCGAGAGTCCGATACATCAACTGTCACAAAGTCCAAAGTTGATGTATCCAAAAGTTCCGTATCGTCAACAGGAACTCAACGCCGCAGACGGCGCGTCAATCGGACGCCCGGTCTGAGAGTCATTAGCTTTTTCGTCCAAGGGACCCAGTTGGTTTTTAAGGCAAAACCAACCCGACCATACACCAACTGTGTCCAAACCTTGGTCGGAGTATGCCAAAAGATTTGTCTCACTTAGAGGAAAAAAACAAAGTCGATGGCACATCGATCAGACGTCCGAAGCTCAAGATATGAGTGTTTCCGCTCCGAGGGCCCGGTTGGTTTCGTGTACGAACCAACCCGACCGAACTCAAAGTAATTCGAAACCTTGAATGCGATTTACCGAAACGAACATCTCAATACAAGGATCGTGTTTCCGCTGACGGCGAGTCGTTTGGAGGCCCGTAGCTCAAGTTACGAACAAATGACCGAAACGGTCCGAAAACGGGGGTCTGGGCCCGGGCCGACCCCCCACGGGTCGGCCGAACCGGGTCGACCCGACCCGGTCCAACCCGGCTGGACCCGGTCCGGCCAGGCCAGGGCGCGGCCCGGCTCGGCTAGGCCGAGCGGCCGAGCAACGCGGGGGGCTCGCTGCCACCGCGTGACAGCACCGCGGCCCCCTCGGGGGGCCGCCCTAGTCAACGGACGTGGAAAAGGCCACATCCCGCGTGTGCACCGAACCCACGCTGCCGCCTCCGCGGCTTCAGCCGTGGCAGCCTTGTCCGGCGGCGCGCTGGGGCGCCGCCGGCCGCCGGTGGCTTCCGCGGGCCCCCAGAGTTGCTCTGGTGGTCCGTTTTCCTTCCCGTCTGCGCCGCTGTTCCTCTCGGGTTCCGTTCTTCACTGCGGGATCATCAAATCACCCTTGCGTCACGTTTTGTCGTCGCCCTCCAAATCCGCACAACAACGAAGAACTGTGGAGGGTTTTCGGGCCGTGTTCATTTGGCCCGCACCCTCCGCGTTAGGTGATAAAAATTGGGAGGATTAAACAACACATCAAACAACAATTTTAATAAATTAAAATTGTTCTTATGAAACCGGTTCTTTAATTTAAAGAAATGTTCACGGGAAAATAAACTATTCACAACAACCCCTACCTCGTCAAGTCATCGCACGCGCATTCTTCGTGGATTTGATTGCTGCGGAAGGAGGCGATCGTCGCGTCGCGGAAGTGCGTCGCGTCGTCGCAGAAAGGCATCACGTCGTCGCGGAAGGGCGTGGCATCATTGAGGAAAGGCGTCGCGTCGTCGCGAAAGGGCATCGCGTCATCGCGGAATACGGTGATGCGTCGACGAACTCCGAGGTTCAAGAACATGAAGATTTAATTATATCGATTAAATCCATGTGTTGTTATAAACCACAAAGAAGATTTTAAAGAAACCCAAAATCTTCTACCTCAAGCAGTTGGTGATCGGAGATCGTTGCGGGGAAGAACGTCTCGGAAGAAGCGTCGTCAATCTCCGAGGGTGACAGCGTTTTTCGCATTCTTCGCGTTCTTCGCGTTCTTCGTGAAGGAGGATAAAGGCACATAGTTGTCAAAACCTCTCAACGAGCATTTTTCCAGAAGTCGTGCGTTGGTCTTATTTTATTATTACGCCAACGGATTGAAAACAGGTTAAGAAACGATTAAATTAATTCATCGAATTAATTCAACGAATAAAACCGCCCAATTAATTCAATGAATAAAACCGCCCAATTAATTGGCGGGTTAAGAAAATAAGAAAACGCATCAGTTGACTTTCATAATGACGGGTTTTCGTGGGTGCGTTACTTAGCGGAAAGAAACGGTGGGGCTCGTGCGGGCCCCACCTCACAAATATCCTACCAAGAGGGTAGGATATTTCTGGATAGCACCCTATCCGCATTAACTCAGCTTAAGCTGGTTTAAGTGGCTACAAGTGGCTTCCAAGCGGCTTAAGTGAAATAAAATAATGTTTGTCGTACAATTTATTTTATTTCATAACTTTAAGCCCAAAAATTAAAAACCACACCCGAGAAAATGCAACTCCTGAATAGGCGTTTCTAAGCAATTACCGGCGTTGCGATTCCATCGGTGCCCTCATAATTCGATTCCGAGTACCAGTTCAAAAGTTAGAAACGCCTACAAAGAAAATTTTATATACGTCCTCACATTATTCAAACAAACATGGAGAAGGTGTTTCTTGAACTAAAGAATAATGATGATGAATCTGTTGGTACCTACAAAGAAAATTTTACCAGACTTTTTAGGCACGCTTCTAGAATTATTATCCAACCTGAGATAAAGATCGATCGATTATTTAGTGGCATAAAACCATGTCATTGAAGGGTATTATCCATAAGGTACTCCAATAGATATGAGGAAATTGTTTGATGTTTTTAAGGATGAGATGGATATTGGAGTAACCCATCAGTCATATGGGTATGATAAGAAGAGGAAAATATAATTCAAAGGAAAACCGGAAGACCACAGTGAAATGAAGACGAGTTTTTCTTATGCTCAAAGTGTGGAATAAAACACGGAAGGAATTTCCTTATAGGGGCAAGTAAATGTTTTAAATGTGGAAAATATTTTCCTCGGGCAATTAAATTCCACTATGATGGGAAAACGTTTTCTAATGATGAAAATGGAGAAAAGGATACACATATTGTACCTACAACACTTCAATTTTACATGTGCAAGAAAATGGGGAATTATGCTAATTAATTCCCAAATCCTAGGGTTGTTGATGATGATCAACATCAATAAACTCTTAAGGCCAAAGTCAAAGGAAAGTCAGATGCAATTTCTATCTGTAATTTGGAGTATGATAACGATGTGGTGAAAGGTACACATACCATCCACTCTAAAGTAGAAAATGATTTATTTTATTTTGGATCCAACCACTCATTTATTTCTAAAAAAAAATCTAAGGATATCGTCATACTACCTCAATAATTATATGTTGAGTTAGTTGTGACAACTCTTAATGGCATGAAGGTTGCATCAAAAGTTTATAATTCTTCTCCAATTGACGTTTGTGGGAAAGTGCTTCCTGCAAATCTTGTGATACTTACTATATTTTAATTTTATGTTATTCTTGTCATGGATTGGTAAAACGTCCTGATTCCAAAAGCCATCCAGAGGCGCCCCGTATCTGGTTGATCACATGGCCTCAAGGGAATTTCCCCAAATGCCCGAGGCTGCTGACTAGTAGTGAGGGAATTAGGGTGATAGTGGGGAAACTATGAACTCATTGGCGGAGTAACACAGTGGAAGAGAAACAAATATATAATAGCGGAAGTATTATGTATCCATCAACAGTAAGAAATGGAATACTGAAACAATAAACAACTGGAGCACATATATATAAAATGACACATGATACATATGTCTAGGAAAATATCCAAACAAGTCACAATGCTGAATACAAATAGTACTGAACCAAATTACAAAAGAAATAGATAAAAAACTCTTCAGCATTGCAAGCCTAAGCTTGATTCCATGCTCTCTGTCTCCACAGAAAATCAAGTACCATAAGTAGAAGGGTGCTTGACCTTAACTATACCAACAAAATAAAATCTTTTTGGTCCCAAAAGCATGCCACAAACAGGGTGTGAGACTAAAACCCATTAGGAAACAACCTGATGATCTATGACAAATAGTCAATGAATATATGGAAGGTAAAAGTACAGAAAGATGTAAATAGGAAAGTACTCAGTAGTAAACAATCAATAGTTTCAATACCATGAAACATATAAAAAATCTGCTAAACAAAACAAGTAACCTTCTGGGAAGTACACTCTGTCTAACCCCTCTAGTTCTGTCACAAGAATATATATAGAGACTCCCAAAGGAATCACTCATAGTCAATTCCCCTTATAGTCATAAGTAAAACAAGACTCTCTGAGGAAGTTCACATAGTCAATTCCCCTTATAGTCTTGGGTATTCAAGGAATCTCTATGGATGCTCACACGGTCAATTCCACATATATCCCCAAGGTTAAGGACTCTCTGAGAAAGCTCCCTCAGTCCATTCCCCTTATAGTTCCAAGTGGTTCTAGGATCTATGAGGAATCTCACTCGGTCAATCCCCCTTATATCATAATGTTCTCAATGACTCTCTGACGAATCTCACTCGGTCAATTCCTCTTATAGTCTACTACACCAGGTTATCACGGCCCTGTGTAGGTCAATGAGCATATCAATGAAATATGGACAAAGAAACCCTAAAAAACTACTTGGATAACCAGTCAACAGTATATCAAGCATGGCATGCAATCAATAAGGGTAAAATGGTAAACACGTAATACCCCGTTCATGGGTATTGGTAAAAAATTCACATAATACTCAATGGATTTCAACAGAAAGGCACAAATGGCCTACCTTAGCATTGGGAGATCGATATACTTTGATGTCAGCACTTGGATCGACCTAAAACGCGTTAGATCTAATGAAATTTCTAGAATGATCAACCCATGAAATCTCATGAGAGAGGAGAAATCATAAGATGGGGCTCTTGGAGAAAAGATAACTCATCGATTCACTTAAAATGAAACCAACAATGTTCAATTTGGAGGACAAATACTCGCTCGGGGGTTCATCGAAGATCTGTGTCTATACAGAGCTCTCTGTCGAACGAGACCTAGAAGGAGAGTGTTCTGGAGATTAGACGCAACCTCAGTGCGTTTAATGAAAAAAGTACACACTATGTACTTTTTATGTACACGTCGCGTACTATACTTTTCCATACTCTGCATTAGGTGGCTTCCAGGTCACCCCACACGGCCGTGTGCATGGATGCTACATAGCCAGCACCCAGCTACCAGCAGTAACCAAGTACACGACGTGTACTCAGAAAGTACACATCATGTACTTCGATAATTTTCTGAATTTCCTCTTTTTCTAAAAAATGACAAGAAAGGTAAAAACATACCTGAAAAGAAGATCCAGGTTCATAAAAACATCCCCCTTAAAGAAATTAGTTCCCGAATTTCCCTAGCATGGCTTAGATGAAGAAACCTTAAACAGTTCTATCCATTGTGCTCGTACATCAGCCTCCCTCTCCCAAGTCTTGTCCTATACCCGCCTATGCTTCCATAGCACTTGTACCAGAGGAATAGACCAACCACAAAGAACCTTTGCACTGTGATCAACAATCCGGATATGATTCTCCTCAAATGATGTATCCACATCGACCCCAACCTATTCAGGTTGAAAGATACGAGACGAGTATGAAAAGTAATGTTGGAGATGAGAAACGTGAAAAACGTCGTGCCTAGATTGGTACCTCTGTGGTAACTACAACCAATAGGCAACCATCCCAACTCTCTCCAACACCTTAAACGGACCGACATACATCAGCAAAAGATTACCCTATATCCTAATCCTCTTGTGTCCCAACCTCAATGTGACACGTAGGAAAACCTGATCCCCGACCTTGAACTCCAGAGGTGGTCTCCGCTAATCAGCATAAGTCTTCTATTGAGACTGTGTAGTATATATCCTATTCTGAATTAACTCTATCTACTCTGTGGTCTTCTGAACAATATGAGGTCCCAACAAATCTCCCTCTCCTACCTACATCAAACATAAGGGTGATCGACATGGCCTACCGTAAAAATCCTCATAAGGTCCCATCTAAATAGTTGTATGAAAAATATTATTGATGGAAAACTCCACAAGAGGTATATGCTTCTCCCACAAACCTCAAAAATCCTAGATGTATACTCAGAGCATGTCCTCAAGCACCTGAATCGTATGCTCAGACTGGCCATCGGTCTAGGGATGGTAAGTTGTACTCAAAAGTACATATGTATCCAAGGACCTCTGAAGCCTCTCCCAGACCCCAGTAGTAAAACATGCATCCCTTTCTGAAAAAATGGATTGTGGAAATCCATACATAAGTATAACCTCACTGATGTACAACCATTCCAACTCATCAACATTGAAGGTCTCCTTAATCAGTATGAAGTGAGCATCCTTTGTAAGCCTTTCAATGACAACCCAAACTGCATCATTCCCTCGAGGCGACCTTAGAAACCCTGTTATGAAATCCATCATGACATCCTTCCACTTCCAATCGGGAATGGGTAAATGTTGTAAAGGCCCCGCTGGCAGCTGATGCTCTGCATTCACCTGCTTACAGGGGGAACACCTCATAACGAAACAGTTAACATCTCTCTTCATACCTAGACACCTATACTGATGGTGTAGATAATGATACATCTTGGTGATACTAGGATGAACTTCCCAAACTGAGAAATGAAAATCCCTCATCATCTCCTCGCGTATATCTGCTAGCACCCATACACGCCCCTAGAAACAGAAGATATCATTCTCACCTACGGTCCATCCAGGAATAGGGTCCTCTCCTAACACACTCTCCCATAGGACGGTGCTTTCTGAATCTGATAGCTGCCTCATTCTCACTCAATCAAGAAGAGTACAGGTAACAGCTACAGAAGAGAGATACCTTTTGCCCTGACTATTGTGCACCTATAAATGCATCTCAGAGAACAAATCCATAAGCTTCCACTCACTGCTAGCCTCCTGAACTACATGTATCTGAGTCCTCCTGCTCAACCCATCCGCCATTGCATTACATTTCCCAGGCATATAGGCAAGCTCAAATTCAAAGGACTGTAGGTACTGAACCCACCTTCGATGTCTCAAATTTAGATCACGCTGAGTGAAAATATACTTGAGACTCTAGTGGTTGGTGAAAACTACAAAATCCTATACCAGAAGATAATGTCTCCAACAACGTAAAGTGTGGATGATGATAGCTAACTCCAGATCATGCATTGGGTAATTCCTCTCATTAGGCCTCAACTGCTAAGACCTGTATGCAACGACTTTTTCTCCCTGCATAAGCACAACTCCCAGACCTATAACTGATGCATCATTGTAAATATTATAAATCTTTCCGGGCTATGGAAAGTCCAGTATTGGTGCTGAAGTCATCCTCTCTTTCAGCTTCTAAAAGGCAGACTCGCAAGAATATGACCAGAAGAACCTTGCACCCTTCTTAGTCAGACTCGTCAGTGGTGTTGATAAATGGGAAAAGTACTCTATGAAATGTCTCTAGTATCCAGCCAGCCGTAGAAAACATGTCACCTCAAAGATGTTCTTCATCTTCTCCCCAAAAACTAATTCTATCACTTTCTCTTGATCTACTAATACTCTTGTCTCTAAGATAACATGACCCAAGAATTGAATATGATCAATCCAAAAGTGGAATTTTGAGAGCTTATCATATAAATGATGCTCTCTCAGTGTACTCAAAATGATCTCAAGATGGGAATCATGGTCATGTTGAGTGTGAGATTACACCAAGATATCATCCATGAATATCACCACGAAGGAATCCAAGTATAGAGGGAACACTCGGTTCATCAGTGCCTTGAAAACTGCATGTGCGTTCGTGAGACTGAAAGGGCATAAACATATACTCTTATAGACCATACCTACTCAAGAAGGCTATATGAGGTATATATGATGGTCTAACGTTCATCTGATGGTAATTGGACCTCAATTAAATCTTCTAGAACACCCAGGCTCCTCGAAGATGATCAAAGAGAGCATCAATCCTAGGCAAGGGATATCAGTTCTTGACCATCAACTGGTTCAACTTCAATATTCCACAAAATTCCTGAGTGTACTATCCTCCTTCTTCATAAAAATGATAGGAGAACCCCAAGGAGATGTATTAGGTCAGATGAAACCCTTTGCATGTAACTCCTCCAACTGCTTCTTGAGCTCCTACAACTCAGGTGTATCCATCCTATAAGGAGGAATGGATACCTGTTCTGCTCCTGGAACTTGCTGAATAGAAAAGTCTACCTCATGCTCTAGAGGAAAACCAAAAAAGTCCTCTAGAAAGACATCTCTGAAACGATCCATCACTAGAGGAAAGAATAACTATGAATTCCCCTGGTCATACAGATATTTACTAGTAATATGGGCTATAATTTCTCCCAACCCATGATTATTGGGTCCCACTCTACTCGCCTGGACATCCCATTCTCCCTTATGAATAAAAGATTCACCTTCCAGTGATGGGGAACTCACCCTACGAAAATAACAGTCGAAGAATACCTAGAATGGAATTAACCAGTCTATCCTGAGAATGACATCATAACATGTCATATCTAGGACATAGAGGTCCCATAAAAAGTGACACCCACCAACCTATAGAGGGCCCCCTATACACTAACATACAGTAGCCGTTATAGTCCCCAACAGAGTGTCTATCGTCAAGATATCAGCAAAAGAAAAGATACAAATCCTGAGGCTCTTCACAATAAAAACAACATATATAAAGATATGGGAAGCCCCTGTATCGAATAGAGAATAAGCAAAAACTGTGGCTACTATGATCTTACCTCGAACTGTAGTGGGTCCGGGAACCTGGTCTTACTGGGTCTGCTCCACTGCAAATGTCTGGACTGCACCATGGCCCGGTGACCATGCCTGAGCACTCTGAGCTGATCCACCATGATTTCACTGAATTCTTAGTGACTGACCACAATGTCCACAACCTCCACCTCAGCCGAAATGGTCAGAAGAACTCCATTTCCCTGATTAGTGAGAAATTGGTGGTGATTCTCCAGAATGTGGAGTCATAGAAGAACCATTTTCATCAGCCGTTGGTGGAAAATCTGATAGAAGCGCTGAAGGTGACCCATCTTGCTGCAATATTGGCACTCCACTTAGTCATTCGGGAAAAGTGGCCTTGTATTCCCACTCATTACTCACTGGTAGCACACCACATATCTACAAGAAGATGCATCCCACACACTCTGATCTCCATGTGCATTCTCCCTTCAGTGCTTCCTACTATCAGTAGAAGGAATACTAACTCTGGATGCTGAACCGAACTGGAAGACAACTCTATAATCCCTCATGATACACTCTGTAATATGGCCTATTTGACGATAGAGGATATCGATATCAACCTGAAGATGTTCACCTGAGATCTGATGTCGTTCCTCAGACTATACTCAAACTTCCGTTCAAGGAACCACTCATCTCCCACTATAAAGGGTGTAAAGTGCTGCAGCTTCGTGAATCAAGAGGAATACTCCATAACAGTAAGAGTCCCCTTCTCCAGACTCATGAACTCTCGAGCTCGATTAGCTATTGAGGAATCCAGATAGAAGTAATCATAGAAGATGTGTCAAAACTCATCCCAAGACATATTTTGCAGGAGTCCCGCCTATGAGACCACATCCCACCACCACTTGGCGGAGTCTCGAAACATGTAGGTAGAGAGATTCACCCACTTATTTAGAGGTATCTCCAGATGCTTGAAAATCATTAGCGTGGATTATTCAAATGGATCTATATCCTAGGGTCCTCCATACCATGAGAAGGTGGGAGGATGTTGCTGTGGAAAGACCCACGTCAAATCTTCCATCAACAGGGAAGGAGGCAGTGCTCTCGGAAAGGCCTGTATTATCCCCAAAATGTCCTCTTTGAACTGTGCATCAACACCTATGTGGGGTATAATAGAATGTGCCAAGACTGGAATGACAGGTGGATCAGCAGCTAGTCCCTGATCAGCTATGTCCGGTGTCTGATCACCGCCTGGAAACTAGCGTACAAACGGAGGATGCCTTAGTGGCATGACTCTGCAAGGTTAAGCGGACACCTTAGATCAAAATTATCAAGGACTGAACACTATAAGTGTAAGAAGGGAATAGGAGAAACAAATTAATCAGGTTTTACAAAACATGACTACACGACTTGTACAATTCCTACACTATGTGTTCCCTTATATCATTTACATGGGTATGTACTCATACCTAAATTGGTCGTGAAACACCCCAAACCCAGAGTGTGTTGTCTTAACACATGGAGTGTACTTCAATCCTCTTCCCCTGCCTGATTCCTTCTAAACGGTTAAGTCATAGGGCTCTACTAAGACAGGACTACACGACATGTTCAAGGTAGACATGGCGTGCACTAGACAAGCTTCACCTGGCCTGTGTTGTTCGTGACACTGCATGACACATGACTCACCCTACACCATGTGTTCAAGGCAGACATGGCATGTACGTGAAAGGATAAATCTAACCCATGATGTTAGTGACACGGTCGGGTACCTGGGTAAGACTACATGGTGTGTTCCATCCTGATACTACGTGTATAACTTAGGTTTTATCCGTCAGTGTTGTTAGTTACAATGGCAAACACATGGTCAACACTACACGGCATGTTCAACTGGTACACGACATGTTCCCACCAGACATTCCTCATTCCGTGTCTTTACCCACACGGCCTATGACACGATTTAGAGACTACACGATGTGTACATAGAGAACACATCGTCTAATTAAGAAGAACACTTCCTTCCAGAACAGAAGAACTCAAGGTGTGTAGTCAAAACTACATGGCATGTATTCTGTGATTTTCCAGATAGTAATCCTTAGAAACTACTCCAGAACCAAAAAAATACACTAAAACTAACATTGAAAGTGAAAAATTATGATCTGTGTGGGCCCACACTCCC
Source organism: Viscum album (assembly GCA_963277665.1). Taxonomy (NCBI): domain Eukaryota; kingdom Viridiplantae; phylum Streptophyta; class Magnoliopsida; order Santalales; family Viscaceae; genus Viscum; species Viscum album. The sequence continues at coordinate 1,352,760,910 of OY728153.1, read as the reverse complement.
TACGAATCAATGTTTGGCATCTTACACATGTTATAGCAAGACAAAAAAGGAAATAATCCACCAAATTCTGGTCCATGAGGGACCATAACACCTCAAGAACCAAATTTTGTCATTAATTCAAACAAACCGTACACAAACAATACACTATCAAACAATAGGTATTTTTATCAAGGCATCTATCACAACATCATGCATATTCTATATAGCGTCTATCACAACAACATGAAATTGATAATGCATCCTAGATGACATGGGAAGAATGCATGACATGTGATTTCTATCAAGTGCCTAAATGATTAATGAGATGGAATACCCCCATCTCATCAGGTTGCGACAAAAATAGAACCTCAATAACATCAACGGTAACATCAAAATACATGTGAATCACCCAACGGTGAAAATCAAATCAACCGTAAAGTTGAAAAACTAGAATAATTTCATTAAACGATGTAGAATGTCTTTTCCCTATATATGGGTCACCTACTCCCAGACACAATTTATTTTGAAATACCTATTCCATCATATTCCAGTCTAAAGGATCTAAATAGTAAGTCAAGAGAAAATAATTCCTCTGATACCACTTCGTAATGTCTCGGTTTAAGAAGCCACGCAATGGAGCCCCGTACCATGTTGGTCACATGGCCTAAAGTGCATTTCCCAAAACAAGAGAGGCTGCTGACTAGAAGTGTGGGCCTTGGTGTGATAGTGGGGAAACTATGACCTCATTTTTAGAGTAACATAGTCGAAGAGAAAAAAATATAAAATAGAGGAAGTAGTATGTATCCAACAATAATAAACAATGGATTACTAAAACAATAAAAAACCGGAGCACATATGTATAAAATGATTCATGATACATATGTCTTGGAAAACGGCCAAACAAGTTACAATTCTGAATACAAATAGTACTAAACCAAAGTAAAAAAAAGAAACAGATAAACAACACCTTATAATCACAAGCGTATGCTTGGTCCCATGCTCTTCAGTTACACAACAAATCAAGTACCTGAAGTTGAAGGGTGCTTTAATTTATCTATATCTACCGCAATATAATCTGTTTGGGCCCAAAACATAGCCCAAACATGGTGTGAGACTAAATCCCAGTAGGAAACCACCCGAAGATCTCTGCCTAATAGTCAGTGAATATATGGAATGTAAATGAATAGAAAGAGGTAAACATGAATATACACATTAGTAAACAATCCACATTTTTAATATCAAGAAACATCTAAACAATCATCTAAACACAACAGGTAACTCTCTGGGCAGTACACTTAGTCTAACCCCACTGGTTCTATCACCTGAATATTTATAGAGACTCTCTGAGGAAGCACTCACAGTTAATTCCTCTTATAGTCATAAGTAAAACAAGACTCTCTATGGAAGCTCACACAGTCAATTCCCCTTATAGACTAGGGTAGCCAAGGACTCTCTGAGGAAGATCACAAGGTCAATTCCCCTTATAGCACCACGGTCAAGGAATCTCTGAGGAAGCTCACACAGTCAATTCCCCTTATATTCCCATGTTGTCCTAGGATCTCTGAGGAAGATCACTCGGTCAATCCCCCTTATAGCCTAATGTTTCCAAAGACTCTCTGAACAAGCTCACTTGGTCAATTCCCCTTATAATCTATTACACCAGGTTCTCACATCCCTATGTATGTCAACAAGCATAGAAATGAATTATGTCCAATGTAAACCTACATAACTACTTGGACAACCAGTCTACAGCATATCAAGCATGGCATGAAATCAACATCGGTAAAACGGTAAACACGCAATACCCCATCCAAGGGTATTGGCCAAAATTGCACATAATACTCAATGACATTCAACGGAAAGGCACAAACCACCTACCTCAGTATTGGGAGATTGATATAATCCTACATTGGCCCTTGGATTGACCTAGATCCTGGTAGATCTACATAAAAATTTAAAATGTTCAACCCACAATATCTCATGAGAGAGGAGAAATCAGAAGATGGGGCTCTAGGAGAGAAGATAACTCACCGATGTGATTCCAACACAACCGAAATTGTTCGATTTGGAGGACGAATGCTCACTCAGGGGGTTTTCCAAAGATCTTCGGCTGTTCAGAGATCTCTATCGAATGAGACCTAGAAGGATAGTGTTCTTGAGATTAGACGCAACCCTAGTGTGTTTAATGAAAAATAAAAAGAAAGTACAAGACGTGTAATATTGAAGTACATAACGTGGACTCTCATTTTCCATAATCCGCTTCAGGTGGCCTCTAGGTCACCCCACACATCCATGTGCATGGCCACTACATGTCTAGCACCCAGCTACTAGCAGTAACGGAGTACACGGCGTGTATTGATAAAGTACATGGTGTGTACATCAAAAATTTCCAGAATTTCCTCTTTTTCTCAAAATCGACCAGAAAGAAAAAAACATACCTGAAAAGATGATCATGGTTCATATAATTGGCTTTCATTATATGGTGATCATATCAATTTCCAAAGAAGGGAAGACAAATTTCATATTCCAGATCAATCTTTAATCATCTATCGACGCAAGGATGAATATAAAAATCTAGTGGAAATTTCATCCATCTTATGGTTCTTGATTCCAATAAATGAAGGTTATTTACCACAACTAGTTGGCAAGAAAATCTAGATTAAGAATATACCTATTTTACAAGAGTTTCATGATGTCTTTCCATAGGAATTTCCAGGTCTTCCACCAAATCGTGATATTGAGTTTTCAATAGAACTCATACCAGTTGCTATGCCCATTTCAAAGACACCTTATATAATGACCCCAATTGAGTTGTAGGAATCGAAGAAGAAACTCCAAGAGAATCATGATAAGGGATTCATACACCCTAGTGAATCACCTTGGGGAGCACTTGTTCTGTTGGTTTAGAAGAAAGATGGATTAATGAGACTCTGCATTGATTATCAAGAACTTAACAAGATCACTATCAAGAACAAATATCATCTACCCCGCATTAATGAATAATTTGACCAACTAGATGGATCTCAATACTTTTCCAAGATTGATCTTCATTCAGGGTATCATCAATTAAGGGTCAAAAAAGAGGGTATACTAATGAAATCTTTCTGTACAAGGTACATACACTATGAATTTATACTGATTCCATTTGGTCTTACTAATTCCCATGGTATCTTCATGGATCTAATGAATAGAGTTTTTAGAGACTATCTTGACTAGTTTGTGGTAGTCTTTATAGACGATATTCTTGTCTATTCAAAGATAGAGGAAGAACATGAAGATGACATAAGAATTTTACTGAAGACCCTTAGAAAGGATAAGCTTTGTGCCAAATTTACAATGTGTAAATTTTGGCTTGAAAAAGATTCATTTTGGGGTCACATAATCTTAAGAGAGGGGATATTTGTGGATCTAGTAAATGTAGAGGTTATTGAAAGATGGTTGAGACCAACAACAATAACTGAGATCCGATGTTTTAATTGTTTGGAGGGATATTATCGACATTTTGTGAAAGATTTTTCATGATTATCTAATCCACTATCCAGGTTGACTCGAAAAGGAGTTAATTTCATTTGGAAAGAGGAGTGTGAAGAGAATTTCAAGGAGTTAAAACGAAGGTTATCCAGTGCACTTATGCTCACAATACCTAGTAGTGGATAAAGTTTTGTGATCTATAATGATTCATCCAAGAAGGGATTGGGGTGTGTCCTCATGCAAAATGATATAGTGATAGCATATGCCTCACGACAGTTGAAAATCTATGAGAAAAATTACCCAACTCATGATTTGGAGTTAGCAGCAGTAATCATTGCATTAAAAATATGGAGGCATTATCATTATGGTGAAAGGTGTGATATTTACACTGATCATAAAAGCTCAAAGTATATTTTCAGACAAAATGAGATGAATATGTTCCATAGAAGATGGCTGGAGATGATTAAAGATTACGACTGCTCCAAACATTACCACCCTGGGAAAGCAAACAAGGTGGCAGATGCATTAAGCGGACAAGACCATGCCATCTCATCGATGATGAGGATCAAGAAAGATCTAATATTTTTGTATTTTTAAAGGATGGATATTCAAATTATAACGGAAGGGGAAAAATCGTATCTTTCTCAAATTAATAATCAACCATCTATATATGTGAAGATTGAAGATGCATAGAAGGAAGATATAGAGTTGCAAAAGAAGGTGAGAAATTTTCATGAATTCACTATTGGTTGTGATGGAATAGTAAGGTTCAGGAATCATGTTTGTGTTCCTCCCATACCAGAATTAAAGAAGTAAATATTGGATGAGGCTCATAGTTCTTCATTATCTATTCACCCTGGAAGCACGAAGATGTATAGGGACCTGAAAGAGTACTTATGGTGGGATGACATGAAAAGAGATGTTGTTGAATATGTATCTCGATGCTTGGTTTGTCAGTAAGTTAATGTAGAATGACAGAAGTCTAAGGGGATGTTTCAACCATTATCTATACCAGAATGGAAATGGGAAAACATCACTATGTAATTTGTCAACGGACTTCCCAAAACATCCCGAGGCAATAATCCTATTTGGGTTATAGTTGATTGTCTTACGAAATTGGAACACATAATTTCTATAATAGAGTATTTCTCTCTTGATAATATTGCCATGATATATGCAAAATTAGTGTTAAGATTGCATGGAGTACCAATTTACATTATATCTAATCGGGGTCTGAGGTTTACCATTATTTTCTGGCAAAGTCTTCAACAAGCTGTTGATACAAAGCAGAGTTTCAGCAATAATTATCATCCTCAAACAGACGGTCTATCTGAAAGGACAATTCAAACTCTAGATGACCAGTTGAGAGCTTTCTCTATGGATTTAAAAGGTTTTTGGGATCGATACCAAACATTGCTGGAATTTTCATAAAACAACAGATTTCACTCCAGTATTCAAATGGCTCCTTATGAGGCCCTCTATGGAAAGATGTAAAGAACCCCAACTTTATAGGATGAAGTTGGGGAAGGAAATCTATTAGGACCTTATCTTGTTGATAAAATGGTTGAAAAGATCAGATCTATTCAACAACATATAAGAGAAGCTCAGAGTCGACAAAAAATTTATGCTGGAAACAGAAGAAAAGATCTACATTTTGATGTTGGAGATATAGTGATCTTACGAATATCTCCCTGGAAGAGAGTTATGAGATTTCAAATGAAGGGAAAGATGAGCCCAAGTTATACGGTCCATTTGAGATTTTGGATTGTATTGGGAAGGTAGATTACCGATTGGAGCATCCACCTAATCACTCTAAAGTTCATGATGTGTTACATGTATCCCTCCTAAGAGAGTACATTCCTGATCCTTCACATGTACTAAGCTTAGAATTCATACCATTGGAGAAATATATTTCTTATGATGAATAATCGATAAAAGTTCTGGATTGTAGAGAAAAATTTCTACGAAACAATACCACTCGATTGGTTAGAGTTTTATGGAGGAACAACCAATTAGAATAAGCTACATGGGAACTTTAGGATATGATGAGGGAGAGGTATCTTCATCTGTTTATTTCCAAGTGACCAATTTTGAGGGAGAAATTCAGTTTAAGGGGGATTGAATGTAACGCCCATGTGTTTTATGGAATATTTAAATAATTTTTATTCTTCAGTAGCTTGTTTTGAACACAATCATTAGTTTAAACAAATTGTGAGATACCCATAATATAAATTTTTTTTATAACCTAGCTGTTTTGTTAGAGGAAATAAATATAACTAACTTTTAAAAATATATGATTAATTTAAATCAATTATCTGACATATTAGTTATTTGATTGAATGTTATTAATAAGATATGTATGTTATATAATTAAAATGATATATTTGATATTCATCAAATAGATATTAAAATAATGTTTTCCACCTTTTAATGGAAAACCCTTTTTAATTTATGATTTAGGCACATTAATAATTTTAATATTACAATATAATACTTTTCTTTAAAAGCAGGATATTAAAATTTAAATTGGTTAAAATTTTTATATTTTTCGGATAAACTTCCAAATTTGATAAATAGTAAAAATACGATGAATTTTAATTAAAAACAACTTTTTTTCATCGAGATAACTTATATGGTAAAATTATAATATTGTGTATTTTTAATGTATAAATATAATATATTTTTACTACTTAATATAACGTATGTCATTATAATTAATTTTACAATGAATTCATATAACGACCCACACTTTACACTGTTATTGCATCAAAATTGAAGCAAACTTATTAAAACATATAACATAACCATGAAAGGACCATATAGTTATAGTGTCTTTAGAAACTAGGAAACATAAACAACTGGTTCATAAAGCATCTGCATTGCCTCCCATTTATATCATCATATCTATAGTCGCTTTTGGCATATCCTTCTTAATAACCTTCTTCCTGACCTGGGGAAAGATAACATAGAAAAGGGTGAGCTCAAATTCCCAGTAAGGGTAAAAAAAATAAATATCAATCACATCATATTCATAAGAACATAACATTTTGGAAATCTTAACCTACAAAAGAGATCATAATTTCATAACATGGGATAAATCATAGTAGTGAAATGTAATCCCAATAATCATAAAATGAAACATGAAACTTTTTTTCATACACACATAATCATATAGAATCATTTCTTAGTAGTCAAGAATCATTTCCAAGACTATCATAGCGGACAATGTCCATTTCTGAACCGTGTTCACTCCTCGTTTCAGTCTTGTTTCACTGTACTGGATTAACCTGTCATTCCAGCCATGTCTATATCATGAGATATAAATCATTACCCAATGCATTGTAGGGAGATATAGGTCCCACCTGTCTCATAATGATACCATTCCTATGTGTTCCACAAGATCATAAATCATACATCATAGCATAACCCATGTAATAAAAATGGGATTCTTAATAATCATTCCATCAAAACATAATCCATATAAGATAAAAGGACATCATAAAAATAATTCCATCATAACATAATAAAAAAATGTAAAAATAGGGATATAAACAGAACCCTATATTATCTTAGATGGAAAATAATTTTGATAAAACACTTGAACTCCATTCTTGATGAAAATATCCTTTCTACTTCAAAAATATTTTCCTTTCTTAACATGTCATATAATTTTAAACTAAAATAAGTTGATTAAAAATAAACTTGAAAACTTGTAAAGGAAGCTTCATAGAAATAATTTTCTAAAAGTCCATTCATGTCGTATAAGTTAAAAAAACATTCTTCCCATACTTTGTCTGAAAAACTCAAAAAGTACCTCGTACGAAAAATGAAAACAAATTCCTTTCATATCTTTTACTAAAAACACACTGAAGGGTAAAATTGGATTTAGAAAATTGTAGGAGGATATAAATAATATTTCATATTGAGGAAACATGTATGTGGATGATAAATATTCCCCAGTAAATTCTAAAGTATAAACAATCTCGGATAAAAATTGAGATTGCGAGATTTTCCCTTACCTTAGGTCCGATAATCTTCGTAAGTGTCAGAACCTCCTGTATAATGATTTAAATAATGCCATTGACTTATTCCATAATCATAATAATTGTTATTATATCATATATGGCCATATTTTTATCTTCTAATTAGTAATATTTTATTCTTACTTATTATTCGGGTGTTTATTACTTTTTGTTTCTATGCGTGTTTTGATGAATAAATTCTTATTCTTCTTTTTAGGTTATAGATACCTCATTTCCAGAATGGTATTAGTGTAATATATATCCTATTTATTCATTCAATTCATTTATATAATCATTATGTAATGAAGATCATGTAGAACGAGTCGCATCACATCATGGAGACGATATTCCGTACGTATGCACGAGCGATGATATCATTCCCATGATCGTGGAATTGTATTAGAGTGTATGTATCCTATTTCAGAATAAATATCACTTTACAATAATCATATATAGTTATTATTTACACCATTATACCCATCCAAGTAAGGTGGTGGTGGAAAATAGATTACACCACGGCGTGGAGACGGTATTCCGTACGTACGCACGCGCGGTGATTTTGTTTTCTATAGGATGGATAGATGGTGAAATATGGTTGTTTTATACTTATAATAACATATCAGTATATGAGTGATACTTATTTCATTACTTCATAATGAAAAAACTAATTAATAATAAGTAGAAGAAGAAATAAAGTTGAGAGAATCGGTAACAGACATAACAACTTCTTTGAAGCGCCTTTTCTTAACCTCCTCTTAGGGCACTAAAAATGGTCTTTGAAGAAGACCAGAGCCTCTAGGAAGTTTCTACGGAAGTTTAGAAGAGAATTATTCAGGGTTTGGCCGAGCATGAAGGCTCAATGTGGTGTGAGGAAGACAGGGAGGAGGTGCCCTTTTATAAGGGAGGAGAGGGGCACCTTAGGAAAAACTAAAAATATTATTTTATTATAAAGACATATTTGGTTTTTAATAGCTCAAAATTGATTTATTTCGAAGCTAAGGTGGGTCTAGGTTTAAATACTCTCATCCAATATAATTTAAACAAGTTTAGGTTTCTATTTTAACCTTACCATTTAGATTTAACTTTAAGTTAAATAATTTTACTTTTACCGTGTCTTCTTGTTTTGTTACACTATAAGGTTAATAAACTTACTATAAAACGCCCAACGAACCCCAAGTTGTTTATTATTAATATATATAACATTATCTAAGTAATTTGGCCAAACCTAAGATTTTTAGGAATAAAATAATAATTAATAATATAATATTTGTTTTAAAAACTATTTTATGTCAATTTTGACACTATTTGGTAATTGATTTTTGTGAAAATCATAACAAAATGATTAGTTAGAAAAAAGTTAATTAAATCAATACTAACATGTCATATTAACCTATAAAATTAGTGTAATTGACACAGAGTCTCAAATTACATTTATTTGGGTATTTATAACACCAATTATGTCAATATTTCATTAATAAGATAATTACTGCATCATCATTGTGTCATAAATAAATTAAATTATTTAATGTCTAAAAATTATTAATAAAATTCCATTATGTAGGAAATGTTATTATATTTCTAATTAATATTTATAGTCTAATTTATCTTATGTATAACCATATATTAAAAATGTTTTAGTTATTAAAATTTGATTTTAACTATTTTAACTATTCTTTAAATATAATAATATTAAATATCCTAATCTAATCCAAGTGGCCCTAAATGGTCATATTTTATTACTAAGGTTATTTTGGTCAAATTAAACTTATCCAATAGAATTAGGACATGTTTTAGGGTAATATTATTATTATTTTTACCCTTAATTACCCTATTTACTTTTAACCATGGTAAAAAAAAGTAAAAAGTTACTATTCACCACAAATTATTTTCATCTCATTGAACCACATTTTAGTCCTTGATATTAACCGTGTCTCTCGGATTTTCGAAATTCCACACATAGAAGAGGTAAAATTATGTTTTATGTAAATTTTCAAATTGTCCTAGGAGGTGGGTAAAAGACGGTGAAAAGTTCAATAAAATTTTTATATATCTAAAATTATTATAAAATGACTCCAATGAATTACATAGAACGTATATAGGTGTTATGTATCAATTTTGACATAAAATAAATTTAAAAAAAATAAATGATTAATTAAATAAAACGTCGGTTTTTAAATAGTAAGCAAGTGTTTTCACTATTCATTAAAAATTGAAAGTTTTCAGAAAAATACCAAAATTTCACCCTAGGTTAATTTTGATACTACGAATCCAAAAAATGAAGTCCATTTTGAAAAATAAAATTTCAAAAATTTCAAAAAGTGGGTATTACTATTCATAACGACTATTTTTAATAATATTTTAATAGCATATCGTTGTTTAGTGAAACTCGGAATTGCGTACAACGCAAGCTATTGAGGAAGGTCGCGGTTGCGTATAAAGAAAGACAATATAGAGTTGTGTGTAGTGAAAGATTTATTTGATGATTTATATAAAATAAAAACAAAATATTTCTCATAAAAATCTCGGGTGTTACAATTTAGAGGTAAATTCATTTCAATATTTTGTAATGTTTTAAACAAAAACTCATTTGTCTGACAACATAATTAATTTTTAATTAACTTTCTGAAAAAAAATATATCTTGAATTTGGAAAAATTAATTCCATATTTGGAATCAGTAGTTCCAAATTATGTTAATAGGAAACTTTTATTTTTGTGCATTATGAATAATTATTACAATATATTTTATTTACTACAGTTAAAGCTAAATAGGGTAATTAAGGGTAAAAATTATATTATAAAATTATGCTAAAACATGTCTTAATATAATTGGATGATTATATTTCATCCAAAAACATACTTGGGTAGAAATGGTATCTACTGGAACCCACATGAATGAGATTGAGACAATTAATTTATTTTATTTAAAGGAAAGTGAAATATGTATCACTAAAACTTTAATAATTAAATTATTTTTAATATAAGGTCATACAGAATATATATTCGATTGTAGATTCTATTTTGAAATATAAATTTTTTTTCTTTATCGTGGTAATTTATTTTTAATTTTTATGAAATATATAATTATTTTAATAGCTTATACATTAATGATGCATAAATTATTTATTTAGTAATAAATCAATAATATAGTTTTTATTAAAATAATAATACCCATTAAAAGGACCAAACACTTTACCGAACCTTATTGGTCGAGTATATCTAAATCATAAGCATCCAAGGGTAGACTTGTGGACCATATGGAGCCTTGTAAAACTGATTATGACACTTATATTGTTTTATTTTAAATGATGAAAATTTTTTAACCTTCATAATTTAATAAATATAACATTTTAAAAGTTGGAGTTTTTAGAAGATAAAATAGACTAAAAGTATTATTATAAAATATATTAGATTTATCTTTATCATTGTATTTTATTTATAATTTTAATTCAATAAATAATTAGATTAAACAATTATAAAATAAATTTGTAGTAATTATTTTATCAAGACAAATATCAAATAAATAGTTCTAAAAATATTAAAATAAATAATATATGATATAATTAATGTTCTCCAAAAATTCTCTAGATTAATATGACTTGTTAGGAATCTATAAAATATTTTAGTTTCGAAAATATTTTTTGTGGGGATTTTATTTAAATTAAAATAAATTAATTATGTCAAAATTGACTCTATTAATATTTTATGAAAATAACATATTATTAAATTTTTTAAAAATCAAAAAAATATTTAAAAATTAAAACTTAAAATTTATATGGTCAAAAATGTCATAACGTATCCAATTATGTAAAATTGATAACACATTAATAATTATTTATATCCATTTAATATTTATAGCTTTATTACCACAAATAAAATTAAATAGATTAAATAAGGATAAATCAAAATGATAATGATTAAAATAAACTCAAAAACTATCCAATTTTTTTTTGATGATACTACAAACCTCTCTCATCTCATCTTTGATGTTGTGTCATTTTTGAGATTTTTTATGTGCGTTTGGTTTTTATTATAAATTAATATTTTTGAGGATTCCAAAAGTTCCCCTCTCCTCTCTTTTAAAAGGTAACCCCTTCCATCTCATCTTCAATAAATTTTTAGCCTTCATGATCAACCAACGACTATGAAATTACTATTATAAACATCTCTAGTAACATTATAGGAGTGTTGGTATTCTCAAAAGACCAACTCTAGTATCCTAAGAGGATGTGTAAAGGGGCACTTCGATGAAGAGGTAATATCTTCTACCGATTCTTTCAAATTTATTTCTTCTTCATCTTCCAGTTATTTAGTTGTTTAATTATAATGTAATAAATTAAGTATCAATAATATAGTTATATGTTATTATAAATATGAAATGACCCTATTTCACCTTCTATCCATCCTACGAAAAATGAAATTACCACGCGTGCGTACGTACGGAATACCATCTCCACGTCGTGGTGTAATCTTCTTTTTTCATCACCAACATACTTGAATGGGTATAATGATGGAAGAAATTAATATATATTATTATTTTAAAGTGATATTTATTCTGAAATATTATACACCATACACTTGAATAAAATTCCACAATCATGAGAATGATATCATCGCTCGTGCGTACGTACGGTCTACCGTCTCCATGATGTGATGTGATTCGTTCTATATGATCTTCATTGAAGAATGATTATATAAATGAATTGAATTAATAAATATGATATATATTATACTAATACCATTCTGTAAATCATATATCTATAACCTAAAAAGAGGAATAATAATTTATGTGACAAATCACGCATAATAATATAAAGCAATTAACACCAAAATAACGAGTAACAATGAAATGTTACTAATAAATAGAGAATAATATGACCATATATGATATCATAACAATGAATATGATTCTAGAATAAGTCAATGACAATTTTAAATCATTTTATAGGGGGGTTCAGATACATACAAAGCATATCAGACCTACGGTATGGGAAAATATCACAATCTTGTTTTTTTATCTAAGATTGTTTATAATTTTGTATTTACTGGGGAATATTTATCATCCACATCCATGTATCCTAGATATGTAATATTATTTTTATCCTCCTACAATTTTTCAAATATTATTTTACCTATTTATGAGTTTTTAGTAAAAAAATTGAAATTGAATCTTATGTCGATTTTAGTACGACATACTTTTTTGACTTTTTCGGCCAATGTATGAGCAAAATGTTTTTTTAACTTATACGACATGAGTGGATTTTTATGATTTCATAGGGACTTATTTCCAGATATCACCCTTTATAATTATTCAGGATTATATTCAATTAAATTCTAATCATTTAAAATTGCGTGATATGTTGAGAAAAGAAAATGTTTTTGACGAAAAATGGATATTTTCCTCAAGAACTATGTTTAAGTGTTTTATAAATATTATTTTACATCTAAGATGATATAGGGTTCTGTTTTTATCCATATTATTATATTGATTTGATTATATTCTGATAGAATTATTTTTATGAAGTCCTTTTATCTTATGATGGCATGATGTTTAAGAATCCCATTTTATTGCATGTGTTATGCTATGATGTATGATTTATGATTTTGTGACACACTTAAGAATGGTTTCATTATGATATGGGTGGGACATATATATACCTACAATGCACTGGGTGATGACTTGTATCTCATGAGATATACATGGTTGGAACATCAAGTTAATCCAGTTCAATGATACATGATTGGAATGAGGGGTGAACTCGGTTCAGAAATGGACATTGTCTGCTACGATGGTCTTGTAAATGAGCCATGACTAATATGAAATGATTATATATGCTTATGTGTGTATGACACAAAGTTTCATGTCATATTTTATGATTATTTAGATTACATTGCACTTTTATGATTTATCCCATGACATGATATTATGACCTCTTATGCAGGATATAATTTTCAAACGTTATGATCTTAAGAATTTTATATGATTGAAATTTCATTTGTTAACCTTTACTGAGCATTTGAGATCTCCATTTTGTATGTTTCTTTTCCCCAGGTCAGGAAGAAGGGTATTAAATATGATATGCCATAAATGAGTCTAGATATGATCAAATAAATAGGAGACAACATAGATTCTTTATGAACCAGTTTTTTATGTTTCCCAGTTTCTAAAGACAATATACCTATATGGCACAATCATGGTTTTTTTATATGTTTAAATAAATATAATTCAATTATGAAGTATTAAAAATGTATGTAATGTATGGTTTGTTATAGGAAATACCTTCTATCCAAGCTATCAGGGTTTATTTGTCTAATTTTCATGGTTTTCGAAAACTGTGCGCCAGCCATGCACTACCCACTTTTTCCCATTTTTCAGAAATTTTCACCCAAACGCACCCCAAGGTAAAACCCAAATGGAATATAATCAACATGAGAAAAATGAATACCTATAAAAATCCTAATACATCTTAATAAAAGGAAGAGGTTTTAAACTTTTTTAGTTAGGATAATTAATAAATAAGTTAATGTTAATTTTTAAATATATGTGCATGATATTATAAGGGAATTGAAATCAAACATGAGTTAATAATTTTGGATAGAGGGAATTAGTGATGGATTGATCATTGAATTGGTATCATTAGCTATATCAACAAAATTAGGAATTGTTTTCTTATTTCTCAATGCTTAATCTTATGGGGATTATTGGTTTTATATTACTATAATATTTTAAATAAAATGGATTCATATAACATATGTATGGAATTTATTTCGATATGTGTAAATATTGTTTCCATTTAATTTATTTTATAACATATGATATGAATTTTTCCAAAAGTTAAAAAAATAATATGGTTGGAAAAGATTAATTTTGTGGATGCAATAGAGTCTAAATCTAATTCATTAGAATCATGCATATTTGTAATGTGAATACATGTGATTGGATGGTGAGATATTAAAAACCCATAAAAATTCAACAAGTGAGATTCCTTCCCATATAAACACATGTTAGGACGTTAATCATCTAATTGGTTAGGATCTTCTCAATTCTGGGTGACCATGGATTTTATTGTTTAAGATACAAAGAAAATACTTGACCCAAAAAATTATTCTACCAGATCCCATTATGATATTTGGGTTGCACATTGATCAGAAGCTCTATAAGATAAGATATCACATATATATATATTAGTTTATCCATTTTGTGGTTTATAGAAACTATTTTCTAATAAAATATCTAAGAGTAATATCTTTATAAAATTTGAATAACAAAAACGCATTAATAACTTAGTGGTGAGATGTAAAATGAAGAAAAAATATTACAAGTAGTTAGTCTGATAAGAAATTTAAATTGTGGTTTTTTCATAAGTTATGTAGTTGGAATCGGGATTTTGATGCTGAATTTGGAATTTAGGTAATCTGTAGAAGAATTTCTGGGATGTCTAGTGAGTCTCGGTTGGTGGTTAGGATAGTTGAGTTGGTATTTTATAAGGAAGATGGTAACATTTAGCTGAATTTCTAGTTGTAGGTATGGACAATTTTGTATCCTTGGACATTACGATGTGGCATGGTATGTCCCCGAAAATTTCTATTTTTTTGAAAAGGGAGGACCATTCCAAAACCTATGTTTTTCTCTGTCAAGGAGATTTTATGAAGTAAGTTGATACATCATCGATGATATGTTGTTGGGGGTGCTCATGTTGTTGAAGAGTATGGCTACCACTGGGTCTAGGATCTTGAATCCAAAGTCCATAATTCAGCCTAGGGTCCATGCCTAGTGTGTTCACGGTTGAGGGAGAAGAGGATGCAACATTGGGTGGACACAAAATAGAGGGGGATGTGTGGGTTTTCCATGCTACCCTTTGGGGTCCAATTCACTAAATCTAGAAATAACACAATGTAACATGACCATGCTATAGGGAATTTTTCAATAGTGATAAGGGGAAACCTGAAAATAGAACATATGGATTATTTTTCATTTAAGGAAAACTGGTAATTTAGTTTTCACCATTTTTTAGTGGAAATGTGTCATTTTGAGGAAACATTTGGTTTGATCCCCTTCACTTATCCATTAAATACTACTAATGGGGGATGGTTCTTGTTGTGTTTTCATAGTGTATCTGAGGTACAATGTCAATTTCTGCTTTTTTTAATTACTCTAATTAATCAAATTAATTTCAATGCATTTTTTACATAGGGTTCATTGATTATTACAACCAGTTAATAATGGAATTTATCTCTAATGGTGATAACTTCATGTAAAATTACTAGAGGATGACCTAGTAAGAGGATTTTATGTCATCGTTCCATGTTGCAGATAAGGTTGATCACCTACCAAATTTATTTTTTGTTTTTTATACAAGTATATGAACTTTGTTTTTGAATGATTTTAAAAAGCTAGGTATTTATTTTCTGATGGTTCCATGGGTAGGTTGATGACCTTCCATAGGAGGTTGGTCAGTGATGCATGTAGTTTTCATGATGTGGTGATGCTTGGTGAGTTATCAACCGATTATGCATATCTTATTTAATATGAAAAATAGAATACAATTTTATTAATTATTTATTTATATTGTATAATGTGGGATAAAAGAATGAAAGTATTCATGATCTTTATAGAGGAATATATGGGATTAGATGAAGGATAGTCGATTGTGGAACGTGTGGTGACTCTCATTCGGAGGTACAAAATCACTTTAATACAATAATGTATGATTGATTATAACTGAATGCTTTATTTAATGCATGTTACATTAGATCAAGTATATGAATAAATACCATGACTTCCCCATGTTAGGTGGTAGGATTGAGTTTGGCCTCCGAAACTTGTGATAAGTGCTCCGTAGAACATTATGTGATTTGGGTCACCAAGTGACTATGTCTCCCTAGGGTGAGGGCATATACTGAGATTATAATAGACCTCAAGTTGGTATTTTATGTTCATGCCCCCACCCCTTAGATATACGTAAATTAATGGAGTGAGATAATGACTCTAGATTTGCACCCCTTGTAGGACCTAAGCTGGTGACTAACATTATGGGTAAGAAAATATCATTTGTGGGAGGAACAACCCTTTATAATTAAATAGGATATAGAGGTATTATAAATAAAACAAAACTAAACACATTATATAATATACAATGTAAAAAATTCCATCCCATAATTCATGTATGAATAAAAAAGATACCATTAAATGGATCCAAATGAATGTTGTAAAAAAGATTCTATTGCATCGACACAGAAAACACTCTAAACATCAGATATAGTAATGCCTAGAACGTCCCATGAGTACTCTAAGAAACCTAGATTTAATATCATATATATGTGTGGTGATAATACAAGTGTAATCATAAGGATATCAAATTTCTCTTATACAGATGTGAAAATAACATATTATTGCACCTTCTAGAAAATAAAAGAACCTACAACATATAATAAGTATAACTATCCAAACCCAAACCTCACCATGGTTATCTCACCAAAACAAACATCCCTGTATAATAATAGAATAAGAAGAATATTGATGATAGGTACTCTACACCACATTCCCATATATTAGCCACTCTCACACCCCAACAACATACATCTTGGAACTCTCAACACTTTTTAAAAAAAATAACATCACATCACATACCAGTTCAAAAAACCTAGGACATCGAATTACATCACATCTCACCCAAATTCACTTAGTAAATCACATAAAATCTCATATAACGACTACTATAGTAGGATATCAGGATCATGAAGTATATTAACCACGTTCTCTCCACCTACTATTCATAACCTCCCTCCATAATCAATCTCATCACATCTCACCAGAAGACTCCATGGTTGTGACATATCATATAATAACATAATAGTAGTGAAACAATTGAATTTTATAAATCACACGCGATGTATTTCATCTACACATGGAAGAAAAATTAGGGAAGATCATATGGATATCTATACATCATTTCCCCACAAATGTTTGGAAAAAACCTCAAAACTATTGGTTGTATGCACTAGAACCTCAACGTGGATGGGGAACGTAAATATATCATAAGGAAATAAAATGTATTTATAATATAATAACACAAAATCCCATCCAATATGTTTACAATAATTTCACAAAACAACCCAAAAACATTACCTCTTATGCCGTCATAACCAAAATAACAACACCACATAAACAAGCCAGAGCAGTAGCCATGTTTCCTTTAAAATTATCCAATATCCCGAATTACCATTTTCGAACCAATATAGTTCATCAATCCCAATTATTTATCCATCCCATTATTTCATATAAAAATACTTACTGATGAGACCACACATCTAAATTCAATTCATTTTTCATTATTTATTAAAAACTATTATCCAAAACAACCCATTCACATAATCATTTCAACCATTTCATTTAATATTTTTCAATAACCCTATTAACCATACTTTACTTTTTGTCATTTCTATCATTAGTTATTCACTTCGGCCCATTATATAAAAATTTAACATTATTATTTAAATCTATTACTACCTATACATCTATCATGACATAACCCATTCTGATACCATCATCCTCATATCTTAAAGACATATCAAACAAAAATTCACATCATAGGAAAATAACATGTTTCAGAATTATCATAGAGATTCCCATCAAGTTCACTTATTTATAGTGGTGTATTATCATGAAATCCATTTATTTTGGTATAACTACTTAATTATTTTATAATAAGTTATTAACCATTTATTTATGTTGGTGAAAAACAATAATCACATAATATGGTTTCCATAACCACCATTATAGTGAATGAAAATACTTACTTTGGTCATTGTTTTCAATGGGGAATTTAGAAAGTAAAATTAATAATATAAAAGGCAGTATAAAATTCTATAATGTCTTTTGAATAAACCCATTACCTTTAATTAAATAAATCTAATTTATTATCTTTATTTAACTAGTGAAAACTATATCACTAATTATTTAAAAAAAATTAACCCCACTAACATGACGAAACTGATTGAGAATTTAAACACCGCCAAATTCAATTTTTAGAATGAAAAATATATGATAAAATTTTTTCACAATGCCCGACATGAATCTATAGACTCTGAATTCATCATCTTAACCCATTTAAATGTAAAAAAACAATTTCATTCAATCTTGAAATATAATCTCGCTTTTGATTAAAAAACTAGGATATCAACATATATTCCATAAGAAAAATTTATCAAAACTAATATTGTATCAATTTATTAATATAAAGAGAAAAATAATAGATAAAGGCAAATGATATTAAAGAACTTAATTGCCCAATTTTCTCAAGAATTATCATATTAGGTCTAATTAATTTCACATGTTTTGAGACATCTAAATCACATTTTTTAATAAAATTATTTTCCAAATAAAACACACTTTATCAAGTCTATATTAAATTACAATAATCCCTACCATTTTTTATTTTTATTTCCATATTTCTCATACCCTATATCCCTTCCCCACATAAATTATTACTCCAAACACAGATATCCCTCTTTCAAATTTTTTCATTAAATTTATTTTGAATACTGCTCTGTCTTATCATTAATTACCCTTTGAACTTATCCCTCGAATTTTATTCCCCACTTCTTATTACATGTTTCCTTATTCAATCATTATTTCATGCAATTTTTCCTTAATAAATTTTTATTTATCTCTATTTTCCTATTTTAATTATTTATTTCTTGTGTTTTTAAATCCAAATAATTATATATATATATATATATTAAATAACCACCAAACCATATATATAGTGACATATTTATAATCATAAATATAACAATATACACACTTCTACATGTATAAAAAACTATAATATTTATATTTATATTTATATAATTGTGTATCATGTAACTATGGAAGAAACACAAATGTATTCATATAAAATGCAATGTTTTTCAATATATTTTTATAAAATTTGCAACAAAAACAATTTTAATCATTTAATTACAACATGAAACATGAAAATATACATATTGACACAGATATATAATATTTTTTATAATGCTTATGACATCAAACCTGAAAGACATTCTGTTAAACATATTTAATTTCAAAAAAATAAATTTATTACAATTAAATAAATCTTCATAAATTTAATCACATTAATAAAAATTTAGAATAATTGTAAATCCATAAAAATTCATTTTCATAAATTATCAAAACCCTTTGAATAAACTTTTAAAAAATTTCAAAATCAACCGAACATGAAAATCTCTTGGAACTACCTAAAATGATAATGGAAGACTTTATAGTATTATAAACATTAAAATTAGACATACCTAAAACTAGCCTCTTCTTGAAAAATAAGTCAAAACCCTATGGATAAGAGAATGGTGGTCTATACAACCCACCAATGAAAGAACTCTTAAAGATTGGATATAAATTCAACAAAAAAACCCAATAAAGAAATGAATTTTTAAGCTAAAAAACACCTAAATCAATATCTCAAGAATGTTCCTATAAAACATGAGTATGACCTTTAATAAATCATTAAATAATCAATTTAAATACATCTCATATATCAACATGATATCAAATAAATCATAAAAAAACAAGATTTTAGAAAATTGAATATTATCGATGAATTTGTGAGTCTCATTCCAAAGAATGGTCACACAGATATCCAAAAAAATCAAAGATGAAAATCATCTGAATCATTCATTGGAAAATTAGTTTTTATCATATTTTATTTTTTATATATTAAATATAAAAATCCAGGTCCAAAACCAAAAAACATTTTCTAGACATGTTATTTCATTTAAAATATCACCCTTAATTGAAAAATATAATTTTAATTAAAAATAAAAAAACATCTCTCAAATCCATTTTTATTTTATGTAATTAAACTTCCCAAACAATATTTTATAATCCTTTAATAAAATTATTTATTTTAAAATTAAACTACTTTTATTTCATAAAAAACAATAAATATTCCATTTTTCAAAAACAAACACCTCTCATTTAAAATATTACCTATCTAAAATATTATAAAAATTCACAACATTTTAATTTCATTAAAAATATATTTCAAATAATTATTTAAACACAAAGTAATTTTTTGGAAATCAGGAAATAATTTTTATAATGTTACAATCATGGTTTTTAATCACACTAACCATTCTATTTCAATTAAATTTTCCAGTGTCTTACATTTGATATATGAGAAGAAACATTAACAAAAAAAATGTTGTTTCAAGAATATATTTTATTATGGATTTAATTTTATTTTCCATTTTTCTTTATGTAAAATTAATTAATATAATAATACCTAGGAATAAATAGTACATCATAATTCACTACCTTCATAATATGTAATATCAACATTTCCAAGTTTCCACATTAATAAAAAAACAAACTCATCAACTTGGAAACAATATTGACAACTTTAAGCGGTACTATCATTCCTACATGATATTAAAATGTGTCATACTATAAAATGTTTTATGAAGGAAAACATTACCATATCCTCATATGATTGAGTCCATTACAAATGTGATTATTATAATATCAATCACATAAATCCCTACCAACTAGATATTAGTTAAAAATTATAATAACTGAACTTAAGGGATTAACCATTTTTTAGGAGGTCATGGATTCCGCAAATACAAGCACATTGCATAAAAAAAATTAATATTTCAATAGAAATGACACATCTAAACCACTACACATTGCCTCAAATGCACTGCACAACCACTAGACTCTAATCACTACCAAATGAAAAGGCATATTAGAAATTTCTCATAACCAAATCACCTCAACAACTCATTATATTCAAATAATGAACCTTTTAATACAACAGAAAGATTAATCTTTCCCTTTACATTTCCCTAACCAAGGTAATCAATTGTTATCCCAAATCTAGTCCACAACGAAAAAATCAAGTAATTACCACTCCTATGTTAAAATATTATTCTTTTTGGTCGTAAGTGAATCACTAGTATGGTTTTCATCACTAAACTATATAATATGTTTTTTTAGGGATCATGACCCCCTCCTCATATGAATGATTTGATTAATAAAGAACACACAAATAGAAACACATCAAAAACAATAGTATAATTCCACAAAACATTCTATATTATATAATTATGTAGGGGATTACATTACTTATCCTCATTATTTATCAAGTTTATTCTAAAAAAAACTATCATTTTCTATGGGGAAGAAGTTCACTAACCATATATAAGTTATTACACTTTTAATTCGTGGTTAGTTAAAAAACCCAGTCACATCAAGGGTCTCACAATTCACAATAATCATAGTGCAAGTAAGGATTTAAAAAAAATTAATTTTAGCATGACATATCAATACGTTAATAAAACAATAAAAATGTAACTACAAAAAATTGAACATTTACAAGTAATTTATAGTGAAACACCCTTCCTTTCATTTATATATCTATTAAATTAGGCCATGTTAATGATGAAATTGTGCACATGTTATCTCATATATCATGATTAATATGATAAGCCACTATATTTTATTTACAACTTTTTATCGAGGTTAAACAATGATAACATCATTTGAAAAATATTTATGTGGTAGGTTATTGTGCGTAATTATAATTCCAAATAATATACAAATCATTCTTTCAAAACTCTCCAGATAAAGTAAGTTATCTCATCCCAAAATAAAAAATGAACATGTTGTATTACTTGTGTTATTTATTTATCATTCTCAAACTAAAAATTCGTTAATCCTTTCATTATTTTTGAAATAATTATTATATTCTACAATAAGGATAACATGATTCTATTTCCATATTAAAATAAAATATATCAATATTAATTTAGGCTCATATCTCACATACTAGAATTTTCCATCTCATCGGAAAAATTATTTCACCTTTAGTAATTATTCCAATAAAAATCGAAAAAAGTATTAACATGTATGGAAAAGTTATTTCACTTATATAAATTTATTATTGACAATAGAATGATTAATTATAATCATTTTATAAGTTTTAATACTAAATATGTTAATAAAAACAACCCTTATAATTTTCATAAATTTAGAAATAAATTTTAATATAATTTTTATCATAGTACATGTTTAAAACATATGATTATATCAATACTATGGGATAGGAATCATTACAAAAATAATGAGTAAGTTATTTTTGTTGTGGTTTTCAAACATAAAATGATTTATGTATAATATTGATTCTAATTTTTCATAATTTTAAGTACTTAAATATCCAAAACCTAGTTTTAAAACATTTTCATAACAAATAATCATGTTAAATAAAAAATGGAATGAATTGAATTTTAAATTAGCTAACATTTTGAATATAATAATTATAACCATGGATTGAAAATAATTAATTTTATCTTTCCATTTTGAAATCTAAAAGAGGTTACATAATTCCTAAGGGGTTTTCAAATTTCTCCATCCATCCGTACAAAAATTAAAATAAAAATTTTTCAATAATATTTTCAAATATTTGGAAAACAATATACCATGTTATACATTTTATGATACAAAAAAGATTAATTCATGAAGAATCATGCTATAATATGTAATGAAACAACACATTAATGTATAAAAAAGGTTTTTAAAAAATGGATCAGACTGATTAATCACTAATGTAATCTATCCTTTTATGTTACAAAATTGATTCAAAAAATAATAATAGCCTACTAGCAGCCATATAATGAGAATAGTCAGAGAAACACATATAAAATTCCATGACTTAATCAATTTAGTAAACTATCTAAGACCACATAGTATAATCACATGTTCAATCAATAATGATTCATGCACCACTCCCAAGCCTTAGCATTACATGTTCTTCCACTAGACATGGTCAGTGTTCTAGCCGATCATCGTTGGCTAATTTCATACACTAAGAATATATGATATCATTAACCTACCAAAACATGAAATTCCCACAGTGTATAACTCCAAACATTTACAAAACCCCCAATCATACATTTGATACAACTTTTACATTACCCACTCCCCCTAGAGATACATTAATGAAGGTAGAGAGATAATGACCCTCGATTCGTGCCTCCAATAGGTCCCATTTGGGAGACAAGCACCGAGGGTATGAAAATATCATAGATGAGGGAATTAACAACAATAATAAAATTGGATTGGGAGATAAGATAAATAAACAGAATTAAAATCAATGACATAATATAAAAAGAAAACTGAGTGAATATAATTATAAATATATATAAATAAATAAATAAAAATACAATTTACAAATTACATTGTAAAAAAAACTATAATGTAGCAAAAAAATACCACAACTCCAAAGGTCTGAGATAGTAATTTCTAATAAGGACTACAAATTCCTCGAAGAGACCTAATTTTTTTTAAATAAATGGGGTTAGAATATGAGTATATTGATCATTATATCCAAATTTTATTTTTAACATGTGATCAGAAGATAATAAATCACCTATGAGTGAATAAAAAAACCAACAATACTTAATCTAGTCAACTAACCAAACCCCAACCTCAAAAAGGACCGCTAGAAAAATATGGAATTTAAAATAATATAATATAATATGAATAAAATCATTGATATGTACCCTACATCACATTTCCACTTATTATCTACTCTCACACCCCAATGATATATTTCATAGTCCTACAATCTCTTATGTATAACATACCGTAACATCACATTACATTACATCCTTTATGTAGAGACCTGAGCCTTCACATCATAACACATCTATCATAAAGAGACTTATCCAATCAATTCAACCCACATCATACAACCAATGCATTAGGGTGTCGGGAGCATTACCTATGTCATCCTTGTTCCCTATACTTACTATGAACACCCCTACTATAATCCATCTCGGCACAAATCACCTAAAGACTCTTTGGCCATTACATATGATATCATCACATCACCACAACATATATTTTTATGTTTGGTTATCATAACATGTTTATGTCGTCATCACTGGGAAGAGGGAACTTGGAAGATGTGATGGCTAACTATCAATCCTCCAATTGGGATGTAGGAATAAACACCTGAACAATAATTGGTCATCGACACTATATACTCAACAATGGTGAGGCATGTAAAAAAATACAAAAATAATATATATAATATATATATATATATATTAGCATAGCACACCAACCAATCATATGGATCTTAAATAGGATCACCAACCAACTCACTTTGTTACCACTTTTTTTCTGCTACCCCAAAAATCCAAACACTATGTAAACAATCCAAAAAACACTATCAATATTTCATTTCGAATTATGAATTTCTATATATCCCATTTAAGAACGAATTTTGTTCATTAAGACCAATTATTTATCAATCCATTTATTTGATATATAAAAATCATCTAAATAAACCAAATCCACAATTTAATACATTTTTTCATTATTGATTTTAACCAATTTTCTAAAAAAACACATTCACTTCATTGTTTTATCACTATCATTTCTTATTTATCAAAACCCACATTATCCATGATTTACTATAAAACTTAATTAATTTAGTATTTACTCCAACCCATTCCATAATAAATTATCATTATCAATTAATTTCATTATTACTCAGCCATCTATCACAACACAACCCATCCCCATATCATCTTCTTTGAATTAGAATAGTATTCCAACAACATCCAAACAAAATTCAGATTTATCATGGAGATTTACATCAATTAAAATTATCTATTTTAGTGTAATTATCATTAGTTATATATATCCAGGTTCAACCCATTCACGAGATGAATATAAGTGATTAAAAATTTATTCAATGTGGGGACAAAAAAATTTCACCAAAAAATAATTCCATTATGAAAACTATAGTGTAATAAAAGATCCAAAACATTCATGATTTTAAATAGGGAATTAACCTAGACAATTCCTAATATCAAAAACAATATCAAAACCCATAAATTCATTAAAATCAGTCCCCATCACTTAAATCCTATTATGGAGATTAATTATCTTTATTTATATATCATAAAACATCCTCTTAAAGATGAAAAAAATCCCTCCCACATGATAAAAAATATGAAATTAACTATAATTTGTGTTTTAGAACCAAAAAGTATGATAAACTATATTATAAAGGCTATGTGTCAATCTATAATCATCATATTCTACATCATCAATAATATGAATGTAAAAAAATTTAACATAATATAATAAGGAAACTCAAATCCTACATAAACAGACTAGGTGATTAACTTATACTCCTCATGTCTAATCTAATGGAAATGACAGTGCATTGATCCAATTAATTTTTCGTGAGATATAGTATATATAATATGATTAACATAGATTATTTATTCACCCAATTTTTACATGAATTCCCATAATTAATTCCAATTAATTTTACACATTTTAGACATTCTTGTTCTATATTTTATATTTATTAAATTCAAATAATATCACTATCTCTAGTGTATTTTAAATCCCTAAATGCCCCACATTTATTTCACTTCCCTTATATACCATTTCCTCTATCTCTTCCCCACTTCAATTACTACACTCAACACTGATCTCCCTCTTAGTAATATTTATAAATAAAATATATTTGGAAAACCCTCTCACATATAATTATTATCCATTAGAACCACTCTCTCTAAATTTATATCCCATTTTTTATCTTACATTTTTTCATATTCTTTTTTAATTCATGCATTATTTTCATTAATTCATACGTATTTTTCTCATTTTTTTATTATTTGTTATTTATTTCACATGACATTTTCAAATCCAAATCATGATATATATATATATATAGATTGAACGAACACAAAACTACATATATAGTTATATAATGATTTCTAGATATAATAATATAAAATCTTGTATATGTATAAAAGATTATAATATATAACAGTCGTAACATATAAATTTTTAATTGTTTAATTACAACATTTCAACTATAAATATACAATTAAAAATTTTTATAATATGTTGAATAATTTTTAGAATATCACGCCTAATTCAAATGTTGAAAATATATTTAAATTCAATAATATTGAATTTCAAATATTTAAATAAATCAATCTAAATTAATTTTTTAAAAAACCATAATAATTGACCAAAATTCAATAAATACTATCAATTAAAAATTAAATTGATTCAAAAATGTTTTTAAAATTTTTTCAATAACACACAAACTTCTAAATCACTAGGAACAATCTAAAATGAAAAAGAGAGAGTCTATAAATTTTTGTAACATTACACAGAGAGTGAGTTGATTTTTGGGTATACTTGGATAGGTTTCATGTGTATTATTGAGAACACATAAAGGGATTATGTCTTGTGGGAAATATGAGATGACCATTCATCTAACACCTAGTGATAATCACGCTCTTGATGGTGGACCAAGACATAAATAGTGATGTATATAAACGAAGTCCTTGGAGGATAGAAGGGGATTTATTTAGAGGGAATTGTTTTCAGTGTTGGTCTTTGGGAATATTTTGATAATATTTTGAGATAGAACCTAAGATATGTTGCAATGTATGATTATGATGTTGTTTGGGATATACTTCATTAATTTTGGGATGGAAAGAGCATATGGGATTTGTTATCTCTATGGGGTGACATACATGAAATGTTATATACTAATAGTTATTCGGATGGGTTGGGAGGATCTCAGTTGATGCCTATATAAGGGAGATAAGATGTATTTTACTATATAATGATAAGAATAAATGAACAGTTATAAATTTGTGAACTACTGGTGTTGTGAGATTGGATGTTTTATTTTATTGTGTTTTATATTCTTGTGATAGGTGATGAATATGTTCGATGGTGAATTTATCATGTAGAATGGACTCTCCTTCAATAAGAAGGCATTGGATGGACCAGTATGTGTGAGAATGTGACATAGAGTGCATGAAATATGGGAAAACATGAGTGAGAAGATAATAATTAATACAAGTTTGGGTTCACCTTGACTGAGAATGAGTTTCTAGGGACCATTCATTCTGTTAGAAGGTAGTGATTAGGATAGTGGACTATCATGAGTGAGAGGGATAACCTGGTCATGACATGATGCAAGACTTGAATAGTGGACCCAATATCAATTGATGAGGTAGTTTCCAGGATGTGGACATAGGGACTTACCATGATTTATGATGAAGTGTCTAGGTCTTGATAAATGACCTCTATTGAGTGATAAGTATTGGTGTATGAAATAATCATACAACCATACACTACACATATTGGTAGTAGTTGAGACTTTTAAACACCCTATAATTAGTATTATTGTATGGATTATGTTACAAGTAAATTAGCAAGATGTGATAATGATATACTAACATGGTACCTAATAACTAATGACCAATTCTCATGGGGTACTTGTTAGATCATATTGAAATGATGCATATGGATTGACGATGTACTAGTTAACCCATCTCGTGAGAGGTAGTTTTGGGAGAATATTTATTATACTTATGATTAACATGATATGATGATGTATAATAGGGTAATATGGTGAGACCATAATAAGATTCATTACTCACACTTACAAAGGAAGACTAGTGTTTTTTAACTAATTTCTTGTTTTTAGATCAATGCACAAAATGGCTAGTAGATCAGTCTAAGATTGATCGAAGAGAATATAGAGGCATGGAGTACAGTTCTGATTTGAGAAAATAGTTGGCCTTATGTGAGTTTTTTAGTGATTTAATATTTATATACGATTTCTCTAAAGTGTGGTCTAATGTATTGAATGACTATATAGTTATGAATGATAATTTTTTTTATAACAATGTTTTTACCTTTTTGGTGTACATCGATGTGAGATTAGGACATTGTTATGTTATTTTAATTTATTTATTATTTTTATTATAGGTAGTAATATTGACATTATTTTTTGTCCCTTTACACTAATGGGAATCCTCTAGTATATGAGGTGGTGAACATGGGAAAACATAGCCTTCTGGATAAAATATTCTTCTGGTGTCGGGAATTATAGGTGTTATATATCCATTTTTATTTATTTCATCTTTTTTAGAAATTGATATATAGGTTATTTTTTAATGTGTCAGAGAATTCAAAATATTTCATAATAGGATTTCATCAATGCCTTTTTGGTGGGAAGCCATATTACCCTAGGTACAAAATTATTATTTTGGTTTTCACTATTATGGTCATGTTTTTTCATAAATAATATCTATTTAATAAATAATGTTATTAATGGATTTATATAATACTCCTTTATAAATTTTCATACTTACATTCATCATATTCGAGATGTAGGACTCACATATCATACATGTACCACACTCAGTTTTATGTAAGTAAACCTTTAATTATTATTTTTAAGTATATAATTTTTTTAGTGTGGATTTTTTCATTTTGAGGAAGTGGATTCATCTTTTTTAGTACATAGTTTGGAGACATTTTGATGATATTGTATGAGTATCAATTTTAGATAGATTTAGGAGCATGGTTAGTGCATTATTTATCTAACAGTGCGACCAAACTGTGCTTGGGACAATGTTTGATAATAAAAATTTTGATCAAACTCATTTCAGCCTCTAAGATCCATATTGTTTTTATCCAAATCGGTTCTAAATGATTATTTTTCATTCTAAAAGGTCAACCAAGGTTCTTCAATCTATTTTGAGGTGATATTAATGCTTTACATGGTGATTAGTGGCTAATTGAACATGGTAGGTGATCGTTCTTGGTGTTTTTACAAGATATAATTCTATCCCTATACAGTTATCATATATATACCACCGAAGTGGGTTGATATATATTTTTGGATTCCCAATATGTTTCTATTTGGATTTTATAATGATTGGAGAGGATATAAAAGGCGGGTTCATAGAGATTCAACATTGTTTTGTGATGTTTTTCATGTCTTTTATCATTTTCAACTAACTCTCGAGGTAGGCAGCATCACTACTGACTCATATTGCTAGAACTTATTTGGATAGATTCAAATTTATTTAATTAATTGAAATTGATTTTGAATATTGGTGAAATTATTATTATAAATCATTTTTAGTGATGATTTATCGGTTGTGGTGAAATGGTGGCATTATGGTAATTATTTGTGCAAAGTGATTTGGATTATTGATTTTAAACTACTGAATTTAAAATATATCATTCTTGTTATTTGGAAATGGCATGTTGGAAAATGGGTTTTAATAAAAAAAATTGTTTTTTGAAATGGGTTTATCTTGTTGGTATTGGAATGGTTTTTTGGGCATAAATAGTGTTCGTATTCGTATTCTATTTATGAGTTTCGGTGAAAATATGACCTTCTGCTCAGTTCCAATGGTGTAATGGAACATGGTATTCAATTAATTTTTAATGAAGTGATTGATCTATGAGATACTGATCAGGATATAGGATATTTTATAATGATGGATGCAAGGTTATAGGTATAGATATCAGAAAAAAAATGTTTTTGCCAAAGGGATCTTCTGAAATGGGTTTTAATGGAATTTTTGGGATTCATTATTTTTAAAATGGTTTTGTTAGAAAAATGGGTGATAAGGTACTTGTTTTTATTTTCTTTATGAACTGTTTTTATAAATTTTTTAAATATACCATTTTTATAATTGTTTCTATCCTTTCTATTCTAATTTTGTTAGTAGAGAATTCATTTTTGAAAACCAACTGAGTTTTAGTAATTACCCTACATTGGAATAGTGTTTAATTTTTAGATGTTATCTACTATGAAATGGGAATATATAATGTATCCCATGTCTTTAGAACTAATTTTTGATTCTTGTGATGTTTGATGAAGTTGGAGAATGTAGTTTCTGAAGGATTGGGTTTGGCTGTTATCTTGGAGTTTTATAATTTTTCCTTTTTTCCATTGATATAGTAGTCTTCCTATTTGGAAATATTTATTAGTATGAGTTTTATAAGTGAATTTTTTTTATTTCATTGTTATCATAAATCATGTCAGGGCTATTTGGTTATGGTTTTTTGGTTACTGCTTTTATTCTCAAAGAGACCCCCATGTATTAAAGACCATCAGCATTTATTTTATACTTTTGGTGTCATGGGGTGTCTCTTAATGCCTAGTGAAATCTCACAACCCACTCAAGACCATTAGAACCAGGGGACATTTCAATACATCTTCTTTTCCATTGTTTTTTTACTAATGTTTGGTTTACATTATAATGTGTTAAAAACCATATATAATATTTTCCCATATAACATGGTGGTGGCATCACAGCCATGTGAGCCAATGTATCATTGAATAGTGATGGGTTATGAGGGTCTTATAATGTAAATTTTTACCATTATGTCTATACTATCCTTTTATTTATGTAATTTATAGAGACCGCAAGTATGTCAGTACTAGAATTGATTACCTGAGGGATGATTCAAGGATGAGGACGAGTTTCCTTATTGATGTGGGTTCAATTCCATAGAGTATTACAAACAATATATACTGTATTTTTTAATATATATTATTTTCGGATATTTACACAACTGAACTGGGTAATTAAGGATAGGTGTGTGGAATGACTTGATCATGGTATCATTTCTTTTTTACTATGAGATCGGTTGGATTCCTAATAATATTTATTTTGTATTTCCTTTTTGTTGAATTATGGAAGAATAAATAAATTCTCATGTTTTAGAATGATTCTGATATGGTGGGTGATCATGAAGCTGGCCTTAAAATGACTGAGATACCTCATTCCTGTTAAAATAATAACTAAGGTGGGGTTGATATAATAATATTTACCAGTGAGAGGATAATGGTGAATGGGTAAGTTCATGATCCTTGGTGTGTTGAGATTGGACTCATGGTGGCATGATTCTGGTTGTTTGGTCGAGTGGGGTGGGGGTTTTCACCAATTGGGATTAGGATACATTGATCTACAAGGTTGGAAGAAACCTCGGATAGTGTTCTCAGGGTTTCACTATACCATATAAAGATAGTGGTCATTGGAATGGATTTTGAGGGGTAAATTCATAGTGTGTGAGAGAATGTGCATGTTGTATGAAGGTGGTTCCCTTTGAGTTACCATTATTTTATTTGCATGTGTTTGATGAGAAATATTGGGTTCGGTGAGAACCTTATAGGTATTGGAATCCCAATTCATTCAACCTTAACAAGGTTTGTTAGGGATAGGTATGTGTGGCTCTAGAAGTGCGACACATATGCGATGTGAAAATATGTCATGCATTGTGTTAAAGGGGAGATGTAACCGAATCCATATTCTTTGGAGAAACCAAATATTGGCTAGAAGGTGAGTTTATATTTCTATATGAATTTTGGAAATATTAATTTTGTTGTTACAGGTAATTTAGAAATATTTATAAATTAGTGTTTCATGATGGTTATCAGGTATATATGGGACAGTTACATCTGATCAACATGTTTAGCTATTGATATAGTGTGGGCCATGAATAAATGGTTTTTAGTTTGATGGGATAATGATAATTATAAAAATATAGTGGGTATAATCCTATAAGTCATGTAATAATGAACCTATTATTGTATAGATAGTTGGTATGGTTTGATCGGCTAGTGGATGGTCGAGGTGGTATTGGGATGTTGGTGTGTGTGATGATTTTAAACCGATCTGGTTCCCTTGGGACAACAAAATTTTGGATCCAATTATAGCGTGGGATGGATTTTATGTATTTTCATATAGGATTGGGAAATATTGTGTGATTTGAGAATGGCTATGATTATAGTTCTCCGGTTGAGGGTAAGAATGAAGGTTCTAGAGGATGGTTATCGAAAATGGGAGTTACATTGGGAGTTAGGTTTGGGGTTTGGTGTAGGTTTTCAGGGAATCACTTGACACCTCAGGGAATGAATATTGATTTTGGGTAGTGTTAATGTATCTGTTTGTGTGGTTGAGTGTTTTGTAATGAATTACCCTAGATATATTATGACTTCTGTGTTCACATTGAATGAATATTGGTCAGGTAAATATCACATCAAGAATGTCATTGTATCACTAGGAAAAAAAATTATTGGTAGAATCATACATTGGGGGAGCATGAACTATAATTTTCCGTTACAAATAGAGTGCTGTTATGGATATAAACTTATTATTGATGATTATTTGGATAAGGAAATTATAGTTCCTTAATATATATGGGTGTAGTGAGAATCATCTTATTGTTGGTGATGGAGGTGAGTTATTGGATTGTGATTTTGTGAATGTTGCACTTTGGTGTTGGAGTGGAACAATAGATGAACATTGGAGTTTTAAATAAATGATATTATGAGAATGTTGTTGAATGATAACTAATTTTTATGGGATAGATTATTAGAAAACTACCCTAGCTTCTTGAGGATGAGAATACTTATGTTTGAGAGTTTGTAAGGAACCCAAATTCTTACATGCTGTTATTTTGAGAGGAAATTTGAATCTTTGATTAGGATCAGGGTTCATACAAATAATTGGTATTCATATCATGAATATATGAATTATTTAATCTATATATTGCGTTTTTTTATTTAAAATGAGTCTTTCTTGGTTGGTTATGTAATCAGGTAGGCATTGAAGAGGGATCAGTGTAACCCTTAATAGAAAGTTTAGATCTAGGAAGGGACAATGGTTCAGACCTATGAAATTAATTTCGACATGATTTGTGTCACTCTTTGAATTTTCAATAATAGGAGGACCTAACATCATCCTAGATACTACACCATGATGTTTTTTTGTAAGAACCTAATTTTTCACTTGGGTATGGATAATTTTACTTTTAGAATAATTCCATATCATGGACTGAATACAGATTATTGATGATTTAATTTTTGTGTCGGAGGTGATCGAGGTTGGTTTGGTGCACGTAACACATATTTTGTGGAGAAATAGGTTGTCAGAATTGTTTTTAAAAAACACATGGGGCTTTATAGTTGATGGGTGTAGTGTGAATTGGTTTCTATAACCATGTGCATGGGGAAGCAAAACCATTTAAAAACTGCAAAAAATATTACGGATCCTTCATTTCATGGTTGGATCCTGATGTTACTAACCATGTGGCCTAATCGTGCAGTGCCCCTTGGTATAATAGATGGTGCATGGTTTGTCAAATAGTGTGGAAAAAACATGATATGCGTGTTTTTCTGTTATTTCAAGAAAATTCACATAATGAGTAACAAGTTAAACATTTTCTTTCTTTCTTCCTATTTATCAAACGTGTATTTTATATTCCCCTTTTGGATATCATTGAAGGATTAACAATGAAATTGAGAGAACTCATATGACCGAAGTCCAATTGAAGAACCATTTTTCACATTGCATCCATTCCGGTAAGATCATAATTCATTTTTAATCGTCCGTTATTTTTATTTCCATTATATATTATATTTAGATTCAGGATCATATTCCTTATTATTAGATTATTGATCATACTAATTATCTGGAAACATATCAATACTACGATGGATGGACCCTAATAAATATTATTTTTACTAACTTCTATGTTCAAGGTGGGACATGAGGTATTTATGTGAGTTTTTTCCAAGTTGGGCCAAATATAGATTACATTATATTAAAGTATTTAACCATTATATATTACATATTTCAAGATCATGGGGAGGGTTAGGAGAGGATCTTATCAGTTAGCCTTATAACAAAGGTACCTGTATATGGATGAAATCTCCCACATATCATATATTTTCCATAATTATTCTGACACATATTATTCTATCAAACATAAAGATATTGAGCTAGAGGATGATGTTTATTTTGAGCAGAATCTTATTAATATCATCAATCAGACCATGAGGGATTTATGGGGTAGGTCAGTTACTCTATTTCAGGTGTTATGGATGCATTGAAATATACCTGATGAGACCTTGTATAGAGAGTTATACATATGTGTTCAACAACAATAAATTTTCATAAATAATGTTTACAACACGTTGATGGTATACTCAAGGATGTGTTATTTTAAGGATTTGAGGTTGTAATATAGATAATTTTTGAATGTGGTAAGGATACATTAAATCTTGTTCTAAAGAATTATTTTTATCATAACGGATGTTTATAAGAGAATAAAGTTATTTTTACTATCATTTGGTGTACTATTGAAGCCCGAATAATTGAGTTTTGGAGGAAACATACTCAGAACCTGTTTTGTTTTAACCATGATCTTTTGGCCATGTAGTTTGGGAAAACAATATAGGGTTATATAGAGGTTCTGTAGAGGGTTTCATGGTCTAAGAATGGTTTTCCAAAAATATTTTCCAATCCAACATACTTAGTTCCACTAAGGCAGTACGTATGAATGATTGGAAAACATTTTTTACAAATCATGTGTCTTAAACAAACACCCTTAAAAATGGGTGAAATTTAAATTTCACACTATTTACTATTTAATTTATTCCTCCTTTTTTATCCCATTTATATACATGTAAGCATCCACCTTTATTAGAGATCTCCCTTTGGATTCAAATCTACACATTTTGGGTCCAACAGTTTCCAGACTATGATTATTCGATCATCGGTTTCATTAGAAAGATATTGGTAAGCACTTCAATCCACTTACTCATTTATCTCATCTGTATCACCCTCAAGAATTATATTTCTAGGTGAGATAATATTCCTTCTTTTCAGGGTATTCATCTATTTATTCAATTTTTCCCATTTTATCCTATATTAATCGCTAGCAACATATGATTAGAGTATTTCAATCTATAGAAGTTAGTCTAGTATTTTCCTATTTTCTTATTGTTTATAATATGAATCATTTTATCTCAAGATACACAATCAATGAGACACCTACCAAATGTATATTTAATAAAATAAAATGATATTTCATTTCTTAGCGGTGTCATAGAAAAAAATATTTTATCATTATATGATCTCTTACATGATTCTAGCCACCCCTTTGGGTGATATTCCATTAAAGGTCATGGTCCTTAGGGCTTGGAGTTATATTTAACCACCATTTAAGGTTTATTGAGTTGGCCTTCATGAATTAATTTTAATTTGGAAAAAACCAATGGAATGTTGTATTCTATATTCATATGACCATTATTTTCATATTTATAACTTTTGGTATCTTTATTAAATTAAATGGCCCATTTTACTTATGTGTATTATTCATTGGTATGGCCGTGGACATTATTTAAATCACGTCAATAACATTATGAGGGTTCTGATTTAGAACACCATTGCTGGTATTATTTAGAATTATAATTTATAATATTTATAATTTTATTACAACATGTTAGGAGATATACATTGATTCTTTTGAATAATTACTTGGGTGGGATCATATGATGGATTCCATTATATTACTCCATTTGTGATACCTGGTTCCCTGATTGAATTAACATAGATAGGCATAGAAGGTACTGTTATCATACCCTGCCATGAGAAATACCTAGTTCCAGTTGTGGTATACTATGGATGGGTGTAAAGGGTTTACCCATTATACTATACTTTGAGGGAAACCTAGGTTCTTATACGAAACACCTTTGACAAAATCCTATGGTGAGGGATTTTTAATGTACACCTAGAGTAATACGTGGTTTCCATTTTATAGGAATCCATGGATGGATTAGGAATCCAGTTGATTAAATTAATTGACACATATTCCATGTTAATAAACATACCTAGTGTTTTTGTATTCTTTTGGAACATCATGACCCAATTATACCTCCAGATTATTAACTTATTCCACGTGAATTATGGGCCCTCTTATGATTATGCATGGAAACAATGGGTTTATATATCAGTTCCTATCCAATATTTCACATATATATATATACACATACCCATACTTATGTATATGATGCATATATATAGATACATACATATATTTACATGTATAAAAATTTATTCCGGGTGGCATATTTTTAGGGTCTTTCCTACCTAGGCTGAAGAAAGTAGTATCACTCAGGTGTCCCAGGGGTAACATAGACTCATGCGATTTATTTTATATACTATTATACATTAATTAATAACTTAAAACAACTCATTTATTATATATATAGACTGTATAGTTAAAGTAACCATTGGTGGTGTCCTAATGAGTATATCTCACACCATGTGTGGTATGTCATCTAGTACTTGAATGGACTTTTTGGATGCAAGTTGGGAAAAAGGTAAGCATCCAACATTTGATACCTAACCATCCATACTAGGATATATTACAAGATTTTAGGAATTCTATTATTCTCATGATTCTATTTGATATTGATTTTTTTCTTTTTTATAACATGTTGAATATAATTTTTTCTATTCTTACATGTACTCCCTTTTTTATAGAATACTTTCATAAAATCATTTTCTTTATGATATTTTTTCTACTTCTACATATTTATTATAACTGTATTACTAATGTTTCTATATTTCATATAAAACACTATTTCCATGATTTACAATCATTTTATACTATTTTGACACACTCTAATTGTGTGGACATAGTCACCCCATCGTACAATCATAGACCATCAATACTAGTTGGAATCAGCTCCCATATTGGGAGGAATTATTGAGGCCATGTGGTCTATCAAGTTCTGTTACTAATGACTGAACCGGACTTGGGATGTTTCAAAAGAATATTTGTATGAGATATTTGGGTAGTGTAATGATAATGTTGTCTTAAAGGTGTGAAAACCTCTTGGGTCTTTGTCTTGGGATGTTCAATCAACACAATATAGTATTTTTAGGAATTATGGTGTATGATATTCTAATGGTCCTTCCTCGGTGTCATCATAATGAGCCTTAATTCACTATAGTATGTTGAGTTGTGTGTCTACTATATTGGGTATTGATCTAGACTCAATTTCCACAAATTTTCTTTTGGTGTAAATTAATATTGATTCATCATCTGATAGTCTCCATATATTTTTGGTATATAAAATCATTTCTCTAAAACA
This sequence comes from Viscum album, assembly GCA_963277665.1. Lineage (NCBI taxonomy): Eukaryota > Viridiplantae > Streptophyta > Magnoliopsida > Santalales > Viscaceae > Viscum > Viscum album. The sequence goes on along the minus strand of OY728153.1, from coordinate 1,352,723,630 downwards.
TATTGTGTAGATTATTCTGGAGGTTGTTGTGGGAAATTCCCCCTATGGTATTCCACCTACTAATTAGAATATCATAAAATTTTCATGTGGGATGTTCAGGTTATTTTATATAATTTCATACCCATATAGAACCAAGAAAAATTGGTGAAAATATGAGATATAGGAGACCAAGATTAGGTGCAATTTTTCCTAAACAAGAAGACCTCATATTTTAAGATTACTAATGATCCTTAGAGGGTACAAGACTATATAGACCTTATTGATCATGGATTTTATGTCTTAGATACACCAAATTAATTCAATGTTACATTAATTACTTCTGAGAAATAGGATCCTAGAAAGAGGTTGTGGGACTCTATTGTTCAGGTTAATCAATACTCTAGATTAGAGTGGAAACAAATTAGTACCATTTTCTTTCTACTATTCATCCATTATTCCTTGATGATATAAAATTATACGGAGTTATTTTACATTAATTAGAAAAATAATTTGGCGATGGATCAGACGATTTGTTTTATATGATGGTTAATTTTTCTCCCATGGTCTTGATGAATAATAAATTAAAAGGGTAAAAAATACCTATAGGTTTTATGACCTAATATTCGATCAATGGTTTATTTATCAATTATCACAACCAATACTAATATGCTTGATACATATATAATTGTATAGATTGATTTTGTGTGAAAGGAATGATTTTTGGGGCCCCCCTTCTACATAGTGAAAATTATAGTATCACACATGAGATTTAGAGGGAATGAAATTATAATCATATATTTGGTTGATGTAACTATCAATTTATGGATATATATACTCTATTATCAAATTCTAGTAGTGTGTGCTTAAATTTCTAGAATTTTTTCATTTTAGATCACAAACGAATATCTTCACACACATATCTGAAAAATGTAGTGTGTTTGGTCATTGAGGTCACACGTGAAGATTCTCCTAAGATTTCTCTATGCCTTACTATGGTAATACACCATCATCTCTAAAAAAATATATGGTGTTTTAAAAAGATATATACTCAACAAGTATGCATCCATTGGCTTCTGTATTAATGCAGTTTCACATAGTGGTGGTGATACCCTTTGTCGTTGGGTCACATCTAGATACAATTTGAGGTACCATTTTTTTACATCTTCTATAGTAACTTCTTTTTTATACTAGTTATTAAAAAAACATTTTGTATCTTCTTATTTAGGAATATTTTTAAAACCATTCAGTGGGGCTCATGTCCTATATTACATATGTGGAACCAACTCATGAAAATAAGAGGGATAAGGGGTCTCATATTCGACTATTTTCTCTTTCAATAGTCAATGTTGAGTTAATCAGGGACTTTTTGGTTCTTGATATAGAGATATTTCACATTATCATTTGGATGGATTGGATAGTTTCGTACTAAGATAAGAATGATTATTATTTTCAGTTTCTTTTTTTATAGGTGGGAGCTCTAGGGGTTTTTAGAGTGTTTGGGACCTAAGGCCTAGTCATATAGAGTAATCTCACAAAGTTATTATGAAAATGTTTTGTACTATTTTAGTTATTCTCAATGATGTATATATCATGAATTGAAAAATAAGGGTTATCCTTGTTGTTGGTAAGCCATGTATGATACCCCAGGACCTCCTTCAATAAGACAGAGGTCAGTGACCGATGATGAGTAGACCTAGATGCATAAGACACCTTATCCTAAGTACCTCCTCACAGACACATCTCCAAATTCCCAAAAAATGGTGAAAGGTAAAATAATAAATATGATACCATAATTCATTGATAAAATATATCCCATATCATAGTAAGAAAAAATTATTAGAATGGATAATGTTATAAATTTGAGACCACCATGACTGGTAAAGAGTCCAGCCTGTTATCAAGGAGGATACTTCTATCAAACTCAACAATTGTTATGATAACTATTATTCTAGCCAAAACCGAGATCTAACTTATCTTGGTCACCCATGGACTCCTTAAAGAGAATTGTCGAGTGCATAATACACAACATGTGTGGGATGATCCCATTTAAGGGTGAGTATAACAATACCATGTAGGAAACACTAAAATCACAAAATATTATACATCTATAGAGTATTCATCTTATCAATACAATAAATTTCAATCAGAATATGACACATATTAATAAAAAAATTGAAACCCTTGATATATTTGCAACAAGATCCATGTCCCAAGAATATTCTCAACCATACATCCAAATATATTATTTTGATAGATGATTTAAGGTAAATCTATTCTGATGGAATTCACTCCTTAAGCGATATATTCATTGATGATGTTCATCTAAGAGTTAATGCTAATCTAGTATAAATAATGAATATGTATAGTATAACTATATTGATCTGAACACCTATATAGATTATCACACCAAGGTTCATTGGGGGATATGAAGAATCCTACTGGAATAAATCACTATATAGGGGATCATATGTATAATGACATGATAAAATCTTCTTGAATAACCCAATAAGGAAGGTATTATATGTATGATGAAACTTTTAACCCTACATGAATAACTTTTTAGATTGGGGATTGTCAATTTTTTCACGGTGCTCATTCCAATACAGTGAATCCTAATCAAGATAAATAAAAGAACGATAGAGGATGAATCCCAAAGTCATAAGAGGGGACACTTTGAACTATATCGAAGACTCGTCCCATGGTAGGTATCATAATCCTATGTTTGGGATGTAATGTAACATTATAACCATATAAATATGGACTATGGGAAAACTATTAATCAATATTGTTCAATGTTGAAGAGAAAAAAGGAATCGGTATTCCCTAGATAAGGTAAATGGTGTTTACAGGTAGTATGTGGAATGTATCACCTACCCTAGGTCATATCAGGTATCTCCATCCCACATGATGTGTATTAATCCAGAAATATGGAATGTTCAAATAGATACACATCATATAGTGGTAAGGGAGGAAATTAGTGTGCTTCTAGCCCATTTCCATGTACATCTGGTTAATACCATTTATATTAGGTTTTTTTAATGTACTTGAGCATATTTTAGTACCTATCTATGTTCAAGTATTGGGTTGTGCACATCTACTCTAGTTGGGATTTTTTTAGGTTTCTATCCATGATTGTGTCCCTTATAAAGTTTATATAGAGCCACCAATATTAGATAACAATATATATAATACATTTCAGATAGAATTTAAAACATTTATCTTTTAATAACCCCTAGAACCATTGGTGAATGAATTACAGGTTGTGGGTTTATTAGACTACACACTGTGTAGTTAGGATATTCTAAAAAACACTAGAAATGTTAAAACACCGTCTTTTACCACTATAACCTCGAATTTAAACCTAAATATCAGTATGTATCTTTATATATGAGTATTCTAATCCATTCATTAATTAGTGACTAGATTACAGCCATCCAGTCCACTCAAAAATCATTCCATGTACTGCGCTATCATCGCTACACAAAACCATAATATGGGGGTCACCAAAAACTGATCTAGATTCATTTTTTACAATAAATATTGATCACATAAATGAATATAAACCCAAACCTGAATAAATGATCCATTTGAAAAAACATAGATTGAAAAATGATCTATTTATGATTTTTTTTCAAACTATCGTCCTGAAAGAATGTTATTGATGAATGTGCATAGAATATGGGGTGAAAACCATAAAACAGAAACATGAGGAATGAACCCTTTCCATTGTTTGGGTTGTACTAGATTATTTTTCATTAAAATTTTGAATTAATATTATTAATATTCATCAATTTTAGCTCCCCACTTTCTAGTGAAATAAAACCTTACCATAAAGCCTGATCCACTCGTGAATCCATCTTTTAGTGGACAAATTCACATTCATCGCAGGATAATAAAATATAGAATAAACCAATTCTAAAAAATCACACTACATTAAGTGAGGATTAATCTCTAATTAATAATAATTGTTCATTTTCTTTATTGGATATATCAATAAATATTTTTGTTGTTCGAGATCCATTTTTTACAATGATTTTTGACACATGATATCAACATCACAAATGATCCACCTTAATCTCATCTCAAATCCAGAGGGTTTTGTAGTATAAAATTATCTTTTCCATAATTCAGCTTAAATATTAGAGGATCAGTTCAATGAAAATTAATTAGATATATATACATTCAATTTCTCCAATTATTTTTTAACCAAAAAATTTACACCAATAGTGGGTATGTTGTGCCTATAATAAAACATTCATTCTAGATAAACTTTTGCCTCAAAGTTTTCATATTATATCCCATTCAAGAGTAATTACAATATTTTAGGAGAACTATTCATGTGTGATATGATATATTTTTAATGAACCTACCCCAAGTAGCCCAAATTCGATGGTTATGTTATTAGATTGTTATATTATTTAAGGAATCACATCCTGAGTAACCTAATTGCATAGTGGTTTTTAAAAATAGTTACATAACTAAATCATGAAACACATCATGAAGTAAAATATAACATATTAACTCTATTGGAAACACCCATATTCACTTAGATTAACTCTACATATCAATCATAATATACATCCTTTCATCATTGGGAAAAAAATAACATTGTGACATCATATGATTAGTAAGGGTATGTGTAAAAAGGATGAAATTATTACATAAATAAGCACAAAAAATAATATATAGAGTATAAGTGGAACATAATCTATTTGAACAAAATCCGGAGAATAATATTGAAATTAATGTTAAATATGAAAATCCATATAAATAATAACATGGATATTATATTAATAAAATAATAACATGAATTATCAATAACTAATCTCATAATGAGATAAGGAATATTTTTAGATATCATAAACATACTATTAAAGAATCGACCAAGAGGCCATAAATAAATTGGGGTTAAACGTAAACACCAGACACATTCTTATCGAAAAAATAGTATACAAAATTTGAATACATAAACCATAAACTGTGAATGGAATCAAAATAGCACATCCATAGTCAAACTGATAATAATCAATTCAATTATATAAAGTTGATGTAATCAAAATAGATGAACCATAATCAATAATAATATACAATTATTTATGTTTATATATATTGAAAAACTATAACAAACTTATAAAAGTATATTAAGATGAATTTCCCAACTTTCCTTTGAAATCATATATTTTAATACTTGGAAATATTAAAATAATAAATTATCATTTAAAATAATATTATAAAATGTTAATGTAATAATTAAGAATGATGTGTTTCATGATGGATTAAAAATACACCCATTCTGTATAAGTTAAAATATCATCCATTATGTATTTTGTTCAAGAAATTCATAATGTACCCCCTTTGGAAAATGAAAAAAAACATTCCTCTCAATTTTTTTAAAATGTAGCACATCTGTAAAAATTAATCTAACCATTTTTAGTATAATGATAAAATATTATGTAATTATTTTATGAAACACGTACATGGATGATAAAGATTCCCTATTAGATACATATTTATAAACAACCCTAAATTATAATGTCATTGTGAAATTAACCCTTACCATGAACAGTACATTAGCTGAAAATTCATTAAACTGATGTATGTTGTTTTAATTAATGTTATTAGTTTATTCTAGAAACATATATATATTTATGATATCTCTTAATGTCTTATTATATAATTTTTGTAATAATATTCCTTTATTACCCATTGCTTCAGGTGTTTACAGATTCATCTTCTTATGTATGTTTTTTCGGGTATGTCATGTTTCTTATTTATAGGATATATTTATTTTATTTATAAAGTCATATTGAGTTAATATATATCACAATTACTTATTATACACATTTTTTTAAATAATTCTTGAGTAATTTACATGTAAAATAAATCACATCACGTCATGGATTGGGTAGGTCGTATGTACACAGAAGAGACATTATCATTCCATTAATTGTGAGATGATAACAAGTTGAATGATATATCAATTATAAAGAATAATTATAATTTCATAAGAACTATATATATCTATAATTTCCATAAATATTCTCATCTGTGTACATTGGTGGTGAAAAACAAATTATATATTGGTGTGGAGAAGGTAATCTGGTACATACAAACATATGGTGATTTATTTTTTCATAGGAAGGATAAACAATAGATTATGCTTTTTATATAATAATAACAACATATTAGTGTATATAAGATACATGAATTATTAATTTCTCATGGAACAACCTTTTGAAGGTGAATTAGAAGAAGAAATGAACATTGATGAGTTGGTAAAATCATTAACTCTTCTTTGGTAGACCCCCATTGGATGTCATCTTAAGGGATGTGGGATTTTTGTTTTTGAAATACTGTGTACTCTAAATGATTGATACATATTTTGGTATAATATATTTTATTGGTTTTGTCGAGCTAGATAGCTTAATGTGGTGTGAAGAAGTGTGGGAGGAGGTTTCCTATTATAATTGACTTAGGGGGAATTTTTGGATGCTCTAAAATTATTAAATTAATAGAAATTAATTATCAACTAAACATGTCTCAAAAGTGATTTATATAGATGATAATATTCGAATGGGACACATTACTCCCAAAAACTATTTTTTCGAAAAGTTTATGACTCATTCATACCTTTATATTTTGGTTTTAACCATTATTTAAACTCATTATATCTTACCGTAACAAGATGTGTTATTATGGATGAAAAGATAATATAAAAACTATAAAATTCAAATAGAATAATAATGATTAATGTATGATAGTTTCATATTTATCCCAATTATTTGGGGGAGACTAATATTTTTATGAATTTAATATCATCTAATAAATTTTTATTTATTTTGATATAACATTAATGTCAATTTTTATACTAATCATTGCATGAATTTTTAAGAATATCATAAATACCTGATATCATCTAGATAATCCTTTAATATATCCTTAATATTCCTAGATAATCTTTAATATTAATGTATTATATTAACTATATGAGATTGTATTTATTTTAATATTTTTAATAACAATTATATGATATTTCCATTAATTAATAAATTTATACATCATCAATGATAATTCATTAATTAAATAATTTATTCCCAAAAAATTAAAAATAATTTATAATGATGATTATAAGCATTTTATCTATCAATTGAATTTTATTTTCTAATTAATATTATTAATAAACATATATTAAAAATTATATAGTAATTAAAAATATGAGTATGAAATCTTTTAATTTTCATTAAATAATATATAATTAATATTGTACTCTCATCCAAGTGGATTCCAAAAGATATAATCCATATCCAATGATGAATTTGGTCGACACCCAATCATCCCCCAATTTTTTTTAATGATTTAGAATAACTTTATAATATTTATTATATTATTTTTAACTATAATAACTCGTTTTATGTTTAATTATGCCAATGGAAAATTACTAAAGTTAGTATTTATAATGACCTTAAACAAAATTAACCAATTTAAATAAATTGGACAAACTTAATACATTATTTCAATCCATTTTTTATAATTCAAATCATATAAGCTATATTAATTAATTCAAATTTAATTTGGTTGATGAAGTAAGAAAATATGTTTTAAAAGTTAAACTTTCTAAAAGAATGAAATGTTATAATATCCAAATTCAAATTCGAAATGATTAAAATGACATAAACTGAACTAAACAGTATAAAATTAATTTAATTACATTTTTATTCATTTTCAAAAATATAATTTGACAGTAAAAATTATTAATAAGAAAAATCAATTTTCAGTTAAAATCTAGTAATTTTTACTATTCATCAACACATACAACTTATCAGAGAAAATACAAAAAAATCAACCCAAGTAAATTTTTATATTATAATTTAAAATAATTTTTTTAAAACCTTTTATAAAAGTTAAAAATACTAGACTTAAAAAAGCTAGCCAACAGAAGATTTTAAAAATACCTTTAATAAAATAGATCCTTTTAATGTTTAAAATTGTATTTATTTTTCTATCATGTTTAGAAATAATATAGGGGTCAATTGTTGGGGATTCCTGTATGTTTTCTAAAAAATATTCTCCCCTCACTTCCCTCTTCATCTTTCTCCCCTACCCATTCTCACATCTGTTCATTCTCCCTCTTTTACTTCCATGTTCATATTTCCCCTCTAATTTTCTACTGTTTGTACCTTTGGCATCCTTGGACCATGGTGGAGCCCACATTTTCTCTTCATTTCCTCTTACCTCCTGGTTATCCATGTTACCGAACCCACTCTATTTTGGTGAACTAGTTCATTGCAACAATGATTGGGATGTGTTGGTCAATGTCTCATTGTTTCCAAGGTCCATGGCTTGCATCAAGACTCATATTTTTAGTGCTCTATCTATATGTGTTTTTTGATTCATTGATTATCTATTAGGTTCTCTTTTCAGTTGGAAGATGGTTCTAGGGATCTGGTTGGATGTCCATGTGATGATGCATCTCTATCAAGGAAATTTCTAATACATCACTGCTCTGGATTCATGTGGCTTCTTTGCTTTCCAGGTCATACTACTGTGATGGTTTAATGGAGGCATTGGGATGTGCATTGATTTATTCATGGTGTTCTAGAAGGTGAGTACATTCAAAACTCTAAAATGTGGTGGTCCTATTTGATCTTCAGTATGGATTGTTCGAGTGTGGTAGTCTGATGGATTTCTAACCGGTGACTACCGCGTCATCATTGGGTCTGGTTTGGTTATTTTTATTTCTATCATCATTGAATTTTTTGAGGCTTGTTCAGTGGTGCCGCAATTTTGGGTTGGGCTCTCTTTGTTGTTATGTATTTTATGTTCTACGACGGTCTCTATTGAGTGGTTTTTGGATGTAATTGATTATGGTTTGTTGGAAGATGTTGATATTATTTTTTTTTTATTTTTTTTTATTCAATCATGATTGAAAGGTACTATGGGTTCATTCACTTCGTTCACCTACTATGGTGGTGATGAATGGTGCTGAGGACGATTGTGGTTCATTAGGCTGATGATCTCGGATGTAGGAAAAAAACTATGGTCATCGTGGATGCCACTGTTTTTGAGGGATCCTTAGGTTGGGTGCCTCTTTTGAATTTCAAATTTTTTCCTTATCATGTATTTTTTTCTTATCATGTATTTTGGTATCAATCTTTATTAATATTGTTACCACTTATCCATAAAGTAGATTTTTAGAAAATAAAAAACAAAATTCTCAATATTATCAATAAAAACATAATATTAATATAAAATATTATATTGATTTTATCACATTTTACTTTTAATAATATCATTCATTAATAGTAAATAATTTAATTTATTTTTATAACACACCTTCGACGCATAATAATATATTTTAAAAAAAATCCTCTATATTGAGTAGGTTTTTTATATTTATTTATAAATATTTGTATTCAAATTTATCAATAATGTATTTAAATAAGTTATATAATCCTATTCAAAAGCCCCAATTTAAAGGAGAGGAAATAGTTCTAAATTTAAATAAAAATATTAGTAGTATTTCATGGATTATTCATGCTCAGTGTTAAGTGTAATGTATTCTCTAGATGAATTTAGATTAATAGGGGGAATAAAAAAATCAAAGGGTGTAATAGTATCCCCTCCTTTAATAATTTCTGCCTTCTTAATTATAAATCATTATTTAAAACTAGGCAATTCACTATTCAAATTAGCCTTGTTCAAATTCCACATAATAAAGAGGATTAATGAAATCTAAACTTTATAAAAAATAAAGGCAAGTATATATGTCACGGGAGATAACCCCTACTATGGATACGTGTTGGAAAACAAGGAAATGGAAGAGAAAACTAACTATCATGTTTCCAAGAAGAGTGATATAGACCAAATGTCATTTGAAAGTTAAAAATAATAAAACCATGAATCATGTGAACAATTAATAATTAAATTGATTTTTATATATGTATATAAATTTATATTGTTTTTCATTCAAATTACTTTTCCTAGAATTTATTTATTCCTCTACTATATATATATGCACTTATTAAAATATACAAACTTGATTGCCTTAAATTCCATAAGCATAATATGATCCTCTAATTGTGGTTTGATCTGTTTTAACTTAATTCATTACACATAGAGATGGATGTTCAAGTTAAATTTTTAATCTTGAAGTTATACACATATTTATAAATTTTTATTTACACCCTTTAAATATTTTCTAAGAACCGTGAATAATTGGGGTGAAATACTCAGATTTTAATATTTAATATAATTTTGAAAATTATATTTATTAATCCATATTCAAGTTAGTTTTCTATTTAAGTTAAATATCTCACTATTATTATCCAAAAAAATTATTCATGTTTTTTATGTTTTTAAATTCAATAAACTGTAAATAATTCAAATGGATATTGGGTCAAATCAGTAATTTTTATAGTCATATGGAGAACGCAAGAATGTCCAATGAATCTGTCACCTAAACTAGACAAAATATGAAGATATAATTTCTAGGTTCAATCTAGAATCCAAAATTTAAATAAACCCTGTAACATTTTATTTATTATCCAAAGTAGTATGGGATAACAATTTCATGTCGTAAATCAATCAACAAGTGGACCAATTGATCCTAAAAATCTATCCAACCATTCAACTAGTGATTTAATAGAAGAAAAAAATTCTTATATTGTCTCTAGATATAGACATAAAATTGATATGATATTTTTAATTGTTAAATAAAAGATATAGGAATTATAATTTTTTGAATAAATAGTCCATATTTAATTGCATCTTCTTCAAAATTAATGCATTCCCATGTATACAAGGTAAAAGATCAAGAAAACCCTGGACAAGATATCATTGTTTACTATAATAACTGTATGTTCAGATACTAAAGTCATAAGGATGAATACGTTTTAGGGATAACTCTGGAAATATATATATATATATATAACATTCAAAATAATATTTATCCTGATTTAGCCGTTTTATGTATCATATTGGTCAGCTAATTGGAGGGGTAGTTTTGGAATGAAAATTGTCAACCGGATTTGGAAATAAATTTATCCCCCTCTTATCATTTAAATGAATTGGTAGTTAGTATAATATAATGTAAGTATTCAATGGAAATAGATCATAGAAATATATGGGATTATCTTATATACTCATGTTTCTACTTGAGATACCATTCCTCTGTGAATTATTTACATGTACATTATATCTTTTCAATTGCAATTGAATAAGTTGTATTCAATTTAAATCGAATTGTAATGGCTTTTTAATGTTGAAATTATATTATAACCATCAACCAACTTTTGTGTAATATTAATGTTCAAAAAAAATTTATAATTTGTGTGGAAACCCATTTACTTTTTTTCATTCTCATTCAATTGGAATTTCATTTCAATTCACTTCACCATTCATGTCTGTGTTCAGTGGACAACTCTTTTCATGTCTCATTCGTTTTCTTTTGTTCTAACACATCATAATAAAAATTCCAACCATTTTTAAAACTCAAAAATTTATGAGTAAATCTCTCATTTGTTTGCGTAATAATTTGGGGTTATTAAGTAATTTAGAACTTCTACATGTTAAATATTATATAGGATAACATTGTGAATGTTACCCATGAAATACAAAGGATTAATGGAATGATTTTTTATGTATGGGATTATATATATTTTTGAAGGGATAAATACACTACCATAAACAATATTTTATTGAGATTATAACCCAAGTCAAGTTAAGGCTTTGATTAAATCCCCAACACGAGGTAAATATGATTAAATTATCATATGAATTGTGTATTAATTTAACTAAATATAAAGAAACAATCAAGGATATAATTTTCATAAGTACCCAATAATAAACTCACCCTAATACTATTCAAATTTTCTTATAAAAAACATCCATAAATCAATTCAATTAAACTCTATAAACAAACCACCCATTAAAAAGAAAAACAAAATTGGAACAATCCACTCTAAAATTGGTACTATCACCGAATATTTGACCTGACTTCTAGTATAAACAATAGGAGATATCCAAAAAATTGAACGGTCGATAGGAAAAAAATTCCTCATGATTAAATTCCTAATGAACTTTTAACTAATCAAAATATATATAATTAGTTCTTTCATCCTCTAAATGTTTACTAAAACAAAAAATGTTAGCACAAAATATCTAATAAATGATACATTAAACATAAAGTAATAATATCCAATGTTAAACATAATCCATTCCAACTATATGAATCGACCAAAATATGTTTTTACAAATTCACAGAACAAATTTTTTAAGAAAGGACAGTAAAATCAAAAATAAAAAAAAAACATCAGATTTTCACAAGGAAACATAATGTAGATCATTCTATCACATTCCAAATAAATGAATACCTTAAGCTTCATAAAACATAATTAAAAAATATTAATGCTACCAAATATATAAATAATATGTAATATAGTAAAATCCATATATATCTCATTATTATTATAACTAGAATATCACAAAATAATTCCTAAATCAAAAAACACAAATAAATTAATCATTCCACTTCTAAAATAGTAACAACATGAGATTGAATGTGATCCCTTTGATTTTTCTGAGCTATACTTCATTGAATCATGCGAAATTGATTTTAATATCTCCCAAATATCCATAAAGATGAAACATTTTACATTTACAGTTTCTTCCATTCCCTCACAATCATGAGCCAGGTTACCTTTATCTCTATAGTTATAAAAAGAAATAATTCCCATCTAGAATGTTCAAGGGGGTGTCCTCCCATGATGATAACATGTGGGAAAAACCTTCTTTCCCTTTTCTATCTATCTATTCATTTCCATTATTTAGTTTTTCTCTATATGTCCCTTATAGTCAAATGAATTAGAGAATTATTTCTCTTTCTTTATTGTACACGTACCTAAATCTTCATAAGATGAGAATTTTGGGTAACCTGGGACCTTCATAGAAAAGGATTTTACCTATACAACAATAAAACTTACTACATGAGTTATGTATATATTTGGAATCAATCTTTACTTATCTAGGAATTATAGAATTATTCATAACAAAATTATATACCTCCTTTTGTCTCTTAATGAATAAATACTCTCTATATCTACTCCTTGTCCTGAGGGAAATATTCTTCCAAGAATGTTTCCTTATAATCATACCATTCCATGTCTTCTATTTCTTCCTCATCCTTCTTGTTTTGAATGAATTTATACTTTTGATCTGCATATTCACATAGATGATAAACATCTATTATAAACATATCCCATTCGTTATATCCCATTGTGTGGAATATCATATATAAGAAACTTATCTATAGTTCATCTAAAAAAGTATTTTTTTTATCCCAGTAAATAGCCCATGGGCAGAGGTGAGCCAATGATGGCATGATTCCACCACCATTAGGGGTTCCATATGTATATGACAGATAGAGGGGATTCGAAACAATAAAGACGAAATCTATGGTTATAGATAGGGTAGTTTCCATTTGAAACACAACACTTTACGATTCATGACCTTGTGAATTAAACCATGTTAGTGGTAGGATGAAGTAATATTTTGGGTAAAGGACCATTCATTTTCAAATATATTAAGTTCATATTGTAGGGACCAAATATTCTTAGAATAAGGTCACATATTTTAAACATAGTTCCATGATTAAGGTCATGTCCTTAGGATGAATAAAACATTGTTTAATTTCAAATTGTAAGGATGATGGTTGTTATGCTGTTGGAAGTCACGAGACATGGGATACATACATTATAGAGTTTAACAAAAAGAAACATAGTTATGGGAACCAATTCATCTGAAGAATTATTTAAGGAACATTGAATCGTTTGGATGAGTGATGCACTCCCTATACATGGTTACCAAAGAGTGTTAACAATTTGGAAACACCATATAAATTATTTACAATCCATCTCATATGGGTTTAAACATTAGTGGCTTCCTTTAAGGCATCATTGTTACCTAGAGAGAATAAAATGCATCACCTCATATGAAATAGTATAGGTGAACCTTCATAGAGATCATATCCTTTTACACAGACCGTTAAATGATTTTAAAACATAACTATCCATCAATTACATGTCATGGGTCATAATGTCTAGTTTCATTCAAAGAATGGGTACAAAAAAATGAAAACATGGAACTAAAATTTCTTCTTTATTTTTCATCCATTATAATAATTGAACATCATATGAGACCTTAAATCTACTTAATTTAACTGCATGATAAAATGAAAAAATATATGATCTAAAAATTCCCGTAATTGAATTGACATATGAATAAAGTATAGCACGTGGGTTTGAAATTAAAACATGATGACATAAGAAGTCATAGAACATTAATTAACATAAGGTTTCATGACATGTATAATATGGGATCATATAATCATGTTATCATATAAATTATGAAACAACATTCAAAATAAAATAATAATGAGCAATGACTCATTTCCCACGGATCATGAGTGAAGGATAACTATCAAGACGGTTGCACATGGATCACGATTGAAGGTTAACCACAAAGACTATTGCACATGAAATCTCAAGAGACTAAATATTAATTTAGGTATTGGAGATATATCTGGGTACGCCCATAAAAATATGTCCATGAATATGTGTTCCTGATAATTAATCATATATACGGAATCAAACATAATCATATGGGTTACCCATGGTATTAATTCGATGTTATACTCTTGTAAAAGGGTATAACATATGAGAATATCATAATGATTTTAATAAAATAAATGATTTAAATAATATAATGAAATTCATAAGGGAAATTATACATATATTAAAATAAGTGATTTCAAACTGATTTGATTACATTTAAAAATAGTGTTTAAAAAATTTATGACTAAAAACATTAGTGTCGTTTAAGAAAAATATTAAAAAATCAGTAAAATAGAAAATATATTATTGTTCGTATAAAACTGTAAATTTACCAGTATATATTTTCATGATAAAATGAATTATTTTTGGAAAATAATTTTGGATTAAAATATATTATGTTGTGCACTTGAAAATGGGTATGAAATTGGGATGTTCCCTTGAATCAGGGTTGCCTTTCGAGAAGATATGTTAGGGGAACCTTATTAAAAAATTTATTATCCCATAAATGAATGATGATTAGACAAGGATAAAATATATTGAAACATATAAAAATAAATTATAATAATTACAAAAATATAATCAGGAATTATATTGTTTTTAAGAGATATAAAGGGTAACTCGATCGAAAAATAGTGGTTCATAAAGGATCCCTTACCTTATGTGTGAAAATATTCTACACTTGATTTTAATGTATTAAATAAATTTTTTTTAATTAATTACTAATTCCATAGCCCATAAACATGAAGATTATTTATTATAATTTTATTAAGTTCATTTATATACCTTTTGATTAGTTTATGTTTTCAATTTCATCATTCCGGAATGTTCATTTTCTTATTTTTCATGATCTGATTGCTTGTATATGAGTATGCATGATCATGTAGAATGGGTATAATTATCCATAATTTAAATTATTTGTTATTAATGAATAAATATAATGTCATTGGTAAAATATATATTTTTAGATATGAGGATGAATCACTGGATAACATGTTACTGATAATCATTTATATTAATTTTAGTTGTTTTCGATCACAACGAACAAAATTTGTTATATGATTTAATATCATGTATATATAATTATTATAGAAAATTAAATAAGATATAATACATGCATTATAATCTCTCTCATCCATAAAAATGGTTATATAAAAATCAATGAAAAGTTTAATTGTAGTTGAAAACGTCATCGTCCATGAATGCGATAAATTAACACATCACCACTGATGTCTTCATTTTTAGTATAAATGGAGGATGAAAGATAGAGGATGATGAATTATTCCCTTAAAATAATAATTTATTGTATATTTAATTTACTGGTGTTATCATCATATTTTTATGTGGTGAGGTGAGTAGGGAAATGAAAAGAAGTGAACTGTAAAAGAAAATAAAAGAAAAGGAAGAGGGTATTGTCTCTTGATTCCATCTTCTTTAGAACCTACATAGTGGATTGAATTTAGTATTTTGTTAATAAGAATAGATCTTGGATTTTGGGAGGCTCTTGGTAAGATATTTGAGTGTAATTTGTACAAATATAAATGTTTTAGCGGTGTGAAGAGAAGAGGTGGTGCGAGGTAGAATTTATAGTGGAGGGGAGGGGTGTTTTCTCATTATGTTATTTATTCAGTTATAATTTTTGGATCAAGACTATGAATTGTTTTTTATTATCATAAAATATATTATCTTAATAAAAGATATTTTTATATTAAGTATATTACATTTAGCGACTACTCAATGAATAGTTTATTTAACTTATAAATTATAAATTACTTAAATTACCGTATTTCACATTTCATAAAAAAATTAACTATTTTAGAAAATTCCCAAAAATTATCGCTAACCATTTTTTTGTGATGAATCCAAAAATTAACTTCTTTTTATGAGAAAATTTGTATAACTAAGAGAAATCTAATATTTAATTAAATTAATAATTTACATGGCAAATTCAGATTTTAAAATTATAACTGATTTTATGACATAGTGAAAAATTAATTTACATATCGTAAAATACTATTATAATAATAAACAAATATTAATTATTGTATAAATTTTATGAAAATAAATTTTATTTTATAATATAATACTATTTATAAAATTGAAAGGATATATTCATTTTTCTTATGAAAATATCAACATATAATTAAAAATTTCTAATGCACTAATTTACTTATATTAAGATATAATTATATCGTATTCTAATATATAAGGTCAATAAATTTAATATATAATTTAATTGGTCAAGATACCATTCAACAGTTCGGTTTACTATTCCTAAGGGTTATATTTCAATTTCAATTGTCAAATTAAAATTTTATTGGAATAGGTTTTTTAACATCTAAAAATAGTTCTTATTTTAGTGATTATTCATTTAAAAAGGTTTTATTAAGTTCAACATGGGATTCATTATGATTATAATATTTTAAATAATTATAATAAGGGAGTTTTCAATAATAAAATGTTGGGTCATTACATTCTTCTCCCCTTGTAAAATTTCTACCTCAAAATATCATTTTTACAAACTAGGAGGAAAATAGGTGCGGTTACTGACATGTGTGTCATGGGGAATGGAATAAAAAAATTATATTTTTCATAATGAAGCATTGTTGCAGACCAAGGTCTTCTCATATGAGGATCCTTTCAATGTGGTTCACATACATATCTTATATATCCTAAACTATCATTTTTTTGTTTTTTATTTAAATGAATGTGATGAAAATATATTTGAGATTTTGATATGAAAAATATAGAATATCATGAAATAAAAAAAGAATGATATAAAAGAGATACAAACTATATGTGGGGTTTAGTTTTAGGTTCAATCATTATTCTCATTAATGAGTTTGATTCTAGTTTGATAATCAAAACATCAAATCTCATGTTTTAATAACTATTCATTTTCAGAAAAGGAATAGTTTATATTTAATGACATTGATGGTTGTCACCACATCTAGGACATTCACATCACCCAAACATGATACTCAAAAAGACCCCAATCTTAAAATAAAATTTAATGAAAATTGAGTAACACCTTTAGCACCCCCCATGCAACGTATCAGGGTTAGCCTATCATTTCCAAGAGTATGAGATCAGAAAGGACGATGGATGAGGATAGAGAGAGAGACATAGATAAATAATTTATATTTAATGTTAAAATAATAATTATTTTTATTTTTATTTTTTATTATTAAAGTATTTTTATAAAAGCTGAGATAGAAAATAAAATAGTTTTAAAATTGATGGAGTGTAATAATAATAAGATTTAATGTAATAATATTAATTGTTTTAATTATTATTATTATAAATTATTATTATTATTAAGGGGGAAGAAATAAATAGGTTTAAAAAATAATTAATTCATTAATTTATTTATAATTAAAATTAAAAATAAATTTCAATTTAAAATTAAAACAAAACTAAAATGAAAATAAAAATAATTATGATGAAATGGGTGGGAGGGAAGAGTGGTTTCAGCATGACCCATTCTCTGGTGGGATCCCTCCTTTATTGTGGGTGGCAAACTGATGATTTGGGAAAGATTATATGTCCTTATTTTATAGATGAGGATGAGATATTTTGTCATTAGAATTAATCCTCTTAATGATTATTCATTTTTCACAACATTAATGGCTGAATCCTTTAATTCTATCTTAATAAAAGTGGTTCAAAAATCTCATACCAATTTCCCATAAACATTTTAGCTCCATTGGAAAGTGGATATTGGAGTTGAAAATTTCTTATTGACTATTACTTTTTATGGATAAAGGATCCCGTAAGCTTCCTTCAAAATATTTCGTTCAAGGTCCATATATTTTATCCCATAATTCCATGAAATTTAATCGAAGAATGATTCTATGGGGCCTCATTCCATTCCTAGAGGAGTCAACCCAATTGTAGATGTGTGGATCGAGTGGTACATCTGTTACGAAGGTGGGGTCCACACTATCCTCCATACCACTTCTTTATGTTCAATAAATTGTCCAAGAAATTATTTACTAGAATAAGATCATGTTCCTAAAGACAATGATGATGAAAATAAATCCCTAATTCATTAAAAATTACCACTAAAATTGGATTAATATTTTAAATGGTATATCCAATATATAGTTATGATAAAAATTCATTCAAATTTTCATATTTATCCCATTTTATCATTTTTCTAATTTTAAATATATGATCAATTTTCTTATTATTTTAATAAAATAATTAAATTCATGGGTTTTATCATTTAAAATAATGAATAAATCATCAAAATTTGAATAAAAATATTCACATAATTTTGGACTATCAAATCCCCCCACAATTAAACCATGTTGGTCCTCAAGAATAAAATATAATTATCTGAATCGGAGGACACCAATGATACAAATATTAAAATTACACGGTAATAAAAAAATTCATTATCAAATGAAATGTTCGAAAATCAAAATAAAATATCAATTTTTTTTCATTTTTCAAATTATCAATTAATTCATATACATTACTTTTCCCTATAAAAAAATATGGATCAAATCATTTCTTTCATTTAAGCTCCTCAATTAATTATTATTAAACATTCCTTATCATGCTTTACTACATTTTTATTCTATTTTATCATCACTCATGATAGAATTTAATTAGATTTATGATCATATCATAAAAACATGCTCCTAATAACATGGCTTTTAAAAGAACTACTTTCTCCTATTTTTATGACAATATGAACCTAAATCATGTGGACTTTTCAATAATGAATATAATAACTCATAGTCTTAACGTAGTTAAGATATTATTTTTTTAGAAATTAAGGCTCCTAGAGGAGGGAAAGAATGAAGGGAAAATGGTGAATAAAATATTCATACATGCCTCTTCAAATGGAAATAAGCTCTGCTAAAATGTCAACGTACTAGATTATTGTAGGTTATTCAAATGATTTTGGTAGCCATGCTGAGCACGCGGATCATGGTGCTATATCTGTTTATCAATAGGAGTCAGGTGCGGCCCATGAGCAATCCGTAGAGCAGCTTTTACATTCAAATGAAAAGATGGTGGAATGTATTTTGGTGATTAATGGCTTTGATGAAGAAGATAAAAATATGATGGGATGGGTGTTAAAATTATAAACCAATGAAGATCAGCGTTAATGGACTGACAAGAAATGCCTTATACTAATAAGGTGATACAACGAAGGGAAGATTAATCAACAGGAGTACATTGAAACATGGGACAGGATGGTGCATCATTTAAAAGGCCTATTAGATTATTCTCTAGACACACATGTATAATATATCTCTTTCAAACATTTTAGGGATAATGCTTCAAGTATGCTCAAATTTCATTTTAATGGTTATGTCATTTCTTATGATGCTTAAACATTGTATTTTCCCACTTTTTCCTTAAAACTGTTTTTAAATATAAAATGTTACATTATAAGGGAATGAAACCACCCATCCATAACCTAACCAGATAAGATAATAAGATCATTAGGGTGGAAAATAATTATTTTTGGTTTTCCTATATTACAAGAAATTTTTCATATGGTTTTTTTTCTTCTTGAAATTTTATTTAAATTTTTTAATTCAATAGTGGAAAAAATAAAGAGTATATTTAATAAATATAATGAATTTTATCATTATTGAAAATTGAATCCCCACACTTATTAGTTAAAATGTATATCATCCCTTCCAACATTATTCCCTTTACACCCCATATATTAACATTAAAATATCATGAAAATACCAAGAGTTGGGTAGGAATGGTAAAAAATTGATTGAATCATGGTCCATCTATAACAAGGTAATTTATGGTCTCTATGTGCTAAAATATTATTGATGTAATGGTTGTCTCTTACCGATAATTAGATAATCAAAATATGTCTTAATCATTTTAAATGTATTTTTGCATAGTCCTAGCATTGACGTATACAAATTCAATTTCTAGTAGGTGGAATGTCGCTAGATCACTCAAAGAATATATTTGAGATAAAATATGAAGTAATAGGAATAGAAATCCTCTCAAGAATGGGACATATGATTTGAAATAATTACTCAAGTCACAATTCATAATAAAAAATCAATTCGAAAGAGTTTCATAAATTCAATTTATGAAAATTTGTTTTGGAATTGCATTTATATGAATAAATAAATTTAATAAAATTAAGTTACATCATTTAAAAATATATTAAACAATTAAAACATTCAGTTTTCCATTTTACATGTTTAATTATATCAATATTGAAATCTAAAACATTTCATCACATCATTACAAAGAAATTAATCTATCAAAAATTAGTATCATATAAAACAATTCCTGTGGTGGCATGTAATTTTATCATTAATGCACAAAACATCATTTGGGAAAAAATATATTAAAATTATATGATAATCATTAAAAATTGATCTCCCTTTCTCCTGATGCTTACTCCATCTCCTTAACTGGCTAGAGCTTCCTTTTTCCATGTTGAACCAAAAAAATTGAATAAAACAATTAAGCATAAGGATAATGTATTTAATGCTCAAAAACATAAGGGGTGGGGTGACATGATGGACTACTTCTTATGAATGAAATTGAACTATTAATACCTAGAAAGAGTATAAAGATAAATCTTGGTATGATGCCCCATGTGTGACCTGAGTTTTTAATTCCTCGAGAAGGGTAGTACAAGTAATTATCCAAAGTCTATCAGTTGAAGGATCTTCTTGAAGAAGGACCACCACATGTTTCTTTCCCATCATCCATTTCTCCTTTGTTATTGTTGATGAGAATTCCATGTATATTGTATACCTGATCCAAACCCTTTGCATTAAGATATATTTTTAATGTAGGGGGTAGAATGAAATAAGAAACCTCCACCTCCATCATTGCTACTTTTGAAACATTATCTTTCACTTCATGTACTCATTATAGTGAATATTCACTATGATCAGGGAGCTCTGAATGTTACTCAATAGGTTGAATTTATTTTTTATCATCATCCTCCTGGATATAATATTAATAACCAATTATAAAAATGTAAAATAGTATGGGAGTTATACTAAAATTATTTTCAATAAAATCCAATTATATTGATTTCATGAATTTATCATCTGCCAAAGTTGTTTTGGCTTGAATGTCTTCTTCAATAGAAATTTCCCCTTATAGTTTGTTGATGCATAATGGAGGTAAGAAGTCAGGATCATCCATTTCATGATAGGAATCACATTATTTGATGTCTAAAAGGAATTTAGTAAATACTAGTGGAACTTCCATCTAGGACTAGAATCTTAGAAATTCATCTTGGAGTTCATCAACCATGAAAATAAAATCCTGAGGTTAAATCCATGTTGTTATTCCTCTTTAAAAAGTCTTGAAAAATATCATAAGAGAATCACCCCTTCATTAAAGGGCCTCCTGAGTATAATCTGTATCTTTTTTAAGAATCTATGAGTAATTCCTCCACATATTAATTAAATAATTTCTTGAAAACATCAAGGAAGAATAATTTTTTTATATTTTTTTTTATAATTAATTTAAAACAGAAAAATTTGAAAATAGATAAAGTAATTGATTAATGGATTGGATCCATGGAAATGGTATCTATTTTGATGAACACTTATCATAGGTCATGGAAAAATGAAATTATATATTTCCGAATGAAACACAATGGTCGACCAGGGTCGTCTCTCTTGAGGAGTCATCCAGTGTGGTTCACTTACTTCTTCTATATCACCCAAACTACCACTTTTTGTAGTTGTGTATTTAATTGAAAGTGATGGAAATATTTTTTTTATATAAAAATATAATATTTCTAAAAATGAAAGCAAGATGATTTAACCAAGAATGAAAATGGTTTTAGTGTTTATTCTTTGGTTCAATCATTGTTCTCCTTCAAGTTTTTTATTCTAGTTTGATAATCCAAACATGAAATCTCATTATTTAATAACTATTGTTTTCTAGAATAGGAATATTTTATGTTTCATGTCATTGGAGACTGTCACTACATCTGATAAATTCACCTCCACCACAAATTATACTCAATTCTACCACAAGATTAAACTAAACATTGATGAAAATTCAAGATCACCATGACCACCCCTCAGGACAAGTCTCAAGGTTTACCTCTCATTTCTGAGATTTGGAGATAAAAATGGTATATGGATGAGGGAATAGAAAAATATAAATTATTTATAATGTTTTAAGAAAAATTTATAATAATAATAATTATTATTATCAAAATAAAGGGTTTCTTTAAAAAATGAGAGAGAGGAAATATACTATTTTTAAAATATGAGGGAGGTCATAAAATATAATATTTCAAATAATTATAATTATAATATTAATACAAATAATAATTTTCAATTAGTAATTTTATTATAATTAATGGGGAAGAAATCATTTTGTGAAAAAAATAAATGCATTAATTTATTTATAATTAAAATTCCAATTACAATTAAAATTTAAATTAAAAAAATGAAAATAATATATGAAGAAGAAACGAAGGTGAAGAGAGTTTTCTGTGTGATCTATGATCCGGTGGGATCCCTCAATGGTTGTGGGTGTTGAAATGGTGATTTGGAAAGGAGGTAGAGGGCTCCTTTTATAGGTTAGGGGTGTGATTTGGGCATTATAATTATTCTTATAATGGTTAATGTGTTTTTGAAAACCATAATGGATTAATCACCAAATTATTTATTCCTAAAATCTATTCAAAATTCTCATAATCATTTCCTTAATAACATTTCTACTCCATTTTCCACTAGATTTATGAGTTATGATTCTTTTATTGACTTCTAATTTTTTATAAAGGTTACGGTGCTTCCTTCATAATATTTTGTAAAAGGGAAACATATTTTATAACATAAATCCATGTAATTTATTGTACAAATGATCCAATGAGTCTTTGTTCTATTCTAGGTGGAATCTCCTCAATTAACGGTGTGTAGGCTGAGTTGTGGTTTTGTTCCAGTGGTTGGGTCCACACTATCTTCATGAACAATTCTTTAACTTTAATGAGTTTTCCAGGACTCTAGTTATTCGAATCAGATCCTCATCCTAAGGAAAATGTTGATGAAAATTGATCATGTATTCCTAAAAAATATTAACTCAAATTGGATTAATATCATAAATGTTGTAACCAAAAAACATATATGATAAAAATTCTATTAAAATTTCATATTTAACCACTTCTTAAATTTTAGATAATTTTCATTCTATGATTCCAATTTCCCATTATTTTAATAAAAAAATTAAATACATCAGTACTATCAATTTAAATTACGAATAAATTATCAAAATTTTAATAAAAATGCGCATAATATTGGTCTATCAGGTACATCTCCTACACGGATTCCTTTGGCTACCGTGTTGACTCTTCATGCTTATGGATCCACTATAGTACTTTTACCAGGAGAGTAATATTGTTGTGTAAAAATTATCTCTATTGTAAAAGATATTCAGTAGATTCTATTCATAAGAGTGGTCATTAAAAAATTTCACCACCTCTATATTTATTACTCGGGGATTATTGTTTTTGTAAATACTTAATAGGGATAGGTGGAATATGTTTCTTACTTGAGACATGGTAGGTGGAAGTGCTAGTTGATAGGACACAACTATGATATGATCTGGGATCATGATGGGGTTGTTTTACTTTGGAATTGTCATACCTTCCTTCCCAAATCTCATGATCCTCATCCATAAAGATCTATATAGGAATACCATACCACCAAAATTAATCTTGAAGCCCCATCGATGATTGTCTACATAGACCTTTAGTCGAAATTGGACTGTCTTGATGTGCTGCTGAATGGTTTTCACCTTCTCTACCATTTATATGACCATTTCATTTCCTAGCATCTTATTTTCAGTGAATTAATCCCAGAATGGCGATGTTATACATCTTTTCCCATAATGGTCATCAAATAGATCCATTTGGATGGTTGATAGTAAACTAGTGTTGTCGGAGAATTCGACAAGAGGTAGATATTGGTCCCATCATCCATTAAAGACTCTAGAGAATGTTCTAAACATGTCTTACACTATTGAAATATTATGATCAGATTGGAAATTAGTTTGAGGATGATGGGTCTTACCGAAGTTCCACTAAATTATTAGAGCATGTTGGAGACATTTATAAAACTTCAATGTGAACCTCATATCTCGATCGGATACAAAAGATAGTGGTACCCCATAAAACCTTACCAAATATTTTATGTATATACATGAAAGTTGATCGGGTGAGATGTCTTCTCAAATTTCAATAATGTGTGTTGTATTTATAAGACAAACTACCACAACAATTATAACATTGTTTCCACTAGATGCATTTGGAAGTCATGTTACAGAGCCCATGGTAATGTTCTCCCACATCCATGTTTTTATGAATAATGGTGTAATGAACAAATTATACTTTCTTATTTTAGTTGTATCAAGAAGAAATATGAGTAACATTGATATATATTATGTGACATCCTTTTTCATATTGTCCTTCTAATAATCCAAACTGGGATCTTGATACATTTAAAATTGTCTCTATGTGAATAGAGATGTTTGATCTATACACATCATTTAGAAGATCATTCATTATATATAGATTGGATGGTAAACATATTCAAGGCCAAAATTATATGAAACCATCCTAATTGATATTGAACCCGAATTATTTACAATTTCAGATAGCTTCCAACCATTTTTGAATATCAAAATCATTTCATTGAGCATACTTGATTTTATCTATAAGGGAATGTTGAGAAATATTTTGTGAAAGGATTGATGGTGTTCCTTTATTATTGACTCCCATTTCTATCATTTTAATATAAAATATGATTATATCCTTTACAATTCTCATCATTGATATAGATTCATGATACTTTCTACTTAGATCATCCTCCACATTATTGTATTTAATGAGATGGTAGTGGATTGTGCAGTTGTAATCTTTGATGAGCTATAACCAACATTAATTCTTCATATTATCCTCCTTATATGTTAATATATATTTGATGCTCTTATGAGCAATGTATATCTAAAAATTATCTCTATAGTGATAAGTCTGGAATATTTTCAATGGAAAGATCACATCCTCTAACTCTAGATCATTCGTATTATAGTTTTTCCCAAGAAATATCAACATACTCAAGGAATAGTCTATCACATAATCATTTTTCATCATTACACAACATATATAATTCGATGAATTATTAAATTAAATCATAAATAATTACCCATTTGTCTATAGTAAGATTACTGGCACAGTGAAAAGCCTCTATTGGACCTACTTAATTCTTTCTTAACATTATTCAGTGTAGATAGAATTCACTCCCTTATAATTCAACTTGGTTAATAGTTTTGTAAGTCACGATAAATTCCTCACAAATCTTTGGTAGTACACAGTTAGACTACGGATGCTACTGATCTCTTCAATAGATGTATTCCTATGACACTCTTCGATTTCCTTTTCCTTTTAAGAATCCATATATATACCTTTATCGATTATTATATTACCCATTAATTATATATCCTTTATATAGAAAAAAAATATTTTATGTACATTTCATAATCTATCTCTGTTCATAAAATCCTCATCATTGCATTAAAATGCTCTTCAAGATCCACCTTTCTTTTGGAATATACATGAACATCATCAAAAAAGACTACCAAAAATTTGTTGAGGTAATATCTAAAGTATATATTAATTTAATCCACGAATATTGTTGGATCATTAGTGAGTTCAAATTGAATCACTATAAACACATAGTTTTGATACCTATATTGAAAGGAAGTCTTGGGAATATCTTCTTTCCTAACCTTTAATTAGAGATATATTGGCCAAATTTCCTCCTTATAGAAATAACATTCCCACATATATGATTGAAGAATTAATTTATCTGATGTAGGGGATAATTATTATTTATCTAGATTTTATTGGGGTCATGAAAATCAATGCATATGTTCATTGATTCATCATTCTTTTGAATGAAGAGGACTAGTGCACACCATGGTGAAGAATGTAAGAGTATAAAACCCTTGGCCAGATTCTCCTATAATTTCTTATTTTGTTCTTCTAGTTCAATGGTGGCCATTCTATAAGATTCCTTTGAAATAGGAATAGATCTAAGAATATTTTCAATTTAAAACAAAAACTCGCAATCCCATAAGAATACCATGATTTTTTTTAGGCAATATATCAGTTTAATCCCTCGTGATATGAATGTCTTCAAGTATTATTCTATCCATTGTCTCACTCATTTGAGAAAAATATTCTTTCTCATAACCCAACAGTATCCACACATGAGACAATGTTCCTAAAAGAGATATATCCTCCTCCATTCACATGAACAAATTTGTAGGATTCTTTGGGATGTGAAGAGTGATCTTCCTTTCCCGATAGTTGATGTTGTACTTTCATGATGATAGACAATTCATTCTCAAAATAGCAGAAAACACTACCAAAGGGTGTATGACAATATCTATTGGGTGGTTCAGTCCACAGACATTAACTAGGGAGGAGTTATAAACCATGGATGTAATAATTTCCCCACCTTTTCATATAACTACATCAAACCCCAAATTCTTTTGTATTTTTTTAATATTTCTAATAAACATGCAAGATATAGAAGAATGATTAAAAAAATATTCAATAGAATGTTATATATTCATGAATAAATAAATATCATTCCTTTAACAACATCAATGTACATATCCATATCACCATTATTAAAATAATATACCATTCCTTATTTCATTGGAGGTTGTTGTTAATTTCCACCGACAACCACGGGCTTAGGGAATTGGTTTTTAAAATTCCCATGTTTTTTGTAGTTCAATAACTTCACTACAAGATGTTTTTTATCTGAACTATCCTTTCTTATTCCACATTAATGGAATTCCTTCTTTCCATTAGGTTATTATTAGTTAGATGACCTATTCTTCCAAATTTTATGAATTTACTGGTTCACATTAGACTATTATAATGATTCTTCTTCCCACAATTTTGGCACATGAGATTCTAGGTCACCTTTCCATCATAGATTTATCTTCTTATCCACACATATTAACCCCTAATTTTTTTTCAACAGTCCCATGAACCATGGAGAGTCTTTGATCACCATTTCATCCTTTATTTCATAATGACAAATCTCGTCATAACTATCAATGTCTCGAATCTCCAATGGATTTTATATACTAATATTTATTCTGCTAAAGAGTTGATCCACTTTTCATTATGTTTTCAGGACAAAGCTAAAGGTATATCTTGAAACCCTTGTAATATATTCTTCATATTCTGCAATAGACACATATACCTTCTAGATAAATATCAGGAAATACTTTTCCATCTTGAGACAGAGGGTTTAGCGTAAATATTTATTTAAAAATATTTTCTTGAAATCATCCCATTACATATAATCATTTTAATAATTTTAATTTCATTTCATGATCTATTTCCACTATTGGTCAGCATCCCATTCAAAATGATAAACTATGATCACAGATTTATCTTCTTATGAGCACTAAAGGACATAAATATCTTCTCAATAGAGTTAATCCTTTAATATCTATGGAGGGGATCATAAGATAGACTAATCGTTAGAGGCCTTTATCATATGATGGATTCTATATAACAATAATATAAAATAAGAGATGTTGTTTGTTCAATAAAATATAAGTTATTATTTTTCACAAACCAAGATGGGTCACCATCTAACTTGACACCCAATCATGTGCCTGACCCGGTCAGTGATAAGTCCTGAGTAGTGTTCCTGGTCCCCACGGGTTGGCACAGGTGCTCGCGTGTCAAATGAATATTTGTGAATGATTTACCTGATAAATGAAAGGAGAGTATATTAAATAAGACAACCTAAATAAACTGATAATGGGAATGAAAATAAAATATGTAGCTAAACAAACCTCAACAAGACCCCATGGGTCACCTCCAAACATGAAAACATGCTCGCTACAAGAGAGATCCAAAACTAGAACCTAAAATAGAAAAATATAATGTTGGTGTGAGCACTGAGATGATCAGTAGGAATTCCAATATACAATAAAGCTATACTCCATTTCCTTTAATAAGACATCCTTTCATGTTAGTCTGAAAATAATCCATAATAAAATAATTTTCTTTCATCATTCCATATTCATGTAAAAAGATTAAATATTTAAGGAAATCACTTCTATTACACAATATAATTCAAAATTGTTTCCAAACATTCATTAAAATTCCAAAATTAAAGGAAAATAGATAAAATCTAAAACATGTATTTTACAAAGAAGGAAACAAACCTGAAGCAAAAAAAATGATAAAATCATTTTACAAATAGTGTGTCATAAACGATCATGATGACCAATCCATATAGGTAACTAGCACAAGTGGAACCCTAGGAACCTCATACCATAGTGAAATGTATTATAGAAACCACAAACAAAGAAATTCTCAAGCATGAGCTCCTAGTATGGAACACACCTATGACCTATTGGTCGCCACTCATCATCCTTGTTTATTTTATTTTTAAGCATCAACCCATCCAGATGAAATTAGGATGAACCACTTCCATATCATCTAGCATACTTGTCCTAGTCCACCCACCAAGATACCACGGGAATCCCATGCGATCTGTTTCAAAAGGTTGTGAGGTTTTATCAAGAAAACATAAATGAAAATTACACATTCTTTATCCAAGAATAATTTAACCTATAACCACAATTATTCCTCCTTAAGTTCATTCCCCCTCTTTCATTCCACACAATGCAAAAGACTCTAGGAATAGATTACAAATCAAATGCTAACACATCTATCACACTTTTCAAACTGGAGGGAAATGGATCGAGAGGGGTATTCCACATTCACCAACCATTCTCATGTTTCCAATCGATCCTCACTAATTTACAAATAATTTTATAATTTTAGAAATCTTTATTCTGAAACACCTTTAATTTCAAAAAATCAATTAAAACGCACTTACAAAACCATGGTACTACATATTTGAAACAAGATTAAATCCACGATTACAATGAGGCATTCCTTTTTATAAAATCATCTTGCAATTTTATATTTTTAACAAAAACTCATCAAAAGTCCACATATCCTTGGAAATACTCATTTCACATTAAAAACATATAGGAAACCACTTTTTAAGAACCACAATAATTTACATATAAAACTATATATATATATATATATCTGTGTATTTCATGAAAATTTAATATAAAATAAGGAAAAAAACTTATCAAATGAACATTATCAAAAAAATAAGAAGCTATAATTAATGATCAGGGCACAGGGAACCTACAACTGGCTGGAACTAAATAAAACATTCATCCCTTACTGTTTTCAAACTAAAAGCTACTACTTCCCCACTAAGAATATGCACATTCACATACACATAAGGCCACATATCTCACCTGCATAGATCTTCATGACCATGAACATGTGCATGGGGATCCTTAAATATATTATTATATGCGTATACTAGTTTCCCCTAACCTACGTATGAATTTTTCATATATACACATGGGAACACCTAGCCCCATACATGTATATTCACTATTATGGATGAGTATACATGTAACGAGAGAAACCTCATTAATATGTATATACATATCTATGCACATGTAGGCGAGTCTCCTTATAACCAGTAACTCGAAACCATAATGTAGGGACCACACACTACACATATGATTTAACATAACAATAAAAAAATTTATGAAGCACTTAAAAAATAACACCACTATATTTACAAAAAAAAACCCACTAAACCCAAACGTACAATAAAACGATTTGAAAATATATTTCACACCACTTACAAAACTCATGAAAATCATTTGAAAATATTAAATATAACACACCTACTCAATTAAACCATTTCCCAAGGCCATTCTCCTTTCAAATTCTACACCAAATCCAAAGTAAATTGTTCAAACATGATTTTCATTATTTAAACAGTGTACTATTTATATTAAATGGGGAGAAAAATAACCATCATGCAAGGGTAATCCATTTTAAAAACATACGCACACTAAAACCCATTCCGAACATAATTCACACCTCTCACATAATTTAATAAATCATTTAAAAAGTTCATAAGACAATTAAAAGAAGCTCCATATAGCCTTAGACAAAAAACACACCCGATTTAATATCAAAGCACCACTTTAAAACCATACACACATCAAAACCATGGTAAAACACGATTCATACCATTTATAAAACTTTAATAAACTATTTACACAACATATAAAACATCATAAAAAGACATAACCATGATTTACAAAAATTCGTAGCCAAATTCATATTGAGAAAAAAATTTCAATCCAATCATATACTAAATTATTTATAAAACTAGTTTCTCACAACTATCAAAATTTAGTAAATCTGTTGAAAAATTTATAAAAAATTTCAAGATACATAATAAGGGTGTACACTTGATATAAAATAAATTTCATTAAAAATAAGTTTCAATCTATATTAATATCAAAACATTTCAAATACATCTTTTTATCCACACACATAAACCTTAGAACACATATTAACACCCTGGAAAGAATGTTAAATTCTTAAAAATAAATGTTCAATTAGGGAACCACCTACCTCGGGTGTCAAAAACTACAACATTCGATGTAAATATTTAATCACTGACCAAAAACATGGCATGGAACCCAAGGTGAATCCTAATTCAAGATATTAAACAACAAATAATTGGGGAACCCCACATCAGATGAAATCCTAATCCGAAATTTGTTTAACTGGATAAAGAAAGCTACAGAAGGGAGAGGGAATGATAGTGGGTCACATTAGAGAGGGTGGAAGCTTCCTTGTTGTCGGTAGAGGAGGATGGATGGTTCGAGGTTTCCAGATGAAGATGGGTGTTGGGAGATTCGATGTTTTGCATGAGTAGGGGGTTAGGGATGATCAGAGGGTGTTGGAAGTGAGGCCAAAGAGGGTGACAGGTCGGTGCGAGGGTGGGAGGCAATAAAAGAAGGTTCACCGGAGGGGTTTATTGTATTAGGTATGAGGATGTCAGACATGTAGTGTAATGGTTCGTGAGGGGTTAAAAGGTGGATAGCATACCCTATCAAAGTGATAAAAAGAAAAAAATGTTAATTAAAAAAATCAAAATAGTAACTATTATTATTATTACTATTATTATATTGAGGTTAATAATAATAATAACATATTACAATTTATATCCATAAAACTAATAATAATAGTAACATTAATGATATTTATAATTTTATAATAACAATAACAATAGATATGATTTTGACATTATAAAATATAAACCATATTAGAAAAACTATTCTTAAATAATTATCATATAATTGTTGATATTATTAAAACCATTCATAATTAATTTAATTAATTAATTAATTAATCGTGCACTGGGCAGGACACATGGTGATTCAGCCAATCAGACCAGTTTTAATCATTCCATTCCCATATATTGAGTGATGAAAACACCCAAAACCTTTATTTTTTTATAATAACCAATGATATCAATCAGGGTCAGCCCGCACCTCATCAAAATATTTAAATGTAAGATAAAATAATAAAATAAAAATTATTTCAAAAGTCCATGTGTGATAATTGTCCCCACCATAATACAATCTGTCCCCAAAAATTCATCCCAAGAATATTTAAAGGATAGAACCAGTACACCCTCTTGGAAAAAGGAGGCTCCCGATAAACAACACGATAGAGAATTATAATGAACATCGACATGGAGAAATCATTTTCAACTAAAAAACAAGAGACACCATAATGGAATCCCTACCAAGTGATTCCCACCCCCAAAATTCAAGAGTCCTCCAATTGACAACATATAGATAGAAAATGTCATGATTCACCATTCAACATCTAAAGAAAATACACCATTAACACTTTTTGAGAAACACCAAAAGTCCATCTGAAACGAACAAGTAATCATAATCACTCACACACTGAGAGCCAAATAGACTCCCCCATAAAAAAAGGCTTACATTGAGTCATTTTTAGTGAATTTTAGAGAGACTCATGGTGGGTTTCTTCACCGTAGAGGCCAACTAGATTAGCTTATTGGTACGAGTAGACAAGGGAACCCAACATGGGATAACTCGAAAACTCTCCTCACCTATTTGATCCACTGTCACAAGAGATTAGGTGTAAGAATAATCTAGGACTAATGAAAATACACAACATGGTTTTTTATTCCCAAGGGGTATTATCCTCTATAGATGAACCCTGACTAAATCTGATGTTAATTTACAAGGTTGACAATACAAAGGCCACAAAAAAGACTCAAAATTGATGATAAAAACTACTAGAGTCCTACGAAAAAAGGATAGCCACATATTTTCCACAATAAAGAAATTTATCCACCCACATGGGTAAAAACATGGAAGCAAGGTACCTGCGGCTCATTCCACCAAATTGGGCTGCTCAGAATGAGAGAGTTACATAGGAACTGAACTGTCATTATTTCCCAAATCAATGATATAAAAATAGAATGAGAACCTTTACAACCCCCAGGGGGGCCTAACTACACACTAGCTCCAATCCAAGATCTATGGCTAGAGATATATTTATTGAAGAATCTCATACCTCCTAGTATGCCACTGAAAAACCATGATTAAAACATCTTCTTCTCATGAAACAATAAATCACACCACGATCCACCATCCTCAACTCAACATAGCCAATCCAACAACCCGCTTACTTTTTACCTGGTAATTATCCCAAGACTAGATGCATTGAATATGCAAATGCATTACCCATCCCACTCTGAATAATAAGTGACATAAGAAAGAACATCAAGATGAAAACTTCACTCAGAAAAAGGAATTTTGAAAAACTAATTCATTTAAGCAATATTTATCATAAGGTAATGAAACATCTACCTTCATCCTTTAAAGATAATAAAACATAGTGATACACCACCAAAAATATCCCTTACAACTTCTAGAGACATTATAATGTGATGGACCTTGAACTGATTTCATAACTAAAATAGATTACTTCAAGATTACATAATAGCCTCTTATAACTCAATTTTACAAACTGGTATTTTAACATGATCCTTTTCTTAGATGAATCCAATGAAAAACCCAAGTTCCCATTGAAACTGCTGTCAACACTGATAGATCTGTAATGCTTCCACTATTCCCACTAGAATTTCATTCACCACTTATAAACTAGAATTACAGACTTAACATTTTCTGTATCCACAGTTAACATCCCAGGAAACCCAAGAGGGAAAAATTTCATCCAACTACTCTCAAATCATCTCTCCCACTATGAGAGGATCAACTAGAACATGGAAAAGAGAGGTGGATTCATATTCTAACATTCAGGTAGAAGTATGTTGTTTCACTATTCACCTAGAGGATCTACCACAGAGAATCATCCGTGGCCACACTTCAACCATACACTAACTCTTTTTGGGGGCATAAACTCGCTAATGAGGAGACCTAAGAACCCAATCAAACTAGCCCATTTCACAAAAAATCCATGAACAATCCCCAAAAAACAAAAAGGGGTAAAAAACTAAGCCCCCATGAAATAATCCTTGATAAATTCTGATATCCAACATATCAAAATTTCTTTCTAATGAAAGAAAAACTAAAAACATTACTCAAAAAAGGGCTTTCAAACTTCACAAATACCACAATAACATTCTAGGGAATAGAATAAGACACGTGATGATTCATGAGGAAACTAGTGTCTATAAGTGGCCTTATCATATCATTGGAAACCATATTCTATTTACATCACTGTCACATAGAGTGTTCTAGGACAATGTCCTAGACTACAAATTGCTTGCTATGCCCTAAGATCTTTCTGAGACTAACTGTCCTACCCCAATTCATTTCCCAAAAAACGAACAACCACAAGGACCAAAAGACTCACTTAAAACTAATTTCCCCAAGAAACTCTAGTCCAGTAACGAGGTGTACTGAACTGGAACCTCACTCATAATTTTAACATCGAGTTTTGGAAATCCTATCTCTGGTCTTCCATTACACATTCCATATAAACAATACACATAAGAAAAGTGAACCTAGCTCGGATACCATTTTTTCAAGAACCAAGATAGTTCTCCATCCTATCGAGTGCATGACCCGATCTTCAGAATGGATTGAGGACCATTCCCAATCCCCACTGGACGACACAAGTTCCAGGTGTCAAATGAATGTTTGGGAACAAAATAGCAGAAAAATGTAAGACAATTAAAAAAATACAATAAAAAAATAAATTGGAACCAAGAATTGAAATAAAATAGTAAGAGAAACATACCTCTAGGTGACCCCATGGGTCACCACCAAATATTATCCTCACAAGGGCTCCCGCAGGCTTTGTCATACCCACACCACTGACTTCGATGGCCTTTACATAGGTCCCTCTAGACTCCTTGTGGGCACTATTATTGAGCCTACTAGATTACAAAGTGCCACCTGAGTACCTCCACTCATTAAGGAAATGGATTGTGCCCTCCTAATTAGTGGTTTCAAGACATCCCCTAGTGTGTTTGTAAGTATTAAATTTATTCTATGTAGAAAAAATATAGTAATGGAAAATAATTATCAAACATTAAATATTATAAATTATTTTATACAATTTATATTCAGTTTCTTATGTTTTTAGTTTATTATTATTTATATGTAAATATTTTCCATCATCTTTAAAATTCACTACATTTTCTACATTCCAAAGCTAACAAAATTGTAATTGTTTAGCATAATATGTAAAAAAATTGAATTATTTCATTTTAACTAAAATATTATTATTTTACAAATATCATTTTAATTAGTTATATAATTATTTTTATGTTTCCTAATAGATACGGGGGGATCAATGTTTATATTTTCCTCAATTATCAGAAATAAAATTATTACAAATAACCTATGTCAAAGTTATTTCAAGAAACACATCAAAACCTTTCATCGTTATTTTATTGCATTCATAATTTTGTAATATTTCCCTATAGTTATATTATTAGTTCTATTCTCCATGAGATCAATTTCTTATAAAGTAATATTCAGGTACCGTGGGCTAATTATTTTTCCTTCATGTGGTACTTGATTGTGCTCTAGTTGTGCCGCTATAACTTATAGTGATTTTTTTTGAATTAGTTGTGGGTTTTTTCTAGTTTGTAAATATATAAAGAGAAAAATAAATTATTAACAAAATAACAAT
This sequence comes from Viscum album, assembly GCA_963277665.1. Classification (NCBI taxonomy): domain Eukaryota; kingdom Viridiplantae; phylum Streptophyta; class Magnoliopsida; order Santalales; family Viscaceae; genus Viscum; species Viscum album. The sequence goes on along the minus strand of OY728153.1, from coordinate 1,352,687,921 downwards.
TTTTTAATAAATTTTAATTTCTTCTTTCATTTAACGTATGTACTAAAAATATAAAAATATATTATAAATTCCAGAGGGTACATTATGTTGTCAAGAATCCAAAATCTACTCTATTAAACATTCTAATATATAACATTCCACATTATTCCATAACCAAACTAGATATGTCCCCATATCGGACATCAAATCTGACCTACAGAATGGCATGACGGTCTTTCTCAATCCCCACAGGCTAAAAAAAAATTCATTAGCCTTAAGGAATCACCACTTCGGAATGAATTAATATAATTAATAGTACATTAAATAAAATAGGGAAATAAATAAAATTCAGCATGAACCATCCATACATCGGACATCAACAAAACTAAAAAAATAAATAAACAAAATCCATATATCAAACATGAGATATAGTTAATAAAATTGGGAACGAAAATCCTCTATCACCCTCTGAAAACCCTCTCATTAAAAGAAAAATATGCCCACCACTAATGACTATGCATCTCACACTTGTATATATATCTACCCTCCATCAATTGAATGAGGTAAAAACCTATGTGTCTAATATTATAAGAAGAAAATAAAAAACTAATCTATAAACATAGTTTTCTCTATGTGATTATACATGTCAATGCGCAATTAATGAATACCATTGCACCATGGGAAATAAAAGAAGATTAATAGAAGACTATTATTAAAAAATGATAATTGATAGTCAAGAGAATAAATATTATCAATAGGGATTCGAAATATAAACCAATCTCTAAGTCTTAACATTATACATAAATCCATTTCATGTTATTCTGAATATATATATATATTTATATATATATTCATTTCATTTCATTTTATAATATGTCACAAGATATTGCTTCCCAAAAACAATTTTTCTTTTAAATTTTTAAAATATTTCCCTAAAATGAATTATTTTCCAATATAATATTTTAAAAATAATAAACATGATGTAAAATAAATATCTTATTAAAAATTGTTACTAATATATAAAATCATATTGTCCTACCAAAATAAAGTAATGTGAAAAACAAGTGAAAAATACTGATATATGTTTTTTCTATTTAAAAAATCAAATTTGAAATGATATTATTAAAAAAGAAAATAATGAGGGAAATTAATATACCTGTAAAATGGTTATCAATTGATATTCATAGACATCATGTGAAGATACCATATACATACAGGGTTTGAAACCATCTTTCATCCTATTGATGCAATTTATAGGATATAACAAATTGACTTCTATTACATGCCCCACTAGAGGCATAACCCACCTGATCATTCCCTTCCATGGATATATAGTTTTTCAAATTGAGATAATATAGAAACAATCTCATGAATTTCACTGTAAAACATAGGATCTTAAGGAAATGTAAAAATTTAGAGGTGATGAAGCAAGCATAAATACAATATCATTGTCATGAAACCCCATCAAACATGTTATTCCCTAATCCTGACACAATCCATGTGGAATCCACATAGAGTGGATAATATCCTTGAATGTGTACTATTTTCATGAAAACATTCCAATGTACCAATTGGGACTTTTTTTTAAAACAACCTTTACCATTTGAAAATCAATTTTTCAACTAAATCCTATCAATTTTCCAGAGTTACCCATAAACCATATAAACATATGCACACAAACACACAAACACACATATATATATATATTAAAATTACATTTATACCTATATAAATATCACACCATAATGAGTAAATATATACAGAGAGGATATTTATATATGTGTGTTTTTTATGTGTATAAGCTATATTTATAAATGACAAATTATTTTAATCTATTTGGATTTTCTTTGTCAACGAATCCATTATGACTTTATTAAAGAATATAAAAAGGGTAACTCATCATTGGTACTTTTATTTTTAGAAAATAAAACAATTTGGATGATAAACGAAGCCCTTGGAATGAATAGACATTCATAATATATTTTGAAAACATGCTAATTGAAAAATGTAAATGGGTGAAGATTAATAAAACATAGTGAACAAGAAGGAATCCAATTTCACCCATCATAAACATTTTATATATTTTTTTACCATATAATATATTAAAAATAATAAATAATACCATCATAAAATTATAGTATTCAATTTAATGGTTGGAAATAGTGTAAACAACCTGAAATCAAAGAAGAACTCCATCCATTTGATAATAGTGAACCAAATCCATCAGAACAAACCCGAGAATCCTAAAAGAGATAAGAGAAACCTAAACCAAAAGTAATCATTAATATCAATCTAGAGTGTAATAATAATCCAAACATTACCTTATAGAGAGTGGAAATCATCAAATTTGATGAGAATCATTAGAATCGATCTCAAACCACACCTCAAGAACCCTAGGAACCTAAACTGACAAATAGAAAAACTCTAAAATCATCAGGGTTCATCCAGGACATGTGAAAAATTGAGGAGAAAGGTAATCACAATAAGAAATTAGTAATACAAGAGATATTGGGAGGGAAATACATTACTAGTGAATATTATAAAAAGACTACAGGGAGTAATTGAATGCTAGATAGAGTGGGAGGAGGGAGATTATGTATGAAAGGGTTCCCCTCATGGGCATGGTGTGCAATCAATTAATGTGTTAGATAGGGGTGAGTATAGTATTAGGTTATTATAATTATTTTTATTTGTTTTTTGTTTTATTAATAATAGTAGTAATATTATTATTATTATATTACCCAATTTTTAAGGTCAACACACTCAAACGGTTTGTATTCACAGTTGGCCACACTGTGCACCAACTCTATGCCTCACAAATGATGGTTTGGGGAACCCCATTAGGTCTAGGAACATGTTTAGGGTAACCATGAATCATCTATGAGGTTGGATATATAATGATAAAAGATGTAATTATATGGTTTTCATATGGTTTCTACTAAATGTGCATCAACTATTCACTTTTACAAAAACCCCCCAAATTATTTATATTCAACTTCTAAAGGAATGTGGTCCCACCCCCCTAATTATATTAGGATCCAAATACAAGAGGATATTTTAAAATTACCTCTGATAATTGTAGACATCATTCACCATTTTGAAATTCTACATACTATAATTTCCCAATCCCATAACCATAAACAAACATCAGGGACCCTGAACATGTAGGGTACTCCAAATAATCGAAAATTATGATTTCTATAATGCACAACATCAACCCGCAACGAAAACCATTACCAAAGGGACAAACATAAAAAGGGGGAGGGTAACTGATATTCCATTACCAAAATTAGACCATTGAGTAGAGTTGTTTGGGAAAAACATTTAATGCGTCCCCAATAACATGATACTACAAATCAACAAAATAGAGTAAATACTTGAGAATAAACTATTAACCCAAATAGAAAAATGTACTTAGATTAAGATGAAATCCAAGATGGAAAATAAAGATTCTAAAGATGATCTCCCCACAAGGATTGATAAGGAAAAATATCAAAGATATAAAAAAATTATAATCTAGCATGAGTTGACATCCTGGAAAACAAATAATGGGATCATAGATGAAGGACACTCACCCCAATTCAAATATATATTTCTTAGATATTAAAGAAAAAACAAGAAACATATGAAAAAATACTTCATTATAAATTAAAACACTTACAAAAAATCACAATTTTTCATTTACATGTTTTTTTAATCACATTAACAATTTTTAAAGCAAAAATTCTTAAATCCAAAATTCATTAAAAAATTATTTAGTATAAATGTTTATTTTGAAAATTCAAAAACAATTCCAATTATAAAGACATTATATTAGTCCAGAATCTCAAAATTTAAATCACATTAATATTTATTAAATTAATTATCTAAACGTTCATCAAATTCAAAAACATTATCATTATTACAATTTTGTTTTGGGAAACCCTATTTTCAGTTTTAAAACATTCATTTTAGTTTTCAAAAAATGTTTCCTTATTTAAAATAGCCACATATATTCATAAAAATTATTCAAAACATTACTAAAAATATTATTTATTAATTATAAATCATATTTCATTCCATTAATATTTAGTTAAATTATTCATTAAAACCATTTATCAAAATTCAAAAAAATATAGTTTAATTTTGGAATAATTTTCAAATACTCATTTATTACCTTTAAAAACCAAAAAATCATAATTTTAAAATCACATGTTTAATAATTCAAACTACTATTTTTTTATAATATAACACAAAATTATATATTCGATTCAGAAAAAAACAAAAGATTCCATGTCATAATTCTAGGAGGGGACTAGTGTCAGTATGAAGCTTAGATGTATGGATCAGAGAACATTGGGGAAACTACAAATATTACACAATGAGTCATCACAACCTATGTACTTATGCTCCGAATGGATTTTATAGCCCTAAAATCTCACTAGGTACCACCAGTTTACTCATCTTTTTTGTCACCAAATAAACGAAAAATCAAGGAACTCACAACACAAAAAAACCCTACCCCTCATAGAAAACATGATTTCTAAGAAGATAAATATTTCATTATTTTCTTCCCACAAATACCTCCCAAATCTTGAAAAATTTATCTCCAATCAACAAGAAACACCAAATAACAATGTTTTTCCTTGATAACATTTTTTCACAAACCTTCTTGATTCATTCTTCCATTGGATGCCCAATGCAGCCTGCGACAAGCCCCAAACAGGATATTGATCCCCATGTGATGGGAAACGTTTCTAGATATCAAGGAAACACCACTTAAGAATGACATTTTCCAACAAATAACCAAGAAATAAATAAATGGAAAATAAATAAAATTAATTATGACTTGTGATTATTTCGATCGTCCACAGTTGTGAAATATAATTGGAAATAACAAGATAATATCATAATTGTAAATTGGTAAAAAAGAAATGAGCATTATAAATACACCACTCCAATAGAAAATACTCTCCTTCAATGAAAATATACCCACCTCCAATGGATTAATTTCTCCAACCTGTAGATATTTCTACCCTCAAACTCTACAAATTGGTAGAATTTTATATGAAAAATGTGAAAATAAATATACTAAAATAAAATCTAAAATACAATCTTTTCTCTCTCCTAGTGATTATATAGGTCACCATCTAACTAAATAATGCCATTTCCCCATGGGTGATCATGAATGATAAGATGAAAACTACAACTAATAAATTATAATAGAAAAGCATGATAAAAAACAAGATCAGTTGGGATACCAAAGGGAAAAAATTCTATTTTCCATAACATTAAATAGAAATAATTTTTTTCTCGATTAAAAATATTGATATATAAAAAATATAATTTTATTTTAATTTTTTTTAAAGTAAACAATTAATTTTTTTAAAAAAAATCCATTTTTTTCAAAATAGTTTATAAAGAATACAATATTTCCTAATATATCATTTTATAAGTAAAAATCATTTGGTGAAATAAATGTATTAGTTTAATTCTATTAGTGGAAAACCTATCACAAAGTGATGCTAAAATAATGGAAGGAAAAATAAAAGTAAACAAGTTCTAGATAAAATTGTTTCCTATAAAAACATAATTATTGAAAGATTTTATAAAATAATTAAGAAATAGGTGAATGTATAAAACCTATATAATTTTAATCATAGGGTATTCATAAGAATAATTTGAAAAGGACCTAGAATAACATGGTTTGGAAATATTTTTCATCATATCAATGTGATCCATAGTTAATTAACAACCATATTATCTGATAAGCCTCATTAGGGCATAACCAACATTGTTATTATCCCTCATGGGGAAAAATTCATTCAAATATAGTGTAAATAAAATCTTTTTCATGACATTCACAATGATCGCTAGGATCCTCTGGACATAGACAATGTGGGTGGTGAGTGATCAAACCTGAATAAAATATCTTAGCCATGAAAAGACATCATACAAGATAATACAACCTCCCAAAATAATCCATTCAAATCCCCTATAATGTGGATAGTAACCATGGTGGTCTACTATTTTCAAGAAATAATTAAAAGGTTTCATTCGTGATTATTTATTTTAAAATAAGACTTTTCCATTTGAAACCACATTTTCAAACCAAAAACTATTAATTTTTAAAATACAACCTTTAACATTATGCACATTTGAACGTATATAAACATATAAAACCCCTTTTACACAAGTCAATATTACTACCAAATGGTTGATATGTATCAATTTGATATGTATATATGCGTGTGTCTGTGTGTGTGTGTTTATGTTTATAATTCAATTTATAAAATAAATATGAATTTAGAGACTATATTGATGCAGTTTGGAAATAAAAAATTCCTATAAGCCTTAATGGAATACTAGATTAATCTGATAAACACCACTGTTATTTATAGTTTTCAAATATAAATCATTTTTAAGATAAAAAAATCACTTGGACTATATAAAAAGTTAACCGACATATTAAAACGTGTTTCATTGAAGAAACCTCATGGTTAAAGATTAATAAAACCTATTGAACATGAAGGAATCCAATTGCATCTATAATAAATAAATTTATAATTTATTTATTTCATTATAAAATGAATTCAACCAATAAAAGAATTAATAAATAATTTTTTATAATTTTATGCCTCAGTTATATGGTAACCTACCACTAATTGAAGAAGAACTCACTACCTCTAACAAAGACGACCCCAATCTACCACAATATAACCCAAGAATCCAGAACGAGATAATGAAAAAAAAACAAGTAACATTATTAAAAATCTATAAAAATAGGAATAACATGATAAAAATTCCTTATACATAAATGGATTTTTCCTATGATGAAAATTGTAAAAATTGGTCTCAACTCGCACCTCAAGAGCCATGGGAACCAAGAACTGACCAAAATGAAATACAAAACATTTGTTATGGTTCATCCAGGGAATGAAAACATCATTAGATAATTAGAAATTCCAGAATTAATATGAGATATATGAGAATATATGGGATAAAAAATTATTATTGAATATCAAAACAATAATCATGGGACGAACACAAGTTTGAATGGAGTTGGAAGAGTATTGTTACATGCACAAGGGTGTCTGTCATGGGTGTGCTATAATGGACCGACCTTGAACATTACAAAATATAGTCAAATTTTTTATAATTAACTCTCTTACATTCCAAAATATCTTTTTAGTTTACGGTTTTAGTAAATTATGACATAATTCATACATATCCACCCATAAGAATAAAAATGTATTGTTACTAAAAAATACCCATTTATTCTATAATACAAGAGTTTCTACTAAAGACTAAAATATATTCATGAAACAAAATAACAAAGTTCATCTTGAATTATCCTATTATATTAACCGTCGAAAAACCTATAATGAAAATTTTAAAACATGGGATGACAACAAAAAGATCATTATGGGTTGTAAATAAAGGGATGTAATTAGTCAATGAATACATATAAACATATGAAATAATTTTCAAAAAGTATTACTTCTCACCCATAAAGTATAATAAGAGTTTTATATAGAACATAACACAAAAATAAAACCATCTAGGCTACCTAGGGAATTAATTAATTAGGATTTTAACCCTCATGGTTATCGTAAGATTTGTAAACCATACAAAAACCTTACAATGTAACCCTCACTGCTTTCTTATGGTAAAGGCACTGTAGTGACACTATGAATAACCATTATTGTCAACAGACAACATAATCATACCCAATTAAATTATTGGAGATATAGGTCCCACCCTTTATTATAAAAAAAGTCCCAAGAACCAACATATAATTATAATACATGAAATGTTTCATCCTAAAAAAATTACTTTTAAATTTTTTAAAAATTGGAGTTTAAAAGAGGATATTAAAAGGAAAGTCGTTTACCTCGGGCTAGTCTTATTTCAAAAAATTTCAATATTCTTATAAAATGGATTAATAGTGTTTTTAATATATTAAATAATAATATTAATATTTATAATTACTTATATGATCATAAAATAAAATATTTATACCTATTTATTTATAATATTGGGTTTTCTTCATTGTTTCAGAATAATTTATTTCATAGTTTTTATGGTTGGTTCATTAGGGATTTTTTTGTAGAATGGAAGAAAAAAAACAGAAGTGGAATGAAATGGTATTATTATGGATCAATAATTTTATATGAAACAATATATAAATTTTATTTATGATATCAGGATAATTAATTTGATAAAACATTAATGAACATTATTTAATTTATTTAATTTATTTTTGCGTTTTTTATGACCATCATGAACAAATATAAAATTATTTAATATAATGTTTATATATTGGTTAAAAAAATTATATAACTTATAATATGTATTTTAAAATGTAATTTTTAAATTATAATTTTTTTTGAAATGTCTTGATGGTTGTAACGTAAAATGAATATTCGACGTCCATGGAGGCAGTGAATTGACACATCAAAAATGATGCTTTCATTTTCTAGAATAAGAGGATAAGTGGAGATATTTGATGATGGATAGACCATTAAGATAATAAAACTATTTTATATTTATTATATTGGATTAATAATGTATCATGGATGAGTTGAGGATAGGATAGAATAATAATGTAAAAGAAATTTAAATGAAATTTAAAATAAAATGAAAGAGGATCTTACCTCATTAACTTCTTCTCATTGAGAGCCTCCCTAACGATCATGGTTTTGGAATTTTGGTTATACCAGTAGGTATTTGACTTGGAGAAGAGTCTTGGGTGTATATTGGGGAGAAATTAAAAAATATTTAGGGCATTGAGGTATGAGGAGAATAGGTCATGAGGGGGAGTATTTATAGTAGAGGACATGAGTGTTTTTTGATTATTTTATTCATTAGATTATTATTTTGGATCAGGATTGTGAGTAATTTGATAATTTTCACTAAATAAATAAAAAAATAATTAATGGGAGTTCATTTTTATTATGATTCAATGGAGATGACTCAATGAATAGTGTATTTAACTTATAATTTATATATACCATAAATTACTATTTTCACTATTCACAAAAATTCCACTATTTTAGAAAAATATAAAAAACTTACACAAATTAATTTTTGATCTGTAGAATTTATAAATGAAGTGAATTTTATGAAAAAAATTAAATATATACATATATGAAAAAACTGATTTCTAATTAAAATCATCATTTACTCAAAAAATACCAATATCAAAATTATAACTAGTTTTATATCACTTTAAAAAACTAATTAAGGTAACATAATATTTTCTTATAATTATTAGACAAAAATATAATTTTATAAATCTACTTTTAGATGTTAAATTTTATTTTAAATAGTTATAATAATTATATAATTGAAAATAAATATTTAAGTGTCCCAAAAATAATAACAAATAATTTATCATTTTCAAAACATTTTTATACTTATTACATGACATAAATATTTTATTTTTACTCTATAAGGATAAATAAAATTTATTTATAATTTAATATGTGAGGTTAATATTCTATTAATATAGATTCTTGATTTTCAATTAATAATAATTACTTCATTATACATTAATATTGTGGTTAACTTCTTAATTGCAAAATAGAAAAAAAAATATTTTATAATAACATAGGTTGTTACATTCCCCCAACATCATGAAATTGAATCCCCGCATTTTTTATTTTCTTATTAAACAAGCGAGGATAAAATTTCTCCATTAAATTTTTAGATTCCAATGTTTTTTCATAAATCGTGTGGGTCTTCCACCGAACCCTATCCTAGTGAACTAAATTATTCCACAATACATTCTCTTTACGATCATGAATCTAAAATGGATTTTCCATATATGAAGGGTTTTCTACCAGATGAACTATTTCTAAGCTCAAAACATGAGATCAATCTGGAACATATATTATTAATATTAAATAATAAAATTCATTGTTTTTCTAGGATAAACTCAAAGGAAAATCTAATTGGTAGGAAATGGATCATCATTTTCCTGGATTTCATATGGCCTTATGAACCTTTCACATAGATTCCTTTTCTTACAAAAATGCATCACACTATTCCCTGGAGAAAAATTGATATAAAAATGATCACAAACATCAAAAACTGATTCTTCTTTAGATTATCATTATAACATTTCTTTTTAATCTAAGATATACTCAGGTGTTTTTGTATCAAAGTTAATTTTTAAGACACTTACTCAACAAATTTTGTTCACGTCAACTTCCTTTACATAAATTTATACTAAAATTCTTGAGTCCAACATCGTTTTTTATTTAATTCCTCAAAAGGTGACACCTGTATAATGAAATGAAAACTGTTATTAGAAGAAAACTCAAAAAAGAATCATTATGATACAAAATTCACTAGTTACCCATTGAAAAAGAACTCCAGTAAGACTGTCTATAAAATTGAGGATGAAATGATATGATAAAATTTAATTTCTTCCTAATGACATGTAAAGTAATTTCCAAACGTTTAAAGTGATCCTTGGATCACGTTCAGATATAATGGAAATAGAAACATCATACCACATGAAAATGGATTCAAGGTACAGTTGAGAATGATGACTTAGAGAATGTCTATCTCTAATAGAATAGAAATTTCCAGAGTTAGTGAGTTTATTAAACAATAACCCAAATCACATTGTTACCTCAATAAGTATTTGGTAGTCCTGCCATGTCATCTGTGGACATATTTTCATATTTCCACTCTGGCACTGGAAAAGGAAGTGGCTTCCCCTTTAGTATTTGTGTCTCTTCCATGATAGTACAAAAAGATAAACATTTAATTATTAAATCAGAATTATTTATTTTCATTATATTCCAATAGTAATACACCGTAAGATCTCCATATATCTTAGTATTTCTAGGATGAACTGAAAATAAGAACAATGAGCTTCACTTAACAATTATTTTTTCCTCTAGGAGTCACAAAGCACATATAATATCTTACCAAATCTCAAGACACAATCAGTATTAAAATTAAATTTGAATAATTTACCTATATTATAAAATTATACAATTTTATGTAACTCACGGTCTAAATTTTTCACGTTCACAATTATGTTTGAGAGAGTTGGTTGAAATAACATAAGAAAAAAAATAGAGGATTTCCGTGCACCAACAACATCAAATACATAATTCATCAGATCATTAACTATTATTCCATGTTCCAAAATGTATAATTGTTAATGTAACATGATGTTTTAGACTCACAGAATACACTACATTGTTTTCTTTTCCATGATGGTAGTTGATCACACAATCATTATCCTTTATCAGTTATATCAATTTATCTACCCTATGTTTTATTACTTTTAAGTGGATATATACTTTAAATAATTATGGAAAGTATATATTTCACATTTGGATCCATAAAAAATATGTCTCTATAATTTTTTAAGAAGAAAACAGAGGTGAAAATTTCTAATCATGTGTGAGATAACATATCTCATGAATTTTCATTTTCATTGAAGCGTAATAAACTAACTGGTCATTCCCTATCTGAAAAAAATAAAGTCCCATCCATGAAGAATCCTTATAGATGAAAAATTCACCATTTCTAGAACGTAGGCCCTAAAATATAGCATTAACCATTATTATCTTCATTTATTGAAAACAAACATCACATTATTCTATATAAATAAATTTAACCCCTTTTAATGTTACCATAGTTAGAGGGCTAGATTATTGTGGAAGGTTCCTAAAAGATGATCTGTAATAGCCTACTAATCTAATAGAACTACAAATCTGAGTAAAAATTATAGGTTATTTCTATTCAGCTTCAACTTTTTTTACAAGATCAAAAATTATTCCATCATTATTTACAATGTCCCCATGAACATAAATATATTTTAACCAAAAATTAAATATTTTTAATTTCATGTACATCATATTTTTATTAGATTCATAAAGAATAATTCATATATGGGTTTCATAATCCTTGTAATATTTTTAATAAACCAAAATATCATTAATAAAAATAACAACAATCATATATAAATACTCGAGAAATATTCCATTAATAAGATCCATGAATACAAAAAGATAATTTCTCAGATCAAAGGGAATAAAAAACTCATAATTCCCATATCTAGTACACTACTATATTTTTGTAATATCATCCTCTTCACCATTAGCTGATGGTACCTATATCATAGGTCAATCATAGAAAAATATTAAAACCCATGAAATTGTATCAAAAAAGTCATGAATATGAGATAGTGGACACTTATTCATAATATTAATGATATTCGATGATCAATAATCAATGAAAATCCTCATGAAACCATATTTCTTTTTTGAAAACCAAACAGGGTCTCCCCATAGTGGATTCTAGGATGAATGAATACTTTTTCAAGAAACTCCTACATTTTTATTTTCAATTCATGAAGTTCCAGATGTTCCATTTGATAAATGGGTTTCTAAATTTTCATATCATAAAGAACTAATTCAATGGAAAATTCAACGTCTCTATCAGGTATAACACTAGTAAACATATCTAAAAAAATATTAATGTATTAATTTACCTCCATCACATCATTAATCTGAAAATTACTATTTTTCAACAATATGTGCAAGATAACATCCTTTTCCATGTTTTAATATTTTACCAGATATATGAAATATTATCAATGGTATTGGTTCATTATTGTATCCTAAATGAAACTCTTTCTAAAACAAAATCTTATTAATATCTATAATCTTTCTTATCATGCTAAATAAGAAGCCAATCTATTCCAAGAATAATAGAAACAATACTAATTAAAAAACAACAAGTTGACCAGGTAAAATATTTGAAAATAAAACAATTGGAATATACATATAATTTATTTTTTTCATAATATTTCCGCTAATATTTTTAACATTAGTACTTATTTCCATTCTTACTATGAAATTTCTAATTTAATAGAAAATTATACAAAAATAATGGAATGTTTAGACCTCGTATCAAATAATACACTAATGAAATATGTGTAAACAAACAATATAACTAATTAAACCTCATTAAATGGTCCAACATCAACTAATGTAGTGTGGAAGAACTTTTCTATACATTCATTATTATATTATAGCTACCTTCCATCATTCAGATCTTCCTTTAGGCAGATAGTTTTATAATTCCTCATCTCACCACTTTTGAATAACTTTATAGAATTCTTATTGGAAATAAATTTAGGATCATTTTCACTTCAGTATGATGCCATATGTCCAAACATAACACGTCTAAAAAAATTACCATATACTATAAGGCATTCCCCATGGCTCATTTTACGACACATTCCACAAAATGGAAACTTGACTTTCTTACCTTTGGATTTTTCTAATTGATTCATACCCATTTCATGTCATCCCGAACTTTTATTTTTGTTGTTTTCAATGAAATTTTGTCATAAAAAACGCCATTTATATCCTCTCATCACATCAGGAATGTTTCTTATAAAATTTGTATTCATGGGAGGATAATTCAATTTGATAACATGGATTCATTCATAATGATAAATAATTTTTTTTCAAGATACCTAATTGAAATCCATTCAATACCTTTTCATTCATGTAAAACAAATTCATGAACAACCAACAAATCATCATCCATTTGATTCTTCTCTTGGAATTTATTTTCCATCTTAATTCAAACCACCTTAGGGAAATAATGTTCAAGGAACATATTATTAAATTCATCTCATTTATTTGCATCAATATATTCTTGATCATTGAAATTGATGACATTTAACCACTAATTTTTAGTTTCACAATCAAAACGATAAATAGAAAGAATAAAATTTTTATTATCTGAACACCCCATGATATGGAATATCTTATCAAATGATTTATTCCATCCTGTATCCACCACTAGGCTAGAAGATCAACTTAATGCAAGAGGGTGTTGCCTCATAAAATGTTTCACTAATATCATGTTACATTATGGTAGTTATGGTTTTTCTCAAACATATATTCCATTACTATTTATAGACACTTTCAATATATCAATTACTATCACAAACATCTTGGTTACAATTCCCAACATTCCAGGTTGTTGATTCAGAATGAGATCATACTCTTGGCATCTTTCCACTATATTTTACTTATTACTTCTATGGAAAACAATTTTGAACTAACATATCATGTATAAAGAAACATGGTAATAATTAAATTATATATCATTTCAATAAAACCATAATTTAAAATAATTTAAGTTATTCTATTAACATCATCTTAACCCTTAAAGTTGTCTAATCTGTGTTCTGATTCCAACTATAAAGACTCATCCTTAAAAATTACACAATCTTGTATATTATTTTAGAATTCATATTATTACATTCCTAATGATTTTTTTATTTTATATTTGTAGTTAATTTTTAAATAATTCATACATATCACCCACAATTATACAAAGTGGGAACCATAAAAAAAGTATGCATTTCTTCTATCATACAATGTTTTATTAAAAAACATCGAACATTTTCCATGAAAAATATTCAAAAAATCCAACATGGATTGTACTTTTCTCTTAAAAATCCTTAAAATATATGATTTTTTTAAAAAAAATGGGATGAGAATAATAATATGTGTATGGTATATATAATAAATTAAGTAATTCATCCATGAATACTTATAAACATTTGAAATATTTTTCCCAAAGACATACATCTCACAAAAAAGTATGATATACTTAACGTGTGACGACATGAGATTTCCATTGAACATAGAAATCAAAAATATAACCACAAAGGTAGATCTGGGAATTAAATAATTTTTATTTTAACCATCATGACTACTTTTGGGTAAAAATCCATCAAAGATATATCTTGATATTTTTTGGGTTTGATAATTTTTTATGACAATGCCAGATGACTATGAATGAGTATAGTTGGTTGGTGATGAAGCATGTGTTCGTGGTGGTGTAGTTTCATAATCTTTTCAAAAAAATTAGGCTTCAGAATTGGGTGTATGTTTTTTAAAGGGTTGTTTCCTCATAGAGGTACACATTACACAGACAATGATGTCCAATTCGTATATTGTAATGGTGGAATACAAAACGTTGATTGAAATCAGAAAGTGAAGGGAACTATAACGCATGAGATGGAGACCATATACATAAATGGTTATTAGAGAAATGGATGTTCACAGTGAAGGTATACAGTAGGAGAAAGTCTAGCGGTACATGGTTGGATTTTCGTTCAAAAAACCAAATAGATTATTTGAGTTCCCACAGAGGGTGTTTTTCATTAAAACGTCATTTTGATTTGGGTTTTCATGGAGGTATAAAGGTATTATGAAGATGATGTATTAATTAGCGATGATGAATTAACCTTCACATCAATAAACTTTGGATGAATTCATTAGCGATGATGAAGTGACATTCACGTCTACAACATAGGATGTTTTCATTAGCGATGATGAAGTGACCTTCATGTCTATAAACAGACTGGGAATTCCCGAAAGGCAGTGAGCCAGGGGGAGTCAACGAGAGTGACCCAAGGGACGCAGTGAGCTATCCCTGAACTTTTGTAAAGGCAGTGATCCTGGGACAGAGTGAGTGTGCCCGAACCATTTTAATCCACAACTAGTGAAGAATAATGGAATTTGGTACGACCG
The DNA here is from genome assembly GCA_963277665.1 of Viscum album. Lineage (NCBI taxonomy): Eukaryota > Viridiplantae > Streptophyta > Magnoliopsida > Santalales > Viscaceae > Viscum > Viscum album. Next base: position 1,352,672,373 of record OY728153.1, on the reverse strand, counting down.
GAAACTTTTCGGTGTATGATCATTGGATGTAGCCCTTAGCGGTGAACCAAGTAAAAATTTTGGTGTCATCTCTTTGCATATGAATGTTTCATTACTGATCATTTCCATCATACATGTTTAACTAGTTCTACCAACGGGGGAACAAGACCAATGTTTTTAAAAGAAAATGTTGACACCCTGATTCACCCCTCCCCTCTCAGGGTGTCCCGGGGTCCTACAAGTGGTATCAGAGGAAGGTTGCTGGCGTTATATCTATCCTTTCTCAGTCATGGAAAATTCAGCCAGTGTTAGGGGAGTCCCCCTCTTTTATAGAAGTAATTTTCAGATTTGTAAGAACAGAATGAGATGTCATCTAATATCCCTTGGAATCAAAGTTCTGTTTTCCACTATGCAAGGTATAAATGTTCTTGATCCAACAAGACTGGCTATGACTAATGCAGATAAAAAAATTCTCAATGCAGATGCTAAAGCACAGAATACTCTCACCGTAGCCCTTTCTGATCAGATCTATCTAAAAGTGATGATTTTCACCTCTTCAAACTCCATGTGGGATAAATATAAAAATATTTATGAAGGAGATAAAAATGTGAAGGAGGAGAAACTACAATTATTGCACAATAGGTTCGATGATCTGAAGATGCATCCTGATGAGAATGCAGACTCCTTCTTTAATCGAATTACGGAAGTGGTTGGAGTAATTAGGGGCCTAGGAGAAGAAATCTATGACGTTGACATTTTGAAGAAAATACTGAAAAGACATCCACCCTTTTACAATGAAAAGGTGTTAGCCATTGAATAAATATATCTTTCTAAACATTCTCTAGATTATTTACTGAGAAGCATGGCGGCATATGAAATGAGAGTCAAACTAGAAGATGCTACGACTCGAGTGAGCAAGGAAACGTCGTTCAAATCCATCGAGATACTGAAAATATCAAAAGATATTAGTGGTGAATATGATGGGGAAAAATAAATTATTTCTCTCATTGCAATGATGTTCCAGAAGGGAAATGGGAAATTCAAAGGGAATTTACCTCTATCTTGCTTTCATTGTCGCAAAGTTGGTTACATTTCCTCTCAGTGCTTAAGGAAGTTCGATGATGAGAATAGTGATTATGAAAACATTGAGAAGCCTCAGAAAAGGTTTTTAAAAAATGGAGACATCAAATCAAGAAGGAATGTACCAATGAGGAGCATTGTATTTGAAGAGTAAGATGATGATAATGAATTCTGTGATGAAGAAGAACTAGAATTTAAAACATGAAACCATGCATCCATGATGGATACCATTGAAAACTCAGAACCCCTGATCGGTAAAGCCAGATATAATAAGATTAATCCTAATACTGATCCAAAGATTCAAATTAAGGATTCCCTTTCCATGATTGAGAATAAATTTAGGAGATGCAATAAGTGGAAGGAAATGGTGAACGAATCATCTGAATATGTTGATGATCTTGAAGGAGAAATTGAATTACTAAAAGATCTATTGAGAGTTCATTCTTCAATCCTTGAAAGCAAAAATGACATTGTGGAACTAAATCATAGAATTGAAGAACAAGAAAAAGTCATAAATGACCTTTTATCCAGACTAGAAGAGAGTCCAAGACTTTTGAGGGTCTTAAAGAAGAAGTTGTTACACTTAGGAGTAAAATTGAATGTGAATCAACCATAAATGAGGGTAAGAAGAAAATTCATTTTGGAAGATTCTCAGATGCAGAATTACTAGCTTGAGACAAATGTGGTTTAGATAGGGTTGGAAAAATCTTGAGTGATCAAAGACCTTCTTGAATGGGAATGAGTGGAATTGGCTGTGAAGCTGAGACATAAATTGCTGGAACTAAAGAGAGAAAATTGAAAGAAAAGATGAAAGTTAGACATGTTGAAACATTGGATGAAGTGCTGAAAAATAAACCCTCAATCCAAAGTAAAAGAAGAACTGAAATTTAACCTCATACATTAAAAAATGACATGCAGTCCAACTATTCTCCCAAGGATGAAGGCATGAGAAGAAATTCAAGTGAGAAGACATTTCCTCTCATGAAGTGTAAGTTATGTGGCTATCTGGGCCATACCATGTCATATTACGAAGAGGCATGGAGCTACCTGAATGGGGAAGGTTTGGGCCGTCAGAAAAAGAATACTGACTTCATATCCTTTATCTTATATAAGAAAAAATTTCTATGGATATTGTTTTTTTTGTTCTAACATTGGTCATAAAGATGTTAATTTCAGGCAGATAAAGGACATGGACACCTCATACAAGAGTTCGAGACAAGTGAATTCTCATCAACAAGATTGTGTTCCTCTTACAAAAAAGTTTTCTCCTCTCTAAGAAGACTTCGACTATGAATAACCAATGGACACATGTGAGATAATTGAAAGGAAATCAGGTCTCTATAATCGAATGAATGTCTCATGGAAAGAATAGTATAAAATTGAGAAATCCAACCTTGCAGAGCTGGCCCTAAAAGCTACAAAAAGAAACATTACCTAGATTCTGGATAGCGGTTGTTCATCTCATATGATAGGTAATGTTGGCCTGTTAACGGATATCAAATGGAAGGTTAATGATACAGTACAATTTGGCAATTATGGAGCACTAAAAATCAAAGGCAGTGGAAGTACTGAATTAGCTAATGGAGAGATAAAGAAGCCTGAAGTCCTTTATGAAGATGGCGTATGTCATAATCTACTCACCGTGAGTCAACTCTGTGGCTCGGGACTTATAATTACTTTTAATCAGAAAAGCTGCACTATCAAGGGAAAGACTGGCAATTCAATTATGAAGGGATGCAGAATAGAAGGAAACTTATATCAGGTTTATAGTAAAAAAAATATTTGTTACATGACTATTGAAGAAGAAAACAATTTGTGGCATCGGAGACTGGGACACATCATTCAACAATGCATGGAGAAAATATCAAAATTTAGGATTGTCATGGACATTCCCAAACTGAAGCATGAGCATGAAAAGTCTTGTGATGCTTGCATTCATGGGAAGCTGGTCTGTAGTTCATATTAACCAAAGAATAAAAGGGAATCTCATCTTCTTGATCTAATTCATACAGATGTATGTAGGCCGATCAATGTTTCTGGAACTCATGGAGAAAGGTTCTTTGTCCTTTTCATAGATGATTATAGTAGAACAACATGTGTAATGGTCATTCATAGGAAACGAAAAGTGCTTGACTGTATGAAAACACATCGGCGAATTGCTGAGAATGATACTGGACGAACAATCAAAGTGTTGAGATCTAACAATGGAGGGGAATATAGGTCCATTGAATTTGAAAATTACCTGGAGAAGCATGGGATACAACATGAGATAGCTTCTGTGAGAACTCGACAACAAAATGGATTTGTTGAATATAGGAATCGACAGGTGAACAACATGGCACGAACTATGCCGATTGAGTGTCGTATTCCACGAAATTACTGGAAAGAGGCTATTCAAGCTATAGTATATATTCAAAATTGAACAGGACTTTATATGGGTGAAAGAAAAGACACCATATGAATTATGGCATGGAATAAAACCCTCTTTGAAATACTTTCGTGTTTTTTGAAGTAAATGATTCATTAGGATCAAAGAAGCAAATCATGGAATGTATGGTGACAATAAAGATGAAGGAATTTTCCTTGGAAACTCAATGAATAGAAAAGCCTACATGTGTTTCAACAAGAGATTAGGAAGGATTTTGGAAAGCAGTGATGTTAATATAATTGAAGAGAAACCCACAAATTCTTCAAGGACGTCATATGCTGATGTGATATAAAGTGAGGAAGAAAGTGAACATGGAGAAAATACAAATACATAAATATAAGAAGCTTTAAAAAACACTCAATGTCACATCATGATGTTGACTCAGAAGAATAATCTGAAGAAGAAAATGGGGATGGAGGGAATGCAACTGAATCGAACAGGATAAATCATAGAGATGATATTGATCAATCTAACATAATTGGGGACAACATTGCACCCACTCAAACAAGGAGGATGAAGAATAACACGCAATATTAATTTTTTTCAGTTCTGAATCCATCCTCATTTGAATAAGCTGCAAAGGATGAATCATGTTTGAAAACCATGAATGAAGAGTTAGATCAGATTGACAAGAATCAGACATGGGATCTTGTCGAGAGACCCGAAGGTCACAATGTGATTTGTACAAAATGGTTCTTCGATAAAAGGTTTTATGAGCATGGAAGTGTTATAAGAAATAAGGCACGGCTGGTATATAAAGGATACTCCCAGATTAAAGGCGTTGATGTTGAAGAAACCTTTTCCCAAATGGCTAGACTGGAGTCAATCAGGATATTCATTTCCATGGCACTCCAAAGAGGATATAAAGTATATTAGAGGGATGTCATGACAACATTCTTGAATGGTGTACTCGAACAAAACTTCTAAATTGAACAACAATTGGTTTTTGTTCTTGGTACTAATGAAAAAAAGGTCTTCAAACTAAAGAAATCTCTATATGGTTTGAAGGAGGCACCACGAGCATGGTATTCTCAGTTGGACTCGTATCTCAAGAAGCTGGAATTCAAAAGAGGAGGATTATACCACAATCTATATGTGAATAATTCTCCAAAAGATCATTTCATGGTTCTATTCTACGTTGATGAAATTATATTTGGTGGAAGTAAGCAGAAATCAGTGGATGAATTTTCAAATCACAAGAAATCAGAATTTGAAATGTCTATGATTGGGGAGCTCACATATTTATTGGGGCTGCAGGTGATTCAAAGGAAGGATTAAACTTTCATTTCTCAAGAAAATTATGAAAGATTGCTGCTGAAGAAGTTTAATATTCAAGACTCCAAACCAATATCAACTCCCATTTGAGTTGGAACCAAACATGGAAAGCATGAGGATGGGGAATCTATAGACCCCACTATGTACAGGAGGATAATTGGGAGCCTACTGTACCTGACAATGACACGACTAGATATTGTCTTCGCAACCTATCTAGAGGCACGCTTTCAGAGTAATCCGAAGGAGGAACATATGATAGAAGTAAAAATAATCATGAGGTATATTCAAGGTACTCACAGTTGTGGATTATACTTGGCTTCAAGAAGAGACAGTGAATTATTAGCATTTTCTGATGCTGACTGGGCTGGGGATGTAGTAGAAAGAATGTCCACCAGTGGTGGAGCATTATATATAGGTAATCAATGTGTTCTATGGTTGAGCAAGAAACAAGAATTTAATTCTCTTAGTTCTGCTGAAGCTGAATATATCTCTGCCACAAAGTCATGCACTCAACTGTTATGGATGAAGCAACAACTAACAGATATTGGTGATGAGGTGAAGAAACCAATGGTAATTTACTGCGATAACAAGAGCACAATTGATCTTACAAAAAATCATGTACAAAAATCTTGTAAACAACATATTTAAATCATGTATCATGTTATCAATGAAAAAGTTGGGCAAGGATTGATTAGAATGGATCATGTGGGAACTAAAGATAAAGTGGTTGATATCCTGACCAAGCCACTGTCAGCGGCTGTGTTTGAGAAGCATCCGTTGAACCTCAGTGTTCATCCACCTCCCAATGCAAAAGGAGGTTACACAATACCCCTATCCCCTGTTATATTAATTGTTTTTAATTTGTTTATGGATGTGATGCATGTTTGTGGGGGAGATACTAACCAGTAGGAGTGTGTTTTGAGCTGAACAATGAACATTTACCTGTCTTTGGGTTTATTATCAATGGAAGAGAAAGGAATAAATTCAGTGTCAGTGAGAAGGATGAGAAAGAATACATTGGACATGTAATGCTTCTATTACACCATAAGAGAATTTCTTGGGCATCACTGAGAATTCCAAAACACGGGAACCCAATTCATGCTTCACCTATAGTTTTTTACACTGAGGATTGCTCACGTAGACTTAGAGTGTTGGCTGAGTTGATTCTTGCGTTTTTGGTTTTCCTATTGCTGGTGCTCTATTGAATTTATTTACTGATTTCCAACAAACCCAAGGGGGGATATTATTGGAACCGTTAATTTCATTAATTGAATAATGGTTTGTGTTTTTTGTCAATCCTTAGTAGAAGTTCAGAATGTGTGCTCGCAAAGTGATCATACAGAACAAGCAGATAACAGTATTGAAGGTGGCACCATTTTCAAAGTGGTTTTGGCAAAGAGACTTGCGCGCCGTTGTATTGAAGGACAAGAAACTTGCGATCCATATGTTTTTCAAAATCAGAACATGAAAATATGACAAAGGGAGATGGGCGCCCAAATTTTATGTTTGTCCGTGCAAGTGACTTTCACGGTATAGACTTGCACACTGAAACTTGCGCACCGAGGGAAGACTTGCACGCTATCACGCAGGGTATCCAAATAACTATAAATAGAGGTCTAACCCTCCTCATTCGGTATGAAGTTCCTACTTAGAGAGAATCAGAGCACCCGTCACGCAAGTGTAGTGGTTGCGCAAGTGGTTGTGGGTCGCACAAGTAGATGTTGCGTGACAGTTGTTTGTTGCGCATCCAAGGTGGTTTGGGCAAGAAAGGGGGTGAGTCGCCCAAGTTTTAAGTTGGAGAAAGAGGTGTCGCGCAGGTGGTTTGGTGACACTTTCACGCAAGGATTTGAAGAAGTGCGACAACTACTATTTTCAAACTAAAACCAGTTTCGATAGAAAAGAGTGTGAGTCATGCATGTTTGAGGTTGAAAAAGAAACTGTTGTGCAAGTAAGAGAGGTGAACTTTTGCACCGTCTTTAAAACTTGTGAACCGGCTTGGAGAAGTGCGCCAGGTGTGGATTGAAGCTCAGCAGTCTTTTTGGGGTAGCACGAACGCTGGAAGTTTTCCCGATACCTTTGGTGCAAAGTGAGTTTAGTCTACGGGTGGAAGTTGGACATCAACAGAGCATCTATATACAATAGAGGATGTATTCATTAGCAATGATGAAGATACCTTCATGTCTATAAACTGAGTGGGACTTCAGAAAAGGCAGTGAGCCAGGGGGAGTCAACGGGAGTGACCCGAGGGACACAGCGAGCCATCCCTGAACTTTTCTAAAGGCTGTGAGCCTCGGATAGAGTGGCTGTGCCCGAAACGTTGTAATCCAAAAATTGTGAATAATATTGGAATTTGGTACGACCAGAAACTTTTCGGCATATTCTCTTTAGATGTTGCCCTTAGCGGTGGACCATGTAAAAATTGTTGTGTCGTCTCTTTTTATATGAATGTTTTATTGCTGATCATTTCCATCATACATGTTTAAATAGTTCCTACCAACATGGGAACAAGATCCTTGTTTTTAAAAGAAAAAGTTGACACCCTGATTCATCCCTCCCCTCTCAGGGTGTCCCGGGGTCCTACATGTATCCCTTGAAAGAGCTGTGAGGGAAGGTAGAGGAAGATTATGATCCTTCCCACCTATAGTGATCCCGAGGAAGGCACATAGGGACTGACCCTTGGGAATACAATGGGTGGAACATAAAACTTGTAAAGGTAGCGAGCCATAGAATAGAAGATCAAGCCTAAACCTTAAAATAGTATGTAAGCATTAGTGGATTTTCTACATTGGAATATCTCTGTTTTATGCTCCTTTGATGTAGCCTAGTGACGGTGAACAAAGTATAATTCGATGTGTCGTGTGCATCATTACATTTCTATTCATCTATCACAATGCAATAAAAAGAGATGTGTTTTGTGTTTAATGATCAAATATGATCTAAAGGGGATTTATTTTTAATCTACAAGACCCTGATTCACCCCACCCAGGGTATTTGACCTAGTGGACCTACAAGTACCATATGATTTGTAACCCTCACAACTTCCATATAGTGTAACCATTACAGTAACACTTGGAATAACTATTAGGTTTAACTTCCAACACAAACTTAACTAATTCAATTGAGGGAGATATAGGTCGAAACCTTCATTATAAAAAATTTATTTCAACTAGAACATAATCATAAAACAAGAACACTTTCTTTATTAAAATATTATTTCTGGATGTTTTAAAAAATAAATTTACAAGTGTATTTTGAAAGAAAAGACCCTTAGTTCAACTTATTCTTACATAAAACATGTTCAAAAATATTTTATAATGCTTTAATGTGAGTTATTAATATGTTAAATAATCATATTCATAATTATAATTTCTTATATTACTATATAATAACATTATTCCACACATTTATTGATAATTATTAGTTATTTTAACTGTTTCGTGTGCATTTATTTCAGGGTTTACAAGGTTGGATTATTATAGACTTTCTTGTTGAACGGACAAAAAAATATAGACATGGAAATATATAGTATTAATATTATTTTTGAATTTTATAAGATAACATGTATATTTTATTATTATGAGGAAGATTCATTAGAAAAAACATTAATGAAAATGATTTTATTTATTTTTCATGTTTTTACAACCATCAGGAAGTAATATCATTATATTTAATATATTGATTATTTAATGGTTCTGAAACATTATAAAAATTATCTGATTTATAATAAAATTTTATTAACCCATAATAATGGTTTTATGACCTTCCTTGATGGGAGTAATATAAAATAAAACTTCAAAGATCGTGAAGGTAGTGAATCAACATGCCAAGAACGATGCTTTAATATTCTAGAATATGAGGAGAGGAAGAGTGGTTTGGTGATGAATTTATAATTAAAATAATAATTTTATATTATATATAATATTTTTGGGTTATCATTTATCATGGATAAAAGGAGTTGATTAGATATTAATAAAATAAAATAAAATAAATAAATTTTAATGAAAATGAAAGAGGATTCTACCTTTTGAACTTGTATTCCTTGAAAACCTCTTTAAGGATCAGGGTTTTTCCATTTTGGTGTGAAAATAATATCTTGGATGTATATAAGTGTCATGGGAATGGAATTTTTAATTAAATAGATAAGATAAATTGTTAAAAGTCATTGAGGTGTGAGGAGAAGATGTTGTATTTATTGTGAAGGGTAGGGGTGTTTTCTGAGTATTTTATTCAATAATTTATCATTTTTAGGTATATTAATATTTTTAGAATTATCACAAAAAATATATATATAATTTAGGGATGTTAAAGATTATAGTGATTTCATCTTCAATATCTTAATGAGTTTTATATTATAATTAAAAAGTATATATACTGTAAATTATCGTATTTCCCTATTAACAAACACTGTACTCTTTTAGAAAAATCCCAAAAACTCACCCTAATCAATTTTCAATTTGTATAATTCAAAAAAAATTATTTTATAAAAATATTTTCCCAAATATGTGAATATTACTTTTTTAACTAATTTCATCATTTACTCCAAAAATAAAAATTCAAAAAATATAACTGATTTAAAAAACATTGAAAAATTAATTAAGTTTTTATAAATTTATTTTATAATCAGAAGAAAAATTATATTAAATTATTAATCAATTTTATGAAGATATATTCTCATAAATATTATTATATTAGTTGTAAAATTGTAAATAAAAACTAATGTGTCACAAAAATATCAACACATAATTTATCATTTTCAAAACATTTGTTTACTTATTTCATTATATAAATATATCATATTGTCACATATAAGATTCATAAATACTATTTATACTTTCATAGGTGGGTTTAGTATTCTATTAGTATATATTAATAAATTCAGATAAAAAAAACTTGTTTAATTATACACATATAATGAGTTTATCATTTTAATTCAAAATTGAAAAAAAAATTATTTTATAAGTACCAAGGTTGTTACACATAGTGTATGATCATATAAGTACCCAGTTTTTTACACATTGTTATTATCATTATTATTAATACTACTACTATTATAAGATTTCACAATTTTTAGGGTCTTCATAGTTAGATGGTTTTTCTTTATTTTTATCCAAATTGTGTTCCAACTGTACACCCAACATGGGATCATTTGGGGAACTATGCATGGTTAGGGAAATTGTGTTTTACCATTCGTTAATCCCTATAGGAATTATAGATGAACTCATAGAGTTTGCGCATGGTTTCTACTAATTGGGTTCCAACTATGTACCAATACTAAAACCCCAATAAAATGTAAAATTCAACCTGGTTTGTCCTGAAATTCAAGAGTTGGAATAAATATAATTAAATAATAATTTTTTTAATAAATCATTTTTGGGATTTGACAACTTCTAATTCCATTGTTTTGAAATAGACTACTACCATTGAAATAATATTTCATAAATGATAGGAAACTCATGTTTTCTAGATATATTTATCTGGGACACCCATAAAACTCTACACTAAAAACACTTATACCATTTTTTGTTCTGGTATCCAAATTATATAATGTCTCTATATCCAAAACCATAATTTTAGAACAAGTTTTTTTAGATGGTCCAAAATTTCTGAGGGCACAAATCTATGTAGCTTGAATTTTGAAAACATTCACCCCCTCCATGCATTATCCACACACCTGATATGGAATCATAACACAAAACCAAAATATATCCAACAAATATAGAATAAAAATACATAAAAACACATGGTTTTACATTTTTCCAAATAAGTATTACTCTATAGGAAATAAGAAAATTAATTAAAATGGAAGAAATAGTAGAATCAATTCATTACTCGGTTGAATGCTTCTAAAAGGATAGTATGAAATCCCTGAGAAATTAAAACATACATTACCGTAATCCTAAAGAATAATATGTAAACATTTTAGTAATTTTAAAATCATTTAAAATAAATGTGATCCCAAAATCCTATTTATAGGAATTTTATAAAAACATCCAACTCATTTTTATGTGTCATCCATTATTTAGAATTTTCTTATAACCATTAATTCATCATAGAAACCACTAGATGCCTCACTTGAACACTGGGGTTACCTAAAACATATAGTGAACATTTAAATTATTCATACCAGGTAATCTTAAATGGACTTATATAGATTATTTATTAACCACTAGTTGTAGACTATGGTTCTTCGAAACGAATTTATATTAGTTCCACATCATATTTAATGAAGCCTCTAATTATTTGATAGTTACAACACCTATCCATAAATCATTATCCCACAATAATACTAACACATACACAAATTCCCTCCAATCAAGAAGTTATTTTGATTGCTATGTATATCTCTATTAAATGACATTTTAATATTCAATATTATTTGATAAATCTAGAAAAAATGATGATATTTGGTAATTAAATGGTAAAAGAAATGATAGATAAGGTCAAATTAATCTAGAAATGCGTTAGAGTATCACATATTTGAAAAAATATTTATTCTAAAAATCATTATACTTTCATAGAGTTTGGTGATAGAGAAAAATCATTCCTTAGAATATCTTTATTAAATAAAGATATGAGGTTTGAGAAGAATGGAATGTTATGTCTGATGAATATGCGATACTTTGAGATTATTTTTCATGTTGTAATTTGGTCCTAAAAACATACCCTTTACCCATAAAAATCTATACCATATATTGTGATCTATATATCCCTCTTTACAATGTACATACCAGATACCTCACGTAATTTGAATCCAACGGTGGTAATGTGAGGGCATTATCAATTTTAGTAGTAGATCCATTGGAGCTCCTGTATCATCTAGAAAAATATATATTAAAGAAAATCCCTCATTAAGTAAATGTAATATAGAAAAATCATAAGTATAAAGAGAAGAAATATGTTCTTATATATTTATTATACATAATTATCATGATTTATTTTTATCTTAGGATTTGACTTAAAATTTAGAGGATGATATTTCTAATATAGGAAAAAATATAATGACCCGAAATTTTTTAAAATAAAGACTAAAAAATATATTTAAATGTGTATCATATTTATAAATAATGTATAGTAAAAATAAGTTACACTTCATTCTAAAAGTTTAATATTATTTTATTTTATAAACATAAAACATTTTATAAGATGTGTAAATACAATCAATAAAATTACAAATACTATAATGAGGAATATAAAACAAATCAATGATATAAGTATAATCTCCCAAACAAATAGGCCATATTATTATATAAATTAAACAATTTCAAAATATATATGTAAATAATGACACAAACCTTGAGAAAAAAGTAATTTTACAAATAAACTTGATATGAATTTTTTTGTATGAATAATAGAGTAAATAAGTGTTAGTTATGTGAGGTATAATAATTAAATAACTATTGGAATAATTACTGATTGATATAATTATAACCAATTGTATAAATATAAACCTAAACATTAGCAATAGTTAAATTCTTTACAATTAATATTTACCATGAATAAAAAAAGTAAATATTAGAATATTATGAATAATTATTTCATAAAAAATTTCACTATAGTGACTTGACCCCAGAAAGCATGGAGCTATTACACACTACCATTATATTTTCATGATTAAAAGGAATTAAATTCTAAAGGAATGTAGAGTTTAGTGGTCATGGTAAATTACAAAAAAACAAGAGTCTTGTATTAAAAATGAATAAAAAAATTCAAAACATAATTTTTTCCATTGAGGATTATTTTTTTTAATCTAGTATACCCCTACATATCCATCATAGTGTGCTTCATGGATTCCTCGATAAAGGGAAAAAAATAAGGGTGAGCTTAAATTCTCATTAAGGGAATAGTATAGAGGAATCGATAATGAATCAATGGTATTAATAATTATGAAATGGTTTATAACTGAACACACATACCATGAAAACAATAAACAATAATGGAAGTGTATAAAAAATATGGAAAGGAAATAACTAGAAACACTTTCCATTCAAAAAACTAGATAAGGAATGATTAATATTCCATGTTAAGAAACTGAAACACATTCCATTTAATAAATATATTGAGGTTGAAGTTCATCCAAATAATTTTTCATAGTGACAATATCATAGATAATAAATAATGAATCAAAATGTAGGTAATGATTAATTATTGGACGTCATGTCTCAGGCACATGAAAACCTCCATTTCTAAGATTTTTCCTCCAAATTATTTAAAACTATAGGTAGGAACATATTTAATTTTCACAACATATTTATCTCATGATAACCTACCAATGCATTGAAGAGTTATATAATGTCTAAGCCCCAGCGATGATTGAATGTTCTATATATTCATCATTTCAAGTAATCGAGTAAATTAATAGACAATATTAATTATAAAATATATGTATTAAATAAATAATTTGGATTTATCAATATTCATGTAGAAAATAAAATAAAATTTAAATTATAAGCTGTTTGAACAATGGTATACATCTTATAAAATAATCATATACATGAAAACTTATATGGATATTTTAGGGAAATTCAATGTCAAATGATCATAGAAAAATAAATAATTCAACGATACTAAATGGAATCAAGACAGTGATTTTTAATAATATTCATTAACAAATAAATCATAAACAATATAGATTTGGAATAATAATAGAATTAATAAAACATATCCCCAGATGATTAAAATAAATTTTTTTTATCATTGATGAATTGAAATATTATAAATATAAATTTTCAAACCATCCTTGAGGAAACAATCCTTTGGATTTGAAGAATATTTTGAAAACACTTTACATTGAAATCCTCTTAAAAAATTACATAGAAAAAATCATTTTAAATATGAAAAGGATTATTTAATGAAATGTTAGTAGGGAAATATGTACATTTTATACAAGGTAAAATAAACATTAATTTTAAATTGTAAAAGGTTTAAAATATTTCTTGTTCGGATTGTGGATAGAATATTCAATTCAAAACATGGTTAAACAAAAAAATGGAAATTTTTTTTAATAAATAATTTTTTATTTTTCAAAAAAGAATTTTGGATTTTTTTGAACATATGTTTTTTACATGAAAATGGGTCCTTCGACAAATGAGATAATTAACTCATGAATTATTAAAAACATTTTCTAAACAATTTTGAGTACCAAAGACATGATAAATGACATGAATACATCAGAAATTGAATGAATAACCAGATGAGAGTAAAATTAAAGGTTCTATTGAACAAAGTTCATATAATTTCCTTGAATTGAAAAATATTATCATTATGATTATTATTGGGTAAAATAATCTTTAAACATTCCCATGTGTGTGATAAAACTATAAATCATTTTAAATCATTATATTTGTAATGAAGAAAATTAAATTAAATTTCTAAATACCATGAAGATAAAATATTTTGTGATAAAATATATAAAAAATGGCATTTTATTCACCACACATAACAATTAAGTGGGGATAATGACATTTTTCTCATAAATGGAAAAAAGTGAGATGAAAATCCCATGAATTGTATTTCATTTTTGAGTAAACATAATTTAATCACATGTATAAAGGTTTTTAACAAGTAAAAAACTAATAATAGAATCATAATCATATTTATAATATCATATATTAAAATATTATAATATCTTATTACATTTTTATTATTAATCTATAATTTTTTTCACTATTTTAGGTGTTAACTGCCTTGGTTGTCGAGTATGTTTTAACATGTTACTTATTGTTCAGGTTATTTAAATATTGGTTTCATCATCTAAATAAATTTAATTTAAATTTAAATTTAATATATATTAATTATAAATGTATTTTTAATAATCCATATATTTTGGATATTTTAAATGAAATTCCTTATTCATGGAGATGGTAGGTCTTATGTATAAGTGAATTCTACAATCATTTCCATGTACTATTTTAAAAGAATGAAAATATTATGATATGTATTTATATTTATTTTTATATTAAAATTATAGTATCATATCCATTTAATATATACTACATTGTTTTATTATATCAATCCTTTATATATTTCGTTAATAGTGAGAACGAGACACATTTATTATAGGTGGGGGTATGCCACACATCCCCAAACAATGTTATAGTATTTACACAAAATGGAAATCATAATGAAATTTGTTGAAAAACATTACATAGGAATAAATTTATTATATATATAATTTATATAATATATAACAAGATTTTCAATCATAATTCCCAACCATGAAACGCAATAGAGGGTAAATGAAGGGCACTACTTCGTGATGTGGTAGTTCACCGTACACATAAACAGTAGGTTAATGACAATGTATACGGAGTTGTCTGAAAATGTTGATAAAAAAATTAATATAATAATATCTCAGTATATTTACAATAATGTTTTTATTATAAAATCATGAAATAAAGTTATTTTAGGGGCTGTATAATGGTTATAATTCTAAAGATCCTGAGAAATTATGTGGCATCTTTTTTGGGTAACTCCATTTTTTTAATCCCAATGGATTCCTGGGAAGGATTTCTGAAAAACTGAAGGAATATATGCAGAGGGTAGTTTTTTAGGAGATATTAGGTTATTTATTGGTTTATAAAAATTTCTTAATATGTGTGATTATATAGGAGGTGTCGCATCTTTTTATTGTAGATAGGATTGGAACTCCATTCAATTTTTGGAAAAGTAATTCCACCCAAGCGTTTCCTTTGTCAATTTGAACCAATAATGGTCTAAATTCTTTACAAGGTAGTATAGTGTGTATATATGGACATATAATTGCTTTTGGAAAATGTTATAGTTCATATTGTCCCTTATGTTTAAGGTTTAGTCCCTTTTTATGCTTAATTTCATCTTAATCATTGTAATTATTTTTTTTATTTTCTCTAATATTATTGTTTAAAAAAATATTGACCATATTAACAATATAAATTATTCTTATCCCAAATATGGGATCCATTATTTATAAACACCAATAAAATACATGACACAAATTAAATTAAATTTAATCCTGCAATCCAGACGACAATACTGGTTTTTAATGTTAAAATGATCAAAAGTTTGAGATGTGTTTGTATCCAATTTCAATGTAAAATTTATTACAATGAAATACATTTTATTAGATTATAGAAAATTGATCTAATTAAACTTTAAAAATAAAAACAAAATATAATTTACCCATATTCATAAAGTAGATGAAAATATAGCTTTGAATAAATATTTAGTATGTTTCCATATTTACCAAAAAATGAAACAACACATAAAAATAAACAAAAAATTATAATAATATAATTTTTATTATTTGTATTATGAAATGAATTTTATTTTTTCCATCCAAATATATAAAAGATAAAATTATTTTGTTTAAAATAGTTAAACCATTAAAATATGGTAAAATTTTCTTTTTAGAAAAATTCCATTTTTAAGAGTGAAAGAAGATTTATTCTTATTTTATGCCTAAAGATCAATAATAATGATATCAAAGAAATTATTTAATAAATATCATATATATTTTATTAATATTATTCATTTAATGTAATTATTTAAATTTATTAGGTTAAAATTTCTTTTGTGATCATAAAAATAGTTTTCTATAAAAAATTCCCTTTATTTTCAATTGGTTCTTATATTCATTTATAATTAATTTATAACCAATGAGTCATTTTTATACTTTTTAAAACCAAATATTTTCTTAATTTAGTTATAAAATTCATTAATTCTATTTTATATGTTATTATATTAGTTAATATTATTTTAATAATATATTATTTTTCGGTAAAACTTGGTATTGTTGTAATGTAAGCCATTGATAAACTCATTATTGTGTATGATGTATGCTAACTCAATGTCATCTGAATTTCTGGATATAAAATACATTGAATTCATTTTAAATAGTAATTATACTATTAATTATTTGGATATTATATTCCCTTACACTCATGGTGTTGCGTGTTATTCAAGCTATCATATGCTTTGTTCCTACATTAGATTTTTGGGGTGCTACATTCTCCCCAACTTTATTATATTGCTTCCTTTCAATTTAAACATGATCTTGGAGGTTGATTATTTCATACTTCCTATGTTTCAAATACCACAAGGTTATAATGGTTTTTAAAAATCATCTAATTTTTTTTGATGATATGATCAATGGTCACATGGAATAACATATAACAACATCTCTACGTAAATGATTATTAGTGGATTGTAGAGATAATTACATGGAGGAAAATTGAAAATATTTATAGGGAGTGCCTGAGTTTGTCAATCACAAACAATTGATTGATCAATGTAATGTTGAGGGCCTCAAAACAATAAATATTTGATGATTTATAAGATCATCTCTTCTACAAAAATTAATGTACTAGTACAAAAACATTTTGTAAGATAGTTTAACTTATGTTGATAAATTCTGTTACTACCTAGGAAAATAAAGAAATTTACATACAAGATATGTTTTAATTTATAAAAAAAATTCAATCATTTGTTTTTTCTTCCGTAAAATTCTAATTCATCCCTAACATCAAAAAAATTTTATCCAAAAATAATCATTGATTCCAAATATACTAAAATATTATTTTAACGGGTCAGATGGGCCATAAAAGAGTTAAATGTCTTAATATTTCTCTTTGACCATTATCCAAAGCCATTATAGATAATATTTTAAACTATAAACCTAAAACGTGTTACATTATAGGTCTTAAATTATTATTTTTTTCATCAATTTATTAATTAAAAACAATGGAATAATAAAAAAGACATTGAGTTGGTCAGTGGTTGGTGTAAAAACCTTATCATACTTTGGTTATGGCTTCAAGACCCGCAGAGTTCTCGGTCATGAATGGTTGTAAACTTGCATATTGTTTCTCTTTTTCTAAAACAATTTTAACATAATTTACAAAATAATTATGATTTTTCATTATTGAAATAAGGCTAATCACTAAATATAATTTTAAATAAGGTTTTCAATACAACATCAATACATTAATACTTTATCTACATATATCCACATAGATCCTTTCATGGTGTATAGTTTATCCTCTAGAAGCAGGAATTAACTTAGGTAATGTCTTGGAACCCCACATTTATTTTAATGAACTATATAGGATTCCAAAGGAAGCGTTTCATTTCCATTCATCCCACTCTTCAATATTCAATGGAAAGTATTTTCATTATGAATTTTTTTACCACACAAAATTAATTTAACTATTCTATTGAGACATTTTTTAGATGTCTCTTACCACATTTATTGCATGAGGGAAACCTAATCTTCTTTTCACCATGGTCTCCAACACATGATCTCCTGTGAAACTACATCATTCACATATTTCTTTAGTTCATGAGTTCTTTAATTTAAATTTTTTAAAATCAAATAACAGGAGAAATGATTAGGCATAAACACAATATATTTTACTCCTATCAAGAACTCATTTGGTTTATTGTTGTCTTCGCATTTTTCTTTATGTTTATTATAAACATGACTACTTCGGGTGCCGACCATTGACTAAAACCAAAAATCAGAGTGTGATGACAATATTCATAAAAAATACATAATTTTTTATAGGATATCTAAACCATTACACATTATCGTCAATGTAAAACACAATAGGTTTATCCTAGGATGATCATTTTCAAATTCTTTTTTATAGGGAATTAAAAAAATCTAATTACAATAAGAATATATCACGAGTGTGTTAGACAGAGGGTTCATTATTACTTGTTGTTGTGTACCATGTTATATCAAGTCAGGTCCAACTCACATTGGGAGATTTGTTACTCATTGGTACATGATGGTGTCAAAAATCGAGCCATAGAAAGAATGAACAATGTAACTAATGATTGAAATATAAATGTGGACACGATTGGCTATAGAATCCGTCAAAAGTCATAAAAAATGGTTGGCCTCATGAAGCTCATAATATAGATCCTTCACATAGATGACCATGAAATTGATTACTCCCTGAATCCCCTGTTCCTTCCCAATCCAACAGCGAATGTATCTTCTATGTGGTACCCCTTTTAATTCCTGATCTGACTATGAAGATATATCCTCCACGATGTCTTCTCTCTTTCATGAGCTGACTTTGATCATATATCCTCTACATAGCCCCATTTCCTTCATGATATGAATTTGGATGTATCTCCTCTATGGCTCCCATTTCCCTTTGTGATCCAACCATAAACTTATTTCATGTGTGGAATGCCTAGATGAGTCATCATAAACAGAAAGGGTAAACCGAGTGGGATTTATTTCTACTTCGACCATGGGGATTATTATTGATCAAGGCATCAGTAAACAAGTGTGTCCTCATATCCATCCATCCAAAGCATAGTCTTTCCATGAAAATAGTCTATATGATAGGGAACTCAACATAACATGGGGAAGTTAATCATTGGTAATTCTGGTCTGTGACATAGTTAGCGTGGATATTTATATCAAGTCATAGAAGATCGAACAACCTTCAAGAACTAGGAAGTTATTTCTTAATACCTGAGCTAATAACTAAATCTTCTTTCATATCATGACCCAAGATACATGAGCCTAGTTTCCACCATCCCAAAGATGTCAGGGTAGGGGCAATGCTAATTTGGAAATCCTCCAAAGGTCCACGTCTACTATGACGTCATCCACATCCACTACTACAGGGCTCCCAAACCCCATCTCACATTCAGATTGTATCTAGATGTGGGTGATTCATACATTTATATGATTATATAATAAGGAATATGTCATCCCAACAAGGTATATATCCAACTAAGACTTAGAATCTTTGGTTCCTTACCATCCCTACCACCCCAAGGGCCACACATGGAGACACTGCTCCACACTATGAAATTAAACTGTTTGGGAATTATATCAATGGAACACTCCCATGATTCAATCCTCTATTTAGATGAGGTTAGGGATATTTGATTCATTGTGTCTTCAACATTACCTGAGATCTTATAATGTGGCCTCCAACACAACCACGTTAACGTAGCAAACCTATCCCTTAGGCAGAGAAATTGGTTTTCTCTACCCCAGTATCGTTAGCCCCAGTTCTGCTGACCTGGCATCACTCTCAGATGGAGGATCATGAAGATACCCATTAGGTGTCATCATCATCTATAGATTTAGTGGCCCATTCCAACACCAATGTATATTATTATCTCTTTGTCCTTAAAAATTAGTGGAACCACTATAATGGATTAGGATTGAGCCTCTTTCCTCTACATAGAAAATTAGGATGACTCTTCTGGTCTCCAACATGAGAAGTAGTTGGTGTGGGCCAAACCATGAAATGCTGATCTCATGTAGAGTTCCTCCATGTATCATCTCCAATTAGTGTGGTGGTCCTTCACTCTCACACACTAATCATGGAGTTACACCCCATGACACCAACACCATTACATGTGGAGATCCTCCCCATATTTTTGGGGTCAAGAATAGTGGTCCTTCTCATTCCCAGGTGCCCATGCATTGATATTTTTCCCATATTGAAGGATATCAATGTGAATGTCCTCCTTTCCAAATCACCCATCACAATAGAGGTTATCCCCATGTCTAGCTTTATCAGTACGAAGTCCGTCCATGTATAACCATTGAAAACTGGTGTGGAGGTCCTTTCGATACAAAAAGTGGTCGACATGGATATCTTTCCCATTTACTTACATGATTTAGCCGATGCCATCCCTTCTCCAGCAGTTCCAATAATGGAGGTCCTCCCCACACGTCCCACATACCACAAGAAGGTCCCCCCTATGTTCCATTCAAAACCTTCTCATATGCACATCGCACCCAGTACATCCAAGAAGTGGTCCTCCATGCCCTCTCAACCAACATACAGGCCCTCCCCCTGACCTTAATAGTACTCAGAGTTTAATTCATTTAGGCTTTGATGATATCATTCATGGAGGCTTCCACATGATCCTAAATGCTTTATTAGGGCCCTCTCCACTCCATCAATAGGATGCACGAAGGTCCACTACATGGAAACACCTACCCTTCCCTGAGCAACCATGCTATGTAATAAGGGTGGAATGTCACCACTGAAAGAATAACCCTTCACGGCACTGGATAGTTTTCAATCCGGTCCACTTTTTTGATTCTAAAGTGGAGTGTGATTAGATGATGGAGCCTTCACCCCGATCCTCTATATTAGTGTTTGGGGTAGGAAACAGATGTGTCATATTTGTCCTTCTATAATTTCAAATTTAGTAAATCACCTGGTCCCTCTGTTGGTACATACATGAGAGGGAATATTTGTATCATTTTCAGGGTCTAGTCTGCAATCCTCTATATGGTCACTAGGATCATTATCCACATCAAAATGAGACTGTGGAGAGTTGTTCTTAGATCCAGTAGATAATTAGAAAGACCCGGATTCATTACCAATAGCCAATGCCTACACATATGAAGTTTTGGTCAGCACACCATCCTAAATGGACATGATTATGGTGTTCTTTACCCCCCGGGAGATGAACCAGAATGTATCATATTATCATTACATCCTGCATTTTCTCCACTGATCAATCTTCCACCACAACAGTCTATTTATATACTGTAACAGGTTCCTCACCCACCCCTAGTTGAAGAATTTAAAAATCATGGGTTTTATACCAATGTCAAATGAAGGAGTTTGTGAGAGATTCTCATAGTCGACCATATTCTATAGATGTTTTGGATGACCGCTACTTCATAGATCGACATTCCGGAGCTGCTAACCCATGAGGAAGTCATGAGTTTCTATTAAAACATGGGGATGAAGAAATCATTTACCCATCATTGTCGATGGGAATATCCAAAATGATATGAACATTATGATGAAATATTCCTAAAATTCTTCCTAGTTGAGTTAGCTTTTCTTCATGTGGCTCAACATCCAGTATCGCCTGGTTATCAGCAGACACTTCTGTAATGATGTGTTTAGATTTTCACTACGATCCATAGAATTATTGAAGAGTAATATCTAAACATTCTGATCCATAGATAGTGACATCATGATACTCTTCACTTTACTCCCATGCTACACCAACCTGGTCTTCTAGTTGATATCAAGGATATTCCCCCAGGCATAGTCACGATAAATATGGCTGATCTCATATAGAATAATACTGGGGTAGACTGTATTGAGGGAAACCTACCCCCTAGGGATATAGAAATTCTATTTGATCCGACATGAATTTTCACTCACATTTAATGACACTTACATAGCCTTACAGACCCTTCTGAGTCATTGCCCCTCGGTTGGTACCCTAGTAAAGGAAAAATTACATAATGGGACTATTAATCCCTTTAATCCATTTCAGTCAACAAAAAATAAGAAAGGAGACCTTAAAGTCCTTCTTAATCCAAAATAATTCAAAATAGTAGAAATTTATTAGTGAGAATCTCTAAAAACACAAAGAAGGGTGACGCCTAGACTACTGTGATCCCTAATAGGATCCCAACTATCCCCCACCAGGGGAGTAGAGGAAGGTATAGTTTCCCCCAAGAGGGTTTCCCCTATTTATCTCACTATCCCTTCATCTACTAATAGGATAGATTCTAGATAATATGGAATTCGGACATGGTATTCATCACCAAATCCACCAAATAGTGCTACAATATACTCAGAGATGTGGTTGCATATGATGTTCCTCCAGCAGCCCCTCAAGAAGCTTCACAAGTTATCCCCCAGTAGATCCTTAGGTCATTCCTTATCTAGTACACAAGCTAGTGGGAATTCATATCGTTTTGAGGAACCCTCTAATAAATTGGTTGTCACAAATCGTTGCCATGATTGGATCCCTTTTCTAGATGATCGAATGTCATGTCTCAACTCTCGCTCTGAGGCTCATGAATCCTGACAGGTGGTGATCCCACTTGATTGAAATCAATATCTAGCATGGGTGGATGATATGTCATCTCCCTAGGGAATTTAAAATAACCCCCACCCCCAAAGGGATAGGAAATCCCCTAGAGCATCTGGTCTACATTATCTCAAGGTGTAAACTCATGCTGGGAACTCCAACATAATAAGAGGCCGCCAAGATCTGGTTCCTCGTAGAGACACTAGAAGGGCCCATGTTTTTATGTTATAACCAACAACCATTTGGTCCATAGTTAGTAGGGAGGATCATCACATACATTTCCTATACCATTTTCTCTCCAACCCATGAAATAAGAGTATCATTGACCTCTTCATGTGCATGAAAAGGCAAGATGAGCATGTTGAAGACTTTATCACTAGGTGGAAGGGACTCACCTATGCACTTGACATGACACTAAATGAAGAGGATTTTCTAAAAATGTTCATGGGGAATATAAAAATTAAACCAATCCCCTCTCTTATCACTGATATATTCCCAAGTGGATCTGAGTTTTTTTAACATGCTCAATGCCTAGTGGAAGCCTTATAGCTGTCTAAGTAGGCATGATTGCTTCCTCTCACAACAACATCAAGAAGATGAAATAAGGTTGAGGATGTTGTCCTCGCACAGATAGTGGCATGATGGCCACTGGTGTTTATGATAATAGAGCCTCCACTATTTCCTCTCTAAGGGACCCATCCTCATCTCTTACATAAGGATCAGCATCAACCTCATATGAATGGGAGGTGTCATCATGTAATTAACCACCACCACCCAGGTGATATAATCACATTATACATACTAATCAGACTTTATCCCATCATCAGGGTTAAGCTCGTCAAGTCCCCTTTCCAGATAAGTGAAATAGAGTCTACTTGTTAGATTTTTACTAGGTCACTTATTATTTATAGAGATCCTTTGATCAGGGAATCGTGTAGTTGCTGGAATGATGTAGACCTCAAGAGGATGGCCTCACTGATCCCCCAAATTACATCCCCAGTAACTCCTTCCTTTGAAATAATCTCATGTTATGATATCTGATCAAGTATTTGATCTAGGATAATATTGAAATAAATATTGTAAGGTTTGGCCCTACCCCGACACAGGTTGCATCTGTCTCGGTGAGTCCTAACAATGAATGAGAGGGTGAATGGTAGTTCGTCTCTATATGTGGCTCTCAGATGTAAAATGACTACACATATCACAGGGTTGTCTATTATTCCCATGATATCATTTTGTGCTCATCTGCATCCACCTATTACCTATGAATCTGCTTCACCTACCCCATCGAACAGTGTTATATCTATTTCTTAGCCTCCTACATCTGAGAAAGTTCAGGCACCATTGGATCAAGTGAAAACAAAGTCCCCCGTCGATGCTGAAGCCATCCCGCACTCTTGGTGACATCATTACCCCAGATATGAGAGTCACAACTAAGATCTTCCTAACATTGGATGGTTCTTCCTGTGATAATAATAAGCATACATGAGTAAATATTATCATGATGGTGGACCCTTACTTGGTTCCTAGAGATGAGGTGTTCCTAAAAGATCCTGCTAATGTCCCTAGTTGATGCCAACATCGAAGAATTTGTGGATTAATGAACCATTAGAATGCACTGGCCAGGGATTTGTTCCAAACTGTCTACACCACTGAGACTAGAAATCAATCCCAATGTATAAATTATCATGTGCAATCCTATCATAATATCCCACAAAAATCACACACACCACTGTTTGTGCTTCTTGATCAGTTAGAGAATCTACCATAATAATATGATCAATCGTGTTGATTTGTATCCATAACATAGCCATTGAGGAGTAATCTTGTGGTCATTTGAGATGGTTCAGATAGTGAGAAAGATATATTTACATTAATATCAGGAATCCTCCTGTTCGACTAGCATTATCCTCTATTCCACCTATCATAAAGAAACTTCCTCGCATCATAAATGTGCATATAGAACAGAAGAATGATGTTCGTAAGAACCATTCCAGCATTCACACAAAAACCTCTATCCTTGAGGCTCTTCTCCAGTCTGAATATATGTGATAATCCCTCATAGAGGCATTGATATGCCCCTATAGTTCAAAATAATGGTATCATCAGTATTTTCATTTCCTGCTAAAGATTTTGAGAAGCAAAGTGCGAAGCCATTATTTCAATATCAAGTGAAGATGATGGTTCTCCAATATAGGGTCACATTCACCAATTATAAACCATTGTAATTTTTAAAGGTGTTGATTTCGACTATTTTTTTGATGAAACAGGTTTTGTGATCAATATCATCCTGATCTGGACACTCCAAAAATTGACTCTCAATAATGAATATATGGAACCGTCTTACCTGAGGATTCAAGGTTATGAGTAGACCGGGAAGAGGCCATATGGATGTATTGGTTTGAAGAACCATTTTGGTGGCCAGATTTCTAGCACTGAGATCATGGTTATCTCACAAGGAACCACCTATAATTCTTTAATTGGTTTACCCTAGCTCCATCATCATGCTATAGTTCCCTCCATGTATCTCTAATACCCCCTGCACTCCTTTAATCGTCTCTTGGGTGCACTCTAATATGATGTGTATCCATTTACCTCTAGTGTATCACTCTAAATTGATGGTGAATACTACAAGAGGAATGACAAGAGAGTTCAAAATAATAAAGTGGATAACACTACCCCCAAATTCAACCCATAGAAAGATCTTGATTATGACTTCATCCACCCAATTCACTAGTTAGAGGCTATGACCCCAACATGGGACACTGTATTTTTGTTTCCAAGACCAGGGGAATACATTTTTCTAGATAAATGGAATGTTGTAAGATGACATTGTATTCTGATATGAGATAGGCTAGAGTCATACAAAATCCACATAACCCTATAAGGTATCAGGACGTTCACCCCATTGAAAAAAGTGACACTTCATACATGTTTGTTTTTCCGAGATTGGTTGAACTAATTCAATCTAATGAACCACTGAAATATTCATATTATCCATCATGACCCCTAGTTCTAAGGTATTATGGAATAAAATCAATATATTATGTTTCCATGGTTTATATATTCCACGAATCTCCCAATAAATATTTCACTACATCTCAGCTAGGCACTAGAATTCCATTCAGATCATTTTATTCTGAACCATTTCCACTTTCCATGATAAATATTATTTGGAATATTCTCATCATGTGTATTAAAAAAATTTCTCCACCACTTTCGATGTTTTTTTGAAGGGTAATTTAGGTACATAGGAAGATCTAGTACCAACATTAATTAATGAAACTATCCATGTGATAGAGAAATAATATTATTTGGATTTTGTGAAGTAGTAACAAGATGTATTTTTATGGAGCTATGACAAAATTCTAGGACTATATCCTCAAGTTTCCAACACCAATATCAATTTAAGAGAATTTCCTAATGAGTTCAAACATCCTTCTTGAAAGATTCTCCCATATCACAGTTTTTTGGTTGAGACCGAAGTTGATAAGATCATCAAATTCAACATTTCCAAGGAATTTCAGTACCCTATATGGTTAGAAAAATCATTCCCATAAAGAAGAATAATAAAAAAATCTATGTCTACATCAACTTATGAGATCTCAAATGTCACTGTCTCATGGATGATTTTTTCTTTCTTGTGACAGTGCTATTGATCGAAACCACCATTGGATTCCATGATCTCCCAGTAATGTATGGTAATTATGAGTAAAATCCAATCTAGATATCCCCTGATGATTTGGAGTCCACCACATTTAGAGAGCCCCATGGTACCATAATTTTCGATGTAATGAATTTTGGTATGAAGATTTTAGAAGCATTCTATCATCAATCCATGCATTTCATATTTAAACCAATCCTAATGACATTGGTGGAATGATATGTAGAAAATTGGGTGATCAAATCTAGCTAGTGATAGGATCATCTCAAAGATCTTGATAATGTTTTTGCCTTCCTCAACTCACAGCATCTGAAGATGAACACCTTGATGTGTTCCTTAGGGGTTACCTATATAAAAATCTTATTCATTGTCACTATATACATCAGAATAGAGATCAATCCAGAGAATATCAAGGCTATCAGTCAGATTCATCCTCCAAGAAAACATTGAGAAAACTGAGGCCTCATAGTTTAGTTATTCTATATATGTTTATTTTTTTCGAATATTTCGAGGATGTAGAAAACCTTTTCTTGAATCATGAATATTTTTTTTCTACTAATGGGATAAAGAATGTAAAACCTGGTTTGAGGAGATTATGCAGTACCTTTTAAAGACTCTGTTTCTGATGACATCCATCATCAGTAAGCCATTGGTGCCCTATATGACCACCCTATATTGATCCATGTATGCCCTTATCACCGAAAATAATATAAATGGGGAAGATAAAATTTTATACTATCTCAGTCTCATGCTACTTGACACATAGACCATATATTCTTCTATCGAGAGGAGCATTCTCAAACTTCTTTTTATAGTATAAAATTCATGGAACTGTCATCAACATCAAGAGATACATCTGGGATATCATGTGTATCTACAAAAGATCATTATAAATATCTCTATGTTAACAGGTTTTCTAACTCAGTGGAATGTTATCCTCTAATAGTTCAACATCTGGTTCACCCATAGAAATTTGTTATGGTTCAGGTGTTGGAAAGAGTCTTTCATCCCATCCAGCTCTGGCAGTGTTGTCTATGGATTTTTACATTATAGATGAGTACATTCTATTAGTATACCATACCATGCTATGTTGGTAAATGTACATCGATGAAACTTTCCAATGTACCACTCTAAAAAGGCTCAAAAGTCCCAGATTCAATAGGTTGGTCTTTGGAATTGTCTTTATCATGCCTATAAATGCTATTTTTACCTAGTAATTCTTGTTATCAGAAGGTTTCC
Source organism: Viscum album (assembly GCA_963277665.1). Classification (NCBI taxonomy): domain Eukaryota; kingdom Viridiplantae; phylum Streptophyta; class Magnoliopsida; order Santalales; family Viscaceae; genus Viscum; species Viscum album. The sequence goes on along the minus strand of OY728153.1, from coordinate 1,352,644,900 downwards.
CCAACAACGAGGTAGAGTATATGGCTCTCATCATTGGGATAATTCTATCCCTTGATACTATTGTTCCCCACCTTCAACTGATGGGGGATTCTGATCTAGTTATCAAGAAGATCAATGGTGACAACATTTCAGGAATACTGAGCTTGTGCCCCTCTTGGGTGTACTAAACATCTGATTGCCCCATTCTCTTCTCTACTAGAGGTCACTCTTATTTCTTAGTCCTAAGCTTCTTCCTAGTCCTTCCATTCCATTTCTATCACAATTCATAACCAAGATTCCATTTTTATTTATATATTGAATCGAAGTGTCATTTCCCCCATCAGTTTTGACGATGATGATACATAGAAAGTATGTCACCATAATACCAATTCATCTACACTAGAACCTCTATGTCCCACCACCGTAGAAGAAGACAACCATGGTTGGATGGATCCCTTTTTTTACCTATAATAAGGAAATGTCCCAAAATATAGTTCTAAACATGAGTGAATTCTTCAGTATGAAATTCATTTTACCCGTCATAGTTTCTCCAATATATGAGGAGATCCTAAAAAATAATGTATTATATGGAGTTATCATCCATTGAATTCTAGGAGGGGAGATTTTACACCTTATGAATGATTTATATGCCAATTTCACTTGATCTCATCAGGATGGGTTGAATTTCTCCCACTACTTTCAAAGATTAGTCTACTTTTAGCACACCATGGTGTTTCATTATATCGAGTTCTCCAATAGGATTCATGTATGACAGATCCCTGGAAATGTCTTGCATCATCCACCAGAACCCCTCCACACTATTAATTACTCATTTCCCTTTGTAGTTTGGGGACAAGATATTATCAAACCATATCCACATACAACATCACGTATGTGGAGGTGTATCCTAATCACCAAATATTTATCTTCCATGTGGGTAGTAGTGATAATGAATATTTAATTCAAGGTCTGTTCTATCATTGAGCTTGTGAGCTCCACCATCACTCACCATTTTGGCTTCCCTCACACAATTCCCACTGACAATGACACCAAAATTTGAGTAGCTGAGCTGAATACCTATATGATATGTACAATATACTGTCTAACCATAATTATCTCTATCACACAGAAGAAAATGGGCATATTGAGATATTCAACAAGAACCTCTATAACAATTTTTTGATGATTGTTGGTCAGAAAAAAAGTGTTGGCAGTAAAATATTTTCGATTATTAAAGGGATTACCAGAAAAAAAAACTAATAATTCCTCCAAGGGGACCCTATATTCCCTGGTATATGGGATCAAGGTAGTTCTTACAATAGATACTCAGTTATTTTCACTATGTACAAATTTTTGTGATCAAAGACGTCATACAAGGTATCAAAAGGCCATCTTGAGGAGTTTCATGCCCTAGAAAATAATAGGATCTGATCCTTAAAAAATTTGTAGAGGCACAAGAATAAGATATTTATAGTTTTCAATAATAAATTTTTCCTCTATTACTTCCTTCTAGGTGATGCGATATTTACTCATATGACTATGATGATACCCATAAGGAATCCACCAATGTTGGAACCCAATTGGAAGGAACATATATCATCCACATGTTTTACCCCCACAATGCACAAACTTTGGTCACCATGGATAGTTAGTGAAATACCTTTCCTACCAACAACAAATTCCTTAAGCATTACATCACATGAGGTTATCTTTTCTTTCTTATAGGATAAAATATGTAAAACAATCGACCATCCCTATCCCACAATACGTTAAACTATACCCTCATAATCACAAAATGATTTTAATTTTCATGTTGCTCAAGTACTATGTTTGGTTTTATTCATACCCTCACATAATACATAGGAACCCTGAGACATTTTTTTCTTCTGGCCTGACCTTTTTTCGATATCTCCATTTTGTTACAAGATATGTCGTTTGTCATGAGAACTCTTTGGTCCTCAATCACTCTGGGATCATTACCTCTCTATGTTGTGTATACCCATTAGAAAATATCTGATTTCCTTTTATCTAGGCTATAATATGTAAAACTACCTAGAATTATCGTCCCACATGACATTAAACTATACCATCATCCTCACTGCATGACACTAAACTGTACAGTGTTCAGTAACTACATGTGGATTTATTGTTTCCATCATAAGATATGTTGGATTTTCAATACATTTTTTCTTCGAGCACAAACCAAGACCAATATTTCCATTATTTTGGTGGATACTTCATGTGGTATAAGTCCACTTTGGAACTCATTAATGTTAGGTTTGTTACCTCCCCATGGTGTTTATAACCATTATAAAATCTATGGTTTCCATTTCTATGGGATGCAAGAGGTAAAAAATCCCGACAACATTTTCCCAAAAGATGGTAAACTTAGCCCTCATCCTCACCGCATGATGTAAAACTACATAGAATTTTATAACTACATGTGGCTTGATTCTGGACCTCATAGGATATACAAGAATTCCAAGAAATTTTTTCTTTATGTCCAACGTCGAATTACCAAAATTGTCATCTATTCTCAATGGTCACCTAGATTTAGTTCTCCGTAGGGATTTCATGTAGCTATAGTTGAGACCTCTTTTTTCCTCATTCATGTTGTTTTTACAATAGTCTTATCATGTGTTCACCCCTTAGGTACCTACACTTCATCTATGTACATTCATAATGATGTTAAACTAGACAATAACAAAGAACTATGTATCGATTGATTCCAATCATTATGTGATACGTAGGAAATCCATTTCATTTCATCATTGGTTCCACCCCTAGGTGTTATAAATATGACTATCTATATGGCCTCATGTAATATATATGGTAACATGGGATCATGTTGTTTGGTATGGGATTTTTTTGTCCTCATTTAACTGGATTTTACAATTACCACAACATGTATCCCCATCAGGTGTCTATCCCTTCACCTACATCCATTACATGATGTTAAAATTCATGTACAAAAAGAAATACTTATTTCTAGATTTTAATAATTATTAGATGTATAGTAATTCTAAGACATTTTTTATTTGTTTCTATCCCAATGGTCTCCCCTTTCACCCACTCAGCATGTGGTTCCATCTTGAGGTATGTGGTGTGGTATGAGATTCTTTTGTCCTAATTCATGTTGTGTTTGTGAAAGTATCACCATTTCCTCCAATGGGAATCCAAAAAATTTTTCTATTTCCATATTGTATTACATTAAATTACATGTTCTATCAAAAACCTTGTGTTGTTTGATACTAGAATTTGTCGGATGTGTAAGTACCCCTAGAAATGTTTTTATTAGGTCCATCCCCTGGTCATAAACCTATTTTTTCTCTTTTCCCAGCTCATCTTAATGTGTCATCTCCCCATAGTAGAATTTAACGACCTCTCTCTCATCCCATTAACATGTTTATATTCACCACAATATGGGACTCAGAGTGTTTGATTCTAAATTTAAATTCTCTTATTCTTCCACCAAGATTTTTGTTCCCATTTTTTGGGTCTCTATTAACTGAAAAATATCAAATTACCCCCTAATGATATAGATTCTCTGCCTTAAGGATTGCCTACCATTATGGGAAAACGTCCTAGAGGATCTTAAAAAACATCTTGAGATAGATTTTATTTTTCTAATACGGTTGATGGTTGAACCTCTACTGTTTGTTCCCATTCAATGATGCACAATATGGATACATTGTTTTGAATATAGTCAGCAGTTTTCATCCATCATTACACAAATCCCATTGCATCCCAATGTTGGTCTCATGATTCTCAATCCTTATCTCATCATTATTTCCAAATAGATTTATATTACTATTGGTACCACCCCTTAGTGCACCTTTAAAAGTTGAGTGGGTGAACCAGTGTTGGGGGGTTATCCTTGACCCCACCCCTCTGTTACCCTATTTTCTGCTTCTGTATGTTTGAAATATATTCTCTTCCCATTGTTTCCCATAATGAGAATGGTTCACATGGTATTTGGGGTTCATGATAAAGATTATACACTAAAGAAAGAATCATACACCCTATAGTATTAACTCTATTAACCTAAGATAAAAAAATTAGGTCCCAATTTACATGAATCATAATTTTCAAATGTGTAGGTATTCTCTCTGGAATTTGTGATGTGATTCGTCCATCATTGGTTCTCATTCACATTGGAGTTCTTTATGGCTCCACCACTACACATTTCCACTTTAGGAAAGTCTAAGATCTATGGACTTAATCAATGATCTTTGGAATCCTTGTTCACATGATATTTAACTATGTGACAACCCTTATTTTACGCATTTTATAAGAGATACCCATATTATCGTTGGCCATATTCCACATTGTTCTTCAAGAACTGCATGTGGAATGATTTTCATCCTTATGATATATGTAGGAATGCGAGAAATTGTTTATGTGGTCCTGACACCATCCATTCAATATTTTTGGCATCTTTTTATGGGTTCTCCATGTAGTACATGGTTGTGATTGAGCTTCTTTTGTTCTCATATAAGTTAGATTTAGAATAGCCATGAAATATTCCTCTCTTGAGAGTAATCTTCATGACATTCATCATTACCACCTGATGTTAAATTACCTTTGTATTATCCATGCATTATGCATCCCCTTTACATGGGTCACCACCACCTTCTATATCTAAAGGGACCCCAAAATGGAATGGATGATGATTGTTAAGGTTTCCCTACAATTCTGGTCCAATTTCTTAGAAGATGTTGAACGAAATCTTGAGATGGGTTCTACCTGTATTTTGAATATGGTCATTGGTTGACCCTCTATTGTTTTTTTCCATTCCAGGTCACACGATATGGATAATATGTATTGAATATGGTCAATAGTTATCCTCCATAATTATAACACATCCATTGTGCTCAAAATATTTTGTGTAGGGATCCATATTTTCCTCCCCCATTGATCTCCAACACCATTGACGATATCCATCTATAAATCTGTGTTTGTTGAGTAAGAATTTTTACATGGTTAGGATTCCCACCAAAAATTTCTCTCGCATGGTTTTGCACTCTCATGTGATGGGAGAAAACAAACATCACCCATTTTTTCCCGCATCAAGAATGGCTCATGTTATCTAATGAGTCTTGGTAGGGTAATACCAACATGAAATACTATGTTATCCTATGTTATGTGCTCTATGAACAGAAAATAGGATCCCTTTTGTCCAAGACTTATGATGTTAAGATACTACTCCTTGTCCAACATGACTATAAACATTACCGTCCTTACCATAAGAATTTAAAATTAATGGACTTGTCTTACCATATGAATATAAACTCTGAAACCATCATCAAGGACTCGTGACAAAAAATGCCACCACATTTTGATGTTATCCCTTGAGAGGGAATCACCTTGAGCACTGGTTTTCCACAAAACAATTTGTTAAATCCTATATATGGATTGATTCCCATAGTGAAACCTAGAATTTTACTCATTAGATTTCCTTTCAATATAATCACACGAAATGAAAAAAAATAATAAATATCAAATAACACTGTTTATGTGCATGGGTCAGACCTTCACACCATCAAATAACTATGTACGACTCGATTCCTACCCACTCTAGATTCATAGTGAAATTTGGACTGTTGATTTCAGGTCCATCTACCACATCATATCCCCTTTGTTTTCATTGAAACATGACATTAAATTTCTTCCATAACCAAAAAAAATTAAATGCCCCTTGAAAATTATGCGATGCTCCATCTTCTTCACTATAGTGGATTTCCACCACCAGTATCAGTATCTTACCACACCGTGATTTACAAACTACATGTTGCTTTATTTTTTTCTTATGTGATATGTAGTGACACCCGATCATTTATTCATTGGGTCTAGCCCCATTTTCTTTGACATCATTTTACCTTTGGGCCAAATTATTGTCTGAACCCTATGATTTTAAAATAGGAGACTAAAATTAATATGTGGTGTGATGTTTACAGATATGTATTCATGGATTTTGTACATGTTGGGGTTTTTCCCTCAATGAATCACATGTGCTTCTTTTATATATATTACTTTGTATTTGTATAGATCAGAAGCCTTATATGTCTCATTGAAATTGGATTCATCTCCCTTGTACAATAAAAACATTATAGTAATAATCATCATAATCCATGTAACATTTCATTAAACTGTTGGTCTGGGTCCACGTAGTATGACCTTAATCTTTTTGCGACATCCTGGTCATGTGAAATTTAACTATTACATGAATATTAATCACCGTGTGATGATAAAAATGAGTCTATCGTGATCATTTTTGATGTATTCTAGGTCCTTTCCAAAGAGGTCCTATCTTGAAATATGTTTGATCATCATTCAGATCGATACTCTCATACAATGTTCGCTCATCACGGTGTAATATTCTCATGAGTGTTGGAACCCATTTGTAAATACCATAACTTCTTAATAATTATTCGTGTTCCCTTTATTTGTATACTCACCCTATATCAAATTTGAGGGGACCCCCTAAAAGTATGGAAGTTCAGATTCATGGATCTGATACCATCCCGAGCCAAAATTTCAGAAGGCAGTGGACGAAACTTTGAGTTTAGCCACATGTATCAAATACTATAATCAGTTGGCCCTGATTTATTTGTCCCCATTTTAGGACACCATGATATAGTTATTGTTTTTCAAATACAGTCAACAATCATCCTCCATCATCATGTCGCCCCCATGGTGTTCCAAATTTTGGGTATCGTGATCCACACTTTCATTCCCCGTTATTTGGATTGAATTTAATGCCCTTTTATTTCCCCTATCATTCATTATCTCACATTAGTAAATGGATGTTGGATACATTGGTAACCATATTAATCAGTCACAGTATCCATCAACTCAAATGCTGCAGTTGGTCATTTAGTTGTAGAAGAAACTGAGTATTCTATGATTAATAGATACTCGCATACAAAGTCGATAGTTATATTGTCATCACTTAATTCACACACTAGGAATGACCCACGTGATATTAAGGATTTCCATTTTTTTCTAAAATATCATCAATATGTAGTAATCAAAACAAGTGAGAAATATATTCATGCACATTGTTTAAATGTGTTTGTGGACAAAGAATGTATATCTTAATTTGGACAAATCATGTAACATATGTATCTTCTCCATTAATGGAACTGTATAATTCTTCCGCGCTCAGGCGTGTAGCTTATAGGGCTTCTTGATGATTCCCTATGATCATTATCTTCATCAATGTACATAGATTCAGTCTCTCAGTCTTGATTTGCATTTGGTCTTGTTCAGCTTTATGTTCTCCCACATGATAGTTCACCTGTGAAAATTGCTCTTGGGCCTTTTCCAGTTGAGCCTTCAACCGTTCTATGGGTCCCATCTTCTTAGGGAAGAATATGAAATTCTCTATCATCATTACATCAATACTTTGTATTGATTTCTTGTGCTCTTGGAGTTTCAGGATATTTTTGGACTTCTTCTATTACCACTCAGCATCTTGGTGTTTACTACTCACTCACACCTTCGTGGAACGTTTTTCTTAGACCAAAGTGTACAGATGACGTGAATCTACCCCTCCAAAATATATATCTCATATATATGTGTCATTTGATCCAATTCGTCCCATCCACATATATTTTGGAACTTTTTTCAGGAATCACTTGATTAGTTTTCATGGTCGGCATCAGGCCTTCCAACTATCCTCAGCTGCATAAGACTCTAATTCGTTTTGATCTAAGGGATCAGATGGTTTATACTCCGTAAATGTGTCCATGTGTACCACAATAGGATCTTCCCCAAGAATTTTAACTAATTAATCCTAGTATAGTTTTTTTGTTTCTACCTCGATGATGTCATCCCATATGGCTCATGCTTCTGCCCCACCAATGGATTCACTCACTATCTTAATTGATCTCTCAATGAGAACCACAACATGTCACAAATGGGTGATTAAATAATTATAGACCATCAATACCCTCGGTAATGGGCCCCTCGGTCCTCCAGACATCCGTAGTAGTAGGGTGCTCACTATTCTATGAATTTTTTAGAAAAGGGATGTGCTGGGAATTTTGATTGAACCGAATGATATGTGTAGAAACAAGAGGTGGTAGAAATAAAATGGTCAAAATCTGGGTCACGCCTTTGGATTTTCAACACTATAATTCAAGGGAACGATCCTTGTGTTTTATTAATAGCTATGAAGGTTCCATAGAGTCTTTAGTTCCCACCGCAGTGTTATTGGATTATGTAGCTATTGTTTCATGGGATGAATGTACTGACACATGGTCCTCCACACCCATTATCACATATTCTCCCCTAACAATATGGAATCTTTTAAAAAATTCATACTTCATATGTATATTTTGTTTTAAATAATAATATAAAGTGAGAATGTATATGGCATAGGGGCTGAGTTAGAGCATAAATCAAGAGTTACAGAAAATCCTCTTAGAGAAGTCCCCACTGAGGCCATGATTTCTCCATCTTATAGAGAGCCTCCCTTGGAAACTATTTACTCTTCACTCTTATTATGGTCCTATGAATCCACCTCTACCACCAAGGAACTATCTTTTTTATTGAGCAGGGTTAATAACACTACTAATTGAGCCATCAACAACATTGGAGGGGATTGTTTTCCTAATAGTACCCTCAGTCATCGTATTAGTGGTCGGACAGTGCCTTGGGAGTAACCCAATTCATCTAGTTCATGTACATAACTTCTTCCTCATCTATTTCCATGTTGAATATTGATTTTGATATGTTTTTTCCCCATCTCCATACCTTGTTTGTTCAGGTTCACCAAGATGCTGTCAAACATTATGAAATGTTTACAAAATTCACCATCTATCATGGTGTCCAGATAAATTACATTAGGGGGAATCTGCACAGGAACAAAGTATTTTTCCTAAAGCCTATATAGGACTCATGTAGAATATCCTCAATGATTTGCTTCATTTCTGGGTCATTCCGATTGGAGGTTCTAGGATTGACACTGCCACATCCCTTTCGTCGCCTTCAACCGATGCTAGTTTGTGTACGACTGTCCTTAGTTATGCAGCCTCTTAAACATGACCTATATCGGAACTACCCTCATGAATTCCCCTCGCTGTTTCTCAACCATTACATCAAGGTGTGGGGATTACAAAATTACTAGCCTCGGTCTTTGGCTTCTTAGATGTCTCACATGGGTTTGTAGCTACCCAGCTCAGCACATATTCATGGATTAATCTGAATTCTGCAGTAAGTGGTGGAATCTCATTCCACAACTTTCCATCGAAACATATAAACATTATCCATAGTTTCCTCATCACACATGGGTGGTTCTTTTGTCTCACCCCCAAATACACCTTCAATGTTAGTACATACTTAGTAATTTTTATAAAAACTTTTTTTCAAGTATATGGTTCACATATGGGTTTGCAGTACACCCACACTATAAACACACCACCTCGTAATGATAGTAGATAAGAACAGTTATCTATGGTTTTTCTGCTATCATTATTGTATTCTATGGTTGGTAGAGGGAGTGGGTAGACAATGTATTGGTGGCTTTGACAATCCGGTTTTTCGTAACCGTCGTACATAGATTGAGTGGGGAGCTCCCCAAAATATTTACAATTATAGATGAAGAGTGTAACCTAGGTGGGGATATTCAATTGAGGTATTCTCATCCTCCCATGTGCATAGCGAACCAGCTATATAGGAAATGGATGGGACCACACACGTGAAGCAACCTCTTTATTTCATTGATGTACTGAAGCAGGTCATACATTTTTGTTATCATCGATATTCACAAGTTGATGAAACATCTAGAGGTCATATATACTGCCTTGGAAAATGTTCATGGCAGTGCACTCAAGTGTGTTTCCCTCACCAATAGTATCCATCAACATATTAGCACATAGATGAATCCGACCAGCCTAACTATTGGATGTTCGTCATCCTTGATGTCATTTCCCCATATTTGCAATTGTCTGTCCTCCAGGATCTACCAGTGAGAACCTTCTATGCCTCCCTAAGCTCCCATAATATAAGTGGGGGGGCTTGTTGGTAATTTACATAGTGACGCCACTCCCTTGGATGGTATGTTTAAAATGTTGATGAACCACTATGTGGAGTGGACATCCTGGGTGTTCTTATTATCATCGTATGTGCCATAAAATTTGTTAGAAAATGTTCTTTCCAATGGTCCTATCTATTTTTATCATCTAATATATTAAAATATAAGATTAAATCATACTATATCCCTCCAAAAATTGGGATTTTATAGATTTATTGGAGATCCCATTAGCTGATACCAACCTACCTGTGATGTAGGTGGAATGTGTTGGTTTCCAGTGACCACAGACATAGGAGTTGCATGACGATATCCTCCGGTTGGGAACATGGAATTGGGAATCCATGCTACTTCATAAAAGCCTACATGACTCATCATTTTTTCAAACTCAATGTAGGCTGCACACACCTTGTATGCCTAGGCCCACTCATCTATAATGTTACCTCCCTTTCAAATATGACAGTCATTTATTCACCCCTTCTCTGGATTCCCAATACCAGCATTAATAATCATTTTTTACTAATTAGGGGACGTCTCTTATTCCAACTCCTTACCATCTCTTATTTTGAAATGATTGTATATTTAGTGTGATATGGATGGGGTATGCTCCTTCCTGTTGTGTCCATCAGTATCAATGTACCACTAATATTTTACAGGTGTTCTCCTAAACCTGTAGACCATATCACATCTGCTTTCCTCAGAAATCAAGATGTCATCCCACAATCAAATGTTGTACGACAACAACCTCATTCATATCTGTTAGTACTTTTGAGATCCTGATAACATTTTCATCAACGATTCATTGTTGGAAGTACCCTAAACGTACTATTTTATTGAAATTTTGTTTTCCATTTCTTCCCACTAAGCGACATCATCAAGAACTTCCCGAGCAGCCTCCTGAGAAACCATTAGCCCAAGATGTAGGATATTTATGATGTTTTTTCCTTAATATGGTTAACAAATATGGATGAAATATGATAATATTATAGATTATCCTTGACCTCATAAGGAATCACAAAAGAAGAAGAAGTTTACATTATACCGGTTCGCTGAAAAGCATTCACAGAGCACCACAATGAAGAAATAGGTTTTCATAGTCCCATTCGTAGGGTGGATGTATTCATTAAAAAAATAAAATTATCATAGTCATTTGTGGATACAAAATTATAGACAAAAGATCACATTATCCCTATTTATAGGTGACCTCAGGCTCACCCTTCATGGAGAACCTTGGTCCCGCTTCATGGTAGTCTTTGGCCAATGAATATTCATAGCGCGTCACACCCTACACCATATGGGATCCAGCTACATTATCCATTGGGTGTTCTTAGTTAATTATACACATAATTAAACCCTCTCTACCCCTTTATCCCATTATAAGGGGGGTCATTTAATTGGCAGATAAAATCATACCCTCGAAGGCATGAACAATGTTACGACCTGTTCGAAGAAAAATACGAACTTAGAATGCCTTAGAATCCATTAAGAATTATCAACATGAGGTTTTATTGTGATTCTCCTATGTATAGATCCTACAACCAAATGAATAGTAATTTATCTCCTTTGCATAATCCCTTTTCATTCGAAATCTAACTATACATGTATCTCCTCTTGGGTTCCCATTTACCTTCATGATCCGACTTTGATCGTATCCTCACCGTCGCAGCCCATTTATTTCAGTATCTAGTTGTGAACGTATCTCTTCCATGACACCCTTTTCCTCTATGATATGACAGAAAATGTATATAATCTACAGTTCACATTTTCCTCATGATTTAACCAAAAATATATATCCTCCATGGAGCGCCTCATAAGAAGTGTCAACAACATTATATATTTTCTAGAACTATATCCACTTTTAGTAACAAGACAGGGATGCATTTCTCAGGAAAAAAATTCAATATCTAACCAAAACATTAAGATGTTCTTCTGCATTTATCTAATAAATTTACTTCAAGGATATATGCAATAATCTATATATTCCTAAACCTAGTTCCCATGTTTTCTACTAGACTTACATTTATACAAACAATAGATATCTAGACCCAGAAATCCCAGAGATCTTATCTACTGCCCTTAAATTGGCATGATTACAAGGGATCAAATCCCAAAAGACTGAAGATCTTAGTAGTCTTGGTACACCAAATACATAAAAGGATATTGAATTGAAAATTAATTCACAAAATTCTAAAAAAAAAATTATTAGAGGATAATGTTATTCAATCTTTTAGACCCCTATATATTCTTCACATTATAGTTCTTGGATTTTTGGGGATTGGAATAAAAACAAGGGTGAGATCAAATGCTCAATTAGTGTAATGTATAAGAGAAAAATAATGAATCAAGGAGAATAATAATTATAGAATATAAAATAAGTGAACACATATACCATGAAATCAAAAAACTGGGAAGGAAGTGCCTAAACAATTTGGAATGGTAATAAGTAAACAAAAATCCATTCAATTAACTAGATAAATAAATATAAATATATGAAGGTAAAAACTAAAAAGAATTCTTTTTAATCAATAAAATTATAATGAAATGAATCCATAGACTTTTAAATAGTAAAAATATCAAGGATAATAAATACTGAATCAAAATTAAGGTGATTCTTAATTATTGGATGTCATGTCACAAGCACATGAAAACCTTTAGTGAAAAGATCCATCCTCCTGATAGTTTAATACAATAAGTGAAAATCCATTTAATTGGGAAAAATTATTTGTATCTTGAGAACATGTCATGGAATCTATAGGATATATAATTTTTGTACCCCACCAACTATTTCATATCCAATGAATTCTTGATATCGAGTAAAAGTTTTATTAGTATAAAATATGATTTATCAAATATCAATATTCAATAAAGAATATGGATTTATCATTATTTACCTAGATAGTGAAATAACTTTCAAAGTAATCCTCATATGAAAAATAAAATACAGTTCGGGAAATAATCATAACCATGACAATTGATATGGATATTTTAGGGAAATTCATAGTAAAATGATCATAGTTAATTGAATATTTCAAATGGGTTAAAAGGGAGGTAGTGAATTCAAATTAAATCCTTTGAAAAATAAACCATAAACCATCTTGAGGAGGAATGATAACTGTATCAATACAATATACACAAAGTGGATTATGAATAAATGGTTGTTCTGATTGATTCATATAAATATTATAAAAATATATTTTAAAAACATTATTGTGGAAAATATCTTTTTGTTTTGAAAAACCTTTCGAGAAAAATTTCTCTAAAAATCACTTTTTTAAACATTTTCATTCAAAATATAGCTTTAAAACAAGAAAAGGAAGCTTGAAGGAAACATCATTGGTAAATGTGTACACATTGTTTGAGTTAAAAATAAAATTATTTTTACACAATAAATGGTTAGGAAAATTACTATTTTGGAAATCGACATGAAGATTCCATTAAAAAATGGGTAAACGCTAAATGGGTAAAATTTTATTTAATTTACAATTTTTAAAGGTTAGAAACATTTTTTGAAAATATTTTTAGAAAACATGGTTTTAGAAGAAAAATAGTTATCTGAGAAAAGAGGGAATAATGTTGGATTTTAATTAAAAAAATTTGAATACCAAATTGTAGGAATTTGTAATAGTATTTGAAAAATGTGATGAATGACCAAATGATAGAAAAATGTAAGGGTTTATTGAAAATGTTCATATAATTTTCTCAAATGAAAATTTATGATCATTATGATTATTATTGAGGTAAATAATCTTCAAATATTCCAAAGTGTCCCATACCACATTGGAAAATATTAAATCATAAGCCTCATGAAGGATTAAAATTAAATGGCTGTTTGAAATACCATTAAGATAAAAGTATCAATGATATAATATATCAAAAGTTGTAGTACAAACACATTAAAATAATTGGTCAATATGAAATTTATCTCACAAATTTAAAAAGTGGTATTTAAATACGTGACCTTATGTTTCTTCTTTGGGTGAACATCCTTTAAACTCATTTTTAAGGGTTTTAAACCTGTAACTAACTAATACTAGAACCATGAAAATTTTTATAATATCATATCTTATCATCTTATAAAATATTATTACCCTTTTTCTATTAATATTTCCATGTTTTCACTATTTCAAGTGTTAAATAAGTAAATTATCTTGTATGTTTTAACTTTTTATTTATTGTTATTATTAATTTTATCAAGGTTTCATAATCACTATAATGTGAAAAATATTTTTATTATAATATATAGTCATGTTATATATACTTATAATAATCTATATAGTTTTCATATAGGGGATGAAAAGCACATTTCATAGAGACGATAAGATATACGTAGACATGAATGCTACCTTCATTTCATTATCATGTTTATAATGAATTAAAAAATTATTACATATATTTATATGTATTTTATAATTTCAGTTTCATATATTTTTCATCTATCTTAATTTTTTATTAAAATCATCCTTTATATGATATATGATTAGTGTGAATGAATCACATCGTTTTGAAGAGGTGGTAGTCTATACATCCAGAAAAGATGTTATCAGATTTACAAAAATGGAAATAATATGTTTACATATTGTATAATATTACATAATAGTATATAAATGATAAAAATAATATATATTATATATAAATATCATTTCCATCATAATTCACACCCATGAATTGTGGTATATTAAAAAAAAGAATGACATTGTTTCGTGGGGTGGTAGTTCTCTATACACATAAACGTTAAGTTCATTACCCATTAATTGAAATTTTGTATAAGTATAGGTAGAAATATTAATATAATAAAATTTCATTAAATTTGGGATCCTTGTGTTATTATATAATCATGAAATAAATAGAGTGTAGATGGTTGTGAATAGAAATAAAACTAAATATCTTGTTGAAGGAGGTTAAATATTCATTGAGTAACTCTTTTAGGTTTATACGAATGGGATTCCATGGATTGATTTATGACAAAAGGGACGATTCTAGGATGTGTATCGGGATTTTTAGTATCTATATTAGGAAATCTTGGTCGACCCAATGTGATATTATAGGTGTGAGGATTTGGGAGGGGTGAGTTCCTTTTTATAAGGGATAGCACTATTGTAAATTTTTGGAATTTGAATTCCACCCACATTATTCACATGTAACGGGGATCCAAAAAAAATTACAAATTAGAGAAAAGGTAGTATAAGGTATAAATATTTCCATCCAATGTATTTTAAAATCGTTTATAGGTCACGTTTTTTCCATTATGATTAAGGGTTAGTCCATTGTTAAACTTAATTTCACCTTATTATTTTTATTAAATTAAAATTACATGTACTAATATTTTTTTGTAAAAAAATATATTTTGATATTAATAGGTATTATATACTAATTTTATTTCAAATATATAATCCATTTATCATAATTCTAATCATATAATGGATGGAAACTAATTGAAATTTATTCCAATAGACCGGACGACAAGGGGGGTTTTTAATTAAAAAATGCACAAAAGTTTGAGCTGTGTTTATATCCAATTTCAATTTGAAATTGAATATTATGAAAAAAATTAAATAAAATTTATCTATTTAATCTGAATTACCATAATATATATTATTAATATTTAAAAACAAATGAAATGAAATAATGAGTTTTAATTTAAAATTTAATATTTTTCACTATACATCAAAAAAAGAATCTTCAATGAAAAATTAAAAAAATTACCCTAACATAATTTTTTTGTTTATATTAAAATTTTTTTATTTTAACAAAACCTATTTATAAAATTTTAAAAAATTGTTTTTAAAAAATGTTCTCCATTAAAAGGTGGTAAAATTGCATTTATTGAAAAATGTAATTTTTTAGTGTAAAACATGATTTATTCTTATCTTATGCGTATCAAATCTATTGGATTATTATAAAAAAATTAATTGAATAAATTACATATATATTTAAATAATATTATTCTCTAATTTTAATTAATTAAATATATTAGGATAAAACACCTTTTTGAGAATAAAAATAGTTAACTTTAAAATAGTGCCTTTATTTTCGATTGGTTTTTATATTAATTTTAAATTAATTTGTAACCAATGTATTAATTATATATTGTTTTTAAACCATATATTTTTATAATTCAATTAATACAATTAATGACAGGTATTTTATATATTATTTTATTAAATAATATCATTTTAATAATATATTATTGTTTTTTAAAACTCGGTCTTGCATGTAACACAATCCTTTAAAGAAACTCATTTTTTCATACAATATATGATACCATTGTTTCGTGTGCATTGAATGATATTAAATATTTTGACTTCATTTAAAATAATAAATATTTAATAAATATTCAAGGTATTATATTCTTGGGTTTTTCTTAGTGTTGTGTGTTATACACACAATTGAATAAAATGTTACTACTTTATATTTTTCAAGGTGTTATAATTACTAAAATTATAAAAAATACAACATTTTTTTCAAATTACATTTTAAACTATTTTATAAAAAATTAAAATTTTACATTAAAATTTTAATATAATAATTACATAATTAAAACTTTTATTTTAATCTAACGGTATATTTTATTCAATTTTCCATTATATAAGTAGTAATAAAAATTAATAATAGATATTGAATCACTAAAAACAAAAAATAGACTCTTTTAGTTAGATAAAAAGTCAATGTCTTATAAAATTTTATTTACAAATTATATTTAGAATATTTTTAATATTAATTTCATAAAATCTACACCATTTTCTTTATAAAAACTTTTAAATTATTTTAGGTTAATTTTCAGAATTTTTACCAAAAAATATTTTTAGGTGAATATTAAAAAATATAACATTTATGAACACTAATTTTTCTATTAAATCGTTATGATATAAAAAAGAATAAAAATTTATGAAAATAATTATTAACCTTATGTCTATTTAATGTGTAAAATATTATATTTTAAAATATATAACTAAATTTACAAAAAATAACAAATTTTCAAAGCCTACATAGTACTTTATTATAATAAAAAACTGTATTTGATTTTTTACAATGACTAAAATTATTCCATGATTCCATTTTATTTTTTTTATCAGGTCAATGAAACCATTACATTTTTGTTATATAGAAATATGATTTATAATAATCAATGTTATTCATAAATAATATCCTAAATAACAAAATGATCATTATTTTTTTCAATTAAACTACTGTCATTGACTATAAACATCACTATCACACCCATTTCTCCTCACATGTACAATATATTCATAGAAGAATATTTTTCAAATATTTTTCAATATAATCTATTAAAGACCTTCCAAAATCCCTAGATTAAAAAAATATCGATCCTATAATAGTTTTAGACTCAATATAAAGGATGCAACTCAAATATAAAGGTAAATGTTCGAATATACATTACATATCATTGAATTTATCATATTTCCCCCAAAATTATATAATTAATAATTATAATTTCTATTAAAAAATATTTTATTCATAAATCATTTTTTTTGTAAGAAAAATATATACTATTTTTTCCTGCTTTTAAATAAATTTAAAACATCATTCAACTATGGTATTTTTATAATACATATATGAACTATGAATATATATTATTCTATTATTCCATTCATGTACGTTTTAAAAAATATATTTTATTATTTAATATGACATAAATATTTGAATAATTCCTTATCTATGAATCTGGATTTAAAATATACAAATGATACTCATGATGTAAAAGGTAAATAGACATATTTATTATTAACCATTCAAAACTATAAAAAGAAATTTATATGTTGATTTGGGAATATTTTATCAAATATGATGAAACATTGTACTATATTATGTTGTTAATGAAATGAAAATAAAAACATAACTCTTCTAAAAGTAATGTAACAAATATATAGTGACAATAAATAGTTCACATTACGTCAATTCAAATTCAGAATCATAAACCAAACAACCAAAAAATGATCAATGTAAACATTATAAGTATAAGTAATGAATAAAACATGATAAAAATTGATTATATGATTTTCAATAAGCATCATAATTTTCCATAAAAAACTAATTTAAAAATGTAACTTATCAATTTAATAGTTTATATGAGCATCTGAATCATGTCAAAACTTGATGTAAAGATTATTTACCATAATTTTTTTTATTTTGGTTGTATAATCCATGAAATTATATCTCATTGTGCTAATATTTACTCTTTAATTTATGTTATTTCCTTTTTCTTGAAATATATTTTCATTTTTCAAAAAAATATAATTTCTCTTTCATATTTTGGGATATTCATATATCTCTAGTTAACGGTCCAATCATTTCTTTAAAAAAATCATAAAAATGGAGGATTTGTATTTCTTATTCATCTTCATGTTTCTATATTATAAATAATATTTTATTTTTATGATTTATGAAAACACTTTTAACATAAAATGTTCAATGATATTTATAGTTTGGGAGAAGCCCTAATTTATTATCCTTTTTTGTTGATTATTTCACAAATTTCATAATAGTTCAATAAATAATTTAAATTTATAAAATTGTTCCATATCTTTTCTCATCATGGTTTCTTAAATTTGATAACCATTTACATTACTATCTTTTTTTCAACTAATAATGATTTCCCATCATATATTAAAAATTATATTTTTTAAGAAATTACATGTTGCATTAATTATTAGATATTTATGGATTTATCATTTTACCATTTTATATATCATGTATTTAGTTTATGTTTATTATTTATGTATGTTTAATTTCTATATTACAGATATATACATGACCTATTATGAAAAACGGAAGACAAATAATCAGAAAACACCCTAATATATTGGGTAATTATTCATATTTCATGATTTCATTATGTGTGGGCATGATGTGGTTTGTTTTTTCCATAATGTTTTGGGCTGACATTATGTGGATTGAATTTTCGACAATGTTATGTTTCATTTTTTATGATATTTTATGTATGTCAATGTTGAAATGAATTATGCTTTTTCTAAATTTTATTATTATAATCATTACCATGCTCCTATGACATTTTTTTCTATTACATGTACCAATATTCTAGTCTATAATCATTTTTTATTATTCCATTATAAAATTATTAACTCTTATTATTTATCACCCTATTTTTATCTCATTCCACACCGTTATTAGTCATTTTCATTCACCCATTATTTTTTATAAATTCATTTTATATTTCTTGAAGTGATATGAGTATAATGATATCTAGAACAGAATTTTAAAGATACAAAAAAAGTATTTTATAGTTAATTCAAAAAAATATGATGTATGTAATCATTCTGTAACACCAAAACTCATTATTTCTAGGAGTTTTTAATGAAAATTTATGTTGAAAATGATGTTATATTATGTGTGTATGATGTGATTAATTATATTTAATGTGTTATATTGAACTCTTGAAGAAGTATTAGATCTATAAAAAATCATTATGATAATATATATCTCACTTTAATATTTATGAATATTGTCTGTAAAAATTATTTTTATAACTATCATGTCTTAATATAATTCACTATGTCCTGATTTATAATCATGAGATAATGGTTTTTGGGATAATTAAAATCTAATATGCATCATACAAAAATAGTGTTCTATGATATTTTTTCAATATTCAATATTACTATAAAGAGGTTTTATGATGGTTCAAATTATATGATATTATAATTTATGATAGTTATTCATTATATCAGAATATTACACAAAATTTAAATAATATGATGAATAATATTTTTCCTCCGAAACACAAGAAAGTCATTATGTTAAGTTTTTAATAGAGTAACATTAGTGAAGATGTAATTACACTATAAAAGAATATAATATGGAGATATTTATTTGAATTAATGATGATTTTTAGAGCTGGTGATTCTAACTATTTTTAAATGTATGAATTTCACTCCGAGGGAAGGAGTTAAATCATTATTTATTAATATGTGTATATTGAAATAATTTATAATTATTTTGATATATATGTATGAAAGTGCCTCAGGATTGTAAGAGATTATGAATGTAGTGAATAAACCTGTAAAGGTTAATAAAATAATAGGGTAACATTATTAATTTGGTAACATAATTTAATTAACTCATAAAGGATAGGAAATAATTTTTTAGTTTTTGATTGTAATTGAAATAAGGAAGAATTCCTCCTAGGCTGTGTAGATTTTTTAGAGTATTTTTTTGTATTATACATAAACAATAGGATTATCATAGAGTTTTAAGTGGATACTAATGAAAAGATACCATTTTTTTAAATAAGATGTGCTTAGAGAAGATCATCCATGAAAATTTATTTTCTGATGATTTCTTATATGTGTGAGAGAACATAAAAATTTTGGGTGACTTTATTTAAGATAAAAAAAGTTCATAAGTTTCTCACCTATATTATATATATTTTAGTAGTTAATCAAGAGGCCATGTGTGTTTTTGGGTTATATAAAGGATAATGTTATTCATATATAATTAGTGATCATTTTATTTATTATGTTATTTAGGAACATTTTGTTTAACCTAATTTTTAGAAAGATAGAATACTATAATGTTAATCAATTAGAATAAAAAATTAGGATCCCAGCATTTTATGGGTTGTCTCTCTCTCGGTTTTCACTAACTATTATTTCGTTTTTGTTTTCATCGTGGATGTTTGTAATTTGATCAACTAAATGTTTGGGTTGTGAGGAAACATGAGAAAAACGAGGGAATTTTTATATAGAGGGCCTATTTTGGGAAAAATGAATTAATTAGCTGGGATTTATTCTTGTTTGAATTAATAGAGTGTGGGTATGAATGGGTTATATTCTTTATGATTTCATGGTAATTTAGAATCCTAAATAGGGGTTTGGGTATTTTAAAGGGGAAATGGGATGAAAATCATCTACAGAACAATTATACGTCTTGTAAATGGATTACATTTCATGTAATGGTTCAGTGATTTCATAAAAAAATTGAGACGATGGGTTTTTCTACATATCCCATTAAAAAAATTATACAACATGTAACTACACTATATGTCATTTAGTTCTGCAAGATACTATTTTGAAATATATTATGTTGGTGAATTATATTATATTCTCTTGTATCCTTCTACAAACAACTATTGGGAGTCATCCAGGAAAATTTGGAGTGTCAAAATCCCTTATAGATATCATATTTGCATGATCAATCCCTGGTATGTTTGTTCAGTTAGGGTTTTTCCTACTCTCCCTTTTTATTCCAACTGTTATAGTGAAATCCACTGACCATGTGTTTTGTTGGTTTTGATCATTACTAGTCATAATATAGGTTTATTTTGGTGATCATATTCACCTTCTTCCTCATGGTTGATTTCCATTAAAAGCATTATTTGGGTTTATGTTAAAGATATGGGTATAAATAGTTACCCTATTGTTTGATAATATCAATATTTATAAAATACTATAATTACACCATTTAAGAGGGTTACAAAATCATTTAGGGGATCAATGTGATCATTACTATGAGTCCTTTATTTTCAATTTTCTTCAAAAATAACTTATGGATACCCATTGGGTGTGTGAACAATGAATATAATTGAATTTTCAATTAGTATAAAGTGTTTTGTCATTAAATGAGACATTAGGTGATTTCATGATATATAATCCCTATTTTTTATTATTAATTTTAATCAATTTAGATTTAATTGAATGTTGTATATTATAGAAAAATGGTAATTATCATAATTAACCATTCCAATTTATGATGTGATAATGCCTATATATCGGGCATATCCTTAGAACATTAAGACTTATATGCTATAATGATGAAGCTATGTAAACAACCATACTTTACATATATATATATATATTAATTTAATATTGAAGAATATTTATTACATAACATAACAAATACCAAACAAGGACTGTATAGGTTTTGTGTCATTTTAAACTGGTAAACATAAACAACTGGTTCATAAAATATCCACATTGTCTCTCTCTTAATTATTTATAACTATACTCCACATTTACATATCTTAATTAATAAACTTATTCATGACCCCGGGAAAAGAAAAATATGAATTGTCTGATCAAATTATGAGTAAGGGTGAATAATGTAAATATCAATCATGTCTTAATCATAAGAATATAACATTTGAAAATCTTTTCCTTTGTATAAAATTCCATAATATCATGTCATGGTATATATCATATCTGTAAGAACCCAGTTTTGGCTACGAAAGACTTTGGAATATTCTTGATATTATTCAAGAGCAGCGCCCTCAGACGGCGTGCGATTCTGAGCCCCAGAGTGGCCGGAATTAAATTTTCAGTGCGTTCAGACTGGGAACGCCAAATAAATCGGATAACACATAAACGATGATCCAGATCAGAGATCTGAGTGTACAGAAGGGTCTGGAATGGGGTGTTTACCCTAAGAATGATATAAAACATGACATCACGGCACGTTTGGACCCCTCGCTCGCTTTCAGAACGTTAAATGAATTAATTAATTAATTAATTAATTCGTTTAATGGTGAAACTGAAGTATCTCTTAAACGGTGGCTCGTATGAGAAAACTGAAGGCACCGTTGAGTTCGGAACATGCCGTTTACCCTAGGGAGGGTATATGTTCTGCGGGCGTGGGTCATCAGTGGAAAATGGCCCCAGGGGCATTTTCGTAATTTGGCGGCCTCGGGCGCTAAGTTTAATAACATTTGAACGGGGCCTCAGATTAAAATTCTAATACCTCCGTTGCACTCAAAGTGTGGTTTTTAGCATAAAGGAGGATTTATCCCGACCCTGTCGGGAGTTCGGGTACGGGGCCGCAGAAGGGTGTTTAAGTTAATTAATTTATTTAATTAACCTAACACCCCCCCTATCGTCTCTCTCATTTCCCCCTCCCCTGACAAGCTTATCTCCTCGTTACTCCTCCTCTAAGATGGAAACGATGGATCAGAGGTAGTTTTTTCCGCGATGGGGCTCGGATCGAGCATAGAAGCGTCGGCGTTCCGCCCGCATGTAGGTGGATTTGAGTTTTACACCCCTTTCCCCACATTAATTTCCATTTATGCTAAATTACGCCATTAGATCATCAAAAGAATCCCATAATTGCGTAGATCCTGTCCTGAGATTTTCGGAATGCTATCCAGATAGAATTTTCGACCACCAGATCGTTTCCGGTGGTCCTATGAAGTTTTCCGGCCATGAGGCCAGTTTCCAGCAAGCGTTTGATGGCGGTGGACGGCGGTCCGCGTTCAGTGAAGGAGGTCTCCGTGGGGAATCGTGGTGGTGCGGAGGCGGGTCATGAGCATGGGGGCTGGGTGGAGCGGCTCCGGCAGGCAGCAGGCGCGGACGACGGCGAGGTGGGGACCCAGGCGGTGGGCGCCGACGTAGGGCACAAGGGAGAGGTGGTCGCGAGGTGAACGACCCCCTGCGGCGCGACCGTGACACGCGTAACGCAGGTCTCTGCAGGGAAAAAGACCAGCGACGGGGCCCATGGAGGGCCGGTCCGGGCCCGTCCGGCCGAAATGGGTTTTTCCCCTTGAAAAAAATTCGGACGCCCATATGTTTCGCCGCGGGTGTTTGTTTTGCGCGCCGTCTGTTGTAGCACGGAACTCGGGTCAACCCGGACATTTTGAGACTGTGTCAGGAATTTTTAATTTTCATTACAAGGGTCTTGGGGCACGACATGATGTTAAGCGGTTTGATGTTTTTCTGGAAATCTTTTTTTGGACAGCACAGACGCGTCCGACGTCCATTTTGAACACCGTCAGTGGCGTTGGAACCCTGGCGCCGAGGCGGAGCTTTCTAGGGTGGTTTCAGGCGTTGATGCTAGAGTTTAGGCATGGTCCCCATGGCCCGTCTATTGAGTTGCGAGCAGCATTTAGCGACTTTTTCATCTGGCATCCATTCGGGGCGTGCGAGCAGTCGATTATGGATGTTTTTTCTGAGGGGATTGCAATGGTGAAATCTGCCTGCTCTAATTCCACATGATGGTGCGGACCCCATGAGGGTCGTTTGGGCATTGACGGTGATTTTCCATCTCTATCACCGGTCGACCATTTTGGACAAGTGAATAGTCCATCTTGTGTACTTTTTTGAGAGGATCGCAATGGTGTGATCCGTTCGTTGAGTTTCGAGACCGGGATGCGGGTCCCACGTAGCACCGCTCGTGTGCGGTGTGCCGGAATGCATCTTTTTCTCCGGATGTCCGTTCCACTCAAATGAGAAGTCTTTTTGATGTGTTTTTCCTAGGGGATCACAATGGTGTGATGCGCCTGACTGTTTTCGGGGCCAAGTCTCGGGACCACGGGACGTCATTCGGGCGTAAGGCAGTGTTGGCGACTTTTACGTCGGATACCCGTTTGGGGTGAGTAAGTAGTCGATCTCACATGTTTTTCCACGAGGATTACAATGGTTTATTCTGTTCAGGCGTGCAGAGCCTCTTGTGTGATCTTATTTAAATGTGGAAATGTGAAAGGCATGCCGATGGTGGTTCTATATGCGATGTTTGCAAAGAACCCTTGGCGCGTGATCACATGCACTCCTGGTTGAGTGGAGTAAATGCTTAATGAGATGTGGTTGGTCGTGCCTGGGCTGATGAGGAGGTATGTTGGTGAAGTTATGTTTACGCCCTTCGCGTTGACATTGGGGTGCCGTGTACATGATATCCTTTGGGCTGGAGATTTAGCATACTCTTAGAGTATGCGGGAACGTTGTGGGGTACATGTAGATTTTTGTACCTGAGAATGTTTGTGCGCTTGGTTGGGGTTGAATTGGGGACACGCGTCGTGTAGTCCCCATGTGTGTTCCATGTTCTTCTTTGCGTTCTTTTGACCTCTCGTGATGTCAAGGGTCCCTTTGTTCTCATTTTTTGACCCACGGGGTTGAGTTTTTTCCCTGGCTCTGTGCTCGATGGTTTAGATCAGTAGGGTTGAGTGGTTTCCCTGGTTTTGTTCCAGTGTCGAGTGGTTGCACGATACCCACTCCATGTTCGGTTGGAAAGTGCTATACCATTCAATAGAGATGGCCAGAGAAGTTCTGGGTTTACCCTCTAGTAGAGACCGGACAGTGGGTCACTCATAGACTTCTTCGGGTTTACCCTCCAGTAGAGACTGGGCAGTGGGTTGCCCACTGACTTTTAGGGTTTACCCTCTAGAAGAGACTGGGATGTGGGTCACCCGACACTCTGAGGGTATACCCTACAGCAGTGACTGGGCAATGGGTCACCCGACGACTCTCGAGGGTCTACCATCCAGTAGGGCTGGGCAGTGGGTTGCTCGTCGTCTTGTTTCAGGTTTACCCTCCAGTGGAGACTGGGCAGTGGGTTTCTCACTGACTCTTAGGGTCTACCCTCCATCAAAGACTGGGCAGTGGGTTAGCCGACGACCTCTTAGAGTCTACCATCCAGCAGGGCTAGGCAGTGGGTTTCCCGTCATCTAGTTCCACGTCTACCCTCCAGCAAGGCTGGGCAGTGGGTCGCCTGTCGACTTATTCCAGGTCTACCCTCCGGCAAGTCTGGGCAGTGGGTCATATGTAGACTTATTCAAGGTCTAACCTCCAACAGAGGCTGGTCATGGGGTCACCTAATGATGTATTAGTTTTTAACCTCCATCAGGGTTGGGCAGTGGGTCACTCGATATCTGGTTATGAATTACCCTCCAGCAGGGCTGGGTAGTGGGACACCCATTGACATTCCAGACCCAGTCATTTCTACGTGGCTAGTCTATGGATTTCCTCTTTGAAAACTGGAGAGGGACCCTTGGTTGTATGGGTCAGTGATGGAACCACCTTGTCTTTGATGAGACCTCTCGACTGCGGGGTAGTGGCGAGGTGTCGTTTGACTTAACCCGGAACTCTCAAGTACGAGGGGCGCTTTCCCCACTGAGACGCATCCTTTAGACGTGACCTAAAACCATGCGGGCGAGTCAGTGCCACCCAAAGTGGAGAGTATCGAGGTGTGGTGATTTGAGCCCCTTGACTTTTAGATCAAGGCAGACGTGCGGGATGCTGGGCACTGATGGTGTTTACTTCTGGGACTGTTGGTGACTCACTTTCCTTAGGCTGATCTATGGGATGTAGATCCCCTTACAATCTCATTTGGGCGTCTTATTGAGAATATGTATTTGTATATACATTATTCTAGTACCCACTTCCAGGGTTTGGTTACTCTCTTTCCAGGAGAGGCGAAGATGCGTGGGGTATGCCACGTGCTTTCTGTGTCTAGCTTCTTGTGGTTGGATGAGTCTACTAACCTACTATAGGTAGCGAAGACTTGACGGGAAGTCCATATTCTCACCATTACCAGCTCTGTGTGTTTGGAGGAGTCTTCCTTCTGTCCTCTTGTTGGGTTGAGCTGGACTCTTTACTGATGTACTCTTGACTGCACTCTCAGTTGTACTCCTTTACTTTTCCTGTTCGATCTACTGATCACCCTTCGGTACCTCCTTTGTTGCTCCCTTGAGCCTTCGGGGTATCCTTCTAAGTATATTTATACTCACCCCTGCTTGGGCTTTGCCCGCACTTGGTGTGCCCTTATAGATGACAGAAAGTTTGGTCGTGACGCCATAGGAGCTTAAGAGCTGGGAGCTTGGACCGCGTGCGGTGGTCGTTGTCGGGTTCCAGGTGTGGAACCCTCCCAGCTGTTTACTGTTGTTTTACCCTATTGCCGGGTTGTGACACCTTTCTGGTTGGGTGCGTGTTTTTCCCCTTTTTCTTTTTAGTTTACCTCATCACTTTATGGTAATGTTTTAAGTTCGATGCACATTTTTGGTTTATATATATAGCAGTTTCCCTTTTCTCTACTTCTCTTTTCTTTTACTCAGCACTTTTTCATTGAGTGTGATGCGTGTGTGTGTACAGATACTCAGGCAAAGGCCTCCTCAAGTTGTTTAGCCTTCGGTGCTTGTCGCCAGCCCCTGCCTATGGAGGCGGGCTTGGGGTAGTTGCGGCTCGAGCCCAGGTAGGGTCGGGTCATGACAAAGTGGTATCAGAGGTGGTTCGTTCCTTGGGACGTTGTTCGGACGTCCCTAAAATAAAAGGAATGGGTTGGGATTTAGGGAAAAAGTGTTAACATGTCTCGAGAGCGGCTCTTAGGACAGGGAGTCCAGTGATGGTGTGGCGGCCGACGTATCCATTCACCAAAACCTTGATAACCCTCTTTTCGACTCCGCATGCTGAGACACTTGTTTCAGGGAAAATTGGTTTGTGAATCACATATGATTGAGTCTTTGATTTTCCTTCTTGAGTCAGCTCCCCATCATTGTTGTATTGGTATACACATATATACTCATCTGACCGCAACACTCCTTGATAATATTCAGGATTTCTCCGTGAAGACAGCTAGCCAGGATGTCAGCTTTGGTTCATGACGACGACCCTGTGAGCTACGAGGCCAGATTCCAGGACCCATAATCCGAGCCCCTTTATCCAGGTGGGTCGGTAGCAGCACCCCCACCTGTTGAGCAGCAGACAGCTTCAGCGGAGCATGCTGAGCTTGAGCGCAGGTTGAGCACGCTTCGTGGGTTCCACCGGCAAAGACCGCTGAGATTCAGTGGTACACCTTTTCAGGCTTGTGCAGTCGCTGATAGATCAGAGAGTGGCTTTGCCAGCCAACCTCTTTCGTGGAGCAGCTTGGATTTGGTGGAGTCTTGTGACTCAGTTTCTTGACGAGTTGTCACTTTCATGGGGAGACTTCCAGTTGTTGTTTTGTGAGGAGGTTTTCCCCTTCTTCTTACGCTCCACTTGGATTCAGGAGCTCCTTTAGTTTCAGCAGGGAGGGATGATGGTGGCCATGTACGCGGATATTTTTGCAGACCGTGCACGCTATTACCCGAACTTGGCCCATGACGACAACATCCGAGTGTGGAAGTTTGAGCAGGGTCTTCACCGAGAGATTTGCGCTGTCAAAGTACCCTTGGTAATTTCCACATATGCCGGGGTGCTAGAGCAGGAGATGGTGACAGAGAGCTTCCTGTCACGTTCTAGAGTTGGGGGTTGCAGCAGGCACGTTGGAGCCAAGATGTCTGCGGCAGCTAGCAGGCATGGGCAAGTAGAACCTCGACACTGGTGGGTTTATGAAAACCAGGCTCAGGGGCATGGTCGTACACCACAGTGGCGCCAGAGATCACTAGTTCATCCCGAAGTGATTCAGTTCTACGCTTGCAATGGGTGAGGTCACTTGTCATGAGACTGCCCGACTAGGCATACAGAGAGCTTCGGGCAGATAGTAGGTGCGTCACCACGACAAAGGCAGTGCCGTGATCAGATTAGTACACAGAGAGGTGGTTCTAGAAGTGGAGGGGGAGGAGCTGGTAGTGGGTACAGCTTTACGAGGTCTTCTCATCACCACTAGGTGGTCCACAACATGATTCGGAAGCTGACAGTTGGGACCGAGGACAGCCGCGAGCTTTGGATTTCTACGATCTTGTAGAGCATGAGGTGATAATAGGTACGCTCTATAGCTCTTCTACTGTTGGCAGTAGAATTGTTAGACTCTGTGTGTGGAATTCTTTCCTCCCTGCTCCTTGCTTAAGGTGTTACCAGCGTTGCGTGGGGCGTCGGTGTAACCCTGTGTTTGTATGATAAAAGGAGTGAGACCTTTTTCATTTAGTCGATGGTGTCGACTCCATCGCTTTCCGAGTGTGTAAGAGAGTCTTGGTTGCGAGTCATCGACTGTGAAATCTTGTGTGACCATATATCCTTAGGTGTTTCACCATATGGATATTCTGAAGGAGGGAATTATAGGTCCTTGTTCCAAGTGTGGCTAGTGATTCCAGTCATGGTGTGCGACATGGAGGTTTGGTCGGGGAGTTGAGCTACCCTTGAGAGCCTTCGGGCCGTTTGAGGCCATGAAAAGGGATGGCGAGGTTCTCTACCGCCTTGCCTAACCCCAAAGTCTGGAGTGGGTGCACGATGTCTCCCGCGTGGTTCACTTGAAGATAAGTGTGCATGATTCTATTCACGACATCGGCAAGGGCCGACCTTGCGTGAATAGATCAAATCCTTTGGTCTGTGTGTGGTGACGCGGGACTGTGCAAGAGTTATTCTGGGTACGGAAGAGCCAGGTGTTGGCTTAGTACCCTGAGTTTTTCCCTGGTTTGCTTTTCGGGGACAAAAATATTGAAGAAGGGAATGATTTAAGAACCCATTTTTTTCTGCAAAAGACTTTGGAATATTCTTGATATTATTGCAGAGTAGCGCCCTCAGACGGCGTGTGATTCCGAGCTCCAGAGTGGGCGAAATTAAATTTTCAGTGCGTTCACACTGAGAACGCAAAATAAATGGGATAACTCTTAAACGGTGATCCGGATCAGAGATCCAAGTGTACGGATGGGTCCGGAATAATGTGTTTACCCTAGGAACGACATAAAACAGGTCAGCGCGGGACGTTTGGACCCCTCGCTCACTTTCAGAATGTTAAACGGATAAATTAATTAATTAATTAATTCGTTTAATGGTGAAACTCAAGTATATATTAAATGGTTTCTCGGATGGGAAAAATGAAGGCAACGTTGAGTTCGGAACGTGTCGTTTACCCAAGGAGGGGTATAAGTTCTGCGGGCGCGGGCCGTCAGTGGAAAATGGACCCAGGGGTGTTTTTGTAATTTGGCGGCCTCAGGCGCTAAGTTTAATAACTTTTGAACAGGGCCTCAGATTAAAATTCCAAGACCTCCGTTGCACTCAGAGCATGGTTTTTAGCCTAGGGGAGGATTAATCCTCACCCCGTCGGGAGTTCGGGTATGGGGCCACAGAAGGGTGTTTAAGTTAATTAATTTATTTAATTAACTTAACCCCCCCTTCTCTTCTCTCTAATTTCCCCCTCCCCTGGCGAGTTCCTCTCCTCCTTCCTCTTCATCTGAGATGGAACAAATGAATCAGAGGCAGTTTTGGCCACGACGGAGCTCGGATCGAGCATAGAAGCGTCGGCGTTCCGCCCGCAGGTAGGTGGATTCGAGTTTTACACCCCTTTCACCGCATTTAAATTCCATTTATGCTCAATTGCGCCATTGGATCTTTGAACGAAGGCCATAATTATGTAGATCCTATCTTGAGCATTCCGTAATGCTATCAGGATCTAATTTTTGACCACCTGATCGTTTTCGGTGGTCCTCTGATATTTTCCGGCCACGAGGCCGGTTTCCGACGAGGGTTTGATGGCGACAGATGGGGCCTCGGCGTTCAATAGAGGAGGCAGCTGCCGGGCGTCGCTGTGGTGTGGAGGCCAGTGGAGGTGGATCTTCAATAAAGTGGCTGGGTGGAGTGGCTCCGGCAGGCAGTTGGCGCGGACGGCGGTGGGGCGGTGACCCAAGCGGCGGGCGCCGACGTAGGGAACAAGGGAGTGGGGGCCGCGAGGCACGCGGCCCCGTGCGGCGTGAACGCGACCCGCGTAACGCGGGTCCCTGTGGGGAACAAGACCGGACGTGAAGGCCAGTTGGTGGGGGCGGCGACGTGGCCCGCGGAGAGCCGCGGGAGCCACGGGCCGGCCCAAAGGTGTGTTTCCCCTTGAGAAAAATTCGGACGCCCATATTTTTCGCCACGGGTGTCCGTTTTTTGTGTCGTCTGCTACAGCGCGGAACTCATGTCAAGGCGGACCTTTTGAGATGGTTTTTTGAAATTTAAATTCCCAAGTCAAGGGGCTCAGGGCGCAACACGATGCTAAGCGGTTTGACATTTTTCAGGAAATATTGTTTTGGACAGCGCGGACGCGTCCGACGTCCGTTTTGAATGCCGTCAGTGGCGTTGGAACCCTGGTGCCGAGGCGAAGCTTTCCAGGGTGGTTTCAGACATTGAATCCAGAGTTGAGGTATGGGCCCCACGTCCCGTCTTTTGATCTGCGAGAAACGTTTAGTGACTTCCTCATTGGGCGTTCGTTCGGGGCGTGCGAGCAGTCGATTTTGGATGTTTTTCCGAGGGGATTGCAATGGTGCAATCCGCCCGCTGTATTTCCGCCCGACGGTGCGGGCCCCATAATGGCTGTTTGGGCGTGACAGCGATTTTCCATCTCTATCACCGGGCGACCGTTTTGAACAAATGAATAGGCCATCTTGTGTACGTTTTTTATAGGATCACAACGGTGTGATCTGTTCGTTGAGTTTCAGGACTAGGATGCAGGTCCCACGTAGCACCGCTCATGTGCGGTGCGCCAGAATGCATCTTTTCCTCCGAATGTCCATTCCACTCAAGTGAGCAGTCTTTTTGACATGTTTTCTCGAGGGTATCTCAATGGTGTGATTCACCCGACTGTTTTCGGGGCTGAAGCTCGGGACTACAGGACGCCGTTAGGGCGTAAGGCGGTGTTGGCGACTTTTAAGTCGGATACCCGTTTGGGGTAAGTAAGTAGTCTATCTTGCATGTTTTTTCGCGAGGATTACATCTGTGTAATCTGTTCAGGTGTGCGGAGCCTCTTGCACGATCTTATTTAAATGTGGAAATGTGAACGACATACCGATGGTGGTTCTTTCTGCGATGCTTGCAAAGAACCCTTGGCGTGTGATCACGTGCACTCCCGGGTGAGTGGAGTAAATTCTTAATGAGATGTGGTTGGCCATGCCTGGCCCAATGATATAGAAAGTTGGTGAAGTTACTTTTACACCCTTCGCATTGACGTTGGGGTGTTGTGTGCATGATATCCTTTGGGCTGGAGACATAGCATACTCTGGGAGTATGCGAGAATGCGGGGAGGTACATGTGGATGTTTGTACCTGAGAATGTTTGTGCGCTTTGTTGGGGTTGACTAGGGGCCACACGTCGTGTGGGCACCATGTGCGTTCCATGTTCTGGTTTGCTTACTTTTGAACTCTCGTGACGTCGAGGGTCCCTTTGTTCTCATTTGTTGACCTGTGAGGTTGAGTTTTTCCCCTAGCTATGTGATTGATGGTTTAGATCAGCAGGGTTGAGTGGTTGTCCCTAGTTTTGTTCCGGAGTTGGGTGGTTGCACGATACCCACTCCGTGTTTGTTTGGCCAGTGTTTTACTATCCATTAGAGACGGCCAGAGCAGTTCTGGGTTTACCCTCTAGTTGAGACTGGGCAGTGGGTCACTCATTGACTTCTTCGTGTTTACCCTCCAGTAGAGACTGGGTAGTGGGTTTCCCACTGACTTCTAGGGTTTACCCTCTAGCAGAGACTGGGCAGTGGGTCACCTGATGCTCTTAGGGTTTACCCTTAAGCAAAGACTGGGCAGTGGGTCACCCGACGACTCTCGAGGGTCTACCCTCCAGCAGGCTGGGCAGTGGGTCGCTCATCGTCTTGTTTCAGGTTTACCCTTC
Source organism: Viscum album (assembly GCA_963277665.1). NCBI lineage: Eukaryota > Viridiplantae > Streptophyta > Magnoliopsida > Santalales > Viscaceae > Viscum > Viscum album. The sequence goes on along the minus strand of OY728153.1, from coordinate 1,352,612,653 downwards.
CGTGGAGACTGGGCAGTGGGTTTCTCACTGAATCTTAGGGTCTACCCTCTAGCAGAGACTGGGAAGTGGGTCACCTGACAACCTCTTAGGGTCTACCCTTTAGCAGGGCTAGGTAGTGGGTTGACCGTCATCTAGTTCCAGGTCTACCCTCCAGCAAGGCTGGGTAGTGGGTCGCCTGTCCACTTATTCCAGGTCTACCCTCCGTCCAGGCTGGGCAGTGGGTCGTCTTTCGACTTATTCCAGGTCTACCCTCTAGCTGAGGCTGGGCAGGGGGTCTCCTGCTAATGTATTAGGGTTTACCCTCCAGTAGGGGTGGGCAGTGAGTCACCCGATATTTGGTTATTAATTACCCTCCATCAGGGCTGGGCAGGGGGACACCTGTTGACATTCTGGACTCAGTCCTTTATACTAGGCTAGTTTGTGGCTTTCCTCTGTGATTATTGGAGCGGGACCCTTGGTTGTATAGGTCAGTGATGGAACGACCTTGTCTTTGAGGAGACCTCTCGACTGCGGGGGCTGTGATGAGGTGTGGTTTGACTTAACCCGGAACTCTCAAGTATGAGGGGCGCTTTCCCCACCGAGACGCATCCTTGGGAAGAGACCGAAAACCAATTCGTCAAGTCAGTGCCACCCAAATCATAGAAAGTCAAGGTGTGGTGATTTGAGCCCCTTGACTTGCAGTTCGGGGCAGACATGTGGGATGCTGGGCATCGAAGGTCTTTACTTCTGGGTCTTGTTGGCAACTCACTTTCTATGGGATGAGCTATGGGATGGAGATCCCCTTACGATCCCGTTCAGGCTTCTTATTGATCATATTTATTTTTATATACCTTGTTCTAGTACCCACTTCATGGGTTTGGTTACTCTCCTTCCAGGAGAGGTGAAGACGCATGGGGTATGCCATGTGCTTTCCGTGTCTAGATTCTCATGGTTGGACGAGTCTACTCTCATACTATAGGTAGTGAAGAATCGACCGGAAGTCCAACTTCTCACCATTTCTAGCTCCTTGTGTTTAGACGAGTCTACCTTCTGTACTCTTGTTGGGTTGAGCTGGACTCTTTACTGCTGTACTCTTTACTGCACTCTCGGTTTTACTCCTTTAATTTTCCTATTCGATCTACTGCTCACCCTTCGGTACCTCCTTTGTTGCTCCATCGAGCCTTCGGGGTATCCTACTAAGTAATTTTACACTCACCCCTGCTTGGGCTTTGCCCGCACTTGGTGCGCCCTTGTAGACGACGGACAGGTTGGTCGTGATGCCAGAGGAGCTTAGGAGCCAGGATCTTGGACCGCGTACGGTGGTCGTTGTCAGGTTCTAGGTGTGGAACCCTCCCAGCTATTTACTATTGTTTTACCCGTTGCTGGGTTGTGGCACTTTTCTGGTTTGGCATGTGTTTTTCCCCTTTTTCTTTTCAGTTTACCTCAGCACTTTCTTGTACTATTTAGAAGTCGATGCACATTTCTGGTTTATATATATAAAAGTTGCCCTTTTCTATACTTTTCTTTTCTTTTACTCTGAACTTTTTCATTGAGTGTGATGCGTGTGTGTGTACAGGGTCTTAGGCAAAGGCCTCCCCGAGTTTTTTAGCCTTTGGCGCTTGTTGCCAGCCCCTGGCCTATGGAGGCAGGCTTGGGGTAGTTGTGGCTCGAGCCCGGGTAGGGTCGGGCCGTGACAATATTAGTGCAATATAATCCTAAATATTAATAACATAGGACATGAAATTTTTATGAATACACACATAAGAATTGAAAAATAATTTCATATTAGTCAAGGATCATTGGTGAGACTCTCATAACAGAAAAAGTCCATTACTGAACTAATTTCACTCCTCGTTCCAACCCTGTATTGCTGATCTAGATTTACATTCCGTTCAAGTCATGTCTAACAAATGATATATTGATATTTACCCAATTAACTTTTGATGGATATATCTCCCACCCATCTCATAATGATATCATTGTTACATGTTTGACAAAACATAAACCATTAACCATAGTATAACCCAAGGAACAAAAAATTGGGTTTCTTAAACCTCATTCTGTTATAAAATAATCCTTATAAGATAAATGTATTTTGTATACATAATTTCATCATAAACCCATAAAAATCTAAGTTATATTAGTCATATAAATGTAAAACTATGTCATCTTATATGGAAAATAATTTTTATAAAACAATTGAGCTTAATTCCGGAGGAAAATATCCTTTCTTCATCAAAAATGTTTTCATTTTTCAAATCTCCAAAAAAAATTTAAATGAATCATTTTATTTGAAAATAAACATGTAATATTTTAGGGTAACCATCATGGAAGTACGAAATTATGTTTTTGTAAAAATAAATTCAGGCTATACAATTTCAAAAACATTCTTCTCGTAAATTTTTCAGAAAAGTCAACATGTATCTCATACCGAAAATGATAAAAGATTCCATTCATACCGATTTGTAAAAATTAACAAACGAGTAATATTTACATTAAAAAGATATAAAAGGATATAAATAATATTTTAAAAAACATATTTAGGATTCATGGATTTTAAAGACAAATATACCTTAGGATATAGTTACAAATAAATAATCTGTGATAAAAACTAGATTTATGAAGTTATCAATTAGAATTGGTCTGATATGATTCGTATGTATATGAACCTCTTATATACTGATATAAATAATTTTAATGACTAATTCCAGAATCATAATCATTTTTATGATAAATTTTATGATCATATTTTTATCTATTTGTTAGTAACGTTTCATTGTTACACGTTATTTGGGTAGTTAATACTTTATATTCTTTTTGATTTTTTGTTGGAGAGGTTCATGTTACGCTTTTTTGGTAATAGTTATATCATTTACATAATGGTATTTTTATAATATATATAATATTTATTTATTAAATTCATTTATATAATCATTCTTTAATTAAAATTATGTATAATGAACCACATCGCCCCGTGCAGAAGGTAAGTCGTACACACGAACAAGCGACGATATCATTCGCATAATTATCGAATGGTATTGAATTATATGTTGTTTTTTATCTCAGAATAAATATCATTTTATATTTATCATACATATATTTACTAATTCCATCATTATATCATTCCATGTAAGGTAGTGGTGCCAAATCAGATTACACCACGGCGTGGAGACGGTAAGTCGTACGTACATACACATGGTGATTTCATTTTTCATAGGATGTGTTAAAAGTGGACTATAATTTTCTCATAATAATAATATCTTCTCATTATATATGTTCCACTAGAGTTATTACTTTGTAATGAAACAATACATGGTGAGGAAGAAGAAGAATGAATTTTGAAAGAACCATTAAATGATATTACCTCTTCTTCGATGTTCTCCCCGAAATCTACTTTTAGAGCACTATAGATTGTATTTGAAGAACACAAGGTCCAATGATATTTTTCTAGGTACGTTTATAAGATAATTTTACAATGTATGTTCGAGCTTGAAGGCTCAAAATGATATGAAGAGTTGAGGGAGGATGTGCCCGTTTACCATTGATGTGAGGGGAACTTTTGAAATCCTGAAAAATATTAATTTATAATAAAATCAAACCCTATATAAAAACAACCAAAATTTACCAATATCAAATATGAGATGAGATATGGTTGTAATCCCATCAACTAATAAATTCTAGACAACTCTTTATATAAATTTAAGAAATATCGTTTTTATTAACACTTAGATATTCTATTTTATTTTTAACTAGGGTAAAAAATATTTCGATATTAAAAGTGTGAAATATTTACTTATTTGAAGTCAATCAAACCATAAAGGAATAACATATAATATTATAGATTATTTAATATTTATTATATATTTTTTTAAAAAAAATTATGATTCTTAAATAATTATTAAAACCTTATTTTGACAAAATATCAATAATGTCATTTTTGAAACTATTTATTAAAAAGAATTTAAAAATTATAAAAATAAGAAGTAAACCTAGATAAATTTTTTTTATTACAATACCTAAGGGGTCAAGATAATATATAAAATTCATTTTCTATAATAAATATCCCAAATTTTATTTATTGAAATATTTTGAATAAATTTATTTGATCTGTTCATTAATAAAATAATTACTAACTCAATTTTGTGTAATTATTTAATATACTTATTTATAGAATAAAAATTTGAAATAAAATAATATAATGAAGAAATTTCCATTATATTTCATAATAATACTTTTAGTATAATCTTTTGAAAAATGAAAAATAAAAAATGCTATAATCTTTTAAAAACGATTTTAACAAATCTATCTTCACATTAAATAAAATAATAAAATTCTCATAATATCTTCTCTAACCCTCTATATGGTCGATAATTCGACCCTTGTATTCTTATCGTCCAGATATACTCTAACAATATGGTTTGGTCATGTTTTTTGGCCTTTTGAAAGTTATTATAATTTTAATAAATCTTTTAATTGTTTTCTTATCAATTAAATTTTTTTTAACACACAAGTATAAGTCTTTAAGGTTATTATATATTTCCTAAAAATCAAAATTAAATTATAATGATAAATACAAAAAAAAACAATGAAATTACTATTTATAATATAATTTATCCTCTATATAACCTTATATTATAAATAATTTATTTATTAATGTTTGAGAGTGATATATTTTACTTTTCTTTAAATAAAATAAATTAAATATCCTAATCTTATTCTAGTGGTTTCCAAATTGATACAATTTCAACCCAAGTATGGTTTATGGAAAATTAAAATTATATAATTATATTAATACAATCATTAGGGTGTTTTTATAATATTATTTTTACCCTTAATTAGCAGATTTACCCATTTATCTTGTTAATAAAATTTACCAAAATTACTATTCATATTTCCCAAAAATTAAATAAAGATATTTTCATAATTTAGACCTAATGATTCAAACTGTGGAATGAATTTTTCAAAATTCAAAACATAGGAGTTGCAATAATCAATTTTAAATTAATCTCTTTGTTGAAATTACAAAATGAGTTTTAAGATATAAAATATTTCCACTGATTGAAATGTTTATACATCTAAATTTAATGTAAAATTAATTCCAATCAACAAATTATATGAAATGATAAGAATATATTCTATTTATACTTTTAAACTGTTAAATAATATAATTTATCCATATAAATTATTTAAATGAAGGAAATATTTTTTCGTTAAAAATATATCATATTTTTAATAATCACCAAAAAATGATAGTTATCAAAAAAATATCATATATTCTTTCAAAATAAATTTTTTATCATGATTAATAATAAAATGTTGATTTTTTTATGATAAAATTATTAATGTCTCAAAATTATTATTTAAAAGTGGTTTTTTAATCAATGTTAAAAAATTATACTTTTAGAAAAATATGTTTATGTACTTCATATAGGGGTTTACTCAAACCCTATGAGAATAATATCCTTGGGATTAATATAAAAAATATTTTACTATGTATATAACACGTATACATCTCATCGAATTCATTACTAAACGTTATTATCTCAAAATAAAAATATCTAATTGATTTATATATTTCATTAATAATTGATAGACAATGAATTCACAATGAATTTTCATATGTTAGTTACATTTATACTTGTTAAACTAGCGATAAGGAAATAATGGTTATTTTATAATAAGGGTGTCTCGTGTTTTTGTTTAAACTCTTGATTTCATGCAAACCATGTTATTAACGAATAATTATTAATTAAATAAAATACTACATAAAAAACATTCTGATGTCACATTCTACCACTATTAAACAGAATTTCACACTTGAAATTCATCACTTGAAAAAAAGAATAGATGAGGATTATCCTCCCTCATCATATCATAATGTTCTTATGTAGCTTCTTCAAATTTTTGGTTCCTCCAAACTAATTTAACCAAGTAATTAGTCTGGTTTTGTAGATCGTTATTGCTACGATCCCAAATCTCTATCGGTTGTTCTTCATAAGATTGATCGTGGAACAGTGGTGCGACTTCTGAGGCTAGTACATGTGATTGATCATGTATTTATTCTCTCATGAGAGATACATGGAGAAAATCATGAACATGTGATAGATTTAGTGGATGTGCCAATTGGTAAGCTACAATCCCAACATGATCCATAATTTCAAAAGGACTGATATACATAGGGACCAGCGTGTCCTTTCAAAATATCATTACCCTCTTACATGGATATATTTGTAGAAATACCTTATCACTCTCTTCAAACTCTAGGTCTTTTATCCAGTTGTCAGCATAATGTTTTTTTGACACTGATTTTTTACTAGTGTTGTAGAATAGTTATAACCTTTTTTTACCATTTCATCAACAAGATCGGGTCAAAATAGGTTTCATTCCCCAAATTCATCCCAGCATGTTTAAGTTCTTCAGTTATTTAAATAGTGGGCTTCATAAATACTCATATATATATATAATTAAATTCTATTTTTGTATGAAAATTACACAAAAGGTAGGTTTTGATCCCCAAAACCATTGAAATCTAAAGTGAAAGATCACAACATGTCTTATAGTGATTGAATTGTCCTCTCATACTAACCATTTATCTGGGGATGAAAAGTAGTGCTGAATCATAACTCTGTACCCAGAACATGCGGATGACATCAACAAAACATTGAGAAAAACCTCATATCCCGATTACATATAATGGAAAGTGTTCCTTCAATCAATGTAACCACTTCTATTACATATATCCTGGAAAGCAGATCAAGAGGGAAATCCACTGTAATACTAATAAAATTTTCGAACATAGTAAGGTGATCAACTATAACCCATATAGAATTATGGAAATAAAATGAATTTGGAAGTCTGATAACAAAGTCCACAGTGTTGTTTTCCCATTTCCATTCTAGTATGGGTAATGGTTGTTACATCCCCATAGACATTTGAATCGTAGCTTTGATTTGCTGATATAACAGTCATGGAGAGACATATTTAGAGACATGTTTTTTCATTCAATACCACCATAAATACTCTTTCAGGTCCCTATAAATATTTTTTTCTCTATGGTGAATAAGTAATAAAGAACTAAAATCCTAATCTAATTGTTACATAATTAATTCTTGTATGAGATGAATAAAAATGTTGTTTTAGAACCTTATTCTTCAATCATAATCCAAGTAGAATTCGAGAACATTTCTCACCTTCTTTTGTAACTCTACATATTACTTTTTTGCATCATTACTTTTCACAAGTATAGATGGATGAAAATTCATTTGATAAATATAATACTTCTCCCCTTCCATGAAAATTTCTAGATCCATATTTTTAAAATACATAAATATTGGATCTTTTGTGATCCTCATCAAGGATAAGCTAGAATTGTATTTTTGACTCAAAGAATCTTCCACCTTTTTTTGTCTTTCCTAGGGTGGTAATGCATTAAGCAGTAATAATTATTAATCAACTCCCACCATCCACTTTGGAACATATTCATCTCCTTTTGTGATAAAATATACTTTAAATTTTTATGATCAATATAAATATCACACATTTACCCAAAATGATGCCTCCATATCATTAATGAAAATATTACAGAATCTATCTCCAAATCATTATCTATGTAATTTTTAGAATTAATTTTCATCTACCATGAGATATAATCTATCACCATATCATTTTTCATGAGATCACATCCCATCCCCTTCTCGGATATATCATGGTAGATCACAAATCATTCTCCAAAACCTGGCAGTGAGAGCACATGTTCCCTGGATAACCTTCTTTGTAGATCGTTAATATTTTCTTCACATTCTTCTGTCCAAACAAACATAACTCTTTACTTTGTAAACTTGGTTATTGGATTATATTGTCTTGAAAACTATTCACAATACATCGATAGTATCCCGCTGAACAAAGAAATCTTCATATCTCGCATACCATTGTTGGTCTAAAACATCTTTCAATAACCTCTATATTTTATAGATCAATAGATATCCCATCTCTTGAGATTGTGTTACCCAAAAGACGAAACTTTCTGAAACCAAAATTCACACTTGTTAAATTTGGAATAAATCATTCCCTTTTGCTAGGACTTCAATACAATTCTAAAGTTATCATCATGATCTACCTCTAGCTTTCAATATATAAGAATATGATCTATAAAGACTACCAAAAAATGATCGATATACTCTTTAAAGACACTATTCATTATATCCATGAAGATAGCGGGAGAATTAGTAAGACCAAAATGCATCACTATAAATTTATAGTATCCATACCTTGTAAGGAATGTCATCATTGGTATATCCTCTTTATTTTCCCTTAATTGATGATATACTGAACGATGATCAATCTTGGAAAATTATTGAGTTCCACATAGTTGGAAAAAATAAATCATTAATGTGGGGAAGAGAATATTTATTCTTGATAGTAATCTTGTTATTTTCTCGATAATCAATATAGAGTCTCATCGATCCATTATTCATCTTAACAAATAGAATAACTGCTCTCTATGGTGACACACTTGGGCATATTAATCCCTTATTAAGATTCTCTTGGAGTTTCTTCCTCAATTCATGCAACTCAATTAATGACATTCTATATGGTGTCCATAAAATATGCATAACCTCAAATATGAGTTCCATTGAAATCAAAAAATCGTGATTTGGTGAAAGACCAAGAAATTAATATAGAAGGACTTCATTAAACTCTAGTAAAATAGGTGTATTCTTAATCGTGAGTTTCTCCCAAACCATTTGTGATAAATAACAATAATTTTTAGGAATAAAGACCCATAAGATGGAAGAAATTTCGATTGGAAGGTTATATTCATCTTTTCATCGATAGATGGTCATAGATAGTTCTAAAATAAGAAATATGACTTCCCTTCTTTGGAAATCAATATGATCTCCATGTAGAGAAATCCAATCCATCCAATAGTCACATCAAAACTCTATATAATAAGGATGACATGATTGGGAGGAAGCACATTCCCAAAAACATCAACAAAAGAATAATTATAAACTTTTGATGATATTATTGTGCCATTAGTATTTGTCATAGCTACCTAAACATATAATTGTTTAGTAATTTCAAAAATACCATTAGAAAATTTATTAGAAATAAAAGAGTGGGTTGATCCATAATCATATAAAAAATTTATGATTTAGAGTAGATGGTAAGTGTACCTTTCACCACATTATTATCATAATCTATGTCGCTGATATTTAATACATGTTTTTTTTCCTTTTTCATTGTCCTTATAAGATTGTTGACATCTATCCTCATCAATAACCCTTCTTTTAGGGAATTCATTGGAATAATGTCCCATCTCCATTCAATTTTAACATTGATGTGTACGAGGTGCATTATATGTAGCCTTTACATTGTTCAAATAATTTGAAAATATTTTTCCAACACTTCATCATTCAACCTCTTGATGACTTTCTTGTCCACAATTAAAACATTTACTTATGTCTTTAAGGCAATTCCATCAATGTTATTTCCTACACTTCAAGAATAATGGAAAACACATCTTCATTTTAATGTCATGATTAGATTTGCATTGAATTTTATTTTTTTACTTCTTATTAAACCCATGTGAATGATGGGTTACTCCAATATAAATCACAACCTTCAGATCACATTTAACAATTTCCTCATACCTATTACTCTCCCTTATAGATAATTCCCTTTAGCACCTTGGTTTTTAGCCACTAAGGAATTGATCAATTTTACTATCATGTTTGATAATAATTCCATAATAGTACATTGCAAGTCTTGTAAAATATTTATTTTAGGTACCAAAGGATGCATCATCCTTTTTCCCATGTTCAAGGAACTCATTAATTTTTTATCGAAGAATTCGAGGAATGCACTTATTGAAAAGTATTTTTTCGAACTCCTCACATTCCATAGACTCAATTTCATCTCTTTGCCTCATATTTCTGATTAGATCCCCCATTTATTAGCTTCACTATCTAAATGATATATGAATATGATGACTTTATCATGTTAAGAACATCATAGAACTAAAAATATATTTTTAGTGGTGCAGATCAATCGTTCAGTCACTAATAGATTATAAGACCCACTGAATGAAGGTGGACGCTGCCTCATGATAGATTCAATTGAATGTTACTCCCTCCTTTTCTCTTTTGGATGTCTGACTTGTATCATAGCTTGGGAATGTTGTTTGAGCAAGGCTGCATGATTTTTCATTCCATCACCCATAGAATTTGGTTTCATAGGGGTACAATCATTGCATTGCTCTTCGCATTCAGAATTAACACAGTTCCATTTGGTTCCAACCGTTGAATAAAACCAAGAAGCATTGTGTGAGAACACTAAAAATAATGGGAACACCGGATAATTCAATAATAAAATTTCAATTTAATACACTTTATTTTTTATCATATGATATTCATGAACATCTCTAAAACACTATGATATGACTTTAAACTATACTTAGATAGATCCTTCGGGTTATTAATGTTCTCTCATCCTAGTTTCAAAAGGTTAACTAATACAATGCTCGGATACAAACTATAATGGATAATGCATTAAATTTTGATATTACTTCAATATTGAAGAATATTTATTACATAACATATCAAAAAACCATGACATGTTTGTTCAGGTTTAATTTCATTAGAAACTAGGAAACATGAATAACTTGTTCATAAAACATCTACATTGTCTCCTACTTATTTGTTCATAACTAGAATCCATTTTTACATATAGTACTTAATACCATTCTTCTTGACCTGGGAAAAAAACATATAAAAGGGTGAGCTAATTTTATTATTAAGGGTAAACAAGGGAAATATCAATCATGTCAGAATCATAATAACATAACATTTGAAAATCTTATTCTCCATATAAAATGTCATTGTATAATGTCTTGGGATAAATCATAAAACTGAAATGTAATCCCAATAGAAAAAACATATGATGTGAAATTTATTGGAATACAAACATAATCATATGAAATTATTTCAAATTAGTCAAGGATCCTTCTCGAGACCATTATAGAAGACAATGTCCATTACTTAACTGAGTTCACTCCTTGTGCCAACTATATATTATTGTACCAGATTTACATTCCATTAAAGTCATATCTATATCATGAGATATAAATCATTACCCAATTAATTGGAGAGAGATATAGGTCTCACACATATCATAATAAAATCATTCTTACATGATCCACAAAACATAAACCATTCACCATAGCATATCCCAAGGAACAAAAAAATGTGGGTTTCTTAAACATCATTCCTTCATAACATAATCCATATAAGATTATTGGGTTTCTTAAAAATAATTTGACCATTAAAACAATAATATAAAATTAATAATAGGTATATAAACATAAACATATGTAATCTTATATGGATTATAATTTGGATAAAACATTTAAGATTAATTCTGGAGGAAAATATTCATTCTTCTACAAAAATGATTTCATTCCTCAAAATGCCACACCATTTTGAAGAGAAATAATTTCATGTGAAAATAACCTTTTATGATTATAGGGGAAGACTCATGGAATTATGAGACTGTAAAAATCCACTCAGTCTGTTCAACTTAAAAAATCATTACTCTCGAGCTTTTTCAAGAAAAATCAAAAAGTACATCATACCGAAATCTACAAAAGATTCCAGTCATACCGTTTAGTAAAAATTCACCAATGTGTACAATTTAATTTAAAACTTATTTATGTATATAATTAATATTTTGTAATACATGTATTGGAGAATTTTTTGTGGATGACAAATATACCCCATTAAATACTTAAAAATACATAATCTCATATAAAAATGAGATTTGTAATGGTTTCCCTTACATTAAGTCAGATATGATTTGTATGTATCTAAACCACATATATTATGATTTAAATAATGTTGATGATTTATTATAGAATCATGATGAATTTTATGATAAAATTTATGGATCATATTTTCATCCGTTTGTTATTAACATTTCACTATTACTCGTTATTTGGGTATTAATAGCTTTATGTTCTTATGCATGTTTTGTATGATATATACTTATTCCACTTTTAGGTTATAGTTATATCATTTAAATCATGTTATTAGTATAATATATATAATTTTTATTCATACAATTAATTTATATAATAATTATTTAATGAAGATTATGTAGAATGATTCACATCGCACTATAGAGATGGTAACCCGTGCGTACACAGGAGCGACGATATCATTCCAATTATTGTTGAATGATATTGAATTGGATGGTGTATATTATATCAGAATCAATATTATTTTATATTAATCATATATATATATATATTTACTAATTCCATCATTATAACCATCCATGTATGGTGGTGGTGAAAAACGGATTACACCACTGTGTGGAGACGGTAATCTGTACGTATGCACGCGTGGTGATTTTATGTTTCATAGGATGGGTTGTAGGTGGAAAATGTTTGTTTCATAATAATAATATCATCTTATTATATAAGTGGTACTAGATTTATTACTTATAATGAAAAAACTCTTGGGGTGGAAATGATTAAATATGTTTGAAATAATCAGTAAATGTTATTACCTCTTCTTCGACATTCCTCCACTAAATCTTCTCATAGGGAACTAGGGTTGGTATTTGAAGAAGAAAACGATATCTAGAATATTTTTATTGAATTTCAGAAAGGAACTAGGTAGGTAATGGTTGATCTTAAAGGCTCTAAATTAAGTGAAGAGTTGATGGGGGAAGTTCCCTTTTATAATGGCGGTGAGGGGAACTTTTTGAAACCTAAAAATTATTAATTTATAATAAAATAAAACACCCCAAAAAACGTCCAAAATGTTCTAATTTATAATATTAGAAGAGATAGGGTTGTAAAAACATCATCCAATAATTTTTAGACATGTGTTTGTGTAATGTTAAGCATTATCATTGTTATTAACAGTTATATATTCTATTTAATGTTTAACAAGGTTAACAAATATGTCAATATTAAAATGAACAAATATTAACTTATTTAAAGTAATTTGGACAGTAAATTAATACCTTAGAATATTATAGACTATATAAAAATTATTCATTATTAAAAAAACAATTTTAGTTTTTAAATAATTTATGAAGACCTTATTTTGACAAAATATCAATAGTCTCAATTTTGAAACTATTTTTCCATGGTTTCTCAAAATATCTAAATAAGAAGTAAACCACGATCCAAATATATTATTATATCCCAAATGGGACAATGTAATCTGTAAAAAAAAATTCATAATAATTATCCCAAATTATATTTATTAATATATATTTACTAACATTTAGTTGATCTCTTCATTAATAAAATAATTACTACCTCAATTTTGTGTAATTTTTAAATATAATTATTTTTTGAATATAAATAAAAAATAATTTAATATGATGAATATAAATCAATTATATTTCAGAATAATACTTGTAGTAGAATTTATCTTTTGAAAAACCCGACATTAAAAAATATATACCCATTTAAAACATGTGTGTGCCAAATTTATCTTCACATAAAATAAAACAATACAAGTGTCATACTCTGTTTTATGTACCTCCAAATGTTCAATAAGTATTCCCTTGTATTCTTTTGGACAAGATATACAATAAAAATAAGGTTTGATCACATATTTTGGGATTTTTATAGTTATTAATATTTTAATTAAAATTGTTTTATTGATTTACCATCAATTAATTAATTAATTTATCATCCAATTATATGTCATTAAGGTAAATATTTATTTACTTAAAAGTAAAAATAAATAATAATGATATATTAAAAAAATTATATTTCAAATGAGTATTTATAATTTAATTTATTTTCTGTATAACTTTATATTAAAAATAATTTCATTATTGAGGTTTGATTTAGACATTTTTCACTTTTCTTTAAATTAAATAAATTAAATGTCATAATCTTATTCATGTGGGTTCTAACGGATTTTATTTCAACCCAACTATGTTTTAAGATAAATAACAATTATCCAATTATATAAATACAATTTTAGGGTAATTTTTATATATAATTTTACACATAATTACGATATTAACCCTTTTTCAGTGATAATAAAATTTACAAAATTTACTATTCATATTGCAAAAAATAAAATAAATATTTTTAAATATTTTTTCCTATATATTCAAAATATGGAATCCATTTTTAAAAATTCAGAACATATATGTTTTAGTAATTAATTTAAAATCAATCCTTTTTTTAAATGAGAATACAGGTTTTAAAAATTAAAATATTGTAAAAGATTGAAAGGTTTTAAAATGTGAATTTAATGTAAACAATATTCTAAAGACCTAGATTATATTAAATAGTAAAAATATATTCTATTTATACATTGAAACAATTCTATAATATAATTTATCAACATTAACTATTTCAAATAAAAAAGTTATTTTCAGTTAAAATATACTGAATTTTTTACTATTCACCAAAACATTAATGTTATTAGAAAAATGTCATAAATTCATCCTTTGTAAAGTTTTATATCCTGCTTCTAAATAACAAGTTTATGTTTTATTATAAAAATTATCAATGTGTCAAAATATTAGTTTGAAAGTGGTTTACCATTGAATTGTGTAAAATAAAACTTTAAAAAATACGTTTTTATACATCAAATATGGTTTTATTCCTAACCTAGACCTAAAATACTGAGTCAATTAATATAAAAAACATTTTTTAAGTATATAACATATATATATCTAATCAATTTCATTACCTAATTTAAATTTACTCAAAAATAAAAATATCTAATTACTTTATATTATTCATAAATAATTTATTACCAATGAATTCACAATGTATATTCATAAGTTAGTATATAATATTACTATTAGCCTAACAGCTAGTCTAAAATAGTAATTTTATTATTAGGGGATCCTTCATTTCGTTGATACACCCAATTGCGTAAAAAATAAGCTACTAAATAATAAAAAGTATTTAATGAAAATATTTCATAAAAAACATTCAGGTGTTATATACTAAGATGGATCGGCTTAGTACCATGCATTATTTATTATAGGGAGTGAACTCTTCCTAGTCTAATATTGAATATCTGATTGGGATTTGACCAAAATGTTGAAATTCTTATAGGAATTTGAGCCAAATTTTTTTGACTATACCATGGATATATTGTGGTGGTTTTCATAAACATGAGTTATGATCTATGATATGTTGGCATGATATCGAAATGCTTTTATACCTTTTTTATATAGTTATTGTTGGCATGGTCGTGAGACATGCTCATCTATATTTTGGAATGGATCTAAATTAGGATATTATTTTATATTAAAAATTGATATATTAATTAACAAACCTATTTATCAATTTATTTCAAAATATTCATATGAGACTGGTATGTTTAGGCATGGTGGTTCCATCTTTCTGAGTCTACTCACACCCTATTCATGCCACTATTGGGAACTCAAGATGATTTTGTGTATGTAGGTTTGGAAAAGTGATAAGTCATTGTTGATGAAACATTTCTTGAGGGATGGGATGAAGTTTTGTGGTCGGACCAACATAGGGTTTAGAACCTGGGTCATTTGTGTATATATTTGAGTATTAGATTCAATTAATTATAATATTTCTTGCATGAAATTTATTTACATTCCATCACATCATGACATTATTCCTTTATAATTTAGGGGATTATTTAGTTGGATCTTATTGATGTTTTTTTGATATGTCTCTTCTTAGATATATTTTGTTTATATAGTTTAGATCTACTATTATAAAACATTATAAAAGGGGTATATTACCCCCTATATACATTTCATACACCTAGTGGTACTCAGAAGCCTCTGGTGTATCAGGAAGAGTATCTGAGTTCTCTTAACAAACCCTTTTTTCACGTGAAAAAGTGTCAGATCAGTGGATGAGAAAAAGTGGTATCAAAAGATATTGTTTTATTTTCTTTTGATTAACTTTTTGGGAAATGTATAATATAGAATATAATTTGTTTTCAATATTGTAATGATATTGTTCATGAGATTTGCTAACCCGTGTATGGGGGAAATCTGAGTGATCAGGGATAGTATTGTTATTTTTGAAAAATGATTGTTAAAGATGTTATTATTTAACCTTGGGTGATTCACTTGTTGTGTGATATAATTATTTTATTATGTTACTATTTATTGAGATTAGAAATCATGTCCTGATATGCTATGATATGAGAATAAATTCATCTTAATAAGTATATAGTGATATATTGAAATATATTATTCAAGAGAGGGGAATTTCTATTTTTTAATGGGATATATACTTTCCTTTTGAACTATGATATGAGATATCTGCTTCACTGAATAATTGAAATGATTTATTTGTCATTCTAAAACACTTGTAATATTTTTTAAGAGAGTCTGGGAGTCAGTGATACCATATTTCATTTTCTTGTTGAGGTTGAAAGTATTGATAGCTAGTTATCTAAGGTGTGCATTTGTGTTATAAAAAAATGTATATTAATCTTCATAGACTTTAGCATAAGGAGAGTGTAAATTGGCATAATATTAATATAATTGGACCACATATTCATGTCATTCTTGAGTATCATATGGATGCTCATATTCATGATAGAAACTTGATTTTCATGCAATCTATAGAAATAATGACTATTCATATAGGGCCTTAAATGTCTAATCTGGCAATAGAGTTTTAGTTTAAGCATCCACTACTATTTAATAGGGATAGAGAACCCTATGAAGATAAATTTTGATTGAGTTAGTCTAGAAGATATTCAAACATCTTGAGATACTTGGAAATAGTGGAGTGAACCTTTCAACATATATTCTTCCTAGACCTGTAAGGATTAGTGGAATATTATAGAGGAAGATGTCAAGCTGTATTATCTAATGTGGAAAAACTTCATGAAAAATTCCCTGATACATTTCTATTTATAGATGTTTATGGAGGAAAATGATCATGGGTTAAATCATTTTACATAGTAGGGAATGTCAATTCTGGACTATGTTGGACATTTTACTGACCTACAATGTTTTATTCTATCATTGTAAAATGATGAGATATCTTGGGAGAAACTTATTTCGGATTTTCAACACAACGAGATCAGGTTAAATGTAATAATATTTTGATTATTTAGCATTAAGAACTTCATAAATCAAGAACTCATCGTAGAAGAGAGTCTAAGATAGTCCCTAAGAAATGACCAGTGTATTCCATTAGGGTGATCATGGAGCTCTTCTTCGATTTTCATGAAATACCAATATGACTCTATCCAAATTGGTAATAATGGGAAGTGCAGTCTGATGAGTGGACATCCCCCTCAGGACCATGTTCTGTTATAGTGCTATCAATGTGTAATATTTTGAAATAAAGGCCAATAGTTTCCACACCCCAATGTCAAGTGTAATATATTTGGAAGACTATGTAATATCTAGAGGTTTTGTGTGAAAATTTCAAAATAGACTAGTAGTATGGGATTAGAACAAGACCATGATTAGGGAAGGGGATCAAATACCCCTTAGCAGGTCAGTAGTGGGAGTTCTTTTTGTCATTAAAGAAGAGGTAAGGAACATGGTACCACATTTCATGGGCAATATATCCAGTATTTGGAAATAGATTGTGTTAGTCAGACTAAATCGAAGGGAAGAAGCAGTTATCTTCATGTTATGCTGACTACTCTAGTTATTACAGATGTAGGAATGTCTACCATCAAAGGTACAATTCTTATATCATGTACCTTTGATTACAAAATTTTATATATATTAAACACATTATTATATATCTATTATTTTTTTCAAAAGTGTAGTAAGAAGATGTAAAAAAATAGGATGGTTCTTTGACCATTCATACACCATTGGGAGTGTGGTCATATAACATCAAACATCAAGGAATGTTTACTAGATATTTGTAGTTATCATTTATTTTGTGAACTGTGAATTCTATAAATAACAAGATTCATCTTTATTATTGTAATGGATGTTTTAGTTCTATAACAAGATCATATCAACTATTATAGTGGGGGATTTTCCTTCATATCTCTAGAAGTAGGTAGTTGTTTTCACCAAGGTGAGTGAGGTCTGTTAGATGGTCATGCAAGATCAATTCAATATATATATCATTGTCTCATGGAACAATTTAAAAGAACCTTCTATTGATGATGTTGGAATGTAGTGGGATTCCCTTCCTCTATTGGTAGATCATTTTCAGGATGTATTTCCTGACTTTTTCTACAGCTTACCAACTGAGTGAGAGATAAAGTTCACCATTGAGTTGGTTAAGGGAGAAAATCCCATTTCTATCCCGTAATACAGAATGGAATTAGGATGGATGATGTGGCCTTAAAAACACTTGTTTTGCCACATCCTTTTTAATTAATTTTTATCAATTTAGCTGCTTATTTTAACACTTTTTGATAAATAATGATACTTGTGTAATTTTTTCACTAAATTTATTAATTTATCAATTTTTACAATTAATAGTGTTTTTTAAGCTTTAAAATAATTGATAAATTTCTTACTTTAATTTTATAGACTAATAACTATTTATTAAGATTGTTGTTTTTTTCTGCATAATTAATAATTTAATATTAAATAATTAATTAGTTTGATTTTTGCAGTTTATATATATAGTCTTAATCTGACATTGCATGTACTAAGAATTAATTTAATTTAACCTAATTAGTATATGTATTTCAATAATTCATTAATTAAAATAAAATATTATAGACTCACTCCAATTATTAAGTATTTTATCTAAATTTCATTAATTAACATAATAGTTTAATAATTTAATTATTATTTATCTACTTTAAACTAATTTAACTTTGTTAAAGTAACTTTTATAAATAATTTAATTTTTTAATTTGAATATCTAAGTTTTATAATTTAATTTTAGTTTTAATTATGTAGCAATGTAAGATTTACTTATTGTAGTTTTTAATAATTTAACTTAAGTTCAATTAGTTTTATAAATTTATTTAAGTTCATGTTGCAATTAAGTTTTCAATCGTTTCAGTTAATTTTTAGTTTCAATAAATTATTTTGACCTTTTTATTATTTTAGTTTTAACTTATTTTATTTACTATGTTTATTTCACAGGTTCAATTTTCACGGTCACGGTGTCCCCACACACCGTGTCTCTTATGGTCTCATTGTGACACCACACACCGTAACTCCATTTTATTATACGGTATCACCATTATTAGGTTCACGGTCTCACCGTGACACTTTTACGGTCTCACCGTAACCCGAGGAACCGAAACCTTTGCCACCGGTTCACCAGGCACCGTGTCTGTCACTGTCCCACTGTGATATTCTTCAATGTCTCACCGTTTGGAGGACAAACGGTGGCATCGTTGCCTTTTCCATCCTCCCACCGTAACCACTGTTTCAGGGACTCACCGTATTCTCTCTGTTCCACTTCCTCACAGCCCTGACCTTTCCCACCTATCACGGTCCCACCATATCTTTCTTCCACCGCATCATTATCTCATGCATTTCAGCAGCACTCCGAAGCCACTTCATGCAACTTCAGTACACAGATTTATCACCATCTTACACCACAAACTCAACTCTTTACTAGACCTGGAAGCAAAACCGAATCGTTGCTTTTTGAATGAAGTGTCGCTACCTTGAGGATCTAGTGTAAACCCACAATCATGGCCGCTGCAACCAGAAGAAGCCACATCAGTCTTCGGTGAGGGAGGAACCGTAGCCAACCCGTTCTCGACTTGAATTACGTGCTAGTTTCATTGGACCCATTGTGCTGCAAGGAGGAGCTTTGCGCAGTGTTTACAGACAGCCTCCACTGAATGAGATCGCTGCCAGTGTGGACTGTTGAGTCCGAGCTGTGTTGTTTCATCAAGCCATTCCACATCCGCATACCCACCACTACAAGATTGAGGAATCGAAGCTGTTGAAATGTGAGTATGTGGAGAAGCCGAGGGTGATGATGTCGAGGCCGAGCCGAGTGCATGTGGTTGAAGCGACTTCCACCAGAGGAGAAAACCCACCACTAATACTTGAATCTGGAAAATCCGACCAAGCCTATGATGCATGAGTTAGAGTGTAGGAGTTCAGTCCTATGGATCACAAGCTGCTCCATAGAAGAATTTTTGAAACCGAACTGGTTTGCGATGCTATCTTCACACGTGAGGAGCCGAGCCACGGTCAGAGAAAGCATGTTTCGTCGTGGAAGTTAATCAAGCCCGACTCATCACTGGTCGATGTACCTAGTCTGTCGAGGAATTCGAAGACCCGCTATGGCATCTTGAAGATTTGAGTCGCCATAACCTGGAGGATGATGGTTCGTGAACCCACCAGGAGAACCCGCTGCAACTCAAATCCATGAAGTCACTCTCGCAAGAAAACTTGAGCCGTGAGGAAGGGAGAGGCTTCGTCGCGCCGTTGGACTCAGCCGTGTTGAAGGAGTGGAGGCCGAGGTGAAGTCTTCCACCATCGAGGCACCGACGGACCTGCACGCATCAGGAAGAGGACTCCTAATCCTCTGTCTCGGCGCCCAACAGGAGACCCGAGGAGAGGATAAAGGAATATAAAAAAACACATAAAATAATACATTAACAAAAATATAATTTAAAATAATAATAATGATAATTAAAATCTAACTTAAACAATTAAAAATTATAGTTATGAATAAATTAAAAAAATAAAATAACTAATTTATTGAATAGAATTAATAATTTAATTAACTTTAATAAAACGTTAACTAAGCTAAACTAATAAATTATAATTTCTTAATTAATCATAAATTAATTATAATTTAAGGTGGAAAACTTAAAAGTTATTAAATTAAGTTAATAATAATATTTTATTTCGAACATCAATAAACTAATTAACATAAATTAGTAAATAATTTAATTTATTTATAATAATACACTTTAGAATTAACTTTGATAACTTTAATTAATAAGAATAAATAACTTAATAATTACTTCTTTTAAGACTATTAATAAACTAATAATATAAAAATGTTTATTTATTTGCTTCTCGTTTCTAATTATTTTGTGTGTTAATTTGTGCAGGTTCATACGGGAAGTGAGTTCACGTCCAGGTGTACGTAACTAACTCAACGGGAGTTAGTTACGTGAGTAAAGTTAGCGTGATGTGCTTGTCACGAACACACACACATGTGCGGTGTGCTCGTCAAGAAAACTTAATGTCGGTGGAAGGAAAACGGTGACTAGTAGCAGACGATAAAGGACATAAAAACATAGCAGTAGAATTTGGGGGGGATTCATTCTAAAAATACACAAGACATGGGAGCAAAGCAGTGATCCTGAAGCGACTTTCGGAGAACCATTCCTTGGAGACCCAAGGGCCTGGAGCAGGAGGAATTCATGCAAGCAGAGGGAGTTTCCTTCCTCTGTTCTTTTATAATTCTTTTCCTCTGTAATTGAATGCTTTTCGAACACGTAATGAAAGAAATGTTAGGCTAAATACTTGATGTTCGGGGGGGATTGGGTCTACTGGTTATCGTTCCTTTCTTTTCTCACTATTCTGTTAATGTGGTCGGAATTGATCGGCAAGGTCGGTTCTGATTACATTCCATTTTAACATAACACATGTGCTTAATCTAAGGTTTCCACATTAATACGACGAGTTTAAATGTGGATTGATTTTCTTGAACAAATAAATGGAAATTAAAAGGCTAAAGGACATATGTCGAGTTAGTTCTGTATATTTTTTCAACCTTGAATTCTTTTATGTTGGTTAATCTAAGGGTGGCGAACTCTGAAATTGGCCGGCTTGAGTGATTATTTCCTGGCAAGGGAAATAAATCACTCCATTTAAGTGGTGTTAGTTGTAATCAATGCCGTGAGGATGTAAACCTTCGAAACCATTAGATTTGATATACTCCCCGGACGTTTTTCTCCAGATTGTTTACCTTTTAGTGCACTGTTTTTCTGTTGCTTGCTGTTTTGAGCCATTTCCTTGTTCTGTTTCAGTTTAGATATAAAAACAAATCTAAAAAGATGTGTTGTTTCATTTGTCCCTTATAGTAAAAATAAAAAAATAGAAAGATTATAAATTCAACCTCACTGCTGACAATAGTGGGTCTTTAGTTAGTTTTTTAGAGAATAGTGGCCAAAATAGCCTTCCCTGTGGGTTCGACCCTGTTTGCCACATATACAGTAGTTAGTAGGAAAATAAATTTTAAACTTTGACTGACTTCAAAGACGGTTTAGGTCAATGGATTTGGGAGTTGGATGTTCAATTGAATGATCTATAATCTAAAGGCTTCATATAACCTAGTATATCTCAAAGGGGATCATTAATTCTTTTCACTATGAAGGATGATGAGGCTTTTCACTTGTGTGTGGATTATCGATGGTTCAACCAAATGATAGTCAAGAACCAGTATCCTCTTATACACAATGATTATCTCTATGATCAGTTGAGATGTTATAATATAATATCCAAGATTTATTTAGATAATTGTAATGTAAAATCCACGATTTTAAAAGGAAACAAAATGTTTGATATCACATAAAATATGTCACATCAAGTATATACAATGAAACAAATATTATTAGTTTAATGCCCCAAATATAACTTTTCTTTAATATAACAAGTGTGAAAAAGATTACATTATTTATAAAATAAATATTTATTTTAAAATAAATATAAATGTATTAGTGAATTAGTATAAAATATTAACATAATTTTAAGTAATGTCAATTTAATCATCAGAAATAAATTATTCTTATGAATGATTTTCAAATTTATTTAAGTATAAATAATATAACTAACTTCTAAAAATTTTAGAAAATTTATATTATAAAATGAAAATAATTTTTGAAACCAGCATATCAAAATTATCCAATGGTGAACTTTTTATAATTCCCTAAAAGGGTATTTATGGTGAATAGTAAAAAATAATTTTTTTTTATAAAATACGATATATTTTTTGGTTTGGTCAAGACAAATTTAACGTATAAAACTTCTTAATCTTATGAAATAAGTATGTATTGATTTTATAATAAATGTATTTTAGAAAAATAATATAGAACAAATAAATTATAAAATACTTACTCATAAATAAAGAAAACATTTTTACTATTGATCATGTTTCTGCGCTGTAATGACAAAAAAAAATGGTTCTTCATAGATTTTAATTTTGAATAAAAAATTATATTTCCAACTCTTTTGTTAATTATAATATTTTATTTATGAATTTTTCTGATAGGTTCTTACTTGAGAGTTGTATAACATGAGTCTTATCCGAATTCATGTGTAACTCTTGCCCAAGGCAAGAAAAGACAAATTAAAAAATTCAAAACGTTTTCTTGATATTGATATGAATAAATAAATATAATTAATTAATACAAATTATTTTCTAGAAGGTGATTAATTTAAATTTTATGATACTTTATTCATTTTTAATTATTATATATGAAATAATTAAAATTAATTATTCTGTAATGTGGATGCAGTTTTTGTTTAAGAAGAAGAAAAATCAATAAAATGATTTAATTAAAATTACATGAGCCATTAAAAAACCCCAAAAAATGAATAAATCTTATTTTTTATTTTATCTATACCATTGTTTCCCAAGGTTGAATTAATGGGTATTCGGAGCTACCAGGATATGATTAAAACCATTTTAATATTTTATTTATAATAAATTCATGATTTCCAGACTTTAGTTCTTAATAAAATAATAATTTAATACATGGTGTTTCAGAAGCGATATTAGGCCAAAAATAATAATTTTGAATATAATAAAATTTTATTCTAGATGGAATTTTCTTAATGTTAATGGAATAAAAAATTACTTTACTCTGTTTCATAATGATGATATATTAAATATTTAATTAATAACGAAATATGATAAAAGATATTCTATATACTAAAATAAACATATTTTTAAAATTTTAATGTAATCCATGAATTATATATATTAATTTGATATTTCTATGATATAATAAAATATTGGTTTTGAATCTACACCTTTTTGAGGTTTTTAATGTCATAGTTATGAAAAGAATTAAATTTGACAAAATGAATATTTAATGAATATTAAATTTTATTAAATTGTCTAAAAATAAAATTAAACATTAATAAGACCAAATATGATATTTTTTGTTCTAAAATGTTCTTTAATGTTTTAGGCCTTTTTTATGTCTTTACCCCTATAGAAATTTATTATATTTTAATATTTATAATAATTTCTAAATTTTCCCTAACCTTAATTATAAAAGGGGACTTCTTCCATTACATAATTTAGACACCTTAAGTCATACTGTTCAACTATACTCTACTAAATTAACATCTACACTTCAATATCAACATTATTTTTGTCATATTTTTTAATGAATATCATCTTTATATGTCCTATGGTGTAATAAAAATCAATTTTCAGAATAAGAGGATGATAAAGGACATGCAGACTCAAGGTATGGGATATTTTTTCATATAAAGATAATATTTTAAAATTTCAAAATTTATTTATAAAATAATTTTTTATGCTAATGAATTAAATAAATTATAGTAGATATGAAAATATTCTGAAAATTAATCTTTCCATTTCATGCATTTCACTACAAGCATTTTTTTAATGTAATCACCTTTTTTAAATAAAAGTATTTCATTTATTAAAAAATTGATTTCTCCTCAAATATTCATTGAAAGGTCAATTTTTTATGATTTGAAGTTATGAAATTATTTCATTATATGAAAATAATATATATATATATATGATTTTGGAATGTTAATAATGAGTTATTTATGAGAAATACATATCTTTAAAAACATTTTTCTTAAAAATATAATTCCAGCACTTGGGTGACTGGTGGGAGAATAAGGAAAGGAAAGGGAACCCATATCATCAAAAACATTATTACAGTTGTTATTTATTTTCATCATAAGATTTGTACAATATATTTTTGCTACTATTTTAATCCTTAAAAATATTAATACTTTTATGTTATTTTTAGAATAAATAATTTTTTTTTCAAATAAGGTTTTTTATATTAATTCCCAAAAAAGTATATCTTAGTGGTTTATATATGTAAAAATTATATTTTTGATAAATTATTTTAAAAATTCTTCAAATGAGTTTTTTTTATAAAAAATCACTTGTTTTAAACCACTTATAGGGAAATATAATGCTCTTCCCTTTTTCAGAATTAGTTTCACATGAAAATTAAAAGATCTAAGAAGGTTGTGATATCTTATGGAGTTAATTCATGTGATGAGTTTTAGTTATTTTGTTTTATATCTGTATATATTTAAACCCTTATTGTGTATATATAAATCTAAAAACCCTAAACAAGAAATGGTCCTATAATGTAAAATGATCTGTGTATTTTTCTATTTTCCATAAAAAAATACAGAACATTTTTATATTCAAAATCTAGAAGAGCAAGTTTAGGGCTTCACACTTGGTATAAGAAACAAATCTAGGGAACTTTATATGGTAAAAATTGTCTTTTGAGGGGAATATTATGTGATATAATTTTCTTTATATAACTATGTTCCCTTAAAAGATATTGTTTTTATATATTCTGAACATAGAAATTCATAAATTTCTAATGTCAGAATAATGAATTGCAAGGGGAAAATTTATTTTAGTGGGGGGGAGAGTGACATTCATATATTTTAAATGGAATCCATATGATAAATAGCAAATAAGATATATCAAATAAAGCTTAAACAAACAACTAAATATTATTATTTTAATATAGTTGTTACAACCTTGCGTCGGTTTTTTGTGTATAAATAAGAATATTTTTTGATTAAATATGTAGATATTAATAATTCTAACTTTATTGGTATGTTATTATAAAATAATAAAATAATTTTAGAAAAGTCATTGTAATAATCAGAAATATGTTTTCTTTGAAAAATATTTTTATTTGGTTTTATGTTAAAAAAAACATAATTAATTTTTAGAACATTTTGAGAACATATTTGATAAAATAAAATTCCCTTTTTAAAATCATCCTATATAAATTAGCATGTGGGGAATTTTTCATATTTTTTGGAAAAATAATAATTTTTTGTGAATAATAAAAAATATAGTTTGTTTATAAAATACAGTATATTTTTGGGCATCGTCAAGAAGTAATTATGATATTAAAATTTATTAAAGTAATGTTATTAAAAATTTATGATATTATTATATAAATAATTTAAAAAATAACAATTCTAAACATATAAATTATAAATTACATTATGATAAATAAAAAATCACAGTCAGTGTCGACGTAGTGTCTGCATATAATTTTAGAGTTTTATATCATTAATTTAACCAAATGAATGTTCCATGTTTGCACGAGGTAAGAAAAGGCAAATTACCATGTTACAGAAGTTGTCTTGACATGGATATGATTAAATTTAATTAATTAACGAATATAACTGATTATATAGAAATTAATTTATTTATTTTTATGATATTAATAAATTTTTATTTTAATATATTAACTAATTATCTTTAATGGTCAGGAAATGATGATGCAATGGTTTTTCATGAAGAAGAAAAATCAATAAAATGAATATAATTAAAATTAATGTAACCATTAAATGAGCCAAAAAAACTTTTATAAATATTATCGGTTGATTATACATCAAAAATAATTTACCCAAGGGGGAATGATTTGTTAGTTGGATCCTCATAGATATGATTAGTTACCTAATAATATTGTATTTAAAATAATGTCAAGTTGTTTGAACTTTTGTTTTTAAAGAGAATATTATTTTAATGCATTTGTTTTTAGAAGAAATAATCAACCATAAATAGTAATTGGAAATATAATAAATTAATATTCTACATGGAATAATATTTTATATTTTTTGTGAATAAATAATTACCTTAATGGCTTGAACAATGATAATGTTGTAGTTACTTAATTAATGAATAAATCAAATAAATGATATTAAGAATATTAAAAAAAATAACATGAGAGTTTTAAGGTAATACATGGATTCCTTATAAGAATATGATATTTCTAGGATGTAACAAAATATTTTTTATTTATTTCTTTTTTGGGATGTTTTTAATGTCATAGTTTTGAATAGTATTAAATTTTAAAAAACATTTATTTCAGGAATAAAATATGTCATTAAAT
Source organism: Viscum album (assembly GCA_963277665.1). Classification (NCBI taxonomy): domain Eukaryota; kingdom Viridiplantae; phylum Streptophyta; class Magnoliopsida; order Santalales; family Viscaceae; genus Viscum; species Viscum album. The sequence continues at coordinate 1,352,585,615 of OY728153.1, read as the reverse complement.
TATTTACAAAGCCGAAAAATATTGAATAATGTTAGATATGATGAATTTTATTTAAAAATGTGATTTAGTGATATTATTATCCATTTTTTATGTATTTACCCCTATAATATACCTATTTTTAATATTTTATATAATTCCTAAATTTCCCCTCACATCAATAATAGAGGTGACTTCTGCATTCACATTATTTGATCACCTTCAACCTTTGTGTTTGACTATCCTCTTCAAATTTATTATATGAAAACCCTATCCATATTCTATAGGTATTATTTTATGAAAAATAAAATCATTAGTTCTATAAAGGTGTTATGGATAGTGATTATGTAAATGACAGGAAGATAAAGGGCATGCCGACTCAAGGTAAGTGAAGTGTTTATATCTAATACTTATAGTATAACATATATGAATTTATATATTAAAAAAATATTTTCATTAATTTCAAAAATGTTATTATTGATGTCCATATTCTGAAATTACTTATAAAATTTCATGCCTCTTACATGTAAGTTGTTTTTTCTAGAAAAATTTATTTATCCCAAATTATTTTTTAAAAGGTGAATTTTCAAAGATGAGAAGTTATGAATTTATTTTATTCTACGAAAAAAAAATCTTTTACATTGTTGAATGTTTTAATGGGTTATTTATTATAATGACTGATCATCCAAAAAATGTGTTACTAAAATTTTCATTTCCACACTTGGGTATCATGTGGGAGAATGAGTAATTCGGAGTGAACACATAAACTCATTGGAGATTTTCATATTGACGATATTGCATTAGGTAAGATGGGTTTTATTAAATCAAAAGAGTACCATTTTAATCCATAATATATTAATATTTCCCAAGCTATTTTTATGAGAAATTTCCAAAGATGTAATTTTGAAATGATTTTTCATAATGAGTATATTTTAATTATATATACATATATATAATATTTATAATTTATATAATGAATTTTAAAATAGTTTTAATGTTTTTTTATAAAAACATTTTCCTCTAGTTTTAAAACCCCTTATTGGGAAATTTAATCCTCATCCCTTGTTTTAAAATTAGTTTTCACCGGTCAATTAGAATAACTAAGACGAGTGAATTCACTTATGGTACTATCAAATGTAATGTTTCTTAGTTATTTTATTTAATTTTTCTACATCTATATAAATTTTAATGTAGATATCAATTTCTTCAAGATATAAATTACAAACAGTAATTGAATCAAAATAGCTCTGGGTATTTTTTAGTTGAATTTTATAGACAAAATACATAGTGTTATTTATTTTTTTATTCTAGAATCATAATTTTAGAGCTTTAAAATTACCTCAATTTTAAAGTGAGACCATTTTACCTACCTCATAATACTTTTTGGATTAGGTATGTCTTGTGTGAATTTTTAGTGATGTTTTTTGGGTTGACTAACACGCCTGCGGTATTCATGGCCATAATAAAAAGGGTCATTCAACCTTTTTTTAGACCAACTTGTGGTGGTTTTATCGATGATATCACAGTGTACTCCTAGATAGAATATGATCATTCCAAACGTCATGACATCATCTTGAGTACGTTGAGAGAAAATTTACATTAGACCAAGCTTAGGAAGTGCATTTTCTAGTTTAATAATGTTTACATCTTGGGCCATGTAATCTTTGTGGAATGAGTGTTAGTGTAAAAAGATAAATTTACAGTCATGGTATTTTGGGAACATCCCAATATCATATTCATGATTAAGTTATTTCTAGGTTTAATATCTTTATATTGGTTCTTTATCCATGATTTCAATAATTGGTTTTCACTGATGTCTTGGATGATCAAGAAAGGGGTGAAGTTCGTCAGGTTTGATGATTGAAAAAGAGTTTCTAATGAGTTTAATGTTAGGATACCCTTATCACATATCCTCACATTACCAGAGATTGTTAAAGCATATACCATGTATAGTGATGCATCTATAGTTGGACTCTATGTAGTTTTAATGAAGGGGGATTGAGTAGTTACATATAAACCCTAGAATTTGAGACAACATGAGAGAAATTACCCTACTCATGATCAGGATTTAGAAGCTATGATATACACCCTAAGATGTTTAAGAAACAATCTCATGTGTGAGAGTCTTTTTGTATACACATAAAATAATTTACATAGGTACATCTCTTCTCAGCAAGACATAAACTGCCGACAGAGAAGGTGGGTTTAGTTTCTATAGTTTTTCAACTATGAATTGGCTTATACACTAGGAAAGGTCGTCATTTTTTTTCTGGTTACTTGAGTTGAAATATATAATAATAGGTACTATTGGTGTCTTCTGATGAGTGGTACATAATAGACCTATTTTCATACATGTGTTAGGAAGTTTAGAAGTCTCATGGATGGGTAGTTATGTCTTGATATCTGTTGTACCTGTGGTATTGGACCAGATTAAGTTCGGGTCACTATATGATTAGGAGGGAATTGTGATGAGATAAAATTTATATGATGGGGAGACCCCATTTAGATAGTTTCTTTCTAGTGGGAATTATATTATTTTATGTGGCTGGAAAAGGGTTCCTACATGCTTAAATGAAGAGCCAATGAGGGTGTTTCATGATTATATATGGGCGGTTTAACCCAGATTAATAGTGAGGTAACATGACCTCTATAGATAGTACTAGTAGTCATGAATAAATAAATTGGTTGGAATATTTATGGAGAGATTATTCGCATCTTAGTAGGTGAAAGCTGGGCATTATAGGTGAGCTGGGATTTTTCTTCCATCGTTGATTTCAGAGTTAAAATAGGAAGATGTCTCAATTTATTTTTTCACAAGATTACCAAGGACAACCCATAGTATTTTCTTTTTATTGGTCATTCTGGATCAAAAGACTTTGGAAGATCATCAAATTCATATTAGTGAAATCATCATAGTTGAGGATTTGGGATGTCTTTAGGTGCACGAGGTTGTTCATTTTCTTAGTGATACAAGGAGTATCCTTTCGAATAGAGATCCACAATTTACATCATGTTTCTAGGAGGGTCTTCAGAAATATCCTGGATTGACAGTTCATTTCAGAACATCCTATCATTAAATGACTGATGGTAAATCTAATAAGACTATTCCTATTCCGGAGGATATTTGAAAATATAGTAATTTAAATTTTTGTGGTTCATGGGAGCAATATATTGAACTCATGGAGTTTTCATATAATAATAGGTTCCATACATCGAAAAACTGAACCATTTTTTGCATTTTTATGGAAGTCCATAACATTATTCTCTTTGTTGGCTAGAGGCACGTGAATTAACACAACCTGGTCATAGTCTCATGCAGGAGCCATCAGAGTATGATCATTTAATAAGAAAATGGATGTTGACCATGATGAGAAGGAAAATATCATATGTAGACCATTAGATATTAACTATATAATTTTGTGTTAGTCATCATGTTTTTATTTATGTGCTTCATAGGATTGATAAATTATATATTATGAAATTGGGAATGCATAAACCAAGGGTTTTTACACCATTTGATACCGATGAAAGGTTTGTTCTAGTATCGTACCATTTATTCCTTCCACAATGCTACAGTTCCACGTATTGTGTTCTCCACATGTCACAACTATAGAGATATCATTTAGTCCCTTACCATATGATAGACATAGTAGAAATCGCTCTCTATGTTAATGAATCATTTAAGTAGAATATGATGTGGGTTTTGGTTCATAGTGAGAAATATACATGGGGTAATAAAATATCATTGGTTCGAGTACAAATGGAATCATGTGATAATTAAAGAGGAGACTAGGGAGAGAGAGTCTAATATATGATCATATTGGGAAAAAATGTCTTATGATTCCTCATAGTGATGCTTGGAGTAGCTCGATGATGGGTTGTTATATGGTTGATAGGTTATAAGATATTGTCATTTTCAATGTACAACACTCTATTAGTTTTTTAAATTTTCATTAGGTTAGGGTTTTTTGGGTTTCTATTATTTGAATGAACACACTATTGGTTTGTGAGGAAATATCATAAAACTCGGAGTGGATATACATGGAGAACCATAGTTGCAGATAATGACATAAAGTTCACAAATTTATGGATGTTTGAATTAATTTATTCTATTTATAGATCAGTTATGTTCTTCATGAATTCTTGATAAGTTGAGAATATTTAAAAAAATCAGGTTGTTTAAGGGAAAATATGATAAAAATACTTCTACAAAACATTTATGCATTGTGTATATTGATTACACATCATTTAATTTTATTTATTATAATATAATATTATCTGATAGTTTTTTTTGAATCCCATTAAACAATTACAAGAGGTGTTACTACATTTCATGCTCTGTAATTCCACAACCTACAGTTTTATAATATTTCTTGTTACTAATTTTATTTTTATTATACTATAGCCTTCTCATCTCTACCATAAGGAATCTTCCATGAGAATTTGGAGTTCTATCCTCCCTTCGAAGTATCCTATTTATAAGATCAATCCCTAGTAACTCATTTTATTTGTAGTTTTCTCTTATCTCCTTTATTCTTCCAACCATTACGACGAAATCATTAGACCATGAAGGATTTTTGATTTGATCTCGATCAGTTTTGATATTGGTTTTAAATGGAAATCATTGCATCATTATTCTTTGTGGTAATTTTCTATTGGATGCCTTATGGTATTTTCAATCAAAGGTTAGGGAGCGGTTTGATAATTTTGGAGTTTATGAAATATTGTGATTACGGAAATGTAGTGTGTGACAACAAAATTATGTGAAGAATGGGATAATTCATTAGATTAATTTACTTTCAAATTTCATCTAAACTAGCTTATGGAAATATGTTGGGTGAGGGGACCTTGAATATAATTTTATTGGATAATGGTTTAACGTGCTCTTAGAAATGCATGAGACCACATGTCATTTCTTGATATACAATCAATATTACATGAAATAGATCTTATTTTTATGAAAGTTAATCAATTATGATTTTATTAAATGTTTTATATGAATAATAAATAGAAATTCACATAATTAACCATTGAGATTTATGATGTCATGTTTTGATAAACATGTTTTTTGAGATGAGTTTTTTTCTATGTTGAAATGCTAATATATCGTTCTCGAACATTGAACATGTACACTTATATGTTGTAATGTTGATATTGGGAAGTCTCAGACTAGTCCCATGTTGTAAATATTGTAGAGAGAGGGATCTTCCCAGTCCCAAACTATAATGCTTATATGGATTTGACCCTAATGCTTTAATGATTATATGGATTTGACCAATTGTTTGTGATAATACCATGATAATATAGACGTGGTTAGCATGGTCATAATACATTCTATGATATATTCCATAATATCATTGAACAAGGTTATTTTACCATGTTTATATGGTTTTGGTTGTCATTGTTTTAAGACATAATCATAGATATTCCACCACAGATCTGAAGTGGACAGTTGATTTATTTTATTAATTGTTGAATTAATTAAAACACATATTTATAGCCTAATTACATACACATCATATCAGACTGGTTAGTTTATCCATGGTGGTCTAGACCTACTATATTATACTTGCACCCTATTCAGGGAATCGCATGGTACCCGAGAATATTATGTAGATATGGGTTTGGACAACGGAAATGACATTACTGATGATTTTGTTCTAATTGGAGGGTCTATAATTTGGAGTTAGGACTAATGTGGGGTGTGGGACCCTAGAGTTTTGATTATTTATTTTATTATTCTTTTATTTTACATGTATTAACTCTATAATGACTTTTATATTCATTCCAAAACATCATTAAATTACAATTTTATTTTTATTGGTTTATTTAGTTGGATTTTATTAATGTTGTATACAATGAATATAATTTGATATATTTTGTTTATATAGTTCACTTCTTCTGATATGACACTTAATACTAGGGGGTATGGTCTCCGTAATAAACATTTCACACCACCACTACTAGTTTGTAGCCTTTAGAGTATGAGGAAGTAAGCATGATGAATCATAAACAACCCATTTTTTCATCTTAGAGAGTCCTAGATCGGGGGATGTAATAAAAAAGGTTGTAAAATTTTTATAAAAAAAATGTAAAAGAAATTAATTCACTATTTATAAACCCTCGCAACAGATCTTTTATGATGTCATCAACAGAATCTACTTTAATATGTACTAACCTAATTTTCCCTTGAGTTTCTTAAGATATTGATCCATAATTCATTTTTTTATAATGATATTTTGGGTATGTTTTATTAATGTAAAATAAATTTTTTTGATTAATTTTACAACTTATATCCTCCATTAAGTGTTTTTCACAAATTGAGGTACTCTTAAAGTACACATGTAGATGGAGGAGGGTTTACTTATAAAACATTAAATATATGAAACATCTTTGATTTCATGTTTCAATATTTACTTACCTACATTTAAAATGTTTATCAAAAAATAATATAAATATTTTCATGATATGTAGAACATTTTTTATAACTCACTATGGTTCCCATTATAAGATTTTTATTATCTTCTCATCCAAAATTCTAATATATTCTTATATTTTAATTTTCATCAAGACAATAACTACAACAAAATCCATCATTGATCAAGTATTATTATATAAATGTGAATACAATTTTTTTATTTAAAAATAACTTTTATACTAATGTTATTGAAGTGATCTTAATTTTTTTAATATTTTTTATTTTTCATATATATACATTTTTCATTATTGATGAATTTTTTTATTTAATTTTATATTTTGAAAATTTAAATGATTTATGTGTTTTTAATGAAATTTAATGAAAAATTTTAATTGAAAGGTTTAGTTTTCTAATTTTTATAAATTTTACTTACCTTGCAGATAAAATGGGAATTACCTTGACCTAAATATACATTTAGAAACATCATGTATTTTAAATTTATAAGGAAAATTAATTTTTTTGAGGTTCAAATTCGGATCCATTCTTATTAACCTAAATATTAAAAACCTTTCTTATCATATATAATACTCTTTTTATCAAAAATATTTTGTTGTATAGTGTTTAAAAAATATTGAAACTAATATCAAAAATGGATTTGTAGAAAAAATATTGTCATTTTATCAAAGGTTGGATATTCCATTATTAAATTATGGGGTGATGGATGTTTTACACTATTATATGTTAAAATTTTCATTTATATTTTTAGAAAAATGAATATCTTATGCTTTTGGTTATACAAGTATTTAGGGTCAAATTGATTAAAAATATATATATAGAGTCCTTGATCCATAAACCAGGATAATACCTAAATTAGGACCTCAACTATCCTGAAGGACCTTTACTGACCCCTATGGAATTATGAAATTCATTTTGTGAATTAATTTATAGTTTCTGAATGATATACCAACTTTGGATGAATATCTATTTCAAGACATGTTTTTCTAGAATGTTTGTGTGACTCATCCATATGTAAAATGTCACCAAAAAAATATATGCAACATCCTACTATAATTGAAAAATTAAAAAAATTAAAAAATAAAGACCAAACGAATGAACATCTACCAGTGAACAACTTTTCAGTAATTTATCAAGTGGATTTCAACATATCTCTTGTGATTGAACTGTAATTAATGAATCTATATGTCTCTTGAGGTTTCCTTGTAGTGTATGGGAATGAATACAATGTAGGATATAACATAGGTGTCTCAACTCAATAGAGAATAAATAAGAGTATTCATTAAATTGTCTACTAATATATTTATATTAATATATTTAAAATAATAATGAAATCATTAATAAAATAAGGAAATAGAATAATGTAATGATTTAATAGTTGAATAAAACTATAAAAGTTCTCTATTATATTATGGTAAAAACCTGTAAATGTCTACTTCGAGCATTGGTTCAACATATAAGATGTTTTACTAGAGTCCTAATTTAAAGGACATGAATTACCTACATTGATTTATATACGTGTACTATAATAAACATATATATTTGTGATTGACCCATTCGAGGTCCTTTCAACCGAAACTATGCAATTAGAAATATGGTATACTTGATTCGTGATAATCCTGTATCTGATTCCATTTTATATAAAAGCATAAATGTGTTGTGAGACCATCCCATCAATAATTCTACATAGGATCCATGCTTATTTACAATTTATACCAAAATAATATACTACATCAATCATGTGCATAAACATATCGAATAAATTTCCAACCTCTAGGTGAAAATAATAATTATCCTAATTAATATGAATACCATAATGAATTAAAAATATAATCCAAATGCTAAAAAATGCATGCTAATGTAATATTAAACATCAATCACAAAACCTTCTAACAAAATAAAGATAACCCATGCTCAATAAATTATTTTGTAATAATCCTTTACAGAAAAAATAAGGCAGTGTTTCAAACAAGACAAAGTATATGCAAAAAACAATCAAAATTTTATATTTCTAATAAACACCACATATAATCATGATGCGTGATATAATAATTAATTGGAAGGAAATTTTTTTGATGAAACAAACTATATAAATTTCATGAAAAACATATAAACTTTTATAAAATAACACAATCATTATGAAACTGATATGGAAGATTATGCCAAACATATGATATGTACTATGTATCAATTCATGGTTAAATAAAATCGTGATAAATAAGGTTTTAACTATTACATGGGAGAATATTGGTGTAAATAATTAATACAATTGGATATTGATTACGTTTTTGTTTGGTCATTACCAATACACATCCATCATAATGTTAATAATAATCTAAATATGTTACAAATAATGAATTGAAATATAATTTATAGGTAAAACTATTTGAAAAAAATGTTTTCAATTTTAAAACATTATTTAAGAAAATAATTAATTTAATGATATATTTTCTTTAATAAAATAAGGTTTTATCCAAATATTTACTAACTAAAAGAATGAATACTTAGTTTAATAGGAAATCAATTTTTTATTAACACGTAATTAATAATAGTTTTTAAAATTATTATTACACAATGAAATAAAAATACAAATACTATCACGATATAAAAAATAATAATTTATTACAATAGAGAAATGAAATTTCATAGAGTTTCCAAAAAATATTTTTTTTGGGTGATATCCATGTTAAAGAAATCAATGTTTTCTCTGAATCATACCATTCCATCCAACATAAACTAACTCATCTATTATATCTCTTCTAATAAACACTCTTAACCATAGTTACATATAGATCGTGGACATATAACCCAAGCTGGTTAATATTTGAATAATTTATTACCTTTATAAAACAAGGAAATTTTATCCTCTTTGAATTATATATATTTCCAAACCTATTCCAAAATTCCTTGTCCAATTGTTTATCAGAAGATAACATTCATTTTACATTATCATAATGATGTGAATCACAATTTGAACATATAAAGTGAATAATTTATTTATATATTATTATTATATTACCAATGAATGAATTCTAATTAATAACATGTCATAATGTAATAAAAAATACTATTAATAATATTATCATCCTTACATAATGTTACTTATTCAAATAAAAAAATTTAATAGATAATAATGACATTATTTGAAAAACAAATTCATCATTAATAATTAAATTTTTTAATGAATACATGAAATAGATTAAAACATTATCTAGATTCATTTTATATGCGATTTTAAATATATAATTTTTTATATAAAAATATATTTGGAATTCACACATTTAGAGTTAAGAAAATAATTTCTAGATTTAATCATTTGAAAAACCAAGAAGTGGTTGTTTCACATGATGACCCTCGAAAGTCACCCAAAGGGTTAATACCACCAATAAGAGTTTTTAGAAATCTCTAAAATTTAAAATGATTAATGATTATCCATTACCATAATTAAAAAAATTATATAAAAATAACTCTATAACTTCAATTTCTAACACCCAATATGGTAAAATCTTGAGGTAAACCGTGGAAAATAACTCTAAAAATGAACATAATAACATATCAACAGAAAGTCCAAATTCAATATGACCTGTCTTACTGAAATTTAATCCAAACACTAAAATAACATTTTCATTTAGCGGCAGTTTATATCACCGCAAAATGGTTCTGTGATGATTTATAGAAATGAATGCTAATGTTTTTGTTGGCATCACACAGGTGGAGGTTCTTTTCACTTATAAGCATTTTTTGGAAAGTGTCAAAGAATGTGTCTTCAATAGCTGATTTCTTTGTTTTAATGGTGGGATTATATCTATAAAAATATCATTTTAACAACAGTTAAAACCATTTCTAAATATATTTTTTCATATTTATTGGTGGTTTTAATGGTCACCCAATAAATATAAAATAATATAGCAACAATTTAAACTTCCATGGAAAAATAATATTTAGTAGTTATTTAAACTTTTTCTCTATGAAAAATTACAAATAAAAGAAACAGAATCTGCAACCCCATAAGACCCAAGAAAGAAATATACAATGCACAAAATTCAACAAATATTATAAAATAATAGTACATAGAATAAGAAATTGAATACAACATAATCAGAGTACATATATATTAGAGTACATAACATATAAACATAATGAATGATATACTATCTCAGAATAAAAGTATATATATACAATGAATAATCCAGATCACTTATCGTGGACCACTCTATCACACAAATGATATATAAAAAACTCTATCCACTAATCATTTGGAGAAGATGTTCTCTTTAAGTTACCCACTCCATCTCCGCCTCTATATCCTACTACAGGCACTTGTAAGATAATTATATTGAAAATTAAAATATGATGTATATTTTTTATTAACCATGAAATCAATAAATGTTTTGTTGTATTTGATTTATAAGTTGTTTGATTAATAGATCACTACCAGTCTTTGATGAAATATCATCGGGGATAGATACATTCATATTTTGATATAAATTAACCAAAAAATCTACAAAGAGGATATCTAAGAACACTTTTCCAAAAATTTTCTTTTCATAGAAAAAAACAATCTCTTAGCATTATGGGTTAGGGAGTGACTACAAAGAGGCATAGATACAGACTCAATCACAGAGGTCCTACCAAAGATATCAGATTGATGTTGTCCCAAACACATCTCGTGCACTCATCCAAGATGCTTCTTCCTAAGGGCTTTACCAACTAGGTTATTGTGGGAGACAGAGAAGGTCTTCAAGGGATTATCATCCCACAGTTCTATAATCATTGTGAAAAAATAAAATATCAGTCCTACTATAATAATCATATATTTAAATAGTTTAATGTAATAATAATTTATTATAGTGAAAACTGAATTCATACCCCAACTTCTTTGGCATACGTTTTACAGAACTCCCATCAGATTTTTTTTGTACATCCAACAACACTTATTTTCTGGATGCTTGCTGCATTAAATTTTGAGACTGCATTAAACAGAGATTAATATTATATTTAATATATTGAACATATAATATTGTCTTATAAATATTGTAACTAATAAATAAAATTCCAAAGACGGGAAGCTAATAGAAAAACACAATAACCATGTAGCGTGAGGGGTGATTTTCATAGCCAGACTCGTTGAATTCATCCTTAAAACATCATATAATAAATAAACTGTATTTTAATGGTATTGTATGTAATGTAGCTCCTTATAATATGAATGTATAAATTTAAAATGATATTAATATAATAATATATATCTAAATAACATATTATTTTCATCACAATTATTATCAATAAAACATTTCATTTCCCTTTAGGTATCCCATTAGGTACCTTATCAAATAGTTTTTTGTTACTCAATGAAGTATCATTGAATTAATTCCATAGTGTCCATTTAAAATCATTTCTTTTTTGGAATAAATTATTAAATTTTCACATTCGTTATATCATACCAGCTATGTGAAAGTGTACAAACATTTGTACAAATAGATTCATTTTAAAAATATTATAATTTAATAACATAATAAAATTCAATTACCTCATAATCTATTAAAATTACCATTATTTGTTAATAAAACATTATTTTTTATATTTGATTGAATATTCCTCAAATAATCATATGTAATCATATGGGTAACTAGCTCCACCGCTAGCTATCCTAGAATATGGAAAAATAATCTCGCACTGTCATCCATAGGGAACCAATAGTAGTAAAATTGGACAACTATCATTAGTCTGTTCAAATTCTATACATATGAACTTCTCTTATTTTTCTCCATAGTATAATTGTTCCCATATTTTATGAAAGATTATTTATTAGTATAAAAATGTACTATAACTTCATTAATATTAAAAAAATTACCTATAATAGTCACCCTCCAATATCCCCATGGTAAAACAAGAGTTGCAGCATTCCCACTCACTGTCGAGGTTGCTGGATTGGGTGGTGTTAATTGAGCTACAGATGTGATGATGATAGAGGGTGTGAGAAATGGTGCAGGGGGAAATAAAAGTTTGTATAAAATAATGTATGGAGAGATAAAGATGGATCATCATCTATTGGTATGGACGAGGGATCATCGATTGAGAGTAAACTGGCATCAATATAACTCTTCCTCCTTGGAATTCATGTTATTTAATCAGAAATAAGACTCCAAATGAAAAAATTAGTCAATAATTACTAATTTGAAGAATAATTTTGTTACAAAAGTTTAGTTAAACATGACATAAAATGCATATAAGTGGATTTTTTAAATTATGACAATATAAAAAATATTACATAACTAATGAAAAAAGGGATGAATCCAATTATAATAATATTGTTAGTGAAAATATATCCACTATATAGTATAATTGAATGGTGTATTAGTTGAATGAATAATTCATACCTCTATATAATTAAAAATTTGGACGATTTTATTAATAATGAGAGTTGTTTCAAATACATGAATGTGAAATTTTATCTAATTGAAAATAATATGATCGCTGAAAAGATGTCACAACGGGAACACAATTGCAGATTGGTAACATGAATACCATGGGAAGTTCATTTGGGAATTAGACTATTTTACCTCTTCATAAAGGAACATTGTATACATTCATGTATTTCTAGAGAATATATGTTCACTCTATGATTAGTTGTTAATCCCATGAATGTAGATGATCACATAATGAGTTGGGATTCATGTCATAAATGTTTTTTGGATAATTTTATCATCGTTGTTTCTATGTGATATAGGTGTGATTAATACAGTGTCACTAAATTAATAATTCATTTTATTGAAGATTACTCTTCGAAACATCTCTATCATTCCAGGAAGAGAAGCATCGCATTATGAATCTTGTTTTCTGAGAATTATAAATCTTGTTTTCTAGGCAGTTCGAGAAATTATTCGTCATTGGATTCATTTGTGGAATTTGGGAGATTGTAGTAAATTAAAGAACACTTTTAAAAAAATTAAAATCATGATGTTTATTTAATTCAATAACCAATGGGTATATTTGAATTTTTTAAGAATGTATGTAATCATGATATTTCAATTTCCAAACTAAATTAAAATAACATTTTTAATATAGATATAGATCTTCTTTGAAAAAAGGGTGTGATTTAATTTTAGAGTGTATTACCTATAGGATCATTTATAGAGATATTATACAATGAGAAGATTCACATAGAATTATGGATATATATTGGTCTTTGTAAGGTTTCAAAGTGTATATTCCCTGATTTATTATTTTTTGTGGGTTTTAAACTCAATATTATAGAAAAAAATATTCCATAACATTTCCCTTATGACATATTCAAAGAACAATACTATCATAGATGGAGTAGTGAAATACTATATGTAAAGGGGGGGGGTTGCATTTTTCATATTAGAAAATAATTCTAATTCCATTTTTTTATATTGAAGGTATTTATAAAGGATTAGAGAATCCTATCCAATATTATATAACATATATGAAGTATTCAATTATGATTTAGTTGCATTGAATCATTCCCACTAAATTTTTATTTTGAAATGACTAGTTTGGATGGACAAAGTAAAAAATATATCATGTGTAACATCCCATGTAAATAAAGAATATGAAATATTTCATATTTATTAAAATTTGTTAATTAAATATTAATTTTACTTTAAAGGCATTTCTATGTTCGATAGCGTACCTGATACGAAACAACATGTTTCTTTGAAATCTTACGTTGCACACTAATAATATAAAATTATTATTTTAAATGGTAGTAAACTCCTAGTCTTTGTATTGGCAGGAATGAACAAAACTAACTACAATATGATTATACATATTTGTTAAATGTATTTACTTTTATCCAATAAATTTTAGAGGCTTAAAATATGAATGAATCTAATTTTAAGAATAATTTACATTAAAAGTATGATTTACCACCTTTGAATGGAGGAACATCTTTAAATATATATTTGGTCATTTTTATATGTTCTATTTGACCAAATAAAATTTTATTTATATTTTGGACATCAAATTTTACATTGGGTGATTTTTTGGTACTTTTTGGATAAAGATCATTTTTTAATGAATAGTGTAAAATACTGAATTTTCATTCAAAGGTGACTTATAATCTAATTTATTTGTATGGTCATATTATATTTTTAATTGGTTTTAAAGTGTAATTAGAATTTATTTTTACCATTTAATCCAATTTTGGTCATTCGAATCAATTTCACTTTGAAATTGTACTTAATCAACATTCCATCTTTTGATAGTTATTAATTCTTAAAAACACGCTTTTTGTTTTGACTGCGGGAATTAATTTTAAATTAATTTATTCCACTTATGTGTTTTGAATTTTAAAAAATGGATTCCATATTTGGAATCAGAAGGTCCTAATTGTGTAAATATGTAACTTTTATTTTTAGACATTTTAAATATTTAATTTGTTAAATATTTTATTTATCAGGGATAAAGGGTAAATCAGGTAAATAAGGGTAATGAAATAATATTATAATAAAATAATATTACCCTTAAATGTGTCCTCATCCTATTTGATGAGTCATTAACTACCCTGTTCAAATTTTGGTTGATTTTGGGACCCCTTTGATACACATGGAAGTGATAATGACAATTGGGATTTATTAATTTAATTTAAATACAAAATTGACATTAAGAAAACTCTTTTAGTAATTAATTTTTTTATGGTTTTAACTAAGTCTTATTTTTGGCAATCTAAAAAGATTTCCTACATGATAGTAGTTTCTTCATAATTTTTATACATCTAATTAATTAAATTATTCATGACACAATAATGAGGTTGTATTTACCTCATCAATAATTGATTTAAATAAATAAGATTAAAATGATTACAATATTATCCAAAACATGTCCAATTCTGATTGGATGATTATATTTTGACCATGATTCATCTTATCTTCATCTTTAATTATTTGTGGACCATTATAACCCGAATATAATTAAATAATAAAATAATATTATCACACTTTCCTAAAGAGCCCCTCTTCTCCCTTATAAAAGGAGACCACTTCTAACCAATTCCTCACACCTCTCAAGCATTTTGTCTCATCCAACATCTACCAAATTAATCTCCCAACATCCCTCACTTACTTCTAGAAGCCTTTCCTTAGGCACAAGGCACTTCAAGAAGTTCTTTGGTTCAAAGCAAAGGGAGTTACCAAAATTAAAGTTATCAATTTGTCTTAAATTGTTTTCTTTTATTTTACTTCTCCAACCCCTAAACTATTTTTTAATCTTTATTTTGTAACAAAACATGTATCCTCAATATACTAGGATGTTGTTATGAGAAGGATTAGAACTACACAAACACACACCTCCATCTAATAGATGAAGAAAATAATGTTTTTGTGGATGGAAAACTAACGCCTCACGAAACAATAATTGTTCGATTATCTCCTACTGCCTCTCATGGTGGCCATTGTGATGGAACTGTATTTATATATGATATATATTATTTTTATGTTTTTTCCATTCTTATTTATTTTCCATTTATAGCACACTTTTATGGTTTTCATAGTGGGTAAATACGATAATCTCATTTGAGGAAATGCGGACTACCGCCCCCTCAAAGTGATGTCACATGTTAATGCATTATGTGGGGTGTATAAAGGATGGAGTTAATGATACTATTTATGATATTATACTTTAATTATAATATTCCTATGTATCATTATTCTTTAATTCCATAAAAATAAGAAATATAAATGAAAGTATCATTCATGCGTACGTACGGCTTACCGTCTCTATGAACGGTCCATTTCATTTATTACCTCCAAATGTTATGTATTATTATAAATAAATGTATATACTGGCTATATATGATATATATGATATCTAAATCATGAATATCATTATGTATATAATGGACTATTTACCACATGGACAACTTGTAAATATAAGGTGTTCATTTTTGACTCAAGTACCAAATATCCACAAAATGAACTTTATTAACTTAAATGATTACATAATGTTGAAAACATGGTAATAAGTGATATAAATAGAATAATAAACTTGAAAAAGGTTCTTAAGAAAGTAAAAATTAACTTTAGATTATTATTTAGGAGATTAAATAATGATCGAGTCAAGTCGGACATGAGGTAAGGGACTTCGTCTCAATCTCCTTTCATTGAGGCATATTTTGTATTAATACATGACTTTCTTTTATACACTGTATAAACACCCTTGAATTTTCAAAGGGAATCTTTTACTATGAATTGTTTTACTAAATAACAAAAAAATGAATGTTCCTTTTAACGTAAGTGGTGACAACGACTTTTTCCACCACCGTGAGTATTATTTGGTGTTTGGATTCCTCAACAAGCCGTAATGTTTTTAGAAGAAAATAAATACCATATAATCTTTTATGTATTTTGGTATTGAAAATGGTTTTGATAATGTATTTTTTATGTCAATATATTTATGTGATATATTGTGATTGAAATGTGGAAATTTTTTCTTTCCTTTATATTTGTTTTATGTCTTATGATTTTATAATGGTGCTTGGACATTTGACAGGTGGTTACGTGATAAACCAAATAACAGGTGGGGTCATGAATACCCGGACCAGTGGTTACGTTATGACCTCCAATGTATTGGGAATGGAAGTCAGTCGTATGGCTATTCCATTTAGTGATATGTGTGGAAGTCGACCGTATGATTATTCCATTTAAGTATGTCTATGTCCCAATTTATCTTTATATGTGATGTGTTCATTATATGGGTTTTATGGTAATCGCTTGGTTACAAAAGGGTATGTAATGATCTTTTATTCAGTGAAGAGTATTCATAACTTCATAAAGGTGAAAATTATTACTTATGATAAAGTATTCATGGTTTACATGTTGTTTTGAAAACCTAACAGTTTTCCTTCTTTTGTATCCCTTACTAAGATTTTTATGCTCATCCGCAGTTTTTGAAATGTTTTCACAAGATTTAAAGAATATTAGGGTCAAGGATGGGATCATGGAAAATTCATGCTCTCTAAAAACCTGGAACTAGACATGAAATTATATTTCAAGAGATAGTTTTTTGTAAAAAAATGGAAACTGTGTAAAAGTGTCTACTTTGTAATCTTTTGATATGTAATAGTTATGTCCTAATTATCAAAAACTCTAAAGTTGAATGGATCATCATTGTGAATTATTCATTTAATTAAATATTATGTAAGGTTTAAGTTTGGGCCCTTATAGTTGGTATTAGAGTTCGGTTTATATAACTTTAGGAGTTAGGGTATTGTTAAATTAATGACCCTAAGTTAATTTAAGGTAATATTGAAATTATATAGAATTTACAGATTACCATGTTGCTTCACCTAGGATATTTCTGTGTTCAGAATGGCTTTCTACAAAGGAAATAGGGTAGTTATGTTCGGACGACATCAGGAGGAAGACAACCTTCCAAATCAGCAACCTGAGATGGTCGGAATGAGAACTGAACTGTTTGTTGCAGTAATGGCACAGGTGACTCAGGCTATAAATGGTGGTGGTATCCATGCATGAGATCAGCTAGATCAACCACAGAGGAACATGTTAGTCGTAGATAATTTCATGAGGCAACATCCCTCATCATTCAGAGAATCATCTGATTCGGTGCTAGCAGAAGGGTTGATTAAAGCACTAAAAAATATTGTCGATGTCATGGGTTGTACAGAACATCGAAAGGTTGGTCTTTCTATTTACCATCTTGAAGGTGAAGCTGATCAGTGGTGGTCGATGGTGAACAATATCAGGGATATTGAGAAGATTTATTCCCTTGTTTGGGATGAATTCAAAGGCTTGTTTCCAGAGAAATATTTTCCCAAGGGGGTTCGCCTTAGGATGAAAAAACAATTGCTATTATTGAGGCAGGAGGATGACTCAGTGGCTGCTTATGAAGTAAATTTCACTCGACTGGAAAGGTATGAGCCAAATTTAATCTTAGATATTTCTAGTATGATAAATTGATTTTACTAAGGACTGAAGCCAAAATATCGAAGAGCATTGGCCTCTCGTGAGTCCAAATGTTATGAAAATTCTTGTTCGATGTGCGGAGAAGGTGGAAATGGAGTTTTCCGATGATCAGGTGTTCTTTGACAAACAACAGAATAAGATGTCCAATTGGCAGGAAAAGGGGAATAATTCATCAAAGAAGCCTGGAGGTTAGAAAATTAAATATCCAACTTGTGACAAGTGTGGTAAAAATCATCCTGGAGAATGTTTATCGATGTCTGTAAAGTGCTTCCGGTGTGGTATGTCTGGTCATAATGCTCGAAACTATAAGGAAGATGATCAAGTATGGAATGAAAAACCATAGGTGGGATGTTTTAAGTGTAATGAAATGGGTCATTATGCGAATGAGTGTCCAGGGAAGAACTCAACTGAGTGAAAGAAGCCAGACTACAAGTAGAAAGCGGTGGTGAAATCCTTTGCAAATACTTCAACAGATGTTGGGCCATCAAATTAAGTAGTATTAGGTACACTTTTTGTTTGTTCAGATTATGCGAATGTGCTGTTTGATTCAGGTTCTAAACACTCTTTCATTTCTGAGAAGTTTTCTAATAAATTGGGAATTCCATCTCAAGATATTAATACAGAACATGTCATAAAAACACTTGGAGGAAATATTGAGACAAAAAGAAAACATAAGAACGTTCATGTCCTTGTGTGCGGAGATAATCTACCTGCTAACCTTATTGTTTTGCCTCTAGTAGAGTTCGATTTTATTTTGGGAATAGATTGGATGTCTGTTTATCATGCTAAGATTGACTACAGATATAAAGAGGTTTCTTTTCAGAATTATTTTTAGTATGTTTACAGAAATGAACCCTTTTTGTTGATAACATATCAGGAAGCTATGAAACTCGTAAAAGATGGAAATGAATGTTACCTTGCACATATTGGTGAAAATAAAGCAACTGTTCATATTAATGATGTGCCGGTGGTAAATGAGTAACTTGATGTTTTTTCTGACGAGTTTCATGGTATTATACCTGATCAGGAAGTTGAATTTATTATTGACTTGGTTCCTTATGCTAAGCCAATTTTAAAACCCCCTTATCAAATGGATCAAATTGAACTTTTAGAGTTAAAGAAGCAATTGCAGGAGTTATTATGTAAAGGTTTCATTCGACCTAGCACATCACCATGGGGTTATCCTATTTTATTTGTTAAAAATAAAGATGGTTCAATGAGAAATTTCATTGATTATAGAGCATTGAATAACATCAATGTAAAGAATAAGCATCCTTTTCCTCATATTGATGATTTGTTTGATCAGCTCCTGGGAGCTTAGTATTTTTCGAATATTTACTTGAGATCGGGGTACAATCAGTTGAAAGTAAAGGAAGCATAAATTTCAAATCTGCATTTCGTACTAGATATGACCATTATGAATTTGTAGTTATGCCTTTTGGATAAACCAATGCACCTGCTGTATTCATGGATCTTATGAATTGAATTTTATGTGATTTCTTGGATAAGTGTGTGGTTGTGTTCATTGCTGATATTTTGGGTTAGTCTAAAAGTAAGGAGGAACATTAAATTCATTTAAGGGTTGTCTTGAAAACCGTAGAATAAAGGAAACTATTTGGGAAATTCAGAAAGTGTGAGTTTTGGTTACAACAAATATTTTCCTTGGTCACATTATTTCAAAAAATGGCATAACATTTCATCCTGCTAAAACAAAAGTTGTCGAAGAACGAACAATACCCACAAATATAAGAGAGATTCGTAGTTTTCATGGTTTGGCAGGTTATTACCAGAGGTTTGTTTAAAAATTTTCATGGTTTTCTAGTCCAATGACTAAGTTAAATCGAAAAGGTTTTAAGTTCATTTGGACAAAAGAATGTGATGATTATTTTCAGGATTTGAAAAAAAGATTGGTGATTGCTGCAGTTTTAGCAATTCCATCTAGAAAATGGTGAGTTTGTTATCTACAGTGATGCTTCATTGAAAGGACTTGGTTGTGTCCTAATGAAGAATGATCAGGTAATTTCATATGCTTCACGTTAGATGAAACCTCATTAGTTAAATTACCCTACACATGATTTGGAATTAGAAGCTGTTGTTTTTGCTTTAAAAATTTGGAGGCATCATTTGTATGGAGTAATGTGTGAAATATATACTGATCACAAAAGTCTGAAGTATATATTCACTCAGAAAGAATTGAACATGAGATAGAAAAGATGGCTAGAATTAATCAAGGATTATGATTGCACGATACATTACCATCCAGGAAAATAAAATAAAGTGGCTGATGCTATATGTCAAAAATGTAATGTATCATTAACCTTATTATGTTTAGAACAAGATATTTGGTTTTTTATTTGATTAAATTTTTCATAGAAGTTGTTGGTGCTGGAAATTATTCTATTTTGTATCAGGTGTTAGTGAGATCATCTCTATCAAACGGAATTAAGGAAGCACAAAAGGAAGACAGTGAGTTGCAGAAAAAGGTAGAGTTGGTTCAGAAGGGTATGTTTCCTAATTTTGAAATTGATAATGATTGTGTATTGAGGTTTTGGAAGTGATTATGTGTGCCTTGTAATTCACAGTTGATGAATGAGTTGTTATGTGAAGCTCATAGTTCTCTATTTTCAGTTCATCCTCGCAGTACTAAGATGTACAGAGATCTCCGTGAGTATTACATGTGGGATGGAATGAAAAGAGACATTGCTGATTTTACTGGGAAGTGTTTGACTTGTCAGTAGGTTAAAGAAGAGTAGCAGTTACCTAATGGGATGCTTCAGCCTTTAGCAGTGCTAGAGTAGAAATGGGAAAATATATCCATGGACTTTTTGTGGGATTACTGAAGACATCTCGAGGTAATAATGAAATCTAGGTTATTATTGATCGAATGACTAAATCTTCTCATTTCCTTCCTATTTGAGATACTTTGTCTCTAGATCAACTTTCTCGGTTGTATGTTAAAGATATAGTCAGGTTTCATGGTGTTCCCATCTCCATTGAATCTGATCATGATCCCAGGTTTACTTCTAACTTTTGGAAAGGACTTCAGTAGTCGTTGGGTACTGAATTAAATTTTAGTACAGCTTTTTATCATCAATCAGATGGGAAATCAGAACGAACAATACAGACCTTGGAGGATATGTTACGATCTTGCTCGATGAATTATCAGGGAAGTTGGGACCAACATCATTCTTTGGTTGAATTTTCTTATAATAACAGTTTTCATTCCAGTATACAAATGGTTCCATTTGAGGCATTATAGGGAAAGCGTTGTCGAACCCCAGCTTTTTGGGATGATGTAGGTGAAAGGAAGCTGATGGGACCAGAATTGGTTAAAGAGATGGAAGAGAAAGATTAGTTGATTCAGAAGCACTGGAGAACAGCTCAGAGCAGACAGAAAAGTTATGCAGATTATCGGAGGAAGGATATTTCTCTTGAGGTAGGTGATCATGTCTTTCTTAATGTTTCTCTATAGAAAAGTGTGATGAATTTTGTTAAGAAGGGAAAGTTGAGTCCGAGGATCATTGGACCTTATGAAATTCTAGAGAAAGTTGGATCAGTCACATAAAGAGTGGCTTTACCTTCATGTTTATCTCAGGTACACAATTTTTTTCATGTTTCGACATTGAGAAAGTATATTCCATATCCATATCATGTTTTTGAGCCCAGAGGTAGTTCAGTTGGAAAAGAATCTCCCTTATGAGGATCAACCAGTCCAGATTCTTGACCGTAGAGAGCAAGTGTTTTGGAATAAGTTAATTCATCAGGTAAAGGTTTTGTGGAAAAAAACCACGTGATTTAAGTTGCAATGTGGGAATCTGAAAATGCTATGAGGGATAAATACCCCACTTATTTTGATATGTGAATAAAAATTGAGAGGATGCAATTCACAAAAGGGGGGAAGGATGTAACATTCTAGGTAAATAAAAAATAAGACATATTTCATATTTATTAACATTTGTGAATTAAATATAATTTTATTTTAAAGGGGTTGCTATGTTTGATAGCGTACCTGATACGCAACGACGAGTTTCTTTGAAATCTTACGTTTCACACTAATAATATAATATTATTATTTTAAATGGTAGTTAACTCTTAGCCATTGTATTGGAAGGAATGAACAAAACCAACTACAATATGATTATACAGTATTGTTAAATGTATTTACATTTATCCAATAAAAGTTGGTGGCTTAAAATATTAATGAATCTAATTTTAAGCATAATTTACATTAAATGGCCGATTTACCGCCTTTTAATGGAAAACCCTCTTTAAATCTAGTTTTGGTAATTTTATATGTTCTATTTGACCAAATAAAATTATTATTTAGATTTGGGAAATAAAATTTTACTTTAGGTGGTTTTTTGGTATATTTCGGATAAAGTTCATTTTTAATGAATAGTGAAAAATACTGTATTTTAGTTCAATGGTGCCTTTTAATCTAATTTATTTATATGGTTAGATTATCTTTTTAATTGGTTTTAAAGTTTAATTAGAATTTATTTTTACCATTTAATCCAATTTTGGTCATTGGAAGCAATTTCACTTTGAAATTGTACTTAATCAATAGTCCATCTTTTGATAGTTATTAATTCTTAAAAACACACTTTTTTGTTTTAAAAGCAGAAATTAATTTAAAATTAATTTCTGTGGTTTCTGTGTTTTGAATTTGAAAAAATGGACTCCATATTTGGAATTAGTAGGTCCAAATTGTGCTAATAGGAAACTTTTATTTTTAAACATTTTAAATATTTACTTTAGTAAATATTTTATTTATCATGGATAATGGGTAAATCATGTAAATGAGGGTAAACAATTAATATTATAATAAAATAAAATAACCCTTAAATGTGTCCTAATCCTATTGGTTGAGTCATTTACGACCACAGGTATCTTTGAGTCGATTTTGGGACCTGTTTGATCCACTTGGAAGTGATAATGACAATTTGGATTAATTAATTTAATGTAAAGACAAAATTGATATTAACAAAAATATTTTAGTAATTAATTGTTATATGGTGTTATATAAGTCCTATTTTTTACTATAAATATTCATTTGGAAGATGCAAATACTTACTACATGATAGTATTTTTTTCATAATTTTTAGACATCAAATAAATTAAATTATTTATTATACAATAATGATGCAGTATTTATCTCATCAATAAAAGATTTAAATAAGTAAGATTATAATGATTACAATATTATCCAAAACATGTCCAATTATGATTGGATGATTTTATTTCGACAATGAGTCATATTATCTCTATATTTAATGATTTTTGGACCAGTAGAAACTGAATATAATTATATAATAAAATAATATTATCACACATTCCTAAAGAGCCCCGCCTCTCCCTTATAAAAGGAGACCACTTCTAACCAATTCATCACACCTCTCAAGCCTTTTGGCCCATCCAACCTCTTCCCAAATTATGCTCCCAAAATCCCTCTATTCCTCCTAGAAGCCTTAACTTAGGCATAAGACACTTCAAGAAATATTTTGGTTCAAACCAAAGGGAGTTACCCAAATTAAAGGTAACGGTTTCTCTCAAATTGTTTTCTTTTATTTTACTTCTCCAACCCCTAAACTATTTTTTATTCCTTTATTTTTTAAAAACACCAGTATCCTAAATATACTAGGATGTTGTTATGAGAAGTATTAGAACTAGACAAACACTCACCTCCATCTAATAGATAATGAACATAATGTTTTTGTGTATGGAAAACTAATGCCTCACGAAACGATAATTGTTCGATTATCTCATACCGCCTCTCATGGTGGCCATTATGATGGAACTGTATTTATAAATGATATATATATTATTTTTATTTTTTCTTTACGATTCTTCATTTTCAATTTATTGCACGCCTTTAGGGTTTCCATAGTGGGTAAATACGATAATCTCATTTGAGGAAGTGCGAACTACCGCCCCCTCAAATTGACGTGACTCGTTAATTCCTTATATGGGATGTATAAAGGATGGAGTTAATGATATTATATTTGATATTATACTGTAATTATATTATAACTATGTATCATTATGCTTTAATTCCATAAAAATAATAAATATAATTGAAAGTAGCGTTCATGCGTACGTACGGCTTACCGTCTCTATGAACGGTGCATTTCATTTCTTGCCTCCAAATGTTATATACTATTATAAATACATGTATATAGTGGATATATATTATATATATGATATCTAAATCATGAATATTGTTATGGATATAATGGAATATTTACCACATGGACAACTTGTAAATATAAGGTGTTCATTTTTGACTCAAGTACCGAATATCGACAAAATGAACGTTATTAAAAAAAATCATTACATAATTCTTAAAACATGGTAATAAGTTATATGAAAAGAATAATAAACTTGAAAAGTTTCTTAATCAAGTAGAAATTAACTTTAGTTTAGTATTCTGGAGATTAAAGAACGATCGAGTCAAGTCAGACACGAGGAAAGGGACATCGTCTCAATCTCCTTTCATTGAGGAATATTTTGTTTTAATACACGACTATCATTTATACGCTGTATAAACACCATTGAATTTTAAAAGGGAATCTTTTTCTGTGAAGTGTTTTACTAAATGACAAAAAAAAAGAATGTTCCTTTTAACGTAAGCGGTGATAATGACCTTTTCCACCACCGTGAGTATTATTTGATGTTTGGCTTCCGCAACAAGCCGTAATGTTTTTAAAAGAAAATAAATACCATATACTCTTTTATTTATTTTGGAATAGAAAATGGTTTTGATAATGGATTTTTTATGTCAATATATTTATGTGATATATTTTAATTTAAATGTGGAAGTGTTTTCTTTCCTTTATATATTTTTATGTCTTATGATTTTATAGTGGTGCTTGGACATTTGACGGGTGGTTACGTGATAAAAAAAATGACGGGTGGTGTCGTGAATACAAGGACGGGTGGTTACATTATAACCTCCAATGAATTAGGTATGGAAGTTGTTCGTATGGATATTCCATTTAGTGATATGTGTGGAAGTTGACTGTATGGTTATTCCATTTAAGTATGTTTATGTCCCAAGTTACCTTTATATGTGATGTGTTCTTTATATGGGTTTTATGGTAATCTTTTGGTTACGAAAGGGTATGAAATGATCTTTTATACAGTGAAGAGTATTCACTACTTCATAAAGGTGAAAAGTATTACTTATGTTAAAATATTCATGGTTTACATGTTATTTTGAAAACATAACTGTTTTCCTTCTTTCTGTATCCCTTACTGAGATTTTTATGCTCATCCCAAGTTTTTGAAATATTTTTCACAGTATTTAAAGAAGAATAGGGTCAAATATGGGATCATGGAAAACTCATGCTATCTAAAAACATGGAACTAGACATGCCACTTTTTTTTTCAAGAGTTCATGTTTTGTAAAAAAATGGAAATTGTGTAGAAGTGTCTACTTTGTAATCTTTTGATATCTAATAGATATGTCTTAATTCTCTAAAACTCTAAACATAAAAATATCCTCAATGTGAATTATTCATTTAATTCAATATTATGTACGGTTTAAGGTCGGGTCTTTATAGTTGGTATCAAAGGTCGGTTTAGATAACTTTAGGAGTTAGGGTATTGTTAAATTAATGTCCTTAAATTAATTTATGGTAATATTGAAATCATATAGCATTTATATATTACCATGTTTTTTCGCCTAAGATATTTCTATGTTCAGAATGGTTTTCCACAGAGGAAACAGTGTAGCTATATTGGGACGACATCATGAGGAAGAAAACCATCCAAATCAGCAACCCGAGATGGTCGGAATCGAAACTGAACTGTTTGTTGCAGTGATGGCACAGTTGACTCATGCTATAAATGGTGGAGGTATCCATGCATGAGATCATTCAAATCAACTATAAATGAACATGTCAGTAGTGGATATTTTCTTGAGGCAACATCCCCCATCATTCAGAGGATCATCTGATCAGGTGCTAGTAGATGGGTGGATTAAAGCACTGGAAAAGATTGTCAATGTCATGGGTTGTTCAGAACATCAAAAGGTTAGTCTTGCTATTTACCATTTTTAAGGTGAAGCTGATCAGTGGTGGTCGATGGTGAAAAATATCCAGGATAGCAAGGAGATTGATTCTCTTGTTTGGAATGATTTCAATGGTATGTTTCTTGAGAAATATTTTCCTAAAGTGGTTCTTCTTAGGATGGAAAAACAATTTCTGGAATTGAGGCAGGAGAATGACTCAGTGGCCGCATATGAAGAAAAGTTCACACGACTGGCAAGGTATGCACCAAATTTCATCTGAGATCTTGATAGTAAGATAAATCAACTTTAATCAGGACTGAAGCCACAATATCGAAGAGCATTAGCCTCTCGTGAGTTCAAAAGTTATGAAAAACTTGTGCGATGTGCAGATAAAGTGGAAATGGAGTTTGTTGATGATCATGTGTTTTTTTACAAACAATAGAATAAGAGGTCCAGTTGGCAGGAAGATGAGAAGAATTAATCAACGAATCCTGGAGGAAAGAAAATTAAATATCCAACTTGGGAGAAGTGTGGTAAAAATCATCCCAGATAATGTTTATCAAATTTTGGAAAGCTCTTCCAGTGTGGTATGTCTGGTCATATTGCTCATAACTGTAAGAAAGATTGTCAAGCAGGGAACAAAAAACCATCGGTAAGATGTTTTAAGTGTAAAGAAATGGGTCACTATGCGAATGAGTGTCCAGTGAAGAACTCAACTAAGAAAATTTAGCCATACTACAAGACGAAAGGGGTGGTGAAATCCTTTGAAACAACTTTAGCAGATGTTGGGCCATCAAATGAAGTAGTATTAGGTACAATTTTTGTTTGTTCAGATTATTCCAATGTGTTATTTGATTCAGGGTCTACACACTCTTTCATTTCTGAGAAGTTTTCTAATAAATTGGGAATTCCATCTCAAGATATGAATACAAAACTTGTGGTAAAAACACCTGGAGGAAATGTTGATACAAAAAGAAAACATAAGGACATTCTTGTCCTTGTGTATGGAAAGAATCTACCTGCAAACATTATTGTTTTGCCTCTAGTAGAGTATGATGTTATTTTGGGCATGGATTGGATGTCTGTTTATCATGTTAAGATTAACTGTAGAGCTAAAGAGGTTTCTTTTTAGAATGATTTTCAGTTTTTATAAAAAAATGAACACTTGCTATTTATAACATAACAGGAAGCTGAGAAACTAGTAAAAGATGGAAATGAATGTTACCTTGAACATTTTGTTGAAAATAAAGGAACTTTTTAGATAAATGATGTGCTAGTGGAAAATGAGTACCTTGATGTTTTTCTTGATGAGTTTCCTGGTATTATACCTGATCGGGAAGTTGAATTTACTATTAACATAATTCTTGATGCTAAGCCAATTTCAAAACCCCCTTATCAAATGGATCAAATTTAACTTTTAGAGTTAAAGTAGCAATTGCAGGAGTTATTAGATAAAGGTTTCATTCGACCTAGCGCATCACCATGGGATGATCATATCTTAATTGCTAAAAAGAAAGATGGTTCAATGAGACTCTGCATTGATTATAGAGCATTGAAGAAAATCACTATTAAGAACAAGTATCCATTGCCTCATAATGTTGATTTGTTTGATCAGCTCTAGGGAGCTCAGTATTTTTCGAAGATTGACTTGAGATCAGGGTACCATCAGTTGAAAGTAAAGGAAGTATGAAATCTGAAGACCACGTTTTGTACTAGATATGACCATTATGAATTTTTTGTTATGCCTTTTGGATAAACCAACGCACCTACTATATTCATGGATCTTCTGAATAAAATTTTCCTTGAGTTCGTGGATAAGATTGTGGTTGTGTTCATTGATGATATTTTGGTTTATTCTAAAAGTAAGGAGGAACATGAAATTCATTTAAGGGTTTTCTTGCAAACCTTAAAAGAAAATAAACTGTTTGGGAAGTTCAACAAGTGTGAATTTTGGTTACAAAAATTTCTTTCCATGGTCACATTGTTTCAAAAAATGGCATAACTATTGATCCTGCTAAAACAAAAGTTGTTGAATAATGGACAAGACCCACAAATATAACCGAGATTCCTAGTTTTCTTGGCTTGGAAGGTTATTACTGGAGGATTGTTGAAAATTTGCATGGTTTTCTAGTCGAATGACTAAGTTAACTCGAAAAAGTGTTATGTTCATTTGGAGAAAATAATGTGATGATTGTTTTCAAGAATTGAAAATAAGATTGGTGAATGGTCTAGTTTTAGCACTTCCATCCCAAAATGGTGAGTTTTTTATCTACAGTGATGCTTCATTGAAAAGACTTGGTTGTGTCCTAATGCAAAATGATCATGTAATTTCTAATGCTTCACATCAGTTGAAACCTCATGAGTTAAATTACCCCACACATGATTTGGAATTAGTTTCTATTGTTTTTGATTTAAAAATTTGGAGGCATCATTTGTATGGAGTAAAGTGTGAAATATATACTGATCACAAAAGTTTGAAGTATATATTCACTCAAAAATAATTGAACATGAGATAGAGAATTTGGCTGTAATTAATCAAATATTATGATTGCATGATCCATTGTCATCTAGGAAAAGCAAATAAAGTGGCTGATTATTTGTGTCAGAAAAGTAATGTATCATTTACCATGTTTATGTTTGGAATGAGATCCTTTGGTTTATGATTTGATTAACTTTGGAATAGAAGTTGTGGGTTCAGTAAATTCTTCTGTTTTGTATCACGTGTCAGTGAGATCATCTCTATCAGACAGAATTAAGCAAGCGCAGAAGGAAGATAGTGAGTTGCATAAAAAGATAGAGTCGGTTAAGAAGGGTAAGTTTCTTGATTTTGACATTGATAATGATTGTGTATTGAGGTTTGGGAAGAGATTATATGTGCCTTGTAATTCACTGTTGAAGAATGATTAGTTATTTAAAGCTCATAATCCTCTATTTTTAGTTCATCCCGGCAGTACTAAGATGTACAGAGATCTCCGTGAGTATTACTGGTGGGATTAAATGAAAAGAGATATTACGGAGTTTATTGAGAAGTGTTTGAATTGTCAGCAGGTTAAAGAAGAGTGGCAGTTACTGAAAGTGATGCTTCAACCTTTACCAGTGCCAGAGTGGAAATAGGAAAATATATCAATTGACTTGGTTGTGGGATTACCGAAGACATCTCGAGGTAATAATCCAATCCGGGTTATTGTTGATCGATTGACTAAATCTTCTCATTTCCATTCTATTCAAGACACTTTGTCTCTGGATCAACTTGCTCGGTTGTATGTTAAAGAGATAGAGAGGTTTCATGGCGTTCCCCCTTCCATTGTATATGCTCGTGATCCCAGGTTTACTTCTAACTTCTAGAAAGGCCTTTAGAAGTCATTGGGTACTGATTTAAATTTCTGTATGGCTTTTCACCCTCAATCAGATGGGAAATCAGAACGAACAATTCAGACCTTAGAGGATATGTTATGTGCTTTCTTGATGGATTATTAGGGAAGTTGGGACTAGAATATTTCATTTGTTGAATTTTCTTATAATAACAGTTTTCATTCCAGTATACAGATGTCTCCATTTGAGGAATTATATGGAACACGTTGTCGAACTCCAGCTTTTTGGGATGAAGTAGGTAAAAGGAAGCCGATGGGACCAGAATTGGTAGAAGAGATGGAAGATAAAGTTTAGTGTATTCATAAGCACATGAGAGTATCTTAAAGAAGATAGAAAAGTTATGCAGATAAATGGAGTAAGGATCTTTGTTTTAAGGTAGGTGATCATGTCTTTCTCAAAGTTTCTCCATGGAAAAGTGTGATGAATTTTTGTAAGAAGGGAAAGTTGAGTCCGAGGTTCATTGGACCTTATGAAATTCTGGAGAAAGCTAGATCAGTTGCATATACAGTGACTTTACCTCAATGTTTTTCTCAGGAACACAATCTTTTTCATGTTTCGATGTTGAGAATTGTATGCCAGATCCATCTCATGTTTTGAGCCTATAGGTAGTTCAGTTAGTAGAGAATATCTCTTATGAGGAACAACCATTCCAGATTCTTGACCATAGAGAGAAAGTGTTGCAGAATATATTAATTCACTAGGTAAAGGATTTGTGGAAAAACCACGTGATTGAAGAGGCAAGGTGGAATCTGAAAATGCTATGGTAGATAAATACCCCCACTTATTTTGATAAATGAATAAAAATTGAGAGGATGCAATTCCCAAAAGGGGGGAAGGATGTAACATCCGAGGTAAATAAAGAATAAAGAATATTTCATATTTATTAATATTTGTGAATTAAATATTAATTTTACTTTAAAGAGTTTTCTATGTTCGATAGCATACCCGATACGCAACAACAGGTTTTTTTAAAATCTTACATTTCACACTAATAATATAATATTATTATTTTAAATGGAAGATAACTCTAAGCCATTGTATTGGTGGTAATGAAAAAAACCAACTACAATATGATTATACATTTTTGTTAAATGTATTTACTTTTATCCAATAAAATTTAGAGGCTTAAAATATGAATGAGTTTAATTTTATGCTTAATTTACATGAAAAAGCCGATTTACCGCCTTTTAATGGAAAACCCTCATTAAATCTAGTTATGGTCATTTTTATATGTTATATTTTAATAAATAAAATTCTTCTTTAGATTTGGGACATCAAATTTTACTTTGGGTAATTTTTTGGTATTTTTCGGATAAAGTGCATTTTTACTGAATAGTGAAAAATACATTATTTTAATTCAATGGTGCCTTTTAATATAATTTCATTATATGGTTATATTATCTTTTTAATTGGTTTTAAAGTTTATTTAGAATATATTTTTACACTTTAATCCAATTTTTTTCATTGGAATAAATTTCACATTGAAATTGTACTTAACCAACAGTCCATCTTTTGAAAGTTATTAATTCTTAAAAACATGCTTTTTGTTTTGACAGCAGGAATTAATTTTAAATTAATTTCTGATACATCTATATTTTTAATTTGGAAAAATGTATTCCATATTTGGAATCAGGAGGTCCAAATTGTGTAAATAGGTAACATTAATTTTTAGAAATTTTCAATATTTACTTGAGTAAATATTTTATTTACCGTGGATAAAGGGTAAATAAGGGTAAAAAATTATATTATAATAATATAAAATTACCCTTAGATGTGTCCTAATCCTATTGGTTGAGTCATTTACGACCATGGGAATCTTTGGGTAGATTTTGGGACCCCATTGATCTACATGGAAGTGATAATGACAATTTGGATTAATTAATTTAATGTAAAGAAAACATTGACATTAACAAAAATCTTGAAGTAATTTATTTTTATATGGTGTTATATAAGTCCTATTTTTGACTATAAATATTAATTAGAAATATAAAAATATTTTCTACATTATATTATTTTTTCATAATTTTGAGACATCGAATAAATGAAATTATTCATGACACAATAATAATGCTGTATTTATTTCATCAATAAATGATTTAAATAAATAAGATTATAATGATTACGATATTATCCAAAACATGTCCAATTATGATTGGTTGATTTTATTTCGACCATTATTCATCATATATTTATCTTTAATTATTTTTGGACCATTATAAACCGAATATAATTATATAGTAAAATAATATTATCACACATTCCTAAAGAGCCCCTTCTCTCCCTTATAAAAGGATCCCACTTGTAACCAATTACTCACACCTCTCAAGCCTTTTGGATCTTTAAAACTATACACAATTAATCTACCTACAACCCTATCTTCCTCATAGAAGCCTTACCTTAGGCAGAAGTCACTACAAGAAGTCATTTGGTTCAAACCAATGGGAGTTACCCAAATTAAAGGCAACATTTCCTCTTAAATTGTTTTCTTTTATTTTACTTATCTAACCCCTAAACACTTTTTTATTCATTTATTTTGTAACAACAGAAGTATCATAAATATAATAGGATGTTTTTATGATAAGTATTTTAACTACACAAACACACACCTCCATATAATAGATGAAGAACATAATGTTTCTATGGATGACAAACTAACGCCTCACGAAACGATGATTGTTCTATTATCTCCTACCGCCTCTCATGGTGTCCGTTATGATGAAACTATAATTATATATGCTATATATTTTGTTTATTATTTCTTTATGCTTCTGTATTTTCCATTTACAGCATGCCTTTATGGTTTTCATGGTGGGTAAATACGATAATCTCATTTGAGGAAGTGCGGACTATCGCCCCCTCAAAGTGATGTGACTCGTTAATTCCTTATATGGGATGTTTAAAGGATGTATTTAATGATATTATATATTATATTATACTATAATTATAATATACCTATGTATCATTATTCTTTAATTCCATAAAAATAATAAATAGAAATGAAATTAGTGTTCATGCGTATGTACGACTTACCGTCTCCAGGAACGGTGCATTTCATTTCTTACCTCCAAATGTTATGTACTATTATAAATACATATATATACTGGATATATATGATATATATGATATCTAAATCATGAATAAAATTATGGATATAATGAACTATTAACCACATGGACAACTTGTAAATATAAGGTGTTTATTTTTTACTCAAGTACCAAATATCGACAAAATGAACTTTTTTAACTTAAATGAATAAATAATGTTTATAAAATGATAATAAGGGATATAAAAAAATAATAAACATGAAAAATGTTCTTAATCAAGTATAAATTAACATTAGTTTATTATTCAGGAGATTAATGAATGATCGAGTCAAGTTAGACATGAGGTAAGGGACTTTGTCTCAATCTCATTTCATTGAGGCATATTTTGTTTTAATACACTAATTTCTTTTATATGCTATATAAACACCCATGAAATTTCCAAGGGATTCTTTTAATTTGAATAATTTTACTAAATGAAAAAAAAGAATGTTCCTATTAATGTAAGCAGTGACGACGACCTTTTCCATCGCCGTGAGTATTATTTGATGTTTGGCTTCCTCAACAAGTTGTAATGTTTTTAAAAGAAAAAAATACCATATACTCTTTTATGTATTTTGGTATTGAATATGGTTTTGATAATGGATTTTTTTGAAGAATATATTTATGTGATATATTGTGATTGAAATGTGGAAATGTTTTCTTTCAATTATATTTGTTTTATGTCTTATGATTTTATATTGGTGCTTGGACATTTGATGGGTGGTTACGTGACAAACCAAATGAAGGGTGGTGTCCTGAATACCAGGACGGGTGGTTAAATTATAACCTCCAATGCATTAGGTATGGAAGTCGGCCGTATGGCTATTCCATTTAGTGATATGTGTGTAAGTTGGCTGTATGGTTATTCCATTTAAGTATGTGTATGTCCCAAGTTACCTTTATATGTGATGTGTTCTTTATATAGGTTTTATGGTAATATTTTGGTTACAAAATAGTATGTAATGATCTTTTATTCAGTGAAGAGTATTCACTACTTCATAATGGTGAAAAGTATTACTTATGTTAAAGTATTCATGGTTTACTTGTTGATTTAAAAAACTAATAGTTTTCTTTCATTGTGTATCCCTTACTGAGCTTTTATGCTCATACCTAGTTTTTGAAATGTTTTTCACAGGATTTAAAGAAGATTAGGGTCAAGGATGGGATCAAGGAAAAGTCATGCTGTCTAAAAAACTGGAACTAGACATGAATATTTTTTTCAAGAGTTCATGTTTTGTAAAAAAAATGGAAACTGTGTAGAAGTGTCTACTTTTTAATCTTTTGATATGTAATAATTATGTCCTAATTCTTTAAAACTATAAACCTGAAAAGATCCTCAATGTGAATTATTCTTTTAATTCAATATTATGTATGGTTTAAGGCTGGGTCCTTATATTATGTTCTATACTTCTTTTCTCAATCAAAATTTCATATAATATAGATAGTTAATTATTCCTCAAATTGAAAGAATATTATAATGATCTTGGGAGAAATATTAATTTTTATAATACCCAAATTATCTCACCCCTTTTAGTGTATAGCCATAATAAATGAATATTGATTTCACCATAATATATCATTACCATTCAAGAAATACACATGAATACTGGTTCATTTTTCCCAAAAATTGGAGTATTAGTCACCATTAAGAAATTCATTAAATACATGTGACCCAAAAATGATAAATTATATTTATTGATGTAAAATAATTTCATGACTCA
The DNA here is from genome assembly GCA_963277665.1 of Viscum album. Lineage (NCBI taxonomy): Eukaryota > Viridiplantae > Streptophyta > Magnoliopsida > Santalales > Viscaceae > Viscum > Viscum album. The sequence continues at coordinate 1,352,551,074 of OY728153.1, read as the reverse complement.
ATTTCAATCATATCATAAATAATGGTGTTTGTGATAATTATGATTCATCACACTATAAATATCCAGACATAAACCTCAACCACATCTACCTCCTACAGAATGGAATGGTGTTTCCCAAGATTCTGATAATGAAATGACTTCTATTTAAAATAAATCATCACAGCTCTTATCTAACAAAGTATCTCCTTCCACTTTATTACACAAGCTTTCATTACTAATCTAATCATGTGATCATAATGTCAACCACCACACATCTATGGGACCCATTCAAAATATTTCATACATTGGCCCACCATCCTACAATGATGACATGCATGTGGTGGATATTAGAAAATATACATCATATTCCCATCTTATCCCCACTAGAAGCACTCAGATATGCACTTTCCATATGAATCTAAAGAAGGTTTCAAATTTGATTTCAATTATATGTATTTCAACATAATCTTATTTCCAATAAATTAACCCCTACCATCATTAGAATAAAATATGAAATAGAATACAATTATTATAGCATCCCATCTTTTTATAACATAACTTTCATTTCATTACACGAAACAGAGGATCTTTAAGGTTTAGTGTCTCGGAAACAAGGAACATAATACATGAAAAGAACATAAAACATTCTTCTTAAACACTTGAAAGGCTTCTCCTTAAGTTCATCATAGGTTCATTACTGCATCTCATAACCTGGGGACATACATCAAAATAAAGGGTGAGCAAAAGGCCTAGTAAGGGAAACAAGAGAAACATTTTACATGTGAACTTGAGATACTTCAAAAAGGACATGAAAAGAACTTTAAGGCATGAGAAAGAAATCGTGAGATACATCATAATAAAAATAACATTTTTCATAACTTGAAAATGTGGCTAAAACATTCAATATTGACAATAATTTCGTTTCACCAAGGTCCATCCCCAAGGTGTCATTAAAAATTACCAAGGTTATTCACCAAGGTATCAGTCTAAAAAGTCATCTCTAGAGATTAAGTCTTTACCCAATGCATTGGAGCGCTATCTGGGCGCTCCCTTGACATGTCTTTATTATCATGTGAGCCACATATATCATCATCAATCATTTCATAAACAACCCATATATCATAAAAGAAATGGGTTTCATTTCATAATCATAACGTTTTAAAAACTGTTTTAAAGACATGATCTTTATGTCACTTTAAACCCACAGAAAGGGAAAGTGGGTTTCATGTATGTAAATAACAGAATTTAAAATAGAACATTTTGATATTTATGTGAATACCCATATATAAATAAGAGCATTGAGTATTCACTTAATAACATAAAATAATTTTGAGATAAAGAGAGAGAGGCATTTTGAGACAAAAATTCTGTAGCATAACGGCTATGTTACAAGGTTTTAGAAAACATTGAAAAGAGAGGGGACATGGGTCACCCAACCATAAATTATCCATAAAACAGTAGGGGGACAGAAGATAAGGGATTTAAGAACATGGTAATGAAATTTTAAAGATAAACCATATGAAATGAAAAACATAGAAGTGAGACAAAAATAAGATTTCTCTTATGAAAATTCGGCAGCCTAACGGCGTCACTTAAACTTCAATAAAAATGATTTGACAAGATCAAATAGGGTCTCTCATCATATGATCATAAGAGATAAGTATGATAGATATATTGATCATACACCAACATAATAAAAAGGATCATGAAAGACTCTACATGAAAATCGAACTTGAAAAATGAGAAGGGTGAAAGAATCTCTTAAAAATTCGGCAGCCTAACGGTGTCACTTAAACTTTCATAAAAGGAAATGATGAGAGTAATAGGGGATCTCTCATCATATAAACATGAAAATTACAGTAAGAGGAATATAAAAGAACATCCTTTTGCATAAGAACATGGAGCATAAAATGAATGACATAAAAGAGATTACAAGAAAAGAGAGAGAGAGGTCGGATCCCTTACCTTAAAACGTAACTCTTAAAACTCAAAGGTTTGGACCTTGAGGGCTTGGGGGAACCTTAGGAGGACTCCTTGGGAGGTAAGGAGACCAGAACATCATTGAGGATTGTTTTTTAATCGAAAGGATGAGAGGAGGGCTTGGTATTTATAGGGAAAGTGAGGGGACAAGGCATTAATGGCCAAGGGACACCTCACAAGTGCTTTTCTCAAAACCATGTGCTCTCCCTTGGCATTTACCATGGAGTTAGGCCACATGGGGCCCCCAAAACAATAATTCATCACCCTTGGCCGGCCAACCCTTAAAATATCTCATGACATCATCATGACACAGTTATGATGTCATTAAAATACTGAAACCCTAAAACTGCATTTTTACTATTCACTGATAAATTCATCTTTCTCAGAAAAATCCCAAAATTTCACCTTAACCAAATATCGATGCTCTAATTACATTTATGAACTCCATTTTATAAAAATAATTTTCTAAATAATTTTAATTTAATTTTTAAATAAAAACACTATTCATCGAGAATTAATTTTTTTCAGAAAAATCCCCAAAAATTACCATAACATAATATCGATGCTATGAGTTCAAAAATAAATTCCTTTTTATAAAAATAAATTTCTAATTATTTTTAATTAAATTTTTAATTAAAAACACTATTCACCCGAAAAAACTAATACTTGGATAATAATTTAAGAAACTATTATTTACCCATTTTGTTGAATCACATTACTTAATCTAGGTGTCTAAATTATATTAAAACTTTCTTTGTGTGAAATTACTAATCCATTTGGTCACATTACTAATCCTAAGCGTAAAATCACTATTCATAATTTACTATTCATCAAAAATTAAGTTGATCTTATTAGACTCCGAATTCCTTACTGAAAACTTTTGTAGAAGACCATTTTTTGAAAATAATTACACATCAATAATTATTTAGGGTTTACATAAATATTTTAAAATATAATTTTTTTCAAAATTCATCAATAAAATACATCCTAAAATTATCCGGACATTTGAAGTTTCACAAACATCACTAAAGGAAGAAATCTTAATTTATTCATCCCCAAGGATTACACAAAGAAGCTACGGTCTCGTCACATAGCCCCTTATAACACCGGCATATGACCTAAGTGTAAGGTGTGCTATGGCGATAGAATCTGAGGGAGGCTCAGATAACATTGCCCTAGTAGTAATCTCTACTAACTTGAACATCTCCCACAGGCATTTCCATTCAATCTTGACACACTGGAGTTTGGCTTGGGCTTGGTCCAAAGCGAAGCCCAAAGATGCCACCTCCTTCCCAAGCTCTGATAAGTGGGCTTCATAAGGTTCGAGTCTACTGGATGAAGCCATCGACTCCTCTTTCTGCATTAACCAACAACATCTTATTAAATCATTAAGAGTAAGTTAATATACTACCCAAAAAGATTGGGTCGTTACATTCTTCTCCCCTTAAGAAATTTCGTCCCCTTAATTTATACTTGAGGCCTAGTCGAAAAGGTGAGGGTACTTTTGCTTCATCATTTCCTCAGGCTCCCACGTTGCTTCTTCATATTTATGATTCCTCTACAACACTTTCACAAGGTGGGTAGTCTTGTTTCGTAGAACCTTGTCTCTACGGTCTAAGATCTCCACTGGCCGCTCTTCATAAGAGAGGTCATGGTCCAGTTGTACCACCTCTAGGTTCAGTACACGCGAAGGGTCAGGTATGTAATTCTTCAAGAGAGATACATGGAAGACTTTGTGAACTTGAGCTAGGTTTGGTGGAAGTGCTAGATGATATGCCACTGCTCCTATGCGATCAAGGATTTCATAGGGGCCAATGTACCTAGGTCTGAGCTTCCCTTTCTTCCCAAACAGCATGACTCTCTTCCATGGAGAAATTCGAAGGAAGACTTTGTCCACAACACCAAACTCCAAGTCCCTTCGACGATTGTCAGTATAGTTCTTCTGCCGACTCTGAGTAGCCTTTATGTGTTGTTGGATGGCATGACCCTGTTCTGTCATCTCTGGCACAAGATCATGCCCAAGAAGCTTTCTCTCACCAGTTTCATCCCAACAAGTAGGAGTTCTATATCGCTTTCCATACAGAGCTTCATAGGGTGCCATCTGAATACTCGAATGGAAGATGTTGTTATAGGAGAACTCAACTAATGGGAGGTGTTTATCCCATCCACCTTTAAATTCCATTGAGCATAGTCTCAGCATGTCTCTGAGTGTCTGAATAGTCCTTTCAGATTGGCCATCTGTTTGAGGATGATAGGCCGTACTAAAATTCAATTTAGTATTCAGAGCATGTTGAAGAATTCTCCAGAAGTTTTATGTGAATCTTGGGTCACGATCAGACACGATGGATAGTGGTACCCCATGCAGCCTTACCACTTCCTTCACATATATCTTGGCTAGCTGATCCAGAGAGAAATCTTCCCGAATAGAGATAAAATGGGCTTTCTTGGTGAGACGGTCCACAATAACCCATATCTCATTGTTTCCATTGGATGTTTTTGGGAGACCAGTAACAAAGTCTATAGTGATATTATCCCACTTCCATACTGGTATGGGTAGTGGTTGTAATACCCCCTTAGGAAGTTGTCGTTCTGCCTTTACTTGCTGACACACCACACACCTTGTAGTGTAGTCAGAAATCTCCCTCTTCATGTTATCCCACCAATAATGATCACGAAGGTCTCCATACATTTTAGTGCTTCCTGGGTGTATAGAGAAAGTAGAGCTATGAGCTTCATCCATAAATTCTTTCTTTATCTCTGGAATAGATGGAACACATAGTCTTGTACGAAATTTCAATACACCATCTTGATCAATATTGAAGTTAGGGAACTTCCCATCCTTTACAGCCTCAAACTTCTCCTGCAGCAAAGGATCTTCTTTTTTAGCCTTCTTGATCTTCTCTAGTAATGAAGGTTTAGAAATCATTTGGGATAGGGTTGATGATGTCCCTTTCCATATAATTCCCATGTCCAGTTTTACTAGATCTTTAATCAAGGGATCTCCTAGGATCCTCATTGTTGCCAGAACAACAGGGTCTTTCCTGCTTAATGCATCCGTGACTTTGTTTGCTCTACCAGGGTGATAATGAATTGAACAACCATAGTCTTTAATAAGTTCCAACCATCTCCTTTGTCTCATGTTCAATTATTTCTATGTGAAAATATACTTTAGACTTTGGTGGTCAGTGTATATATCACATTTCTCCCCATAAAGATAGTTCGTCCAAATCATTAGAGCAAAAGCAACTGCCGCTAGCTCTAGATCATGCGTAGGATAATTCTGCTCATGAATCTTCAACTGTCGAGATGCATAAGCAATTACCTTGTCATTTTGTATGAGGACGCACCCATGCCCTTTCAGAGATTCATCGCTAAAAATAACGAATCCTTCTCCGATAGAGGGCAGTGTTAACACAGGTGCAGTAACTAGTATCTTCTTCAGCTCTTGGAAACTTTCCTCACATTCCTTTGTCCAGAAGATCTTAACCCCTTTTCGAGTCAACTTGGTTAGTGAATTAGAAAGCTGTGAATTTTTTTTCAGAAACCTCCTATAATATCCCGCTAAACCAAGGAAACTACGAATCTCAGTTATGGTTGTGGGTTGAGGCCACTCCTCCACAACCATTGTCTTTGCAGGGTCAACTGAGATTCCTTCATCGGTTACGATGTGCCCCAAGAAAACCACTTGTTGTAACCAAAACTCACACTTGCTGAACTTTCCAAAGAGCCTCTCCTTCTGTAGAGTTTTCAAAATAACCCTCAGATGATCTTCAAGCTCCTCACGACTTTTTGAATATATCAAAATATCATCAATAATAACTACGACAAAGTTATCAAGGTAGTCCTTAAAGACTCTATTCATCAAATCTATGAAAATAGCAGGAGCATTAGTCAAGCCGAAGGGCATAACAGTAAAATCATAATGCCCATATCTTGATCGGAAGGCAGTCTTTGTAATATCTTCCTTCTTAACCCTCAGTTGATGATAACCAGATCGAAGGTCAATCTTGGAGAGGAATTGATCCCCATGAAGTTGGTCAAATAAATCATCAATTCTTGGAAGAGGGTATTTGTTCTTCACTGTGATCCCATTCAGTTCTCTATAATCAATGCATATACGCATTGATCCATCCTTCTTCTTCACAAAGAGAACTGGTTCTCCCCAAGGAGACACACTCGGACGGATAAACCCCTTCTCCAACAAGTCTTGGAGTTGTTTCTTTAACTATTCTAGCTTCACATGTGTCATTCTATATGGAGTCTTTGATATCGGTTGAGACCCAGGTAAGAGTTCAATGGAGAACTCTACCTCTCTTTCTAGGGGAGGTCCAGGTAACTCCTCAGGAAATACATCCATGTATTCCTGAACAATTGGAACATCTTCTATTTGTATGCTCCCTTTTCCTTCATCATCATCACTGATTAACTCCATAAAGAAAGATATATGAGGTGCTTCTAGATAGGGATCAGTTCGGGATATCTCTCCTTGGAAGATAACTCTAGGTTGTTTATTCAAGACTACTGAGATTTCCTTACTTCTGCATTTGATCTTAGCATTATACTTTGAGATCCAGTCCATCCCTAGTATAACGTCAAATTCCATCATGGGAATGACTACTATATTTGCGATAAGATTGTGCTCACTAAAGTAAATACTAGAGTCTCTAAACACTGGTGATGCATGGATAATCCGACTTGGAGTCTTGACTGACAACTCTACCTCAAGCAATTCCCGGATTGATTCTATATTCTTTGAAAACATGGAGGAAATAAAGGAATGCGTAGAACCAGAATCAAACAAAGTAGTTGCTATATTTGAGAGGACTACAAGAGTACCTGCTACCATGTCATTCGGAGCTTCAACTTCAGTTGTTGTGATAGCAAAAGCACGACCTTACTCCCCTGGCCTTTGCTGAGGTTCATGGTGATTCCCCTCCACTGCCCTTGGATTTGGACAGAGATTAGCATAGTGCCCAAGATGTCCACACTTGAAGCAATGGACTTTGGGTAAGGCCAAAACCATCTTTCCTCTGTCGCTAGTGTTGGAGAGTTGAGGCCTCACCTCACTACGACAATTCCGAGCAATATGGCCTCCTCTTCCGCACTTGTAGAACTTGCCACATCCGACCAAGTAGTTCCCCGGATGCTTCTTCCCACATTTATTGCATGTGGTAAGTTGCTTTGCTTTCCACCTCTTCCCGGATCAAAAGTCTTCCCTAAACTAGGCTCCAACGATCTCTTCTTTTCATTTGATTTATGAGACCACTGTGTCTCACCAAACTCTAGCTCAACTTTCATTTCACTCCGCACGATCTCCTCGTAGCTATCTTAGTTCCGGTTGGAAAAATTCTTCCGCAGATGAGGTCTCAGTCCACCGAATAATCAATCAACCTTCCCACTTGGATCCATGACAAAGGTATAGGAATATCGTTAAAATCGGGTGAAGTTCATCTCATAGCTTCCGACAGATTCGTTCTCCTTCTGCTTCATCTCGAGAAACTCTTTCTCTATTCTCGTTCTCATAGAACGAGGGAAATACTTGTTAAAGAATATTCCCCGAAACTCTTCCCACTCCATAGCTTCCTTCTCTCCTCTAGGCTTCGTGTTTTTGACCAGTGACCACCACTGATCAGCTTCTCCCTCTAGGAAATAAACAGCAAGGGTGAATTTTTCTTGTTCCAAACAAAGGAGTACAGAAAAGATCTTTTTAATGGAGCTTATCCATTGTTCCGCAACCAAAGGGTCGGTAGATCCACTGAATGATGGTGGTCGTTGACGCATGAAGGACTCAACAGAGTGTTGTTCCCTTCGTGGTGAGGTCGGCCGCTTGGCTTGATTCAAGTTATTACTCATAAGTTGAGTCAGTTGGTTCATCATTCGCATGAATGTTTCCATTTCGGATTCCATCAGAGGGCCGTCAGCACATGGTGCATTGCGGTCACCATAGGCACGATTCCTCCTATTGCCCGCCATTTTCTAAAAGAATAAAACCTTAGTGAGAAACTTATTTCATTTATGATTCTTTTAACTAAGACTTCATGCTTAGACAATTACACTTCTCTATAATTCCTTTATAATGATTCATAAAAAGCTTGTGATTAACCAAACATATCCCCCAAGAGTTTCGTAACCATGAGTGTAGCAAGGCCCGTTATCGTGCACCAGTTCCCGTTCGAGTCTAGCTCAAAGCGGTGTTTTTGGGTTTTACCCCTATGTACATCTGTGCCAGAGCCGCCTCTACATGCTCGTATCCAGACAAGGATGTATTTGTTTGACAAACCACTTACTCAATACTTACCAAAATACCAGGAATTTTTCATATATTTAAACTTTTATATAGGGTTCTTCCTAAAGTTTTTATATCCTAATTTCCACAAATAACTAAACCATCCTTTGATACCAACTATAGCATCCCGTCTTTTTATAACATAACTTTCATTTCATTACACGGAACTGAGGATCTTTAAGGTTTATTGTCTTGGAAACAAGGAACATAATACATAAAAAGAACATAAAAAATTATTTTTAAACACTTGAAAGGCCTCCCCTTAAGTTCATCCTTGGTTCATTACTGCATCTCATAACCTGGGGACATACATCAAAAGAAAGGGTGAGCAGAAGGCCCAGTAAGAGAAACAAGAGAAACATTTTACATGTGAAGTTGAGATACTTCAATAAGGACATGAAAAGAACTTTAAGGCATGAGAAAAAAATCGTGAGATACATCATAATAAAAATAACATTTTTCATAACATGAAAATGTGGATTCAACATTCAATATCGACAATCATTTCGTTTCACAAAGGTCTATCCGCAAGGTGTCATTAAAAATTACCAAGGTTATTCACCAAGGTATCAGTCTAAAAAGTCATATCTAGAGATTAAGTCTTTACCCAATGCATTGGAGCGCTATCTGGGCGCACTCTTGACAGGTATTTATTATCATGTGAGCCACATATATCATCATAAATCATTTCATAAACAACCCATATAGCATAAAAGAAATGGGTTTCATTTCATAATCATAACATTTTAAAAACTGCTTTAAAGACATGATCTTTATGTCACTTTAAACCCACGGAAAGGGAAAGCGGGTTTCATGTATGTAAATCCCATAATTTAAAAAAGAACATTTTGATATTTATGTGAATACACCTATAGAAATAAGAGCTTTTAGTATTCAATTAATAACATAAAATAATTTTGAGATAAAGAGAGAGAGGCATTTTGAGACGAAAAATCTGCAGCATAACGGCTATGTTATAAGGTTTTACAATACATTGAAAAGAAAGGGGGCATGGGTCACCCACTCATAAATGATCCATAAAATAGTAGGGGGACAGAATATAAGGTATTTAGGAACATGGTAATGAAATTTGAAAGATATACCATATGAAATGAAAAACATGGAAATGAGACAAAAATAAGATTTCTCTTATGAAAATTCGGCAGCCTAACGACGTCACTTAAACTTCAATAAAAATGATTTGACAAGATCAAATAGGATCTCTCATAATATGATAATAAGATATCAGTATGATAGATGTAGAGATCATACCTCAACCTAATAAAAAGGAACTTTAAAGACTTGACATGAAAATCGAACTTGAAAAATGAGAAGGGTGAAAGAATCCCTTAAATATTCGGCAGCCTAACGGCGTCACTTAAACTTTCATAAAACGAAATGATGAGAGTAAGATGGGATCTTTCATCATATAAACATGAAAAGCACAGTAAGAGAAATGTAAAAGAACATCCTCTCACATAAGAACATGGAGCATAAAAAGAATGACATAAAAGAGATTACATGAAAAGAAAGAGAGAGGTCGGATCCCTTACCTTAAAACGTAACTCTTAAAACTCAATGTTTTGGAACTTGAGGGCTTTGGGGCACCTTGGGAAGACTCATAGGTAAGGAGACCATAACTTAGTTGAGGATGGTTTTTGAGTCGAAAGGATGAGAGGAGGGCTTGGTATTTATAGCGAAAGCGAGGGGACAAGGCATTAATGGCCAAGGGACACCTCACAAGTGCTTTTCTCAAAACCATGTGCTCTCCCTTAGCATTTACCATGGAGTTAGGCCACATTGGCCCCCCAAAACAATAATTCATCACCCTTGGCCGGCCAACCATTAAAATATCTCAGGACATCATCATGACACAGTTATGATGTCATTAAACATACCGAAACCCTAAAACAACATTTTTACTATTCACTGAAAAATTCATCTTTCTCAGAAAAATCCCAAAATTTCACCTTAACCAAATATCGATGATCTAATTACATTTATGAACTCCATTTTATAAAAATAATTTTCTAAATATTTTTAATTTAATTTTTAAATAAAAACACTATTCATCGAGAATTCATTTTTTTTAGAAAAATCCCCAAAAATTACCATAACATAATATTGATGCTCTGAGTTCAAAAATAAAGTCCTTTTTATAAAAATAATTTTCTAATTATTTTTAATTAAATTTTTAATTAAAAAACACTATTCACCCGAAAAAACTAATACATGACTAATAATATATGAAACCGTTATTTACCCATTTTGTTGAATCACATTACTTAATCTAGGTGTCTAAATTTTATTAAAACTTTATTTGAGTGAAATTACTAATCCATTTGGTCACATTACTAATCCTAAGAATAAAATCACTATTCATAATATACTATTCATCAAAAAATTAAGTTGATCTTATTAGACTCCAAATTCCTTACTGAACACTTTTGTAGAAGATCATTTTTTGAAAATCATTACACATCATTAATTATTTAGGGTTTACATAAATATTTTAAAATATCATTTTTTTCAAAATTCATCAATAAAATACATCCTAAAATTATCCGGACATTTGAAGTTTCACAAACATCACTAAAGGAAGAAATCTTAATTTATTCATCCCGAAGGATTACACAAAGAAGCTACGGTCTCGTCACATAGCCCCTTATAACACCAGCATATGACCTAAGTGTAAGGTGTGCTATGGTGAGAGAATCTGAGGGAGGCTCAGATAACATTGCCCTAGTAGTAATCTCTACTAACTTGAACTTCTCCTGCAGGCGTTTCTGTTCAAGCTTGACACGCTGGAGTTCAGCTTGGGCTTGGTCCAAAACGAATCCCAAAGAAGCCACCTCCTTCCCAAGCTCTGATAAGTGGGCTTCATAAGGTTCGAGTCTACTGGATGAAGCCATCGACTCCTCTTTCTGCATTAACCAACAACATCTTATTAAATCATTAAGAGTATGTTAATAAACTACCCAAAAAGATTGGGTCGTTACATTATTCCCCCTTAAGAAATTTCGTCCCCGAAAATTATACTTGAGGCCTAGTCGAAAAGGTGAGGGTACTTTTGATTCATCGTTTCCTCAGGCTCCCAAGTCGCTTCTTCATATTTATGATTCCTCCACAAAACTTTCACAAGGTGGGTAGTCTTGTTTCGTATAACCTTGTCTCTACGGTCTAAGATCTACACTGGCCTCTCTTCATAAGAGAGGTCATGGTCCAGTTGTACCAGCTCTGGGTTCAGTACATGCGAAGGGTTGGGTATGTACTTCCTCAAGAGAGATACATGGAAGACATTGTGAACTTGAGCTAGGCTCATTGGAAGTGCTAGACGATAGGCCACTGCTCCTATGTGATCAAGGATTTCATAGGGGCCAATGTACCTAGGGTTGAGCTTCCCATTCTTCCCAAACCGCATGACTCTCTACCATGGAGAAATTCGAAGGAAGACTTTGTCCCCAACACAAAACTCCAAGTCCCTTCGACAATTGTCAGCATAGCTCTTCTGCCGACTCTGAGCATCCTTTATGTGTTGTGGGATGGCATTAACCTTTTCTGTCATCTCTTGCACAAGATCAGGCCCAAGAAGATTTCTCTCACCAGTTTCATCCCAACAAGTAGGAGTTCTACATCGCTTTCCATACAGAGCTTCATAGGGTACCATCTGAATACTTGAATGGAAGTTGTTGTTATAGGAGACCTCAACTAATGGGAGGTGTTGATCCCATCAACCTTTAAATTCCGTTGAGCATAGTCTCAGCATGTCTTCGAGTGCCTGAATAGTCCTTTCATATTGGCCATCAGTTTGAGGATGATAGGCCGTACAAAATTCAATTCATTATTCAGAGCATGTTGAACACTTCTATAGAAGTTTGATGTGAGTCGTGGGTCATGATCAGACACGATGGATAGTGGTACCCCATTCAGCCTTACCACTTCCTTCACGTATATCTTGGCAAGCTGATCCAGAGAGAAATCTTCCCGAATAGAGATAAAATGGGTTGTCTTGGTGAAAAGGTCCACAATAACCCATATCGCATTGTTTCCTTTGGATGTTTTTGGGAGACTAGTAACAAAGTCCATAGTGATATTATCCCACTTCCATACTGGTATGGGTAGTGGTTGTAATACCCCCTTAGGAAGTTGTCGTTCTGCCTTTACTTGCTGACACACCACGCACCTTGTAGTGTAGTCAGAAATCTCCCTCTTCATGTTATCCCACCAATAATGATCACGAAGGTCTCCATACATTTTAGTGCTTCCTGGGTGTATAGAGAAAGTAGAGCTATGAGATTCATCCATCAATTCTTTCTTTATCTCCGGAATAGATGGAACACATAGTCTTGTACGAAATTTCAATACACCATCTTGATCAATATTGAAGTTAGGGAACTTCCCATCCTTTACAGCCTCAAACTTCTCCTGCAGCAAAGGATCTTCTTTTTTAGCCTTCTTGATCTTCTCTAGTAATGAAGGTTGATAAATCATTTGGGATAGGGTTTATGATGTCCCTTTCCTTATAATTCCCATGTCCAGTTTTACTCGATCATTAATCAAGGGATCTCCTAGGATCCTCATTGTTCCCAGAACAACAGGGTCTTTCCTGCTTAACGCTTCCACGACTTTGATTTCTCTACCAAGGTGATAATGAATTGAACAATCATAGTCTTTAATAAGCTCCAACCATCTCCTTTGTCTCATGTTCAATTTTTTCTGTGTGAAAATATACTTTAGACTTTGGTGGTCAGTGTATATATCACATTTCTACCCATAAAGATAGTGCCTCCATATCTTTAGAGCAAAAACAACTGCCGCTAGCTCTAGATCATGCGTAGGATAATTCTGCTCATGAATCTTCAACTGTTGAGCCTTCAAGCTCGGCCAACCCCTACCAAATTATTTTCTCCACTTCCCTCGCAACATCCTAGAGGTCATGGTCTTCTTCAAAGACCAATTTTAGTTCCCTAAGAGGAGGACTCAAAGAGGTTCTTCAAAGAAGAGGAGGTTCGGACACTTACGAAGCAAATCGGACATAAGGTAAGGGAAATATCGCAATCTCATTTTTATCCGAGATTGTTTATAATTTGGTATTTACTGGGGTGTATTTTATCATCCAAATCCATGTTTCCTCAATATGTAATATTATTTCCATCCACCTACAATTGTTTAAATCCATTTTTTCCTTTTGGTGAGATTATTGTAAAAGATATGAAAGGAATATTTTGTCATTTTTCGTACGAGGTACTTTTTGACTTTTCCAACAAAAGTATGAGAATAATGTTTTTTTAACTTATACGGGATGAATGGATTTTTAAAACATTATTTCCAAGAAGCTTCCTTTACAATCTTTCAAGTTTATTTTTAATCAACTTCTTTAAGTTTAAAATTGTAAGACATGTTAAGAAAGGAAAATGTTTTTGAATTAGAAAGGATATTTTCCTCAAGAATGGAGTTCAAGTGTTTTATCAAAATTATTTTCCATCTAAGATAATATAGGGTTCTATTTATATCCCTTTTATTAAATTGATTTGATTATGTTGTTATGGAAATATTTTTATGAATTCCTTTATCTTATATGAATTGTTTTATGATGTCATGATGTTTAAGATTCCCATTTTTATTACATGGGTTATGCTATGATGTATGGTTTATGATTTTGTGGAACACATAAGAATGGTATCATTATGAGATGGGTGGGACCTATATCTCCCTTCAATGCATTGGTTAATGATTTTATATCTCATGAGATAGACATGGCTGGAACGGCAGGTTAAACCGGTTCAGTGAAACAGGACTGAAACGAGGAATGAACTCGGTTCAGAAATGGACATTGTCCACTAAGATAGTCTTGACAATGAGTCTTGACTAATAAGAAATGATTCTCTATGATTATGTGTGTATGACACAAAGTTTCATGTTTTAAGTTATGATTATTGGGATTACATTTCACTACTATGATTTATCCCATGTTATGATATTATGATCTCTTTTGCAGGTTAAGATTTCCAAAATGTTATGTTCTTATGAATATGATGTGATTGATATTTCTTTTGTTTACCCTTACTGAGAATTTGAGCTCACCCTTTTATGTTTTCTTTTCCCCAGGATATAAAGAATGGTTTTAGGTAAAAAAAAGGAAGATCTTTATGGGAGAGGTTGAAGATCTTTCACCGCGATTAGAAGATTATATTCCGAGTTTCCAAAGACACTAAACTATTACGGTCCTTGTGTGTGTGTTTTGGTTATGTACTAAGTATTCCACAAAAAAATAATTTAATTTCCATGTACGTTAAGCTTCGGGTCTCTACATGTATTCCCCCAAATTATTTCATGATAGTGATAACCATAATATTTTTTTTTGAATCATGAAAAATATTACTAATAATTAATCCTCCAATCAGAATACATTCTCAAAACATAGTTCCATGAATATTTTAAGTGGAATGATTTTTTAATATATGAATGAAATCCCTTACCCCATTCAATGATAGAAATAGTACATCATAGCCCAAAAGTCATTCAATCGGTCTACTAGCAGATAAAATAACCACAAACACGCTTAAACTAATTAGATAAACTACTAAACTCTCAATACTAGAATGGAATAAAAAATTCATAACTCACTTGAATGAATAATGGTGATGAAAAAACAATAAAAAATTACAATAAAATCCAAACACACATTTATTTTAATTACCATGACTAGGGAGAAATGACATATATTATTCATTGGAGAGAGGGGATGACACCTCAAGCTTAGGCTCAGGGAGCTCATTTGAGAAGGGTGTGGATTTGAGGGGGAGAAGGGGGCCAATAGTGACAAAGATAAGAATATCCATTGAATGGGAGACATGGGTCCGTGGTGAGGGGTGAGAAGTGGAGCTAGTGGTGAGGGTAAGAGAGGTGTCGTCAGTGAGGGGAGGAAGGGTAGGCGTTGGTGAGGGTGTGAGAGGGGCTAACAGTGAGGGGGGAAATGGGGTAGGTGTAAGGGTTTTATGGTGTTGGGGAAGATTGGATCTAGTGGTGTCAAGATCAGGGGTGGAGGAGGGGTGAGGGGTAGAAGTTAATGTGTTTAAAAAACGTTTTAGTTGTAGGTTTTAAATAAATTTATCTATATTATAAAAAAATTAGTAGCGGCTTAAGAAACCACCGAAAATAACTGTTTTTTGTGTAAAACCATTAAACCAATAATAAAATCATACTTATACCATTACATAAAAAATAGTGAAAATTTAAAGACAAAAATCCCACTATAGTTTTCATAAAATTAGGGGAGTTGAATCCCTAATACAATATGTACTTTCATTATTCATTGGGGAAATAATAATATAAAATCCCTAACTCGATTATGTGAATACAATGAAGAATGATTAAGAAGATAATAAGAATAAGTGAGGATTAATTACCATGGATTTTATAAGAAAATAACAATATAGTCATCCATGAAAATTTTGAAAAAATAGAGGGGTTTGAAGGATGATCAATGGATAAATCATGAATGTTATAGGAAAATTGGTTTTGAAGGGAAAAAGGGCGTATATTTATATCATGATAAAATTTTCTAAATTAAAATTAAAAAAATAAAACCTACAGATAAAAAGGGAATTTTATGGGCTACTAGGTACTCAATGGAACTACATGACCAATGGGACTTCTAACTTGTTAACTACATACTTGGTACTTCTCACATGCTACTAGGTTCCACATTAATATTTAGACAATGTGTGGTACCACTTACTACATACCCAAAAATATTGATCATTTCCAGAACGGACTATTGAATCTCAAACCATATATAAAACCACCTAATAACTTATCCAAAAACTCCAAAACATAGAAATATATCCAAAAATGTGAATTGACACATGATAGAAAACAAAAAAAAATTACATAAAGACACTATTCCATTTAATTCAAAAAATGAACAATTTTTTATTCAATTACTCTATCAGGTTATACATGACTATAGCTGATGGCTAGGACTAATTTTTTTTGAAATTGTGAGACACATTCTCTCTCACCACAAAGACAAAAAAAATATATGGAAAATTTTTTAAAATAACAAAATGACTGAAAACTAAACAAAAGATGAGAAAAAATAAAATTTAATATATATATATAAATATATATATTATAAAAAACATTGAAATTTCATGAATTGAATTCTAAAATTAAAATCAGATGATTTAAAAAAACTCCAGTATTTGGATGTTCATTGCATGGTGATGCCATTGGATCTTCTTTTTTTATTATAAATTTTTAATATTTCATCCATTACCATAATATAATGGAAAATATTTTTCACAGTGGAAATTTCGATCATTCTATCCATAGGGAATCATAGGTTGTGTCTTATATTTCTCAAAATATTACACTTTTTTAATCATTAAACTGAATGGAATTATTTTTATAATGTTACAATGATTTTTAAAAATTTAAAAATTATAAATATTTGGGTGATATAAATATGTTTAGTTCAATTTATAAAAATTAAATAATTTATGTAATTTAGTAACATGGTTTATTTTTTCATTTTTATAATTCAAACTATATGTTTTTTGTAGGTAGATACATTTTATTATATAAAATAAATAAAAAATTAGGGGATTCCAATATAAACAATACCTTAAAAATAATCATTATTTACATTATATATTTGAAAATAAATATTAATTTATTTGAAAACAATTCAATACACTTTACTATAGTCTTTTTCTTAAAATATAAACAATACACGTTCAATGGACTTTTTGATGAATAATATAGTAGAAAAAACAACAATTTAAAAGTGTATACCAATTAAGATATTATATATTATTTGTAAGGCCCCATACATAAACATTACTTAATCATGGTTTAAAAAAAATAATTTGAATTTTATTAAATAGGGGATATATAAATTTTTAGAACATTTGAAAATTATAACATAACTAAGACATACCGAAACCAAAAGAATACAACCTCGACACTTCAAAATAGCATCAATTTTTTTTATTCAAAAGATAACCTTAAAAAAATAAAACATGATTTTATTTCAAAAAAAATATTCAATAATTTAATCGTGACATCATCCATTTCCATAAAAATATAAATAACTATCAAAAACATTTTAAAACATGGGATTTGCACATAAATCTTACTAATGGTAATAAAAGTATGAAATAAACCATTAGACCATGGATATATTAATATCATGAAAACATATTCACCAATCATACTTTTCACCAATAAAAACTAAAGACTTTAAATTACCTCATCAAATCGAAATAATAATTTTAAATTCAAATAACTTATAAATAACAATCGTTTCTTATTCCATCTATATCATTATTACATTGTAACATTCACATCTATGTAGGGAGTTACCTTCGTGGTTACATATGGAATTCCAACCACCATGTATTCAATACATCTATTAGGACAGACCCTATCATTTAACTTTGTATAATGACTCAATTAATTGAATATTTTTCATGGGATATAATGACCTTATTTTATCATATAACCACACATATAGATTATCAATTCATAAGAACCATTACATAATCATAACACACAAAACAAGCATAAAGGAAAAATAAAATTTCCACTTTGAAATGGCATTGCATCTTTATAAGACATGCACTCATAAATGAAAACTCATTATATTAAAATAAAATAGAAAAAATGTAAAGTGAACATAGAAACATGGTAGTAAAATGAAAGTGAGAAACTCAATTAAATACATATATTATAAAAAATCATTCCATGTTATTGAAATAATTAATCCAGACAATTAAAACATTTGAAAAGAATATTTATTAATCAATGTTTCCCAAAAAAACATGAATCCTTGGAAAGAAATTTTCATTTTACAAAAATCATGTCTTTATAAATAAATACATAATATAATGTTGAATTCATGTTATTTAATGGGCATTATTTAGGATAATAAATCCTTAAAATATTTAAAATTATGTTTTAGGTAATCATTCCCATACCACATGAGAAACAATTTAATAAAATTAATTAAGTAAAAACATTATAAAACATTAAATAACCTATGAAAATACTAATTCATGATATATAGTGTCAAAATGGTTGTATATAATGTTTATAGGATAATAAAGATGCATAACCTGAAGATAAACCTCAATGAAAGGATAATGAGACGAAGTCCCATACCTTATGCCTGATTCATCATGTATAATCATTATATTCCTGAATAACATATTTAGGTAAATTTATACTCGTTTTAGAACCTTTTAAATATTTATTATTCATTTTAAATCACTTATTTACTTTTAATAATAATTAAATAATTACTTAATTTCATATCATAGGTTTTGTCGATATTTTTTACTTATCTTGAAAATGAACTTGGTAGGATGTCAATGGTCCATGTGGTCATAATTCCATCATATCTAGAATAATATTCAAGACATTATAATCATTTTTATATATAAATTATTCTTTACAATCAAACTATTATTTATTGTTATGATAAATGAACAACATTATAATCCTAGAGATGATATGCCTTATGTACGCATGAGTATTTTTTTTCCATTTTTCTTTGATTTTCATCAAATTTAGGTAAGTATTATTTAAGATATACAAAATGACTTTTAAATAATTGATATTATATTAATAATTTAAATATTCATATATATTTATATTATTTTTTATATGGTGAATAAAAATGAATCACATCGCTTCTTGAAGGTGATAGTTCACACGTACGCTCAAAAAACAATATCCTTCTTGTGTTTCTGGAAATTCAGAAATTAATTATATTTTATTATCATATAATTACTAATATGTCATTAACATCACATATCATCTTTAATGGTATCATTATAACTACTAATGAGAGACTGTTATGGAATACAAACTATATTGGTACGTGAGGCTGTAGTGTAGCGTAGACACGAATGAAATTATCATTTCCCATTGGATAAAATTAGAGATGGATATAGGGGATGAAATAAAAATAATATAATCTTAGTATATTGAGGATTATGGTTTTATTATTTCAGAGTGGTGGAATTATATTTTAAGTAATATGATGTAGAATCAAAATATAAATTCATAATTAAAAACGATACCATTACAATAGACGAACAACGTTCATAACACCTTAACACCTTTAAGGATACTGTTATGCCTAAAATAAGTCTGCCAAAATATGTGGATGTATACTCGGAAGTGGATTGGGATGGAATATTCTGAACCGAAATGATTTTTATTTCTTACTAATAGAGATGAATAAGTTCTTTTTATAGAAGAGGGGAGGGTCAAACTTGTAATTATAAAAATTATTAAAGTAATATAAATTCAATTTTGATTTTAAAGGGTTGAAATATAATATAGTTAGAATTTAGGATTATTTTGGGTAAAATCACAATCATCCTATTAATATTATTATAATTTTGAATATTTTATAATCCTAAACTATTTGTTTTATCCCATTTTAACTTTTACAATTTAATCAAGTGATTTACACTTAGAGCAATGAAATAATTACCAAATCATTACAAAAGGCCAATTAATATGTTATCAATGAAACTTATAGATTTATTTCAACTTCATGGTAGAATATTTGTTTTTTATAAATTTTATATCATTTTATTAAATATTATATATTTTTAAATATGAATTATGTCAATTTTGAGAGTATTTAATACAAGATGTTTTAAAAAATCATAACAACTTGTTCATTTTTAACAAACTACATTAACTAAATCCTAAAATTTCATATTCATCTATAAAATATTTTTTTGTATAAAATATTTTAATCTATATACATATATACATATGTATATTAATATTATTATTTTGATTTATTTGTTTCTTTTTTTAATAAATCTAATACTACATAAACTTTTTTTTCATAATTTCAATTAATTTTATAATTCCTAAAAATGATAAATAAATTATCATTTTAGGTAATATTTTTATAATTCTATTTTATATTCCTAGTCAAGGATATCTCTTATATTTCCCCATATTAATTTTTTTGTAAGAAGAGATATATTTATGACATATTTTCCTTTAAATTAAATGTTTCAAATTTCATAATCGCACAGAAGTGGCTTCCAATAGTCAAAAGTTAAGCCCAATAATTGATAATATTGATAATAAATCATCAAATAAGATTAGAAAAGGTTTTAGGGAATTTTATAACATTATAGAATCAAATTTTCCTTTAATTACCATATTAATCTTTAAATGTGGTACATAAAATAATAAAGTTATTATTGAAAAAATATTATTTGTATCTCACTGGAACAAATTTTTCATAATTAGTGAAAACATATATTTATTTTATTGATAATTAAAAACATATAAGTTGTTGAATTAGGTTTAACACTAATCTTGTTGACGGATAAGAAAATGGGTATTTTATGTAAAACGTTGAAAAGCTTACATAGTTTTTCTATTAAATATTAATTTGAAATTACATCCAATGAAATAAATTAGATTAACTGATAAAAATATAATATAATTATACAATAAAACCATTTAAAATGATTATATAACATTATTAATACATTATATAAAATTTTATTTTTGAATTAAACTGAAGAATTTTTCACTATTCAATAAAATTTGAAAGTTATCACAAAATACCAAAAATTTATCCAAAATAAATTTTGATGTCCCTCTTCCAAATTAGAAGTTTATTTTAACAAATATAACAATTTAATGTGAAAAAATTGTATTTTAAAAGGTTTTTTTCATCAAAAGGTGGTATAAATGTATTTTTTGAAAAATAATCCTTTTATTCAAAAAATTTAATTTATTCTTATATAATATCTATAAAACATATATAATATTAATTTTAAACATCCTATTTACTTAATTTTTCAATAATATTATCCAAAAAGATTGATTTTATTATTTTAAAAACACAATTATTCTCAGATAAGTTATATTTCATAAAAAACATCCTTTATATTAAATTTATTTTTAATTTTCATTTCTAATTAATTTTCTAACCAATGAATCAGAATATACACATGTGAAAACATTATTTTCATAATTTAGTTAATATTTTTGTTTCTATCCAATATAATGGCTTCGTGATAATTATAAAATAAATTAATAATATTAATAATATATTAGTTTTTGGAATATCATAGTCTTGTCTGAAATGCAACTTGTTGGAGAAACCTGTTATCACGTGTCAGGTACACTATTAGACATAACGTTGATTTAAATTTAAACATTTAACTAATTCCTAAATATTTTTAAATATGAAAATTTATTATTCTATAATTACCAAGGATGAAACATCCTTCCCCCCTTTTGGATGTTGTGTCTTTGCAATTTTCAACTAGGTATTGGTAGATATGGTTTAATATTAAAAAATTACATCATTGAAATACAACATCAGAAGAAAGAGTCGACAAATCATCAAATATATAATAAATAATGTGAAGTAAAAAAGGTTACTCAAGATAACACATAATATGATTCTATATAGGAAAATATAGATATGGAAGGACAACTAACCACCATGTTTTTTTGAAGAGTGAAAGAAAACGTGAGTAAGAGAAATTTATTAATCAGAAAACCCGTACACTTATTATGGTTTTAATGTTTATTGATTTCATTGTATAAAAAATAAATGAAAAATGATTTTTCATTAAGATATTTTTCAAAGTGTTGTTGAATTATTTTAGTAAATGGAATAATAATATAGGGAAATACACTTACATAACATGTAGAGTTAATTCTTTTATAAAATCCAACCCCAAACTCATCTTTTTCTTCAAATGATGAGTTTTTAAGAGGATTTTTTTCACGAAAAAATACTAGAATCAACATCAAGATAATCACATAATCCAAAAAAGATTATCTTTATGTTCATCATATCTTTAAACATTATGCAAATAAAAAAATAGGATATAATAATATAATTTCACAAATATAATATACATTAAAGAAGAATAACTACATTTGAAAACCTATATTAAAAATTAATACCCAAAATCAAACATATAACACTCAACAAATAGCATTCCTTAAAATTAGTTAACTAATAAAAACAAATATTTAATCCTGAAATATAGAATAATTTGATAACATAGTCTTCCAAGATAAGTTTTAACATTTACCTTCAAATAACATAATTCTTTATTAATGTCCCATACCAAAAAGTAAATTTCTAATCCCATATTCTCCATGCTAGGTTACTAATTTACTTAAATAAAAAAACTCTCCATAATTACACAATTAAAAATAATAGATTCATATTGAATATAATTAAACCATTACTCATCTAATAATTTACTATTGTATTCAATTTACCTTAATTATATAAATTTCCTAAAATAATGAATGGCTTCCACAATAGTATTTATCAGATAATCCCCAAATCATTTTCTTGATACCAAGGATATGAATTTTATGAAACATCAGTTAAAAAAATACAATAATTATTATTTCATAAACATTTTAACTAACATGGAAATAAATTAGTTAATAGGGAACTCACAGGTGATTGTGTTAGGTGAAAAATCCTTATTACCCTTTGATTTTTGGTTCAATTTCTACCACTCTGTCTGAAAATATGATTTGTCACCCTTCCGATTGGTTATTTCTTTTAAAACTATATATTTCCTATGACATTTTCAAAATGAGATAAAATCCACCAAAATTACTATAACATATTTTAACCTCAATTTTTATATCATTCCTTCATTTTTTCATCTCAAAATGTAATATCTCATAATTACCTCAAAGTCAAATATCATTAAAACCCTTAAGGTTATTTATACAATTATAATTATTTCACAATAGAAAAGATAATTATCATTCAAATAAAATTATCACATAAATAACTTTACAGTTACATATACTAGAAAAAAATCCTTTTGAAGTAATCCCATCATAAAAATAGAATTTATAATTTCAAAAAATTCTGCATCCTATAGTCTACCATAACTCTAAAATATGTTATCTATAGAAATATTAATCATTGAATAATCTTCATGATCCTTTAACAATTATTTTCCATATTATTCATTAATAATTATTCCATACAAACAAAAACCTTAATCGTGTCCCATGGTTTAATAATTAGAAAACATGATAAAATAAATATTCTATACCTTTCAAGGGACATTTTACATTTACACATCTTCAATTAGAATAGAATTAGGTATTTCAAAACATATATTGGCATATTACTCCAAAAACATATTCAAGAACCTTATTCATATGACATTGATTTTCATAATGACCATTATCCCCAGATTTAAAACATTCAATTCATAACTCTGAATTAACTTCTTACCCGTTCCTAGAGTCAATTAAAGGATTCCCTTTTCATTGGTAGGTTATTTCTTTGTGACCTTCATCAAAAAATCTATAAATTATTCCCTTCCAAGTAAATAATTTTCCTATGTGTTTATTTCCACGTACATAAATCATATATCATTGATATGCATACTTTTATGATTACTACCCTAATGTCCAAAGGGATTTATTTCTCTCGTATTTGATGCCATAGAAAAATCACCACGGTTTAAGTAGTTTATCCTGAATCCTAATAGTTGGTTTAGAATTACCACAACAGTTATCATTGCAGCTCTAATTTCATCTGGTCTATTATTCAGACATCCACCACATTATCCTTCACATATTTTATAACATGGGTGGATGCTGGTTTTTTCAATTTATTGAATCCAAAACAGGTAGTGTGTGTAAATAAAAAAGAATCATATTACATTTTATGAGGACAATAAACACAAATATATCATCATTAATGTTTTCTCAAACTCATTCAATTTATATGAAATAAATATGACTCTTCCCATCAAGGTATCCATTTTTTTATACTTGTAATTTTTTATTTAATAAGACCCTAACATCTACAGTTACATAAATCATTCATATGATAACAACTGTAAGGCCTCATCCTTAAAATTTACTTTATCATGAGTCAAGTCAATAACTTTACATTCATTAACAGTGATTATCTTTTCAGAATGATAGATTTAAAAAATTTGGATATAACTGATACATAGAAAAATCATAATATTACAAAGTGGACACTTGCAAATTGTATTAATTTTTCACAAAAAAAAAATAAATTTAAAAAATAAAACATGATTTCTTTTCATGAAACATATTTGATAAATTTATCACAACATAATATATTTTCATAAAAATATTATGTTCTTTGAAAATAATTTTTATCTTGGAATGATGACAAAAGTCACTATAATGGGAATAAAATCTGTAAAGAAACCATTTGTCCATGAATATATAAAACTCATGAAATGTTTTTAAAAAAAATCATTCTTTTTTCCCAAAAAACATAAATCATTTTGTTTACCTCATGAAATTATAAAATTCATATAAAACTCATAGATATCATTAATCATAAAGGTAACTTGCGGAGTCCAAATAATTATTACATTGTAACTTTCACATCAACATATAGAGTAAACATCAAGGTTCCATTTGGAATACCCATCAATGTATATTCTATAAATATATTAGGAGAAACAATATAATTTAAATCTATCTCATTACCTAATTTATTGGAGATATATCATGGCCTCAAACACCAATAGTTTATCATGGAAGCATCCATATACGTAAAAATTTCCGAAGAACCATAACATAATCTTATCGCATAAAAAAAGCATAAAATAAAAATTACATTTCCACTTTGAAAACACATTTCATCTTTAAAATACACACAATCCTAAAATAAAATACATTATTTTAAGATAAAATGGTAAATATTTTAATTAAAATTTATTCATGATAGAGACATGAATGTGATAAATTTCTTCTATGGAATATATGTTAAAAAACATTGTAATATATTTAAATAATCAATCCAAATAATTAAAACTTTTTAAAAGAATATTTTTAATTCAAAGTGTCCCATAATTATTTGAAACTATTTAAAGGATTTAACATTCTATAAAATTAATTTCCTTATAAAATAATCCTTACAAAAATTTTAAAAAAAATCAAATTAATGAGAGTTAGTTAGAACAATAAATCATTAAAACATTTAAAATAATTATTTACTTAAAGAGTCCCTTACCATTTGAGGAACACTTGAATAGAAATAATTAAAGAAAAAAATTAAAAAAAAACATTTTATATCATTATAATATACAAATTGATGATATAAAAATTAAAAATGGTTTATATACACCTTATATGAAAATAATGGTGCATAACATCAAAATACTCCTCAATGAAATAAGATTGAGACGATGTTCCTTACCTTAGTCCTGACTCATCATGTAAAATAATTATTTTTTATGAAAAATAAACATAGATTATTTACTAATTTATTGAGAAACATTTCATGTCCATTATTACTTTTATAGCTAATTTTTTTATTTTATAATAATTACATTATTATTTAGGTTCATACCTCATGTTTAGTTGATATTTGGTACAAAAGGTGAAATTATTCTTTGTATGATGTCAATACTGCATGTGGTTATAAGTACATCATATCGATAATAATATTCATGAAATTACTATCATATGTATACATCAAATAACTTTAAAATGAAACCAAAATGTATTTTTATAAAAAAATATAACAATGTTATAAACATAGAGACAATTGGTCTTATATACGCATGAGTACAATTTTAATTTTTTCATTGATCCTTATGGAGTGAAATTAAGTACTATTTTTCCTATAAAGAATCATAATAAAATAATTAATATCATATTAATAATTTAAATATACATATAGATATTATAGAAGTGATGTAGTGAAAAAAATGAATCAAATCGCTTCGTGGAGGTGATAGTTCAAACGTACTTATGAATGATGTTATCATTTTTATGTGATTGTTAATTAAGAACACAATTGAAATGTTATTATATTATACTTATATATATTTCATTAATATCGTTTATTAAAATTAATTTTATCATTTTAACCATTCATTAGAGACGGTTATTGAAAATGTACTATATCAGCTCATGAGGTTGTCGTATGTCGTACACCTGAAAAAATTGATCATTTCCCATTTGACGATATTATAGATGGATTTAGGTTATAATATTAACATAATAAAATATCATTATATTTAGGATAATATAGTTATTTTTTCCTCATTATGGAATAATATTTTAAGTAATATGAAGTAGAAGAAAAATAGAAATACTTAATTAAAAATGATGCCTTTCATTTAGATGATCACCTTTATTAACACATTAACAACTCTAATGATGGAAATCAACCTAACCTGAGGCTTCAACAATTTGGGTTGGTATAATAGTAAGGGGTTTGGTAAGGTCCTTTCTGAACTAAAAGTATTTTTATGTTGGCATAATAGAGAGGAATGTGTTATTTTTTATAGGATAGGGGTGGGGAACCCTTGGAATTACCAAAAAATTTAAATTAATAAATATTAACATTCAATTTCAAATGGGTAAAAATTAATTTAGTACGAAGTTATTATTATTTTGGGTTTAATACTCATCATTAAATTATAATTAGACAATTTTTTAATTTTTTTTTCTTATCATTTTGTTTTAACCACTTTTAACATTTACCATTTTCTGAAGTCATGTACAATTAAAGGGATAAATCAATTACTAAATCATGTCATAAGAACAATTACTGAGTCATTGATGAAATTTGTAGAGTAATCTAAACATCTTGACCTAATATAGGTTTTTTTTAAAATTTTATGTCATTTAATTAAATATTTTAAATTTTAAAATACTTATTATAAAAAGTTTGACACTATTCATTACCTAACTTTTAAACAAAATCAAAAAAACATTTATTCCTTAAAAATACCCAATTCACTAAACATTAACATCTCTTAGTAGTAAAAAATACTTTATAATTGTATCAAATATTTCAGAATATATTAATTTAAATAATATTAAAATCAATTATTTGATTTTTTGTTTAATTAATATTTTACTGCATTATATGTATGTAAAAATTATATTAAATCATTTAATTCATAAAATTTATAAATAAATTACAATGTTGTAGTTAATATTTTATGTATTATATGGACTATTCATAGTATAATATATCACTTATATAACCACATATTAAAATATTTTTAGTAAGAAGAGTCAAATTTATGACATATTTCCTTTAATTTAAATTAAATGTTATAAATGTTTTAATAACTCCCTTGTAGAATCCAAAGCTCAAATATTATCCCCAAGGATGGAAAATATTGAACATAACTCATCAAATAATATTAGGACATTTGTAAGGGGGATTTTATATTATTATATTTTTAATTTTACCTTTAATTATACATTTTACCGTTAATCGTGGTAAATAAAATTCTATAGATACTATTCACAAAGAAAATTGATCCTATTATATAAAATTATTCATATTAAGTAAAACCATGTATATCTATTTTTAAAACATCAATTCATATAAGTGGTTAAATTATGTATAACACCTATCTCGTTGAATGAACATGAATTTTTTTTTATATAAAACGATCCAAAGTTAACATACATTTCTATTAAATTTTAAAATGAAACTAAATACAATAAACTATATTGGAATAAATGATAAATATTTCAGATAATTATACCCTAAAACCATTTATATGGAAAATATAACAAAATAAATTAATTAGATGAAAATGTAGTTTTCAATTGAAATGCAATATTTTGCACTAGTCAATAAAATATGAAAGTTATTAGAAAATAGAAAAAATTTACTCAAACTAAATATATATATCCCTAATTAAAATAAATAAGTTTATTATTTATATATAAAATATAAATGTGAAGAAACCCAAATTTAAATAGGGTTCTCTATCAAAAGGCTTTCAAATTTCCTTTTTAAAATACTCATTTTTCATTAAATTGAATTTCATTAATATCATGTCTAGGAAACATATATGATGAATCTTAATAATTATATTAAAATTATATTTCATTTATATATTATAAATAGAGTGATCTTATTATCTTATAATCACAAATATTCACATATAAATACTTTTTAATAAAAATACTTACTTTATATTCAATTGTTTTTTTAACTTTCATTTCTAATTAATTTTATAAAAAATGAATTATAATATAAACTTGTTTAAAACCAATTTTTATAATTTAGTTAATAACATTTTTTCTCACAATTATAATGGCTATGTGATAACTACTAAAAAATTAACAATATTAATAATATACTTTTTTTGTATAACTCAGTCTTGCGTGCAATGATGGATTTTAAAGAAACCTATTATTGTGTATCGAGTATGCTATCAGTTATAATGTTGTTTTTAAAGTTAAATAGCTATATAATTAATAAAAATTAAGAAATATGAAATGCATTATTCTATAATTACCTAAGATGAAACATTATTCATTATGATTATATAATGAATAAAACACATATTTTTTTATCCAATAATGAGTATGTACTGATAAAAATAATTGATAAATAATTAAATATATTACAACAAAAGGTAAGGTATGATGAGTGATGTGAGAAATGGAAAAAATATAAGAAATCATGAAATAAATCAAAAATAAATTTAGACTAAAATGAATTTACATATAATTGACAATGATTACAAACATCTTTATACCTGTTAGATTTATATACCAAGTCACTTATTTAATGCCCATCTAAAAAAAGGTTTAAACATGTATGTGGAATATATGTTTAAAAATCTTACTTTTTATTTTTTTAACACACTTTCTCATTTTTTGTTGAATTATGTGGAACTATGGGTTATATATTCAGGGTACTTGAAATACTGATCTCCAAAAGTGGTATTATACGGTGCATATAATTCATAATTGACCATTAACATCCCATAGTTTTTATTACACATTGCATAGGTTATCAATAGATTTGATACATCTGTATAAATTTTTGTAATAATATGAATAACATGACCTGTGTCTTATATCCAGAAATGTTCACGGTTTGTGACTATTAATGTATAAGAAATGTATATATGTTTATTTTACTTTTTTATTATACTTCCTTATTCCCTTAATTTAAAAAAATATATACACCTATGATTAAAATATATAAATTTGATCAATTATGATATATATATTAAAATGATTTACAATATAGCTGCCTATTGATAAAATTTATGATATTAAAAATAAATTTAATATTAAAATTAATTATAAATTTGAATAGATGTCAAGATGTGAATTGGTAAGGGATATTTGAGAATACATCAATTGAGACATTCTCAATACATCACTGATATTTACACTAAGATTTGGTTTTATCGTGAAATTAATACATTGATATCTAATGTTGTGTTTTCATAACACTCACACTGAGAACATACTATAACCAATTAATAAAAAATACATAAATTGAATGGATATTTCATTACTAATAGATTTTATATAATTTTTAATTTTATTTCATAAAGGCATTAAGAACAAAAATAAATAGAATCTATGATTTTTCAATTATGTTTTAGGAATTAATTGATCTAGTTTCATTGTGTGGTACATTGACTGGAAGTTTTGATTTTTTTCTATCATAATGAGGGAAAAATTACATGGTCATTGATACAACATAATAATTTCAAGTCAAAAATATTATTTTTTCAAAGTGGTTTAAATAGTATTTTAC
Source organism: Viscum album (assembly GCA_963277665.1). Classification (NCBI taxonomy): domain Eukaryota; kingdom Viridiplantae; phylum Streptophyta; class Magnoliopsida; order Santalales; family Viscaceae; genus Viscum; species Viscum album. The sequence continues at coordinate 1,352,521,246 of OY728153.1, read as the reverse complement.
ATGAATTTCAAGTCATAATTCATAAAGAATCCACATAATTATTTTAGTTACTACGACATAGTCATAAGGAAAATTTTATATGAAATTTTGATCTTGCATCTAGAACGAAATTACTACTTTTTGTTCTAAACACTACCATGTTGTGGTATTGAAAAAAATATCTTTAGTTGAAAATACTATTGTAGACTAATATTTGATTAATATTTATTAATGGATTTCCTTTAACCATTCATTAATAATATAAAATTGTGTAATGTTATAAAGCAACATTCAATATATTAATTGAATTTTTTTAAGGTTTAATTTTTTACTTTAAAAACCTTGAGAAAAAATTGAGATATTCAAAAACAAAATACCAGGAGTGTTCTAATTTGTTGTGTTATAGATTTAAGTATAGTAATCGAAAAATAATTTTATCTATCAAAAGGAGGAAATTTATGGGGACTGAATAAGGTCAATTATTATTTTTCATTATCTTATTTGATTCTTCTTTCCCATGTTTATTGAACATACTTCAACTACATTACAATACCAAATTTGTGTTCCAAATCATTTTTTTATTGTCAATAATGAATCATTGATGTTTGATGTATGGTAACAGCTTAAAATCAACAAGGTTATAGGCTCTTGACAAATAGAATTTGGGAACCTTGTAAAGAACTCATATGTATTGTCCTATTCGATCTTTTTTATATATCATTAACATTTAACAATTTGAATTGTATTATATATTATAATATAATAAGAACCATAATATTTACTGATAAGTATTTAATTCAAATTTAATATTCCCCTTTTTTTCTCTGGGGAACCACAATTAGTATTTGAATACGGATACTCATTTGGATTGTTTTTTTCCATAATTAATAATTCATCAAATTAGTTTCAGAGTATAGTTTTTTATAGTTTTTTATTAATGATCCTATTATTTCCATTATTTGAAATATCATATTAATAAGAAAAAATTTGGTCAGTATGAATTGCATCAATAAAAAGGATATTACCAGGTTTAGTGAAAAGTGATTTCTTCCCTATAAGAGACGATGATTTCATATATTAAAATATTAATTCCAGAAATCCATTACATCAAAGAGAATGTTTCTCATTTTATTGATTAATAAAGAGGTTTTTTTATAAAATATTAATATTTAACCTCATGGCATATCTCGTACCTCATTATTATCATTTCCATTAAAGAAAGAATTAACTCACCTTATTTGTTAAAAATAAGTGAATTCCATAAAGATGAGATTAAAAGTCATTAAATATGTTGTTAATAACATTATAGAATATTTTCATGAATCATGACATACATAATTTAAGTATAATCACATGGATTAATATTAATTAATGTATGTTATAGTTATATTTTTGTAAAAAAAGTGATTGATTAATCTAGCATTTTACAAGTTGTTACTATGTTGTTTTCAAAAGAAAAAAACAACGATCAATACATTTAAATATATAGAGATAGAAAACAAGATTCTATATAAACATTATCATTTATATTTTTATAGATTGACGACTTGAAAATAAACTAAAAACCCAAAGAAATTTATAAATTTTTTAGTTATTTTACTGATATGAATATTTTTTATTCTATACTGAGCGAATCAATAAAGCCTTATATGTTTAATCTATTCAAATGAGTTTTGATAAACTTAATAGAATATTTTAACAAAATGTTTCTATCATACATTGGATACATCTATAAAAATAAATATTTTGATTCATTCCATGATAATAATGATATAATTCATTAATATATTTCTCTATAAAAACCTCAATATAATAGATTACCTATGTTGAAAATTGAATGTTTTGTTGACATGATAAGAACCAATTAATTAGTATATATAATATAAAAATTATTCTATAAAATTCTATAAATTTCGTTAGTTATATACTAAATAATTGAATAAATTGACTAAATTTGATCACCATTGCTAATTAGTGAGTTTCATTGAAAAAATCTTATATGGATACATTTAATGTGCCAAAATCCTATTTTTCATATCAATGGATAAAACATGGTAAAATTTGATAAATAACATTATATAGGAATAATTCGGGGAAATTTACCCAAAGGAATATTTTAACAATTTTATAAAAAACCCCAAATATTATTTTTGATAAATATGCTGTTATTATCTTAGATAATTATATAAATTTATGAATATAAATTAGATGTGATGATTAGATTGAATAATCTTACATTAATTGGTTTAACAAAGAAATTTTTAATATTCATTGAAATAATTAATTGAAATAATGATAATGTATAATAATTATAAAAAATAAAAATTAATTAAATGCAGTAATTAGTAACATTACAAAAGGATAAAAATGTGTTCAATATCAAATGGGTTTTTTTGAAATAATCATATTGATAATGGATAAACGATGCACAAAAAATATTGTACTATTTCCCAAAGGTTAATCTAAAATTATTGGTATTAACTTTATTGTGTATTTTTTCTTCTAGTCATATGGATTGAAATGATGTGGATTTTATTCAGATATTTTCTCAAATAAATAACATGATTTCCAAAATGTAAATTAAAAGCGTTTTCTTGAATGAAAATATTAAGGATGAGGTTAAGATTAAAAATGGTATGGATTAATTCTTACTTGTAATGGTTACTATGTGATCTAAAACTCAATAATTGTGATTTTTTGTATTCATGGAATATGTTTTCTAGAGATTTAATTGTATTATTCTAATGAATTTTTTTTCAAAATAAAACATCACATTTAATATTCAATGATTATTAATGTTATATAAATTTTGGGTATTATTTTTTAGAAAAAAAGTTATTATTTTCTAAAGAAAAATATAATCATGAGTTATAAAAAATTGAAGAATCAAGAAAATATAAAAGAGTCATTTTATAGGAAAAGTCATAATTTATTTTATAAAACTAATAATAAAATAAAAAAGCTTTTCAAGATTAAATAATTTATTTCATAAAAATAATGGTTTCTTAAAAATGATTATGGTGTATACATGAAACTGTGTGTGAAAATGGGAAGTTCCCTTTAACCATGTTTTCTTATCCGAAGGAATAAATAATGAAACCATACAAAAACTTATTTCCTAAAAATGAATGTATAATTGAGTTAGGTACATATACAAGGAACATTTTCACAAAATATAGGAGGAGTAAAAATGAATAATTAAGAATTATATTGGGGTAAAGAGAGAGAGTGTAACCCAACAGAAAAAATGGTGGTTCAGAGAGAATGCCTTATCCCTTTGAAAATAGACATACTATATATCCCATAAAATTAATGATCAAAAACCTATAAATTTAATACCCTAAAGATTTATAGATTCATGAAATTATAAAACAGGTCTTTATAATTATATTACATTCATTAAATAGTGGTGAATAGTATCTCACAGAAATAAACAAGAGATGGGAAAACCCTTACCAAATGTCTGAATGTGTTATGAAATTGCAGTTAATGTCTTAGATAATTTTATTATATTTATTAATAATTTAATTCATAACATATTAAACATGTATATGATTTTTTACAATTTTATTATGTTCATTAATGGGTTATTTCATGGGTTATACGAGTTAATTTCATCATTAAGAAGTGTTTGCTTCATTAGCTCTCGTGAATTGTTCACCTGATTATATGTATTAAATATCATGTAAATTGAAAATTGCTTTCTTAATTGATATTATATTTCTTTAATTAAAAAACATTAATTTAAATGATCTTATATATGATTTTTCATATGGTATAAGAATGATTTATTCGATTAATCAATATTGGATATTATTTAATTTATTTTTTCATTTTGTATGGCCATCACAAAAATATTTGATTTTATTTAATATTATTTTTATATATTTGTTCCCGAAAATTAAATAACATATAATAAGTATAATAAAATCTTATTTAACCAACATAATTTTATTAGGACTACACTTGATGGTGATAATGGGAAATTAAAATATAGCATCCATGATAGTGGTAAATAAACACATCACAGATGATATTTTCAATTTTATATTAAAAGGGATATGGGATGGTGGATATTACCTTAACATTATAGAATTATAGCATATATATGATACTAAATTTATCATGTTTAATTTGTTCATGGGATGTTAGGGAAGTGTAATAGTGGAAAAGAAATTGAAATGGAGAGAGTGGGAGAGAGAAAAGGCTTTACCTCTAGAGTGTAGTCTCCTTGAGAACATCCTTAATGGATGTAAAAATGGTCTTTTGGAGAGAACAGAAAGAATAGAACGACTGAAATATGTTCTTGAGAGGAATTGGTTATAATATTATAAATATATAATACTTATAAGGATTAGGATAAGTGGTGGGGAGGGTCGTATTTATAGAGGAGGAGTGGGGTTTTTTTGGATATTTTATTCATTAGTTCAATATTTTTTCTAAATACTATCAATAGTTTTGATTATAATCGATAAGTAATACAACTAAATCACTTTATTTCAAAAATAATAATTACATCATCCTTATATCATCCATGACTCAAGTATTCATTTTTTATATTTTTAAATACTATAAATGACTATATTTCACTATTCACAAAAATTCAACTATTTTATAAGAATAAAAGAATCACCATAATTTTTTTTTCAATTTATTGATTTAATAAATGAACTCCATTTTATGATAATAATTTTATAAATTTAATAAATTTAATATTTATTTAAATTATAATTTATTCTAAGAATTCCAATAATCAATTTATAAATGATTTTATGACATTATGAAAAAATAATGTAGGTCTCAAAAAATTATATTATAATCATAATAAAACAAAATATAATGTTATTAGTATATTTTATGAAAAAAACTCTTTTATATCCTTATATAAATTATTTAAATTTAAATAAATATTTACGTTTAAATTAATTACCAATACTTAATTTTTCATTTTGAAAAAACTTATTTACATATTCCTTTATATAAATATATTATTTTCTAATTAATATGATAAATAAATTTTACTTATATATTCATAGATGTGGTTACTATTCTATTATCTATTTCACTATTCCTAGTAGTCATATTACTATTATAATGGTCAAGTAACTTTTTGGATGGTATAAGTTTTTTAATTTATAGAAATACCACTTATTTAATTTATTATTCATTTATAAAGTTTTTATTGTGTTGTTTATGTCATTTTTTGTTATGTATAGAATATTACATAATTATAAGATGGGAAATTCCATTGAAAAAATGTCGGGTTATTACATTCTCTCATCCTTCAATAAATTTCTTCCATACAATTTGAAATTAAATTTGAAATGAAAAGGGTGATATGTTAAAATCCCATTATAGGAATTCCAAATAAGAATTAGGGTTATCAAAAAATCCTCATAATAAGAAGGAAATGGAATTGTAAAGGTCAACATAAAATTAGGATTTTGAGAATGATAATATTAGTGTGAAGTAAAATATTAGACATGAAAGAAAAATAAAACTATAAATCTATTTTGGACAGTTATATAGAACGTGGTTATTATAATGCTAACCATCAAAAACTGTAAATATTTGATCTTTTAAAATACCATATATTTCTAAGAATTAAATATAATTGGATGAATTTTTTTTTCCAAAATCCAGTTCCTGGTGTTTTTAGTTTCATTTACAATACAGATAATCACTTGTGAAGATAAACATACTTGATTTCTTTCAATGACATAAGAATAATATTATCCATTGGTTTTTCATTGGTATGTCTTTACTTCATTTAATAGACTAAATGACAGATATTCACCATGATGGATTATTCTAGAATCACTTTTACCAAATGCACTATAAGTAATACATTCACCCTTTAAATTTTTACTGAAACCAAAATGTTTTTAAAATGTTATCCAATATTATAAATCATTCTCTAACCATAATCAATAATATCATTAATCTATTAAAGGTGTTGCTAAACCTTTGGTTCATCCAAATTAAGTATTTATAAATAAATATACCAATTATTTAGAGGAAATGTAACATATCATCAGATTTTCCTCAATACATCATAATGTATCTACTATTTCAACATACGAGTAATAGAAATAATTGATCACACATAACCTTAATGAAAACATGTATTCCTCTAAGAGTAAAATTCTTAGGGTTTTTAATATATTACTTAAATCCCATCATCTATTAGTCACATTAATGATAATATAAACCAACAGATTTCTAACTACTTTTATTGTCCCCAATACAATAAACAAATCATTTTAATTATGATCTTAATATAAATCACATAATAATGGTTACATTCCATAGATTATGTGTTTTCCAAAGGATCAACCATCCAATAAATCACTATTTTTCATACCATTCAATACATGTTTTCAAATCCATATCGAACAATTATTACATTATATATATTTTATAATACATACAACCAGAATACCATTGATTAACATAGTATTAGAACATAATTATTGAATCTAAATGAAAGAACATTAATCATTCCACTTCATCAGTAGTAATAACTTCACATTGATTTTATAACACTACTTATTCTGTGGTATTATCCCTTGGTGCATTGGGAATTCATTTTCATAGTGCCTAATATCGTTACATTTGAATCATTGATCCATATGAAACAAATTTTTGACCTCAAAAATCATAAAAATGGTATTTTTTACATACACAAAGAAAATTAATTTTTGTTTAAAGAATGTATATGGTTATTGCATTCCAGAATTATCATATGTGGGGAAATACATCATTCCCTTTATCCACTTATACATTATTTGATCTATCATCCACTAATTCTATCGCTTCCTTAAAAATTCATAAAATGTGGATAAATATTTCTATACCTTGATAGCACATGATACAATATCCTCATATGATGGTAATTTTTTGGATACTAGTGCCTTTCAAATGAATGGTTTAAGACCCAAAAATAAAAAATCAACCTTACTCATTGGAATAAATATTTCATATCAAAGAAGCCTTAATATCCTTGTAAAGTTGGATTCATACATGAAAATTTGTTCATCCTTTTTCTATCTTAGATTCATGAAATTAATGTCCATATCTATTCATAGTTCATGAGGGGAATATATTTCTATGAAATATTCCTTAAAATATTTCCATTTCATGCCTATTATTTCTTCATCCTCCTTATTTTATTGAATCAATGATCCCCATTGATCTGAATATCTAGATATATGATAAACTAACAAGAAAGGTTTTTCCCATACATTACTCTCCCAAGTGATAAATATCATCCCTAACAAACTTATCAATTACTCAGCTACAAATGGGTTTATTGTCCCATTGAATGTTTGTGGTTGTTGTCTTATGAAGCGGTCTAATATTGTTACACCACGTTATTGATTGGGATAATCCATGTGAGTATGGTTTTCCTAAAAGAATTCGTCAGTTATCCCATTATTGTAATATGATTTTCAGATCTAGTTGTAGTTCGAACTCCATAATCATTATCTTTCATTGTAAGAAAATTTATACATGGAATATGTGCATTAATATGATTTACATTTCTTCCACTAGGAACCATTTCTAAACAATGGAATATGCTATATTAGATTAGTACATTAGGAAACATAATGCATAATCTTAGAACTTGAGAACCACATAATCTTAAATTGAAAATCAACGTATAGCTAATCTCTAAATCACAATCTTAATATCTTTGGGAATATTTAAAAATTCAGTTATATGGTTTTATCATCTAATCTATGATTTCCTAAATTTATTTACATAATTTTAAAAAAAAATTTCTTTGAAACTTACTATGAAATACCATAACCCCAGTAATCAAGAGCCAATTCCATACTTATTACATTGGCACTAATTCAAAGTGTTCACATCCCATAGAACCAAATAGTTTATTATGTTTTTAAAATTGGATATATACATATGTTAAACATAAAAATGGACAAAAAATAAAACATAAAATATCATTTGGTAAAATCCCTACCATCTTAGATTATCCTTTTATATCAACATAATATACATCTTGTTATCCAAGATAAAATAAAACATAAGTAATGGATGAGCATAAATTCTTAGTAACTGTAAGAATATAGTGGAAACTATTATAATTAATAATAAATAATAAAGAAATGTATATAAAAAAACTCCATTAAAACATTGAAATTTCAACAATATGGTAGGTAGACATGTTTATCAATTTTTTCCTTATAAATAATCATATTGGAATAAAAAATAACTATGGATACTCTAATAGTTGAATAATCACATGGATTATCATTAATTAATATTATAATGAGGGAATGAATAATTATGGATATCTAAAACATACCATAAAAGATTCATGAAAATAATATGTTATTATCAAGGATTAATTCAATTAATCTAACATTGTCATGGCTTCAAGCTATGAATCTAATAAATGGTTCAGGCCTTGGACAAAACCAAATACAGTTTTTCTTATAAAACATACATAGTCATCGAGGGGCTATAAAGGGACCCATATGACCCTAACTATGTCCAATTTATTTTACATATGACGGGGTTGAAGAATAATCAACATATACATTAAGATTGAAAGTATCATATGAAATGAAAGTAATTTTCCCAATATGTCAACATAATCAGAAAATATCTTGAGTAATATAGAAATTGGTATCATGACATTATATCCCTTGTCATAATAAAAATAAAAAATTCAATAAAATATGGTATACAATATCATACGTGATAAAACTCAATTAATAATAATATTCAATAGAGGATATTGAAATATATGAAAATAATATAACAAAATCAAGGAGAAATTCTTAAGATAAATTTAATTTTTTTACTTTGGAAAGATGAGTACTTTTGGAACACCATCTGTATTTTTCATAAAATCAGATTGTAAACATGTATATCCAATACTAGAAAAGGGAAGGAAAATGAAATAATATTTTATGAATATTAATATAATAGTCAAACTAAATTTTTTCAACAGATGTCAATACATGTAAAATTAGTGTTTAAGAGTCTTTATAAATGATCCACCTCGGTGTAGTTAAGGGAAAATATAAAAGATACATTAGGGATGAAAATAAATAATTGGTTGCATAAAATCTTAAAAGAAAACAAAATAATGAAGAAATTAGTTATTTCCTAAATATAATTTTTTCTGAATAATTATTATGTCATATACTTGAATGTGGGTATAAAATTAAAGAGATCCCTTTAATCAGGAAATCTTATTTGGAGGAATTAAAAAAGTTACCATATAAAACATGTATTACCTTGAAAAAGAATGAATAATTGAGGAAGTAGAATATCATTGAGACATGAATGTATAATTTAGGATGAGTATATATTAAAAAAGATACAGTTCGGTAATGAGACAGAATGCTTAACTTGATGGAAAAAATAGAGGTTTGGGGAGAATCTCTTATCACTTAGAAAACAGTCAAACCGTATGTACCCTGAAATTAATGACACATAAATGAAAAATTTAATACGATTATGATAAATATATTAATTATATTTTAACGAAAATGGAATTATACAAACAAAAAACACAATAAATAGTGGTAAATAATTCATATCTATTAGAAATAATAGTGAGATGAAAAAAACCATTACCTTATTTCAGAAAGTGTTCATCACTTGAACTTAATGTCATCAATAATGAAATTATATTCATTAATAATTTAATTCATAATCTATTAAACTTTTATATGATTTATTATAATTTTATTATGTTCATTTATGGACATTTTGTTTATTTATAAGATTTAATTTCATCATTCAGGTTTGTTTGTTTCCATGGTTGTCAACATTGTTTCACATGTGTACATTAATAAAAAATAATATAAAATGGAATAGTTATAAAGAAAGAAAATTATAAATAAATAGTAATAATACAAATGTATAAATAATCCTATATATCATTTGGTTATATAGTATGTTTGTTATTCATTATATAACAAGTTAATAAAATTGATTTAATTTATTTCATTGGTTTTCGACCAACTAGAACATATATAATTTTATTGAATATCATGTTTATATATTTGTTTTAAAAAATTATATAACTTGTAATATTTATAGTAATATTTTATTTAGGTATAATAATTGTTTTATGACTCGATTTAATTTTGGTAATGGAAAATGAACATGACTCGTCCATGATGGTAATTAATCGACTAATCTGAGATGTTGTTTTAATTTTTATAATAAAAGGGAGTGGAGAAGGTGTTTAATGAGGAATATTACACTAACATAAAAACATTACAGTATTTATATGATAATATATTAATATTATTATGCTTTAAATGTGAGGTTATTGAATGATTATAAATGAAAATAAATTGAAATAGAGAGAGTGATGGTTTAACCTCTTGAGTGTAGTCTCCTTGTGATCTTCATTAAGGGACTATGAAATTCTATTTTGGTGAGACAAAAAAGAAAAAAAAATTAAAGATGTTTGGGAGGGGAATTGTGTAGAATAGTAGCAAGATTAGAGACATGGAAGGTGTGATGAAAAGAGGTGGTGAAAGGTGGTATTTATAGTGGAGGATATGGTTGTTTTCTCATTATGTTTTACATTTGTTTACAATTTTGGCTCATGAATATCAATAGTATTGATTATTTTGAATAAGTATTGTAAATAAAGAATATATCTTTTAAATGAGGAGTTATTACCTCATCCCAACATCATCCATGAGTTAATAAGACATTTAATTAATTATAATGTTAATTACAGTAAAATACCGTAATTCATAGTCCGAATTTTTTTTACTATTTTTGAAAAATCACAAAATTTCAGCATAATTGTTTTTGATGTTTATAATGACAGAAAGGAATCGATTTTATGAAATAAATTAATTATTGTGAGAAATGTAATTTTTAGTTCTGAAAATTATTTATTCCACAAAAATGATTTAAATTTTTTTATTAACGTTATGACACATTGAAAAAATAATTAAGGTCTTATAAAATTATCTTATAGTAATAAGAAAAATAAAATAATAATTTCTGATTATATTTTATGAAAATAAATATTATTTTTATTCATTATATTGATTATAATATTGTTCATAAAGATTTAATTTTGAAAAATAACATTACAAAATTTATAATTTTTAGGAAATTTATTTATTTATTCTATTATATAATGATATTATATTCTAGTCCATAAGGTACATAGTATTTTTTTATAATTTCATTGTTGCAGTTATTATTTTATTGGTTAAGATACTATTCTAACTATTCATATTCCAAATCCAATGAACAGTTTACTATTCCTTTAATATAGGATAATTATTTTTTTATAAATACATATTATTTTATTCAATCATAATTTATTAATATTTAATTTTGTTCTCTATTTTATTTTATAAGATTTAAAATATATATCATAATTATAATTATGGAAAATCCATTGATAAAGTTTATTTAATTACTCGGAAAATATTTTTTAATATCTTTTAGTAAGGGGGGATAATTACTATACGTATAAGGAGTTGAAAATGGGATATTAATGGTTTAGGGTGAGATTTCATATAGGGATACACATGTGGTTTTGTTGGTAAATGATTTTTTCATTTGAATATGAATTTATGAAACTATCATATATAAAGAGGGTGATTGATGATCCCACATTATGTGAGTTTAAAAATTTACGGAATTGATCCGGTCAATTGAGACTTTGTCAATATAGTATTAATCTTTATAGAAAGTGTTTTAGAGACCTAACAATATTATTTTATATATAAATTTATTCTTTAGCTAACTCTTTTCTTGATATCATTCTATGAATGATTTCATGATATTTTAATTTATGAGATCTAAAAAATTAATGTTTTATTTATTCCTACAATTCGAATGCATTTATTTGATGTTAATTTAAATTTATCAATATTAAAGAAACAATAAATCTGATAATATGGAAAATGTATTTCAGGATTTTGGGGGGTCAAGGTTTTTACCACAAAATGGATTTTAATTTTTTTTGAGAGGAGAAATTTCATTACACATTTGTTTTTATGGAATTTTTTTAATAATTCTTAGTCACCTTGAGGATGAAAAAAACATGTTGATAATACATACTATGTCTTGTTGTATAAAATAATGATAAACAGTTTATATTATGATTTTTATAATTTGTGGGTCGGTATATCTATCTACCATGATGATATGAAGTTTTGTTTTATAATTTTCACATCATTGTTTAAACAATGTGATTTTTTGTCATTGTGGTCTTATGAAGATTTTTTGGATATTCTAGTCACCAAATTAGGAGAAACCAAAAATATTTTTGTGAAAATAATGGAATTGTTACAAAGATTTATTATTTTTCATATTGATTATTTATATTAAATTGATGCACTCTGTTATGATCTATATATAACAACATCATGTTCTTGGTCAATGATATATATTAATGTTGGAATAAGATTCCAGTATTTTTGGAATATTTAGATATATAGTCATGGATTTTTATATTACACTAAGAAAATAAAACTTTATATTAGTACACATCATTATTCCATTGTTCAACTTGCATTATTTAGTGTTGATTTTTTTCTATATGAAGTATGATGAAACCATTACATATAAACCTACATATTTTTAGGAGTGTTTTAGACAAATATAGACTGCGGTTAGGGATATGAATACAGTAATCATTGATCAATCACTGAGAGGAACCAATGTATGATCAAATATGGCCATTTAATTTCATTCTAACTCATATTTTATATTTATTCATTATATTAATTTGTTATTATTTTATTGGGGTTTAAGGTGTTACTATTTCCCCAAATCCTAAATTATTTATTTGTAATAAATAAAATTCATTTGAACTAGGGAAGAAGCTGTTATGAATCATGTACATAGCTGCTCAATTAATAAATTGGTGAGACTTATAAAAATATATCATCTCATCTGATATTTTATATATACTTATTTCCAATTAATATATTTTCAATTGATCTCATATTTATCATAAACAATATGTAACACTATAATAATTTTATAAGAATGTTTAAGGGCACATTTATTCAAAAACCTCTTACTTATTATCACTTTTAATTCTCTAGTATGTCAAAATTATGACTCCTCATGAAATAATCATTATACTCTATTTTAAAATCTATTTGGAATATGACTTATATCATATTAATAATAATATATATTTAAAAGTAAATATGATTTTTGGGAATAATATTAATATTATATAATATATAAATTTTTTATAACCTACTAGATATATGTTTAGTCCTCTAATGCTGATTCAGTTTAACTATGCACAAATCATTCGTTAAAAAAACCTCCCTCAGTCCATAATTACTATATATATTAAATAAAAACTCCAAGGATCATTCAAATATATATTTTTGGGAATCAAAATTATTCTTAGAGAATATTTAACTAAATTACCTATTTAATACATATAAAACATTATAATCACTTGAAAAGTATTTAAATAATGTTGTATTAAATAAGAACTCAGTTTAACATTATGATTCATCCATTAAAAATTTATGATTATATGAACTAATATTTAATATTTTTATTATAATATGAAAATTATTTGGTGATATGATATATAGTATCTTGATAATGATGGACTATGTATTATATATATAAATTTATATAATTTAAACTCATTGATAGAATAAATTAGTAGTGCATCACATATATGCATGGATAAATATATAATTTAAAATAATTATAATTGATTAAGGGAAATTTAATTATATATATTTTAAATTAATCAAATGGATGGTGTTGTATAATATGATCAATATCATCATAGTAAATTGCTTTTAAAATTTAAAAGTTCTTATTATTTTTAATCCAAATGAATTATTTTAGAAATTCCAAACCGTAATTTCATTCATATTTAAGAATAAAAATTATTCAATATTCTTGATTAAAATATTTTAATAAATTTGTCATATGATTAATTATTTATTTATTGAAAATACGTATAATCAATCCTATAACATATATAATATAATATTTTTTTATTTTTTATTATAACAATATTTATTAAATTTTCTTTTGGTGAAGTTTCAAAATATCTTGTAAAATAATAAACCTTACACATATTGATATGTGTGGTTGTATGGGAACCTAAAAATTATTTTTTAAATTTAAAAATCATTTAAATATAATAAGAATTTTAAATAAGACATTTAGTCAACCTACAACCTCTTATAACAATTTAATTACATAAATGTGTGCGATATATAATTTGATAGTTTCTTAATATGTTAAATGTTGGAAATAATGTCGTATTTATATTAGTAAGACCATTCTAAACTATTTTCACCAAATAAAATGAGTTATTTCCTTTTAAGAATATCCTGATTTTTTTTATGTAATGAATTTTTTGAATGAAGATTATGTACAACATTCATATTGAAAAAAAATATGTTTTTATTTGAATTAATAATGAATTAACCTGTTATTTTGTAATTCATGGAAGCTATAAATGTTTTAAGATTTATATAACATACTAATTATAATAATTATCTATTTTTAGAAACTATTGGTGGAATTCAATATAGTAAGGGAAAAGGGGGAGTTATCATGGTAACATAGAGAGTTGATAGATGAAATTTGTTTTTGGAATCCCAATAAATATTTCTCATAAATATATATGTATTGATTAATTCTGCAAAATTAAGTGAATTAATAAATGTGGATTTAATAATCCTCTAATTATGAAAAAACATTATTTAATTGTAATTAAAATTTATAATTTTTGAAGTATTACATTAGTTTTAATATCTTAGAATTTTGGGTTTATATATATCTAACATTTCATAGAATACCATAATATGTTTCATTATTTAGTAATTTATTTATTTTTATGGTGGGTTCAATTTTTGTTTTTCACCAACATACCAATGTATTTTTTTCATTTAGATGTGATAGAAGAGGCTATAAATTAATGAAAATTTTCATTTAAGGTTAAAACTATTACATGATGATTAGAAAAAGTTCATGCATTTTCTTTTAACATAATATTACTCAATACATCTTTGATAAAAAAAGAATAAATAGAAAATTTTTTAAGAAAATTTTATATGAAATTATATTCACCAGGGGGGAAGAATATTTTAGAATCAGACATTATGTAGTAGTTTGTGATATTAATTATCATAATCAATGTTATGCTTCATATAGATGATGTTTTTGAATTCTTGTATACCATTAAGATGAAAATGTGTTCGGGTTTTTTTTCACAACATAAAAATTTTATGAAACTGTGAAATACTGGTTATTATAGATTGATGATTTTTTTTGAGAATTATGTTAAACATCATGGTATTTATTTTCATTAAATCTACACCATGATTATGGTGGTTATTATATAACTAGAAGGAAACAAGATTTTGAAATATTGGTCTTTGAGTTAGATAATATGACAAAATCATGGTTCATATCAAACCATTTTTTAGTTATGTATGATGGTATAAAATTTAAGATGTAAATTTCCCATAAATATCAATGGGTTTCTAGATACTCATGATGTTTTTTAGATATACAACTAAAAAGTAAATGTAACGCCCCGACCCTAGTTTCCCAGAGTCAGTGCATTAATACATAACATTGGCTTGATCACAAGAAAGATCAAATCTCGAAAGACCGATTGGTTTAGTAGCCTTGGATACACTAGATATATTCATAAGTCTTACATTACATCATAAAATGAAAAACTACTACAACAACATATTGTCTCCATAATCCAGACTCATATCCCCACATAATATCCCTGCAGGTCATTCATAATTTACTTTTTCACTTCCTGGGAAAAATAAAACATGGAAAAGGGGTGAGCTCAAATGCCCAATAAGGATAACAATATAGCGGAAACTTTCATAAATAAGAATAAACATTTAAGGCAATGTATAACTAAAAAAAGCCTTTCTAACTTGAACATTCAACATAGTATGACATAAATAAAATGAAATAATTCCATTTACTTATTCACATGGATATTCTACTAATCGAATAATCACATACAAAATTAATAACCACTTTCATAGTGATGGAATGCATAATGCCAGACTATCATAACCACATAGCCAAGGCCTCGTGCCAATACTAGAAATAATATTTTTTCAAGGCCTTGTTCCAAGACACTAGTTTGTCTCATGAGACCTACCGATGCATCGAGGAGCTATAGCGGGCTCCACCCGTCACATATTAAGTCCAATGCATTTTCATATGGAAAGGTTTAAACATAACATAAACATTTGTATTAAAAATAGCATACGAAATGTCAATACATTCACCATAAACCATGAATGGTATAAAAATAGAACATCCACAGTCAAACAAATCACAAAACCTTCAATATAATATAGAAGTTTTGGATAATAACAAATCAACTTTAAATAAGCGTAAAATCCATCAAAGGATGTTGACATAGATGAAATCAAAATTCTTTTTAAATAAATATCTCTTTTTATTTTGAAATCATTTAAGATACATATAAAATAAAACATTTTCTTTGAAAATATTTTTATAAGCTTGTAAGGGAATCATTGAAGATTTTATAACAGCGGAAAATAGCCGCACCCGTCGTATAAGTTAAAAAAACAATCTTACCTTAATTCTGTCGAAAAGGTTAAAAAGGACCTTGTTTTGAAAACAATGGAAATATTCCTTTATAAACCACTTATAAAAGTCAAAAAGGGTATAAATGACTTTAACACATATTCTAGTAAATAGTAATAATGTTTTGAAATACATTTTTAAGAAACATGGATGTGGATGATAAAGTGATCCCAGTAGACTATTACGTATAAACAACCTCGGATAATGAAGAGATTGTGAAATAACCCTTACCTTGTAATTTTCCATGGTTGGGGTAGGTTAACCTCCTGTATAATGGTGAAATAATTGTTATTAAATTATACAAGAATCATATACATTAATATGATATCATATATGATCTTTTAATATTGATTTGGTAATAATATCTTAGTATTATCGTTGTTTTGGGTGTTAACTTACTTTTTTTATTTTATAGGTTTTGTTACGTAAGACAAGTTTGTAATGGATAGGTTGTATATTATTCATATCCAGAATGATATAAAGTCCTTAAACATCATTTTTAAATCATCAAATGATAATTATACTTGAATGGATACGATGGAGAGTGAATCTCATCGCGTTCGTGGAGACGGTAGTCCGTACGTACGCACGAGCGACAATATCATTCTTTTGATATTAAAATAATATATAAATGGATGGTGTATCATATATACAGAATCATTAACATGTTATATTTATTATTTACATGAGTTAAACATCATTATTATACCCATCCAAATAATAATATATTGAATAACAATTACACCAAGACGTGGAGACGGTAAGCCGTACGTACGCACGTATGGTGACATGTTATTCAAAGGGTGGATAGAATACTAAATATGGTTGTAACATATTTATAATAACATCACAGTATATGTGAGATACTGGAGTTATTATTTTAGAATGGTAAGAAGAAAGAAAGAAGAAGTGGAAGAAGAAAGGAACTTGAAAAGGGGTGGTGAAAACATTACCTCTTCTTCGGGTTCTTCCTTTTGATTTGATCAAAAGGGATCCATAGGTTGGATTTCTGATCAAACTAAGGACTCTAGGTTGTATTGAGGGAAGTTGGGAGAGTATTTTTGCTGAGTTTGGCCGATCCAAAAGGCTTTGAAGGTGTGAATAAATGAGAAGGAGGAGTGCCCTTTTATAAGAGGGGTGAGGGGCACCTTTGGAAAAGCTAGAAATATTAGTTTATAATAAATTCATATTCAGTTTCTAATGGCTCCAAAGTTTATTTTTTAAATGTTAAGGTGGGTATGGGTAGAAAAAAACTCAACCAATAGAATTTAGACAGGTTTGGGTACTTATATTAACCTTATCTTTAAGTATTAACTCTAAGTTAATTAGTTTCACTTTTACAATGTCTCTTTGTATTTTTATATAATATGGTTAAAAAACTTACTATATATATCCAAGCGACCCCAAAGTGGTCCATTAATGATTCAAATATCGTGATATAATCCTCTTGTCCAAACTTTAGATTTTTTGGAATTTAATATCAATTAATAATATAATATTTGTTTTAAGAACTCTTTTTTGTCAATTTTGACACTATTCAATAGTTGATTTTTGTGAAACTCATAACAGATTGATTAATTATAACAAAGTCAATTAAATAAATACTAATATATCATATTATCCTAGAAAATTATTTTAATTCATTAAAAGTTTCATATTATATTTATTTGGGTATTCATAATATCAATTATTTTAAATTTTCACTATTATAGTAATTAATTCATCATCATTGTGTCATAAATAAATTAAATTATTTAATGTCTAAAAATTATAAATAAAATATAAATATGTAGTAAATCGTTTTAACTTTCTAATGAATATTTATAATCTAAAATCCAAGATATATAACCTTATGTAAATATTGTTTTTCTAAAAGATTTATGCTTGTGTCATTTTTGTATTCATTTTAACTTAATTAAAATAAAGTGTCCCTATCACCTACAAGTGGCACCATGGGGTCCCAAAATCGACCCAAAGATGACTATGGTCAAACATGTATCAACCAATAAGTCTAGGACATGTTTTAGGGTAATTTAGTATTATTATAATATTATTTTTTAACCCTTATTTACCGGATTTACCCTTAACCATGGTAAATAAAATATTTACCGCAGTAATTATTCAAAATGTCTAAAAATAAAAGTTACCTATTTACACAATTTGAACATCCTTATTCAAAATATGGAATCCATTTTTCAAAATTCAAAACACAGAAGTGGAAGAAATTAATTTAAAATTAATTCCCGTTGTCAAAACAAAAAGCGTGTTTTTAAGAGATAATAACTATCAAAAGACTGACACTTGTTTATGTTTGGTTTAATTGTAAAATTATGTCCAATGACCAAAATTATATTAAATGGTAAAAATATATTCTAAATATACTTTGAAACCACTCAAATTAATAATTCATCACTATTAATTATTTTGATTAAAAAAGTTGTTTTTAATTAAAATTTAGTAATTTTCACTATTCATCAAAATATGAAAGTTATCCAAAATGTACCAAAATTTCACCTTAGGCTAAATTCGATATTCCAAATCCAAAAATGAAGTCCATTTTAAAATATAAATTTCAAAAAGTACGTATTACTATTCATAACGGCTAGTTTGATTGGTTATGGTGTGTTAGAACTCGGTGTTGCGTACAACACACGCTATCACATTATTCAAAGAGAAGCGTACCGTAGAAGCTTGGGGTGTTACATTCTCCCCTCCTTCAAAAAATTTCGTCCTCGAAATTTCAAGAATACTTATCACATGAAAAGACTCGGGTGGTTCTTCATCATAAGTTCCTCAGGTTCCCACGTTGCTTCTTCCATCTTATGGTTTCTCCACAAAACTTTTACCAGATGCGTCATCCGGTTTCTCAGTACTTGTTCTCTCGTATCAAGAATCCTGATGGGATCTTCACAATAGGATAGATCGGGTTCCAGTTCTAATTCCTCATAGGTGAGTACATGCATTGGGTCAGGCATGTATTTCCTCAACAGAGATACGTGGAACACATCGTGAACTTTGGAGAGACTTGGCGGCATTGCCAATGGGTAAGATACAGCCCCAATTCGTTCTAGAATTTCGAAAGGTCCGATGTACTTGGGACTCAATTTACCTTTCTTACCAAAACGTATGACACTCTTCCATGGAGATACCTTCAGAAAAACATGATCACCGACTTGAAATTCCAAATCCTTCCTTCGATTATCGGCATAGCTCTTCTGCCTGCTTTGAGCTGCTTTGATGTGATTTTGGATTACCTTCACCTTTTCCACCGTTTCCTCCACCAGTTCTAGGCCTACAAGTTTTCTTTCACCGACGTCATCCCAACAGGTTGGTGTACGACATCTCTTTCCGTATAACGCTTCATATGGTGCCATCTGAATACTCGAATGGAAGCTATTGTTATAGGAAAATTCTACCAGTGGTAAATATTGATCCCACATACCCTGAAAGTCAAGTGAGCAAGATCTCAACATGTCTTCTAAGGTTTGAATAGTCCGTTCTGATTGTCCGTCTATCTGAGGGTGGAAAGCAGTGCTCAAATGAAGTTCAGTATCCAAGGATTTATGAAGAATTTTCCAAAATCTTGAAGTAAAACGGGGATCACGATCAGAAACAATCGATAGGGGTACACCATGAAGTCTCACAACTTCATTAATATATAGTCTTGCTAGACGTTTCAGTGGTATATCTTCTCTTATAGAAAGAAAATGTGCTGACTTGGTAAGACAATCAACAATAACCCATATTGCATCGTTCCTTCTAGGAGTCTTTGGTAGCCCCATGACAAAGTCCTTCGTAATATTGTCCCATTTCCACTCCGGTATGGGAAGAGGTTGCATGACTCCTCCAGGCTGTTGCCTTCAAGCTTTCACTTGTTGAAAAACCATACATCTTGATACAAAATCAGCAATCTCCCTCTTCATGTTGTCCCACCAAAAATGTTCCTTCAAATCTATATACATTTTGGTGCTCCCAGGGTGTATAGAGAAATTGGAACTATGAGCATCATCCAACAATTCCCTTTTTAGATCAGGTATATCGGGAACACAAAGACTTTTCCCAAATTTCAAAATTCCATCTTCATACACAAAGTCTCTCAATCTCACATCATTCACAGCTTTAATCTTCTTTTGAAATTCTTCATCATCGTTCTGAGTACTCTTAATCCTTTCTATTAAAGATGGTTTGGCAACCATTTGAAAAAGAAATGATGTTTCGCCTTCCCTGGTTATTCCCATGTCCATATTCACTAGATCCATGAAAATTGGATCCCTTTAAATTATCATATTGTTCAAAACTCCATGGTCTTTTCTACTCAAAGCATCTGCCACCTTGTTTGCTTTCCCCGGGTGGTAGTGTATCGTGCAATAATAATCCTTGAGTAATTCAAGCCATCTCCTTTGCCTCATGTTGAGTTCTTTTTGTGAGAAAATATACTTCAAACTCTTGTGATCAGTATAAATCTCACATTTTTCACCATAGAGGTAGTGCCTCCATATCTTTAAAGAAAAGATCACAGCTTCTAACTCGAGATCATGAGTAGGATAGTTTTGTTCATTAATTTTCAACTGTCGTGATGCATAGGCAATAACTCTATCATTCTGCATAAGGACACAACCAAGTCCTTTCTTCGATGCATCACTATAAATAATGAACCCTTCATTCCCTGATGGTAGAGTCAATATAGGAGCATTGACTAATCTTTTCTTCAGTTCTTAGAAACATTTTTCACACTCTTTTGTCCAAACAAATTTAACCCCTTTACGTGTGAGCTTCGTTAATGGGTTAGCCAATCAGGCAAAATTCTGGACGAAACGTCGATAATAACCTGCCAAACCAATAAAACTGCATACATCAGTTATACTCGTAGGTGCTGGCCATTCTTGGATTGCCTTGGTCTTAGAAGGATCAACATAGATTCCATCTTTAGAGACAATATGGCCAAGAAAAAAAATCTCTTGAAGCCAGAATTCACACTTGCTAAACTTCCCATATAATTCATGCCTCCTCAGAGTCTTCAAGATAATGCGCAAGTGATTTTCATGATCTTCGTAGGTTTTGGAGTATACCAAGTTATCATCAATAAATACCACCACAAATTCATCGAGATACTCCTTGAAAACTCTATTCATCAGATCCATGAATACAGAGGGTGCATTAGTCAATCCAGAAGGCATTACAGTAAACTCGTAATGCCCGTACCTGGTTCGAAATGTTGTCTTCGGAATGTCTTCCTTCTTTACACACAACTGATGGTATCCAGATCGAAGGTCAATCTTTGAAAAGTATTGAGCTCCATGTAGTTGGTCAAATAAATCATCAATACGAGGAAGCGGATACTTGTTCTTTATCGTTATAGCATTGATCTCCCTGTAGTCGATACATAACCTCATAGATCCATCTTTCTTTTTAACAAAAAGAATAGAGGCTCCCCATGGAGAAACACTAGGGAGAATAAATCCTTTATTACTCAATTTCTCTAGTTGTTTCTTTAGTTCGACTAACTCTACAGTAGCCATTCTGTAAGGGGTCTTCGATATAGGCCTTGATCCAGGAATTAAATCAATGGAAAACTCAACTTCTCGTTCTGGAGGATGTCCAGGTAAATCTTCTGGAAATACATCTACAAATTCTTTCACAACAGGTACATCCTCTATTTGAACATTCCTTTCCTCACCCGTAGTTATTTAATTCTCTTCCTCCCCAATAATTGAATTTAGTTGACCTATTGAGGGTGGATCTAAATAAGAATTAGGTGGTGATGATTCTTCTCTAAAGATAAGGTGTTCCTTATCATTATCATCAAGAATTGTAACCTCTTTCTTCTTACAATAAATCTTCGCATCATAGTCCGAAAGCCAGTCCATACCGAGGATTATATCAAACTCAATCATAGGTATGACGATGAGATCAGCAGATAAAGAACATTTATGTGCTCTAATGGGGACTGATTCACAAAACTTTGTTGCAATGATACTTCCCTTAAGAGTTTTAACTGAAAACTCCCTTATTAAATCAAATTGTAAATATCTAATTTTATTAGAAAACTGGGAAGATATGAAATAATGTGATGATCCAGAATCAAATAAGGCATTTGCTAAACGTGAGGAAACCATTAAATTACCTGCCACCACGTCTTTCGGAACTTCTACCTCAGTAGTAGTGATAACATAAGCTTGGCCTTGATCCCTTGTCCTTTTCTGAGGTAAGTTCTCCTGACGCTTAGGACATTCATTTGCATAATTCCCCATCTCCCTGCAATTGTAGCACTGAACGTTGGTAGCTTCCTTCTTCCCCATGCAATCACGCGCATGGTGGCCTTTTTCACCACATTTGTAACAGACGCCCATTCCCTTCAAGCAAGTACCGGGGTGCTTCTTCCCACATTTACCACAGGATGGATATTCAACCTTTCCCTTCTTCCCCTTATTTCCATTAGCAGATTTATCAGCAGGTCTCTTCTTCTCATGCTTTTCTTTAAAGTCATAAGACTTAGAGAATTCCTTTTCGGTCTTGATAGCACATGAGACAATGTCATTGTATGACGAGAAGGATTGTGAGACTAATGCTTGATGGAGAAATGGTTTTAACCCATCAAATAAATGATCAATCTTACTTCTTTGGTTACGTATATAATAACCAGCGTACCTTGCTAACCTTGTAAAGTTAGCCTCATACTTTGTGACATTCTCATCCTCCTTCTGTCTCAGACTTAGAAATTGCCTTTCCATATCTGCTCGATGGTCGCGAGAAAAAGTATTTTTCTAAAAACAGATCTTTGAACTCCCTCTATTCCAGATTTGATACTTCATCATCTTCCTTCTTATTTTGAATCAATGACCACCATTGATCAGCATCTCCAGTGAGGTGGTAAACTGCCCTGATAACTTTTTCCCTTTAACTGCTCCTCAAATCCTGAAATATTTTCTCTTGGGAAAATATCCATTGCTCAGCTACTAAGGGATTTGTACTCCCATTGAACGTTGGTGGTGGTTGCCTCATGAATCGATCTAACATTGATCCTCCACGCTGCAGATCAGGGTTCTCCATACGGGTAAGGTTATTATTCATAACCTGAGTAAGTTGTCCCAGTATGGTGATTAGCTGATCCACACCAGTTGCATCACCAGCTCCACTATAATTATCTTGAGCAGGAGGGCAATCCCTATATGGAGTGCGTGCATTGATACAGTTTCCATTTCTTCCACTAGGCGCCATTTCTAAACAATGGCATAAACTAGATCAGTTTATGAATCAAAATATATAATCCCATACTTATAAAACACTTAACGTAAATTGAACTATTTATGGATATAATCCATAATCATAAGAATGTTTTCTTTGAGGAAGTATATACTCATAATCCCTTCAAAATTATTTGTAAAGAAAAAGAGAGTTATCCTAAGCATATCCCCCGGGAGTGTCGTAACCAAGAGTGCAGCAAGGCCCGTTGTCGTGCACCAGTTCCCGTTCGAGTCTAGCTCAAAGTGGTGTTTTCAGGTTTTACCCCTAGGTACATCTGTGCCAGAGCCGCCTCTACCTGCTCGTATCCAGACAGGGTTGTATTGCTCGGAAAACTCACAAAATCTCTACAATACCAAAATTCTAGGAAGTTCTTCTATACTAATCCTCAAACCTCATCTTAGGTCTACGTGCTCTAATCAGAGTTTATCTAAATCTAGCTTCCAAGGTTTGTACTAAACTTCCTCTGATACCAACTGTAACGCCCTGACCCTAGTTGCCCAGAGTCGGTGCATTAATACATAACATTGTCATGATCACAAGAAATATCAAATCTCGAAAGACCGATTGGTTTAGTAGCCTTGGATACACTAGATATATTCATAAGTCTTAAATTACATCATAAAATGAATAACTAATACAACAACATGTTGTCTCCATAATCCACACTCATATCCCCACATAATATCCCTGCAGGTCACTCATAATTTACTTCTTCACTTCCTGGGAAAAATAAAACATGGAAAAGGGGTGAGCTCAAATGGCCAGTAAGGATAACAATATAGCAGAAACTTTCATAAATAAGAATAAACATTTAAGGCAATGTATAACTAAAAAAAAGCCTTTCAAACATAAACTTTCAACATTGTATGACATAAATAAAATGAAATAATTCCATTTACTTATTCACATGGATATTCTACTAATCGAATAATCACATGAAAAATCAATAACCACTTTCATAATGATGGAATGCATAATGCCAGAATATCATAACCACATCACCAAGGCCTCGTGCCAAGACTACAAATAAGATTTTGTCAAGGCCTTGTGCCAAGACACTAGTTTGTCTCATGAGACCTACTGATGCATCGAGGAGATATAGTGGGCTCCACCCGTCACATATTAAGTCCAATGCATTCCCATATGAAAAGGTTTAAACATAACATAAACATTCGTATTAAAACTAGCATACGAAATGTCAATACTTTCACCATAAACCATGAATGGTATAAAAATAGAACATCCACAGTAAAACAAATCAAAAAACCTTCAATATAATATATAAGTTTTGTATCATAACAAATCAACTTTAAATAAGCGTAAAATCCATCAAAGGATGTTGACATAGATGAAATCAAAATTCTTTTTAAAGAAATATCACTTTTTATTTTGAAATCATTTAAGATCCATATAAAATAAAACATTTTCTTTGAAAATATTTTTATAAGCTTGTAAGGGAATCTTTGAAGATTTTATAATGGCGGAAAATAGCCGCACCTGCCGTATAAGTTAAAAAAACATTCTTACCTTAATTCTGTCGAAAAGGTTAAAAAGGACCTTGTTTTGAAAATGACGGAAAGATTCCTTTATAAACCACTTATAAAAGTCAAAAAGGGTATAAATGACTTTAACAAATATTCTAGTAAATAGTAAAAATGTTTTTAAATACATTTTTAAGTAACATGGATGTGGATGATAAAGAGATCCCAGTAGACTATTACGTATAAACAACCTCGGATAATGAAGAGATTGTGAAATAACCCTTACCTTGTAATTTTCCTTGGTGGGGGTAGGTTAACCTCCTTTATAATGGTGAAATAATTGTTATTAAATTATACAAGAATCATATAAATTAATATGATATCATATATGATCTTTTAATATTGATTTGGTAATAATATCTTAGTATTATCGTTGTTTCGGGTGTTAACTTACTTGTTTTCTTTTATATGTTTTGTTACGTAAGACATGTTTTTAATGGATAGGTTATATATTATTAATATCCATAATGATATCAAGTCCTTAAACATAATTTTTAAATCATCAAATGATAATTATACTTGAATGGATACGATGGAGAATGAATCTCATCGCGTTCGTGGAGACGGTAGTCCGTACGGACGCACGAGCGACAATATCATTCTTTTGATATTAAAATAATATATAAATGGATGTTATATCATATATACAGAATCATTAACATGTTATATTTATTATTTACATGAGTTACACATCATTATTATACCCATCCAAATAATAATATATTGAATAACAATTACACCACGACGTGGAGACGGTAAGCCGTACGTACGCACGTATGGTGACATTTTATTCAAAGGGTGGATAGAATAGTAAATATGGTTGTACCATATTTATAATAACATCACAGTATATGTGAGATACTGGAGTTATTATTTTATAATGGTAAGAACAAAGAAAGAAGAAGTGGAAGAAGAAAGGAACATGAAAAGGGGTGGTGAAAACATTACCTCTTCTTCGGGTTCTTCCTTTTGATTTGATCAAAAGGGATCCTTAGGTTGGCTTTCTGATCAAAATAAGGCCTCTAGGTTGTAGTGAGGGAAGTTGGGAGAGTATTTGTGCAGATGTTGGCCGAACCAAAAGGCTTTTAAGGTGTGAAGAAATGAGAAGGAGGAGTGCCCTTTTATAAGAGGGGTGAGGGGCACCTTTGGAAAAGCTAGAAATATTAGTTTATAATAAATTCATATTCGGTTTCTAATGGCTCCAAAGTTGATTTTTTAAATGTTAAGGTGGGGATGGGTCGAAAAAAACTCAACCAATATAATTTAGACAGGTTTGGGTACTTATATTAACCTTATCTTTAAGTATTAACTCTAAGTTAATTAGTTTCACTTTTACAATGTATCTTTTTATTTTTATATAATATGGTTTAAAAACTTACTATATATATCCAAGAGACCCCCAAGTGGTCCATTAATGATGAACCTATCATGATATAAGACTCTTGGCCGATCCTTTGATTTTTTGAAATTTAATATCAACTAATAATATAATATTTGTTTTAAGAACTCTTTTATGTCAATTTTGACACTATTCAATAGTTGATTTTTGTGAAACTCATAACAGATGGATTACTTAGAAAAAAGTCAATTAAATCAATACTAATATATCATATTATCCTAGAAAATTAGTTTAATTCATTAAAAGTTTCATATTATATTTATTTTGGAATTTATAATATCAATTATTTTAATTTTTCACTATTATAGTAATTAATTCATCATCATTGTGTCATAAATAAATTAAATTATTTAATGTCTAAAAATTATAAATAAAATATCACTATGTAGGAAATCTTTTTATCTTTCTAATTAATATTTATAATCTTAAATCCAACATATATAACCTTATGTCAATATTGTTTTTCTAAAAGATTTATGCTTGTGTCATTTTTGTATTCATTTTATCTTAATTAAAATAAAGTGTCCCTATCACCTACAAGTGGCACCATGGGGTCCCAAAATCGTCCCAAATATGCCTATGGTCGAACATGTATCAACCAATAAGGTTAGGACACGTTTTAGGGTAATTTAGTATTATTATAATATTATTTGTTAACCCTTATTTACCCGATTTACCCTTAACCATGGTAAATAAAATATTTACCGCAGTAATTATTCAAAATGTCTAAAAATAAAAGTTACCTATTTACACAATTTGAACATCCTGATTCCAAATATGGAATCCATTTTTCTAAATTAAAAACACAGAATTGGCAGAAATTAATTTAAAATTAATTCCCGTTGTCAAAACAAAAAGCGTGTTTTTAAGAGATAATAACTATTAAAAGATTGACACTTGTTTATGTTCGGTTTAATTGTAAAATTATGTCCAATTACCAAAATTATATTAAATGGTAAAAATATATTCTAAATATACTTTAAAACCACTCAAATTCATAATTTATCACTATTAATTATTTTGATTAAAAAAGTTGTTTTTAATTAAAATTTAGTAATTTTCACTATTCATCAAAATATGAAAGTTATCCAAAATGTACCAAAATTTCACCTTAGGCTAAATTCGATATTCCAAATCCAAAAATGAAGTCTATTTTAAAATATAAAATATATATAATTTCAAAAATTAGGTATTACTATTCATAACGGCTAGTTTGATTGGTTATGGTGTGTTAGAACTCGGTGTTGCGTACAACACATGCTATCACATTATTCAAAGAGAAGCGTACCGTAGAAGTTTGGGGTGTTATAGTAAAACTATTATTAATTATTGAGGATATATTTTATAGTTATGATGGATCTATATATATGATTTTTTTTCCATAGGGATGAATAACAAATGTTTATATGACCACCCAAATTTCTCTATGATATTTAAATAGAGAAAAAATCAATCTTGGAATGAAGAAAATACTAAAGGGGGCATCTATCGGTTGATAAAAGTTATTAAGGACTGACTACAGTCATTATTATTCATTACCAATTATTTGTTTTGTTAATTTTAGGTATTTATTAAATTTATACATGCATAATTTTTAATACAATCTTCTTACTCAATCCTATATACCATTTTTTTGATAATTCAATAACAATTGATAAGTAATCACAAACACTAAGCCTATAAGACCCCAATATTTTGAGAAATATTTTATTCAAATAAGTATAATATTTAATATATTTTTTATTTCATGAAAAATAATGTATAACACACAATAAATACATCAAAGTTATTATATTGTGTAACACGCACCCCTGAGTAGATCATGCATTCCAAACAACACTGATTTTAAAAGAAACCTGGCATACTAATAAAATATTAATTTATAATATGATAATCATATCCAAGAAATTAGAATATATATTATTAATAATTTTAACTAAACTATGATTATATATTGTTTACATATGTTTATAAAATGAAATCATTATTGAATAATTTATTATAAATGAAAAAATAGTTGAAAATAAACGATATCATTTTCTAAAAAAATTTCTCTACATAAATATTTTTGACATAAATTAATTATGAAAAAAATTGGTGTTATTTTATTTAAATTTATATATTATATACTCAATAAAATTTTTAACATTAAACTATTTATTTTCTAGACAGGAGATATGAATAAATCCAATTTCATTCTTTAAATTGTATTTTTTTGTAAAATGGAAATTTTTTGCATTCAAAAATCTTTTTTTAATATGATTTTTAGCATGTTTTATATAATTTATTTGAAAAATTAGTTTTAATTCATGAATCCATTATGTAAAAATTTTCTTTAATTTAAATTTTTATAATTTCCAAAAATGATAAATATTCAATGAATAGTATAAAGTGCTGATTTTTATAATGAAGTGTCATTTGTTTTAATGTTTTGAAAAAATAAAAAAAAAATTATTTTAAGATAGTTTTAAAAATAAAATTTCTTCAATTATATATATTTTAATACAATTTCATTGATTGGGATAAATTTCATATTTAATTTTGATATAAAAACATTTGATATTTTAACATTTGTCTTTTTCAACAAGTACATATTCACCTACTCTGTGGTGTTAATTTTAAATTTAATTTTCCCATTTCAGAATATTTAAATTGTAAAAATGTATTCTATATCTATAATTTGAATAATTTATTTTCTATAATACGTTATACTTAATTGTTGACCTTTAAGGATAGTAAAATATGTAAAAAATTAATTATCTTAGATTATGTAAAAATGGGTTTATCAGGAAGATAAAGTAAAATGAGAAGCGTTAAAAACAAACCCCTAAAATGAGAAGGGTTAAAACTGAACCATACCATTGGATAACCATATTTGAAACATTTAAACTTTTATTTTAGATAATATAACATTTTTTCCATATTCTTGTGAAAAATATGGTATTATTTATTACTTTAAAAAATTATACATGTCTTCTCCCTCAATTGTAAAAGGCCACACCATCTCCTCCCCTCTTAAAACATCCAAAAACATTTGGATAAGCCAATACCTAACAAAATATATCTATTGAAACCAT
The DNA here is from genome assembly GCA_963277665.1 of Viscum album. Taxonomy (NCBI): domain Eukaryota; kingdom Viridiplantae; phylum Streptophyta; class Magnoliopsida; order Santalales; family Viscaceae; genus Viscum; species Viscum album. The sequence continues at coordinate 1,352,491,397 of OY728153.1, read as the reverse complement.
ATATACATCATAAAATTAATATTTTTTCATAAATGAAACCTAATAACACTTTTGGTTCATAGAAAAATAAGTTGTCTGAAGAAGAGATAACGTCCCTTAACAAGTGTTTTTTTATTTCCTCCTCCACATCAATAAATTATTTTTAAACCACGCTCATATAATATCATATGTATAATATATATAATTAAATTTTTATATCTATTTTGTATTTAATATCCATATCATCTTTCATAAAATGGGATATGAAATCGACATTTGTGTATACTGAGCACTACCAGCTCACAAACCAATGTTATTAGTTTTCCATTACCACCTATAATGGTTGTATATAAAGCTACATTTAATAATTATATCTGGTATTTATGATAATTTGGATAATGCAATGTCATTCATGCATACGGGAGACTACCACCTTGCGAAGACATGTGATTCGTTCATAAATTACATGAAACATAATAAGGGAGGATATAATGAATAAATGATATATATATGAAATAAAAATGAATAAATAAATATAATAGATTATTTAACATTATTTTTTTCAATCTGTTATAATATGAAAATATCGTTCATACGTTTTTACGACCTACCATCTCAAGGAATGGTGCATTTCATTTTTAATATATAATATTTGATGCATATCATAAATGCATGTATAATTAAAATATATTATATTTAGTTATGGTTTTAAATTATAGATATTATGGGACTATCAAATAATTATGACTAGAAAAATAAAAAATCAAAAAATAAACCAGAAAAAAAAGCAGTAATTGCACAAAACGTGAAATTAACAAGACATTATTAATAAATGGGTTAAATAGGTCATATATAAATCATATATACTATGATATTTTTTATGGTTAAATATATATATTTATAATTACATTATATTTATTTTATAGGATTTTCAAATTTGTAATATGTAATTTGATACTTACGGTAATGGATTTATGTCTAACTTTTATTTAATTGTTGCACACTCTATATTCGCCCTGAGTATCATTATATATATTAAAAATGAATGAGATTTTTGATAAATATATGATATATTATGGGTATTTAAATATCAATTTAGGAATCCATTTTATTGTGGTTTACATTTTTAAATTTACAAACGCAGTTAGGTATTTTCTTCTCAATATGCCTTTTTTGGGACATATGTTTTGTTATGCATGTATCTTCTTTCATTTAGTTTATATATATATCCAATTTAACATGTAATTTCTCGTATTTATTATTATAATGAAATTATATGTTTCATTTAATGTTTAACTTTCATGAGTCCTATGATTTATTTCCAATGTAGTATGATTTTTAAGTTATAACCTCATCATTCATCGGTATTTTTAATGATTATACTTCTAAAGATGAAATATTTTTATCTATGTTAAAAGTAACTAAAGAATATTCTTCAAATATAGTAATTTTATGTGAATGTATTTTCCCTTATTTTTAATCACTTTTGGAACTAAAGAGTTTCATATAATTATTTTAATAAAATTCATCTTTATTTATCACTTTGGTCGAAAACCATTTTTCCTCCAAAATAATTATTTCTAAATAAAAAATCCAAATGTATTTAAAGTTATAAAAATGATTTATTAATGAATTTTTTATCCCACCTATTAAATAATTAAAACTATCTATAAAAGAATTACAAATTCCAATTCAAAATAAGACATGTTTTTCTTTTAATGAAAATATGAAAATAATTATCGTTTTAACATGTATGACATGTATGGAATTCTACACTATCATTACCACATAATGATTTAACACTTTATTTATTTCTTTTCATGATTAATTTTAGAGAAAATAATTTCAAAAACATTTTGTGATATTTTATTTTGAGAAAGTTAATTTCAAATAACTGTTATTTTCATCTGGAAATGCATCAAGTGAACATTCAAAATAATTTTCCATCTACAAGAAAATCATTGGATCTTACATATTCTTTAATGGTGACATGATAAAAGGTTATTATTATCATTATTTTTTGTGATGGTTTATTCTAATTATAAGAATATGTTTTTGAAAGCCATATCATTTCCATGTGTTATACCTTGATAAAATTCATATGAAACAAAATGATTTTTCTACAAGTTCTGATTTGATAAAATGAAGAAATTTTTATAACACCTATTTTTTTCAAATAATTTTTATGATGAAAATTTTAGGAAACCTGTTTATTCCCATGAGTTCTGATATGATGATTTTTTTATGATTTTGTTGTGAATATATGCTTTATTTTCTTTATGTGTTGTGTTATACTTATATATCTTGCTAATGGATTGGGTAAATATTGATATCTTATGAGATCAAAATGATCGGAATTGGAACTAATCCTAGATGAGTAAAGGAATATATGAATTATTATAGTCTTGGGAGTGAACATTGATAATAATTATGGTTTGTGGAGTGAACCCACTATAATAGTCTTGTAAATGAACCTTTAACTAGTATGAAAATGTTTTTCTATACCTATATATATTACCAAATTTTATGGCTTATTCAAATTTTATGTTCTCATAGTTTATATTCATTGATTTTATATAATTCATGTTTTATAAACTACCAAGATTTATATATGAACTAAATATTATGATTAATGATATTCTAGGTATTATTTCTAAATTTTAAGTTGATGTTCAAATACCCTTATACTCCTGATATATTGTAATATCCCATATTTACCCCTACCGAGTATCTAAGATCACCCTTTTACATGATTCATTTCCCATGGTTATGATGAAAGGTATTATGTTTGATATGTCTAATAAGGGAGCTAGTTATAATGAACATTGTCCGAGATGATGTAAATCGCTTATAGACAATTTATTTTTGTGTCTAATTTGACAAATGAACTTGTACTAAATGATTATATCTTTCATTTTTATGTATATTTCTCTATTGCGGTGTAATATTTTAAAAAATAAAGTTAGTTCCTCTATAATTTTCATCAAATCATGGTTTATTCATCCTTTTGAACTAAGGCAAGAAAACATTAGTTAGTTTACCAGTGACATTTATAATGATATATCATGGGTTACATCTGAGAATATGTTAAAGGATTGGTTAATGTATAGAAAATTGTCCATGGATTTTGATAAAATATAGAGTGTCTAGTTTCCACTAAATTAAACCTCTATTTGTATAGTACTATTATATGTGTTGTTGGAATAGAGGTACCTAAGGGTTAAAACTCTGAAAATATGACATTGTGTTGGACTTCATCGTCACTAATTTCCTCATAATTGACACTATTACACCCCTACTTGACACTCCGATTGGATAAGTTTTTTCTAAATTCACATAATCCTTATTAACATAATTGATCATCTTATTAATGACTCTGAATATAGTAGGATAATCTTATGGTGTCATGTATTTAATATAATGTGTCATGAATTAGACATAATATAAATTATTTTTCATAATTATATGGTTATCCACTATGTAAAGTTTTTATTATAATATTATTTCAAGTTTTAGTAAATTGTTGGATCACAAAGGAGCGGTAATTATGATTAATTAAACACATAATGAAATTATTTTCCACATAGGAATTTGATTTTTATGGGGGGTGGAATAGAAAATTTCATTGTTATGATCACACAACATACACATGATCGGAATCATGAACTCATATAAGATAAAATTAGTAAACAACATATATATAGTCCTAACGGAGGTGACATATAAATTCTATTAGTTTATACAATAATATTATTATCACTGAGAAACAGATCAATACGACAAAAAATTTTATTTTCCATTATCTATATTTTTGAGCATGAAAATTTCATTTCAGATATCTATCGTTTAGAAGAAGAAGCATATCAATGGATAAAAATTATTAATAATATGATTCAATATTATGTAATTGAATCCATAGAATGGGATTTGTTTAATATGATATTTTTCAGTATGTTCTTCCCTAAAATTCTATAAAAAATATTGGATAAACAATTTATTGATATCGAATAGAAGTATGATGAATATATTAGTACCTATGAATAATATTGTACAAGAAATTCATGTAATACTTCTTATTTAATCATTAGTCTAATAATAAATATTGATCAAATCATCAGTTTCTTAAGAAAAAAATGTCTAAATGCATTAACTAGAAAAGAGTTTTGTAGCTATGAAGATTTCATTCGTCATGCACGGAAGGTAGAAACATAAATTTGATATTTCAACAATTACCATGGCTTTAATTAGAAAAGTATGTCTGAGACTCATTATAAATCAAGTAAATCTCCAAATAGAAATAAATTTCAATCACCTATATGCCAAAATATTGGAAGAATCGCTAAGGTGAAATCCTAAATGGAAAAAGTGATATATATGTCTCTGATATATTTCCATTAGGAAAAATAATATATAAGTAATGTTAAGAGGCCATTCAACTAAATGAATGAGGATATCAATCAAAAGAATGCACCATCCACACTCATCAATTTCTAGGGCATGGTGTTTTTTCATTATGTGAATCGATGCCTTAATCCAAGAAATAATGTGGGTGAAAAACTCTAAAATAAGTCTAAATATAATAGATAAATTGGAATCTTATGCTATCACAATGGATGTAGTGACTTAGAGTAATTATGGTACTATTATAATCCCTTCCTGAGTTGGTTATGTGATGTTTTATTTTATATGAATGAGAACTATGAAAATATTATAGTTTATCCTTTATTGAAATATCATGTTAATTTGAGAATTTATTATCTCCCACTGCATGTATTATAGAATATTCAAATGAAAATTTATTTTATATTGACAAAATCATAACCCCAAGATTCCAATTAAAATGATTTTATATGTGATAATCAATTATATAATGAATAAATAGTGAATTAAATTTTGTCTCAATTTTAATATTATCATAATGTTTTTTGTATAATTGTGGGTTTATTGGTTTATTGTTGACAAGAATTTAAGAGTAATTGAATCCCCTTTTGGGTTTTATTTTTTATCTATTTATCAATATTATGGATATTTTTAGAGACAACTAATGAAATATAATCCTTTGGTTTTGTATATGTTTTAGTAACAATGTTATTTGAGGAGGATTGGAATTACACATTTCAAAATTCAAATTAATTATATTGGAAACCATTAGGGTGTATCTTATCATTGATGTTATGATAATTATGGGTTGTAATAAATCTCCTTATGATATCATCACACTAAATTGATATCAAAGAGTATTTCTATTTAGATCAATATGCTAGAATTTATATGAAGGAAGAGGTATGGTTTAATGAATTACCACATTCCATTATTTCTAATTGGGATCCTAGGTCTACGTCATTGTTTATGAGAAGTATTTATTACGACCTAGATACGATGATGAAATTTATAACTAGATATCATCCTAAAAAAATAGTTAGTCTAAGAGAAGAATTCATACCATAAAAGAAATATTGAGAACTTATTCGATGGATTTTAATAGGTTTTTGGGATCAATTACGTCGTGTGTTCATGTTTTCATAAAACAATAGCATTTTTTGGGGTATTAATAATTATTCATAAAAATCCCTCTATGGAATTAATTTTACAACACCGGCGTTCTAAGAGTGATGTTATAGAAATTAAGCAATTGAGACCTAGGATATCTGAAAAAATGACCGAGATGGTTAAATAATTTAGCAACACATAATTGTGGAAATTTTTTATAGAAAAGTTATATAGATAGTCGCTAAAAAAATATGTAATTTGAAGATAACGATAATTTATTCCTATGAATATCACTATGGAATAAAATTAATAGGTTTGGAAATAATAGAAATGTAAACCCTAGATACATCAGTCCTTCTGAGATTATTGATCATATCATGGCAGTGGATTATCATTTCTCACTACTAAAAAATATATATTAAGTTCATTATTTGTTATATGTATCTCTGTAAAGGAATAATATTCATGATCCATCACATGTACTGAACATTGAGGCTTTTATTCTCTAGAAAGATCTTTCTTATAAAAAATAACTTGTGGAGATTCTGGATAGAATATAGAATGTTCTATAAATAAAGACTACTCACCTGGTAAATTTTTTTTGGTGAAACAAAAAATTGAGTATGTTATTTAGGAAGCCAAATATTTAATGAGGCAGAAGTATCCTTAAATCTTGGTATAATTATGATGCATTTTTTAGGTGAAATTCTTTTTAAGGGGGTAAAAATTATGACTCTGAGACTTTATGACATATTTTTTTATATAAATTTTATAATTTTGATATATTCTATTACATGTAATACTATTTTTAGATTACATTACAAAATACTATATTTTTGTCTTACGTAACTTTCCACAAGTACAATATCTTGTGTAACAACACTGAGTTTAAACAAAACATGTCATTCTATTAATATATTATTATATAATATGATGTTTATCACCTAACTCTTGGAATGGAGAATATGAATATGACTAAAAAACTTATTAATATATATGATTTACACAATTATATAATATGAATTTTTTTAAAAACTTAATTATAAAAATACTATTTCTATATAAAAATAAACAAAAATCTTTTTTTGAAATATTATTTTTATGAACACAAAAACAGATTAACTAAATATTTAAAAAATTAACATTTTATGAATGATTTTAATGATTTTAGAATATTATATATTCAACACTTTTTAAAAAAAAATTCATTTTATCTGTTTCATAAATAATAGATAATAATAAATATAATTATTAACTTAAATTATTGTTTTTATACAAACCAATTTTGTCTCCTTTTACGCACTTATCATAACACATGTATTTTAAGCAGTTAGAATTTTTTTTTGAAAAAATAAAATAAATTTTTATATAATAGTGTCAATATTATATTGGGGTGATTTTAAGTGAATTTTCTAAAAATTTAAATTTTTTAGAATGTTATGAAAATATAAATTTTTCAATGAATTGTGAAAAATACTATTTTTATTAAGAATGTCCATTTAAATTAAATAATTAAAAACATAAATATTATAATTATATGGTTATAAAATTAATATTGTATCAATTATTTATATATTAAACTACTCTTGGTAATATGGATTAATTTAATTTTGTCTTTTCCTAAAAAACATTAAATATTTTGAATCATTTATCTTTAGAAATCCGTTGTTGCAACTCATCTTCATGATTAATATTAAATTATAATTTTTCACTTACATTCATAGAAATTAGAAAAAATATAATAAATATTTTTAATCATAATAATTTATATTATCTAAAATATTCAGCGGAGTAATTTACCATTTTTAAAGTTAAAATCCATAAATATTAATTACCACAGTTACTATAAAAATGGGTTCACTAGGGGTTAAACTATAATGATAAGGGTTTAAAATCACCCAACACTTTTCAAAAACTAATTTTATGGACTTATTTAGAACTTATAATGTATAAGTTTACTTAACAAGCTATATTGGATATTTTTTCATTTGAAAAACACCGGTACACATTATTGTTCAAAAAAATTCTATGTTATTCCACTCCCTTACTTATAAATGGCCACCCACTCTCTTCTCTTCTTCACATATACAATACCATTTTGTAGAAAATAATTTAAAAATATTCCTTAATTCCCTAATCCCACCATAGATTACTTATTTTTCTCAGAAAGACAACTTAAGAATCCTTTCGGTGAATTCCAATAGATGTTGCCCAAAGAATATATAACATCCATAACTAAGTATATTATTAATTTCTTCCTTGACCCCCATAAATTATTGTTAAAAAATTATTATATAACATTATAGGAATCTTAAATATTCTAATTTTTTTTATTTTAATGTAATAGTATAAATTCTTATATTCTTCCATCAACTGGGATACATAATCATTATTCATGGGTACAATAGACCACCATCTCGCGAATCAATGTAGTTTTTTATCCATTGAAACCACTCACCGATGAATATAATGTATTTAATATTTATATATGATATTTATATTGTTATTACACTTATATAATTATTATTTGATATATACTGTCATTCTTTTAATTCTATTGGGGATATAATATCGTCATTCGTTTGTATGATAGACTACCACCTCATGAAGCGATGAGATTAATTCACAATTTACATTGAAGGTAATAAGGATTGGTTTAATAAAAATATGTAATATATAATACATGAAAATTAATCCTTATGGGTGATATATTATTTACCTTCCTTTCGTTCAATCGATCTATAAATTATAAACAGTGTTGATACGTACATATGGTCTACCGTCTACATGAGCAGTGTATTTCATTTTATATATCTAATGTTTTAGACTACTAAAAATAAAAATATACTAAATATATATTATATTTGTATATTTGTAATTTTTTTGGATGTTACAGAATGATGATTGATCAAATAGGTCTAAAAACAAATCATACTTGAAAAACAAAGTACTATTAGCCAGAAACATGAATTTACCATGGAATTGTTAATAAATGGTAAATAAGAGGCCCTGTGTAAATAATAAATTGTATTTTATATATAATTATGATAATTAAATATATTTTCAAATAACCTATATATATTATACATTATTTTTGATTTTTATTATTGAATTTGATAATTAAGGTACGAGATTTATGTCCTGTAACTATTTTCAATAAGACACAAGCCATATAAACAACATGTTTTTTCTCCGTGGTGTATATTCTTCCCATGAATGAATTTTTGGATGATTATATAAAATGTATGTGTATTTAAATATCCATTTCAGTATTTATCTGTCATGTGATTTTCATTTCAAAATATTCTAAAGAAGTAAGGTATTTTTAACTAAATTTGTCTTCTATGGGACATACATTATGTTACAAAACTATATTATTTTAAAAGGTGTATATAAATCCCATTTCACATGTAATATCATGAATTTATTTATTCTTATGATATTAATGTTTTCAATTAATTTTTTCTTTCACGAGGATTATGGTTTATTTTACAAATGTTGAAAGTGATTTAGGTTACAATCTAATCATTTATCAGGATTGATTTATATTATGTTCCCAATAATAATATATTATGATATATCACTCATTAAATTGTCCAAATTTATTATAATTTGATTATTTCATGAGATTAGAACAGTTCCATTTATTTTATAATCTTAAAGTAATAATGTTTTTGAAATAAGGTTTTTAATAAAAATATTGTTTATTTATCTATTTGGTTGAAAACACTTTTTTCATGAAAACCCATGTTTTTAATAAATATTTTAAAAAATGTTTATAATGGAATCCAGATTATTTATTAAATAAATATATCCACATGATTAAATTTTTATGAAATTTTATGAAAGGAATCATCATGTAATTTTATGAAATAAGGCTCATTCAGATTTTAATAAAAATGTGAAAGGAAATTTTTTTATAATGCCTGAAATGTTCATAAATTTCCACCATAAGTACCACAAAATGAATTGAATACACCTTATACATTATCAATTTTATTTTAAAATTATTGGATTTCTAATATTTTTTATGAATTTTTATTTTTAAAAAATGAATTTCAATGAAAAGTTATCTTTATCATGAAAAGTTCCAAGTGATCTCTCAATATAATATTCTATATAATCTGTCTTCCTTGGATATTAAATCTAGTTTACTATGGATAGGAGTGAAAATTTGAATTATTATTAATTTTACAAATTTTATGTTATTATAATGAAATGGGGTTTATTAAAACCATTTCTAATCCATGGGTTATTCAAAAAAAATCATATAAACCCCATTGCTTTTTCCACAGGTTATGATATTATGATATGGTGAAATGATTATAAAACCTATATCTTTTCAATGGGTTATTTTTTCATAATATTTTTATGAAAAATATTTCTTTTTATGGGTTATAATATAATGAATGATTTATGATCATGGGGTGAAAATATGTATAATTAAAATAATATGATTGGTGGAACATATATCTCCTTTCAATTTGTAGGGTGAATATTGATATCTCTTTAGATAAATATGATTGATATGGGGACTAAAAGTAGTTGTGTAGTGGAGTTTTCCACTTTTATTGTCTTGGGAAGTGAACCTTGATGACTAAGATGGTTTTCGAAGTGGACCCTTTACACTATGACAGTCCTGGAAATGAACACTAAAATATTAGGAAAATTATTTTCAATTCTTAAGTGTGAGCCAAAAATCTATAGTTTAGGCTAGTATTATATTCTCATAGTTAATGTTCATCAATTCCATTTTTATTCATTTCTTTGTAACTTCCATGATTTATTACATGACTCAGATTTATGATATTTGATATGAATGTTTCTGTTTTCCAAGGTTTTTCTCCTGTTATCATACCCTAATGCTCAATATACCAGAAAAGCTCAGCTAGGGGATAACCCCCTGACCATTTATTAGTATTGTTTAACCATTTTGAGAAACTATGATCATCATTTATTATGTTTACTTTCATCTGGTTATGTTCAAATGTATTATGTAAGATATTACAAATAAGGATTCTATAAGAAACAAATATAGTGGGAGATGACATAGCTCAATTATGAACTATTGGATTATCTATCCATTTTTCCAAATGTAATAGGGACAAAAAATTATATTATAGATCATTATGTTATGTATTAAATATTTATTATTTATGATGTAAAAATTATGTATGATGCGTTTGGGTCCTTATGAATCCCCAATGATTTATCAACTATATAAAATAGTCGATAAACCGCATATAAATGTTTTATGTTTATGTGTTATTATATCATTATTACTATCTCAAATCATTATTTTTTTATCATGAATAGTTCTTATTTAATAACCAATAAGAGTATAATATTTTTTTTAGGAAAAGAATTAGGTGCATCAATTATCCACCTCTTAATGATTATGTCATTTCCACTATGATAATATAATTAATGATGTTCATTTATAATATTCAATAAATGTTCGTGAGATAGTGACTTAGTAGTTTCATAAAATATTGTGAAAACACATTGTCTCATGTGATTTAATATGTTTTGTATAAAAATATGTTACTTAGAGTGTTATAAAAGTTCGAGTTTTTATATGAATAAAAAAGTTTTTAGAAAAGGGTAAAAATCAAGTGAGGTATTCTTAATAAGATATATTTGGTTTTACCTTTTCTTCTTGATATGATACATATAAAATAATTAAAATCAGAGTGAGAGATACCATAGAAAATTAAATAATATAATATATTACTATAGAATAATTAAGGGAATGTTAATTATGTAAATATAATATTAGATTTAGGGTTTTATTTATGATAATTAATCTCATAGTGGTATATATATTTTTCAAAAAAATTTAAACAATGTACTAGAATATTTATATGGAATTTATAATTATAAAAATTAATTGAACACATTTATGTGAAATTTTATAAATATTTTAATTTTGATATAAAAATAGGATTAAGTTATTATCTCATAGATAAATATAGATAATAACATCAAAAAAAATCATATCACAAAATATTTTAGTGGGGGATTGATATAAGGAATTTTAGGTGACTATGTGATGATGTATTTTGTGTTAAATTTTGATATAAAATCTTATACATATTTATTAGTAAAAAAATTATAAATGAAAATTGATGAGGAATATAAAAATGTGTAATTTATTCTAAATAAATAAATGTCATCATTATCTTTTATTCACGTTTAATTTTTTTATTACATAAGAGATTATTGAAAAATATGTCATCATAGAATGTTTAATGTTTTTCCCCAATCAGTGATCTTAATGAAATTACATGATTTTGTATGACATGATAATATTAAAAAGATTAGGGGAACATATAAAGATACGATGATCACTCCTGAGATAGATATATGAATTATCTTCTATATTGATACACATAAGTTATGCAAAATAATGTAATAAGTAGTGCCATAAATACTATTGGGGGTATATTTAATAATAATCCCCAATACAAGAGTTTAACAAGCTATCATACATATAAACCAATATATTTTGATACAATTTTTGTGTTAATATATAGATTGGGATAATTAATGTCTATTTGTGTGTGAAATTTATCATACAATTGATTTTTCATAACTATTTGAATATTTATAGTAATGATATATTAGTACGAAATATAACATCTTTACTAAGTAATAAAGAGATGGGTATATCCATACATAATTGAGCGACATGTGATGTGCTCTTTTAATTGGATGAGTGACATGGGATGTACTCATTAGCTGGGTCAATATAACACAAACGATTCAACATAAATTACATAACATATATATTTCAGAAATGTTACACATATAATGGAAACACATGATGTCTTAGAAAACAGATTATACGAATAATCTTTCATATTGAGACACATTTAATGAAATATTTTCTTTAAGTATATTTGTTTGATAGAGATCACACATGTTCTTTAAATATTTAAAAACAATGTTTTTTATGGATGATAAACGTAACATATGATTGTGAATTAGAAATTTGTTTCAACTTAAAAATGTCCCATATGATCCCATATCAGTCTATATGAATTATTATTTAAATGATTATAAAAATATGTGTCCCAATTGCAATGATTTAATATAATTAAGTCTTCTAAAGTTGTTTGGATATGATTTCAAAATTAATTTTCAAATTTATAAATAATATATAAGTATTTATTATAAATAATTGAAAAAAACTAATATTCCCCAAACCAAGATTATACAATATGATATATCACAATTAATTTTTATTTACTAAAAAACATTTAACTTGAATGAAATTTGATAAAAATAAAATGGAACACCCCCTATCCAAACAAACTCATCAAACTAGGATGCAAACATTTATAAACAATTCATGACTTAATGTCCCACTTTTAATATTATAAAATCAAAAATAGTAATACGAAGTAATAAAAATTGTAATTTCATCATATAGAATGCCAAAATGATTAGAGATATTATTAAAACAATTAATTATTCTTACAGATTATTTGAAATCTAAATGAAAAATATTTGTAATCCACTTAAGATAGTAATAAAATTAAAATTAATGAAAATGTATTTCCCATCTATATTCAGTAGACTACATTTATTAATACACGTACTTTTCATTGAAACTTATACCTACGAACCAGATTCTAAGAACACCGAACTCATAGAAACAAATTATCCATGTAACGAAGTTTTATCAATATTATATTGTAGATCTTCCACCAATGTGTTACACTAATGAATACAAACATCATTTCATGGGTATCCAAAAGCCAATTAACCTTATTCTCTCTGTATAAACTATACTTCTAAAAATTATAATCATGAAAACCCCATAACTCATCTATATTCTCATGTTAATTAAATTAAAAACATTTTATCATATCTAACCACATCATGATAACAAGAAATCCTTCCAATATATTCATATATAAAAATATAACGTAAACAACTATAAAATATGGACCACCATAATTAGAAAATCTTTAGATTTCACCTATGACATATTTAAATCATTCAAATTTTATTGAACCCTAATTAACATGATTATTTTATTTTCATAAGCTTAAACCACCACCCAATATAAAATGACATGGAAAATTAGGAATCTTATGTTGATGAATTAAAATCATATTTCTTGGAGAACATAAGAAAAAAATTTCCACTCCAAATTCACAACATTTAAAAGGATATTCAATTAAAAAATATATTTTCATACATAATTATTATAAAAATATGATATATTCATGTAACAAATATACCAATATCACATCATATAAAATCCATCATTTTATAAGAACCAAAAAAACCTTATTATTGACTAAATGTTTTTTAATTAATGTATAAAAGTAATATATATATATCTATAATTAAGGAATTGATCAACCATTTATATATCCCAAGATGAAATATTATATGGAAATATATCCTTATGATTTTTATATTGACAATATAACGAAACCCATATTCAATTTAACCAATTTTCAGAAACCCGAACCACCTACACACTTTGGTTGAAAAGAGAATCTCAATATAATAAGGGATTTTTATTTCTCCCATCCATACTCCCCAACCATAATTTTACAAAAATAATATATTGATGGTAAATAATAATCTCAAGGATTCATGATAATGAAAAAATACAATGAAAAACTAATTGAACCACTAAATTATCAAAGTATTCATACCAGCCTTACATAACTATTTCCGAAATTATCCATTATTTGTATTCCAATGATTATTGAAACTAATGTAGAAGGATAATTCATAGACTTATTATTTAAAATTGATGTACTTAATTATTTATTATATGATCCAAAATACATAGTCTCTAGTAAATCAGTCAACTGATCGTTAAAAATGTCAGTACGAGCGTATAATAAAAATATCATTGATTTTTTAAAATTAAACTCTTCCAATATATAGTATTATAAAAACCAATATTTTCATCAATCACATGAAAATCCTTGTATGAAACCCATTTTTTAGAATTTATATTATTCTAAATAAATACTATTTTTGATAGTATGTACAAAAAGTAACATTGAGTTTAATATAACCAAAATATTTAATGGAAATAATTTTATTTAGAAATGATTTTTATAATATAGACATTCAATTAATTGTTATGAATATGAGTAAAAAAATTATGAAATATATTTTGAAAAGTTTTATTTTTTCAAATTTATTTATTTGTGATTATGAAATATGTACTCAATTTTGAATGATAAAAATGAAATCAGATAAGGTGAAGAACAGTTATGTTTTATAAGTGTTATTTTACATTAAATTATTGTTTTCATTAAAAAATTATGTTAATGATAAAATTTTAAATTAATGAATTGTCATTTTAGTAAATTAACATTGTTTTTTGATTCATCATAACAAAATATCATAAGGTAAATTATAGAAAAGTATTCTGAAATAGTTGATTTTTTTAGTGAATAATGAAAATACCAATTTTAAAAGTAATGCCCTTATTATGACATTATAATGATATAATAATTTCCAAATATTTTATCAAATAATATGTATATAATAATTATATATTTAATAAGAAACATAATTTTTTAAAAATATTATGGTTAAAATAAAAATCATTAGTTTACATTTAGGAAATCCATGTGACGTTTTTATTGTAATGAAAACTATTTCGATATATCTCTTGAATATATATTTTCAAACTGTTCCTTTTGGTTTGGATTGGTTTGAAATTATAATAAGTAACCTTTTTTTAAACATAATACAATTTTTTGTAAGGGATTCCAAATTATAAATTATATTGATATTAAATAATTTTCATGTTTAAAATGATCATTTTTTTTCAAAACAGGTTTCAATATGATTTTTAAACATAAAATTAAATAAATTTTTAACTATTTTGATAGTAAATCTTAAAAAATTAAATATATATATATATTGAATTATTATAATTTAAATTAGTAAAAATTTCCATTTTAGTTTTAGTTATAATGAATAGGAACCATGATAATGTTTTAGCACAATGGTAAAGGAAAAAATGGGTTTAGAAGGGATGCGACTATGAGGATAATTGAAATTTCCTATTGTTTTCCTTAAATAATAAGCATTTTATTATTTTTTGTAATGGATAATTAAAAAAATATCATTAATTTTATTTTAATATCAATAATATGGTTTCGTAAGAATAAAAATATATTATTAATGGTTGTAAATAGTAATTTTAAAAATAAATAATTTAATTTTTTAATATTAATTTATTTTATATTTTTAATGGTATAATTACCTTACATGGTTACACATGACAACTTAAAAAAATATTTAAGGCAGTAAAAAATCAATGTCATTAGTTTTCAATTTCTAAAAGTTCATGTTTGGGATAATTTATATTGTTGAATGATTTATATGGTTGAAAATAAAAGGTATTTAGTGTGTTAAATATTAGACTTCTAAATCCTTGTGAATCCTAATGATTTTTAAGCCAAATTATTTTAATCTTCATAAAAATTACATTATAAATATTATATTTTAATAATTATTGAAATAATTATTTTAAAAATTGAAAAAGGACATTTTTAGTGAATTAAAAATGTTTATGAATATCATACATTTTCTAAATATGATAAACATTCACTTTTATAATGATATTATTGACTCTTAATGACTAATGTGTTACCACTATATGGGTAAAAGGGGTTGAACGAGTGGTCAAACTAATAGATTAATTGTAAACTAATATAAAAAACTTAATTAAATGTCATTGGTTGAATTTATTTCAATTTTACCATTCATAAATTCTAATACATACTAATTTGGAGCAACTTTACCACATTAATTCATATATTAAATTAAATATTTTCAAATATTTACGTTATTTTTAGCAACCTCACTTATATAGGTGATCCTCATTATATCAATTATGCACAAAAAATGATCCTATTATACTGATAATGATCTACCCAAATACCTTTCTTCATTCATCCCTATAACCATTAGGTCTTGTTTACAACAAAATATAAACTCATTAAGGCATAATGTGCTGGCCAATTGAAGACACCTGAAGAAAAGGTAATTATTTTTAATGATCTATATTTAGTTTCTTTCTTCATTGACCACATCCAAATCATCTATTACCATATTAATACTATAAAATAATTAAATTTACTATAATGAAATTTTATTCTCATAAGGTTATAGCTATTTTGTATATCCATTCCATCTATTGAAATATTATAACATCACTCATCCATACATATAGACTACCGTTTCCATAAAACTATTTATTTTATTTTTTATAATTTCCTCTCATCGATGTTAATAAAGTTATATTTAAGGGATACTAATTATTTTTATAACATAATTAATATTTTTCAATGATAAAATAAGATTCAACAGAAAGTGCCTAGTCAGAGTAATATATCACTTAGTGGGGGAGGGGGTGAATCAGTTATAATCTTTTTATTTTATGTTTCTTTTAAAATGAAACAACCTTTTCCTCCTATTAGATATTTAAATTCCATTCTTAAAAAAAATCAACAAACATCCAAAGGAATACAAAGATTTACATGTTTCACTATTTAATGAGAATTACTACTTTCTTGGTAAGGTATGGAAATGATCCAACACCGAACAATAAACTACGAAAACAGTCCTTGGATTAAAAATAATATGATACACCCTAACAATCATACAGTACTATGAATAAATCCCACTAGTGTGTGTGCACCCTCTTAGAAAAATAGATTAATACAATTGTTTTGTAACAACTCTTTTTTACTTGCGCTTCTTTTTAATTCACCAAATGTATTCAAATTGTAATACAATTCATCAATTTCATACCTAGAAGAAATGTAAGAAATACTTGGACATATTTATGAAATAATGATTTTGATTACTCCTAGTATGATTATTTAAAAACAAAGCTCCCAGCCCGATTCATTCAATACAAAGCTCATAGTATAATTTTTCAATACAAATCTCCCATTTTGATTGTTTCCAAACCAAGAACCATGTCTGATTTTTTCAATACAAATATCCCATTACAATTTCTTCAAAACAATGATCCATGTCATATTTTTTCAAAACAATGCTCCCAATCCAATTTTATTATAGAAAAACATAGAGTTAAATCAGATCCACTTCCATTATCGAATACATTTTTCATGCCAAATAGAATATGAATGAATCAACACCAATTAAAACAATTGAAAATCCAATGAGAATTGATCTATTATTCTCTCTGGAATCCCAGAGTTTGTCTCTCTTCTATAAGTCACACAATTACAATGTTCTTCATGCCTTTTATAGTTAACCCAAAACATATTTAGGTGGGAATCCAAAAACTCTTTCCCACTCAATTAAATTCACCTAAATACGAATTTCTCATGAAATTTAGAAATATTTATTAATTTTTCAACACTTCAAGATTCTTCTCGAATCTACTACAATATTAAACTCTTAATTTCCAAACTCTCATTTCACATTTTAATTCAATTACACTTGAGGAAAAATAAATTGGTTTCAAACCAATTATATCAAAATGATTTCTTGAAAACATTTCTTAAAAACATACCAATTGAATGGGTTTGATGAAATGAACTTCTATACTTGAGATACAATCACTCTTTTGAAATGAAAGTCTCCCCATTTGACAATTCATTCATCAAAATCCTCTCCCTTTTATTTTTGTATTACCTACATGGTAATACAAACTTCATTCACCCACATGAGCTTGATTCATGACTACCTTCATGACATTGAAATCATTGTGGGTCATTTTTTCATCATTTGAATTTAGTTTTAATGTATTTTAACATACATTCATTCCTATTTCTTTCTTTTGATCTCAACCCAAGCATGACCTTTTTGGTATACAAGTGGTCTAGATACTATTATACTAAATAAAATCATTTTGGATATGATTATTGGTTATAATTACCGGTTATGATCATTCTGGTAATGACCATTCTAGATACGATCATCCTGGATATGATCATTCCGATTATAATAATTTTGGATATGATCATTCGGGTAACGAGCATGTTGTATAAGATCATTATGATTATGATCCAATGGGATATGATCATTATGGTTAGGATAATGCTGGATACGATCATTCTGATTACGATCATTCTCATTATGATCATTCTTGATGTGATCATTCAGGTTACGATTGTAGGACATGATCAAATACAATCTAAATACAGAGATCTTCCCTGATATAATACAATAAATTCTAATAACTATGATCTTCCCAAATAAGATAAAAAACAACATGAATGTGATTCATTCTAAATCGACACCACCTCATTCCTTTTATTCTTCCTAAATATGATTATTTTGAAAAACAATCGGTTTCTTATCTTCCATCAGCATCACTAGTCCCACCATAAACTCCCTTTTCAATCAGCATTACATATTAAATCGGTATCACATTTCACATCCACTTGATATCCAATTTTATAAACAACAATTGATACAATCTGGAAATGACTGTTTTGAAAAACAATAGACACCACTGCTTTATTTTCTGATTGTTTTAAAAAAACAATTGGCACCACTTCTTTATTTCTGTATTTTTTTGAATAACAATAGGAACCCCTGATTTCCTTTCATATTATTTTGTATAAAAATAATCCCTAATGATTTATTTTCTTATTGTTTTAAAAAACAATAGGCAACACGTTTTTATTTTATGATTGTTTTGAAAAACAATAGGCACCACTACTTCCATTTCATGTTGTTTTGAAAAACAATATGAATAAAATTCTTTTTCGATTGGAAGAATATATTTCAATGCCTCTTTGTTCAATCAATATCACATCACAATTTCCCAATATAAATAATGATTTATATTAAATTCCAGTTATCAAATCATATTCACAATTACCATGGGTCTGATTCATTTAAAAATAAACCCAAAACAATTGTTTCTATAAAATAAATTGATTTTATTTACTTTCATAAAATCATACAATGACATCAATAGACAACACTTGAAACCTTCATCACCTTGAACATCATCATGGTACCAAAAATAAATCTCTTTTTATTTTGATGTCAACATTGTTTTCTAAATCACTGATCTTTGTAAACTCAAACAATGAATTACGTATCAACAATTCTAAGCCTACATGATCTAACGCATTATAGGAAAATGAATCATTAATAGGAAGACCATGCTATCCAAAATGGTGATCATGACCAGATATTTGTATTCTTCATTCATCCTAGAAAAAAATTCAATTTAGTTTCTTACAACCACTACAACAAACTGTTAGAACAGTTCACACACAAAATAATGCTAAATTCCTAGCTTACCCACAACTCTCCATTTTGTGCAATTGATTTACGATGTAAAACCATTCTACCCCTTGATAAAACAATCAAAAGTATAATTTGAGAGGGTACAGATACACATAGCTAAACCATGAAGAGAAAGAGGTTGGAAACCCATGATCAACCACATTTTAGAGAATAATTCCTTCAATAAAGGTTTTGTTAAGAGATCAACAACTTGTTCTGATGTTGGAACATACTCTAACATTAATTCACTCTACTCCACATGTTATTATATAAAATGATATTTTATATCAAAATGTTTTGAACAAGAATTGTGCACTGCATTCTTAGTGAGATTGAATGTACATTTATTTTCACAACCCAATAGAAAGGATAAATTCACTTCACCAAGTAAGTCTTCCAATTGTGTTTTCATCCACATAAGTTGAGTAACAGATTGAGAAGCAACAAAATACTCAAATTAATTCATTCTGAGTGTTACTGAGATTTATTTCTTCAAATTCTAACTAACATAATTCTACCCCAAAAATAATACCCCCAGCAGATATAGATCTTCTATCATCAACATTTCCTACCCAATATGCACTTGAATTCCCATAAAAATAAATACTATCTGAGCTACAATTCCCAATTTCAAAATCTATTGTTCCTATGATGTCTTTGAGAAATATTTTTCCAGTAATAAGAAGTTATTCTCTTATATAACTTTGAAATCATTTATATAAGGTAACAACATAAACAATGTTGGGTCTTGAGGCTGTCAAATACAATAGACTTCCATTCAGCTTTTGATACTATTTTTGAAATTCTTCTTTTTCATATCCATCATTACTCAGTTTTGTCCACACCAAAATGGTGTCGAAATACCTTTTCAATTTTCCTTTCCAAACCACTTAAGAAGTTATTTTTCATTCATTTAATAAGAATGGAAAATGTATTTTTTCTTTTGCTGGATTTGTAACCCACGAAAATATTTCATTTCTCCCATCATGGACATTTCAAAAACATTCTTTATTTCTTCTAAAAATCATTCATTTCTTCCTTTATCAATCCCAGCTAACATAATATCAACAATATAAATAATTACAATGATGGAAAACTATTAACTTTATCTAATGTAAATAATGTTATCCACTCTTCCTTTTGCTAAAATTCATCTTTCATTAACATGAATCCAATTTGGAATAGAATTACCTCAGATATTATTTTAGGAAAATAAATTCCTTTTTCAATCAGCACATATAACCTTAAACGTTTCCAATAACGAATTTACAAGTTTTTTTCAATATAAACATCATCTTCAAGATCACTATATAGGATTTTAGATTTAACATCCATTTGAAAGATATTATAGCCTAGTTGTGCATAAATAGCAAGAAAGATTCTCATTGTTTCACATCTCACTAATAGATCAAAGGTATCAACAAAATCAATACTCTCAATCTATGAGTAACCCTTGAACACCAATCTTTCTTTGTTTCTTATATCCTCGCCTTCTTCATTCATTGTGTTATAGAAAACCAATTTTGTTCCAATGATGTTTTTTATTTCATGTTTGGGTAAGAGTTCCCATGATTATTCATTTCAATATGATCTAATCTTCATTCATGGCTTCAACCCATTCTGGATGCTTAAAAGCTTATTTCACATATTTCAGCTCCACTTATAAATACAGAGAATTATGTGTAATATAATTGGTTGTTATTATTGTTTGAACCATATGTTTTTGATCACCAATTATATTCTATACATCCACATATTTCCTCAAACATGGATAAGATTTTCCAT
Source organism: Viscum album (assembly GCA_963277665.1). Lineage (NCBI taxonomy): Eukaryota > Viridiplantae > Streptophyta > Magnoliopsida > Santalales > Viscaceae > Viscum > Viscum album. Next base: position 1,352,469,869 of record OY728153.1, on the reverse strand, counting down.
TTTCATCATCACATGAAATAAACGAGTCTGATTCTTCTTCTTGAGAAGGAATACACTTTTACGTATCCTTATCTGAATTGTTTTCTTCAACTTCCTCAACTTCATTTTTTGACTGGATATTTTTCTCTTTCATAGATACAACAATCACATTCACATCAACTGAATAAACATTTGTTTTTGTATCTTTTTTGTAGAATATGTATCCTATTCCTTTTGGATAGTAGCTAATAAATATTCTATCCTCATTTTTTTCTCATACATTCCATAGTTTCCTCCATTATCATTGTAATACAAGTAATCCCAAAAACACTAAAATACATAAAACATGGAGTTTTTTCATAAAAAAATTCATTTTGAGTCATACTTGATTGAGTCATGTTGAAACGACATTTCATAATAAAAATAGTAGTACTCATGGATTTCCTTAAAAAGTAATAAGAAAATCCATGCTCATGTAACATGATTCTTCCCATTTAAACTAGGATTCTATTCATTATTACAAAAAACCCCATTTTTTAGGGACTGTATGGTGTGTCATACTCATGAAAAATTCCATGATTCTCAATATAGTTCTCAAACACTTTACTTCTTTATTCAACACCATTATCATTTCTCAATTTCTTCACAGAATACTCACATTCTTTCGCTTCTTTTCTTCTGAAACATTAAACAATATTCAAATCATCTGATATGTGTTTCGTATATATAACACATGTAATCCAAGTAAAATAATAAATTAAAGTAATTAAGTACTTATATACATGTGTTGATTATTTTCTCATAGTCCATTATATATCAGAATCGATCAGCACCAAGGGTTGTTTTGAACACATATCAACATTCTTTTGCACAACATTTTTAATGTTTCATTTCTAAAAAATAGTGAAATAAAAATCACTACATCTTGGAAAATAATGAATTCCTCTAACACTGTCTTTTTTAGTTAAATATGTCAGGATTCTTTTACACATATTCCCAAGCCTTTAATGTTATAACTGATTCTCTTCCACCATATTTATGTAACAAGAGTTTTTTGAATCACCAACTTGAAACATGTTTCCTTTCATATGCCGACCTCTTGTAACAATGATTCAAACTTTTTCACTCTTAAAAAAATAATTTTTCAAGAAGATAAAATTTTTACACTCATCACACAGTTGTAAAAAACTTAGCAAATTTTGTTTTTTCCAATCAATATAAAATGTTTTCTTATATTTCATCTTTTCTTTTCCAATTATGGGTGATCGAACACCTTTGATTTTCAATAATTTTTCATTTCCAAATTTAACTGTGCATTATTTAAAATCATTCACATCCTTCATGAATTTCAAGGATCCTATCACGTGACAAGAACAAACACTATCAAGTATCCATGGTTGATCTTGTTTCATGTCATTTAATGTAGTTTCAATAGAACATTCTTTTTCTCAATTCTTTTCATTATTCACCTTCAGATTTTGTGAATTGAGAATATTATTTTGTGATGGTAGAAAAACAATACATCCTTTTTCATTGTTTCCAGGTTTTTCACATCTTTCAAAAATAGTTTCAAAGTGTTGGAACCAATTTTTAATCTTCACTTCATTCTTTATATATTTTTTCAACACAGCATTCTCATTTTTATTTCTTTGAGAATATTGACTCCCCCGCAGTCTCATCTATTCATAACCTATAGTATAATAGTAATGTTTTTGATTTAACCACACATACTATTTGTGTTCCTAAATCCCTAGAAAACCATAAATAGGCATAGAAGGACTATTTACCTCTGAAACCTCCATATTGATCAGAATTTTTAATGTGTTACCCAACCACCTTATTCTATTTATTTTCTAATTCTCCAACCTTTCTATTATCAATCTGATTCCTTCTATTATTTTATAAATTATTGGAATAATATGTATTGAAAAAATTTCCAAATTCAAAATATTTAAATACATTCCCAACCTTGTTTGTATTGTCCACACACATAACATTCCCTGCATTCTTCATTTCCAAATACAATTACATTTTTTGTATCACCCTTTGAAGGTATATTTTGTTGATCCTTATCATGTTTCCCGGTTTGAGAACATTCACCCACTTTAGTGATAGTGTTTTAGAAACATAGACTTTTAATTTCATCTTAAGAGTGTTTTTCTAAAAAAGATCCATATATTATTATTTTACTTTTAGCTTAACCTCTAAATTCTAAATCTAATTTTTCTTCTTCAATAGATTTCTTCAAATCATCAATCTCTTTAATCAGCTTTTCATTCTCACCAGAAAAACATTATTGGTTTCTTGAGCATTCTTATTCCATATTTATTTCTCTTCATGCCTTCTAATCTTTCTCATATATTCTTTCAACTCCTCTTTCACATGCATTTCAAGATGACAATATTCTTCTTTAGAAAAACTACTTCTGAATTCTTTATTATTCATAGTTTCAATGAATGTATTTTCATTACCATAGTCTATCAATTTTTCTGATTTAGCATCACTCTCTTCTTATTCATTATCCTTGGAAAATAATATTTTTTTTGAATAATTTATTTTCTTTTAATTTTTCTCCCTTTTTCTTCCTCGACCTCCTTATCTTTCTTTCTTCAATATCACTATCATCTTCTTTCTTTCATCAAGTAAAATTAACTGCAAAGTGAACAACACATCTACATTCAAAAAATATTAAGGAATGTTTCCCTTTGTATTTCCTAGTACCTCATTTCACTTTGTTAAAAAAAAGAATTTTATTTCATTTATATTTTTATATACCTCATTTTTAGAGTCAGAATCAATAGATTCATATCGAATAACAATATTATATGACTTTTTTATCTTCATATCCTTGAAAGAGGATTCTCTGTTAACATTTTTTTCTCTTCATAGAATGTTCTCTTATCATTTCATAGGTGATATGAGTGATATGTAAAACATCATGAGAAAATGTTTCAGGATATGAGTCTTCCAATGAAGATACTTTTTCATCGAATTTGTCAGGTTGGATTCTCAAGATCTTTTTAATAACTATATAATCCTTCATCTTTTCACCAAGACATCGGATAGAACTCACAATGTCATTCACCATGGTAAAAAATTCCCCAATAGATTCATGCTCACCCATATTTAATTCTTCGCACTTCAATCTCCATATTTGTAACATTTCCTTCTTCACTTTTGAATTTCCTTCTTATATTTTTTTCAACATACCTCATAGACCATTAGCTGTGGAAACACCTTTCTATCTCCGAAATCACTTTCAAAAGTGATGATAATATATCATTCTTTTCCCATCTATCATTCTACAGATACATATTTTCATTCGGTGTAATTGGAGCACTATCATCAATTAGAGGAAATCCAACTGATGCAGCTTCAAGAACATCATAACTGATGAATAAAAGATATGCCAACATTATATCATTCAGATATGAATGTTATTTCCTTCTAAAACTGTAATACATTTACTGTTCACATAGTTCATGTTCTCCCTTAGTAAAGAATAATGAAATAATCTTTGGATCTGATGCCAATTGAATGTTCCCATTCCGAGTAATGTATCACTGAGAGAGGGATGGGGTGAATCAGTGATACATGTTTTCATCTATGTTTCTTTTCAACTGAAAAAACCATTTCTTCCTCATAGAGATTTCAATTCCATGGTAAAAACAAACTCAACACACATCCAAAGGATAACAAAAATTTATAAGGTTAACTATTCAATAAGAATATTTATGTCCTTGGTATGGTTTGGAAATGATCCTATACCATTCAATCCACTATGAAAACAGTCCTTGGATTGAAATGAGTATATTATACCCTTACACTCATGTAGCACTATGAAACAATTCCACTAGTGCGTGTGCACCCTCATAACACAATATTGTAACACAATTGTTTACTAACAACTCATATTACCCCCTCTTCTTTTCATTTAAACAAATGTAATAAAATTGTAATAAAATTCAATAATTCCTTACAAAAAAGAAAGGTAATAACTACATGGAATTTATTATGAAACACAGAGTCTGATTCCTCTGAGTACAATTCTTTCAAAACAAATCTCCCAGTCTGATTGTTACAACACAAAGCTCCCAGATTTTTATCAATACAAATCTCCCATTACGATTATTTCAAAACCATGCACCGAGTATGATGTTTCAATTCAAATATCCTATTAGGATTCTTTCAAAACTAAGCTCCTAGTCTAATTTTTTCAATACAAAGCTCCCAATCCAATTTTAAGATTGAAAACAATAGATATTAATCAGCATAAATTCAATTCCTGAATACAATTCTCATGCTGAATAGAATATGAATTAATCAGCCCCACCCAAAACAATTTTCAATCTGAATAGAATTGATCTCTTATAAACTCTAGAAACCTAGAGATTCTGTCTCTTCTATAAGTCCGACAAGTAAAATGTACTTCATGACTTTTATTGGTGACCCAAAACATGTTTATGTAGAAATCCCAAAAACACTTTCCCTCTCACATAAATTAAACCAAATATGAATTTCTCCTAAAATATCGAACAAATTATGACTTCATCAAAGCTTCTCAATTATTCTCGAATCTTATATAATGTTCATATCTTCTTTTCCATAATCCCATTTCTAATGTCAATAAAATTACAATTTATGAAAAATAAATGGGTCCGAAACTGATTCTTTCATACTAATTTCTTCAAAACAACACATGATACCATACCAATTGAATGTTATTGATGAAATAAACTTGAGAAACAATCACTCATTTGAAATGAAAGGCTCCCCCTTTGAAAATGCATTCATCAATCTCCTTATCTTTTGTTTTCTCTTCATCTACATTAGAAAACACACTTCATTCACCAATATGTGTTTGTACCATGACTTCCTTCATGACATTGAAATCCTATAGGATCACCTTTAGCATCGATTAAATTCAGTTTGAATGAATTTTAACTTTCCATTCCTTCCTACATCATCCATTTCATCTCAAACCTTAAATGACCATTTATGAATAAAAATGGTTGGGATACTATTATCCTAAATATAAGAATTCTGGATACGTCTACTGGTTACTATTATTGGTTACAATCATTTTGGTGATGATCATTCTTGATTTGACCATGCTGGATACGATCATTCTAATTATGATCATTCTGGATATGACCATTCTGGTTATGATCATGCTGGATACAATAATTCTGATTACAATCGTTTTGGATATGATAATTCTGGTTACAATCTTGCAGGATATGATTGTAACACCCCGAAATTTTATGAAAAATATTCTTTTTAATTTCACTAATGTCTTGTGTTATACACTACATAAAAAGGAGCTTGCACAACACGCATCCTTGACTTTCCTTGTATTACACGCAATCACGACCTTCCTCGATAGCGTGTGTAGTACGCAATGCCGAGTTTCACTAAACAATGATATGCTATTAAAATATTATTAAAACTAGCCATTATGAATAGTAATAACCACCTTTTAAAATTTTAGAAATTTTATCTCTCAAAACGGACTTCATTTTTGGATTCGGAGTATCGAATTTAGCCTAAGGTGAAATTTTGGTACTTTTTGGATAACTTTCATATTCTGATGAATAGTGAAAATTACTAAATTTTAATTAAAAACAACTTTTTTAATCGAAATAATTAATAGTGATAAATTATTAATGTGAGTGGTTTTAAAATATATTTAGAATATATTTTTACAATTCAATACAATGTTGGTCATTGGATGTAATTTCACATTTACACCAGACATAAACAAGTGTTAATCTTTTGATAGTTATTATCTCTTAAAAACACGCTATTTGTTGTGACAACGAAAATTAATTATAAAATTAATTAATGCAACTTATATGTTGGGAATTTTGTAAAATAGAAATCATTTTTGAATTCGGAATATGAAATATATCTTAGGATGAAATTTTGGTATTTTTCTGAAAACTTTCAATTTTTGATGAATAGTGAAACCACTAAGTTGTAGGTTAAAAACTGAATTTTGCATAAAACTTAATTTTACCACTTCTGTGAATGGAATTTCGAAAATCCGAGAGATACGGTTAATATCAAGGACTAAAATGTGGTTCAATGAGATGAAAATAATTTTTGGTGAATAGTAACTTTTTTACTTTTATTTACCACGGTTAAAAGTAAATAGGGTAATTAAGGGTAAAAATGATATTATTATTACCATAACACATGTCCAAATTCTATTGGATAAGTTTAATTCGACCAAAAACAAGCTTAGGAATAAAATATGACCATTTAGGCCCACATGGATTAGATTAGGAAATTTATTATTATTTAATTCAAAGAAGAGTTAAAAGAGTTAAAATCAAAGTATATTTACTAAAACATTTTTAATATAGGGTTTTACATAAGATAAATTCGATTGTAAATATTCATTAGAAAGCTAAAAAGATTTACTACATGATGGTAGTTTATTTGTAATTTTTAGACATCAAATAATTTAATTTATTTATGACACAAAGATGATGCAGTAATTATCTTATTAATGAAAGATTGACATAATTGATATTATAAATACCAAAATAAATGTAATTTAAGACTTTTTATGAATTCAACTAATTTTCTAGGTTACTATGATATATTAGTGTTGATTTAATCAACTTGGTTAGAACATAAGTTTCTGTTAATACTTTCAAAAAAATCATATATCAAATAGTGTCAAAATTGACACAAAATAGGTTTTAAATAAAATAAAATATTATTAATTGTTATTTTATTCCTAAAAATCTAAGGTTCGGCCAAATGACTTAGATAAAGATATATATATTAATAATAAACAATTTGGGGTTCTTTTGGCATGTTATAGTAAGTGTATTAACCATATAGTGTAAGAAAACAAAAAGTCACGGTAAAATTTAAATTATTTAACTTAGAGATAAATCTAATTGATAAGGTTAAAATAATAACCTAAACTTGTCTAAATCCTATTGGTTTATAGTATTTCGACCCATCCCCACTTTAGATTCGAAATAAGTCCCTTTGGAACCATTATAAACCGATTTTGACTTTAATATAAAATAATATTTTGAGATATTCCTAAGGTGCCCCTCTCCTCCCTTATAAAAGGGCACCTCCTTCCCCTCCTCCTCACACTAATTTGAGCACTCAAGCTCGGCCAACCCCTGCCAAAATCCCTTCTCCACTTCCCTAGAATAATCCTAGAGGTCCTGGTCTTCTTCAAAGACCAATCTTAGTTCCCTAAGTGGAGGATTCAAAGAGGCGTTCCAAAGAAGAGGTAATATCCATTACCGATCTTTTCAATTTCTTTCTTCTTCAACTTCTTCTTATTTAGTTGTTTCATGATAAATTATTAAAATCAGAATTATTTACATACTGATATGTTATTATAAATATGAAACAACCCTAATTCACCTTCTATCCATCCTACGGAAAAATGAAATCACCGCGCGTGCGTACGTACGGAATACCGTCTCCACGCCGTGGTGTAATCTATTTTCCGCCACCACCTTAATTGGATGGGAATAAAGGTGTAATGAGTAACTATATATGATTATTATAAATTGATATTTATACTGAAATAGTATACATACACTTCAACACAATTCCACGACCATGGGAACGATATCATCGCTCGTGCGTACGTACGGATTATCGTCTCCACGACGCGATGAGATTCATTCTCAATGATTAACCATTCATGAATGATTATAAAGTATATATAATAAGTACTAATGAAATATATGACATAATAATGATACTGTATTTATGTAAATTTATATGTATGTCATCTACTTAATTCCATTCACTTCAATAAGGAAACGAAAACAGCGTTTATGCGTACGTACGGACTACCGTCTCCATGAACGGTGTATTTCATTCCATTTATCGATATTATATATATATATATATATATATATATTATGAATATATATTATATATAAATCATGTTTTACATTCTGGATATAAGTAATCATGATCCAAGTAATCATATTAATAATTACAAGTTAAAAACACGAACGACAAATGAGACGATTTTACTCAAAACGCTACTTTAACATGAATTTACAAAAGAACAGGTAATATAAATTCATAAGTGGACCATATATGATATAATAACAATGAATATGATTCTGGAATAAGTCAATAACATGATTTAAATCATTATACAGGAGGTTTAGACACTTACAAAGCAAGTCGGACCTAAGGTAAGGGAAATATCACAATCTCATTTTTATCTGAGATTGTTTTTACTTTTGTATTTACTGGGGTGTATTTTATCATCCACATCTATGTTTCCTCAATATGTAATGTAATTTCCATCCACCTAATATTTTTTAAAACGAATTTTATTGTTTGGTGAGTTTTTAGTAAAAGATATGAAAGGAATCTTTTGTCATTTTTCGTACGAGGTACTTTTTGACTTTTTCGACAAAAGTACGAAGAATGTTTTTTTAACTTATACGGCACGAACCGATTTTTACGGTTTTATAAAGCGTTATTTTAATAAAGATTCCTCCAAAATATTTCCTGACTATTTTCAACAAAATCTCTTTCTTTTAAAATTGCAAGACTTTTTTTGAAAAGAAATTGATTTTGAAGCAGAAAGGATATTTTCCTCAAGAATGGAGTTCAAGTGTTTTATCAAAATTATTTTCCATATAAGATAACAAAAGGGTTCTGTTACAATCCCTATTATTACATGGATTTGATTATATTGTGATGGAAATATTTTTATGAATTCCTTTATCTTATATGAATTGTTTTATGATGTCATGTTGTTTAAGAATCCCATTTTTATTACATGGGTTATGCAATGATGTATGATTTATGATTTTGTGGAACACATAAGAATGGTATCATTATGAGATGGGTGGGACCTATATCTCCCTCCAATGCATTGGGTAAAGATTTTATATCTCATGAGATAGACATGGCTGGAATGGTAGTTTATACCGGTTTAGTGAAACAGGACTGAAACGAGGGTTACTCGATTCAGAAAGGGACTTTTTCCACTAAGATAGTCTTGGCAATGAGTCTTGACTAACAAGAAATGATTCTATATGATTATGTGTGTATGCCACAAAGTTTAATGTTCTAAGTTATGATTATTGTGAATACATTTCACTACAATGAGTTATCCCAGGTTATGAAATTATGATCTCTTTTGCAGGTTAAGATTTCCAAAAGTTATGTTCTTATGAATATGATGTGATTGATTTTTCTTTTGTTTACCCTTACTGAGCATTTGAGCTCACCCTTTTATGTTTTCTTTTCCCCAGGATATAAAGAAAGGTTTTAGGTATGAAAAAAAGGGGAAGATCTTTATGGGAGATATTGAAGATCTTTCACCAGGATTAGAAGATTACGTTCCGAGTTTCCAAAGACATTAAACTATTACGGTCCTTGTGTGTGTGTTTTTGTTATGTACTAAGTATTCCGCAAAAGTAATGTAATGTACATGTACGTCACGCTTCGGGTCTCTGCAGTTGGTATCAGAGGAAAGGTTTTGTCAACCTTTGGAAACTATGATGCGAAAACTTTAGTGAGATCCCTAGAGATATTTCTAAGGTATGTCTAGGGATGTCTCTAAGGTTAAGTATACGTATAGGTTATAGTCCTAGAATTGCGCTAAAGATCTTAGAATTTAAACCTAAGATGTTAGATATTGATGGTACTCCCCCTTTACTATGTTGTCTTCCCTAGCATGATTTCGCCTCTCACAGAATTCTTTTTGTGTTTTAGTTAATGGAGGGAACCAAAAGGAATTCGGTTAACATTGAATCCAATGGAGAAATTGGTGACTATGAGCAACAAAAGTGTGTAATGCCTAGAGATAAAGATATTGTGATTATGCCTAATCAGTCATCGCGATATATGATTAACAAGGTGAAATTTAGTGGTATGCCTAATTCATCAAAGAAGAGGAAGATAAGCTATTATGCATGTTCGCATGTTGAGGAGCATAAAGAAAGGAAGATTGAGATTTCTAAAGAAGGGAAGATGAACCTTGAGTAATACCTCAAATGGAGGGACCGATGTTATCTATGTGGAGAAAAGGGTCATAGAGTGACAGATTGTTATGGAGTTCAATGTCTTATTTGTGGAGAATATGGGCATTTCCCAACTCAATGCCCTGACCTAAAAATTTACTTCTAAATCAAGGAAGGAATTATTCCAGGACAATCATTGAAGTGGATGGACTAAAGTGTTTATGTATTGGTATTCAAGAATAATGTTGTTGAGGTACTTTTATGGTGTATTGAAATATTTATGTATTGGTCTATTGTGGTTTTCAATAATTTTAAGGTACCGGTAACCATGAAAAGTGATTCAAATATTTTGGAAAGTAGATGATATGCGCATAATTAAGGGATAAGGAGAAAATGAAATGTTTGACAGTATTCATGAGCTCATGATTGATATATGGACTAAGTGATATCATGGTTTGAGTATATAGAATTTTGAGGATTTTGGTATATGGAAAGTGTTAACTTTTAACTGCATTAATGTTTTCACTAAGGTTCAATGGGTATTCATTCTTCAAGAGAATACATGATTAAGGTATTCACATGATTGGAATGTGACCAACAAGATATATGGGGGATAAATGATGGTATTCACATGCTTGGTTGACGACATTTCAAGTTATCGTTTTCTTTATACTATGAGCTTGGACCGAAGTATTTTAGATAAGCCTAAATATTGGAATGGATTGTTTAAGGATAGAAGTTTTTTCGATATTATTGATGGGATGTTATAGTAATATAGTTTTAGAAAAAGGACAAACTGCAGGACGGGCGACAACCCATCGCATCGGACAAGGCTGTGGAAATCGAACCCACAATCGAAGTGCGACTGGCCTTTATCGCCTACCACTGGCCTACTGGAAGTCCCTGTTTAGTAGAAACTAGTTTTATTATATTAAGAAATATGATATATGATGTATAAGTCCATTTTAGGAACCATATATGATTAATCTCACTATAGATCGACTTATGTATATAATTTTTGCTAACCATTTGTTTGAGACAGATGGAATGACCTGTCATTCTATCACATGATCTGCTAACACTTCACGAATAACAAAATCAACATCATTTATTTAAGAGATGAAGTGGAAATTGTTCAAGGCATGAAAAACAGTGAGATTGTACCAAAATAAAGTAAGTATTTATTCTAATTCAAATATTCAACTTTAGGGAAATGATCTTGAAAACCAAAAATGTTATCCTAGTGATCTTATACCTGATGAATCAGATGGTACCTTATATCATCACAAATCTATGGATTTGTGATTACTGGCTTTTCCATAGCCATGTTCTCTACCACTCTCCATCAGAACATGATGGTTAGATTTCTCTTCCATATCCATATTTTCACCTATGTGGAAACCCAGTGATTAGTTTATTTGGGTAACCGTTACGTTTCATACATTAGTTTTTAAAGATTGGTTTTGGTATTCCTTTCTATGATGTGGGTTTCTATTAAAGAAACTTTTGAATAGTAAACCATTTATAACCCCGATGAATTTCGAGGGTGAAATTCATTTTAAGGGGGGTAGAATGTAACACCCCGAAATTTTATGAAAAATATTCTTTTTAATTTCACTAATGTCTTGTGTTGTACACTACACCAAAAGGAGCTTGCACAACACGCATCCTTGACTTGCCTTGTATTACACGCAATCGCGACCTTCCTCGATAGCGTGTGTAGTACGCAATGCCGAGTTTCACTAAACAACGATATGCTATTAAAATATTATTAAAACTAGCCGTTATGAATAGTAATAACCACCATTTAAAATTTTATAAATTTTATCTCTCAAAATGGACTTCATTTTTGGATTCGGAGTATCGAATTTAGCCTAAGGTGAAATTTTGGTACTTTTTGGATAACTTTCATATTCTGATGAATAGTGAAAATTACTAAATTTTAATTAAAAACAACTTTTTTAATAGAAATAATTAATAGTGATAAATTATTAATTTGAGTGGTTTTAAAGTATATTTAGAATATATTTTTACAATTCAATACAATGTTGGTCATTGGATGTAATTTCACATTTACACCAGACATAAACAAGTGTTAATCTTTTGATAGTTATTATCTCTTAAAAACACGCTATTTGTTGTGACAGCAGAAATTAATTATAAAATTAATTAATGCAACTTATATGTTTGGAATTTTGTAAAATAGAAATCATTTTTGAATTCGGAATATGAAATATAGCTTAGGATGAAATTTTGGTATTTTTCTGAAAACATTCAATTTTTGATGAATAGTAAAACCACTAAGTGGTAGGTTAAAAACTAAATTTTGCATAAAACTTAATTTTACCGCTTCTTTGAATGGAATTTCGAAAATCCGAGAGACACGGTTAATATCAAGGACTAAAACGTGGTTCAATGAGATGAAAGTAATTTTTGGTGAATAGTAACTTTTTACTTTTATTTACCACGGTTAAAAGTAAATAGGGTAATTAAGGGTAAAAATTATATTATTATTACCATAACACATGTCCAAATTCTATTGGATAAGTGTAATTCGACCAAAAACAAGCTTAGGAATAAAATATGACCATTTAGGACCACTTGGATTAGATTAGGACATTTATTATTATTTAATTCAAAGAAGAGTTAAAAGAGGTAAAATCAAAGTATATTTACTAAAACATTTTTAATATAGGGTTGTACATAAGATAAATTCGATTTTAAATATTCATTAGAAATATAAAAAGATTTCCTACATGATGGTATTTTATTTTTAATTTTTAGACATCAAATAAGTTAATTTATTTATGACACAAAGATGATGCAGTAATTATCTTATTAATGAAATATTGACATAATTGATATTATAAATACCAAAATAAATGTAATTTAAGACTTTTTATGAATTCCACTAATTTTCTAGGTTACTATGATATATTAGTGTTGATTTAATCAACTTGGTTAGAACATATGTTTCTGTTATGACTTTCACAAAAATCATATATCAAATAGTGTCAAAATTGACACAAAATAGTTTTTAAATCAAATATTATATTATTAATTGATATTTTATTCCTAAAAATCTAAGGTTCGGCCAAATTACTTATATAAGGATATATATATTAATAATAAACAATTTGGGGTTCGTTTGGCATGTTATAGTAAGTGTATTAACCATATAGTGTAAGAAAACAAAAAGTCACAGTAAAAGTTAAATTATTTAATTTAGAGTTAAATCTAATTGATAAGGTTTAAATAATAACCTAAACTTGTCTAATCTCTATTGGTGTATAGGATTTCGACCCATCCCCACTTTAGATTCGAAATAAGTTCCTTTGGAACCATTATAAACCGATTTTGACTTTATTATAAAATAATATTTTGAGATATTCCTAAGGTGCCCCTCTCCTCCCTTATAAAAGGGCACCTCCTTCCCCTCCTCCTCACACCAATTTGAGCACTCAAGCTCCGCCAACCCCTGCCGAAATCCCTTCTCCACTTCCCTAGAATAATCCTAGAGGTCCTGGTCTTCTTCAAAGACCAATCTTAGTTCCCTAAGTGGAGGATTCAAAGAGGCGTTCCAAAGAAGAGGTAATATCCATTACCGATCTTTTCAATTTCTTTCTTCTTCAACTTCTTCTTCTTTAGTTGTTTCATGATAAAGTAATAACATCAGTATTACTTACATACTGATATGTTATTATAAATATGCAACAACCCTAATTCACATTCTATCCATCCTACGAAAAATGAAATCACCGCGCGTGCGTACGTACGGAATACCGTCTCCACGCCGTCGTGTAATCTATTTTCCGCCACCACCTTAATTGGATGGGTATAAAGGTGTAATGAGTAACTATATATGATTATTATAAATTGATATTGATAATGAAATAGTATACATACACTTAAACACAATTCCACGACCATGGGAACGATATCATCGCTCGTGCGTACGTACGGACTACCGTCTCCACGACGCGATGAGATTCATTCTCAATGATTAACCATTCATGAATGATTATAAAGTATATATAATAATTACTAATGAAATATATGACATAATAATGATACTTGATTTATGTAAATTTATATGTATGTCATCTACTTAATTCCATTCACTTCAATAAGGAAACGAAAACAACGTTCATGCGTACCTACGGACTACCGTCTCCATGAACGGTGTATTTCATTCCATTTGTCAATATTATATATATATATATATATATATATTATGAATATATATTATATATAAATCATGTTTTAAATTCTGGATATAAGTAATCATGATCCAAGTAATCATATTAATAATTACAAGTTAAAAACACGAACGACAAATGAGACGATTTTACCCAAAACGCTACTTTAACATGAATTTACAAAAGAACAGGTAATATAAAGTCATAAGTGAACCATATATGATATAATAACAATGAATATGATTCTGGAATAAGTCAATAACATTATTTAAATCATTATACAGGAGGTTCAGACACTTACAAAGCAATTCGGACCTAAGGTAAGGGAAATATCACAATCTCATTTTTATCTGAGATTGTTTTTACTTTGGTATTTACTGGGGTGTATTTTATCATCCACATCTATTTTTCCTCAATATATAATTTCCATCCACCTAAAATTGTTTAAAACTAATTTTACCCTTTGGTGAGTTTTTAGTAAAAGATATGAAAGGAATATTTTGTCATTTTTCGTACGAGGTACTTTTTGACTTTTTCGACAAAAGTACGAAGAATGTTTTTTTTAACTTATACGGCACGAACGGATTTTTACGGTTTTATAAAGCCTTATTTTCATAAAGATTCCTCCAAAATATTTCATGACTATTTTCAAAAAAATCTCTTTCTTTTAAAATTGCATGACTTTTTGTGAAAAGAAATTGATTTTGAAGCAGAAAGGATATTTTCTTCAAGAATGGAGTTCAAGTGTTTTATCAAAATTATTTTCCATCTATGATAAAAAAAGGGTTCTGTTTCAATCCCAATTATTACATGGATTTGATTATGTTGTGATGGAAATATATTTATGAATTCCTTTATCTTATATGAATTGTTTTATGATGTCATGTTGTTTAAGAATCCCATTTTTATTACATGGGTTATGCAATGATGTATGATTTATGATTTTGTGGCACACATAAGAATGGTATCATTATGAGATGGGTGGGACCTATATCTCCCTCCAATGCATTGGGTAAAGATTTTATATCTCATGAGATAGACATGGCTGGAATGGTAGGTTATACCGGTTCAGTGAAACACGACTGAAACGAGGGATACTCGATTCAGAAAGGGACTTTGTCCACTAAGATAGTCTTGGAAATGAGTCATGACTAACAAGAAATGATTCTCTATGATTATGTGCATATGCCACAAAGTTTAATGTTTTAAGTTATGATTATTGTTAATACATTTCACTACCATGAGTTATCCCAGGTTATGAAATTATGATCTCTTTTGCAGGTTAAGATTTCCAAAAGTTATGTTCTTATGAATATGATGTGATTGATTTTTCTTTTTTTTAACCTTAATGAGCATTTGAGATCACCCTTTTATGTTTTCTTTTCCCCAGGATATAAAGAAAGGTTTTAGGTAAGAAAAAAAAGAGAAGATCTTTATGGGAGATATTGAAGATCTTTCACCAGGATTAGAAGATTACGTTCCGAGTTTCCAAAGACACTAAACTATTACGGTCCTTGTGTGTGTGTTTTTGTTATGTACTAAGTATTCCGAAAAAGTAAAGTAATGTACATGTACGTCAAGCTTCGGGTATCTACAATGATCATTCTGATTATGATTGTTCTGGTTATGATTATTCTAGATATGATCATCCTGGTTACGATTGTTGGACATGATCAAATACAATCTAAAAATAAAGATCTATGCAGATACGATACAATTAATCTGATAAGGATGATCTTCCGAGATACTATAAAAACAATCAAAATATGATTCATTCATAGTCAACACCATCTCATTCCTTTTCATCAACCCGAATACGATTATTTTTAAAAAATAGGTGTTTCGTCTTCCACCGATATCACCTTTACCATTGAAATCACCCTTTTGAATCCGAATTACCTATTCAATCATCATCACTTTTCACTTACACATGGTATACGATTGTTTTGAATGACAATCTATAGAATATAGATACGACGGTTTTGAAAAACAATAGACACTATTGCTTTCTTTTCTGATTGTTTTGAAAAGTGATAGGAACCACTGCTTTCTTTTATAATTTTTTTGAAAATCATTAAGTACCACTTATTTCATTTCTGATTTTTTTGATAAAAAATAAGAATCACTTCAATATTTCTTGATTGTTTTCAAAAACATTATACACCACTGCTTTCATTTAATATTTTTTTTGAAAAAAATAGGCTCCATTTCATTTTTTTGTCATTTTTTGGAAAAACATTCTGAATAAATTTCTTTTCTGATTGGCATAATCTCTTTCACTCCCACATTCTTTAATCAAACATGCATCACAATTTATCAATACAAATCATGATTTGTATGACATATTAATTAGTAAAGCATTGTCACAATTAACATGGTTCTGATTCTTTTAAAAACCCAAAACAATTTTTCCCACAAAAAACTGAAGTGATTTCCATTCTTTAAAACATGCATTGACAACAATTTAAAACAATTGAAACCTCCATCACCTTGATCATCTGCTTGGTCCCAAGATCACCTTCTTACCCACCCAATAGTTTCTTATATATTTATTTGCATTATTTGATTTGTGTTTCAATATTATCTATCACTTCATTATATTCTCTTGAAGGGTAATGTCTTCCATTTGTGTGTTTATATACCCTTAGTTCAAATCATGAAAACATGGCCAATAATAATAGCTATTTGGGTAGTCAGTATCTTCTATATCTCATTTTTTTCCTAGGAGGGATACACATTATGTGGTGGCGTCACATCATTGTGTTATTAAAGGTTCAGTTTAAGGGATTTGATTGAGTTTAGAGTTCATGATATGTTAAGACTACATTGAAAGGTAGATAAACGGTACCATCTATGTTTAATAAGTGATGTAAAGAAGGTAGAATGGTTGGGGGAAAGGTATTTAGGTACCCCTGTGATTTGAGTCATGAACAATTATGGTTAATGATATCGTTTAACAATGTGATACTAGTTACGTGGTAGATACATATGAAAGGGTCATACATCATTCTTCTTTTACAATCTGTTTGAAATTGTTAGGCCTTGAGATGAGGTTAATCCCAAAATTAAATAATTATCCATTTTTTAATGATATATATTCCATATTCTTGGAATATGATACACAAATAATTTATTATTGTTTAGGGATAGGTTTACGTCAATTTCATTGGAAGGTTTTAACTAAGGAGTTTTAGATAGATGTGACAACATAATATCATAAAATAGTGGTCTATGATGACGAAAATTTTAAGATGGCGCTTCAAGAGATTCATCTATATAGCCTAAAAGATTACGAGGGGTATATTTTTGATTCATTCCCAGATAATTGATTATATGATTTTGAAATAGATTTTAGTTTGATTAATTCAATGAAGGAGAACTAAACATCATTGGTTGTGAATATGTTGTATATAGAAGTGAGGAATTGGTGGTTCTTTTTTCCTTGATTATTTCATGGAGTTTGTGGACTCACGGTAGAAGTTGAGGGACCATTTACATGTAGTGTTTAGTTTTTTTGACCATTAATGTTTCTTGTATTCGTGACATACTTACATTTTGATAGGGGATATTTATTTTGTGAGATTTAAAGATCCATTTTAGGACCCTTATATGATATGGTTTAGACCACATTCTATATTAGGAGGCTAGGGATAATTTTTTTGAGGAATTTTTATGTCTAGATAACCTATTTCAGGTCATCACATTCATTATGTTTATATATATCTTTGAGTTTGTGAGAGATAAGGTTGTTGAGATGACATTGGCCAGAATGTGGACATCATTAGAGGGGATTGACAAGGATTCCTCAAAAAGTATATATATAATATGGGGTTTCTAGTTTTTTTATAGAAGAGGTTTCATATAATCATGGGAGGTGTCAATACCTCATCAACTTATTTCTTTGGTGGTGAGGATTATCTGTCATATTTGAAGGAATTAGAAGCATGTTATTTTATGGAGTCTAAGTTCATCAATTGTGAGTGTATCCAAACATTATGAGTAGACTGTGTGTAGATATATTTATACATCAGGTTCCTATTTTGGGGGTTTTTACCTAGGATAGAAGTGGTAGGATGCTCTAACATGGGATTAGTAGAGAGGGGATAGGATAGGTAGGAGAAAAAACAGAGATGCTTCTCATCCTCAAATAGAAATGATTTCCCAAGAATGTGTTTTTCATCATGTAAATAGGGGTATTGGAACATGTTATGGTGATCATAATTATATTTTTTTTCCAACGATGAGTAAGCAAGATTTCATTTAATGTAACCGATGATTTTTTTCCACTTGGGTACATGCATTATTCGTTTCAAGAGTTATACAATCCTTCATATCACCTTACACATTTCGTGATTTGTGTAGGATCGAAAATGTAGCAATGAGATGCTCAAATACAAGAGGGGGTGAATTGTATACTTCAAAAATCCTTAAGGAATTTGTGTATAACCAAAATTCACAAAACTCTTATTCTCTACTAACTTGCTTGATTCCGGAAAAAGTGATTCTGGAAATGAAACATAACAAATTTTTACAACCAATAATATACTACCTTAAAGCGTATAGAATTTAACTAAATCAGAGTAAAAATGTAAGGAAGTATAAGAATGTTATACTTTATTCTACAATACAAATACACAATGGAAAACAAAATACTACATGTAACAAGTAGTAACTCTTTTAACCCAAAGAGAAGGGTATCCAAAAACCCTAGATTAGAAGTCCCTTGATTTATACTTTTAAGAAATTCTATCTTACCCAAACCCAGGTAACCCCTTTATTTGCAAGTAAATCGGCACCTATGACTTCACAAGCTGAAGTCTCTGATTTCAAGGAAATCGAACATCTGTACTAAGAAAATCTGCACGAAGAAAATGTTTAACGAGCAGTTCAAAACTTTCTGCATGAACCTTGAGAGTTTATAAGAGCCTATCTCTCTAGATATCACTTCAACATCATGTAATAACTGTTTTCAAATATCAGTTTTATTTTTTTTTCTAATATATTTTCAAATGAGCTGTTATTTATAGGCATGGTTCCAACGGTCAGCTCCCTCCTCCAACGGTCATATTTTTCTTTGAATATCGGAGGGACCTGTACACATGTCACTCAAAAATTGATGATTTGATAACTAAAAGAACGAAATAATTTTATAACAAAATGAGTGTATGTGTAACTAAAATCAGATATTCGAAATGTAAGGAAATGAAAGTTCAAAGTCTAATTAGAATTGAATTTGGAATCTATAATACAAGGATATTCAGATTCTGTTTCCTAGGAATTTGTAACCTGAATTCTATTGAATTCTGGAGTCTAAATTTCAAGGAAATTTGGAGTTTGGATTCATAGGTATTTGGATCCTGAACTCACAAAGTTCAGAGTCAGAGTTAATTAGAATTCAGATTCAGAACTAATAAGAGTTCAAAGTCTGAATTCCGATAACTCAGAGTCAGAACTTAGACAAGTTCGTAACCAAAAATTGTAATCAGAATTTGGAGTTAGAACCCAGAAATGATCGTAACCGGAATTCGTAATCATAATTCGGAGTTAGAACTTCACGAATGTTCGTATACATAACTCAAAGTTGAACTTCAAGAGAGTTTGTATCCAGAGTTCAGAGTAGAACATCATGAGAGATCATAACCTGAATTCAGAGTTGAATTTCACGAGAGTTTGTATCAAGAATTTTGAGAATTTAGATCGTAGAACAGAATGCTTTATATCTAGGTATTTAAAGGATTCCGAGGTTTTGGTTTCCTTCCAAATTATACACTTAGGAAAAATATGATATGAACAACGGAACATGGTAAGGGTAAATTTTAATGGGGAAGGAAATTTTCCTTATAGAAGTAAAACAAGGTTTAAAAATAGATTTTCATTGAGATAATATGTTTGTGATTTTCAAAACAACGGAAATGGTAAAGTCATAAGGAAACCTTAATGATTTAACAATCTCCCCCTTAAATGATGGAATAGAAAAGTCATAAGGAAGGCCTTATTGACTCAACAATATCCCCCTTTTTGGAATGGACAAA
Source organism: Viscum album (assembly GCA_963277665.1). Taxonomy (NCBI): domain Eukaryota; kingdom Viridiplantae; phylum Streptophyta; class Magnoliopsida; order Santalales; family Viscaceae; genus Viscum; species Viscum album. Next base: position 1,352,449,679 of record OY728153.1, on the reverse strand, counting down.
CATCCTTATGAAAAAGAATAAAAAGACTTAAATTTTTTTTCTAGACTTTGCAAATAAAACTTATCTCCATTTTCTCATTGGTAATGATAAATACGACTAACTCCCCCTAAGGATTTGGAACACTAAGGATCATATTCTAGATTTCCAAAATGAGAATTTTCATTATCTTGAGAATGGAAAACTTCTTAATGGATAACTCCCCCTTATTTAGGGATATTTCACCTTCAGTTATAATTTTTTTTCCTTCTCCCCTTTAGAATTATTTTTCCTTCTACCCCATTGTGATTTTCAAAAAGTGTTTAGGGGAATTTAATTACAATATAATACCAAAAGTATTATTATAGTCATAAAAAAACAAGCAACTACAAATTTCATTACGATTAAAAGAATTAGTTCAAGGAAAATACAACAAAAGATCGGACTTGTGTCTATTTTGTTTCTTTTTCCTTGGGCATGAGCTTCTTCACGATTGTCTTCAGCTTCTTCAAATCTTTGTGATCTTCCTTATCTTTCTTTCCTAAGGCTGTTATCCTATCTTCATGAGCCTTCAGGTCCTCTTCCTGAGCCCTCAGCAAGTCATCTTACATCACAAGTTTTCTTCCATCTCAATCCGAAGATCCTTTTCATCTTTCCAAATTTGGACAAAATAATTCAGCTTCCTATTTAGATCATTCACCTCTTGAATCTGAGTATTTTGTTCTAGAGTCAGGTTTTCCTAAAATATGTTTGAAAGATTCATGATTTTGGTGTCTTTAGTATCAAAATATTCTTTGATATATTCTTGGAATTGATCTACCTCTTCCAAATATTCAAAAAATTTCTTATACCATCTGGTCATTTTCTTATAGGAATTTTTGTGGGCTTCATAAATACTAAGGAAATTTTTGTGATCAGCCTAAATCTTAACACATCTATCCATCACCATGGATACAGAGTCTGACATTTGATTCATATTGTGCTGGATCATCTGGAATCTGGATTCAATTGCAGGAAAGATTGGAATGGTATCCACCAACTTCTTCAGGGACTGAACAACAAAATAAGGTCCTAAGGCAGATGACTCTGAATCATACATTTTACTTAAAGATGGTTCATCCTCTAACACTACCAACTTCCTCATAGAGGTTCCTCCAACTTCTTTCTTCCTCAAAATATCTTTGGTTGGGGTTTCATCAACCACTTTTTTACCCTCACTTATTTTTGGAATAGCTTCTTTATCAGGGGATTCATGCTCACTCTCAGATAATTGTCCAATCTTATCTTCATCGATTTTCTCTTTTTCACCACCAACATCAACATCTTCAGGATGAAAGAAGAGGTGATTATGAATCTCTTACTCTGAAATCTTATTCACTTCCTCTTCTTCACCCTTCTCATCAGCTCCAGAAGAAGCAAGTTTTTAGGATCCGGCTAGCGATGTCTGGATTAACAGCTTTTTAGAAGCACATTCTTTTTCATGATAATATTCAACTTGCTTAATCACATCATCAGACCCACCACTACTCTTAGCTTCTTTTACATATTCTACTACTTTATTATCTTTAAAATTCTTCTCTTGTGGATTTTCCAAGGTCCTCTTACCTGGAGTCTTAGGTAATTGTTCAACTAGGAAAGTTTCTGGTACCGGGATTTGTTCAAATGCATCTTCGGTGGCCTTCAGAAGAGATTGGACAACCTCTACCTCAGACATCTTCTACTTCAGCTTCTTCTCTTTAGATTTATTTTATAACTCTTCAGCAGTTGATTCTTTCAAGGCCTTAGCCTCATTAGGATCCAAACCGAACTGTGGCTCCCCTGATTTTCTATTCTTCTTATCAACCCTCCATTTTGCTAAAACATAATATTGGTAGGATTTTTTTCTTCTTGGGTTTAGGAGGTGTGGATTGACCTTCCTTATACTTAGGGGCTTTGTCTGTTTCTTCCACTTCCTTTAGCTTTCTTTTCTTCCTGACCTTCTTTGATGGTTCATCTTCTTCTATATTTTTCATAATGACTTCTACCTCATCCTCAAGAAGATCATAAAATTGTACTATCTCCTTAGAGAAACCAATCTTCATTCTTTTGAGGGTATCATCACTGATAAGCATCACCTTGAAATTCCCCAGTTTGGAACTACAGGGGGTCATGAATGATTCAAGAAACCTAACAATCATCTTGGAAAGTAAGGCATGATACATAATAATCTGAGCCCTCAGATTTCCATTCCTGATATTCTCAGTTGTAATGAAAATGGGATTCATGAGGTTGAGCTTCGATAGGTTTACCAAGATTTCTATGATGTACATGTCAGTTTTCTTCAGGGTGTCCTTGTCACCCTTACTCAGCACGATAAGGCCATGAATCCATAACTGTAGAATCCAATTGTTGGTAAATAGATGGGAAATCATTGTTGTCTTTGCATCATTGAGCCCAAGTAATTCCATAGCCTTTGCCTTAACGAAACATCCTTGAACATCTGACGGTTTATGGGAGAAAAATTCTGCCTCCACTTCGTAAGATAGCCCCACCGGGCTAGAAGCCTTGGTGTAAGTGAGTGAATATGTTTTCCATAACTTTTAAAGGAAAACATTTCCCTACCATCTTCCTTAAAGAAGAAAACTGATTCATAGAATTCTATGAGTAGATCCGGATAGACAACATCTTGAGCTACTGTCTTTGAAATAGCTATACTTTCCTATCCATTGAGCTTGATATTCTTGGAAATAATAGAGTCATACTTATTGAAGAAGTTCGGAAGGACTAACCTCCCCCTGTATATTTGTCACTTTGCAATTGGCTCGACAGTAGACAAATCTTGAGAAGGGACTTCTGCAGACATTTGGACTCGATCACTTTTGAATAATTCAGAATGGGATTTTGTAGAGGGGAAGATCTTCAACATGCACAAGCTTGAGAACTGATGTGGGAAAACTACCGAGGGTCCCCTTTATATAGGCGATGAAGTGACGGTTGAACTTCCCATTTGAATCTAATGGCTAAGGATTCTTTAGATCTGATCTGACGGTTGAAATAAAAGCTGCAGGGAAAAATTGGGTAGGATCCGATATTTTGAGGTTTTAATAAGAAAAACATTCATATTTAAGGAAATGTCAATCTGAGAAATTTTAAAAATAGTAGAATCTAACAGAAATTAAAAGGTAATTATGAAAAACACAAGAAATAATCATACCTTTCATATTTCTAGGAAGATTATATGTACTGAGGAATATTCTTATTGAAGATCTTTGTAGTCCAAGAAAAACTTGAATATGGAAAAAAACTTCACTACAAAAATTATCAAATCTGAGAGTTTCTATTACGAAAATTTTAGGTGCGATGATTTTCATTATGAAAATTTCAGGTCCGAAGACTTTCATTATGAAAATTTCAGGTCCAAATATTTTCATTACAAAAATTTCAGGTCTAATGATTTCCATTACGAATACTTCAGGTCTAAAGATTTTCATTACAATAATTTTTGGTCTGAAGATTTTAATTATGAAAACTTTATGTCCGAATATTTTCATTACCAAAATTGAAAAATATTCTTTATGAAAAATATAAAAAAACATACAAAGAAATGTACCCTGCCTAAGAAAAGAGGTTTATCACTTTAAGAAGATTGGTTCAACATGAAGTTAATGAGGAGGATTACATTATGGTTATCATTCATAAATTCTATTTAATGTATTCAAATCAATTGGAGGGTAAACATTTTGTGAAAAAATCAGCAAGTTGATCTTGAGTTCTGATAAATTGAAAAATGATATCTCCTTTATGTGTGTGATCCCTAAGAATGTGATGCCTGGTATCTATGTTCTTTGAACGAGAGTGATGTGCAGGATTTTTAATAATGGCAATGGAACTTGTATTATCACACAAAATTTGATTCTTAATAATACTCAAGCCATAGTCTGTGAGTGTATGTTTCATCCACAACACTTGAGCACAACAAATTCTAGCTGCTATATATTCATCTTCTGCAGTGAAAAGTGCTACTGAGTGTTGCTTCATGCAAGAACAAGAAACTAATGAATCTCCTAAGAAATGAAAAGTTTCAGATGTACTATTTCTATCCATTCTACATCCACCAAAGTTAGCATCCGAAAAACTTTTTAGAACAAAATAATTTCCAGGTGAATAAAACAGTCCTAAATCTATGGTTCCCTTTAAGTAGTGAAAAATTCTATTCGCTTCCTTTAAATGAGATTCCTTAGGATTGGATTGATATCTTTCACATAATAATACTGAAAACATTATTTCTGGACGAATGGCTACCATGTAATGTAGACCTCCTATCATACCTCTAAAAGATGTTTGATCTACTGGTTTCCCAGCTTCATCAAGATCAAGTGTGTTTGAGGTATCAATGGGAGTACTTATACTTTTAGGTTTGTCATATCCATACATTTTAAGAAGATCTTTAATATACTTATGTTGAGATATATCGATTCCTTCGGGTTTCTGAGAAATTTGAAAACCAAGGAAAAATGTTATCTCAACCATCATACTAATTTCAAACTTAGATTTCATTAGATCCGCAATGAAATCAGTTAAATATTGCTGAGTTGAACCAAATATAATGTCATCAACATAAAGTTGAACAATCATAACATTTTTCATGACGTTCTTTATAAAAATATTTTAATTTTCATTTCCCTTAATATAGTTATTTTGAAGGAAAAATCATGTAATTCTATCATACCAAGCTCGAGGTGCTTGTTTAAAGCCATACAAATATTTGGTATGTCTAAAAACATGATCAGGATGTTTTGTGTCTTCAAAACCAAGATTTTGTTCAAAAAAACATCCTCTTGAACATAACCATTAAGGAAAACACATTTTACAACCATTTCGAAAAGTTGAAAGTTAAATAATGGTGCAAAGGAACGTAAAATTCAAATAGATTCAAGTCTAGCTACTGGAGCATAGGTTTCTTCATAGTCTATCCCTTCTTGTTGATTATAGCCTTTAGCAACTAATCTAGCATTATTTCTTACAATGATTCAATTTTCATCACACTTATTCCTAAAGACCCATTTTACTCCAATAACAGATGTTTCCTTAGTTCTTTCAACCAAGGTCCAAACTTTATTCCTTTTGAATTCATTTACTTCATCTTGTATGGCTTTGATCCAATCATCATCACCTAAATCCTCATCAGTGCTTTTTGGTTCTAATTGGGAAAATAATTTTAGATGTTCTACTTCGTTTCTTAAGTAACTTCTAGTTTTTACGAGTTGATTCACATCACCAATGATTCTATCACTGTGATGATTTTTATGAAATGACTGAATTGCATTTTTTAAAGATTTTTCATCAACGTAGGGTAAGAAATATTATGGGGTAGATGTTTGAGAAGTATATTCTTGAACATTTTTCTAATCAAAAGAAACTTCTATCAGATGTTGATAATCAATTTTTGAAAACACATCTGAGGATGTTGGTTGGGGTTGTTTAAAAACAAAAGGACCAGTTTCATCAAATTTAACATGTACTTTCTCTTCAATAGTACAACTGTTTCTGTTGAAAACTCTATATTCCTTAGAAGTTGTGGTGTAGCCTAGGAAAATCCCTTCATCAGATTTTGGTGCGAATTTATGATGATTATCTTCATTATTCAGAATGAATACTTTGCAACCAAAAACCTTAAAGTAGGAAAGCCTAGGTTTTCTGCCATTCCATAACTCATAAGAAGTTTTATTAAGAAAAACTCTAATCAAAACTTGATTTATAGTATAACAAGAAGTACTTATAGCTTCAGCCCAAAAATGTTTGGCTACAGAATACTCACTCAACATGGTTCTTGTTATCTCATGAAGAATTATATTTCTTCTTTCCACAACATCATTTTGTTGAGGTGTTCTGGGTACTGAGAAGTTATGAGTAATACATTTTCTACTAAGAAAAGTATCAAAATCAGAATTTTTAAATTCTCCACCATGATCACTATGGGTAGTTTTCAATGGACGGTTTTTCTCATTTTTAACTTGGTCTCTAAAAATTTTGAAATAAGAAAAATCTTCAGACATCTTTGCTAGAAAATGGACCCACTTAAATCTAGTGTAATCATCAACCAATACAAATAAAAAATATTTTCCCCCAATTCTTCTAGTTTGTGTAGGACCATAAAGATCCATATGCACTAGCTGTAATGCATCAGTAGTAGAGACATCACCAAAAGATTTAAAACTTGATTTATGTTGCGTTCAATATTGACAAGGATCATAGACTTTTGAAGAATCAAATATAAGCCTTGGTAGATCCTTATCTAGTCCTATCATAGAAAGTTTGCATAAGTTCCTAGGGTTACAATGTCCTAGCCATCTATGCCATAACCAAGAATGATCTTCCATTACACTAAGGCAAGGTAGATCTTGGCTCCTAAGGTCTTCTAATTTTAATGTGTAAACATTCTCTTACCTATGGGCATAGAGAATAAACTCTTCCTTGGAATTGTGTACTAAGCACTTGTCATTCCTAAAATTCAAAAGGTAGCCTTCATCACATAACTGGATTATGCTAATGATGTCGTGCTTAAGACCTTTTACAAATAAAACATTTGAAATCAATGTTTTTTCAAGAAGAAAAATGTTACCTATACCAGTAATTTCTCCCTAAGCATTATCTCTGAAAGTTACTTTTCCTCCATTCTTCTTGATAATCTTTTCAAAATAGTTTTTGTTACCAGTCATCTTTTGAGAACATCCACTATCCAGGTACCAAGTATTGATGATGGTACCTTCTCTATTTTCTTGAAAATAAGAAAGTTAGACTTTCGGAATCCAAACATTCTTAGATCCAGAATTGTTAGACAAAAACATTTTGGGTATCCACATTTTTTTAGAACAATAAATTGTATTCAACCTAAGATATTGAACTTTATTCAAGGAGAAATTTTCCTTCCAATGCCCACCAGTTTGACATTTAGTGAAAAAAGGTGATTTAGAAGGAATAAAATAGTTTTTATTCAAAACAGGTTTTTGGTGAGTATAACCTACTCCAGTAGTGCTTCCTTGAGGTTTAATTTGAGAATACATCTTGTCAAAAATTTCCTTCCCAAAGGTAAATTTTGCAAGAAGCTTCTAAAGAGAAAATATTTCGGATTTCAATCTGATGACTAAATTCCTATCCTTAGGAATCATTTCCTTAGAGTTAGTTTTTTCCTCAAAAACCATCATCTTTAAAATAGAATTCTTAAGATATTTAGATTTTTCTTCCTTAACAGAATTTGTTTTCTCGAGGACTTTTGAAAGATTTTTTAAAAGCTCACATTTATCTCCAAGATCTCTTGAACGATCTGAAATCTATATTGTAAGAATTTATTCCCTAGTATTTTCCTTGTCTAATTACTTAGAAATTTTACAATTTTTTTCTTCAACTAAAATGGGAAATCTAGATACTTCCTCATATGAAGGTATTTATTCATTTTATAAAGATGATGTATCTTCATTAGAAGTTCTATTTTCGGAATGGTAATTCTTATCAATAGATAAATTTGTTAAAGCCTCAGCAGAGCATACCTTGGCCATAAGACATGTATTAGGGAAAGAAGTAGTAGCAATGAATCTCATACTCTTCTGTGCTGATGAATCATATTTAGAATATTCACTTTCTGAAGAGTCTCCATAGTTATCACTCCAAGTATCATTATCTTTAAGAATTTTCTTGTGCTTTGATCGATAGAATTTCTTCTTGTTCTTTCTGAATTATTTTCCTTCTATTCCTTATTTTTCAACAAGGGACAATCAAGTCTGATGTGACATGTTCTTCTACATTCATAAAAAGTTACTTCTCCATATTTCTTATCTCTGTAGTCTTTATTCATGTACATATTCTGATGATTCCTCTTCGCTACAATCTTGTTCATTCTCCGAGCTAGATTAGCTCATTCATTCTCAAACACTTATATGTCACCAGATTCTGACTGAATAATGACTTTCTTTAACTTCGATCTAGTTACCCATTCTGGGTCTTGGATTTTATATGTCTAGAAGTGGTTGTAAAAACAACTCCTCCATTCCCATTCTTCTTTTTAACATTTTCAACATCTCTCTTCATTCTGGTTTCATGCTGAAGAAGAGTTCCAAACAACTCATCTAAGGAAATATGAGTGACTTTCATGTTCCCATCAATAACTATCCTCTTGGAATCCCATTCATTTGGCATGATATATATGATCCTATCAACAAGATACTAATCATCCAAACCATTTTCTCCAATATATTTTAAGCTATTCACGATAGTCATAAACCTTTGTTGTACTTTTCTTACAGGTTCTCCATAAGGAAAGATAAAGCTATGGTATTTAGCTCTCAACATAGCTCTTCTTGTCTCAATGACTTTAGAAGTACCAAAATGTGTAACTTCAAGTTTCTTCCAGATAATTTTTGTAGCTTCACACTAAAATATTTGACAATAGATGTTCATAGTCATGGAACACAACTATGTATTTCTAACTCTGAAGTTTTCTTTGTATTCTAATTTCTCATGGTTCATAAAAGTTCTCAATTCCTTATCTGAAATTTTATAATCTCCAGTCAACACAATATAGTTATCAACTCCAGTATTGATGACAAAAGTATTAATCCTATCTCTCTAGTACTCATAATCATTTCCATAAAAAAATAAGAGGTCTGGTAGGATTCATATTTTCAATAGAACGAACATTTAAACCTTCCATCCTTAAGAAAATATTTGGCACAAAAACTTGTTAGTAGTATGAGTTTGTAAACAAGAAAAAATATCCTAAGCAAGGAACTAGATATTGTATCTCTAAGAAAACTGAATCTGAGCTATATGAGTCCGAAAAAAAGATTCTGAAAAAGTTTGAATTTGGAAGTTCAATCCCAAGAATTCCCTTCTGAATCTAATCGTAAGATTAATTCAGATTTAACCAACCCTCTGATACCAATTATAGGAATGAAAAATCAGTAATGAGATTCTCAAATAAAATAGGCGGGTGAATTTTATAATATAAAAACTCTTAAGGAATTTTTGTATAACCAAAATTCACACAACCTCTAAGCTTTAGTAACTTGCTTGGTTTCGGAAAAAGTGATTCTGGAAATAAAACATAACAAAAGTTTAAAACAAATAAGATTATACCATAAAGAGTATATAATCTAACTAAATCAGAGTACCAATGTAAGGAAGTATAAAAATTTTATACTTTCCTCAACAATACAAATACATAGCAGAAAACAAAATACTACAAGTAACAAGTAGTAACTCTTTTAACCCAAAGAGGAGGGTATCCAATAACCTTGGATAAGAGGTACCTTGATTTATACTTTCAAGAAAGTTTTCCTTACCCAAACCCAGGTAAGCCCTCGATTTTTAAGGAAATCAGCACCTCTGGCTTCACAACCCGATGTCTCTAATTTCAAGGATATTCTAACCCCAGCACTAAGCAAATATGAACGAAGAAAAGTTTGAACGAGCAGTTCAAAACATTCTGCACGAAGCCTGAGAGTTTATAAGAGCCTCTCTCTCTAGAAATCACTTCAACAGCATGTAAGCACAGTTGTCAAAGATCAGTTGTCTTTTTTTCTGAGATTTTTTCAAAAGAGCTCTTATTTATATGCATGGTTCCAAAAGTCATCTCCCTCCTCCAATGGTCATATTTTTCCTTGAATATCAGAGGGACCTGTACATGTGTCACTCAAACAATGGTAAGTTGATGACTAAAATCAAGGCATCATTTTAAAACAAAATGTGTGTAATTATAACTAAAATATGATTTTTTAATGTAAGGAAATGAAAGTTTGGAGTCTAATTAGAATTGAATTCGGAGTCTATAATACAAGGATATTCAGATTCTATTTTCTATGAATTCAGAACCTAAATTCTATAGAATTACAGAGTCTGAATTTCAAGGAAATTTGGAGTCTGGATTCACGGGAATTCGGAACCTGAACTCTCAATGTTCGGAGTTAGAGTTCATGAGAATTCGGAGTTAGAACTCATAAGAGTTCAGAGTCTGAATTCAGAGAACTTGAATTCAGAACTTAGACAAGTTCGTAACCAAAATTCGTAATCAGAATTTATAGTTAGAATAAAGAAAAGTTCGTAACCTGAATTCGTAATCATAATTTGGAGTTAGAACTTCACGAATGTTTGTATCCAGAATTCAGAGTTGAAGTTCTTGAGAGTTTTTATCCAGAGTTCAGAGTTGAACTTCAGGAGAGTTCGTAATCAGACTTCGGAGTTGAACTTCATGAGAGTTCATATCCAGAATTCTGAGAATTTGTATCCTAGAACAGAATGCTTCATATCTAGGTATTTATAGGATTTCGAGGTTTTGGATTCATTCTGAATTTTTTACTTAGGAAAAATATGATATGGACAATGAAACAAGGTAAGGTTAAATTTTCATGGGGAAGTAAATTTTCCTTATAGAACTAAAACATGGGGTAAAAATATATTTTCTTTGAGATAAGATGTTTGTGATTTTCAAAACAAGATAAATGGTAAAGTCATAAGGAAACCATAATGACATAATAATCTCACCCTTGAATAAAGGAATGGAAAAATCATAATGAAAACCTTATTGACTCAACAATTTGTGACTTGAGGGGGAGAGACTTCAAATTACCTTTTTATTGACAACACCAGTTGGAGGTTCATATTATCTATATAAAAAATATTTAGAATATGAGTTGGTGTAGGGGAAGAAATGCTCTTGGGGAGACTTAATATGTTTATGGGAACATTCATATGACATCATGATTAGTACTGAATGATGAAATTTATATTAGACTATTTTCGATTTCTACATGAGCAATTTTATTTTATATGATTCCAATAGAGTTTATTCCATGTTAATTTTTGAGATAGATCCATATATGGGATGCAGGTGTGTTTCATCCTTGTATTACTCGTTGGTTGAGCTGATGTTGAGTTTCTTAGAGGTTCATCTTTTTGGTTTTTCCATGTTTTTGTACAGATACCCTAATGTTTTTACTATGTAGGATGTGGATTTACCCCCTAAATGGGAGATAAATTTTAAGAGTGAGATATAACCAGTAATTTCTAATATATTGATATCTCTATATATAGACGATCCTTCTATGTTGTGAGATATATGGAGGAAACTTGGTGATCTGTTGTAACAAGTCTTTGTTTAGTCAAGTGTGTCCCATTGGGATGCATGAGTATTGTTTTTGTAGAAGGATGATATCAGTATTTGTATATTAATTGATTATTATCTCTATAATATAATGAAAATAATGAACCACTATCATATTTTGTGGACGGATGATTTATTTGATCAGTTGAAAGGAGCAAGTTGGTTCTTGAATATAGATCCATGGTCAAGAAATCATCATATATAGATGAAGGATGCGGATATTCTAAAAACTAATTTCTAATGTCTTCATGGTCATTAAGCGTGCATTATGATGCAATTTTGTATAATGAAAAACCCATATGATTTCATAGGCTTGATTAAATTATTGTTAAAATAGTTTCCGGATAATTTCTTAATGGGTTTCATTGATAAAATATTTTTTTACTCTATGTCTGGGGTGGAGTTTGAGAAATATATTTGACCCATTTTGGGATTTTTTCATCATCCTCGTCATCTTCGCATGATATTATCAAATTATAAATTCTGGGTTTCTAATGATTTTTTATAGGGAATTTCATGTACCATCATTTTGTAGATGTGGATCATTCGAATATAGGGGAAAATATTTCATGCGTATCCCAGATAAAAATATATTAGGTGTGGATTTAACTTGGGATTGAAATATTCTAGAAGAGTTTAGTTACCAATATTTCACAAGATTAGATTCATATAACTTCTTCGACCAAGAAGGATTTGGAGTACTTATGTAATGACTTGATTTCGAAATATTTTGATTTCTTGAAAGAGAATTTGGTTAGTTCTTTATTCCGTTAAGTACTAGAAGATAGAGTTTTGTTAGAGTTTTTTTTATGCTGATTTCATCTTGTTCTGGGTTTTTTATGATGAAAAAGAGATTATTTTTTTCATATATGTCATAGTAGTTATGTCCCAATGAGAATAATAATGCAACCCATGATCTTCAGTTTCTAGTAGTTGTGTTTTACATTAATTTATGGTGACCTTACATCATCAACAACTAGTTTTTTTATTTTACCAATCATAAGAACATAAGGAATGTATTACATTATCATACCATGAACATGCAGTTGTTATGGAGGATGTAATTCAGATAGGATTTCAACAATAATATTTCATATAAACTATTAAAAGGATTTTGTATAATGCACTGAGTGGGAAGTCATGTAGTGATGACGTGGGTGAATGTGGAGATTCTTAGAGGGTGATGGATGTGCTCGTGGTGATTCATCTAGATTTGGTAGAGGTAGGATGTAGATTCTATCTTTTTCAAATGATTATATATTCATTTTTGGTGTAAATGGTGGAGGAGTCCCATATAATGGAATTTAAGGTTGAGTTATAGAGAGGCTAAGTTATCATTTGTGATACCCATGATTCTTATTATGTGAATGAATAACATCAAGTAGTCTTCCATGGGAGTAATTTCATCTCTTTGGTTATTCTTGTGATGGTTATCAATGATTTAGTTACTTTAACCTTGGAGGAACATCCTAGAATAATTAATATATACCAAGATCTAATAGGTAATTTTTGGTGGCTGTGGCTAAATAGAATAGTTATTGAGTTTGTGTCTCGATGTTTGGAATGTTAGAAATTTAATTTCAGGGATCATATTAATGTTGGATTATCCCATCCATTAAATTTTACACAACGTATGTGGGAGGACATATTGATGTACATCATAACCGGTTTACCTAAATCTCTATGAGGATTTTACGAAATATGGTTGATATTGGGTTGTTTGATGAAATCATCTGAATTTATAGTGGATAAAGAGTGGAGCTCAGTAGAATTTTTATAGAGGAAGTAACAAAAGTATGGGTTGAGATTGAATAGAGTATTATATAAAATCACCTTTGATTGTGAGCATTGTTACACCTCCACGGTCTGGAGAGTACTTTTGTATTGTTTTTCCCCACATTTATTCCACATCACTAATTTTTGTTGACAGAACCATTTTTCATAGAAAGTGGATTATAAAAACTCTTTCTGTATTTTTAAGATCTAATGTATTGGATTGTTTAGGTTTGAAGATGATACACCAATCCTAGGTTATGTTTTCATAAAAAAATTGTTTTCATTCAATCATTAGTTAGGATATATTTTAATATTTGTACATACAACCATTTTTAATATTTTTAATGGACTAGGGTTAGAGAGTTTGTATTTATCAAGTGTAATCTATTGTAGAACCAGAAATTATTGGTTAAGTTAATTCATGAAATGATAAAAGATGCATAGGATCATTCAAATGTCCTATGAGTATCATAAGAGGTGATATCTGGAGGTCAAATTCTAAGATCATGTATTCCTAAAGGTGAATCACCATTGTGGAATGTCAAAATTTTGTCATGGGTTTAAGATTTCACTCTTATTTGTTGGGCCTTTTGAGGTGATGGATCATGTAAAAATTATTAGAGATCAGTTTTATTTTCCCTAAAAAAATGACCATGTTATAATTTGTTTCATGTCTCATTGGATTTTGGTTTACCTCTATAATGACTTAGACATCATTTATTAGGGTGTGATCATCATTGAAAATTATAGAACTTTTGAGAAGTGGCCTATTGAAATTTAGTACTAACAAGATAAGGTGTGGTGTGGTTGTTATATACCCGTAGTTCATATCTTGTTGTGGAATTGTGACATTGAGGGCAGTGCCTTGGAAAATGAGACATTGATATTTTCTCAATACCACAAAATATTTTTTTTATTATCTATCTTGATGTAATTTCCATCATGGATGTCGACCATTTATAGTTTATGAAATTGTTTCCTTCTTATTTACACTATTAAAATATAATCAAATTTTATGGATTTTCCCCTAATATATCATTTTGGAGACGATTGTTTTTTGGGTTTTAATTTTAATTCTTATAAGAATTACTATTTTTCTCCTATTTTGGACAGACTTCTGAAAGGAATATCACGATGTTTTTTAAGAAAACCCGTTTTCTTCTCTTTGAGTTTATTTTTAAATTATTAAAAAGGAAAATGGTTTGATACATATCTAACACAAGGTCCCTGATTCTAAAAGTCATTTCCATTGATATTGTTGGTTTTTGAGACACTCTAGGGAGGTCCCAATGGGTCTCAATGCATTTAAGATGGAAATAAAGAGTTTTTGGGGCTTCTGTCACATGGAACCAGGGGTTTCCCCACATATTTTTTGGATGTGTCATTGATGGATTATCTACAATTCATCATCTTGGGATATGGAATTCAGAGCCACTTCTAACATTAGTATAGCTATTATGTAGAGGTAGGTTATGGAATAGTTTACATGGTTGATGTAGCATATATAATTTCGTTGTGGTGTAGTCGATCAGGTGGTTTGGGTATAGAGAGGGTGGTTGTATCGCAATGATCGATGATGTAATTTACTAGGTCCTTGAAAATTTAAAACCCATTGATCAAGGGATTGGGCTGCACCATCACTCACCACGTGCGTTTCTAGGTTCTACTATGTGGTGGATTAGGCATCACCATATTACCCCATTCCAATTTTATAGGATATAATTTGAATATTTAGTTGTGGGTATCATATATGGTTTTTCCATGGTGGATGTGGGGTAGTACCTATGTTTGTGCTATAGTTTCCCATTGTATCATATTATTTATTTGTGTAGTCTAAATAGATTCATCATGGTTTGGTATTTTATAAAAAGTATATAAAGATCCCCAAACTGGTCAGAACCTAATTTTCAACCAATATTCTATTTCAAACCCTTGGTTCCCTAAAGTTTTTTTCAAAGACCGTTGAATCCCCTTTGATTTGTACTAATCGATGACTTATTTTTTTCAATTTTTAGTGATATGAGGATATTCCTACCACATTTTCTGTCTTATTTATCTCTAATAGATATTATTTTTAATCTTTTCTTCATTTCATGTTATTTTTGTTGATCTCCACTATTAAAATGGAGTTCATTTTGATATTTTGTTTCTTAGTTTTGTTGCAACATCCTTCTATGGATATAGATTAATTACGATATAGTCTATTAGGGATCCACATTATTGTTTAATACAATTAAATAATGTCTAATGATTTTGAGGTAGGGCATTTGTTCCTTCTCTATTAATTATTTGAAATAAAAAAATGTTGATAGATTATCCCTTTTAATGGAAGTATAATTAACCTAACAAATATTGAATATTATTATAGAATGAAATTAGTTATGGTTAGTGATATCATGTTCATCCACTATGATAATGGTTTACCATTTATATTACATGATAGGGTGCTATCTTGGTTATTCTAGTTTACATTTTTTTCATAATTTTGTTGGAATGTGATTTTGATGAAATTGGTAAAGAACTGAAAGATAATAATTTTTGTTTATTAGCTATTAAATTTTAGAGTCATGTTTAAATGAAACCATTATTTTTTATAAGTTGATGGGTATAAAATTTATGTGTGATGGATGTTTAATTAATATTATTCTTACATGTGTTAGTGGAGTTGGATAAGGAATCTAAGGTGTAATGCTTATTGGGGACAATGATTATTGGAATGTTAATTAAGAATTGATATTCCTTCATTCTCATTAAATATAGAAAACTTTAGAAATAATGTTTATGTAATTTAATAGATTGGTATAGCTAATGTGTTTTTGTACCCATTGTTAGAACCTATTATAATTGAATCAATTATATCAAAATGGAATAAAATAGTTATATATATATATATGATTGGGACTGAGGGAGACTAGTTTCTTATGAAGGTTGAATGCCTTGACGTTGGTTTATGTGATCATGATTTTTTGTAATGTATGGATTCCTTTTTTATAACCTTGATTTACCTATTTACTTGATTGATGATTTTTCTTTCGTTGATGAATCATAAATGTTATCCTCGCTATGCATTTTGATTTTGTCATGGGATAGCAGATGTCTAATGATATATGGGAAGGGAGGACCAAGGATGTGGTAGTAGTTGATGATTATAAGGGAGATATGTATTGTGATATGCATGAGGGACTCAAGGATAACACCTAAGATTATAGAATTGGATTAATATTATCTTACCCCTTGATGTGATGAAATATAGGATTCTCCTTTGTGAATTAATATATTTAAGGGAAAGGTTTCTTTTTTGTCTTTATTTCTTTTCCCCACTACATATGGAATCTAGATATGTTGGTTTATGTATCCCATTGATGGTATCATAGGTTGTTTCCAAGATTACATGAAATTATGGATTGTAAAAAATGTTCAATTAAATGTCTTTACCTAATGGGTGGGTGCTTGAGGGAATGAAATGATGTTAATCTTAAGAAATCATGGACTCTATTTGGATTCATCCTTGAGGGAATGGAATTCATGTTCAATGTTAATTTAATAGATTCTAGAACAATGGTAATTATTGATTAATCAATTAACTAATGAATGAAAATTATAAAAATGAAATAATGAATTTAAATGTAAATATTTAAATTCTTGTGTTCATATATGATATTTATTCCCTAGTAGAGGAATATTGGTGTCTGAGGGATGATAGTTGTAGTTGATCCTAGGACTATGATATGCCCATAGTGAGGCTATGAGAAATATTATATTTTGTATACATGATGATTACATATACTACCCCAACCATTTATTAATGACTACTAAAAACTAGTAGCCACAAGAAATATGTTTTTTCATAACATCTCAGTTGTGATGATGCATTTAGGACTACTATATCTAGCATCTCTCTCTTCTCAAATTATAATTATTTAATACTATTCATGGTAGTTATATTTCCCATATATGTGTGTAGTAGGATGTAATATATTAGGTTATTTCATGAAAAAATAACCAAATATTTCTTCCAAGGTTCTATTATATTTATGGCGTGCATGTTTTATGATGTATTTATGCACCATGCTTACTGAATGGGATGTGATGCCTTGATATATAATACTAAATTCATTATACATTTTATACAAGAAATGGATGGTCTCAGAAAATACATGGTTTCCATATGGAGATGTGGTATATTACGATGATATGATGTGTTATAAAATATTAACATTTTCATATATAATCCCAGGTATATTTGAGATTTATTCCTTTATAGGGAGATGGATCATGACATGCGTCATTGGGGAAGAGGAGAAACCCAGAAGGGAAGCATAGTGGGGTACCCTTATTTTACTCCCACAATATATGATCTCTATTATGTGATAGTCTTTTTTGTGATGACCATGGTGAGGTTGAAAACATATGATACATGTTTAGGTGATGAGTTAGTTTCTCTTGTTGATCGGTGGTATTTATTATGATTTCATTATATTTTACAAGAGAGGATACGAGGATGAACCAATCGAGTATACATGTTATGCTCAACCTACACACATATAATTTATTTTTCAGTTCACTAGTTGTATGTTCGAGATTAGACTAGATATTACTAGCTCATATATTTTCAAGATGTGTTTGGGATTCATGGTTTCTCCCAATTCTTCCTTCTTTTGGGTAAATTTCACTACTTTTTAGTTGTATTAGTTATGTATGACATTGAATATTTTTTTGGGATTTATTTTATGTTTAAGAGAATTATTTTAGTAGTTCATTTATCTTACCATTATATTTATAATGTTATGATAAAGGGTGATTCCTACCATTCGTATTCTTATATACCCTTAGTTTGTATCGTTAATTGTGACATTTTAGAGGTGAGTTTCAGGAAATCAACATCCCCACACTATTAATTTCATCCCTTCAGGGGAACTCTTTAGGGGAGGTTCATGTTAGTTTAGAGAATTTATAAAGGAAGTCATGTAACTAGGTAAGGGTTCTTTATATAAATATTTTTTCATTGGGACATGTTTCTTGTTGGAAACCAATTTATGTTTATAAAGAATATATAATTCCCCTTTTTATATAATATAAAGAATTAATTTATACTAATGAAATTTTAATTTCTATAGTAATTTATTTCTATTAGAGGATTTCAGATTTGAAATCTGCTAAAGGTGTTAGTGTTTATGTTACAATAAAATTTATTTTGAGGATTTCCAATATTAAATGGTCAATGAGGGAAATTTTATAATCCTTATATTTGATATAGAATATGTATTCTTCTTTTTTATATGATTCTATTTTTTTATGATTTAATTTTATTTTATTCTATTTGGAACATAAAATAATTGAGAAAATGTTTTTGTGAAAATATTTCCTTAATTCCTCTTTAGTCAATGAACTCTTTCTCTCATGTCTATATTTTATGTCTATGAAATAAGATGAATGATTATCTAAGGTAGTTTTAATTGGTTGTTTGATTAAATTTTAAAGAATGTTTATTTTCAATTTAAGCATTATTTTAGTGGAAAATAAAATAAATAGAGAAAAAAACTATAGTATTTTGGATCTAAATGAACATAGTCTAATATTTACCCCTATCAAAAACTGATAGATAAAGATCCCACTATAATATAATCACCAACTTTATAATGGATATCCAAACTCTTTATAATTCATTTTTAATCCATATAGGTAGAATAAAAACCTTTTTCACAAAAGGTTTCTTAACATTATCACCCATAATTTTGCACACCTGAAACCACAACTCATAAGATTCCTTTTGAAGTGATTATATAAACCAAAACCATCCTTTTAATTATTCCACAGAACAACCAAAATTTAATACATATATGGTTATGGATGAACCAAATTACTAGATTTTCATAGTATGTCATGAATCACTATACCACCTTTTAATGGGAGGTATAACCCATTATAATTATATACAGATAAACTAAATTGAAAATTAGGATTATAGATTCTTGCATGGACAATGATGTTCTAAATGTTTTGGGCAGTATTAGTCCCTTTACTAGAAAAATAATGTATGATAAAGTCCAGTATAATTTTTGGATCTATAATGCTCGTATGAGGCATAGTAAAGTAACATCACTTCACAGTTCTTGTATCTTGAACAATTCAGATTTTTGAACTAGTTCAATCAAATATATATGCACAATTTCCTCATTGATATCAACTATCAAATTTTAAAATTATTTCGAATAAATTTCGTAATGAAATACTTATATGTAACATCAGGAAACAACTTCGAAATTTTAAAAAGTTGGTTTCCAATAAAATTTTTCATATTTATTTATCTTAAATAATATCAAATTAATATTTATGTGGGTTTAATGTTTAAATCTATACAGAAAAACGTTTTTACAAGAAAAAGAGTAATGCTAATTAATAAAACATAAAAAATTTATTAATCAATCATTGGAATACAACCACATGTCATACGAGGTTAACTATTCAAAATAATGATATTTGAAAATCCAAAATCACATTTTTTGAAAACTATATCCTAAAAATATATCCACATGATAATACATGAAATGTTTTTAAAATACATATAATTTAATTTCCAAAAATAAAAAATTATTAATATGTCATTATAGAAAATCAAAATAAATTGAATCCTATATAATAAGAATGAATTAAATTAAAATTTAAATAAATAAGTAAAAAGAGAATATACATATATTTACATAATTAATTTATGTGAATTTTTCATTATTGAATATTTAAAATAACTAAAAATAAATCATATATGCGAATTTTTTATGTAACATTAATACATGTAACAAACATTCCTTATCTAGGAGGATCACCATATAATAATGTTTAACATGACCAAATCCTACTTCCAAAATTTCCAATGTAATTGAATCTATATTGCCATAGTTCTCATATAACTAAATCTATGTAACCAAATTTCTCAAACTGATAAATATTACATATCAAAAATTCATAATTTAAATATTTGGAAAATAATGGTGATTTGATGAAAAATAGTTATTCCACATGAAACTAATCATTAATAATCAATTAAAATACTAATAAATAAGATAAAAAATATATTCTAAAAAAATAATTGATATTTTCAAAACTATAAGAAATTATTATTATCTATTCTAAGATAAAATAGTAAATATGTAACACACATTTTAACATCTCATGATTAAGGGGATAAAACAAATACTATTTCCAATTTATCAAAACAATAATTGGTTCAAGGATCCTCTCAATAATTACCCCATTTGATAATTTGAAAACCTAGTGTATTTTCACCTACTTGTACAACTTTTTTACAGTATAAAAAAGGTAAAATAGTGTCCCCATTTTTGAAATGTAGAAACTTTTTATCAATTGGAAGGAAACAAAACATTAAAATTTTATAAAAAAATCTAGAAAATTATTCCTTTGTGGTTTATGGGAATGAAATAAACCCAAACAATATCATTGATCTCAAATCTAGGATCCCTATAAATTATTTCAATTTCAAATATTTTGAGAAGAATGTTAATAATACTTTTGTATAAGAATATAAATTCCATTATAATTTTTCTTAATAAATATGGTGCACTTTAATGTATTATAGTGTTATTAATTTTTGTTTTACAAACACATGTTCCAAACTCCCCTAAATTTTACCGTTAAAGTCATTAAATTCCCACTAAAATCTTTCCATAAAAATGTAAAATTTCAATCATTCAATGTTTAATATTCATTTTCTCAAAAATATCTAAATATAATGTATTTATAAGGATATCACTTATATGATTTTCAATAGAAATATATTCAATATTTATATATATTGTTTAAACATGATCCATATGAAAATAATATTCGAAATCAATTTTCATAATTATAGAGTGTTTTATGATGCTTATAAATGGAAATTAAAAACATATTATCACATAAAAGAGTAATTTTATCAAATTCATAACAAAAATATGAAATTTACTGTTTAATCCAAAAGTGATAGTGTGAAAAAATATTAAACAACTATTTATTTTCATTTAGTAATTGAAAGTGAAATAGATTCTTTTTCTTTATAGAACAATAAATAAAAAATTAATCTATAAAATGACACAAACTAGTAGTACTTTTTCTAGAAAGTTTAAATTATCCAAAATAATTATCTTAATATCTTATCATATCGAAATTAATCTTAGTAGCATTTACCGACCCATTATTTAAAGATACATTAACATAATTTATTATTATTTTAATATCCTTTAAGTTACATTATTTAGGGTAAAATTAGATTCTTTCACATCTATAAATAAATACCAAAAAAATATGATCTTTAATTAGTTATGTTTAACAAAAAATTCAAAGCTCCATATATTTAAAATCATTGTAATTTCATGATTTATCTAAATGAAATTTACAATTAATACTCTTGTAAGTATTTTCACTTTTATAATAGGAATAATTGACCCTTTTAACTAGGTAATAAACATTATTTGATTGATTTATAAAAATTTCCTCATTTCAAAGAAAAATATAAATGAGGAAAAATAATTTCAATTTTCCCATATAACTCATATTAAATTCATTAGTCATTCATTGTAAAAATTATTTATAAATATTTACATTTAAAGATCCAAAAACAATGTCATAAAAATTATTTGGAAAAATAAAAATATTTTTATAACGATTCATCTTATATATATATTGGTAAACCCTTACAATGTCAAAAATATATTTTAATTGGAAAATAGTTAACCATTAATATCAAGCTTTAAAATCTTGTTTCAAAAAATATATATCCATATGGTGTTTTAAAACATTATCAAGATTATTTTTATTTTAAAAATGGAATGTTTTATGATAAATACTTCTATAAAAATATACTAATTTATAACATGGATTTTGACATCTATATTAAATAATTAAAATAAATGTAATGATGTATAAGTTAATAATATCCAAATAAAATATAATAATGAAACAAGTGAAGAATATTATTCCAAAAAAATAACTTTTCCTTATGAATATACTTGGGAAACTAATCTAGCATTGATTTTAACTATATTTTAGTATTCATTATTTTTTTGATAAAGATCCATTTAATCTCAGTATCATTAGAATAATTTGGAGGGAAAACTATATTACACACATTATTATAATAAAAATCATTTTACTCATATTTGATAGTATGAATCCAATTAGGATCAGCTGATGTTTCATCAATATTTGTAGGTAAAATATCAAAAATAATAAAATTATAGGCATAATTATTTATAATGCATGTTCTATATTGAACATTTTAATCGTCATTTATAATAAACATATCTATTGGGTGATCTATACAAGTCTTCCAAAATTTATCATGCCTAGGTTTAGATTGAGTAGAAATATCCCCCCTTCAATATGTTCCTTTTTATTTTGTGATTCTTCCTATTAAAATTAAAAAAATACAAAATTCATCCTCTAGATATTCAATATCATCAACCATTTAATTTTATTATTTTCGAAACAATATTTACATTAATTTATTACTCAAAATATATTATTATTTATTGTAGGATCTATATTTATTAAAAGTATTTGAATATCTTAAGAAATAAATTCATCCGATTTTACATTTAATTTATCTAAAACGACCTTCATATTAAGAATAATAACTTTAGACCCAAAAATTATTCAATAGACTATTTTAGATTATCCCCCATAAAAAGATCATAAGATGTCTTTTTCAATCCAGGATTTATGATTATTGTAATATCCAAAAATTTATGATGTATGTTATTACAAATAAATGAATTTCTTCAATTGATTTTGAAACAATGAGATTATAAAAATTGTGATATGCTACTAAAATATAATTTAAATAAAAATATTACACCCTAGAAATTAATGCTGGTGTGAATGAATTGGAATAAAAAATTTATGAAGAATTCATGATTTATAAATGTTTAAAAGGAATTTATTGTTTATCATTTTTTTGTAAAAAATTAAAAACATTTGAATAAAAAAATATGTTTTTCTAAATGACTATTTTTTACGTGAAATATTTTATATTAATAAATTAAATTGTTCACTATTAGTGAATGATTTTATGTAACATCTTGCACCATGTCATTGGAATTATAAGGAAGACAAATTCTACATGGACTTAAGTTACATTCCCAAGGCGTCGTAGGCTAGGAAATAAATACAGAGGGAATCAAGGTAAAATTGGGGAAAAAAATTTCCATCATTCAAAAACAAAAAAATAAACCACAAACCATAAAATATGTGATGCATGTCGATAATACATTCAAGCATGTATTACAAAAAGGAAACTAAGTTGTTCCCCAATACTACCCAAAACTAATACAAGCAATCACAATATCATAGGACTGTGTGGAAGAATAAACAATATACCCCAAAATAAACCAAGTCAACTCCACTGCTCTATTTCAAGCTTTATGCTCCAAGCAGAAACACATCTACCAAGCATCACCACAGGCCGGTAGTAATGATTTTCTTTACCTTTACCTGTGTCTTAGAATAAAACATCTGCAAAATAACCCAAGTGAAAAATCATGGGGTGAGTACTAATAATTAGTAGATTTTCTCCAAATGAATTCCCTACACACGCCACTAGGATAAAACTGTTACCACATTTATATAAAAAGAGTATAAAAAACAATTAATAATGTAACAAATTACATTGATCCAAATTTTCATTTAACAAAACATGAAAAAAAAGGAATGCCACACTGATCTATAAGCCACATTTATATCACTCATTATCTCAAAAAAGTAAATATTTCATAGAAACAACAAATCATGTAACCCACCAAGTCCACAACAACATGAAAATACCCATTTCCATAATATGGCAAAACCACTTCAATAAATCACCCATTTATTGAAACCACCCTTAAAAAATTTTTCATGCCAACAATATTCTCATAAAACAATATCATTATTGAAAACCATTTTTATCAACCAATTTTTCAAATCAATACTGGTTTCCCATTTTAAAATCCCCAACAAGAGCATTTCAACCCAAACCCCTATTTTCTCAAAAATATCCAAAACATCACCAATTGAATTTCTAATAAATTTAAAACCTCAAAAACACAATCAATTTAAAAAAAACAATTAAATTGTAACAAAGATTCATGTTCTAGAAAAGTGGAGTAGAGACATAGGCCACATACCTTTAGGGATCCGGTGAAATCGACCCACTAGCAACCATACCCCAATATGGGAAAATGCACTATAGAAACTGCTCTAGATCCCCTTCCCTAACATCCACAAGTGTTGAAATTAGAACCCAAGGACACCAAAACCATGTATATACATGAAAAAATGATGTGGATATATAAAACCAATAATCGGAGAAGATTAGAACTAGAGTAAACCCAAGAGGAACCAAGCGAAGAAACTTACCCGGGATAAACCACCTTGAAATGACCTTAAAACCCATACGAATCGCTTCCAAAATGAGTGGGAGAGCCATTTAATACCTCGAAAGCCAAAAATACCTAGTGAGGCTCAAGTGAGAGAAAATTTGGAGTGAAATGAGGAAACCTAAAAGGAGAATGAATTTAAAACCCCTACTTTTAATTGGTCACACGGTTAGTTTGCACGGTTTGGAAAACCGTGCGCTAACCGTCTACAATACACTGCCTCAAGATAAGGGGTATGTACGGTTTCCATGAACGGTTTGGAAAACTGTGTGTAGGTCGTGTGAAGCCTAATATCTCCCCCTTCAAGGATTCTTGTAAAATTCGCACAGTTTCCCCGAACTGTGTGCCCTTACAAAAGCCTACAAACTAATTCAAAACCATTCCAGACTCTCCCAATATCTTACGAACTCATCCCATGAACATTAAACACATAAAGAGGAATAAAAAGGCTATATTCCACAAACTAAGGGTGAAAAATATTATTTAAATTTATATATTATATATTAAATAATTAAAATATAACATTCATATAGAGTTTTTAATATAATTATATAAGAGTAAATCGATTTTCATGGCTGAAAACTATTTTTTTCTTTTTAAATATGGTTTTCATTATGTTTTGATCACTAATATTAAAATTAATATCTTAAAAATATAAAAATGGAATCATGAAAAATTTATAGAATATTTGGAATAATTATGTTCAAATAATGAAAATAGGCATCTTTTTGTCATTATTAAAAATATCGTTGGAAATATTTTTCACCTTATGAATTAATAAATCAGGTTAACCTAGGTTGTAAATAAGTGTTAAGGTAACAATTTTTCTTCTTAATTATTATTATATAAATTAAATTTTAAACCTATCAGATAAGGAAAAAAATATAATTATTTGTGGAACACTTATCCTTGAAAATGATATATATAATATTTAATGAGATAAAAATAGGTAATGTCACATTTTTACTTTTAAATATTTCATATGTTTTCACATTGAGATAAAAAATGTAATGTATTAATATTATTGGTTACTTACATAATAGTAAAATTATTTTAATCATAATAATTTATTTATAAATTTTTAATGATTAAATAATATACACAATTTCTTATATAACCATGAAATAATATTTATTCAATTAATAAAATAATAAAATAGATGATTTTAAAATAAAAAAATTAAACAAATTAATGATTTATTGTGTAGCATTAATTTATTTGATATATATAGCTGTTTATTAATGTGATAATGGATTATATTGAAATTCAAAATATGTGTGGATGTCCTTGGAGTCGAATTGAATGAATAATGCCAGAAATGATATTAATGATATATTATAATATAATAGTTTATTAAATAACTTTAAAATAATAAAAACATTGAATAAATAAAAAAGAGAAATTTAATGTTCCATTATTTTATCCTTTTACAATTTATGATTGAATTTTTACCTGATAATAAATATTATAGCCTTTTAATATTTAAAAATTAATTAGATTGTCTTGGATTAAAATTAATTACTGAAGGAGCTAAAAAAGTATAATATTTTAAATTACATAAAAACCTATAGAAATTTTATTTTTTTGAGGATATATAGACCTTATCTCATTTTCATTCAAATATATATATACCTTTTAGAATTTTTCATGAGAATTACTATGTTATATGTTATTAATTTTAGTATTTCCAAGGGTTTCATTTCCCTCCTTTAAAAGAGATGCCCCATCCCTATCTTATTTTCACCTAATTGAACTACATATATGGATCAATATAATAACATTTTTCTTATTAAAATAAATATCCATTTTATATAAGTGTTTGTTTTCCAATGAGATTAACCATATGTTTCTTAAGAGATGATTTAAATGAGGACTCTCGAAGAAAATGTTATCATCTAAATCAACCACTTTCAATTTATCTATTATTATACCTCATTTTATTTTTTTATTATTAAACTATAAATAATAATTTTACTTTTCTAAAAATAATTAATTGTTATTATGATTATGAATACATCATTTTGACCCTCTTTTATATCAAATTTAATGTCATAGTACTTATTGTGCATACATATGTCTTGGTGTCTCCACGTAGAGAAATAATTAATTTATAATAACAATAAATTATGGATTAGTATTTTGATGGATTAATTTTTTATATATAATATTTTTTTGAAATAATTATTCATCTATAATTATATTTCTCAATATACCTTCTTAATAATCAATACTTTGGTAAATCATAAGGGTGTTTGTGCTTACATTTAGACTACCACCTCCTCGAAGTGATGCGACTCATTTTTCATTGTTTATTTACATCGATGGAAATAATGATACATTGAATTAGTATATATGATATATATAATATATATTAATGATTATTCGAATGGTAATTATACCTTGTCATTATTTTTCTCAATCATTCGAAAATTGAAAACAATGTTCATGTGTACGTACGGCTGGCGGTCTCCATAATTTGTGTAATGAATTTTTCGATATAAATAATTCAGCATTGAATATATATATATATATAATGAATATATATAATATTTATATCATTATTGACATTATATAGGTTATATAACCATGATCAAAGTACAAGGAACAAAATGTTACAACTAAAACATACAAGTAATAAATATTATATCACATAGAAATTTATTTTAATGATTAATTTTTTATAAATAGGAAATAAAATGTTATTAAAAAGTCATATATTATATGATATATATGGTATTCATTATGTAATATATTTATAATAACTATATATTTATTATATATGAGTTTTGAACTTATATGAAGGATGTTGGTTCTAATGTAAGGGTTTCTTTCACAATCTCATCATTATTCCAAATTATTTAGGTTTATGTATCTCTTAAGAGAATTATGTGATATTTATTTCATAAACACAACATTTTTAATTGTACTATGGTTATTTATTTACATTTTATCATTTTTCATTAATTTTACACTCTTTAAGTACTCAATATACTTAAATAACGTTTTTAAGGAAAAATTATTTTTCTACAAGATTGATAATATATTTCATACATGTGCATATTTTCATTAAAATGTTTAAAAGAATGTTGTTAATATTTTAAAATTATTTATTAAATAAATTTTCACCCATGAATTAATTTTTAGAAAAAAATTATAATGATTCTTCGGGTCGTTTTCCAAATGTGGTACTTTTTTAAATTTTTCAAAATTATAAAAGGAATATTTTTTATCTTATACAACATGAAGATAGTTTCCAACCTTAATTATTGGTCCATAATTATAATTGTACTTAATTATTTTTAATGTTTATTTTCAAATAATGTTTTTTCCAATATAATAATTAAATTTTTAGCTATGATATTTCAAATTGAAAAGTGTATTTTCTTCACAAATTTTTTCAAAGGTATTATTAAGTTATTTTCATCTATGTCAATATCCTTTGTTAAATATTATTTCTTAAAAAGGATATAATCATATGATATCATAAATCATATTTATTTTTGTGTTTTATGAAAATTTTATTAGGTTATGTATTGAAATTCTATATTTTAGTTCTTATGATATAGAAAGTTATTGATTTTTACAACTTTTTGATTATGATATTTTTTTATTAATATGATGATTTTGTTTGACTTGTTAAGTGATAGTTGGAAGAAATAATTACATATTTCCTCTATGAATTTATATGTCACATAAGATAAAACTAAATATGGTAATTGGATAATACCTTATGAATTTCAATATATGATTGAGGGCATGTCCTTAACGGTATTTATATTTCTTGGAATAAGGCCTCAACTAGATGTTTCAAATGTCCAAAATTATGAATTCCATATTTATTAAATAATTTAACTATTTTCATATGATTTTATGAATAGTTATGATATACATGGATATTTTTCAAGATTATGTGATTATTTATATGTTTTTATTTGATCATCATTAGTTAATGTCATATTAGTCATTCCATATTTAGTATTAATAAAATATATACCCTTATAGTTCATCTAATATCATTTATTTCATTTCATTCAATTTTTGGATGGTGATGGAAGTGTATTATTATTTAAATTATGTTATATTTTAAATGGAACAATAATTTTCTCAAATAAAATAACATATATTATTTTATATTTCCAAATGTAATATAATTTTCAAGTATGTATCTATATTTACAATACTACTACACTATTTTTTATTTCTACATTAGATCGCATGTATCTAGAACCAATGTATGAAAGTATTCACAACCTCTAGGATTTTAGACTATGTTTCCAATCAATTGTTATTAGATAAATGTTAGTAGAAACATTGGGAACTATATTTTGTGAAACATAGATTTAGGAAAATAAAATTACAAATTACTTTATGGATTTTTCTATGTATTGGATAACATCCAAATGTTTTGTTAAGGTATAAATCATGTTGTTTTCCAATAAATATATCTTATCTAGATACTACAAGTGGATGGGGGTTTCAAAAAGTTTCATTTGGGGGTAATAATGTAATAATGAATTTTATGGGTATATCATGGCCATTAATCTGGTGCATAGTGAGTTTTTCCTTACTACACGTCTGATTGAAATCTCTTGGTGGATATACATTGGATAATTCATGTTTTTATTACTAAAAATTATAAAATATTAGAAATTATTTTTATTATTTGAGAATATTCCCAAACCAACCAAATTTATTATCATTAGATTATTTATGCATAAATTTCCAATTTATATTAAGTTTTTCATAGGTTTTGAAATTATAAATTATGTTTCAAAATGTTATGATCTAATATACTATATTTAACTAATTATAAATGAAACCTAATGGATGGGATTTAAACCATAAAAATTCATTTAATTTAAATAATGATTAACCTCCTAGGAAAGATAATAATGTTATTGCCGGAGATGAGAAAAATATAACTATATTTGAGAACCTCACCCATGTTATAACCAATAACAATACATTTATAGAGCATCATACTAATCCAAAATTTGGAGTAAAGTCGTTTGATATCTTTATGTAACATAAACCTACACAATTCAATGGGACGACAAATCCCTTTGTAGCTGAGTAATTGATATGTTCCATAGATAATATCTTTATTACTTTGGAATTTAATGAGAAGAGAAGGTTATCATGTAAATGTATTTTTTCTTTGGGTATGAAATCAATAGTGGTAATTGATTCAAAACACTCTGGATTGGGTAAAAATAGTAACCATATAAGTGAAGGGTTTAAAGTAAATTTTCCTTGAAAAATATTGTCCTCGTGAATAATGTGTTTATATGTAGATATAATTTATTAATTAGACATCAATGGAAGAGGAAATGTTTCTAATTATGAAGCTAAAATTAGAAGTATATAAAGGAAAGATTCAAATTATGTACCTAATCTAAAGATAAATATTATTTGTTTCATTGATTGTATTAATCCTATAATATGAAGTGAAATACTCTCTAAAACATTCTCATTATATAAGGACATAGTATTATGTTTTATAAAGACATAAAATGATTTATCCATGTCTAATGGATTTGATGGGAATCATTAAAAAAAGAGTAAAAAAGCAAAAAAATGGATAATTGGAAGAAGATGAAAATGAAATTTCCAGCAAATGATAATTGTGGAAGGAGGAACCAAGGTACATTTTTAAGAGGATTATTTTTTTCATGTGTGGAGAAAATTCCATCATGTTCATGAATGAATTGTTAAGGGATATGCTACCAATGGAAATTTCTTTAATAGTAATGAGATCTTGAACTATTACAACCAATTCCCTAAAAATTACAGAATCTTAAGACAAATGAATCCAAGGATATAATGGAAAGTTCAATCAATTAAAACAACTGATGTTGTGGTTCCTAGAGCTTTGAAGGAAGTTATAATTATCATCCAGTTTAGGATTTAATTTTTTTAATTTTATTAGGATTCAAAACACTATTTAATATCTACTAAATTTTGTAATGGAATCACATCACATCCATAAAGACTAGATCTTGAGATAGTAGATAAGACTCATAATGGTAGGATTAACATATATATACCCTATATCTTATATTTAATATTATTTTTTGTGAATTTTCTTCCAGTTATTCTAGTTATTATTCCTCTTGTGTATTTTAAAATAGATTTTGGTATGGACTATCTCACTAAGTATAGATCCCATATTAATTGTTATATAAAGGAAGATAAATTTGATATTAAAAATCAATCAATAATAATAAATCAGTTTGAGGATGAACCTGAATACCTAGTGGCAATTACTTCAGTAATATGGGTTTTGATACCTATTAATGAGGGAAATTTAACCTCAATGGTTTGTGAGAAACTATATATTTAAAGTGTTCCTATTATTTAGAAACACTTTGATGTATTCTTGTGGACATTTCTATTTTTCCCCTAAATCATGATGTTCTTTTTTCATTATTAGTTATTACTAATGTTATGCTTATATTATAGAAAACTTATAGAATGTAATTTATTGAGATACATTAATTGAATATGAAACTCAATGGGAATAATGATAAGGGAATAATGTACACTATTGCTTATCTATAAGGAGAAATTGTCCTCTTCGTTATGAAGAAAATGGGTTAATGAATAATTGAATTGATTATAGATAATATAAAATGTTCACAATCAAGAATATCTATCCTCTACCTAGTATTGATTATCCATTTGATCAATTTCAAGGAGACCAATATTTTTCAATGACTGATATAAGATCTCGATATCATCCATTAAATATCAATAGGGTCTATATACCAATTAAATCGTTCCATACAAGGTATCCTCATTAAGAATTCATATTAATTCTATTTGGAATTATAAATTATCCAACTATCATCATGGATTCAATTAGTCTTTAGATTTTACTGTGACTAGTTTTTTGTAATCCTTATAGAAGATATTATTAGATATTTAATGATTAAGGAAGATCATGAAGAATATTTAATAATTTTGTGGAAAAACAAAATAAGTGAGAATTTGTATTTAAAATTTAGAAACTTTAATTTTTGACTTTAGAAAGATTCGTTTTAGGTCATGTAATCTAATGTGAGGTTATATCACATGATACATCAAAGAAGGATGTTATTAAGAAATTTCCTAGACCAACCACAGTGATTGAAATTTATAGTTTTATTTGGATGGATGGATACTACTGATGATTTTTGAGAAATTTATCATGAATATTTAATCCACTCACTATGTTGACTCTAAGGGGGTTATGTTCTTAGTGATTAATGGATTTGAAGAGAGTTTTAATTTAGTGAATATGTGGTTTGTTAGTATGAATATTCTTACACTACCAAATGTTGTTGTAATGACCCAGAAATTTCAAGGAATTTTTTTTCTTAAATACTTTGTAATTTTACGAGTCTGCTGTTTATGATGGCACTTGATTCCGAGGCCCGGTGTTTCCAGAATCAATTTCTAATGTTTTTTCAGGTACATTCAGTAAATGTACATGCAGGTTTTTCTATCTTCTGAACTGGTGCTCAAAATTGTAATCTGAGGACACCAATGAACTCGCAGCGCCGTTATTCGCTTATGGGGACCTTTACCGCTGTTGTGTTTTATACGGGTTGAGAGTTAATATTTGGGGATTTAGAATAAAATAAATAAAAATTGTGGAAAAAAAATTTAATTTATAAATGTTAGTTATTTCCTCCCAAGGGTAGTTAGAGGTGGGGCCCACACCCGCATAACCTCCCATGAGAGGATATTTGTGAGGTGGGGCCCACATGAGCCCTAACCTTTCATCTCCCAATAACTCCAATCCACTCCCTTAAACACCCTTGTTTAATTTTTTACAACCCACTTTAAACCTTTGGACTTCCACTTAAATGTGGAGCCTCTCCATCTCTCGTCCATTAAAGTTGCCAACTCTAATGCCTTAATTAATTCAATTTACATTTTGAATTAATTTTAATATACATGGCAATGTTATATTACAGGAGGGCCTTATTATTATTTTGGTTGGAAAATATTTTGGGAGAGCTCATGAGAATTAGAAGGAGTTCCTCTCTTCAATGAAGAACAACCGAAGAATGATGAACATTTCCTTCGATCTTCAGCCAAGCCAAACGAGAAGGAGCCACCCGCAAAGAACGTCGACGACGCGTCATCCTCTGCTCCTTCTTCCCTGATGTCAACGAGTTGATTCCGTCATCCTGCAACACCGTTTTCCATGACGCCCGACTACCGCAAACCTTATTTCGAGGTAGGGGTTTGCTTCAATTTTATTTGAATAAAATTTTTCTTCATTCTTCGCTGAAATCATATTACGTCTTCGACCAATTGCTATCGCATAACGCAGAGGGAACGGGCCAAACAAACATGGGACGACGACCCTCCGATTGTTATTGGACAATTTAGCGGTGGGAATGGGAGGTGGCGGGGAGAAACAGAAGCGGCGGTCATGCGCCAGCCGCATGTGGTAGAACCACGGCCCGAAACCACGGGCCGCTCGGCTGATGAAGAACAGCCCGGCCAAAGTCGGCCGGGCTGGTGGAACCACAGCGCCTGATGGTGCCGCGCTGTGGAAGACCGCGGCCAGCCGTCCGTGGGCCGCTCGGTGGACGTACTGGCAGGCCAGGATGGGAATACCCACGAAGCCAGGAGGGCACCGTGCTGAAGGAACTGTGGCCCACCCTTGTGGGCCGCACGCGCTAGGATGGTCGGCCGACTTCGGCCCGCCGGTTGGGACGGCGGCGCCGTGCAGCACCGTCGGTTCCAGAAATTGGGGGGCGGGGCCCGGCCCCCTCGGACCGCTCAGCCACTCGGGCCGAGCAGCGGCCAGCCGGACCGCACCCTGCTGGGCTGGGCCGTGCCCTGCCGGGCCGCGCCGTGCTGTTCCAAGCCGCACCACACCGGGTGGGGTTGGGTCGCGCCCTGCCGCACCGTACCGGGCAGGTCCGACCCTCTCTGGGGTGGGCCGTGCCCCACTGGGCCAGGCCGTGCCTCCTTGGTCCAGGTCACACGCATTATTGGGCCGGTCTGACCCTCTGCTAGGTCGAACCTGCCAAAACAGGTTTGACCTGACCCACCAGCCCACTGGGTTTAACAGGCCGGGCCCGTTATCACTTAAACAGAAATAACATCAAGACCGTGCATCCGATCGACGCGTAGTCTACAGAACTGTAATTTTCACGACGAGGTGGCCCTTTTTCGATACTAATGGTGAGTTTTGGATGACTTTGGAAAAATGTCCGGGTTGTTTTGAAACTGAAACCTATCGGGCCCTCAGAGATGAAACGCTTATAACTTAAGGACCGAAAGTCTGATTGATGTGTCGTAAAATACGTTGGTTTCCTTTTGATGAGAAGGTTATTTTGGAATACTCCACTTGAGATTTAGACATTGTTGGATTAATATAGGGTTGGTTTGAGCCTAAAAACCAATCGGGCCCCTAGAAAGAAAATGCCAATAACTCTCAAACTGGGCATCCGATTGACGCGTTGTCTCTTGCGTTGAGACCCCTATGATGTGGCCGTTATTTTTAGATACTTCTATGTGAGACTTAATTACACATGGAGTATCGGCTTGTGGATCGTGGAGCGTACCCTCCCGGTGACTAGCGAGGGGATTATAGAGACCTTGTAGCTGGCTGAGACTTGACGACTGCTGATCGATCGACTCGAAGTGATTTGGATGGCCCAGTGGGGAGAGCTTATTTGTAGCAGCAGACCCACAGTGGAGGAGTGCTTGGTTGTATCGGAAGACACGTGGTACTCTACAGAAGGAGTACCTCTGTTGGCTATGAGGGGGAGCGCTTGGTTGTAGCGGGAGACCCACTGTTGGAAGTGCTTGGTTGTAGCAGGAGGCCAACAGTACTTGATAGGTGGAGTCCTTCAGGAGTCCAAGGTTAGTGGGAAGCGCTTGGTTATAGCGGTTGACCCACTGTACTCTATAGAGGAGGGGTTATCTAGCAGTCTTGGTTTCGACATCGTGAATAAAAATCCTTGTTTGAGCTGAGTCAATTTCCTTTGTGTTTTCCTCATGACGTAGAAAGGGTACTTGATAACATTAGTATATGTATGGGAATATACCTATGTAATGGTTATCCGTTGAAATCATACTTTTTGATTTATCCTTGTTGTATTTTTGTGAGACCTTGAGGGTCTCGTGGTCCCTACTAAGTATCGTTATACTCACCCCTACATGGGCTATGCCTGCACCTCGTTGTTTTGGATGCAGACGACGGACAACGCTGACCGAGGCTGAGTGTAAGAGGACTGGATAGTACCTGGAGATGGACGTCACGATGAGATAGTACCATGTGGAGACAGATGGGCATGTACCACTTAGGAGACCATCTGTACCCACCCTTGAAGTGGGGTTCCCGGAGGATGACTCACTGGTTGCTGTTTTACTTTTCTGCAGTTGTAATAGCTTTTCAGTTGTACTGTACTTTACTGTTGGGCTTGTATTTCCGACCCCTTTACTTTCATCACTTAATTGAATATTCTGTATTACTTATTGCTTTATTCTATTGCGTACTCTATTGTGTTTTTTTGCTTTTATAAAGGCAATGCCTTCCCTTTTTGTCGGGATTTATGCCTTTTGTGCTTGTTTCCAGCCCCTGGCCTATGGAAGGCGGGCTTGGGGTTGTCACGGCACGGGCCCCGAGGATGGGTCATTACAAATTGGTATCAGAGGGAGGCTCTACAGTAGAAATCAGGACTTTGATCTTTCTTTCTGGGAATCAATAGTGTTAAGATTACCGAGTGTGGTTTTTAGTTCAGGGAGTCCAGTGTTGGTGCGGCGGCCGACGTATCCATACACCAGGACCCTGACATCTGACTTCTGACTCAATGCACAAAAACAATGATTGTGTGTGTGTTTTAGAAAGTTTTTCCTTTATGTCAGATCAACCCAGGTCATCTCACCAGGTATATTCTTTGATCATGTCACATTTTTTTCATTCAAGATGCCTCCTCACGGATGACCATCTAGAGCCCCAAGAGTTGTACGTACTGATAGGCCACCAAGGGACAAGGCCTAAGTACATGTCCCTCTTCTAGTGGAGGCACCAGTGGTACCACTTTATGTTGGGCCACCGATGCCACCAGCCCCAGCAGTAGGAGATAAATGCCACTTGAGCGCGCTGCACGAGATCCAGTGCCAGATCCCACCCAGTTTCTGGTGAGAGACAGACCCGTATGCGGCTGAGGATTGGCTGGAGGTTGTGGAGAGAGTGTTCAGACTGGTAGGGACACCAACATACTTTATGGTGATCCTTGCTACCATCCTCCTTCAGGCATCAGCAGACAGATGGTGGAGCCTGATGCTCAAGATGCATGATGAGGAAACACTTCTATAGGAAAAATTTGAGAGCCTGTTCTGGGTGGAGTTTGTACCAGCCACCCTTCGAGCGGTGCGTATTTAGGAGCTACTGCATCTGCAGCTTGGCAGAATGACAGTAGCATAGTACTCAGTGAGGTTCACAGACCTCTCACGCTACTCTGCAGATATGGTATGAGACCCGCTCTTCAGGGCCCGGACCTTCGAGCAGGGACTCAGGAGAGAGATTATAGCTTCAGTTGTCTCCCACAGCATCCCAACACAGTCAGGGGTGTTGGAGAGAGCCCTCCTAGTGGAGTGTTTCCTTGTTGAGAAATATCCTACAGCGAGACCCACTACTAGTCGACATGCAGTAGAGTCTTCTGCAGCTGGCACTAGACAGATGACACAGGGGTCCAAGAGGACCAGAACCATATGTGGTCGACCGCATGACTCAGGATCGTGTGTACGAGGCACCTGGGGTAGATACAGACTTATCAGAAGCGGATAGTGTTACTCCTGCGATGGGCTTGGTCACATGGAACGTGACTGTCCGACACGCCTTCCAGATGATCATCATATAGATAAAGGACCTCTGAGGCAGAGGCAAAGGTTCGATCAAGGCGGACCACAAGGAGCAGGAGATTGAGGCAGAGGAGCTAGCCATATAACTGGTGGTGGACGATGCTTTGAGGTGTTTCCACCACCACCACCATGAGGTCCACCCCAACCATAGGGAACGAGTAGACATGGTAGAGCACAGCTTCAGGCAGCTGAAGCATATGACTATGGAGCTCAGGAAGCCGGAGGACAGGAGAGGGATTAGTTCCATGCATAACGGACTTTGTTAATGATGCTTCTAACTTTGTTAATATCGTTGTTGTGGATGCTTTGAGTCTTTGTACTTTGAGCTGCTGTAATAAAAGACACTTGTCTGTGTGACATTTTCTTTCCCTCCTTTTTGTGTGGTTAATACTAAGAGGTTCTGGATAAAACTGTTGACTTGACCCTCACTTTTGAAATTTCTACTGGGAGAGACCCATTAACCACACACTAATGCCGATAGTGTGACTCAACCCTTGGAGGCTAGAGTGACGGTTGGATCTCTTGGTAGTAGCGTCAAGGCCTTATAACATCGTCCATGGCATGAAATAGTATCATTCATGTCAGGATTGACTGTATTAGGCAAAGAATGTGGTTCATCCGAGGGATGAGACCAGATTTCTCTTTTCAGAAAAGGATAAATCTTAATAGCTCTTGTAGGACGTATGTAAAAAAGGCTGTAGTCTAATTATTTACAAATGGCTAGTCCCATCCAAAGTTCGTTCAACGAATGATTTATGGTTTACTCTAATCACAAAAGTCTCTGATGCGTACTCAGTACCCTCATATGCTTCCCTAGTGTATGTTGTCGCATTACAGGGACATAAATCCCTGAGGTGGGGGTAATGTAAAGACTCGAGAAATTTCAAGGAAATTTTTTTCGTAAATACTTTGGAATTTTACGAGTCTGTGGTTTGTGACAGCACTTGATTTCGAGGCCCGGTGTGCCCAGAATCAGTTTCTGAAGTTTTTTTTGGGTACGTTTAGTAAACGTACGTGCGGGATTTTCTATCTTTTGAACCAGTGCTCGGAATTGAATTATGAGGACACTGATGAACTTGCAGCACCGTTATTCGCTTAAGGGGACCTTTACCGCAGTTGCGTTTTATGCGGGCTGAGAGTTAATATTTTGTGATTTAGAATAAAATAAATAAAATTTGTGGAACATTATTTTATATTATGGATGTTATTTATTTCCTCCCAAGGGGAGATAGAGGTGGGGCCCACACCGATATAACCTCCCATGAGAGGATATTTGTAAGGTGGGGCCCACACAAGCCCTAACCTTTCATCTCCCCATAACTCCCCTCAACTCCCTCAACTCCCTTAAACCCCCCTTTTTAATTTTTGACAACCCACTTTAAACCATTGGACTTCCACTTAAATGTGGAGCCTCACCATCTCCCATCCATTAAATTTTCCAACTCTAATGCCTTAATTAATTCAATTTACATTTTGAATTAATTTGAATATACATGTTAATGTTATATTATGGGAGGGCCTTATTATTATTTTTTTTGGAAAATATTTGGGGAGATCTCTTGAGAATTAGAAGGAGTTCCTCTCATCAATGAAGAACTGCTGAAGAACGACTAACATTTCCTTCGATATTCGGCCATTCCAAAGGAGAAGGATCCACCTGAAAAGAATGCCGACGATGTTCCATCCTCAGCACCTTCTTTCCCGACTTCAACGAGTTGACATCGTCACCCCGCGACACCATTTTCCATGACGCCCGACTACCGAGATCCTTATTTCGATGTAGGGGTTTGATTAAATTTTATTTGAATAAAATTGTTCATCATTCTTTGCTGAAAACATATTATGTCTTCGGCCAATTGCTATCACCTAACACGGAGGGCGTGGGCCAAATGAACATGGCCTGATGACCCTCCGATGGTTCTTTGATAATTTGGCGGCAGCAATGGGAGGTGGTGGCGTCGAAAGGAAGCGGTGGAAGAACCGCGGACCGCAACCGAAAGCCGCTCGGTTGAAGAAGAACCTGTCGGTCGAAGCCGGAAAGGCCGGTGGAACCATGGTAATCCATGGCTCCGCGCTGCGGAAGACCACATCCCCCATTCTGCGGGCTGCTCGGCGGATGAACAGGCCGGTAGGAGGCCGACTGGGCGGGGAATACCCGCGGCGCCAGGAGGGCCCCACACTGAAGGAACCATGGGTCGCCCGTGCGGGCCGCTCGCGCCAGGAATGCCGGCTGGCGTCGGCCGGCTGGTTGGAAGGGCGGTGCCGATCGGCGCTACCGGTTTGGGAAAGCGAGGGGCCGCACCCCCCTGAGGACCGCTTGGCCAACCGACCGATCGGCGGTAAGTCGGGCCACGCCGTGCCGGGCTGCGCCGTGTCGTGCCAGGCTAGGAAGCGCCGCACCGGGCAGGGCCGCATCATGCCAGACAGGGCCGCGCCCCCTCGGGCCGGGCCGCGTGACTCATCAGGCCAGTCCGACCCTCTACCGGGTCGGACCCGCCAAAACTGGGTTGACCCGACCCCCTAGCCCACTGGGCTTAACAAGCCGGGCCCGTTTTCACTTAAACGGGAATAACTTCAAGATCATGCGTCTGATCGATGTGCCATCTACGATAATGGGATTCTAGTGACGAGGCAGTCCTTTTTCAATACTCTTGATGTGTTTTGGATGACTTAGTAAAAAATAGACGTGTTGGTTCGAAACCGAAACCAATCGGGCCCTCAGAGCGGAAATACTTATAACTTAAGGATCAGACGTCCGATTGACATTTCGTCAACTAAGTTGGTTTCCTTTTTATGATACAGATCTTTTGGAATACTCCACTTGAGGTTCGGACATATTTGGAGTACGGTCATGTTGGTTTGAGCCTAAAAACCAACCGGGCCCCTGGAACGGAAATGCCAATAACTCTCAGACCGGGCATCCGATTGACGCGCCGTCTGCTGCGTTGAGACCCCTATGACGTGGTGGTTCTTTTGAGATACTTCTACGTGATACATTACGAAACATGGAGTATCATCTCGTGGCTTGTGTAGAAGACCCTCTCAGTGACGAGCGAGCAGATTGTAGAGACCTAGTAGCTGGCTGAGACTTGACGACTGTTGATCGATTGACTCGGAGTGATTCGGATGGCCCAGTGGGGAGTGCATGGTTGTAGCAGCAGACCCACGGCGGACGAGTGCTTGGTTTTAGTATCAGACCCATGGTACATGATAGAAGGAGTATCTTTGTAGGCTGTGAGGGTGAGCGCTTGGTTGTAGTAGTAGACCCACTTTGGGAAGCGCTTGGTTATAGTAGCAGGCCCACAGTACTGTCTCGGTGGAGTACTTCAGCAGTCCAAAGTTAGTGGGTAGCGCTTGGTTGTAGCGGCATTCCCACTGTACTCGACAGAGGAGGAATTATCTAGCATCCTTGGTTTCGACATTGTGAATAAAAATCCTGTTTTGAGCTGAGTCAATGACCTTTTTTGTTTTCCTCATGATTGAGATGGGTTACTTGATAACTTTGGTATATGTATGGGCATATACGTTAGTAATGGTTATCTGTTGAAATAAAACTTTTTGGTTTATACTTGCTGGATTTTTGTGGACCCTGAGGGTCTTGGGGTCCATACTGAGTATTGTTATACTCACCTCTGCACGGGCTATGCCCGCACCTCATTGTCTTGGATGCAGGCGATGGATAACGTGGACCGAGGCTGAGTGTACGAGGACTGGACGGTACCCGGAGGTGGACCTCGTGACAAGACGGTACCCGGAGGAGACCGACGGGCGTGGACCACTGAGGAGACCATCTGTACCCACCCTTCATGTGGGGTTCCCGAAGGACTACTCAGTGGTTGCTGTTTTACTTTTCTACAGTTGAACTAGCTTTTCAGTTGTACTGTACTTTACTATTGGTCTTGTATTTCCTGCCCCTTTACTTTCAACACTTACTTTTGTATTCAATATTACTTAGTTCTTTATTCTATTGTGTGCTCTGTTGTGATTGTTTACTTTTATAAAGGAAATTCCTTCCCTTTTGATTGGTATTTACGCCTTTGGGGCTAGTCACCAGCCCCTGGCCTATAGAAGGCGGTCTTGGGGTAGTCACAGCACGGGCCTTGACGACGGGTTGTGACAGTTGTATAAGTGTTTTTGATATATAGTGTTGTATCAAATAAGGGACATAGATAATTATTCATGAAAATTATATGGTTATATATTATTCCTTGCTTGAATAGATTTTTAATGTGAAAAATTACCATACTCATAGTTTGGAGTTTGACATTGTAATTTTTTTTAGAAATTTAAATGAACTATCTGTATGGTGAAAGGATTTGAATTTATACTGATTATATAATATTGAAGTATATTTTTACATTTATGGAGTTTAATGTGTACCAAAT
The DNA here is from genome assembly GCA_963277665.1 of Viscum album. Taxonomy (NCBI): domain Eukaryota; kingdom Viridiplantae; phylum Streptophyta; class Magnoliopsida; order Santalales; family Viscaceae; genus Viscum; species Viscum album. The sequence goes on along the minus strand of OY728153.1, from coordinate 1,352,409,126 downwards.
AATGTTATTAGAGTTGATCAAATAATATTATTCTACATAATTTTCTATCAAATGATGGGAAAAATGTGGATGATGCTTTGAGTTGGAAAGACCATGCTAGTATTTCCTAAATGTGATTTGAAAGATAACCATTTTTTAATTTTGAGATGATAATTCTTGATATTATGAGGAATGTATAAATATCATATTTTTTAGATAAATGTTCAACCATCCATCCATTATAGGATTTTAAAGTCATTGATGGAAGCTAAGGAATTATTAATTAAGGTGAGGATAGATCCAGAGAACATCCATTATCATTCCTGAATAATAAGGATATAAACCAATCATGTGTCACCCCATTACTATAATTGAAGAAGGAATGATTGGATAAATATCATTTTTCTTCATTCTTTATGCATCTTGGATGTACGAAGATTTATAGTGGCCTGAATGATTATTATTATTTTTGGGAAAACAGAAAAAATATATTATAGATTTTGTTTCTCAATTACTTGTATGTTATTAAGTTAAGAATGAGATACTAAAATATAAGGAGATGTTAAAACTATTTCCCATAATAGAATTGAAATGTGAAAAACAAATTATCTTGTTACCGTACTCTACAAAAATGTTAAAATTGCAACAATTATATTTAAGGCGATTTTGATCACCTTACAATTTCATCACAGTTCAAATATATGAAAATTAGTTTTATCCAATAATTAAAATTCCAAAATATAAATTAATAAAGTTGTTAGGTTTCACGCACTAACACATTATATTACGCATGATCGGGATCAGCGGTTTCCCATAAAGATCTAGAAAATTATTCATTGAGGTATATATACATATTTTAATTTCAATACGTCTTCTTTCATTATAAATATTGATAGATTTATGGGACCATTTAAATTCTATCATCCCTATTGAGATCATTCTTAATGTGTTTCAATATTGGTTTATATTAACACCTTTCAATACATCATTTTTTTATACCAATAGCTTTCACTCAAGAATTCTGATGGATCTTTATGAATCAATATATATAAGGAAAAGAATAAATCTAATGTTTGGGGATAAATTTATGGAAATAAATTTGTTAGGGCCAGATCTATGTAATTAAATTTTATATTTTGTTATATCAATTCCATAGTAAATATTGGAAACATATTTTCTAAAAACAAGTTATAATGGAAACTATCATTGGGATCTAAAGTAGGATGATGATGATAAGGTATTCCCATGAATATAACCTTGGAAAAAGGTTTTGATATTTGAAAACAATCAGAATATGAGCTCTAAATTTAGTGGTAACATTGAAATTATAGATTATATCAGTGTGCTATCTTATCTCTTGGAATTTCAATCAGTTATCTCACATGTTAATTGTGTGTTCTGTGTTTTTATCCTAATGTCGTACCTTCATATGACATAATATTTTCCAAAAATAGGCATAGTAACACTAGATAAAGATATCTCATATGAGTAAAAAATGTTGGAGGGTATAAATAAAAGATAAATAGTGATAGGAAATAAGAAAACTCACCTAATCAATGTGTTGTTTCAGAATAAAAAAATTGAAGAATCTAAGTCAGAACCTGAGGATGAGATAAGGTAAAAGAATCAATAGTTTGTATAAGTGTGAGATAATTTAAATGGGGAAATTACTATTTCAGCGGTATAATGTAACACCCCATGATATGATGATATATTTACATATGAATAAATTTAATAAGTTCCATAGTTTGCACAAAACTGAGTTAAAAAACCAACAATTTATTATTAAAATGTTATCTAAATTTGATAACTGTAACCTAATCATAATATTCAGTTGTTATGAATTGGACTGTCATAATTATCAAAAAAATTAGACATGTATAAAATTAATTCCTTAGTACTCAATTGACTGTAAAATAAAAAAAATCATTCAAGGAAAGAGATACGTTTCTTTGAAAACCCATTTTTAATCATAAAATGTGTTTTTATCATAATAAATTAAATTTGTTACTATTCATGGATGACTTTATTTAAATTTATATTTTAATTATTTAATAAAAATTTTAACATTCTTCAAATGTTTTTACTAGGAATGAGATATTAAAAAATCTTACTTTATTCGATAAAATTATGTTTTTTCTAATAGGTGGTTTTTATCACGTTTTTTACATAATTTGAAATTAAGATCAAAAACTTATAGGGATTGAATCCTAAAAAATATATATCATATTTGGAATCAGTATATTCGCATTTTTTAAATAGAAACCTTTTATATATTGAAATTATTAATAGTAATAATGGTAAAATTTATCATATTTGTAATGGATAAATCAGGTTAACCTACTTAAAATGTAAGTGTTAAAGTTACCATTTTTCATATTAATTATTATTGGATGAATTTAATGTAACCATTACCACATTAATCTTGACATTTAGTTATTTAAGGCATACTTTTTCATTCATATGACATATATTACATTAAAATAAAATAAAAACACAAAATTTCATTGCATTTGTTTTAAATATATTGTATGTGTTAACATAGAAATAATAGAGTTTTTTTAATGAAAATTAATGGTTTTTATGAATAATGAGATGATTATTATGATTCTTATTTATTAAAAAAAATTGTGACTATAAAATTAACAGAAATTCATACATAACACTGATATAGTATTTATTCAATTATTTCACAAATAAAATAAATGAGTATAAATATATTAAAATTAATAAGCAATAGAGAAATTATTTTTTTCCAAGAATTTAGTAGATAAATATAAAATATTTTTATATTGTTATGAAAATATTATGATTCTATATTTTTCATGATTTAATTGAAGTAAAATTGAATGAATAGTGTCATGAGTGACCTCAATGATATTTTATGTAAAATATATTTTATAAGAAAATTTAAAAATATTAAAAATATTAAAAGAGGTAAAGTGGATATGAAATAGTCTATAATTTCATCCCTTTCCATTTGTGAGTTAAGTTTCACATTATATTCCAAATTATAACCTTTTCATATTTAATTTTTTTTTCAGATGAATAAAATAAAAATATGATATCCGAAGGATTAAACTAATAGATAATTTAAAAATGAAACCAAAACCAATGTAAATTTGATTTTATTAGGTTATATTAAACATATAATATTTTTATTCTTATATAATTAAATTTATAATAATTATTTTTTATAATTACTTAGTTATATTTTATCCTTTTTAGTTATTCCAATTGTAGAATTCCCCTCTCTTATAAAAGAATTCCCTTTCATAACTTATTTAAAAAAAATTTATAAAACATTACCTACAAATACCTACCAATTTTAATCTAAAGGCACTATAGGTACTATTAATCCAATGATTCTAACACCACGTTCATTGTAAATGGTTATGATATAGGTCTCTTGAAGAAGAGTGAATCGTTTTACCCAACCACTTTCAATATATTTTTATTTTTTAAAATAAATTTTTTTGTTATTCATCATAAAATAAAAACTAAGTGTACTAAATATACTAAAATTGTATTATAATTGTTATGTAACCATTATTATTGACAATGTTTTCCATCAAATGGGATGTGAAAGTATTTCTCATCATTATATAAGGCTTATTGTATACATGTGGTGATAAAATTACGTTTTAGTCAAAATATTTTATGGATGTGTATTATTTTTGACTAAATATTTAGATATTAAATATATAAAATAATTATGCTTCTGGAATAAAAATATAAAATCATCCATCATACTATCAAATCTGCTTGAAAAAGATAACATTTCTTGTGTGTATGTATGGTCAACCACCTCCACAAAGCAATGTGATTCATTTTTTATTTTCACTTTTTGTATATTTTAATAATGTTGGATTTAATGAGTATATATGATATATATGATATATATGAAATAATTACAATTCTATTTAGGCTAATTATTGTTTAACTTTCTTTCGTTGCATCTTTCAAAAATTAAAAGTATATTTCATGTGTACATACGGCCTACCACCACGATGAATGGTGTAATTCATTTTTCTATCTCTATATTTCATTAATGAATGTGAATATATATATATATATATATATTGAATATATATTATATTTATATAGTTATTATTATCATAGAGATAATGGAATAATGATCACGGTATTGGGATGAAAACTACTAAACCAAAACATGCATGACAAATAAAGTGGTTATCATACAGAAAGAGTAATTTAAGTATATAATTTTTAATTAATGGGTAATAAAGGGAAATAAGTTAATGATATATTAATTCCATAAAAGATAATTATATTCTAATGGAGTTAGTATATTTATATATTTAGTATACATGAGGATCAAACACTTGTGAAGGATGTTGGAGATGATATAGGTGTTTATTTTATGATCACATCATTATTTGAGATTGTTTATCCTTAAGCCTCCTTTGGGAGAATTATATAGTATTTATTTATTCAAAAATATATTTTTTTTTATCCACCGGTTATTTCATATCATTAAAATTGTTTTATAAATTTTCCTCTCATTAAGTACAGAAGATTCCAAAATCCTGTTTTTAAAGAAAACCGACAGTGTTTTTCTACTCGGTCATGAATTTCTTTCTTTATTGTCAATATCTTACATAAAAATTAGGAAATAATTTTCCTATGATTAAAAAATAATTTATGGAATAAAGTTTTACCCATTTTAGATATATTAGAAAAAAATTAAATTTAATGTTCTTTTCTTTTTCAAAATGTTTTATTTTTTATTTTGTTTACAAAAGTGTGAAGGTAATTTTTTTAAATTATATGATATGAATGAAATAAAACTTCATCGTGACCCATCAATGTTTTAATTATTTATTAAAAATTTTAAAATAAAATTTTATTCTTAATATTTTATAATATTTTAGATATGTAATTTCAAATTGAACTGGGTATTTACTTAAAGAATTTTTCCCAATTAACTATTTAAAGTATTTTAATATATTTAAAAATAAATTTTTTAATATTATAGTCTAATGAAGATATACTCTAATAATAAAGTACCCTATATTAATTTTTATGGTTTATAATTAGTTTTACTACGGAAATTATAGAAATTCCATATGATAGATCTTCTATTATAGATAGTTATCTATTTTAGGGCATGATGATTAGGTTGTAATGTTTATTAATATATTAAATGAATTAGAATTATTATTTAAGTTTTGGGTACCATAATTTCATATACCCTCAATGCATTAATTTGTATCATAAGAAAAAATAGAATATGTGTTTTTCAAGGACCTAACCAATTTATATAGATGTGTTAGCATAAGGCCTGGATGACATTTATATGTATTAGAACATATCCTTGATGGTATGTTTTAGACATAGAGAATTATGAGTTTCATAATTATGAAATGATTTACTGATGTTAATATGATTATCCAAATACGTATGATACACATGGATAAGTTTCATGCTCATTAGATTATTTTGATGGTATTATTTGATCATTATTTATTTCTTCTAAATTATTTCAGCCTTATTTAGCTTTCATTGTATATATACAATTAATAAGAATATAATCATACCACTTTATTTTGATTCTATTCCCTGGGATTTTAGGATGTGTTTTTTGATTTAAATACAGGTATATGATAATGAGAATAATTACCATCTATAATAAAATTTTATGTTGTCTTTTATGATATTAAATTTAATTTCAAATTCATGTATTTATTTTGTTTTTGATAACTAATAAAAAATTTGGAGGCTATCACATCTATTTATTACCAATTTAATAAAGAAGCCACTATATTTTGGATTATATGGTTGGGGTTTTAAAATTAATTTTCCCGATAACATAACAATCCATAATCTTAACTTCCTGAAATAAATATTTTTCTATATTTAATTCACTTATCATAGTTCAGGTCATTTATTTAAGAGTATTATTTTTTTCATTCTTCTACAACATTAATTTTGTTGTTCTATGTGTAAGAAAAATTAGAAAATAATAATTTTCATTACAAAACTGAATATATTAAATAATTTAGAGCTCACCACAATGATCAATTCTAATTTATTTAATAATCTATCTTTTATCATCTCCAACCAATTTATAAAAAGTGATCAAAATAAATAACCTTCCAGATTTATGTGTATCAAAATAAACCCATGTATTTTAAAAAAATCATCAATAAGAACCAAGAATTTTTTGATAGTTCTCTAGAAAATAGAATAAGTAATTCTCATCGGAAGTGTTGGAATGTAACTATGCTATATTGTTTTCTATTAACGATAATATATATTTTTCCCATGGATATATTAAATCTATTTATAGAGTTTCTTCATGTACATTAAATTCAAAATTATATAGCCATTGCATAATATTCTTCCAAAATAAATATATGTATATAACATAAATGAACTACTTCGTAGTTTCTCAATGTTACTTTCCCCTAAGAAAAATCCCATATATTTCCAATAAAGTAAGGGAAATTAATATTCACATAGGTTTACATCAATATACTAGAAAAAATAATATGTTTTATAGTAAAATGAGTTATATTAATTAATAAAATATAAAAAATATAGTTGAATTGGTACATAGAATACCACGCAAAATCTATTAATATAAACTCTTCATATTGATGATATTTTAAAATCCAAACTCTCAATTTTTTTCTAAAAACTACCTTTCAATATATAAACATTTGATTGTACTTTAAATATATTTATAATAAATTAAAATAGAGTATTTCATGTTCTAAATCATAAATATGTCATTATGGTAAACTAAATGAGTATAAAAATGTATCATAAACATTCAAAAATTCAAAATCTGAATGAATAATTGTAATAAATTATATACAAATGTATATAGTTCATGAATCTGAATCTTTACCCACAACCAGTTTCATATAATCGAAAATAATTCACATGAGGGTATTTTATACAATGATGAAATTCAAATGACTAACCATCATTACGTAATAGAATCCACATATACCAAAATCGCTTATAACTGATTCCACATATCTAATGTTCTCACATTCTCAAATCCATGTAATGAATGTTCCCAAGTAGACGAATATTTTTTACTATTATTCTCTCATATGAAAATTTAATGTATCTAAAATTCATAATTTATCGATTTTAAACATATTTCATATTTAATAAAAATTATATTTCTACATTAAATAAAAAATTAATAAAAATATAAAAAGCTTATAAAGAATATAAATATATTATTATAAAAAAGTAATTTATGTTTTCAATATTGTGAAGAATTATAATAATCTAGGATTAGATAAAATGGATAAGAACAATCACACATTTAAATTAACAATGTTTGGGGGAATAAAAAAAATATTTTTTAATTATCACACAATGAAGGGGTTTTGGGAGACACTAAAAATATTTAATTTCAAATGTATTAAAAATTTTCATTATTTATTTTCTAAATAGTATTTAATAAAATTTTCATTCATATTGAACATTATTTTTAATGGATTAAAAATGTCAATGTAGACTTTCTTCCTGAATATGTTATATTTTAGATTTTCTAAAAAAATGTGAAAAAGTATTTTTTTAATGTTTACCATATGAATGTATTTTTACACCACCATGAAAAATATTTTCATTGAAGACTAACTAAAAATGATTCAATAGTTATTTAAAATGAAAATAAGTCTTTTCAATATTCTTTAAATTTTTTAAAAATGTTATCAAAAGTAGAAGATCATTTTCTCACGTTTTGAAATAATGGGTTTAATGTTATATTAAATTTATTTTAATCGACGTAAAAATAATTTTAGGTTTCTTATGTTTCACTGGGGGTATGATCTAATGACACCATCTATGTTCTTTCATCAGATTTATGATTATTAAATAATAATAAAATAATTATGAAACCCATTTCTTTTACATCAGTATTATTATGATGAAATGATGTATTTTTCAATAAAGTTATCATATGAATATGTATGGTTGTTATTATGTGATGGATGGTCCTATAATTATTTATACGTCAATATATTTGGTAATAATTGACATCTCTTGAGATATTATAAAGATGATGGGGAGTGAACACATTATTAGGATAAAAAGGGGTTTGAGATTCTACCCAATTCGTTATAGAAAGTTTTCCACATTTTGATGATGGTCTTGGTAGTTATCATCATCTAATGAAATGATTTTCTATGCATATTATTTTAAACAATAAATATGACATTTTCTCATTCTTATGATATTATCACATGTATCATTATTTATTAATGGTGAGTTCACCCTATTATGAGTCAAATCTTTTGAAATCGTATATCTTTATACCATAAATTAATATTTTTTATCTATGACTACTTGGGAATTTATTTTCTAACTGATTTTCATGATCCTAAAACCTTATTCATATTATATTCATGCTTAGAGATATTGATTAATATCTCTTGTGTTTACCCCTACTAAGAATCTAGGCTCAACCTTTATTATGTTTTCATTTCCCCATGCTTTGTAGAATGTTATTATGTGTGATACATTTACAAGGGTATCCAATGTGAAGGATCATTTTGAAGATGTCAAAAAAATTATAGTAAAAGGAAAAAAATTGAATAATGGGAAAATACACATTTTATGGATAATGCATGGTATTTAATATGTTTGGATTTTCATTAATTATATAAAACTCTAAAACTAAAATATTATGGGTACATAAGTGACTCAATGATGGATATTGAAGAAATAATTTTTTAGGGTTTTAATTTGTTGATTTAGTTAGTATCAAATCCAGTACTTAAAAAATGTTTTTTCAACACAAGGTTAGGGTGTACATGTCTTGGGTTGTCTCTATTGGTATATTTTTATGGTTTAGATAACTTTAGAGGTTATGATGATTTCTGATGAGGATAATTTAAAATTTAATAAAACTATTATGAGATGATAATTTTATTGATGGTCATATGTTTAAAAGGAAAGATATGCTCTTAAATTATTATGTTATGTAATTTTAAGGTCCCTAATGTTGTTTTTTGAAATATTTATTGTGTTTAAATTTTCATTGGGTGATATTTAAACATTAGGTCTTATATTTTATTTAGTGTTAATATATTTGGAAAAATGTTATTAGGGAAATAAAATGAGAGAAACATATATTTCTCATCATTCATAAATATTTTAATGATGAGGAAATTGTGGTTAATGGGAATAAATGGGTTAAAATATTTTGGTAATAAATGAGATTGAAATGTGGTCTATTGGTTAGGTAATTAATGTTATTATTGAAGATGATCAGCATATTAGGATCATTGTATAATTACAAAATATATAATATTATTTTATATGATGAAAGTTTATTTATAAAATATATATTGATTGAGTTTATTGAATTGTTAATGTTTTTTTGTGGATTTATGGTGATTCGATTTACTTTTGGAAATGATTAGTTTATTTAATGGAATATATATTTAGGGTATATTAATTTCTTTATGTGAATTAATTAGTGATTCAGGTTCTTTTTTAAAAATGATAAATTTATCTTGGATGAATTTATGATCAAATAATTTTTATATTTTGTTTTGGGATTGGTCATGATTATTTGGGTATAATTTTATAGTAAATTCTATATATAATGATCTATGTTAAACTTCTGATGTTATTACTTATTATTTCGAGATTTATTTATAAAATTTTATTTATATTGTATATTTTATTAAAATGTTATAACCATTTTGGTTTAGGATAGTTGGTAGAAACAATAAGAATAATTTTTCATCCTTTTGTGTATATTGTGATATATTAAAAGACAATTTTTGTCCTTTATAAATGAAACATTTATCATTTTTATTTATCTAAATAAATGAAGTTGGGGTGGAAAACACTAAGAAACACAACCAAAGGATGAAATTCGGGGTTGTACTTAGGTAAGTATATTATCTCAGATTTTATATATTAATGGTAAAATAACTCTTTAATATCAAGAAAGTGGAACGTAAATCTACCAAGTCCAATGTGTAAAATTTTATTTAGCTATGAAGGTATTCCTTGTGAAACAAAATCACATATATGAGTCTCACAATGGTAAATGCTAGGTATAATAAATATTTTTATAAATGATAAGTTTTATATCCTTAAAATGGAAATTAATTTCATTTTTAAAGGGAATATAATCCATTCAGAATAAAATATATTTCATTCCACTTACACATATTTTTCTTTCTCTCCATAATATTGATTATTAAAATGTATTGAACCATTTTTTATGCCATAAGATAAAATTAAATGGTCATAATTAATTTATTTTTATAGAATGTATCACCCAAATATTTTATAATGTATGATGTTTTAAATAATTTTTTTTTCAATACTGTGTTCCACATAAAACACCGAGTATAAACATAACATGATATACCATGGAAATATTAATATATAAATATTACTATTATAACTTGTTGTCAGTTTGTAGACTATGAATAGAAATAATCATATTTTGAAATATAAGATGAAATATTTCCTTAAACAATTTTTTTATTAGTGAATAAGAAATATATACTTCACACAAATGATAATAATTAAATCAAAGATCAATAAGAATAATTACATTTTAATTGGTTTATATTTTTAAATAATAGTCTTTCATTATATATATATTTTTAAAAGATACTTTTTTAAATTATTGAATAACAATATTAATAAATGAACACCAATTTTACATTCTTCATATCAAAATTATAATTGGAATTTTTTTCATACATATTTGATTTTGTGGTTAATAGTGAAAATAATAATTTTATAAATAATGTTAATTTTATCACATTATCATGATATAAAAATAAATTGAAATTTTAATAATATTCTTCGTAAATAATTATTTACAAAATTAAAATATGAATTCTTACATATATATTTTATCTTATAAATCTGTTATTGACATTTTAGAAATCTAAGTGATGCATTAATACTATTGATACTAGTTTATATACTTATACATTAATAATGTTTTGAAAAGGATAATTCAGTTTTTTATTTGGTTTTAATGTAAAATAAGCCAAATTTTATTAAATATAATGAAATTATTTATATGGTAATGATAATTATAAATTATATTAGTATAAAATCATTTTATGCTTAAAAGGGAATTTATCTAAAAACAATATTTCAATAGATTTTGTGAACTAATTGTACAATTAATTTTTTACCTATTCTATAAATTTATTCCTATAATTTATTTTCCAAATTTGGGGTCATTATTTTATAAAATTGTAAATTCTTCAATTTAATTATTATTCAAAATGAATAAAAATACTATAAAAATGTTTAACACCTAGGTAAAGTGAATAATAGTAAAATAGGGTTCAAACATTCAAATAATATCTAAAATTATTTGAAAAACATTCTATTATTTCATTTCACGAGTTAATTTGGACCAAACTCGTCCTATATTGTAAAATATGGAAATTTTAAATCATTTTCATATGATAATGGACTATATATTATATTATGTAAAGGATAATTAAAAACTTTCACCCTATTTGATTTGGTACCTATAAATTTTTTAAAAGAATAAAAATATGTAATAGATAGTTATAATTTTTTTAAATATGTGTAAATTATTGTTGTGATAATAATTTATTTTTAACTTTTTTAATGGTATAATTATATAAAACACTTACACATTTTTAATGCAGTGCTTGTGAAAAAGGGTGAAAATCAAAATAAATAGATTTATAACACTAAAAGTGTAGTGTTTTGGATAATTAAAATTCATGAAAAAATTTTATGGATAAAAAATAATGTTATGTACTATTATAAATATTACCATTCAATATCCATTGTACTATTGTTATTTTTTACATCAAAGTATGTGAATGATCTTGAAAATTGATTTAAAGGTATTTTATCTCCAATATAATTTAATTAATTATTTTTAAAAATACAAAAAATTATATAATTAATTAATTTAATGGTAATGTTATATAATATCAAACATTTTTCATTTATTATATACTTTATCTTTTATAAAGAAATTATTAACCCTAGACACAAATAATATTTTTACAACAATATGGGTCAAATGGGTTAAAAGAGGGGTTGACCAAAGAGATGTAGACTAATATAGCACAAAAAAATAATTTAATATCAAGGGATTCTTATTTTCATAATTAACTTTATTTAATTTCAAATTAAAAAAATTTGGAGCCCTTTTATACGAGTTATAAGTATATTATATAATAATGTTGTAAGTACATACATTTTTGTCACCGAGTTTAGTTATAAAAGGGACCCTTCTCTTCTCACCTCTACACTAAAGTTTATCCACTTATATCAACAAATTTCCACCATAAATCATTTAATATCTTATTTCACATGACCTATAAATATTTTAACCACCAAAATACCATCAAATGATGTTTTAGGTTTTAAGATAATGAATGATACCAGGAAAAGATATAATTTAATTTAAAGTTCTATTTAAGGTTTCTTTCTTCCTAAACCTCCCCTAAATATTATATAAGCATATTAACATTATAAAATAATTATATTTAATATATTTAATTTTTTTTATAAATATTTCATCCATTTTATATCTCAATTCAATCAAAAAAAATTATATGTTGCTCATTTTCACATATGACCTACCATCTATATAAATTAATGTCTCCTATTTTTCATCATTTTTTTCATTGTAGTTTATATATTTAATGAATATATATTATTTTTATGAAATAACCATAATTGTTTAAATATAAAATAATATATACCTTCTTACCCCCCCAATCTGTTAGAAAATGATAACGTCGCTCATCTGTATATACCCACTACCAACTTTACAAAGCGGGATGATATTTTTCATTTACAATTCTTATAAAGAATAATAAGGATATATATAATGAATATATATGATATAATTGAGATTATGTAAAGTTTAATTACTTTTAACCTTTTTAATTCAACCCATTGATAATTAAAAATATGTCTATGTATAGACTACCACATCACGAAATTATGTAATTCATTTTCCATCACCAACTTATATGAACGATTATATAAGTTTATATAATGAATAAATATTATAACTATGAAATTATTAAGACTCTATATATGATTAAAAATGACCAAGGTTTAAGGAATAGAACCATTAGACCAAAACAAGCATGAAAAACAGTAAAATTAACACCAAAAATATTAAATTATATAATGAACTATAAAAAACTAGTGATATGATATTTTATATGAATAATATATAGTATAAATAGTATGAATATATTTATAATATATATTTCAAATACCTATATATTTATTATAATTGAGGATAACAGATCTTAAAAAGAATTCAAGGATTTTAGGTATGTTTAATTCATCTTAATTTTGTATCATTATGAAAAGTATCATATTATTCATGTTTTTGTTTTTATATGATTTATATACATATAAATGGATTTAGTATATCATAAATATCTTCATATTAGTGGTATTTAAATATATATTTTTATGTGATTCCTTTCAAGGGGTTTATGATTCAAATGTTAGGAAAGTGATAATGGATTATGTTACAATCTCATTTCTCTTTGGGATTTCATATATAAAATTTATAATAAAGAAAATAATATGAAAGTTATATTTTAAAACCCTTATAATTTATTATACTCTATATTTATATGGTTTCCATGTTTTCTATTCATTATATACAATTGGTAGATAAAACGATCATGAAATTGTTTTTAAGATAAGTTATCCATGTTTCCACTTTCATCGAAATTTTTTTTATTCCATGACAATGTTATCAAAAATACATTCAGATACTTTATTTTCAATGATAAAATTATTATTTAAATTAATTTTAAACTATGTTTTCCCTTATTTTTAAATAAATAAAAATAATTTTTTTTAATGTTTCTGAATAGGCTATTTATGTATTTTTACCAAAAGTGTAAATGGAATCTTTGTTTTAATGTATATCACACAAAAAATATTCCCAATTCCACGAAAATTATTTTATTTGATGATTTAAATATAATTTTATATTATTTTCAATAAATTTCTCATTTTAATAATCTAGTAATTATAAATTTTATCAAAATAATATAATATTTTTCTAATGTTTTCCATGGAAGGATAAAAATTCAATTAAATATATTTTTCTTTTATATTACCATAATTTTATGTTTTTTATAATTAATTTAGCATATGATATAATGATACCCTCAATATTAATTCTCTCTTATCATTATGTTATTTTATTATAAAATATTTATGAAATCCATGTAACTTCTATGGGTTATTCTATGATAAAATGTTGAATTTTTCTATGATCTTATGGAACAAAAATGTTAAGATTCCATTATGTGATGTGAGGGGTAAAAATTATATATCCCCATAATTAATTGGGAATAGAAAAATGTCTCATGAGATTGTATGATGGTGATTCTATTTGAATCCATTCAAGGGATGAAAAGTGGATATGGAGTAAACAAAATCCATTGTCGGACTTTTTCCACAATGTAATGATTGTATGGACATGAAGCCTTCACTAATGAAATGATCTCATTTGATTATAAATTTTCCAAAATTACTGTAACATTTTCTCATTCCTATCATATTTTTTCATGTATCATCATTGATTAATGGTGATTCCTACTTCATAGGAATAATTTATTTAGAAATGAGAAAACATTGTTCCATAAATCTTGATTTATGATCTATGACTTATTAGGTGATAATTTCACATGTTATTATCCTGATAACTTATATTTATTCTTGTCTTATTATTTCTTATGTTCATTTATTGATATCTACCATGTTTACACTTACTGATCATCTAATCCAATACTTTTTTATGATATCATTTCACTAGATTATAAAGAATGATATTATATAATTTATGACTAAGTGTTTATAATGTGTGGAGAGTTTTTCAGAAGATTATAAATTTTTATAATATGTTAATAAAATATGGATACAATGGGAAATTTCTGAATTTTTGACAAACACATGTGTTTTGTTATATATTTTTCTTCCCTTAATTATATAATAATCTAAACCTAAAAGATATTTGGGTTTTTAGTGATGAAATGTTTTTATAATGATATTAAAATTTTTTATTGTTATGATCAGGGTTCTTTTTTTGGCATCAATGATAGTATATAAGGAATATGTTATTATCACTAGATTTGGGTGTACATGTCTCATGCTATATCCCTTGGTTTCTTTATCCAGAAAGAAGCATTTTATAATACATTTAAATTATGTAAGAAATCACAAACCCATTCTAAATCATAAAAAAAATCTATGAATCAACCCATAAATAACAACATGACTACTAATTTTTTTTGAAACGTATATAAAAACAATAAAATATTGTATATATAGTTTGTGTTTCTATTATATCCCTCATGATTTATTCATTTATCTAGAAACTCCATAATTAATTTTCAACCCCAATTAAACCAAAGGAACACTTCTTTGTTTAATATAAATCTATACATCTACAATCCCCATTCTCACTATCCCAAAATTCATTAAATCCAACATAACATTTTAAAATTTCCCATACATTTTTGGTACCTTAAACCTTACATTACACACTAATTTTAGTGTTTATGAGTTATATTTTTCTTTGGTGGATTGTTACGTATCATGTGGTTGTTTTTTATGGTTTTATATGTATTTGAAGGATATTTTGGGGTTTTTACGATTAAGGGAATCAAGTGGCTTGTTAGAGGTGAAAATTGGGTGACGAATTTTTTGGGTGAATTTAGATATAATCCTGTGAATTTCACATAAAACCATATGACGTAGGACATTAAAGAGGTATAGTTATTTAATGGTCTACCAAAGCATGGTTCTGAATCCTTGTAGGTGCCCAAAAGAGGTGGTGAACCTCACAAGGATGGAACATAGATCTATAAAATGTGTGATAAAGAAATGTGTATAGTTTTAATTAATACAAAAACATTATCATAAACATAAAATCATACCAAAAAAATTAATCTATACATCTAAACCAATATATATGAAAATTAGGGATAATTGTGGTTGTTTTTAGGATTCACCTATATTAAAAAATCAATTCATTTGAATCAAGAGTCTTTTAAATTTTAGAACAAAAGTTATGCGATTTTTTTCCTATATTCCTCTCTATCTCACTAGATATTTCCTCTTTATCTTGTGATGAATCATAGATATGGGGTACTATGGTTATATTTAGGAATTGTTATATTATCTAATGTAATGTTCTTGGATCTTTTAAGGATCAAAGTATATACCAATTGAGAGTCATCCTATCACTCATTCTAATTGATATAGATCTTTTATTATAGTGGATCTCATTGGGTAAGACTATTTTAATTCAATACCATATCATGTTCTTCATCTTGAATATTTTTCTATAATAGTGTTAATGGTTAATTAAAATTGGTTCTAGGGATCATTTCCATGTTCCCTTCATTTAGGTGATGACACATTGTGGGTATTGATGTTCTAAATCAATTCCCATGAGGGAAGAGGTTACATACCATATATATCCCTTGTATTAAGTTGTATCAATGATATTTACTACATGTGTGTGTTATTACATGCCTCTAAGACACATATTTCTATTTATTGCATCTATATGCATTAGTATACTATGAAACCAAGCTTTATTATGATTACATGTGTATGTGTTTTGACACCAAGAATCACAAATGATATGATATTATGTGATTTTATATGTTGTTCCTTATTATGTGAGAATATATTGCCTATATAGGCTTTTCTTCTAGTAATAAATGACGAGTTGACATCATGGGCCGGGTTATCCTCATGAGGGGGTGTTTTTGTGTCGTGAAAAATTTACCACAAGGGAGCTAAACACATAGTAGGTGTATAATGGCCTTGATTCATGGACTAAGGTAGAAATATTATATTAAGGAAGTAGATCATGATAAAGACTTAGGTATAATGGCCTAGTAGCCTAACCCATGACCAAGAAGAGAAACAAAGACTCTGTGGACTTAACCAATACTTTTTTACCATAAGTCTACATGGAGATATATGGTGTCCTTGTTGATGACCAATGTTCATGAATTCTGTTATGGATTTTCTTGTCACATAAAACTAATGATGGAATTTTTGGTGTTCATAAAAACATGGTTAGAAAATGATATCTTGAAATATGATTGAGTGTTTTCATATTTCAATTTTTATATCAGTGAATACACAACATATAAATATGATCTTATGTTAATGATTCATTGGTGTTGTATTACAATGTTATAATCATACCTTTCATGTACATTTTAATGCATTTATATCATTCATGATCATGGATTCAATGAAAGGAGAGGGCATAGGAATAGGGAGATGAGGATATAGTGCTTTCTATTTAGTGGTTGTGTCTAGATAAAATTTATAGTGATATCAAAGTTAAATTATTTATTTTACTATTTCATGATTATTCACAAGATTGTACAACCATGATTGAGGTCCTTAGTTAAATCCATCTATCTAAATATAATACATGACATGCCATCTGATTTTTCATTTAATTTTATTTTTCTTTAAAATGCATTTTTGGGATTTTTATCTTTTTCAATAATTAAGCTATTGTATGGATTATAACACTCATAGTGTAGTCACCACATAATATTATTCATACAAATTTTACCTGTCATAATTATAATAGATACAGGGAGGAAATCTAGAGTTCATGTATACATTCAACCGATACTGGTTGATTTAGGTTAGTGCATTACAAATTTATACCATTGGTGGTTCACATATTTTTTCTTGACTACATTTAATGTATGGCTAAAAAGAGTAATGTTGTGGGGGAACTCAGGTAGGGTGCTATTTTTAGTTTTTATCTAACCCTTATATAATGGATATCTATGTTACTTCTTCTAAAACATTCACTGTCAGGGAACATATCATTGTGGTGATGGGTACTTGTAACCCTGCATTCCCACTATCTGAATAGGAGTGGACCATGGCACCATGGATGATGTTAATGGACCCTTGATCAAAACCAGGTGATGATATGTGGTTTATTCTTTCCATGGATACCTCCTTGGGGAATTTTTCCTATACTTTATCTCCCTCAAAGATTTTATTTAGTTCCTGAAACTCATTCTCGGTGCCATATCATTGTGGAAACCAGTTAATTATGTGGCTTTTATATAGAAATGAATAAACCTCTCATCTAGGAAGATAGTAGAATTGATTATTTGTGTGAATCACTAAAAACTAGGTGCATTAAGAACCTATAAATTCTTCCTCTTCAGAGGGCATCACATTGAGGCATTTTTAGTATGAAACCCATAGAATCACATATTAATCCTAAGAAATCTACCGCTAAAGGCATATATCATTATAAGTTCCCAACCTTTTTTAGAGGTTTTTTGGAATCATTTATAAGTTCTCTTTTTCTTTTTATTGATTATTTTTTTTGGATTTTATATTTATCATTTTTTGGGTAAAAAATTGAGAAAAATATAAGTATGAAGGAAGTGAATGTTTGGAGCATAGTTTGGAAAAACCATATACCCCAACTTAACAAACAGTGGAACCCGTGGCAATGTGGATTCTCGAGGATGGAACACATGAATTAAAATGGGATCCCTATAAATAATTTCCATACATCCATATAAAATAGATACAAAGTTAGGATAAACTACGCTTCCCTTCCCTACAAACCATGGACGAGAATTTAATTCATACGAGAATTATATTTAAAATCACCTAAACCCCCAAAAATCTGCCCCATAGACCCCCATTAAACCCTAGATGTTATTTTTCCATTATAGGGGATCCTTGAGGAATTCAAATTCCTACAAACCTCCTCTCTTTGCAATTTGAAGCCTGGATCGATGATCAACACCCCTCCGAGTAAGATATTCTTAGGCCACATGGTTTCTTGTTCCTCTTCCTTTTTCCATCCATCCTAGTATTGTTTGTTACTTCTGTTTTGATTACATATTCTTCATGGATTATAGATTTAAATCCATAATTTAGTGATCTTTTTTTCTATCTTGAGTTATGGTTTTAGATTTGGATCGTGTTCTATGTTGCTTTGCTGGTCAAATTTTTGGGGATTTCGGTTCGAGAGTGTTCTTCATCAAACATGTGGTGGGTGGTCTATAATTCAAATACAAAATTCATCATTATAATTATATGTATATAATTGAATGATTTCAATTCAATGTTATAATTATTTTTCCTGATGAATTAATTAATTTTATTATTTAATTAATTGAAGAGATGTAAAATTAGGGATTTTTATAATTATATATTGAGATAATTAATTGATGAAATAAGTATGACATATCGATATTTAATAATTGAAATAATTAATTATGAATTAATTAAATTTTGTTTGTGATAATTAATTATTTATTTAATTATAAAATTTTTCGTGTTTGTATATTGATTAATTAATTGATGAATTTATTAATAGGTTTGATGTATATAATTAAGTGGGGAATTAGTTATGTTCAATTATGTTAAAAAAATTGTTAAGTTGGTAATGTAATTGGTCTGGTTAGTTAATTGGTGAGTTCACTAGTAGAAATAATGTGATAAATTAACTATATAATTAATTATTGTTATTGACATGATTAATTAATTATTTTAATAATTAATATTATTGATGATATTAATTAATTTTTGAACTAATTTATTTAAATCATGTGAGTGGTTAATTTTTGAATTAACTAAGAGAATAATGGTGTATAACAAATTGATGAATAAATAGTAGAATTTAATTTCAATATTAATTGGTGATTGGATTATGTTTTTTTAATGGTAACATGGTCATTAGATTGTTAAGTTATGCCTAGTACCAGGGACATTTATTTGTGAAACAATGAATGAGAACATGATAACTCTAATGTGTGAGATATGAATGGTAACATGGGAATTAAAGTATGAATTAATGAATTAAAAAAATTTCATCGTAATGAGTGATGTATGAATAGTAACATGGAAATTCTTGTATGAATTAATGTATGGTAACAGTGGATGATCCAATATGATAACACTATAGAATTGATCAGGCTTCAGCATGAACTAAGCATGTAACAAAGTATGGGTGTCAATAGAAACATTGGGGTAATGTGATTAAAAAATATTAATATATATTTTAATAATAATTTACGTATACATTTTTGATTTTTTTCATTATACAACTACATTCAATATTATTTAATTGGATATTGTTTTAGACGTCATTGGTGGGGGCCTACAGAATTATACTCACACACTATATGGGATTCTTGTTCATTATAAGGCCCCAGCCTTAAACATTACTTAATCTTGAGTTATTTCAAGAATACACATTGAGGATCTTTTCAGGTTTAGAGTTTTAGAGAATTAGATAATAAATCATGCATTATATTCCACATTTCAACAAGGTGGTTACATAAAAGACAATATTCTTTTTTCCCATCAAAGGAGATCTATTTAAAATAAAACATGGATTCTTTCTTGACACTTCCTCAATTCTATCATTACATCATGTACAGTTCCCTTGACCTATGAAAAAAATTTCAAAAACTTGGGATGAGCATAAAAATCTCAGTAAGGGATATAAAAGTACAGAATAAAAACATTAGCCAATGTATACATAAGAACCAATGAAATCATAATTTACTCATAAAACATAATCACTTCGTCATACCTCATAAAATCATAATATTTATGAATAACTCATAGAAAACATAAGACATAAAGGTAACTTGAGTCATTCATAACATTCTTACGCAGGGAGTAACCATCATGGTTACATTTGGAATACAGTATATTACCTAAATCACTTCGGAGAAACCTTAGTGTTTAACCCCTTTAGGTTACCCAATGCATTGGAGAGATATCACAGGCTCACCTTCCCTTAGTTTATCATTGAACCATCCATCTTCATAAACAATTCCCAAGAACCATAACATAATCGTATCACATAAAACATGCATAAAAGAAACATAACATTTCCACATTTCAATCACAAGATATCAAAAACACATTGATATAATCAAAACATTATCAAAACCATTTTCAATACCAAATTAAAATAAAATTGAAATATTGTACTTATTTTTCATTTTAAAAAAAGTTATGGCTTGTAGAGGAAGCTGAAACTCAAATAATGGTTATGGTGGCAGAGAATTCATTGTCACCGCATACGTAAGACAAAACATTTCTTTTTTCATTTATTAAAACTCTTCGTACAAAAAGATTCATTTTGAATAAAAGTTAAAGTCAAAGGGTTTTATAAACCATATAAAAGAAAGTCATGTATAAAACAAAATATGCCTCAATGAAAGGAGATTGAGACGAAGTCACATACCTCATGTCTAACTTGACTCGATCGTTATTTAATCTCCTGAATAATAAACGAGAGTAAATTTGTACGTGCTTAAGAACATTTATCATGTTCATTATTCCTTTTATATCACTTATTACCATGTTATGAACATTATGTAATTATTTACGTTAATAACGATCATTTTTTCGATCTTTGGTACTTTAGCCAAAAATAAACTTTTTATAATTAAAAGTTGTTCATGTGGTAAAATATCCATTATATCTAGAATTATATTCATGATGTAGATATCATATATATCATATATATCCTATATATACCTTCATTTATAATATTACATAACATTTAGAGATAAGTAATGAAATGCACCGTTCATGGAGATGGTAAGCTGTACGTACACATGAACACTACTTTCATTTCTATTTAGTATTTAATGGAGTGAAATCATAATGATATAAAGGTATATTATAAATCCAGTATAATATCATATATAATATCATTAACTCCATCCTTTATATTTTCCACATATGGCATTAACGAATCAAATCACTTTGAGGGGGCGGTAGTCCGCACTTCCTAAAATGAAGATATAACGTTTACCCATAATGGAAACCATAAAGTTACGCCATAAATGAAAAATACAAAATCATAAAGAAAACATAAACATAATTTATATCATATATAAATATAGTGACATCATAAAGGCCACCATGAATGGTGTTAAAAGAAGATTGAACAATCATCGTTTCGTGAGGCAGAATTTCGCCAACCACAGAAATAGTATGTTACTTAACCATTAGATGGAGGTGTGTATATGTGTGCATAAAATACTTCTTATAAAAACATCCTATTATATTTTAGATATTGGTTTTGTTACAAAATAAAATAATAAAAAGAGTTTAGGGGGTTGGAGATGAAAAATAAAATAAAAGAACATTAGAGAAGACTTTATCTTTAAATCGGGTAACTCCTTTTGGTTTGAACCAAAAGGGTTTCTTGAAGGGATTTCTGCCTATGATAAGGCTTCTAGGATGAATATATGGATATGGAGAGATAAAATGATCAGAGTTTGGCCGAGCCAATGGCTTTAGATGTGTGGGTATGGTGGTAGAGGTGGGGGCCTTTTATAAAAGGGAGGAGGGCACTCTTGGAAAGTCAGAAAATGTTACTTTATTATATAATGAGATTCAGATTTTAAAGGTCCCACAATTGTATATTTCATGGATAAGGTGATAAGGATTTGAAATCAACCCATACAATAGGTTTTTAACCAGTTTAAGCCTTATATTTTATATTCTATTTTCATTTTATTTAAATAGTCCATTAATGAGGTAATCGTTGCATCATCATGGTGTCATAAAAAATTTACTTTATTTAATTTCTAAAAATTATAAAAAAATATCATGATGTTGGAAATATTTTTATATTTAAAATGACTATTTATAATCTAAGAGATCATTTACATAGACAAAAATAAATTTTTTTTACTTGGGTGATGCATACTTTTGTTATACTTTCCCTTTAAAAAAATAATATAATAAAATGTCACTATCACCCAAAAGTGATTCCATGATGTCCCAATGTTTGGCACATGGCATCACATGGTCGGTCAGGACACAACCAGTAGCATTAAGACACATTTTGGGGTCATTTGTTATTATTATGACATTATTTTATTACCCTTAACTACCTGATTACTAATTAATCGCGATAATTAAAGATAATTATCACCGTTTCTATTAATAATGTCCAAAAACAAAAGAGTCTTAATTACATAATTTGGACCTATTGATTCCAAATATGGGATCCATTTTACCAAAGTCCAACCACAGAAAGTTTCTTAATTAATTTAAAAATAATTCCCATTGTCAAAACAAATAGAGGGTTTTTTAGAAACAATATCTATCAAAAGTTTGAAAATTGTTTATGTCCAATTTCAAATTGAAATTAATCCCAATGACAAAAATTGGATTAACTGGTAATCATATATTCTATTTAAACTTTAAAACCAATCAAAAAGATAATCTATCCATATAATTAAATTATATTAAAAAGCAGTTTTGAAGTAAAATGCAGTATTTTTCACTATTCATTAAAAAATGAACATTGTCAGAAAAATACAAAAAATTTATCCAAAGTGAATTTCAATGTCCCAATCCTAATGAATAAGTTTATTTTGACAAATAGGGATTATAAAATTGTCAAAATATAGATTTTAAAATGGTTCTCCATCAAAAGGTGGTAAAACAATATTTTAAAAATATTAGAGAAATCTATGCTTAAGATTGGATTTATTCTCATTTTAATCCTCTAAAACACTATCTAATTCATAAATAGACATAGATATGAAAATCCATAATTGTTTACTTACATGGAAGGTTACATCCTCCCCCCCCCCCCCTTTAGGAAATTGTATCCCCACAATTTATTTACATATTCAAAAAGCTGGGGTATTTATTAGTCATTGCATTTTCAGATTCCCATATTGCCTCTTCAATCATGTGGTTTTTTCACATAACCTTTACTTGATGAATCACCTTATTTAGAAATACATGCTCCCTGTGGTCAACAATCTGAACTGGTTGTTCCCCATAAGATAGGTTCTCTTCCAGCTCAACTACCTCTGGACTCAAGACATGTGATGGATCATGCATGTACTTATTTAACATTGAAACATAAAAAACATTGCATACCTGAGATAAACATGGAGGTAAAGCCACTCGGTGTGCAACTGATCCAACTCTCCCCAGAATTTTATATGGTCCAATGAACTTTGGACTCAGCTTTCCTTTCATACCAAATCACATCACACTTTTCCATGATGAAACTCTGAGGAAGACATGATCACCTACCTTAAAAGAGAGATCCTTCCTCGTGTTGTCCGCATAACTTTTCTGCCTACTCTGAGCAGTTCTCATGTGTTTTTGTATCATCTGAACTTTTTCTGCCAACCCTTCTACCAATTCTGGTCTCATAAACTTCATTTCACCCTCTTCATCCCAAAAACCTGGAGTTCGACACCGCTTCCAATATAATGCCTCAAATGGTTCCATCTGTATACTGGAATGAAAACTGTTATTATAAGGAAACTCACCCAAATAAATATGTTGGTCCCAACTTCCCTGATAATCCATCGAACAAGCACGTATCATATCCTCCAAAGTCTGAATTGTTTGTTCTGACTGCCCATCTGATTGAGGATGAAAAGCTGTACTAAAATTTAATTCAATATCGAAAGACTTCTGAAGGCCTTTCCAAAAGTTAGAAGTAAACCTGGGATCACGATCAGATACAATGGAGAGGGGAACTCCATGTAACCTGAATATCTCTTTAAGATACAAACGTGAAATTTGATCTTGGGAAAAATTATCTCGTATAGCAAGGAAATGAGCATATTTAGTCAAGCGATCAATAATAACCCAGATTGCATTATGACCTTGAGGTGTCTTCTGAAATCCCACAACGAAGTTCATGGATATATTTTCCCATTTCCACTCTGGTACTGGTAAAGGATGAAGAATCCCTTTCGATAACCACCACTCTACTTTAACTTGTTGACAAGTCAAACACTTCACAGTAAAATCAACAATATCTCTTTTCATTCCATCCCACTAGTAATACTCTCGAAGATCTCTGTACATCTTAGTACTGCCTGGATGAACTGAAAACGGAGAACTATGAGATTCACATAACAAATCTCTCTTCAACTTTGAATCACAAGTCACACAGAAACTCTTCCCAAATCTCATAACAAATCATTATCAATGTTAAATTCAGGCAACTTACCCTTCTAAAGGAGCTCTACCTTTTTCTGCAACTCACTGTCTTGCTTCTGTGCTTGCTTAATTCTGTCTGATAGAGAAGATTTCACTCATACCTAAAATAAAACAGAAGAACTTCCCGCACCAACAACTTCTATGACAAGCTTCATCAAATCCTTAACCAAAGGATCGCGTTACAAATGTAACATGGTTAATGAAGCATTAATTTTTCGACTCAAAGCATCATGCAATTTATTTGCTTTTCTCGGATGGTGATGAATTGTATAATCATAATCCTTGATTAATTCTAGCCATCTCCTCTGTCTCATATTCAATTCGTTCTGAGTTAATATATACTTTAAACTTTTGTGATCATTATATATCTCACACTTTACACTATACAAATGATGCCTCCAAATTTTTAAAGCGAAAAAAACAGCAGCTAATTTCAAATCATGTGTAGGGTACTTTACCTCATGAGTTTTCAACTAATGTGATGAATAAGCAATTACCAGATCATTCTAGATTAGGACACAACCAAGTCCTTTCAATGAAGCATCATTGTAGATAACAAACTCACCATTCCTGGAAGGTAGTGCCAAAACTAGAGCACTCACCAATCTTCTTTTCAATTCCTGAAAACAATCATCACATTCTTTTGTCCAGATAAACATAACACCCGTTTGAGTTAGCTTAGTCATTGGACTAGAAAACTGTGAATAATTTCTAAAAAAACCTTTTGTAATAGCCTGCCAAACCAAGAAAACTATGAATCTCAGTTACATTTGTTGGTCTTTCACATTCTTCAACAACGTTTGTTTTTGTAGGATCAACAATTATTCCATCTTTAGAAACAATGTGACCAAGGAATGAAATTTGTTGCAACCAAAACTCACATTTTCTGAATTTCCTATACAATTTATTTTCTTTTATGGTTTTCAAAATAACCCTTAAATGACTTTCATGCTCCTCCTTACTTTTAGAAAACACCAAAATTTCATCAATAAAAACAACCAAAAACTTATCCAAGAACTAATGGAAAATTATATTCATAAGGTCCATGAATACAGAAAGTGAATTGGTTAACCCTAAAAGCATTACTAAAAATTCATAATAGCCATATCTTGTACGAAATGCAGTCTTTGGAATATCTTCTTCCTTTACCTTCAACTAATGGTACCCTGATCTCAGGTTAATCTTTGAAAAATACTGAGCTCCCTGGAGCTGATCAAACAAATCATTGATATGAGGAAAATGATATTTTTTTTCTAAACAATGATGTTATTCAAGGCTCTATAATCAATGAAAAGTCTCATAGAACCATCTTTCTTTTTAACAAATAAGATAGGATCAGACCATGGTGATGTGCTAGGTCGAATGAAACCTTTCTCTAATAAATCTTGAAATTGCTCCTTCAACTCTAAAAGATCAATCTGAGCCATTCGATAATGGTGTTTTGAAATTGGATTAGCATCTGGAACTAAGTCAATAGTAAATTCAACTTCCTGATCTGGTATTATTCCAGGAAACTCGTTAGGAAAAACATCAGGATACTCACTTACCACTAGCACATCATTAATCTGAACGGTTCCTTTGTTTTCAACAATATGTGAAAGGTAACATTCGTTTCCATCTTTTACAATTTTCTCATTCTCTTGATATGTCATCAATAGTAAGGGTTCATTATTGTACACAAGCTGAATGTCTTTCTGAAAAGAAACTTCTTTAGCTCTACAATCAATCTTAGCATTGTAAATAGAGAGCCAATCCATACCCATGATAACATCAAACTCTAATAGAGGTAAAACAATAAGGTTTCCAAGTAGGTTCTTTCCACATATAAGGATATGAATATTCTTATAAATTTTTTTTCCTAAACATTTCCCCCAGGTGTTTTTACCACAAGTTCAGGAGTCATTTCTTGAGATGGAATTCCCAATTTACAAGAATATTTTTCAGAGATGAAAGAATGTCTAGACCCCGAAT
Source organism: Viscum album (assembly GCA_963277665.1). Classification (NCBI taxonomy): domain Eukaryota; kingdom Viridiplantae; phylum Streptophyta; class Magnoliopsida; order Santalales; family Viscaceae; genus Viscum; species Viscum album. The sequence goes on along the minus strand of OY728153.1, from coordinate 1,352,382,138 downwards.
CAAACAACACATTGGAATAATCTGAAAAAACAAAAAAAAGTACCTGATGTCACTTCTTTTGATGGCCCATCATCTGCTGAAGTAGTTGCAAAGGATTTCACCACACCTTTTTGCTTGTAGTCTGACTACTTCCTATCATTTGACCTCGTTCTCGAACACTCGTTTTCATAATGACACATTTCATTGCACTTGAAACATTTCACTAACTGTAAATCAAATTTGGTCTTACCATAAACCTAATTTTTTTCAGTGCAATCATGAGCCTTATGTCCCATCTTACCACATCTGTAGCACTTTCCAGAATTTAGAAGAAATTCCCCAGCAAGCATTTTACCACATTTATCACAAACTGAAAACGTAGTTTTCTTACCATCAGACTTCTTTGAAGGATTCTTCCTTTTCTCTTTCCACCTCGGTCTCTTCTTCTGTTGGTTGTTATAGAACACTTGATCATTGGAAAACTCCATTTCAACCTTCTCAGAACATCAAACAAGCTTTTCATAACTTTTGATCTCACGAGAAGCTAAAACACTTCTATATTTTGGCTTTAATCCTGAGTAAAAATGATTAATTTTACTATTATGGTCTCGGATAAAATTTGGAGCATACCTTTCCAATAGAGTGAACCTTTCTTCATAAGCAGCCATTGAGTCATCCTCTTGCCTCAATTCCAAGAATTTGTTTTCCATCCTAAGTCGAAAAGCCTTAGGAAAATATTTCTCAAGAAACATACCTTTGAATTCATCCCAGTCAAGAGCATCAGTCTCATCAGCGTCCCTGATATTTTTAACCATCGACCCCCACTGATCTGCTTCACCCTCTAAATAGTAAACAACAAGACTATCCTTTTGATTTTCTGAACACCCCATGACATCGAAAATATTCTCCAGTACTTTAATCCACCCTTCAGCTAGCACAGGGTCAGATGATCCTCTGAATGATGGGGGGTGTTGCCTCATGAAATCTTCCACCACTGATATGTTCCTTCTTGGTTGATCTGGCTGATCTTGTGCATGGATACCACCACCATTTATCGCTTGATTCAACTGCTCCATTACTGCAAAAAACTATTCAGTTCCAATTCTGACCATCTCAGGATGCTGATTTGGAAGGTCATTTATTTCAATATGCCTTCCTAGCACATGGATTCTTTCTTGAAACTTCATTGACACTATCATCACATCATGTACCTTTCCCTTGACCTGTGAAAAACATTTAAAAAACTTTGGATGAGCATAAAAATCTTAGTAAGGGATATAAAAGTACGGAATAAAAACATTAGTACATGTATACATAAGAACCAACGAAATCATAATTTACTCATAAAACATAAGCACTTAATCATACCTCATGAAATCGTAAGATTTATGATTAACTCATAGAAAACATAAGACATAAAGGTAACTAGAGGCATTCATAACATTATTACGTAGGGAGTAACCCTCATGGTTACGTTTGGAAGACAGTATATTCCCTAAATTTCTTCGGAGAAACCTTAGCGTTTAACCCCTTTGCGTTACCCAATGAATTGGAGAGCTAGCACGGGATCACCTGCCCTTAGTTTATCATGGAACCACCTGTCTTCATAAACAATGCCCAAGAACCATAACATAAATGTATCACATAAAACATGCATAAAAGAAACATAACATTTCCACATTTCAATCACAAGATATCAAAAACACATTGATATAATCGAAACCTTATCAAAACTATTTTCAATACCAAAAAAATGAAAAGTAAAACATGGTATTTATTTTTCATTTTAAAAAAGGTTATGGCCTGTAGAGGAAGCTGAAACTCATATAATGGTCACAGTGGCGGCGAAGTCGTTGTCGTCGCATACGTAAGAAAAAAATTTCTTTTTGTCATTTATCAAAATGCTTCATACAAAAATATTCCTTTGGAATATAATTAAATGTCAAATGGGTTTATACACCATATAAAAGAAATTCATGTATAAAACAAAATATTCCTCAATGAAAGGGGATTGAGACAAAGTCTCATACCTCGTGTCCGACTTGACTCAATTGTTCTTTAATATCCTGAATAATAAACTAGTGTTAATTTCTACTTTCTTAAGAACCTTTTTAATGTTCATTATTCCTTTTATATCACTTATTACCATGTTATGAACATTATGTAATTATTTATGTTAATAATGGTCGTTTTGTCGATCTTTGGTACTTGAGCCAAAAATAAACATCTTATAATTACAAGTTGTTCATATGGTAAAATATCCATTATATACAGAACTATATTCATGATGTTGATATCATATATATCATATATATCCAGTATATACATGCATTTATAATATTATATAACATTTAGAGGTAAGAAATGAAATGCACCATTAATGGAGACGGTAAGCCTTACGTATGCATGAACGCTACTTTCATTTCTATTTCGTATTTAATGGAGTGAAATCATAATGATATAAAGGTATATTATAATTCCAGTATAATATCAAAAAAAATATCATCAACTCCATCTTTTATACGTTCCACATATTTCATTAATGAATTAAATCACTTTGATGGGGCGGTAGTCCGCACTTCCTAAAATGAAGATATCGCGTTTACCCATAATAGAATCCATAAAGGTATGCCATAAATGAAAAATACAGAAGCATAAAGAAAACATAAACATAATATATATCATATATAACTATAGTTATATCTTAACGGTCACCATGAAAGGTGTTAATAGAATATTGATCAATCATTGTTTCGTGTGGAACAATTTCTCCGACCATAGAAACAGTATGTTCTTTAACCATTAGACGGAGGTGTGTGTAAGTGTAAATAAAATAATTCTTATAAAAAAATCCTAGTATATTGGAGATGCTGATTTTGTTACAAAATAAAATAATTAATATAGTTTAGGGGGTTGGAGAAGCAAAAAAAACAAAAGAACATTAGAGAAGACTTTACCTTTAAATCGGGTAACTCCTCTTGGTTTGAACCAAAAGGGTTTCTTGAAGAGCTTTCTTCCTAAGGTAAGGCTTGTATGATGAAGAGAGGTATGTGGAGAGATAAAATGATCATATTTTGTCTGATCCAATGGCTTGAGAGGTGTGGGTAAGGTGGTAGAGGTGGAGGCCTTTTATAAGAGGGAGGAGGGGCACTCTTGGAAAGTAATGAAATGTTACTATACTATATAATGAGTTTCGGATTTTAAAGGTCCCTCAATTATTCATTTAGAGGATAATGTGATAAGGGTTCAAAATACAGCCATCCAATAGGTTTTTGACAAGTGTATGTCTTAGATTTTACATAATCATTTCATTTTATTTAAATCGTCCATTAATGAGGTAATCGCTGCATCATCATGGTATCATAAAAAATTTAATTTGTTTAATGTCTAAAATTATAAAAAAAATATCATGATGTAGGAAATATTTTTATATTTTAAATTACTATTTATAGTCTAAGATATCATTTACATAGAAAAAACTAAAATTTATTTACTTGGGTGATGCATACTTTGGTTATACTTTCCCTATAAGAAAATAATATAATAAAATGTCACTATCACCCAAAAGTGATTCCATGTGGTCCCAAATTTTGGCACAAGGAATCCCATGGTCTTACATGACACAAATAGTATAATTAGGACTCATTTTGGGGTTATTTGTTATTATTATGATATTATTTTATTACCTTTAACTACCCGATTACTAATTAATCATGATAATTGAAAATAATTACTGTTGTTACTGTTCATAATTTCCAAAAACAAAAGATTATTAATTACATAATTTGGACCTTCTGATTAGAAATATGGAATCCATTTTACCAAATTCTAAACACAAAAATTTTAGTAATTAATTTAAAAATAATTCTCGTTGTCAAAACAAATAGCCGGTTTTTTAGAAACAATATCTATCAAAAGTTTGACAATTGTTTATGCCAAATTTCAAAGTGAAATTAATCCTAATGACCACCATTGGATTAAATGGTAAAATAAATATTCTATTTACTCTTTAAACTCAATTAAAAAGATAATCTATCCATATAATTAAATTATATGAAAAAGCAGTTTTGAAGTAAAATGTAGTATTTTTCACTATTCATTAAAAAATGAACATTGTCAGAAAAATACCAAAAATTTATACAAAGTAAATTTCAATGTCCCAATGCTAATGAATAAGATTATTTTGACAAATAGAGCTCATATAAATTTCAAAAGATATATTTACGAATAGTTCGCCATCAAAAGGTGGTAAAATAATCTTTTAAAAATATTAGAGAATTCTATGCTTAAGATTGGATTTATTCTCATTTTAAACCTCTAAAACACTATCTAATTCATAAATAGACATAGATATGAAAATCCATAATTCTTTACTTACTTTGGATGTTATATTCAGTACCCGAATAGATTTTATGGTTGTAGTAAAGGATAGAAGTAAAGACCCCATTTTAGGTGGATGAGTTGGGATGGAGCATGGATGAGGTAACTAGATGTGGTTTGGAACTTGATTGGGAGTTCTCATTGTATTTAACTTTTAGATTCATTTTTATAGTAGACACATACATTATCTTGGAATAATTATTGTTTCCTTTTATGTTTTATTTCATCTTTTGGTCATTATTTGATATTTTCAGCCTCATGTTTTTGATTATATATTCCCTCATTGTTTATTTTTTTCTTTCTGGTGTTTTACACTGAAAAAAAATTATACTCTATCTATGACTGATATTAGACCCCATGCTTCTAGTCTTCAATCTCTGGTATTCGAGAAGGAACACATGAGATCTTGTGGACAACTAGATTAGATCATTGGTTTTTGGCTTGTAGGTCTGGATGATACAAAGTGGAATTTGAGTCATAATTTAATTTATTTTTATTTTGACTTAAAATTTCAGAAGGGTAGATAAGATAATAGATATATTTTTTGCTTGGTAGATATTTTTTTAGTATTTACTTGTGGCCTAGTATGGAATGACAGAATAGACTGCATGAATTATTATGGGAAGTCATGGTTATTATGACATGAATCAATTTAGGAATGCATTGGGAAAAGTTTATCGGTATGTTATTGAACGTTAAATAGTTTTCCATTCTTATAAAATGAAAATGAAAATGGTGCCTAATATGAAATTGAGATATATTGTAAAGTGATACATAATGAGATTAAATTGGTATATAAATGAGAAAATTGAATAATGAAAATATTATTACTTTTGTTAACAATGACATAGGTTTATGGTGGTTAAGTATAGTGTTTGCACCTATTTGTTTTCCATGAAGAGAGGGTTTGGGAAATGAATTTTTTTGCCTTTTTTGGTTTCTCTTTCACATAAACGTGATGAGTTTTTTAATTGTTTCCAAAGGAGTATGTTTTTCAATTGAATAGATTATAAACCAATGATGATGATTATTTAGAGAATGACCAGAGGAAATGGATAGGGATAATACTCTAATTGGAGAACCTAATCCTCAAATGGTTCTTAGGGATGAAGAAGAAGATGAGTGTCAAGAAAACATTTCTCACTTCATGCAGTATGTGGGATGATAACTATAGTGGTTTGTAATGTGTATGTTTGATCTGCTGATGGAGTTCCAGGTGCATCACCCTCTAACTCTTACAAGAAAGGGTGTACCTGAGGGAGATAATTTCTTAGACGAGTCTATTAAGATGATACATCATCCTTTAGATATTATTACTAAGAGGAGGGTCATGTTGGCTTCTTATTTTCTATATAGATCATTGAAGTACTTTTTGGACATTTTGGCACAGACTATACATGTTGATGGTATGTTATGGAAGGATGTTTTGGAGAGGTTCCTGGTGAAAATCATTCAAAATAAACTGAGGCATGAGATTTAAGTTGAGTTCATTTTATAAATCTAGGGGATTATGTTAATGGTTCACTATGAACGATGCTTTACATACATTCAATTACTTTCTCCATCATTTAAATAGGATGAGATACCTATAACGAATCATTTTCCATATGGGATAAACGGTTTTATTTTCTACCATGTTATGCTTATTCAGTTAAATATTTTTTTTGAGATATAAGATTAAGATCACATAGCTAAGTGAAGCTGAAAGAGGATTCCTATTCTAGAAAAAAAAATCAGATTAATGATTAGAAGGTGGGAATCCAAAGAGAAAGAAATGTCTCATCAACAAATTTAGTTAGGACTATGGGAATTAGGGTGAATAGATAAGGGGATTTGTTTCTAATGGTATTACTCGAGTTATCTATACTTTGGGTAGTAGGTTGGAAAAAATGGAATACATATCTCATGACCACCAATGGATTATCGGTCTTGCATAAATATGGGACATTTATTGATGTCATGTAGGAATAAGTGACTAACAGGTATTGATATAGGATCTAGATAGAACCAGGCTATAGTAAGGGTATCATTTTCACAATGTTAGGTAGTAAGCTCGAGTCATACTAACTGAGGTAGTAGAGGTAGTAGAAGCATTTATTCTGGAAATATTTTCTCATATCAGTAGTGTGGTGGAGCTCAAGGAAGTCGAATTACATCACAGGGAACATGGGATGTTTATTAACCCATGTATTTATATAATAATCTTTAAACATATTTTTCTAGTGTCATTCAATTAAATAGTTATATTCATAATGTTAAGTAATTCATAAAATATATAATTTATTTTATAGTTATTTGTTTAAAACATTAATTTTCAAATTATAGAATTTCAATTTTAAAAAACTAATATCATTTTTGATTTCAGTACATTTAAAATATCATAGTATGAATTTTTGGGACTTTCTTGAAAAGGTTAATTTTCATAAAATAGAAAAAACATATTTTTTTAAATAAATTATTTTTTCTATCATTTTCAAGACATAATTTTGATAAAAAAGGGGTCAAATTGTAAGGTGCCTCTTTTGGGTAGAATTATTAAGAACACTTGAATATAATAGGTAGAGGCTAATGAGAATGATTTAGAGGATCTTTTTAGCCTCTAAAAATTCTCAATTATAGCTTGTATTCTGATTCTTTAATGATTCTAAGCCATGGAAATCCCATGACCTTAACTACGAAATTGGTGATATATAAGGATTTGATGAATGGAAGTTAGTAGTAATGGGAAGTGTGTTATACCATTTTATTTTCCCTTTAGATGAGTGAAGAAGTAGTGTGTGGAGCTTTGGATAAGTACCTTTGAAAATGGGTTTTCTGTGGATCATGGAATGGGATCGACACATCGATCAATGAAATTTTAAGAACACCCATTCTTAGGTTTGGATTTGTGTATTCATGATGAACTGGATTTACAGGCATCCGGAAATTTTGTGGTACATTTCTTCTTCTATTGGTAATCCTATATGGTTGGACAAGAAAATAGACAACCCAAAATTTTATCACAATGCAAGGATACTTGTTGAAGTTCAAATAGTTGTTACTCTTATTAAAGAGGTGGTGCTAACTAAAATGGATGACAATATTAATCATGAAATATTATATTAATGAAATCACAAATTTTACCTAAATTATCATTTACATGGACATATGATTTCTAACTATAATAATAATAAATTTTGAAATTGTTTTATGGTTAGTGGGCATGATGATTCCACTTTTCATAGGAAAAACACCAAGGTCTCCACATCCTATAATTGTATAAATGTTGAGTATCCTTCCCATGTGAATGTAGCTACAAATGAAGATGAATTTCATGTTTATGATTCCTTTTATATGGTTTTCAATGCTTGGAGAACATCTGAGAATGATAATGTCACCAATACACACAATAATTATTCTGATGTTATGGTTGTAAAGCAAGCTGATGTGCAATTTGTTTGTGTTAATTTTCATTCATCAAAAAAACTGATTATTGCTGATGAAGTTGGGAATGAAAAAGAATATTCGGCTGATTATGGTATGAACAACGCACCATCATACTAGAATAGTCAGCTGATTATGGCATGAACAGCGCACCATCAAACATAAATTATCATTTACATGGAAATATTATTTCGGACTATAATAATATTAAATTGTGAAATTTTTTTATGGTTAGAAGGCATGATGATTCCACCTATCAGAGAAAAATACCAAAGTTGGAACATCCTCTAGAGGTATAAATGTTGAATCTCCTTCTATGTTTTTCATTGTTTAGAACACATCTGAGAATGATATTTTCACCAAACCACACAATGACCATTTTGATGGTATGGTTATAAAGAAAGCTGATGTGAAATTATTTTGTGTAAATGTTCATTCATCACGAAAAATGATTATTGGTGATGATGTTGTGAATGGAGAATAATAGCTGGATGCTTATGGCGTGAACAATGCACTATCATACCAGACTCCCCTGCTGGAAAGATTGTTTTTTGGGCATACTGAGTAGCATGTTGTTCATGGCCTAAATTTTAAGGTCCATGACATTTCTATACTGCTTCATTGGCCTTCTGATATTGTTGATTATGATCATATTATTTCTCATAATTCTACATAGTCTGGTAACCCTACTTCTATTCCATTATTTGATTCGGTATAGTAATTACAATCTGTAGTGCCTACTTCTAATATGAAGATTTCCTCAGTTCAAACTAAAGCTTTTTCATTGGTGTTTGCTTCAATAGTCACAAGGAGGAAGCTACTTGGGAGTTTTAATACACCTATTGAACTAGTCAATTGGTTTAAATATTTGAATGTTGAATCTTCTACTAAATGGAACAACATGATATAATCTTATAAAAATATCATTACTGAATCCCACTCTAATGATGAAGGGGCAGAAAATCATGATTGGGTCATGGAATTATATAACCTAGAGAAGGAAATAATGGAAATCTGTGATTGGACTAGTATGAGGATGAGGTCCTCAATGAAATTATAATTGTCTATTGGAACTACCATTGTCTTGGGAATTCTCCCACGGTTATTGATCATATTCATTTTTTTCATGACCGACAAACCATTGTCAATTGGCCTTGTTAACTCAAAAATTAAGTATGAGAATTGAATGGAATTTAAATATAGTTTATTATGATACTCTTTTATTAATAATAATCTGTTTGATAATTCCATGGAGTCATTTTTGATCTTGAATCATGATAGTGTTATCATCAATTCATAATATAATGATTATTTATCATTGATCATTTCATGTAGTATTAGTAGTTATAATCTCATTGTGACCTTTTTAATGCTTTAATTTTATATAAAAGATTAATAGATCTCTGTAGAAACCTGGCATCCATCATCACAAGTATGTGCAACAGTTGGATCCTGTAAGGTGATTTTAACACTATGTTGAGGCCGGAGGGAAAACATGTAGCAATTTTCAAATCATTTTTTCATGTGAGTTTTACTAATGTATTGATACATATGTTTTGGTTGAGGTTCCCATTTATTTTGAGGATTATACATGGTGAATGTATACTTTTAATGGTAGGCATTCAAGAAAACTATATAGGTACTATGTTCTAGTTGATGAAAGGAATGATGTTGTGGATATTTCATATCACACTCTTCAAAAATTTCACCCTGATGATAAACCATTATTGATTGATCATTTAGTTGTAATTTCAAGGTCACCCCCATAACCTTTTAAATTCAATAAAGCATATATCATTGTGCCAGGATGTGGAGAAGTTTTTTTGGATGGTTGGAAGATTTTATTCTTGGGTAGTCTGTTAAAAAATCATATTTAGAAATTAGAAACATGTTAAGGATGATCATAAATACATGAGGTGGAAATCCTTCTATAGTCTTGACACTAACATTAAAGATACTATGTCTAACATTTCTATGTGGTAGGATAACAATATGGGTTAGGATATACATTCTCAAGAGGATATTCAAGTAGGACCCAAGATTGATAAATTGTTGACCCTCAAGGAAAATATTTCTAGGAATAAATTTAACATGATATGGTTAAATGTTTGTGATAAAAATTCTCAGTAATTTTATTAAATACATAGGAAAAAGATGGTATGGAAATGTGACACTGGTTTTAAATTGATGGGATTTATTTAGTTTTTGAATGAGATCTTGAATGGTCTGAAATCTTATTTTGAGGGTATTTCTTCAGAGAATGGGGAGGAAAACACTAGGGATTTAATTAAATTATTTGAATCTATCATTGATTATACTCAAAATTAGAGGCTGGTTGAAGCACCCAGTGTAATAGATATTCATGATTCTCTCTTATCTCTAAATATTGAATGTGTTTTTATCCCTAATGGTTTCACAAACAAATGCTTCATATTCTAATGGAATATTGTCCACATTGAGGTAATTAATTAATTGTGGTCATTTTTTACTCATTCATCCATGCCTTATGCAGAAAAATCCATTTTTATTTCCATAATTAAAAAGAAGGATAATTCTTTGGATATAAGAGACATTAAGCCATTTTACATTGGGAACTTGATACCATAGATTATTAGCAAGATCTTGAAACACATGTTAGGTTATATTTAAAGAAGAATAATCTCTCCATATTAGATTGGATTTGGTAGTGGGAGTACCATTGAAAATTTATTATACACCACTTCTAAATCTATGAATTTCATGAGGATGAAGGTATGGAATGGAAATATGTATTATAAAATAGATATCTCGAAGGCTTTTGATAAATAAAAATGGAGCTTTCTCTTTTCTATTCTGAGAATGCATGGGTTTTCTTTCATATTCATTGGTTTGATTTTATCTATCCTAAAAAGAACTAGACTGATCATTATTTCTAATGTGTCACCAAAGAGATACATTATGTTGTCAATAGGGTTTCAACAATTTGATCCTTTATTTGGTGTTCCTTTTTCTATTGTTCAGGATAATCTTAGTTGATTCCTTACTGATATAGTGAATCATGGTCTTTAAGAATGCATGAGGGTTGGGAGGGATATCATTTCTCCCTCGTGTTAGATGTATGTGGATGTCATTTTTTTGGAATGGTGGATAGGGGTATTATTTCCTATATCATTTGAGTTGTTTCGCGTTATGAAGCTATTGAAGGTCAAGTTATTAATTTGATCAAGTCTTCCATTATGTTTCAATAAGGAGTGTCTTTCTCTAAGTAGAATAGGGTGTCCTATCGACGTGGTGGGAAGAGAGGATCTTTACTTTTTTAATGATATTTATGCCCCCCCCCTTTAATGATAAGATGAAAAAATTTCATATGGAAAACATCTCTATGAAAATTGTTAATCAGTTGAAAATATATAAGGGGAATTAAATGTCTCAGACTAGTAGAATTTTTTTGGCTAATTATGTTATGACATTAATATTTTTGTATTCATTCACTTTTTATATATGGTCTAGAAGACTCATTTAAGAGTGGTAAAAGATGCTTCAAATTTTTATTTTTTCAGTTTTTACACAAGAAATGATTTATGTCCTGGTTTCATGGAATGAATTGTAAAAACATGTTAATATGGTGGGATGTTAGTAAAAAATTGTACGATTTTTAATGATATATTGATTAAAAAATTCACATGGATGATTCTGAAAACCTCTAATCACTCAGTTGAATTTCATATCACTAGTTTTGATGAAAAATTAAATAATGGATACACAATGTAAGTCCCCCTGTCTATATAGAAATCTATAAAACTTTTATATTTTGAGAAATGAAATTGCTCTATATGGGTGTTAGGTAGATTTTAAAAGACGAACATTTGTTCTACGCCATGGATATCTAGTCACATAATGAATAATGTCAGTATAACATCTAATGTAACCAACATATACATTTATCAGTTTTATAATTCTCCAACCTTGCTATGTATGTATCCTAATGATAGAAGAATGATGTTTTCTAGGTACTAATAAGATTATTCCGATACCATGGTTTGGATTCCTAGTCTGTATGGATAATTTAGTTTCGGACAACGTTATAGACAACATTGTGATGTCTCTAATGCATTGATTGTCTGGGTTGCGGAATTTAAGAGATGTTTTACTTCCCTGGATAACATGCTAATTATATAAAGAATCTGGAAGAGAAGGTTACCCATTTAGTCTATTCTACAGTGCAATGGATAGCATCTAGCACATGTTTGTTCCCTTTATCTTAATTTAGATGAGTTCATTGATCATCTCTTTATGTGTTTCACCCTTCTTGTATGCTATAAAACTATGTGCATGAACGGTTCCACTTTTTCTTGACTACTCATAATATTTAGTTGCTATTACTATTAGTTTTCTAGGTGAAGTGCAGAAAACATGTACATTATCTTCTTATGGATACAATATTGTTTGTTCATTCATTTATCTTGAAGGTGAGGAATGCACTGATGTTTTACAATCATGTGCCTTAATTTTATGATGGTGTGTTTTTTATTCATTTTTTTATTATGTTGCATCCAACGTTAAAACCCTTGTATTGAACAATGACATCTTTGATCTTGATATTAGGAGACCACTTGGGTTATGCGGTCTAGCGAAGAAACATTTAGTGGTAAAATATATTAGGTTGATCCCACCAATCGTAGAATAGTTAAAGGTAAATTTTTATGGGGTGGATTTAGGTGCACCAGGGCCAGTTGGTAGTCGTCATATTTTTCACACACATTAAGGTATTGTTAGTGGATTTGTAGTTCATTTAATTGGGAGTTGACATTCAATAAATGTGTAGTTTTGGAAAAAGATAAAAGGGGTTCGGTATGCTTCACATTACGGTTGAAATTATTTATGTTTGGAATCATACTTCATTGTTGTAGTCAAAATTCTTAATGACTACTCTAGTAATGTATCATAGATTATGTTGGCATCTTGGATTTAGTATCTATGCTTTGATTACTTATTTCTCTTGAGGTAACTCCTGTTTACTATGAGGGGAACTAGGTTGTAGATTCCCTTTACAAGAGGGAAGTTATAAAGGTCATCCCTAGCTGGACTTTTTCGTAATAATTTTTTTTCGAGTCTAGTTGCTTCTGATTATCATGGTGACATACATTCCTGACTTTGTAAAACTTATCGGTAATTCTCTCTGCACTTTACTTTTTATGTAAATTTGGTTAGATGAATGATTTATTATTGGCTAAACATTTTGGTAGTAATAGAGTGTGAAATATCAATTTCATTTTATTTTATAATTATACGTAAATTTTTTGTTTTTTAATGTTATATTAAAATATTATATTTATGTAAAATAAATCATATCCAAATTCACAAGTAATGCTTGTGCAAGGGATGGAATGAAAAAATTAATAAATTAAATAAGTTTAATTGACTTGTATATGAGAATATATACTTATTGAATGAATATAAATGATTATATTGAACGTATTAAATTTATTTTTTATAATAGTTAATTATTTATAATTTTTATATATTTAATATTTATCATTAATACTATGGAATTCTGTAGTATTTCTTTTACATGAAGAATAAATATAAATAAAATGTCTTTAATTATATTTATTTTTTAGGCAAAAAATAAATACCATAACGACATTCACAAAGATGATGCAGTAATTATTTAATAAATGAATAAATCAATTTAATGATATTAAATTAAGTAAAATAAATTTATTTTTATATTTTTATGTTTTTATTGATTGATATAGTTTTTTATTATATTTCAAGGATATAATATAATTCGTATTCGAATTTGAAATGTTTTTTTCTTATTTTAATGCATTGGTTGTGAATAATGTTCAATTTGACAGAAAATCACTTTCATGAATAAAATATTTTATTCAGTAATATAAAAATTAAAAAATCTTGGAAAATTGAAATAATGATAAGATTACTTCGAAGATTTGACCTCTTTTGAGTTTAAGGATTTTTTAATGTTTTTAACCTAGCTTAGACAAATAATATATTAATGTTTTGAGTAATTCCTAAATAACCCCTCACAACAACTATTACAGGAGACTCATCCATTCTTTGAATTTCATCACCATATGCCATCATGCTCAGCTATCCTCTTAAAATTTCACTTAAACTTTTTCCTTTACACATTCTATTTCTTCTAGTATCAAAAAAAAGACTACTTTCATTTTCCTAAGGAGGTTCTCAAGGAGATATTTTCAAGAGATAGAATTCATTCTTCTTCCCTTTTATATTCTTTATAACTTCTACCTTACCCTCATACACTATACTGTTATTATTGATAACTCTAGTATTTTATATGTAATTGACGGTTATTGTTATAATGGTATATAAACCATAATTTTTTTATTCTTTGTTTATTTTTAATAATTAAATCATTGTCCATGGTGTGTCAATTCACCGTGTTCATGTGCAATGGGTTTTAGTGTCCCTTTACTACATTCATGGAGTGTTAAAATTAATTAATAATATGGTAAAATGATCAAGATATATATGTCCTCACTTATAGTTTATTATTTATATTTTATAGTGAACTCCATAATAAAACATTAATGGAAACCATGAAAAAAGTGCACTTGAAATATTGTAAATAACAAAATATATTATAATTGGTAGAAACTGTTATAAGAAGATCATGTAAGGTATTATAAACATTAGTATAGTTTGGTAATAAATAAATAGCACTCTTCAAACCATTATACATGGGTTTTGATCACATTTTATGTATTTCTAACCTCACATAAGCAACATTCCTTTTAAAATTCTTTTAAATAACAGTTTTAGAAAATTCAAAAAAATTATCCATTTCCTTATACGATATTAGTGGTTTTTCCATAATTCATATATTTTTATTGTTTGAACCCCATTAGAGATCAATATATGACAGGTTAGAGTCTATTATATATCATGATAGGACGATTAAGCCACCTTATATCTCTCTAATGCATTGGTTACACTAGAGGTGGAGGTCAAGAAAATTTTTATTAAACTTGTAAAGGTTAATATAATTGTGATATGGTAAGTATATACCAAGGATATTACATAATTTTTATATCCATATTTATTGTATTTAAAAAATAATTTTTAATGGGTTTTCATGGTTTCTCTTGTTTATCGATTTCCATTCATAAGAATTATTACTATGAATTTTGTGCTCATCCAATGTTTTAAAATGTTTCTCCCATGTTATGAGGAATAGTAAGATAATTAAAAAAATTCATTTTGAATGTTATGATTATTTTTTTATGAAATAATGTTTTATTTTTTAAAACTTTATATTATGGAAAATCTGGATACTATTTTAATAGTATTCACTTGTATTATTGTGCGTTGTTAGGTTTTTATTTTTAAAAAATTAAATAAAACTATAATCTTAAAAATATCATCAATTTGAAGGAATGTAATTTGTTGATTTAAATTCAAGATTATCTAGTTCTTTAAGGTTGGGATCTTATAGGAAGGATAGTTGCATGTGGTGCGTCATACACTTGTTGATAGTAAGGATGTACCATCGATAGTGATATATACTATTCTTGAAGCGTCTACTTTATATAGTTACTTATTTCATACTGGTGACTCTAATTCCATTATTTTTTAAAAACATGTTATTATTTTTAGCATGGAATTAGAGTTTTTGAGTGTGGTGTTGTTGATAGACACACCTATGGGAGTATGGTCTAGAGATATTTTCTTGTCAAAGGGGTGTTCTCTTGAGGATTGAGATTGTAATATTATATAGGATCTACATATTATTTAAATGACAGGATTAATGATATTTTTTGGTATGGAAGTTTTAGTAGCCTACTGATCCCACATAGTATGTTATCACCAGAGTGTGAATTTTACATTTTCTAAGGGAGACAGGTATGTTCATCGTGGTGAGTGGGATATTTGTGTAGGCTGAGAAGGTCCAATTACAAAAAAAAATTGGGAGATATCACAGCCCATGTTGCAAGTATGTTTCTATATTATGGAGATGTGGAATAGGGTATCCATCCACCTATAGTGGACCAGTTTCATTATATATTTCATGGATACTTCACATGGTTTCCTCCTAAGAGATATTTTTAATTTTCCAATGAGATCATGCTAGGGGTTGACCCAATTTCTCTTCCACTATATAGAGTGGAACCAACTGAGCATCAAGAGATCCTATCTTAGTTGGAGGATAACAGATGTATCCATATCAGTAAGTCTCATTGATGTTAACTAGTGTTGTTCACTATGAAGTTCAAACAGAGTTTTCATTTATGTGTCAATTAATAGAAGTTTAATTGGATGATAGTGAAGAAATGATATCCTTTTCCATGTATTAATGATATTTTTTGACAAGTTGAGAGGAGTATGTATCTTTTCCAAAATAAAATTGAGATCAAGGTAGTATCAGTTGATATATAGAACTTATTATACACCTAGGAATTCATCAGGAGAATGTACGACCTATAAAAGGTCATCTCAATGCCTTTCAGATTAAAGAACACACCTGTTGTGTTTTATGGACTTCATGAACATTATAATCAATCTGTACATTGATATCTTTGTAGTAGTTTTGTGGATTATATCATGATGAAATTTAAGAAACAATACTATCATGAAAAACTTTTCAACAACATCCTGAGTACGCTGAGAGAGCATCATCTACAATCCAATTTCACTAAGTTTCATTTTTGTATTGAGCAGGTATACAAAAGAGGTCACATAATCTAAGAAGAAGTTGTGTAAATGGAACTAGAGATTGTTCATGAATTTGTATCTTTAGGGAATATGAAGTACATTTTTGATATCTATTAGTATATGGGGTTATTAAGATATTATCTATGATTTATCCAGGACATTAATTATTGGAAATGCCGCTTTTAGTCTCGACTAGGAAGGGTATAAATTTTTTAATAGGAAAAATAATTTGAAAATTTCAATAAGGAATTGAATAATAATTTAAATATGAATAAATATTTATGTAACCCGAACTAGATGAGGAATATATGGTGCAGTTTTAAGCTTCTGGGATCATAAATCTAATAGTATTGATGCATGAAGATCGAGTTATGGAATAAGGGTATTGGAATTTGATTCCTCATGAATAGAATTTCCTGACGCATGACCTTGAGTTAGCAACTATAGTTTATGATTTGAATTGCAGACAGAATTACCTATTAGGTAAAAAGTATATTTTTATGATGAACATAAGTGTTTGAACTATATCGTTTAATTCCGGTATTTGAATCCTCAATATTGAATATGGGTATAATATATGCATTCTTTTGATTTTGAGGCAGGATATATTCATGGGGATGGAAACCGTGTGGCTGACCCTTGCATTGGAAAATTGAATCCCATGTTGCTTCGCTGTCTAGTGTTGAGTGGATGATGCATGATTTACTAGATGAGATGAATGTTGTAGTTTTTAAGAGCTATATACAGTTTAATTTCGTATTAGATTTAGTGGAGTCTATACTTTTTATATAGATCAGGGAAACAAATATGAGGATCTATAGTGTTTTTCCATAAGGGAGATTGTAAGGACATGACCTTAAACATTACAAAATCATGAATTATGCCATGAATTTACATTGAGGATATTTTCAGGTTTAGAATTTTAGAGAATTAGGCCATAACTATTACATATCAACATGAGAATTACATGTAGACACTACTATTCAGTATCCATTTTTTTCATAAAATATAAACATATAAAAAGAAACATGTCTAGTTCCATGTTTTAGGCAACATGAATTTTACTTAATCCAATCCTTGACCCTATTCATCTTTAAGTCCTATGGAAAACATTTCAAAAACATGGGATGAGCATAAAAATCTCAGTAAGGGTTATAAAATAAGGAAGGAAAACATTATCCCATCATTAAATACAAATCAATGAAACCATACAATTCAATCATAACCTACCTTACGAAATCATAAGATTTATTAATAACACAAACAATTCATAAATCATAAAGGTAAATTATGGAATTCATAACATGCATATATTTTATCTATCACATATACATAGGGAGTCACATTTGGAATACCCATCATAGTATATTCCCTAAATCTGTTAGGAGAAACATTAACGTTTACCTCTGTCACTTTACCAATTGCATTGGAGTGCTTTCTCGGGCTCACCCACCCTAGGTTTATCACGAAACCACCTGTATATGTAACAATTCCCAATAACTATAAATAATAATTACTCATAACACAAGACTAATGGAAAGAAAACAATTCCACGTTGCAATCACAATATATCAGTTCAATATATTTAGATAAATAATTCTTTATCGAACCATTTTTCAAAACCATTTAAATCATTTAATAATAAGATTTCTAAATAAATGTGTCTCATACCACTTTCAAAACAATTAAATGAATTTTCATTTTGAAAACATTAATGTCCAAATAAATAAATCCTTAAAACTATTTTAAAAACCTGGAAATTAATGATAAATATTTAGAAGAATAAATCATTAAAACATTTAGAACAATATTTTAGTTGAAGAGTTTTTATCAAAATGAGAGACTCTTAAATAAAAATAATTGAGGAATAAAATTGAATCAGAACATTATAATATCATGAGAATAAATTGATTCATGATATAATATTCCAAAGGATGGTATTAACACCATATAATAGTTAATTGGTGCATAACAACAATGATGACTCAATGGAATTTAAATTGAGACGAAATCCCTTAGAAAAACTGTTTCCTTCTATTAAGAATAAATAAATTACATAATAATTTTAGAAAAATATAAATACACTAAAACTTATTGGATATTAATTGTAAATCAACCATATTAAATATACACATTTTCTTTTTATGACAAAACCAATGAATTGGATGTTTAACTCAATGAATGTAAATTGAGTTAAAATTACTTTTATCAAGTTCATATCAATGACATGTGAATTTATCAATAGAGTGATTATGTGTATAAAAAGTATATCCATACAAAGGGGAGTGTAAATTAAAACATAAATAAATAAATTGTGATTCTACACATAATCATAACATGAAAAAATTAAGAATTAGAAGGTTAACCAATGGAATGGAAGTTGGGTTAAAAGTATCCCTTACAGATTTGGTAACTTACAAAACGTAGAACCCATGAAAAAAGGATCATAAAATGGAGATGTAAATACCAATAAATTTAATTATATTACATAATTAATACAATCATGTACAATACATACACCACACAAAAGGAAATAGTGGCAAATATAGCATGAATGTCACAGGAATAAAAAGTGAGATGAAAATCTCTTACCATGTTGTAATCAATCGAGTCATGTGACCAAAATTTAATAACCACTAAATTATTAACACAATAAAATTAATATAAAGATAATAATTATAATATATATCAAATTTCAGTACACAATACACAACATGAAGTAAATTAGTGGTGAACAATGAGAATCTCACAGAATTAAAAGTGAGATAAGAAACCCCTTACCTCGTGTCCGACTTGACTTGTTTGTTCCTTGTTTTCCTGAATAATAAACTTATGTTATTTTATACCTGATTGAGAAAACATTTTCAAGTTTATTATTCTTTTTATATTACTTATTACATTGTTATAAACAATATGTAATCATTTAAGTTAATAATGGTTGTTTTGTCGATACTTGGTACTTGAGAAAAAAATGAACACCTTATAATTACATGTTGTCAATGTGGTCAAGAGTCCCTTACCTCTAGAATGATATTCATGATTTAGATATAATTTATATCATATATATGAAGTATATATATTAATTTATAATAGTACATAACATTTAGAGATAAGAAATGAAATGCCCCATTCATGGAGACGATAAGCTATACGTACGCATGAATGCTACTTTCATTTCTATTTATTATTTTAATTGAATTAAAACATAATGATAAATAGTTATATTATAATTACAGTATAATATAATATATAATTTCAATAACTCAATCCTTTAAATGTCCCACGTATGGTATGAACGAGCCATATCACTTTTAGGGGGCGATAGTCTGCACTTCTCAAATGGAATTACCACATTTACTCATAATGGAAACCATAAAGGTTTGATATAAATTAAAAATATATAAGAATAAAGAAAATATAAACAAAATATATATCATATATAAATTATTTGTCATAATTATGTCCACCATATGAGGTGGTAGAAGATAATTGAATAATCATCATTTCATGAGGCATTAGTTTGTCATCCACAGAAACAGTATGTTCTTTACCTGTTAGATGGAGGTGTGAGTAAGTTTAGTTCAAATCCTTCTCATAAAAACATCCTAGTTTATTTAGTATACTGGTTTTGTTATAAAATAAAGTAATAACTAGAGTTTAGGTGTTGTATAAGTAAACTAATAGAAAATAAGTTAAGAGAAACCATTACCTTTAATTTGCGTAACACCCTTTGGTTTGAACCAAAAGGAATTATTGAAGTGCCTTCTGCATAAGGTAAGGCTTCTAGGAGGAGGAGAGAGAAATTTCTAGCTTATTTGGGAAGGGTTTGGATGAGACAGGTGACATGAGAGGTGTGAGGAATGGGTTAGAGGCGAGGGATTTTTATAAGGGGAGGAGGGTTTCTTTAAAAATGTGTGAAAATATTATTTTATTATATAATGAGTTTCAGTTTATAAAGGTCCAAAACTCAATAAGTTAGAAGATAATATGACTAATGGTCAAAATAAATTCATTCAATAATAATTGAATAGGTATTGGTTGTTATTTTAATATTTATAATCATATTTATTTAAATGATTTATTATTGAGGGAAAAAGTGCATCATTTTTGTGTCATAAATAATTTTATTTATTTGATTCCTAAAATTTATAAAAAAATTACCATTTTTTAAGAAATATTTTTATCTTACCAATGAATATTTATAGTCAAATATATTACTTATATAACCCCATGTAAAAATTAATTTACTAAAAGATATTTTTTATGTCATTTTTTTCTTTACTTTATGTTAATAAAAACAATGGGTCATTATCACTGCCAAGTGGCACGATGGGGTACCCAAATTGACCCAAGGATGCCCATGGTCGTCCATGACTCATCAAATAAGGTTATGAAAAGTGGTAAAATAATTTATTATTATTATTATATTCTTTCAACCTTGAATTTCCCTATTAACCTTTAACCGTGGTAAATAAAAGTCAAATGTTACTATTCACCAAAACATTATTTTTATCTTATTGAACCACATTTTACTTACCAATAGAAAACATGTATATCATATTTTTTAAATTCAATTCATAGAATCATTAAAATTTCATTTAAATGAAATAGTCAGTTTTTTAACTATTACTTAGCAGTTTCACTATTCATCAAAAATTGATGTTTTTCAAGAAAAAAACAAAAATTCAGCCTAAGAAATATTTGACATTCCAAATTAAAAAATTATGTCTATTTTAAAAAATAAAAAATATAGAATATGCATTAATTGATTTAAAAATAATTTCGGTTGTCAAAATTAATAGCGTGTTTTTAAGAAAGAATATTTATCAAAACAATGACACTTGTTTATGCCCAATTTCAAAGTGAAATTAATTACAATGAACAAAATTGGATTAAATGGTAAAAATTTAATCTGATTACAATTTAAAACCAATTAAAAAAATAATCTACCCATATAAAAAAATTAAATTAATTAACAGATTGGAACAAAAAATACAGTATTTTTCACTATTCATCAAAAAATGATTTTTAACAAAAAAATACAAAAAAAATTCCCAAATTAAATTTTAAGGTCACTATTCTAAAGAAGAATATTATTTTTTCAAATATAACATATATAAGAGACCAAAACTATATTTAACAAACATGTATATTCATATTGTAGTTAGTTATTTAAATTCCGTTCAATACAATGACTAGGCGTTAAGTACCATTTGAAATAATATTATATTATTATTTTTCAGTATAACTCAATGTTGTGTGCAACATATGATTTCAAGGAAACCCATTGTTGTGTATCGGGTACGCCATAGACCATGTTATACCCTATAAAGATATATTAATAATTAATTGAAAAATATTAATAAATATGAAAATGTCATATTCTTTATATACCTAGGATGTTACATCCTTCCCCCTTTTAGGAATTGTGTCCTTGCAATTTTAAAATTGGGCTCAAGAACATAATTGAAATCCCCACATTGGAAAAGAGTTAATAAAACTACCACATTAAAATAAATAATGATATATACAAAGGTCACCCAAGATAATAGATACTAGGATTCCATGAAAACATTTATATGGAAAAGAAACCAACTCTCATATATTAATTGAGAGTGATAGAGAACTTGATCACAGAAAGGTAACCACCACAATACCATAAATTGGTGGTTGGGTAAATGTCTGATGATAAAATAGAGCTTATACTTTTTTTAATTCGAGATCCTTTTCATAGTGTTGATGAATTTTATCTGTAACTAGACAAATATCATAAGGAAATATAATTACTTTTCATGTATAGTGTCATCCTTTAATAAAATTATACCAAAAACTCATCTTTTCTCAAGGATGTAATTATTTAAGTTGACTTGGTCACACCTAAAGTGATAGAATCAACGTCTATAGTATCACATAATCTAGAAAAGATAAACTATATATTTCCCCTATCTTTAGATATCAACCAAATCCAAAATGGTTAGTGCGAGAATAGATAATACCCAAAAAGGAAAATCTTTTACAAAAAGAAAAACTACACTAAATCTCCAAAATTTGTCAAACAGAACCCAAAGTTCAACAAAGACCATTCAATAAATATTTTTCTATAAAATTATTCAATTTAATCCAAACTATGATTGAAATTCAAATCTCATAGGGATTTAATCACATTGTCTTCCAAGATAAATATTAACATTTATCTCCAAATAACATCAGTTACTCTTAATGTCTTATATTGAAAAGTAATTAACCTAATCACATATTCTCCATAATAGGTTAATCATATCCATAGATAACCCAAAATAAACTTATTATTAATTCATAAAATTATATAACTAAAAATAATTAGTCATATTATCTAGGGACTTCACGTAGTCCAGTGGTAGGTGAAAAATCCCAATCGCACTTTGGTTGTGGGTTTGATTCGTGAAGCTTTGTCCGACATGATGGGTTGTCACGTGGTCGTCATGTTTTCCTTTTTCAAAAACATTATAATTCTATAACATTCCCAAAAAGTGATAAATTCATCAAAAATATCCATAACTTATTTTAACCACGAATATTATCTAATAACATTTATTTTCCATCCCAAAATGTATTAACCTGTAATTGCCTCAAATTCTAGGATCATATAAACCCAAATGGTTCGGTATAACAATATCAAAAAAAGAAAAGATAATTATTCCTTGAATACAATTTTCATATATCAAACATCATGGTTACACATACTATAAAAAATCTTCTAATGTAATCCCATCAGCAAAAGAGCCTTAATAATTTTAAGCAATTCACCATCCTAAAATCTACCGTAACTCTTGAATCCCTTATATGTAGAATTCATACTCATTAAATATTCATCATTATCCATTATCCATTCATTTTCCATATTATTCTGAAATTTTTCTTTCCTACAACAAAAATCATGATTCCTATATTAAGATTAAATAATATCAAAACATATGTTAATAAATATTCCAAAACTTTCATTGGTCACATTAAGTTTCATCATCCTAAATCGGAATGGAATTATGTATTTGTAAACATATATTTGTACAATACTTGTGATTCCATTCCTGAAACTTCTTCGTAGGACTTCTATTTTAATACTAACCATGCACACTACATTTAAAACATTCAATTGATCCCTCAAAAATAACTTCTTTCCCTTTCTTAGAGTCAACAGGAGGCTTCCTTTTTTTATGACAGGTTCTTGCTTTTTGACCTTCACTTCCACATCTATAGTATCTTCACATCCATTTGAAAAAAATTTCTTATGTGTTTCTTACCACATTCATGACACAAAGGTTTTTGAATATACTTACCTTTATGATTATTACCCGAACTACCTTGGGGATTTTTTTCTCACATATACGATGCCTTATATAAATCACCATGGTTCAGGTGGTCAATCGTGACTCCAGATAGTTGGTTGAGAATAACTACAAGAGTTATCATTGCATCTCCTGTTTCATTCAATTGCTCATTCAGAATACTTTCACAGTTTTCTTCACATCTGTTGTTACTTTGATGCCTTCTAGATCCAGCCATTCACTAAAACCCAAAAGGTAAGTGTGATTATATCAGTAAAATAGTCAAATAATATATTATGAGGAGGATAAATACTAATATATACGTATTCATGTAATCTTAAACTCATTCACTTTATCTAAAATAACTATGACTCTTTCTAAAATCCTAACCATTATGGTAATGTCAGTTATCCTTATAGTACACCCTAACCTCTAAAGTTATCTATACAGACCTGTGATACCAACTATAAAGACCCGACCTTAAACATTACATAATCTTGAATTATGTCAGGGATTCACATTGAGGATCTTTTTAGGTTTAGTGTTTTAGAGAATTAGGCCATAAATATTACATATCTACTTCAAAATTTCATGTATATACTACTACTCATTATCCATTTTTTGATAAAATAAACTCTTAAAAAGAAACATGTCTAGTTCCATGTTTTAGACAGCATTACTTTTCCATGATCCATCCTTGACCCTATTCATCTTTAAGTCCTATGGAAAATATTTCAAAAACATGGGATGAGCATAAAAAGCACCGTAAGGGTTATAAAATCAGGAATTAAAAAATTATCCCATCATTAAATACAAATCAATGAAACCATACTTTTCATTCATAACAGACCTTACGAAATCTTAATATTTATGAATAACACACACAAATCATAAATCATAACGGTAACTTATGGTATTCATATCATAATTACATTGTAACTATCACATCTACATAAGGTATCACCTTTGGAATACCCATCACATTATATTCCATAAATCTCTTAGGATAAATAGTAACGTTTACCTCTGCCACGTTACCCAATGCATTGGAGAGCTGTCTCAGGCTCACCCACCCTAGGTTTATCACGGAACCACCCATATATGAAACAATGAACTATAAAAATAACATAATAATAACACAGAAAACAATTATAAAGGAAAGATAACAATTCCACATTCCAATCACAGTATATCAATTCATGATATTGAAATTAATAATACATTATGAAACCATTTTTCAAAACCATTTAAAACATTTAATTAAGTGATTTTGGAATCAAAGTGTCCCATACCACTTGGAAACTTTTAAATAAATTATAATTTGAAAAAAATAAATGTCCATATAAATAAATCCATAAAACCATTTTAAAAACATGGACATTAATGCTAAATATTTAGAAGAATAAATTATTGAAACATTTAAAATGATATTTTAGATAAAAAGTTTTTATCAAAATGAGATACTATTAAATACAAATAATATAAGAATAACATTGAATAATAATATTATAATATAATGGGAATAAAGGGATTCATGATATAATTTTCCAAAAGATAGTATATATAACATATATGAGTGAATTGGTGCATAATAAAAATAAATTATTAATTGAATGTAAATTGACACGAAATCCCTTATAAAAATTGTATCCTTGGATTAAAGATAAATCAAATACAAAAAAATGTGTGAAAAATATAAATACACTAAATATTATTGTATATTCAGTGTAAATGAATCATAGGAAATTCACATATTTTCTTTTTATGACAAAACCAGTGACTTGGATATATAATTCAAGGAATGAAAATTCAGTTAAAATTACTCTTATCAAGTACATATCAATGACATGAGAATTTATCAATGGAGTTATTATGTGTATAAAACGTATATCCACACAATGTGGAGTGGAAAATACCTCAGAAATAAATAAATATTGATTCAATATATAATCATAACATGACATAATGAAGAATTAGAAGATTATCCCGAGGAATGGTAATTGGATTAAAAGGATCCCTTGTCGATTTGGTAACATACGAAACCTATAACCCATGAAAGAAGGATCTTAAAATGAAGATTTAAATACCCATAAATTAAATTATATTACACAATGAATACAATCATGGGAATTACATACACTACACAAAAGGAAATATTTTCAAATATAGCATGAATCTCACAAGAATAAAAAGTGAGATCAAAATATCTTACCATGTTGCAATCAATCGATTCGTGTCACCAAAAGTTGATAACCACCACATGATTCACAGAATAACATGAATATAAAGATAATAATGTTAATATATATCAAATTTCAGTACAAAATACACCACATTAAATAAATTAGTGGAGAACATTGAAAATCCCACGGAATTAAAAGTGAGATAAGAAACCACTTACCTCATGTCTGACGTGTCTTGTTTGTTCATTGTTATTCCTGAATAATAAACATAAGTTAATTTATACTTTATTAAGAAAAATTTTTCAATTTTATTATTCCTTTTATATAACTTATTGCCATGTTATAAATAATATGTTATCATTTAAGTTAATAATGGTTGTTTTTTCGATATTTGGTACTTGAGTGAAAAATGACCACCTTATCATTACAAGTTGTCCATGTGGCCAAGAGTACATTATCTCCAGAATGGTTTTATTGATTAAGATATCGTATATATCATATATATCAATTATATATATGTATTTATAATAGTACATAACATTTGGATATAAGAAATGACATGCACCGTTAATGGAGACGGTAAGATGTACATATGCATAAATTCTACTTTCATTGGTATTTAATATTTTAATTGAATGAAAACATAATTATAAATTGTTATATTATATATACAGTATAATATCATTTATAATTTTAGTAATTCCATCCATTATATGTCCCACTAATGTTATTAATGAGTCATATCACTTTGAGGGGGTGGTAGTCCGCACTTCCTCAAATGAAATTATCGCGTTTACTTATAATGGAAAACATAAAGGTATGATATAAATTTAAAATATAGAAGAATAAATAAAAAATAAACATAATATATATCATATATAAATACATTGTCATCATAATGTCCACCATATGAGGTGGTAGTAGATAATTGAACAATCAACTTTTCATGAGGTGTTAGTTCTCTATCCACAGAAATAGTATGTTCTTTACCTATTAGATGGAGGTGTGTGTATGTGTAGTTTGAATCCTTCTCATAAAAACATTCTAGTATATTTAGGATATTTTTGTTTTTATATAATAATGTAATAACTATATTTTAGAGGTTAATGAAGTAAAATAAAAGAAAAGAAGTTAAGAGAAACTCTTACATTTAATTTGGGTAACTACATTTGGTTTGAACCAAAAAAACATCTTGAAGTGACTTCTGCCTATGGTAAGGATTCTTGAATGAGTAGATGGATCTAGTGAGATTATTTCGGTAGGGGTTTGATGAGACTATGGGATTGAGATGTTTGATGAATAAACTAGAGATGAGGGCTTTTTATAAAGGAGAGAGGGGTTGTTTAGGAAAGTGTTAAAATATTATTTTATTATGTAAATAGTTTCGGTTTCTAAAGGCCCATAACTCATTAAGGTAGAATATAATATGACTCATTATCAAAATAAATTATTCCAATATCAATTGGATAGGTTTTTGATGATATTTTAATATTTATAATCTTATTTATTTAAATGATTTATTAATGAGGTAAACACTGCATCATGTTTGTGTCATAAATAATTTTATTTATTTGATCTATAAAAATTATAAAAATTACAATTATGTAGGAATTCCTTTTATATTTCCAATGAATATTTATAGTCAAAAATATAACTTATATAACCTTGTGTAAAATTTTATTTACAAAAAGATATTTTTTATGTCATTTTTTCCTTTACTTTAAGTTGTTTAAAATAAATTCTCATTATCACTCTCATGTGGCTCCCTGGGGTTCCAAAATAGATTCAAGGATGACCAAGGTCAGCCATGACTCATAAAATAAGGTTATTACAAGTGTTAAGGTAATTTCATATTATTATAATATTCATTTTATCTTGAATTACCCTATTTACCTTTAACCGTGGTAAATAAAAGTCAAAAGTTATTATTCACCAAAACATTATTTTCGACTTATTGAAGAAAATTTTACTTACTAATAACATCCTTGTATGTCAAATTTTTTAAAATAAATTCACAGAAGTGGTAAAATTTCATTTAAATGAAAAATTCAGTTTTTAAAATACTACTTAGTGGTTTTACTATTCATCCAAAATTGATGTTTTTCAGAAAAACATAATAAATTCAGCCTAATATATATTTGATATTCTGAAATCAAAAATTATTTCTATTCTAAAAAATTAAAAAGATATAAGATTCATTAATTATTTTAAAATTAATTTTCATTGTCAAAACAAATCAAGTGTTTTTATGAGACAAAATCTATCAAAATATTAACACTTGTTTATGACCAATTTCAAAGTAAAATTAATTCCAATGACAACTTTAGATTAAATAGTAAAAATATAATCTAATTAAAATTTAAAACCAATTAAAAAGATATTCTAACCATATAAATAAATGATATTAATAGACTATTTTGAATTAAAATACAGTATTTTTTACTATTTATCAGAAAATGAATTTTATTAAAGAAATACCACAAATTTACCCAATGTAAATTTTGATGTCCTGATTCTAAAGAAGAATTTTATATCCTCATGTAGAACATATAAAAGTGACCAAGACTAGATTTAAATAGGGTTCTCCATCAAAAGGTGGTAAATCGACCTTTTAAGGAATATTAGAATATTTACGCTTAAAATCAGATTCATTCTTGTTTTAAGCCACTAAAATTTATGGGATAAATGTAAAAACATTTAAAAAACATATATATTCTTATTGTAGTTAGTTCTGTTCATTCCTGCCAATACAATGTCTAGGCGTTAACTACCGTTTAAAATAATAGTATATTATTATTTTTCAGTATAACTCAACGTTGTGTGCAACATAAGTTTTCAAAGAAACTCATTGTTTTGTATCAGGTAATCAATAGGAAATATAATCCCATTTAAAGTAAAATTAATAATTAATTGACAAATATTAATAAATATGATAATTTCATATTCTTGTTTTACCTTGTATATTACAGAGATTCTTGAAGGCAGGGAGTCACCTTCAAATTTGAGCATATATTAGGACGAGATTATCAATGGAAATAATTGGATTGTTGTTCCATTGAGTATACAGGGGGAGTTGATTCGTCAGTGATATGCCTTGAAGTGGGTAGTACATCCAGGTGAGACTAAAATGTACCATTATTTATGATAATATTTTTGGTTTCAAGGAATGAAAAAGGAGATAGTGGGGTTCGTGACATGATGTTACACCTGTTAGTAGGTAAAGGATGAACATCAATAACCTGTAGGTTTTCTACAACCATTACCCATTCTAGGTAGGATGTGTGACAACATGACCATGGAATTTATGGTGTGTTTCACAAACTAAACTTGGATGAATGATGCAATTTTTGTGGTTGTGGACTATTTGAAAAAGGAATACAATTTCTTTCCTATAGGAGAAACCTTCTCAGTGGAGTAGTGCGGAGAACTGTATGTTTATGATATAGTTTATCTTTAAGGAGTCTCAAAAACTATAGTTTTAGACCATTATTCACATTTTATATCATTATTCTAGAGGTCCTTATAGAAATTCCTTTGTATAAATGTTTTTTTGACTATAAAATTCCACCCACAGAAAGATGGGTAGTTAGGGCGTAATATATAGGTACTAGAGAATATTTTGTGGTCATGTTTTCTAAGATTTGGAGTTTCATGGGAGAAGCATTGAGAATTAGTGGAGTTTTCCTCTAAAAATAGTTTTTAGGAAACTACACATATGGAATCTTATGAGGCTATTTATGGTAATCCATGCAAATTACATCTATGTTGGAAAGAGGAAGGTGAGTCAAAGATGTTTGGACTGAGTTTCATATAGAAGACGTTGGAGAATGATCAGATGATTCATAAATTTATAGCAATGACTCATAGTATAAAAAATTCATATGATGATATACATTAATAACCCCAATAGTTTAGAGGAGGGACTTGTATTCTTTCTGTTATCTCAAAGATTTTTCCCCATAAGATATAGATACAGGGAATAATTGTAACTAGTTTTGTTGGAATGTTTGAGCATGTGGGAAGAATATGGTTTGTGGGGTACTGATTTCCTCTTTTATATAGATACAATTATATACTTTATGTTTTTCTAAGTGTCACAACATAATTGGAATCAACCCAACCATTCTTAGGTGATAAACATTGACAATGTTGAGCTTGAGATAGATGTGTCCTTTGAAGAGCATATGATATGTGTGTTAGATCATAGTGAGAAAGTGTGGTGAGGAAAGACCATGTTGATAGTCCATGTATTGTAGAAACTGGGTCGTGTTCAAGAGGAAACATGGGAATGGTAAAAAAATATTAGTATCAAGAGATCCAATATAATAAATGAGTATTAGATCTTCTATTTCAAGAATCGAGTTATTGTGCCTATGTGTATGTGGGAGGGGATAATTTGTGAGTTTCATGCCTCAATGTGTGAAGTAAATCTATGTGGGACTAAATTTATTAAATAATTTTTGAATTTATTAATATTGTTGACGTGATTAATTAATTTTTTAATTAATTTTTATTTTTTATGAAATTAATGAATTTTATAATTATTTACCATCATTTAGGTTATTAGTTAATTTTTGAATTAACAATTTTAATAGTGTTGTTTAACTAATTGTTGAAATAGTATTTGAATTTATTTGGATAATTAATTGTTGAATTAATTATTTTTTGATGAATGGTAACTTGTTCATTTGATTGTGATGTTACGAATGGTAACATGGTCATTGTGTTTTGAAATAATGAATGAGAACATAGTCATTATAATGTATGAAGTGTGAATGGTAACACGAGAATTCAAGTGTGAATTAAAGAATACAAGCATTTTCATTCTAATGGGTGACATATGAATTATACCATGGAAATTCATGTATTATTTATATAATTGTAACAATTTAATTTAGAGGTATGATATCACTCATGAATCTCTCAGGCTCCGACATGAGCTAGGAATGTAACAATGTACCGGTTTCTACAGTGACCTAAGGCATATGTGGTTAAATAGTGATTAATTATAATTTCAATAATTATTTTCTTATTATTTTTAAATATTTTCTTTATAAACTATAGTCATTGTGGT
This sequence comes from Viscum album, assembly GCA_963277665.1. Lineage (NCBI taxonomy): Eukaryota > Viridiplantae > Streptophyta > Magnoliopsida > Santalales > Viscaceae > Viscum > Viscum album. The sequence continues at coordinate 1,352,351,116 of OY728153.1, read as the reverse complement.
TTGGTTGGATATTTTTTGGATGTTTTTAGTGGTGGCATACTGAGTTGTACTCACACCCTACTCTAGCTTCCTGATAGGTACGTGATTATAATTCATGTTTACAAAACATGATTCTAGAAAATTTCTTATGATAGGTGGCTATGTCGGGGTGGAACATGGACGAGGGAACTAGATGTTGTTTAGGACCCACTTGGGAGTTTTTTGTGTATTTAATTTTGAGTTTAATTTTTTACACTGGACACAGGCATTATCATGGCATGTCGATTATATTAGTTTTGGTATTGTATTTTAATTTTTGGTCATCATGTTATATTGGTAACCAACTAGTATTGACTATATATTAGGTTATTATTTATTTTATTTATTCTAGTGTTTTACTATAAATAATAGAGTATAGTCTATCTGTGACTAATGTTGCACCCTTGCTGCTAGTCGGTATCCCCTCACATACAAGGTTCTACGGTTGAGGTTATGTGTTTAATTATCTCAAGGAAACATTGTGTGGAACCCAGATCAGTACATTATTATCTTCCAAGGCATTAATCTTATGCATCCCATTTTTTGCATGATGTTTGAATTTGGGGTAACAATTTTAATGTTTTGTGAAGATGGATAAGAATGTCTAGTTGATACAGATTAGGACACAGTTGTAACACCGTGATATTTCAATAAATATTTATCTATAAATAATTTAAATTCGTTAATATCTTTCATTAGAATAAATAGTGAGTTTAAACCAATCATGAAAGGGTGTTATTGGCACATGACATTTATATCATTTCTATTAAATTGGAGGTAATAATTATGAATAAATAATTTACTAAATAAAAATAAAGGTCATCCTCAAAATAAATTTGTTGTTATGTGCTCAGAAAATAATCACATACTTTTAGTAAAGTCACTTTATTCATACATATATTTGATTCTTCAAAAATGAGTTATTATTTTGGTTATGAAAGAATATTATTTTTTATAATTTATAAAAAAAGATTTGAAAAAATTAATTTATTTTTATAATTCATCATGTCTAAATTATCTTTAATTTTTTTTCTATAAAAACATTTATTTTTTAAAGAATAGTGAAAATACTAATTTTTATTGAAAACTCTATTTTATTTTAAAGTATTTAGTGGATAATTTTACATATTTTTATTAAATTTAAATTTTAATTAGTTAAATTTATATTAAAATAATAATATTTGTTTTTTAATTATTGTATACATGAATTTATCATAAAAACATTTTTTGTTTAAAAGGGAATTTTTCTAAGAAATAGTTTTCATTAATTTTTACTATTTTTATTTGAAATTAATTTATTAAAATTATCTGTTTTGAATATTGAAAAATTGATACAAAAATTTTATTAATAATTTCCAAATTTATTTAATATTTCCCATTTTATTGCAAATATTAATAGAATACTTGGAAAATTTTGTAACCACAATAATAGTTAAATTTTGTAATTTTGGTTAAAAATAAAAAGATAATGATTATTAAATGACCCTAACACATCAAAATATTTTATTGGATCAAAATAAAAATATAATTTACACATAAGGATTTAAATTAATATTTTTGAAGTATACATTTCCATGAAAATTACTTATATAATAATTAAATCAAATAAAGTCGAAATGTATTTTTCAATGACGTAAATATCTCGATGTGTCCACATGGGAAAAAACTTATGTTGTGAATTAATGAAAATTTAAATTTATAAATTAATAAATATATTTTCATTATATATTTGTTTTGGAATTTTTGGACACTTATATTATATTATGATATTTATAATAGTTTATTTAATAAAAATTCAATGATTCCACTTTCATGTCTTAAATAATATTTCATTTTAATATAGGTTAAAATAAAATATATATTATATTAACATATAATTCAAAAATATATAATATTTATCTTAATCATGGTATTTTATTTTTAAACATTAGTGAAAATATGTATATTAAATAATTACAAAATGGTGATGTGGTAATTCTTTTAATAAATAAAATGGAAAATAAATGTTATTAAAAATATCAAATAAATATAATTTGAGATAATTAATGTGATAGATTAATTTTATAGAGGTAATTTACCTCTTAATGATGTAATAAAATAATTTTTTCAAAGTTAACTTTTCATCATGATATTTTAAAAAGTCCAAAAATGAATATGGTCAAAAGTCACAGTGATGATATTTTTTCAAAATAATATTTTAAAAATTTATTTAAAGATCATAAAATATCTATATATATATACTAATAATTATAATATGGTCCATATAATTATAAATGGTTTATTTATGGTCAAATTGACATCACATTCATAAATAATTCTACCATTTAATATTGAATCATTTGATACAATTATTAAAATTATAATTGGTTAACTAAGGGTTAATAAAACAATTAAGGTGTAAAATAATACCAATACATGTAAAAAATATATTGTATAATGATATTAAAAAAATTTGTAATCTTATATTTGAATACATATCATTTTTCAAGTATTTGTTGTGATATTGAATTTATTATAAATTAATAATTATTGAAATTCAAGAAGTTCCCTCACCTCAACTATAAAAGTGATTCTCAATGCTCACATCTACCCATAACATTAATCATTCATGATCGAACATACCAAGAAATAGTCTCTTAAAAACTTCACTATAAATAATATAGTGGTTATTTTATACTGAAAATACAAACCCTTGTGTCCATATGAGAAGATCTAGGTGGAGTTCACTGAATAAGAGGTAATTTTCTTTACTGACCCATTAATTATTATTTCTCCATATACATCCTATTAATTTTTTATTTCCATTATAAATTAATTACACCAGTATAACCTATATTATTTTATTTTATTATGATTATTTAACCACAATATTACACCCTATATTTATCCTATGAAAAAAATCATTGTGCGTGTGTTTATACAGCTTACTGCCTACACTTCATGGTGTAATATATTTTTCCTCACCACATTATTTTGATGGGTATAATAACAGAAATTATATATATATGTATTTTATAATTATAAAATATTATTGGTTAGGAAAATTAATATAGCATCTTCTTTCTTACCATTTAATCATTAATGGAATTATATCCTCACTTGTGCGTATATATGGCATAACATCTCCACGACATGATGCGATTTATTTTCCATGTTCACCATTAAATAGTGATAATATAAATCTGTATAATTATTAAATATGATAAATATTACATTAATATCATTCATTATATTATGTAACTATATCCTATTCAATAGAACTAGGACTTATGCGATAAAACTTGCATAGGAAAATTAAGCAGTTAACACCTGGGAAAAAGGGAATAATGAAATATTATAAATAAAAAGATTATAAAAAGTTATAATATGATCATAAATAAAATCATAAATATGAATATTTTTCTTTTAAAAATTAATATATATATATATATATATATATTATATTAGTTTTAGATGCGTGCGAATGAAATTAAACCAAGGATAAGGGTTAATTTCATTATCTCATTATTATCCAGAAATGATTATACATTAATTTCTTGTGGGTAATATATATCCTCTATTTATAGTTTTCATAAAAAAAATTCCAAAAGATTTTAACTATTATTCTACAATTCTTTAATTTCATTTCTACACATGTATGCCTTTTTATTAAATGTTTTGAAATGAATATTTTTTCATCTTCCAAATGATGTACTTGTTTACTTTTCTAGAAAAAAGTACAAGAAAATTCTTTTTACCTTATATAGAATGCCATGATTTTGATTCATTCATGATTCATTAATGACTTTAATCTTACCTTATAATCATACTACGTAATTTTCAGAGAAAATTTTTTCTTTTAAAATTTCTTGTAATTTTTAAGAAATAAATAATTTTCAATGAATAGATGATATTTTTTTCAATGTTTATTTTAAAGTGATATCTGAAAATTATTTTTCATCTATGATAACATTATTTTATTTCACTTCTAATTTATTGGGGATATTTTCAAAGATTTTATCTCTATTCATTGTATTTTTTACTTTATTTTTAGGATGAAATGACATTTAACAACCCCATTACGTTTACATTGTCTAGGTAATCATAGAATGATGTTTATGAATCACATTTCATTTTATGTGTTCTGGTTTGATGAATAAAATATTTTCTTTTGAAACACAAATATATGGGTTTCATTATGTGATGTCTGGGAACTATATCTCTGAATCATTCATTGTGGAAAAATTTATATATCATTACATAAACTGCACTAGAACAAAGAGTGAAATTAGTTACAAAATACATGACTAGAAAAAGAGAAAACTTGGTAAAATAAAGGGCATTGTACACTATGATGGAATTGGTAACGAGACACGAATAATATGTTTTCAATTTACATTTTTTTCCACAATTTCAAGTCAAATATTATTATCTCAGGGAATATGTTCTTTGACTATTTATTTGTTTCCTAGATTTATCCCATGACATGATATCATGTGATTTAATATGAATGATATAATTTTAAAATTGGTATTTATGTTATTATGTATTATGATTATGATATGATTGATATCTCCCTTTTGTAACCTTACTCCGTATATGAGGTCCCCCTTCCTTATGTTTTTTCCCTAGGATACGAAGAATCGTATTGAGTAAGTTGTATCGAAAAGGGTTCGAATAATGAAATAATTTGTGGGAGATGAAGTAGATATTTTATGAATTAGTTGTTTACGTTTCCATGTTTCCAAAGAAACAAAACCTATATGTTTATTTAATGGTTTTTTTATATTATATACTAAATATTAATTCTATTTTGATGTAATATTTATTTATTAAAAGTATGGGTTGTTATAGTTTTTCTTAGATATAGGTTTAGTTAAACATTTGAAACTAGGATATGAAAACCATAGTAAGAACCCTATTGATATGTCTATGTATTAGATTAGATTATAGAATTATTTTCATGATTATAATGAATCTAAGATAAAACCGAAGGTTTCCTAAATTTAATTTTTATAAGTAATTTTACATAATTAAGTGGGTTTTCCACTTTTATTTGTGTTTATAAGACTATACATTTATGTTGTAGTCATTAGTTGTATCCTATTGAAACCATGTAAATGTTGAATATGACGGGAAATAAAAAAAATTCTTCAGGAACAACCAAATGTTATTTTAGTAGGAATGAAAAATATTATTTTTCTACTTAATCATCATTATCTATAAATGAATCATGTAGGACATCCAAATGATCTAAGTAGGGAAGAAAATTATATTTATTCCATCATGAGGTAGTTTTCACATTATTTTGGTTGATCTTATTATCCTCTAGAGGATGAACAATGGATTGGTACCACTGAAACAAGATTTTCTTTTATCCAATGTTCAGAAAATTAGAAAGTAATTTTGGAAGTCTATCATTTGATAGATGTAGGAGATAAAAAGTATAATATTAGCAATAATACATGGAAATTAGATGAAATTGAATCTATAGAATGAGAAAATTTCAAGAACTTATTTTTCAATAACTACTTTCTTCTTATTCTACAAATGAGATTGGAGAAGGACTTCCTTGATGTTAATAAAAAGGATCATGAATCTATTTGTACCTCTGAATAAAATTTTAAAAGGCCAACAAGGTAAACCTCTTGAATTTTTATCCAACATAAATTTAAGGATGATTTATTCTTCTATGGTATAAAATCAATTCTTCGATGGCCATTATCCATAAGGAACATCAGTTTCTATGTGAAACTCATTTCATGTTATCTCATGGTTATGGTAATGATTTGACTTACCCATCACCCTTATGGGATCAGTAAGAATAATAACATGGAATTCATTTGAAAATATAGCCACCATATTTAATAGAATATGAGCATTATTTTATGATCAAAGTGTGAAAAATAGAGAATAAACTATACTTGGTGGGTGGTTATTTTTTTAAGTGTGGGAAAAAAGGTGGTCAAGAAATTGGATGATGAAGTGATAGAAAAAATATATCTAATGATGCGAATAGGGAAAAGGCTATGAATAACAAACCACCAAAAATTAAATGCATCAATTGTAAGGAAAAAAGGAAATAATGGAAACTAATTACAAAATCAGTGGGGTTTCAATGATGATCAACATATAAAACATCTTAAGGACAATGAAAAAGGAAAATCACATGTGATCACTACTCCTGATAATGAGTATGATAATGAAGTGCTGAATAGTACACACACAATCTAATCTAAAATAGCTAATTTATTTTTTGGATTTTGTATCCACCCACTCTTTTATTTATAATTAATTTTTTAATGTCATTGTAATAATTCATCAAGAAAGATATGTTCCTTTAGTTATAATAACACATAATTGAAAAAAATCCACATCAAAAGTTTATAATTCTTCTCTAGATATATTTTATGGGAAAGTTATTACTTCAAATCATATAATCCTTCCATTAGTTGAATTTTATGTTATACATGGAACATATTGGATTTATGTCTATGCATCTCAGATCAATTTCAGAGTAAGTAGAGTCAAATTTCCTAATAAAAATGAATATGTCATCATCTATTAGTGAATGTTTGAATGTGAACTTTTAGAAGAAATTACTTCCATCATGTGGGCCAAAATTCATATAATGGATGCTTATATATCTCAAATTTTTGGGGACAAGCTTCCCATAAATTATTAACCTATTGTATGTGTGTTTTTTTACGTCATTCTGGAAGAAATTCCTCGTATTCCACAAAATCATGAAACTGTTATATCAATAAAACTAATAATGGGTGTTATGTCTATTTCAGATACTACTTATATAAAGGCCCCAATTGAGTTTTAATAATTGAATAAAAATGTATAATAGGATCAGTAATGGTATATCATACACCCAACTATGTAACATTGGGGTTATCCTGATTTGGATGTTAATGTTAAAGATAAATCAATGAGACTCTATATTGATTACCTAGAATGTGTGAAGATCGCTACAATGAAAAAATTGCATCTCCCACATATTAATGACTTATTTTATCACTTTTGTGGATCTTAATACTTTTCTATTATTGATCTTCATTATTGATATCATAAATTGTGGATCATGTTGTAGGATATACCCAAGATGAAATTCAGTACAATGTATCAACACTATGAATTTTTAGTTATGTGTTTTAGTCGTAATAATTCCCTCATAATCATCGTGGATTTAGTTAATAGTGTCTTCAGAAACTATTTTGATGAGTTTTTGGTAGTCTTTATTGATGGTACTCTTGTGTATTCAATGAGAAAGAAATAATATGAATATCACCTGAGGATTTTACTGAAGACCCCAATAATGGGTAATATTTTTTAAAAAATAACCAAGTGAGTCTTTTTTCTTGAGAAAGATTCATTTTTGGTTCACATAATCTCATGATAATTGATATTTGTGGATCCAGTAATGAAAAATGTTGTTAAATGTTATAATAGAACATCATCATTAACTAACATATGATGTTTTCTTGGTTTTGTTGGAAATTATCAACATTTTTTAAAATATATATCCTGATTATATAATATACTCAACAAGATGGCTCATAATGGAGTTAAATTCATATGGACATAGGAATGTGAATATAATATCATAGAGATAAAAATTAGATTCTTCAATAGCCATTTTCTCACACTACCATAGAGTGGAGAATGGTTTATGAAAAATATTTATGTCTACAAGAATTGCTAAGGACATATTCTCATGAAAATTGACATGGTGATAGCTTCTACATTACAATAATTGAAAATACATTAGTAATGTTACCCATATTATGATTTGGAGTTAGGTTTGGTTATATTTACATCAAATATATGGATCCATAATCTTTATGGAGGAAGGTGTGACATATTTACATATCTTAAAAGTTTAATGTATTTGTTTACACAATATGAGTGGAATATGAACCAAATAATATTTTTAGAGTTTATAAACGTTTATGACATATAAATATATTATTTCCATGGGAAAGAAACCAAGGTGGATGTTTTTTTTGAGTCTAATAGACCATGATTTCTTATCTATTATGAGTATGAAAAAAGATCATATAGTTGTGGATTTCCAAAGGATGGATATGGAAATCATAATAGAATGGTAGAAATGTTATATGTATCAAATTAATGTTCAAAAATATATATAATTTTATACTATGTAGGTATAGAAGAATGATTTAGAGCTACAAAAGATAATGAGAAATGTTCATGAATTCAAATTAGACTATGATGGAATAATAAGGTTCAGGAACCGTGCTTATACAGCTCACATGCCTAATTTAATAGAGGAGATATTGGATGAGAATGATGATTCGTCATTATATATTCATCTTGGATGAAAAAATATGTATAGGGTCCTTACAGATTATTTCTAGTGGTATGGAATGATGAGAGATTTGTAGAAAATGTTTCTCAATTCTTGGTTTTTCAGCACGTTTATGCTGATAGGTTGATGTCTAAGGGTACGTTATAACCACTACCCATACCATAATGAAAATGAGAAAACATCACCATGGATTTTATTCGGCCTTTCAAAAACATCTATTGTCCATAAATCTATATGTGTTATAGTTGATAAACTTACAAAATTGGAAAAATTATTTTATATCAGAGAATAATACTCTCTAGAACGACAATATAGAATACATATTACGGATTTTTTAATATTTCGTGGAGTACCACAATCCATTATATTTGATCGGGAACCCATTTTTACCTCAACGTTCTGGATAATTCATCTGTGGGCTCTATATAAGGAGTTATATTTCATCACTACTTGTCATCATTTAATAGAATTTCAGTCTGGGAGGGAATTTAAAAGTCTATAATACATTTTTAGAGCTTTCTCTATGGATTTCAAATGTTCTCATGAAGAAAACATTCCTTTGGTTGAATTTTCATACAATAATAGCTTCAACTCTATTATTCAGATAGATCCTTATGTGTCCCTATATTAAAAAATGTGTATAAATAAAAATTTATTGAATGAGGTTGGGTAAAAAATCAATCGGGACATGCACTAGTTGAGGAAATGGAAGAAAAGGTTAGATCAATTCAGCCTCATGCCAGAAAAATTCAGAGTCAAAAAAATGTTATGCAGACAATTGAAGAAAAGGCCTAGATTTTGAAGTTAATGAAAATGTATTTCATAAAATATATCTGTAGAATAGTTTGATTAGATTTGGAAATAAAGTAAATCTCAGTCTTACGTATATAAGTCTTTTTTACTTTCTTGATCATGGTGGGAATGTATCCTATCTATTAGAGCATCCACCAAATCTCTATCAAGTTCATGATGAGTTTCATGTAACTCTCTAAGAATGTAAAAACATGATCATACAAATGTAATAATATTAGAAGTCATACCATTTTAGTAATACCATTATTATAAAAAACAACTGGTAGAGATTTTGTATCTTAGAGAAATGTTTATATGAAACATGACTGCTCACTTATATAATCCTGTATAGAAAAACAACCAATCTGAGGAAGCGACATAGGAACATGGGGATGTGATGAGGCAAGGGTATACTCATATGTTTGAATCCAAGTGAATACTTTATAATGAGTAATTAATTTTAATAATGGTACATTATAACACAATTATATTTTAATAAATATTCTCCTTAAGATAATTTTAATTTCTCAATAGTTTGTGTTGCATGAAATTGTGAGGTTAAACGAATATTGAGACACTATTAATACAAAATTATTGTTTTAACTAAACTGTTAAATTGATTTGAATAAATATTAATAATTAATTAATGAAAAAAATCAAATCCAATGTGAATTTATATTTACGTTATTAGAAAATAATCACACAATTTTAGTAAAATCACTTTATTCATCAAAAATAATTTTTCATCAAAAATAAAATTCAATATTTTTATAGATGAATGTTAATTTTCAGAAGTAATAAAAATATATTCTACAAAATTAACTTCATTTTTTAATTAAACATGTAAAGATTATTTTAAAATATGTTCTCTCTGAATACATTTATTTGTTATGGAGTAATGAAAATACTATTTTTATATAAAACTATATTTTCTTTTAAATAATTTACACTATAATATTATGGTTTTTATTATTTTTAAATTTCATTAGTCCATGTTAGTTTTGTATAATCCAATTATGGTTTTTTAAATGTATTTTAAAAATTAATTTATCATATAAACATTTTATTTTTAAAAGTGATTTTTTCTAAATATCAAATTTTAGAAATTTTCATGGTTTTATTTTAAATTAAATTCACCAAAAATAGCGTCATTATTTTTGAAAAATAATAAAAGAAAACTTTAGATTCAAAACATATAAATTTATTGAATATGGTCCTCTTAATTTTTTTTAATATAAATAGGAACCCTGGTAATTATTTAACCACGGTAAAGGTTAAATTGGGTAATTTACGTTAAAATATAATGATAAAGACAATAAAATGGCCCTAAAACATGTAAAACTTTTATGGGATGAAATTATTTCTACTCTTAACACATAAGGCTTAAATGTATGTTGTTTAATGCATGCATTCCCATGAATATTTCCTATATAATATTAAAATCATGTAATGTGACAAAATTCCACTTTCTTTTTCTAAATTTATTCATATGGGTCCACATGGGGGAAAATGTATGATATGAACAATCATAAATATAAATTTTTAAATTAATAAACTTATTTTCATCGTATATATTTATTTTTTACTTTTTGGTCTACTAAGAAGATATTATCATATTTACATCTTTTTTAACAAAAATTTGATGATGTCACATTCATGTTTTAAATAATATATAATTTTTAATATATGGATATAAATATTATATATTCATATATAAAATTATTTATGAAATATTAGAGATTTATATTCATTAGGGTATTTTATTTTTAATTTATAATGGAAAAATATTTATATTAAATAATTAAACAATGATAACAAAGATATAATTTTGTAAGTATAATATTAAATAATTTTTATTTTAAATTTTAAAATAAATATAATTTGAGATAATTTTATTATAAACTAGTTTTCTATATGACCATAAACATATTATGATATAATAAAATATTTTTCTCTAAGTCAAATTTCTATATTTATATTTTTTATAATATAATAATGAATAGTGTCGGAATCGATATGAATTAAATTTTATGAAAAAATATTTTTTAAAAATATATAAAAATAATTAAAAATAATCAATAATAATATATATATATATAAGCATGTATATATTAACAATATTATAATTGTTTCATTTATAGTGTAATTTACAACCTATAAGTAAAAAATTACATGCTTTTAATATAGGAAAATTTGTAACCCTTATTAAAATTAAAATAGGTCAACTAAGGGTTAATCAAAATGATAAGGTGTAAAATTATACCAAAACATATATAAAATATATTTTTTGATGAGATTAAAACCTTATCTCATCTTATATTTGAATCCATGACCCTTTTTAGGTATTTTAATTGATATGGAATATATTATAATTTAATACTTTTATGAATTCTTGAAGTTCCCCTCACCTCAATTATAAGAGGTCACCCCATCTCTTACATATACACATCACATTGAACCTTAAATATAAATCATAGCCTACCAATTTATCCTCTATAATTACTTATAAATATTCTATATATTTTTTTTTCAAAATACCAACCCTAGTGACCCTAAGAAGAGATCATAGAGGGTGTTCACCAATGAATTAGTAATTGTCTTTACTGGATCTTTCAATATTATATCTTCATCTACATAATAATCATGTGTTTCTTCCATTATAAAGTAATAATTGCCATATATTATTTATAATGAGATATTATGTTGATTATGTAACAATCATATCAAACCTTTTATCTATTATATGAAAAACAAAATCATTGTGCATGCGTACGTAGGGCTTACCATCTCCACAATATGGTGCAATATTTTTTTCATCACCACTTTATTTGGATGGATATAATGATGGAAATTATATATATATATATATATATTAATTAATTATAAAATTATGTTTATTCTAAAAATTAATATACCATCATATTTCTTACCATTTCATCGTTAAAGGAATGATGTCATTGCTCGTGTGTACGTACGAACTACCTTCTCCGCAATGTGAAGCGATTCATTTTTCATTTTCACTATTAATGAATGATTAAAAAAATGAATACAATGATTAAATATGATATATATTACATTAATATCATTATTAATTTTAAATAACTATATCCTATACACATGAACTAGGACTAATAAGAAAAAACATGCATAGGAAAGTGAAGTAGTCAACCCCCGAGAGATGGGTAATAATGAAATATTATTAACATATGGGTGACTGTATGAAATAATAGGATCATATATAATATAATAATTACGAATATGGTTATATAATAAGTTAATAACATTATTTATACCATTATACACGAGGTTCAAATATGTTGGAAGGAAATCAGGCCTAAGAAAATGCTAAATTTCCCCAATATCATTATAATTCAGTATATTTTGTATATAAGTATCTACTAGGGAATATTTTTCTTCCATGTGAAAATTTCATAAAATTTTAAAAAAACATTTCATCTATTATTTTCATGATTTTTAATGTCAATTTTATCCATTTATGAATTATTACTAATAGGTTTGAAATGATTTTTTTTTTCATTTTCAAACTAGGAACATTTTTCCTTTTCCACAAAAGCATGAAAATATTGTTTTTCTAAAATATAAGACATGAATGGATTTTTATTCTTTCATGGTTCCTTAATTCTTTGATTCTTCCCTTGTAATATTATAAGTTTATTTTCAACCAAAATGTTTTATTTTAATATTTCACATCCTTTTAGGTAAATAATTAATTTTCAATGAAGAAAGGATATTTTCTTCAAGGATTATTTTCAACTCATACCTCAAAATTATTTTTCAATTTTGATTACATTTTTGGATTTTAAATATCCTTTATTGGGGATATTTTTTAAGGATACTATCACAATTAATTATAGGTTTTGTGTATATTTATGATATGATGATATTCCTGAAACACATTTTTTACGTTATTTATGTTATGGTGGAATAATTTTTATGAAAACCATTTATTTTTAATGGATCTAATATGATTCATGAATTATGTTCCTATTGAAAAAATATTTATGGTTTTCATTATGTGGTAAGAGGGATTTATATCTCAATACAATGTATTGTGTAAATATTTATATCTCATGTGATAGACAGTACTGCAATGAGGAGTTTACTTGGTTCAATAAAGAATTAATTAAAAGGAGTAAACTTTGTTTTGTAAAAGACTTTTTAAACAATGATGGTGTTGGAAACAAGCCTTGACCAATATAATATTGGTTATTTATGATTATCAATAAGAAAAAATACCATTTCATCTATTATTATCTCATGTATTACATTCTTTTATTCGTTATGATATTATATTATTTATCTTATGACATTATATCATGTTATTTCATATGAAAGATTGAATTTGGAAAAAAATTATTTAATTATGTCTTACAGTTATGATATAACCGATATTTACATTTTCTTATCATTACTAATCATCTGAGATCACCCTGTATTACATTCGTTTTTTCCTGATATATGAATAATTTTTTAAGTAAGATTTTTCAAAAATGGATAATGTAATGAAGGAATAAGATGGTGAAAATGTTGATATTTTATGAGTTATTTTTTTATGTTTCCATATTCTATAAAAACTAAATCTATACAGTTCTTAAATGGTTTTGTTCTATTATGTAATTTATATTATTCTATTTAGATGTAATATATATTTATGAAATTTGTGGGACCTTATAAAATGTTTTTTGTCTTGTGGATAATAATTTTATTAATCAAGATGATGCATGAAGGAAGATCAAGGAGGTTCATCCCTAGGAGGGAAGGTGTCACACAAATATGTTTACTAATGGAGGGACCAAGATTCCCAGTAGAGGTGAATCTAGGAGCTGTGTCCCATTACATTAAAGTGACCCAAAATGAAGTTTGATAAGAACACCCCTTGATGAAAATTTTGTTTTGAAATACCTATAAGGGAGCACCTTGGTTTAGGGTTGGTTTGGATCAAGAGGTCCCATAACAAAAAATCAAATGGGTGTTACCAATAAAGGTAAGATGCCACATCGTGATGGCCAATAAAAACACCACATGAGTCAGATCAGGGATGGTCATCCCTAGGAGGGATTACCATGGGTTACCATTGGTTTGGATCAGGATGATCCATAGGGGTAGATCTTGGGTGTGTGTCCCATAATGGAAAGATTTCACACTATGCATGTTCTTAGAACACCCCTTGAGGTGCTTCATGTAGGTAAATCCCTTTTAAAGAGCACATTATTTTATTTTTATTTGGGATATATTCTCATATAGGCTTCCAATGTACTCTATTTATAAGACATGGATCAAAACCCATGTAGTTTGATGCTGCATTTTATAGTCATATGAAAATACTGGTCCATGCAATTTAGAGTCATTCAGTAAGGACACTCATATCGAAATCAGAGCACTGATGAGGGATGTTGTGGGGTATACATATGGAATCATCTCATTTCAAGCGCATTATAATTGGTTTTCAGGTACAAGGATTGCACATTGAGACACCCTATGGACCATGATGATCTGTGGTCTCCAAGTTGAATGGAATGATCTTACTAGGGTTGTTGTCCATATATGGCGAGGATGTGAATGTGTGATGGATTTGAACCTCATGGAGGCAACCAATGTATACAAATTATTTTGGAATCAAATACCATGTCATTCAGAATGGTTTTGGCTTACACCTGAGGATTCCCATTTTAGGGTCCATGAGGTATGGGCTTACACATGGAACTGACCAATGCTGTATGAGTACGGTTTTTAGGGATTACACTTTTAGGGGTAAAAATATGGTGAGTATGGTTGGGAATTACCCGTATACATGTAAAATGTGCTAAAATGATAAATTATATTGTGGTTGGGTATTATGTGAGGGAGATGCACATGCACCTTCATCATGTTATCTCATGATATAATAGCTTGTGAATTTTCAAAGTAATATTATTGTTTAACATCACGTGAAAATATGTCGTGTAAATGGATTATGAAATGATTCGCCCATGTTTTCTTCATCATTTTAGTTCACAATGGCATATTTACATGTTGGTGGGTTGATTTACGTTGTTGGGGATTACACTAGATGAGGAGTCCTGTATTTTGGGTTCGGTGATCATCACACGATCATGAAAAATTGCATCGTAAGCTTGATGCATAGGGAATATTGTGGGTGTCATAGGATGTATCATATGTTTTTTCATATAGGTTATAATATAGTTTGACATCATTTATTGATGACTATAATATCATATCAAGATCATCAAATGAGGAATACTATGCTTGACACATTAGGTATCCAATTTCTAAGTGATAGTGTATTATATAGTTTAAAGTGATATAGTGAGGACTACTAAATTTATTATTGTTATCATGGGAAGAGGCATCATAAAATTTATTTAAAGGTAATATCATGTGTTTCATTGGATAAATCCTATGTTTTTTAAATAGGGTATACTATATTTTAAATTCATATAAATATTACTATATTATTGTATCATGATAATAAAATGAGGAATATTATTCTTGACATATAATGTATCCTATATCCATATAAAACGGTGTTACATAGTTTAAATTAATATAGTGAGGACTATTAAATTTTTTCTTATGGTGAAATTTTTTTCCTTGGTGTACAAGTTTTCCTTTTGCGCACAAGCTTGTATGCTAGTGAAGAAATGTTTTAGAGTTGCACCCAACATATTATTCATCTAGTGTTTAGTTAAAACTTTAATGGAACTTATCCATTTGACATCATATTTGACATGTAATATTATTTTGTTATAGTTTCATGTGAAACATTCCATTCCTGTGTGAAAAATATCATTTTTTATGCACAACAATGCCTTTTTCACTTAGGGGACTTCAGCATGAATTTAGACTGAGTGGAATCCAAGTTAATTCTCATCCGTTTTTTCACTAAGCTCATATTCATGAATGAGATGGTGTTATACAAACAATTTTTTAATGTTGAGTGATTATCTATAATTTTCCATGAAATGGACTCGGTTGGACATTTTCAATAGTCTAACTTCAAGAAGCCATAACCTCTAATATGTACCTGTTCTCAGGCCCTAGAAGTAGTCAAATCATAAAATTTGTAACAAGATACACTTTTGGATTACTTTCCTTTTCATTTTGATCATTATAGGAAACATGTTTAGTGTCAACAAATTCCCCCCCTCAGAATGGGGTCTAATGAGGATGAGGAGGGAGAGGTAGACCACGTTTTGAGTAAATCAAAGAGAGAAATAACTTCATTTGGTTCCACTGTATCTCAATTGTACTAATATATGAGAGTGATTAATAGAAGAAAATGAGATTAGATTGGAATTTTAAATTGATCTCCTTTAAGAGTGTCCTGAATAGGAATGCCCTAGATAGTGAGTGGAACTCTACTCAATTGACTAGACTCTCCAACATGTAGCGGTTCCTGAATTGGATAATGCTAGGGGAATTATATTCTACATGATGAAAGGGGAATTGAGAGTTTGAATCATAATGCACGAAATCTAGAACATTGTGGGTGGTGTATTGTGATATTGGATAACTACTGATGTTGTTCGAAATATATCATCCACAATGTTATCCTGGAATGTGGAAAAAGAAATAAGGGTTGACTGTTGACCATGTTGGAAACATTTATCATATCTTAGAATGTCATCCAATGCCTTCTTAGGCTTGGACGAAGATACTGGTTGAGCCAATATAGAGTGATACAATTATGATAGGGGTCCCTTCCGAAGTTGAAGGGGATGAGGATCCAAATTATGGTCATGGGAAGTGTGGAAACAAAGTGATGGAATGTTCTAATGGATTAAAATGAACTCAAATTATGCCACAATTACATAGAGAACATCTATTGTGGGTGTATCATTCATGGAAAGGGTAAAATATTCATTCCAAGGGGATCTTCATCTCGAGTGTTAAAATATGGTTGAATAATCATTATTTATGTGGAAGATTAATGACATCAAAGGAAGGGGTCTTAAGAAAAGTCCTATGATTCCATTTAGTTTTACATCGTGCAAAAAGTAAGATAGAGATGATGTTTTACATCATATGGTGAAGATGGCAGACATAAATTTGAATGTCATATGGTGAGTATTGGGATTTTTTTAACATCATGTGATTAGGAAAAATATAATTTCTTAACATCATGTGATTTGGACACATATCATATTTTACCATAATGTGATTGCGATGTGTAGCGTGTGGGGATTATGTGATAATACACCCAACATTTATTCCTTTTCTAAAAAGGCCATCCCATGTTTATTTCATGCGATAGAGTTTCATTTTAGTGTCATGGAAAAGTGAATGTATAAAACCAATTTTAATTATTCATGTCAAACCATGACAGTTGAGTGTTGAGGAGGGAAGAATGTTTGGAGTCCCCGCATAGATAAAAAAATATGTAGTGGGCCACCTATTGTTTAGGATTGTGTTGCGTGGACTAACAATTGTAGATTAAGGTCACAGTGTTTGGAGATATTTAAAATATTTTATGGTCATAATTCTTTGACCAAGGGGGTGTATATCAGTGGAATTTGTGCAGTACTAAAGTGGAAAACCAACATGATTGAAGATGAATATGACTACTCCTAATGACACACAAAACACTCCCAAGATAACATACTCATATGTTAGAGTCATGAGGATTGGACAATGAAACATGTCATGTGAAAATATCAACATCAGTTAGGGGATACCCTATGAACATTGATTACATGGGGTAAGATTATATTTTAATGTCATGTTATAAGGATGTGAGTACTTGTTCATCTCATAAATTTCATACAGGATTTCCTTATTTATCACTAGATAAAATCATCCCCTACTCAGAGGCATCCCAGACATGTTCGGCTTAAGACTGCAGTTTAACATAATGTGTTTCAGATATTCATTCTTCATATCAAGGTATAGTGGAATCAGAGAGGATATATGGTTCAAGGTAATTATATTTTCTTATACTAAAAAAGAGGCGTGTGGGGGATTTTGGGATGATTAATCCACTAATAACATATGGTTTTTCAATGAATATATAGATTGTCCTAGAGATAGAATGTCTACACCTCACTACATATCCCATAAGGATGTAAATAAAGCCATTTGTAGTTAAGGAGGATGATGTAAACTTTTTTAGTTCATAGGGTCATATGAAAAAGAAATTTATTTACATTCATAATTCTTAGACCATGAGATATCAGTTTAAAATAACAATTCCTACAAAATATAAGTGTTTTTACAAGAGTAATAATGAAACAAGGAAGTGATAAACCCAATTTAAATTAGCCAGTATATGCTTAAGTACCACACAAGAATTTGGAAACAAATATAAGCCGGTTTAATTTCAGAATTCATGGAACTACATTATAATAGAAATAGTTTAATGTCATTATAATTTTATTTGGACTCCTAGTTTATGGTCATAAAGTTCAAACCATGGAGTTATTTGTATAGCTTGAAAACATTGGTACACACCATATGAAAACCTTTAAGACCACATGAGTCATGCTTGATGTGGAAACAATGAGTGATGCTGTTATATCCCTATCATAAAGTTTATAATGGTTGGGTGAGGAGATAATGGGTTGATAATTTCATAGTGACATCAGTTTACTTACTTGACACACATTGATGCATGAATGGGTGACACCAAGGGTTTTAGAATTCCACCAAGATATAGAGAGGGGGAAAGGAGTTAAATAGAGACGTTAATGATCTATATAAAGGTGAGGCCTATGGGTAGGAATGGACTATTGACCATGTTTTAAACAACGGTACCAAAACCACAACGGTCAAAAATGTGGTAAGAAAATGCAGGATCAACTATTGACAAATTTTGAAACATGATATCTGCTATTTTTTGTAGAGATCTATTAGGAAGTTAAACCAAGATAAGATGTGATCCAAAATGGAAGGATACCATCATCCTTAGGGGGACTATCTTGATTTCAATGATGTGTAAATCTAAATAATGAAAGAAATGATGTTTTGAATATGGATAGGAAATATTTGTGTGGAATTCAACATTATAGGTACCACAACCTATCACATTCGGGTATGCCCATGGGGTGAATCAGAATGTGGAATTCAAACCTATGTTTTGTGCATAGATTAAGCTCATATTTCAGGGAACATGAATACTTGTTTAGGTTCACAATAATCATATCATGAGAACTTAGTGTAAGGACATTGATTCTGAAACATTAGGAGTATCCTAGAAAATAGATATTCATATTTCAGAAGAGTGGTAAAGAAGATGATAATGATGAAATAAAAGGCCCAATTCCATGCTACACATTCCTAATAAGACTTGCATAATGATTAAAGTCATGCTACTTGGATTTTTGGAATCTACTAGTTTATTAAATCTCATAATAATGATGATGAAAATGGGGCTAAATGAATCAATGAATTTATAGCCAGTCCTAGTTATTAACATTCTAGGTGTCAATATGTATCCCATTAATATGGGAATCAATACACACATAGTTATAGAACATTTTGTGGTAAGAGAATAAAAGCAGTAGGGGTGATCCTCTCTGACAGCGGAATTTGAATTATCCCACGGTTATCAAGAGTCACCCCATGTTTAGAGAAATTGGTAGGCATCATATCTTATTCAGAGTAATACTGATTATTTTTATGGTAGAATCACAGTTTATCATCATGCATTGAGATCATCAGGATTTGAAAATTAAATTCGAAAAACAAGGACTATAGGGGTGAAAATAATTTAAGGTCCCAATGTTTGGACCTACTAAAAAATGCTTATGGTTTTTTCACCTAGACTATTGAGTAATAGTTTATGGTCATATATTTTGGACCACAGATATGGTGCTTCCAAAATTGGGTAAGTTGGTTCGACGGAGTGAAAACACCCATCATGAATGAGTGCCAAAGTGGTACCAATCCCCAACACACCTTCCCAAGAAGGATTACACACAATTTAAAGTCATAATTCTTGGAATAATATTCATATATTAAGTTCAATTATTTTTTACCAAATAGGGTTATTTGACACTAGAGGATATGTGTAGTATACTATTATATTAAACTCAACGTGAATGAAGGATATGTAATCCCAACACCCCACAACATAGTCCATTGAGAATCCCACATACATTTTAATTTCATGATACATGGACATTTTATAAATAGTTTTAGGTTTTTATTCTTAGACAATAGTCCCTTAGTATAATTTCATAGAGTTTGGACCATAAATTATCTTATTTAAATGTCATGTATTTTTGGACGGAGGAAAGGGATCTTCTCAAACGGGAATGTGTAGTGTGACTGAGTGAAAAATCTGATGTGAAGGAGGGATTAGGCCTACTGCCACACTAAATATTCAGGAGAGTAATCACTTACAATTTAATTTCATAATGATTGTAATTAATATCCAATCGTATTTTCATAGAGTTCAGACTATGGAGGGTGATTATTCTATCAGAAATATTCATTGAAGTAAATGAAAAACTCAAAATTAATGAGGATCAAAGTAGATCACACCATAAAACACATTTTCTTGGATAAACCACTCAAATCTTAATATTGTGATGATTGGACATGGGATCATAGTGTAAGGTCATTTCGTTTTGACCATGTAGAGGATCTTAGTTTAAGGATAGGGTCTTTTGACTGAAATTTTTGGTAGTGTGACCACATGGGTACACATCCCATAAAGACTCCTAATCCTAAATGATCCATGTTCTATGTGAGAAATTAGGAGTTGTGGTGATTTTTCTAACACATGGATGCATACAGTATGAGAAATGAAATGTTGGTTTGAGAATTTACCGACAATACTAACCTTCCTTCTATATGCACATAGATATATGGAGGTGTGCCACCAAGGGCATTCAGATTATACCAAAATACATGGAGGTTGAAAAGAGGTAAATCAAGACATCTAAGTTCTAGATCTTTAAATTAGAGACTAATTGGAAAGGGACCAATTCTATAAAAATTTGAAACATATGACCCAAAAAAACAACCGTCAGGAATGGGGAATGAAAATTCGAAATTGATTATTTACCATGTTCAAACACAAGATCATATCTTCATCATAAAATTAATATGAAATTTTTTCCATGATAAGAGGATATCCATTTTTTCAGGAACCATTTTCATGCTGGGAACTACTTATACTTCAATGATTATAGAAATCCAAACTAAGGAAGAGTTGAGGTGTGGAGATGGATTGGGGGTTTTCTATGTGGAATATGAAACTCTAGGTTTCACCCCATATCCCATTTTAATATGTCATTGGGTAAAATTATAGATTTGGATCAGACCTATCCGCATTGATTAGGATCCCTTAGGCGGATACATACCCATATAAAATTTGGGTAATGTTTCTTGGTGTTGAAAATCATTTAAGGTTATATTTATGAGACAAAAGGAACTCAGTTTGATGCCATATAGATTGGACCTTGGTGAATAGTATATGGTCATCATTCATGGACCGTGTATTTCATTAGATTTATTATATTGGTACACATCCAACTATCATTCCTAAGACCATTTCAATCATCTTTATAATGGAAAACTACAAGTGGTAATGGGATTTCCCTGACATATGAAAGCTCACTATTGGGGAAAAAATAAGACAGGTAAATATTTTCCCAATGACACTGACCAACTTACTCAACATTCATGGACACAGAGAGGGGTAACATTGACGGTGTTAGAGATATTATAGAACATAAGGAGGTGAAAATTATGAATCATGACATCCAATATCTAAAACACAATGAGGGTACCATAATGATGGTGTATAATAGTAACCTTCTTCGAAAAACAACATCCATATCTTTTTACCTTGGATGGGTAAAAAATTAGTTTTGACCACTAACCATGTTTGAAAACATGGGATTGATCTCAAAATTTCATCAAACGTCATTTAAGGCGTTGGTCCATAATAGTATGAGAGAAACAATAGAAAGGAAAAATGCCTTTAGGGGGTCCCTAAATATGCGAAGGGGGATGAAGATCCTAATAAAGGGACATTAAAATCAAATAGGTGTATTGATATAATGACCATATATAATCCAACACTCTAGGTTCTACATAATAATGCATCCGAGAACATTAATGGGGAATGTAAGAAAGAGGTATTTGAACCCACTCTCAGGGACGAGGGTCTTATGGTAGTTATTTAATGTGGAATGGTATTAGACTAGAATAGAATAAAGAGTCCTCTATCATATAAAATATACATTAATTACACATATTTACATCATGTTATAGGGATGTGGAGTTGTCTCATGTGTAGAAAATGAGGCTTCTAGTTATCTCCACATAGAATAAGGCTAAAATTTAATGTCATGTGCAGGGTACAATTGAAATGTGTTTTCAAAAAATAATGTAATGATGTTTCGTTATACAGTTTAATGGTGTGTGATTAGAAAAATTAGTGGTTGTAATTTATGGTAACAAATCTTTGACCATGTTTTTGTGGATTTTGGTCATGTAGATTTCACCAAAATGTCTTACATATTTATTATATTTAACCAATACGTTGCCATATAATTTAACATGATGAGACCAAGATGATTTTGGTTGGGAACTTAATTTTAATTCAAGTAGTATGTATGGCCATATTTATTTTTTCAGCAAAGGATTTTCACCTCCACCTAATTTCGATGGTTTTTCATCCTTGAGGATCAGGAATGATCTATACATGGGATTACCCAAAAATTCCACCAGTGTATGTGTTTTTGTTCTCAAAATAGGATTTAGGCTATGTGGTAGGGAAAATTTTATGGGGAAGTGTTGGGGATCCTTGGAGGAATTTTATGGTTCCTATTGGAACATGTAGAGGATACAGTGGTGGTGAAACTCTTAACAGAAATTTTGGGTCGTGGTCCTAGTTAGTTAGGATGAGCATAAATGGGTCACATGGGGTACCCCAATGGTGGTGGGGCCACATGATCTATTCTCATGATGTCAACAGTGGTATTGATGATAAGACTCACTCTTCCTATAGAGACGATCACACCTAGTAGGTTTGGAAGCATTGAATGTTAGTTCGAGGGGGTGAAAGAACCTTTGAGGTGCGGAATCATAGAACATTAGTTTAATAGATATATAGAGCCTGATATTTGTGTAATCCTGGAACATCATTTCAAAAACAAGAAAGAGGCTAGTAGGTATGGATTCCATGAAAATTGATTTGGTGGGGTGATGTATCTGTGGATACATGGAAGCCTAGAATTTCAATTCAATGGGTAGACGGAGATTGGGAGGAGTGAAAGACTGAATGTTGGTATGATGGGGTGATAGAGACCTAGATGAATGGAATCCTAAAATGTTGGTATGATAGGATGATGGTGAAATTGATGTATGGAATCATGGAATGTTGGTTTTGTGGGTTAGTGGATCTCAAGACATGTGGAGGCCGAGAACATCGTTTTAATGGGGGGATGTTGCTCAGGAGGTGTGGAATCCTAAATCATCGGTTCGATGGGGAGATGGTTCCCAAGAGGCTTTGAATCCTGGAATGTGTGCTTAATGGGGTGATGTTTCACTAGTGGTATAGATCCTTGGAATATCTGTCTAACAAGGTGGTGGAGCCCATGGGCATGGAAGCCTTTAATGTTAGATCGATAGGGAGATCGGGATCAAGAGGCATTAATTGCTGGAATGTCTACTCGATATGGAAATGAATCCATTTAGGCATTGAATCATGTAATATTAGTTCAATGGATTGATGTATCCCAAGATTCATGGAATCCTATGACTTTAGTCTGATGGGGTGATGGCACCCTGGAGTCTTGGAAGCTCGGAACATCAGTTTGATGGGGTAGTGGAACCTAGAAGGCGTGGAAGCTGGGAATGTAAAATCAAAGGGGAAATGGTTTCTTGATGGTGTGTAATTAAAAATCATTAGTTTTGTGTGGCTTTGGAGCCTATTATGTGTGGAATCATAGGCCATCAGCTCAATTTGGACATGGATACCTAGAGTCCTGGAAACCTGAATTGTCAGTTCAACAGGGTGTTGGATCCCTAGAGGAAGGGAAGCCTAGAACACCAATTCAATAGAGTGCTGGAACCTTGTAGGCATGAAAACCAATAAATTAAATTTTATGGGGTGATGTATCTCTATAGGAATGAAATTTTTGAGTTTCTGTTTGATGGGACGGTGGATTCTAGGAGGAGTGGAAGCCTGGAACACCAATTTGATGGCGCTATGTCGCCCAAGAGGTGTGGATGCATGGAATGTCAGATCGATGGGGTTATTGAACATATGAGTTTTGGAATCCTAGACTACTATCTAAAAAGGGAAATGGGGACCTATAGGCTCGTAAGGATAGAAAATTGGTTCAACAAGGTGGTGGTCCCCTGAAGCTCTGGTAGCCTCGAATGTCAGTTTGATGTTGTGGTGGAACCTGAGAGGCAAGGAATCTAGAAACATCGGGTCAATAGGATGACAGATCCATGGATGATGGGTATCCAAGAAAAACATTAGGATGGGGATATGTATCCCAAGAGTTTTGGAATCCTATAATATTAGTTCGGCAAGGTGATGAATTCTAAGAGGTGTGGAAGCATGAAATATTGGTTCGATGGGTTGATGAAGACCTGGAAGTGTGGAATCCTCAAATGTTGGTTCCACAGGATTATGGTTCATCGGAGGCATGGAAGAATGAGACATCAATTTTAAAGTTTGATAGAGCCTCCCATTGTTGATTCTTTATAAATAGGTATTTTCATATTATGGGGAGGATATCCACATGGATCAGTAGTGGCTTGGAGAAAACCTACATTCTACTTAATGTGGATTCTATAAGGACCTCTGCATGGATTGGTAGTGAAAAGGGGAGGTCCTTCCTGATAGGTGATGTCAGTGAAAGGAGGAACACTATATGGATTGGTAGTGTCAGGGGGATGACCTCCATGATAATTGATATTGGTGTGGGGAGGACCTCTATATGGATTGGTAGTAGAATAGGGAGTTCCTCAATTTTGGTTGATGTCAGTTCTAGGAGGAGGTCTGCATGGATTGGTAGTGGTAGGGGGATAATCTCTATGTTGGCTAGTGTTAGTGCGGGGAGGACCTAGCATAGATTGTTAGTGTCATTGGGAGGACTTCCATGTAGGTTAATGTTTGTTTGAGGAAGAACTCCCCACATATTTTTTTTTGGAATGGGGAAGACCTCCAAGCTTATTGACGTTACTGTGCGGAATTACTCTGCAGAAATTGGTAAGGCATTGGGATGACTGCCGTGCTTGTTGAATTTAGTGTGAGGGGGACCTCTACATCATGTGATGGTGGTGATTGGGATGACCCCAATTCATGTTTATTTTAGTGTAGGGAGGACTTCTAAAACATCTAATGATTAAATGGTGAGGATCTCAATCCATAGTAATGGTTGTGTAGAGATAACATCTTCCACGACATGCATCATCATTCGATGGCCCCTAACTGATGTCATTGGTGCTAGAAAATGAGAATATCACCTAGAATACATGTGACGTGGTAGGTTTCATCATCCTAAGTGAGTGAAAATGGGTTTCTATTCACCTATTGTAAAAATAATATGGGATACACCATCAGAACAAAGGGAAACTTCTGATGAAGAAGATACCTCTTATTAGGAAATGTTCTTGGTCTAACCATAGTATCAATATATGTTGTTCTCTACTAGGTCTGAAATGGTGGGGAATGACTCTACCTAATAATCATCCTAGGGAACTGGTCCAAGATGAATCTTGAGTGGCCTAGTAGGACCCCTTTATGGAATCTCCAATACATTGGAAATTTTAACTAGTGTTTGAACATCCCAAAAATCCATGGATATTGATAGTGAGAGTCAAGATAATTGGGGTTTCTTCCTATGTGTCCTATGGGAAAAGAAATTTTGTCAAGGTTCTAATGATATCTAGGGGTTGGTTCCCCCTTTGAATCCCATGAGGGTGGAGGTGTCTATGAGGATCTGATACATCGAGGGGTGGTTTCCTTATGCACTCCCCATGAGTGTTGCAATGTCGTTGAGATGTCTATGGAGTGAGGTTTGATATCACCTGGTATTGCCCATTTGGTAGATGGTGTTAGTAAGGAACTGATGGAGTCAGAGGTTGTATGCCCCTACATTGACCATGTGGGTTTTGGTGTCAATGATTAGCCAATGGAGTCGCGGGTATTTTACCCTACATATACAATGAGGATGGTGGTGTCAGTAAGGATCCATTAAGATAGGGGTGTCTTCCCTCTATGAAGCCCATGAGGATGATTGAATTGATAAGGAGACAATTGAGATTGTGGCTATTTCCCCTGCATGTCCCAAGAGAAAGGTGGTGTCATTGAGGATCTAGTCGAACATGGAGGGTGGGTAACCCCAACACAACACATGATGGTAGAATATTAACTAAGGTGTCGATGGAGTTGGGGGATGTTGCTCTCTGTGTAGACCATAAGGTTCGAGGTGCTGGTGATGAGATAATGGAGTGGGGGGTTCCATATATGCGACCCATGAGGTCAACATTATCAGGGAGGATTTGGTAGAGAGGGGTTGGCTTCCCCTT
The DNA here is from genome assembly GCA_963277665.1 of Viscum album. NCBI lineage: Eukaryota > Viridiplantae > Streptophyta > Magnoliopsida > Santalales > Viscaceae > Viscum > Viscum album. The sequence goes on along the minus strand of OY728153.1, from coordinate 1,352,324,469 downwards.
ACATGACTTATGGGGAATGTGGTGTTAGAGTGGTTCAGATGGAACGTGGTTGGGGGGGTTCCACTACAGGGACCATGAGGCTAGTGGCGTCGACTATGAGACAATGGATTAGGGGTGGTTTCCCAGGGCGTGGCCCATCGTGATGTGGTTTTAGTGAGGAGACAATAGAGCAGGGATGGTTTCCCCATGTGAATTCCATAAAGGATGTGTTTCTAGAGAGGGGTATATAGGGCACAAGTTGTTTCCCCATTTTCGACCCATGAGGGATGTTGTGTGGGTGAGGAGATGATGGAGTAGAGGTTGGTTTCCCCTGCATGGCCCATGAATGAAGCAGTGTCGGAGGGTCATTGAAAACCACTAGTCTTCGAACACCCTATATTACTAATCCTTCAACCAATGGAGGATATTATATTCACATGTGTGATTACTCAATTTTAACACACACAAAAACTCATCTACGCACTATTGAAAGAGAAGATAATCACATCAGGTGAAACATTTTGTTTCTAGCACTTTCACAGTCTGGGTTCCCATATTCTCAGTGCTTCATACATGTTACCCCACATTCCTACTTTCAAAAGTTCGGAATCCTCCTCCACCATAGATGGTGATGTTGGCTCCTAGATCAAAACATGATGATTTAATGTCAGTTCCTCCTACCCTATATTTATCCTTATATATTATTTCCTAGTAAGGTTCTCCCTAATAGATTTGAGTTGCATTTTTGAAACCCATTCCTGATTATATCACTTTATGGAAACTAGTTAATTAAACTACTTCTTATTAGTCATGGAATACACCTTTAATCCGAGTAGATGGTAACATTGAGAATGTCTAGGCCTTACTTAACATTGGGTGGATTGGGAACCTATAAATTATTCCTCATAGGAGGGAATATCATGCATTCATCTTTAGAATGAAACCGATGTAATCCAATGTTGATCATGAGTTATCTAGAACTGAAGGAATATATCATCCAAGGATTTCACGTCAAGAATCCAATGATTTTCAGGAGTAATATGACCCCATAGGAATCATTCTTCCTCATATTTCACCTTATATATCAAATGTTTTCATGATGTATGTATTTGGGGTAACAAGTATAATGTAATGTAAATATAGATTGAAACATCTGGTTTAGACAAATTGAGGAATGAATTTTATCTCTAACAGAGAAAATTTTATAAATCATGACACCCAATGGAGGTGGTTCATGGAGGTGCTTCCATGAGAGAGAATATGTCACACCTAGAGGTGTACCAATGAAGGGCTCAAGATTCACCATAGAAGTGGAATCAGGTGGTGTGTCCCTAATATGGTATATGTCACACAGTTAAGGTTTATCATAACACCCCTTGAGTCCGATCAATGGGGCAAATTCGTATAAGGGGGAACCGCGATTTAACATTGGTTGGAATTTGAATTCCCTATAGAGGCAGATCAAGGAGGTGTACCCAATAAATGGAAGACTTCAAACTATGTTGGTTGATTATAACACCCCTCGAGTCAAATCAAGGATGTATATACCTAGGAGGGATCAACATGGTTTACCATTTTCTGAGATGAGGGTTTCTCATATATGTGGATCTAGGTGGTGTTTCCCATGAAGAGAAGATTTCACTCGTTCAGGTTGATCATAACACCCCTTAGGGTAGATAACTAAGGAAAATCCTTTTGAATGATAACCTTTGTTTAACATTGGTTGTAACTGAATCTCATGTTGGATTTCGATGTGGAATGTTTATAAGATAAGGATCATAACCCATGTAGATTGATGCCACAATTTAAGGTAAAATTTTGGGACTAGTCTATGCAGTTTGACATCATGTGATACGGATGCTTGCATTGCCAACAGAGCATCAATGATGGATGATGTTGGTATTATGCAAGGAATCTTCCCATAATAATAGGATTTATTTGGGTAAGATGGTATAGGAATTTTACATTGATGTGCCTTATGGATCGTGAGGATATGTGGTATCACAGGTGAATGGCATGTTCTTACTGGTGATATGTTCCAGAGAAGAACAGGAAGGATATCACTGTTGGGTTTGAACCTCATTGAGGTATCTTACATATACCAGTTAGTTGGGAATCAAATTTCTTGAAGTTCAGAATGATTGTGTCCTACACCTTAGGATAACCATTTTAGGGGATATGGGGTTTGAGATTATGCATGGAAGAAGCCCAAGGAAGATGAGTATGGTTATTGGGGGCTACTTTTAGGAGGATTCAAATAAGGTGAGTATAGTTTGGAATTATATGTACATTTCATCCATGTGATTCTTGTAACGTTGATGATGTTATTGGGACATATGTGTGGGAGATTCCTATGCACCTTCATCATTTCATTTCATGAGGTAATCTAATGCACATTGCCTGAGATAATATTATAATATAATTCTATGTGGAAGAACATAGTGTGAAAGGATAATACAATGAGAATCCCATTTATTCTTCCTCATATCATTTAATAAGGATATATTGGCTCGTTGGTGTGTCAAGTTATTTGGTTGGGGAATATACTTGATGTTGAGGCTCGTGGTTATATTTTTGTGGTTGTCTCATAATCATGGAATGAGGCATCTTGTGCATGATGCATAAGGAATATCATGGGTGTCATAGGAGGAATACTATATTTTTCATATAGGGTATACTATAGTTTTAAGTCATTTAGTGTCGACTAGAATATCTTATCATGATCATGGACAGAGGCATCATCTGATTGATGCACAAGGAATCCAGTTAATGGGTGATATCATATTCTATTGTCTAAAGTCATTTAGTGAGGAATATTTAATGTCATCTCGTGATCATCGAATGAGGCATGCCATTAAATAAGCATAAGGCATCATATTCATGAGTGATTTGGTATTGTACAATATAAAATTATCTTGTGAGGTCTTCTAGGTGGATGATTGCTAAAAATGGATAGTGTTGGACATACATGAGGGAATCTATTTTCATTTCAACATGGTATTAGATTTATGTGAATTGGGTTTGAGGAGTTTCTTGAAGAGTGGTTTGACTCAAGGTACATAGGAATCTATTGGATAAAATCTCAACTCATGAAAATAAAAAGGAACCAAGTGGATTAGGTATAATCAAGGTATTTTAGGGTGTCTTGATGATTATTTTGAATAATAGTAATATATTGGTTAATGTTGGGTCCATATATGGGTAAAACCAAAAATTTTGATGAATTGGTAGCTCGACCCTACTAATTAAATGAATGGGTAGCTCTGTAAAAATTTGTGAAAGAAGGGGAAGCTTGATACAGCTTCATACAAGTATGGGTAGCTTAGAACTGTTGGGCACAATGTGGAACAGTTGGGGGAAAGAATAGAGTTCACATAAGGCATGGACTACCAACATGATTTTGAGAACCTTGTGTTTCATTCCACATTTATGGTGCGTGAAAAATGAGGTGCATGATATACTAGATATTGAATCAATGTATGTTCCCAAAGGTAACTATTTTATCGAAATGTCATAGAAGAATCACCCTACATTAGAGGTTTAGAATAGTTAATTTCACACAACATCGATACTTGGGTGGTTTTCGCATTGCACGTAACAAGGGATTTCCTTCATAGGTGCCATTCACAAAGGACCTCTCTCAGATTGGGTAATAAACATCGTATTTATTGGCATCTCTAAGATGGGAAAACAGTTATTCCTTAGATCACATGTTTTCTGTCAGCATGAAAATTTTCAGTTTAGTACACAAATTTATTAAGTTTTACACATATTCCATTGTCTCTAGAAGATGGACTGCATACGTGTAGAAATTATCTATTTTCAATCATTTTGACTTTCAATATATTTGCACGATAGGTTCATTTGAAAGATTCTATTCTTCAATGTGTGATTACATTTACTACAAGCCACACTACATTTTTTGAGCACATGGTACTTGGGAATGCATTCAGACCAAGGGGAATCTGAGTAAATTCATGTCGCCTTTTTAATGTAACTCAATTCTACATCCACAAAGGTCTTGTGTGAAATTTTTTGGTTGTTTCCTGTAAATCCATACATTTCCATGAAATCTCAATAGCTGACCATTTTCAGTAGTCAAAAAATCAAATTTCAATATGTTATCATCATTAACTCCACTCAAAACCTAAGATCATTTAAATCAAATATTGTGGAACAAGATTCACATTTGAATCTAGTTCCTTAGAATTTGGATCATTCTTGGTTGCATTTTTTTTGTTTTAATAGTTACTTATGATTTTATTCTGGTTATAAAATGAGCATTACAGTTTCATCATAATTTAGAATATGTTGTGATACCAAATATTTTGTGATTTGGGTGAGTATTGATAAATAATTACTAGAAACTTAGGATCACATTCGATATTTACCTATTTATTTCTACACTTGTTAGTTCATTAAATTAAATTTCCTGATTTTTAATTTATTATTCTGTGATATATTCTATTGAAAATTGTATTATTTTAACTTAATCATTCTTATAGTATATACATATCACTGTGAATAATGTATATGAATATACGAGTAGGAATACGGTGTTAGTAGTCCAAGGAGGGTTATGCCTTACAATGTGGAGAACCATTTAGATTGGTAATTCATATATAAATCCCTTATGTCCCTATACACTTATTATGTTGTCATATAAGGTAATCATTCAATGTTTTTATATTTTCTCATTTTGAAATATGAACTATGTCACCTAAAATTTTTCTAAGGGTAATTCTCAAAGAAGAATGTAAGAATGGTCCCACAAGATAGGGAATCCCTATTCCACCACTAGATATAAAAATTTATATTGTTGAAAACCATCTCAAACCCACTATGGCAGATCATGTAGTGGAATATATTCTACCTGGAGTCTTCCGAATGGTTCATGTTCATGGTATAGAAGTTTCCATAACAATTTTTTATTATTCCAAATATGTAGAGTTTCAGAATCACCAATCCTTATAGGGTACAAAAGGACCTATATATGTTTAGGGTTGGATTGGTATCATTGATGGGATCTTTGATCATGTAGGATTTAAAATACCAAAGGGTAAGGTTATATAAAATCATTATTTGGCCCAACCTGACTATGGTAGGGTGTGAACAACTAAGTGGTAAGGCATTCAAAATTGTTTTTGAATTTATTTTTTTATAACATGATATGGTTTTGTAGTTTTATCTTTTAAGTACGCAGTGCGAGTCTTAGTGTATTATTGGAAAATAATTTAAATTTTAACTTATAATATTATTAAATACACCAATTCTATGCCATTTTGTGATATATTATAGTTTTTTTGTTCCATAGAATAGTAGAAATTTGGAGAAACCATAAGTTCATGAATCATAATGAAATATAAACTGGTTAAATAATCATGTTGTAATGCAATGCTAGAGGTTTTCCTTCAGGCGAGTAGTGAATATTTCTTGAAATATAATTAAATAAAAATTTTCCCTAACATAATCAAAGCATGTATTGTCTCCAATAGTTTTTTTCTTCATAAACTACGATGGCATTTGGAATTATTCCAATAAAAAATCTGGCTATAATTCAAACCACTTTTCCTTCAATGGGAAACCTATATTAGTATTAATTTCAATATAAAATCATAATTATTACACCTAATATAGGTAGTTATATTTAATATAAACTAATTATAGGAGTAAAACCTATATTGATTCCTCTATATCATATGTTCCAACCTATTTAAAGGATCTCATTCTGGAACTTAATTATTTATAGGTATATGGTATTTTGCATTCCAAGAACATCTCCCTAGTTTGATATGATGTTATTAAAAGTGAATTTGGATGAAAAAATTAAGTTATGTATAGACTATTGGAATAAAAAACATGCGACCATAATGAAAGAAACCGATTTCTAAGGATGAATGACTTTTTTGATCAATTCTATTACGACTCTCTGTTAAAGAAATATGTAAAATGTCTAGGTTTTCTCAATCATTGGGCCATAGAGGTGGATGTTCCTAGAAGGGTTATTAATGGTAGACATGGATTATATGAGTATATTTTCTTTCAACTCATATTAAAAAATACACTATTTGTTTTGATGTGTCTAATGAACTGAATATTTCATCCATATCAATAATAATTTGTTCTTTTGTTCATTGATGATATCATCGTATGCTAATGAACCTCAGGAATGAATGATAAGAACATAAAGATTATATTGAGTGCACTCTAAGATCATCAGCTCTATTACAAACCACAATGCTTGAATTTTGGATCCATGATGTATGATTTATTAGGAATGAGATCTCTAAGGTGTGAATTTTTTTGGAACTAGGGAAGGTATAGTCTTTAATTTCATGGGAACACCCTAGAAATGTGCTTTAGATTTAGAGTTTCATTGGTTTAGTTGGGTATTATTGATGGTTCATTGTATACCTATACCATTTTACGCATCATTGATAATGATTAATATCAAGGAGGTGATGTTTTAGTGGATGGATCAATATGAAGAGTCGTTTTTTAAGCTCAAGAGAAAATTAGTGAAACTCCTAATACTGATATTTCAAATGACTCATATTGGATATGAATTTACTATGATGCCTCTCATGTAGAATTGGGAATTGTGTTGATGTAGAGGGGAAAAATAGTATATTATGAATCTTTTTAGATATTACAAAATGAATGAAAAAAATCCATGCATGATCTGAATATGGAAACCATCGTCCATGATCTAAATTTTTAGACCCATAATATATTTTGAAATATATTTTTTTTACAATGACCACAAGATATTTTGTTTTATCTTCTCTCAGTGGTACTTGGATCTATGATTTTTAGGATGGGGGGATTTTCTATTGACTCTTGATTTTTAGATGTATTATAATTTAAGGATCGGTAATGTTATTGTATATTCAATCATCTATATAATATTGAAGCATGGGTAGATATATTTAACAGAGGGATGGAAGTTCATGATATTGTATGTTGAGTGGATTATGGATAAATTTGAGTACAAAGGGTTGATGACTTGTTACACATTAGTTATCATGTTTATATTGGTGAACTAGGTAAATACCATCCAATGGATAGATCCCAAATTCTTAGTTATGTGGGAATGATTGATTGGACATGACCTTGATCATTTATATTCATTGGATAGTGAAGATGTGATATTTAATCATGAGAGGATTATGGCCCCAGCTTCCATGAGTGGAGAGATTATGAGGGACTTCCTATTATATTAGTGGTAGATTCACCCAGGTTTGACAAAGAAGTATTTGAATATTAGTACAAACATATTGTTTCTAGGAATTTAAAGATATGTTGATGATTTTATATCTCATTTTCTAACCTATCATAGGGTAAGGAATATAATTAGTGACTCAGATTATTACTCGAGCCACATCCCATGCCTATGTGAAAGATGGGAAATGTGATGGTGTACATAGTTAATTTTTTTCCCAAGACCCAAATAAATCAGGATTTTTTTATAAGTGATAGTTTTTTGTCTAATGAATGTGGCATAATAATTTCTATTACCAAAGAATAAATATTTAGATGAGTTGGGAAAAAATTATTTAAAGATTAATCTACAATATTAGGGAGTTTCTTAGAGTATCATATCACATAAGTTTACAAATTTTTTATCATGGTATTTTTTAGGATTATTTAAGGCTATAGAGAGATAGTTAAAACTGAGTATCACTTATTATCCAATGATTGTTCGGTAGTTAGAGTAGATAATCATGGTCTTAGTTTATTTGTTTTGTGAAAGTGAACTAATATCTATTAAAGCATGGTATGATCATTTGGCCTTAGTGGATTTTTTGTTCAAAAAAAGTATCTTGGAATTTAATCAAATGGAAACTTTTTAGAATCATTATGGTCAATTGTCTCACTTACCATTGTGTAGGATTGAGGAGGGAAATGCAGATTTTTTTGGGTCATGTGTAGTGATGGTTTTCTTATAGATGGTGAATTTGATCATGAAATGGTTTTATAACACTAAGAGTATATAAATATTATATCTCTTCTATAGAAGAATAAATTTGGAGTTCTCCATAGGAAACTGGTCTTACATGTGGTTTCCATATCTATTAGGGAATCATTGTCTACCTAGGCTAGGTAAACTAGCAGCAGATTTCATGGGACCATTTGAGATCATAGAGTTTATCAATTAAATTTCATACCATCTAGAGAATCATCAAAAATATCAAGGTGTGTATAACATGTTTAATTTATCTCCTATTTTTATGTACAATCCTAACCCTACACATGTGATCTACATTGAGGTTATTGAGTTGGAACAAGATTTCTATGTTGTGAAGTGATAGATGTGGATTTTAATCTATTGAAAAATAAGTTCTAATGGGAAAGATGAAACACATTATTAATGCTACATGGAATAATGGATGAATCCTTGGGGACACTTTGGCGTAGTAATCTAATCCATGAGATCAATGGCTTGAGTTGTTTGTGTATGAATTATACGGATAATTCTCGAGGACTAGAAGTCCTTAAAGGGGGGATTATAACACCTTAGTATTTTTTGTTACCTTATGCCTTATATTAATCATTTTTTGTGGTTTTTTGAACTATTATATTCTTGGGTGATGTCTCTAGTATCTTTTGGTTGGTTTTAAAAGGTATTAGTGGGGTTTAAGGGGGTTTATAATTTGTGTATTTATAATAAACTGAGCAGTTCTCTATTATAAAATGTATAGATTATTAGAGAGGGATAATATGTAGTGGATAATTGTTCGATGGTTATCACATGGTTTTATCTTACTTTATGACTATACCAAAAAACTATGTGACATAGAACACATTAAAAAAATTATATTTGGAATGTGGTTTTCCAAACCATGTGTCCAAACCATATAGGTTCCTAAAGAGTCAGTGAACCACACATGTTTGGCACTTAGTTTAGTAAACCATGAAACCAAACCAATCCTAGAGTTTTTAATTAATAAAAAATTGAGTCTAAAAAATCCTTCATGAATCTCTAAATTTTTTATATTATACTTGGGGATCCCAAAATTGGGGAATCCATTGGTTTTTTATAATTTATTCTACCATCAAACTCATATTCTTGTGATTATAGAGGCTATGGGATGCTATAATCCAAGATATATGATGGTTCTTATCTGTTCTTCTTGATTTCACAAGATAATTCCTCTTTCACTCATTATTAATCATAAATATGGGTTTATATGGTTAGATATATGGATTACTATCTGTTTTAATGGAATATATACAGATTATTGAATGATATCGATACAGATCTGTTGTGAATAATTATCTATTTATATCTCTTGAATAGATATAGATCATCCATTTAGGGCATTTGATTTTGGGTAATCCTAATAAAATTCAAGTCTTTATAATTTTAGTTTTCTTTTGTCTTAACTGTAATCCCATTTTGGATGAATTTATATTTTTTCTAGGGTGTCTTAGACTGTGTTATTGATTTGGGTGATGTCTCTTGTGGCTATTGACATTTGATATCAACACACATGATATAGGATGTTCCTTATAATATAGATCCATTTTATGAAGTTGTTACCTTAATATTTACCTCATTTGTTTGTGCGTATGTGGACCTTGATACCATTATTTATGTCTATTTCATGTGTGTACATTTACAATCAATGATAATATGCTTGGAGATTATCAAATGTGTGAGTGAGTGTGTGTGGATTTTGAGACTCACACTTGATATCCTATTTAGTGCCTATATATATTATGTGTGAATGTTTAGTCTAGGGGGATTAAATTATAACAGTAAAATATAGGTGGAACATCATTACATGGTAACCTTTTTTTTGGGAAGTACGTGTGTAGTGAAACTTTAAAAATGAAGGGCCTAGACATAAGGTAGTGGTATGATGGCCTTGAAGCTTGACCAATGGTAGACATGGGATAGGTTGGTCTTGGTGTCAGGCCCATGATAGGGACAAAGTGTGATGGCCTTATGTAATGAACCATGAAAGAGATGGGACATAATGGCTATGTGGCCTAAACCAAGTTGTTTTTTCCATATTAATTCTTAGAAATATATGGCGGCCTTTTGGCCGACTCTTATTCATGACTTTAATTGTGAATTTACATTCCAAATAAATCTACAGCAAGTATGAATAAGGTTCATGTAAGATTATTATGTACAATATGACTTGTAACAAGATTTATATTTTCTTACATTCAATTTTTTTGTTATAATTGAGTTCAACTCTTACGCATGTGAACTTATGTTAAGAATGTATTTTCAGTTTCCTACGAGGTTATACTCGCACCCTACATTAGAATTTTCATACACATGAAAAATTAATGATTATGAATTCTAGGTAGTCATATGGACAAAAATATTGCATAATATTTTCCTACTATATAAATCATTTATCTATTGAATAATACCATCCCTGTAAATATCTTGATATTTCATATAAAAATTGAATGGAGGCTATCAGTTCAAGAGGAATTAAAAGAATGCACAATCCAATGTTTTTCCCCTCTACATCCTTATCACTGTATTCCATCATCACAATATCAATACTATTTGAACTCTAAATATTTCAACAAATATCAATACCAAATGAAAAAAAATTACTTTAGTAATACATCCATTGAAATAAATTCATAATAAAAATTTTAACACCCTCAATTGAATACTCTAAATATTATTCATCAATATTTAGATTCATAATAAAAATTTTCGTCTTCCATGTAGTATTCAATTAGTGAATAATTGAGATATTATAATGACCTTAATGGCTAAAGAAACATTTTAAATTCAATGACAACAACTGCTCTCTATTAAAAATATTCATATCATGATCTAAATTTGGTAATAGATTAACCCACTATATTATAATTCAAAATCCCATTTTAAATTTTTTTGAAGCTCTTCATCCATAACATTAATATTTATATCAATATACTTCAATTTTTCATTTCCCCATTGATGAAGTTCATAGTAATAGAAAGATACTTTGGAATAATACTCTTTTATCCATTATTGTATACCCATCTAATAGTAGTGCCACACTCTAGATCATTTGTCTAAAGTGTTTCAAACATAAAATTACCATGTAAATATTTTTTTAATTATTAGGGGTGATGATTAACACTGGGTATCACCTATAAATTTTATATTTATATAGAAATTGAAATATTTTAGTATTTTTGCAAATAACATAGAATATTTAACCATACTATCCCCCAATAACATCTTCAAGAAACAACACACAATTGTACTCAATATTTTTCTCTAATGTTCAATATGTTTCCAAGATAAATGTGGATGATTACTAACAGATGATAAAATCTCATTCAAATACTAAACATATGGAATTAACCAAAAATTAGATACATACATTGAATCAAAAAAATTATATGAATCCAGATTTACATCATGGTAAAAAACCTTTTTATTTGGATGTAATTATTTTAGTTTTATCCCAATAGAGGAAACTAATGAGGATGTGGAGGATATGAGGGTGTACATGGTGTGTTTAGAACCTGGGGACTTGGATTTTAGAGGAAAAATTAGGGACACATAGTTTTTATAAACCACGTATATCATTCTTCATGGTTTTTATAAACTATGTGTGGTGATTCATTCCACAAAAGGGGTTAACATGGCTTGTACTAAAATTGTATCCCCATATTTATGGTTCTGTGAGTCCTTCTGAATTCTTATCATGGTTTTATTTCATGATGTACACATAGTTAGTCAAACAGTGCTTATAGCCTGTGAAATTAGTGTATTGGGGAAGTGGTTGGTGCACGATATTCCCACTATTTGGCCAACTATGTAGTAAAAAGATGTGACCCATTTTAAAAGGATTAATTTATGTGTCTACCTTTCTTATTACTTACTCCTCTCATATAATTATATTCTATTCCAATAAAAACATCCATCCACACCATCAAATATCCAAAACAACCTCTCCTATGGTTTTTTCTGTCTCCTCTATCCAGACTAAAATCAAAAGACCATTTATCTTATTGGATACGTCCTGGAAATATATTTATTATACTTGCACCATTATTCATTTATCTCATTATTGATTTAAATATATTTATTGTGAGATAATATGCACTATATTCCATGAATTTTTCTATTTACTTGATTTTTTACTATTCGATTGAATTACTAGACTATAATTGATGTTGGGTCCACTACCATGATAAGGATTGTGGACTCATGATTTTCCCTTAAAGTATTGGATTTTATGAATTATAATATTGTGTCTTTCATTAGATTCAATGAGTGATGCTTGTAAAATTTTTTCATAAAAAAATAAAACAAATGGTCATAGACTATATAGCTGACATGACCTATTTAATCTCATTGGGTGTTAATGAAATTTAATTGAACCACATATTTGGAATGTTTTTAAATTGAAATAATCTACTTTGGGTGGACTCTATATTTAATTCACCACTTAAGGTGTGATATTTTACCCCTCTCTTTTTGGATATTAATTGAGTTGATTGGGATGAAATATTAATAAATTGAAAGGGTTAATGGAAGACCATTTCCCAATACACTCAACCATTATCCCTTATCTATAAGACTAAAATGATTTTATATATGAAATGGATAATTGATTTATTTTATATTAAAAATATTTGGGTCATACTATGGGATCCTGAACATATAATTATGTCATTCCAATAGAGATACATGAGTTTTTACTTGAAACTCCACAGATGGAATCATTGGTATTATTATATATAATTAATTCTAAATGAATTATATTATTTTGGGGGTTAAACACAAGTTGTACTTTGAACACCATGAATACACTCACTAGTTAGATTCATTATATCCTTCCAAGGGTGATACATAAGTTCCAATTATGGAATAAAAATGACTGAATATGTGGTAATATCATTATATATTCCACGAGTGATAATTGGGACCACTATGTGGAATGGAACAAATAGTATCAGAGGGATATGATAGTATACCACCCCAAGTGTGATACATAGGTTATTATAAGGAATTTTATAGAATGTATTTTGTGGTGATGGGTTATGTATGCCAATTAGAATGACACCTAGGTTCTTGATGTGGAATTACATGGATGGGAACATGTTTACAATCATAATTCAATTAATATATGATGTTTATTCCTAATCAATGAAAAAACATTGAATCTATCACAACTTTACCTTCATGATTTATTTAACTACCTCAACTATAGAAAAGACATGATCTGGGAATTTTCTGTCCCTATTGTCAGCACATCCAAAGTGGGATGCAATCTCTATGAGTCGAATCCAATTAACTTACTATAATCTAAATAAAAAATGATTATTTACATAAATATATTTCATATTTGGCCAATGTAGGCAATAGATGACCGTTTTTCCCTAGGAACTTGGACATATGTGTGTTATTTATTATCACCTTTCATTTAGATCTTTTATTTTTACCTATACAAAAATTATTATATATCCAAAAACAGGGCGTAATTATACACCATTGGTCATAGCCTACTAATTATATCTCACACCTAATTTGGGTTGTCTTTTTTTACGCAGATAGACTTTAGGGAAGAACGCAGTGACATAAGAAAGAAAACTTCTATAGATGATCAATTACCATGATAAGATGGTGTATGGGAGATGTGGACAACACCTATTCTCGAGATGTTACAATATATTTCTTTAGTTGTTTTGTTCATTTTTGTATAGAATTTATTATATGCTTGATCCATGTTCCCCATGTATTTAAATTTTGTATAGAATTCCATGATCAACATCTTTGTATATAAAAATTTGGGATATGAAGTAATTGGTTATTTATATGGTGTATTATCACTATTTTACTATTTTTTTATGTTTTAGTCTTCCACTGTGGACTTAGGTGGCCATATTATTGTGTTACACTCTGGTCATGGGGGAATAATTCCCCAAAATTCCACTAAAGATCCTTTTTTCAGTTGGCATCCTCTTGAATATGGGGTGGCATGCTGCAGGCAACATTGAAAATTGGGATCAATTTCCTTTTACTGAACATAGTTTTGGATGTCTCAACGTGTTATCAAATGTTTCATTCCATTTATTTTATTGAGATGGTAAAAATAATAAATATGATGTGTCGATGTTTGGTCATTATCTTATTAATAGGATTAGGTATCCCACAAAATGTGAAAATCCAAATTACATGGGATGAGACATGTTGTTCAGGATTGTTCTTATTAAATATTTCATGAATTCACCATGGGGTGATGCACTAGAGTTTTTATATTCCTTATGACTATGGATATTTACCCATGGCCTGTTATTTCAAGGATGTTTTTCATTTGGAATTATTATAGGGTCTTCAGGAATTATATTTCATTAAAATTCAATCCTTTTTTTATGTTACTTTATGAAATTCCTATAAAAAGTTTTGGTCTATTGATTTCTATACCCATTAAAATATGTTACAATTTTTTATAGTGATTGGACTAATAATTGGTTGTAATTAAATTGACTCAAATAAGAAATTATAATGTGTTTTAGCCTTAATATATTTGAAATGGAGACCCAGCTAATGGGAACATGATATATATATATATATATATGAAAATAGGATAATTTAATTCTTTTTTAAAAAATGAAAATGGTTTTTATTAAATGGGGGTGTTAAGTGAATAATAATGAGTGTTTTCCCCCATAAAATTCAATTGACCCCCACCCCCATCCTCACCCCATATATTTTAATTTATGACAAAAATATAGAACTTGAACTTAACCTTACTGTAGTAATGGCAATTCTGTTGTATGTCTTATGATTCCTTATGATTCTAACATCTCCCCGACCAAGAATTTAGAGAATCCATAGGTGTGTGAATCAAATATAGGAAGGATGATACATATTTGATGCATATATATGTTATTATAGTGGTTATTAAGTCTTCTATTTTGGATTGTGTTTTTTCTTTTTACATAAATGGAACCATGGAGGCCTCCGGTCATAAAATAGGTTGGTGGTGAAGACCATGCCCCAAAGGTGATGGTCCCTGGGACACTGGTAGAACATCTAGTAGTTCCACTAGTGGAACCAAAGTTTTTACCATATATTGGATTATACTCCAAATTTTGAGAGGTTTTTCTATTTTTTGTGTTGTGTTTTTAGAGTGCTATATTACCTGGAATAACTACAAATGAGTTTATGTGTGAGTTTCTATAGTATAATTTTCCATCATTTATAGGGGATGGAGGTCTATAAGATATGAAGTCTTATCTAGAGGCCATAATGTATGTTTTCAGAATCTTGACACAGTACCCAATAAGGGAAAAATTCTCTATAAATATATGCTTCGTGATTATTCCTAGATATTCTGGAGGATTATTTCCCAGATGGATCATCATCGAGATATGGATTAGAGGATTTTTTAGACATCATTATATGATTTTTTTTCTTCCCTAATACATTTAGGATTGGTGAATTTAGATATTTTATGCACATGTATTATGGTTACATTAAAATTATGGGTAATTTCTAACATTTTCTGGGGATCTAGTGATTCACGCATGTTTTTTTAGATGATGTGATATTGAGAGCTAAGAAATTTTCGGATGGTAATAAGTATGACATCAAATCATAGAAGAATTTATTTTGGTTTACTACCATATCAAGGATATTGAACCATGTTCTTATCATTGTGTATAACCTTAGAGAGACTATGGGATGAAGCATGGGATGTTCAAAACCCATATTTGAAATTTCATCAACCAATTGCAAGAATAATTGTTTGGAGATTCCACATGGTGATACTAGTAGGAGTTATGCAGAACTTTCTAGGTTAGGTGGCATAATTATGGTATTTTTTGACAAATTAATCCTCTATGAACCAAGGATACAGTAAATTTATAATCTTGTTGAAATAAGATTCATCTGTATAGATATTATAGATACATTCCTTTAGAATGCAGTGAGAGAGGTTCTATAGTAGCTCCATGTATATGAGTGGGGTCAACAACATTTTTTTGTGGCATGGAGATGGAGTACACCTATATGATTAGGATGAGGTGGTGGTAGTGGATGTAGTTTCCAAAAACCAGACTTACAGATCCATCCAAGCAAGCCTAGTAAGGGTAGCTAGGTAGTATCTCTATGATACATGTCTGGCTAGAAGTATGTAGTGCATCATATATATTAGGCTGAGACTGTTTGAAGATATATGTTTCAAGTCAATATTCTAGTATCTATATAATAACATTTGATATTTTTGATATAGGATCTTTCCATTCATTTATATTTCTCCAATTTTAGAGATCCATCGGGCTCGATGAGTAGTTTTCCAATGGGATGATGACACTTTATACTCTGTGGTTAATTAGATCATTGATTGTAATACATTTTAGGGATTTCCCCTCATTATAGGTGGGTATCACATATTATGGGACCTATTTTTCATTTTAGATGATAGGGATTGACAACATTCTTGGGGTTGAATTGTTGGTTCCCAATCATGCTGATATTAATTACTATTTCTAGATGGTTATGTTCACATCACTAGATGGTAGGGATTTTATTCAAAAGGTTGAATGGGATCTTTAGAAATATCATTCGAGATGTAAGAATCTTGGGCTAGGCAGGATGACCATATAGATTGATATCTTTTATCTAGAACATTAGGGAAAACATCAAGTGTATTTTCATCCAATAGTGGAACGTTTCTGGGATGTTTCCATAAATGAATTCATAGGAATACCTCTTGAGAGATGGGTTGATTTTTCTGTAATTCTAGTTCTAGAATCCAATTCTATATCCATTACACCTTAAATGATGTTCTATACTAACTTTAATAAGATCAAGAAGAAGATAGAAGATTTGGAAAGAAAGGGTATTATAATAACAAGTTCTTCACCACATATTTCATTATTCTTTGATATATTGTGAGGGATGGTACCCTCATGGTTTTCCTAGATTAACTTCAATTAAAAATACTTATGGAAATGAACTGATATCCATTTAATTTTACTGGTGAAATCTTCAAATAGATCCTAATAATAATGGTTTTCTCTAAGATTGATCTAATGTGGGGTTATCATCAAATGAGTGTTAGAACATCATATATAATATAAAAATCATTCTATGTTGTAAATGGCTTGTATATGTATTTGGTCTTATTTATTAGTCACATAAACATGGAATAATTTTTTGAGGATTTAATTAATTGGTTTCTCTACTCATATCTGGATTATACTCTAGGGGTCTTCATGGGTGATATTTTGGGGTATTCTCACTCTCAATGTGACTATGAAAAACATCATTAGATCTCATTGAATAAAAATATAGAGAATAATTTGTTTGTTGATATAAAAAGCTACCTATTTTTTATTAAAAAAATTCAATACCAATAAAACATTATATTAGATACATCAGTATCAGTTGGCCCAAAAAATGTGAAAGTTGTAGTTTAGGTTCTTCCCAAGAATGTCTTTAATATGAGTAGTTCTATAGGACTAGATGGATGTTTTAAATTCCTTATTCAATATGTTTCACTAAAAGAGGAACCTATAATGCAACGTAAATGATGTATATGATGTTAACATGGTAATAAGTCTACGATATAGACCTTTAAGAGATGAAAGGGACAATATTTACCATACTAATCCTAGTTCTGCTCGGTCAAGGTAAATGATTTAATGTTTATTATGATGAATCAGAACAATTTTGATGTAGAATGATAAATTCATGGTGCAAGGGTATAATTAGTTGAGGCCTCCTGAATAGAAATACCCAATCATGACATCAATTTATCCAATAATTTTTATTCCGTATGATATTGGAGGAATTAATTAATGGGAGAGTAGTTTATGTTTTATAAGGATCACAAAAAATAGAAGTACATATTTACACATTGTGACATGAATAGCATCATTTGAATGCAGTCTTAATACATATGGGCATTTGAATTTTATATTTCTTGTACACATAGAAAATAAAATACAGTGTAAGATTCCCTAAGTAAGATGATTATAAAACATGAAGTTCTGGAGTCCAGTAGTGAGTGGATTCTTATGGAAATGTTTTCAGAGATGCACTTGGATGTTCAAGACCATCATGAAAATTCTATTCTTCAATCATTATTTGTGACCTATTTATTTATTGAGAGAATGAATATCATGGAACTATCATATTTCAATTCCATGGTCCTACCTATGCTAATTTCTTGTGAATACTTTCAACCAAGTTCAGTTGATAATGATATTTAGATCTTGTACATTATAGGATTCTTATGGGTTCCAACAATTCTTTTAAAGGAGTTGATATGAGAGTCTCATGCCTCTGTATGGGTAGTACATCCTAATCATACAATTTTGTAAAATAACTTAAACCACCAATACAGGTGTATATGGATGAAAATGGAGATATGTGGGGGTTCTACTCAATTATTCACATTCTATTAGGCGACTAAAGAATACCAAAGACCATTTATTCTTTTACAGAAATTTCTTATTCCTGACTGGAAGTGGGATGAAATAAAAATGGAATTCATGATGGTATTTCCAAGATCACCTTACATAAGTGACACAATATAGATTATCATGGACTTATTGAAAAATTTCACCCATTTCATGCCTAGTTTATTGTCCATTTCAAGGAACGAGCTTGGGATACTATAAATATGTGATATGATATGCCTTAATGAGAATTTTTTTATCATATCGTACATTGAAACTCAATTCACAATGTAGTTTTTGAAAGGGATGTAAAAAATCTCTAGCATCATTGGTAGTTAAGAGTATAGTTGATACCTACAGACTAATAGTTAGTTTGAGAATATGATATAGGTTTTGGAGGAAATTCTCTAAGAATTAAACCCCGATTTAAGCGGTTATTGGGAGAAAAATATACCTCTCACCATGATCTATTACAATAACAACTTCCGAAAGACCATATAGATGTCTCTTTATTAGGTCTTATATAGTATACCCTGTCGTTCACCAATGTGTTTGTTAGAGGAAGGATAGGAAGAGATATTGGGTCCTAATATCATTTAGGATACTTCTAAGTATGTTTTTCTTATTTGGATGAAAATATCTAACTTTTAGTATCGGTAGAAGTCACACATTTTTCATCACCATAAACCACCAGATTTAATGGTGGAGAGTATGCTTTTCCTATGTATTTCAATTAGTCTCAGGTATATACAAATTTGGAAATATGGTACGTTATCACCTTTTTATAATTGGACCTTCGATATTTTGTAGAGAGTCGAGATGGTATCTTATTGGTTGTGGTAACCTCAGAGGTACCAGGTCATGCACAACACCTTCTATATATATCAACATATATGTTATCATTCAGATTCACCTCATATTCTTCAGCATGAGGAGGTTGAATAGGGTATTGATTCAAACATCCATGATAACCCTATCTGTATTATTGATTTGTCAGGAGGGTTCACCAAGGCCGACCAGTTACTTTAATTTGTGTACTGTAGTAGCACAACTGTGTATAAGATAATACATGGGAGTTGGAGACCGATTTATATACCTAGTGGATAAATTTATTATCTAATGATAAATTACCACCCATGGAAGAGAAATTTAGGGATGAGTTACTTTATAGAGGGAAGACCTTTATAACCCAAATCTTCTATGAGGTAGAGAAACTTTTTTATTTCAGTTTAATTTTTTAAGGTTTATTCAAAAAAAGGTTTATAAGGAGGTCTCATGGGTAATGAGTATTTCAAGTTTTTTTTTCTGAATATCGATTCATTTGATTTTGGGGGAAACATGTGGGATGAATAATTTTTATAAATTATGAATCCTAGTATACATGATTTATTTAAATCAGGTGGTGTCCTCTAGTGCATGGAAATGGAAGAAATGATTTTTCGGAACTATGTCATCCTGGTTTCCTAGTTGTGTCAGTCTTGTAGTCCTTACTGTAGTGATTTATTTACTAAATATGAATAGTTAGTCAAAGCTTGCACCTAGAATGTGATTGGGGAATCGTGGAAAAGTTCTTCGAATATGGTTGGTACACGATTTTTTCAACCGTGTTTCAAACCATGAAACCAATTTTAAATAGTGAATTTAGGTTTTTCCCCTATATTATTATTAACTTCTCCCCATTTTTTATTTTTTACATCAATTAATTGGATCCCTCCTTCTATTCAAGTATCTCAATACTCCTCTCATATGTTATTTTCTATGTCCCCTATCCAGACCCCAATCGAGCCATCGCATGCCTCGTTGGATGTGTACCAGTGATCTCTAAATTCCCAATTATCCTTTCATCATTTATATCAATGTCTATGGAGTTATTTTGGTGTGAGATAATATACCATATTTTTTGGATATTTTTTTATTTTCTCAATTTCTTGTGTTATACCTTATATTAGAGTCCAAAAACATATGAGGAGATGGCTACCAATCTAATGATGGTGGTCATAAAATATTCCATTAATATCTTGGTTCTTAGGCAGTAAAACATTATTCCACATGCTAGATTCTCAATGAAATGCATGTAAAATGGTTTTTACCTTATGTTAAATGAATAGGCATGTCCTAAAACTCTTATGAAAAATTTATGACTCACAAAAGGTTGAAGATCATTAATTAAATCACCCATTATGTTTATTTATGATTTGAATAGTACCACAATGGGTGCCCTATGAAATTAATTAACAACTTATGGTGGTATATTTTACCCCATGATTTTTGGATTCCAAATGAGTTTACTGATATGTAAATTAAATTAAATGAAAGAAGAAATGTAAGACCACGTACCCAGAAACTCATCCATCATCTATTCTCACATAGACTAAGATATTATTATATATTAAATGTCAAATTAAGAAAATTTATATTTAAATATTGTACTTCTAGACTATGGGCCATTTTTCATCAATTTATCTCATGTCGAGGGTCATATATGGGTTCTTAAATATAATTCCAAAAACATTACCATTAGGATTATTGAATAAAATGAATTATATATGACATTTCATGTGTTTTGGGAGACATATTTTTTATCATATAAATTCCATTGAAGGAATTACTTGGTAGTATACTTATATCTTTACATGTTTGATATTCATTTTCCCATTTTGGAATGCTAAGGATAGAATCAGAGGGTATATCATTATACATTCCATGAGTGATATTTGGGGTCCTTATATAAAATTAAATGGATGAATTAGGAGGGTTAAGAAAACATACCACACATATATCGATACATGTATTCCTATGAGGAATTCAATATATGTTATTCTAAGGTGAGGGATTTTTTGTTACACATAGATCAATAATTGAGTTCCCGATGAGGAATTCCATGTAGCGGGACAAGGTTATAATCATATTGTAATGACTATACAATTCATTTTCCATGTCTAATAACAAATATGGACTTATTAAGTGATTTAAATTTATAATAGCCTTATATACCTCTACTATAGAGAAGGTATGATGTGGAACATTAATATACATTATTATAGATAGAAAAAAGAGGGACTCCTTGGCTATGATCAGTAACCAAAGACCTTATTATAAATTTATTCATGAATGATATTTTAAACAGGTATATTCTATTTTAAGATGAAGTAGCTAGAAGTGGAAATGAATTAATTGGGAACCTAGACCAATGTGTGTTATCTATTAGTAAATATAAATTTTAGATTTTATTTTTTCTGTCACAATAATTATTATATAGTCATGTACTAGATGGAATTAGTCACCATTGGTGGTGACCTAATGAGTATAACTCAATTAATGTTTAGTCCTCAATTGGGTACCTTGATAGAATTCATGGACACATGTAGGGATAATGGAAATTTAACTTCTATGGATTTTTTATTAACATTCTAGGATAGTTTATGGGGTCAGAGGTCTGATCCTAATCTCAAGATGCAACTACATAAATATTTGGGTCATTATTATTTATGTATATAATGTAATATATGTATGTTCCATATTCTCCATGTATTTAATTTTTTATATAATGTTATGATCAACATTTTTTATGATATTGATGGAAGTGATTTATGTGGTTATTTTATTAATGGATGATTACTCTTACACTATTTGGGTATAATTTATGCTTCTACTATTGATTGATCTGGACATTCAATTGTGTAAGAATTAGATCAAAGGGGTATAATCTCCCTAAAATTAAACCAAATAACTTCACTACAATTTGGATTCCTATTGAATATGGGGAGGTGCGGTTGAGAAAATATAGCCAATTGGATTTTGTTACAGATGAGTGACTAGTGTCCGGGTCATCAATAAATCCTCTCATATAATTAACTTCAACAAATAGAATTTCTAAAAAATACAATGATGAATAAATATTATCATCTTTTATAGTATTTTAGTTTACAATCATTGTAGGACCATGAAGAGCCTATGATTTATGTAACATCACATCTGGGAATGATAGAGGATTGAGGTGAATAATATTTATATTATTAATATCAATATATACCCCACTTATTATATTTTACTACTACATGAGTGTTCTATTTCACATTATCATTGAATATTATCCGTTGAAGTAGTTTTTCCTCTTCATATAGTCCCATATAAGAAGGAACCTTATCAATATAAATTCATAGATTTAGAATTTTATTTTATTTATGGAATTATAAATAATCCATGAAAAATATAAAAAGTTCTAATTATTCATATTATAAGTGAATCTGTTGATGTGAAGATACATCCCTTATCATAAATACAATTTTAAGGGGATTAATGATAAATCCAAGTTGAAGCCTAACTATTTAGAACCCAATATATTATATCAAAATCATGTCATTCATTCAAATGAAAAATAATATATCTAACAAATAGGACCACTGATTATGTCTTCTTATGTAAGATGATACCATAACTGTAGATCTACTGTATTGACATTGAAAAATATATATCATTTAGTTTATTTTCATTATCCACTTCAAGGATAAAAATTAATTGGTAATTAAACATCTGAGGTTATCCATCAGTGACAATGTTATTTAATAATAATAAAATAATTCACAAATTAAAATTCCATCATTGATCTAGTAAATTTGTACTCCAACTCGATGTTACCAAACCATTTTTAAATCATTTAATAAAGACCATAGATTTTATCTTTTTGAGGGAATAATTTTTCCTAAAAGAGGATATGAAATAAAATTCTTCATGTGCCCACCAATATTATATCTTACTACAAAATAATGAATTTCACCTTCTAAAATAAAGAAACACACCTCCATCAATCTCAAAAATCCTCCACTATAATAGAATCAATGTATTGGTGATGAACTAGTCAAATTTTGATATGAATTTTTTAAGATAATTAATATGATAAATAAAAAAATTGTTTTATTTATTGTATTAAATGAAATAATCAGTTTAATATTTTTATTCAAAAAACATATAATATGTATGGTTGAAACATTTTTTAGTGATGTTCATAAGATGATTTTCACTAATTATAAAAATAATTGAAACATTTTATCAATTATCGTAGTTTGGTAATTTAAAACACACTTTATAAATGTTTTTGTTTACTACAAATATTCATTAAACATTAGATTGTTATTTTTTAATAAATTTTTTATTTATCGAAGTATATAAAACGGAATTCGTAGTATCTTCAAAGGTACATTTAAATATATTCATTCTCATTGTGGTATTGGATCTCTCACTTAACTCATACTAATTTTTATATAAGGATGCATATTGAATTGATGAAAATATAGGTCCACGAATATTATTGAAGATTAACCTCAATTGAAATTATCAATGCATGAAAGAACATACTAGCCATTTCATAGTGACCCTTCTAAAGTAAATGGAATACAAAACATTGAATTTTTGGGAGAGAAGTATAAATTTTTTCAATTATTTATTGTTTTAAATTTCCCTAAATTTGTTACAGGATACTATTTTGGTTTTTTATTCTTTTACATCATTTATACTACTCATAATTCCCCTAAAACAATCAAATAATATTGGAAATAAAATTTATAGAATAAAATACTATATAATGTGTATAAAACAAGAGAAAAAAATATAATATGTATTGGAGAATAATTTCAATATATCCTTTAAGCTATCATTTATACACCATTAATGAAAAACATTACATTAAAATGAGAGAACAATGAGTTGCCACATTTTTTTAAATATTTCAAGGAACTGTTTATTTTTTTATGCAATTATATCTCGATGTCTCAATCCAAGATATAAATAGTTTTAATGTTTACAATAAAAAACATAAAAATAAAAATTATATTTGGGATTGTTAGGGTGATAAGTATACTAATATAGAAAAGAGTCATTGGATTCTAATTCATAATAAAAAGGAACTCTTTGATGAATAGAATGAAAAACAATAACTCAAATAAACTTTCAGGGTTTGAAACTATATCTTATTTTGATAATATATAATAGTATTTTACTTTTTTTATTTTATGGAAACCATCTAAATCCCAAAGGTAAAAAAATTAATCTATCACAATAATTTGAATATATATTTATTCATAAAAATCATCAGAAAATGAAATGGTTTAATGAGAAATTTGAATACCTATATCTCTTTAATACTAAATAAATTTTATTCTTATGCTTGTAAAAAATGTATATGATTATTTTATTCCTATATGTTTTAGAATTTATAAAAATATTATGAAATAAATTGGAAGACCTAATATATTCAAGACATTCCACAACCAGGTTGGATAAAATGTTGGAAAATTTATTACCTTCTCTAGGAAAACAGTGAACCAAATATTCAATAGAATAAATATACTAAACTTAAGATACCCATTAATGTATTAGTTTCTATTAAAGTGATAAAATATTATTTTTGAGAACTAAAATTACCAAAAAATCCTATTTATTTGTTTGTTTGTATATACATATCATTTTCATGTTAAACTGAAACAATGATGCAATATAATTAAACATAATGTAAAATTATACCAATTAAATTATCCATAATCTATACTCTTAGTGGAGGTTATATAATTTCACTGAAAACAAATCTGAATGTATTGGATATTCTAGAAAATCATAACCTATTAAGAGGAATTAATGCATGAATAGAGGTTCAAGCATTACTATTTTTAATGTTTTTGACATATTTTATAAAATATATTATGTAAACAATACCAATGTGAATGATAACTCAATATAAATTATATTAATTTCTGTTATGATTCCACAAAATATTATAAAATTCATCAAAATGGAGAAAATGTTTAGATTCATTAGTTTGTAGGAGACTAATACATTCATACAATACTGAGTGAATACTATGAACTAAGAAGCTTACTATAAATAGATTTTGAACAGGTTTGAAATAAATGTAGATATATAGTTTACATGAAAACATGAGATAATGTTCTTATCCATGAAATCCTTAGTAGATTATCAGTACTAAAAAATTTAAGACCGTGAAATGTTAATGGATGAAATGAAAGTAATAGTTCAAATCTAGAACTTGATAACATTTTTTACTTTTTGGTACATGATAAAAAGTATTGAAATAAATCATTGTTTCAATATAATATGTTTAGTTTCTAATAAAACACTATTTATAAAAATAATAATATACTCATGATGTTAACACCCCTTCGATAATTCATTTCTAAACCAATGTATTAATAGGATAGATGGTAAACTCCTCATAATATTATTCAATGTATTTGGACACATCCCTACAACTTTTTTCCATCATGTCACTGATTTATCATAAAACATTAGGAAAATTATAATATTCAATTAGAATATCAATAATTTTTATACTTGTCTAGTGTTATTTCTAGAATTTCATATTTTAATTCTGATAGAAATTCGAATATAAAAACATCAAAATGTTATTAAAAAATACACATATACTATAATAACATGAAATAAATTTTAGGTTCAACCATAAAAGAATAATTTTCATTATATATCCTGAAAACATATAGATTTATTGATTCTAGAGTTATGAATGGAATCTAGATATAATTGATGGTGTAATGATGACAATGTTTGGACGATAGAAATCATAGGAATGTGGGTGTAACATACGATGGTTATTTCTTGAAAAATAATTATGGGAAAATTAATAACATGAGATATAAATGATTCACTATTCACTAGAAAATGGAATTTTAGAAGGGGAATCCTATGGGAATCCATAGGGAGACATGATTATTGTTGGTCTCTGTGTAATAAGAATATGGATTTGTAACTGATTTGACTTTAATATTTTTTTAGTGATCACATATAAAAAGATTTTATCTAATTTGAGTACTAATTTTTTCTATTTATATAAATCATAAATATTTACATTGATTCATGCATTGAGTAAGAATCTGTCTAAACAATTAAATTTTTTTGAAGTTATTTTTTTCTTTCATTGCCTTTTGAATGCTCTTGTTTAGAGGTGGAATTATGGTGCATAGTTAGTGTGTGTTTCCCTCGTAATTCAAGATAAGTCCATATCAAAAGTAATTAAATTTTATATTTTATATATTATATGATTTATATTTAAGGATTCAATGGTTTCTTCTTGATTTTGTGGTATCAAACCTTGCAAGTTGTCTCAGAACTCGGTTAGAGAGTTCAGTGCATTTAGAAACTGACTAAGAATTTCATGGCTTAGTTCAGTGAAATCATTCCACCATTATACATGTAAGATAATTTCAATAGTAAATTCATGAACAATTATTAATTTTTTAATCTAAATTTTAGATCAACTATTTCAAACATATAGTATTAGTGGAGGCCAAAATCCATATTGATAAGTATTATGTGATATATTTCAATTTTTGTAAAATAAAGATATGTGATTTACTATTTTTCGGAATATAGATATTTCATTGATGGGTATGAAACTAGATTATATTAAATATAATTATTCAAAAAGTATATATATAAGAAAACATATATATAGAAATTGGTGTTTTATCATATTCCAAATTCAAATAGAATTTGAACAATTCGTTTAGTGGGAAAGCCAAACCATTAATTGAGACTAAGATTTGAATTTTGAGATTTTGATCACCTAAAAGTTATGTTTTTGGATTTTTGAAGACCTAGAAGTTTCTTAAGTAATTTGACCCCAAAACCTATATTTTGGGAGAAATAATAAATGGTTCACTGTTCGAGCTAGTTATTATTAACCATAAGGCCCCAAAGGTGAAATATGTTTTCTCTAGGGACGTAATTTATTAAAATCATGAGGGAACCTAGGGAAATTAATATGGTCATGAATAGGGGATTTAATGTTGTTGTGTGGGAAGTCAAACCATCCTCCCTATTCTAGATGATTATGCATCTGACCTGTAGAAAAATGAATTGGTGATCCACAAGGACTACACATGGTATTCCAAATTATGCACCTAGTCTACATGGGTAGTTTGACATAGGTAGTGAGACCTGATGGTTATTTCACTATTTTAAAAGAAATTTCTACTAAATTATTTATCACTTCCTACCCTCATTTCTCCTCTCTCAATTGCACAACATCTCTCTAGAGGGTTACCATATGGAAATCCTACAAGGAATGAAGAGTCCTAATTTATTCAGTATTATAATCAAACATCTTAATTAAAATTTTATCACCCTCACTAAGTGTTTTAATCCTCTTTATTTATTTAATAAATTATCTATCCATATAATAATTTATTTCTGTGTGACCTAATTTCCCTATTTTCGATGTTTTTGTCTATTTTTCTGATTTATATCACCTCATCTCGAATCAATGCCCTAGAATGGATGAGTGAAGAATAATGGATATAAGGTATGATTTTTATGGTTTTTCTATTAATGTATCACTTGTTTATAAAATACAATGTTCTATATCACACCAGATTTTGTGCGTGTCACATAATACATTTCTAATTAATTATATATATTTCAACTCACTGATTAAAATAGATAATGGGCATATAATTACACCATTATAGGTTAATCATGTCATCTCTAACCACCCATTTGGGTGGATGACATATATTCCCCTCACATATGCTTTTCCTAGTCAATTGTATCACCCTTTATGGGTATTGTTTTAAATTCTTTTAATTATTATTCCATGCGTATTATTATTTATATTTTTAGGGGTGATGAATAATACCACTATTATGGGATAATTAAATTGAGTTAGATAAACATGGAATTCTTTCTACGTTCATTTTTTATAATAAAACCACCTATATTGTGCATTTTATTCTCTACTAAAATGATGCGACCTAATGGAGATATTTGAAATAATTTGGATATGGGATTCATTATTCCTTATAATTAAATTGTGAGAAATAATTCTTAAGAAAATGACCCATTTTTTAATAATACATTATTTCTATTTAATGAATGTGATGTATCATTTATAAATTTCATTAATGACTTCTCATTTTCTATGTTGAATTATTGAATGTGAACTGTATAAACATTCAAATTATGAAATAAATGATTTTTTGGTCCTCTTTATTTAACTACTCGGTTATGGAATCATAAGATGATGAATTGAAATATTCGTAGAGTGATAAAAATTTATTATTAATAGAAATCCTAGGATAAGGTCTCTTTGGGAATGTGGGATTACATCATTACTGAATTTTATTTAGGGGACTCGGTTAGGGTCGTTCAACAGGAGGTTTCACACCGCCTTGGTCTCAAAAATTGGACATGATTGTTCACATTCATTGGGTGTTTGTACATAACATTTCACAACCCATGATTGGGATGTTTTTTATGATGTTTCAAATCATTTATTGTAAGGATGGTTATGGAACTTTGTATTTTTCATATTGTACCCATAATTAGATAATGAGACTCTTATGATATTAATATGATTGTGCATTAACACATGCGTTACACCTTGGGTCCGGGGAATATATATATATATATATATATATATATATGTTTTTACATATAATATAGATACATATACATACATATATATATCTATATACATGGTGACATGGGTTTAGAGGTATTTTAATTTTTTCCAAAGATAGTATGGTCGACCACGTGTCCTTATAGAACCTAATCCAGACTTATTTACATTTATTTATTTACTACCATATTGATATACATACATAGTGTTTTTCTTTTATATTCATGTACTGGATTTCATTTAACATTGTTGGTGGGGCCCTACTAATTTTATCCCACACCCTTTCTAGGTTGTCACATGGTAACAAGATAGACCTCTTTGTTACAGTTTCAGGATCATAGATTTATTCTAGAGTTTTTACACTTATACATAAGAGATTATAAGAACAAGAATGATTTGGATATTAGTATATTAATAGTGTTATACATTGGGGAAATTTTATTTTTTGTTTAATTTTTATGAATTTAGGATTGTATGTATTTTGGTTGTATATTATAGAATCATATAAACATGTATGGTTATATTATTTTGTATTTCTAAGTTTGTTTGATTTATTTCCTTTTTATTTCATTCATACTAAACCTACTTTTGATTTTTTTTATGCACTGTTATAATACTCTAATTGTTTGTGTATAGTCTCCCCATAGTATCATCATTGGACACTCTATTCTAGTTGGAAGTTGATATAATATAGGGAGGATTTCATAAGGAAATGAGATTGATCAGCTCAGACACTATTCATCTAGATCCTAAAAAGGGTTTCTAAAAAGTGGTATCGTGAATTATTTTTATTTCTCTTAATGTTTTGGAGTGGAATTCATGTCACTATGAATGTGTTGGTGCTCAGAAAAATATCAGTTTCTTGGACTGATCTACAAATGCATTGGAAAATGAAAAAGTGTTTAGGGATGGGACTATTGTTCATTTTGTTCATCAATACAGGTTTTTATTATTTCACTTTGAGTGATTGGTGTAATTTATATTGCTTACTAGTTTGTCTGATTAAATTATTTTACCATTTTCTTCATATAGAAATGATGTGTGGTTCCATGCATCATTATAGGCATACATATATTCACATTAAATGCATATTCAATATCATGTATATTTCATTTCTTGACTTCTAGAAACTATATTGATGGGCCTTTATTAATTTATCACCATAATTTTATTTATATATCCCTATTAGGATTATATTATAATTGTATGATTATCCATATTTATTTCATTTGTACTATTCTTCTATGATTTACATCATATTTCTATATTTTTTTATCTTTTATAACATTCCTTACTATAATTATGATATATGATTGGTTATAATGTGACATAGTCCACAGAAATGATTTTTTCCTGTATAGTATGTTAGTGGAAACTTAACTAACCAGTCATGGAATTTCTGAGTTGTTGACCATTGGTCTAATGGGATGAAACATTTTGGATTGGGATTAAATGTGTTCTAATAACAAATTATAATGTACATGATACTTTATAAATTTTCATGGATAACCCATATAAGCAGAAAATTATACATGAACTTCTAATTTTTTAAAACCAGAAGTGATAACCTGGGTTTAGTTACATGAATTCATATTTTGAATAAAAACAGTATTACCATTATAACATGGTAATTATAATTCATCTAACAAAAAAATGATGCTTATATATTTATACTAAATTATAATTATTACAAGAAATTTTTTCATATAAATTGAGATATAAATTTAAAATTTTGTTAAATTTTCATCATTTCTAACTCTTGAATGATGATCATATGACTAAATCCATAAATAAAGTACTGGACCAAAGTAGGTTATTTGGGAAATCATTCCTATATAATAAACACATGAAGGCTGTGATTATTCATTAGTAAATTTACTATTATTTGGTTTCATTTAGATGGACCCACGTTGGTATGATGGGGAACTCATAGATTGCCTTTATTTTGATATACCTTTTTACTTAACCCCGTGAAATAATTCTTATACAAAATTTTATGGTTAATTTTAGTATCAGTAGAAAAGTATATGGGTTACGTATAATTGTACGGAGGAATCAAAATGATCCAATACAGTTTAATTAATAAATTCATTTTACCTAGTTTTGTGATTTATTATTTTGAGGCTTTAATTACATAAAATTATAATTACAACCTAAAGGGTGTTTTTTTCTATATATTGGAATTGAAATTTTCATTATCCAATATAATTTATACATCTTATGTTCAAAGAAATTATGGTTAAAAAATTTTGGAATGAAATTTGTGAGATATATTCCATGTTCTCATGTGAATATTTCATAATAAATAATGTTCAAAAAGAATCATGATACAACATTCCAATGCTACGAAGAAGAGTTAATCAAATAAAGTACCAAGTATTTTTTTTCTTTGAAAACTGGTAAATTAGAATCTTAAAATAAACATTTAAAATATTATTGAATAAAATGTGAGTTAGTGTGATGTATTAAAAAGAACCACTTATTGGTGTTTAAAATTTGATCCCTCATGTAAGGGTTAATTCCAATATTGGGTTAATATTTTCATTGGAGAGGGAATGTGAGTATTTTAGGTTCGGTTCTTATTTTATATATTGAACCAAAATGATATATGATAGATCCTAGAGACCTTAATATTATTAATTTAGTTCAAATGAGGATTCACTTTATAAAGAGGGGTTAGCCTGCTGCGTAGGACTCTTTAGGGTAAATTATCTTTTGTAATGATTTCATTTAGTTTTTAGAAAAAATGTGCCATTAATGTGTCATTTCTCCTGAGTGGGAATCATTGTGTTGAATGAAATCCCCAAAATATAGAAAAGTTATCTTTAGGTATTATGAGTCTTATTAAGGGTTTGAGAATAATGTAATACTATAGTTTATTGGGTTCGAAATGCCCAGGGTATACTGTCCATTTAGTATGTTTTGTGAACATTTTTTCTTTATTGATGGACAACATGGGATTTAATCAATAGAATTAATAGTCATATGGTATAATTTGACATTTGGATAAATCATTTTTCTGGTCCATGAAATGTAGGGATTTATAGTTCTGATAGGTCTTGGGACAATGTTAATGGTCATTCTACTTCATTGACAACGTGTCTCAGCAGTACTCATTGATATTTGTAGTACCTATTGATTCACAATGTGGTGGAGTGAACCATGTGACTTTGGTGAAAATTTTATAATCCAAGAACTAATATTCTTTGTAAACATGTAATATCCAAGATAGAGTGACCTAATAATTTAGTAAAATTGGACTTTTCCAAATTGTTATGAACATTATGTAAAAGGATCTGGTTTTATTACACTACCAGTCGGCACTGAATGAATTTTATTTCCTAATTATAGTGACGAGCATTAATGTGGATAAGAAAGAGCATCATGGACCCTTCGTAAAGATAAATATATTATATAATTCTATCAATCATTTTGGTTTCCAATTATTTTCAATTGGAACTATGTAGAACAATGTTAGCCACATACAGAATCCATTTTTAGGGGTGGATGGAGTGTGCTCCATTAATATACATCCTTTATCAGTATGCAACTGGTAGGAAACTCCCAAGGTGGGGATCATTACATCAAACTTCTTTCTTTGTTTTCTTCTAGGTAGAGTGCACAAAGACATATATGAACAATTTGAAATGGTCATAATAGATTCTTATATCATATGAGGTTATTTCGATTTAGATTTTAGTTATTAAGATGATACTTGATATAAAATTTGATTATATATTAGATTGATTATGGAAGCTAAATTTATGATCAGGTCACATGAGTGACATATAGAATGTAAAACTTGTGTTATTTGTTAGATATTGTTATGAAACATGATGATACATTGGTTGGAATATTACATTGCCATTGGAGAAACCATTATTCCATTTGGACATCACCGATTATGGTTGAACAATCACTAAAGGCCTCAATTGTGAGGATGTCATGGTTGGTTATTGATGATGTGCTGGGAAGTATAGATGTGCTCTTTCAAATGAATTAAAATTGCAGTGAAATGATAATTATTTGTACATGTGAATGGATATGGTTGGATTTAATACATGGAATACACTTCGTATAGGATCTGATAAGAGTGTCTAAGGTCTCATTAGTAATTTTTTATATTCCCTTAGTGTACTCTCGGGTTAGTGATGGTCATTCCACTTATCTAGAATTCAAATAGGGTATGATAAGATAAGATCATTTATATTATGGATTAAAGAAATAAATCTAATACATGGATGTCACAGTAAATAGACACATTATGGGTTGTCTTAAAGAGCATTGATAATCTTAGATGCTTTGACTCTCCTATGTGAACTGGGACTTCCATATTGGGATGTCGTAGATAGAATCAGTAAAACTAGATTATCCATTGAATTTATGAAAATGGGAGATACCATTGTGGGCTCCTTCATTGTTATTGATGTGTGGAGGTCTCAACTATATACTAGAATCTCACATGTAACTCTTGAGTATGTCCAACCTTAGATTATATACTTGTATTAAATTATTTGATTCATTGGTTAACCCAAACTTGAAGTCATTCTCAGATGGTATTTTTTCAGTGTTTTGATCCAAGGGTTCTAGATACGGTACACATTTATGTGTGTGAAGTTTCATGAAAATAGTAGTGACTAGTTTGGTATGATATTTATCCATAAGATAGTTACAGGATTTGGGGGACAAACATAAAGTGGTATTGAGGTGTGTCTTGGATTTCAATCATCAGTATTATGTACTAGACACAAAGAATGTTGAATTCCTGTATTTTTAGTGTAAATAGTTTAGTAGTGGTTTTTCACGACCCGTCCTAGTGGGTCCCGAGCCGCAACTCCCCAAGCCCGCCTCCAATAGGCCAGGGGCTGGTTACTAGCACCGAGTAGGCATGCTACTAACATTGGAGGCATTGACTATAAACTTGTACACACGAACACACATCTCCAAAAACACAAAGCTGAAAAGTAAAAACTACTAAAAGGAAAAGATGCATGCATACACTAAAACCCAACCACAGTGTACGGTGGGAAAGTAAAGTACAAGATAGTAAAACCCTGGGCCAAAAGTACAAGCCCACCAACGGAAATTCTGTAACAGAGCTCAATCTGTAAAGAAAGGTGTTGGGACTGCAGTATGTAGCTGAAGGGACACACCTTGGCCTGTCTGGTCTCACTAAGTACCGTCCGGTCCTGGTCCGCCTAGAATCCTGTCAAAGGTTCGCTCGTCTGCACAAGACACGACACGTGCGGGCAAAGCCCGTGTAGGGGTGAGTATAACAATACTCAGTAGGACACCCCGAAACCACAAAGGAAATACAAAAAGGGAAAATACCACAAAGGAAATATATAGTCAGCTCCACATAGTATATGTCTATAGAACATATAACAATAAAATATAGATATACTCAAACACAAACGACCAATGCAATACTGCCACTAGGATACACCATGAAGATTCCACTAAGCACATAACATGGAGAACACACTCCTAGGTCTGAAGAGAGAGATGTCAAGTACTCGGTCTGGGAGAACACACTCCACAAGTACTATGAGAACATGATGCTCCGATGAGGATCAAGGCCATGTCATGGGGTGATTCCGACAACTCAGTCTGAGCTAATCCTCTAAGCAGAGGATCAACGCCCGGGTAAATTGGGTCACGTCGATACCATGAACACTACCTAGGGTTACAGAAATGAATAGAGGATCCGGATCTAAGTCTCACAGAGGGGATTCCAACAACTTTATTTAGGAATTCTTGCTGAAGGGATCATACTCCTGTATAAAGGGAATGATACCAGAACATTCAGGGAAATGACCAAGGGTACGAACCCTAAGAAAACTAGTCCAAGTCACATAAGAGAAGTGGATCAAGCCTTGAAGAATTTATTACATGGCGTATAGTATGGTTATACACCGTGTTCCTTGACCCAGGGTATTGCCTGTGTAAACAGATCGTGTCATCCGTTCAGGATATGTAAAACTCAACTACACGGCGTGTAGAAAAGTACACACCGTGTTCCTAACTCCCGGGTACTGCCCATGTAAACGGCCCATGTCATTCGGCTTGTCAGACAGAAAGTAACTACATGGCATGTATAAGAATCACACGTTGTGTCCAAGCACCTGGGGCTCGCTCCATGTACGTTGGCCATGAGCCCGTACATGGCCTCTGTCTGTGTCCAGGTCGCCTACCCATGTACCAGTACACGGGGTATCCCATATATCTGGCCGAGTCTGGCTGGGGAAGGGTATACACGCCATGTCCTTGGCCATGTACCCAACCCGTGTCTGTGTCGCCTGCCTGTGTACCAGTGCACCGGGTATCCCGTGTATCTGTCTGGGTCTGGCTGAGGAAGTGTATAAATGTTCTTTCCTTGTCCGTGTACCCAACCCGTGTCTGTGTACTCCCGAAGTACACGCCAGGTGGTCCGCTTACGAACACACGCCGTGTAGCCCATACTACACGTCATGTAATCAGGCTTTTTCCAGAAACAACATCTTCTTCCTCACGCCGTGGTTGAACCTTTGGATCCTCGGTTTCTCTTCTGTTCATCCCGATACTCCAGGGATTGGTTTGTTTTGTCATACGAACATTGTAATGGCTGTTTTCGTCTCTTAGAACAGATCATAAACCTCGAACAATCCATCTGAAGAAAAATGCCTGAAAACTTGTATCTTCTGATCTGCTCTGAATCGCCTGCCGAAACCATCGTCGCACCTCCGTAACATCGCTCTGGGGTTGGATCCACAATCTCAGATCGTTGCGTCATAGAACGGATGCGCAACGATCCATTGTTCATCACCCCATGAATAACGCGAAGAACGCGAAGGATAGAAAGGGGAGAAATCCAATAAAACAAGTTTGGGGAACAAACCTCCATCATCATTCATCACGGTGTTGATCCGCTCACGTTAATAGGATTAAACGGAGCATAAAATGATCAAGAACAAAAGATCAACATGGATTTAATCACCCAGAATCCCGGAAAAATCCCATCCCTCAAGAACGATCGATCCGCGAACTAATCTGTTTGGGGATTAGCCCGTGTTCATCATAGAAATCATGAATAGGGAAGAAATAACAAATTAAAAATTCTACATGGATTTTGCGGCGTTCTTCGGTGATGATCAGGTCATTGCGCCGTCGTCGCCGCGTTGGGAGGTTTTCTCCAGAGCCTCTAAAGCCGCCAAGGGTTTTAGGGTTATGAGGTTTGTAACCCTGGACCCTTGCGCCTGCCTTTTATTAAAATGGAAAGGGGTATCTGTTGCAGCAGATTTAAAAGATTTTGCTGCAGAATAAAATATTTTTATTTAAATATTTTATCACTCTTACGTCCCAAAAACCATATTTCACTACAGACCTGCGCCGACCGAAGGTAGGCCTCTCCTAAGGTAAAAACGATGTTCTGAATGCTACGGTGCCATTAGATTAATGATCTGAGCACTCGTTCATGAGTTATTCCACTTTTTCAGGAAAACCACATGCGCGCACAATTTAATTATTAAATAAATTCAAACATTTGTTCCGGGCTCACCGGGCCTCGGAACTGCACGCCATCACATAGCCTGGTCTCTAAATAATTCCTATATAATATTAAAATAATACATGGAAAAATCTGGGACATTACATCACACCCACCTTAGGGCTTTTACGTCCCCGAAAATCCAAAACAAAGGCTACTCAAAAAGATGTGGGTACTATACGCGAATATGAGCCTCCCTCTCCCACGCGCTCTCTTTGAGATTCCCATGCTGCCACAGGACACACACTAAGGGAATAGCTCGCCCATGAAGGATCTTCTCCTGCCAATCCTCGATCTCCACTGGGTACTCATCAATGGTTGCTCCATCATGATGTCCAGCTCGCCCTAGTCAATAACGTGCAATGGATCATGAACGTACCTCCGCAGCTGTGACACATGGAAGAAGTTGTGTACCCTATTCATCTAAAGAGGTAGATCCAAGTGATATGCCACCTCGCCAACTCTACTCAGAATCTGAAAAGGGACAATGATCGTTGGAGACAGCTTGTCGCCTCGGAAAAATATTCCACAATCCCCATCGAGGTGTGACCCGAATGAACACATGGTCTCCTTCCTCGAACTCCAAGGGCCTCCTCCTCCTATCGGCATAAGACTGTTTCGACTCTATGCAGTCTTCATCCGCTCCTGGATGACCTTCACCTTCTTTTTAGTAGCTCTCACCATCTCTGGGCCTATAAGTGCGGACTTCCCTGGTTCAATCCAGCAAAGCGATGACCTGCAAGGTTGCCCGTACATAGCCTCAAATGTTGCCATAACAATAGTGGATTGATAACTGTTGTTATAAGAAAATTCCACCAGTGGTAGGTGATCCTCCCAGCTATGACCAAAGTCAAGTATACAAGCTCGAAGAATATCCTCCATGACCTGGATGGTCCACTCTGTCTGACCATCAGTCTAGGGATGAAACAATGTGCTCAAGCGTAACTGAGTCCCAAAATCTTCATACAATCCCTTCCACAACCGGGATGTGAAACGAGCATCACGATCTGAAACGATCGTGGATGGCACTTCATGAAGTCGATCTATCTTCTTCACGTAGAGGCGTCCCAAGCTCTCTACTAAACTCTGCTCTCGTATGGCTAGGAAATGGACCGACTTGGTGAGTCGATCAATGATCACCCAAATGGCATCGTGTCCCCTGGACGTACGTGGTAAACCTGTCACTAAGTCCATGGATATCCAGTCCCACTTCCACTCTGGCACCTCAAGGGGCTGATTCAAGCCCGTTGGCACCTAGTTCTCAACCTTTACTTGCTGACAAGTAAGGCACCGAGAAACAAACTTTGCCACACACTTCTTCTTTCCTGGCCACCAGAACTGACGTCGGAGGTCTTGATACATCTTTTCCACGTCTGGATGTACTGCCAAAGGGGATGTATTAAACTCCCTCATAACCTCCTCCTACAACGTCACTGTTAATATTGTACGTCCTCTGAAAAGAACAACGTTCTCCACAACTTCTGAATATCCATCAATAGCAACACGTGTGGATACCTGAGTACGTAGAGTCTCACAGCTAGTATCCTCAAGTTGTTCTTACCTTACTCGTTGTAAGAGTGGAGTGGTAACAACCATCGACTGAAGGTAAGCTCCATCATTCCCATCCATGAAGGATAATTGTAATGAGGCCAACTACCCCATGGCCCCATCCAGCAATAGCGAACTGGATTTTTTGATGAGAGCATCTGCCACAACGTTCCCCTTCCCAGGTGTGTAAACGATCTCAAAGTAATAATCATGGAGGAACTGATGCCATCACCTCTGTCTCAAATTCAGATCCTCCTGAGAAAAGATATATCTGAGACTCTTGTGATCAGAGTAGACGGTAAACAGCTCGCCCAACAAGTAGTGCCACCACATCTTCAAAGAGAAGACTACCATTGCCAAATCAAGATCATGGGTCGCGTAGTTCTGCTCATGTGGCCTCAACTCTCGTGAGCCATAGGCAATCACCACTTGCCTCTGCATCAGGACACAACTAAGCTCGGTTCCTGATGCGTCGCAGAACACTACGTTCTCGACACGCTCCTCCGGTAACCTCAAGATCAGGGCGCTCATCAAACTCTGTCTCAACTGCTGGAAAGCCTGCTGGCATCTCTCGGTCCACACAAAAGGCTACCCCTTTCGGGTCAAAGCTGTCATGGGTGATACAATCCTGGAGAAATCAAGCATGAATCTCTGATAGTAGCCTACCAACCCAAGGAAACTCCACACCACCATCACGCTTTAGGGTGGCTCCCATGCTAGCACTGCCTCCAACTTGGCTGGGTCCACCACTACCCCATCTGCCGAGATAACGTGTCCCAGAATGTGGACCTCCTGTAACCAGAACTAAAACTTCAAGAATTTAACATACAACTGGTGCTCTCGGAGTGTGTCCAGAACCATCCTTAGGTGTCTCGCATGCTCCTCCTTGGACACAGAGTACACAAGGATATCGTCAATGAAGACCACTAAAAACCGGTCTAGATATGGCTAAAAGATCTGGTTCATGAGTCCCATGAACACTTTCGGGGTGTTCGTCAAGACGAAGGGCATCACCAAGTACTCATAGTGACCGTAGCGGAATCTGAAAGCTGTCTTCGGTATATCCTAATATGGTATTCACAACTAGTGATAACCTAATCTTAGATCAAACATTGAGAACCATCGTGCCCCTCTCAACTGGTCGAAGAGGTCATTGATCCTCGGTAGTGGATATTGGTTCTTCACGGTCACCTGATTCAAGCGCCTTTAATCCACACATAGCCTCAAGATCCCGTCTGCCTTCTTGGAAAACAGCACTGGGGCCACCCAGGGTGAAACACTGGGTCTCACAAAGCCCTTCTTCTGCAAGTCGTCCAGCTACACCCTCAGCTCACGAAGCTCTGCAGGAGCCATCTGATATGCTGATACTGATATCGGTGTTGTCCTGGGTTGCAACTCAATGAATGAAATCTATCTTCCGATAGGGAGGTAGCCCGGGGACATCCTACGGAAAGACGTTATCGTACTCAGCCACCACTAATGGAAACTGGAAACTCGTATCATCTGTTGTGCCAAGGGCTAGGCTAGCCAACTGATGTGAAATCAGTTGTTCCCTTCAATGCACGAGTCCTTCCTACGCAGCCTGGGTCTCTCTTTCACTGACAAAAGAGAACCCCGTTCCATCACTACGGACACACCACACCCTTCACCTAAAATAGTCGATCTTGGCATGAACTGTGGATAGCCAATCCATACCAAGAATGAAATCATAAGGCCTTGACGCTACCACCAAGAGGTTCCAACTGAAACTCTCGCCTCTAAGGGTCAGGTCACACTGTCTACAGAGGTGTGTGATCTCTGAATCTTCTCCAGTCAGTGTTTCTAAGCATAAGGGTCGAGTCAAAGGCTCAACTGGGATATCAAGGTCTCAAACAAGATAAGTAGCTAGGAAGGAATGACTAGCACCTGTGTCTATCGATACGACAACCAAAGTAGAAAAGACACAGATAGTACCTCTAATCATTCCGGGAGTACCTGGGTCATAAGCCTCTACCGCCTACAGTTGTCCCTTCCTCTGTCCACCAGCTCCATAAGCCTGGGGTGGACCTCCTGGGGGTGGTTGTGGTAAAGGGTCAAAATGTTGACCACCTCCAGCTACTCTGCCAGCTCCTCTACTGTGTCTGCTGCCCCACGGATCTTCCTGCTCCACACATTTCTTCTTCTTTGGTGGTCCATCCACTGCTCCCGTGTCAGTAGTACAGCGGGTCAGACAATCCCGAACGAGATGTTCCTTGCCATCACATGAGTAGCATCACCTCTAACGAGGCTGGATGGATGCACCCTACGAACCCTGGACGGTAGATCCCCTGTCCTGGGATCTCCTATAAAAATATCTCCCATGCCTGGGTCCCTGATGTTGGCTCCCTACTACCGAGGTCTCTGCTCCAGCTCGCCCACTATTGACAACTGCCAGCTGTCTCTGCTCTGCCAAGAAGATCTCGCCCACCAAATCCCGCTCGAGCACCCCATCATAAGTAGTAACACTCATAGGGATGATTCTAGCTCATATATCTCTGCGCAAGCCCCACTCAAAAGTCCGAGATCAGAAGTACTGATCTCTGACCATATCCATCGAGTACCGCGAGAGGTTGGTAAACCTTGATGAATAGTCAAACACCGTCATGGATCCCTACTAGATCTGAAGAAGATCATGTATGCGTACTTATCTCAGGGTAACTAGTGAAAACTCATCTCTGAAGAGATGCTCAAACTCTAACCACGCATGACTCACCTCGTCATGGGTCTGGATAACCAAACACCGCCATCATCCTGTAGAGCCCTACAGAAGGCTTGCTGCCAAGATCACCATCTAATATGCTGGTGTCCTGACCAAATGGAATACTCTAGCCACTGCCTCAAGCCAGTCCTCTGCTTCCTGAGGGTCAATCTCACCTCGAAACCTGAGGGGTCTCTGTCTCTGAAAATCATGGAGTGCGCTTAGCCTATGCTCCTCCTCCACTGGTACAGTAGGCACAAAACACTGCTCCATAGGTGGAGGGATAACTGGCACACCACCCCATGGTAAAACATGGGGATCTGGTCCCTGTATCGAGGCTTCATCATGAGGGGGTCATCCTCATGATTGAGCTACTGGATCCTAGCAGGTGCGCATCGTGGAGGTATTCTGTTAAAGAAAAAAGATGTATCTCAGTGAGTGAGTATATCTGGAGAGCTGACTCAAAAAGGACATGGAAACCACAACCCATTCCAATATGATACATGTACCATTATTTATTTTCCCTGCAACTAGTGGTCTCATGTTCCAAGTTGAAAAGCAAGTAATAAAAGTCCTGGTGTATGGATACGTCGGACACCCGCACCATCACTGGGGTCCCTGGCCTGAAAGATGAACTCGGAACACTCAACATTGTTACCCCAAACCAACTCACAGAATCTCGGTCCTAAGGTAGAACTGACCACCTCTGATACCACTCTGTCATGACCCGTCCTAGTGGGGCTCGAGCCGCAACTCCCCAATCCCACCTCTAATAGGCCAGGGGCTGGTGACTAGCACCGATTAGGCATGCTACTAACATGGGAGGCATTTCCTATAAACCTATACACACGCACACACATCTCCAATCCCAAAATGCTGAAAAGTAAAAACTACTAAAAGGAAAAGATTCATGCATACACTGAAACACAACCACAGAGTACGACCGGAAAGTAAAGTACAAGATTGTAAAACCCTAGGCCAAAATTACAATCCCACCAAAAGAAAGTCTGTAATAAAGTCCAACCTGTAATGAAAGGTTCTGGGACTGCAGTCTGTAGCCGTAGGGACACACCTCGGCCTGTCTGATCTCACTGAGTACCGTTCGGTCCTAGTCCAACTAGAATCCTGTCAAAGGCTCGCTCGTCTGCACAAGACACGACATGTGCGGGCAACACCCGTGCAGGGGAGAGTATAACAATACTGATTAGGACACCCCAAAACCACAAAGGAAATACAACAATGGAAAATACATCAAAGGAATGATACAGTCATCTCCACACAGTATATGTCTACAGAACATATAACAAGTATATCCAGATATACTCATACACAAACGACCATCGTGATACCGCCACTAGGATCCACCTCAAAGATTCCACTAAGCACATAACAAGGAGAAAACACTCCTAGGTCTGAAGGGAGAGATGAGAAGTAATCAGTCCGGAGGAACACACTCCACAAGTGCTATGAGAACATGATGCTCAGAAGGGGATCACGGCCAAGTCATGGAGTGATTCCGACAACTCAGTCTGAGCTAATCTGTTAAGCAGAGGATCCGTGCCCAGGTAAAGTTGGTCACGTTGATACCAAGAACTCTACCTAGGGTTCCAAAAATTAATAGAGGATCCATTTCTTAGTATAACAGAGGGGATTCCAACAATTCTATTCAAGAACTCTTGCAGAAGGGATCCTACTCATGTATAAATGGAATGATACCAAAACCTTCAGGGAGAAGATCAAGGGTACAAACCCTAAGAAAACTAGTCCATGACATAGAAGACAAGTGGCTCAA
Organism: Viscum album; assembly: GCA_963277665.1. NCBI lineage: Eukaryota > Viridiplantae > Streptophyta > Magnoliopsida > Santalales > Viscaceae > Viscum > Viscum album. The sequence goes on along the minus strand of OY728153.1, from coordinate 1,352,282,093 downwards.
GCCTTGAAGAATTTATTACATGGTGTGTAGTAGGGTTACACGTCATGTTCCTTGACCCCAGGTACTACCCATGTAAACGGAACGTGTCATCCGTTTAGGCTATTTAAAACTCAACTGAACGTCGTGTAGAAAAGTACACGTTGTGTTCTTGACTCTCAGGTACTGCCCATGTAAATAGCCAGTGTCATTCGTCTTGTCGGATAGAAAGTAACTACACGGCGTTTAGAAGAATCACATGCCATGTCCAAGCACCTGGGGCTCGCTCCGTGTGCACTGGCTATGCGCCCGTACACGGCCTCTGTCCGTGTCCATGTCGCCTGCCCGTGTACCAGTACATGGGGTATCCCATGTATCTGGCCAGGTCTGGCCGGGGAAGGGTATACACGTCATGTCCTTGGCCGTGTACCCAAGCAGTGTCTGTGTCGCCTGCCCGCGTACCAGTACACGGGGTATCCAGTGTATCTGGCCGGGTCTGGCCGGGGAAGGGTATACATGTCGTGTCCTTGACCGTGTACCCAACCCTTGTCTGTGTACTCCCGGAGTACATGCCAAGTGGTCCACCGACGAACACATGCTGTGTAGCCCATACTACATGGTGTATAGTCGATATTTTTCTAGAAACGTCGTCTTCTTCCTCACGCCACAGTTGAACCTCTGGATCCTCGGTTTCTCTTCTGTTCATCCCGATACTCCAAGGATTGGTTTGTTTCATCATATGAACATCGTAAAGGGTGTTTTCGGCTCTTAAGACGGATCATAAACCTCGAATGATCCATCTGAAGAAAAACACCCGAAAACTCATATCTCCTGATCCACTCCGAATCTCCTGCCAAAACCATCATCGCACCTCCGTAACATCGCTCTGGGGTTGGATACACAATCTCGGATCGTTTCATCTCAGAACAGTTGCGCAACGATCCATTGTTCGTCACCTTACAAAGAACGCGAAGAACGCGAAGGAGAGAAATGGGAGAAATACAATAAAACAGGTTTGAGGAATGAACCTCCGCCGTCGTTCGTCACGGTGTTGATATGCTCCTATTAATAGGATTAAACGGAGTAGAAAAAGATCAAAAACAAAATATCAACATGGATTTAATCTCCCAGAATCCCCGTAAAAGCCCATCCCGCAAGAACGATCGATCCACGGACTAATATGTTCGTGGATTATCCTGAGTTCATCTTAGAAATCAAGAACGGGGAAGAAATCACAAATTAAACATCCTACCTAGATTTCTCGGCATTCTTTAGCGATGATCCATTCGATGCGTTGTCATCGCCACATTGGGAGGTCTTCTCCAAAGCCTCCAGAGCCGCCAAGGGTTTCTTGGTTATGAGGTTTCTAACCCTGGGCCCTAGCACCAACCTCAAATTAATAAGGTAAGGGGTATCTGTTATAGCATATTTTTAATATTTTTCTGTAGAATTAAATATTTTTATTTAAATATTTTATTACTCTTACGTCCCAAAAACCAAATTTTACTACCGACCTACGCTGGTCGAAGCTAGGCTTTGCCTAAGGTAAAAACGATGTTCTGAATGCAATAGTGCCCTCAGATATCTGATCTGAGAACCCATTCAGGAGTTATTCCACATTTTAGGAAAACCACACGCGCACGCAATTTAATTAATAAATTAAATTCAATCATTTGTTCCGGACTCATCGGGCCTCAGAACTGCACGCCGTCATAGAGCCTGGTCTCGAAATAATTCTCATATAATATTAAAATAATACCTGGAGAAATTTGGGACATTACATGGATCAAAATAACTTTCTCTTGTTGGATTAAATTTGTTATTTTAGAAAAATATTCAGGAATGTTATCCAGATGAGATGAGTAATGTTCAGTGGTCACTCGAGGCCATTCATGAAAAAAGACAGCATGACATATCCATTATTGGTTAGTTGGGAGTCAATCATTTAGTTAGTTCAGAGTCATATCAAGAGCATCATTATATTTCTATGGGATTGACTACTCGGAATATTATGATGGGTTAAGCACCAAGGTTCAAAATTTTCCATTTAAGTTAAAACTGGTGGTTCTGAGCACCATAGGTTGTTTGATGAAACATACTATGAAATCCCCTTGTATTATTTTGGATGGGATTTTGTATAAACTCTCTTGATGTCTAGTTTTGAATACTATAATTGACTCAATTTTGATTGGGTTATGTAACATGAACCTAAAGGAAATGCTTCAGATTCTATTTGGTGTTTTAGAATAAAATATTGATGTTTGAATGAATCATAAAGAGTCATCTAGGTAGGATGATTTTCACATTTTCTACAATGATTGATTAGTTTTATTTTTTCTATATTAAGGATATTATAGCATAACTTGTTTTGAAAAAGTAAAAATTCCCTTAGAATATTAACTTTTCATTCGGTGTATGGCCTAAATCTCATAATTATGATTAGGTTTTGAATAATGAGTGTTGGATTACATAATATCCATTTTATTGAAATGTTTTAAGCACTGATATGTGTCTCTGGTGTTTAGTGGAGTATTGGGAGTGTCAGTCTCCAAACAATCCATATCGGTATAAATGGATTGAGGTTCATGTTTGGTGTACAGTTAGTTATAACCATGTAACCCAAATGATGAGGCATTTTTTTCCAGGAAATGAATTGTCCAAACTGTTAATCCCAATTGGGAAAAATATTAGTCTAGAGTAGGGTCAGGGAGGGTGTCACATGATTTTTCAAACCATGAACCCATGGAAACATGTCTTGATGAGGGACCTATAGAAAAATATTGTGGTTATCTTGATGGGTTGTTCATGGTTTTCCAAACCATGTTCCTAGACCTCATAGTAAGTTCCACTTAGGTTGTTCTACTAGATAGTAAGAGAATGTATTTCCAAACCATGCATCCAAAAAATTTCACTCCTTAACGAATTGGAAATTACCATTCTTCTCCATCCTTTTTTAGATATTCATCCCTTCCTTCTTCCACATTCACTCATACAACAAAACTCTTATGGGATTCCACTTTGGAAATCCACATAGTTATGGAGATATCTCATTCATATGGAATCATAATAGAATATTTTTAGTCACATTTTATCACCCCTAGATAGTGTTACAATCATATTCCTTCTTTTCATTAATTATATTAATATATTAGATGTTATTTCAATTCAGGATAATATGCTGTTTTTAGGGTGTTATTATATTTTTTCTAATTTCTCCAACAACTGCTCATATCAATTCCCATGAATGAATGAGTAAAGATTCATGTGAAAAAAAGTATGTAGTCTATGGATTATTTAAATTTGTTATTTTTTATAAAGTCTTTTATTGTGTTGTGATCTAATTTTTTTTGTGCCGCCACTTATGTGTAATGTAAAACATGAAAAAGATAACGCATTAAATACAATAGTTATCAGACATCTAATTTCTCTGTTATAGGGTTTTCACCAAAAAAAAAACCACCCATTGGGGTATGTGAATTATATAACAATCACTTATGCATAATAATAGAAAATAAATCACTCTCTATGTGCTTTGTTTTAAATTATTAGAAAAATAATTCATTTCTTTCTCATGATCACCTTTTGAGGTCTGACAAATAATCCCTCTTATAAGTGATAAATAAATTTGGTTAGGTGAACTTTATATGGAATTTATTCCCATGTTTCATAATAATAAAGCCTTTAGGGTGTGATATCTTCTATATTAAAGTGGGGAAATCAAATGGAAATATTTTAAATAATAAATGGCATGTTTATGAATGTGGACATATTAATTATTTATAATTGAATTGTGATATGTCAACCATATGGACAATGCATTCCTTATTATTTATAAATGATTTCTATTGAATGATCCTGTTGAATCATATTTAAATGGACTGAATGGTTTTTCATAGCCAGTGTTATATTACATTATGTGAAATACATAGAGTTTCATATTAGTGATTCAGTTGTACCGATTTTCACTTTAAGGAACACCTTGTTTATTGAATCATTGGTCAGCGAATTACGTTGTTCCTTGAATGACACCTATTACCTATATAAGGAAGGCCAATGATATGTTCTCATTGGGAAAGTGATATTACCTCATATATTAACATGATTGAGTTTAAGATCCCACCCTATTTTAGATTGGACTCTGCCCTGAATTCAGGTACTCTTTTGTCTTTATTTGAGTAATTTTAATATGGGTTGTACATGGCAGTATATTGCATGAAAATTAAGAAAATAAAAGAAAATGGTGTGTTGGGAATGGTTGGAACATGGATAGATAAAACCATGAACCCTATCCAATTAAACTGTGCAACCATGTATTATGAGGGATTATATGGAAAGTGTAACGTTTTTTGAACTGGGCACCCTAAAAAGTGAATTTGTTCAACCCAAAAAAAATAGACTGATGTTGGCTCACAGTTAGAGAAAATGTCTGCCCCTTATTGGGAAGTAATGTGTGGAAATTTTAATTTCTCAAAAAGTGTTTTTGAATCTAATTTAATAGTTGAATCATTCCCCATTGATCAAAATCTAAAACCCTCATGATTTTGGATGATTTTAGAGCATTATAAGTGGATCCCAAGGCCTTCTGACCTCTACTATTACATAATCAAAGCCTTATTTGATGACCGTCTCCACTCTTAATGTGTGGATCTTATCCCATTTTTGTTCCCTACATCCTACTTCCTTCTCTTATTCTTTTGGTTTAATTTATATTCTACTTTTCTAGATCAAGAAATGGTTAATATATATCTTTAATTGTGGAAAGATATCAATATTTTCAATATATTAATTTTCTTTAATAACTATTTAGGGATTTCAGATATGGATCTAAATCAACATCATTGTGCTACTACTTTTTTTGCGATTTATGTTAAATGATCTAATTCGTTGAATCCTGATTTGTGGATTAATATTTGAATACTATGGCCATTAGTTTTTATTACGTATATTCAAGTTAAAAAATTACTATAGTTGTTTATAAATTGAAATATTTAATTGAATTAATTAATGTGGTAAATTAATTAATTTATATTTTTTTTAAATTGTGAGATTATTGATTGATGAACGAGATAATTAATTATGATATTTTGTGATTTTTGAATTAGAAAATTAATTGGGAAATTAACTATTGGATATCGATATCATTATTATAGATATTTAGTTAGGGAATTAAATATGTGAAATTGATATCGATATTGGAGATAATTAATTGGAGAATTAATCATGGAACATTAATATTGTGATTAGAGATAATTAATTGGGGAATTAATTATGGTATATTTATATAGTGATTTTAGATTAATAATTGAGGAATTAGTTATGGGATATTGATTTCATTAATGTAACAGTTTATTGGTGAATTAATTATGTTATATTGAATGTTTTTGTTTAAATTATTAAATGGTTAATTAATTATTTGATATTGATATTTTGGAATGAATGATAAGTTTTAAAATTAATTAATAAACATGTATTAATTAATTTATGAATTAAGAAAAAAAATTGGAATATGAATTGTGATAATAATATTAATGTCTTTAATATTGGTTGAGGTGATATTGTGAAAACCTGTGATGATGATTTACATGGGAGGTTGTCATAAAAAATGATTCACCTGCATAGTTGATAAATTGGGTAAAAGACATGGAATTGTACACAAAAAACATTGGGTGTTAAATATTATGCTAAGTGGTCATAATAATGAAATATGAATTGAATGTATAGAATAGTTCAGACCCGACGTGGGCCGAAGTAGGTGTTGAGGCATGAGTGTCCTCTAGAACCTAGTGGTCTATGTTGTTTTATAATGATTAACTAATAATTGGGTAACAATTTACTTATGCATTGAAATCATTTATTAATAAAACTACATAAAAATATTAATGAATTGATTTATTTTTAGACACTTTTTGAGGTGGCCTTTATAGTTGTACACACAGCCTACTCTGGATTATTTATTAGTAACTAAATTTATTTAATGGATGTGTGTTAGTTTAATGCAATTGACCCTATGTTAAATGGATTTGTCTAGATGGAGCATGGTTGAGGGAACCACACATGGTTTGGGACCCCTTTGGGAGTTTCCAGTTTATTTTTTTTAATTCTTATTTTAGACACCTGACAGCCAAATTTGTTTGGTATTTTTCCTAATTTAGTTGAATAATGTATTTATTATATTTATAATATTGAGATATTAGTTTTGATTATGGTTGTATAAATTTTTTATTTTTTTAATTTATTTTTCCTATTGTATTACTCTATCAAAATATGGTATAGTCTCCAGATGATCGACTTATTTATCCCTCACTACTAGTCATAAGAATCTTTTGTATGGGAAGGCATGCAAGTGGACATGTGACTGACTGGTTTTGGGTACAAGTGCATGGAACCTGGGCCGGGACATCACAAAATTGTATTGGATCCCTATTTTCATTTCTTCTTATTTTGTATTACTATTTTCAAAGGGCATATAAGAGATTGGGAATATTTGGGTCCTAGTAATGAACATGATCATGGGAGTAGCTATCACATTCATGAGAAAAAAATCATGTTCCTAGGGTGGGATGGTTGGTATTTATGTTGATTATTATAGTAGAATGATATTTCAACTTGGGTGTGGCACTTGTTGTATTATGTGATATATATTTCAAAGGATTTAATGATAATTGTTTCATGGTCTTGTATGTTGTGAGGGAAGATTCCATATGAATCATTCTTTGAACTAAAGATTATTTTGTGACAAGAATATTTTTAGGAACACATGGGAAAATTGTTTTTGTTTATTTGTTTGAACATATAAAATTTTCATGGATTATGAAATTGGAATTTGAAAAAATGATGCAGTATTTTGAATACATGTATGCAAACTGAGACACTTTAACTATGAGATATTTTTACCCATGTTAACCAAGACCTAGTTGGAGGATGGTTAAGGGTAGTTATAGTGCTTCATTTTTGACCACAAAGAGAGGTTTATAGAAAGGACTTATTGTGATTATACCTCTTACGCGAATGTGATAAAGTTGTTTTTTGATTCCTAAGATGTATTTATATAAATTTTGTACTTCTGAATCCACGAAGACATATTTTGAGACGATGATAGTAGGATATATCTAGATATGCACTACCAAGAGTGGAATCTAAGGCACCAATAGTTATAAGTGAGGGAAAATGGAATAAGTTCCAAGTAAACTTTGATCGCATAATGATATTCATGGAAACTAAGCTAGGGTAGGTTGTGAAGAGAATGTCTGGCATGACGTGGGAGTTTTAGTTACAGCAATGTCCAACCTTTATGAGAGAGGGTGGACCAAAGGGAGATTATTTCTAGGTAGAGTTGGTTGAGAAGATACTTGAACATTTAGAAACTCATACTCAGAAGAGTGTCATGTTGAGTACTTATATTATAAGAGTTTCTATAAAGTGTTGGGGAAAATCTAGGCTCAAACTTGACAAAATGGTATGTTATGGATGTAATTATTAGAGATATTCTTGGGGATATTCTACCAAGAGATGTTGAGATAAGAGTGAGTAGTTCAGTTCATGTAGATGACATAGGGGAGCATGTTAGTGATAGACTATGATGGATTTCTATACAGTTATTCAGTGCTTTACTCTAACATTGGAAGGATATAAGGATACTTTAAAAAGAAATTTTAGGCTAGTATTATGTGTCAAATTATGTCACATGTGACTATCTTCAGGATGAATATGTTTTCAGATGGGCTAAAATGGGTCTCATCATAGAGGCGAACATGAAGGAGGATTCTAGTGGAAGAAAAGTGGGTTCTTCTAGATGACCTAAAGGTGAATCTATCGAGAGATGGAATCATCATTATGAGAAATTTAAAAAATGAAATGGGAAGATGAGTGGAAATTCAGGGAGATCAATTACTCATTATCTTACACAAGTACTTTTCCACTAGAGTGGTAAGTTGTGTCACTTTCATAAATGATGTCCCCAACTACCTAGGGAATTTTTAGCCTATATAAGTTTTCAGAGCTACATAGGTTCTGCATGAACACGAGGAAAATAGATAGTGATGGAAGAACTAGATAGATATATGTTGTTGAATAGGGATCTTCTACACCATAATAGAATTGAAGTTGGGGTTCTACTAATAATGGTAGTAGAGGTAGTGGATGTGGTGTTTCTAAGAAAGAGAATCTATATCCATAGAGTGGTGCAACATAGTGGATTCAGATATAATTATAAGGAATATGGGATGTAAAGATGTATATAGTGCATCATAAACTTTTGGATACAAAGGTTTTTCCAACGACAATGATATATTATATTATATTATATTTTACAATAACTAGGTCCTTATTTTATATTGGTTCCTCTAATTCCATTATAGCTACAAATGTATTAATTGTTGGTCCTGGTCGTGGAGTTTCTGATTGGGGTGATGAGGATTGATACACAGTTGGGAGTATAGTGTAGAGTCATCTGTTTATGTAGGGGTTGTTCTTTTGATATTGTCGAGTTTTATTTTCTATTGGATCATTACATCCAAGATATATCATGATTTGGAATAGTTAGGGGTATGTAATATCTAGTCATGTACCGAGTTCACATCGATGGTTATCATAGGAGAGTGAATTTAAAATCTCCCAAGCTACATAAATATTTTCTTCATGGATAATGGGATATCTAAGTAGATCGAGTGGGGATAAATACTTTGCAACTAGGAGGGATCACAACCTGGGTTTTAATCCATTACTTGATGATAATTTTGTTAATTATAATATCATTCCACTAATGGTGGAACCATTTCTTAATGTCTTTTAAGACATCTCAGAGATTCCACATGAGAGGGATGTGCAAGTCCCTATATATCTCATGTCTGGGTAGATCTATTTTCTATTTCACTATACATAACTGCGCAGATGGTGCATCAAGAGCTCATGACATGGCTAAATTAGTTAGAGGATAAGGTGTTTATCTGTCCGAGTATATCACATTGCAGGTTAATAGTGTTTTATTCAATAAGGGAAGATTAGAGTTTGGGATTTTGGTTAATTACTAGATGTTGAACCGAATGACTGTGAGGAATTGATATCTTCTTTCATGTATTGATGATCTCTTTGACCAGTTAATATGTGATTCTATTTTCTCTATGATTTACTTGAGATCGGGTTAACATCAGTTGAGAGTTCAAACTTCTAATATAATATAGACTACCTTCAAATGTATTTATGCCTTTTATGAGTTATTTATAACTCTATTTTGTTAGAAAATGCATTAATGTTGTTTATAGACACAATACATAGAATCACACATCCCTTCATGGATCAGATATTGGTGGTATTTGTGGATTATATCTTGGTGTACTCCAAGACTCATCAAAATCATTCCCAATAACATATTTGATATCCATAGCTTTCAAGCCATAGGTAGATATTATCATAGATTCATAATGGGCCTTTCTCATTTGGAAATTCAACTTTCAGTCTTCACCTAAAGGGGATAAAGTTAATTTTTTCATAATCATATGTGGATAACTTCAAAGATATGAATATGTGTTTGATTTCAACACCAATCATGATCATACCTAATCCTAGTGAGGTGTATAAGGTCTGTTTTGGTGATTCTAAGATAGGACTGAGAGCTGTTTTCATACATATAGATCATGTAGTGGCATATGGGTCTCAAGAGATGAGGCCTCAAGAACATAAATATACTACACATGACGTCTAATTGAAAATATTTTTTCATTCCATAATGTGTTGTATTCACAATCTAGTGGGTGAGTTTTTTATGGTGCTTACCAATGAGAAGAGATTCATGTTCATCTTCTTGCAGTGAGATTTTAATATTCAGTAGTGAATATGGGTTGATAATATTTGGTTAATTGTTGTTGATCTTGAATATATTATTTGGAATGGAAATAGTGTGGTTGACATATTGACTACGAAATATCAAGATTATATGGTTCATGTGTCTAGGGGTGGGAGGAAGAAGATGGATTTGTTGGATAAATTGCATGTGGTGGTTCAGAATAGTTAGTACCATATTACTATAGTATTAGTTTATGTGGAGTATACACTTTTGAAATAGATCCGAGACCACAAGTATGAGTATATGGAGTGTATGGACAAGAGGGAACGCCTAGAAAGTGGGGGGGGGGGGTCACATTCACATTGGAGTATAGATGTTGAAGATAATTTTTATTTATGACCCCGGTTGTTGTTCCTATGCAAATTCAGAAGGAGATAATGCCGGAATTTAATTCCTCAAAGTGGGTGTTACATCCAGGCATGGCCAAAATGTTTCATGTATTATGATTACAGCTCTGGATGTTAGTCATGAAGTAAGAGATAACAGGGTTTGTGACACGATGCTACACATATCAGTTAGTGAAAGAAAATCATCAGTGACATGGAAGATTTTTTTTCAATCATTACCCATTAAATAATGTGAGTGGGGTGACATGAAAATAGACTTTGTGGTAGGTCTTGTAATAAATCCGACGAATAATTTTTATATTAGGATTTTTTGGATTGGCTAATGAAAGTATCATATTATTTTTTATATGGGAGACATCCCCAGTAAAGAAGAAAAGATACTTGTATGAGTTAGAGATATTATGTTTCATGGAGTTCCAGAGTCTATAAATTAATATTTTTACTCATATTTTACTTCACACCTCTTGATGGGATTGACTAAAATTTTGGTAAATAGGTTTTATTGAGTATTGGTATTCACCCAATGATAGATGGACAGTCAGAGCATACTATAAAAGTCCACGAGGATACGTTGTGGGCATATGTTCAAGACTATAATTAGTTGTGGGAGAGGCACCAAGATTTACTGTAGTTAACTTATAAAAATATTTATCATGAAAAGAAATAGATGGAATCATATGAAGTCCCTTATAATAGGTCATGAAGATCCCCACTATGATGGTTTGAGGAGGGTGAGTGATATTTATTGAGACTGAGTCTCGTATAGGAGACATCAGAGTAGGTATATCTGATTCATAAATGTATGACTATAGTTCTATATAGGTATAATTCATATGTGGATATATAGAGATAACCCCTAGATTTTAAATAGGGTGATCGTGTATTCCTTCGGGTGTCTTCTATTTTGTGTCACTACAGGATATATAGATAAGGAATGTTGTAACCCAAGATTGTTGAACCATTTGAGGTTGTGGATAGAATCAGGATGGTGGAATACCATTCAAATCATCCATTGAAATACAATTATAAGAATGATGTTATCCATATATCACACCTTGGACAATAATACCTCAGCCCTTTTCATATGATTGATGTGGATGAGTTTTTACTTGGGAAATATTCATCAATTTAGGAGAATATGATATGTGTGTTGGATCACAGTGAGAAATTTTTATGGAAAAATATTGTGCTGATAGTTAATGTATTGTATAAAAATGGTATTTTTTTCGAGAAAACATCGGAAATTGATGCAAATATACTGGCTCGGTGACCCAATCTTTTTGGGTACGAATAATAGTGAAGCTTTTGAGTGAAACTTGAGGATGAGCTCTTATAAGGTGAGGATATTTTATGATCCCAACCTCTTCACCAGTTTACATGGGCTTGAATTCATGAAATCAATTGTTCTTATTTGATTAGTTTTCATATGAGGTGTGTTTGGTTGAAAATTAGGACAAATAGATGATAATTGGATTTTCATGGTTGGCTCACAATAAAATAAAACCATATAACCGTATATAGTTGAATTTCACATAGAGAGAATATGGTTTTAAAAACCAGGAACCCTAAAAAGAGAAACTATTCACCCCTAAATCAACAGGCCCACAATTGGTGCAAGGTTATGGAAAACCATGCACCTTTCCCAGTAACCGTTAACTGTAATTTTAATTACCCAAAAATTGGATTTAAATCATCCCAAACTACTAAAACTTCTCCCATTTCACCCCTCCTTGGACCCAAATGATTCTGGATTATTTCATAGAATTTTGAAGGGTCTCTAAGTCCATTCTTCCTCCATTCTTCTTGAATTGATCCTCAGTTCAAAGATCATCTATTCTCCTGGAAATGATTCCTTTCTTGTTGATGATTTTTCATTCTCATTCCTTATATTTTTTTGTGTATGTTATATTATATTCTACTAGTTCTCGATCTAGATTTGGAAAATATAGATCTACCTTGGAATGTTCTTTATTTCCTTAATATTGACTCAGGGATTTGAGATGTGGATCTAAATCTACATTTTGATACTAGTCAATTTTTGGGATTTCCATTTGGGGATATACAACAACAAATCAATAAATGTGGTATAAAATTATATTCTCATAGTTTTTATTTTTATTACATATGGGGATGTTCTAAAATTGATAATTTTTCTTTGTATTTGAAATATCTAATTGAATTAATTAATATGGAATATTAATTAACTGATAATGATGTGAAATTGTTCGATTTTGGATTGAGGAATGAGATAATTAACTGTTGAATTAATTATGAGATTTTTTGATTTTTGAATTAGGTTATTAATTCATAAATTACTTATGGATATTGATATAATGAATTGAGATAATTAAGTAGGGAATTAATTATGGGATATTGATATCAAAAATTGATATTATTAATTGGGGAATAACTTTTGGGATATTGATATCATTGGTTAATATAATTAATTAGAAATTCATTATAGGAAATTGATACGTTGATTTGAGAATATTAATTGTTAAAATTATTATGCAATATTGATGCTATGAAATGAATAATTAATTAATTAATTAACTATGAGATATCAAAATAGTGTGTCTGAATAATTAATTAGTGATTTAATTTTTGGATGTTGATAGTTTGAAAATAATTATTAATTTTTGAATTAAATAATGATATTTAATTAATTAATATATGAATTAATTAATGGAGTTTTTGATAGGTAATTTTTATAAGAATAATAATTTGTTTAATCCTTGTTGACGTGACAATGTGAAAGAATGTGATAATGGTATACAAGCGAGGTTGTGATAAGAAATGATGCACATGCACAGTTGAAAAATGGGATGAAAGATATGATGATATATGTTAGTGATATACGTGTATAGTTGTTAAATGGGGATCTAGATATTATTATCTATTACAAAAATATATCTATTGGTATATTTGATAAATGGGTTGCTTGACATGATAATCTACACCAATGATTTATGCGCATAATTAAGAATTGGATTGCTAGACCTGACAATCTATACCAATTATATATATATACATGATTGAGAATTAGGGTGCTAGGCATGATATTCTCTTCCCATGACATGTATCAATGTTTGATAAACATTGTACTATAAATGGAATAATACACCCAAATCTATAGTTGTGTAATATAGTGATAAGTGTGGGTAATAATGAAATTTGAAATGACTTTGTAGTATGGGTCAAAATCATTGTGGGTCGAAGTAGGTATTGAGGTACGATTTTTCAAGGGAACACAATGATCTATATAGTTTGATAAATATTAATTGATAATGTTATAACTAATTGTGTATGAATTATACATATTTCTTTATAAAATTGCGTACACTTTTTGTTAAACAAATTGTTTAGACACCATTAATGGTGCCCTACTATGTTTTAGTCACACCCTACATGGGATTCCTAGTTGGTATAGGAATAGATTTCATGGTTGTAGGATAGGTTAAGGGAAATGAACCCATGGTAGATGGATGAGACGATATGGAGAATGGTAAAGGGAACCATATGTGGTTCGTGACCTTCTTGGGGGTTTTCAATGCCTCTATTATTAGTTTTCAATTTAGACACCTAACGTGCACATTAGCTTGGAATGTTTTTTATTTAGTTTTATATTGTATTTCTTTATTTTTATTATCTTGGGATATTGGTATTATTTATTTTATTATAATATTCCACTTTGGATTATTTATTTCCATGGGTGTATTACTCTCATTAAAGTGTGTATAGTCTCCCCATGATCTAAATCTCATACCCTCACTGTTAGTCGGCAGCCTCTGGCGTATGGGGAGGCACGATTGAGTTCATGTTACTAATCAGCCTGGGAACCTTGTGTGTGGTCCCTAGGCTAGGACTATACATTGAGGGGCCGCAATTGGGATCATTGTAAATGATATTAAAAACCAACATGGATATAGATTATGGATATGATGTTTCACGCCCCATTATTGGGATGTTGGACAAGATGCTTCACATCATTTATTGGGATGCTATGGCATGATGCATTTAATCTCGTATTCAGATGCTTGGTCTTGTACCCATAATTTAATAATGGAACTCTTATGACATTATTATGTTTATGAATGGATTCTGGAGTAACTCCTAGGGTCTTGGATCATACTATGTGTATATATATATATTTCTATATATTTTATTATAGATATAGTATATATATATATATATATATATATATATATTTGTATATATATATATATGTACCTATATAAGGTGACAGATGTTCATATGTATTCTGGATTAGGCCAAATCAGGCATGGTTTTCCAGGTGTCCTTAAGGAAACATATCCCATCTTTTTTACTTTTTTTTTATTTTCTAACTTATTAGTATGTATACACACTATTGAAAATTAGATTTAGGGAATGAGTTTCTTTACACTGCATTGATGGTGGATTACTAATAGTATATCACATTATATTTTTTTCAACCTGTTAGTACCCAAACAAAACACTTATTTTTTGGTTCAGGATCAGGGATTATTATATTTTTATTACTCTTGTACATTAGTTCTTAGGAGCACAAGATTGAGTCAAATCTCAGGATTCTCGTGGATATAGCCATTCAGTATTCTTACTTTTAATTGTGAATTGTTTAGGTAATTCTCATTGTATGTCACATGATTGTATATATTAGCATTAAATGGAAATTCATGGTCATAATATTTGGAATTTTCAGGTTGTCTGATTTATTTATGATTTTTTTCATTTATAATGATTCTTCTTTTGATATATTTTTTTATTTACTATTGGGATATTTTGATAATGAGGGTGTATTATTCCCATAATACCATCATTGAAACCTCATTGATTGTCTATAGCCTATAGAATACAGGGTTTCAAGCATGAGGCCATGTGACCAACTGGCTAGGGCCACTTTTCAAGTGGCTCCTGGTTTAGAGTGCTATAATATAGGTTGGTCTGGAATTCACTATATAAGAATTTTTCAATTAAAATTCATCAGGTGAATATGGTTTGGAAACTGATGTTACCACTAAAAAATGCAAGAATATCCATGTTATATGAACAACATTTTATTGATGTAAAGACTATTCAATGTGAATAAGTTGAATAGAAGTTATATAAATAATAATTTTAATTAATTCAATATAGTTCCATGTTAATTGGAACTATTGGGAAATGAGTTTTCTAGGCCATTATGTGAACTGATCCTTCTCTCATCGCTCCTAAAAACATTTTTTTAATTGTTACCATAGAGAGAAAATATAGTGGTATGAATGAAGAAGTGTTTGAGGATTTTAAATATATAAATTCTAAGGAAACAATTTTAAATATAGAGTCCCTTGAAACTATATAAAATGAATTTAGGGTGAATTGTAGGAAAATTCTATTTCATAGAAAATTTATAAGATGTTTCTACTTAAGAGAGATCTAAGTTAGAAATTTTCATATGATGTGACACCCATATGATAATATTGTAAGAATAATTTTCATGTGAAAAAGATTATAAAATAAAAAGGGTTAATTCTAAAAGATTCACATATATGAGCTCAATATTAAATCCCATTTCATAAAATATATGTTATTAGTTACTATGAATCTTCATTCCACATGAGTCATGGATAATTTGATTCTAGGATTCATTTAACTCTGTATAATAGAGGTTGTGTTTGAAGAATAATACTTATGAAATATTATGAAATATTATGAAATGTATATCTTTAGGATGATAAAACTATAGAGATAATAGGTAAAGGTGATGTTGCAATTCGTACATAAATAAAATATTGACTATATTGCATTGAGTGTGGCACATACTGTGTTGAAAGATGAATTTTTTTATAATTTTTTTGAATGATATAGGTTTCAATTAAATGTGGGTCTATGAGGTTGGGAAAGTTACATGAGGAACCATAGTGGTGGAAAAATGATTTAAATTGGGAAAATTATAACTTTCTATTGTATTACAAAGAGTAATTCATGCTAGGAAAATAACTCCCAAACCCACATAATATTGGAATGATCATATTAGTAACCTCTTTAATAAATTTATGAAATTCATATATATAGATGTTATACTAAAACATAGAATAATGAAATATATATTATGTTAAATGTATAGTATGGGGTAGAAATAAATTGTTCCTTTAAAAATGGATGAAAAAATATTATTGGATTTGATGTTATAGATTGTTTATGTATATGTATGTGGTTCATATTTGGTATATTTTAACAAAAATTCACATAATGTTGTTATCTTTACTACTGATGTAACATGAAATTTATTTTTGGTTATTTCTAAATCACTAGTACAGTGTTTTAAAAAAATACAATTGTTGGACATAACTAGTGGAAAGATACAAAAAAATGAAGATTAAATTCTTATGTTCTAATAATAGTGTGTAATATAGAATTAGAGATTTTTAATGGTTCTATATAAGAATGGAAGACTATTCATGAATATCATACCAAGAACACTAAAACAAAATGGCATCAGGGAGTGGATGAATTTGAATTTGTGGAAGAGGAAAAAAATTGCAATGTGGTTCTTAGTTTCCCCTATGTGTAATAAATGGATGATATTAATCTTTATTTGTATATTCTGAATCAAATTCCATATTCTCTATTAGTTTAAGAACATGTATAAAAATATTGTTTCCTATAATTAATATTATCATTTATCATCTCAGTGTTTTCAAATCTCTCTCTTATTTCCACATTGATTCCAAGGAAATGAAAAAATAATAGGATGATTCCCTGGAGAGTTTTTTTAGTATATAATGATGAAGACAATGGATTTTTTATCTAGGATAATGATATATGAAAGGTTTTAAAAATATAAAATGATCTTTATAATCAGGGTATCCAATGGAAGGATACTAACCAAGATGAATTCCTTGATAAAAACACTTAATCATTATTATCTATAAATCATTATAATATAATTTTATATGTTCTATATATTTTGTAAATAATTATAGGTTTAGAGACACCATACTATCAAAAATACTTTTTTGATGATTTTTTCATTTTTTGTGTGGAGAATTTTATATGTAATAAAAGTTAATTGACAGTAAAAACACAACATAGAATATTATAAGTGTAATTCCTAGAATAAGTGTATCCAAAAAGTGTAGAGTTGCAAGATATTTTCTAAGGTCTATATGGATTAAATATTACATATTGATGTACATAATTTAGTATCTTTTCTTTATTATCCAAGATGATGGTGAAACTAAAATTATAAAAGAGACAGTGAGTCTATGTGACTCTAGATAGTGAGAGTTATCCATAAGGGGTGATTGAAATTCTATATAATTTTCCAGAACATCGAATATAAAAAATTAGTTTTTTAAAAAAATCATTAAAACAGGTGGATTTATATTTTTAAATAAAATGACGATAGTATAAAATGTAACAAGGAAAGGTTGACAATTAATATAATGTTATTTACTAGAAAACATTTTTATAATTTTTAATATTTACATAATTATGATGGTACTCCAAATGGTTTTCTTTGAAGGGTTTTTATTTGATTAAAAATATTTTAAGATGGAATTTATTCAAATATATTTGAAATAAATGATTTATATAATGAAACCGAAAATATTTATAGAGAATTGGAAATATCATCATCTGTGTTATCTCAAGAAGAGTTTGTATAATTAGAAATAATCACCCATGAACTAGAACTAGATATTCAAAAAAATATCTAATAATAGAATTTTATATGATTAAATGTTCTTCATTACTATTACAGAAATTTGATCGAGGATCAGATATTTTTCATCCTTCTTCCCTATATGGATGATATGGTTTTAGTTAAACTAGTAAAAGAATTTATTGAGGATTCAAAGGTTGAAATATCATAATTTTTTCAAAAGATCTCAGTATGATAACAAAGATGTTAGGGGTGTAGTTTATAAGGTACCTAAAACTATTTATTGACTCAGCATGCCTATATTTAAATATAAGTGGGGTAAGTGAGAATAAGTGAGTTAGAGGTTTTAACAAGTCCCCTAGAGGGATACTTTTAGTTGAGCAGTGATAGGGAACCTAAAATGGAGAGATTCATTGAATACATGGTGAATATTACATATTCTTGGCTATCATAAGTTTTATATATTCCATTTTTAGTATGAAAAAACCAATTAATAATTTATTGTGAGTTATTATTAAATTCATGGATAATATCTTAAGGGAACACTAAGAAGAGGTAATGTGAATACACTAGTGTAAAAGAAAATTAGAATAAATGTAAATATTTTTCTAATTAAATGAGTTATTGTAGGGGTTTTCCCATTCATTTAGTGATCCAAGGGTAAAAAATTGTTTTTTCTTCACATATATATGTATAACTATGAGTTCAATATCAAAACATCAACATATAGATTTACTTTCAAAAAAAGATGCATTGTATTTTTTATTTATAGAAGTTGGAGAGGAGTTAACATAAATAATGGGGCTATTGAGGGGTTTCATAAAATGTTAAGATGTTATAATTATTTAATATTATTCTCAACGTTTTATTCATTTATCCAAAATCTAATGTTTTACTCTAGGATAGAACATAATCAATAGATTTATAACTTTAACCAGATGTTGTTGGATGTTAATGTTTTAGATTTGATTAAATTTGATATACTTTGAAATCCTATAGATAGGATGAGAATGGTTTTAGTATAGTAAATTATAATGTCTTCTTACTACTCCTTAGGTTCGGTATATCCTAGATCATTTTGGGGGGAATATTTTCATCCCAAATGTTTCCTGAGAATATAATTCATTTGTTAACGTGGATTGGGGATTTGGTAGTGTATCTTGAAAATAATTCTCACCTGGGAGATTATTAGTTTCAGTAGTATGAGGATAATTTAAAATCTATGTATTTGAAACATATATAATGTGTGATTTCAAAGGTCAATAACTACAACATATGGATGTAATGGTTTGGTGGTTGAATATTCATGAATCATTAGTTAGTTGAACTTGTAGACAATGGTTGTTTTTAGAGACATGACAATAGGATAATAAGGAGGGTGATATCTGATTACTACAATATTCACCATACATTGGCAGTTGAGGTGGTGTTACTAAATGGAATTTATAGGTTATATTAATCAATAGTGGTCTCCCAATGAATAATTGATAACGGTGGAACTCATTTAACCATAATATTTTTTTGGATCTCATATTTAATTAGTTGCGAGATACTAACATATTTATGTAAATATTAATGTTGTAATATTCATCAATTTATCTATATAATAAATGTACCTAATACTCCCCCATGTAATCAGACAATGTTTGATCCATGAAATTCTAGGTCTTTTCATTAACATTATTTTTATTTTACTATATTTTATAATTTATTGTCTTGAGGAGGCAATGTTGTGCATATAGGGGATTTTCTCATTTTAGAATACACAGTATCAATGGGTTCATTCACTTCTAGAAGTTCTCAATTACATGTTTTATATTCACGGATTTTGATGTTTATTTCATATTTAATTTATTTTAAACTCAATAATATATTGAAATGAATGTTACCTACGATTAATGTGTTCAAATTCTAAATTAAAATAAACATACTACTTTAATTTTCTTCTTAATATGTCTATATGTAAAAAAAATTAGGAGAGTCACTAAAATGATTTAAATTCATTACTCACATTCCTCCTATATAATAATTCATATCACATTAATTATAACTCATAAAAATTAAATTTTATTACAATATACTAACTTCAAAAAAAAATTCTCTATATAGATGTAATGAGATTTTAATTCAATTTTATATTTCATTTATATACATAAAATATATGAATTTATATTAATGTTATAATGCAGTACACTACGTAAATCATACGAGAAATATAAATGGAGTTACAATTATGAGTAATAATTTATTTATTATTTTTTCTAAAAATATCCAAAAAATGGGTAACAATTGGTATTTATTAAAATAGTGATCCAAAAAATTGTAACACCACTAAACTTTTAACAAAGTGATACTCAGTTATCTATTATACGGTAAGTAGAATACAGGTGATCACATTCCCACAACAATGGTTTAGTATTCTTCAAAATATATGAACATTATACTAAAACCTGATATCTTGATTTTTGGAATAAAAGTATTTATTGTATAATAATTCCCATAAATATGATTATACAAAGAATGTTTACTTTATTCCCTGGTTAAATATTCAAAAATGTAAATGTTGAGATTAATTTCTTGGTAAGGTAAAATGTACAACGTAATAAAACATGTCATAAAATTGGAATAATCAATATGACATGAATAGGTAAAAAAAATTGATGTCTTATGTGTAACATAATACAAGGGTGATCATGAAAAATATAATTACATGGATCACATTATAATGGGAATTATTTGATTGTAAAATGTAGGAGAATAAAAACATATCATTGTGGCTTAATGAAGAGAAATCATATATAATGGGTATGTAAACTAACTTTACAAAATAATAGTTTTCTTATGAGTCCTTACAGTGCACCGAGGGGATATATAACACTATCCCCCACTAGAAAAATATAATTCTAATTCATTACAATAAAAACCAAATGATCATTGACAATGCATGGAATAATTTTCAGGGATGATCAAAATAAAAATACATGGCATAATTTCATTAATGAACTTTTCATAAAAGACATTCCCATTTAGATCAATGGATTATACAAATTATCAATAATTTACACTAGTAGATGAATTAAAAATGTTTTCTAGTTTAATATCCTTGACTCATATAAAGAATAATTAGGGATTCATAATGTTAATATATATAAACATATCAGTTTAATAATACATATTTTTAGTTATCTATTATAGATAAAAAATAATATTCTCTTCTGTTTTGAAAAGTATAAATAATGTATTTTTAATGGTGGAAGACTAGAAAAATTAAATATAAATAGCTCTATAAATGTAATCAAATCCTTTATTTTTGATTTTATAGAACACATGTATCATCAATAACATATCCCTTATAAGATTCAAATCAAGTGTGCAGTTATGCCAACTTGTTCTCTTTAATGTGGAGATAGAATTAATTCCCAACCATCATTTTCCAGGGATATAACCCTTATGTGCATATATTTTAGAGCCATAATCAAAATATATTTATCTAAAGATATATTCGTTTTCTTCAAGAACCAAAAATTCGTTATTATAGAAAAAATTTAATATATTTTAGGACAATGGGAATGTTTGAGAATAGTAATGACTTATTAATCATGAAATAATGTGATTGAGATGAGAACTCATGTAGACATAATAACTCAGGGATATAACTGAAAATGATATAAAAATTAGAATTTAATAATAAATATGAAATTAAAAAGGATATAATTATGGAAATGTAAATATGAATTTTAAGGAGAGAGAGAGAAATAAACCATTCCACTCTGGAGATTCATAACCTACAGTGGAACCATAAAACTAATCAAACACTTCAAGAATGAAGACCATGTTATATGAGGGACTGCTTCTGTAATTTATGATGAGGTAAATCTAAATATAGTATGGGTGAATGGTAATAATGGGGTTCTATTTATAGGTGTGGTGAGTGTAATTTCATGGAATAATTAATTATTTTTTTGTTTATCAACCATATTATGTTCTCTACTACCCATATACTTTCCCATTACCTCTACTAGTGATCATCTATAATTCTTAGTGCAATAAATAATTAAATAACACCATGTTGTTTGATTTGAGTTATTAAAATATATATATTATGTATTATCCATCATATTTAATCACATTTCACCAATTTCATCATATTATAATATTTTTACAAATAAGATAACCAATTCCACCCTTCGGATAATTAAAACATATTGATTCAAAATATTAATCCACATTATCAAATCAAACTATTAATTATGTACATTTAAATTTTTATATAGGGATGTTGCATTTAATTAACATGTGTTATTTGTGTAAATGCCATTTCATTACATAATAAATATACTCATCAATAATATTTAACCTCTAAAATTCTAACTCCAAATCGAAATAGAATAACCACTTACGGTAAAGTGTAAAGGTATTATACATTAATTTGTTTTTTTAAGAAACTTTAATCCAGTATATATCTTTAACAGCTTGAACTTATCACATAGATTATTTTTCTAACACTAGTTATTGATGTTCTTCTTGGGCTTAGTCAAGGTATAACCTAAGTTAAGCTACCTTCTTCCCTGGATTTGATAAATAAAATTCTTTTGTAATGTTCTAAATGGTCGGATCCATAGCCCCTTCCATTTTCAATAATAACCTCTTAGTATTTAAATTAGTATAGTATAATCATAATGGTCATTTATTAATCCCTATAGCACTAATGGTTGAAACCATTAATTGTAATTATTCTAAACACTCATATAGATCAATTTTAATATTACACATTATAAACACTAAACCTAATAAATTAATTTATATAATTCTTTTAGTTTTTATACCATATCTATTCAAATAATTATTGCTTTATTATTAATTCTAATTTATCTCACATTCTTTTTATTCTTCTTTGAGTATAATCTATCAAATTATTAATTTTTAGTGTAGTGTCATATTGTTATATTTTTTGGAACTTGTTTTAGATTTTTATGAAAGTAATTAACTAGATTTTTGTTTTTTCAATATTTATTGTAATTTTATGATGGATGTAGTGAAGTTTCATTGTCTATTATTTTTTTATGAAATTTTTATTTAATATAATATAATTAAAGGTATTATATTATTCGCCAATAAATAATTTCTTACATAAAACTGTATATCAACCTATAAAAAATGTTTATAATTCATTTTCATTGCATCCTAAAGCTCCCATGTGGCCAATTCTAATTGAATATTCCCTAAAGTATCATTTAGTATAAGTATATTATGATTATGTATCACTTTCTCTCTCATATAATTAATATAAATGAACTATTTTTCAGTTTACATGTAATGTTCCAAACTAAATTTGATCAATTTGTTTTAATTTGGAACGTTCTAGAATATTATTATTAAATTTTGATATATGTAAGACCTCATGAACATGGGATATGTTCAGTGTCATAGAAATAATATTTGTTTTGGATCATATCGTCAATATTATTTAAAATGGTCTAATGTACATTGGACTCAACTTCTCTTCAATTCAAAATTTTATAACCCATTTAAACAGAGATATATTTCGGAATATATAGGTACACAGTTAAATCTCAGGATACATTTTCAATTGTTGACATAATGTTTCTATATAATTTCAGAGAACTTTTTATAATTCTAAATTTTTATTACCTACTCAGATATCACATCTATATTTCCTTTACCCTATAATTTCTTTTTTAAAACTCCATTCTATTTTGGTGTAATCTTACATCTCATTCTATGAATAGAGTCATATTGTGCCATTTTAATTCTATATTCAAAATTGTTATTGTATTCAAAACCCACAATGGAAAAATACTAATACCACCTTTTTTAAGTTTAAATAACATGACCTTAGATATTGTTCCAATGTTTTATTGGTCATTTTAGAATTTATATTTTCTATAAGGGGATAGGATGTGATAATATAAATATTCTTATTTAAATCCTTAGGGATTCTCCTCAAATTTTTTGAAGTGAATTTTTGTCATTATAATAAAATAAAGATATGAGTTCACCAGAAAATCTCACGACATGAACTATATATAATCTCACAATAATATTAAGTTTAAAATATTATCAAATTTCAGGTAAATGATATATTTTTTTATGATGAATTACACTTAGTCATGTTTAATTATACCCCTAAGACGTATTAGTATGTATATATATGAAATCCATATTAATATTATCCCATGTTAACTATAGTATGCATAATGGATTCAAAAATTCTTTAGAATGTTATCTTTAAAACATCATTTATTGGAATAAAAGGCATCTCACAACATAATCCATACAATACAAATTTAAATTTTCCCACTATAAATTACCTCAAATAACTTTATTTATCTTGTATTATGAGAATTTATAGAATATTTTCATCTATAAAACTAGGGAAATATATCTTTCTTTATCCTTGGTATAATAGAATACATAACCTTTTACCAAACTATAAAATTCTATAACCTCCAGTGTTAAAATCATGTAATTTTCCATTCCTCACATATTCCATCATTCTCAGTAGGGCCTTTTCATCATGTTGATAATTGTATATCATCTCTAATATAGAGGTTTGGGTAAATAAATGGAATAATATTTATGTTTCCACATACCTTTTAATTTACAATTCTATTATTAAAAATCATTAAAAATTGGGTAATTATACAAACTCATAATGTATAATTTAACAAGTTGTCTTCCACTAATTGTATCTTCTACACTATTTGATTTATCTAGATGATAATGTATAGAACAATCAAAATGATTTATTAGTTATAAAAATCCATATTCCCTCATATAATGGTCTTTCTATGTAAATATGTTCTTTAAACTATTACGGTATATATATATATATAAATCATATCTCCCTTCATATAGATAGTTTTTCCATACATTTATTGAAAATATCATTGTTTCCAACTCCAAAACATGTGTTGTATAATTAATCTCATGAGGTTTCAACTAAAAAAATTCAAAAGTTACCAATATATTTTTATTATAACATATCCAATATCATTCTTAAATGGATCAATATAATTAAAAAACTAATTTAATATATATAAGTGTCAATATGTGTTAATCCAAAAATCATTTTATCAATTCCCCATGTTATCTTTACATATATTTTTCCATTTTACATTGACCATATTACATGATAAATTGGCTAAAAGATTATATAATCTTATAAATTTACAATAAACCATAGATAATATCCTGATAATATATGAAAAACATGTTTTTAAATTATACTATGGGTTCACAAACATTCCATGAATGTCATCATTTTTATGGGTCAAAAGAAAAACCCGAATTTTATAAAAAAATTCTATTGAAAGAAATTTTTCAATCCAAAATTTTCAATTACTTAATTTTTCATATAACTTTGTTTTCCTCATATCCTTAGGAAAAATATTCCAATGTGTTTTGTGCACCTAAAAATCATAATGTATATAAAAATATCATCAATAAACACTTCTAAACACGTTTAAATATAAACCTTGAATACAATATTAAATAAATCCATAAAAATATAGTGTCTAATAGTGAAACCAAATGGAATTACAATGAACTCATAATAACAAATATATTGTATGAACATTCAACTTTGGGATATCGAAATTCATAAAATTTAATGGATGATATCCAAAATATATTCCAATATTAGAGAAGTAATAATCCCCTAGAAATTAATTAATGTGATCATCAATACATATTAATAAATAAATTTTCTTTATAGTAATTCTATTTATTTACCCAAAATTAATTTATAACCACTTTGAAATATCCTTATTCTTTACAAATAAAACTGTTTCTCCCACGGTGAAACACATGGATGGATTAAACTCTTTCCACATAAGTAATATAATTACTTATCCCACTCAACTTAATCCACTGGAGACATACTATATATCGACTTAGATATGAGCCTTGTATCATAGATAATATCAATAGAGAATTCAAATTCTCGATTGGGTTGAGAACATATTAATTAATTAGGATATGAATCAGTATATTATTGAATAATTTGTAGCTATTATATTCTAAAAAACTCTGAACCCATCATATATTTAATTTCATCCCTGCAATGCAAAAGCATTTTATTACGCTAAGCTAGTGAGGGAAGTTATAGAAAGGATTCACGTTATGATATCTCTCCTTTAAAAACATGTAACTCTATATTTTTCTTAGAAAATATAACTTCATGATCACTATATGAAATTATTTCCATATTATTTTAGATTCAATATATCTACAGTGATTCATCAAAATACACAATATGTATGATGACTAGATTTTCAACTAAACAAATCCCATGTATTCTAATTTAAATTTACTAGTATACCAATCTTTCCATCGAGGTACATCCAGTGCTCAGGATGATGAGTCATTCCTCAATTCATATGTGGGTGAATGAATATTATTTGAAAACAAGCATGATATCAAGTACTGGGTACATATATAATCAATAATACAATTAGATAACTTCGAGTATATAATCAATGTTCCTACTATAAAAACATTTGTAAATTTGTTTTCCTCAATTATTATTGCATAAAATTATCCTTGATCTGTGGGGATGTTATATGGTGGATTCCATTAGAATTTAATGTATTTAGTAGAGAATATTCCCATATTATTTCAGTTGAATAATTTTACACTAGTAAATTCTTTAATCCTTTTTACTCACAATTTTAATGACCTTTCTCTCCACATTAATGCATACAATCAATATTCTTAATAAATCCCTTGGGATGTTATTCCAATATTTATTATACATATGGAATGACAATATTAAATTTTATTAAATTCCATTAGTTCATTAATCATTGTTATCATCCATAATATTCTCTCATGATTTTGTTATTAAAATTATCATTTTGAAAAAAGTTTCATATTCAAGATAGAACTCATCACAAGATGTTTGTTTGTAAAAAATATATAAGAGACTAATGATCACCATGGAATTGATTTTAAACCCCAAAATTAAGTGATAAACCATTCATTAACGGTTGTATATATAATTTTTAATATATATTACTTACCATGAAAAATTATCTTCATACTATTTCATCATATCTTCTTAGTTCTTTTCATAAATTTACTAATTTCATTTTTCTCGAGGAAAATATTTTTATAGAAAAATTAGCTTAAATTAATTCCACTTAATTATTTATATATCCAAAACCCTCTTTGTATTTTGAGTCATTTCCCAACATTTCTTTGCATCTCTCTTTAAATTATACATAACCATGATAATTTTCTCATTTTCAACACACCATAATTCCATAATGATCTTCCTAATTGGCATTATCCATTTCTATTCCATCAATGGATTAGCTGACCCACAAAATAATTGGAGTTATTTCATAATAAAATGATCTGGAGTGCATAATAATTTTTGTGGTAAATATAATTTCTCCATGTGGCACCACTAGTTGTTAGAACCATAGTCAATTAACCCTAAATAGTAATAAATTTTTTATCTCCAATATTAATTCCATTATCATTAATTTCATTATAATACCCACATTATCCTCAGTTATTAGCATAGATTTTATCCATTATTACAGGTTTGTTTATCTAATAAATGGAATAACTTACTTATAAATACATAATATTCTATCAGATAAAACCTGACGTATATTTATTATGTTTTCCTAAAATGTAGTACAATGCATTTTATTCTTATCCAAATAATTATATAATATCCTATAAAAATTTCTTCTAATATGATATCGACCTCTGTTCTCCAAATCTAGTTCCATATGATTCCAAAAACCCTTTTATGATACTAATTGTAAACTGATAACCATGTTCACTATGTTTTGATGGTTTATTTAATACATGGTAATCATAATACAAAACATTGTATTCCAATAATAATGTTTTTGTAGTACTCAAGATATTGGATACATAAATATTAAAAAAATAGATTTCCTACATTTGAATATATGTCATTATTTCTTAATGCAACCCTTAAAGTTTTCTATAAATAGTATTCGACCTTATTAGTCTAGGAAATAGGCATATTAGTAAAGGTTGTTCTCAAAATCTCAGCAATTGAAAGTGTACAATAAATGATAACTTGGCATAAAATGGCATATGAAATATGTCATGAATATGTAAACAATTAATTTCTCAATAATAATATAAATGATGGATTACAAATAAATATATATTCATAAGAATCACTTAATAATAGCAATGAAAAGAATTAAAAATTTATAACATCAGAAACATATCATCCCATCATTGTTCAAATAAATCCTATATAAAGGGTAAGGATGCTCCTTTTACTAATTATTAGTTATCTTGTGAGACCTTACAGTGAACCGAGAGGGTGTATCATTCAAATCCACAAATATTACATAAAATTATAGTTCATTATATCACAAAATATTTGATAAAATGATTGATATGGAAAAAAATTCATTGTTGGCCAAAATAGAAATACATGGAATATAATTTATCAAAAGATCATATCAAAATAGATATTCTTATAAGGACAGTGTATCATTCATATTATTAATATCTTGCCCCAAATTAATTATTCACTAATGAAATTAATGTGATTTCCCTTGATTCATATAACAAGTAATTATCAATTCATAATGTTTAAAGTGGTTCCCTAATCAAGTGAAGAATAAATATATATTTTTATCAGGTACATATAGAAATTATGATGATTAATTAGTTTTGGTTGGGAGAAGAGTCCTTTTGAAATAGTGGGAGACTGAATAAACTATAGATAAATAATAATAAAAGTGTAATAATTTAAATCATTATTTTTGGTGATGAACTTGTGAATAATCCATAGCTTATCTCACAAGGCTATCTAACTTGGTGTGCAGTTAGTCCTACATGTTGTGCAACTAGTAAAGATATATTAAATACCCATCCACCCCTTTCAAGGTTATTACAACTAGGTTTACCAATTAAAAATCTTGCATCAATATATTTATTTCTATATAATGATATTATTTATAAGAAAACCAAACGCAATTTACATTACCAAATTTCAAGGATTTTTAATGGCTATGAGAATATTTATGCATAATAATTATTTATGTGTTTGGAAATTATGTGAATGTGATGGGTACCCACAAAGATGAAATAAATTAGGGTGAGTAATTAAAATCATATCATGAAAATACATGAAAAATATTTTTTCAATTAAAAATGATTCGACAAAGTAAATTTAAATTGAAATTATAAATAATGTAAAAAATAAATCATGACAATCTTATGCTTCTGAACTTAAAGGTAATCCATATAACTAACTAAACTCTTTAGGAATGAATATATGGATATGGAAGAGGATCATTGAGAGATATATGATGAGGTAATTTTAAATTTCGTGTCATTGAATGTGAAAGATGGGTTGGTATTTATAGGTGTGGTTAGTGGAAGTTCATGGAATAAATTGTTGACTACTTTATTTATCCCCTATCTTAAGAGCTCCACCATATCCCCCCCCCCCCATCATTGTACCCCATTACCTCCCTTAGTTCCAGAAAAATTAATAGTTTTCAAAATAGTTAAATATAATCAACTAGTTCATTTTGAATTATTATTATATATTCATGATTTCATATTTACTCTATTTCACCATTTTCCCAATATTTTATCATTTTGACAAAAAATTACAAATTTAAACTATTCACTATTTTAATGTACCAATTACAAATATTTAATAAATTTTATAGAATGTAACCTCTAGTTATGTAATTTTTTTATTTTTTATTGGTATGACACTTTTTATAACAATTTGTTAATAGAGTAAAACAATTTCATTTCTCAAATAATGTACACATTAATAAAACTTCACATCTTGACAGGTAATCCATTATAATTCTAGAATAATCCCTATGGGTGTGGTGTAACATTTTGGTAAATTCATGGGTTGGTTTAGCTAACATTGATATTTTAGTGATCTATACTTACTTGAACTAATCCAATTCAAAATTCTTCTCTAACCTCAGTTTTGGAAGTCCTCCTTAGGATTCCCCAATTGTTAACCCTGGTAATATTATCTTCTTCCCTATATCGGATAAATGAACTACATAAGGGGTGTTACTTCTATCTGAATCCATTGTTACTTCTTATAGGAAAATTTACACTTATCATCACCCTTAATCTACACCAATACTTATGGTCTATTCTTAATCACTATAACACCAACAATCATAATGACCAATGGTCATAATGCTGAATTGTCATATTAAAAAATAATAATATCACCCCTTATGTATAAAACTATAACTAAATACATTCATATCCATATTTTATTTATTATAAAATGTATTTTACAATGTTTATCATTTTAATTTTACTATAAATATATCTCAAAAACTTATTATTCTTCATTTAGTGAATTCCACCATAGAATAATATTTTGATTCTAACACATATTATTAAATTTTTATGGTACTAGTTTAGCTTCAGTTATAAATCTAATTACCCAGTTTTTTGTTGTATAAGTACTTTTTGGGAAATTACTATGGAATAATAGAAGGTATATTGTGTATTTTTTTTGAAAATACGTTTATTTATATAAGTATAATATTGAGTATTACATAAATAGTTAAATAGAAAACGTATCATTTATTATTAGTGAAATAAACATATTTTTTATAATTTATATAATGTTAAAATCTATTGATGTGAGATAAAATAATTTTCCACTAACTAATAATCTAAAAAAATCACATTATAAAGGAATCAAATAAAATCATGACTATATACTGATTATGATACTCTATTGAAGTAATGTAATGGTGATCAACATAGAAAATGTATGAAGAAACACAACAAAAATATACTAGAATTATTTTAAATTTATATTAGTAGTCCATTATCAAAATTTATTTACACATGTTTTCTATTAAAATATATAAAAAATTGACAATATAAGATCACCAATTATAACACTATAATAGAATGTGAAATTTTCCATTTATGATCTAGTGGAAAGAACAAAAAATCATATAGATTTAAAAAAGGATTTCACCAAATCTAAAAAATACTTAATATATCTAAAAAAGATAGAAATATGAATAATACAACCCTTCCTATTTTTTTAATTTTATTATTCAAATATATTTTCCGAGCTCGTTTCTATCTAAACGTATATTTTTTATGTTGTTTACACATTTCACACCACTGGTCATGTAGTCTTGAAAACAAATCACTATAAAATGTAATATTAGTTATATATGAACAACCTAATTACAACAAATACTACATATTTTCAATGGGTTTTCTAACTATAATATATATGATATTAAAAAATAAATTGTAATTAACTGATAATTTTATTATATTCATTTTATTATGTAACTAGAAGAATTTTTTTCAATTTATATTTAATGGAAGTTATTTAAATGAACTGATAGGTTTTCTGAAAAATTTATTGACAATATGTTTTGGGGTAGTTGAATATATAATATTGACATACATAGATTTAAATTTTGAGTAATCAGTTGTATAAGATGTATTATGTTTCAGAATTAATGAAAAAATAAGGTGGGGATTAATGAATAATAATGGCATACATGGATTTGGAATCTCATGAAACTATAGACATGGAAGTTTTATTTTCTAGAATTAATGAATGAATATTGTGTGAAGGATTTATTGTCAACTTGAAACCTAGATTTTAATCTATAAGTATTCAGTATTGGTTATATGTTCCAGAAGTTATATACTATATGAAGGTTTTTGAAATGTTAGAATAAGGTTTGATTTTAGGGGCTGAATTTCCAATGGTAAGCCCTAAAAATGTTTTGAATAGAAAATGGATGAAATTGAAAAATTATGGTGCTTAAGTATTTTTTTAGTTTGATAAATTGGACTGTTTTTTATTCACACCATAAAATGACTAAGATAAATTATCCACAATGTATGTATTAGATTATGTTCTATATGAGTCTGTGAAAAAAATAATGGATAAAATATTATATCCCTATATATGTAAAAGTATGTTCGGTATGGGAGAGAAATGTTAAAATTTCTTGGGGAAGATTCTTGTATATATATGAGTAAACTATAAAAGCATCATAGAAAAATAGAAAAAGAAATATTAGAAACCTTTTATATATAATTATTCATCCATAATGTGGGGGAGGAATTGAAAAAAAAACATTCACTATGTATATATAAGAGTAATTTTTCTAAAAATGTAAGGATCAATTAACAAAAAATGGTAAATTAATAATATGTACTTGATAGTCTAAAAAATATTAAATACTCAATTCCATGATTTTGTAATTGTAAATGAGTTAATTATAGGAAACAAAAATTATCATTTTTAATAGAATACATCAGCTAATTAATAATTTTGATAATTTGTATCAATTATTAAATATGGCTGATATTATGGAATGATGTAAATGATTTCATGTTTCAATGCATGTAATAATTATATGGTGATTGATAATGTTTCCCATTTTTTCTACCCATATAAATATTCATAGTTCATGGATGATTATAATACATTTTTAGGCCAGAGGATCACATTGTGATTATTAAAGAAGACCACACATGAGAAATTGTCAATAATTATATAGAGTAATTGTTAAGAAAATATAGAGAGGATAATAGGGTGATATATTACTAACTTTATATTTACATGATATTTTCATTATTTATAAGAGTAGAAGAATATATATATATATATATATATATTCTCTCAACACTATGTATATCTATAAAAATTCATGATTCAAGGAAAGAGATAGAGAGATGAACAAACTGATACATATGATTCTGTGATGTACAAGAGAGGTAATACTAAAAATAGTTGGTATATCTTTTTCAAAATATATAATAATGGTTACATGGATATAATTTCCATCATATTTATAATTCATAAAAGATTGATGAATTAAAAAAGAAGAGTGAATTCCATTTCTATAAATAGATAATTAAAATGATTGAGTGAAATACAATAATCCCAATTGGGAAGATAACAATATAGAAGAGTTTAATCACGTTGGTGATCTTTTGTATAATAAAGAGTAAATTCTTAAAAAATTCTGATTTACTTATGTTTATTTTTAATATTAATATAAAAAGACTCAATTATTTACAAGGATTTGATTGTATCTGGATTGAAGAAGAATAGTGTTGTGAATGTGGAGCTTAACTAATAATATATTTGGAGATAAGGATAAATGGTGTCTCTGAAACATATAATGGTTAGATTTAACATTTCATATCTATATACTATTTAATAAAGCCTTATTTTTATAAAATATCCATGATTTTACTTAGGTAGTTCATTTGGGAGAAGAAGAGGGAATGTCTATTGGATCTACATTGTGTCCCTCATAAAATTTTGTAATATATACTGTGAGTATTTTTATCGCTTGGAATGTCAACACACCATATGTGTATTCTCTATGGATGAGTACAATGTGGTGAACCATGTAAAATCCTCAAGTCATGTGACTTATTTACATTATTTATTTTGTGAATGAGATTTGGTGGGACAATTTGAGAGATTAATTAATTGAAATGTCAAATAATAGAACCTTATAACATGGGGACATGAACAGAAAGAGGATGGCCAAGTGAGAGGAGACCTTGTATTTGGAAGCATCTAGATTCACCCACTGACAGTGTAACCATAATGTTATAATAAATGGTAGCATGGAAAATAGTTTTTTATAGATTTAACCTTACACATTCATCTTATGAAGATATATATATTTCAATGTGTCTGCATTAAATAGTAAAAAACTCCTCAGTTACTTAATTGGAGTATGTATTTCATTTGATATTTATAAGTATATATTATAATCCCTCAAAATGTGTTTCTAATTTTAATTAGTTTTAATGTTGCAATTTAATTGTGTTTGAGAATGATAAATGAAATTTTAATACTGATTATTTTGAAAATAATTCCTTAAATGATGATTTGGAATATGATATATCTAACAATATAACTTTTAATAAATATTCTAACGAAAGATGTTTGAATTTTTAAGAGTTATTTGGTAAATAATATTTGATAAATGTGCAGTAGCATATTTATTTTATATGTTTAAAATATGATTTTGTGGAAGATATCAATATGAATTATGTTAGAATATAATTTTATATTTCTATAATAATGATGTTGAATAATAACAAGAGTAATTTTACTATGAAATTGGGTATTCCCAATGAGGTGACCAATAGTGATTATTTGTGTATATCTAAATGTATCTCTATAGTAAATGATTCATTTAAATATAAGGATATTAATTATCCAACACCTGAATAGTTGGAGGATGATTTTAGAAAATATTCAATCACATAATGTGGTAAATTTAATACTTTTCCATGGAAAAACTAAAATATACAATCATTTACTGGTGAAGTTCAATTCTTAAAGGATGAAGGTGAGAATAATTATTCATAAATAACTAATTTGGATAAGTAAATAGAAATTTAATAATGGAAGAGATGAAATCAACTGATAACAACATAAATATTAATAATTAAATAAAACCAAAACATTATATAGTTGAGGAATGAATTCATGAGTTTATGTTATCCATGAAAAAATGAGAGACCATAAAGCATCAATATCTAATGAATGACCCTGAGAATTTTATATAATAAAATTATTATTGATAGAATATATGACACACAACACCAGGAATAAATTATATTGCAATACCTCTAGAAATTATGATATATTCATTTTTAAATAAATTTAATCACTTATATATCTTTTGGTAAACACAAACCTAAGATTTGTTTTGTTTGATAGTGTATATGACACATATCATCGAGTAAAAACGACCCCCAAAATATATAACAATTATAACCTAACCATGGAATTAATTGGTATGAATAGTATTGATTAATTTTTAAATATATAAATATATATATTTCCTTCTAATTATAAAATAATGATAAATTTGAATTTAATAATGAACCAATTTTTAGAAATTATTGATTTTTTACTTAATACTGAAAAATACAACTTCCTATATAAATGCTATTTCTTTTCAATAAAATAAAAAATATAAAATTCCCATTAATTTTTTAATATAAATTAAACTAAAATAATTATTATTAAGTTATATTTAATAAAATTAATTTATTTTTAATTATATTTATATTGTATTTTTTTATAAATCCTTTGTGGGTTTAAAATTGGATTTTTCTAAAAATAGTTTTAATGTATAGAATGTTTCTCCATTATAATTAAATAAAATAATCCCTGGTGATTAAAATTTCAAATTAAATTAATATAATGTATATTAAAAAAATATTTATTAATATTACTTCTATTATTATTGTTATACATATAGTGAATATAAAATCATATTTTTCCTGAAAAATACACTACTTGAAAACACCTCTTTTTCATCACATCTATAGGATTTTTTGAATTAATGTTATCCATTATATGAATTGAATATGTTAAAATTATTTCTAGATTTAAAATAATAATCATTTATATTATATAATATGGATAATAAAATTTTCACCACAATGAATATTGAAAATAGTTAAAATTAATTACCCTAGTAAAGATGAGATGGATTTACCAGGGGTTAAACTAAAGTGATTTGGGTAAAATAACCTATAAAATTTTAAAAATACTATTTTATATCCATATTTAAATATTACCCTTCCATGTTTTGAGTATATGGTAATTTTTTTTCTTTTATATGGGATTGGCTTTATCATTATTAAATATTTTAGGAAATTTCCATGTTGTTCCATGGGTGTTACTTTCCCCACATATAAAAGTCCAATCACTTTCAGATATTATTCACACCATAAAACCAATTTTATTCATCCAATACCTATCAAAATAACATCCCAAATTCCATCTATTAATCATAAAATCAATACTTTTTTATAATTTAAATCGAGTAATAATTAAGGTATATCATAAAGTGGTGGTCCACAAAGATGTAAAATTCATAATTTTTCTTTTTTAATTTATTTATTCTTCAACAAAATTAAAATATAATTAATTTATTCTTATATAATAAAAAAATTATCTTCAATATATTTATATGTTATTATATTAAGTTCATGACCTATATCTATGTCCTCATCCTCAAAGGGGTAACAATTACGTCGCTCGTGTGTACTGCAGAATAGCGCCTCGCGAACCAATGTGGACAATTTTCCATTAAAACCTCTCAGGGTTGAGTATGATAATGGATATAATTTTTATATATGATATTTATAAATTAATTATACCTATTGATTTATTATATCATATATACCTTTTTTTACCCTCCATTCTGCGAGGGATACAATAATGTCTCTTGTGTGTATTGTGTACTACTGCCTCATGAATCGATGTGATTCAATTTTCACAAATGATTTTAATGGAAGGTAATATAGATAGTTTTAATTAATATATTTTAAATTAATTTCATATTTTTAATTCTCAAAATATTATATATCATTTTTATTCATACATGATATTGTCATTCATGTACGTGTGAACTACTGCATCCACGAAGCGATGTCATTCTTTTCTTATCACCACATCAAAATATTGATATATGTAAGTATATTTAATAAAATAATATAGTATTTATAACATTATTATATTATATAATCATAAAATAATACATTCCTGATTTCAATAATAATCAGTGAATAATGGAAACATTAATCATGTGTATGTACAAGTTAACATCTCTATGATCGTATCATTGATCATTTTTAATAAAAAAAATTCATTTTTTTCAATTATAAATAATGATGAAATATGATAAATATTTTAGGATTATTATCCTAGATTTTTTTAAATAATTACTTCTTCGACAAAGACCAACACACCAAATCTGTTTTGAAACAATGAACCGATCATCCTAAAAACACTGATGTGGCCTTAACTGATTATGTTTTCAAATATTCCACTATAAAGAAATAAAATAAATGATTTAAGAATAAGGTTATAAACATAAAAATGGTTCTTATGAAATTAAATTATTCATATAAACTTTTTGTATGATAGTTAAAGGACATTCTTTGAAATTATGGACATGAGGTAAAATTTTGGTCATCTTTCTATTATTTCTATAAGACATATTCCATAATGACAAATTATTTATATTTTTTGGTATATATACCGACCTTTTTAATTTTAATATCATGTTTCATTAATAAATTGTGTTATTTTATGTTTAAATATGAATTATTTAATCAAAGTGTAATTTACTGGAATTTTACCTTGTGGTTAAAATTTTAAAAAATCAATTTCATTCTATTGGGATATATTAATTCATTATTTAATTATATATTCTATCATTATGTGTGTAATTAATTTTGATTATTTCATATTTTATTGAAATTTTTTATGTGAATTAAAATTTTATTCCCATAATTGATTCATAGGTTAATTATAAATTCAATGGTATGAATTTTATAAGGGTCATTCGTTAAAAATTCAATTTCGTTGAGAAATGAATTTATTATATGACCCTATATTCATTTTTGAGGAGTATATACTGAACTTTTTCATGTTATATCATGAAAATAAATACATTAATTATATTTGAAGTGTCAATTTGATGTTATTATTTCATTGGGCTTATAATTGAAGAGTTGCCGATGTGGAAAATGCATTATGTTATTATATCCTTCCTTTTGGTATTGTATATATTGAAGGATCATTTGGAGGAAATCATATGATATTATTTTCATGATCCCCATATCATTATCATTCCGTAGTTTGTAATTTTGTTACGATGTTTTATTACCATTTTCTTTCTTATTTATTGAATAAATTTCAATAAATATTTCTCTAAGTGATGACAATATTGTATTTTCTTTTTGATCAAATATCATTCACTTCAATGTCGATGCTTTCTAAAAAAGATTCAAAAAAATATTTTATCTATTTAAATGATTTTTGATCCATATTACATGAAATTTTAAATTCATATAAATGTTGGAAAAAGGTAATTTCCTAATAATATCTAAATGGCTCACTTTTGACTCATTTTTTTAAAATGTTTTAAAATAAATACTTTTACCATTTATGACCTGAAAATATTTTTTACACCATAATTTATAGTTTCATTTCATATTCTATTATTTATTTTCCAATGTTTTATTCAATGAAAATTAATTTCATGAGATTTTTTGAATTATTAGTTTATAAAATTAATTTTAAAATCTAAAAGGTTTTTCCCTCAAAAATGTTTTTAATGAACATTTAATGGTTTTTCCATTCATCAATGTCAAAAAAAAGTATTTCTGCTTATTATCAAATGAGTGTGTTTCTTAATGATACCATTCTCATTCTTTCTCTACAT
Source organism: Viscum album (assembly GCA_963277665.1). Lineage (NCBI taxonomy): Eukaryota > Viridiplantae > Streptophyta > Magnoliopsida > Santalales > Viscaceae > Viscum > Viscum album. The sequence goes on along the minus strand of OY728153.1, from coordinate 1,352,243,996 downwards.
GTATTATGATTTTTTCATATATATTATTATGGAACGCGTTTCATTTACATTGGTTAATTATGATTCAATGAGATTGGAATCGATGACATTTAATTTCCATGGGTTAATCATGTTTCAAATATATTAATATGGAACTCATTTATTTTCCATAGGTTAATCATTTTTCAAATGAAATGTTATGGAATAAATTTTATTTCCATGGGTTAACAATTTATTGAAAATAAGAGATGTTATTTAAAGGAGTTTTTGGTGAAATGAAATCTCTTTTTACTTTAATCCTAATACGGTTCATGGAAATTATTTTTGATGATTGGTGGCACCATTGTAAATCAACTATCAGTGGTTCTGTCATAATCCAATCATATGTGATTACTTTATTAACCAAGGAATGGTGTAAATGTGATAAATCAATAATGGATGGGTCTGTTATATCCCTTAAATTCATTAGTTGCAACATGGTTGGAATTAATCCATTTTAGTTATTTCATTTATAATAGTGATATTAAAATAATTATTCCACATTACTAATAAGTATTTTCTATGATATCATTGGGTTTATAATGATTCTTATGATCAATATTGATATTAAATGTCTTTGGATTATTGATTTTGAAAATTCTTTTCTTTTTTAATGCCTTATTCAGTTTTTTTATATTTGATGTTATATGTATTAATGGGTTTGAATATGATCTTTTTACACTCATTCACTTTGTTTATGAAACTATACCCTTATAATCTTATTATTATGCATAATGAAATTAAATTGTTAATGCAAGAATTTACCTTTAGAGGGAATTTTATATCACATTATTATGATTCATTTACACCAGGTTATATATTGTGATGTTGAATTAATTTTTTCTAGAAGGGGTTCATATTGATGATGATGGTGAAATAATGTGGAATATAAAGATCTAAGAATAGTAGGATATGATTTTCATCTTTATAAACCATTTTTAATGAATCCATGATGTTAAAAGTTTGTTTTGGTTCTCTAAATAAAAAATCCTAAAATGTCTGTGAGAATGTAAGTTATCCAATATTACATTTTTGATATTGAATGTTTTGGGTAGACATAATTAGGTCACCTTCATCATTATCATATTAGGAAACATAAATTTCATGTTGCTAGTACCATATCTAGTAGTGCAATTTTTGGGATATTATATCTACCGTAAGATAGTTGTGTAAAGGGAATTTGAGGATTGTATGTAATGAAAATAATTATCACTTTCAGAATTTCAAAGTTGAACTATAAGAGAAATGTTAAAATATTAATAAGATCGAGGAAGTGATTTATGATATAAAGAATACGTGAAACAATAAATATTCACCAATTGAGACTTCATTGAAATGAAAAAATAAAAAATGTTGAATCATTAGAGAAGAAGCATATAGATGCAGGATTTTTAAATAAAAAACTCTCAAAGAATAGTTTTGAAGAAGAGTTATTTTTATGAATTCACTAACACAAATTAAAGTTGTGGAAATAGAATTTAGTGGTGTAAAATCGAAGGATGCCTATTGTTACACGAGGATATTTTATGATATTTTTCACTTAAAATAAATTAATATTATTTCATATCATACATCACCTGAAACGTTGAGCTTAAATGAACCACGATACTTTGCAAGTATTATTATTAAATGCGACTATTATCACCTATACATTTTATAGAAATGCTCGAACAAGATCAATTAAATTTTGAAAATTATTTATAATGTTTTTCTTCAATTTAAATAGTATTTTTAGTTCCTATGAAACAATTAATAAATTTTAAAAGATAAATAAATTATCATTTATTGTTTGACGGTAAATTTTTTAAGGCATATCATTTTTAATATATTATGTATCCTTATCAAAAATAAAACAGTACTTGGATTAAATACATTAGTAATTAATGTGTAAAAATAATTTCATATTGATAATCAATTGGTTTTTTTAAGATAAAATTATTTTAGGGGTAAAATATCTATTCTTCATAAAATTGTTTTCATGTTGTGCAATGTATTATATAAAAAAGGATTTGAAAATTATATATGAATTATTTTAAATCAATTTTTATATAAAATATTCATCAAAATATATTAACATTCATTTAATTGTTTTTATTAGAAAAGTAATAACAATAAAATCTATGATATTATTAAAAATACTTTTTTATAACAATTATTTTCATTTTTTTCATGAATATTTTAAAATGAATTTTTTAGAAACATAGAAATTTATTTTTGTAAATATATTTCTTAATTTGGAATAAAACTTTTCAAATTTATATGTAATGTCAATTTTATTTTTGATCATAATAAATAGTGACCATGATAGAACATTTTTATCACAATAAAGATTAAAAGCATTAGTAGGACTAAAAGAGAGATAATGAATATAAAATCAATAAAAAAGAAATAATTTCATTTTAAATTGATTTCAATTAAAAAATATATTATCATTAAATTATGTTTTCTTTGTATTCACATTCACTTGAATATAAAATTAATATATTTTAATGTTTTATGTATTTAAATGTCTTTATCTCATCTTTCTTAAAAAGGGAACCCCCTATACTCTATACTACAAACCACTTGAGACCTAATATCAACCATGATATATGTGAATGATCTCTAAAAATATTTATCAATAACCTATAGGGTTTTCTCTTCAAAAAATACCTATCCAAGTATCCATGAGGTGTGATAAAACGGAAGATGCCTGATGATGAGTTATATATTCTTACATGTCTTTTTTAAGATTAATTCTATTTTAAATTCATCAAAATATTCTACAAAAATATTTTCTATATTTAATAAGTATTTTGATGTCACTTTTATGCATTTATTAAATATTATTTCCATTTTTTTCTCCTTCACGTCAATTAAAAAATGATAGTGTTGCTCATGCATATATTTGGACCACCATCTCTTTAAATAAAATGTGATTCATTTTAAATTTCATATTTACATGGATCTAAATAAAGATATATTTAATTATTTTATATTATATTTGTGTTTTAAAACTGATTTTTAATGGATAATAATAATTTTTACTTTCTTTTGTTTCATCGATTGAAAGTGAAAACATTACATGTTCATATGCACATACTTCCATCTCCTTATAGTGATGTATTTAATTTTTCCTAACCCAGGTATATTATTGGTTATAAAATATTATAAAATTAATATATATAATAAAAATCATATAATTAATATTATGGGGGTGATTAATCCCTATGCAATGTGCTAGGACTAGAATGTTCATTCCTAAAAATGCATAGAAAACAGACCAGTTTTCACCTGAATGTTCATTTTAACAATGAAATATTAATAAATGAGGATTTTAAAATTATGAAGAAATAATATATTTTAGGTTATGTACTAATACGGTTCTATAATATATTTACTATAAATTTATATATATTATGTATAACTTTTTTAATTGTGTGATGGAAAATGAGACATTAGGTAAGAGTTTATGTTGTAATCTCTTTTATTTTCTAGATTTTCAATGTTAAATATCTATTGAGTATAATTATATTATTTATGTATTTTAAAATACTATATTCTCTTATCCCATTTTTATTTCTTATGGTTTCACATTTTCATATCATTTCCCTCTCTTTGGATCCTATAATGGTTAAGTGATTTTTTAAAAGATATGTTAACTCTATTTCTTCTTTTTGGGTTGATAATATTTTCCCTCCAGGAACATGTATAATGACCTTATACTATTACACAAATCATTTAATTATTTTAATGAAAATCAAAATTCATATTAAATTCCAGGAATCATAAAATATAGTTCCTTAGAAGACCATGTATGTAAAACTGAGAACATTAGAGAATAAAATATTTCTTTAATTATTCTTTATAAAGATCCCCTAACATCCATTTTTCTCATACATATTCATAGGATAAACTGGGAATAACATGAACAATGAGATGATTTAAAAAACCTTGTTCGAGAATAAAAAAAATTCTTCTGTACATGGGTTTGAAAGAATGGAATAATGATATAAAAAGGAATAGAACATGTGGAATCATGACATATAAACATGGGATCATAGAGACATGGATTAAAAGTAACTTGATAGTAACATATAACATTCCTTTATCATGATTCAAGGACCTTTGAACATAGACGATCACACGTCAAGGTTAACCACCAAGACTGTTGCACATGGTAGCACGAGTCATGACTAACCACCAAGACCATTGCATATAAATTCTAATGAGACTAAACCTTAAAAATTAATTAGATAACTATTGTGCACACACATATTAACATTTTCATGAATATTATTTCCACATAATTAATCATACATAAACATAAAGTACACATGGAAAGAAATTAGTAACATAATCATGTCATAAAGCATAATAAATGGGAATGTCATACAACTGTCTAAGGAAGTAAAACATACATGGAACATCATAACATAAAATAATAATATATCATGTTACGTGATTTCAAACATAAGTGACAACATGTATGAATAATATTTAAAAAAATAGCATTAAAATAATTTAGTGTGGTTTTATGGAAAATCATAAAGCGCATTAAAAATAAGAAACGCAATAACATTTTTTATAAAACAAAAAATTAACCAAGACTGTTTTATTAAGAAAAAATTTATTTTATAAAAATAAATGGGGCTTGAAAATATATTAGATAATGTACATGAAATTGGGTAAGAATTCGGGAAGTTCCCCTAAATGGGTTTTCTTATCGAGAATTATTGAAGAGAGAACCACAAAAAACATATATATATATATATCCCCAAAATAAAATGACTAATGGAACATGAGATTTTATTTTTGAGAATTTACATAACATTTATAATATGAACATAAAAATAAAAAATAACCTTATTCAAGTAAAAAAAAGATAGTGCAACCCCAAATAATAATAATGGAAGTTTGGGTTGAATCCCTTACCTTAAGTATGAATGTGTTCTTACCTTGATCGTAATTTTTAGAATAACCAAATTAAATTCATGAATTTGTTTTTCCAAAACCACTTTTTCATGTAATTGATTTCCGATATCCTTACTTTGTTCATTCATTGACCCTTTTTTGGGTTAAGAGGTTCAATTTCACTGTTTGGGAGCATTTGTTTCCTTGGTTTTTTGGATTAGTATACTCATATACATGTGAGGATAACCATTTAATATTATAATGGTTTTTCCAAATTTAATTAGTATGTTATTAGTTAACATCAAATAATATTACATGGTTATAATATGAATTTGTTAATTTGCAGTAATGATGAATAACTATACAAAATTTTAATGCTAACTGTTTTGGTTAATTAGCGGTTTTTTATCACGCAAAATGAATTTGATTTATAAGTTAATATGTTTTGTAAAAAAAGATTCTAGAACCTTAAATTAGACATAATAAATATATTATATTCTTTTTCAACCATAAATATGGTTTCATGACAAAAATTGAATATGGTAAAATAAATTGAAAACTCATTGTCCTTGAATGTTATAAATTAATAAATATCAGATGGTTTTTTCATTTCTAGTATAAAACAAGGGGAAATGGGAGATTATCATGAAATATGAAATTATGATAACAAAATTAGAATAAATATAAGGTAATGGTTTTATCATAACATTTCTATGAATCTAGGTGAGGAAATTTAAAGAAATTCAAGGAACATGAATGAAAATAAAAGAAATGAAAAGAGGAATTTACCTATTGAATATATCTTCCTTGAGAAGATAATTAGGGGAAATAATGTTTCTATTAAATAAGAAAAGTGGCTTTCAATTGGGATTTGATATTGGAAGGACCTTTTGGAATAATTTAGACAAGTCAAAAGCCTTGAGAGGAGTCAGGAGAAGATGTAGGCGAGGGTGGTTTTTATAGTGGAGGAGTGGTGGGGTTTCCTATTATTTTAATAATTAGTTTTATATTTTTTCTCAATTATATTAATAATCTTGATTGTTGTCAAAATAAATAGTGAATATATTATGTGAGTTCAAACCATTTTCCATTTACATCATCTATGAATCATGCATGATGCATAAATTATTTTGTTAGGCATTTGTTGTAAATTATGACTTATTACAATTCACGAAAAATTCATGTATTATAGAAATATACAAAAACCTCGCCCTAACCATTTTTGGATTTGTAGATTAAAAAAATGAACACCATTTTTTTAAAATAATTTTTTAAATATGATAAATTTACTTTTTAACTGAAATCATAATTTACATGAAAAATAACAATTTTTAAATTAATACTACTTTTCTGACGCATTAAAAAATAAATTAAGGTCTCAAATATTTTTATTATGATCAAAAGAAATAAAAATAACAATATTTTGATTCATTTTATGAAAATTAATTTTATATTAATTTATTAAATTAATCATAATATTTTAATTAAATATAAATGACTTACAATAATAACAATATTTTATTAATAATTTTTAAAAATGTTTATTTACCTATTGTATGATATAATTATACAAATTTTCACTTATAAGATGGATGAATTTTATTTATTCCATAATTTTTAAAGTTACTATTACATTGGCCCATTTACTATTCATAAGATTCATATTACTGTTCCAAAGTTCATGTTACTATTTCCTTAGAAAATGTTCATTAACTTATAGAGAAACCATTTTTAAACTCATTTTTTATTTAAAAGATTCATTTTGTTTTATAATTAATATTATGTGATCATACTAAAATAAATTATTATATGAAGTTAATTTCATTAATAAAACATTCGGTCTTTACATTCTTCCACCCTTAAGAAAATTTGACCTCAAAATTTCATTTCACATACTTATTTGTAAAAATGTGTGGGTAATTTTCTTTTATTTCCTAATTCATTTCCCAGGTTTATTCTACATACTTATGTTTTTCAATATTACTTTGACTAAGTGATAAGTCTTATAGTTTTTAATATTATATCTATTACATAGGATATTTATGGGATTCCCCTCATAGGAAAGATCATTCGCCAACTATACCACCTCTAAAAATAGCCCATGTAAAGGATTAGGTATGTAATCCCTTAATATTGTATTATTGAAGACATAATATACTTTATACATGGTAGCTGTAAGTGCTAAACAATATTCCAAAGCTCCAACATATTCAAGAATCTTGAAGGGACCAATGTACCTGGGACTTAGCCTTCCTTTCTTCCCAAATCTCAGGACCTTCTTCCATTGAAATATCTAGTGTAATACCATGTCTCTAACTTTAATCTCAACATCTGGTCTATAATTTTTTACATATCTCTTTTGTCAGCATTGGGCTACCTTGATGTTCTACTGAATGGTTTTAACCTTCTCCACCATTTCATCTAACATTTAAGGTCATAGAAGCTTATGCTCACCAAATTCTGCCCAACATGTTGGTGTTCTGCACCATTTACCATAAATGGTTCCATATGATTCCATTAGGATTCTATATTTGAAATTATTGTTGTAAGAGTTTTATGTCACTGAAAGACATTTTTCTGATCCTCCTTTGATGTCTACAGAACATGTTATCAACATGTCTTCCATTGTTTGAATATTTCGCTAATATTGGACTACAGTTTGAGGATGATATGTCAAACTGAAGTTAATTTCAGTTCTTGTATAATTTTAGAAACTTTCCAGAACATCGAGTTGAATGTTTGATCTTGATCAGATACAATAGATAGTTGTACTCTATGTTACTTTACCACCACATTGATATATATACCTACATGTTGATCCATTTTGAATTTCTCTTGAATTGTGATAAAGTGAGATGTCTTTATAGGGAAAACCACAATGACCCATAAATAATTGTTTCCTCTGGATGTCCTTGGGTGTATAGTTTCCATGAAATAGTAATGTTCACCCACTTCTATGTGGGTATGGATAATGTTTGCATTGCTGTAATGTGTTTAGTATATTTATATTTTAAATATTTGAATAAAAATTTCCGAATTGTGGTATTGACTATTGTTTTTGTGAATGCTTCATTTTCTAGCAACATGCTTCCTCTAAAAGCTCCCATCCACCCACGGGAGGAATCCAAAGGGATTTCTCTGACAACAATTGATCAGAGGATAGTCATGGCCGTGGTCTAAGTAGTCCAAGCTCTTGAATAAAGAACATATCATGTTCCAGATCTTGTTAGAGAGGATGAGACTGATCCTAGAAAGGAAAAGGCCAAGGATTTCTGGACAAATAATTCTCCTACCTTCTGACGTAGCATATAACCACATGAAGCAGATGAATGGATTGAAAAGATCAATTGCATGTTTGAGTTTCGGGATACAACTGATTAGTGTAGGGTGAAATGTTCCTCCTTTCTATTGGAGGGTCCTAGCCATGGGTGGTGGGAATTGGTTCTTCAGACTGGGAAGAATGAGAAGATGCACTGGGGAGATTTCAAGGTGGTATTCAATGAAAATTGATGCCCTGAGGTGTTGTCTTATTCTAGGTCCAAGGAGTTCATGGACCTTATTTAAAGGAATCTATCCATGATGTAGTATGCTAGCTGTTTCCCTGAGTTGGTTCGGTATGCCCCGAAAATCTTCTCCAATGAGCAAGCAAAGGCCTCAAGTTTTGTGAAAGGCTTGCGACCATAGATATAATCCCATATGTTCTTGGTCAAGATAAGGACTGATGCTAAGGTCATTTACCAAGCGTTCATGGTGGAGATTGATCGGAAAGGCAGGGCGGGTTTCTCGGGATCATTATCAGTTTTGGGTAGTGGAAGCTACTCAGAGAAGAAAATGATGTGGGAGTTAAAGGTGAAGCAAAGAGGTGGAAGTTCAGACCACTCTTATAGGAATTCTTCATCAGTGGCTTCTGATGAGACATTGGATGTGCACCATAAGTGTGGGATGCCCGATCACATCCGACCAGAATTCCCACATCCTCTGAATCCTGGTTACGCATGAGGAGGCATGGGGAATTTACAGCACTTCTGTTGGGTGGAACTTCCACTTCTGAGTGAGGATAGGTCAGTGGCTTCAAGAGGAGAGCCATCACAAGCCATCAAGGAGTATGGGATCTTTATTTTGTGTCCACAGTTGTAGGGTTGGGTCATCTTCTAGGTAGACCTTGTTTACGGAACAACAATAGTCTAGTAGTCATCCTCAGGCAGAGATTAGACACCCCTATGCGGTGGATTAGGCACCTCTAGGATCAGAGGTGGGATCGTCGACTGTTTGAGGTACCATTTTGATCACATCTTCTATAGATGCTGAAAATTTTGATAAAGGTACATCTATTTCATTAATTATTCCCATTCTGTGTACATGCTGAATTTACCAACCAAGTTGTTGCCTCTTGCAATGGAGATTGTGATACCGCTGGGAAAGAAGAATGATCATGGTCTTAGGTGCCCCTTGTGTGTGATCTTTGTGTCGGGTATTGAGATGAGGTGGGAAATTTTGGTCTTAGATATGGATCTTTTCAACCTGATACATGGAATTTATTTGATGGTACACTTCTAGGCACGCATTTATTTCTACAGAGGGCGAGTGAGGTTCACAGCTCCTAATGGGATTCATCTGGTTTTTTGGGGAGAATGGGATCATTGGTTGGGTCGTGCAGAACCTCAACTCCTAGTGATGGGATGTATTAACATCCAGTTATCATCCTTCATGCTAGAGGACATGGGTCTTTCCCCTGGAGGTTCACTACCTCATGTGGTGAATTAGTTTCCATAGGTATTCCCAGATGATTTCTCAGGTTTTCCACCCGAGCGGGATGTTGATTTTTCGTTTGATCTGGCATAGGGAACACAACCAATATCTCTTCCCTCATATTGCATGGCCTCAACCATGTTGAGAGAATTAATTATATATCTGGATGACTTAGAATCCAAATTATTTATTAGCCCGAATGTCCATCCTTGGGTTGCTCTGGTGTTGTTCATGAAAAAGGCTGACGGATCCTTCCGGTTGTGCATTGACCACCAGAATCAGAATTAAGTAACAATAAAGAAAAAAATACCCTTTTCCTGGATTATATTATTTGTTTGATCAGTTTAAGGGGGAAATTTGGTTCTCAAAAATATTATTGAGTTCGGGATAGCATCAACTCAGGGTAAAAAAAGCCGATATCCCGAAGATATCCTTCCAAAGAAGGTACGAAAACATTGAGTATTTGGTCATGTCCTTAGGATTGACCAATACTCAAGTGTTATTTATGGAAATCATGAATTGGGTGATCAATAAATACCTTTATTCCTTTTTTTGTGGTGTTTTGAATGACATTATAGTATACTATGGCTCTGAGGAGGAACACGAACATCTCTTGAGGATCATCATGGGCATTATGCAAAATCCCTGCCTCTATGAAAAGTTGTCAAAGTGCACTTTTTGGAGTAGGGAAGTGAAATTTATAGGGCATGTGTTTTATAATAAGTGGGTTTTAGTGTAACCTGAAAAGATTAGTGCAGTCATGTCATGGGAGAAACTGAAGAACATGTTCGAGATCAGGTGTTTCCTTAGCTTGGCTTGTTATTACATGTGTTTTGTTCATGATTTCTCTCGACATGATTCACCGATGAAAGTGCTCACCCAGAAAGGTGTGGTGTTTGTATGGGGCCCAGAATTTCATGCATTCTTCGAGGATATGAATCATCGGTTGACTTCCATCCTCATGATGGTTTTTCTTGAGGCCATAAAAAGGTATGTGGTCTATTTTAATTTTTTTGGTATTTATCTTGGGTCTGTGGATGTGGAGGATGATAATGTGGTGGTTTATGGATCTCACCAACTCCATCCACACAAAAAGAAATATCCATCCCATGACTAGGAGTTTTCAATAGTGATTCATGCTTTGAAGACTTGGAATCACTACCTCTTCAGGGATAGGTTTTTAGTCTACTGTGATCTCAAAATATTGGCCTATATATTCTTGAAAAAGGAAATTATCTTGAGGCAGCATCGCTAGATCATGTAATTACAGGGGTTCGACTTTGAAATTGTCTATACCCCCGGAAAGGGTAATGTGTTGGTTGAATCCTTGAGAAGATGGGTTCCAGTGCAGGCTTTGAGGAATTCTAGTGATGCGTGGTCATTGATGGGACTCTTTTCTCATATTCATGTTGAGACCAGGGAGCATGGTGGAGGTGTGTTCCTGGAGAGCGTCCAGATGACTCCTCTGTTAGTGTTGATTCAGTAAGAAAAACCTAGTGATGAGATTTTTCAGTGGCCGAGGATGTTTCATCATAGTGAGGATACATCCTCTTATTAGTCATCGTCTCCCAAGGGAATATTGTGCTTCAAGGGCCACTCAGTAGTCCCATCATCCCTATGGAAGGTAGTGATGATGTATATCCACCAGTACTAGTGGGATGTCCATCCAAGTACCACCAAGAAATATGATGATGTGATACAATAATTCTAGTGGCTAGGTATGCGACGAGACATAATAGAGGTTGTGTTGAGATGCTACACATGGCAGTAGGTTAAAGTAGAGCATCGAAGGCCCTCCGATTTTCTCCAACCATTAACCATTCCTACCTGGAATTGGGAAGAGGTCACCATAGACATCATTGTTGGATTTCCTCGTACACCTCGTGTTAAGAGTTCTGTTAGGGTGGGGGTTGATCATCTGACCAAATCAGCCCAGTTCTGCCCGATCAAAGATACAACTAAACTAGATGAGTTTGGTTCTTTGTATCTTCAAGAGGTGGTGAGACTCCATGGTGTGTCAGCATTTTTTGTCTCATATAGAGACCCATTCTTCACTAATCGATTTTGGTAAGGCCTTCATAAGGCCTTGGGGTCTTAGATTAAAATAGGCACAACATACCATCCTCAGACAGATGGTCAGACAGAGCGGGAGAATCCGAATTTGGAGGACATTCTTTGTGCATGTGTTCTGGGCATTGAGGTTCCAGGGATATCCATTTGTGATTGGTTGAGTTTTATTATAATAATTTTTACCAATCCTCCATTATAATGGATCCTTTTCAGTCGTTATACCGTCGGACATGTCCCCCCCCCCCCCATGTTGGGCTAAGGTATGTTAGACCTCACTGCTGGGGTCGAGTCTGGTGCAGGAGATATCTAGGAATGTAAATTTTTTTAGGAATCACTTGATGAAACCTCAGTGTCATCATAAATCATATTATTATCATAGGGTTAGAGACCTAGAGTTTCCTGTGTGTGAAAGGCTATTATTTAAAGTGGCCCCTCTTCTGGGCCATCGTCGATTGGGAATGTAAGGGAAGATCATGTCGTGATATGTCGTGGCCTTGGAGATCACCAACAATATTGGGAATGGGGAATATAGGTTCGATTTACCTTCTATGTTGACATCCATCCATGATGTCTTCCATGTCTCCTAGTTGAATAAATACAACCTGGATCTGTCACATGTGTTCAGTTGGGAAGAATTGAAGTTATTTCCTAACTTGTCAATCTTTGAGCAGCCAGTGAAAATAGTGGACTCCAAATAGAATGTGCTTTCAGGGAAGTCTATTCCAATGATCCGTGTTTGATGGAAACATGGTGGTGATACCCATGAGACCTGTGAGATTATGTCATGGGTGGAGTATAGATATCCATTCTTGTTTGTCGATCAGGCCTCTAGTCGACATTTTGTGGAGGAATTTTTTCATGGTGGGGATAATTTTCACGCCCAAATTCTTCATTAAAGTCGTTATATTTTTTAAACTTTTTATCATAACATCCCCCCTATGTCCCCCCTAATCCCCCATAATATTTTGTGGCTTTTGGAGATGTTTTTTGGGGAGAAAGGAGGGTGCACAGTTTAAGTGCATGGTTCTAAACCGTGCATCAATGTATAAGACATTAAAAATGTTTTAAATGGCCTATTTTTCCTCAAAATATATATACTAATTAGGTTTTTCCTCCTCCTATTTGATCCTAACAGCCATAGAATACCCCAAATATTCTCAAAACCTCTTCCGAACTCCATTTTGAAGGAGGATTTGGTAAAGGAACACCAAAGAATCTCAAGTAAGTGTCTCTCCATCTTAGTTACTCCACTTTTGAAGAAGTTATTCTCTTTTCGTTGAAGTATCAAATGACCAGAGTCTAGGGTTTCGAACATATTGTTTTTCCCTGGCTTTTCCTAGTCTATTATTGTGGTTGTTGTCTTGATCTTGGTCCCTCATGGTGCGGAAGTGGTAGCACTTTATTTTTACACAAAGATTTAAGGGTTTTAACTAATTTGGTAGGTTATTCATTTTAGTATGCAATATGTCTGAACTAGATTCCATTTTTATAGTATATGAATATTTATTTCATTTTAATGTTTCTACAAAAATTGTTTATAGTGGAAATTAAAAATAAAATGTATTATTAGCTGCTATGTTTTGGTGAAATTTGGGTGTTTCATATAATTTGTTTATTGGCCCATTAAAGGGGGACCTATAATTATTTAGTTGAAATTTTTGAACATTATTAGGGATGAAAATAATGTTTTTAGTGTTCTTATACTTTTGTTTTTGTTGTGAAATTGGTTTATGGTGATGTTGGTTTAGTAAATGGGGTTTGAGGACCAATTTGGTGTTAAATTGGTTGTTTTACAAGGATATTCTAGGTGATGCTTATTTTTGGTTGTTTTATAACTCATGTAATGCGTTTATAGGATTGTTTTTAGAGTTTAAAATTATTTTCTAGAAAATATGAGTATGCACATGGTATGAAAATGGGGATTTCAAAGAGTTTTTGGTGCATAACAATGTCGGGGTTTTGAGAAATTGTTTTATTGAAAATCAAATTTTTGTTGTTTTGTGTTTTATGTTGAATAATGTTTTTATAGATATGGTAATATTTTTATGGGACCATTAGTGATGTTTTATATGAAAATGTATACATGTATCTTGCTGAAATTGTTTGAGCTCAATGGGGGAGGCACGGGTACCTAGGTGGGTGGATTTGTACTAGTATGGCTAGTGAACAAGATGGGTTATGTCCATGTTTCACATAGAATTTGGATAAAGACAACGCTAACTAAACTATATGGATGATTATTTGGGACCAATACGTTATGGATATATTCCCTACTAGTGGCTCATGCATGAGAATAGATTTTTCTATGGTTACTTCACACAGAGGTACGAGGTACATAGGTCCCGAGACAATCTAGTTCCTAGGGGTGTTCCTGGACTTATTGATCATTAGATTTGTGGTATTTTCCCTATTATTAGGTTGTGTTTGGATGTGAATTACAGAATATAACATTTATTATTGAAATGTTTTATCATTCCTAATGTTTTAGTTTGAAAACAGGTTTCAATTGAATGTTATGTTTCTTGGATTTTATCAATGCTTTTCGTTACAAATTAAAACTACATACTTATTCACCATGTATTGAATATTCTTTGGAATCATTGTGTGGTATCCTATTGAGTATAGGATCACATGCTACATACACACCTTGGGTGTATGTATACTTGTTTATGTATGACTCATGTAAAGGAAAGTCTTTGGGTGATGGTGGTTCAGGGTGTTAGTTCCCATCCTTGGGGCGGAGTTAGGGAGACAGCCTGTGGATAATGACCCCTTGTCGTGTGGAGTCCTTGGCACTATTTTGCTGAAGTCTTTATTTTTATTTGGACCACTTTATTATCTCTTATCCAATGTATTCAGTTTGTGTTTTTTCAAAAGGCTTCTTTTGCTCATAAATTTTAGATTTATATTTTGGATTTTTTTATGTTTTATGCTTTCATACTTAGGGAAATCATTCCCAACCCTAATTTAATGATTCCCGAGAAACTGTCCTAGAACGTGGTGATATGTAACTCCCTTAATGACTTTCCACATGCCAATATTCATTTCTAGTATTGATGATGACTAGATTCATTTGTTTACAGATTAGATCCTTTTCTGTTCTCATCACTGATAATGATTCATGATCCTTTCTACTTAGAGCATCCACTATATTATTTCCATTACAAGGAAACTATTGGATTGAGACGTCATAATCTAGGATTATATCTAACCATATTCACTGAATCTTATTATTCTCTATCTGTATGAATACATTTTTGAGACTCATGTGATCAGTATATTTCAACACTTCTCTGCATAGAGATGATGTTTCCAGATTTCTAATTAAATCATCATAGGTTACAACTCTATATCATATGTGGGGTTGTTTTTATCATGTTTTATTATATTTTATGAGGCATAGTCTATTACACTACTATTTTTTATTAACAGACGGCCTAATCCCTTCTTTGAATAATCAATGTACAACAAAAAGAGTTCTCAACATATCATGAGTGTGAATACTTCTTCAATGGTAAGCCAATTTTTGAGTTCCTTAAATCTTTCCTCACATTCTTGACTCCAGAAAAAAAATCCCCTTCCATGTTATCTTGGTCATTAAGTTTGAAAATCAAGAAAATATTTCCGAAATCATGAGTAATACCCATCTAGAACAATGAAGCTATGGATCTTAGTTGCAGATATTGGCATGGGCCACTCGTCGATTTCCTTTGTCTTAGAAAGGTCGACAAATATTCCTTTTCTAGTGATAATATTCCCCAAGACTGATTGTTCCTCTATCCAAAACTAAAATTTATTGTACTATACACATAGCTTCTCCTTTCAAAAATCATTCATTTCAGTATTCAAGTTTTCCTCAAGATCCGCCTTTCTCTTAGAGTATATCATAGTAGCATCGATAAATACTACCAAAAATTTGAAAAATTAATATCTAAAAAAAGTATTCATTAGATCCATGAAAATTTATAGAGAATTAGTGAGTATAATGTTAATAACTATGAACTCATAGTGTCCATACCTAATTGGTAAGGAAGACTTTGGAATATCATCCTTCACCTCATTTAATTTTTGATATCCTGGATGAAGTTCCACATTAGAGAAATAACTAACCCCCTGAAGCTAATAGAATAAATCATCTATATGAGGCAGGGGATACTTATTATTTATTGTTATTTTATGTAGCACATGATAATCATGCATTTGAATATGTAACCATCCTTTATCTTGATGAAGAGGACTGATGCTTCCCATGGTGAATCACTTGGGCATATAAAAACCTTTTCAACATTCTCTTGTAATTGATTACTTGGCTCCTACAACTCTATTGTAACCATTCTATAAGGTGTCATTGATATAAGTAGTGATCTAGGAATAATTTAAATTGATAACTCAACATCTCGATAAGGAGGAAGACCAATAAATTATTTAGGTAATACATTTGTGTAATCCCTCCTGATTGGCTTGTCCTCGAGAATGATTCTCTCAGTTTTCTTTACCATTTGAGCTAGACATGTCTTCTCACAAGGTAGTAATATAAAAACATGATAAAATGTTTATAATTTAGATTAATCTTCCCCTTAAATCTTGTAGATAATTAAAGGATGCTTCAGGATTGGAAGATTGATCCCCCATTAATAACATTTGATGTTGGATTTGTATAAAGATATCCATTCCAGGCCCAATATTACATCGAAATCCAATAAGAGAAGTATGATGAGAATTTTTGGGAGGATTAGTACACAAATGTTAATTGGGGATGAGTTATATTCTTTGGATTCAATAATTTCAACATTATCATGTTCTCATAGATAACTCAATATCTATATTTAAATGTGGTGTTGAGCTGGCTCTACTAAAATTGTAGGATATGAAAGAATTTGTAGCACAAAATCAAATAGTAAATTCTCTATTCTCAAATGAATAACTAGAATAACTTTAACCATGTCTTTTTTTAGCTCCACTTCAATAGTAGTGAGATCATAAGACCATCCTTTTTTCTATAGCGGTTGTTGTTGATTTCCTCTGACAACCCTTTGATTAAAGAAATGTTTCTCAAAACGCACTTGTTCCTTTTAGTAGAAGCAATTCACTATTGGATGAGCATGGATCTAAACCATTTTATCTTCATCCACATTAGTGGGATTATTTATATTCCTTCAGTAGTTCTTAGACAAATGTCCCATCGTACCATATTTGAACCAATGCATGGTTCCATTTAGACTATTCCCATGATGCTTCTTCCAACAATTTTGAAACATTGGATGATCAATCTTCTTTCCATTATGAGATTATCTTTAGTTACACTCATATTACACTCCATTTAATGCTTTTTCACCTATACCACAAGACCACTGAGAGTATTTGATCTCCATTTCATCCTTGAAGGAACATCGAACTATCTCCTCCAAACTATCGAACTCTGAAATCACAAATGCTTTTCATACACATGGTTTTAGTCTGCTAATGATGTGAACCAACTATATTTAGGTGATCATGACATAACTGGAGGCGTATCATGAATGCATTGTGTTTTTCGGTTCATACGCCATGATAGAATCGTCTTTCTTCAACTTAAGTCCATGGAACTCTCTTTCCAACGTGAGATGGAGGGTTTGGGATAAATATTTATTGAAAACCATTTTATTGAATTCCTCACAATCCATGGAATCAATTTCCTCCTAAGACTTTGTTTTAATGATCAGTGTCCACAAAATGATAAGCAGCCCTGTCAAAATGGTAGAACTCCAACACTAATTTCTATTATTCTGAGCTCTAGAGGATAGATAATATCTTTTCAATGGAGTTAATACACTTTTTCTTTGGGTATGGGATCAGAAGATACACTGAAAATTGGGGCCTTTTCCGCATGAAGGATTCAATGAGAACTTCCCCTTTCTTTGGAGGATGAGGGTGTTCCACTTGATTCATGTTATTATTCATAACATGATCTAGGTGATAAAGTACATTCATAATATTTTGAGAACCCTTTCTTATCATATCAGGCACACAATTAGGAAAATGATCAAATTTTTTATCACATTGATTTTTGGCATGTGTGATACTATTTCCTACCATTAACTAAGAAAAATAATTTTCAATTAGGTGGATTGAATACTTAGCTAATAAGAATTAAAAAAGAAAACATTAAATATAAAAGGAAAAAATATTTAAGTAATGTTATATCCTAACTTTTGATTCCCTGGGTTTCAATCTACGGTACCCATGATATATTTCCACACATTTAGTCTTATGGGATTATTATTTTTTCTCTCTTAAAAATGTCTCATACTAATCTTATTAATTGACCAATGAATATCCCCGAGGAGTGTCAAACCAGGAGGGTAGTAAGCCACGTTGTTGTGCACCAGTTTCCATTAGAGTCTAGATCAATATGGTGTTTCCAAGTTTTAACCCTAGATATATCTATGACGGAGGCGTTCACTTGTTCGTATCCAGATAGGGATGAATTATAATGATAAACCACTTAATATAAACTTACAAAAATTTAGGGTTGTTTTATTATATATAGTATCATCTCTATGGTTCTTTGTATACACTATATTCATATTATCCAAAAAAAACTAGACCATCCATTGATACCAACTATAATCACCCTAGACTTTTAAACATATCATTTCATGATTTTAAGAATAATAAAACATCATATTACCAACCAAGGATTGTAATTTCTTGTACATAGTGTACAACATGTCAAGGTTAACCAACCAGGCCGTTGCATATAGTAGCATGATTCAAGGTTAACTACCATGACCGTTGCACATACCATCTCATTAGACTACACATTAACCAATGCATAGGAGAACTATCAGGGAGCACCCATCTTAACATGTTCATGAATATTATTTCCACATAATTAATCACACATAATCAATCGTATATAAACAAAAGGGTGCCTATTGAAATAAATGGCTATCATAATCATGTCACAAATCATAATGAATGAGCATATCATTGTAACATCCTTGGTAAACAAATAATATAAAATTTTCATATTTATTAATATTTATTATTTAAATATTAATTCTAATTTAAATGAGATGATATTTCTGATAGCGTACTCAAAATGAAACAATGGATTTCTCCAAAATCTTATGTTGCACTCAACGTTGATTTATACTGAAAAATATTATTATATTATTATTATTTTAAATGGTGGTTAACGTATTGTAGTTTTATTGGTTGGAATGAATAGAACTAAATAAAATATGATTAAAAGTGTTTTTGAAATGTCTTTAAATTTATCCAATAAATTTTTGAGGCTTAAAATAATGATCAATCCAATTTTAAGCATGAAATACTCTAATATTCATTAAAATGGTGTTTCCCACTTTTTGATTGAGAACCCTTTTTAAATTTAAATTTTTAAATTTTATATGTTATATTTGACAAAATAAAATTATTTTTTAGAAGAGGAACGTTAAAATTTTCTATGGATGAAATTTTGGTATTTTTCTAGTAAAGTTTATTTTTAATGAATAATGAAAAATACTACATTTTAATTCAAAAATGTATTTTAATCTAATTTATTTATAAATTTAGATTTTAATTTTAATTGGTATTAAAGAGTAATTTAATTATATTATTATCATTTAATACAGTTTTGGTCATTTTATTAAATTTCACTAATAATATGACATAAACACATATCAATATTTGGGTAGTTTTTACATCATAAAAATACTTTTTTTAGTTTTGACATCAAGAATTTATTTTAAATTAATTTTTTCCAATTATGTGTTTTGAATTTTCCAAAATGGATTCCATATTTGGAATCAGGAGATTTAAATTTCATCAATATGTACCTTTTATTTTTAGACATTATGAATAGTAACTTCTCTAAATATTCTATTTACAACGGTTAAAGGTTAAATCTGGTAAAAAATGTTAAAAAATAATATTAAAATAAAATTAAATTATAATAAAATTTGTCATAATCCTATTGGATGAGATATTTTAGACCATGGGCATCCTTGGGTCGATTTTAAGACCCCATTGAGGCTCTTGTGTGTGGAAATGACATTTAATTACTTTTAATTTAAAGTTAAGTAACATATAACCAAAACATTTATCTTTTAGTAAAATGATTATATGGGGTTATATAAGTGATAATTCTGACTAAAAAATTAAATTATAAAGGTAATTATATTTCATACATCGTGGTATATTATTTATAATTTTTAGAAATTAAATAAATAAATATATTCAAGAAAAAATGATGATGTAGTGATTACCTTATTATTGAATGATTTAAATAAATGAGATTATAAATATTAAAATAAATTTATTTTAAAGATTTTTATTCAATAAAATAATTTTGGGTATATTTATTGCTTCATATATTGGAATCAATGATTTTTTTTCTAAATAATCAAGTTTTTATGGATTTTTAAAAATTAGTGATATGAATTGTTTACAAATTAACATAAATGAGTTTTGTTAAAAAAAATATTTGATTAAATGATATAATAATACTACAAATCTAAGATTCTACTAAATGATATAGATAATACATAAATTTTAAAAAATGAATCAATTGATTTTCAATTTTTAATTTATAGTAAATATATTAACCATATAATATGAATATATAAGAAGACATGGTAAAAGATAAGTTAGTTAAAATGGGTAAAAACAAAAATATAAGGAAAAATTTGTAAACTTGATTTTTCTAAAACCATTTTTTCAAGTTATTTATAGACAAAAAAACATCTTCTCACTAAATTAAATGACTTTGGGACGTTTCAAAACTGTGAATAATTTTATAATAAAATAATAATTTCAAACTTTTCTAAAGTACCCCTCCTCAATCTTATAAAAGGACACCATCTCTAGCCCTTAATCACAAAAATCAATCCCCCTTGGTGCATCCATAATCAACCCAAATAATCTCCCAACATCCCTCTCACACTCCTAAATTCCTTACCTTGGAAAGAAAGATATTCATGAAGCCTTTTTTATCTTAACTCAAAAGGAGTTGCCCGATTTGAGGTAATGTCTTCTCTCAAGATTATTTCATTTATTTTCCCTTATCTAACCAAAAAACTCTCTATTTATTCAATTATTTTATAACAAAAAAAGTATCTTAAACATTCCATGATGTTTTTGTTCCAAATATTCTACCAACACTCAAACACTCCTCCTTCTATTGGATTTAGAACATACTGTTTCTATGAACGATGAAATGTTTCCTTATGAAACGATGATTGTTCAATTATCACCTACCACCTCTCATGGTGGATATTATGATTGTAATGTATTTATATATGATTTAAATTATATTTATATTTTATATATTCTTTTATATTTTTTATTTACATCATACCTTTATGCTTTCCTAATGTATAAATACGATAATTTAATTGAGGAGGTTCACCCCCCCCCCCCTGCGAAGTGATATGAGTCTTTACTGAAATAATTAATGAACATATGTAACATATATAAAATATATATTATATAGTAATTATATTATTTGTATGTTTCATTTAGTTTTTATTCCTTTAAATATGAAAAAGAAATGAATGAAGTGTTCATGCATACATGTGGCTTACTGACTCAATTAACGTTTAAATTCATTTATTTTTAAAAAATGTTATAGACTATTATAAATACATATATAATGGATTTTTATAATATTTAAATCATTAATACAATTCTGGTGATAATGGACTTTTGACCACATGGACACTTTGTAATTATAACATGTTCCTTTTTTACTCAAGTACCGAACATCGACAAATCGATCGATATGAACCGAAATAATTATGTGATTGTTTTAGCAAGGTAATAAGTGATATAAAAGGTATAATAATCTTGAAAAAGGTTATAAAGAAATTATAAATTATCTTTATTTTATTATTCATGGAGATAAAGAATGAACAATACATGTCATACACAAGGTAAGGGATATTGTCTAAATCTCCTTTCATTGATCCATATTTTCATTTATACATGAATTTATTTAATATGGTGTATAAACCCCTTTAGCTTTTATTTTCATTCTATGGGAATCATTTTTCTACAAAGCGTTTTACTAAACAAAAAAAAGGAATGTTTCCTTTTTATGTACGTGACGACAATGACATTTCCGCCACCACAAGCATTATTTGATATCTGGCTTCCTTAACATTCTATAACATTTTAAAAATAAATAAATACCATATACAATTTACATGTATTTTGATACTGAAAATTGTTTTTAGAAATTATTGATTATGTAAATATCATGAAATTTTAATATTGTGATTGGAATGTGGAAATGTTTTCTTTCAGTTATGCTTGGTTTATGTGTTATGATTATGTTATGGTTCTTGGGCATTGTTTACATATACGGGTGGTTGTATTATAAAACTAGGGAGGGTGAGCCTGAGATAGCTCTCCAATGCATTGGGTAACATAATAGAGGTAAACCTTAATGTTTCTCTGAAGGGATTTAGGGAATATACTCTAATTGGTATTCCAAATGTAACTCCCAATGTATCTAAGAAATCAATTGCGTAAGTATGTTATGGATTAAAAAAGTTAGCATTATGATTAATGATTTCTATGTATTATTCATTTATCATATTAATTTCTTAGTTATATTAAATAGCTTATATTTTATGACTAAAAGGTATAATTTCATTAACTTGTATGTATTTATAGACTAATGTTTTCTGTACTTGTTTTATAACCCTTACTGATCTTTTTATGATATTTTCAATTTTTTGAAATGTTTTTTCACAACATATAAGGATGCGTTAGTGAATATAAGAATTCAATAAGATTTTTATCAGTAAAATAATTATTATTTTAATTAAGAAGTTTTATTGTTCTGAAAAAATTTGGTTATAGTAGAAGTGTCAAAATTATAATATTTGAGATGTAATGTAATAGTTATGGCCTAATTATATAAAACTATACACCTGAAAATATCATTAATGTAGAATTATTTACTTAACTCAATATTATGTAATATTTATGTATGGGGCTAATACTAGGTATCATAGGTCAGTTTAGACAACTTTAGGAGTCAAGATATTGTTAAATTAATATCCATAAGTTGATTTAGGGTAATATTGAAATCATATAGCATTTGAATATTACCATGTTACTTAACCTATGATATTTCTTTGTTCATAATGGTTTCCCGTAGAGGAAGCAGTGAATCTATGATGGTAAAACATTAAGAGGAAGACAACCTTCCAAATTAGCAACTAGAGATGGTGGGAATAATAACTGAACAGTTTGTTGCAGTGATGGAACAATTGACCCAGGATATAAATAGGGGTGGAATCCATGCATGAGATCATCTAGATCAACCACAGAGGAACATATTAGTAGTGGAGCACTTCTGGAGGCAACAACCCCCATCATTCAAATTATCATATGACCTTGTGCTAGATGAATTGTGGATTAAATCACTATAAAATATTTTTGATGTCATTGGGTGTTCATAAAACCAAAATTATAGTTTCATTTTTACCATTTAGAAGAAGAATTCGATCAGTGGGGATCAATGGATAAAATATCAGTCATTGTGATGATATTCATGCTCTTGATTGGGATGAATTCAAAGGTATGTTTCTTGATAAATATTTTCCTACGGCAGCTTTCCATAGGATGGAAAACAATTATTGGAATTGAGGCAGGATGAAGAGTCAGAGGTTACTAATGAAGAAAAATTCACTCGACTTGCAATGTATGATCCAAATTTCATGTGGGATCTTGATAGTAAATTCAACTATTTTCACTGAGGATTAATTCTTATGTATCAAACGACATTACCATCTCATGAGTTCAAATGATATGAATAACTTGTTCGATATGGAGAGAGGGTGGAAATGGAGTTTTCTAAGGACTAGGTGTTCTTTGAAAAAAATAGAATAAAATGTCCAGGTGGCATAAAAAAGGGATGAACTCTTCAAAAAAACTCTGATGGTAAGAAACATAAGATTATCGTTATTGAAAATTTTGGTAAAAATAACACTAGGTAATGCCTTTTGAATTATTGTTATGATTATTATTTGGTAAAAAGGAAGATAAGGCACATAATTGCACTAAAAAAGGTCAAGGTAATTGTATAAAAAATATAATTTACAATCATAAAAATGTTTTATGTGCAATGGAATGGGTTATTATGAAAATGTGTATCCAAAGAAGTACTCAAATAATGGAAAACAATTGTGCTATAAGTATAAATGGATGGTGATAAACTTTGCAACTTCATTAGAAAATGTTGGGCCATCGAATGGAGTAATTTCATGTAAATGGTTTATTTATTCATGTTATGCCAATGTGATATTTCATTCAGTGTCTAAATATTATTTCATTTCTGAAAAAATGTTATAGTTAATTGGGGATTGTATATCATTATATGAATCTTGAACTTATGGTAAAAACAATATGAGGAAATTTTGAGACAAAAATAAATTATGATAACATTCTTGTCCTTATGTGCGTAATGAATCTACCTGCAAACCTTATTTTTTCCTCTAGTGTAGATTGATGTTATTTTTGTTATGGATGGGCTTTACATTTATCATGGTACGATTTACTACAGATCTAAAGAGATATATTTTAAGAAAGTATTTCTATTTATGTACAAGAATGAACCCTTACTTTTGATAACATATTTGGAAGCTGAGAAACTTGAAATAGATGGAAATTAATGTTATGTTTCCAATATTGTTGAAAAAAAAGGAAATGTTCAGATTAATGATGTGACATCGGTAAATGAGTATATATATGTTTGTCCTGATTAGTTTTTTGGTATAATACATGATCTTGAAGTTGAATTTACTATTTACTTAGTTCCAGATGTTAATCCAATTTCAAAATCCCCTTATCTAATGGATCAAATTGAAATTTTAGTAAAAAAGAATGAATTTCAGTAGTTATTAGATAATGGTTTCATTCGACCTATCACATCACCATGTGGTGCTCCGGTATTTTTTGTTAGCAAGAAATATAGTTCAATGAAACTTTTCATTGGTTATAGGTCCTTGAATGAAACCACAATTATAAAAAAATATATTTTTCCTCATATTAATGATTTGTTTGATCAGTTCCATGGAGCATAGTATTTTTAGAAGATGCACATGAGGTTGGGGAACTATTAGTTAAAAGTAAAGTAAGTAGACATTCTGAAGACCATGTTCCGTACTATATGTGGCCACTATGAATTTTTAGTTATACCATTTGGGTTAACCAATACATTGACTATATTCTGGGATCTTATGTATAGAATGTTTTGTGTGTTCATGGATATGTTTTGGGATGTGTTTATAAATGATACTTTAGTTTATTCTAAAATTAATGTGTATAATGAAATTAATTTATGGGTATTATTGAAAACCGTAAAAGAAAAGAAACTATATCTGAAATTCACCAAGTGTGAGTTTTGGTTACAAAAAAAATCATTCCATTCTCACATTGTTTCTAAAGAGGGCATATGTATTGATCCCACTAAAACAATATTTGTTAAAGAATGACAAAGGCCCTCAAATATAACTAATATTCGTAGTTTTCTTGGTTTATCAGGTTATTGCATGTGGTTTGTTAAAATTTGACATGTTATCTATCTCACTAACTAAGATAACTCAAAAAGAAGTTATGTTCATCTGGAAAACATAATGTGATGAATATTTTCATGAATTGAAATTAATATAGGTGAATCCTCCAGTTTTGGCACTACCTTCATGAAATGGATAATTTTTAATCTATAGTGATGCTTCATTGAAAGGACATGGATGTTTCCTAGTGCATAATGATTAGTAAATTGATTATTTGTCACGTCAGTTGAAACTACATGAGTAAAATTACCCTACACATGATTTGAAATTAGCTGTTGATGTTTTTTTAAAAAAATTATAGGCATAATTTTTATGGTGTAAAGTGTGAAATATATACTGATAAAAAATTATTCAATTATATATTCACTAAAAAATAATAATACATAATACCAAGAATATGGATATAATTAATCAAATTTTATGATTGCACGATCCATTACCATCTAGGAAAGGCAAATAAAGTGTATACACTTTGAGTTTAAAAAGTATTTTTACATTAACCATACTACATTTGGAATGATATCCATTGATTTTTGAATTGATTAACATTAACATGGATGTTGTTAGTGCATAAAATTCCTCTGTTTTGTTTCAGGTTTTAATGCAATATTCTTTAGTAGATAGAATAAATCAAGTTCAGAAAGATGAAAGTGAGTTTCAAGAAATGGTATAATTGGTTCAGAAGGGTAATTTACCTGACATTAACATTGATAGAGACTATGTTTTTAGTATTATAAAGAGATTATGTGTGCCTTTTGATTAAAAGTTGAAGAATGAGTTATTATATAATGCTCATAGTTCTTTGTGTTTAGTTAATCCTAAGAGTACTAAGATGTAGATAGGTCTTTGACTGTATTACTCGTGGTATGGAGTGAAAAATGATATTTCTGAAATTATTGTGAAGTGTTAAATTTTTAATATGATAAAGAAGAATGGATGTTATCTTAAGGGATCCTTCGGACTTTGCTAATTACAATGTTGAAATGGAAAAATGGGTCCACAGATTTCATAGTGGGATTACTATATACGTATTGGGGTAATAATTCAATTTGGTTTTTTGTTGATTGATTGACTAAATATTTTAACTTTATTCTTATGTGAGATAGTCTACATCTAGATCTACTTTCATGATTGTATATTAATGATATATTCAGGTTACATGGAGTTCTCGTCTCCATTATATCTGATCATAATCATAGGTCCACTTATATCATTTGTATGGAACATTAGAAGTCATTGATAATGAAATTAAATTGTAGTACATCTTTTCATCTTCATTAACATGGATTTATAGAACAAACAATTCATACCTTGGAAGATATGTTGTGTGCATGTTCAATGGATTACAAAGGAAGTTGGGACAAATATCTTTCTTGGGATGAGTTTTATTATAGTAAAATTTTTCATTCTAGTATACAAATGGTATCATTTGAGGCATTATATGTAAAGTGGTATTGAACTCCAACTCATTAGGATCAAGTAGGTGAAAGGAAGATGATGGGTCCATAATTGGTAGAAGAGATAGAAAAAAAAGATCAATTGATTCAAAAGTGCATGAGAACAACAAAAAGAAGGTAAAAACACTATGTGGATAACCAATAGAATGATTTTTTTGGGGGTAGGTGATCGTATCTTTATCAATGTTTATCCATTGAAAAGTTTTATGTGTGTTGGTAAGAAGAGAAATTTGAGTTCAATGTTCATTTTACCATATGAATTCATGGAGAATATTGGTTCATTTTCTTATAGGGTGTCTTTACCTCCAATTTTATCCTTGGTTCACAATGTTTTTCATGTTTCAATGTTGAGAAATTGTATGCCGAATTCATTTCTGGTTTTCAGTCTAGAGGTAGTTTAGTTGTAAGAGAATCATTTTTATGAGTATGAGCATGTCAAGATTCTTGACCGAAGAGATCAAGTGCTTCAGAATAAAAAAAAATTGGTAAAATGTTTTTTTGGAAAAATGATATGATTTAAGTGGAAACAAGGGAATATTAAAATGTTATGTGGGATAAATACCCCCACTTATATGAAAATTGAATAGAATTTCATGGACATTATTTCCAAAAGGGGGAAGGATGTAACATTACATGTTAAAAAAGAATATGACATTTTCACCTTCATTAATATTTTTGAATTAAATATTAAGTTTACTTTAAAGGGGATGCTTTGTATGATAGCGTATTCAAAATGCAACAATGGATTTCTCTGAAAGCTTATGTTGCACACAACGATGAATTATACGGACAAATAATATATTATTATTATTATTTTAAATTTTAGTTAATGCATAACTTTCTTAGAGGGAATGAACAGAACTAACTAAAATATGATTATACGTGTTTTTAAATGAATTTATATTTATTCTATATATTTTATATGATTAAAATAATATTGAATCTGATTTTAAGCATTAAAGACTCTAGTATTTTTTTAAAGGCCAACATACCGCCTTTTGATGGTGAACCCTTTTAAAAATCTAGTTTTTTACACATTCATATATTCTATTTTAAAAAATAAAATTTTTCTTTTGAAGCGTAACATCAAAATTTACATTTTATCAAATTTTGGAATTTTTCTAATAATGTTCATTTTAATGAATTGTTAAAAATACTTCTTTTTCTCAAAACTCTCTTTTAATCTAATTTCACATATAGTAACACATTACATTTAATTTTTTTAAAATTCTAATTGGATTATATTTTTATCATTTAATCTTATTTTGGTCATTGTAAATAATTTCACTATTAAATTGGACATAAACACATGCCAATGTTTTGGTAGTTTTTACATCTTAAAAACATGTTTCTTTTGTTTTTGACAACAAGAATTATTTTTAAATTAATTTTTCCCAATTATGTGTTTTGAAATTCTAAATATGGATTCCATATTTTGAATCAGGAGGTCCAAATTATTTCAATATGTACCTTTTATTTTTATACATTATTAATAGTATCATTAGTATATATTTTATTTACTATGGTTAATGGGTAAATTGGGTAAATAAAGGTAAAAATTTATATTATAATAATATTATATTACCCTAACACATGTCCTAATCCAATTTTACGAGATATGTCTGGCCATGGGAATCCATGGGTAAATTTTAGGACCCCATGGAACCACTTGTGTGAGAAAATTACATTTAATTACTTTTAATTTAATTTTTAGGAAAATATAACCTAAACATATATATTTTACAAAACCATTTTTATATGGGGTTATATATGGGATCCTTCATACTAAAAATATTCCTTATAAAGGTAAAAAGATTTTCTACATCATGGTATTTTATTTTAAATTTTTAGACATCTGACAGATAAATAGATTTAAGACACAATGATGATGTAGTGATTACATTATTAATTAATTATTTAAATAAATGTGATTGTAAATATTAAAAACAAATTGAAAATTTTTATTCCATAAACAAATTTTATGGATGATTATGTATTTTTTTTCTTTTAATTAATGATGTGTTTTCAAAATAATTAAGTTTTTATGGATTTTTAAAAAGTCAGGATAAGAATTGTATAATAATTGACATAATTGAGTTTAAAAAAATTAATATTTTATTAAATGATATAATAGTCATAAAATATAAGAGTTCACTGAATGACATATAAAATGTTTATAAATCCATTAATGAACCACTTGAGGTTCTATTATAATTTTATGGTAACTATATTAACAGTATAATATGAACAATCATGAATACATGGTAAAAGTTATATTAGTTAACTAAGGGTTAAAGATAAAAGATAAGGGTAAATTTCTGACCTAGATTTGTCAATAACCTATTGGTTGAGAGGTTTTCAACCCAATCGAATCATATATCTAAAATAAATTTCTTTTGGTCCTTGTGAAACCGAAAATCATTTTATAATAAAATAATGCATTCATACATTCTTAAAGTAGAACCCCTCTATCTTATAAAATAAAACCACCTCTAACCCTTAATGACACCTCTCAAGCAACCTTGGATCATCAAACCTCGTCCAAAATAAGCTCCCAATATCCAAATCTTCCTCTTATAATCCTTACCATTGGAATATGGAATTTCAAGAAGTCTTTTAAGCTTGAATCAAAAAGAGTTACCCGATTTGAGGTAATGTCTTCAATCAAGATTCTTTCATTTATTTTCCATTATACAGCCCCCTATATTCTCTCATTATTCAATTATTTTATATATACAATAGTATATTCAACATACTAATATTTTTTATTCCAATAATTCTATCTACACTCAAACACACCTCAATCTAATGGATTTAGAACATACTATTTCTGTGGATAGCGAACTACTGCCTCAGGAAACGATGATTGTTCAATTATCTCCTACCGCCTATCACGGTGGCCATTATGATGGAATTGTATTTATATATGATATATATTACGTTTATATTGTCTCTATTCTTCTTTATGTTTCATTTACATCTTACCTTTAGGCATTCCATAACATGTAAATACGATAATTTAATTTTACGAAGTGCGGTCTACGACCCGCCCAATGTTATATGACTCATTCATGTTGTACATGGAATGAATAAAGGACATAATTAATGAACATATGTAAAATATAAAACATATATATTATACTAGAATTATAATATCTATATATATGTATCATTTATTTTTCATTCCTCTAAATATGAAAAATAAATGAAAGTAGTTTCATGCGTACACACAAATAACCATCACCGTGAACAGTGCATTTCATTTCATATATACAAATCTTATGGTCTATTCTAAAAACATATATATTTGATTTATATGATATTAAAATAATGAATACAATTATGGAGATAAATTAATTTTTACCACATGGAAAAAAATTTATTACAATAAGTTCATTTTTTACTCCAGTACCGAAAATCAAAAAAACATTCAAAATGAACATGAATAATAATATGATTGTAATAGAAATAAAATAAGTTATATAAAAGTTATAAAAAATATGAAAAATATTCTGAATCAAGTAAAAATTTACATAATTTTATTTTTTAGGGAGGTAAATAATGAACAAGACAAGTCGAGCACAATGTAAGGGACTTCATCTCAATCTCCTTTTATGGAGGCATATTTTGATTTATTCAAAACATTAATTTATATGATGTATAAACCCATTATACATTTAATTTAATTAAAATAGAATCTTTTTTCTACAAATCATATTACTAAATAGAAAAAAGGAATGTTTTTTTAAAATTTACGTGATGACAATGACCTCTTCGCAGCAGCAAGCAATATTTGATATCTGGCTTCCTTAACAAGCCATAACGTTTAAAAAAAAGCCAAATACCCTATTCTTGTATCTTGGTATTGAAATTGGTTTTGATAAAGTATTGAATATGTGAATATATTTAAATACTATATTGTTATTTTAATGTGGAAATGGTATCTTTATTTATGCTTATTTTATGAGTTATGATTATGTTATGGTTCTTGGGAGTTTTTTACGTATACAGGTGGTTTCGTAATAAACCTAGGGTGGGTGAGCCCAATATATCTCTTCAATGCACTATTTTAGTTGAAGGAGGTAAACATTAATTTTTCTCATAATAGATTTAGGGAATATACTATGATGGTTATTTCAAACGTAACACCTAATGTAGCTCTGAAAGCTACAATGTAAGTGTGTTATGGATGCCACAAGTTACTTTTATGATTTAGGATTTCAATTTTTTATTCATATATTTTATGAATTTTTGAGGTATGTTAGAGAGACTATGTTTTATGATCGAAAAGTATGATTTCATTGATTTCTATGTTTTGATGGACTAATGTTTACTTTCCTTGTTTTATAACCCTTTTGAGCTTTTTATGCTCATCCAAAGTCTTTGAAATGTTTTTCAAAGAATATAAGGAAGGATAATATAATGTAATAATTGAAGAAGATATTTATCAAGAATATAATTATTATTTTATTTATGATGTTTTACTATTCTGAAAAAAAATTGGTGTGAGTATAAGTGACTAATTTTTAATATTTGATATTTAATGTAATAGTTATTTCATAATTCTCAAAAAATCTAAAACTGAAAACATAATCAATTTCTAAGTCATGACTTAACTTAGGATTATATAATGTTTAATATTGAGGATTATAATCATACAAGAATACATGTAATTATAACATAAATATACATTCATAAGGTAAAATAATCAAATACCATGGAATTTGATTTCAAATAGAAGTGACGATATATAAGAATAGTATTTATGAAATTTTAGCATTAAAACATTTAGGTGTGGTTTCAAGCAAAATACTAAAGATAATTTAAAATAGAAAAGTGAAATATATTTTATATTCTAAAAAAATGTGAACAAAGAATTTTTTTATATTAAAAAGATTCATTTTATTAAAACAATGTTGGATTAAAAATAGATTACATTTTGTACGTGAAATTTTTTTAGAATTCAGGAAGTTCCCCTAAATAGGTTCTTTTATCGGAAAGTATTGAGGGGAAATCCCTTAAAAACATGTGTTTATGCAAAATAAAATGATGAATGGAACATAATACATGTGCTTTTATCATGTAAAAAAATTAAACATAGCTACATTAAAAACATAAACCGTAATTTGAGTAAAAATGAAGACAGTACAGCCCGAAGGTATAATATTGGAGGTTTGGGTAGAATCCATTACGTTAAATCAGAAGGTGTTCTTACTATGATATTAATATCCTGAATATCCAAATTACATTAATTAATTAGTATTTTATAAACCTATTATTAATTTAATTGATTTATTATTGCCTCATTAAGTTCATTGATGCCCTTTTTTATAGGTTAAGAGGTTCAATTTCATTGTTTGTGAGCATTTGTTTCCTTTGTTTTAATGATTCGGTTATTCATATACATTTAATCATAAAAATTTAAGATGATAATGTTTTTCTATTATTTATGTTTAATTTTACAAGTGAATATTTAGAATATTACATAGTTATCAAATTCATTTCTTTATTTTGAGTGAAGATGCATCATTATATAAAAAATTAATGATAACTATTTTGGTTAAGTAGAGTTTCTTGATCACGAAGAACTCATTTTTCTTTATAAATTAATATCATTTTTACAAAATATTCTAGAAAATTAAATTTTACATAATAAATATATTATTTTATGGTTCAACTATAAAAATGGTTTTATGGCCAGAATTGAAGATAGTAAAATAATCTTTAAAACAAGTCATCCATCAATTTGAAAAATTATCACATCTCGGATGGTGTTTTCATTTCTCACATAAATATTGGGGAAAGGAGAGATGATGATGAATAATTAAATTATTATAAAACATTACATTACATTTAAGGTACATTAATTATCATTACCTTTGGAATAATGTAACTAAAGAAAGAAATAGAAATAATATAACTTGAAATAATATAAATGAAATTAAATGAGGAATTTACCTATTGAATATATCTTCCTTGATAAAATTTTTAGGGGGGAGAGGATTTGGTATTTTGATGATACCAAGGGATTATATACATTGTTATAAGATTTTGAGGATATTTTATTAGAATTTATACAAGGAATTAGGCTAGAGAAGAGTCAAGAGAAGAGTGGGTGAGGGTGCTTTTTATTGTGGAGGAGAGGAAGGGTTTCCCACTATTTTAATCATTAGATTAATATTTTTATCAAGACTATGAATTTTCATTATTCATGTTACAAAAATAGTAATGAAGGAATGTGATTTTGAACTAATGGTTGTTTATATCATCCATGACTTCATCCTGACGCATAAATTCATTTATTTTTCATTTATCGTAAGTTATCATATTTTACAATTCACCAAAAAATAAAATATTGTAGAAAAATCCCAAAAAATATATCTAACTATTTTTTATGTGTAGAATCAAAAAATAATGTCCATTATTCCAAAAAAAATCTAACTATGAGATATTTAATATTTAATTAAAATAACAATTTACATGATACAAACTAATTTTAAAATTAAATCATCTTTTCTAACAGATTTTAAAATTAATTAAAGTCTCGTAAAATATTCTTCTAATCATAAGACATAAAAATAATAATTTAGGAATTAATTTTATGAATGTTAATATTCATTTAATTTATTAAATTATTCATAAAATTGTAACTAAATATACATTAATTACAATAATACCAACATTTTATTAATAAATTTAAAAAATATTTATTTATTTATACTATGATATATTTATACCATATTATCACATATAGTATTACTAAATTTTATTAATACTTTAATTGGTGATGTTACTATTACATTGGTTGGTTTACTACTCATAAAGGTCACATTACTATTCCAAAGGTCAAGTTACCATTTCATCGGTATATATTCATTAACTTCTAGAGATGCCTTTTATTTCACTCATTATTCATTTTCGAAGTTTTCATTATGTTCTATATGTAATCTTATGTGGTTATACTATAATACATAATTATAAAAAAAATAAATTTAATTGATAAAACATTCGTTCATTAAAACATGTTCTTAATAAATACTATTTAGTAGTATTTATCTAATCTTAAATGTTAGAGATTTATTATTTTTTATACCTTTTTCATTATATAATAATTATTAAAATGAATATTTTCAAATATTATAATTTCAAATCACATTTTAATTTTTAAAAGAGTGTGAAAATAAATTTCTTTTTTAATGAAAACATCATGAATTCATTTTTCCACAATCATGACCATTACTTACTTTTAATATTATTTTAAAATAATCAATAATTAATTAAAAAGAAATAAATTTTCTCAGTATTTTGGGAAATTATTGTGTTTAAAATATTTAATAGAGAGTATATTTTCCAATGTTGTAAAAGAAATTTACAATTTATGTTTTAAAGGTATTATGTTACAATATAAATATCCTTTGTTGTTTCTTATTCTCCATATAGGATATTTTCAAATGATACAATCAATGTACTTTCTCTGGATGGATTATGATTTTGATGTTTTATATATGATTTTTTTCAAACCTATTACGTTAGCATTGGTTAATTATGTTATGATGAAATATTTATGAAATTAATTCTATTTGGAATGGTTATACAATGATTAAATAATGAATGATTTTGTGATCTTCTGGAACACTTATATTTTTTCCATTATATGATGGTTGGGCACATTAATTTATATACAACCAAGGAATTGGGTAAATATTGGATTATTATTTGATAGTACAGACTAGAATGGTGATTGAAACTATTTTAAGAAGGTACATTTTTCACTATGATTGTTTTGTCTATGGATGTTGGTAATGAAATGATAGAGTGTGGAGTAAACCTAATTCAATATGGGAATTCTTTCATTGTGAAAACATTGGTAGTGTGGCTTCACAAAGTAAATAATTTTTTATACTTATTTTAATTTCTTAAACTTATATCTTGTGCTTATGATTTTTTTGCAATAATCATTATTTATTATTAATGATTCTTCACTCTTAAGACTTATTTCTTCTTTTACAAAAATTAATTATACCATGAATCTTGATTAATGATCATTAAATTATTTATAATGACTTTCTAAAATTATAATCAAGTTATTATACCATTTTTCTTATGTTATACTCACTTATGATAAATTATTGACATCTACTATTTTTATACTTAATTAGAATCTCAAATCACCCTTCTTAAGTTTCCTTTTCCCAACGTTATGAATAATGGTTTCAAATATGATAGGTCTATGAAGGGTAGTATGTGGGTTTAACATTGTGGATAATGTAGATATAATTCATGAAAAATGTTGTGTATATATCTAAATACAAATACATTTAACCTTCATAGTAGTAGAGTGTATATATGAAATGAACCTCTCTTTACATATGTTAACATTACATAACTTTTTCAAAATATATAAATCATTACACAAATAGAGGCTTGAAGACTATAATCGTATAGTGCCTTAATAAACATGGAATAATAAAGTATTTGTACATAAATGAGCTACATTATATCCCAATAAGTTATTTTAAACTATCACCCTTCTTAGACACATATGACTTAATACATATCTTCATTACTTTGTTAAGGAAACATAAAAATTGGTGATATAAAATGATTAATAAGGGTAAAAAAGGTAACACATAAGAATAATCATGAGCATAACGGTGTGAGAACATGGTCATGAAAAGACAAGACCATACCCCTCATATCTAAGATCATATACATGAATCATGTCATAAATATTTGTAGTTCATAATACAAGAATAATAAGTAAATAATGTAAATAATCCATGAAATCATAACTACAGAATGAAACATTGAATTGTGGATAAGATATAAGAATATTATGATTTCCATAGTATCAAAATCACCACTTCCATGACCATCTTAGTAGTATCGTTTCACTCCCCTTACCATATGAGTAGTCATGGTTCACTACCATGGATATCTAAGTAGCATGATTTCACCCCACATTCATTTGGGTAGTCATAGTTCACTCTCATGTCCATAATAATAGTGAAGGTTCATTCCCAATACCATCCAAGTCAATCTCATGAGATATAAATATTTACCTAATGCATTGGAGGGTGATATGGGTCCCCCAATAACAAAATGAAGTCATACATACAGGTTCCACAAGATCATAAATAATCATGTCAAACCCCATGAAATTAAATGGGTACTATAAACATGTAATCATATCATATCCTATGGAAAGTAACTTGTTTTATAATAATTCATCATAAAAATACCCCCTGAAAAGAAGTGTGTTTCAAAAGCACATAAACTATGAAATTGAAATGGGTTCCATAATCCCCATGCCATAAATATTTAATCCATTCAGAGACTGAATATGATTGGATACATTTAATAATTTCCCCATAAAATAATTATAATACCAATGGATTTATTCTTTGATGGGAAATAATTTTAAAAGAACATTTAAAAACATTTTTGGAGGAAAATATCCTTTGTTCTTTAAGAATATTTTTTATAACATAAAACCTTTTTCTTTGAAAATATCTTTGAAAACATACAAGAGAAGCATATAAAAAATAAACCATTCTTAAAATACATTTTCCTTGAAAATCAACTTAAATGATATTTTGAAAACATTTTTCAAATTATTTTTGAAAATATGGTTTTTTATTAAAATATATTTTCGACCGAAGAGTGAGATGGTTTGATTATACATAAAAATATTATATTAAGTACCAATGAGGGGGAAAATAGTAATAACTGATGTTGGTATTTGGAATAAACTTAGGAGAGGGAAACTCATTAGTGTTCTGGAGAGGAGGATCATAGGATTTAATCAAATACATATAGTCAATAGAAATCTAAAAACACAATGAGATGGTTTCAATAAACTCTTACAATTTAGTCACATCAGACCATACTCTTTATGTTGTAAATGGAATTATATGAATCTTAAAATATAATGAAAATAAGAAGATTCATGATATAGAATAGAAGTATATAAACCTTTAAAATCTATTTAGGTTCATAACAATACATGAGTGTCAAAGATATAAATTATAAACAAAGACTTTTTTTACGGATTTGATATCTTTTGAAAATTAAATTCAATGAATATTATTTAATAAAATGGATATGTTAATTACAATAAAATTATGTACAAGATACATAGAATAAAATCATGGGTAGTACGTATAGAAAAAAAAATAATGAGTGGTGCACAAAGTATTTATCTCATAAAAATAAAAAGTCATACGAAGTCCCATTACCTTGTGTATTGAATCTCATCATACCCACTCAAACCATCTGAATAATAAAAATAAATTTATTGAAAATGTATTAGAGGACAATAAAATTAAGTAAAATATTTTATATTTTTTTATTATGACTTTATATTACCATCTTGTTATAGATCCTATTTTAAGGTTTTAATTCTAGTAATATTTGTTTTGTTCATGGAAAGTGTCTTAATTGGTTATGTTGTTGGTCCTTATACAAAAATCAATTTTCATGAATTTGAACCATGATATAAATTTTTTATTTATTCAGTATAATTATATTATAATAATACATATAATATATAAATATGAAATTGAATACACTATTCATTTACATGGAATGTCGTACAAACGCATGAACAGTATTTCCATTTTGATTGTCATATTGAAAGAAAGTATGTTAATGAAATGAGAATATATATATATATATATGTATATATATATATATATAATTATTATAGTAGAATTATTATATCTTAAAAGTTCACTAAACCCATACTTAATGCATTCAATGTTATTTGTGAATGAATAAAATCTCTTTGAGGGGGAAGTAGTCCACACTTAGTCAAACAACATTATCATATCAACACAAAATAGAAAGTGAAAAAGGTATATTTGGTAAAAATTAATTCATAATATTAAGGAATTAATAAATATAATATATAACATATATAAATAGATTTTTATCATTATTTTAACCATGTGATGTTGTAAGGAAAATTTTATAATCATCATTTAGTGATGTAGTAGTTCTTCTTACAGATAAATCATATGTTCATTATCCATTAAATAGATGTATGTGTAGGTGTAGGTTAAAATAGTAGAATAAATACATAAATATATATTGATGGTAATTTTCTGGGACAAAATCTCGGATAAATAACAAGGAGTTCATGGAGAAACAAAATAAAAGAATGGATCTTGAGATAATACATTACCACTTAATCGGTAAATCCCTTTTTTTTGTGCCAAAAATCTTCATTGGGTTTTATTATATACAAGGGAATAATTATAGGTGGATAATAAGGATGTTTTAATTTCTATTTTATAGGTCTTGGATGAACATAAATGGGTTGATAGGTTTGAGGAAGTGGGAGAGATTGTGGCTTTTAAAATGAATGAAAAAGGCCTCACATGGAATTTTTAGAAATAAGTTTGGAGTACACATGTTATTTCTAAGAAAAAGACATAAAAAACCA
Source organism: Viscum album (assembly GCA_963277665.1). Taxonomy (NCBI): domain Eukaryota; kingdom Viridiplantae; phylum Streptophyta; class Magnoliopsida; order Santalales; family Viscaceae; genus Viscum; species Viscum album. The sequence goes on along the minus strand of OY728153.1, from coordinate 1,352,205,792 downwards.
AAACAATATAAAATTAAAGGTGCATATCCAATCTATGATGAAATTGGTATTGGACATGTGGGAAGTTCATTTGGACCCTTAATTTTATGGTTTAGTCCCTAATTAAACATAATTTGCCCTTAATCATTCTGTTTAATTTTTATTTCATGCACTAAAACTTTTTGTAAAAATATTAACATGACATTATTAGTGTCTAAATATAATCATTAATAAAAAAATTTATGTGAGTTTTGTGAAATTAAAATCCCTGAATCAGAAAATTTTAGATTATGGCAAATCCCACATATGGGACGAAACATGTTTTTAAAGTATAAAAATGTCCAAAAGTATGTAAACATTTTATATTAAATTTCAAATTTAAATTGATTAATATGAATTAAAATTTATTAACATATATAATATTTATCTAATGTGACCTTGAAAAATTAAAATACAGTTTTACATTAATATCTTATTAAACAAGAAGAATGTTTTAATTAAAAAGCAGTATTTTTCACTATTCAGCAAAAATAATGTTTCTCATAAAAATCCAAAAAATAACCCTATGATAATTTAGAAATTATAAATTAAAAAATTTAGTTTATTTTTAAAAATTAAATGAATAATTATTTATTAAAATAATTTTATTATTTTTCCCAAAAAGACATTAAGAGAAGTTTATTTGACACATAAATATTTTTAAGCAGAAATAGACATTCCCAAATATCATATCATTCATTGTCAATTTGTTTTATTTATATTAAACAATTATAAACCATATTTTACATGTATTTATTACTATTACCATTCCTATGTTTAACGACTATGTTTTAACTATATCATTTAAATAATTATATCATTAAAATGATGCTTCATAAAATATTTATGTTAAGTGTGATTTATGATAAGTCTATGTTGCATATAATATACACCAAGTAAGTTTTTCATGTAATGTACACCATATTTTTGTTTTGTGAACAGAATTTTTAACTTAAACCAATGAGTTAAACAAATGAGTATTTAACTAATTTTAGAAAATGACCATAATAACTCGGGGTGTTACATTCTACCCCATTAAATTGATTTTATCCCACAAAATTAATCACTTGGGTAAAAAAATTGGGATACTTTTGCTTCATTATATATTCATGTTCCCATATAGCTTCCCCTAAATGGTTATTTTTTCAGAAAACATTAACCATGTGAGTGGTTTTTTTCTTATAACTTTCTCTAATTTATCCATAATTTCAACTGGTTGTTCTCCGTAAGACATACCCAGCAACAGTGGTATGAATTTGGAGTTCTATACATGTTAAGGGTATGGTTTATTCCTCTTAATGAAACTTTCATGGAACACATCTTGGACTTGAGAGAGATTTGGATGATGTTCCATGTGATCATCTACCATTCTGATATGATCAAGAATCTCAAAGGGAATGATATACCTAGTGCTTAGATTCCATTTCTTCAAAAATATCATAACTTTGTTCTAGGGTGAGATTCAGAGATGTACCATTTCATCAAAATCTAATTTCAGATCATTCCAAAAGTTATAAGATTAACATTACTATTGAAATTGACTTACCTTGATATTCTTCTGAATGGTTCTGATATTCTCATCCATTTCTTCAGAAAACTCATGTCCCAATATCAATATTTATTCAACTTCATCCCATCACATTAGAGATCGACACTTCTTCACATATAGGGATACATAAGGTTCTATCTAAATGATCTATTTAAGTAAATTGTTGTGTGAAAACTCATCTAGAGGAATGTGTTGATCCCAATAACCCTTGAAATCTATATAAAAAGATCTCAACATATCCTTTTGGGGTTGAAATTTTATTTAGACAGAGCAGTTGTATATGGTTGACAAGTACTGATGAACCTTATTTCATTATCATGTTCTTACTGAAGACTTTTCTAAAACATTGATATAATCCTTAGATCCTAATCTGATACAATATAATGTTGTACTCTAGGAAACCGTAAATCATATTTAACATATATCCTAGAAATCTAATCTAGAGGGAAGTCTTATATAAAAGATATGAAGTATATTTTCTTAGTATGGTGATTTAATACCACCCATATAGCATTAAACCATTTAATTTTGATTGGTAGTCCAACAACAGAATTCATAGTGATGTTGTACCATTTCCATTCTATTATAGGATATAGATGCAACATCCCTCTTTGACTTTTGTCTTTAATCCATAACTTGTTAGAATACCAATCCCTTAGATTCAAACTCTTAAATATCTATATTCAATGATGATTAGATAGTGAAGAACTATGAGATTTCTCTAATAGACCCTTCTTCTAATCTACTATGTAATGAACACATATGTGTTTCCTGATCCTTATCATTACATTGTTTTAAGGGTTAAACCCATGAACATTTCATAATTTATTTTATAGCTCTACATCTTCTTTTTGTGCATCCTTAATCATCACATGGATATAGAGCTGAAAAATCATTGTAGAAGGATACAATTTTCCCTTCTATCAAGATTTCTATATCCCTCCTTAGAAACTCCATAAATATTGGATTATTATTTATCCATATCATTTAGAAGAAAACATGACCCATTCAACTCAATACATCAGCCACCTTGTTCACATTCCCAGTGTGGTAATGTTTTGACAACTCATAATCCTTTATCAACTCAAACCATCTTCCCAGGTACATGGTCTACTCCTTCTATGTTGATATATATTTTAGAATTTTATGATCAGTATATATATTACACAATTACAAATAAAGATAATTCCTCTATATCATTGTTGAAAAAATTACCACTTATAACTCCAAATCCTAAGTTGGTTAATTTTCCTCATGGATATTCACGTTTTGTGTGGAATAATCATTAAACATGTTATTCATCATAAGAACACATCCCAATACATTCTTTGAAGCATCACTATATATTTCAAACCCTTCTCTAGTACATGTAAATGTAAGAATAGGTTCACTAACCAACATTCTCTTATGTTCCTTGAAATATTCCTCACATTCATCTGTCCAAAGGGATTTGAATCCCTTCATTGTTAACAAGGTCATAAGATTTGATGGCGGTAAGATATTCTCCAAAAAACATAAATAATATCTACATATAAAAAGAAATATATCGATCTTAGACAACATAGATGGTCTAGGCTAGCTTTTAATAGCATCATTCATTGATGGATCTACAACTATACCATCTATTGAAATTTTGATACCCAGAAAATGAAACCTTTTGCAGCCAAAATTCACATATTGTAATTTTTTATATAGCTTTCCTTCAATAGGGTGTTCAGTAAAATTATCAAGTGATATTAATTATCATCATTTCACTTTTGAATATATAAGAATATCATCTTTGAAGACCACCACAAACTAATTGAGGTAATCCATATAGAATCTATTCATTAAATCCATGAAGATAATATGGGAATTAATAAGAACAAAAGGCATCTCTATATATTCATAGTGATCATACCTTGTACAGAATTCCATATTGTGTATTTCATCATTATTGAACCTCAATTGATGATATTTAGGACAAAGATAAATCATGGAAAACTAATCAGCTTCGTACAATTGATCAAACAGGTCATCAATAGGAGAAGATGATACTTTTTTTTGATTGTGAACTTATTCAACTCAATATAATCAAAATAGTGTTGCATTTATCTGTATTTATTTTTTATAAAAAGAACGGGTGCACCCTAAGGTGACCCACATGGCCGAGTATATACCTTATTAAGGATTTCTTGGAGTTAATTCTTTAATTTCTCCAACCCTCCAAGATCCCTTATATAATGAGTATTTGAAATTGGTGTGGAATTAGGTATGAGTTTTATTAAGAACTCAACTTCACATTTTGGTGTAATACTAGAAAAATATTTTATAATGTCATCATAAAACACTAATAAAATTGGCATATAATCTATGTTGATTATTTCCCAGAACATTTTAGATAAACAACCCTTTTGAATTATAATTTAGAGCGATACACCAGATGAAATATCCACAAGAATTTTATACTCATCATCTCATGGATGGATGATAATTGGAGGGATTGGAATATCAAACATAACATCACTTCCTCAACAATTGATATAGAATTTATTCTTATAAATCCAATACATGCCTAAGATGAAATTAAATTGAACAAAAAGAATAATGACATGATTTTCAGGATGCACATTCCTGCAAACTTCACCAAGAGATAAATCATAGACATGATATGTGATCATCAAACAATTAAGGGTTTTCAATAATAATTAAAATTATAATTATTTTTGTGAAATCATAACAACCTTGTAAAATTTATTAGATATGAATGATTGGGTAGATCCTGAATCCAATATGAAATTAGTAGTTCTATATTAGATGGTAAGGGTATCTTTCATCATGTCTTCAACAGACCCCTCATCATAAAAATTCATTGTATGATATTTTCTCTTGTCCCTCGACATAAGAGGATATTGACATCAACAATAATCACCAGACCTTTTATTTCAGAAGTGGTTAGCATAATAACCATTATACATACACTTCTTACACTGAATCGTGGGTGGATCATTTTGTGCCTCTTTTCCCCATTCACAACATTATCTTAATTCTTCCCATCACATCCGCACTAAATTTCTTGAGGATATTACATTAAACACATAACAATATTTTATACCCCTAATGGAAATTGTATCAAGAAATCTTCCCACACATAAATAATAAATTAAACCTCATATTATTTACCTCATGGTTTTTATATTTTCTTTCAAACTCCATCTACCTTTTTCTTTTCAAAACCATGAGATTGATACTTGAATCCAACCTCCATTTGAACCTTGATTTTAAAAAGTAAAATATCTTCATATATACTAAATTCTCTTATGGACAACACCTTTTTGATAATTGGATTTAATATACTGATGTAATTGTCATCATTACATTATTGTTGGATGAAAATTCCTAAAGCCTACCTTTCAAGTATCATGAAACTATCTTTGTAGGTACCAACGGATTCTTCACCACTTTGTTTTATCTAAACGAACTCTTTCACCATATTTGTACTAAAAATATGAGAAAAGTACCTACTGAATAATAATTTCATAAACCCATCACATTTCATGGATTCCATCCCATCATGATGCCTCATATTCTTGATTAGTGTCCACCAGTAGTCTGTTTTGACATATAACCGATAGAAAGCCATAAAAAATTTATCACGATTCAAACACAAGAGAATGGAGATTATATTATCTATATTAATGATCCATTTTTTTAGAATCATGTGGATCATAGGACCCTCCTAAATAATGTTGGCATTGCCTCATGAAATACTCAATATGTTTTTCTTCATACCTTTTCTCATTCATGAGTTAACCATGATTCATAGCTTTATAAGGTTATATAAACATAGAAATGAGGTTTGTATTTCTATCTCTCATATAATTAAATTTCTCAAGAGGAAAATCATTTCATTATCAATCACAATCACCATTAACATGGTTTTTTCGGGTTACATCCATTGACTAAAACCAAAAGCATAGATTAAAAAATAGTTATCATAGAGAGGAACCACATAATCATGAAAATTCACATATATGACATCTAAATCATGAAACATTATTTAATATAGGAAGCCTTAGGTTTGTCTTAGGTTATTTAGAGACAAATTCTATTAAAATATTTCATGATGGTTTTTGAAGATTTTGTGAATTTCCAACACATATCCCCTCAGAGTGTGAAACCAGGTGTGAAAGAAGGAACATTGTCATGCACCAAATTGCCTCGAGTCAGGCTCATAACATCATTTAGAAGTTGTTACCTCTAGGTAAATATTTTCTAGAGACACAAACATATATATTATCTAGATAGGGATTTATTTCAAGGATCTCACTCACTCAATCCATTACCAGAATTCCCAAACATTTTCATAAGCATTGACTGATCTTTATACTTATCCTTAGACATGTTTTAAGGGTTCTAACCGTGGTTTTATCATCCTTATTGCCAAAGGTTAACTAATATATTCATGTGATACCAATAGTATCGAACTTTTCTTGACATAAATTAACATTACATAACTTTTTTGGAATAAAAAAACATTACACAAATAGGCCCATGAATATGGTACTAGTCCAGTGCCTTTGGAAACATGGAAACATAATCACTGGTACATAAATGAACTATATTATCTCTAAAAATGTTATTATCTTATAGCACCATTATAATAAAAATCAAACATAATACATATCTTTATAACCTGGGAGAATAAACATAAAATGGGATGATCTCAAATGGTTAATAACGGTAAATAGGGGATATATAAGCAAAATCATTAACATAAGGGTTTGAGAACATGGTCCTCAAAAGATAATTTCATACCTAACATAATAAAGATCATATAAATGAATCTGGTAATAAACTATTGAACTTAATAAGACATGAATAATAATGAAATAAAAAACATAATCTCAGAAAAATAACCTATGAAATTAAACATGACATTTTAGAAGACACATATTGAAATAATTGTTTCCATAGTTGCCAATACATTGCGTCCAAGACCATATTAGTAGTATGGGTTCACTCCCCATACCATCATTTTATGCATGGTTTACTATTGTGGCCATATTAGAATCATGAGTTAACTCCTCATACAATCTTGGCAGTCTAGGTTCATTCACATGGCTATCTATGTAATCATTGTTCAATCCCAATATCATCATAGTATATCGCAAGAGATGTAAATCAATACCCAATTAATTGGAGAAATATATTGGTCCCACCAATAACAAAATTTAATTATACATATATGTTCCAAAATATTATAAATAATAATATTATAAAAAAAGAAATTAAAAGTTTATTATAAATATGTAATCATATCATAACTTGTAGAAAATAGGCATTTTTAATAATCGTTCATCGTAAACGTAACCTATGAAAATAATCTAGTTTTAAAAGAATATAAACATTGAATGTGAAATGGATTCAATAAGAATCATTCCATAAAATTTGTAAAACATTCATGAAAATAAAATTAAAATAAATATTGAATAATTTACCTATAAATGTTTGAGTAACCCCAATGGATATTAACATAGATTGGAAATAATTTTTAAAGTCCATTTCAAAAACATTTCTTAATGAAAACATCCATTCTTCATTAAATAATGATTTTATAATGTAAAACCTTTTGAAAAACATTCCCTTGTAAATTAAATTTGAAAATCTACAAGGGAATATTTGAAAATAATAAAAAAATTAAAATCCATTTTCCTTGAAAATGGCCATAAAGGATCTTTTGAAAACATTTTTTAAAACATAGTATTTTTAGTATAAAATATTTCTGACCAAAGAGAGAGACGGTCAGATTTTACAAAAAAAAATAGTATATTAAGTACCAAAGAGTGGATAAAATGGTACTAATGTAGGCTGATACCTTTAATAAACAGATGAGAAGGAAACTCATGAGGTTTCTTGAGATATGGATCATATTATTTCACCAAAGACATATAGTCCTTAACAATATTGATAAGCAATGAGATTGTTTCGATATACTCTTACTATATGGTTATTTCAGATCAAAATAATCAAGATGAAAACGAAAATTTCATGAATCATAATATATTATTGAAATTATAATATTCATGATATTACATAGAAGTATATACACCTCAAAATATATTTTAGGGACATAACAATAAATGAGTCTCAAATAAAGAAATTTGATATTGAACAATTTTTTACCAATTTGGTAACTTTTGAAATTTAAACCCAATTAAATAAATTTCATAAATAGGATATGTTAACTCCCATAAGTATAATTAAAATATACATATAATAATATCATGGGAAGTACTAACACCATAAAATATGAACGAGTGGTGAAAATAGCATGTATCTCACAAAAATAAAAAATAAGAAGAAATCCCATTACCTTGTGTCTCGACTCTCGCAATAGTCGCTCAAAGAACCTATATAATAAATATAAAATGTTTATATATTGTTTTAAGAACCATATATTTATATTTTAGACTATATATTTATTTATTATGTCCTTATATTACCCACTTGTTAATGATCATATGTTAAGGTTTCACTTCAGATAATATTCACTTTCTTCTTCACATGTGTCATAATTTGTTATATATTTGGTCTTTATACTAATATCATGATTCTATATTTTGAACCATGATATAAATATCATGTAAATTATTTATATTTATGTTATAATAATCTATATTATATATAAGTATGAAATTTAATACACTATTCATGGAGATGATAAGTCGTACATATGCATGTATGTTGTTTTTGATTTTATTATCATATTGAAGGAAAGTATGTAGATGACATATTTATATATATGTATATCTATTTATCGTTATTAAATTATATTTATTATATCATATATATTATATAATTTTACTAAACTAATCCTTAATATTTTATATGTGGTTTGCGAACAAAACACATCACTTTGAGGTGGCGGTAGTTCACGGTTCCTCAAACGAGATTATCATATTAAAACCAAATGGAAAGTACCCAAGTATATGTTTTAAAAAGTAACACTACAAAATAAAAAATTTATATATAATATATAAAATATAAAAGTATATTTTCCATAATAATTCCCATCATGATAGATGGTAAGTAAAAGTGAGCAATCGTCATTTAGTGAGGTAGTAGTTCACAATACAAATAAAAAGTTTGTTCGTTGTCCATTAGATGAAGGTTTCTATAATATTAGGTTAAAACAATTTTATAAAATAATAAAATTATATTCATAATAATATTTTTTTTATAAATTCATGGAAAAATAATTGTTAGGGGTGGATAAAGAAAAATAAATTAAAGGATCATGAGAAAAGATGTAATCTCTTAATTTGGAAAGTCGTTCTCGTTTGTGCCAAAATGATTAAATGGAACTACATAAACAAATATAAGGCTTATTTAAGATATATATAGATTTTGGGAGGTGGATTGGATAGTTATGGTCTGAATTTACAGGTTTTAATAGGTTTGAGGAAGTGGGAGAGTTGGTGTTTTTTTATAGGGAAGGAAAATGACATATATGGAATTTTTAGTAACTAGTATGGTGTACACATGTTATTACATAAAAAAATAACACCACCCAAAAATATTAATAATTTAAGTTTTATGGAAAATATATGGACATTAAATGCGCAATGGAAAAGCATCAAGGACATTCAGGCCCATAATTTTAAGCTTTATTCCATAAAAAAGTTTAATTTGGCCTTAATCGCTGTGATTTATTTTAATCAATTGTACTTATCATTTTGGTAAAAAAAATTACTTTTTATTATTAGAATCATAATATTATACTAAATGAAATGGATTATATTGGTTTTTAAAATTTAAAACACAGAATCAGAAGAATTAAGATTAATGTTTTTCCTATAGACAAGATGAAATAACCGAATTTGAAAGTAAAAAATTATTCAGAAGTCTGTTAGGATTTTATATTCAATTTCAATGTGATATTGATTAAAATGAATTAAATTATATTAATATATGTAATATTTATATAATTTTACTTTAAAAAATTTATAATATCATTTATCATGAATATTTAATTAAACAAAAGGTAGTTTTTAAATAAAAATTAGTATTTTTTAGTATTCATCATAATTGAAGTTTCTCCAAAAAGCCCAAAAATTAACCCTAAGCTAATTTAGAAATTCTAACATCAAAAATAAGTTTTTATTATCAAATTTAATTTCTATATGTGGATAAAATAAAATTTATTATTTATCACAGAAGTACATTAAGAAATAGTTTATTTGATAAAACTATATTGTTAAACAAAAAAAGAATTTATAAAAAATCATATATTTCATTATTAGTATGTATTATTATTATTAAATATTTATTAAAATATTGAACTTTTTTATTACTTTTCATATTACTATGTTCAGAAACTATGTTATAATTATATCATTTAAATAATTATATCATTAAAACAATGTTTCATAGAAATATTGTGTTCTGTGTGATATACACTATGTGCATATTGTTTGCAATGAATTCCATGTCAAAGTTGTGGGAAAATTATGAAATGCTTGTTTTGGGATAAAGTAATGATTGACTTAATTCATTGAAATAAAAAAATTAAAATTCAATTTATTCAAACAATGGTCCATAAAAATTGGGGTGTTACTATATAATTATGATATGTGTTGAGTATTCATCTAAAATGATGCAATATTTATGTATGAAATTATTTATTTTCAATGGTATGTATCAAATAAGTTCATAGTTATTTTTTATATTTGGTTATGTAGAATATATATATATATTATAATATGACCTATAAATAATTGAATGTGATATGGAGTGAACATAAAAGTTCCATAAGTTGATAGAAAGGTTCTATAATTTTTGAAATATTTTTAATGTTTTTCTTCTATAAGTTTTATCACAATTATTATACTTTCTTGGTTCCCACACTAATATTTTGTGTTTTAGAAATATATAAAGGATATAATGATTATTTTATAGTGGTGAATGTTATGCACTACTATTGAAATATATTATTTGAGATTATTCATATAAATTATTTTATGCAATTCGAAGTCTATAGGAATGTTAATTTACATAATCAATAATAAGATGTTGAGTTATAAGTGAAAAATCCTAATGATGCAATGATTTAATGTAATGTTTATAACTCCACTCTAATAGAATTTCGTGGGAATCAAATTCTTCTAAATCTTGTTATTCTCCCTCTAGTTGAATTAGATGAAATTTTATGCTTGGATTTGATTTATTTATATAGAAACCATATTTATTTCTGATAAAGGGATGTCATATTTAATATTCTGAATCAACTTATAATCATATAACTGTTCGTGGATGATTATAAAATTCCAATGTAAATTAATTCCATTATATTTTTCATACTAACTGTCCATGAGGAAAATATATCGCAAATGGTTATAAAAAAAACTCAAAATTATAGATTTAAATTTTGTGGGAATATTCCTAGGTAATTTTTGAATAAATTCTCAATCCTCCCCTAAAATCATGAAGTTGATATTTTAGTAGATATCATACCTAGTGATGTACCTATTAAAATTAATCTATATAGAATAGTCTGCGATAAGGTATATGTACTATAGAAGAAACATACAGAGAATCTTGTTGTGGGATTCATATTCCATAGTGTCTCACAATGGGTTTTACTTGTTCTTATTATTGAGAACAATCATAGTTTATTGAATCGTTGAATTTTTTATTGGGAACATAAAAAGATATCTATTAAGAAGATGTATCCTATACCCAAAATAGATAATCAATTTTATTAATTATCAGGAGCTTAGTATTTTTCTATGATTTGTCATCTATCTTGATATTACCAAATAGGGGTCCAAAAGGAGGATATACTAGATTCCTCATTTCATAAAAGGATTTTTTATTATAAATTCATATTGATACCATTTTAATTAATCAATTCCCCTTATATATTCAAGTATTTATCTAATTGTGTTAATAGAGAATACCATGATCAGTTTTTTGTAGTCTTTATAGTTGATATTATTATAGTTTCAATGAGAAAGTTAGAGAACGAATGTTATTTATACAATGTTCTAATGTACCTAATGATGAAGAAGATATTTATAAAATTTATCTAGGTTTAATTATTGATACAAAATATTTCATTCTCATGTCATATAACCTCGTGAAATGGTATATCAATGGATCTTCCAAAAAAATTTCATCGTGTAATGAGCTAGTTTAACCACAGTGATTTAGATCAAATGATATATTTTTTGGTCCTGATATTGTTTTTTTAGAAATATATAATTAATGAAAAATCCACTAACCATGTGTTATGGAATGGATACATGTTCCATTGAATTATGAATATGGGGAAAATTACATAGTGAAGAAAATAAGGTTTGTTAGTGCACTTGTGCTCACACTACCGTACAGTAGAGAATGGTTTTTGATATATAGATATGCATTGATGAAGGGACATGGAAAATTAAAAATTAAAAAGAAGAATTATGAGACATGTTATTTGGATCATGAATGTATAATGTTATCTTTAATTATATGGATAAATTATTTATATCGTTAATGATTTGATATATATATTTCATAAAATATTGAAGTATATATCCACACATAAAAATTTAAAAATGTACCCAAGGAGATGTTTTTATTGATTATTGACTATGAATACTAAATACATTACCATCGTAGGATGTTGAAGAAATTGGATAATTCTCTAAGTTGAAATGACTATTATAGTTTTTTCATATTTAGGATTGAATGGGAACTAATACTTATGTATTTTTAGAATGTAGATATTGAATTCCTATGAAAAGGGGGTAAATCATATACATCCCATAGAAATGTTCAACCATACATCCATCTGGTGATTAAAGTGGCATCTAATAAAGTTATAATGATAATAAAAATATAGTAATTAATTTTCTTTTGTTTAGTTATGATATTGATTTAATGATAATGTTCAAGAAATTAGTGTGTATCTAATCAGAACATGACTACATGAAAGAGTTATTGGATGATGATCACAATATATAATTCTGATAGATTATTTACAGTGAGACAAAAAGAAAAATAGATGTTACAGAGTATGTATATTGTTTCTTAATATTATAGCAAGTTATTGTTGAGAGATTGATTTCTAAGTGGTTAATACAACCATTACATATACCATAATAGAAATGAGAAAACATACCCATGGAATTCATCAAGAAAATCACCAGAACATATAATATCAATATTCTTTTAGTTAATTTCCTTTTCAAAGTCATTATATTTCATTTATATTAGATAATATTTATCTCTTGATGAAAAATTTTGGATATAAATTAAGGAAATTGTAATTTTTCATCATGTTCTATAATCAATAATATAAGATCTATATTTGATGTTTATGTTGAATTTCTAGAGTTGTTTACAACAATATTTGAATATGGAGTTGGAAATTAGTACAACATATCATCATCAATATTATAGCTACACTAATATGACCATTAGAAACCTATAATATATGTTGATATCTTAATATATGGATTTTAAAGGAGGATCGTATCAATAAATTCTTCTGGTTGAATGTTATTTCAATAATAGATTTCACAATAGCATTTTGATGGTTCCTTATGAATCCTTAAATGGAATGAAGTGTATGGATACAGATTGTTAGGATTCACTTGGGAAACAAGAGATATTTGGATATAATCAATTTGAGAAAATGAAAGGTAGTGTTAGATTTATTCAGAAAAAGGTCATGATAGATATGTTTTAATAGAAATGTAATTATGATAATATTCAATGAGATCTAGAATAAAAATATTCTTATAATGTTTTTCTATAGATATATATCTATAAAATTTTTATGATATTTGGAAATAAATTGATTATAATCCCAATGATGTATCATTCCCATTGATATTCTTGTTTGTATCATAATGGATTTTGTTTCCCTTTCTTATTCCACAAAATATCACTATTGTTCATGATGGTTTTTTATATTACATATAATGAAGAAACTTCATAGAAATTATCATATACTAAAAAAATATTTTTTACCATTTCAGTTACAATTATTATGTGGAATAACTTGTTATCTATATTGGATAATATAGATAATCTATGATGAAACAAGACTACTCACTTCTTTAACGTTCTCTAGAGGAATCATAAATTTTAAGAAGCTATGTGGGAGCCAGATGAAGTGAGGAGGAAGAAGTATTCTTAGTTTTTTATATCAATGTGATGTAATTTTGAGGAAGAAATTATGATTGGGGTTATAATAAGACACATCAATATTTTATGATGTATTTATCTTTAAGTATATTCAGAAAAAATTGTAACTTCCTTAACAAGAAACACTAAGATTAAAAGAACCATGATTTATTACTGAAATATTATTATTAATTGTGGATATTATCGGTGAACTATTGGAATGGTCTGTATAAATAATAGTAAATAAAATTTCAAAATTATGCATAAATTTTGTCCTTAACGAAAAATACTTTATTAATTCCTATGAAATAAGTACTCAATTTTAACTATTAAAATCAATATCATTTTACATTAAATTATCAATTTTTCAAAGGTTTGTGTTTTGTTATATAGTATTATAGTGACCCACGCCTTTTACAAAAAAAACATTTCATGATTTTAAGCATAATTAATCATCAGAGTACAAGCCAAGGATCGTTAAGTCTACTGTCTTGGAAGACTAGGTACATATAACATAAAACATGGGGCTAAAAAACTTCTTTATTTAATCTTCTTAAAGAGATTATAACTTCCTTTGATCCCTTACATCTGCATAAGGTACCCTGGGGAACACATGAACAAAGGGATGAGCTTAAAATCCAAGTAAGGGAAAGAACAAAATGATATATCCCAAGCTTATGAGTTATGAGGCATGACATAATGATATCGAAAGAATTAATCTTATAAAATTATTTAATATAAGAATGGGATCATATAAACATGGAATCATATAAATGTGACAGAATCATAAATCATATCTTTTGTACAGGTCAAGGCTAACTGCCATTCCTGTTTCCAATTTTAGTATGGGTCAAGGCTAACTACCAATCCTGTTTCACAGCGCATCTCATGAGACTTAACTTTACCCAATGCATTAGAGCTCTATCTTGGGGCACCCATCTCAAAATTTTCATTAATATTCTTTCCAAATTAATATTCTTACCACATAAATCTTCTTTCCACCTGAGTAATCATACATAGTCAAATGTTCATAAACATTATGTTACCCATGGAGAGAATTGGGTACCATAATCATGACATAAAGCATAATCAATGAGTGTATCATGAATGTGTCCATGAAAGAAAGGGATTAGAACATACATTTATATTCATAAGGTAATTTAGGAGTAAAAAATGGTATGTGGTAACAAATATAAGTGACATCACACAAGAAATGTATTTGAGAGACATTAGCATTAAAACATTTTTCTGTGGTTTTAAGGAAAATACTATAGAGATTTTAAAGTAGTAAAGAAGACATTATATTATATAAAACCAGAATTGTACCAAGAAGGTTTTCATAACAAAAATAAATAATTTTAAAAGATAATGGTGTCTTAAAACAGAAGAGAGAGTACACGTGAAATTGGGTAAAAGTTCGGGAAGTTCCTTTAAAACGAGTGTTCTTATTGGGAAGTATCGATGAGAGATTCACTTAAAAGCATGTATATCCCCGAAAAATAATGAGAGATGGATCTTAAAACATGATTTTGGATCATATAAAAAGAATTTTTATGGTCTACGGAAAAAGTAAAGACAACTATATTTTGGTAAAAAGGAACGATAGAGAAACCCGAAGGAATAACAGAAGTTTGGGTAGAATCTATTATGGTTTATCGGCATGGTATCAGGTGTAACTAAGAGGGATTTATTAGAGAGATAAGGGGTTTATCATCACTTATAAAATATTAGGGTAGTATGGGGAAGGTGTATAAACATACCCCATCACTTGGTTTTACACAAAAAGGCATAGCATAGAGAACAAACTTGATTAAGAGTAAAAAGGGGAGGATCCCTTACCTTAAATCCGTTGGTGTTCTCCACTTGTTATTAAAAACCTGAATAAACAAATTAGTCTTATTACTTAATAATTATAAAACTTATTATTTATTCAATTTATTTATTGTAAACTTTTTTAGTTCATTCATATCCTTTTTGATTAGTTACATGGTTATATTTCATTGTTCGGGCTCGTTTGTTTTCTTGGCTATAAAAGATCGGTTCACCTATATTCAAGTTTCGATTATAAGCAAGATGAATGTTGTTTCCCAGAATTGAAGTTATATTCTTTAGTTCATATCCAGGAGATTACATGGTTTTAATTATAATTAGGTTACTTAGAGTGAAGCAGAATTATTATATATATAACCATAGTGATAACCGTTTTTGTAAATCGGTGGATTTGATTACAAAGAATGTTTTTTGCTTTATAACTTAATTTCATTTGTACCAAAGGATTACAGAACCAAAAATAAGATATATTACATATATAATAATCTGGTTCAACCATAACACAAATGGTTTCATGACCAGAATTATAGATAAAAATAGAAATTGATAAACTGTTGTCCTTGAATGTGCTAAATTAGTGAATCTCAAACGGTGCTTTCATTTCTTTCAAATAAAAGGGTGGGGAAAAGAGAGAAGATAATGAAATATACAACTATCATGAAGAAATTAGTGTATATGTATGTTACTGGATTTATCATACTATTTTGTTGAATGGAGGTGAGGAAAGAAATAAAAAACAAAAGAACTTAAATGATAAGAAGAAATTGGGAAGAGGAATTTACCTCTTGAGACATCCTCCTTTGAGAACCTTTTATGGGAAGAGGTTTTGGTATTTTGGGGAGGCTGAGAGCTTTTGGACGTGGGGGAGGACCTTGGAGATATATTTGGGTAGAATAATGGCAAGGAACAAGGCTTGAGAGGAGTGGGGAGAAGAGGGAGTGAAGGGGGGGTTTATAGTGGAGGAGAGGAGGGATTTCATAATATTATAATTATTAATTTATTATTTCTTCCCAAGACAAGGAATATTAAGAATTCCATGACCAAGAATAGTGATTTTATCATGTCATACAGAACCTTGTGGGCTTAAATCAGCAGAACATCATCGATGACTCAATTAATCCATTATTTAGCATTTATTGTGAATTATCATATTCTACTATTCATAAAAAATTCAAGTATTTTAGAAAAATCCTAAAAATTCACCCTAACCATTTTTCAACGTGTAGAATCCAAAAAGGAATTCCATTTTTCAAAAATAATTTTCTAAATCTGATTATTTTAATAATTAATTAAAATAATAATTTATTATCAAAACTAGTTTTAAAACATTCAATAACTTATTCTAAAATATAGGTATATCATACATCAAACATGAATATTATTTCTATACCACCATAGATGAGGTTAATATTCATTAGGGTATATCACTATTCATAAGGGTATGTTACTATACATTAGGGTAGTTTATTATATACCAAAAATTAAGTTTTCCTTATCGGACTCCAAATAACTTACTGATTACAATTGTGTGTGCCGGATTTTTGAAATTCCAAACACAGAAGTGACGAACTTATGTTTAAAGGTAACTTCGCACATAGTAGTTCATTATGTTGTGTTTTAATGTGATTTTATGACATAATTATGAGAACGGAATTTCCATTGGAAAACATTAGGTCGTTACATTCTTCCACCCTTATGAAATTTGAGCTTCGAAATTTCATTTTACATTCTAAGCCAAAAACAGGTGTGAGTACATTTCCTTCATTGCTTCCTCCAATTCCCATGTTCCCTTTTCGTACTTATGGTTTCTCCATAGTACCTTGACAAGATGAGTAGTCTTTTTGAATAGAAATTTTTCTCTACGATCCAAGATCTTCATCGGCTGCTCCTCGTAAGAGAGATCATCCTCCAACTGTACCTCCTCTGAAGAGAGTACATGTGAAGGTTCTGGTATGTACTTTCTTAAGAGGGATAAATGAAAGAAATCCTGTACTTTTGATATGGTAGGTGGAAGTGTCAGTCGATAGGCCACAGCTCTGACTCGATCAAGGATCTTGAAGGGGCCAATGTACCTGGGACTTAACTTCCCTTTCTTCCCAAGCCTCATGACCTTATTCCATGGGGATATACGTAGAAATACCATATATACAACTTTTAACTCAAGGTCTTGTCGATAGTTATCTGCATAACTCTTCTGTCGACTTTGGGCTACCTTGATATTTTTTTGAATGGTTTTCACCTTCTTTACCATTTTTTCTACCATTTCTAGTCCTAGCAGCTTACGCCCACCAACTTCATCCCAACATGTCGGTGTTATGCACCTTTTCTCATAAAGGGCTTCATATGGTGCCATTTAGATGCTAGAGTGGAAACTATTGTTGTAGGAGAATTCAACCATTGGAAGATGTTGGTCCCATATTCATTTGAGTTCCATTGAACATGCTCTCAACATGTCTTCCATTGTCTGAATAGTTCACACAGATTGGACATTAGTTTGAGGATGATTGGCCATACTGGATTTCAGTTCAGTGCTCAGAGCATGCTGGAGTCTTTTCTAGAACTTTGAGGTAAATCTCGGATCATGATCAGATACAATAGATAGTGGTACTCTATGCAGCCTTACCACTTCATTGATGTAAATCCATCAATGTTGATCCAATGAGAAGTCCTCTTGAACCGCGATAAAGTGATCTATCTTCGTAAGATGATTCACAACGACCCATATAGCATTGTTTACTCTAGATGTCTTTGGAATTCCAATGAAAAAGTCCATGGTAATGTTCTACCACTTCCATGCTGGTATGGGTAGTGTTTGAATTATCCCATTAGACTTTTTTCTCTCAAACTTCACTTGCTAACACATGAGGCACTATGATTTATATTCGACAATCTCCCTTTTCATATTTTCCCACTAAAAGTTTTCTCAGAGATCTCGATAAATCTGTGTGCTCCCTGGGTGGATAGAGAAGGTCGAGCTATGTGCATCATTCAATAGCTCCTTCTTTATCTCGGGATCAGATGGTACACAATATCATGTCCCAAATCTTACAACTTCTTCCTCGTCAATTTTGAAATCGGAGGATTTCCCATTTTTAAAAGCTTCCACCCTTTCTAGAATTTCCACCTCCTTTCTTTGAGCATCCTTTATTTTCTCCAAGAGGGATGGTTGAGCAATAATTTGAGAAATTATTGATGATTTTCCTCCCTTAATGATTTCCATGTCTACCCTTTTCAAATATAAGAAGATCGGATCCTTTTCAATTCTCATCATTTATAAAGATGCAGGATCCTTTCTACTTAGAGCATCTGCCACCTCTATTGCCTTACTGGGATTGTAGTGGATTGAGAATTCATAATCCTTGATGAGATTTATTCACCTTCACTGGTTCATATTAAGCACTTTTTGTGTAAATATATATTTGAGACTCTTGTGTTCAGTATATTTCTCACATTCTTCCCCATAGAGAGAAGGCCGCCGGATTTTCAACGCAAAATCGCAGCCGCCAACTTCAGATCATGTGTGGGATAGTTTCTCTCATGTATTTTTAGCTTCCTTGAGGCATAGGCTAACAATTTATCATTTTTCATTATCACACAGCCTAAGCCTTTCTTAGAAGCATCACTATACACCACAAAGAGTTCTCCACTTGAAGGGAGTGTGAGTACCAGTGCAGTGATAAGCCTCTTTTTCAACACCGTGAAACAATCTTCCCATTCATGTGTCCAAATTAACTTTACTCCCATCCGTGTCAGTTTGGTCATTAGGTTTGAAAATTGTGAAAAGTTCTTCAGGAATCGTTGATAATACCCAGCTGGACCTAAAAAGATACAGATCTCCGTTACAGAAGATGGCCTTGTAAACTCTACAATTGCCTTCGTCTTGGAAGGGTCCCCAGATATCCCTTTCCTAGTGATAACATGCACCAAGAATGATACTTCCTCTATCCATAACTCACATTTACTCTAATTTTCATACAAATTTTCCCTTCCCAAAGTCTTTAACATAGTTTCCAAATGCTTCTCATGTTCCTCCTTGATCTTAGAGTATTTCAGAATATCATCAATAAAGGCCCCTAGAAATTTGTCTAGGTAATCTCTAAATACACTATTCATTAAATCCATGAAAATTGTTGGAGCATTAGTGAGTCCGGAGGGAAACACTATGAACTCATAGTGTCCATGCCTTGTTCAGAAGGCAGTCTTGGGGATATCTTCCTTCCTCGCCTTTAGTTGGTGATATCCCGACCGAAGGTCCACCTTAGATAAATAACTGGCCCCACGAAGCTAATCGAATAAGTCATTTATCCGTTGAAGGGGATACTTGTTCTTTATAGTGATTTTATTGAGCTTGCGATAATCAATGAAGAGGCGCATTGATCCATCCTTCTTCTTGAAAAAGATTATTGGAGAACCCCACGATGAAGCACTCGGGCGTATAAAACCCTTCTCCATATTCTCTTAAAACTATGTCTTCAACACTTCTAGCTCAACAATGGCCATTATTTAAGGTGTCTTTGAGATTTTTAGAGATCCAGGGGTATGTTCAATTGAGAACTCAACCTCTCAATCAAGAGGAAGACCAGGAAACTCTTTGGGGAATACATCAGTGTAATCACTCACGATGGGCATGTCTCCTAGAATGATTCTATCTCTTTCCCCAATCATTTGATCTAGATATGCTTTCTCACAAGGAAGCAGTATCCAAACATGAGACGAATATTATAAAGGAGACTCATCTTCTTCGTTACACTTGTAAAGAATCAGAGGATGCTTTGGGATGTGAAAATTGATCCCCCTTTCCCGACAATAGATGTTGGTCTTGTACCAAGAGAGTCAATCCATGCCCAAGATAGCATCTAACTCTACTAAAGGAAGTATGACAACGTTTTCTGGGAGGTTCAGTCCACAAAAATTAACTGGGGAGGAGTTATAAACCATGGATGAAATAATTTCCCCATTCGCTGTTCTCATTGATATCTTTTCCACCAAATTTTGAGGTGGTGTTTGAATAGTTCTACTAAACTTTCAAGATATGAAATAATGCGTAGAACCATAATCAAATAGTATGTTCACTATTATTGAATGAATAACAAGCGTACCTATCCCCACATCGTTTTTGGGCTCCACCTCAGTATTAGTGATTACATAGGCCCATCCTTGTTTCCTTGGAGGTTATTGCCGATTGCCTCTGAAAACCCTCATCTTAGGGAAATTGTTCACATAATGCCTAAGATCCTCGCAGTTATAACACTGCACTACAGGCTGAGTGTTGATCTGAATATTCCTTTATTCTTCAACATTATCAGGATTTTTTATATCCCTTCGGCTGTTCTTGGCCAGATGACCAAACTTTCCGCATTTTATGCAATTCTTAGTTCTCTTGAGATAGTAACCAAGATGCTTCTTCCCACAATTTTTTCATAAGGGAAAGTGATGATTCTTTCCATCATGGGATTTTTTTGATGAACCACCCATGTTGTTCTCCATTTTATGCTTGTTTTCAATAGGCCCAAGAGACCACTAAGAGTCTCCTATCTCCATTTCAACCTTGAGGTCACAACGGACAATCACTTCATAGTTGTTGAAGTCTCAAATCACTAACACTTTTCATAGACTCGGATATAGTCCTCTAAAGATGAGATTCACTATACTTTCGGTGTTCATGACAAATCCAAAGGCGTACCTTGCATGCCTTGTAAAGTTTTCATCATACACCCCGATGGACTCATATTCCTTCTTCTTGAGTCCAAGGAACTCTATTTCTGTCTTGAGAAGGAGGGTTCGAGGAAAATATTTGTTTAAATAATCCTCTTAAATTCCTCCCATTATATGGAGTCAATTTCATATTGGGACTTTGTATTCTTGATCTATGTCCACCACTGATCAGCTTTCCCATCAAAACGATAGACTGCCAGTACAACTTTCTCTTCTTCTGAGCACTGGATAATAGAGAAAATCTTTTCAATTGAGTTAATCCATTGTTCCGCGAGGATGGGATTGGAAGACCCGCTAAACATGGGAGGCCTTTTCCACATGAAGGATTCTACAGTAACTTTCTTTTTCCTTGGAGGAGGGGGACGTTCCACCTGATTCAAGTTATTATTCATAACTCGAGCTAGCTGAGCAAGTACTTCCATGAAGTTTTGATCACCCACTTCCATCACATCAGGCCTATAATTAGGGCAATCATCACATTGCCTATCACATTGGTTGTTGGAACATGTTCTTCTATTTCCTGCCATTAACTATGAAAAATAACGTATAATTATAGGTCTTGAATTCTTAGCTATTGATCATAAAAAAACATTGACCATATAAGTATGAACTTATAAAGAATAAGTATATCTTGACTTTTGATTCCTTAGGTTTATATCTAGGTTATCCTCGATATATTTCTTAACATATATTCTTATGGGCTTCGTTTTGTCCCTTAATAACGGTTTTTACTAAGCTTGTGAATCTACCAAAGCATATCCTCAGGGAGTGTCGTAACCAAGAGTGCAGCAAGCCCCGTTGTCGTGCACCGGTTCCCGTTCAAGTCTAGCTCAAAGAGGTGTTTTCAGGTTTTTCCCCTAGATACATCTGTGTTAGGGCCACCTCTACCTACTGGTATTCATTCAAGGATGTATTTTCTTGATAACCCACTTACTCTATACTCACCAAAATTTAAAACTGCGTTCTTATACATAGTATCAAAGGTTATCACTAAGGTTCTCTATTCCTAATCTCCAAAAATAACTAGACCATTCCACTAATACCAACTATAGTGACCTAAGCCTTTTACATAAAACATTTCATGATTTTAAGCATAACTAATCATTAGAGTACAATCCAAGGATCGTTAAGTCTAGTGTCATGGAAGACTAGGTACATATAACATAAAACATGGGGCTAGAAAACATCTTTATTTAATCTCCATAAAGTTCCTTTAACTTCCTTTGAGCCCTTACATATTCATTGGGTACCCTGGGGAACACATGAACAAAGGGATGAGCTAAAAATCACAATAAGGGAATGAACATAAGGATACATCTCAAGCACATGAGTTAGAAGGCATGACATAATGATATCCAAAGCATGAAACTTATAAAATTATTTAATATAATCATGGGATATTATAAACATGGAATCATATAAATGTGGAATAATCATAAATCATATCTTTAGTTCGGGTCAAGGCTAACTGCCAATCCCGTTTCCCATTTTAGTACGGGTCAAGTCTAACTGACAATCTCGTTTCACAACGCATCTCATGAAACTGAACCTTACCTAATGCATTAGAGCGCTATTTGGGCGCACAATTCTAAACATTTTCATGAATATTCTTGCCACATAAATATTCTTAACACATAAATATTCTTTCCACATGAGTAATCATACATAATCAATTGTCCATAAACATTAGGTTACCCATGGAGAGAATTGGGTACCACAATCATGACATAAAGAATAGCGAATGAGTGTATCATGAAAGTGTACATGAAAGAAAGGTATTGGAACATAAATGGACATTCATAATTTAATTTATTCATAAAACATGGTAGGTGGTAGAAAATATAAGTGGCATCACATAAGAAATGTATTTGAGAGAAAATAGCATTAAAACATTTTTGTGAGGTTTTAAGGAAAATACTATAGAGCTTTTAAAATAGAAAAGAAGACATTCTTTTATATAAAATCATAATTGAACCAAAAATGTTTTCATAAAAAAATAAATAATTAAAAAAGAAAATGGTGTCTTAAAACAGAAGATAGAGTTCACTTGAAATTGGGTAACAGTTCGAGGAGTTCCTTTAAAACGAGTGTGCTTATTGGGAAGTATCGAGGAGAGATTCACTTAAAAGCATGTATATACCCAAAAACGAATGAGATATGGATCTTAGAACATTATTTTAGAGAATATAAATATAATTTTTATGTTCTAAAAAAAAATAAAAGACTACTATATTTTGGTAAAAATAAAGATAGAAAAACCCGAAGGAATAATGGAAGTTCGGGTAGAATCCATTATGGTTTATCGGCATGGTATCAGGTTTAACTAAGAGGGATTGACGAGAGAGATAAAGAGTTTATCATCACATATAAAAAATTAGGGATGTGTGGGGAAGGTCTATTAACATACCCCATCACTTGGTTTTACACCCAAAGGCATATCATAGAGAACAATGATGATTAAGAGTAAAAAGGGGTGGATCCCTTACCTTAAATTTGTTAGTGTTCTCCACTTGTTATTAAAGACTAGAATAAAAAAATTAGGATAATTGATTAATAAGTACATAACCTCTTCTATATTCAATTTTTTCATTATGACCCTTTTTATTTCATTCAATGACTTTTTGATTAGTTACAAGGTTCAATTTCATTGTTCGGGCTCGTTCGTTTACTTGGCTTTAAAAGATCAGTTCACTTATATTCAAGTTTGGATTATATAAAATATGAAAGTGGTTGTCCATAATTGAAGTTATATTCTTTAGTTCATATCCAGGAGATTACATAGTTTTTATTTTAATTAGGTTACTTAGAGTGACGTCGAATTATTATATATATATAACCATTGTGATAACTGTTTTTGTAAATCAGTGGATTTGATTACAAAGAATATGTCTTAGTTTATAACTTAATTCCATTTGTACCAAAGGATTACATAACCAAAAATAGGATATATTACATATATAATAATCTGTTTCAACCATAACACAAATGGTATCATGACCATTATTATAGATAAAAATAGAAATTGATAAATCGTTGTCCTTGAATGTGCTAAATTAGCACATCTCAAACGGTGCTTTCATTTCTTTCAAATAAAAGGGTGGGGAAAGGAGAGAAGATAATGAAATATACCACTAGCATGAATAAATTACAGTACATGTATATTATTGGATTTATCATACTATTATGGTGAAGGGAGACGAGGAAATAAATAAAAAAAAAAGAAAAGAACTTAAAAGAAAAGAAAAAATTGGGAAGAGGAATTTACCTCTTGAGACTTCCTCCCTTGAGAACCTCTTAAGGGGAGATGTTTTGGTATTTTGAGATGGATGAGAGATTTTGGACGTGGGGGAGGACCTTGGGGAGAGATTTGGGCAGAAAAATGGAAATTCACAATGATTGAGAGGAGTTGAGAGAAGAGGGAGTGAAGGGGGGTTTTATAGTGGAGGAGAGGAGGGATTTCATAATATTATAATAATTAATTTATTATATCTTCCCAAGAAAAGGAATAGTAAGTATTCCATGACCAATAATAGTGATTTTATCATGTGATCCCCAACCAAGTGGTATTACATTTTCATAACATCATCGATGACTCAATTAATCCATTATTTTGCATTTATTGTGAATTATCGGATTGTACTATTCATCAAAAATTCACATATTCCAGAAAAATACCAAAAATTCACCCTAACCATTTTTCGATGTGTAGAATCCAAAAATGAAGTCCATTTTTCAAAAATAATTTTCTAATTATTATTATTTTAATATTTAATTAAAATAATAATTTATTATCCAAACCAATTTTAAAACATTCATTAACTTGTTCTAAAATATAGCTATATCATACTTCCAACATGAATATTATTTTTATACCAGAAGTGACGAAATTATGTTTAAAGGTAACTTAGCACTTTTTAGTTCATTATGTTGTGTTTTTATATGATTTTATGACATACGTATGAGAAGGTAATTTCCATTGAAAAACATTGGGTCGTTACAAGTATATATCTTGATCACTGATTAAATATTATTTTAAAGAAATATATATTTTTTTAATATTAAAAAATTAATAATCCTTCATATATATATTATATTTTGGTTAGAAATGAAGATAAAATTATTTGATGGTAAAAAAGAGATGTTTTAGAAACTATTCATATAGTGTTCAGTAAGTATTATTTCAATAAATATAATTAGTCAATGTTAATCAGTAATTTTAATGAAATATTTATATAATATATAAAATATAATATAATAACTTTATATAATGTTTTCTTTAAGGAATAGATTATTAATAAATTCAATTATATGATTAAAATTAATTTTTTAGACGATTTTCATTCGGTATTGTGCACTTCTTTTTAAATGAAATTATTTTCACATAGAGATATTTAATTTGGTAAAATGGTTTCAAATTTCTTAATTCATCTGATTAAATTTTGTAATAAGTTTAATTTAACATATAGGAATTATGAAGAGTAAATATTGTAACACTTTTTCAACAAGGTAAGGGTTAAAAGGGTTAACTAGGGTGAGGTTGAACATATAGATAAGGAATAATATATCTATATAGAATTTATAAATATTATTTAATGTATTAATATAGACCAAAACATATATTATCATCATATTTTGGTTTTTTTTCTTCCACATTCAAATTGATTACAATATTATTATATTATAATCATTTATGTATTTAAATTTTTTCCACATACATCACTTATAAATAAATACAACCTTGCCTTTTTTTCATGAAAACTAATCCATTCATACCAGCAATGATCAACACAAATACTCTCCAAAAATAATTTTCCATGACCTGGAGGTACTAGGATTTCCAAAAAAACTACCTGATTATCCTTAATGTTATTTTCAAAGGAAGATACCCGGAGAAGAGATCTATGTTTCTTAAATTCCATTTTTGAGTTTATTTCTTCATAAATAGTTCCAAAAGTTCTATAAAAATCTTAACATTATGGAATCCATATCTTTACTATAATTAAAATTATTATCTTAAATGAATATCCCTTTTAGATCTCCTTCACTTCCATTAAAAATATATATTTTTACTCATGTGTACGTGTGATCTATCACCTCTATGAAGAGATGTGATTGGTTTTTTATTTTTTTACAAGGATTTTCATAAGGATGGATTCAATTAATATATATATAAATACATAAAAAATTTATGATATATTTTTTATTCTTGAAATTATAATTTTTATTCTTTTCTTTCATTATATTCATATAATAAATAGAAACACCACTAGTTTGTACGCATAAAATATTGTCTCCCTAAAGTTATAAGACGCATTTTTCATAACCTTAATATAGGTATATCTAAAAAAATTTATATAATGAAGAAATATGATAGTTGTTACCTTATAAATATTTCGTAGGAAATAAAACAATCACCGTGATGCATGTTTTAGTAAAATTGAACTGAAACATGCATGAAAATTGGGAAAGTTTTCAACCTATTGATCATTTTAATATATAATAATTAATAAAAGGGTTATTTTAAATTATAAAGGAAATGTATATAAAATGTTATGTATGAATTTGGATCTAAAATAGAGGTATATTAAAGATATATTAATTATATAAATGTTTTATATAACAAACATACTCTATTAACCTGAAATTGATATTTATCTTATCCATTGGCCTAATATAAAAGATATCACATTATGAATGGTCAAGCTGTTTAGTTGTTTGGGAGACTAGTTATATGCATGATTCTTACATTACATTATAAAACATGAAAACAAACAAAATTTTATTAATAAAACATAATTATTTATTCTAATATATCCCTAAAATCATTCATAGATCACTTCTTGGTATCATGAGGAAATTATTTGTCATGACCCCCTCCCCAAAAGGTGTACCCCTCCTGGGCCAGAAATGTGATAAGGGAGATAATGACCCTCGATTCCCACCTCCAGTATGCCCTGGGTTGGTGACTAGCACTAAGGGTATATTAACACACAAAATGGGAGGCATTACCCTCTAGAAGAACACATGCAGAAGAGAGAGATAATATAGAAACCAATCAACTCCAACTCATACTACAACATAAACAAAAACCCAAGTACACATATGAAATGTCATGCAGAAGTACTACAACTAAAAGGGGAAAAATTGCAAGTACCCAAAAGAATGTAAAAAATAGAAGCAACCACAAGCCCGAACAGCTCCTACAACCCCAAGATAGTAGAAACCAACTTGATATCCTACATGCTCCAAGTGACCTGAAAATATATAAGATATACATAGAGTGAGTATAACAATATACTCAGTAGGGTCATCCACAAAGCCTCTCAGGAAAAAGTAAAGAAAGCATGCTAAAGCACAGTGAACAGCAAGTGAAACAAAATCATCACCTATACAGGTATACTAAGTTCCCAACCTCACCATGGCTACTCTCACAAAGTAACGTATACAAGAATATAGCATATAGTAAACAATATCAACGGTACCCCGATACTACATCCCCACTGTTTTGCCGCTTTTCCCCAACGTCGCATGTCCTAAGCATCTCTCTCCAAAAAGGATTTCCCGTATTTACCTAGGTGAAGCACCACAATATGCACCTCGTGCAACACAAAGGCTTTCTTGAAGACACTTAGGGGAAGCACCACACCATCCTCACAACAAAACGTAACCAGGTAGGTTCTGGGAGCCACCACAGCTTGCATAACATGTATCATATGTCAGGTATTATACTTAAAGCCATTATATCCCATACACCGAGTAAGGATCCTCAATCCATCACAGCCTATACAAGTTACACCTATAGTAGTCCATAGGATACTACATCCAAAATATATGTGTGTGAATAACCAGAAGCTATTACAGCCCTCTACGCACATATATGGGGAAAACTAACCAATGTGCCAAACAGCACAAGTAACAACCAAGATAAGAGAGCGGGACCAAAGGGGGTAGTAATCCATTCATCCACCCAGCAGAATTTTGGGGAAAACACCCCCTAGGGCTCAGAATCCCCAGGGTGTCAGTTTCCCTTACTCACAGGGTGGTGTAGCGTATAGAAACAAAAAACTTATAGGATATATTAAAGCTCACTACAACACTATGGGCATAACCTAGTCTTAGACACAACTGCAGCTAACGTCTCTCAGACTCCAGGCTGCTACTTCTAAGAATAGGTATCCTATATGAACACAACCATTTAAAGGGCTTTATTAGATTACTTCATTCCCTTTTTATTAGCTCCACTATACATTAATTAATTCTCCAAACATTAATTTACCATGAACAATTCCACATTAAATTTCATTAGCATCACACCCAATGTCAAATGTTCCTTCAAAAAAGTACAACATCATCATTATGTTCCAGCAACTCCATCCCCATGGTTAACACTATTTATTACATTATTCATTATATAATTGCATTCCCACATTACCAGGCATTCTAGAAACAAATTCTATGCTACTAAACACAAGGGGCTCAACACAGTGAGTAGATTTACAACCCGTCGAGTCTTTGCCGATTATAGCAGAAGCATATACCCATATTTCCTTTAGAATATAAACACCGAGAGCATGTGGCATACCCTGCATATCTTCCTGTCTTTTGGAAGAAGGGTATATAAGACCAGCTGCCTTGAGCAGTGGGGAAAAGTAAAGCAGATAAACAACCAATCAAAATTACCAAGCATCCAAAAATCACATCCACTCTGTTCCATCATCCCTGGTGTCCTCCCCGACACCCACATGCATAAACTGATGCATCTCGCCACTCTAGACTTCATATACTACCACAACCAAAATCCTCCCGTCCCCCACATATCACAACAGCCATCCAGGATCACATCACAGCACAAGCAGCAGGAAACAAACACCGCACTAATTGGGCTCATACCCCTTTAAAAATCAAGAGGGTAAATTAGAACCCCTTAAGGAATTATCAAACAATCGGTTCTTTAATCCATATTGAATTAACATATTTGTTATTCATAGGTTCCAAATTCAGGAAACCTAATCAGTAAGTTATCACAAATAAATAAACATGCTTACTGCACAAATTTTATTATCATCAAATTACAACAAGAACCAGATTCATTTTCATGCATCTTTATCTTTAGCTAAAAATTATCAATTAAACCCGGTTTACATTCTTTACTGACTTCCATCAAGAACAAACAGGTAATCAAAGCATGCATAGATATCTCACAATCTAGCAAAACATGAGGCAATAACATACGATCGATATCAATTTATTTATCCGGTTAAAATATTTATTATGTCAATTCTATTGTCATCTGGTGGGATTAAACATGATAACAATACATTTACACATAAAAGAAAATAGAATTAACTAATCCCTTAACCTAAAGGTTTTTTTTAAGAAAACCACAATGGTCGAAGAACGCTCAAGAAAACTGGGCCAATTCACCAAGGATCCTCTTTATATCTCTTCTCCGAACACAACCAAGAAAAAAACTCATCATATTTGGCATCCACACACATAGACTTACCCATAACAAGCGTAGATCTAAGAAACCAAGAGAAGGGAAGAAGTAGATAAAAGTAGATCTAAGAAACCGATTGAGAACGAAGAAGAACGATCACATGCCTTGAGGATATGGCTTTTATTCACCAAGAGAGGCCTTTGGATAGCCTCCAAAATGCTTGGGAGTGGTTCTCCTATCTTTGAGGGAGGGTAATCGGATTTATGGCTGCTTAGGAGCTTAAACGAGAAATTTAGAGGCAAAACGATAGAGATCCCCAATTTGAGGATCTATTTTAAGTGCTTGTACGGTTTACTCGCACAGTTAGAAAAACCGTGTGCTAACCGTGTGGTTTCTACTACCTCTTCAAACACTCCTCACACGGTTAGGCCACACGGTTAGACAAACTATGTGCTAATTGTGCGTTAGCCACTACCTTCAAGATTACCAACACACGGTCTGGTCGCACGCTTTAGACAAACAGTGCGCAGCCCGTGCGAAAGCTACTGCCCTTTATTTTTCCTTAACGATTCGCCCAAACCCACCCCCAAGTCACTACTCCAAACGAAAGGTAGTTAGAAACATAAAAAGTACCAGAAAACATTACGTGATATTACAGTTCACACTTGTATACCATTGGAACTGTTCACCAGAAAAGAAGATTTCAGAAAAGTGTTGGGGATAAGTTACCTTGACCTCTCGGAACGCCTCTAACACTACATTTTCACAAAGTAATGGACTGGAGAGGTCTGGGACACTACATCAGATACCTCTCAAAACATTCTCGTCTTAGAGAATCGAAAATCCACCAAAAGAGAAAACTAAACAGGGTTTAAACAACCACCCATCGAGATAGATCTCAAAAGAGAGCAAGCCACAAAAGCAACAAAAGAAATTTATAAATAAAACATGAAAGGTCTAATCAAAAAGGGAACATCATTACATGAAAAGAGTTAAACATAAAAAAACTCTGGGTACTGAGCACGTATTTGTGACTCACGTTCCTAGGTACTCTCCTCCATGCCACCATGTCACCACAAGACACAAACTAAGGGGATAGAACACCCATGCAACACCTTATCCTTGATGTCTTGGACCTCCACTGGTCTCTCCTCAAAGGTTGCATCATCATCAACATCGATCTCTCCCAAATCGATGATGTGAGAGTCATCATGAAGGCAACAATGGAGGTGTGATACATGGAAAACATCATGTATATGACTCATATATGGGGGAAGTGATACTCAATACGCCACAGCTCCAACCCGATATAACACCTCGAAAGACACAACAAACCGGGGAGAAATCTTACTTCCATGACCAAACCTTCACTGCCCTCGATAGGGAGTCACCTTCAGAAACACATGATCCCTAATATCAAACTCCAAGGGTCTCCTCCTTTGATCAATATATTATTTATGATGATATTTCACTATCTTCATCCTCTCACGAATCAATTGAACCATCTATATTGTATTCTGCACTAGTTCCGACTCGAGAATTGTTGACTCTCTGACCCCAGTCCAGCACAATAGAGAACGGAAAGTCCACCCGTACAAGGCTTCAAACGGCGCCATACTGATGGTGGAGTGAAAACTATTGTTGTAAGTGAACTCCACCAAGGGTAATTGCCTTACCCACGAGCCTCCAAAATTGAGAACACAAGAGTGTAAAATGTCTCCAATAGTCTGGATGGTTCGCTCTGTATGACCATCCGTTTGAGTATAAAAAGAAGTGCTAAGGCATAGTTGAGAACCAAAATCTTATTGGAGACCTCTCTACACCCTGGAGGTAAAACAAGGATCTCGATCATAAATGATCATCCTAGGGACTCCATGAAGCCTCACCACCTCTTCTAGATACTACCTCGACAAAACATCCACTTAGCATGACTCCTAGATTGCTATGAAGTGGGACGATTTTGTTAAACGATCCACTACTACCCAAATAGCATCATGTGCACTCGGAGTTCGAGGTAAACTAGTAAAAAAGTCTATTGAGATGTCCACACACTTCCCCTGAGGAATCTCTAATGGCAGGAGAAGACCAATTGGGACACTATGTTCAGCCTTCACCTTCTGGCAGACTAAACATCGAGACACAAAATCCGCAACTGCACGTTTCAGCCCAGTCCACCAAAACCGACTCCTCAAGGATTGGTACATCTTTTCATGGCATGATGTACTCTTAAAGGTGAACTATGGAACTCTCTGAGAACCATCTCGCGCATCTTCAAGGGAATAAAAACCTTTCCATGATACAACACTCGGTGTTATTCATCCTCCGACCAACAATTAGGGGCCTCACCACAAACAATTCGGTCTCTCCATACCTCTACCTCAAGATCCCCAAACTGGTACTCTTCTACCTTCTACTCCAGGGATGACTGTACCGTCATCTGAAAAAGATAGCCTCTTCCCCCAACTTCTCCCATACCAAGATGAAATGCTGACGGCTCTTCCATTAATCTCCAAGAATCACGATATTCACACACAGCATCACTACGTGACTTTTAGCTCAGCGCATCAGCTACAACATTCCATTTTCTAGGTGTATATGATATTTCAAAGTCATATTCCTTCAAGTACTCCATTCACTAACGTTGTCATAAGTTCAAGTCATGCTGGGAGAAAACATAACTCAAAATCTTATGATCAGTGAAAACCACAAAGCGCCCACGAATGAGGTAATGTTTCCACAACTTCAGAGCAAACACTACGGCTGCCAACTCAAGATCATGGGTGGCATAGTTGCATTCATGGGGATGTAACTGCTGAGATTCAAAAGAAACTACTTACCTCAACAGCATGACAACTCATCCAAACCCTAGATGTGAAGCATCGTAGAAAACATCAAACTGGACTCCCTCAGCTGGAAGACAAAGGACTGGAGCACTTACTAACTTCTCCTTTAGATACTTGAAATCTTCCTAACACTGATCAGTCCATGTGAATGCCTAATCCTTCCTGGTCAAAGCTGTTAGAGGAGTCGCAACTCGTGGGAAATTGGCTAAAATCCTCTTTTAGTAGCCTACGAGGCCAAGGAAACTTCACACCTATGAAACTATCTTGGGGGATACCCAAGACACAACTTCTTCTATCTTCGATGGATCCACAACTACTCCCTGTTGAGACACAAAATTCCCCAAGAAATGGACTTCTTGAGCCCAAAACTCACACTTCGACAACTTCCTGAATAGATGATGTTGGCAAATAACTCCCAAAATGGCTTGTAGATGCTATGCATTCTCGTCTTCAGATGTGGATCACACAAGGATGTCATCCATAAAAACTACCACAAACTTGTCTAGGAACTCACAGAAAATAGCATTCATCAATCCCATGAATACAGTTGGAGCATTCATCATGCCAAAGGGCATCACAACAAACTCATAATGCCCATGATAACAATGGAAAGTAGTCTTCGGGATATCCTCATCCTTCACATGCATCTGATGATATCCTGAACACAAGTCGATCTTTGAGAAACAACTTGCACCTTTCAATTGATCAAATAAGACATCCATTCACGGAAGAGGATAGAGATTATTTATTATCCCTTTGTTCAAGAGACGATAATCAACACACAACTGAAAACTGATGTCGGCCTTCTTCACGAACAAAACTGGTGCACCCCACGATGACACACTTGGCCGAACAAAACCACACTGTAACAGACCATCAAGCTGTATGCGTAGCTCGCGTAACTCATAAGGGGCCATCCTATATGGAGACATAGAGATAAGAGATGCTCTTGGCTATACCTCGATCCCAAAATTGATCTCTCGTCGAGGGGGTAATGCAACAACCTCTTCTAGAATGTCATCAGGGTACTCCTCTATGACTCAAGGAAACGCCAACTATTGAACCTCTGAAGAAATCAGCATCATCTCAGCCATCATGGATGATAAGGACGGAAAGTTCCTATGACTCATCTGAGGGTCTCGCTCACAAAAAAACACCACTTGCTCTCCATCTACACCAATGAAGATGACATTATTCTTGAAGAAATATACGATAGCCTGCACCAAATACAACAAATTCATGCCGAGGATGACATCATATGGTTGTATTCATAAACAAAGGAAATCTCCCCAAGAGTGTTGTTTCCCCAACACTATCTCACAATCTCTACAGACTTCAAACAAGTCATCTCGACCTCCAACTAGCATAGTCAATGCCAAGGGCACTGGAAGCCTCTCTACCTCAAGTCCCAAATCATGGACAAGGGTAGGTCATATGAAGGAGTATGTCCCTCCATGATCAAAAAAGGCATACAACAAGGTAGAAAACAAGCAAAGGGTACCTCGAATGATGTTTGGCTCACCTGGAGCTGGCAACGCTAGAGCATGAAGCTGGCCACGACCTCCTCCATGGCCTCTCTGGCCCTGAGGACGACCACCACCATGGTCGTGCTCTTCTCTCTGAGGACGGGGAGCGTAATGAGGTTATCCTATGTCTGCCCCATCTACCCTCTACTGATATAGAGCTGGTGCAACATGCTACATTTGCCTTGGTTGGAACTGCCTCAATAGAGGAACTTGGAGCGTACCACCTGGTGCACAATGACCGCTATGAAAGGTTGGACACTCCCGCTGCTGATGTCCATGACCACCACAAGAAAAACAAGTGCCTGATCCCTTGGCATAGATCTGAGGATTGATGCCTCTAGAGAAACGAGATGTGAAGGGCTGGGACCTACCCTCAGCTAAACGGAAACTCTTCTGCCCTGAAAACCGGGAACCCCAGACCACAATTTTGTTTCGTGAGGGTTCATGATGATCCCCCTATAGTGATGATCTGGTCCTGTCCAAAGTCTTCTTGACAACCTCTTCCCTCGCCAGCACCTCAAGATATGTTTTCAACATAAATGGGTTGACCTGGCACTGGATCTCTGGAGGAAAAGCCTCGTAGAAATGTCTCACCCTGGCCACCTCATCTGGCAACAGGTCCAAAGCATATCGTAAAAGGTTCCTGAAGCGGATTTCAAAATCTCGAACACTAGAGATACCCTATCGAATGGTAAGAAGCTCCTGGTGACTCGACGCCTTCGTAGTCAAAGAAATAAACTCAACTCTAAAACTGTCTCGGAACTCCTCCCATGATATCTCTAAATCCTCACGATCCCCGAGGAACAAGAACCACCATTGCCTCGCTGCTCCACATAGCATTGTCACAACCAAGGACACCCAGTTATCCTTAAGATCACGAATCTAATTGATGTTGTTCTTGACCTCCTCTAACCAATATTCTATGACTACATCTGAAACGGATCCCTCGTACTTCTGTAGACTCTGGCACTAAGAATCTCAGAGTGTCTTCCTCTAAGTGTTGTCGTCGTCAACCTCTACCCTGCAGCGATCTTCCGAAATAGCCTGCTAGACATTTTTTGTGCAAACCTGGCAAGGACGTCGACCCGGAGCCATACCTATAAAATAAAAAAGCATTAGAGCTCCTAAACCGGGAATATGGAAGACTCAACATTAATTAATTAAATTTTTTCTTCTATTTGTTTTATGTTAACCTATCCCGAGGTCTACCCATTCAAACATAGGCACAAAGAATAATGATGGATGATCCTTTCCTAGGTCTCTACCTTGAAACTACTATAACCTTGTTTAGTAGTCATTGTAAACATAAAGGTCCGTACATCAGATCATAGGGGGCCCTAAACGCCTATGTCTGAGCCGGTCTCCAGTGTTTACCTCACTTGATAAACATGAATGAAAATGTTGCCCGACCAACCCATGCAACATCACTTATGACTAACTCCAAACTCCATAATATCCCTCAACCAGACCTCTGATACCACTCTGTCACAACCCCTCCCCACAAAGTGTACCCCTCCAAGGACGGTAATGTGAGAAGGGAGATAATGACCCCAGAGTCCTGCCTCCAGTAGGCCTCAGGTTGAGGACTACCACCGAGGGCATAGAGACACACAAAATGGGAGGCATTGCCCTCTAAGAGAACACATGCAGAAGAGAGAGATAAGATAGACACCAATCAATTCCAAATTAGACTGCAGAATAAATGAAAACCCAAGTACACATATGAAATTTCATGCAGAATTACTACAACTGAAAGGGGAAAAACAACAAGTACCCAAAAAAAGTAAAAACAGCAGCAAACACAAGCCTGAACAACTCTTGCAAACCCAAGCTAGTAGAAACCAGCTTGATCTCCAACCTTCTCCAAGTGACCTGAAAACAGTTTAGATATACATAGGGTGAGTATAACAGTATACTCAATAGGTTCCTCCCTGAAGCTTCTCGTTCAAAAGTAAAAAAACATGCTAAAGCACAGTGAACAACAAGTGAAACTAACTCGTCACCTAAATAGGTATACTATGTCCCCAACCTCACCATGGATACTCTCACCAAGTAACGAATATAAGAATATATCATATAGTAAAGAATATCAAGGGTACCCTGATACTACTTCCCCACTGGTTTTCCGTTTTCCCCAACATCAAATGTCCTAAGCATCTCTATCCAAAAAGGCTTGCCCGCAGACACCTGGGTAAAGCACCACAATATGCACCTCGTGCAATGCAAAGTCTTTCCCGCAGACACTTAGGTAAAGCACCACACCATCCACACAACCAAAATTAACTATCTAGGTTCTGGGAGCCACCATAGCTCACATAATGAGTATCATACGTCGGGTATTATACATCAAGCCATTATAGCCCATACCCCAAGTTAGGATCCTCAAGCCATCATAGCCTATACACGTTACACCTATAGTAGTCCATAGGATACTACATCCAGAATATATGTGTGTGAATAACCACAAACCATTACAGCCCTCTACACACAAATATGGGGAAAACTAACCAATGTGACAAATAGCATAAGTAACTACCTAGAGAAGAGAGCGGAGCCAAAGGGGGTAGTCATGAATTCATCCTCCCACCAGAATGTAGGGAAAAACACCCCCTAGGGCTTAGAATCCCTAGGGTGTTAGTTTCCATTACTGACAGGGTGGAGTATCGTATAGAAACAAAAAAATTACAGGATATACTATATCTCACTACCACACTATGGGCATAACCTAGTCTTTGACACAACTACAGCTAATGTTTCTCAAACTCCGGGCTGCTACTTCTAAGACTACGTATCCGATAAGAACACAACCATTTAAAGAGATTTATTAGATTACTTTATTCCCTTTTTATCAGTTCCATTGTATGTTAATTAATTCTGTAAACATTAATTAACCATGAACAATTCCACATTAAATTTCGTTAGCATCACACCCAAAGTCAATTGTTCCTTCAAAAAATTACGACCTCGTCATTAGGTTCCAGAAAATCCATCCCCATGGTTAGCACCATTTATTAAATTATTCATTATAGAATTACTTTCCCACATTCCCAGGCATTCTAGAAAAACATTTTATGCTACTAAACACAAGGGGCTCAACACGGTGAGTAGATGTATTACCCGTCGAGTCTTTGCGGATTATAGCAAGAGCATATACCCATCCTTCCTTGAGAAGATAAACACGGAAAGCATGTGGCATACCTCGTGTGTCTCCGCGTCTTTTGGAATAAGGGTAAGTAAGACTAGTTGCCTTGAGCAGTGGGGAAAAGTAAAGCAGATAAAAAACCAATCAAAATTACCAAGCATACAAGAATCACATCCACTCCATTCCATCATCCTTGGTGTCCTCCACGACACCCACATGCATAAACTGATGCATCTCGCCACTCTAGGCTTCATCTGATACCACAACCAAAAGCCTCCAGGCCCCCACATATCTCAACAGCCATCCAAGATCACATCACAACACAAGAAGCAGGCAACAAACACCACATTATTTGGGCTCTTTTCCCTTTAACAATCAAGAGGGTAACTCAGAACCCCTTAAATAATTATCAAACAATCAGTTCTTTAATCTATATTGAATTAACATATTAGTTATTCATAGGTTCCAAATTTGGGAAACCTAATCAGTAAGTTATCACAAATAAATAAACACGATTACTGCACCAATTTTATTATCAGCAAATTACAAAAATAACTAGATTCATTTTCATGCCTATTTATCATTAGCAAAAAATTATCAATTAATCTCGTTTATGTTCTTTACTGATTTCCATCAAGAAAAAACAGCTAATCAAAGAAAACATAGATATCTTACTAACTAGAAAAACATGAGTCAATAACATACGATCGATATCAATTTATTTATCCGGTTAAAATATTTATTATGTCAATTCCATTATCATCCAATGGGATTAAACATGCAAATAATACAGTTTCATGTAAAATAAATGAGAAGCAACGAATCCCCTAACCCAAAGGTTTTTGGCGAAAACCACAATGGTCGAAGAATGCTTAAGAAAACTGGGCCGATTCACCAAGGATCCTCCTTAGATCTCTTCTCCTAACATAACCAAGACCAAAACTCCTCATATTTGGCATCCACAGACTTATAATTATCCATAGAGGTCATAGATCTAAGAAACCAAGAGAAATGAAGAGGTAGATCTCAGTAGATCTATGAAACGAATTGTGAACGAAGAAGAACGATCACATACCTCGAGGATCTGGATTTGATTATCCAAGATAATCCTTCATATCGCCTCTAAAATGAATGGGAGAGGTTCTCCTATCTTCGAGGGAGGGTAATCCCAAGTTATGGCTACTTAGAAGCTTAAA
Organism: Viscum album; assembly: GCA_963277665.1. NCBI lineage: Eukaryota > Viridiplantae > Streptophyta > Magnoliopsida > Santalales > Viscaceae > Viscum > Viscum album. The sequence continues at coordinate 1,352,167,374 of OY728153.1, read as the reverse complement.
TGATCAAGTTAGAGGAAAAATGATTGAGATCCACAATTTTAGGATCTAATTTAAGTGCCCACACAATTTTCTTGCATGGTTATACAAACCATGCGCTAACCGTGTGGTCGCTACTATCACTTCAAACACTCCTCACATGGTTAGGCCACGCGTTTAGACAAACTGTTCACTAATCGTGCGTTATCCACTGCCTCTAGGATTACCAACGCACAGTCTGGTCGCACAGTTTATAAAAACCGTGCGTAGCCCATGCAAAAGCTACTGCCCATTAGTTTTCCTTAAAGATTCGCCCAAACGCACCCCCAAGTCACTAATCCAAACAAAAATTAGTTGAAACATCAAATATACCTGAAAACATAACGTAACTTTACATTTCACACTAGTATACCGTAGGAATTGTTCATCAAAAAGGAAGATTTTGGGAAAGCATTGGGGATAAGTTACCTTGACCTCCCAGAATTCCTCTAACACCGCATTTTCACAAAATAATGGACTAGAGAGGTCTGGGACACTACATGATTACATAGTAAAGGGTGAGGAAAACTGTTAAGTAAGGGAAATCATAAAAGAGAATCTATCATATAAATAATCATGCTTAAAAATATAGGAAAGTTAAAAAATAGTCATTTATATGATATAAATAATATCATAAAAGGGGGATATATCCAATGATGAATAAACAACATAAATATTCACATCCTTAACAATAAATAGATTCTTAATGATGAAATGTATAATTTTGTGCATCATATTCTTTCTTAAAGGCATTATAAAATACATATTATATAAATAGGAAAGGTGTAGACAAAATATCCAAAAAAAAATTTCCCGTGAGACCTATAGTTGCAATGAGGGTATATAATGGGTCCCATTTATCTCATATTAAGTCTAATGAAGTCAACATATGAATTAAATGAATTAAATTTCAATGAATAATCAATATAAATATTCATATTTAAAATATATCATGTAAAATTTTAATATTTTCCTTGTAAATCCCTATATAAGAATGATTATAATCCCTAAAAGGTTAAAATATAGATTGTATCATTATATTATGTCCCCAAAAAATCAAAATATTAATCAAATAATATTAAAAAAGATAAAAATACTTATAAAATATTATTAAAACTTCTTTTAGAAAATACATTTTCATTTAATATCTATAAATTTCCAAAATATTAGTTAATCATTACTCAAAACGAACTATAGAATAATATAAGTAAATCTTCAAGGTATAGAATAATCATTTTTTATGAAATATCTATTTCTCAGATAAATGTTAAAACAATATTTAGTTCACACCTTTTGTAAAATGTACCTCGTTTGGAAAATGATAAGAATATTAATTTAAAAAAATTATAGAAATTTAAAAATAGGTGATAATTAATTTAATAAATCCTTTTATAACAGCGAAAATACTCATAGAAACATTCGAAAGATAATTCTAAAATGGATGAAAAATATTACATACCAAATAGAAAAAAAATATCGGGTTTCGTTTAAAAAATTCATTTGGGCTGTTGTGTTGTTAGAGAGAGACAGAAATTTAATTATTTTTATTTTATTTAGGAAAATTACCTCATGATATGAAAATAAATAATATTATAGTTTAATATATTTTATAATTTCATTATAAAAAAATTTAACCCTAACAATCCTCATAAAATGTAATATTGTAACATATAACTCAACCCGATTTAGTGACTTTTGAAACATAACCCAAAAAAATAGAATGAAACATTAAATACAAGAATAAAAATATTTATATGATATAACGTATCCAAATGGTATTATATTTATTAGATAAATAGAAATGAGTGTTTAATATATAATATGACGCATAGAAAAAAGTAATATGATACACTCCTATAGCAGACCTGACTTGCTTCATATGAACTCTATACACATGTATAATAAATTTTTATCATTTATAAATCAATAAAATAATTATATATGTAATTATAATATCATATATGATTCACTTATAACATTTTAACTACTATTAATTAATAAATATTTATTAATATTTTCATTTATCGGTGTTAATTATTTCATTTTTCGTGTGAGTTTTAGTTTAGTGGTTTTAATACGTATATAATTATCATGGTTCTATAATCTCCAAAATCATAATAATATTATAATTAAAATATTTTATAATTATATACACTTTTATAACAATTAATATAAAGTTTTGATGAAAAATGGATTGCATCACTTCATAGAGATAATCCCCCATACATTCCCATTATTGATATTTATACTTTTCACATGATGGAATGAAAGAAATTTAAATAATAATTCATTTTACAGAAAACTATTATTATCTTAAATATCATAAATTAATTAAATATATCCTTATAAGCATCCATGTAAATCAAAAAATAAAATAAAATTGCATCTATTTGTGGAGATGGTAGTCCAAACGTACACATGAGAAATGTTATTATCTCCTACCAAATGGGAAGGAATGATAGAAGATAATATATTATAATTACAGAGTCATTATTATTTAATAAATATCCTATATAAACATTAAATACATCAGAATAACCTACCATGAATGATGGCGATGGAAAATGAATCATATCGATATGTGGACGTGGAACATGTATGCTGGAGAGACACTTATATTTCTTATTCGGGAAAAAGAATGTGTAAAATGGTTGTAAAGTAATCATAATAAAATATTCTTATATTTATGATACTGGAATCATTATTTTAGGATGCATAAAATATATTTAGTAAATGTATAATAATAAAAAAAATGTTTATAATAATCAATAAATATGATTTCTTCTTCATAAAGATGCCTCACTTGGATTAAATATTAATCATTCATTGGAATGTATTAGGGTATTTAAAGGAGATAAATATTGATGGTAAGGAAATTATGATTGCTTTCAATATGATCTTGGAAAAGTTAGAGTGGTCAAATTATTTGAAAAATGGTGGAGGAGGGATTCCATTAGACATGTTAGGGTAGTTACACACAAATTATTTCATAAAACATTTAAATAATATAATGTCATTATCCTGTGAAAGTTGAGCCAAATTGCCAATACATAGAATATATGATAATATATGGTTTAAATGTCTTCAATAAATGACACTTAGACACTTTTAAGATAAATATATACTCTTATATATTATTTTACCCCCGGTAAATCTATTTTAAACCTAACTATTGTAACACAATTTCACTATTTTTACTATTCATTATGAAAAACATGTAACGCCCTAACTTCATACTCTATTTTTACCTTTAAATATTAATGTTTTACATATTATTTCCCTTATAAAACACTTAATATAAATGAAAACACAATATTTTTTGTTAAAAACAAATATATTATGTATTATTCCTAAAACCCAACCATTGAATTACTGATAATGAATAAATGTAACCTCTTTATGAAATACATATATAAATAAAAGAATATATACTTTAAATATGAATGGAACTCAATTAAAATACTTAAAACAACTAAGAAACATCTTTTTATTCTTAAAAATATTATTTTATAAAATTTATGTTTCTTTTCAAGAATCTATGTAAGTTATTATTAGATTATAATATAATGTTTCTATAATATTAATAATATATTACCAATTAATTAATCATTATTTGATAGGAAATATGAATAAACAATAGATTTCATTTTAAAAACCATTTTATGATATAACAATATATCCACTATATTTTAGGATTTCATTTAAACATCAAACTATCATGTTTAAAGAATTAAAATTGAAAAATTGAACATTATTGTTAGATTACACATAGAAATATTTTCATAAGATTAATTTTTGGTATTTTAGTAAAAAACTGTCTTATGCACACAAAAGATAAAATTAATTTTTCCCCAACATTTTAATTTTATTTGATAAAATAGGATGTATCTTTATAATCATTAGGTACATATTGAGTAGCTATTCCAACAGTATTTTTATTAATATAAAATAAATTTACTATTATAAGGATTAATTACTCTGTTAAATGTAAAATGGTTATTTTCACAGAATTAATTTCATAACAGTTTTATAATATTTCTCAAACTAAATTTTCTTATTCTACTTTAAAATATTAATCCGATATTATTTTAAAAAACATAATCCAATATATAAATAACTATTAAATTTATTAATATTATTAAATAAGGAAAAAATTCTTAATATTTTAAAACACATTTTCTATAAAATATTAGTCCCAATATAAAAAATTTTAATTTAAAATTTAATTTTATCGTATTTAGAAATTTTATTAGGTTACATGGATCCCAAATAATAATTCATAATTCTATAATATTTTATGAATGCTCATATTATATTTCTTGTGATTAAATAAATACCATTTTTAATATTGAATAAAGATTAATAAGGGTAAATTGTGTAAATGAGGTTTATAAAATTTTCAATAATTAAAAATTCACACAAGTATATATCCTTTATATGTATGTAATCCATACCCATATATCTCACCTACCATTTATGCCCCAATCTCACATAAATCTAATAAAATTATATTCATATCCCTTTCTTAACATTCATTTTCAATGATTTGTCCCTCCTATTAACATATAAAAGTAGATAACTTCCTCGTACTCCAATCCACACTAATAGATTGAAATTTTCATTAAACTATGTCACATGTGCTTCTTTTGGATCCCCACAATATTTTTTTCAACCCCTATCTTTAACAAATTTCCTTATTTCTTTCATTTTAAAAGGATACTTCATGAGAATATCCAAATTATCAAAATATATTGCGACACCCTAAACATAATTTATGAAGTAATAATAGTTTTAATTATTACACATGGGTTAATTTCATTTTTATATAAGAAATTCCTGAAAAATAAACAAAATACTTTTTATAAATTCAAAACACTAGAAACGTATATAAGGAAACAAGGCCTAAGGACCATATCTAACTAAAAAATCCTACAAGTTGGCCAATAACGATCAAAGGTAGACCCCAAAGTACCAGAAACATGCCATGAATGTAGTGGGTTTCCTTTGGATCTGCCAAAACTAAGAACAATATGAACAGAACCACATCAATTGTACAAAGCGTTATATAAATGAAGAGCATCATCTTCTATAACTCGGAGTTTGAAGTTGTAATACCCTAATCATGTTTTTATAAGACCTAAAATTAGACCGTTTCCATTTAGGTGACCTTTGAAATTACAATGGCTATAATTATAGCCATTGGGTATTACAGTTTAATTATTTATGAATATTATAAATTTCTAAGTATTTTAAATATACTTTAAAGTCATTAACTCTTATCTATATTTTATGATATCAAAACATATTTCATGAACGTTTCTTTAATGTCTCAACTGTTTTAGACAATATGGTTATATAAATTAATCTCCTGTATAAAAATTATAAATATTTATTCTTGAACATAATAAGTATTATTTTTCTATGTATCCTTGAAATGTTCTAAGTAATTGAGTGATTTAAAGTCCTATCATCAAACACATTTAATTGAGAATATCTTTATAAAACATGACATTTGAAATCGTAACGTTTTGGTACATATTATTACTTTAATTCAAAGAATAATATGCATTTTGTTTTTGAATTTGAAAACACTTTTTTTATGAATACATTTATTTAATAAAAGTTATATAGTTTGATTTGTGTATTTTATACTTCCAATTTTATGAATAAAACAAAATTTACGAATGTAATGATATTTTGTCTATGTGTAATTTTCATAGATTTTAAAGACTGGGTTAATAATTAAATATTAACCCAATAGTATAACACTTTATAGATAGGCCGAGGAAGGCAGCTCAAAATAGATGGATGAGCCTAGCCCTCATCCCAAGCCAAGGTCGGCCCGAGCATGGGCATAGGTTCCCGGAAGGGTGCACGAGAGCAGGAGAGCTTGAGCGTGCCACCGTGGTTGCAAGACCGTGGCGAAGTATAGGTAGGCTGAGGCCTATGGGCGGAGGGAGAACGTGTGTAAGGCTCCCTTATGTGTGATATGTGTTTTTTCTGAGTTATCAATAGGAGGCTTAAGCTTATAAAGGAGTCGCAAACATAACCCCGATTCAATGTGGGATATTTTTTTTAGGAAAAGCACAATCTGGGCCATTGGATCACATCGAACGTGATCTATCCCATTGATCCTAAACTCGCATTCGACACTCAACGACCACGGAGCGCTACTGCATTTTTATGAACTATTTGATCAACATGAGATCTAATCACTGTTATTCATTCGGTTTTTAAATCCCACACATTGCCTCATCCGTCCAATCTTATTCTAGATCTAATATCAATCGTCCTTCATTTTTAAAAACCCACAACCACATCCTGATCGTCCAAACAAATCTCACCTAATCTGAACCATCCAATTCTTCCATAATTTTTTTTCCACATCGTCTTCTCAGTCGCACTCAAACCAGTGGCCAACCACTGGTTATTATTTCTTCTTATTCTTTTATTCTTCTCCCTCTTGTATCCCCCACTATTTTATGGTCTCACGACCTTGAATTCTACCCATAAGATCTTCCCCAATCCCATTTATTTTTATTTTATTTTATTTTTCAGTTTTCTTTCATTGGTTTCGGTTTTAGTTTTCCACAAACTTTATAAATGCGTATGTATTATAATCACCACATGATTTTGGGTTCTCCTTTTAAAAAAAATGTTGGATTGGTGTTTTTTAGTCAAGATCAGGGGTCTTTATTTATGTTTTTCTTGTATGAAACATTTGTATATAAATGTACTTATTGAGGGCTTTCACAAAACTTGGATTCACCCATGGTTACTCGTCCTTCCTATCCTCAACATACAAAATATTCCATGACCATCCTTTTTTAACAAACGAATTCAGGTAAGGGATCGACTAGTTTTGTTTTAGTTGTTGTAAAACTCATATATCCATGTTTATATATGGGTCACTAGGTAAATATATATATAATGATTCATATTACTTCTAAATCTTAACTAATGTTGTGTATTCCTAAAGTTTTTTGAGTATATAACGCAAGAAAGAGGTTTCATGATTCAATTTATATATGTGAACCCTTATTATCTATTTTTTATTCTTTATGAATATATGTATATGTATATAATTTCATCTTAACCTGTTTTAAAATTTCAAAAAAAATATGTATAATTATATATATAAATATGGTTTCATTGTATAACAAACCATTTTGGGTTTATAATCTTTTAAGGGTGGTATTTTTCTTTTAATTGTTGTTTCATGAGACATAAAACACATGGAAGGGGACTAGTTCCTCATGTTATCTTTTTCGTATACCCCTTATTTAAAATTCATGTATGTATGGTTATGTGTAAAAGTATATATAAATATATATATTAAGTTTTATTACAACTGAGTTTTTACAAAACCTATCATTATTGATTTAAATCATGTGTATGAAGAAAACAATAGATGCATGAATTTTGTAAATCTTTTTTTGGGTTATACAGATTGCAAACATACACTTTATGTATATATAAACATTTTCCCACAATTTTCAAATACACATGAATACATATATGTATTTCAATATTTATTTCTCAAGTATATGTTTTGATGGTTTTCATGTTCAACCATAAATATACATTCATGCATTAGCTCACATGTTTAAATATTTATTTTAGGCATGAACGCTTCAGAGACATTAATCCATACTTTCTATTCTAAATGGTTCATAAGAAATGCCTTTGATCATTTAAGTTTATGTTTTAATCATTTATATAACAATTAACATTTCATGGATTAAATGAGTATCTCAAAGTCAAAACATATAAACATGGTTTAGAAAAGGTCACATTTATACGGGTTTAATGCAAGAGTTATTATTTCATGTGGAAACCCATTATTTTATGTGCACTGTTCTTATTTCATATGCAAGAGTATGTTGTTTTAGATCCTGCGCATCATTGATAAATATGGAACTATCAAATCTAGTTCCTCTTCACTTAATTCATAATTCAACTAAACTATGTGAATGTATTCAAATGATTATGGACTAATAATGTAATTTTTCTATGTAATATAAACACTATGAATATGAGAACATGCTAAGACACATGAGGAACATATAGGACTTAAAATGATGTGACAGGTGTGCCTGGAATTATACAGTGCTCCAATGAATTGTGTAAAGTGATGAAGTATCATGAGTTAAATTAAATGATGTGTGAACATGATGCTATATTTGTTCATAACTCTGTGTGGTAGTTAACACCAATTATATTAGGTTTCTACCCATATGGTCTTGGCGCAAGGCCTTGACAAAGTCTGGCATTATACATTTATTTATTGTGGAATGGTAAATGATCAACCATGGTATTGTAGAACCTTAGCTAAGAATATTTTATGATAATGGAAGAGAAATCATAAGGCAAAACCAAGTATTCAAATGGGATTTTTTACAAGGGAATAATATCTAATGTTATATCCATGTGAATTTCTTTTTATGTTAGGATGAATCATGATATTAACCCTTATAATCACAAAAATGCTTTTGGTGATTGATAGACTAAGATATGAATTATGCACATCTTATTTCTTAAATACACAAGATCACTCTGGTTCATGTGTTTGTAGAAAGCATAGATATCTTTCATGAAAATGGTCTTTTGTAAAATGACTGCATGTAACCTCAGAATATATTGATTGTGTTCCTAGAAATGTAATATTTTCCTCCTAAGAAAATTTTTTATGTTTATTTTCAATTTTTTTGTTTTAAAAAGGGGTAATTTCTTCAAATGCTTAAAAACCCCAATACTGTGCATTTTTATGATCACCCTATGTTTCAATTTATGTTTTAAAGGATTTTAGCAGTTTTTTCCAAGCCTTGAGTACTTTTTTTCACAACATAAATGTTAAGCTTATCCCTGTAATATTTTCAGATGTAGTGCTTTAGCAGCATATGATTTTCCAAGAACCTAAACCTAAATGATAATTTCTATTGTGACAAGATGTGAAATTTTTTGTAAGTTTGTTTTTATGAGTAAAATTATACACCATGTTTCAGGCACTAATTTCTGACTTCTAGGGTCGGGTTCGTGACAGTTGGTATCAGAGGATCAGTTTAAGAACACACTGGAAAATTAGAGCAACCATAAATTAAATAATTACATCATACAAAAGAAAAATCCTTCTCAATATTTTAGATGGATGATGAATCACACTTTATGTACCTTCCAATATAAGTATTAGAGAGTATATTGGGAAAGTCATGAGTGGAAAACTATGAGACTTTTGAAAATATCCATCTATCATGCTAAACCCTCTACCATATATCAAATTCTCCCCGTGTACTCCAACTTCACAAGGGAGCATGCCTCGACTATATTTTTATGATGCATGCCAAATTTCTATTCTATGAAAAACAAAGAAAATACTTTGAGGGTTGTTTTATGTGTTTTATTCTATATTTTAATGCTTTGCCTCATGTTGACTTCCAATAGGCTGCATAGGGGGGACCTTTCAGCATCTTACCTTTGTCAGATTTTGACCTACAGTCTCCGTGGTCAAGTTATAGACTTTGAAACTCTTAAGTACGAGCTTACTCATTTTCATTATCGACATCTAGTTCATGATGATGTTGCCCAAATTTATACACATCTTATCCTTCTCACATGAACTATAGATGCACATATGTGGTCATCCAAGTTTCCCTTATCGCATCTGGACCCACGAGATAAAAGAGTTTTGAACCGCCTTAAAGATTCATTTGATTGGGAACCCAGGAATTCATTAACACCGGTAGTACATGTGAAAAGATGTCACAATGATTATGTAACAACTTGAATTTACAAAACTTGTTAAATGTATAATGTGACTTTTTATGTGCTTTTACAAAATAAATGATTCTTTTTTAATCTGGTTACTCTTTACTATTCAAATCATGTCCCTTGTTTTATTCTTCTTCTTTTAGATGGAAGACTTGAGTTCATCGATCAAATTTTTATCACTTCCCACTGAACTGATAGAATCCATAGTCACCAAGACATGTTCAGAATACTACTACCCTTTTTCAAACCTGTTCTTGTATTGAAAACATCTTTATAAAGTGTCCCTTAGACCAAACATCCTTCGGACCTACTAGGGAAAGAATTATGATTATCGCCACATAACAACTGCACAACTAGCAGAGTAAAGATGGAGAGGGAAGTACTAGGAAGGACTCTTCCTTTTCTTCACCTTGACCGAGAACTACCTTGCCCTGGAGAAGTTTCAATAAGATGCCTTGGAAGGCGACATCCGAGCGACCTAGCTTTTCTCGATCCTGAGTTTCATCATGTGTGGGATGCTTTACAACATTGAAGTGTTCAAGAGTGTAGTGGTTCGATAGATTTATATAGAGGTATCTCACTCCCAAATCACCAACCTCCACACCTCTCATACCACTCTTTGGAATACTGAATGTTTTATGCATAGGTTTGACCCTAACTACTCATGGTGTATATGGGCCAAACAGATCGAGGAAATGGGAATTAATATGGGGATCCACCTGGAAACATCAGCGGATTATCTTTAATGGAGGTCCTGGGGGAGGGGACCTCGAGCATAAATTCTCTCTGGGTTTGCTGGTAGATGATTATGGGAGTAATAGAATTGTGAGGGTATAATTCTCTGAAGGTGGAGATAATGTGACACCCAAAACTTAATTTCTATAGTAATAATAGTTTTAATTATTAAACTTAGAATAATTTCTTTTTTATATAAGAAATTCCCACAAAATAAACACAATACTTTTTATTTATTCCAAACAATGGAAACAGATACATGGAAACAAGGCATGAGGAACAAAGCTAACCAAAAATTCCTACATGTAGGGAAATCACAATAACCAGTAGATCCCATAGTACCACACACATGACAAGAATGTAGTGGATTTCCTTAAAATCTGCCACAACTAATAAAAATATAACCAGATTGTAGCAATCATACTAAGCGTTAGTGGGATGAAGTGCACCATCCTCTATGTCTCGGTGTTTGATGTTAGAATACAATAATCACGTTTTTGTAAGACCTAAAATTCAATCGTTTCCATTTAGGTAACTATTGAATTTACAATGGCTATAATTATAGCCATTGGGTATTATAGTTTAATTATTTATGAATATTAAAAATTTCAAAGTATTTTAAATATACGTTAATGTCATTACCTTTTATATATATTTTATGATTTCAAAACATATTTCAAGAACTATTCTTTAATGTCTCAATTGTTTTAGACTTTATGGTTTTATAAATTAATCTCCTGTATGACAATTATAAGTATTTCTTCTTGAACATAATATGTAATGATTTTACTTAGTGACCTTGAAATGTTATATGTAATTGAGTGCTTTAATGTCCTATCATCAAATACATTTAATTGAGCTTATCATTCGGAAACACGGCTTTTGAAATCGTAACGTTTTGATACAAATGTTTACAATAAATAAAAGAAATATATGCATTTTGTTTTTGAATTGAACATACTTTTTTATGAATAATTTTATTAATTTAATGTTATATAGTTTGATTTTTGTAATTTTAAACTTATACATTATAAATAAAATGAATTTTATGAAAGTAAAGATATTCTGTATATATGAAATTTTCATAGATTTTGAAGATTTATTTAACAAAAAATTATTAAACAAATAGGCCATCCATTAATATTTGGGTCGAGGGAGGAAGCTCACACTAGGTGGATGAGCCTAGCCCTCACCCCAAGACAATTTTGGCCCGATCATGGGTATAGGTTCCCTGAAGGGTGCATGAGAGCAGGAGGGCTTGAGCACGCCACCATGGGTACACGTCCATGGCGAAGCATAGGTGGGTCGAGGCCTGCGGGGGGCGGGAGCGCATGTGTAAGGCTCCCTTGTGTGTGTTGTGTGTCTTTTCTAAGCTATCAATAGGAGGCTTCAGCTTATAAAGGAGGTGAAAACATCTCCCCGATTCGATGTCAGATGTGTTTTTTCGGGTGAAGCGCGATCTGGGCCATTGGATCGCGTCGTGCGTGATATGGGTCGTTGATCCCAAACTCGTGTTCAACCCTTAGTGACCACAGAGTGCTACCACATTTTTATGAACCATTTGATTAACATGAGATCTAATCACTGTTGTTTAATTGGTCTTAAAATCTCGGTCCATGCCTCATCCATCCGATCTTATTCTAGATCTAATCTCAACCGTCCTTCATTTTTAAAAACCCACGGCCTCATCCCGACCGTCCAAATAGATCTCTCCTAATCTGAACCGTCCATTTCATCCCTAGTTTTATCTTCCACGTCATCTTCTCTGTAACTCTCAAACAAGTGGCCACCCACTGGTTAGTCTTTCTTCTTATTCTTTATCTAATTCTATCTCGTGAATCCCCTAATATTTTATGGTCTCATGGCTTTGACTTCTACCTATAGGATCCTCCCCGATCCCCTTTATTTTTATTTTATTTTTTTTAGTTTACTTTTACTGGTTTCAGTTTTAGTTTTCCCCAAACATTATAAATGTGCAGGTATTATAATCATCGCTTCATTTTGGGTTCACTATTTGATGAAAAATGTCATATTGGTGTTGTTTGGTCAAGATCACGGGTATTTATTTATGTTTTTCTTGTATGAAACATTTTTATATAATTATAAATATAGAGGTCTTATACAAAACCTGGTTACACCTGTGGTTACCCTTCCTTCCTCTCCTCAACATACAAAACATTCCCTACCCATCTTTTTTGCACACCCGAAGTCAGGTAAGGGATCAACTAGTTATGTTTTCATTGTTGTAAAACTTTTATATCCTTTTGTATATACAATTCCATAGGTACATATATATATAAAATTTCATATTTCTGCTAAATCTCAACTCAAATTGGGTATTCTAAATGTGTTCTTGAGTATATAACACATGCAAGAGGATTTATGCTTCAATTTCTATATGAAAACACTTTTTATCTATTTTTATTTTTCAAGAATATATATATATTTATATAATTCCCTCTTATCCCAGTTGGCAATATATATATATATAATTATATATATAAATACTATTTCATTATATAACAAACCATTTAGGGTTTGTAATCTTTGAAGGGTGATCTTTTTTTAAGTGTTGTTTCTCGAAACATAAAACACATGCAAGGGGTATAGTTACTCATGTTTTCATTTTAGTATACCCATTATTTACAATTCATGTATGTATAGTTATGTGTAAAAGTATATATATATATATATTAAGTTTGATTACAACTGAGTTTTCACAAAACATATCCGTATTTATTTAAATCAAGTTTATTAAGAATACAACAGATGCAAGAATTTATTAAGTCTTATTTTGGGTTATGCAGATCCCAAACATGAACTTTATGTATATATAAATATTTTTCCATAATTTTCAAACCCACATGAATACATATATGTATATCGAACTTGATTTCTCAAAAAAGTGGTATGATAGTTTACATGTTCAAGCATAAATATACATTCATGCATGATCTCAAATGATTAAATATTTCTTTTATGCATGAACACTTCACAGAAAATAATCCATACTTTTTATTCCAATTGTTTCACAAGAAATGCCTCTCATCCTTTGAGTTTCTGTTTTAATATTTTATATAACAATTATCATTTCATAGAATAAATGAGTATCTCAGAATAAAAACAAATAAACATGGTTTGAAAAAGGTCACATTCTTAAGGATTTAATGAAAGAGTTATTATTTCATGTGGCAACCCATTATTTTATGTGAACTAGTTCTTATTACCTATGAAATAGTATGTTATTTTAGTTCTCGCATGTCATTATTAAATGTGCAAATAATAAATCTAGTTCTTTTTCACTTAATACATAATTCAACTTAAGTAAGTGAATGTTTGAAAATTATTATCGATTAAGAATGTATGTTTTCTATGTAATATGAACACTAATAAGATGAGACCATGCTAAGATACATGTGGGATGTATTGGCCTTAAAATGATGTGATGGGTGTGCCCAGAATTATACAGTGCTATAATGCATTGGGTAATGTGATGAATTATCATAAGTTAATTTAAATGATGTGTAAACATGATGCTAGATTTTTTTCACAAATATGTGTGGTAGTTAACCCCAATTATGTTGGGTTTCTACCTGTACGGTCTTGGCGCAAGGCCCTGGAAAAGTATGGAATTATACATTTACTCATTGTGGAATGGTAAATGGTGAACCAAGGAATTGTGGATCCTTAGCTAAGAATCTTTTATGATAACGAAAGTGAAATTATAAGGCATAAACACTTATGCAAATGGAATGTTATATAAGGGGAAAGTATCTAATGTTAAAGCCATGAGATTTTTTTATGTTCTGATGAATCATGATATAAATGATTATAATCACAACAATGATTTTGGAGATGGATTGACTAAGTTATGAATTATAGACGTCTCATTTCATCCATACACATGTGCAATCTGATTCATTTTTCTATAGAAAGCACATTGATCTTTTATGAAAATGGACTTTTGGAAAATAAATGCAACTACCCTCAGAAAATATTGATAGTGTGCCTCGAAATATAATATCTTCATCTTAAGAAAAAAATTTATGTTTATTTTCAAAGTGGTTCTTTTAAAAATGATGATTTTCTTAAAAGGTTCTAAATCCCCTTTACAGGGCATTTTTATGCTCACTATTCATTTTATTTTATGTTTTACCGGAGTTTAGCAATTTTTCCCAAGCCATGAGTACTCCTTGTGACGTCATCAATGTGAATCTTATCCCTTTTATTTTTTCAGAAGAAGTGCTTCAGCAACATCTGATTTCCGAAGAACTGAAACTTAAATGATCCTCTGTATTGGGAAAAGATGTGCTATTTTTTAAGTTAGTTTTTTATGAGGAAAATTGTACACCATGTTTCAAGCACCGATTTTAGACTTCTGGGGTCAAGGTCGTGACATATATATTACTTATCAATTTCATTATCCATCCAATTAACTCAACAAAAAATAATTATCACCAATTTTTATAATTATATCAATACAGATATTATAATTAAAATTTATTATATTTATGGTATAATCCTTATCAATTACCCTCCCACTCAATCAAAAAAGTGAAAATGTTACTCATGTGCCTATGCAGAATGCCTTATACATGAATGTAATACTCTTTTTTTCATCACCAACATTCAAGAACTTATTTATAAATGGGTTTAGTTAAAAAAATATAATTTACGTTTTGATTGATATTTTGTAAATATTAATTTTTTAATTCAATAATTAATATTAGAAATAATCAATCATTTCAATATTAATCATCTTAAACAAGCATAATTGGAGAGAAATATTTTTTTTCATGCTATGTAATATTTCTATATCCAATAATTAATCATCTAATTATTCAAAATTTTAATATCACATTCAAATATAAACTAAAAAATGTCATTACATTTCTTTTATGATGATATTACCACAAAACCATGTCATAATCATCCATTGATCATAATAGGTTCATCTTTGGGTTAATTAAACTCCATACCTAAACAATACTATGAATTTATATCATATTTGATAATGAAAATATATTTAAATGTATAAAAATATATAGGTATAAATAATGTTAATTTTTTTAGTAATTTTATGTCAATATTTAACACATTAATTAAGAAATCACCCGTTGTTTATTATAAATCATCATAAAAGGCTTGTCCTTGATTATAACATCATAGATCATAACAAAATCTACCATGAAATGATATTATATCATTATAAATTATATTTTAACATATATTAATGGGAATTAAATTAACTAATAATCATTTAATTTAGGAAAATAATATATACTAACATTACTTTTATGAAACTAGTTCAAAGAAAAAATGATTACTTAAACCCAACATTGAAATAATTAAGAACTAACTAATATTCATATATAGAGAATTATTTTCAAGGATGAGTATAAATTTTATATTTGAGAATAATAATATTTTTTATTTATTTACTAAACTTAAGTAAATTTTTCCTGATGTTTTTTCATTCAAAAAATGGTTTGGGACCAACGTAAAGATTTTATTCTAAAATTAATATTTTTCTGAAATGTATGTTATTACACACCTCATTTCGTTTAAGTGATTTATCTAAAACATATTTGAGATGTAATATAATTTATTGTATTCAAATAATGATATTTTATAGTGAATTTCAATCCCACTCATTTATGGTGTTTTGATTATACTGTTACTCTAGCTCCATGGGTTATCCTAATCTCAATTTTGATTCATCCAGACATGATACATTTAATGAACCATGTTCTCTTTGTATGGATTCCTAATTATTTACTATCAAATTAATGTTATATCTATTATTTGTTTGTTACTAGTTGGATAAACTTTGGTAAATGAAGTTCTTTTAAAAAAATGTATTTTGACAGAAGTGTAACCCAAACTATAAGAGTATTTGGTAACTAAATTTTCATTCATTGAGTTTAGAATATTATTCATAACATATTTCATGAAATATAGGTACATTTTACACATTAATTTTATTATGTTGTATTAATTCTATGTTTTATTGGGATACATATTCCTACTATAAAACCCTTTGACAAATATTTTTCATTTCTTGGGATATGTTGCTCGAAAGGAAACATTGTAACTCAAATATCATTTATTTAGTTATAAATAATTATATTGATCATGTTTCTTCCATTCCATGGTTATAAAACTATAAAATCTTATTAAATTAATTTTTATAATAACATTTTTTTTAAAAAATGTCTTAATAAAATTAATGTTTTCTCTCTTCTTATAATTTGAGTTCTAATCAGTGTTATTTAGAACGGGATGTGATTTTCGCTATCATGATCATAATGAAAAAATGTTGGAATGTTTTTAAGTTTAATGTGGAGTGGAAATATCACTTGAAGAAGATATGTAAGGAAATATTAATGTGGTTTATTTTTCAAAAATGAAAGGCTAGAATAATAATTCTGTTAAATGTGATTTATCCACTATCATGTAGGCAATATTAAAATGTTAAACTGAATCTTTCATGGCGTCCCACTGGTCAGTGTATTAAAGAAATTACTACCATTTTATACCTTAATTGTATTTCCACACGTTTCTATCGAGAGGCGAATATGTTGTAGGATGGTCTTGCTAACAATGGAGTTGATATGCAGATCACTTGGTCAAACTCTCTTCCACCCGATTTGATGACCCATTAGTGACTGTAATAACCATCCACTTTTCAATATTCTATGGATTCTTTTTTAAATAATAAATACCCTAGAATATTATGTCCATGTATCTTTTAAAAACAATTATTTATAGAATAATAAAAAAGGATTCTCCATTCAAATTCATACACCTAGTCTTCTTCCCTTCATTTTTCCATCATAAACTTTGTGACTATTCATATCTCCATTGTTATAGATTCTATTTAAAAGTAATGGTTTTAAAAATCATTCACATCACCTATTCAAGATTTACATTTGAAATTAACATGAAAATTTTTATTTTACATCAATGTTAAAAAGGTTTTCAAAAATCTATTTAATGTTTTCATTTACACTTCTCTTTTTCTTTTTTAAAATTATTTACCATAATGGGTATTAGGTTTAAATGTTTATCCTATAATATATATGTTAATATTTGGGGGATTTAACTTGAGGTATAAATAAATTTGATTCTTGATCCCTAATTTTATGATACCATTTGAAGATTCCTTTTTACAGTGATTATTTTCATCAATGTCAATATCCTTCTAGGTTTCCTTTAATACGCTAGGATTATGTAAATTGAAACTGTACACCTTCTTTTTTATGTATTATGACAATGTTATTCTATTATTAACTTATTAATATAAAAACTTATTTATATTCTGTGAACATCATATTTTTTATAATTCTGATTGGGAGAAGATCACCAAGAAATAATGTTATTCTATTAATATAAAGAAACTTATTGGAATTATTTAAGTTCATATTTAAATATAGATTATTATAGGAATGTATGACCTTCCACATTCTTTCCCTAAATGATTTATTATGATGATACACTTTTAATTTACATGGGGAAAGTATTAATATTCCAAAGAAAATGATTTTTAAAATTTTGACTATATACCATTTCACCATTTAAATTCCATATCTAGATGGGATTTAACTATGTTATCCATTATAATGACATTTTTAAATGTTTTACATTCCAAGTTTTTTATTATTATGATATCCATGTTTTAATTCAGTAATAGGTTCTTTAGATAATGGTATGAAAAGTCATATTGACTCTTATAGTGAATCAAATAGACTTAATCTGATAATGGGAAGTGCCTAGAATTATATATCCCCATGATATATATGCATGTATCACGAAAAAAAATATTTTGGTTTTTGTTTTATACCTTTCTACATAGGTGGATAAATCCTTGGAATAAGGCCTTGGAATTAGGTTTTTTATAATCAGCATTATGCATTCCATCAGTATGAGATCATTATTATTGGTATCCATATTTCCATTTATCATCATGGATATATAATTCTATAACATTCATGTGGATTATAGAATGTTGTTTTTTACATATTCCCATAATAAGATTTAGGTAATGTTTTTATTTTTTTCAGCTGTATTTTTTCCTTAATAAAAATTTTATCTTGCCCGTTATTATTTTTAGGTTTCTCCGTGTTACAAAGAAAAGTAAAACATATTAAATTTTTTTAATGATATGACAAGTAAAACAATTTATTTAGGATATTACAGATATATAGAATAAATTATATTTGTATATGGTTTAAGAAATAATTTATTAGAAAAAAGAAATGTGGAATTTTTTGTTATTATTCAGTCAAATTTATTTAATGATTTCATTATAAAAATATCATATGGATATTTGAGTTGAAATAATTGATTTTTTGTTTTTTTATAAAGTATTCTTATATCTAAATTTTTATATATGGAATCAATGTTATCATCTAAATAATTTTTATATGTCATTGGATCTGGGAGTGCGAGTCTGAGGTTTCAAAGATGGAATCAAATGAATGTTTTTCATAACATTGGAGATTAGGTTGTCTCTTAAGGATAATTTAATTGTGGATAAGTTATTATTGATCATATTTTTAATGATATATATATATATATATATCCATTTGGGATAATATATTTTTTAATATCATGGAAATAATGCACATTTTATCTGGGGAAATCCTTAATGATAAGTCTATGAGATAATTCTATGTATTGGATAGAATCCTAATGTTTTTTAAAGTAAATATTGTGAGGTTCCCCTAAAATGTATCTCCATGTATCTATACTAAATGTCTATTAATTTTCTGGTACATATGTTTGTTAGGGTAATAACCTCAAAAAGGGTTGACTAAGTATTAACATGATCATCATATTGTACATTACAAAGAGGCATACCTTCCCACATAGATTTAAAATCATGGGGGGATATGCAATAGTTTATTCACATTATCTCAAATAACCATTATAATGGATTTAATAATTATTATAACAAATTATTTAATAGAAACTAATATAAATATTACCATGGATTACCGATGACTGAACGTGTAGAGTAGTAGTTTTATCTAACTGCATTATATGTTAAAAATTAAGTTGTCATCAGTGATTTTATATCTAGATTGACATTTTCATATTAATATTTAATATATTATCATTACCATTCTGTTTTATAATAACATTAATATATGATCATAATGATATTGAATATAAATGTATTCATCTAGAAACCACTATGTCTTATAACCAAATTAGGGATCATAATTAAATGGTTAAGAATTTCAGTATATGACTATTTTGTTGAAAAAGTGGACTTTAGTGTCTTACCTATGATAGTGATATTTATATTTTAATATTATAGAATGTATTTATTATTCTCATTAGTGACTAATATTTATCCTTGATATTCTATTATATTATAAATTTTATGAATATTATAGGAATCCATGAGGTTAGTTATTTAGAAGTTTAACCTTATTGTTATGGAAACATATATTAAATAGTACTAATGAACATAAAAGTTTATTTTTTAGAAATGTTATAATTATTTGGATAACTGTTGAATAAATATGATTAAGGTTTAGATAACTCTTAGGTTTAGTATACACTCGATGTTGAAGTAATAAAGGGTGATATATTTTGATAAAAATGAGTTTGATAGTATTGGATTTGATTATTGATTGAAAGAATAAATGGAACTCATGATATTTTTGGCGATGTTTATCTATTTTTTTATATTATTTTTAATATTCATTAATTTTTGGATTTAAATATAGGGATTAATATAATCAATGGATGAAAATATATTTCATTATTAGATGAATATATAATATACTCTTGGTTTAATGTCTTATAGATCCAAATTTCATTGGGAAAGGTTTTTTATGAAGAATATATGATTAGGGTATATATATATATGGTTATATAAATGATGGAATAATTAATATTTTTTTAGGAAGGATGCATAACATGATATATCCAAATTTATTATGGTAGATGTCATATTTGAGGTTATACCATGAATAATGAATATGTTAAGAATACCCACACCTACATCATTAAAGGAGTTATAATTAAAATCCCAATGATGCAATTTATTTATGTGGAATAATATAACACCTTGTGATCTTAATATATGGTTACCTTTAAATAAGTTAGTGTTTATGATATCTTACTCCACATTAAAGATAAAACATAAAAACTTCTTGATTTATTTATTTAAAAAAATAAATATTAAGTATGAAAATTGAAACATATAAGTTTAATTCTCATGAATGAATATGAGTAACTTCTTTAAGAGATATCTATGGATAAAAATAACTCCAATTTATAATATAAATGAAATTCAATTATTATTTCTAAAATAATGAAGAAAATTATTTTTATTCTTCAAATATACATTTAAAATTTTTTTTTTATTTTAAGAATAAATTTATAAAATTATTAGATAATAATAAAATAGATTAAAAATATAAATAATATGTTATCAATAAATTAATTATTTATTTATAGGAAAAAGGAATATGGAATTATTAATATTTTTTGATATTAACAGTTCTCCAATATATATATAGGATTTATTTTAAAAATGGAATTATTAAATTTTTTAAATTTAATTTGAAAAATTGAAAAAAAATTATTGAAAAGAAAAATAGTTCTTTAATATTAATTTTTATGATTTTTTAAAATGGTTTTATGCATGTCAATTTAGAAATTAATTTTCCTGATAACTATTAGTTTTATTTTACATAATGAAAATTATATTTATAACAATTAGGTAAAAATTACATGACAATGTAAAAATTAAATTTTTTCATTGAAAATAAATTACCTACTCTAATGATTAATTACAATGGAAAAATAAAAAATGGGTTCTTACAATGAATTAATTTTATTGGAGTTATAAAATTTATATCTAAACAAGTTGATTAGTATAATTTAAAATATTACTCTAGTATGACATTTAACACATAAAAATATATAAATAGTCATTAAATTAATAATTATTAAATAAGGATAAAAATCACTAAATATATAAAAATACATTTCTCTATAATAACAGTTTTTCCTATTTTTTATGTTTTAATTCCAAAGTTAATTTTCTCAGTTATAGAAATTAAATTAGATTAAATTAACATGAAAATAATAATATTAATTAAAAAAATTGGAATATAAATCCTATATTTTTAGTAATAAAATAATTACCATGGTTAATTTTTTATCAATATTAATAAGGGTAAAATAAATAAATTCATGATCATGAAATTTTCATAATTAAAAGTTCATATACACCTTATAGAAACTATTTTTAGGTATTAATTAAATATCAAAAATTATAACCTATAATTTACCAACCTAACTCTCCCCACTCTCATGCAATTCCATTCATTTCCCTTACATAACATTTTTTCAAATGATCTATCCATCTTTTTCACCTATAAAATAATAACACATCCTCCCACTTTAATACAAACATTTAGTTCAAAATTCCATTGTCATTATACACAATTTACATCTTATGTATTCCTATTACACTTTTACAAACCCATAACCTCATTAATGTTCCTCCTGTCCTTTAACTCCGAATGAAACTTCAAGAGAATATCTAAATTTTCAACGTTATATATTACTTAAAATTTTCATTTTAGTTATTGTCCTTATCATCCAACCTACTCCAAAAAAATTCTGACCATTTTTTATAATTAAATAATTATAAATAATATAATCAAATTTTATTATATTTATTTTATACTTATTATCTATTTCCCTCTAATTCCATCGAAACAATGAGTACGTTTATAATGAGCATGTGTGAACTACTACATCCATGCATAACACGTTTCTTTTTTCATTACAACCATTCAAGGAGTGTTATAGATATTTTTTTGGTAAGATAATGTGTTATTTATATCATTATTTATATTATTTAAATATAAATTAGTCATCCTCTAATTAATGTATAAATAAGTGACCATTGTAACATGAACTGTCTTAAACACACATAATAAGAGGAAAATATATTTATTGGTAATCTATAATACTTTTATATCCAATACATATTATTTTACATAAATAAAATTTAAATATATTACATTATTAAAGACTAAATAATATCAATATGGTTCTGGAATAAATATATTACAACTAAACCACCTCTGAAACACCCATTAATCATGGTTGGTCATGTTTGGGTCAGTTGTAGCACCTACTTGAACGATATAATAAATTTATATAATGGTTGACTATGAGAAATATTTTAATATTAAAATATTAAATAATTATTTAAATGATTATTTTGGTTCTATTAAGGATTAATAAACTATAAACTCATTAATCAATAAAACATCATTTGATCATTTAAATCAATGAAAAATGTTGTTCGTTGATTTCAACGACAAGGAAAATAACCACACCTACAATGAAATCAGATTATATATTTATAAATAATATTTGAACATATATTATGTTACATTATAAAATATAATAATTATTTAACATAGGAAAACACTGGACAGCCACATCACTTTTATAAAACATGTTCATAGGGACAAATATTAATTACATGAAGTCTTAAAAATATGTAAAAATAAACTAATATTCAAAAGTATATAATTATTGAATTACATATTATAAATTTTAATATTTATTAATATAGATCTTGGGTAATCATTTAATAAACCTAATTTAATTTTTCAGGAGATTTTTTGTGTGTGCATCACGAATCAAGATAGATGTAAGGATTTTGGTCTCAAATTATTCTATTTAATACATGTTGTGTATTATGCATCTAATTTAATTTATATGGTTCATATAATACTTATTTGATAAATAATATCATTAATGTTCGTTTAATAATGGTATTTTATGTTATAATATACTCCCAATCGTTCAATAGGTTTTCATTAACATGTTACTCAAGTCCGAACAATTATGTTATTCTCAATTCTGATTCTTTGTGTCATAATATAATATTATTCCTCACCTGTGTGTACACACGACATATTAATGTAATGATTTTTATTCAAAAATAGAATCAAATTTTTTAATATTACCTAGTAATAGTAATGTTTATTAATTTGTAATCGGATAGTATCAGTACATATAAATAGAATATAAGGGGAGAAAATCTGGAAACAATAAAATAAAATTTGAGCATAGAAGAGTTACAGTTAAAGTAGTTTCTATTTTTGGAGGAATTTTTCAAATCATTTCAAAATAGTACAACAAATGAAGGATAATCACGATAGTTGAGGTACTGCATGTCAAAGATATGTGTAGCATAAGTTTCAAAAAAACAAATTTGAATTAATTAAAAATAAATCAAAAGATGTAAGAATCAATATATGACAAGGTGAATGATAAAAAATTCATCCATTCCATTGATTAAAATAAAAAAACCACAATGCACAAGATATATGTTTCCCTAACAATATGATTTAGGTTATTAATAATATATAAAATCTGATTTTCTTGGGACTTGGAACTAACTAATGAACTAATTCAGAAAACATCATTATTCCAAATATCATGTAAAAATTTACATCAAATAAGGATAAATTTCTTCATAGAATGGTGGATAAAAAGAGATGAAGTTAAATGTAGATTTAAATAATGTTTCAAAGAATTATCAAAACCCTTTATAAATGAGTTTCAAAAACAAAAAGAATGCTTGAAAACATGAGAATCCATATCCTTCTAAAAGATATCAATCAAGGAAATGAAAAACATAATGAATTTTTTCCAATAAAACATTTTAGAAGGATTATTCCATACCATCGAGAAGACATAAAACCTAATTAAGCATCACAAGTGAAAAAATGATTACATGTTACATTATAAGTGAAAAAAATACTATAGAAGTAAATCTGGTAAAATCTATTATCCACGGGTGTCCAGGGGAGTGGATTGAGTTGGATTAAGAACAAATTACACCATGAGCATATAACAACATTATATTCTTCGGTAAACCTAAATAAAATATATCACCTCACTACCTGACTCTCCTAAAAAGTTACCCACATTAGTGGAGATAGTTTTGCATATTTACAATATTGTGACAGGATTGAAATAGGTGGGATTGGTTTTGGGGTTGTTCTTTTTTTTGAACACTTCTATTAGCTTAAATAGATTATCATTACAAAAAAAGACAAAAAAGGGGTAAAAATCCCATCGATTGGTTATCTTCTCAGTAAAAATAGCTTTTGAATCAGCATTGATGAAATGCAAGACCCATGAGAGTTTAATTACTAGGATCATATTTTTTTAGATGTGGGCAATATAAATTACCCTCAAGTGGGTTCATCATTGAATTTTTCCCACCACAAGATGAGGGGATTGTGTCATTAGTACACACATCTAAAACATCTACACAAAGGAGGTGTCTTTATGTGTCTCCGAATATTTAAATTCTACAATAAGGTGATAGATTTACAAGCCATGTTTATAGGAATCCACATTAATGGACTCTCCACGCTTGTCTGACTGTCTCGTGTCAAGTGGTCTCCTCTTGATTAAATAATCTCAAGAAACCATCCATCCCATAATTCAATTCAATATACATTTTAAAAATAACAATATATTTTACCTTGAGCATGCACAATGGGAAGCCTTGTTAAGGCCCATCATCTGGGGAATTAACAGAAAAAGTAGTTCCTTGAAACCATGTCATTCTTGATGAATCAGTGATATCCATCATCATCTTCACCTTCATTCCTACAACCCAATACCTGACCAGTGAAGAATCCACTACCTCAGCACCCACCATAAAATTTGTAACTGAGCACATACATTTCTCAAGATAAATGGTTTGGAAAATGACTTCAATGAAAATGATTTAGCTATAATCATCTAGGGGTATTCAATAACTATTTATTTCATCGAAAACAACAGAAGCATCGTATAGTTCACAACTGAGACAAAAACCATAAATAACAGTATTATAACAATAACAGTTGACATGAAGCCCACGAATCCTCAAATCCTTGCTTACATACAAAACAAGCTCAGTATGTCCAACATTATAATGCCCATAGATATATATACTATATATTACAACAGTAGGTTTCATTATACTGATCTTCAATTATTTTAAATTATCAAAATCTTGTGCAAGATCAATTTCACACTGCCTTTTATGCGGCTTATAATAAAATTTCATCATAATGTTCTAGGTGTAAACATTTGGTGAGGTTCCACCCATATTTAATTCATCAAAAAAACATTGATGAATAAATATAAGACTGCATATTCAATATAATAAAGATGAAATATAATCTGGAATATTTAAATGTAATTTTGTAGTTTGTTACTAAACATGAAGCATTGTGAAAAAATGTGAATAAATATGAACCAATTTTAAGAAAACATAAACTTATGTGATCAAGTTTGTTTAAACATAATATAAAGGGAATAAAAAATAAATTTTTTTGAAAAATATGAACTTGTATATTATATTGGAATCAATATTAAAAAACAGAACTCTCAAAAATTTAAAAACAGTGAAATGTAAGAACAAAAAAATACAAAAAAATATGAAAAAAATAGACCTTATTGAAAACAAATATGAACAAATCAAAAAAAAATTAAGATCATACTAAAAAATTTGAATCTATTAAAAACCAAACTCACCATTCCAGCAGAACGTAAGCACATCCAGCATGGGATACGTCATGGGTGTTTTGAAGCCGAGATAGACAACAGAAGCATGGTCAGAAATACATTCATACTTTAGTAAAAATAAAATAGACCGGAATATAAATATAACCGAAGATATAAATAAAAAAATTGAATATATAAAAAATTAAACTCACCATTCTAGAAGCACTTAGACACCTCCACCATGGGATACACCATGGGTATTTTGAAGCCCAGAGAGTCAACAAATTCATGGTTAGAAATACTTTAATACTTTTGTAACAATATAAAAGATATGAATTTAAATATAATAGAAGCTATGGATAAAAAATTGGAATCTGTAAAAAACCAAATTCACTATTCCAACAGTACTTAAATACCTCCACCATGGGATATGCCATGGGTGTTTTGCAGCCTAGAGAGGCAAAAAAAGCACGGTTAGAAATACATTTATTCTTTTGTAATAATAAAATAGATAAGAATATAAATATAACAGATTATATAAATAAAATCAATATTTCCATGTAATTTTAAATTTGATATTGTGAAGCTCCTTGAAAATTTTATTCTCAAGTTGTTATATAGAAATTTCTAGGTGTGTGCTTATGTGAAATGGGTGATATGGTTACAAATGAAAATAGACTTAATTGTAAAATGACTTACATTTTCCCTGAAATCCTCCATTATTTTCATCAATTGAATATAACTATCCAAAAAACTTCACAAATTCAATCATTTAAAAAATAATACCACAATGTTCGAACTCAAAATCATAGAATAATTAGGAAAAATATGATTTTAAAAGCATTCATAAAACATTAAGTTCAAAATAAAATACCTCCATTCATAGTATAATTTAATATGTTGTATGTTTGTCACTAAGAGAAGTAAAGTTGAATTTTTATTGTAATCAAAAGTATTAAAAGTTATCAGTACCAGATTTAGTGTTCATATTGATATTGTGCATTTTCAAAGCTTCAAAACCCAACACTTGCACTTTTTTTCAGCATCATAATGTATGTAGAGAAGCCACCAGGCTAATATAGTCTACATTAATTCACCTGTAAATCCCTTTCTAGAGAAACCTTTGTCAAATTCATTCCCCACTACATTTGGGAATAATCATTTTAGGCGATGTAGGTCAATAAAACTGAACCATCACATGTTTCAATAATGAAACATAAGGGGAAAGTGATGTTTAAAAATTACACATGCAGGTTATGAAAGTGTAAAATCCTAGTTACCTTATATACATGTGACAAAAATCACGAGCCAAAGATATGTACAAGGAATGGAATGACATCAAATTGTTTGAAATAGACGGATGCTGAAGGAAAAAATATGGACCTGCATATTAAATTGGAATCAATTTTAAAAAATGTACTTTGAAAATTTTAAAAATAGTATATTGTAAGAACAAAAAAATTCAAACCTATATGGAAAAAAATAGAGCTGATTGAAAAAATATGAACAAATGAGAACAAAAATATGAACCTATTAAAAAATTTGAATCTTTAAAAACTTCAAACTCATCATTCCAGCAGAACATAAACATCTCCACCATGGGATATTCCATGGGTATTTTGAAGCCCATAGAGAACATAAGCATGGTTAGAAATACTTTAATACTTTTGTAACAATCAAATAGATAGGAATATAAATATAACATAAGCTATAAATAAAATCAATGTTACCATGAATTTAAAATCATTTATATAACTTTATGTTCAAATGAAAATACTTGAATTCATAGTATAATTTAATATGTTGTATAATTATAAGTAAGAGATGTAAAGGTGCATTTTCATAGGAATCCAATGTCTAAAAAGTAAAAAGCTCCAGATCTAGTGTTTATTTAGATATTATGAATTTTTAAATCTTCATAACCCAAAACCTACTGAACCTATCTGTCCCTTTTTAGAGCATAATTTTTCAGAATCATACCCCACTACATCTAGGAATAATCCATTCAATAAATATAGCACAATAAAACTGAACCATATCATGTGTAAATAATGAATCATAAGGGGAAAATGATTTATAAAAACTATATATACAGGTTACAATAGTGTAAAATCAAATTTACAATAGATACAGGCGACGAAAATCACTATCTGATGTTGTGTCGAAGGAATGGCTTGAAATATTTTGAAATGGATGGATACTGAAGGTAATCGTTCATAGTAGATAGTTGGAGCTCGACCACTATTGTCATATACAACTATGTCGGCCAGAGTACTCTTCTCTCCCGAATAATAGAGAAACTACAACCATTGTTGTCATATACAAAATAATAATAAAATTTGGGAAACATAAATAAAACATAGAATCAGTATAGAACCAGATTTATACAAGAGGAACAACCACAATACTTAGAAAACAAACCTAAGAACATAAGGGGAAGAAGATTAGAAGGATGAATAAAAAAAATGGTATATGCGGATTTGAAAATTCCTCTCTCGAAATCGACCTATTATAGATCCCTGGAAATTTATGATCAATAAATATAGAATGTTATAAATTATTGTTGACCGAATGAAAGAAGTAGATCCATAATTCCTGAAACATGAAATAATGTGGGATTGAAACATATTATGGAAAATTATATTAAATATAGTGAAAATAAAAGGTGAATACTGGAGAAAATTTTGACAGTGTAGATAGGAAGATGAAATTATTATATGAGTCATGTGTCTCGTAATTGGATGAAGCTTTACATTGAGTAAATCCAAGCCCATCATTGATATCTTCAAATGAACACAAATATGTACTTTCAATATAGGGTTCATCTGTGGGTGTTGAAGCTTACATCGGTTGGGGTAGGAAATGAAGATTGAATGAATACTTTCTTTAAGAGAAAGAGATAGTGGTTTCCAGTGGCGGGTAAGTTTGCAAAAATTATTACAGGATCAGGAGTCAACGATAGTCGTAGGTGAAAAAGATCGTCCGATTGTATGTGGATGAGGATTTCTGGAGGATTTTGTGGAGAGGAGGATACACCGACATCTGGAGGCGACGTAGCGGTGAGGTATTCTAGATGTGTGCTTATGTGCAGTGGGTGATATGGTTACAAATTAAAATAGAGTTAATTGTAAAATAACTTACATTTTCCCCGAAATCCTTTATTATTTTCCTCAATTGAATATAACTATCCAAAACACTTCACAAATTCCATCATTTAAAAAAAAATACCACAATGTTAGAACTCAAAATCATAGAATAATTAGTAAAAATATTAATTTAAAAGAATTTATAAAACTTTAAGTTCAAATGAAAAAAACTTCCTTCATAGTATAATTAAATATGTTGTATATTTGTCACTAAAAGAAGAAAAGGAGAATTTTTATAGTAATCCAAAGTATTAAAAGTGATCATTACATGATTTAGTGTTCATGTGGATATTGTGTATTTTCAAATCTTTAAAACCCAGCACTTGTACTTGTTTTCAGCTTCATAATGTATGTAGAGAAGCCACCAGGCTAACATAGTCAACATTAATTCACCTGTTAATCCCTTTATATAGTAACCTTTGTCAAATTCATGCCCCACTTTATTTGGGAATAATCATTTCAGGTGATGTAGGTCAATAAAACTAAACCATCACATGTTTGAATAATGAAACATAAGGGTAAAATGATGTTTAAAATTTAGATATGCAGGTTATGATAGTGTAAAAGCATGGTTACCATATATACATGCCACAAAAATCACGAGCTGAAGCTATTTACAAGGAAAGGAGTGGAATCAAATTTTTTGAAATGGGCGGATGCTGAAGGAAAAAATATGGACCTGTATATTAAATTGAAATCAATTATAAAAAAATTACTCTGAAAAATTTAAAAACAGTATAACGTAAGAACAAAAAAAATATGAACCTATATGAAAAACAATAGACCTGATTGAAAGAATATGAAAAAATGAGAACAAAAAAATGAACCTATTAAAAAATTTTAATCTATAAAAACACCAAACTCACCATTCCAGTAGAACATAAAAATCATTACCATGGGATATGCCATTGGTGTTTTGAAGCCCATAGAGAACATAAGCATGGTTAGAAATAATTTCATACTTTTTTTACAATCAAATAGATAGGAATATAAATATAACATAAACTATAAATAAAATCAATGTTACCATTTTTTTAAAATCATTTATAGAACTTTATGTTCCAATGAAAATACTTGAATTCATAGTGTAATTTAATATGTTGTATAGTTGTAAGTAAGAAAAGTGAAGGTTCATTTCTATAGTAATCCAATGTCTAAAAAGTGAAAATCACCAGATATAGCGATCATTTAGATATTATGAATTTTGAAATCTTCAAAACCCAACATCTACTGAACCTATATGTCCCTTTTCAGAGCAAGATTTGTCAAATTCATACCCTACTACATCTATGAATATTCTCTTTAGGAAATGTAGGATAATAAAACTGAACCATATCATGTGTAAATAATGAAGCATAAGGGGAAAATGATTTTTAAAAACTATATATACAGGTTACAATAGTGTAAAAGCATAGTTACCTTAGATACAGGTGACAAAAATCACTATCTAAAGTTGTGTCGAAGGAATGGCTTCAAATCATTTGAAATGGATGGATGCTGAAGGTAATTGTTAAAACTAGATAGTTGGAGCTCTCCCACCACTATCATATACAACTGTGTAGGATAGAGTACTCTTTTATCCTGAATAATAGAGAAACCTAAAACCACTACTGTCATATACAAAATAATAATAAAATTTGGGAAACCACAATAAAACATTGAATCAGTATAGAACCAGATTTACACAAGAAGAACAACCACAATACTTAGAAAACAAACCTATGAACATAGGGGGAAGAATATTAGAAGGCAGAATAAAAAATGGTATATAAGGATTTGAAAAATCCTGTCTCAAAATAGACCTATTATAGATCACTAGATATTTATGATCAATAAATGTAAAATGTTCTAAATAATTGTTGACACAATGAAAGAAGTAGATCCTTAATTACTGAAACACGAAAGAATGTGGAATTGAAACAGATTATGGGAAATTCTATTGAATACAGTGAAAATAAAAGTTGAATACTAGAGAACATTTTGACAGTGGAGATAGGGATATGAAATTACTATATGAGTGATGTGTCTCGTAATATGATGAAGCTTTACAATGATTAAATCCTAACCCATCGTCGATATCTGAAAATAAACACAAATATGTACTCTCAATATAGGGTCCGTTTGTGGGTGTTGAAGCTTACATCGGTTTGGGTAGGCGATGAAGATTGAATGAATACTTTATTTAAGAGAAATAGATATTGGTATCCGGTGGTGGGGAAGTTCACACAATTTATTGGGGGAGTAGGAGTCGATGATAGTCGTATACGAGGAAGATCATCTGATTGTATGTGGGTGAAGATTTCTAATGGATTCTATGGAGAGGAGGATACATCGACATCTGGAGGTGAGGAAATGGTGAGGTATTCCATGGGTAGAGAATGAGGCATGGAAACCCTAATAGGTAGGGAAGAGTGGTGGTAGCTGAAGGCGGAGGAGATGGAGCACGCGGAGGTGGTAGTGGGACTGGAGAGGATGGTCGAGAATGGGAGTGGGATATGGAAGTTGGGGAATGGAAAGGAGTTGGAATCCTAGAATATGTGGAAGGAATTCCTGATCAGGGGGGATACCGCGAATTTTTGTGGGTTTGGAGGTGGAATTAGATGGTTTTCGGTGATGTGGAGCCATGGGAAGGTGACACGTAAGCTGTAAATAAGCTAAGTTTAGTATAGATAATTGATATGCAACATGCTTCCATTGTATGGGGTTATATTAATTTAATAACCCTTGAATGATCTTTGTATTATTTCCATGTATTTTATGTGAGAAAATAATATAAATAATGTTCTTTTAAATAAATTTATTTTTACTCAAGTGTTACCCTAGTCGTAATAGTTTTTAGTAAATCAGTTTTTGTTCATTTATTTGTAATCATTCTCATAAACTTATTTCATATAATTTGGCTAAATTATAATCTTATAATTTATTAAATGGTATTATATATATTTTATACATATATTTTTTTACCATATAAATCCTTTGAACTATATTTATCATTTATGGGGAAATCATTCTTGTAGAGTAAATTAGTAAATCAAATATACTTTTTAAGTTATAAAGAAATATCCTGAAAATTTTTCTAACATGATTTTTCACTATCACACTAATAATTTATTATATGGTATTTTATAGTTATTTTTTTAGAAAATTTAGTATTAATATAATATAATTTTTTGTACCATTCTTAAAATGTAATTTTTGATCAATGGTATTTTGAAAATAATAAAAATGGTTTTACCTTTTACATTCATATATTTTTTCTACATCTATTCATATCTATAATATAATCTTTATATCATTATAAGGATCCATTATTAGTGGTTTTATTTAAAATTATCTTTTTTAAATATATTTTATGTCACCTTTTCAAAATTAACATTTCAACGGGATATATAAATATTTCTTTTACGTCAATATTACCAATGTTTTCTAAAATATCATTTCTGTTTTCATTTTGAATTTCAGTTTTCTAAAAATGATTTACCCTAATAGGTTTTATGATTCATATGTTATCCTCTAATATATTAATTTTATATTTTGGATTATTAAATTGATGGTATTATATAATTTGACTCATAGTCCCTTTCGGTGATACAGTTTGAAGGATTAATTTTTCATAGATGTTTTTCATATTTTTCAACATCCCACTGGATTTATATTATTACAATTTGGTTATATTTATTGGAAACCATCTACATTTTTTATCTGGATGGCTTATGATCATGTTATTGCATTATAGACTTCGCCATATACTGATTATTTATACGATGTGTATATCAAATTTTATATAATTTAAATTGTATGATGTAGAAATATGAAGAATGTTATTCTATTGACATGGGGAAAATTATTTACATTGTTTATGTCATTATTAATATATAATTTATTATTGGAATTTTGGACTATGAACCTACTTTCTCTAGATGGTTTTTGACCATGTTATCCCTTTTTTTTTGAAAAAAGGGATATGTATTAGCATCCCAATATAGATGATTATTGGAATGTGTACTATTATTGTTCAAGTATCTGACTTTTTTTGTAGATGAGTTATAAACATTTTATCCCTATAATTTAAATGATGAAAATTAATGATTTTTTATATTTTTAATTACATTGAAATCTATGTTTATATTAAAAAATAATCACTTTATGTAATGGTATAAAAAGTCATGTGGGCTCTTTTGGTGAATGCATTGGACATAACCAGGTGATTTGATGGGAATGGAGTTATATATCTCCTTAATACATTGATAATTCTCATAAAATAGAATAATTTGTTTTTAGGAATATTCCTCTCCAAATAATATGATAATTTCAAAGAATAAGGCCTTTAAAACATGTATTTAATGATAATTATTATTCATTACATTAGTATGAGATCAGTATTATTGGTATACAAGTTTTAAATTGGTAACATTGATATATAATGCTGTCAATTTCTTCACTATAATGGATTCATGTTGTTTACTTATTCCAGTCATAATATTTTTGTAACTATTATTTTTTCCTTAAATGCATTTTTCCCTCACCAAGCATTTGATATCACCCATTCATATATTTCAATTACTCATATCTATGAATAAAAGTATTAGATATGATATATTTAGACGAATATTACACAGTAAATAATTTATGAAAGATATTAAATACTTATTAACAATTATGTAGTTTCAAACATAGTGGAATCAAATGTTTTTCGATAAAAATAACATGGGATCAAGTTTATTATGTTCAATATTATTCATTCTATAAGTATCTAATAATTATTATTGATATACATGTTTTATTTTGTTTTCATCGATATATAATTCTCTCATTATCATTTTAATTATGGATTGTGTTGTTTCCAAATTCCTTCCATAATTTTTTTTTCATGTTTATGATTTCCTTTGTTTTATTTTTCTTTTTTGAATAATTTCATGTCACACATTATTATATTTCAATTTATCAGGGTTAGGAATAAAATTAGTAGAGTCTATATATTTGGAAGAATATAACAATTGAATAAATTTATTGGAGATATTAAAGACATATTAAAAATTGTGTATTTTAATTCATAGTTGAAAAAAATACTATTCGATACAAGTAACACATGATTATTTATTAATTTAATTTTCCTAATTATCATAAGTTATAAACCTAATTAGATAATCAAGATATAATTGATAAAATAATAGTTATTACTTTTTAATTAAGGATAATTATATTTATTCTTTTACAGTTGATATCAATGTCAGTATATAAATTATGTGTGTATAGAACCAAATCCAAGGGCTTGGGGACTCAAAAAAATTAATTTGACCTTACTAACTAATTTTAGTTATGATGATTCCCAATATATAATACATTTCAGAAGATGAAAAAAAATTATCATTAATTAATTTTAATATAAGTTAAAAGAACGTTATGAAAACTGTTTTTTGTATGAAAAATATTCATCGAAAAAAAATTAAAACGATGATTCCAATGGAAATAATTTGATTATTTAAATTATAGGTATTAATTATATCTCTTTAAAACTAGAATAAAAAAATAATAACAGTTAATATAATAGACTGAGAGATAATAAATATATATACCTTTTCCTTGAAACAAACACTACATATATTTTTATAATATTATGATTATATTTCTATATTCAACATTAAATTTTTTTTATGCATTATATTATTTCATAAATATATATTTGTTCCAAAATAATCAGTTTTTAATCATTAATTTTGTTATGATATCATTATAATGTATTAAACATGATATTTTTTAATTTTTATTTTTCACTAGTCACCCAAAAATTGATTATTTTTAAAATATCTGAAAATTGTACCTTAGGAAACTATAACATGATAATTTGAAAAATAATTTAATGATTTTAAAATAAAATTTCTTCGAACAGAATAAATTATTTCTAATTATTCTCATATAAAACACCTAAAACCATTTTTATGAGTAATGTATTCCTATGGAATATAATGAATTTATTCTTAAACATTGAATTAATTAATTATTAATTTTTAAAAAATATGTTTTATATATATTCCATGATTATTTTATATCTATTCATACCTATAAACTAAATATTTAGATTATTAAATTAATATCTAAGCAATATTATTTCATTTTTTGTTCATATTAAATGAATTTTGTGGTAAAATTGAATGAATTTACTATTCAATGAAAGGAAAGTAAAAAAAATATGTTGATATATTTTCCTATCCTTACATAAATTTCATACTCATAATTTTAATTCATTTTTAGAATATCCTAATATTTTAAAAGATTTTTTCTGGAATTTTAATTTCTATGTTAATATTAGAGAACTAATTCATATATAAATAAATAATATGTATGCATTTATAATACCTATAATTGTGAATGTGATTCCATATGAGTAACTTAATAATTAGTCAACACATTCTGCAAAAAACATGGTGGATTTATCATCAATATCTAGAGTATGAAAATTTTTACGAAAATATAAATTTTTGATTTTTTTGTAAGATCCTATATTTTTTTAGGAACATCCCTCTCAGAGTTTTTCATTAAACATATTTTTTGGGGGTTTCATTTTCTTTTAAACCATGGTGGTAAGATCTTATTCAGTGAAACAAAGCCTTTGTTGGTTAAAATTAACTAATTTAGAAATATATCATTTTTTAATCTCTAAATAATGAATATAATTTTGTTAAATGGACTTTCATGGGTTTTCTTATGAGAATTTAAGGATTTGGAGTTGTTTCAAGAATTTTTAAAAATGTTGGGCTGAAAACTGTTCACTAAAAAATTACACATCATGTATATGTTATACAAAGTGAAACATCATTGACACACTGGTCATCAAATGATTCATGATATGAATTGTTTACACATTATGAACAGAATTAATTTCATAAAAATATTAATCAGGATAAATATTAAACTGAGGTGATGGTTTTTTTATATAACTTGAAAATTAGTAAATACACCATAGAAATGGACTACACATCATGTATTATTCAAAATCAACCATTTTAAGTGGGTATTGTGTATGATTAATTTCGTTTCATCACATTCATACCTCTCCTCTCAACCATAGGATGAATTCTATGTGATTTTTGAGTCTCCTCTTCCGTTCTGGTTATCACAATTACAAATTTGATCTATACTAAGTGTTTTTTATTAGATTTACATTATGAATCATTTTTCCCAATTCATATTAGATTAATTCTCTTATCCACAATTTTTTTATTTTTTGATGCAGACCTAGGTTTTTCTATGTCCTTGTTGTGATCTTTGGTTTCTTTATTTCTGATGGAGTTTTCTATTGGATGTTTTTTATTAATCACCGGTTAGTGGAAGAGTGTCTAAACCTAAACCTATGGTATGTTTAATTTTGAAGTATATCTAATAATGTGATCAAGAAAAACTAAATGTAATGTAATTAAATTGTTCCTTGTTTTTTTATAAATAATATATTGGAATATTTGTTTGATCCCTTAAATTCAACAGTTGATGTGACATGACTTATAGATACCCATTGGGTGAACAATACCATGATTAATAAGAACATGTATAATTGATTAAAGTGTTTTTATCATGAAATGGGACCTTAGTTTATTTCTTTATATAGAATCCCTAGTTATTTTCTTATTTTATATTAATATTATTATTTATCATTTTAGATATTAATGGAAGTGTAATTAAAAGAAAAATGGTAGTTAACATAATTAACCATTGAGATATATGATGTGATTTTGTGATGTCATTGTTGTAATGATAATATTGAGTAAGCATTTCCCAGTCAAATGTTGTAATTCTTATATATTTCAGGAACATAGTTTGATGTTATATAATTTATTTTGAGTGGGATCTTCACAATCCCATTGTAAAATTATTATATAGTGTGCTTATCCCAGTTAATGTTTTAGTTATTATATTGAGTAGAACATGACTAGTCCCATGATTAAATTCTTATATATAAGACTATTTTTGAAGGATGGAATTCTAGTACATAGGGATCTTCCCAATTATTGATTATTCCTTGGTATGTGGATATGGTTATCATTGTTTTGTTACATGCTCACAGACATTATGGCATGGTGTCGAAGAAGGTTAATTGATGTATAATATTAATTTATTGATTAATACACATGGTTATCATCTTAGGTGAAAAACATATTATCATAATATTTAATTAGACATAATAGTTGTGACATATAGTGTTTTTGTCAGACCCTATTTGGTCTTCCATATGGTACACGAGTAGATTACATGGTTGTTGGTTTGGATATTTGTAAGATACCTTTGTTGTAGATTCTTTTATTGCATGGTTTATGGGTTGGAGATTGGTTATGGGCCCAACATGTCATTTTATCCTTGGTTATTTTGGATTATCTTTTGTTATATAATTATTCTACTTGTATTTTTTGTTTGGAATTTAGATATATATCGTATTTTCATTAAATTATTCTTCATTATTTATTTATTTATCTATATTTTATTTCATAGTTATATGATTTATTGTTTCTTCTATTTCATATTACTCTAATATTTTTAAATATACATTTAATACAAATGTCGTGTACTCAATATCATGGTGTATAAGCTCCCCATTATACAGACCACATCCCCTCTGTTATTTGACTTCCTTTGGAGAATGGGGAGGTGCACTTAGGGTCATGTAATTAACCTATTTCAACCATGTGAGAGAGTGATAGATTGGGGTATATCATATTTTTCAACTTTCTTACGGAATTTTTCCATTTTGGTAGAAATTTTTAATAATTTTGAAACTTTTATTATAAAAATTAATGAAAAAGTGAAACTTTTCATGTCCAGTGAATAAACATTAATCATTAATTGATCATAAGATCCATAAAATTATGGAAAATTATTTCACTAATATAGAATGAGTATTAAAATAAGTTAAGATAATACTCAACATGAATAAATATTTCAATTATGATGAAATATGTTAATTCCAAAAATATATATAATAACACCCAAAGAAATGGTTTAATGCTTTAACCATTAAATTATAATATCTATAGCCCTATATAGATTTTATCATTCTTCATCAATTAATTCAAAAATCCTAAAAAAACATTTAATCCTAAAAATAGGATTATCTCATATCAAAAAATAGGTATAACATCTATGTTTGAAAATAAGGAATAGTTTCTCAACATAATTATAACCACTTGATATATTTTCATTATAACATAATTCCTACAATATATCTTGATTGAAAATTCCTTCCACAAAGTATCAAGGGATGAAAAATATAAAATATTGTATAGATCAAGAATCTAATAAGTCATGATTTTATAGTCAATGTACATGATATAAAAACTTAATGGATTTCAACATCAATAGTTGTAATTATATTATCATTTCTTTTATCCCTTATCATTTTCTATGGTATATTCCCGTTATTGTTGGGGAATTTATTTACAGATTTCCCCATCGACCTGAATTTCAAATGTATAACATTGGAAGATTCATTTATTCAATTTCATTCAGATTCCTATTGTCTATTCACTCTAACATTGAATAATACTTCCATTCACTTAAAAATGTGTCAAGTTGTTTCTTTCAACAATTATCACAATTGGGAATTTTTATCATTCCCTTATTTTCCTTCACATAATTTCTATCTTCTTAGTCCTCATTTATCATATTCTTATCTTTATTTCATTTGAAAATATATTACATGGAAGAATTTTTCCCTATCACAATGGAGCATGATAAAATATCATCATAAGATGTAAATATATAATATTCTAGTTCCCTTCGAAGTATAATTATAAGCACATAAAATATATAGTTAACATTCCATTTTAGATTATGTGCATAGTCTATATAATTGTTTTCTAATATTTTAATGTTTAACTCGTTCTTAGTAAAACCTTTCTCACACTTTTATCATAGATTAATGAATTTTCCATCTCAATATTCACTTTTCTCATTGGGAAAGTATTTTTCAGAAGATATATCCTTATAATAAATCTATACCATTTTCCATACCCCATTCTCTTCCATTTTTTTGAATCAATGACAACCAATGATTAATACCTTTATTTGAATGATAAATTTATAAAATAACTATCTCTCTTTCATTATTTCTCAAATACAAGGAATATATATTCAAGAGACATGGTTAGCTATTAAACAATAAAATGAATAATATTTACATTAAATTATGGAGTTTTATGACATGATATATTATCCAAAATTAATGAATCATTTTTAAAGAAATATTATTTTCTATATGGACAAGGTTATGGGTCATAACCTACGTCAAATCTCTTAATATTTTCATAATATTTTTATCCCCTACACCAGTGTTGTTGACTTTCTCTTGAGGAAAATATCTAGATTGATTATGTTTGTTGACAAAATTTTAATTCCATTTATTAAATTAAATTGTTAAAATGAAAAATACTCTATATTTGTAGATAATTTTATTCATCATAGTTCATAATTCCAAACCATATGAAATAGCTACCTAAAAATGAAAACATTTGTATGGATAATTTTGAAATCATAAGATTGGTTTCATTGGAAATATATTCAAATAACAATGATATTTTCAAATATTTAATAACGGTTCAAATAGATAATATAAATTAGTCAATGTGTATCCCGATGAGTGTCTATCCTTGTTTTTTTGTCTTTGGATCACTCATCATGCATCGAGTAATGGTCTCATTGATACTAAACCATCATTTCTCTAGGTTTTGACTCCATGGTTCATTGTGACATAGAAATATTCAAATGATAGTATTTATATTGGGATAGAATTTCTAGGTAACAAAAATTATCTACAATAAATTTTTTATATTTTCTTATTAATATACTTCTCCTTAGAGTATTTTATATGGTTATATTCTCCAATATAGGTTTTCCTAAATCAATCTTTCATGGATTGTAATAAAAAATTATTTATACAAATTATAACAAACCAACTCTGGTAACCATGAACATGTGATTATCTTACTTTATTTTCCCAATATATGGAAAGTTTCATCTTAATGTATTGAGCAGTTTAGTAGTTTTGGTGATTGTATACATATAAGATTCTCACATAACATTTGAATACATGAAATTGAAATGAACCTTTGAATGGGGAATTTATTATTTATTCTTTAATACCTTAATAATAATTAATAGATCCCTTTTATTTATCCTAGGGGATGGGAAACATAAAAAAATGGTGAGATTGAATGTTGTGTAAGTGAAATCATGCAAAAAATGTATCATAAAATAAATAATGAATGAATAATATATAATAGATTAACAACAATCAAATAAATAAATAATTGATATTATAAAATGGTAATATATCTTTGGATAAAATAAAAACATAAATAATTACATGGATAATAATAAATTGTTTCTTAATGATAAAGTGAAAAATGCCGACATTATATTCTTTTCACTAAGGCCTCATTCTGAGAAATATTATAAATTTAAGTAAGTTTTATTCTTAATACCAAAACTAGTCTGTCTCATGAGACATAAAAATGAACTGAGTTGCTATCAAAGGCCACTCCTTTAACTAACTAAGTAGTCTATTTGATTCATCATATAAAATAAATAAATAAAAATTCAATATATAATCTATATAAACATTCTACTTAAAAATATACCCTGAGAAATGTTAATATTTTATCAATTCAAGCACTTGATAAACATGATTACAGTCCATATAAAGTAATATGGGGGATGGTATAACTAAATTATATCCCTAATAAAGATAAATATTTATCAAATGAAATATCCATAGATGATGACTCTTTTAAAACAATACAGAATCATTTTCTGATGAAAATAATGTGTCATCATGGCCCAAATCACCAAATTACAAAAAGAATTTTTATGAGCCACATGGCCTCTAGTGCACATCCCTATGAGCTAGTGGCTACCGACTAGTAGTGAGGGTCCATGATGATATAGTGGGGGCCAATACCCTATTAATTATATTGGAACACAACAGTATCACTAAATAAATTAATTAAAGTAATAATAATGGAAAATATAGTGGAACAAGAATAAACATATGAGCCATACATAATCAACTATGAAGATGAAATAGTACTGTTGGCAATAATTATGTCGTGACTCTACAAATTAAAAGGAATACATAACATCAAAATATAAAAAAGTGTCAAAGAGGAGAAAACTAATGCAGAATCCTAAGCACCAGCCCAGTTATCTTCTACTAACATCCCATTTGAATACAATAAATCATGCATCTAGAACTTGATGCTTCCCATTATGAAAACCATCAATAATATAATCATATTGGTTACCATTGGTGGCTATAATAGTTTGTAAGATAAACCTAGTAGGTAAACATCAATGTTTTATATAAAAATCAATCCTTTGAATAACAATTGTATAAGTGTATAGGTATATTAAAGTAGAATTATAAACAAATGTAACCTATTTCGAGCTCAAGTTATTTGTGGGTCACCTTACAACCATACCTACTTCATAATATGATGGATCTCTCCTCACATAAGTTCATTTAATTATTTTTTCATGGGATTAGATATGTTAATAGAAGTTACCATGATAATAATATTGATGTTAATACTAAAAAGGGCCCATCAGAAGAAAGGAATCCATAATGATAGAAGTAATTATTTCTCCTGGTTCACAACCAAGAATCCTTGAAATAAGGTCTAAGTTTAATCAAAGGTGTATACATATGGAATTAAACTTAATATATCTCTAACTATCTATAATGTTACATTCTAAGGTAAACCTCATTCCTAGAATAACTAGATTCCAAGGAGAATAATCCAAGGTGTCAAATTTCTTAATACATCAAGCAGAATACAAGGAGGTCATCCAAGTATTTATAATGTTTGAGGTTGATAGATATCCTATGATATTGTTTTGGGGATCCACTAATAGATAGGAACTATGTTTTGAGGTGGGTAATTCCCTTGGAAACCTGTTCATTGAATCAAAAAATCATCTTATGAGTACTCAATTCATTCCATCAGGAATCCAGTGTGGGTTCAGGTCTGAGCATTCCTATATAGATGAAAAGGTCCATAGTAAATGATCTTTTTATTCTCATTTCCAATAGAAATTCCAATTTATCATAGGCCATGTAATAATAATGTCATTTATAATTTATTTAGGTGTATCACAACACCATTAATCATAAGCAACAAGGTTAATATGGACATTAAAAAAACTCCAATTATATTAAAATTGATCAAGGAAAAGTGATATTTATATATGTATATATATAAAAATTTTATTTAATTATTAAAACCTATTTAATTAAAATATTTAAATTCCATAACAATGGACACATCAAATGCACCCAAACGGTGTCTTAGATAATCAAAATATAGGTCACTAAAGGCATATAAAGTGATACACCCAAATTAGGTGATTGATGTTAAGGTGTCAACCTCCAAAAATATCAATTATTCCCTTCAGGGACTTAGTTTTCAATTTATAAAATTGAATTTAAGGCATATTAATTTAAAGGCAAATTCCTAAAGAAACTAGTGTGTGCAAAATGAAAACAATTTACAAATGGTTAGACTTTGATAGATAAGTCATAAACCACTTACATTATGCCTATAGCAGATGCCTCATCCAGCATCGATCCATGTTTTGAAAAGGAATGATAAAAAAATAAAAAAAAAATAGAAAAATTAAAAAGAAATGGTTTATATGATATAACACCTAAATAAAATTTTAAAATTTATGATAAATCAAAAATGGGAAGAAGCAGATCGAAGCTCTTATAGAGAGGGACCCAACGAAATAAATAGTGGGTCAATCGGATGTTAGACAGATAATAGCCTTCAAATACTAGGTTTGTTATGAAATTGAGATCTCATGGATGAGGTGGAATTACACATTGTAAATAATAGGGGAAAAAGTTAGAGATATATAAATTACTAAAGGTAAAATAGCCTTTTTCACATTTTTAACGGGTGCACCGTTTGGTCACATGGTTGGCCAAACTCTTCCCTGACCGTGTTCAACCAAATTCCCATGAAGAAAACTCCACACGACTTTTAATAAAAGGTTATTCAAATCATGGTGCATAATTTCACTCCCTTTGTTTCAACCCTACATGGACACGTAGCCTAGATGCATGGTTCATTTAAACTATGAGACCCCCTAACAGTGCATAGGATCACACTGTATACTTCTTCCGAACCGTGTGGACTGATATTCATGCTTTCTAGTAATAATACATTTTAGTTGTTTCCTCCAAAATTCAGGTTCCATGCTCCAAAAAAGACTTAGATATAATTGTTTCCACCATATCCTCATTTTTCATTTCTATTATGTAAAACCCAAGGAATTAATTTGAAAATAAATGATTTTTTACCTTAAATAAAAATTCAGTTATTACATACATCCCCCATTAATGTAACGTATCTCGGAGTATTCCTTACATGGGTGTTAAAACATCATCTTAAAATAACTCAAGAAACTAATCATGTGTTTTAGCCACACATTATAAATGAACATCTGATACATGGTTAGGCTTCCATATTTCCCATAAAAAAGGGATAG
This sequence comes from Viscum album, assembly GCA_963277665.1. NCBI lineage: Eukaryota > Viridiplantae > Streptophyta > Magnoliopsida > Santalales > Viscaceae > Viscum > Viscum album. The sequence goes on along the minus strand of OY728153.1, from coordinate 1,352,123,614 downwards.
ATTTACCTCATAGAGCCTTCATGTACCGTTCAATAAATGAATAGGACACTAATCAAAACAAACATCATGTTCCAACTCAACATCCCCGGGATTAAATGTATGAAATAGTTTAGTATGATATTTACGAATCTGGGATATATGGAAGCCTCCATTCATGGCTCAGTACATATGATGGAAATTAAACTAATAGGTTACCACCGCAGCTCTCTTAAAAATATTGAAAGGTCCAACGAACATAAAAATAAGATTCACTTACTTATGATCTAGTGAATTCTCTAGTTTATGGGAAACATTAAAGAAAACATGATCCCCATCATTGAACATCATAGGTCTTCAGTGATGACACTACTAAAAAAATTCACTTTTAATAATACTAAAAATATTCTTTTTCAGGGAATAAATGCATAAAATACCTATACAATATTAAATTCCATTAGCCTTTCTGAGTCCTGGGAAATTCAATAATAAAGATACCAATTATCATCACTTGCAACAAGAGATTATAATGTACATTTTTATCATCACTTTTTGAATGCTCTAATAATGTTTATCTTTACCATCACATTTTATGTAGTGTTGATAAACGGTGCCTTTATCAATGGTATATAAAGTGGTGATAATGGGCCTACTTATTAGTGATATATAAATAATAGATTTATGAAACTTTTAACAGTGCAAAATTGAGAACTAATAAAGGGTACCTTTAACAGAGCTTCATGAAGTAATGATTATGGTCATTCCAACTATAAGGACCAGGCCTTATACATTTCTTAATCTTGAGTTATGTCAAAAATTCACATTTAGGATCTTTTCAGGTTTAGATTTTTAGATAATTAGGCCATAACTATTACATATCAACTTTAAAATTACATGTAGACAATACTACTCAGTATCCATTTTTTTCATAAAATAAAAAATATTAAAAGGAAATAAGTCTAGTTCCATATTTTAGATATCATGACATGTCCTTGATCCCATCCTTGATCCTATTCATCTTTAAGTCATGTGGAAAACATTTCAAAAACATTGGATGAGCATAAAAAGAACAGTAAGGGTTATAAAATAAGGAAGGAAAGCATTAGTCCATCATTAAATACAAATAAATGAAACCATAATTTTCAATCATATCATACATTATGAAATCATAAGATTTGTGAATAACACACAAAAATCATAAATAATAAATTTAAATTATGGAGTTCATAACATACATACATTGTATCTATAGCAACTATATAGGGAGTCAAATTTGGAATACCCATCACAGTATATTCCCTAAACCTCTTAGGAGAAACATTAACGTTTACATCTGTCATGTTACCTAATGCATTGGAGAGATATCTTGGGCCCACCCACCCTAGGTTTATCACAGAACCTCCTGTATATGTAACAATGCACAATAACCATAACATAATCATAACATATAACAAAATCATAAAGTGAATATAACAATTCCACATTCCAATCAATATTTATCAATTCAATATATTGAAATGAATAATTCTTTATCAAACCATTTTTCAAAAACATTTAAAACATTTAATAAATAGATTTTTGAATAAAAGTGTCCCATACCACTTTGAAACTTTTAAATAAATTATCATTTAAATATACTAATGTCCATATAAATAAATCCTTAAAACTATTTTGAAAACATAGACATTAATGATAACGATTTAGAAGAATAAATCGTTAAAACATTTAAAACGATATTGTAGTTAAATAGTTTTAACAAAATGAGAGACTATTAAATACAAATAATTGAGGAATAACATTGAATCAGAACTTTTTAATATCATGAGAATAAATGGATTCATGATATAATATTCCAAATGATGGTATACACACCATATAAGAGTGAATTGGTGCATAAAAACAATGAAGCCTCAATGGAATGCAAATTGAGACGAAATCCCTTATAAACTGTATCCTTAGACTAAGGATAAATAAATTACATAATAATGTGTGAAAAATATAAATACACTCGATATGATTGGATATTCAGTGGAAATAAATCATTGTAAATTCACATATTTACTTTTTATGTCAAAACCAAGGACATGGGTGTTTAACTCAATGAAGGAAAATTGTGTTTAAATTACTCTTATCAGGTTTATAACGATGACTTGAGAATTTATCAATGGAGTTATTATGTGTATCAAAAGGGTATCCACACAAAGGTGAGTGGAAATTATAACATAAATAAATAAATAGTGATTCCACACATAATCATAACATGGAATAATTATGAATTATAAGATTAACCCAAGGAATGGAAATTGGGTTGCAATGATCCCTTACTGATTTGGTAACTTACGAAATATAGAACCCATGAATGAAGGATAAAAAAATGAAGATTTAAATACCCATAAATTGAATTATATTACACAATTAAAACTATCATGGGAAGTACATACACCACACAATAGGAAATCGTGTAAAATATAGCATGAATCTCACGAGAATAAAAAGTGAGATGAAAATATTTTACCACATTGTAATCAATCGAGTCGTGTGACCAAGAGTTAATAACCACCAAATGATTCACACAATAACATGAATATAAATATAACCATGATAATTTATATCAAATGGTAATACACAATACACCACATGCAATAAATTAGTGGCGAACAATGTAAATCTCGCGGAATTAAAATTGAGATAAGAAACCCTTTACCTCATGTCCGACTTGACTTGTTTGTTCCATGATATTCCTGAAAAATAAACTTAATTTAATTTATACTTTATTTAGAACCCTTTTTGAAGTTTACTATTCCATTAATATCACTTATTACCATGTTATAAATAATATGTAATCATTTAAGTTAATAATGGTTGTTTTGTCGATATTTGGTACTTGAGTAAAAAATAAACACCAAATAATTACAAGTTATCCATGTGGTCAATATTCCATTATCTCCAGAATGATATTAATGATTTAGATATCATATATATAATATATATCCAGTATATATATATGTATTTATAATAGTACAAAACATTTGGAGATAAGAAATAAAATGCACAGTTCATGGAGACGGTAAGCCGTACGTACACATGAACTCTACTGTCATTTCTATTTCATATTTTAATTGAATGAAAACATAATGATACATAGTTGTATTATAATTACATTATAATATCATATATAATTTCAATAAATCCATCCTTTATATGTCCCACGTATGGTATGAATGAGTCATACCACTTTGAGGGGGCGGTAGTCCGCACTTCCTCAAATGAAATTACCGCTTTTACTCATAATGGAATCCATAACGGTATGCTATAAATTAAAAATACATAAACATAAAGAAAAAATAAACATAATATATATCATATATCAATACAGTTTCATCATAATGGCCACCATATGAGGTGGTAGGAGGTAATTGAACAATCATTGTTTCGTGAGGCGTTAATATTCCATCCACTAAAACAGTATATTCCTTATCCATTAAATGGAGGTGTGTGTAAGTTTAGTTCGAATACTTCTCATAAAAACATCTTAGTATATTTAGGATACTGTTTTTGTTATAAAATAAAGTAATAAAAAGAGTTTAGGGGTTATATAAGTAAAATAAATGAAAAGAAGTTATGAGAAATTGTTACCTTTAATTTGGGTAACTCCCTTGGATTGAACCAAATGGAATTATTGAAGTTCCATCGGACTAAGATAAGGTTTCTGGGAGTATAATAGGGATCTTGAGAGATTATTTTGGTAGGTTTTGGTGACCCAAGGGGCTTGAGTGGTTTGAGTAATGGATTAGAGGTGAGAGATTTTTATAAGTGGGGGAGGGGTTCTTTAGGAACGTGTGAAAATATTATTTCATTATATAATGATTTTCTATTTTAAAATGTCACAAAATCATTAATGTTAAATATAATAAGACTCATGGTAGATATAAATTCATCAAAAAATAATTGGATAGGTTTTTTATGCTATTTTAATATTTATAACCATAATTATTTAAATGATTTATTAATGAGGTAAACACTGCATCATTTTTGTGTCAAAAATAATTTTATTTATCTGATGTATAAAAATTTAAAAAAATTACAATGGTCTAGGAAACTTTTTTCTCCTTCTAAATAATATATATAGTCTAAATGATAGCTTATATAACCACATGTAAAAATTAATTAACTAAAAGTTATTTTTTATGTCATTTTTTCCTTTACTTTACGTTAATTAAAATAATGTGTCATTATCACTCCCAAGTGGCACCATGGGGTCCCAAAATAGACCCAAGGATGCCCATGGTTGGACATGACTCATCCAATAAGGTTAGGACAAGTGTTAAGGTAATTTGTTATTATTATATTATTCTTTTTACCTTGATTTACCCTATTTACCTTTAAACGTGGTAAATAAAAGTCAAAAGTTATTATCCACCAAAACATTATTTTCATATAATTTAACCACATTTTACTTAATAAAAACAACCATGTATGTCATATTTTTGAAATTAAATTCAAAAAGCAGTAAAATTTCATTTAAAGGAAAAAGTCAGTTTTTTGACTACTACTTATTGGTTTCACTATTTATAAAAAATTGAAGTTTTTTAGAAAAATAACAAAGATTCAGCCAAATTTATATTTTATACTATGAATTAAAAATTGATATCTATTTTACAAAATTAAAAACATAGAGGTTTCATTAATTAATTTAAAATTAATTTCTATTGTCAAAACAAATAGCGTGTTTTTAAGAAACAATATCTATCAAATGATTGACACTGGTTTATGCCCAATTTAAAAGTGAAATTAATTCCAATGACCAACATTGGATTAAATGGTAATAATATGATCTAATTACATTTTAAAACAAATTAAAAAGATAATCTAACCATATAAATAAATTATATTAAAAGACAGTTTTGAATTAAAATACAGTATTTTCACAATTCATCAAAAAATAAATTTTATCAAAAAAATTAAAAAAATTAATAAAAGTAAATTTTTATGTCCTAATTATAAATAATAATTTTATTTTGTCAAATAGAATATATATAGGGGGTATAAATTGGATTTAAATAGGGTTCATCATCAAAAGGTGGTAAATCGACCTTTTAATGAATATTAGAGTATTTATGCTTAAAATCAGATTCATTATTATTTTCAGCCCCTAAAATTTATGGGATAAATGTAAATAATTTTAACAAACATGTATATTCATATTGTAGTTAGTTATGTCCATTCATTCAAATACAATGTCTAGGCGTTAGCTACCATTTAAAATTATATTATATTATTATTTTTCAGTATAACTCAACGTTTTGTGAAACATAAGATTTCAAAGAAACCTGTTGTTGTGTATCAGGTATTCCATCAAACATAGAATCCCCTATAATGTAAAATTAAAAATTAATTTAAAAATATTAATAAATATGAAAATTTTAAATTCTTTATTTACCTGGGATGTTACATCCTTCCCCTCTTTTGGAAATTGCGTCCTCGTAATTTTAAAATTGGGCTCGGAAACATCATTGAATGTCAGAAAACGGAAAAAGAGTAAATAAAAAAATCGCATTAAAATAAATACATATATATAAAAAGGTCACCCTGGACAATAGATACTAGGATTCCAAGACAATATGGATATGGAAGAGAAACTAACTCTCATAGATAAATAGAGATTGATAGATAACTTGATCATGGAAAGTTAACCACCACAATACCATAAATTTGTGGTTGGGTAAAAGTCTGATGATAAAAGAGATCTTATAATTTTTTTACGTCAAGATCATTTTCATAGAGTTGATGAATTTTTTAATAAATATACTAATATAATAAGGAAATATGCTTACTTTTCACGTAGAGTGTCATCCTTTAATAAAATTCTACCACAAACTCATCTTTTCTCAAAGATGTAATTATTCACGATGACTTAGTCACACCTGAAGTGATGGAATCAACTTCTAGAGCATCGCATAATCTAGAAAAGATTAACTATATATTTCCCTTATCTTTAAACATCAACCAACACCAAAATGGTAAGTGCGAGATCAGATAATACCCAAAATGGACAATCTTTTACAAAAAAAACTACTCTTAATCTTCAAAATTTATCAAACAAAACCCAATGTACATCAAACATCATTCAATAAATAGTGTCCATAAAATTCTTCAAAGTAATATAAACTAATATTGAATCCCAAATCTCAGAATTATTTCATCACATAGTCTTCCAAGATAAATCTTAACATTTATCTCTAAATAATATTAGTTTCTTTTAAAGGCTCATATTAAAATATAATTTGGCTAATCACATATTCTCCATGATAGGTTAATAATATCTATATATAACCCAATATAAACTTATTATTGATTCATAAAATCATCTAACTAAAAATAATTAGTCATACTAACTAGGGACTTCACGTAATCCAGTGGTTGGCGATAAATCCCAATTGCACTTTGGTTGTGGGATTGATTCTCGCAGCTTTGGCTGACGTGACGGGTTGTCACGTGGTATGCATATTTCCTTTTTTCAAAAACATTATGATTTTATAACAATACCAAAAATTGATAAATTCATCAAAAATAACCTTAACATATTTTAACCACAGCTATTACTTAATAACATTCATTTTTCATTCCACAATGTATTAACCTATAATTTCCTCAAAATCAAGGATCATCTAAACCCAAATAGTTCTTTATAACTACATCCACAAAAGAAAAGATAATTATTCCTTGAATAAAATTTTCAACATCAAAATTTAGGGATACACAAATAATTAAAAGTATTCTAATGTAATCACATCATCAAAAAAGCCTTAATACTTTTAAGCATTTCACCATCCTAAAATCTACCATAACTCTTGTGTCCATTATACGTTGACTTCATACTCATTCAACATTCTTCATGATCCATTAACTATTCCTTTCTAACTTATTCTAAAATACTTCTTTCCTACAAACAATATCATGAATCATATCCTAAGATTCAATAATATCAAAACATATGTTAAGAAATAATCAATACATTTCCTTTGTCATTGTTAGTTTCTTCATCCTCAATCGTAATGGAATTAGGTATTGTTAAACATATATTTGTATGATCCTGGTGATCCAATTCCCAAAACATCTTCGTAAGACATAAATTTGTATAATGACCATGCACACCACATTTAAAACATTTAATTGATCCCTCATAAAGAACATATTTCCTTTTCTTAGAGTCAACTAGATTCTTCCTTTTTTCATGGATGGTTATTACTTTATGACCTTCACATCCATATCTATAGTATCTTCCCGTCGCTTTGAAACATTTTCCAATGTGTTTATTTCCACATTCATAAAAAATAGGTTTTTTAATATACAGACCTATATGATTTTTAAATGAACATCCATTGGGATTTGTTTCTCATATATACGATGACTTAAAAAATCACCAAGGTTCATTTGGTCAATCATTAATCCAAATAGTTTGTTGAGAATAACCACAATAGTTCTAATTGAGGCTCCCATTTCTTTTAATTGCTTATTCAGAAAACCGTCACAGTTTTCTTCACATCCATTGTTACTTTAATTCATGCTAGATCTATCCATTTACTAAAACCAAAAAATTAAGTGTGAGTATATAATTAAAATCATCATATAATATCTTATGAGGAGTGTAAATACTAAGATATACTTATTCATGTTATCCTAAACTCATTCACCTTAACTAAAATAACTATGAATATTTCTAAAATCCAAAACAATAGGTAATTCACTTATGCTTAAAGAATACCCTGACCTCTAAAGTTATCTAAACTGACCTCTGATACCAGCTATATGGAATCATCCTTAAACAATACATAATCTTGAATTATGTCAAGAATTAACATTGGGGGTCTTTTCAGGTTTAGAGTTTTTGAGAATTAGGAAATAACTATTGCATATCAACTTGAAAATAACATGTAGACACTAATACTCAATGTCTATTTTTTTATAGAATAAAAACTCCTAAAAATAAACATGTCTAGTTCCATGTTTTAGAGAGCATGACTTTTCCATGATCCCATCATTGACCCTATTCATCTTTAAGTCCTATGGAAAACATTTCAAAAACATGGGATGACCATAAAAATCTCAGTAAGGGTTATAAAATAATTAATTAAAACATTATCTAATCATTAAATATAAATCAATGAAACCATACTTTTCAATCATAGCATACCTTACGAAATCACAAGATTTATGAATAACACACACAAATAATAAATCATAAAGTTAACTTATGGAATTAATAACACGCATAAATTGTATCTATAACAGCTACATATGGAGTCACATTTGGAATACCCATCACATTATATTCCCTAAATCACTTAGGATAAACATTAATGTTTACCTCTGTCACCTTACCCAATGCATTGGAGAGCTATCTCGGGCACACCCATCCTAGGTTTATCACGGAACCACCCATATACGTAAAAATTCCAAATAAACATAACATAATCATATCATATAACACAAACATAAAAAAAGATAATAATTTCACATTCCAATCAAAATATATCAATTTAATATAATGAAATAAATAATTCTTTATCAAACCATTTCCCAAAACCATTTTAAGAATTTAATAATGATATATTTGAATCAATGTGTCGCATACCACATTGAAACTTATAAATAAATTATCATTTGAAAACATTAATTTCTATATAAATAAATCCTTAAAACCATTTTGAAAACATGGAAATTAATGATAAATATTTATAAGAATAAATCTTTAAAACATTTAAATTGATATTTTAGTTAAAGAGTTGTTAACAAAATGAGAGACTCTTAAATAAAAATAATTGAGGAATAACATTTAATCATAACATTATAATATCATGAGAATAAAGGTACTCATGATATAATATTCCAAAGGACAGTATATACACCATATAAAAGTGAATTGGTGCATAACAACAATAAAGTCTCAATGGAATGTAAATTGAGATGAAATCCCTTAAAAAATTGTATCATTGGATTATGGATAAATAAAATACATAATAATGTGTGAAAATATAAATACAATCAATATGATTGGATATTAAGTGTAAATAAATCATATTAAATTCACACATTTTCTTTTTTTGACAAATCCAATGACTTGGATGTTTCACTCAATGAATGGATATTGAGTTAAAATTACTCTAATAAAGTTCATATCGATGACTTAAGAATTTATCAATTTAGTGTTTATGTGTACCAAAAGTATATCCACACAAATGGTAGTGGAAATTACAACATAAATAAATAAATAGTGATCCAACACATAATCATAACATGACATAATTATGAATTATAAGATTAACCCAAGGAATGGAAATTCGGTTAAAAGGATCCCATACTGATTTGGTAACATTCGAAACATAAAACCCATAAAATAAGGATCATAAAATAAAGAAGTAAATACCAATACATTTAAGTATATTACACAATTAATATAATAATGGGTAGTAAAAACACCACATAAAATGAAATAGTGGCAAATATAGCATTAATCTCACGGGAATAAAAAGATAGATGAAAATCTCTTACCACGTTGTAATCAGTCGAGTCATGTGAAAAAACTTTAATAACCACCAAATGATTCATATAATAACATGAATATAAAGATAATCATGAAAATATATATTAAATGTTAGTATACAATACACCACATCCAATAAATTAGTGGTGAACACTGGAAATCTCACTGAATTAAAAGTGAGAAAAGAAACCCTTTACCTCGTGTTCGACTTGACTTGTTTGTTACTTGTTATTCTTGAAAAATAAACATAAGTTAATTTATAAATGATTAGGAACACTTTTTCAAGTTTATTATTCTTTTTATATTACTTATTACCATGTTATAAGCAATATTTAATTATTTATGTTAATAATGGTGGGTTTGTCGATATTTTGTACTTGAGTAAAAAATGAACACCTTATAATTACAAGTTTTCCATGTGGTAAAGATTCCATTATCTCCAGAATTATAATCATGATTTAGATATCATATATATCATATATATCCAGTATATATATGTATTTATAATAGTACATAACATTTTGAGGTAAGAAATGAAATTCAATATTCAAGGAGACGGTAAGTCGTACGTACACATTAACGATACTTTCATTTATATTTCGTATTTCAATTGAATGAAAACATAATGATACATAGTTATGTTATAATTACAGAATAATATCATATATAATTTTCATAAATACATCCTTTATATGACCCACGTATAGTATTAACGAGTCATATTACTTTGAGGGGACGGTAGTCCGCACTTCCTCAAATAAAATTATCGTGTTTACTCATAAGGGAAACCATAAAGTTATGCTATAAATTAAAAATAAAGAAGAATAAAGACAACATAAAAATAATATGTATCATATATAAATAATGTTTCATCATAATGTCCACCATATGAGGTGTTAGAGATAATTGAACAATCATCGTTTCATGAGACATTAGTTTACCATCCACATGAATAGTATGTGTTTTACCCATTAGATGGAGGTGTGTGTGTGTGTAGTTCGAAAACATCTCATAAAAACATCCAATTATATTGATATACTGGTGTTGTTATAAAATAAATGGAATAACAAGAGTTTAGGGGTTGTAGAACTAAAATAAAAAAAGAAGTTAAGAGAAACGGTTACCTTTAATTTGGGTAAGTCCCTTTGGTTTGAACCAAAAGAACTTTTTCAAGTGCCTTCTGCATAATATAATGCTTCTAGGATGAATAGAGGGATATTATGAGATTATTTAGGAAGGTTTTGAAATATCCAAGGGTTTTGAGAGGTGTGAGTAATGGGTTAAAGTTGAGGGCCTTTTATAAGGGGGAGGATGAGTTCTTTATGAACGTGTGAAAATATTATTTTATTATATAATTATTTTCGGTTTCTAAAGGTCCAAAACTAATTAAGGTAAAATATATGATGACTAATGGTGGAAATAGATTCTTCAAATAGTAATTGGATATGTTTTATATATTATTTTAATATTTATAATCTTATTTATTTAAATGGTTTATTAATGAGTGAAACACTGCATCATTTTTGTGTCATAAATAATTTTATATATTTGATGTCTAAAAATTATAAAACAATTAACATGGTGTAGGAAATAGTTTTCCTTATCCAATGAATATTTATAGTCTAAAATATTACTTATTTAACCACATTTAAAAATTAATTAACTAAAAGATATTTGTTTATGTTATTTTTAACTTTACTTTAAGTTAATTAAAATAAAGCGTCATTATCAGTCCCAAGTGGATCCATGGGGTCCCCAAATCGACCCAAGGATGCCCATGGGAATCCATTACTCATCCAATAAGGTTAGTACTAGTGTTAATGTAATTTTTTATTATTATAATATTCTTTTTACGTTGAATTACCCTATTTTCCTTTAACTGTGGTAAATAAAAGCCAGAACTTATTATTCACCAAAACCTTATTTTCATCTTATTGAACCATATTTTAGTTACTAATAACAACCATTTATATCGTATTTTCAGAATTCAATTTACAGAAGCATTAAAATATCATTTAAATGAAAACGTCAGTTTTTTAACTACTAATTAGTTTTTTCAGTATTCATCAAAAATTGAAGTTTTTCAAAAAAATAAAAAAAATATTAATCTTAATCTATATTTGATATTCTAAATTAAAAAATGATGTCTATTTTACAAAATTTAAAACATAGAAGTTTCATTAATTAATTTAAAATTAATTTCTGTTTTCAAAACAAATAGCATGTTTTTATGAAACAATATCTATCAAAAGATTGACACTTGTTTACGCCCAATTTCAAAGTAAAATTAATTCCAATGACAAAAATTGGATTAAATGGTAAAACTATAATATAATTACACATTAAAACCAATTAAAAAGATAATACAAACATATAAATAAATTGTATTAGTAGACTGTTTTGAATTAAAATACATAATTTTTTACTATTAATCAAAAAATGAATTTTATCAAAAAAATATCAAATATTTTCCCAAATTAAATTTTTATGTTTCATTTCTAAAGAAGAATTTTATTTTGTCAAATAGAACATATAAAAGTTACCAAAACTAGATTTAAAGAGTGTTCATCATTAAAAGGTGGTAAATTGACCTTTTAATGAATATTAGAGTATTTATGCTTAAAATCAGATTGTTTCTTATTTTAAGCCTCTAATGTTTACAGACTAAATGTAAATACATTTAATAGACATGTATATGCATATTGTAGTTAGTTATGTACGTTAATTCCAATACAATGGCTTGGCATTAACTACCATTTAAAATAATATTATATTATTATTTTTTAGTATAACCCAACGTTGTGTGTAACGTAAGATTGCAAAGAAACCTATTGTTGTGTATCGGATACGCCATCAAACATAGCATCCCATTTAAAGTAAAATTAATAATTAATTTACAAATATTAATAAATATGAAAATTTCATATTCTTTATTTACCTGGGATGTTACACCAACTGATACACAACTGTAGCCCAACATTAGCCATGTTGCAACCCTAAAAATTCAAAACCAATTAGAGTATATAAAATGGTAAAGATATATAAAGAAAATACTTGAGAAAATACATTATTTAAATGAAATAAAATTAAAAACAAAACTACATGAAAAACAATGAATTATAGGCTTTTTAAACATTGGTTTATACAATTAAAAGAGTATGTACAAATTATCACAATCATTAAAAAAATAAATGTTTATTTATCACTGGACACTGAACCCTATTCATGATATTAGTTTTCTAAAAATCCACCCCAACTCATGAAATAAAATTCACCTATATAAAAATATAATTCAATTTAATGCAATGCTACAAGGAAATTAATGAAACAAGAAGTGTCACTTTTAGACTAAAAAATATATATTGAGTCATAAAAGTCACATTGTGTTTGGGTGTTAAATTATACAAAATCCTACACATCAAAAAAGGATTATAGATAATTTTTTAAATTAATAATTCAATTTGAGCTTGTTTTTTTATTTTCAATGATATATAGTTTTTTTTAACTAAATTTTCAATTTTAAACAAATAATGGACACTTTCAGTCCTAGCAGACACATTGTTTATCTGAATGAGGTGCAGATGATTCCTATATGTCACAATTTACTAATTGGTCATTTTATTAATGTGTCAAATCAATTTTAATTCATTATATTGTTTTTGAATATGTCACATTTCTTTTCAATTGAAATGTAGATTTCAAATTATAAACAAATGGTGTGAGTAATACCAGTCGCATAGTGCATCATATTGTGTTGTGGATGATTCATTCACAACAATAATGACATATTATTAATTTTAATATTATATCTAAATAATATTAACGTTCTTTAATGATTTTTATTATTTAACTAGTATTTTTTACTAAAATTAAATTTTAAACTAAAAACTCACTTCGAGTCATACCAATCACATCCTGTGTCATTTTGTTGCCAGACTGATTAAAACACATCAAAAGTAACTTATGAGTCATTTTCCAAAATAATAAATACAATCAAATCATTTTTTCTTTGTTTTATGTGAGTGACACAAGGATTAAACAAAAATAACAATTTATAGATGATAGATGAAAAATTGAGTCATAATGGACTCATTATATATCAGATTAAGGTGTAGCTAATTCTTACATATCACAAATGAATTTCGGATGTTTTTCAGATTCATCAAATCAATTCGAATGATTTTATTTTTTTTTTGAGAATGTATGTTTTATTTTTTACTAAAAATAATTTTAAACAAAAAATATAAACATCAGGTTAAATCAATCATAATGTGTGTCATAATGTGGTGGATTTGATTCCTACACATGAAACTGACTCATAGATCATTTTCCTAAACTAATAAATCAATCCAATTTTATTCTACTAGTTTTGAGTATGTTACCTATATTTTTTACTAATATTTTATTTTTTAAAAAAAGATGAACTTTTAGTGATATCAGTCACAACATGCACAAGTTTTATGTGAGACTAATTCCAACACATAAAAATGAGTTATGGTTATTTTTTAAATGTTATCAAGTCAATCAGAGCATTTTGTTTCTTGATTTTTACAATGTGGTTGTTGATTTGAACTATATTTAATATTCTAAACTCATAATAGAAAATTTTAGTCATACATGGAACACCATGTATCATATTGAGTTGTGGATGAATCCTACACCTCAAAAATGTCATATGCATCTTTTCTTATAAATTATAAAAAAAATGTTTTTTCTCAGTTTTTAGTTTGTGATGTGTGTTTTCAAATAAAAAATAAATTTTACATTAAAACCATTCATATTAAGAATTAAAAATAACATCATGCAATAGGTTAAGGTGCATGTTATTCCCACATGTAAAAAATGACATATTTTTTGTTTTTATAAATTATCAGAAAAATTCAAATGTGTTTCCTTGGTTTGGAGTAATTCACTTGTCCAGTTAACTAAAATTTAATTTTAAACTAATAATCCATTCTGAGTCAAACCAGTCACACCGTGTGTCATTTTTACATGATAATGAATCTAACATGTCATAAATTATTTAGGAACTATTGTCCTAAATTATAAATACAATATGAGTGTTTTTTATAGTTTTCATTGAGTGAAACACATTTTGAACTAACATGCCAATTTTAAACTGATAATAGACACATTGAGTGATAATAGACACCTCGTGTATTGGATTGATTTTTAAAAGATTCAGGCATGTCAAAAATTACATATGGATAATTATCTAAAAGTACAAAAATAATTCAAATTTTTTTGTTAGTTTTGAGTATGCCACTGTCCTTTTTACATAAATTTAATTTTAAACTAGAAAAATTAACTTCGAGTTATACTGGTCGGAAATTATGTTTGATTGAGGTAAGGTTGATTTATACCAGTCAAAAATGAATTCTAAATAATTTTCATAATATATAAAACACAATCCAAATGTGTTTGTTCAGTTTTAGGAATTCCATTTGTCTTCTTTTACTATAATTTCCTTATTAAAAAGACCCATATTGAGTTACACTAGTCACGTTGTGTGTCTATTTGATAGTATATTGATTCTTAGAAAACAAAAAATGAATTATCGATAATTTTCATAAATTATAAGTACACATTAAGCATGTCTTCTTCGTTTTCAATGAGTAATAAGTGTTTTAATTAAATTTTCAAGATTAAAATAATTATAAACACTTTGAGTCTTAATTATAAAATCATGTATCCGAATTAGGTTTGGTTGATTCCTACTGGTCAAAAATGAATTATGGATCATTTTCCAAATGTATCAAAACAAGCTGAATTTTTTTTATATTTTCTTTGTATATCACATCTCTTTTCAATGAATATTTCAATTTTACATTAAAACCACATAATTAGAGTAATTTTTTCACAACATGTGTTATATTGAGAAGAGGATGATTCCTAAACATCATAAATGACTTATTTGACATTTATCAAAAGTATCAAAACAATATGAATATGTTTTCTCTATTTGAAGTATGTCCCTTATAGTTTTTACTAAGTATTCTTTTTTTATAAGAACACACTTTTAGTCATACTGGTCACATTGTGTGTTAGTTTTATGTGAGACTAATTCCTACACATCATAAATTTCTTATGAGTATTTTTCATAAATTATCCATACAATCTGAGAACATTTTTCAGTTTTCAATGAGTGGCACATGTTTTGAACTAAAATGTCAATTATAGTCTAATAAAATCCAATTTGAGTCACACTAGTAACATTGTGAATCGTATTGAGGTGATGATGATATATACACGAACCAAATGACATATGGATTGTTTTCCAAAATTATCAAAAATATCTAATAAAATTAATTTATTTTTTGTGTATTTTAGTTGTATCTTTTACTAAAAGGACTATTTATAATAAATAGACACATGTGCAGTCATATTGGTCACACCATGCATCAGATTGAGGTGTGGATAATTTCGAAACATCTCAAATAAATTATGGATCATTTTACAATCATATAAAAATAATATTAATGTGTTTTATTAAGTTTGAATATATCACATTTCTTTTTCTACTAAAATGTCATTCTGATTTTAAAATACACAGCTTGAGCTATTCCTCTGAAATAAAGAGTCAGTTTTATGTGAGATTGATTCCTACATGTCTCAAATTATATATAAATATCATTTCTAAATTATCAAGACAATCTAAGATCGTTTTATCTATTTTTAGTGAGTGACAATTGTTTTAAATTGAAATGTAAAATTTATAATGATAAAAGTCACATTGAGTCATAGATGAATGAAATTGTTTTGAAAAAATTAAGTAAATAGGTTTCATATTAAAATAAATATGTATCATAAAAAATTATAATGAAATTAAACAAATAATGGTAGATCAAATGATGATATAAATAACTAAATAAGTTGTTGTAATTAAGAATTTCATGAGGTATGTATATATTCTTGACATAAATTACCATTCACTATATATTTCCAAAAGCATTTGGTTTCCCCTTCCATCATAAAGGAAATTATCTATTTTATGGAATATCTTAGATAATTGAAAGAGAATGATAAAATTATAAATTAACTTTTAAGAAAACTAAACAAGTATTAGAGAAAATTTAAAAGGAATTTTACTTTAATATAGTAGATAAAATAATGAAAAAATAACTAAATAATTAGTAAGAATTATCATTTTTATGAAACAAATAATCATTTTTCTCATTTACCTATTATCATTATCCCAGTTGCAGCCTCGAATTCCAATATCTAATAAACATGATCATCATCGAATAAACTGACCCAAAATAAGAAAAAGAACCCACTAGTATAAGAATATTATTAAAATTCCATTAATACCATAATGAAATTAATTCTACACAAATATGAAACAATAAATTAATAAAATTTCAATTTAAAATAGAAACCCTAAAATTTGAGTCATATAGGGAACATTGTGTATTCTTTTGAAATGCATATGATTCTTACAAATCATAAAAAACATACATAACATTCTTCTAAAGTATCAAAAAAATTCCAATTTTCTTTTTTGATTATGTAACTTTTTAATTTTTAATAAAATGTCATTTTAATCATACATTAGGAACTTGGTGTCATACCAATCACACCATGTGTCGGATTTGTGTCTAGCTAATTCCTACAGGTCATAAATAAATTATGGATCGTTTTACTTAAGTATCAAAAAATATGATTTTGTTTGTTTGGTTATAATTATGTTTCCAGTATTTTTTACCAAACTATCAATTTTAAACACCAAACAAATAATTTTTGTAAAATGACACATTTTTACTGAAAAAGAGTTATTATATTCTTACCAACCACATAATGTATCCGATTTATGTGTGGTAAATTCTTACATATCAAAAATTACATATGCATTGTTTTACTAGAGTATCTAACCAATATAAATTTTGTCTTCTTTTTGAGAATGTTATTTGTATTAATAATAATGTGTAAAATTAAAAAACCCATTATCTCATAAAAATGATAAGTAAATTAATAGTAATATTTAGATAATGTTAATAGAAATATAACTGAATAATAAGTAAGAATTTAAATCTTCATGATGTTTGTATAAATGCTGACACCATTATTCTTCTTAATAATTTATAAACTATTTTATTTCCACTATAATAATTATCCTTGAAAAATATATCAAAAATAATATTTAATAATTTTAATACTAATTATTTACATCCCAAATATATTTTTATGCTCATAGATCATACTAGAATACAAACATTGTATATAATCACCTAAATATGATGTCGTCCAACATTCTGACACCTTGTACACTATAATTCATCTCTAAAAAAATTTACTTCTAATTTTTTGTAAGTACGGTTTTGAAAATATTTTCTTTAATAAGAAAATATAGAAAAGAAAATGATTAATAAATATATTTGATAAAATTTTAATTACTTTCAAAAATTTCCTTTTATGTTTTGATAGTCTATTGATAGTATATGATATCATTTATAAATTTACAAACATAATTTCCACAATTTATTTTTATAACATTCTTTAGAAAATGTAAAAAAAGTGAATAAAATAAATAAATTGTATTGAAATATGTTTTCATTGGTAAATATTTCTATATATACCTTGATCTGGTTTCATTTAAACTAATCCACATGATTATTATTTTCAATCACCAACAGCATACCATAATTTATACTATATTTAGTGATCACCCTATGATAAAAAAAATTGGTTAAAATATAGAATGAAATATACAATTTAAATTTTATCTATAAAATATTGATTTTAGTGCATTACAAATTCACAGTACACATCATGTGCAGTTGGATTGTTGGAAATCCATGAAATAGGCACTAAAATATTATTTGGGGTATCCATGTTGATTGTGATCAGAATCCAGTACTTCCTTCAAAAGATAGAAACAATAAGTATTGAAAAATGTAAAACAATTTATATTTTTTTACTAAGATTTTTTCCCTAGCATTGTAGGCTTAAAAAATAGTATGGTGTATGTTATTTTCTTCTCAAATTCATTATTTTGTACATTTTATCATATCAATTTCTTCCAAATAAAAATAAAATTTATTCATAGAAATTATGTAGGGATTAATTAATCAAAATCATTGTTCTTATGATTTTCCCTTTATATTACAGTAATATAAACACCTGTAGAAAATATGGCTATTTATAAATTTAAAGGATCATATTAGATCATTTTTTTAAAAATATGAATTATAAAATTTTAACTTACATAATTATTGAAAATTGTGAATCCCATATATTAAAACAAGATATTATTATTTATACTCTAATGATCAACAACATATGTAATGGAATTTCATAACATTTATTCTATATATATAATACCAGACATATATTTGACATTGAATGTGGTTTTTTACATGAACATGTAATTCTAATATATGTTGTAGTATAAAATTCACGGAGAAGTTCATCCCAATAAGACATTTTTTTCTTATTCGATTCACTATATGTTATTGAGAGGAGATTCCATTTCCCCATCATTTTATACTTATGTAATACTATACCTCAATTCAGAGAATTTATAATCAACTACATCTTTTAAAAAAATGTGTTGAGGAAATACCGCATTTATCAAATGATTAGATGACCATCTATAAATGATATAATAGAATTTTTGATCCATGTAATATAAAGATCATCAAGTGGAATAAGAAACTAACTACTTGGATCTTGAGCTAAATCAATCCCCACTATCATGTGCTATTTTGGGAGTTATTTGTTTTGTATTTTGTCTCCAATGATATTATAAAATTTACCCTTCACAACACATTTGTATGAGGGTGTTGTTAGATCTAAATTGCATACAACATTACCATATATAATTGTAGTAATATAATGTCATCGTAAGTACTTTGTTTCAAATTTAGGAGAAAGAGTAATGAAAAAAAATAATTACATCCGGTAAGGTATGTAGTTGAGTTAAATAACTAGCCTCAAGGATAGTGGGGTCATTTGGTTGTTCATGTGCGGATATTTTAACCATTGTTGGTTCAGTTTGATACTTTCATACATATTGGTCTTGTAAACCTGACCAGAAACAAATATCTTGAAAGGAAACTATTTGTGCCCATTACCTTGAAATAATATTATATTTACCTAATTTTTATTTTTCCTTCTTACAATATATTCTAGGAGACACTCTAAATCCTACACTTATAACATAACTACTTTATTTGATTACTTATGATCTATAGAAATATGTTTTTCTTCTAGTATAGTTTCTACCGATTATGGTGTCTAAACAGGACAAAAAAATACGAACATAAATACATATTTGTTTGTAATACTTATATGAATAATAATTAATTACTATTATATCGTACAAACACATGGTTCTCTTACATCTTTTATGTTTTTATCAATTAGTTTACCCTTTAATTTATGTGGGCCCTCTTACATAGCATAGGATGTGGGACTGACATAGCTTCAGAATTTAATTAATAAATATATATATATAAATGAAACATATGTTGTTTCATATCACATAAGAATTTTTTTTATTTAAAATACAAACCATTATTTCTCTAGTAAATTGTACCCAAAACATAATTTATGATAGGGATACATGGTTTTGATGCACATTTTTTATTTTAATCACACATTTTTGTTTCTCTAATTGAAAATTTTATTTTAAAAAATTTCAAATAAATAATGGAAAATAATATAGTATCCAATACTATAAAATATAAATGATTTCTCATTATAATGAATAATGGTATAATTTTATGTTTCCGGCATTATAATATGTTCATAAATAACTGGTCGACGGGTTTTTTCTTTCCCCTCAGCATCCCTATACTAAATCACAGTTTGGAGAATCTAGAAGACCGTACATGATTTTTCCAGGGGATATTAAGTCATATTTCATACATTTATAGTCTAAAATAAATTAATTCTGTAAGGAATAATTTAAATATGATCAATATTTTTTCATATATGTTTTTTGGTCAAATAGAGAAAATATATTGTAACATTACATTAATATATTCCTGAGGGTTTACTTTGTTTTAGGTTGTACATGTCATCGTGAATATATATCAATCAGCACATTCATCCTCATTTTAACCCCAACATATCAGCTAAACATTGAATTCTTGGGGTTAATAGGTTAGCAGCATTTATTTCATCCAACCCCAATATTTATATCCATGATTGCTAGTTTGATAAATTTTGTACCCACTATGATCCTATATCATTTCATCCATCAACATAGTATTTATACCATTATAATTCTATATTTTTAGCATCAAACTCATATTATTTTTAAATATTTGATAAATCAACAAATGTGTAAGGCATTTTCGGCATCAGTAGTCAAACATTTAATTTTTATGATGTTAATATAGAAGATAACACATAATATTATTAAGAAAATAATAGTATATTAATATCAACACTATCCTTCTTATTGAACTCTCTTTATTATTTTAAATATTGAAGGTATTTGGATCCTATATTGAGATTCAAAATACCATCTTTTTGGTCCCCACTATTATATAATTCATTGTCTCTATTGGTTCCTCTATGAAAAAATTATGATCTCCCAATGAAATGTTCATACTTGATTGAATTTTCATCTGAATATATAGTTGTTTTAGTATATAGAAATACTATCAACCAATTATTTTTTTCTATATTTGAGATATAATGTTCATTAAATTCATGTGATGTCATTATAAAAAACTCATCATTTTCCCCTTAAACACTAAAATTCACCTTCATAAATCCCATTTCAACAACATTCACTGCCCTTCTATTGTAAACAAATTTGTAAAGGAAAACCAGACAACGAATTGTAGTATAATACAACTTTTATATCTCTTAGATAATTATGAAATATTACATATTTTCATAAATTGGATTTTTAACCATAGAACTGGATATGTGAATCAATTCCACCATAATAGTAACTAACTATTCTTTATCACACTATGGTCAACATTTTATTATTTATAGAATGTATAACCATTTATTAAAAAACTAGTGTATGAAATAACATTTTCATTTTATCCCCTCGATGGCCATCAAAATTATTTATAAATTAAATTCATACATTCAGATTAATCCTTATAAATATGATCTCATAACCATCTTATAAACTATTGATTATACTTATTTTATATCAGTTTTTCAACCCTTTATGGATTCAAATATCTAATAAAGGGTTTTTCGTATTGGTATTATGGATCAACATCTTAACTATTATAAAAAATTTAAAGGTTATCTCGGTTCCTCTCTGTAACGGTAATTGTAACAACATGTCCTCTAGATATCCATTCACCCATACGGTGTACACTGATACAAGAATTTGGGAGACTAAATCCATATACATCTGATAGGTAATCGGTTCCTAATTCAACTTCATCTTCATAAATATGTCATTATACAATAAAAACTTCTAACAAACTTTGATTCAATATGTACTCTTTCAAAATCATCATATAATGTTCAATGGGGCACGTGCATTTATAATGGACCGAACTGCATAGTTGAAAAACACTAAACATGTGAAGAATCATGTGGATCACTATATCAGTAAATTATGTTGTGGAGAACATCATTGATTCACATAATATGATGTCAACCTCCTTGTTTATGATTGGAAACATCATCTTGTATATAAATTTACTATATATGGATTTGAAAAAATAAATCCTATGTAATGTATTTCATGTATTTTTAGGATTAATGTCATATAACATGATCTATATAAAGTATTCCACCAAAAAATGACATTTGTGCGATTTGAGTACTGGTATCTTCAAAATAGTCATTGTGATGACATTCACTATATTTTATAAATACCCCTTCAGAATGTTTATAACCTTAAAGAAAAATATAAAATCGTAATTTTTCTTATATGGATAGAGTAAAAGTCAGTGGAAGTATAAAATTATTCCATTTACCATTCAATGGTTCCTTCTCTTCCTTTATCCCCATGTCAATAATGCCTAACCAAGCCTTGATTGCATCTTTTTTTTTCAAGAACACTTAGTTACATGCTGATAAAACAATCAATTAAATTTTTTACTACATGGGTTCCATTGAGAAAATAATTGATATAAAAATAATTGTACTATGAAAATTATATGAAAATGTATCTATTGAATCAACATTATTATATTTTTTTTTGGAAATTGTATCTTAAAAATATAGTCAATTTCATTTACTTTATCGAATAGTTGATAACTCGTTAGTGGAAATGGTGTTGTACCCTATTTGATATTCCAATTGAATGTTATCATCCAAGATTTGAATTTATGTTATTGAGGTAAAAAATTCAGATGCCCAAAAAACACAATCTTCAAGGAATATTTCAACTAAACTAAGTGTGTACATTCTTCAAAAATGGGACAACCCAAAATTATTTTAATGATATTGCATGAAAAAAATTTATATGTAGGGAATTCATTTATCACCCCCAATGAAAAATCCCTCAGTGTGAATTATTCACATCAATGAGAATCGTACATTGTAACACCTGTATCCAAAATCAATTTCATAACATCGATTAATTGATCCAAATAGAAATCAATATCATTATCGGGTTTTTTGGTCCATATATACATAGAGACAACATAATGTATTTGTGATTCATGCATAAACATGGCATCAAGTTATAATTTTCCAACATTAATGGACATGTACTATTAGTACTTATAGGCACACCAAAAGAATTTATTACATATATATATAATGAAACACAAATGTTTCTCATCTCATTTCTAAATTCAAGATAATTATCATGAATTTTTCTTCCACAAAGGAGAGCCTTCTAAATGACATATTTTCCCATTTTTAATAATTTTATATACATTATAGGTAAATTTCTCCATGGTTTTAGAAAATATATATAGTATTATATACTATGTAATAATATGTATGTACCATGCATCATTCATTGGAATTTATTCAACATTATTGTATCGATATGCCCCATACATAGGGAATTTTTCAAGTGATTCATGGTCCTTGAAATATAATATGAAATCATTTAGACAAACATGTATTTTTTTAATGATTATGACCATTTAACATATCGTTCTTTTAGTCTCATATGTTTTATAAGGTTGTTAATTGTCTTTTCATATCATACCATCTATGAGACTATTTTGTTCTACAAAGCTGGTGTTTATCTATTCGTGTCTATATTTCAAATTATATGACATCAATATAGTTGAAAATGTAATGTATTTAGTAAAGATGGTATAAAATGGTCTCTTATAATATATATTAAAATTTTAAAACAACTATAGAAAATCATGATGTTCGCTTTCAATTTTAATTTTCATATCTTCCATACAATCTCTATCAACATTTATAATATTATTCATATAAAATGATCCATAACCCACAATATCATCCTAAGAGGTGTGCATGCTCATTTTCCACCATGTTTAGTCTAACTTAAACACAAAAAAAGGTATTTGAAATGGGTTTTATCAATGGTCTAATACAAACATGATAAACTCATTAACTCCATATTCATAAACTCTTATTGTATGATTAGCATGCATCTATTTTTAATTCATGTTAT
Source organism: Viscum album (assembly GCA_963277665.1). Lineage (NCBI taxonomy): Eukaryota > Viridiplantae > Streptophyta > Magnoliopsida > Santalales > Viscaceae > Viscum > Viscum album. Next base: position 1,352,099,558 of record OY728153.1, on the reverse strand, counting down.
CCCTCTAATGTTGATAAATTATTAATTTTTTATAGAAACTAAATTAATACACATAAGATATTCACAATCAAAGGAAAAAAGTAATAGATAATTTTTATATAAGTAACCCAATAATTGAATGTCTCAAATAATTTATGTAGGATTTGATGGAAATGGGTAATTAAATTTAAAAAAAATATTTACTCTATTAGTGTTGGTGTTATCCTATGAATTCATCCAGAAATGACTACAGGTACCTGGTATGGGATGAATACTACTTAAAGTAGTTCAACCAGCATAGTTTTATGTCCAAAATCATTTTGGGGTGAGTCTCAAGAAAAACAATACAATAATAAATATTTTTGAGATGAAGATTATAAGTATGATAGTTTTCTCCTTAACTCTAAATGATATCGGGATATGATTTGGTGAAGTATCAGACAAAATTTATTAGTGTGTTTACTAATTAAGAAGAATGTATCAACAAGAGTCTAATCATTAAAAGGGGCTCCTTGATTGGTGTGATTATGAGAAGGATCGGTTAGATAGTTATACATTCACTCATATAATTACATTTGTTGTATTTTCAATATTAAATGAATTCCTTAAATTACTCCATGAAAATAAAAATTACTTTAGTCTGAGGACTAATGTTTATAATCAGATAGCTTCTTATGAAAAAAAGGCAATAATTCCATGATGGTTTCTATAACATTTCCTAGTGGGAGTCTAATAATTTAGAGTAGTTAATGTTTATTCATTTACATACATGTTATGTAGTGGGCCATGCGGTGTTTCAATATCAGTATGAAAGGACCATTAAAGTAGTGAAAAGGATTTAGTGACCATCACATGTCAGTAGAGAAAGGTCACATATAATTAGATCCAAATTTAGAAAAAGCATCGAGAAATTGAAATCATATGAGAAATTTGACAAATAAATGTATTAGTTTACCCTTTATCCTTCATTCATTTAATAATGAAATCATTAAAATAATAGGTAGATAATTAAATAATAAGGTCTTCCTCTCTATTTTTTTTTCATTTACCATGTTCTGATACACACTAAATCGTAAATTAGTGGCTTTCAAATCATTATATCATGTATAATAATAAATTTAATATTAAAATTCATAATAAAATTTATATCTTTTTCAGATGAATCACTTATATATATATATTAATATAATCATCACTAATAAATATATTCAAAAATATATATATTTAATATTGGATTGAAGACATCACTTAGAAATTATGATTATTGTTTTCCATTTAATTGCATCCTAGCTTTATAAAATTTTTTAAAAAAATATTTATTCAGAAATTACATGATCATGTAATCATCGGATTGTGAAACATGGTTAAAAATCATGGAATTTCAAAAAAACAAATGGTTGAAATAGATATTAATGACATAAGTGAACTAGAATTCCATTTTACTATCTTTTTCTATATATTATTCTTGTTCTTGTATTACAGGAATACCAAAATATATAAGTGTATTATATCCCACTAACAATCCCCTATTTCAAAACTATGGTGTTATCAATCAAAGGTATATTTGACATATACTACAACATCTGAAACCTCCATTTAATTTAAATAAAACACCACAAATACATTCTATTAATAAACATTAAAAAATATTTAGTTAGCATGTTTCTGGAATCCATCCCAAATGAACAGTTAACAATTGATTCAAATATCTCATTATATAAAAATTTATGTATATATGAAAATAATAATAGAATTAATATATGTAAATGTGACGTTATTCAATAATTATTTCCTTCATCGCATTAAGAAAACAATTTATAGTTTTACTCAATCAAAAACCAACTTCAACGCTTTCTTTAATAATTCCACTGTATAATAAGAGTCATTTAATAAGAAAGTTATGGATCCTTTATATTAAAAAATAACAGTTTTAGAAAACTCTATTCATGTAATTAATTAAATGAGGTTATATAATGGAAATCATTAAAAAATAAAATATTAATTTATTATAATGTTATATTTTGAAATATTAAAAAAAAGATAAAATTTATAACTCTATTATTTATCACCCATATTATACATTTGAACATTAATTAGGTATAAAATTTATAAATCCCTTTATAAAAAATAATTTTGATTTCAAAATTTATTTTTAAAACCATATAATGTTTCATTGAATCAATATAAGTGTAAAGAATCTTAAAAAATCACATTAATGTTCAATGGAATATATTATAGATAACTTGAGAAGGAAACCCATCAATGACATCTGTAGAATAATTATGTAACCAAACTCTAAAATTATGCTTCATGCAATCCTTAAAACAAATCAACATACTAAATAACAATATAGACTAAACGCAATTAAAAATTTTAAAATCACTAAAGGAAACACATCATTCCATTAATCAATTATATAAAAAACATGCAAGGAAATTTAAAACGCATTTAATTGTAAAACGTGAAAACATCCATTTTCAAACAAATTAAAAAAATTGTAATATTTTAAGTTACTATGTAACAATAACTATTACTCACAAAATACAAATAATTCTTAAAAGAAATTATAAAAAAATTCAATCATTCAAGGTCTGTTATAAAAAAGGGGGAATCATGGATTCTTCTTAATGGAACATGCACAGATGACGAATGTCCATAAAAATGATGATTTGAACCTATTAAATAGAACTTAACACCCTATAGATCGATACATTAAACATTTAGAACCATAACACTACATAGGTTCTGAAAATAGCATCAATTAGTGAGGGAGGAGAAAGAATAACAAGGATGGAGGATGAAATTAAGGGGGATTTTACACCCAAAATGTGGAACCAAGAGACCATTGATCCAAATATAAAATTAGATAAAAAATTATCTATATATGAAAATAAAATAAAATCGATTAATATATGAAAATTTCACTTTATTAAATAATAATTACTTTTCCTCACTTTGAAAAGTTAATTTTTATGTTAACTCAATCAAAAAACATCATCAACTCGTTCTCTAAAACATTCAATTACGTAATAAAAATCATTGAATAACAAATTTATGTATATTTATATAATTATATATATTTATATAATTATATATATAACTAATATATATATATATTAATATTAATATTAATATTAATATAGTAAATATACTCATTATTTAAATATATTTATAATAATTTTATAATTATAAATATATTTATATCAATGTGTATATATATGTGATTAATAAATAAATAAAAGTATAAATATTTTTATAATTATTACAATAGAAGATATATTCATTATTTAAATATATTTATTATCATTTTATAATTCTGTCAATATATAATTATTTATATAAAATTATATAAATAATTTTTAAAAAATATTATATTTATTTATTTATAATTATAAATATATAATTTTATAAATATAGTAATAATACATTTATAAATATATTTATTTATAAATACTTATTTAAAAATTTATTATTAACATTATTAGGGAATATATAACTTTAAATGAACGGGTGTTATAAATTAGTGAAACTGAACAATTAAAAATGAGTAAATATTTAAAATATTGATAAAATGTTTAAGTTTTTTAAATTAAAAAATTATTACCAAAATATATAAATATATAGAAAAGAAGATGAATACAAATTCCTAATATTAAAACATAGTAAATATAGATATAATATTAGAAAATGGTTAAATTCACAAAAAATTAAAAATGAATAAATGATACTCGCTTTAATATAATTCAAAATAAATAAATAAAATTTAATGTTTAAAATATAATAACTTAAATATATCATGTTACTAAATATATTTCTAAAATGAATATTAAAAAAATAATAAATTACATAAATATTAGGTGTATGCATTTCTACATAAGATTCATTAATTATGTAAACATTTTGTGTCTGAATTGTATATAAAAATAAAATAATTACATATATTTAAGTCGGAAATAAAATTAATGAACTTTTGATGTATGTTAAATTGAAAATTCAAATGGCAGTAAATTAAATGTCAATAACTCAATATAATTAGTAAATATATCTAATTAATTTGATTTTACAAATATAAAACAATTCTCAATAAATATATGACTTATATAATGTACCAATATATATTTATTATTATATATATCATATTTTTAGAAATATAATATATATGGATACATATATACATATGAATATATTTCTATATTAAAAATAAAAAATATTATTATGAATAATTATGTATAAAAACTATTAAAAATGAATAAGAAATGAATATGTTTTTAATTACTACATTCTATTCAATTTACCTATTTATAATTAATATATATTATTTATCACCATTTATAATTTACATGTATATATATATAATTAATTATTTTTTATTCTTATGTGTTTCATTAATAAATTTTTTGATAAATTTTAAAATTATTTATATATATATTTATATATTTAATATATACTATTGGTTAATATTTATAATTTATAAATACATATTAACAGTAGTAATGAATATTTAATTAATAAAATATTAAATATATTTTTAATTTATACATTTTTTTTGATTAATTATTTCAATTACGTATAGGTCTGTGTGAAATCAATGTGAAACGTGATTGGTATATGTCAAATTTAAAAAAACAAGTAACATTCATTTAAATATCCATTACTCGATACAATCAGTAAATATTTATAATTAAAATTACTTTTTAATTATAACCCATTTTCATTCAATACATGACTTTCTATAATGTTATCATAAATATTTTACAATATATAAATAATTTTTTCTAAAATGTTATATATTTTTATATTTATATTTATATAGAAATATATATGAATATATTTCTATATTAAAAGTGTAAAATATATTAATGAATATTTATGTATAAAACATTTTAAAAAATTAATAATTCATTAATATATTTTTAATTATTACATTTTATTCATTTTTTATAATTATATTTAATATATATTATTTAACACTATTTATAATAATTATATTTATATATATTACATTTTTTCATCTTTATTAATAATTTTTTCAAATATTTTTAATTTATAATAACATTTTTCACTCTTTCATTTTATATATCTTCATTAAATATATTAAATTTATTTATATTTATCATATTTATATATAAAAACTGTTAATACCTATTTAAATAATACAGTTTTTAATTTTCTTTAATTTTTAATTATTTCATTATTTCAGTTTTTAATATTTTTATTACTTTTATTTTTTTGGTTTATAATAAAAATTGGGCTATGGGTGGGTTAGGCTATTTATTGACCCATATGAGGGGTGGACGATGGGTCGAGTTGTGAATGAGTTCATCTATAGGGTAGATCAAGTATCACCCATGCCCTTGGGCCATATTGATGTACAGAGAGAATGTATATTGGATCCCATCTGTAGAAACTCATACATTATTTTCAGTTTTGTTTTTCTTTTCTGGTCATTTTTGGGGAAAATAGGTTTTTCTCGAAATTTTTGAAGTACACACCATGTAATTTCTGAGTACACGTCGTGTAATCGGTTTCCACTGGCATTCGAGTACTGGCCGTGTAGCAGCCATGCTCACGGTCATGTGGGGTGACCCAGAGGCCACTTAAAGCGAAGTACGAAAAAGGAAAGTACATGATGTGTACTCCAAAAGTACATGCTGTGTAATTTTTTTTTATTAAACACACTGGGATCACGTCTGATAGACAGAATTCCCTTCTTCTAGGTTTCGTTCATCTGAGAGAACTCATACGGCTGTGAGATTCCTCCGAGCCCCTGAGCCTCCGTCCGATCTGTGATTCGACCGTCGTCGATTCCGTTGGGATCACCTCAGTAAGCTCTTCCTTCTTCTAGATCATCGTTTTTGGATTCCACTTCTTTTCCATGTTATCTTCAACTGAACATTTTGAGAATTTTCATAGACCTACGACATTATAGGATGATTCAAGCCTCAAGTATCAATTATATTGATCTCCCAACCCCGAGGTAGGTGGCTTGGGCCTTTATGTTGAATCTCATTGAGTTTTATGTGCAATTTTTCCCATTACCCATGAACAGGGTATTGTACGTTTACTATTTTTGCCCTATTTTTTGTCTGATATGATTGTATTCTTGAGTAGATGTTATTTAATTTTTAATATAAAGAATTTTTGTGTTTGGATGTGTTTCCCATGCATGTTTTTCTTGTTTTGACGTTTGGGTCTAGTTTGCCTATAGTCTGTTGTTTACATCCCATGCCTAGTATTGTAGGATGGTGTGACTGTTGCCCTGTTATGTTGTTATTTTATAGAATACTATCCAAGTAGTTCTTGAGGTTTACCTTGTCCAATATGCGATTATACACTTTCATGACCTACACAGGACTGTGAGAACCTGGTGTATAGACTATAGGGAGAATGGATGTTGAAGGATTCTCCATAGTGTCTTTATAATCATACGATTCGAGACCACAGGGGGGAATTGACATTGGGTGCCTACCCAGAGTGTCTGTAGTTCCTCGACGTGGGCTACATGAGGAATTTATGATGAATGCATCCACATACCTCCTTTAGAACCGATACGAGACTATAGGGGGAATTGACGGTGACTGCTTCCTCAGATAGTCTATACTTTAGTTGAATCAGAGAGGTGAGGTTGTGTGTGCTACCCAGAGGGTTGCTTGTGCTACTAGGTAGAACTAGAGGGGATAGTCTGTGAGTACTTCGCAGAGGGTTACATGCTTCTGTTTACATGGTTTGTTAGCTTTTTCTTGATATATGATACTGAATGCATTGAAACTGTAAACTGTTTAGCTTGGGAACTTCCCTGTTTACTGTATTTATTTTCTTGCTGCCTGCCATATATTCACTGACTGTTAGGCATAGATCACGTGTGGTTTCCTACTAGGATTTAGTCCCACACCATTTTTGGGCCATGCTTTTGAGCCCAAATAGATTATATTGTTCCGGGTATAGATAACGGAAAGCGCCCTTCTACTGTAACTACATGATTTGTTGTGGAACGGGATAGCATGAAACCAAGCTATGGCATGCGATGATGAGGAGTTTACCTAATTTATTTTTCACTCTGTCTTATCACTATTTTATTCCCACATTGTGGATTTTTTGGCTATTTTCTTAGACATAGGCATCACACATCATTTTATATATGTTCTCCAATTTGTACTTTCAGTTTTCTGTTGATAATGTTGTATGCCATTATTACTGCTTTTGTAATTGTATATCTGTTTACTTCCATTGTGTAGTCTTCCAATGAGGGCATAGTTTCCCTACTATCACACCCAAGGCCCTCTCTGCTAGTTGGCAGCCTCTGGTGTTCGTAGAAATGCCCTTGAGGCCATTTGATCAACCGGGTACGAGGGGACTCTGGGTGACTTCCAAAACCGCGACGTTAAAAAGTGGTATCAGAGGGTTTCTTTTCTCTTGACTTTCTGTATGGAGCTTTTAGCCAGGGATAAGATGTAATATGTACTTGGTAATAATTTGTGGCCAGGAGTAGCTAACCCATGTACAGGGGAAAGCCAATTTACCTCGTTAAGGGAATTTTTCAGGTTTTGCAAGTTTATGGTTGATTTGATTTTCACTGTTAGGCGACTCACATGTTTTGTGTTATACCGTTGATGTTGTTGATGTTCTATTTCTGTCGCAACCCGATGCTATGAGGTTATTCCATCTCATTCATCATATAGGCACTTTCTAGAAATCACATGTCATGCATTCTTGCCATGCCATCTAGGATGCATTCGCGATTGAATTTTGTTGTGATAGATGTTATGTAGAATATGCATGCTGTTGTGATAGATTCCATGATAAAAATACCTACTATTTGATAGAGTATTCTTTGTAAAAGGTTTTTTTTAATGAATTCCAAATTTTGGTTCTTGAGGTGTTCTAGGACCTAATGGACTAGAAATTGGTTGATCATTTCCTAGTTTACCTTGTTTATAATATGTATAAGATGTCAAACTTTGTTTCACGGAGAGTATGGGCCCTCACGGATCAGAATTTGGCACTTGAAATGTTTGTTTCAATGTTTTTCTAGGTTACAGAGTATTTTTTTAGGCTTGATGTCCGGAAAAACCCGGAATACATGTCGTGTAATGTTAAGTACACGCCAAGTGTTCTTCTGTTTGGGAAGAAATAGTTTTTCTTAAGTATATTCCATGTACATTATGTACACGCCTTGTAGTCTCTAACCGTGTCAAAGGTCATGTGGGTAGAGACATAGGATAAGGAATGTATGGTGGGACCATGACGTGTACTAGTTGATCATGACGTGTAGTGTTTACCATGTGTTTTCCCATGTAACAAACAACACGGATGGGTAAACCTTAAACTACACACGTCGTGTCAGGATTGAACACACCATGTAGTCTGAACTAGGTACCAAGCCATGTCACTAACAACATGGGTCGATGTTATCCTTTTATTTACATGTCATGTCCTCCTTGAACACGCCGTGTACAGTGAGTCTTGTGTCAGGCCGTGTCACTAACAACACGGGCCACATGAAGTTTGTCCAGTACATGTCATGTCTACTGTGAGCACGCCATGTAGTCTTATCTTTGGAGAACCATGTGGTTTAACCATGTAGAAGGACTCAGGCAAACAAACAGGATTCAGGTACAGTCGTGTGTGTGGGGTGATACATGACCAGTTTTGGCATAAGTACACACCCATGTGAATGACTTAAGGGAACACACTGTATAGGGTTTATACATGCCATGTAGTCATATTTTGTAAAAACATGGATGTTTTCTTCCTATTTTTCCTTGCATACACTTCTATGTTTCAGTCCCTGTTAATCCTGATCTATGGTGTGCATTTGACCTTGCAGAGTTATGCCACCGAGACGTCCTCCGGTTGTCCACCAGTTACAGGGCAGTGATCAAACGTTGGATACAGTTGATCAGGGACTTCCAGCAGATTCTACTGTTGTTCCAGTCTTGGAACCAGCAGTTATACCTGATACTGGTGCTGATACACAGTTCAGGGAAGGCTTCATAAGGAAGATGTAGACTTCCCAGGGAGTACTGCCTCATGCCCCCTCGATGGATTATTTGACGCAGGTTTTCCAACAGTAGTATCCTCCCACCTTCTTAGGGGAACTAGGACCTTAGAATTCTTAGTCTTGGCTAGAATCCATGCAGTTGATCTTTGAGCGTCTAGAAATGCCTCTAGAGATGCGGGTCAATCTCGCAACCTATAAGCTTCGGGATTCCACCAGGAGATGGTGGGATGTGATCTCACAGGCAGGTCATCAGCAGGTTATGGCTTGGGAGGAGTTCCAGTGCATATTGTATGACTAATTCTATCCGGAGACCCTAAGGACTAACCGAGCCTAGGAGTTTATGAGCCTGGAGTATGGTACCCAATTGGTTATGGAGTATTCCTCCCGTTTCATCGAGCTTTAGTGTTTCACACCCTTCATAGGAGGTGATGGGTTATTACTGGAAAGGAAGTTTGAGGATGGCCTCATACAGGACATCTGATCTCAGGTGAATATTTTCAGGTTGAATTCTATCACTTCCATCGTCAACCAGGCACTGATCACAGAGAGAAATTTGAGGGAATTCAGAGTTGTGAGCTAAGGCGACTCGACATCTAGAGTTAGTGATTCTCCCGCTGATAGCCGGAAGTGTCGTAGGGAGACTACTAGGGGTGATCTGAGTATGTGGGATGCATCTTCTGGTGGCCAGGTGGTGTGCTACTAGTGCGGGAGAAGCAGGCATACGAGGCCTCAATGCCAGAGAGACCCAATGGAGTGCAGATCATGTTGCAAGATGGGTCACCTTCAGCACTTCTATCAGATCTTCTCACCATTAGTTGGTGATGCAGGTTCTTCTATGACTCCACGTTCGGGAGAAGCACTGCCAGTTTCTCACCAGTCTAGGAACTGGAGTTCTTCCAATCATTTAGGCCGAGGTGAAGGTCTTGGCCATGGTGGACAGTCGCTGATCTTTCATCAAATGTAGGGTGGATCAACTCAGAGTGGTAACGCAGGGTCACAGGGCAGTGGATCAGGCTATACTTTTGCTATGGAGCATACCCATCATGAGCAGGATCCCATACCTTCTACAGTTCTAGGTACAATCTTAGTAGCCTCAGTTTTATCTTCAACTCTATTTGATAGTGTTTCTTCCCATAGATTTATATCTGTTGCTTTTGTGGAGAGCCTTGGGCTCTGTATCTTTTCTTCTGCTGATATTCTGATGATAGACACTCCGTTCAGGATTACAATAGCTAACGTACATCAGTGAAAGGAGTTCCCTCTAGAGGTTGGTGGGTGTCACTTCTTATGGGATCTCTATGTCCTAGAGATGACATTCTATGATGTCATTCTCAGAATGGACTAGCTAGTTCCATTCTAGGCTGTCGTCGACTGTTATCGATGCAGGGTGAGTTTCATATCACCTGAGGGTGGATCATTTCTTCATAAGGGCGAGTGGAATATCTAGGCGAGAAGAGTGGGGTCTAGAGCATCATGGGTTAGGAGGAGTTGTAGCCTAGATTTCTATCCTATATCTGGATGACTAGAGTACTTCACATATGGACTTTCCTCCAGTGGTGGATCATTTCATGGGTGTCTTTCAAGAAGAATTTTCAGGTTTGCATCTGGAGTGAGAGGTGGGATTTTCAATTGATCATGTTCCATGAGTGGCACCGGTGTCCATTCCTACTTATAGGATGGATAGACTTGAGTTTTAGTACCTCAAGAAATTTTTGGAGGAGTTTCAGGCATAGGGTTTCATCTGACCCAATACTTCTCCTTGAGGTTTACCTATCCTATTTGCGAAGAAGGAGAACGGTACTCACAGACTTTGTGTGGATTATTGGAAGTTGAACCAGTTAACAATCAAGAATTGATATCCCTTACCATGTATTGATGATATCTTTGATCAACTACAAGGATCTAGGGTGTTCTTGAATATTTACTTGATGTCTGGTAACTATCAGTTGCACATTAGACCATCAGATATACCTCTTACAGCCTTCTGGAGCAGGTATGGTCTCTATGAGTATATGGTTATGTTTTCCGGTCTCACGAACGCCCCTGTAGTTTTCATGGCACTGATGAAACGAGTGTTCCATCCATACTTGGATTCTTTCAGGGTTGTCTTCATGGATGATATCTTGGTGTACTCTCACCCTCGACACAACCATACTACCCATCTTGAGATTGTCTTGAGTACACTGAGATAGAATCAGTTATATGATAAGCTCCCAAAATGCCACATTTGGAAGGATCATATTCACTTCATGGGTCATGTTATCTCAGAGATAGGATTATTAGTAGACCCAGAGAAGGTGAGGGTAGTAGTTTCCTGGGAGCAGCCGAAGAACATCTTTTAGGTGAAGTGTTTTCTAGGCCTGGCTGGATACTACAGGGGCTTCATATAAGACATTTCATACTTATCAGCACCACTGACGGGCTTGAATAATAAGAGTGTGAAATTCTTGTGGTCAGATTCTTGTGAGTCAGCCTTTTAGGACCTGAAAGGGAGGTGTACTTTTGCACCGATACTAGTATTTCCAAAACCAGGCAAGAGCTATATTGTTTATTGTGATGCTTTAGGTATCATTCTACGAGTTGTCCTTATACAGGTAGATGGAGTCATTGTGTATGGGTCTCGGAAGTTGAGGCCACATGAGAGGAATTACCCAACACATGATCTGGAGTAAGCTGCTATTGTCCATGCTTTACGCTGTTGGAGACATTATCTTCTGGGAGATCATTTTGTTGTTTTTACCGACCACAAGAGTCTTAAGTAAATCTTCACTCAGTGTGATCCGAAATTGAGGCAGTGAAGGTGGGTTGAGTACCTTCAGTCCTTTGACTTTGAGCTTGCCTATACACCTTGGAAAAGCAACGCAGTGGCAGATGCGTTGAGCAGGAGGACACAGATATAGGTAGTTAAGGAGGCCAGTAGTGAGTGGAAGCTTATGGCTCTGTTCTCTGAGATGCATTTGGAGATGCCCGACTGGAAGGGGCAGACATTTATTTCTTCTATAGCTGTTACCTCTAACCTTCTTGATCAAGTGCATATGAGGTAGATATCAGATTCTAAAGGCCTAGTGATGTGGGAAATTATGTTAGGAGAGGACCCTATTTCTGTATGGACTATAGGTGAGGATGATCTCTTGCATTTCCAGAGGTGCGTATGGATACCAGCAAACATACGTGAGGAACTAATGCGGGACTTTCATTCCTCACTTTGGGCAGTTCACCCTGGTGTCACCAAGATGTATCTTGATTTACACCGTCAGTATTGGTTGTCATGTATGAAGAGGGATGTTGTTGGTTTCGTCATGAGGAGTTCCACCTGTCAGCTAGTGAAGGCAGGGCATCAGCGACCAGCAAGGCTTTTTCAGCAATTACTCATTCCCGAGTGGAAGTCGAATTATGACACGATGAATTTTGTGACAGTGTTTCCAAGGTCGCCACGAGGGAATGATACAGTTTGGGTTGTCATTGACAGGATTACGAAGGTCGCTCACTTCTTTCCGATCAAGGAGACCATCACGATGATGAGCTAGGATGGTTGTACATCTGTGAGATTATACATCTACATGGAGTTCCACACTCTATCATCTCAGACTATGATGGACGTTTTACTTCTCGGGTCTGGCAGGGGCTACAGAATGCTTTGGGTACGTAGGTGATTTTGAGGAGAGCCTACCACATTCAGACAGATGGACAGCCTGATCGTACGATTCAGGTGCTTGAATACCTACTCCGAACATGCATCCTGGAATTTGGAGGTTCTTGGGAGAAGCACATACCTCTTTTTGTGTTTTCCTACAACAATAGATTTCAAGAACCTATTAATATAGGACCATATAAGGCTTTGTACGGTAGGCCATGCCGATCACCCTTATGTTGGATGGAAGAAGGAGAGAAATCTTTTCCGGGACCTCGTCTTGTTCAGGAGACCACAGAGCAGATAGAGTTGATTTGGAAGAGGATGGCTACTTCAGAGTCTCCTCAAAAGTCTTATGCTGATAAGCAGTGACAACCTCTAGATTTCGAGGTCGGAGATCAGGTTTTTCTACGTGTCACACTGAGTTTGGGACACATAAGGATTAGAAGACATGGTAAGCTTTCGTCGAGGTACGTTGGACCATTTGAGGTATTGTAGAGAGTTGGGTCGGTTTCCTATCAGTTGTAGTTACCTCAGAGGTACCGGGCTATGCATGACATTTTCCATGTTTCTCAGCTTCGACGTTACACTTTAGACCCGTATCATGTTTTCCAACCCGAGGAGGTTGAGTTGGAAGTGGACACATATTTTGAGGAGCATCCTATCCAAGTTGTCGATTGGAGTACAAAGGTTCCCTGTGGCTGGTCTGTTTCTCTGGTATGGGTGTTATGGCAGCACGGGCGGGTACATGACAAGACATGGGAGGGGGAAGCTGATGTACGAGCGCAGTGGCTGGATTTGTTCGACGTTTATTCTTCTACACCACGTTAAGGAAATTTGGGGATGAATTTCTTTAAGGGGGGAAGTTTGTAAGAACCTGGACCTTCTTTTTAGGTATTTTTTTTTCTGGTCGTTTTTTTAGGGAAAGAGGTTTTTCTAGAAATTTTTGAAGTACACACCATGTACTCTCTGAGTACGCACTGTGTACTCGGATACCGCTGGGAGCCGGGTGCTGGTCGTGTAGTGGACATGCACACAGCTATGTGGGGTGACCTGGAGGCCGCATAATGCAGAGTACAGAAAAGGAAATTACACACCGTGTACTCTAAAAGTACACCCCATGTATTTTATTTTTTTATTAAATGCACTGGGATCAAGTTTGATGGAATGAACGCCCTTCTTCTAGGTTTTGTTCATCCGAGAGAACATGTACGACTGCGAGCTTCCTCCAATCCCCCAAGCCTCCATTCGATCTCGGATTCGACCTCCGTTGATTGCGTTGGGATTGCCTTGGTAATCTCTTCCTTCTTCTAGAGCATCTTTTTCCTGATTCCTCTTCTATTCCAAGTTATCTTCGGTAGTATGTTTTGAGCGTTTTCATAGATCTATGGTGTTCTAAGACTATTCAAACCTTGAGGATCAAGTATATTGATCTCCCAAACCCAAGGTAGGTTGTTTGTGCCTTTTTGTTGAATGTCTTTGAGTTTTATGTGAAAATTGTCCCCATACCGATGAACGAGGTATTGCATGTTTACCGTTTTGGCCCTATTGTTTGTCTCCTATGCTTGTATGCTGGAGTAGATTGTATTTGATTGTGAAGATGGTGAATTGATGTGTTTGGATGTGTTTCCCATGAATGTTTTTCTTGTTTTGACCTTTGGGTCTATTTTTCCTATAGGTTGCAGTTTACTTCCCATGCCTAGTATTGTAGGATGGTGTGATTGTTGCTCTGTTGTACTGTTATGTTGTAGAATGTGAGACAAGTAGTTCTTGAGTTTTACCTTGGCCGATACACGATGCTACACTTTCTTAACCTACACAAGGAAGTGAGAACTTAGTGTATAGACCATAGGGAGAATGGATGTTGAGGGCTTCTCTAGAGTGTATTTACAATCATACGATGTGAGACCATAGGGGGAATTGACATTGAGTACTTTCCGAGAGTGTCTATAGTTCATCGATACTGGACACATGGGGAATTGACGGTGAGTTCTTCCTCAGAGAGTCTATACTTTAGATTAACCACAGGGGTGAGACTGTGTGTGTTGCCCAGAGGGTTGCTTGTGTTGCTAGGTAGGACTAGAAGGGATAGGCAGTGAAAACTTCCCAGAGGGTTACCTTCTTGTGTTTACCTACTTTGTTATCTATTTCCTGATATATGATAATAAATGCATTAAAACTATAAATTATTTACCTTGGGTACTTCCTTGTTTACTGCATTTATTTTCTTGCTGCCTTGCATATATTCACTGACTGTTAGGCACAGATCTTGTGGTGGTTGCCTACTGGGATTTAGTCTCACACCCTATTTGGGAAATACTTTTGGGAACAAACAGATTATATTGTTGTAGGTATAGATAATGGAAAGCGCCCTTCTACTTCAAGTACTTTATTTTTTGTAGAGCTGGAGAGCATGGGACCAAGCTATGGCTTGCGATGCTGAGGATTTTATCTTTTTTATTTTGCACTCTAGTTTAGCAATGTTGTATTCCAACATTGTGACTTGTTTGGCTGTATTCGTAGACATATGTATCATGAATCATTTTATATATGTTCTCCAGTTTATACTTTCTTGTTTTCTATTATAACTGTTGTTTTTCATTATTACGGCTTCCGCTATTGTATATCTTTTTACTTCCACTGTGTACTCTTCCAATGAGGGAATAGTTTCCCCACTATCACACCCAAGGCCCTCACTGCTAGTCGGCAGCCTCTTGCATTCAGGAAAATGTGCTTAAGGCCATGTGACCAACCGGGTATGGGGCGCCTCTGGGTTTCTTCTGGAACCATGACGTTACACCATCCCTACAGACCGCACCTTACAATTGTATGTGGCGAAATCATAAATTAAAAAGTTGCCAAGAATTTTCAATTTTTATATGAGATCCACGGTCATTCTTTAGACATTTATTAGTGAAAACAAAGTTCTGATAAAGGTTTGTCATTATCTATATAATAAATAAAGCACTGATAAGGGAATCCATTACCAGTTATCTTCGATATCGCTGATAAAGGCAATCACTGTATGTTCAACATTTTATAGTCTTTTGATCTTTATAAGATTTATTTCTATATGGAGCAATAATCATATTCATCATGATAAGATGCACCTACTCTGCAGTATCCTAGATGAGACATTGTCCAAATAGTGCTTTCTCTCCTACCTCTAGCCCGCATAGAGGTGATCGACACAACCTAACTTATAAGGCCTCACAAGGAACCATCTGTATGGTCTCTTGATAGTAGTTTTTATTGGAAAACACAACAATAAGTATATATTTCATCCATGAACCTCTGAAATCAATGATACATTATTTACGAATTTCTAGTAAAACCTATATTTTCTGTTATGACTAAACGTCGGTCTGAGTGTGTTAAGTTGTAAATAGGATAACATGTGTGCCAAATGATTTCTTCAAAACCTTCCATAACCTCAGAATGAAATTATTTCCCTTATCAGAAACAAGAGTATTAGGGGGACTATGTAGATGTATACTCTCGACAGACATATAGTTTCACAAGCTTTTTAACTGAGAAAGTTTCCTGGATATGAAAGAAGTGGGATAATTTTTTTAATCTATCCACAACTACCAAAACTGCATAACTACCTTGAGTAGACATCAATAAAATAGTCAGTAAATTCATTATGGGATAATCTAATTTTAATTTTGGGAAAAGTAATTTCTATAACAATCTAGTAGAAAATTAGGGTGCAGCCTTCACCTGTTGACAGGTGGAACACCAAGTGATAAAACTCACAATCTAACAATTCATCCTAGGCCAACAATTTTGAAAACATATATCATGATACATTTGAAAATCTCTAGGTCCACTACCCATTGTTAATCATGGAATTCCCATCTCAAATCATCTTATATATATATATATATATGAACACAGATATAACCATGTATAAGAACGATGTTGTCTTTGTAACACCCTAATATTTTATGAGAAGTATATTTTTTTATGTCTTATGTTATACGAATCTTACACGGCACACAACACTAGCTTGTCTTGCGTTACACGCAATCGCGACCTTCCTCGATAGCGTGTGTAGTACGCAATACCGAGTTCCACTAAACAACAATATATTATTATAATATTATAAATTAACCATTATGAATAGTATTAATTGAATTTTATATTTTATAACATTATTATTCATCTTACATATTTTCCAGTACATTTTATGAGAACAAAATAAATTTTTCGGGTAAAATAAGTATTTTTCAAAAAATGATGTTTTACCACCTTTTGATGGAGCACCCACTTTAAATTTAATTTTTGACATGTTTATAAGTTCAATTTGATAAAATAAAATTTTTCTTTGGAATCAGGATATAAAAATTTACATTGGATAAATTTTTCATATTATTCTAATAACTTTCATATTTTAAGGAATAGTAAAAACACGCTATATTTAAATTAAAAACAACTTTTTCCATCATAATAATTTATATGGTTAAATTATAATATTGAATGGTTTTAAAGTATAAATAGAATATATTTTTACCATTTAATATAATGTATGTCATTATCATTAATTTTACATTTATTGCATAGGTAAAAACATATCAGTCTTTGGCATTGTTTTAACTTTTAAAAACCTGTTTGCTTAACAACGGGATTAATTTTAAATTAATTACTGCAACTTCTATGTTTTGAATTTTGAAAAATGGATTCCATATTTTTATTCATTGGGTCCAAATTATTTTAATAGGTTACTTTTATTTTTTTTATTATGAATAGTTACTACGGTAATTTTTATTTACTGTAGTTAACGGTAAATCGGGTAATTAAAGTTAAATATAAGATTATAAAATTACCCTAACACTTGACAAAATTCTATTGGATGAATAAAAGTCGACCCATATCACCTAAGGGTTTTACTAGATTCATTTCATGGACTTTTGACCATGAAATAATATAATTATTATTAAAACCAAAGAAAGTGTCAACATGTCACTCTCTTAAATATTATAAGTATAATAATTTTAATTTAGTGATAAACTTCATGAAACTTTGAACATGAATAGTATCCAGAAAGATAATAATATTATATACATCTTATGAACTTATTTATAATTTTTAGGGATTAAATAATTATCATTAATTATGACACAATAGTGATGTTGAAATTATTTTATTGATTGAAATAACAAATAAATGATTTTAAAAGAATTAAAATAAATATTATATGAACTATTTAATGTGCTCCACTAATTTTCTATACAGAAATGACATGTTATGAATCTATTAAATAATTTAATTCGAACATATCTTCTGTATATATTTTATTTAAACTCAAATAAATGAATAGTGTCAAAATTGACACTATTGTTAATTTATAGAAATGACATATTATAAAATTGATTGAAAATCACAAAAATATTTAAAAATTGTAAATTAAAATATATAGGGTATAAAATGTAATAGAGTTTAAAATAATGGAAAATTCACAACATATAAGTAATTATTTATAATGAATTAAAATTTATAATATTATTACCACAAATAAAATTAAATAGATTATATAAGGATAAATCATGTTGATAATGTTTAAAATAAATTCCCAAATTGTCTAAATTTAACTGTCTGATGAGATTAAAACCCTATATCATCTATTATTCGTATTTGAGTCATTTTTGGAGGTTTTTAAGTGGGTTTGGAATTTATTATAAATTAATATTTCATATAATTCCAAAGGTGCCCCTCTCCTCCCTTATAAAAGGGAACCTCCTCCCTATCATCCTCACACCCCTTTGAGCATTAAATCTCGTCCAAACCCTTCTAATTTCTCTTCTACACTTCCCTAGAAACATTCTAGAGGTCATGGTATTCTTCAAAGACCAATCTTAGTGCCCTAAGATGGGAGCTTTCAAAGGGGTGTGTCAAAAAAGAGGTAATATTCGTTACCAATTCTTTCAAATTTATATCTTCTTATACTTATTCTTATTTAGTTGTTTCATTATGAAGTAATAACATAAGTATCACTCATATAATTATATGTTATTATAAAAATTAAACAACCCTATTTCACCTTCTATCCATCCTACAGAAAATGAAATCACCGTGCGTGCATACGTACGGAATACCGTCTCCATGCCATGGTGTAATCTGTTTTCCACCACCACCTTACTTGGATGGGTATAATGGTGTAAAGAATAACTATATATGATTATTTTAAATGATATTTATTCTGAAATAGTATAAATAAACTTCAATACAATTCCATGATCATGGGAACGATATCATCGCTCGTGCGTACGTACGGCCTTCCGTCTCCATGATGTGATGCGACTCGTTCTACATGATCTTCATTGAATAATGATTATATAAATGAATTTAATGATTAAATATGATATATATTACACTAATACCATTCTGTAAGTGAGGTATCTATAACCTAAAAAGAATAATTTGAATTTATTCGAAAAAACACACATAAGAACATAAATCAATAAACACCTGAATAACAAGTAGCAATGAAATATTACTAATAAAAAGATAAGAATATGACCATATATGATATCATAAAAATGTGTATGATTCTGGAATAAGTCAATGAAATTATTTAAATCATTATATAGGAGGTTCAGACAGGTACAAAGTAGATCGGACCTAAGGTAAGGGAAAATCTTGCAATCTCATTTTTATCCGAGATTGTTTATACTTAAAAATTTATTGGGGAATATTTATCATCCATATCCATGTTTACTCAATATGTAATATTATTTCTATCCTCCTACAATTTTTTAAACCCAATTTTACCCTTCTGTGAGTTTTTAATAAAAGATATGAAAGGAATCTTTTTTCATTTCTAGTACGAGGTTCTTTTTTGACTTTTTCGGCCAAAGTATGAGAAGAATGTTTTTTTAACTTATACAGAATGCATGGATTTTTACGGTTTCATATTTCCTTATTTTCATAAAGCTTACTCTACAATATTTCATGGTTATTTTCAAAAAAATCATTTTCTTTTAAAATTGTGGGGCATTTTTTGAAAAGAAAATGATGTTGAAGAAGAGAGGATATTTTCTTCAAGAATTCATTTCAAGTGTTTTATCAGTATTATTTTCCATCTAAGATAATATAGGGTTCTATTTAAATCCCTATTTTTACATTGATTTTATTATGTTATGATGAAATTAATGTTATGATGTCCTTTTATATTATATGTATTACGGTATGATGGCATGATGTTTAAGAATCCCATTTTTATTAAATGGGTTATGCTATGATGTATGATTTATGATCTTGTGGCACACATAAGAATTGTATCATTGTGAGATGTGTGGGACCTATATCTCCCTCCAATGCATTGGGTAAAGATTTATATCACATGAGATAGACATGGCTATAACGACAAGTTAATCTGGTTCAGTGATACAGGACTAGAACGAGGAGTGAACTCGGTTTAGTAATGGACCTTGTCCGCTATGATATTCTTGGCATTGAGTCTTAACTAAAATGAAATTATTTTCTATGATTATGTGTGTATGCCACAAAGTTTCATGTTTTAAGTTTTTATTATTTGGGATTACATTTCACCAATATGATTTATCCCATGTTATGATATTATGATCTTTTGCACAGGTTAAGATATTCAAAATGTTATGTTCTTATAAATATGATATGATTGATATTTCTTTTGTTTACCCTTACTGAGCATTTGAGATCACCCTTTTGTATGTTTTCTTTTCCCTAGGTCAGGAAGAAGGGTATTAAGTAGGATATGCCAAAAAGTGACTCTAGATATGATGAAATAAATGGGAGACAATGTAGATGATTTATGAACCAGTTGTTTATGTTTCCCAGTTTCTAAAGACACTACACTTATACGGTCCTTTCATGGTTTTGCTATATGTTGTAATAAGTGTGCTTCAATTTTTAAGTAATAACAATGTATGTAAAGTATGGGTCGTTATACTTGGTATCAGAGGAAAAGGAGGTAGGAATGAATCTGATCCTTGGGAACTCTCACATATGAGCATTGGATGAAGCATGGCTCTCCACCCAAGGGATTCATGAGGAAATGGTTGGCACTGGGGATGGTGGTGTGTCCTGCCCAATGGGTGTAGCCACCCATGGAGTGCCCTAATAGGTATCAATTATAGTCCACTAGAAGTAATTACAGACCACTATAGTTGGTATCAGAGGAAAGGTATAGTCAACCTTTAGAAACTAGGATGTGAAAGCCCTAGTAAGAACCCTAAGGATATGTCTAAGCATAGAACACAATATTAGTGTTTTAGAAATGGCCATGAATAACCTATGATAAGACCTTAATTGTAATGTTTTACTCTTGATTATGTGGTTTTCCTATTATGATTAGTGTTTCTCACACTATGCTTATTGGTTTTAGTCAATGGCGGGAACCCGAAGGAACCGTGTTAATGCTAAATGTGATGGGCAATACAATGATTGTCCACCTGAGCAACCAAACGTTATGGGAGATGGAATGAAAAATCTTGTAGCCATGCTCACACTACTTTCTCAAGTTATGAACCATGCAGGACTTCCAAATGAACAAAGGAAGGAGAAACATTCTGTTGAATCCTTCATGAGGCAGCGTCCACCTTCATTCAGTGGGTCTTCTGATCCATTATTGGCTGAACAATGGATTAGTACCACTGAAAAGATATTTTCAGTTCTACAATGTTCTGAACATGAAAAAGTCATCTTAGTAGTGTATCGTTTGGAAGGTGTTGCTAATCAATGGTGGAATATTATCAAGAATATGAGGCAAAGAGTTGAAATTGAGTCCATGGAATGGGACGAGTTCAAGAACTTATTTTTCAATAAGTAATTCCCTCATATTCATAGAACAAATATGGAGAAGGAGTTGCATGAACTGAAGAAAAAGGATGATGAATCTGTTGGTACCTACAAAGAAAATTTTACAAGACTTGCAAGGTACGCTTCCAGAATTGTTATCCAACCTAAGAGTAAAATCAATCGATTATTTAGTGGCATAAAACCAAGTATTCGAAGGGTGTTAGCCATAAGGGACTTCAATAGATATGAGGAAATAGTTCAATGTGCTCACAAGGTTGAGATGGAAATTGGAGTAACCCATCAGTCATATGGGTTTGAGATGAATAGGAAAATGGAAATCAAAGGAAAATCTAAATACCACACTGAAAATAAGATGAGTTTTCCTTTATGCTCAAATTGTGGAAAGAAACATGGGGGGAATTGTCTTAAAGGGACAAGAAAATGTTTTAAGTGTGGAAAATAAGTTCATCGGGCAGTTAAATGTTGAAATAATGGGAAGAATATGTATAATGATGTGAACAAAGAAAGGTATACACAGAATGCACCTCCTACACTTCAATGTTTCAAGTTCAAGGAGATGGGGAATTATGATAATCAATGCCTGAATCCAAGGGTTGTTGATGATGATCGACATCAACAAACTCTTAAGGCCAAAGAAAAAGGGAAGTCACATTCAATTACTATCGGTGATGTGGCGTATGATAATGAAGTGGTGAAAGGTACACTTACCATCCACTCTAAAGTAGCAAATGTTTTATTTGATTCTAGATCCATACACTCTTTTACTTCTGAAGAATTTTCTAAAGGTATTTTCGTATTACCTCAACAATTAGATGTTGAGTTAGCTGTGACAAATCCTAATTGCACAACGGTTGCATCAAAAGTTTATAATTCTTCTCTGATTGAAGTTTGTGGGAAAGTGCTTCCTTCAAATCTCGTGATCCTTCCTATAGTGGAATTTGATGTGATTCTTGGATTGGATTAGATTTCTTTATATGGAGCTCATATCAATTTCCAAAGAAGGGAAATCACATTTAATATTCCCGATAAATCTACTATCATCTATCGATGCAGGGATGAATATTACCTTTCAGTGGAAATTTCTTCTATCTTATGGGTCTTGATTCCAATAAATGAAGGTTATTTATCTCAAATGGTTGGAGAGAAACTCACGATTAATAATGCACCCATTGTATAAGAGTTTGATGATGTATTTCCGGGGGAACTACCAGGTCTTCCACCAAATTTTGAAGTTGAGTTTTCAATAGAACTCATACTGGGTGATATGCCCATTTCAAAGACACCTTATAGAATGGACCCAATTGAGTTGCAGGAATTGAAGACGCAACTCCAAGAGAATCTTGATAAAGGATTCATACACCCTAGTGCGTCACCTTAGGGAGAACCTATTCTATTTTTTAAGAAGAAAGATGGATCAATGAGACTCTTCATTGATTATCGATAACATAACAAGATCACTATCAAGAATAAATATCATCTCCCACGCATTGATGACTTATTTGACCAACTACGTGGAGCTCAATACTTTTCCAAGATTGATCTTCATTCAGGATTTCATCAATTAAGGGTCAAAAAAGAGGATATACCAAAGAAGACTTTATGTACAAGGTATGGACACTATGAATTTATAGTGATGCCATTTGGTCTTACTAATTCCCCTGTTATCTTCATGGATCTAATAAATAGAGTCTTTAGAGACTATCTTGATCAGTTTTAGGTAGTCTTTATAGACGATATTCTTTTCTATTCAAAGAGAACGGAAGAACATGAAGATCACTTGAGAATTTTATTGAAGACCCTGAGAAAGGATAAGCTTTATGCCAAATTTACCAAGTGTGAATTTTGGCGTCAAAAAGTTGCATTTTTGGGTCACATAATCTCAAAAGAGGGGATATCTGTGGATCCAGTAAAAACAGAGGTTATCGAAAGATGGTCGAGACCAATAACAATAACTGAGATCCAACGTTTTCTTGGTTTGGCTGGATATTATCGACGTTTTGTGAAAGATTTTTCACGATTATCTAATCCACTCACTAGGTTGACTCGAAAAGGAGTTAAGTTCATGTGGACGGAGGAGTGTGAATAGAATTTCAAGGAGTTGAAAAGAAGGTTATCTAGTGCACTTGTGCTCACACTGCCTTGTAGTGGAGAATGGTTTGTGATCAATAGTGATTCATCCAAGAAGGGATTGGGGTGTTTTCTCATGCAAAACAATATGGTGATAGCTTATGCCTCCTGACAGTTGAAAATCCATGAGCAAAATTACCCAACTCATGATTTGGAGTTAGTTGCGGTAATCTTTGCATTAAAGATTTGAAGGCATTATCTTTATGTTCAAAGGTGTGATATTTATACTGATCATAAAAGATTAAAGTATATTTTCACAAAAAATGAGTTGAATATGCACCAAAGAATATGGTTAGAGGTGATTAAGGATTATGACTATTCAATTCATTATCACCCTGGGAAAGCAAACAGGGTGGCAGATACATTAATTCGACAAGACCATGCTAGCTTATCCATGATGTGGATCACAAAAGATCCAATATTTATGGAATTACAAAGGTTGGATCTTGGAATTATAATGGAAGGGGGAAAATCTTATCTTTCTCAAATGAATGTTCAACCATCTATGCATGTGAAGATTAAAGAGTAACAAAAAGAATATGTAGAGTTACAATAGTAGGTGAGAAATATTCCTGAATTCAACCTTGATTGTGATGGGGTAATAAGGTTCAAGAATCGGTTTTGTGTTCCTACCATCCCAGAATTAAAGAAGGAGCTGTTGGATGAGGCTCAAAGTTCTTCATTCTCTATTCATCCTCGAAGCACGAAGATGTATAGGGACCTGAAAGAGTACTTCTGGTGGGATGGCCTGAAAAGAGATGTTGATGAATATGTCTCTCGATGCTTGGTTTGTCAGCAAGTTAAAGCTGAGAGACAAAAGTCTAATGGGATGTTACAACCATTACCCATACCCAAATGGAAATGGGAAAACATCACTATGGACTTTGTCACTGGACATCCTAAAACATCCAAAGGCAATAATTCTGTCTGGGGTCATAGTTGATCATCTTACGAAGTCGGCACACTTCATTGGTATTAGAGAAGATTTCTCTCTAGATCAGCTTGCTAGGATATATGTGAAGGAAGTGGTAAGATTTCATGGAGTACCACTTTCCATTATATCTGATTGGGATCCGAGTTTTACCTCGAAGTTATGGCGAAGTCTTCAGCATACACTAGATACAAAGTTGAGTTTCAGCACTGCTTATCATCCTCAGACAGATGGCCAGTCTGAGAGAAGGATTCATACTTTAGAACACATGTTGAGAGCTTTCTCAATGGATTTAAAAGGTGGTTGGGATCAACACCTACCTTTGGTGGAATTTTCTTATAATAATAGCTTTCACTCTAGCATTCAGATGTCTCCTTTTGAATCTCTCTATGGAAAGAAATGTCAAACTCCAACTTTCTGGGATGAAGTTGGGGAAAGAAAGCTATTAGGACCTGATCTTGTTGATGAGATGGCAGAAAATGTCAGATCTATTCAACAACACATAAGAGAATCTCAGAGTCAACAAAAAATTTATGCCGACAACCGAAGAAAAGACATAGAGTTTGGAGTCGGTGATAAAGTGTTCTTACGAATATCTCCTTGGAAGAGAGTAATGAGATTTGGAAAGAATGGAAAGTTGGTCCC
The DNA here is from genome assembly GCA_963277665.1 of Viscum album. Classification (NCBI taxonomy): domain Eukaryota; kingdom Viridiplantae; phylum Streptophyta; class Magnoliopsida; order Santalales; family Viscaceae; genus Viscum; species Viscum album. The sequence goes on along the minus strand of OY728153.1, from coordinate 1,352,074,442 downwards.
TAGGTATATCAGTCCTTTCAAAATATTGGATCATGTTGGGAAGGTAGCTTAACGATTTGCGCTTCCACCAAATTTCTCTCAAGTTCACAATGTGTTCCATGTATCTCTCCTGAGAAAGTACAAACCCAATCCTTCACATGTACTCAGCTCAGAAGTTGTACCACTAGAGCAAGATCTTTCTTATGAAGAAAAGCCGATAGAGATTATGGATCATAGAGAAAAAGTTCTACAGAATAAGACCACTCACTTGGTGAAAGTTTTATGGAGGAACCACCAATTAGAAGAAGCTACATGGGATCTTTAGAATATGATGAGGGAGAGGTATCCTCATTTGTTTGTTATTAAGTGACAAATTTCGAGGGCGAAATTCATTTTAAGGGGGATAGAATGTAACACCCTGATATTTTATGAGATGTATATTTTTTTTATGTCTTATGTTATACGAATCTTTCACGGCACAAAACAATATCTTGTCTTGCGTTACACGCAATCGCGACCTTCCTCGATAGCGTGTGTAATACGCAATACCGAGTTCCACTAAACAACGATATATTATTATAATATTATAAACTAGCCATTATGAATAGTATTAACAGAATTTTAAATTTTATAACATTATTATTCATCTTACATATTTTCTAGAACATGTTATGAGAACAAAATAAATTTTTCTGGTAAAATAAGTATTTTTAAAAAAATGCAGTTTTACCGCCTTTTGATGGCGCACCCACATTAAATCTAGTTTTTGACATGTTTATAAGTTCAATTTGACAAAATAAAATTTTTCTTTGGAATCATGATATAACAATTTACTTTGGATAAATTTTTCATATTATTCTGATAACTTTCTTATTTTAATGAATAGTAAAAACATGCTATATTTTAATTAAAAACAACTTTTTTCATCGCAATAATTTATATGGTTAAATTATAATATTTAATGGTTTTAAAGTATAAATAGAATATATTTTTACCATTTAATATAATTTATGTCATTAGCATTAATTTTACATTGAATTTATAGGTAAAAACATTTCAATCTTTGGCAATGTTTTAGCTTTTAAAAACCCGTTTGCTTAACAACAGGATTAATTTTAAATTAATTACTGCAACTTCTGTGTTTTGAATTTTGAAAAATGGATTTCATATTTGGATTCTGTGGGTCCAAATTATGTTAATAGGTTAATTTTATTTTTTTATTATGAATAGTAACTATGGTAATTTTTATTTACTGCAATTAAAGATAAATCGGGTAATTATGGTTAAATATAAGATTATAAAATTACCCTAACACTTTCCAAAAACCTATTCGATGAATAAAAGTCGACCCATATCACCTAACAGTCAGACTAGATTTATTTCATGGACTTTTGAGCATGAAATAATATAATTATTATTAAAACCAAAGAAAGGGACAACATGTCTCTCTCTTAAATCTTATAAGTATAATAATTTTAATTTAGTTATAAACATCATGAAACTTCAAAAATGAATAGTATACATAAAGATAATAAAATTATCTACATCATATGAATTTATTTATAATTTTTAGGGATTAAATAAATATCATTAATTATGACACAATAGTGATGTTGAAATTATTTTATTGATTGAAATATCAAATAAATGATTTTAAAAGTATTAAAATAAATATTATATGAACTATTTAATGCACTCCAATAATTTTATAGATACAAATGACATGTTATGAATATATTAAATATTTTAATTCTAATTTATCTTCTTTATATATTTTATTTAAACTCAAATAAATGAATAGTGTAAAAATTGACACTATTGTTAATTTATAGAAATTACATATTATAAAAAAATTTAAAAATCACAAAAATATTTAAAAATTGTAAATTAAAATATATATGGTCTAAAATGTGATAAAGTTTACAATTATGGACAATTAAAAACATATAAGTAATTATTTAAAATGATTTAAAATTTAGAATATTATTACCACAAATAAAATTAAATAGATTATATAAGGATAAAGAATGATGATAATGTTTAAAATAAATTCCCAACTTGTCTAAATTTTATTGTCTGATGATATTACAACCCTATCTCATCTAATATTCGGATTTGATTCATTTTTTGAGGTTTTTAAGTGGGGTTGAAATTTATTATAAATTAATATTTCTTATAATTCCAAAGGTGCCCCTCTCCTCCCTTATAAAAGGGCACTTCCTCCCTCTCCTCTTCACACCACTTTGAGCCTTCAAAATCAGATAAACCCTAACAATTTTTATTCTCCACATCCCTAGAAACATCCTAGAGGTCATGTTATTCTTCAAAGACCAATCTTAGTTCCCTAAGAGGAGATTTCAAAGAGGTGTGTCGAAGAAGATGTAATATCCATTACCAATTCTTTCAAATTTATTTTTTCTTCTACTTCTTCTTATTTAGTTGTTTCATTATGAAGTAATAACATCAGTATCACTAATATACTGATATGTTATTATAAATATGAAAATACCCTATTTCACCTTCTATCCATCCTACGGAAAATGAAATCACCGCGCGTGCGTATGTACAGAATGTCGTCTCCACGCCGTGGTGTAATATGTTTTCCACCACCACCTTACATGGATGGTTATAATGGTGTAAAGAAAAACTATATATGATTATTTTAAAATGATATTTATTCTGAAATAGTATACATACACTTCAATACAATTCCACGATCATGGGAACGATATCATCGCTTGTGCATACATACGGCCTACCGTTTCCACGATGTGATGAGACTCGTTCTACATGATATTCATTGAATAATGATTATATAAATGAATTGAATGAATTGAATGATTAAATATGATATATATTACACTAATAACATTCTGGAAATGAGGTATATATAACCTAAAAATAATAATATGAATTTATTGGACAAAACACACATAAGAACATAAAGCAATAAACACCCGAATAACAAGTAGCAATGAAATATTACTAATAAAAAGCTAAGAATATGACCATATATGATATAATAAAAATGAGTATGATTCTGGAATAAGTCAATGATATTATTTAAATCATTATAAAGGAGGATCAGACATGTACAAAGCATATCAGACCTAAGGTAAGGGAAAATCTTGCAATCTCATTTTTATCCGAGATTGTTTATACTTCAGAATTTACTGGGGAATATTTTGCATCCACATCCATGTTTCCTAAATATGTAATATTATTTCTATCCTCCTAAAAATTTTTAAATCCAATTTTACTCTTCTGATAGTTTTTAATAAATGATATGAAAGGAATCTTTTGTTGTTTCTAGTACGATGTACTTTTTTGACTTTTCCGGCCAAAGTACGAGAAGAATTTTTTTATAACTTATACGGCATGAACGGATTTTTACGGTTTCATATCGCCTTATTTTCATGAATCTTACTCTACAATATTTCATGGTTATTTTAAACAAAATACTTTTCTTTTAAAATTGTGTTACATTTTTTGAAAAGAAAATTTTTTTGAAGAAGAAAGGATATTTTCCTCAAGAATTCATTTCAAGTGTTTTATCAAAATTATTTTCCATCTAAGATAATATAGGGTTATATTTATATCACTATTTTTACATTTATTTGATTATGTTATGATGGAATTAATTTTATGATGTTCTTTTATCTTATATGGATTATTTTATGATGGCATGATATTTATGAATCCCATCTTTATTACATGGGTTATGCTATGATGTATGATTTATGATCTTGTGGAACACATAAGAATGGTATCATTATGAGATGGGTGGTACCTATATCTCCCTCCAATGCGTTGGGTAAAGATTTATATCTCATGAGATAGACATGGATGGAATGGAAAGTTAATCTAGTTCAGTGATACAGGACTGGAACGAGGAGTGAACTCGGTTCATTAATGGAATTTGTCTGCTATGATAGTCTTGGAAATGAGTCTTGACTAAAATGAAATGATTTTCTATGATTATGTTTGTATGCCACAAAGATTCATATTTTATGTTATGATTATTTGGGAATACATTTCACCACTATGATTTATCCCATGTTATGATATTATGATCTCTTGTGCAGGTTAAGATATTCAAAATGTTATGTTCTTATGAATATGATATGATTGATATTTCTTTTGTTTACCCTTACTAAGCATTTGATCTCACCCTTTTGAATGTTTTATTTTCCCCATGTCAGGAAAAAGGGTATTAAGTAGTATATGCCAAAAAGGGACTCTAGATTTGATGAAATAAATGGGAGACAATGTAGATGATTTATGAACCGGTTGTTTATGTTTCCCAGTTTCTAAAGACATTATACCTATATAGTCCTTTAATGGTTTTGTTATATGTTGTAATAAGTGTGATTAAATTTTGAAGTAATAAAATTTTTTGTAAAGTATGGGTCATTATAGTCTTCATCGACTAACTAATATGGTGGTTGGTATACACATGCAAAATTGTCCCTCAAGACCAAGATTTCAATATCTGATGACTACCTCTTTTTCAATGAACCCAGAAGAGGTGAGGTTACTACTATGGATGAAACAAAATCTCAATCATGACTTTAATAAACCTTTATATTCATCTCATAATCAAGATCTATTTACCTTTATTCATCACTAACTTTATTAATAGCATGTTTTTGTGTCTTCAAGGTCATAAAATTATCAAGTGTATTTTTCATCCCAAATGTATAGGCTTGATCGACTTTGAAGTAATGATGTTACTTGACCAATATTTGTTTCTTTTGTTCAATTCACTATGTGGGATGATATATTTGAGTGTTTGTTTGGTCTGGATACACCAAAATCTTCCCTCCCGTCAAATAGTTTCTCCAATAATGTAAGGCATCAAAAAATGCTACTATATCAAGATCGTGTGTTGGGTAGTTACACTCAACAGGCCTCAGCTATCAATACCCATATACAACAACTATATATTCCTAAATCATTACTGTACCAATACCAATGCAGGAGGCATCACAAAAAAATGTATATCCTCTGTCCGGATCAGGTTGGATAAAGATATATCCTAATTTAAATTTCATATTTAGCTCTTGAAATGACATCTCACAGGCTTCAGAAGTTATAAACATCACAACCTTCTTAGATAAACAAATATGAGGTGTTTCATGGTATGAAAAGTCCTATAAAAATAACCTCTATTATCTAGACAGTCCCAATAAACTCAGTATGTCAAAAATGTTCATGGGATTCTCCTAAGAAACTGTAACATCCCAGGTATTTATTGAATAATAACTTTTCATATCTATTAATATTTTTGAATAATTAATAATTTTATTTTAAACTATGTGGATATAAGTCATGAAACGCAACAACAAGTTTCTCTAAAATCTTACGTTGCACACAACAATGAGTTATACCAAAAAATTATAAAATAATATTATTATTATTTTAAATGGTAGTCATAGCCTAGAAATTGTATTGTAAGAATGAATATAATTAACCATATTATTATTTTATATATTCTTTTAATGTAGAAACATTTATCTAATGAATCATAGAGGTATAAAATTATAACAAATCCAATTTTAAGTATATAATAGTCAAATATATTTTAAAGGTCATTTTACCACCTTTTGCGGAAGAAGAATTTTTAAAAATATTTTATTATTAATTTTATATGTTCTATATGATAAAATAAACTTCTTCGTTAGAAGTGGTGTAAAAAAATTTACTTTGGGTATTTTTTTGATAAAATTCATTTTCAATGAACAGTGAAAAACACTGAATTATAATTCGAAACTAACTTTTCGTCTAATTTATTTATATAGTAATATAGTAGTTTTAATTGGTTTTAAATTTTAATTACATTATGTTTTTATTATTTAATCCAAAAATGGTTATTGGATATAATATTGGATTTTAATTGATCATAAACACATGTCAATCTTTTGATAGTTTTTATTTCTTAAAAACCCATTTTTTTGGTTTTAACAATGAGAATTAATTTTAAATTAATTTATAACAATTCTATTGATTTCTATTTAGAAAATTGGATTCCATATTAGGAATCTAAATTTTAAAATTATAAAAATACACAACTTTTATTTTTTTAATTATTAAATGGAAATTCGTAATTATTATTTTTACCATGGTTTAAGGGTAAATTGGGTAAATAAAGTTAAAAAATAATATTATAATAATATAAATGTACCCTAAACGTGTCCTAATCTTATTGGATGAGATAGTTTGGAACATGATCATCTTTATTAAATATGTTTTTCATTTGGGAGCCACATGAGTATGAAAAATAAATTTTATAATATTTAATTTAAAGAAATGGGAAATATAACATAAAATTGTATCTTTTAATTAGAAGATTTTAATATTGGGTTTTATAAATGATAGCTTTGACGCTAAATAGTAATTTGAAGGATAAAATTATTTCGTACATCATGGGATTTTATTTATAATTTTTATCTATTATATAAATAATTCTATTTTTGAAACAATGACGATGATGTGATTACCTTCATAATGAAAGATTCAATGAAAAGATATTATAAATATTAAATTAAATCTAATTTGAACAATTTAATGCCATAAAAAATATTTGGATATCATTGAAATTTGAAATATGAGTTAACACCTTTGGTTATAAATAATCAAGTTGTTGTGACTTTAAAAAAATCAATTACTAAATAGTGTCAATATTGATATAAATGATTTCTTAAAACAAATAATATTTATTAAATGATATAATAGTCCAAAAAATACATGATTCGGACAACTAACTTATATAATTTAAAAAAATTCATTAATGATACACTTTTTCTTATATTTTAATTTTATAGTAATTATAATAATCATATATTATGAAGATAAAAGATAACATGATAAGGAATACTGTTTTTAACTAAGGGCTACAGCTAAAAGATAATGTTTCTTTTCTGACTTAAACTTGTCTAAATCCTATTAGATGAGATTATTTCGCCCCATATTCATCTTATCCTCTAAATTTTATGAATTGGGAACTATTATAATTCTGAAATATTCTTATAACAAAACAAAATATTTTAAGACATTCCTAAAGTACCCCTCCTCAATCATATAAAAGTCCAAAACCTCTACTGACTTACTCATACCCCTCAAGAAAATTTTCTCAACCCTATTATGCTAAAATAAGATCCCAAAATCCCAACCATCCTCTTATAGGACAACATTCATTCATAAATCCATCATATGGAGACCTTTTGTGAAAATAAAAAGGAGATACTCGAAAAAGCGGTATTTGTTTGATCACATATTTCAAAAGTATTTTTTTCTTCCACTTCCTCTTTATATGTCGTTTCTATAATAAGGTAATAAATCCAATATCTTATATATTATAGGATTTCATTATAATTATGGTAAAACCTTGTACCTCCATTTATCTATCATATGAATAACAATATCACCATGCGTGCGTACATCAGACTTACTGTCTCCAAGCTGTGGCGTAATTTTTAATTTAACCTGACATAATTTGGATGGGTATAATTGTAATTATAATGGATTTAAATAATTTATATATTGTGATAATTATTCTGTATAATTAATATATAATACAATAAAATACTGTTTAATCATTAAGTGATGGATATCGTCCCTCGTGCGTACATAGGGTCTACAGTCTCCACGATGCGATACAATTCATTCTACATGATCTTCATTAAACCATGATTATATAAATGAATGGAACAAATAAATTATATTTATTTTTTATATATGATTCTAAATTTATTATTTAAAATATACATATATTCTATCCATAATGTGTAAATACGATAATTTCATTTGAGGAAGTGTGGACTACCACCCCATCAAAGTGATATGACTCGTTCGTGCTATAATTGAATGCATAAATGATGGTTTTGTTAAATATATGATACATACATGAGATAAATATAATATTTATACTATAATATACTTTTGTATCATTTTATTAATATTATATTAATATGAAAAAAATAAATGAAAGTAGCGTTCATGCGTATGTACGGCCTACCATTTCCATGAATGGTGCATTTCATTTCATTTCTCAAAATATTATGGATATTGTAAATAAATATATACAGGATATATATGATATTTAAATCAAGAATAGTATTTTAAAGATGATGTACTTTTTACCACATATACAATTTACATCAAAACAAGTTCATTATCAACTCATGTAATGATTATCAACAAAATAACCTATATGAACTTAAATAATAATGTAATTTTTATAACATTTTAATAAGAGATATAAAAAAATATTTACCATGAAAAAGGTTATCAATCCATTATATATTATCTGAAATTTATTATTTAGTATTATAATGAAAGAACAAGACAAGTAAAATTCAAGGGAAGGGAAATCTTGACTTAATCTCCATTCATTCAGTTAAATATTCATGTCATTGGTTTTGTTTTTCCAAATATATGTGTGGTTGACCACTGAATTTTTTACACGTAATATCCACATATATATGGTTTATTTATAATTTTTTTACATAATTATTTCATTTACATATCCTTAATCAAATGATATTATATTTTTATGGGACTTCATCTCAATCTCCATTCATTGAGACATTCCTTGATAATATAGACATTCATTTCTTTATAAAGATTATATACAACCCCTTTTACATTAAAAATCCATATTATATATTTACTCTTGATATTTATTGTCTTGCAAAATGTTTTACTTTCATGTGTCATAAAATTTAAATTTTCAAAATTTTCTTGTCCTTTTTATCTAAAATAACATTTTAAATGTTTTAATGATTTAATCCTATAAATCCTTCTCATTAATTTCCATGTTTTCAAAATGATTTTAAGGACTTATTTATATAGATATGAATGTTTTTATGTGTACATTCATTTCAAAAGTTTTAAATTGGTATGATATAGTTTGATTCAAAAAAAATATTTTAAAATGTTTTAATTGGGTTTTAAATGGGGGTTAATTATTTTAAAAACATTGAATGTGTTTTTATATATATGTCGTGAATGGAATTTCTAGTTTTTATGTTTCTATTCTATATTGATGTTTAAATTAAAATTTAAACATTTTATTTTAAAATAATGTGTTTTCATTTTTGAGTGCGCGAATTGTAAAGATGAAATGTGATTTCAATGTGAAAATGTTATTTTTCTTTTTATGCATGATTTATATGTTATGATTCTATTACGGTTCTTTGTAATTGCATATGTATATTTCTAGTTCCATGATAACCTAAGTGTGGGTGAGACCATGATATCTCTCCAATGTTTTGGGTAATGTGACAGAGGTAAATGTTAAGGTTTCCCCTAAGATATTTAAGGAATATACACTAAGGGGTATTCCAAACGTAAAAGTGATGGTTCATCTTAATTTGGTTATGGAAGCTACAATGTAGGAATGTTATGGATGTTTCAAGTTACCATTATCATTTATCATTTGTATGAGTTATTCATTACTCAGATGAATTAAACAGTTATGATAAAGATATTATTTTTTATGGGTAACAAGTATCATTTCATTTATCTGTATGTATTAATGGACTAATGTTTTCTTTCTTATTTAATATACCTTAATGAATATTTATGCTTATCCCAGGTTTTTTAAATCTTTTTCATAAGGTTGAAGGAAGGTAAAAGAATTTAATAATTCATGAATATTTTTATCAAGATAATAATTCCTATTTATTAATGAGTTTCATTATTGTGAAACTAATTAGATATAGAATATGTGTTTACATTGTAATATTTGAGATGTAATGTAATTGCTATTGATTAATTTTCTAAATCTAAAAACCTAAAAATATCTTCAATTGAATGAAATTAAATTCATGAACAAAAATCTTTGTTATGTAATTATTAATACTAGGGCCTTATAGTTGGTATCAGAGGTCGATTTAGATTACCTTAGAGGTAAGGGTGTTATTTAAGCACAAGTGACATGTTTTATATAACCAAAATGACTAGAATATTATATAGATTCACAGTAATTTTAGATAAATTGAATGTGTTTATCATAACATGAATAAGTATATCTTAGTTTTTACCGTTCTCATAAGATAGTGTATGAATATTTTACTCATATACTCACACTAACATTTTTGGTTTGAGTAATTGGATGGATCTAGAAGGTGCCAAAGTAATAACAGATTTTTAGGAAACTGTGGCATTTTATTTAATAAGAAAATGAATGAAATTTTATATACAATAAAACTCTTTTGGTTATTCTTAACCATCTATCCAGAGTCATTATTGACCAATTGAACCTTGGTGATTTTTCTATGGCATCATATATGTGAGAAATGAAACCCTATGGATGTTTAGGCAATATTCATAAATGTAGGTATATTGAACTACCTATGTGTCAAGGATGTGGAAATAAACACCTAGTAAAGTGTATCAATGGGACGTGAAGATGTTATAGATGTTATCATGAAGGTGATTAGGAAATAACCAGAAATGGAAAAAGGAAGCGTTCAATTGACTCCAGAAAAGGGAATGAATTTTTTCCGAGTTATCAATTGAATGTTTTAAATGTGGGGTGTATGGTCATTATGGTAATAGATGTTTGATGCAGAATGTTCGGGATTTATATCCAAAGGAACCTAACAATATTGGTTTAGAAATACCTAATGTTATTTCAATTGATGGTGAGGAAGCTAAAATGACATATGAAAGGTATGTATTATTTCTGGTCTTGTGTTTTGAAATTATTGAATATTTGGACATGATTCATGATTTTATTTTTAGGGAAGAACCATTATGAAATAATTTGGAAAAACATTTTTAAGGGATCATGACAAATGATGGATTATTAAGATATATACATTTTAGAAATTTGAATGTTATGTTAGATCCATGGGTGATGAAATGTTTAAAAGTATATATGATATTTTGTTGATGGGATTACTTTTGAAGAATTTTTTCTAGTATCTACATCCCTGAATCTTTTTATTTGAAAATGATATTTGAGGAATAATTACCATTTCTTTTGTGGATATAATTATTTCGAATATTTATGGTTTTTATGATCCTTGATTACGAAAAAATTATTGTTTCTACTTTTTGATATAAAAAATGAATTGAATGAGGTAAACTTGAGGTTAAATAATGAAATTGTTATTTTTGAAGATTTTATCTTATTTTTGGAATGTTTTAAGAATTATATAGCTATAGAAAATGGAAAACACATAGGAGGGGTGACAACCTGACTCGTAAAACAAGGTTGTGAGAATCAAACCCACATTCGAAGTGAGAAAAGCCTTTATCGCAAACCACTGACATACATAAATTCCATGGTTAGTATGACTTATTGTTTTAGTTTAATGATTTAATGGATCAATAATATGTTCATTTTGGTAACTTATGTTTTATCAAATTTATATCCTTAGTATAAGAAATTATTTGGTGATTAAGTGATATATGTTATTTTAAAAGATGTTTTATCTTTTTGGAACACTATATGCATATGGAAAACAGAATACATTGGTATTTTATTTGGGGAGTAATGGATGAACATTTTTATGTAAAATTCCATGTTTTTATTATAGAAATATAGTGATTTGGGTTCTTTATGTAAATGATTATACTATCACCAAGAACTTGTGATTAGGTTAATTACTTTTAAGTTTGAGACTATAATAGTAGTCTGTGTTATTTGGAGATAAATTTTATGTCTTATTATAGAAGACTATGTGATAAAATCCATATGAATTTGGGGTTTCAATATTAGTTTGTATTTATTTGAGGATATTCAAGTAAAATTTTTTATTGAGTGGAATTTTTTGAACTTTATGTATTGTTTGTTGAATTTTAAAGATTATGAGTAGTATTTATTTTTAAAAAGGATTATTCTTTTTGGAGATTTTCTGATATTGTACTAACCATTTTGGTTTTATTTAATGTCTAATAATAAGAGAAATATATAGTTCATCTTTTCTGGATTATTTGATTCACTAGAAGTTTATTCAATAACTTCACATATGATAAAGTCATCTTGAATACTCGTCTTTTGGAGAAAAGATGTGTTTTTAATAGATATTTATTAAAGGGTGAAACTCTACATTATATATGATTAATTATGTTCTTAGTCAAGCTAGTAAATAAATTAATCAAATTTAGGAAAAGTAATTGAAAATAAAAAAGTTTTCTATTTACTTTTCTACTAGAAAACCAAATACCATTTAACCCATCATAATATTATGGTTTTCTAGTTGTCAACTTTCTCCTTGACATGTTTTCTATCACTCTCCTTCAGAACAAGTTGGTTATTTTCTATTCTATATCCACGTTTTCCTTCATAGATTCATAGTATATATTATCTCAGGTGACTATTTTACATCTCATACATTTTTTTAATGTGATTGTTTTATTGACTCTATTTTGGTTTGGGATTTTCAATGATATTTCTGAGCCCAATTTTAAAATTGTGAGGACGCAATTTCCAAAAGGGGGGAATGATTTAATATCCTAGCAATTTATTGAATAATTCATTTTTGTATCTATTGATAATTTTGAAATTAAAATTAATTTTAATTTAAAGGGGAAAAAATGTATGGTAATGTACCCAACACACAGCAATGGGTTTCTCTGAAATCTTGTGATGCACACCACAGTGAGTTATACTGAAAAGTTATACTATAATAATAATATTATTTTAAATGGTAGTCAATGCGTAATGATCTTATTGGTAGGAATGAATAAAAATAACTATGTTATGATTTTACATATTTATGAAATGTTTATACATTTGTCCAATGAATTTTAGAGGGTAAAAATGAGAATGAGTCCAATTTAAAGCATAAAATACACTAATATTTTTAAAAGGTTTTTACCGCCTTTTGAAGAAGAAACCATTATAAAAATAGTTTTTCCACTTCTATATGTACTATATGATAAAATAAACTTCTTATTTAAAAGTGGTAAATCATAATTTACTTTTTTTTTCTTTTTCTAATAAAATTCATTTTTTAATAAATAGTGAAATGTATTGGATTTTAATTCAAAACTGCCTTTTAGTCTAATTTATTTATATAGTTAGATTGTTAATATAAATGTATTTAATGTTCCATTGGATTATTTTTTTACCATATAATCCAATGATGGTCATTGGAAGTAATTTCACAAATTAATTTACCATAAACTCATGTCAATCGTTTGGTAGTTTTTACTTCTTAGAAACATGTTTTCTATTTTTGACAACAAGAATTAATTATAAACTAATATCTGCCAATTTTGTTGTCGGAATTTGAAAAATATGATTCCATATTTGTAATCATAATGTTCAAATTGTGTAAATAGGTACAATTTATTTTTGTGCATTATGAATAGTAAATTCAGTAATTATTTATATTTTCCATGGTTAATGGGTAAATCAGGTAAGTTAGGGCAAAAAAATCTTATTTTAATATTATAAAAGAACACTAAAACTCGTCCTAATTCTATTGGATTATATATTTACAACATGTTAAATCATTAGGATGAACTTTTGGAATTTTGGGGCCACTTGGTTTTGAAAATGACATTTTATAATATTTAATTTTAATAAAATGTAAATATAACATAAACACATGTCTTTTAATTAAACAATTAATATATAGTTATATGAATTATATCTTTGGATATAAATATTCATTAGAATTATAAAATATTTTCTACATCATGGTATTTTATTTATAATTTTTAGACATTATATAATAAAATTTATTTTGGACACAATGATGATGCAATGACAACCTTGTTAATTAATGATTCAAAAAAATGATATTATAAATATTAAATTAAATGTAATTTGAATAGTTTGACTCCATAAACTAATTATTTGGATGAAATTAAAATGTGAAGATGATTTTAATTATTCAGTTTTAAGGAATAAAGTTTTTATTTCTTTAACAAATAACAATTACTAAATAGTGTCAAATTTGACAAAATTGATTTTTTAAAACAAATACGATTTTATTAAAAGATATAATAGTCCTAAAAATATTTTATTCATCCATCTGTATTATATAATGTTAAAACTATAATTAATAATAAACATTTTGTTCTATTGGAATTATATTTTAAATATAGTAACCAAATAGTTTGAATACACAGTAAGACTAGGTAAGAGTTAATGTTTTTAACTAAGGGTTAAAGAGAAAATATATGGTTAATGTTGTGACCTAAACTAGAATAAAACCTATTGGTTGAGAGTATTTATACCCATACTCATATTATCCTCGAAATATATCAATTTTGAACTATTATAATTACAAAATCATTTTATAATAAAATAATATTTCAAGACTTTTCTAAAGTACCCCTCTTCCATCTTATAAAAGGACACCACTTCTACCCACTTACACACACCTCTCAAGCCCATTGGATCATCAAAAATATTCTAAAATAATCTCCCACCATACTTACCTTCCTCTAAGAGGAAATATATTTGGTATAAATCAATCCTATAAAGGCCTTTTGTGAAAATCCAAAAAACATCCTTGAAAAAGGTATTTGTGTTATCACCTCTTTCAAAATTATTTTCTTCTTATACATCCACTTCTTATGTAGTTTACACACTAACATTATAAAGAATGTATCTTAAATATTATGATGTTTTATTATATTTATGATAAAACATTATACCTCCTTTTATCAATACTACGAATAATAATATCATAATGCATGTGTACATACGACTTACCGTCTCCCCATCGTGGTGTAATTTGATATTCAAAAATAATTTTTTAGGATAGTTATAATGATAAGTATAATGGATTTAAATATTGAATATATAATTATAATTATTCTATATAATTAATTTACCATCCAATTATATATCTTTTATCCATTATGTGAATGATATCATTGCTCGTTCCTACGTACAACCTACCGTCTCCACGATGTGATATGATTCATTCTAAATTATTATCATTAAACCAAGATTATATACATTAATGGAATAGATAAATATAAATTATATTATATTTGTTTTTTCTATGCTTATATAATTTTTATTTACAACATACATTTATTCTTTCTATAATGTGTAAATATGATAATATTATTTGAGGACGTATGGACTACCGCCCCCTCAAAGTGATATGAAACATTAGTTCTATACATGGAACATATAAATAACGGTTTTATTAAACCAATGAGACATAAAAGACATAAATATAATACTTTTATTATAATATACATTTATATCATTTTATTATTATTTTTTAAATGACATGTAAATGAAAGTAGCGTTCATGTGTACGTACAGCCTATCGTCTCCATGAACGGTGCATTTAATTTCTTATATCCAAATATTATGAATATTATAAATACATTTATATTGGATATATATTATATTTAAATCATGAATAATATTTTGTTTATGATGGACTTTTGACCATATAGACAATTTACTTCAAAACAAATTCATTTTCCACTCAAGAACCTAATATCGACAAATCTAATGATATGATCTTAAATATTTATTTAATTTTTATATCATGGTAATAATTAATGTAATAGGAATAATAAAATTTAAAATTCATTTCAAGAATGTAAAAATTAAACAATGTTTATTATTTAGTAATATAAATAATGAACGAGAGAAGTTTTATTCGAGGAATGGAAATCCTAACTCAATCAGCATTCATTGACTTAAATATCCATATCATTGTTTTTCTTTTCAAAAATAAATTTCAATGACCTAAATTTTTTTAAACATAATATCCACTAATATTTTTTGTATTTATATTTTTCACACATGATTATTTCTTTATTTATCCTTAATATACGGATACTATCATTGTAAGGGACTTCATCTCAGTCTCTTTTCATTGAGTCATTTCATGATTATATGCGCATTTATTTCATTATAAAGTGTATATAAAACCAATTTTATATTATATATTCATATTAAATATTTAATCATAAAATTTAATGTCTTGTAAAATTTTCTACTTTCACGTGGAGTATAATTTAAATGTTCAAAATTGTAAAGTACATTTTATCAAAGACATCATTTAAAATGTTTTGATGATTTAATATTCTATATCATTCCATTTAATGTCCATGTTTTCAAAATTATTAAGGAAATATTTATATGGACATAAAAAAATTTATATGTTAATTCTTTACAAATGTTTCAAAGTGGAATGATACACTTTGGTTCAAAAAAATTCTCTTAAAATGTTTTAATTGTGTTTTAAAATGGGTTTGATTATTTCAATAACATTGAATAGTTTTTATGTATTCGTCAAGAATTGAATTCCTTATTCTAATGTTTCTATTATGTATTGATGTTTACATTACATTTTTACTATATTATTTTAAAATATATTGTTTTTATTTATTAGTACTTGAATTATAAATATAAAATGTGATTTCAATGTGGAAATGTTATTTTTTCCATTATGTATGTTTTATGTGCTATGATTTTCTTACGGTTCATGGGAATTTATTATGTATATGGTTGGTTCCATGATAAAATGAGGTTAGGTGAGCCCATGATAGCTCTCCAATGCAATGGGGAATGTGATAGAGGAAGACTTCATGGTTTCTTCTAATAGATTTTGGGAATATACTAGGAAGGGTATTCCAAACAAAACCATCATGGTTACTCCCTATGTGGTTATGAAAGATGAATTGTTATTATATTATGGATGAAATAAGTTACAATTATGATTTAGTATTTCTATGAGTTATGCTTAAAAATTATGATCTCATGAGGTATGTTTAAGAGATTGTCTTTTCTGAGTAAAAAATATGATTTCATTGATTTTTATTTTTTCATGGACTAATATTTTATTTCCTTATTTTATATCCCTTACAGGGATTTTTTATGCTCATCCTAGGATTTAGAAATGTTTTTCCCAAGTTATAATGAATGGTAAGAGAAATGAAGAATTAAAGAATATTTTTATCAAGGAAATAATTATTATTTTTTATATATTTTTATTATTGTGAAAAAATTGGATAGAGTTTAAGTGTCTACACTGTAGTATTTGTGATGTAATGTAGTATTTATGGATTAATTATCCACAACTATAAAACTAAAAATATCTACAATGTGAAATAATGTAAATCATTGATCAGAAACCAAGCTTATGTAATGTTCAAGGATGGGGCCTTATAGAAACTTAATCTCTCACAATCTCTAGGTCAGTAAATACCCATGATTATGATTTAATATATTCGAGGATGTGAAACTTTTCAATCCATAAGTGCAATTTTTATATTTTTTTAATACAATTTTTTCTCTATTTGTTCACTCAAAATGATTTAATATTCTCTTTCCAGATCAGGAAAATTATATGACTATACTAATATCTCATCCATGAAAACCATAAAGAATGAATATGGGTGTGGCTAGAAAATACATTTCATCAAATCCATAAAAATGGTTGTCATTTACCTAATACAAACATCATTATAAAAAACTCATAAATTCCATACCTCTTAATAAACATTGTTCATGGTATATCGGATGGCATAACACATACCTGATGATAACCTAGACTTAAATCTATCATCTAGAATACCCTACCACCATGGATCTATTCGAATAGATCATATCTGTGGGGAAATGGAAACTGGTTCTTAAAAATAGGCTTGTTCAACTGTTGGTAATCTATGTAAAGACTAAGGATACAATCTACCTTCCTGATGAAATCATTGGGTGACCCCCAAGGTGAGGCATTGTGTCATATAAAATTCTTACATTCTATTGCCTCTATATAACACTTAAACTCCTAAAACCTAGTAGTAGCCATCCTAAAATCAGTAATTTACACTTTTATAGCTCATGAACTAGATCAATAAATAAATACACCTCTCTCTGAGGATGAATCCAAAAAAATAGGAAAAACAACCCTAAAACATTCTATTATTTGTGAAAAAATAGCAAGATATTAACCCTTATCATCCATAAAAAGGCTTCCCATCCCAGATTTCAATCCACTCATCCCATAATTTTCTAGTTCATATATACATTCCTCGATATCCAACTTACCCTTATGATGATAAATATCACCCATTTCTGATGTAAAGGATACCATACAGTGATAGAAGTATACAATATTTTTATAAGGGGCCAACTGGTCAATCTCGAGAATGATATTAAATCTCGTTATCTCACGGAGAATGAGTTCCCATGAGAAAACATAATTTCTTAACATAAAGGGGAATTATTTCCATTGGAGTTCTCTTTCCCTTTCAATTATTACTGATGTATCATGTTTCATTATAACACAGAATTAGTAAATTTAATGACCAATTCCTTCCATAATCGATATAGAAATAATGGAGTCTGAGGTACCTCTATTAAATAAGGATTTTATGATATAAGAGGCAACTAGAATAGTACATCGTATCATATAAGGCATTTATATTTACAAATCAGGTATCATTTTTAATACTTATAACATTACTAATATATGACCCTAATATATAGTTGTACTACAGTAATATATATCCTTATGTTGACTCTGAAAAATAAAAGTCAATATACCAAGACCATGACCTTCTCCTTAGTCTAATAATCCGGTCTTACTATATATTCATGCCTGACATGGAGTTGTTGTTCTTGAACTAGAACATGGATTTGGTTCATATCCTCTTCAATAAGAAATATGTGGTAACGTCTAGTAGAATCTTTGACAATGGACCTTTCAACCCATGATCGACACTCGACTATGTTCCTATCACAAATGAGGTTTCAAGTGTCCTTACCACCCAAACTAATGGAATACTACAAAATTTCCATTTTCTTCCACTATCTTATTGAGAACTCTCACATAAATTTTTCATACTACCTAAAGAACCACATATCTATATTGGAACTAAGCCATTGTGAGCTGTGTTGTCACCTTCTTTCAGATGGTGTTCCGTGATATGGGAGTGATTCGTAATCTCTAAAACGGTATGCAATCTAATGAAATTTACCTGAGAACATGCAGTTTATCTAATCCCATCATCAATGCACCTTGACCTAGACAGCTTATCTCTAGCTTGGGTATGTAAAAAATGATGATGCATAGTAATGATAGATGAATAGTCCATGATAGACATGGTTCCCTATCCAAGTACATGAAATCGATGGCCCAATTAGCACTCAATGTTTCTAACAAGAATAATTCAAAGGCACTAGACTATACATTACCCCAAGTCATACCTGAGTGATAATAATACTAATTCAGAAAATCCCCCCATCATTTAGAATAATTGTGAAACATCTAAGTTGTGAGCTTCACTCTCCTCCAAGCGGGAGGCTTAAGGTGATGAAAAATCAATAGTGTGACCTTCATCCAGAAACTTCAACCTAGGGTCTGACCTCCCCCAAAAGCATGGTAGGATTCTGCTGCTAAGAGACAAGCATCAATTATACCATAGAATACGTTTGTCACAGAGCTCCCATTAATGTATAAATAAGATGTAGTAATATATCTCAAAATTGGGCATCATCAGCATCATCTATGGATTACTGAGGGGCTATAGGTGGAACTTCTAGAGGTAACATGAGTGGATTAGAGACCACCACCTTTTGAGCATGGTCAACACCACTCTCCTAGAACACAACTCAAGAAGTTAATGGTGGCATAGCTCATCCAATTACAAGAACACTTATATGAAAATATTGAGTATGATCACATTGTAGATATATGAATAGGATCAGTAGAATACTTCCTATATAGAAATAATACCACTCAGTCTACTTGCAATGCCAATTCTAGGAATTCTATATGACTAAGATAAATCACTATAGATAGTTCATACTACCAACTACTAAGGTTGTGCCTAGTTCATGTTCTCTATTTCATATAAGGGTTCTGGTATATTGTGTCTATGTTTCTTTTAATAGAGGTAAAATCCCTTTAAATAACAATTATCATCACTATTTAATAGTAACCATATTAAAATTTTCAATTTAAAATATATTACATTTATATAATATACCAGTTAATAGAAGAACCATTCCCAATTTATAAAGGTACATAATTTATAAATTTCAATTTTTAGTTCATTTAATTGTATATATTCCTTTACATTTGATAGTAGAATGTTACATATAATATAATATCTTTTGACTAAGTGAATATCCATTAATAATTTATATAGGTAGATGAACTCTCTAAATTACAAATGAAATTCATATATTCAAAATAATCAAATGGGTCAGTCTATATGACCTCATTCACATAACTCAATCGTGTGATAATTGATTAGCTAAGGTTTCATCATCACTCTATATTGGAAAAAATAATTTATGTTGATGGAGAAAGATTAGTAACATATTTTATAATCTCATTTATCATACAAAAATATGAGTTTCATAATACATATTTCACTCATAGAACATACCATAAGTATAATGCAGTCATGTAATTCAACTTACATGGCATGACATAATGCATGGAATATTAATCCCATAAGGTACCAAAAATGATGCCTGATCAATGCTTCCATCTATACTAGAAGAAGGATAAAAATTAATCATCATAGTGATAATAAAATAACAAATCATGTTCTTAAACCAAAGACGGAATCAAACCAATTATAATTAGAAGAAACCATATCATCATATCCCATCCCAAGTGAGTTCTCTTTTCCCCATATTTGGGTTAGTTACTCTCAGGCACATGCACATTACAAATTTTGGACACATCTTAGTCTCAATTATACAATCCCTAAATAGTATGGAAATGAAAATAAACTTTTAATTCCACATTGTAGTGTCACGAACCAGATCACCAGATAATAGTAGCTGATCTAGTTGGCTACATGGCCTCATGTGTGCCTCCCCATATGCAAGATAATAATGACTCGAAAATACGGTCCAATGTAATATGATGGGGAGAACATACCCTCATGATTTGAGTGGAACATAGTTGTAGAAATTTATAACTACATATATAAATGTATTCGATAATAATGGAAAACATAGCAGAGAAATCATAAACAACATAACTGTAATTAATTGACTCACTTGATGAAATATTACCATATATAATAACGTTATCTTATATCTGAAAGAGAAAATGCATTCACTATTGTAATAAATTATAAAAGAGTCAAAAATATCAAAAACAATCCAAGAACCCTGATCACTAATCACATAATCTCTATGAATATCTCGTCCTAATACAATAAATATTACATCCATAACTAGATGCATCCCCTTATCTGAACCTATAATCATATTATCGTCATGGGTAACATCGGCTCCCTGTATTGCATCAGAGATAAAATCATTAGTCCATCTCAAATGGTGTATATACAAAGCCCATCCTCTACCAATAATATATAAGTGTGTGAAAGTACATAAAAGTAGAGGAGTTAATAAATAAAACCCATATCCATCTCTAGTTTCTTGTGAGATATCTGGGAGAACATACGTACATAAACCATTGTTCAATATCTCTTCCCATGTGTTCATTGAATTATATAGTCATGGGATTAGATAAAATAAAAAAATTTGTCATGTGAATAATAATGATAGTAATACTAATAATGATACAAGTGGAAGAAAGGATTCCTTGAACTCATATGTTCATGCTAGATCACAGTAGAAAACCTTGAATCATTATAATAAGGGTTAAGTTTAATATAAGTGGTATACTCAACGAATTCCATCAGATATATCATTAACTGATTCCACGGATCATGTCCAATGTATATTCCGGGGTATGCATGACTGTAGCACAAGGAGAACAATCCAAGGTTTCAAAAGTCCCAAGACATCATATTGAATCCATGGAGTTTGTCAGTGGAATTCTCATTTCAATAGTAGGTTAGGGATCCTACGGTGTCATTTCTGGAATACACTAATAAAAAAGGATGGATTTTCGAGTTTGGTGTCTCCCTTGTAAAATGAATCAATGGATCCGAATGGAGTCCTCTTAGTGCTCAAATAAATACATCTAGAATCCAAGGCGGTATTATGCTTGAACATTCTAATAAATATTAAAATGTCAATATTCAGTAGGCACCATATTATCAATTCTAAATGAAATTACAATTCATTGTAGTCAATTTAATAACCATTCCATTTATTATTAACTTAGGTCCATTCCAACACCTTTCTGCATAAGTTACATGGTCAATTAGGACATACATCCAATTTCCAATTCAATACCAATTGATCAATGCCAACTGATATCTATATATATATTTGAACATTAAATTTAATTATTTATGACCATTTAATTAAAATAGGTACTTACTTTAATTTTGGCCAAGTAATGTACACCTTAATTGTGTCTTAGGTAATCACTATATTGATAAATAATTGAATATTAAGGGACAAAACCTAATTGGGTAGTTTTCATTGAGGTCTCAACCTCCAGAAATCTCAAATGATATCACTTGGGCCGTAGTTTTAAATTTAAATTATTGAAATTAGAGCAATTGAATTTATTGAGAAACTCATAGGGAAACCACTCTATACACAATGAAAATAATTTATAAATATTTATACATTTAGGGATAAGTCAAATACCACCTACCATATGTTTATTTTAGATTCTCTATCAAATATCAGCCCTTAGTTTAGCCTATTATAAGAGAAAATGACAAAATAGATAAATTCAATACAAATAGGGAGTGTGATATAACACTAAAATATCACCATGTATTGAAAGATAAACATATAGTGGAATGAATCAAATCTAATCTCTCACTGAGAGGGATCCAACAAGACAAATCGTTTCATAATCGGACATCAGATAGAGAAGATCACTCAAATAATAGGTTTGGGAATCCATGGAACTCTCAAGGGGGAGGTGGCACCACATATTAAAAATGAGGGGGGTGGGAGGGAGAGAAAAATATAAATTATGTAAAGGGAAATGGGTTTTTCAAACATTTTAAATGGTGTATGATTTTCCGCATGATTGGAAAAATTGTGTGCAGACCATGTACACCCCACTGCCCAAGGAGCACACCCCGAATGAATTTCAGTGCATAGTTTGAATAATTGTGTGGTGATCCCTTTCACCCTCTTACTCATCCCTACATATTCATGGGGTATGTATGTCAAATTACGTCAAAATGTGAGACCCCCTAATAGTGCATGGGATCACCCTACATGCTTTATAAAAACCTCGTGTAATAGGTTTCACGGTTTCTACTAACGATGAAGCCAAGTTGTTTTCTCCAAAATTTAGGATCTTGGATCTGAACAATCCCCATGAATTCTTTTCTCCATCGTATCCTCGTTATTAATTTCAATTAGGTCAAAGAAATTAATTAAATTAAAAATAAAATTTTTTGTACCTATTATAAAATATGGGTTCTTAAAAATACCAATTCATTTTAAAATTACTTATTTAAAATATAAAAAATTATTGGATATTAATGGAAAACCTAGTTGAAATGATCCATGTAATATATAAAATTATGCTTCAAGAAAAATAATAGTCACAATGTTGGTAAAATTCATTCGTGTTGTAAATGTTAAATTAATAATTTCTTTCACACTATTGGTTAAAATTACCGCATTTGGAAAATGGCTAGATGATTTTTTTTAAAAAAATATTAAAATTAAAATTGGGTAAAATTTAATTTAATTAATAATTATAGAATAATATATTATTTAAAAAAAATTAAATAGAAAACTTGAAATTGATGAAAATCATTCAAGACCAAATAGAAGAATAAAGTCATTTTTTCTTAAATATATTCCTTCATATTTTTTAGTAACATAAATGATAAAAATGAAAGGAAGAATTATAATTTCCATAAATTAATAGGGAATAAGAAAATATATATTATTTTTTAAATAATTATAACATAATTTCATATTAATTTATTTAATCATAAATATACTAGTAAAAAGTGATATTATAATATCAAAACCCTTACCATTTTGGAAACATTTGAATCATAAACTGCATCAAATAAATAACCTAAAATGAGACATTAAATACATTAATATAAATATATTCATAATATAACATATTAAATTTGTATTATATACACCACATGAATAGAATGAAGTCATGAATAGGGAATATATATCATAGCAATAAATGAGATATGAGAAACTATTATGGTAGGCCCGACTTAGTTCGTATGCACTCTATCCACATATAACATTTTTTTCTATTTATTATAATTATATAAAAACCGTATAAATACATAAAATATCATATATGATCCTATTATAATATTTCAAATCCTTTTTATTAAAAATTCATTATTAAAATCATCGTTTCACATTGTTAACTGTTTCATTTTTCATGTGAGTCTTGGTTTGGTAGTTTTATTACAACCATCTTGATTAGGGTTCAATCATATTAATATCCATATGAATTCTATAAGTATAATATTTAATATTAATATAAAAATTTATTTCAATTTAACTAAATCATTGATGAAAAATGAATTTTCTTCCCTTTGTGGAGACGGTAGTCCACACATACGCATGAGTGATATTTCCACTTTGTGATGGATATAACAATAGAAACATAATTAATAATTAAATTTTCTAGAATGATTATTATATCATAAATATGATATATAATCTATAACTATATCCTTATGAAAATAAATGGAAAACATAAATTAATAACTAATTGCATTGTTTTGTTGAGGTAGTATTCCACATGTACGCCTGAGTAACATTATCATTTCCCAATAGATTAGATGGAAAAATGATAGATAAGATATCATAATTAAAAAATAAAAAAATATTTCATAAATATCATATATAAACATTACATCCATCATAATAACTAACAATTATAATTAATTATAGAAAGTTAATAATATTGTTATGTTCAATCGGTAGTCTACACGTACGAATGAACAATACTTTAATTTTTCATATTATGTAAAGGATGTAAAAAGTTTCTACCACACAATCATAAAACCTAATAATATATTTATGATACTATATTAATTATATTTTTGGGAATATCATATATTTTTATGAATCATAGTATGAAATAAACTATTAAAGATTCAGTAAACCCATTTATACACTAAACGGGAAAATAAATTACTAATATTGATTATGATAAAAAATAAATATGAAAATATAAAATAATATTATTTATTCATATTATAAGTATTAAATAAAATTTTTATGATTCAGATTACATATGTAAATGGGATTAATTTAAATATAAGTCCACAAAACACACAAGAATGTTTTTTTTAGAAAAATGTTAATTTCAAGAATAAGAATGATTTTATAGTGAAATAATGTATATTGTTGGTTAAAATGGAATTAATTGGAATATTTTAATTAAAAATAGTCTTTTTTATTCATATATAAACCAAAACCCAAATTAAATTGGTAAATATTTCATTAGTAGGGAATAATAAAAAACCATTTTTATTTGAAGAAAAAAAATTACATAGATTACAAAAAAATTAATCATGTAATTATATGATCAAAATTATGGTTTCATAAATATTTTTTAATTTAAACTAGAAATTTTTTTCATAATTTAACCCCCACCCCAATTACACAGAGTCGGTGCATTATTACATAACACTCGCACGATCACAAGGGATCAAATCCTGAAAGACTGATCAATTTAGTAGCCTTGGAAGTACTAGATACATTCATAAGTATTACATTACATCCTAAAATAAAAACATCAATAACATTTAGTCTCCTTTGAACACACTTATATGCTGATCCTATCCTTGCATGTCAACCATAAAATACTTCCTCACATCTTAGGAAAAAATATAACATAGAAAGTGGTGAGCTCAGATGTAATGTCCCAGAATTTTTGTATAATTTTTTTAATTCTATGGAATTATTTCAAGACCGAAAAATCTTACAGTGTATGATTCTGAGGCCTGGAGTGCCCAGAATGATCCGTCAAAGTTTTTTTATGCATTAATTACCATGCCTAAGAAATTTTCCTGATAAATTTGGATAACTCTTAAACTGATTCCCGGATCATAAATATGAGGGTTCCATTGCATTCAGAATGGCGGATTTACCCTATGCATGACATAAGTTTTGTTGGCGTGGGCCTCCTGTGAGAAAATCCAAAAAACGGCATAATCCAAAATAAAATAAATAAATAAATTATTTTATTTTTTAAATGATTATAACTCAAAAATGGTAGCTCAGATTGAAAATCCAATACCACCATTGAACATGTGAGGGAATGCTTTATTTTAGAAGATACTAACTTTGGCTGACGCGGTTCAGTAGTGAAAGTCAGTTTCTGGTTGTAAATAAAATAATTAAGTAACAATTATTTTATTGTAAAATCCATAAATTTTAAAAGGTAACTCGAATTGGAAATCTGAGAGTACTGTTGGGTTCATTGGGGAGTTTTTCATGTGGGAAGATCCTAACCATGACCGACACAGGTCAAGGGTGACTATTATAATTTTTTCGAACTTTGTTTCGAATAAGTTCAGTAAACGCGCGAGCAGCGTTATATAAATTTTGAACTAGTGCACAGAATTGAAATATGAGAGCACCATTGAATCCACAACACCGATATTCACTTATGGAGACCTTTACCTTGAATGCAGTAGGTCAAGGTTGAATGTTAGTTTTCATGAATTTAGTGGGAGAGTTAAAAGAATAAAAATAAAATAAAAAAAACATCTTTTATTTTATTTTTAAAACCTCCCATTTAATGTTTAGTATTGGGGACCACCCTGACTAAAAACCACCAATTTAAATTCAAATTTGGGGACCACCTGACCATTGAACTCCCCCTTTAATGGGAGATAACTCCTGGTTTTCCTCCCAGTGATGTGCTAACTCAATTATTTTATTTAATAAACTTATTTGGAACTTCACCATTTGGTTGGAGGATTTTTGGAAACATGGAGAGCCCTGGAGAACATTGAAGGAGATTCTTGAACGAATAACATCCACTACAATAAAGAGCATCCTCTGGAATCATAGAACGAGGACGATGCTTAAGCCCGGATCGAAAACATCTTGTGGGCACAACAAACATTGACATCACCGTCTCATCGACTTCGTCTTCTTCCTCGCATGACCTCCAACAGACAATCGAGGTTTGGGTTTTTATATATGTTTGAATTTGTTTTATTGATTCTTCATATCCTAAATTCACGATGATGATTTCCAAACGAACATGTCCATCATCCCGCACATGAACAATGCTCCTCTTTTTTTATTCTTTTCGTGTTCTTCGTACATTTTTCAACGCCTAATATTTATTGGTGCTGGAAACATGGAGTTTTGTTGAGCGGGATATATGGAAATGAATCCCTCGATGCAAGGATCACAAATATGAAATCGTCAAATTTTTGAAGCTTGGAACTAAGCCGTAATGGCTCACAGAAGGTGGTGGAAATATTTATTGGTGCTTGAAATTCAATATTCTGTCGAGCGCGACATATGGACACTGAGCCCCCGACTAGAGGATCATGAATATGTGATCATTTGATTTTTCAGGGCCAGAACGAAGATGCAGCAGCCCGCAGAAGGAGCGACATGGAAGATCAGGATGGTCTGGCGTGACTGGTGTAGGTGGTGTGTGAGCAGCAAGCGGGGCCAGGTGGCTTTGGCCAACAATGAGTCATATTAGGCAACAACGCAAGTAGGTGGCGCGGCGGAGGCAGGTTGTGTGCGAGGCAGAGGCGCAGCGGATTCTCGGTTCATGTACAGTGTTGCAAAATCATGGAATAGCAAAATTAGATTGGAGAGAGGAAGTAATAGATAATAAATAAAATTAAAAGAAAATTGAATATATAAAAAAGAGATAGAGGCTCTATTTGGACCCGTGCACACCAAAATGGGATACCCCTCTTATGCATGAATCTCAAATGAGATTGGAGAGAGAAACTTTCAATGAAATGAAATAATAATAATATAATTTTATTATTATTATTATTGGTTTTCAAACCCCTATTTCATTCGTAACTTATCTGTGAGACCCCAGTTTCACAAACCGTCTGTGGAAGTGTGACCTTGACTTCGAGACGAAAATTATGAGTCCAATATTGGATGTCTTTTTCAAGTTTTTGGATCGGTTACCCAAAGCGTTTGGAAAATAATATATTTAATATTATTATTAAATCTTCGACTGGCCATAACACCTGCATGCGACATCCAATTGACTTTCCATCATAGGTGATGTGATCCTATCATTAATACGGTCGATTCATGTCTAATTTTTGATACTAAATTCTGGTTCGTGTTCGGGTTCATTAAACACCCAATATTATTATTATTATTATTGAAAGGTATTATATTCGACAAATCTACCTCATACGGTGTCGAAATGACAAACCATATGTGACACCTGAAACCTTGGATTGAGATGGTCCTTTTGGTATACCCCACTTGTGTTTTCGATAAAGTTGGGATATGGTCAGGTTGGATTGATAATGAATCCAATCGGTCCCTTGGGACTAAAAGGCTAATAACATATGGAACGAGCATCCGATTGATGAACCATCTGTTACTTTGAGACCCCTAATACGTGGTGGTCATGTGGGTTACTTCTTCATGGGACTTCTTGGTAGTTGGAGTATCGACCAATGAATTGAGGAGCGGACCCTCTTGGAGACGAGCAAGCTTAGTGTGGGAACCCAGTAGCTGGCTGCGACATGAAAAATGAATAGCAATCCTGTGTGGGTCAAAATAGAGCGATACTTTGTGGGCCAGCACCTAGAAATCCTATGCGGGTTAGCACCGAGTGATCATGTGTGGGTCAGCACCGAGCGATCCTATGTGGGTTAGCACCTAGCGATCTTGTGTGGGTCAGCATGGAGCGATCATGTGTGGGTAAGCACTGAGTGATCCTGTGCGGGTTAGCACCGAGCGATCCTATGTGGGTCATCACCTAGAGATCTTATGTGGGTATCACGAAGCACTGATGATTTACTACAATCCTTTATGTGGCTGATGATGGTTTTGAATCCTTAGTGGGTATGCCTCTTAACAGAGTAAGGTGATTCAGTAGTTACATCTAATCATCTCTACTACTGTACCTAGGAAATACCTGGTGTGAGATGAGTCAGTACCTTTGTGGTGTTCTTATGTCTAACATAAATTTGTGGTACTTACCTTCATGGTATTTATTCCTTTATGGAACAATTGAGCTTTGGGCTTTTGAGTTGGACTCTGCATTTTCTCATGATTGAGATGGGTATACTTGGTAACTTAGGTATATGTATGGTAATATACCTAAGTAGGGTTTTAACTAGTATAATTGATTTTTGGTTTATCTTTGGTGGATTTTGGAAGACCATGAGGGTGTTAGGGTCCCTACTGAGTATCATTATACTCACCTATGCATGGGCTATGCCCGCACCATGTTGTGGTTAGTGCAGATGATAGACAGTGCTTACTGAGGTGAGAGTACTTGGATTGGAGGTAGCTCATAGGTGGGAAGTAAATGCGAAATATTGTAGAGATGACCATTCAAGAGTTGTACCTACCCTTTAGATAGGATCCTTGGCGGGTGTTCATAGGAGCTATTTTAGTTTACTTGTACCTTTCAGTTTCTTGTACTTTCTATTTGGGCTTGTATTCTAACCCCTTTTACTTACTGTACTCACAATATTTTTCTATACAGTTTTCTTGTGTTCGTATCTTTCTTGGTACTTGGTTTCATGATTTTACAGTTTGTAAAGGCAATGGCTTCCTAGTTATAGGGAATACGCCTTCGGTGCTAGTCGCTAGCCCAGACCTATGGAAGGAGGGCTTGTGGTAGTCACGGCACGAGCCCCGGGGTATGGGTTGTGACAAATTGGTATCAGAGGAGCCAGTTCTACAATATAACATAGGACTTTGATAATTTTAATAGCAATAGTGTTAAGTGTGGTGAGATTTGTTATTAGTTTATGGAATCCATTGTTGGTACGACAGCCAACGTATCCATACACCAGGACCCTGACTTCTGATTTCTGACTCAGTGCATGAAAATACTAATTATGTGTGTGTTTTGAAAAAATTTCTTGTGTTTTATTGAGTCATCTCACCAGGTATAAATTAATTACCATGGAACACCTATACCTTATAAGGATGTCACTGCGTAGACAGCCAACTAGGATTCCCGAGAGAGTACACAATGACGGCCCGTCGTTGGGTAGCAGTTTCCACCAACCGCACTGGCGGATGGTGCATGCAGACTGAGCGCGTTGCATAAGTTCCAGAAGTAGAGGCCTCCAAGGTTTTGAGATGAGACAGATTCCAACATATTTGAGGGCTGGATGGAGGTGGTTGCTAGAGTTTTCCACCTAGTTGAGACACCAGTAGAGCAGATGGTGATCTTAGATACTATTACTTTTCAATGAGTGGCCATGAGGATGGTCTGCATAGTGATGAGGCTTCAGTACATGGACCATTACCCGAGATAGTACCTTCAGGTAGTGTGTCAGCTATATCACTTCCAGTTGGTCATCAGTTTCAATCGGTGGTACCGGTAGAGGAAACCTATAGGCTTAGTGCCTTACGCGGGATTCAACCACATATACCCCTCAGGTTCTGAGGAGAGCTCGACTCATAAGCGGCTGAGGATTGGCTTTGAGAGGTGGATGAGAGTTATCTAGAGCTTCTATAGCTTCATAAGAATGACATTTTTTTTAGATGTGTATTCATCGAGGCATACCGGTCATTCATGGTACTCGATGAATACCGTACGATCAGTGCTTCAGAGATTAGACCTCTGATCAATGTGTCTTTAGGGACGTCTGAGCTTGCACTATTATTCTATGCATTCCTACTTAGGTTAGGGTGCTAGAGAGAACCTTTGTGGTTGAATAATTTTTGGCTGAGCGGATGCATCCAGTGAATGTTAGTAGTGGGAAAGCAGGAAACATGCAGGATTCATAGAGACTTGGGAATGTAAAAATGTTTTGGGAAGAATATGTGTTATGGATAGAAGAATCAGTAGGGCTACAGACGTGTATGCACAGCTAGGGGAGCATCATGAGGTTGGGTAAATTTTGACATGTTACAACCACCCCCTTGTGGTTCCCTCCTGGCTCAGGAAGCTGGAGGATAGGGTAAGTGAGTAGATGCATGCGGTCATGGAGTGCAAATCAAGGGCTCTATGAATGATTCAAGGTAGGGTCTATGTCTACTACCAGCTATAGTATCAATATACATAGGCACAAATAATTCCTTCCTTCCATGAATCTTTTCCAAGACCTAGAGTTTTCGGTTAAACCGTTGACTTGACCGTTACGTCTGGAGGTACTTTTGTGTGGAGACTTGATAATAACACTTTTTCTGACGGAGTGATCTGACCCTTGAGGTTAGAGTTTCCATTGGATCCTCTTTGTGGAAGTGTCGAGGCCTTACGACGTTGGTTTGGGTATGGAATGGACACCCTCAGATCATACTCAGATTGACAGTATTTGGAAAAACGGTTTTGGTTTCTCTACAATGATGGAATGGGGTTTTCCTTGGTCGGTGAAAATGGAAACCTGGGCAGCACAGGATAAACTCATGCATAGGAGGGTGTAGCCAATCACTCTTGAGTGGGCCAGACTTGCCCTCGTGGTAGCAGGAGTTTTGAGTTTTCAGTTCCAAATAGGAGTGACAGAGCATGGGGACATCTTCTCAAAAGATATTTCCAAGATTACCCCCTGTATGGAGAGGGACTTCTAGTTTGGCTTGGAACTACCAAAGTTTTGTCCCATACTTCTCCCAAGTAGCAGCACCCATGTCTGCTTTAACAAAGAAGGAGGATCATTTCCTGTGGATATAGAAGTGGCAGCAGAGCATTCAGAAGTTAAGAGAGCGATGATGTCCAATGTTCCTCTAGGAATATGCCTTTGAGATAATATTTACTCCTGGGAAGGGGAACGTAGTAGCAAATGCACTCAGCATGAGGTTTGGTCAGCAGCTACTGAGTGATCCGTCAGAGCAACTAGTCGCTCTATAGATATCTGTCAGGGATAGAGATGAAGGTGCTTACATCCAGTCTATAACTGTCACTCCCCCACTCCTTCGGCAAGTTGGGGAGGCACAGTGTGGGGGCATTGACTATGAGGCTTTACATGCTCAGATATCCACAGAACAGGCACCTGATGGATTTTCTAAAGGTGGGGAGCATGACGTCCTCTTTAGAGGACTTACCATGGTACCAGTGGCGCTTTGGGAGAATGTGTTGATGGAGTTCCATAGGTGCCCTATGTCGGTACATCCTGGTGTGGTGAAGATGAACCAGGACCTCCATCACCAGTACTGGTGGCCAGGGATGAAGAAAGCAGTGACAAATTTTGTATCATGATGTTTCACTAGTCAGTAAGTGAAGACAGCACAAAGTTGGAATATGTCTTATGAAAATAGTATACGGAGACCCTTGGAGTTCCTGGAGGGGGACCATGTATTCTTTAGAGTCCCTCCTCGATTGGGACTAAGGAGATTTGGCCGATGTGGCATGTTATCACCGAGGATTATTTTTCCTTTTCTGATACATCAGAGGAAATGCGAGGTAGCATACCACTTGTCTCTTCCACCGTATTTGAAGAGGGTGAAAGATGTCTTCCACGTATCTCAGCTGAGGGTATACATGCGCGAACCATCTCACATCATCGACCACGATGATCTGGACTTCGATGATGGGGTGACATTTAAGAGGTTTCAATAGAGATTGAGGATCGATAAAAGCAGGTCCTTCATGGGTGGTCGATAACTCTGGTGCACATACTCTGGCAGCATGAGAACCTCTAGGAGAGCACATGGGGGCCTAAGGCTCAGATTTGTACTCAGTACCCTCTTTTTGTTGTGTTTCCTTTGTTTTGGATTTCGAGGATGTAAATCCCTAAGGTGGGAAGAATGTAATGTCCCTGAATTTTTTTATAATTTTTTTAAATTATATGGAATTATTTTGAGACCAAAAAATCTGACGGTGTGTGATTATAAGGCCTAGAGTGCCCGTAATGATCCGTCAAAGTTTGGTTATGCTTTAATTAGCACACATAAGAAATTTTCCAGGAAAATTTGGATAGCACTTAAATAGTAGCCCGAATCAGAAATCTGAGGGTACCATTGTGTTCAGAATGGCGGGTTTACCATAGAAGAGACTTATGTTTCGTCGGCATGGGTCTCCTGTGAGAAAATCCAAAAATGGCATAATCATAATTAAAATAATTAAATAAATTATTTTATTTTCAAATGATTATAACTCACAAACGGTAGCTCGGATTAAAAATTCAAGACCACTACTGAACTTTTGAGGGAATTCTTTATTTAATAAGATACTAACTTTGGCGAGAGTGGGCCACCCGAGAACATTTGTTTTTGGCCGTAAATAAAATAATTAAGTGACAATTATTTTATTGTGTAATCCAAATCATTTAAACAGTAACTCAGATTGGAAATCCGAGAGTACCATTGGGTTCATTGTTGCGTGTTTCACTTGGGCAGAACCTATCCTCGACTAGCATGGCCCAAGGGCGACTGCTATAATTTTTCCAAACTAGTTTTCTTGTATGTTCAGTAAATGCGTGAGTGACGCTATATAATATCATAACCGGTGATCAGAATTGAAACCCGAGGGCACCGTTGAACTCGCAATGCTAATATTCATTTAAGAATACCTTTACCTTGACTACATTAGGTCGTGGGTGAAAGTTAGTTTTCATGAATTTCGTCGGAGAGTTTAAATAATAATAATAAAATAAAGAAAAACTTTTAATTTATTTTTAAAACTTCCCATATGATATTTAGTGGTGGGGACCACCCGATCTAAACACCCCCCAATTTAAATTCAAAGGTGAGGAACACCCAACCCTTGAACTCCCCCTTTAATGGGTGATAACTCTTGGTTTTTCTCCCATTGATGTGCCAACTCAATTAGTTTATTTAATAAACTTATTCGGAACTTCAGCATTTGGTTGGAGGATTGTTGGCAAAAGGGAGAGATCTGGATAACTTGGAATGAGATTCTTCAATGAAGAACATCTACTACAATGAAGAGAATCCTCTGGAATCGAAGAACGAGGACGACACTTGGGCCCGGAATGGAAACATCTTATGGGAGCAACAAACGCAGAATTCGCCATCTCATCGACTTCGTCTTCTTCCTCGCGCCACCTCCAACGGATAATCGAGGTAGGGTTTTTTATATAGGTTTGAATTTTTTTATTTATTCTTTATATCCTAAATTCATGATGATGATGGCCAAACAAACATGGTCATCGTTCGGCACATAAACCATGCTCATCTTTTTTTATTCTTCGCACATTCCTCGTACATTCTTGAACACCTAATATTTATTTGTGATGGAAACAAGGATTTTTGCTAAGCACGATATATGGACATGAATTCCTCGATGCAAGGATCAAAAATATGTGATCGTTTAATTTTTTGGGCATGGAATGAAGCCGAAATCGCTCGCAAAAATAGGCGTACAAAATATTTATTGGCACTGGAAAAGCAATATTCTATTGAGCTCAACATATGGATGTGGAGACCACCACCTGAGGATCGTGAATATGTGATCATTCTATTTTTCAGGGTAAGAATGAAGATTCGACAACCCATGGAAGCAGCGATGTGGCGGAGCATGATGGTCCAACGCGGCTGGTGTAGGTGGTGTGTGCGTAGCTAGCGGGGCCAGGTGGCTTCAGCCGATGACAAGGCATATTAGGTGGAGGTGCGAGTAGGCGGTGTGGTAGAGGCTGGTCATGTGCCAGGCGGGGGTGCGGTGGATTCTCGGTTCATGTACAGTTGTGAAAAATTGTTGAACAATAAAATTAGATTGGAGAGAGGAAGGAATTTATAGGAAATAAAATTAAAATGAAAATGATTATAAAAAAAGAAATAGAGGTGCTATTTGGACACGCATGAACCAAAATGGGATACCCCTCTTGTGAGTGAATCTCAAATGAGATTTGAGAGAGAAATGTTCAATGAGATGAAATAATAATAATATAATAATAATATTATTATTATTTATGATTGTCAAAACCCTATTCCATACATAACTTATCTGTGAAGCCTCGGTTTCACGAACCATCAGCAGTAGTGGGACCCTGACTTCGAGATGAAAATTATGAGTCCAACATTGGATGTCTTTTTCTTGTTTTTAGATTGGGTAACTAAATCACTCAGAGAATAATATATTTAATATTATTATTAAATCTTCGACCCGCCATAACTCCCGTGTGCGACGTCCAATTGACTTGCTGTTAGTGGCGATGTGATCCTCACATTAATATAGTCAATTCAAGTATAATGTTGGATAATAAATTATGGTTTGTGGCTTGGGTTCATGAAACTCCCAATAATATTATTATTATTATTACATGATTTGTATGTGACATATCTCCCTCATACGATGTCAAAACAACGAACCATCTGTGACACCAGAAACCTTGGATCGAGATGGTCGTTTTGGTATGCCCCACTTGTGTTCTAGATAATGTTGGGATATAGTGAGGCTGGATTGAGAAAGAATCCCCCAGGGCCCTCAGGACTAAAATACTAATAACTTACAGTCACAGAGTCTGATTGATGCACCATATATTGCATTGATACCCCAAAAACGTGGTGGTCCTTTGGGTAACATCTTCATGGGACTTTGCATCAGTTGGGGTATCACCCCAGGGATTAAGGAGCAGACCCTCCAGGAGACGAGAAAGCTTAGTGCGGGAACCCAATAGCTTGCTATGATGTGAAAATGAATAGTGATCATGTGTGGGTATACACCGAGCGATCCTATGTGGGTCATCACCCAACGATCTTATTTGGGTCAGCACCAAGCAATATTGTGTGGGTTAGCACTGAGAGATCCTGTGTGGGTCAGCACCTAGCGATCATGTGTGGTTCAACACCAAGCAATCCTGTGTGGGTCAGCATCGTGCGATCCTGTGTGGGTCAGCACCGAGCGATCATGTGTGGATCATCGCCTAGAGATATTATGTCGGTCAGATGACGTACTGACGATGTACTAAGATCCTCTGTGAGTCTGATGATGGTTTAAGATCCTTCGTGGGTCTTTCTCTTAACAAGGTAAGATGATTCAGTAGTTACATCTAATCATATCTACTATTGTACCTAAGAAATACCTCTTGTGAGCTGAGTCAATACCTTTGTGGTATTCTTCTGTGTGGCATACCTATGTGGTATTACCTTCGTGGTATTTCTTCCTTTTGGGAAGAGTTGAGATTTGGGCTTTTGAGTTTGAATCTATGTTTACTCATGATTGAGATGGGTATACTTGATAACTTAGCTTTATGTATAGGAATATACCTAAGTAGGGTTATCACTAGTTTACTTGATTTGTGGATTATCATTAGTAGATTTTTTGAGACCATGATGTTCTCAGGGTCCATATTAAGTATCTTTATACTGACCCCAACACGGGCTATGCCCGCACCTTGTTGTGTTTGGTGCAGACAATGGAAAATGCTGACTGAGGCAAGAGTACCTAGACTGGAGGTAGCTCGGAGGTGGACATTAGATGAGGAAAACTACAGATACAACCGTTCGATATTTGTACCTACCCTTCAGGTAGGATCCTTGGCGTGTGTTCACATGAGCTATTTTAGTTTACTAGTACCTTTCTGTTTCTTGTACTTTCTTGTTGGGCTTGTATTCTGGCCCCTTTTAATTTCTGTAATCACTCTATTTTTCTATACATTTTTCTTGTGTTCGTATCTTAATGTGTGCATGGTTGCGTTAGTTTATAGGTTATAAAGGAAATTCCTTCCCAATTTTAGGGAATACACCTTCGGTTCTAGTCACCAGCCAATGGCCTATGGAAGGTGGGTTTGGGGTAGTCATGGCACGGGCACTGGGGGGACGGGTTGTGACATCGGATGGTCAGCAAGGATAACTATAGTACCCTGGTTTGAGGTATGTAGCCTTTATTTATGAATTTTTATTTGTTTAATGGGCATGTGATGAGTTGGAAAGAGGTTTGGAGAGTTTGGAATGGTTTTGGATGAGTTTGGATGCTTTTAAAGGGTTGCAAGGTTTGAGCACGGTTAGTGGAAACCGTGCGGGTTCTCCCGGAAACCATGAAATGGAGATAGTATGCTTCGCATGGCCTATGCATAGCTTTCCAAACCATGCGAGGAAACTGTGTGGACCCTATCTCTCGAGGTAGTAGCGTGCACACGGTTAGCGCACGGTTTTCCAAACCCTGCAGCTAACCGCTCTGCCACTAAAAAATAGGGTTATAAGTTCCAGGATCCCTTGGTATTAAGATATTTCAGTCCAAACTTCCTCCCACTGATGGCTCACTCAGTTTCTTCAGTTCTCAGGGGGTTGAGGAGCTTTCCCACTCATTTTGGAAACATTTTGAAGAGGGTTCTTGGTGTGTTGAAGGTGGTTTCTCCCAGGTAAGTCTCTCCTCTTGGTTTCTTTGTGGTTTCCTCTAGATCTACATCCCCCTCTCTCTTGGTTTTCTAGATCTACACTCGTTGTATGTAGATCTAGGGTTTTGGTTGCCTTTAATGT
This sequence comes from Viscum album, assembly GCA_963277665.1. Classification (NCBI taxonomy): domain Eukaryota; kingdom Viridiplantae; phylum Streptophyta; class Magnoliopsida; order Santalales; family Viscaceae; genus Viscum; species Viscum album. The sequence continues at coordinate 1,352,037,106 of OY728153.1, read as the reverse complement.
TAATTTTAAGGCTTGTGATGGTTAGGGAAGGGGATCTAGAGAGGTTTTGGTGGTGCGTTCGTGGGATTTGAGGTGTGGTTCCTTGTGGGTCGATTTCTCAGGAACCCTAAAGGTAGTTGGATTATCTCTCGACTCCACTTGGTTAGAGCTAATGGTTTTGGTTAAAATTAATTTGTTGTGTTTGAAGGTAATTGTGTTTTGATGTGCGAAATTGGTGGAAAATATCTTGGGTGAAGTTTTGGGGATTTTTGGGGAAAAGGGTGTTTTGTGGTGAAATGCTATTGTTGTGGATTTTAAAATGGGATGTTATGGTTGATTTGTGAAAATGATTGATGGAATGTTTTTCAATAAAAGGGTTGTTTTATTGAAATGGTTTTTGTCATGGAAAATGATTTTCAATAAATGGGTGATTTATTGAAGTATATTGATGTGCAATGGAATTGGTTGATTGCATGATGTGGTGACCTTGATGGGATATATGATTGGTTGTGATTGATTTGAATGTTGTGTGGAAGTGGCGAGAAGTACCACTATAAAAAGGGTTGGATAGTGGATGGAAGGGCCACTGTCCAAGGTAAGTGGACGGGAAGTTCCACTAAAGTGTGAATGGGTGAACGGGTTGGACAGAAGCTCCACCATTTGGTTGTTTTGTTGTTTTTTTGTGCATTTCTTTGCAAGATGTAAATTGTGGTGCTAATGTGAAATGATGAAATGACTTGTGGCATGTTTGGTTGGATTTCCCTTGATTGTTTGGTTTGGGTGTGATGGCTTGGTAAGGGCGTGTTGGGATTATGAAAATGGTTGCACCTGTGATTTATTTTATATAATCTATTTTATATAGATGTGCTAACGGTTTTCTCCTAGTGGCGTGTATAGGGAAGTCATTTGGGAAAAACCTTCTGAGTTTTAGAACACACCCCCTACTTTGGTACGTTGGTGTCTTTGCAGATGTTGTGTATCATGATGTGGGAAAAGGTAAGGCATCACACTCCTTTAGTGGAGCATTGTGATACCTTGATGGAGCTTGGAGTGTGAAGCTTGGTGTGGATCTGTGGTGGTGTTGTGGCTTGTCTGGTATTTGGTTGTTTAGTATCCATGGTGTACTCTGATGTTGTGTGGACATATATGGTTGTATTGGTTTTGAGTTGTATTGTGGAACAACTTGGTTGTCTTTTGGGAATACATATTTGGCTTTGAAATTTCATGCATAATTTGTTGTTTGTTTGGTTGGTTTTGTCCTAAGGGAAAATTGTTCCCTGACTTGATCTTGAAGCCCTCAGCATTTATTTCCTACCTTTGGCATCTTGGGAACATCTCTTAAGGCCATGTATCCCTCACCGCCTCCTCAAGCCAATGAGGTAGGGGTGGGGTGTTACAAGTGGTATCAGTTTGTTCGGTCCTTTGGAGTTGATTCTCAGATTTGGTGTTGACATTCTTTGTCATGCATTCTTTGAGTCGGCATGGTAGCAAGGCGTAGGAATGTCGGAACTTGGAATGTATAGCATAAAAGTACCTAGCTAACCCTTTTATGGTGAAATTCAAGTTACTAGGGAGTTGGGTACATAAGTGTTTTGGAGACACTTATAGGAATTGGATATCTGATTGTCGTGGGTGTAGCCAATGAGATGAGCATGACATGCATGGTAGAAATGAATTCCCACTAGGATTCATATTTCATTGGGCATAATGATTTATGGGCTGAATTGAGAAATGGTTTTTCAAATGTGTGAAAGTGTAATGTGAATAAATTGGTATTTTGAAAATGGTTGGGTTTCAAAATGGTGAAACATGGCCAATGTGGAAAATGTGAACTTCTGGAAAGCCTTCTGTGATAGTGTTGTGTAATGTGATTTGAAATGGGATTTTGTGATGTCTAAGGAAGTGAGACTCATGGTTGTTTGTTTTCTGTTTATAAAAATGGCATCGGGTAGGCGTCGTAGAGACCAACCGGAGGAGGCTGCTGAGAATTTGGTAGCACCTGGGCCACAGGTGAACCAACAACTAGTGCAAAGCATAGTGCAAGCTTTCCAAGCTGTGGAAAGTGGGAAAAAAGTGGATGAACCAAGGAATGTAGATCATGTGGTTCAGTTTCAAAAGTAGAATCCACCCATCTTCAGGGGTGATTCAGAGCCAGGGATGGCAGAAGCATGGTTGAATGGACTGAACAAGATCTTCGATTTCTTGTAAACGCCACTAGAGTTGAAAGTGAAGTTGGACACGTAAATGTTGGAAGATCATTCCATTCAGTGGAGGGAGTTGGTAGTCAAAGAGGGGACGGACCCAGGTATGATGTGGAAAGGCATTAAAGAATTTCTTAATAAACAATTCTACCCACATATTTTCAGAATTCATTGTACGACTGATTTCTTCAGTTTCGAGAAAGAGCTTAGGTCTATGATAGAGTATGTAGATAAGTTTATGAACTTAGTGTGGTTTGCACCCGAGGTGGCGGGTAGCACGTCGTTGAAGGCAAGGATCTTTGAAGCCGGATTAAGGCAAAATTTTCATTCAAAGATAGATGTGTTGTGTATAGATTATTACACAAATATGGTGAATAGAGCCTCAGTGGCTAAGAGAGATTTGTTGGGAGCTCCGGTCAGAGGAAACAAGGTGGTACCCATGGGGAATAGTGGTAACTTTAACATTTTGTTCAAGATGATGAGGGACACTTATTCCCAAGGTGGGAGTATGGCATATAATCCAACGGCAGGATTGGTGAATCTTCCTCCAAATCCCCAGAGCAAGCTGAGATGTTTTCAGTGTGGTTCTATGAGCCACATCAAGCGGGATTGTATGGCACAACCTCAAGCATGTCATAATTGTAAGCAGATGGGGCATCTGCAGCATTATTGTCAGAATTCTCCGAGGTCAGTTGTGCGTGATACTTATCAGGGATCACAGACGTCATATGCTTCGATGGGATGGGGGCAGCAGCACACCCCTCATCAGTAGAGTAAAGTGGGTCATGGTGATTCTCGGAATACCACGACGAATCCATAGGGTAATAAAGAGCAGAGTGTGGCAAGCAATCATGTGTTTGGAGCTGATCAGGTTGTGGTGGATGATCAGTCGGGACCATCCACGGTTCAAGGTACTATTCTTTTAAACTCTACCTTGATGCAAGTGTTGTTTGATACGGGTGCTTCATACTCTTTTATTTCTGCACATGTGGTTGATTTTCTGGGTTTAATAGTAAAAATGATTCCCTCTGTTTTAAAAATTCAAACTCCACTAGGTCAAAGAGAGTGTGGATCCTTCTTGTGTAGAGCATGTGGTATCGTTGTGGGCGAGGTTAAGCTAATGTGGAATTTTTCAATGCTTAAGATGGATGGGTATGATGTAATCCTGGGAATGGATTGGCTGGTGGCATTTAAGGCCCACATTGATTGTGATGCGCGAATAGTGGCTTTTATGGCACACGATGGTGTTATACATCTCTTTAGAGGAGAGAGGAATGAAAGGTAGGGTGCAATGGGTTTTTTGGAAGCAGGAGTGGTTACGTTATCGTATCAATTGGAGGTATTACCATTGGAATCGGTAGAGGGTGTTGAGCATAGTGTTTTTTCGGCAGTGGTAGATCTGTTCATGGATGTTTTTCGTGAAGAATTATTCGGGTTACCTCTTGTAAGAGAAGTGGAGTTTACGATTGATCTCCTTCCAGGGACCAGTCCTATATCACTTCCATCTTATCGGATGGAACTAGTTGAATTTCAGGAATCGAAAGTCCAGTTGGAAGAGTTATAAAGAAAATGTTTTATCAGACCTAGCACGTCTCTGTGGGCAGTGCCAGTTTTGTTTGTGAAAAAGGCATATGGATCTTTGAGGCTATGTGTTGATTATCGTAGACTTAACCAAGATACAATGAAGAATAGATATCCACTTCCACGAATTGATGATTTTTTCAACGAGTTAAGGGAAGCCCAGTGGTTCTCCAAGATTGACCTGAGGTCGGGATATCATCAATTTCGGGTGAGGAAAGACGATATTCCTAAAACATCTTTCAGAAGTAGATATAGCCATTATGAATATGTGGTTATGCCCTTTGTTATAACGAATGCGCCAGCGGTGTTTATGGCATTGAAGAATCAGATATTTCAGAGATATCTGGATTCATTTGTGGTGGTGTTTGTAGACGATATTCTGGTGTATTCAAAGACAAGGGTGCAGCATGAGCAGCACTTGGCGACAGTGTTGGGGATCTTGAGGGATCATCAATTGTATGCCAAATTGTCAAAGTGTGATTTTTGGGTACAGGAAGTTCATTTTCTTGGCCATGTGATTTCTAAAAGGTGTGTTTCAGTGGATCTAGACAAGATAGAGGCTATTATATTGTGGCAACCGCCAAAGAATGTGTTTGAGATATGGAGATTTCTTGGTCTAGTTGGGTATTATCGGTGTTTTGTTCATGATTTTTCATTTTTGGTTTCACCAATGACAGCTTTGACAAGAAAGAATGTTCCATTCCAGTGGAATTAACAGTGTCAGCATTGTTTCTAAGAGCTAAAGGATCACCTTACATCAGCACTAATCTTGGTTTTTCTAGAACCGGGAAAAGGGTATGTGGTGTATTGTGATGAATCGGGATCAGGTTTGGGGTGCGTTCTCATGCAAGGGAATCATGTGGTTGCATATGGCTCACGGCAGTTGAGGGTGCATGAGAAGAACTACCCAACTCATGATTTGGAGTTGGCAGTAGTGGTCCATGCTTTGAAAGTATGGAGTCATTATATATTCAGTGAGAAATTCATGGTATATACATATCATAAGAGATTGAAGCATATTCTCTCACAAAGGTACATGAACTTGAGGCAAAGGAGATGGATGGAATATCTCCATATATTTGATTTTGACGTAATGTACACACCAGGTAAGGGAAATTTGGTGGTGGATATATTAAGTAGAAAATCATATTCTTATGTGGTAAAACAGGCATCAGACCAATGGCAGTTGATGTCTGTTATACTTGATATGCGGTTGGAATGTGAGGACCAGGGTGATAGAGCGGTCTTCTTTCTGGTTTTGTTGATTTTTGACTTGGTTTTCTTAGTTAAAGAGACACAGATATCCAATTCTGAGTTTGTGACCATGGGGTCGAGACTCAATGGTGGGGAGACCATTGAGGGTTGGAAACTGGAGGGAGATTTAGTTCTGTGGTTTCGGAATCGGATGGTTGTACCAGTTGCTTTTCAAGAGGATCTTCTCAGGGCGTATCATCATTCCATGTGGTTTGTTCATCCTGGAATTCAGAAAATGTATAAGTCGCTGAAGGCACAGTTCTAGTGGGCTAGTATGAAAAGAAGTGGGGCTGAGTTTGTTTCTAGATGCTTGACTTGTTAGCAGGTCAAGGTAAAGCATCAAAGGCCAGCAAGAATGTGGCAGTATTTAGCAATCCCTATTTGGAAGTGGGAGTAGATAGCGAAGGATTTTGTCACAGGTCTCCCAAGAATGGTCAGAAAGCACGATGTCATTTGGGTGATAGTGGATCGGCTAACGAAGTTGGCCCATTTCATCCTGATTCGTGAATCGCATATGGTGGAGGATCTGGCCAAAATATATATCTGGGAGGTGGTAAAGAGTCATGGTGTCCCGATTTTTATTGTATTAGATAGAGATATGAGGTTTACATCTCATTTCTATAAATCCTTACTGCAAGCCCTTGGAACTAAGTTGACCATGAGTATGGCGTATCACCTTCAGATGGATGGTCAATCCAAGAGGATGATACAAACTCTGGAGGATATGTTGCAGGATTGTGTCAAATATTTTTGTGGCTCGTGGGAGGAGCACTTGTCATTGGTAGAGTTTTTGTACAATAACAGTTATCAGGAATCCATACATATGGATCTGCTTGAAGCATTGTATGGGCGGGCTTGTCATTCTCCACTATATTGGGTGGAAACGGGTGAGTCATCGATGGTTGGACCGAGCCTTGTCTATGAGACTACGGAGAAGATCAAGTTGATCAAGAAGAGAATAGAGACAGCTCAAAGTTGTCAGAAATCGTATGTGGATCGTTGTCGATGGTCGTTGTCGTTCGAGGTGAGTGATCATGTTTTCATGAGGATCTCTCTTAGTTTGGGACATTGTCTGTTTGGAAAGCAGGGAAAGTTATCTACAAGGTATATTGGATCTTTTGAGATTCTTGAGAGGGTTGGTGAGGCGGCTTATCATTTGGATTTTCCACCGAGGATCGATGCGGTGCACAATGTGTTTCATGTGTCGTAGTTGAAAAAGTAGCAGCTGGATCGTGACCATTTGATTCGATGGGATCATGTTGTGCTAGAACTGGATGCTTTGTTGGTGAACGAGCCATTGTGGGATGTGGATAGGAAACAGAAAGTCTTGTGTAGTAAAAGAATCGGTTTAGTTTGTGTTTTGTGGAAGCATAGTCATATTGAATAGGAGACTTGGGAGAGGGAGAAAGAAATGGTCGAGCAGTGTCCCAAGCTCCTTCGGCAAAAGGTGGGTTCACTACTTTCTGGGGATGGAAAGTCCAATGGTGAGGAGAATGTAGTACCCTAGGTTTGAGGTATGTAGCCTTTTTATGCATTTTTATGTGTTTAAAGTGCATGAGATGAGTTGGAAAAAGGTTATGAGAGTTTGGAATGGTTTTGGATGAGTTTGAAGGCTTTTAAGTGGGTGCACAGTTTGAGCACGGTTAGTGGAAACCATGCGGGCTCTCCAGGAAACCGTGCAAGGGAGACAGTAGGCTTCACACGGCCTGTGCACAGTTTTTCAAAATGTGCGAGGAAACCAAGCGGACCCTAGCTCTCAAGGAAGTAGTTTTCTCACAATTAGTGCACGGTTTTCTAAACCATGTGGGCTAAACGTGCGGCCACTTTAAAATAGGGTTATAAGATCTTGGCTCCCTCAGGCTTAACTTATTTCACTCCAAACATCCTCCCACTCATGGCTCACTCGATTTCTTTGGTTCTCAGGGGGTGTAAGATCTTTCCCACTCATTTTAGAATCATTTTGAAGAGGGTTCTTGTTGTTTTGAAGGTGGTTTCTTCCAGGAAAGTCTCTCCTCTTGTTTTTATTGTGGTTTCCTCAAGATCTACATCTCCCTCTCTCTCAGTTTTCTAGATCTACACTCGTTGTGTGTAGATCTAGGGTATTGGTTGCCTTGAATGTTAATTTTAAGGCTTGTGATGGTTAGGTAAGGGGAACTAGATAGGTTTTGGCGGTGCATTCGTCGGATTTGAGGTGCGGTTGCTTGTGGGTCGATTTCTCAAGATCCCTAAAGGTAGGTGGCTTCTCTCTCGACTCCACTTGGTTAGAGTTAATAGTTTTGGTTACAATTAATTAGTTTTGATTGAAATTAATTGTGTTTTCATGTGCGAAATTGGTGGAAAATTTCTTGGGTGATGTTTTGGTGATTTTTGGGTAAAAGGGGGTTTTGTGGTGAAATGCTATTGTTTTGGATTTTAAAATGGAGATTTTAAAATTTAATGTTATGGTTGATTTGTGAAAATTATTGAGGGAATGGTTTTCAATAATAGGGTTGTTTTATTGAAATGTTTTTTGGTATGGAAAATGATTTTCAATAAATGGTAGATTTATTGAATTATATTGATGTGCAATGGAATTGGTTGATTTCAAGATGTGGTGACCTTGATGGGTTATATTATTTGTTGTGATTTATTGTAATGTTGTGTGGAAGTTGAGAGAATTACCACTATAAAAAGGGGGTGGATAGTGGACGGAAGGGCCACTATCAATGGTAAGGGGACGGGAAGTGACACTAAAGTGTGAATGGGTGAACGGGTTGGATGGAAGCTCCACCGTTTGGTTGTTTTGTTGTTTTGTTGTGCATTTCTTTTCTAGATAGAAATTGTGGTGCTAATGTGAAATGATGAAATGACTTGTGGCATGTTTGGTTGGCTTTCCCTTGATTGCTTGGTTTGGGTGCGATGGCTTGGTAAGGGCATGTTGGGCTTATGAAAATGGCTTCACTTGTGATTTATTTTATATAAACTATTTTATATAGATGTGATAATGGTTTTATTTTAGTGGCGTGTGTAGGGAAGTCATTTGGGGAAAACCTACTGAGTTTTAGTACTCACCCCTTTCTTTGGAATGTTGGTGTCTTTGCAGATGTTGTGTATCGTGATGTGGGCTAAGGTAAGGAATCACCCTCCTTTGGTGGAGCATTGTGATCCCATGATGGAGCTTGGAGCGTGGAGCTTGGTGTGGAGTTGTGGTGGTGTCATGGCTTGTGTAGTGTTTTATTTTTTAGTTTCCGTAGTGTACTCCGATGTTGTGTGGACATGTCTGGTCGTATTGGTTCTGAGTTGTATTGTGGAACAACTTGGTTGTCTTTTGGGAATACATGTTTGGGTTTGAAAGTACATGCATCATTTTCTGTTGGTTTGGTTGGTTTTTTCCTAAGGGAAAATTGTTCCCTAACTTGATCTTGAAGCCCTCAGCATTTATTTCTAGCCTTTGGTGTCTTGGGAAAGTCACTTAAGGCCAAGTATCCCTCATTTCCTCCTCAATCTATTGAGGTAGGGGCGGGGTGTTACAATAACAATATAGTGGAAACTTTCATAAATAAGCATAAACATTTAAGGAAACATATAAGACTAGATCATAGGAACTTTAAAAATAAACCTCTGCATAATATAGAAAGTATAAATCAAATAATTCCATTTACATGATCACATGGTATTCTACTAGTATAATAATCATATGCAATATCAATAGCCAATTTCCAAATGATGGAATTCATAATTTCAGACTTCATTACAACATAGTCAAGGCCTTGTTCCAAGACTACATATAAAACTTTGTCAGGGCCTTGTGCCAAGACACTATTTAGTCTCATGTGACCTGCCGATGCATCGAGGAGCTATAGCGGGCTCCACCCGTCACTTACTATGTCCAATGCATTCCTAATATGAAAATTTTGAAACATGACATAAATATTCATATTAAAACTAGCATACGAAATGTCAATACTTTATCCATAAACCATGAATGGTGTAAAAATAACACATCCCTAGTCAAACATATCACAAAATCTTTAATACAATATGGAAGTTTTGTATCATAATAAATCAACTTCAAACAAGTTTAAAATCTATCAAATGATGTTTACATAGTTGGAATCAAAACTTTTTTAGAGAAATATCTCTTTCAATTTTGAAATCATTTAAAAATAATATAATTATAAAAGATAAATTTTATTTTGAAAATGTTTTTATAAGATTTTATGGGAATCTTTGATGAATTTATAATGGCAATAAATAGCAGCACCCACCATATAAGTTAAAAAAGACATTCTTACCTTAATTTTGTGGAAAAGGTCAAAATGTTACTTGTTTGGAAAATGACTGATGGATTCCTTTGAAAACATATATGGTAAAATAAGGGTATAAATCACTTTAACTCATAGTCTAGTAAATGTCATTAATGTTTTGAATTACATTTTTCTGAAAACACGGATGTGGATGATAAAGAGGTCCACGTAGATACTTACGTATTAACAACCTCGAATAAGTAAAGAGATTGAAGAATTAACCATTAAATTGCACTTTTCCTTGGTCGAGGGTATGTTAACTCCATAAATAATTTTTAAATCATTGTTATTAAATTATAAAATAATCATATACATAAATATGATATCATATATAATCTTCCAATAATTCTTTGTTAATAATGTTTTAGTAGTATCATCGTTTCAGGTGTTAACTAATTCATTTTCCATTATATGTTGGGTTATGTAAGCCATGTTTGTTATGAATAGGATGTATTTGATTCATATACAAAATTATATTAAGTTCTTAAACATTTTTTTAATCATAAAAGTAAAATCATTCATGAATGATTACGATGGGGAATGGGTCTCATCGCGTTCGTGGAGACGGTAATTCGTACGTATGCACGAGCGAAAATATCATTATATTGATGGTGAAATCGTATGAAATTGGATCTTATATCATATATATAGAATAATTAACATTATGTATTTATTATTTAAATTATTTATACTCATTATTATACCCATACAAATAATTAAGTGTTTGAATTATAAACTACACCATGATGTGGATACGGTAAGCCATACGCACACATGTACAATGACATTGTCATTCATCGGATAGATAGAATAATGAATATGGTTGTAACATATTTATAATAACATCATAGTATTCAGTAGGTACTAGAGTTATTATTTTGGTATGGAAACAATAATGAAAGAGGATGTGGAAGAAGAAAAGATGTTGAAAGTGGGTGGTGAAATTATTACCCGTTCTTCAGGTGTTTTCTTTAGATTTGATCAAAAAGGATCCTTTGGATGTATTTATGATCAAAGTATGGACTCTAGGATGAATTTAGAGCAGTTTGTAAGATATTTGGGAAGGGTTTGGCCAAGGCAAATGGCTTTGGAGGTGTGATTTTAAGAGATGGGTTAGTTCCCTTTTATAAGAGAGGTGAGGGTCACATTAGGAAAAGATATAAATATTGTTTTATAATAATATAATTCTCGGTTTCTCATGGCTCCAAAATGAATTATTTTGAATCTATGGTAGGTATGGGTTGAAAACCTCTCAATCGATCTGTTTTAGACAGGTCTAGGTCACCAAATTATTGTTATCTTTGAGATTTAACTCTTAGATAAATAGTTTTACATTTACCATGTCTTTTTGTATTTTTATAATATGTAGTTAATAAACATACAACAAACTACCAAAAGAACCCAATGTTATTAATTAGTAATATATATAACCCAAACTAAGTCCTTTGGATGATCCTTATATTTTTAGGAATATTATATTAACCTATAATATTGTATTTGTTTTAAAAACTCATTTATGTCGATTTTAACAATATTTAGTATTTGGTTTTTGAGAAAATCATTATAGCATGATTACTTCTAAAAAAATAATTTAATCAATCCTAACATGTCATATTAACCTATAAAATTAGTGGAATTTATCAAAATTATAAAATTAAATTTATTTTGATATTTATAATATAAATTATTTTAATCATTCATTAATAAAGTAATTAATGCATCATCATTCTGTTATAAATAAATTTAATTATTTAAGTTCCAAAAATTATAAATAAAATATCATTATTTAGAAAATATTTTTAGATTCATAATGAATATTCATAGTCAAAAATATAACATATATAACCCCATATAATAATTGTTTTACTAAAAGATAAATGTTTATATTTTTTTATCTTTACTTTAAATTAATTAATATAAAGTGTCATTATCACTCTCATGTTTCTCTATGTGGTCCCAAAATTGACACAAGGATGCCCATAGTTGGACATGAATCAACAAATGGGAGTAGGAAACATATTATGTTAACTTAATATTATTATAATATTATTTTTTACCCTTATTTACTAGATCTACCCTTTAACCATGTTAAATAAAATATTTACCGAAGTCGTAGAAATTATTTTAAAATTAATTCCTATTCTCAAAACAAAAAGCGTGTTTTTAAGAAATAATAACTATCATAAGATTGACAATTTTTTATGTCCAGTTTAAATGTGGAATTGCATAAAATGATCTAAATTATACTAAATGATAAAAATATAATCTAATGATACTTAAAAACTTCTCAAATTTATAATTTAACACTATAAATTATTTCGATTAAAAAAGTTGTTTTTAATTAAAATTTAATATATCTCACTATTCATCAAAAATTGAATGTTTTCATAAAAGTACAAAAAATTAACCCTATTATAATTTTGATATTCCAAATGAAAAAATGATGTCAATTTTGAAAAGTAAAATTTATAAAATTTCAAAAAATGGGTATTACTATTTATAACGGCTAGTTTGATTGGTCAGGGTGTGTTAAAACTCCAAATTGTGAACAACGCAAGCTACTGCATTATTCAAAGGGAAATGTACCGTCGAATCTTGGGGTGTGACACATAATATTTTATGTTTTTTTATATAATTGTATTATAATGAAAGTGATAGTTTTTGAAAAATCATTATTCACTATTCATGCAAAAAACTACACTTTCTGAAAAATATCAAAATTTCCTAATATGATAATTTTTAATGGTTAATTTAAAAAAAGTATATTTTTTATAAAAAATCCAAAAATGGAATAATTTATTTATATTTATTTACACCAAAACCATCTAAAACCCATTTTATAAAGAATATATTCTTATATGAAAAAATGAATTTATTCCATTAATTTTTTATGTAATAAAAAAAATACTAGTGTAAACATTTTTGTGATTGAATTAGTTATTATTATTAAGTAAATATTTTTTATATATATTTCATAATTCAGATATTCTAATTCATACATACTAACCTAACGACATGGCTATAACATGAATGTTTAAATAATATTATTTTTCATTTTATATAAGATTGAGGTTACATGTGGTGAAAACTATAGAATACTGTATTCATTTAAAGGAAAATAAAATCTCGGGGTATTACTGTTTAAATATGTTTGATAAAATATGGGAATTTATATAATATTTTATGATACACTACAATTTATTTTCAGGATTATCTATATTGAATTTCCATACATGGAAACTATATGATCCTTATCTTTTAAGTCTAATACATTTTATTTACTATGGTTATTTCAGTGGTTTTACTGATTTTTTTAAATTTTACTCTCTTTGGTAATTAAAATCGTCATTAAATTTTTTAATAAAATCTCACATTATTTCCTCTTTTTGGGTTGAGAATTGTTCTCCCCCATGTGCTTATTTTTAAAAATGTTTTATGAAAGTTTTAAACTATACATAAATGGTCGATAAATAATATGTTTTGTTTTTTTTAATTTATTTAGAAATTATTAAGATGATTCTTTTCATATGAATTATGTATGAATCACTTTAAAATTTTATAAAAGTATTAAAGGAATGTTCTTATTTAATGTATACAAAATGAATTTATTTAAATACTTTTATAACCATTGTTTTCATTGAATATTCCATAACACGTATCAATGATTTATTTCAAGGAAAATATTTTTCCTTGTATTATAGGTATGTTTTTTTAATAATATTAGAGGAAAAGATTAATTTCCCTCATTTTCATATAATGGTTTAAAAGATCTTTTAAATGTATTTTTATCTATGCCTTCATCCTTGGATATTTTTTGTACTCCATGAGGGATATGTTAAAATGATACCAACCATTTTATTTCTCTATATATGTTATTAGGATGATGTGTCATGGATCATTCTAGTAAACCTCTATCTTTTCCCTGGGTTAATTATGTTATGTTGAAATCATTACGTAACCTATATCTTTTCCACATATTATCCTTTGATGAAATAATGAATGTTTTTATGCTATTATGAAACACTTATACATGGTTTTAATTATGTTTTTGGATATTCTATAATTTTATATACCTAGAAATTATTCGGAAAAGGAATAAATCTCAGGATACAATATTAGCTGGAATTTATAGTGAACCCAATTTAGTAAGGGACTAGTCCACAATGATTATGTTGGAAACGATCCCTCATTAATTAAACTATTTTATATTATTATGCCTATTACACAAAATTATGATTTTTCTTTATGATATTTTATCATGAAATTTGATTAATTATTAATGAGTACAAACTATTATGATTTTTTTCTTCTTTATGACAAATTCTTATGGAATAAGTCATGATTAATGATCTTTTACTACTTCGGTATATCTTTTGTAATTTATTATCTTGTTTTATACCATTTTAAATTTATTATGATCACTTGTGATAATATTTTATATCTATTATGTTTACCATTTCTAAGAATATAATCTCACCTTTATTAAGTTTCATTTTCTATGGTTATAATGAATATTATTAAATAGATTATTTATAAGAATGGTACTATCTGAGATTAAATTTATGGTATATTTTTATGATATTTCATGAAATAGTTTGATTATATATGTATTCTAAAAATAAAATAAACCTTTATATTTTTGGGGTCATGTATTATTATTATATTTATTTAATATTCATTTAAAATGATAAAAAAAATGAATGAAATGTTTGGGTTGCATTATTTGGAATTATATAATCATTTATAGTATATAGTGATACATATAAGAATGGAATAATATGAATCCACATACAAAATGATATTGTGATAAATTATTCTTCACAGCAATTAAAAATTCAAGAGAAAAAATACCCAAATCATGATTTTTGTACTATCAGTAGTAATTTTTTCATAATGATATGGTGGAATTTTTTATATGGTGAAAGTTTTGATATATATATAGATCATAAAACCTTGAAGTATATATTCCAACATAAAGATTTAATATGTTCCCTAGTATAAGGTAGGATTAGATTAAAAATTATGACTAGGAAATGCATTGTTTCCCTAAAATGGAAAATAAGGTTATTGATATTATTAGTCAGAATAACCATGATAGTTTTTAAATAATGATTATTTGAATAAATCCAATACTTATTCAATTTTTTGAATATGTATATTCAAATGAAGGGGATAGGTGGGAGATATTATCTTTCTAATATGAATGGACAAAAGGGTGGGAATTAAAGAGGCTTATAAAGAATATTTCTATCATTAAAGTATGGTTGGGATTTTTATTAGTTTAGTCATGTTAGTGATGTAATGGAATGGTTTAATAACTGAGTATATAAAAAATCAACACCATGATTCAAGAGGTAGTATTCAAATGAAACTCCTACATATACATTCTATATTCATCTCTGATGTAAGAAGATGTATACAAACCCAAAAGGGTGTTTTAGGTGGTAAAACATGAAAAGGGATAATGAAGAGTATGTATCTCATTGCTTGGTATCTCAACAATTTATGTCTCAAAATTATAATTGATTTCTATAAGTATTACCAATACTAGAATTGAAATGTGAAAACATAACCAATGATTTCATGATCATACTCACCAAAATAGCTAAAGACAAAAATGTTATTTAGGTTTTACTCATTCATCTAAGGAATTCATCACATTCAATTTATACCAGATAATATTTCACTATTGATATGATTCCCAGGATACACATTAAATAAGTGGTAAGGATTCATGGAGCACCACTCTCAATTATATATTATCAAGATTCTAAGTTTACTTCAATGTTTTGGTGAATTATTATTCAAGAATTGAAAACAAAGTTTATATTTAGAAATATATATCATCCTCAGATGGATGGTCATTATAAAAGGACTATTAATAACATATATGAATTTTTGAGAGCTTATTATATTGATTTTAGTGGCGTTTTGGATCAACACCTTCTACTTGTAAAATATTACAACAATAATATCTTTCACTTCAACATTTAGATGGGTCTCGATAAATCCCCCCTGGTAAATAAGTGTAGGAAAACAATATATAAGGATTGATTTTGGGAAATAAAGGTGTTGGGACATGATCTAGATATGGAAATGATAGTTAAGGCTAAATCTATCTCGCAACACATCAGGGTAGCTCCGGGTAAACAAAAAAGGTCGTAATGAAAATTGTCAGTGACAACTAGAGTTAAAATTTGGGGATAATGTGTTCCTACATATATGAAATTGTATGATAGTTATGATATTTTGATAGAAAGGTAATCCGATCACAATATATATTTTCCCTTTGATATTATTGACTGTATTGGGATGATTTCATATTTATTGACTGTTCCAATGAATCTCTCTCAAGTTTAATTTATGTTTTAGGTGTTTTTTTCTATAATTAAATAACTCATCCAAAATATATATTAAAATCATAGGTAGTTCTATTGGAACATGGTATTTCATATAGAGAACTACCATTGAAAATATTTGATCATAGGGATAATATGTTGCAGAACAAGACTACTCACCTCGTTAAATTTCATAGGAGGGATCATAAATTTAATGATTCAATGTGGGAACCTAAGGATATATATTGGTGTAATAATCCTCTGTTTTTATATTATACTGACTGAACTTTGGGCGATAAATCATTATTATGGTTAGTAAAACATAACCCCTAGATATGTTATGATATATTTCTCTTCAATGAAATTCAACATGCTCGATAGATATCATTACACACAACACAGAACATAAATATACTATAATATACTATTGAAATATTATTATTAAATAACACTACTATCTTATAGATATTGGATTGGTGGGTGTGAATATTTTTAACTTTATTATGAAAAGTATATGTACTTATTATTAAGGAAAAAATTATTGATTAACAATTTGGAAATAAATTCTTGATTTTAAATGTTAAAAAAATATCATTTTATGTTAAAAGATCAATTTTTCAATGTATTGTATAAATAAATATATATAATTTACCTTTATCCATTATGAAATTTTATTAGTTAAATATATTGGTATTTATGTTATTTCATTAATAATTATTAATACATTGATAATTTCATTATTGTGAATGAAGATAAAAATATTGGATTGTATGAAGTGATATTTTCAAAAAACAATTTTTATTGTTCGTAATGTATTTTCACTTAATAACTTTACCAGTCAGTATTAATGATTTATATTAAATATCTTTCATCCTAAAATATTTAATCAGTTGTATTAAAATTTATCTTTTTATTTTTTTTATGTAAGGGATAATAATAACTAATTATATTGCTGAAAATTTATATTTTTAAAAACATTTTTTGTTCAAATTTTTGTGATTATTTAAAATGTAATTTATGCCTTGTATAGAATTTTAAAATCGTAAAAAAATTCTATATTATGAACCACCATGTTTAAATTTAAAATAAGTTTAATTTTATTTTCTGGTCATTATAAATATTATACACGACAAAGACAGATAAAGGTTTAAATGATTTACAGTTGTGAAATTTAATGATGATACTTAAAATATAACTAAAATATGGATAAATGTTATCAATTAACTATAATTATACCAAATTTTATCATTTCATGAAATTTTTATTTCTTTAGGGATACCTAAACTTGAATATGAATTTTTTAAATTATAATATTTTCATTATTAACTTGTTTTCCACTCACCGCCCTTATAAAAGATATTTTTTTATCCTCTCTTATCCACACAACATGATCCATTTAGTTCGACAAATTCCAGATCCTGAACTATCATCGGACATTACGTTACTAGTTTTCATATAATCTTTTACCATTATTTTATCATACCTAATTTGTGTTTTTCTTTGGGGTAATTCCATGTAAATTTAGAGAATTCTCAAATCCCATTGGTCTATTCAATGTATGAGAATGGTTTGGAAAACTGTTCAGTTTTTCCCATGTAACAATACTATTTTCCCTATCAAACCATACGAAAAATTTTTAACCTTTTTATGGGGTGCACTATTTTCCAAAATTTTGAATCCATCCTTCCCAACCTGTGCACCCTTGTATAGAGGGGGTTGGCATAGTTGGTACACATTCTGAGAAATGTTGAACCCCCCAAGTACAAATTATTCACCCCAAATAGTAGGGGTGCATGGATAGAGAGAACTCGTTTTCTAACCATAATTCCCATCTAGGAAACATTGAATGCACTTATTTCATGCCTCGAATGTTTAATTAACAATTCATGAACATCAGGTTTATTAACTCAATCACCCCTGATCAACCTAATATGATTTCTCTTACTCTTATAATTTTTTGATAGGATTCTTATTCTCCTTTATCCACAATCTATTTTTTAATTATATTGAAGAACCACTTTGAGGGTATGTGGGAATCCCTAAAGAACCATTCCTTAACATCAAGTCACATCCACATTACAAAATTCAAAAAAATAATATAGTAAAACAGAACCCCGTCATCGTGTCAGCCGTCGTCACACACCCAGTTTCAAAATTAAAATATCATCATTGAAAATCATGTTAATCCTGCGAGTGGACCGATGTGCATCATCTACATTGAGGAAGGAAACATCTGGTCTATACTTCTTCACCATCATCCCATCACTTCTCCATCATCACTAGAATCCACCCACAAAAGCCGCAACAAACAACCCCAATACAGTCCATCATACTGAAAATTTATCAAGGCCGGAGACAACCAATCACCAGAAGCCATGATTACCACTAATAAAAACCCAAAATAGAACACTAAAGATGCATACAATTAAAACCATATCCAAAAAATGAAAGTACACCAGCTCTGGAAGCATCTTGAAGAACTTCGAACGCTGGAAGACAAATACAAAAACCGCTTAGTTTCCATTTCACTAGTTCCAACTAGTATAATCGAATAGAAACTTGTAATTAGTGCAGGTTGAGAAGCCAAGGAGTCTCATCAGACAACCATTGTCGATCCCAATGAACATTCTATTAAACAGTCATCGATGACCCAAAATTGAAAAATATCTTCATTGCTATAGAAACAGAAACTACAAATCCAAAAAACCATTGAGATAGAGAAACAAAGAAATAAAACCTAATAGAACAAAATGAAAACATTCCAACTCCAGCAGCACCTGAAGCCCTTCAAATGATGAACCAAAAATCCCCAAACTAGGTAGTTACCGTTGCATCATATTCAACTAGGAGGGGTGAATAGGCACTAAGGGTTAGTGCAGGTTGAGAGGACAAGGAGCTCTTCATCACAAAACCCATGTTGGGCCCGCAAAACCATCTTGAAATCAGTTGTCATCATAATATTATAGAACTAAATTTCCATAAAATACGAGCGGGAAAAAAGGAAAAAGGAAGAATAAGGAGAACCGAGTTCTATGGGATTAGTGGATGATAGAGAATAGAGAGAAAGGGGGAATCTCGATGGAAGCATCCAAGAAAGGGGACGAGAGGATAAGAAAGATGAGGAGGGACGTTGAAGGATTATCACTATGAGAGGTAGATGAGAGGGAGGGAGCGGTGGCATTGGGAAACCCTAGAATGAACAGGGAATTCTCCTTTAACTCCTTTTGTTGTGAATTAGTGATATGGTGGAAGAAGTCAACACCACTTGGGTATATAACCTCTTCCTTGTTTTGGATTCTATCTCTATCTCTCCCTCTCTCTATAATAATTCATACACATTGTATAGGGATGACTTTTCCTCTTTTTTTAGATGGTTTACATCTAGTTTTTAAAGGATGTCGTATAATTGGATCTGGATCCTAGATTTTCTACGTTATTATAAATTCTAATTTTCTACATAAAAATGAGGGCTAAGATTGGGCGAGTGATTATCAACAACCCTAATATAGGTGGTATAATTTCTAATTCGCTTATCCTTGATCATAATCTTAGGTATTTATTTATAATTTTTCAGTTTCACGTAGTGAAATTTAATTTATATTAGAAAAATATTATTCCCATGTAATTGTGAGACCCTTCAGATATCATGTTGGACCCATCGAGAATTATGATAATGTGCATAATGAAAACCCATGGGGTATGAAAATATCCTTGAAATGATGACACATGAAATTTAAAAACATGAATAATATGTTTATGAAATTTATCTAAATTCTTATTGCATGTTTGGTAATGTGATTTAATGGTGGATTGGATTAACCATAAAGGGTTAATGAGTTTTCTATTAATTTTTTATAATTAAATAAATTTGCGAATTGTTCTTTTTTTTCTTTCTGATAAATGTAATGAAACATGGTTTTGTTTGATAAATTAAATGGTTCACCAAGTAGATAAATTTAGATAAAATATTTACATACAAGTAACCTTATATGTATATATGTAAATGTGAATAATGAGTTTTGGATGATGGACTTATGATCCACGTACCCATCAAGTTCCAAATTACTACTATAGGCCCTTCTTCAATGCATTTTAATTGGTGATATATGTGACCAATGAGTTTTGCATGATAGATTGATGCTCTAATTACACATGTGGATCCATATTGCTTCTCTAGGACCCCATTATATGTAAGTGAATTGGGGATATATGTGATTCATCAAAGAGTTTTGGTTGAAGGAATGATAATACATATACACATGGGGTTCTGAACTATTTATCTAGGCCCCTGATTCATTTGTGTATAATTGTAACTAGACTGAAACTCCAAGGTACCAAATAAAATCTTAATTAAATTGAATAATGAAAGCCAATGAAAGTATTAAAATTTAAAACTTATGTGGTTTATGGTTTAGACATAGAAACATGCCATAGAAGGTACGATGTGGTTGACTAGCGAATTATAAATTTATAACTTGTTCCCTTTTTTCATTTGACCTTTATTATTTATATAACTACATAAACTATTATATTATTAATATTTCTATACACACCAAAGGTTGTATACTAATTATTTTACTCCAACCCTACCCTAGATGCCTGATTGGTACATGAATATTCTTCATGGTTGCAATACTGGACAAGGACAAGATCCCAATATTACAAGGATTAGTTTGGATTTAGGATAGAGCATAGATGGGGGAAACAGAAATGATTTTTGGACCACTATTGGAGTATTTATTTTCTTTATTGTTTTCATTAGAAAAATAAAACTTATATTGAAAGAAATATTTTCTGCTTTGGGAAATGGTCATTTCCCGAGTATTGGGATTTATTCATGAGATGTTAGTCTTTATTGATTATTTTTATTAACATTTGGTTATTTCTTAATTTAATTACATAATTTATCCACTTTAGTATTGTGGTTATAGTCTCCACATATTATATAATAGATCCTCTCTCCTAGTTGGAATCCTCTTGTGTATGGGGTGGAGAACCTAAGGTCATGTGGTGAACCTAATTGGTGTAATAACATGTGGCACCTATGTCGAGATGTTACAAACAAAGTTTACAAAAATAATCTCCAAAAAACATTTTAATGACATTTAGTTTATTTTATATACAAAATACTCATCCGTGAAGCTTTAATGATCTTTTTGAATGTATGGTACCAGAAGAAATGTTACATTTTATTACGAAACATTATCAGGATTTGTTTTCCTTAAACCTCTTACAAATGATCTATAACCAAATTAATTTGATATAATAAATAAATTTAATAAAATTTAATGTTTTTATGTTAATGGTATATCCATTTTCTATATCCTCCCCATCTGTTGAAAAATTATAACATCACATGTGTGTATGTGTGGACCACCACCTCTATGAAGCAATTTTTTTTTCATTTCCCATTTACAAGAATGGTAACATGGATATATAGAATGATTATTTCTGATATTTCTGATATAATTATTATTTTTAATGATTATTTTTTGTTTTATTTTCTTACATTCCAACCATTGATAAGTCGAAACATCACTCATGAGTATGCCAAACTATTATCTATACAAAGAGATATAATCCATTTTTCATAAACACCATTAATGGTAGTTAATAAATGTTTATATAATAAACAAATAAGAAAACTATTACATGTTAATGATTCTATAGATTATGAAACCATTACCATGGTTCATGTATTGGTACCATAAAACCAAAGCATGATTGTAACATAAACTAGATAATACCTAAATATTCATTTTAATGATGAATTATTAAGGATTGTGTAATTAAAATATTTATAAATGAATTATATATAGAAATTTAATAATAAATATGGGTTTTTAATAAATTCTCAATAAATATATTTATTTTGTACTTGAGGTTTGAAAATACACGAGGCAATATAGTTCTTAAGATATGGTTTGATTTCATATTATATTTTTTTATATGTTGAATTTACATTGAGGAAAATTATATAAAAATTATATTTTAAACAAAATATATTTTATTATCATCTTATTATACCTTGGATTTTCATTTTTTTACAAAAATATTCCTCCCTTTGGTACTTACAAGGATCAAAAAAATATTTTTAAGGAATGATAAACTTATTTATTCTTTTTGTGTCTGGTATCATTATTTTCTATATCCATGTCCATAAAAATGATTTATGAATATTTTATAGATATAATAAAAATAATTTAAAAAATAATTTTTACTAAAAATTCAATTCTTTAGTAATGATTAAAATAAATCTTTTTCAATGGTTTAAATATGAAACATTTTTTAATTTTTACAAAAGTGTGTAAATAATGTTCCCTATTAACATATACTATATAAATACATTTTCCCTCCGTCATGATAATTATTCACATCATAGATTCCACTAAATATTCCATGATTAATTTCCAATGAACTTTTCTCAATATTATTGAATGTTTTATTTCTTAAAGATACAGATTTAAAGTAATATTAACTATTTTTTCAAATAAATTCTCATGTGTTCTTAGATTTTTTTTATCTATGTTAATATTGGTTTATGTTTCTTATGCTTCACTGGGAATATTTTATAATGAAACAATACATGGTTTTTATTAGGATAGATCCTAATAAGGATCTATTAATGAGGAATATTTGAAAACAAAGACTTTTACAATGGTTAATTATGTTAGATATGGTCATTACAAAACCTATTTTTTCATGGGTTATGTGATGATAAAATGATGAATGCATTTATGATTTTATTGAACACTTATGTATGGATTTCATTATGTGATTAGTGGGATCATAATTATATATCCCTCATATTAATTAAATAAATATTGAAATATCATGATATAATATGGGATAGAATAGGGAGTGAACACTATTCAACATTGGACATTATCATAATTCATATTTATGGTTGTGAGCTTTGACTAACGAAATGATTGAATATGGAATTAAGAGAATCTAATATGGGAATATATCCACTATGACAGTCTTGGGAGTGATATATGAGTAATTAAATTACTTTACATTCTTATTTTCATTCCATAAACTAAAATCGTATACTGATGATATGCTCCCAAATATAATAATATATTATTGATTCTTCAACACTCTTATGACTTATATATTTTTTAATGAAAAATACTTATGCTATGATTCCATATTTTTAATCATTGACTGATTTTTTTTGACATGCATAAGTTCTTATAATGTTCTCATACCCATATGCTTATCTTATGATTACTTATGACCAATGAATGGTATCTCTTATTTTTACCCATATTAAAAATATATAAGTTCGCCCTCTCTCATTTTTATTTTCAACTAGGTTGTGATGAATGCTTTTAAATATGGTATTTTGAAGAAGGTTACTATGTGATATGAACTTTGTGTGAGTTTTTAAATATATTTCATGGAATTATTTTATTATGTATCTAGTTTCTAAAGGTTCTATAGTTTTAGGTCATGTTTTATTATGTTATATACAGAATATTCAAATAAAAGGATGTAATATTTATGCATGAAGTTTTTTGGTATCCTCATATGATTATATATATGAAATTAATTTATATTAAATGGTATGAATAGTTCATTAGGATATATTATATTGTTGTAATTCTTGTCAATTTGGTGATGTATTTTCAACAAAAATAGTACTAGAGTTTCCAATATGAGATCATCTAATAAGGATACATAATTAAAATAATTAATATATTTTCCACTCAAAAAATATATTTATGGATTTATAATATATAAATAAAGAAAGGAAACATAAAAACAATTGTCAATAAAGGATGTTTACTCTGACCAAAATTACTAATAAGATAATAAATAACAATTGATGGAAAATAAGAAAGAGTTTGTTCTTAAATTGTTGTTAAGGGGGATTTGAGATAAAGACTATAAATTTTCAAGATAAATGTGTTTATTCTAATAATAGAAATGGTGGATAGATTTTAATAGAAAATTTAATCAAGTACAAACAGATTTGAATTATATTTGATGGCCATTAAATAATAAAAAAATATATTTTTTCCCTAGGTTTTTTTATCCATACCATTATAAATAATCAGTGGATGACTATTGGATTTTTCTGCAAGTGGATAAATAAACCTAGAAAATAATGAAAAGAATGTTTTATTAAAGAACAAAAGTTAATTAATTAGATGATTCTCTCAATGGATACGAATACAAATCCATGTTCAAAGAATAATTAAGGACAAAATATTCCTAGAGAATTAATAACTAGTAGGGTTATCATGAGAAATTATTAGAAGAATATATGAAGTCAATGGATTATAAATATGGAGAAACGTATCTCATATACATGAATATATCAAAGGTACCACCTCCTTATTAACTTAATTTTTATATATGATGATTGGAATGATGTAGTATTAAGGGGGATATGATTTTTGGTGTGTATATATATTAAAAGGAGATTAATGTGGTGATATTGACTAATTTCATGTTGTTGGAGGTATCCAATATTGATGTAAAAAAATATAAGACAATAAGTGGTTCAACAAAGATTTATATTGAATAATTCGTACAATCATGAGATAATTTTAGTGATAGGTAAATTATAAAAGATTAAATCCAAACAATATCACCATGTTATATCAAGAAACCTTTTGGAAAAATAAAATTTTAATTTATTTAGTCATGACGATATGATAATATATGTGTGGTGGGGAGAATTATTTGGATTGAAACATGTATAAAACCCATATCTATGTATTTAAATGGTAACATTATATCATTGGAACAAAATGGGGTATTAATATTACATAAAGATGTGATATACACTGAATAGGAAGATATAAAACATGATAGAATAGTAGCTATGTCTATAGAAACACATAATCTATTGTAATGAATATTTATAATATTGTATCTTCTAGTTTCATTCTAAAATACTAAAAAGAAATAATAATAGTTTTCTATTAAATATATGTTTTCCCATTTTTTAATATTATCATAGTATGTGGTTTCCAAAATTGAATAAATTAAAGGTATTTTGTAATAAAAATTCAAAGGATTATTAGTCTCATTCAATAATGGAGAATCTCTGTGATGAAATTATGATCATTTATCTAAAATGGAATTATGATTTCTATCATGAGACTATGGTATCATTTGTTTCAAAAAAATATGAATCACACTCTTCATACTTTAGTGTATTGAATTTGAAAACATTATGTGAGTTTGATAGAGATTAGTAGTATTTTTTATTAATATAACTTAATTTCTCAAGTTCCATATTATTATAGAAGTGATTGAGGGGGGAAAAGTAACATTATTATATTAAACTCATTTTTCCTACATAGAGTTCTAAATCATTAGGCCTTGTGGATTTTATGATGACTCCATTCCATGTTGTAAATTCACTAACTCGAAATTCAATTAGGAATGTATCTAAAAATGAATGTGGACTGGGATTGAACATATAATGAAATATTTTTGAAATAATATCAATTTTTAAATTATTTTCAACAAGTGCATGAAAAGTACTAATGTCTTGAAGAAAAAAAATGAAGATGAAATTTT
Source organism: Viscum album (assembly GCA_963277665.1). Lineage (NCBI taxonomy): Eukaryota > Viridiplantae > Streptophyta > Magnoliopsida > Santalales > Viscaceae > Viscum > Viscum album. The sequence continues at coordinate 1,352,011,924 of OY728153.1, read as the reverse complement.
AGAGGTTTTATAGAGTGGTCAAGATTAATTGTGAAATATTATAGATCTTTGAGGTCAATTCATAGGGTTATGATAGTCTGAAAACATATATTGGACCTTAGAGTATGACCATATGAAATTAATTCTCTTAAAATATTATGCATTATACTATTGACAAAGGGGGAGTGAAGCTAATGAAGATAACCCTAAGTAATTCATTGATATATGGGGGATAGAATTATAAGGTATATATGGAGAATCAAAAAGGGGGGTAGGAATGAAAATAAAACATATTTTAAGATTATAACCTTTAAATTTTATTTACAAATTGTGAGTGAGAATAATGAAACATAAATCTATATGTTTTTTTATTGATATAGAGTTAATAGATGAAGTAGGATTAGGGTGTTATTTTCAAAAAAATACAAAGGGGTTATTGTTTCCACCATGAGGTTATGTTTTTTATTTTCATATATATGTATTTAGGTTTTTGAATACATATCATAGACATACATTCCATTTAATTTTTTGGAATTGGTTGATATAGAAGTTACTATTTCAAGAGGTGGAGAACCAATACGGTGAGAATGAATGAATAATAGTGATATACATGGATTTTAATATTTAACATTCAATTTATCAAGAAATTATAAATTCCATTAGAAATTAACTAAAAATGTTTGATGGATTTATTGTCAATTCATAGTCTATATGTTATTTGATAATTTGACATGAATATTTCATGTTTTAAATTAAATACTTTTGGGGAAAATGTAACAATTTTGGATGAGGGATATAGTTTTTAATTGAATTATAAAATTTATTTATATAAATTCTATATAATTGGAGGAGTAAAAGATTGATAAATGTAAAGAAATTAAGTTTTTTGAGTTTTATATAAAATATTATTTTTGATCTATAATTGAAAAATGGTAAATAGAAATACTATGCACTATATATATAAGTGTATGTTCTATAAGAGACTGTTATAACCAGTAAAATACAGAACATACTCTACCTATATATGTAAGACTATGTTATAAAAGGGTAATTGAAATGAAACAATGTATTAGAGAAGTTCCCTGTATATATAATATTAAATTATGGAAGTGTCATAGAAATATAAAAATGTTATATTTTTTACCATTTCTAATTAAGAGTTATCTCTTGAAATATGAGTGTAGTTAGAAAAGGAAAAAATATTCACCTTCTATAAATATGAGTAACATTAATAAATGCATAATGGTTTTGTGGAGAAAAACTATGAAATTAGTGATATGTAAGAATCAATTATATTTGGAACATAAGATTCCTTTTTATGGTATAAGAACAAAAAAACAATCAATTATAATAAATAAGAATGTTTCTTTTTAAGAGAAGATGACGATCATTTGTGGATTTTGATAGGTATTATCAACCATTAAATGTGATTGATAATATGACATAACTTAAAAGTTTTCATTTCAATATATCTGTAATTACAATAAGAAGAGTCTTAATTATTACAATTTGTTATTTTCATGGGTTTTCTCACCCCATGGAATAAGATCACACTTTAATAGGAGGATCACATCATGATTATTGTAGATGATAACATGGTTGAAATGGTCATGAATTCTAGGGAGTTATTGAGAAGATAAAAGGTATAAAATAATTGTTCAAAATATTTTCTAATTATTATTATTTTTTATATTAATATTTATAAAAGTACAATAATAAAAATAATAATAGAGATTATCTCTTGATGTTTCATCTAACAAGGAAATTATTTGTGTTGAATAAAGAAAGGGAAAAATGTACGGATATATCCAATTATGAGAAGATGAAAATAGGTTTTAGTATAATTAATTGATATATTTGTTAAAAATTATTATAATATATCCACTATTAGAATTACATATTTTTTATTCATTAAATAGAGAAGGATTATGATGACATATAAATTTATCACCGGGGTTTTCCATCTAAATTTACATGTGTATCATATTTTGTAAAATTTTATTATATAATGAACACATAATAGATAATATAACTAAAATATTATAATATTTATTTTAAAATTAAATTTATAGAATAAATATAATCATTAAAATGAAAAAATATTAAATAGGTAAAAATGAAAAATGAGATAACAAGAATATTGAATTTTGGTTCAACTAACCCCCCCCCCCCCCAGAATTATCGAACTCACGAAAATCACTATAAGAAATAAAGAAGAACATTAGAAATGAAACATTCATTTTGATGGTGAAAATATAAAACTTTAAGAGAAAATGGAATTTAATAAATAATGAAAGAAATATTTTTTAATTATAGATGGCAGTACACCCATATTTACATTATTAAACGAATCATTATAATTGTAATCTGGATGTTGGAATAAAAATATTGTAAAAAAGAATAATAATAGTACTATTATAATAATAAAAAAGACTAATTAAATAGTAAATTTATATTTTGGTATTCGATAAAAGGAAAATATTGAAAATTTATATCATGAAATGAATAAATTAGAGTTTCGAAAATGATAAAACATATGTCCGTTTTTTTAAACACATATGTTTTATTTTAATTTTAATTATAAATATATAATCAAAATAATGAAAGATTATTTTTATAAAATTGATTTTAAAATAATTTTGATTTTCATTATATTGATAATTTAAATTTATGTGACCATAATTATGTTTTCAAATGGTGATAAAATTGATCATAATAATAAAATTGGTAGTTTTTAAATATATAAGGAATTTATTTGAAAATTAATTTTCCCATATTTTGAATATTATTTTATAATTTAATATTTAAACATATATTCTGAATACATGAATTTATGAGTCATGGTTTATATAATCAACCATCAATTTAAACTCAGAGTCACTAATTAATTTATTTAGACATAATATTCATAAATATTGATAGTGTTGAAAAATAACAATGAACTAATGACTATTATATTCAAGAACACTATTTATATTTCATTATAAATACCACCCATAATCACCCATATCCTTATACATTATAATCCTTATATATTTTAAATTCCATCCCAAATATCTTCTCAATCCACTACCCCATGTCCTAGTTCTAATGGTCTCAAAAAAATAACATACCAAGGTGATTTACGGTGTTTTCTATGGGAGGACAACAAAAGAGGTAATATTATTAACTGGACTGTTTAAATATAACACCTCTTCTACCTCTTCCACATATCTTCCACCCAATATGATATAATTACATCAATAAAATAAATATTTTGAAATATGTTTTGTTAATGCAATATAATTTTTATACCCTCCCCTCAATCGATTCTAAAATGATAACATTGTTCATATTATATTTGGTTCACCACCCCTATGAATGGTGAATTTCATTTTACACCACCACCTTCATGGATTTTTTAGATTCAATTATTATTTTTAATGATAATATTAATTTGTATATTTTATTTCTTTTTCTTTTTCAATAAAATGTAAATACTCTTAATGTTAAATAAAACCATGTAAGTTAATAATGGTAGAAAAAACCTCCTAATCAAACTAAAAATATAAAAATATGTATGACACTCTCCAAATGTTATTAATTTTTGTGTAATTTTGGATAGTAGGGTTTTAGAAACTCATTAAATTTTTTTCATCACATCTTTCGAGTTACGGAACCATACCATATGAACCTTCATTATTACCTAAAACTAATAAAACCGTGTATAAATGACAGTAACGACCATGTGATAGTAAATATAGACATGTAATATCATTTAATTAAATATAAACTAAAGTAAAATATTATTAATAAATTAAATATATTTTAATTATTCTTATAACAGGTGTTTAGTAATTCTAATTTGATCATTCAATATGTTAAGTGAACGTGTAGAAGGAATCTGGACCTTAGTTAATGTAATTTTATGAACCAACCACTTTTATTTGAGTTATACATTTGTTCTATGTACCTCACACTATCTCTATATTTAAATCTATTTAATGCATAATATATATATGTATGTATGTATGTATGTATGTATGTATATATGTCTCTTAGATATAGACCTATCTTATTATTATTTTTTTGGTGTTATACACGATTTACATTCATTTCTCAAAACCTTATTCAAAATAAAACATGATTAAAAGTATCCTTTCTATAACATAATACATTAATTAAGCACTATTTTAAAAGAATTTTATCCACTAATGATTTCATAAAATAATATCTATTTTATAGTTATCCATTTTTACACTATTTTATAACTAAATTCTATATTCATTCATTCTTTAAAAATCTTTTTCAGATTGCATAAAATACTATTTTAAATGTTCAGATCTATACCCAATCTCTACCTTTCCTCACAAATTATAAAATTGAACTCAATATAAGAGACCTATGATTAATGATTCATGAATGGACAATCATAATAGTTAATTAGTTAGTCTCCTTGTATACTGTATGAAATATCCACTTAGTATACCTTGAGAAAATATATTGTAACTGATTAATTTTATAGATATTTATTAAAATTATTTCTTACATTTTATTTGCATATGTGAAACACATAATTATGTTCATGGTACGTTGGGTGTTCCAAGATATATCTGCAATTCCTTAAGTAATTTTTATATTTCATAGAATGATATGTATAGGATTAGGGAGTATACTTAATCCATTATGAGATATTATCCACCTTGTTATGATGTATCAAAACTGAACCTTGACTGGTTCTCATGTTCTCATGTTTTATTTAAATTCCACATTCTAATGATTACATAATCCTAAGGTTATATATTATTTATTTCATACTACCATTTGATCATTCAAGTGCCTTGTCCTTAAAGATATCATGTTATGCCATTTTTTCATATATTATTCTCTTTTATGATACCTATTCCCACACTATTATTTGTTGCTCACCCATTTTGATTATGTATTTCTTAGTTTAGCCTATGACTCAATAGAAACTCGTTAGGATTTAAGAGCTCTTTATGGGGATGAAAATAAATATGTTTTATTTTAGATTAATATTGATGTACTATTAACCAAGTCCCATAAAGACGCAAGGCCTCTATATTTTTAGTTTATGTTTATTATATTTTTATGATAAATATCATGTGATAATTAATGTAAAATGATTCAGTATCTATAGTTAGTATTAAAGAATGTTCTAGTTTTATTTTTTGAATATGAAACTAATACATTAATAAAAAACCCTGTTATAAGTCAACATATCAAAAAAAATCCTGAAATATTGGTAAAGTATATATTGAAATTTTTTTATTAAATGAAGTCAATTTTTAGGTAATATAAGTTGATATGGATCTAGATCATATATATATAGGGGTAATAACAAAAAAACATTATTGGATATTAACATGACTTATACCTAGCTCATGATAAAAAGTAATGTTTCCACCTTGTTTCACACACCACAAGGATATGTTTTGGTAAATTTAGAACCTCCTTATGAGCCATTATGAAGGACCTAAATAGATTGTAAGGTTTTAAAAAATAATATATAAATTACCATGTATAACCGATATTGATACATATAGAATAATAAATTAGAATATACATGTTACTTATAATTTATTTTAGTTTTGTTTGTAGATTCCATTTTTATGAATATTTGTTTATTTATTATCATCCATTATTTACATATATTCAAGTTAGTTGTGGGAAATATGAGAATGCCTAAAAAACCAATGGGACATGAAATATCATGATTTCTTTAATGAGATTCCTGACCTAATTATTGTGTGAGTTAAGAAAAGCATGGATCTAATAGGCCAGTTGATTCAATATTTGAATAATAACATGAATAATATGGAACACCCTCCTTTTGATAAAGTGATCAATTTTTGTTTGATTCATTCATGCAAAAAAATCCACCCACATATTTTGTTTTTTTAGACACCATAGTTGATGGATAATAGATTTAATATATTGATAATATATTTTATATCCTTCAATGCCCAGAGAAGGATAAGTTAACATTTGACATCTTTCTCTTAGTGGGAGACATTGATCAGTGTTGTTCACTGATCTACAATATTAATCATGGAGTAAAAGGAATATTTTTATTTTAATTATTTAAGAAAATATTTTTCATTAATTATTTTCTTTAAACTATCCATATTAGTGTTTAAATATACATCTTTATACTAATGAAAAAGGTATATGAATCTATAAGGGTTTATGAGGACAACAATATAAGGATTTTATAGTATGGATTTGGATTTTTCAGTGACACTAAATATAGGATAGACCACTTCTTTACTATAAAAGATCCAATTATATAAAAATATTTGTTGAATATATACATTTATAGATATGATGAGATTTTCCATTATTCTATTATGATTAATGTATAGGTTAAGTATTCTTTGTAATCTTAATGGGTTGGAGATAAAAATCCAAAAAAGAGTAAATTCATGAGGATAAATGTATAAATCTAAAGGTGGAAAGAAAAACCAACTACCCAGAAGTCAGAAGTGTAGGAAGAAGCATCCAAGAAACACTATCAAGGGAATGAGGAGATTCATCAAGAGTGAAAAATCATGGCGTGATGATAATCAATATTAATGGTTGATGGTGAAGAAATCTAATGTGATTAAATAAAATAATGTTCTAATTATGCCTCGATATATAGTACAGTTATTTTAAAAAAATTAAACTGAGAATGATGAAATCTAATTCCATTATGATGTACTTTCAAATATAATCAATGGAAAAAAATACTCATTCCAAGAGAGTAAGGAAGCGATTATATTATTATTACAATTATAGTGGATCTAAAAATTGATGTTGAAATAGGTATTATAGATATTCATTATATTATAGAGAAATTAATATTTTGTTATGTTTATACAAATTATTTTATATCATGAATGTTTACAATAACCATTCAACCACCAAGTCAAAATACATAGGTAGATTTATCTATTAGAATAGAAAATAATGAAATTATTATATCCCATGTATATAACTCCCCCAGGAAATGATTTTGGACTAGATCTACTAGTAAATATTTTCATACATATTTAGTTGAATTTGAAACTATATTGGGAATGGATATGCCTTTATTATATAAATATAACATCAACTCCCTGGAGAGGGTAATAATTATCTATATCATGAATCGTCTTCCAATTTTGTACATGTTTAAACATGAAGATTAATCTCTATCAGAATATTATTCACCATATTGGATATTTCTACCTTATGTGCTAGCATATCATTATTAAATGGTTGAGTCAAAAGATAGGTCTTTATTTGATTACATTACCATTATAAGGGACTAAACAGATTTATTCCCTGAAAGGATTCATGGTCATACTTATGACAAAGAGGTTGAGTTATCAATTGAACTTATACATATATCTCAAACAATATCCAATAATCTCTATATAATAACCACTATTAAATTATTAGTCCACTACAAGTAGTTACAATAGAAATTTGAATGGGTTTTTATGCACCCGAGTGATTCACTATGGGGTTCACAGGTCCACTTCAATAAGAATATGTATGGATCATGTTTCCTTTCCATTAATTATTGTGAACTAAATAGAATAACATTAAATAAAAATTTTCCACATTAATGGATGAATCGCATGTTCTATCAAATATGTAGGTAAAATTAATTCTCTAAAATGGTCCATCTGTTATGATATCATCAATTAATGGTAGGGAAGGAGGATATTTCCAACACTTCCAATTAAATAAACTATTAAAAATATATGCTCATAGTGATTCCCTTCAAATTCACTAATACTCTAGTATTATTCATGGACATAATTAATGGAGTATTTATTATTACCTCAAAAAGATGGAGGTATTATTAACAGATGATACTCAAATATACCTCAAAAGAAAGTAAAATCATGAGGAAAATTTGATTATTGTTCAAATTATATTATGAAATGAAAATATATAAATAATGTTTTATAAATATTAATTTTGGAAGGTGTAGGTATCATTATTGTGGAATGTTATCATCAGAAAAAAAGATATCTGTATATACTTTGAAGATATAGGTGATTGTGGAGTCTAATAGGAGAATATAAGTAATAGAGACATATAGTTTCCATTGAAAGGTTGTGTTGAATCTATTACTCTTGAGGATATTCTAATTATTTTAAAACACACTAATTAATAATCTAAGGACTCAGGCCCCAATTTCCTAGAGATGGTGACATATATTAATATGTTGGAATTATTAAATTAAATTTATGTAATGAAGAAATGAATTGTTTAGTTGTTTTGGAAAACAATAAAGAAACATAATTTCAACAATGCAACTTGAAATGAAATACGAAATAGTAATTCCATTGGAAACATCTATGAATCCTATATTATCCCTACAAGACATTAAATATATTTATCTCAAAATCCTATGTAAAATAAAACATAAGAAAGGGGTGAGCTTAGATTCTAATTATGGGTATATAATACAATAAAAGTAATCATATAAATAAACACATTTTATGGTGAACAACTAAAAACACATGCCTTTAAAAATATTCATTAGCATAATATGGTAAGAATGAATGATGGTTAAATAAGGAAATATAAATGATAAAAAGAGAAATAAACATAACCATTGATATTCTAGTAGTAGAATAATCCCATGGTTTATCAATTACCGATATCATAATGAGGGAATTAAAAATTCTGGACATATGAAACATATTATCAAGGCCTCGGCCAAGACATTTTAAAATATAAAGGTAAGGCCTCAGCCAAAATCCAATTCTATTTTGTCTCAATAGACCTACTGATGCATCAAGAGGTATAGAAATCCCCACCCATCACTTTCTATTAATAATTAATTCCTCATATAAAAGGGGAAAAATATAAACAACATGAACATATGAAATAACATTCTCTAATCTGAACATATAAACACTAACCATCGTGAGTAGTTTAGAGAATAGTATCAAGATAGAATATCAACAATAAAACTAATCACAACCCATTTAATAAAATATGGTAGATGATAAATATGTTATATTAATATCTATAATACATAAAATTTAATAGAGGTGTTGAAATATATTGAAACCCTCGAATAAAATCATTGAGAAATTTTTGGGATAAATTAACTTTTACTTAAAAAAAGAAGAGTTGTTTTGGAAAAATATTTTTATACTACCATAAATGAAATAAGGTAGTTCATCCATGATTAAATGAGTGGTTTTAGAAAAATAATTTTGTCCTAAGATATATTATATAGTGCACTTGAAAATAAGTATGAATTGGAGAAGTTACCTTGAATCAGGCTTGTTTGTCGATAAGAATTGAGAAATATCATGATAAAATATTTAGTTTCCCATAAGATAAATAATTATTATGACTGGTACACACAATATTTATTTATAGTACATAATAATAATTTATAATTTTTTGGGTATTAATGGATACAATTAGTAACCTAAAAGAAAAATGTGGTTTCGGTAGAAAACACATACATTATGTCTGAACATTTTCTGAATTTGACCATAATGTCATGGATAATAAAATTAAATCCATTAATTAATTAACTTAGAAAATAATACAAGCACACACACACACCACACACACACACACACACATATATATATGTGTGTGTATTATTTTTAATAATTTTATTACATTTATTTATGGCCTTTTGGAAGAGTTATAAAACAAAAAATTAACACTTGGGAGCATTTTTTCCCTGGTTTTCACAGTGAGTATATGTGAATGTGGGTATAAATGATCATGTGAAATTGGTTAAATTATCATGAATTAAATTTATATGATACTAATGAACATCTATAATATTACTTGTTAAATAATTCATTTTCTTATATTTTTTTAATATAGGTTTTTAGATAGAATATTAATGATAATAATTTAAATTATTTTGATAATATTTTGAATGGTAGGAACTATTTTTATTTTATGAATTTGTATTATGTATATATATACTGGTTATATAACATTTAATAGGTTATAATACATATATAATAGTCTGTTTCAACCATGAAAATGGTTTCATTACCATCCTTGATGGATAAATTTTGGAATGAATATCTGTCCTCCCTAAATGTAGTAAATTGGCACCTCCCGGGAAATAATTTAGTTTTTAAAACAAAAGGTAGTGTGATATAATAGTTTATGAAGGATATTACACTAATATTATATCATTAAATTATATATATTATACTACAGTTATCATGATAATTTGGATAGAGGATGTGAAGATAAGATAGGAAAATAAAAAAAAATTGAAAATGAAATTAAAATAAAAAGGAAGAGGGTTTATCTCTAGAAATTTCTTCCTTGATAAACTCCTTAAGAGAATGGGTTTTTCACTTCTATAATGACCAAGAGATCTTGAATATGGGGATAGACTAGGTAAGAGTATTTGGGTAGAACATTGAAGAGATTCAAGGAATATAGTAGCGAGGTGAAGAGGGAGTGATGGGTGGTTTTTTTAGTGGAGGAGTTGGGTGATTTTTGAATATATTATAAATTATTTAATTATTTTGTTCAAGACAACCAATAATGTTGATTATTTGGACCAAATAGTGTTTAAATTTCTTGTGAATTCAAACCAAGTGTTCTTACTGTAGGTTCCGGGCGCAGCGGAAGCGCGTTGGTGGGTTTGCCCAACATTAATTTTAGCGTTAAACAATGTTCAATCCGAGATCCATCACGGTATAAAATGCAGGATCTTTGGAATAGAATGAAGAATGAAAATGAAAAGAAGAGTCCTAGAACCATAGTTATAGGATCATCATATGTTGGTTATAATTAATTTAATTAATTCACAAGAATTACCTTGGTGGAATTCTTCCTTCGTTGATGTCTCCGGTCACGATCATGTGATCCGTTTTTGTGTCGTAGAATCCAAGTGTTTGGTTCCTCTAGCGTTGATCCACATGTGTGCCACGTATCTCCGGACATCGCCGAAGGTATCTCCGGGTGATAGCGTGGAAGAACCTTCGCTTGCGATGTCTGCCTTCAATCACCATGGTCTCTCGGTCTTGAGAGCGTTCTTGGAGGAAGGAGTTCTTTCGGCCTTGAAAGAATTCTCCAAAATTGTTGTGCATAATGATTGATTAGAAAAGTGATGGGGTTGTGAGGATATTTATAATCGGGTTTGAGGTTATAGATTTATGACAATAAATAAACATATTACATGTTTTATTTATTTCATTAACTCTTATTGAAACCCCCATGTCGAATTATTAATTCTTTGACATGCGCCCGCGCTGATTGTAATTAATATCATTTAATAAAACAATATTATAACCTCAAAATCCTGCCTAGAAAAACTACATGTCATGTAATCAATAATAAATAGTGTGTACTTGTTTTCTATAAAACTACACGGCGTGTATATTAAATATACACAGCGTGTACTTTTATTTTCCACTTTTCGTTATCTCCTCCTCTACATTTATTAGACCTTGAGTAATGTCTATTTATTTCTTAAATAAATGCAACTGCATTACTCGCTAATAAATATATTATTTCACCCACAATATATTCTCTAGAATAACTAGTGTTGAAATAAATGAGATCAGGTATCCTTAAATAATTATTAAACCACGGTCAGGAATAATCTTTATTTAACTTGATAAATTAATATTTAACTGATATACATGGACACACTTAGTGTGTGACCCTCTAGGCCTCTTTCTCAGTGGCATTAGGCAGAGCCTACCTAAAGACCAAGGTTAGCGTCTAGCAATACGCCAAGGCACCCATAGAGAATGAAGTTAATGTCGCAATGACGTGTAACCTCATATGAACGCTTAATATGTAATATAATTCCTTTGTCGCGATATCTCGAATCAAGTTGGTTGTATGTTAGTGCCATCAATGCATGTGCTCGATTATTATTTCTTTGACTTTCTGGAATTGAACTTGCCCATTCCTTACCATGTCCATGGATTTACTTAGGCTATATAAATTCCATCATAGGGCCTGAGATATCTACTTCTGTTATGGAACATAAGGGACATATCCTTTCTCGCATTATCTATTAATGCAGTATTACTCATGACGCACCCAACGTATCCTACCTCGCTGCGAACAGTGTGTCGTCACAGTTTTCGTCAATACATATAAGTGCGAGAGTTGTAATACACATTAATAATAACCTTAAAGTCTAAGGATCAATACACACATCCGTATATAGGAACATCCAATGACACTATGAAATATGCATTTCCTACTGGCAGGTCTCGTTCTCATAATATCCTCCTAGATATTACCAAGGGCGCACACCATTAGAAGGTGCCTCAATGTTTTATGAGTCATCACCCCTAATGTCCTGTATTATTTGTTTCCATCAAATAACATCATCCGAACATAGAACATATATTCAAGAATAGTGTTATGGCACTTCCGGGTTCTCATCATAGCAGGGATCTGCTAAAACCCATTAATTTAACAGTTGTCCTTAAGACATTATCACATGCATTGTCACGCAGAAGAACAATCAAGATGTGATAAGTCATTTAATAATGAATAAAGTACAAAGTAGTTGGTTCTAGGACACCAACTCCAATATAAACCCACTTGGACTAGAGCTAACTACTAACAACCTTTAACCCAGTAGCTCTCACATGATATTCATACTTCTGTTGAGATAGGTCTTTAGTCATGGGGTCCGCCACGTTCTCTTCCGTGGACACTCTGCTCACTACAAATTCACCCCTTTGATAGAAATCTCTCAAGAGGTGATACTTCCGGAGTATGTTCTTTGTCCATTGATGTGACCTTGGTTCTTTTGCAAGAGCCACCACTGTATTATTATCACAATACAATGTAATGGGATCTTTACTTATAGATACCACATCAAGCTCCTAGACAATGTTCCAAATCTAGATGGCTTCCTTGGTTGCATCATAAGACGTTATATATTCAGACTCCGCTGTAGAATCGGTGACAAATACCTGCTTTGAACTCTTCTAGCTCACAGCTCCTCCATTTAGACAGAAAACATATCGAGATTGTGACTTCAGATAATTTTGATCTGTCTGAAAACCAGCATCAACATACCCTATGATGAAAAGATCCTCATCCCCTCTATAAACTAGGAACATATCCTTAGTTCTTCTCAGATACTTAAGGATAGTCTCAACAACAGTCTAATGTTGTTCTCCTGGATCTTCTTGATATCTGCCTACCATGCTAAGTGCATAGGCAACATCAAGCCTAGTACATAACATGGCATACATGATGGATCCTATAGCCGAAGCGTATGGGATCTTACTCATTCTATCTTTCTCTTTTTTTGTCTGAGGACACATTTTCTTAGAAAGATGTAGGCCATGTGACACTGGAACCAATCCCCTCTTGGATTGTTCCATACTAAATCTCTTTAGTATCTGGTCAATATGTGTTCTCTAACATAGTCCAAGAAGCCTCTTGGATCTATCACGAATGATCTTGATCCCTAGAATGTAGGTTGCTTCACCCAAGTCCTTCACGGAGAAACACTTGTTCAACCAGTCCTTAACTGACTGTAAGACTGGTACATCATTTCCAATAAGAAATATGTCGTCAACATATAATACTAGGATAACGATCGCATTTCCATTAAACAATTTATAAACACATGGATCACATTCGTTCTTAATGAAGCCAAATTCCTTTATGGATTCATCAAATTGAATGTTCCATGACCTGGATGCTTTCTTTAATCCATAAATGAATTTATGCAACTTGAAAACCCTTTTGGCTTCACCTGGTGTCACAAACCGTTCTGGTTGTGTCATATAGACATCTTCCTGAAGGTTCCCGTTAAGTAATGTTGTTTTGACATCCATCTTCAAAACCTCGTAGTCATGGTAATCTATTATGGAAAGTATGATTTTTATGTATTTAAACATGGAAACTGGAAAGAAGGTTTCATCATAGTTAATTCCTTGACGCTTTCTGAATCCTTTAGCCACTACCCTTGATTTATAGGTGCTAACTTGACCTTCCATGTCCAGTTTTCTCTTGAGTACCCATTTGCATCCAACAAGCTTTACATCAACTGTCTCATCGACTGGAACCCAGACTTGGTTCTGATACATGGAATCCATCTCCGAATTCATAGCTTCTATCCATGTTGTAGCTTTTGAGCTTTATACTTCTTTCTTGTAGGAGAGAGGTTCATCATTGTCCAACAATAATGATTCACCATCCTCGGTGACTAGGAAACCAAATCTCTCTGGTTCCCTTACCTTTCTTGATCTCCTACGCAGTACTTGTGTTTCTAGAACCTCTTCCACGGGGACCTGTGAAACTTGTTCATGTACCAACTCTTGTGTATCTTGAGCATCAACTTCGTTGAAGTCAATCTTTCTCCCATTATCCTTCTTGAGGATGTGCTCCCTATCAAGAAAGACGTCTTGTCTGGTGACAGTCACTTTCTTGTCTGAATGGTTATATAGGTAATATCCTTTCATTTCCTTGGGATATCCTATAAAGATACACCTCGTGCCTCGGGGTGCTAGTTTGTTTCCTGAGGAGGCTTTAACAAATGCCTTGCATCCCCATATATGTGTGTGCGACAAAGTGGGTTTCCATCCATTCCATAACTCGAATGGAATTCCATTTTCCGCCTTAGTTGGTACTCAGTTTAATGTGTATGATGCAGTTTGTAATGCATATCCCCAAAAGGATAATGGAAGATCTGTATGGCTCATCATCGACCTCACCATGTCCAACAAGGTGCGGTTCCTCCTTTCACTAACACCATTACACTGTGGTGTATAAGGAGGAGTGAGCTGAGATAAAATCCCAGACTCCCGTAGAATATCGATGAACTCTTGGTTCAGATATTCTCTACCTAGATCCAATCAAAGTTTCTTTATCGTCTTACCAAGATGATTCTCTACTTCATTCTTGAATTCCTTAAATTTCTCTAAGGCCTCTGACTTATACCTCATTAAGTAGACATAGAAATATCTACTCAAATCATCAGAAAAATTAATGAAGTAAGAATATCCACCTCTAGCTTCTACTGGAAATGGTCCACACACATCCGTCTGTACCAATCCTAGAAGCTCTGTAGCCCTTTCACCATGTCCACCAAAAGCCAGCTTGGTCATTCTTCCCTGTAAACAGGCGTGAGATCTATCAAGTGGTTTTAGATTAGTAGTGTCTAAATAGCCATCTTGGCAGAGCTTTGTCAAGTGCTTCTCATTCACATGACAGAGACGGTGATGCCACAAATGGGTGATGTATGAGTCATGTGAGTTTGTTTCATTATCGATTTCCAACACTTGGTTTTCATAATTTAATATGAAAAAACCATTATTTAAATGTGTCATACCATAACATATGTTGTTCTTATAAAAGAGACAACCCTTATTTTTTAATTTTAAAACAATTCCATCCATATCCAAACAGGATACAGAAATTATGTTCTTGTTAATACTAGGCACATAATAACAGTTTTGTAAAACCAAAATCATGCCAGTTGGCAATGAAAGGTGGTAATCGTCAATATCCAACACAGCCAGCCTTGCGCCATTGGCAGCTCGAAGATCCACCTCTCCTCTGTAAATCTTTCTATATCTACTTGGTTCCTGCATTTGAATACAGATGTGATCCCCACAAGCTGTATCTAATACCCAATATGTAGAAATAGAAAGCTTACACTCGATAACGAGCGCACCTTTAGCGTCCCCATGCTTCTGGGTGCAGTTCCTCTTCCAGTGGCCATGCTTGCCACATGCAAAACACACCGCCTCACATTCCTTTCCATTCCTCTAGATCTTCCCCTTCTTGGAGGGACGATGCTCGGGGGCTTCAAACCGTTTATAAGCCTTTGGCCCCTTTGCCTTTTCCTTCCTTTTCTTGTTCACCATAAGGACTACGGGTTTGTCACACCCCATGTCCTTGTCAACCTAGAGAATCAAGGTCCAAATCTCCGATATACTCTTCTCATTTCCGCTCATTTTTATAATTGACAATGAAGCTAGAGAAGGTCTTGGGCAGTGATGATAGGATGAGATCTATACGCAACTCATCTAGGAATTTAATCCCTAAGATGTTAAGGCATTCAATGTAGCCAATAAGCTTGACTACATGAGGCCCAGCTGGCATAGACTCTCCAAGCTTAGTTGTAAACAAAGAATTGGAGATCTCATACCTCTCATGTCTCACATTCTCTTGGTTGAGATCCATATGGTGAGACATCATGCTATACGCATACATGTTTCCATGTTGCTTCAAGAGCTCATTTGACATGGTAAATAGCATGAAACATTGTACATCTATGGCATCATCAATGTGTTTCATATAGAGAAATAATTCCTCATCACTAGCCTCTATCCCAGGCACAACTGGAATAGGCTATTCAAACACATACAATTTTCTTTCGTGGCGAAGGATGACGCATAAACGCCTCTGCCACTCTTAGAAATTGGTGTCGGTGAGAAGGTTTTCCTTCTCGAGTATGGTTCACAATGATATGTTTGAAGTCATTTTATTGTCATTTCTACAATTTAAGATGAGAAAATGTTTAGTACTTTATTACAAAAATGAGACAACTAAATTAATTAATACTTATTAGTCTCCCACTATTTTATCGAAATCCAATAGCTCTCACCATTGACATCGGAATATTCGGTTGCCTGAATATTCTAGTGGCAAGGATCCATATTTCCCTTTGCATTACCCCAACTAGGGTTTGTCAAGGAACTTGAAAGGTTTTATGTAGGCATTCCAAATGGCAGCTGCATTAACTCGCAGCTCCTTGATCCATTGAGTGGACTACCCAATCCTGAAATCCTTTTATTTTAGATTTCCTCAACCTTTGCCTCTTGGTCACACCAAGTCCTATTATGGCAGTCAACCCTTGATTCAAACCAAGTCAACTCAACCCAAAACCTTGAATT
Source organism: Viscum album (assembly GCA_963277665.1). Lineage (NCBI taxonomy): Eukaryota > Viridiplantae > Streptophyta > Magnoliopsida > Santalales > Viscaceae > Viscum > Viscum album. The sequence goes on along the minus strand of OY728153.1, from coordinate 1,351,995,077 downwards.
AGAATTCCCCGATAATTGAAATCACCCCAACCAGGGTTGGTCAAGCACTTTGAACTATGGTTCGATTCTAACCTAGATTATGGAAGGCTATACCGACATAATATTTCTTTTTGATGGATTTTATCCTTATACGTAAATTGCCATTTTATTATCTTCGATTACATGCTTTTTAATATTAAGTGAGATAGACTTAAGCGATTAACCATGTCAAAGATAATATTTACATATAAGACGGTTTTATTTAAGTTCCATCTTGCATGCTCGTTTAATTCATTAATTGTGTGATCGTGACAACACACCCAAAATAAATAAACCATGAAACTGAAAGAAATAAAATAAATGGTATGATCATGAGATTTTTCTATTGGTTAGTTTATCTAGCGATTGATAAACTAACCCAAGACCTAGGGGAGAAACACCTTGAACCTTTTGGGTTCGTGTTTATAGCTTTCCACCTGTCCACCTTTGTATCTCCTTGGATTGGTTTCACCTTAGATCCTGACTTGTGGAGCCTCCAATAGCTTGGGAGCTCCATCCATTACATATGCATTTATCTCACATGCAGGTGAGGGGTAAAAATGTGTTTTTACATAAAAGAATCCTTGGGCGTGCAGGCCCTACATATTAATGAGGAGAAGGCTCACATGCCAACAAATTTAATTTAAATAAATAAATTAAAGAAACCATTCACATAAAAAGGTCCTGGTCTAGCTCATGATCATCCATACATGCAACGATATTACGCATAAATAAAACTAGCATTAAATTCTTTAATCGTTCTTTGTTTTAAGATAAATCACACTCGAATTAATTAATTATTTTTAATTAATCAATACTTTTATCTTAAACCATTTTCTGAACATTCTTGATATTCTTATCCATCATAATTTTAAACAAATAAAATCATTTAATATTATCCTTGTATGTAACTTGTACCTTGGAGGCAACCAGGTGAATTCTCATTTATTACATTGATGCTAAATTAAACACATATATATAAAACACCTATCACGTGTTGTGCCTCATCTTTACGTTTGCACTATGGTACACGTCTCAAGGTTTTGTATAATATAATAATAAATTTTAATAAATCTGTGTAATTTGTGTGAGTACACGACGTGTAGTTCCGACTAAACGGAGTGTACTTTTCTTCACCATCTATCCGAAGTACACACCCGGGGACATGGCGTGTTAATGTACTTCAGAAATTTTTGGAGTACACGGCTTGTATAGTGGGACACATGCCGTGTAGTTTCCGCGTTACACGGTTTCCAGCCGGGCAAGCCATGTATGGGGTACACGGTCCAACCCTAACCCGAAAGGACTACACGCCGTGTTCTGTTGGACCACATGACATGTAATCCGAAAACCGTGTGCCACCTATTCCTGGTCAACACACGGTGTTATAAATAACTTAGATAGGATCAATACACAGCCTGATATGGCAGACCAGTCCGATGCATGAACCTAGACTACACGGTGTGTACTTCCGAATACACGCCGTGTATTCTGGTGTTGTATGTCTAGAAACGTTTGGCTCCTCTGGATGATTTCCTCTATTTTAATCTAATCAAAATTAAAAGAAAAATTCATTTCTATGAGGTGAACGAGAAACGAGGGCGGAGGAACAGATCTCAAGATTCATATTTCCAGAACTATTAAACATGAATTGAAACAACTAAATTATTAAATGTGTAAAACATCAACGAAAAACTAAATAATTATAATCAACGATATGACCCCTCTGATACCACTTGTAGGTTCAGGGCTCAGCGGAAGCGCATTGGTGGGTTTTCCCAACTTTAATTTTATCATTAAACAACGTTCTATCTGAGATCTGTCACGATATAAAACTCCGGATCTTCGGAATAGAATGAAGAACGAAAAAGAAAAGAAGAGTCTCAGAACCATAGATATAGGATCATCATATGTTGGTTATAATTAATTTAATTAATTCACAAGAATTACCTTGGTGGAATTCTTCCTTCATTGATGTCTCCAGTCACGATCCTGTGATCCATCGTTGAGTCATAGAATCCAAGTGTAGGATTCCTCTAGTGGTGATCCACATGTGTGCCACGTATCTCTGAACATCGCTGAAGGTATCTCCGGGTGCTAGCGCGGAAGAACCTTCGCTTGCGATGTCCTCCTTCGATCACCTTGGTCTCTCGGTCTTGAGATAATTCTTAGAGGAATGAGTTCTTTCGGGCTTGAAAGAATTCTCCAGAATTGTTGTGCACAATGATTGATTGGAAAAGTGTTGGGGTTGTGAGGATATTTATAATCGGGTTTGAGGTTATAGAGTAATGACAACAAATAAACATGTTACACATTTTATTTATTTCATTAACTATTATTGAAACCACCATGTCGAATTATTAATTCCTTGACATGCGCCCACACTGATTATAATTAATATCATTTAATAAAACAATATTATATCCTCAAAATCCCGCCTGGAAAAACTACACGTCGTGTAATCATTAATACATGGCATGTACTTGTTTTCCATAAAACTACACGACATGTACTTTTATTTTCCACTTTTCTTTATCTCCTCCTCCACATTTATTAGACCTTGAGTAATGGATATTTTTTCTTATATAAATTTAACTGCATTACTCGCTAATAAATATATTATTTCACCCACAATATATTCTCTCGAATAACTAGTGTTGAAATAAATGCGATCAGTCATCCTTAAATAATTATTAAACCACGGTCGGGAATAATCTTTATTTAACTTGTTAAATTAATATTTAACTGAGATACATGGATACACTTAGTGTGTGACCCTCTAGGCCTCTTTATCAGTGCCATTAGGCGGAGCCTGCCTAAAGTCCAAGGTTAGCGTCTAGAAACATGCCAAGACACCCATAGAGAAAGAAGTTAACACCGCAATGATGTGTCACCTCGTATGAACGCTTACTGTGTAATATAATCCCTTTGTCATGATATCTCAAATCAAGTGGGTTTCATGCTAGTTCCATAAACCCATGTGCTCGATTATTCTTTCTTTGACTTTCCGGAATTGAACTTGCCCATTCCTTACCCTGGCCATGGATTTAATTATGCTATATCAATTCCATCAAAGGGCCTGAGATATCTACTTCTGTTATGGAACAAAAGGTACAAATCCTTTCTCGCATTATCTATTAATGCGGTATTACTCGTGATGCATCCAACGTATCCTACCTCGTTGTGAATAGTGTGTCGTCACATTTTTTGTCAATACATCTAAGTGCGCGAGTTGTAATACCCATTAATAATAACCTTAAAGTCTAAGGATCAATACACACGTCCGCAGATAGGAACATCTAATGACACTATAAAATGTGGATTTCCTACTGGCGGGTCTCGTTCTCATAATATCCTCCTAGATATTACCAAGGGCGCACACCATGAGAAGGTGCCTCAAAGTTTTATGAGTCCTCACCCCTAATGGCCTGTATTATTTGTGTCCATCAAATAACATCATTTGTCCATAGAACATATATTCAAGAATAGTGTTATGGCACTTCTAGGTTCTCATCATAGCAGGGATCCTCTATGACCCATTAATGAAACAGCTATCCTTAGGACATTATCACATGCATTGTCATGGAGAAGAACAATCAAGATGTGATAAGGCATTTATTAATGAATAAAGTACTAAGTAGTTGGTTCTAGGCCACCAACTCCAACACTTACATTATCTATGACTCATGTAATAGTGTATTTATCTATTAATGTATGTGTAATGTAAATTACTGTGTTTTACAGTTCAACAATGATTCAAGTATTTTAGAAAAATCTAAAAAAATAACCATAACCAATTTTTTAATTGTCGTATTAAAAAACGGACTCCATGTTATGAAAATAAGTTTCTAAATATGTGAAATTTAATTCTTAAATAAAATTAGTATTTACTTGAAAAAAAGTGTTTTTAAATTTAAAACTGTCATTATAATAAATTCCAAAATTTGCTGAGTTTTGATAAATTTATCCCAAAAACATAATAAAAATTATTTATTTATAAATATATTTTATGAAAATTATTTTTATCTTTAATCATTTTATTAATTTTAAATTATAATTAAATATTTATTATTCAAAATAATACGAACACTTAAATATTAATTTTTTGAATATTCATTCTCATTTGTAAGTTTCCTAGATTTTATTTATACCTACAAGGGTGGGGATATTATTTATAAGGGTTCATTAATATTCATATGGTTGAAGTTATAATCCATCAAAAATTTAGTTTGATCCTTTTATATTCTAACTATAATACTAATCAGAATCATGTATGTGTGTTTTTTAGAATTCAAAAAAAACAATGGGCAGCAAAATTATGTTGAACAACTATGTTATAATAACAAGGTGTTTTTTTGCAGGTACTCATTGATTCATTCACTACATTATAAATTAAATTTATTTACATAACCTTGGAGTGAAATATTTTTCCACCCTTATAAAAAATTCTTCCTCAAAATTTCCAAAAATGTTAACTCATAAAAATATTTGGGAATATCTTCATCCTTTGTTCCCCAACCTCCCGTATTTCCTTTTCAATTTTATGATTTTGCAAATAACCATTTCTATCCAAGTCATTTTATTCCTCACACCTTGTTTTATAGTGTCCATAATATTGATAGGCTCATCAAAATATAATAATTCGTGTTCCAATTATATACCTTAATAAAGGAGTACATATGTTGGGTGTGGAATGTACATCCTTAACAAAGGGACATGGAACACATTGTGTACCTAGAGAGGCTATGAGTAATTTCAAAACAATAAGACACAACTCTAATTCCCTCTAGAATTTCAAAAGGTCCAATGTACTTGGTGCTCAGTTTCCCTTTTTCCCAAATCATATAACACCCATCTATGGAGATATTTTAATAAAACTTGGTCTCCCACTTAAAATTACAATCCCTTCATCAATTGTCATCATAGATCTTTTGGCTTCATTGAGCTTCTTTGATATGGGTTTGATTAGTCTTTACCTTCATTATTGTTTCCTCCATAGTCTCTAGGCCTACAAGATTCCATTCACCATATTCATTCCATCATGTTAATGTATGATATCTCTTTTCTGTACAATGCTTCGTATGGGGCCATTTGAATAATTTAATGAAAAATATTTTTGTAGGGAAACACCATCAAAGGTAAATACGTATCCCAAATACCTTTAAATTCATTTGAACATGATCTCACCATGTCATCTAAATTTTGGATCATTTTTTTTATTTCCCATCAATTTGAGGGTGATAATAAGTACTCAATAGAATATTAGGATCCAAAGAATTCAGAATTATTTTGCATAATTTAGATGTAAAATGTGGATCATGATCAGACACAATTGAAAGATGTTCTCCAAGAAGTCTTAAAACATCGTTTATAAAGAGCAGTACCAAGTTATAAAGTGTAAAATCCTCCCTTATTGTGAGGAAATGTGAATATTTGGAAAGTAGATCAACAATTACACATATTGAATCATTCCATATTGGAGTTTTTGGTAATCCAGTGAAAACTCCCTGGTGATGTCATACCATTTCCGTGTAGGAATAGGTATCAGTTTCATGAATCATCTAGGATTCTGTCTTTAATCTTTCACTTGTTGATAGACTAAACATCATGATACATATTTAGAAATTTTGTTCCTCATGTTTTCCAAATAGAAATGTTCTTTCAAATATATATACATCTTAGTGATACCTGGGTGTATAGAGAAATTCAAACTATGAGCATCATCTAATAAATCCATTTTTTATAGGGTAGAGAGGGAACCCATATCCTTCTCACAAATTTTAGAATTTCATCCTCATGCATGAAATCTAGAAACATCCCCTCATTAACTACATTAATTCTCTTTTGAATATTCTCAAAATAAGATTGAGAACTTTTAATTATTTCCAATTAATATGGTTGGTAAACCAATTGAAATATAATTATGCTTCACATTCTTTGATAATTCTCATATCCATTCTCACTAGATCCATGTAAATATGATCATTTCCAATCCACATTTTTCTCAAAACTCCATGATCCTTCCTTCTCATTGCATCTTCGACCCTATTTTCCTTTCGGGGATGGTAGTGTATAGAAAAATCATAACCCTTGTGTGGATCAATCCATAGACTTTTCCTAATGTTGAATTATTTATACAAGAAGATATATTTAAATCTCATGTGATTATTATATATCTTTAATCAATCACCATATAGGTAATGTATCCATATATTCATAGGTAATATTATAGATGTTATCTCAATTTCATGAGTTGGATAGTTCTATTCATTATTTTTAACTTCCTTTATACATAGTAAGTAAATATATCATTATGCATAAGTAAACTACCAATTATATTCTTTAATACATCATTGTGAATCCCAAATCCACCATTTTCCGATGGTAGAGTCAATATTTGATCATTCACTAACCTATTCTATAATTCATCAAAAAAAAATCTTCACATTATTTTTTCTATAAGAACATAACCCCTTTACGATTAGGCATGGTTAATGGTTGGGATAATTGGGTGGAGTAATGAACAAAACACCGATAATAACATGCCAAACCAATAAAACTACATAACAATGTAATGTTTGTTGGATTATTTCATTCATTAAAAACCCTAGACATTATAGGATCAACCAAGATTCTATATTTATAGATTATATATCCATGAAAACAAACAGTTTGAGGTTAGAATTCACACATGACAAACTTCCCATATAACTTGTTTATTATAAAGTAATCATAATAATGAGCATGTGATTCTTATTTTATTCTTATATTCTGGATTATATAATGATATCATCAATAACTTCCACAAAAAATTATCGATATATTCCTTGAAAACTCTTTTAATTAGATCCTTGAAAACAAATGGAGCATTAGACAGTCCAAAAGGTCTTATTTTAAACCCATAATTCCCATACCTAGTTCAAAATGATATACTTGGAATATCTTCCTTCCTCACATGCAACTAATGATATCAAGATCAAAGGTCAATCATCGAAAAATATTAGGCATTGTTTTTTATCAAATAAATCATCAATGTGATGAAGATGATACTTTTTCTTTGTCATAATATCATTGATATCCCTATAGTCAATGCATAGCCTCATAGATCCACCTTTATTCTGAACAAAAATAACAGGATCTCCCCTTGTATAAGCACTAGGGTAGATGAATACATTATCACTTGATTCCTCTATAAGATTATTTAACTCTACTAATTACAGTATGGAAATTATATAAGGGGTCATTAATATAGGCCATGCACTCGTAATTAAATCAATAGAAAAATAAATTTTCCACTCTAGAGGATGTCTAGGTTAATCATTTTAAAATACATCCATCTATTGTTTAAAAATATGTACATCCTAGATTTGAATATTTCTTTCCTCACCAATATATATTTTTTATATTCCTCCTCAACAATTGTATTTATTATATCTACTTGGGGTGGATCTAGATAAGAATAAAATGATGAGGATTCAGCTCAAAATATAAGGGAATCTATATCATTCTCAAAAGTTATAACTTCTTTCTTCTTGGAATATATTTTTATATCATGACAAGAAATTAGGTTCATACCAAGAATTATATCAAATTCAATCATAGTAATGATGATAATATAAACAACTAAAGAATGTTTATGTTTCATAAGAGGGACTTATCGACACATATTTTCTGTAAAGATACACCCCTTAAGAATTTTGACTAAAACTCCTATATTAAATTAAATTTGAAATTTATAATTTTCATGGAATACTGGGAAGATATAAAAGAATGCGATAATCCGGAATCAAATAAAGCATTGGCTATGTTTGAGGGAATGTTTAAAGTACCAACCATCATGTCATTAGGAACTTCAACCTCAGTAGTTGTGATCGAATAAGCCGGGACTTTCTCCCTTGGCCTTCTCTAGGTAATATTTCCTCGACTCCAAATAAAATAATTGGCATAATGTCTCCTATCTTTACAATATTAGCAGTTAACGTTGTTAGATTCATTCTTTCCCTTGAAATCACTATATTGGGGGCCTCTTTCTCCACATTTCTAAGAAATTTCTTTTCCTTTAATGCAGTCTTCAATGTGTTTCTTTCCAAAATTATTACATGTTGGAAAACTTTTCTATTTATTATTACCTTTATACATTCTTTCCTTGACACCCTTCTCTTCTCCTTCTTTCTCTAATGTCATCATAATTAGAGAATTCATTCTTTTTATTGATTTCACATGAGACTATATCTTCGTATAATGATAAATTTTTGGAAACCAGTACCCTTTAGAGGAATGGTTTTAAACCGTCAAATAATTAATCAATCTTTCCCCTCATAATTCATATGTAGTCCATGACATTCCATGTCAGCCTTGTAAAATTGGCTACATACTTCACAACATTTTCATTCTCTTTTTATTTCAAACTCAAGAATTGCCTCTCTATATGTACTCATTGTTCTCAAGGAAAATATTTTTCTTCAAATAAATACCTCCATTCAATTTAATATATATCTAAATCTTCTTTCATGTTTTCAATTAATCACCACTACTAATCTGCTTCTCCCAATAGACAATAAATGGCCATGATAACCTTCACCATTTCATTACATCCCAAATTGATGAATTTATTCTCTAAAGAACATATCCACTTCTCTTCTAAAAATGGGTTCATAGTCCCTTTAAATGATGGAGGATATTTTTGCATAATGTGGTCTAACATTTCTCCCCCCTGTTATGGATCATGATTCTCTATATGGGTAAGTTTATTATTCCTAAATTGAGTTAGTTGTCCCAATATAGTTATACGTTTATCAACACCAGTCACATCAACATAACCAACATAATTATTTTTCATAGTAGGTAAATCCAGACATGGGATACATGTGTTCTTTTGGTTTCCATTCCTTTTAATAGACTACATTTCTAAATAATGTAATAAACAAAAGTAGGTTTTGAATCATAATATATAATTTCGAACTTGAAAAACTCTTAAAATAAATTGAAATATCATGAATCTCTTATTTCATAACCATAATCATGGTTTAGTTGAGGTAATATTTACATTTAAATCCTTCATAATGGTTTATACATAAAATTTGAATTATCCTTACCACATCACCTATGAGTTTCAAACTTGTTGGCTAGTGAATCCTGATGTTGTGTACTAGGTTACACAGATTGAGGCCCAGAATACCTTGTTAGTGTTCTTTCTCATAGGAACATCTATAACAGAACCACATTAACTTGTATTATCTATAAATGGATGTATTTTTAGAAAGATCCACATAATATATACCTTACCAAAATTCTAGGATGTTATTGTGTGCTTATCCCCAAATTCTATCTTAGGGTTCTGTTCCCTAATCTACATTTTATAACTATAGTATCCCTATTTTCTACTAAAAAAAACTAATACAAACAATAAGAACCCATACCCCAATTTACTAGAGTCGGTTCCTAATATTAAGACTTTGTAATAATTACAAGATATTTGTATCCTAGTGGAATGAATATTTTAGTACTTTTAGAAAACAATATATAAAAATATGTTCAACATTACAACAAGAAATGAAATACATAATATAAATTCCATTGTAAACATTTATGACTCCATGATTATCCCTACAATTCATTCATTATATTAATCATAGAAACCCGGGAAAAATTAAACATAATGAATTGGTGATCTCATATTCTCAGTAAGGGTATGTAATTCATAGTAAGTTATCATAAAGATAAAAACTAGGAATGGTGAAAAACTAAAAACACTTGCCTTTAAAAATATTATTGAGCATAATTTTGAACAAATTAAAGATGATTAAATATATACATATGAATGATCATACGAAAATGAAACATACCCAATGATATTCTACATGTACAAAAATAACAATGTTTATCAATTACTAATATCATAATGAGAGAATACATATTTTCGGACAGCTGATATATATTTTCATGGCCTTGATGAAGACATATGAAAATACTTGGGTATGGCCTTGGTGAAAAAAAAATTGTCTCATGAGACCTACTAATTCATCGAGGGACTATAACAGGCCCCACCTTTCACATTCTATGTATTATGAATTCCTCGTGTAAAAGGTAAAAAAAATATACAACATGAACATTTGAAATTACATTCCCCAATCTGTACACATGAACACTAACCATAATGAGTAGTATGGGGAATGACATCAAGAGAGCACATCCATAGTAAAAAATCTCATAAAAATTTAATAAAATATTGTAGATGGTAAACATAAGATATTAACCTGAATAAGACATTAAATTCAACATAGGTGTGGAAATAGACAATAATACTCTAATAAAATCATTGAGGTTTTCTTGATAGAAATATACTTAAAATTTTGAAAGAAGTGTTCTTTTTTAGAAATAATTACATAAAACAATATATTAAATAAGTAGGGTTTTTAGGATGAAATGAGTGGTTTTATATAAAAATGTTTCTTGAAATAGATTATTGGGAGCACATGAAAATAGGTAAGATTTTGAGAAGTTCCCTTGAATCATGCTTGTTTATTGAGAAGAATTAAGAGTGATATTTATAAAAAAAATTACCCCCATAAAATAAATAAGAATTCTGATTGTTGAAGAATTAATTTATCAATGGTAAATATTAATAATTAATTATTTAATTTTTATTAACAGAGACAATGAGTAATCCAAAGGAAAAATGAGGTTCAGGTAGAAAACTATTAACTTAGGTCTGAACGTGTTCGACACATGACATTAATGTCCCCATTATTCAAATTTAATCCATTAATTAATTAATTATGAAACAAATATTTGTGTATTTGATTTATTTTAATTTTATTATGTTCATTTATGGAATTTTGGATGAGTTATAATATACAAATTTATCTCTCGAGAGGATTAGTATCCTTGGTTTTCAAGATGAGTATACTTGTATGTGAGTATGGAAGTCTGTGTGGAATTGAAATAATTCTCCAAAATTTAATTTATAAATATCTAATGGACATATATAATATTAAATCATTATATAATTAATTTTTTTTATATTTTATGATGGTGATTTATTATATTGAACATTATTGATAATCATTTATATTATTTTGGTGATATTTCGATTATTACAAACTAGTTTTTTCATATGAATTTGTATTATGTATATATACTCATTATAGAAAATTGAATATGTTATAATAAAAATAATATATTATTTTTCTACCATAGAAATTGTTTCATGGCCTTCCATGAAAGAGAAACTGAAGAACAAACTTTCTTTATCCATGAAGGTCGTAAATAGGCACCTCTTGGACGATGATTTCGTCTGAAAACAAAAGAGACAGATATAGCAGTTTGATGAAGGATATTACATTAACAAGATATCATTATAATATATATATTATAATGGAGTTATCATGATCATTTGGAAAATGTATTTTATGATAATACAATGAAAACAATTAAATTAAAAATGAAATTTAAAGAAAATATAAGTTGCTTTACCTCTTAAAATATCCTCTTTGAGAATGTCCTTAAGGAAATTAATGTTTTTGGATAGACTAAGAGCTCTTGGGTGTGGGGAAAGAATAGTGATTTGTATTTTGGAAGATTATTGAGAAGCTTCAAGGTTATAGGAGTTAGGTGAATGTGTAGCGATGGATAGTTTTTATAGTGGATGAGAGGTTTGTGTTTTGAATATATTATTTATTTTTTATTTTTTTACTCAAGAAAACCAATAGTGTTGATTATTGTGACAAAACATAGTAATAAATTCATTTTTATTCAAACCATGTTTTCTTACATCATTGATTACTCATGTAATGGTGTATTTAGCTTCTAATGTATTTATACTGTAAATTACTGTATTTTACTATTCATAAAAAAATTAAGTCTTTTAGAAATATAAAAAAAATCACAATAACCATTTTTCGACATATATAATTCAAAAATGTACTCTATTTTTTCAATATAATTTTTTAAATATGTTAAACTATTTTTAAATAAAATCAGTGTTTAATTGAAAAATAATGATTTTAAATTTTTAATTGAAGTTATAATACATTAAAAAATTAACTAAGGTCTGGTAAAATTATCCTTAAATCATAGGAAGACAAAATATTTATTTATGAATACATTTTATTATATTTAATTTTTTTGAAATTAATTTATTATTATAAAAGTATAATTAAATATTTATTAATCACAAAAATACTAACACTTAATTATTAATTTTTAAAATACTCACACTAATTTATAAGGTGCCTAAATTTTATTTATACTTACATGGGTGCAGTTACTATTCATAAGGGTACATTACTATTCATAAGGGTCAATTTAATATTCCCCGTAAATGCATTTTGATCCTACGAGACTCTAAATATCATATGGATCACAACTTTTTATTTATGTTTTTCGAAATTTATTACACAGAGGTGGGAAAATTATGTTTAATAACGAGGATATAATAATAATGTTTTTTGTAGAGAATCAGTGTTTCATGAATTACATTCTATATTAAATGTATTTGTAAAATGTTGGGGTGTGAAAAATATAACCCAAAAGGATGTAAATTTTAATAGAATAATGAATTTAAATGGGGATTCAAGGAATTAAATAGGAGTCATGTCCTTGAACATGTAGTCACACTACTCCCAAGTGGTAAATCTTTTGTAAAATACAATAATTATTTAATGAAATAATTTTGTTGTGTAATAGTGATAAATGATAAAAAGATATACTAGGCACCAAGAACATTTAATTCCATGAGGAAATTTATCCAATTAATGATCTAGATTTTGACGTAGTGACCATCACGATAAATATTTGGCATCATTATCTCTCTAGATAAAATTTTGAAATATATATGAATCATAAGAGACTGAAGTATATATTCATAGTGTTGATGGATATGTTTATTTATGATCATATAAAATTACTTTTCAATCCATTATATCATGGGAATGTTAATAAATTGTATGATGATCTAATACAAAAGGATCTTTTATCCTTTGTAGTGATAAGAATTAAGAAGGATCCATTCATATTATAATTAAAAAGAATATACACCAAAGCTATAATATAATTAAAAAACCAAAATATCTCAATTTATTTCTCAACCATCCATTTTAGAGAAGATTAAATATGATCAAATGGATTATTTGGAGATAAAGAAGAAGGTGTAAGTTGTAAAGAAAATGAAATGCTCATAATTAAAAATTAACAAAGATAGAGTTATGAGAATTTCAACATTACTATGTGTCCAATTAAATGTTTATATAATGTAGGATATATTGAATGATTCATATAACTCAACCTTATCCATATCCATAGGGATAATGAAGATGTATCGTGATCTTCGAGGAGATTATGTAATCGTAAATATAGACAAATAGATCATGCAATATATATCAAAGTGCCTTATATGTCAGCTTGTAAAGGTGGATATGAAAAATTCCAAGGGAATGATGTGACTATTATCCATACCTATATATAAATGTGAAAAATTCAACATATAATCTTTTATAGGTATTCCAAAAATATTTATAGTGATTAATTATAGATGGGTTTTAGTGGATCTTCATACAAAGACTCTTCACTTCATTACCATTCAAGGGGACTTCTCACTTCATCAAATTATAAGGATATACATCAAATAATTAGTGAGGATATATGTAAAACCCCTATTAATTTTATCTGATATATATATATATAATGCTTACCTCAAACTTATTGAAATGTCTACAACATGATCTGTATTTAGAGTTGAACATCAGTTTATCTTATCACCCCCAAACCGATGGACAATATAATCAAACAATCCTGACACTTATGGATATGTTGAGAGATATGTATTTTGAATTCATATGTATATAGAATAAACATATTTAAATGGTAATGTTCATATACTATATTATCCTCTATTTTAGTATTCAAATGGCTCCATATAAATCCCAATATGGGAAGTGATATAGAACTTCATTATACATTAGTGAAGTTGGTGAACACAATTTAATTGAACCTAAAATGGTATATGAAATGGTAGAAAATTTAAAAACCATTAAACAACACACTATGGAAGCATAGAGTCAATATAAATTCCTTGTTGACCATTGCTGATAAGGAATAGTGTTTAAGGTTGGAGAATATGTGTTGTTATCCATATCTCCATGGAAGAGATTCATGATATTTTGGTATAAGGGAATCTTAAATCCAATATACATCACCACATTTGAGATTATTGATCTTATTTGAGTTTTATCCTATGACTTTCACTTCCACCAAATATATCTCATATACATGACATGTTACATGTCTCTATCTTGAGAAAGTATATAATATATCCATCGCATATACTAAATAAGAAGGTAGTAAAATTATAGAATGATCTTTATTATAAGGATCATCCACAGAACTTCTTAGACTATAGAGACAATTTCACGCCCAATAAGACTACCAAGCTAGTAAAAGAATTATGGTAGAACCATAAGTATGAGGATGCTTCATGAGAACTAGAGGAAACAATAAAATAAAACTAACCACATATTATTTAATATTATAATGATAATGAAATTTTTTTGTGAAATATTCTTATGGGGGAATTATATAATGAACAATAATTTTATCAATTAATTTTTCCTTCGAAATTTAAACATTTTATATATTATTTCATGTAATATTTTATAAATCATGTTCATTACTTGATATAAATAACTAAATATTATTATACTGTATTTAAATTTTATTTATGGTATAAATATACTCATTGAAATGGATAAAATTACAATGGGACTAAAAAATATGTATAGAATATGGAAATTTGGTACAGTTTGATCCCCCTAAATAATCATACTAATAAAAAACACTTGAAAAATATAGAAGGATATGAGAAATTAAACACCTAATTTGAAAATGAAAATATATAAACTAGAGATAAAATATAATTTTATGAATAATAAATTAAATGTGAGGTTTATATAGATAGTAGTAAACCCATTGACCATTACAATTTTGACTATTATAATGGTAATCTAAAATTTTTAGAAATAATCTTACCATTGGAATTGAAATCCAACTGTTATGAAAAGAAAAAAGATAGCTAGAATAGTAACTTGAATGGTGAAATTATAAAATTTAATTTTGGAATTTGATAAAATGAAAATATATCATATTTATATCATGATACAGATAAATAAGTGTTTAAAAATGATAAAATAAATGTTTTTAATTTTTTAGGAAAGTATTTTTTTATTTTAATTTTCATGATAAATGTAAAAAATTACGTGAAAGTATACTTTTATAAAATGTCTATGTAAAATAATATTGAGTATCATTATAATGATAACATAATTTTTTGATTCCATAAGTAAATTTTTGAAGGGTCATAAAATTTATCAATATATTTAAATTGTTATTTTTCAATTAAAAAATATTTTATTTGAAAAACTATAATATTTATAAAATTATTTCCAAGAAGAAGTAAAATTTTGTTAATATACATATATATAAATCGTTATGGTTAATTGTTGGTATTTTTAATAAATATTTTAATTTGTTTAATACTAAAATACAAAAAAATAAGATATTTAAAATTTTAAGCTAAATTCATGAATTATGTTGTGGGGATTAATGTAAGTTACCATTATGTTGAACTCTTATACACTAATTACTAAATTTATCCATCAGATTCATTACTATTTATATTATTTAGAAAAATTAATATACTAGTGAACATAACATTCAAAAACATCCCTCACCTCCCACCATAAATATCACCCATTATCTATAGACATTCTAAGGCAATGATATTTAAAAATTTCAACACAATTATCTTCTGAATACTACCCCCACATATTAAGGAATTATGTATCACTAAAATACCATCCTAATTTTCTATATGGTGTCTCCTAAGAGTGGAAATCTAAATATGTATGATTTTTAACTTATCTCTTTTAGTAAATTAACTCTTCTACAACCCCTAAAACATTTCCATACATTATGAAATAATGAAATTTGTAAAATATTTATTCTAAAATGTTGTTTTTTAAATAAAATATACATTTAACCCCCCCCCCCATCCTTAATTGATTCTAAAATGAAGACATTTTTTATATTATTGTTTCGTCACCGCCTCCATGAATGATGTGTTTTATTTTACAATGCCACCAAAATGGATAGATTAAATTAAATTCTTAAGGATAAAATTTAGATTGATAAGTTTATTTTATTTTTTTTATTATCCCAAAATTTATAAATTCTCTTAATGTTAAATAAAACCATGTATGTTCATCATGGTTAGAATACCCTCCTAAATGAACAAACCATATAACAATAAAACCTATAATATATAAATAGTTCTTATTTATGATTAATTTTGGATACTATGTACCCTATAAAATTTTGGAAACTCATTCAATTCATTTTATCACATATTTGGATATATGGAAAAAATCATATGAACTCTCAAAATTACCTCAAATTAATATGACCTTTTACTCATGACCTGAACGACCTTCAGACATTGAATATAGACCGGTATATAAATTAAGTGAATCTAATATAATATATATATACTTAATATTAAATCATATATAGTTAAATTTGGATCTTGTAAATGTATTTAGAAAATATAATTTGACCATTCATGATTTTAAGGGAATGTGTAGAATTAATATGTACCAAAGTTAAGGGAAATCTCTGAACCAACCACTTTACTCTAGGTTATGCCTTTTGTATCTCTTCCTCACTCTATCAATCTCATTCTATTTAACATTATTGAATTCGTATAATTTTCTTATATCTATCTCCTGTATATAAACCTATCTTATTATCTCTTCCCCGTCTATGGTAAAACATTCCATACATTTATTTCTCAATACCTTCTCTAAAATCAAACACGATTATGGGGAACTTTTTTATCCCTTAATCCTTTCATGTAACACTATCTTAAGATTATTTTACAAAGTCATAATTTCCAAAAACAATAACTACTTTTGGATTAATTTATTTACCAACTTTTTAAAAAAATTAAATATTATTTCCTCCTTTAATAGTCCTTTAATGATTACATAAAATTTCATTTTAAATATTCATTCACACCACCAAAGATGTTTATTTTTTATTACAGTAAATGAAACATGCAGAATGAGATATGTGACACAAGAGGGTAGTCATGGTGGTCTAAAGTAATGGAGTCTGAGATCATCCCCAATGACAAGATCCATGATCCCGGGTGGAAGGGATCCAAGATTATAATAACATGTGAGCTTTCACTAGGGCCCGCCATAGAGTCTACATAATCTGCGACTCTATTTCCCTCCCCCCATGTGTGAAGAATCTCCAACTGGGAGGAAATGAGACAACGACACTTACGGGTAGTATATACAATGCACCATGGGGTAATGCCACTACATTGAAGAGAATGGTGAAGGGAATCCATAATATTCAAACCCTTCTTAGGAAATTTTCAAATAAAGTCCATATTTGAGACCTATATTTTTTGATTAAAAAATGGACATCCATAATATTTAATTCCTTCTTGTATTTTAAGTGCTTATAAATTATTATTTGATTTCTATATGAGGTAAGATTATGTTACCCTTTATATTCCATTGGTATTTCTCATTATTATACCTCAGGTATGATTTCCTTATATGGAACACATAATCATGTACATGTAATAATATGTGTACCTAGATAGTTCTATAAAAAATTAGATAATATTTATGAAACATCTGTGTAATTGGATTTATAATTATCAACAAATTATGTTATGAAAAATAATAATTTATTGTTTAGTTTTTAATTAATAATAATAATAAATAAATAAATAATTTTTTTTATTTTTCAAAATAATTAATTATTTTTTAAAAAAATAAATTGTACACTAATATTTTTTGTAAAAGAAAATTTTAATATAAATATATGTATTTTATAAAAATATTATTTAAAAAAATATCTTACAGAATAATATATATTGGATTTTATAAATATTTTTATTAATAATAAATAATTTTATGGATAAATTAACTATTAGTATAAGACCCCAAGATTTTATGGTATGATTCTAGTAAATAATTTCAATTCATAAGATAGCTTATTATGCATACAACATTGAGTCTCATAAAAACAAAACATTTTAATTGGAAATAGTTATAACCTTGCCATTCAAATTAATTTTACCACTTCTGTGTTTTTAATTTAAAACAACATACATACAAGGTTTCTTTTAGTAGGATATTTAGATTCTAAAAGGATCAACTAAATTTTTTATGAATATTAATTTACCCTAATAAATATTTTTGTTACCCTTATACATAAAAATATGAACTTTTGAATAGTAATATGACCATTATGAATAGTAACGTTACCCATGAAATCATAAATAAAATTTAGGCACCTTATAAATGAATGTAAGTATTTTAAAAATTAATAATTATGTGTTAGTATTTTTGTGAGAAATAAATAAATAATTAAAATCTAATAATTAATATATTTAAATAAAAGAAAATTCATTTTAATAAAATGTATTCATACCTATATATTATTTCTTCCTATGATTTCAGAATAATCTAATGAGACCTTAGATAAATTTTCATGGTCCTATAAAATTAGTTATAATTTTAA
Source organism: Viscum album (assembly GCA_963277665.1). NCBI lineage: Eukaryota > Viridiplantae > Streptophyta > Magnoliopsida > Santalales > Viscaceae > Viscum > Viscum album. The sequence goes on along the minus strand of OY728153.1, from coordinate 1,351,976,465 downwards.
AATATTTATTTTTAAGTAAATAATGAATTTTTTTAAAAATTAAATTTATCATATTTAAGAAATTATATTCATTAAATAGACTTAATTTTTGGATTCTACATGCCAAAAAATTGTCGGGGGAAATTTTTGGGACTTTTCTAAAATACATGAATTTTTTGAAAATAGTAAAATATGGAATTTACGGTATAAATATGTTATATGGTAAATACACTATTTTTTAAATCATGGATGATGCATGAAACAATTATTTTGATATCACATTCACGTTTTACATTTCCTGGTTATAGGAATCAAAATTATTTATTGTCATGGTAAAAAATAAAAAATTCATTAATAATGTTTTAGGAAAACACTTCTCTCCTCCAATATAAAAGCCTCCCCCCTCTTCCTCTCACACGTCTCAATATTTTATCCTTATTTAAGTTCTTAAAAATATTAATCCTTCACCCCCACCCACCACATGGATGTCCTATTGTACACACCAAATGGAAAACAATAATTTCTTTAAGGAGATTCACATGGAAGAGTTCTCAATAGGTAAACATATCTTCATTTTTCCATCAATTTCTTCTACAAGTTCATTATATTGTGTGTATTTACTCATCTCATACAAATGTTATGATATTTACAATAGAATATATGTAAAATAATTTTATTATCCTAATGGAATATTTCATCATCATCTCTCTTTCCTCATCCTCTTATATTAAAAATGAAAACACCGCCCAAGATGTATTAATTTATCATATTCAAGGATGACATGTTTTTAAATTTCTATTACCATTTTCAATTATTGTAATGGAATAATTTTTTATGTTTTAAAAATATCATAATATATGTAATATATTCTATTTAATGTTCTGGAATTATTTTTTCATGTGGTATTAAATTATAAATAAAATGAGTTTGTGGTGATCGAAAACCCACCAAAACAATCCAATAATTTATCATTATAAATTTATATAATGATTCATCTAATAAATAAATAAATAAAGGATTAATATGATCATTAATACTACTGTATTATCATTAATAAATCATAACTTCAATTACGGGTCTCAATTTCCATTTTACACGAACTTCCATACTCTTAAATAAGAGAACCGATCATAAAAACTAATAAAACATTCTTTCCCAAATGATGAAATCAAATTTCTTGACCAATCTAAAAGACTATAAATTAATATAATAAAGAAATAATAAAGAAATTACATGTAAATATGTTTTTATAATTCTTAATAAATTAATATAATTTTATTATTAATGACTCTAAGATCAAGTGAAAAATTCATCGAGCATAATGTAAGATGTTTCTTATCCCAATTTTATTTCCTTGAGGTTTCCATCATTCACCAATATCTATTTCTTATGGTGTTTTTATAAAGACCATTTTTGTGTAATATCATCAAACTTTATATTTTAATGGTATTAAATGTTCCATTTGATAGTTATTAATTTTGGGGAAAATGATTCTATTGGTAATAAAGTGGTAAGTGTTTTATACCCAAACATATGTTGTTCTTTCAGGTTACTCTTATTATTTATATAACTTAATTAATTTTTTTATACTTATGTGCTCTTCATAAATCCTATTTTAATTTTCTATATTTGTTTACCATTCATATCCCATCTTTATTTTAGGGGGAGTAACAATTTTTAAATGAATATTTCAAAAATTATTCCCCATAAACAATCTCGTTTCAATGTAACATCTCATGTTCATACCTATTTTTAAAGTCACAATATAATCAGTTTCTAGAAACTATTATTTTTCTCATATAAATAATTTTATTATTATCATATAACATTAATTCACTTCTATTTTTATTCATAGAAGTTTCCAAAAGCAATCTTCTTTTCAAAGTAATGAGTACTTATCTTAAGATTTAATCGATGATTTTATAAGAGTATTTTCATCTATTTTAACAAAATTGTTCATTATTTTGTTTAATTGGGATAAATATTTTATGATATCATCAACCTTGATTCATTGAATGGTTTATGATTTTCTGACTACCGATGTTCTATCTTGGTACTATTCACCATATTACTCTGAATGGTTAGTGGTTGTATTTAATGATTATGGAAAGTCATTTACATTTCAATATTTAGTGTCAATATGAATAGGTATGTTTTTATGTTTATCCTTGTTCATATTAGGAATTAATTGGAACTATTATGTGATGGGTGGGGCTCAATATTTAACCTCGATGCATCGGTAGGTCTCATGAGAAAAACTAGTGTCTTGGAACAAGGCCTTTACGATATGGTTATTGTTGTCTTATAATGATGCCTTGAAAGTTTGGTTATTATGTCTCCCATTACGAATTCCCTCATTATGAATCTAGTAATTAATAGTTAATATCCTTATTCTAGAAGTAGAATACCCATGATTATGTTTCATTGTGGCATTATTTATTCATCTTTTATTCGTGCCATATTGTGTTCAAGTATATTTTCAATGGCATGTGTACTTTTATTTATTTATCATAAATAGTGTTCATGTTTATGATATCTTCCATTGTATTTCATACCCTTACTGAGAATCTAATCTCAACATTTTATTATGTTTCTTTTCACCAAGTTATGAAGAAGAGATCCTTCATTATGTTTTGAATGATACAATTTGTTAGCTTTTGTGATGTATTATATGTTGTTTTCTTCTCACAATGTAAAATGGGTTCCATTTATGTAAACTGACAGGTGGCTCATCTGAGGTTCCATAGAGGATGGTTGAGATTGAAATGTCTGGATACTGGGTTGCAACTCAATGTGGATTGTTTTTTCATGAATGGGCTGATGCAGGGGGTGAGGGGGGACTAGTGAGGGACAGAAGTGGATCAGTGTTAACATCCTTAGATGCTTTCATAGACTGGGAATCTCGTTGGCTGCAGATGGTTGGGCATTACTCATGGGTGTTATAATTTGGAAAAGGTCATCATTGAAAATATCAAAAGTGGAATCAGACTCAGAGGTACTAATTAGATCAATCCAAAGGATAGGTGAGGTGTGTTGGTGTCTAACATACATCATTCATGGAGGTGCCTAAGAATTTAGAAATGGTTGTGTGGCTCATCACATTACTAGGGAGGTAAAATTTGTTGCAAATTCACTCTCTCAGGTTTGTAGTCTTGACGATCCCTTATTAGTCTTATCATGAGTGGGGACTCTACTACAAAAATTTATTGGGTTGGTACTTGGGTATGAGTTAGGGATTCATCATTTTAGACTGCCTTAAAATTGTCTTGGTGTCTCATATTATTTGAATAAAAAATAAATGTTTGATCATGTTCCATTTATGTACCTGGTTTCTACAAGACTACTATACTGATTGGTCCTTCATGATTTTAATCCTTATTATCATTTCAATTTACTATATCAATGCATTGACTCAAGTTTATGGGTATTGGGCATTGTAGTTGGTACCAATGTATATTAATAGAAAAAATTGAAAATATATTTAGAAAATGAAATTTGGGAACAAACCCCTTATATAGTCTTTGAGCATAAACATAGAAGAACATCCTATAATTGTGATAAGGAAAATATTATGTAGATATTTCTAGAAAATAAATCCCTATATCGATACAACAGCTACATGTGGTTCTGGATCAAATGTACCAAGGAGTAAAATATCTAATAAGAAGTTTTGGGCTTGACCTGTGGTATCCTGGTACACGACAATGAACCTTACTATGCACCATATTCGACACTTCCAGTGGATATGTGTATAATAATTCACTATTTTATTATATAAAATTATGAAGGATTTATGCTTACAAATTAAGGAAAGTATATGGTTCCAGGATTTATAATGTAAAAATTTATGATATGCGTTATACCACGAATAGAGTTATAGAAATTGCATAATTTTATGAGGTAATATATTATATTGAATTGATTTGAAGTGGTACCAATCAGAATGAATGATAACTTCACCAATGAGAATGATGTAAATAGTAAAAAGTATCATCTCTATCATGGTCTTAATCCATCATTTTGAATAAAAATATTCTCCCATGTATCCTCGTCATATGATTAAATAGTATCATGTGTTTACAAATTAAGTAAATAACTGTGTGGGTATTATGGATTTTAAGGGAAGTAAGAGAATAAAAGGATGGAAGAGGAAAATATAGATAAAGGGAACAATTGAAATAAGGGTTTTCCCGCATGTGATGATTGTGGAAAGAATCATCATGGAAAATTATTGAAGGAGTGAGATTTTTTTATAATTTTGGAGAAAAGGTTCATTGATCTTATGAATGCAAGGGGGAGAGAAAATAAATTAGGACCAGTGCTTAAACTAAAAGAAGATGGTCCACTATGTGAATCAATGTCCCAAGAGTCAAAGGAATATAACACAAATGATGTTACTAAATAATGATCAAGGTATGATACAGTTGTAGATATAGTTAAATGACTAAAATAACTATTCATGATTAATTTCATTTGAATGTTTTATCAGCAATGTGTTGGTTATAAAATTATTTAATATACAAGGATTATACTAAAATACTTTTTCATCAAGGAATTGAGACTATATGTTTAGTGGTAGAATGAAAAGATATTTAGTGGAAAGTTGAACAATTTCGGAAACGTGTGTCTGAGGGAAAGATAATTCTAAATATATTCATAATGTTGAGATAATGATAAAGAAATTGTTGATTTGGATAAGTGCCAACTACCTTAGAACTAATTACTGACTTGTTGACAAGTGGTATATACTATCGTTGATGGAGTTTACTACACTTTTGGATTTAAGGAATATATCCAACAACATGTATCTTATATAACGAATTCGGATGATTTGGATGTTTTCAATATGGTTTTTTGGTAATTCAAGTTATTACCATATTTCTAGAGTATACAAGATAACGTTATTCACATGTTTGGAATTTGAAAATTTAGAGCTACTTCATGTTGATTAAAGGATAATGATAAGTTCATCTTGGAAATTGAGGGACCTTATTTTTAAAGAGCTGAATCATTATATTTTGGAAGGTTTAACAACTTATGAATTGTATAAGTATGAGGTTTTAGAGGTTAAGGTATTACATCGCCACATAAAACGACCTATGCTAAGAGATTATGTATAGATATTTCATGGCTCAATCAAAGGATAATATTGTGATTATGAAATAGAAATATATATTTATACTCTTAAAAAGTGTAATAATTCCTCAAATACATGAAAAGAGTCTTAAGTAAATTGTTTTCCTATTATCATAAGCTTTGATAATATTAATTATTTTTTTCGATATAGTATTTTATTGTTTTTTAGTAATCATCCTTCATCTGAACATGTTATCTTTCACTTTCTATCATAATTTAATAGTTTGTTTTTCCTTTAATGATAAGTATTTTACTTCCAACTAATGCCACCCCATTCGAAAGCAAAATTTTTGTGGGGACTAACACATTTACCTTAAACTCTTTTAAGTGGATATCTTGTTAACCCTATTTCTGATGGGGAAATTCAAAATAGAATTTTCAATTATCAAACTTTAACTTTCAAAGGGAAATTTTGAATTGCGAGGATACAATTATGTTGAGGGGGCATAATGTAACACACTAGTAAATTTTTTTAAAAACTTGTTTAAATAAGTTATGAAAAATAATAAATTAAGATTATGTGTTTTCATTAATAATAATACTTATAAATAATTATAATTTATAGTTTTCAAATTAATTAATTACTGTTTAAAAAAACAATTATTTTTTTACACTATTATTTTGTGTAAAATAATATTGTAATATGAATATATATATTTCATTAAATGATTATTTAATTATATATTTTAAATAATAATATATTTATTTACTAATATAATTACTTTCTAAATACTAAATTATATTATGAATATATTAACTATTACTATGACATTGTAAGATTTTATGGAATGTTTCTTCTTAAATAATTTAAATTCATTAGAAAGCGTATTACGCGTACAACATTGAGCCTATCCAAAAAAACATTCTTATTTGATATAGTTATAACCTATATTTTAAGTATAATTTTACACTTCTATGTTTTGAATTTTGAAAAACCAACATACACAGTTTCATTTAGTAAGATATTTTTTGTAAGATATGATCAGATTAATTTTTGGTGAATAGTAACTTAGCCTTGTGAATAGTAACGTTACCCTTATGAATAGAAATATACCTTTATGAATATTAATATGAAACTTATTAATAGTCACCTTACCCCTGAAATTATGAATAAAATTTTGGCACATTATAAATGAATTTGTGATTTTTAAAAATTAATAATTATGTGTTGCTATTTTGTGAGATATAAATATTTAATTACAATTTTATAATTAATAAATTTATTTAAAAGAAAACTCATTTTCATAAAATATATTCCTAAATAAATATTTTTTTCTCATGTGATTTTAGTATAATCTAATAAGAATTTAGATATTTTTTCATGATGTTATAAAATTACTTATAATTTAAAATTATATATTTTTCCACTAAAAAATAGTTTTATTAAAAATTAAATTTATCATATTTAGAAAATTATTAAAATTAAATAGAGTTAATTTTTTATTAAATGCTTCAAAATATTGTTAGGGTGAATTTTTGGGATTTCTCATAAATTCATAATGTTTTTGTGAATAATAAAATATGATATTTATTGTATAAATAATTTATAAGATAAATTCACTATTCCATGCATAATGACTGAAGTAAGAAACCATTAGTTCAATATCACATTAAATGTTTACTATTTTTTGTCACCTGAATAAATACTATTTCGTGTCTTGAGAAAAAATATTAAATTAATGAATAAAATATTAAAAAATCACTCAACTCTTCCACTATAAAAACCACTACTCACCCCCTCTTCCTCTCACACAACTCAAGCATTAATCCTTTCCTTTGTTCTTTTAAATACACTTCCCAATCAATCTACAATTTCCACGACCTTATGGTCTCACCCAAAGTACAAAAACCAATTCCTTAAAGAGATTCTCAAGGAGGAGGAGTCAAGAGGTAAACCTCCATTTCTTTTTCTTTCAATTTCTCCTACAAGTTCTATTCTATTGTGTCTCTCTACTAAAATAATCCAAATAATATGATAATTATATTAATTTACATGTACTTATATTTTATTATTCTAAGGGAATATTTCATTATAATCTCTCTTTCACCCACCTCTTATATTAAAATTGAAAAAACCGCCCGAGATTTGATTATATATAACATTCAAGGATGACATGTTTTCAATTTATATTACATGTTCTAATTATGGCCATGAAACAATTTTAATAGTCTAAAATTATAATTATATATATAATATATCATATTTAATGTTCTATAACCATTTTTTACACATGGTATTAAATTATAAAAAAATGAGTTTGTAGTGATCGAAAAACAACCAAAATAATCCAAGCATTTGTCATTAAATTTTTACATAATGATTAATCATATTCCCAAATTACCAAATGATTTATATTTCCATTTAACCTTATATTTTATCGTTAATAAATTATAACTTCAATTATAGATTTTAATTTCCATTTTACATGATCTTCTGTACTCTTATACAATAGAACTGATCATGAAAACTAAGAAAATGTTCACTCCCAAATGATGAAATGGAATATCCTTTCCCATAAAAATAGACATAAATGAAATTAATGATATATATAATAATTCAGTTAAGTTTATATAGGGTTATTTAATTCCTAATTAATTAATATTATTTAATTATTTAGGTCATTAAGATCATGTGCATAATACATTCAGACATAATATAAGGGGTTAATCATCTCACTTTAATTTCCGTGAGATTTCAATTATTCAACACTAAATTTTGTGTATGGTGTTTGTATACTAACCATTGTTGTTTAATATCATGAATATATTTATTTTCATGGTGTTCCATGTATAATTTTATGATAATTAATTATGGGGCATATGATTCTATTGGTTACAAAGTGGTAAGGTTTTTCTACATGAACTTCAATTGTTCTTTCGGGTTACACTTATTCTATACATACCTAAATAAAATTATTAATTATAATTATGTACTCCTTATAAATAATTAATAATGTTTTATATATTCTTACTAGGCATCTGACTTCACCCATTTCTTCTATTCATTTTCCCCATGATATGAAGAAGAGGTCGTTTATTAAGTTTTGAAGGATGCAGTTTGTTAGCTTCTGCTATGAATTATATGTTTTTTTCTTCTACCAATATATAATGGGCACTATTTTTGTATCTAGTTTCATAAATACTACTAAAATTATCAGTCCTTCAGTATATTATTACTTATAATAATTTCAATTTAATAATGTAATTCACCAGCTTCGGGTTTCTACGGTTGAGGCATTACAATATATATATCAAATGAAAAGTATGGGATTGGGGAGTAAACCTAATCCATTTTGGGAATCTATTCACCATGTTATAATATCATTAATTGATCTGTGACATATAATTATTATTTCATTTATTCTATTTTTACACATTCCAATGATTCTAGGATCATATGATTCTATCTTCTTTATGTCATTCCTCCATGTCACCATTCTTGTACCTTTTCCATTATGATATCATATTATTCCATTTGACTAATATATTTTAATTATTTTTCATGATTATTACATTAGTGGGATTTATATATCAACCCTATTATTTATATATTCCCTAGGTTATGCTACATTGTATAATAACCTCCATGGATTTAGGATCGTTTTATGGTGATAAAAATAAATATAATATATTTTAGATTCATATTTTTTTATTACAAATGTAAACCCCCCGAAGACCCTCGACCTCTGAATTTTTGGGTTATATATATTTTATATTTATGATAAAATCATTTTATAATATTTTTATATTACTGGGTTCTCTTCAAATATCAGTATATAAGGAGGTGTTTCATCAATATATGTGGTTGTTGAAGAGGTTTTCATGAATCCAAAAATTCATTGTATAAGATAATATTCATCTAGATGAGGATATTCACTATTGTGATCCTTTTGAAGAAAAAGGGTAAATCCTAACCAAAACTTGATACATTCATCTAAAATTGGAAAAACAAGAAACAATACTCAAAATTAAACAATGTGTTTATCTTATCTAAATTCTATAAGGTGATTGGAATAAATGTATAATTTAACTCAGAATTTGACTGTAAATAAGGATTCAAGGTGTCTCAGCATCCTATGCAGATTTAGATGAGGGAATAATGCCTATAAACTATCTAAAAGACCCTTTTTTCTATAAATTTAACAATACATACCTGATTTAGTACACTTGGGATTAGAATATATCATGTCTTTAAGATCAATATTTTATCATTCCTAAATTTTTATCACATAAATTGAGTAGTTTTACATCCTGGTACATCGACACATAGTTAGTGTTTTATGAATATATTATACCTTTATGGCGAACCAAGTAAAATGCCAATGTCATGAAAATTTCATAAATTTCTATATTCATGCTTCATATTCATCAATATATTGTGATAAATTAATTAATCGAATTGTGGAACACTACTAACTACTAACATGGGAGAATGATAAAAGGGGGGATGATCGAGTGGGAAACATTGATCTAACATACCTCATTATTCACTCCTCCCCCCTCTCAGGGTAACTATAAAGTTAAATCATTATCTAATAATAAATAAATATTTAGTGGTATTTGAAATCCATTTTGATAACCCAAATAATTGAATGTGTTTATTGCTAAAACAATCCAATCATAGATAAGTATCACTTTTGATCTTTTTAATAGTATTGAATATTTCATCCTTATATAAAACCCATATTTGTTTTTCTTTCCATCATATGTAAGAGGGTAAAATATAAAAACATATATGATTATAATTTTATTTTATACATTGGGATTATTAAATAAATTATTATAAAAACTAAAATTTTAATTTTAAAGTTTATCTAAATAGTGAGTCAATACCTCCACACTATAAATACAATAGATATGATTTGTTACATTATAAAATATATGAATATTATAAAATATAATATATCTACCTCCAATTTAATTGTACATTCATTAATGTCTACACCACTATTAGATGTATAAAAAATTAAATTATTCATTTTTAATCTATTATATTGTTATAAATATAGGAAATTTATTATTGCTTAAATTTTTGGGAATTAATTTATAAATTTTGAGTTTTTATGTGTTTTTATGAATTTAAAAACCATAATAGATTCCACTATTAAACTATTTCATAAATTACTTAAATATATGAGAAAATACGAACTGAATTTTGAAAATTATCCTTTGGTGGTGACAGTACTAATAGGGACAAAATATAAATCATCTAAAATATTTAGGTGCCAGAGAGTTAAATAGGTAAATTACCCCAAAATATATTGAAATTTCTTGTATCATAATTTTTTGGGATCTGGTACAAACTTTATTTATGTTATTAATATATAAAATAAATTATAGATCAATATTTTTTGAATTTCACCAAGTTGTTGTTTGTGTTATGGAATGTTGGTTAGTTCTATGTCCTTGTTCTCATAGCAAATTATTTAAGATACCATTATACTACATATCTTTTATTGATTAGAATATTATTGTCCAATAATGAATCATAAGATAATTTATTAATTATTATGTAGTTTTTAAATTATTTTAATAATCATTTAAGGAATGGTTAGGTTTCATAAATGATATAATTGGGCAAATCATAATGTTTTATTCATTAATAACATATAAAATTTATGAACTTCATGTGAATCAATTCAATGATGGTGTTCTGTCTAAATTTATTTCATAGAAACAATGTTGACATTGTATTTTGATCTCAAAAAACTCAAAAATATCTATTATTATATTATAATAATTTAAGGTAGTTTTTTTCATTGAAGTTATTTTATGTACAATAAATCGTAAAAAATAATTTTGGTATTATATTTGGTTGGTGGATAACAATGACAGTTTTTTCAAAATTATAGAATCTATAATTTATATATAAACCCCACATATCTAAAAAAATATAAAGAGAAACAGTGATTCATGAATATTTTATTATTGGTTTTTTATTTTATCTTATAGGAAATATTTTAGTTTGGTATTCTATATTATCAAATAGTTTTTATCTACATATATATCCAATAAAATCATTTAGTGGTATCGAAGAGAGTACTAGTGAAGAATCAACAAGATAAAATTTAAATATGGAAACCAAATAATATTTTTTTGAAAACCATGGATTATTTTATTTAGAAATTTCAGTATTTATATTAAATATTTAATAAAACATCTTGGATATAAGAATTCATCATGGGTTTGAAAAAAATAGAGTATTGTAAATACATTTTTCCATGTCATGAACTTAACGAAAAAAAATCTTCAGAATTTGATTTCCATGTAAAAATAATGACATAAAAAATATTAACAATGCATGGTTCATGGTGTGACCATTAAAAACAATTTGTCCTGAAATTACTCATATAAGGAAACAAAGACATGGTTTTTGGATTTTTCATGTAAGAAAATAACTTCAATAGATTACTTCAGGTAGTAAAAGCATGAGATAGTTCTTCAATATCAATTTATTATATAAAAATAATAATTTATTATCAAAAACCATCACCATTAAAGGAATAAATGGAAAACACAAAGTTAAAATTACTTTAGTTCATATCAAAGGTTATTTTTTAAAAATTATTATTTCCATAGTTTTTAATATCTCATAATAAATATTTGAATTTTTATTTCATTTATTTTAATAAATATTCAATATGTGTATATATATATATTTTATATCATTAGTATTTGAATAATTTAATTTAAAGTGTACAAATTACTTCTTATAGTTCTCATTTCTTGTATATAAGTAGTAACATGCATTAGACTTGGCCTCATTTATCAAAAATTGGGATTTTTATTTAGTTGTGTACAAAAAAATTATGTATTCTTATTATTTATAAATATATAGTAAATAGATTTTATTGGAATCATAGACTCTCTTATGTGTTAATCTAATTATGAGGCTTTGTACAGTACTTCCCACTACCCTAGGCGCACATTATTTACCCTAGAAAAAATGGGGTTTGGATACCAACCGAACAATACTTTCTCTTAGATAAATTTTGGTTTTACATAATTCCAAAACATTATATGAAACTGTTACTAGTACCTTATACATGGGATAAATTTGGATATATGAAAATATATTTAATTTTTAATATCATAATAGAATCTTAAATAAATTTTCATATAATGTGTTATTCATTAATATGGTTGAACATATAATTTTTTTCTTTATTATATGACACAAAACTAGATTTTCTAATTCTATTTTTCATATTGGGATCAAATGATATACATTAGACACATATAAAAATGGTTAAACTAAAAAAATTAAATTTAAATATTGAGATTTATTAAATAGTAAACACATATTAATAACTGATAAATCCATATGGGTAGTTCATTCAAAAGATGTTTTTGGGTTACAATGATCTGGTCTGAATCATAAGGCCTAAAATAAACCGCCCAACTGCTTTAGCTCTAGTAAAATTTCATTAGAGTTTTTTGTAAATCTTATGTGATAAAATAAGATTGGAAGAGATTTACCATCAATATAATATCAATATATAACAAGTGATAAAATAAAACATTAACATGGGATAACAATAAAATATATGTGTGTTATTGGATTCACAATATTACCAAAGTTAGTGTAGAAAATATACAAGATATTCTACATAATAAAATCATTTGTAATTAATGATTAATGTGAAATATTATATATAAAATATTCAAAAATTCAAATAAATATTTCTCAAGTCCATCACTACAAGAGTGGTTCATCACTTTCTCCAAAACCCACCATGAATCTATCCTCCATAACTAATCATCTCTCATGTGATGAGGTATTTCTATTAATTGAATCATAAATAAAATTATATATACATACACTATGGGATATATATATATATATGGTGTGAGTATATCATATTATATAATTAATCAACACTATAACCCTACCAATGTATTAGAAATAAATGTGTACATGGTTTTTATAAAAATTTAAAAAGGAAAAAAGCATAATAAGAGTCAACTTAATGTAAAAGTGATGAAATAAAATACATATTTACCTTTGTTGTTGGTTCCCATATTATAATCATGCCATCATAGAAGTAAATTATACCTTACGCAATCCCTTATTTAAATTCATACTGGTAGGAAGTGTACATCCCCTATACACACACACACACACACACACATAAAGATCATCACATTAGAAGATCATCCACAAGTTCCTCATGGACACCTGTCTGGCCATACCTACTACAACCAAAGATAAAATTTCATTAAACAATCCATTGTGTTTATATAAGCATATATATACACATATATATATATATGAAACTATATTCATAAAATGTTGAGGATCCATGTCTTTTATCTTAGGTATCTATATAAGGATATGATAAAAGTCTTAAAATTTAAGTAAGGAACATCATGCCAAAATATTGAAATGAATGATAAGGGACCCCATTCAGAATAGTTTTAGGTGAAATATAATTTAGTTAAGTTATCATTTTTTATATGGTTCATATGGAAAATAATCTAAAAATGGTATATTAGATTCAATTAGGGACTATCCTAATCAAATATATGAATAATCATGTCCAATTTCCTAATCAAGGGGTGTTAAATGCCATGTCCAACAACCCTAAATGATGTGAAACGCTATCTCAAACATTCTTGAACCACAGGATTATAATTTTCATGTAAAAACCATAAAAAACTGGTTTAATAATTATAATCCACTATAATTTATTCTCACTTACCCCGTGATCCCATAACCAAGATATTCCATAAAGAGGAACCCAAGTACCACTCAAGGTGTAGTGTACAACAATTTTCATGATGTACATAATATTTAAATATTGGTCATGTGAATATCCATGTTATGATATATGTCAAATATTCAATTAGACTATTTCATTTATATTCAAACAAGAATGCCATGGGAATCATTCATAACTAAATAAATGTGTAAATATTGATTTCATCATTTCATTTCAGAAATCCCTTATTAGTGATATAGAGGGATAAGTGTAAAATGATCTCCATAATACATTTGAATTAAATTTATACTATTGATTGATTCATAAATTTTTTGAATAAATTAGTTGGTCACGAAATAATGTTGTATCCAAACCATTCAAATAATTAAGGCATTTCATAGCAAGGGCACGCACAATAGAACCATATGGTTGGTTGGTAAAATAGGAAAAAACAGTCATCATAAATATTTTAATCAATCTCACCATACATGGGGGTTCAGGTTGAGTACATAATCATCCAAAACATTAATAGTTCAATGAAACATCATAATCATAGTCAATATTTAAAATTTAAGACATTTCACATTTCATAAACAATGCTCGGAATGTATGGAATGCGGAACAATGGTGCATTTTATAAAGGATGGAAATTTTAAGTGATGTACATGAATACCTCCAACCTAATTCTTAGGAAGATTCAATCATCAATTCTAGGGATTTTATTTATTATGGAATGATATTAGTTAAAATCTTATTCAAACTCCCTACGAAAATTTCATATGATCTCACATGGAAATGGTAGATAATATAGCAAGAATGACTGATAAGGGAAGGGGAATGATATACCAACCTAGGTAAAAAACATGACCACCAAGAATTGGTTACAATATTAGAAATATGAGATCCACTAATTCCATGTTTATGGGGGAAGGATAACTCCCAATAAGGGGTTTCTATGTGTGAGATAAATAATGATTGGAGGAGGCTTAGAAGAAGAGGAGGGGAAATTGTAATTTCAAGAACATTAAAGATCCACACAGTTTTTTTAACGGTTTGGATATTATTGAACCAAATATATAGTTACACTATCTCAAGGAACACCCCATTTCATAGCACGGTGAATGTTTATACAAGTTGTGCACAACCTGTGTGGTGTTATTTCTCATAAGTCACACCCCATGGAACTATTGTAGTGCACTATTAAACAAACTATGCACTAACTTTGATGGGGCCTTCACAATATTGCATGGATTAATGCGTCACATAATATAGATAATATAACAATATTACACCTTTTTATGGGAAACACATTTAATATAAAATATATTCCAACCTTGATCCTCATCTTATTTCAATAAAAAATGATTTATCAAATCCCAATGCTCCCAAAAAACATCTGAACTCTGGAGACACCTCCCAGGACATAAATCTCATCCAAACACAATAATATTTTCTTTTTAAACTATCATAATTTTATTAAAAATTATGTTTTAAAAGTTTTCACATACAACAAATTAAAAAATAATATTCCATTGAAATTTTAACATGATACAAAACATGGGATGTTACAACTTTCTCACCATAGAACATATCGTCCCAGATAAGAATTTTGGATCAATGAAAACATAACCCAACCAAAATAGAGTGATGTTTTGTTCAAATGACCTTTTTTTTAATTCTTAACTCTCCTCCAAGATTTATTTTAATCATATGGAAATTAAGACATTAAAACTCGAAAAAATGCTCGCATTTAATGAAGAAACATCAAGATGGACCTTAATTGAACCCATATAACCTGAGACACAAAAAAATATCCTCTAATTTATCAATTAACATATGATTCTTTCCACTATAGATTCTATATTTTTTGGGAAAATTCTATACCACAGCACTTCCACCATTGTAATTTCCTATTTAAGCATGCCATTAATGTCCTAAAAATACTATTGGAATGTTCATCATATTATACATGTTTGAATAATCTTCAATCCATGATTATAATTGGAATGGTTGAAGTCTAAATGACCAAATATCCTGCTCATGATGGATTATCCTCAAAAGTATCTCACTGATCTTTAGACTATAATTTCTTCTCCCTAAAGGCATGTTTAATTTTCTTTCTCCCTAAAGGAATGTTTAATTTTATTCCTAGCTAACAATACTTTGGACTTTATAGGTGAAATGATAGTACATATATGAGAATTTCACATATCAGTTCCACTTATCAATCCCAAAGGTGGTATCTCACCTCGTGGTCGGTTCGATAAAACGTCTAGTATTTATGAGTCTATCTAATTCATTCTTACTCGGAAATCCAATTGCCACTCAAGATAATCCACAACTATACTAAGATTCTGGTCCATGGTAATAATCATGAATAATAACTAATAGATGACCTTGTGTCCCTTGACCTTGTGAAGCCCATTTTTGAAAAATTATATACATACATGAACCCATTTATATAATGGAATTAATGAGCCAAATGTTTTTTCCAGTGACTGGCCTCAAGTCCCCACTACACATATTAAATAAGTGTCTCCCACCGTTGACTGATGTCCTAATCCCAAAAATTATTCTCATGTTGTTTGTTGAAATTCAACCCAAAAAAGATTCACCAACATCAGTTTTCCAAATGTGTTCTCCCCAGCATATGTCTTACCATATGCCTTTCATTGAGAGTAATCCTCAAGGACATCCTCTAGTCATAAAAAACATATTTTTAACTATATCATCATATTATTGACTTTATATTTGTGTACTTAGAATGATATCATGATATTTGAGATGATCACTTTCAATTGGGTGTATACTGAGATTTTATCATAGTTGTGTATAGATCCCTCTGAGCCATTCTTACATAAAAATAGTCTATACTTTATTTTTAAATAAATCATCACACTACATCTCCTAAAAATGTATGCGCATGATCAAACATGAGTAAAAAAACACATGGATAATAGTTTGAATACATTTTATCATAGAAAACTAGGGAACATACTTTAAATTACCCAAATATTAGGGTATCCATGATCATAAGTAGCACTTTTTGAAACTGTTGATCCTCGGATTGCACTTGTCCCCTTACAAACATTCTATTTCAAATAGTTACCTTGTGTCACCGGTGTCAACTAAACATATCATAACTAGTGTTGTACACCAATTTTCACCTTATCCATGTCCCAAATCTCACTTATGAAATTCATTCACCAATAATTCCATGTTTTTAATGCTACATGAAACCTCAGTCATAATATTATAGGAGTTCCCTTGGAACTCCACTTTAAAATAAAATCCTTTACTTATTTGAGGAATAATAAAATTACCACCCACATCACAATTTTGTTTCAAAAATTAATGCATAAAAAACCACCGGTCAATTGGGTCAGGTACACCAACATTCCTACCCAATGAATCCAATCATGATTCCTATAACTCTAAGGGAATTTCATAAATCCAAAGGCATCAATATTACTATATCATAAAACCCAAACACCTGTCATCAATAGGTCTCAAAGAAATAGAAAACCAATATCATTTAATTTAAGGAAAATGTAAACCTATACCAACCTCTTAAATAGTTTTTCTAGGATCAAAACAACATAAATGAACCACAAGGGTTGAGTCAAATCATAGGGAATCCAGGTTTCTCAACTTTCACTAAGGTTTCTCGTAGAAGAACCATATCTCACTGAAGGTATTCCATTACATGGTTTATAATGTCACTGAAACTCTCTCTCCATGATGTAAAATTAAAATGGGTAAAAGGATCATTGAAATAAAAGTGTCACAAATTACTAGAATGTCATAATGGTATTACCTTCCAAGAATCTGCCTTCCAGACCCTGATCCTCTCCAAGAATCATCATAGGTGATTAATCCCTAAAGGGGCAAAAAACAATGTTAAAAGAATAAGGATGTATAACTAACTGGGTATCAGTATATTTCATTACACCCTAAAGAATTAATGTAAAAATAAACCATCCACTCACTAGGGGATTACATATCATTTTATAATATTCTTACCCAACTCAACGAGATAAAAAACAACACCTACTATTCCAAGAAATGTGGATCAAAATTCTAATATTGTACACATTCAAGGGAACTAACATGAAGGGATATATGATATATTAATGTATGGAATAAACATTAATACTATATTCACACAGAAATGTTCACAAATAATTTTTTCTTATCCTATATGTTCAATCAAAAGAATAAAAGAAGCCATGTGAGACATATGGAAAATGTTCACATTCTCATTCATCGATTCTCTAATGGAAAACTAAATCAAACCCTTAAATTGGGTTTCTTTATTGTCAACACCTCTATAATGTTCCATTTTAAAAAAAAATTAGTCGTTGTTAATTTTTTACAAAATTTAATGAAACTCATATAAAATGGATGTTAAGTATTATTTATAAATGTAAACAGTACTAAGCACTTTATTTATCTAGATCCATCCATAATTATAGGTATATAATATCATGGTTCCATTTTTGACCAATATTTATCCATAAATTATAACAATTGGTCTTGGTTAAATAAATAAAAAATTTCTATATTATGAGTAAAACAATCATTATGTTGTAATTAGAATTTAATCTAACTGACACCACATAATAGCAAAAATCACCAGAAGTATAAGTTTTTTATAAATTATTAGTGTTTATATTAGTAATATTCCGCCATTAATTTATACATATTCCATATAAGTGGACGTAGAAACATTGAATAACAATCTCATATAACACTAGCATACCCCGAAAGAGTTTTGTACCAAAGCATATAAAGTATAATGTGACCTATGAGGGCCCCATCAAGACATCATAGGTCCATTTAGTCTACATGTATTCCCAATTTATGGATTCAACTCTATAAAAATTATAATTGGCCCCCCATTTAAAACAATCTCATTGATGTTATTTCATTTAATATTTAACACACACTATATGGGTTAATCTCATAAGAAACATTACCCAATAGTCCAAATTCGATCCAGTGGTGCATTAAGGTATTTCATCTAATTATTAATAATTACCAAGACATAGAAGTTAATGAATTTATATATATACTACTATTAAATTAGATGCAATCATTGAATCATATTATATAGGAATGTATAAAAATTTATCACACAAACTTTTCATATAAATGAGTTTTATAACACCATGTGAATCTGATGTACTTGAAGTCATGCATTAATGCACCCCTTCTCTTATCATGCAAGACTAAGAGGTAAATTACCTAAATTAGTAACCAATTTTACTTCATAAATCACTCAATATTAAATAATAATTCATTGTAATAACAAGAAACATTAACATCAGTCCCATCCATTCCAACACGATCTTTCCCCCATGTATTGGTTGGATAGACCCAGACATGGGATATTTAACAAGTATCAACATGATATTAGACTTCTTTATACTAGCCCAGAATATTTTTATAAGGTAAATAAAGGTTCTAATACCACTTTGTGATATCCCGACCTAGCTTAATCAAAAAACTCAGTCAGACCAGTTGGTCACATGATCTTAAACATGCCTCCACATGTGTCAGAGGCTGCTGACTAGTGGAGAGGAACTAATGATAGTACCATGGGGATACTATACCCTATGGATAAATAATAAATATAGATAAATCCTCAATAAATGTAATATAGTGGAATTAAATAATCCCAAAAATAATAAATGACCAAAATCCACAACTAGTATCACATATAAATGACGTTGAAAATATGTTCAACAAAATGGGAAGCATGCATACATGAAAATAAGAGGACACATGATACATGTATCCAATAAGATGAAACACCAAACTCTATTATCATTGTGAGTACTATATTTACCCTATGATCATGTATGATATCCTATTGTAGAAGATTATACATCCATATCTGTGTGTTTACACGGATAAACACTTGCATACATATAACCAATACAGGTACTAAACTGTGGCGTGAACTGGGTGTAAGATAATATCATTAGTCCACCACCAATGGTGCCTAATGCAGCCCATTATAGGAATATGAAATAATTTATTGTGAAGGTATAATATACAATGCCATAAATAATAAAAGTAATTGAGTTGCGCTTTGGTTCTTCAAGGACACCTGGTCAACCATACCTTCTTCAGCATATTTCCAATTGTATCTGATATTACATAAGGTATATATATATATGTGTATACATAAAGATATATATATATATATATGAATATATATACATTATCTGATGATTACCTATGGATTAAGGCTCAGGTGTATACATAGGGATATCATATAAGTCTTAAACTAAAAACAATGGTCGTCATTCCCACCAATCTCAGTTGATGATAAGTGGTGGAAGGACCAACATTTTTAGGTGAATAATAATTATGTTATGGTCTCAGGTATATATGGTTAATAATCACATGAATTTTAACATGGGGATATGATATTACATGCCTGACTATCCCAATTATTGATTTGAAGTGTCACTTCCAACATCCAAATCAGGGGGCATGAAAAATCATATAAAACATTCCAAAATGATGTTAAAATACATTTCCAATATACTAGTCCAAGGGGCATGAAGAATCAATTAAAACAACCCTAACCAAGGTATCACAACTATACTCTCGTATAATGTAATTCAACATTCCCTATGATACAATAACCAATGAGTTCTATAAAGAGGAACCTAGGTATCACACAATGTATAATGTAAATTCATTTTTATGATGCATTTAATATTTAAATAAATTCCATAAGAACATAAATACCATCATATAAGTCATCAATGAAATTATACCATTTCATTAATAACAAATCAAGAATTCCATGAATATCACCCATACGTTAATGCAATTTTAAACTTGATTTTAATCATTTTATTTAATAAATCACATGTAGTTATCAAGAGGTCCAATTGTTGAATACATTACATTATAAAATTTAATTCAATTTATACAGTTTTACGAACAATAACAATTACTAAAGTTGTAAGTGATCAAGTACTAATGATGTATCTAAAATATTTGACTCATTATGGAAATTTATTAGCAAATTACATGCTCCACACACATAGATGGGTGGTTTGGTAAAATAGGAAACAACAATAATCATAAATATCATAACCAAAATAACCTTATATTAAATTTTGGGATGATTTCAAAACCTCCAACTATATAAGGGGTTCTGAGAAACATCACAGTCATGTTCTTGATATTTAATTTAAGATATTTCACATTTTAGAAAAAACTCAAGGAAAGTTCAGTGTGTAGAATAACATTACATTTTATGAATGATTAAACATTAAGGGAAAGACATTTATACACCCTAACTTACGATTTATATTATTCACTCATCCATTATGAGCCTTTTATTTAAATTTTAATTAGAGAAATAAAACTAGAAAATAAACTCACTAAAAATTGGGAATATGGGATCAGCAAGATATAACATCTAATATGAAAAGCTAAAATGAGAAAGAAATGATGGGGAATGAAATAATAATTGAGGGAGATAAAAAGGTTACCAAAATTACATTATTTTGTGCTCATATGGATGATATCAACTAATGATATGGTGATGGAGGAAGGATAGATTCAAATGAGGGGTTGTTTCACTTAAATAGAAGAATGAAGGAGAGGATAAGGAAAAAATTAAAAGGAGGGGGAATTTTAATTTTCATCACTTTAAAGAGCCAAATATTTTGGATAACCATTTTCCATCTATTTGTTTCAATTATCCCATGGTAAACCCCCCTCACATAGCTTGGTACATAGTTAGAGAAACCATGAGAAGCCTATTAAGTGATACTGCCCAAAACGAACACCCCCTTGCATGGTTGCAGCACATGGTTAAAAAAACTATGAACCAATCATGAAACATTATTTGATAGTAAAAACAATATCTCATTAATGATTGGGTCACTTACCATGGTTAAAAAACCATTATTCACCTATTTATTGGTCTCATGGTTGAGTCACACTGTTAATACTAATCATGCTCCTACCATGAACCTCAACCTATTTTATGTGTAAATGTTTTTTTGATCCCAACGGACTCAAACCTCATCTGAAATCCTCAGAAACCTATAGGTACCTAAAACTCGTCCAAAAAAACACTTTTATTTATTCCAACTCTCCATATTAAATTTTTTATCAGTGTTTATATATCGGATCATCCTCTTAATGAAGAACAAAAATTTCATTGATCATTCAACCCATTCCAAAACATGGGATGTTACAAAAGTTATTCCACTCAATATTCCTCAAATAGAATTATTAACATAAAAAAGAAACAATTCTTTGAATAAGTCTCCATTAGAAAAAATTATATGCAACGAATGAATCCAATGATTATTTTCTTCTATTTGTGTTCTGGAAGGATCAGACACATGGATATCAAATTTTGTCATAATATGTAAAGGTATAAATGAATGATAAGGAAAACATTAAGGGGATTAAATGTGAAAGGAATGGGAACTTATATATTTACAACTAACCTTCCCAAAATAAGAAAATTCTATTGACATCTGACTAATATTGTTGGGCAAAAATCCCTCAAGGTAACATTAAAGTATTTTTGGGTTGGTTGTGTTTGTTGACAAAGCAGGTTTCCATGGATATTTGTCGAGTTCCCAAGAAGATGTTGACAATCCTTGTTGACAAAGAACGATGACAAAGGAAAGGACGATCTGGAGGTGGTACAAAAGAGCAGTACAAGGTGGTGTCGTTTCCCAGTGTTTGCCAAATTTTTGGGGTCCAAAATTTGGAGTTTGGTGAGCATCATGAAAATAGGATTTCCATGAAGATCATAATTTAATATGGAAAAGGCATGAATTTCGCAAAGATAGGATGCATGGTTTGGAAATCGCGAAGACCAGAAGAATGGAGGCAGTGATGCTTCGCGGTTACGTCAAGCTTTGCGAACGGCAAAGGCTGAAGCGCATCGTGGCGGTGAAGGGCTTTGCGAGGGAGCTTCTCGGCAAAGGCAGGAAGGAATGTTGGGTTTCGCGAGGGAGATTCGCGGTGAAGTCGCGAAGATATGTTGACGGTGATTCTTCACGACTACGTCAAGCTTCGCGAACAGCAAAGTGCTGTGGTGCTTCGCGATTTGGACAGAATTCTGGCGGAATCTTTGGAGCTTCTCGATTTGAGATGACGTAGCGTTGACATCGCGCGAAAGGGATGAGGGTCGGTCGAATCGCCTATAAATAGAGGCCGACCCCATCGAGCGAAGTAGAGAGCATTTTCATAGAAGATCATTTGCTCTCGTTTTGCGAAGGTAGTTTGCGGAGCCAGTGTGCTTCCCGAAAGAGGAGCTTCGCGGCGGCTATTGTTGCTCCACGAAAGTTGTGTGCTCTCCGTTGGCTCAGTGAGCTTCGCGAGAGAAGTTGCTTTGCAACGAGTTGAGCTTCGCGGGAGTTCTTCGCGAGAGAGCTTCGCGAGAGAGCTTCGCGAAAAGGCAGGAGATTCGCGAAGGCTTGTTGAGCTTCACAAAATTGGGAGCCTAGCGAAGTTGAGTTCTTTGCGGAGGTCTTTCCAAAGGTAGTTTGCCTAGTGTTCAGAGGCAAAGAGGTATTCATCTACAGATTAAAGTTGAACTTTAACAGTGCATCTACATACAGAGAAAGATGCATTCCTTAATGGAAATGAAGAGACCTATAGGTCTATAAACTGTGATTGGATTCCCTTCAAAGAGCAGTGATCTTAGGAAGAGGAAGAAGGTGATCCTCTCCCCCGACAGTGATCCAGAGAGAGAGAAACCGGGAGTGACCCTTGGGAAAGCAGTGAGCTGACCCTAAACATTGTATAGGCAGTGAGCCTGGGCATAGAAGTGATCTAGCCCGAACATTGTAATCCACAGCTAGTGAAGTTTAGTGGACCTGGTATGACCAGAAACCTATCGGCGTATGATCCTTGGACGTAGCCCTTAGCGGTGAACCAAGTAAAATTGATGTGTCATGTGCTTGCTTTACTTTCTATTTATATTGTGCAGCAGGAAAGAGAGAGAAGAGTGTTTTCCTTAACAGCGAAACAAGATCAGAACGGGCTTTAATTTTTAATTAGTCATACCCTGATTCACCCCCCCCCCCCCCCCCTCAGGGTATTCAGCCCTGTGGACCTAACAAGTGGTATCAGAGGGAAAGGTTGATATTAGTTCTTCTCTCAATGGAGGTCACTAATCATAGATGGATTCCGATCTTCGACGGATGTAATTTTCAGATATGGAAGAATCAAATGCAACACTATTTCCGATCTTTGGGAATGGATGTGTTTTCAGCAGCTATGCATGGTATCACAACTGATATTACTAGTGGTGTATTATCAGAAGCGGAGCATAAAGAGTTGGATGCTGACTCCAAAGCAATCAATTCCTTAGGGGGAGCCCTTTCCAATCCCATATATACAAAGGTGATGTCATGCAAAACATCAGATGACATGTGGGAGAAGCTTTTGAATAATTATGAAGGGGATACAAAATTCAGAGAGGTCAAGCTGCAAGTGTTGTTGAACAAGTATGAAGATCTGAGAATGAACCCGAATGAGTCTGTTGATGCATTTTTTGACAGGGTAAATGTTGTGGTAGAAGACATGCAAGGCCTTGGTGAGATTATCGAAGACATTAAAATCATAAAGCACATCTTGAGAAATCTTCCACCTCAGTTCAATCCAAAAGTTTCTGTTTTGGAAGTTAAAGATCCGAAAGAGCTGACATTGGATAACTACACAACACTCTTGTTGCATATGAAATGAGAAATGGTGACAACGATGCTGTGGAAAAGGGGAAATCCAAAGAGGTGGAATTTAAGGCCATGAAGAGGCTAACTATTGAAGATTATCAGGAGGAAGAAGAGTCAGATGAGGTGATGTCATTCCTTTCTTCAAATCTGCAAAGAGGAAAAGAAAAGTTTAAAGGGAAACATCCACTAGCATGCTTCCGATGCGGAAAGGTTGGTCATATTGCTGCAAGATGCCCCAAAAAGTTTCAAGAAGAAAGCAATGAAGATGAAGTTGAGATTACCATGAAAAAATCTTCAGCCTATGTGAAAGGGAAGAAGCAGTTCAAGAGAAATTTCTTTAAGAAGAAGAATCTTCTTTCACAAGAAATAGACAGCTCATCTGAGTCTGAGGGTGAAGAAGTTAAAGAGATAGAAAACTGCAAAGATCGTGGAAAAATTACGTTGGTGGCTATTTCCAGTAGTGCTCTAGAAACGAAAGAAACCGAAACTAATGATGAAGAAGAAGAAATTGAAGGGAGAGTTGACATGGAAGCTGAATTAGAAGCAGATCTTGAAGAGATAGATGTTTAGCGAGAAAAAACAAAGAAAGCCAATAAGATTGTACGTGATGCCAAACTCTACATGCAACAACAAGAAGAAGAGAAGTCTGAGCTTGAGAAAGAAATTGAAAATCTTAAGTCTTCCAGGCCAGAGTTCACAGAAAAGGTTGATGAGCATAATCTCAAGATTGAAGAGCAGAAAAGGGAGATCGATTGCTTGAGTCGAAAAGTGAAAGATCACGTCAAGCGTATTGAAGATCTTGAAGAGGAAGTTGTCAGTCTACGAAGAAAAGTTAAAGACCAGGAAAAACCTTTGAATCCCAACACATTCTTGGGAAATCAGGTCGTTACGAAGACTGAAAAGAAGAAACAAGAGCCTAGTAGTTCAGAAGGAAAGAAGCAGCAAATGAACTTAGAAGTTAAGGCTGATTCTTGGCTTAATTAGAAACAAAAATCTGTGGCAGTTGAAGTTAGACCACAAGCACCTGTCCCGAGATTGAAATTGAATTTGAGCACAAAGCAGAATCAGAATACTCAGAGATCCCAAGGGGAAACTCATAGTGCTGAAGTAACACGAAGGAATTCACCTTATATCAGGTGTTATTGTTGTGGAAAGATGGGACATTCACAGTATGTGTGTTCCATAGCCAAAAGATATCAAAGGGAACAAGAACAGAGATAGAAGCCAAACTGAGAACGGTTTTCCAGAACATATTTTGAAGGACACTGTTTTTGGTGCGGAGGATTTGGAAACATGGCTAGGTACTGCACTCCGACCATTCAGAAAAATGTGCCAAAGCAGAATCAAAATGTTCTCAAGCAGCAGATCAGTAAACTGACAAGTGA
The DNA here is from genome assembly GCA_963277665.1 of Viscum album. Classification (NCBI taxonomy): domain Eukaryota; kingdom Viridiplantae; phylum Streptophyta; class Magnoliopsida; order Santalales; family Viscaceae; genus Viscum; species Viscum album. The sequence goes on along the minus strand of OY728153.1, from coordinate 1,351,950,530 downwards.
ATTAAAAGTTCAGAACAGATTTGCAGTTTTGCAAGATGAAGCTGGTCTATCATACTCTGATAAATAACAGAAGCCTCAATCCATGTCGAGTATGAAAGAAAAAGTATGGACCAGGAAGAAGAAAATTGAGAAGTCCATAGTTGCTGGAATTTCCCTTAAAGAATCAGAGCGTTCTGGTGTGTGGATCCTTGATAGTGGTTGCACATCGCACATGACAGGCAACAAGGATCTGGTTACAGGCACAAAATATGACAAAGAAGGAGTTGTCAAATTTGGAAATGATGAAGGCCTGAAGATTGTTGGCTCAAAAAAAGCCAAGTTTGGGGGAAATGAAATGAGACATGTTGATGTCTTGGTGGTAGAGGGTCTCAGTCATAAATTGCTTAGCGTCAGTCAACTATGCGACTCTGGGCACTCTATCCTATTTACCAAGAAGATGGGTATTGTTAAAGGAAAATATGGAATAGTCATTCTATAGGGAAAACGAACAAAGGGGAATCTTTACCTGGTAGGTGGGGAAGAAGATTCATGCCTTTTATCCAGAGAAGAAGAAAATCAGCTGTGGAATAAGCAACTTGGTCATCTATGTCAACCATATATGGAAGATCTGGTAAAGTGTGATACTGCTAGAGACCTTCCCAAACTATCACGTGATCGCACTCATACGTGTGATGATTGTCAACAAGGGAAGATCATCATGAAGACATACAGGCCAAAGGAACAAAAAGCAACTGGAGTTCTCGAATTGGTGCATGCTGATGTATGTGGACCTATCTCACCACGAGCTATATATGGGAAAAGGTACTATGTTCTTTTCATTGATGACTATAGAAGAATGGCCTGGGTATTCATCATTACCCATAAGACAGAGGTGTTCAGTTGCATAAAGCAGTACAGGAGGGAATCAGAAAAGATGCTTGGGCAGAAAATTCTGAAGTTTCATACTGATAATGGTACGGAATTTACAAACAGTCAAGTTGAAAACTATATCGAGAAACATGGGATAAGGCATCATGTTTCATCAGTAAGAACTCCCCAATAGAATGGAGTGGTTGAAAGGAGGAATCAGATCATTAACAACATGTCCAGAACAATGCTTATTGATAAGGACCTATTAGAGAAATTTTGGAAGGAAGCAGTTTTGACATCGGTCTATGTTTAAAACAGGTCCATGTTATGTCTGAAGCAAGGGAAGACTCTGTATGAACTGTGGTACGAAAAGAATCCAACGTTGAAATAATTTCGAATCTTTGTAAGTAAGTGTTTCATTCTCAACAAAGAACATCATAGTAAGTTTGAGGCATGAGGAGATGAACGGATATTCCTTGGCTATTCAGGGAAAAGAAAAGCATATAAATGTTTCAACAAGAGGCTGGGAAAAATTGTTGAGAGCTATGATGTCACTATAGTCGAAAATGAACAAACTGCTCAATGACCCAGTGAACAGTTTCTGGATGAAAGTGATGATGAGGTAAGCAACACAGGGGGAGTAGAAGTGGCAGAGGCTGACTCAGAAGAAGATACTGATGATGAAAAAGAAAGTGTCAAGTCTGTATCTGCAAGGAAGCCAAATAGTCGAGCTGAAATTGATAGGAAAAATATCATTGGTGATCAGACAGCTCCAATTCAGACTCGAAGAATGAAATCATTACAGCAAACATCGTTTTTATCTCAGGTGGATCTGAAATGTTTTTCCGATGTAGCTAAAGATGAAAACTGGGTTCAGGCTATGAATGAAGAGCTTGATCAAATTGAGAAGAACCAGACATGGGAGATTGTTTCGAGGCCAGTAGACAAGAATGTCATTGGGACCAAATGGGTCTATTGCAACAAGATGATTGAAGATGGCACAATGATTCAGAACAAAGCATGTCTAGTGTGCAAGGGGTACTCCCAGATCGAGGGAATATATGTTGATGAGACATTTTCACTGGTTGCAAGGCTGGAGACAATAAGATTATTCCTAGCCATCGTAGTGCAAAGGAAGTTCAAAGTGTTCCAGATGGATGTCAAATCTACATTCTTGAATGGTCTTCTGGAATAGGAGGTGTATATTGAGCAGCCAGATGGTTTTATCATTCATGAGGATGAGAACAATGTTTTCAGGCTGAAGAAGGCGTTGTATGGGCTGAAACAAGCACCAAGGGCATGGTACTCAAGGCTTGATCAGTACTTGAAGAAGCTTGGTTTCCAGCGTGGAGGAGTTGATTACAATCTTTATTTCAGCAACGACAGTAATCAAAGGATGATGGTGCTAGTGTATGTCGATGACATAATCTTTAGCGGATCAGATGAACCTCAGTGCAGACAGTTTTTCGAATTCATGAAAAATGAGTTTGAAATGTCAATGATTGGAGAGCTAACGTTTTTCCTTGGTCTACAGGTGACACAAGGAAGGAATGAAACTTTTATTTCTCAATCCAAATATGCCAAGGAGGTTTTAAGAAGGTTTGGAATGGATAATTCCAAGGAGATGAAGACTCTGGTTGCCACCCGGATGAAATTATCGAAAGATGAAGATGGCAAGGCAGTAAATATCACAGAATATAGGCAAATTATTGGAAGTTTGTTATACTTGACTGCAACAAGGCCTGATATTATTTTCGCCACATGCCAAGCAGTGAGATATCAGAGCAATCCCAAGGAAAGCCACATGCTTTCAGTGAAAAGAATACTTCAGTATATCCAGGGCACAATGGATTTCGGCTTGACATATACTGATAAATCTCAGACAGAGTTATTGGGCTATACTGATGCAGACTGCGCCGGTTCAGCGGATGATAGGAAATCAACGTCAGTTGGTGCATTCTATCTTGGCGGATTGTGTATTTCTTGGCTTAGCAAGAAGCAAGATTGCATTTCATTGAGCACTGCCGAAGATGAGTATATTGCGGCCACTCAAGCATGCACACAGTTATTGTGGATGAAGCAGCAGCTTGAAGATATGGGAGTTGAAGTGAAGTCTCCGATCGGAATCCAGTGCAACAACTCAAGTGCTATTAATCTTAGCAAAAATCTCATCCATCATTCAAGGACAAAGCACATTGAGATTAAGTATCATTTTATCAAGGAGAAGGTTGAGCAGGGAATCGTGAAGTTGGAGTACGTGCCTATAGAGCTACAGGTTGCAGACATTCTGACAAAGACCTTACCCAAGGAAGCTTTTGAGAGGCATCGACTGGCTCTGGGAGTTCAGTCAATTCCCCGCACTTGACATAGTGTGGCTATGGGACCCCCACCCCCTCTCCCCGAGGTATGATTTGTTTTTCCCTAATGTGCTGATATATGTTCTCTACTATGTTACAGACTACAAAGGGGTGACCTTTGGGTTCGTTGACAAAGGGGGAGAAAATAGTGATTGTTAATGGGGGAGATAATGTGGAGATTTGACAAATCATGAATGATACGGGGAGAAGCTAACCAGTGGAGCAGCCAGATAAGGGGAGAAATGAGAAAGGGGGAGAGTATGAAATCTGACGATGCTATAAGTGATCGATCAAAGCATAGAAATCACGACAGCTGAGGATCGTGATAAAAGCAGAACAGTGGTGTTGGAATGGTGGGAGATGGTTCCCAACTATTCACTGATTGGTATCAGTGTGGTTCAACAATTGGTATCAATTTAAGAATTGGTATCAGGTTGGAATCGACAATTGGGGTCTGACATGAAGTGATTCATTGATGATCTTTTCATACTACTCTTGTTTCTCACGCCAAGCATTGCTCATGTGGGCTTAGAGTACGTGTTAAGTGAATCCTTGAACGCTATCAGAATCGGAAGAGGCGAATGGTGGTAGCGACTGGAAGAAGACTCAGTGAGGTATTAAAGTGCAGAAAATCATTTTGAGCAGAGTTGTGAAGAGTTTTCAACAAACCCAAAGGGGGAGATTATTGGGAAAAAATCCCTCAAGGTAACATTGAAGTATTTTTGGGATGGTTGTGTTTTTTGACAAAGCAGGTTTCCATGGATATTTTTCAAGTTCCCAATAAGTTGTTGAGAATATGTGTTGACAAAGAATGATGATAAAGGAAAGGATGATCTGGAGGTGGTACAAAAGAGCAGTACAAGGTGGCGTCGTTTCCCAGTGTTTGCCAAATTTTTGGGGTCCAAAATTTGGAGTTTGGTGAGCATCAAGAAAATAGGATTTCCATGAAGATCATAATTTAATATGGAAAAGGCATGAATTTCGCGAAGATAGGATGCATGGTTTGAAAATCACGAAGACCAGAAGAATGGAGGCGGTGATGCTTCGCGATTATGTCAAGCTTCGCGAACGGCAGAGGCTGAAGCGCATCGCGGCGGTGAAGGGTTTTGCGAGGGAGCTTCGCAGCAAAGGCGCGAAGGAATGTCGGGTTTTGTGAGGGAGCTTCACGGCGAAGTCGCGAAGGTATGATGACGGTGATTCTTCGCGACTACGTCAAGCTTCGCGAACGGCAAAGTGCCGTGGTGCTTTGCGATTTGGACAGAATTCCGGCGGAATCTTTGGAGCTTTGCGATTTGAGATGACGTGGCGTTGACTTTGCGCGGAAGGGATGAGGGTCGGTGGAATCGCCTATATATAGAGGCCGACCCCTTCGAGCGAAGTAGAGAGCATTTTCATAGAAGATCATTTGCTCTCGTTTTGCGAAGGTAGTTTGCGGAGCCAGTGTGCTTCACGAAAGAGGAGCTTCGCGGCGGCTATTGTTGCTCCGCGAAAGTTGTGTGCTCCGCGTTGGCTCAGTGATCTTCGCGAGAGAAGTTGCTTTGCAACGAGTTGAGCTTCGCGGGAGTTCTTCGTGAGAGAGCTTCACGAGAGAGCTTCAGGAAATGGCAGGAGATTCGCGAAGGCTTGTTGAGCTTCGCGAAATTGGGAGCCTAGTGAAGTTGAGTGCTTTGCGGAGGTCTTTCCAAAGGTAGTTTTCCCCGTGTTCAGAGGCAAAGAGGTATTCATCTACGGATGAAAGTTGAACTTCAACAGAGCATCTACATACACAGAAAGATGCATTCCTTAATGGAAATGAAGAGACCTACATGTCTATAAACTGTGATTGGATTCCCTTCCAAGAGCAGTGAGCTTAGGAAGAGGAAGAAGGTGATCCTCTCCACCGGCAGTGATCCAGAGAAAGAGAAACAGGGAGTGACCCTTGGGAAAGCAATGAGATGACCCTAAACATTGTATAGGCAGTGAGCCTGGGCATAGAAGTGATCTAGCCCGAACATTGTAATCCACAGCTAGTGAAGTTTAGTGGACTTGGTACGACCAGCAACCTGTCGGCATATGCTCCTTGGACGTAGCCCTTAGTGGTGAACCAAGTAAAATTGATGTGTCATGTGCTTGCTTTACTTTCTATTTATATTGTGCAGCAGTAAAGAGAGAGAAGAGTGTTTTTATTAACAGTGAAACAAGATCAGAATGGGCTTTAATTTTTAATTAGTCATACCCTGATTCACCCCCCCCCCCTCTCAGGGTATTCAGCCCTGTGGACCTAACAAGTGGTATCAGAGGGAAAGGTTTATATTAGTTCTTCTCTCAATGAAGGTCACTAATCATAGATGGATTCTGATCTTCGATGGATGTAATTTTCAGATATGGAAGAATTGAATGCAATACTATTTCCGATCTTTGGGAATGGATGTGTTTTCAACAGCTATGCATGGTATCACAGCTGATATTACTAGTGGGGCATTATCAGAAGCGAAGCATAAAGAGTTGGATGATGACTCAAAAGCAATCAATGCCTTAGGGGGAGCCCTTTCCAATCCCATATATACAAAGGTGATGTCATGAAAAACATCACATGACATGTGGGAAAAGATTTTGAATATTTATGAAGGGGATACAAAAGTCAGAGAGGCCAAGCTGCAAGTGTTGTGGAACAAGTATGAAGATCTGAGAATGAACCTGAATGAGTCTGTTGATGCATTCATTGACAAGGTAAATGCTGTGGTAGAAGACATGCGAGTCCTTGGTGAGATTATCGAAGACATTAAAATCGTAAAGCGCATCTTGAGAAAGCTTCCACCTCAGTTCAATCCAAAAGTTTTTGTTTTGGAAGATAAAGATCCGAAAGAGCTGACATTGGATAACCTACACAACACTCTTGTTGCATATGAAATGAGAAATGATGACAACGATGCTGTGGAAAAGGGGAAATCCAAAGAGGTGGAATTTAAGGCCATTAAGAGGCTAACTATTGAAGATTCTCAGGAGGAAGAAGAGTCAGATGAGGTGATGTCGTTCCTTTCTTCAAATCTGCAAAGAGGAAAAGGAAATTTTAAAGGGAAACTTCCACTAGCATGCTTCTGATGCAAAATGTTGGTCATATTGCTGCAAGATGCCCCAAAAAGATTCAAGAAGAAAGAGATGAAGATGAAGTTGAGATTCCCATGAAAAAATCTTTAGCCTATGTGAAAGGGAAGAAGCAGTTCAAGAGAAATTTCTTTAGGAAGAAGAATCTTCTTTCACAAGAAATAGACAGTTCAGCTGAGTCTGAGGGTGAAGAAGTTGAAGAGATATAAAACTGAAAAGATCGTGGACAAAATGCGATGGTGGCTGTTTCCAGTAGTGCTCTAGAAAATAAAGAAACCGAAACTAATGAAGAAGAAGAAGAAATTGAAGGGAGAGTTGACATGGAAGCTGAATTAGAAGCAGCTCTTGAAGAGATAGATGTTTGGCGAGCAAAAACAAAGAAAGACAACAAGATAGTACATGATGCCAAACTCTACATGCAATAACAAGAAGAAGAGAAGTCTGAGCTTGAGAAAGAAATTGAAAATCTTAAGTCTTCCAGGCCAAAGTGCACAGAAAAGGTTGATGAGCATAAGCTCAAGATTGAAGAGCAGAAAAGGGAGATCAATTTCTTGAGTCGAAAAGTGAAAGATCACGTCAAGCGTATTGAAGAGCTTGAAGAGGATGTTGTCGGTCTACGGAGAAAAGTTAAAGACCAGGAAAAACCTTTGAATCCCAACACATTCTTGAGAAATCAGGTCGTTACGAAGACTGAAAAGAAGAAAGAAGAGCCTAGTACTTCAGCAGGAAAGAATCAGCTATTGATCTTAGAAGTTAAGGCTGATTCTTGGCTTAATCAGAAACAAAAATCTGTGGCAGTTGAAGTTAGACCACAAGCACCTGTCCCGAGATTGAAATTGAATTTGAGCACAAAGCAGAATCAGAATACTCAGAGATCCCAAGGGGAAACTCATAGTGCTGAAGTAACACGAAGGAATTCACCTTATATCAGGTGTTATTGTTGTGGAAAGATGGGACATTCACAGTATGTGTGTTCCATAGCCAAAAGATATCAAAGGGAACAAGAACAGAGATAGAAGCCAAACTGAGAACGGTTTTCCAGAACATATTTTGAAGGACACTGTTTTTGGTGCGGAGGATTTGGACACATGGCTAGGTACTGCACTCCGACCATTCAGAAAAATGTGCCAAAGAAGAATCAAAATGTTCGCAAGCAGCAGATCAGTAAACCGACAAGTGAATTAAAAGTTCAGAATATATTTGCAGTTTTTCAAGATGAAGCTGGTCTATCATACTCTGATAAATAACAGAAGCCTCAATCCATGTCGAGTATGAAAGAAAAAGTATGGACCAGGAAGAAGAAAATTGAGAAGTCCGTAGTTGCTGAAATTTACCTTAAAGCATCAGAGCGTTCTGGTGTGTGGATCCTTGATAGTGGTTGCACATCCCACAAGATAGGCAACAAGGATCTGGTTACAGGCATAAAATATGACAAAGAAGGAGTTGTCAAATTTGGAAATGATGAAGGCCTGAAGATTGTTGGCTCAGGAAAAGCCAAGTTTGGGGGCAATGAAATGAGACATGTTGATGTCTAGGTGGTAGAGGGTCTCAGTCATAATTTGCTTAGCGTCAGTCAACTATGCAACTCTCGGCACTCTATCCTATTTACCAAGAAGATGGGTATTGTTAAAGGAAAATATGGAATAGTCATTCTACATGGAAAACGAACAAAGAGGAATCTTTACCTAGTAGGTGGGGAAGATGCTTAATGCCTTTTATCCAGAGAAGAAGAAAATCAGTTGTGGCATATGCAACTTGGTCATCTATGTCAACCATCTATGGAAGATCTGGTAAAGTGTGATGCTGATAGAGACCTTCCCAAACTATCATGTGATCGCACTCATACGTGTGATGCTTGTCAACAAGGGAAGATCATCAGGAAGACATACAGGCCAAAGGAACAAAAAACAACTGGAGTGCTCGAATTGGTGCATTCTGATGTATGTGGAACTATCTCACCACGAGCTATATATGGGAAAAGGTACTATGTTTTTTCATTGATGACTATAGCAGAATGGCATGGGTATTCATCATTACCCATAAGACAGAGGTGTTTAGTTGCATAAAGCAGTACAGGAGGGAATCAGAAAAGTTGCTTTGGCAGAAAATTCTGAAGTTTCGTACTGATAATGGTACGGAATTTACAAACAGTCAGGTTGAAAACTATCTCGAGAAACATGGGATAAGGCATCAAGTTTCATCGATAAGAACTCCCCAATAGAATGGAGTGGTTGAAAGGAGAAATCGGATCATCAACAACATGGCCAGAACAATGCCTATTGATAAGTACCTATCAGATAAATTTTGGAAGGAAGCAGTTTTGACATCGGTCTATGTTTCAAACAGGCCCATGTTATGTCCGAAGCAAGGGAAGACTCTGTATGAACTGTCGTACAGAAAGAAGCCAATGTTGAAATACTTTCGAATCTTTGGAATTAAGTGTTTCATTCTCAACAAAGAACATCATAGGAAGTTTGAGGCACGAGGAGATGAAGGGATATGCCTTGGCTATTTAGGGAAAAGCAAAGCATATAAATGCTTCAACAAGAGGCTGGGAAAAATTGTTGAGAGCAATGATGTCACTATAGTCGAAAATGAACAGACTGCTCAACGACCCAGTGAACAGTTTCTGGATGAAAGTGATGATGAGGTAAGCAACACAGGGGGAGTAGAAGTGGCAGAGGCTGACTCAGAAGAAGATACTGATGATGAACAAGAAAGTGTCAAGTCTGTATCTGCAAGGAAGCCAAAGAGTCGAGCTGAAATTGATAGGAAAAATATCATTGGTGATCAGATAGCTCCAGTTCAGACTCGAAGAATGAAATCATTACAGAAAATATCGTTTTTATCTTAGTTGGATCCGAAATGTTTTTCCGATGCAGCTAAAAATGAAAACTGGGTTCATGCTATGAATGAAGAGCTTGATCAAATTGAGAAGAACCAGACATGGGAGATTGTTTCGAGGCCAGCAGACAAGAATGTCATTGGGAATAAATGGGTCTATCGCAACAAGATGAATGAAGATGGCATAGTGATTCGGAACAAAGCATGTGTAGTGTGAAAGGGGTACTCCCAGATCGAGGGAATAGATGTTGATGAGACATTTTCACCGGTTGCAAGGCTGGAGACAATAAGATTATTCCTAGCCATCACAGTGCAAAGGAAGTTCAAAGTGTTCTAGATGGATGTCAAATCTGCATTCTTGAATGGTGTTCTGGAAGAGGAGGTGTATATTGAGCAGCCAGATGGTTTTCTCATTCATGAGGATGAGAACAATTTTTGCAGGCTGAAGAAGGCGTTGTATGGGCTGAAACAAGAACCAAGGGAATGGTACTCAAGGCTTGAACAATACTTTAAGAAGCTTGGTTTCCAGCGTGGAGGAGTTGATTACAATCTTTATTTCAGCAATGACAGTAATCAAAGGATGATTGTGCTAGTGTATGTCGATGACATAATCTTTGGCGGATCAGATAAAGCTCAGTGCAGACAGTTTTCCGAATTCATGAAAAATGAGTTTGAAAGGTCAATGATTGGAGAGCTAACGTTTTTCCTTGGTCTACAGGTGACACAAGGAAGGAATGAAACTTTTATTTCTCAATCCAAATATGCTATGGAGGTTTTAAGAAGGTTTGGAATGGATAATTCCAAGGAGATGAAGACTCTGGTTGCCACCTGGATGAAATTATTGAAAGATGAAGATGGTAAGGCAGTAAATATCACAGAATACAAGAAAATTATTGGAAGTTTGTTGTACTTGACTACAACAAGGCCTGATATTGTTTTCGCCACATGCTAAGAAGCGAGATATTAGAGAAATCCCAAGGAAAGACACATGCTTGCAGTTAAAAGAATACTTCGGTATATCCAGGGCACAGTGGATTTCGGTTTGACATATACTGTTAAATCTCAGACAGAGTTATTGGGCTATACTGATGCAGACCGCGCCGGTTCCGTGGATGATAGGAAATCAACGTCAGGTGGTGCTTTCTATCTTGGCGGATTGTGTATTTCTTGGCATAGCAAGAAGCAAGATTGCATTTCATTGAGCACCGCCGAAGCTGAGTATATTGCGGCCACTCAAGCATGCACACAGTTATTGTGGATGAAGCAGCAGCTTGAAGATATGGGAGTTGAAGTGATGTCTCTGATCGGAATCCAGTGCAACAACTCAAGTGCTATTAATCTTAGCAAAAATCTCGTCCGTCATTCAAGGATAAAGCACATTGAGATTAAGTATCATTTTATCAAAGAGAAGGTTGAGCAGGGAATCTTGATGTTGGAGTACGTGCCTACAGAGCTTCAGGTTGCAGACATTCTGACAAAGGCCATACCCAACGAAGCTTTTGAGAGGCATCGACTGGCTTTGGGAGTTCAGTCGATTCCCCGCACTTGAAATAGTGTGGCTGTGGGACCCCCACCCCCTCTGGCCGAGGTACGATGTGTTTTTCCCTAATGTGCTGATATGTGTTCTCTACTATGTTACAGACTACAAAGGGGTGACCTTTGGGTTCGTTGACAAAGGGGGAGAAAATAGTGATTGTTAAAGGGGGAGATAATGTGGAGATTTGACAAATCATGAATGATACGGGGAGAAGCTGACCAGTGGAGCAGCCAGATAGGGGGAGAAATGAGAAAGGGGGAGAGTATGAAATCTGACGATGCTAGAAGTGATCGATCAAAGCATAGAAATCACAACAGCTGAGGATCGTGATAAAAGCAGAACAATGGTGTTGGAATGGTGGGAGACGGTTTCCAACTATTCACCAATAGGTATCAGTGTGGTTCAACAATTGGTATCAATTTTAGAATTGGTATCAGGTCGGAATCGACCATTGGGGTCTGACATGAATTGATTCATTGATGAACTTTTCATACTACTCTTGTTTCTCACGCCGATCATTGCTCATGTGGTCTTAGAGTACGTGTTAAGTGAATCCTTGAACGCTATCAGAATCGCAAGAGGCGAATGGTGGTAGCGACTGGAAGAAGACTCAGTGAGGTATCAAAGTGAAGAAAATCAATCTGAGCAAAGTTGTGAAGAGTTTTCAACAAACCCAAAGGGGGAGATTGTTGGGAAAAAATCCCTCAAGGTAACATTGAAGTATTTTTGGGTTGGTTGTGTTTGTTGACAATGCAGGTTTCCATGGATATTTGTCGAGTTCCCAAGAAGTTGTTGACAATCCTTGTTGACAAAGAACGATGACAAAGGAAAGGACGATCTGGAGGTGGTACAAAAGAACAGTACAAGGTGGCGCCGTTTCCCAGTGTTTGCCAAATTTTTGGGGTCCAAAATTTGGAGTCTGGTGAGCATCACGAAAATAGGATTTCCATGAAGATCATAATTTAATATGTAAAAGGCATGAATTTCGCGAAGATAGGATGCATGGTTTGGAAATCGTGAATACCAGAAGAATGGAGGTGGTGATGCTTCGCGATTACATCAAGTTTCGCGAACGACAGAGGCTGAAGTGCATCGCGGCGGTGAAGGGATTTGCGAGGGAGCTTCGCGGCAAAGGCGCGAAGGAATGTTGGGTTTCACGAGGGAGCTTCGCGGCGAAGTCACGAAGGTATGTAGACGGTGATTCTTCGCGACTACGTCAAGCTTCACGAATGGAAAAGTGCCGTGGTGCTTCGCGATTTGGACAGAATTCCGGCGGAATCTTTGGAGCTTCGCGATTTGAGATGAAGTGGCGTTGACTTCGCGCGGAAGGGATGAGGGTCGGTGGAATCACCTATAAATAGAGGCCGACCCCTTCGAGCAAAGGAGAGATTATTTTCATAGAAGATCATTTGCCCTCGTTTTGCGAAGGTAGTTCGCGGAGCCAGTGTGCTTCGCGAAAGAGGAGCTTCACAGCGGCTATTGTTGCTCCGCGAAAGTTGTGTGCTCCGCGTTGGCTCAGTGAGCTTCGTGAGAGAAGAATCTTTGCAAAGAGTTGAGCTTCGCGGGAGTTCTTCGCGAGAGAGCTTCGCGAAAAGGCAGGAGCTTCGCGAAGGCTTGTTGAGCTTCGCGAAATTGGGAGCCTAGCAAAGTTGAGTGCTTTGCGGAGGTCATTCCAAAGGTAGTTTTCCCAGTGTTCAGAGGAAAAGAGGTATTCATCTACGGATGAAAGTTGAACTTCAACCTACGGTGGTGAAGGGCTTTGCGAGGGAGCTTCGCGGCGAAGGCCTGAAGAAATGTTGGGTTTCGCGAGGGAGCTTCACGGCGAATTCGCGAAAGTATGTTGATGGTGATTATTCGCGACTACGTCAAGCTTCGCGAACGGCAAAGTGCCGTGGTGCTTCGCTATTTGGACAGAATTCCGGCGGAATCTTTGGAGCTTCGTGATTTGAGATGACGTGGCGTTGACTTCGCGCGGAAGGGACGAGGGTCAGTGGAATCGCCTATAAATAGAGGCCGACCCCTTCGAGCGAAGTAGAGAGAATTTTCATAGAAGATCATTTGCTCTCGTTTTGCGAAGGTAGTTTGCGGAGCCAGTGTGCTTCACAAAAGATGAGCTTCACGGCGGCTATTGTTGCTCCGCGAAAGTTGTGTGCTCCGCGTTGGATCAGTGAGCTTCGCGAGAGAAGTTTCTTTGCAACGACTTGAGCTTCGCGGGAGTTCTTTGCGAGAGAGCTTCGCGAGAGAGCATCGCGAAAAGGCAGGAGCTTCATGAAGGCTTGTTGAGCTTCGCGAAATTGGGAGCCTAGCGAAGTTGAGTGCTTTGCGGAGGTCTTTCCAAAGGTAGTTTGCCCAGTGTTCAGAGGCAATGAGGTATTCATCTACGGATGAAAGTTGAACTTCAACAGAGCATCTATATACAGAGAAAGATGCATTCCTTAATGGAAATGAAGAGACCTACAGGTCTATAAACTTGGATTGGATTCCCTTCCAAGAGCAGTGAGCTTAGGAAGAGGAAGAAGGTGATCCTCTCCACCGGCAGTGAGCCAGAAAGAGAGAAACAGGGAGTGACCCTTGGGAAAGCAGTGAGCTGACCCTAAACATTGTATAGGCAGTGAGCCTAGGCATAGAAGTGATCTAGCCCGAACATTGTAATCCACAGCTAGTGAAGTTTAGTGGACTTGGTACGACCGGAAACCTGTCGGCGTATGCTCCTTGGACGTAGCCCTTAGCGCTGAACCAAGTAAAATTGCTGTGTCATGTGCTTCCTTTACTTTCTATTTATATTGTGCAGCAAGAAAGAGAGAGAAGAGTGTTTTTCTTAACAGCGAAACAAGATCAGAACGGGATTTAATTTTTAATTAGTCATACCCTGATTCACCCCCCTCTCAGGGTATTCAGCCCTGTGGACCTAACAAATATTAATAACATGAAAAGTATTGTAGAAGTTGAAGAAGAGGTGATCATGGTGTGTACTGATTTAATTCTACCAAGCACCATAGAAAAAACACCTAGAATAAGGAATGAAATATAAATGAAAATAATTAGGAGATATTTTATAAGTCAGTATTGAGGTATAACAAATATGAAGATACAAAGAATGTGTAACTCAATAAGAATGTTTCAGAGTATGTCATGTCGATGAAAGGATGATACTTATAAGGAATAAAATGCAACTTACTTGAAGGTTATAAATTTTTCATTAATTATCATCTTAATAAAATTATTATTGGGCAGTAATATCAATTAGTCTAAGAAATACACAAGAAGACAGGAATGGTGGAAGACATTAATGATAAATAAGTTGATGTTCACCATATGATACCTTTAATGAGTAACTAAGAATAAGATAATAAGTTTTATAGAAGGTGTATGTCTTCTAGAAAAACTCCTAAAAATTGCATGAAAATATTTCCTAGTTGGTATAAGATGGTAAATAAAAGTATAAAGTATTCATAAGGGAAATGTGGTGATATAATGAAATATCAGCACTAGATAAAAGATAAACATATTCTTAAGGATCGAATAGTTTTATAGCCAAATTAGTTAGAAAAATAAATAAATTTAAATACAGAATAAAATAAGAAAATAGAATTTATCTTGCTAAATGGTGTTAATACTAAACCAACAAAAAATGTTAAAATATAAATTAAGTTGTAGAAATCTGTTTCTATTAAGAAGATTAATTCTTGTATGAAAAGAGTGAAGGCCCAAATAAAAATGAAGTTAATGTATAGTCAATTTTGAGTTTAGAATAATTACTCATCCTTGTTGTTCTATATGAGGAGATAAGAGAATATCCAACATAAAATCTCATATGTTTTAGAAATCTTAACATAATAATTGCTTAAATGAGATGCTAATAAGGGGAACCCTAGAAGTGAAGATGAATCTAGCTTTTTTAGAATCATTATAAGTTCAAGTGAAAATGATTTATTCTAGACTAAAAATATTTTCCAACATAATATACCAAACAATTTGGTTTATTTAGTATTGTTGTTCCTAGAGGCACATGTTGTGATTGATGAAAATGAAATAAATACGATGGATCTAGGGAATCAAATTTGTTTTCATCTTTGATCTATGATACCTCTACACTCCCATCCTCATATAAAAACGGGTGACTAAGTGTGAAGTGGGTAAATTTATTTGTTGAACACTAAGAAAGTATTATCATTCAAACGGGGAGAAACCTACAATTTATATCTGAATGTTTTTATTATTTCTTGAGATGAATGTATGAAATTATGTTAAACGAAATACGTATGAAACTTACCCTTAGTGAAGTGATTATAAAAGTTGTCATCGCATAAAAAATATTATAAATAACTTTAATGTCCCAATTAATCACTCTGGTTTTCTATAATGAGAATAACTCGCCTAGAATTAAATTTGATGGATTTTTGGATTTTTTATTAAGATAATTGATGTAATCCTTCTCTTATGGGGTCCATGTTTATATTTGATTTAATGCATGAAAAGTTGAGAAGGGTAAGGTGTTTGATGAAAGTTCATCCCTCAACCAATGATGTCATTAAAGGTGGAATCAAATTTAGAACATTAAGAAAGATAAAAATTAGTCCCTCACTTAATTTTCTTAAGAAGAACGAGGTAAAATATGATTTTAATTTTTTTTCAACAAGATGGAGAGAAAATTATTTGACTTGAATGGGAATTTGGTATTGACAAAAAATACAATGGGGGGATTATAGTTCCAATCAGATGATGATATTGGTATATTCAATTTGTTATCAACAGTTTATGGAAAATTCAATGATAATGTTGAAGGAGAAGATGGTGCAAATAGGAGTTCTGAATGAAGTATAATTATAAGAACATAATTTAGAAGGAGAACCCATTTTAAGATTGAAACACCTATAGATTGAAGAAGATATGATGTTAAAACTACTTATGGATGTTTTCGAAGAATAATAGATCAACAAAACATACATTAGATGGAGTAACCACTGAGAGTAGGGAATCCATAAATATAATCCAAATTAATGAATTATTTAAGACTGTATATTGGGATATTGAATATTTTAATGATTATTTAAAAGAAGATATGATCATTAGAATATTTTTAATATCTGATAAATCAAGTAAGACCAAAGGTAAATCCATCAAAATAAAAATATTGATGTCTATGAAACCAAGATGGTCGAAAGGATGAATGAGCCTAAATATTTTATTAAGGATAGATTGAAAATTTTAATGATTATTATAAATAAACTATGTTCACTAGAAGATTAAAAATATTTTTTAAAGGAATTAATACCGATGGTAATCACGTCAGAAGAAAAATTCTGAACATGAAGAATCTAGGATAATCTAATGTGAGATTCACTGGGAATACTTGATAATGATCCTATGAGTTATTACTGTGGAATTTAAGGTGATTTAACCTTATGATGTATGTCTATTATATAATCATTTAAAATGAATATCATGAAAAACCACAAAAAGGAGAGACTAGAATGATATTTTAGAGATATTTGTTATAAATGTTAATGGAGATACTAGCTAAAATATGTGATGTATAATGTTGAATGATTCTGTAAGGACATGATAAGAATTTCGGGCCATTAACGGTGTCATAAGAACAATTCATATGATTATAAACATTCATTTATTTGAAGAACATCACTTTAGTAAAAGACCAATAGGGATCCAAGCTAAGTTGAATTTACCAAATCATGATGATTTAAAGTTGGGGATACAAGTAAAAGCTTAATAAAATTTTTAATATATAAAATTATTTAGAAATGGAAGTAGTTATCGTAGCATAGGATGATCGATAGATCAATCCCTTATGATGACCAGATTAATCATCTCCAGATAAACTCTATCTGGAAGGAGGGATTAGAGTCTACAACTCGGATTGATCATAATTAAAATTAGTAGTCTTCATGATTTGAAAAAGAAGTTGAACCAAGAAGATTTATTGGGTCAAAATTAGTGGGAGGAAGAACATATGAAGCTCTTTAATGAACATGAGTCAATAATTAGAATATTTTCTTGCTACATTTCAAACTAGGTGATGGTGGAGAAAATAGAGACCATATAGAGAACATTTATTATACTATATAATGTTCAAAATATTAATGGATATAGAAATATTAGTGGAAGAAAATGAACAAATAAGAAGAAGTATTTTGACTGGATCATAATAAAATTTACTAGAAGATTACACTAGGAAAAAGCTTTATTATAAAGTCATAGATTATGATGATAATGAGTGGGAAATATGAAGAGAGATATTCACATAGGGAAATTCCCTTCTCTTCTCTGCGTCGATGGCTTTTTGGGTTTTCGATCGGCCATGGCACTTTCGTTTTCCTCGGATTAGATCGTCTACCTTCTCCCGGTGGTGTGGCGTCGGTGATTCCCTCCTCTGCTTCTAATCACGGTACTCGGTCTTCTGTCGATGTTGGAAACCCTACGGTTGCGGTGAAATCGATCTTCTCGGCCGTTGTACAATCGGCTTCGGATTCTGGTGTCAGATCTGCGGAGGTGTCGCAACGATCTTCTGCTTCTTTGAAGATTGGTGCACATCATGGGGATTCGCGGGATCTGGATGATGTTGCGGTGAAACCGAAGACCTTGGACGGTCTACAGTCGACCTCAGATCCTCATTTCAGGCCTGCGAAGGCGTCACAAGCTGATTTGAAGATTGACACGCATCTCGGTACTTCGCGGCATCCGGATGGTGTTGCGGCGGATACCCCTTCTGTGTTTATGCAGGATTTAGCTGATGGTGTGGTGAGGAAATCAAGTTCCGGGTTGAAGAAAGCTGGAACTGGTTCGTTGGCCCTATTCAAGGACTCATGTCCTAACAGAATTCTCCCTAAGGTTCTTCGGCTCATGTTGAAGCTAACCATGCATCTGAGCGAATGTCATTTGGAAAAAATTCATTGATTGCGCGTATTGTTCTTCCTAAAGGTTCACAACTATGGAAACTTGATTATTTGATTTGCAGAACCTCAAATTTGTGGGGTTTTTCTAACTAGTAGTGTGTTTCTCTTGGCTGAGGATTTTTTCATTGTCTTTTTCCATCTGATGATTTGAACCTTCGGGCATGGAGCATTGGAACCCAGTTTCTAAAACCTGGCTGGTTGCATTTGCATTAATGGTCTTTGGATTTTAATGTCTCGCTTGGAAGAAATTCATTTTCTCAACTTTGGATTCGTCTTCATGGACTCAATTGGGTCCTCTGGCATCCAAAAATTTTGCATGACATTAGCATGGAAATTGGGACCCCTATTCGGCTTGACAAGTAGACTGAGGATGTTCGGTTTGGTCATTTTGCTAGGATGTTGGTGGAGGTTGATCTTAGCTCCACTCTGATTGAAAAGGTACCCCTTTCCACCACTTCTGATAACATTCAAATTGATGTCGAGTATGAAAAAAAGCTTCTTTTCTGTAATGTATGCATGGCTGTTGGACACTCTTTAGAGTTATGTCGAAAGAATGTTTCTTGTGAGAAATGTGGTGTGAGAGGGCACTCAACACCCCTCTGTCGTAGGAAGTCCAACCTGAACGATTCGACATTTCCAAAGTCTACTACTCATGATGGTGATTCACTTATCAAGCCGGCTCCTGATCATGGTAAAGGGTTACTCATTTATGTATCTCATAAGGAGGCTCATAGTGGCCCTTCTAATACTCGGTCTGATTTGGTTAAAGAGGTAACTCCAGTTGAGGATATCCATATGCTGACCCCAGAATTGGTGATCACTGATTCTTTTCAGGTTGATGTCTCCGATCAGAGTGATGTGCAACAAAATGTTGATTGTCAACAAGAAATCCAGAAGCATTTTCAGGAATCTAAATTACCTGAGAAATGGGAAAACATTTCTGAAGATAAACAGGGTAATGTGAGTACCCCGATTAGGGTCTCGGGCAGTGGTGGTCATGCCTCTTATAAGGATGAAATCTTAAGTGGAAAGCCAAAGACTATTGATAGTGAAGGTCTTCCATCTAAGAGGAGACCACGTAAGGATTATTCTAATGTTCCTAGAACCGTGTCTACCAGATCGTCATCTAAGGTGTCAAGGAAAGTGGATACAGATATCTTGAAAATCTTCAATCAGGATAAGTCTCAATCTGAGTGGGAGACTGTTGGTGATTCTGATTATGGAAATGATATGTCATTTTATGATCTCTAGACTTGTTCTTGGTGGTTGAGGGCATTTCAGTTGATTGACTCCATCCACCGCTCTATTGTACTTTTTCTTTCTTTTAATAAATGGTCAGAAGCTTTTCTTCTGGATGGACTTTCCTGGTTAGAGAATAATTTGATGATTTTTTACACCACTTTTTTTAGAATTTTAGATTCTAATATAATTGTAAATATATTGAAGATAGAGAATCCAATAGTTGAGTTAGTGGGATCTTCAAATGTAATCCCCATATTCCCAATATATAATATAGGGAACTTTTATATATTAAGATGGGTACAAAACTAGAGTTATGAATAGAGAAAAATAAAATATTAGGATACAGCTGATGAATAACAAATAGTGTTATTGGCCAACGAAGAACTTCCATTAGACAGTCATAAGCGATGAAGTTGAGATATATATAACATAATGATCCAAAGTAGAGTGATTTATCTAAATTGATAATACCGGATGTAGGATATGCTAACCACATTCAAGCATTAACATATGGATGATCCAGATGTAAATGTTTATGAAATTGAGAATTCCATAAGAACATTATTTTTGATGAAGACATTGAGACTTACTAAATAATGTTCTTATATAAGTAGAATTATTGGGTCAACATGTTTGTTGTATATTGAATAATTTTATAAGGAAGATGAAGAAAAATAAATGATTAAGTTTTTGGAGATTACCAAAAGATAGGTTTTTTCAAATATAAACAACACCATAGAAGAAGGAGCTTGTGGTTTCAATGTATAACCAGATAAAGGAAGTGTGTGTGATGTCAACTGAGGGTTAAGAGTGATTCCTTCCAACAACACTTGTAATATATGATGGATTTTATAGCGACTAATCTATTTTTGGGTAGTTAAAAAATAAGGTAAAGTGTAGTCCTTTATTACAAACCTTGTAACAATCCATGTGGGTTGTTTACATTACAATAAATGCATAGCATAGTTGAAAATTGGTGGGTTGGAATTTATAAATATCTATACATCCTAATTAATAGTAATGGATGGGGTGAAAATCACCATTAATAATGAACCTGTTCTATGGGAGTTTATTTATGTATTTCTATAAGAATATCCAGGTCTTCCACTGAATCATGATTTTGATTTGTCAATATAACTCATACAGGTTTCTATTACTATTTCAATGAAACCATATAAAATAGCCCCAGTTCAGTTTCATGAATTGAAGAATCAAATCCAAGAGAATATTGGAAAGGTATTCATATGACCTAGTGAGACACCTTTGGGATTCACATGTTGTGTTTGTTAGAATAAATACCAAACAATGAGACTCTACACTGATTATTGATAAGATAAAAATATCAATATCAAGAAAAATATCATCTTCTATGCATTGATGAATTATTAGACCAACTACTCATTGCTCAATAATTTTCCAAGATTCATCTATTAAGTTTCAAGGAGGAGGATATACTAAAGGATAAATTCCATACATGGTATGGATACTATGAATTTATCATTATTTCTTTTGGTCTTATTAATTCCAATGTTATAATATTGTATCTAATTAATAGAATCATTCAAGACATGCTTGATTTGTCTATGTTAGTATTTATAGATGATATTCTTGTATATTTGAATGTAAAGGAAGAACAAGAATATCGCTAAATAATTATAATGAATACCCTGAGAAAGGAGAATCTTTATAAAAAAATTTCCAGGCCTGTCTATTGGTTTTAGAAAGTTTCATTTTGGGTGTCACAAAATCTCAAGAGAGGGGATATTTATGGACATAGAAAATATAGAAGTTATTGAACATTGGCTTAAAACGACAATAGTAATTGAGTTATGATTTTTTCTTGGTTTGGATGGATATTATTGATGTTTTGTGAAATGTTTTTTATGAAAATCAAAACTACTCACCAAGTTCACTTGGAAAGGTGTGAAGTTTGTGTGGAAGGAGGAATGTAAAGAGAATTTCAAATATCTAAGAATATGGTTAGCTAGTGAACATGTTCTCACACTACATTGTGGTGGACAAAGATTTGTGATCTACAGTGATGTATCGATAATGGGGTTGTGATTTGTTCTTAGGGGAAATTATATTATGATAGCTTAAGCCTTACAAAAATTTAAAATACATGAGAAAAATTACCCAACTCATGATTTAGAGGTAGGTACTGTATTCATATCATTAAATATATGGAGGCATTATCTTTACGGTGAAAAGTGTCATATTTATACTAATCATAAAATGATTAAGTATATTTTTACACACAAGGAGATAAATATGAGTTATAGAAGATGGTTGGGGTTGATTAAATATTTCCACTCCCTTATACATTACCATTGGGGGAAAGAAAATAGGTGGAAGATTCTTTTAGTAGAAAGGGCCATGATATCCTATCCATGAGGAGGATCACCAAAGATCCAATATATATGGATTTATAAAGGGTGGATCATGAAATTTTAATGTAAGGGGATAAATTTTAACATTCATAAAATGAATATTCAACCATATATAAAAGAAAATATTAAGGAGGTTCATAAAGAGGATGTAGATCTAAAAAAGAAGGTGAGTAATGTTATCAGATTCAACCGTGATTATGATGGAATAATATAGTTCATAAACCATGTTTATATACCTCCCAAACAAGAATTAATGAAGAACATGTTGTATAAAGCTCATATATCTTCATTAATTATTCATCATGGAAGCAAAAATATGTATAGGAACCTAAAGAAAATTTCTAAAGGGATGGAATGAAAAGAGATATTATTGAATATGTCTCCTGGTGCTTGGTTTTTCCAGAAATTTAAGGTTGAGATTCATCAGTTAAATGGTATGTTACAACCATTAACCATACTATAATTTCAGTGGGAAAACACCACTATCGTATTTATCGTCAAACTTCCCAAAACATGTAATGTAAATCATGCTATACGGGTTACTGTGGATTAGCATACGAAGTCTGCACACTTCATTTATATTGGATATGATTTCTCTCTTGATCAACCTTCTAGGATATTTATAAATAAGTGCTAAGATATCTTGGAGTACCACATTACATTATATCTAACCGAGATCTCAGGATTACCTTGATGTATAGGCGAATTCTTCATCATGATTTGGATACAAATATTTGTTTTAATCCAACATATCATCCGCAAATAGAGTCAGTCTGATTAGACAATTCAAACACAAGAAGAACTTTTGTGATATTTCTCTATAGATTTAAAAGGTGGTTGGGATTAACACCAACCATTGATAGAATTTTCATACAACAATAGCTTTTAATGCAGTATTCATCTGGCTCCTTATAAAGCCCACCATGGAAAAAAGTGTAGAATTCCAACATGCAGAGATGAAGTTGGAGAAAGAAAGCTATTAGGACCTGATCTTATTGACTAAATAGAAGAGAATGTCAGATCTATTCAACATCATATAATAGTAGCTCAGAGTCGACAAACAATTTATACTAAAAACCAATGAAAAGAACATGATTTTGAGGTGGGTGAGAACATTTTTCTATGAATGTATCCTTAGAATAGAATAAAGTGATTTCTAAATAAGGGTAAGCTGATCCCAATGTATATCAGTCCTTATGAAATTATTTATAGTGTTGGGGGTGTTGCTTACAGATTTGTGCTTACATAGAATCTCTCTCAAGTTCATGATGTGTTCCATGTATATCCTCAGATAAATTTTATATGTAATCTGTCACATGTACTAAAATCTAAATTCATATCACTGAAGAATGATATTTATTATGAATAACAACAAATAGGGATTTTGGATTGTAGCGAAAAAATTTTATAAAACAAGACCACTCACTTGGTTAAACCTTTATGGTGGAACCACTGATATGAGGAAGCTATATGGGAAATTGAGGATGTGATAAGGAAGAGTAATCCTAATCATTTTTTATATGAGTGATGAATTTCATGGGTGAAATTTTGTTTAGAGGGCCTAGAATGTAACACACAGATGTTTTTATGAAATGTTTTCTTTAAATAATTTTAAATTATCAATAGCTTGAATTTTATGCAATTGTGAGTTTAAATGAACAATGAGACATCATTTGTATAAAAATAACATTATAAACTAGTGGTTATGTTAGATGGAATAAATATGAATAACTTATGAAAATGTGTGGTGAATTATTTGGATACCAATTATTTATTAAAAATATGTGAAAATTAAATGT
This sequence comes from Viscum album, assembly GCA_963277665.1. Taxonomy (NCBI): domain Eukaryota; kingdom Viridiplantae; phylum Streptophyta; class Magnoliopsida; order Santalales; family Viscaceae; genus Viscum; species Viscum album. The sequence goes on along the minus strand of OY728153.1, from coordinate 1,351,927,514 downwards.
AAACAAAAAATTTATATTTTCTGTATTAATAAAATAAGGGAATTAAAATTAAACATTAAATTAATTGAATATATTTTTTATATATTTTGAAAAATAATTTATAAATACATCAAATTGATATTTTAGTCATAGGATATATATAAACACTATTTTATGAATAAAAATTTATATTTTTCAAAGGTTTAATGTTACCTTATTTTAATGGAGAACCCATTTTTAATTAAAATTTTGTCACATTACAAATTTTTATATTGAAAATTAAACATATAATTTGGATGCAAGATATAAAAATTTACTTTGGATGAATTTTTGTTATTTATCTATTAACATTCAACTTTTGATGAATAGTAAAAATATACTTAAATTTAATTGAAAAAATTTATTCATTAAAATAATTGATATTGTGAAGATATATTATTAAATGTTTTTACAGTATAAATATTTTAAATTTTTATCAGTCAATATAACGTAGGTCATTTGATGTAATTTTACATTGAATTTAAATGTAATTACATTTTAATCTCTTGTAGTGTTTTAACTTTTAAAAGATGATTTCTCATTCCGAAAACAAGATCATTTATTAATTAATTACTGAATATTATGTTTTTTGAATAATCAAAAATGTATTAGGTATTTTTAATCCTCACATACAATTTATGTAAATATCTTTGTTTTATTTTTCGGCATTATGAATAGTAACTTCGGTAATTTTTTATTAATATGGTAAAAGGGTAAATCAGGTAATTAAGGGTAAATATAACATTATTAAATTTCTCCAACACTTTTCCTAATATCATTTGATGATTTTTCTTTACCTAGATCATCATTGGTTCTAAATGGTATCATTTTAAATCCCCTTGTCTGATAATAGAACATTTAATTTAATTTATTTAAAGAAACGTAACATATGACTTACTCAAATTATAATAACTATAAAATTTTTAATTAAAGGTTATATAAGAGATAAATATTAATACAAATAAACATTTTAATGATATTTTTTTATTTATTATTGTAATTTATTTGTCATTTTTAGTAAATAAATGATTACCATAAAGTCTTATTCATTGATGATATAGAAATTATTTAATTGATGAAAAATCAATATAATAATTTTTAATTAAATGATAATGACTATTAAAATTCCAAAACTATAAGAACTCAGTTCTTATTCTTAAGGCATGAGTTTCTTCTTTTCTTTTTTCCTTTAGTATTTTTGATGAAATATGGGAAATGGGGAAAAATACCAAATTTTGTGGGTACATGCCATGTAATTTTCCACACTCCGTGTACTTTGGCCTTTTAGGATGAGTACACGGGGCGTGTAGGCCTGTCGGTGAGGAAGGTATTAAAAAATGACTACACGCCATGTACATAGTATTTACACGTTGTGTAATCAGTCGATATGTGAACAGTAAGGCGGTGGAAGTAGCCGCTAGCTGAGCGACTGTACATGCCATGTATCCAGAAATACACGTCGTGTACTCATGTCGATAGATGAACTGTGTGGTGGTGAAAAATAGCCGCCTGAGTATCAATTAAAAAATGAAAAGTACACGCAATGTACTTGATAGTACACATCGTGTAGTTTGTTTTTTTCGCATTAACCGGACAGTATCCTCCTCATTCGGCAGAGGAGGCAGAATGCTCATTTGGAGCTCGGGAGAGAAGGTCGAAGCTTTGAGGAGCTCCCGACTGCACACCGGGAATTAGATTCTCCTGCCATCGATCGCGTTTGAACCGCGCGGGTGTGTTCTTCACTCTTCCTTAACCTTTCCTTCCAATTCATTCCCGAGGGAAAGTTATTTACATTTGAACAGGGAATCTTCTATCCTAGATCTACATCGTTCTTGGTTGATTCGGGAGGCGTTGTTTGCGTATATCAATCAGGGGAGATCGAGGTATGTGGTCTGATGTTTAATTCCAACTGTTGTGTGGTTTTTGTGTACCATTGTGCTACGCGCCCATGTTTGGGGTGTCGTATGGTTGAGGACTTGATCAATTAAATACCTAGAATTGCATAGGTAATTTAATGAATATGTACAACAATTGTTTGGGATCATTTCTTGGATCCGGTACCACCCCGTGAGTGTGTTCCCTTGATGAGCCATTTGGCCAGGCTACCTGAGGGTATACCCAGATTTTAGCATGCATTGAATTTACTTGAGAGGAACTGTATATAAATCGCTTGCTTATGTGTTGGGCTCGGCCGGTTACCAGTTTAGCCTGAGAGTAGTGTTTGTTTAGCTAGAGGGAAAGTGTTTCATTTTGTCTGAGGGAAACGTTTCATAGATCTAAGGACAGTATTTCCATGCCTGAGGGAAATACCACATGCCTGAGGGAATATTCGTTTAGCCTGAGGTCAATCACTTGTGGGTTTCGATTCTATTTAACTGAGGGTAAGGTTTTTCATGTCTGAGGAGTCTTTTTAGTTCTTATATTAACTATGGTGATTTTACATGTTATACCTACCAAGATAAAGCACATGCTTGGTATTTTTTAACCTTGTACTTGTTGGATAGCTTGTTGTAGTTTTGTTGTGGAACTGTTTAAGAGATTTTCAGATGAGTCTGAGTCTCGGAAATTTATAATTCACTTATCCTGAGTTGTTAAATAATAATTAAATGTAAATTGAACTGGTATGAGTAGCTAATTTTGATTACTTCCTAGCTTACTGCATTTTCATTTCTGCACACTATTGTGGCACAAATTTACTATCAGTTGGGCACGAGCCTTTGGTGGTTGCCTACTGGAATTTATTTCTCACACCCTATTTGGGTCATGTATTGGTCCCAAACAGATTATATTGATGCAGGTGTGGATAAGGTAAAAGGTCCCTATACAGGTACTTGATTTGATGTAGAGGAGTAGGAGAGAATGGGACCGAGCTTAGGCTTGTGATGCTGCTGAGTTCCTGTTGCACTATTTTATTTTGCTTTGCTATATTTGTCCCTTGTATTGTATTGTTCTGATTGCAGTGTATCCTGTTTTGGATGCTTTCATAGACTTAGGGACATATTGCATCATTATATATGACTACTGGTTCTCTTTTACTTCAGTTGTCCATTTCATTTGTATATTTTTTACGGCTTCCAATGTTGTATGTTTATATGTTTTATTCAGCTGTGCTAAAATTTGAAAAATGAGGTCATAGTTTCCTCACTATCAGTCCTTGACCCTCGCTACTAGTCGGTAGCCTCTGGAATTTGGAGAAATGCTCTTGAGGTCATGTGACCAACCAGGTTCGGGGCACCCATTGAGTGGCACCTAGATCCGGGATGTTACAAAGTGGCACCTATTGAGGTACGAGTTTCTTCTTTTCCGTTTTAGATAAAATAATGAAAATGGGGGGAAATCACAAATTTTTTGGGTACACGCTGTGTACATTTCCATACGCTGTGTACTTTGGCCATGTGGGATGAGTACATGGGGCGTGTAGGTCTGTCGATGAGGAAGGGTATAAAAACTGACTACACACCATGTACTTAGTATTTACCCGCCATGTACTCAGTCGGTAGGTGAACAGTATGGTGGTGGAAGTATCCACCAGCTGAGCGGCTGTACACGCTATGTATTCAGAAATACACGCTGTGTACTCATCTCGACAGATGAACAATGTGGTGGTGAAAAGTAGCTTCTAGAGAAACAGATAAAAAATGAAAAGTACGCACCATGTACTTGAGAGTACACACCATATAGTTTGTTTTTTTCACTTAAAATGGGCAGTATCCTCTTCATTTGGTAGAGGAGACAGAACGCTCATTTGGAGCTCGTGAGAGAAGGCCAAATATTTGAGGAGCTCCTGACCGCACACTGGGAATCAGATTCTCCCGTCGTCGATCACGTTTGAACCGCACGTGTTATTTCTTCGCTCTTCCTTAACCATACCATCTAATTCTTTTCTGAGGGAAAGTTATTTACGTTTGAACCAGGAATATTCTATCCCATATATATTCTGTTTTTGGTCATTTCGGGAGGCGTCGTTCGCGTAGATCGATCAGGGGAGATCGAGGTAGGTGGTATGATGTTTAATTCAACTGTCATGTGGTTTTTGTGTTCCATTTTGTTGTGATCCCATGTTTGGGGTGTCATATGGTTGCGGACTTGATCAAATAAATACCTATATTTGCATAGGTAATTTAATGAATATGTAAAACTGGTGTTTGGGATCATTTCTTGGATCTAGGACCACCCGGTGGGTGTGTTCCCTTGTTTAGCCGTTTGGCCAGGTTACCCGAGGGTATACCATGATTTTAGCATGCTTTGAATTGCCTTAAAAATAATTGTATATAAATTGATTTCTTATGTGTTGGTTTTGGCCCGGTTACCTGTTTAGCCTGAGGGCAGTGTTTTTTTAGCCTGAGGGAAAGTATTTCATTTAGCCTGAGGGAAACGTTTCTAATGTATGAGGACAATATTTCCATGTCTGAGAGAAATACCACGTACCTGAGGGAAATATTCATTTATCCTTAGGGAAATTGCCTGCGGGTTTCGATTCTATTTACTTGAGGGTATGTTTTTTCATGTCTGAGGACTCTTTTTAGTTCATATATTCACTGTGGTGATTTTACGTTTTATACCTACCAAGATAAATCATAGTCTTGGTATGGTTTTACCTTTTACGTGTTAGATAGTGTAGAGACCCGAAGCCTGATGTACATGAACATTACATTAATTTTGCGGAATACTTAATACATAACAAAAACAAACACACAAGGACCGTAATAGTTTAGTGTCTTTGGAAACTCAGAATATAATCTTCTAATCGTGGTGAAAGATCTTCAATATCTCCCATAAAGATCTTCTTTTTTTAAACCTAAATCCTTTCTTTATATCCTGGGGAAAAGAAAACATAAAAGGGTGAGCTCAAATGCTCAGTAAGGGTACACAAAAGAAATATCAATCACATCATATTCATAAGAACATATCTTTTGGAAATCTTAACCTGCAAAAGAGATCATAATTTCATAACATGGGATAAATCATAGTAGTGAAATGTAATCTCAATAATCATAACATAAAACTTGAAACTTTGTGGCATACACACATAATCATAGATAATCATTTCTTATTAGTCAAGACTCATTGCCAAGACTATCTTAGTGGACAAAGTCCCTTTCTGAACCGAGTTCACTCCTCGTTTCAGTCCTGTTTCACTGAACCGGTATAACCTACCGTTCCAGCCATGTCTATCTCATGAGATATAAAATTTTTACCCAATGCATTGGAGGGAGATATAGGTCCCACCCATCTCACAATGATACCATTCTTATGTGTGCCACAAAATCATAAACCATACATCATAGCATAACCCATGAAATAAAAATGAGAATCTTAAACATCGTGACATCATAAAACAATTCATATAAGATAAAGTAATTCATAAAAATAATTCCATCACAACATAATCAAATCAATTTAATAACAGGGATAGAAACAAAATCCTTTATTATCTTAGATGGAAAATAATTTTGATAAAACACTTGAACTCCATTCTTGAGGAAAATATCCTTTCTACTTCAAAAAAACTTTTCCTTTCTTAACATGTCATAAAATTCTAAACTAAAAGAAGTTGATTAAAAATAAACTTGAAAACTTTTAAAGAAAGCTTCTTGGAAATAATGTTTTAAAAATTCATTCATGCCGTATAAGTTAAAAAAACATTTTTCTCGTACTTTTTTCATAAAAGTCAAAAAATACCTCGTACGAAAAACGACACAATATTCCTTTCATATCTTTTACTAAAAACTCACCGAAGGGTAAAATTGGATTTAAAAAATTGTAGGTGGATGAAAATAATATTACATATTGAGGAAACATGGATATGGATGATAAAATACACCACAGTAAATACCAAAGTATAAACAATCTCGGATAAAAATGAGATTGTGATATTTCCCTTACCTTAGGCCTGATTCGCTTCGTAAGTGTCTGAACCTCCTGTATAATGATTTAAATAATGTCATTGACTTATTACAGAATCATATTAATTGTTATTATATCATATATGGTTCACTTATGACTTTATATTACCCGTTCTTTTGTAAATTCATGTTAAAGTAGCGTTTTGGGTAAAATCATCTCATTTGTCGTTCGTGTTTTAACTTGTAATTATTCATATGATTACTTAGATCATGATTACTTAAATCCAGAATGTAAAAAATGATTTATATATAATATATATTCAGAATATACATATATATAATGGATTGATAAATGGAAAGAAATACACCGTTCATGGAGACGGTAGGCCGTACGTACGCATGAATGCTGTTTTCGTTTCTTTATTGAATTGAGTGGAATTAAGTAGATGACATAAATATATATATATAAATAAATACAGTATCATTATTATGTCATATATTTCATTATTATTCATTATATATACTTTATGATCATTCATGTATGGTTAACATGGAGAATGAATCTCATCGCGTCGTGGAGACGGTAGTCCGTACGTACGCACGAGCGATGATATCATTCCCATAATTATTGAATAGAATTGGAGTGGATGGTATAATATATCAGAATCAGTATGTTGTTATAATAACCATATATAGTTATTCATTACACCATTATACCCATCCATGTAAGGTGTTGGTGGAAAAACAGATTTCACCACGGCGTGGAGACGGTATTCCGTACGTACGCACGCGTGGTGATTTTGTTTTCTGTAGGATGGATAGATGGTGAAATAGGGTTGTTTCATACTTATAATAACATATCAGTATATGAGTTATACTGATGTTATTACTTCATAATGAAACAACTAAAGAAGAAGAAGTGGAAGAAGAAATAAAGTTAAAAGAATCGGTAACAGACATTACCTCTTCTTTGAAACGCCTCTTTGAGACCTCCTCTTAGGGAACTAAAATTGGTCTTTGAAGAAGACCAGAACCTCTAGGATGTTTCTATGGAAGTGGAGAAGATAATTTGGCAGGGGTTGGCCGAGCTTGAAGGCTCAAAGTGGTGCGAGGAAGAGAGGGAGGAGGTGCCCTTTTATAAGGGAGGAGAGGGGCTCCTTTGGAAAACTAAAAATATTATTTTATTATAAAGTCATATTCGGTTTTAAATAGCTCCAAATTGATTTATTTAGAAGTTAAGGTGGGGATGGATATAAATCCTCTCATCCAATATAATTTAGACAATTTAAGGTTCCTATTTTAACCTTATAATTTAGATTTAACATTAAGTTAAATAATTTTACTTTTACCGTGTCTTCTTGTGCTCTTACACTATAAGGTTAATAAACTTACTATAACAAGAAAAACGAACCCCAAGTTGTTTATTATTAATATATATAACCTTATCTAAGTCATTTGGCCGAACATTAGATTTTTAGGAATAAAATAATAATTAATAATATAATATTTGTTTTAAAAACCATTTTATGTCAATTTTGACACTATTTGGTAATTGATTTTTGTGAAACTCATAACAGAATGATTAGTTCGAAAAAAGTTAATTAAATCAATACTAACATGCCATATTAACCTATAAAATTAGTGTAATTCTTAGAAAGTCTCAAATTATAATTATTTGGGTATTTATAATATCAATTATTCTAATTTTTCACTATTATGGTAATTACTGCATCATCATTGTATCATAAATAAATTAAATTATTTTAAGTATAAAAATTACAAATAAAATATCATTATTTAGGAAATTGTTTTAGATTTCTAATGAATATTTATAGTCTAATTTATCTTATATATAACCCTATATTAAAAATGCTTTAGTTATTAAACATTGATTTTAACTATTTTAACCCTTCTTTAAATAAATTGATAATAAATGTCCTAATCTAATCCAAGTGGGCCTAAATGGTCATATTTTATTCCTAAGGTTGTTTTTGGTCGAATTACACTTATCCAATAGAATTAGGACATGTTTTAGGGTAATAATAATATCATTTTTACCCTTAACTACCCTATTTACTTTTAATCATGGTAAATAAAAGAAAAACGTTACTATTCACCAAAAATGATTTTCATCTCATTGAACAACATTTTACTTACTGACATCAAACGTGTCTCTCGGATTTTTGAAATTCCACTCACAGAAGCGGTAAAATTAAGTTTTATGAAAAAATTCAGTTTTTTAACTACCACTTAGTGGTTTCACTATTCATCAAAAAATGAAAGTTTCCAGAAAAATACCAAAAATTAGGCCTAATCTATATTTGATATTATGAACTCAAAAATGATGTCTATTTTACCAAATTCAAAACATATCAGTTATATTAACTAATTTAAAAATTAATTCCCGTCGTCAAAACAAATGGCGTGTTTTTAAGAGATAATAACTATCAAAAGATTGACACTTGTTTATAACTGGTTTAAATGTGAAATTACATCCAATGACCAACATTGTATTAAATTGTAAAAATATATTCTAAATATAATTTAAAACCACTAAAATTAATAATTTATCACTATTAATTATTTTGATTAAAAAAGTTGTTTTTAATTAAAATTTAGTAATTTTCACTATTCATCAGAATATGAAAGTTATCCGAAAAGTACCAAAATTTTACCTTAAGCTAAATTCGATCCTCCGAATCCAAAAATTAAGTCCATTTGGAGAGATAAAATTTCTAAAATTTTAAAAGGTGGTTATTACTATTCATAATGGCTAGTTTTAATAATATTTTAATAGCATATCGTTGTTTAGTGAAACTCAGTATTGCGTACTACACACGCTATCGAGGAAGGTCGTGATTGCGTGTAATGCAAGGCAAGTCAAGGATGCGTGTTGTGAAAGCTCCTTTTGGTGTAGCGTACAACATAAGACATCAATAAAATTAAAAAGAACATTTTTCATAAAATCTCGGGGTGTTAGATTCTACCCCCCTTAAAATGAATTTCGCCCTCGAAATTCGTTGGGGTTATAAATGGTTTACTACTCGAAAGTTTATTTAATAGAAACCCACATCATAAAAAGGTATACCAAAACTTTGCTTTAAAAACTAAAGTATGAAATGTAACTTTTACCCAAATTAACTCATCAGTGGGTTTCCACGTAGGAGAACATAAGTGAAAATATGGATATGGAAGAAAAATCTAACCATCATGTTTTGATGGAGAGTGGTAGAGAACATGGCTATAGAAAAGTCAGAAATCACAAATCCATAGATTTGTGATGATCTAAGGTACCATCTGATTCATCAGATATAAGGGCACTAGGACAACATTTTTGGTTTTCAAGATCATTAAAAGAAATAATTACCTGATTTTGGTACAATCTCATTGTTGTTCGTTAATTGAACAATTTCCATTTCATCCATTAATGAAATGAAGTTGAATTTGTTATTCGTGATGTGTTAGCAGATCATGTGATAGAATGATGGGTCATTCGATCTGTCTCAACCAAAAGGTCATAAAAGTTATCAAAAATACATAAGTCCATCTATAGTGAGATTAATCATATATGGTTCCTAAAATGGAATTATACTTCATATATCATATTGCTTAATATAATAAAACTAGTTTCTACTAAACAGGGGCTTCCTGTAGGCCAGTGGTAGGCGCTAAAGGCCAGTCGCACTTCGGTTGTGGGTTCGATTCCCACAGCCTTGTCCGACGCGATGGGTTGTCGCCCGTCCTGCAGGTTGTCCTTTTTCTAAAGCTACATTACTATAACATCCCATCAATAATATCGAAAAATTTCTATCCTAACTTATGTCCAACATAATCCATTATAATATTTAGGCTTATCTAAAATACTTCTGTCCAAGCTCATAGTATAAATAAAATGATTACTTGAAATGTCACATAACAATCACGTGAATGCCATCATTTATCCCCCATATATCATAAGATATATCTTGTTGGTCAAATTACAAACATGTGAATACCTTAATCATGTATTCTATTGAAGAATGAATACCCATTGAACCTTAATGAAAACATGAATATAGTTAAAAGTGAACACTTTCCACAAACCAAAATCCTCAAAATTCTTTATACTCAAACCATGATATCACTTAGTCCTTATATCAATCATGAGCTCATGAATACTATCAAATATTTCATTTCCTCGTTTTCCCTTCATTATGTGCATATCACCTTTTTTCCAAAAATATCTCAATCACTTTCCATGGTTACCGGTACCATAAAATTATTGAAAACCACAGTAGACCAATACATAAATATTCCAATATTCCACGATACTATATACAACATTATTTTGTAATCCCATTACATAAACACTTAATCATTCCACCACATCACTATCATATTAAACATCTCCAATGGTGATCGCATGTGACTTCCCTTTGTCCTTTTCCTTATGTGGTTGATCATGTCGATCATCACTAACCCTTGGATTAGGGCATTTATTAGCATAATGCCCCATTTCCTTGCACTTGAAGCATTGAAGTGTAGTAGGTTCATTCTGTGTATCCCTTCCTTTGTTTTCACCATTAGAAATCTTCTTCCCATCATTGCGGCATTCAAATGCCCTATGAACTTCCTTTCCACATTTGAAACATTTACTTGTCCCTTTAAGACAATCTCCTCCATGCTTCTTTCCACACATTGAGCATAAGGAAACATTCATCTTCTTTTCACCATTATTCTGATATTTCTCCTTGAACTCCATCTTTCGTTTCTTGTCAAAACTATGAGATGGATAAGTAACACCAACTTTCGTTTATACCTTGATAAAACAATGCACAATTTCTTCAGAGCTACTGAAGTCTCTTATAGTTAATTCCCTTAGAAGATTTGGTTTTAAGCCACTGAAGAATCGATCAACTTTACTTTCAGGTTGGATGATAAATCCAGATGCATACCTTGCAAGCCTTGTAAAATTCACTTCGTATATACCAACAGATTCATCATCCTTTTGATTTAGTTCAAGAAACTCCTTCTCCATCTTTGTTCGAAGAATACGAGGGAAGTACTTATTGAAAAATAAGTTCTCGAACTCGTCCCATTCCATGGACTCAATTTCATCTCTTTGCCTCGTATTCTTGATAAGATTCCACCATTGATCAGCTTCACCTTCCAAACTATATACAGCTAAGATGACTTTATCATGTTCAGAACATTGAAGAACTGAAAATATCTTTTCAGTGGTACTGATCCATTGTTCAGCAACAAGTGGATCAGAAGACCCACTGAAAGAAGGTGGACGTTGCCTCATGAAGGACTCAATAGAATATTGTTCCCTTCTCTGCTCATTTGGAAGTCCAGAATGATTCATAGCTTGTGTAAGTATAGAAATAAGATTTTTCACTCCATCTCCCATAACATTTGTTTGTTCAGGAGGACAATCATTGCATTGTTCATTGCATTGATCAACACGGTTCCTTCGGGTTCCAGCCATCGTCTAAAACCCAAAAAGAATAGTGTAAGAGGCAAAAATAATGCTAGGGAAAACAACATAATAAAGGGGGAGTACCTTCAATATCTAACATCTTAGGTTTAATTCTAAGATCATTAGTTCAATTCTAGGACTATAACCTATACTTATACTTAACCTTAGGGACATCCCTAGACATACCTTAGAAATATCTCTAGGGATCTCACTAAAGTTCTCACATCCTAGTTTCCAAAGGTTGACTAAACCTTTCCTCTGATACCAACTGTAGAGACCCGAAGCCTGGCATATATGAACATTACATTACTTTTGCAGAATACTTAATACATAACAAAAATACACACACAAGGACCGTAATAGTTTAGTGTCTTTGGAAACTCGGAATATAATCTTCTAATCATGGTGAAAGATCTTCAACATCTCCCATAATGATCTTCTTTTTTTAAACCTAAATCCTTTCTTTATATCCTGAGGAAAATAAAACATAAAAGGGTGAGCTCAAATGCTCAGTAAGGGTAATCAAAATAAATATCAATCACATCATATTCATAAGAACATATCTTTAGGAAATCTTAATCTGCAAAAGAGATCATAATTTCATAACATGGGATAAATCATAGTAGTGAAATGTAATCCCAATAATCATGACATAAAACATGAAACTTTGTGGCATACACACATAATCATAGATAATAATTTCTTATTAGTCAAGACTCATTGCCAAGACTATCTTAGTGGACAAAGTCTCTTTCTGAACCGAGTTCACTCCTCGTTTCAGTCCTGTTTCACTGAACCGGTATAACCTACCGTTCCAGCCATGTCTATCTCATGAGATATAAAATCTTTACCCAATGCATTGGAGGGAGATATAGGTCCCACCCATCTCACAATGATACCATTCTTATGTGTGCCACAAAATCATAAACCATACATCATAGCATAACCCATGAAATAAAAATGGGAATCTTAAACATTGTGACATCATAAAAAAATTCATATAAGATAAAGGAATTCATAAAAATAATTCCATCACAACATAATAAAATCAATGTACTAATAGGGATAGAAACAGAATACTTTATTATCTTAGATGGAAAATAATTTTGATAAAACACTTGAACTCCATTCTTCAAGAAAATATCCTTTCTACTTCAAAAACACTTTTCCTTTCTTAACATGTCATAAAATTCTAAACTAAAAGAAGTTGATTAAAAATAAACTTGAAAATTTTTAAAGAAAGCTTCTTGGAAATAATGTTTTAAAAATTCATTCATGCCGTATATGTTAAAAAAACATTCTTCTCGTACTTTTGTCGGAAAAGTCAAAAAGTACCTCGTACGAAAAACGACACAAGATTCCTTTCATATATTTTACTAAAAACTCACTGAAGGGTAAAATTGGATTTAAACAATTGTAGGTGGATGAAAATAATATTACATATTGAGGAAACATGGATATTGATCATAAAATACACCCCAGTAAATACCAAAGTATAAACAATCTCGGATAAAAATGAGATTGTGATATTTCCCTTACCTTAGGTCCGATTCGCTTCGTAAGTGTCCGAACCTCCTGTATAATGATTTAAATAATGTCATTGACTTATTACAGAATCATATTCATTGTTATTATATCATATATGGTTCACTTATTACTTTATATTACCCGTTCTTTTGTAAATTCATGTTAAAGTAGCGTTTTGGGTAAAACCATCTCATTTGTCATTCGTGTTTTAACTTGTAATTATTCATATGATTACTTAGATCATGATTACTTAAATCCAGAATGTAAAACATGATTTATATATAATATATATTCAGAATATAAATATATATAATGGATTGATAAATGGAAAGAAATACACCGTTCATGGAGACGGTAGACCGTACGTACGCATGAACGTTGTTTTCGTTTCTTTATTGAATTGAGTGGAATTAAGTAGATGACATAAATATATATATACATAAATCCAGTATCATTATTATGTCATATATTTCATTATTATTCATTATATATACTTTATGATCATTCATGTATGGTTAACATGGAGAATGAATCTCATCGCGTCGTGGAGACGGTAGACCGTACGTACGCAGGAGCGATGATATCATTCCCATAATTATTGAATAGAATTGGAGTGGATGGTATAATATATCAGAATCAGTATGATGTTATAATAACCATATATAGTAATTCATTACACCGTTATACCCATCCATGTAAGGTGTTGGTGGAAAAACAGATTTTCCCACGGCGTGGAGACGGTATTTCGTACGTACGCACGCGTGGTGATTTCGTTTTCCGTAGGATGGATAGATGGTGAAATAGGGTTGTTTCATACTTATAATAACATATCAGTATATGAGTTATACTGATGTTATTACTTCATAATGAAACAACTAAATAAGAAGAAGTGGAAGAAGAAATAAAGTTAAAAGAATCGGTAATGGACATTACCTCTTCTTTGAAACGCCTCTTTGAGACCTCCTATTAGGGAACTAAAATTGGTCTTTTAAGAAGACCAGAACCTCTAGGATGTTTCTATGGAAGTGGAGAAGAGAATTTGGCAGGGTTTGGCCGAGATTGAAGGCTCAAAGTGGTGTGAGGAAGAGAGGGAGGAGGTGCCCTTTTATAAGAGAGGAGAGGGGCTCCTTTGGAAAACTAAAAATATTATTTTATTATAAAGTCATATTCGGTTTTAAATAGATCCAAATTGATTTATTTAGAAGCTAAGGTGGGGATGGATTGAAATCCTCTCATCCAATAGAATTTAGGCAATTTTAGGTTCCTATTTTAACCTTATCATTTAGATTTAACATTATGTTAAATAATTTTACTTTTACAGTGTCTTCTTGTGTTCTTACACTATAAGGTTAATAAACTTACTATAACAAGAGACACGAACCCCAAGTTGTTTATTATTAATATATATAATCTTATCTAAGTCATTTTTCCGAACCTTAGATTTTCAGGAATAAAATAACAATTAATAATATAATATTTGTTTTAAAAACTATTTTATGTCAATTTTGACACTATTTGGTAATTGATTTTTGTGAAAATCATAAAAGAAATATTAGTTCAAAAAAAGTTAATAAAATCAATACTAACATGTCATATTAACCTAGAAAATTAGTGTAATTCATAAAAAGTCTCATATTATATTTATTTGGGTATTTATAATATCAATTATTCTAATTTTTCACTATTATGGTAATTACTACATCATCATTGTATCATAAATAAATTAAATTATTTTAAGTCTAAAAATTAAAAATAAAATACCATTATGTAGGAAATCTTTTTAGATTTCTAATTAATATTTATAGTCGAATTTATCTTATGTATAACCTTATATTAAAAATGCTTTAGTTATTAAACATTGATTTTAACTATTTTAACCCTTCTTTAAATAAATTGATAATAAATGTCCTAATCTAATCCAAGTGGGCCTAAATGGTCATATTTTATTCCTAAGGTTGTTTTTGGTCGAATTACACTTATCAAATAGAATTAGGACATGTGTTAGGGTAATAATAATATCATTTTTACCCTTAACTACCCTATTTACTTTTAACCGTGGTAAATAAAAGTAAAAAGTTACTATTCACCAAAAATTATTTTCATCTCATTGAACCACATTTTACTTACTGACATCAACCGTGTCTCTCGGATTTTTGAAATTCCACTCACAGAAGCGGTAAAATTATGTTTTATGAAAAAATTCAGTTTTTTAACTACCACTTAGTGGTTTCACTATTCATAAAAAAATGAATGTTTCTAGAAAAATACCAAAAATTAGGCCTAAGCTATATTTGATATTATGAACTAAAAATGATGTCTATTTTACAAAATTCAAAACATATTAGTTACATTAACTAATTTAAAAATTAATTCCCATCGTCAAAACAAATGACGTGTTTTTAAGAGATAATAACTATCAAAAGATTGACACTTGTTTATAAGTGGTTTAAATGTGAAATTACATCCAATGAACAACATTGTATTAAATTGTAAAAATATATTCTAAATATACTTTAAAACCACTCAAATTAATAATTTATCACTATTAATTATTTTGATTAAAAAAGTTGTTTTTAATTAAAATTTAGTAATTTTCACTATTCATCAAAATATGAAAGTTATCCGAAAAGTACCAAAAATTCACCTTAGGCTAAATTCGATACTCCGAATCCAAAAATGAAGTCCATTTTGGGAGATAAAATTTCTAAAATTATAAAAGGTGGTTATTACTATTCATAACGGCTAGTTTTAATAATATTTTAATACCATATCGTTGTTTAGTGAAACTCGGTATGGTGTACTACACACGCTATCGAGGAAGGTCGTGATTGCGTGTAATGCAAGGAAATTCAAGGATGCGTGTTTTACAAGCTCCTTTTGGTGTAGTGTACAACACAAGACATCAATAAAATTAAAAAGAATATTTTTCATAAAATCTCGGGGTGTTACAGATAGCTTGTTATAGTTTTGCTTTGGCACTGTTTAAGAGATTGTCGGCTGAGGATGAGTCTCGAAAATTTATAATTCAGTTATAGTTAATTGTTAAATAATAATTAAATGGAGATATAATTGGTAGGATTAGCCTCTTTTGAGTACTTCCTAGCTTACTGCATTTTCATTTCTACACACTGATGTTGCACAAATTCACTGTCAGTTGGGCACGGGCCTTTGGTGGTTGCCTATTGGGATTTATTTCTCACACCTTATTTGGCTCATGTTTTGGGTCCGAAAAGATTATATTGTTACATGTGTGCATAAGGTAATGGTTCCCTAAACAGGTACTAGATTTGTTACAGCGGAGTAGGAGAGCATGGGACCGAGTTTGGGCTTGTGATGTTGTTGAGTTCCTACTGCGCTGTTTTATTTTTCTTTGTTGTATTTTTCCATTGTGTTGTATTGTTATGATTACAATGTATCATGTTTTGGATGCTTTCATAGACTTAGGGACATATTGCATCATTATATATGACTGCCGGTTCTCTTTTACTTCAGTTTTCCATTTCAGTTGTATATTGTTTACTGCTTCCACTGTTGTATATTTATATATTTTATTCCGCTGTGCTACACTTTTACAAATGATAGAATAGTTACCCCACTATTAGTCCTTTCCCTTGTTGCTAGTTGGAAGCCTCTGGAATTTGGGGAAATGCGCTTGAGGTCATGTGACCAACCGGGTTCGGGGCACCCGTTCAGTGGCACCTGGATCCAGGACGTTACAAAGTGGTATCAAAGTTTCCATTTCTCTGATTTATTTTACTAATTGGCGATGACAGAAACATATAGATTTTTAAGGGATTTGGTAATAACTGTGCCCGGGAGTAGCTACCCCGTGTACAGGTAAAGACCAGATTGTCTCGAATTAAATTGTGATTTTATATTTATGATTATTACAATTGATTTGATTTTCACCATTGGGTGACGCACTTGTGGTGTGCTGGTTATATTTTTATACCTGGGTTTTCTTTAGTTGCAACCCGATGAGATGAGGGCATGCCATCTCATGCATCATTTAGGCACATGTTTCAATCACATGTCATGCATAGTTTCCATGCCATATAGGTGCATTATAAATTGCATGTGGTTGTGATAAATGTTTTTCTAGTAAAGTCAAGTTGTTGTGATAGTTTCTTGGATAAATAACATTCTATTTTTTAGGGTGATGTTATGTAGGGTTTTTTATAATGAACGCCAAACTTTGGTTCTTGAGGATTATGTGCCCTCATTGACCGGAATTTGGTGTATCATTGACCGTTTTCCTTGTTTATAACATGTATAAGATGAAAAACTTTGATTCATGGGGAGTATGGGCCCTCACGGATCAGAATTTGGCACTTTGGTGTTGGTTTTAGTGTTTTTCTGGGCTCCGGAGAAGTTTCTATGGCTTATTGTCTAGAAAACCCCAGAATACACGTCGTGTAGTATTGATTACATTCCAGGTACTCTTCTGTTCGAGAAGAAGTTGGAAAAAAATTAAGTACATGCCGTGTAGTTGCTACCCATGTCATAGGCCATGTGGGAAAAAAATAGGATAGTAAAACTAGGGAGGCACACGTCCTGTATCGATTGTACACGTCATGTAGTGTATCCTGGTAATCCGGCGGTGTAACTAACAACACAGGTCGTCGAAGCTCGTCTAGTACATGCCGTGTAGCTATGTGACATGTCATATAGTCTCGATCGGTGAGAGACCGTGTGAACTTGGCTGCGTGGCTAGGAAGATGGAGTGGTGTACATGCCATGTGTGGGTGTAACATGTCGTGTAGTGTTAGTCGAGTAGCCGAACATTTCACTAACAACACGGGCAGTTCGAATTTAATCCATACACACCGTGTCTATCTGGAACACGTCGTGTAGTTCAAGCTGTGTACCCGGCCTTATTGCAGACAACATGGGTCGGTGAAACTCATTTAGTACACACCATGTAGAACTAATACATTCCATGTAGTCTCTTTTTAAAGAGAGTCGTGTGGCTAAGCCGTGTAGAGGGACTCGAGAAGGGAAGAAAATTCAAGTACATGCAGTGTGTGTGGACAACATGCCATGTGTTTGTGGTGTTACACGACCAGTTCAAGCAGAGTACACGCTCGGGTGAAAGACTTGGGGGAACACGTCATGTAGTTATTATACACACCGTGTGGTCTTGTTTTGGTAAGACATGAAAGATTTCTTTTTATTATTCCCTCCTTCTGCTGTCAGTTCTTAGTCCTTGATAATCTTGATCTAAGGCATGTGTTTGACCTTGTAGTGTCATGCCACTAAGACAACCTTGAGTTGTTCGCCAGGAGAGAAGTAATGAGTATACTCCAGAGACGGTAGGCCACATGCTACAGATGGATTCTTTAGTAAAGCCAGTTGTAGAGCCATCTGTTTTACCGGACACAGGAGCAGATTCACAGTTCTGTGAAGGCTTCATGCTGTTTATACAGATCTTCCTGGGAGCACCGCCAGCTGCCACATCTATGTCAGAGCTGACTCGTATATTCCAGAAACAACATCCGCCTACATTTTCAGGGGATGGTGGACCATAGGTTGTGGAGTCTTGGCTGGGTTCTATGAAGACTATCTTCGTGCATCTTGTGGCGCCTCCAGGGCGGAGGGTCAGGCTCGCTACATACATGAAGCGTGATTCCACCAAGAGGTGGTGGGATGTTACCATTCAGATCAAGAATCACAGAGACATTGAGTGGGATGATTTTCATGCAGTATTATATGACTTTTTCATTCCGGAGATGCTGAGGGAAGATCAAGATCGAGAGTTCATGAATCTGCAGCAGGGTGCCATGTCATTGATGGACTATTCTTCTCACTTCACCGAGATATAGAGTTTTTCACTTGTTATGGTGGGTGATGAGACATTTAGGGCTCTTCATTTTGAGGATGGTCTTCGATATGACATCCGAGTATTGGTGAACGTTTTTAGGTTTCATATAGTGCATGCTATTGTGAACTAGACACTAATTACTGAGCGGAACCTGTGGGAAGCTATTGGTGTAAGCCATGGTGGTTCGGCACCAGTTTCTGGTACTATTTATACTGGTAAGAGGAAGAGACATATGGATTTTACTCACAGTGGAAGTACTATCCAGAATATTTCTTCAGGTGGCCCAGTGATATGCTACCAGTGTGTTAAAGAGTGGATCAAGAGACCTCAATGTCCACATGACCCAGTGGAGTTTCGATCTTGCAGCAAGATGGGTCATCTGCAGTGCTTTTGTAGGGCGTTTCCACTAGTGGCTAGTGAGAGGGGTTCTGTGCAGACTCTGCATGCGGGAGAAGGGACAACATCTTCTTACCAGTGAGGAAATTGGGATACGTTGGGACGTTCAGGCAGAGGTGGTGGGTGTGTCCATGGTATCCAGACACTAGGATCTCAAAGACAGAAGAGCGGGTTAGCTCAGGGATGTCAGGCTATGTCGCGGGGCAGCGACACTAGGCATGCATATATAGTGAAACAGACCCAACATGAGCAGGATCCTGGACCTTCCATTTTCAGAGGTACTATTTTAGTTTCTTCTATTTTATCTTCTGCACTTTTCGATACTGGTGCTACACATAGCTTTGTATTTGTGCCCGTTGTGGAGATCCTTGGGATCTGTGTTTCTTCTTCTTCTGATGTTATGATGCTAGACACTCTATTGGAGACTAGAATGGATGGTGTGCTTCAGTGCAGGGTGTTCCCCCTAGAGGTTGGTGGGTGTCACTTTCTATGGGACCTCTATGTCTTAGTGATGACCATATATGACATCATTCTTGGGATGGACTAGATGGTACCCTTTCGAGCCTTTGTAGATTGGTATCATCGCAGGGTGAGTATCACATCCCGAGAGGGCGAAGAGTTTCTATACAAAGGTGAATTAGATGTTCAGGTGAGCCAAGCTGGGCCCGAGCATCGTGGGCGTGGTGGAGTGACAACCCGGATTGCGAGTTTATATCTATATGATAAGGGAACTTGTTAGAAAGATTTTCCTTCTGTAGTTTATCATTTCAGGGATGTCTTCTTGGATGAATTTTCATGCCTTCTTCCGGAGCGAGAGGTGGATTTATCTATTGAGCTTGTGCTAGGAGCAGCACCAGTGTCCATTTCTCATTATAGGATGGCTTCACCAGAGTTGCAGGAGCGCAAGAGGTAGTTGAAGGAGATACATAAAAATGGTTTCATCCGACCCAGTACTTCTCCATGGGGATCGTCTGTCCTGTTTGCTAATATGGCAGACGGTACCCTCAGACTCTGTGTGGATTATCGGAAGCTAAACCTGTTGATGATCAATAACTGATATCCCTTTCCAAGGATTGATGATCTTTTTGATCAAATTCAAGGAGTAAGAGTGTTCTCGAAGATTTACTTGAGATCCAGATATCATTAGTTGCACGTTATACCATCGGACATACCGCTCATAGCTTTTCGGAGCATATATGGTCTATACGAGTACTTGGTCATGTCGTTCGGACTCAAAAATGTGCCAGCAGTTTTCATGGATCTGATAAATTCTGTGTTCTACCCATATATGGATTCTTTTTTGGTAGTCTTCATGGACGATATCTTGGTGTAATATCAGCCTTAACACGACCACGCTAACCATCTTAAGATCGTTTTGAGTACACTGATGGAGAATAAGCTATAATCTAAGCTCTCAAAGTGCCACTTTTGGATGGACCAGATTCACTTCCCAGGTCATATCATCTCAGAGGTAGGAGCTGCAGTGGACCCAGTGAAAGTGAGAGCAGTAGTATCTTGGGAGCATCCTAATAACGTGTTTGAAATACTAAGTTTCTTGGGCCTAGATGGTTAGTATAGGTGCTTTATACAGGACTTCTCCTACTTAGCAGCACCATTGATGGGTTGACTAAGAAGGGTGTGATGTTCGTTTGGTCAGAACCATGTGAGACAGCATTTCAGGTGTTGAAAGGAACGTTTACATCAGCACCAGTCCTGATACTTTCAGAGTAAGGTAATAGTTATATAGATTACTATGATGAATCAGGTATTGGTTTGAGAGTAGTGTTGATGCAGGATGATATAGTAGTTGGGTACGGGTCTTTGAAGTTGAGGCCACATGAGAGGAATTACCCAATGCATGATCTTGAGTTGGCAGTTGTTGTTCATGTGTTACGCAGTTGGAGACATTATCTCTTGGAAGAGAATTTTGTGGTGTTTACGGACCACAATAGTCTCAAATAAATCTTTACCCAGTGTGACCTGAATTTGAGATAGCGATAGTGGGTTGAATACCTATAGTCTTTCAAATTTGAGATTTCCTATACACCTGGTAAGGGTAACGCGGTTGCCGATGCACTGAGCAGGAGGACTCAGATATAGGCAGTGTAGGAGGCTAGTGGTGAGTGGAAGATTATGACTTTGTTCTCTGAGATGCATTTGGAGGTGCATGACAATCAGGGGAAAACCTATCTTTCATCTTTAGCTATGACTTATACCCTCCTAGAAAAAGTGAGGATGAGACAGCTATCAGATTCAGAAGGCCTAGTTCTACGGGAGTTAGTGGCGAGTGAGGACCCTCCTCCTACTTGGATGATAGGTGATGATGAGGTACTACGCATCCATGGACGAGTGTGGGTTCTAGAGGATATATGCGAGGAGATGATGTGGGAGTTTCATTCATCAGCTTGGGTTGTACATCCCGGGGTTACCAAAATGTACCGTGACTTGGGACGTCAGTATTGGTGGCCAGGTATGAAGAGATAGGTAGCTGGTTTTGTTACGAGTTGTTCCACCTGTCAGCAGGTGAAGGCGGAGCATCAGAGGCTAGCTGGATTGTTATAGGAGATACCCACCCCGGAGTGGAAATGGGATGATGTCGCGATGGATTTAGTGACCGGGTTGCTGAGGTCACCTCGAGGAAATGATGTTGTGTGGGTTGTTATGGACCAACTTACGAAGGTAGCTAACTTTTTGGAAATCAAGGAGACCTTCGGTGTTGACGAGCTCAAAAATTTGTATATCCGAGAGGTATTACGTCTTCATGGGGTCCCTCATTCTATCATTTCAGGTAGGGACTCCCGTTTTGTATCTTGTTTATAGAAGAGTTTTCAGAGGGCACTGGGTACACAGGTGCTTCTGAGCACAGCTTACCACTCTCATACTGATGGCTAGTTAGAGTGTATAATATAGGTGCTTGAGGGCATGCTACGTGCATGCATCAT
Organism: Viscum album; assembly: GCA_963277665.1. NCBI lineage: Eukaryota > Viridiplantae > Streptophyta > Magnoliopsida > Santalales > Viscaceae > Viscum > Viscum album. The sequence goes on along the minus strand of OY728153.1, from coordinate 1,351,905,503 downwards.
GGACTTTGTGGGATCTTGGGAGAATCACATACCCCTAGTCACGTTTACCTATAATAACAGTTTTCAGGAAACTATTTAGATGGCACCTTACACGGATTTATAATGTAGGCAATGTCAATCACCATTGTGCTAGTTAGAGGCAGGTGAGGCAGCTTTTCTGGGACCATGCCTTATACAAGAGACTTTAAAGTAGGTCCAGTTGATTTAGAAGTGGATGACTACCACATAGTGTCGTCAGAAATCTTCTGCTGATCGTCGCAGATGACCATTGGAGTTCATGGTCGAGGAGCAGGTTTTCTTGCGTTTTTCACCGAGGTTGGGACACAGGCAGATCAAGAGACAGGGTAAATATTCACCGAGGTATGTGGGGCCATTTGAGATTCTGGAGAGAGTCGGGCAAGTTGCCTATCGGTTGCAGTTACCACAGAGGTACCAGGCCATGCACGATGTCTTCCATGTATCACAGCCGCGCCGTTATCACTCAGACCCATTTCACATTTTTCACCCAGAGGAGGTTGAGGTTCACATCGATGTGTCCTTTGATAAGCATCTGATTAGTAATGTTGATTGAAGCATGAAGGTTCTTCGAGGCCGGTCAGTTCCTCTCGTATGGGTGTTATGGAAGCATGGCCGAGGGTAGGACGAAACCTAGGAACGGGAGAACGACGTATGTGCTCAGTGGCCAGAGTTCTTCTGAGCTTTCTCTTCCCCACACTTGTAAGGGTGATTCGTGGACAAATTTCTTTAAGGGGGGAAGTTTTTAAGAACTCGGTTCTTATTCTTGAGGTACGAGTTTCTTCTTTTCCTTTTTTACTTTAGTGTTTTTGATGAAATAAGGAAAATGGGGGAAATCCCAAATTTTGTGGGTACACACCGTGTACTTTTCAACACGCCATGTACTTTGTCTGTGTGGGATGAGTAAACTGGGTGTGTAAGAATATCGATGAGGAAGGGTGTAAAAACTGACTACACATCGTGTACATAGTATTTACACATCGTGTAATTAGTCAGTAAGTGAACAGTAAGGAGGTGGAAGTAGCTGCCAGCTGAGCAACTGTATGCGCCGCGTATTCAGAAATACACGTTGTGTACTCATGTCGATAGGTGAAAAGTGCGGCGGTAAAAAGTAGTCACCATAGGAACATTTAAAAAATGAAAATTACATGCCGTGTACATGATGTTAGATACTGTGTAGTTTGTTTTTTTCTTAAAATGGGCAGTATCCTCCTCATTCAGTAGAGGAGTCATAATGCTCATTTGGAGCTAGGGAGAGAATTTCTAAGCTTTGAGGAGCTCCCGACCGCACACCGGGAATTGGATTCTCCCACTGTCAATCACGTTTGAACTGTGCGGGTGAGTTCTTCACACTTCCTTAAAATTTTTATCCAATTCTATCTCAAGGGAATGTTATTTATGCTTGAATGATGAATCTTCTATCCCAGATCTACATCGTTCTTGGTCATTTTGGGAGGCTTCGTTCGCGTATATCAATCAGGGGAGATCGAGGTAGCTGGTTTGATGTTTAATTCCAACTGTCGTGTGGTTTTTGTGTACCATTGTTCTATGATCCCATGATTGGGGTGTCATATTGCTGAGGCCTTGATCAATTAAATACCTACAACTGCGTAGGTAATTTAATGAATATGTACAACTGCTGTTTGGGATCATTGCTTGGATCTAGGACCATCCTGTGGGTGTGTTCCCTTGTTTAGCCATTTGGCTAGGTTACTAGATGGTATAATGTTATTTTAGCATGCATTGAATTTCCTTGAGGGGAATTTTATATAAATTTATAGATTATGTGTTGGGCTCAGATCGGTAACATGTTTAGCATGAGGGCAATGTTTGTTTAGCATAACGGAAAGTGTTTCCTTTATCCTGAGGGCAAGTTTCATATGTTTGAGGATAATATTTTCATGCCTGAGGGAAATACCTCATTCCTAAGGGAAATATTAGTTTAGCCTGAGGGCAATCACATGTGGGTTTCGATTATACTTACCTGAGGGTAAGGTTTCTCATGTCTGAGGACTCGGTTTAGTTCTTATATTCACTGTGGTAATTTTACATGTTATACCTACCAAGATAAAGCACATGATTGGTATAGTTTTACCTTGTACTTGTTAGAAAGCTTGTTGTAGTTTTTTTGTGGCACTGTTTTGGAGATTTTCAACTGAGCTTGAGTCTCCAAAATTTATAATTCACTTATCCTGAATTGTTAAATAATGATTAAATGGAAATGGAACTTCTAGGAGTATCTGCTTTTGATTACATCCTAGCTTACTGCATTTTCATTTCGGAACACTAATGTTGCACAAATTCACGGTCAGTTGGCCACGGGCCTTTGGTGGTTGCCTACTGGGATTTATTTCTCACACCATGTTTGGGTCATGTCTTGGGCCCAAACAGATTATATTGTTGTAGGTATGGATATGTTAAAGGGTCCCTATACAGGTACATGATTTGTTATAGAGGAGTAGGAGAGCATGGGATTGAGCTTAGTCTTATGATGCTGCTGAGTTACAACTACATTGTTTTTTATTTCTTTGGTGTATTTGTCCCATGTATTGTATTGTTATAATTGCAGTGTATCCTTTTTTTGATGTTTTCTTAGACTTAGGGACATATTGCATCATTATATATGACTGCTGGTTCTCTTTTACTTTAGTTATCAATTTCAGTTTTATATTGTTTAATACTTCCATTATTGTATGTTTATATATTTTATTCTGCTATGCTACACTTTTACAAATGAGGGCATAGTTTCCCCACTATCAGTCCTTGGCCTTTGCTGCTATTCAGCAGCCTCTAACATTTGGGGAAATGCGCTTGAGTTCATGTGACTAACCAGGTTCTGGGCACCGATTGAGTGGCACCCAGATCCGGTACGTTACAAAAACAATTGAGAAAAACTTATTGGTAGAGCATATATCTACCATAATCATCAAAGGGTTGTGTTATTGACCATTTTGAGCCTTATTGAACTGATTATGACACTTATAATATTTTATTTAATGTGATGTTAAAGTTGTCACATCCATGTTTTAAAAAATATAACATTTTTTATGTAGGATTTTCCAAAATATATATTATACTATAAGTATTACTATGAAATATAGAGAATTTAACTTTATTATATTAATTAATTTTTTATTTTAATTCAACAAATAATTATACTAAATAATTACAAAATACTGATGTAGTAATTATTTTATTAATTAAGATAACAAATTAATTGTATTAAACAAATTAAAATAAATAAAATTTGGGATAATTACAATGGCCAATGATTTTTTTAGATTACATTGATCCTTAAATAATATAATAATATAATTTTTAATGTTAATTTGTTATATTTATATTTTCGATTATCCATGAATTAAATAGTATCAGAATAGAAATTATTTACTATTTATCAACATAATGTATTATTAAATTATTTAAAAATCACATAAGACTTTTAAAAGTGTATAATAATTATGATATGGTCTAAAATATTATATTTTATTCGTTTATGGTCTAATTGAAATCAAATATGTAAATATTTCACCATTTTAATATTGACCAATTTTTCCCATGAGTTAAAACTAAATATAATAACTTAGTGTTAATTGAAATGATCAGGTTTAAAGTGATAGAAAAGCTTGTTTAAATTTTATTTTTTGATAATATTACAACCTAATATCTTCTTATCTTCTACACTTGTACATTTAAGAGGGTTTTGGATGGGATCTAATTTTCTTATAAATTAGTAATTTGGGATATTCCTAAAATTTCCATCACCTCAATTATAAAAGTGTACATAATCCTCACTTATTGAATTCTCATTGAGCCTTAATGATCGGCCTTCCATTTCCCATTTTACCTAAAAACATACATAGTTACATTCTTATGGTTATGGTCTTCTCAAAATACCAACTCTAAAGCTTTAAGAGGAGATCTAGAGGGGGAACGTCGAAGAAGATGTATTCTTCTATACAGATTCATTAAAATATATTTCTTCTTAGAATTACTCTTCATCAGTTGTTTCCATTATATATTAGTAACACTGGTATCAATTATATAATGATATGTTATTATGATTATGTAGTAACCATTTCCTCCTTCTATATATCCAATGAAAAATAAAATCACCACGTGTGCATACTTATGGATTACCATCTCCACGCCATGGTGTAACCTATTTTTCTGTACCACATTACATGGATGGGCATGATTATGGAAATAATAACTATATATAATTATTAAAAAAATATATAAATTATTGAACATAGTATATACCTTCCAATTCCATACCATTTCACAATTATTGGAATGATATTGTCACAAACCAACCCATATCGGGGCTTGAGCCACAACTACCCCAAGCCCGCCTTCATAGGCCAGGGGTTGGTGACTATAATAAAAGGCACAACAAACTCAGGGAGGAATTTTCCTAAACACCTATACACACACACATCCATCTCAATTCCTAAGTGTATATGTAAATGAAAACAAGATACAACACTGCTATATATAAACCACAAACATACATCAACCCTTAAACAGTACAGGAACAGAAAAGTAAAGGTAAAAGGGAAAAGGAAAAAAATACACACCCAACCATTGAAAAGAACCAAAAACCTGAAATAGGAGAAAAGTAAAACAACTAAGTGAGCCCTGATCAAAGACCCCAATCTACGACCCCCACATGCGGTCGAATCACTATGTATCCCAATCCTCTTCTGATGTCACGATAAACCTGTATGTCATCTTCAAGGGCACAAAAAGTATGGGAAAAGACCAAGTAGGGGTGATTATAAAAATAAACAATAGGATTCCCTGAAGGCTCAAGACGTCATCAAAATATGTATTGAAGAGGGGATCAGAAGATAGAACAAGGTACAATAAAAGGTATAACTCAACCCAACAAGAGTGTGATGTAAGAAAGTCCGAACACAAGGAGCTAGAAACTATGAAAAAATGAACTTCTGATAGATTATTCTCTACATATAGTATGAGATTATACTCATCTAACCATGATAATCTATTCATGGAAGGCATGTGGCATTCTCTGTACATCTTCACCTTTCGTAGAAGGAGAGTGGAGAAACCAAAGGAGTGGGTACTAGAAATAGTATATATATATATATATATATGTTCTTGGTCAAAGAAGACCAAATAGGGGAGTAATGGGATCTACATATCACATTCTTAGTCGAGGAAAAGGGATTCACCAATAGTTCCATAAGTAACTGTCATTGATTCATAGCACCCAACATGTTTGATTTGATCTTCCAATCAAAGGGGCTCTGTCACCGTACCTTGATACTATCTACTTTCGGATGGTCTGTATCTCCCACGTGGCTTTGGGTCATGTAACAAAGACACATCATGGTGGGAAAAGTGACCCTATTCTTTGAGACTAAAAAGGTATGTCAAAACATGTATTATCACTATGCATCTGAACCAAGAAGTCATCTTATGGTTGGGGACACAAAGCCAGCCCTGCTAGAGGGTTCCACTCTAGTGTCATTGAGAACCCATGCCCAACCCAACTGGAGGGTTCAACTATAGTGTTGTTGAGGACCCATACCCAACCCTCTTGGAAGGTTCCACTCTATTGTCGTCGATGACCAATGCCTAGCATGGCTGGAGTGTGCCAATTTAGTGTCGTTGAGGACCCATACCCAGCCTCGATGGAGGGTGACACACTCAAAAAATTTAGGAACTACACTAGACATACCTATTAGATGGTACCTCATAAATATCATCAGGAATGCCAAAACCCATTCCCACAAAGGGGTAATCCTGTAACTACTCTGGCGATTCTCAAAACATCACTACCATCATTTCTATCACTGAGCATCACATCGGATAGGCTTTGTTGCCATAAAATTGAGTGCCACCTCAAAACATATCACCACATACCTCAAAATCCCCTATGGAGGCCAAAATCGGGTTCTACAAGAATAAACACTCAGGATAGGCTACTCGTAGGATAAAATATGATTTCAGAAGAAAGAGATACGAGGGGAAAAAGATTCATAAAGTAGTACACGACGCCTGTAGGGTCCACAAGACTTGTGACCCCACCACATCATCGAGTCATGTACCCAACCAAACTCAGGTACTAAATTGTGAACAAGTACCCACAAGGCATGCCAGCGTACTCACATAGTATATGGAACCATTATTCAAAAGGATAATGAGGACATATTTCTCGTTACTAATCAGAAGGGAGAAAACATAATTATACCGACATGCGACTTCAAAACGGACCCGGATAACCAAACAAATCACACTATCACAATACTTGGGAAAAAATGAACAGGATCAACTATCCATTGGCCATAATCGTACTCCCGGTGAAGAAAATGAATTTTACAATATTTTGCACGAATAGTCTTTTCTGGGACACATATCACAATTCCAAAACACATAAAATAGATTGTGACATTGTAATCCTCTCAGAAAAGAACAAGAGATTGGAATTTATTCATCCCAAATGGACTCTAGGTGAATAAACTATATTCCATAGCACTGTGCACAAATAGTTCCTCGTGGGTCCCATGCCTTGATCCTGAAACACATCAAACATATTAAACTATTGAGATCCTCTTAGAATAACACATGAGATCATCTATTCATTTTTTTCGAAAATGACGCACGGTGAAAAACTCACGTTTCATCGTAAATTCCCTAAACGGGGATAATTTTTACGCACTCCAAAATTTAGGATAAGTTTCCAAAGATATTTATGAAATTTCTACCTCACCACCAGGGTTAAAACACCTCTAACAGTGCATCAATCAGACGTCGTATGAAGGCGTACGATTCGATGCATGTTTCCCAAATAATAATAATTATATTGTTATTATTATAAATGGATGATTCATACTGGAGAACTCGGATCCTGAAGCAAAATCTTCCCAAATTGGCCTCAAAAGATCCACCTCGATTCAATGGTTTTATGTCCACATACGAAACATGAAACAAACCCATGGTTTGAGAGATACAAGGTTTTTAATAAAATCCCCGATTTGAACCAACCAGATCGGGTCGGAATGGATAGTCTGGATCACCCAGCCGACCTGCGCAGCGTGCCACCACCACTGGCCCATGCATCCACTTTCTGTCATGTCTGGCAGCTGCTTCGCTTTCTTCCAGATCCTCCCTCACCGGAACCCAAGGTAGAAAACTTCATTGGACCACTGAAACCACTCTGGTGATCCTAATTTCAATCCAAGACTAGATCTGGACTCCCCTATAAGAGACCTTCATAGCGCCAGCCTCCGTTCGATGATCTGTCGATGTTTCAGTGTGGTGAAAATTAACTGTTGATTCCCCTCACTGGTGTGCTTCCTCCAATGCCTGAAACTCTAATCCAAGCACATATTGTGAATCCTCAGGTCGAGAAAATCATAGATATGGGTCTCTCTCAAATATAGGAGGTAATTTGTGTAACACCCGAGATTTTATGAGAAATATTTTTTTTTATGTATAATGTTATATAAAGGAATAGTTCACTACACACAACACTGTCTTGGTTTGCGTTATACACAAGAGCAACCTTTCTCGATATCTTGCATTGTATGCAATACCGAGTTTCACTAAACAACGATATGCTATTAAAATATTATTAAAACTAGTTGTTATGAATAGTAATACCCACATTTTGAAATTTTATAAATTTTATCATTCAAAATGGACTTCATTTTTGGATTCATAATATCAAAATTATCCTAGGGTGAATTTTTCGTATTTTTTGGAAAACTTTCAATTTTTGATGAATAGTGAAAACACTAGGTTACTATTTAAAAACCGACTTTCCATTTAAATAATAATTTATTTTATTTAAATTTATTTTATGTCAAAATTGAAACATAATACCTATATAAGTTCAAAGTAATTAATTGGATTCATTTTAAGATAATTTTAGATATATAAAAATTTTATTGAACTTTTCACCGTCTTTTACCCAGCTCCTAGGAGAGTTTGAAAATTTACACAAAACTTAATTTTACTATTTCTATGAGTGGAATTTCTAAAATTCGAGCGACACGGTTAATATCAAGAAGTATAATGTGGTTCAATAAGATAAAAATAATTTTTGGTGAATAGTAACTTTTTACTTTTATTTACCATGGTCAAAAGTAAATATGGTAATTAAGGTTAAAAATGGTATTATTATTACCCTAACTCTTGTCCTAATTCTATTGGATAAGTTTAATTAGACAAAAAACAACCATAGGAATAAAATATGACCATTTAGGTCTACTTGGATTAGATTAGGACATTTAATATTATTTAATTTAAAGAAGAGTTAAAATAGTTAAAATCAAAGTTTAATAACTAAAACTTTTTTAATACGAGGTTATAAATAAGATAAATTCGACTATAAATATTCATTAGAAAGATAAAACGATTTTCTACATAATGGTATTTTATTTATAATTTTTAGATTTTAAATAATTTAATTTATTTATGACACAATGATGATGAAGTAATTACCTTATTAAATAAATATTAACATAATTGATATTATAAATACCAAAATAAATGTAATTTGAGACTTTTAATGAATTACAATAATTTTATAGGTTAATATGACTTATTAGTATTGATTTAATTAACTTTTTTCGAACTAATCATGCTGTTATGATTTTCACAAAAATCAATTACCAAATAGTGTGAAAATTGACATAAAATAGTTTTTAAAACAAATATTATATTACTAATTATTATTTTCTTCCTAAAAATATAAGGTTGGGCCAAATAACTTAGATAAGGTTATATATATTAATAATTAACCACTTGGGGTTCGTTTGGCTTGTTTATTAACCATATAGTGTAAGACAACAAGAAGGCATGGTGAATGTTAAATTATTTAACTTAGAGTTAAATCTAAATGATAAGGTTAAAATAGTCACCTAAAAATGTCTAAAATCTATTGGTTGAGATTATTTCAACCCATCCTCACCATAGCTTCGAAATAAATCAATTTAGAGCTATTAAAAACCGAATATGACTTTATTATAAAATAATATTTTATGTTTTTTCTAAAGTGCCCCTCTCCTCCCTTATAAAAATGCACCTCCTCCCTCTCCTCTTTACACAACTTTGTGCCTTAAAGATCAGCCAAAACCTGCCCATTTCCCTTATAAACTTCTCTAAAAACATCCTAGAGGTCCTGGTTTTCTTCAAAGACCATATTTAGTGCCCTAAGAGGAGGTTAAGAAGAGGCACTTCAAAGAAGAGGTAATGTCCGTTACCGATTCTTTCAAATTTATTTCTTCTTCTACTTCTTCTTATTTAGTTGTTTAATTATGAAGTAATAACATCAGTATCACTCATATACTGATATTTTATTATAAATATGAAACAAACCTATTTCACCTTCTATCCATCCTATGGAAAATGAAATCACCGCGCATGCGTACGTACAGAATACAGTCTCTACGCCGTGGTGTAATCTGTTTTACACCATCACCTTACTTGGACGAGTATAATGGTGTAAAGAATAACTATATATGATTATTGTAAAGTGATATTGATTCTTAATTAGTATACATACACTTCAATACAATTCCACGATCATGGGAACGATATCATCGCTCGTGCGTACGTACGGCCTACCGTCTCCACGATGTGATGCGACTCATTCTACATGATCTTCATTGCATAGTGATTATTTAAATTAATTGAATGAATAAATATGATTTATATTACACTAATACCATTCTGGAAATGATGTATCTATAACCTAAAAAGAAGAATAAGAATTTATTCGACAAAACACGCATAAGAACAAAAAACCAATAAACACCCAAATAACAAGTAGAAATGAAATATTACTAATAAGAAGCTAAGAATATGGCCATATATGATATCATAATAATGAGTAAGATTCTCGAATAATTCAAAAAAATTATTTAAATCATTATACAGGAGGTTCGGACACGTACGAAGAAAATCAAACCTAAGGTACGGGAAAATCTCACAATCTCATTTTTATCCGAGATTGTTTATACTTCAGAATTTACTAGGGAATAATTATCATCCACATCCATGTTTCCTCAATATGTAATATTATTTCTATCCTCATAAAATTGTTTAAATCCAATTTTACCCTTAGGTGAGTTTTTATTAAAAGATATGAATGGAATCTTTTGTCGATTTTAGTACGAGGTACGTTTTTGACTTTTTCGGCCAATGTATGAGAAGAATGTTTTTCTTTAACATATATGGCATGAATGGATTTTTAGAACAGTATTTCCATGAAGATTCATTTAAAATTTTTCAAGTTTATTTTTAATCAACTTCTTTTAGTTTAAAATTGTATGACATGTTAAGAAAGGAAAAAAAAATTTGAAGTAGAAAGGATATTTTTCATCAAGAATGGAGTTCAAGCATTTTATCGAAATTATTTTCCATATAAGATAATATACGGTTCTGTTTCTATCCCTATTTTTACATTGATTTTATTATTTTATGATGGAATTATTTATATAATGTCCTTTTATCTTATATGGATTATGTTATGATGGCATGATGTTTAAGAATTCCATTTTTATTACCTGGGTTATGCTATGATTTATGATTTTGTGGCACACATAAGAATGGGTTCATTATGAGATGGGTGGGGCCTATATCTCCCTCCAATGAATTGGGTAAAGATTTATATCTCATGAGATAGAAATGGATGGAATGGAAGGTTAATCCGGTTCAGTGATACAGGACTAAAATGAGGAGTGAACTCGGTTCAGAAATGGACTTTGTCCGCTAAGATAGTCTTGGAAATGAGTCTTGAATACTAAGAAATGATTCTCTATGATTATGTGTGTATTACACAAAGTTTCATGTTTTATGTTATGATTATTGGGATTAAATTTCACTACTATGATTTATCCCATGTTATGAAATTATGATCTCTTTTCCAGGTTAAGATTTCCAAAATGATATGTTCTTATGAATATGATGTGATTGATATTTCTTTTGTTTACCCTTACTGAGAATTTGAGCTCACCCTTTTGTATTTTTTCTTTTCCCCAAGTCAGGAAGAATGGGTATTAAGTAAGATATGTCAAAAGGGACTCTAGATATGATAAAATAAAAGGTAGATAGTGTAGATGATTTATGAACCAGTTGTTTATGTTTCCCAGTTTCTAATGACACTATACCTATACAGTCCTTTCATGGTTTTGTTATATGATGTAATAAGTGTGCTTCAATTCTGAAGTAATAACAATGTATGTAAAGTATGGGACATTATAATTTGAGCATGGGAAAAAGTTTATCATTGAATAATTACGAAGAACACAAATAAGAAGAAGAACAGGAAATCCCAAATCAAAACAAACAATGGTTATTGTTTGTTCGGCATCATAAAAAGGATTCTAAAGTTGTGAATACCAATAGAAATAAAAAACGACAAAAGATTATTTAATTAAGGGGAAGTAGAATCTGAAATATAAATCCTACCTTGATTTTGGATCTGATGTGCTATGATATACTTGATATTGTATTTTCTTCATGATTTTATGATGTTTGGACGTCAAATCATAGTCGTCCAGAGCTCCACCATCCAATAGAGAAATGAGATAACCCAGGCTCAATTCTCTTAACTCGTGTTTATAGGATGCTACCAGCATTTTCTGAATCTGAATTCCCCCGCACCCTCTCAATTAAGGTGTCCCCTAGGGAAAACACCATTCTACGAACTCATTGGTGGTATCAAATTTCTAATCAGAGTTATCGTTCATATGTTATTCTATGTATCATTTCAAATAAAACAATTTTATTTAATTTTTTAATTTATTGTTTTCCCTCCAGGAGATTTTCTACAAAAGGCCCACAACGACAAAATATATGCCCATCCTAGGGTAAAGGGAAATCTTTATACTAAATCGTGACCTCATAATTACGATATGAGTTACTATTTGATAGTAATTAGAGTTTAAAATATTTATTGAATGAATTAATAAATTAATTAATCCTTTTAATGTACCTCTAATGAGAGAGGGGTCTAAACATCTCGTGCCAACATATTTAATGTCACGCCTTGGGAAATAAATGTGTTCTAGACCAAAATTTAGTCTCATATTTATGATCTGATCAACGATTTAAGAGATAACCCATTTATATCACGTGAATAGTATAAGAAAATTTACTATTTTAGTGTAATTTATTCTGTGCACACCGGGCCTCAGAATCACAATTCGTCTCATCACCTAACTCAGGTAATATATGTAGTAATATTAAAAAATCATATAAGAAATAAAATTAGTCTTTACGTTCTTCCCTCCTTCAATATTTTTTCCCCGTAAAGAAAAACTATGGAAATATCTCAGGAAACTAATCTCTCACCTCACTCTGCCCCTCCCAAGAAAACATGCACATTTTCGTGCTACTACTACCAGAGAACCAAAGGAATGGTTCATCCACATAAGGTGCACTCTTTTTGATTATGTGTATTGTAACACACAAATAACTAATCAGTTCTGACATGTGGGAGACATTGTGCACCCACTCCATATATTGGGGTAGGGAAAGGCATTAGGCAACCTCACCATCTCTTTCACAATAATGGATAGCCTGAACAAACTCAGGGGATATTTTACATCCCCTACCAAACCTATAAATTGTACATTGCTACTGGAATCACATTTTGTCCCTAGAACAGGGTCTCGTGGTTCCCTCCTTCAGAATATCAATCTGGATAAAACCCAAAAGTTATCTTGTGACACAATATTTCATTATTGGTGAATGAAAATCGAGACTCTCTTATATGCTCCAGAAGTTAAAGAGTCAACACCATCAACTAAAGAAAAAAAATCTACCCTCATGTCCCCCCCCATTTTCAGCTATAGCAAAGCTAACTACTACAAAACATCCCACACTTTACCAGCTTGAGACATCCTGCTAAGGGTATCTGCTACAACTCTGTACTTTTTCTGGAGTATAGACTACTATGAAGTCATAGTACTATAGGAAGTACTACCTGCATCACTGCTTTAGGTTCAATTCTTTTTGGGTGAAGAGATACATGAGGCTCCGATGGTCTAAAAAACCACAAAGTGCTCTCCCAGAAGGTAGTGTCTCCACATTTTTAGGATTAGTACTACGATTTTAGAACCACACTTTAAGTCACATAGTTTTGTTTATGGGGTGTCCATCCCCTCAACTTGTACTTGATAACTACATTATCAAGATTCATGTTGAGAATGAAAGGTTCCCACAAACAAGGAAGGTGAGTAAACTCATTCAACTGTAATAGGATAGACACGAAATGCACATGGAATACCCCACACATCATTTCCCCTCTTATAAGGAGTGTAATACCCAAAACAAGAACTCTGTCGATCCCATTTGTGGATCCTCAAAGAATGCAAGGTCATGTAGAAAAAATCCACTGGAAAATCCAGGACATGCTCTGACACTCTAGTGAAAAACCCTTCCCAAAACACACAAGTCATATAGATTCATCCACCACACCTTGATATTATTCTCTTTGGGTGGCACTAACTCACACTCTCATTTTTATTACATCTCAAAAACACATCTCTGTAGGGAAAGTACCCCTCTTCTGATTTTATTTGAATCTACATTGAAAAACACAGACACAAGGTTATAATGATGCCTTGTATCAGCAATGTAAAACATCAAATAAAAAACAGGGTGGAAGAGAGTACTTCACACAATTTCAAAAACGATCTACTGCCAAAGGGTAGAAATGACACAGGGTGTACCTCTTATCAGATTCTATACTACATGGTTGTTGAAATCCATAGCATGTTGACGGTCATGACTCCAGCCTCTGGATCCTTGCGACTAACATGGGCAGCCTAGTGTTTGAAGGACTTCGTAATGGAATCCACCCACAAGAGTTCTTTTTTCTCTTTTAGTGGAACCGCCTCCATGGGGACCGCCCTATTCCCTCCTAGAAGATCCCTGATCACTACAATGCCTCTGTCATGGCAGTTCATCTACCAACGGTATGGTAATATCATCACATATGGTTTGGTAGTCTCATCCATGTGTCATTTCTCATCACAATCATAGCACTACACCTCTCTATACTATTCTCAATCTCTATATTATACCTGAAAAAGTGAGTGAGTCTTATCAGGGGGAATCCTTCTACGTCGATGTCCTACCAACTAATATATGCTAGTTGCAGAAGACATCCCAACTCTATTTCGCCCACTACCAAAACCAGAAAAATGGCGTTGCTCTGAAAGAAATCTCTCTATCTCCACTAACTGTTATAGCACCCTGAGAAAGGTGAGGAAGAACACGGGAACTATACATTCTTGAATCTCTTATTTATAGACCATGATCAAACATAAATTCCCAAAAGTTACCATCTTGGATTATGTTCAGATTATAGCATGAAATGTAAGTGAACCTAGTCGCGCACTTAGTCACCATCATCCTTCCCTGATGAAACTGTAGCATCACCTAAATCTTCCCAAAACTAGAGGGAGAATAATCATGAGGCTAGTAATCCTCAAGAAATAGTTGCTGGAAGCCATCCTATGAGTGTAAAAACTCATTGTTCATCTGAGTAACCTAACTCTACCAATGCCACGATGCTCCATGGAAAAAGACTGGTTACCAAAGACACTATCTGAACTTTCAGTTTCTAAACAATCCTAAATTGGTGAACTAATAACTCTAGCCAAACCTAAACTACCTGAGGGTCTATCTTTCCATGGAACCTTAATGGTCTATGATGTTGGAACTCACAAAGTGATCTCAACCTGCACATGTCCTCATCCTGCTCTATTGGGACTAACTGATGCTCATCAAGTTGAGGTTCTACAACCTGTCCACCTGGTGGAATGGGATTTCATGATGGATTCTAATTTGAGGCCTCTTCACTCACAGAATCTTCGTCATGAAACAGAGCTATTTTCTAGGCTATCTATCGTCTCAGAGGCATCCTAAATCCGATCAAAGAGTATTGTGGTCAAATGAGAATATATATATATATATAATGATGGGAATATAACTTAATATGGACAATCAAATACTCAATCCAAGATAATTCATGTCTAAATGTTCCCTACAACATGTGTCTCAGCATGTTGAGTCGACAAAGGGGTAATCAGGGTCCTCGTGAAGGGATACATCAGGTACTGCACCATTAGTGGACTTTGTGGCCTGAGTGACACTCTTAAGACATGTTTACACTATTTCCATAAACCCATACAATTCTTTTTTCTGTAATTTCGGAACAAAATCCTAAGCAAAGAACCAACTCTGATACCACTTTGTCACAACTTGACCCAAGTTGGGGCTTGAGTTGCAACTACCACACGCCTGCATCCATAGGCATGGGTCTGGAAACTAGCCTCGAAGGCACAAAAAACTCGGGGAGGCCTTTGAAAGAGCACCTGTACACACACACGCTCCCAAATCATTGGAATATTGGTAATTAAATAAGAAAACAATATTCAGCACTACAATATATAAACTACAAACATGCATCGACCTCTAAATAGTACAAGTACAGAAAATAAAATCTGCAACAGAAAGGATTAAAAATACACACCTATCTAATGAAAAGTGCCACAATATGGAAACAGGTGAAAAAATAAGATAGCTGAGAGATCCCTACTTCTAAATCACAATCTATGACCACTGCACGTGGTCCAAGAACCTTGTATCCCTACAATCCTCTAAATTAACGATCAAATAGTCTGTTGTCTGAAAGGGCACACCATGTGTGAAAAAATACCCAGAAGAGGTGAGTATAAAAATAATCAGTAGGATTCCCTGAAGCTTCATGGGTGTAGAAATAGTTGTACTAAATAGGAGAGAAATAAATAGATCAAGGTAGAGTAAAACATCCCAGCTCAACCCAACAAGAGTGTGATGTAATCTCATCCAAACACAAGGATATAGAAAAGGTAAGAATATAACATTCTCATCAAGTCTATTCTACCTATAGTAGTATGGTAGACTCATCCAAACATGACAATCTATAAAAAGAAAGAAGTAAGGGGACCTCCATATCATAGGCTTCTTCTATGAAAAGTGAGTCACCAATAGTTCAGGATGTAACCACCATCGAGGTCTAACATCCCACATGTCTGCTCTGAACTGCAAGTCAAAGGGGTTCAATCTCCGTACAATGATGCTATTCAATTTGGGTGGGCTTGTCTCACCCAAATGATTTTGGTTCACATCACAAGGACACATCTTGGTGGGAAAAGCTCCTATATTTCTTGACAGTCCATATGTACGTCAAACCATATCCTGCCACTATTCCGTACAGTCGATAATTCCCCTCAAGGTCTAGGAATCATACCCAGTCTAGCTAGAGGGTTCCATTATAGTATCGTCAAGGGCCCATGCCTTGCCCGGAAAGAGGGTGTCACTCTAATGTCATCGAGGACCCATGTCCATCCCGGTTGGATGGTGCCACTCTAGTGTCATTGAGATCCCATTTCCAACCTGGATGAAGGGTTCCACTCTAATAATATCATGGTACAACACTAACTGTCACTGTTGGATGATACCTCTGAAATATCATCATGAATGCTAAAAACCAGTCTCACTAGAGGGTATTCCTAGAACTGCTCTAGTGATTCTGGAAACATCACTGCCATCACTACCTTCATCAAGCATCACCTCAGATAGGTGTCACTCCCATAACATCGAGTGTTGCCTCATAACATCTCACTTCATACCTCAATATCCCCTAAGGAGGTAACCATCGTGTACTACATGTAAAAACATTGAGGATAGAAAAATCTTATCACAAAATCTCAGTTCCGAAGAAAGAGATACGAGAGGCAGAAGATTTGTAATGTAGTACACAATGTGTGTGGGTTCCACATGCTGTCTGACCTCACCTCATCACATGTTCATTTATCTATCCATACTCGAGTACTAAATTGTGAACCAGTACCCACAAGGTGTTACAATATACTCACAAAGTACATGGAACCTTTATGCAATGGTTTGATGAGCGTGCATTTCTTGTTACTAATCAAAAGGTTGAAAATGTAATTCTACCTACATGCCTCTGGTAAATGGATTTGAATAACCAAACAAATCACACCATCACGATCCTTGAATAAAAATGCATAGGATCAACTATTCATCCACCCAAATCGTACAACTGGTAATGAAATTTCATTTTTTTAGTATTACACACAAATGATGATTTTTGGGACCCACACCATGATTCTAAAACACGTCAAATGGATTGTGCCATTGTGATCCTCTCAGAAAAGAACACATAATTGGATATTTATTCATCCCAAATAGAATCCTGGTGAAGAAACTATATTCCCTTGTATTGTGTAAAAAAAATGTATCGTGGGACCCATGACTTGATCCTAAAACAAATTAAATAGATCTTTCCATTGTGATCCCCTCAGAAAAACACATGAGATCGATTATTCATTTTTTCAAAACTGAAACCTGGTGAAAAGGTGATGTTTCACCATAAACACCTGAAATGTGTCTCATGGGTCCCAAGCCACAATATTTGGTTTATGTTCTTCAAACTAGTCTTGAAAACTCTGCCTCAACACTAGGGTCCCAATGCCGCGAACGATATATCAATCAGACGTCGTATTATGAGGTACGGTCCGATGAAGTTTTCTCGAATAATTATAATTATATTATTATTATTATAAATGGTTGTTTCATACTACCGAACTCCAATCCCATTACATAAATTTACCAATGTCACTTCAAACTATCCACCTTGAAATAGTGCTCATGTGGCCAAAGACGGAACATGAAACAGGCCTTTGATTGACATATAAATGGTTTTCAATAAACACCCGGGTCCGAACCAACTAGACTGGCCCGACCCCGCCAGTCCAGCTCGCCCAGTCAGCCAACCACCAGCCCGTGCACCGAGATGCCACCTAGACCCACCCCTACCTTCTACTTCCCACACCGCCATCATACCCACCTCTATGCCACCATCTTATGACGGTGCACTCACCGAAACCCACACCGAAAAATGGCAGTGTATCACTATGATCACTCTGGTGATCCACATTTTTATCTGAGACTAGACAAGGACTCCCTGAGATGGACCATCATAGCCCAAGACTCTTCTCTATGATCTGTCGACATTTCATTGACGTGAAATATAACAGCTGATTCGGCTCATCGAAGCACTTCCTCCAGCATCCGAAACATGAATCAGAGCATAGATCGGGACTCCTTGGGTTGATAATTTCAATGCTACGGGACTTTCCCCAGGATCAAAGGTTATTTGAGCATGTATGAAAGTGTATCATCAATTAATGATGAATAATGTGAAAAATGTGTCATACAGGTGATCCCAAATTTAAACTAAAATTTAATGTCGTTAGTTCAGCGATCAACAAAGGATTACAATGCTGTGAATTCCAAACAAAACTGAAAATGACGACATAGGATTCAATCGGGGGGATGCCGAATCCAAAATAAATTTCCTACCTTGAATTTGGATCTGATGTTCTATCATTTGTTCTATAATTTACTAGTGCCTTCTTTTTTTGTGATCCGATGAAGTTTGGACGTCGAATCGTCATCAGCCAGTGCTCCACCATCTGAGAAAGAAATGATATAACCCTAGATCATTTTTATTATGTCCTATTTATAAGATGTTTCTAGCAGTCGCGGCTTCTAAATACCTCGCACCCTCTAAAATGAGGTTTTTCCTAGGGAAAAAACCACACAACTATCCCAACGCTAGTCTCATATTTCTAATCAATGTCCTCATTCAGATGTTATTCAAACAACCTTTTCCAATAGAAAAATTCATATATTTATTTAATTTTCAATTTTCCCTCTGGGAAATTTTTTATAGGAGGCCAGTGCCAACAAAATTTATACCCCTCCTAGAGTAAATAACATGATTCAAACTAAACTGGGGCCTCATATTTCTATTCTGAGTTGCTGTTTGAGAATTATTATGGTTTTAACTATTAAATGAATTAATAAATTGATTCATCAATTTAACATATATCCAAAGAGTTAGGGGTCCGAACGTCCCATGAAAACATATTTTATGACGCACATAGGGTAATCCATGCGTTCCAGACCAAACTGTTATCTTAGTTTTCTGATCTGATCAATTGTCTATGTGATAACCCATTTTCATTGTGTGAATATTACAAAAACAATTAATATTTTTGTATAATTTATTTTGGGCACACCGAGCCTCTTAATAGCATTCCATATTAGTGCCTAGTTCGAGTAATATATGTAGGAATATTACATAGTCTTACATGTAAACAAAATGGGTCTCTATAGATTTTTTTTCTCATGCATATGTATGGACTACCATCTCCACGATGAGATGGGATTCATTTTATATGATATCCATTAAAGAATGATTATATAAATGTAATGAATGAATAACTATGATATATATTATATTAATATTATTTTGGAAATTATATATCTATAATCAATGAAGGATACCTATAAATTGTTTTAAAAACATACATAAGATAATGAAGCAAATAATACCCAGATAACGAGTAATAATATAATGTTATTAATTAACAAAGAATAATATGATCATATATGACATAATAATTACTAAAATTACACTAGAATAAGTCAATGACATTATTTAAATCATTGTATAGAAGGTTCTGATACATAAAAAAGATAGCATACCTAAGGTACTAGAAATTTCTCAATGAAATTTTTTTCTGAGATTGTTTATCTGTAATTATTTATTGAGTATATTTATCATCCATGTCTATGTTTCATAACTGTTTAATATTAAATATTATTTCTATATTTATATTATGGTTTCAAGTAAATTTTACTTACTGGATAATTTTTTTAATAGTGTGAATGTAATATTTTATCATTTTTGATACATGGTAATTTTTCTATTATCTGAAAAGGACGAGAAGAATATTTTATTTTAAATTTATATTACATGAAATGATTTTTAGATTTTCATAGTTCCCTATTTCCATGAATCTTCCATTATAATATATAAATGTTATTTTCAAGGAAATTATATACTTTTAAAATTGTTTGTAATTTTATGGAAAAAAACATTTTGTAATAAGAAAAGATATTTTACTAATGAATTAATTTCATGTCTTCAATCAAAATTAATTTCCATCGAAGGTGGAATTATTTAGTACGGTTATATTTAAAGTTTATGATCCATATCCTTTCTAAGATTAATTATGTTTATAATGGAATTCACTTTATGAAACCCATTTTTTACATGGATTATGTTATGCTGGAATGATGTTTATAAAACCCATTTGATTCTTTAGGTTATGATTTGATGAATTATTTATGTATTTGTTACACACATAAGAATAATTTAATTATGAGATTTGTGGGACCTATATATCACTTCAATTCATTGGTTATGATTTATATATAATGATATATATAGGGGTGTAATGGGAAGTAAACTATGTTCAGTAATACTGTGCTGAAACGAGGAGTGAACTCAGTTCAGTAATTGACATTGTCTGTTATAATGGAATTGGAAATGAGTATTTACTAATATGAAGTGATTTATTATTCTTATCTGTAAGCTACAAATTACATATCTTATATTATGACATTTGGGAATATTTTCATTATTTTATTATGAACATTTATGATTTATCCCATAACATTATATCATGATATTTCATATGCAGGATAAGTTTTTCAAAAGTTATGTTATTATGTATTATGATTTTTATATGATGGATATATCCTTTGTTTACCCTTAATGAGAATATTATCTCACCCTTTATTATAATTCCCTTCCCTAGGTCATGAAGAATGTTATTAAGTAGGACATGACATAAAAATGGTATAGTCATGAAAGAATAACTACAAGACAATGTAGATGTCTTATGAACCAGTTATTTATGTTTCCCATTTTCTATAGAAAAAAAACATATATGGTCATGTTGTGGATTTTTTATATTTTTAATGAATATTCATAAATTTTGAATTAGTATATATTAATGCAAATTATGGGTTGTTATACCCCCCCAATCTTAGGGTAACTACATAATCCCCTTAGAATATCTCATATGATGGACCACCAGATTAGCCACTTGATCATTGTACTTTTAGAATTTATATAAACATTTAACCCTTATATAATTCCCACCACATATCTATGTGGATTTTAGAATACAAAACTCCTAAACTAAAATCTTTTATTGAGTATCATCTATGAAGGATTCCATCTTTAATAATGATAATACTTATGAATCATATTTTTAAGATTCAACTACATGATTAGGTATTCAAATAACTTTACTTCACAACATCAAATTTCATGATGTGAATAACATATAATTTTCACTCATAATTACTTATAAATTTATTATCAATATTAACATTGGAATAATTCCATCAAAATTTTCATTGAGATTGGTTTTGGTAACTAATGTAATTATTTACATTATTTATTTTCGGTCACTCCCTAAAAACATTTAGGATATAATGTGAAATTCAACTCGTTAAATTTATTAAATGTATGTATTTATAAATATATTTTTATATAAACCATAAACATATTTATGATATTATGTGAAATTCAATTTGAATTTTGACTAGTATAATCTTTTATTTGATAACATCGAACCACTATACATCCAAAATATATTCTCTGTGTCCTCTTACAAACTATATTATTTTTAGAATATCATGCTTGGATACAAAAAATCCTTCATGTGAAAGAAATAACATTTATTTCCATTAGTGTGAATATTAATAAATAAATTATTGTATTCATATGATATATGGTATTCATATATGTTTTAGTAATATTTAAAAAATAAGAATTTATTCATTAGAATATTCCACAATTGGGTATAGATAACTATTTCATTCTTAATTTAATGAATATCATGGATAAAACTTTTTATACCAAATAAAACCTCATTTTATTATTATAATAATTTTATACCATGAAACAAAAATTGATTATTCATAAAACATGTGTATTAAATCCCTTACCTAAATTTTTTTATAAAAAATGTTTTAAAAAATATCATCCCTTATCATATAAGATAATGATATGAAAATACACATCCTATATTAAGATCTATCTTAACATAAATTATTTTTTTCTATTCATACAATTACTCAAAAACCATTTACCTCATCATTAAAATGAAAACAATGAGAATCATAAATTATTACCTTGTTTCAATCTCATGTATACTTAATATATTTTTGATGTATACATTTACATCATAAAAATTTACAAATAAAAGAATTTATTTAATCACAATAAAAAATGGCATGAAAATTCAGCAGTGTTTCGGGAACCCATTTAGATATCCAAGGATGTTACATCATATGAAAATAATTTCATTCATTGTTGATACTTATTTAGTTTTCAAGGACCTATAATAGATAATCATAGAATCATTTTTAGACATTTCAACTAAATTTTCCATCTTTCAAGTTCATTTTTTATCCACTTGTACTGTCAATACAACATGAGGGCCTAGATAGAATTTGATATTCTCATTTAACAACAACACATAGTGAAAAATTTTATCCTTCTTGAACTCATACAAATTGTTAGAACATTTCCAATGTTGATTATATAATTAATTTTATAGTTAGGCCATGGATTTTTAAACCTTTAGTCTCAAAAATTCATTAAAATGATCAATGATATTTCTTTTTTATGTGGGGACATAAATTTCATATGGTCATATTTTTTATGGTAAATTTTAAACCTTAATTTAACTATTCCATTCTTCTCATAAACATTTAGATTCTTGTGTTGAGTAGCTTTAATATTTGATTAATTTGGAATGTTTTGTTTTCATCACTTGGAATTTTAATTTAAAATAAATTATTTTTAAGTATATATATATTTACAAGTATTATAAAAATAAGATACTTATTGATTTAATATTAATCTTAATTTTATGTTGTATTACTATGATTTTACTTTATCTAAAATAGAAAATTTTATCCAAGGACTATTATGTTTTACTTTCATTTAATAAGGAATTATTTCAAATGTTGTCTCACTAACATTTTCATCATATCTATTAGTGGTCCATTTCATTATGAATTTAACTAGTTAAGAATGCAAATACGTCACGACTATATATAATAGTCATTAATTTCAATCATATTACACAAGTCTCTTGGATAGTTGAGTGGATAACCTTTAACATTAATCCAGAAAATTGATTCACTCAAATTTATTCCTATGGTATACTAATGATTAAGGTCACCACATTTCTTCTTTGGTTACACAAGATAGTCAATAGAAACTTAGAGGAAATATCATAACCTAAACCACTTGGTCTGAGCCTGGTGCTACATGACCACATGCACACCTCGACATACACAAGAGGATTCTAACTAATAGCATGGGTCTAATCCTGATAGTGGAGAAACTACACCCTGTATATCATGACATCAAGACAGATAATAAATAAATAAATAATATATATAATCAGAGTAAAAATACAGAAACTACATAAATTACATACATAAAAAGTGATCCCAATATGATAATTGTGTCAAGATTATAAGAAGAATATAATAAATGAAAATTAAATAAAAAAATATCTTCAGTCCTTTGAAATCTACCCTAGTCCATTAAATCCCTATGATCCACCAATAGACCATCCATCATAGGTTTATTAACCTACTATAGAGATCTGGTCATAAAATCTGTAAATGTATCTAAATTCCTATGTTCGATTTGAGTACAAGACTCATTAGGACACAACCATTTCATCCTTACCATAAGTGCATAATATTTAATATAGTTTATATCATGATATAAGTAAAATATCAATAAAAAAAATCATATGTTGAGAGTCATGCATTGACTAGGCCTTCATGAACCTCAACCCATACTTCTTCTGCTCATTATCTAAAATGATGTCAAAGAATTCACGTACCTCCATCGAGGTGTTATATCTCACCCCTCATAGTCTGTGGTTGTCACATGAGCACTGAATACTATTCCATGTCATCATATCATCCCACCAAGTCAGTGGTTGTCACTGGATAATTTCATGTTCCATTAGGTCAATCCCAGTAAGATTATCCTTCTATTAAATCATGGTCCATGTCCATATGAATTCATGACTAGTGTATTCTAAAAATACATTGTGCTTTACCCTCTAGAGGGGTAACCACACCCGCATTTCAGGATGTTAGGATGGCATCAGGTTGGGTAACTCACTACGGATCATTTACCCTATCCACATCCACCATTAATGTGTTAAAACCACATAACTCTCAACCTCAAGTCTCAACATGAAAATATCAATCCCTAAAGAAAAATTACATAGGATATGAAACACACTACTCATACATGTAATAAAAATTATTGATAATCCACATAAAAATCAATGTATGGAGCCACACATAATCACATGACAAAAAAATCTGATGTACATTTACACACCCGCATGCATCTCTGAATAAGCACACGTTAGTCCAAAATAATCAAAACATCACGATAACATCATATATGAATGAACCATAATAGTAAGTAAACTATCACAACCCCCTCCCACCAAAGATGCCCCTCCTGAGCTGGCAATGGTGAAAGGGAGATAATGACCCCTGATTCCCACCTCCAATAGGCCCCGGGGTGGCGACTAGCACCAAGGGTATGAGTTTTCACAAATATGGGAGGCATTACCCTTTTTATTATTTAAGATCGGTAAATAGGACAAGTCAATCACAAAAAGGAAAAGAACAAGTGTATAGAAATAAACCCAAACCAATCCCACATGCATGTTTAAATAGTTCTGAAACAAGGTACAAGTACACGAAATCTCAAAAGTACAATACCAAAAGAAATAAGTACAGGAAACTGCAGCAACTCCAACTGTCCTGACTAATAGGGTCCCGCATGGCCCTGGTAGTCCTCTTAGAAACCTGAAAGTAAACATAGGGTTAGAATACAAGTATACTTAGTAGAGAAACCTAAAGATATCGTGCACAAGTGGGGAGACATCCTAATGTCCCGTGAGAAAAACAGAAGAAACCAAAATCTAACAAGGAATTATATCCACCCAACCTCACCAGCCACACTCACCAAAAACACAGTCAAAATAGGTAGTAGTATATAAGAAAAAAAGTATTGGGTACCCCGCACCATTTTCCCCCACTAGCTAGCTGCTCTTCCTAATGGAGAACGTCCTGATGCTGCCACACTCTTCCCGACCGCACACACCTGGGCCTCAAGAACCACAAATCCCGCCCGCACACACCTGGGCCTCACAACCACGTATCCCACCCGCACACACCTGGGCCTCACAACCACGTATCCCGCCCGCACACACCTGGGACTCATAATCACGTATCCCGCCCGCACACACCCGGGCCTCACAACCACGTATCCCGCCCGCACACACATGGGTCTCACAACCACGTATCCCGCCAGCACACACCTAGGACTCATACCGAAGATTCTTGGGAATATTAATAGTAATAGAACTCCTACCCAAAGACACCTGGGCCTCATCCCAAAGATTATTGGGAAAAAAACATGCCCGAAGAGTCTTGGTCCAAAACCACCCCAATCGAAACCTACCTGAAGGGTCTTAGGTATATGGTCGCCTCAAGCCATCACAGCCTAGGTAAGAAGGAGTAGGAAGGAGCTAGTAACTAGGGGAAAACACCCTCTCCCATGAAATGGGTGTGTTTTTCACTAAGTGTATGGCATCCCGCCATTTTATAACAAAAACTTTCATTACATTACACAAATCTGAGGATCGTTAAGGTTTAGTGTCTTGGAAACAAGGATCATAATACATAAAAAAAAAACATAAAACATTCTTCTTAAACACTTGCAAGGCGTCTCCTTATGTTCATTCTAGGTTCATTACTGCATCTCATAACCTGGGGACATACATCAAAAGAAAGGGTGAGCAGAAGGCCCAGTAAGGGAAACAAGAGGAACATTTTACATGTGAACATGAGATACTTCAAAAAGGACATGAAAAGAACTTTAAGGCATGAGGAAGAAATCATGAGGCATTTCATAATAAAAATAACATTTTTCATAACTTGAAGATGTGGCTACATCATTTAACATAGACAATCATGAACATATCACCAAGGTCCATCCCCAAGGTGTCATTTGAAAATTACCAAGGTTATTCACCAAGGTATCGTGAAAATTGTAATCTCTAGTGGTTACATCATTACCCAATGCATTGGAGCGCTATCAGGGTGCACCCTTAAATTTGCCTTTATTATCATGTGAGCCACATATATCATCATCAAACATTTCATAAATAACCCACATAGCATAAAATAAATGCGTTTCATTTCATAATCATAACGTTTTAAAAACTGCTTTAAAGACATGATCTTTACGTCACTTTAAACCCACGGAAAGGGAAAGCGGGTCTCATGTATGTAAATCCCAGAATTTAAAATGGAACATTTTGATATATATGTGAATACCTTTGTAGAAATAAGAGCTTTGAGTATTCACTTTATAACATAAAATAATTTTTGAGAAAAGAGAGAGGTATTTTGAGGGGAAAATTCTGCAGCATAACGGCTAAGTTTCGGGGTTTTAGAAAACGTTGAAATGAGAGGGGACATGGGTCACCCACTCATAAATGATCCATAAAACAGTAGGGTGAAAGAATAAGAAGGACATATGGACATGGTAACGAAATTTTAGGGACATACCATTTGAAATGAAAAACATGGAAGGAAAAAGATTAGATTTCTCTTATGAAAATTCGGCAGCCTTACGGCGTCACTTAACTTCAAAAGAAAATGATTTGACAAGATCAAAAAGGGTCCCTCATCATATGATCATAAGAGATCAGTATGATTGATATAGAGATCATACCCCAACATAATAAAAAGGAACTTGAAAGACTTGACATGAAAATTGAACTTGAAAAATGAGAAGGGTGAAAGAATCCCTTAAAAATTCGGCAGCCTAACGGCGTCACTTAAACTTTCATAAAACGAAATGATGAGAGTAAGAGGGGATCTCTCATCATATAAACATGAAAGGGCAGTAAGATGAATATAAAAGAACATCCTCTCACATAAAAACATGGAGCATAATAGGAATGACATAAAAGAGATTTCATGAAAAGAAAGAGAGGGGTCGGATCCCTTACCTTAAAACGTGACTCTTGAAACTCAAAGGATTGGACCTTGAGGGCTTGGGGGCACCTTGGGAGGACTCCTTGGAAGGTAAGAAGACCAGAACTTCGTTGGGGGAGAGTTGGGAGTGAAAACTAAGGGAGGAAAGGGTGGGTATTTATAGGGAAAGTGAGGGGACAAAGCATTAATGGCCAAAGGACACCTCACATGTTCTTTTCTCAAACCCATGGGCTCTCCCTTGGCATTTATCATGGAGTTAGGCCACATGGGGCCCCCAAAACAATAATTCATCACCCTTGGCCGGCCAACCCTCAAAAGATCTCATGACATCATCATGACATCATTATGATGTCATTAAACATACCGAAACCCTAAAACGGTATTTTTACTATTCACTGAAAATTCAACTTTCTCAGAATAATCCCAAAATTTCACCTTAACCAAATATCAATGCTCTGATTTCAAAAATGAAATCCATTTTATAAAAATATTTTTCTAAATATTTTTAATTTAACTTTTAAATAAAAACACTATTCATCGAAAATTCATTTTTTTCAGAAAAATCCCCAAAAATTACCTTAACATAATATCGATGCTCTGAGTTCAAAAATAAAGTCATTTTTATAAAAATAATTTTCTAATTATTTTTAATTAAATTTTTAATTAAAAAACACTATTCATTCGAAAAAACTAATACTTGAATAATAATTTATGAAACTGTTATTTACCCATTTTATTGAATCACATTACTTAATCAAGGTGCCTAGATTATTTTAAAACTTTCTTTAAGTGAGATTACTAATCCATTTGGTCACATTACTAATCCTAAGCGTAAAATCACTATTCATAATTTACTATTCATCAAAAATTAAGTTGATCTTATTAGACTCCAAATTCCTTACTGAACACTTTTGTAGAAGACCATTTTTTGAAAATCATTACACATCATTAGTTATTTAGGGTTTACATAAATATTTTAAAATATCCTTTTTTCGAAATTCATCAATAAAATACATTCTAAAATTATCTAGACATTTGAAATTTCACAAACATTACTAAAGGAAGAAATCTCAATTTATTCACCCGAAAGGATTACACAAGGAAACTAGGGTCTCATCACATAGCCCCTTATAACACTGGCATAAGACCTAAGTGTAAGGTGTGCTATGGTGATAGAATCTGAGGGAGTCTTAGATAACATTGCCCTAGTAGCAATCTCCACTAACTTGAACTTCTCCTGCAAGCGTTTTCGTTCAAGCTTGACACGCTGGAGCTCGGATTGGGCTTGGTCCAAAGCGAAGCCCACAGATGCTACCTCCTTCCCAAGCTCTGATAAGTGGGCTTCGTAAGGGTTGAGTCTACTGGATGAAGCCATCGACTCCTCTTTCTGCATTAACCATTAACATCTTATTAAATAAATAAGAGTAAGTTAATATACTACTCAAAAAGATTGGGTCGTTACATTCTTCCCCCCTTAAGAAATTTCGTCCCCGAAATTTATACTTGAGGCCTAGTTGAAAAGGTGAGGGTACTTTTGCTTCATCGTTTCCTCAGGCTCCCAAGTCGCTTCTTCATACTTATGATTCCTCCACAACACTTTCACAAGGTGGGTAGTCTTGTTTCGTAGAACCTTGTCTCTACGGTCCAAGATCTCCACTGGCTGCTCCTCATAAGAGAGGTCATGTTCAAGTTGTACCACCTCTGGGTTCAGTACATGCGAAGGGTCGGGTATGTACTTCCTCAAGAGAGATACATGGAAGACATCATGAACTTGAGCTAGGTTCGGTGGAAGTGCTAGACGATAGGCCACTGCTCCTATGCGATCAAGGATTTCATAGGGGCCAATGTACCTAGGGCTGAGCTTCCCTTTCTTCCCAAACCGCATGACTCTCTTCCATGGAGAAATTCGAAGGAAGACTTTGTCACCAACACCAAACTCCAAGTCCCTTCGACGATTGTCAGCATAGCTCTTCTGCCGACTCTGAGCAGCCTTTATGTGTTGTTGGATGGCATGAACCTGTTCTGTCATCTCTTGCACGAGATCAGGCCCAAGAAGCTTCCTCTCACCAGTTTCATCCCAACAAGTAGGAGTTCTACACCGCTTTCCATACAGAGCTTCATAGGGTGCCATCTGAATACTCGCATGGAAGCTGTTGTTATAGGAGAACTCCACTAATGGGAGGTGTTGATCCCATCCACCCTTAAATTCCATTGAGCATAATCTCAACATGTCTTCGAGTGTCTGAATAGTCCTTTCAGATTGGCCATCAGTTTGAGGATGATAGGCCGTACTAAAATTCAATTCAGTATTCAGAGCATGCTGAAGACTTCTCCAGAATTTTGATGTGAATCTTGGGTCACGATCAGATACGATGGATAGTGGTACCCCATGCAGCCTTACCACTTCCTTCACGTATATCTTGGCAAGCTGATCCAGAGAGAAATCTTCCCGAATAGAGATAAAATGGGCTGTCTTAGTGAGACGGTCCACAATAACCCATATCGCATTGTTTCCTTTGGATGTTTTTGGGAGACCAGTTACAAAGTCCATGGTGATATTATCCCACTTCCATACTGGTATGGGTAGCGGTTGTAATACCCCCTTAGGAAGTTGTCTTTCTGCCTTTACTTGCTGACACACCAGGCACCTTGTAGTGTAATCGGCAATCTCCCTCTTCATGTTATCCCACCAATAATGATCACGAAGGTCTCTATACATCTTAGTGCTTCCCGGATGTATAGAGAAAGTAGAGCTATGAGCTTCATCCATCAGTTCTTTCTTTATCTCCGGAATGGATGGAACACATAGTCTTGTACGAAATTTCAATACACCTTCTTGATCAATATTGAAATCAGGGAACTTCCCATCCTTTACAGCCTCGAACTTCTCCTGCAGCAAAGGATCTTCTTTTTGAGCCTTCTTGATCTTCTCTAGTAATGAAGGTTGAGAAATCATTTGGGATAGGGTTGATGATGTCCCTTTCCTTATAATTCCCATGTCCAGTTTTACTAGATCTTTAATCAAGGGATCTCCCAGGATCCTCATTGTTGCCAGAACAACAGGATCTTTCCTGCTTAACGCATCCGCGACTTTGTTTTCTCTTCCAGGGTGATAATGAATTGAACAATCATAGTCTTTAATAAGCTCCAACCATCTCCTTTGTCTCATGTTCAATTCTTTCTGAGTGAAAATATACTTTAGACTTTGGTGGTCAGTGTATATATCACATTTCTCCCCATAAAGATAGTGCCTCCATATCTTTAGAGCAAAAACAACTGCCGCCAGCTCTAGATCATGCGTAGGATAATTCTGCTCATGAATCTTCAACTGTCGAGATGCATAAGCAATTACTTTGTCATTTTGCATGAGGACGCACCCAAGCCCTTTCAGAGATGCATCGCTAAAAATAACGAATCCTTCTCCGATAGAGGGTAGTGTTAACACCGGTGCAGTAACCAATCTCTTCTTCAGCTCTTGGAAACTTTCCTCGCATTCCTTTGTCCAGATGAACTTAACCCCTTTTCGAGTCAACTTAGTTAGTGGATTAGAAAGCCGTGAAAAGTTTTTCACAAACCTCCTATAATATCCCGCTAAACCAAGGAAACTACGAATCTCAGTTACTGTTGTGGGTTGAGGCCACTCCTCCACAACCATTGTCTTTGCAGGGTCAACCGAGATTCCTTCATTGGTTACGATGTGCCCCAAGAAAGCCACTTGTTGTAACCAAAACTCACACTTGCTGAACTTCCCAAAGAGCCTCTCCTTCCGTAGAGTTTTCAAAATAACCCTCAGATGATCTTCATGCTCCTCCTGACTTTTTGAATATATCAAAATATCATCAATAAAAACTACCACAAAGTTATCAAGGTAGTCCTTAAAGACTCTATTCATCAAATCCATGAAAATAGCAGGAGCATTAGTCAAGCCGAAGGGCATAACAGTAAACTCATAATGCCCATATCTTGATCGGAAGGCAGTCTTTGGAATATCTTCCTTCTTCACCCTCAGTTGATGATAACCAGATCGAAGGTCAATCTTAGAGAAGAATTGAGCCCCACGAAGTTGGTCAAATAAATCATCAATTCTTGGAAGAGGGTATCTGTTCTTCACTGTGATCCCGTTCAGTTCTCTATAATCAATGCATAGCCGCATTGATCCATCCTTCTTCTTCACAAAGAGAACTGGTGCTCCCCAAGGAGACACACTCGGTCGGATAAACCCCTTCTCCAACAAGTCTTGGAGTTGTTTCTTTAGCTCCTCTAGCTCCACATTTGCCATTCTATACGGAGTCTTTGATATCGGTTGAGACCCAGGTACGAGTTCAATGGAGAACTCTACCTCTCTTTCTGGGGGAGGTCCAGGTAACTCCTCAGGAAATACATCCATGTATTCTTGAACAATCGGAACATCTTCAATTTGTATGCTCCCTTTCCCTTCTTCCTCATCACCGATTAACTCCATAAAGAAAGCTATAGGAGGTGCTTCTAGATAGGGATCAGTTCGGGATATCTCTCCTCGGAAGATAACTGTAGGTCGTTCATTCAAGACTACTGAGATTTCCTTACTTCTGCATTTGATCTTAGCATTATACTTTGAGAGCCAGTCCATCCCTAGTATAATGTCAAATTCCATCATGGGAATGACTACTAGATTTGCGATAAGATTGTGCTCACCAAAGTAAACACTAGAGTCTCTAAACACTGTTGATGCATGGATAATCCCACTTGGAGTCTTGACTGACAACTCTACCTCAAGCAATTCGGGGATTGATTCTATATTCTTTGCAAACTTGGAAGAAATAAAGGAATGCGTAGAACCAGAATCAAATAAAGCACTTGCTAGTTTTGAGAGGACAACAAGAGTACCTGCTACCACATCGTTCGGAACTTCAACTTCAGTTGTTGTGATAGCGAAAGCACGGCCTTGCTCCCTTGGCCTCTGCTGAGGTTGATGGTGATTCCCCTCCACCGCCCTCGGATTTGGACATTGATTAGCAAAGTGCCCAAGCTGTCCACACTTGAAGCATGTGACTTCGGGTAGGGCCGGAACCATCTTTCCTCTGTCATTAGTGTTGGGAAGTTGAGGCTTCACATCACCACGACAATTCCGAGAAATATGGCCTTCTTTTCCACACCTATAGCACTTGCCACTTCCGATCAAGCAGTTCCCCGGATGCTTCTTCCAACATTTATTGCATGTGGCATGTTGCATATGCTTTCCACCTCTTTCCTGATCAAAACTTCTTCCCAGGCTTGGTTCTAGAGTTCTCTTCTTCTCATTAGATTTGTGAGACCACTGTGTCTCTCCAAACTCTAGTTCAACTTTCATAGCACTTCGAACTATTTCTTCATAGCTATCATAGTCCCTGTTGGCTAGATTCTTCCGCAGATGAGGTCTTAGTCCACCAAAGAATCTATCAACCTTCCCATTAGGGTCCATGACAAAACTTGAGGTATAACGGGAAAGCCTTGTGAAGTTCATCTCATAGCTTCCGACAGATTCGTTCTCCTTCTGCTTCAGCTCGAGAAACTCTTTCTCCATTTTCGTTCTCATGGAACGAGGGAAATACTTGTTAAAGAAAATTCCCCGAAATTCGTCCCACTCCATAGCTTCCATCTCTCCTCGTGGCTTCGTGTTTTTGATCAGTGACCACCACTGATCAGCTTCTCCCTCTAGGCGGTAAACAGCAAGGGTGACTTTTTCTTGTTCCGAACAATGAAGTACAGAAAAGATCTTTTCAATGGAGCTTATCCATTGTTCCGCAACCAATGGGTCAGTAGATCCACTGAATGTTGGCGGTCGTTGACGCATGAAGGACTCAACAGAAAGTTGTTCCCTTCGTGGTGAGGTCGGCCTCTCAGCTTGATTCAAGTTATTACTCATAACTTGAGTCAGTTGGTTCATCATCCGCATGAATGTTTCCATTCCGGCTTCCATCGGAGGGCCGTCAGCACATGGTGCATTGTGGTCACCATCGGCACGGTTTCTCCTATTGCCCGCCATTTTCTAAAAGAATAAAACCTTAGTGAGAAACTTATTTCATTTATGAATCTTTTAACTAAGACTTCGTGCTTAGACAATTATAGTTCTCTATAATTCCTTCATAATGATTCATAAAAAGCATGTGATTAACCAAACATATCCCCCGGGAGTGTCGTAACCAAGAGTGCAGCAAGGCCCGTTATCGTGCACCAGTTCCCGTTCGAGTCTAGCTCAAAGCGGTGTTTTCGGGTTTTACCCCTATGTACATCTGTGCCAGAGCCGCCTCTACCTGCTCGTATCCAGACAGGGATGTATTTGTTTGATAGACCACTTACTCAATACTTACCAAAATACCAGGAAGTTTTCCTATATTTAAACTTTTCTATAGGGTTCTTCCTAAAGTTTTTATATCCTAATTTCCACAAATAACTAAACCATCCTTTGATACCAACTATGGCATCCCGCCATTTTATAACAAAAACTTTCATTACATTACACAAATCTGAGGATCGTTAAGGTTTAGTGTCTTGGAAACAAGGATCATAATACATAAAAAAAAACATAAAACATTCTTCTTAAACACTTGCAAGGCGTCTCCTTATGTTCATTCTAGGTTCATTACTGCATCTCATAACCTGGGGACATACATCAAAAGAAAGGGTGAGCAGAAGGCCCAGTAAGGGAAACAAGAGGAACATTTTACATGTGAACATGAGATACTTCAAAAAGGACATGAAAAGAACTTTAAGGCATGAGGAAGAAATCATGAGGCATTTCATAATAAAAATAACATTTTTCATAACTTGAAGATGTGGCTACATCATTTAACATAGACAATCATGAACATATCACCAAGGTCCATCCCCAAGGTGTCATTTGAAAATTACCAAGGTTATTCACCAAGGTATCGTGAAAATTGTAATCTCTAGTGGTTACATCATTACCCAATGCATTGGAGCGCTATCAGGGCGCACCCTTAAATTTGCCTTTATTATCATGTGAGCCACATATATCATCATCAAACATTTCATAAATAACCCACATAGCATAAAATAAATGGGTTTCATTTCATAATCATAACGTTTTAAAAACTGCTTTAAAGACATGATCTTTACGTCACTTTAAACCCACGGAAAGGGAAAGCGGGTCTCATGTATGTAAATCCCAGAATTTAAAATGGAACATTTTGATATATATGTGAATACCTTTGTAGAAATAAGAGCTTTGAGTATTCACTTTATAACATAAAATAATTTTTGAGAAAAGAGAGAGGCATTTTGAGGGGAAAATTCTGCAGCATAACGGCTAAGTTTCGGGGTTTTAGAAAACGTTGAAATGAGAGGGGACATGGGTCACCCACTCATAAATGATCCATAAAACAGTAGGGTGAAAGAATAAGAAGGACATATGGACATGGTAACGAAATTTTAGGGACATACCATTTGAAATGAAAAACATGGAAGGAAAAAGATTAGATTTCTCTTATGAAAATTCGGCAGCCTTACGGCGTCACTTAACTTCAAAAGAAAATGATTTGACAAGATCAAAAAGGGTCCCTCATCATATGATCATAAGAGATCAGTATGATTGATATAGAGATCATACCCCAACATAATAAAAAGGAACTTGAAAGACTTGACATGAAAATTGAACTTGAAAAATGAGAAGGGTGAAAGAATCCCTTAAAAATTCGGCAGCCTAACGGCGTCACTTAAACTTTCATAAAACGAAATGATGAGAGTAAGAGGGGATCTCTCATCATATAAACATGAAAGGGCAGTAAGAGGAATATAAAAGAACATCCTCTCACATAAAAACATGGAGCATAATAGGAATGACATAAAAGAGATTTCATGAAAAGAAAGAGAGGGGTCGGATCCCTTACCTTAAAACGTGACTCTTGAAACTCAAAGGATTGGACCTTGAGGGCTTGGGGGCACCTTGGGAGGACTCCTTGGAAGGTAAGAAGACCAGAACTTCGTTGGGGGAGAGTTGGGAGTGAAAACTAAGGGAGGAAAGGGTGGGTATTTATAGGGAAAGTGAGGGGACAAAGCATTAATGGCCAAAGGACACCTCACATGTGCTTTTCTCAAACCCATGGGCTCTCCCTTGGCATTTATCATGGAGTTAGGCCACATGGGGCCCCCAAAACAATAATTCATCACCCTTGGCCGGCCAACCCTCAAAAGATCTCATGACATCATCATGACATCATTATGATGTCATTAAACATACCGAAACCCTAAAACGGTATTTTTACTATTCACTGAAAATTCAACTTTCTCAGAATAATCCCAAAATTTCACCTTAACCAAATATCAATGCTCTGATTTCAAAAATGAAATCCATTTTATAAAAATATTTTTCTAAATATTTTTAATTTAACTTTTAAATAAAAACACTATTCATCGAAAATTCATTTTTTTCAGAAAAATCCCCAAAAATTACCTTAACATAATATCGATGCTCTGAGTTCAAAAATAAAGTCATTTTTATAAAAATAATTTTCTAATTATTTTTAATTAAATTTTTAATTAAAAAACACTATTCATTCGAAAAAACTAATACTTGAATAATAATTTATGAAACTGTTATTTACCCATTTTATTGAATCACATTACTTAATCAAGGTGCCTAGATTATTTTAAAACTTTCTTTAAGTGAGATTACTAATCCATTTGGTCACATTACTAATCCTAAGCGTAAAATCACTATTCATAATTTACTATTCATCAAAAATTAATTTGATCTTATTAGACTCCAAATTCCTTACTGAACACTTTTGTAGAAGACCATTTTTTGAAAATCATTACACATCATTAGTTATTTAGGGTTTACATAAATATTTTAAAATATCCTTTTTTCGAAATTCATCAATAAAATACATTCTAAAATTATCTAGACATTTGAAATTTCACAAACATTACTAAAGGAAGAAATCTCAATTTATTCACCCGAAAGGATTACACAAGGAAACTAGGGTCTCATCACATAGCCCCTTATAACACTGGCATAAGACCTAAGTGTAAGGTGTGCTATGGTGATAGAATCTGAGGGAGTCTTAGATAACATTGCCCTAGTAGCAATCTCCACTAACTTGAACTTCTCCTGCAAGCGTTTTCGTTCAAGCTTGACACGCTGGAGCTCGGATTGGGCTTGGTCCAAAGCGAAGCCCACAGATGCTACCTCCTTCCCAAGCTCTGATAATTGGGCTTCGTAAGGGTTGAGTCTACTGGATGAAGCCATCGACTCCTCTTTCTGCATTAACCATTAACATCTTATTAAATAAATAAGAGTAAGTTAATATACTACTCAAAAAGATTGGGTCGTTACAAAGTGCTCAACATGGGTGGGGTGCGATAAAATACAAAGATACAGATATATATATATACCAAAAACTCAGCCCAACCTATGGATTCTAACAGAAAACTGAGCACGTGCCTCAACACTGATACTACGAACCATGCATACAAAAAACAACCCCAACCCCATTTAGGATTTCATGTTTCAATAGAATCAGTTATTAGTTCCTTAACTACTGGGAAACTATCCACAACTAACCACATCGATCATTCGTAAACCATATCCCTGCCATCCACAAACCAAGTTAGGAAAACACAAGCAGCACAACCAAGTCCTTCTTATTAACCAACCAACCCCATTAACTATTATTCCCATTCCACTATCATGCCCCACCATTCATTAACTTTTCCACTTTTATTTATTAATCACAACCCATAGTTCGTTCACATTCAAAACCCATCCCTGCAGCCCCGCTTCCAACCACCATAACCATAACCACACCATACATCATCATCCCTTGATACCTTTCATCACAGCCCTGCTGCCCATCACTAACATAGTATTCACACCCACCCACAACCAAGCCAACCGCAGCCCCACTGCTCACTCGATCCACAAAAACCCACAAAAACACTCCCTTCACATAAATTTACCCCAACATCACCCACATGTTTATTATTCCAATTTAGTTCAACTGGGGTGATCACACAAGGCTTCCAGATTTTCATTTAATCAGCCAACTTTACGTGATTAACCAATTTCCACATTCCATGAAGTTTCCATCCATAAATGGTCTAGAAAGATAGTGAAGAATTTAATTGCGTAAGAAAAGGCTCCAAACAACCGTGATTTTCAGTAGGCATAAGCCTATTAAATTCACAACATAATCACAGGATATAAATAAAAAGGTAACTACATTCACAACTTCCCATCCCCGTTATATAAGAAAGTTATTATCTTTATTAAACCGGTTCAAATGTGTCTCACTTAAATAAGAGAACACCCACCCCACATGATGCAAAAATTAGAGAGACGAAGGTAAAGTCTCTACCTCAAAAGGTTCTATTTCTTTTGGAAAACCCCGGAAAAAACTCCTTGGGTGGAAGCTGGGAAGGAAAGGACAACGGATCCAAGCTCAGAAGTTCTTCTTCATCGTTACGATCCTGTGGCCACTGACGGATCGTAAATTGGAGTTCGCACGAAGAAGTTATGGAAGAAAAAGGATCCTTCAAGTCTCTTGGGAGAGCTCTGCTCAGAAGAAATGGGAGGAGAGGGGTGTTTTCAAAAAAAGGAGGGGACCCCTCCATTTATAGGCATGAAAAACGAAATTACACGGTGTGTACTTTATGGTACACGACATGTACTTGGCCATTTCACGCGGCCACCATGTGGCTTCCAACACGGCCTCTAACGCGGCACATGGTTGTTGACTGGTCCATACACGGTTTGAGGGTAACGCGTAAGTGCGGAGGGACTACACGGCGTGTAGTATGGGATACACAACATGTACCCATTTATTTCACACGGCAAGTACACGGCCTTCAACACGGGGTATACCCAGCGATGGGGGTACACGGTGTGTGCTCTCACTACACGGCGTGTACTTACGAAAATTCTGGAAAGTGTGGGAAAAGTCCATTTTACCCTCCAGAACACTTCGTGACCTTCTTTTTGACAATGAAATGGGCCGAAGTGGTTCGGACCATTACATCAGATACCTCTTAAAACATTCTCATCCCCGAGAATTCAAAACCAACCTAGAGGAACCCAATAAGATACCTCTTAGGGATCTCGTTATAATAGGAACCCAACCATCAACCGTAATTATTGGTGTTAGGAATTCCTTCTCCTATGTCGAGATATTATCCACTTTAGGTGGCACTGACTTGCCTACACGGGTTTAATCGCATCCTCATTAATGTGTCTCGATTAAGAATCGGGTCTTCCCACTTCCATACATTAGGATTTTTCAACTGACACTGCCCCCAACACCGCACAACCCACACACTGCCCGAACACGTGGTTTGGGGAAAATTCATTTTCCTATGTCGAGATATTATCCGCTTTAGGCGGAAATGACTTGCCTGCACGGATTCAATCACATCCTCATTAATGCGTCTTGATTAAGGATCAGGTTTTTCCCTTCCCCACAGGCCCGGACGTGTTACATACTTCCAGAGAATCAAGGAAACAAAAGGTCTCATAACCGACAAGCCAAGCATTCCATTTATCAATGGTAAAAACTACAACATCAAAACAAAGCTCAGAAGAACAAAGAAAACACAAGTCAAAATAACTCCGGGTACTGAGTGCGCATCTGAGCCTCTCACTCCCAAGTTCTCTCCTTGAGGCCGCTATGCCTCCACAACACACGAACCAAGGGAATGGTTCGTCCATGGAGCACCTTCTCTTTACGATCCTCGATTCTGACTGGTCGTTCCTCGAAGGTCCCGTCATCTCCCATATCTAACTCTCCCGAATCGATAACGTTAGAGTCATCGTGTAAGTACTGACGAAGCTGGGAGATGTGGAAGACGTCATGAACTTTCTCCAACTGAGGTGGCAGGGCCAGCTGATATGCCACCTCACCGACTCACCTCAGCACCTCAAAAGGTATGATGAGCCTAGGTGAGAGCATGATCCCTTTCCCAAACCTCCTCTGCCCCCGTCGAGGGGAAACCTTCAAGAACACATGATATCCCACCTTGAACTCTAAGGGCCTCCTCCGACGATCAGCATAAGACTTCTGTTGGTCCTGAGTCACTTTCATCCTCTCACGTACAAGATGGACTTTCTCTGTGGTGCTCTGCACTACCTCTGGCCCAAGAGCACCTGTTTCACCAACCATTTCCCATCAAATGGGTGAAAAACATGATATTCCATACAAATCCTCAAACGGTGCCATTCTAATAGTAGATTGGAAGCTATTGTTGTAGGAAAACTCTTCTAAAGGAAAGTGTTGTACCCATGATCCTCTGAAATCCAAAATGCATTCTTGCAGCATGTCCTCCAACGTCTGGATAGTTCGCTCTGTCTGCCCGTCGGTCTGGTGGTGGAAAGCGGTGCTAAGGCATAGCTAGGTTCCAAAAGATTGTTGTAACCCCCTTTAAACTCATGAGGTAAACCGATTATCCTGGTCTGAGATGATAGTCTTTGGAACTCCATGAAAACACACCACCTTGTCTACGTACCTCTTTGATAAGGTACTCATCGGGCCAGACTCTTTAATTGCTAAGAAGTGAGCTGATTTTGTCAGACGATCCACCACTAACCAGATAACATCATAACTTCCCTGATCTCTGGGTAGTCCTGTGACGAAGTCCATCGAGATGTCATCCCACTTACACTCGGGGACATCTAAAGGATGCAACAAACCACTGGGAACACGGTGTTCAGCCTTTACCTACTGACACACAAGGCACTTAGCCACAAAATCTGCCACTTCCCGTTTCACACCAGGCCACCAAAACTGTTCCCTCAGGCCTTGGTACATTTTTGAAACTCTCGGATGTACTGCCAAGGCTGAGCTATGGAACTCGTGGAGAACTCCCTCACGCATCTCCTCTGGAACAAAAAACCTTCCATGTAAAAGCATCCGATACCGGCTGTCCTCTGATCATCCTTCTGGAGCATTTCCCTGATCGACACGATCCCGCATCACTTCTGCCTCTGAGTCCCCCCACTGAGACTCTTCCACCTACTGTGACAAGGAAGACTGCACCATCATCTGAAACAAACAGCCTCTAACACCCTCTACCCTTTCATCCAAGTGCAAGGCAACCAACTCTCCCAACGCTTTCCATGCATCAGTGGATTCCCGAACCAATTCCTTATCTGACTTCCTGCTTAGGGAATCAGCCACAACGTTTCCCTTACCTTCAATGTAAGAGATCTCAAAGTCATAGTCTTGGAGAAACTCAACCCATATTTACTGCCGAAAGTTCAAGTCACGTTGGGAGAAGATATAACGTAAGTTCTTGTGATCTATGGAGACCAAAAAGCGCTCCCCAAAGAGGTAATGTCACCGTAACTTCAGTGCGAACACTACTGCTACAAGGTCCAGTTCATGGGTGGCATAGTTACGTTCATGAAGGCGCAACTGCCTAGACCCATAACAAATCACACCCTTCTTCTGCATCAGTACGCACCCCAAACCAAGGCCAGAAGCATCACAAAACACCTCATACAACAATCCTTCCTCTGGAAACCTGG
The DNA here is from genome assembly GCA_963277665.1 of Viscum album. Taxonomy (NCBI): domain Eukaryota; kingdom Viridiplantae; phylum Streptophyta; class Magnoliopsida; order Santalales; family Viscaceae; genus Viscum; species Viscum album. The sequence goes on along the minus strand of OY728153.1, from coordinate 1,351,864,948 downwards.
GTACGAGAGCACTGACCAACTTCTCCTTCAGGTAGTCGAAATATTTCTGGCACTGCTCGCTCTATAGGAAGACCTGGTTCTTCCTAGTCAAAGCTGTCAATGGAGCAGCAACTTGAGAGAAGTCCGAAACGAACCTCCGATAGTAACCTGATAACCCCAGGAAACTACAAACTTCTGCCACACTCTTGGGTGCTGCCCAAGAAACAACTGCCTCCACTTTCGATGGGTCCACTGACACTCCATGCTGAGACACCACGTGCCCAAGAAAGTGTACTTCTTGTGTCAAGAACTTACATTTCGACAATTTCCCGTAAAGCTGGTGGTGTCGAAGGACTTCCAAGACTACCCTGAGATGATCAACGTGCTCCTCCTCTAATCTTGAGTAGATCAGGATGTCATCGATAAACACAATGACGAACCGGTCCAGAAACTCTCGAATGAAAAAGTTCATAAGTTCCATGAACATAGTTGGTGCATTCGTAACTCCAAATAGTATCACTACAAACTCAAAGTTCCCATACCTGCACCTGAAAGCCGACTTCGAGATGTCACTGTCCTTCACCCTCAGCTGATGATATCCCAATCGTAGATCAATATTAGAAAACCAACCTGCTCCCCTCAGCTGGTCGAAGAGATAATCTATCCTTGGGAGGGGTTAACGGTTCTTGATTGTTACCTGGTTCAACCTTCTGTAGTCTATGCATAGCCTGAGACCACCATCTTCCTTCTTCATGAACAAAACTGGAGCACCCCATGGAGGCATGCTGGGTCGAACAAAACCCTTCTCCATTAGATCGTCAATCTGAATCCGCAACTCCCGCAACTCCGAAGGTGCCATCCGATAAGGGGCCATCAAAATCGGATGGGCACCAGGCTGTAAGTATATCCTGAACTCAACGTCACGTCGGGGGAGTAGAGTCACAACCTCCTCGGGAAAAACATCGAGGAACTCCACAACAACCTCCAGGACATCCATCATCTCCGTATCAGCTGGAACCACTGATAACCCGCCTAACAAGGGCAGAAGAGGCTCCACACGCCGGCTTCCCGCGTGACATCTCCTCTCACCAACAAAAGCTACATGCTGCCCGTCCACGTCGGAGAACACGACTCTTCTCTGGAAGCAGTCAATAACGGCACTAACAAAAAACAACCAGTTGATGCCTAGGATGACATCGTATGGCTGCATCTGTAACAGAAGAAGGTCCCCACTAGATCGATGTGGTCCCAATGTCATCCCACATTCCCGGAAAACACAAGATACGATGGTCTGACCTCCAACTGGTGTACTCAGCACCAGTGGTATGGAAATTCTCTCTACATCAAGTCCCAAAGAATGGGCTAGAACAGGTGAAAAAAAGGAGTGCGAAGCTCCTGAATTGAACAAGGCAGAAACGAGAGTGCTGAACAAAGAAATCGTACCTCATACCACCTCTGGTCCAGCTGGAGCTGCCAACTCTGCTGCGTGCAACTGTCCACGCCCAGCTCCTCTGCCTCTCTGATGTCGTCCACCACCCCGACCACACCCTGGTCGAGGTCCCTGAGAAGCACCCTAAGGTCGGCCTCCTCTCGCAAAGTTTTCCCTCAGAGGAGCATGGTCCTGCTGCTGCTGGAAGGGCCTCACCGGAAACTGGTGCTGCTAAGGTGGGCGCTGAACCTACCCACCACCACCGTACTGAGCTCAGGTTGGGCACTGACTATGAATGTACCCGAAACCTACACAAGAAAAACTCTTTGGTCCTGAGATCATAGGAAAGGGATGAGGACCCGAAGATCTGAACTAGAACTGCAGGGGCCTACTCCCCACTAGCCTGAACCTGGAAGGTCCCGTCGCAAGAGACCTGCTGCTGGCTACTTTCCCCTTCGATGAACCTGGCTGAAACCCCTCACGTGGTGCACCTCCCAGTGAGTGCATCCTCTCTATAGCCTCTTCCTTCTTCTGTACATCCAATTACATCGGAAGGGTGAAGTGGTTGACAGCATACTGGAGCGAAGGACAGAGCACCTCCTCCAAACGTCTCGCCCGAGACTCCTCATCTGGAAAGAGATCGGGAGAAAAGCGTAGGAGATCCTTGAACTTGATCCCCAACTCTCGTACATAAATACTCCCCTGCTGGAGGGAGAGTAACTCCTGCCGCATCTCCTCCTTGATCATGTAAGAAATGAATTCCTCTTGGAATTCCTTCTCAAAGTCATCCCATAGAACCTCGGCCTCTATCCTCTCTCCAAGGTAGATCATCCACCACTGTTGCACCGCACCTCTCATCTCACTGACTTCTAGGGGAACCCAATACTCCCTCAGAGCATGGATCAAGGTAAAAGTGATCCCTATCTCCTCAAGACACCCCTCCGTCTCCGTATCCGAAGTACTACCCTCGTACTTCTTGAGGGTTTGCCGCTGGAAAGAACGGAGAGTCTTTTGTAACTGGATATCTTCCTCCTCTCGGTCAATCCTAAACTGATCGACCGCTTGGATCTGTTGGGCCTCGGCTGTCTGAGTCACCTGGGGATGACGTCCAGGTGCCATAGATGTACGGTAAACAAGGATCATCTAAGCCCAAGTAGTAAGGAAATTTCTCAAGGTTTTATTTTATCACATTATTTCAATTTCTTTCCCAAAACGCCCAAATCAAGTAAAACACAATCATGACGATGCATGTACCTTCCCTAGGGTCTCTACCCTACAATCAATGTGGTCTCACTCGGTCGTTTGGTAGGCTCAGAGTCCTTGCATCGGATCACGGGGGGCCCCAAAATCCCATGTCCTAGCCATTCTTCCCTGGCCTATGTCACGCACCAAGATTAACCAACACTATTGCCCTACCATCCCATGAAATCCTCACTATTCCTAACTCCAGACTCCATCCAATCTCTCAACCATCACCTCTGATACAATTCTGTCATGACCCCCTCCCACCAAAGATGCCCCTCCTGATCTGGCAATGGTGAAAGGGAGATGGCAAGAGGGGGGGGGGGGTGAATTGCCTTTTAAAAATTAATTAACAATTTAAAATCAAAGTGAAAGTGCAGCGGAAATAAAAGAGGCAATACAAAAAACTTGATAACGGAGTTCGGCTTAACCCGAAGCCTACGTCTCCACTCCCAACTCAACCGTTGAGAGATTTACTACCGCTTGCTTTTTAATGGTTTTATCAAGAAACCCACTAGACTTTAAGGTTAGTCTAGAACCTATTACAGCTTGCTTTTAATGGTTGAGCAAGAACCTACTTGCTTTTAATGGTTGAGCAAGAACCCACTAGCCTTCTTACAGGTGAAAGCTAGCTCACCTATGACTCAAGCCTTTTAAAGGGAAGGCTTGACTAACCTCTTCACACCTTGAAGGTGGTGTGAAAACCCAAAAGAGAGAATGAGAGAAAGAGATGGGGTTTGTAGGCACAAACCCAAATTGATGCTCAAAATAATAAAACAATGAAAACCCGTAATGGGGAGAAGCCTTGGGCGCCAAAGGATTGATGGAGTTGATGAAGAGCTCTCCCAAGATTCTTTGATGGTGCTCCTTGGATGTGGAATTGAGTTGGAGCAATTGAGGTTCCTTGAAGGAATCCGCCGGAGGTTCGCCAAATGATGGAAAATGTGTCCGTTGGCTTTCTTATGGCTTGATTAAGTTTCCGGGGCTTCCTAGTCCTTTATTTATAGAGGGGGAACCCTCAAATGGCCTTTGGGAGTCTTCGGAGCCGTTGGAGAGGCCTTCGGAGCCGTTGGGAGTCAAGTGGACAAGCCTGGACAAAGCCCAACGACTAGTTTGACTGGCTCCACTGGCTGACCGGTGCTTGGCCACCAGTTGGCCGGTGCTTTGAAAATGGAGAGGCCTTCAGGCTCAGGCACCACCGGCTGGCCGGTGAGGAGGCCACCGGTTGGCCGGTGCTGAGACAGTAGGTGACACTATTTGTCTGGGTTCCACCGGTTGGCCGGTGATGGGACACCGGTTGGCCGGTGGTCTGGACAGAAAGGATGCCTTCTGTCCAGGCACCATCGGCTGGCCGGTGGACATCCACCAGTTGGCCGGTGGACTGAAATCAGTCCATTTTGGTTTCATGGCTTTAGCTTTCTTGGCCCAATTCCTTGGAAACCTTTTGCCTACCAAAAAACACTTAAAACAAGATTAGATAAATAAGAGAGTGATTGTGATCATGAAAATTAAACCACGAGGGGTACGAGAGGTACAACAATCTCCCCCTATTTTGATGATCACAATCACCAAAACAAACAATGTAAAAGACTAAAATGAAAGGCATACTTAAAAGGATAAAGCAAAGAATGAGAGAAAGATTTCTCCCCCAATCAACCAAGAATTTCTCCCCCTTTGTGATTATCAAAATAGCACGGGGCATAAAACTTGATTGAGGGAAAGGTTGAAAAAACAAGATAGAGATTTAAACCAATTGAAATTTTTGAGATTTGAATTGAAAGTTTTGAATTGAAATTTTTTGAATTGAAAGTTTTGAATTTGAAAGTTTTGAAAATGAAGCAAAAAGGATAAACGATCCTAACTCCCCCTAAATATAAACAAGAAATCACCGGGGAGAGGTTTTTGAAACCGAGACAAATTTTTCCCCGGAGAGACTCGCTAAAAGGGATTTTTCAATCCATACTTGTCTAGTGGCGGGTCTTCTCCTATGAAATTCATCATTAAAGAAAAAAGTTTTGGGCCTTCCATACCGGGCATTTTTGCAATTGCACTCATAAATTAAGTGCCCGGGTTTTTTACAATAGTTGCAAAATTTAAATTGGGAGCTCCCCCTTACAAAAATAGTTGGTGCTCTAGAAGAGGAAGCTTGCTTGGAATAGCCAAGCCCTTGGGTGGTTCTAGATATGCATTGGAAACCAAGGAGCTTTGAAAGGTTATGTTCACCTTCGGTGAATTTGGAAAGGGATTCCCTTAAATATTTGATTGTTGATTCCATGGAATCAACATCGGGAAGGTTTTGGATTTTGAGGGACAATTCCTCCTTTTCTTTGAGAAGTTGTTCCTTTTCGGAAGAAAGTTTTTTGAAATTCTTTTTTAAAGAAAAAAATTTGGAAGAAAGTTCGTGAAAACCTTCCTCCAATTGATCTCTCGCATGTTGGAGATCCTCATACAATAAATGATTGAAAGAATTGGAAGAACAAGAGGATGAGGAGTCGGAAGAGGTTACCTCATGGAATGCCATTAGGCATTTTTTACTGTTGTCACTTGAGGAGGAGGATGTGGAACTATCACTCCATGTGGCCTTGAATGCCTTCTTCTTTTCATTTTGCTTGGCCTTTTTCTTGTTGAGTGGACAATCGGGCTTGTAATGGCCTTTCTTGCCACACCCGTAACATGTTACCTCGGGCTCGGATTTTTCGTTGGGTTGAGCCTTGTGGGATTTCTTCTTCTTGTGCTTCTTCATGAATTTGTGCATTTTGCGGGCAAGATTCTCCATTTCTGAATCGCCGCTTGAAGAGGAAGATTATGAGGAGGAGGAGCATTCTTCTTTTTGAACTTTGAAGGTGATGTTATTTGGAACATTGATCGGTTTGCCTTCTTTTTCAGCTTGCCTCCTCATGGTGATATCGTAGGTCATGAGGGATCCGATGAGCTCTTTGACCGGCATGTTTTTGATGTCTTTTGCTTCTTGGATTGCCGTGACTTTTGGAGCCCATGTGCTTGGTAAGATCCAAAGGATCTTCTTGACCATCATCTCTGCAGACACATCATCACCAAGGGACTTTCTCCCATTGCAAACGTTAGTAAAACGTGTAAACATTTCAGAAATTGATTCGTGTGGGTGCATGGTGAAACTTTCAAAATCTTGACGATACATATCCAATCGAGTATCCTTAACTTTGTTGGTCCCCTCATGGGTAACCTCCAATAGTTTCCAGATATCATGAGATGAGGTGCATGTGGAAACTCGATTGAATTCATTACGATCAAGGCCGCAATGATGAGCGTTCATGGCTTTGCCATCAAGCTCAAAATTTTTAATATTGGCTTGGGTCCATTTGGATTCATCGGGAGAAGAAAGAGAATAACCATGCATGAGAATTTTATAAATAGGATATCCTATACTTCTAAGAAAAGTGGTCATGCGGGTTTTCCAATAGGTATAGTCGGTTCCATCAAAGAATGGAGCACGACCCAATGAATAACCTTCGGGGGCGAAAGAGGATGAAGCCATCACAAAGGATCTTAAATTTGAAACCGGTGAAGGTATTACTCAAATTTTTCTTTTGATACCAATTGTTGGGCGGAGAAAGAAGGAAGTGATGGCAAGAGGGGGGGTGAATTGCCTTTTAAAAATTAATTAACAATTTAAAATCAAAGTGAAAGTGCAGCGGAAATAAAAGAGGCAATACACACAACTTGATAACGGAGTTCGGCTTAACCCAACGCCTATGTCTCCACTCCCAACTCAACCGTTGAGAGATTTACTACCACTTGCCTTTTAATGGTTTTAGCAAGAAACCCACTAGACTTTAAGGTTAGTCTAGAACCTATTACAGCTTGCTTTTAATGGTTGAGCAAGAACCCACTTGCTTTTAATGGTTGAGCAAGAACCCACTAGCCTTCTTACAGGTGAAGGCTAGCTCACCTATGACTCAAGCCTTTTAAAGGGAAGGCTTGACTAACCTCTTCACACCTTGAAGGTGGTGTGAAAACCCAAAAGAGAGAATGAGAGAAAGAGATGGGGTTTGTAGGCACAAACCCAAATTGATGCTCAAAATAATAAAACAATGAAAAAACGTAATGGGGAGAAGCCTTGGGCGCCAAAGGATTGATGGAGTTGATGAAGAGCTCTCCCAAGCTTCTTTGATGGTGCTCCTCGGATGTGGAATTGAGTTGGATCAATTGAGGTTCCTTGAAGGAATCCGCCGGAGGTTCTCCAAATGATGGAAAATGTGCCTGTTGGCTTTCTTATGGCTTGATTAAGTTTCCGAGGCTTCCTATTCCTTTATTTATAGAGGGGGAACCCTCAAATGGCCTTTGAGAGTCTTCGGAGCCGTTGGAGAGGCCTTTGGAGCCATTGGGAGTCAAGTGGACAAGCCTGGTCAAAGCCCAACGACTAGTTTGACTGGCTCCACCGGCGGACCGGTGCTTGGCCACCGGTTGGCCGGTGCTTTCAAAAAGGAGAGGCCTTCGGGCTCAGGCACCACCGGCTGGCCAGTGAGGAGGCCAGCGGTTGGCTGGTGCTGAGACAGTAGGTGACACTATTTGTTTGGGTTCCACCGGCTGGCCGGTGATGGGACACCGGTTGGCCGGTGGTCTGGAAAGAAAGGATGCCTTCTGTCCAGGCTCCATCGGTTGGCCGGTGGACATCCACCGGTTGGCCGGTGGACTAAAATCAGTCCATTTTGGTTTCATGGCTTTAGCTTTCTTGGCCCAATTCCTTGGCAACCTTTTGCCTACCAAAAAACACTTAAAACAAGATTAGATAAATAAGAGAGTGATTGTGATCATGAAAATTAAACCACGAGGGGTACGAGAGGTACACCAATCTCTCTTTTGGGTTTTCACACCACCTTCAAGGTGTGAAGAGGTTAGTCAAGCCTTCCCTTTAAAAGGCTTGAGTCATAGGTGAGCTAGCCTTCACCTGTAAGAAGGCTAGTGGGTTCTTTCTCAACCATTAAAAGCAAGTGGGTTCTTGCTCAACCATTAAAAGCAAGCTGTAATAGGTTCTATACTAACCTTAAAGTCTAGTGGGTTTCTTGCTAAAACCATTAAAAAGCAAGCGGTAGTAAATCTATCAACGGTTGAGTTGGGAGCGGAGACGTAGGCTTTGGGTTAAGCCGAACTCCGTTATCAAGTTGTGTGTATTGCCTCTTTTATTTCCGCTGCACTTTCAGTTTGATTTTAAATTGTTAATTAATTTTTAAAAGGCAATTCACCCCCCCTCTTGCCATCACTTCCTTCTTTCTCCGCCCAACAATAATGACCCCCGAGTCCCGCCTCCAGCAGGCCCCGGGGTGGAGACTAGCACCAAGGGTATGAGTTTTCACAAATATGGGAGGCATTACCTTTTTTATTATTTAAGATCAGGAAATAGGACAAGTCAACCACCAAAAAGGAAAAGAACAAGTGTATAGAAACAAAACCAAACCAATCCCACATGCATGTTTAAATAGTTCTGAAACAAGGTACAAGTACAAGAAAGCTCAAAAGTACAATACCAAAAGAAACAAGTACAGCAAACTACAGTAACTCCAACTGTCCCGACTAGTAGGGTACCGCACAGCCCTGGTAGTCCTCCTGGAAACTTGAAAGTAAACATAGGGTTAGCATACAAGTATACTCAGTTGGGAAAACTAAAGCTATCGTGCACAAGTGGGGAGACATCCTAATGTCCCGTGATAACAACAGAAGAACCCAAAACCTAACAAGGAATTCTATCCAACCAACCTCACTAGCCACACTCACCAAAAACACATTCACAATAGGTAGTAGTATATAAGAACAAAAGTATTGGGTACCCCGCACCATTTCCCCCCACTAGATAGCTGCTCTTCCTAACGGAGAACGTCATGTTGCTGCCACACTCTTCCCACCCGCAAACACATGGGCCTCAAGAACCACACATCCCGCCCGCACACAGCTGGGCCTCACAACCACGTATCCCTCCCGCACACACCTAGGCCTCACTACCACATATCCCACCCGTACTCACCTAGGCCTCACAACCACGTATCCCGCCCGCACACACCTAGGTGTCACAACCACGTATCCCGCCCGCACACACCTGGGACTCACAACCACGTATCCCACCCACACACACCTAGGCCTCATCTCGAAGATTCTTGGGAATAGTAATAGTAATAGAACTCCCACCCGAAGATACCTGGGCCTCATCCCGAAGATTCTTGGGAAAACAAACCTGCCCGAAGCATGCATACAACAAACAACCCCAACCCCATTTAGGTTTTCATGTTTCAACAGAATCAGTTATTAGTTCCTTAACTACTAGGAAACTATCCACAAATAACCACATCGATCATTTGTAAACCATATCCCTGCCATCCACAAATCAAGTTATGAAAACACAAGCAACACAACCAATTCCTTCTTATTAACCAACCAACCCCATTAACTATTATTCCCATTCCACTATCATGCCACACCATTCATTAACTTTTCAAATTTTATTTATTAATCACAACCCATAGTTCGTTCACATTCATACCCATCCCTGCAACCTCGCTTCCAACCGCCATAACCACAACCACACCATACATCATCATCCCTTGATACCTTTCATCACAGCCCTGCTTCCCATCACTAACATTGTATTCACACCAACCCAAAACCAAGACAACCGCAGCCTCACTGCTCACTCGATCCACAAAAACCCACAAAACACTCCCTTCAAATAAATTTACCCCAACAACACCCACATGTTTATTATTCCAATTTAGTTCAATCGAGGTGATCACAGAAGGGTTTGAGATTTTCATTTAATCAGCCAATTTTACGTGATTAACCAATTTCCACATTACATGAAGTTTCCATCCATAAACGGTCTAGAAATATAGGGAAGCATTTAATTGCACAAGCAAAGGCCCCCGACGACCATGATTTTCAGTAGGCATAAGCCTATTCAATTCACAACATAATCACATGATATAAATAAAAAGGTAACTACATTCACAACTTCACATCCCCGTTATATAATAAATTTATTATCTTTATTAAACCGGTTCAAATGTGTCTCACGTAAACAAGAGAACACCCACCCCGCTTGATGGACAAATTAGAGAGATGAAGGTAAAGTCTTTACCTCAACAGGTTCTGATAACAACGCTCCCCTGTATCAACTTTAGAAAACGTCCGCTGGTGTCCGTCGCTTCTGGAAAAACCTGGAAAAACCTCCTTGGGTGGAAGATGGAAAGGAAAGGACAACATATCCAAGCTCAGAAGTTCCACATCGTCGTTACGATCCCGTGGCCACTGACGGATCATAAATCAGAGTTCAGACGAAGAAGTTATGGAAGAAAAAGGAGCCTTCGAGTCTCTTAGGAGAGCTCTGCTCAGAAGAAAGGGGATGAGAGGGGTGTGTTGAAAAGGAGGAGGGGACCCCTCCTTTTATAGTCATGAAAAATGAAATTACACGGTGTGTACTTTATGGTACACAGCGTGTACTTGGCCATTTCATGCGGCCACCACGCGACTTCCAACACGGCCTCCAACGCGGCACACGACCATTGACTGGTCAACACACGGTTTGAGGGTAACGCGTACGTGGGGAGGGACTACACAGTGTGTAGTATGGGATACATGGAGTGTACCCATTTATTTCACATGGCAAGGAAACGACCTTCAACACGGGGTATACCCTGTGAGGGGGGTACACGGCGTGTGCTCTCACTACACGGCGTGTGCTTACAAAAATTATGGAAAGTGTGGGAAAAGTCCAATTTACCCTCTAGAACACTTCGTGACCTTATTTTTGACAAAGGAATGGGCCGGAGAGGTCGGGGCCATTACATAAACCCATACATTAATGTTGTTGAAGTCTATAATAGGTCTATAAATGGTGACATCACTTAAAGTACATTCACACAACATCTATAAATATAATCAGACATCAAGGATTCTTAAAACCAAAACAAGCTATTTTATTTCTAGAAGAACTATAATATTACATGTGATGCTAATTTATCTCTCTTATGTAATTTTAAAATTATCATTTTTGGACAAGACATGCGTTAGAATCCTTCACCTCAAGAATAATTATTTTTTGATTATTTCTTATAAAATATCCTATGAAATTTATATTCTGATAATTTCTTATAAATTATATTTTTCTAATTATAATTTCAAATTTTAATAAAAATTATGCATCTAAAACATGAAAAATATGATTAGAAATGCCTCATTTCCTTAAAAAATAGGATTTATCTTCTTCTCATTGCGATAAACCAAATGATAGTGATATAGTGTCAATATGATCTTTATCAAGTTATAAATTAAAGATAAATGTTTATAATAAAAAAATAAAATAAAATAAAATAAATAATACAATAGATATGGAGTATAGAGAGATATGTGGGAAATAAAAAATGATAGGATAATTTATACATCTCCTTAGGTGTCTCTGTTTTAATAAATACTAGTAATTCCCAAGTGTGTTCAAACAAAGAAATAAATCAATGGTAATTTTCAATATAATAATCATTTTATAAAAACATAACAATCCATATAAATATTAAAAATAGTTAAACATAAAATAATTGGTAAATAATAATATAATATAGGTTGAGAAATTTTTGGGACATCATAAAAATAGAAAAAAGTATTCAGTATAATTATTATGGAATATAAATTTATATTGGAAATTCAAGATGGAGAAATCAATGATATGAATGAAAAATGTTTCAAATGGATAAATAATATTCTAAAAATAAATATATCAAAGGGATGAATATTTATAAACATCACAATATAATACAATAAAATAGTTGAATTATTTATAAAATTTAATTTTTAGGGCCCAAGAAGGAAATACTAAAATTTTAATTTTTTTACTATATAAAAAAATAAATTACCAAAGGAATGAGAAATTATATCTTTCAAAGGAACAAAAAAATTAGATAATGTCAAAATATGGAATTTACACACTAATAAAACACATAAAATTTTAGTTATAAAACACTAATAAAGAGCACCTTTTTTGAATGTTGAGTTTGATAGCAACGTAATTAATAATAAAAAATCATTTAAAATTTGTCTTTAAATTCACATTTAGAAGTAGTAGGATAAAAATAAACAAAAAATGGATGTGAATGTCCATTATGAAACTAGTGGAGCATATTGACATGTTGAAAAAATAAATAATTACCTCAATATATTAAATATGATAATATTGGAAATTTCACTTCCTAGTCTATGAAAATAGTAAATACAATTTTTCCCACATAATTCCTTGTTAAAAGGATTTATGATAGTTTTAATCAAATATTTATTTTACCCCAAAACCTATTAACTTTATGATTTCTATAGGAAACTACGACAAAAGAATTTTTATAATCTATTTAAAGGGAAAAAGTATAAAGAGCCACACGAAAACAATTAAGGGGTATGAATTAATATATCCCTAGAACATTCACCCAAAAAAGGTTGGTACCATTTAGGGGGAATACCCATTACAAGAAAAAATGATGATTTTATCACACTATGACTCTTTATAAGCAAGAAATCCTACCACTACATTTCCTTCTTTCCAAGTATTAAAAATGGTGATGTGATTTTCAATAAGATGCTTGCATCTTCTGATGGTATATTCTATGGACCAGGGAGTGGGGCTTTTAACTAGTATTGCATTGAAATGACCCGAGAATCGTTATCAATCCCCCTAATATAAATTTTCATCTTCTTACAAAGGAGGATACCTATGAGCATTGATGGAGCTTCCACTTAAAGAGAATCCTTAGTTACAAAAAAGGAAGAGAAAGCAACAAAAACTACCCCTTTGGGGTCTTTGATAACTCCTCTACTATGTACATCCCCCATACAAAAATCAATATCCATGTTAAATTTGTAACCTGATAAGGGAGGATTCTAGTTGATCCATTTCCCTGGGTGTTACTGGACTTGTTGTAGAATATATTAGATGGAACAAGAGGCAAGAGGGAGGGTTCCATCACCAAATATTTACACAACATGGAGAAGTCAAGAAATAAGTTTCTCATGTTGAATATGATGTATCTAATGGATTTACATAAAGAGTGGTGACTTTTAACATTTATGGAATTTAAGAGAAACCAGAAACCTGCAATGAAGATAAGAACTCTTGCCTTTCTCTTGGAATTGTTTTTTACTTTACCATGAAACTAAAGAAAGAAGACAGTCTCAACTGTGTACACATGTTCAGACCATATGGTGAACTGGCTAAATACACAACATAAATCCTTTTCCCAAAATCTAATAAATAACAACTTCTCCATTGATTTTTTTCGAGGCTCACTACAACATAACCATCCCAAAGCAAGATATAATCCTCTCTATTATATATTCTCATCATAAGGCAAATAATTATGTTAGATATTCCATAACAAGAAATAAAAGTTTGAGAAAATACCCTAACACTATAATGTTTCTCCAATGACCTAAGGATAGACTACAAATTTAATTTTAATATGAATCAAATATAAAATTTACCATATGTAGAAACTATAAAGACCCATTTATCTGGGTCACTGGATATATTAATGTTGTCAAATATTTTACTTTTATCATCATCCAAGGTATCCCGAATTAAGGATGGATGGTCACTAGAAACCCTGATGGTGATGTTAGGAGTAGGGAAATTCAGGAATCTAAGTAGATTCGTACACCAGTTCTGATTCAAGTAAGTAATATCTTATTTTCCAATTATCCACCATGTATTCTGCTAAAGGGAAGAAATATGATACTGAATCAACTTCTAAATTTTATAGTGTTTCTACCTAGATGATCTCCATTTCATTCCACAAGTTCTCTACATATTTTTCTGCATATGGTTTTCCCCTCAAGAATCCTCCATGTAAACTTTTAATTAAATCCATTTTTAGTACCATAAACACTTATAAGATTTAGACCCCTCCTCATTAATGGGTTTAGCAAGTTTACCCAAAGAATCCAACTGTTTCTTCCCTTTCTAGTGGTCATCCTATAATATGGATATCAGAGTATGCTCAATTGTGGAAATCAACTTCTTGGGATCCTTTAAGGTGGACATGATATGCATAGGGATGGAGTATATAACAAATATTATCATGGTAATTGTCCATGAAAAAGATATTAAATTATTTTTCTAGTGGATAATACTGACCATTATTCTATAAACAACCATATAAAAGTGTTTGATGATAATGGGTTAGGGGACATTGGGTCACCCAAGTAGATAGGGATACAAAATATTATAAAGCAGTTCTATGATTAGAATATATATAGTTGAATAAAATGTAAGAAAAATCCTCAAATAAAGACTACATACCAATTGGAAAACATGTAATGGACACACCTAAAAGTGTTAATTAATACACATGAAAATACAGGACATTAACAATTTTATAATACAAAAAATATATTCCTATTGTGAATAGAGTTAATGATGCCTATTTAATAGATTGGGTCTTAATAATGATGTATATAAAACCATTAATGTTATAGATGAATAATGTTATGGAAGAAATATCAATGAAGAAACAATTTAATGGTGGATAATACTAGAAAATGGTAAAACATACTAAGTGAAAAAGAAAGAATGTGGGAACCAAATCAACCAAAATTACCATCCATTGAAGAATTCACATCAGCTGAATATGTTTTATAAATATAGTGGGCTTTAGAATAGTCATAAATTCAATATAAGGGTAACTAAAAATGAAGAGATGTGAATTTAGTCCATATCCTTTTCATCCTCCCATTCCAATACTTAAACAACCTCATTAATCTGTAGAAATATATTATATAAATTGAAAAATAAATAACTATAAACTGCATATATTAATTTATTTAGTTTATTTGAAATAAATATTCCAAACTATAAAACTATGATAAAAACTGTTGAAATAAATGTTGTGTAAGATGGAATGTATGATACATTGATTACCAAAAATAAAAATTCAAAGAATAAATACTTGATAAAATAACCAATCTTAATTCCATATTACCATGTTGTAGTATCAAAACATTTCATTCATTTTTTCAGTCTTTTTTTTAATTTTTCTTTTATATTGGGATATAGTTCATTGTCATGGATTTCTATAGTAGTGCAGCCTCCAAATATTACAATATCACGTTTCACCACATCCTCACCATCAAAATCATGAAACATGTTTTCCTACAAAAGGAATGGAGTTAGAAGATTAAATATTAAATATTAGTGAAAATTAAAATCAGTTAATCAAAAATAAAAATTGTAACGATATTCAATTGGAAGAATAAATGAATAATATTTTTTAAAAATTGAAAAAATGAAAATGACCTAAAAATGAAAATTTTTGAATTTTAAAAATTCAGTAAAAAAATAAATCAAGAGAACAGATATATACCTGATTATATGAAATATACATAATGGTTTTAACAAACCCAATATCAGTACTGCAAATATATCATAAAGATCTACTACATTGATGATCTTATGATGTATGTATAAAAAGAATATTACAATGAAGTGGTGTTTATTTTTTTAAAAATGACATTTAAGAAATTGAAAACATTAATAACTATTTATGTTCAATATTTCTACTTCATCACAAATATCCACTTCTCTGATGCTCATATATCGTAAGGATAATGAGAATAATGTGTTGGGGATTTTTTTTATAAAATAAATTTAAAAATTTAAAAACAATAGTACATGATAACATCGAAATATATGAACAAAATTCATGATGTAATTTTCATTTTCAGTGATCAAATAAACTTTTTAGGTTTTTTTTTCTGATGAATGGTGATAGTTCTAAATGTTATAATTTTTTACATCAATAGATAACAAAAAAAATTTGATTTTAAATCATTTAACTCCTGAGGAAAACCAAACTCATAATTTTCATTCTTTGAATATTAATAGTAATTCAATCTAAAATGAACTACAAATGTATTGAAATAATGTAAAAAATTACATATTTTTACCTGTATCAAATAATCTATCAACGTTATATCTATTTTAGTAATAAATCGTATTAAATTCTTATCAAAGAGAAAAAAAATGAAAATGTGTCTTTGTGATCGGTCACCATCATTTTCAATCTAAATCTATTGGACATAAAATTTTGTTTCAAAATTTATTTATATCATATAATATACTCAAATTGTAACAAAATAAAAGAGTAATAATATTTAATAAAAAAGGAAAAGAAATATAAACCTTGGAGTAGAGATATTAATTGTGTATTTTTCATTCTACCGCCTAATATTTCCACCACAAGTGTAAAAATTCTTCATGAAATAGTTCTATGATTCATAATAATAACTATGGGTTCTTTGATTTTTTGTATTTTCACTAGAATTAATCGACTTTTTGGTAATGAAAATGGTAAATGATTTTAATCTTCAATATAATAGAAAATATTGAACATAATCTAATAATGAATTTTGAAATGGAATATTTAAGGACATAAAACCAACTTCTTGATAGTATTAAATATCACTAAATGGGTTTTCTTATTCTTGTATAACATAGGTGCAACAGAAATTCCTGAATGTGTTGTTAGTGAACTATAAAAATGTGATGGCATGATCGATATAGACATGATAATTGAAAAACATGCAACATTATCAATTATAAATCATGTAAAATAAATCTATTATTTAAACCACTTTAAACATATATAAATGACATGTAGTTTCAAGTAAAATGATTCATGCTTAAAAATATTTCAACTATTGGAATATTCAGGTTTAAAAGGATTTTTTTCATTATTTCTAGATGTCACAATGACAGAACCTACATGAAATTACAAATAAGTATTATAGAGCATGGTGTTGAAGACATTTAAAAATTAGACAAAAAATATAAAGAGAAAAAAGGTACTTGATAGATAGAAATATTAGTACTAAATCTCTTTTTCTTTACAATTTTTAATATAAAAATAATAAATGAGGCATTTATTTTTTCCAAGTAATTTGACATTTGATTCAAAAACCACCACGTAAATGATAGTTAACTTTTAACCGTCTATAAAATAATAAGTAACAAAATGATAATTGTAATTTAACCAAATAATAAAGAAAATTGAAAAAATAGAAAACCTTTAATCCTTTAAAAATTTTACATCTTTTGGTTGTAATTCCCCCTAGTTTTCATAGTATAGAAATAAAAAAATGTAAAAAAATTTCTCAATCAAAGAAGAATAAAATAACTTTTTGGCTAATGAACTTTATAACTATGTGAAAACCACTATAAATTGTTATAGAATAACATATATTATATAAAAATTTAAAATCAAAATGTATGATGTGACTATATTTTTTATACATGAATGTTTTTTTATGTTGAGTAAATGGGTGTTGAGAATACATAATAAGCGATGAATTTAAGTAGTAAAAATCTTCATCTAATTGATGTTTTCTAGAACTCTTTTTTGAATAATTCCATCAAAAGACATAAAATCCAAATTGAAGAGTGATGATTGAGAATCCCATGGTCGAACATGGGAGGTTTATGTAAATATAATTATACACATGTGTTTAGTTTCTAATAAGTTTCCCTTATTTGTAGTAAGTTGGAAATTTTGTATAACATAGAAAAATACATCATGAAACAACAGCTTGAACATTGACATTAGTTTACAACCACTATTCTTACATTGAATCATTGTTCAATGCATAAGGTAGTTCAAAATGTAGAAAATAATATGAAATAATTATTATTGTTTCTCATTTTTATAGAATTATGTAATACCATATTTTTATATAACATCACAACAATAAATAATAAAAATAATGTTTTCATTATTATATGTAGTACTCCCAATTTAATCACAGAGAATAAGGTCAACAACAAAATCATCATTTGAGTACATGAAAGATGATGTGAACTATATATTGAATATGTGAACTTGTAACTTTAGTGTCTAATATTCTTCAAGGTTAATTTAAATTAATGGAGTTATTGATAATGAATTTTCCCTAAATATTTATCTTTCGAATCAGTGTACAAATAAAACATAGTAAGAAATAATAAAAACTAGTACATTATACATTTTTACGGTGGAAAACACATTGAAAATTCCACAATGAAATTAAATGGAAACATAAGACAAGTTGTCATGAATTTCATTATATAAAATATTTTTTGAGGAATCAAAGAACGTGTTATCTTTTTCTTGTAGTGTTGTATTCAAACCCTTTTTTGATGTGACCCTAGATATGGAAACATATAATTTTACATGTCTGAACACCATGTTTCAATGATATAACGGAACACAATAATGTAATTGGAATTTACTATTGTTAATATTAAATGAATTTGAAACAATCAAAGGTCATTGTATTCTTTTACTTTAGAAGGTCAAATGTTGTCAAAGTGTATCATATTAATTCCTAGATTAATACAAGATGCCCATAATAACGATGACTTAATTTTTTTATCCAATGACATGGTAAAAAATGTGTGTAATAGTCATCTGAGTAAAATTACATAAACTAATGAGTGATATACATTTTTGAGAAACATAATTAGGACCCTAATATTCAATATAATGTTCTGGGTATTCAAACAAGATACAATGATACAATTTTAAATGTCATTTCTGTATTGGTTTTATGGCCTATCTGTATAAAATGTTCATTGTACACAGAATCAGAACTAATGTAATTCTTAGTTTCCTTTGTATTCAATGATAACATGTAACAATTTACTTCTTGAACAATATTTTGGGTTAGTTTTAATATTTCACGGTCCTTTAATTAACTCATATCCCCATTGTTTTCAATTAAATTTGGGGATGTATTGTAAAAAATTCCATTCATTGGGTATTCACCTGGTATAGGGAGATTTATTTATGTAATTTGAATCAATAATTCACTATCATCACACCCACCAATTCAACCTTCACCAATATCCAATGTCCACTTAGTAAATTCTTTTAATTCATCTAAATCATCACTATTGGTATTTTAATGCAATCTTATGTTATTTTTCAAATTTAAAACCTAATAGTATCACCATTTATATTTATATTTTAAATGTATAAATTCAAATACAATGTCATATCTATACCCACCTAGCATTACAGGTAATATGTTACTGAAATCCCCCCAAGACAATAGTTAGTCCATTGAAAGGTAATTTTGATGCATTATCATTTTTTAATAACATTATATATCTAAAAGAAAAATAATGTGTTTTCAAAAAATGTTAATGAATCACTAGTTCCTCATACCCAATAACCATTTTTGTTAATTCAATAAGTAAAAAAGATAAATACATCTCTAGATATTAAATTAATAATTCTCATTAATAGATATTGAAATATAAAAGTTAGAGTTTCTCATATTTACACTTTAAAGGTGTAATAATAATATTCCACAATATGTAACTACAAGAACAATATTTCCTTCTAACTATAGTGGACATGTTAAAACACTCCAAATCAAATTATTAGTCTTTCCACCATATCCATTCACGAAAAAACTAGCCGAAGATAATAAAGACATAATGACACCCATAACCTATTTTTTCAGTGGTAATCCTTATTTTTAATGTTGTATTCTCATTCTGAATTCTTTCTATTCTATAATTAAGTCCTTCTACGAAAAAACAATTTTGTTGAAAATAAATTAATAAATCCGGAATGGGAATTGGAGGATAATAATGACGATTGATACCATTATTGAACAGAATGATGTTTATTCGCACTAAAGCAAACATTTTTTTGATAACCAGTGAGTGTTAAATTAAAAAAAATAGGAAAATGTTATTAGAAAAGTTTATAATAATAACCTTATGCAATAATCATAGTAGTAAAGTATGATCAAATTATAGGTATTATGTCACTATAATTTTAAAATAGTTTTAGGTTAATGATCAAATTTTATTACCCTGGGTTGAAATCATATCTATAATTTGAAAAATTAAATGTTATAAATAATACACATGAAAATATAAATGTATGAATTGTTTATGAAATTGAATGAAATTCAATATATATAAAATATGTGTACCATATTTTATCATGAACCTTGTAACCTGAAATGACCATAATGATATCTACTACAAACAATGCATGTAGATTCTAACAATATTAAAGGAAAAATTAGTGGATGGAACTAAAATATTTGTTTGAAACATTCGATAAAATTGTTTAAGATGATTGTTAAGATGTATTTAAAATGTCTTATGTATCATAATGTGTATGTTTGAAAATTAATCAGAAGGACTAAGGTAAATGATAGTAAATATTTTGATGAATGTGTTTACATATAAAATCAAAAAAAATCAATACTATATTGAAATAAAATTGAATCATATTTTATTTTGGATAAATAAATATTTATTGAAAGAAAATATACACTATCAGTAATTTCATAACATATAATATAAATTTTTTTGAAATTTAATGTAACAAAACTTTTACAATAATCTATTGTAATTGTTTATAAAATCTGTAATATAGTGAAATTATATACCATGTATTTATAACCTCTGTCATTGGTTATATAATAAATCATAACTCAATATAATCAAGTTTTCATGATAAACAATGTTTGAGAGATAAATTTTATTTTATATTATAATATTGGGAATGATTCTATGCAAGGAGTGTCCCATTTCCCAAAATGAAACCTCTTTTACTGCATCAAGAAACTATATTTCATCAACTTATAGTCCCAAAACATAATAGGCCTCTTCGAATGTTCGATGAGTAATGTGGTCAACTACATTAATATATTGATATATATTTGAATCTTTGATATTTGTAAGAAATATTCTCAAGCAATATAGTTCTCAAGTTGAAGGCGGAATGTAATGCAATCTACCAATACAAAATCCTTTTTTCTAGGGGAAGCCTTTTTTTAGAAGAGATGAAGAAAAATATTGTTTGGAATTCGAAATATGATATACTTTTACCTTCTGGGTTCATTTCATTTTCCTTAAAAAATAATTAAACATTATTTAAAAAATGTTTCTTCTACTAAATATATAATCAATATTATCACCATCAATGTTGTTCATAGTGTTTTCTCATGGGAAAAGGAAATTAAATCCATATATTAAAAGATAACAATTATGGGTATAATATGACAAAATCTTCATAAAAGCATCACAAGGAGATATGTACGGATAGTCATAATAAATTCTAATCTGTTATACATTTTTGTTAGAGAAGTGATTATTATTGGTCTCATTAAGTGTTCATATAACATGACCATGACCCTTTCTGATATATTTAAAATGGTATTTGATAGATTAATATTGATTGAAAATATAAATATTTAAATGATAATGATACATTAAAATTATAATTGGATTCTAATGGACAAGAAACCTATTATCAAAATAATCATTATTCTTAAGAACTATACTTCCATAAACCCTTATTAAATAGAATACATAACCATCATCATCAACTATTGTATTCTAAAAAAAATTATTTTGATAAAACAGTTAACATTTTCCATTTTTTATACAAGGTGATCAGCAATTAACATCACCATATGGTTCATGGATAGTAAAATTTTAAATATTCCTAAGAATTCTTAGGAAGGTATCATTATTTGTAATATTTTTATAAATAATTCTGATTATATCTGTTAGAGTAAATATTTTTTTTTAAAAAAATTAAACAATATAATTTACAGACAAGGAAACCCACAATTTTGAAAATGAATCATGTGAACAACTACAAGAAAATGAGTGAAATTATGGAATGTCATAAAAAATGATAAGATTATATTTCATATTCTAATTTTTATGAATATTTTATTCAATGTTCATTACCTGATCCAGAAATTCCAAAGAAACATCCATATCGAAAATCGTTCATTAGATGGTAAACCATCATATTGAATACTCTTGATAGTATATGAGGACAATCAGGAGGTTAAACAATGTTATTTCTAACAAATCTAAAAATTTAATTCCACATTTTATTTCATGTAAATGTAAAAAAAATTCGATAGCCTTCCCAGTTACAAGTCGACATTGAATCTTGGTAATTTTGAATCATATACCTATGACCACTAGTAATGACTAAAGGTAAAATGACATACATTCCACATAAATCCACATGAGGATAAACTCAATGGTATGCATCTTAAAATCTATTGTAATGTTAAAATATCAAGATATTTTTATTATAGAGACTATACGAAAGTCTTTAAGACTCAATAATTGTATAAGAATCTATAGTAAATTTTTTCAAGAGTCATCTTCAATGGATTAGGGTAGTTTCATCAAGGGAACATTATTCAATGTGATAAGAGAAGTACCCTCACATAGTTACTTTTTAAAGTTTTGTACATTCTTTTAAGGATGTATCATGATGATATATGTCTAATGAACTAATATTGATGTACATGGACATTACATTTATTTTTCTGAATATATAATAAATTAAAAAATATATATGACCAAAGATCATATTAGTTTAGTGACTTTGGAAACTCAGAACATAATATTATAACTTGGTGAATGATCTTAAATATCTCCCCTAAATATCTTCCCCATTTTATTTTACAACCTAAATCATTTTTATACATAATGGAGAAAATAAAATACAAATAGGGTAGGCTCAAATGATCAGGAAGGGTAAAGATGGAGAATATAAAAAAACCATAATAATTTGAATGTAAAAACATTAACATAAAGTTTAAAAATCAAAATCATGAGTCATGAAATAAATCTTGGCAGTTCATAAGGAATAGAACTTGAAGGAACATTAACCATGATAAAAAATCATTGGTATAAAACATGGAATTTGGGAAAACAAATAGGCACATAATATGATTTCCATACTAGTCAAGTCATTGTTTTGAAGACTATCATAGTGGATAAAGTCCACCAATGAACTAGGATTACTTGTTATTCTATCTATGTATTACTGAATTGTATTTACTTATCGTTCCATCCCTGTATTACTTAACTGGATTTACATGTCTTTCTAGTCATGTATTACTGAACCATATTTATTTTCCTTTCATGTCATGTCTATCTCAAGAGATATAAATTTTTACCAATTGCATTTTATAGAGATATAGGTCCCACCCATCTCATTATAAAACCATTCATACATGTTCTACAAAAACACAAATCATTCATCATATCATAACCCATGGAATAAAATAAGTTTCTTAAATATCATTAAATAAAATCCATATAAAAAAAATAGATTTAATAAAAATAAATCCATCATAAACAAAATCTAATAAATGTAATAATAGTGATAGAAACATAACCATGTGTCACATTAGATGAAAAATAATTTTGATAAAACACTTGAACATAATTATTGAGTAAATATCCTTTCTTTTTTGAAAAAATGTTCTTTTCAACAAAATGTCAGGAAATTTTAAAAGAAAAGAATGTAGTCTAAAATAAAATTGTAAGCGCGTAGAGGAAGGTTTGTGGAAATAAGTAGTTATGAAGAAATAAAAACCCATTTATTTCATATATGTTAATAAAAAAATTATCCTCGTACTTTTTCTGGAAATTTTAAAAAGTACCCCGTATGGTAAACAAATGAAATATTCCTCACACAAAATGTAGTAAAAGTAAAAAATGGGGTAAAAATGGCTTTAAATAGACATAGAAGAATAATATACATTTTATGAATTTTTTTTAGAGAAAATGGACTAGGATAAAAAAATATATCCCCAGTAAATACTTACGAATACACAATATTAGATAAAATCATGATTGGAAAAGTTATCCCTTACCTTGTTCTTTTCAATGGTTGAGGGTGTGGTAACCTCTTGTATAATGATTAAATCATGTTATTAAATTATAATAGGACCATATCCATATTTATGATATCCTATATAATCTTATATGATCCTATAATATTAATCTGTTAAGAGTATTTCAATATTACCATTATTTTGGGTGTTAATGTGGGGAAGGAATCTCACCGCGTTGTGGAGACGGTAGGTCGTACGTACGTACGAGTGACAATATCATTATCTTGAAGGTTAAATGGTATGAAATTGGATGGTATATTAGTTAAAAATAATAATTATCATGTTATATTAATTATTTAATTTAATTATACTAATCATTATACCCATCTTAATAAATTGTTTTTGAATAACAAATTACATCGTGACATAGAGACGGTAAGCCTTACGTATGCACGCATGGTGATATTTGCTATTCGTGGAATTTATAATATAAGTTATAAGGTTTAAAAATTATTATAATAACATATAAAAAATTGTAATATATTTGAATTATTACTTTTTTATGGTATTAACATAGAAATAGTAAGTAGAAGAGGAAATTAAATTGAATTGAATTGGTAAATCAATTACCTATTATTTGTTGGACTTCCTTTGGATCTCGTCTTAGAGACACTAGGGATGGATTTTTTTTGGAAAACATGGACCAAAAATAGGTAACTAATAATGTTTATAAGATAATTTTGAAGGTTTTAGTGGATATTGAAGGCTCAAAAAGGTGTGATGATATGTTGGTAGAGATGCCTTGTTACAAGAGAGGAAAGGGGAACATTAAAAAACTCTCAAAAAATATTAATTTATAATAAATTAAATTTTAATTGAAAATGGTCCAAAACTCATTTAATTAAAATAATATATGATTTTGGTTACAATAAACATTATCCAATAATTTTTAGACAAGTTTTTAATATTTTGTTTCTTTATCTTTTTGGTTTAACCCATATTTTTCCCTTTTAAATCTTATAGTGAGATCATGTTATTTACACATTGTGGGTTAATGTAATTCCCATATCATGTAAAACGACCCAAAAAAGTAATTTATGACATATTTGGTATTTTATTAACTATTTTTATGAATCTTATATTTTTAGGAATTTAATATCATTTAATAAACTATTTTATGTTTTAAGTGGTGAATTATGTCAATTTTTGATAGTATTCATACATGACTTTTTAAAAAATTCATAACAACCAGATTCCTTAAAATGAAAGAAATTATCAAAATATGATATTTCAATATAATACATTAAATTAGTGTATTTCATAAAAAATTATATTTATTTTAATATTTATAATATCATTTGTTTGAATCCATTATTAATGAATTAATCACTACATCATCATTATGTCACAATTAAATTTATTTATTCAATGTCTAAAATTTAAAAATAAATACCATGATCTATAAATTCTTTTTAGATTTATAATTATAATTTACAATTGAATATATCACTTATATATCCCCATAAAAATTTTCTTCATAAAAGATACATTTTTATGTCATATTTCTCTTTACTTTAAATAAATTATTATAAAATGTCATTTTCACATCTATGTAGATCCATGGGGTCCCATAATCGACTCAAGGATTCCCATAGTAAGAAAAATCTCATCCAAGAGGATTAGGATGCTTTTTAGGGTAGTTTATATTATTAAATTATTATTTATTACCCTTATTTACCAGATTTACCCTTCAACCCTAGAAAATAAAAATAATTACTGAAGTTACTATTCATAAAGTCCAAATATGAAAGGTACAAATTCTAAATATTTGGACCTTAATATTACCAATGTGGAATCCATTTTTCAAAATTCAAAACACATAAGTTACAGTAATTAATTTAAAGTTAATTCTCATTGTCAAAACCAAAAAGTAGGTTTTTAAGAAGTAATAACTATTAAAATATTGACATGTGCTTATGTCTAATTTCAATTGAAAATTACATCCAATAACCAAAATTGTATTAAATTATAAAAACATAATCAAACTACACATTAACAAAATAGTTAATCTTAAAATATTGATAAATTAAAAGAAAAGATAGTTTTAAATTAACATATAGTATCTTTAACTATTCATCAGAAAAAGAATTTCCTCAGAAAAATAACAAAATTTCAACCAGGTTAAAAATTTATGTCTTTCTTCTAAATATGTTTTTTATTTTTTAAAATAGAATATATAAAATTTTTAAAAACTATATTAAAAATTGGTTCTCCATTAATAGGTGACAAAACTGTATTTTTTTTTGAAAAAAATGTCTCTTATCTAAAAAATTAAATATTTTCTCATACCATTTTCTATAAAATACATAATATGAATTATAATGTCTTATATAATTAAAAATGTGGTTAATACTCTTCATAATGTTTAGTTTATTTTATATATTAATAATATATCATTTTTTAGCGAAACTTAGTATGCGTACAACACACACTATTGAGGAAGGTCGCAATTGCATGTAATAAAAACAAAGTTAGTGTTTCATTTAGTGAAAGAATATATTGGTTTTGTGTATAGTATAATCCAAAAGTAGTAATTTTAAAAATTGAAAAAAAATATACTCATTTTTGAGTGAAATAAATTAAATCAAATGAACATGAAATTGTGTGTAACACAATCCTAGTATAGTATTGGGTATACAGTAAGCTAATACACTGAAGCATATAGAAAAATACAATATTTGTGTATCTTAAAACAAAATACATCGAAGAAAATTACATGATTATATCCACTAAACTCATGGGGTGTTACATTCTACCCCATTAAAACGAATTTCAACTTCAAAATTCATCGAGGTAATAAATGGTTTACTACTTGAAATTTCATTCATGGAAACCCACATCGTGGAACGGAATACTAAAAATTAATTTATAAAAATAATGTTAGAAACGTAATGGGTACCAAAATTAACTCATCACTAGGTTTCCACATATAGAACATAGGTGAGAAGTGAAAACATGGATATGTATGAGAAAGCTAACCATCATGTTTTGATGGATTGTTATAGAGAATAAGTTTTGGAGAAATTTAACAACTAGAAATACATAAATATGTGATGATTTGAGGGACCTTATGATTTATCGGATAAGTAGGTACATGGATAACATTTGGGTTTCACAATCTTTTTCCAAGAGTGGATGAATTTGTGTCATGATGAGAAATACATACTTTATTTTAGTAAAATCTCATCGTAGGTCGTTCGATAAAACATTTCCACGTCATCTATTATTTAATGAAATAAAGTTTAAATTTTCAAACATTAAGTGTTAGTAGATAATGTAATAGAATGATAGGTTATTCCATCTATCTCAACCAAAAGGTTATAACAAGTTATCAAATATACATAAGTCTATCTATTGTGAGATTAATCATATATGGTTCCAAAAATGAAAATATAATTCATTTCTCAAAACACTTAAATAAAACAAATTATACTAACAAAGGACATCACATAGGCCATTGGTAGGTGATAATTTCATGTCACACTTTGTTTGTGGGTTCGATTCCCACACCCTTGTCCGATGCAATAGGTTTCCCCCATCCCGCAGGTTATCCTTTTTCTTTAACTATACAATTATAACATTCCAAAAAAATTGTATTAGTCTTAAATGATGTCCAACATAATCCATTCCATCCTTTATGATTATCCAAAATACATCTATCCAACTCGCAGTACAAAAAAACAATTAGAAGAATGGTTATATAAAAAGCATGTGAATAGCATCATTTAACCCCCATATATAATAAGATATATCTTCTATGTCACATTCCAATAATTTTAATGTCTTCATCATGTAGTCTCTTGAGTCATGGTAATAACCTAAATTACCATATATCCTTATTGAAAACATGCATGTTTCCTTATTCCAAAACTTATTGGATCTATTCCTTAAGTCATGAAAAGTCGTATACTTAATCTATGACAACATAACCCACATCTCATGAAATCATTATCCAATTCCATGGTAACTAATATCATTCAACATATCCTTATCCAAATAATATTAACTCAACATAATGCTCATACAAATGGTTATACTTCCCTTAATCATGTGTTTCTAATGAATATCACCTTTTGATTAAATCACTTTTCTTATCAATTATAACTATTTAACATATTATAAAAATTAATTAGAGAAAAACATAAACTGATAATTATTATATAATTCAGCATTCATCATTCGTGGTTTCAAATAATTAAATAATTAAATCCTTCCACATTAGTGGTAGGCATGGACTAGGTAATTCCCTTTCATAAAAGTATATTCTTATGTTTGGTTATTGAGTTTGTTAATGCCCATGTTTTCCATATATGAAACTTTTAAACCCATAAAAATTCGTCACTCTATGAACCTTTTTCTCACAGAGACTACATATTCCCCTCCATTTAAGGTACTCCTCAGGGTTCATCTTCCCTTCTTCCTGACATGTAGGAAGGGGAATCTTCCTTCTTCTATTCTTCAAAAGTATCATCAACCTCTTATTCTATGTGTTAGGAATTTCACCAAATCTCAAATTGTGAATCATATATCATGAAATCTGAGTTGGAATAATGAAAATATATTTCTCTCTTGTCATTATCCAATTTATGTTTTCATAATAACTAGATTTTCCATTCGACTCAATATTAATCCAATTCCTTCTGGTGTCATCCATTAACTAAATCCAAAAATCATGGGGTGAGAAACACATCTCATAGAAGAAAACAACATAAATAAGGGGAGTAAATTAAATCTCTGACATCTCAGGTTTAATCATAGGTTATTCATGATCATTACCAAAATTTATAGAACTACAACCTATAGTTTTACTTAACCATATGGACATCCCTATACATACCTTAGAAATATCTCTAGGGATCTCAATAAAGTTTTTGCGTCCTGGTTTCCAATGTTTGACAAAACCTTCACTCCCATACCAAAATGTAACATCCCAAGCATGACGTACATGGACATTACATTTCATTTGTGGAATGTATAATAAATTACAAAAACTATATTCCCAAATACTGTATTAGTTTAGTGTCATTGGAAACTAGAAAAATAATATTCTAAATTGGTGAAATATCTTCAAAATCTCCAATAATGATCTTCCCCTTTTGGGTTTCCAACCTAAAACATTTCTGTATATACTAGGGACAAGAAAACATAAAAAGGATGAGCTCAAATGCTCAGTAAGGGTAAACATGGAGAAAATAAAACAAAACATAAACATCTGAATGTAAAAACATGAACATAAAGGTTAAACATAAAAATAGCGAGTCATGAAATAAATCTTGGTAATTCATAAGGCATAGTTCATAAAGGAACATTAACCATGATAAAATATCATTGGTATAAAACATATAATTGTGGTATAAAATAAGCACAAAATATGATTTTCATAGTAGCCACATAATTGTTTCCAAGACCATAATAGTGTAAAATGACCATAATTAAACTGATTTTACATTCCATTCCATCCATGTATTACTAAACCATATGTACTTGTTGTTCCATGCCTGTATTATTGATCCAGATTTATGTGTTATTCTAGTCATGTATTACTGAAGCAGATTTAAATTCTGTTCCAGTCAGGTCTATCTCATGAGATATAAATCTTTACCCAATTCATTGGAGGTATATATATGTCCCACTCATCTCATTATGAAACCATTCATACAAGTTCCACAAAAACATATATCATTAATCATAGCATGACCAATGGATTAAAATAGGTTTCTTAAATATCATTCCATAAAATTTCATATAAAATAAATTGATTTCATAAAAATAAATCCATCATAAACACAGTAAAATAAATTTAATAATAGGGATATAAACATAACCATATTTAATATTATATTGAAAATAATTTTGATAAAACACTTGAACATAATTCTTGAGGAAATATCATTTTTTTTGAATTTATTTTTATTTTCATAAAAATGCTCTATAATTCTAAAAGAAAATAATTTATTTTAAAATACACTTGTAAACATGTATAGGAAGATTCATGTAAATGAGGAGTTATGAAGATAAATTTTTTTTTTCATGTACTATATGTTAAAAAAACATTATCCTTGTACTTTTGTCAGAAGAGTCCAAAAGTACATCGTATCATAAAAAAATAAAGATTCCATACATACCATGTAGTAAAAGTCAAAATGGGAAATTGAAAATGATTATAAATATATGAATATTAAACATTTTATGTAAGAATTTTATAAAACATTGACTTGGATGATAAATATATCCCCAGTAAATACTTATTAACAAACAATCTCAGATAAAAACGAGAATAGAAAAGTCATCCCTTACCTTTTCTGTTTCGTTAGTCAATGGTGTGGTCACCTCATTTAAAATGGTTAAATAATGTTATTAAATTATACCAGGACCATATCCATATTTCTGATATCATATATGATCCTATATGATCCTTTTGTATCATTTTGTTAAAAGAATTTCAATATTTCCATTATTTCGGGAGTTAACTGCTTTCTTTTCTCATTATTGTATTATCATGTAAGCATAAGATATATTTTATCCATAAAATTATTTTAATAATTATTATTTTTACTCAACATATATATATTTTTAATAATTATTTATTTGTTAATTTTTAGAACGAGTCACACCAAGTCGTGGAGACGGTAGGCGATATGTACGCACGAGTGACGATATCGTTCTCTTGATGGTTAAATGGTATGTCATTTTATTGTATATTAATTATAAATAATAATTATAATGTTATATTACTTATTTAAATCCATTATACTCATCATTATACACATCCTAATAAATTATTTTTGAATAAAAAATTACCCCATGATGTGCAGACGGCAAGTCGTACGTACACACGCATGGTGACATTGTTATTCGTAGGATATATAAAAGAGGTATAAGGTTGTCCCATAATTATAATAATAAATAAACATGTATAATATATTAGATATATTAATCTAGTATGTAATTAACATATAATGATAATGTAGAAGAAGAAATAAAATTTAATTGAATTGTTAATGCAATTACCTCTTCATCATTTGACATCCATTGGATATCTTCATAGGGACACTAAGGATGTTTTTTTTGGAAAAAAGGACATCCATAAGTTAACTAAAAATTTTTATAGGAGAATTGGGTAGGGGTGGTCAATCTAGAAGTCTCAAGGAGGTGTGAGGAAATGTGGGAGTAGATGCTTGTTTATAAGAGAGGAGATGGTAACTTTAGGAAACTCTCAAAAGTATTAATTTATTATAAATTCAATTTTGATTAAAAATGGTCCAAAACACATTTAATTAAAAAATAATAAGATTTAGGTTCAAATAACCACAATAAAGTAATTTTTACACATGTTTCAAATATTTTTTATCCTGATCCTATTGGTTTAACCCTTATTTTACTATTTTTAATTTTATAGTGATATCATGGTATTTACATATTATGGTTTAATGTAATTACCATATCATTTAAAAAGACCCAAAAAATAATTTATGACATATTTATAAATTTCTTATTCATTTTTATAAATTTTATATTTTTAGGAATTTAATATTATTTAATAAAATATTTTATGTTTTAAGTTATGAATTATGTCAATTGTGGACACTATTCACACATGAATTTTTTACAAAATCATAACAACCTGATTACTTCGAAATAAAATAATTATCTCAAATATAATATGTAAATATAATCCATAACTTATTTAAATGGAATAAAAATCAAATTACATTTATTTTATAATGCATGATATCATTTATTTGAATCCATTATTAATGAATTAATCACGAAATCATAATTGTGTCATAAATAAATTTATTTATTCAATGTAAAAAATTATTAATAAAATACCATAATGTAGGAAAGAATTTTACTTTTATATTTACGATTTATAGTCGAACATATCACTCATATAAAAAAATTAGAAAAGGATACATGATTATGTTATATTTCACTATAAATAAAATTAATTTTTATAAAATGTCATTTTCAAATCCATGGGGATACATGGGGTCCCTAAATATGATCAAGGATGCCCATGGTCAGAAATATCACATCTAATAGGATTATTACATGTTTTATCATAGTTTTATTTTATAAAAATATAATTATTTTACCCTTATTTACCATTTAACCATGGTTGATAAAAATAATTCTTGAATTTACTATTCATAATATCGAAACAAAAGGAGTCTATTCCAAATTTTGTAACATAATATTCAAAATATAGAATCCATTATTACAAATTCAAAACACATAAATTTCAGTAATTAATATTAAATTTATTCCCATTGTCAAAACTAAAAAGTGGGTATTTATGAAATAATAACTTTCAGAAAATTGACACATGTTTATGCCCAATTTAAATAGAAAATTACTTAAAATGACTAATATTTGATTAAATGATAAAAAATAATCCAATTACAGTTTAAAAAAATTAGAAACATAATATAACTATATAAATAAATTAGATGAAAATGTAGTTGTGAATTAAAATGAACTATTTTCACTATTCATCAAAATATAAATTTAATCAGAAAAATACCAAAATTTCAACCAAGTTAAACATTGATTATCCACAGCCAAATAATATGTTTATATTTTAAAATATAATATATATTTAATTTTTAAAAACTATATTTCAAATTGTTGTGACATCAATAGGCGACAAAATTAATTTTTTTAAAAAATAATTCTTTTATTCAAAAAATTAATTTTGTTCTTATACCATGTTCTTGAAAATACATAATTTTAATGTTAAATTAATAAATAATTCAAAATTTGGTTAATAATATCCATAATGGATATTTTATATAATATATATATAATATATTGTTGTTTAGTGAAACCTAGTATTGCGTACAATGCAAGCTATCAAGGAAGGTCTCTCTTACTTGTAATAAAAGCCAAGCTAGTGTTGCATTTAGTGCAAGAATACTTTGGTGTTGTGTATAGAATAATCTAAAATTAATTCTTTTTTAAATTGAAAAAAATATATAATCATTTTTGAGTTAAATTAATAATATCAAATGAACATGAAATTGTATGTAACACAAGCCATGTATAGTTTTGCATATATATCAAGCTAACACGGTGTTTCGTATAGTACAAGTTAATATTGGTGAGTCGTAAAATTCAAGAAATTAAAAAAATTAAATGAATCTATCTAAGAAAATATCAGGGTGTTACAATATTTTGTCAACATGTCCATCATATCCACCTATGAAAATTAATGGATATTGTAATGGAAGGTACAACGGGAAAATATCATGTATGAGTTTTAAATCATCACATATTATTTGAAATATTATATACATTTCTTGATTAAAATATCCAGTGTCACGGATGATATGTAATGAAATATCAGAAGTATCTAGTAAGATATATTTCATTATATCTAGTCTTCATTTTTAAGTAGTATCATTAAATATGAAATTTCATGTGACTGAGGAACATCCGTTGCAGTTATAAAATGATAATATAATGAATTTTTTTTATGAAACATTTGTCAAATTTATCAATAATTTTATAATTCATTTTTGAGTTATGGTTTGACTCATTTAATATGTATACAAAAAATTTGATTCATTAAACCTAAAAACATTTTTTAAATGAATAGGTTATTGAATTTTACAATTAATTGAAGGCCAATATTTTGTTATGAGACTCATTTGTAGTGTCATATATGTAATGTTCTACAATAATTTTTTGTTTTCCATCATGTGGAAAAAAACTACCTATGAGTTGTTTGTTTTCCCATTTAATCAAAATAATTTTGGATACCCACTATTGTTGATTTATATATAAACCATCCCACCAATTGATGTGAATGAAAACATTGATTTTTAAATGTGGATGTGATCTTGGAATGTTTATGCCTTGGTAGACGTATAATTGAATACTAGTGTTATAAGGTATTAGATAAATTCATGCATTATGTCTGATGCAATATTTACTAGTGTGAAACATAAAGAGAAACATGGGTTAAATTTGTTATTTCATTTTTTATTTCTATCATCAAACATAAATTTCGAACCACAATATTGACAGACATTTAAATTATCTCCAATATCTTAGAATAATGAGATTATAATGAAATATAACATATGATATTAATGGAAAACTAATAATAATATATAAAAATATTTACTATTTTATTATATTAATGAGACTGTTTTAGTTATTATACTAACATGTGTCTCCCAATGTTTATTGTAATAGATAATTTTTTAAAGCAACCAATGTTACTATAATTTTTAGTAATGTGTATTTGGAAATATTCATGAACAATCTAAACATTAAATTATTATAAATAAAACTATTATGTGGACATGATTGTAAAATTATCCATAAGATGTATGACACCATTACTTATTACTTATCTTTTTGATTTTACATGGTTCATTGATGATTAAACGTCTAATAATTGGCCAAACCCTATGTACATATTAAAATTTAATCCTTAGGGATGTATAAATTATACTATACAATACATGTATACATATATATGTAAATTATGTTATTTTAATAGTAATATATAACATACATGTATTTCAAAATGGAGTGAAGTTTCAGATAACTTTATCATTGAGACAATTTTCTATAATAGTTGAATGGATACGAAATAATAATGAACTAGGATAAAAGATAGTATATACTGGAATGAGTAGTACATATTGTTATAATGAGTGATGGGTTGAATCTGTAATAATATTATAATCATTCCTCGAACCTAGTATGATTAATGAAGTAGCATTTAATGAGTATAGATAAAATTATATTTGTAGTAAAGTATTCACTATAATACAGTAACATCACACTTAAAAATTGATATACCATGTTGTAACATTATATTTTTCCATTTTTTCTCTTGTTTTATTCAAGAGATATGGGAAAAACTATCACACTTTTGATCCAAATTCAATTAATCGGAAGAATGATTTTACCAATTTATGGTAATTCAAATTCGACGATAAAAGAAAATAAATTGCACCACTAAATTTAAATTGAACTAACCATTTCAATATTTATGTTATAATGTAATGTGTGTTCCTCTCCATGAGATATCATTTGGTGATAGTTCCACATCAAACAAATGACTAGATTAGTGGGGGTTATTTTTTAGTTTAGAAGGTGTTATAAACCACTCTAAACACATTACTAAGGATTATAAGGAATCACCTCTAATATGTCTTCCTATTGTTGTTATAGGTTTTTTTGAGGAACTTCTAGTAAATTAATAGGGAAATCAGTGGTGGATGTTTTATAGGGTATAAACCCCCTATTATTTCACCATGGAGTATCAGTTTAGAAGGGTTTTTAATCCCTTGTAATTTAAGACATTTGTGGGGGTTTTCAAACCCCTTTAATTTAATACATTTGAGGTGGTTTTCAACCTCCTCTAATTTAATACTTAATATGGGATTTTGAACCCATAGTAATTCAATATATTAAAGGGGGTTTTAACAACCTATAATATCATTTATTAGTGGCGGTTAAGAACACCATCATGTTTCTAAATTTAAAGGGGTTCAAAACACCCTCTAAAATTTGATCAGATATTAAAAAAATAACATTAAAACATTTAGAGGGTTTTCTCAACCACCTATAAATTTGATGATTAGTGAGGGTTTCACATATCCCACACTGACTTATACAAAAAAATTGAATTTATAGGGGTTCCTACGACTCTAAATTTGATTATTTGAGGGGTTTTGGTATAAACCCATCAAATTATATAGAAAAAGAATTTATAGGGGATTGTGTATAACCCAGTATAAATAACTACCTATAATGTATTGTTCTTTGGTAGTGTGCATCATGTATCATATAGTAATAAATTATAATATATGTAATCTAAAAATATCCATGAGAGGATGAACCATTAATTTTAGAAAATAATATAAATACATATAGTGAATGAATGATAAATTACACAACAATTTCATGTGAAGATAAATACTAATCTGATAACATATTTATTTGTTGTTTCCTTATTACTCTCTTATAGAAAATTTCATCTCTAAAAAAAGATGGAGATTACATATATATATATTATCATTATTTTAGATTTTTAAGGAGTTTAAAATAATCATGGTATGCATAATTCTGAGTATACAACATATTAAAAGAACCTGGAGCAACTTGTGAGGGGAGGGGTGAATCATGGTATCAAATTTTTCTTTTAAACTGATGGATCTTGTTCCAACATTGATAGGAACCTGTAAAACTTGTCTAAGGATGAATTGCATAATAAAAAAAATCGCACGCAAAGAAAGGGCACATAAATTATTATTTTTTCTCCACTAAGGGCTATATCCAAGGATCATATGCCGGCAGTGTGTCGGTCGTAACAAAAACCTCTATTCTTTAGATGTTTTGGGTTACAAGAGTTTAGCATAGTCACCCTATGCCAGGCGCACTGCCTTTACAAGGTTTAGAGATAGATAACTTCTCCCCTTAGATCTCTTCCGGTGACTCCTCCTAGATCACTGCTTTAGAGAGGTCTTCACTCAGTTTATCAACTTGAATGTCTGTTCAAGGGTTTACAATTAATCAATGAACCATCAACTTTAAATGAATGATCTGTTGAAGTAAAATAATCACGCACAGATTTAATTCATTTTCCCTTACACTGATATGTTATGATGGTTAATTTCACAAACTTATTTGTTCAATTTAGGAGTCCTTTGGTGTTCTGTATACTTCTGCTTTTTCTGCGTTCCACAACGATTTTCATGTACCGTCCAACTCCTCCGTGTACAGTACAAATCCTCCACAAAATGCGCTGCTCCATATTCCACCCTACTCCACATACTGCTCCACACCTTCATGTACCTTCCTACTCTGCGTAATGACTTGATCCGTTGTTTACTGCGAGAGCTTCCTGTGTGAACCACAAACTCTTCCACGGACTATTTTCCTTATTCATACGATTATGTTCACGTACCGTCTTCTCCTCAGCGAACCACTTAGTACTTCTCTGGATTTATTCCTGATATTTTAATCTCCAATCTCATCATCAAACAAAGGGGATTATTGTTCATTAAATCGGAACATAACGTCTCAAACATCGGTAATCTGATTTACCCAAATCTTCAATGTGGGAAAATCTTAAATGTAAATTAAACATCATTCACGAACTGGTAGGATCCACCATGCACCGCTCATATTTTTCAAACAACAATAATCTTACCAATCGTCAACTTCTTGCGTACTGCATGTATTGACCGCGTACCATCGATGCAACCCATTTTCAGCAGCATTCTGTGTATCGCATGCCTTCACTGCGTACCATTGCTATGAACAATTTTCAGTTCTGCACATCATTCCCCGTACCTCTTTCCTTCACCATGTACCCCGCACCTTCACTTCCTGCTGTCCACATTCACCGCATACCAAACACGTTCACTGTGTACCGTGTACCTTCACCATGTACTATCGACCTTCACCATGTATCGTTGCTGCAAACCATTACTGAACTCCCAATGTTTAAGGCCCAAAAAATTGGAAAACACTGGGAAATAGTGCCACCATTAATATAGCTTTCATCCTCAAACATATGACCACTTTTCTTACAACATTCCTAGTCATCCATGTGCAGATTGACAAGAAACACAAACCAAACTTTTTTATTAGCAATGAACATCCTTGTTTCCAACACATATAATATTATTTAAAATTGAAAAAAAATTACATTATGTATGTAATCCAACAAATTTTTACAAATTGGTAGTCAGTAGTACATAAAATCATCATGAGATAAAAAAATATGTCTTCATATACTCTCTAGTAAATAAAATCAGTTTGTATTACCTAAACTATAACCCATTTGGATTTGGTAGAAGAATGAAGTGTGAACCCTAAAAAGAGAAATATGTGAATGAATAATGACTAATAGAATGATATATATATCCTAATTGCTGATTATGAAAAGGTTGTATTTTAATAATGTCATAAAATATTGTAACAAAATTGAAGTACTAAAAATTTTAGAATAGAGATAAAATAACTATAGTAGGTATGATGAAGAACAAAACATATGTGGAGATGAGGAGGGTTAGGTTTGGGGATTCTGAATGAGGAAATAGCTATTATATTTAAATAATAATGACTGGATGAATGAAATAGATGTCCAAATTTGTAAATAGGTCAAACAGATGTATTGTAATAACATAAGAAAAATTCATAAGAAAAGGGAAATTCTAACAATTTTAGAATAGGGATAAAATAAGATTAAACAGTATGAATAAGAATAGACTATATATAGAATAGTGGAAGTTCAATATTGGGGAATCCATAAGGATGAAACCTTTATTCCACTAAAATTTTCATAACCAAATGGCACTTGAAGGCCCACTATTGTGGAAGGAAAATACAGATGAATAAATATCATTAATGAACCTATCGTAAATAGATCTTGGAATGTGATGAATGTTTCATAAGGTTAATGGTTGACACATCAAGGACATTGGTAATAGAAAAGAGAGATATATTTTCTAATTGAGGTAAATCTCTACATTCAGACAAGATGGAAACACATTAGAGGCTGGTCACTTGGGGTCTGTCAGGGAAGAGAGAATGAGAAGAGTGTAAGAGATAGATGTTGAAAATGAAGAAGAATTGGTATATGTGGATGTGGAACATCGAGATGGTTGATCAGTCGAGTGTAGATGGACTACAAAAACCATAGGTGGAAAGGATGGAAACATGTGAGTAGGTGTTGTGGATTAGAGGAAATGAGTAAGAGGAAATGGTTTGGAGGGAAGAGAAATCCCCAAGGGACACCACATTTACAGCAGGGAGGCAATATTTTATGCATATAGTGATATATATATATATATATATATATATATATTAACTCATGAATTAATATTTTTATCTCTATCCACGTGTATTATATTCAATCAATTTAAATTCCACCCTCAAAACACTATGTAGAACCCCATTCCCTATCATGAATTTATTTATTTTAAACTTCAATAAAACACATTTAAATTCACCCATATTAAATATGCATATTAAAAATCATTCACATGTAACATATATATATGTATATATGTATATATATATTAATTATATATATACACACACCGTCATATATATACATATATATAAACACACTTATACTTATACATATACAAATATATTAACACATATAAATACACATGTTATATATATACACAAACATCCTTATATGCATACATAAACCTTCATGTGTTTGTGTTTTTATATGTATATTTATCTCATTTATATACAAATTATCTATATATATATACCCACACATGTATATATATATAGATATATATTTTTCTTTCATATATATATTAATTTTAATTTTCCACACACTATTATTATTGTTTTCCAAATGTAATAATAATAATAATAATAATAACAACATTTGTTATTATTATTAAATATCTGACAACATTACCACCATTAAATTTTTTAAATAAAACTTTCATTTAATTTCTAATAATAATAAATAAATTTTTATTAAGTACACAATTATATTTATGTAGAACAAGGTGATATTATCAATGTTATTACCTAAACTCCCAATAAATATTCTCCCATTCTGAAATGTCACTCATCAACTAAGTATATTTAATTACACAAGTAATTTCAAATTTTTTATCTTTAATAATAATGATAATAATAATGTAATTATTATTAACATTATGTTCGATGTAATTAAACATGCAATGTGAATAAGGATTATAACGCGTCTATTGTAAAACAAACATCCCTAACCTAAAAGTGTTCTCTTATTTCTCATATGAGACACTTGTTTTGGGTCTATTTTAAAACGCCCAATTGTTTTATATCCAAGGATATATGGACCTGCTTTCCAAAGGTAGGCGTTTACTGGGCGATTTGGCCAACGACACTTAAGAACTCACATTGGTCAATAGGATGGGAAGTCGGGCTCATCGCACCATTTTGGGAGGAATTATTGCCTATTCTGGGACTCTCTTATTGATTTAAGACATATTCATATGTTTGCGAATCTTTGGTTTGTACCCAAGCATAGTATCCACAGACTTCTCCTGGTGGGAAATGGTCAGCTGGACGCAGGGGTTCATAATCATTTATGCCCGAGGTTTACCATCCCTCGTTGGATTAATGACCCTGAGGAGTCAGGACTCATTGAGGCAGTACTAGGAGTGGCATGGTGAACCAATGTGAAGATAGTCGGATCGACTAGTTGTTGGGATTGAACCTCGAGGAGGCTTCCTACGTACCCTGCTTAGGAGACAGGGATCAAAGTCCACGTAGTTCTAATTAGCTTGGGGCTTATGATCTGAGGTAGCCCAGAGTAATGGATTGGGGCTTACACTCTGATGAAGCCCATGGTGTGGATTGGGGATTACACTCTGAGGAGGCCCATGGTGTGGATTGCGGATTACACTCTAAGAAGTCCCATAAGAGGATGTCATGGTCGATGTCTACTCTAAGCCCATGTGAGTCATTCTCGTTGTGAGAAACAAGAGGTAGTAGAGACCAGACAATCACATCGCGAAAGGTGCATCTGTGGGAAGTAGAGTGGGGCTTATGCATAGGGTGGCCCATAAGGTCGGGGCTTACTCCTAGATGGACGCCCAGGGCAACAAAGCGCAATGGGAGAGGGAAAGAGGTTCTCTCATGCCCGTCACCTCTCTTGTTCTTGGGGGAAGTATGGAAGCGCATGGGGGCTTCCTTCTGATGGGTATTTTACTACCCCTGAAGAAGGGAGAAGTGTCCCAGCCTCAATGAGTGGAGGGGAAAAAAGGGGGCTATCGAGCTCAGACTCTACATTACCGTAGGAATGTGAACCCATTAATGTTTCGAAAATCCTCCCAAGGGTCGGAGGAACCCCTTTACCCCTTCTTACCATGGGTATGTGAACTCAAGATGGCACGCTGATGCACCTGAGGGTTATACCACACGGGTCTGGGGGCTCTGGTGGAGGCCTCGACTCAAGGCCGATGAATGGGGCAATGAGGGGGTTGCGGAGGATCAGGTCAGATTGGGCGGATTTTATCTAGCTCGGGGAATGGGAACTCTGAAGGATCTGGAGTGCCACATAGGTGTATGAGTGGTGGCGCCCTACGCGTAGGGAGGTGCTACGTGGCTGGAGAAGCCGTCTGTGAACCAGGGTGGTTCACGGACTGATAGGCATTCCGTGAACTAGGGTGGTTCGTGGCTTGGCAGGGATCCTGCGAACCAAGGTGGTACGCGGCTTCGGGTTCAGTCCGCATACTAGGTTGGTTCACATAGGGTTCCATGCGAGTAGTGGCGGCCAAGGGCGGTGTCGATTAGGGGTTCATCAGTCGAGGCTTCGCCCGCGCAGGAGGGTTCTACGGGGCACGATGGATCGGAAAAAAGGTATAAACTCCCTGGTTCATGGGGAGTGCATCCGTGGTGGGGCCTTTGTTCATGGTATTCTTTTCTTTGTTATATTAAGTTCACGGTTTACCAAGTTATTATGAGTTTTCAGTTCCTTATTAACCCGCTTCCAACTCCATACCTGTTCTGGTTCACGAACTGGAACTTCGCGGCTTGCAAAATGCTAAGCTCCTTCCTTCAAAATTCTTCCACCTAAATCTGTTCGAGCTCCCTTCGAATCATTCCTTTGTGGATCATCCCCCTCGATCTCCTTTTATAGAGTGGGGAAATAGATATATATGTGGTCATGTGGAACTTTTTGCGGAGGCCCATGATCAGGGACCTAGTTCACGGATGACTTGGTCAATCCGTAATTCACGAGTGCATCGAGTGCATCTCCCCCACGAACCAAATTATCTAGGGGTGTGCGTCACGGCCACGGAGGGCTCTGTCTCTATTCTGCGAATTACAATAGATGCGGATCAGGCCGGTTGAGGCGGTCCGTAGCTGGGGCGGTTCATGATGATGGACCGGTTTGGCGCCTGTCCTGCTTCGCACCTGCGGATGATCTCCATCTCCATTCCGCAAACGAAAATAGTCCGCGGAGGGGGTGCTTCGTAGAACCAGCCATGGGGAATCATCATTTGGGCTAGTCTACGGACCGGTTCGGCTTTGTGCATCCTTTTAGTTTTCTCCATTATTCCCCTAAATTTGTTTTGGGGGGGGGTGGATTAGGTAAAATCTCCTTTGCGGATTTTTTTCAGGTCCCTACAAATGCCCCCCATCAGATTGGGGTCTGATCAGAATGAAGAGGAGGCCATTCCGATGCAGAGTGGTCCTAAAACATGGATGGTTTGCGGTAGAGGAGTGGAAATGGTAGGGGACCACACCTATAAATACGGGGGCCATTCCTTTGTCTTTTACCGGATTCTTCGCAAATCCAGAGCCCTCTCACTTTTTGTCTTTGTGCTCTCATTACTTTGTGAAATGCCTCATCCGTGAACCAACTCCCACTTTTTGCGAACCATTCCTCCTTCACGGTCTCCTTCATCCATGAACCAATTTCCCAACTGCGAACCAATACTTTTAATTAATTAAAAAGTAAGTCACAACATACCACAGAGGAATTCTATCCACGGTTTTGATGGTTCGCGGACTGAAATCTTCCAAATCCTTAAAATTTATTAACTCTTCCAAATCTAATTATTTAAATCCAGGATTTAGATTCCATGGAGAAACTTGGTTTGTGGTTTTCTAGACAACGCTCCGTGGGCTAGGGTACCGCGGACTGCTTCTGCACAGGGTTGGTTTGCAGGATGCAGTCATCGCGAACCACCTTTTGATGCCTGTTCATGAAGGCTTCTCAATTCCTTTGTCCAAATTTTATTTTTCCAGACTAACCATTTGGTGGTATTCATAATACAGGGAGAAAACATGGTCCCCCCTCGCCCTACACCTAGGCCTGTCACCGAGCCTCTCCCGATTGGTTCAGGGAGGCGTCTATCTAGGATTCGTAGAGCGGATAGCATCAAAGAGGACCCTAGTCGGTCCATCATTCCAGAAAATGGTGTCTTGAAGGAATTTATCTCTCCAAATATCTTGTGTTATCCACTATCACATCGAATTCCACTTTACGACTTCGGTCTTCAAGATGACGTCCCTATCCCTCGTACTTTCTCAGGTCTTCCGTCTCCTTGCATGGAAGCATCACCAAAGTGCATTTAGGAGAACCTCACCCAATCGGGGGAGATAATCTCTAATCCTGACTTGAAATATGCTTTCATTATAAGAGGCTTTGTCTGGACCCAAAGCAATTAGTACACACAAGACTTCTCTCAAGAGACTATCCTCAAGAGTTACCCCTCTGTAATCAACCTTGTTCGAGTGGACCCTGATGCGGGGTGGATTCCTAGGTGGGATCTTCGATCTGGTGGGATATTCTCAAACGACTGGGCCTGGGCCTTCTGGGTCCACCATCATTGCTGAGAATCTCATGAGTGACTGGAAGTTGTCAATCTGTACTCCGTAGTGTGGGCCTCCCAGTTTGCTGTTTAACCACCATCTTTGATCCTGCCTGACCTGCTCAGCCGCTGGTGTTCAAGCACTAATACTTTCCACCTAGCCCATGGTGAAGTTGGAATTATCTTATGGGACATCTACCAATTGGTAAGGATTCCAATCATTGGTGAAATGTATGATGAGTTTCTGCCCACTCCTGACGCATGGGACAACGTCGAACAGGTGCCTCTATTAGCGAGGGATCTGCTGGTTATGGCAGAGTAGTCATTGGGTTAGGCCTTGCGTGCCTGCTCACTTATTCCCAATATAACCTAGATAGGGTTATTTATGAACACCACTGGTCATGTTACAAAGATCAAGCACCCCAAGACTCATCCTTCTCAACAGTCACGAACCATCCCAGGTTCCTACTGGGCAGTTCTGGAGGCGGGTGATTACCTTTCATGGGGTTACGAGGTGTTCCCTAGTGTGCCGTCTGTGCTTCGAATGGTAGGTCTATTTGATATGATTCTGAGCGGGTGGCTATTCTCATCTCGGGATATCAACCTAGGTGTCAGGGCTTGCACCATGATGATGGCAGTTGAGCTGGCGGAAGGCCGTTCAGTGAACTTGGTCATGCCACTTTGGCTCGTATTTACGAACTGCTGAGCCACATGCAGGAGGGTGGGTCACCCTACCATCTGAGTGGACCATTCAAATTATTATATGGCTGGATATTAGATCATTGCCGCTATTATGAGTATTGTCACAACACAGTCATCCCGCTTCCTACCTTTCAGCCTACCCTGCTTGATATAGCTGGGGTTCGTCTGATGTCCTTCAATCCTGAGGAAATCATCGAGCGCCAGAGTGACTTCTCCCAGTTTGATTTTGCTCCCTACCCCACTCCTTCCCGCATCATGGTTGACAACTGTAGGGGGAGCCTTG
Organism: Viscum album; assembly: GCA_963277665.1. Lineage (NCBI taxonomy): Eukaryota > Viridiplantae > Streptophyta > Magnoliopsida > Santalales > Viscaceae > Viscum > Viscum album. The sequence goes on along the minus strand of OY728153.1, from coordinate 1,351,821,288 downwards.
AGGAACGTTCTTACACGATTTCCCCGCGGGATGGGTTTCTGGCCACGCGGATTGACGGGGTTTCTTTATGTTAGTTGTATGATCCCCATCCTTTCTCCCATTACTTTGGGTGTATATAACTCCAAGTTTCCCTTCCCCCTCCTCGGGCTTGAGGACTGCACCCGGCCACTCTCCTTCAATGGTGGTTGATGCTGATGCGGGAGGGATCTGACACAAGAATTCTCTTGCTTGGTATGGGAGCGGCTGCCAACCTATCTTTGGAGTACGCAAGAATGTGGGTAAAACATTACCCCAATGGGATCCTGGGAAAGGCTGTCCAGAAGGTTCCCAAGTCAGGAGTCATTACGGCTTCCGTGCCTACCACACCTTCCTCATCAGCTCTGAGGGAGGACCGACTGATGGCTCATCGGTCAAAGAGACTCAAGGGATTTTCCTCTCCCAGCCCCTCTGCAGTCGAAGTTCAGATGAACCCAGCCTTCTTAGACGCAGATGAGGATGACCCGGTGGATTTGGTTCATAAAGAGACAATTCCTGAAGTTTTACCGACCGATATCAGACTCAGAAACTTGATTCCCAAGCCCGAATTGGGGTTAGAAGCTTCAGAACTTCCAGCTTTGGAACCGTCTTCTGGTGTGCACATGCCTGTGCTTATTGCAATGCCATAATTTCTTCCCATGCTATCTAGTGAGGATACCAAAGATCCTTGTGTCATGGCAGACCACCAAGTAGTGCGCAGGTGGGCCTGGACCCGAATTTGCGAGATTGTTGCTGAAACTCCTCTAGCTGAGATGGAAACTAAAACCGAAACTATTCGACAAATCTTCCTGGGTTTGGGGTCAGGTGGCTTTGACTATCGGCAGTTCCATTATCTCGCTTGCAAAGTTTTCATGGCCCGTGAAGAAGTTTCCACTAGTGAATGAAAACTTGCTCACCTTTTTCCTCTCATTACGGGACCCGGGCCCTAGAGAAAGCCACAATATATCTCTGTTAGCTGATAGCACAGGAGGTGATCTCTCGAAATCAGGTGGCCATCCTATCCTCCGAGTTTCATGAATGTGAAGAATGGGTAGCAATGCTGAGGGGTCAATTATCAACTATGATAGGTCATATTGAAGCCACCAGGAAAGGGATCAACGATCTCCAAACAACAGTGCAGCGTACTCGTTCAGTGGCTAAGGTTGAGGCTAGGGAAAAGGCCATGCTGGAGCAGTCTCACAACGACCTTTGTCGCTTGGTTGTTGATCTGGTGGAGAGAGCGATTCAGGCTCCTTTATTACTATCAGATCCATTCTTGTACTCTCTATTTTACTTACCCCTCATTTATTTTTTTTGTGAGGGAGAGACCCCATCTTGTAGACATCCTCCCCTTTTCCCCTGTTCTTTAAACGGAACACAAGCCTACGACAATATTTTATTGCTGTAAAATTTGATTTTTGCTGGATCACTTGTTGCTTAAATAAAAACTCACTGAATCGGAATTAATCATAACTTAGGAAAATAGAAACAAACTCTATCTTTTTCCTGGACCATGGGGTCCAGCGAGCATAGTTTTACTATTTCTAGGGTTTGGTAGAAAAACCCCACAAACTTTTCATCATTTATTTTAATACCCTAATTTTTCCTGGGCCCGTTTAGTGTGGACCTAGCGGGTATGGCCCGACTTTTTCTTAGGTCTCCCTTTTCAGGTTTTCAGCCTAACAGGATTTGTGCCTCTTTTTGTCAGCGGTTTAAAGTCCCACCATCAAGACTATCATTAATAATGTTTTAGGTCGAACATCATTGACCAAGCATGGTGGGGCAAGGGCCCCAATGAGGTTTGGTTGATTAAAAGATGTCTCAATGTCCTCCAGACACATATGGAGGGAGTGTGTTCATATTTGAACGACATGCATGGCATGTCTCACGACATGGGAGTTGTATCGGCATGCAGAGGTGGGAAGAGCATCACCCAAGGAAATCTTGCCTTTGGTATATGGGCCATGGGCGATCAATATGCAGAGCCGCTGAGGGCATGATATGCATAGTCATGAAAAGGTGTCCTTAAGTCAATGAATCTCTATTTCTGATGGCCATAGGACTTCATGAAATCAGGGCTTATGGACACCACCATGGGTGGCTTGGAGAATTATGAAAACCACCAAGGGTGGATTGGAAAGGGTATGTGACGTCTGAAAGGTTTTGAGAATATCTGTATCAATCGGGAGTTTGGACTAAGGGTCTTTGTCCTATGCATTTATCTAGCGTGAAGGATGGTTGGAGCTTGGCGCAGTTTAATGTCATGCAGCTGGGACATTATCTAGAATGGAAAGGCTTCTCTTTGTTCTTGGAAATCTCACCAAAGACGTTTCACCATATTCAGGTAGGGTCGTGAAAGAGGATGATAAACTGCATCTTAGAGGGTTTCCAAATCCCGGGATAGACATGAGGTCTTAGGGGCCAAGAGGCGTATGGAGAGAAGCATTGCCTAAGGAAATATATCCTTTGGTAGATGTGACAGGGGATATCAATATACAGAGCCGCTGAGGGCATGGTATGCATAGTCATGAAAAAGAGTCCTTGGGTCAATGATTGCATTCTCTCGATAGCCGGGCAACTTCAGGGAAGTTGAGATTCGGTACCACTAGGGGAGGCTTATGAGAGTTCAGCTTTTTCTAAGTACAGAGTATGGTTTATGAGGGAAGGGTTCCTGGATACGGGAGAAACATCTATGCTAAATTTCCTGAGAATGGGTGATGTCATCCCTTCTCACGCTGGTGTGAGAGGGTGGTTTGTGTAGGTCTAACCCGTGCACTGAGGGATAGAGAAAAGCCTTTGTTTCTTACTGAACCCATGACAAGTTTGGTCATATAGTTTAACATCATGTGGTAAGGACGAGGAGCATTATTAAAGGATGTTGTGCAGTTTAACGTCATGCAGTGAGGATGGGGAGCATTTTTAATGGGTGCTGTGCAGTTTCACGTCATGCAGCGAGGATGGGGGGAATTTTTTAACCAGTAAAAATGCTTGTAGTTGAAGGAATTTTCCGGGATGGTTAATGCCAAGCGGCCAAGTCATTCTATGCAGTTTAACGTCATGTGGTAACGACGTAGTTGCAAAGTCCTCTCTTGATCAGAATGTAATTCGGCTTGAATATTCTAGCATGCCTCAGACAAGGAGAAGGGTTGATTGGTGTAAATCCTGGTTCTCGGGTTTCTTGGATCAAGAGAAATGATATGGGGGATCTGCGGCCAGTAAGTGTACGGAGCTAGGAAGAGTGTCGCTTGAGGAAATCTTGCCTTTGGTAGACGGGCTAGGGGATATCAATATGTAGAGCTGCTGAGGGCATGGTATGCATAGTCATGAAAAGGTGTCCCCGAGTTGATAACATTTCGCTTCCGATGGCCGTGAATGGTTATGAGGATCCGTAATTTTCTTGGCCACGAAGTCTATTATCTGGTAAGAAAATATCTGAACATTTCGGGCATATTCGGCCCTGGTTGCTGTTAAAGATTAGAGAGCTCCCAGTGCTAATTTATCTTGCGTGTGCGGGTGTACCTTCACTCTATGCAGTTTAACGTCGTGTGGTAAAGACGAAGTACTCCTAGTTTAGCGGTCATAGAGCTCGGACCAATGGGTGACTATTACTGTAATCACTTGAAGGATAACTGAGTTATCATGCTCTAATATACTCTCAACAGGGTGGGGGATGAAGGTTGTAAACTGCAAATCTGAGGTTTCCCAGATCAGGAGATGTGGTGTGGGGGCTCTAAGGCTGATAAGCGTATGGAGCTAGGAAGAGTACCGCCCGAGGAAATCTTGCCTTTAGTAGATGGGTCAGGGGATATCAATAGGCAGAGCCGCTGAGGGCATGGTATGCATAGTCATTCAAAGGTTTCCCCGGGTTTATTACTTTCCACTTCCGATGGCCATGAATGATTATGAAAACCTGAGATTTCTCACAGTACAGAGTTCGGCATATGGGGATAATGGTGTCCGAGCATACAAGAAAAATCTTCACTACAATTGTCCATTGAGTCAAAGTATCCTAGTTGTGTCCTGATGTTCGTGGATGCAGGTCGTCACGTGAGCCACGTGTGGATACATAAGCTAACCGGGTTGGGATACCCTGGCAACATTTGGATGTGAATAGGGGGACAAACTTGTAAACCACTATGCCATAAATTTATGGATCGGGAGATATGATATGGGGGCTCTGAGGCCGGCATGCATACAGAGCTAGGAAGAGTATCTCCTGAGGAAATCTTTCCATTGGAAGACGATCCAAGGGCTATCAATATGCAGAGCCGCAGAGGGCATGGTATGAATAGTCATTCAAAGGTGTCCACAGGTCGATGCCTTTCCACTTCCGATGTCCATGAATGGTTATGAGGATCCATAATTGTCCGGGCCGTTTAGTATGATGTATGTGGAGGATGCATCTAAATGCGCAACGAGTACTTCCATCTTGTTTTTCCATATATCTTTGGTGGTTTGCGATGAAATACATGTAGTTTAACATTGTGCGGTGATGAATTGGTCCATACAGTTTAACATTTTGTGGTGAGGATGTAGTCCGTGCAGTTTACCATCGTGCGATGGGGACACAAGTTACACCCCATGCAGGTCTGGTATGTACACGGGGGAAATGGGCATTTTTTTTACTTCTTATCTGTGCAGTTTAACGTCGTCCGGTAAGGATGCAAAAATACACCCCGTGCAGGTCTGGTCCATACACGAGGGAAAGGGAGCATTCTTAAATCTTATTATCCGTGCATTTTAATGTCGTGCGGTAAGGATGAGGAATACACCCCATGCATGGCTAGTCCGTACACAGGGGTAAGAGATCATTTTTTAACTTTTATTTGAGCTAGCTAGGCCAGGGTGTGGAACTCTGGCATCACTGCGTATCCTGCGAGGGTAGAAATCAAGCCTTACGTAGTTCTCTACTAAATACACCCCATGCAGGTCTCATACCTACACGAGGGAAGGGGTAAATTTTAATCTCTTATTTTAGGGTGGCTGGGCCAGGATGGGGAATCCCGACGTCACTACATATCATGCGAGGGCAGGAATCAAGCCGTACGTAGTTATCTAAAATCCGTGCAGTATAACGTCATGTGGTAAGGACGCGAAATACACCTTGTTCAGGTCTGGTCCGTTCACGGGGGGAGGGATAATTTTTGTCTTTCCTTCTTCTTCTTTTTTTTAGAAGTGGCTAGGCCAGGATGGGGGGTCCTGGTGTCGCTATGTATCCTGTGAGGGCATGAATCAGTCTGTACGTAGTTCACTGAAATCTGTGCAGTTTAACGTCGTGTGGTAAGGACGATGAATACACCCTGTGCAGGTCTGGTCCGTACATGGGGGAGAGAGGACATTTTTAACTTTAATTTGGGGGTGGATGGGCCGATATGCGGAACCCTGACATCACTACGTATCCTGTGAGGGCATGAATCAAGCCGTACATAGTTCTTTGAAATCCGTTTAGTTTAACGTCGTGCGGTAAGGATGAAGGATGCACCCCATGCAGGTCTAGTCCGTACACGGGGGAAAAGGGAATTTTTAAACCTTCTTGGGGATGGATGGGCTAGGATTGAGGACCCTGGCATCGCTACGTATCCTGCAAATGGCAGGAATCAAGTCATAAGTAGTTCTCTAAAATTTGTGCAGTTTAACATCGTGCGTTAAGGATGAAATACTCTTAGGTTAAGGTCATAGAATTTGGACCGTTGGGTGCTTGGAAGTTTAACGTCTTGCAGCTTGGATGAGGGTTACACCCCGTGTAGGTTTGGTCCATACATGGGGGAGAGAGGACATGTTTAACTTTAATTCGGGGTTGGCTGGGCCAAGATGGGGAACCCTGGCATCACTACATATCATGAAAATGGTAGTAATCAAGTTGTACGTAATTCATTGAAATCCGTGCAGTTTAACATCGTGCAGTGAGGAAAAAATACTCTTAGTTTAAGGTCATAGAGTTTGGACCGTTGGGTGATTGGAATTTTAATGTCTTGCAGCTCAGACGAAAATCCTCTTGGTTACTACACGAAATACTTCTTCAGGAACCTCACATTTGTAGGAGCCGTGGTGAATTTCTCGTCCATAGAGATCAGGGCATATGCTCTGTTGGAGCAGACCTTGTGTATAACGTATGGTCCCTCCCACTTGGGCTCCATCTTTGGAGGTTTCCTTCCAGGTATCATTGGGGTCTGGAGGACCAACACCAATTCTCCTTCCATGAAAGACCAAAGACAGACCTTTTTATGGAAGGCTCGTGAAATCCGGTTCTGCTAGACATCCAGATGGTGCAAAGTGTGCAGCCGCTTCTCGTCAAGCTGTTCCAATTCACCTAGCCGTAATTCTGATTTCTCATCGTCAGATAATTGATCACAGATGTCAACATCGAGTGAGGTAATTTGGAGTTCAGTGGGCAGGACCGCCTCTGTACCGTATACCAGTGAGTACGGGGTAGCCCGAGTAGCGGTGCGGATTTTGGTTCGATAAGCCAACAATGCATGGAGGAGTTTATCCAACCATGACTTATTGTCTTTTTCCACCATTTTCTGGAAAATATTGGACAAGGTCTTATTAATAGCCTCTATTTGTCCATTGGCTACTTTATGGTAGTAAGATGAGTGGTTAGCCTTGATAGCATATTCTTGGTATAGTTTTTCCAATTCAGTAGAGTATAAGTTGGTGTCATTATCTGTCAGTATGGTATGAGGGACACCAAATCTGGTGATGATATTGGTTTTCACAAAGCTAACAATTTTTCTTTCCCTGACTTCCTTAAGGGGTAAAACTTCTGCCCATTTGGAAAAGAAGTCGGTTTCTGTGAGGATATACTTTAGTTGTTTGGCTATGGAGGGGGGATATGGTCCCATGACGTCCATTCCCCAGATGTTAAATGGCCAGGAGTACTTTTCCTGATGAAGTAACTCTAGGGGTTGGTGTATGAAGTTGGCATGAGTGGAATTTTGCAGTAAAGTGCTCTCAATATCGTGCCACTATGGGCCAATAGTACCCATGTCTTTGAACCTGATGGGAAAGCTTGGTCCCTGGATGATGTGCTCCACATAATCCGGCATGCACTTTAGTCATGACAGCAGCAGTTTCTTCTCTATCAATGCATCTGAGGAGGACTCCATCGAGGCCTCATTTTTAGAGGACCTCTTGTTGACATGCACTGCCACATAAAACAAAGTTGATTTCCCTTCTCTGTATTTTCTCTCGTTCATCCCTATCTAATAGAAGTTCTCCCCATTGAAGGTAGTTTTCCATGGGGGTCATCCAACCGGTGGCGGGAGCATATGGATCAGGGATAAGACTAATTTCGTGGATCTCCTCCATCTTGGTATGGACAAACGGCAAGACCATTCGGTGGTGAGAAATACTGATTAATGTTTCATCCCGGTCTAGGTCAGCTAAGTCTATGGCCGCATTGGCAAATGCATCGGCCTGGGCATTATGAGACAGGGGAATATAGGTCAATGTTTGTTCTGTGGAAGATTCCACCATTAACCCTCAGACATAGTCAAACGGGGGAATCAACTCCTCTTTTTTAATAGCATAGTCACCATTGACTTGCTTAATGACAAGTTCTGAGTCACCTTATATGTTAAGGTGTTATACTTGTCCCTGGAGTGCAAGTTCCAGGCCTGCAATGAGGGATTGATATTCTACTTCATTGTTTGTACATCCCTCTGATAGGATGAAAGAATATATCAAGACTTCCTTTTTCAGGGATATGAGTATTATCCCCAAGCCCACCTTGTTAAATTTGGGGTCTTTCATCCTCTTACCGGTTGGGCTTCGGGATGTACCGTCGAAGTACATTTCCCATGTTGGGAGATACTATTGAATCATGAAGATTTCTTCATCCGGTAGCTCGATGTTCGGTGCAGTAGTCCCTGTTGAAGGGTTCTCTTCTAGAAAATCTGCTAATACCTGGACCTTGATGGCCTTCTGAGGCACAAACTAGATGTCAAACTGTTGCAGGATGACTGCCCATCGAGATAGGCACCCAATCAACATCGGGAGGCTGAGGATGTACTTTAGCGGGTTATTACATGAAACCAAGTGGACTTCATGATGCTGTAGATAATGTCGCAGCTTTTGAACTGCGAAGACAAAGGCCAAACAACTCTTCTCAATTTTTGAGTATCGAGTCTCATCATCAATCATCATTTGGCTGAGGTAATAGAGACTGTTTTCACTGCCAACATCATTCTTTTGCACGAGGAAGGCTCCTAGTGACCGCTCTAGGGCCGTCATGTTTAGGATGAGAGGTCTTCCTTCGACTGGGGGCATGAGCACCGGTGGGCTAAAGAGGTACCTCTTTAGTCTGTCAAATGTCTCCTGGAAATCCTTTGTCCACTGGTACGTAACTCCCTTCTTCATTAACCAGGTAAAGAGAAAACATTTTCCTACCAGGTTGGCTATGAATCGCCTGATATAGGCCATGTGACCTTGAAATGATCTTAACTCGGTGAGATTGCGGGGAGGTGGCAGGTCAAGGATATACTTTGTCTTTTCAGGGTCGACTTCGATGCTGCGATGGTGTACGACGAAGATAAGGAATTTCCCTGAGGTAACCCCGAAGGCTCACTTCAAGGGGTTCTTCTCCAGGCTATGCTGTCAAAGTTTGTTGAAGACGGTCTCATGGTTTGACAGGTGATCTGAGCGCTATCTTGATTTGACAACCATGTCATCTACATAACATTCGACGAATTTCCCCATGAATGGCTTGAAAATATGATGCATGGAGCGTTGATATGTGGCACCAGCATTATTGAGACCAAAGGGAATGACCCTGTAGCAGAATATTCCTTGAGGGGCCCTGAAGGCAGTGGTTTCCTTATCTTCTCGGGACATCCTGATTTGATTATAGCTAGAATAGCCATCCATGAAGGACAGAGCCTCATACCCAGCCATTGCATCGATTAATAACTCGGTGATCGGGACCGGGAAGTCATCTTTCGGGTAATGCTGATTGATATCTCTGAAATAGATGCAGACACGGATTTTCCCATTCTTTTTCTTGATAGGGACGAAGTTGTCCAACCATATGGGGTACTAAACCTTTCGAATGAAGCCTCCTTTAATGATCTTATCAACTTTATCCTTTATTTTGGAAGCATGCGAGGGGTGTTTCCTTCTTGTGGCATATTTATAGCCCCGGTGGTCTTCTGGCAGACCTAGGCGATGCATTGCTACTTCGGGATCGAGTCCCGGAAGTTCTGTGTAATTCTAGGAGAAGACATCCTGTTGTTGTCTCAAGAAGGAGGTATATACCTCATACTCCTCAGGGGACATGGCTGCACTAATGAGAGTGGGCCTCAGATCTTCCTCGATACCCAGGTTTATTTCCTTGATCACGTCCACAGTGGTGGAGATACCTTCCTCAAATACGGGAGGTCCATCCCTAAGATCTTCCTCCTCTTCTTCCCCTAAATCCTCATCTTCTTGATCTGACAGAGGGAGAGTTTCTGGGCCGGGATCTCAGGGGTTTGAGGGAAAGGCATCGCGGGCATCCCTACTCGATTATTCATCCCCATATTGTGGGTTGGCGGACGTTCCTGCATTGTCACACTCGACCGTTGTGGCTGAAGTCATGAGGACAGCTGAGTGTGTGTCCAAACTTGAACCCCTACTCTCAATATGATTGATGGGCAGTACGTAGTCTCTACCAAGCTAGCTGAGGGGGTCATCAGGAACCATTTCCAGGCCATTTGGAGCGGGGATTCAGTCAATACCATCGGCCAAAGGCTTCTTCCACTTTTTCTAATAAACCCCAGTGTTAATGTAGTGTGACTCGAAGAGCTCGAAAGGGGCCTTGTCAGCTTGCAGTGTACCACATTTCCCATTGACACAGTATTTGATACACTGGTGGTAGGATGAAGGAACAGTCATGTGCTTGTGGAGCCACGACCTTCCCAGAAGGGCATTGAATGATGTGTTCTGCCGGACCACTAGGAATTCCGAGTAGGCCATGAGGTCGCCAAAATGGGTCTTTAGATTAATTTTTCCCATTGGATTTCGTAACCTAGCAGAGTCGTGGACTAGGGTATTAAATCACCCTAACTGTATCCCAACATATGGAGTGTCTATAGGGGAAGGAGGTTAACTCCAGATCCATTGTCAATAAAGACTTTGTGGATCTCAACATCATCTAGTGTCCTAGTCACATATAGTGTTTTGATGTGTCTCTGCATTATGTAATCTTCATCTTTATTGGTGAAGGAGATCACTACATTGCATTCAGTTGAGCCAATCTCCATCCGGTAAATCATGGCAGCACCTACCTCGGACTGAAACTCCTGGGGGCTGAGCAAGGCTTCTATAAGTGACTCCCTGAGGTCGGCTGACAAACCTAGGGCATCTAGGATCGACATCTTGGATGGTACCGACGCCAGCTGCTTAAGGATGTCATATTTTTTCTCCAGCACCCAACACTTCTCCACTAGTGGGAGTGTTCTAGATGGCATCTTGGCAGTTGGAATACATGATGAGGAGGGACCGACTGCGGGGTCAGATGTCGATGATGTCCCCAGGTTCTGGGGACTTGGCTCGGCTGGTCTGTTCGTGCGCACCAGGCGGTTAGACACTTGTTCCTCCTCTCATGGGTATCGTGGAATGATGGGGGCAGAGTGGCCTCTTGTGGAGTTATAGGGATGTTCTTTCTCCCGCTGAGTCTGTTGAAGGGATCTCCAATGAGTTTCCATGATATTGACGGTTTGGGACGAGGTTCAACCCTAGGGTTAGTTTCAGCTGTGACTGTGCCTCCCCTGGTATCCCATGCCTCCTCGATTCCTTGTCCCAGCTCCTCATCTCGGGAACTTGAGTTCATAACCATACCCTTCGTCAGGGAATGATTCCATAAGACGGATGAAATTGATGGAACCAAAGATCATCTCCTTATCCTCTAACAGGTCAACCTAGTCGGTCGTCCCTGATGGGGTCATTTGGTGGGTCGGTGCCTATGGAGCCAAGTTTGGGGGCATGAAATCTGACAACATTAGGGATAACTTCATCCTTGTTCCGAATTTCTCCTCTTGCGCTTGTCTCCTCCCTTTTCGATTACGCCTGGATGACCGGCTCATGGAGGGTTGTAAGGCCGATACTGTCGGTTGTACGACATCAGGGGATGTTGGCGGTAACACTGGATACCGTATCTGAGCTCAGAGTATGCCCTGGGCTCGGTTGATAGTCTTCCGAGTCATCCAGTTATCAAATTTCTGCCCCTTTTTTCGGGTGACTTCCTGCCACCCCTCCCCTTTGTTAGAGTCAGTGGTATAAATATACATCACATGTGATGGGGGTGGTCCCAGCTCGACCTTCCCAGAGTCTACCATCATTTGTTGGAGGTATTTAAAGACAAAGAATTCTCGAATATTGTGCCCAACATCCAATGGTAGGGACAGTAATCTAGCCTATCGTTGCGGACGACTTCTTCTGGTTTTATTGGCTCCGGGAGGCGGAGTAAGTTTCAATTCATGGTGGCGATAAAGTAGTCGCGGACTTGGTCCTCTCGGAACGAGTATTCTTTATGTTTTTGTTCCTCATACTGGTTCCGCTTCGATCCTCTCCGATCATCCCTCCTAGGCGGAGGTGGACGCTAATGTTCACGGGGGGCCTTGACGATTTGGTGGAGGCCGGAGCGGTGGAGCAGGGATAGGGGTTGGCTTGAGCGTGAAAGAGGACACTTCAGTTCTGGTTGCTCTCTTTGTGGGAGCCTGCAAGGCTATTCAAGACTTCAAATTGGTCCGCTGTAGGGAGTCCTCGATTCTCTGGGCAATGGCCGGGAGATGGCGGAAGCCATTATTGCACACCACTGGTATGAGCAGAGTTCCCAACTCATCTCTAAGATTGTTGATACATATGGAGAGCTACTCATCTTAAGGCATTGGCATGTTCATAGAGTAGGTTAGACCTTTCCATCTAGAGATGAAATATGAGACCCTATCGTTCTCCCTCTTCTTACAGTTCATGAGGTCGATGACCATCATCATAGGAAATGTTGAGCTGAAATGGAACAGGAATAGCTTCCGAAGGTCTTCTTAGCTTTTTATTGACTGGGTTGTTAGACTCATTTACCAGACAAAGGCGGATCCTTTCAAGGTCCGTACAAAGCATCTGAGTTTCACTGCTTCTTGTTGTTCTGGAGTTCCCATCATAGGGTCGCAATAAGACGCGTAGTGCATCAAGTGCTGTTCCGGATCGCCTGATCCATTGAAGATTGGGAATACAGGGCTCCCAATATTGGGTGGAGGTGGTGTGTTTCTCACCCAATCTAGGTAGGGCTTCCGCTCTGGTTGTATCGGAGCACGCCGACCTTTCATTTCTTCCAATCGAGCTGTTAGTGCCTCGATGGTGTTGGTGAGTCCCTAGTTTACATCCTGTTAGGCCTGGTCCTGGGTAGGTGTAGCCTGAGGCATTCCTTGATTATCCCACTCAGTTGGCGCTAGGGGTGCATGTGCCGTTTGTGACACCTTCGAAGGGTTCAGGCATACTCGCTCCAGTTGCTTCCTAAGTGAAGGGAAGTCTTGGTATTCATCTAGATCTGTATTAAGGTAGTTGGACGGGCCAGGCTCCTCGTTGGATGAAAGTCCTGACCATGGTTCGTTTTCTAGGGAAAACCTTGGTCTTTGAGGGGAACTTACTAGGAGTGCATGATATTGCTTCTCTTGGGAAACACTTTAGATAGGACGGTTCCTCTCGAGTAGCTCGGCGTTAAGCCTCCTCCATTCTTTCATTTCCTCTTCCTGTCGAGAAAATCTCTCTTCGAGCGTAAGTGGCTCATCTTTATCGAGAGAATGGGGGGGGGGGGTTAAGGGTAATCGTTCCTTTGTTCTTATCCTTTTTAGAATCTCGCAGGGTGAGAAGAGTAATGTTAGCTGAAGGGGTGGCCATGTATAGAGCAGACCTCTAGTTCCGTGTGTGCACACCTGCTGGTTCATCGTAGGTTGCAGCCTGACCGGAACCATCATCTCCCAATCCCTCCAGATTTGTATCATCTTCGGTGTCACCCATGGGGGTAACCTCTATGACGTTGATAGATGCATATCACAGGGTGGAGAAGATGTCATCTTCCAAATAGGAAGAGGATCTCCCACATCTTTTACTAGTCTTCCCTCTCCTGTCCTGGGATTGCTTTCGGGCTCCTTGACGAAGGGTGATGCAGAGAGTTCTTTGATGTGACCTTACAGTATGACTTCCTCTTGGAGGAGATGATGATTCAAATGACGGGATAGGACGAGAACCTCCTCTTCTGAGTGTCCTCCCTAGACGTGAGAATACTGACTCTTGTGGGGGGATGGGTTGTTGTTGAGGGGGTAATAATGCCCCCAGCCCTGCAGGCTGGGGTTGACCCTGGATTGCGGCTATCGCTACCGGGCTGACCTTGCGCGCCCCAATTTGGGGGTGAAATGGGTTTGGTGCCGAGTTCTTCTATGAATCACTCCCTTCTGGGGGGGCAGGTAAAGATCCCTGATTGGCCTCTCTTAGGTGAGAGGCCTATTTTATGCTCTCGCTGGCCAGATTCAGGAGTTCTTGAATGGATCATTCCCATCGGGCCTGATGCTTTTGGGACTTACTCAAGGCCTGACTCTGCTGGGTGTGTTGCCTTTCACAGACAAGGAGACCACTCGATTGCTGTCTTGACGTGATGACGTTGCAAGACATCATTCCAAACGGGTTCTTCTGGGCTGGGAGCAGAGTGAAATGCAGAGCTCCATGTTCCCCCCATCCCATGAATGGACTCCCATTGGAGCGTCACCAATGAGGTGGCATAGCTAGTGTAGCGCACGGAGGCAGGCTATCATCATGTTTACTTTGTGCCTCTCGGGTCATTGTTTTCACGCCGAAGGAAGAGATTCCAGGTCTATGTGACGCAGGAGGTCTCCTATAGTCTTGACATGGTCTACATACCCGTCGTAGGGCAGGAAGCCTGATTTCAATCGGCAGAGGGTTGTCCATATATTATGGCGGATGCCGTGCATGCATTCTTCCAAAAACTCTCTGGGTATGTCGAACTGAGAGGTGGTCATGGGACAAAACATAACTGTTATATCATCCCTGGCCAGTCGTTTCCTCAGGTTCAACATGTCATCATACTCCTCTGCTAGAGATTCCTCTACCTGGTCAGCCCAACTGAGATGCTCGCTGTCAGTGTGGTCGGAGGCTGTGGGAAAGGTAGGTATTGAATTATCATGTGGGCGATTTTGGGGTAGTTCTGAAGATGAATGTGGCCCTATAACATCTCCTGATTGAAGAAGGGTGTCGTTAGCGATTGACTGGGAATCTGACATGCTCGATCCCGTCCTTCTATGTGCCTCGGCATACGGGGGATTTTCTGTGCTTGATTCGGCAGAGGGAGGACCTTCCTGTCGATATGATATGTCATTTCAGGGAGGAACTTTGCAATGGAAGCCATAATGGCGAGTACTACCATTACTGCTTGACGCCTCACTACATAGAGGACTTTTGCAGTGCATACCTTGGGGAGGGCCTCCAACGCATGTCGCAGCAAGGGGAGGACCTTCTGTCTGTGTAGCATTGTTACGGGGAGGGCCTTTGCAACAACTGCCATCATGGTGAGGATGACCATCATGGTTTGATGTTCGATGTGTATCCTGGGGAGGACCTTCAAGACACCCTACAACAAGGGGAGGACCTTCTTGTTTCTTGGGGACACTATGGGAAGGACCTTCGCAATGGCGGCTGTGGTGGCGAGAACTACCATCACAACAGCTGTAATTGAGAGGACTACCATTACAGCTGTCGTAGGGAGAATATCTACGGGGTACACCCTGGTAGCGATGCAAAGCAGTCTCGTGGCCCGCGGGCTTTGCGGGTATGGGGAAGATATGGGGTGGGGCGGGCCAGAATATTTTGACCGTTTAGAGTGCGGGCCAATGCGGGTTGAGCCCGCGCGGGTGCGGGCTAATGCGGGTTGAGCCCGCGCGGGTGCGGGCTTGCCCACGGGCCTGATTTAAAAAAATATATATTATTTTTACAATATATGTTTCTTTAACATTTTAGTTTTTTTTAATAAAAAAATAATGGTTAAACGGTGACATATGATTTTTCACCGTAATGGTCATATTAATTCACCATTTATTCACATGTGAATTTTAAATAGGCATATATTTATTGTTTTAATATGATATTATGTTATTTATATAGTATTTATTAACCATATTCACATGGTGTGTCGACCCATCTCTCAAAAAATGGAACTCATCGCCCCTACGCATGGTTTCAATTCTATAAGAGTTATTATAATTGTAATATTTTTTAGGTTGATTTAATTTTGTTATTATTTAATTTAATTTTGTTATTAAGAGAATTAGATAAAACCTCGTGAAAACACTAATAGCTTCCTCTGAAACTAATCATTACCTGGATAAACTTCATTCATTCACTGATTTAGTTGTTCACATCACCACACAACCAACATTATCATTCATTGTACATCACCGATCACTCACCTACTTTCTATCGCAACAGTTCACCACCACATCGGCATTACCACATGCCACCATTAACACACACAAAAATGCACTATCACATTCTTTAAAGCTCTAGTTATTGTTAATTCACACTTCTCCCCACAAATACCTTTAAGAATGATAAAAAATAGAGTATTTAAATGATTATAAATAGTATTTTTTTTGTAAAGGTGGGTAAGCCCGCGGGCAACCCGCGGGTTTATGCGGGGCGGGGCGGGCTTGAAATTTTTTGTTCGCATTATATGCGGGCTTTTGTGGACAAACCCGCGTGGGCTCAAACCCGTGCGGGCTTAGCCCACCCCGCCCCGGACCGCCCGTTTCGCATTACTACACCCTGGAGAGGGCCTTCAGAATGTACCGCAATGAGGGGAGGGCCTTCTCGTTTCTTAATGTCTCTACGGGGAGGACCTCCATTATCAGGGTGGCAAGGACTACAACCATGATATGATGCCCGGCCGCGTGGAGTGTCGTTGCAATGTAACCCTTGGGGAGGACCTTTAGGGTTGGCTACTATAAGGGGAGGGACTTCTTGTCGTGATGAGACGTCACTGTGTGGAGGGACTTTGCAGTTGCGACTATGATAGCGAGGACTACCATCAGAATCTGTGGTCCCACTGCATGGAGATTGTTTGCATCGTATACCCAGAGGAGGACCTTCAGGGTGGACCACAACCAGTGGAGGGACTTCTTGCTGCTCGATTTTCTGTTCATGTGGATGGTTTCCGTGAATTGCATCAAAAGAGGACCTCTTGTGATCGATCGTTATATGCCTGCAGGAAAGGCTCCCACGGGTGCTCCGGGGAGGACCTTCAGAGCTGCTGGTAGCGACATTGCGGGGAGGAACTTCGCAACTACTACTAAAACTCCCATAAGATGGTAATGGGTGGGCAGGGTTCTGAGCCTTCGATATGCACTTAGTAGCATCGGGAACCCCATCTTCCAGCAAAGTAGAGTCATGAACCCACTCTTTATTTTCAAGCTACCTTTGGTGCGTTCGGGGCGCTTTCTTGCGGGCAGTGGGGACTGTCTGCTGTTGAAAACGACCTTCACCTTTGGGTCCCTATATAATTGGGTCCCGTGATGCTTCTGGGATACGCCAAAGATCATCTTGACTTTTAGTAAGGATATATGCCTGCTATGGAGCGTCCACCCTGATGGACAGGTGTCCCCCAGTTGGAACGAGTGAAACTGCTCGATCTGGTTGCCCTTGCATCATGGAATATAGCCAGCGACCCTCCTGGGTGGAAGCAAGGATACAGATCTGCTCCGAGGCGGCTATCTCGTCTCTTAGTTGAGTTTCCTCAATTGGGGAGACGAGCTCACGAGCCTGAGTCCTTGTTGTTTCCGCTGATGCAATTACATTCTGGAAAGTCTGCAAGATATGATCTGGGATCGATACCTCCTCCTCCATCATTTACAGGATATGGAGAGAGTCATATTTGGAAGGAATGGATATAAAGGCCCATTCTGGTATCAGATTAGGAATATCCTACTCCGATCCTCTGGTGGTTAGTGGGTACTGACAATTCTCCTGTGTTGGGGTAGGTGAACGAATCTGCCCCTTGGCCGGGATATGCTGGTTTATCTCTCCATTTTCAACCACATCGGGATGGAAGAATCTACTTGCATCTGCAGGGAGCTAGCCCTGCAAATATTGGTTTCCCAACGTATCGTGTTGGTGGCCTTTGTTGGCTGGGAGACGTGCCTACCTATGAGTCGCCGCCACATCCAAATGGCGGGCTTTGTTGATCGCCACCACATCGGGATGGTAGGCGTCAGAAGCATTTGCTAGGAGCTGGTCCTGTAGGTGAGGGGTCGCCACCACGTCTGGTTGGTGGGCTTCATGACCCTGGGCAGGGAGAGGTGCCTGCCGGGTAGGTGTCGTCCTGTGTGAGCGACGGGCTTGACAGAGCTCGGCTAGGATGCACGCCTGCTCATATGATGTCTCCAAGTCTGGATGGTGGGCTTCGGCGGAGCGAACATGTGTATGTGCCTGTTCGTGGTATGTCTCCATGACTGTGCAGTAGAGCTCTTCCTTAGGGACATGGGTGATGACCGGTCCCTAGTTGTATGTCTGCCGCCCTCGTTGGGCGGTCCAAGGGGCCGGAGCTCGGGGAGCGTGGACCTAGATCTTTGGGGTGACATCCTCCTAAGCATGAGGATTTCGGGTCGCGGCGTGACCATGATGACGTCTGCTAGCGGGGGCCTTAGAGCAGAACCCTCGTTCGGCAGAGATGAAGTCCTCAATGCCAACCTCATCTACCTCCCTAAAATAAGGGAGGTACGCATTGTCTCGTTATGGGGATAGAATCTCGAAACGGTTGGAGACAGCAATAGGGGCCGTCTGGATCTGCCTTTTCGGCCGCTGTTGTATAGGTGACCGGCGATTCCTGGCAGATTAGAGGGCGTGCAAGGCTGCCTCCACCATCGGGAGAGTACCATTCACGTGGTACTCTCGGATCAATGTGTCTGAGACCCAATGTTGAAGACGCTGGATAGGTGATGGGGTCCTCCGTCGGTGAGGAAGTCCTGTCATTGCGTAGTTGGAAGCACGCGCCTGTGAGTTCCTTTGAAGTGCCATTGGATCGAAGGGAGTTCTGTGTAGTACCTATAAAACATTTTAACAAATACAAACAGAAAACTCGTCAACGCGGCATCTCATGACCCCATGCATAATTAATGACCTTTCTTGGCCCTCCTTGTGAGAATAAAGGGGGAACAAGGTGGGATTATGTTAAATTTTTCATGCTTGGTTAAAGATTCACATCGGGTTCACCATTTTTGTTTTGGGTCGGTTTCAAAACCCCCAAAGGTTCTATATCCGACGATACATGGACCTGCTTTCCAAAGGCAGGGGATCGCTAGGATATTTGGCCAGTGATGCTTAAGAACTCACATTGGTCGAGAGGATCAGAAGACAGGCTCATTTCACCCTTTTGGGGGGGAATTATTGCCTGTTCTAGGACACTATTATATATTTAAGACGTATTCATATGTTCTCGAATCTCTGGTTTGTACCCAAGAATAGTATCCACAGACATCTCCTAGTAGGAAATGGTCATCTGAACATAAGGGTTTGGAATCATTTATGCCCGAGGTTTACCATCGATCGTTGGATTAATGACCCTGAGGAGTCGGGACTCAATGAGGCGATACTAGGAGTGGTGCGGTGAACCTATGTGAAGATAGTCGGATCGACCAGTTGTTGGGCTTGAACCTCAGGGATGCTTCCTATGTACCCTGATAAGAGATAGGGATCAAAGTCCACGTAGTTCAAATTAGCTCGGGGCTTACGCTCTGAGGCAGCCCATAGTAATAGATTGGGGCTTACACTCTAAGGAGGCCCATGGTGTGGATTGGGGCTTACACTCCGAGGAGGACCATGGTGTGGATTGGGGAATACACTCTAAGGAGGCCCATGGTGTGGATTGGGGCTTACACTCTGAGGAATCCCATAAGAGGATGTCATGGTTAATGCCTACTCTAAGCCCATGTGAGTCATGCTCGGTGTGAGAAACAAGAGGCAGAAGGGACCAGACAATCACGTCGCGAAAGGTGCGTCCGTGGGAAATAGAGTGGGGCTTACGCATAGGGCGGCCCATATGGTCAGGGCTTACTATGGGATGGACGCCCAGGGCGACAATGCACAACAGGAGAGGGAAAGAGGTGCTCCATTGCCCATCACCTCTCTTGTTCCCGGGGGAAGTATGAAAGTGCATGGGGGCTTTCTTCTGATGGTATTTTATTACCCCTGAAGAACAGATAAGTGTCCCAGCCGCAATGAGTGGAGGGGAAAAAAGGGGACTCCCAAGCTCAGACTCCACATTACCGTGGGAATGTGAACCCAGGAATGTTTCGTAAATCCAGCCAAGGGTCAGAGAAACCACTTTACCCCTACTTACCTTGTGTATGTGAACTCAAGATAGTGCCATGATGTTCCTGAAGGTTATACCACACGGTTCTGGTGGCTCTGGTGGAGGCCTCGGCTTGGGGACGATGAATGGGCCAATGAGGGGGTTGCGAAGGATCATGCCATATTGGGCAGATTTTATCTGGCTCAGGGAATGGCACCTCCAAAGAATCTGGTGGGCCACACAGGTGTATGAGTGGTGGCGCCCTTCGTGTAGGGAGGTGCTACGCTGCTGGAGATGTTGTCCGCGAACCAGGGTGGTTCACGGCTTGGAAGGGATCCCGCGAACCAGGGTGGTTCACAGCTTCGGGTTTAGTCCATGTACCAGGGTGGTTCGTATAGGGTTCTGTGCGAGCAGCGGCGACCAATGGCGGCGCCAATTGCGGGTTCGTCGGTTGGGGCTTCGCCTGCGCAGGAGGGTGCTATGCGGCGCGACGGGTCAGAAAAGGGGCATAAACTCCCTGTTCTGCATGGAGTGCATCCACAGAGGGGCCATGGTTCGTGGTATTCTTTTCTTTTTTATTTTAAGTTTGCAGTTCACCAAGTTATTATGAATTTTCAGTTCCTTATTAACCCGCTTCCAGATCCATACCTGTTATGGTTCGCGGACCGGAACTTCGCGGCTTGCGAAATCATGAGCTCCTTCCTTCGAAATTTTTCCACCTGAATCTGGTCGATCTCCCTCAGAATACCTCCATTGGGGCTCTTGCCGCTCGATCTCCTTTTATAGAGTGGGTAAAGGGATATATTTGTGGTCATATGACACCTTTTACAGAGGCCCATGATCAGGGACCCGGTTCATGGATGACTTGGTCAATCCGTAATTCACGGGTGCATCGAGCGCATCTCCCCTACGAACCAAACGATCTCGGGGAGTGCTTCGTTTCCGCAGAGGGCTCCGCCCCCATTCCGCTACCGACAGCGAATGCAGACCTATCCGGTTGAGGCGGTCCGCAGCTGCGGCGGTTCCTGATGGTGGACTGGTTTGACTCCTGTCCTAGTTCGCGCCCGCGGAGGATCTCCGCCTCGATTCCGCAAATGACAATAGTCCGTGGAGGGGGTGCTTCGCGGAACCGCCCGTGGGGGCATCATCATTTGTGCCAGTCTACGGACCGGTTCAGCTTTGTGATTCTTTTGAGTTTTCTCCATTCTTCCCCCAAATTTTATTGGGGGGGATTGGGTAGAATCTCCTTTGCGGATTTTTTTAGGACCCTATAACACTTTATGGGTGATATTTCATTTTTCGGAAAAAGATTGTGCATGTGTAATATAATATATATAATTTTTTATTCCATCAACTTCAAGGCTCTAAAGGCCCCAAAATCTCATTCTTACTTAGATCCTAACATGGAAAATATTCCAAACAATATTCCCAAGGGTTAACAGGGTTATTATCTAGATGAAAAGCCTTTAAAAATTTATTAAAGTTTTTTTTGTAAATTTACAATATTTTTAAAAATAGATAAAAATTATATACAATGTTTGTTTTATTATACTTAAACAAAATATTAGGATCTTACACAAGATTTTTCTAGACCTACATGGCTGGATGATTGAGGTCATTACAAGTGTATCTTTAGAAGCATTGTGAAACAAAGTATTTTTAAATGGGATTTTGTCTCACCATATCTTCTAATGTGTTCCCTATAAATGTATACATAATCTTTACTAGATAAAATTATATACTATTTCTTTTAACAAATAAATATATTAAAACCATATTAATGTCAGAATAATTACCAAACTCATATTTTCTCTTACTGGCCCAAAATAAAAGCCAACAATATGTATACACATCCAAAGGAATCTCATGCATAATGCACAGAAAATGGTTTTCTAGTTTAATGAATAGTTATAAAAAAACTCCCTCTACCCAAAGTTACTTTATTCAAGAGAGACTTTAATTTTATTATAATTTTATCATTTAATCTGTATGAATCATAAGTAACCACTTAATTCATGTTCATTGCCTAGTATAATATGAATTTAATATATATTTAAACTATATCAATTATTATACCTAACATGAAACTCTTTAGACGCATGTATTGAAATTTATAGAAACATGTTACTATTTTAATAAAAAATCATTTAGAATATAAAAAATTATATATTTGACAAAATAGGGAAATATTCTAAACCAATGAATATTTTATATATTTAAAGATGAGATATAATGTTTATCAACTATTAATAAATAAATTATAATTATAAAATAATTATAATTAAGTTAATTATTATATAAATTTCATAATTAAATTAATATGAACATGTTATATTTATTTCTAATACTATCTATTTTAAATTATTCATTATATCGTATTTTACTGTAAATATATTATTTCAAACAGAATATAAAAAAATTGTATTTCATTTCAATTATATAAATTTTTTACATATTCTGAATATCAAATATTTAATATTATTTAATCCTTGATCATATCATTATCAAAACCCCTTTTGACCAAAATTATATAATTTCTAAAATAAACACATTTAATTTCAATAATTCTAAAAAAATATTATTAACAATTCGAAATGTAAAATATAAACAAACTTATATTATTGAATTATTTTCTAATTTATAAAATTTTT
The DNA here is from genome assembly GCA_963277665.1 of Viscum album. Classification (NCBI taxonomy): domain Eukaryota; kingdom Viridiplantae; phylum Streptophyta; class Magnoliopsida; order Santalales; family Viscaceae; genus Viscum; species Viscum album. The sequence continues at coordinate 1,351,799,295 of OY728153.1, read as the reverse complement.
ATAAATTTCCATATGGTTTTCATATTAACATTTAATATCTAAATTATATTCCAGCTCATAAAATTGGAAAATTTTATTTAATACCAATATTTGATCTTATGGATATATTTTGCTTAATATTTCATAAAAAATAAATAAATAGGTTATAAGGGATTTGGAATTAATTTCAAAAATACCATTATTATTTAAATTAATATACCAAAGTAACTTTTATTATAATTTCTATTTATTTTACAAAATAACTTATAATAATTCTTAATATAAATAAAACAATAATTTTTCTAGGTATATCGTATTTAATGATACATAAGAGGAAAGTTATATGGGTTATCATCCATCTCATTTCGAACCTCTACATCAGTGATTCCCTAGAGACAATGGCCACCTCCTGAATCCCTTCCCTTAGGCAGGGGGGAGGGAGTGTCTCATAGATGTTTAGCCTTCAACTATATGTAAATCTTTCACCCACATTTTTATTATATCTTCTCTCTCATTGTTCCATGTATCCCTCATTGCACGAAGGTCCCCACTCCTTGTAGTGAGGATCTAATTTTCTTCACATATAGATTTCATTGAAACCTCAATACTCTTTAACCTCTCACTAGTGTCTTTTTTTGGTTGTAGATGGCCTTTAATGGATGACTTCGGTAGAATGGTCAATGATATGTGGAGTCTGATGTCTCGTACAATTATAGGATTTCTTGACTCAAGGAATATCTTGATTCATTTTGAGGATGAAAAGGACCTCACTCCACGTGGTGGATGGGTCATCATTTTATCAAATAAATTCACTTATTTATCTTTAGATTGTCTAATGAGTTTCACATGAATCATGATCTTCCTCTTATGGCCATCTGGATGGTCTTCCATGTTTATTGCCTCAATTTCAAAATCCATCTATCCTGAAAATGCATGGAAACCCCATGGGTCAATTTGTGATCATTGTAATGAATAGAACAAGGCCAGGGGACCTTAAATCATAATACTACCTTCTTTGGTTTACTACCTCATGGGTTTGTTCTTCATCAGGGCTCACTTACCACGATGGTAGCTTAGTACCACCCCATATGGAAGGGCCTTTTGATGGGAGGGGGGATTACTGGGGACTATATAATATTAAAAACTACTCTCTAGTCTCTGATGTGGGATAAGTATTCTATACCCATCAACCATGACCTATAGATCTGAACTGTATTTTTTTGGGATTCCAATAATATCCACCTAGTGCATACCCTACGATCACTGGATTTCCAACCATACTCAAAAAACAATTGTAGGGCATGCATATGGGCTACAATATCCTACATCACAATATTTTCCATTCTGTTTCACTACCATTTGATATTTTTCATCAATAAGGACCGTTGCTGACTAGGGTGGCTCACTACCAACACCCATCTGGAATTTCCTTGTGATGGGTCGGGGGATGTTTGTGGATTATATATTTTTTCCAACACCCATCCAGTATATTATGTGTGATAAGGTCCCATCACCTGGGAACCGTGATTTGTAGTGTTTTAATTCATTTATTTAGGATTCAAACAATCTCCCCCAATTCTTACCTTGTAACCAGAGGCATTCCCACTAGGTTTTGATACAAATTATAGGTCTTATAATTGGAATTTAGGACCCTACATCGCAACATTTTATGGGTTGGTTCACAAACAAATGATTTTTTTCATTAGTAGGGCTCAATTCCCACCCTGGTGGCTCACTCCCATCCCCCTTTTAAAAAGGTCTTAAAATGGAACGTGGGATGGATGAGGCTTATATATGATTCCCAACACCCCTCCAGTCTCCAATATGCAATACATCCCATGCACCCCTCAACCTTGACCTCTAGGGTTGCACTACTTTTATTTTGGATTCGAAAACATTTTGATCATAAAACATAGGATATTTCTTATTCTTCTTCTACACAGATCTATGTTAAGATAAAATTTTAAAATCCTTCTGTTGAATAATTTTGGATTATGGTTAAGGAAGAGTTTCATTATTTCCAGAAGTTTCACATTGATTCAGGGGTTAATTTTTTCTCCTCTTTCCAATGCTTGGGATATGTCTAGTAGGACTGTCATCATGGTCATGTAAATAATATTCTTGAACTTGAATCATTCCACTAAGAAGTAATGAAAATAGAAAATGAAGTAAATATGATATGTGGGACTTCTTCCAATCCCTCATCGGGTTTTCCCTTAGCATCGAGGGTTCATCATCACATACAAGGGAGACATTGGGTAGGGGGATTATAACTCTTATTTTTTCAGCCGATACTTCAAGGAAATCATCATTGTTTGTGAATAAGCTAATACATTCCTAGTCCAATCACCCTAAGGACTCGACCACTGTTCTTTTTTTCATGATCCTGATGATCTCATCATGATCGATCGTGTTTTTCTATGAAATAGTTTTATGATCCTAAGGAAATGAGGATTCTAGACAAAATATTTATCTTTCCATGGTTAGGGGAACCGATGTGAGGGATATTAAGGGGTCTCATTATAGAATAGATTTATGATACATTGTCAAGAGTCTTAGTGTAAATTTTTTTCTGATGGATGGAATTCAGCCTCACCCAAATGGAAAAGGATGGTTTTATATGCGAAACACCATGAGGTTAGAAGATCCCATCATGATCGAGAAGAGGGATGGGTTTAGTCTGATGATCATGTGATAGATGATACCTCTGAAAGAAAATACAACTCACAATGGAAAATGCAGTAACCATTACTCAATAATAGAGTATATATAGTGAATGTGTCTCCAACCATCCCCAAATTATATTCCAAACATCCAAAATCAGATAGTGATGTAAATGTGGTTGTCCAGATATAGATATTCAATTTACAAAAACTCTATTTTGATGATGGTTTTGACATTGTTGGAGATGATTCTATAATAAATTTTAGAATTTTTACTACATTATAGAATGTGTTGTGATGGTCTTAGTATTTTGATGTAAATGATCATTCTGTTGAATTTAATTTTTCATGTGTGAAGATAAGTGGAATGGGGGAGGAAGAAAATAGATTGTCTTATCTTGTAAAGTGTATGAGAAGATATATGTGTCACTAGATAAGGTCAACTCTGATGGTCTTGAATGTTCCCTTAGGTTTCTAGAGGTACTTATTACATAGGTTTCATCTAGAGCTCCTAATGAGACATGAGGTAGAATTGGTATAGAATTATGATCAAACCCTTAGTCATGTTTCTAAGAAGTATGTGGTATTGGATTCTGATCAAACCCTTGGTCCTTCTTCTAATAAATATTTGTCCTAAGAATCTTATGAGTCCATTTAAGGGAAATAATTTATTTCTAAGCAGTTTTTCCCATAAATCTTCTTAAAAGTGGTAAAAATAATCTTCAATTAATATGGAAATCCTTATAAAGAGGGATTCGAATGGATATGGTGAATCATTACAAAATAAATTTGACATCATAAGTTCTAGACAAGTAAAATATGGAACTGATTCACATTTTCCTAAAATAAGAACTCATGGAATGGTGTGATTTATAAGTTGAATATGTTAATGAAAAAGTGAATCTATATTTTCTCACTCATTATAACTACCTCACTAACTTTGAATTCAATTCCTCTATTGTTAATGAAAAATTATGAATCAATATTGATCATGGAATTAAGGATCCTTCATGGAATGGCCTGTACGATAATAGTGACTCAAAAGAATTATGATTCATACTGATGTCTTATATTTCTCTTTTAGTGGTTGGTTTTTTCTCTATATATTGTTTGAATGTTGGCTTCTGTAAGGGTTCTCATTCCACCCCAAAATATGGAAATTATATAATTCCGAAAGAGTGTATTTGATTAAGAAGATACACACCATAAATAATTTATTATGTGATAATCACCTCATTTTTAACAATTTACACATAAATTTGATAATAGGACTATACAATATTAAACATGGTGGGGATGCATCTAATAATATAAATTTTTCATAGGATGGTATTTATTGAGACAAAATAATTGATGTGGGTGATCATGGATCATGAAATGAATCTATATGGGATTAAGAATAGTGAGAATTGACTAAAATAATATTAAATTTTTCACAATGTGCTTTAATGGAATTAATATAATGTTACACTTCTATTATTATTTTTTCTATATAAGAATACCCCAATTAGTGAGGAAAAATGATATTCAATTATAATAATACATAGGATTAACTTACGTATTCATTTTTGTATCATTAAATCATCAACTCATAGGTTTCATGTATTATAATATATTTCTCATCATAAATATGATATGATTCTACATTTTAATATGTGTATATTTTATACTAAGACATATTTTCTGAGAATCCCCAAACCTAAAATCCTATGTTCTATGTTTATACCGTATAATTTACAAGCTAGATTCAATTCCAAGTGATATATCCCAAGATAATGTTTAATATATTTCAATTTTTTTAATCATTACATATCATTATAATCTCAAAATCCAAATAATGGAACATTTCATGTCATTGATGATTATATGTATAAAAATTGTATTGAAACCATTTCTCTATAGTGTTACCATACTAGATCCCCCTTTAGGAATTTCCTGGGTTATTCCTATCATTATAACATGGATAAGTGGAAAAATTAGAAATGGGTAATCTTGGATGCTCAATAAGAGTACACATAAGAGATATATATTGATGATCATAAGTCATTATATGATAATTTATTGGGTATGAGAACTTAATTAGAGTCTAGGAACATAAAATTATGATATCATATCCAAATGAAAATGTATCATATGACATATATCAAGGGTATGATCATAAAATAATATATAACCAACATAATAATACAATGAAAATTATACGAATGTGGAAAAAACATATGTTTTTAAATCATAAAATAGCGGACACAGAATCGCTTCATGTTTCTCATAACATGGTGGAGGAGACATCACTACCTTGTTCTTATAACAAAACAGATCTAGAATAACTAATTGATACCGAAGACACCATGGAGTAGGTAGTGGAGAATACATTAGTTTCAGATTCCCATGTTAGAGTGGAGTAGTCACCACTTCTTGATTCCCATAACATTGTAGATCATGCATCACATTCTTACTCCCATAACATAGTATATTAGAAATCACTTCATTATACCCATAACATAGTGAAGTATACATCACATTCTAATTCCCATAATGGAGATAGGATCGATACATTATTCCATTAATTATCTCATGTGATAATAGTAAATACCCAATGCATTGATATACTTTATAATTACAATCTCACATGTCAAATTATGAAAACCATATACAATTTTGACACAGGATCATAAAAACCATCATAATTTCATTATAGTTTAATTAACCCATGTTAAATAAATAATTTTTATAAAAACAGACATAATAAATAATCTTCATATGTAATCAAGATAATGGTGGATGGTATCATAAGATCACATCCCAACTATAATATAAATAACATACAAGAATGTTGACATCGATGTAGAACATTAATATAACATTTCCTAATCAATATAGATAAAAATATGGATGATATCATATGGTCATATCCCATGTTTAAAAAAAATAATGTCAAAGGATTTTTACATATATGAATAGAGCCTTTTACAATTATTGGGTAAATCAACTTCAAAAACAATAATTAATAACTATTTTTGAAATGATTTAAATCATTAAATTTAATCTCTTTAAAACAAAATACCTTGAGCTTGATAAATATTTTTTAATGTTACCATTTCAAACTAGAAAAAAAAATTAAAACAAAATGATTTTAAAATCATCTTTTGAGAAGACTTCAAAAAAATGAATAATTATTAATTTAAAACACAAACCATTAAAATAAATTGTACAATCATGAATTCCATTTTAAAAAAAATTGTAAAAATATTAAAATATTTAATTTTCTTTTCAAAATAATTAAGAATCATACTCATTTGGAAAAATTATTTCAAAACATGTTTATTTTTATAATCATTAAGAATCAATATAATTTGGAAAAATATGTTATTTAACAAGTTATTCAACAAAGTATTTATTTAACAATAACTGCTGCAATAATCTCATTGTATTATAGTTTCTTACAATCCCATATATTTTATCCTATAATATGTTAAAAAACAACATGAATCGTGATTTAAAATCCATATTGTTATTACCACTGATCTTATAATATAAAAATGAGACATATTTTATTCATTTTAAAAATGGTTTTGTGAATTAATTAAATTATTAAGGCTTTTATACCACTAAAAGTTTTCATAGTATCAATGAAAAAAATTTATTCACAGTGTAAGTAATTAAAAACCAAAATCCTAAGTTATACTATAGTTGATAAAAAACCATTTTGTATATATATGAATAAATTATATTCACATTTTACACTAAAAAAAGCCATTTCTTAAATATTTACTCATATAGTATATAAGGAACCCTGATGGGTATCCATTAAACACTCCTCTTGATGGTGTATCCATAGGCTTAAACTGAATCAATAGTCATATGGGTCAGACCCTCCTCTATAGAATATGATAGTATCTGATAATGAAATTGAGTAAGAGGTAATATATTTCCTGTGAGAATGAGATAATTAATTTGAATCCTTTCATAAACATGAAATTACACAATCCAAAAGATTTTTATTCTCCATATATTTCTCAACCTTCCAACATTCATTAACACATCCTTAAATAAATTATAATTTTCTGTCTAGTGGTAACAACTTTTGTAACCCCTCTTCATTTTCTCTACTCCTGATCATTTCACATGTTAATGATTACCAATAAATTAGAGCTATGAATGTTATCTAATTATAATTTATTTCCCTTTTATATAATAGGTATTATCATTTTTCACAATAATATTCTTTTAGATATGTTTTTATGATTGGAGAATTATATTCCTTAAAACAATGTTTGTCATAATAGAAAGTATGTACACAATGAAAACCACAATATTTGGCCTTAGGTAATATATATAAAATTTTATAGTATGTATTTTTTGTTTGTGGAATGTTATTATGGTGTGTATTATATTATTGTGATGTGGTTATGAGGTTGTGTTATGTGGTTATATTTGGGGGATATATGCCAATATATATGATACTTTTGTGTAAGGTCAACTAAATTACTGAGGATGTAAGTGAAAGGTTCATTTATTGATATATTAATTCGAATATTATATTATTATACTATTAATTAAATTTTAAACATTTAAGGATCAAGTAACTCCAGATAAAGGACTTTTCAACGATGAGTGGTCAATTCCCCTCTAATAAATGGATGTTAGAATTTTTTCACTAATCATTTCATAGAATAGAGATCCATAGAAATGATGAATTGATATTCAAAACAAAAGGATCGCTTTATTCTTATCCTTTGTTACTTCATGTGAATGTATCCGTGTTTTTCAATTTTGAGGAATAAAGTTTTAGTATTTTATAAAATATCTTCTGATTTTTGTTGGTAGGTAGTTTTAATGGATCTCATCCTTATTTTTAACAAAATGTGGATACACTGGAGTATATGTGTTTCATTTTTTTTTTGATCGGAAAATTATGTGATGATCATATCTAATATTTTTTTAATATATAGATTATTTCAACTGATATTAGAGAAGATAAAGTAGGAAGGTGAGTTTTTATTCAATGCCTTTTTAGTGAATATCCATATTTATGTGAAGATTTTATTTCTCCATTTAATCTGATCTACGTGGTTATTTCATCCTTGCATTGGGTGGACATGTTCTTAGTTTTTTGAGGGGATGGGTTTGGTTACAAAATACTCTCATAGAGCCACTACTCCTATCTTAGATGTTTTTCACTGGGGTTTATTCATCAAACCGGAAACACCAAATGACTTTAATATCCCTAAAATGTTATTAGCCAACTTTGAAAAGGGAATAATTTATTAGGGTTTCTTAATAATGAAACTCAGGAACTCACATTGACCAAGATGATTGGTGTGTAGGCTCATAACACCCTATTGGGTGAAATTATTTCCTACTTTGGGACTCTCTTATTGATTTAATTTATGTTATTGAATGTTTCCCATATATTAATGTTGTACTGGTTACCATAAAAATTTATTTTATTATTGGTACATGCCAATGTGAATGCCTATTCATTTCAGAGTAACCCCACAGACGTGAACATATTTATGTATCTAAGGTTCTCCATCGATGAAGCCATCTTTATCTGTCAAATGGTCTCTATCTTGTTAATTTTTACTACTCAAGATGTTGTTCTGAGTGTCACAATGTATTAAATCCATACAATTGGGTGCTATATAGTATGTCATCATCTAAGATATGGTCAATGTTTATGGTGTTAGGATGAGGAATTTAAAGGTATTATAATATATCATTGTTAAATGAATTAAAACCCACATAGATTGGTGCCACTAAGCGGGACATGTTGTACCATTTATGTTTGTGTGACAATGAATGATCCATGTAGTATAACATCATACAGTAAAGATTATTAGTTAAAATATTATTAGTAATAGTTGGTATGGGACATACACATTAGCATCTCTTTATAGTTCTCCTCACTAGAAGTACGTCCCTATGAGATTAGGTTAATTTCACATGGAATATATCCTTTTGAAGAGGTATTCTATAATGAGTATAGATCTATGATGATTATATGATAGGTCCCAAAATTAGTATAACACCTTGGGTGGGATAATTATACAATCAGTTATATATAATAATGAGAGTGTGGTCTGTAAGTGATATAGAACTAATGGGCAGGACGTCCAGACTCCTAAGAGTATATCTAGGTGAGGGAAGGACATAAATTATCTCATAAGGAATATTAACAAATGTTAATTCAAAATGGATGGGTGAGGATATCAGGATTTATAATTTTTGGTAAATCCTATATATCCCATTGATTTAGGAATAAAATTCAACAAAGTTTGAATGACCTAGTTTATTTTACTGTGGCAAGATTGTACCTTGATGTTTAACATCACATGTCAAATTCATTTTCATGAATTTTTATATTATTTGATAAATAAGTAGGCCCCACAATTTAAATTTGTTTTACTGGGATTTATGAGTCATAAAAGGTGTGATAATAGAGGATTGAGTGGGTGTTATAGATATGGGGTCTTCCCTTAAATTCTTTGGTGGGAATATGGACATTTAACATAATCTCTTATAGGAAATATGGCCCTTTGAGGGAAGTTGAAGGATTTCACATGGAGTGTTGTCATGTTAATTCTAAGATATCATATGGTGATAATTTTGTAGAAAATGATATTTAGTTTTAACCTCAATGTGTAATCCTTTGTATCTTTTTATAAAGAGGAATTAGAGTTGACAAAATTCAACTAGTTTCTGGGGCTTAGACCTAAGAAAAAGGCCCATGAAAGAGATTTAAATGTTCTAATGGTGTAATTAACTAATATATTTGTTCCCACGCGATTCTTGATCAATCTGATAAATAATAGATAAGACTTCATTGGTATATTTGAACATGAAGATGATATTTTATATTAGTGGGGATTAAACATTATGGATTCCTAGAATCTACTCCCTATACAAAAATAGATGAGGGAGAATCTATGAATGATAGAAGTTATATGAAATCATGAAATATTGGGTAGGAGTGGGGGACATAAATATCACTATTAATCCTCCTAAATAACAATAAAATTTGCGATTAAAAATCTGATGATTAGAAAAATATATGGTGATGATACTACCCATATTTCAATCATGTTTTAGGAAGCATGCAGGATGTAACTACCATTGAGTGGAACAAGAGGATTCCCACTACTTCCATAAGGACTAGGGCCCTCATTAAAAATGGATTCATGATTTTGAAATACCAAAGGACGCATTAATCTTGGTAGGACAAGAAAGAACCAACATTTATGAAGGTAATGTATTATTTGAGGGAGATCCTGGTGTTCCCTATACCCTAGACATGAAAATATTGTAGACATTATGGAGTTATCAATGGAAACATTCCTAATTATGTGATATGGGTAAATTGGAGTTCTGTTTAGTGGTATAAATAAACCCTAGCTATGGTTTCTACCATGTTGCTAGCATGATGTGATCAATTTATAGGTCGGTACCCCTGGGTAGTTTCTCAATTGGATGGGAACACAAGGTTGGTTCTTCACTTTGGTTGGCACCCCTGGGTTATTGATCACATTGGTGGGTAGCCATGGGTTATTTTTCTTAGTTGGGATGCCATGTTCAGTTGGTCACAATGGTGGGTAGCTTTGGGAAACTGGATTATTAGGTTGGTAGCCTCAACAGACGGGTTTCAAAAGTTAATCACCTAGGTCAATGGGTCACCCAAGTGAATAGCCATGGGAGATGGTTCCCCTAAGAGATGATCCCTATATGATGGGTAACCCATGTGATGAGCCTCAGGTGATAGGTCCTCCATATGACGGCTTTATATAACCTATACTAATACTTTTCTTATTTTTTATTTTTATAAATGTTCTATAGGTAACTTAGGGGTTGATAGAGGCCATATTGAAGCATCTCTAATTTTCTCCCTATATATATCTCTCTCAACCAAAATGGGGGAACTAATTTTAAATATAATGGACAATGAGGTATATTTATAGGTAATGATAAATGCATGGATAAAAAAGGCCTAAGAGATTGAGGTGGTGCATGAAGGTGACATGAGCGATTCTGTATGGTAGACCAGAGGAGATCTAAGTGAGGAAGACTATGTGAACATATGATAACTATGCAAGGTAGATTAGGTAACCATAGGATAAATGTGTGAGGTAGACCTAGAAACCAAATGGCACCCTAGGGGGTGCAATGGGGATTATCATAGTCTCCCTTATCATTCTGTTTCCTATCCAGTTATCTTGAAAATGTACCACTACCAATCCTCCCCTAAGAATGGGATCTAAGAAGAATGAAGATAATCATATTTTGAGGTAAAATCCACCTAGAATGAAAATTGGTGAATCACACTCATAAAATTCACACAAAATTAGTGGGTGAGAGTAATGATGCCTCGTCTGTAAGGTCTACACTGGCCATACTCAGGGAACCACACTAATAGAGATGGGGAATGTAACCAACTTCTATATAAATAAGGTTTTTCCCCTAATAATCTAATCAAGTGATCATATTTTAAATTATTTCCATTATATCATTAATTTCATAATTATGGTCATGCTTTACCTTTTTATATATAGGGCCACGCTAGTGAGGGGGCTTAGTAGGGCTACCTTAGTTGGGTGCCTTACCGAGAATACCCTAGAGGCAGGATTTGATAGGCCACCCTAGTGGGTGGGGTGAGAGATTAGAGAGGCCACCCTAGTATTTGTGTGTGTGGGGGGTGAGTAGGGAAACCATAGTGTGGGGGTATCTTATTAAGGATACCCTATTGAGTGGGCCTTATCGAGGCTTCTCTAGTGATGTGGACGTAGTATGACCACCCAAGAGAGGTACCTTAGTGGGGCCACCCCGCAAAGTCCACCTGAATAATATTTTTGACATATTTAAATACGTTACTAGTTTATTTCACACCTATATCATCCTCAGATTAGGTTACCTATTATATATTCTTGATTCATTATGCTAACATACTTTTTAAAGCCTTTTTAAGGTTTATAGTGGCCAACTCTTCCAATATTGACTCAAATGTTGAATTTTCCGCTCATATAATTCTTCTTTTTTTTGAATAAAAGAATGTATTCTATTTTCACCATGGTCCATACCAATAAAAATTACCAAATATCATGAATAGGAATTGTTATGTGTACCTGACAATGGACTTTCTTCCCTTATATGGGCAGAGACTACTAGGCGATGTAGAAATTCCTCATCCTGATACCTATCTTGTTAGTTCATGGATCATCAAGTAAAAATGGTATAAGGGTAAAAATATTAGAAAAGTATTTTTTTAATTTATGAAAGGAACCATACATTTATCATGCGTGTTTCACTATAATAAGACTACCCCATACACCATCAAACTTGTTCCATAATATGATACCCATAGTTACTCCTCCATCTTTTGTTGCTCTATCGTTGATCAATCCAAGGTATAAAATGATGTGTCTGAAATTTTTCATGGGGAGGCTTCAATAATTAGTATATATGAGGCTATTGTATTTGGGTTAAATTTAAAGAGATCAAGACATGGAACAATGAGGATTTTCCTTATGAATTCCACTAGGTTTTCTGAATGCAAATCAACAAAAATTGAGTTCATCCTGGTTCATGTAAGATATTTATCCCGTGAAATAAAACCTTCCATCTCACACCAGATGAGGTGGGAATCAATTTTAGATCTTCTATAAGATATTTGGGGCTCCGATTCTTAGGTGAATTTATGATGAGTTCTTCACTCCTTGGTATGTATGTAGAGATCTTCAATTCCTTCCATACCTAGATGTGTAGCTATTAATATTATCATGGAATATCATATAGGGAGGCCCTATTCCTCAGTATGATATACATTTTTATGCTTTGATTGACACTTTCTTGGTACCCTATAAAAAAAAACAAACATACAAGAACCTAATAATATGTCCTTCCTTCCGGAAAAAGAGGACTTTCTTGGAACAATTGCATAGAGATTGAGTGGGGTGAGTATAAAAATTTGGGAGATGACATCATCCAAAAAATCATGGTGTCAGCTTGTTTGGTATGAATCTTGACCATGTGGCTGTGTGGGTATTATAAAAAATAACATCATTATAGTTTTTAATTTCTATAGGGAGTTTTAATTTTTTCTATTTGTGGATAACCCATTTTTTGAGAGATGATCATTGGGCCATAATTCCATTATTTTTAAATCCTCTATAAGGTTTATTTTTCTTTGGAGTGAGGTTCATATGGGGTTCATAGGCTTATTAAATAGGTGGTCGGGCTGCAAATTTTCAAAATCTATCCATAAACTAGCCGATGAGTTGAATAGTTTGATTTCCACATTTTCAAAATCCACTAGCTCACTAGTGTGCCCCGTCAACTTGTTTGTGTAGTTTTGGTGCCCTAATTTTATTGATGGTCTTATTGGTCATTTTTATGTGTTCGTATTTGGAAACCCCCCAGTTTTTTCATCAACCATCCATGTCGATAGATGGGAGAGACCCCTCTTGGATATTTCCTGGTCCCTATTTAGTGACACTTTGATCAATTGGATTAGGGAGGGTTTTACTACATTGATTTGTGGTAAGATCTCCTCTCCTCTTCCAATATCTTATTCTCTTCATTTTTTAGTAATTTTTGTTTGACCATCTAGGGGTTTGGATTAATGATTTAATCAAATCATGGATAAACCATTGATCAATAAGTATATTTTTGTGTAGGTCGTATAGGATGTCCAAAGGTACTATAAAAACAATTATTTGTCTTTAATAAAATGGTATATTTCTACATGAAATTAATTAGGTTTTTTAATGATTAAAGATAAAGTGAAAAATATTTTAGTTTTGTAAATATTGTATTTTACATTGCATAAAGGATCAAGGTGTATTTGGAGTGAAAAACACCCATTTTCTCACGTTTTTGACATCATTGGACTGCCCAATGAGTTTTTCATTGGATATTAAATTTTTTAATCTTTTTATAAATTAATTAATAAATATATTTGATGAAATTAGTGGTTGAGGTGGGTGGTCGTCATTTTTTGGTGGTCAGCATAGACCTCAGATATTTTGAAAGGCAATTAATACAAGGGAATGGAAGCAGTTCTTGGATGAATCCAGAGGTGAACTACATAGATGTGATAAAAACAATAATAGTTAGGGTGATTAACTTTGAAATGAATATTTGTTAATTGTTTATTTATTTTTGTGTGCTTCCTTGGTGTAACAGCCAACATGTGTTGTGTTGTTTAAATAATGATGTTTTCTCTTGGTATTAAAGTGGTGGGATTAACAAGATAGATGTGATAGAAACATATAGGGTAGGGATGTGTCAAAGTTACCTAGGTTGATACTTCCATGTGGGACTATTACTAGAGAATAGAGCACCCTAATGATATTCTGGTGACCTATAAGATGGGTTAAATGCCCTTTTTTATTTATGTATATTCTATAATTATGATTGATAGTCCTCCCTAACTACAGAGGTATGGGTCAAGGTACATCATGTTCGGGCCTCATAATAATCATTAATATGATTAGGTTTGATTGTTGGCCTCCACAAAATTAGTAATGATGGGTTATTGTGTAAGGTTTACTTCCCCATAGCGTGTGGGGATTTTTTGGGGTGACTTGATGGGCCTCCATGACTGTATAGTGATGGGTTGAGGTATATGTTGTTTGGGGCTTCCATGAATGCTCATGATGGGTTAGATTAAATGTATGCCTCCCAGAAACCTATGGGGATGGGACAATATACATGTTGTACCTCCCTTTATTTTTCTAGGATCAGACGGGGGACATGATGGACCTACCTAACAGCATATGTATTTGATAGGGTACCTAAAGAGTCGATGACCCATGTGAAAAGAATGGAAAATGTGACACATATGATACCAGGTTCTTGACAGGTGCTCTATCTAGTAGGACACCAATGAAATGCTGAATATTCAACCCTTTAATCATTCACTCATCGATATTAACTATATCATCACACATGTTTATCGAGAATAAAAATTGGTTGTAGATGTTCTGGAAAACATGGGAGTAGATAAAGACATTTCATGATTTTAGACCTCCTTGTTGATCACATTGCCTTTCATGAAAATGATTGTAATATGATCCCATATTTTTGAATCTAGTAAACTTGATTTTAATAATATTTATTCTTTGGAATTTCTATTCCAAGGCATCACCTTTTAAAAAACATATATGGAGAGATCCAATGCTACCCATTACCAACACATCCTTCATTATCAATTCTATATTTGGTAGAAGTTCAAACTCTACAATGAAAGGATGAATTTTCAAAAATGTAATATTCTTTCATGCTGGTTTCGACCATACACTCTTACTAATATATATCCATTTGGTGATTTTCAGGTTCAAAATGAAAGAAAAAAACAAACATTCACCATTAAGTTAAAAAATTGAATCACTTTCATGAAACCCTTGTGATGTCCCTTGTGGAGGATTTCTACCATCACGAAACAACCAAATGCTGAAACCCATCAGGTATTATCCTTCCTTATCAAATTATATTTTATTATAGTGAGTACATTGTACACACTATGTGTTTGTGTGTTGTGGGTGGACACATTCTTGAGTTCATTAGGCTTTTCATCATCTATCTTCTTTTTCTATTTTTCTCTTGATGTATTGTATTTTTACTTTACCCCAAATTCTAGAGTTTGTGACGATTTTCATCATAAAATATATTTTTTACCATTATCCCTTTTTTATGGAATAGTCATTTTTAATTCCCTCCTAATCATGGGATTTTTTTAAAAATCATGATGAATTTCACTATTTCAAGTTTTATTTATCATTTATAGAAAACATTTTTCACCATGGACAAGTGAGTTTTAAAAATAATTTCTCATTGAGGTGTTATTTTTTCATATTTTTTTCAATTATATAAATGGTTTTTTCTCTATGAAATCATTAAGATGATTGAAACACTATGTATGGTTAGTTTATAGGTGAGTAATGTCACTTAAAATCATCACACCACATTGCACTCAACCATGATGTGTAAATATTTATAACATAATAGAAGTTAAATATAATATAGTTTGATATATATATCATCTTTACAAAATTATTTTTCTTACAATTATTCCTTATATATTATTTTTCATAACTATACTGGATTGACCTATGTGTGTGTACCTATTATCGGACTATTTTATGGCCTAAAAACAAAAAAAAACAAC
Source organism: Viscum album (assembly GCA_963277665.1). Taxonomy (NCBI): domain Eukaryota; kingdom Viridiplantae; phylum Streptophyta; class Magnoliopsida; order Santalales; family Viscaceae; genus Viscum; species Viscum album. Next base: position 1,351,783,494 of record OY728153.1, on the reverse strand, counting down.
ACATGTAAATAATTAATGGAGTTATTAAATTTACCCCAAATGGCGATATCATGGTCAGAAAATTGAGTTTTGACTGTTGGTAATTCATAAGTGATTGTGCCTTCAAATATGATTTCCAAGAATGTGAGGATAGTTCTGTGGAAGGAATCAAAAAAGAATAATTTTTTAATATAACATATTTTTACCAGATAGGGAGTGTAAATAATTGAATGAAATAGTTGTCACACACAAAAAAACATGAAGATTTTGTGAAATGGTTGAATTATTAATTTCCCACTCATACTAGTATCATACATCTCCTTGAATTTCATTTTCATACAATTTAAGACATAACATTTTCCAGGATCACTTAGAATAACTCCTTAATGTGATTTTTTTATTTTATGACATTAGTTTCATGAATTTAATTTTCTTTTATTGTTAAATATTCATTAATATTGTAATGTTTAAATTAATAATTTTTTAAATATTAATTTTTAAAGGATTGAAAATATTTACATATGGGGGTGTGATAATACTATGATTCACTACTTTATTTCACCCTTACACTAACTTCTTCAATTGATTTTGTATTGAAAATTTATAATATAGTGAAAATTTTAACATAATGTTTGATTAAAGAATTTGATATTTATAGCATTTAAAAATGGTGATTTTACTTGTTTTGAGGTTTTCACTATAGGTGCAGGTGATTTGGAGATCCCATAGTGAAATTCAAAAAAAAATAGGACAAAATATGCTAGATCTAAATAACATATATTGACTAAAATGGAAAATAATACAAACATGTGAATCTAATTTGACTAAAAATTTGTGGTAGAATGTAAAACTATGTGGGATAAATTTTATATAGGAATAGGAATCCCAATTCATCCATATTGAATCCCAAATGCGCCATCATTGGAAATTATCTTCATCTTCTCAGTCTCAAGGTCAATTATGTAATTCATCAATTTCTCAATATGTAAGCCTCCAAATGATACCACATTATCAATGGAAATATTCAATATGTGTGAAAATATTTTTTTTTCAAAATAGATATATTATTATTGGGATTCAAAAACCATGGGCAAATTGATATCTCAAAATCATGGTGCCCAAAATCACCCTCCACTTTTCCTATTCATTGAGACGTTGGGAACCCTATTTGTATGTTATAACAGGATGAATTCTGATTCTATTTTGATGTCCCACAGGATTCCTCTAATCCATTTGTTGGTTATAGATCTCCTGATTATAATAGGCAGAGCTAAGAAGAATTTGTATTTCAACATGAACTTCCTCATCATCATAATGGAGGGATAAACAATGGGCGTTCATTCTGAGGGAGATACACATCCTATAAAAGGTGTTCTGACAATTTTTTACTACATGTGATATTTATTATGTGTTTGAAAACATTTCTTTCTGAATTATATTACATTGATTCATATTTTAATTCTTTTTTTATTCAATTAAATGGAATTCACATTACTTTTAACTGGTCAATGTGATGTTTTGAGTTTGTAACTTGTGATGTTGCAATTTTACTACAGAAGAATCCTTTTCCTCCCCACATATTTGATATTTCAATTTTCTTTTGATGTTATTATAGCATTTATATGTTATTGACCTTTTCAATATGATTGTTATGTTAATGTTTGGTTTTATATGCATTGATAAAAAAATAATGGAAAGTGATGATGATTAAGATTAATTTCAATAAATTAATAACTCCAAACCCCAATTAATCTATAAGAACAATAAAATTTAAATGTGTGTGGTGAATTCAAAAACCCCATTTTTCTCATATTTTTAAAGATCTATTTTTTTTTCATCTATTAAGCACTTAAAATTCAATTATTTTCATAGAATATTTTCAAAACAAACAAACTTTTTAGTTCTTTTTATTAAAATATACAAACATTTAAACACTATATCTATTTGATATATGACCTATGGTGTACCCTATGCTATAAAATCATCTTTAAATAAAAACAATTACACGTGTCATTAAAAATTGGGAATTATTCTCTTAACATACTAATACTTATCTATATGGTAGATACAAGTTCTATAATATTGTTATTTTTATTTCATAATTTAATGTGTAAAAATGAAGTAATAAACTAAAAAATATTTTTTTAAACATTTACCTTATCAATGAGAAACATCCTTTAGTTTATCTCTTAAGGACCCTAGGGTATGTATTTTAGGAGGAATAGAAGCTCTAGAATGTGTATAAGGATGTTAGGGAGTAAATTTGAAAGGTTTTAGTAATGAAAAATGGCTTTAGAGGTGTGAATAAGTGAGGGTATGGTGTGACCTTTTTATAACTGGGGAAAGAGGGCTTTAGTGGAAATCACATGGAGATTTCCCCAAAGAATCCAAAATAATAAATTCATTCCCATGAAAAATACTTTCGAATTAAATTAGATTCAATTTTTTATGGATACATTTTAAATATAAAAATAATTTAAGATTTTGACAAGTATTTAGGTCATTTTATAACCTATATTATTAGTTTAATCCCCCCAATAAACACATTTTTAACTTAACCACAATAATTAATTTTTTAATATTCTCACTAATAATTTTATAAAAAAATAATGTTGCAATAATTAGATAATATAAATTATTATGAATCTAAATATGAAATATATTTCTCCAAATTCAAATCACATAAGTGGAATAATTCAATTTAAAATTATACCAAAAGACACAACAAAAAATATGTTTCCAAAGAGAATATTTTCATACATATTGAATTTTTTAATTTAAAAAATAAACATCAAAATAATTCCAATACCCTAATTTTTATTTATTATAAAAATATTGAACATAATTTACATTAAACATAATTTAAAAAATAATTTATCTTATTAAATAATTTAAATGAAAAATCATATTTCAAAAAAAAATTAGTTTTTAATATTCATTACAAAACGGTCATTTTAAGAAAAATATCAAAAATTCACCATAAGAAATTTTTTATAGGATGATTCCAAATGAAATAAATTTTATCAAATAAATTTTGTAAAAGGTGCAAAAATTAATTTCATCGTAATTTCAAAAGAAACGACAAAACCGTTTTCTTTGAAAAATATAGTTTTTCAGAAAACATTTCATTTACTATCAACTAGTTCTTATTTTTTTTCTAACCAATATATATGCATTTAAATTAATTTATAATTTTTTTCAACCATATAAATTTCATATTTTAATTTTTTATATTCATTCCTGCCAATTTAATATCTAGGTTATAATGACCAAAATAAATAATTATATTTTAATATAGTGTCTTGTTTTGTGTAAACCTAGTGTAGCATGAATTGAAAGATGTCAATGATATTTAATTAATTTTAAAATAAATATATATCAAAGTATCATGATGTTATATTGTAGAGACCATAAGCTTGACGTACAGAGATATTACATTACTTTTGCGGAATACTTAGTACATAACAAAAACAGACACACCAGGACTGTAATAGTTTAGTGTCTTTGGAAACTTGGAACGTAATCTTCTAATCGTGGTGAAAGATCTTCAATATCTCTCATAAAGATATTCCCCTTTTTTTCTTACCTAAAACCTTTCTTTATATCCTGGGGAAAAGAAAACATAAAAAGGGTGAGCTCAAATGCTCAGTAAGGGTAAGCATGGATAAAATAAAACATACCATATAAATTTGAACTTAAAAAACATGAACATAATGTTTAAACATCAAAAGCTTGGGCAATGACATAAAACATGGAAGTACGTAAGGCATAGATCATAAAGAAACATTAAGAATGTTAAAATATCATGGGAATAAAACATGTAATTTTGGAAACCATCAAGCACATGATATGATTTCCATAGTAGCCAAGGAATTTCTGCCAAGACCATCTTAGTGGACAAAGTCCCTTTCTGAATCGAGTTCACTCCTCATTCCAGTCCTGTATTACTGAACCGATTTAACTTGTCGATCCAGCCATGTCTATCTCATGAGATATAAGTCTTTACCCAATGCATTTGAGGGAGATATAGGTCCCACCCATCTCATAATGATACCATTCATATGTGTGCCACAAAATCATAAATCATACATCATTGCATAACCCATGTAATAAAAATGGGATTCTTAAACAAAATGACATCATAAAACAATTAATATAATATAAAGGAATTCATAAAAATACTTCCATCACAACATAATCAAATCAATGTAATAATAGGGATAGAAACAGAACCCTATATTATCTTAGATGGAAAATAATTTTGATAAAACACTTGAACTCCATTCTTGAGGAAAATATCCTTTCTACTTCAAAAACACTTTTCCCTTCTTAACATGTCATACAATTATAAACTAAAATAAGTTGATTAAATATAAACTTGAAAATTTGTAAAGGACGATTCTTGGAAATATTGTTTTAAAAATCCATTCATGCCGTATAAGTTAAAAAAACATTCTTTTCGTACTTTTGTCAGAAAAGTCAAAAAGTACCTCGTACGAAAAACGAGAAAAGATTCCTTTCATATCTTTTACTAAAAACTCACCGAGGATAAAATTGTATTTAAACAATTGTAGGTGGATGGAAATAATATTACATATTGAGGAAACATGGATGTAGATGATTAAATACGCCCCAATAAATACCAAAGTATAAACAATCTCAGATAAAAATGAGATTGTGATATTTCCCTTACCTTAGGTCTGATTTGCTTCGTAAGTGTCCGAACCTCCTCTATAATGATTTAAATAATGTTATTGACTTATTACATAATCATATTAATTTTTATGATATCATATATGGTTCACTTAGGACTTTATATTACCCGTTCTTTTGTAAATTCCATGTTAAAGAGCGTTTTGGGTAAAATCGTTTCATTTGTCGTCCGTGTTTTGACTTGTAATTATTCCTATGATTACTTAGATCATGATTAATTACATACAGAATGTAAAACTTGATTTATATATAATATATATTCAGAATATACATATATATAATAGATCGATAAATAGAAAGAAATACACCGTTCATGGAGACGGTAGGCCGTACGTACGCATGAACGTTGTTTTCGTTTCCTCATTGAATTGGATGGAATTAATTGGATGACATACATATATATATATATATATACATAAATCCAGTATCATTATTATGTCATATATTTAATGATTAATTATTATATATACTTTATAATCATTTATGAATGGTTAATCACTGAGAATGAATCTCATCGCGTCGTGGAGACAGTATTCCGTACGTACGCACGAGCGATGATATCGTTCCCATGATCGTGGAATTTTATTGGAGTGTATGTATACTATTACAGAATCAATATCACTTTATAATAATAATATATAGTTATTATTTACACCATTATACCCATCCAAGTAAGGTGGTGGTGGAAAATAGATTACACCACGGCGTGGAGACGGTATTTCGTACGTACGCACGCGCAGTGATTTCTTTTTCCATAGGATGGATAGATGGTGAAATATGGTTGATTAATACATATAATAACATATCATTATATGAGTGATACTGATGTTATTACTTCATAATGAAACAACCTAAGAAGAATAAGTGGAAGAAGAAATAAAGTTGAAAGAATCGGTAACGGACATTACCTCTTCTTTGAAGCGCCTCTTTGAGACCTCCTCTTAGGGCACTAAAATTGGTCTTTGAAGAAGACCAGGACCTCTAGGATGTTTCTTGGGAAGTGGGGAAGTGAAATGGGCAGGGGTTTTCTGAGCTTGAAGGCTCAAATTGGTGTGAGGAGGAGAGGGAGGAGGTGCCCTTTTATAAGGGAGGAGAGGGGCACCTTTGGAATTCATAAAAATATTAATTTATAATAAATCTTACACCACTTAAAAACCTCCAAAAATGAGTCATATCCAAATATTAGATGGGATACTGTTTTAATCTCATCAAAAAATAAAATTTAGACATGTTAGGAATTTATTTTAAACATTATCAACTTGATTTATCCTTATTTAATCAATTTAATTTTATTTATGGTAATAACATTATAAATTCTAAATTATAACAAAAAATTACTTATTTGTTGTGAATTGTCCATAATTGGATAATTTACAACATTTTATACCATATATATTTGAATTTATAATTTTTAAATATTTTTTGGGATTTGTAAACAATTTTATAATATGTTATTTTTATAAAATAACAATAGTGTCAATTTTGACAATATTCATTTATTTGAATTTAAATAAAATATATACAGAAGATATGTTCAAAATATAAGCTTTAATAGATTCTTAAAAGGTCATATGTGTCTATAAAATTAGTGGATCACATTAAATAGTTCATATTATAGTTATTTTATTATTTTTAAAAACAATTTATTTGGTTTATCTCTTAATAAAATAATTACTACAACATTTTTGTATAATTATTTAATATAATAATTTGTTGCATAAAAATTAAAAATAAAATCCTATGATGAATATAAATATATTAACTTTCCCAATAATACTTTTAATCGAATTTATCATCTTAAAATCACAATATTTAAATTTTTATATTTATTAAATTATGAAGGTGACAACTTTGGCATCATTTAAAATAAAATAATATAAGTGTCATAATTGCCTTAATAAGGATCCAAATAGTCAGAAATTCGGCTAGTGGATGATTCGGGTTTATATATACACTAATAATAAGTTTTTTTCAGATTTTTGGGCCTTTGGATATGTATTACTATTTCAATAAAAACTATATTATTGATTTTTCACTAAATAAATAATTTCTGCATCATTAATGTATCACTATTAATGACAATTATTTAATCCCAAAAAATTATAAATAAATTATCATGATATAGATAATTTTATTATATTTATGTAAAATATTCATTTTCGAAGTTTTATGATGTTTATCACTAAATTAAAATTATTATACTTATAAGATTTAAGAGAATGACATGTTGTCACTTTCTTTGGTTTTAATAATAATTAAATTCTTTTCATGGTCAAAAGTCCATAAAATGAATATAATACGACCCTTAGTTTATATGGGTATACTTTTAGCCATCCAATAGAATTTTTACAGGTGTTAGGGTAATTTTATAATCTTATATTTACCCTTAATTACTAGATTTACCTTTAACTATGGTAAATAAAATTTACCGTAGTTTCTATTCATAATGCCCAAAATAAAAAAGTAGCTTATTAACATAATTTGGACCCACTGATTCCAAATATGGAATCCATTTTTTAAAATTCAAAACACATAAGTTGCAGTAATTAATTTAAAATTAATCCCGTTGTCGAAAGAGAACGTGTTTTTGTTTAAAACATTGCAAAAGATTGAATTGATTTAATCTACGAATTCAAGGTAAAAGAAATGATAATAACATAAATTGTATTAAATGGTAAAAATATATTCTATTTATACTTTAAAACCATTCAATATTATAATTTAACCATATAAATTATTGCAATGAAAAAAGTTGTTTTTAATTAAAATATAGCATGTTTTTACTATTCATCAAAATATGAAAGTTACCAGAATAATATGAAAAATTTATCCAAAGTAAATTTTTATTTCTTGATTCCAAAGAAGAATTTTATTTTTTCAAATTGAACTTATAAACATGTCAAAAACTAGATTTAAAGTTGGTGCGCCATCAAAAGGCGGCAAACTACATTTTTTGAAAAATACATATTTTACCTGAAAAATTTATTTTGTTCTTATACCATGTTCTAGAAAATGTTTAAGATGAATAATAATGTTATAAAATTCCAAATTTAGTTAATAATATTCATAACATCTAGTTCATAATAATATTATAATAATATATCGTTGTTTAGTAAAACCTGGTATTGCGTACAACACACGCTATCGAGGAAGGTCGCGATTGCGTGTAATGCAAGACAAGTCAGAGTTACATGTTGTGCAAGACTCATTTATTATTTCTTATAACAGAATCCAACAATATTTCATTTATACATTGAATATATATATATATATATACACTCAATGTTGCGTAGAATGACTATTAGAAAACGAACTTGAAATTATGTGTAACACAATCTAAGAATAGTGTTGTGTATACTTCAAGCTAATACAGTGTTGCGTATAGCACAATATAATCTTGTTGTAGCATAAAACACATGACATCAAATAAATTAAAGAGAATACTTATCATAAAATATCGGGTTGTTACATTCTACCCCCCTTAAAATGAATTTCTCCCTCGAAAATCGTCGGGGTTATATATCATTTACTATTCATATAATCCCACATCGTAAAAAGGAATACTGAAAATTAATTTTAAAAACTAAAGTATGAAACGTTATGATTACCCAAAGTAACTCATCATTGGGTTTCCACGTAGGAGAATATAGGTGAAAATATGGATATAAATGAAAAATCTAACCATCAAGTTACGATGGAGAGTGGTAGAGAACATGGCTATGAAAAATCCATCGATCATAAAGCTATTGATTTGTGATGATCTAAGGTACCATCTGATTCATCATATATAAGGGAACTAGGACAACATTTTTAGTTTTCAAGATCATTTCCCTAAAGTTGATGAATTAAAATAAATACTTTCATGATTTTGGTACAATCTCACTGTTGTTCATGAATTGAACAATTTCTACTTCATCCCTTACAGAAATGAAGTTGAATTTTTTATTAGTGATGTGTTAGTAGATCATGTGATTGAATGATGGGTCATTCCATCTCTTTCAAACAAAAGGTTAGCAAAAGTTATAAGTCCATCTTATGGTTAGATTAATCGTATATGGTTCCAAAAATGAACTTATACTTCATATATCATACCTCTTAATAAAATAAAACTAGTTTATACTAACCAAGGACTTCCTGTAGGCCAGTGGTAGGCGATAAAGGCCGGTCGCACTTCGGTTATGGGTTCGATTCCCACAGCCTTGTCCGACGCGATGGGCTGTCGCTCGTCCTGCAGGTTGTCCTTTTTCTAAAACTATATTACTATAACATCCCATCAATAATATCGAAAAAACATCTATCCTTAAACAATACTAACTTATGTCCAACATAATCCATTCCAATCTTTAGGCTTATTCATAATACTGCAGTCCACTCTCATAATATAGTGAAAACGATTACCAGAGATTTAATACCATCGTTGATCCCCATATATCATAAGATATGTCTTGTTGGTCACATTCCAAACATTTGAAGGCCTTAATCATGTATTCTCTTGAAAAATGAATACCCATTGAACCTTAGTGAAAACATGAATGCAGTTAAAAGGTAACACTTTCCACATACCAAAATCCTCAAAATTCTATATACTCAAACCATGATATCACTTAGTCCTTATATCAATCATGAGCTCATGAATACAATCAAACATCTCATTATCTTCTTATTCCTTCATTATGTGCATATCATATACTTTACAAAAATATCTGAATAACCTTCCATGGTTACTGGTACCATTCAACATATATTTTTAAATACTTTTAGGAAAAAAATAGTGTAAAAGTCCTTAGATGATTCTTTATTCCATAGTACCATTAACTATACAACATAACTCTCGATAAACATACAATCATTCCACTACCTTCTAAAACAACCGACTGAGCTTCAACACTTCTTTCAGCTCATATATCATTTGTAGTCTCCTCATCATCATCCACATAAATACAACCCATATGACCATGCTGATTCTCTTCATGAGATTTTCCATTTGGGCATTGGTTTGCATAATGCCCATACATTCCACATTTAAAACATATAATCATTGTTGATGTCGTAGAAATACCATTATCCTTGTCCATGGTGTTAACTGAACCTTTTCCTTTGCACTTACTGGCATTGTGTCCTTCTTTTCCACACCCAAAGCATCTTCCAGTTCCTTTGAAATAATCTCCCTGATGCCTCTTTCCACATGATTTACATGAGGGAAATTGAACATTCTTTCCTCTATGATCATCATGAAACTCCATCTTTCTCTTATTATCTGAGTCAGGAAACTTACCAAAGTTGAGATTATTGATCATATTAGGAGATTACCGATTAGGAATAATAACGATGTTTGGACTTCCAGATCCCATTTCATTTGGTTTCTCATGAAGAAAATCATTCCATTGTCTATCATATCCTCCATTATCGTGAATCTTCTTGTTTCCAGCCATTTTCTAAAACCCAAAAAGAATAGTGTGAGAGGAAAAAATCATGCTAGGGAAAACAACATATTAAAGGGGGAGTATCCTCAATATCTAACATCTTAGGTTAAATTCTATGATCGTTACCGTAGTTCTAGGACTGTATCCTATAAGTATACTTATCCTTAGGGATATCCCTAGACATACCTTAGAAATATCTCTAGGGATCTCAGTAATTTTTTCACATCCTAGTTTCCAAAGGTTGACTAAACCTTTCCTCTGATACCAACTGTAGAGAACCTAAGATTGACGTACATAGATATTACATTACTTTTGCAGAATACTTAGTACATAACAAAAACAGACACACAAGGACCGTAATAGTTTAGTGTCTTTGGAAACTTGGAACGTAATCTTCTAAGCGTGGTGAAAGTTCTTCAACATCTCCCATAAAGATCTTCCCCTTTTTTTCTTACCTAAAACCTTTCTTTATATCTTGGGGAAAAGAAAACATAAAAAGGGTGAGCTCAAATTCTCAGTAAGGGTAAGCATGGATAAAATAAAACATACCATATACATTTGAACTTAAAAAACATGAACATAATGTTTAAACATCAAAAGCTTGATCAATGACATAAAACATGGAAGTACGTAAGGCATATATCATAAAGAAACATTAAGAATGATAAAATAGCATGAGAATAAAACATGTAATTGTGGAAACCATCAAGAACATGATATGATTTCCATAGTAGCCAAGGCATTGCTGCCAAGACCATCTTAGTGGACAAAGTCCCTTTCTGAATCGAGTTCACTCATCGTTCCAGTCCTGTATTACTGAACCGGTTTAACTTGCTGTTCCATCCATGTCTATCTCATGAGATATAAATCTTTACCCAATTAATTGGAGGGATATATAGGTCCCACCCATCTCATAATGATACCATTCATATGTGTGCCACAAAATCATAAATCATACATCATTGCATAACCCATGTAATAAAAATGGGATTCTTAAATAACATGACATCATAAAATAATTCATATAAGATAAAGGAATTCATAAAAATAATTCCATCACAACATAATCAAATCAACGTAATAATAGGGATAGAAACAGAACCCTATATTATCTTAGATGGAAAATAATTTTGATAAAACACTTGAACTCCATTCTTGAGGAAAATATCCTTTCTACTTCAAAAACACTTTTCCTTTCTTAACATGTCATACAATTCTAAACTAAATGAAGTTGATTAAATATAAACTTGAAAACTTGTAAAGGACTATTCTTGGAAATATTGTTTTAAAAATCCATTCATGCCTTATAAGTTAAAAAAACATTCTTCTCGTACTTTTGTCGAAAAAGTCAAAAAGTACCTCGTATGAAAAACGAAAAAAGATTCCTTTCATATCTCATACTAAAAACTCACCTAAGGGTAAAATTGGATTTAAAAAATTATAGGTAGATGGAAATAATATTACATATTGAGGAAACATGGTTTTGGATGATAAAATATGCCCCAGTAAATACCAAAGTATAAACAATCTCGGATAAAAATGAGATTGTGATATTTTCCTTACCTTAGGTCCGATTTGCTTCGTAAGTGTCCGAACCTCCTGTATAATGTTTTAAATAATGTTATTGACTTGTTAAAGAATCATATTAATTGTTATGATATCATATATGGTTCACTTAGGACTTTATATTACCCGTTCTTTTGTAAATTCCATGTTAAAGAGCATTTTGGGTAAAATCGTTTCATTTGTCGTCCGTGTTTTGACTTGTAATTATTCATATGATTACTTAGATCATGATTAATTACATACAGAATTTAAAACATAATTTATATATAATATATATTCAGAATATACATATATATAATAGATCGATAAATGGAAAGAAATACACCGTTCATAGAGACGGTAGGCCATACGTACGCATGAACGTTGTTTTCGTTTCCTCATTGAATTGAATGCAATTAATTGGATGACATACATATATATATATATATACATAAATACAGTATCATTATTATATCATATATTTCATGATTACTTATTATATATACTTTATAATCATTTATGAATGGTTAATCATTGAGAATGAATCTCATCACGTCGTGGAGACGGTATTCCGTACGTACGCACGAGCGATGATATCGTTCCCATGATCATGGAATTTTATTGGAGTGTATGTATAATATTACAGAATCAATATCACTTTATAATAATCATATATAGTTATTAGTTACACCATTATACCCATCCAAGTATGGTGGTGGTGGAAAATAGATTACACCACGGCGTGGAGACGGTATTTCGTACGTACGCACGCACGGTGATTTCTTTTTTCCGTAGGATGGATAGATGGTGAAATATGGTTGTTTCATACATATAATAACATATCAGTATATGAGTGATACTGATGTTATTACTTCATAATGAAACAACCTAATAAGAATAAGTGGAAGAAGAAATAAAGTTGAAAGAATCGGTAACGGACATTACCTCTTCTTTGAAGCGCCTCTTTGAGACCACCTCTTAGGGCACGAAAATTGGTCTTTGAAGAATACCAGGAACTCTAGGATGTTTCTAGGGAAGTGGGGAAGTGATATGGGCAGGGGTTGGCCTATATTTAAGGCTCAAATTGGCGTGAGGAGGAGAGGGAGGAGGTGCCCTTTTATAAGGGAGGAGAGGGGCACCTTTGGAAGTCTTAAAAATATTAATTTATAATAAATCTATCCCCACTTAAAAACCTCAAAAAATGACTCATATATGAAGATTAGATGGGATAAGGTTGTAATCTCATCAACCAATCAAATTTATACATGTTAGGAATTTATTTTAAACATTATCAACATGATTTATCCTTATTTAATCAATTTTATTTTATTTATGGTAATAACATTCTAAATTTTAAATTATTACAAACAATTACTTATTTGTTGTTAATTGTCCATAATTTGATACTTTACAACATTTTATACCATATAAATTTAAATTTATAATTTTTAAATATTTTTTGTGATTTTTAAACAATTTTATAATATGTTATTTTTATAAAATAACAATAGTGTCAATTTTGACAATATTCATTTATTTGAATTTAAATAAAATATATACAGAAGATATGTTCAAAATAAAAGATTTAATATATTCATAAAAGGTCATATGTATCTATAAAATTAGTGGATCACATTAAATAGTTCATATAATAGTTATTTTATTATTTTTAAAAACCATTTATTTGGTTTATCTCTTAATAAAATAATTACTACAACATTTTTGTATAATTATTTAATATAGTTATTTGTTGCATAAAAATTAAAAATAAAATCATATGATGAATATAAATATATTACCTTTAACAATAATACTTTTAATAGAATTTATCATCTTAAAATCACAATATTTAAATTGTTATATTTATTAAATTATGAAGGTGACAACTTTGGCATCATTTAAAATAAAATAATATAAGTGTCATAATTGAATTAATAAGAATACAAATGGTCAAAAATTTGTCCAGTGGATGATTAGGGTTTATATATACACTAATAATAAGTTTTGTGCAGATTTTTGGGCCTTTTGATATGTATTACTATTTCAATAAAAACTATATTATTGATTTTTCACTAAATAAATAATTTCTGCATCATTAATGTATCATTATTAATGACAATTATTTAATCCCAAAAAATTATAAATAAATTATCATGAGGTATATAATTTTATTATCCTTCTGTAGACTATTCATGTTTGAAGTTTTATGATGTTTATCACTAAATTAAAATTATTATACTTATAAGATTTAAGAGAGTGACATGTTGTCACTTTCTTTGGTTTTAATAATAATTAAATTATTTTCATGGTCAAAAGTCCATAAAATGAATATAATCCGACCCTTAGGTGATATGGGTATACTTTTAGCCATCCAATAGAATTTTTACAGGTGTTAGGGTAATTTTATAATCATATATTTACCCTTAGTTACCCGATTTACCTTTAACTATGGTAAATAAAATTTACCGTAGTTACTATTCATAATGCCCAAAATTAAAAAGTAGCTTATTAACATTATTTGGACCCACTGATTCCAAATATGGAATCAATTTTTAAAAATTCTAAACACATAAGTTGCAGTAATTAATTTAAAATTAATCTCGTTGTCGAAAGAAAACGGGTTTTTGTTTAAAACATTGCAAAAGATTGAATTGATTTAATCTACGAATTCAAGGTAAAATCAATGCTAATGAAATAAATTGTATTAAATGGTAAAAATATATTCTATTTATACTTTAAAACCATTCAATATTATATTTTAACCATATAAATTATTGCGATGAAAAAAGTTGTTTTTAATTAAAATATAGCGTGTTTTTACTATTCATCAAAATATGAAAGTTACCAGAATAATATGAAAAATTTATCCAAAGTAAATTTTTATTTCTTGATTCCAAAGAATAATTTTATTTTGTCAAATTGAACTTAACAACATGTCAAAAACTATATTTAAGTGGGTACGCCATTAAAAGGCGGCAAAACTGCATTTTTTGAAAAATACATATTTTACCCGAAAAATTTATTTTGTTCTTATACCATGTTCTAGAAAATGATTAAGATGAATAATAAAGTTATAAAATTAAAAATTTAGTCAACACTATTCATAAAGGCTAGTTCATAATAATATTATAAAACCCGGTATTGCGTACAACACACACTATTGTGGAAGGTCGCGATTGCATGTAATGTAAGAGGAGTAAGGGTTATGTGTTTTTCAAGACTCCTTTATTATTTCGTATAACAGAATCCAAGCATATTTAATTTATACATTGAATATATATATATATATATATATATATATACCCTCAATGTTGCGTAGAATGACTATTATAAAACGAACTTGAAATTATGTGTAACACAATCTAAGAATAGTGTTGTGTATACTTCAAGCTAATACAGTGTGGCGTATAGCACAATATAATCTTGTTGTAGCATAAAACACATGACATAAAATAAATTCAAGAGAATACTTATCATAAAATATCAGGTTGTAACATATATTCTCTTCTATGATTGGTTTTTTGTTTTGTACATATAATTGAACATGATGTTGCTATTTTAAAATCGCAGGATATTATAATCCCCATGATGACTTTGTATTAAAGGATTACATGTCTTAATACATTACCCAAAATAAGTGGTCAATATATGTGGGTATATCCTTTAGTTTTCTTTAACCATTATATAATCTTATGTTCCCTTTGAAAAGTCATCATATCATTGATATTTGAGTTGAAAAAAAAAACAATTTCCTAAGTTGATATCCTACTTGTGGAAGCCCATAGACCATGAATTCACATACTATTGGTTATTACCTATAGAAAAATGATAACATGGGATGGTTAATTGAATGTTACCATACTAGGATTCATTGGTGAATAATGAAACACCCTATAACTTTCATCATGTGGATGTCGTAGTCCCAGAGGAGACCCCCCCTAAATCTAGGGTCTATTGTCCTAAATGCATGGGATATAGGCTCTATGTGATTATAAATGGTCAAACTAAACCCACTAATACTTATCTCCAACTAAATATGATATTATTCGGTTATGATTTACACTTTAAACAATCCAACTATTAAATTATATTCAGATACCCTCTATTCTACTAATAATGTTCATCCTACTGATCTTCAAAGAAAAATTATGACATCACATGATTACACCCTTTATTTTCGACTATGAATTTTGTATGATATCTTATATCCTTGAGCTTAAATATCCATTTGGAAACTATATATTCCTCTATATATACAGTGTACCGATTTTTATATCTAAATCTCTAAATAACAGGACCACATATTCTCTTGACATTTCATTGATCGGGAGCCCGCATCCACTTGGTTCTTAATAGCAGTACATTAGCTATTGGGGATGAATAATACAAATAATAACTCTTCTAGGATTCTCTGGTGAATAAAATAACACACAAGAGCTTGTGTGTAGGTTAAGTTTTGGTTCCAAAAGGGACCCTGATAGGATTTTCTGGAGAATAATGCAACTCTATGAAGCATACACCTAGAGGATGTTTTGATCCTATATGAGAGGCCCCCTTAATCCCATGATATATTTATATAATGGTGTGAAATTATTCCCAACATTCATAGAATTTTCATACTTAATATATACACATTTAAAGACGTGATTCATTTCATAATTTTCCCCACAGCAAAGAGGGATCATGTGTGATTCAGTACTTTGTAACTTCATATTCCATGTCTTGGAATAAATATTATATACTGCATAAAACTTATATTAAAATGATGTGTGGGTTTATTCTTATTACCATGAGATATTTAGTATTGCATGGGTCTCCAATCCTTGGTCCAACAGTGACATAATGATAAAATTCACCTTCCCTGCACATGAGCTTGATATATGTTATGATATTTCTTTCTATGAACTGAATGATGATTGATTCATGTAACCACATGATATGTAATGTTTCCTATATCTCAAATCTCAGGACACACAATAATATAAGGGAAAATTAATCTCCATGTATATAGTTTAAATCCTCATAGGGAATATTTCATCTAATCGCTATGTGTGGCTTGATTCTCACTCTCTTAGGATCTATAGTAATTAATGGACACCACTTGCAGGCTCAACCATGAATTTACCCTACCTAATAGCGAGATCGGAATAGAATCCTTTTTCACATGATCAGTCTATGCCAGGGCTTAATATTACCCCATTCCTAGAATACGACCCTTATTTTTTAGGGAACCTTCTCATGAATAATAACAAATGGACTTATTCCTCTTATAGTAGGATACATAGTGAAAATATGGTCTCTAATTTTAGCCACATCCAAAATGTAGAGAATAATTAAAAAATTCTCCTACCTTCAATATGAATTATACCTATGAAATGGATTTTTAAATAATAACTATGTTTGGATTGATTCCCATGTTATATGATACAATGCAATGACTAGATTCCCTATTTTAGGCATATGCCTGAATTCTCATCACTCCCAACCACATCACATGATTGAAACAAAATTTTTCTAGGGATTTATTCTCATACCAAAACATGAATGAATCCATGTATTCATAATCTTTCACTCTCACACATCTCAATTTATTTCACTCTTATCCCTTAATTCTCAAAATGAGCATACACTCAACCGATGTTATCGAGATGCATTCTATTCAAATACCATGAACCATTTCCTATTCACATGAAATTAAACAAAATTATAACATCCTTATCACATTATGTTAATCTGCATGAAAAAAAGTGTTCACCTTGAGTGGATAATCCCAATTGATGAATTTGGTCTCTAGAATCACATTTTTATACCATCACCCTAACATATGTTCAATACACATTGGTATATAAAAATGCGTGCTTAAATACTTATTTAACATTACATTCCCTTTGGAATAAATTTATAACATTGATAATTAAGATGATAAAACCAATTCCTCAAGTTGATATCATTCTCATGGAGACCCATGGACTTTGAATTCACATGATCATGGTTCTAACCTCTATAAAATAGGTACCAAAGACTAGTTAATCCATTGGTAACCTTCTAAGATTCAATTGTGAATTACGCAATATGATGTATCATATGCTTAGTGGACGTTTTAGTCTAGGGGGAGAGGCCCCCTTATCTCTAGGATCTATTATACTGACTACATGGAATATATGATTCTATCATTTTCAATTACTACATGTTCACACCAATACACATATCACATTGACTCAGATATTATTGTGTTATGATTTACTATTCCCATAACAAAACTATTCATGTGTATTAGGATACCCTTAATGTTTTTCATCAATCCATCATATCTATTTTCAAATCAATATTATAATATCATATTCATGAACTTTTATAAATAAGGGTATGAACCTCCTGTGAAGACCCAATTTACATGAGTTAGTCATTACATCAAGTGATAATCCCTAGTCACATGATATTAAACTGAATGATAATATCCAAGATTTAGGATGTTAAACTACATGGCATATGGTCCATCATATAGAACATAAAATTGCATAGATAAAGTCATCTTATCCATAAATATATTCCAAATATAAAAGTTTCACCTCCATACTAGAATTAAATATAGAAATTCCATTTCCCTACGTATGATCATGATCCACATAGAGAACCCCTTTACATACTTTTATGTGTGGGCTCAATTAGTGAGTAGATTAAAAAATCCCCTCTCCCTGTAAAATGATTTAGATCTACATTGAAAAATATCCTTAAAAGTGATAGATATTGAATGATTTTTACCCTTATGTAATGTATATGGAAACCCAAGGAAGACTATAAATAGAAGTATAATATTCCCCTAAGCTCTTGTCTACCTTGAAAGACCTTAAAATATTTAAGGATGGCCATGTTGTATAGACTCACCTCACCTATGTAAGAATCAAACCAACCTATGTCCTGCTTCCGTATGAGATAGATCTGTGTAGGATGAGACCCAACAAATGGATACCTACCAGTAATCCTGTCTAAGGATAAAATAAGCCTCCAACATCTAAATTCCCCTGACCAATGAAAAGTTTACATAATCATATGTGGCATAAATTCACATCGGTATATACATCCTTACCATATGATATTAAACTAAAAGGAATTATTCCTTGCAACATGAATTTAAATTGGATGATAAATATTTCCCCAATGTATGACACTAAACTGTTCTTACCATGATCGATCATTAATCCTTAAAATAGGTCCATAATATCCTAACCTAGTTAAACAATGAGTGTGGTGCTTCTTTTATGTTCATGATAACCTAAATTTAGAAACCACAATTCATTTATTAAGTGACTCTAACTACAAAAAACATTATATGTGCCTCATAAAAGAATACACAGATTAAAGGTACCCTTTATTGGCTTTCCATATCTACCCCTCACTCCAGTATATGAGAACTTGACCTGTCAACCAAATGATTTTTTACCTTGAAAAAAGAGATTTTGATTCATGGGAACTTTAGAATAATCATAGTGGAACTCATCACCATTGGGTGATTCATGATAATCATTAGCATGATTTTACCATACCATGTTTCATGAGCTGAGAACCATGAGCCATGATTTAAAACATCTCATCCTCCATTCAGATGGGTGTTGGAGTACTCCGGACCATGGGGATCCTAATTTGGCCAATGAGTAACACTCATCTGATACTAGGTCTAAATCAGATAACCATAAAATTAAAGGGAAAGAGACATAAATCATTTTAGGTTTAAAATCCTCAAAGGGAGGTCAAAGATAATGCCATGTCTCTACTCACTATGATCTTCCTTTATATAGTTTAGAAAACAAATTAAATTATAATGCTCATATGGCCTATCATGTGGACATGATAAAGGTTTAGCTATGATCTCTAGTCCCCCTTTTCTAGAAAAAAGATAGTTTAATGATTTATAAAATCTCACTATTAGGATAAATTTTTCACTAGGCAGAAAATTACTTTTAGGGTTCTTAAACACTTCATGGATACTATGTTTTCTATAAACAACCTTCATTTTTTGGAATAATGAGCTGACTTGACCAATTCCTTGAGTTGATAACCATATATTATAACACCATATCCATTGGTTATCCCTTATATTATATTGTTAACTATGTTAGACTGCTCAGAAAAAACCCCACTAGAACTTTTCTGTGAATAATGCAAATCCTCGGAGCTTGCGTTTAGTAGATTTTTTCCCAAAGAGGAATGTCCCAACATAAATCAATGATATATTATCTTGAATAATTGTGATAATAGTTACCACTATTACTAATAATTGACATGTATCCTCCACCCAAAATTTTCAATTGAATCAGATATTCCAAGATCATGATTTAAAATCCCATTAACCAGATTATTCTATTGGATTCCTCATCATTGATGTTACATCATCATGTATTGTAACCATTCTAAAAGTAAATACGTGATATTACACTATTGAATCTTATATTTTCCCTAAATTTATGTCCCAATATCATATGATATAGGACCAAATATTAATATCCATAAAAAAACTCCCAGGGTGTCAACAAATGGTCTAAGATAGAAGACACAAAATTATAGCAATAAAAGTTTCAATCTATTCAACCTAAAATTATATAATCACATATTCCTTGCAAATACATCAAATAACCAATAGAAACAAACAAAATTATATCATTGTTGAAAAACTGAAAAGGGATGCCTAATTAAATGTCAATACTCTGGTAACTCAGTGTAAACCATGCATGGTTCAGGAAACATTAAGAACATATTAAATGGAAAAGGTAAAAAACATTTCGGGAAGTAAAATCAAAAGTGACACCTATGAAAAATACAAGTACAAAACCACTATGTTTTCCCCATATGGGGATTAAGAAAAATTTAGGGAAATAATAACAAAATATACAAAGCTTATAATGGCCATTGTATGTCCCGATTAAAAATAAAGTTATTTTTGATTAGTCTATTGGCTTTTGTAACAGTTAGAAAAAAAATTATGTGGTATACTTACCCAAATTAGCCTTTTTAACCTGATGATATATGAGATTTTGAGTCCAAAATTTGGGTTCAACTAGAATTCAGAAAATATCGATTTCTTTAGACATTAAACATGATATAAATTCAACAAAGTACCATGCACACAATGAAACAATGATATACAGACAACAACATGTAATGATAGAAAATGATAGTTCATTTATAATGTGAAAAGAATGGAGGAATCTTCAAATTCTGGATCTTCTCACAATGTTTTTTAAATAAACAAAAACATATTTGTTTAAAGCCTAATCATTATAAAACTTTGTATGATGACTTTTCTAAATCAGATAGAGTCTGGTGAGAGTAGTAATATAACATTGAAGTGCAAACTACTCTATTTATCTTGATGTCACCAAAGGACGAAGTGTATCAATAAAAGAAGAAATATGTTGACTTAATTTTTGAGTACTTGCTAGTAAGGATGATCATCTAGAGAGGTTGGACCATGAGTGAGCTATGAGTGTGTCGTGTTATTCTCTCTCTGTAGTCAAGTAATATATATAAGTGTGCAACTATAAGAATTTATAATGTCTCTACTATATGAACTTCGGTGAATCCCTACTTGATTATAATATCGGATTCCTATGATCAAATATGTGTAATTCCCTCAAATTACTGGAAAATTTTTTGTGTCCTAGTAAAAAATGTAACATAATATCATATAATTTCCAATAGTGAATGCTAGAGGCTCCCAAACCATAGATGAGATTGCAATGGCATCCATTTAGGTCAAAAATCTCCTCCAAGGTAGTATTAATAATTAAGTCATATATTTATATTCATAGAATCCATCGTGATAATAATACATTTAAAATATCTAGAGGGTGTGAATTGGGAGGAAGAATGGATGGTCATGTATATTCATGTATAAAATGTGTTGAAAGAAGAATCAGATGAGCCGATATTGAGGTGAAAGAAGAGGTGTATTGTTTTATCCATCAATCCTTTGTATCATCTGCCAATGGTACTGAAGGGTTGAAATTCATAGAAAACCCTACCCTATTGAAATAAGACTCATCACTATGGTTAGAGTTCTTCCTTATGGTCTCTCCCAAGTCCTGAATTAGCTCCATTATTGCCACAAAGGGTTCAGAAAATAAAAATGTTTTTATAATTGAAAAACTAACCAATACCATATACAAATATGGTAAGATTACACAAAATATTGGTAATAATCCTGAGATAGAATTATAGTCACATCAATAGGAGGATGAATAATTTTATCATTTGTATCTTCACACTCCATCATAAGATAGAATTGAAAATTTAGTCTGAGATGTCGTTCTCTCCTCATGCCACTTAAGGGAATAAGAGATAATATTTGAGTGCATTGAAAATATAGGGAAACCCAGTAGGGATGTATGGATCATTGGTTATTAAGTAGTCTACATAAAATTAAATTTCCTCATCCCAATGTGACATTATATGATCTCTCATTTAGGGAATTATTTCCATTTTCAAAAATCATCATATTAGTTGTGGAGTATAACATGAGATTTGAGTGGTTATACCAACTCAATATAATAACGACCTCCACATAAATTAATAATATCACCACAATCATTGATATTTTTTAGTATCATTGGATGGGATTGAGAAGGAGTATTTTTCATAGTAGTTTTATATACGTAAAACTAAAAATTCTCTCCAATCCTACCTAATTAAAATTGATAAAGTACATTTATCCGATAAGGGATATTTCCCAACTAAACATGGATAGGGAGATTATAAAGTTGAGAAAGGGTATGAAGAGCATGGTTATGGGTGTAAATCCCTAGTTTTTTAAAATATAATATTTTGTTTCCTAGAGTATGCAATAGGAAACACTGAACACAAAAAACTATGATTAGTTAAATATGGTTGTTTTAACAATTCCATTAAAATTATAGATATCAAGTTGATTAAGTAAATTATTAAATGTATATATATATTTACAACTCAAAATAACTTTATTGATAATTTTTTCATAAATAATCACTCAATTTATGGTAATGACTTTTTATTCTTTACCGTATGTTTTTTTCAATAATGTTTTTTATTTTTTAATGTTGAAAAATAATATTATTTTATCAAAATAAATTAAAATGTATTTAATAAAATTAAAAATAATTTTTTAATCATTATATAAAGATTAAATTAGGGAAAAAATTTATGATTTTTTAGAAAATATTTATTTTTTAGTAAATAGTGAAAAATATCCTTTTTTGTAAGACTTTCGTTTATTTTGATAAACTAAGTAATTTAAAATTACCATTATTAATTTAATTATATTTCAATGTTAAATAATTATTTTTAATTTATATATAATCCAATTAATTACATTTAAATCATCTATATATTATATCTTAGAATATGTTTATTTTTATGCTTAAAAATAAATTTTTCTATAAAATTATTTAAAATGCATAATATATTTCCTTTGTAAATAAATTAAAATAAACCTAATAGGGAATTATATTATATTATATTTAAAGATTATATATATAGATATTTATTAATTTATTAATTTAAATTCATATATTAAAAATTAGTAGTTACATAGTCAATGATAATCCATCCCTTCTTTGGAAAAAGCATTTTTTTAATTAATCGACTTGTCATCACACTTGAAGTTTTCATTTAAATTAAATAATTCCACCACTATAAATTTATTTCTATTATATATTTGGAATCATCATAATTAATATTATTTATTAATTCCTTCTTAATTTTTAGATAATATAAATAGTAAATGTGGTATATATTAATTACCACAGTAAAAGTAAAATGTTTTAATTATGGGTAAAAATCTATTGATAATAATTTATCAATGACAGGAAATAAAGTTAAACTACTACTATGAATATATTTATTTCCATTTAAATATATTAATTATTATAATTTTATACATTAAAAATTATTAAATAGTGAGTTTGATAAGAAAATAAATTTTTACACGATAAAACTTAAATTGCATTTGGGGTAATATAGAGTTTTAATTAAGACAATATATCTGATTAATTAAATAATTTTGGAAATAAAGGATATTTTAATTTAATAATTTTTTTAATTAATATATATTAAATATAAATAATACTATAATTTTATGAATTGATATTGTTGTTTTTGTAATGGTTCAAAAACTGTTATTGTGAAAAAAACCAAACATTTCCCTATAATTGTTTTTTATTGTTTAAAAAGTGAAATTTAACATATTTAAATAATAATTTTTCAAAAATTAAATTTTATGTTTCGAATCATCACACTGAAATTATCCAATGGGGAAATGTTTATCGTTTTTTGAGACATTGACATTTTTGATTAAAACATAAATACGACATAAACATACGGTGTGAATTATGACATCATAATGACCCAAAAGTGTTGAGATAAATTATATAATTTGTATACATGAATAAATATATGTTTCCGCTCTAAAATTATTTTATATTATATGTTTAAAAATAATAATAAATCCCTTATAAATCCTCCAAAACATATATTATATTTTAATGTTTTAAATCATTTCTTTATAAACAGGACAAACATCCACATCATCAAGAGTTATATTTTAAAATGTTTAGAACTTGTCCTTATAAAATAATGAAAACCAATATTTTATAGAAACAATTGGATAAAACCATTATATGGTTTTTGGTTTTAGTTATTTTTCTGTATAGAGT
Source organism: Viscum album (assembly GCA_963277665.1). NCBI lineage: Eukaryota > Viridiplantae > Streptophyta > Magnoliopsida > Santalales > Viscaceae > Viscum > Viscum album. The sequence goes on along the minus strand of OY728153.1, from coordinate 1,351,759,151 downwards.
CCAAAACCTATGTTGGTGAAATAATAAATAACTCCCATCTATTTTACAATATAAACCAACCCAAGTTCCCCAATATTTTCACTAAAAACCCATGGATCATTTAACTCCTCTATACTCTCTATATTCCTCCCATTTTCCCTCCATTCTCTCAATAATCTCCTCCCATGATTTTTGAAATCACCCTCACATGGTAAGGGGTATCCCCCCTACTTTTTATTCACATACAAATTTAATGTTGTGCGTCATAATTTTCATTTTTCTGAATGTGTATGTTTTTTAAAATCCATATTACCTAAATTTTTATTTATATGTGATTATAGACCAATTAAACATTCATTAATATCTCCCATTAACATATATGTACCCTTGATATACTTCTAAAATTGTCTTGCGATTTTCCATACCAAAAGTGAAGGACTCCTTTATTTCAATTCAAGAACATTCATTATAATTATCACTTTTGAATATAATTTTTTTATGATTTCATGATGTTATAATGATCCATATACAATAAAAAGTATTTCCTAACAATGATAGATCATTTATCCCCTATCCTTATAGAATTTACCTAAGCTATTACTACGCCAATAACCTCTCATTCACCGCTTTATTCAAGAATATTCATTATCTTGTGGCATTCATCTCTAATTATTAATATTTAGATTTGATATTCCATATCCCCTTTAATTACCTTATTATTTATAAATCATGAGATACCCCTTTCCCTCTCATTAATCCCCCATGAACATTTATGTTCCAGGGTAATTCTGTAGAAATTTCACTGCTATTATCTATCAGAATAAATATTGTATTGAATACCCATACCCAATTCATATCATGTGTGTTTACTGGTATGCACGTGTACTTCATTTATTAGGGTCATAAATGTATATATTTTATATTACTTGATTATTGAATTAAATATAATGAAATATTAACCATTATTGAATGATAAATGTGAAACACTTATGTGTGTACATGGTATGAAAGTGGTAGATGATCTCAAAATAATATAGCCCTCCAATGCATTGAGAAATTTTTTAGTCTCATGAGATATAATTAATAAGATTAGTGAGAAAATATAATTGATCACAATACTTTTACAACCATGTTATGATATATGGACTGTTATCCTTGACCTTTATTTTGGATTTCATTTTTAATGTTGTATCAACATTTCCCATGTTTTCATTTATGTTTCCATAATATATCATGCCTCATTATTAACAATTATTATTCACACCCTTTTATTTTTCATTTAAATGATTTTTTTTCTAACATGTAATATTTTATTAATGTTATTCATATTTTATATATCATTACTAGGCTACATAGATCACCCCTTTATTATGAACATCCCTAGGTTATCCCATGAAGATTTAGAGATTCAATGATTTATTAAGGAATTTTAATGAATTTTCAAATAAAGTTATTGTATCCCATGTTCAAGATATTAGGTTGTGTATCTAATTCCCAAATACACTATACATATTGATCTTTCGAATTGTATCATGTGTAATATTATGTAATAAATCATGAATTATTGTTTAATGAAGTCATGGGTTCTTATATAGGGTTTCCATTATGCCAGTTATGCTACCATTACCAATGTCCTGACTCAAATTCCCAAGAATATTCCCCCATATAATAAAATATATTCATTTGAAATATCAAAAAATAACACTAATGGAAGCTTGAAGACCCCTTTGGTCTCACCTTATAAACCCATGATGCATATTTCCTAGCCTCTAAAATAGACCGATAAGGGAAAGTGCTGTCCACAACATGTTGATAAGGGAATTGATGGGGTAATTTGATAGTTATCCAAGACCCAATTATGTAAAGGTAGATGTTGATCCAATCCAGGAAAGAAATTATTGAGCATAAGTTTTACTTCTTTTTTAACTTTTCATTCACAATTAGGATAATCTCTCAAACCAAGGTTAGAGTTTTTTTGGTGTCATCCAAAAAATTAAATGTTGGAAAGAACTCATTGTATATATCCCTAATATAGTTGTATTCCCCCAGTTGATAAATATCATATAGGTCGATAACTACTTCAACATGGACCAGATGAAAAGAGTAGGGCTGGTACACAACCAATTGACCATTTACCTGAGAATTTTTGGATGATGTTATATCAGAAACTAGTAAATCCATGTCACATTATAAAGATTTATAACATGAAATTTATTGTAAAATTATGTGATTATCTTTTTAACATATAATTTCTATACCCATTCATCAAAAAAGAAACCAACATGGTGTAAATATCACTTTTAACTCCATCATCATTTTTTTCCATATAGGGAACAAGTTTGTTTTAGTAACATTCAACAATTAGTTGATGAGTGGGATCATGACCATTTGGACCTAGAGGGGAATTGTCCAACATATAATATTTTTCCTGATAGAGTGCCATAAATAAAAAATTATCATAGGAAACTATGGTTTGAATGATGTCAAGAGAGGGTGATATTAAAATATATGGAATATTATAATCAGGAAAAGAATGAATGATTCATCCAAAAGGAAAAATCCATATAAATATTTTCTATGAAATATGTGATAGTTTTGAATCGCAAATGGAAGAATCCCCTTGAGAACCTCACTGTCAGAAAAAAATAGTACCAAGGGTCGTCATTAAGGTTCTCAACAATCATAACTCTTTTGTATCACATCAGAAGATGTCTATGAACTAGAAAACATCTGCATAAAATTATGAAGCATACAAGAAAAGGGGTGTTATCTTGAAAAATTAATTGTTAAAATAAGTTCATATCTTGGGCATAATCACTCATATCACTTGACCCACATAAGTTCTTGAGATCACACTACCTATTACCAGTATCATGAATCACATGACCCATGTTACATCACCCTATAGTGAGATCTGTTACAAGACTTGTGCTCACATTACTATGTGGAGGTCATGAAAATTGCATAATCATTAAGTGGTCCCGTGATAGACCATAGGATACATGGGATGCATGAAAAGTGAATCTTTAACCAAGGATGAATGTCAAAGTTCAAAAACATACAATGGATTAGGTAGATGGTTTGTTCTACGAGTTGTAAGAATAAGGATATCACACATAAAAAGTCAAGAGATTAGATCACATAGTTGGGTCTTGCAAATGGTTCTCATTATGGGGTCTTGAGAAGTAGTATTGTAATGTATTCATGTGATAGTGGAAGTTTCAAGACCTATAGATGATTAGGTTACAAGTGAAATGAATGGACACCTTCTCCCCTGTTTATAGGGCACCTCACATAATGAAAAAATTCTCCTAGAAGAATAAAAGATGCTATGAATATGCACAATAGAAGTCTAAATATCCAAGGTGGGAATTTAATTCGTCATAACTAAGTATTTTTCACTTTAATACTTGAATTATGATGGTGGTGGATTTTTTGATGCTCATAAAATGATCATTGACGATTTTGGGATCGAATAAATACCCAAAGAATATGTATTCTTCTCTCTTTAAGGGAAATAACATAGAATCATTCCTATATAGGGATTGGTTACAAGGTTTATATAAATCATATGACCTTATAAAAATCATGTGAAGCAGTAATTATTCTTCACATGATTTATTCATGATTGTGGGAATACCCTTCGTCATTACCAATAATCTCATAATGGCTTCTAGAGAAGCCTTGGTGGTCATGTGAAGCCCCTCCAACAAGAACTCCTTATCTCATGATGGATTTTGGAAAAGTCCAAATGTTCATAAAAATAAAATATCAATAACATAATGATATCATGAATGATTCTAGAAAATCCTTGGTGGTAATGAGAATCCCCTCACATAAGATGTTTTGATCAGGTGATATCACATCTGAAAATTTATTGAAAATATCCCTAGCTGTTGGATTTATAAAATAAAATATGAAATGGTGGAAGCTTCATTTGAAGGTAGTTATCACATTTTTAATGAGAAGTGGTTATTTACTTCATGTGGTCAGCATATCGATGACAAAAAATCCCTCTAACATTCCAAATTGATCTTTTAAGGGGACCAAGACATGTCAGATTCGTCACGTGAAGGCACCAAGATATATCACCTTCATCTTGTGAAGCATTTTAGAAATTAATTTTTTTGTCATAAAATTACCTAATAAAAAATTATGGGTGAACATGATTGGAATTAAATAATAAAATATGAAAATTATGATACCCTTATGATAAGAAGAGTTGTGCTAGTTTTTTCTTATGAAGGGGTTATGCACTTTGCAAGATCAGTTTACGGATCACGTGGTGGTCCTCCGATATGTTAGCATATTCTCTCAAAAGGATTCTGACATGTTGGACTGATCTTAAAAACCCTCTTGACATAATAACTAAATCCTTTTAATGATATCCAAAATTTCTATTTCATTATGAAATTCTTGGTTGGATAACTAATGGAAAAAAATACATTAATTTTATAAAATAAATGGGGAAAAGACGGTACCCTTATACGAAGGGAGGTATGTTGTTTTTATTGTGAAGGGGTTATAAGACTTGTTTTATGTGTCAATTTATCATGTGAATTCCCTTTAAAATACTAGTTTTATCTTATGTAGGACCCTAGGAAATCCCCCATCGTTCATGTAAATCAATCACAATAGACAAAATGATCTTATAAAGACCTCAAGACAAATCAGCCTGATATTTTGAAGTTGGTTAAACATTTCAATTAAAATATGTGAATGCCTTTGGGAAGCCCTGGTTTTAATAAATATAATAACTATGGAGTTATCACTTGATCTCTATTTACCATGAAATGAAAATATGACATCATGGATGACCTTTGGATGGATCACGTGAAACATGTGATATGATGCTCCCTCCACCAACTCAGTAAAATATATGTTATTTATGTTCAACAACATTAGAACCATTAGTTGGTTAGTGAAAACTAATCTACAAAGATGCTGAATCTTATTACTTGTATGATATATAAGAATCCTTCCTAAGGCCCGAGCTCCATGTTGAATATTCCAACAGGGCTACATCAGCACAACATTCCTACATTCATATGCAATGCATCTGATGACTTATTATCTATTATTTCATACACCAAGAATGACTCACAATATCTTAGTTATTTACAACGTTCATGAAACTATAATCATGAATATAACCACAATATGGTCAAACTGATTGTGTAATAACTATTCAATAATATGATAAAATGAATCCTTATATGGGAATCCACCTTAGAGTGAGTCCTTAAAGCATATTAATAAGGATATATTCCTGAAAAATAACCCCCATGAGTAATTATTATCTAACCCCAACCATCATCGGGTTATGGATAAAAAACATTATGTAGACTTTGATTCCTTTTATAAACAAGACACATAGAACTCCTTTCTAAGTCCTAAGCTTAATATCCATAGAAAATGTTTCCTACCATAGATCCTTACCACATGTCATTAAACTATACAGTGTAGTCCCAACAAATGACCTAATTCTATTTAAAATGAACTACATAGGTTTTGATTCCTATTATTACTTGTAATATATGATGCCTCTTAATGGTTGAATCCCAACCTTTGAACACAAATCATCATCCTGGATGACAATAAACTCTAGAGAGCCTGGTTATATGGATTTAAAACAAAAGTAATCACCCATTGTAATTAAATAAACGGAACCAGATGGGACCCTTGGATACATACAAATTGTGTCATTAATAGAACTCATTTTTTCATGAACATGCATTTTAAGAACTAATTTTTTTATTATATAAACAAGTCATATATCGATATTTGGAAATGATTCATAAACATATCCTATATCTATAAGATTTTCTTAAATGAGGAAATAATTTCCCCCACGGGGGTGTGATGAGCTCGATCTTACATCATCTCAACAAATTGAAGTTCCAAATCATCATTGGTTTTGAAACCCCTAATGGCCATCAACCATTGGATTTATGGCCTATGATTTTTCATGGATGTGGCATCTATAGGATGTATCTATTGATAGGACCTACCAAAACTATTAACTGGGAAACTATGTTGATCTCCTCAAATTAAAATTTTGGACCAAAAGATATGGTTGAAACAAAATATATAACCCAACATGATATCATGGGATAATATAATATCTAGATCACCATATTCATTAAGCATCCAGTTTATCAAACCTGAAAAACCATACACATTCTGTCGAAAGAAATAATAAATAATATTTTATTAAATTATTTAAAATTAAAAAACAACCTATCTTCTATCAAGTAAATGAAATATAGATTCTAATAAAAAATTCTCCAACTATCGGTATTTTTCCCTTATATATTAATATTACTGTTCTTTAAAAGAGGAAAAAATGTTGATATTTTGATAACTGTCAAAAAGGGTTAACTGTGGGTTGCAACTATGGGATAAGTGTGAAAATGTGACCAAAACTTGTCCACATTTTATTGGATGAGAGTATTTATAGTCATATTGATCTTATATTATAATTATATTATTTGAAACTATTTTTTCAAGAAAATAAATTTATATTAATTAAATACTTCATATAATTTTAAGAATTCCCCATGCCTCACTTATAATTAGATACCTCTTAACTTATAATCCTCAAAAATTTTGATCGTTCTTGTATAGAACAAACCTGCCAAAATTTCTTATTTTTTTCATTAAAAACATCATATAGCTTCTATTCATTCCAAAATACCATCCCATCAAGGATTAATTTGTAATCCAAAAGAGGTTTCTCAACGAAGGGGTATAACTTTTAACCAGGTGTTTTTGATATTGTATCTTCTACTAAATACTCTAATTAGATCGTATAAATTTAAAACTAATTAATTAAGTGTCTTAAATATAATTAATTTTTATTATAAATATTTAGAAACCATTATACACCTTCTATCCATCAAACATAAAGATAAAACATTTCTCAGGAGTATGTATGACTTAATGTCTCCATGTAGCATTATAATTTGTTTAACATAACTATTTTAAATGGATGGATATAAATATGGAAATAATGTTAATATATGATATTTATGAAATATTTATTCATTGATAAATATAATATAATATGTACCTACTTACCTTCCAATCTTTTGGAAAAATATAACGTTGCTTGTTCGTAGTCATGGACTACCACCTAAATGAAGTGATTTGATTGGTTTTTCATTTTTTATTTTCATAGATGGTAGTTAGGATAAATATAATTAATATATATGATTTATAATATATAAAAATGATTCTATAATGGTGAAATATTTATTTTATTTTATTTCCTTCCATCCATCAGAAAGTGAAGATATCATTTATGTGAACTTACGACCTATCAACACCCTGAATAGTGTAATTATTTTATCAATATCTACCTTTAATGAATGATTAAAAATATTAATAGAATTAATTTATATGATGATTATATCATTATTTAAATTTTATATATTATGAAACCATGATCAATTTATAAGGACAAGATGTACTGAACATAAACATACATGACAAACATGACACTTAACACTTCTGAATGATGATTTTAATAAGGAATTTTAAAAATATGAGAATTGAAATGATAAATTTGGATAATTTATGATATTATAAGTGTTAGTTTTTTTATAGAGTTATACTAAATTTAAATTTATTATACATGATTCTATAGTTCTTACAAGGAAATATGGACCTTAGGTAAGGGGTTCTCATCTCACTTTTACTCTTGTGAGATATATTCCATATTATAAACTTGTTTAATTTGTGTGGTGTATATACATAACCATTGACTTATTATATAATCAGTATCTTTATATTCATCATATTTAATAATTTATTTTTTTATTGGGGGTTATGATTCAAAAGATACCAAGGGTGTATGGGCTTTCATCTCAATTTTGACTCCATTGACACATATTTGGTAATATACACCAGTTTAGTTTTATGTGGTGTATACAATACAAATATGATGTATTTAAAAAGAATTAATATTTATTTATGATTAAAAAATACTCAATTTATGTTACCCTTTCAATAAGATTCAATTTAAAATACACTAAAGCATTAAAAAATTATTATACAATATCATTCTTCTTTGGGGTTTCTTATATTTCATTGAAGAAATGTTATAATAATTATTAAATTAAATCTATCTATTTTATTATCATCTATATATTTATTTAGTTTCCATATTTCTTTTAAATTTTCCTCTCTTTGGAACGTGAATCAAGGAAATGTATATTTTTAATAAATGTCGATCTTGTTTCTTTTTTATTGGGTATATGTTTCTTCTATGTCTATATTTTTAAAAATTACATAAAAATGTCCATTTTATTTACTCAAGTGATATATCAATGAACTTTTATGTTGTAAATATATTTTTAATTTTCTAAATGAAGCATTTCTAATGTTTTGGAATGGTCATTTTCAACTTTCTATACCAAATGTAAAAATGTATGATTCTTTTTATCATATAAGATGTTTATGGATTTCCCATCCTCCATAACAGTTTTACACACATAAGATTCTTCTAAAATTTCTCAATGGTTTTACAAAGAAATAAAATTATTTAATTTTTTTTTAAAATTTTCACTTCAATTTTATTTATATTCTCAAAGGATATGATTTTCTTACAAAACTGATATTTCTGATGAATTGATGGTATTATTTTATCTCTTATTAATTTTTTATTCATTAAATTTATCTTGAAATATTCGCTTTATTATGATCATTGGGAATTAAATTTATCTTAAATATACATATTATCTATACAATGAATATTATTATTTCATATACCAAATAATATTTCTATATATGGTGTTTTAATTTGAATGTAATTTGATTTAAAAAAAATATTTACTTTCTCTATTAATTACACATTATATACATTTACTGATAAATTATATTATTTATTAATTAAATTAATCATAAAATACATTAAGAATGTGGTATAAAAGCATTAATGGGTGTGTCCTAGTTATATATGGTGGCTTGATGCATCTATATGTCTCCTGAGATAAACCAGTTGGCTAGCCAAAGTAAATGTTTTTTTGGTGTATACTTACCCATTGATTTAACTGTCTTGTCACAAGGTCTTCAGTAAAGATATCATGATTTATGAGATCATGAAATCCAACATTGAACTCATAGATTATTGAGAATTTAGTTATCATTATCCATAATATTACTGTATTGATTCTATCCTTTTATATATTTTATGATCAAATTATTGATTTAATGGAATTTTGTTTCCAGTTATTTACATTCCCATATTAGTTATACCTTAATAATTAATGATATCTTACATTGTACATAACCCTTAACAAGGATTTAATATCATAACTAGTTTTTTACTTTCCCCATGATCTGATGAATAATTATTTGAATGAGATTCCAGGATGCCAAATATTTTCATTATTATGTTTTATATTTTATTTCCAATGTAATATAATAATTTTGTATATATATATTTCCTCAACACTACCAACCTGTCCAGTCCTTCATGATGAGATACCATATATATTATTTCAATTTAAAAAATTATATTCTAGCTCTAGGTTAAATATTTGGGTTTTTTAAAATAATATATATTAAGGACATGGAAGATGAAAGAAAATTGTTGGAACTTATTTAATACCTTTAAAAATTCATTAGATATCCTTTTTTAAATTATACCTTGATCATTTTTATTTTGTTCTTTTAATGAGGCAATTATATCTAAAATGTATAAAGAATGTTTTTAATGTTATTTTGATAGTTATTGTTCTATAAATGGTTCTTTAAGTGTGAAAAGAAGTGAGGGGTGAGGGTATCCTTTTATAAGTGAGGGGAGTTGGACTCTTGAAATAACTTATTACATAAAAATAATATAAAGTAATTTCCAAAGTAAATTGGAACCAAATAATCTGAATACAAATTATAAGTAAAATAAATGTCGAAATAAACTCATAAAATATAATCTAGACATGTTTTGGTTATATTTTTACCATTATTTCTTTATTTAACCTCCTTGTTAACCCTTTTATCGTGGTGATAAGCTTTTCCCATGGTAATTATTGATTTTGAATAAAAATTAAATATATATTATCACATAATTATAATATTATAATTTAAAATATGGAATAAATTTTCTAAAATTAATTATATATATATGTGTGTGGTAAAAAATGTTTATAATATATGTACTCAAAATACAACATACAACACTTTTTTTGAAAAATGACATTTTATCACTAAAATGATTTTACACCAAAATCTTGTGTAAAATTTATGATCACAATAATTATTAGTTTATGAATAAAAATTTTGATTTATGTGACCTTCAACATAATAAAAAATAAAATTTAGCCTTGTAATTTCTTAATTAAAGGAAAACATTAAAAATATTTTTTTATAACAGAAAAACATCACTGAGGATTAAAAATATAAAGAATGGGTTTCCATATTTATATTAATATTTTTAAATAATTTATTTCACTCCTTGAATACATGTTAATTCAATAAAAGGGGGTTTTAAACTATTAAACCATTATTATATCATAATGATTTTTTTTAAAATTGATCATATTTGATAAAAGGGTATTTTTCACTATACACCTAAAAATGAACCATTTCAGAAAAGTTCTAAAAAACAACTATATGATAATTTAAAATTTATGAATTAAAAATTTAATTTAATATGATCAAATTCAATTTATAAAATATTTTAATTTATATTTTACATAAAAATAATATTTATAAAGAATAATGTTTTAAAAAATGACCTTTTTAGTCTTAAAGTGTTCTTAATCTTATTTCATATGAATATATAATTAATTAATATTTAATTAATTATTTCATACATTTATGTCTTTTAAATGTGATAAATTTATTAAAAACGCATAATACTTCAAAAATAGTGCATCAAAATATATAGCATTTTATCCTTTAATTTTTTAACTATATCACATTTATTATACATTTTCTAATTATTATGTTTCATAAATACAAAAATAAAATATTAAGTATCAAAATAGAGTGTTATATATCTATTTAACAATGGTTAATTATTCTTATAATTATAATATGTAGTGACTCACATCAGTTTTTTGTTGTCTGTGTAACAATCTATTTATCATTGTAGTTTTTTAGAAAATTACTTACTAAAATACATTTGTGTAATAAAAAAAATATTATAATAATTGAAAACATATTTTTTAGTGATTCTTGATGAAGTTGGGTAGTAGTTATCCAAGTAATTGGTGATGAGTTGGTTTTTTTATTAACAGTGGATTTAGTATGCTCCTTCAACTTTTTTTGGGTGAAGTTTGAGGAGGATCCAGGTGATTATAATTTTATCTTAATTCCTATCATTTATATGGTATTTTTTATACATATTAGAAAAAATTAATTATTTGGGAAAAAATTATTAGTTCGTAGAGATCACTAGTGTTGGAGTCATTTCTATATGATTTGTCTTATTTTTTTATCATTCGTGTTTATGTATGACATTACATGCATTGTGGGATCTTAGATTTATTTTATATTATTTATTTTATGCGATTTTGGTTATTTCTCACATTTTTTCACATATTTTTTTTAGAAATTTCGTTAATGTGTGTATTTATTCCACCAATTCTAGTCACCAACCTATTAGATATTAGAGGTGGGAATGTAGGATCACACTCAACTATAGAACCTTGAAAAAAGGATTCTAGTATGGAATATTTTTGAGATAAATAACCAATTCAATGGATTTAATAAAGATTCACATAGTTGTAATATCATGTTTAATGACACAAACTAATAATTTATTTCATCCAAAACATGGATATGTATTATATATAAAAGAATGTTGCTGGGATTATTGTTGTATTTATGTTGTTGTGTATGGATTAAATATTTGTTATTTTATTTTATGGTTTTTAAATACATCTCAATTAAAAACATCAATGAATTAGACAACATAATTTTTTAAATATTTATACTTTTATATAATAATTGTTGATTGGTTTGATCATATATACTAGTAAAGTGAAAAAACATTTGCATGGAATGAAGGGGTATTTATTAGTAATATGTTGTATGAGTTTTATTAAGGCTCAATGTATTTATAATAAGTTACAAAGGAAACATATTTTTGATATTTCATATGGTTTTACAACAGATTTTCCATGTACTCCAGGTTTTGTACTCAAACTGATATATAATATGCTATTAAAATTACTACTATAAATACTTGTCCAATCCCAGTGAAATTGATTGGATTTCGGTGAAGAACATTCATATATAGTTGATATGAATTAAGGATTTTCTTCATTGTATTTATAGGTGAGTAATATTTTATTATAAAGGGTAACACTACTAATGGATTCCAAAATTGTAATTTTGATTGAAAATACCAATTTGGGTTCATGTATTACCTTATAGTTAAATAAAGTAGTTAAAAGTGTTCAATAAATCCAAGAGTAGTGGACTTAACAATAGAGGTTGAGTACATTGAATAAACAATTTTTTCATATGAATATGATTTCTTCCATAATTTTATAATTAAAAATTGGTTGGTTCCTAGAATAATGTGTGTAATAAGCCTATATTGTGACAACAATGAAGTAATTTATTAGAAAATTTAATCATTATATTACAAAATTACATAACAAATAATTCTATAATTGTGTCTCTTTTGAGTAATCATTAAAAGGGGTGGTAAAAAGGTTTGTTTTGTATAAATATAAGACAATGTATGGGTTCTATTGAAACACTAACATTATACAAGAATTTGTATCATATCATTTCATTTGATATTATGAAAATGTGAGATGTTATGTAATAATTAACTTAAAATTAATTGTTTCATGGTTATATAGTAAAGGAAATATTTATTTTTCATTAATTAATATGTATTGTGTATTTTTCAATATAGTGGGCTGATGAAACCCCTCAATGTATGAATTTTTTTTTTCAAAAATTTATTACCATATTGATGTCCTCTATGTTGTAATGATATGATAAAATTAACCTATGTAAAATATAATATATTGTATAGAGTGGAATCAGAAGTTCATATTTAGAGACATATTATTTTAATTGGCATATTTATATTAGGTGAAATTCTATATATATAGTCATTGATATATAGAGGGATGTATGATTTATATAATTTATCAATAACCATGTTTATCAATAAATATTGCATGTGAACCATTATTCATTGATAAATATCTTCCGATAGTATTTAGGAAGTGCTAATTCATGGGTGGGTCAATATGTTTTTATTATGTGTTATGTATTTTTTAGCTAGTCATTAATTCTTCCATAATTATGAAAATTTTGATGTCTGGTCCCTTGATTGAACTACACTAATAAAATAAAATACAATACATAATTTAGTGTCTTATAATGTGCTTATCTACATGGAAGAATGAAATGTGATGTATTCATTCAATATATTTCGTTTATTTTAGTTAATGGAGAATATATGAGTTAAATAATATTGGATTATTATATTCCATGTAGATTGGTTGACTCAATGTCTTGGACTAAGTTACTATATAAGTATAGATATGTTGTATAAATATACTAGTAGTGGTGGATATATTAATATAAAAATATGATTAAGTTTTGTATAGATCACATCAACCCCATTTGTTTCATGAATTTAAATGGCCTTTTTCTAAATGATAATAATTGATTTAAAATATGGATTAGGTAATTATTAATTATTATAAATAGTAAAACTAAAAAAGGGTTATATAATAATCCATGGAATAAGGATTAATTTTCATGTAATGTGTTTGAATAAAATTTTAGAGTTTTTTTAAAAAAATTATAACCAAGATATATTGGGTGAATTGAAAATTATTTTTAAATAATTTCTAATTGTTTATATGGATCTGATGTAGGTATGATATTTTTATAATTTTCACTAAATAATAATCTACTACCTAGTGGAAGTCACAACTCCATGGTTTTTATAATGGCAAGGTTGTTTATTTCATTTCATGGGGTTTATAATGAATGATTTAAGAAATAATTTTTCTATTTATCCAATAATTATTATAAAAACACTATATTTTAATGCATCATGTTATGATGTATTGATGAATAAATAATATGCAATGAGTTTAAAATTTTAAAATAAAATCATGAACCATTTTGAACATTATAATGATGTAAATAAAAATGTTTTCTTATTTCATAAAATAAGAAGTTAAATAATTTTAACTCCCAATTCATTCAATTAAGGATTTCAGTTAAAAAGGATTTCTTTTTCCTCATTTTGGAATAGAAGTTTTCTCATAGTTAAGATGAATATTTTAATCATTATTATCTATATATTATACGTTTATGTGGTTCTTTCATACTATTTGATGCTGAACAGGTCTTGATAATGAGTTCATTGATTCTATTTAGTTAGTGTATACCAACACAAGTTAGTCTATTATTGTATTCCTAAAGAGATATATAATGAACTCACTAATTTAGAAAATAAAAAGAGAAATAATTTGATATACATGATTTATTTTTCATTTCATATTACTAATTTCCAATTTAGGCAATCTTGTTTTTGGTTTTTTGGTTTTCCTATAATTTTATGTCATATATGTGTCAAAAAAATTACATGAAATTTCAAAACACATACCATTGGTGTATCTATTTTTTAACCAATTGGAAAAATTTTGTAAAAAATTAAAGGGAATATTTTCTTGGGATAAAACAAAACCATTTAACTATTTTGATAACATCATGACCCAAGAATAATTTCTATCACACCAAACCAATAATTTTTAAAAACAATCACTAATTTTTTTTAGAAAAATATATAAATTATTTCATATTATAATAATTTCATCCATACACTTCATAAAACCCAAAGAAGTATATCCTCAATGAAATAAAATATAAAATTTTCTTTTTAAGATTAAATGAATATATTTATCTACAAGGAATGATGATGTTTGGAAAACTACTTTTTTTTATTATTACTTCAGCCCATAGAGTAATTTAAAAATAAATAAATAATCCCATTATGATTAATATAAATTTTAGGAGAGCTATATATAAATATTTCATGACTAATACAACCATGAATAAATATTTGGTTCATACCCATTATATAATGCATGAGTAATGGTCTATAGACTCTTATTTTTATTTATGCCTGTGGTGACTATTGAATTTTAAGGTATTGCCACTTATATTGGAAATATATGATCATGATGAAGTTGGGTATATTGGGTCTATCATGAATAATGCGTTATTAATGAATAATTTAAGGAATGATTTGTACCTTTTATCTTTATAGAAGATGATATCCCAAACACATAATTGATATAGAACCGTCTCATTAGATTCCATGGCCATGGTGTATATATAATCTCATTTATGGTATTTAATGAATGACATATCAAGAATAGAGGTTTAGGACATTGGTGTATAACCTTCTTGATGGGGAATCGATAAAATTAGAGTATATTACACAATGAGTATTCATTTAATGTTATTTTCATTGTGACATATCTTCTTCCTCTATGGATTCCTTAACTAATTTCTAGTAACTAATCTTGTTCTTTAGGATAACTCACATAATGTCACCATGGAATATTCCTAATGGTTTACACACAAATTTTTTTCTTCTATATTAGATAAATATTATTTATATTTAATAGTTGCAATAAATTTTAATCTCTAAACTGAGATATAATATTCATTATGGTTTTATTAATTGATGAAAAATATTAAATAAATATTTATTCTCATGGAAGTTATTTAATTATAGGAATATATAATATTTATTTATCTTGTTTTATTTAAATGGTAATATAGAATTATTTATTTATTAAATATATATTTTGTTTAGATACAAGAATATTATAAAAAAACTATTCACTATAATTTGAATATGATATTTATTTATTTATTGAATGAATAATATTTATTAATATATATATATTTTTAATTCAATAATTGTTTTGTAGGATGAGAAGACCATATCTTTTTCGGTGATAAATATTTATTTACAAGATTATAAAATACATAAGTATTATTGTGCTGGTTCATTCACATCAAAAGAAAGATAATAATATTATTATTATTTACATAACATGGGGTTTATTGGGGATTAACTCATTGTTTATGGATATTTTGAAATTAAATCAAATTGAACCCCAACCCTAGGTCTGTTTATATGTAGTTATGTAAATTGAAAAAATGTTAATCATTATACAGAACAATCCTTACAAATTTCTTTATCCTGATCTCTTCCTCTAATGACTAGGAAGAATAAGTGGGATTACTTCAAGCTTGATGAAATGTAAAGTGCTCAAGGTGATAAATACAAGATAATCAATCAACTAATTCCGCACCAGGTGATTAATCAATAATTTTCAGAGATCAAAGGAACATGTGTGGATAACTACTAAAAGATACCTACATTTGGTCTTTATGGAGAAATGAAAATACGCCAATTTGATTCAAATGATCTACACTATCAATGAAAAAAGATATCATGATAGAGGAAATCCTTATTCTTGTACTTGAAAATAATTATAAATTAATCTAAAAATATCCATTCATTTGGTTGATCCAAAGAATTTTCAATTTTCATAAAAAACATTCATTATTTAAGAGATTCACATAATTTATATTGTGGATTATCCATTGAATCTGATAAAAGATGAGTTTTACATTGGCCTAATATGTGATTTTCCTACATCTCGAACTAATAGAAACCTCCATAAAAAAGTTATATACACCATAGACCATGAGGAATTTGTGTGTACCTAACATATGAGGTAGTGTCGTGATATGGTAGATTCTTTGAATATCTTAGTACATCATACTCAGGTTCTTTGGACATGGATAAAGGTAAAGACATGGTTATACCCCATCCAAAAACCCTAATTATCTGATCTAAAACATATTGAATATATAATTGTACAGTATAATTTCAATTTATATTATTTTAGGCAGATCAATATTAAATTACTCAAAGTTAATATTCCTAGTAAATATTATTCCATCATAAAGGATAATTTCTCTCCATTAAATCTCTAGTAAAAAGAAGATACTAAACATACTGAAACTGAAAATTAATTTTTTATTATCGAAACACTTTTCTGGAAAAAAGTTAGAAACCACAAAACCATCCAACAAAAATAAAACAACACAAGAAGAAAAGAACCATAACCAACTACCGTACCTGCCCCACCCCAACAAATATGCAATGACAAGAAGCCTTCACCAACATAGGACCCTCCGACAGGTATTCCCTACAGAATGCATGGGAATGATACCGATGGCCAAGCCATACCCTCTCAAGCCTCCCAATCCAAAAGGCCCGGACCGGTGAAGACTTTACGCTCCGATCCCCTTTTCGCGTAGGTCCAAGTAGAAGCTAGAAACAAGCACCAAGCCTCCAAACAAAGGCAGACTATAGGAATAACCAAAAGAAAACACAACACGCACCAGCAAACCTCCCAAACTGCCTGACCAAGACAGCCAGCTTAAACCGAATTATTAAAGAAAAACTTAAGATTACCTGAATTCCTCTCCCTAAAAACTCTCGATCTAATCAACTCATTTTTCTAAACCCAATAGTTAATGATTAACATCCATGCCATATATTTTTTAACAAATAGTATTGTTTTATGAAGGCTACGCCATGACAACTCAAACAAGATATCAGTAAAAGGTACAAGTCAAATAAATATATCCGGATCTACCATTAGACCATACAATCAAATTTCTATGTAGCCAATATTCCCTATAGAGCTACTTGACTCCATGTAATCTCTTTTTCACTTAGTGAGAGACGATGAAGGGATGATAAACACCAATAAATGCAACAAGAAATCCATATCACTGGTGGTTATAGGTGCCTGTTCCTCCACTAAAATTTTGGAATCGCATATTAAAAAAATTCCATGGCATGAGGTACCCATAGAAGTATCCCAAACACCTCATGATGGGAATATTAAAATTATATGATGTTCCTAAAATAATGTTATTTTTATAAACATAGGAAGGACCAATTTTCTTTTTATACAGTATCCTCTCAGTGGGGTTTGTTTATAATAGGTAAAACCTTATATAATTGTTTCCTATCCTTTTTAGCACCATGCTATGGAAAATAATTATCAATGAACTATAAAACAATAAATACAAAGAAATTTATTAGGTCTCATATTTCATCCATACATTGAAAGGATTGACATATTCACTAAATATGGAACTCCAACAAGAATTTTTTTGAATATTATAATAAAAAAATTATTGATGAGAAATATATGATTCTAATGAATATGATATATCTCAGTGTATTTTATAAGTTTTAATTATTACAACAATGCTTGAAGGATATTATATAATGAACCAAGTCCATGTCTCAGATAAACCACTAGCACAAGGGAAGTATCCATGTAGTTATTAGACTATAATCATCATTCACAAGTGAGAACCAATGCTAGTTTCTTATCCCTAGATAGTAGAATATTACATTTCTCCACCCCCTAAATAAAAATAATACAAATATAACCCTCCTTATAATGGGAGGAAGTATAAATGTTTTATAATGTTCAAAGTCCATAAGAATAAAATTTATTCATATCAAAGGGAGTAGGTACTTGGATACTTTATTACTGATGTGAAGGGAATCCTACTGAAATTGAAATGGATCAAGAATCATAAATAATTCAGTCTAACTAACATCTTATATTACTTTTCTTCCATTATATGATGGGATACAATTTCATGGATTTCATCATCTTAAAGGATAAACTATTGAAGATGGTTGAATTTGGGAAATTTATGTCTAGTAAACCCCCAATGCTGATGGAATTTTCCATTATTTCTCCACCAAAATAGTAACGGGAATGAAAAAATTCCCAATAGGTGTATTCATAAATTTGATGATTGTATGAATTGGAAATTTAATATTCAGGTAGGCACCATACTCAGGGATCAACTGAATCAATCAGTTGTAACCCCATCTCCCCCTTCAGTACATAAGGAAGTATCTTATTATAGGACATAATGAAATATGAATAAATATAATGACTCATGGGATAAAAATTAGTAACTGATACCAAGGATAGTAAATAACCTCTCATAATTCTTACCCCTATATATGGAATAAAAAACACCATCCCACAAAATGATTCAATAAAAACTATCCCACCAAATTAGATTCTTTTCAAATGAAGAGTATAATATAGATTGTTTATATGTGATTATCTTATAAAATAAAAATTTAGGATGTATAGTTCTATTTAACCCAAAAAACATAAAAAATTTCATTAATTTTGATTAGGGAAATGATCCACAATCTCAGCAGGCATCAACTTCCAAGGCTTCTAGGGGAAAACATCATGGTAGGAATCATCACCCCTAATCCAAAATTATAACATCCTAATGTATCCCATAATCCTTCTGACCAAGATTCATATCCAAGATTGTAGTCACCACTATTCTAAACTCGAGAAATCCATTATTGATACACACAAATGCTAGGAATATTTCAATGCTAAATTTAATGCAATTGAGAAATATCACAAAAAAAAATCGGTTCCACTGTATCCCATATGATCAATCCTTTAAAGAGCAAGGCTATGAGGTTTCCATATATGGTAACATCATACTCCAATATATCTTTGACGGAATCAATGATATTCACATCCAATAGGCCTTGGTCAATAATATTTCTAGGAAAAATATCATCCTAATACGAATCCTTAGGATATTGGGTAATAATGAAGTTAAATTGTCTCCCTCCAAAATTAATACTCGATATATGAACTTAAATTTCCTAATAAGGAGTCCCTAGATCTATATTCACTTTATAGTGAGTTTATAATACCCTTAGTACCCCATGTTATCAATTAATAAGAATTTCATGGTATTGTATGGTAATAATTTCCCTTTTGACTCCTATAAATCATAATATATAGATGCAAGATTCTATAAATGGGAGTGTGTTCATTCAATGGTAAATAAATCCATATTGATTTCTACCTGTAATTGTTCAGATATTTCCCCCCAATTTCATAGAGAGAACACAATAAAATCTATGAATTATCATTAAATAAATTGAGGATATTTCTTCCAATATTGATAGTGTTGGGGTATTGTGGGTTCTATTGGACAATAAAATGAAGTATCCAATTAGTTTACTTTTATATATCATAAAGGGAGGCATCTATATTGAGAAACATCCATTAAGGGATGAAACAATTGATGTGTAGTCCATGTGAATCAACCCCCCCAATCATATCTATTTACATATATGATTGACTAATCAATAACCAATGTTGATACTCTTCAATAAACTAGATATAAATACTATGGGAAAAAATCAAGAATTTTTAGTACATTTACTCTTATTTTCAAGGTTTTAGTTGCGTTAAACAAGTCTGCCCATTCATAGAATAGATTTCATTATAATGGAAAAAAATATAATTCCCCAAAAAATATTTAGGATCTAATGATGGCATCATATTGTCTATTGAATCTAAAATACCCATCCATCATATGA
The DNA here is from genome assembly GCA_963277665.1 of Viscum album. NCBI lineage: Eukaryota > Viridiplantae > Streptophyta > Magnoliopsida > Santalales > Viscaceae > Viscum > Viscum album. Next base: position 1,351,738,687 of record OY728153.1, on the reverse strand, counting down.
TTCAAACTTTAGTGAGGTAAAATAAGTTGAATAATAAGATCTTAGATTTTCTCCTCTAGTATTTGAGGATAGAATCTTGAACACTATGGACATAAAGAGAATAATATGGGTTCTTAGGGATATCTATAACCTATCATAATACATTCCATCATAAGCCATGAAGAATAATTCTTGAAAATTTACTTTTTGAATTAGTATAGATCTATATTTGCATGAAACTATACACAAAATCTTGGATTGGATCACTGTATGGTTACCCATCATCTAAGACTTATAAATGATCACCATAATCAGAAATTGGAAATAATATGATTGAATATAACCCATTTTTATATTATTTATTCCAAATAGTAAAATATAATCAAGGACAAATTCATCCGATAAATTCAATACAAAAATAAGATCCCTAATATCATTCCCAATAAGAATAAGAACATGTGAATAAAAGCATGTACTAATTACAAGGAACACAACTAACACTATCCAATGATAATTTCATAGTCATGATCATAGAATTACTAATATATATAATGGATATATTCAAGGAACTATTTTTCATAGATGGATAATTCAATTACTATAATTCCTAAATTGCCCCCAAAGATGAGGAGGTCCATTCCATCAAGGAACCCCAAGGGGCATACTAGTATCCAGTAATTCCCTTTGCCCTGAAGAATGTGAGAACCGGTTATCAATGTTCCATGCATCGTATACTAAATTACTTTTCAGGGAGTATGGTAGACTTCTAAGGGGATGATTTTTTGGATTAATATCAATAATGTTTTGATCATATTTTTTATCTCAAGATAATTTTGAACAAACTGTAGTATCATGGATTTACGAAAAATCACATAAAATATGTTTTAGGTGTAACATAAGGGAAAATAATATACTTTATGTTATGGAAACATAAAATATAATTCAACCGAATAAATTACAAGGCGATACTTGATATTTACCATCCTGGAAACTATAAATATTTTAGAGGACATATGGGAGGTCTTTCTTACATCTGTCACTTCATTGAATATTTCCCTGGTAAATTATTAACCTTAAAAATGTTAATGAAGAAAGGGGTTAATTATTAATGTAATGGTGATTAATAGAAAAATTTTAATGGTATCATGTAGTATATATATATTTTTCTAGTCATGATGCTTCTTATATATTGTAATCCCATCATCCTATTTTTGTCAACCCTAGAGAGATTAAATTGATCCCTTTTAACTCAGAATAATGATGCATGAAAAAATAATAGTCTATAATTTATTAGTTGAATAATGTTAGATATTAAGTCCTCATACTCTATTGATAAGAACCACCTTGTGTTTATTTTCAAAGTGAAAAAGATGAGACACTATCTATATCATCATGTGGTCCATCTTTAATCTCATATTGAGCCCAAAAAATATAACCTTAGTCATAGAATTTTAGCCTCTATCATAGTGGGTGGTTATTTTAAGACAATTTTATATGCATTTCATGTCTGAGAAGGAAATAAAAGGTAATTCATCATTGTATTTCCTCATAGTGTACTCCATCTTATAGACGCCATTATAGAACAAAAATCTCTATAACAATTAAAATTTTCCATCAGTGACACTCTCTAATCATGAGAGATGTACATTGATTGTTCTTATATGACAACTATTATAAAATGGATTGAAAACCCAATGAAAAAATGGGTCTTCATGGGGATCATATTTATCTCTACAATGAATGTAGTTCTTCAGTATTCCTTCATTCTGTTAGAATGAATCTATAACAAGGAGTCAAAATACCAGGCCTTGATTATAGTCTTGGAGTGTTCCATTTATATACAACATGATAGAATAAACATCAAGGGTTATTTAGAGTCTCTAATCATGTAAATTAGTTATAAAAATACTATCAAAAAATAATATTCACCCCCCTTTATTGATTAGGTTAAAGGGTTGATGGATGAATACCACTCTGGTCCATCGCTATATTAGGCCCCACATTTTAGAAACACCAAATAAGGTTCATTGGACAATGAATTGAAAGTACTAGTTGATCGATACTAGTATGTGATAGTCATTCTCATCGTACTACATAGATTTGTCTATTTATTGATAAATAATAAAATGGAAGATATCAATGAAGTTATATCACCTTTGATCGTTATGAATATAATCCCAATGTAATTGACACCACAATCAAATGGATTTGAAAAAACTGAACTACCACTATAAAAAATGGAAATTAGCGATTCTTGTTTAGAGATATTTTTTAAAATGACCAATAATTGAAAATTTAGCAACATTTCCCCACAAACATTGTTAAATTAGGTGCTTTTCCTCCAAAACATCACTAAATTAAAGAAATTTACTAAAAAATTACCTAAAATAGTGATGTTTCTTGAAAATTTTTCTAATTTAACGATGTATTCCAACAAACGTTTCTAAATTAAAAACGTTTCCCAAAAAACATTGATAAATTAGCGGCATTTCCCAAAAAATGATGCTATTTTAGCGATGTTTCCCAATAAACATCTCAAATTTAGTTGTGTTTCCCTATAAACACTGCTAAATTATCAACATTTCCGCAAAAAATTGCTTTATATATATATATCTTATTTCCCCATGGGGCATAAGATAGTGGTTGCACCCCTATGGAGGTGTTTGGGAGGTCTCGATTTCTAGTGTCCCCCATCACGTTTAAGTAGATTTTGGTTTTTTATTCCCCCTCCTTGCACCAATGAAATAATTATAAATAAACACAAACACACATGTGTATATATATATATATATCAACAAAAACACACACACACACACATAGATATATATATACATATATATTTGTATGAAAACATATATATTTTAAATTTAGTCACCTTTTTATGAAAACCTGTCTATTTTATAATCATTTTTACGATGGTTTTAAAATGTGTAGATATATATATATATATAATTATATATATACAAACACATATATATTTAGACACACACACACACGTATATATATAATCATATTATTATATTATATTATATTATATTATATAATATAAACATATAAATAGCCATAGAATATAAACAGGTATATCATAAACATAAAACATAATCATATATATATTATTAATTTTTAAATATAGAAATCTATTTATGTATGTTAATATAACATAATAAAGTTAAATAATTAAAATTTAATCTGCTTTTTAATGAAATGTGACTATATATATAATTATAATTATATATAAACACACACACACAAACAAACATATATATAATATAATCATATATATATAAACATATAAATAAACATAGAATATAAACAAATATATACAATATAAAATATAAACAAATATATATATATAATATAAACACACACATATATATAATATAAAATTTAAACATATATATGAAATATACAATATGTATATGATCCAATATAACAGAAAAATACATATATATATATGAAAATAAAATAAATAATAAAAAATATGAAAAAATATAAAATATACAAATATAATATAAATATATAAAATATAAAATATAAAATATAAAATATAAAATATAAAATATAAAATATAAAATATAAACATAAACATACTAATATATTAATATAAATATATATATTATCAATTTCATTAATATTGAAGTCTATCTCACTATATATAAATATAGGATAATACATTTGTTTATCAAAATTCCAATTAGTCTAGTGAGCCATGTTATTTGTGGGGAATCGTGAGGTCCATGGTTCTACTATTACCGATGTTGGATTTATCCATTTACGTGTGTGGAGTGCGCGAGATATTGGGAAATGATGCTGGTGGGGTCGTGCAAAATGGGAATATAAAGTCAGGCCGGTCAGTACAAGGTGAGATAAGCAGGGGAGAATTCGATTGTGGTTAGTCTAATATAGAAGATTGGCGGCGGATCGGTGCAGTATAGGGGGAGACGAAGCGAGGGTGACCCCAGGGGAGGCCGGGGTAGGGGGAATATTCGGTCATTACCGAGGGGAGCCCAGCCATGGGCAGGGGAAGGCAGGGTATCATAGGGGGGGCATTAGGTAGACATGTGGGTGGGGTTTGGGGGTTGATAGAATATACGGGTAATACAAGAGGAGATTACTCATTGGTGGGGAAAGGTAGGGCACTGGAGAGGTCATTGGGGAAATAGGTGGGAGGTACTGGTGAATGGTGAGGGAGGAAAAACCTAGTCATGTTGAGAAAAAATCAACAATTTCAAAAAATATATAAGGGGAAGCTGAAACGGGGATGTCGGGGGAGGTCGGCTTTTGCTGGGGGAGGCCGGGGGAGGGGAAATATACAATCAGTATATGCGGGAGCCTAGCCGTGGGTGGGGGAAGGAGGGGTACTGGAGAGTTCATTGGGTAGACAGGTGGGAGGGGTGTGTGTGGTTCTAGAGAGGGAGGAACAACATGGTCATATTGAGGAAAACAACCATTTTAAAAAATATTTAATAAACCTGAAAAATTATGAATTTATAAAAATTGTTTTTACAAATGCTAACCCTATGAAGATGGGGTGAGGGATGGTGCAGTATAGGGGATCCAAATTGGGGGAGGCTGGGGTCAGTATAATATGCATGTAATACAAGGGGATTTAAATCGTCTCATGTTGGGCACCTGAACCCAACCCTTAGGTTAGAGTTTTGAATGAAAATTCCCCCATTATGAATTTTTGGGGTTAATTCCAGTGTAAATTTCCCCTGGAAATTCTAGGGAAAATTTCCACTGGAAATTTTTGGACCAATTTCCATAGGAAATATTTATTGGAAACTTCCACCAGAAATATCTAATGCATATTTCCTATACATCATATGTATCCTATTATAAACATATAGTTTATTTTTTTAGTGGGAATTTATAATACATATTTTCAGTATGTGCATACATAATGTATTAATATATAAAAAAGAATGTAAATTCTCACCACACATTTTTAATGCAAAGTTTCATTGAAAGATTTCACTACACATTTCCACTAGAAAATTGTAGCCCAAATTTACACATGAATTTCCATAGCACATTTTCAATACATATTTTCCACACAACATATATTTCCTAATATAAATGTACAATGTATTTTTTGAATGAAACTTTATAGTATAAATTTCAAATAAATTAAAAAAACATTTAAAATATAATTATCAAAAAAGAAAATTTTCAGTAAAAATATATTAATATATAAATAAAAAACATAATTTTCTAATAAAAACATGCAATGAAAATTTCAAATGTAAATATCTAGTGAAAATTTTCATAGGAAATTTACAGTGGAAATTTTTATCACTTATAGTTCTAATACAAATCTTACAACTAGATAAATAAAAAATATAAATTTTCTTTGGGAATTTATATTGAAAATTTCCATAATAATCCTTTAGTGGAAATTCTCACTAGGAAACTTTTTGTTCAAATTTCCACTAGAATTTTCAAAAAACATTTCTATTTAATTTCTATTTTTATTGCACTAAAAATTTTATTATAAAAATTATAAAATAAATGATTGTTTACATTTTTTTCAAATATACTAACACATAAATAAAGTATTGAAAATTTGAATTACAAATTTATTAAAAAAATTTCCAGCGCAAACATTCACTGGAAATTTGCAGTGCAAACTTCCATCCCAAATTTTTAGTGCAATCTTTCAATTCAAATTTAAAGGCAAAAATTCCAGCGGAAATTTGCAATGAAAACTTATACTAAAAATGTTCAGTGAAAATATGTTGATACATAAATAAAAAATTTAAATTTTCATTAAAAATTTACAGAGGATTTACTATGGATGATTTTAATGTAAATTTACACTAAAAACTTGTAGTGCAAAGTTCCATTCACATTTCAATATATAATATTTTTATTTATCTTTATTATTAACACATTAAAAATATATTTGTTATTAATATTTGATAAAAATTGTTATTAAACTTTTATGTAATAAACGATTTTATTAAATATATAATATATAATTAAAATATATTGGTTAGATTAAAATTTGATGTCACATAAATTCATTTTAAAAAATTTAAAAATATCCAAATATAACTACAATATCATATTTTTATTTATTTTTAATATTAATATTTTATAATAATAGTTTTTATTAAATAATTTATATTTAAATTTTTTAAATATTTAATAATAATATTTTTAATTAACCATTTTAAGGTTAAAATTTATTTAAAATAATTTACACATGATAATGGTATTATGGTCCAATTATTTCAAATTTATTAATTTATTTTTTTTAAAACTATACATCTAAAAAATAGATATGCCGCCACTTTTTTATTTATCCAGGTGTGGAATCATCCCACCGTGTACCTTACCCTCATGTCCACATGCAAATCTAAGATGATTTAAACCTAGTACCAAGGGAGCCTACTCATGAACGACGAAAGGCGGGGAACTGGAGGGCCACTGGGGAGAGAGGTGGGAAGGGGTGTGGGGGGGGGGGGGTACTAGAGAGGGATGCACAAAATAGAAAAATGGAGGAAAACATCAATTTCAAAAAATATATAATGAACCTTAAAAATAATGAATTAATTTTTTTTTGACAAACATTGGCCACAGGTTGAAGGGGTCATGGCCGGTTCATTATAGGGGGATCCAAAGTGGGGGAGGTTAGAGTTGGTAGAATATGCAGGTAGTACAGGGGGGAACCTACTCATGGGCAAAGAAAGTCAGGGCATTGTAGGGTTCACTAGGGAGAGAGGCGGGAGAGGGTGTGAGTGTACTGGAGAGGGAGGAACAATAGATTCAAATTGAGAAAAAAATATCAATTTCAAAAAATGTAGAATATATGTGGATAATTATGAATTTAAAAAAACCATTTTATAAATGTTAGTAATTTTAGGTGCGATTTATAGATTCTTTGTAGAAGAATCGGTAAATGAGGTTTCACTAATTCAAGACACCTAAAAACATTGCTATAAATTTAATACTTTTTTAGTAACACTGGTAATTGATATTTGATTTTCTGACGTTTCTAAAAAAATTTCTAATTTCTTTTAGTGATTTTTTTAAATGTCTCTGAATTAGGGACACCTCATTTACGAATTATTTTTAAAAGCATCGTTGAATTAATTATAGACGTTTACAAATTTCTCTAATGCAAAAAATAAGCATCTCTAATTAATTTTTTTGTTGTGTACCTACAATGAGAAATTTTCTCATAGGATCAATCAATGAAGGAAAAGATTAAGTGGTGGGTATAAAAATTCATCCTATGTAATTGTTAGTACTCAGGGAAGGTTCTCTATAAATGATACTTTGGTGGAGTCCACCTTGGTTGAATTAAAGGAAGAGGGACCCTCATCACTATATATTAATTTAATAATGGTGTACGCGATTCCCACAAATTAGGATCAGCTAAATTAGAGACACCTCATTAACCGATGTTTTTCAGATGTTTCTCTAAATAAATTATCAACGTTTACAAACATTTCTTATGAAAAAAATAAAAATCTATAATTCAATTTTTTGGTAGTGTACCACCAATGATAAATTATCTCATAGAAATGATCCATGAAGGAGAAGTTCTAGTCGTGGGTATAAAAATTCATCCTATAAAATGTTTGGAATTTTGTGAAGGTTCTCTATAAGTGAGACGTATGTGGAATCCTCCTTAGGTGAATTGAAATAGGAGAGACCCTCATCATTATTTAATAATTACAGGATGGTGCATGTGATAAACTCCAATTAGAAGCATCATTATATAATCAAATCACGTGACTTTGGAAATTATAAATATTAATGACTTAAGACTATAGGAAGTTCAAAAATGTGTTCCATGCCTATAATATACATGCCAAATTCATCCATTATCCCCATGACTATTTAACATGGACAAATACTCTTGGAAAATTTCCATGTGGATAATAGTTACATATGGCCATATCACCCAGCAATTGCTAAAAATTTTAATTACATACTTACTGCCAACTATTTCATATATAAGTTGGCCAGGACTGTTACATTCAATGAAATGAGAAAAAATTCTATCATCAAATTTTTTAAAACCAACATCATTTTTAAAAATTTTATCTAATACACAATTCTGATAGATAACGACACGAACATCAATTATTTTGAATTTTATGGGTTTTATCAAGATTATATCAAGACAGGAATCGAGAATCATGATAGTAGCATGATCTTATAATCCCTAGGAACCGAACACAAACCTATCGATATCATCGACTGATGGGCAGAGATTCCTAAAATGGGCCACCATGGTCATGTTGAGGAGTGATAAATCTTCCGCGAACTCTAAGAGTCAAAGAGAAACATTAGGGCATCCCATGTACAAATTAAGAACTTTAGGGAAGATATCAAATTCAGTGAAAGCTTGGAAGAGTCCCGATTAGATAGAGGGGAGAAGGTGGGATGAACTCTGAGGGGTCCCTCCACCTTTAGTGGGGGAGGGACTAGATCTGCGGCCATCGCTGCTTAGATCCTACCAAATCACCCAGAGCTCCTCACACGTGTAACGGATCTCAGTTCTTCCTATTCTGATGGTTCTATGACTTCCATATGAAATGGGATACTCCAAATATAGCTATTTGGGTATGTTTTCCTGGTCATTACCTTCATTTTCAAAACCCTCCATTATTTGAATGCTAGGAAATCTAGTCGGGCATTTCTTGTGTCCGGATAGACACACCAACTTATTGTTTCACCCTATCTCCCGACATATTTATGTGTAAGTGGATGTTTCAGATCCTCCAGTTGATATTATTTGAATCACAGTGGGGGAGGATTTTCGGCACAAATAATTAGTGATTTCTGAATCATGGCCAGTCTATTATTCTCCATGTAAATTCTTGGGGTATTTAATATCTGTATGCCACCGTATCCATTCTCATCATGGGGAGGTTATTCCTACTACTCAGAGAGAGTCTGGATTTCTTGCAAGGTCGTATGGTGTTAACTTGAATGTGGAGGAATTTTATAATCACCCTCTCTATATAGAGAATATACTAGTGAGGTTTGATCCAAGAGCTGCAAATATCTACAAGATTCCAGTGCAGGTTTGTGACGAGGATAGAATGGAGGTTCTCCATAAGGCTTCAAAGGATGCTCAACTGAATATAAAAGTTTTTGATATTTTCAACCACCAGAAAAAGGACATGGGTGCTCCCTTTTTCTTTTGGTGATATTTTTAACAGAACAACTGGGGTCAGTAAGAATTCTAGTACGGTTCAGGAAGTGGATTGGAACATGGAGAGGGAGGCACACATTGTTGCTGTTATGGGCTTGCAGCTGTTTCCACTCAAGGAAGAATCTGTGAATGAGGTTGATACGGAAACAACCATTGTTGAGGATCTACAAAACATTTTATTGGATGAAACTCCTATGAATTCTCAATACATGGGTTATGCCTTTGTACAACCAAGTGGTACAACCATCTCAGTTTATCCAATTCAAGACTAACCATCCTATGATGAGAAGGAAAAATCTGGAGGGAGTTTTAAGTATTATCAAAACAAGTTTGTTGTGTGATTATATGGTGGAAGTCATGATCCTGGTGAAGGTAATGTGATGCTGGACGGCTCTGGTGAGGACTCTTCTATGGGAGGGGAGGTATTCCAAGTTGATATGGACTCAACTTTGGACTCCCCTAGTGAGTCAAAGAATGTGGGGATTGTAGAATATTATTTTTTATCATCTTCAAGGACGGTCAATAACACCATTATAGATTCAAAAGTATTTATCATGTATACCCAGTGGACGCTCCCAAAAAATGACTATTCCAACATTCCCATTCCTATGGTAACCAGGTCTACAAGTAATGATAATCCTCTTTCGATGACATGTAATGGTGTTGGAATGCTTGTGAGGGCTTCTATATATCAGTATTGGGACATCGTGGTGGAACATTATGAACATCATCTTGAGGAACTATCCTAGAACATAGGTAAACTCTATTCCCTCAATAATTTTTAGAGTGATTGATTATAATCAGCTCAAAATGATTTTCAAAAAAAAAATCATACGATTTGGGGCATAAACTCTACTACTGTGAGGGTTCTCACTCCCCCTTCAAAGTGATTGGAAATAAAAAAATGGTTCTGTATTGAAAAAACGACCTTTAATAACAACTTTTCTAATTTCTTTTAGAATATTGTGGACAAAGGTAATAAATCTTACCCTGAAATGATCTTATATGATTTTTGGGCTTCTCACACAACAACAAACCCTTCCAAATATGCAACACCATATTCCCTTGTATATAAGACATATGCAGTCCTACTATTCACGATGAAAAAGTTGACACCTTTCATTCCCACAATCATTTTCAGTCAATTTAGACATTCATTACGAAGGTAAGCTGTCAATATAAATTTTCTAATGACATATTATAAAATATATTGGTTGAGATGATTGGATTTCAGAATCACCAAACCCTTTATAAGGGGATTACTACATACTCTATGTCTCCTTTAATGAGTTTTGAAACATATTTATGAATCCTTCCCAAATCCTATTATAGGACAGGTAACCCCTATACTAATGATATGATCAAAAAAATGTGTTTTATGTGAATCTTTCCCATATCCTACTAAAGAGGGAGGCCCAACAGGGTCAAATTGAGATAAAAATACCAATTTTAAAAAATGTATAATAAAAAGATGATAATTGTGAATATCAACTTTTTTTTTCAAATAGTGGTAATTTTAAGTGTGATTTATAGATTCTTTATAGAAGCAAAGGAAAATGAGGTGTCACTGATTCAGGACACCTAAAAACATTGCAGAAAATATTATGATGTTTTCTTAGAAATATGGGTAAATTGTATTGTATTTACCAATGTTTCTAAATAATATTTCTAGTTTCATTTAGCAATGTTTGTAATCATATCCAAATTAGAGACACCGTATTTACAAAGGCATTTCAGAAGCATCACTGAATAAATTATTGACATTTACAAGCTTCACTAATGAAAAACAAACATATCTAATTCAGGTTTTTGGTAGTGTACCTACAATGAAAACTTTTCTCATAGGATCGATCCAAGAATGAAAAGATTAATTGGTTGGTATAAAAATTCATCCTATATAATTGTTAGAATTTTGGGAAGGTCCTCTACAAGTGAGATTTTGGTGGATTCCTCCTTATGTGAAATAAAAGAGGAAATAACCTCATTTTTATATAATAATTTCATAGTTGTGCATGTGATACCCACAAATTAGGATACGATAAATTAGATACACCTTAGTTACCGATGTTTTTCAGAAGTGACTCTAAATAAATTAGCAACATTCACAAAATTTTCTTATGAAAAAAATAAACATCTCTAATTCCATTTTTTGGTAGTTCACCTCCAATTAGAAATTCTCTCATAAGACTGATCCATGAATGAAAAGATCCAGTGGATTGTATAGAAATTCATCCTATAAAATTGTTGGAATTATGGGAAGGTTCTCTACAAGTGAGACTTTGGAGGATTCCTCCTTAGGTGAAATGAAGGATGAGAGATGCTCATCACTATATAATAATTTCATGATGTTTCATGTGATACCCTCCTATTAGAAGCATCATTCTATAATCAAATCAAGTCACTTTTGTAGTTATATATATTAATGACTTAAGACTGCATGGAGTTAAAAAATATGTTCCCTAGCTATGAAATATAGGTCAAATTGATCCATTATCCCTAAAACTAATTCACATCACCAAATACTCTTAGTAATTTACAATGTGGATAATAGTTACCTATGGCCATATAACCTAGATAAAACCAAGTGGTTTAATTACATCCTTATAGAAAAAAATTTCTTATCTATGTTTTTCGATAATGTAACATTCAATGACCGAGGAACAAATTCTATAATCACGTATTTTAAGATCAACATCATTTTAAGATATTTTTCCCCTTACACAATTCTGGTGTAGAATAACACCAAATTCTATGATTTTGAATCGTATGGGTTTTATCAAGATTATATCATCTAGTATAACCATTCATTATTCAACCATGAAGTGTAAAATGAAAAACAAATGGACTTAAATAACACAATTTCTAATTTCCTTCCGAAGATGATAGGAGAAGGTAATAAATATTATCCTGAAATGCTGCTATATGATTTTTGGGATTATCACACCACAACCAACACTTCCACACATGAATCACCATATTAACTTATATATAAGGCATATGCGGTCCTACTATTTCACAATGGAATCTTTGATGCCTTTCATTCCAACAATAATTTTGAGTCTATACAGACATTATTTACAAAGGTAAGTCATCAAGAGAAATATACTAGTGACATATTAGACAATGTGTTGGTTGAAAGGATGGGAGGTCTAAATCACCACACCCATTATAAGGGGATTATTACATACTCCATGTATCTATTATAAATTTAGGAAATATTTATGAATCCTTCCCAAATCCTAGTATAGAATAGGTTACCCTTATTCTAATGATATGTTCAAAAAAATGTTTTCTATTTGAATCCTTCCCTCATCCTACTAGATACGGAGGCACAACATGGTCAAATTAAGAAAAAAATATCAATTTAAAATAATATTTAATAAGACCATGATAATTATGAATTTTATAAATAATATTCTTATAAATGTTTTTTATTTTAGGTTAAATTTATTGATGCTTTGTAGAAGCATCGGTAAATGAGGTGTCACTGATTTAGGACACCTAATAACATCGCTAAACATTTAACGAATTTATTTTTAGAAATTTCGGTAAATGAGATTTTATTTACAGATGTTACAAAAACATTTCTAATTTCTTTACTGATGTTTGTAAACATCTCTAAATTAGAGACACCTCATTTACAAAAACTTTTAAGAAGCATCACTGAATAAATTATCAACATTTACAATTGTATCTAATGAAAAAAATAAACATTTGTAATTCATGTTTTTTGTTGTGTACCTATAATGAGAAATAATATCATAGGATCGATCTTTGAAGGAAAATATGAATTGGCGTGTTTAAAAATTCATCCTATTTAATGGTTTGAATTCTAGGAATGTCCTCTACAAATGATACATGGTTGGAGTCCTCCTTTGGTGAATTAAAGGAGGAGAGACCCTCATCGCTAAATAATAATTTCATAGTGGTCCATGTTACACCCAAAAATTAGTATCTTCTAAATTAGAGACACATCAATTACTGATGATTTTAGAAGTGTCTCTATATAAATTTACAATCTTTACAAACATATATAATGAAAAAAATAAAAATTGTTAATTCAATTTTTTCGTAGTGTACGTCCAATGAGAAAATATCTCAAAGGACCAATCAAGGAAGGAAAAGATCATCTGGTGGGTATAAAAAATATTCCTATAAATTTTTTAGAATTCTAGGAAGGTTCTCTACATGTGAGATGTTGGTGGATTCCTCCATAGTTGAATTGAAGGATGAGATACCCTCATCACTCTATAATAATTTCCTAATGGTGTATGTGATACCCAGAAATTAGGAGCGTAAACTTGTAATCCAATCAAGTGACTTGGGTACTTATATATATATATATTAATTACTTAAGAATGCATAGAGTTCACAGATATGTTCCATGCCTATCTAATACATGCCAAATTCATCCATTACCCCCAAAACTATTTCATATCACCATGTAATCTTCCTATTTGTACATGTCGATAATATTTACCTATGGAAATATCACCAAGGTACATCCATGGAGTGTAATTACATCCTTACTACAAACTATTTTTTCTATGAGTTGGTCGAGACTATAACTTTAAATGAATTGGGAAAAAATTATATCATTATATTTTTAAGACCAACATCATTTTAAGATATGTTGTCCCAAACCCAATTCTGATGGAGAATGAGACCAAATTCCATGATTTTATATCGTAGGGGTTTTATATAGATTATATAATATAGTCCAACTACTCATCTTTCAACCATGAAGTGGGAAATTAAAAAAAAATCCCTAAAAAACACCATTTCTAATTTACTTAAGAAGATGGTGATAAAAGGTAAGATATATTATACTGAAATGATTCTATTATATTTTTTGGGCTTATCACACCACAATCAACCCTTACACAGATGAAACAACATATTCACTTGTATATAAAACATATTTTGTCCTACTATTTCATGAAGGAATATTTGATGCCTTTCATGTCCACAATAATTTTGAGTCAATGTATACATTCTTGACAGAGGTAAGCAGTCAAGAGAAATTTACCAGTGACATATTATAAAATTTTTTAGTTACTGGATGGGAGGTCAGAATAACCACACCCTTTAGAAGGGGATTATTACCTAATATATGTATCCATTATATATTTAGGACATTTTATGAATCCTTCCCAAATCCTAGTGTTGGAAAGTTTACCCCTGTTCTAATGATAAGATCAAAAAATGTGATTCATATGAATCCTTCCAAAATACTACTAGAGAGGGTTGAAAAAAATGGTCAAATTAAGAAAAATATAGAAATTTAAAATAATATATAATAAAACCTTGTGAATTATGAATTTCAGAGATAATATTTTTACAAATGTAGGTAATTTTAGCTGGGATTTATTGATGCTTTGTAGAAGCATCAGAAAATGAGGTGTCACCGATTCAGGACACCTAAATACACTCTTAAAAATTTAGTGAAGTTATTTTTATAAATTTTGGTAAATGTGATTTGATTTACCAATGATTCTAAAAAAATTCTAATTTATTTTAGTGATGATTGTAAATGTATGTAAATTAAAGACACCGCATTTACGAACTATTTTCAGAAGCATCGTAGAATAAATTATCAACATTTAAAAACATTTCTAATGACAAAATTAAACATTTCTAATTAATTTTTTTGTAGTGTACCTATAATGGTAAATTATCTCCTAGTATCGATCCATGAAGTAAAATATTAAGTGGTTGGTATAAAAATTCATCCTATATAATGGATAGGATTATTAGAAGGTCCTCTATAAGTGATACATTGGTGGAGTCCTCCATAGGTGAATTAATAGAGGAGAGACCCTCATCTCTATATAATAATTTCTTGTAAGTGCATGTAATACCCAAAAATTAGGATATGATATTTTAGAGACACCTCATTTACCAATGTTATTCAGAAGTGTCTCTAAATAAAATTTCAATGTTTACAATCTTCGCTAATGAAGAAAATAGACATCACTAATTCAATTTTTTTTGGTATTGTACCTCAAATGGAAAATTATTTCATAGGACCAATCCATGAAGTAAAATATCAAGGGGAGTGTATAAAAATTACTCAAATAAAATGGTAGGAATTATAGGATGGTTCTCTATAATTGAGACTTTGGTGGATTCCTCATTAGGTGAATTGAATGTGGAAAGACCCTCATCACTATATAAAAATTTCATGTCGATTCATGTGATACCCACCAATATGGATCATCATTATAGACTCAAATCAAGTGAATTTGTTACTTATTTATATTTATTACTTAATACTTCATGGTGTTCACAAATATTTTCTAGGCCTATCAAATACATGAAAAATTCTTCCATTATCCCCATAATTAATTCACATCACCAAATACTCTTTAAAATTTTCAATGTGGATAACATTTACCTATGGCATATCACCCAGCTACGTCCAAGAAGATGATTTACATCCATACTGTCAACTATTTATTTTAAAAGATGGTCGAGGCTATATCATTCCCTGAATTGAGAACAAATTCTATCATCCTATTTTTTAAGACCAACTTCATTTTAAGATATGTTTTCCCATACACAATTATGATGGAGAACGACACCAACTTCGATGATTTTGAATTGTAGGGAGTTTATCAAGATTATATCATCTATTCCAAATACTCATCCTTCAACCATGAAGTGGAAAATGTAAAAAATGGCCTTTAGTCACACCTTTTCTAATTTTCGTGAGAGGATGCAGGACAATGGTAAGAAATCTTATCCTGAAATGCTCCTATATGGTTTTTGGGTTTATCACACCACAACCAACCCTTCCACACATGAAACTCCATATTCACACGTATATAAGAAATATTAAACCCTAAAATTTCATCGTGGAAACTTTTACTCTATTAATTCCCATAATCATTTTATGTCAATGCAGACCTTTTTTACAAAGGTAAGCGGTAAATAGAAATTTACTAGTGACATATTAGAGATTATGTTGGTTGAGAAGATGGAAGTTATAATCACTACACCATTTATAAGGGGATTATTACATAATCTATGTATCCCTTATAGATTTAGTTCATATTTATGAATCCTTCCAAAAACTTTGTGTAGGACTAGTTACCCCTATGCTAATGATTTGATCGAAAAAATGTGTTTCATTTGAATCCTTCCCAAAACCTACTGGAGAGCGAGGCACAACATGGCCAAACTCAAAAATGAAATATTAATATAAAAAAATATACAATAAAAAGCAGTATAATTATGAATTAAAAAAAACATGTTTTCAAATGATGTTAATTTTAGGTGTGATATATAGATGCTTTGTAGAAGCATCAATAAATGAGGTGTCACTGATTCAGGACAATAAAAAACATCGATAACAATTTAACTATTTTTTTTGGAAACATTGGTAAATGAAATTTCAATTACCGATGTTTATAAAAAAACATTCCTAATTTATTTTACTGAGGTTTGTGAACATCTCTAAATTGGAGAAACCTCATTTATAAATAATTTTCTAAAGCATCGCTGAATAAATTGGTGACATTTACAAACATTTCTAATGATAAAAATTAACATCACTAATTCATGTTTTATTTCTAGTTTTGCAATAATGAAATGTTCTCTCATAGGATTAATCCATGATGGAAAATGATTTAGTGGTGGGTATAAAAATACATCCAATATAATTGTCAGAATTATAGGAAGGTCCTCTACAAGTGAGACATTGGTGGAGTCCTCCTTAGGTTAATTAAAGGAGGAGATACCCTCATCACTATATAATAATTTCATAGTGGTGAATGTGATACCCACAAATTAGGATCCGCTAAATTAGAGACTCCTCATATACCGATTTTCTTCAAAAGTGTTTATAAATAAATTATCAATGTTTACTAACATCTCTAATGAAAAAATAAGCATTTCTAATTCTGTTTTTTGGTAGGGTAACTCCAATGACAAATTCTCTCATATGATTAATCCATGGAGGGAATGATCAAGTGGTGTGTATAAAAATTCAACCTAAAAAATTGTTGGAATTCGTGTAAGGTTCTATTCAAGTGAGACTTTAGTGGATTCCTCCTTAGGTGAATTGAAGGAGGAAATACCCTCATCACTATATAATAATTTCATGATAGGGAATGTGATACCAAAAATTAGGAGCATCATTCTGTAATCTAATCTTGTGACATGGATACTTACATATTTTAATGAATTAAGACTGCATGTAGTTCACAAATATATTCCATGACTATGAATTACATGTAAAATTCATCCATGACCCCTAGACCTATTGCACATCACTAAATACTCCTGATCATTTTCCATGTGGATAATAGTTACTTATTTCCATATAACTTAGCCACATCTATGGTGTTTAATTACATCCTTACAACCAACTATTTCTTCTCTAAGATGGCTGAGACTATATCATTCACTGAGTTGAGGGAAAATTCTATCATTATATTTTTTATGATAAAAATAATTATAGAATATGTTGTCCCATACAAAATTATGATGGTGAATGACAACCACATCATTACTTTTGAATTATAGGGGTTTCATCAAGATTATATCATCTAGTACAACAACTAATCCTTCAACCATGATGTGGAAAATGAAATAAATATAATCTCCTTTAATAACACCTTTTCTAATTTCCTCCAGATGATGGTGGGAAAAGGTAATAAATAATATAAAAAAAAAACGACCCTATATGATTTTTGGGCATATCACATCATAAACAACCCTTCAATATACGAGTCACCATATTCACATGTATATAATACATATACAGTCCAACTATTTCATGAAGGAAACATTGATTACTTTTATGTCCTCGATCATTTTGATTCAATGCAAAACTTATTTTTTAAAGGTAAGTGGTAAATAAAATTTTACTAGTGACATATTAGAAAATGTGTTAGTAAAGAGGATGGTAGGTCTGAATCACCACACCCATTAGAAGGGGATTATTACATACTCAGTGTCCCCCATATAGATTTAAGAAATTTTTCTTAATCCTTCCAAAATACTAGTGTATGACTGCTTACCACTATGATAATGATATGATCAACAAAATGTGTTTTATGGGAACCTATATACATATTTACAGTTCCCAGTATTTATATTATTATATTTTATGCTTTAGTTTAAATAAAATTAAATGGATCTGTGGATTTTATTT
Organism: Viscum album; assembly: GCA_963277665.1. NCBI lineage: Eukaryota > Viridiplantae > Streptophyta > Magnoliopsida > Santalales > Viscaceae > Viscum > Viscum album. Next base: position 1,351,720,373 of record OY728153.1, on the reverse strand, counting down.
CTATCCAGGGATTCAATTTGTGTTTTGGAGTTTTTATTGATCCTTGAAGTGGCATCCAACGTGTATTGTGAATATAGGAATGAAAAGCCACATAGTTTTATTGAATGGATAAGGGATAAATAAAATTTTATTTGAACCTCGAAGAGGATTCCTTTGAATATTTACATGAATAGGAATTATAGAACACATAGATTGGTTGAATGGTTGAGTAATAGACATCAAAATGTATCCCAAATTGGTGGATCCTTCATCATGTTAACGGGATGATCATCATAGATCTCTAAGCTCATTTGAGTTATAATCTGTTTGAGAAACAAGTAGCTTGAGAAGATCTTTCCCATTGCATGAGAGTGTACCATTATATTTTAATGTTATTATGAAGTGATCCAACACTAAAATGATTAATTTTTTGTGAGAGGGGAGATAGTAGGGAATAGTTTAGGGATTGTAAATCAGTTTCCCTAAGATATCTGAGCTTGTATGTGGGTCAGGTGAGGGTTTGGATTCTAGAAGACACCTAGGAGGTTGACTTTATATCTAGATCCATTAGGGGTATACCAAGTTAATGAGAATAATGATAACCATTATATGTATCGAAACAAAATGTTAATAAGATACTTTTATGAGATTTACACTAATGAGGATGCTCATCTATAACCCATAGGTGTATCCCGAATCAAGGTAAATAATGATATCCATGATAATAATATTGACACAATGGTAATTGAAGGTTTGGTTTGGGATTACACATTGGAAGCATCTCATGTATCAAGATCCAAGTGTATCATCATGAATAAAGGTTAATAATGACAACTTTGTGGAGTATCTTGACTCAATTTCAATTTATTTTTTGATTATGAATTAAACCTAGGAGGATTCTCATAAATTATGTGGTTTGGGGAATAAAGGTATGGATGAGTCCAATAAAATATATTCCTACCCCCTACACAATATTTAAATAAGTTGAGGGAGGTATGTTGTTTTGGATGGGACCTAAATATAAGGTGTTGGCCCCTAAATAGAGATGTTCATGAAGGATCACAATCTAACATTTGAGTTCATACATGGTACTTCTTGATGGGGCACCTGAAAAGGGGCTCTGCATAAAGTCATATGCCAAGATTTTCACATAAGGATAACCTAATGAGATTGTCCACATAGGGTAGGAATCAAATAATTTTTTATATAGTTGGCCACAGAGTATGAGTTTTATAGGGTTGGGTGCATAGTATTTTTCATAGGTATAGACAAAAATCATTGGCTACATAAGGTTAGATGCATATATTTTTTCATAGGTATATCCACATAGCATTGGAAATGTAGGGGGGGATAATATTGGTTACTCACAAAAGACATCCACATTGGGTTAGGTGCACAACGTTTCTCATTGGGATAGCTAAGAAAATTCTACAAGGGAGCCTCACATAGTGCTATTCAAAAATATTTTGGATATGTTTCCTTGTGAAGTGAATGATTTGTAGAGGGATTGATTTTTAGATGACCTTCATGGGATTAAATCACCATGGGCCTCATCATTTTGAAACACAGATATTGTACCTAAGTGGTTCTTCGAGTGTGAGTCAAGTCCTAACTTTGAAGAAAGTCCCCAGTGTGTTTGTTTCTATTTCAAAAGTGTGTGCCGATATTTATTATAAGTGGTAAATAAACACTTTATTAAAATATATGGACTCATATAAATATAAAAATAATAATAGTTTACAACATAGAAACAAATGGATACATATAAATTTGTTACTCTATACGAGAGTCCAAAATTCACCACCTCATACTGTAATTTACTTTAGTTTGTGTGAGGATGATATGTATCACCTTGAATAAAAAATGAAAATTGTTTTTTGCAATGTGTGTTTCAAAAAATATGTAATGAACTAAATGGTCAGAGAAATGTGATATACGGTGGATAAAATCACCACCTCAGAGCTGCAAATGAAAATGGATCCAAAAACAAACTGTAGTGATATGAGGTAGATAAAATCATAGCTTTTGTGGTAGAAATTACAATGGATATGTGAATTGATTAATGTATTGTAAGAACAAAGAAACCATAAATGTGGTGGGAATAAAATTAATACCTATGGAAAACAAAAGAACATCAATTCTCATAAGGATTAGTTAGCTATGAATAATTATTATCTTTTTAGATTATTCATCATACTAAAATTAATCCTGACTTAGAAGTCATAACCATTTTACATGTTAGTCACATTAGGCACCACGAGTAGTATAATAAAATAATATTAACTGATTTATACAAATAGATATGGTGTATAGACCCCATTGGTATGTTTTTTTATGAATAAATCCTAATAGATCCTCAAATATTTGTTTTAAGGTGTCAAGATAATTTTATAACCAATTTGTGAAATCCATGGCTTAATTCTGGATGTATATTCTCACAACCACACAATTAGATTGGGTAATGCTTATAATAAATTTACATCTCGTAGTGTTTGAGAAATCTTCTGGCATAAGGAAATACCATATACATATTTGTCCATCTTGGAGAAAAATTTCTACTAAGACATGGCATGTGTGGTCTCTATGAGGATAATATCATAGGGAATGTGGAAAATTGGACAACATGAAATTTTCAATTCTTACAACTAACCATTTAGGTATATCTATCATCACATTATGTTTAAAAATTTAAAAAATTATCTAGGGATGAATAGTCTCTCATCTATATTGACTTGTAGGAGAGACCTGATGAAAAACTTTTATGAACATTGTCTTATCATGAAATCCACACAAACTATGTCACAAAATTATTCAACAACATGGTTAACCTCTACTCTTTTTTCTAAGGATAATTATTTTGGTCTTTTAAAAATCACATGATACCTGGGAATAAACCCTTGTAACTATTGATGAAATGGGAAAGACCTTACATTATAAAAATATTTACCCAAATAAATTATATTCCCTGATTACTATATATGAGGCGTGTGCCTCACCCACAAAAATGTAGGGTTTCTCAATAAATAATTTTCATAGATTCATGTTCGCTTCATATATCCTTCTTGTATTATATTTATCATTAATAAAGAAATACCTCATTGAAAGAATCTAAATTTCTTAATTTAGAGGTCCGCATCATATAAAAATAAACTATAAAACAATTGAGTACTAGTCACATGAATATAAACTTCATGAATTGTAGTCTAGAATATATATCCTTTAAAACTTTTTAGGATGGTTTGTTTATGAGAAATATTTTCACTATATATGATTTTAGTCTATGTGAATTTTTTTATATGTTTCTCCCCATTAATTTCTATGCACTGAGTTAAAATGCTCTCAACATTATTAAATACAACTTGTGGTCGGATTAATGTCATTATAGGTAACATAGTGATTTTATGATCTCATATCCTATGACTAAATATAATCCTTAAAATATTTAAACATTAGGCGTTGGAAAATTATTATTCACATTGGGTGTCTTATAACATCCTTGAATCAGAATAAAGACACCCATTTCACCACACACATAACCACATCTATACAGATACCATATAAATAATATGATTAGATTTTTTTATAAATATATATATTATTATAAACTTAAATAAGTCATATCCCATCAATATGGTTGATTCACCCTGGTAATGAGGTCTTCATTTAATCGTGATAGATTTGTCTCTAGGGTATTGGTGATGAGATGAATCTTTCCCATCCTTCACATGATCCATATATATGATAAACAAACCATATAAATTTACTCATAATATAACCATACGTTTCATGTCATTTGAGTCCCTATATTATGATGTTAAACTGTAAGAGATATATATTTCACCCCCTCAGGTTTTAACTTTCTAGAGTTTTCTATCATGTATGTCCCAAAATTTGTTGGAAAGGTCTATTATATATGACCCAAATAAATAAATATTATACCCCTTATGTACAAACTCTATTTCAATATAATTACTATTTATTTCATCAGGGAAAAAACTATTCTCAGGCTCGACATGAAGTGTGAATCTATCCCCCTGTAGTTTTTTGGCGCCCCAGTGTCCTCAGGTATACTCTGCATCAGATATTCTAATCATGTGGTTAGCATGATCACGAGACACAACCTCAACTGGAAGAACCACATCAAATAATTTTGGGGTTGGAGTGCCCTGGTTAACAGTGTATTGGCAGCCATGTCAGTTCATGCCCTGACCTCTACCTGCGTCCAAAAGGCCATTATCAAAGTCATTGAAAAATTCTTTGAATGTTTTATTTGGGATGTGTTATGGGAGGTGAAATTTCATAGGTTTTTAATGGGATAAAATGGAGAGGACCATTCACAACGAGGGGATTAATGTTAAGATCATCCCTGAAACCCTTCAATGCATACATGCAAAACTTTTGTAGGAAAACACTAAGGGTCGAATGTTGTGGGGGAAAACCATGTTTAGTGTATGGGGATGCAATAAGGAAAAATTATATTGAGAATATATAACCTAGAATTAAAGATAATCTCTATTATCCCAAATCTCAAAGGGTACTTTAGATGGATTGAAGGGGAGGGAAAGATTCTTTTATAAAAGCACAATTGGGTACAAAATGCCATTGGATATCCAGGATGCCCAGATCCAACTATCTCCTTCAAATGTGATAGTCATCACCCATATTTCTTCAGGTTAGTTCTATTCCCAGACCTAAGGGTGGTGATTGGGCTTATTATCATTGAATCAGAAGCAGATAGATTCATCTTCACTCCCTCCATCTCAAGGAGGTTCAATTATAAGGACATCCATTAGTCATCCCATCCTCTATATCAACATTATCGATGGAATGATATAGTTTGGTGAAATAATATTCCAACAAATTATAATTTTATAATTTGGAAGATTAGGATAAAAACTATCCCTTTGGATGATAACAATAAAAGGATGGGAATAATACTGGATTCTCAATGCATCTTCTATAAAAAATGAGGGAGGAGACAGCGAGCCACATTTTTTTATGGTGATTAGGAACATTATTAATGGAGGTATTTTAGGGACTTAACTATATAATTATATATAGATCATAGGGACACACACTTCTTGGATCGCTAGTATAAAGGTACCGAGCAGGCAGGTCTAAAGAACAGCATGAACAATGGTCCTAGGTGTTGGGTGCAGGTTTCTTTTGAAAGCCCAAAATAGAGCCTTTTATGAGGGGTGTTCTTCCATAGGGAGTTCCATCATTTTGAGGGCTAGGAGTCTGCTAGTTGATATGTTGAAACTGATAAAAAATGTAAGTAATCTTCCTCCCTTCGGGTGAAAATGGTCTCTTATCATACAACTCATTCCCTCACCCCAAGTCTTTCGGGTCACTGGGTTCAGTGGGTATCCCTTGTTGTAGGCATGAAGTTGAACACGGTTGGATCATGCATCTCCATGAAGAATGAATGGGGGAGGAGTAGTTAGGGATAGTAAGGGTAGCATGGTGTTGGCCTTCACAGTGTTTTATGGTAATAGAAACTCCAAACTGCGAGAGGCAAATGAAGTTTTTCTAGCCTTAGCCTTTGAGATCAACTGATCATCCATCATTCTGAGGTTGAAATATACTCAATGGTTATTCATGATTCCCTCTAGGGAAAAGGTCCCACACCTTTTTTCATATCCTATATCAATAGTAAATTCCTAAAAATACTTAAAAACAATGTCAATGTTACCCACACCTGGCGCAAGAGTAATAATGTGGCGGACCACATTGCATCATTGGCTGAACAAGGCTCTAACGTCATGCATCTACTTAACGATTCTTCCTTAACCCCAAAGGGGGTTAACCTGATTCAAGGGTATTCCCTTGTTCTACATTACTTTAGGCCTCCCTAGGCCATGTTTCCCATTCCTGGATCCATTTATTTTTTTATTAAAAATGAAATCGAGGATGATGAGGTGTGATTTTATTCCTCTCAACACAAGATATATAGTGATTCACATTCCATTGATCTTGAGAACAATAAAAAATTCAACCAATATCTAACCATTATCACTGTACTGTTTCTCATTCATATTGGCTCATTCCTTATTAGTATCCACATTGGGATAATATTTCTTTTTGAGAACTATGTATATATTGATTCATCATAACATAGGATAAACAATGAATCTTGTCTTTCCAATCCTAATACATGTCATAAATTCTATTTGGATACCTTGTTCTAACCTAATGACTAGGAATTACAAATTCAAACTGGGTTTCATTCTATCTTATATCACTAGGGAACCCATAAATGTCACCACTCTTATCTTATACATGAACTACATCAATTGAGTTGAATTTTAATAAATACAAATTGTTTGATTCATATTATCACATTATATGTAGTGAATCCGCAATCCATTATATGGTACAATCCATAAATCCCAATAAAAATTCACTTCATCTTGATGTTTGGGCTCTCCAATTGACATCTTGTTTCCCTCTATAGGTATAGTTCTCATATAAAGACACTTTATATTTTTTCATGATCTAGATCTATGTAAAACCCCTTAAGTAATGGTACTTATTTATTAGACTTAAACTGCACAACAAATAATTACACTCTACATTACTCTATACAACATAGAATAGGTCTTCATCCCTGACCATAAACTTTATAGAATCTAATTCATTATCACGTGGTGCTAAACTACATGACATATGGTCCATATTTCCTGATCCTTATTTTATATGGCCCACCTTAAATGTCCTTAAATATATTAGAGAGGTTCATCCTATATGGACAAACATACATATATGATAAACAAATATATATAAGGGAACCCAATATATGATTCTTATATATAAACTTTTGATAGTGAAGAAATCCACTATTCTCGAGGTGAACATGGTTCTCCTATCCTTTATGAAATCTATGCAGCTTCTCTGGTTCTAATGCAATACTTGAATAAAAATACCCACATCTATATATGAACTAGATCCATGCAGGTATTTATATTTATTAATTAATATGTTTGGATTTATTCTAATTATTACTTTATATATAAAGACTCTAGGATATTTTATACTAGGATCAAATAAAAAACCTACCGATTCTACCCCTTTTGCTCAGGGTCTTACTCATTTATATCAGGTTTCCCATAACATCATGGAATACTAATGAAGTGAACCAATATTCTCAAGTACACGAGTTAGATATTTAAATATACCATATAATAACTATGAGAATCTTGATTCCTATAATTAAAACTTATACAGTGACATCTGTATGCTAAACACTGAACCCATCCATTGATCAGAATCCATTTCCACTCCATTTTAATGGTCCTTTATACCCCAATATTTACCAATATTGGGCTAGAATGTCACCATTACTTTTTTATTTACACATTACCACAAACTACACATCAAACCTCATGTGTTTTGAATATGTATAAATCATTCATGGATACTTGTTATAAGTGAATTATTCTACAAGGGAAACCACTTCTTGTTAATGATATTTTTCCATCATATTCAACACTACTAACTAGAGGCATGATTTCATCATGATAATATGCTTCTATTTCCCCATGTTCCCTTGAATATTTTTACATCCATAATTCTAATATAAATTAGTAGATGTAATACCCCATAGTTATATAAATAAATTTAATATCTAATTTAATTAATGCAACATTTGATTCTTTATAAAAAACACTTTGTTTTTATAACCTAGCAGTTAAACATAATTTTTCTACCTCTATGTTTTGAATTTGGAAAAACAGATATACACTGTTGCGATCAGTAAGATATTTGGAGTCTAATAAGAATAAATTAACTTTTTTCTAAATAGTTGTAACACCCCAGGTAAATAAAGAATATGACATTTTTATATTTATCCATATTTGTGAATAAAATATTAATATGACTTTAAAGGGGACGCTATGCTCGATGGCGTACCCAACACGCAACAACGAGAGTCTTGGGAATCTTACGTTGCACTCTAATAATAAAATAATATTATTTTAAATGGTAGTTAACATGTAGCCGTTGTATTGGCGGGAATAGATAGAAATAACTAAAATATGATTATATATGTTTTTAAATGTTTTTACATTTATCCAATAAAAGATAAAGGCTTAAAATACGGAAAGAATTCAATTTTAGGCGTATATGCCCTGGTTTTCACTAAAGGTTCACTTATCGCCTTTTGATGGAAAACCATCATTAAATATAGTTTTGTTTACTCTTATACATTCTATTGGACCAAATAAAACTCTTCTTAAGAATCGGGACATCAAAATTTACTTTGTGTAAATTTTTGGTATCTTTCCGATAAAGTTCATTTTTTTAATGAATAGTGTAAAATGTTGTATTTTAATTCAAAACCTCTTTTTAATCTAATTTAGTTATATGATTAGATTAACTTTTGAATTGGTTTTAAAGTGAAATTAGAATATATTTTTACCATTAAATCCAATAGTGGTCGTTGGAATTAATTTCACTTTGAAATCAGACTTAAACCAGTGTCTATCTTTTGATACTTATTGTTTCATAAAAACATGTTATTTGTTATAACAGCGGGAATTAATTATTAAATTAATTCATTAGACTTATATGTTTTGAATTTTGTAAAATAGACTTCATTTTTGAATTCAGAATATCATGTATAGCTTAGGGTGAATTTTTGGGATTTTTCTGAAAAACGTCAATTTTTGATGAATAGTGAAACCACTAAGTGATACTTATAAAAACTGATTTTTCCGTTTAAATGAAGTTTTTACATCTTTGTGTTTTGAATTTCAAAAATCCGACATACATGGTTGTCATTAAGAAGTAAAATGTGGTTCAATGGGATAAAAATAATTTTTTGGTGAATAGTAACTTATTAAGTTTTTAATCGCGATTAGAGGTAATTAGTGTAGTTTATGGTAAGAATAATGTTTTAATAATATTAAATGAACTTGACACATGTCCTAACCTCATTGGATGTGTCATGGACGACCAAGACAACCCATGGGTCAACTTGGGAACCCCATGAAGCCATTTTGGTTGGAAAATGACATTAATATCTTTTTATTTAAAGTTTAAGTAAAAATGAGACAAACATGAAATGTTTTACTAAAACAATTTTTACATGGGGTTATACATATCATAATTTTGACTATAAATATTCATTGGAAAGCTAAAACGATTTCATACATCATAGTATTTTTTTAATTTTTAGACATTAAATAAATTAAATTATTTATGACATCATAATGATGCAGCGATGACCTCATTATTTAACGATTTAAATAAAATGGAAAGATAATGTAATATCTAAGACTTACACATGTACAAAACCTATTGGATGAGTGGATTTCGAACCCTAATCACCTTACCCTCAAAACACATCAATTTGGGACCTCTTAAATCCGAATACCATTTTATAATAAAGTGACTTTTCTTTACCTTCCAAGAGTGCCCCTCCTCTCCTCTTATAAAAGGCCCCCACCCCTACCTCCTTACCCACACTCCCAAAGCCTTTGGCTCGGCCAACCTCTGCCCATTTTGTCTCTCCAATTCCCTCTCTTACTCCTTGAAGCCTCACTTTGGTCAGAATCCTTCCCAAGGAATCCTTTGAGCTCAAACCAAAGGGAGTTACCCGATTTTAAGGCAATGTCTTCACTTGAGTACTTTTGTTTTATTTTGCTTCTCCAACCCCCTAAACTCTTTTTATTAATTTCTTTTGTAACAAATAAAGTATCATAAATATACTAGGATTTTTTTATAAAAAGGATTCGAGCTACACTTTCACACACCTACATCTAATGGTTAATGAACATACTGTTTCCGTGGATGGTGAATTTCGGCCTCCCGAAACGATGATTGTTCAACATTCTTTTAACACATTCAAAGGAGGCCATTAAGATGACACTATATTTATATATGATATCTAATATGTTTATGTTTTACTTAAGCTTTTTTATTTTTCATTTTGGGCATACATTTATGGTTTCCATTATGGGTAAACGCGATATCTTTATTTAAGGAAGTGCGGACTACCGCCCCCTCAAAGTGATTTGATTCGTTAATACCATATGTGGTACATATAAAGGATATATTTAATGATATTATATATGATACCATACTGGAATTAAAATACTATTATGTATCATTATGTTTTAATTCCATTAAATATGAAATAGAAATGGAAGTAGCGTTCATGAGTACGTACGGCTTACCGTCTCCATGAACGGTACATTTCATTTCTTATCTCAAAATGTTATGTAATACTATAAGTACATATATATAATGGATATATATGTAATATATTACATCAAAAGTACGGATATAATTCTGGAATTATAATATATATATATATATCTCTCTCATTTTGTTTTAATTCCATTAATATGACAAAAAAATGAAAGTAGCGTTCATGCGTACGTACGACCTACCGTCTCCATGAACGGTGCTTTTCGTTTTTTATCTCCAAATTATATGGAATAGTATGAAATTAATATTTACTTGATATATATGATATTTTAATCATTAATACTATTCTGGAAATTATTTACTTATAACTACATGAGCAATCTTTTTTTAAACAAGTTCATTTTTGACTCACGTACCAAACATCGGCAAATACGTCTGATATGAACTAACATTATTAAACAATTATTATAACATTATAATATGTGATATGAACTGAATAATAATCTCTAAATGAGGTACTTAGGCAATTATTAATTGACCAATGTTTATTATTCAGGAATATAAAGAAACGAACAAGACAAGTTGGACTTGAGGTAAGGGATCCCACTCCTCTCTTTCTTTTTAAGTACACTCTTTTATGTCATTACTTCTAAGCTCATCTTTCTTGTGATTCAGATGTTCTTTTATATTACTCTTACTGTAATTTTTATGTTCATATGATGAGAGACCCTATTCTCTCTCATCAATCCATTTTGGAAGTTTTGAGTGGCGTCATTAGGCTGCCGAATTTTCGTAAGAGATCTAACCTCTCTCTTTCTCTTTAAGTACTCTCCTTTATGTCACTTCTTTTAAGATCCTATTTTTTATGATGGGGGATGTTATTTTATATTCCTCTTTCTGTAAATTTTATTGTAATGTGATGAGATACCCTATTTGATCTCATCAATCCATTTTTGGAAGTTTTAAGTGGCACCGTTAGGCTGCCGAGTTTTCGTAAGGGATTTTCCATCTCACTTTTATTCCCGTGAGATTTATGCTACATTTGCCACAATTTACTTTGAGTAGTGTATGAACTGACCATTATTTTACTCATTGTGTAATATAATTTCATTTATGAGTATTTACATCAATGTTGTATTGTCCTTCTTTCACGGGGCGTATGTTTCGAAAGATACCCATGTCGGCAAGGGAACCTTTCACCCTCCTCTTTTTAAAAGACTTCGTTTGTTATGTCTTTTAATTCACATACTATTATGTTGGGATATGTTCTTCTATATCCTGATTGAGGTAAATTTTATGTCCAAGTGATGTGATTCCCTTTTTATCTCTCATCAACTCATTTTATGAATTTTTTATGTGACGCCGTTAAGGTTGTCGAATTTTACCAAGGGAACTTTTTAACCCAATTTCGATTTCTTTGGGTTCAACATGTAGTTGTTGAATATGTAATCCTTTTAATATGTGTAAATGAACTTTTATTGATTTACACTTAATATCCAATTATATTGGGTGTATATATATTTGCCACACATAATTTTGAGATTTATTTATCCTTAATTTAAGGATACCTTCTTCATAAGGGATTTCATCACATTTTACATCTCTATTGAGACTTCATTGTTGTTATGCACAAATTCACTCTTATATGGTGTATATACTGTCCATTGGAATATTATATCATGAATCCATTTATTCTCATGATATTATAAAGTTCTGATTAAATGTTATTCCTCAATTTGTGTATTCAAGTGTCTCTAATTTTGGTAAAAACCATTTAACCAAAATATCACTTTAAATATTTTAATGATTTGTTCTTATTAATATCCATGTTTTCAAAATGGTTTTAAGGATTTATTTATATAGATATTAATGGTTTAAAATTTTAAAAGCTTCAAGGTGCTATGGGATACTTTGATTCAAAAATCTCTTTATTAAATGTTTTAAATGGTTTTGAAAATGGTTTTTTTATGGATTCATTATTTCGATATCCTAAAATGTTATATTGTGATTGAAATGTGGAAATGTTATATTTCCTTTATGAATGTTTTATGTGATACATTTATGTTATGGTTCTTGGTCATTTTTATGAAAACGGGTGGTTCCGTGATAAACTAAGGGCGGGTGAGCCCGATATAGCTCTCCAATGCATTGGGTAACGCGAAGGGGTTAAACGTTAAGGTTTTTCCGAAGAGATTTAGGGAATATATTGTGATGGGTATTCCAAACGTAACCAAGAGGGTTACTCCCTACGTAAGAATGTTATGAATGCCTCAAGTTACTTTTATGTCTTATGATTTCTGCGGTTTATTCATGATTTGATGAGGTATGTTAAAGTGGCTATGTTTTATGGGTAATGTATGATTTCATTCTTATGTATATATGAACTCATGTTTCCTTTCCATATTTTTATAACCCTTACTAAACTTTTTATGCTCATCCCACGTTTTTTAAATATTTTTCACAGGTCAAGGGAAAGGTACATGACGTGATGATAGTGTCAATGATGTGTCAAGAAAGAATCCGTGTTTTATTTTAAATATGTTTCCGTTGATGGGAAGAATGAATACTGTCTTTTATGTAACCACTTTGTTTAAATGTGGAATGAAATGCACGTTTCATGATCTAATTTTCTAAAACTCTAAACCTGAAAAGATCCTCAATCTGTAATCTTGTAATAACTCAATATTAAGTAAGGTTTAAGGCTGGGGCCTTATAGTTGGTATCAAAGGTCGGTTTAGATAACTTTAGAGGTTAGGGTATTCTTTAAGCATAAGTGACATTACCATAATGGTTAGTATTTCATTAAGATTCCTAGTTTTAGATAAAGTGAATGAGTAAGTGTATCTTAGTGTTTACCTTCCTCATTAGTACATGATGGTTTTGTTGATATAATCACACTGACATTTCTGTTTTTAGTGAATGGATGAATCTAGAAGGAACCAAAGAGAAAACAGGCTTGAAGGAAACTGTGGTGGTTCTCTGATTAAGATACTAGATAAAATGGAGGATATGTGATTAGGTTAATTACTTTTCAATACGAGACTTTATGAGAAACTGATGTTGTTTGGAGATAAATGTTACGATTTACCTTGGAAGACTATGTGACTAAATCCTTAAAATATTTAGGTTTCAATCTTATATTGGTTTACTTTGAATAATTTTATGGAAAAATTGTTTATCGGATGGTCCTCGTTGAACTTTGGGTTTTGTTGGACAAATTTTGGAGATTAAGAATAGATTTTCTTTTTATAAGGGGTTATCCTTTTATGGATTATCTGATCTTGTACTAGCCTTTTTGGTTTTGGTTTTGGTTAAAGTCTAAATATATGGGAATTATATTGTTCTCTATTGTGGATTAGGTGATTCTCTAGAAGTTGATTATAGTACTCTTAATGCGAACAAGTCTCCATAAATACTCGTCTTTTGGAAAAAATATGAGTTTGATTAAGGAATCTAGTAAAAGTTGAATGTCAACATGATAAGTGATTATGTATCCTTATGAATAAATTCCTCAATAAAAAGTAACATAAAACAAAAATGTTGTCTATTAACTTTTCCTACTGGGGAACCCAACACCGTTTAACCCATCACAAGTTTGTGATTTTCTCATTGTTAACTTTCTCCTAAACATGTTTTCTATCACTCTACATCAGAACATGACCCTATGTTTTCTCCTCCACGTCCATGTTTTCATACTTGGAATCTGAGTATGGGTTAACTTGGGTGACCTTTGTACTTATCTTTCTTTATTTTAAAGTGATTGTTTTACCGACCTTTGTTCCGATGTGGGACTTTCAAGGATGTTTCCAAGCGCAATTTTAAAATTGCGAGGACGCAATTCCCAAAAGGAGGGAGGGATGTAACACCCCAGGTAAATAAATAATATGACATTTTCATGTTTATCCATATTTTGTGAATAAAATATTAATATGACTTTAAAGGGGACACTATGCTCAATGGCGTACCCAACACGCAACAACGAGAGTCTTGGGAATCTTACGTTGCACTCTAATAATAAAATAATATTATTTTAAATGGTAGTTAACATGTAGCCGTTGTATTGGAGGGAATGGATAGAAATAACTAAAATATAATTATATATGTTTTTAAATGTTTTTACATTTATCCAATAAAAGATAAAGGCTTAAAATACGGAAAGAATTCAATTTTAGGCGTATATGCCCTGGTTTTCACTAAAGGTTCATTTATCGCCTTTTGATGGAGAACCGTCATTAAATATAGTTTTGTTCACTCTTATACATTATATTGGACCAAATAAAACTCTTCTTAACAATCGAGATATCAAAATTTACTTTGTGTAAATTTTTGGTATCTTTCCGATAAAGTTCATTTTTTAATGAATAGTGTAAAATGTTGTATTTTAATTCAAAACCTCTTTTTAATCTAATTTATTTATATGATTAGATTATCTTTTGAATTGGTTTTAAAGTGAAATTAGAATATATTTTTACCATTAAATCCAATAGTGGTCGTTGGAATTAATTTCACTTTGAAATCAGACATAAACCAGTGTCAATCTTTTGATACTTATTGTTTCATAAAAACACACTTTTTGTTATGACAGCAGGAATTAATTATTAAATTAATTAATTTGACTTATATGTTTTGAATTTTCTAAAATATACTTCATTTTTGAATTCGGAATATCAAGTATAGCATAGGGTGAATTTTCGGGATTTTTCTGAAAAACTTCAATTTTTGATGAATAGTGAAACCACAAAGTGATACTTATAAAAACTGATTTTTCCGTTTAAATGAAGTTTTTCCATCTTTGTGTTTTGAATTTCAAAAATCCGACATACATGGTTTTCATTAAGAAGTAAAATGTGGTTCAATGGGATAAAAATAATTTTTTTGTGAATAGTAACTTATTAAGTTTTTAATCGCGATTAGAGGTAATTAGTGTAGTTTATGGTAAGAATAATGTTTTAATAATATTAAATGAACTTGACACATGTCCTAACCTCATTGGATGTGTCATGTCCGACCAAGACAACCCATGGGTCAACTTGGGATCCCCATGAAGCCACTTTGGTTGGAAAATGACATTAATATCTTTTTATTTAAAGTTAAAGTAAAAATGAGACAAACATGAAATGTTTTACTAAAACAATTTTTACATGGGGTTATACAAATCATATTTTTGAATATAAATATTCATTGGAAAGCTAAAACGATTTCCTACATCATAGTATTTTTTTATAATTTTTAGACATTAAGTAAATTAAATTATTTATGACATCATGATGATGCAGCGATGACCTCATTATTTAACGATTTAAATAAAATGGAAAGATAATGTAATATCTAAGAATTAAACATGTCCAAAACCTATTTTATGAGTGGATTTAGAACCCTCATCACCTTACCCTCGAAACCCATCAATGTGGGGCCTCTTAAATCCGAATACCATTTTATAATAAAGTGACTTTTCTTTACCTTCCAAAAGTGACCCTCCTCTCCTCTTATAAAAGGCCCCCACCCCTACCTCCTTACCCACACTACCAAAGACTTTGGCTCGGCCAAACTCTGACCATTTTGTCTCTCCACTTCCCTCTCTTACTCCTTGAAGCCTCACTTTGGGCAGAAGCCTTACCAAAGAATCCTTTGAGCTCAAACCAAAGGGAGTTACCCGATTTTAAGGTAATGTCTTCACTTGAGTACTTTGTTTTATTTTGCTTCTCCAACCCCATAAACTCTTTTTATTCATTTCTTTTGTAACAAATCCAGTATCATAAATATACTAGGATTTTGTTATAAGAAGGATTCAAGCTACACTTTCACACACCTACATCTAATGGTTAAAGAACATACTGCTTCCGTGGATGGTGAATTTCGGCCTCCCGAAATGATGATTGTTCAACATTCTTTTAACACATTCAAAGGTGGCCATTAAGATGACACTATATTTATATATGATATAAAATATTTTTATGTTTTACTTAAGATTTTTTATTTTTCATTTTGGGCATACATTTATGGTTTCCATTATGGGTAAACGCGATATCTTCATTTAAGGAAGTGCGAACTACCGCCCCCTCAAAGTGATTTGATTCGTTAATACCATATGTGGTACGTATAAAGGATATATTTAATGATATTATATATGATACCATACTGGAATTAAAATACCATTATTTATCATTATGTTTTAATTCCATTAAATATGAAATAGAAATGGAAGTAGCGTTCATGCGTACGTACGGCTTACCGTCTCCATGAACGGTACATTTCATTTCTTATCTCAAAATGTTATGTAATACTAAAAGTACATATATATAATGGATATATATGTAATATATTACATGAAAAGTACGGATATAATTCTGTAATTATAATATATATATATATATCTCTCTCATTTTGTTTTAATTCAATTAATATGACAAAAAAATGAAAGTAGCGTTCATGTGTACGTACGGCTTACCGTCTCCATGAACGGTGCTTTTCGTTTTTTATATCCAAAGGATATGGAATAGTATTAAATGTATATTTACTGGATATATATGATATTTTAATCATTAATACTATTCTAGAAATTATTTACTTATAACTACATGAGCAATCTTTTTTTTAAAGAAGTTCATTTTTGACTCACATACCAAACATCAGCAAAAACGTCTGATATGAACTAACATTATTGTACAATTATTATAACATTATAATATGTGATATGAACTGAATAATATTATCTAAAGGAGGTACTTAGGAAATTATTAATTGACCAAAGTTTATTATTCAGGAATATAAAGAAACGAACAAGACAAGTTGGACTTGAGTTAAGGGATCCCACTCCTCTCTTTCTTTTTAAGTACACTCTTTTGTGTCATTCCTTCTAAGATCATATTTCTTGTGATTCAGATGTTCTTTTATATTACTCTTACTGTAATTTTTATTTTCATATGATTAGAGACCCTATTCTCTCTCATCAATCCATTTTGGAAGTTTTGAGTGGCGCCGTTAGGCTGCCGAATTTTCGTAAGAGATCTAACCTCTCTCTTTCTCTTTAAGTACTCTCCTTTATGTCACTTCTTTTAAGCTCCTCTTTTTTATGATGGGGGATGTTATTTTATATTCCTCTTGCTGTAAATTTTATTTTAATGTGATGAGATACCCTATTTTATCTCATCAATCCATTTTTTGAAGTTTTAAGTGGCACCGTTAGGCTGCCGAGTTTTCGTAAGGGATTTTCCATCTCACTTTTATTCCCGTGAGATTTATGCTACATTTGCCACAATTTCCTTTGAGTAGTGTATGTACTGACCATTAATTTACTCATTGTGTAATATACTTTCATTTATTAATATTTACATCAATGTTTTATTGTTCTTCTTTCACGGGGCGTATGTTTCGAAAGATACCCATGTCGGTAAGGGAACCTTTCACCCTCCTCTTTTTAAAAGACTTAGTTTGTTATGTCTTTTAATTCACATAATATTATGTTGGGATATGTTCTTATATATCCTGATTGATGTAAATTTTATGTCCAAGTGATGAGATTCCCTTTTTATCTCTCATCAACTCATTTTATGAATTTTTTATGTGACGCCGTTAGGTTGTCGAATTTTACCAAGGGAACTTTTTAACCCAATTTCAATTTCTTTGGGTTCAACATGTAGTTATTGAATATGTCATCCTTTGAATATGTGTGAATGACCGTTTATTGTTTTACACTTAATATCCAATTATATTAGGTGTATATATATTTGTCACACATAATTTTGAGATTGATTTATCCTTAATTTAAGGATACCTTCTTCATAAGGGATTTCATCACATTTTACATCTCTATTGAGACTTCATTGTTGTTATGCACCAATTCACTCTTATATGGTGTATATACTATCCATTTTAATATTATACCATGAATCCATTTATTCTCATGATATTATAAAGTTCTGATTAAATGTTATTCCTCAATTAGTGAATTCAAGTGTCTCTAATTTTGGTAAAAACCCTTTAACCAAAATATCGCTTTAAATGTTTTAATGATTTGTTCTTATTAGTATCCATGTTTTAAAAATGTTTTTAAGGATTTATTTATATAGATATTAATGGTTTAAAATTTTAAAAGCTTCAAGGTGGTATGGGACACTTTGATTCAAAAATCTCTTTATTAAATGTTTTAAATGGTTTTGAAAATGGTTTTTTATGGATTCATTATTTCGATATCCTAAAATGTTATATTGTGATTGAAATGTGGAAATGTTATATTTCCTTTATGCATGTTTTATGTGATACATTTATGTTATGGTTCTTGGGAATTGTTATGAAAACGGGTGGTTCCGTGATAATCTAAGGGCGGGTGAGACTGATATAGCTCTCCAATGCATTGGGTAACGCGAAGGGGTTAAATGTTAAGGTTTCTCCGAAGAGATTTAGGGAATATACTGTGATGGGTATTCCAATCGTAACCAAGAGGGTTACTCCCTATGTAAGAATGTTATGAATGCCTCAAGTTACTTTTATGTCTTATGATTTCTACGATTTATTCATGATTTGATGAGGTATGTTAAAGTGGCTTTGTTTTATGGGTAATTTATGATTTCATTCTTATGTATATATGAATTCATGTTTCCTTTTCCATATTTTTATAACCCTTACTGGGATTTTTATGCTCATCCCAAGTTTTTGAAATATTTTTCACAGGTCAAGGGAAAGGTACATGACATGATGATACTGTCAAGGATGTGTCAAGAAAGAATCCGTGTTTTATTTTAAATATGTTTCCGTTGATGGGAAGAATGAATACTGTCTTTTATGTAACCAATTTGTTTAAATGTGGAATGAAATGCATGTTTCATGATCTAATTTTCTAAAACTCTAAACCTGAAAAGATCCTCAATGTGTAATCTTGTAATAACTCAAGATTAAGTAAGGTTTAAGGCTGGGGCCTTATAATAGTGACTTAAAATTTATGAATAGTAGTATACAGTTGTGAATTGTAATATCACCCTTATGAATAGTAACCTCACCCATGTAATTGTAAATAAAATTTAGGCACCTCATAAACGAGATTATATTTTAAAAATTAATAATTAAGGGTTGGTATTTTTTGAGTAATAAATATTTATTTACAATTCTAATTTAATAAATTAACTTAAAATGAAATAAATTTTCAGAAAAACCTTTCCTAAATAAATATTTTTCGATCTTATGATTTTGGGATAATATTATGATACCTTAGTTAATTTAGGAAAGTGTTATAATGTCCGTTTTATAATTAAAATCTATATTTTTATGTAAATAGTGATATTATTTGAAATTAAATTTCACATATTTACATAATTATTTTGAAAAAATGGAGGATATTTTTTAATTCAACATATCAAAGAATGGTTGTGGGTAATTTTTGGTATTTTTCTAAAAGACATGATCTTTTTCAGAATAATAAAATATGGTACTTTGTGGTATAAATACATTAGAAGCTAAATACACTATTCCATGAGTCTTTGCTAATGTAATAAAACATAGTTCAAATTCACCTACAATGATTAATGTTTTTGGGAATAATAATAAAAATTATTTCTTTTCTTAAATAAAATATTGATATAATGAATAAAATATTTTAAAATAACCACTCTCCTCCAATATTAAACCAACCCCTCCCTCCCACTTCTCCTCACTACTTTATGACTTCAATAATCTCAATGCTCTACCAAAATAATCTTACCTAGTATATCCCCACTTCCATAAGTTCTTGGTATTTACAAAAGACCAAGAAATTACCTTTAAATAGGTTCTTAAGGAGGATATTTCAACAAGTAAACCCCCTTCATTTTTATTTTTATTTCATTTTACATTTATTTTATTTTGTATCATATCCCCACCTCCCCTGTCAAACTGATCATGACAACACTATTATAATCTTTATAATGGAATTATATCATGTTAATGAAATTTTATTCTTCAATCTATTATCTCCCCCTCTTTTATTTTAAAAACGAAATAATCATCTAGGAGTTTCCAATTTACAACCTTCATGGACGAAGAACCTTTGTTCTTCAATTTCTCCTTAAAGTTTTGTCAGGAAACCATTTTTAGGGTTAAAATATATTATAAAATACTTATTATGTCATATGTAATGTTCTGAAAATAGTATATATAAATAATAATAATTCATATGACAAAACTTGTTCATAATAATTGAAAAATCACCAAAATAATCTAAATGATTATCAATAATGTTCTATCTAATAAATCGTAATAATACTATATAATCAAATGAATTATATCACAATTTAATATTATAAATTTTAATTATTATTATATAAATTCAATTTTGGATAATTATACCAATTCTACATAAACTTACATACCTATATATAAGTATACCAATCATGAAAACTAAGGAATCAAACACTATCGAGTGATAAAATAGTTTGTAATAACTCATCCAAAATGCCATAAATGATTTTAATAAAATTATAATAAATATAATAAATGTATATAAGGTTCTTAATAAGTAAATTAATGTATTTAATTGGATTATCTAGATATTAAGGTCAAGTGAAGAACTCATTCATATAGAATATAAGGGATTTTTCCCGAACCTCCATTTTCTTTCAGGTTAAACTTTTTCTCCCTTAATCCCAATAATTTTTTAATGATTCTTATTTACTCCATATTAATTAGGTATGAATTATATATATATTTATATTAATTATAATATTTATTAATTTTATGGGATATGAATTTTTTATAAAGACCTTTTTCAATCCTTCCACATAAACAAGCTCGATTCAAGGTAACTTCTCAAATTTTTACCTATTTTTATGTACACTCTATAATATTTTTAAGCCGCCATTAATTTAATAAAACCACTACCTTGATCATGGAAATAATAAAATATTTAATTTATAGTTTTATTCTATGATTTTTCCAAAAGAACTATTCTTTTCAAAGTAAAAGTATATTTCTCTAAAAAATTCCTCGATGATTTTAATAGAATATTTTTTGTCTATTTCAACCACTCTGTCAAATTTTATGTCTTATTGAGGTTAATATCTTATGAATATAAGCTACTATATTGTTTTAAATGGTTTATTATCAGTTTGATAGTGGATGTTATATCTTTATAAAATTCACCATAATTCTCAAAATGGCTAGTGTTTATGGGTATAGATTCTAGAAAGTTATTTCATATGTTCATGTTGTTTATCTATATCCCCATTCATATGAGGAGTGTATTTGTCATAGAAAGAGATCGGTGGGGCCCACTATAGCACCTTGATACATAAGTAGGTGTCACGTGACATAACAAAATTTGGTTTTGGCAGAGGCCTTACCCTAGTATTTTCAAACTTCTGGCCGAGGCCTTAACAATACATTTTAGATGTCCAGCATTATGAATTACTTTTGTATGGTATTTGTAATTGACCAACCATGTAATTATTAAACTATTATAATATCAATGTTTATGTTTTATTCACTTATGATATTTTATATGGATTTATTTAATCAACTTTCATTCTATTCATATTATGCTCATGTATATTTTTAAAGGCATGTGATTTTAGTTGTTCACCAAGATTAGTGTTTGTTTTTATGATAACATACACTGTATAACATACCCTTAATGATAATATATTATCACACATTTCATATGTTTTATTTTCCCAATGTTGTGAAGTATAATATTATGAATGACTTATAGGGATAATCTTGGAGTCATAAATTGTTCCTAATGAATTGATATTATGTATTTAATTTCAAGTTGTATTGTTGAAATTATGTTTGTGTCTTTTTTTTCCAAAACTACTATACTATTCAATCGTTTTGGATATGGATTTATTGTAATAATTCTAATATATTAATATAAGGCATCGGGTTTGGGTAACTGATGTCTGTTTCTTTACAGTTGGTATCAAAGGAAGTTTAGCAGAAATATTATAAACATGATTTAGAAAACATAGATTCTAGAATAAAATAATAATATTGTAATTTAGGATAATCATAAAATAACATTCTAGAATTGTGATAAGGTATATAATATATGGATCTTCATAGAAATTAAATCCATTTTTGGATACTACATGTGGGTGTGGTTATTGAATAGATATACCTAGGAGTAACCACACTGAAAAGGTGTTATGATCCGGACTCAGGGTAACCTGGTACATGACAACATGAATTACAGTGAACCTGGGTTGAAATCCATAGGGTATTCGATTTTTATAATTCAATTCTTCATTATAAACAATTTTTATGGATTTAAATGTAAATATATCCTAAAAACCATGCTTTTGATGATGAAATTATACATGCATAAAATTTTAATTTTTGTTAAGTGTTTTTCTAGTTAAACATTATATATTATGAGTCACAACCTAATTTAGTATATCCCATTATTTAGAAACCACACCTAGTGGAAGGACTGGAAACTGCATTAATGTATGTATACAATGTAGGGATTTCCCTCCTATGAAAAATAATGATATTGGTTCTAAATATGTGGCTATTATTGAGAAACTTTTCACAACATTTAGATAGATGAATAATGTTATGAAAAATAATGCTACCCATATATTGAATTTTAATCCACAACATGTATGTGAAATGTTGGACCAATTTATGCGACAACATCCTCCATCCTTCAATGGAATAGAAAACACATTCGTATCGGAGTAGAGGATAAGTAACCTAAAGATGATATTTATCACTTTAGGATGTATTGAAATGGAGCAGGTTATCATGGTCGTTTATCGTCTATCAGGATATGTGGATCAGTGGTGGTCATTAATTCATAACACAACATAGGATGAAGAAATAGAAGAAATTGAATTGAGTAACATTATGGAAATATTCATAGAAAAGTATTATCCCCAGGAAAATCATGTAGATATAGAGAGGAAATTATTGAGTTAGAAATAAATAGAGGATGAAAACATTACAATTTATGAAGAAAATTTTTAAAGGATATCAAGTCATTCCACTAAAAACATACTTAATCAGAGGATCAAGATTGATTGAATCTTTGATGGTTTTAAACCGTTCCTCTAAAGGGAATTAATTTTCCAAAATTTATCAACATATGAAGATATAGTCTAATGTGAAATGAAGGCTAAAAATGGATTCTATAAGTATTATTAATTTTATGAAATAAAGTTATATAGAGGTTGGTATAGGAAATAATGTACAAAGGGAAGAATTAAAAAGGATAATTTTCTAACATGTGATACCTGTGAAAATAAACACCCAAGATCCACTTAAAAAGAAAAATCAGTCTGCTAAAAATGTGGATAAAGAGGACACTAATCACTTGATAGTAAGGGAAGGAAATAATATATAAATGATAATTTCAACAATTATAAATATATGGGACAATATTTCAATTATTTTCCTATTATTCACGTAAAAAATACCCAGAGAAGTCCAAGGGAGAAAGGCCAAGATTATGTGATAAAAAAGGCTAAGGTTGAAGTTCCAAATGATGTGGTGGAAGGTACCTTAATCCTTTACTAATCTTAAACAATTATTTATTTTATTCTATATCCTCACCATCATTTATATCATCCTAGTTTCTATGATGATTAGATTTTTCCATTTTGATTTTGTAAAGACTTTTTAAGTCAAAAATCTTAAGGGACGTATCATTACAACAAAGATGTATCAATCATTCCCCCCTATAACTCATAAACATGATTTCGTTTTTTACCAAATCATCATACCCATGATTGAATTAGAAATAATTCTTCGTATGAATTGGATTTCAATTTCAAATGAGAAAATCTATTATAAGAATGATGATGTTACAATATAATGATATAGTATACCCTATCTTTAGCGTATAATCATTGTCATTTGATTATTTTTTATATCCATCATCAATATATCTATAGAATTATATTCTTGGGGAAGAAGATAATACAATATCTATGGATAAGTAATGAAATATTCAAATTTTGGATGTATCTATTATGAATGAATACATTAATGTATTTCTAGAGGATTTACCTATACATCCTCTATAGTGGGAAATTGAGTTTTCTATGGATCTAATCCCCAGAAAAATGATTATTTCAAATAACCCTAATAGAATGGACACAATGGAATTATTAGAGCTATATAAACCACTAGAGGAATTAAATGATAAGGGATTTATCAGTCCTAGTGTTTCTAGATGAAGATCTCCCTTTCATTTCAATAAAAATAAACATGGATATATGATGTGGTGCATCATCTATAGAGAAATGAATGATATAACAATAAATAACAAGTATCATATTCCTTACATTGATGATTTATTTGATTAACCTCCTAGAGCCTAATATTTTTATAAGATTGAACTTCGATCCGGATATTATCAACTGCATATGAGGAAGAATGATTTTACAAATATAACAATTCAGACTAGTAATAGGAATTACATGTTTACAAAAATTCCATTTGGATAGAATAAGGAGACCTCTATTTTTAGGGTTCAAAGGAATAGTTTTTCAAGGAATATCATGATGACATTATTTTGGTTTTTATTGAAGATATATTTTATACTAAAAAATCTCTGAAGATCATGAGAATCACTTTCACATTATTCTGAATACTCTTAGAATAAATGAGTTAAATGAGATGTTTAGAAATTTAGAATTCTGGCCTCAAACAGTTTCCTTTCATGGAAATATTATCTATATGTATTGAGGGTTAGTTGATTCTCTATAGAAAATGCAGTTTAGGAATGGTCTACTCCAAAAAAAATAAATGTGGTACATAGTTTTTTTAGTTTATACGGATATTGTAGGAGTTTTGTTCCAAAATTCGCCTGATTAGTATACCCATTAACCAAGTATTCTCATAAAGGGGATATGATTGTGTGGAATAAATAATGTGAGGACTGTTTTTATGAATTGAGGAATAGGATAATAAATGTTCCAATCTTTAATCTACCATTGTGAAATGGTGGATTTTTGATTTATAGTGAGGTATCAGAGAAAGTAATTGGATTTTTCCTTATGAAGATTGATAGATTTATTTTTTATGCATCAATGCATTTAGAAATTAATGAACAGAACTGTCCAACTCATGATCATAATTTAGCAGTTTTAATCTTTTTTCTGAAGATATGGAGACATTATCTTTATGGATAAAGATGGGAGATATATACTGATCAGAAGAGCTTTAAATATATATTCTAATAGAAATAACTCAACGTGAGGCCAAGGAGATGTCCCGATCTACTCAAGGATTATTATTATTCCACACACTACCATATAGTGAAGGAAAATAAGGTGTAAAATGCCTTAAGAAGGAAGGATTATGGAGTTCTAAAAAATGAGGATTGACAAGAATCCGATGTACATGGATATATTGAGGTTTGATATGGGAATTATCAATAAAGCTGAAAGATCATTAAATTTTCAGTTTTTTCCTAGCAATATTTTTTGGAAAGGATAAAAATTTCTCAATATGATGATGAGAATATTAAAAAGAAAATTCATGTTGTGAATAATGGTAGTTTTACATATTTTGTGTGTGAGTATAAACTTATGAATTTTTGGGGAAGGCTATGTGTTCCCTCTATACCTGATCTAAAAAGGGAGTTATTGGATGATTCCCATAATTTAAATTTCACTATACACCATGTTATAACTATGATGTACAGATATATGAAATAATATTTCTATTGGGACAACATGAAGAGTGAAATTTCTAAATATGTATCAAGATGTTTAGTCTGTAAATGGATGAAAGCTAAAATACAAAATCCTAGAGGAGTAATGCAACTAATACCTATTTGTGCAAGGAAATGGGATGAAATAACCATTTATTTTGTCAGTGGATTACTAAATATTCTTAGAATTAATATTGTATATATGGTTAATTATTTATCGATATAACCAGTCTTCACATTTCTTATCAATGTGGGAGGATTTTCCACTAGATCACCCTTCAAGGATATATATAAATGATGTTGAAAGAATTCATGGAACACCTCTATCAATTGTGTCTAGTCATGATCAATGATTAACTTAAAAATTATGGAAATATCTCTAGAAATATTTGGATACTGAGCATCATTTGTGTACTACTTATCTTCCTCAAATGGACGGGCAGTCATAAAGGTTGATCCTAACATTAGAAGACATGTGGATACCATTCTCGCATGATTTTAAAGGTATTTGGGATCAGTATTTATCTTTTTTTAGAGATTTCCTATAATAATATTTTCCATTCAAATATTCAAATGGCACCATATGAAGCATTGTATGGAAAGAGATGGAATACCCCAACCTGTTGAGATAAAGCTGCTGAAATGAAGCATACATGCCTAGAGCTTTTGGAGGAAATAATATCAAAGGTAAATAAAATTAAAAACCATATCAATGTTGGTCTATGATGTAAAAATAGCTATATTAATAATTGAATGAAGGATTAGGAATTTCAAGTTGGAGATAATGTTTTCGTAAATGTATCATCATGGAAGGGTGTTATAGGATATGGCCAGAAAGAGAAACTAATACCCTGGTACATTGGTCCTTTTGAAATTTTGGAGAGAATTAGAGCTATGTATTATCCTTGTTCAATGATACCTAGCCACTCTAAGGTACACGATGAATTCCATGTATCATTATTAATAAAGTACATGCCAGAACAAACACATGTACTCACTTATAAAGGTATAGAATTGAAATTTGACTTGTCATACTATGACTATCCTATCAAGATTATGGACACTATTGAAAAAGTGTCGAGGAATCGGATGACTTGGCTAGTAAATGTACTTCGGAAAAATCATAAAATTAAAGACGCAACATGGGAGCCTATGGAACAGATGATGACTACCTACCCAAATCTTTTTATGATGTATCATTTTGAAAAATTAAATGAGGTATTTTTATGGGAGGAAGAATCTAACAACCCCAGGTATAAAAAATAAATATAGAATATAATTCATGGACCATAGAGTCTCTATGAAACAATTTTTTTATTATAATCTATTTATTAAATAAATTTTTATACCTCTCTGTTTTGAATTTTAAAAAATGGGCATATTCAGTTGCCAATCAGTAAGATATTTTGAGTCTGATAGGATAAATATACATTTTGTTAAATCGTAACTTTACCCTTGTGAATAGTACTGTCCCATTACAAACATTAATGTGACCCTTATGAAAAGTAACATCACCCATGTAAGTATAAATAAAATTTACTCATGTTATAAATGAGACCAAATATTTAAACAATTGATAATTAAGTGTCAGTGTTCTTGTGAGTGATACATATTTATTTATAATATTAAAATTATAAATTGATTTATAATTAAAAAAATTTCACAAAATGTTTTTCTAAATAAAAGTTTTTTAATGATTTTATAATAATTTTATAACACCTTAGTTAATTTATGAAAGTGTTATAAAATAAGTTTTAAAACTAAAATATTTAATTTTAACCTAAATAATGATTTTATTTGAAAATTAAAATTCACATATTTAGAAAATTAATTTGATAAAATAGATTCCATTTCTGAATTATATAGGTCAAAAAATTGTTATGTTGAATTTTTTGTATTTTTTAACATACTTGAAATTTTGGTGAATAGTAAAATACAGTAATTTAGGGTATTAATACATTAGAAGATAAATAAACTATTCGTTGAGTGAATGCTAATGTATGAATGGTTAGTTCTAAATCACATTCCCCTATTAGTATTTTTTTCACAAGAGTCAACACTATTTCTTTTTTTGATAAAAATTATAAAATAATGAATAAGATATTCCAAAATCACGCCTCTCCCCCAATATAAAACCCATCCCACACTACCTCTTCTCCTTACTCCAATAAGCCTTGAATATTATCAAGACTCATCCCATATCATATTCCCTAGTCTATCCCCACATCATGGAGCTCTTTTTTTTACAAAATACCAAAACCCTTTCCTTTTAGGAGGTTCTCAATGAGTATATTTATAGAGGTAAACCCTCTTACTTTTCCTTTTAAGTTCATCTTCAATTTATTTTAAATTTTTATCATCACCACACCACCTATGTCCAAATGATCATTAAAAATACATTATAATATATATAATATAATGATATCATGTTAATGTAATATCCTTCCTCAAACTACTATATCTCCCTATCTTTTATTTTAAAAACGCAATCATCATGTGGGATGTGCTGATTTACAACCTTCATGGATGATGAACCTTAATTCTTCAATTTATACTTCAAGGAGGGTCATGAAACCTTTCTTATGGTTTAAAATATTATAAAATATGCATTTTTTTATTTATTGTTTTGAATCTAGTATATATACATTATACTAATTGATATGAAAAAACTAGTTTTTAATAATCGAAATATCACTAAAACAATCTAAATGAATATCATTAATGTTCTATCAAATAACTCATCCTCATAGCATATAAAAAACTAATTATATCACCATTTAATATTATTATTTTTCATTTTTATCATATAAATTAAATTTTGGACAATTATACAAATTCCAAATGAACTTCCATACTCATTTTCAAGTATGTCGATCTTGAAAACTATAAATCGAATGCTCTCCAGTTGTAAAATTATATATTATAACCCATACAAAAATCTATAAATGAAAATAATAAGATTATAGTAAATATAATAAATTTATATAAGGTTATAAATTAAATTATTAATGTATTTAATTTGATTATCCTTGACGTTATGGTCAATTATAGAACTCATTTTGACAGAACGTAAGGGGTTTCAACCCGAAACTCCATTTTCATTCGGGTTACTGTTTTTCTCTATTAATCCTAATTAAATACTTAATTATTATTATGTACTCCTCATATATTAATTATTATGTTTAAATATATGTGTACCAAAAATAATACTTCATAATTTTATGGGGAGTTAAATGTTTTATAAATATGTTTCAAAATTATTCCTAATAAACATACCCGATTCCAATGAAATTCTCAAATTACTACGTATTTTCAAGTACACTATTAATCTATTTTAAGCCACAATTATTTTTGTAAAACCACTAATTTAATAATAGATAAAATAAAATTTTTCATTTATCATTTTATGTGAATATTTTTTGAAAATAACTCTTCTTTCCAAAGTAACAGTTTATTTCACAGAAAAATTCCTTAAGGATTTTATTCTAGCATATTTGTCTATTTCAACACCTCTGTTGAATATTATGTATTGATGAGGTTAATATATTATTTTGATCATATAATATATTGTATTAAGTTTTTTACAATCAGTATAATATTTATTTTCTATCATGATACCATTGACCATACAACTCAGAATGGTTAGTGTTTATGTGTACTGTTTGGAGAAGGTTATTAGATATGTTCATGTTGTTAATGTTTATACCCATTAATAAGAGGAATGAATTAGAAATTAAAAGTGATTTTCAGGTCTCTATATATCCCCTATATGAATTGATATATCTCATGTGACAATATATTATTGGGTTTTGGATGAGGCCTTACCCTAGTATTTTCAAATGTTTGGATGAGGTCTTGATAGTATGTTTCAGATATCCAACATTATGCATTGCATCATTATGGTATTATTAATTGATATACAATATGATTATTATGATAGTATAATATGAATGGTTAGGTTTAGTTCAATTTTTATCATTTATATGGACTTATTTAATCATCTTTCATTCCTTCTATAATATGTTCATGTATATTTTTAAAGGCATGTGTTTTTAGTTGTTCACCATGCCTAGAGTTTATTTTTATGAAAATTTCCACGATATTACTTAACCTTACTGAGCATATAATATCACCCATTTATTATGATTTATTTTTCCTAGGATGTGAAGATGAATACTATGAATGACATGTATGGATAATATAGTAGTCATAGATGTCTCCAATGAAAGTGGTATTATGTATTTCATTTCAAGATGTAATATTGAACTTATGTTTGTTTCTTGTTTTCCAAAAGTACTAAAATATTTTTTACATCATGATATGAAATTATGTTTATATTTAAATTTTATTAATATAGGGCCCCAACTCTATGAAACTGGGGTGGGAGTCTTTATTATGGTCATCCTTGACATACTTATTATACCGCATTACTTATCAATACAGATACCTCTAGTTATGATCTATTTCCTTTTTATTCTTTATACAAAATAATGTAAAATCTTTTCCCATGATCCTTATATGTACTATGAAATCCCATACACCATATATGATCTTAGATCCATGAAATTAAATTAAATTTACCCATCTAAGATTTTTGATATAGGCATTTAGATATCAATTCAGTTCATGTTTTCTTCTCCCTTTTTTGGACCATATAACTCTATTGTAGAAAATTTCAAACACTAAAATCGAAAAAAATGTTGGTAAATTTTATATTACCTTAAATATTATCATTTAATTCCCAAAATTATAATTTAATCTTTTGAAAATAAAATACTTATAATGACATGTCTAGTTAAAAACAATTAAACAATCATCATGATAAACATTAAAGTAATCACTCGTTAGATCATCCCTTACATGACATAGGAAAAATTTCTAAATCAAGATGGAAATGACAAAAATATTGTAGGGACCATTATATGGCCCTATTAAATGTCAATATATATTCACTTGAACCACTTTTATTTGAATTCTTTTTGATAAAACCGTGCATCTTTTCTCAAGGAAACATGGTCATTCAGTTTGATATCATAATACTTCCCTATAAGAGCGTGTTCAATACCTGGTTGTATAACATTTATGGTTATAAAACCCTTCTGGAATTTGATTTTTTCCAAAAAAAATCCACTTCATTCCTCCATTTTTTTTATTATTAAAATAAATAGCATGGATATTAGTAATGATCACATTTGGATTTAGTGGAATCTTATACTTGGTATTGATATTCATGCCACTATATTCAGCATAAAATTCCCATGAAATGATTTTTCCCTAAGGAGAAGGTACTCTAAACCTATACTCTCCAATGATATTGAAGTGGAACCCGTTATTTGATTTTAGTTAGTAGTTAACCTCAGAATACTAGTCTGATCCCATCATTCTCAATCCATGATTTAGACTTTCCCAACCCCAACTATTCATGTGGATTCAAATACCTTTAGGGTTACATACTTTTACATTTTACACATTTTTAATGAAAAATTATGACATCCTATTATTATACCCATCTTGGTCCTTATCATGTTACCCTAAACTACATAACAAAATTTAATGAGAATTATAACCCTATACTACATTCACATATCATCAAGGTTTTCAAAATTAGATGTATTTGAAAAATATTAAAATCGATGTATCTCTCCCTTATTACTAGTAAGACTTAATTATATGTTGGTCCATGTACTATGGACTTAATCTAAGTGCTCTGTAGACTGAGCACTATGATGTTATACCAAATGTACCCATCAATAAGATCTTATATACTTGTATTAGTCTCTCTATTCATATCATGTTATATCATACTTATTATGAAGATTTTATAACCATTTTGTCAAAGAGGAGTGAACTTAACTTCAAATATATGGTTCCAAATTGAATGATCATAAACATCCCAAGAAAAGAGACATAGTAATATATAGGTGAAAAACTTTCCAAGGGAGAACTATTTAAAATTCTAGGCACTTATGACTAGGATGTCAAGACATATATCCTAGAAAATTTTCATATCATTTTAAATATGAAAATGCACAAAAAATATATGGTTAAAAACTAAAAAATGGATAACTATGAAAAAATGGAGTTCTTTTCCACTAATTTTTTTTAAAGGTTGGGGATGAAGCCTCAATTTATTATTTTTAAAGCAAAGACCTCTTTAGACTGGGTAGAGGGTGACCCATTACACAGCCCAAAGGCCCAAGGCCAAGTGGCCTGAATACAAGGCTTGAAAGCCCATTTTTTGGCCCAAAGGACCCCTCGGTGAACAGTACTGCTAAAGTACCCGTGCTGCTACAGTAACTGCTACAGTAACCACCGCCGCTACAGTACCTGCTACAGTCCCTCATTAGATACATAAATATAAATTACGGGGAATAAAAATGAAAATAAAAAATAATTTTGGGGTTTAACCTATGATTCTATAAAGATTCGATCCATTATCAATAGAATCAAAAAAAATGAAAAATTTAGATTACCATCTTGTTTCTACTATATATTGGTTTAGATGATTCATGAGAAATTCCCAAATGTTTAATCGAAATGCATTTTATCCCTCTTAAAATTTGTAATCCTTATTATAAAACCTCATTATGGTTTTCATTATGATGATTGATTCGACTCTCCCATATTTTAATATGATAAAATTAAACTACAATTGAAGTAAATATTATTCCATAGCATGAATACTTATATTATACCAAGAGAACATATCCAAGAGGAATCCATATCTCATTTTTGAGTGAGAAAATATAGGATTACAGTATGTATATACCTCCATATCTATATTAATATATCTGTGAATGTGTACATGATTAGATGGAAACCAAATAGACCATTATCTCACTAACTCAATCTAGATTATGGTGATAGCACATATGTTTCAATATCTTTCATATTCATACCTATCTCAGGGAACATGTCCAAGCGATAATGGATTGGTACATATTTCAAAATTTATTAAAGAAGTTAAAAAATATGTCTCACATAGTATTTACCCATAAAATGTTCAAATAGATACAATTATCATGATATTAACCTTGATAGATTTTATGGATTACCAAAGATAGATAACTGATGTAACCAAAGGGCTGATAAATTGAAAATGATTCAAAATAGTGTCATTTTATTCATTGTAAAAAATAGAGACATTCATATTCTAATGTCTCTATCACCATTGTTTATATTAATATTTAATTTGAGTGATGGTATAAAGTAAACTCAATAGATGCTACAAGATTGATTAATATTTTCTATGATTCATTCAGATATTGATGCATCAAAACTGACATTGTAGCCTTTTCCATTATATATGGAAGAAAAATTGTTTCCCTTGAAAGAACATTCATTCTTATATTTTCATCCTCCTAACCCAACTACTACTTCTCCTCTAATATTTTTTCAACCATATATATATAAATATGGTGCTATTCAACTATTTAGTATCTCTCTCCCATTATCCAATTTGGACTCTCTAATATTACTGTAATATGTTGTGGTGTTTCATTAAGTACTAAAATTATGATGTCGATGGAGAAATCCACTGATTCTATAGAAAAAGGAATTTGATTTGAGTACACTCATATGCTTCTAATATGAAATCACCTTCTTCAGACTCACATATTCGACATAGTAATCATACCCTCCAAATCCCAATGAGATGAATATAGGGTTGAGGTGATACAATGATCCACTCCACTCATTAAGAGGAGTCTTTGAAAATAGTTTTTAGATCTTCTCCCAACCCCATTTCCATATATAAAATTGCATCAAGGCACACTCTAGGTCACATGTATTTGTAAATACATTTGGACTAAATCACTTAAGGAGGGTCTAGTTTTGACACCAGCTAAATGAACTAGATAAATTCTAGTTCATACCATTATAAAACTTATGTATAGAGAGATCATATCAGTTACTTATTGAGTCTCGTTGGTCAATCATAGGGATGTTAAAATTGATTTCTAGAATATGTTACTCAAAATAAATAAAAAGATACCTGATAATAGGATTTGTGGAATCTCACATTTATTAAATAGAGATTCATTTTCATCAACCATTACAACTATATTGGATGGAGAAACAAGAAGGAAGTATGATGGAAATTTTCACATAGGACATCTGGATTCCATGTCCATTTTTAAGGTCACTATATCCTCTATAGCATCCATAGTCCTGAATGGTATCTATAAACTAGGTTTGTCTTGAGAATCACAGTATATATCTACATATGAAAACCATAATCAGTAATAAAAACTATTTTAGGAAGTGAAAATCTCAAGGAAACACTTCTTCCGACAAAGATATATTGATTGTGGTGATCTACAATTCAAAACATTCAGCCAGATTTGATAAAATGAAATCATATATACATATTGTTTTCATTTGATAATGGATTTTAAATGATTTATTTTATAATGAACTTGGTATGTGTTGCTTGTTGCAGTAATTCAGCTTTCAGTGTTTCAAATTGGAAAATTCCGAATAGGAGAAAAATGTTCCAATTAAACACGGTGAAATCACATTACACAATATGTAGTAAGGTTTAAAATAAGTTTTTAATCCATGAAGATTGTATTCATAGAATACTTAAAATATTTAATTATAGAATTTATTATAGGACATGAGTTCTTGATACATATCCTGAAAACATTGAAGGTAATTCCTACTCCGAAGATAATGGTTGGTGGAAGTTGCAAGTTGTGACTCCTGGATGAACGTCAGGAAAAGAGTCAAATTTTCAAATATCTGATATGATACACATGATATATATGTATATTCAAAACCAATGGTGACAACCACAGATCAAAATTACATGAAGTGAATTCCCATTGAACATAATGTACTATTCCATCTATATATATAGTTGTAGGCACCAGATTTCAGAGGGTACAGAGTATACATTATTTGTTCGTTCATTCCTCTCTCATTACCTAAAACCCTATATTACATAAAACATGAAATTTGATAGTTTTATTTCAATTTTTAACTTTACTATAAGTGTTGTGGAAAAATTTCAAATCCACACTACATTTCATCTTTTATAACCACCTCATTTTTGTTTCTTCATAATTTCAATTAATGATGAACCATTGGTGCAAATTTTCACATCCTTGTTTCGAGTAAGAATATTATAGAATTGTGATTGATCTATATTTCATGATCCAAGTTGCATATTCATTAATTGTTTATCCTAAATCATAGTATGTTTTAACCATTTAATCTCAATTTTTTCTTTCTTGTTAATCATGATTTCAATTCCTTAATTATGTGCATTCAATTATACCATGAGTGGCTAAACAACCAAGGGCAGGTATAGAGAGTAGGGGTATCATAACCTGATAAATCATTCATTATAAACTTGTTAACCTTAAGGATTAGTAATAAAGATAAATAAAAACTATCTATCTTGTTCATTCAAACATCCACGATCACAAGACATTTGATTGAAGGGAACTATTCTAGTTGAAGTAGGATTAGGCTATGACTAATAGCCCGAGACACTTTCTACCTTATAAGATAATCATATTCCATATAGGTTTTAACTATCTACATACCTTTGAATAGTTACCTCTTAAGTATAACATGTTTCTTTGTCCATATTCAACCAATAACCTCTTCTTTCTTGACATCCTAAACCTTAAGATCCTACCATGATAGAATTAAGATCATCTTTTCTACAGAACCCATAAATTGATCTTGATCCCTTCCTTATTCCATAATTCAATCCTTAAAAATCTTGAAATAGTTTTACAAAACTGAACCAAACACGCAAGGAGTTATATGCCAAAGGGTACTAAGGTAAAGGTTTACATTAGTAGCCCAATTCCACATGGGATTGACCCCATAATATTTCTATACTATATCTCAGTAGTAAGTAATATTTGGGGAACAATAAAATCAAATCATATAGAAACTACTTGGAATTAAGTGATTTTTTTAGGCACATAAAATTTTGGAGCTATTTCTGGGGTACTAAGGTTTTGCTTCACATAAATAATCTTTTAGAAAATACATAGGATTACCTCACCCTTACCCCATTCTCTTTTATTTTCTTTCAGACACAATTATATCCCTACACATGTGGCATTGTTCATGAATAAAGGCCCTTAAACATGTACAAGGATACTTGAAGAACTAGAATAATTATCTTTAGATCCCAGAATAAAAAAATCCTTCCATGCCGCTGGTCAAACATAGCTAACTAAAACAATCCAGTGGGACCCAACCCACCCAACCTGCCATCCCTGATACTAACAGTTCCTCGAGAGCATCTGGTGAAACATGAGTGAACCATAATGAATAATGGATTTCCATAAATCCATGGTGATACACCATGAATTTTGTGTCATCTTATATAGGAAAATACCATCGAGATAAAACTGGGACTCATTCACAAGATCTAGAACATGTGTCATTTTAGTTGTCTTCAAAGCGATGATCCACCTGAACACATATCAATCTTCATTGAATTATGTGATACCTTTATAATTAAAGTAGTATTATATAATTAATTAATTATATATGTCTTTACCTTAACAAAATATTATAAAAAAAAATATTTGATCATAATTAATTCTTCTGAGTTAATGATGACTTTGGATTATCTTTCCAAACAGTTCTAATAAAACACTTACCCCAATGCGGACTACGAAGATACAAAATGACATTAAAAACATCGCTTATATTTATATAGAATCTTAATGGGATGCTTGGGGTATATTTTAGGAGATTATGAGAAAGTTCCCACACCTTGGACTAGACATGTGGATCTATCTCGAAAAATTTTAACAAGGTCTCCATCCATTTGCTAATGTAGTTGTCGATGCTACCGATGATGGAAGTATAATGTTCAAGAAACCTAAATCCGAAAGGGATAGTTTGGATGAAGTCTCTCACAATACAATCATGTGGAGTAGTGATAATGGGCCACCTTGGAATGGTATCTAGGAATTCAAAAAGGATAATCAACTATCAGTACAGGTCAAAGCACCTACTAAGAAGCTAGATTCATTCAACTGCCTGCTACACACCCCCTACATCCCATGTAATGGAGATACAGTCATGGGAAATGTGTAGTGGAAAAACCAATTCCTTGGATGAAAGTCAGTAGTTGAACATTAATAAGCTCAAGATTTTAATTACATCAATTATAATCTGCAAAATGCAACATTCCAACAACAAAAGATATACTATCAGAAGTAGTCAGCTTAGAAACAACCATTAAAAAACCAGGTTAATTATCAACATGGATTTAGAAAAGAACCATTTTATACCCAAATACCACCAGGTTACCTAGCCATGAACCCATTTCTATGACCACAACAATAATAAGGATAAAAGCCTTTCCCTTATAGAGCAAAAAAGAAGTTTCAAACTGCTTAACCAAGACATCAACATAAAACTGCTCATCTCAAGAATAAAATGGATAACAACATGGATTTTTTTCAAAATGATTATCGGTGAATGACTACTCAAGACACTCAAATTCAGAACCAATGAGATGCCCTAAAAAATCCCAATGTTTATATGGGTCTGATCTCGAATACTTTGTTATAATGTCTACTAGGAACTATACCTAGTAATACAGAGACATACCAAAGGGATGAACATAAGTATATAGTGTTTCTAAACAGAAACAAATTTATTTTAAGAAACCATGTAGGATATATGAAATAAAAAATTGAGGAACCTAATAATCATTCAGTAGTAGTAGAAGAAGAAGTTGATGGGACTACTAAGGTAATACCCTAAGAGGTATCACTAACCACAAAAACCCAAACACCCGATCAACCAAATGTTCCAGTTTATGTTTATACACCACTGTAAAATCCATTATTTGTTTTCTAGAAAGATAAATACAAGGAAAACATGAGGCACATTATAATATGTTCCAAGAAATTTTAAAGAAATTTTGTATGAACACACCCATTGTATATATAATTTCTCAAATGTTTTTTTATGAAATATTACTAAAATATCTTCTTTAAAATAAAATAAAAATTTATGTTCTTGGTGTCATATAACTATATGAATAATTATATACTATTGTTCAGTATAAACCTCCACCAAATACAAGAGACCCAATACATTTTTCATTCCTTGTGCTATAGGAGGGTGTAAATTTAGAATATATTTGTTTAATGTTGAAGAAAGTATTATCCTCATGCCAATGTGGGTGTTTTTGAATTTTTGACTTCAACAGCTCAAACCAACTTGAGTAGCACTATAACTTGTAGACTAGTAAGTAATGTACCCTAGAGTGATTCTCGAGGATGTTTTAGTCAAAGTTGTAAAGTTATTATTTCCATTATACATCCTACTTTTAATGTTTGAATAAGATGTTTATGTACAGTTTTTCCTTGGAATACAATCCCAAGTCATTTATACGTCTCTAATAGATGTAAATCAGGGGGTTCTAATCATTTGAGTCAGAAAAGTACATGTAGCATTCCACCTTATCAATGCTTGTAAATAATCACATTATACCTTGATTACAATGCCATATCTCTTACCCAATAGATAAATGAATATATGTTAAAAGAAGAAGACATTGAAGAGTCACTCCCTGAAGTAGAAGAAGAGTATGATCTTGATGAAGATAGAAATAATGAACATCTCACAAGGGATACATTTCCACCTTTCAAACCAGAAATCATTCATCCATAAACACTAGAGTTGAGGCCTCTACACATTACTTTTGTGTATTCATACATAGGAGATTCAAACTCTCTACTAGTAATTATTAACTCTAAACTATCTCAGTTACATGAGTAACAATTGGGTGAAGTATTAAAAACAAACAAGATTTCAATTTCTTGGGGAGAGGCTAACATTACTTGAATCATTCATACTTTATGCACCAAAAAATTTGCTTTATGAAGGTGACCACCCAAATTCCATCCTCAAAGGATGATCAAATTAATAATAAAGGATGTTTCAAAAAATGGAGTACTAAAACATCTAGATGCTGGAGTAAGGTCTTTAATATCTAAGAGTGAGTGGGTGAGACTTCTACAAGTATTTATTAAGAATGGTGGGCTCAAGGTGGAAACAAATGATGAAAATGAATTAATCACAACATGCACCATCCCAAGATGGAAGGTTTGGATTGATTATAGATATTTAAATATAGAAAAAAAGAAATATAATTTTATTTTTCCCTTTATGGATGAAATGTTGTAATGATTAGAAATATATAAATTATATTTTTTCTTAGATTGATATTCAGAACACAATCATATTTCATTTGAACCAACTGATTACTCCAAAACAACATCCACATTTCAAATTGTGAATTACACCTACCGATGAAGGTTATTTTGTATATGTAATGAACCGTAATCATTTCAAATATTAATGATGCATATATTCTAAGATATGATAGAGGAATTATTATAAACCATCATAGAGGAATCATTAATTTATGGAAGTTATATAGAATTATTCTTAAGAAATATTGATTTAGGCATGTAACTGTGTGAATAGAAATGTCATGTTATGAATTGGGAAAACATTCATTTCATGGTTCATGGGGAAATATTCCTTAGATATAAAATTCCTAAAGAGGTCATTGATGTTGATCCTGCTAAGATAAATATCATCAAATATTTTCTGAACCCTTCAACAGTTAAGGGTATAAATATATTTCTAGGCCATGCTGAATTCTATAGGCCATTTATAAAAGATTTTGCAAAATTTGACCGCATAGTGATGCACCTGTTATCAAAGGATGTTCTAATTTAATTCACCAAATACTATATTCAAGAGTTCACCACTTTAATTTAAACCCTAATAGAAGCCCATGTAGTCATTTCACTTGATTATGAAAAGAAATTATAATTGATGTGTGACACAAATGACTTTCTTATTGGCACTTCTTTTAGGCAAAATAGTTAGTCAAATCTTCCTTCATATCCAATATGATAGCCAAACATTGAATAATTCTAGAGTAAACTACATAATTACACAAAAATATCACTTAGTAGTTGTGTATGCTTTCAAAAAAAATTTGTTCCTGTTTGGTCGTTCAAAGGTTATTTTACACAATGATCTTGTTGCCCTCAGGTGTTTAATGAACAAAATGGATTCCATGACAAGGATAAATATTTGGATCCTCTTACTCCAATAATTTTATATTTTAATGAAATGTAATAAAGGTATAGAAAATGTGAATGCTGATCCTCAATCCCGACTACCTCTGCCACCCATCAAGGATGATGACGATATCGACATCAAAGTCGATTTTTTTAATGAGATCCTTTTCCTTATTAAGGTAAAATGGTGGTTCTTATAATTTTAGAATTAACTTTCCATATGATTGTCACACCAAGATCTCTTATTCTAGAAAAAGAGAAGTTTTTTATTCTAAGAAAAACTATATTACTAGGATGAACCACTCATGTTCAAGCACTACACTAATGGATTGTTGCAACATTCCATCCCAAAAAATGAAATAAAAAATGTGATAGAAATGAGTCATACATCCCCAATAAGGGGAAATTATGGACCTAATCACATATTAGAAAAGATCATCAAAGAGGAGTTTTCTGGCCCACTATACACCAAAATCCAAGGGAATTTTTTCAAATATTTGATAAGTGTCAACAGACTTGGACCATTATGAAATGAAACAAATTGCCTCAAAACCCATTCAAGGAAGTATAAATATTAGAAGTATGGGGAACTGGTTACATGGGAATATTACCAAATTCACAAGGGAATTCCTATATCCGTATTGGCATTGACTATGTCTCAATGTGGGTAGATGCTGAAGCTACATCACATGACACAACAAAAGTGTTCAGAAATTTCATGATAAAAAAGTGTTCTCAAGATTTGGATTTCCTAGATAACTCATTAGTGATAAAGTAACATAATTTAACAATTATGTTTTTAATGGTTTGATGGAAAATATTGAATCTGGTATAACTCATGATCTCCCTACCACCTACAAACAGTTGGGAATGTTTTATTTTCAACTAAGGAATCCATGAAAATTTTGGAGAATACCATGAACATAAGTATAATAGTATGGAGTTTAAAAATGGATGATGAAATATGGGTGTACCACACTTCATAAAATACACCAATTGGTACCAAACTATTCAGATAGGTTTATGGAAACCCTTTTCATCTACTCATTCAACTGGAGCATTTCTCATATTGGAAATTAAGAAGCTAAATTTAGATTCTTAGAAAGATGGAGAAGCTTGAAT
The DNA here is from genome assembly GCA_963277665.1 of Viscum album. Taxonomy (NCBI): domain Eukaryota; kingdom Viridiplantae; phylum Streptophyta; class Magnoliopsida; order Santalales; family Viscaceae; genus Viscum; species Viscum album. The sequence continues at coordinate 1,351,679,402 of OY728153.1, read as the reverse complement.
GTTATATTTGGATGAATTGGAAGATATTGGAAAATATTATTTTGAAAATTAAAAGTAATAAAAATTGAGAAATTCATGAAATGGCATGATCAACGCATTACAAGACCCATTATTTTCCCTAGAAATTATGCCCTTTAATTCAATTAAAAATTGAAATTGATCTTTAGATAACTGAAATCTAGATAGTTTGGAACCATTAATGTCATTAATGATTTACCCTATATGGCCATTGAAAGTAAAAAATATTTTGGACTACCATTCAATTTCAATGGTCAAAGAATAAAAAACCTATCAACAACCCTTCCACAAAGTCAATACTATCCACCTAAAATTCATTTGAACCTCAATGGGTCAAGATATTGATGTTTAAAAAAGGGATAAATGGGAGGAAACCAAGGTTTGGTCATATTATAATAGATTAGGTTATAATAATCCTTATAATACATATAATACACCGGGAGAAAAAGGTTGATCCAAAATTTTCAATTACATGTTCTCTAACCCTGTTATATAGTTTGTACCTTTTCTTCCCAAATTTCAACAGACACCAAATTACACCACTCAAAATGTAGTTACACATCATGTAATCCCTGTGAATTTTTTTTAAAAAGAATGTTGTGAAACTAGTTTTCATGGATTGACCCACCCGTATCCCTACCATGTACCCCAACGATCAACCTCTGATAATACTTCCACAAGTCAATGAACCTCCCACGCCTGGACCCCCATGGGTAGTATCTCCCCCACCTCCTACTACAGCTCGTGTCATGCCCAATACTCAAGAATAATCCCAAGGTAGATATGGTGAATCATCTCCTGATGAAAATATACATTTGCATCTCTTTCTTCACTTCTCAAACCTGAAGCACCCTGTCAACCTCAACCAGCTATTGGAAAAGAAAATGAGGATAAACAAGACCCTTAACATGGATGTTCTCTCCCAACTACACATTAGGGATGATATCATAAAGATCCCCGTCTAACTCCATATTTCATGCTTCATTGATATACATGAGAAGAAATACTAGTATCTATTCCTAGATATTATCTCTACCTTAGAGATAGTCATGGATATACTAGGCTTATTTATAGGTAGACAACTGGATGATCTTTTATTTTCTAAATTCATAATCTTCCTGGGAATCTACCCAGTTGATTTTTTTATATCTGAGATATTTCCAACACTTCAGCTCGATCCTCCTTAATCTGATTCGAGGTGACTATTTTAGATGATCGTAAAAGATGACCAGATAGCGCATTACCCCCATATTACCAAGTCACACAGATATGTGGTCCAGAACATCGGATCTTCCATAGAGCCATGAATCATACATGGTTTTCCCAAGTCGATAATCATGGGAGTGTGATTCAGGTTGACTTCCTTAGATTGGAAGAATCCATGGAAGGCCCAACCATTAACACTAATACTTAGTTCACTTATTACTAATGATCTCACATTTATCAGAAAAATGTTACATTTATGGGTGGCTCCTTCATCACCCACTTGGTCATCCATTTAGGAGTGTATAATGCAACTCTTCCCCTAAAATCCCTTGGACCAATCGATTCCACTGATTTTTTGATACTTCAAAAGATTTGTCTCTTAGTAAAGGATTATGACCCTTACCGATGGGTTATAGAAGTCCATACAGAAGCAGATATACCCCCATACAATCCTGAAAAATATCTTGCACCGGTTCTGCCCACCACATCCCCTCTAGAACCTCCAAGTCATATCCCTTCTTCTACCACCACCACATCGACTACTTCTCCCCTAACCCATCTCACCGCTAGACCTATCTATGAAATACAACTTTTCAACATAGATAATCCAAAATGGATCTCTTCCCTTCAACACCTCACCTTTGTCGATATTTCCCATTTTACAACCCTTCCAACACCATCACATTCCAAAAACTCCTCTTATATCATTTCATCCACACCCATATCCTAATATAACTTACCTTTAGAGCTCTTTGAACCTATTACCCAGTCAAATCACTTTACAGAGCATGCCTAGTGGGGCAAGGGGTTGTCCACTTCCACATCCATCGAGGTGTCATTGGTTGATCCAGTTACTAGACTGATGAATCCACATAGTATCGGCACCTCTCCATCACCTACCCCATCCCATCCTCCCCGATTCATAACTCCAACCTCAATAGCAGACCCCCAATCCCATACTTCTGTGACTACCAATTTATTTGATGGATAGCTAACACAACCACCTTATCGAGAGTGGATGTTGGAGGATCTCTTTGATTTTTTCTATATTATCATAGTTTGACATTAGCCTCATTTTTTTTAATTTTATATCAGGGCTACCTTTCTTTTTATTTTAGTATGGGAATCCCATCATTTTGTACTATTAATATTATCTACATATGGAAACTGAATTTCTATTATTTTTAATTGGATTAATTTTCATATCGTTAAATTTTATAGTAGCCATTTCTAGATCCTCTATTTCATTTCATGTTTTTGAGGCATGGTACCACCATGTGTCATTTTTTGAAAAGTGACATGGCATGTGTAAAATAAGGAACACTAAATATTGGAAATTTCATTAAAGATTAATGAATAAACACCTACACCAAGTGATAAGATACCATTCTATCAAGATCTGATTCATGATAAAAATTCCCATTAAGTCATCAATCCTATCAATAGAACTCTTGAGATCGAGGGAAATACCATGAGTAGCTACAGACAAAAGAGGAAACACTAAGATAATGGATGAAACTTCCTGATACATTGGTATGTCTATCGAGATGATGATGAAATTTTTCATCAATGTATAGAAGGAGACCCATATTTTATCTTTTTTCTCATTTTAGTACCAATTATGATTGTATTACTAGATTCATTTTCTTTTTTTCATCATTCACCTTTATAAATATTGTATAAACCTGTATATATATAAATAAAATCATTTTCATTGCTCAAATTACTATATACCAGAATATATTTCTTCTTTTCAGCTGTTTAAAACCTATTGTCATGTGCTTCATCTAGTGAAGGACTTGTATTTATAAACCATTTTTTAGGTACCTAAATTTCGAAATCACAACATCCCATGTTCCCTCATTGAATACCACTTCATTAAAAGAGCACTTGGTTACACTATTTTTTAATTATTAAATTTACATTTCATTTTGTAGATTTATTTACTATGACACTAGAAAAACATATCCATAAATATTGTAGACACTATCTCCTTCATTTTTTGGGGTGTTCATCAAGAGTTTCACTTTCGATACACATGGTTTTTTCCTATTCCCACTTGTATAAGATAAAATTTACAAATTGAAAGTATTATTTAAACCAGAGAATCATTTTATCCCTTTAAATAATTGAAAATTTAATGTTGGTTTTTTTGTAAATCCATCTTTTATCTCTATTTAGATTTTTAGAATGATTTACCAACTTAGTTATTTAATTAAAATTTAAATATTTTTCAATTAAGGGTAATTGAATTATTACATGTTTTTATACCCTTAGTGATTCCATGTTTCTATATCTATTCTCATTACCAAGATGATTTTGAGCCAACAATTGTATATTATTTTCTGAGCTTATTTTTTAAGTCACACTTGGGACATGTCATGTTTTCAGAACTTCAATTGAGATCTTATTGAGGAAAGAATAGAAAGAAATACAATTTTAAAATGGTTGAAGAAATATTTGATAAGATAATATTTAGTGATAACCACCTTAAATATTCCCCCCTTAAAGGTTTAGTTTCCATGAATAACCTTATTGTATGCCTTTATTCCAAGCTGATTATTACCTCATACCATTCAGTTTCTAAAATGCATGACGATACTATAATCATGTGTGGGGGAAGCTTTCAGTCTACACATTCTGATTCTAATACATAGATTTATTGTGTTTCTCATCAGAAAATTTTATTATGATCAATATATACTTTTTACCATTTCACATCTATCATGTTCATTGAAAAATACACAGGAGAAATAAAAATTGAAATTGGTTGTAAACTATGAAGGTTAAAAATAACCATTTTGAGACTGATGAATACCCTGAAGGATCATATGTGGTTAAGGTATGGATTTGGGATCTAGCCTTGACATGGTGTTAAAAATATAAAATAAAATAAATAAATGAACATGATACTCTTCTTTCACTTACCTAACATATACATAGATCCAAATGTATATTTTTAGAGAATGGACTTTATTATCTTTGGGGGAGTCATTTTATGACACTTTTGATGACACGTGTGCTTTATAATTCAAAGCATATCCACAATTTTGTCTGGTTTTTTTCAATTTTTCTCACCTCTACACATCCTCATAGTTATTAGAACCTAATTTTGGAATCCCTCATGGTTATTTTTTTTTGTTTACAAAGTGGGGATGGAAAAATAAGTGAAATAAAATGGTTAGGAGAATTTACTTAGGGTTTGAGAATAAATATATTTTTATTTCACCGTGAGTGATGAGAGAAAATTCATGGTGAAGAAAAATTAAAATGGGTATAAAGTTAAAGGAAAAGTTAATAAATTGTGATAAAAATATTATGAATCTATTAAAAAAACTGAGCTTTGAGGCATGAATAATTTTATATATAGGGATTATTGTCACATACATGAATTTTTTAAAGTTAATTTTTATTTAATTTTTATTTATGCTTTTTTGGGGTTTCTCAAGCTTTTATGGTGGAATGAGTGAGTTTTCATGAATTGAGCTAAACCGTGAGCCCAATTCTAGAGTTAAAAATACATTTTGTTTCTTTTATAACCTTTTCATTTGTTAATATTTTTCACCCATTCAAATTCCTAAATGGTCTCCCCTGATATATTAACACCACCATTTTAGTTTGAAGCCTTTAGAAATTCATAACCATGGTCTATATGGGTTTTTATGTAAGGGATTGGGGCTGCCAAAATTCCAATTCCAGTTTTAAAAATGAAATTTGATTAATTAATAACATATTCAATATTAAGGATTTTTTGGTGATTCCAAGCCTCAAACACGCCCATGGAATCCAGAAGCGCACCCAAAATCTCTCTCCACTCTTTGGATCTCTTCTTCATCACGATTGAGTGCTGAACTTATTAAGGTTTTGAAAATAGGCCATATTTGAGGAGGTATGTTCATTAAATCATAACTCTTTCAATGCTTACTCTATTCCCTCCATTCCAGTTCCTAAATGACCTCCACATTCTTTTTCGAAAAAAACCTGAATTTTGTCCGTTTTCAATTTTAGATACTGGTGTTTTGGGGAGATTCATTCAATATTTCTCAAGTAAGTGTAACGCCCTGACCCCAGTTACCCAGAGTCGGTGCATTATTACATAACATTGGCATGATCACAAAAGATCAAGTCTCGAATGACCGGTTAGTTTAGTAGCCTTGAAAACACTAGATATATTCATAAATTTTACATTACATCAATAAGTGAAAAACTACAACAACATATTGTCTTCATATACCCTCATACTATCCCAGAAGGTCATTCATAAAATACTTCTTCACATCCTGGAAAAAATAAAACATTGAAAGGGGTGATCTCAGATTCTTAGTAAGGATAATAATATAGCAGAAACATTCATAAATAAAAATAAAAATTTAAGGCAATGTATAACTAAAACAAAAGCCCTTTCAACTTGAACTTCAACATAATATGGCAAAGATAAAATTAAATAATTCCATTTACTTATTCACATGGATATTATACTAGTCGAATAATCACATGAAAATATTTATAACCACTTTCATAATGACGTAATGCATAATGCCAGATTATCATAACCACGTAGCCAAGGCCTCGTGCCAAGACTACAAATAAGATTTTGTCAAGGCCTCGTGCCAAGACAATAGTTTGAATCATGAGACCTACCGATCCATCTAGGAGCTATAGAGGGCTCCACCTGTCATTTACTAAGTCCAATGCATTCCTCATATGAAAATTTTGAAACATAACATAAAAATTCGTATTAAAACTAGCATACTGAATTTCAATAATTTTAACCACAAACCATGAATGGTATAAAAATAGCACAACCACAGTCAAACATAACTTATTCGATAAAATATGGAAGATTGTATTGTATCAGATTAACCTCAATTGAGAATAATGAAGGATATTGACATATATTAAAATAATCATCAAACTATTGAGAGAAATACCCCCCTTTTTCTTGAAAACATTTAAAATTCACACTATTTTTCAAGAATCCATTTAAAATATATTTTTTGAATCAAAGTGTCCCATACCACTTTGAATCTTTTAAAAGGAATTTTAATTTTAAAACATTATTGTCCATATATATAAATCCTTAAAAACATTTTTAAAACATGGACATTAATGAGAAAGATTTAGAATAATAAATCTTTAAAACATTTAAAATGATAATTTAGTTAGAGTTCCTAACCAAAATGAAGACACTTGAATACAAATAATTGAGGTAATCAAAAGTTTATAATATCATGAGAATAAAGGTATTCATGATATAATATGTCAAAGTACATTATATACACCATATAAAAGTGATTTGGTGTATAACAACAAAGAAGTCTCAATGGAATGTAAATTGAGATGAATTATCTTATAAAGACCATATCATTAGGTTAAGGATAAATAAAAAACATAATTATGTGTGGAAAATATAAATACACTCAATATGATTGGATATTTAGTGTAAATCAATCAGATTACATTCACACATATTCTTGTAAAAACAACATCAATGAATTGGATATTTAACTCAACAAATGGAGATTGAGTTAAAATTAATCTTATCAAGTTCAAATCGATGACTTGGGAATTTATCAATAGAGTGATTATGTGTATTAAAAGTATATCCACAGAAAGGGGAGTGGAAATTATGACATAATCAAATTAATAGTGATTCCACACATAATCTTGGAGTAAAATAATCAATGAAGTATTCCTAAAGCCGAATGAGAGAAAATTGAAATTTCAAATTCCCTTATCGATTAGGTAACTTATGAAACATACACCCATGAAAGAAGGATCGTAAAATGATGATGTAAATACCCATAAATTAAATTATATTACACAATGAATACAATCATGGTCAGTACACATACACCACATGAAATAAATAAGTGGTGAATAATGGAATTCTCATGAAATTAAGAGTGAGATAAGAAACCCCTTACTTTGTAATTTTTCCTTGGTCAAAGGTAGGTTATCCTACTTTATAATGGTAAAATAATTGTTATTGAATTATACAAGAATCATTTTCATTAGTATGATATCATATATTATCTTTTAACATTGATTTGTAAATAATCTCTTAGTATTATGTCCATTTCAGGTGTTAACTTACCCATTTTCCTTTATATTATTTGTTACGTAAGCCGTGTTTTTTATGGATAGGTCGTATATTATTCATATACATAATGATATCAATTACTTAAACATTAATTTTAATCATTAAATGATAATTAGAATCAAATGGATATGATGGGGAATGAATCTCATCACGTTCGTGGAGACGGTAGTCCGTACATACGCACGAGCGACAATATCATTCTTTTGATATTAAAATAATATATAATTGGATGGTATATCATATAGAAAGAATCATTATAATGTTATATTTATTATTTACATGAATTATACATCATTATTATACCCATCTAAATAATAATATATTGAATAACAATTACACCACAACGTGGAGACGGTAGGCCGTACGTACGCACATATGGTGACATGTCATTCAGGGGATGGATAGAATAATGAATATGTTTGTTCCATATTTATAATAACATCATAGTATATATAAGATACTAGAGATATTATTTTAGAGTAGAAATACCAAAGAAAGAAGAAGTTGAATAAGAAAGGAACTTGAAAGAGGGTGGTGAAAACATTACCTCTTCTTCGGGTTATTCCTTTTGATTTGATCAAAAGGGATCCTTAGGATGGATTTATGATCAAAATAAGGCCTATAGGTTTAAGTGAGGAAATTTGGGAGGATATTTGGGCAGAGTTTGGCAGATCCAAATGGCTTTGAAGGTGTGAATTAATGATAAGGGGGAGTGCCCTTTTATAAGAGGGGTGAGGGGCACCTTTGGAAAAGCTAGAAATATTATTTTATAATAAATCCATATTCGGTTTCTAATGTATCCAAAGTAGATTATTTAAAGGTTAAGGTGGGTATAGGTCGAAATTAACTCAACCAATAGTTTTTAGATAGGTTTGGGTAACATTATTAACCTTATCTTTTAGTTTTAACTCTTAGTTAATTAGTTTGACATTTACCATGTCTCTTTGTATTTTTATATTATATGGTTAATAAACATACTATAAACTTACAAGAGACCCCAAAGTGGTCATTAATGATACACCTATCATGATACATGTTCTTTGGCCGAACCTTAGATTTTTCGGAATAGAATATGAATTAATAATATAATATTTTTTTTAAAAACTCTTTTATGTCCATTTTGATACTATTTGGAATTTGATTTTTGTGAAAATCATAACAGCATGATTACTTCAAAAAAAGTTAATTAAATAAATCCTAACATGTCATATTATCCTAGAAGATTAGTGTAATTCATAAAAGATTCAAATTACATTTATTTGGACATTGAAAATATCAATTATTTTAATATTTCATTAATTTGGTAATTACTGCATCACCATTGTGTCATACATAAATTGAATTGTTTATTTTCTAAAAATTATAAATAAAATACCATTATGTAGGAAATATTTTTATATTTCTAATGAATATTTATAATCTAATTTTTCTTATGTATAACCCTATATTAAAAATGTTTTAGTAATTAAACTTTGATTTTAAATCTTTTAACTCTTCTTTGAATTAAATAATAATAAATGTCCTAATCTAATCCAAGTGGACCTAAATGATAATATTTTATTCCTAAGGTTGTTTTTGGTAGAGATAAACTTGTCCAATAGAATTAGGACATGTGTTAGGGTAATATTAATATAATTTTTACTCTTAATTACCCTATTTACTTTTAACCGTGGTAAAAAAAAGTAAAAAGTTACTATTCACCAAAAATTATTTTTATCTTATTGAACCACATTTTACTCCTTGATATAAACCGTGTCTCTTGTATTTTCGAAATTCCACTCACAGAAGTGGTCAAATTAAGTTTTATGTAAATTTTCAAATTCTCCTAGGGGGTGGGTAAAAGACGGTGAAAAGTTCAATAAACTTTTTATACATCTAAAATTATTTTAAACTAACTTCAATGAATTACATTTAACTTATATAGGTATTATGTATCTATTTTGACCATAAATAAATTTAAATAAAATAAATAATTATTTAAATAAAAATCTGGTTTTAAACTATAACTCAGTATTTTCACTATTCATTAAAAATTGAAACGTTCCAAATAAATACCAAAAATTAGGCCTAAGATATATTTGATATTATGAATTCAAAAATGATATCTATTTTTCCAAATTCAAAACATATAATTCCCATTAATTATTTTAAAAATTAATTCCCGTTGTTAAAACAAATAGCGTGTTTTTAAGAGATAATAACTATCAAAAGATTGTCAATTGTTTATGTCCGGTTTAAATGTGAAATTATGTCCAATGACCAAAATTATATAAAATGGTAAAACTATATTCTAAATATACTTTAAAACCACTCAAATTCATAATTTATCACTATTAATTATTTCGATTAAAAAGTTTTTTTTAATTAAAATATGTAATTTTCACTATTTATCAAAATATGAAAGTTATCCGAAAAGTACCAAAATTTCACCCTAAGCTAATTTCGATATTAAGAATCCAAAAATGAAGTCCATTTGGAATGATAAAATTTAAAAAATTTCAAAAATTATGTATTACTATTCATAACGGCTAGTTTGATTGGTTGTGGTGTGTTAGAATCTCGAAGTTGCGTACAATGCAAGCCATTGCATTATTCAAAGGGAAACGTTCCATGGAAGCTTGGGGTGTTAAATTCTCCCCTCATTCAATAAATTTCGTCCTCACAATTTTTTAAAATTGGGTTTGAGAATATAATGTAAAGTCCCATATCAGAAAAAGATTCAATAAAACTATTACTTTAAAAGAAAGAAAGAGAGGTATAAAGGTCACCCAAGATAACCCATAATAGGATTCCATGTAGGAAAAAATGGATATGGACGATAAACTAAGTATCAAGTTCTGATGGAGAGGGATAGAAAATATGATCAGGAGAAAGTTAACAACAAGAAAACCTCAAACTTGTGTTGGGAAAAACGGTCATTAGTCTCCCAGTAGGAAAAGTAAACGGACAACATTTTTTGTTTTAAGTTACATTACATAAGGATGAGGAATTAATTTATGATATTGACTAAGAACATAAAGAGATATAATTACTTTTTTAAGTAGAGTTTCATTCTTTAATAAATGTTTATCACTAACTCAATTTTTCTTGAACAATGAGTATTCAAGAAGACTTGGTCACACTGGAAGAGCTAAAATAAACTTATATAGAATAACATGATCCATGTAGGATAAACTATATATTTACCTTGTCTTTAGAGATTAATCAAAAACAAAACAGTTAGTATAATATCTGATGATCCCCCAAATGGATATTCCATTAGAGAAAAAAAACACTAATCTTAATTTCTAAAATTAAACCAACAATACCCCAAAGTTAAATAAATACCATTCAATAATCAATTTCCCTTAAAATCCTTCAATATAATCCAAACTAATATTGAAACCCAAAACTTATAAGAATGTAATCTTCCACGTTAAATTGTATCTCCAAATGACATCAACTACTCTTAATGTCACATACTTAAAAGTAATTAACCTTATCACATATTCTTTATTATAGGTTAATCATTTCCATAAATAACCCAAATCACTATAAATCCACAATAAATAAATAGATAAAAATCCCCCATTACTCCTCAAATGAAATCCCATAGAATTCTATTTTCCTTTGGCATATAGTGTTCCCAACAAAGCGAACATCTTCCAAAATAACATTTATCACTTAATCACCAAATCATTTTCCTATAATAAGGGTATTCATTTGATAAGACATAAGATACCAAAAAAATCATTTAACTAAAATAACAGTCACACTAACCAGGGACTTCACGTAGTCCAGTGGTAGGCGATAAATCCCAATCGCACATTAGTTGTGGGTTCGATTCCCACAGCTTTTTCCGACGCGACGGGTTGTCACATGGTCTGCATGTGGTCCTTTTTTAAAAAATATATTTTATAACATTACCAAAATGAGATAAATTCCTCAAAATAACCATAAAATTATTTAACCTCAAATGTTATCTCATACCTTGAATTTTCATCCAAAAATATAATAACTTATAATTGCCTCAAACCCAATGATCGTATCAAACCAAATGGTTATTTATAACTATATCCACAAGAGAAAAGATAATTCTTCCTCAAATATCATTCTCACAAGGCAAACTGCAGGGTTACAAATACAAGATAAAATTATTTCAAAGTAAACCCATCAACAAGGAGCACTAATACTTTTTAAACATTTCTACAACCATTTATTTCCACATAGCTTCTTCTTTGACCAAGAAAATATCTTATAGAATAGGGCATTCACTCGGGTAATGGCCAGGTCCCCTACATTTACAGAAAATGACTATAAATGGATTATTGGGACCATTTTTTTCTTATTCCATAGTAATCTTCATTTTTCTTCGGCAATTCTTCACTTTATGTCCTTCCTTCCCGCATGTAAAGATTTTCTTTGTCCCATTGATACACTTTCCTCAGTGTATCCTTCCACATTTATTGCATGATGAAAATTGAGGATTCCTTTCTCCATGGTCTCCACTGCTGGAGCTCTTATCATTCATCACAATTCCCTTCCTTGTTGAGTCTGGGAATTGGTTATAATATATATTGTTGATCATATTTTTGGAAAATTGATTTGGCATGAAGATGATATCTTTTAACCCTATCAACATTCCATTTTGTTTCTCATTTCCACCACCGTTCCCACCTTGTACATAATTCTCAGAGTCACTATGACTTCCTTAGAATATATCCATTGACTAAAACCAGAAAGCATTGTATGAGTAATAGTTGTCATAAAATTATTTAGAGATTTACATGTCACCATATTCTCAATTTGAAACACATTAGGATTAACCAAGGTCGTTTACTCTCATTTTATATATAATACATCAAATCAGTTTGTAAATAAAATGTAAATTATCCTAAGCATATCCCCCGGGAGTGTCGTAACCAAGAGTGCAGCAAGGCCTGATGTCATGCACCAGTTCCCGTTCGAGTCTAGCTCAATGTGGTGTTTTCGGGTTTTACCCCTAGGTACATCTGTGCCAGAGCCGCCTCTACCAGCTCGTATCCAGATAGGGATGTATTGCTCGGAAAACTCAAAAAATCTCTACAATAACAAAATTCTAGTAAGTTCTTCTATACTAATCCTCCAAGTCTATCCTAGGGCTATATGCTCTAATCAGAGTTTATCTAAATCTAGATCCCAAGGTTTGTACTAAACCTCCATATGATACCAACTGTAATGCCCTGAACCCAGTTACCTAGAGTCGGTGCATTATTACATAACATTGGCAAGATCACAAAAGATCAAGTCTTGAAAGACCGATTAGTTTAGTATCCTTCGAAACACTAGATATATTCATAAAGTTTTCATTACATAAATAAGTGAAAAACCACAGCAACATATTGTATTCATATACCAACATACTATCCCTGCATGTCATTCATAAAATACTTCTTCACAACCTGGGAAATATAAAACATTGAAAGGGGAGAGCTCAGATGCTCAGTAAGGATAACAATATAGCAGAAACTTTCATAAATAAACATAAAAATTTATGGAAATGTATAACTAAAACAAAAGTCTATTAAACTTGAACATCACCATAATATGGCAAGGATAAAATGAAATAATTCCATTTACTTATTCACATGGATATTCTACTAGTCAAATAATCACATGAAAATATTTATAACCACTTTCATAATGACAGAATGTGTAATGCCAGCCTATTATAACCACGTAGCCAATGCCTCGTTCCAAGACTATAAATATTATTTTTTCAAGGCCTCGTGCCAAGACACTAGTTTGTCTCTTGAGATATACCGATGCATTGAGGAGCTATAAAGGGCTCCACCCATCACTTACTAATTCCAATGCATTCCTCATATGAAAAGTTTGAAACATAACATAAACATTCATATTAAAACTAGCATACTAAATGTCAATACTATTAACCACAAACCATGAATGGTATAAAAATAGAAAATCCATAGTCAAACATAACTCATTCGATAAAATATGGAAGATTGTATTGTATCAAATTAACCTCAATTGAGAATAATGAATGATATTGACATATATTAAAATAATCATCAAACTATTGAGAGAAATATCCTCCTTTTTCTTGAAAACATTTAAAATTCACACTATTTGTCATGAAGCCATTTAAAATAGATTTTTTTGAATCAAAGTGTCCCATACCACTTTGAAACTTTTAAAAAGAATTTTAATTTTAAAACCTTAATGTCCATATATATAATTCCTTAAAAACATTTTTAAAACATGGACATTAATGAGAAAGATTTAGAATAATAGATCTTTAAAACATTTAAAATGATATTTTAGTTAGAGTTCCTAACCAAAATAAAGACACTTGAATAAAAATAATTGAGGTAATAAAAACTTTATAATATCATGAGAATAAAGGGATTCATGATATACTATGTCAAATTACATTATATACACCATATAAAAGTGATTTTGTGTATAACAACAAAGTAGTCTCAATGGAATGTAAATTGAGATGAATTCTCTTATAAAGGCCATATCCTTAGGTTAAGGATAAATCAATGACATAATAATGTGTGAAAAATATAAATACATTCAATATGATTGGATATTTAGTTTAAATCAATCATATGGAATTCACACATATTCTTGTAAAAACAACATCAATGAATTGGATATTTAACTCAACAAATGGAGATTGAGTTAAAATTACTCTTATCAATTCAAATCTATGACTTGGTAATTTATCAATGGAGTGATTATGTGTATAAAAAGTATATCCACAGAAAGGTGAGTGGAAATTATGACATAATAAAATGAATAGTGATTCCACACATAATCTTGGAGTAAAATAATCAATGAAGTATGCCTAAAGCCGAATGAGTGCAAATTGAAATTTCAAATTCCCTTATCGATTAGGTAACTTACGAAACATACACACATGAAATAAGGATCATACAATGATGATGAAAATACCCATAAATTAAAGTATATCACACAATAAATACAATCATGGGCAGTACACATACACCACATGCAATAAATAAGTGGTGAACAATGGAATTCTCAGGAAATTAAGAGAGAGATAAGAAACCCCTTACTTTGTACTTTTTCCTTGGTCAACGGTAGGTTAACATTATATATAATGGTGAAATAATTGTTATTTAATTATACAGGAATCATTTACATTAATATGATATCATATATGATCTTTTATCATTGATTTGTTAATAATATCTTAGTATTATCATCATTTCGGGTGTTAACTTACTCATTTTCCTTTATATTCTTTGTTATGTTAGCCGTATTTGTTATGGATATGTTGTATATTATTCATATAAAGAATGATATAAAATCCTTAAACATTATTTTTAATCATTAAATGAGAATTAGAATCAAATGGATATGATGGGGAATGAATCTCATCGCGTTCGTGGAGACGGTAGTCCGTACGTACGCATGAGTGAAAATATCATTATTTTGATATTAAAATAATATATAATTGGATGGTATATCATATAGACAGAATCATTATCATGTTATATTTATTATTTACATGAATTATACTTCATTATTATACCCATCTAAATAATAATATATTGAATAACAATTACACCACAACGTGGAGACGGTAGGTCGTACATACGCACGTATGGTGACATGTCATTCAAGGGATGGATAGAATAATGAATGTTTTTTGTTTCATATTTAGAATAACATTACATTATATAGAAGATTCTGGATTTATTATTTTAGAATAGAAATAACAAAGAAATAAGAAGTTGAAGAAGAAAGGAACTTGAAAGAGGGTGGTGAAAACATTACCTCTTCTTCAGGTTCTTCCTTTGGATTTCATGAAAACAGCTCCTTAGGTTGGATTTATGATCACATTAAGGCCTCTAGGTTGAATTGATGGATTTTTGGAGGATATTTGGGCAGATTTTGACCGATCCAAATGGCATTGAAGTTGTGAATTAATGAGAAGGGGGAGTGCCCTTTTATAAGAGGGGCGAGAGGCTCCTTTGGAAAATCTAGAAATATTATTTTATAATAAATCCATATTCGGTTTCTAATGGATCCAAAGTAGATTATTTAAAGGTTAAGGTGGGTATAGGTCAAGAAAAACTAAACCAATAGATTTTAGACAGGTTTGGGTCACATTATTAACCCTATATTTTAGTTTTAACTCTTAGTTAATTAGTTTGACATTTACCATGTCTCTTTGTATTTTTATATTATATGGTTAATAAACATACTATAAACTTCCAAGAGACACCAAAGTGGTCATTTAATGATAAAGATATCATGATACAAGTTATTTGGCTGAACCTTATATTTTTAGGAATAGAATACGAATTAATAATATAATATTTGTTTTAAAAACGCTTTTATGTCAATTTTGACACTATTTGGAATTTGATTTTTGTGAAAATCATAAAGACATGATTACTTATAAAAAAGTTAATTAAATCAATACTAACATGTCATATTATCCTATAAAATTAGTTTAATTCATAAAAGTATCAAATTAAATTTATTTGGATATTAGAAATATCAATTATTTTAATATTTCATTAATTTTGTAATTACAGCATCACCATTGTGTCATACTAAATTAACTTATTTTATGTATAAAAATAATAAATAAAATACCAATATGTAGGAAATTGTTTTATCTTTTTAATTAATATTTACAATCAAATTTATCTTATGTATAACCCTATATAAAAAATGTTTTAGTAATTAAACTTTGATTTTAACTCTTTTAACTCTTCTTTGAATTAAACAATAATAAATGTCCTAATCTAATCCAAGTGGTCCTAAATGATAATATTTTATTCCTAAGGTTGTTTTTGGTCAAGATACACTTGTCCAATAGAATTAGGACATGTGTTAGGGTAATATTAATATCATTTTTACCCTTAATTACACTATTTACTTTTAACTGTGGTAAATAAAAGTAAAATGTTACTATTCACTGAAAATTATTTTTATCATATTGAACCACATTTTACTCCTTGATATTAACCGTGACTCTCTGATTTTCTAAGTTCCACTCACAGAAGCGGTAAAATTATGTTTTATGTAAATTTCCAAATTCTCCTAGGGGGTGGGTAAAAGACGTTGAAAAGTTCAATAAAATTTTTATATATCTAAAATTATTCTAAACTAACTTCAATGAATTAAATTTAACTTATATAGGTATTATATATCTATTTTGACCTTAATTAAATTTAAATAAAATAAATAATTTTTTAAAAAAAATTTGTTTTAAACTATAACTGAGTATTTTTCACTATTCATCAAAAATCAAAAGTTTCCAAAAAAATACCAAAAATTAGGCCTAAGCTTGATTTGATATTATGAATTAAAAAATGATGTCTATTTTACTAAATTAAAAACATATAAGTTGCATTAATTAATTTACAAATTAATTCCCATTGTCAAAACAAATAGCATGTTTTTAAGAGATAATAACAATCAAAAGATTGACACTTGTTTATGTCTGGTTTAAATGTGAAATTACGTCCAATGACCAACATTGTATTAAATGGTAAAAATATATTCTAAATATACTTTAAAACCAATAAAATTAATAATTTATCACTATTAATTATTTCGATTAAAGAAGTTGTTTTTAATTAAAATTTATTAATTTTCACTATTTATAAAAATATGAAAGTTATCCGAATAGTACCAAAATTTCACCCTAAGCTAATTTCAATATTACGAATCCAAAAATGAAGTCCATTTTGAAAGATAAAATTTATAAAATTTAAAAAATTAGGTATTACTATTCATAACGGCTAGTTTGATTGATTGTAGTGTGTTAGAATCTCAATGTTGCATACAATGCAAGCCATTGCATTATTCAAAGGGAAACATACCATGGAAGCTTGGGGTGTTACATAAGTTAGTCCATTTCATTCCCCTTTCCAATTTCGTAGGGTTTAATTATATTTGTGTAGGGTTTTATTCCCTTTTCCTTGAAGTGAAAAATGACCAGGGGGTAGGGTTTCGAACCTAGGGTTTAACCTTGGGTTTTCTTGGACTTTTATTGTGGTTTTAGTTTTGATCTAGGTCCATCTTAAAACGGCGGTGGTGCGATTTGATTTTTGCACAAAGGATTCATTGTTTTAACAAATTTGGTAGGTGATTCCATATGTATGCAATCTCTATGAATTGACTTAAAGTTTTAATGAAATATTCATGTTCATTTAATTTTATGGTTGCAACAAAAAATAGTTTTAGTGGTTTTTGTAATGAAAATGAATTTTTAATGCCAATTTTAGGTGAAATTGGAGGTTTTTCATGGAAGTCTCTTGTTGATTCTTTTGGGGCTTCCATATCACTACTTATTTTATTTTATTGGGATGTACCAGGGCTGAAAATACTGATTTTAATGTTTATCCCTTTTGTTTGTTGCTGTGAAAGTTGGTTTTAATAGTGTTGTAGAATTTGTGAACATTAAGGGTCATGTTTGTTTAAAAATAAAAGTTTTACAAATATTACATTTCTTGGTTCACATAAGTCTGCCCTAAAATTTATTTTTTGGTTTAATTGAAATATATAAGGCTTATTTTTCTGTTTTGGTAACTTATAAGTGTGCATATAGTGTTCAATGTGGGGTTATCAGGGAGTGTTGGGAGCAAAACAATGTGGGTTTTTGAGAAATTGTTTTATGAAAAAATCAAAGTGTTTTGTTGTGTGTTTTAAATGGTATAATGTGTGTATGGATACTGTATTGTTTGTAAGTGAATAGTATTGGTGTATTTATATGAAAATGGATGCATGTGGAATGCTGAATTTGTTTGAGCATAAAGGGGGAAGCCCGGGTACCTAGGTGGGGCGGATGTGTACTAGTACGACTAATGAACCGGATGGGTTTTGTCCCTATTTCACCTAGAATTTGGATAACAAAAACTCTAAATAAACTATGTGGATGTTGATTTGGGACCAATAGGTTATGGGTATGTTCCCTACTAGTGGCTGGTGCATGAGAATGGATTTTACTATGGTTACTTTACACCGAGGTATGAGGTACATGGGGCTCGAGACTATCTAGTGCCTAGAGGTGTTCCCGATTTTGTTTCTCATTGTGTTTGTGGTATTTTCCATTGTATTTGTGTGTTTTTGGAAGTACTTTACAGTAGCTAACATGTCTATTTAAATGTGTGAACATTCTGAAAACTTTATATTGAAAATTTTTTTCAATTGAAAGTTGCATTTCTTGGATTTTATCACTGCTTTTCTTTGCGTATTAAAATTGCTTTCTTTTTCAAATTGTATTGCGTACCCTTTGAAATCATTGGGTGGTATCATATTAGGCTTAGGCTCACACCCTACTTACACCCCTTGGGTTTAATTAGACTTGGTTATGTTTGACTCAGGTAATGGAAAGGCTAAGGGTGATGGCGATTCAGGGTGTTAGTCCCCATCCTTGGGGCGGAGTTGTGGAGATGAATTGGGGGTGATGAACCCTTGTCATGTGGAGTCCGTGGGGATGTTTTGTTGCTATTTCATTATTTATTTGGTCCTTTTTTATTGTATTTGAACTTATGTATTCAAATCATGATTTTTGTATAAACCTTGTTGGAATGAATTTTTAGATTAATTTTATCAAATATTTTTTTGGTGTTTTATTTATACATATTCGGGTAAATCGTTCCCAAACCATGATAAATGATACCCAGGAACTTGTTCCAGCACATGGGTATTGGGAACGCCCTTCGGGCCTTGTCACGGGTTGGGTTTGGTGCTAGTTTTGGCGGCAACCAAATTCAGTTCGTGACAAAATGGTATCGAAGGAGGTTCACTCTCTATGGGTCACGTTATTTGGAGAACAGTTCAGATAGTCTGGAGTTAGGTTTTTCGGGACTTGGCATTCTAGTTATGAGTAATGTGGCTGATCACCACACCTAATGATGGGATTCATGTCACCAGGGGATGTCAGGATTTATATGAGTCCTTTGGATTTCATGGATTGATGATGATTAGGGGAAATGAAAAGAGAGTTGGGTTTATGGTCTCAGTGAGCTCGCATGGCCTGTGTAACAACCTGAGATTTTATAAGATAAATATTTTTAATTTCATTCATATCTTCTGTTGTACGAAACACCAAGATTATCTTGCGCTACACGCAACACCGTATTAACTTGCAGTATACACAACACTATTTTTGGCTCGTGTTACACACAAGTTCAAGTTCGTTTGATAGAAGTTATTCTATGCAACATTGAGTTTATATATATATATATATTCAATGTATAAATAAAATATGGTTGGATTCTATTACACGCAACAATAATGGTGTCTTGCACTACACGCAACCCTAACTTGGCTTGCATTACACGCAATCGCGACCTTCTTTGATAGCGTGTGTTGTACGCAATATCAGGTTTCACTAAACAATGATATATGGTTATAATATTTTTATGCACTAGATGTAATGAATAGTATTAAATAAAATTTTAATTTTATAACATTATTATTCATCTTATATATTTTCTAGAACATGGTATGAGAACAAAATAAATTTTTCGGGTAAAATAAGTATTTTTCAAAAAATACAGTTTTTCCACCTTTTGATGGCGCACCGAAATTAAATCTAGTTTTGACATGTTTATAAGTTAAATTTGACAAAATAAAATTCTTCCTTGGAATCAGGATATAAAAATTTACTTTGGATAAAATTTTCATATTATTCTGATAACTTTAATATTTTAATGAATAGTAAAAACACGCTATATTTTAATTAAAAACAACTTTTTTCATCGTAATAATTTATATGGTTAAATTATAATATTGAATAGTTTTAAAGTATAAATAGAATATATTTTTACCATTTAATATAATGTATGTAATTATCATTGATTTTACATTGAATTCATAGGTTAAATCAATTCAATCTTTGGCAATGTTTTAACTTTTAAAACCTATTCGCTTAACAACAGGATTAATTTTAAATTAATTACTGCAACTTCGGTGTTTTGAATTTTGAAAAATGGATTCCACATTTGGAATCAGTGGGTCCAAATTATGTTAATAGGTTACTTTTTTTTATATTATGAATAGTAACTATGTTAATTTTTCTTTACTGCAGTTAAAGGTAAATAGGGTAATTCAAGGTTAAAAAAATATTATAATAATTTAAAATTACCTTGAAACTTCTCCTAACCATATTGGATGAGTAGTGGCCGACCATGGGCATCCGTGGGACGATATTGGGACCACAATGAGTCACTTGGTAGTGAAAATGACAAATTGGATTAATTAATTTAATGTAAAGACAAAATTGACTTTAAAAACAATCTTTTAGTAATTAATTTTTATAAGGGGTTATATAAGTTATATTTTCTACTATAAATATTATTTGGAAATCTAAAAAGATTACCTACATCATGGTATTTTTTTCATAATTTTTAGACATCAAATGAATTAAATTTTTTATGAAACAATAATGATGTAGTGTTTACCTCATTAATAAATGATTTAAATAAATAAGATTATAATGATTAAAATATCATCCAAAACCTGTCCAATTCCAATTTGATGATTTTATTTAGAATGTGAGTAATCTTATATTCGACATTAATGTGTTTTGGACCTCTTTAAACCGAAGATAAGTTTATAATAAAATAATGTTTTCACACTTTCATAAAGAGACCCTCCTCTCCATTATAAAAGGACACCACTTCTATGCCATTCCTCACACCTCTCAAGCCTTCTGGATCATCTAAACTCTGCCCAAATAATCTCCCTACATCCATATCCTCCCCATTGAAGCCTTACATTAGGCAGAAGACTCTCCAAGAAGTCCTTTTGGTTCAAACCAAAGGATGTTACCAAAATTAAAGGTAACGGTTTCTCTTAAGTTGTTTTCTTTTATTCTACTTCTCCAACCCCTAAAATCTTTTTAATAATTTCTTTTGTAACAAAAACAATATCCTAAATATACTAGGATGTTGTTATGAGAAGGATTATAACTAAACTTACACACACCTCCATCTAATGGATGAAGAACATAATGTTTCTGTGATGGCAAAGTAACGCCTCACGAAACGATGATTGTTCGATTTTCTCCTACCGCCTCTCATGGTGGACATTATGATGGCACTGTATTTATATATAATATATATTATGTTTATTATTTCCTTATTCTTCTTTACTTCCCAATTATATCAAGCCTTTACGGTTTCCATAGTCAGTAAATACGATAATCTCATTTGAAGAAGTGCGGACTACCGCCCCCTCAAAGTGATGCGATTCGTTAATACCTTATGTGGGATGTATAATGGATGTGGTTAATGATATTATATATGATATTATACTGGAATTATAATATACCTATGTATCATTATGTTTTAATTCCATTAAAATAAGAAATAGAAATTAAAGTAGCGTTCATGCGTACGTACGGCTTACCGTCTCTATGAACGGTGCGTTTCATTTCTTACCTCCATATGTTATGTACTGTTATAAATTCTTGTATATTCGGGATATATAATGAATGTATATGATATATAAATCATTATTTACATTTTTAAGTAAGTAAATAATGATATATGTAATAATAACATCAAGAAAAACAAGTCCAAACACATACGATAAATAAGATGATTTTACCCAAAACGCTACATTAACATTAATTTACAAAAGAATGGGTAATATAAATTCATAATTGAACCATATATGATATCATTACAATGAATATGACTCAATAATAAGTAAATTACATTATTTAAATCATTATACAGGAGGTTCGGATACATACAAAGCAAATCAGACGTACGGTAAGGGATAACTTTTCCAATCTCGTTCTTTTCCGAGATTGTTTATTCGTAAGTAATTATTGGGGTTATGGTTATCATCCAAGTCCATGTTTTATAAAAGTGTTTTTATGTATGTTCAATTTCCTTTTTACCCATTTTTTCTTTTACTACATGATATGTAAGGAATCTTTCTTTCTTTCTTTTTTTTACGTTACGAGGTACTTTTTGACTTTTCCAATAAAAGTACGAGGAGAATGTTTTTTTAACTTATACGGCATGAAATTATTTTTACGGTTTTATAAAGAATTATTATAATTAAGCTTCCTCCAAAATATTTCATGACTATTTTCAAAAAAATATCTTTGTTTTAAAATTGCATGACGTTTTGTGAAATGAAATTGATTTTGAAGAAGAGAGGATACTTTCCTCAAGAATTCATTTCAAGTGTTTTATCAAAACCATTTTTCAATCTAAGATGACATTATTTTATATGTGTATGTTTCAAGTATAATGTCCCTATGATTTACATGGTTTCAATTTTCTTATGTTGATATATCCATTTGTTTTATATGGATTATGTGATGATGGGATGATGTTTATGAAACCCATTTTATTCTTTGGGTTATGATTAATGTTTCAAATTTATTTTGTGGCACAAGTAAGAATGATTTCATTATGAGATGGGTGGGACCTATATCTCCCCCCAATGAATTGGGTAAAGATTTATATCTCATGAGATAGACATGGCTGGAACGGTAAATTAATCTGGTTCAATGTTACAAGACTGAAACGAGGAGTGAACTCGATTCAGAAAGGGACTTTGTCCACCAAGATGGTTCTGGTAGCAATCCCTTGGCTACTATGGAAATCATAATGTTTTCCACAATTACAAGTTTTATTCCCATGCTATTTTACCAGGATTAATGTTTCTTTATGATCTATGCCTTACGTATTTCCATGTTTTATTTCATTTCTCAAGATCTTGATGTTTAAACATTGTGTTCATGTTTTTAACTTCTAATGTATATGGTTTGTTTTATTTTATCCATGCTTACCCTTACTAAGCATTTGAGCTCACCCTTTATATGTTTTCTTTTTCCTAGGATATAAATAAAGGTTTTAGGTAAGAAAACATAAGGGGAAGATCCTTATGGGAGATGTTGAAGATCTTTCACCACGATTAGAAGATTACATTCCGAGTTTCCAAAGACACTAAACTATTACGGTTCTTGAGTTTTGAATTTTGTTATGTATTAAGTATTCCAAAAAAGTAATGTGTTGTCCATTCACGTCAAGCTTTGGGTCTCTACAGTTCGTATCAGAGGAAAGGTTTAGTCAACCTTTGGAAACTACGATGCGAAAACGTTAGTGAGATCCCTAGAGATATTTCTATGGTATATTTAGGGATTTCCCTAAGGATAAGTATACGTAGAGGATATAGTCCTAGAAATATAGTAACGATCGTAGAATTTAACCTAAGATGTTAGATATTGAAGGTACTCCCCCTTTATAATGTTGTTTTCCCTAGCATGGTATTTGCTTCCCACACTATTATTTTTGGGTTTTAGATGATGGCTGGAACCTGAAGGAACCGTTTTGATCAATGTAATGGACAATGCAATGATTGTCCTCCTGACCAAACCAATGTCATGGGAGATGGAGTGCACGATCTTATTTCTATACTTACACAAGATATGAATCATTCTGGACTTTAAAATGAGCAGATAAAGGAGCAACATTCTGTTGAATCCTTCATGAGGCAGCGTCCACCTTCATTCAGTGGGTCTTCTGATCCCTTAGTGGCGGAACAATGGATCAGTACTACTAAAAAGATATTTTCAGTTCTACAATGTTCTGAGCATGATAAATTCATCTTAGCAGTATATCATTTGGAAGGTGATGCTGATCAATGGTGGAATCTTATCAAGAATACGAGGAAAAGAGATGAAATTAAGTCCATGGAATGTGATGAGTTCAAGAACTTATTTTTCATTAAGTACTTACCTCATATTATTCGAACAAAGATGGAAAAGGAGTTTCTTGAGCTTAAGCATAAGGATGATGAATCTGTTGGTATATACGAAGCGAATTTTACAAGACTTGCAAGGTATGCATCTGGCATTATCATCCAACCTGAAAGTAAAATTGATCGATTTTTCCGCGGCTTAAAACCAAGTCTTCGAAGGGCATTAGCTATAAGAGACTTCAGTATATATGTAGAAATTTTGCGTTGTTCTATCAAGGTAGAACTGGAAGTTGGTGTTATGCATCCATATCATGGTTTTTACAAGAAACAAAAGATGGAGTTCAAGGAAAAATCTCAGAACAATGGTGAAAAAAGGTGAATGTTTCTTTATGCTCAAAGTGTGTAAAGAAGCATGGTGGAGATTGTCTAAAAGGTACTAGAAAATGTTTCAAGTGTGGAAAAGAAGGTCATCGAGTAGCTGAGTTCCAAAGTAATGGGAAAAAGGTTTCAAATGACGTGAATAGAGAAAAGCCTTCAGAGAACGCTCCACCAACACTTCAATGCTTCAAGTGCAAGGAAATGGGGCATTATGCTAATCAATGCTCTAATCCAAGGATTAATGACGATCAATGTGAGCAACCTCTTAAGAAAAAGGACAAAGGGAAGTCACATGCGATCACTATCAGAAATGTTGAGTATGAAAATGATGTGATGGAATGATTATGTTTTTATGTAAAGGGATTCCAAAATAATGTTGTGAATCTTATTTATAGTATTATGGAACATTGGAAGATCTATATAATGGTTTATTGTGGTTTTTGATAATTATATGGTACCATTAACCATGAAAATAGATTCAAATATTTTGGAAAGCAGATGATATGCACATAATGAAGGGATAAGAATATAGTGAGATGTTTGATTGTATTCATGAGCTCATGATTGATATAAGGACTAAGTGATATCATGGTTTGAGTATATAGAATTTTGAGGATTTTGGTATGTGGAAAGTGTTAACTTTTAACTGCATTCATGTTTTCACTAAGGTTCAATGGGTATTCATTATTCAAGAGAATACATGATTAAGTTATTCACATGTTTGTAATTTGACGAAAAAGATATATCTTATGATATATGGGGGATAAATGATGGAATTCACGTGATTGTTATGTGACATTTGAAGTAATCATTTTCTTTATACTATGAGCTTGGACCGAAGTATTTTAGATAAGCTTAAATATTGGAATGGTTTATATTGTACATAAGTTATTATTGTTTAAGGATTTAATTTTTTTGATATTATTGATGGGATGTTATAGTACTGTAGTTTTAGAAAAAGGACAGCCTGCAGGACGGGTGATAGCCCATCGCGTCGGATAAGGCTGTGGGAATCGAACCCACAACTGAAGTGCGACTGACCTTTATCGCATACCAAAGGCCTACAGGAAGTCCCTAGTTAGTGGAAAGTAGTTTTATTTTATTAAGCGGTATGATAAATAAACTATAAGTCAATATTTGGAACCATATACGATTATTCTCACCATAAGATGGACTTATAACTTTTGATAAACTTTTGTTTGAAATAGATGGAATGACCCATCATTCTATCACATGATCTGCTAACGCTTCACAAATAACAAACTAAACTTCATTTCTTTAAGAGATGAAGTGGAAATTGTTCAATTCACAAACAATAGTGAGATTGTATGAAAATCATGTAAGTATTTCTTTTAATTCATCAACTTTAGGGAAATGATATTGAAAACCAAAAATTTTGTCCTAGTGCTCTTATATCCGAGGAATCAGATGGTACCTTAGATCATCAAAAATTTATGGCTTTGTGATTTATGGCTTTTTTATAGCCATGTTCTCTACCACTCTCCATCAGAACTTGATGGTTATATTTTTCTTCCATATCCATATTTTAACCTATGTTCTCCTAAATGGAAACCCAGTGATGAATTACTTTGAATAAACGTTACATTTTATACTTTAGTTTTTAAAATTAAGTTTTAGTATTCCTTTTTACGATGTGGGTTTCTATGAATAGTAAAAGATTTATAACCCCGATGAATTTCGAGGGCGAAATTCATTTTAAGGGGGGTAGAATGTAACAACCCGAGATTTTATAAGATGCATTCTTTTTAATTTCATTCATATCTTCTGTTGTATGATACACCAAGATTATCTTGCGCTACACGAAACACCGTATTAGCTTTCAGTATACGCAACACTATTCTTGGCTCGTGTTACACACAATTTCAAGTTCGTTTGATAGAAGTTATTCTACACAACATTGATTGTATATATATATATATATATATTAAATGTATAAATAAAATATGGTTGGATTCTGTTATACACAACAAAAATGGAGTCTTGCATTACACACAACCCTAACTTGGCTTTCATTACACGCAATCATGACCTTCTTGGATAGCGTGTGTTGTACGCAATATCGGGTTTTACTAAACAATGATATATTGTTATAATATTATTATGAACTTGCCATTATGAATAGTATTAACTAAATTTTTAATTTTATAACATTATTATTCATCTTACATATTTTCTAGAACATGGTATGAGAACAAAATAAATTTTTCGGGTAAAATAAGTATTTTTCAAAAAATGCAGTTTTGCCGCCTTTTGATGGCGCACCCACATTAAATATAGTCTTTGACATGTTTATAAGTTCAATTTGACAAAATAAAATTATTCTTTGGAATCAGCATATAAAAATTTACTTTGGATAAAATTTTCATATTATTCTGATAACTTTCATATTTTAATGAATAGTAAAAACATGCAATATTTTAATTAAAAACAAATTTTTTCATCGTAATAATTTATAAGGTTAAATTATAATATTGAATGGTTTTAAAGTATAAATAGAATATATTTTTACCATTTAACATAATTTATGTCATTATCATTGATTTTACATTGAATTCATAGGTTAAATCAATTCAATCTTTGACAATGTTTTAACTTTTAAAACCTATTCGCTTAACAACAGGATTAATTTTAAATTAATTACTACAACTTCAGTGTTTTCAATTTTGAAAAATGGATTCCATATTTGGAATCAGTGGGTAAAAATTATGTTAATAGGTTACTTTAATTTTTTTTATATTATGAATAGTAACTACGGTAATTTTTATTTACTACGGTTAAAGTTAAATAGGGTAATTCAAGGTTAAAAGAATATTATAATAATTCAAAATTACCTTGAAAATTGTCCTAAACTTATTTTATGAGTAGTGGCCGACCATGGGAATCCTTGGGACGATTTTGGGTCCCCAATGAGCCACTTGGTAGTGAAAATAACAATTTGGATTAATTAATTTAATGTAAAGACAAAATTGACTTTAACAAACATATTTTAGTAATTAATTTTTATAAGGGGTTATAAAAGTTTTATATTAGACTATAAATATTATTTGGAAATCTAAAAAGATTCCCTACATCATGGTATTTTTTTCAAAATTTTTAGACATCAAATGAATTAAATTATTTATGACACAATAATGATGTAGTGTTTACCTCATTAATAAATTATTTAAATAAATAAGATTATAATGATTAAAATATAATCCAAAACCTTTCCAATTACAATTGGATGATTTTATTTCTAATATGAGTCATATTATCTTTGAAATTAATGTGTTTTCGACCTCTTTAAACCGAAGATAAGTTTATAATAAAATAATGTTTTCACACTTTCCTAAAGAGCCCCTCCTCTCCCTTATAAAAGGAGACCACTTCTATGCAATTGCTCACACCTCTCAAGCCTTTTGGCTCCTCCAAAATCTACCCAACTAAGCTTCCTACATCCCTCTCCCCCCCCTTGAAGCCTTACATTAGGTAGAATACTATCCAAGAAGTCCTTTTGGTTTAAACCAAAGGAAGTTACCAAAATTAAAGGTAATAGTTTCTCTTAAGTTGTTTTCTTTTATTCTACTTCTCCAACCCTAAACTCTTTTTAATACTTTCTTTTATAACAAAAAAAATATCCTAGATATACTAGGATGTTTTTATGGGAAGGATTCTAACTACACATACACACACCTCTATCTAATGGATGAAGAACATAATGTTTCTGTGATGGATAACTAACGCCTCACGAAACGATGATTGTTCGATTTTCTCCTACTGACTCTCATGGTGGCCATTATGATGGAACTGTATTTATATATAATATATATTATTTTTATTATTTACTTATTCTTCTTTACTTCCCAATTATATCAAGCCTTTACGGTTTCCATAGTCAGTAAATACAATAATCTCATTTGAGGAAGTGCGGACTACCACCCCCTCAAAGTGATGTGATTCGTTAATACCTTATGTGAGATGTATAAAGGATGTGGTTAATGATATTATATATGATATTATACTGGAATTATAATATACATATGTATCATTATGTTTTAATTCCATTAAAATAAGAAATATAAATGAAAGTAGCGTTCATGCATATGTACGACTTACCGTCTCCATGAACGATGCGTTTCATTTCTTACCTCCATATGTTATGTACTATTATAAATTCTTGTATATGCTTGTATATTCTGGATATATAATGAATGTATATGATATATAAATCATGATCTACATTTTTTAATTAATTAAATCTTGATATAAGTAATAATAACATCAAGAACAACAAATCCAAACACGTACGATAAATAAGATGATTTTACCCAAAACGCTACTTTAACATTAATTTACAAAATAATGGGTAATATAAAGTCATAAGTGAACCATATATGATATCATAACAATGAATATGATTCTTTAATAAGTCAATGAAATTATTTAAATCATTATACAGGATGTTCGGATACATACGAAGCATATCGGACGTACGGTAATGGATAACTTTTCCAATCTCATTCTTATCCGAGATTGTTTATTCATAAGTAATTACTGGGGTTATTGTAATCATCCAATTCCATGTTTTATAAAAGTGTTTTTATGTATGTTTAATGTCCTTTTTACCCATTTTTTCTTTTACTACATGATATTTAAGGAATCATTCTTTTTTTTCCTTTTTTTACGTTACGAGGTACTTTTTGACTTTTCCTACAAAAGTACGAGGAGAATGTTTTTTTAACTTTTACAGCATGAAAGTATTTTAATGGTTTTATAAAGCCTTATTTTCATGAATATTCCTCCAAAATCTTTCATGACTATTTTCAAAAAAATCTCTTTCTTTTAAAATTTCATGACGTTTTGTGAAGAGAAATTGATTTTGAAGAAGAAAGGATATTTTCCTCAAGAATTCATTTCAAGTGTTTTATCAAAACCATTTTTCCATATAAGATGAAATTATTTTATATGTGTATGTTTCAAGTATAATGTCACTATGATTTACATGGTTTCACTTTTCTTATGTTGATATATCCATTTGTTTTATATGGATTATGTGATGATGGGATGATGTTTATGAAACCCATTTTATTCTTTGGGTTATGATGAATGTTTCAAGTTTATTTTATGGCACAAGTAAGAATGATTTCATTATGAGATGGGTGGTACATATATCTCCCTTCAATGAATTGGATAAAGATTTATATCTCATGATATAGACATGGCTGGAACGGTAAGTTAATCTGGTTCTGTGTTACAAGACTGAAACAAGGAGTGAAATCGATTCAGAAAGGGACTTTGTCCACTAAGACGGTCCTGGCAGCAATTCCTTGGATACTATGGAAATCATAATGTTTTGCCACAATTACAAGTTTTATTCCCATGCTATTTTATCAGGATTCATGTCTCTTTATGATCTATGCCTTACGTATTGCCATTTTTTATTTCATTTCTCAAGATCTTGATGTTTAAACATTGTGTTCATGTTTTTAAGTTCAAATGTATATGGTTTGTTTTATTTTATCCATGCTTACCCTTACTGAGCATTTGAGCTCCCCCTTTATATGTTTTCTTTTCCCCAGGATATAAAGAAAGGCTTTATGTAAGAAAACATAAGGGGAAGATCTTTATGGGAGATGTTGAAGATCTTTCACCATGATTAGAAGATTACGTTCCGAGTATCCAAAGACACTAAACTATTATGGTCCTTGATTTTTGAATTTTGTTATGTATTAAGTATTCCACAAAATTAATGTGTTGTCCATGTACGTCAAGCTTCGGGTCTCTACAGCCTGGCAAGACATTTGGAGCTGGAGATATTCCCTAGAACACTCTCTATGATAGTGAAGTGATTGGAATATGGTCTCCAACCATATTTCAAAGTCAACCACTAAAACTAGTTTCCTCTCGCATTGTCTTGTGTTCTTTAGTTTTAAATATTGGAACTTTGGTTTTAAAGTGACTTGGTTTTAAGAAGTGTAATGTTTTTGTGAAATTATTTTCAAATAAATATGGAATGCTTTGATTTATAAAATGGTGGAACTGAATATTTAGAATTATTTTGAAATTTAAAATCATTTTCTTACACCTCTTTTGAAAGCAGAAACTATACTGAAGTTGGTTTTGAAAAAGTGTTTCTAATAGAGTTTTCTAAACTATTGAAAGGTGTTTTAATGGGATGAGATGTTTTCAAATTAATTTGTATGAATTGAAAGTGAGTTTTTATTTAAATGATTGATCCTTTATTAAAATCTTGTTAATATGTAATTTGGGTTTGATTTCGTGGTTAGAGGTTTTGAGAAAAATAGGTATTGGTTGACTATTTTGGTTTTGAAAAGTGGAAAGAATTTTTTTATTTCAACCTTTAGTATTTCCATGAGCGACCACTTGCATGGGGTTATATGGGATGATGGATGGTTAATGGAATGGTTGGATGAGTTCTGGGATGGATATGAGGAGGGTTCCCATTATGGCACAAAAACATGCATGTGTAAGGCCCATGGTGTACCATTGGTGGATATGCCAACCGCTGAATCGTTTATTTTCAAAAAAATTATTTTAAATGAGAAACGTGATGTATTTATTAATTTTTTGGGATGGTGTGTATTATGTTTTTTTAAATGTTGATGTTTTGGGATGTTTTGAGTCCAAGAACCCCTCCAGTTTGTATTTTGTTTTGGGTTTGTGTTTGGTCGGTAAGCTGTGTTGAAGGGCCGGTTAGTGGTCTCTTATGAGAAATGTTTGGGGATGCTTTTACGGTGTTTCCTTTCATGTGTTTGGATCTGGTTTGTGGTATATCTTGACCAATGGACCATCTTGGTTGGGTCCTTAGGTTTAATCGTTGGATAAGGAACTCCCCATTAAGGGTTAGTGCACAACTGAAGTGCAACCTGGATTGTTTCTCCATTCGAAGACCCTCTAATTGATCAATATAAGGAATATTTTTCTTGAGATTTTTAGATTGTGTCTAAACCCATTCCTTTATTGGTTTTTTGTATCCTCTTGTAGTGGGAGAGTGATCATAGAATGTTTAAAGAGACCTTAGCCTCTCATGTTTCCTGATTTGCTAAATGTGGAGTGGCATGGGATTGTTAGCATGGATGAGTATCTGGATGGTGTCTAAGAGGTCCTATCAATCCTTCATAGTCTCTTAGAAGAAGGAGTTAAAAATAAACTACCAGTGTGGGAAATATAGTCATGAGAGGATATTGTGTCCACTTTCTAGAATTTTGTGTTGTTTGGGGATGTTGTATAAGGTCCCACTCTATTCATTGTTTATATCAGTCGCAATGGTCAGGTTCGGTGAAGCCTTATGATTTCGTGCACTCGATTGACTTTAAAGGTGAAATTCATGAAATCCTCTAATAGTATCTTTATGCTGGGAGAATGTCTCCCTTGGAAAAACTTCAAAATATTCTATTTTAGAGGAAGGTGATTATAGTTGTTATTTACTTGTATAGTTTCTCACTCGAAGAATCAAGGTGTGATGTGTGTTCATTTTCTAAGCCCTTGTTTCAGTGAAATATCAGGTTAGGGTAAAGTGAGTTTGGAATGTGTTATGTCTTGGGAATATTATTGGGGATTTCAGTATAGTTGTTGGTGGCACCAAAATAAGAATTATCATTCAGGGGGGTTTCCAAATCCTAACTGTGAGGTCAAAGATGCTTCAATCATTTAAGCTCCAACCATAGGCCTCAGAGAGAAGCTGACTCATAGTCAAGGGAAATCCCAGGGTTGTTCAAACCCATGTACAATGTCTTGTCCTTAGTATGAAAGATAGTAAGAGTTTAAACCTCTAGTGTCATCATATTTCTTCCATTGTTCCCATTCAGTGGAAATAGGTTGAGGGCCTTGCACCCATGTCATCACCTAATGTCATTCCCTCCCCTTTTCATTTCCATTGAGTCATTAGATAATGGTTGGAAATTTGGATAGATATTCTGAGGAAAAATATTGGGTATGATTAGTAGTGACCATGTTCTAGGAAGCCATGCAAAAAAGAATGATCTGCACATTTAGTGCAGAATTCCCCAAACCGTGCGGACTGACCCTACGCGCTTCCCAAATCATTAAAAAAATGGGTCCTTCTGTGTCGGCCCATGCTAGTCAATTAAGATAGATGGTTCTTATGGTGGAGAGACCCACTATGATTCTCATGTACATTCCTTCATAAACTATAAATGGAATTCTACCCTTTATACTAGGGAGTTCATTCAGGCCTCCCTCTGTTAGTGTCTTGATTATGTCTCAGAAAAAAATATAGGTTGCCTCTTATGGTGGGGTGCCTATTTGTGTCCCCAAATACCAATAGCTCAGATTTCTCCATGGTATTGGCATGGTGGTAGGTAGTCTCATTCAGAAATTTCTAGATACCAAAATCTTCCTTTAGTAAACGTTGTTATTGGAGAGCTCCCAATGGTTTAGTTAATGTCAGGTAAGTGTAACCTTGTTCGAAGTTGTTGTTCTTTTGGGTGAATTTCCTGAGTATTGTTCGGATAATGTTTCAGGAGTTTTATTTTGGGATAAAGTATTAATGTGATCTATCATCTCAGGAAAGTG
This sequence comes from Viscum album, assembly GCA_963277665.1. Classification (NCBI taxonomy): domain Eukaryota; kingdom Viridiplantae; phylum Streptophyta; class Magnoliopsida; order Santalales; family Viscaceae; genus Viscum; species Viscum album. The sequence goes on along the minus strand of OY728153.1, from coordinate 1,351,646,437 downwards.
GTTTAAGTTTGGTTTGTGAGATTAATAATTCCTTAATTGATCACTGGAGGTGTTTTGTCCCTTGGGGGCGAAGCTTGGCAATGAAGTACATCTTGGTTTATCAGTTGGGTTTGGTTTTCATATCTGGACTTGCTGTAGTTTTCCGTGGAAGAATAGTTTTCATGTTGGGGAGAATTTTCACATAAATGAATTATCTTAAAGTTAAATTTCATTTAATTTATATTTATGCTTTTTTTGGGGTTTCTCAAGCTTTTATGGTGGAATGTGTGAGTTTTCGTGAATTGGGCCAAACCGTGAGCTCAATTCTAGAGTTAAAAATAAATTTTGTTTCTTTTATAAATTTTATATTTTTTATTATTTTTCACCCATTCTAATTCCTAAATGGTATCCCCTGACATATTAACACCACCGTTTTAGTTTGGAGGCTTTAGAAATCAATAACCATGGTGTATATGGGTTTTTATTTAAGGGATTGGCCCTGCCCGAAATCCCAATTCCAGTTTTACAAATCAAATTTGATTAATTAATAAATTATTCAATATTAAGGTTTTTTTGGTGATTCCAAGACTCAAACATGTCCATGGAACCCAGAAGAACTCCCAACCTCTCTCTCTACTCTTTGGATCTCTTCTTCATCGCGATTGAGTGCTGGACTTCTTAAGGTTTTGAAAATAGGGCATATTTGTGTAGGTATGTTAATTCAATCATAAATCTCTAAATTATTACTCTTTTCCCTCAATTCTAGTTCATAAATGACCTCCACATTCTTGTTAGAACAAAACCCTAATTGTGGGCGCTTTCAATTTTAGATACTGGTTTTTTGGGGAGATTCATTCAAGATTTCTCAAGTAAGTTAGTCTATTTCATTCCCCTTTCAAATTTCTTAGGGTTTCATTCTATTTGATTAGGGTTTTTTCCCTTTTCCTTGAAGTAAAAAATGACCAGGGGGAAGGGTTTCAAATATAGGGTTTAACCTTGGGTTTTATTGTACTTTTATTGTTGTTTTAGGTCTGATTTAGGTCCCTCTTGATGCGACGGTGGTGCGATTTGATTTTCGCACAAAGGGTTCAATGTTTTAACTAATTTGTCAGGTGATTCTATATGTATGAAATATCTGTGAATTGACTTGATATTTTTATGACATTTTCATGTTCATTTAATTTTATGTTTGCAGCAAAAAATAGTTTTAGTGATTTTTTAATGCAAATGAATTTTTAATGCAATTTTAGGTGAAATTGGGGTTTTTTTCATGGAAGTCTCTTGTTGATTCGTTTGGGGATGCCCTATACCTACTTATTTTATTTTATTGGGATTTACTTGGGCTTAAAATACTATTTTTAATTTTTATCCTTTTTGTTTGTTGCTGGAAAAGTTGGTTTTAATGGTGTTGTGGATCTTGTGAACATTAAGTGTCATGTTTGTTTAAAAATGAATGTTTTACAAAGATTACATTTCATGGTTCAAATGGGGATGCCATAAAATTGATTTTATTGTTTAATTGAAATGTATAATGATACCTATTCTATTTTTGTAACTTATTGGTGTGCATATAGTGTGCAATTTGGGGGTTTCAGGGAGTGTTGGCTGCAAAACAATGTGGGTTTTTGAGCAATTGATTTATGTAAAATCAAAGTGTTTTGTTGTGTGTTTTAAATGATATAATGTGTGTATAGATACTGTATAGTTTTTAAGTTACTGGTATTGGTGTTGTTATATAAAAATGGATGCATGTGGCATTCTGAATTTGTTTGAGCACAAAGGGGGAAGCCCGGGTACCTAGGTGGGGCGGATGTGTACTAGTATGACTAGTGGACCAGATGAGTTTTATCCCTGTTTCACCTAGCATTTGGATAAAGACAACTCCAACTAAACTATGTGGATGATGATTTGGGACCACTAGGTTATTGGTATGTTCCCTACTACTGGCTCGAGCACAAGAACGGATTTTACTATGGTTACTTTACACCGAGGTATGAGGTACATGGGGCCCGAGACTATCTAGTGCCTAGGGGTATTCCCGATTTTTTTGCTCATTTTGTTTGTGGTATATTCTATTGTATTTGGGTGTTTTTGGAAGTACTGTACAGTAGGTAACATGTCTATTTAATTTTGTGAACATTCTGAAAATTTATCTTGAAAAATGTTTTCAATTGAAAGTTGCATTTCTTGGATTTTATCACTGCTTTTCTTTGCGTATTAAAACTGCTAGCTTTTTCACATTGAATTGCATGATCGTTGGAATCATTGGGTGGTATCCTATTGTTCTTAGGCAGACTCCTTAATTACACCCCTTGGATATAAGTATACTTGGTTATGTTTGAATCAGGTAATGGAAAGGCTAAGGGTGATAGCGGTTCAGGGTGTTAGTCCCCATCCTTGGTGCAGAGTTGTGGAGACAGCTTGGGGGTGATGACCCCTTGACATGTGGAGTCCATGGGGATATTTTGTTTCCATTTCATTTTGTATTTGGACCTTTTGTATTTCATTTGAACTTATGTATTCTGTTCTGGTTTTTTGTATAAACCATGTTGGTATGAATTTTTTCAGATTCATTTTATCAAATATTTTTTGGTGTTTTATGTTTACATATTCGGGTAAATCGTTCCCAAACCAAGATAAATGATACCCGAGAACTTGTGCCAGCCCGTGGGGATAGGTAATGCCCTTTGGGCCTTGTCACAGGTTGGGTTTGGAGCCGATTTTGGAAGCGACCAGATTCGGTTCGTGACAATGATTCTAGAGACCATCAATTTTTTCTTTAACAATGTTTTATTTACAGGTATTTAATGAGTATTTACTATTTTAAAATGGCATAACTCTTTCAAATTATTATATATATATATATATATATATATATTTGTTCTTAAGGAAAAGACATTATTCAATTTTGGGTCAATTTGATAATCTGAAATAATATATTCATATTTCTTTCATTTGATTATAGATTTTAAATGATTTATTCAATAATTCAATTTGTATGTCTTGTTTATTCCAAAAATTAGGCCGGCAATGTTTCAAAGGATAAAAATAAGAAAAGGATAAAAATATTCCTATTAAACATCATGAATCATTATGTACATGATGCTTGGTAGAGATATATAGTATGATGTAAGTCATGAATCAAGTCATGATGGAATTCATGGAAAAATCAGGTAGAGATGTGATTACATAATTTAAGTTTTCAATAAACATCATGAACCATTGAATGCAATTCCCCCTCTAAAGATAAATCTCAAATGAAGATTCATGGCATGTGTTACAGATACACATTGTGAATGAGTCAAGTATTCAATCCATGGATGAGATACAAAAAAGATATTCATAGATTCAAAATCAACGATGAAAACCACATATCAACATTACATGACATTAATTACCATTACAAATCATGTAATATTCCATCTATATATACAACAATAGGGAACTATAAATCATATGTTATAAAGTAGATATTCTTTTTTCATTCATTCCACTCTCATTACTTACCACACCCACTACCACATACTCAAAATTTCATATATTCCATTCATTTATTTACATCAATACAAGTGTTTTGTATTGATTTTAATGCCACTGTACATTATTTTTTTCATTACCTACCTTGTTTTTTATGTTATTTATTTCAATCCATGATGAACCATTTGTGGGATTATTCTCATCATTTTTTCAAGTAAGTAGTTAATTGAATTTTACTTTATCTATGTTAAATATCTTTAGTTTCATGTTCATTAATTGTTTATCCTAAATTATTTCATGTTTTTGAACCTTTTAATCACAATTTTTTCAGGCATGTTAAGCATGATTTCAATTCCTCATTTATCATTATTCAATTCAACCATGAAAAGATAAACCACCTAGGGTAGGGATTGAGATTATGGGTATCTAAAATCAATAAATCTATAATTCACAACATTTTACCTTGAAGGATCATAAGTTAGGATAAAATTATTTCTATCAATTTTATTCAAAATATCCTGACCACTGGACATTTGAATGAAGGACCTTGTCCTATTTTATGTAGGATTAGTCTATGACTGTTATCCTGAGACACTTCATTCCTTATAATATTAGCCTAATGAATCTTAGTTGTCACTATATTTAGACCAAGGAATATTTAAATATTTTTTTATAACTGGTTGGTTTTACTCTAGTCAACTAGTAACCTCTGCATGCTTTAAAGTGTAAACATTATGATCCTACTAAGTAAGAATTAAGATCGACTTTTAAAAAAAACTCGAAATTGATCTCAATCCAAATGTTTCTTTTTTCCATCTCAATTCTATCTGGGATCGACCCCGGACTATTCTTATCATACGTATTATTAGTTAGTGAAATTTGGGAAAAATAAAATGTAATATGACTGGAACCTTCATTAATTAAGAAACGTGTGAAGGCATATCAAGATTCATAACCTCTATAATGATTCACATTAGTTTTTAATCATATAAGTCACTGTTTAATGCATCTAGGTTGATATGGTTTTCATATATCTCTTGGTACTCGCTAACTACTAGTCTTTCATACTCTCTTTCTGGTAGTGTAGGGTGTATGGGATCTTGAGTAGTCAATACCAGTAGCCCTATGAGATTCAAATCATCATTTAATGAAACCCAATTGATCAATATGACATCATGATCATAATATAAGGGATAAATTATAGAGTATAGTGTATTTTATTAGTCCTACGTGAAGATATATTTTTTGTAACCTCACCGACTCCCTCTTATTAATTTCTATTTTAGGTAGATCCAGTAGAGGAGACACATATGGTTTCATCTAAATTAATCCAAGAGACTTAAATACAAATTATTTAATTTACTCTTATTGGGAGGGAAACCCTTCCCCGTTGACCCAGGTTCCCATGTGAGGTCTCGATCTGATCATCATTCCTTTCAATGAGCACTATAGAGACATTAATAGGGAATAAGGCAGTTTAGTCCTCCATGCTCCATGAATTTAAAATGAATAGAATATTTCAATACCGTTCAACAATAAACAACAAAAACTGATTATATCACATGACCATAAACATACAAACAAACTACATAGTATTGGATTCGTGTTAACCCAGATATATAGGATACCTCACAAAGGTTCAATTAGTTGGTCACATATATGGGATCTAAAAATGAACATCAATTGGTAATGGATGTATGTACATAAAAGGAACCAATATGGTCCTTGTCAGAAGACCATAATAGGTATAATGCATTACATTATGTGGTACTAAACTACAAAAGTTATGATTCTCTTCATAGGTATTTATATGAATCCCCTTTCACTATCCACATCAAAACACAACAACACATAAAAACTAATTGGATGGTGATAGTTTACAGAGCTCCCAATAGTGTCTCTATAAAGAATAGTGTAATAACAAAAACATGGGATGAAAAACCTTGTAATCATATATATGTTCACATTGATTCATAGTTTATATAAATAACATTGTCTGCCATGACAAGTCTCATAATTTTATTTGTTAAATATTCCCAAACATATCATAATTTTTTAGGGAAGTGTCAGAGTAAGTATTAATCCCCACAAAATGGGTGATATAATCTAGGCCTCCAATATTTTCAACCATTGGGAATCCAAAATTACCATTGGTAAGTCCGAGTGACCTCCTACATTTGAAATGAAGGTCTACACAAACTCAATATGCCCTGAGCATGATGATGTAAAAAAAATAAATAGGTGAAGATGATATGAAATCACGATCCTTTAATTACGAATTGATGAGTAACTATAGTCATCAAACATCATGTTTTAGTCTCAAATCATGTTTTCATAAATAAAAATGGGTGTTAAATAATTTTATAAACGTTAAATCATTATATATGGTTATAAATTCATTTTTTTATGATTTACTTTTTGGTACAATATTTATTTTAAATAGGTTTATATATATTATTGGATTGAGATTTTAAATAAAATCCATGTTTAAATTAATTATACATGATTATTTTATATTGAAGAAAAACAATTTCCAATAATTATATATTTTATCTTATAAATATTTTCCATCATTTTGTATTTTTGGAACATGTTTTAGGACTTCTGGTGATTTATCATGAATTCTGATCTAGATTTCATGGTTACGCTATCAAAAAATGGCCTTAAAGAGTACATTTAATGTTATGAATTGGGAATCATGGTAGTAATAGTGATTGAGACAGTTGGGTTTAACATATACCCATGATAAGGAATATAAAACATCATTTTTTCATGACGTGAGTTTGGTTGGATTTTGGTTAGGAAATGTTATCAAAGGATCCCTATCCTAAAAGTTTCTAAACCTATAATAGGTTAGTGTGGATAATTTGTTCATTAATTATTAAAGGAATGTGTGGGGATGATATGCATGTGAATTTAATTATAATATTTTTTATTAATGAATATTTTAATTTAATGTTCTTTCAAATGAATCTAAAAAGATTATAGTTTTAAAAATAATCTAGTTAAATTTTTTGTGATTTCATATAATAAATAATACATATGAAATGAATAAATCACTATATTTTTAATAGATACACTTATTTAAAGATTTAAATTCTTTTTTTTATGTTTTAATAACCCTAGGTTATTCTAAGAGTTTATTTTTACATTGTTTCATGATTTATTAATTTTATCAAATTGTGAATATTTTTTATGAAGAATGGTATCGTAACATGGAAAAAGTTCCAAAACTATTTTGTTATCTTGTCCATGAAATAAATGTTTTTGGAATGGGGATTGAATAAAAAAGGACTATACAAGTGGGAGTTTTCTTCTCATTCTAGTTGTATAATCCTTTTGTCCTTTGTGATAATAAAAGATTTTAGGAAGCTAAAGATTAGGTGTAAATGATCAATGTGATCTTCTAATTTCATCATACTCTCGAGATGTCAATGTTAGAATATAGTAGATACATTCTTGATGGTGTTGGTTATATGTGGTGGGACATTATTTTATAAAAGAATAAGAATAATGTATTACATATATTTTATTCTATAATATATTTATTTAGTAGTTCTACCTAGAAAAAATGAAGCTGAGGAAATATCTTATGTTTACTGATCTAGGAATGGGGAATTTTTGGAAATTATGTTATTCTAATCATTTGGCTAACATGGTATTATTTTCATAATAAATGATTACCAATGATAATTTTTATGTATAAATGTTAGAGATAATTACTTTCACTAAGATTTATAGATAGGTGATATTTCTTGATTTACCAATTAATGTGATAGTGTTGAATAAGGAAGATTTGGAGAAATTATACATGATGGATATTATGGTTGAAAAAAATTCCTGATATAATGTTATAAATAAAATTTTATAATAAAAAAAGAAAATGGTATGGCTACCAATTAAGAGGTGGCCAGAATAAATCTGTGTTCTTCAGTTTTTACTAGGGGAGAAGATAAATTGGGGTGTCATCGGTGTGATAGAAATCAACACATAAAGCTAGAATGTCCTTATAAACCATCGTCATGTTACTAGTGAGATAAAATTGATAATTAGAACAATTTTTATAGTAGGTTATATTATGACTATATTTGTAGATATTTTAACCAAATATAGAGATAGAGTATGTCGTTAGAGATGTTAACATTGTTTGTGGTTATTTCAGATATGAGTATTAGTGGTAATCATGAACATGTTCATGCATATTTTTCAATATATAATACACTAGAGGAATATAAATGAGTACTTGTGATAATTTAATATACTAAATTCATTATTTACACAATGATATTTATTTTTCTTCATATTGGTTAATACCATTTATTTTTATCTGTATATGTGGTAGATTAATTAAATTTCTATATGAAGTCAGTATTTTATTCAATAAATATTTGATTTATTGGATATGTTTTCAAAATAATTATTATAAATACTAAGAGAGATATAGACATAATGTTCTCTATATTCATATTTATTAGGGGTGGTGTCTTATAGTTTTATTAATATCTCATTACACATGTATATCTATGATATTTAAGCATCTAGTTGGATTATTTAGATGTGGATAGGTTAATTTCATTGAGTAACCATAACTTTGGTAGAAACAATTTTTTTTCCAATAAGATTTGTGGATGAATGTGGTTATGACTAAAATACCATAAGTTTTATTGGGTGAAAATGAGGTAAACATACCATATAATATTCATTAATGGTATATTCAATCAATTAAAATTTTCTAAATGTAACAAAAAAATCGAATCATGGTAGGAATGTCACTAATTTTTTCTGACGAATATGTTATTCACAAAGATGAACATTATAGTTAATTTTACCTATGTGTAATGAGGGGTACATGGTGTTTTATAAATCATATGGGGATAGATTTGTATATATTTATAAGAAAGGTGTTGATGTATTGGCATGCATATTGATATTGTTATGACAATTTAAACATAATTAGGGAATCCACGACCTTGATCTTGTGATGGTCATTTATTCCATGAATAGTTAGGCACATGGTCTCATTATTGAAAGGTTAATTGTGTATTCATATCTTAAAATTCATAGTTATATGTATTCTAAATTATATTTTATTATAATTTATTATATATGGGTTGATTATATTTAATGTATTGATTTCAAGTATCTTATACACGTATAAAAGGGAATATTAAAATGTATTCTAGGAGTAAGATGACTCAAGTAGTTATGGAATAATATAGTTATAGAAATTGTATGTGATTTTTGGTATATTTACATATAAAGGATCATGTTGATGTGCATCATTTGGTGGTACATTATATTTATGTTTCTTATGTTCTGGTGGACTAACTAAAAGATAGATATGAAACTAATTTTGGAAATAATAGAATTAGTAACACCTAAAATTATAGGGATACGATTGATGGTTTTTCTCTAGGTGTTGACACATTGTTCTCTATTCTAGATAGATTTTAAGTTCCCTCATGTTTTATGTAAAAATATATTAATTCATTTAAAAATTATATAGGGGTTGTTTATCAAGATGTGCTGAATATATATCCAGAAATTATAGTAATGTTTTGGCAGGATGGAGTGAAGATAGTTATGGGTGATGGAATATCGCAATGCAATTGTTTTCAATAGGTTAAGGTGAATAATTAGTGACCTACTTAATTTTAAATCCTATTCCATTATTGACATGAAAATTGGAGGGTGTTAAAATGGATTTGATAGTTGGTCAATCAAGATAACTCTAGATAAACTGATTTATTGGTGGGATTATATGTCAAATTTTAAATGTGTATCCCTTTTTCCACATTCATTAAACATTCATGGTGTAAGGATCGGGTATGTTATAAGAGAGGTATGTAGTTTCTATTCATGGTCTTTTTTAGATATCTTTTAATATAAATATTATTAGTTTACTTCATTTATTTTTTGAGGATTAATAAATGAGATATGTTCACATTTTATAATGATAAATTCATATCAACCTAAAATAAATGGTAAATAAAAATAGACTATATATAATTTGGAGAACATTCATCAGGCTTCTGTGCTAGATTTATGGATATCAAGTGAATATCTTTTGAACATGTTAGAGATTTTTTTTAATAAAAGTTTTTTTTAATTCAATTCAGATATATCCATTAAAAGAATAGTATAGGAAACTAAATCAAAAACTATTGAATATGAACAAAGTTGTATAATTATCTGTTTTGGGCCATAGGTTGGTTAAATATATTACTACTCATGTTTATATAATTTTAATGATATAAATGATAACTAAATCATTAATGGATTATTAAACTAGGAATGAATAATAACTTTTTGAGTTTATCGTTAGAGATCTTGCGATTTTATTGGTGGCTCCATAAATGGGAAATATGCGACTATATAGAAATAACAATTCTTCCCCCAGTACATTAGACAATATAAGATTATTTAGTGAATTAGATATATATATATTATAATTTTGAGGTTCCATAGAATAATGTTTTAGTAGATGATGTGTTTCATGTTTCTTATTTGATGATATTAATACAGTATCCAAATCATAGTTTTCTATATGACAAACTATATTTGGAATTGGATGTTACATTCACTAATTGAAGGGTGTGAGTTATTTATAGTGAGGTTAAAATATTTTAATTATAAATTATTATATTAAGTGAGAGTGTTGTGGTAGTATATAATGAATTAAAATGATACTTGGGACAGAGATGATCATATATGATAAAAATGGAAAATGGTTTTCATGAATAATAGAATCCATTAATATTTTAGAGGTGAAATTCCTAATGGGTGGGATGATTGTGACACTGATGACATGGTAGGTTAGTACCCATTTATTATTCATAGTAATTATATAGGAATTTGATAAATTTTAGAGTGTAAGGGAAGATTGTATGGTTTGATTCACCAATCCTTAGACTATGAATGTAATATTGAGGAGAACAGGGACATGTGAATTGGTGATCATACTTTCTTTGGGACTATGAAACATGACTATGTGGATTGATTATTATTGTAAAGGTATCTTAGATAATTATAAGTGTGATCATATAGAATATGTCACATAATCATGTTTTCATTTTTGTTTTGTACAATTTTAATTTCATAATCTTGCTTAACCTATTGTGACCCTCATTAGACCATATTATGTAATTATATAAACAAAGGGTTCAATGAAAGTGATTATTAGGAGTATACATAATATAACATCTTGATTATTTATAATATTGAAAGTATCAACACAATTTTAAAGGTATATGTCCTATAATATATTCAGTTATTTGATATATCTATTTCTCTAGATAAACTACCATGTAGTGTGGATCTAAAGTAATTTGATCATGATTGATGAAACAATTATTGATAGTTTCTTGATGACAATCATATGTTATTATATTGTGATGGATCGAATCATAGAGGTTAATATCAAATCTGTTATTTCATTGGTTTTAATATTTTAATAAACTATGGTAAGAAACTCATATTCATTTTATCTTGGATTATAAATCACTAATGTGTGGTTGATGTACTTTTCAACTAATTTAACATCATGAATTTTTATAACATATTTTTCTTAAATTAATTTGAATAAAACTATATATTTTATAAAATAAAAACTTGGATTTAATTTATTTTGATGTAAGTATTTTGATTTCAGGTAAGATATATATTTTTAAAAAATTGATTTATATTTAAATTAGTTTGATGTTAATATAGTTGGATTTAATAGAATTTTTTTAGATAGTTTTTTTTATGAAAAAAAATTGTTTTTAAATTTAATAAACTCTTTTTTGTACAATTCCCATGAAGATTCATGAGGTGTTGTAAAGGAATGGGTAATGATTCATATTATTGAAATAATTATTGGATGTGGAGTTCTATATTATGTGATGTTAATAGGGAAGAATCATTATTTCAAGATTCTCTTGATTTGGTGATGATCCATGATAATAATACACTATCATTATTTGATGTTTTTATTACCATACTATTTCATATTTCTCATGTCACCATTAATTTTTATGAAAAACTAATGGTTTTTAATTGGGGTGAACAAGAATGGAAACTCTAATTTGGAATAAAATATCGATAGGATTTGATTTAATTGAATGAAATTTATTTATATGTAATTTTATTATTTTTTTTAAAAAAAAAAATCATTCATAGTGGAATATATTATAGAGTAAGTGGTATATTACCAATTGGAATGATAGTGTGTTATATAGTGAAATCCTATCATGTATTTACATACCAACCCCTACATGTTCATTTTGGTATGTGTGTGTGTATTTCTCGTTTCATGATACTATAAGGGAATATGATCTTACGATCATTTATAATAGATCATAAAATCTATGTATATATAAAATATTTTTTTTTCAATATATTACTAGATTAGTTGGATTTCTATAATGTATAAGTATTGTATGTATTAAATGATTATTACTACACAGACTAGTAGTTGTATTATTACTATAGTGATATTTTAATCCAAAATAATTTATATTGAATGAATTATTAGAATTTCTTTTAAAATATATTTCCATCACATGATGTTGATTATATTGTTTTGAAGAAAAATATTTCCCCAAGGACTATATTATATCACTTAGTACTTGTTTCCAAAATCTGTAAATTACGGTACATTCTTGTTGCCATTTTTTATCTTAGATCAAGTCATGAGGGGGCTTTCTGAATCACATTTTGTCATCACATATTATATAAGTCTTTCTAGTGTAATCAAATTAATTATCTCCAGAGCCATTCATTTCACTAATTATTGTTGAACATTAATAACATTCAATGTTTTACCAATCCCAATGTTCTTTATTTTCTATTCTTAAAATAATAATAATAGAATATAATTTATTTTTAATTACCCTCTATATTATAAAATAATTCCTTAAAAAACCTAATTTCTCTATTCATTTATAATTTTTAAATTATAATATTATTGGTTTTAATAACTTTTAATTGTTTTATGATCTTACATTGTGAAAATATAATTTTGGTATATAATCCTATATTGATTATTTATCATGGTAATATTTTTGGACTTTCTCTCTTTCTATAATGGAAAATATATTATATTATCATAGATAAATTTAAAATATTTTAATTATTATATTCATCTTTTTATAAAACAAAATGAATCTTCAATTCAATATTTAATCTATTATTCATTCCTTTAAACTTTCAGATATTTTAAATCCTAAAGAATGATATCTTTTGTATTTTTAAATAATCATAAAACTCCCTATTTTATACAAAAACAAATTCATTGGGAATATTTTGAAGTCTCACTATCCAATTGAATAAATTTTATAATATAAAACTAGAATTTATTTAAAAAATTATTATTCAATAAAATATAATATATGTATCACTCGAGTTTAAATTATTGTAAATGAACATTTTATTTTATCAAAAATATTACAAAAATAATATTTTAAAATTTCATGTCATAGTTTTTTAATCTGATAGGATGAATATAAATTATAAACATAGTAGGTCAAAATAATACTAGAATGAGATTTTAAAAATTTACATTAACTATAAGATTTTAGGATTAATTTAAAATATATTTTGCAATACCCTTAGTTTTTTAGAATTTTTTTTAAATTAATATAATCAATTTGATATTTTATATTTCACACGACACAGAATATAGATTTAGTCATATGAAAGAGAAAATATTGAATTGATTTTTATGAAACACCTAGTTGACTTTGGGATACACGCTACACATAAATTATGTTACAGTACACAAAGCACAATTTTTCTCTTCTATTACACCCAATACTGAGTCCCTACAATATATTTCGTAGCATAGTAGAGTGCATTTTACTAATCTACAATATACTATTAATATTTTAATTAAAATATTGTTACAGTTATCACTTATCCATTATAATGGATGTTACAAATAGCATTAACTAAAATTTTAAAATATGGTTTACACATGTATATATCTTAAATATTCTGGCTATCAATTATTTATAAATGAATGTATGAACTATTTGAAAATAATCTAATTACATTTATCAAAAACTATTTTTCTATGTACATACAAAATTTTATCTAAAGAAATTAATCAAACCACATTTTATGATTGATTTCAAAAAAATTTATATATAATAAATTTAGTAAATATTTATTATACACATCTAAAATATATGATGGGATTATATAAAAATAAATCTAATATTAGGAATAAAAAAAGATGTAGTTTTGTCATAGGTAATTTTATTACCTTTTAATGGAGACCCCATTTAAAATAAATTTTTTTAATCTCTCATATTTTTATTTGATAAAATAAACTTAATGTTTGATATTGGGATACCCAAATTTTCATTGGGTGAATTTTTCATATTTTCAGAGAAGTTTTTGTTTTTGATAAATAGTAAAAAACACTGAATTTTAATTGAAAACTTCTTTTTATTAAAATATTTTTATATAGTTAAATTATATATTAATTATATTTGAAAGTATAAATATATAAAATATAAATAAAGTAATCCAATTATGCCCATTTAGACAAATTTTATGATGAAATTGGATAGAAAATCATTTTAATCTTTTGGACATTTTCACAATAAAATTCAATTTTCACATCACGTTTGTATGAATAATTTTAGGATAATTTCTACCACATATGTGATTAGAATAAGGAAAAATGGATTAAATAATTCGAAAAATAATAAATTAGAAGTACTAATATGATCAATATTTTTTTACCAAAAGTATTAGTGAAAGTAGGTAAAATTAATTAAAGTGAATATGGTAAAAACGAGTTTAGTTAGTAGTTATACTTTAACTTAAAGGCCCAGACACACGAGAAACCAATAAAAATAAATTTTATGTTCATATTTAAATAATATAATATTTTTTTATCTTAAATTTAAAATTATTTTATCCATATTTTGTAAGGGAGACCTCTCAAGAGTGTTTCCCTTTTTATATTTACAATAATGTCACTCCTCCACTATAAAAGGGAACTCACACCATCACATCTTCCAACCTCTAAATTCCACTGGCTTTTCCAAACTCTAAACAAATATACCACTAAAATTCCTCCATTTATCGTATAAGCATTCCTTTGGTAAGAAATTAATCCTAGGAATCTCTTTGGTGAAAACCAAAAAGAGTTTCTTAATGAAGAGGTATCATCCTTCCACAAGCTTTTCTGGTTTTTTTGTTATCCATCCCATGAACTCTTCTCATAATAGATTATAAAATAACTTAAATATCCGAAATATTATGATATATTTTAATCCTAATTTCTTGAAAAACACACACATATTTTTTTATTAAATTGGATATGCAGTCATCATTTTGTTTACGGTGGACAACCGCCTCACGAACTGATGTCGCTCGTCCTTAAATTTCCCACCATATCAATGAATAGTGTATACAATTTCATATTTATATATTTTATTGATTATAATGATTATTTATATAATCAATATATATGGTTTTAATATCATCATTTATATTTTCAAAATATTTAAATCATGATCTAATTAATATTATCAAGAATAACATGTCAAAACATATATGAAAAACAATGCTAATATTTCCTGAAACATAACATTAACAAGGAATTTTTAATATATGGGTATTATGGACTCAAAATAAAATAAAATATTATATTTTATATAATAATATAGTTTTTTTAGATTTATAATAAAAATTTATTTATTAAACAAGTGTTTTGATTGTGTACTAAGAAAGTTAAGATAGAAGGTATGGGTTTTCTCATCTCACGTTTGTTTCTATGAGACTTATACATTATTCACCACTCATTTAATTTATGTGGTGTATATAATACAGATGAATTAATTATTTTATTATTATAATTAAATTTTTTTGTACTCATATATCCATTGTATTTTATTTCTTTAGTGGGTTTTATGTTTCAAAAGTGACCAAATGGGTAAAGTAATTTTCCCTCAATCTGTAATCTTTGACATACATGCCATGCTATGCACCTATATTTTTCTATAAGATGTATATATTTTCTATTTAAATTTTATATCATCAATATACTTATATTAATGATATTTAAATATTCATTAAATTTTATTCCTTCATGGGTATTATGATTTAACACTACTAAATTAGAAAAAGTTTATTTCCACAGCATCATTGCATATTGGGATTGTTTATCATTATTCTTCCATTTCGAAAATATTATAATAAATATCTTAAAAAATCTCATAATTTTTTTATAAAATTGTTATTAATGTTATATTAAATTAATGGTACCATTTTCTACTCCTTGATTATTAATAGTATTATGAAAAAAATTATAACAAATTGAATTTATTTTTTTTGTCCGAAATCTGTGTTATTTTAAAAATTATTTTCTAAATATGTTTTCATAAATGTATTATTATTATCTTAATGTTCTTAAAGGTATTTTTTTACCTTTTTTTTACCATTTTACAGAATGGTTTTAAAAGTAAAATCCTTTTCATTTACAGATCTAGTCACTTTTCTAAACATTTTCATATGTTAATGGTATGTTAAGCATTTGAAAACATACCCACCGTCAAGACCATCATTTACTTGAATATTACATTATATGTTTACAGGATTTTTGTAGAATAATTTTTTCCCTAATATTATTTAAATTTTTTCCTTTTTAAATGGTTTTCAATGAAAATGTTTTTAAAAAATTTATTATATTTAAAAAGTGTTATAATTTATTTTCAAAGATTCATTTATAAGTTTTCAAAATTATTTTTTTCAAAGAAATTGATTTAATTAATTTAAATATTTATTTATTAGTTCTTATATCCATTTTGTAGAAAAATGTTTTCAAAATGATTTCATGTCTTCATTTTATTTTTTAAATTGGTTTTCAAAGAATATTTTTTTCAAAGAAAATTCAAGCTTCCTTTATATGTTTTCAACGTTATTTTAAAATAAAAATATTTTCAAAATTATTAATGGTTAAAAAATTCAAATAAAAATAATTGTTTTCCTAAAAAATCTTTTAAATGAAATTATAATGCATAATTTATAGGAAAAATATTTTTTTAATGGTTTTATTAAAAATATTTTCAATAAAAGGTTGTTCCATTTATGAATTTTTTTGTGTGATATTTCAAAATACATCACCATCTAAGATGATTTTATTTTTTATAGTTTATGATTTATGAGGGATATGGTCCATGAATACTATTAATATTATTTCATTAATGGTTATGTTTTTATGGAATAATGTTTATGATTCATGTTTATATTCTATTGATTATATGATTTTGAAACACACTTCTTTTCATTGGTCATGATTTGATAAAATGAATATGATACCTATTAATTTTTTATAGGTAATGATGTGATGAAATATTTTTGATACTGATATTATTTCATGGGTTATGATATAATTATTATGAAACCCATCCCTTTCTATGGGTCATGATATGACTAAACTTTTATGATCTTATTATGTAATGTGTGGGACTTTTATCTCTGTCAAATTCATTGGGTAAATATTTATATCTCATGAGATATCTATGGGATACAAGTTAAAGAGCTTGATCCACAATGGGAAACATTTTTTTACTAAAAAAAATGGGAAATATGTGTGTCCAAATCCACTGTGGGATGATAGGGAATCTATGTCTACTATGTTAATATTGGGAAACCTAATCCACTATAGGAGGATGGGGAAACCCAATACAGTATGGTAAGAAGGGTAAACTTGACCCCTTATTAGGAATGGACTGCGACTGGGGGTGTTGGTGTGTCCCACATAGTAGGTGTAGTCCCCATGAATTGCCAAATTTTTTTTTTATCATCAATCTTTTACATAAAGGGAATTATTCTTATTTAAATAAATGTTTAAATGTTAAAAATATTATCCATGAACCTAGTTGTATATCCATTAGTTTATTCTATGGACACATTTAATGTCCTAAACCTAATGAGTGAACTTGTTTCTATTTAAAAATGATCACATTTTTATAATTTTGTGTGTGTTCCACAAGTCCATATCTTATTTTAATGTAATTATCACAAGAATAATTTTATTTAATTTATTTATGATTCATATTTAATTGAAATTTGATCTTTATAAAATTTTCATGTTTATTATCTTCGATATTAAGGGTATGAACTTATATTGATTTTATCAAGTTCTCATACCCTTATTCTAACATTATGTTTACATATCTCCATTATTTACCCTTAATAAGCATCTGAGCTCACCACTTTCTTGTGTTTCCTTTTCCTAGGATATAAATAATGACTTTAAGTAGGAGTACTAAATGGTATGATCTTTAAGGGACATGTGGAAATTTTTTTATGAATTTAGAATAATATGTTCCTTGTTTCCAACGACCCTAAACTGTTATGGTCCCAGGGAAAGTACTTTTTTTAATATGATTAATATTCATCTAAAATTATGTAATATCCATGTATGTTAAGCCTCAGTCATTATAGTTGGTTTCAAAGAGAAGGATAATCCATCATTTAGAAATAATGATGATAAAAATTTAGTGAGACCCCGAGATATATTTTTAATTATAAGTCTAGGGATTTATATAATGATAAGCCTATTGTGTCTTAGATTTAAAATAACGTGTCATTATTTAGAGATCCAATAATTTATTTTTAAAGATTATGTGCTTTTAAACTACGATCATGGTTTCACACACTTTTGTTTCTAGTTTTATTTAATGTATGGAACTTTAAATTACTGGGTTAACATTGAATGTGAGGGAATTTGTTTTATGAGAATTCAAATGGGATGGTCACTAGAGTGAAGGATGTTTTGACCATTCCTATATGTTTTCACACAACATGATTTTAAACATATACATTAAGTAATTATCATACTAACCAAATAATAAAAGGAAAAGTTTTATGAGATTTCTTGTAATAGAGACCATGGAGGAAAGAATATTATGTTTTATTTTATGTCATTAATGTGGAAAGAATCTCCCATGTGAATTATATGGAGGATCAAGAATATGATTTGACTATGGAAAAGAGTGATAAAAATCAAGTATCTATAATATAAAAATGAAGGGTTATTTAATAAAATGGATGGCAATATTGGCCTATATAAGACATCATTGATGATTAAATTATATAAGTGTGGAATGAATGGGTATTATGATAATATATGTCCTTATTTGGTAGTCTGATGAAGAGAATCAAGAAGGCGGTATAAGAAATGGTTTCTCTGCTGATGATAAAGAGACCACAAATATCATATGAAAGGTATGTGTTGTAATAATATATTTTTTATAAGAATGAGTAAATTTAGTTTAATAAATGTTAATACATGATTCATATTTAATATTTTCGGAAGGTGGTATTACGGAATAATATTGTAAATCCCATTTAATGTTTTTAGTATGATGTGAAATAATCAAAGTATTTATATATTTGGATTCAAGAATTACGTTCTATTAATTACAAATTATATAATGATTTTCTATTTTTTTCTAATTATTTAAATTAAAATGTTGAATGTTTATAAGGGAAAGAAAAAGTTATTTAAATGAAAGGTTATGTATTCATTGGAAACACATGACTAAGGGAAAGATAACCCTTAATTAGTACATAATTTTATGATAATGGTGTTTGGATGAAGGAATTTCAATAATACTAATTACCTTGGAACTAAAAAAGGATTTGGTGACAAGTGGTTTGAGCTAACATGGATGCAGATTAAAAAATGTATTTTATTAATATGTCCAATTATATTTGGAATATGAAATAATTCATTATCTTAATATGGAATTATGGTAATTACTATGTTTCAAGAGAATACATGATGAAGTTATTCAAATGTTATGAATTTGGAAATAAATAACTAAATTATGATATATGGTGTATCGATGTTAATATTATTAAGAGATATTTAATGACTTTATTTTTATAGTTTTGGAATTTCATATTTCAGAGGGGTTATAAGTTCAAAAATTTGTAGAATGGTTTAAGTTAAACAGAAGATGAGGTTTTAGGGATGAATGTTTTATCTCACAATATGATGTTTTTTGCATATTGGATAACTTGTGCAATTATTTTGGTTTTGATGACGATATATGGAATGACCTATCATTAAATTTATGGATCTCATGTTCGTTAATTCTTTAATAAAATTAATTTAATCATCCTTTCATAGACAAATATTTGAAGTGTAAATCAAGAATGGTATAATAAAAGGGTGAGATTATGGATATGAAAAGGAATAAAATAAATAAATTATATTTCTTTATATACATCGATAGTAAAATAATTAATCAATATTATAAAAATTATATTTTAATAGATTTGTCATAATACCTTAGTTTCTATTAAACCGATGGTCTTATAAATCATCACATATTTATTATTTTTACATACATAACTTTTCATTGATCATTCACATACAACTGATAAATGATTGTTATAACTCTATATAGTTATTTATTATTTTCTTCTATTCCCAATAATCACATCCATCCTATTTTCTCCTATATGTAGTGCTAATTATTAGTTACTTTGGGTTACCTTTATGGTTACATCATTTTTAATGGATTTTTTAATATTCTATTTTTATATGGGGTTTATATGAAAAGAAATTTCAAGAAATAATCATTTACAAACCAATAAAAAATCTAGGGATAAAATAATTTTAATGGGGGTAGAATATAACTCTCTAAAATTTTGTTAATTATTTTTCAAATTAATATAATCTCATTGATATTTTTCATTTCACACAACAATAAAATATAGATTTTGTTATATGAAATCACTATGTTTGTATTGAATTATTGAAAACATGAAGTTGAGACATAGATACATGAATCACATTTAGTAGATTTCAGGATAATAAATTAAATTTTTTTCTTGGGTTACAGAGAATACTGAGTCTCTTCTATAGCATGTTTTACATGCAATATTGAGTTTTAACAAACTATAATATTATATTAATATTATTATAAAAATATTATTATCATTTTCACCTAGCCATTGGAATAGATTTTATAATTAAGATCAAATAAATTATGAAAATATTTTTTCCACATGTATAAAAAGTAAATGATTTTTATAACAATTAGTTATAAATAAATGTAAGAACTATTTGAAAATAATGAAATTATTTTTTTAAGGAAAATATTTTCAATGTACAAAACTAATTTTATCTAGTTAATAAAAAACACTTTTGATGAATATTTTCTACAAGATTAATATATAATATATTCAATAATTGTTTTATACACATCCAGCAGATTTGAAATGTATATTATAAGATTGAATCTAATTTTATGAATAAAAATATGTGATTTGTAAAAGATATATTATGGCCTTTCAATAGAGAAAAAACATTAAATATATTTTATCAAAATTTTATAAGTTTTATTTTTAAAAATATAAATAATTTTTTAAAGTGTTATATAAATATTTAATTTGGATTAATTTGTGTAATGTTGTAGAGAAGATTCATTTTTGGTTGAATAGTAAAAAATCACAAAATTTTAATTGAAACATACATTATTATAAGTAATTTATATAGTTAAATTATATTTTAATTCACTATTAAATTATAATTGGATAATATATACATAAATTAATCCAATTTATGTAATTAAAATCAATTTTACATTGAAATTTGGCATAAAAACATTTCAAACGTATGAACATTTTTACTTTAAAAACACGTCACCTCATCGGGTTTATAGGATTAATTTTAAATTAATTGATACCTCTTATGTGATTATAATTTTCAAAAACATATTACAATTTTGGAATAAGAATAATATATGAGGATAATAAGATAAACTTCTTTATATATAAAAATAATTAGTTAATGTAATTAAAATTAATTATAGTGATTAAGGTAAAAACGGGTTTACATAGTGGCTAAAATTTGACATAAGGTGCCAAATACCATTGTAATTTGTCCAAAAAATATTTTATGGATATATTTATACCATATAATCCCATTTATAATTAATGGGAAGATATTGGAGGCATATTATATAAGGGAAACCTCTAAATAGTATTATCCTTTTTATATTTACATGAATGCCACTCCTCCACTACTATAAAAGGGCACTCACCCCCTCACTTATTAGAAACTCTCAAGCAATTTTTCTAGAACCAAACCATCCCAAATCTGCACCCCACATCCCTATATTCTTCTTATAATCCCCCCTTTGTGCAAAAATAAAACATAGGAATCTCTTTGGTGTAATCCAAAAGGAGTTATCAAAAGAATATATAACATCCATCCCCAAGCTCTTTTGTTTTATGTTCATTATCCACCCCTTACACTCTTATATTTCTATTATTATATAATAAAAATAGTATCCTAAATATACTTATTTTTTTCCATTAATTGTTTTCCTGAACTCACACATACTACCATAAAATGGGGCACACAATCATCATTCATGTGTATAGTAAACTACCACCTCTTGAATTTAGGTCGCTCTTTCATCAATTTCCACCTTTAAAGGTTGGAAATAAAAATTTAATTTATATTATTATATATATATTAAATTTTTTAGTTTTTTTAAAATTATAATATAATACATAACTTCATATATTCTAGTTTTAGTAAATACGATTACTTTATTTGTGGACGTGTGGACTACCACCTCCTCAAAGCATTGTGATTCTTTCACACATAGCATGTATTTATTAAGGCTGGGTTTAGTAATTTTATATTATATTTATTAAAAAATAATTCTATTAGAATTATAATATATATATGTGTGTGTGTGTGTGTTTAATTTAATTTATTTATTTCAGTATGATAAGAAAACGAACATAGGGTTCATGCATTCGTAAAACATATCATCTCCATGAACAGTGTCATCGGTTTCATATATCTATATATTATATATTATTATAAGTATTCATATAATGAATATATAGGATATTTATATCATTATTGACATTATTTAAATATCTAAATCATTATAAAATATAGATTTTCATGAATAACAAGTTGAAAAATATTTGAAAACAATGCAGATATTACGTGAAACATAAGATTAACATTAAATTTTTAATAAAAGGGTTGTATAAAGCAGTAATAAAATCATATATGGTTTTAGATATAATAATATAATTTTTTGGTATATATATAATAAAATTTTATTTATTATACATGAGTTTTGAATGTGTATGAAGAAATACCTGACTTAAGGTATGAGTTTTCTCATCACACTGTTATTTCTGTGTGACTTGTACATTATTCACAACTCATTTATTTTGTCTATGGTAAATAATACTCATAAATGAATTTTTTAATTATTATAATTAAATTTATAGGTATTCACATATCCATGTTATGATCTATATTTTATGGGGTTTTTGTTTAAAAATTTACAAAATGGATAATGTATTTTTTTCTCAATTTTCCTTCATTGGGATACATACCATGTCTGTTATTATATTTTTTTATGAGATGCATATAATATCCTATGAAATTTTTTATCAAGAATATCCTTATTTTAATGATATTTTAATCTTCATTTAATGTTATTCTATCATGGGGAATATAATTTAATGTTTCCAAGGTGGTAATATTTTATTGTTATAATCCTGTCATTTATCAGGATTGTTTACGATTATACCTGTATTGATAAAATATTATAGTCTATATCATAGTAAATCTCAAGAATTATTTATACTAATGTTATTAATGTTATATCAATGTAATAGAACCGTTTTTCACACATTGTTACTTATGATAATTAAGGATTAATTTTATAAATATCCAACATTATTTCCCATATCTATTGGAAATCTATTTTTTATAAAAACTATGTCTTATAAAAATGATTTAAAAATGTTTTACTATTATCCAATGATCCTTAAACAAAATTTGTACCAATATATCAATTTTTTGGTTTTTTAGAAAAAATCATATTGTCACTTTCTAATCTTGCCACATTTCTAAACGATTTAGGCTGGAAGGGTATTTTTTGGTATGTACAGACTTACCCACCTTCATGACCTTCATTTTCCTGAATATTCGTCTGTCAGTTTATGTGGTTATTTTTAAAGGAAATTTTTTCCCTATATTATGTAATTTTTTTATTTTAAAACAGGTTTTAAATACAATTTTATAAATGTATTGTGTTTAAAAAATGTTTTAAATGATTTTCGAAGCTTCCATTATATGTTTTCAAATAGTTTTTTTAAAAGAAATGTATTTGTACTTTTTAATGATTTATATATAATTATTCAAATCAATATTCTAGAAAAGGGCATTAAAATGATTTTAGCCTCGTTTTTATGTTTTCATGGTTTTTTCAATGAAAAAGGTTTTAAAAATATTTTTAATAATTCTTTATCAGTTTTGAATGATATTTTAAAAGAAACAGACTTTTAAAAATTGTTTTTGTTTAAGTAAGCATTTTTAAAGAAAAAAATATGTTCTCCTAAATAATTTTTTTAAATGAAATTATATATATTTCATTATAAGAATGTTTTTTTTCAAATGGTTTAATAAAAAGAATCTTTAAGGAAATGATATTTTCCCTAGAAAAGTTTCATGGGATCTTTCAAAAATAATTCTCCATATAAGATGACATACTTTGTTATTGTTTATTATTTATAGGGGATATGATCCAAAAATACAATTAATATTATTTTTAATGGTTATTTTTTATGGAATAATATTTCTGACATCATTTTATCTTCCATGGGTAACATTATTTTGAAATCCACTTATTTTCATGGTTAATTCCCTGATAAAATCATTATGAGGACTATATATTTTACAAATTTGATGATGTCATGAACTTTTTATTATATCCATTTAAAATCACGGGTTATGATATAATGTTTATGAAACCCATCACTTATTTTTGTCGTGGTATGAGAAAGCATTGTAATTTTATTATGTGATGAGTGGGACCTATATATACTTCCAATGAATTAGGTAATGATTTATATTTCAGGATATACTGATGGGAAGAAATATTACCAACAACATAGACAGTGGGAAACCGGTGTGTCATGATCAAAAATCGGAAATACGTCAGTCTTGATCAACTATGGGAATATGGGGAAACCTGATCCACAATGTTAGGATAAGGAAACCTGATCAACTATGTGAATAATTGGAAAACTATTCTATTATAAGGAAATATTTACAATTAGGATGGTGGTTTGTGTCGACCAGTATCTGTAGTCCCGATGAAGTTCCCTAATTTGTTTTTGAAATGGCCCTTGACTTATTGGGAATAATTTTTATGTGTGAACCTATTGAAATTTTCTCAATATTATGTGTGGACCAGGTTTAATGTACATAAGTTTATGTAAAATCCTAATTTCATGTCTTAAAACAAATGAGTGAACCTATCTTTATTTACACTTGTTCACATTGTTATTAATTGGTGTGTATTCTGAAAGTCTATATCTTATTCTAACGGTATTCTTTCATTACTCATGTTCTTTTATTTCCTTATGATTAATGGCTAATTAAATTCCAATATTTATTCCATGATTAATTTTTATGATATATAATATGAAAGGTATGATATTCTAATGAAACGACCAGGTTCTCATACCCTTATTCTCACGTTATTATTAAATATCTCCCCTATTTACCCATTATTGAGCATCTGAGCACACCCCATTCTTATGTTTCCTTTTCCCATGTTATAAATAATTTTTTTAAGTATGAGTAATAATGGGAAAGATATTTAAATAAATTCTTTATAATATTTCACCAAATTATTGTAATTTGTTCCATGTATCCAAAGACAATAATCTATAATTGTTATTGGGAATGTACTCTTATAATGTGTTGAATATTCATTTAAAATAATATAATATCCATGTATGTTAAGCATGGGTAATTATATAGTAAATAATTAATTCTAATTTTATTTAAAACAATTTAAAATATAATAAATAATTTATTGAAATCCAATTTACTTTAAATAAACGTAAGTTTAGTTGAAATTAAAATGCTTCATTTTTTAGAAAAATGATTTTTTTAAATGTATAATGTATTTCAATTATAATTAATTAAAATAATTTTTAATGAAGAAAGATTTAAAAGAAAATTTATATATTATATATCTAAATATTTTACTTTAAATATATATAATTATTATTGATATTACTATATTAAATGTAACATCATCTTTTTCTTGAAAATACATTTCCTAAAAAACCTGTTTTTTCGACAAATTTTGCTAGTTTATGGAATTGAATTATGAAAATTCAATGAATTTAATATGATAAAATGGATTTAATACATTTAATAATCAAAATTTATATTAGGTATTATAGTTAACAAAAAAATTCATTATAATGAACATTCAAAATGGAAAAATTAAATCATTATAGTTATGGTTAAAATAAGTTTACTGGTGGATAACTTAAATATATAAAGGATAAAATGAACTAAAAATTTCATAGATTCTATTTTTATTTCTATTTGGACCCTAAACATTCTGACTTCAATTATGATTCATTTTGGATTGATTTTCTTATAGTATGTAACTTGACATTATTTTAATCCTTTTCAAAATTATAAGTACACCACTCACCTAAATTATAATATGCAACCTCCTCCCCTCACTTATTCACATGTATTAATCCATTTATCATGAAAAACTACCTACCAAAATATATCCTAAAAATACTTATCCAAATTCTATAGCATTTTTTATTCCACAAAGATCAACCATAGGATACTTAATAAGTTATCCAAAGAAGGGTTTTCTAAGCGAATATAATCCTCTTCACCAAGCTATTTTTGATTTACTTCCTCTTTTAAAACCTAAAATTATATCTATAAATTTAAAATATTATAACACCACTATCTCACTTATAATTGTATGTAATTATTTTATTGGAAAAGTGTTTATCCCACTCCTTTTATACCAAAAGGGAATCAAACCCATTTAGTATTTTTAGGATGGACTACCACCTCAAGAAGCGATGTACTTTTTTCCAATCACCAAATCCCATGGAAATGAATAATAATGGAAATAATGAATATATATTATAATTATGGAATATTAATAATTATTTAAAATTAATATATCATAAACTATTATTCCATTTCACCCATTAGCGAAATTATAATGTCGCATGTGCATATGTAGGACCTACAATCTCAACAAAGCGATCTGATTCATTTTCATTGTCCAAATATCTAAATTTTTAAAAAGATTTATCTGATGATTAAATATGATATATATATATATATAAAAATAATTATATTCTATATATGATTAAACTATTTATTATTCATAAGAACCTGATCTTCCATGAAAAAACTGGTTTGAGAAAACAAAGTAGTCAACACACGAGACATGGAAAATAATGAAATATTATTAATGAAAAGGTGATAATATGTTATAATATGATCATATATGTTATTATCAATTTTCATATAGTTTTTTTATAATTTATTAACTTGTTTAAAATGATTATATATGGATTTAATTCAATTTTTACTAAAGTGAAGCAGGACATAAGAGATATTGTGGAAATTTCCATTTCATTGAGACATATTTGATATTATGAACCAATTTATTTTTATGTGGTGTATATACATACCATTTTATATATTTAACATGAATAAATATTTAGTCATGATTATTATTCTTTCAATTCATTTTTATTTTTTCATTGGGTAAAATTTTAAATTTTACCAAAGTTGTATCGATTTATTTTACAATCTCAATTATTTTTGAGACTACCTTAATTTTCATTGAAGTAAAGTATAATTAATATTTCATGAAATATATCTAATTTCATATATAATGGATACATAGTTATTAATAATTTTTTATGACAACATTTTACCACCTTTTCACTTCTATAAAAGAAATCATTAAAAAGAATATCCTAATTTATTTCTATTTTTAATCGGGTATATTTTTCATGTATATCCATATATTTCATAATTATTTTTTAAAAGTACTTATATGTAATCAAATTATTTATTAATAAAATTTTATGTTATAATTATATCATTAAATGGTTTTAAAATAATATTTTAATGTTTTCTGAAAGGTTTGTTGATTTACATGCATTACAAAAATTCAGAAGGAATATTTTTTAACCTGTTTAGAATTAATAGAATTTCTTTCCATTATAACCATTTTATGATATTTTTATTATTATACATGTTTTATATGGATTTGAATATAAAAAAGTAAACAAAATATATTTTAAATTTTTAATTCCACTTTTATTTTATTCACCAAAATACTTTAATTTATTACAAAAAACTAAAATTCTGATGAGTTTATGTTTAGATTTTATCCTTTAATAATTTTATGGTTGTTAACATTCTCTTGAAACATTCAAATTATTGAGATAATTATACATTAAATGTATCCTAAATATACATATTCATTGTATCCGGGATATGATTAGTTACCAAACCATATACTATTTCTACATTTTTTTATATCGAATGTTATTAGATTTACTAAGAAAATATTTTTATTTCAAATCATCTAACCAATACATATATTTTTTTGATAAGTAATAATGTTTATGAATTGAATTTACCAATAAATATATGTGGAATTCAATCGATAGTAATTGACAAGATGTGGGAATTATTGATAGTCCCTTTAAGAATCTATATGTCTTGTGAACCAATTTGGTTTTATCAAAGGAAGAACTATTCAAGATTGTATCTGCCTTGCCTCAGAATTTACTAATATGCTTAATAAAGTCACTAGAGGACGAAATGTGGCCATTAAAATTGACATTATAAAAGCTTTTGACACCATGGATTGGAATTTCATATTAAAGGTTCTCAAAAACTATGGGTTTAATGATTATTTCATTGATATGATCTGAACCTTATTCAAATCAGCTTCTATATCTGTTCTGGTCAATGGGTCCCCTAAAGGTTTATTTAAATGCACTAGGGGGTTAGGCAAGGCGATCCCTTATTTTCCATTCTTTTCACTATTGCTGAGGATTATTTAAGTAGACTCATCACGAGCCTTGTGAGTCAAAAAAAAAATAAGTCCATTCAGGCTTCTAGAAACTTAAATGTTTCTACCCACTTTTATATGCTGATGATATAATTTTATTTTTAAAAGGTGATAAAAGGAACATCCAAAACATCAAAAATTCCATGGCTCATTATGAAGATATTTCGGGTCAAGCGATAAGTTGGAACAAATCCTTTGTTTTATTTGGGAAATTTTTCCCCCAACAGAAAAAGCCATATCATCGATTTCTTATGAATCAAAGAAGGCTCATTCCCTTTTACTTACTTGGGTGTGCCTATCTTTTGGGGAAGACCAAAATCCAGCTATTTTCATAGCATTGTTGATCAAATTATCAATAAAATTTCTTCTTGGAGAGGTAAATCTATTTCTATGGCTGGTAGAGTTTTTCTTGTGAAGTCTACAATTGTTTCCAAGATGGGCTACTCGATGATGGTTTAAAATTGGCCTGCCAGTCTTCTAAAAATAATCAACGTTTACATTAATTTTTTTTGGACTGGTAGTACAATTGAAAGAAGACATGTCACCATACCATGTGTCACATGTTGTAAAACCCTGGATAAGGGTGGTCTTGGGATTAAGAATATTATGATTTTTAACAAATCTCTTCAAGCTAGAATGACTTGGAATTTAATTCACAACAACTCTGATTCCTTGGCCTTTCTTAAAAATCGTTTTTTTTCCACGATTCGGAATGGAAAGTTGTGTTACATCACTTCCTCCATCTGGCCATCCATTAGACATTATTTCCTTAAAATCATGCACAACTCTAAATGGATGGTTAATGCTAATTCCTCTATAAATTTCTGGCTAGACAACTGGACTGGTGTCCCCTTAATCTCAATGCTATCATCCACCACTACTCCTGGGAATAACAACTCCACTATATTTGATGTTGTTAACTCTCATGACATCACCCTTCAAAATCACATCAGCCATATCATTGAAAACTATCCTTTTTCCAACACTAACGACTTCCTTATTTGGGAACCTGATTTAAATTGATTCCTTGATTCTAAAAGTTTCTAAAAAACAATCTTAGTAATTATGTTTCTAACTTTGTTTGGTTGAAATCTTTTAACAAACATTGGATCAAACCCTTGTGCCTTACACTCATTTGGCATGTTTCTCATAATAGGGTCCCCATCGATGTGTGCCTTCAATCCATTGGGATTTCTCTTTTCTCTAGATGTCATCTATGCAACCAACACCATAGGGATTCTAATAATTTGTTCTTGTCTTGTGATACATCTACTGCTCTTAGGAATTATATTTCTGATATTTTTGGTTGTAGATGGTCACTTCTTACTACTATCGGCTCTAAACTTCAACACTGTGTGAATTGAGATTTTTCTAATCAAATCAAGAATCTTTTTCTGAATGTGGTGGAAGAGCTCATGCATGTGATCTGGTATGATAGAAATAATTTTATTCATAATAATTGCTCATTTAGTCACAATGTAGGTAAAACGCGTATTCTCATTGCCATCAAGGATGCTTCCTCACTGAAGAAAGATCATTGTGACAACTCTGTTGGTGATTTTGAGATCCTCCGCCATCTTCGAATCTTAGGATCTTATAGGCAACCTCGGCGTACCTTTGAAGTCTTCTGGCAAGCTCCACTTCTAGGATGGATCAAAGTGAATGTAAACAACGCCACTAGAGGAAACCCGAGTCTGGCGGGTTATGGTGCCATCTTCAGAGTCTTTCTTGGAAGATGCCTTCGCTACTTCTTTGGTGGATGTGGTACGACCTCGGCCTTAGAAGTGGAAATGTTGGGAGTCATTCATGTAGTGGAATTTTCCAAGAAAAAGGGTTGGAACAAGCTGTGGATTGAATGTGATTCAACCACTGTTGTCCAATCTATTTGGAAGGGGGTGGTGTACCTTGCATGGAAGCTTACCTCTCGATGGATGAAATTTCTTGCTTCGCTCATGGATCTCAACTACATTGCCACACATGTGTACCGCGAAGCAAACATGGTTGCTGATAGTCTTTCCAACAAGGGGGTCAATCAGGTTATTACCTGGTTGGATGATTTTCCTGATTATTCACTCCCTTTTTTATTAAGGATTGTAATAAGATTCCGTCTTTCATGCGTTGGTAATTACCTTTCTTTTTTGATCCATAAATTGTGCCTTTTTCTTTGACTGAGGCACCACCTCTTAAAAAAATCAATGTGATTATTTAATCTATCCATTTATGTATACTTTTCTCATGTTATTGATTAAATAACATGCGTTTTCTGTTATTTATAGATCCATATTGATCACTCCTTATTTAATCAGGATATATTCCATAGTAAGTAACCCTTAATGATCATTTGAGATCAATATAATTTTGATTCCTTTCCCAAGGTTATGAGGAATAAATATTTGAATGAGTTACATGGATGAAAAACATTCACATTTTTTATGTTTTATATTTTATTCCCAATATATGGTGATTTTCACATAAGTATATCATTCTATTAATACTATTGAACTGATCGCTCCTTTAGGATTAGATCCCAATTATCTATAAAAATATAATAATGTAGACTGCAAATCTAGGTTACGGATGTTGGGGTTGTTATATTTGGTATCAGAGGAAATTTAGTAGAAAGAGTGCATAGTATATTTAGGATAACAAATATTAGAGAACATGACCCTGTCAATAACATTGTGTATTATTCTAAGTATAGAATATTACGACCAATGTTTTTTAATGAAAATTCATCTTGATCTAATTAATTGTATTATTTCGTAAAATGGTTATATAAAACATATTCACTTAATTGGTTTTATGTTTTTGGATTTTAAAATCCCATTATGAATTATATTTGTTGGTGATATAGATATTGAACAATGATCAATGATTTGTATAAATATAGGTCTTTAAAAAATCCAATTTACTCAGACAAAGGAAGTGATGACCTCTTCCTGTATAATTGCTCCCTTGGAAGATCATATTTTGGAGCTCGAAAAGGACATTACATCACTGACATTCTCTCTTAAACAATCCCAAGCTGTGCTTCAACATGTTTTGCTTGAATAGAATTGCCTACGGGATAAGTGGATGTTGATAAATATTACCACACAATCTATGTTATCCGAGTCACCCAAGAGTTTCTCAACCTCTCACACCTTATCCTTAGGTCTTTTTTTTGTGTTATAAGGGGTTATGTACCATGAAACTGAACTATGATTATGTGCATTATTTTTTATAAAGAAAATACATTTATTTTATAATGATACTTTGTTAATAGATTTTAAAGAAAAAATAGTATTTTTAGTTAATTTTAAATTAAGTAATATATATTTTTGAATTAATGGATTTTTGAATTATATAATATTTTAAATAAAATATTATTATTAAATTAAATTTTATTAAATATAAATGATTTTATAATTTTTTATGAATTCAAATATAATTATTTCTAAGTTTTGAAACCTATTTTTGTCAAAAACCATGAATTTTAAATAAATGTTGATTACTATTTTAAATATAAAAATTAACACATTTAGAATATTATTTAGATAAAATAAATATTATTTTTGGAATGAGGACGTCAGAATTATCCAATAGTTAATTTTTCATAATTTTATAAGACAATAAAATGTTTGGGTAAAACTTTGTTATCGTTTAAATATATAATGTGTTTTATGACACCATGATGACCCAATATTGATGTAATAAAATACTATAAAAAATATTTTCGTCCAATATATGATCTACCATTAAAATAATATTATTTTTAGATTTTTTTAAATTAATTTTATAATTCCTTAGTGTGCCCTCCAAGACATATAAAATATTTTATCATTTTAAATTATTTCTTTTAGAGTGTGATTCACCCCTACATATCCAAGCCTAATATATTAATATGTTATTCCGTTGGATTTATAAAATAATTTTTTCCACTCCACATTGGAAAAAATCTCGAGAAAAAAAACACTAGGATGGATTGTGGTTTTTATTAGTTTAATGTGTAGTGTCTAAAACCAAAATAATAAAGAATTATGTCTCCTTTACTATATAAACCCACTAAAAATTTAATTCCTCCTCACTCAAAACCTTTGGAGCTCGAAAAAAATCTTTCCACATTTCTCTAGAATCATCCCAATGTACCACAAACTCCCAAGAATCCTCTCTCAAGCCTCTCCCAAGCCATTGGAATCGCACTTCCACATATGGTATTCCTTCATTTCTCAATTCTGTTCATGTTTCTTTATATTTTTATTCCCCATTATTTTCATTTACCAATGTTGGTGTATTATTTATAACCTCACCTATAAATTCATTCCTAGTTTTTAATTATTACATACACATTTCTCTCTCATTAATACCTCCCATGTAAACTTGTTACCACACTGAAATTTCATATCGGATTTCTTCCTTTCTAATTTTTCCCAAATTTATTTTAGTTTTAATACCAATATATTTTCAATTTCAAATGTTGGGGTATGATTTAGAACCACACATATATTTCCATCCTTATGTGTGAATGATTACAAAACACTTTTTCTCTCATTAATTTCTTCCATTTACAGTAGTTACCATAATGAAATTAAGTAAGGGATTTATTCCTTTCTCATTTTTGTCCAAATTTTTTATGATGTTATAACATTATATTATAAATTAATAATTTTACGGTATGATTTCTCAGCTCCCCTATACTTCAATCCTTATGTTTTAATGATTATAGACCCATTTATCTCTCATTAATTCCTTCCATGTACACCAGTTACCATGCTGAAATTCGGTAAGGGATTTATTCCTTTCTCATTTTTTCCCAAATATCTTTTTGTTGTTATATCCTTTTATTTTCTATTAAAAATGTCAGGGGATGATTTTTCACATCCCCTATACTTCCCTCATTATTTTTTAATGATGATATTCTTCTTTAACTCTCATTAGATCCTTCCATGTACACCTTTTACAATGCCAAAATTCCGTAAGGGATTTCTTCTTTTCTCATTTTTTTCCAAATTTCTTTATGTTGGTATACACATTTATTTTTAGTTACAGATGTTGGGGAATGGTAACAAAATTCCCGTATACTTCCCTTATTCTGTTTGAATGATGGGATTTCTCTTTCTCTATCATTAATTCCTTCCTTGTACATCTGTTACC
This sequence comes from Viscum album, assembly GCA_963277665.1. NCBI lineage: Eukaryota > Viridiplantae > Streptophyta > Magnoliopsida > Santalales > Viscaceae > Viscum > Viscum album. The sequence goes on along the minus strand of OY728153.1, from coordinate 1,351,612,913 downwards.
ATGATAAAGTTTCCTAAGGAATATCTCTCTTCTCATTTACAGTCAAGAAATTATTTTATATTATGAATCTAAATTCCATTAAATATGTTGGCATATTATGTTCAATGATCCCATTAAATTATATTTCATTAATAGATGTTTATATACACATTTCTCTCTCATCAACCCATTTTAGGATTTCTATTTCACATCGTTACACTGCCGAAGTTAGACTAAAATTTCCCATGCCAAAATCATCGTGTGCGTGAATACCATAAACATTTATTTGTCAAGGATATTCACTTTTATATACATGTAAATTTTTGTTAAGGATATATATTTAGGTATTCCATATCTTATATTCATGGAATAAATCATTTTATTTAATGAATCTGTGTTTTATGATCCATGGGGCACACTTATAAATGAAATGATATTATTAAGAAGTGTGTTCCCTGATAGTGCTCCAATGAATTAGGTAAATAATAGTATCATGATACGCCATGTGAAATGAGGGCCAAATCATGATAATTAATGATCAATTATATTTTTCTCATTCTTATCTATGTGAAAAGAGGTTTTACTGATGGTCCATGTGTAATGAGCCTTGGCTCATGCTATAATTTTGTTAAATGATGTTGTTACATTTCTGTGTTATGATATTCATGATATATAATTCATTTATGTTCATGTTTCTATTCTGAAACATTGATATACCTATTACCTAATATATACTGTATTATACATGTTATTCCTTGTTTAATCCAATACTAGTATTTATAGCACACCCTTTTCTACTACATTCCTCAGGTTATCCCATGAAATGCTATGTACGAACAAATGTTGTGGTCATGTAAAAGGTGTTTTCAATATATATGTCGTGTTTCATGTTTTATGTTGTTATGTAATGTTCCTAAGAACCAAAGACACAAGGCCTCCCTATATTAACTATTTTATCAAGTGAATATTTTATGTAATAAATAATGTTTAAGTGTGAAATAAAAAGAAGGGTTGTTGTTATTGGTACTAGAGGATATGTTTAATTATTATTGGGGTTCAAATTTGAAAACCCTACTAAATTCCTTTGGGTTAATACTATGTATAAAAAAACATCCCTAAATTTTGGTGAGTATATAATAAGTGGTTTACCATGAAAATACATCCCTATATGGATACAAACAAGTAGGGGTGGCTATGGCACACACGTATCTTGGTGTAAAACCCAAAAACACCACTTTGAGATAGACTCAAATAGAAATTAGTGCACGAAAATGGGACATTCTGTACTATTGGTTACAACAATCTCAGGGGATATGATTTGGTAAATTCATGATCTTAGTACAAAATATTATGAAGGGAATTAAAAAAGACCTTAAGAATATTAGTTTTGAAACTGATCAAGCATAACAAAGATTTACACCTAAGGAGTCACAAGTTAGGATATATGTCTTATTTACAAGTTTATATTTTTATTTTCATTGGATCAAATTTATGATCAATATAAATGTTTTTAAAACCCTAACTTTATTCCCTTTTTTAGTTAAAATATAGAATGAGGAAGATCACGAATAACTATTCTCTCTCTTCCTATAGAACTACTTGGAAATATAATCTGTAAGTAACACTTGTATGACTTTGTAACTTTTTCAATTATCCAAGTTACCTACAATCAACATTATCAGGGATTCAATACCTCTACCATTGTATGATTATTTCAAGGATCAAGTACAGTATATTAGGGAATATTGTGCACTCGACTTTCTTACCATTCTATGAATAGGAATTACCATTAGTATATTTTCAAATTCTTCCCCTTATTTGAAAATTATTAAGAACTAAAATATTTTCTAGATGATTCAAAAGAGGGAGACCTCTGAGCAACATGTATGTATCAAATTATAGATTTTTTCTTTGAAAAAATAAGAAAACTGATTTACCAAAACCCTATTTGGAAACATTTAATGATAAATTAGTAATACATTTTTATAAAACATGAGTTCAATAAGATATTTCAAAATTATATATAACAAAATACCTTTTTAATGATTTATCTATGCTTTCATCGATATAAACCAAGACAGCTGAGGTTTTTTTTGGAAAAAGGAATTATTTGATTTTGAAAATATGCCATGGTACCATTGTGACACATGAACCCTTTCTACCCGAAGGAAATGATAATTGGAAATATTGAAGATGTCGTTGAGGTAATGAAGGAAAAGTACCCGCAATTGTTTATGGCATAGTATGTAAAACGAAATTTCACGGGAAAATTTAGTAAGGGTAAATATTGTAACAACCAAGACTTTTATTAATTAAAATTTCTCTTGATCTAATTAAATGTATTATTATGTAAAATGGTTATATATAAAAAATACACTTCCATGGTTTTATGTTTTTTGATTTTAAAATACTGTTAAGAATTGTTACTATTGTTAATATAGTTGTTGAATAGTGATCCCATGGTTAGTATAAATATAAGGATTTAATAAATCCCATTTACTCCGAAAATGGATGTGATGGCCTCACCCAGTAGAATTGCTCAAAATAAATCCCATTTATCAAAGCTCTAAAAGGTGGGAGTGTCACTGGGCTTCTCTCTTGACCAATCCCAAGCTGAGATTCAACATGTTATGTTTGAATGGAATTGCCTTTTGGAGAATTGGAAGTTGATGGAAATTAAAACCTGAGTGATGTTATCCTACCATCCCTAATAGTCTATCAATATTTCACACCATACCCTTAGTTCGTATACAGATGTTATCATGGGTTATGTAACAAAACCCTAGTAATATTATTATGTGCATTATTTTTGTATAAAAAAAATTCATTCGTTTTATTATTGTTACTATGTAAATAGATTTTAAAGCATAAATAGTAATTTTAGTTAATATTAAATTGAGAAATCTATTTTGATGAATTAATGGATTTTTAAATAAAAACTTTTTTTAATAAAATATTAAGACTAAATAACTTTTTATTAAATATAAATGATATTATAATATTTTTTTAATACAATTTCAATTTTTATTATGTTTTGAATATTGTTTTTGTTAAAAACCATGAATTTTCAATAAATTTATATTTTTATTTTAAAATTAAAAAATTTAATATTTAGAAATGAATTTATATTAAATGAATTTTTTTTGGAATCAGGATGTCAAAATTTTCCAACAGTGGTTTTCATAATTTTCCGAGACAGTCGATTGTTTTGGTATAAATTAATTACTGTTTAAATAAATAATGTGTTTTAAGGCATTGTGATGACCCAATAGTGATGTAATAAAATAATATAAAAAGGGGGTTCGGCCAATATATGTCTTAGCATTAAAATAATGTGATTTTAGACATGTTTTACTAATTTTATGGTGCCTTAGTGGACCCTCGAAGACTTATAAAACATTTTATCTTTTAAAATTATTTCTTTGAGAGTGAGACTCAACTCCACATAAGAAATCCTAATATTTCAATAAGTTAGGCCATTGGACTTATAAAATGATGTATCTACTCCAATATATCCAAAACCATGGGTAAAAACCCCGGGATGGTTTGTGTTATTGATCAGTTTTATGTGTAGTGTCCAAAACCTAATTAATAAACAATTACCACTCCTTTCATATATAAACCCACTCAATATCACATTATTCTTAACTTGAAAATTTTAAATCTCAACCAAAACCTACCCTCCTCTCCATTGGATCCTACCAAGGAACCCCATGCTCTAAAGAAGCCTCTCTAAATCCTCTCCCAAGCCTTTGTGATATCATTTCTAAGTATGGTATTCTATCATTTCTCATTTTTGACAATGTTTATTTATATTGTTATGCCCTTTTATTTTCAATTACCAATATTGGGGAATTATTTAGAACCACCCAAAAATTCCCACCTTATGTTTTAATGATTATATATCCATTTATCTCATTAATTCCTCCCATGTATACCTGTTACAATGACAAAATTCCATAAGAGATATTTTCCATTTATCATTTTGTACAAATTTATCTAAGATTTTCAACAATTTTACTTTCAATTAGAAATGTTGGCGTATAATTTATCAAATCCCCTATAATTCCCTCCTTATTTTTGAATAATGAGATACCATTTTATATATCATTAATGCCTTCCATGTACACTCGTTACCATGTCAAAAATCTATTAGGGTTTTCTTCCTATCTAATTTTTTCCAAATTTTTTTATGAAGATATACCCTTTTATTTTATGTTATAAATGTTGGGGTATGATTGAAAACCTCCCATATACTAACATACTTATGTTTGAATGATGATATATCCATTTCTCTCTCATTAATTCCTTCCATGTACACCAATTACCATACTGAAATTCTGTAAGGGTCTTCTTCCTTTCACATTTTGTCCAATTTTTTATGTTGTTATACCCTTTTATTTTCAATTAAAATGTTGGAATAAGATTTATCACCTACCCAATACTTCCCTCTTTATGTTTTAATGATTATATATCCATTTCTTTCTCATTAATTCGTTCCATGTACACCTGTTACCATGCCGATATTCCGTAAGGGGTTTATTCCTTTCTCATTTTCCCAAAATTTCATTATTTTTTTATAACCTTTTATTTTCAGTTAAATATGTTGTGTTATGATTTCCCCCCTCTCCCTACATCTCTATTTATGTTTGAATGATGTGAGACCTCTTTCTCTCTCATTAAAGCCTCCCATGTACACCTGTTACCATGCCGAAATTCCATAAAGAATTTCTCTATTCTCATTTACATTAAAGAAATTATTTTATTTTATGCATCTAAATTAAAATACATATGTTGGGATATTATGTTAACTGACCCACCATACATTGAATTTCTATAATAGATGTTGAGATATCCATTTATCTCTCATTAACCCATTTTATGATTTCTATCTGACATCATTATTCTTCTAAAGATAGACCAAAATGTCCCATGAAAATATCATCGTGTACGTGAATACCATACACATTTATCTATGAAGTTTATTCCCATTTATTCACATGTACATGTTGATTTATGAATTAAATTTATGTATTCCACATCTCTTATATGTGGAATAAATAATGATTTTTAATTAAACCTAGTTGTGGGATCCATGTGGCATAATTATTCATGAAATTTAATGATTAAGAAGGGTGTGCCCTGATAGCGATCCAATGCATTTTGTAAAGAATAGTATCATGATACGCCATGTACAATGAGGTTTTACTCATTCTAATTAATGTTCAATGAGGTTTTACTCATACTAATCCAAGTGCAATGAGGGTTTACTCATACTCCTTGTGCAATGATCCTTGGATCATGCTGATATCTTGTAAAATGTTGTTTCTACATTTCCATGTAATGATAATCATGTTATATCATAATGTTATGTTCATGTTTCTCTTATACTCATTTGATATGCCTATTTCCTAAAATTTACTATATTCATCATGTTATGCCTTGTTTACACCCTTACTAGGATTTATATCTCACCTTTTTCTTATACATGTCCTCAGGTTATCCCATGTAATGATAAGTATGAAAAATGTTGCAGTCATATAAAATATGTGTTCAATAAAGATATTGCCTTTCATGTTTTATGTTATTATATAATTTTCCTAAGCCCCAAATCTATAAGACCTCTTGATCATCTATGTTTTATTAAGTGAATATTTTATGTAATAAATTTCATTTAAGTGAAAATTAAAGAGAAGTTTTTTTATATAGGATGTCAACATAATGTTTTGGTAAGGTAGATATTAATTTTTATTTCTAGACAAAAATAACTACCTAGTACTACTAGTGGACACTGTTTTTGTAAAGATTCAATTAGGGGGAAAATCTTGAAATGTGCTAGTAATGTATATATCAACCATCATTCTGGTGCACTGTGAATTTTCCCTTACTACACACCTATATTGACGCTTCATAAGTATATTACTAGTTTAATTCACATTTTAATTACAAACTATTATGAAATATTTGAAATTTTTATGATATTTTGGAAGAAAGGTTATGATTCATAGATTACAATGTATTAATTTTTAATTTATTTTAAGTGTTACACCAAATATAAAATTATATATTATGATTTAAAATTCATTATTATATAAAATAATTCCTTATATTACATTATTTATAAATGGAGTATTGAATAAATTACTGTATCAATACTCATGGTCAACATAGACATTTACCTACTGACCAAACCAATAAACTAGTATTTTGGATGAGTAGAGATTGGATATATTTGGGACCATGACCAAGGTTATGACTAATAAGCATTTACATGTGGAGAAAAAATATGTTCCATGATATGATACACCTATATTGGATCATTTTATGTGATAATAGTTCTCATAATTTACTGGGATTACTAATCCTATGGTATATGAGAAATGAAATAAGTCACAAGAAAAGATATTTATAGACTTGGTATGTGATGAAAGGGAAATATTATACTTTAAGTATAATATCTCAATGTTTATACAGATCAATGGTGGTAATTGATTCAAAATAGTTGGGAAAAAGAAGAAATAGAACACATGGAATGGAGAAATTTTAAAGAAACATTCTATGAAAAATATTTCCATCATGATAAACTAACTGAAATGAAGGAAATGTTCCCCATCATAAAGTAAAAGGAAGTATAAAGTCTTTGGAATATAAGGCTTCCATTACAAGAGTGAATAAATATGCTACATATTATATATGTAAACAGAAAAAAATATTTATCTTTTTAAATGTATAAAAATAACCCATTAACACACACATACATCCATGGTTTAGTGAAACTATGTAAATAGATTATATTTAAAATGGTTTATTTGAATATTTTAAAATAAATAAAATTTCACACCAAACCCTCCTGCCCATCTCTTAAGATCGAGCCCGCCTCCTCCAAGTGAGTGCTACTAGGCCCCTATAGACATGATCCTGGAAATCCTACTCCTCCAACACCGCTCTGATGTAGCAATCCTGTCACCTCACCGATGTTACTTTGATGTGGTATTCCCATCTCTCTATAGACACATATCTAATGCGGCCTCTACAACACCCCAAGATACTCCTCTACCTATGTGGCTCATATGCGGCTTCAATGTGGATCTAACATGACTCTGAAATTACTCTAATGCATCTTTAACATGGACACCCAACCTCCACCAACCCTTATCCTCCCCTAAATCACAATTCAAATCAACATTTTCAACTAGGGTTTTATGTACCTCTCATATCCACTATCTCACTGGAAAAGATGGATTAAATCACCTCAGATTACCAATAGTTTATTCCATAAAATTCTCATAGAATAAAAATTTGTGTGTGAAATTGAAGTTAGTGTATGTTTTGATTATGTCAAATATTCCTTCAATATTTTCATACTTTGTTTGTATTACTCTATCATAGTAACTACCCATTATGAAAAAATTTCTTCATCAGAGTACCTTTATCTCTATATTAAACAAATTCAAAATTTAGGATGTGACTTCTCTATTAATTATTTCTCATTCCTCACCCTAAAGGTCCAATTTTATTTTTATTTATTTTACTATAATTTCAATTAACACTAACCCTCATGGGTATCCATCATTCGTCAAGGTAATTGTTTTTTAGAGAATTTACTTTTCTTGTTGTATTTTTTTACTGATGTTAGCCTCCCTATTTGATTCTAGTAGTTGATTATTTGAAAATTTAAGAATACTTGATCTTGTATACTGTTTTTTCTATAAAATATTTCACTTTTTGGGAGTTCATAAGTGAGACCTTTTTTTCACCATTTTATCATAGTATGGGAGGCCATTTTTTCAAGCATCAATATTTCACTTTTAGTTTTCTACAAATTATGTTTATACATGTAATATGAAATTTCACTAAAATGAACTTTGAATTTTTGAACACTAGTAATGGAAATGTAGTTTATACATGTTAGTGAACATCCAATATAACGAACTTTAAATTTATATATGTGTGTAATTAACATTAAGTTTACAACATGATTAAGTTAATACACATTCAGTTTAACGAAAAATGAAATGTTTTTTTATTTATTTTTTCCATATTACCATATTGTATCTATTTATTCATTATATTATGGTTTTGATATAATAATAATTAATTTATGTTTAATAATTTTTTTCATTCATATATTATTGTTTTTTCATTTATATCTAACATAATGTTACGTATTTTGGTATTTCATATTGTGTATCATGCCTCTATTGTTGTATAATAAGTCTCTATAAATATACTAGTAACATTAAATTTAATACACATTTATGTTTATATATATGTATAAGGAACTATTAGTTTTAGTTTATTTATTATATATATATGTAATATAAAATGGTCACTTCCTGGGTTTGCAAGTTCCCAAATGTATACCATCTTTTAATTACGCACCCTAATTTATTTTAAGGATAAAAAAATTATGTCATTTAATTTTTTCCTTCCACCAACATTGTTGACTTATTACCCTCATATTTTTAATAATTATATTATTATTTGTAACAATTACTCCTACAATTTTTCACCATAAAACATATTTATAATTTCTTCTAGAATAGGTAGTGAATAATCTAAAAATATTTCAATAATGAATATCTTTCAATTATTTTCAATAATGAATATCATTTATTCATTAACAATAAAATTTTTATTCAATGTTATTATAGTAATATAATGCCTAAAAATATATTTCCAAATCTAATATACTTAACAGTACCGATTATAATTGATTATGTATAAGATTTTTAATTCATTAAAAATGAATATAATAAATTAATGAATATTATTAAATTAATTTACTAAATTTTAATTCAAGATGAAACATTCCATTTTATTATTTTTATTTGGTATTATGCACTAAAAATGAATTTTATTTTGAGTATACAGACAATATCAATTATGGAATATATATGATGTTTATATAAATTCATTTAATCTCATAATATGTTATATATTCACATTTATGAATATCTTATTTATTCTATACTCCTTGAAAAATAATTAAAAAAATTCCACATGAAAATTTCAATGTCCAATCCAATTCCATAGAAGTGATATTTCTTATATGATTAAAAGGGATCCATAAGAAGTTAGCTTCTCATATAAGCTTTTGACTATAGTGTAATGTGATACATTAAATATGTGTGAAATTTAGTATTAAAATACAACCATTAAAATTATTTTAGGTGTATCTACTACTTTAATTTATACCATGATCATTATACACCACTACATTCTCCTTTCATAATATATTTTTGATTGTTAACTTTATAAGGATTGCCTCTTTATAGTTGTTTACTATTTTATAATTTTGGTATTTTGAGGCATAATTAACATTTATAGGAACTTATGATATAATTACAAATATTGTTTCTATAAATTTTTTTCATTCTATTCAATTCCTCCCCTAATATATGTATATATATATATACATACATATCCTTTACATATATAATTAATTAACTAATTTACTGAAATTTATACCCTCTGGTAAAAACCTGTAATGATTTTACAACATTATTTATGTATTTTTTTCATCTTATATTAAATAATTTTAGTTGTATCTCATTTCACATCTTATATTTTTTCATATGGTTGAATAAAATAAAATTATATCTACATTTTATTATTTTCTATCATTTTAATTTTCTTGAATTTTTTTCATTTATCTACAACTAACTTTGTTATGATTGAAATTATTATTATTTTATGTTTAAATTTTCAATTAATATGGGATCCGAGAGGTCGTACAATATGTTTCCATTACACTATATTTGATATTAAATGTGGTATAATGTTTTTTTATACATTCATAATGTACTTTCAAATTAACTCTCTTTTAGTTTCTATACATGTATAGTTCAATAAAATAAATAGAATGCATAAAATATTTTTATTGATAGTACTTTAGTTCATTATTATAAATAAAAACATCATACATACTTAATGAAAGAAATTATTATATATCTAACACATATATTGTGATATTTATTTATATTATAAAAGAAACTCAATAGTGTACATCTATGTAATGTGTTCACTTATAATAATCATAAAATATACTATATGCATATTGTTTGTTATGAATTTTGAATAGGGAAACAATTGACCATTTTTAGATAAACATAAGGCACCCTTTCACTCCAATGAACATTTTTAGAAATCAATGGGAGTTGCACACAAGATTAAAAGGTTGCTCGTAAGGTAGAAATTTGTGTGCACAAGGCTTACAAACCCAATGTGATCTAAAAAATCCATCTCACACCCTTGCCATCTAAAAATGGCCAAGGCATATGTGGAAAATAAGAGGGTTCATTATGAAAATTACTATCCCATGAACAACACTCTTATGCATCCAATGCATCATCTAATTCCCACTTCCATGCTATAATCAATGTGTGCATCCACTGAGAATTTCACCTGGGAATATAATGGCACCCTTCCATTTTATGGTTGATGATACAAAAGTCAAACTTTCACTCTCGTGCGTGTTAGATGACCACTTCTAAGACTATGCACAATTCATGGATTCAAGGTATATATATTTTTTGTGATTGGCCTCCCACAGGCCTCCATCAAGAAGGCCCACTATGGATTGACCATCATCCATCTCCTTTTTCATTAGAAAATTGTGTGCAAAAGATGCTTCTTTCATGAAGAAACTTCCTTTACAAATTTTATAATTCTATCAACCACATTATGTTCGTGTAAAAGACTTTATTTTTCTCCCATCGCTTCCCTTAGTCTCCATGGATTTAATTTTCTCTAAAGATCTATTTTTAGCCCCACATTTAGGAACCTCCCACATCTTGTGTGCACCTCCACCATTCGGCCCTTCGGGCTTGCACGTACTGATTTCTTTTTCCCTCATGTGGTGTCCCATATTGCATTGCCCAACCAAATTCTTCTTCACATAGGTATGATATTAAATATTAAATCATTAAATAGATATGGTATTGTGGACTCACAAAATTGATCTCTTCTCTACCCCATTATTGTCTTAAATTTCTAGTGCCTTCCCTCCACTAAGGGTTAAAGAGAGCCTGTCATAAAAGTCCAAGTGGAGAAGAGTGATACCTCTTTATCCATTCTAAAAGATGATAAACTATTAATCACCATCATTGTTAGCACATGGAATTCTACTATATCCTCACCCCATGTAATACACATTGGGTTCCCCTCCTTAGGGATTTTCCGCACATGCTCATCTCCATGAAAGTGAGATATTCCTAAAATGGAATGAGATTCTCTTTTCATGGAACAACAACTTCCCAAGGGGAAGGACATCCATTCTGGTGTAAGACCCTAGCCTTTCATATATAGGGTATCACTCATTCTCCTCCTTTACACATTCATACACAATGACTAGATTTGATATTGGAATAGGGGAATCTGAGTACCATGTACCACTCTCTTTGAGATTTGTCTCTATGTGATGCTCCTATGAGTAGGACCCACTTCAACCCCCACTGACTCAACTATCACGATGTGACCATCTGGTCTATTGCTTCCTCTTGTTTCTCACATCAAGAAAGACTCAATTGGTATAAGAGGTTAGTAGTTACCGTTAAATCCTTCTTTCTGTCACCCCCCTTGGAGTAATCCCTATCTTCCTCCAACATCTAAGATGCTAACTAAGCGTAATTTCAGAATTACCAAACTACATGGGTTTTGATATTTTTATTCTAAATAGGGAATGTAATAATACTCCATAAGGTCAAATCCCATCCATATATCAGGATGGTCATGCCCTAACTGGAGGTCTCCTCTCCTTCGAGTCCACCTGGGAAGCTCCAATGTGTAATCCACAAGATATATTCTTGAGTCTCTTCCTAAGGTGTAATCCCCATACCCCTTCTCGAGAACTATATGGAATTTCATTCCTAAGAAACTGGGATATGTATGAAATGTTACAAAGGTTCATGTATAACAACGTCATATTCACATCGGTTCACTCGCATCCTTACCACATGATGTTAAAATACATGGGTTACCTGAACTTCATGGTCTTTTATTCAAAAATAACCTGGATACATTAAAATTTCATTTGAGGATCAATCCCAATACTATAAATAACTAATCCCTTCCATCCACTTCTTTCACATCCATCTTTATTCTTACCTACGACTCCACATCTCAGCGGGATCATGTCATTCATCCGGACAGATCCCATCTGTAAGCACTAGTCATCTACTTTTTCCCCTCACCCTTATTAGGGAGGGGTCACATCATTCATATGGGTCACCTTAGTGATTAATACCCATTCATTCATATCATTATTTATCCTTGAATAATATATGCAATCTTAGTGGATAATTCCCACTCTATCTAATGAGCTGTGAGGGTTTTGATCCATGTATTCAAAATGGGGTACATATGAAGCCTCCATGAGGTTCAATCACATCCAATGGTAATACTTTCCCCCACTAATTGGGTTCCACCTTTTCTGATCCACCCTCAGTGGTTTCTAGATAAGCCTTGATGGTGTGAAAAATTCCCTTTATTGGACACATAATTATCAAGTACACATAATTATCAAGTACATCCTCATAGGGCATTCTGATCCATCAATATGGTAAGACAATAAGATTATCCCTCCTAGGGATTTACCCATCTTTTCCACCATCACAAATGCTCTAATAAGACCATTACATCTCCAAATGACATTAAACTCATGACCCTCTATCCCCACATGATGTTAAAAATATGGAAAACCCCATGTTAAACATGGTAATAATGAGGAAAACCTAATAATACATGCCTCTGGAAAAAGATACACCATGATCTAAGAGGGACGCCTTAGGTTTCTATACCCCTGAGTTCCCTCTTTCTATGAAGAATATAGGTGACCAATGTTCCAATGTCCATACATTCCACTGATTCCCATCATGACTACTCTCCTGACCAAAGTTTTATTCCCCTACTTTATCCCATCAAATGTCCTGAAAAAATCATAATAATTAACCATCATCCAGAAATATATAGCACTAAGAATGATTTTAATGTACATTGTATTAATTTATAAGTTAGACTTGAATGAGGAGACCAATTCTGAGGAGCAATCCATAGAAGGAGGGACCTACATCTCTTTATCCCATTTGGATCAATGAAATTTTTTTTGATGAAATGATGAATGTCATCCACCTTTTCAATGCTGGAATGTGGGTACAATTCACCATTAGTGAATGTCAACATGCTCAAGAGACTCACCCTGATGAAACTTTCAAAAATATAAATGGTGAACACAATTTTATCACCTTTTCCATAATATGAGGATAATTAGTTCTTGAGACATTAGTAGATAAGTGTGTCACCAGATATAGCTATTTAGAACCAGGTCACATCAATCAAATAGGTGTCCTGTTGTGAAACTCTCTAGAATTTGGGGTAGTTAATAATTGGGAATTTTGGTCTTTGTAATTGTCATCATGGATCTATCTGCCCAAACATGGAAGGATGAACAACGTTGGGGCTTTGGGAACTACATTCCAAATATCCATCCTGATAGATGAATCTTCCTACATCACAAGACTTAATATATTAGAATCCAATCTCCCCCACCCTCAAACACAAGGGTAAGAGAAACTTCAATTTGGTTATCTCGCATGACTCCACATCTACCAAAACATCATCCAAGAACATTTATATTAGGCTCCCATGTCTCATCTCACCATCATGTTTTTTTCATACGAGGGTGATCAATATTTTCTTCTAATGATATGAGTAAGAGGGGGTCATTCCGACGAGGGATATGGCCTACAAGGACCTAGAGGCTTCTGTGCCTCACCACCACCACCATACCCAAGGGCCCTACGAGGAACTGATATTACCCAATCAAACTTTCAATATCATTGAGAGCCTATCCTCATAATTTTCATCTGACTCACTCTTCTATGATGATGAGGTAAGAGAAATTAGAGTCATACCAACTCTAATAACCAACCAGAAGATTCCAAGGAGGGCTCCCACTAGTCCAAATCAACTATACCAACTAGTAGCCCCATAGGATGAAGAATATGGGGTTTAAATCTTAGCTCCTCCAGACCTGGTACAGATAACCTACTGCCAACATCGAGTGAATTCTCAAGAAGAATCCCATTAGTGGTGATCATATTCTATATCTTTTGTGTCCCAAGCCACACAAGGTGAATTATACCAGGACTATGCCACTACAAATCAGGGACCCACTTGTGTCTAATCAGTATTGACACCACATCCACCACACAGGGAGAATAGGTTGACTCTATCAGTCACTGGTACATTAAGTAACAATCACATGCTAACCCATCATGATGAGATCCAGTACAAAGGTACCTTCCCCCACCATTCCTATGACAACCCTGCTTTTTATTACTACTTAAACATGATTTATTACATAAAACTTCACTTGATACAACAAAGAAGATCGAGAGGTTTAGTGTCTTTGGGACTTAGGATCATTACATTAAAAAATAAAACATTAAATACAACATCTTTATTGAAAACATCCTTTACATGACCACTAAATTCCTTCGTACTTAGCATTGCATGGGATAACCTGAGGACATGCATAAGAAAAGGTTGATCTATAACGCCTAGTAAGGGAGTACACATGGAATAACATGAGGAGTACAATACATGTTAGACAATAGGAATATCAATATAGAATAAGAAAAACATGAAAATAAAGTCATGATAAAGCATGATAATCATAATATTGAAATGTGGCAACAGCACTTAACATGGAATTAGCATGAGCCAAGGCTCATTGCACATGGAGCATGAGTACATCCTCATTGAACATAAAGCACGAGTAAACCCTCGTTTCCCTTGAATTATCATCATTCAACACTCATTGCACATGACGTATCATGATACTATACTTTACCCAAAGCATTTGAGCACTATAAGGGCACACCCTTCTTAAACATTTCATTTCATGCATAAGTGTGCCACATGGATCATAAAACATGGATTCATAAAACATAATCATTTATTCCACGATAATGGAATGTGGAATTCATACATGAAACTTTATAATAAATATGTAAATGTGAATAAAGTTGAATACCCTTGATGGAGAAATGGGCATGGTATTCACTACACAATGACATTGGCTTAGAAAATCGGTGCGATTTCGGCAGCGTAACGGCGTGACATAAGAATTCATAAAAATGGTTGTTGAGAAAGAAAGGGGTTCCTCATCATATTTACATGTAATGGGAATTAAGGAGGTCATATAGATACTTGTACCAATAATTTTAATGGAATTTAGATTCATGATACAAAAGTATTGCTTGCATGTAAAAGAGGAGAGAGATGTTCCTTTCGGAATTTCGGCACAGTAACAGGTGTACATGGGAGGCATTTAATGAGAGAGAAAGGGTCTCCCATAATTCCAACATAAAGAGGGAAGTATGAGGGAGGTTAAAAACTATACCCAAACACTTATAATTGAAATTAAAATGGCAAAACAACATAAAGAAAATTGGAAAAAATGAGAAAGGAAGAAAAAACCTTTACTTGGAACTGTGCTTCCAAAGGCTAGAGAGAGGCTTGTGAGAGGATTCTTGGGAGCTTGGGGAACCTTAGGAGAATTCTAGAGAGAGTAGGGAAGAGGTTGGATGAACTCAAAAGGCTTGAGTGAGGAGGTATTGGGATCTTGGGTGGGTTTATATAGGAAAGGTGAGGGAATTCTTTATTATTTAGGTTTGGGACCCCTTATATTAAATTAATCCAAATAACAAACCATACCATGGTTTATGCCCATGTTTTTTGTCAAAGAGAAGAGAAAAATAATATTTTATAAGGCCAAGGTCCAAACTTCTTAAAATATTAGGGTTGCTTATGTGGAGGTGAGTCACACTCCCATGGAAATTAATTTAAAAAGACAAGGTGTTTAATAATTCTTGAGGGGTCCATTAATTCTTTGAAAAGTAAGACAAACAAACCCAAAACTACATTATTTTAATGGTAAAACATATATTGGCCGAACATAAAGATTATAGTATTTTATTACATCAATATCGGGTCATTATGATGTCATAAAACACATTATATATTTAAACGGTATTTAATTTTTTACTCAAAAATTTGACTGTCTCAGAAAATTATGAATAATTCACTATTGGATAATTTCGAATTCCTAATTCCAAAAATAACATTTATTTTATCTAAATAATTTTATAAATATGTTAATTTTCACTTTTAAAATAAAAACATAAATTTATAAAAAATTCACGGGTTTTGACAAAATAAAAATTATAATTGCATTCATACAATTACATGATCATTTATATATAAAATTAATCTAATAATAATAATAATAATATTTTATTAAAATATTATTTAATTCAAGAATCCCTTAATTTAATAAAATATATTTCTTAATTAAATAATAACTAAAAACACCATTTGTACTTTAAAAACTATTTACAATGTATCAATAATGACAAGAAAGTATATTCATTATTATATACAAAAATAATGTACATGAACATATTACTATCGATTAGTTACATAATCCCTTAAAACAGCTGCATAAGACCTAAGGGTAAGGTGTGCGATGGTGACCGACTCTTGGGGTGGCTTGGATAACATCGTTCGAGTGGTAATTTCTATCAACTTCCACTTCTCCCGTAGATGGTCCCCTTCGAGCTTGACATGGTGATGCTCAGCTTGGGATTGGTCAAGAGCAAAGACCAAGTATGCCACCTCTTTTTCGAGCTCTGATAAATGGGATTCGTATGGGGCAATTCTACTGGATAAGGCCACCGCTTCCTTTGTCTAATTAAAATTGGATGGGTTAAAGCCCTATATTTATACTAATCATGTGATCACTGTTCAACGACTACAAAAGTAGCGGTCAGAATTATTATCATAAAACCAATGAAGATGACATTTTATAAAACATTTTACATAAAGAGACATTTAATAAGATCAAGAGGGATATTCCATTAATGAAACTTTGGGTCGTTACAATATTCCCCCCTTAAGAAATTTCGCCCTCGAAATTTTCCTTTTCCCACACTAAAACAGATGTGGGTAACTCAACTTCATCACTTCCTCTGATTCCCAAGTTCCTTCTTCAAACTTATGGTTTCTCCAAAACACCTTGACGAAGGCCATTGTCTTATTTCATAGAACTTTTTCTCTACGGTCTAAGATCATCACTGGTTGGTCCTCATAAGAAAGATCGTCTTCCAATTGTACCACCTCAGAAGAGATTACATTTGAAGGGTCTGGTATGTTATTCCTTAAGAGGGAAACATTAAATACATCATGTACTTGGGCCATAGTAGGGGGAAGTGGTAGTCGATAGGCCACAACCCCGACACGATCAAGAATCTCTAAGGGGCCGATGTACCTTGGACTTAACTTCCATTTCTTAACAAACCTCATTACCTTCTTCCACGGAGATATGTGTAGAAAAACCATGTCTCCAACTTTAAACTCAAGGTCTCGTCGACGATTATCTGCATAACTCTTCTGTCGACTCTGGGCTGCCTTGATATGATGCTAAATGGTTTTCACCTTCTCCACCATTTCCTCGACCATTTCTGGTCCAAGCAGCTTATGTTCACCGAACTCATCCCAACATGCCGGTGTTCTGAACCTTTTCCCATACAGGGCTTCATATGGTGCCATTTGGATGCTCGAGTGAAAACTGTTATTATAAGAGAACTCAACCAGAGGAAGATGTTGATCCCATCCTCCTTTAATGTCCATTGAGAATGCTCTCAACATATCCTCAAGTGTTTGGATAGTCTGCTCGGATTGGCCATCAGTTTGAGGATGATAGGCCATACTCAAGTTCAGTTTAGTATTCATATCATGTTGAAGACTCTTCCAAAACATAGAGGTGAATCTTAGATCTCGGTCAGACACAATAGATAGTGGTACTCCATGAAACCTTACCACTTCCCTGATATATATCCGTGCCATTTGATCTAATGAGAAATCCTCCCGAATAGCAATGAAGTGTGCAGTCTTTGTAAGACAATCCAAAACAACCCATATTGCATTGTTGCATTTGGATGTCCTCGGAAGTCCGGTGACAAAGTCCATGGTGATGTTTTACCATTTCCATTCTGGTATGGGCAATGGTTTCATCATCCCCTTAGACTTCTACCTCTCTGCCCTCACTTGCTGACACACCAGGCACTTTGATGTATATTCAACAATATCCTTCTTCATATTATCCCACCAAAAGTTTTCTCAGAGATCTCGATACATCATTGTGCTCCCTGGGTGAATAGAGAAATTTTAACTATGTGCATCATCCAAAAGTTCATTCTTCAGCTCCGGACTTGATGGAACACATAATCTTTTCCCAAACCGCACAATTCCTTCTTCATTAACATTAAACTCAGAGGATTTCCCTTTTTTAATAGCTTCCACTTTTTCTTGAATTCCTACATCATCCTTTTGAGAATCCTTTAACCTTTACAAAAGAGATGGTTGAGCAATCATTTGTGAAAGGATTGATGATGTTCCCTTCTCTATGATTCCCATGTCCATCTTCATCAAGTCTAAGAAGATTGTATCCTTCTCAATTCTCATCATTGATAGAATCACTGGATCCTTTCTACTTAGGGCATCTTCCACCTTGTTCGCTTTCCCAGGGTGGTAATGGATTGAATAGTCATAATCCTTGATGAGCTCTATCCATCTTCTATGGTGCATATTATTCTATTTCTATGTGAATATATATTTAAGACTCTTGTGGTCAGTATATATCTCACATTTCTCTCCATAGAGATAATGCCGCCAGATTTTCGAGGCAAAGATCACCGCCACCAACTCAAGATAATGTGTTGGATAGTTTTGCTCATGGATTTTCAACTACCTTGAGGCATAGGATATCACTTTATCATTCTGCATCAGCAAATATCCTAAGCCCTTCTACGAAGCATCACTGAATACCACAAAAAGCCCCCGACTTGTGGGTAAAGTGAGCACAGGTGCAGTGATAAGCCTCCTTTTCAAATCCTTGAAGCTTTCTTTGCATTCATCACTCCAAGAAAACTTTACTCCCTTTCGAGTTAGCTTGGTAAGAGGGTTGGACAATCATGAGAAATTTCTCACAAATTGTCGATAATATCCATCTAACCCCAAGAAGCTACAGATATCTGTTACCGATGTTGGCCTCGGCCATCCCTCAATTGCATCTGTTTTGGAGGGATCCATAGATATCCCATTGCTTGTGATGTTATGGCCCAAGAATGAGACCTACTTCAAACAGAACTCACACTTGCTGTACTTTTCATAGAGCTTATCCTTGCACAAAGTCTGTAGTACAGTTCTTAAATGCCTCTCATGATCCTCCTTGGTTTTGGAGTATATTAGAATATCATCTATAAAGACTACCACAAATTTGTCTAGGTAATCTCTAAAGACCCTATTCATCAAGTCCATGAATATTGTTGGATCATTGGTGAGTCTGAAATGCATTACTATGAATTCATAGTGCCCACATCTTGTACGAAATGTAGTCTTGGGGACATCTTCCTTCTTCACCCTTACTTGATAATATCCCTACCGCAAATCTACCTTGGAGAAGAATTGAGCTCCATACAGCTGATCGAACAAGTCATCAATTCTTGGAGAGGATACTTGTTCTTTATCGTGATTTTGTTATGTTCACGATAATTGATGAAAAGCTGCATTGACCCATCCTTCTTCTTGACGAAGAGGACTGGTGCACCCCATGGTGAAGCACTTGGGTGTATAAACCATTTATCCAGATTCTCCTGTAGTTGTTTCTTCAGCTCTTCAAACTCTAAAACAGCCATTCTATATGGAGTCTTGGATATTGGTAAAGCCCCGGGTATAAGTTCAATTGAGAATTCAACATCCCTTCTAGGAGGAATACCAGACAGTTCCTCGGGAAACATTTCAGCGAATTCCCTCACAATAGGCATTTCATGAAGGATGGTTTCTTCCTTGGACTCAATCATCTGAGCCAGATACGTGTGCTCATAAGGCAGTAATATCCATGCTTGAGATGATGGAGCTAAAGGAGATTCATCTTCCTCCTTACACTTGTAAATAATCGGGGGTCGATTCTCCAGATGGAGTGTGATTTCCCTCTCCCGACAATTTATGTTCAATCTATATAAGGAAATCCAATCCATGCTAAGAATTGCATCAAATTCCACCAGAGTGAGTATGACGAGGTTCGTCGGGAAATTGAATCCATAGATTATAACCGGGGATGATTTATATTCATGGGATGCAATGATTTCCCCATTTTTCGTACTCACCGACATCTTCACTTCCATGATTTGTGGTGGTGCTGGGATTGTTCTACTAAACTTTTGAGATATAAAAGAATGTGTAGAACCTGAATCAAAAAGTACGTTCTCTATTATTTAATGAATAACTAGCGTACCTGTCACCACTTCGTTTTTGGGGTTCACTTCGGCAGAAGTGATGGAAAAATCTCTTCCTTGCTGCCTTGGAGGTGGTTGGTTGTCTCCGAAAACCCTTGGATTAGGGAAATGATTTGCAAAATGACCCGATTCATTGCATTTGTATCATTAAACAATGCGTTGAGGTTCGAAAGGAGAGTTCCTCTCCTTTGTCGCAGCCGCGGCACTTTCTTGCCGACAGTTAAAAACTAGGTGCCCTTCTCTTCCACACCTGAAGCATTTCCTCATCCCCTTAAGGCAATTTCCAAGGTGCTTCTTTCTGCACTTCTGGAAAGTGGGGTGATGGATCTTCTTAGCACCGTTGGATTTATCCATCAGCCCACCAGCATTGAATTCCACCTTACAATTCTTATCCCCATGATACACCTGTGATTCTCCGATCTCTATTTCGACCTTGAGGGCACATCAGACAATTTCCTCATAGTTGTCCAAGTCACGGATCGCTAATGCTTTCCGCAGGCTAGGCTTCAACCCACCAAAGAAGCGGCCAACCTTGCATTCGGTGGTAATGACAAAGACAGAAGTGTATCGAGCAAGCCCTGTGAAGTTTTCCTCGTATTCTCCAATAGATTTTTCATCTTTTTTCTTGAGGGAAAGGAAGTACCTTTCCATTTTAAGCCGAATGGTGCGTGGAAAATATTAATCGAAAAACATCTTCCGGAAATCCTTCAATTCCAATGCCTCGATATCCTCCTCAGGCTTCGTATTTTTTATCAACGTCCACCATTGATCAGCTTCACCCTCCATACGATAAGCTGCAAGGAGAACCATCTCTTGTTCAGAACATTTAAGGATGGAGAAGATCTTTTCAATGGAGTTGATCTACTGTTCAGCGATCGTGGGATCGGATGATACACTAAAAGTAGGAGGCCTTTGTCTCATGAAGCTCTCGATAGAGACTTGTTCTTTCTTAGGGGGGGTTTGGACGTTCCTCTTGACCCATGTTTCTATTCAATTCTTGAGTTAGATGAGAGAGAAGCGTGACAAAGTTCGCGATTCCCACTCCCATTGGATTGAGCATCTCATTAGTACAGTCATCACACTGATCTTCACATCGGTTGTTAGCCCGAGTCCTCCTATTACCAACCATTGAATGTAATAAAAGGAATGTTAGGGGTAACAAATAAAGGGTAATCTAAAGACAAAATTTGATGACATATAAATATTCTTTCATTTCCTTAACTCATGAGTCTATAGGCTTCAATCTAGGCTTTTCATGTTCTACTTTCTAACATATATTCTTAGGGGAATTTTTTTAATTCCCTTAATAAGGGTTCATACTACGATTGTGAATTTACCAAAGAATATCCCCCGGGAGTATCGTAACCAAGAGTGTAGAAAGACCTATTGCCGTGGACCAGTTCCTGTTCGAGTCTAGCTCAAAGCGATGTTTTCGTATTTTACCCCTAGGATACATCTGTTCCAGAGCCGCCTCTACCTACTCGTATCCCGATAGGGATGTATTTTCTTGATAACCCAATTACTCAATACTCACGAAAACATAGGGATGTTTTTATTGTACTTATTCTTGTATCTAAGGCTTTAATAGGGTTTTCTAATCCTAATCCCAAAATAACCAAACCTATCCTTTGATACCAACTATGGCAACACTGCTTTTTATTACAACTTAAACATGATTTATTACATAAAACTTCACTTGATACAACAAAGAAGATCGAGAGGTTTAGTGTCTTTGGGGCTTAGGATCATTATATAAAAACTTAAAACATGAAATATAACATCTTTATTGAAAACTTCCTTTACATGACCACTACATTCCTTCATACTTAGCATTGCATGGGATAACCTGAGGACATGCATAAGAAAAGGGTGAGCTATAAAGCCCAGTAAGGGAGTACACATGGAATAACATGAGGAGTAAAATACATGTTAGAAAATAGGCATATCAATAGAGAATAATAAAAACATGAACATAATGGCATGATAAAGCATGATAATCATAACATGGAAATGTGGTAACAACACTTAACATGGAATTAGCATGAGCCAAGGCTCATTGCACATGGAGCATGAGTAAATACTCATTGCAAATAAAGCATGAGTAAACCCTAGTTGCACTTTAATTAGCATGATTCAACTATCATTGCACATGACGTATCATGATACTATACTTTACCCAATGCATTGGAGTGCTATAAGGGTGAACCCTTCTTAAACATTTCATTTCATGCATAAGTGTGCCACATGGATCATAAAACATGGATTCAAAAAAAATAATCATTTATTCCAAGATAAAGGAATGTGGAATTAATACATGAAACATTATAATCAATATGAAATTGTGAATAAAGTTGAATACCCTTGATGGAGAAATGGCCATGGTATTCACTACACAATGACATTGGCTTAGAAAATCGGTGCGATTTCGGCATCATAACAACGTGACATAAGAATTCATAAAAATGGTTGATGAGAGATAAAGGGTTTCCTCATCATATTTACAAGTAATGGGAATTAAGGAGGTCATATAGATACATGTCCCAACAATTGTAATGGAATTTAGATTCATGATACAAAAGTATTTCTTGAATGTAAAAGAGGAGAGAGAAGTTCCTTTCATAATTTCGGCATAGTAACGGGTGTACATGGGAGGCCTTTAATGAGAGAGAAAGGGTATCCCATCTTTAAAACATAAATAGGGCAGTATGAGGGAGGTGTGAAACCATACCCCAACATTTATTATTGAAATCAAAAGGGCAAAACAACTTAAAGAAAATTGCACAAAAATTAGAAAGGAAGAAAAAACCCTTACTTGGAAGTGTGCTTCCAAAGGCTAGAGAGAGGCTTGTGAGAGGATTCATGGGAGATTGGGGCACCTTGGGAGGATTCTAAAGAGAGTAGGTAAGAGGTTGGACGAACTCCAAAGGCTTTGAGTGAGGAGGAAGTGGGATCTTGGGTGGGTTTATATAGGAAAGGTGAGGGAATTCTTTATTATTTAGGTTTGGGACCCCTTATATTAAATTAATCCAAACCACAAACCATCCCTTGGTTTTTGCCCATGGTTTTTGGAAAAGGGAAGAGAAAAATAATATTTTATAAGGCCAAGGTCCGAACTTCTTAAAATATTAGGGTTTCTTATGTGGAGGTGAGTCACACTCCCATGGAAATTAATTTAAAAAGACAAGGTGTTTAATAAGTCTTGAGGGGTCCATTAATGCTTTGAAAAGTAAGCAAAAAAACCCGAAATCACATTATTTTAATGGTAAAACATATATTGTCCGAACATAAATATTATAGTATTTTATTACATCACTATCGGGTCATTATGTTGTCATAAAACACGTTATATATTTAAACGGTATTTAATTTTTACTCAAAAATTTGACTATCTCAGAAAATTATGAAAATTCACCATTGGATAATTTCGATGTCCTGATTCCAAAAATAACATTTATTTTATCTAAATAATTTTCTAAATATAATAATTTTCACTTTTAAAATAAAAACCGAAATTTATAAAAAATTCACGGGTTTTGACAAAAATTGCTTTCAAACCTTAATAAAAATTATAATTGCATTCATAAAATTACATGATCATTTATATATAAAATTAATCTAATAATAATAATTATAATAATATTTTAAAATATTATTTAATTCAAAAATCCCTTAATTTAATAAAATATATTTCTTAATTAAATAATAACTAAAAACACCATTTGTACTTTAAAAACTATTTACAATATATCAATAATGACAAGAAATTATATTCATTATTATATAAAAAAATAATATACATGAACATAGTACTATCGATTAGTTATATAACCCCTTAAAACAGCCTTATAAGACCTAATGGTAAGGTGTGCGATGGTGACAGACTCTTGGGGTGGCTCGGATAACATCTCTTGAGTGGTAATTTCTATCAACTTCCACTTCTCCCGTAAACGGTCTCATTCGAGCTTGACATGGTGAAGCTCAGCTTGGGCTTGGTGAAGAGTGAAGCCCAAGGATGCCACCTCTTTTCCGAGCTACGATAAATGTGCTTCGTATGCGTAAATTCTACTGGATGAGGCCATCGCTTCCTTTGTCTAAGTAAAATTGAATGTGTTAAAGCCCTATATTTATACTAATCACGTGATCACTGTTCAACGACTATAAAAGTAACAGTCACAATTCTTATCATAAAACCAATGAAGTTGAAATTTTATAAAAACATTTTATATAAAGAGACAATTAATAAGATCAAGAGAGATTTTCCATTAATTAAACTTTGGGTCGTTAAAATTCCACCATCATCCCAAGTAGAGGTCGTCCCCACTCTCACAACCAGCTTAGATTTCATGCCCATTTTTTAGTATAAATCCAAGTAGAGGTACTTCCTATCTTGTTAACATGTGGTACTAAGGTAATCCACATGCATATGATTTCAGATATGGATTTCCTCCCTACATCTCATATCATCAATTCAATGGTCCTCCTCAATTAATTTTTAGCTCATGCAGTGGTCCTACTCAAAGTAGCATTGATCGGAGTGAAGACCCTCCTCACTCCATCACCCGTCGACCTGGGGATCCTCCCTAGGTTTTCACCATTTCCAATGGAGGTCCTCCCCACTCCACTAATCACCAAAGTGAATTTCCTCCATGATTAATCAATATTCAACACAAATGCCACCCCTGATCAAATTCAACTAGTATGAAGGCCCTAGCCATTTTAACACTGCAATCTAGTAAAGAGGGGCTCACAGTGTAACAAAAAATTTAAATTGAGGACCTCACCATGTTCAAAACATCTTTACTGGAGGTCTTCCCCACTCTAGAACTCCCAACCATTCGGGCCCTCCTCACGTGTCCACCCATTGACATAGATGCCCTCCGTATGTTTTGGTTTACATATGCCTACCTGCTCTACGTGCCTTCTCCCACCAGAGTAAAGGTCATCCCTTACCCCAAATCAATATATATTATGTAACTCATTATTTTACTACCATCTCAACTGTATTCCCTCTCCACTCCAGAAACTCCCTTCATAGAGGTTATCCTCATGCCGACAAAATATGCTACCCTAAAGAACCATCATATAGAAGAATGGTGAAGCATCACCACCAAAGGAATAACTCTAAGAAGCACCAGATCTTTATCAATACATTTTTTTCTTATATTTTAATGTGGAATGTGCCTTAATTATGAATCATTCACCCTGATCCTCTACATCAGAGGCTGAGGAAGAATCTTGGCATGTGAGTTTCACCATCCTAGTAGGTGAAATGAACTAGATCACCTATACTCTATGAATGTACATGTAAGTGTAGGATGATCTGGCTCCATTATAGTGTTTTTAAATACTGTATTCTTTATTGTCTCCAAACACATTCCCAAACTCAAAGTGAGAGAACAAAGAGTTATTATGTGGATTTGAAGATGATGAACACCCTATAGATCAACCACCAATTACTGTTGACCTCATATGAAGAAGTGTTCAACACCCCATCTTACAGGGTCATGATGATGTGGTCATTACCACCCCCCGATAGATGACCCATTAATATGTGACATTTCAACTCATGAAAAATTATATCCACCAGCTAGTCCACCACTATAACTGTATACATCATTCTCATTTCTAGTTCCTCAAAAATCCCCATTCAAAAAATGGGGTAACTAAGGGTTGGTTCTCTCTTTTAAACAAATAATATTGTGGGACACCATTTTAGTGGAAAAATGTTTATGATGTTCTATATTATCTCACTCCAGGATTTTATATTCTGGATTCCCCCTCAAAGGAATAAGTCATGTGCTTCCTCTAAATCCTCTGGGTGACACATTTCCACCTTCATGGTCGATATTTAGCTTATCCAAAAATCAAGGAATGTCTTGAAGACATTGATCAGAAGTGTCACATGGTTTTCATGGAAGCACTTATTGTGTATTAGCACCTTACATCACTCAGATGTTAGCAGACACTTTAGTAGAGATGAATTGAGGGATTACCTATATAGAATATAATTATCAATGTTGCATCATTCCAAGTGAAGATTTGGTGGTGGGGGGAATATGATTCTCTTCACTTCAGTCCCATCTTGCAACAACCATACCTACCTTGTGATGTTTAGGATATTACTCTGGGCACAATCAAGGTAAACATGGTTGTTCCCAAGATTTACCCAGAAGGGGAAGTTCCCGTATTGTCTGAGGAGGATAACTCACCCCTTAGGGAAGAATAAAAAATGGTAGACCCTCCAGTTTCCCAAACTCATCAAAAAACGTAGTTCCTCATCCTTTGATACCCATATGCATTATTTCCCATTGGTTGGTATAAGAATAATGGTAATAGTCATACCAGAACTTCCAAGCCTTATGAATCATATGATGTAGTGCAAATGGTAGAGGAAATCTGTGATACATCTTTCCATCTCTAATATCTCACCGATCAAAGGAGGTTCATTGATAATCTCCTCACTAATAATATTGCAGAGTGGTGGCTAGAATACAATTTTACTTGGTACAATCTTGTCCCTCATACCCTGGGTAGAAGAGGTATCCATATGTGCTTCTTCATGAGTTTCGTTCTATTGATCTCAAGAATCTCGTAAAGCCCAACCAGATAGAGCCTGGATCCTATGGTAAACAAGAAAGATATGCATCATAGAATCTACCCATGCTACGTGAGAACCCACCTCAAGACACAGATTGTGTTGTTCCACCAAAATTCCATCAATTTGATCCTCCATCAGTTATACAAGCCACTCCATCCACTCCACGAGCCATAGAGAATACCTACCTTGTTGAAGAGAATACCAACACACTATTGGTCCAAAATCCTCACCAACATAGGAATCCCCACCAAGATGACCCAATGGACACTCTTATCACCTGCCTTCTGAATCATTTAACATGATTGGAGGAATGACACAGGATGGAATGCCATATATGATATTGGAGGATAACATACAAGAACACTAAAAATTTTAGAATCCATCCTTATCCCCCTTCTATGGGAGGGAAGACCCACTGAAACATCTATCCCATTTTATTTCAAGGTGTGGACACATGATGGGAACTCAAAAATAGTAATAATCCTCCATGTTATGGTCGTTCGTATAGATATTGGAAGGGACTATGTTCATCTGTAACAACTAGTTACCTATAGTGTCTATTAATAATTAGAGAGATCTTCACAGTAAATTCATTATTAGTTCAACTTCACTACACATAAGATGAGTATTATAGACCACATGAAGTGAAAACAATGTCCAGATGAGAAATTCACAAACATCATCAGCCTATGGAATGGGCTCGGGTATTCACTCGATATGTCGCAAACTCAGGAAGAACTATTGAAGATGTGCATGGGGAATGTTACGATCAAATTGGTTCCCTCCTTAGTTACTAATGAGTTCCCAAGTGGATTCTGGTATTTCTCTAAAAAAAATCAGAACCTAAAAGAATATTTTTATCAAAAAGAATGTACAACCATTTCTCCCTTTAGCTCATGCAAGAAGAGCCACCAAGGTAGACACTGCTTTTGTCATATAGGTTGAGACAACCAAGAACCTAGATTAGCTATAGGAGGAGCCACATCCATAGACCTACTGGGGACTGAATCCTCAGGTTCTACATCGTTCACTACAAAATCGGTAGATACAACCCCATAAAGAACGTCCACCTAGGAGAGGAAATCAAGATCTATCCCCCAATTAGGCTCCAGCCCCCCCCCCCACCTTCAGGGTTAGGATCCTAGAGTTCCTTTCCAAAATAAGATAAACCATACCTAATAATTCAATGAAGCTCATTTTCGTGGTTATATTCAAACTGCATTGGATTAGGGATTCCTAAATCTACCTATATGTTGGAATATCTAGGAGGCTGATCTCACCAGTCACCCTGACTACTACACTTAACACATAATCCTTGAACACACCATCAAGTGATACTATGTGTTCAAGGAATTCCTCAAGGACCATGTTGATAACAATGTAGTTAGATTGGGTCCTGCCCTGGAACATGTGGCATGCATCTTTGTAAAGATTGACAGTGACACCGATTTTGAATGAAGGAAATTATCCAACCATGGGTTATATAATTATGATGATTAGTTATCACACAGATCAGTCCCAAGTACCCATGGTTCCATTCCTACCCATTTTAATTGGACCAAATCTCCTGAAATCATCTCACCTCCTCCAACTACCACTTCTGCATCAAAATCTCAGCCTTCTCTTATTAAGATGAGAAGGGGCCAATGACACAAGGGAAATAAAATCCCCCCCTGGCGCAGAAGTCATCTTTCACTCTTAGTGAATTCATGCCCCTATAGGGGGGAGTCTTCCCCAGAATTCATCATTTATTGAATTATTTACAATATTATTATAAATAGTATACCTTTTGAATACTGTCGAGTTGGTGGAACCTTACTTGGTTTTTAGTGATAAGGATCCTCAGGAAGATCCTACTAATGTTCCCCATCAATGACGTAAAAGATTTTGGGATCAATGGACTTTTTAAGCTAGGGATTCCATCCATGCTATGCACATATATGGAGATCATAATGTATTCCTAACACAGGCCTCACCAAATGAAGTCCTCTAATCATGTCATGTATGATTCACCACCAATATAGACCGTGTTACTCAATTCAGAAAATTTGTTGTGACCACATCATGCTCAGACGTACCCAATAATGGAAAAATGTGGCACATGAAATATCCATATGGTATTAATTTTTTTTATTTAGTTAATGAATACTGGTACACCCCCAAAACTAGGAATAATCTGACGGTTCAACTAGAAACACATTTCATTCCTCCTATCAGAAGAAATGTTCACATATCCTAGAATGTATGATGTGATTAATAATCATTAAAACATTCTTACAATGACAACGATTCAAAAGGACCTCCACCAATCAGAAGAGATGTGTGAATCCCTCACAGAGGCTTCGAGAAGCCCCCTTCACTTTGAGATAGAGGTAGAATCCACATATTCCTTCCATGCTGAGGATATAAAATGAGTAGAATGCCAATTCATATTATTGTTCTCAAGAGAAGATTAATGATCAATTTTACAGTGGAAAATCCATCCACTCTACCTCCCTTGACATTTTAATGTCATGGAATTCCACCACTCTCTCATCAACAAATGTTATGGGTTCAATCTTATCCCGATGTAGACGATCCACAAGATAAGACTATTTGAAGAAGATCAGAGTCCTTCTAACTAGAAGATTCATGGTTATGATAGAACCATAAAGAGGCTATGTGGAATAATTTTACTAAAGACCCAATTCGGTGGCCTAATTTCTAACACTAGTTTTAGGGTCATCTCATAGGATACCACCTAAAATTTGTTAATGGTTAGATCCAAGATCCATCTATAGGTAGTAGTTCCCTACTCATATCACCAATGTCTCATGTACTCCCTCAATGGTTGAGTGGAAGTTATCCAAGGTTAAACATCTCAATTTTACTCTCTTGTGACCATTATTTAGACACTTCCATTTAAAATAGAAATGGAAAATGGGTTCAAAACAAGAAGGTTGAGCACACTATCGATTTGGATGACATGTGGGTGGACATGTATGATTCCTTTATCCTCCAAATGCACTGGTTGTAGTCCACAACATTAGATTTAGGACATATATTAATTGTTTTTGAGATAAGTTTAAGAAATGTTCCAAGGTACAATGATCATTATAATATTACCTCATAGTCATCTATTGGTTAGGAATAGGTGACTTGAGAACACCCTACCCTTGTTATGTATCAATACATTCACCCAATGGCCCCAAATATTCTCCAGACTTTCTTGTTCTTATAAGATGGGTTGAATTGGAATAAGAAAACCCACCACCCCTACTTTGATATCATCATGTGTAGGACCCTTGGTCGATGTCCTGATGGAATTAGGTCAAAAACCATTGTTTAAAAGGTTTCAATAGTGTAGTATTCTCCCTGTGAAGATTCCCCATCCTCCCAAGAATTCCCCAGTGTTCCCCCTGGATCTATTGGAATGGATGAACTATCTACTCCCATAAACTCTCGTATCTTATATGATGCAGAAGATCTACAGGATTCTCCTCTAACATTCGGAGAGGGTGTATCCACCACCGTCGATGAGTTGGTACAGGTGAATCTCTAAACTGAGGAAGACCCAAGGACTTAATTGATTAGTTTGTTTATACCTACAGAAGAAAAATAGTATTATTTGTTTTACAAGAAGAAACATCCTGGTGGGAGCATATTTCCACTGGAATGCTGCGACGTAGGAATGATGCAGGCATGACATAAGAATGTGGTGACACAAGCATCATGCAGGCAGAATGTAATGTAGGCATGATGTTGGTAAGACACTACAATAGGACTTTAGGCCTGTTTGGGGGCCTATCGGCCATGTAATGATATTCGTTCCCATTATTCCTTTAATCCTTATACTGAATAAATATGGATTGAGGGATGGTCAATACCTTAGGGGGGATATAGAATGTATTTGTGACCTGTGTGTGTGTGTGTCTAATGAAATTGTACCCCCAAAGTTCATAATATATATTACATGATGATAAGACTAGACCCTATGGTTCCAATCCACCGCCTTGGTCTCCTGGTAAGTCATTGTGTGTTCAAACAACCTCTTTGGAAGATGAAATTCCCTCTTGGTTCCATGGTCGATACCATAGTTGATAAGATCATCAAAGAGAGCTTCATTAAGGTAGTACAATACCCCATATAGTTAGTCATCATCTTCCCTGTCAAGGAGAGGAATAGATAAATTAAATTCCGCATTGACTTCATAGATTTTAACCATAACTATCAGATAGATAATTTTCCCTTCATATGACAGAGTTGTTGATTGATGGAACTATTGGTATCAAATCATTATCCTTCATGGTTGGATATTCAAGATACAATAAAATATAAATGGCCATAGAAGATAATGATTCAACTATCTTTAGGGAACCTCCACGAACATTTTTCTTATCAGGTTATGCCCTTTGGTTTAAATAATGTAAATGTTACCTATCAGTGTTATATGCACCACATATACAAGATGATCCTTTGAATGCTAGTGGAATGCTAGGTGGAGGATATTTTGGTCAAATACTACTAGAATCAGTATTATCTAATATATGTTGAGAATTTTTTTGGTTTCCTCTACTCCCTTAGTCTAGTGATGAACCCCATGATATGCGCATTCTAGGTTTCTTATATGACGTTTCTAGGATTTTTCATCAGATACAATGGAATTCAGATCACCCCAGAGAAGACCAAGAATATCAGAAAAATGCCTCATCCTCGTAACCTTCATGAGATTCTATTATTTCAAGTCCAGATAGCCTATATAAGCTGGTTGACCTCAAATATAGCTAGAATGTGTAATCCCATTTCTAGAATCATGGAGAAATGTGTAATCTACCAATGAGATTAAGAGTTCCAAACATCAATTGAAGAGATCAAGCAGTTTCTACCACATCTAATATTTCTAATGCCACCAATATTTGGAAAGCATCTGGTCCTCTATGTTACTACCCTGGAATGATCCCTCAGTGCACTTATCTCCTAGAAAAATAAAAAAAGGGGACATATAATTGTTTTTATTAATTAAAACTCATGATCCTAAACATAGTGTCTAGATACTCTCATGTCAATAAGAGTTTCCTCCCATTAGTTTTTCAGTATAGAAATTGTGGAATTACTCACAGCATCATGAGAAACAGATGGTGTCATGCATGGATCCTCCAAATTATATTTTGAACCTCCCTATGTTGACAGTTCATCTAGCCTAGTGGGATGTGATCCTTCTGCAGTTCTATATCAGGTTCATCCCACAGAAGGCTATCATGGGTCAGGCCCTACAATATATTATTAATTTTCATCTATCCATTATAGATCATTCCCTAGATCTTGATTTTCTAGATGATTCCATCCTCTTATTCTGTTAGGATATTTGGTTTTTCTTGATGAATTTTGATGGTGCCTCCCATTGTATGGCCAGTATAAGGTTTAATGATCCTAGAATCAATATATTATGAATGGGAATTGATTCCACCATTCCTACATGCGATGTCCTTCACTATTAATTCTAGTTTTCATAAGGATGAACTATCAATGAGGATGATTATTAGGCTCTCATCACTAGTATCAAGATGGATCTCACGGTCGACTTTCCCCACCAACATGTGAAGGGGGACTCAAAGGTAGTCATTAAACAGATCAATGGTGACCATGTCATCAGAAAAACAAGGCATGTATCTCTATTAGTGTGAAACCACAAACTGATAGCCTAATTCCCATCTCAACTAGAGGAAAATCATGTTCCCCAGTCACAGAATTGCTGATCTGATGCTTTTACAATCAATTAATAGTAATTTAGTGCATTTGGTCTTTTGAAATAAAGAATCTATGTATTTCAATTCCTAATATCATCCTTGTTATCAATGTATTGATTAATTGATTTTGGGATGTGTTATGAATTTTAAGGGTTTAATATAATAATAAATGAATCAACCCATATGTATCATTCAAAATTAATTGCTTATTGTTTTCAATATAGGTGGTGAGGATGATTTTTCAGATTTCACCAAGAATACATTATATAATGAAAAATATGACATGGGTAATCGTGAAAATTTATATTTACTATAGTTATTCACTATAATAGTTTAGTAGAAACTTATATTTAGGATTTTATCATCCAAATAATGTTTTTACCATCCACCATATTACGTACATTGTTTTTTATTAACATGTCTATTTAATTTTTAGATTATCACATCAGCCACAATATATTCATCTTTCTAATATGTTTTCTAATAATATTTGTAATTATATATGAAATCAATGTATATTACAACTTTTCATATTTCAAAAATAGTTTAACCATATCTTTATTCATAAAAGTGTTAAAAACATTTTTTAAACTCCATATTCTTTTCAATTTACAAAACCAGTATCGATTCTTATTTTCATATGAATGTTTGATTTTATTATTCTAGAAAACTATGTTATGACATTTGTGATACAATATTTTATAATGATATATTTTATATTTCATTCTACATACTTATAAAATATTTTGATGTAATATCAATACCCTCAAATACATAATTTTTCCCTATGTTTTTTGAAAAAATAAGTATTCATCATTATAAAAATAAAATATATAGGCACATGAACAATACTCATTCAAAATTATGGCATATTTCAAATAATAACAATATGTATATAAAAATTTTTAGTTTAAATAATAACCCATTTCGGGGATTCCTCAATATAATTTTTATCTATAATGTAAATATCATTGACTACATTTTGGTTTTTATAAGATTGGAATTATTATAACCATAATGCACAGGTTATTTATGTAATGGTTTGGTTGTTATAAGCTTGAAATATGCCAATATTTTGACTATAATTCATAGGTTATTATTTTAATTAATAACTACATTTTGGGTTCAATAATATAGATTGTAACAACAATGCAAAGGAATAGATCACAGACAACCAAGCTAATATTCAAATTATGGAATTGTTGTTATAAATTTAAACATTATGTAAATTGAAGTTAGGCATACCATGGTTTAATATGATTTTAGACATATTTTTAATGTATTGGATTATCTTAACTTGTTTACATATTCAAAATTATAGTGTAAACTGAGTACAAATATTACATGACATTTTTTTGTCATACCTTGGTTCAATATGAAGGCATTCACACCTTCATGAATATAATATGAAGTCACATATTATGTTAAAAATCAAATAATTTTGTTTTAGTAAAAATGTGAAGGTATACATATAATATGAAGGTATGCATATAATATGAATGGTCCTATTTATTCTATTAACTATGGTAGGTTTATATATAAAGTTATTCATATAAATATGTTGTTCAGTCAATAAAATTTCTATAAACATGTGATAAAATGTTCAATAACTAAACCAAATATACATATCAATCTGAATATTATTTGTTCACTATTTGTTATTGGGTAATGTATAATTTATCAGATATAATTGGTTTATTAAATAGTTAGTAATATTTGTTTCATTCCGATTATATTTTATTGGAATACCCATTTACATTATAATCACCTTTTACATCATATTATCTATATAAATTTTTTTGATCATATGACATACATTTAAGAAATGTAATAAATTCAAATGATAATAAATTGGTACCATTAATTTTATAACCATCCTAATGAAAAAACAGGTACCATTTATTGTTTCAATAATTACAGTACCTTTTGTTATGCATGCACATGTTTTTTTCCTATAGAAACATATTAAAATATTTTGTTTTTTATTATAGAACATTTTTAATTTATATTAAACTACCATTTAAAATCATTAATTTCTATTATTTAACAGGTAATAGAAACATTGGGTAGTTGTTATAGTATAAATAATACAAAACATATCCTTAATTGTGATGCTCAATTTTAAATTTTTTATAATATAACATTATACACATCATTAGTTTGTATTTTTTCATATAAATTCACCCTCATTATTAGTGTATATTTTGCATTGATTTAAATAAAAGAGAATTATGAATCCATTGAAACAATTATCCATTTTAATGTTCTCAGAGAATATCATAGAATATATGTTAATGTTAATATAAGTTATAATAAATTAAGATAATACACATAATACATTCAATATATCCAAAAATATTTAGATGTTTTTCCAATTTAAAGTCACAATAATTATGTGGATCATTCTATATTACAATTTATAATGTTTATTTCTACGTTGAATACATTATTGACTGTTTTTCATTGTTATGATATATTGTAGTCAATATAGATAACACATTCAGAAATCTCTGATAATGTGTGGATGTTTTGATATTGAACTATCATGTGATTAGTTTGGTCCACAATATATTTCATAGTAGGTAGGTTCCATTAAAATATGTCAAATTATTGTAAAAATTATTATAGGTAATCTGAAACATTTATTTTTCCATTTTTTGAGTGCAACTATTAGTTAGTGAAGATATGGGATCTATCTCCATCATTATTTTTGGAAAATAGTTCTTGAAATTCAGATAAAAAATAGTCTTAGACCTATAAAAGATATTATCAAACAAGTTTGTCTCTTATATTCTCTATATTATATATTATGTTAAATATTTTAGTAAAATTTCAATCAAATTTCAATCTCTATGATGAAGGAAAATGATGAGTTTGTGTTTCCAATAGTGCATATTGTCATCAAATACAAAACACTACGAATCAGTGATGAAATTTCAAAATATAAAATTTGAAACTGATGAAGACCATGTGAAAAAATACATTCAAGGATCACTTAATAAGAAAATATGTTTACAAAATAAGAGATTTTTAAAATTCTATAAACAAAATCCACCATAAAAATTTAAAGTGTTACATAGGAGAAATAATAAATGTATATTTATTTCCATTACCAATATGATAAAATACATATTATATGTCTATACACCTCACTTCCTTTCCGATTATTTCAATACAGGTGGCTACATATGAGGCATGTTTATGAAATATTGACTTCTGTAATAGACCAAAAATGTTTATTTACTCAAAATTATATATTTAAATTCCCACAATTCTATATAAATTTACACTAGATATTTGTTTAAAAAGATATATTTCATTATATTATTTCATTTCATTCTTATAAACCCATATATATGTTGATTCCAATTATGAACTAACTAGAAAATTTCTTATAATTGATAAATAAAAATGATATCAGTTAAATGATCTGTATTTATTGATCAATATATATAATTGTGTGTATCTACAAACTATTATATACTAATTGTATACCATTTAGTTTAACCATAATAACATGTAAATTTACACTATAATATAGTAAATGCATACCGTTTAGTGTTTCAAATAATCTGTTTATTTCCAAATAACATTTAAATAGTATAATATTTAAATTATATAATTCAATAATAATTTAAAATTTTTTAGTTATAAGTAATAGATTCCAAGGAAATTCACCTCACCCAAAGAACTTATGGTCTACTGTTGTAACAAAATTTATCAATGAAAAAAATTTATTTTAGTTTTAAATAATATAATGGCAAGATAATTAATAATTGTGAATTTTTAAATGATTGTGTGCAGTTGTAAATGATATTGTGTAGTTTTGTATATTCATTTTAATTTTCAATGTGAATGATAGTGTGTAGATGTGTCATTTTATATGAAATATTTGAAATAGTAAAATCATTTTGATCTTGTAGAATGACTCAAAATAGTTGTTATTATGTAGAATCATTTCATTTAATCCATTTCGAGTATCATAAAATGATTGAATGTTATTTGATTATTCATTATAGGTATTTATCATAGTTATGAAAATCATTTAAATGATATTTTTTTTGTGAAAGCCTGATTATATGAGTGGTGATGTATGGTTCATTAGGCAAATACATGTTTTGTAATCTTGAGGTTTTGAGTAAGAAATTTTTTTGGGCATATAGAGGATATAGTTTTCGTTTTAACCATGGATGTATCATCCAATTACTATAGAAAACCCATGGATATATTGAGAAATATCCATAGTTAAATTAGTGTATATAATTTTAATACTCACATTATATTATCTGTGGCCCTATGGAACAATTTTCATGGTTAAATCATGGCTATAGCAAGGAATATATACCTTTTAAACTGTGGAAATAAAAGAAATACTGTCACAATTAAAACTGTGGTATTAATATTGAGAATACATGGTTAATTTTTGGATTTATCATGAAATTTATCTAGTTTAAACAATGTATATAGATGATATATTCCATATTTTAATCCTTATAAATAAGGAAGACCTATTGGAATGGATCTAGCTACCATGGTTTTGAAAACCATTACAATAGGATATTGCCATAGTTTTTTTCCCTATGGTAATGGTTCCAAACTATTGTAGTATAATGTAGTTTTTTAGTTCCTATATTTTAATGGGAGATTAGGATATTAAGAGGTCATCTAAATACCAATAAAAAGTGAAAAATTTAATGAATAATAATAAAATGACTAATAACACATCATCTAAAAATTATAGAATAAACATCATTGAAAATGGTTGAATGGAATGAGAGTTTGTTATATGTGAAGAAATAAGGATCATCTGGATAATGAATTAAATGTAAATAAAGAACCCACTAAAATCTAATAATTCAAGTTTAATGAATTATGGACTTATTCAAACCATTTTATCAAACATTAATGAAATATACCACAAAAGAGGCTATGAGGAGAAGGCTGATCTTATGAAATCACTAAAACCGGGGTTAATGTACTGAAATTTTTTGAGGAAGGTAATATAATCATAGAAAAAAATTGAGTTCATAATTTACTTTATTTTGGATCCTCAAAATCATTTATATATTCCATGGTTTCCTAGAAAAATAAAAATTTCCATAGTAACTTAATAAGGGAGTTTTTAGTGAAAATTTGTAGAAGAAGTCTCAAAAAAGAAAGGATATGTAGGGAAGTTCCCATTATTACACTTAAAAATGCTCTATTTGATAACATTATTATTGTACATTGTTTAATATTATATGAAATCCTTTATATAAACCCAGTTCCATTGGCACATACACCACACCTTAACATGGTCATTGGTTCTTGGTATGACTGGTACCACCAGTTTACCCATAGACATGTGGTCCCCTAGCTAGAGAACACTCATGTTCCTGAATGGATCATCAGAATAATGAATGTTCCCACATGAAAAAACAATCTATTTCTAATGTGTTTTTACTTACTCAAAGACACACTGGAAAACATCATAGTAGGTCATCCATCCTAACCAATACTCCATGTCATGAACACTTAAATGTGATGTTTTAATCAAGAAGGATCCCAAAATAAAAGGTCCAGCTCGTTGACATGAATAAAATCAATTATTTATTTAATGAGTTATCATTCTAGGGTGTTGCATTCACCACCATCAACTTTATAGAATAAATCCTCATAGTGGACCATACATCTCACACCACATAGTTCCAGCACACTCATGGTTGGCTAACCTCCCTCAAATACCCATGTAACTACTAGGCACTATGGACAGCACAAACACCTAGCCTTAACCTGAATATTGGGTCCTCACATGAAAGATTCCACTAGTTTCCCCACAGAAATGTGGTCCCCAACCTGGGGCCCACAAAAACTCCCAAACATATCATCAAATTAATATCTATCCCAAAAAGGAAAACACCTTATCTTTCCAGTGTATTTCTTCTTCACACACACACACCACATGAAAATTCCTAGGTGGCCTCCCATCCAAACCACCACACCAGGCCAGACACGCTTAACAATGGAGTTCTAATCCTGGAGGATCCCATAAATAAATGTTCACCTTGATGACATGAGTCATATAATTTAGTAATTTAATCATTTATCATTTTGGTTTGTAACATCCTTTGTGTAGAATGGATTTCAAAATATAATGAAAACATTTATTCTATAGAGATGAAAATTGTGATTCATGAAGAAGATATGTAATTACTTGTTACTATAGTAGATATATTATCATCATGGTTATGTACAAATCCACCCCATTAGAACTTATAAATAAAATTATATGGGAAGAATATTAGACACGTTATATACATAGAAAATCTATTCTTTAAAATGTCAATATACACATATTAATGGAATACAATGATTTATTTTCTGAGGAATTACCCAAACATCTAGCTGAGTGTGATATTGAGATTTCTTTTGATTTAATACCCATTTAAAGACCTATGTCAATTTCTCCCAAATAAATACACACTATATATTATGTTTATTTTAAGAAACAAATATAGGAGTTGTGTGATAAGAGATTTATACGCCCTAGTATTTCACCTTGCGGAGCCCATATTCTTTTCATTTTAGGGAAATATGCATCTATGAGGGTTAACACATATTATAGAGAAATAAATTATATTATGATAAAGAACAAGTATTCTCTTCATTTAATTATTTGATCAACTTTACATAGAACATTATTTTTCAAAGATTGAACATTATTTTTGGAATCATCAATTGTAAGAAAATAATGAGGATATTTAGAAGACAACATTTTATATAAGGTATGGACATTAAAATATTACTATAATTCTATTTTTATTGACTAATTAACCATATGTATTTATTTATCTAATGAATAGAGTATTCAACCTCTTATTTGACAATTTTTTGTGGTATTTATTATTGATATCATTGTGTAATATAAAATCTAGGATGAACATGAGAATCACCTGGAGATAATTCTGGAGGCTCTTAGAGGAAAATAGATACATGGAAAAATTTTCTAATGTGAATTATTTATTCATGATGTTTGTTTTATTTCCATAATTTAGAATAGGATCTCAGTTGATCCTATGAAGAAAAAGGTCACAAAATAATTTCTTACACCAAAAAAATTACTAATATATGTTGATTCATTTCTTTGGAAGGGTATTATTATAGATTAAATAGGAATCATTCATTATTGGATAAAAAGTATCCATGATTACATGTAAATGGGTTATGTTCATATGGAAAAGGGAATGTGATGAATGTTTTGAAGAATTGAATAAGGGATTATTCTTTTATCAGGCGTTGACTATACCAACATGAAATGATGGATTTGTGATATAGAGTGATGTATCGATGAAGGGACTTGGTTGTGTCGTTATGTATGTTGATAAATTTATTTCCTAATCATTATGTATGTCAATGACTCATTAATAGAACTACATCACTAATGATCTTGAGATAGAATCCTTAATCATTTACTTAATGATATGGATGCATTATCTCTATGGTGAAATATTTTATATATCTACATATTATAAAAGTATAAATTATATATTTTCATAAAAATAACTCAACATGAGAAACATTAAGTGGCTCAAGGTACTCATGTATTATAATTTATCAGAAAACTATAACTCGGGAAGGGAAAAAGGTAGCAAATACCTTGAGTTGGAAGGATCATGATGTTCTCCCCTTAATGATGATTTAAAGTGATCCTATGTTCATGGATCTATTAAATAATGATATGGGAATTAATAAGGAAAGGGATACATCACACTTTTTATAAATTACCTCCTAAAGATCATTATTATAAAAAAATTCTAAACCTGATGATGAGAATTTTCAAAAGAAAATTTAATACATGAATAATGAAAATTATTAAAATTTGTTTTTTAGTATGGTTATCTGAAATTTGGAATGATAATACGTGTTCTATCTATACTAGATATGAAAAGGTAATTCATAGATGATTATCACAGCTCAAATTTATCTATATACCCTGGTAGCACCAACATGTATTGGGATTAAGGTAACAATTTTTGTGGTATAATATAAAGTAGTAAATTATTATTATGTGTCATGATGCTTGGTTTGTTAATTATTGAAGGATGAGATATAACATCCTAGTGGATCTAGGAAACCTTTACATATTTTTATTTGTAAATTTAATTACATTACTTTGTAATTTTTCACTACAATAAAAACAACTATTGTAAAAAGGATGTAATATGAGTTATTATTGGTCTCTTTACTAAATCTATGAATTTATTATTATAATATAAGATTTAAATCTTGAGTGCCTTGCAAGGATCTATAATAATGAATTAATATGACTTTATGGTGAAACTTGTCCAATTTTTATATCATAACCTTTTTTTTACATCATTTTTATTGAAATGTCTTTTGAAATATTTTACACTAAGAATAATTTAATAACCACTTATCAACCTCAAACTAATTGAATGTATTAAAGGACTAATCAAACATTAATGATAACTAAGCTTTTGAGTTATGTGGGATCATTATTTACCTTTAGAGAAGTCTTAATTTAATAAAACCTTTCATTCAAATTCTAAAATGGTGTCTTATGAATCGTTATATGCTAATAGATGTCGAACTAAAATTTTTTAGGATGATGTTGGTGAATTCAATCTAGTAAGGAAAAAAAATTAGGAGACAATGATAAAGGTAATAAATATTAAAACTCATATTAAATTAGATCAAATAAAGATAAAGAGGTATGATGATATCCAAAGGAATGATTTTGAATTTTTGGTGGGAGTTCACATTTTCACGAACATGTCTCTATTGAAGGGTGTTGTAAGGTTTGATAAGAAATTGAATATAAGTCATAGGTAAAACATAAATTTTTATATCATTGAAATAATTGGATCAAATAGTTACTATTTTAAAATTACATTATTATTTTTTCTATTATACATGGTGTGATCCATATATCATTATTATGGATGTATATGACTTTACCAACTCAAGTGATCGACAATGAAAAAATAAAATTGGAAACCAATCTATCCAAAATTGATGAGAATATTAAAATACCTAGGATTATAGGTAAAGAATTGAGGAATTACATAAATATAATAGTGAACCTAATTTTAAGAAACAAAAAAATGGAAGATGAAACAGTAGAACAAGATGATGTAATGAAGAAGAACCACCAAATTTTTTTTAGAAAGTAATATCCATGAAAATTTCATGGATGGAATTTTTATAAGAGGAAAGTCTATAACACCCAAGCATAAATTTTAGTAAGTGAACATTCTATTTTAATAAATTTTTAATAAAAATAACATTTTAATATTTCATGGAAGGAAAATTATAATTTGATAGGATGAATCTCGATTTTAATCTTTCTAGGTCAAAATATCTATAGAATGATTGTTTTTAAATCATACCCTATAAATAACCTTTTATGGGTAATAGAAAATATATTATTTAACTATGAATAATTTTATT
Organism: Viscum album; assembly: GCA_963277665.1. Taxonomy (NCBI): domain Eukaryota; kingdom Viridiplantae; phylum Streptophyta; class Magnoliopsida; order Santalales; family Viscaceae; genus Viscum; species Viscum album. The sequence goes on along the minus strand of OY728153.1, from coordinate 1,351,570,800 downwards.
TATAACAATGTGTTTTAATATGTATGATTAATAATTTATTGATTAACATTTTGATATAAATAATGACAAGATCATATGAAGGTAAAATGGGTATTTCTATGAAAACCATTTTTAAAAAAGGCATAATATCATGCATTTTAATTAATTAAAATAATATTTAATGATGCAATATTTAAATTAAATGCATTGATTATATATATATATTGGAATTTAAATCCATACAATGATTATTTATATTCATATAGTAAATGTAAAATCCTCTTATACTTGAAAAATTCATTTATAGAAATATCACATTTTTTACACGTTTGGGTGGTTTATTTTAAAATTAAATTATTCTACTTCAAAAAATTTAATTTGATAAAAAGTATTATATTTTTAAAATAATTATAAATAATATTAATTAATATGGTCTACATTATTTATTCATACTGAATATTAAATACTATAAAAATAAATTAATAAGGTTATAGTATAAACTAGTTTACTAGGGGTATCCTAAAAATGAAACAGGATAAAATGCCGGAAAAACCTATTTAATACCATTGGTTGGTATTATTTATACCATACCCTTATCAACTTAAAATATTAGCTATTTTTCCATGAAAAAATGTCATTATTTTAAAACATTGAAAAACATACAAGTCTTCTATTCACCATAATTATAAAAGGGAACCGAATCCTATAAAATTTTTACACTTTTGAATATATTTATCTAGAACAAACCATAGAAAAATATCTCTTAAAAATAATTAGACACATACAATATCTGATTATATCCCCAATATATAAACCCTAGGGTCCATAATAAGAGGTCAAAATAAGGTTTTTCAATGAGAAGGTCATCATATTCCACATGATCTTTCATTTTTCCATATTATTTTACCACATTAAATAATGTATTAATAGTTAAAAAATAATAAAATCATTAACTATCATATAATTATATTTTATTAATTTTATTTCATGATAATTATCTGTCTCATTCTTTTTGAAATGGTAAACAAAACCATCTTCCATGTGTAAGTTGGACTAGCACGTCAAGAAATGAGGCAATTTGTTTTCCATTACCAAATAACATAGATAGTAATGAAATTAGAAATAATAAATATATATGATACATATTTAATTATATAGATTCGTTTAATTTTATAGATCAATCACCTCTTTACCCTTTCACTGATTATGTAAATTAAAACATCCCTTGTGCATACGTACGATCTATTATCTCCACGAAGTGATGTGATTTATTTTGTATGTATAAAATTCATGAATCATTAAAAAACATATATAAGTGAATAATATGACATTTATAACATTAATATAATTATTTATGTGATTTAACCATATCTTATCCATAAGAATTGGAACTTCCATGACAACACATAAATGAAAAAGCAAAGTAGTTAACACCTTAAACAACGAAAATAATGAAATATTATTAATGAACAGGTGATAAGATGTTATGATATGATCATATATAATATTATAATTATTAATATTGTTCTATTATAAATTAAATTGTTTTTTGAAATCATTATACATGATGGCAGAAAATGTATATCTGAAAGGAATCATGAGGTAATGGTTTTCATCTCAATTTTAATTCTATTAAGACATATTTGATGACATGGAACTATTTACATTTAGGTGTTTTATATACTAAAAAATTAATATATTTAATATTAATATTTATTTATTCATGGTTGTTAATTTTTAAATTCTTTTTTTTCATTCAAGGTGTTGCAATTCAAAATTTATCAATGTGGTACGAATTTATATTAAAATATCATATTTTTATATTTTTTTAATTGTTGCTGAAGGAATATTATAATCCAAACATTCTAAAATACACATATTTTCTTAAACTAGGGATATTTATGATGTCTAACCATTCTCTTCCAACTTTTACCCCATTATTAACTTTAATAAAGAAAATAACACTTTAAATAAATGATAATTTTATTTGTCTTTTTTGATCAGGTATATTTTTATTCCATGTCCATATGGTTCAAAATATTGTTTAAAAAAGTAATTTTTTATTCAAATAATTTATTAAGTTATTCTTATGTTATACTTGAATTTATACAATGTTTTAAAGTAATATTTCTAACTTTTTCCAAAAGGTTCTTTTTTAACTTTCATTACTAAAAGTTAAAATGAATATTTTATAACGTATACGACATTAACAGACTTTATTCCATAATAAACTTTTTCAAATATTTCGCTTATTATATATGATTTCTATGGATTTATAAATAAACTCATTAAAAAAATATTTGTAAATTTTACTATGATTTTATTATTCTCCAAAATACATTGATTTATAACAAAACCTATACATCAGATGAATTGATGCCATACTTTATTTAGTAATTATTTTATGATCATTAAATTTCACATGAAACATTCAATTTTTTTTGATAATTGGTCATTAAATTTATATTAAATATAAATTAGACTTCTCTCATGGATATTATTTTTTCCTAAACTGTATACCATTTTTTACATTGAATTTTTACATTGCAATTTATTTTATTGTCTAGGAAAATATGGATATTGTGTATTATTTTCTCAATATTGATATTTGTTTATAATGCATATTTTTATGAATTTAATTTAAAACTGAATATTTGAGGAAAGTATTGTACATGAAATGATGGCTGGGTCCCAAATATAGACATCCAGTTGATACATCAACAGGTCTTCTGAGAGAACTCAGTTGGAGAAAATTGTTAATTGAAATTTCGGTGAATAACTGCCCATCAATTATACAATAATGGAACAATGATTTAGTGGTATATATATCATGATGTCCAATATCATTACATCCAATATATATTATTTCCTTTATTGATAATTATATTATTATTATCCAAGAAACAATTTTAATTATCCATGGGTGCATTTGATTCTCAAATTATTGATAAAATGGAAAGAGTTTTCATTTATTTTCCATTCCATATTGATTATGCTTTATTTACTCATGATAACTTCCAATATATGTAACCCTTACAGATTATTTGAATTCACCATTATTTTTTCCCATTCTCCATGATATGAAGAAAAAATATTTGAATGTGTTTCAAGGATTATGAAAATTCACTTTTTAGTGTTTTATATTTTATTCCCATTGTAAAATTGGTATCATGTATGTATCTATCACTCCAAGACTATGAAACTGGTTAGTCAAATTGGATTATATCCCTTGTATATATGTAAATGTAAAAAATTGTACACTGCATCTAGGATACAAGATCATGGGTTGTTCTATTATAGTATCTTAATAAGTAAATATTTAGGAAACAATTTTCAATAATATATTTCAATAAAAATTTGGTTAACATATATAATAATGATGAATTTTTCAGTATTCTTAACAAATATATAGCATGTTTTTATCTTTTAAAACATATAGATTATTATTTGAATATATATTACAATAATCACTATTTATTACAATACAATAACATTATAATATTCATACTAAAAATTAACATTGAGATTAAAAAACATTGATTCCTATCTTTGATGTCTACACATCATCTATAGTAAATAAATTTACTGTAATAGAATATTGAAAAAATATGAAACTAAATGATCACATGAGCACCAAGTATAAAAATTAGAAGCATTCCCTGGTGAAATTGTGGCCTTATTCATGGAAATATTGAGAGGCATTAGAGTATTTTTATCCTTATAAGAATCATATCAATATTTCATTGGATGGAAAAAAGAGGTTAATATTGGGAAGGATAACACCATAAGAAATATTAATCATAGTTATAATATATTCTTTCCCTTCATATTCTTTCATATCTAGTACCATGTGTACATAAATTATCCAAATCTTATTATTATAAAAAGAGATATTAACATTCAACTCCAAAATATCAACCAAAATTTAATAAAAAACCAAAATAATATATATCACATCTCCAAAACCAAATATACTTTTATTTATCCTCTTATTTAGGTATTATTCAATTCTTATATCTATACCCCAACCTTCAAAGGCATAGAAAATGTTTTTTTATTCAATTCACCCTCTATTAAGCCATCATGGCTTTTAAATCCATTATTTAATTCCTTAATTCTTTCTATCTCTCTTGACCAATGTTATTTTGTTTGAAGGTATGGATATTACTATAAATAACATCCCATATTCATGTATGAATTTTTATAAGAAAATAAATTCATTATATTCTTTTAAAATTTACTATTATTCATTTTCATTTTCTTTTCCCGAATATTTTTTTACTTCACTAGTAGAGTCTTCCCTTTCTTATTCCTGAAAAAATAAAAAAAACTCCCACTTCATCACCCAAAAACTATTAATAGACACTACTATACCAATTTCAAACTTTATATTATTATTTTTAATTTTTTCATCCCTTCACTCTTGATGATGATTTTTTTCTTATAGAGAAATATTTTATCAATTTATTATAGTCTTACTAAATATATTTATTTTCTTGAATAAAAATGAAAGACTAGAATTCCTTTTGTTCTTGATGATATTAATTAATCACCTAAATTTTTTTAAACCTAACACAATTAAAACACAAAAATTAATTTTTAATTTAAATTTAATCTTTTTTATATATTTATTTAATGAAAATAGAGACATGATATCCTAATTTCATGTTTCCTCGTGTTATTCTACATATTCATCTAATAATGAAAATATATTATCATTTATCTTTTTTATATATTAGTATCATAAACCAATAACATATTTCCCTTAATTAATCTAATTTAATTATAAATTATTATTTCAATCAAATTATATTCTTAAATATTATCACCATAGAAACTTAATGTACTAATAACTTTTTCAACTATTGAAAATAATTTATTAACCATTATATATATATATATAGCACTTAAAACTATTTTTATTATAATTTTAACGTGGATTATAAAATATGAGTATATTTGCCATAAATATTTATAATTTTACTCTATATCACATTTATTAACTTTTAAACAATAACCATTGGTTTTTATTTATATTAGATTAAGGAAAATAATGCATTTTAAGCTTATCCATAATACATGATGTTATTTCAATTTTTTGAGAAAAATATAATCTTATTTCATGTATATAAAATATAATAAATATAATATAAAAAACATAAAGTCTATGAGATACTATGTAATGTAGAAATCACTTTTTTCATATATGAAATTTAATTTCATCAAACATTGAATTCTATTATAGTTGATATAATTGTGAAGATACTTGGGTATAATCTACCCCAAAATACTTAGAGGGGTATTTTTATGATATGAAAAATTAATAATGGTTTTCATACCAATATATGTGACTAAGGATAGATAAATATGTGGGTGAGAATTAGTGAATCATGTATTTTATTTAGAATTTTCAATGTGTCATTTTTATTTATAATTTTCATGTTGGGGCTTCTTCCTTGGGCCTATGGGTAATGTACGGGTTCCCTTTCAACCTTTAAAAGGGGGATTATCCATAATAAAAATAAAAAGAAGGCCTTTGGCCCATTTAGGACAATCAATTCCACTATCTTATTTAGGTGGACCATACATTAATGGGTAAATAATAAAACAATATTTAATAGGGTGTTATGATGGTGCCACTATTTAACACATTATACTTTTGTTTTATGACGATGTAATATGGAGTTATGTATATAATATTAATGTATGTATTTCTTTGAAACATATTTTAATAATAAAATTTCATTTACCCTCGAAGTAAATTTTAATTAAAAATAAATTCCATACTCGAGTTCTAAATTTCTTGTACCAAAGTTATTATTTTAATAAAATATATTTATTAAATTGAATAAATGCATAACAAATAGTCATGTGTGATATTTTTTTCTTATTAAATAATTATAAATTTTATACTGAATAGTAAAAATATATTTTTTATTAAATAATATGTTTTATGAAATTATTTTTATGTCATAAAAAATATAAAATATAAATTATTTTTTAGGACCCAAATGAAATTAATAGAGTTAATATGTATTTTAAAATAATAAATTCTACATTTAAACCTAAATATAATTTTTAAATTCTATATCATATATTACGCTTTTAGAAATAATTTAATTATTTTATAATAGATTTTCAAATGGCCATGATGAAATAAATCAATGGATCTCGTCCATTCATTACTAAAAAATCACAAAAAAAATTAGTGGTAAAATATAATGCACTATTATGATGTCTAAACAATTGTAAATTAATTTAATAATTTTTTATGCCAGTATTGTCTAAATATTTAAAAAAAATCTATGATTTACCTTTAAATACCCATATACTCATGTCAATATTAATTATTTAAATTCAAAATTCCTCTAGTGTTCTCTCTCAAATAATCCCCTATAGTGTTTCCTCTTTTATTTGAAGAAAATTAATATCCTTGAAGGGTTGGTTTTAATGATATAAATCACTAATAAAGGCAAGGTTCCATTCTATTTTACCCCTACATCCTATCTGAAATTATTTTATTTTGGTCTTTTAAGATTCACATTATTATTTAATAATTGTTTTCATTAGGTAAGATAATATCTATTTTAGTTTTTATTATAAAATCCCAAACTCTGGTAACCTATAGCCAGAGATTAGTTATTAAAATGGAACAAAATTCATATGAACATATTTCACATGATCCTCTAATTTAGTAGTTTTATAATATTATATACATTTATGATAATTAAATTATATTAAAGATATAAAATAAATAACATTAATTAAAAAACATTATTATTCCTCTTTGAATATCTTAAATTATAACGTGTTAATATTTTTGTCATCCTAGGAAAATATGGGTAAAATAATGGGGTTGGAATACCAATTCATGTTTTTAGGATGAATTCCATATAGTAATTTTATTTTTATGTTCATTAGATTTATTTCCAATGGTTGATTACAAAATTCACCATGATGGATTTGGTAAATGTAAAACATAGACTAAATTGATGAGTGATATGTGAAACACATGGAAATTCAGACAATGATTTTAGAGATTGATGATGATCATATTATGTTTAGTTGATGATATATGAAGTGAGATGAATCTACCTAGGAAGAAATGTATGGGTGATTATATAATATAATATGGGATGAATATGGAATGAGATTCCATATTAACTATAAATTTCAATGAAGATGTTTGAGTCTACTAGTTATCTTGTTTGAAACATTGAAGAGATTCCTAAAATTATACATGGATTTGTTTTGGGAGAAAGTGATTGAAGAATAAATTCATTTATAGGATCATGAATAAAAATTGGAATATTGGAGTATATAATAGGGTATGAAGGAATGGATAGATATTGTGACTCATTATAATGATCAAGGATGATTCCATTAGAAGTATAATTGCATGTTCATAGTGGGATGGTGATCTATCGTCCATAAAATTCAACCTAACTGTTTGGTGGTATGAACCTTTTAGAAGAGTTGGCTGTGTATTTTTCTTATTTAATTAAAATTACATAACACACTAATATTATTTATATATATAAGTTATATATTGTTTTTATTAATTTACACTTTAGTATATGTCCTTTTGAATAGAATTATGTTCAATATATCACTAGTCCATTCATGTGGAAATAGAATATTAATATGAAGGGATTAATATAAATTCTATATCTTGAGGTGGTTTTTCAGAATCATTAAAGAGATTGAATAAAATTATAGATATTGGAGAAGTCAGGTGAAGAATAAAAGGCATGGATTTAAAGAAATCCGTGAGCTGCGCTGAGGATGACGGTACCATGATGTAAATTGTTGTGGTCACACAGTGACATTATTAAGTAACACTAATTTATGAAATAGGTAACATAAATTATAATGATTAAAAAATGGTAACTTAGTCATACCACGTTGGTTATGATATAAGAATGATTTAATATTGTGTGTGGGGATTATATAGCTGGGTTATTCTAACATTATAAAAGATTTTATATTCGATCAAAGGAATATTTTTGTAGATATAATGGGTTTTTTAGGAATAGTCATTTGAGGAATTATAAGGATTTTAATAAACTAAATGGAAAAAACTAAGATATATTTGTGTCATACTAGTTTGGGAACCAAGTTTCCTTGTCCCACAATGAAATGGTTCATGATATAAGATCTAGTGAAGTTAATATGAGCATTACTAAATAAGATAAAACATTCCACGACACTTTGTATTGAAGGAATTCAAGGATACTAAATTTTTTCATTTATAGATCCCCTGATCAATTGATTTTGGTGAATAATACAACCTGGGGATACCACAAGATGAGATATAGATGCCACACTGTATGTCACATGGTAATGTTTCAAGAAAAGAGAATATGTTTTCATTATAATGATATATTTGAGGAGATATTTCAACAAACATTTTTGGATATAATGTTAAACAGAATCTTGAAAAAATAATGATTATATATTTCCAAAAAATCATATCGTGTTCCATTATTAAGAGTGGAATCAAATAATATAGAAAAAATACAAAACAACCCAAAATAATATTCAATATCTTTTAGGGGTGACACAAGGTCAATACTTATGTCATATCAATAGTCAACTATATCTCTCTGAATTATGATTTAATTAATAAATACAACAATGTATCATGAGGATATCCAGGATTCATGTATTAACTAGTTTTAAAATTGTATATGTAGATATATTAATTATTTTTATAGAGGGATCATCCATGTTGTTGTGAGAAGTGTAGTTCATTATAGGAGTTCATCTATCGACAACCGATGAGGTTAAGGTAATGATAGAATAATTATGAGATAATTTAGAATTATTGAGCCACACAAATGTGTTATTCATTAGGGAATTGGATGGGTGAACACATAGTACACATTCCAAAGACACATAAGGAAGAAAGAGGAGCAGTTTTCACATGCTAAATGGGTTATTTACTATTAATAGACTTCCTTTGTAATTTTCATTTTTGTTATTGATGGATTTCAAGGAAATACCAATGATCTATTCATCGAGTCATTCATCATTGATAAAAAAGTGGTGAATCAATCATTTGGATGATAACCATTTATTCTCCAAGGATTTAAAGACTTGATGAAAAAAGTTTTGTTAGCATGGTAACCATTATTAATTGTGTGTTATATCTCTTACTTCTCATCATCACCATCTCTATAATTTTATGGATCATCACATGATCAATTAACTAAAAAAATATATAGGGATAAATTTGGAATGCAGAAAAGGGAGAAATTTTTATATTGGACTTCAGCCACATATTATCCCCCATAGGTCAAGCATCACCCTTTTGGGACATATAACTGGTATTATGGGTGTTTATTCCATATGGATCCCAACCCACTATTTTTTAATATCATATATATGATACAAGAGATAATTTGACCATGAAGATTTCAATATCTATTGTGGTTTAATTTAAGAGATCCAAATAAACCCAAGTTGAATTACGAGTTCTTAAGAAATAGTGATATTTTGGGCCTTGGATCTATTTCTAGACCATTTCATATTTTCATCATAATATTATTTTACACAATTTATTCAAAAATAAATGTTGAGTTTGAAACTAAATTTTATCTAGATAATTTTATGGTATTTATATCACTATATTATATCTTATTCTTAATGTATTATTATTTTACTAAAAAAAATTATTTCATTATAGACCAATATAATGAATTAACATTTAAGTGATTTTCCATAATTTTTTTGATGGATGTTCCAAATAGTAAATCACACCAACCCAAATTTCCTCAAAAGAAACTCGAGTAGTGGTTATGAAAAAATACCAAATTCTTGCATGTTCATAAAAAAGAGGATTCCAACTGGCGATAAGGATCTAAGGGAGATGTGGGTAGATGATTCCCTCACTAATCATAGCAATACACTTTAAAAATATATGAATTATAAAAACCTATATTATGAAGAATAAGATAAGTAAGAGTATTGTTATAAAAAATACTTCCCACATCATACATATAAATAAACCATAATTTTGTCATTGAAAGACAAAAAAATTTGTTTAAAGTATAAGAAGAAAACAAAAACCACTATGGAATCCAATGGACTATGTCTTGGTACTACTACCAACTACGTAATCCCCAATATTGTTTTTATTGCAACCCCTTTATCTTACCCAGATAACTGATAATTAGGTATGCATACACATTGATCTTCCATTCTATAGGGTAATTAATAAAACCTAGTAGAAAACTACCAATGCATTCTTAATGTGTGTTAATATGTATAATAGGTATATTACATGATAACAATAATTCCCAATAACAAAAAAACACATACTATGAAAATGTGTGATAACCGTGATACCACGATCACTGGTCGTACAAACCTCATCACTATTACTAAAGGATATATGAAAAGGATGTGATGAGGAATAAAGAGCTATCCACAAGGTTGGTGAACATGTATATTGGTACTCTCAAGGAATCTAGTTGGATTGGTCCACAAGGTCAATGCTTCTTGGACTCCATTAGGGTCAGGCCCCAATATCATCAAACCGCATATTGGTCATATGTCAGACCAAATGGTCTTTGTATCATTTCTATTACATGGGTTTGTTAATAATCCCTTCACACCCCCATATCCACTTACATAGTTCTAGACTAATGTTCTTCATTACCCTACCCTATGTTTGGTTCATTCGTTGTTTTCAACACGTATTGTACACACTCCCCCTCTAAGGGATAACCATATAAAAAAAATCCAACTATTCTAATTACCAAGTAAATAAATCGAGTGGAATGGTATTTACACATGATAGGGTAGTTAATATAAATGAATAATATAGCCTGACATTATGATAATTAGTTAAAACATTTATGTATATGTCATTCAAATTAAACATGGGGAAGAAAATTCAAAAGCCTACTCATAGAATCAAACCAAGTATATGGGTTTCAGAGGCTCTTCATCACATAATATTGAAATAAATAATGATCATTAAAGTTATTATAACACAGATATATCACATAATTCCAAAAATAGTTTACACAAGCATCAAATTAAAACGAAATTATTACCTCAATCTTGTTGATAGAAACCTCCCAAATTTGATGAGAATCCATACATGAGTCACACCTGATCTCTAAGAAATAAATAATGGAATCCAGGAATCCCAAAAACTAATCCCAAATATAACAAATATATTTTCTATAATAAGATTCAAGAATATTTAAATCTAACGGATGTGGTTCCAGCCTGATACACCTCTTGGGTTCCACCAAGGATTTTATAATTAAAATTGATCGATAGATGTGTTTTCATCACTATTGATTCACCACCATTCTAGAAACAATCCAATAATTCAACATTACATGTAATAAGAATCCATTAATGTGAAAATAAAATTCAATATATTTTATTCAACCTAAGGTAAGAAAGCTAGATCTTGGAGAAACTTGAAGTATAGAGTTACAAATATCACATATGTAAATTATCAGTCATAAACACACATGGATCCACCTGAATCAAAGATTAAGGAGAGAAAAAATTATGATGGAAGGTTTTTAAGTCTCTTTCCTTTAGAGGGATGCCTATTTGTAGTCGAATTTGTTAGGATAAAAAATTGATGGATGTTAAATTGTATTTTCGGATCATTAAATATCACACAAATACAATAGGTTTGGTGAAATTGTTTGGAAAACATCATTTAAACCATGTAAGGATCTAAACATCTATTCAGAGACCATATGGTTTAGTCACATGATATTTCAAACCATGAACCAATGATGAATTTTTCCACTAGAATATGTTGCATGGTTTTTCAAGTGATCTAACATGATCTGATAAACTGTGCTTCACCAGAAGTGCTTTTTTCCATAAGTTACCCATTTTCCTAGAGGATAAGTGTGATTTTTTAAAACCACACTCCAACCATGAACATCCAAAAAGGCCTCTAAACCACCTAGAAACTTACATATATCCTCCAAAACTCATCCAAAAAACTCATATATTGAAAACATATGAATAAAGGCTGAAATTTACTCACAACACACCAGAAAATCTGATTCTATTAAAATATACCCCATAATGATTTATCCTCCCCTTGAAGTATCTCTTGGAATATATATAGAAAATCTCAGGTCATTGAACCAAAATATTAGACTATCACTCCATCTAATCTTCTAGGATCCATCCATTACATTATAGGTTCCAAAAAAGTAATAGTCTTTCCGCACAACACTTTCTCATTTTGATATACAATTTTAATTGTGCACTCCACATATCTTATATTAAGATCAATTTAATATCCCCACATTAGATAACATTCATAGGATTTTGAATGTTCCTGCATAGCTATGATACATCAAAAACATATTTCATACCTCATAGGTTCATCATTAATATTACCATATATATATATATCAATGGTTCTCCATCAATTACACAATATATATGTTTCATAGGTTCTCAAAATTTTCACTTTATATATTTGTGATAAACGTTTTAATCCACGTATTAGGGAACTATGAAATTTATCCCCATAAAAGGATATCAGTATCTTTTTGATGTTGGGTTCTGGACCATGATAGGGGATTCTTATTTATCCACGTGAAATGAATCATATACCATGTAGTTTTATTCCACATAATGTGACATTTCATAACTTTTAAGGTGATGTGAATTAGAGCATAACATTAAGTTTAATATCATAAGACATGGATTTATATAAGAAAATTACCTATCTACAGCTGGGGTGGGAGTTTACAGATGAGTGAATCTTTATAGTATATCTCTTAGGAAATAAGGCCTGATGATACTGGGTTGATCTTACATGAAATATTTCCATGTTAGGTTAGTTCTCAATTAGAATATAGGTTGACTAGGAGGTGACGATAAGACCCAAAAAATAATGTATCCCTCTAGATGGAGTATGATCTTATATGGAATATAGAACAAGAAGGATGGTGGTGGATTAAATATTTCATGTTTTAATATCAAGGAGGATTCCTACGTGTCTTTTCTAGATTGGAATAGAAGCCCATATTTTTTAGAAAAATTAGGGCCTAAACCTATGGCGGGGTCCATATTTTATATTTTGAACCATATTTTTATATAACCACTACTTATCTCTAATACCATGTGCAATATACTCAGTGTGAGAAACTAAATACAATATAAGATCATCATAGAGCACAATCATGTCCATAAAGGGACTTACAACTAAATTAAAAGCATGTAGTGAACTATCTTCCCCATTTATTGGTGTATGAGGTTGAGGATATGGATGTAATATGTGTGTTATTAGATATATGAAATCTTAGGGGTTTACTTCAGAAGGTAATCATATGGGAGACACTTTCACCACATCTACTACTGGACAAGGGTGAGGCTACAACAAGGTAGTCAGGAAGGATGATAGGGCTTATCCATTCCCATATTCCAAACTATTTCTAAAACCCATATTAATACATACATGTACATATATATAAATATGATATGTAACGATATTTCTTAACTCTCTTAACATTTAATGAAGCACACATTAGAGGAATATTTCTTCCTAAACAGAGATTTCTTATTCAACCAATTCTTGGCTGGGGATACTTATTACCGATGGAATGTGGGATAGAAAATATCCATGGGGACCTATCTAGATGGGAGTTTGTTTGGGGTAGATCATTTATTGATGAAATTCATTATTGAATGGGTGATGTGATGGTGTTCCTGATCCCTTGATAATGTGGGTTTGAATGTCTTAGATGAGTTTTTACTTAGGATTTACTGGAGTTTTGATACAGTTTACAGGGAACTATTTTGAGAGTTTTAGAGGGGATAAGATGAATCCAAATTCTATACGAAAGTTCATATGTGGGAGATAAAAGGTAAATACCCTAATGATACCTCATTTTCACACCTTTTTTGGCTATGTTGGATAGGGTATCACCTATGGTTTCTACTATAAGGAATGTTTCTTCTGGAGAGGTTTCTATTGTGAATGGGGTGTCCCATTTACGGATAAAAAGGAATGTATGATCTCTTATAAAGGGTTCTATTTTACAGTAAAATTCCCTTTATTGAGGACTCCCTTGTGGGGGTTCATTTTTCTTTTTGTAATGTTGTATGTGGATTACCTTATAATGTCCATGTTTCTCTCTTTTTCTTCTCATATCTATCAATAATTTTACTTTATCTATATCATTCCTATAAACCTATCCCCATATCATTAATCTCCTTTTGAGGGTAAAATTAGGAATTTATAGGTGGTACATGAATAATCACTTTCTAAAAAAGGAGATCCACACAATATACATGGTGTTATGTAGTATAAAATAATATTTTCCACATGCAATAAATTGGTTTTTATTTTTGGAGGGGGTGTGGTGTCAACATATCCATGGAAATTATTTTCATTTTTTAAGGGTAATGTGAACGAATACATATTAAAATGATTTTCATTGGGGGGTGTGTGAGGGATGTGACCAAATCACCCGAAAAATGATTTTTTATGGGGGGGGGGATAAGGCCACCTCACCTCACAAAATTATTTTTATTTTTATGGTTCAATGAAAATAAGTAGTCTCTATGTAGAATATGTCATATGTGGTGTTATGTCATTTTCCAATTTTAATCAATTTTCCATTCGCATGCATTGATTATGGGAACCCAAATTCACAAAATCATTCTAGGATTATTTGAGAAAACTTTTTGGCCCATGAAATGCCTCTTATTAAAATGGAGTATGATCAACATCATGATTCAATCAGAAGGACTTGGTCTACTTTAATTCATCACAATGTACATGTGGACTATTTTGAGGACCCCCGCCTATATAATGGTGTTAAAAAAGCTAATTTTTCAATTAGAGATGATTGTTGGCCTATTGATGGATCTATAATCTTTATCTATGATTCTATGAATATAAAAAGAACCCTTTGTAATTGAAAACTTTTATGTACATAGGAAAATTATTTTGGAAATTGGTATTTTCTTTTACTAAATATTTCACTTCAAGGTGGAACTATTTCCACATACTTATTGCATAGTCTGCATAGTTAATTCAGATTCTAGGTAGGAAAAATAACATTCTATGAAGAGTATTTCAATAAGTTATATTTCAATACTAGTTATTCATATATGTATTCTAACATCTTATATATACATTTAATTCATAAATAATGGATGATGAGTAGAAACAACAATCTGGTTTGAAGAAAATAGTTGAGGGGATAATGGACATCACTGGAAATGTAGAGGATAAATCTCGCTACCATATTATTCCCTAAGATAAGTCCCTAAAAATCATCTTCCATCCATGTTTTTGAATTATTCATTTTATAAAAGGATACCTATATATAATTTTAGGTTTCAGGATAAACCTTTGATTATGGAATATATTCAAAGCTATCAACTTATGAGGTTCAAGGTTTCTTCAATCTATTTTCTGGAGAAAATATATATTTTGGGTCATATAATCCCATAGTCAAATAAAGGAAGTGTTTTCACAATGAATGGATCCTCATGAACTTTGGATAACATGGATGGACATGTTTTTCGCACAATACCATCCATTTTAAATCACTATTTCATTTTTAACCCTTTGTATAATAATTCCAACTAAGGTTGGATATTCATGTGGGACTTGTGATCTGATTAGTGCTTCTCTGATGAATGTTCCAAAAATTTCTAGGTGTATTAAAACATTATTTAATTTAATATTAATTTAGATGTTTTAAATTTATTTCAGGAAGTAAATATTTTATAGTTTTTAATATACCCACTAACCAATCTCTTGCAAAATTTGATCATCCCTTAGTGTTCAGGAACCATCAAATCCCACTTACCAACTGGTGAGGTCATTATTAGCTTATGGGATATCTATTAATTGGGAGAACATCCTATACTTTGGAGATGTATGATTATTTTATCCTTGTGGTTATCACTTGGGTGAATATTGAGAAGATTTTTCCAATAGTGAGAGAGTTATTAATTATCGTAGAGAAGTCACCAGGTGAATCAATCTATCCTTATTCAATAATCACATTTATTGACTAGGTAGAAATATTCTTGCAACCTAGTATAGAAAGACCAGATGTTATGTTCTCCCATTCATACCATAATAAATATTCTATATATGTTCATGTATCTTTTTTTAAAACCTATAATTGTTTCAATATACTCCGTTGGATTATATGGTTCGACTACTTTTTAAATTAGTTATTTTTTGAATGGTTCTTCATCATGTTTTTATGTGGATGAATTTTTCCAACCTATGAATCTTATTCATGTTTTTGGGTTGACACCTTGATAGTAGATTCCACATTGGTGAAAAAAAACTAGTCAACATGGCTGTAATCACCCTTCTAAGATTAATAGGTTTATGGATCACATACACAATGGATGCTATTCAAATCAATTTACTGGAAAAACATTTTCAATGATATGAATACCAAAATTCATCCAAAATTCCTCACTATATATTTCACCCAATGTTACTTGATATTACTGATATTTTCCCAAAATCCCTAAATGTTGAAAATTCTATTAAAATATCGAGCAATGTATGTGACTTAAATCTCATCCATTACATTTTACCTATGGGGTAGTAATAGACAAATGGGGGGGGGGACCCCAAAAGATTGTTCCTATATAATCTCATTCTGATATGGTATTCCAATATCTGAAATAGATGTGGTGTCTAGTTGAGAACCCTACACCCCTTAATGGTTTTTCAATATAGTTTGGATATATATAACATGTGACACTCATACCTATTACTGGGGGTAACAAATAGATATATCCACCCATCCACTATCAATTTTGTTTGATGCTGATGCTTGGGGACACTATATGAAAATCATACTTCCTTCCATTGGTGCTTTGGATAACCTATCACGGTAATATTCCAAATAATGTGTAATTAATTATTTGGATGGAATATTATGGGAACTGGTTCAATGGGAAAATAAATCATTAGAATCCCCCATCATATCACTTTTTATTATTCCAAAAAAAATTCTTCAATATAGAAACATGCTTCCAAATATTGAATGAATTACGAGGAATTTTAATTTTCAAGTCCGACCCCAAACATCAAGAATGGGTCTTGTAATTTTTGACCAATGTTGTTGGTTGTTTGATGAAATTGGACCTAATACAATGGAAATGGTAACTTAGTTTGTAGATTTCGTGCTTATAAACTAAATCCTTATAGTTAACTTAGAGGAAATGAAATAGGTCCCCCCTACAACCATGTAATTTATTGGACAAGGCCTTTCTATAGTGAAATTTTTTGCAGACAATATATCTGCACCAACAGGTAAACAAATTCTACATCCCAATTCCTTTCTTCAAATATAGGCTATAAGAAAATGGTTATGGTTCCAAATTATCATTATTAACATAGAGAAGCCATAAGATAATATTGTTGATAAGGTAATAATTCTTCATACAATCTTACTTTTCATGGGATTATGTGGGATTGAATATAAGAAATTTCATATCTATTTATTCAATGTTCTTATCTTTTTGGATGATTTTGATGCTATAGAATTATACCTCATTGAATTTAATATTTATTACCATCATAGAAAATCTCTCGAAGATGATATTGAAGAAATATATCACTTGGATAATGAAGTGGTATTACCCCATGATTGGATCACTATACAAACCGTAGAGTTATGAGAATATGAGCCTCATATTCTAGTTGTGAAGGTGCAGTTATCTTAAAAAACACCAGAATAGAAGGAATTTGATCAATAAGGTGAGAACTATATTATTTTGTTAAGAATAACCACACATTGTCTAAGGTATAATATGATCATAATAGTTTCTAAATATTTCCCATAAAGTGTTGGCCAATTTGTTGAACAAATATGGTCAATGTTTAATTTTTGTATTTAATTTTTATTCCATTACTAATAATATCAAGTAGTGACTATGTTTTTTGGATGTTTATCAGTTTTCCTCTTTTTAAAAATAAATTAAAACATAGTTATCTAAATTGGATATAATTTTTTTATTTTGACTATAATCTCCTAATAAATTAAGAGGATTTCAAAGGTAACATCATGATATCTTATACCATTTGACCTCCTGATAGCAATTTTGTTTTTATTATAAATAATTATGTCGAAATGAAAAAATTTATTTAAACATTACTCATGGATGGATATAGGTATAATTATTATCACCATAAAACAATAGTTGTCCTATTTGAATAAATAATTTCATGCCACACTTTTCATGTATTATTTTTTTCAATTACCAAACAAAAATGGCTTGAATAGATAAATATAGCTCTCTAATTTTTTTCTAGGTCAAGGGACATAATTATAATAGAGTGACAATATCTTAGGCTTTAGTGTAAAATACACATGATTTTCATTTTTTTACTTACCTCACTTTTACCAAAACATCATATAGGTAAATACAAGTGGGATGGAGCTAGAGTTTGTGCTTAGGCTACCCGTTGTTGGTTTCTGTGTCAAAAAGATCTATGTATATTCCTTTGGAAAGTATAAGGTCCTATCGATTGGATGATATTGGATTATGTTTAAGGATAAACATATTTGAATGTATTTTGGGAAGTTTACATTGTGAAACATTAACAAATCAATGGATAATTTCCCACCATCATCAGAATATGATGGTGAAAACATTATATGTTGTGATATTATGGCTCATAGGTCTAAGATAGTGACTTTGGAAAAGTACATGAGGAACAATCATGGAATATGTTCAATTAGATATTTCCATTATGATGTTATCAGGACATAAAAACGTAAAATGAAATTCTTCAAATGATGATTATACCTCTAGTTGATAGGAAACATTGGGATCACATATTATGAATATCTACATTGAGCATGGTATCAATTGTCAAAATAAAGGTTCTCTTCAGTCAAGGGTATTTTTTTCATTGATAAATAACAAAGGTTTTTTATGATCCAAGTCACTCAAAACAATGATGTTTGTTTTAGGAAAATAGGATATCTTGATATCATGATAAAAACATTTAGTATTGAGTTCTCCATGGCCAGGTGTGTAAAATTATAATGGGATACTAGGATCAAATTTTTCATGGAACTTATGATAATTTCATTACATAGATCTATGTTATATATAATGTTAAATGGTAATTTTCATTACATCACATATGGTCTGGGATTTGGGGTTCGGGTGTCAATACATTTAATAACAAAGATAGAATAAAGTGATACTTAGTTATAAGAAAACCCATTACACATATCAAGATATATATAATGAACAATAATCCATATAAGGGAGGATAGTTTAAGTAGTTTAAGGTCATAAATTATGTACCAAATATGATTTGACTATAGAAATGGTGGAGTCTGATTATATAGATTGGAATAGTCATCCAAACTTTATAAACTCACACGAGTCTTGTTTGATGGGAGAAGCAATATTAAATTGGAGGGTTATCCAAATTGTTCTAAAATTCCAAATTAAACATTATTTATGGAATGCACGACATTATTTATTATATCATGGAGAAATGTTTCCCTACTAAGAATACTCATACATATTCTGAATGTGTGGGGAATTGTTGTAATCCATAATATTGAGGATCTCTAATATAGGATAGTGACATGTGATA
This sequence comes from Viscum album, assembly GCA_963277665.1. Lineage (NCBI taxonomy): Eukaryota > Viridiplantae > Streptophyta > Magnoliopsida > Santalales > Viscaceae > Viscum > Viscum album. The sequence goes on along the minus strand of OY728153.1, from coordinate 1,351,551,212 downwards.
GGTTTACATGGAAAAACTGCCTACCATGTTTGAATGAAAGTTTCCATTGTGATGTTGTCAAGGAGTACGACTTTAAAATGGAATTATTTTGAGGCTAAAGATTCCTTTGGGTAACATTCAACATTAATTTAACTTATTACAGAAATATATTTTGGGCATAATATTCATAGTTAAAATAATAGTGTCCTTCTTGGTGGGATATTCTATTCACCAATAGAAAATTAAGGTTTGAAGGGTTCTATTTTTTCATGAGACATTGAGTGTGATTTGTGAAAGGAAGATGTTTGATTATGAAGGAATAATTCAGACTACAATTTTCCATGACTGAATAGAAAATTCCATACATAGATCAATCTCATATGTAAGAAAAAGGGGAATTTGTTTTTTGATCACAGATGGGTCTAGGATCGAGAATCTAGATGTCACTAATTATCACATTGGACTATTCATAAATCCATTATTATTTCTATGAATAGTGATTGTGCCTATATAGATCTGAATCATTTGCAATGATAGGCTAATTTTTTAATTATGATATCATATATGAAATTTCCCTTCTTATAATCTCTAATAGGGATTGAATCAATGTTATGATCATGGTAAAACATTTTCAATTCGAATGAATAGAAATTGCTATCATTGAACATCAATATTTAGTGAGGGAAAACAAAATATTTTGATAATATTATATTTCATGACATTGATAAAATTCATTATCTCAACATCATTTACTAGTGTTTGCTCGGACTATTTGAAAAATATATCAGTTGTAGTGAGGAATTAAATAAACTTCATAGCTATTGCAGGAAGATATAATCCCATGAAATCTATTTCCCATATATAATATGAAAAAATATTTTATAATGTATAATATAACTAGGTTTTTATGGATAAAATGGGATAGTTTTTGGCAAGAAAGGAAAATTTCAGTGAATGTTGGGAAATCATGCATCATTGAAGGATATAAATATTTGATCCTCCTTATTTGACGATACAACATAATTACTAATATATGGGAACCATAGGTTCCTATTTTGACTTCCTGAAAATTATAATATTCCCTTGTCCCTTAATGCATTTGATGAGGACTCCATTGAAGACACATTTATTAGAGGACCTTCTGATGATTCAAGATGTCATAAAGAGTAAAGTTGACTAATCATCATCATATTTACTATATTATTTAATTATCCAAATGAAGAAACCCATTTTGTACGTATTTTAATATGTGAATAATCTAAATACTTGTATAAGTATCCAATTAATTGAATAAATTAACCTCATTGATCTCTTTCATGTTCTTACTAATGATTTATGACCCCATTTAGTGTGGAATAATGTTGATGATTGTTTCATCCCTATATTGACCTACAATTTCGATAACTCCATTTTATAATGCATATACCTAGAAATTATAAGTGAATGGTATGTGATTTAGTGTTGGATATGAGGGGAATTCCTCCATCAACCATCACAGATAGTCAATAAGGTGAATAATATATTCCTTTCTTAATTCATAATCATCATTGATCTACTTGATTATCAACTATTCATTTCTTTTGACCATATGGTGGCCACTGGTATTTATAGTTCTAGTTCAAAAATTATCTTAAGGTCTTTATATACTTTCTAATTATTATTTCTTCCTTCAGAAAACATGGAGAATAAGGTAGAAATTCCTTTCCTATAAAAATAATAATGACTCCAATACTATCTCTGTATAGTTTTTGGCATTCTTTTCGCTTACCTTTTGGGATTCTGACACACCATAAAAATGAATCACTCATATTTAAGGCTAATATTGAAAAAATTTCATTATCATTAGGAAATTTAGTATTCAATGGAATTATTTCAGTTTGGGGATGCTTTGTAAGGAAATATTATAAATCCGACCATTTTATATATTTTTGCAGTATGAACCATATGTCAAACAACTTCATAATGATTTAACACCTTGAAAACATCCAATCAATATAATAAAGTTGTTTATATATTTGATATTATAATTATGAGAGACCATGTAGACCTTTTGGTTCTATAGGTAATACCTATGATTCAGAACAGAAAAGATTAACACAAGGAAAATCTTTTTGACGTCTAAATACCATGGATAAATATTTAGAATTGTTTGATTAAGATATTAGAAGTTTTTTCTATTTACATAATCATAATTATCCTTAATTAAATTTTCCAGTGATCAATAATGGTCAATCACATACTAAATGAGTTTATTTCCATGGACATGTGGAATTAGCCCTGACTGACTTAACAAAAATATTTCTTGAGACAATCATGGGATTCTTGACAATCGATAGTCCAATGATAAATAATATTTTTTATTATCCTGGTGATGTGTAAAAATTTTCATTCAAGATTATTTGGAATCCAATATATTTCCCTCTGGTAACAAGGAAAGCACATTTCAGGTGGTAAATTTTTAGGTTATATTATCATAGGTTGTCAGAAATTTCTCAATATTGGTATGATAATTAGGATGTTTCTAATATTTCACTAGTATATCATTGAATTAACATTGGAATAACTTTCCTAAGAAGGATTTGAAGATGTAGTGCATGAGGCATTGAAATGTGGAACCATCACTCTTTATAGAAAATCGAATCATCCAATAGTCATAGACTCATTAGGGTTCCCTAAAAGTATTGGCCTCTTAAACATCAATATTCATTAATATTTTTTTGTATCTAGAGTAACCGTCCATAAAAGATATATCTTGATTGTTTACAGTTTCATCGATATGAATTTCTATAATTTGAACTAGGAAATCATCTTTCAGAAAATGCTTCTTTAAATCCCTAAAATTGATGAAAACACTGATATTCCCATTATTATTATTGAATAAAACAATATTGGTGGTAAAATTTATAGATTTGGACTCCTAAAAGATTATTTATTTGATTATATTATCATCTTCAACTTCATCCTTGGTAGTTTTAGTTGGATTCATTATTCCGGATGACTACTTTTAAACACAATGATCTTCAAGAAAACACATGTGTTGGGTGGATAGATCGATATCAAGTTATGGGATTTCTATGCTATACTAGGTGAAAACACCTTTTTTATACTTGAAAAACTTGGTATATAATTATTGTTCATCGAGTTATATGGCCTCACTAATCATTATATGCAATAGATCCTCCTATTTTAATAAATTAACATTTTTGAGTTCATCAATAGTGGTGGAGACACCATGTTCAAATACTAGAGGGCGATATTTTATGCCCTACTCTTCTTATTAGTCTTCATCCATACCAAAATAAAGTGTAATTTTTTATGAATGTGAGTTATTAAAGATAGAATAATTATAAACATTTTGACATCCATAAGGTGAAGTTGGGATATTCCCAATCCCCAAAAGAGATATTAGAGTTACTTATGAATCAATTAGTGTTGCATTGGTATGGTAAATCATTGGGGATGAAATTAGGATATTTTCATATTGTTTGCTCTCATTCTATAGAGGAAAAAATAATACTTTATCACTACCATGTTTAGTTTTTGTGATAGATATATTGAGAGTTGATGAGAATGTACTGAACAATAAACTTATATTTTTGAGGTAGTTTACGTGTAGAATATATTCATCATTAGGATCATTGAATTGGATAGTTGGGATGTAACATCCTAGGAAAATAAAGAATATGACATTTTCAAATTTTTTAATATTTTTGAATTACATATTAACTTTACTTTAAAGGGGATTCTATGATCAATGGCATACTTGACATGCAACAATGGGTTTCTCTGATATCTCATGTTTCACACAAGGCTGAGTCATATTGAGAAATAATAATATAATATAATTTTAAATGGTAGTTAATGACTATCTGTTATATTGGTGGGAATGAAAAGAACTAAATAAAATATTATTACACATGTTTCAGAAATGTTTTTAAATTTATCAAATAAATTTTAGAGTTGTAAAATGAGAATGAATCAAATTTTAAGTATAAATACTCTAATATTTTTAAAAGGTCATTTTACCACGTTTTGGATGACAACCCTATTTAAGTATAGTTTTTTGAACGTATATATGTTCTATTTGACAAAATAATATTCTTATTTAGAATCAGGACATCAAAATTTTCTTTGGATGTAATTTTGTTATTTTCTTGAGAATGTACATTTTTTATGAATAATGGAAAATACAACATTTTAATTCAAAACTGCCTTTTAATCTAATCTTTTTATATAGTTAGATTGTACTTTTTATTGGTTTTAAAGTTTATTTAGATTATATTTTTAATATTTAATCCAGTTTTGGTCATTTGAAGTAATTTCAATTTGAAATTGATTGTAAACAAGTGTAAAACTTATGATAGTTGTTATTTCTTAAAAAACACTTTTTTGTTTCGACATTGGGAATTATTTTTAAATTAATTTCTAAAACTTCTCAATTTTGAATTTGGAAATATGGATTTCATATTTGGAATCAAAAGGTACAAATTTTGTAAATTTTTAAATTTTATTTTTATTCATTATGAATATTTACTTCAATAAATATTTTATTTACAGTGGTTAAAGGTAAATCTGGTAAAAAAGGCTCAAAAATAATATTATTATAATATAAATTACCCTTACACTTGTCATAACCCTATTGGATGAAACATTTCCAACCATGTTAAACCTTCGGTCGATTTTCGGACCCCATAGAGATACTTAGGAGTGATAATGACACTTTATATTAATTAATTTAAAATAAGGACAATAATATCATAAAAATGAATCATTCTACTAAAAGAATTATTATATGGGGTTATATAAGTTATCTCTTTAAAGATAAATATTATTTGGAAAGATAAAAATATTTCTTACATAATGGTAGTTTATTTATAATTTTTATACATTAAATAAATAAATATATTTATGATTCAATGGTAATGCAGTAATTACTTCATTAATAAAGGATTCAAATAAATGATATTATACTTATTAAAAATGAACTTATTTTGAACATTTTTATGTCATACATGAATTTTAAATATTATTATGAATTTTTATCTTTTAATTAATGATGTTTTTTTTGAAATAATCAAATTGGTTTTTATTTCATAAAAATTCATGATATAAATATTATTAAAATTGACATAAAAGTGTTTTTAAATCAACCAACATTTTATTAAAGGATAAAATAGTCCTAAAAATATAAGATTCAGAAAAATGACATATATGATGTTAACCATGTATTTAATGATCCATTTTGGGTATCTTTCCATTTTATGGTAAATATTTTAACCATATAGTATGAATATATAAAAGGATATGGTAAAAGTTTAATAAGTTAACAAAGGGTTTAATAAAAAACATAAGGATTAAAAAATATTCAAAACCTATCCAATTCTTATTAGATGATTTTATTTCCTCTTATATCCATCTTATCTTGGAATTAAATAAGATTTTTACCTTTTTAAATATAAAACCATTTTATATTAAAATAATACTTAGAAACTTTCCTAAAGAGCCCCTCCTCCATCTTATAAAAGGCTACCACCTCTAACCCATTAAACAAACCTCTAAATCCAGTTGTTTCATCCAAAATCTTCTTAAATTAGCTCCCAAAATACCTCTATTCAACTTACAATCCTTCCCTTAGGAAGAAGGAAATTCAATAATGCCTTCGGTTCAAACAAAAGGGAGTTACCCGATTTAAAGGTAACATCTTCTCTCAAGTTATTTTCTTTTATTTTCCTTCTCCAACCCACTAAAATTTATTTATTATTTTCCTTTATAAAAACACCAGTATACTCAATACAATAGGATGTTGTTATGTGAAGGATTATAACTACACTTCCACACACCTCCATTCAATGGATACAAACATTTTGTTTCTGTGGATGGTGAACTACTGTCTCACGAAACGATGATTGTTCAATCTTCTCCAAACTCCTCTCATGGTGGCCATTAAGATGACACTATATTTTTATGTGATATATATATATATATGATCTTATATTGTCTCTATAATTTTTATTTTTTAATTGATAACATACCTTTAGGGTTTCCATAATGGGTAAATATGATAAATTCATTTGAAGAAATGCGGACTACTGCCCCCTCAAAGTGACATGACTCATAAACACCATACAAGGAATGAATAAATGATTGAGTTAATTAAAATTATATACTATATTATACTAGAATTATAAGATACTTATGTATCATTATGTTTTCATTCCATTAAATATGAAATAAAAATGAAAGTAAAGTTCATGCGTACGTATGATTTACCATTTCCATGAACGGTGCATTTCATCTCCTGTTAACAAATTTTTTCTAATGTAATAAATACATATATATACTGCATATATATATGATATATGTGATATATAATTCATTAATATAATTATGGATATAATGAAATGTTTACCACATAGACAACTTGTAATTATAAGAAGATCATTTTTGACTCAAGTACAAAATATTGACCAAACGAACGTTAATAACATAAATGATTATCTAATGTCTATAACATGGTAATAAGTGATATAAAAGAAATAATAATCCTGAAAAATATTATTAATAATGTATAATTTAACATTAGTTTATTATTGAGGTGATTAAAGAACTAATGAGTCAAGTTAGAGATGAGATAAGGGAACTTCTTAACCCAATTTCCATTCTTTGGGTTAATCTTCTACTTGTTGATTATGTCGTGCTATGATTTTTTGATAAATATATTTTGATATCCTATCTTTTATTTTTACATTAATTATGTTTACCTATAGTGAATACACATAATCGATCAACTTTTATACAAAATTATCGTTTTAAGGGAATTCGCCTCAATCTCCTTTCATTGAGGAATATTTTGATTTATACAAGACATTCATTTATATTGTGTATAAACTCCGTTGAAATTTAATTTCATTCAAATATAATAATTTTTATATGTAGTGTTTTACTAAATGACATAGATAATGTTTATTTTTAATATATTTGGTGACAATGACATTTCCACTACTGTCAGTATTATTTGATATTTGGCTTCCTTGACAAGCCGTAATGATTTTAAAAGGAAAATAAATACCATAGAACATTTTACTGTATTTTGGTATTGAAAATGGTTTGGATAAAGAATTGATTAGGTCAATATATTGTAATTATATATTTTGATTTCAATGTTATCTTTTCTTTATACTTTATTTATTTGTCTTGATTACGTTATTGTTCTTGGGAATTTTTTTGTATACGGGTTGTTTTGTGATTGACCTATAGTGGATGAGCCCGAGATAACTCTCCAATGCATTGGGAAATGTAACAGAGGTAAACTTTAATGTTTATCTGAAGAGATTTAGGGAATATACTGTGATGGGTATTCCTAAAGTAATTTCGAACATTGTTGTGAAAGATACATTGTAAGTATGTTATAGATTCCAGAAGTTACCTTTATGATTTATGATTTCTATTTCTTATACATAAAACATATGACTTCATGAGGTGTGTTAAAGAGATTATGATTTTTATGTATTGATGGAGTAATGTTTTCTCACATGGTTTTATAACCCTTACTATGATTTTTATGCTCATCCCATGTTTTCTAAAGATTTTTCATAGGGTATAATGAAGGTTTAGATAAAGGAAGAATTAAGGAATATTTATATCAAGGAAAGGAAATATTATTTAATTATTGAGATTTATTAATTTGAAAATTTTAGATATATTTGAAGTGTCTACATTGTTATTTATGAGATGTAATGTAATAGTTATGGCCTAATTCTATAAAACTATATAACAGAAAATATCCTCAATGAGAATTGTAAACTTAATTCATGATTGTATAATGTTTATTGATCAGGCCTTATAGTTAGAATCAATGGTCGATTTAGAAAACTATAGGGATTATGTGTTTTTGTTAGACACATGGTAAGTCATTATGTCCACTCCTTATGTAAAATACTTATTTTGTAAATTTTTCATATCAAGGAAATTCTGTTACAAATGGAAGGAGGAGGATCTCAAATGACATTCCTATCCTTTCTAGATGACTTGAATGCAATAATTATTACAAAGTCATGTCCAGATAATTCTGAAACAATTTTTAACATAAAAATCACTTATGAGAATTTTTTTAGATATCAAACACCTCCACTATACCTATATTTCATCATGGGACATGAGATATATTTAATCAAATACAATTTTCTCAATATTCTCATATTTTGAAGAACGGTAAATATTATCAAGGAATTTTAAAATATTTTACCTTATCACAATATTTTGAAGCATATTATGATTTTGAAAAAATATGATGAAGAAGGAGATCCTTGCACACCCTATTTATATTTGGTTTTAAAATTATATTCTTTCAGTACATACTTATGGTATTTTTAAAGGACCACTGATTGAATGTTTTAACTCAGGCTCGGTCCAACTATTGTATAGAACACAATATTCATCAGATTTTTTGAAATTATATGTCATTCATGATTATTTTCTGAAACTATTTTTCTGTGAACACCCATTTGTCCCAAGATATAGGAGGTGAATTTAGATAAAGTAATCAGATGATTTTGAAGGATCTACAAGTCTTTGTTGCAATGCATGGACCATATATCTATGTGAACAAGATAATGATGAAACCTGGTGGACTCCATGATCAAGGTACGTTTTTCTTTCTTTTGGAATAGTGTTATTTTATAGTGGTATAAAAATTGTCTACACATCATCATGAATTATTATATTGAGGTAATTATGTGTTTGGATGAAAATGAGGGGTACAAGACAACCATTGAGTCAAATCATGTTTGGGTTATTTTTTAGTTTTATAAAAAGGGAAAAAATTCAATATGGATGATAACCCGTTGCGTCCGACAATGCCACATGAATCGAACCAACAACCAAACTGCAATTGGGATTTATCACCTCCCACATTCCTATATGAATCATCTGGTTTGTATAACTTTTTATTTTTACTTAAATGATTTTATTGATCCTGAATAAGTTAATTTTGGATATTAGGTTTTATCAAATAGATATATTTTGTTTAAGAAAATTATTTGGTGAATAAGTGATATAGGTTATTTTGGAAGATGTTCTCACATTTGGGAACACTACATACCTAAGGAAAATAAAAAACAATGTTATTTCATTTGAGGAGTAATGGTTGAAATTTTATTTTGGAGGAATCTATATTTTTATCGTAGACATATGGAGATTTTGGTTATTGATGTTAAGGATTATCCTAGAATAGAGAATATGAGATTAGTTAGATTACATTTCAGTATGATATTTTAAGAGAAACCGATGTTTTTTGGAGATAAATGTTAATATTTTTGTGGAAGAATATGTGAATACTTTTTTCTGAGATTTGGATTTCAATATTATTTTGTATTATATTGAATGATTTAAACAAAAATTGTTTATTTAATGGTATTTATTGAACTTTTGGTATTGTTTTTTGAATTTATGAGATTAGGAGTTGTATTTATTTTTATAGCATATTATCCTTTTGGGGATTATCTGATCCTGTACTAGTCATTTTGGTTTCGGTTAATGTCTAATGATAGGGAAAATATATAGTTCATTTGTTTGGATTATGTGATTACCTAGATGTTGATTCTAGCACTTCATGTGTGACCAATTCATCTTGAATACTCATTGTTTCGAGAAATTATGAGTTTTAGGTAAAAACATATTAAAGGATGAAACTATGCATGAAATGTAAGTATATTTACTTATGTTCTAAATCAATCTCATAAATAAATTCTACAAATTTATGAATGGGAACATAAAAAAATAAAATGTTTTACATTTACATTTCATAATGGGGAATCAAAAATTGTTTAACCTGTCATAAGTTTGTGGGTTTCTGATTGTTAACTTTCTCCTAGTCATGTTTTCTATCACTCTCCATCAGAAAATGACATATAGTTTCTCCTCCAAATCCATTTTTTCTTACATGGAATACTATTATGTTTTATCTCGGGTGACCTTGGTAATTTTATTTATTTATTTTAAAGTGATAGTTTTATGGATTCTTATTCTTATTTGGTACTTTTAATGATGTTTTCGAGCCCAATTTTGAAATTGTGAGGACGCAATTCCCAAAAGGGGGAAGGATGTAACCTTACAGGTAAATAAAAAATATCAAATTTTCATATTTATTAATATTTTTGAAATAAATATTAATTTTACATTAAAGGTTATTATATGATAAATGGAGTACCTAACACGCAATAGTAGTTTTCACCGAAATCTCATGTTTCACAGAAGGCTGAGTAATACTGAAAAATAATAATATAATATTATTTTAAATGGTTGTTAATGCCTATCCATTGTATTTGTGGGAATGAATAGAACTAATTACATTATGATTACATGTGTTTCTTAACTATTTTTACATTTATCCAATAATATTTAGAGGCTTAAAATGTGAATGAATCTAATTTTAAGCATAAATACTGTAATATTTTTTAAAGGTTGTTTTACCGCCACTTGATGTAGAAACATTTAAAAATATAGTTTTTGTCACATTTATATGTCCTGTTTGGTAATAAAAATTTCTCTAGAATCCAGACATCAAAATTTACTTTTGATGGTATTTTGGTATTTTTTGGATAAAGTGCATTTTTTATGAATAGTGATAATAATGCATTTTAATTCAATAATACTTTTAATCTAATTTATTTATACAATTAAATTGTTATTTTTAATAGTTTTGAAGTGTAATTGGATACTATTTTTACAATTTAATCCAATATTTGTTATTGGACGTAATTTAACATTAATATTGAACATAAACAAGTGTCAATCTTTTGATAGTTATTATTTCTTAAAAACATGATTTTTTTGACAACGAGAATTAATTTTAAATTAATTTCTGAAAGTTATGTGTTTTGAATTTTAAAAAATGGATTAAATAATTGGATTCATAATGTCCCAATTGTGTAAATAGGTACCTTTTCTTGTTAGGAATTAAGAATATTTACTTGAGTAAATATTTTTTTTACCATGGTTAAAGGGTAAATCTGGTAAATAAGGGTGAAAAATAATATTATAATAATATTAAATTAGTCTTACACTTGAACTAAACCAATTAGATGATACATTTTAGAAAAAGGGAATCCCTAGGTTGACTTTGGGACCCCATGGAGCTACTTGGGATTGATAAGGACACTTTATATTAATTAATTTAATGTAAGGTCAAAATTAACATAAACATGAATCGTTTTACTAAATCAGTTTTTATACAGGGTAATATAAGTGATATATTGAACTATAAATATTATTCGTAATGATAAAAATAATTCCTACATCATGTTCATTTATTTATAATTTTTACACATTAAATAAATAAATTTAATTATGACACAATGGTGATGCAATAATTTCTTCATTAATAATGTATTCAAATAAATGATATTATAAATATTAAAATAACCTTATTATGAACCTTTTTATATCATTGATGAATTTTATAGATTAGGATCACTTTTTATCATTGAATTAATTAGTCTTTTTCTAAATAATCATGTTTTTTGGATTTTAAAAAAAAATCATGATATGAATAATATTAAAATTTACAAAAAAGTATTTTTAAATCAATTAATATTTTATTAAATGATAATATAGTCTTAAAAATATAAGATTCATAAAAATTACATATATGATGATACAAATGTCATTAATTATCTATTTTGGGTCTCTTGGACTTTTATTATAAATATATTAACCAAATATTATGAATATATAAGAGGACATGGTAAAAGTTAAATAAGTTAACAAAGGGTTAAATAAAAAAGGCAAGGACAAAAAAATATCCAAAACCTATAAAATTATGATTGGATGATTTTATTTAGACTTATATGAGCCTTATCATATAATTTAATATGTTTTGGAATTTTTGAATCCAAAAATCAGTTTATAATAAAATAATACTTTCAAAATTTCTTAAAGAGCACATCCGCCCTCTTATAAAAGTCCACCACCTCTAACCCATTAAAAACACCTCTAAAGCCCCATGGATCATCCAAACTCTGACCCAATTAGCTCCCCAAATCTCTCTATTACTCTTATTATTCATACCCTTTGTAGATGGAAATTCTTAAAATCATTTTCATTTAAACTAACGGGAGTTACCCGATTTAAAGGTATCGTCTTTTCTCAAGTTCTTTTCTTTTATTCTCTTTCTCCGACCCCCTAAACACTCTTTATTCAATTCATTTATAAAAACAACAGTATCCTAAATATACTAGGATTTTGTTTTGAGAAATATTAGAAATAAACTTTTACAAACCTCCATCTAATGGATATGCACATATTGTTTCTATGGACAATGAACTACTGCCTCACGAAACGATGATTGTTTAATCTTATCTTACCACCTCTCATGGTGGTCATTATGATTGAACTATATTTATATGTGATATATATTTATATATATATGATCTTATATTATATATATAATTATGTATTTATTTCATTTATATCATACCTTTATTATTTCCATAATGGATAAATATGACAATTTCATGTGATGATGTGCGGACTACCGCTCCCTGAAAGTGATATGACTTGTTCATGCCATATGTGGAATAAATAAATGATGGAATAAATAAAATTATATATGATGTTATAATGGAATTATAATTTACCTATGTATCATTATGCTTTCATTACATTAAATATGAAATAGAAATGAAAGTTTCATTCATGCGTACGTACGACTTACTGTCTCCATGAAAGCTACATTTCATTTCCTATCTCCAAATGTTATGTACTATTATAAATACATACACACATACATACATACATACATATATAATATGATATATATTATATATAAATCATTAATATCATTATAGATATAATGTAATTTTTACCGCATTCACAACTTGTAGTTATAAGATGTGCGTTTTTTACTCAAGTACCAAATATCAAAAAAACAACTATTATTAACATAAATGATTATGTAATGTTTATAACATTGTAATAAGTGATATGAAAGGAATAATAAACTTGAAAAAGGTTCTGAATATTGTATAAATTAACATTATCATTTTATTTATGAGATTAAACGTAACACCCCAAGCTTCCAAGGTACGCTTCTCTTTGAATAATACAGTATCATGTGTTGTACGCAACTTTGAGTTCTAACACACACCACAACCAATCAATCTAGCCGTTATGAATAGTAATACCCTCTTTTTGAAATTTTATAAATTTTATCTCTCAAAATAGACTTCATTTTTGGATTTGGAATATCGAAATTATGATAGGGTAAAATTTTAAAACTTTTCGGATAACTTTTATATTTTGATGAATACTGAAAATTACTAAATTTTAATTAAAAACAAATTTTTTAATCAAAATAATTAATAGTGAAAAATTATGAATATGAGTGTTTTTAAAGTATATTTATAATATATTTTTACCATTTAATACAATGTTTGTCATTGAACATAATTTCACAATTAAACCAGACATTAACAAGTGCCAATGTTTTGATAGTTATTATCTCTTAAAAACACGCTTTTTATTTTAACAACGGGAATTAATATTAAATTAATTTCTGCCACTTCTGTGTTTTGAATTTGGAAAAATGGATTCCATATTTGGAATCAGGAAGTCCAAATTATGTAAATAGGTAACTTTTATTTTTAGACATTTTGAATAATTACTTCGGTAAATATTTTATTTACGATGATTAAAGGGTAAATCCGGTAAATAAGGGTAAAAATAATAATATTATAATAATAATAAATTACCCTAAAACGTGTCCTAGACTTATTGGTTGATACATGTCCGACCATTGGAATCTTTGGGTCAATTTTGGGATCCCATGGATCCACTTGTAAGTGATAAGGACACTTTATATTAATTAAGTTAAAATAAATACAAAAATGACATAAGCATATATCTTTTAGAAAAACAATTTTTACACAGGGTTATATATGTTTTATTTTAGACTATAAATATTAATTAGAAATATAAAACAATTTCCTACATAATTGTATCTTATTTATAATTTTTAGATATTAAATAATTAATATTATTTATGACACAATAATGATGCAGTATTTTCCTTATTAATTAAAAAATCAAATAATAGGTATTATAAATGTTAAAATAAATATAATTTGAAAGTTTTGATGACATCCATGAATTTTATTGGTTAATATGACATTATAGGATTTCTTAAATGAATTTGTTTCTAATTAATAATGTTTTTATGAGTTTAACAAAAATCAATTATTGAATAGTGTCAAAATTGACATAAATGAGTTTTTTTTAAATATAATATTATTAATTGATATTATATTCCTAAAAATCTAAGTTTAGGACAAAGAACTTATATCATGACAGGTGTATCATTAATGGACCTCTTGGGGTCGCTTGGATGTATATATTATTTTTATTAACTATATAATATAAAAATACAAAGTGACATGGTAAATGTCAAACTAATTAACTAAGAGTTAAAACTAAAATATAAGGTTAATATAATGATCCAAACCTATCTAAATTCTATTGGTTGAAAGTATTTAGACCCATACCCACCTTAGACTTTGAATAATCCACTTTGGAGCCATTATAAACTGAATATGAATTTATTATAAAATATTATTTCTAACTTTTCCAAAGGTTCCCCTCACCCCTCTTATAAAAGGTAACTCCCCCTTATCACTAATACATACATTCAAAGCCTTTTGGCTCGCCCAACCCCTTCCCAAATACTCTCTCAACTTCCCTTACTTCAACCTAGAGGCCTTATTTTGATCAGAAAGCTATCCTAAGAAGCTTTTTTGATCAAATCAAAAGGAAGAACCCGAAGAAGAGGAAGTTAACCTACCCTCAACCAAGGAAAAGTACAAGGTAAGGGGTTTTCATCTCACTCCTTATTCTCATGAGATTAATGCCATATTGCCACTATTACCTTTTATGTGGTGTATGTACTGTCCATAATTGTATTCCTTGTCTAATAAACAATAATTTATGTTTATTTACATATTCATTGTATGATACCTATTTGATGGGGAGTATGATTTGTAAGTTACCAAATTGGTATGGGTTTATTTCACAATATCTTCATTATTCGAGGTTGATTATACGTAATTATCTACTGGGACCTCTTTATCATCCACATCCATGTTTCTTAAAAATGTATTCCAAAACATTTTTACTATTTACTAGACAATGGGTTAAATTAATTTATACCCTTGTTTGACTTTTTTAAAATGGGTTGAAAGGAATCATTCCGTCATTTTCTAAACAAGGTCCTTTTTATCCTTTTCGATAGAATTAATGTAAGAATATATTTTTTTAACTTATACGGTGGGTGCAGATAATTTTTACCATTATAAAATCTTCAAAGAATCCCTTACAAGCTAATAAGGATATTTTCAAAGTAAATGTTTTATTTTATAATTATGTTACTTTTAAATGATTTCAAAAAAAGAGATATTTCTCTCAAATAGTTTTGATTTCATCTATGTCAACATCCATTGATACATTTTACACTTTTTTGAAGTTGATTCATTATGATAAAAATCAACCATATTGTATATAAGGTTTTGTGATATGTTTGTCTATGGATGAGTTATTTTTATGTCATTAATGTTTTATTATTAATGTTATGGCATTTCATATGCTAGTTTTAATACGAATGTTTATGTTATATTTCATCATCTTCTTAAGATGAATGTGTTGGACTAGTACGTTCTGGGTTGGGGAACGGTAAAAGTAAGCCCTATTGGTTGGGGTCCGGTTACAGCAGACCCTCCAGGTTGGTCTCCAGTTATTGGAGGTATTCCGGGTTGGTGTCTGGTTATTAGAGGCACTCCGGGTTAGAGTCTGGTTACATAGACTCTCCGGGTTGGGTTTCGGTTACAGTTATCCCTTAGGTCTTGGCACGAGGCCTTGACACAAAAATTAAAGTTCGGAATTATGAATTCCTTAATTATGAAAGTGGTTATTAATATTTCATGTGATTATTGGACTTGAAGAATATCCATGTGAATAAGTAAATTGCATTATTTCATTTTATTTTTTCCATATTATATTGACGTTCAATTTTAAAAGGATTTTGTTTTAGTTATACATCACCTTAAATGTTTATGCTTATTTATGAAAGTTTCTGCTATATTGTTATCCTTACTGAGCATCTGATCTCACCCCTTTCAATGTTTTATTTTTCCCAGGATGTGAAGAAGTAATTTATGAATGACCTGTAGGAATAGTATGAGGGGATACGAAGACAAGATGTTGTAATAGTTTTTTTTACTTTATGATGTAATGTAAGACTTATGAATGCATATAGTGATTCTAAGGCTACTAAACTAATTGGTCTTTCGAGACTTGATCTTTTGTGATCATGACAATGTTATGTAATAATGCACCGACTCTGGGTAACTGGGGTCGGGGCGTTACAGTTGGTATCAGAGGAAGTTTAGTACAAACCTAGAAAACTAGATTTAGATAAACTCTAATTAGAGAACATAGACCTAAGATAGACTTTGAGGATTAGTATAGAAAAACTTCATAAAATATTGGTATTGTAGAGATTTTATGAGTTTTTCGGGAAATACATCCTTGTCTGGATACGAGCACGTAGAGGCGGCTCTGGAACAGATGTACCTAGGGTTAAAACCTGAAAACACCGCTTTGAGCTAGACTTAAACGGGAACTGGTGCACAACAACGGGCCTTTCTTTACTCTTGGTTATGACACTCCTGGGGGATATGATTAGGATAATTATCATTATCTTTACAAACAATTATGAAGGTTTTATGAGTATATACATCCTCAAAGAAAACATTTTGATGATTATGGATTATATCCATAGACTATTTAATTTATGTTAAGTTTTATACAAGTTTGGGATTAGGTATTGCTACTCATAAACTAATATATTGTATACCATTGTTTAGAATTGGGGCGCAGTAGAAGGAATGAGAACTCCAACAATACGCATGATCCAAAGAGTAAGAAGGATCATATCTTTCATAGTCTTAATCCAGAATTTAGAAGGGAAATAGTCGCCCATGTATTATCATCATATATAGAAATAGTATCATGTGTTGATAAGATAAGTAAAGAGTTTTCGGAGTCCTATGGATTTGAAGGGAAGCCAGAGAAGAAAAGGATGGTAGAGAGAAATACAGCTAAAGGGAAGAAGGTAAAGAAGGATTTTCCTATATGTGATAATTGTGGAAAGAATCACCATGGAAAATTCTTGAAGGGAATTATAGTATGTTATAAGTGTGGAGCAAAAGGACACCACGTTCATGATTACGAGGGTAAGAAAAAGGTTTCAAATGTACAATGCTTCATCTGTAAGGAGTGGGGAAACTACACGAATCAATGTTCAAATCATCAGAGTATGCCCCAAATGATGCTATTGGAAAATAATAATGTTATGATACTACCACAGATGAAGAGGAATGACTAGTGTTCTTATGTTGTTATTAAATAATTATTTCATATGAGTGTTGTATCAACGATGTACTGGTTATATGATTTATGGAGATAAATAAGGATTGTACTGTAGTACTATTTCATTGAGGATTTGAGATTATATGGAACTATGAAAATTGACTCAATAGTAAGATAAACTTTTTTTAAAATATATGGTGAAAGGAAATGTAATCCTTAATATAGTCTTGATACTGAGGTAGTAATTTAGGAATACGATATGGTTGATTTGGATAAATTATATTGGATATTCTTGACTTCCTTGAAACTGATTAAAGATTTGTATATTCCATCATTATTGGAGTTCACAAAATTTTTGGATAGAAGGAGTATGTCCAGTTAGGTATCACAAATGAAATCAAAAAGGGTTTATGGTAATTAAGGATATTGTAGTGTTTTAATAGAATAAATGATGAAGGTGTTCACATGTGTTTATGCGAAAAAAAAGATCTTCATTATGTTTACCTTCCTTATAAATTTAGGATTGTGATTTTGGAAAGAAGTATTTTGGATAATTCTAGTTTGAGATTATTTTTGGATTGCCATAAAAGGACAACCCGAAGGTCGGGTGGCAACCCGTCACGTCCGGCAAGGCCGCAAGACATGAACCCACAACCGAAGGGCGACAAGGGTGTATCACCTACCACTGGCCCACATGATGTCCTAGATTGAATAATGTAGTTTTTTTAAAAAATTCTGGTAGATGAATTATAAAATCATTTTTGGAACCCTATACGAATAGGATAAATAGAATATTATTTTTATGTTCTATTATCTTTTAGAGTGAAATATGAGCTTGAGGTAGAAATTAGTTAAAGGTTGGGACTCTACATGTCAAGTATATATATTTCTTCTTCTCTTATTCTATGAAGAAATTAATTCTTATACTTTAGTGAAGGTATCTTAAAACAAAAAACGTGTTATCCTAATACCATATGTTTTGTTGAATCGATGGTATTTTAAATCATCATAGATTGATGAATTTAAGGCCCTCAATTTTACACTTGTTTGTGATTGATGACCTCAATCACAACCTATAAATATTTACATTTTTCCTCCAATTATATGTCTCTAATATCCACCAATTTTCTCCTAATCGAGATCATAATTTGTTGGGGACCCTTTCATTTCACTTTCCCCCTTATTAAGACTAAATTTTATTATCCTAATTTTCAATGTGGGTTTTCCCAAAGGTATTTTCTATTTTCAACCTTTTATTATTGAAAAATAATTTCAAATTTCAATGATGCAATTTGTTGAAGGAGGGGAGAATGTAACACCCCAAGCTTCCACGGTACGCTTCTCTTTGAATAATACAGTAGCATGTGTTGTACACAACTTCGAGTTATAACACACACCACAACTAATCAATCTATCCGTTATGAATAGTAATATCCAATTTTTTAAATTTTATAAATTTTATCTATCAAAATGGATTTCATTTTTGGATTCGGAATATCGAAATTAGCCTAGGGTAAAATTTTGAAACTTTTCGGATAACTTTTATATTTTGATGAATAGTGAAAATTACTAAATGTTAATTAAAAACAACTTTTTAATCGAAATAATTAATTGTGAAAAATTATGAATTTTAGTGGTTTAAAGTATATTTAGAATAAATTTTTACCATTTAATACAATTTTGTTCATTGGACATAATTTCACAATTAAACCGGACATAAACAAGTGTAAATCTTTTGATAGTTATTATCTCTTAAAAACATGCTTTTTGTTTTAACAACGGGAATTAATTTTAAATTAATTTCTTCCACTTATGTGTTTTGAATTTGGAAAAATTGATTCGATATTTGGAATCAGGGTTTCCAAATTGTGTTAATAGGTAAAAAAATTTAGACATTTTGAATAATTACTTCGGTAAATATTTTATTTACCATGTTTAAAGGGTAAATCCGGTAAATAAGGGTAAAAATAATATTATAATAATAATAAATTACCCTAAAACGTGCCCTAGACTTATTGGTTGATACATGTCCGTCCATGAGCTTCTTTGGGTCGATTATGGGATTCCATGGATCCACTTGTAAGTGATAAGGACACTATATATTAATTAAGTTAAAATAAATACAAAAATGACATAAGCATATATCTTTTAGCAAAACAATTTTGACATAAAGTTATATGTGTTTGATTTTCAACTATAAATATTCATTATAAATCTAAAAATATTTCCTACATAAGTGTATTATATTTATAATTTTTAGAGATTTAATAATTAATATTATTTATGACACAATAATGATGAATTATTTTCCTTATTAATGAAAGAATCAAATAATTTGTATTATAAATGTTAAAATAAATATAATTTTAATGTTTTGAGGACATACATGAATTTTATTGGTTAATATGACATTATAGGAATGCTTAAATGAATTTGTTTCAAATTAATAAAGTTTTTAATACTTTAACAAAAATTAAGTATTGAATAGTGTCAAAATTGACATAAATGATGTTTTAAAACAAATATTATATTATTAATTGATATTCTATTCCTAAAAAGCTAAGGTTTGGCCAAAAGACTTATATAAGGATATTTGTATCATTAATGGACCACTTGGGGGTCTCTTGGATGTATATAGTATGTTTATTAACTATATAATATAAAAATACAAAGTGACATGGTAAATGTCAAACTAATTAACTAAGAGTTAAAACTAAAAGATAAGGTTAATATAATGACCCAAACCTATCTAAATTCTTTTGGTTGAAAGTATTTCGACCCATCCCCACCTCAAAATCTGAATAATCTACTTTGGATCCATTAGAAACAGAATATGAATTTATTATAAAATAATATTTCTAACTTTCCCAAAGGTGCCCCTCACCCCTCTTATAAAAGGGCACTCCCCCTTTTCACTAATACACACATTCAAAGCCTTTTGGCTCAGACAACCCCTTCCCAAATACACTCTCAACTTCCCTCAGTTCAACCTATATGCCTTAGTTATTTAGAAATCCATCCTATGGAGCCCTTTTGATCAAATTAAAAGGAAGAACCCGAAGAAGAGGAGGTTAACCTACACTCAACCAAGGAAAAGTACAAGGTAAGGGGTTTTCATCTCACTCCTTATTCCTGTGAGATTCATGCCATATTTCCACTATTACCATTTGTGTGGTGTATGCACTACCCATAATTGTATTCTTTGTCTAATAAACATTAATTTATGTGTATTTACATATTCATTATATGATACCTCTTTCATGGGGTGTATGTTTCGCAAGTTACCAAATTGGTAAGGGTTTATTTCACAATCTCTTCATTATCTGAGGTTGTTTATATGTAATTATCTACTGGGAACTATTTATCATCCACATCCATGTTTCTTAAAAATGAATTTCAAAACATTTTTACTATTTACTAGACAATGGGTTAAAGTCATTTATACCCTTGTTTGAATTTTATAAAGTGGTTTGAAATGAATCTGTCCGTCGTTTTGTAAACAAGGTCCTTTTTAACCATTTCGACAAAATTAACATAAGAATATCTTTTTTTAACTTATATGATGGGTGCGGCTAATTTCCGCTATAATAAAATCATCAAAGCTTCCCTTACAAGCTAATAAGGATATTTTAAAAGTAAATGTTTTATTTTATAATTATGTTACTTTTAAATGATTTCAAAAAAGAGATATTTCTCTCAAATAGTTTTGATTTCATCTATGTCAACATCCTTTGATAAATTTTACACTTATTTTAAGTTGATTCATTATGATTCAAATCATCCATATTGTATGTAACGTTTTGTGATATGTTTGTCTATGGATGAGTTATTTTTATGTCATTAATGGTTTATGAATAATGTTTTGGCATTTCTTATGCTAGTTTTAATACGAATATTTATGTTATATTTCATCCTCTACTTAAGATGAATGTGTTGGACTAGTATGTTCTGTATTGGGGACCGGTAAAAGTATGCCCTCCAGGTGGGGGTCCGGTTATAGTAGACCCTCCGGGTTGGTGTCTGGTTATTAGAGGCACTCCGGGTTAGTGTCCGGTTATTAGAGGCACTCTGGGTTGGAGTCTGGTTATAGAGGCTCTCCGGGTTGGGTTCTGGTTGCAGTTATCTCTTAGGTCTTCGCACGAGGCCTTGAAACAGAAATTAAAGTTCGGAATTATGAATTACTTCATTATGAACGTGGTTATTGATATTACATGTGATTATTCGACTAGTATAATATCCATGTGAATAAGTAAATGACATTATTTCATTTTATTTTTTCCATATTATGATGAATTTCAAGTTTAAAAGTCTTTTGTTTTATTTATACACCGCCTTAAATGTTTGTGTTTATTTATGAATGTTTATGCTATATTGTTATCCTTACTGAGAATTTGAGCTCACCCCTTTCAATGTTTTATTTTTCCCAGGATGTGAAAAATTAATTTATGAATGACCTGCAGGAATAGTATGAGGGGATATGAGACAAGAAGTTGTTATATTTCTTTTACATTATGATCTAATGTAAGACTTATGAATTAATCTGGTGATTCCAAGGCTACTAAACTAATTGGTCTTTCGAGACTTGATCTTTTGTGATCATGCCATTGTTATTTAATAATGTACTGACTCTGGGTAACTGGGGTCAGGGAGTTACATTAAGAAAACAAACAGGTCAAGTTGGATACGAGGTAAGGGAATTTTTAAACTCAATTACCATTCTATGGGTTGATATTCTACTTCATGATTTTGTTGTTCTATGATTATGTGATAAATATATTTTGATATCCTATATTTTATTTTTACATTAATTATGTGTACCTATACTAAATACACATAATCAATATTTTTTTAACAAAATGATATTTGTAAGGGACTTCAACTCAATCTCCTTTCATTGAGGGATATTTTGATTTATACATGACTATATTTAATATAGTGTAAAAATTCCCTGGAAATTTCATTTCATTAAAAGCTAATATTTTTTATATGTAGCATTTTACTAAAAAAAATTGAATTTTTATTTTTAACATATGAGGTGACAATGACCTTTCTTCCGTAGTGAGTATTATTTTATATTTGGCTTCCTTAACAAGTTATAAATATTTAAAAATGGAAAAATAAATACCATAGAACCTTTTTACATATTTTGGTATTGAAAATGGTTTTTAGAATTAATTGGTTATGTCAATATCTTGAAATTATATGTTGTGATTTTAATGTTATCTTTTCTCTGTGCTTACATTATGTGTCATGATTATGTTATGTTTCATGGGAATTGTTTACTTATACAAGTGGTTCTTTGATAATCCTATGGTAGGTGATCCTGAGATAGCTCTTCAATTCATTGTGTAAAATGATATAAGTAAAATTTAATGTTTCTCCTTATAGATTTAGGGAATATACTATGATGGGTATTCCAAACGTAACTCCCTGCGTAGCTGTGAAAGATACTATGTAAGTATGTTATGGATTCCACATGTTACATTTATGATTTATTATTTCTATTTTTTATTCATAAAACATATGATTTCATGAGTTGTGTTAAAGATATTTTTATTTTTAATTATTGATGGACTAATGTTTTATTAATTTGTTTTTTAACCCTTAATGAGTTTTTTATGCTCATGTCATGTTTTTCAAATGTTTTTCACATGGTGTATGGAAGGATAAGAGAATGGAAGAATCCAAGAAGATTTATATCAAGAAAAGTAAACTTTTTTTATTTATGGAGTTTTATTATTTTGAAAATTTTGGATATAGAAGAAGTGTCTACATTGGTATTTTTGAGATGTAATGTTTAGTTACGGTCTAACTCTCTAAAAATATAAAACCAAAAAGATCCTCAATGTGAACTATTAACCTAATTCAAAATTATGTAATGTTAAAGGATGGGGCCTTATACATGATCATTTCTAAATTTCATGGGGTGATAACTCAAGTTACATAATCAATCAGGGGTTATTATCCTTATCCTCTAAAATCATTCATTTATTTGTTGAGATTCATATGATTTGATTAGATATTATATCTATATAATGGATTGGATTGTTTATTGAAACTTTACATGAGAAATTGGATATATTATGAAGGGACTTATACATGTTGATGTAATTACATCCTCCTAAGAAAGACATTGAATATCGTGTCTTAATAAATAACCATCAATTCAAAAAGGAATCTAAGGTCCCAAAAGCGAGTTCTATGATTTGATTCAAAGATGATATTTTTCTTTATATTTTCATATCTCCGATGTAATAGAGTGGAATGGGATGGGTTAGCTTCATTGTAACCTAATATAATGAGAATTCTGATAAGAATGGGATTGATCCTGAAGAAATTATTGATGAAGGCTCATCAAAAATTAAAATCTTCTAACATACTTGATATATGCAAGGGAATTTTGTGCCCTTGTATAATATTTTATATGTCCTTTTATATGAAATATATAAACAATTGACATTATATATGATTTATATCATCACGATGTGACTCATAAGTAATGACATTGACTTTTAACTCATATTTAATTGGAAAGGATTCTATGTGCACTCACATCCTTGAGGTCATTCGACAAATTGAGAGTAAACAAGATTGAAATGTTGGCTGGTTTCGGTGAAAATTATTTGAAGATATCACATTTTTATGAAAATGTTCTATGATTCATATCATGAGAATTATCGTTAGAAGTTTATTTTGGGGATAATGTATTTTTGGTAGGTGGTTAAAACTTTGATCAAAAGATGTGGGAACTCACATCATTAGTGTGTCATATCAACTTGATCTTCCATCCCATTTATGTTGATTTGAAAACTACACTACCTCTAGTTTTCCATAATAAATATTAAGTCTTGGAAGAATATTAGAAAATGTGGGTGTATTTTTAGTCACTTTTTGGACTCACTTATGTTCTTTCTTATGGGGTTTATAACAAAAATTGCACCGGAGGGGATGTGGTTGGCATATTGAGTTTAACCATGACTACATCATCCTATACTCCCTTCGGGCCTATGAACTTTACCTATGGTTCCCAAATAATGTATAGGGAACATAGACTCATAACCCCACTCATAAAACGATATAGAGTCCTTTAAATGAATGAAATTATTGGAATGAAAGACTAAATATGTATTTGAGGAGTATTTTATTCGTTGGGTGATACCTGTACCCTCAACACTGAAGGCATTAATTTTTAGGGGTCCGTGAATATATTTTATATTGTTAATTGTTCATATTTCTATACATGTTTTTTTGGGTAGTATACTTCTTTTAGGATAAGATCTTGAAGGATTGTGGGGCATTCTAAGTCATTCCCAAAAAGGACGAATAATTTGGGGGAATGATTGGTTGCATTAATTATGCTCTAAGGATAACAAGAGTTCGATTAATCATCTTTCCTAACATATAATAAATGAAATTTTGTTCACCCTTGATGGTAACCTATTTACATTCACCTTCCTCATATTGGGTGGTAGTGGAAACACATACCAATTGTGTTATTAATTTACCCAACATAACCTTCATAGAATCAATCAACTTCCACATAATATATTTTAAAACAATGAAATCACAGATCATATGCCATAATTTTTAGTGATATTAGAAGTAATTAAAATTTCCCTTGAGTTCAACCTAATCTAGTATTTTAGGTTCTCAAACTATCATTAAAATTTTTCCCCATAAGTACTATAATATATCCAAGAAATTATTCATATTAAATGGAATAAAATTTATTCTTATGATGATGAAATAAATGATATTTCTTCTACCTTATATCATTTTAATGGGAGTATTACTATTATTTATTATATTCCAAAGATTTTAAAATGTTATAAATCATGGGATTTTGAGGTATACCCGATGTAGAAGCTAGTTTGAGAGTGGTAGTGAGTGTTTCCACTTCACCGATTCTTTTTCAACAAACTGTTCACATTGGACATGACTTGGCCATGCTTATCTAAATAGAATCAAACAATCAAATGTTAATGTATGTGAAGTTATTTAAATATTCCTCTATATATTAATATAATGAGGGGAATTTTTATCTCTTCATGTAATTTATCTATACAAAGACTAAATAATTCATCTTGAGGATGCTTTAGTTTTAGGATGTAACACCAAATGTTTTTATAAATTATTTTTTTGATTAAAATACATTTATTTTTTACCTTTTGTTATATGAAAATCAAATTCAATAATTCATTATATGAAACCCGGGATTATATTTCACTACACACAAAACTTGGACAACTAGCGTGACACACGAAACTAAGTTTCAACAAAGCCATGATAAATTATTAATATTATTTTAATGCGAACATTATAATCTAGATGTTAAAATTAGATATTTTATTAATAAAAACTAATATTTAAATATTGGGTATAACATTATTATATAATGAAAGAATATTGATAATATATAGATATTATTATTGGCAATTTCTTTATATGTTTTAGAAATACTATTCTCTCAAAAAAAATTATATCATTTAGTGAAAACTAATAATTTGTTTAAAACATTATGAAAATATATTTGATAAAATAAACATACATTTTGAATTCATTATTCCAACATTTTCTTAGGGTTATTTAATGGGATTTATCTAAAACGTATCATTTTTAATAAATAGTGAAAAATACTTATTATTAATTTGAAAATAAATTTTCAATTAATTTATTTACAAATATAAATTATGTTTTAAATTTTTTTTAATGTAAATTTAATTTTGTTATATATATAAACATATATTTATTAATACAATTTAGGTTATTGTTATCAATTTTATATTGAAATTAGATATAAAGACTTTTTAATCCATTGATCATGTTCAATTTAAAAACCCACTCTCTCATCATATCTATGGTATTAATATTAAAATATTTTTATTCTAGTTCTATTAATAGAATATTGATAAATATATTCAGTATTTTGAATAAAAAAATTAATATCTATAATACGGACAACTTAATTATTGACTAAAATGAATAATGAATGCAGTAAAAATTAATTATCGTAGTTAAGGTACAAATGAATTTCCTAGGGGTTAAACAACAATGATAATATTAAAATTAACAAATAAACATTACTAAAAATAGTTATATTAAAATATTTTGACCATGGAACCTTTTAGGTTCACTAATTGTACTTTTTTTGCCCTTCAAACATTTTCAAAATGCAGGTGGAATTCTCTCTTTCAAAAATTTACATGTTTTCCACTCCCCCACTTATAAAAGGTCACCGCCCCTACTATATTTCTCACACATTCACACCTTTGTGGATTGGAAAATTCCTACCCTAATAACATCCCAAAAATATCAACCCTCATCCTGTAAGCCTTATTTTTAATATAAATCATACCAAGGAATGAATTTACTGCAAACCTAATGAGGATACCAAAAGAAGTGGTAACGTTCATAAATGAATGTTTTTTTTATTTATTCATAAATTACATTAAATTATTTTTATATCAAGATTAAATAATAACCACAGTATCTTAATTATACAAATATGTTGTATGTAATTTTTACGACCCAAAACCACACAAACATCCATCAAATTGGGTAAAAAATCATCATTCGTATTTATAGAGAACTACCACCTCACAAATTGATGTCCTTTGTTTTTCCATTACCACATTTCAATGTTGGTAATGATAATATGAATAATATTTAAATATTATATTTATGATTTTAATTATATTATTAGTTTTATTTAATTGTTATTTCACATATACCTTCATTATTTCCATATTGTGGGAATATGATAAAGTAGTTTGCATATACGACAGATTACTGTCTTACAAAGTGATCTGATTCATTAAATATTTACATGAAATGTATTAAGGTTGGGATTAATAGAAATATTTGACACATATGAAATAATAATTACTTTTAATGATAACATATCATTATATTTTTCGTCTTTTATACCAATATGAAAACAGAAAACATCATTCATGCATACACATAACATACAATCTCCATGAATAGTGCATTTAATTTCCTATCACTAAATTTTATGTATTACTATAAATAAGTGTGTACAGAATATATATGATATTAATATAATTATTTTGATTTTGGATATAATGAAATAATTATCTATTATAAAAATTAATAATAAGCCTAAACATATAAGGAAAACAAAGCTTTTATTACCAAAAACATAACATTAACCTATAATTGTTAATAAACTGGTAATATAACATCATAAACCATTCATATAAGGAATTAAGTTTATTAATATGGTTCTGTGCTATATATATAAAAACATTATATAAATGATATAGGATATTTAAAAGAGTATGACGTATATCAAGGCTTATGGTAGAGAGATTTCTAGTCTCGCTTTTCTTTCCATGAAATGTTTTACATATTGACCAAACATCTTTTCTATGGTGTATATTCATCCCTATAAAATTATATAAAGTGATTTTAAATTATCTATTGATAATTAATTTTTTCATTGATGTTATTATTTCATGGTAATTATGATTCAAAAGTCACTCCTGTAGTTGGGTTTTTTTGTCCAAATTGTCCATATTTCAGATATATGTTTTTATGCTCCTATATTCTTTTTTGAGGTGAATATACAGACCCATTGATGTAGAATATAAAAAATTTATTCATACTAAGTATATTTAAAGTTTCCTTTATGTTATTACTTCATGGTTATTATGATAAAATTTTAAAAAAGTGGTCATGATTTTACATTACAATATCATCGTTTTTCCATATTGTTTATGATCAAGTATCTAATGTGGAAACATCATGATATACCTCTAAATAATTATTAGGATTTTTAATCTCCATTTTTATGAATTACATAATCATTTTTTTGGTAACATTTTCCTCTCCTTTGTACATTAGATAATTTAATGAAAAATAGAAAATATGAAATTATTTCCCTCTTTACTTAGAAATATGTTTTATTTCAAAACAATGATTTCAAAACAAAATGTATTTGAAAATGTATTAATAATATTTGATTATATTTAAATTAAAAGTTTTCCCATGTTTGATTTTTTAATTATTTTAATGGAACCCTCATGTCATTTTCTAAAACAATTCCCCTTTGGATTTTGTAAAAATATTAAAGGAATAATAATTTTAATGTGTATTAAATTAATAGATTTTTTAGAAATCATAACCAATAATTGTTTCATAGCATCATTTATATTTATTTTTAGATATTTTCAAAATTTTATATGTTTTTGAAAATAAGTTTCCATGTTAAAAGGATATTTTTCTAAAGAAATTTTTTAAATGATTTTTCAAAGATTCTTTATTGTGTTTTAATATTTATTTTTAATGTATAGGATTTTCATAATGTTTTATATTTAAAAAACTTATTTTCAATGAAAATATATTCTCCTCTTGAAATGTGACATCTGTTCAATCAACATTATTTTATATCTATGATTACATTCATTTACGTGGCTAATGGTTTACTAGGGATTGATATAAGGATTCCATTATTATTGTTTCCTTGAATTATTTTTGTATGTGAATAATTTTTTTTAAATCCCATTTACTTACTAAAAATAATACCATGATAGAATTTTTAAAAAATACTCTTCTTTTTCATAGGATATGTTTTGATGAAATGATTGTAAATCCATTACATTTTCCATTGGTTATGTTACAATGATAATTTTATGAAACCTATTTAATTTCATGGTTTATGATATAATGAATTCTTATGATCTTTTAGAACACATAAATATTATTTTCAATATGATAATGGTGGGAACTATATCTCCCTCAAATTATTTGGATAATGATTTATAATTCATGATATAAAAATGTTAAACAGGTCAATGATCTTGATATATAAATGGAAACATGTGTATCCTAATCCACTATGGGAAAAGGTGTCTCCTAATCCACAATGGGAAACAGGTGTGTCCAGATCCACTATAGAAAAGAGGTGTATCCTGGTCCACTATGGGAAATATTTTTTTCCTGATCAACTATGGGATACATGTGTTTCTGGATCCACAATGGCTAAATGGTGCATTTTGACCTATAGTAGAAAATAAGTGATAATTCAATATTCACTCTGTTGATGGTCTAGTTTTTTACCTTGAAATGTGAAATGGATTTTCTATATTCATGATGGTTCCTCACATTTATAACATGACATTATGTTTCATGACTTATTTATGATGATCTATCAGTTGTATGGATCATCTTTTTTTTTTGAAATTGTAATGTTTCATTCCTTGACTCTTGTTTTTGATTCATTCTAGGTTGTGTAAGAGATTTTCAAGTTATGTTCATCATCACATACCCATATGATTATCTTATTATTTCATATGATCCTAGATTTACATATCTTATATTTATCTATACTGAGCATCTCACCTCACCCTTTTTATGTTTTGTTTCCCAATTATATTGATAGGTTTACATAGTGTTTTTATAATAAGTGTCCTATAGGGGAAGATCATTATGTGAAATTTTGAAGATCATTACCAAAACTAGAAGATTATGATTCACATTTCCAATGAGACTAAAATATTACAGTCCTCATGAGCGTGATTGTGTAATGTATTTAATCTTCATATAAAAATATTCAATATCCATTTATGAGAATAATAGGTTGTAATAGCTAGTATCAATGGAATAGTTTATTTAACCATTAGAAACAAGGATGAAAAACCATAATGAGATCCCTAAAGACAAAACTAAGCATATGTATAAGGATGATTCAATGTATTGGAAAATTTCCTTGAATTTTTGTAGATGATATAGTGATTGGTTTCCTATAAATACATAATTGTCTAGATACTATAAGTGGATGTGGATCTTGAACATATGTACCGAGGTGTAACAACCCTGAAAACACTATATTGATCTATACTCTATTGGAAACTGGTGCACAATAATGGGCCTTGATTCACACCCAGATTGTAACTCTTGTGGGATATGATTTCTAAATTCACAAACTTTTTATGTACTATCATGAAGGATTTAAATAGAATATGTCTATGAATGAACTTGGATAAACCTAAGGATTCATATATTAAATAATATTATTTCATTATTTATACATAATATAAGTTATTTTTTATGATTATATAGGTCACCATCATGATTACTGTTTCTTAGATGATGCTTTATGATTTTAGTCAATGATTGGAACATGAATGAGCTATGTTAATGCTTAATGAAAGAGATAATGTGATGATTTTACACACATGAAACCAAAAAAAATGGGTTAACGAATAAAAAACCTTATTGATATGATAGAATAAAATTCTCATTAAATGAATCATATTAATGTTAAAAATGAAAAAAGAAGGAAAATCTTTCTGATGAGTCATTTAAGAGGAAACATCCACTATATTTTATTGTTTATATTAATCCACTAGTTATTAAGAAATTCATTTATACCCCAAAAAATATAATTTATGTCCTTCAGTGTTAAAACCATGAGAAAATCTTTTTGGATGTTTATCATTATCAAGGTTAATCATATCATTATTGTACTCTTATTATAAGAATGAGATAACAAGAAGAAATCAAATCTGGGTAATGGGGAGAGTTGAAAGGCATATTTTTCTATAAGTAATTACCTCGTATTATATGAGAAAATAGGGGGAAGTGATTCATTGAGAATAATTAGTAGGATGATGAATCTATTGGTACCTATAAAGGTAATTTGAAAAGAATTTCAAAGAATTCTTCTAATTTAGTCATCATCCCTGATAGAAAAATTGACAAATTCTTTGGTGTCCAGAAACTACGTCATTATATGCACATGGATTTAAGAGAATTTAGTGGATACTAATAATTTGTTAGATATTCACTGAATTTGGATATTTAAATTGAATATTCCCACCATTATTCTAGTTTTGATAATAAAAGGAAGATCGAGTCTCACGAAAACTGAAATGGTGGAAAGAAATTTCAGGTTCATGTATTCTAGAATTGTGGGAAGAAACATTAAGGGAATAACCGTAATAGAAATTTGAAGTTCTTAAAATGTGGAAGGGTAGTCCATAAAGTCTTTGAATGTTTAAATGTTATTAATGGGATGGTTAATTAAACAGAGGAGAGGAAAATTCAAACTAACACACCACCCACACACTACTATTTTATGTGCAAGGAGTTTGCACATTTTGTAAATCCTTGGACCAATATAAGGGATAATTTGGATGATAATTCTCCAAAAATTAAAAATTAAAAATTAAAAATTTATTCTAATGAAATCACTATAGAATAATTGAATTGTGATAGTTAGAGAACACTTACCCCCTCTTGATTTGAGAATTTCAGGTTAGATTTTGTATGAATGAGACCTATGGTATTCTTATTGTACATTATTAT
Source organism: Viscum album (assembly GCA_963277665.1). Lineage (NCBI taxonomy): Eukaryota > Viridiplantae > Streptophyta > Magnoliopsida > Santalales > Viscaceae > Viscum > Viscum album. The sequence continues at coordinate 1,351,519,487 of OY728153.1, read as the reverse complement.
GTACAATGTCATGTTATTATATCCCTCCTTATGGATTCAATATTAACAAAATCACATTTTATATTCTATCGGTAAAATGATGAACCCAATATTCCAATTAAAATGTTTTTATGTGAGATAAGATATTATTTATGGAATAAAGTGTGAATTTTATTTTTGAATCATATTTGTCCCCATGTATTATTAGATTAATAGTTGGGGATACAATAATGGGTTTATGATTTTATGGTTGATTAGATATTCAGATCTATTTAAACAGCCATATAATGATTTATATGATGGTATTTTATCACGATTAATGGTAATTTATGATACATTCATCAAAATATACACCTTCAGTATTATAGGTTCTGAAAATGTTATTTTTGCAGGAAAGAGTAAACAACATGTGGGTATATGACTAAATGATACTCAGAGATGTTGGTCTATAGATTTTAGAGTTTTTTTGGATTAACCCCATCTTTAATTTGAGTTTTCATATAATAATTTCCATCACATGATAATTAAAATGGACTGTATGAATCCTTATATTTAATGAAGTATATAAATCCAACTTACTTGAATAAAGTTGCAGAATGAAATCAATTTAGACCTAAGAAAGCCAATGAGATGTTAGCAAAGGATAAAACCATTTTACAACATGTAATTACTAAAAAATATTTACAGATATGTTAGGATAATAATCATCAATATGTTTTTTATTTGATGTTGGTGAGAAGGTATTTCTATAAAATTATCCATGTATGAAAGGATGAAAAATTACGCCCTACGTATATTTGTACCTTTAAAATACATGATCATGTCAGGAATGTATCTTATCATTTGACTCTTCCACCAAAATTCTATTAGTTTTATGATGTGTTCAAAGTAGCTCTCTTAAGTAAGTTCATACCTATCTCTTAACATGAACATAACTCATATTTCATACCACTGTTGTCTAATTTTTCCTATATGGAACAACCGATTGAGATTCTGGATCATACATAAAAAATTACATGAAAAAATAAAACTCACTTAGACAAAATTTTGTGATGAAGCAACTAGTTTGAATATGATATGTGGGAACTCAGGATATAATGTGGAATAATTATCCTCGTTTTTTAGTTTCAGAGTGACGTATTTCGAATTGGAAATTCATTTTTTAAGGAGAGTAGAATTTAACAAACCATATTTTTCTGACTTTTTTATGTTTAAATTAAATTTATTTTTTTGTTTCATTACACAAAAACAAAATTTAATTCATTAATTAGAAGAAACCATATATTATCGTTCACAACATTCAACACTCAGTAATATTACATGACGCACGACACTGAGTTTTAACAAAACCACAATATTTTATTAATATTATTTAAACACGATCATTATAAACTAGTCATTAAAATCAATGATATAAATATTAATAAATAATTTTTAAATCTTTTTTATTATTTTTTAATATAATTAAAAATTATTTATATTAATATATATAATTTTCAGTAAAGTCATTATATGTTTCAAAAATAATATTTCTCAGAACATATTTTTTCAAACTTTTTTTAAAAAATAAAATTAATTTCTGAAACTTTTAAAAAATTAATATGAAAAAATAAAGATCATTTTTTTCATAATTTTTAATTTATATAATTGTGATTGTTTGGTATTTTTCTAAAAATTATTAATTTTTAATGAATTGTGAGAAATTCAGAATTATAATTGAAAATGTAATATCCATTTAAATTTTCTACAAATTCAAATTATATTTTTAATTTGGATTAATGTATATTTAGTTTTATTATAAATATATTCATCCAATTAAGATTATTTGAATCAATTTAATATTGAAACTGTATATAAAAACATTGTGAACGTCTGATCATTTTCACTTTAAAAACTTGCACTCTCATCCTGTCTACATGATCAATATTAAATAAAATTTTCCCTCTTTTATGAATTAAATTTTGAAAAATGGATTCAAAATTTTTCATAATAATTATTTGTAATTTTAAATAGGGAATAATTATTTTTAGACCAAAATGAATTGGAATGATGTAATTAATTACTGTAGTTAAGGTAAAAATGGGTTTACCAGGTGATAAACTAAATATATGAGAGTATTATTAACATATAATCATGTCAAAAAATAATTGTATTGAAATATTTATACATTTTTACCTATTAGGATCCATAATGGTCCATTCTTTTACCCATGTTATATATGAGAAACGTGGTTTGAATTCTCTCTTTAAAAAATTTACATGTTTTCCACTCACTCAGTTTACAAAAGGCCACACCTATCCACTATTGATCACATCTTCACACCTCTATGGCTCAACTAATCCAAACAAAAAATAAATACCCAACCTCCCTCACCTTATCATATAAGACTTATTTTATACATAAATCCATCCAATGAAGGATTTGAGGGAAAACCAATGGAGGATACTTGAAGAAGAGGTAACATTCATCAATGACCATTATTGTTTAATTTATTCCTCAAAACACTTAATATATTTTCATATATTGTTAATATATTAACATATGTATCTTAAATATACTAAGATGTTTTAATTTTAGTTGTACAACCAACAGTAACACACACTTCTATCAAATGGGCTTCTAAATAATCATTCTTGTGTACGGTGAACTATTGCCTCACTAACTGATATCGTTTGTTTTTAAATTACCACATCCAAAGGATAGAAATAATGATGAAAATTTATTTTATATATTATCATAATTATAATATTATACTTTTATAATTTTTATATTACACATACCTTAATTCTTTACATTTTTTTGGGAATATGATAATATCGTTCAGGTGTATGAAAGACTACCACTATGCGAAGTAATATGATTCATTAATGCATTAAAAAGAATGAATTAACAATGGTTATAATAAAGATATGTCATATATAAGAATTAAAAATTATTCTATAATTATATTATATTATTTAATTTTTATTCTTTCAAATGAAAAAAAATTGAAATATAGCGTTCATACATGCGTACATCATACCGTCTCATTGAATGGTGCATCTCATTTCCTATCAATAAATTTTATGAATTACTCTAAATAAATATTTACTGAATATAAAATATATTTATATCATTATTTAAATACATTATATGATGAAATCGTGATCTATGTAAGAGGGAGAAAATTAAAAGTCAATATATATATATATAACAAAGCTGTAATTACCCAAAATATTACATTATAATTTTTTTTAATAAAGAGATTATATTTATTCATATAAAAAATTTATTGTATTATACATATAAATATATTTATGTTATATTTGTATAATAAACTTCTATTTATTATATAAGAAGTTTGAATTTGTCTGGAGTATTTAAACACATAATGTTATAGGATTTTAGTCTCGCTTTTATTTTTAAGAGAATTATTCCGTATTCAAAACTTTTAGATTTTGTGTGGTGTATATATGTCAATATGACATGATATATATTAAATTTAACTGATTTATTAATGATTATTGTTTTTATTGATTTTATTCTTTCACATGGATTACCATTCAAAATTTACTCAAGTAGTATAGAATTTTTGTTTCTAAATTTTACATCTTGGAGACACATGGGGACAAGTATTCTTTCATGAGGTGTTTATACAACTCCATTGGCATGGAAGATAATGAATTTATTCATCATAATGATATTTTTTCATCATTTTATGTTCTTCCTTCATGGGGTTTACGATTCAGGGTTACGGAAGGGGTAATGATTTTATTTTACAATGTCGTCATTTACCGGGATTGTTTATGAGTAATTCTCTATCGGTAAAATCTCATGAAATGCCCCCAAGAATTATCATGATATTTTTTATACTCTTTTTATTCATGATATATGAATTTAATGGTAATATTTTACCAAACCTTTTTACTTGATAATTATGAAATTCATTCTACGAAAATAATACATTTTTTCTCTCTTTAGTCGGAAATATATTTTTTTTCAAAAAACAAGATTTTAAAAAATTGTTCTAAAAAATATTCTATTATTCTATTTTTGATTTTTAAAATAAATTTTAAACATTTCTTAATTTTTATTTTTTTTGAAATAAATATTCATGTCATTTTTTAATTTAAATTCTATTTTGATTCCACTAAAAAATGTGAATGGGATCATCAATTTAATGTGCATGGAATGAATGAAATTTTATGATGAAATTTCAAATAATTTAACAGAAGCTTCCTTTATATGATTTAAATGTTATTTTCGAATACAAATTTTTTCAATATGTTTTTTTAAGAATAGTTTTCAATGTGAAAAGGATTTTTCTCTCAACAAATAATTTAAATTAATTTTATGATAATTCATTACAATTATTCATGTTTATTTTTAAAGAAAATGAATTGAATATTTTTTATTCTTTAAAAATTTCTTTTAAATAAAATTTTATTTTCCACAATAAATTTCCCATGTATTCATTTAAAATTATTTTCTATCTAAGATGAAATAATTTGAGGGGACTTATACTTTAGAAGGGATATGATCCATGTAAACCATTATTATTATCTCCATGAATATTTTATGTTTTTTATGAAAAGATGTTTATGAATCCTATATAACGTCCAAAAATTTTACAATGATCGAATTATTATTAATAATAAAAATTTCATGGGTTATGTTTTGAACAACTAATGAAATTATTATGAAACCCGTCTATTTTTCACAAATTATGATATAAGGGAATTTTTATGTGACCTATTTCATTTCATGGGTTATGATATGATGAATGTTTTATAATCACATGGAACACATAAATATGGGTTTCATTATGAGATGAATGGGACCTATTTCCCACTGAAATTAATTGGGTAATTTTTTATATATCATGAGATGAAAATCGGAAACAATTCTACAAATCTTGATCCATATAGGGAAATAACCATGCCATGATCCACTATGGGAAATAGGTTTATCCTGATCCACTAGGGGAAATATGTTTGTCATTATCCACTATGGGAAATAAATGTGTCCCAATACACTATAAAAAAAATTCTGAGCCATTATAGGAAACAAGTGAATCCAGATCCACAATGTGAAATAGGTACTTCTGAATCCATACTAAGAATCATGTGATATATATTGATCCACTAATAGTATGGTCATGGTAGTTTACCATGACATATGAAATTATTTTCTATATTCATGATGGTGACACAACTTTATGACACGATCTTATGGTTTATGATTAGTTTATGTTGATTTATAAAACTTTTGGCCTATAATTTTTTTAAAATATAAAGTTTTATTCCATAAATTCTGTTTATGATCCACGAAAGTTTGAGCATTTGCATAGTATGTTATGTTTAGGATCACATTCCATTATTCTTACCTTATGATTTCATATGAACATAGATTTATATCTCTTATTTTTAACCTTAATGATTTTATGATCTCACCCATTATTATGTAACCTTCCAAAGGTTGTTAAGAATGGGTTTAGTAGGGTATCGAAAATAGGATCACTATGTGATAATATCATTTTGGGTGATGTTGTTGATATTTCACCAAATTAGAATATTATCTTCTTGGTTTTAAAAGGAACTAAACATTTACAGACCTAAGGAATGTTATTTTTTAATGTATTGAATATTCATCTAAAAACATGTAATATCCATGTATAATAATAGTAGGTCACAATATTGGTAGTAATTCAAACACTTCCACCCAGTGATAAAGTCCGAGACACCCTTATTATGTTAATAATAGAACTTTGAAATGATGAGGATTGTTTTGTTCTATAGTGTATATATGAACTGATAAAAAACTATTGAAATATATCATAAAATCCATGATTAATATTTCTGGTACTCTAGTATTCCATATAAAATAGGTCCCTTCTAAAATTTGTATGAATCACTTATGTTTTGTTACTAAATTTTTCCCAAGGGTTACCATCATGGAATCACACCAAGATTCAATGTGTGTCAGGTTATTTTTTGGATCTCTTGAACAATTGAACATTGTTGAAGTATTTTACTAATGATTCCCAATGGGTGAGTCACGTCCACCCATTTTGGGTACGTCTCTATCTATGACAGCATTTCTACACTCCTTAATTCTATAGCTCCCAATTTATGACAGCATTTCTACACTCCTTAATTTTATAGCTCCCAATTTGGATATCTTTGACTCGATAGTTTCTAAAATATATATTAGTATGTATATATGGGCATGTATTTGAATGGTTTTTGCAATTTATGAAGCTATATGTGGTGTGTATGAAAATATTTTTGGTTGATAACCTACATGGTATGGGATTTTATTACTTTTATATCATAATTATGGTTACATATTTAATATAGAGAAGTCCTGGAATAATTTCATCATCAACTATATATATATTAGTTTTCTAGGTAATGGTTAAATAGAGTTCCTTAGCCAGCCTAATCCTTTTTTTTAATTTTCATAATAAACCACTTTATGGGTGAGTGGGAGCCTCACAATACTTAAAAAAATTTCAAATACCAATATAAACAGGATACGATATTTGAAAAAAACCCAGAACAACAAAATTCATATTCAAATTTAAAATTAAAAAACAGGACACACATCAACACCTCAAGCCGAGAAGCACCTCGAGCCACGCTCCCTGATTCAAAACCCTGAATCACAAATCCCATCATCTTCATTATCATCATCAGTGAACAGAACCCATCAGAGCATCACACATCGCTGTTGGACAAAATTGAAAACCTTCAAACTGAGAAGGGGGAAACCCGAGATCATCGTTATCGATAGTGGGACTGGAACAATCTCCCCTGAACAAGCATACAGAACATCAGAAGATCATCAACAACAAAAATCAACATACCCGAGCACTGTGACGTTCTAAAACACCATCAACCACTCGAACCCACCTCCGAAGACACCTTGAAATCCCCCACTCAAAACCTACTGGGAGGAGAGCGATTGAATCTTGGAGCAAGAGCAGAGTTAGAACAGACACCAGCGTATAGAAACACAACCACCGAAAATTACTGTCGACATCGATGATGATAACCATGAACTAAAACCAAAACAGTAAAAATGAAAAACATCAAACGCGACCGAAAAATACCACAAAAATCAAAACCCTCCATAGAATAGAAATGAACAAAATATAGCCAATTAAGGAGAACGAAACCCTAAGGCATGAGAGAAATGACACGAACCACTACTCCTAGAAAATCATTAATAACTTCGTCAACACATCCCAAACCCCCCATGAGACCCATAGCATCAGACTAAAATGGAATCTAATGAAATGGATATGGGAGACAGAGCAGTGATTAAGACAAACCTGATTCCGATAGCAAGCCACGATCACAGAGAAAATGAAACACCTAACCAGGACAGGTGGAAAGAGAGCGGAGGAGAGCATTGGTGGAACACATGAAGAGGGAGGCCCTGTAGAAGAACAAGGTCGCCGAAGAAGAAAAACATACATCTGAGAAGGAGAAGCATGAACAGAAGGAAAAACCTGCAAACTAATGAGAAAGATGGCAAAAAAACATCAACATCGGAAAGGATATTAGAAAAGGAATACGGAATGGAACGGGCTACCGCTAGGGGATGAAACCCTAGAGGGAGGGGAAGAGTGCCGCAATATAGTTCCTTGGATCCTCTTTTATAGGAATTCTAGGTTCTTACTAATTATGGAGAACCACAAGGAGGGTAGGATGAAGCAATACATCAAGGAAATATCTGGTAAGGACATTTCCTTTAAGTAATTCAACATTAATTTTCCTCATCTCCTTCAGATATTCTATATACTGAGAAAATCATTCCTCAACTCTGAGAGGGTTAAACACTTTGTGTAGAGGCTGAGATGTAGGCACAACATTGTCATTTTCTATGATTGAGTCCCATGGAAAATGTGGAAATGGAATATTCAAAGGGCTACCCAAATTCTAAGCTAAACTCTAATTCCTGGTATGCTCACAATCTTCAGTCACATTAGTGTGGACCATGTTTCAAATAGAAACATTATCCTATTAAACCACTATATTGGTTTTAGGTTACATACTGTCTTCAGGGGTAGTTATAATGATATAATTTAGCATATAATTCACTGAAAGTGTTCTATTATTAAGACAATGATATTTGGTTATGTTGTCCTCAATTTATACATTGAAAAGGGTTTGATCATTAGGATTATTTGTACTTTTTTAGGTAAATTATACTTATAAACACTACTAGGCCTCGACCTTTACATTAAGGATTTTCCAGAGCCTCCTATTTAATGGTATTCTAAAGAGAATTTCCAAAAAAACATCATTGTCTGTTTTTCCAATGAGGAAGTTCGGCTATCAGACGAAATGAACTAGGAGGAATCACTTGGAGATTCTACTCCTAAATGTGGGGATACTATCATCTATTTGGGAAGAATCTATGGCAGGAATTACCCCATTCATATGGTATGGGGATGTTCCTCTTATATTACATTAATGTTTTTCTTTCATTTTGGTGGCCTCAGAGGAATTGTATATGGTAAAAGTTCACCCATCTATGTGGGATGGACATGTTCCCATATTACCATGACTGTAACTATTGAGGCTTCTCTCTTGATCTTACAAATCTTAGTTCAGTATTGTAATTTTTTCAATGTATGATATACATATGAGGTAATTTACTTTTAAAAATTCATTTTTACTCAATTATTGGACTTATTTGATAAGGAGACTTGCATGAACTTTTGGAATTCCTAGTGAAAGAGTCTTCCAATGGATTTCTCTCATCAAGATCGATTCTTTTCATATTCCTTCATGGATAATTGTTTCTGAGAATACCATCTTATATAGGCATATATTGGTTCTGAGATCCCAATAGAATCAATGAAAAAGAAATATTTCACATCTACCAGGAATTGTTGACTAGGGGTCAAAGAGAAATGAAATTATTCTTGTTCTCCCCATCCCTTTATATAGAAAATAGATGGATAATCTGATATCAACTAATATAGAATGCATAAATCATCAATACATAAACATTGAAAACCCTCTTCATGTTTTCCCATTTTTTCCACATATCTAACAGGGAATCAAAGTAAATTTAAAAATTAATTTATTCAATTGCCTTGATATGACTTTTATATCCTTTATATGGAAAAAAATTAACATTTTAAATGGTGAATAAATATCCATTTATTCAGAATAATGTTATATATGAATTCATCTAAAAAGACTCTATGATATAATACTAATGAGGATCTAAGGTCCAAAACATGCCCATCATGTTATCCTTATATATTTGTTGCTTCATATTAATTTATTCTATTAATAATCTCTATGATATTTCTCTACTAGATATAAATAAAGTGGGAATTTCCCATATTTATAATTATTGATAGTGGGGTTTTTATAAATATCCTAAAAAATATTCAAGGAAATGAGATCTATTGGTGGTTAAAAAATTTACCATTTCCTTATATTATATATTTTGTTTGAGAATGATTATAAATTTTCAATGATATGGAATCAGTTATAACTGACCTTATTTTCTAAAGTGCCTCAAGATAAGAGGGATTATTCATTATTAATTTTAAATGGGGAGTATCTTCTTTTTGAAATAAAAAATCACTATGTGGAGGACCTTCAGAGTGAACATGATCATGAGGAGTATTACCATTATGGCTAAATTTCTAACCATGTGGAGGGTTACTATAGCATATACCCAAGAAAGGATGATCAAGGTGAACATTTATAATAGGAGTACATTCTTGATATTTGATATTATAAACACTAGGAGGTTATAATAGTACTAATATTGAAAATTTTTCTCACAATCAATCTCAGTATGGATATGAGAGAGGTTTCTATTTTGAATATTATAGTGAGGACCTCCAAAGTGGTTAGTATAAAAGTTATAGGGATGGCCTTGAAAACATAATGTACCACTTCCCTAATTTTTTTAGGGTATAAAAGAATTTGGGTGAGAATAATTAGATGATTTAGGGGCTCAAGAACACTATCATCAATAATACCAAGATTATTGGACTAATATTATTCTAATCACTTTTTGGGATATTTCTTTTTTATGATTTCTAAATTATTAGGTTATAGTTTCATATCGTGGAAAATGCCTTTCATATGTGGGATCCTACTTTAGTGACTCTCATAATTTTTCCAAAATATGTCAATATGTTATTTTATTTTTGGAAGGGATATATACCTACCCGGTAGTGTACATAAAAATTCACAAATAAACTCACCTTGTAAAGGGTGTGTTTTCCAATTCATATTGGTCATTTATCACAGTAAAATGACAATGATCCTTATAAAAAGTATCGATAATATGGGCCTTCTATAGAGAAAATTTCACATTATGCTAATGATATACTATAATCACAAGGGTATGGTGTTTTTCTTCACACCTATCTTACACTACTATATCAATATTTAATATTATCTTTATATGATATAGGAAGAGATATATGCATTCCCTTCCTTTACTGCGAGGATGTGATGGATGGATTCTATTACTATAAAGGGTATTCATAGCCCTTATTTGGTTATATTTGGGTTATATTACTACTTCTATCATATATTTCCTACCATAATATACTAAAAGGGTTCTTGTGTGGGGGAGGAAACATGTGTCTTCCCCTTATGATTCATTGGAGTGCCCCAAATAATTTCTCATCTTGCTACCTAACAGTGCCTGTATGTGTAGTGTGAGAGGGTAGGAATTTGTGTTTTCTCATGGATTTACACCATAGTATGTTGGTGGGATTATAATTAAGTAATTGAGATAGATTCATGTTCTAGGTTAATTATTTTTCTCTGTTATCTTGTAGTTTTGGGTTCCTCGGTCTGGATGGATTGATCTAGAACCCATTGGGTGGATTCATCAACAGACTAAGAATTAAACACCATATAAAATTGGTTCTATAAACTATTGGAATGATCCATATGATATGACTCATGTGTTTTTGAAATAAGGTTATTATCAACCTCGTGATCTACCTAACTCAAGTAGTCTCTCGATATGATTTTCCGCGGTTATGGAAAGAGTTTATTCCATTGCAACCATCTATAACTAGGTGTGAAGTTGGTGGGGATTCATTTATTATAGGGATTGAATTTTATCCTATAGGGTTGATACAATACTATTGAGATATAGCTCGTGGATCACTTAATTTGACCCTTGGCATTGGAGAAGCTATGTGGGTGATGGTATCCTTTTATAGGATGAGGTTTTATCTCTAACCATGAAAGATGCATACATTTTTCCTTCATGGTAAGAAATATTTGTGGATTGAAGGGTGTTTTGTTGGTTATTCCAATTTGTATATAACTAAAAAAACGCATCAATGTAGCATAAAAAGTAAATACACACACACATATTAAATTGATTTCATAAAAGGATCCATGTTTGGACTGCTTTTTTTTGGTAAGGGTACATAAAATAAAATGTCCCAACAAGTGGGAAAAAATGGAGAATGTATGTTTGGTTCACCATTTTTATATCACACCCATTATCTAGTGGTCTCCAATGAGGATTATTTATTGATTAGGAAACACCGATTGATCTCACTTTTGTAATAGGTTACATGTATACTTTCTAATGCAAGGTGGTCATTGGGAAATTTTCAACCAATTATTAGGAACACACATTGATCAAGGGAATGAGATATTGGATTCATCACACCCTTTTAGGGGGAATTATTTACTACTTTCAGACTCCATAATAGATTTAATACATGTTCATCTATCCTTATGAAATCCAAGTGAAAAACTAGTCACCGTTATGTTAATAATAATTTTGACATGTTTCAGAATAATACCCTTTATATGCATCATATTTTTTCCATCAATGAAACCATTTGTATTAGATGTTCTACAAAAATATAACCATCTATATGTTTAAGAATTTCTCCATACATATTAAATCTTTTTGTAACTTATTTTATCAATTTCGTTTTAATTATTATATTGAGATGAATTTTTTAATCCATGTAGTGGTTAACTGTAGAATTTATCATCTTCTAGGGATATGGGTGTTGTTTTGATTTTTGTATTGGGAATATGAGAAGGTATTCCAATATATATTCTTTAAAAGAATCAGAGCCCAAAAAGATTGGTTTAACATAATGAGATTTATCGTACCATTTATGGTCAAGGGATAAGAACTAAGGTTTTTAGTTTAATATCATGCGATGAGGAAATATATATCGGAAATTCCAATAAAATCGTATTGTCAAGGATTTTTCTTGAGAATACCTTAATAGATGACATCGTAAGGAATATGGTCCCACATGATTTTGTTGATCTTATAAGGAATTTGGCTTTATCAAGAAATTCTTCACCAAGAATATTGTAAAATGTGGATAAGATGATAGCACTTATAAGGAATGTATCCCTTTATTTGGGGAATGGTCTTATAAATAACATGGGCAATAAGTATGGGGTGGATTAATGGTATTAGGTTTGAACATTGGGGAGGATTCAAATGTATCCCATAAAATTAGGAATTAATGACTAGGTAGTGTAGAATAACTAGGATTTACATCAATGTGGGATGACCAAATAGGTCAATTTTTTATGTTAGTGGTATGATCACCACTGAAATTTAAGACCACATGTCTTGTAATTAGTGTGAGAAAAAGATACAAATGAATATTTTATTGTAGCATGATCTTGTATTGGAAGAGAATTAGACCTAAATTTGGATACCATGGTGTACTCTCTTGCTCATCATATTTTGGATTAGGGTAAGGATATCTAAGGTAGAATCAATGTGATATCCTATATGAATGTATAAGGGATTACTCCTGGAGGGATTCCCATGGGAGACACTTGATCCTAATATGGAGGTGGATGAGGTAAGGGATGTGATGGGTTAGTCCTAATGAATAACCGAGCATATCCATTCAATAATATTGTCAATTAATAAACCCTATATTGAAACTTACGTATCCATTTATAGAAATATGATATGTTTGGACATATACCAAATCACATCCCTCTTATGCATCACTTAATAGATAAATGTCCTTACCTTAATTGAGATGTCTCCTAACACCACCTCCAAGGTTAGGGTCCTTGTTACCAAATGTATGTTTGATTGAAAATATATGTAATCTCGAAACTAGTATGGAGGGTAATGTGGTGTCATATTTTTATGAGATAATTCAAGATTGAAACAGTGACATGAATATGTTCTTAAGTCCTTCATCATGGAGGTTTAGAGGTTTGAGAAGGAGAATTAATTTGGACTTCCTCATATTCTGATTTTTGTTAGAGGGACCAATTTTTATAGATTATAGAGGGTAAAATATTATGAAAAATTGTATAAAGAAGAGTCCAATTGGATAAAAATGGTAAATACCCTAAGGATACCTCATTCCACACACTGTTCTTGCTATGTCAGCTGGGGGATATCAAATTGATTCTTCTACTAGGGTGGGTTTTTCATGAGATGGTTCCTTCGTGAAATGGTTATCCACATTATATATGAATATTTAGGTCTCATTTATCACAAATGGTTCCCTTTAAAAGATTAATCTTCTAAATCATGGATACCTTATAGAGGGTTCCTTTTAATTTTATGTATACAGTAAATAGATTACTAACCAAACTGTATGTTTCTCTCTAAGTCTTGTTGTACATTCCACTAGTTTTCATCCATCCCAATCTTTCCTCTCCTCATATTCCCTCATATATATTCCCATATTTTAAGGAGAACATCGGGTATTTATAGGATATACTAGAATAATATGTTTCCTTTAATTGATAGCCAAATAACATAATTGATTCTATGATGTGGAAAATAAAACATTACTCAAAATGAAATTTGTTTTCATTTATGGAGGTTTGAATTTCTACCTCACCCCATTAATAGTTTTCTACTATGGTGGTGGGGGGGGGGGGGGGTTATGTGACTACTTCTCCCTATAGATTATTTTCGTTTAGGGGGTTTTATGTGAAGTAGTTTTCATTGCATAACATCTTCACTATTCACTTTATGCATTTATTCAATTCTATTCCATTTCTCATTAACCTTGTTTGATTATGGAAACCAAATAGAAGATAGTTTTGTAGGATAAATTTTAATTTTTTTGGGCCCAAAAACTAAATATTGTCCTTTTTTTGATCATGTCTTTATAATATACTTACCATCCTAGAAAAGGGGAACTACCTTCAAATATTTCTCACATCACAACATACTTGGTGTCTAAATATTTGACACTATTTACCTTGTCCAATAATGAAGAAGATATGATAAAAGGAACACATGTGATAACTTTATGCCCCTAAGATTATTTCAAAATCCAATAATCCCTCAAAATCATCAGAATCCGCTCTTCTAATGATTATATATCTCTATGATTCTATATCCTCGTAGTTTTCCTTCTAAAATAACCCTCAATGAAATTATCATTCTATTGATCATAGAACCCCTCAATGTTGAATATCTGTAGAACCTGCACCCATCACGTTTCCATAAAATTGATACCTTGATAATAGAATATATATCAAATCATATTTTGTACCATGGAAATAAAAAACATCTCACTGAAGAGATAAATCGCTAAAATTAAAAATAATGGACCACAACTGCCAACTCCATGTCATGAATTGGGTTGTTCTTCTAATTGGGTCATAAATGACATGTCTTATAAGAAGTTAAATTTTACCTCTAATTTTGAATATATTTTTATCCATCATTTCATACATCACAATACATTGAGAAACTGATCCCATGCCTTGGATGAATCAAAACCGAGGTAATCATCATCCACATATTCATCTCAATAAAGGCCACATAACAATAATTATTCCACTCAAACCTAACCCCCTTGATTTTAACCTTGTCATTGGTGATTCTATGTGGGAGAAATCTAAAAAATCATTGGTATTATCCATCCAACCTGATGAAACATATGATCTCAAAAACATCCCAAGTGAGATCCCATGACATCACCAGTTCCAATATTCCCAAATCCATATAAACTATTGACTTACAAATCACATTACCAATGAATGATTCCTCTCATATTTATAATAATAACATTTGAAGCTTGAGATAAGGTATATGAACTTCAATTGTAGTCATCATGATCTGAATTTATCTGGTATGAATCTCATATGTATGTGAATATATGAGGATATAATCAATTAAGAAAATGATAAATGAGTTAAAATATACATGGAGGGTCATGTTTATCATGAAAAATATTGGTAAATTCCACAAAATAAAATTCATGATTAGATAATCATAATATATATTTATATATCTACTTCCAAATTCCATCTTTGGAATATCATCCTCTCAGACCCAAAATTGATTGTAGCCTGAATAACGATCAATCCTGAAGAACCACCAAGCTCCCCAAAACTGATAAAACATATCATCATTCCTGGGTAATGGATACTAGTTCTTCACGTCTATATGATTTAGCATCTTATAGTCTACATAGAGTGATAGACTACCATCCCCAATCTTGGATAACAATTTAAGAGAATGCCATGGAGATGTTATTTGTGTAATGAAACCCTTTATATCTGAGACCTATAGATGAAAATTGAGCTCTATCAAATCAGTGGATTCCATATGATAAGGGAGAATTAAAATATATTACAGACCTAGAATGAGTTTTTCCTATAACACCACTTCTGAGTATGGAGGAAGTCATGAGTAGTCATCTAGAATGGAATCCTACTAGTGATCGATAGTATGTTGAAAAGAAGAGGTCCCAATATCCCTTTACACTATGAGAGATAATACTACTGCATATGCCATGATGGCACCAATCTAGATAAAATTTGATTCCAAACTTTCTTATTTGACATCAAACTCAATAGTCGTCAAAAAATTCTCCCCCTCAACTGAAAAAATGATACCAATTATTATAATAAATTTGAGAACAATAGTTAGTTATCTAGTCCATTTTAAAGATCACATAATTTTTTTTCATATAATGGATCATGAAATATCAAAAATGAAAATCGAAATAAATAACCACATGACACTCTAGATATCTATAACAATGATCAAATTTCATCTCAAAGTCGAATCAAGAGAAAAATAATTGAGAAGAAAAATCATTTTGTATATCGAGCCCAACAATAACTTTAGTTGATAAAAAATAATGGGTAACATCGATATCGAAATGTGTGGTAAAAAAAGAGGTGATCAATACCATATATAGAATAGTTGATAGTCCCTCCCTAAAGTCAACCAGAATATGGTCCAATGCATACCCTTACACTACCTCAAGTCTATTTTCATGACCCTAATATAGATGAATCACTAGATTCAATGTCTTCTGAGGATTCTAAACATTCTACTGGGGACTCTAACAAGATCTTTGGGTTAAAGATCATGTGTTTATTAAAACCCTGTAGAAACGTAACCTCAAATATCTAAAATAGACCTATTGGAGATGCTAAATTTATTCCAAACTATAGAAACATTCTATGAGGTGTTGGGAAGAAATCGATAAAATGTATAAGCATCATATAGTTAAAGCATAATTAAAATCCTTCAGATATGAATAATGATTCTATAATATTCTTAACATTCATTCCATTATCCTGATCCACACCCATATATTTGTCGTCCTGCTACAAGAATCGACACTCACCATTGAAGTTAAAGGTTTATATGACATAGTATTAAAGGAAGGATGAATAAAAAGTGCTAAATACTCCCCCAGGGCCTTCTCAATAGACAAGGCATTATGTAGAACCTCTGGGTACATTTTTAGGAATGAAATAATTTGACAATCAAATATCAGGATGAAGACTACTCCTAAACAACATATACATCTCGGCCTTTTTTTCGGCTAGGAGGGGAGAAAATGATTCATTTAATAAAATGAGTAGATTACACAAATATTGTTATGATTCCATGTTGAATCTCAATGAATTCATGAGAATTATCTACCTTTAGGGTTTCTAGAATAAATTCCATAAATAATATGTTCTTGAAGGTCTCCCAAAAAATACCCTAATGTCTACCTACATGTCCCATGACACCCCACTATCTCAGGGTTTGTACCTATATTATGAATATCTCTAGCTTCACCCATCGGTCCTTTGGTCTCTCAACCATATCAAATTGTCCCTCAATGACATTTATTTATTCCTATACATCTTTTTATCAACCAATTACTCTAATGTATAGAGAATTATAATGATTTAAGTCATGGTATTTTTCAACAATGGTCCTCTATATTCTTATATCATGTGAAGGTACAATATAGAAAAATCCAGGATGTAGTGGATCAAATTTCTGAACCATTGGATTCGGTGTTGGATTATACTAAATTTCATCCTCCTACATTGAATATATTGAAACTAGTGTGTGCTCCCTAGTGATATAATTAAAGCTTCTCTAATGACTCATTTTTCAATTCCAAATAATGATTTATATCACACACAACAACAACCTTATGAAAACATTTCACATTACTAAAAGGTATGAATAAATGATTTCTATCGAAAGACCAATCCTATGAGTTAATAATCATAATGTATAAACCTCTTAATTTTAACCAAGGATCATGCCTAGTTATCTATACCTTAATGTCAGTCATAATCACTCCTAGACACCCCCAACATATATATATATATATATATATATTAATTATAGCATGCTCAAGTTAAATTAACTAATTCCACATAGATATATCATAACAAAATTAACACAGATATAAGAGGGAACTATTGTTTGATATATCTATATTCATGTAAGTTTTATATATCTTTTAGAATGTTAGAGAGACGTTTAATGAAGTTATGTTGCTAGAATATGACCGGATCAGAGATCAATGACCACTGCAAGGTAAATTCAGAGGATCTCACCAACAACTGCGATGCAACATCTTTCTTCTTCAATGATCAGTCCAAATTGATGTAGGATGTTATTTGATTTGGTTTTCTTTCCCCATTTTTGTTTTCATGATGAAAATGGATCAATCATCCAAATGATTCATCTATGGATCATTTATATTGGGAGATAGGTTTATTTCAGGGATTTATTGGGTGAACAGATTCTGGGTTATTAAATCTTCTATTGTCATTATAACGAAATGGAATTGAGGTTGAAATGAACATCGACTAAGTTATATTTCTCTTAATTGATCTTATTTGTTTTTACAATAGATTATTAATTCATTTTGGGTATTCTTTGTTCGGTTGTGGTTCAATATATCTTAATGAATTGATTATTGAACACATGTTTCATGGAATATTGATCAGATATTATAGATCCGTGATCGACACGACATGATGGTAGTGCAACGATGGAAATGGTAGTGGGTGAAACAATGTAGGTATAAAAATTTCATATAATTTTGTGTGAAATAAATAACAACATTTGATGGAATATTCAAAATCAATTAATGATCTAGATCTTGTTTTTCGTTGAAGGAATATGTCAACCGACCTAGTTTTATAATTTTATAATTAATTAACAGTCGGAATAATGGCTATAGCATAGTAGAAGATGCGTGGAAACCATATCTAGAAATATATAAATTTATATGTTATATGGAATGTATGTCCAAACGACACGCCCTGTTGGACCCTCTTAGTGGTGGCAAGGGATTATAAAGGAATATAAGTATCACATGTTGTGCGACCTTGTTCTATGTCATGTGGTCTCTTTTGGGGATCATGGTGTGTGACAAGGAGGGTACGCAGACACATATTGGAGTATACAAGAATGATAACTCCATGTACTCCTACATGGAAACGTCTATGACTACATGTACAAGGGATAATCCATGTATTGGATCATGGTTAGAATACATGGTAAAAGCCCATATTGCATAATGTTATATGGATATTGGGCATCAAACACATGCCGTTTACATGGGAAGGACCTAGGGATGAGGGTACACGATGTGTGACCCTACTGCATGAATTTTACTCTATAAAAGTCGTATTAGATCCATTATCCTATGTAACATGGATAATTTTTTTATGGTGAGTTCCCCGTATCCATTATTTAAGGGTGGGTATATAATCATCTCATACAAATAGGACATTTATCCCTTTAGTAGTAATTAATGAAAAGATTATTTGGAATCCATATATGATTTATAGTGTGATATATTCTATTCATCATCATTCCCAAGGTGGAGTTCATGGTATCATAAAAACCAACACTATAAGGGAACAAATCCTCTACATAGTTGGTTAATCCAAATTGAGTTTTTTGTATATCCAATGTCCTTTAGAGTGAACCTAATTTACATATTTTATATATTCATACTATTACCATGCATTTATAATGGTGAGACCTAATAAGAATCACCTCTCAAACATATTCCATGAGTTAAATCAGACTCATGTTGTTCTCCCAGATGAGTTCTAGTGAAATCTTCAAGCTGGAATGTATAGATGAAATTATGGTTGTGATATACCCTTTGATTGAGTGTATTTATTAAGTATATTTAGATCTTATTATTCTATATGTTGTATGAATATACCATTGTAGAGTTGGTTATATTATTTTTTTGTAGGCTTTGTGGTTTCAGGGTGTCCTGCTGGGTATTATTATACTCACCCCTACATTGTCATTCACCACTTGTGTCATGTTGTAAAGACGATTGACCTTTTTTCAGAGTCCTAGATGTTATAGGACCTGATAGTACCTAGTGAGACCATGTAGATTGAGGTGTGTTCCTACTGTATCTTGAAATTAGTCCCTAGTATTACAACCATGTTGGATATCTTTCCATACACTTTTTGGTTGGTTGAATTTGACCATGATTACATTCATTTTATTATTTTCATAAACTAGTTTTGAGATTTTGTTATATCCATGCATGTTTATTCAGTTGTTTTTACATATCATCATAGTATGGGAATGAATATGTGTGTGTTTTTATAGGTACACAAGCTAAGGTCTACCATGGTAGTGATATTCCTACTCAGTTCTAGTCACTAGTCATATCATATTGGATACGGTCTTGGGAAGTCATGACATGGGCCCCGTTGAGATATGTTGTTATAGACTTGTATCATTGGGTTGAGTTCTACCTTAGGACTATAGTTTTTTCGATTGTCTTTATGTAACATTATTAATTGATTCAATTTTTATTTTTAGGCCAGAGAACTCTAGTGTTGGTGTAGAGGATGAGGTATCAATACAGCGGGAATATGATATCATACTTTTCTACTCATTACATGGGAACCCTAGTTGTAGTGAAAATAATGGTACATCCATCATATAAAAATGGGTTTTGATTTTCATATACTTATTCAGTCAACTCTCTATATATACTCATTGACTGGGTTACATATTGTTTACATTCAAGATTCCTCTGTGATGTATTAGTGATATAATTAAGAATCAAGATCACAAGTATGATCCCCTTAATGGTGAGGCATGGATATAGGGATCAGTTCTAGAGGGGCTACCTCCAGGTGGTGGACCAGCTAAACTAACACAAATAGAGGTGCATATGGTAATCGATGTACCATATGATGATGTGTCAATGATAATCTCACATCATGAGTTTCATTGATTAAGACCCCTTAGGATCTAAGGCATGTCTATCCTACAAGAGGTTGAAGACATGCCTTAGGTGGTGTCCCATGTTTTTCATCTATTCATGACACTAGTAGATCATATGGTTTTCCTAGTGATGAGCCTTTTCCATGGGTCAGGGGGATGATGTTTGGGGTTAGTGATGTAGTATTATGAGAAGATGACTATAGAATGGTCATAGTTTGAGAACATTGTTAGAGAGGTGTTATTTATATCTATTCTGAGGGTTGTATGCATCCATAAGCATTTGAAGCTATAGGAGGGTAGAAAAATGGTTGTGGAGTATTCTCCAAGGTTTATAAAACTCTCCAAGTACTAGAGGGAAATTATTCATTTCTAGTTCATCAAGGATCAAACCTTAAATAGAGGGATGGATAGTGACATACGATATAGTGTTGTACCTCTATTTTTTAGACCTCTATTGGGGTGTTAGAGTGAAATTTGGTGATTGAAAGTTCATTGGATGACAAGATTCTAGTAGTGGTTTCAATTATCAAACATACTAGAGTTGCGACATGGACAGTAGAGAGAAAACATCAGTCTTAGGGACCTAAATGCATGATTAATTTAAGGAGGTGGTCCCATCATATGGGGTCTATAGTTCGGGGCTCTCATGAGGTGTCCCGTCAGACCAAGAGTAGGGGGTTCTACTCATGTGATGACATTGTCCATCTTTCCTAAGATTGACCAAACTATCATATAGGTGACAAAGAGATGGTGGATGGGCCACTGATGTAGTGGAAGTGGTAGTATTAGACAGTTCCATGAGGTAGTGATCATGGTTATAGAATCTAGCATAGCCTCAGGACATGGTATTCACTTTGAATTGTAACCACCACCATTGTAAGGCGTTCCACACGAGAATCAGGGAGATTGAGGATAAGGGTGTGGAAAACTACATGTGGTCAAATATTATGACACTGAGTCTAGAGGAATGATATTATGTATGATATATGTCTTTTCTAAATTAACTACAGTACTATTAGACATAAGTTCTATTAATTATTCTCTTTCCAAATATCTTTTTTAAGGACATAGAGATTCTAGTTGATCCCTTGGCTCAAACATTACACTTAAAGACACACATTTGAGATGAATCAGCAATGACACAATTGTGATGATAGTGTGACCCGACTCACTGAGAAAAGAGATTCTGTTGGGATCTCTTAATAGTAGCGACAATTCCTTATGAAATGATCTTAATTTTGGAATGGTTATGCAAAATTAATTCCCAAATTTATTTTTTAGGAGGTGGATGTGATGTATCCATATTGATAGGACTAGGTTCTCCAATGTTAATGAAAAGGTAACTCAGGTAGTGCATGAGTGAATCTTCTTTAGGAGGGCACAAATGATTACTCACAATAGTTCTAAAATATCCTTTATTTTAATGGATTTTATGGTTTTCTAGTTTTATTTAGTGGCAGAGTAATATAAGGATATTACCCTGAGGATGTTCCAGGACTTAATCCCTACCATGAGATTGACTTATACATTAATTTACACCTTGGTACATCACTAATATCTACAAAATAATATCATATTGACAATGTAGATCTTCATGGTCTAAGGGTGAAGCTGGAGGACTTGTAGAGGAAGGGGTTTAATATTCCCAGTGTTTCACCAAGGGATAACCCATTCTTGTTCACTAAAAAGGTGGAAAGAAGCTTGAGTTTATGATTATATTACTATGGATTGAACCGGGTTACTATGAAGAATATGCATCCAATATCAATGATCTATGACCGCTTTGATCTATTGAGGAAGGAACGATGGTTCTCGAATTCTTACCTCAAGTCAAACTATCATCAAATGCAAGTACGAGACGAGGATATACTAAAGAAGAAATTTTTATGTTGTTATAATTAGTATGAGTACATGGTGATTACGTTTTACATTATGAACTCCCCATAAGTGTTCATGGGATGCATGAACCATATCGTTTATAATTTATTAGATAATTTCTTAGTAGTCTTCATCAATGATATGATTGTGTACAATGTGTCTGAGTAGGGGTATGTGTGACACTTAAGGATAGTTCTGAAAGTACTGTAAGAGAACTTACATTATGGGAGGATATCAAAGTGAAGGATTTGGATGTAGTCCCTCCACATTCTTGTACTCATTATCTTAAAATATGGACATCTAGTGGACCTAGACAAGGATGAGGTATTGTTAGCATGGGAGCCTCCCAATAGAATTACATAAGAGGTTGTTGCGTAGGAAATGTTCTGTGATTCATCGGAAACATTGGATGGTTGTGTTATATTGGAGATAAAGGTGATGATTGCCTATGGTTCATAACATTTGAGAGCACATGAGAAACACTATGAAACCCATAATACTGAGTTAGCACCTGTAGTCTTCACGCTAAATATACAGAGACAATACTTGATGGGTGAGTTGTTTATTTTATATTCTGATCAGAAGAGTCTCCATTATATATTCTATTGGAATGATTTTATCATGAGATGGAGTAAATTGATAGAGTTACTATATAATTGTGTGTTTATGATTGACTATACTCTAAGGAAGTGGAATGTAGTAGCATATTATCTCACCAAGAGATATTTTTCATAGTTTCTTATTAATTGTCATCGTGTTTGGACTCATTCCTACTATCATTTGTGGATGGATGTAGAGAAGGTTAACTCCAATAGTTTTTGGTCATCCATCATCTCTTGCAACATGTATGGGAGACATAGCTTTGGGATACTGAATGTGGGAACCTACATACTCCAACATCTACTCGACATGTGCGTGATATGTTTTAAGATAGTGGGGAGCATGTTGATCTTTTTATAGGTTACACATTGGTACCAGTGAAATTTATGGAGGAATTCCATAGAGATTTTTATACATATCTTTTGTCAATACATCCAGATATTGAATAAATATATCAGGACATATGATGTTTGTTTTTTTATTTATGTTAGAATAGAAGGGTTTCAGATCATTAATCTCAATTTTTTATTAGTCAGAAAGTTAATGTTGAGAACAAAGTTCTAGTGGGTTTAGCTTAACCCCACTAGGTGATAGAGTAGTAGTGGGATATAATATACAAGGATTTTGTAATGGGCATACCATGTACATCCAAGGAAAATGATTCTATATAGGTGATTATAGACCGACTCAACATGTCATTTCAATTCTTATATACAAAATAGAAGATCTCAGCAGAGTTCTTGGGATACGTCTACATGTAGGAGATTGTCTGACTTTATAGGGTTCTATTGATGATCGTTTATGATTACGAGGAACTCTTCACATCCCATTTTTAGAATTGATTAGTAGAGGCCTTGAAGACTCATATTTTCATGATCACAATATTCCACGCCCAAATTGATAACCAGATAGAGTGGACCATTCAGGTCTTCAAGGATATTTTATTAGATATCATGTTATACTTTGGTTGTAGTTGGGTGGATCACGTATTATTAGTGGGGTTTATGTACAACACTCACTATAATTACACCATCATTATGAAACTCTCAGTAGATTTTTTTATTTTGAATCAACAAGTCACCTATTTGTTGGACTCACCCAATTGAGTCAGCACTCATGGTCCAAGAGTGGGTAGAAGAAACAACCAAGAAGTTTCAAATCATTCAGGAGTGGATGAAGACTACACATAACTATCAAAATTATTATGAGTGAAGAAAATAGAGGTATTTGAAGTTCAAGGTGGGAGACCATGTCTTCCTAAAGGTTTCACCATGACATGGATTATGATGATTTTTCCTGGTCACAAAGATATCTTCATGATTCATTAGCCCTTTTAGATACTGCATAATGTAGGCAAGGTGGTGTACCACTTAGCTCTACCACTATTGTAAGATTAGTTACATGATGTATTCAATGTCTCATCTATAGATGTATGTACATAAACCCTAAAAGGTTATTGAATAGGGTGAGATGGATATTGTGGATGGAGCTACATTTGTGGAGTACCGAGTAGAGATTGATGATATGAAGGAGAGGATCCTCCATGGGAATACGATTCCATTAGTGGTTGTCTAGTGAAATCCTGAGATTATTCGACAGAACACATGGGAGTGGGAGGCACAGATCAATTCTCAGTACTCACATCTCTTTGAGTAACCTTTATTTTTGATTTTCATAATACAAATCCACATTATGGGGATAATATAACAACTCAAATTTTCCCTGTATTATTTTTGGATACTTTTTATATTCTTGTCGAATCCTAGAGCTAAGACAGAGTGAGATTCTGAGGCTCAGTGTGCCTGGTGTTCCCAAAATAATTTTTTGAAATTTATTAAATATATTAATTAGAATTTTCACCCACTGTTATGTAAAAGGTAAAATACCATAATAATGGGGTTCTCGACAATAAATCTTTGAGAACCATGGATATTAGAACATGATTTTTACACTAGATGTGAAATTACCATGGTCAGGACGTGATGTATTTAGAAACTTCATACTATGAGTAAAATTAATAAAATAAATAAATAAATAATTTTATTTTATTTCACTGAAATAGTGACCTAAAAATCAATAAATAATCATTTTTTGATAATTAATAGGTTTAGCCACTAAAACTTAGATATCCATAGGGTTGTTGGAGAGTCTTTGACCATGATTTTGTTGGTAGAAAATAATTATATCAGATATTGACAGGTAGTGTGAAAATAATTCAGAGGATCTTTCCTATGTTCATGGTGAAACAACATTCATTGTATGTGATGGATCAAGATTGTGGTAGGATGTTATTTGAATTTTATTTAGTTCCACATTTTGGTTTCTGTAATGAAAATAGATCAGTCAACCAACTGATAGATCAATAAATCTTGATTATAATGGGATTGGTTTATTTTAAGGATTTTTATGGAGAATTTATTTATTCATCTTAATTATTCTATTTTCATTATAATGAAAACGAATCTAGGTCAACTGGAAATTTAAACGAGGTTCATTCCTTTTTTATTGATCTTTTCATTTTACCCACAATCCTTCATTTAACGCAAGAATTTGTCATTGGATTTTGGTTCAACAGATCCTGATGAATTGATCGTTGCACACCTGTTTCATGGAACAATAATATAATATTGTATATCCATAATCAGAACGACATGTCAGTTGTGTGATAATGGAAATGATAGTGGATGAGATGATCTATGTACCGATTTTTCATGTCCATCAGAATTCAATAAATAACTCCATTCAAAGGCATTTTCTAAACAAATCAAATAGCTGGATGATTTATTTCACCGATGGAAAGGCTCAGAATACCTAGTTTCCTAGTTTTCTGGGTGAGGAATAACCGGAATGGAGGTAGGAGTGCCGAATTAGATGCGTAGAAACCAAATCTTTAAGTTTGGAAATTTTCATGCTACATAGAATTTTATTTGAAATGATATGACTTTGGGGCCCCTCTGTATAGTTTTAAGGGTTTTAGGGGGAAGTTAAGTGTCACATGATGTTTGGACGTCTCACATGGAGTGTGGTCCCCCTTGCTGGGCTCAATGTGTATCTTAGAGGGTACATGAAAATGAGTTGGAGTACATGGGCACAGGAACTCAGTGTACTCCCACACTAACATGACCTAGATTAAAAGTGCATGGGTCAATCCATGTACTGGTATATTGGAATGGTACGTGAGAGAACTACATTCCTTGTATTGTTTTATATTAAAGGGACACGAGACATTGGATATTTACACTGGTAGTACACCAGGTTGAAGGGACAAAATGTGTAACCCTAATACACAGTGTTTACTATCAATAATTTTTCATGAATACCTTTTCCTATATACCTTGTATAATATTTATTAGGGCGAATTCCCCATATCCATTCCCAAAGATTAAGTATGTAATTGACTCATAGAGATAGGATAAAATCCCTTTAGCATGAATTCATGGATAGAGTCGTTGTAATCCTTCCGTGAGGCCCAATGTGAGATTTTATTTTCATATTTGGTCTCTAGGTGGAGTTTTTTTATTGACATAAATAATAGAACAGAGGATCTGATCCCTTACATAGCGGGTTAATCTAGATTGAGTTGTTCGTATACCCATGGCCTTGGGAGTGATCCTAATATGTGTATCTTATCTCTTTAGAGTATAAGTTTATACTTATACTTGTGATACATGATGAGAATTACCTCTCAAATGGATGTTATCAGTGCTATCATAATCATTAAATGTGTTCTCCCTGGGGAGTTCATTGTGGAAACATTGAGCTGGAATGTTAGGGTAGAATTACATTTGTGACACACCATTATATTGATTATCGTTGATGAGTATATTTCGATATTATTTTTATATATGTTTTAGAAATAGGCCCATGTAGACTTGAAAATATTCTTTTCTTATACACATTATGGTTTCAGAGTATTCTACTGTCTATTTTTATTGTCACCCATGCACATGATTTTCCCATATGTTTCATGTCCTGTGAAGACGATCAAACATTAAACAGAGTCCTAGATGGACAAGGACTAGATGTTGATTAATTAGATTAGAAATACAGAGGTGTGTTACTATGGTATTTATGAAGCACTTCCTAGTAATACTTTCAATTTGGACGTGTTTTCAAACTCTTTTTGGTGGGATTGCATTTGGAATTTTTAATTTTCATTACATAATAGCATACTCTGGTTATGGGATTTAGATTTATTCATTCATGGTAATTAAATTGTTTTTACAATCCAAAATTATATGGTCTTAGTGATATGCCTACTCAGTGTTAGTCTCCAGCCTCTTGCCTATAAGAAGTGGTCATGGGTAGTTGCATCATTTGCCCCATTGGGATGGGTCATGAAAATAACAACCCATAGAATCAAAAAGAAAATAATTTATCATATTTTAATAACAAATTTCATCCATGAAATACATATAAATGAACAAGGCTCACAAACTAGAATTTAATGTTGCCAACTACAATAACCATGAGACGGTTCCCACTTTATTACATTGGCATAAATATAAGGGGTCAAATCCTTGTGTATGGATGAGTTTTAATATTTATGATATCCAGACACATACATTTTACCAATTTTATTAAGAGAAATAAAACACATATTATAGTAATGGAAATTTTTTTTCATCCTTGAACTCATTATAAGAAGTATTCTTCATATCTAGGGAAATGAAAAAATTAAATGAAGGATAAAATTCTTTCTAAGGTTTAAATATAGTGGAATATGCCATTTCTTAATAAATCATAATTAATATGGAAAATAAAATTACTGAACACACATGCTATTTTATCAATAACATGACTATGATATTTGGGTAAGTCATAATAAATATGTAAAGGTAACTAATTGAAAACAAATTGCATTTAATCAATCAACTAGGAATGATATTAATCGAGATATAATATCAACTAAAAATAATTTGGGAAATAATAATAAATAAATTCTCTATGATGGAAATACACTATTATTGGACACTATGAACTTAGGCATCATGATTCCTATATTATCATGACCATTCTCAATATTGTTTAAAATATATCGGTAAAGACACATATGATTTGGACCAATTATTTATCTCTTGGTACCTATAGATGCATTAAGGGGAAATATATAATGAGGAAACACCCATAAATGCATGTAAAAATATTCTCCATGTATTTAATAATCATTTTAATTCATGAATACATTTTCCATATCATGAAATATACATATTAATTAAAGGATACATATATATGAATATTTCCCGAGTTGATAAAATAAAATAAATTTAAATACTATATATAAAATGATATATAGTGTAGTTAATGATCATTTCTGTGATACAAGGAATATGTATATTTAAGATAAATTTAATGACTAATGAACAATGAGTTAAAGAAATTGATTGTTTTATGGGAAAAATATCAACAAAAAATTAAAGTGATAATGTACAATCCCTTTTACCTATTGGTAAATTTTAAATTTTAACCCATTGAATAAAAAAAATGAAATAAAACATTAATAATCTTGATTAAATAGGTATTCATGTTTAACACATCATATGGGTAGTATATAAAACACAAAAAGTGAATATGTTCATATTGAAAAATATTTATCAATGATAACAAACTGAGAAAAAATTCTTTACCAGTGGGTAATGTTCAAGTAAATTCTCGTTGAATGAGATAATTAAAACTTAAACGTAATATAGCCTAAATTATGAATTTTTAGGATATTACCATAAAAGGGGTAGTATGTAAACCATATTAAAGAAAGTACCTGAAAAATAATAAAATATGCTTAAATGAATGGAAATGTTGGCGATGTCCCTTACCACACGCTTTATTTTGGATGGACACATATTAAACTCATTTAGATTAGATTTTAGCATTTTATTAATTAAAAATTGAATCATATTCATTTTTATAATATCATATATGATCCCCTAATCACATTTTACTACCGTTATTTTAATAACATTTCATTATTTTCATTATTTTGTGTGTTAATTGACTTATTTTCCCATTCAGGTTTATGTTTTTGTCCCATAAATATTATATAGTTAAATCATATAATGAATTATAATAATGTTATATATATAATATTAACTCATTTTATACATTTTAATAATCATTCTTCAATATTGGACCTGGAAAATGAATCACATCACTTTCTGGAGATGGTATGACATACATATACATGAGCAACTATATCATACCCTTAATGAGTGTAAGGGTATAAAAGTAGTTGATATATTAATATTATATAATTTATATAATGTCATATATATCACATATATTCATTAAATTTATTCTTATTACCTTCCATGTGAATCATAATTGAAAAAATAACCACACCACTTCACAAGGCGGTAGTCCGCTGTACACAGAAGCATCATTATAGTATTTTAATTAGAATGCAAAGTAAGTAGGTATATGTGTTATTAAATTTAAATAAATATAATAATATCATTAATTTATTATAAATTATTTGAACACATCATTATATCTATCCTAGAATTGTGGTGATGGAAAACATTTTATATCAGTTCGCAAGGTAGTAGTCCACCGTACACACGATTGATGGGTTTGCTTCTCAATTGTTGGAATAATAGATGTACATAACTCATTTAACTAACTCAATAACATAATTTTACAAGGTTGAAACTAGTTTAATTTTATATTCAAGAAGAAATGACGTATAATGGTGGTGTAAGCGGAAATAAAATAATAATGACTGTTTAAGAATGTTAACTCTTCTATGAGTAAATTCCTTTGGTTTATGCCAATATACTTGATAGAATAGATTATTGAAAAAACCAATGGATTTAAGATGATTTCAAGTGATTAAGGATGTCATTTGGGTAGGAATGTTTTGAGAAAAATGACTTTGGAATTATAAATATAGGTGGAATGTGGGCTGCCTTTTATAAGTGGGGGAGGGGAAACATATTAAATTTTTTAAAGGAATTAATTACACAGAAATTTTTATTATGTCAAAAGCCTCCATTATGGTTAATTATCAACCAATAGTGGCTATAATCATGAAATATAGACATATAATTTGGGTTTACTTGTTTTTATGTCATTTTAAACCATATCACCTTATTTTAACCCCTAGTAAATATGTTTTTACCATAACCGTAGTAGTTAATTTTTTTGGATTTTATTACCCATGAGATACAAGATTATTTAGAACTTATTAGATAATATAAATTATTATGATTCCAAATATAGAATCCTTTTTTCCCAATCCAATTCATATAATTGGTATAAATCATTTAAAAATTATATCTGCATACGCAATGAAAAAACTATTTCCATATATAAAATTCTCAATTATTTATATGGTTTTATTATAAAAAGTGAATATGGAATTTATTACAATAACAGAAATTGTATTTACTATAATATAATTGAAATAATTTTACTTTAAATATAATTGAATATTTAATTTATATATTTAAATAATTTAAATGAAAAGGTAGTTTTCAAATAAAAATTAATATTGTTCATTATTCATGGAAAAATGAAACTTCTCAGAAATACCCCAAAAATTCACCACAATATAATTTTTATATGATGATTTAAATTATTTATTTTATTTTATGAAATTATTTTTATAAATGATTTATAAAATTATTTTATCATAAGTGCCTAAGAAGTGATGAAGCCATTTTATTTAAAAAATTATTTTTGTAGAAAAAATTTCTTTTACTATCACATGATTTTAATTTTATTTGTAATATATTGATTTCAATTAATTTACAATACACATGTATAAACCAAAAAATTATATAAATTTATTTATTACAATTTATATCCTTTAACTTAATGTATAGATTATAATTTTCATGATTAAATAATGTTATAATTATTAATTTTCATTGAAACCTGGTGTTGCATGAATCATAGGTTATATAAGACATTGATATTAATTAAAGTGAATTAAAACATAAATTCACAGGGTGTTTCATTATTCCATATTATTAATATTTCATCCTAAAAATATCATAGGTATTACTTTATAAACTGCTTTTGGCAATTTTAATTTATAACATCCAATGGTTCCCATGTTTCTTTCTCCATTTTCTAGCTTCACCAAAGTACCTTTACCAAATGAGTTATCGAGTTCCCCAATAAATGGTATCTTTTATAATTAATATGGATAGATTATTCATATTATGAATGTTTTAGTTCCAATTATATTTCATTATAGGGGAGCACATGCATCTGGTCTGGAATATACTTCCTTAAATATGATATATGAAACACGTCATGTACGTCTGAGAGACTTGGGTCCATTTTCAATTGTTAAGCCACGAAATAAATCCTTTCCAAACCTTAAAAGGTTCCAATGTACATGGGTTTCAATTTCCCTTTCTTAAAAACACTATGAAACCCTTATATATAGATTTTCTCAAGAAAACATGATCTCCCACATTGAATTCAAAATTTTCATTCTAATTATCAATATTAAATTATTAAGTATGTATAGATTCTTTAATGTGATCTTGAATTGAATTTAACTTTGTTTTTCAATATTCAAAAGGTTTTGGGTATAAGATTTTCCATTCACCAACTTCTTAATAATATGTTGGAGTGTGTAATCTCTTCCCATATTATTCTAATACAGCTCCATTTGAATACTTTTTTGGAAACTATTATTATTCAAAAACAATAACAATGATAAATATTGATTGCATATATGTGTTGAAATTCAATAGTGTATGACCTCAATATGTATTCAATTTTTGGAATATTCATTTTGGAATTTCTATTAGATTGATATTGGTATGAATTTCTCAAATGATTATTGATATCAAAATCCTACTGAAGACACATAAAATTTTGATGTAAAATGTGGATCATGATTAGACATAATCGAAACAGGTGAACCATAGAGTCATGTAACATTTTTAATATAGAACCTTGAAAGGATCTTAAGAAGGAAATATTCTCTTATAGTGATGAAATGTTAAAATTTGGTTTGGTAATCAATGATATCCCATATTCCATCATTCTTTCTAGAAGTCATTTCTAGTACTATGAAGAATTGCAATGTAATTTCATCCATTTTGAACATGGGAATACGAATAGGTTTATTTAATACCCTAGGATTTTGTCTCAAACCCTTCAAAAGTTGATAACGAAATATTTGGACAAATAATAAACAATTTCATGATTCATATTATCCCAAAAAACATTTCCTCAAATCTCTATACATATTTGTGCTACCAGGGTGTATAAGGATGTTCAAGGTATGAGGAACATCCAATAATTACTTTTTTATCTCAGGTATATATGAAATACATAATATCATTCCAAATATATGAACACCACGTTCATAAATGATGACTGATAATTTTCCACCATTAATATCGTTAATTGTCTCCAAAACGTTCCCATAATATGATTAATAAATTTTTAGTTATCTATTAATGATCATTTTCCAATAATTGTAGAAAAGGTGGATGTATCTTCTTCATCAATAATTACCACATATATATTTACAAGATCCATCAATATATGATACCTAAAAATCTTCATTTTGATCATAATTCCATGATCTTTCCTACTCAATTCATTCACTAACTTATTTTCTTCCCCTGGGTGGTAGTGTATTAGGAAATGAAAATCCTTGAATAGATTAAGAAATATCTTTTTTTTCATATTAAAATCTTTCTAGGAAAATATTTATTTTTGTCTTCTATGATCCATGTATATATTACATCATTTACCATATAGATACTGTATCCATGTCTTAAATGAAAAGATTAAAGTAAATAACTCAAGATCATCATTTTTATTTTTCATCTTAGTACTCCTAAATTTCCATGATGCATATGAAATAACATTATAAATTTTCAAAAATACACACGGATTCCCTTATTTGAGGCATCACTATTTATCAAAACCCCATTATTTCTAGTTGGTAGAATCCAAATTGAATCATTGACAAATTTCATATTCTGTTCTTCAAAAAATTCATCAGATTGTTTTTTCAAAGAAAGCTTGACCCCTTTATGTGTATGATTCATTAACGAGGTTTTAAATTAGGAATCATTCTGAAAAAAAACATTGATAGTTACCCTCCAACCCAATGATACAATAAACCCCAATTATGTTTTTTGGTGTAGGCCATTCATCAAATACCATTATCTTTGTAGGATCACCTAAGATTTCATACTTGGAGACAATATGGATAAGAAAATTAACTTCTTAATTCCAAAAATCACACTTAATAAATTTACTTTAAAACTAGTTACTTATAAGATTCCCCAGAATGACCCACAAGTGATTCTAATAGACCTCATAGATTTTATAATAAAGTAAGATATCACCAATGAATACAGAAAAAATCATCATGACATTCCTTAGATACACTATTTATTGGATCTATAAAAATATAGGGTATATTAGTTAGTGAAAATGGAATTACAGTAAAATCATAATTTACATACCACACTCAAAAAGTAATCTTAAGATAATATTACTTACTCTCAATTTATGATACCCAAACTGAATTTAACATTTGAAAAAAATATGTCCATATGATGTTTATAAAATAATCCCTAAATGGGAGGTATATTATAATTTTTCTTTAATTAAATAACATTGATTTTACTATAATTATTTCAAAACATCATGGATCTATCATTATTTTTAATGGAGTGAACATGGGATCCCTAGAGTGAAACAATAGGGTGAATAAATTCCTTATCTCAAAACTCCTATAGTTGTTTCTTAAATTACACTCTTTTCAATTTTTTCATTTTATAAGTAGTCGTTGATATTCTTCTTACTATAGTGATTGAATTAAGGAAAAACTATCTTTATGATCTGGGTAATTTCTATATAATTATTTAGTAAATACATTAATGTATTCTTGTACAATATGAATATACTAAATTTAAACATTACCTTCAATATCCCCATGTTATTTGTTATCTTCTTCCCAATGTATGTCATATACCAGATCTATAGGGGTGGATCTAGGAAAGTCTGAGATGATGACATACTTACTCTAAATATAAGGAATACTATATCTTCCCCAGGAATCATAATTTCCTTCTTCATACAATAAGTGTTTTTCATCATATTTTGAATGATTTTATATAACTATAATTATATCAAATTCAAACATAGGTTTAATAAAATGGTAGTTAAATATATCACATTTGTGTGACATAATGGGGTTTATATGACACATCCTCATTATAGCGAGACTTACACAATGATTTTTGACAAAAAAACCACTATTAATGGAAATAAAAAATCTTATTGGAAAAAATTAGAGATATAAAATTGTTTGAGGATCGAAACTCAAATAAATAATTAGTTAAATTTTAATCTATGATTAAATTACCTTCTAACACATCATTGATTACTTCTACCTTAGTAAAAGTGATCACATATGCTCGAACTTCTCCCCTTAGCCTCTTATGTGGTAGATTATATTGAAACATGAGGAATTTGTTTTCACTGTTCCCCATATCCCAACAATCAATACAAATAATAAAAATTTATTATTTCATACCCTTACATTATTTATCTTGATGGACCTTATTTGAAAACATAAAAAACTCCCAAGACCTTAAGTAATTTCCTTGGATGATTATTTTAACAGTTCTCACAAGGTTTATATTTCTTCATTATCAACTACATATTTGATTCATTCCCTATTTCTTGCTGATCATTCAACCTATTATTTTTTTAGATTAATAAAACAAGTATAATCTTTATAATTCCTTCTCTATTTTGAAGTTAAATAAAACAATTTCATTATATGAAGAAAACACATAATAGACTAGAACCAGTTTGAGACATGTCTTATCCCCTTTATAGAAATGTTTAATCATTAAATTTTTGTTTTGTATATAATCTATAATATACTTGGCTAACCCTGAAAAGGTATCCACATACTCATATACATTGATTTTTCCATTTTATTTATGCTGATGAATTTTATCTTAATTTAATTTTATTTCTCAGGAGTTTAATTGTTTTTAGAGAACATCCCCTTAAAATATTTCTATTACATGAGTTATATTTCTTCATATACATTTGTATTCTGGATCAATGACCAACATTGACCATCATCACCTTTTATAAAATACACTTCATGTGTAACCTTTTCCTTTTAATGGATTCTCAAACCCATAAATATCCACTCAAGAGACATATTCCATTTCTCATATACCATTTTATTAGTATTCCTACCAAATGATGTGGGATTAAACAGCATAGTTTCACCTAATATTGGTGAATCTCACTATGGAATTTGTTACTCTGTCTGTGTGAGGTTATTTTTCATAATCTAATTTAGCTTATATTACAAATCCATGATAAACTATGTTTTAATACTAGCTATATTTTATTTCCTTGTAGGTCAGACTCTACATTGTCCAAGAGTATTGATGCCCTTCTTACTTCATGGTGTCATTTCTAAACAACGCAATATACCATATTAGCTTGTAAAATTATGTTTCTTAATTACAATTTAAAATTATAAATATATTTAGTCACTTTAAATATATAAAATTTTATTCAGTGTTAGTATTCAAATAATAGAAATTATTTCTCTGGGAATTTCATTATTTTCAAATCCTTCATTATATATTATAATGAAAATGTGAATTATCATAAGTATATAACCTAGGAGTATCAAAAAAAGTGAAAACAAAGGATTGTTTCCATATAAAAAGTGATTATTAGGTCAATACCAATTCAACCATTTTATAGTTATTACCCCTAGATATATATGTTCTTGAATGATGTCCAATTGTAATATCCATGCAGTGATGTATTTATATGGAAACCCACATACTATCCTCCTTAAAAAACATTAGGATGTTTTTATTTATTGGTACTTAATGTTTATCATAGGTTTATGTTTCTAGATATATACATTCCATAATACAGTTCTTGATATATCTATTAAAAATCATTTGATACCTCAAGTATCAATATCGACTCTACTAACATTGAGTCGGTTCTCAATATTTTACTTTGGAATATATATTACTAGTCAGATCCTCAAGGGCATATCAGTTTAGCAGTTATAGAGATCCAAATACATAGAAGATCCCAATTTTGTGTTGTAATATAAAATAAAAACCACACTAATGGAATACATTTGGTATCATTGAACACATTTTATGATTTCTTCAACATATCCTAGGTAAGGTAAATGAAATAAGGGAGAGATGAATTTCTTAGTAAAGTTTACATAAAATAAAATCTATCATGAATGAATAAATAATAATCATCATATAAATTTTAATAACTAAAAATATATTCCATTTGATTGACAACTTGACTATTATAATGCGATAGGGCATAATCAATATGGAGATGTAAATATTATAAAACACATGCCATTTTATTAATAAAATAATAATAAAATGTATCTAAGGATAATATAATAGTGAAAATATCATGCATAGTAATAATAATTTAATTATTGATGAATGAAATAATTAATTAATGTATTTCATGATATTAGGCATCACAATACCTCTAATGTTAAGAGAATTCATATGACTATTTAAAATTGTTGGTTAAAATCCTTTTATTCGTGCAAGATAATTTGACTCATGAGAGCTATCAATGAATCAGGGGCCTATCTAGAAATGGTACCAAAATGTAAATACAGGTCCAAATAATTCCTCATGCATCAAATAATTGATTTAATTCATGAATAAATTTCCGTTATCATCAAATATTCATATTGAGTAAAGGATATGAATTTATAAATATTTCACATGTTAGTAAAATAAAAATAAAGTTGGAAACCATATTTAAAATGGTATATGGTTTATGAAATAATTTTATATAATATAAAATTTATTTCTATATTTAATATAAATGTAATGGCCAATGTAAATTATGACAATACAATATTTTTTTAAGATAATGTTAACAATCACAAAAAAATTGAGAATTTCATTTAAATTTTACCTCTTGGTTAGTTTTAAATTTATCTCCTCAATGAAAATTTGAAAGAAAACATTAATTATCATGAAATAATATTTATTAATGTGAAAATACAAAATGGGGTAGTATTTACACCAAATAAAATTATATAGGTGTATATAAATAAATATTTCTCAATAAAATTTAATGTGACCTGAAATCCCTTACAACATGGTAATGTTTATGTAAAAAAAACTTTGATGAAATAATTAAAATGTAAACATAAAATACAATGAATTATTAAATATTAATTATATTACCTGAAATATGGGTTGTATTTACACCATAAAAACGAAACTAGCTACATAATAATTAAATATTCTTCAATAAAGGGAAATTGAGATGTTGTCCCTTACCTGATGATTCCTTTTTGTTGAAAATTATTTAACATACTGTATAATCATTTTAATATTTTTAATATTTAAAAAAATCATATTAATATTTATAATATTAATAGTACTCGATTATAACTTTTTCCACCCTTTTTCTAAAAACATCTCATCATTTTCATTCTTTCTTGTGTTAATTT
Organism: Viscum album; assembly: GCA_963277665.1. Classification (NCBI taxonomy): domain Eukaryota; kingdom Viridiplantae; phylum Streptophyta; class Magnoliopsida; order Santalales; family Viscaceae; genus Viscum; species Viscum album. The sequence continues at coordinate 1,351,482,058 of OY728153.1, read as the reverse complement.
ACTTGTTTTTTCATATATATTTTGTCATTAAAATGTCAGTTCTTATAGATATTATATAGTTATATAATATCTAAAATTATATTAATGTTGTTAATATCATATTTTCTCAATATATACATTTTCTTAATGGGTATTTTTTGGTTATATAATGAAATCTAATTGCATCTCTTTAAAAAGATCATAGATCGAATATACACATGTCTGATGACATAATTCATTTAATGAGTAAATGCGTATGGAAGTTTGCGATATATTAATCTTAAAAAATTTATATCATTTTATATATATCATATATAATCATTAAATTTATCACTATTTCCTTCCATGTAAAATGTGTGTTAAAAATATTTCATATCACTTCATGTTACGGTAGTCCACCACACACACAAGCGACATTATCATATTTTAAATAGAATGGAATGTAAGATGGTATATGTGATATTATAATTTATAAATATTACTAATGTAAGAAATATAATATAATATTATTATATCCATCATTATATCCATCTTTTGAAGGTAGCGATGGACAATGAATTATATCGGTTCATGAGGTTGTAGTCCGTCGTACACACAATCGTGGGATTCGTTTCCCATTTGCTGGAATATGAGACATATATAAGTATTTAAATTTTCATAAGAATATATGATTATATGGAATATATGGTGTTATTATATTATCATTATTAAATAAGTTTTTAGGGATTTTAAAAAAATAAATAAAATGAAAACACTTCTTTATGAACATTACTTCTTATTTGAGGAACTTCTTTGGGTTTTACCCAAAATCCTTTATAGGAATGATTTATGATCAAAAAAAGGAATATAAGATGTTGGTAGAGGATTAACAATGTGATTTGGGTAGGTATTGGGTGATTCAAATGGATTTTAATGTTTGAAGAGTGGAAGATATGGGATGGTTTTTATAAGTGGGTGAGAGGAAAGACATGTAATTTTTGAAATGAATCATTTTAAATATTGTTCTTATCTGGTTAAAATCCTACAAAAAAGTGAAATTATAGAACCTTATAGGTGATATGGTCAAAATATGGGCATATGATTGGCGTTGAACAAGTGTTTTGGTTACTTTTGACTCTTATCTTATTTTTTGTTTCACTCAAATGAATATCAATTTTTTCCTTTTCTATGATAAATAATTTTTAGATTTTCCACTATGGATGATTGGAAAAAATTAAGTTGAAATTATTTGATAATATAAATTATCTTATTCCAAATAAGGAATACATTTTTTAAAATTAAATTCATAAAATATGAAAAATCCAATTTAATATTATACCTGTAGACGTGATGAAAAATTGGGTTTCCAAGGAGAAATTTATCATATTCATTAAAGATCTTAATAAAAAAATTCAATATGAAATTGATTCCAAATAACTACATTATATTTATAATAAAATAATTGGACAAATTTTACTTTGAAAAATTTGTAAACATAATTTAACTTCGTAAATCATTTAAGAGAAAATGAAGTTTTCAAAATATAAATTAGTATTTTCCCTATTCATATAAAAATGAATATTCTCATAGAAACCCCAAATAAACACGTTGAGATAATTTGGATATGAAAAATTAAATAATTAGTTTGATTTTATCTAAAAAATATTATAAAATAGAGAAAAAAATTAATATTATCACAAGTTCACATGAATTGATGGAACCATTTTATTTTTAGAAATATTTTTCACTAAAACATTCCATTTTCAATCAAATTATTTTTATCTTATTTTATAAATATATATCCATTTATTTTATTTTACACAATTATAAACCATATAATATCCATAACTTTAATAGTACAGTTTATACCAGAAAACATAGTGGCTGGGTTATAATGGTCATGTTTAGATAATATTTTAATAGAATATTTTATTTTAGATTAGGTATTACATACAACACATGAAATTCAAGAGATTGAATTTAATTAAAAGGATATTAAACCCAAAGTCTTAGGCTGTTAAAAGGGCATAGAAAAATTATGATTGAAGTGTAATAATAAGACTAAAAACACTATGGAAATCTATGAATTACATCCTAATATTTCTACTATCTTCACAATCCTCAACTAATTAATCTGTCATGACCCCTTTCCATTCCATGGATCCATGATCATGATTTTTGCATGTGCATCGATATTTCCTTAGTGATTTTGAGTAATAAATCCGAGAAGATACCATAAATTAATTCTTATCATGTGTTAACAACAATAAGAAAATATGAAAGAAATAATAAACAATCAAATACCGAGAACTTGTGTAATAAATAAGCCACAAAAGATTTGGGAATTCCTAGACCATATCCATTCTCGAAGGGTAACCAAAATGGATGTTCAGAGTAATCATGTGCTGTCCAAAATTCCAGTGATCATTTCTCTCAGAACTTCCAAGGCCCCAATTTATATTAAAACACAATATCCTAAAATCCTATCACTATGAAAGGTCAGGTATCAAGACTATCAACCCTCATATCAGTCACTCGTTAGGCCTCAAGGTTGTCAAATCCTATATATGTATTGTTTGAGGAAAAAATTACATCATAACCTAGATTTAACTACCACGACATTGGAAAAAAGGAAATCATGCCCCATCCATGTTTTTAGGTAGATTATCATCATAATCACAAGTCATTCACACCCCCTAAGATATAACCATATAACTATGGTTCACCTTTTACAAGTACTAATGTAATACCTCAAAAATAATGGTATTTACACATAGTAGGGTATAGAATATAAATTTAGAACATAAAATTTAATCATGATGATAAGAAGTAACATAAAAGTATATTTTTTCAAAATCAAACATGGGATAACAAGATCTATAATCATATTTGTGCAATAAAAAATCACATATGGGTTTCATTAGATACATACACCTGAGATCACAATCAAGCATGAAAATTAAGATATTCCAATAAAAGTATCACATCATGAAAACATGATTATAAAATGGTCCCAAATGGTAAGGAAGTTACTTCCTTAATATTATTCCTTATTTTTGTCATAAACTATTGAGAAGAAATGCACAAGTTTTACCCAAGATCTAAACTGATCGATCCCACATACCAAGAATCCCGTGAACCGGTCCCAAATTAAACACATCATTGATCTATAATAAGATTATAGAATATTTTAAGCTAATGGAGTAGCTTTTACACCGACATAACTTATGGGATTGATCAATGTAGGTTTCATTTCCAATCAATATCCTCCACTATTCTGGAAATGATCCATGAATTCACTATTAGATGGAATCTGAATATATATATAAACAATACAGGAGATGTATGATTCATATCAATTGAATAAGGTTAGATACAAAACAAACTAGAGGAATGAAGATTCGGTTTTCACATACCTTAACTCTTGATCATCATCACAATTTGATTCACAAGAATCCAACATATAATGAGGGAAAAAAATGAGGAAATTTTTTAGAGTACCAAAATTTGAGATAGATTCCTATAGGAAAAATAATAGGGTAAAACTCGAAATTAATGGTTGTTAAAAAGTATTTTTGGATCATTAAAACATGTTCAAATGGTTTGGTCACAAAACATGAAAAACCATCCACCAATTGTTTGACACTTTCATCCTTACCTCACATGGATTGTCAAACCAGACACCAAACATGTTTCTGACCATTGTAACTTGTTTCATATTTTTTAGGTGACGGTTGACACTTATATAAATAGAGAAAAATATCTATTCTCCACCTCAATATTTTATAATAAAACTCACATTCTTTTATAGATAATTAACATTGTTTTGGAAACCATTTTCTAAATGAGATCCTTCGGAAAGGAATCTAAATGTATATAGAAACAACCATAAACCCCCATAAATCAGTGAAACAATCTATAGTTTTAAAAAAATGAATAAATACTATAATGAAATTATAATTCACCTAATAATATGAGGCCATTATAAATAGATTCATGGAGGATATGTGTAATATGACATTGAAAAATCAAATGAAATTTGAGGGCAACCAGCTAAAAAATTAATGAGCTCCACTAATGATTCTATTGTGGTTATATTTAAAAAATATCATTATATTGATTAAGAAAAAAAAAGAATCTATACACTGATACCTTAATTCACAAGATGAAAATTATTTTTGATTAATCATATAAATTTTTATTAGACTATATACATAAAATTTCATATATGTTGTAGATTCATATTAATCATAATTTTTGACTCACCAAGTTTATTAAAAGAAATATCTAATAAACTCAATAAGGCCAATATTAGTTTAATCAAATATATATATCATGTTCATGAATTTGGGAACACCAATTCCATGGATACTAGTTGTATGTATTCAAAAATATAAATTATATAGGCTTAATAACTTTTTCTAATTTTTGTATAGAAAGATCATGTATTGAAAACTCGATTTTTTTTTATTTTGGTCAATAAAACAAAGAGGACCTATAGAATAAGATTTAAAATATAGTCTAAAATTGAAAGACCTAATGAGGCTTGAATAAATCAAAATATTTGATATTATGAGGCATGTGGAAGTGATTCCCCACTATGAACCCCATATAAGAAGAATCCTAAGGGTAAATATATTGAGAAAAAAGAGATATCATATTTAAAAATACAGTGTAATTTATTTCAATAATAGTAGAACAAGGATGTGATGGTTGGTGGGAAATACATATAATTCTATAATAATGTGAAATATTTGATGTGTATACTAATCCATTATGAGAATAGGTTGTTTATTTACTATTAAAAGTAAGAAACTATTTCTAAGGAGACATAAAAATGAAGAAAGAAATACACAAAATCTAATAGAAAAATGTTTCATTGAAGATTAAAATACTCAAATTTATTTATAATGGTGTCATTTATTAGGAAATATTTTGAAGAAAAAAATCTTATATAATTATAGTGTAAAAATATAATAACATGATATAAGTACAACCTTATGAAGTGAAGAATAATGTTCACATAAATCATCACGCTTCTGAGCAGACTTATTGATAGAGAAAAAATAAAGACACACTAGAAACATTGATTATATATCAATATTCTAAAAAAAATTTAATGAATATATTTTTTATGTTTATTCATATATTTATAATCTAAATTTAATTTTCGAGATATTTACACACATATATAAAGGACCGTTAGAAACTCAACAAACAAAAAAATGATTAATATGAGAAACATATTAGTTATAAATATCAAAAGAGATAACTAAAAAGCTATTTATGTTATTAAAGAATAAAAGATGTTATTTGATAAAAAATATATAGAAAACATTAGTGAAAAGGATCATAGTTAATTTTTTATATCTTTTGAAAAATATGTTGTTCTATGTAATATAACCAACTCCTTTCAAAAAATTAAGTATGAGTTGATAATACTTCTTACCTTATATGATCATGGATAAATTGACGATTATTTGGTATAAAATGGGTGTTTTATTTGGAAAATACAAGAGGGTGTTTAAAAAAGTTTATTTAGAGGATCAAATATGGATTACATTGTTTTATTAATTAGGTAATATTTTCCTTAAAATGAGCACTTTATTCGAGGATTAGAGTGGTTAATAGATATGTATATTATCATGTATTCAATTAGTTGGATTGTCTTATATATTGTTATGGAAACTACACAGTTTATTTTTCTGCAATATATGCATGTGATAGACTACCCCTAAAAATTGTAAATTATTTTTTATCCCTTATATGTTTCAATTTTAAAATAATCAAATTTTTAATCAAAATGGAAGAAGGAAATAATTATTATTTTTTAAGGATTGACAAAATCTGTAAGAGGAGAAATTCATTGACCACCATGAAGATAGAGATTCCACCCTCACTCAATTGAGTAGTATATTCTAAACCATAAAAAATGGGAGAGATTGAGGTTTAATACCAATCTCTAACTCTTTATATTTCCATTAGATTATACTGTCAAAGGGGAGAAGAAACAAATAAATCCTTAGTGATTTTTTAAAATTTTACAAAGGCAATTAATGATAAAAATGGAATTTATTTATTTTATTTACTAATATTGGTTCATGTGATTCTATGGTGTTTCAAAAATAAATATTTTTTTTATTGATGTAATATTTATGATGGTCTCATTGCTTAAAAAATTGTAAGGGATTTATTTATGTTCCAATGCATGTCATGAATATGGAATTTGTTTTGAAATCATATTATTATATTTTATTGGATTTGTTGTTAATGGTTGATGACACTATTCACCATGATGGATTTTGTTATTAATGTTTTGTAAAAAATTGAAGATTTATATAGTTTGAGAGATTGATATGTGCATGAGAATTTATATTTTTGAATGAGGTTAACGACTAATGAATATCATCCTAAACTAATTTAAGGATAAAAATAGAGAGAGGAGTCTTCAATAAAATAATAATATTCAATATTTTATCATAAATTATGAAATAAATATCGAATTATATTCTATAATATCTATAATGTTTTATGAAGATGTTAGAGTCTATATGTTGTGTTTTTTCACTTAATGAAGATATTCATGAAAGGGTATATAGATTAATTTTTGAAATACTAATTGATGATCAAATTCCTTGTTTATATCATAAATAACTCTCGAAGGATTGATGAATAAAATAAAAAAATTAAGAGAACATATGTTTTTTATTCCTTGTATTGATAATGGAAGTTTCTATTAGCGTCATAATTTCATTTTCATCAATTGATGGAGACGATTCATAAAAAATACCAAACTCAAAGGGGTTTATAAAATGAACCTTTTAAAAGAGTTTGATATGGATTCTACCTTAATAATGTGGATTTAGTGGCATAATAATATAATTTTCTATATACATGTATTGTAGTGTGTTCATGTATTTAGTCTTTGTTAGATATCATTAGGATTATAATAATGTTTTACATATCTTTTTTACATTCACATAAAAAACGTGAATGAAATTTAATTTTAGAATATGATTTCTGGAAACTGAGAAAAGTTTATAGCATCATGTGAATGATTAAAGAAAACATGTGACATTGTGGAAGAATAGAGAATAATCATAGGGATGGATTTAATAGAATCCCTAATATAGGATTTGTGTGAAGAAAATATTGTGTTAATTGGTATGATAATTATGCACCATGATTATGTTATGCTTTTCTAGGAATTTATTTGTCATAGATGATAATGTTTATGTCATGATGATACTGGTAGATTAAAGATTTAATATTTGTTCGAGGATTTTCCCACTAGGATGTTCTGTTGTATGAAAATGTTTATCTCACATGATAAGAATCACATTGTAACATGATTTATTGGATAATGAGAGGTCATTTGAAACATTATGAGGAATCTATTATAATGTGAAGCGAATTATGGGAGATGTTAGGTAAATTCTGATGTAGTATCCATGTGACCTTACACCCAAATGAACGATTTCAAGTTGTATGATATTGTGATTTAAATATGACCATGTTACAATAAGAAAAACAATGTTATAATAATGTATGGAGATTTTTTTTAGATACAATGGTTCTATAATTTATAGATTCACCACACCATGGATGTTTGGTTAAGACACAACCTATGATGAACACATGACCTGATATATATTCTATTTCACAAGCCACACGGTTTTATGGTAAGTAAAGAGAATATTTAATGGACCTGTTGAGATATTTGAAGTGCGTTTTCAGTAGGAATTTTCAGATCCCATGGTTTAAGAAAGCCAACTCTTTGATGAAAAATATAATGATGCAACTAGATGTATTGCACTGAGATTAATAGTGGAATTTCATAATATTGGACAGATCCAAAATACCATGAAATCATATTCCATATCTATTAGTGATGAAAAAATGTTTAAAATTTTCTAATTTTAGTATCCAAATAGATGACATTGGATCATGATTTATGAGAGATATCTAAAGGAAAAATATGAGGGTATCATGGATTCATGGATTTATTAGGATTTCTATAAAATATATATAGATATGAAATATCTCTACAAAATAATTATCCATTCTTATGGGAGAAGTATACTAAGTATGACACACTCATATATGAACAAACAATGAGAATAAGTCGACAATTGAAACATTATGAGATCATTAAGAAGAAAAGAGTTACCCAACTAGGTTTTTCCTAACAGAAGAACATGTGCGTGCCACAAATTCCAATTTTATGGATATTTGAGGAAGAAAAAATAATTATCACACATGTCGGGGAGAATAATTTTTTTCAATCAATTTAAATTACTATAGTTATCGTCATTTTGATTAGATTCTAATTCAATCCTTTTACTACATCTATCAATTAATTAATTATTGATAACAAAGTGGCAATGTTTTAATTGGGATAATAACTTATGATTCATAAGGGATTTAACCACTTGATTAAAATGGTGTTTTTAACCATTTAAACATAGTGTCATGTGCGATCTATATCTGACCTCAAAACATTATTATCTCTATCATTGTTAAGATCATCATGTGATCCATGAACTAGCAAAAAACATGGGTACAATTATTTGTTTGAAATTATAAAAATGTGAAAAGTTTTTATTAGACTTCGACCAAATATTCGCACCCCCTCTCTATAGTTGGGAATCTTCTTAAAGGGGAATCACATGTGTAATCTCATAAATGTTGTAAGATAATGTTTATTATGGGAGTTATCACAATATAATCAAGCCATACATAATATTATAGGTATAAATATTAAAATGATTCTATAAAACTGATAACAAGAGCATACAAGAACCACAAATGATATTAAAAAAGAAATATATAATCTCATACATAATAATAATTAAGACCATAGTTATAGAATGAATAATTTCAGTTGTCATAATAATATTATTAAGGACTCATCCCAAGGAAAAACATAAAAAATGGGATGGCATAAACCACATACCCATGTTTTTCCTTGATATCAATTGATGAAGCGATGGGTTATATAATCCATGCCCCAAATATTAAATAATATGTATAATTAATCTATCGTATGAAGAGAATGTAATATATATATATATCATAACATTACCTTGGTGATGTTATTTATTAACATGAACACGTATTAAAAAATTATCCATACATAATAATTTGATATATGGAACATCATGGTTTCAAAAATCAAATATATGATATAAATATATACGTGAAGATCCATTAATCAAAATTGAAACTATAGGATAATAAAAATTCAAATGAATATATCGATATGAAATGTATGAAAATTGATTTATAGGGTCGTATACATTCATCATATAAGAATATGAATAGGGATTGACTAAAAATTGTAATCGTTTGTAATGGAAGGGAAAAAAGTACAAAAAACCCCCTTTAAAATTAAAATTATTTGTCACAAATATTTGATACACATCAATTATACAAAAATTAACTTATTTGGAAACTTCGAGGTCAGTATACATTTAGCTAAATGGTGAAATTAGGGTAAAAATGAGTTGCATAAACATATAACCTTATAGTGGATTTAACAGATACCCCTACATCAACCATTTATATACAATGTTCACCTATAAGAAATCATATATCCATAATATGATAAAGACATTCAAAATGTTTTTATTTTGAATATAGAGTTTATGGTGATGGAAAAAGTTTACCATTAAAATGCGTTATAAAGGTTGTATAATGAGGTGAAATTATTTTTTTCCCATTAATATTATCATATTATATGTATAAAAATAGATCATAATTAAACCTGATAAAGATATAAAATAAATTAAAAAGGATATAAAATAGAGATGAAGGATGAGACTAAGAACTGATACCCTAAAAATTAGTTTCATAGAACTTGATAAAGAACTCCTTAGAACCCTATAATATCCATATAAATGATTATAAGACAAAAATTGAGATAAAAACTAAATTAAATGGATGTTTAGTAAATTTTATTGAGATTATGGATGCATATTTATATGATATGGTGTATAAGTGTTTATTAATTTAAGGGTGTAGGCTTTATAAATCTATATTGTGGAAAATGTCATACCATGGGTTTACCTATGGGTTTAAACAATAGTATTTGACATTTATGGAATAGGTTATGATATATTTTTGTTATTGTACTGAAGTCCATTTTTTAAAATTAATTTTCAATGGAAAAATATTTTTTAATAAAATAATTGTTTATTAAAACCTCAATCTCATTTTAGATATAAGAACATCCCTGATAGGTTGGAAAATTTATTTTATAATTTAAAATATGTTTTTTATAAAATAACATATTTTAATTTAATAAAACTATGATACTGATTATTATATCAATTTTTTTATAGTGATGTCTAAATACATACTGTGTATTTATATTTTCATTTTTTAATCACTTGAGAATTCAATGGTGTTAAGAATTTATAAATAATTCACTATTGGATGATTTAGATATAATGTTTACAAATTTTAATTCATTTTTATTAAAATAATTTTCTATAAAAAAATTAAATTTAATTATTATATAATCTCTTATTGTATTTTAAATTCATGTATTTGATGCCAAAAATCTTAAATCTCTTTTAAATGATTCTTATTTTTATATTTAGATATATGAATGTAATTACATCCTTATTCAATATTCAATATACATTATTATAATTTTCAATTTTTATATTATGTAACTCTATTATATATTTTATTAGATACATATAGTAGGAATTGACACATTACTAATTCAATTATCATATTTCTAAGTTACTAATATAACAACCACCTAACACTTCCAACAATTATATCAAACATTACAAATCAGCCTTATTAAAATTTATGAAATCATTCATATCATTTTAATAGATTCGATATAACGTCTTCTCCATATTTTGTTAAAGTATTTATAATATAAATTTATATTTTATATTTTTTAATATTTATCCAATATGATCCTCTAGAGTTCAAGATTATATTCATTACCTGTATTTTTTTGTGTTATATTCCCTAGTAATAGTTCCAAAATTCAATGTAATTTTTTAGTTTTTTTTCAACTATAATTATGAAATAAATGAATAGGTTTTCTAAAGTAGATGTTATAATGTATTTTTTATTTTCTATAGTATAGTATTGGGTCTTACATTCTCCCCACCTAAAATAATTTAATCCTTAAAATTTTTGGTATACATGATTTAAATAATAAATATGTGTAATTATTAAATATTTATTCCTTTGGCTCCCAAAATTCTTCCATAATCTTATAAATTTTACATAATACCTTGAATTGCTGTGTTATCTCATTTTTCAATAGTTTCTATCAATCATAAAGAAACATGAAAATGACTTCATTATAGGATATTTTAAGCTCTAATTATATTACATTAGTGATGATTACATTCATTGTGTATATTATGTAATACCACAATAGTGAGACATGGAATATGCCATAAACTTTAGTGTTGTTGGGTGTCATAAAGAAATGATAATCCATAAGTCTAATTATAAGAAAAACATAATAATCCATAATATATCTAACAATTAGCTTTCCTTTTTTAATGAATTACAAAATTCTCTTCTATAGTGACAACTTCATTAAGATGGTTCACCCTACTTGAAACTCCATGTTCTCTCTACAATTATTAGTGTAATTCTATATATATCATTGTGTTTTATTAATAAGATTTTGGATGTATTTTAATTTCTTAGTTTTATCCTCAACTATTTCTACACAAACTAGGTTTTTACTTTTAAAAATTATCTCGACATGTTAGATTATAACATTGATCACTCGCTTCATAGGGAACTCAAGTTGATTTATTTCACTCCACTTAGAATAAAGGAATCATGGTCAATCCCATAGGTATGTAAAAAATAATGTTTCAAGTTGAATATTTCATATTAATTTCTATAAAAAAAATCATGAGGGAAAATAATGAAAAAAAATAAATGGTAACACAAGAATATAGATAAATATTATAAATAAAAATATAGAAAATATCCATATGGTGTATAAATTTAGAATATGGTTATTATAAAAAAAATTTAATGCTTCAATATATTTATGAATTTTATTTATAATGGGGAATTAATGTTTTTTTGTATGGTAAAAAATTACTATCTCAATTATAAATTTATCTTTTGTTCTGAAAAGTAGTTACAAAAAAATTACAAAACCCCTAAAAATATTTGAAATGAGATAATAAAATGGTACTATGATCACTCATTATAATTACCATGCACATACCATTGGTTTTATTCCAATTTTTGTATAACACAATCAATGAATCAGAATTTTTAATTCATAAAATAAATTAGAAAGTGAAAATAAAAAAATAATAGAAAAACACTAGTATTATTTATTAAAATAAACCCATAATATAATATACTACCCAAAAAAGGTCCTCTATCCCCTAATGACCATGGGAATAGTGAAACGGGTAAGAAAAAACGTAACTATTACCAAATATAAAAATTTAATATTAAGAATAATAGTGAAATGGGAAGAAAAATAAGGGAAAAATAATGAATAAGAGAAATACCTACAACTATGGGTGGTCAAGTTGACAGAGTGGAAGGTCCTACCAGTTATGAATAGTTTCTAAATTAGTGTATGAGAAAACTTTTGGTAGGGAAATAAAATTACACATAGTTTAATAATATAAATGTCATGTACTCTTTTCCAACATGAATTTTGGTTTTCTCCCGCAATAATTGGGCTTCCCTTGTTCTTCATTGCATTTTTTGAACATTTTGTGTTATTTTACGGGGTTAAATGGAATGTGTAATAATTATATCCAACACAAAATTATATAATAGACATACATGAAATTGTAATTAGCCTAAATAGTGTTAACTACATAGTAAAGAACATGGTTAAGTACTCAAGCTAGCCAAGTCATGTATATTCAAAATATTCACGGTGATTGTTTATTAATTACACTCTGATTATATTTGTATCTTTATTTAAAAATTCTCCAATTCATGTATTAAAAAATGATAACAACAAATATAGAATAAAACAACAAAATAAGTCATTCTAATCTAATAAAAAATATATGTGGTATTATTTTAATTTTTTTGCAACAAGGAAATCTAAAATAATTTTTCGAAATAAGTTAATTAAAATACAATTAACATATTAAATTTAAATCCCATAAGGGAAACATAAACATCAAAGGTGGAAATCATTATGGATCTTTGAGAAAGCTTATTCTAGGACCTTGCAAAAATATGGATGATAATATAAATAATCAATGCATGTGTATAAGATATAAATATTCTTCTATGGGCATGAAAATTAATGTGGATGGGTCTGGTACTAGTGGAGAAATGGGAGGTTGGGGCCTTGTCAGACACAACATAGAATTTGTGTTCAAAGGATTCAGTTATTTCTATAGACTTAAAAATTCCATGGGATCTTGGGAAAGAGATAAGGAAACTTTAATTATGTTTTTCCTAAACTATAATAACCAGATTGATAAAATCGAATCGAACATAGCTATATTGGTCAAGTTTCTTCAAAAGAAAAGTAATGATCCATGGGAGCTGACCAACATGATCAGAAGATGCATAATGTTTATCAAACATGGAGTCTCTGTTAGTCACACATTGTGGGAAAAAAACATTGTAGTTGATTATATTTCTATCCAAGGAATGAATGATGAGATCTTGATTGATGACATGACTTAGGGGTCACTTCCAAATACGTATAAGTTGTTTTTTATGGGGGATGACCATGGACATCACTGTTTCCACCCACCATGAGTTGTTGTTTTTTGTCTACTTTCTTGCTGATAGGATTCTTATTTCTAATAAAACATTAACTTTTAGATAAACTCTAACTAATGAAGTATTTAGTTAATTATACATATAAATGTAAATTCAAATCATAAAACATAAAAATAAATCCACTTATCAAATTTAAAAATACTAATATTTCCACTTGTATAATATAAATTCAAGAAATTTTTCTTATTTAACTCCCATTATTTCATCTTTTCATTGCTACCATAAAATTTTTGATACTTCTTACTTGAAAATTTAGTTCACTCATCACTCAAGGTCATTTAATTATAATTATCCTCAATATAATATATATTTACACTATATATAGGCTTTTAATTATTCAAAATATTCATATAGAATAAATACTTCTTCAATTACCCTGTGTAATACCTCTATAACGTGGGATTAATTTTCATTTATAAAATGGAATAGAAATTTCTACTTAATGAATATGGATCACCTTCTACAATTATCAAAAATAAAATGAAAAATATTGACAAAACAGAATTAAAATAAAATGATAATGGGGAAAATTTGGTATTTTAAAAAATAAATTTGTATGTAATATATTGAATATGACATGTAAAGTTGGCATGGTATAAAAAATTTACTATTGATATCTTCCCAGCCAGCATGTAAATACAGTGATGCACTACATGAAAATTTTGTTATGAATACAAGATGTGCATTGATAATGAATTATGTTTGGTGATGGAAAATAAGAAGTGGAATGCTCAATCGGGAAGTGGACATACATGAAAACCAATGAATGCACATGTCATGTGTCATTAGAGGGTAATCATATCCATGTAATATCTGGATATGACATGTTTCTAGGTAGGAAGAGAAAGTGAGTACACAATATATATCGAATGAACATGTTGTGTGTTTTTTAAATGATGTAAGGTGTGTTATCTACCTTTTCATAAATGTTTATGTCTTGTTCTCATCATTTGGGATCACATACTACTATTCTTTAACCATAAATATGAAAATTAACTACAATACTCAAAATATAGTAGATGGAAAAGAGTCTAGGGGTCTAGGGGAACTTACATAGATTAGGGAATAAAATGAAATACATTTTATGTGAAAGAACTCTTTAGAATCATGGATTGGAGGTGGGTAATTTTGGCTTCTTAGATACAATATGATAATAAGGAGGAAGGGAAAACATGTTGTCTGGATGGGAGAATTAGGTCAATTAGTTTTAAGGATCACTACATGGAATTTATGTCCATGGACACATTCATTGTAGTGATTTATTTATATTATTATTAATTTATTTCATTTTATATATTAATATATGTAAAAATATTATGTTCACATAGATATACAATATTATACTTAACTAAATGAGAATATGAGGAACAAGATGTCCCATTATGCTTTGGGTTCTATTCAAATCATACTAGTTTAATAAATTTTAATACCCATTACCAGGGGTGAAATTTTTATTTGATGAACATTTTAATCTTGTCTTTGGTATTATTTTAGTTAGTTAAATATAAACATACTGTTTCCAATTAAACATGGTTTTTGGGTTTTAAGATAAATATTATGGAATTGTTAAATTTTAGGGGACTCAAAATTAATCCTTTTGGACCTAGTTTGATATGTTTCTAGTTCATACGTATCCACATTAATTTTTATAATTTTTCTAAATAATTATAATATTTATGAAAATATGTGAAAAATATATTTTAAA
This sequence comes from Viscum album, assembly GCA_963277665.1. Classification (NCBI taxonomy): domain Eukaryota; kingdom Viridiplantae; phylum Streptophyta; class Magnoliopsida; order Santalales; family Viscaceae; genus Viscum; species Viscum album. The sequence continues at coordinate 1,351,466,622 of OY728153.1, read as the reverse complement.
AATGGTGAGGAAAAAGGAATTACATATGAACTGATCTTTGTTGCAAAGGTATTCAATTTAAAAAATGTTAATATTCCCTGGAATTACATTTTCATCATCCCAATATTTATTCAAATTTATTTATATAATATATACATACATGTATTAAATGTTTTATTACAATACAAATAATTCTATATATAAACATTATGAATATTGATACACACAAACTGTACTAATAAAATATTCTATATTTAGAGTGTTTAATATAAAAGAAGAATCTAGAGGGTTTTATGAATTGTATGGTGTGCTAATATTACATGTAATAATTCTAACTGATAAAATGGGTATATGATAATATAATTTAGGTTTCCACTTACAAATTGCACTGTTAAAAGTATTTGGATTACTTAGTGTCAAGAAAACCTACTCATGTACTATAGGTGAGTTCAGATTCTACTCGTGGAACCAATACAAATTTCTATCATCTTAATATTATATGTAAATGTATTATTATTTCATAGTAAGATAATGTTTATTTTAATAGAAATGTTCCATGGTTTCCTGATAATGGTGGTGTAACATTTTTCTTCTATTTTTATCATTTCATCCACATCTCTGGGTTCTTTCATCCAAATAATATATATGTGAAAGTTTTCAAGAAAACTATCAGGAGTAAATAAAGTGTTAGAGGTTTTATCATAATCTATATTGATGATAGATGTTTTTTATTGGATTAAGAAGACAAAAATAGAACATGAACCCTCCCTCCCTCAAGGAGGACGAAAATGATGAAGGCCAAGGGCATCCCCTTGGACAATACTATTACACTCAATAGGGAGCGAGTCTAGATTATTGTAAACCACTATATCATCTTCCGGTCTACCCATGCAATCCAGCGCATCCGCATATAAGTTCATATCCCTCCTGCAAATTAATTTCTAAACAATTTAGTAATTCTATAAAACTAATTTATTTTATGAATTTTCAGTATTTTTGAAAAGTGTCAGATGATAATTACATAGAAACTAAATGAAACATAATATGATCATATGACTCATATTCATAACTATTTTGACTTATATAGAGGTTAAATTAATGGTTCATAGATCAAACGATTTGTTCATTTATCAAATGAATCACACATAGATTAAAAAACTCATTTTTAGATACTAAAAAGAATCATACCATGTTAAAATTACTCATGTGCTTGATTATTGAACCATGTGGTACATTTGAAATGAATCATATGAAAATGATGTTGAAAAAATGGATCATATGCCAATTGACTCATACATTAATATATATATATATATATATAGATATGATTCATATTATATAATAAATGAATCATACACCCAATTGAATTATAAAATTTTACTCCAATAGCTTTTGAAATATTTTTTATATATTTATATATATTAGTTTTTATGTTTAGGTTGTATTTTTTACATGATTTTTTATTTCGTACAATAAAGTATGAATTATTTTAACGGCCATTATAGGATTTTTATATAATAATTATATATATATATAATCATGGAAATTTTTTTTGGGAAATTATTAAATAAATTTGATGTATTTTGAATAATGGTTTTAACAACATTGAAGTTGTTAGTATTTTCACATTAATGATCAATGCCTTAGAACAAAATAATTGAAACTACTATTATTTTTATTTTTTTATTGTTAGAAAAAAATAAATATAATTTTTTTTGAAACTAATAGTAAAAAGTGGCGATATATACACGTTCTGTTCCATGTAAAAGTTTAAATTATATGTGCTATAAAAAGTGAAAAATTCAAAGGACTCACTAAAAAATATTTTTTCACTAGTACTCTGATTTTCATTATTATACTAAACTGTGATAAATATCTATATATCAAATCATGATCCATGTTTATTTGAAAGTTAGATATTTCACTATCCAAATCCATGTTCTATTGTTCCATATTTTTCAAATATATTTATGTGTGAGTCATTTTTGGATTAATCTTTTCCATTAAAAAGATGTATTGTTGGTTTATACTACCCATTAAATGGTATGTAGGGTTATTAAACCAGGTAAAAAAGGAAGAACTATTTTTTATGCCTCCAAGGTTAAAATGTATGGTCATTGGGTTGTGAATTGAGGTTGAAAAAGTCATTTAAAATAGGTTGTGACTTCCGATAAAAAACCAAGTTGTGTTGGTTGTGCCTCTAAAAAAACTCTAGTTTTAATTGGGTTATTATTCTCAATAAAAGTATACTTTTAAGTGGATTCAAATTCACCTAGGGATATAGAGAATTGAATAGTATATGTAGGATCACTTTGATATGAGAGAATATAATATTTTGCATCTTATTTTTTTAATTTTACACTATATTATTATTTTATCATAGGTATAATAATTAAAATTTTACAAACCCATAAACTCACCCTATCTTAAATGTTTGATCATTTCATAATCTATGAAAATATGTAGTGTAAAAGAGGTTCTTTTGAAAAAGATTATTAATTATATAATACATATATATATATATATATAAGGATGCTAACCATATCCAGAAATAAATTTTATATGGAAACTATCATTTGAGATGGTCAGGTCAGGTTGTATTGAGGGTTTGATTCTATAAGGATCACCCTAATTTGGTGGAAATTATTATAGATACTATAAATAATGGATATAATCTTTCCTTAAGATTCTATTCACCTATCACTAAACTCTAATAGTAAAACCTTACAAACTACCAATGGGTGAACTTAATTCATTGACTAGTAACAATTTTGTTACATATATCATAAAATATAATGTGATAAGTATTTTATATTAGACCATTGGAAGAAAATTATCCAGTCATATATCAGTATGTAAAAGTAATATTGAAATTGGTGTATTTTTTATGTCACAAAATAGAGAATTAAAAGAATAAATATAACTAAACTAGCAATATTGAGATTTAAAATGAAAAATATTATTGGTATATAGGAATATATTAATAAAATGTTTCATTCGTTCAGTAATTCTTTTAATTGGTATGAGTGATTTATGTTATGGAAAGTATAATTTTTTACATATTGAAAGAGTTTTGAAATTAATACCAAATATATGGAAAGATACGAAAGTTTATATAAAAAAATTAGAATATTAAAATAATATGAACATGAGGAACCCATTGGGTAATTATTACAGCATGAATTAGAATATAAAAATAATAAGGATAATGATATAAAAAAAGGAATATGGTCTCCATTCAATAAAATATTAGGGTTGAATCATACATTTTAAATTATGAGTTATAGGTAAGTGAAAGAGTTGAATTATTCCATGTTAAAATGGAATTTATTAAAGAAAAAATGTAAAAAATAAAGAATAAGAAATGAATATCCTAGAAGTGAATTTAAAGGAAGTAAGATAGGTAAATTTACTTATAATGAATCAACAGAAGTAATAAATTATTAATATAGAATAAAAGTATACATCAATCCTAAATTCCCAAGGATGATGAAATAAAAAAAATAATAAAATTTAAATATAAATAAGAAGAGAGATTTAGCAGGAGGTTGTGTTTTCACTAAGGATTCAGATTCCTTTGATGAATCGGGGACTGAAAATGAATTAGAAAATTCGTATCTTGGGGAATTTATAAATTGTGTCAGTGATTTATATTCTGATTCAAACGAATATTGATTTGAGAAAACTGTTGTTGATGAGTTATTTTTTGAAAATAAAATATTACAAAATGATAATTTAAAAATATCTGAATATTATGTAGAATTTAAAGGAAATAATAAATTTATTATTGAAGAAAATAAAAAACATAACAAAGAAAATAAAAAGTAAAATGATTTTGTTTCTTTGAATAATAAATAGAAATTAATAAATTTCAATTATATATGTGATGAATTAGAAATTTCATAAAAGTAAAATGATATGCTAAAAAAGAAATTGAATTTTTGGAGCAGTATCTATGTATTTATTTGAAGATAATTATTCTTACTATAAAATTATGGATATCAAGAAAATAATTATAAATTAAAATTTTCTTAGATAATATTAAAGACTAACCAAAATATAAAATTAAATCATTGTAAAAAATTCAATTGGATAAGTTTCTATGCTTATATATTTTAATTTTTTTTGTGAAATGACATCCAAAATGTGAATTTTCTTTAAGAGGATCATAAATTTTGGGACATATAATGAGTTTATTTCGAAATAATTATCTAATATAAATCCTTTGAATACATGTTTAAATTATATATGGGTTCTAATTTTTTTCTTACCCCAATGGACCCGAATTCTCTTACATAAAAAACCCTAATAAAATTGGATTTTATAAGAAATATTCCTTGAATGAATCATGGAATACTTGTGGTATGTCAATAATGGTTTCTCTGTAGACATTACTGGAGATCTGGATTTTTTTCTAATAATTTATATTTTGGAGTCAATGTTATATTTTGAGACAATTCAGAAGTAAATATTAATGGTTTTTTTGAAATTATTTTTTATTAAATTTTATTATAATTTATAATGATTTTATATTAATCGATAAAATGAACCAAAATAATCATTTAATAGTTATGTGATGATGAGATGTTAGTAATGATTAAAACTAACCGGTTAATATGTTTTAATGATGAATATATTTTTATTTATACTATATGAATGGAAAAAATTTATTCTCTTATTTTTTCTAAAATATGATATTAAATTATTATTATTTTAAATTTTTAATAACTAGAAAATAATTTATTCCTTCTTAGTCTCGGTCAGGCTAATTTAAGAATATTAAAAAGTCATTAAATCACTAATAAGTTATGTTTCTTCATATGTTTATATGGAAAATGTTGATGTTTTTTATTATTATTGAACGGTAGAAAAGGAAAACATTTATGATCTATCAATGATGTCAAAAAACGTAAGATCCCATGAAATTATTCGTGTTGACTTATTCGAACCGTAACAAATAGAAATTCATAGTGGCAAGAGATATTTTTTATTAATTTATGTTTTTGTAGGTTTACATTTGTTTATTATATTGCACATAAATAAAAAACATTATCAAATTTTAAATCCTATTGTACGCTAGTTCAAAATTTGAAAGGGTGACTAAATTGATTAGTAGATGTGATATAGGTAGATACTTTGAAAATATAAAATTTGAATGAATTTTTGAATCAAACGGATATTTTAAAAACTAATTCAACCACTAAAACACCCCAACAAAATCGTGTAGTTGAAAAGAAATAAATATTAATTTGTAATAAATTTATAGAAATATATTAAATAAAAAACTAAATAATTTATATTAAAATATTTGAATAAATTTTTTTTTTATTTCTAGTAGAATTATTTTAATTTTAATATTGATAGAAAATTATTATAAACTATGGAAGGGAAATAAACCAAAATATGGTTAATTTTTTGGTTTTTGTTGTAATGTTTTGATTCAAAATACTATTGACTATTTAGATAAATTTGAAGATAAATATGATGAAGAAATATTATTAGGATTTTTTAATGTTACTAAAGAATATAGAGTATTTAAAAAGAGAAAATGTGATGTTGTAGAATATAAAAAAGTTACAGTGATAAAAACAAATAAATAAAATTTAATAATGAGTAATAACAAGGTGAATAATATGTTATTGATTTTAAATTTTTTGAAGAATAAAATATATAATTGAATTCTATTATTGTGGGGGAGCATAAACCTCATGGAATATTTACGAAATTTATTAAATATAATTATATAGATCAATTTGTTGGAGATGTGGAGTCTAGATTCTAAACAAGAAAATTATTAATTTTCTTTCCTCTCAATGACAGTTTTTTGATTATTTTCATAAATATATGTTATTAACCAATTGTTTCAACATTTGAACTGGGATCTTGTGATGGCCCATGACATACCCAAAGAAAACTTATGATTGCTCTTGGAAGTCAAGGAGTTCCAATGAATTAGATAGGAAATAATTGGGATGATTTATCCTAATAAATATCAATTTTTAAGAATTGATATTATTCCACAACTTTTATCATGGATACCATGTAAATTGTAGGACCATGCACTAGCGTAAAGTAGATTTGAAAATAAATTAGGGAAAAAATTATTATAAATAAAAAAAATAGGACATTCAGCTCAAAAAGTAGTCTAAAAATGTTAGGCATGTAAGATACATAATTGCGATGAATAGACCAATAAACAACAAAATAAAATAACACCAAAACCCCAAGATACCTAAGATAATAACTATGCAAATCCATGAGTCACCATCCAAACTCATTCCATAAATGCTCAATGACTAACTGAAATCTGAACATGGAACCTGAATGTAAAATACATAGATATGTTCGACCGTAATGTTATGTTATAATTCCTAACAAAAATTACACAACATGTATTAACATTAAAAAAGAGATGAATATAATGATAATTTTAAAATAAAACATACAAAGATTGGTTTTTTATTCTGACTTTAAGAGAAATGAATAAATGTTTTGATTTTCCATTTAATCTGGTTATGTTCAAAATATGAGGTTTTAAACTTTTTTTGTGAATGGTTCCAAAAAATATATGAAAATTAACATTCATGAAAACTTTGGTTTAATGATATTGATATTTAAAATAAATTGAAGGATTTATAATTTGTTCTACCTATACTATTAAATCAACGAATCCCATTAAAAATAGTATTGTGAAAATTAGAAGATGAGGTACTAATTACAACAAAAATAGTAAATCAACAGTAACATGATAAATATCCAATATAATATTAAATTAATAAAATTAATGTATCTAATATAAACAACAATGTAAAAATGAACATGGGTGTACCTAGAAGGTGATGGGAAGGTCTAGAAAATACAAAATTCTGATCCATCATACCTGTATGTCTGATTAAATCTAACACAACTAATGTTTAGTTGTACCCTATATAGTCTAAATTAGAAGAAGAACCATGAGAAAATAAATTCATACTTGGGGACACCACTCAATATCCCCTAGGTATCCATATAATAGACTCTTATGATATGACATGGTCTCCTCCAATTCAAACCCTCTGGAAAGTGGTTCCACTTGCACTATAGAATGAGGAAACCTCAGAGCTGAAACCCCATGGTTGATCCTCATAGTAGATCATATTTACATGGTTCATATATAATATAATATATTAGTATATTCAATGATATAGAGAACATCAGTCAACCAAGTTCTTATTATATACCTTCTATCCAATTCCATTGGCTTCCTTCTTCAATACGACACTTGGACGTGGTCTCCCTTTATGTGGTATGTTACTTTTTCAAAAACAAAATAATATCTGAGTGAAAACTATTGTGGTGTGTTCAACCATAAGGGATTGAGTGGTTTGGACAGAGCCTCCCAGGCTATACCATGGCCTAGTAATGTAGTTTTGAAGATAAAATCCAAAACCACAACTCATCCTCCCAAACACCCAAAAAAACATTCAAACCTATGAAATAATATAATCCAAACTATAGATATAATATTTATAAAGAATAGTTATAAGGTGGTGTATGGTGTTAATATTCTCCCTATTTTCATTCATTCTACATCTATAAAACGTTAATTATAATAGATGGAAATTTTGAATTATTAAGAATCAACCGTTATAATATAAATAGATTATTAAAACCCCAAGAACACCATGACCACTATAGAAATGAAGCCTAAGAATAAAAAAACAAACCAAAATCATCACCTAAAAGACCATCTCCTGAAGAACATCAAAGGACACGATTAATAACTAGGTAATCCATCACTAATAAAAGAATAGGAAAGGGACTTTTGATAGGATTACCAATACAATCTTGTTGAAACAGACAATGGTGGACTCCCCAACATAATATAGTTTACCTAAAAAATATTCTATGAAGAAAAAAATAACAATATGACCAGAGTATGAGACCCATAAAAAATCTATAAATATTTATCAACACTATAGAGTTTAAAAATAGAAACTAGTACTAAATACGATAAAAATTTCATCAAAACCAAAAATGATCCAAAAACAACCAAACCTATAATAAAATACATGAGATAAAATCTAGATAAGTGGAACAAATAAAAATGATTAGTACCTCAAGTAGATATTTAATCAAAATAAGGCTCAACAAGAAGGAATATAGAATCCTCAAAAAGGGTGGATCAAGATAAACTCATCTTTTAAATGAAACCTTTTCCAAACCTATTTAAATGACCCAAATGGATACAACCATTATAAGTATTTGTATATTTATAACACTATGGATAATTTTAAAATGACTTGTAATTATGATGTAATGTCATTGCTCTACCTCTAGATGAATCTGATGAGATAATAAAAGTCTTATCAATGTCAAAATATTCCTATTAAAAAATAAATCTCTTCCCCTCACCTTTAATGGATCTCCCTTCACCACTCTCAAGAATATAAGATTCAATATTCACCTAAAGAATACTTTTCATGACTGAATCAAACCAAACAACCAACCTGACCACTTTTTCATAAGAGGTTAAACCAAACTCTGATTCCCTCAATTAATGTTCATGATGAAATATCCTTTTAAAATATCAATTATTCATATACTAATGCTTGTGAACTCTATAAGATAATGAAATAAAAAAATATGATGAATATACTATAAAAAAATTTGATCACCCTATTGGAGATCGTACAAATACACTACCTAAATAATTTAATATCCTTATATAAAGGATTCTAGATTACTGAAGACTTAAAATTATACAATTAAATGTCATATAATGATTTATTCCTAAAAATGTACCTCCACCACTTCCATATAATTCCACAAAACATAGAGGTTTTGATGATGATATTTAGCCACTCAAGAAAAACATGAATTCCAAATATCAATTTGTTAAACCATAAAAACTATTTTAACACTGAAGGATTTTCCTCACTATAAAAGAGAGGATAATTTATCTTTCATAACTCTAATGTTAAGTATAAAGGTCAATCAATAAAAGTGATCAATTATGGAAACCCACCCACAACATTCCATTGATAATCCATAAATCCTTTTTTGAGAGTAAAATAAATAATATGAAACACATAAACTCATTCATAAACCATTAAATCTCAAACCATACTGATATATAATAAAATTCTGAGAAAAAAACCACACTCTAACAAACTGAATCACATTGACTCTAGTGAAGATAAAATATATCATTTCAATCAATTTTCAAATCATATAATTTGGTTTCTAAATAATTAATAATCCAATAAAAATTACTTTATTTTTTTCATAAACACCATATCAAAATTAATTACAGATTTATAAACTAAGGCATTATTCTTGTCACATTATAAAAACACATTATAAATCTAAATATTTCACATTTTACATTCAAAACCCAATTTAAATTTTGAAACCCCCAATCCGTTATTTTTTAAAACCATAACTCATATATTGAATAGGCCCCAAATTCACATTATTACATTTAAAAATAGCCTTTGAAAAATTTTAAAAACTAAACCACTTTAACTAAAACTTTTTTCTCACACAAAACAATAAATCTGATCACTTTGCTAATCTACTTATATAAAATATTAGTTTACTAGTTTCAAAATCAACCATCACCATTTGAAAATACAAACTACTATTTCTTATCTCATAATGACCAATGAAAATAACTCGACACTCTATAAATATAAGACTTTACTTAAGATGGACTAGTAGTCATGAATAACCCGACTCCATATCTTGGAGAACTATGAGTTAATTATTGGGGTACCACAATAATTTATACTAATATATATTTTGAGGATTCACATGGTTTTCCAATTTCTGCAAGCTCATTGTGCACAAATAGTTTAACTCCCATTTTTATCTCCCAAATCATAAAATCCATTAATTTACCTATTCATCAAAAATGAAATCTAGAAATTATCAATACAGGACACCACACATCAGAAATAATTAAAGAGAACCCAAAAAAGACTCACAATCTAATATCCATTATAAAATCAAATTACAATATGAGAAAGAGATCATCAAGATATCCTTGCACTAACTTATCGATTGACGAGAGTATTATATTATATATTCCATTACTACCCATTTAAAAAACTAAATTCTGAATCCTAGGCCCTCTTAATGACCAAGGATAACACTTTTTCTATAACTAACTCCTACCATATATAAAGAGATCACCCGAGATGAAACATTATATAGCCAAGGTGAATTATAGATCACCATGAGCTGAAAACTAGGGATAATGAATAAAATATAAACTCTTGAGAATGATTTAACATAATAAATATAAATTAATAAGTATCATAACTATTCTATAAATATAATCATGATCACATTGTACATCGAAGATCCTTGAACTAACATAAAGCATATTTAGAAATAATTTTGATCCAAATACAACTAATAAATAAATAAAATAAGGTTCCTTTATTAAGAGGATACACTCATCCATTGTTAGTATTCGATACAAAGGGGGAAAGATTAGGATAAATCAAAAATGAAACAAAATAAAAACCAATATTCCAAAAACATGAAGTTATCTTTTAATTTCCCCATGAGTCACTATAAAATCTCAAATTACAAATACTCCATTAGTGACTAGAATATGAACATGTAACCTAAAACTGAGATATATTGATATTTATGATGACAAATATTATTATGTATACCAAAAAACACACCCTTTGTATTCTCTTTTAAGAAAGAGACCATGATTATTATATTTTAAAGATAAAATTTAGAAGATATAATATCCAATTTTAATTTCAAGACTAATAATAGTTTGATACCCTTTTCCTATAAATCAACCCTATTTAAAACACTAGATTTTTCATTTTTAGAGTAAGGATACTTAAAACATAAAAATGAAATTTTGATATCTGGAAAACATTGTTTGAATGATGTTTTCATTTAATGATAGTGTGTTTTTGTGCCAAAATATATCCATGAGTCATTAAATCAACGGTTTTCTTTTAAAAAATATAGTACGATGGAAAGACGGAGATAATGTAATGAAAATAACATCAAAAAAAATATCATGGGAAATGGGAAAAATGTAAACTTTACTATCATAGTTTTTAAAATACAGAAAAAATATAAAAATCAAGTATAAATAATCAAGGGTGTACATTGAAGTTGATAAATAAATCAAGAACATACTATAACAGGATCCTTCATATTAGTTCAAATAATGGAATCTAACATCTTTAATGCTCAATTGTAACCTACCTTGCCCAATTTATGTGTAATTTCCCATAAAAATAATTTATTACTAGTGTCCAGTAGCTATTTCATGATCCTAAGAAAAAGTAGTATGTTCTCATTGAAGTTACTCTATTTACTCTTGGTTGAAATTATTTACATAAAATGTTGTTGAGTAAAAAAGTAGTATCAAATAACAATATAAAAATTGATACACCAAGAAGAAATCAAATAAAATAATCACCCACAATAACCACTATTATAAATATTCCCATACCAAAATAATCAACACTATAATAAATGTTCCAGTTAGTAGTGAAATTATCATCCATTTTAAAATAAACCAGACAAGGGGAATAATCCAAGGGTGTTTTCATCAATGCAATCAACATTCAATGTTAAAATATGGACAAAAAATAATTCTTTTCAAAAACATGTTATGAAACCCTTCACAGGGGATATGAACACCTTTACAATGATAATAAATCATTTAGAAATATATTGTAAAGCCAAAGAATAATTTGAAATCATATAATTCAATTATAAAGGCCATTCATGAATATTTCCCAAACTCATGGTGTATGAGGCCATGTAAAATTGATTTTATATCCTAAAAAAAAATAGGAAACCCAGACAATTTTATTCTGAAATATGGTAAGAAAAAATTTAATTTTCAGAACAACAATATTAAAAATTAATAATAGAATGTGATGTCCAAACCATTAATTTAATAGAATATGAAAACATTATTTAACTATTAAAAGGATAATATAAGGAAAAAAATATATAAATCTTATCAATTCCACAAATCATGATGTCTATAAACCTAAGGAAGCTGACAGAACCCTTAATGATCCACGAAAAACCGAATACCAAAAATAACCCCCATTAAAAATTAGGTGAGCTAGATAGCTAGGTTTTCGAGGCTCCATTAGGGAATGAACAAGGAAGATAATGAAAAAAATTTAATGGAATACATATGAATATATTTAATTATGGAAATTAACGTCAAAATACATGGATAACCAATATATCCAACAATATATGGATGATTGTAAGGAATGGAATTACTCTTTGGGTTAAGGGAATCAAATAATAAGGGATAAATTTTCCTAAAGGGGTTAAAACTGGAGAAGTTTAAAAGTGTAAAAAAACTAAAAAAATACCATATGAAGAAAACATTTTATCAATGCCATAAATAGAGTGGTGTGTGTCTCTCAAACACCCCTAAAACCTAGCTAGAGGGTTTTTTAAAACGTGGGTTTGAGTATTAGAAACGCCACCTTCCTAAATCACCATGGTTACCATGATATATCCTCTCTTACTTTGGTGTGGAGTTAATCACTAGAAAACCTCTAAGAACTATGGTCACCATGGTTGGGAATCTTGAATAATAATGTACGGTTCCCTATTATCCCAAACCTGACAATAGATTCTCACATTAACGATTCTTTACACATACGATACTTTCTACTATGTATCCATGTCTCATATGAAGAAGATATTATCTCTCATTCATGTTCCTATGGCCTAGTTTCCATATCATGTCATAGATTACTATAGTTGGATAAATATTATAATATGGTCTATATGTCTATTATTAATTCCTTCCTTCAAACACCACCATAATTCAATGAAATCTATTGTGGTGCGGTAAATGAATAAGGAGTAATGGTATGTATTATTTGATCTTTGGATATATCATACCCTACTAAAAACATTTCATAATTGTATTAAAAAACTATATCTCAACCTATTAAACATTTTAAGACACCTTAAATACCATGAAATATCTTCACATGAATGTTATTTTTAAAATTTTAGAAATAGGTTTCAGATGTTTTTATAAATTTTTTCTTAATTGGATTTGATATAAGTAGAGTAAGTTTTTTTATATATGATATGTAAATTTACTCAAGTCAAATAATACTATGCAATTCAAAAATGTTCCTAACATCTTGAAGAAATTCATAACCAATGATTTTTTTATAAAAATACTGGAAAATTATAATTTCTTCACTCAATGGACTAATATTGAGGATAATAAATATAGATCACTAAACATATATGATCGAATGAAGAGTTAGTAAAACATTTCATCTACTATTTCAGACGTTACAAAAGTCTATAGAGATGAAATAATGCTAAGAATACTAGAGAATTTTTGTTTTAGATTATGGATGGATAGTATTTATAATGTTCAAGAAGATGATGTTTTAAATATTTAAAGGAAATATGGTATGCAGAATTTAGTTCAGGTCCACTCAAGGAATAACCATCATATAGACAACCAATAACTCATGCTGAATAGATAGTGGTAGAATTAGTACCAGATATAATGTTTGTATGTATATTAGTAATGCTTGAAGTGAACCAGCATAAATGTACAAGTATATTCCAGAGATCAATAAAATAAAATAAACAAAAATATTTAAAGGTCACAAAAAATGAAAGATAATTTATAAAATACCTTTCTATGTTCCATTAGATGTACAAACATTACGATTTCATCTAATTAATGATTTGATAAAGTTGTATTAGACTAAGATTTATATTTAATGTTGTATATGAATCCTTGATCTAATGAAAATATACAAAATAAAGAAATTTATATGTTCAATAGATATAATATCCTCTTGAAGTGTATAGAAAAATATTTCTAAGATAAGGTACCAGACCATGAAGTGTTGACTCTATCATATCGAGTTAATCAATAGATGGAGATCAGAATGATGGAAGTCGGAAAAAATATCCAAATGGATATGTTATAATGATTAAAAAGGGAAAAAATTATGGAAACAATTATGGAGATGATTTACATTATTTATTAATCCCACAAATAAGAAGGTGATGAAATTATCTTTTTACTGTTTGTTATATAGTAGTGATAAAGTAGTTTGTTGAAGTTCCATAATGACTAATGTTAATAATGATCCAAGAATATTATAATTGATTGTGTTTTCATGATGATTAATGTATTATAGAGAAGTAGTTCCTGAGTAGAGTCCCATGAATTTTAGATTTTTTGGGACATATTTTAGATAATTGTGATTTATAACCAGAGAAACACCTATATAATGTTGAGTTCATACTATAAGAACTATCATTTTCACATGAAATAAAATATGACATAATGAATTTTTCCAATAAGTACGATTTTTCAATCAATTTTCTTGATGCATATTGGAACTTGAAATATTAATCACATACATTATAAACATATGATACATTGTTCATAGTTTTCATTTAAAGTTACAAAAAAATGATAATATTAGCCAGAGATTCCAAATAGTCTATGAGGGGTGAGAGTTTTTTTATTCTGATAGAAATAAGACAGTAGGGGAAGTTTTTTACGGTGAACTATAAGGATAATATCACATATATTTAGATGTAAAAACATGTGGAGATACCAAAACAACATTGGATGGAGAAATTCATGGTGAAATTTAAGTGATTTTGGCAAGAAGTTTTTCCATAATTTTTTTGGCATGGTAACATTAAATTATTTTTTTGAGACAATTAGGAGTTAGTATAATTAATCTTATTGGGAGGTAAATAGAGAGTAATTTGAGTTGAATCATTTTATTAAATTTTTTATGATAGTAAATCACCATGGTCCAATAAGATTTTCCATGGCACGATTGTATCCACCTACACTAGGGGAGAACCTTTTAAATCTATCATACATTGATTCATTTTATTATATTTTCAATCATGTGGAGTTATCATGTAAATTTCATAATGATATTTACTCTATCATGTTGATGGGGTTTCCTTGTAAGTGAAAGGAAATTTTAAAAGATCCTCACCAATTCGACCAACCCTTCTTAGTGGTTTTAAAAATCCTAAGGAACTTCAACTGGTATCAAAGGGATGGTTACCTATATAATATCCTTATTAAAGAAAATATCAACTCAGGTAACAAAATATATATTACCACATTTAATAAAAAATTATATCATGGTTAAAGAAGTAGAATGATACTTTGTCTTTAGTCTATTTTCATGGATGTAATTTATGCAGTCACAGTTGGGCTTTCATCCATTGAGAAAATGATCATAAGATATTCACTGACAAAAAATATTTTGAGGAGGATGGGATAACTAGAAATTCTATTCTTATGTAATTTTATGAAAATTTTATATAAAGGTAATGGGTCTCAAAAATTCCCATGAAATGTGGGACAATCATGAAAGAGTATTTAAGGTAAATATCAAAGTAAAGGAACAAAATATTAAATTCAAGAAAACCATGTTTAAATATATAATAATAGAATATAATGAAACTATTGGTGTGTTATTCACATAAGTTAATATTATTTTCTTGTAAACTCATTAGATTTATAGATTTATTTTAATATTATACCATTTTAAATAAACTCATAAGAAAATTTATTGACATGTTTGATTCAAAAATTTATTCATTATAATATAAAGATGATTTTTCACTAGATGAATTAAAAAATATTATTGTTTCATATGATATGAGGAATGATCCAGCATTAAAAAAGAATATAAAATATGAAATTGAATTTGATGTTATATGAAATTAAAAAATATAAGATATAGATGGAAAGATTATTGGCCTTAGTAATTCTGATGATAAATAATTTTATTCTTCATAATATTAATGAATCTTGTATGTTATCTATAAAAAATACCAAAAATAAAGAGAAAGTTTATACATATTTTTATTAAGTGTGGAGGTACTATTAATTTTTCAATAATTTTTCCAATGATTAATTTTAGAGAGTATGATGACAATTCCAAAGAAAAAACATTATAGAAGAAGATGAGAAATGCTTCCAATGATGAAAATAATAAAATAGTAGTAAAAATAATTCACTTTAATGAATATATGTAGAATGATACGTAATAAAATTATGTATGAATATACAATTAACTATTCATTAGAAGATGAAATTCTGGATATGTTTATAACATTATTTACTAATTCTGAAATGTTGTTAGATATATATTATAATGAAGAATAATAATGTGAAGAAAGCTACTTAGAGATTAGGATATGATCAGAACTATTGTTATATCATGATGAAAGAATCATGAGAGTAATAATAATAATGATGAATTAAATGTCAACAAAAAATGACAGAAAGATGATCATTGAACAATAATATTAGTATATCAAGAAGACCAAAGACCTCACGATGAAAGATACTGATCATATTATGATGGTGGAATATCTCAGAATATATTTTTGGGATAATGAAGATGAGGTTTATAACACCCAATAATGATTTATTGAGGTTAAATGTACCATAAATAACATGAGTAATAATTTCTAAAAGTCTCAAATGGTAAATTCCTAATCATCTCAAGGTAATAATAAAACTCATTCTAATAATTAGGTGGCATCTATATCTACTAAAGTAAAAATGTTCATCAGATTATTCAAACTATGTAGGTGTTAGAAAAGATGTTGGGAAACCTTGTGTTGATAAAGGATATAAAAAATATTACACAACTAAAAAACTATAAAATAACCTCTATAAGAAATACTTCGAATTATAGATATATTATTATATATAATGATATATTAAACATCAGAAAACATATTACTTGAAAAGATCATTATTTTTAATATGATCATGATTTAGTGGAAATTGTTGGTGTTATGGAATATATGGGAACAAATTTTATAATTTTTTGAAGAACATGTATCTCCCTATAATTATACTTGAATTTATAGGGAATAAAACATATTAAATGAGTGTTAATTTCCTAGGATATATGAGGAATGCAAAGGAAAATATTTTCCAAATGAAAACCATTCTAATCACTAGGATATATTTTTTTGGGTGGTGTGACAAACCATATCACAATTATTAAGAATTATTAACATCACTTATGGGTAATGACTTTTATTATAAGAATGAAAAAGAATCCTAGAAGAAGAAAGAGAATGAAATATATTTGACTATCGAGACTACTATAAAATATAGAAAAAAGAGAAAACCTTGGAATTTTGATTGTAGTTTTTCCGCACACATGAATGTTTATATAACATTATTCAGAAATTTTCAATAATATATGTTTTTATTAGTTACATTAGGAAATGATAGTTCCTTAAAAATCAAAGGAATTAAAAAAACTATGAATTAAGATACAAAATTAATGTCGAAGGATATTTTATATGTTAATGGGGTAAAGAAACACTACATGAGATATAATAAACCTTGAAATTATTGTAATGAAGTTATCTTCTAAAAATAATCTCACATCATCCAAAGCTTGAAAGATGGAAAACTGTCTACATTATGAGAATGAAGTAGACGTAAATTATTCTAGATTGGAAATCTTTGTATGTCACATTACATAAGTGTCTAGGATGAAAATAATTTGGGGCCTTTATGTCTTGGGCGTATTTTTTAGAAATATAATTCCTTTTTATTTTATTAAATTTAATTTTTTTGATTAATTTTAATTTTTTTGATAGCTTCACTAACAAGAAACACCGAGTTTTAAAAAACAATAATATACGATTTATAATATTATATAAACATGACTATAAGAACCACTTAATTAAATTTCAAAATTTCAATAGGAATAATTTGTTTTTGAAAAATAATTATAATTTTTTTATATGAGTAACATATATTTTTAAACATGTTATTAATTTTTCAAAAAGTCGTTATATGATTCGAAGATACTTTTTTCTCAAAAAATTTTCCTTGTTGTTTTTTTTGATGAAATTATAAAATTAATTTTATATTCTTTTAGAAAGTGTATTTTTCAAAATACTTTTTTTAATATACATTTCAAAAATTATCATTCAATGATTTTTTTTAATTTTCTTTAAAGTCTTATTTTTTGTTGAATTGTAAAAATTATGATTTTTATTAAAAAATATATTTTCATTAAAAACAATTTACAATGTATATTTTATTTTATGATCATTTTAAAACATAAATTAGTTACATTACATATTTATTAATCCAATTTAAGTCAATATAATCAATTTCATGTCTATGTTTTCTATTAAAACATTCTACACATATGAAAATATTCACTTTGGAAATATTTTTTTTCTTCAAGTCTATAGATTTATGTTTAAATTAAAATTTCCCACAACTGTGAATGTAATTTCTCCAAATATATTATATATTTGAAAAAAATATATAATTTATAATAGGTTCAACATAATTTTTTGTCAATGTGAATTGTAAAAATTGTTAAAAAAAGTTATTATCATGGTTAGGGTTAAAAAGGTCTATTATTTGGTAAACTAAACAATACTAGTGAAATGACCTAAAAACTTATCCTAATCCCATTTTATATCTATATATTGATTATATCTCATTTAATGTTTGATAATGATCCATTTTTGAGCCTTTTGGAATGTGAATTAATGTTTGTACACATTATTATTTCCGAAATATCCATGTGTGACCTATGCCACATTTATAATAGGGCACCAACCCTCGTCTCTTATTAACACTCAAAAAACCCTTTGCTCATCCATTAAATTAATAAATAAAATCTTTACATAACTACCCACATCATAGAGGCCATATTTTTATCATTAACACCTCTTATGAAGTCTTTTGGTGTAAACCTAAACGGATTCTCCAATGAAGAGTTATAGTCCTTAACCACGAATTTTTTTTTATTTCATCCTATAAAACCATAAAATATTATTAAAAGAAGATGATATAATAACATAATTATATCCAATATAATTGTATGTTATTATGTTTCTGGAATGACCAACACCTACGTCTTTTTTCATCGAGTGGGAAACAAAACCATTGTTCATGTGTACGGTGGACTACAGCCTCACGAACCAATGTAATTCATTTTCCATCACCACCACTCATGATTAAATTAAATGATTTATTTAAGCTATTTATATGATATTTATGAAATTAATATAATTCTTTAATTAATATACCACAAATAACTTCTTCCTATAATTTCTATATGAATACGACAACGTCGCTCGTGTGTACAAAAGACTAGTTCCTCGTAGAGCGATGGGATTTTTTCATCACATAATCTCTACATAAAGGTAATAAAGGATAGGCTTAATCAGAATATTTGATATATTTTAAAAAATATTCTATAAATTTAACGTATTATTTACCTATATTTATTTTTATCCATTGATAAAATGGTAACATATTTCAAGCGTATATATAACCTACTATCTCCATGAACACCGTAATTCATTTTCTATCTCTACATTTAATGGATTACTCTAAAGAAGTATATAAAAAAATATAAATGATATTATTATCGTGGTTAAATTTATATATATTATTTGACCATGATCAAACTATATGTTCTTAAATTACTAAACCAAAACATACATGGAAAACAATGCAGTTATTATCTGAAATGTCATTTTAATAAGGAATTGTTAACAAATGGAAAATAAAAATTCATATATAAATCATATATTACATTATAAATATTAATATTATTTATAAATATATGTATATATATCTTATATTTATTATAAATGATATTCAAATGTATATGAAGGATGTCTAGACTTAAGGTAAGGGATTTATATGTCACTTTTATTTCCATGGAACCCATGTCATATTCACCACTTGTTTCTTTTATGCGGTGATTATATATTATCCAAGAATATATTTGATGATTTCCATCATGAGAATTTGGGATATACATATCTATATATAGTTATTCCTTTAATGTGGATTATGATTAAGATGTTACCTAAGTGGTAAAGGTTTTATGTTATAATCCAAATATTTATCGATATTGTTAATGATTATGTTTACAATGCTAAAATATTATGAAATTCCCCTCAATAAAAAAATTAATTTTATTCTTCTCTTGTTGTTACATGAAAATAATTTTTTCCCTTTCGTTCTACCCTATTTATATACTCGTGGGTCAAAACAGTTATGAATAATTGATTCTATTTCAGTTATTGGTCAAAAATATTTTCCTCCATGTCTGGGTTTTCTAAAAAAAATTAAGGAATGAATAAAAAATTTTCCTATGATTATTTAAATTAATTTTTTACACATGCATTAATTTTTAAAAAATGTATTTAATGGAATCTTCATACCATTTTCTGAATGAGTTAATTTTGACTTTTTAATGAAAATGTGAAATAATATTTTTTTAATAAACCTGGAATGAACATAATTTTCTACTATCATTACCATTCAATTTATTGAGGCATATTTCACAGGTTCCAATGGTTATTTTCAATGAAATTGTTTAGTTAAAATTCCTAAATTTTTAGATATCAAATAAATTATTTATAAATTGAATGGATATTTTCCTCAAGAATTATTTCAAATGATCCTTCAAAATCATTTTCTATCTATCACTGAATCATTTTTTGTTATATAAGAATTAACGGATACATATTCTAATTATACCATCCTTTTTATATCTTTAAATTTTATATTTTTAGGATAAATATATGTTTATGAAGCCAGTTCGGTTTTCCATGGTTTATCTTACGATGAAATTATGAAATGTTTATAAAACTCTTTTATTTTACTAAAGCTATTCTATGATGAAATGTTGATGAAAACCATTTCATTTTAATGGATCTGGATAAAAATAATGTTTTTTGATCGTATATCACAAATATGTATTATTTTTATTTTATGATTAGTGGGAAAAATATATCACTCTCTGTAATTTTGTAAATTTCTATATATCATGATATAATTATGAGAAGCAAGATGTACTTGATACACAATGGGAAATAGGCCTATGCTCATCATATTCTATAGGAAATATGAAAATGTTCTTAACCCTCAATGGGAAATAAGTGATGGTGCCTAATCGATTATGAAATGAGAAACATGGGAAAATTATTAATTTGTTATAATTATACGGAATTTTATATAAACCTTGAAATATTAAATAGATTGTATAATTATAATGGAAAAAACTTATATGACATGAACATTTGGTTCATTATTTATTCATGATTTTTGTCACTCTTATGGTTCATGTATTTTGAAATTATAATTTTAAATTCCATGGATCATTCTTGGGATCCAGTATAGATTGGTTATGAAATTTTTATGTTATATCTTATATCATGTAACTTTGTACTTATGATATTCTGTTATATGATAAATAATTTATATCATCCTTATTTACCCTTACTAATCATCTAATATAATCATTTCTTAGGTGTACTTTTCCTTTGTTATGATGAAATGTTCAAGTAGGGTATGTCTATGATGTGTACTAAATAAAAAGTTCTGAGTTGGATATTTTAAATATATTTCTTAAAATAATTAAATTTTTAACTATTCTACAAAGATGTTAAGACTTTCTGAAACATATGATTTTATTTGGTGAAATGTATTGAATACTCATCGTGAAAGATGTAATATTTAAGTATGAAAAGCTTGGGCCATTATAGTCAATATCAACGAAAAGTATTAGATATCCTTTAGAAACTAAGATGTAAAACCTTTAGTGAGATCCCTAGGGATATGTATAACGATATGCATTTATATATTTTTAAGTATAAGTCAACTAATACATTAAGGTATAAGAAAATGTCATATAATTTTTGTGAAGGATAAGGGTAGTGGTTTATAAGATATAAATCCTTATCAGGATTCTACAAGTGGATGTGGGAGAAGTATATTTATAATTATGGGAATAACTCCAGAAATGGTGAATTTAGGTAGACTCAATCATATCATGGTGCATGAAAAATGGGCCTTGCTACAAACATAGTTTGATAGTCCAATGGGATATGATGCGTAAATTTACAAACTCTTTACAAACCATCATGAAGGATTTAAATAATAACCCTGAATGAACTAGGTTAAGCCTAATGAATCATATATTGAAACGATATTGTCATTATTTAAGATATACTATAAATGATCTTCATTATTATGTACATTACCACTATTATTATTGTTTCCCACACAACTCTTTTTTTATTTAAGTCAACGGATTGAACTAGGAATAATCATATTAAAAATGAATGTGATGGGGAATTTGGTGATTATGGGAAACAAAATTGTATAATGAATGGAGAGAAATATATTGTGATTATTCTAAACCATATATCCCAAAATGTTATTAATAGTGGAAACTTTTCAAGATTCCCCACATGTAAAATAAGAATATTATAGAAATTTAGGAAAGTTCATGGGGTAATGAACATAAGGGAAAATTGATTTGTCATTATATATTTCAAGAAGGAGGGAATAAGTACCAAGAATAATATATCAAATTTAGTGTAAGATGTTTTATATTTGGAAATTAATGCTATAGAAAAACTAATTTGTAAATAATATTATATCTTATATGTGGGGAACATTGGAATTATCCACGTCAATACCCTACAAAAGGGTTCAACTATATATTAAATAATTCAGTATATTATACAAAATCCTTGAATTAAAAGGGAAGAAGTATTTATGTATTTTGATTTAATAATTTTTTTATAAATTTTTTTAAAAATTTATTTTTGTTATAAGATTCATTAAACATATAAAGATTATGTTAATTTGTGAATCATATATTTATTCTTGAAATATTAACATAATCGTAATGGAAAACATAATGGGTAATGTGTTTAAGGTTGATCATAATTTCATATTCATAGAAAACCATTTTTCAGGTTCAATTGATGAGATTTTATTGTGAATAATGAATTTTTTATATGTTTCATTACAATAAGAACGAGTAACTCTTATGTTCAATATAATGTATTAATTGGGGAAGAATTATCTTTTCATAATTTTTAGGGCATTGTTAAACATTAAGGTTAATTTAAGCCTTAAGGATTATTGTTATTTATAAGGGTTTTTTATATATTTTAATGGATTTTATAATAATTATATTAATATAGTTTAGTAAAAAAGGAAAACATTTTGCATATGGAAAGGATATGGGACATGAACCCACAACTGAAGGGTGATAAGAGAGAAACACCTAACATTTTCCGATGTGACATCATGGTTAGTATAAATAATTAGGCAGATAATGATTAAGTTAATTTCTGAAACATATGATCTAATATAAAGATAACCATGGGTTTATAAATTGATATAGTTATAGATTTTTCCACATAAAAATATAAAGGTACATGATTAAAATTACCCATGTAATGATTAACTGTTTGTTGTAGTAATTTTTTCATTAATGATATAGAGTAATTATTTAAACAGATAATGGTGTGGTATATATACTGATCATAAATGTTTAAAGTATATATTTTCACCAAAATAGGTGATCATGAACAATATAATATGGTTGGACATAATTAAATATAATGACTGATTAACATATTTCCACCCTGTAAAAGTGAAGAGTGTGGAAATTTTTTGTGTGAAACGAATCATGCTAGATTATCAATGATGAGGATCAAAAAATAACCAATATTTCTATTTTTGAAAAGTATTTATCTATAAATAAATTAAGAAGTTGAGCTATCTTATGTTTCCAAATGAGTGTTCAACTATCAATCTATTTGATGTTTAAAGATACATAGAAAGATTATGTGGAGCTATAGAATATGTTGATAAATTTTGTTGAGTTAATCATTTATTATGACAGAATAATAAGGTTTGGAACTGTTAATGTTTTTAATCCATTCATGATTTTCTGAAAGAGTTGATAGAGGAAGATCATATTTCTTAATTCTCTATTCATCCTAGAATAATAAGGATATATAGAGACATCAAAGAGTATTTTTGGTTGGATGGAATGAAATGATATATTACAATGTTTTTATAATGGTGTTTTTATATCATTAGGTTATGGCTAGGGGAAAAAGTATATGGAGATGTCACAACCATTACCCATACCAGAATGGAAATTGAAAAACTGCCCCATCATGTTTTTTCATCTGAATTTCCAAAACATCTTAATGGAATAATGCTATATGGGATGAATTCAATCACCTTTTTAAGTATGAAAAAATCACATATATAAGATAATAATACTCTCTAGATGATATTTATAGAATATAAATCAATGTTGTTATAAGGATTCATGGACTACCAAACTCCATTGTATCTGGTTTGGATTCAAGGTTTGCCATAATGTTATTATGAATTATTCAATAAGATTCAGATAAAGATCTATGTTTTAGTACTGAATATCATTCCTATATATATTTTCTATTTTAGAAAAATTTAAACCTTAGAGGATATTTTTAGATCTTTTATATTGATTTCAATGGTTTTTTTGATCAATACATTCCTCTTGTTTGGTTTCCATGAAGTAATTTATTTCACCCGAACATTAATATTTCTCATTATGAATTATTATATAGATAGATGTTTATAGCTCCAATGATTTATGATTAAGATAGATAATGAATTCTATTGGTACCTGAGCTAGCTAGAAAAATGGTAGAGAAGGTTTGATACATTTAGAAACACATAAGGGAAGGATAAAGTACTCATAAATGTTATGTTGACAATCACCAATGTGATATATCAATTGTTGTTATAGATAAGGTATTTCAATGAATTTCACCATGTAAATTTTTAATGAGATTTAGAAAGAATTAAGAAATAATCCTAGGTATATAATTCCCTTTGAAGTTCATTATTATATTGGGATTTTAGTGTATCGATTGGAACTTCCACCAAACCTCTCTAAAGTACACTATGGGTTCCATGTATCTCTTGCATGGAAGTAAATACATAATCCTTTTCATGTATTGAAAATTATGAAAATACCTCTTGAGAATGGCCTTGATTATGTAGAACAACTATTTTAGATTAAAGATTATACAAAAAATGTTCTCTGAAACAACACTACTTACATGACCAAATATTTTTGGAGAAACCACAAGATTGAGGAAGCTGTGTGGGAACATGAATATGTGATAAGGAAGAATTATCATCATTGTTTAATGAAGTGTTTAATTTTTTTGGATGAAATCATTTTAGGGAGGGTATAATATAAAAAATATATTTTTTGAAATAATTTTTAATATTAATATAATTCCTTTAATATCTTATGTTATATTCAACAACAAGTTTTAACAAATCACAATTTAATATCAAAATTGTTATTTAAACCTGGACATTATAACATAGAAATTAAATTTGGTGGCACAAATTGGTAAACACACATTTTTAAAATTAATTATAATGTTTTTAGATAAATAATATATATATTTATAATAAGTTGATCATTTTTTTAGTGTCATTATATTCGTTGAGAAATCTTTTTTGTCAAAAAAATTGTTTTATTTATTATTATAAACTACTGATAAAAATAGTTTATTCCACTTTTTTATAAAACATTAGTTTCCTTAGAGGGTGGTGAAGAAAAATAAAATACACCTACTAATATTAAATAATAAATATCCTTTTATAAAAAATTCATTTTAATTATGATTTACTTCAAGGGGTATTTTTATATTGATTCAATGTGGTTTAATTACATTAATATTTTTATTTTCATTTTTGTTCCCTAGACTAAAATTTTAAAGAAACAATAATGGAATAGATCCTCATATTAAAAGAGGAGGAAAATCCCCAAATGGCCAATAGAAGAGAGGATATGAAAATTTTCTTACCCTGCCATACAATATATAATTAATTTTTATATGGGTGGGTATGGATAAACATGGAAAATTGTTTATTTATAATATATGAATGATAAATATCACTGTAATGAATAATTTTTTGTGGTTCTATTAAAATAAACCAAACTCTCGTTTTTTATTATGGATAAAATACTAAAAGATTATATATGTGGATAATATAAAATTGAGAATCTACATGGGGATTAAATCCAAGAATCATTCCATTAAAAACATTGTTTATTTACATTACCTTCAATGGGTTTTTTGTTATTTCATTTTTATTTGTCTAACAATCCACATATTGGGATCATAGCTTAAATTTCCCACTACCCTAAATAAATTAGGTTGTGTTCTTATGTTAAATTATTTAATAACTACTATTTCAACCATGTTAAAACATAAACTAGAAGTGTTAGATAAGTATAGGGGGATGTAAAAGTTATATATGATTTTTTTTCACTATTTTTCCATGTTTTCTGAAAATCTATTCATTTTTTGAATTCATGTTATGTTTTATGTTTTTTAAGGTACCATATTTTAGTCAAAATGTTTTTGTAAATTCATACCATATAGATTAATATATCACATTTATTGATTTGAATTTATAGGTACTAAATTGAATGTTGAAATGGATTTTTATTTCCTGTAATAAAATATGATTATTTTAAGAGGTTTTATTAATTTTAAAACCTATGCTCACAAGTGTTATAAAAAATAATTATTTTTTCCAAAGATGAGATGTTTCTAAATAGATTCTGCATAGTCATCTATATCTATATTTAATTATTTTCGTGAGGCTTCTAAAAAGGTCTTGACATATGTTTTCATTTTAAAAGTGTTTGAGTTCATAGAATTAGTCACGTTTGATTGAGGCACTATTTTGAAATCCTTTGTTACTTTTAAAATTTATTTTTTACTAAACATAAATCTATCCATTATTAATCCATTAGTATATATGAAATACCTTTGTGAGGAATCCCCATTATAATATATTAATCCCTTACCAAACCGATCTATAAGTTAATGAATGATTAATTTTTACTCAATTTTATGGTGGGGGGGTGTGTTTTGAGCTTCATTATTGAGAAAAACTATTTGGGAGATTATCTGATATGAGGTGAAACATTTACTATTATATTGTGAATAAAATTCGTGTATGTGATTATCTAAGGAGTTAAAAATATCTATTATGATGTTCTAGGAGTTCAGACAACTTTTTGATGTTGGAGGACACCACTCTTCCCTTTTAATTTATAATTATTTGCAGGACATATAAATATAAAAACAAAGAAAAAACACTATTGTAATAAAGAAATATTGAAGAATCTGAATAACATTATTCATGTTGTTCAATTACTGATGTGTGTACCATCTAATAATACAAAGAGGTGTTCACATCTGTATTATGGAGTGGAGGTGAGTGGGGATACCATTCATGAGGAAATCAATTATCAATAATTTTACTTCTCTTTATATCGAAACCCTCCTCAGTCTTCCATTAATGTTTTTAGAATTTTAATCCTTCCAAACCTCATCCATGGAAGAACCCATGTAAAACTACTCATGAATGAAATAATTTTTAACTCTTATATAGAGATAAAATGAAGGAGCAAATCCTATAGAGATCATGATTATTATTAACAATTATAATAGAACCATTTTATATTCCTTCAGGGATAGAGAATCGTATGATTAGATTGGTAAGTAAATAATATTCATGGGTATAGGCATGCAGTTAAATAAAATTTCATTAATAATTATATAATTTTGGTGTCAAAATATATATGGGGGAATGAATTTTTTTGATATGATAATTCAATATTTCATACATGAATTTCCTGTGGTGTTCATTTTGAATTTAGTAAAGATGATTATGTGTGAGTGTAAAGTTTAATTGTGGGTTATTAATGAAGCTCATAGTTTCATTTCCTTTGCATTGAATTAAATGGTTTCAATCCCATAATTTTATCATTGTGAGAGTAATTTTATCATTTAAAAGGATTAAGAATAATTTTTTTAATTGTTAAAATATATTTATTATTTATTTTTATGCTTTTTATTTAGATTTGGTAATATTAGAGAACCATACATTTATTATGGAACATTTTAGTATCATTATAAATAAATTATTTTTATGTTTTAAATGTTTTTTAGTTATATATAACATTTTGTGACCTATACTCTTAAATTTTCATTTTATTTATTTTTATATAATTTCATTTTGTACGAGTAATTATAATTATACATATAGGAGTTATTTTTTTAGTTGAACATAATATTATCTAAGGCATAATTTGTTTAAATGTGAAAGATTTAATGCATAAGAATCTATATTCTATACAAATTATAAATTTTTTTTGAATGCGTAATAATAATTTGTATCCATGTATAAGAGTAAATAAATAGTTAATAATGAATTGTTGTAAATTAAAATACTATTAATTTGGAATTTTAGAAACATTATAACTGTAAAACTAAATAAATTATCAAGCAATGAGTATATATGAGTAAATTCACATGGAAACATTGTGATAAATAAGATTCATTTACTTAGTCATGGAGAATCAAATTCCAACATAAGAATTGTCTTTTAGAATGTATGTTTTATTTATTTAGTAGATATTAGTTCATGCCTCAATCATAAGATTCATTTATATGGTAGAGAAAATGAAAACCCTATTGTTAAAAGTTAGTCATTACTTCATAGAGGTTCCACCCATTATGAAATATAAATAATACAAGGCCATATCATGGATATTCATTCAGGCAATTTGAATCTCCAGAAATAACTTGTGACACTTCCAGTCTATATATTCTTGTATCATGGTGATATAAATCAGGTCCCAAATGATGTAAATAAAAAAAATACAAAAAATTTATTAAGAACCATCTATTTTTTGTTATATGAAGACATGGATGAGGGTGATATGTAATGCGTATTTTTTTCTGCGATGTGGCTTAGAATCCTCTAGTATTCACTATTATGATAATTATATTTATTTGAAATGTCGAATTCTTTCAACAATTTAATGATAAAATGTCATAATCCGTTAGGGTATTACTGTAAAAAAATTAATCTAGTTATTATTCCTTGAAAATAATATTTTTTATCTTTTGTGTGCAAAGAAGAAGCCACTGTTGTTCCCACCTATAAGAAGATTATGTGAATAGTTTTTAATGCACAAGGAATCATATTAAAATAACTCATTAAACCTATTATATCATATTGAAACATATTTATACTAGGATCTTTCACTTTAAAAATTGATTCGTTATCAGTTAATAGTATATAGTATTTTTCCTAGGTTTATAGATTAAAAATTGTTTCTTTAATTTTTTACAAGTTGTTCATTTCATAATAGTTTTATATTTTCCCTATTTTTTATATTATATGTTCTTACCCTATATGTTTCGAATCAGAATAAGCAATGGAGAACTAACCCTAATTATTTTTCAAGGGAGGAAGCTGAGTTTCATTTAGTTCTTTGTGCTTCAATGTTTGACATTATTGTATTTTAATATTAGATTAGTGGTTATACAAATTTCTAATGTTGTTAAATTAATTTATTTAAATTGGAATTATTCTTCTATGTACACCCATATTTAATCACTTCAATATTCATTTCACTTAATGTTTATTGTTTGTCTTAAATACTTTTGATTAGTGAAAAGGATTCATTAATGATTTTCGGTAGAGTATTGTCCTTTATGTATAGGTCTAAATATATATTCAATAATAATTTCATTTGGAGGGTATATAGTGATTGGTATTGACCTATATGTTGAATTTTATTACTAGAATTATATTTAAAATAATAAATAATGAATCACCAGAATCTCCAAAAGACTAAGGACCATTTTTCATTCTCTATTACAAACATTATTGTGTTTTTCATTTTTGGTCCTTTATTTTCATATATATATATATATATAATTTTTTAAACACCAAAAATATGATTTTTTATTTTTAGTATTATATATTAGATAAATATAAAATTAAATTGTATAGATATACAATTATGTTAGAGGCCTCCTTTTGACATCACGCTGAGGACCAGACAGTCTAATTGAAAACATATAAAAAAATTATTAATCGTAATTCATGAAAAAAACCAAACCATCACAACTTTAAATTTCCGAAAATAATTTTTAAATGTTGTTCCGACCTAGTCCTCCCCTTTATAGTGATAAATTTTTATTATTTCATCAATAATTTTATAGACACCCAAATAAAATTCTTCTAACTTGGAGACTATGGGATATCAAAATAAAGTCCATAGAAACTTCAACCCATTATTTAAATTAATGAGAAGTTAATTTTGAATTCCTACACAATTTTTAGGCTCAATATTCCACTTTTTAAAGGGAGACACATAATCAATTATTTATTACATTAATCATAACTAATAATATCATCTCTTGGTAACATAGAACATCATGGTTGTAACAAGGTGAGAGACCCAACTATAATAATTCAAATATTTAATAACGTCTTAAATTTATGTTTTATGAACTATTTACATGTTATTAAATAAAACGGATCCCTTATATGGATAAATCCTGGCACCATAGGTCTCGTCACAATTTAAAATATTGCTTATACACTAAAAATCTTGGTCATATGGTTTTTATTACTAAATATGATCATCCAAGGATGATGTTTCTTACACACATAACCAAAACACATGATTATATTCTTCCTTTATGTCTAGATGAAATTAAATTAATTGTATTATCAAATTTAATTCTTTTCTCACACTCTTAGAAATCTTGAATCATAAATTATTTACTTAGGGTGTCGAAAACAACATTTCCTAAACATGGATTATTAGAATGATCAATGTCAAAGGTATAGAGACACTCCACCCAAATGCCTTTACTCCTGAATCCAATACATTTATAAGATTTATACATCAGAATATTATTATTTATATACACTATAATACATTCCTTTAAGACATAATAGTGTTAAGACATTATAAAATACATCACCATTATTAATTACAGTCTGGAAGTGGGATTGTTCTTCTTGTGAAGTCATTTCCAGCATGAGACAAACTCTACAACATGATTATGTTTCATAAAAACAGACACCAATTATATACATGAGGTATCAAAATACATGTTACAACCATCATCTATCGCAATGATAATGAGGAAAGGTTTTAATTTCAAAATAACTTTCAATTCATAAAATGAATCTTGGAATTTGTATGTCCATTTGAATTTCATCCCATTTAGGTTCAAGGTTATCATGGGAGATACATGTTTAGAAATGTATTGAACAAACCACCATCAATATATATCATGAATAAATAATATTTTAATAAAAATTTCATTATTGGAATTCTTCTATAAAATATTTTTTTTAATATTCTCAGGATCCATAAAAATATCTCATTCATAAATTGCATTGCTTAGAAATTTTTCCCCCTAAATCCTTTATTGGAACATCGATGATGTGTAATAAAAGTTACACTTATTTAATATTTCTAAAAAATATATATATTATTATTGTTATTGTCCAATGTTTTAGAGTAACAAATGATATCTTTAATAAACCTTAAAACAAAATTTTGGAGGAATTAGTGGAATATAATGTATATTAGGTGCATAAATGCAATAAGAGAATTCATAAGTCTAGAATGAAATACCCTTGAACCTGAATTCTCATATATATTTCAATAAACATAATAATTAAATTAGTGGATTTGATATCGATAAATGTGACACAATTTTTTCTATCGAATCTATAAAAACATAAAAGACATATTCGATCACTTACATAGATAATGACTTTTAAGGTTTATTGTTTTTGAGAATGGGGAAAAAATATTACATAAACAACACTAATGCATTTAAAAATATTTTCCCCACTATACCTATACTTTCATATTCCATATTATTTATTTAACATATACCAATATTGTTTCCAAATATGAATCATTTCTTGAAAAAAATAGTTATCATCATTCTTCATAACCTAGGAAAAATGAAACATAAGAAGGGTGATCTCAAATTCATAGTAAGGGTAAAAATAATCACTAATAATTAAATTTCCTTACTGTTAATAAGATGATAATAAGGGTATAATAACATAATAATAGTGCATGATAATAAGATAAGTTTTATTCATACGCATTAATACATAGATCATAAATCCTAAAACATGTCACAATGATCTATCAAAAATAAAGAGTCATTAGAATCAATAAGAATGAGCTATGTGATGTTAATCCCAGTCAAACGAAACTTTTATGAATTATAAAAAACAAAAAAAAAATGTTTGGTAGGATAAATTTTTTTCCATATAAATAATATATAGATTATATCCACCATGATTATATATAGAGTAAAATTCTTGATTCATGTGAAAAAATAATCATTTTCATACCTAGATTAACCATCACAGTTACACTTGGAATAACCATCATGATTATTCTAGGAATAACCATCTTTTTAAATTCCCATTGAATTTTATGAGAAAACTAACTTATTAATTCTCTCCCTTTACCTAACACATTAGAGAGATATAACATGGTCACATAACATTTTTTTATTATAGAAAAAACCCATCATTATAAAAAACATTCATGAACTATAACATAAATAAAGAATGGAGAGCTTACATTTCAACGTAGAACTCATTGAAAAAACCATAAATCCTTTCATAACCTAATTAACCCATAGAAAATAAGTTAGTTATATGGAAATATATTTTGAGAAATCATAAACCATATAAATAAATAATGATGATATATTGAATAAAAAACATCCTGCAATGGGTCATATTTAATATCAAGGGTTTTGACGTTAATGAGTGGACATACAATCAAAAGATCATTAAAAACATTTTTTTTGAAAAATTCTCATTTAAATTTGAAAAAAAACATTTAAAAATTAAAAATTCAAATAATATTACAAAATAATTTTTCATTGAAAACTATATTTGAAACTAATAAAGAAATTTTAAATGAAAATAATGGTAACAATTGAGGGAAAATGTGTTCTTGTTTTGACCATTAAAAATAAACATTCGTTTTAATCATTTAGAAAAAGGGAATCAAAACCAAACCTTTTTGAAAATGATATGAAATTTACTCTTTAAATCATTTTAAAATAAGTTCAAATAGCACATAAAATTACTTTAAGAAAACATTTATGTTTTTAAAAGAACAATTTTTTAAACATTTTATAAAAAAAGGATGTGGACGTAAATTATTCTTGACCAAAAAAAATATATAAGACCAATAACACCTACAAACAACTTTATAGATGTTTTTTCATTCAATGAGTGGGGAAATCTAAATAAAAAATTTAAAAAAACATTCATAACAATATTGTAATAAAATATTTTTCAATCTTGAAAATTATTTCGCATGATTTCCATCAAATTAACATTACATATAAGTAACCCTAAAAAAGAAAATTGTAACATGAATCCTTTATCGCTTTGGTAAAATTTCAACCATAATACCACTTAAAGAAAAACATCAAATTATTCATCAAATATCATAAAAATAAGGATATTCAGGTTATAAATCGTTAAAGGAGAAGTATATGCACCTCATAAAAGAGTATAAGAGGATATCATAAAAGAATGTTCAAAAGAAAGAGAATTTGAGATGAATTACCCATAAAAATATTATATCATTGAATTGAGAGTTAATGAATGGGTATATTATGAATAATAACTGAAAATATAAAAAATGTAAAAATTTAGAAAAAAACTATTTATTTTTCAATTCACACATAATCAGGGCATAACAGAATCAACGAAGAATAGTTACGAAAGGATATTGAGTTAAGAAACCCTTCAATAATTGATAAATTTCATGTCAAATTCCCATAGTTGAAATAATTGAAATAGTATGTTAAAAGATGATGAATTATTAAATAGTAAAGATGTAACATTAAAAATCATAGTATATAAACCATTTAAAATAAATTAGGAGCAAGAAATTAAAATATACCAAAATGAAAGGGAATTGTGAGGAAATACATTACCTATTGTAATGCCATTACTTTTATGTACTTTTCCACCTATATAAAAACTTTATATCAAATATTTAATTTATTAACAAACAAATTTTATGTTTATTACTTAATAAATAAACCAATTTTTTTATTTATTTCAATGAAATATTGAATTTAAAAATTAGTTAATTCCACTTGGAGAGATTTGAGCTCGTTTTTTAATAATTTCAAAACAACTTTGGTATGTTAATGATGGTTAAGGGTTTCATTGATAAATAATTTATAGAAAAATAATCATGAAATAATTATTAGTTATAAAGATAAATAAAAATTTTAAAACCGATCATGAATTATTGTTTTGAAAAGTTATCTACATCACAATCGTGGAAATGGTAAGTTGTATATAAGAATGACTAACGTTTCCATTTTCAACGTTCGTTATTGAAATAAAGTATGTATTATTATATATTTAAATACTTATAATAATTTAATAAATACCATATTATTTATTTAAATATTCATATATATATATATATACAAATTATATATGTGATGGGGTGATGAAAAAAGAATCGCATTGATTTGTGGAGGTGGTAGTCCACACGTATACAGAAATGACAGTACAATTTTATAGTGAATGGAAATAAAATATAGAAAATAAGATGTTATATTTTTAGAATTATTAATATTTAATCAATATAAAATCTAAAAAACAATTTCATCATTATGACTAGTAAATAATGGGAGTGAAAAAAACCAAATTACATTGCTCTTTGAGGTGGTAGTTCTTCATACGCATGAATGATGAATTACTTTCTCATTTGATGTAGGTTAGAGAGGGATATTGGTTATTACACTATACAAAAAAAATCCTAGTATATTTAAGTTAATGAATTTATAATCTCAATAGGGTATAACATTTTAAGTATGTGGGTGAAGAAATAGAATTAAAGCACTCAGTTAACAATAATACCTCTTCTTTTGACAACCTCCCTTTCATTACACCTGAAGCACTATAAGGTTGATATTATTCCAAAAATAATACCTCAATAATCTGGGTATGGATTATATAATGGTATTTGGGTTGTTTATGTCCCAAAACAATTTCCTTGATGAGTAAAGAAATGAGAAGAAGAGGTTCTCATTAATAAGACAAGAGAGAGGTACTGTTGGAACTCTCAAAATACTAAAATATTATAAATTAAATTTTATGTCCAAAAGGAAAAAAATTATTAATATTACAATATAAGAGGTTTATTTGTTTAAATAATATTATACAATAAAATTTGGACCTGTTTGGATCACATTATTACCCTAATCTTTTTGTTATATCATTCATCAGTCCTTTTAAAATTTGTAGTGATTTAAATGTATTTTAATCTTCATGGGTAAATATATTTATTATAAAAGAATAAAATACACATTTAAGTACAATGGTTGATTTATTTCAACTAAATTATAATAATTTATAGGAATATTTGAATTTATGAATTTAAAATAATTTAATAAATATTATTTATTATAAAATAAAATAATTATCTATTTTATAACTATTTAGAAAATTTAACACATAAAACTATAATAAAATAATGAAATTTGAATAAAGTTTTTATAAAACTCTATAATATATCATTTTTTTCAAAAAAACATTTTAATAAATAAATTCATTAAAAGAAATTTATTTTTATATTTTTTAAACTCATTTTATTATTTTTAACTACGTGAACAAGAAATGTGTTATTGTTTAAAAACCATTTTAATGAAAATTAATCTTTATTAAAAACAAAAAATAAATTAACATGATGAATTAAAAACATTTAGATTTATAATGAATATTAATTATTGAATATATCCTTTATTTATACATATGTTAAAAATTATAGATAACAAAACAAAGAGAATTGGATTGTTTACTTTTCATTAAATAATATAATATAAATGGGTGAAATGAGAGAAAAATTAATTCAAATAGGAAAAATATTCTATTTTTTTAATTTTGGATGATATATATCCATATAGTAAAACTAAGGTGTGTGTTATGGTAATTACTTAGTCCTTATCATTTTATTTTTAACCTTATTTAATAAATTTACCCTTTACCATGATAACAAAATTACTAATGATTCCATTAATAATGTCAAAAAATAAAAAAGAAATAGTTTAAAATTTTTTACCCAATGATTAAAAATATGGATTCTATTTTTCAATATTAAATTTTTCTATGTGGTGAGAATAACATCAATCATAAATTCATAAAATGCAACAAAATATATTTTTATAAAAATGTTTTTTAAACAAAGAAATGTACTTATATAAAAATAACGTATAATAGTAATTCAAATTATGCTAATAAAATTTTATATAATTAAATAAGAATTTTATTAATTTTATTTAAAATTAAAATCATAATGATATATTTAATGAAATAAAAATAAAAAGAAATCATAAAAATAGATATTTATTACTATTCACTAACCAATCCATTTTCATAAAAAAATACTAAAATTTAACCCTAATGTAATTTTTTTATTCTAACAATAATGATATAATTTTTAAAAAATAATATGTTTTCATATTTGTTAAATTAATTATAATTATTTTACCTCAAAAAGAAATAATTTTATTAAAGAAATCTTGTTTTTAAGAAAAAAATGGATTTAATAAAAATAGATTTATTTATTCCATGGAACTAAAAAATAGTTTATTTATTTATTTAGAAAATATATATTTCATTAATTAGAAAACACTAATCCAACCCAACAATTTAACAACTATGTTATAATGGTTATATTTAAATAATAATATTTCATGGTTCATTTGTGCTCGTTGTTACATATATTGTACGCTATCGAATATATTTAATTTTTTTTTAAAAATGAAGATATTAAATTAAAGGAATAAAAAGATATTCATAATGTCCATAAAAAATAAAAAAATAATTTTTGAGAAAATTTGTATCATTCACTCTCCATTGGTGGTACCCTAACCTGATGTTGATTTTAGAAACCCATCTTAGTCCCATGAGAAGATAAATATGGTCACAGATCCCTGAAAATGATTATTTATTCTTAACAAGCATGTGGTAGAGATTTTGAAAATCAATAAAATATTACAGGCTTACACGGATCATCTCTTGGGGACTCTTATCTTCTCATGTTCAATCTAGGAGTTTTTGTCTATTAATTTTGGTGTTTCGAACACATATCATAGTTTCTCTACTGATCGGATCCTCCATGAAAAAAAAACATTTGTAGTTTTGTTTGATGCTCTTCTTGATTTTTTGGAATGTTCTAGTGGATAAAATCAATTACACGGTTGTCCTGTTGTCACACCCCTTACTGGTCATACTTTCTCTGGTGGAGTTTTCATCTCCCTAGATCTTCAAGTTTGTTTTAAATTTTATTAATGTCATCGTCATCATAGGATAATATAGCTCATTCGATGCTGGTGTTTATGCTCGCTTCTTGTGGGGTTTTTATTTTTGTGGATTTTTTATGATGGTTGGAATTGTTTTTGGTTTGGTGCACTATTTGGTCACAGTGTGGGGATTCATATTCTTGTTCTTCGATCTCTTGAATTTGATACTAATGACGGGGTCCCATTTTCTTCAAGGTTTACCCTTGAAAGATAGGATAGTATTACATATTGTTGTTGCTCACTATCGAGTCCTTCATCCACTGGAACATTTCCTTAAGTCCAAGGCCCATCCCCCCTTCTATGTCGTTCTGCTGTTATAGTTCGAGGGGATGTTTTTGGAGCTATTGTTAGAGAAAATGATGGCGTTTGAAGAGGAACATCTGGTATGATCTTCTTCTTCATTATCTCTAGTTATAGTTATCAATGGATTATTATTGCTGGTTTTGTTTTGTTATTTCTACTCCATGTTTTTCACCATGGTTTGATTAGGTTCGAGAGTGAGGATGGTATACATTATAGTTTGATATTGTGTTTTTGGTTGGTTGTGGCCAATAGCATATTAGTTTTGAAGGATGAGATGATGATGACAATGTTTTTTTGATGATAATGACACTGTGATGGATGTAAACCCGACTTGACTGAGATTGATGGTGGAGATGGATTACAACCAGAGGTGGTTGGTGGTGTTAGGTTCAAGGTTCAATTTTAAATTCTAAATTTATTGATTTGTGTTGACTTGGGTGTTGTTTCATTAAATTTTGATTTTGGATTACTGCTTAATGTTTTGGTTGTTTGATGATGCTTCCTTGTTTTATTTGGTATATGGTATGTTCGGTTCTCACTAAACCTAATAGTGTATTCATGAAAATAAATAATATTGATTTAGAAGATATTATTATAGAAATATAAAACATTATACGATAAACAAGTCAATTGAGAATTACACTTCTCCCTTTGGTTTTAACCTTGATAAATAACATAGAATGACTTTGGGTTAAATTTCAACTATAATAAGAATAATATAATATGATTTATATTCAATAAAAAAAATAGTTCCTTTCTATTGAATTGAACTAATATCTCATAGTATATGACCATATCTACCAAATATTATATCCAACTCACCGAAAAATACAAGAGTAGCCCCATTAACATAATGGAAAAAATATCCATTAATATAAATCAATTTGATCATTATAACTAATCATCAAATTTTTACTAAATATAAGTCCAATGATATCTTAATCTCGAATCATTAAGTCCCTTATGACATCAACAATAGAAATATTCCCATTTAACAATGTCTACTTGAATCCCTTATCCTTCTTATTTTCCTACGATGTAGAAAATATATCACATATTAAATAATATCAAATTAAAAATTTAATGATTTAAACACATTATATGAAATTAAAGAATTAGAATCACATATATCAAATAAATAAAGGATCATAAATGAGGTTGTAAAATACATACAACAAAAAATCATTAGCATTGCCTCAGAATTCATAGGTGAGTGGTCTATACTATATAGGTTTTCGTAATGTGGCCCACCCACTATGATATGTCTTATTAGTATGAAAATAACCATTTATTTAGATGTATTCATCCCATATCTAGGAATAACTCTCCAATCCCATTTAAGAATTAAAAATATACTAGGATCCTGGGGGATAATAATATTCCTCTTTATTACTCTAAGATATATTTTTAAAAAATTCTATCAGTATCCTAGTGTTGGCACCCTCCAGGTCACTAGTAAATCAATTTTTCAGTTTTATTTATTTTTTAGTGTGTTCTTAGAGTTCTCAGGTGCTTGTGATTTAATCCCAAAGTTTATTGGCTATAGAACATGGCACATAGTTTGTTAATTGTTTTACTAAAATATTATGAAACCATATTAGGTGAATTATAGTTTTTGATAGTGCTCTTTCACATGGTTTGAGAATATTTGGTAAAATCACGCAACACCACAAGGTAAATCTTATGGATTCTTTTGGGTGGGTAGTGGAACCCATATGGTTTTCCTAACCATGAAACCAAACCATTCTACCTTGTCTAGATCATTAGAATGATAAAATTACCAAATTTCTCCTATCATGTTTTTATGTTTTATAGTTATTTCTCCTCTATTGTGCCAAGTTCTCCTCCCTTGGTTTTGGATCTCACCTCCTTATTCTTGGTGATTTTACTATAAGTTTCTTGGAGCTTTTGTTGAGGTAAGCTGATTTCTCCTTGATTTCATCTTCGTAACCCTTCCATAGGACATATTATTCAATTTTTATAGAGCTATAGAACCATATCAGTGGAGTTTTTTTAATTTAGGGTTTTAATGGGGGTTATGGTTTTATTTATGATTGATTAGGTGTACAAGTATTGGTAAAACCACTTTCGAGTGTCCTTTATCAATAGTGACAATACATATATAGAATCAAAAGTATGTGTCTATATTTAATGGATTTTCCCATAATTTACCATTAAATTTCTAATATCTCTTGGGTTTTTATGATTACATTTACATTTATATTTTTTAGTCATGGTATTAATTATATGTTTTCTGTGTTTTAGGGATTGATTTGAAATTTTGGGTATTTAAATTGGGGTTTTACAAATGGGTGTGTTTTTTATTCCCACCAAATATTTGACAAATTGGATAAAATATGTTTTTGAATTTAAATAGATTAATAAAGTGGTTTTGAAATTATTTTTACCTATTTAAATGTGTTTGATAAAATTGGGAATTCTTATTTATGAAATGGGTTATCTGATGAGTTGATTAATATGGAAAGTTGGTTATGGTTTTTCAATATTTAGCGTAGCACATGGGTTAACTAAGGTATGATCTAAAGGTTTTTTGGGGGATTGTCTAAGTTTTTGGAGGAAAGACAATGTGATATTCCCAATTTCTTTGTGTGAGTGGTCATTTGTGCCATCAGAGGGAGGACCTACCGAGCCTCGAATTTGGTTTCCAACAGACCGAGTGTGCCTTTGGGTAAGAAGACCATGTGAGATTCCATGATGGCCCTAGGGAAGACCATGTGAGATTCAATTTCTTATCCAACCAGCATACTTTTTTACCCACTCATGATATTCCTGATATCAAGATCCCCTAGGTTCACATTACTCATTCAGGATTGGTTACATGATTTATGAAATTTATTAGTTCTTTTATGATCTAATGAGTTGTATTATGCCTATTTTTTCTTGTTTCATTTATATGGTTATATGTTGATTATAATTATGCATAATTGTAATTATACCATTTTTCTTATGTGGATAATTTTTTTAGTATACTTGTATATTTATTTGATCCATTTTGGGAGATTATTTTGTACATAAAATGTTTTTGAAATGGAGAATCAAATGGATTTTTAATGTTTATTTAGAAATTGTATATTTTCAAATTGATTTAATTTCTAATTTTTTTTCAAATATGTCTTTTGTTTTTCATGATTAAAAATCATAAATATATTCATGGTGGTATCATACTATGTTTCATGTCACAAACCCTATTGAGGACCTTTTTGTTAATTTGTAGATTTCATTTTGAAAGACACAAATAATAAAAAGGGAACCATGTTACAATATTTCTCTTATTGATTAACTTCATTTGGTTTTTTCATGGAGGAGACTTGGTTTTAAACTAATAGACACATGTGGAGTTGTTATTGGTATCTAATACCTATTGGTTTGTACATGTGATTTTTTTCAATTTTCAACCTCCTTTTTAGTGGGGTTTTGTTTTTGAGATACAATGTATGTGTATTTGTCCTTTTATGGAATATTTCTCCAATGATGTATGTTTTGGTTTACAGTATCTTCTCATATTCCAATT
The DNA here is from genome assembly GCA_963277665.1 of Viscum album. Classification (NCBI taxonomy): domain Eukaryota; kingdom Viridiplantae; phylum Streptophyta; class Magnoliopsida; order Santalales; family Viscaceae; genus Viscum; species Viscum album. Next base: position 1,351,425,680 of record OY728153.1, on the reverse strand, counting down.
TTTAATATGGTGATATTGGTGTCTTGATTCTCTTTTGTGGATGGTTCATGACTATTTACCCATTGAAAAATTGTTCCCATGTTATAGTTGGTTATCCCCAGTTCTTGTTGCCAGCCGTAGAGATCGATAATGTACTTCAGGCTATGTGGTGGGCCGACTTGGGTTATATTTTTCATTGACAAGGGTTGGTTCATCTGAAGGTGTTATCTAAGGAGGTTTTTATTTAGATTCATTAGTATTTTTGGTGTTTGGACCCTTCATACTTGAGAATCAAGAATGGGGGAGTGTTTGGTTAGGTCTTCGTCATATCAAATCTCGAGATTCCATTGGTGGTTCAGTATTGTTTTTATGTTTAGATCTTGGTTATGGGTTGTTCTGATGATATTTCAATGATCATCATGATTGGCGATATGTATTGGGGTAATCCTGAGGGATATTTCGGTTTTGATGTTGAAATAAAGAAGTTTAAATAAATTTCATGGTTAGTGTGATCTATTAGTTGAAACCATGCATAAACCATACAACATTTCCTCTATCTCCAATGAAACACGCATGGTTGGCCCACAATTTCCTATCCCCTAGGACCAAAAAGTGAAGTGTGGGAAATGCTTTAAATTTTCATGATTTGGGTTCCTTCATAATTTGGTGCTACTTGGTTATGATAGTGTTTATTATTGTTACTCATATTGAGGGTTTTTGTTTACTTTTTCTGTTGTTTAATATTGATATATGCTAGATGGATCTTGTGTTTTGTGTCTTTTATACCATTCCTCCATGAATGAAATCTTCCCAGAACAGAGAGTGTATAGTTGAGAGTGCCCCACTAGAGAACCCTCTTGTAAATCTGGAATTAGTGGAGTTGGTTCTATATATGATCTAAACCTTGGGTTAGTTGGGTTTTTAAGAGGAGACATGATCTATGGACCATGCTTAATATATTTTGAGGTAAAATCCACTAGTGTTCCATTTTAACAGGGGACCCAATAAGCGCAAGGAGTGTCTATATTGTATTGAGTGGTTTTTTGTGTTATTTTAGACCTATATGACCTATAAAGGTTGATTTTCTATGTACGTGCTGGATGGATGAGGTAGGAAGTAGTGAGAGTCAATGGTGATTTAAGGAAATCATGAGGATCTCATGTAGAGAATTTTCATTATAGTGTTCAATTAGAAATTCTACCAACCGATATTGAGATCAGTGAAGGCCCATGTGTTTTTGAAGTAAGAGTTGGGGAATCATTCAGTGATTGATTGTTCGACACGTTCTTTTTATTTATTTCCATGTATATTTAGTTATAATTGTGAGTGATTACCTTATGTATCAGTGTTTTCAAATGGAATAGAGGAAGGAAATTTAATATATGCTCATTCATATATTTTTACTGATCTATTTAGAGGTGGTTGACAAACAAGAAATTAAAGAGTCCTATTTTATATGAAATAAGGGTCTAATTTGTATTCCTTCATTGGAATTCATTTGGAGTAATTATTTAGGACATAAGAACTAATATGATTAATCATAGATAGGTTGTGGAAATAGTGTCCAATCATCTTTGGGATATGTTCATGTGGTTTCTACATAGAGTAGACCAACTATATATTACTCATGAGGGATTACAATACACACCTGGCCTTAGTTCTCTTAGACTCTACAAATTATAAATAAATGTGAAGTAAGGGAATATCTAGTGATCTTTTCTACTGAATTTTTCGGAGAGCGATGAAGGATCTATATTCACAATGGCCTCACTAGTGCATTCACAGGCCTATAAGGGAAGAAGCTCTAATCCTTGTGGAAATGGGGATTCTCACTTTGGGGTGAATAATCAAATGGTTTCTAATAAATAGAGACTCTATACAATAGAGATCATTATAGAGTAATTAGATTCTAATATACCCACTATTCGAGGTACGATGTATATTTATTCTAATATGTCATCATATTTATTTAACATAGGTTCATCACATTCTGTTATTCCACTTAGTTTGATTTATTTCATAGGTACATGGGATATGATAATTATTTATGTCATGTATTTGATAACCCAGTTGGGTAGGAAAAAATTTATACGTTTTATGTTACCTAAGTGTCATGATTTTGTAGCAAGCAATTAAGTCATTTGAGAATTACTAATTTTGGACCTACACGTGTTCATCCTCATAATAACATGTAATGGTTCATCATGATAAATTCATTAGTCAAATGTTATCACCATAGGTTAAAGTTCCATACTCCCAACGGGAGAACTCATGTCGTTCATGTTGATTGGGTTTCTTGTTCAGGGAGAGAAAGAGCTTTTCCTTTTGAGTTGGGGTTGATCTCATGCCACTTTTCTAGGTTATTACTTCAAAATGATGAGAATCATTCCTCCAGTGAACTTCCAGTTGTCATGGATAGGTACCCAAACATATTCCAAAATTATTTCTCAGAATTTACACCCATGTGAGAGGTTAGGTTTTTATCGATCTTCTTACAAAGATGGCCCCTATTACATTTATGTCATATCAAATGGAACTAGCTAATATGATAGAGATAAATGTTTGGAAAGAATATCTTAAGATAAAGGGTTTATTCAAACTAGTGTTTCACAATGGGAATCTCCAATGGTATATGTAACGAATCTAGATGGTAGATTCTGTAATTTCATATATAACAGTAATCCTAACGAGTTGACAGTTAAGAATAAATACTAATTTCAATGAATTGATGATCTGTTTGACCATCTTAGAGGGGCCTATTGGTTTTCAAAAATCATCCCGAGGTTGGGGTTCCACCATATGGGGTTTTGGGAAAAGGAAAATCCAAATATTTCTTTCTTATTTCATTATGAAAAATTTTATTTTTTTTATGTCATTTGGGATTACCAATACACCCAATTTTTCATTCCATTAATTAAATAAAATAATATATATCCTTTTGGAATCCTTAATGGTCATGTTTTTAGTTGAAATCGTGGGGTATTCCAAGATGGAGGAGGATCACATTGAAAATCTAGAGGTTGTTTTGAGTATTATGATAGAAAATATTCTATAAACAAATTTTACAATGTTTCAGTTTTGGATATAGTAAGTGATGTTTCTATGTCAAATGATTTCAATTAGAAGAGTTTCAGTGGATCTAGGGAAGGTTTGAGATTTTATGACTTTCTAGAATCCCATAAATGTGTTAGATGTCTATTGATTAATATTTTTATCAAGGTATTATTTATTTTTTATTTAGGAAATATATAGAATTTCCTCTCCCTTGATGAATTTGACTATAAAATGGGTGAAGATTAAGTGGGATGATATGTTCCAGAGTAATTATATGTTGTTGTATACCCATTTTACATGTACTCTTAGTTTGATTCTACATAATCCTAGTAGATCTTGTGTATTGTATTAAGATTCATCCAATATTGGTTTGGAGTGTGTGATGATACACGATGACCATGTGGTAGCTTATGGATCGTGGAAGTTATTCCCCTATGGGTGAAATTATCCCACCAATTATGGGGACTTCGTATTAGTTATACAAGCGCGAAAGACGTAGTGACATTACCACTTTAGGGAGAATTTCATAATATATTCAGATCATAAGTTCTTGAAGTACATTTTAACTAGGAGGGACCTTAATCTCATGAACATGTGTTTGGTAGAGTACGTTTATACTTTTGAATTAAAGATTATGCATAATCCTAGGAAGGGAAATGAGTTCATTGATGCGTTCAGAAGGGGACATCTAGTGCAAGAAGTTTAGGAATTTGTGGATGAGTGGGTATTGGTGAGATTATTTTTTATCTGAGACTAGACATGTAGAAGTATAGTGGGTAGGTGTTATTGGATAGTATATTGGTTATAAAATCAATCATCTATCATGTTAGGTCATAGAACATATCTAACAGTATGTTCTAGTAGAGTAACAATTATTTAAATAGTGGAGAGACCGTGGATGATTGGTATTGATCTCCCAATGGTTCTCTTAACATCAAGAAGTGATTGTTTTTACTTTGTCTTTTTAGGTATAAGTTGATATATTAGGCACATATATCTATTTGGGTAATTGAATACGGTGTGACCATGATGATTTATACCTTGAGAGGATGGTATTGGTGGCCCGAGATGAAACGTGTGGTAGAAGACGGTGTTTCCAAATGATTGAACTACCAGAGGATCAAAGATCATAATCAGAGTATAGCCATGTTTTTATAGCTTTTCAACAAGATAATGTGGAATTTAAATGAGAGATCTATGTATTTTATGATTAGTTAACCTCATACATATATTGGGAAAGTCTTCATATTCGTTATTATCTGTTGACTAATAAAATATTCTTACTTTCTACTCTCTAAGGTACCAATGATAGAAGAGGACCCTGAACTATTGTATATTTGAGAGGTATTTATCTTTATTTATTTCCATAGATGATAGTTTCTAAGATAGATAAACATTTTACATAACTATTTTGTAAGGTTCTTTGTTAGTATTTTGGAATCTAGTTGAGGTTGAGCACTACATGTCACTCGAAGATAGATTGCCTATCTGACCAAAACATCTAGAATATCATGGATTTGTTGCATGCATGCATGGTTGATTTTCATGGTTTATGGTAATGGAACAAAATGTTGGACATTTTTTCCAATAATAATAGATATGAGGCATCGATTAGGATATCCCCATTTGAGGAATTATATGGGTGACCTTTCAAATCCCTATTTTTTTTATTTCAGGTAGATTAGCATTTCTTAATTTCAATGAACCTTGTTTAGGAGACGAATGATATATTTTGGATGATTCATAAAATGTAAAAAATCTCAGAATCTATAGAAGTCATTTTGAAACCATATTCACCATTTTTTAGTGTTCCATGACTGTGATTAGGTGTTTCAGTTCCTAATACCATGGTTTTTGAGAATGTTGTTCAAATGTCAATGATCAGGACAAGGTGATTTAGGGAATGGTGATCTTTCTGGTCCATGTTCTCTAGTAGTGGGGTGGAGATATACATGGGACGTGGGAGAAGGAATCTTTTTTGAGAGAGCGACGTCCTAAAACTCTTTCTCCTAGTGAATCATGTCATCTTTTTGGGGTGAAAATTATAATGATGGGGAGTTTTTTAAACCCTTACAGTCACTATTATTCCATATTTTGGGATTTATTTTTCATTGAGTTAACTCATGATGTTATTGGGTGTCGGGTTTTGAAACCAAGAGTTTTTGGAGTGAGAGACTAGGGATCATGGTTAGACCATAGTTTGTCTAAACTATGGAACAGCAATGAGAGGGGTACTACAGGTTTTGACATTAATATTTTGAATAGTGTCATCATGGTTTTTCAAAACATGTTACAACCCAAAGAAAACCATGCATCATATTTTGGGAGGAATTGGTATAAAAAATATTGATGGATAGTTTTTCTAACTATGGGGCCAAACCATGTGACCCTATCTAGGTCATCAAAATGGGGAAATTACTAAATTCCCTTTCTTATTTTTTATGTTTTTGGGTTATTTTATCACTTCCAATATGAAAATACCTCCTACCTTAGACATGGATCACTCCCCTACTTCATTGGTGAATTTACTCTTTGATTCTTGGTGTTTGTTTCAAGGTATGTTGACTTTTCCTTGATTTGTTCTCCCATTCCCTTCCTTAAGCATTATTCTTCCATTTTTATTATGTTTTGGAAACCTAGGGGTGGTGTTGGAAGAATTTAAGGTTTTTAATGGGGGATATAGTATACATTATTGTGGATTAGGTGTATGATTCCAAGTTATACCACTTTTTGGTTGACATCATCAAGGGAAATGAGCTTTGGACTGAATCTGGTGTAGGTGTCTCTTTTTAAGGTAAATTTCCATGGCATATATTTAAATTTTTATTGTATTTTTTTGGTTTTTATTAATTTAAATTTATATAATTTATTCATTATGTAAATTTTTTGGTTGATGTATTTCATGGATTGATTTTTCAATTTAAGGGTCAAAAGGGGGGTTTCCAAATTTTTGTGGCATTTATACCCACCCAGTGTTTGATAAAGTTGTTAAAATTAGTTTTGTTATTTTAAATAGATTTCCAATGTGATTTAAAAAAATGTTTTACCTTTTTAAATGTTTTTAATAAAATTGGTAATGCTTTTTATTAAATGAAATATGTTATATCTTGTTTGATATAGGAATTATTTGTTGATGTATTAGCTATAATTCCCTAAAAATCTAAAGTTTGGACATTGTTTTCAATTACATCTATGAGACACAACAACAAGCATGTAAGGCAATATAATATCCAATGAATTTAAAATATATTTCCTATTTTAAATAAATTCAATATATTTTATATCATTTAATGCATGAAACACTGATCTAGCATATGTCACATGCAACATTTATTTTCTTTAATAGATGGTGTTACCCACAAGATAGGGTTTCATGAAACAATAATGTATTATTAAAACATTATTATTTAATATAATAAGGTATATACTATCCATTATGAAGAGTATTAACTAAATTATAAAAATCTATAGTTTAGAAAGATAAAAACTAATTCATTTGTTACAAATTAATTCTAAATGAACATAAGAACCAATTGAATATAAATGGAATGATTTAATAGAAAACTATTTTTATGTTCACAAAGATGTTTTATACTAATAAATTAAATGAATTACAATTAGTGAGTGATACTAATTTAATATATATATATATATATATATTATTCAATCAAATAATATTGATATTAATCCAATATGTAATAATCACAACATAATAAAAAACCCAATTTTACACATGAAAACCAATATTTTATTAAGGTATTTCCCCTCTTTTAATGGGGAACCTATCTAAAATCCACTTTTGAGAGAATATATGACACATATATGTCAAAATAAACATAATAATTTAAGAATAATTAATATAATAACATTAGATTTAATTTTTGGTATTTCTTTGACTTTTCATTTTGTAATGAATAATGAAATATAATTCATTTTTTAAAAAATACTTCTTTTCATCTAATTTATGTATAGGGTCAAATTATATTTTTAATTTTTTTATTGAATAATTATATTAAATTCTTAATTATTAATTAAATTTGGTCCATTATAATCAATTTTACTTTAAAATTGAATATAAAAACATAGAAAACTTTTGAATGTTTTTACTTTAAAAACTTGCATTTTGATCCCATTTCTAGGATTAAATTTAAATTAATTTATTCCCCTTATGTCATTGGAATTTTAAAATAATAGATTAATTATTTTGATTCATAATATTCATTATTTTTAATATGGTAATCCTAGTTTTTGACCAAAAATATTAGTGATGGTAATGAATATTAATTAAACAATTAAGGTCAAATTATTCTTATTAATGGACTCAACCATAATATTAAGGGTCAAAATGACCTAGATAATTTTCCAAGATAATTGGATGGCCATATATTGACCATATACTCCATCGTATCTAAATTTTACTATTATTTGATCCACATCCATGTAAAAACATGGGTGTAATTCCGTTCTCCAAAATTTATAAGAGTTCCACTCCACCTCAACTATAAAAATTCATCCTCTCTTCCCACATTCTCACATATCTGAAGACATATTTTCATTACCAATATCTACCCAAATAGCTCCTAAAAATCCATATCATAATCCCAGAAGCCTCCCCTTTGGATGAAATCCATACAAGTAAGTCCTTTCATAAAAACCAACAGGATTTACCTAATGAAGAGGAAACTTCATTCCTTAAGCTCTTTAGTTTTATTTCCATTTTCCTCCACATAAAATTTTATTATTCCATGATTATATAAATAACCAATATCCTAAATATACAGTTATTTTGTTATGTTATTGTTAAGACCTACACTTACTCACACTTCCATATAACGAGTAATAAACGTAAAATTTATGTGTACGACGAACTACCACCCCATAAAAACAACAATGTTCAATTTTCATTTACCACTATTCATGGTACAGAATTGGGAAATAAAATATATGTATAAGATATTTATTATATACAAAAATTTTTATAACTATTTAATTATTTTTTAACACATAACATTATACTATCTATCTTGTGTAAATACGATAACATCATTTGTGAAAGTGTGGACTAAAACCTCTTAGTAGACATGTGATTCATGCACACGATACATGGAATATATAAAGGATTATTTTAATTAAAAAAAATGTGAAATATAAAAAATATTTATGATATTAATTACATAATTACCTTTCTAGAAATATACTATATTTCATTTCTTATTAACATTTTACTCAATTAAAAGTTGATAACATTATTCATGGACGTGTGGACTACTGCCTCCTTGATATGATGTGATTCCATTTAAATCACAAGAATTATATATATATAACTCTTAATAGTTAAATAATAGTTTTTTATCATATAATAATAATTCTGTAATGTTATATTGTTTCATACCATCTTTCTAAAATGATCATTGAAAAATGTGAACGTTATAAATGCGTACCTACGACCCACCATCTCCTTGATTGAAATATTTGTTCATTTTTTACAAAAATATTTAATGATTGTTTTTTAAAGTATAATTTATGTTTATATATAATAAATATGTCATTATTATTATTCTATAGATGTTATATAATGACCCCTTTAACCATAGTGGACCCACAAAAGTTGTTTTTACACATAAACCTTATTTGGTCAAAACAACTGATGTAAACTCAATTGTTTATATAGTGGAATTAAACATTGTATAATGTGAAAAAAAGTAATGATAAAAATGAAAAAGGTTCTATAAAATTTTAATAGTTAACATAAGTTTTTTAATATCGAATATAAATACATATGAGATAAGTCTGTCATAAGTTAAGGTATCTTCATCTAACTTTTTTAATATATAAGATAGATTTATTTTTCACAACTTAAATCTTATTTGTATTGTAACTACTTCAAATTTTAATATATTATATCATTAATTTTATCTAAAACATTATTTTAATGTTATTCTTTCACGGGGCTTTTGATTCAAATGTTTCAATGTGGTGTGGTACATGTTTGGAATGCATAAGGATTATTCTCCTAAATAGTTATTTTAGTAATAATTAAATTATATTTATATTTGAGAAAATAATATGAAATTTTTTTAATAAAACATTCAATATTCCAATCCTATGGTTATTGAATTCCTCTTTCATGTGTTATTTTCATTTTCCCACTCTTTGGTACTGAAAATGTTTTTTTTTAATTTGTTTTAGAAAAACCCAACATTATTTCACACTTTAGTTGGAGAAATTATTTTAAAATAATAACCATGTTTTATTAAAATGTATTTAAAATTATTTTGTGAAGAAATTTTAATGCATTGTAATTTTACCAATGTTTTAATTGTAATATTCTTGTCTCTTTATGAACAAGTATTTTTTTCTACCCTTTTCACCAGGAAAACGGAATGTTTTTTACACCGTACAACACTTACAAAATTAACAATCATCATTTATTTAATGCTTAAATTTCCTACATAAAATGATATATTTTTTACTGAAAATTATTTCAAGAGTTATTTTCAAAGAAAAACATTTCCAAAATTCTTTTCAAAACAAAAGGATATTTTATCGAGAATAATTTTAAAACATAATTTGATAGTATTTACATTCATCAAATATAATAGCCCTTTATTTTAATCCACTTTGGATATTTTTTATTGATATGATCCTTATTAATCCTATATATTGTTTATGATTAATTAGGATAAAGACAATATTCACATTCAATAATTTGATTTATTTGTTGTTCCCCTTGAAATATTTAATCACTTATGATTATTGAACATTGAATCTCCCCAAAATTATTCATTTCTTTTAAAATGGATATAATTATTTCCTAAACTATATAAAATATTATATATAGTGTCTATATTGATATTTAATTGATTATTTGGTGAAATATTGACAATTTTATTTATTTATTAAAATTGGATATTTGATAAGGATTATAATTTATTTAGACATTTCAATACGAGGAATGCATTGGATAGGAAATGATTGGTGGGGCCCAGAAATTATATATCCCCTCAATGCATTGATATGTTTTCATGAGTCAAATATGTTTTATAAATTAAATGTTTTTCTATAAATATTATTAAAATATATTTCTAAAGGTCTTAAAGGTATTGGTTTTCATGTTCCTTGGACATGAAGTCCAATAATTAATCATTGAATTCAGTTAGGTTAATTTATTAATATCCATTAAATTTTACGTTGAAATATCTATGTATTTATTTCATTTTCAGTTCAATGATTAAATGACATGTGTTTGAGTTCCATACCTTTCAACACATAGTTTTCATTATCTATTTATTTGGATGGAATGCATTTCCATTTATTACCCCTCCATAGTTTTTATTCACTTCCTTCTTAGTTTATTGATTATATGGTGTATGTGTGTGTGTTCAGTAATTTACCATGGAAAAAATATTATTCTCATTGATTTATTAGTGCTTCAACTATATTTTTCTTTTACTGATCATTTGAGCTCATAGTTATTATGTTTTCTTTCCAGAATAATCCAATATACATACAATGAAACATATGAAGAAATATACTATATGGAATAATGTAATCTTGTATGTAATTTATTTATAAAAAATATATGTTATCATAAGTTTATTAATTTATAATACAAGACTAATGTATGTATGTGGTTTACCAAAACTACTAAATTCTCTGTCCTTCAGGATTTGATTCTGTAAAATAATGCCAATGTAATTATAATAGTCACTGTATATGGGCCATCTGTGGTTGGGTTGCTATATTTGGTATAAAATGATGTTTAATAGCAACCTTGGGAACTAGATATTGGAAAAAATTGATTATGGAATGTAAACATAATGTATAATACAAGGATAAATATAGAAGAACACCATTGAATTTTGGTAAATTAAAAATTAGGTGGGTCTTTATAGCTATGAATCCATGTCTAGATACTACATTTGGATGATGTTCTAGAAAAAATGTTCCTAGCAGTAATCACTCTAACAATGTGTGTTGGGCTTGACTCGATGTTACCTAGTACAAGACAACAGGACATATTGTACACCTTGTTTGACACTCCAGGGGGACATACTTAGGATAATTCACATTTTATTATCAAACAATTATGAAGTATTTTTACAATGAATAATTGAGGATAAACCTATGGTTTTTTAGATTAAAGATACAATGTCCTGAAGTTGATATACTTTAAATGATTATATGTTTTTCTAATATAATTGTTACTCATATAATGAATTATGGTTTTAGTCAATGATTTGTACTATAAAGAGTCAATTTAACAATAAATATGAAGTAATGAAGTGGAGACAATAAGCAACAAAAATAAGTGTTGATATGAGTGAAATATCCTATGTTTCTTCCTAATTAATATTTTCTGAAATATGATTAACAACAAATACTTTTACCAACTCTTGAACACACCAAAGAAGATATGTATGGTGGTATTTAAGAGATAAATTGATTGATATAATGTATAGATAATGAATTGGTTTCCCTCATGCATAAAATATAGAGGTAGAAACCAAGTAAAGTGACTCGATAGAATAGGTAAATTATTTATTTGTTGTAAATAATAATATATTTAAAGAAATGGAGAAGGAAAATTAATAGTTTGATAGAATTTAATTAAACTCATCCAAATTAATAATTTATTTTTTTCATCCATGAATATGGGTAATCTAGAGATTACCCAATCCAATCATATCTTTTAGAGGATAAACTCTAGACCAAGTATGCATATTTGAAAAAATAAGTGGATTAAGTGTTTAAGAATCTGGGTTGTTTTGAAATCATTTTCAGGGATAGATATTTATTTATTAACCATATCATTTTTGAAAAATAGTTAGAAATAAATAGTAAGACTTGGATATCTTTTAGGTTCCTTCAGATTTCTTAAAATTTATTTTTAGTTCTTTAGGAATCAAAATTATTTTTTGGATACCCATTTCTTGATGTAATGGTTAAATTTTAATTTGATAGATGTGTACTAAAAATATCTAATTAATCTCATGAAATTACAATGTATCATTTATGTACATTTCTGTTAATTCTTAGTCTATAAAGTAAATTTTCAACATGAGGAAGTGGTTCTCAACAAAAATATATATCATAATAGCATAATTTTTTTGAACTGACAGTCTTCTAAATGTTTTATTATTTATGGATTTGAGGACCTAAAATTTATATTGATAATTCATTTGGTTGTGATTGATGACCTCAATCACTCCCTATAGATATTTACTCTTTTTATCCATGTATATATCTCTAATTTTACCTAATGTTTTTCTACTTCGATACCTAGTTACGTGTTAGTCCATGCAACCCTTATAATTCCCATTATACCTTTTCTAGAGGTTTCTTTATGAACCCCTATCATGGTGTGGGTTTCTAAAAATATAAAATCACAAACAATCTATAAAAAATATCAAGTTTAATATGTGAGGATATAATTTATTTAATGTGGGGATAATGTAACACCCTTGAAATATAATGTAAGAACATTGTATTCGATAGTGTTTATGACACAAAACATCAAGTGCATAAGAGAATATAATATACAAAGACATTATAATAATTTTAATTTTTTAAACAAATTCAGTATATTTTATATATTCCATTGAATCTAACACTATGTTACCCTACGTCACACACAAAAACATGTTTCTTCAATGGCCCACATTACACATAAGAAAATGATTCACCAAATAATAATATATTATTAAAAAATTGTTACTTACCATAATAAGTTTTAAATTTTTTATTTTTAATAGAATTAAATAATTAAGAAAATATATTGTTTAAAAAACCTAAAACTTATTAAATTTTTACAAATTAATAATAAATAAAAATAAAAACAATTTGAATATTAATGGAATGTATTTATAGAAAAATAGTTTTTTTCTAATGGGGCAGTTTTATCCTAACAAATTAAAATAATTACATGTAGTGACTGATATTAATATAATATATATATATATATATATATATATATTATTCTCCAAAATATTTTTTTATAATAATCAAATATATTTCATAAGCATTAGATAAGAACTAACCCAATTTTAAAGATAAAACCCAATATTTTTATTACGACATTTTCATCATATTTTAATAGAGAACCTATATTAAATTAAATTTTTCAGAACTTTTAGAAATCTATAATTTCAAAATAAATTTCATATTTAAATGTAAAAAATAAAAATTTGGTCATAGTGAGTTTTTGGTATTTTTCTATGAAGTTTTATTTTTTAATGAGTACTGAAAAATATAGAATTTTAACTCAAAAAATATTTTTCATATAATTTATTTATAAGGATAAATTATATTTATAATTCGTTATAATGATTAATTAGATTAAATTTTTATTAATTAATCCAATTTAGGTCCTTAAATAAATTTTTATTCTAAATTGAATATAAAAACCAAGAGAACATTTGAATTGTTTTACTCAAAACCCTGCATTATCATCCCATCTATGGAATTAGATTTAAATTAATTTACTCATCTAATTTTTCATGAATTTGTAAATATGGATTCCATATTTATAATCATAATAATATATATTTTATAATAAGTTCAACTTATTTTTTAACAAAATTTTTTATTGAAATTAATTAAAATTAATTAAAATGATTAAGGAAAAAATTTATATTAATAAGGGGATAAACCTTAATATCAGCTGTCCAAATGACTAATAAACAATAAAAAATCTATTTAATGTCCAAAAATATTCCCTATACACCTTTTTTTATAAATGTTATTTCTATGGGAGAAACAATCCTTCAAAAAAAATGTGTGGAATTCCCTTTCCCAAATTTTTCAAGAGTGCCACTCCTCCTTAACTATAAAAATGAATCATCTATTCAATATTCAATGAACCTCCCAAGATATTTTAGCTCAACCAAACTCTAAAAAAATATCTCCTTCCCTCTACTCATCCTTTATTCCACCCATTGTTCAGAAATAAATCAAAGGAATTCTTTTTGTGCAAACCAAAAAGAGTTTCCCAAAGAAGTGGTAACATTATTCCATAATATCTTTAGTTTTATTTAATTTATCCACCCCATAAAATATTCTTATTCCATGAATATATTAAAAAAATATATCATAAATATAATAGTATTTTTTTATGTTAAGGTTTCAACCTACAATTAAAAACACTTCAATCTAATGAGTAAGGAAATTATAATTTATGTGTACGGTGAACTACTTCCACATAAAACGAAGATGTTCATTTTTCTTATAGAACCTTTCATAGTTGGTAATTATGATTGAAACTCGTTCTAAATAAGATATATATGATTTATATAATTTATATGTTCTTATTTAATTCTTTTATAACACATACTATTATATCTTTCATTTTGTTTAAATACAATAACATTGATTATGGAAGTGTGGACTGCTGCCGCAAAAACGAGATGTGATTCGTTCACACGATACATGGAATTTATAATGAAAACATTAAATTAAACATATGTGAAATATAAAACCTATATATTATATTCATGAAAAAATTACGTTTTTATAAATGTAATATATATCACTTTTTATTTCCCTTTCATACATATAAAAATCGATAACGTTGTTCGTGGACATGTGGGAAAATGCCTCCATGGAATGATGTGATTCATTTTACAAAACAACGTTTCCATATATAAGTATATATTATTACATAAAAAGGTATTTATGATATAATTAAAATTCTTGTAAGATATAGTTTAACTTAACTTCCTTCCATAACATTCATTGAAAAATCGGAACGTTACTCATGCGTACGTATAGTTTACCCTCTCCAAGATAGTAACGTTGGTGCATTTGTCATAACAAAATTTAATGATTGACTTTAAAAGTGTAATTGATGGAAAAATATAATAAAATTTTTAGGATTATTATTTTGTATTTTTTATATAATGATCCCTTTAACCAAATCCAACCTATAAATTTTTTCTTTAACACATAAACTGTATTAGGTTAAAAAACCCGACCTAATATTAGTTCATTATGTAGCTGTATAAAAATTGTAATTAGTAAATAATAGTAATGATAAAAATGAAAATGATTTATTAATAAATAAAATAATTCTCATATTTTTTTTATTCAATAATATAAATACACACGAGACAAGTCAGACGCAAGATAAGGGATTTTCATCTAACTTTTTAAATATTTGATATAATTATATATTATCCAATTTCATTTTTTGGGTGCTGTAACTACTGCCCATTTTGATATATTATTTCATTAATAAATTTTTCCGTAATGGTATTTAAAACATTTATTAAATGTTATTCCTTTAAGAGGCTCATTATTCAATTGTTTCAATGTGTTATGGGAAACATTGAAAAGATTATGGATTATTTTACTCAATAATAATTTTAATGAACTTTCAATGGTATTTCCATTCAAGGATATTATTTGACCATTTTTTAATAAAAACATTAATATTACTGTCCGGTGGTTATTCATGAACTCTTTGATGTATTTTTACAATTTTTTAATCTTTGGTACTAATAATGTTTTATAATTTTTTTAAAGAAAACTCAACATCATTACATAATTTAGTAGGAGAAATAATTTCCATTTAAAAACCATGTTTTATTAATTTGTTTTCAATAATATCCTTAAAATTATTTGGTAAATATAATGTTACACCTTTTATATTTTAAATTTTTTTATTAAGGAATGTTCTTATTGATTTCCGAATGATGAATTTTTTTAATCTTCTAACCATTTAAAATGAATGTTTTTACCTCGTATGACATGTACCGAATTACCCACCATCATTTCATTAAATACTCCCTAATGTTTAAAAATTTTACCTCTTTAATGAAAATTATTCCAAAAATGATTTTCAATGAAAATGTTTCTCAAATGTTTATTAAAAACACAAGATTATTTTACTCAATTTTTTTTAAAATATATTTGTATAGTGTTTATATTCATCAATGACGATAACCCTTTATTTTAACCTACTTGGAATAGGTTATATTAATTCCATACTTATTCTTCCTCTAGATGGTTTAGGATTTATTTCTCCAAGTATAATATTCACCTTCTATTAATTGATTCATTTTTTGTAACTTTGAAATATTAAATCTTCCATTGTCATTGAACATTTTATTTCCCATAAATAATCCATTTCATTTATCATTGATATTATTGTTTCCAAAGTAGTATAACTTTTTATATATGGTGTCCACTCTGAATATTATTTTATTATTTTGGTAAATATTGATAATATTGTATTATTTATTCAATAAGGATATTTGAGAAGACACATTTATTATTTTGACTCTTCAATATGTGGAATACTTTAGAAATTAGGTCTTAGAAATTATATAGCCCCTAGATGCATTTTAATTTTATCATGAGACAAATATGTTGAAAAAATTAATTTTTTATCTGTAGTTTTTAATTATCTTGTAAAAGGTCATTGTGGTATACGATTTCATATGCCATAGACATGAAATCAAATAATTATATATTTCCCTACTTTAGATTCATTTAGTATTTATCCCTGATATTTTTCATCAACATATCTATGGATGAATCTCATTTTATGTTCATTTATTTAAAGTAATTTGTTTCAGTTTCTTACCATTCCATATTTATTTTTCATAATCTAGTTATTTGGATGGGATGTGTTTCTATGTATTACCTTACCATATTATTTATGCACTTCCTTATCATTTTGTTGATTATATTGTATGTGTATATATTTATTTACCATTAAATCACAATTATTATCATTGATTCATTATTTCTTCCATGATAATTTTTACATACTGATATGTTGAGCTCACCATTATTATGTTCCCTATCCCTAGGAATCAAAAAATCATAGTTTATATGATACACGTGGATATAATAGATGTAATAAATTTATAGTAAAAGTTACCTATTTAATATATAATTATGTATTAATTATTAATTAATTTGTAATACAACAACCATGTATGAATATTGTTTACCAAGACAGTTAAACTCTATGTCCATCAGTATTTGATTCATTATAATCATGATTATATAATGGTTGTTGAATCTGGCTTCGGGACTTCTAGGGTCGGGTGCCTATATTATTATTGGAATAACACATGGGTTAACTAAGGTATGACTTATAGGTTTTTTCAAGAGTCTGTATGAGCCTTCATTAAGAAGATCATGTGAGCCTCTATATTGGTTTGTCTAGGGGGTCATGTGTTTCATCAGAGGGGGGACTGTGTGAGCCTCTAAATTTTTTACAAGTCTCCAAGAGAGCCTTTGGGTAGGATGACCATGTGGGAATCCATATTATTCCTAGTGAAGTAAATGTGAGCTTCCATTTATTAGCTATATATTATACTTGTTTACTCAGTCACAATAAGAATAACGGTTTTATCCCCTAGGTACAAATTACTCATGTTGGATTAGTTACCGACTTTATGCATTTGATTATTTACTCTTTTATGTGAGGAGATGTATTAGTCACATTTATTAATTTTCCATTTATATGGTTAGATGTTGTTGGTTATTATTATAACTGTTATTATATTTTTATGGTTATGTTATACTTTTTGTGACTTGAGGTTTTTTGAATTAATTTGATCCATGTTTGGAAATTGTTCTGGAAAACCTTTTTTATTAAAATGAAAACAAAAATTATTTATAATTTTTTTGGGAACATTATATTTTCAAATTGGATCTATTGTTGATTTTTTTAAAACTGTTTTATTGTTTTGAATAGGTGAACACCTTAAATTGATTCAGGGTGGTATCCTAATGGGATTTTCACAACACACCCTTTATGGGAAATTTTTTGGAATTTTCCCAGTTTTATTTCCCATGATATTGTTAAATGTAATGGAACCATGTTCGGGGGTGGGTCTTCTTGATTACCATCACTCAGTGTTTTTTATAGGATACATGGTCTCACAGGGATAGACTCAAATGGAGTCATTTTTTGTTTTTTTAATTGTTGAGTTAT
Organism: Viscum album; assembly: GCA_963277665.1. Classification (NCBI taxonomy): domain Eukaryota; kingdom Viridiplantae; phylum Streptophyta; class Magnoliopsida; order Santalales; family Viscaceae; genus Viscum; species Viscum album. The sequence continues at coordinate 1,351,407,697 of OY728153.1, read as the reverse complement.
ACTTGTCCTTTGTTATTATTTTTACCCACTATTGAGTTGGGTTTTGTTTTGGATAAAACATTTATATATATTTCCTATAATGGAATGCTTCTCATGTGTTATATGTTTTGTTTTATGGTATCCTCTCATTTTATTCTGATGAATGTAATAATAATGGTGTGGAAATTATATTTTATGGATCAGTTATTCTGTTTTACATATGGAGAAATTCTTCCCAAGTGATAGTTTGTTATGATCTGTGCTTGTTGCTAGCATATGGTTATGAAGAACATTCTTCAAGCTATGTGGAGGGATGACTAGGGTGATGGGTTAGGTCAAAAAAAGTTGTTTCATTTCACTAGTCACCCTCACAGATGGTAGTTAATTGAATCTTCCTAGAAACAATGTTTAGAATACCCAAGACTAAAGAATTTGAAGCACAACCAATACCTTTACACAAATAATTTGAACGAAATGGTATATAGGAGCATTGAACATTCCCATTACCACCCATATTATATTTTTCACGTTTTATATTCTATCAAAATCATGAACATTGGTTTCTTCCTATATCAATAAAGGAACCACTATAACCATCTACATATGAATATTAATCTTGATCATCATTGATTGATCATCCACCTCTGCAGTAATTAGGTAGGAAAAGGAGGATACTATTTTTCTTTAATTCATGTTTAAATTCCATTTCAAATAATCAATCCTTGATATATACATTAAAAATGATCTTAATAAATAATTGATCTAGATAAGAAATCCATGTAAAATATTCTATGATATAATTAATTCATTTCTTCAAATAAAAAAATCCATAGTTTAATCAATTTTCAAGATTAATTTTTAAAATTATAGTTAAACATTACATTGATCTTGTTCAACATCAGATCCTCATTGAAATTAGAATTTATGAATGATAATCACTATTTACCCATCATTATTTCAATATTACACGTGGGAAACATATCTATTTGAGTCCTAGATGTCTATTGAAATCAACATGAATTATTGAAACTATCTATAAATTATTGAGTTCATGATACCCTCATTATCCAAGTAATAAATGGTGGTTTTCTTGAGTAACTAGTTGATAATGATTCCCCATTTAAACTTTATATCTTTCAAAATCCTAATCAATAGATTTAATTTTTTGACCAATGGACTCAGCAATGTTCAACTCCATAGGAATGTTGGCATGTGTGAGCCTTTTAATTACCCCTACCTTTGATGAATTAGAGTCATTATGGTGTGACAATAATCAATACGAAAAAAAAATCCCAACAATATTAAACATGATACCATTACATCAATATATCATAAACGGATTAAATTACTCATATAAATGTGACATTAATCGTTATGGAATATTATATGGGATAAAGTGGTGAGAACAAAAAAAATCATAATTTTATAACTTTTCCTTTTTTGGCCTCACAGTTTGGTAGACCATGTGCTAACCATGCATGCTTTACAAAAAGGGGTCTTGAACATGTCCCATAATTTATAGATAGTTTTATAAATAATGTAACATGACTATAAAAACATACTTTTATTCCAATTTTCAATTAAAACATGAACCTTTTCAAAATAACATATGAAATATCCATAAAACATCCATTAATATCAAACCACATAAAAATAATTAAATATTCCATGAATACAACTAATATTAAAAATAATATTCTTGACCACACAAGGTAACTCATATTTATCTTAATGTACAGTTTTCCAACCACTCCATCAAACAAACATCATGAGATCAATCATTATTAAAACATTTATATCATTTCTACAAAAATAAAAATAGGTATAAATTATTATTTTGTTGTGAAACATCATTGTTAAACATACCATGTCATGTAATGTCTTGGAATTCTCATATCAATTTTTTTATATTGAATTATTTCGAGACCAGGCGCTGAGAAAACATGCGATTCTGAGGCCTGGAGATCAAGGAATGACCCATCGAAAAATGTTATCATTTAAATATAATGTGTATGTGGTTTTGATGAAAAATAAAAATAACTCTTAAATGGGTGCCCTGATCAAAAATATGAGGGAACCATTGCATTCAAGATAGTGGGTTTACCCTAGGAACAAATTATGTTTAGTCAGTGTAGGCCTCCGGTGAGAAAAATCATAAAGGGATAACAGTAAATAAAATTATTTTATTTTTCAAATTCTTATAACACATGAATGGTGATTTGGATTAAAAATCTGAGACCACTACTAACTCGTGAGGGTAATCTTTCCATAGGTGGATACTAACATTAGCTGGTGGGGTCCAATAGTGGAAGTTACTTTTTGGCCGTAAATAAAATTATTAAGTTACAATTATTTTATTGTTAAATCTTTAAAACTATTAAACTATAACTCTATTTGAAAATCTATGAGTACTTTTGTATTCGAGGGGGCATGTTCCCCTCATATGGTTCATAACCTCAACCGACACAGGTCGAGGGTGAATGTTAATTATTTTTGAACTTTTTTAAGATACATTCCGTAAATGTGTGAGCAGGTTTTTCTATCTTTTGAACTGGTGTTGGGATTGAAATATGGGGGCACCATTGAATTTGCAACTTTTAGATTCACATAGGTTAAGCTTAGCTTCGACCAACAAGGGACGAAAAAAATAATTTTTTAACGTTTGGAAAATGACAATAAAATAACTATAAATTATTTTAATATTTTCTTCCTCCAATGAGCAGAAGTTGGCGGAACCATAGAGTAATGAGGTCATTAAATGAATAACAATTAATGAAACATTTATTTGGTTGGGTTACCATAATGACCATATGATTTTTGGTTAATTAATTATGGTTCATTAATGAACCACATTAAATAATGAAACATGGAGTGGTTTTTTTGTATTTAATCAATCCGTTGTGGAACAGATTGGAAATCAGGGAGAAACCTCTAAAGAAGTGCCGATGACATTCCTCTTCAACAAAGAATGGCGAAAGAACATTGATCATTGGAGTAATATATCTGAGGATCGACGAGCGGTGAGGAACATCGAATGAAAAAATGCACAATTCCTTCCTTCTTCTACAATAGATTCCACCGAATCTTGGTAGGGGATTAATTATTTTATTTTAAAAATAATTCCTCAATACCATTCTTGAAAATACAACGAATGGGGATCAATAGACCAACATGATGATCTGAGACTCATTTTTTCATGTGGGAGGTTGTTGCTGGGTCTTGATTTGGTGGTTTCTTTAACATATATGATGATTGTTATCACGCCCTTGATAAAATGCTAACGAGGAGAGCGCATGCCAATCCAAACAAGACCAAGAACCTACCCCGCTCTTGGTTATTGAGCGTCCTTCATTAGAGACCAAGCAACATGGTAGGAAGGAGATTATGTGGGCTTCACAGTGAAGGCATAAACCTGGGAAGCCCATAAACACAATCATGAAGGAAAATGGGCCACCATAGTATCTCCGGTGGCACGTGGAAGTAGCCAATGGAACGAAGGTGTCGGCGACCGGTGGTGGCTGCCGGACTATGCTATGAGTATGGAGACAGCAGCGCCCATGGGTGCCTTGTTAGAAGGAGGAACCACCAAACGGCTACGGTGGGTGGAGATGCAACGTGGGAGCGCCATGTGGGAGAGGAGAAGCCCGCTCCGACCACTCAGCTAGTGCAATGGCCGGCTCCAACCGGCCGTTTTGAGAGGCAGGGCAGTACTACTAACTGGGTGAACTAGATGCACGATGTACGATCTAGAAAAACCAGACTTCATCCACGTGGTCTGGGTTTTCAAGGTGGGCTGGACCCCTATCGGACCCAGACCCGACTTGTTATGTTTCACAAAATCTAACATAACTCGCAAACGGTACATTTGATTGAAGGAACATCTGCTGAGTGAGGACCCTTACAATGAGGAGGTCCTTTTGAGATACTCCACTTGGGTTTTGGAAGAAGATGGAGTACGACCAGGTGGGATCAGACTCAAATCCAACTAGCCCTATTTACTCTTTCGCTTATATCTGATATACCAAGAATCCAATTAATGTGTTGTCTGTTTCATTGGAACCCTTAAAAAATTCATTCCTTTGGGTAGCTTCTTTGTGTGAATTCCTTGAGTTTTATGTACAACTAATTGTATGAGGTGTAGAACCTCTAGAACTCAATCGCACCAAGTGCGGAAATCCACTGGTTGACTATCATGTGTAGAGCAATCATTCATGGATCCACATAAGAGTGATCGTATGTGGATAGGAAGCAGTACGACCCTCCATGGTTTGGTAATAGATAGAACCTTTATGGATTGATATAAGAGTGACCCTCCATGGATCAGTAGTAGTGAGGACCTTTGTGGATCTGTAGTAGTGCGACCCTCTATGGATCGATAGTAGAGATACCCTTTATGGATAAGAAGTATAACAACCCTTCGTAAGTCAGCATGAGATCCTCTTAGCAGAATAAAATGATATAGCTCAAGACAACTCATCATTATTCATATTCTCTAAGTTTTATACCTGGTTTGAGCTATCTTTTACTATATGATTTGTGATTGAGATCATACTTTGAAGTTTTTCCTTTTTGGAATAATGGGAGACCATTAGGGGTCTCGAGGTCCCTACTGAGTATTATTATACTCACCCCTACACGGGCTTCTCCCACACAATGTTGTGTCTTTTGCAAATGATGGAAAAATCGACTGATATTTATGGAGCCATTGCTAGAAGGTTCTTGGAGGTGATTGATAAACGTGGGGAGTGACAGTGACGATAGACAACAACCTATACCTACCCTTCAGGTATGATCCTTTATGTAAGTCATTTGGAGAACATTTTCACCTTTTTTGATAGTTTTTAGTGGGGTTTATATACTAGCCCTATTTTAATTTTAGTTCACACTTTTACTATCAACAATTATACTTTGTGCTTGTATTTTTTTGTGTACCTAGTATGTCTTTGTACAAGTTTAAAAGAAATGCCTTTCCCTTTTTGGGATATGTATTCTGGTGTGAGTCCCTAACCCGTGTCCTATAAGAAGCCGGGTATGGGGTTGTTACGGAACTGGCCCCGGGGGATGGGTCATGAAAATGTGGTATTAGAGGGTGGTCAGTTCTACCAAAACAACTAAGAGTTTGTGTTATCAATGATGTAATAGTTTTATGTGTCTTGAGTTTGGTTTATAGTCCAGGGAGACCAATGTTAGTGCGGCAGCTGACGTATCCACACACCATGACCCTGAATTGTTTTTCCTACCAAGGTACACGAAAAAACTAGTTGCATGTGTTTTGAAAATGTTTTTCTATTGATCACCTTTGAGTCAGATCAACAGGTATGAGCTTTTGACCATGGATCATCTTGGTTCTCTTTCAAGATGCCTCCACACTAACAGCTATCCAGGATTCTAGTGCATGACCATGAGGATAGCCCGGAGAGTGATGATGCTTCAGTATATGGACCGTTATCTGATATATTACCTATGGGAAGTGTCCCAGCAATACCACTACCTAATGGTCATCAGTTACTATCAGTGATACTGGTAGAGGAAACTAGTAGGCTCAGTTCCTTACATGAGTTTCAACGACTGATACCTTTCGGTTCCAAGGTTAGCTCAACTCATATGCGAAAATTGACTGGCTTGAGGTGTTGACAGAGTTTCTATCTAGGCAAGACACTATTACATTAGATAATGGTTCTGGCAGGGATCCTTCTATGTTTCTTAGTAGTGCAATGATAGTGTTTAGATTAACCTAATCTTATGATGAGGTAACTTATTCATGGAAAAATCTTCTGATACTTCCTCAGAGAAGGGATATCATTACATAAATTGATAAGGGGTATGTGTTCCCAAGAGATTCTATAGCATCGGCAGGATGACATGTTGGTAGCTGAGTATTCATTGAGGCATACTGACCATTCCAGGTACTCGACAAATATGATATGACCAGGGCTTCAGGGATCATACCTCCGAATGAGATGTGTTTAGGGACATCTGAGCCATCACTATTCCTATTTATATTCCTACATATGTTAAGGATATAGAGATAAAATTTTTTGGTTGAACGTTCTTTGGCAAAGTAGATACATCCAATAAATGTCATTAGTGGTAAAGCAGGAAACCGACATTAGTCTTAGAGACTTGTATGTGTAAAATATTTCGAGAAGTGGAAGTGATAGGGATAGATGTATCTAAAGATCATAAAACATGGAAGGGGAGAATGAGAGAACCACGAGGTGGTCTACAATTAAATGTGTTACCTCTACCACCATAATATAGTCCCCACCAGGCACTGGGAGATGAAGGATAGGTTAAGGGAGTAGCTTCATGCAGTCAAGGAGTGTGACCTAAGAGCTCTAGGAATGATTTGAGGTGTGGTCTGTGTCTACTACTAGTTGTCGCATTAATAGAAATAGGTACTAGTCATTCCTTCTTATCAAGAATCTTGTTCATAACCTAGATTTTCTAGTTAAACTGTTGACATAACCCTTACGTATGGATATTCCTATGGGATGAGACTCAATAATCACACTTATGATGATGGTGTGACCTGACCCTTGAGGCAAGAGTTTCGGTTAGAAGCTCATGGTGGAAATGTCGAGGCCTTACAATATTAGTTTTCTTATAGACTAGTTATCCACAGTTCATTATCATATTGACTATTTTAGGAAAAAGGAAGTGGTATGTATATATAGTTCAAATGGGGTTATATTTGGTTTGCGAAAAAGGAAACCCATGCAACACTAGATAAACTCATGAATATGAGGGTGCGACTGATCACTCTTGAGTCGTCCAATCTTACCCTTGTGGAAGCAGGTGTATTGTGTTTTGAGTTCCCAAAAGTAGTGGAAGAGTGCGGGAACATCCTTTCAAATGTTGTTTCCAGGATTACCTCTCTATAGGGAGAGTGACTTATACATTGGATTATACCCAGGGACGACACCAATATATACCAATGCATATCGGATGGCTTCTGCAGAGCTCTGATAGAAAATATTATTGTTGTGGATCTTGTAGAGGAAGGTCTTAGTAAGACCCAGTGTTTGAGTATGTGCATGGATTACCAGCAATTAAACCAAGTGGTTGTGGATAATGAGTACCCAATACTAAATGGTCAATGGGAACATCAATCAGTTAAAAGGTGTATCCTTTCATGTGGATGGAAATGTGCATGTAGGAATGATAGTAGTTGGGACAATAGTGGTGGCGGGAATTCCTCTAGTACTAAGTCTTTGAGATAGTCTACACTTCTGGGATGGTAAATTCAGTTGCAGATGCACTCAGTAGGAGGTCTGGTTTATAGCTACTGAGTGAGGCAAAAGAGCAGCTTTCCACGATACAGATATCATTCGTGAATAGTGATGGAGAAGCCTCCCTCCATTCAATTATTGTCACTCCCTCACCCCTTCAGTGAGTTTGGGAGGAAAATCATGGGGACATTGACTACGAGGCCCAAAGTTCTCCTATATCCTTAGGATAGGCTCCTGATGGATTTTTTATAGTTGGGGATCACATCATCCATTTTATAGGACACACCATTGTATTGGTGACGTTGTGGGAGGAGGTGTTGATGGTGTTCTATACTTCTCCTTTGGCGGTACATCCGAGTGTGACAAGGATGTACCAGGATCGATAATGTTTGTAATGGTGGCTATGAATTAAGAATGTGGTGGCCGAGTGTTTTTCATGATGACTCTATTATCAGTAAGTCAAAGATGAACATCATGTTCAAGCATGCTTAAGCACACCTTTTACCCCTAGAAAGATTGTCAGACAGAGCTGACCATACAGACTTTAGAGGACATGGTTCATACTTGTGTCATGGATTTTTGGTCACAGATGGATCAACCACCTACCACTAGTGATGTTTGAGTACATCAAAAGCTATCACTCCATAATTTGGCATGGAATTTTTTGAGGCCTTATACGGGATACCATGTAGATCAACTATATTCTAGCCAGTCCCAAAGGAGTCAGCACTCATGGGCCTAGAGTAGGTATGGTCTACCAATGAGAAGGAAGATATCATCCAATAGTAGATGAGGAGAGAACATAGAAGACATAAGTCTTAAGTCGATAGAAGATGGAGACCCTTGGATTTTGAGGAGGGAGACCATGTTTTTCCTTTGAGTCTCAACCTGATGGGGATTGTGGAGATTTTTCAAAGATAGAAAGCTATATATGAGGTTCATATGACCATTCCAGCTCCTAAGAAGAGTTGGATAGGTGGCGTACTGCTTAGATCATCCCCCATAGAAGCACCGGGTGCACGATGTTTTTCACGTGTCACAGCTGAGGAGGTAAATTCATGATCAATCACACGTCATCGACTGGGAAGAGTTGTACCCTGATGATGGGGTGATGTTTGCAGTGATCTTGGTGGAGATATAGGACTGACATCAGCAGTTCCTTTGTGGATGGTCTATTCCTCTGGTGCAGCTTTTGTGGAAGCACAAGAATGTCCAGGAGAGCCCATGAGAGCAGGTGGCTCAGATTCATGCTCAGTACCCAAAATTATTTGATTATCCTTTGTTTTTATTTTTAGGTGTGTAAAGACCTACGGTTTGGAGATTGTATTATCCCTTAAATTTCATATAATTTTTTTATGGAATTATTCCGAGAAGAAGTGTTGAAATGAACTACTGTTATGAGGTCCAAAGTCCTCCGAATGACCTGTTGAAAAATGTTAAGATTTAATTGTGTGTGTCAGTTGTTTTCCAAAAAATTATAACAACTCTTAAACATGTTCCCAGACCAGATATCCAAGTGCCCCATTGCATTCAGGAAGGAGAGATTACCCTAGCCGCGAATTATTTTTAGTAAGTACAGTCCTCCGATTAGAAACACAGAAATGGACTAACCATAAATCATATTATTAAATAAAATAATTTTATTTTTCAAATTCTTATTACTCACGAACAGTGACTCAGATTAAAAATATGATACCACCAATGAGCTCATGATGATATTCTATCCTAAGGAAGATCCTAACATTGGCCTACGCAGGCCAAGAGTGGAAGTAAGTTTCAGGATTTAAATAAAATAATTGTGTAATGATTATTTTAATGTTAAATCCTTATAACTTCTATACGGTAACTTAGATTCGAAATCTGAGAGTATGATTGAGTTTGGGGGGGGGTTTCCCCTTAGGAAGAGAATATCCCTGACAGGAGAGGGTCGAGGGTGAATGTTAATTATTTTCGAACTTTTTTAATGGTATGTTCAATGAATGTGCTAGTGGGTTTTTATAACTTATGAACCGATGCTCAGATTGAAAATACTAGTGCACCATTGAATTCTGAGCACCTAGATTCACTTAGGAAAAGAATTAATTCGAATGGCAAGGGTCAGAGAAAAAAATAATTTTTGGACATTCTGAAATGGATAATAAAATAACTAAATGTTATTTTATTCTTTTCATCCGCCGTTGACTGAATGATGGGGGAACCACAGTGTAACGATGATTATTAAAATAATTACAATTAATGAATCATTTCTTTGTTTGTGTAACAAAAATTCTGTTGTGATTAATTAGTTCATTATTTACGGTTCATTAGTAAACCACATTAATGAACACGATGTGGAGTGGTTTCTTTTTATTTAATAAAAATGTTTGCGATCAGATTGGAAATCCCATGAAAACCTCTGATGAAATTCTTTTGACTTTTCTCTTCAAGGTAAAACGATGAACACATGATGATTTTTGGAGGAATCTATCAGGGGATCGAAAATAGGAAACGAACGCAGAATGACAATGAACGTGGAATTTCATCCTTTGTGCGCAACAGATTCCGCCGAATTTAGGTTAGGTGTTGAATTGTTTTTTTATAAAATAATTCATCTTAATCATTCTTGATAATAAAAAAAATGTGGATCAACTGAATAATGGGTTGATCTGCGACTCATTCGTTCTTGCGGGGAGGTTGTTGGCGGGTCATGATTTGGGGTTTTATTTATCCTATATGATTATTTTTATCACCCCCTCGATAAAACACTAACTCAGAGGGCGCAGACCAATAAAAACAAGTCCCAGACCCTCTTCCACTCTTGGATATTGAGTTTTCTTGGTGGGTGACTTAGAAACATGGTGGAAAAGAAAATTTTGGGGGTTTTCAAAGAAGGTAGTAACCCTAGAGGCCCGTAGGCATAGATAGGAAGGAAAACTGACCACCAGAGCATCTCTAGTGGACCACGAAAGTAGCTACCGGCACAACACCACCAGTGTAGTGGCGGAAACGGTTGGCCCATGCCATCCATGTGGAGATGGAAATTCAATCATGTGACGTGGTGGAAAAATCTATGGCCGAACGACCGTGGTGTGTGGAGATGTGGTGCCGACGTGCCAGCGTGCCACGTGGGAGAGGAACGGCCTGCTCGGGCCGCTTAGCCGGCGTAATGACTGGATCCAGCCGATTGTTTCGGGAGATGGGGCAACGCTCCACTGGAACCACCATCTATGTGAACCAGACCTACTATGTTTGGTCTAGAAAATTCAGCCCACGTCCACATGGGCCAGGTTTTCCAGGAGGGCTAGACCGAGGCCTGACCGGTCTTGTTTCACTAAATCTAACATAACCCACAAACTGGGAGTCCGATTGACGCACCGTCTATAGCGTGAGGACACATACAATGAGGAGGTTCTTTTTAGATACTCCACATGGATTTTGGCAGATTTTGTAGTACTTTTATATAGGGTTGGAATTGAATCTAACTGGTAATTATTTACCTTTTTTCACATATATTAATGATGATGTGTCTGAATAATGCATCGTCTATTACAATGAATCCCATGCCACAAGATGATCCTATGGATTAATATTTTGTGGGAAATTGTGGAGGATTTTGTATAACTAATAGTATGAGCAGAAGATCCTCTAGAACTCTAGCACATCAAGTGAGGAAATATTGTGGTTGGCTGTGAAGTAAAGACCAACCCTCCATGGATCAACATGATAGAGACCCTCTATTGATCGGCAATAGTGCGACCATCCATGGATCTGCAAGAGAGGGAACCTATGTGGATCGACATTGGAGATACCCTCCATGAATCAGCAGTTGTGCGACCCTATGTGGAACAGTAGTATTGGGACCCTCTAGGGATTAGCGGTAGAGCATCCCTTTGTGGATATACAGTATAGAGACCCTTTGTGGATCAACAGAAGGACCTCTCAACATAATAAAATGATTAGCTCAAGACTAATCATCTTTATTCCTGTTCTCTATGTTTTATACCTGGTGTGAGTTTTCTTTTACTTTATGATTTGTGATTGAAATCATGCTTTGTGATTACTCCATTGTGGAATTTAGGGATACCTTCAGGTGTCTTGGGGTCCCAACATAGATTTTATATACTCACCCATATGTTGGTGTCACCCACAACTAGTGGTGTCTTGTGTAGATGAAGGATAGCTCGACTGGGACTTGGGAAGAAAGCGATAGGTTGTTCTTGGAGGTGATTGATTGACGTGGTGAGCGGAAGTGATGGAAGACGAAGAGTTATTCCATCCCTTGAGGTAGGATCCTTGGTGGATGACCTTCAGAGAAAGATTTTTCCATTTTGTTGTACTTTCATTTGAGTTGGGTTTTTATACTGGCCAAATTTTACATTCAAATCACACTTTTACTATTAGTAGTTCTACATTGTGGTTTTCTTTTGTTTTGTACCTAGTCTATTTATGTACATGTTTAAAGGAAATATCTTCCCTTTTTTGGATATTCCTTTCTGGGGCTAGTCTCCAACCCCTGGCCTATAGAAGTCTGGATTAAGGAAGTCACATAATGAGCCCTGTGGGATGAGTCGTGACATGTAACTCCAATTGGTCTTTCACAATATTTGAAGCATTTTTACAATTTCAAATGGATAGCAACAAGAACTTATGGTATCAATAATTTAATTTGGGAACTATTTGATGCTCTAAATCCAATTTATATATTATTGAAATAAAATAAGTATTCCATCATAGAGTACCCATGAAATGGTTATTCATTCCAAATAAATAAACTGTTTACAATATATACTCAATCCAAAAATTTCATAAGGATTAATGGAATCTTGAAAACACCAAAAGAAAAATTAAAAACATAATGTATGGTTATCAATAAGTTATATATAGAAAAAATATAAAAATGAATAAAGAGGCTGAAGTGGCCTATATATCAAAATTCCCAAATGTAAAAAGTGTTCTACATGAACCATCGACCATGAACCGCATTCACTACCCGATAAACACACCTTCATTGGAAAAATTAATCCAGCTATGATCTACCACCAAATGATGAATCACCCTTAAATTAACCTACATTAGATTATTGAAGTTATATATACACATAGAGAATATATGTAGGGTGTGAGGAAAATCATAGTAGGAATCCACTATGAATCTACATAACACGTTTCACAATACAAATCATTAACACTAGTTTGAAATATATATGAAACATCCATTTTACCAAATAATGAAAATAAATAGATTACATTATACAAGTATTTTAATCATCTAATAAATCATTAAAGAAAATAAAAAATCATGATGTAAGAAAATAATTCGTAAGAGTTATATAAAGTAGGTAGAATCAGTGAAACCAAATTAGTATATAAACATGGAAAAAAATATGTATGAAACCTAAAAAACAAGGGGCTCTAACATTGGTAAAAATAAGAGTAACATAGGACTTAGATATAGTTCTACATATCAGCCTATAGTGAACTTTACGGGTTAGGAAACTTACTATTGGCCTCATTAGGATACAATATTAGAAATGTGAGCTATTTCCATAGGGATATTACAATTATTTTTAGAAGGAATTGCTATGGACTTGGATATCCAAATGATTTGGCCTAACCATTGGGATATTGTTATTATATGAAGCATGCCCCAACAGTTTTAAAAAAAATTGGGATAGTTGATAATTATTCCAACGGTTCTAAAAACCCATTGGAATAGCCATTCCCTAAATACAGAGCATGTGTTCACATCCCCTCCTCTCATTGAGACCAATTCTATAACCCTAGAATTATTGGAAATTCTACTTTTTTTTGAAACTGATATGTGACGATCTCATTTTTCTTCTTGATTTTTTCATTATTCAATGATATTAATTTAGTGGGTTTCAAATAATTTAATTATTTTATCAACTATAAATTTCATTATTTAAATTTAGTCTAAAACAACATGGGAAAATATTTTTTAGATAATTTAATGTCTTTTTTTCATAATAAATATAGTTTGAATTAAATGAACCTAAACAAGACCAAGTTAAAGTGGAGAGTCATTAAGGCACCGATCTAATGGTCCATTATGAATCATTATTTTATTAACTAAATTATATCTCATTTAAATAACATCACTATATATTTATACATTTCATGAAACATTATTAGAATTAAATTCTTTCCTCTCTATGGATTTAGAACATTTTCTGAATAAACATCATATATGTCATCATAATATATATAATTCATTAATTTCATAATGGTTCCATTGAATAATGTAAATAGACCACACATATCAAAATCATTATAAATATATGTATAATAATATGATTATAGGTTTTAAGGAGTAATTATCTTATAAGTTAAGTAATTAGCTCTTTAAGCACCACCTAGTCATTTCTTTTTAGGTCTGTCCATGTGTAATGATTATTTACCTCACTCATGGGGCCCCATATAAGGCCATGAACTGTTAAAAACTAATTAGAACATTTATAATAACTACTAAATTTATATTAAATTATCTTAAATTCTGATTAAGTCATTGAGTGACTCCACTATAAAGAAGATGGTTACCTAGAAGTAGTAATCATTTATACCTAAATTTATTATATCATACTATCAATAAATAAAAATTTAATAGAATAAGGTAAAAATAAATAAATTAGAAGAATAATTATGTGTAGTATTGTTTATAGATATTACTCACTGATATAATTTAATTAAATATCATGGATTTATATTTATAGTATTTTGTTAAATATATTGTATTTTTTTGTCTTTTATATCATGATTCTCCTATAGACTGGTGTCTCAGTTCTGGTTTAAGATAATCTAAAAAATTATTCTTTCTTAAATATATTTTTCTTTAATAATAAATCTTATTTAATAGATTTAATGGAACGAAATGTAAATTTTTTTAAAAAATAGATATAATTATGATGTATGAAATTGGTCAGATCTGAAGTGATTTTAAAAACAAAGTTGGATATAATTTTCAATATTTCATTCAATAATGTTTTATATAGGGGCCACATGCATACCCATGTTATAATTTTATTTAAAGACATTTGGTGAGTCTTGATGAAGTTATAAATCATATAACCATATATGGTTTAAAAAACAATTATACATGTATTCAAAATGGGAGAGAAAAAGAAATCTCAAAATGTTCATGATCCAAACAAGAGGACTAAATTGGATAATTTTTGATGGCCAGATTCCATTTATTCATCAACATTAGATGAATGGGATGTCAGCCCATGATTTCTTCAAGATGAGAAAAATGTTTAATGTCATATAAATGATGATGTTGACTAGGTGAAAAAAATAGATGGTGATTCCATGACTCTTGTATATAAAAAATGTCATAAAATGAAGATGTAATTTTTAATCGGATAGTTTCATGGGAAAACGATGTTTGGTATTTCGAATACTTCAATCGATTAAATTCTTACCATTTTGAAGGATATAATTTTAGGTGATGAATTAATCCCTCAAAAAATTATATAGAATAGAAAAAAATTAGGAAACATAGATATTTAAAAAAAAAATTCCATGCTTTCCCAAATGATGTCACCTTATTCTAGGAGGAAACTATGGAAAAAATGATTTTATAATATCTAAAACATCCCTATGGAAGCCTTACGATGATTGAACACCATCCCATGTACTACAAAATGTACTGTGTAATTTTCCTTTGATTTTAAGGAACCCTAATAATTTCATGTATAATGTAATATTAAAAAAATGATGGAATGATACAAAGAGAAAGAATTATAATGATGATTTGGTTTATCTTGTATATGTATTTGAGTGGTAGTCGTTTCATTATTGACAACGTGATTTTAAAGTTGACACGTGTAATGTGATATTGGTTCTATCATGTGATTGTTTAATCTCTTTAGTCAGATGCCTACTTCTCAAAACACATGTTTTTTTCATAGATATTAATAACATTTATCCCATGATGTTTATTAAATGACCTGTCACTATCATGGGTATAATCACATCTAGAACTTTTAATCATGGAAATGATATAGTTGTATACATGAAACTTTTAATAAATTTGTTGAAACATATTTGGAATGTGGGTTTGCACACAAAAAATTCATGTTTGAAAGACATATTTCGTATGTGTCTTGAACTTATATGGATGATCAATGATTCTCATATGGTTTTTGTGCTTATGGGTGCACACATAATTACACATTAATTTATATTCCCTATACTTTAATCCATTTATAACTGGGCTAAATAAATTATCATGTATTTTTTATTTTATTATTGAAATTATTTAGTATGTACTTAAATGTTAGGATTAGTATAGGTTTGTTTGTGAGAATTTCCAAAACCTATATAACCACTAATAATTTTATTAAATTTCCATCCATTTAATATGTAATATGACTATTAGGGTTGTGTGAATTATCATATATCATTTTCGTTATTATGTTTATTTCTATAGATATCTCTTAACCATGTTACATATAGTGGAATTCTTCTTGAATTACAAAATGAACACTTACCTTTGACAACAACAAGTTTCCCTGATTTTGATCACATTAACTTCTTCAATACCATAACCATCAATATTTAATTCCTCTCGAAAACAAAAACTTCCAAAGCCTCATAACACATCCCACTTATAATAATATTTATTTTATACTAATTTTCAATTAATTTGTTTATCATTTTTTATCATTAAAATCAGTAATCCCTGAAATTACAAATATTTTAGAAACATTTTTTCCCAAAATATTTATTTTCATTACATATAAATTTGAAAAAAAGTTTTCACCAACAATTCTAAAACAATTATATCCATTTAATATGGGAATTTTTAGACCTCTTTAATTTCATCAATCAATAAAACACTATGGCTTTCTTTAATATTATTATTTCATATTTATCAAAATTAAAAAATATAAATATTGAATTTAAATTTACATTAATTCAATACATTTTTATCATAAATAGATTTATATTTTGAAAATATGGAGAATTTAAAACATGGAAAATATAAACAATAGGGAATTAATTATAAATTGTTCTAATATATCCCACTACCTATGTAAATGGTATACATAAAATTTTGAGTAATTTGGAGTTTTTAAACTAGTGGTGTTTCATACATGACTTATATTCATATTTTTATAGTTTTATAGTTATATATTGTTTATTTTTATAAGGAAAATAATATGTTTAAAAGTTTCATTATAATTCATCTATAATAAGTATTTTTTTCTAATTAATTCAGAATTAATATCCATTTGATTTTAGTAATGAAATTAATTATTAATAAACTATTTAAAATTATATTTTTCTACATTCAATGTCATTTTAGAGGGAGTTTTAGAAAATTAATGGATATATGCATTGAAATAATTTTCTTATATCAAGAAGAAAGAATAACTATGGAATCATGGTTAAAAAGCAGATAAATTAGTAGATTATAAGTTTCAAATTGTTGATTTAAAATTTTCATATCTTTTTAAAATTAATATTCGTTTTTAATTTTTAACAGTGTTATATGAAGGCCCTTGATGAGTAGGATGTTGAAAACTTTGGGGAAACTGATTGCATACATCAGGTTGGGGGATATGATCACCATTGGGGAGTATGTTATCAACTCGAGAATAATATTATACTGATGTGGTATTGGACCACATTAGGTTCTAGTTCTAGTAGCACTAAATTGGAGAAAACTAATGCATGGGGAAAAAAGGATCATGATAAATAAAAGGCCAAAAAAATATTCATAGATGAGAGTGATTGGAATCAAAATGTTAATGATACATTTGTGAAATTTATGAAAGTACTATGTCAATCACATCCACCGGATATCTCCACCACTTGTGATACATATATTTATATGATGCATACTTTATATAGTGAAATGTGCAGTAGACCTAGTTGTTTTCTGGATGATTAAATTGTTGAACATGATGATGGAAAGAATTATGGTCAGGATGATTTCATGGATGACAACAAGGCTGCAAGTGAGGGTGAGTTTGAGGATGAGGGGGAGGATTCCTCAAGGATTTCTATGAGGATGATACGGATGATATTGATGGGGATGAGGGATAGAATAATCCTTAACATTTGTAACTAATATTTAAAATATTTTATGTTTGATTATTACTTCTGAATAAATATATATTATCTTTTTAATTTTTTTAATCACAGGTTGAATACATTAATTTGTTTCTTATGGTACCATTAATTTTATATGTGTTTTTATTTTATAGGTAATTGACCATGGATGGGTGATGGAGTGGCTTTTAGTGGCTATTTGTGTTTGTTCTGGTGGTCTTTGGATATTTGAGAAGGTTTAGGTGGCTTTTTATGTTCTGTTGTCTTGGTGGGGTGTTGTAGGTTTGGGAACTTGGGGGAATATATAGGCAGTTTTAAAATCATTTTTATAGTGTTAAAACAACTGTTTTGAACCATTAGGATAGTTATATACCATATTTTCTAATTAAACCATTAGTATAACGAAATCTCTACTTCTCTTATTCAATAGTTCACTATGAGCTATTGGTATAGGCCTTTTCCAACATCTTTATACTTAACGGTTTAGAGAACAATTTCTACATTCTATTCCACTAGTTCTTCATCTATAACTATGTTTTTATACCATTGATATATGGTCAAATTATAGAAATGATACAACACCTACTGAGGGGGAAATATTGACTAGCACACTATATAGTGTATAATATATGCTAGGGATAACTCATCTTAATTTCAAAATCAAATACCCTACGATCCCATGTGTATCCCATCCAAAATCCTATCTCATAGGATATACAACACAATTCCAACCAAATTTTTTTTATTACATCATGATATGAATATAATAAGAGTATGAAAAAAATAATAGTGAATAAACTTTTTCCAAACTAATTCTTTTAATGAGTAAAAACAATACATTTTCTTCAAAACCCACTCATTCGAATGATTCCTATTTCCAAAAATTTATTCGAAAATTAATATGAGCCAAGACTAGCCTAAAAGTCGTTTTCTCATATTTTCTACATGGAAACAATGTTTTAAAATAAACCACATATTTGTTATATAAAATCACCAATTTATCAACTACATGTCCAAGGAACTTTAAGGGTAATTACAAACAACTGAAAAATAAATTTAACAAATCATATTCAATTGATAATATTAATTTGAAAATATATATACCATGGGCATGACTTAGTAAATAAATTTATGGATAAAATCATAACTAAATAAGTTATAACCTTGTCTCCTTCTTTAAAAACAAATAGTCTAAGGTAAGTAGATCCATCAAAAACCATAGGGGAAAGGAAATATAATATTAGTATTTACAATAACCTTGTTAGAAAACACTATAGAAAACTAGAGTAAGAAAATAATGAACATGGAATATAAATTGAAATTAGTGATGAAGGTATAATGAACAGGAAGAGGAAATTTTCTTGGTGAAATAACTTGTATTTAAGGATAATAACATGTAAGGCCAAGGGATAATGGTGGAATCATATAGATAAGGTATTTTTTTAGTGTTTCAGTGAAATGAGATAGTTTATAAGAAATAATTTAGTAAGTAATAAAGGGTGAATTATAATCGATTTTTCTTAGAATATTATATGGTTTTCCTGTATGTTTTGTGAAAATATAATACAATCATGATGAAGCCTTTAGATTTATCTTCGTTAAATCAAATTGGTTGGGTAAATTCTTAGAGAAAATTGGTTCCAAATTTGGAGAATCCATTGGAATGTTCCCCCTAATATATGTGTTTTGGATGAGTGGTCAATAATAATTATTCGTTGATTTATTTCCCCGAATGAATTCCCTAATTTTCATCATCTTGAACTACAAACTCTTATAAATACTAAAATTGAAGCAAGTCAATGGAAATAGAAAAAAAATTCATACTATTGACAGTGGTTATTCCACACATAACATAAGTTACATCATGGATTTATTAGTTACAAATCTAATGAATTACTATACATGCTTTGACCAATGATACAATAGGATGAATAATCATATATTTAGATCAAAACAAAAAGGATATATATATGTTACAAACCCTATTAATGAAATCATAGGTGAATAAATTATTACCATCAATATCATATGTGGGTATAATATTAATCACATCTCATGATATAAGACTAGGTGAATATGTCATCCCCATAATCAATAATAAGTTGAATGGGTCCACATGATAATAAAAATCATAATTTGAGTGGGTTATCATGTTAAAAAATTCAGCAAGGTTAATGGGAAATCTCTATAACATAATAATCAACGTCAATGGTTCATTAAAATTATATAAATATATGGTTTAATGGGTTATCAAAACCAAAACACAAGTATATATGATCTATACATTAGCACCCATACATTAATCAAGTTAAATAATATGTTGTTGCCTAAAAAAAATTTGTTGTAGGGATTATCACTAAAATAATATCGTATGGTTGAATGAGTTACAATCAAAATATAACAACTAAGGTGAATTAGTTATCACCCAAAATATTTAATAATTCTAAAAAATCAATCAATAAAATCCAATGAATGTTTTGAACTAGTTGTCACCAAAATATAACCATAGTGGTACATGAGTTATCACCATAATCAATAATAATTTTGAGTAAAATATCACCATAATATTATAGCATCAATGGGAAAACCCCTATCACTAAAACAAAAATATAATTTAAGAGTGAAATGTTTATAACCATAAGAATAATTAAGAAAAAGATAAACAATTTATCCACAATGACTATTATCAGCACAAGGTTGAATGGATAATCATCAAAGATAATAATTAATGTTAGGATTAATTTGTAACCATTAATGTGAATAACTACAAAATAAGATAATGTTAAAAAATTGAATAGTTAATCACCCCATGAAATTGTTTAATATACCAATTTACTCACTAGGATATACATTCACATGATTCTGTATACCTAAAATGAAGAATAACCTCTAATGTTAGGGATTAAAATTTCAATAAACACCCATATCATAGGGGTCACACTATAATAGGAAATAACCATTCAAAAATCCCATAATAAGGATAAATCACCAATATAATAATCCAAACATGAGTTTTCCTTCATCATAGAAAATACAGGGACACCTCATGAGATCCAATAAATCCAATATTTTTTTACATAGAAAATATTTGGTTCCCTATGCATCTGACATGATCCAACCATCCAGACGCAACCTAGCTCGGTGGTAAGCTGAGTGTATTTCCGCAATCCCACCATCAATACACTTTCAGATAGTGTCTAGAACAAATATGGAATTAACATACATTGTAGGACATACCCAATATCATCCTACAATATATATATAACTCTAATATACAGATTAACCAATAACAACAATAGTATATATTTAAAAAATTGAACTATTTAAAATGTATGAATGAAAAATCACATAAACATTTCCACACAGATAAAACACACAAGAAGTATAAATATATAATGTGAATTATAAAATGATTTATATAAGACTATGGAATGTTCCACCATGATACAATAACTATTGGATCATTATCTATACATTATGTTCATCACTAATATCATGAACCACACATCTCAACTAAGAAAGCTTTGAATCCACTACAAATGAAAAACTCCAACTCCATGCTCGTGATGCCCATCTCCATAATGTTCAAAATTTTTAGTTCCATAAAAAATGATGGAAGGAATCATATTTAGGGGTGAGTGTAAATATACCCAATAGGATGTGATAAATGAGAATGGTAAGATAAAACAACAAGTCAGTATGGACTATGAAAAAAAGGTGATTTAAAAGAAGGAAAACAATGTGGATATGATCTAAAACTATAATTCTATGAGAAATAAAGAAATATAAGACATCCCATGTAATCATTATAAATGAATATATCTTATAAGAAACTATGGTCTCTTGAGGTACGAAATGTATCAACAAGTATGAAGTTGATAACCCAACAACATGTCAAATCATGAATGAAATAAGTAATTTATAATGAGTAATAAGGCCTAGAACATCTGAACTATTCATCCATTTTCATTTCACTATCCTCACCATTGTTGGAACTAACACCATTCATAGATATGAAAATTATTCAAGGGATTAACCCACCTTCTAACACATAATTACCATGTTATCATTCATGAATCATTATGATGAACTTAAAACTAATCGATGAATAATTTTTGGCCAAGGGATAAATGACACATACTTACCATAACTACATAACCTTGTAAAAACTGAAATTACCTCATATAATATGTAATTGGGGACCCATGAAACATTGAATATATGTTTTGGATGAGGGATTACCCAAACTAGATAGACGAATACACCTCATCATGTACATAATGTTAACTAAGGGAGTACAATCTCCAGGGAAAGAGAACACATTCCCTAATAGTAGGGGAGTTACTTACTCAATCATTCATGGGGTGTACCCACACATTGTCATCAAAAAAGGAGAAACAACCATATCTCTGATCTGTATGGCCTATTATCCAATAATATGGGGGAGTAAAAAAATCTATGTAGAATATAGGGTACATGTACATTTTCATTAATACACCACTAAGGGAGTACCTAACCCAATTCATACTTTGGTAATCTCAACCAAACCAAGTCATCGCCAACTTAAATGAACCTATAACTTTCTATATCACCTCGAATATTGTTTGAAATGGTTAAGAGAATCAAATTGTCACACTCTATAGGAAAAGTCTTTTACAATGGGCTTTTTATTTTTCAAATTCTAACATTGTGGATAAAAAGTATAAAAAATATACTAGAATGAACATGAAATTTTCGTTTTATATACATGGAATGTGAGATCTATTTAAAAGCCAAGAATGTAATAGCATCATATTATTATTTAAATTTAACTAACATAACATGTAAAATTAGGGTTCATAATATGTGGGAGCTACCACATGCTCTGTCATTTAATCCTAGTACGTGAAGATATGAGTATTTAAAATCAAATTTTTATACCTCCAGATTATACATTATTTATTATACTTATGGGTTAGACGACATGTACTATATCTGAACCAAATTCATTTTGTTATGATATGGACAATGTTTTCGATCCTTACACACATATGAGGAAACTTAAGGGTCCATCAAATTGTGATGAACTGATACTTAAGTTGTGTTATAAAATATATACAAACCATGTACCCTAGATATACATGGATTGTGTGGTCATAAGAGAGGATAATCATATACCCTTATACATTTATATCCATGTGTCCTGTAATAAATATCAATTTTTACCTAGGTATATACAATGTGATACTTAAATAATTTACTACTAGGAAAATCCAAACATGAAATTTTATTTGCATTACATTTAGGGTGATATATATAGATCCTCAAAAACCAAGGTGCCGGAAGGAAAATAAAACATTATATGTGTTCCGATGGACTAAACATAATGTAATATGACATGTTAATTCAAGAAATTGAATATCATGTGATTTCAACCTTCATCTCCACCAACATTTGTTCCACTATCAATGCTCTTTACACTAGACACTACGCTTTAATACTACTGAGGGCACATCCCTGCGTGATTTTGATCAATATTGTTTCTCCATGTCTCTATTTCTATATGGAATTCCTAGTTCGCATCTAATATAATAATATAATTCCATTTTATCCATTTTCCACCGAAAATATATCATCCACAACCATCTTATTAATGTAAATTACTAAATCCACCACTGTTATTCCATATTAATGTTACAAAATCAGCTAGAATGAAACTATACCACCTTCTAGGTTTATAATATTTAATTTTTAGCTATTTCAATGTCTTATTGTGATTTCATAATAATAATAAGTTGAATGATGTGGAGAAAGGTGAGTCGACAAATCAATGGCTAGTCCGATTCTAGCTACCCAAAAGTCTGATTATAGAACCTTCACTAAGGGATATGAATAATCAAATGTCTGAAATGATGTATATGAAAACAATATTGATAAAAAATAGTTAAATAAAATCTATTGATCTCACAAATAAGAAAATAATCATAAAATTATTGTTACAATTAACCATGATACTATTATTTCAATTAAAAAAATAATGTTTCAGAAATATATGTGACAATCTATATTAATTTTTGGAATCACTGAAGCTTATACCAAAATAATTTTTAGATAAAAATTTTATTACCCTACCCACCATTCAACCTCTATTTCCATTCCATCAATGACTTTAAAATAAAATGATATAATATATGGTGATCTCTTAATATTAAGGTTGATTATAATTTAAAAGGTATGTATGAAACTTTATGATAGTTAAGGTAATACTATATATTTAAGAGATTATTATAATAGAATGCTAGTGAAAAACATGGGGATAACTCTAAGATATGAGACTAAGTATAGGATAATAACCCAATGTTTTGGTAATGTAGATATTATTTGGTTGACCTAGAAAATACATCCCTATCTAGATACTAGAAAGTAGATATTGATATAGAACTTATGCATATTGTGGTAATCACCATGAAAACGGCTTGTTGAGTAACAACCCAATCATCAATCTAGCACACAATTAGTGGTCAGAAGACTATACACCAAGAGAGAACCTCTCGAATGATATGATTTGTCTAATCACATTATGAAGGATTTATTTACTAGTAAAATAATATATTTGGTTAGGAAGTATTTGATAACACAAACTAATGTTACCTAGGTTGAACAAATAAATTTTTTGGATTAACCTAGTATAACATAGGTGAAATAAAATATTCATAGTTATAAATAAATGTGACATTAGATAATAAATTTTAGGATTGATATTTCAAATACATATGGTCATTTAATATGATTCATTGTGATATTTTCATAATCATTTTGGTTTTAATATTTGGTTGGAAACAATTACTTGAAAATGTTGTCGTGGATGGTATATCTCTAGAAAATCCTAAGAAATAACTGTAGAGGAATATATGGAATAAAGGATTAAGATTCATAATATATTTCTATTATGATGGAAAATATTTTATTACATAGTATTCCCTATGATAGAATGTTTTTATCTCATTGAACATATATCTTGAGTCCGAATTATATTAACATACCCATAAGTATTTTTATTAATAATTGATAATTAAAATTTATAGGATGAAACTTATTTAATGGGGGATAATGTAATTGGTGGGGAGTTAAACTCACTTGTTTAATTATTTTTGAAATACAAATACAATTCATATAACAATTGTTATAATTATGTTTATATTTAAGTAATGTTATTTTTGAATAATAAATTTATAATAATAGGAATAAAAAATTTATGATATGATTTATTAAAATAAAATAATCAGAAGTTCCATCATAATACCACTTCAATAAAACTAACAATATATATAGAATTAATAAACTTACTCATCAGTTGATGAATCACATATTTATTTTATATGATTATTTTTTTGCCGATGTAGTTACAACTAATATAGAGTTCTATAGAATTTCACTATTGGAGTTGGTTTAACATTGCATATAATTAATTACACACCTCAAAAATAAAAAGTACACAATGAATGTATGAAAAACCAAAAAAAATTATTCTAAATGATTCGAATTGTTTTTTAAATTTCCTATTTCGTGTTGTTTAATGTGCTTCCAATCAATTTAATTTTTCTTTCTATGTCTATCTATTAATAGCTACCATTATGTGAGGTTTTCCTTGAAAGGATCTTGGAATTTATTTTTTAATAATTCTACTTATGATACTATATGATTGAGGTCATCCATAGATAAAAATATTTAAAATATGATCATCTCATTATGGGATTTTATGAATAGGATGATAGAGAACATATACATTAATTTTGAGGAAGTTGAACTACTACTGATATGTATAGAAAATAGATTACAGGGGTAGTAATACAAACCATATGATAGGTATAAAATCAAGGACACCATATTAAATGTTGAAAGTTAAGAATAACTTTTATCAAGTCTATATATCTCCCATTCACTTTGGTTTAAATGTGTGGTTTTATTAAATATCCTTTAAAAGAGTATTTTATTTTTTAACCAATGCTCCATTTTTTATTATTAAACTTTAGTTCTATTATTTAATGAAATAATGATTGGTTTATTCCCAAATATGTCCATGTAACATAGTTTTTATAACATTTAACTATTTAAACTCTTTTATTTGTAGTTTTAAATATTTATCACTTTATTCCTGCTATGAAATTGTATGGACTATCTATTGGGAAGGAGTAGTATAGACCATCAGGCACGAAGTTATGTGTTTTTTTGAAGAATAAGGATTCAAAAATTTTCTCAACATCCAATAAAATATGGTCACATAAAGGTTAGGTTCAATTGGATGTGGAAATCATTGTTCGACAAAAAAATATTTTTAATGGGAGTTTTGCATTGATTGACCTTCTTACATGAACAATGTTATCTATGGAAACAAGTTTCATAAAATGACCCAAAACACAAAACTATATATGGGAGGGATTTTATGAGGTAATTTAAAAAATATTACTCATAATGGAATGAGTAACATTAATTCATGAAGCTCTAGGGATTTTTGAATTGAGAACGAGAATTCCTAGCTCAACAATACCTCTTTCTGATGGTAACACGAGGGGGTATTTATCATTCCATAGTTGGAGATAACATTTGATACATGAAATAATGGTGCCTTTGATAATTATTTATGCTCTTCACAAATGAAAGTGGATTCAAAAAACCAAGTGAAGCAATGTGATGGATACCGTAAAAGCTTCTAGCGGTCATGGAATTTCACAAAATGGACGTCTGGGAAGAGGGATTACACTGGACAGATGTTACAATTAAGGATTCAAGAATAAAGGGACTTGTTTGAATGGATAATAAACTATAAAAAGGACACCATAATGGATTTTTAGGGCCATATAATCCTATAAATGGTTCTTCCACAATCCTATCATATTTGAACCTTAATTTCACGAACCAAACCACTGTAAAAAAGACCTCCTCGAAACAAACCATTTTGAAATAAGGCTCCATGAGCCAGACTTCTAAAAGAAGTAGGTTATCACCACTGGTGAAAAGTTCCATTAAATTGTGTACTGGGATTACCCAACCAAGATCTATGTATCACTAACAAGGGGAGGGAGTGAAATAGTGATATCTATTTCTTTTAGGTTTACATGATTTTTTGAAACAACCATCACCTCTAGTTAAATAGGGGTGGCTTGGTTGAAAAAAAAACAATCACACATTAATTTGAACAAAATAATTTATAATGTTCACTACTCAATAAGAGATTATATATTCTTGTTATGGTTTTGAAACCATCTAATAGAACACAATCAACTAGAAAACAATACATTTATGTGGATACAAACTAGTAGGATATTCCCTTTCACTTGGGTGGAACTATGATAAATACAACAATGATTATTCTTCAAGTAGCATGAAATGACGCGATAGAATTTTTCTAATAATTTATGAAAAATTTAATAGTTTCTTATAAACATTTTACTCTGATTCCTTGTCAAATTTAACAAATAATATCTTAAAAACAATTCTTCACTTTATTACTAAGAAGCAGGAAAAAACTTATATAAACTTTATAATGATACTAAGTCTGATTTATAGTCAGATTTACCTGGCATAATTTTTTTAGTATGATAATATATTTCTACTAGAATACCACTGAAAATATTAGGAACCGTTTCTATATCATTATATAAAGCGCAATTTGATTTCTCGGTCTAATTGAGAAACTCTATGTATGACATTATCCATTAGCATTTCTGTCCAAAAAAACCTCCTCAATAATTAATGATCTATAAATTCCTTCACTTTAGAATAATTCAATGCTCTACCATATCTCTAAACCTCATGAACAGTAATAGTTTCGGAATTTACAAAGTGATTCCCTCTATTTATAGATTTCTTAAATATGGTTTATCTATGGGCTGTAAACATCTTTCCTGCTCAACCAATTTTTCCCAGATTTTCAATTTCCTTTAAATTAAAGCTTCATATTTTACTCTATAAATATTTCCCTAATCATAAAGTTTCCTATTAAAACTAATTGAATATTATCAAAAAATTACCTCCCTTTATTCTTTTGAAAAATTTAATTTCCCATTATGATTCCCATTATGATTTAAGAGTTATGATGACTAGAACCTATTTTTTATTACAGTTCTCCACACAAATTGAATGATATGAGAAGTAGTTATCTTCTCATTAGAGTTATATAAACCAACTAAAAACAATCTTCTCATTAAAATCCTCTTATGTACCATCCTAAGTGTGACACATAATGAACCCTTATCTCTATCCACAAACTTCAGTGGTTGTCTTTTTCGATCAACATAAGATTTATGGTGTGACTATATAGTATCAATCCTCTTCCGAATCAACTCTTCCTACTTAGTGGTCTTTGAGACAAGATGAGGTCCCAACACAACTACCTATCTCACCTCATCTAGCATAGGGTCGATCGGCATGGCCTACCATACAAGGCCCCATAAGGTTCCATCTTAACGGTTACATGAAAATATATATTGTTGTAAAATACACTAGGGGTATCTATATCTCTCAAGAAACCCCAAAATCTAGGAAGCCTTCTCAAATCATGTACTCCAACACCTAAATCATGTGCTCAAACTCATCATCTATCTGGGGATGGTAAGCTGTACTCAGAAGTACCAGTATACCAAAATCCCTATGTTTTCCTTGATAGCTAGGAGAAGTAAACTGAGCATCCCTATATGAAAAAATATACAGTGTAACCCCATGAAACTGTACAATATATCGGATGTACAACCATCCATGATAATAAAAAAAGGTTTCCTTAATGGGATTTTTTCTTCAACCATCACGAGTCTTTCAACAACAACCCATACTACATCATTCCCTCATGGTGACCTCGGAAAACCCGTCATGAAATCCCCTATTGCATCATTCCACTTCCACTTAGGAATTGGTAACTACTGTAAAATCCATGCTGGTTTATGATGCTTTGCCTTCACTTTCTAACAGGTGGAACATCTCATAACAAAACTAGAAACACCCCTCTTCATACCTGGCCACCAATAATGACGGTGTAAATCTTGGTACATCTTGGTGACACCAGGGTGAACTTCCTATTATGAGGATTTAAAGTATTGGAAAATCTCCTCACGTATTCCTGCTGACAACCATACACGCCCATGAAAAAGTAAAACCCCATCCTCATCTACGGTCCAACCAGGAGTAAGGTCCTCACCTGAAAACCTCTCCCATAGGACTATGCCATCTGAATATGATAGCATCCCCATTAGCCCTTGATCTAGTAGAGTATAGGTAACAGATACAGAAGAATGAAATGCGTTCCCCGGTCTATCATTCACCTCCAAAGGAATCTCAGAAAATAGAGCCATAAGGTGCCACTCACTGGTGGCCTTCTAAACTACTAGTATCTTAGTCCTCCTGATCAATGCACCAGCCACTATGTTGCCTTTATAAGGCATATAGGAAAATTCATAGTCAAAAAAACTAATGTTACTCACCCACATACGATCTATCAAAATTTAGGTCACACTTTGTAAAGTTAAACAAGTGACTTTTGTGGTTAGTGAATACCAAAAAATTATCTGCCAAAAGATAATGTCTCCAACCCCACAATTCATGAACAACTGTAACCAACTCGAGACTATGCATCAAATAATTCCTCTCATGCAGCCTAAAATTCTAAGACCCATACACAATGTCTCCATCCCCTTGTATAAGCACCACCCTTAGTCTGATACCCGATGCTTCATAGTAAATCGTGTAACTCCTTCCCGGCTATGGAAAAATCAATATCGGTGAGGAATTAAATATTCCATTCAACTCCTAAAATTCTCAATCACATGAATCATTACAAAACTACTTTTCACTCATCTTTTCCAGACCCATCAATGGCACTATTAAGCATGAAAATTCATGTATAAAGTGTCTGTAGTATCCATCCATCCTAAGAAAACTCTGCATTTCAAAGAAGTTATTCTGATGCTCCAAGTAAAGTACTGCTCCCAACTTATCTGGTTCTACTAATACTCATGTCTTAGAGATTACATTACACAATAATTGAATCTGGTCCATCCAAAAGTGTCATTTTTATCCCAAATGGCCCGAAGGCATTTTTTTATTATAGATAATCCCCCTTTTTAAGGGATGAAGGGGAACCCGTACATGACCCATATGCCCAAGGCATAAGGCCCGACACGCCACACAATACATGACATAAAGGCCCAAAGGCATACTATTCTCAATACATGAATCGTAGGCCCAAGACACAGAACCCCCCCCCCCCTTGCTTCTGCCTCATTGATCACCTAACACCCCACCTTGCATTGCTTATTGGCTAGCATTGGCTGGTACAAAGCTGCACAGTGCCTGGTCCCGATGGCGGTTGTCATACCCTCTAATTCTTCCAATCTGGTAGCTATGCTTCTGGTAACTACTAGTCTTGTTTCTCTGATCCACTTCTGGGTCCTGGTCCGTGTGAAATTGGCTACTCCATGATCTTTTTGGCCCGAAGGACCTAAGGCCTGAAGTCCTTTGAAGACCCGAAGGCCCTGGAGACCCATAAACCCAAACCGGTGGCCCAAAAGCCCAAACCAGGAGAATAATTCCGGTTGATATAGTACTAAACAATACAGGCTGCAGTACTACTACAGTACTGCTACAGTACCCTCGGAAATTCACCTCCACCCTGTTTTAAACCTGGGTCTCTTGGATGCCAAGCAGGATCCCTTACCACTTGGGTACGAGCTCATTGGCGTGTCATTTTTAGAGCCTAGAATATAACTGATGATATCTATGTGTAATCAAAATGATCTCAATATGGATGGCATGGTCGTGTCTAGTATGATATTACACAAAGACATATTCCACAAAAACAACCACAACAGAGTCCATGTAATGATGGAACAATCAGTTCATTACTTCTATGAAAACTACTAGCAAGTTCATGAGACCGAAATGGCATAACCACATACTCGTATAGACCGTACCTTCTCTGAACGGCTGTAAGTGGTTTATATGATGGTTTTATGTGACACTGATGATAACCTAATCTCAAGTCAATCATCAAGAACACACGGCCTCCTCAAAGCTGATAAAATAGTTCATTAATGCATGGAAAGGGATATCGGTTCCTGGCTGTCAACTGGTTCAGCATCCGGTAATCCACAAAAATTCTGAGGGTACCGTATGGCTTCTTTTAAAAAAGGACCAGCGAACCCCAATGATAAGTACTAGGTTGCATGAAACTCTTTGTCTTCATCACCTCCCACTACTTCTTGAGATCTTTTATATCTATTTTAGCCATCATATATGGAGGAATTGACACTAGTGCCACTCCTAGAACAAGTTAAAAAGAGAAATAAACCTCTCACACATTTGGTAACCCAAAAATTCATCTAGAAAGATATCTCTAAAATGATCCGCCACTAGAGGAAAGTGCATTTGTGAAGTCCCTTGTCCATCCATATATAAACTAGCATTTTGGGATGTAATTCGTCCCAACCCATAATGGGTGTGTCCCCATTGGCTCCCCTATATATCCCATTAACCCTTGTGTAGAAAAGACCCACCCTATGATGATGTGAAGCTCACACTATGACAATATTGGTCAGCAATGTCCTGGAAGGTGACCAACTAGTCCATTCTATGAATTAAATCAAAGTATTTCATCTCTAATACATAGAGGACCCATAAGAAGTGACTCCCACCAACCTCAAGAGGGCACTCCTTGCACTGAAGTAAACTTGCCATCCTAATTCCAAACAGAGTGTCTAGATTAATAACATCATCACATGTAAAGATAAAGAGCCTAAGGATCTCTAAAACGGAGTCAGATAATAAACAATGGGACACCCTTGTATCAAAAAGAGAAGAAGCTAAACTTAAGGTAATTAGAATCGTACCTATAACCGTAGATGGTACGAGATACTTCTCCGGCTAGGTATGATCCACTACAATGATCTAACCTGTACCAAAATTCTGTGACCCTACCTAACTACCCTAATATGATCTAGCCTACTCTCTCTAGAAACCTACCGACTGGGTACCATGACCACAACCACTACCTCGGCCTGAACGACCGGATGAACTCAAGTTCCCAAACCGATGAGAAATTGGTGGTCCTTCTCATGAACCTTGAGTCATATCTGAACCCCTATAACTAGATGCTGGTGAGAATAAACTAAATAACACTAAAGATGGATCATCTTGATTCAATATCATCACTCGACTAGGTCTCTCGGGCACTGAGGTCTCATATTACCACCCTTACCACACTGGTATCATACCGCCTAACTACTGGGAAAAATATCCGGTCTAATTAGATTTCTGCGTGTAGACTCCCTGTGGCACTTCCTATTATTAGTTAGAGATGTACCAACACTGGATACAGAACCTCCCTAGATCATAGCTCTAGAAACCCTCAAGTGACGCTCAGTGATCATCCCCTGGCCGAATTTAGAGGATATGGATGTCAACCGAAATATGTTCACCTATGATCAGATGTCATTTCTAAGACAATCCTCAATATTACTAGCCAAAAATAACTCATCGCCCCCAGAATGGTTGTGAAGTGATACATCTCTATGAAGTGAGAAACTACTACATGAATGAAATTATACCCTATTCCAGACCCATGGACTCTCGGGATTGGTCAACCCTCAAGGTCTCTTGGTAGAAATAGTCATAGAATGTTTTCTAGAACACATCCAATGCCATAACTCGTTGGCATCCCATCTGTGATATCACATCCCACCATATCTTTGTGGAATCTTGAAGCATTTATGTTGCTAGCTTGACCCTCATCTCAAGATGTGTCTAGAGATTCTTGAAGATAGACTGCTTGGAATCTAACCATGACTCTGTAGCATGAGGTCCTCCATCCCCTGAGAAATTTGGAGGAAGCTGCTGCTGAAAAACCTGAGTCAAATCTGCCAAAGATGGGACAAGAAGCAGTGCTCCATGGTAGGTCTGCATAAACCTCATGATGCTTTCTTGGAATAGTGATTTAGCACATGTGTCTAGTTTAACAACTCGTGCCATGATAGGCATGATGGGAGGATCTATTGGTAGTTTATGATCTTCCATTTCCTATGTCTGATATTTTCCATGTAAGTAGTGTACAACTGGAGGATGTCTCAGTGACATGGCTCTGCAAGGTCAAGCTCATTTCTCTGATGAATATTATTAAGGAAAAAAACCTATAAGTGCAAGAAAATAAAATGATAAGAAAACATTTATTTTTTTCAAAATTGGTTTACATGGCATGTATACCATCAACCCAACATGTTCCCTTAGGTTTCAACATGGTCTAGTACCTCTTCCAAACCTTGTTGTGTAAAACCCCAACACACATCATGTTTCTCTTATGATACAGCGTATACAAGATTTTTCCCTCCTTCCTGAGTTCTTTTACAAGGCCAAACCACATGGTTCTCTCTATGGTAACACTACATGGTGTGTTCACCCTAAACACAGCGTGTACCACATATGTTTTATCCAGCCTTGTTGTTAGTCAAAAAACAAGATACATGGACACTTAGGAAAAACATGTACTCCCTATACATAGTGTGTTATACCTAATATTCTAAACCTCGTGTGTTTGTTTACACAGTCAATCACAATGCAAAAGAATACACAGTGTGTACTTAAGAAAATGTTCTTCTTCCAGAATAAAAGAACACATTGCGTGTGTTCATAACATCACATGTTGTGTTGTCTAGGTTTCTAGACATTTTTCCTATTAAAATTCTCTATAACCCTTATAAACATAAATATTTTTCTGAGGAATGACAATTTCTAACTCGTGATAGCCCATACTCTGATGAATCAATGTTTGGCATCCTCTTCAAAATCATTACTTGAAAATTTTCAATTAATGTTCAAATGTGATCCATCAAATTCTTATGCAAGAGAGACCATAATACCTTAGGGAAAAAAGTATGGCATCCATCAAAATGAAACATTACATGTTCCAATACCCTTTCAAAAAATTTGGTATTCTATTATGGAATCTATCCCAACATCTAGAATATCTAGCACAACATCTACCACGACATCATACAATTAGTAATGCACCCCAAATTGTTGGACAAGAATGCCTGACATGTGATCTCTATCAAGTGCTTATATGATGCATGAGATGGAATAAACCCATATCAATCGGATGAAACAAAAATATTACCTCAATAATATCCACGATAATAGTGAAAAACAATAAAATCAGCCAACAGTGAAATCAAATCAACTATAATTATTTCAAAACCCAAAAAAATTCAATACTCGAGGAAAATTGTATTTTCCTTTTACACTGGGTAGCTACTCTTAGGAGCAACTTAATACCAACAACTTATTCCTTCCTAAACCGATCTATATGATCCAAAAATTAATACATGACAGAAAAAAATCTGCTTTAATACAACTTTGTAATGTCCTAGATCTGGGTGCCTCCCAATGGTGCCCCCATACCTGGTCAGTTACATGGACACGAGTGAAATTCCATGAAATCCAGAAGATGTCGACTAGCAGTGAGGGCCTTGGGTGTGATAATGTGGAAATAATGCCCTTATTGGCAGAGAAACACATCAAAATAACAATAATAAACATCAACAGATACAATAATGCCATACAACAGAAGTAAAAAATGGAAGATTGATAGAAAAAAACTGGAGCATATATATATAAATGATGCATGTCCCATATTTCTAGGAAAGTATCCAAACAAGTCACAATGTGGTAAATACAGTACTAAAACAAAATACAAATGAAACATTTAAACTCATGCATCATGGAAAGACTTAGCTTGGTCTCATTCTCTCTAGCTCAAAAAAATCATGTACCTAATGTAGACGGGCACTTTCCATTATCTAGATATATTCATAATGTTCACATTACATCAATAAGTGAAAAACTACAACAACATATTGTCTTCATATCCCCTCATACTATCCTTACAGGTCATTCATAAAATACTTCTTCACATCCTGGGATAAATAAAACATTGAAAGGGGTGAGCTCAGATGCTCAGTAAGGATAACAATATAGCAGAAACTTTCATTAATAAACATAAAAATTTAAGGCAATGAATAAATAAAACAAAATCCTTTCAAACATGAACTTCATCATAATATGGCAAGGATAAAATGAAATAATTCCATTTACATATTCACATGGATATTCTACTAGTAGAATAATCACATGAAAATTTTAATCATCACTTTCATAATGACAGAATGCATAATTCCAGACTATCATAACCATGTAGCCAAGGCCTCGTGCCAAGACTACAAATAAGATTTTGTCAAGGCCTCGTGCCAAGAAACTAGTTTGTCTCATGAGACCTACCGATGCATCGAGAAGCTATAGCGGGCTCCACCCATCACTTACTAAGTCTAATGTGTTCCTCATATGAAAAGTTTGAAACATAACATAAATATTCATATTAAAACTAGCATACAGAATTTCAATACTTTTAACCACAAACCATGAATGGTATAAAAATAGCACATCCACAATCAAACATAACCCATTCGATACAATATGGAAGATTGTATTGTATCAGATTAACCTCAATTGAGAATAATGATGGATATTGACATATATTAAAATAATCATCAAATATTTAGAGAAATATCCCCCTTTTTCTTGAAAACATTTAAAATTCACACTATTTGTCAAGAAGCCATTTAAAATAGATTTTTTTGAATCAAAGTGTCCCATACCACTTTGAATCTTTTAAATGGAATTTTAATTTTAAAACATTAATGTCCATATATATAAATCCTTAAAAACATTTTTAAAACATGGACATTAATTAGAATTATTTAGAATAATAAATCTTTAAAACATTTAAAATGATATTTTAGTTAGAGTTCCTAACCAAAATAAAGACACCTGAATACAAATAATTGAGGTAATAAAAACTTTATAATATAATGAGAATAAATGGATTCATGATATACTATTTCAAAGTACATTATATACACCATATAAAAGTGATTTGGTGTATAAGAACAAAGAAGTCTCAATTGAATGTAAATTGAGATGAATTATCTTATAAAGACCATATCCTTAGGTTAAGGATAAATCAACGACATAATTATGTGTGAAAAATATAAATACACTAAATATGATTGGATATTTAGTGTAAATCCATCATATGACATTCACACATATTCTTGTAAAAACAACACCAATGAATTGGATATTTAACTCAACAAGTGGAGATTGAGTTAAAATTACTCTTATCAAGTTCAAATCGATGACTTGGGAATTTATCAATAGAGTGATTTTGTGTATAAAAAGTATATCCACAGAAAGGGGAGTGGAAATTATGACATAATCAAATGAATAGTGATTCCACACATAATCTTAGAGTAAAATAATCAATAAAGTATGCCTAAAGACGAATGAGTGCAAATTGAAATTAAAATT
Source organism: Viscum album (assembly GCA_963277665.1). NCBI lineage: Eukaryota > Viridiplantae > Streptophyta > Magnoliopsida > Santalales > Viscaceae > Viscum > Viscum album. The sequence goes on along the minus strand of OY728153.1, from coordinate 1,351,372,047 downwards.
CCCTTATCGATTAGGTAACTTACGAAACATACACCCATGAAAGAAGGTTCATACAATGACGAGGTAAATACCCATAAATTAAAATATATTACACAATGAATACAATCATGGGCAGTACAGATACACCACATGCAATAAATAAGTGGTGAACAATGGAATTCTCATGAAATTAAGAGTGAGATAAGAAACCCCTTACTTTGTACTATTTACTTGGTCGACGGTAGGTTAACCTCATGTATAATGGTGAAATAGTTGTTATTGAATTATAAAAGAATAATTTACATTAATATGATATCATATATGATCTTTTTACATTGATTTGTTAATAATATCTTAGTATTATCATCATTTTGGGTGTTAACTCACTTGTTTTCCTTTATATTATTTGTTAAGTAAGCCGTGTTTGTTATGGATAGGTTGTATATTATTCATATACAGAATGATATCAATTCCTTAAAAATTATTTTTAATCATTAAATTAGAATTATACTGAAATGGATATGATGGGGAATGAATCTCATTGCGTTCGTGGAGACGGTAGTCCATACGTATGCACGAGCAACAATATAGTTCTTTTGATATTAAAATAATATATAATTGTGTGGTATATCATATAGACAGAATAATTATCATGTTATATTTATTATTTACATGAATTATATATCATTATTATACCCATCTAAATAATAATATATTGAATAATAATTACACAACAACGTGGAGACGGTAGGCCGTACGTACGCATGTACAGTGACATGTCATTCAATGGATGGACAGAGTAACGAATTTGTTTGTTCCATATTTATAATAACATCATAGTATATTGAAGATACTGAAGTTTTTATTTTAGAATAGAAATAACAAAGAAAGAAGTAGTTGAAGAAGAAAGCAACTTGAAAGAGGGTGGTGAAAACATTACCTCTTCTTCGGGTTCTTCCTTTTGATTTGATCAAAAGGGCTCTATAGGTTGGCTTTTTGATAAAAATATGGCCTCTAGGTTGCATTGAAGGAAGTTTGGAGGATATTTGGGCAGAGGTTGGCCGAGCCAAATGACTTTGAAGGTGTGAATTAATGAGAAGGAGGAGTTCCCTTTTATAAGAGGGGTGAGGGGCTCCTTTGGAAGAACTAGAAATATTATTTAATAATAAATACATATTCGATTTATAATGGCTCAAAAGTATATTATTTAAAATTTATGGTGGGTATAGGACGAAAAAAGCTCAACCAATAGATTTTAGACAGGTTTGGGTCACATTATTAACCTTATCTTTTAGTTTTAACTCTTAGTTAATTAGATTGACATTTACCATGTGTCTTTATATTTTTATATTATATGGTTAATTAACTTACAATAAACTTCCAAACGATCCCAAAGTGGTCCATTAATGATACACCTATCATGATACATTTTCTTTGGCCGAACCCTAGATTTTTAGGAATAGAATATGAATTAATAATATAACATTTGTTTTAAAAACTCTTTTATGTCAATTTTGACACTATTTGGAATTTGATTTTTGTGAAAATCATAACAACATGATTACTTAAAAAAAATCTAAGTAAATAAATCCTAACATGTCATATTATCCTAGAAAATTAGTTTAATTCATAAAATTCTCAAATTACATTAATTTGGATATTTAAATTATCAATTATTTTAATATTTCATTAATTTTGCAATTAATGCATTACCATTGTGTCATACATAAATTAAATTATTTAATGTCTTAAAATTATATATAAAATACCATTATGTATGAAATATTTTTATATTTATAATGAATATTTTCAATCTAATTTATCTTATGTATAACACTATATTAAAAATGTTTTAGTAGTTAAACTTTGATTTTAACTCTTTTAAATCTTCTTTGAATTAAATAATAATAAATATCCAAATCTAATCCAAGTGGACCTAAATGATAATATTTTATTCCTATTGTTGTTTTTGGTCTATATACATTTTTCTAATAGAATTAGGACATGTGTTAGGGTAATATTAATATTATTTTTACCCTTAATTACCCTATTTACTTTTAACCGTGGTAAATAAAAGTAAAAAGTAACTATTCACCAAAATTTATTTTTATCTTGTTGAACCATATTTTACTCCTTGATATTAACCATGTCTCTCATATTTTTGAAATTACACTCACAGAAGTGGTAAAATTATGTTTTATGTAAATTTCCAAATTCTCCTAGGGGGTGGGTAAAAGACGGTGAAAAGTTCAAAAAAAAATTTTATATATCTAAAATTATTCTAAAATAACTTCAATGAATTAAATTTAACATATATAGTTATTATTTATATATTTTGACCTTAATTAAATTTAAATAAAATAAATAATTATTTAAATAAAAATTTGGTTTTAAACTATAACTCAATATTTTTCACTATGCATCAAAAATTGAAAGCTTTCAGAAAAATACCAAAAATTAGGACTAATATATATTTGATATTATGAATTCAAAAAAGATGTATATTTTACCAAATTAAAAACATATAAGTTTCATTAATTAATTTAAAAATTAATTCCCATTGTCAAAACAAATAGCTTGTTTTTAAGAGATAATAACTATCAAAAGATTGACACTTGTTTATGTTTGGTTTAAATGTGAAATTACGTCTAATGACCAACATTGTATTAAATGGTAAAAATATATTCTAAATATACTTTAAAACCACTCAAATTCATAATTTATCACTATTAATTATTTCGATTAAAAAATCTATTTTTAATTAAAATTTAGTAATTTATACTATTCATCAAAATATGAAAGTTATCCGAAAAGTACCAAAATTTCACCCTAAGCTATTTACAATATTAAGAATATAAAAATGAAGTCCATTTTGAAAGATAAAATTTATAAAATTTAAAAAAGTAGGTATTGTTATTGATAACGGCTAGTTTGATTGGTTGTGGAGTGTTAGAATCTCGAAGTTGCGTACAATGCAAGCCATTGCATTATTCAAAGGGAAACGTACCGTGGAAGCTTGGGGTGTTACACGAACCTCATCCAACCATATATTTAGGCATCCCACATGGCCATGTACTCAACAGTTACAGAACTATTATACATTTACCCATAGAAACTAGGTTCTCGGAATGTACTCAAGGGTACACGGCATGTACTCAAAAAATTTACAAATCATAATTCTTCCTAAAAATCTACCCGAATAAGATATATTCCTAAAATGAAGATCTGGGTTCTTACACAATATATCCTATAGTGATTATAATTTATACGAACCTTCGTGATCATTATTTATGGAATAATGCGAATAGAGTGATTTCAAACTACACTATAAGGTTCTTGGTATGTCAATAAGTGAAGGTGGAGTGACAAATTGAATGAGGGGTATTCTAACCACTACTCATACCCAAATGGGTGTGGGAAAATATTACAATGTATTTTATCACTAGTCAACCTAAAACATTCAATGTAAAATTTGTGATTTGGGTTATAGTAGATCGTCTTGCCAAGATTACCCATTTATTAACTATTCAAGAAAATTTATATATTGACCAACATTCCAATAATTATGTAAAGAAAGTGGTGAGTTTTCATGGGGTTCCAATTTCAATAATTTTAAATTGTGATCAAAGGTTCACATTAACATCTTGCAAAAGTATTCATCATGCTCAGAATAATGAAATTAATTTCAGTATATCCTCTAACCCCTAAACAAGTGTCCAATATGAATGACTATTCAATAACATTAGTACGTGTTGTGAACATACTGAAGTGAATTTATAGGTGTATGGGATAAACATACACCATTAGTTGAGTTATCCTATAACAATATCTTCAATTTATGTATTGAAATGGCACATTAGGAAGCTCTGTTAGGGAAGCAATATAGAACTCATACTTGATGGGATGTAGTTGGTGAGATAAATCTATTTGGGTCTGATCTTGTACAAGAGATGACTGAAAAGGCTCATTCCATCCAAAAATATATAAAGTCTACTCAGATTCAGTATAAGAGAAATGAAGACAACCATCGAAGGGACTTGGAGTTTTTTATCAGATAAAAATTGTTCCTTCAAATATAATATTGGAAGAGAGAAATACAATTTTGGATGAAAAGGAAGCATAGTCCCTTGAACATTAGCCCCTATGAAATCCTTTATTGCATATGATAAGTGGTATATAAGCACTTAATTCCACCAAATCTAGATGATGTTCATGAATTTTTTCATGTATCTATTTTGAGGAAGTACATACCTAACCCTTCACATGTTCTGAATCTAGATGTGGTACAACTGTAACATGACCTCTACAATTTGGAGTAGTTGCTGGAGATATTGAAAAATAGAGACAATATATTATACAACATGACTACCCACCTCATCAAATCATTTTGGTGGAACCATAAATATGAACAAGTGACATTGGAACTAGATGATGCTGTGAGAGAGAAGTACCGACGCATTTTCTCAACAGATATAATACGTGAAAATTTCAGTGATGAAATTTCATAAGGGGGAAAATTTTAACGATCTGAAACTATTAAATGATATTAGTTTATTTAGAAAATGTGTGTTTTTTGTACCATACAAAAAAATTATTTAATAATGATGTAAGATATAATAGATATGTGACCATTGGGATTCAATCTTTTTTTGACATTTGTTCAATATATCCATTATAAGCTATAATCTTTGTAACAAATTTTCCTTAAATTTGTAATTAGAAATTAAAATGAATAAATAAAGTAGATAAGAGAATTGATTCCCAAAAATAGTATATTTATGTGTATGAATCAATTTTGTTGGACAATTTGATAGAGGTAGAATGACTGGGGTTCTCTCTTGACCAAGCCCAAGATGAGCTTCCATGAGTGAAGCTAGAATGAAATCTTCTATTGGAGAAGTTCAAGTTAGTGTAAATCACTATTCAAGAAATGTTAGCCAAGACACCCAATGAATCTATCACTATCTTAAACCTTACTCTTAGATTATACATGGGTGTTATATGAGGTTATGTGTCCCAAAAATAGTTACTAAAAGTGTAATTCTTTTGTATAAATGAAACTTTTTCCCATCAGTTCTATTTTATGAATAATTTTGTAGAATAAAATAATATGACAAATTTGATAAATTGACATTTTAGACCCAAATTCTAAATTTAAAAAGATATATAATTTTTATAATGAACTAATTAATTATGATTAATACTTATTTTAATTAACAACAATGATAATTACACTCATATTTTAATATAAATGATAAAAATTTTCTTTTTTTTTTCAACTGTCCCAAATTGTACTATACATTTTCAATATGAATTTATAGATTTTATCTGATAAAATAATATCATTTTTGAAATCAACATGTCAGAATTAGGTTAGGGTGAATTTATTATAACTTTCAAAAATACTTTATTTTTTCAAGAATAGTAGAAATACAGTTTGAGTTTTTATGTATGTTTAATGACATCAAAATTATGTCATAATGATATAAATAGTAATTGACCCAAATAAATAACTTAATATATTTTCGTTTACTAATATAATATATATTTATATGTTTTTTTACCAATTTCAAAACATATAATTTACTTTCCAATGTCTAAAATATAATCCTTAAAATTAAAACATTATTGGTGTGAAACTACAACTTTTCCACGAAAAAAAAAATTAATATAAAATGAAAATAGAATATTGTGGATTAAAATAATATAATATATTACCCATGTGTCCAAAAGTTTGGGAATATATTTTAGTAAATCCCATTGGTTTTTTATTTTCCAAAACATCGGTTTCCTAGGCCAATATTTAGATATTAATAAACAAATCATACACTTTAACTATAAACAAAATCCAATTTATCAATTTCAATTCAATCTGTATCCATCCTCTAAAAATATCAGGTAGTTATACCCTCTTAAGGAGCCCCCCTAAGCTATCTTAAATCCATCTATGTCCCTATCCTCATGTTCTAGGAGTAACTCATTATGGTAAGGGAAATCACCCCTTCCCTTTTCCATTCAAGTTCCCAGTTTATGTGGTATGTCTTCAAATTTAGAAAATTGTTATTTTTTACCCATTGGTTATCCCTTTACTATAATAAGAGTCTTTTATTAATGGGGTACCCTTCTTCCCTCTCATTTTACCATTTTATAAAACCATGTTTTAAACCTATTATGATTCCATATTTACTTATCAAAATTTATAATTTCTCCTCAAGAAATTCACTTATATTATAATTTTTTGAAAAATGAAACAACAATCATTTCTTGGGGTATTTACCAATATATAAAAATGATTTATTTTATTTGGTTATTAATAAAAATAAAACTTTAAATCCCTTTCAGTGGGTTAAGAATGACATTATGATCTAGTCCTTAAGAAATTTTTAAAATTCCTTGATATCGATATAAAACATGTTAATTTTTTATTCTCCATGGGTTATTTATAAATTTTTTGGTTATGATCTATGTGGTAACAATTCATTAATACATATTAATGTTATTCCTCGATAGTGTTACAAATCATTTAACAAAGAACTTAATCTCTAGAGAGGACATGTTTACAATACCTCAGTGAATAACCATATTTTTTATGGAACCTTAGTGAAAACCCTTAGTGACATGATTATAAACATATCATTTAATGTATTTATCCACATATTCATGTTTTCTTTAATTTTCATTAATTTTTATTTATCTTATGTTCCTTTTCTCATGCGATAATGATATTACTCTGGTTATTATTGATATTCCTAAAAATCACTTGTAAATTCTTTCCCTTTATTTCACTTATATGAAATTATGCTCACCCATTTACTTTGATGTATGTCCCCATGTTATGGGATATAATAAGAATAATTCAGATGAACATTTGAAGAATATATTCAAGTGTATTATAATATTTTTTATCTTTACATGTGTGATGTACCTTTTTTACAATAAAATAAATGTTAAAAGATCCCATGTTAGTACAATGTAATAAAATGTTATGTAATAAATTTTTTGGATTCCATATTATCATCATTTCTAACCATATTTAGAACCCTAACATAAAATGGCCATAAATTTTTATCTTTAGGTTCATCTAGGATTAATGACTAGTCAAATAGATATTTGTGAAAATATCTATGATCCTAAATCATGTTAACCAATATTTTTTCCCTGATGAATTTACTTTTCAATTCCCAAAAAATTCCCCACCTATGAATGGGGTATAATGGGGATGGGGATGGAAATGAATGCTGGATTTTAAAGAGAGCACTGAGGAAAATTCCATACTTGGAGTCCCAATGTATATCAATCAGAATGGGACATCGATCAATATTTTAATCTCTATGAGGAATGCATTACTTGGTGATTGGATCTCTACACAACTGACTTGTTTAGCAATGTGTATAGGGGAATGAGTGGGGTAACTCACATGGCATTAAATTATACCTAATGAAAGGGTATTAATGTGTGTTAATCGATCCATCCTAGATCAAGAACCCTAGAGGAGTGTCGTGACAATGGATTATAACTCATGAACATCATTTAAACACAACAACCATTAACTTTTTTCTTAGTATTCAGAAAATAAAATTTTCGGATGACTACTAACCATGTTCTAAACATGTGACCTATCTCAAAATGTTTTTAAATGTATTTTGTGGCGTGTTACTAGGATTTTAGGTGAGTAGTTTGGCATCGTACCATGAAATCAAGGGGTCATGTTTGGACATAGATTAGGATGTGGATCCATGTAAAAAAAGATTTGAATCATAGAGATTAAATGAAATAATGTTTTATTGGAGTTCAACCCTCTTTGAATTTTTCTACTATTGATTTTAGGAAATTGAGTATGTGTATTAGGAAGAAAAAAGGTCAAAATTTTCCTCAGGTGGTGGGGGGAGTCATCTCAGATTCCATGCAATGATCGAAGAACATGAATGCTGAGTTAGGTGGCCATCATAGTATGAAAGAGATTATTGGTAAAGGCACACAAATTTCTACAATTTTATGTCATGGAATGAGGATAATAGACTTGAATTTTAAATTCATATGTGGAGTATGTTATATCGCACACTTTATCATCGTGCAATTGGGATGTGTGAACTGACATAAACAATACCCACCCAACTGAGGTGGACTAGGAACTTTTATATTATAACAAAAGGGATTATCCCTAGAGGGTTCTATAAAGAAAAAAGTAACATATAATACCCTACACTAATAAAAATAATCTTGGTCTTGTCGAACATAGTTTATGGTTATGATGCTTGGAACATAGGCTTTGTCTCTCAAAGGGGATGTGTCACACAACTCATTTAATTATTAATTCATTTATGAACCCAACCCAATCCTTGTCATTCTTAATTTGGAATCCAGGTTTCACACAAGGTTTAATATAAACCAACACCCTTCAATACCATCCATGGTGAACCTCTAAAGAACCAAGGTGTCACTCTATGTGTGGTATAACATAACTAACACTTGATTCTAACCCTAGTGGTCCACTATTGGAGGCCAATTATCACCCATGGAATATATGATCAAATGACCTCAGAGTCCATCCTTGGATATCCTTGTGGATTATAGTTGTCACATGACATATAATAGTCACACCCTATGATTCCATCCCTAGACATATTTAGAAGGACCCATGTTTCACTCAGATATAAAGAAGGTATAATTCGAATGAGTCCATCCATGAAATTTTTATATTAATCCATGTTCCATCCAGGGAATTTATTAACTAGCATTAAATACAATTTTTTATAACAAGGTTCATCACCATATTTAATTCAATTTGAGCTCACCTAAGAAGGTGGATCAAGTCATGAATAAGCATAGAAGGATTCACTGTTAATTATATATATGTGAATATGATGAATTAAAGGAAAATCAAGATTTAAAATCCATTACATGGAATAACTTACGGGCATGGTGATCCATCCCTTCCTATTTATCAACTCAATTCCCAATTCAAATTACAAATCATATAAACATTCCTATTAAAATCATATCAATTATTATTAATAATTCAATATTGAAAATATTATAACCCTTTATAAATAGGCAACACTCAAATCTATCCAAATTAATATGCCATCATAATGCTCCATTTAAAATACACATGACACCCGAGGGGTGGTACCAAATCAAGGTCATCAACTCACAATCATCCATTGATGGGCCTCTTTAATTACATAATCCATTATTACCAATTCAATTCAAGGATTGAAATTAATTTCATGGCACCACTCCTATAATTTTACTCATGGATCAAAAACATATATAAACACATCGGATTTAAATGTAATTCACGATAACACCTATAGTAGGTTAACGGTGTATAGCTCATCAAGTTTCAGCATATCATTCGACTAAAATTGAGATAAAATAAAATAATAGGTCAAGAACATTACAATAGGTAAAAATAACTTGAACCTAAATTGCCCATCCAATACCAAAAAAATAAAGAATAAAACAATGGAATTGGGAACTCATCAATGTTGATCCAATGATATGAGCGATGCTTGAATCTGAGCTTGGATAGAGAGTTAAAGGAATGACCAAGAATATGTGTCAAGAGGAGCTCCCAAATGTTTGATCTATTATACATATGATTAAATGAATAATTTGGTTTATTAATAGAATCAATTTATTGAAAAATTCAAAATTTACTAAATTTATGGGGTCAAATGGTTTATCTGCCCGGTTATCCAAACTTTGGACCAAACTGCAGGAAGGAGAACTTTCCATGGTTTATATGAATGGTTTGACTAACCATTATCTAACCATTATGAATTTACCTTTTAATAACTATACACATTAACACATAGGCATGAACCTCCAATGGCCTAGTTACATTGAACTATATGGCCAACTGTAGACAATTTTTACTAACCCTAAACTAGGAATATTTCACACAAAAATCTAGGTTCTAGGGTCCGCACCAACCCTGAACACCAAAGATACTTTTATGACCTCAACAAGAATTCATATGAGGTCATATTTAATCATTTAAACAAATATTTTATTGAAATTAATGCTTCTTACATAACGAAATAAATGGGATCTTACAAACTCCCCCTCCCCACCTTAAAAAAATTCATCCCCAAATTTCCCTTCCTATAGTGGGGAAGCATAGTTTGTAAACAAATTCATCCATTGTGCTCATATATCATCCTCCCATTCCTAGGTCATGTAAATTAGAGGGTTTTGATACATAGAACTCATACTAGAGGAACTGATCAGCCTCAAAGGACCTTCATGCATTGATCCACAATACAAATAGGTTGCTTATGAAAGGAAGCCTCTAATTATAAATCAACAACTTGGTGACAAGAAGCATGAAAATAGTATAAAATATTGTAGTTCTACTGAGATATGTGAAAGATGTCATGACTGAATCAATACCTCTGAGGTAATTAAAATTGATAGGCTACCTACGTGACTCTGTCAATAATCTTGAACGACCTGATATATCTTGGTGAAAGCTTACCCTTTCTATTAATCCTCTTGTGTCCCAAACTTAATGAGGCACACAAGAAGACATGATTCTCACCAAGAACTATAGAGTCCTTCTATGGAGATCAATGTATGATTTCTACTGAGACTGTGTACTATCAATCCACTTCCAAATAAATTTCACCTACTCTATGGTCTCCTAAACAAGAAGTGGGCCATGAATAACTGCTTATCCTATCCCTAACCAAAATAGGGATGATATGCATAACCTAATATATAAATACCTATAAGGAACAATCTGATTAGTTTCATGAAATATATTTTTTGGTGAAATGAACCAGGGGTATATTCCCATCCCATGATCCTACAAAATCTTGGATGCGTGATCGTAGCAAGTCCTCAAGCACCTAAATCATTCACTCTAAATGGAAATCAGTCATGGGGTGGTATAATGTTCTTAGAATAACCTATTCACATAACACCCTCCACGTCCCATGCTATAAACATGAATTAAACCTAGAATACCTATCTAAAATGATAGAATGTGAGACCCCTAGAGGCCATACTATCTCATAGATATACAACCTCCCATGATAATATATTAAAAGGGACTCCATGATATGTAAGAAATGTGAATCATTCATGACCCTATCTACAAAAACCATTCAACTTCATTACCTTGAGGAGACCTTGGTTATCCTATCACAAAATCCATCATGACATTATTCCATTTCCACTTGGGAATGGGAATCTACTATAAATGTCTGGCTAGTCGCTGATGTATTTCCATAAACTTGTGATATGTGGAATAAATCATTAAAAAAATATACATATTTTCTTCATACCCATCCACCAGTACTGGAAATGTAAATCCTGATACATCTTGGTGATGCTGGGGTGTGCTTCTCATGATGAAGCCTGAATGTTTTGCATCAGATGCTTGAAAATTTCTGCTGAAACCCATACACAACCGTTTAATCACAAAATATCATCCTTTCCTACATTCCAACCAAGATGAAGGTCCTTACCTACAACACTCTACCATTGGACTATTCCAACAGAATCATATAGATACCACATCATCACTCTATCCTGAAGGGTTCTGGTAACATCTAAGGATACAATATAGGGCCTTCTTTGAACATCCTACACCTCCAAGTGAATGTCATATAACATAGACATTAGATTCCACTCACTAATAACCAACTGAATGGGCTGTATCTGAGTCCTTCTTCATTGTGCATCAGCCATTGTATTACCTTTACTAGGAGTGTAGACAAGATCAATGTTGAAATACTATATGTATTAAACCCACCTTAACTACATCGGATTCAAATAATGATATGAAAATTTGTACTTGATGCTTTTATGGTCCATGTATAATAAAAAATTATATATATGTACGTAATTTCTCTAATAATTCAATGCGGGAACAACTGTATCAATCTTTATATTGTAAAGACCCATAAAATTCAAGGAAATTTTTTTTTCTTAATTTTCTTTGGGGTTTTACAAGAATGCAGTTTTTGACGGCACTTGATTCCGAGGCCCGGTGTGCCCGGAATTTTCATCCGAAGTTTAGATCGTGTACGTTCAGTGAACGAACGAGCGGAAATTTCTAACTTTTGAACCGGTGCTCGGAATCGAATTTCGAGGGCACCGATAGAACTGTAGAGCTGGTAATTACTTAGGAACACCATTTCCGGAGTTGCATTTACACGAGAGAAGTTGCTAATTTATGTGGAAGGAAAAAATAGAAATTATGCAACAATTTTTATTTTTACATTAAGTGGATTAAGCTTTGGGTGGAAGTTGGGAAAAACCACCCAACTTCCATTTATAGGTTTTCAAGGTGGTGGGGCCCACACGAACCCTACCCCTTAACCTTTCCTAACCTTCCATAACCCTTCATAAATTATGACAACTTGTGTAATTTAATTTTTTGTGGTTTAATTAAATCTTTTGAATTTCAAACCTTATGTTATGTTAATAAAATAAGTGTGGCCTTATTTTATTTTTGGTTGGAGTCTTGTTGCGTTGAGAGATTTGGGAGAAAAGCTAAGGAAGTCTTGAGTTTTTTCATCCTCTTCATCGAAGAACACGAAGAACGTGAAGAACGTGAAGAACGCCAGATTCTTTGGACGTCGACGTCTCCTTCCGCGACGCCGTGTACCGCGACGCCGACAACGTCTTCATTCGCGACGTCTCTTTCCGCGAGGAATCCTCATTCTACGAACCTCCATACAAGATACGCTCAAGGTAGGGGTTTAATTTTTTTTTTGTGATTACTACTTTGACGTTCTCCGTGGAATATGACCAATTGCTATCGATTAACGAGAGGGGGCCGGACCGCACAAACATGGCCGACCCTCCTCCATTATCCATGTTTGTTTCTAATGAGGTTGGAACGGGAATGGCGCGGTGTCGTCACACCTCGCGGGATCATGCGGCAAGGAATGTACAGCGCCGTCGCGCCGCGCCATGAAATTGAACCAAGCCCCGGCGCCGTCGCGCCACGCTAGAGAACCGCAAAAGCATTGCGGCCGGAGCTGGGCCGCGGCGGAGCATGGGAACCGGCGTCCGGAATGGGGTCGCCGGTGTCGGAGCAGGGAAGGGACCGGCCGTCGCCGGTCCCGTGGTGGCAGAAACCGGCCGGCCGGGGTGGGCCGACCGGACAAGGGAAAGTCGGGGGTTCAAACCCCCGGCCAGCCAGCTGAGTGGCCCCCATTAAGGGGGGCCGCATTTACAAACCAGGGGGCAGCCCCCCCCCCCCCCGTCCTCAACGGCTCGACCGGTTGGTCGAGCGCCTGGCCAGCGCGCCCAGTGCGCCAGGCCGGGCCGTGCGCAAGTGGGCCGGACCCAGACCCGGTTCGGGTCGACCCTGGGGGTATCGGGCCAGGTCGGACCGGGCCCGAACCCCGTAATACCGAATCGTTTCTGGTCGGACGCCCATAACTTGTGCTACGGGACTCCGATCGACGCACCGTTAGTTGCGATGCAATCCTTGGATCGAGACGGTCATTTCAGTATATCGCATTGAAGGTTTCAGAATACTTTGGGTTTGGCCGAGTTGGTTCGTACACAAAACCAACCGGGCCCTCGGAGCGGAAACACTCATATCTTGAGCTCCGGACTTCCGATTGATGTACCGTCGACTTTGATGGATTTCTCTAAGTGAGACGGATCTTTTGGCTTACTAAGCCCGAGGTTTGGACGCAGGTGGAGTACGGTCAGGTTGGTTTTGCCTTAAAAACCAACCGGGCCCCTGGGACGAAAAAGCCAATAACTCTCAGACCAGGCATCCGATTGACGCGCCGTATGCGATGTTGAGTTCCTGTTGACGATACGGAACTTTTGGATACATCAACTCTAGACTATGTGTCAGTTGATGTATCATCCTCTCGGCTCATGGAGCGGACCATCCCGAACAAGCTTTCTGTGTGCGGGAACCCTAGAGCTGGCTGCGTTTGCATTTGTGACGACAACGACTGTACAGAGATCCTCAGTGGATTCGACGACGATGACTACATCACTCAGCGATCCTACATGGATCAGTGCTACCGATCCTGTGTGGGTCCGATCCTATGTGGGTCAGCGCTCAACGGTTCTGTGTGAGCCTGCACCTACAGATCCTGTGTGGGTCCGATCCTGTGTGGGTCTTTGCGGGGGTTAGATACCTTTCGATCCTTTGTGGGTCAGATCCTTTGTGGGTCATTGTGAGATTTACCAAAACAATCTTTCAAAAAAATGGGAAGATCTATCAAGCCTGATCCTCTCACAATGGATGTAAGAAAGCCCGTGGGAAACCCCCGTTAATTATTGTTTTTATAAATTCATATTTCTAATTGGAAAATAAAATCCCATATAAAAAATGAATGAATTTATCATTAAAAATAATGGGAATGGGATTTTTTTTCAAAAATGAAAAAAATAATTAAAAATTATTGCAATTCCTACTCAAAATTGATCTAAATTGTAATATTGATCATTTTTTAATATAATAGACCAAATTTTCAAAATCAAATTTAAAAATATAATGTAAAAAAACTAAGATATAAATATAGAATGGGGGAAATAAATTTATCTTTATTCTCCAATATTTCTTGCATCTTTATCTTATTTCATGTTTCCTCATAATCCTACATGAATGAAAAATTTAAAAAAAGATTCCAATAAAATATTAAATGTAATTTTTTTTAAAAATAAAATTGTTCATTCCTATAAATTTTGATAAGAAAATTATGAAAATGTATCAATAAAAGTAATGGATTCCAATTAATTCTTACAAAGAAAAACATTTTTGAAATTGAATGTGTTCTTGTTCTCTCCACATATATAGTTTCAGAACTAGAATCTTCTTCCAAGACAAGTTCTTCTTTATCATCATTAAATCATAACAAAATAGAAAAATATAATTACTATATTTATAATATCATAATATATAGTAGTGATAATGTGAATAATTGGTTGAAGTGTATGAATAGAGTTCTAATCACAAATTATTGATTGAATATTTTTTATTAGAAGATTACTCCTTTTATAACATCTCAGGTTTTATTATGAGGTACATATAATCCAGTTTTTAGTTTAACTTCTTAGTTCTGATCTAATTTGTGTAACTAATTATATCATTGGAGTTTCAAGGGTGTCTGAGGCTTTTTTGGATCCCGGAGGACCTATTTTTTTTGTAAAATGAAGTTAGGTTGCACGGATTATAGAAATTGTGTAACTCAATATGAAAAGTTTTATGAAACTGTACAAGGAGGTCCAATCCACTATCAAGGTCTGCATAGTTTCATAGATACCATATAAAAGGGGATGCATGAATGTGGATGGTTGGAAAGTGATTGGAAATGGGTGCATAGTTTTCCTAAATCATCTACCCAGGGCCACAAACCCTTGTAATAAGATCCATTCTTCTTAGAAGAGGTGTGTAACATGGTTTTCACCTGGTTTCCCAAACAATATGAATGATCCATATGAGTTCCCAATTGTGTACGAGAAGTGACCACAGTTGGGAAATTTTTGGGAAAACCATGTGACCTATTTAAAATGTACGAATTTACAATTTTCATTTAAATATTCTTATAACCTAATTTCCATTATCCAATTCTCCCAATGGATAATATCTTTGATATTGGGATATATTCATTAATACTTTTTATATTATTTAATCTAAATACTCTTTAGGATTACTATTTTAAAAATTTATCCTTTCATTGGATCTGCATCGCAATATTCTACATTCATCTTGAAATGTTCATTTTTTTCTTTGTATCGAGAAATTTATTTTGGTTCCTAATAATATTCCCTATTTTCTGGGGATTCAAATATTTCATAGATCTCATCCAATATGGAACATGTTTGGAAATGACACTAGATGATTGTTCTACCAAGTATATGTGTTAGGTCTTCTTTACCTTTCCCAATAAGTTTTGTGTTTTATATACCTTGTTTCATTTATGTTGCACACCGGAATTTATGGTTGTTCCCCTAAAATTAATTTAACATCAAGAATAAATTATTTGGAACTAATTAGTTATCCAACATAGTTCATTTTTATCTGTGGAGGTTTTTATCTCCAATCTAGGCCAACTATGGGGTGTGTCCATGTATCTTCCCCTTGTTATACCACTCTATAGGGTGCATGTGAGATCACCAATTATATTTTTAGACTTAATGAGAGTTTATTAAAATTATTAAGGTTGTGAGTACCTTGTTTTACCTATTCATTTGTAAAAGAAATGAATTAATTGAATTTAATTTATATTATAAATTTTTTTCCTCCTTTTCATTAAATAGAATATGATTAAAATAGATAACTGGTTTATATGGAAAATATTGAAAGGTTTGGAAGACCACATTTGTTGAAAATGATTAATGGTTGGATTTGAGAATTGTTAATGGAAGTGGATTCATTGGATGAGCTCTTTGGATCCTAATTCCATTGGATTCCCTTGAAATTTCTACCGTAAAGATCGATATTTATTATCATAGTGAATGCCTTTTTCATTTACACCATGGATCTCAATTCCGTTGGATGCAAAGGGATTTTCAACCCCTTTGATCTGGATTTATTGGACTCACATCATACATGCTCTATTGAAATTCTCCATAGACATTACCCTTGTAATTACTGAGTTTCCATCAAGAAGATACATGAATTTTATTAGGATTCCATAGACTTGTATAAATTGGATATGGCCCATCGTGACCTAATATTTGATTAAATAGAATATACCATTGTGTGTATTGACACTTTTTTTACACAGTGTGGCCCATGTGGATGATTTTTCCATGCTCTACATATTTCCCTAGTATGTGTATTTGATTATAGTGGTTATAATGGATTTTATCCCACATGTTCTTTAATTTATTATTGTATCCCTTGATTATGGTCTTTTGATTATTTTCCACTGGGTTCCACGTTTGGCTAGACAACATAATATATGATCAGAAACTTTGTTTACAATAGTGTTACTCCACTGATAACTTCACACTACATTATATTTTAAACATATAATGGATTTTTTATAGACACTAATAGTTGGGGCTACTGAATGTTATCTCACACCCTATTTTGTCCACTTTTTGGTACATAGACATAATTTATGAATGTACGAAGGGACCTCAAAAATAAACCATTTTACAATTATAAATTTGATCATTTCATAAGAGTGGGGGAGTGTAGGTCTGATATTTTCTCATGATACTAGATAGAGGAAGTAATTTTTTTGTTTTGTTTTTGTATTTTAATACATATATTAAACTGGGATTCTTGTTTCCATGTATTTCCTAGATTATTTTATATATACATGACATTATCAACATATTTTACATCATTATTCAATTGGTATATTTATTATTACACTCTTCTGATTGTTATCCTTTTAAAATGATCAATTATTTGGCCAGTTTCCTCTACTTGATAATTTGTATTATTACCCTTGTTCTAGAGTCTAAAAATAGTGAATAGTCTCCCCATATACTAAACATAGTCTCTATATGCTATTCTAAATCCTCAAGTATATTGTTAGGCGGGGTTGAGGCTATGTGACCATGTGTATTAGGGAACCATTTAACGACTCCCAGTTTGGGATATTAAATATGGTATAATTGAATATTATTTTATGGATTTAATATTTTGAGATAATAGAAATGAGATTAGTAATAAGTTGGAATTTGGTAATGAGATTTTTCTGGGAGTAGCTAACCCATGTAGAAGAAAAATCCAAATTTCATTGAACGGAACTTTTTTTTCTATATTTTCCCTATTAGATTTCATTTGGTTAGACCATTGGTTGATGCACTTGACATGTAATTTTATTATTGACTTGATTGAGGATTGTTTTACTATTTCATAATTTGAATATTTTATTCCATCTCATGCATCACTTTATAATCCATACAAGATTCACATGCCATGAATTATGCAATTCCATATAGGATACATATCATCAGTGTTTGAAGTATATTATGTGTGGATTGTGTCATAGAATTGGTATTAAATTAAACTTGTTGTAGGGAAATGTGAAACAGGGTTGGTTCATAAATTTACATCTATAAAATAAGTAGTTTTTCATGTATAGGTTACTGTAGAAGCCCTAATTAGTGAATAATGGAACATTGAGTCTTTGGCAATTGGTTTCATGGACTGGAACGTGTTATGGTTTGGATTAAGTGGACACAAAACATCAGTTTATGAGGAGTATGGGCCCTAACGGATAAGAAATGTTGATATGATTCAACTCAACAATTTAAATATAATTGAGATGAAAATGAATTCAAAAGAAATTCAATTGGTGAAACAAAGAACTTGAAAACGACCTTGCTTTAGATTGGGTAGTAGGAAGTGAATTTTTTGCTTTTGTGGTTATTTATTTAAACTATTCCTAGATTTAGGAGCAATAAGTAGTGTGTTTCTTGTTTAAAGGAATGTTTTGTCCTATATTAGGAATATATATTTATGGTGTGTTCTATACTGGATGATTTTCTGAGGAATGTGTTTGGTAGTTTAGAGTCATGCCACCATCATGGTCTCCATTCATGCTCTAGAAGGAAAGCAACAACCATGATCTAGATTTGGTGAGCCAAAGTATACTAGTAAACCTCTAGTACTTCCAGTTGTGGTACCATTGATTTCTTTTCAGATATGGGAGCTGATTCTTAGTTTGGATAGTGTTTCATATGCTTCATGAAGACCGTTTTAGGGGAACCACAACATGCCATGTCTATGGATGAGATGACGTGTGTGTTCCAACAATAGCATCATACCATTTTTTCATGTGTTGGTGGGCCACTAACTGGTAATATGTGGCTTGATAATTTATTTTCTATCTTTATTAATTTAGAGACACATCCTAATAAAAGAGTTAATCTAGTGACCTATATGATTTGGGAAAAAGATATGTGTTGGTGGGATATTTTGAACCTAGATGATACATTTAGAGATATTTTTTGGAAGGATTTTGAATCCATGTTTTAGGATTAGTTTTTTCCAAATTCCCTTAGAGTTGAAAGGGATGATGGGTTAATGTGTCTGGAGTAGGGTGAAATGACTTTAATAGAGTATTCAGTATTCTTTATAGAGTTTTTGAACTTTGAAATAATTTATCATGATGATGAAACATCAAGGAAGAGAATCTTCGTGGATGGTATCATCAAATCCATTCGATCATAGGTCAACATGTTTTAGTTATATATTATTATAGATATAGAGTATCAAGTACTTATTACTGAATAAAACATGAGGGAAACTATGGGCATACAGAAGGGTAGTTTAGCAACTCAAACTAGTAGTTTAGTGATAGTTAGTAGGAAGCATCATTTTAAGGATACTTATGAGGGGATTCCTATAAAAGGATTCAGAGTTAATGGTGTTGTCTTCTACGATCAGTGTGGGAGTTAAGGACCTATGAGGCACTATTGTGATCAAGATCTAGGTGAGTTTTGATCACGCGAATGGATGGTCCGAGTATAGATATTTTGTAGGGTATTCTCTCTATTAGTTTTTAGAAGGAGATGGAATATGACTCCAGGTTTATTGGAGGGTATCATAGCTCCAGGTTAGGATGTTATATAGGGTTGTGTTGGTTTTTTAGGATGAGGTTGTGGTTTTGGTAGTGGAATAAAGGCACCAGTTTCACCACAATACTAGTGTCATTCTGTTCTGGGTAGTGAGGTTTTTAACAAGACTGTAGTTCATGACATATATATTCTATAAATCATACACCAGAGGAGAAAAGAACCATTCCGTATTTATTAGATATCTTTAGTCCCATTCATCATATTTATGATGGTGTTATAACCATGGATACTCCATTTGGGATTTGATTAGAATGTGTATTTCAGTTAAGTGAGTGACCCTTGATATATGTGAATATCACTTCATATGAAATATTTTTATCCCTGATATTATAGGGTTTAAATTCATACTCATTATGGACTAGTTAGTTACTTATTGATCCCATGTTGATTTCTATCACTAAAGGGTGACCTACACATAACCATAGGGTGGAGTTTTTATTCATACGGGTGAATTTTATTCCCAAGAAGTTATAGATAGACACAAGTATCTTATGTTGGGTGAGATGATAGTGTAGATCGACAATTTATATCTTAATGATCATATAATGCATCAAGAATATTTCCCTCCAATGGTTGATCATTTCATGGGTGTTTTTATAAAAAAATTAGTTTACCTACTAAGAGGGATGAGGATTTTATCATCATTCTAGTGCCATGATTTTCTCAAGTATCCATTCCTCCTTGTAGGATGGAATCTATAGAGTTATTGGAGCTAATTAAATTTCTAGAGTACTTGGAAGAAAAGGGGTTTATTTGACCTAGTACTTATTTGTGGGGTTCACTAGTAATTTTTGTGAAAAGGATGATGAAAAAATCATACTATATGTGGATTAAATAAATTGAACCAATTGAAGGTTGTGATATATTACATATTTTCATGAATAGATGTTCTCTACGAATATCTATGAGGATATCAGGGTTTCTTTAAGATTGATTTGAGGCCAGGTTATCACTAGGTACTTGTTAGATCATAATATCTTCCTTATAAAACATTATATATCTGGTATCGCCTATATGACTATTTTTTTATTCTGTTCAGTATCTAGAATATGCTAGTAGTTTTCCTAAATCTAATCAACTGAGTTTTCCATAAATATTTGGATTAGTTTTGGTGGTATTTGTGGATGATATCTTGGGGTAATCTCATAATCAACATGACAATTTCCAAAATATTGTCATCATTTTGGATACACTAAGAGAGAATTAGTTATATTCTATGATTCTAAAGTAACACTTTTTGATGGATATGATTCCCTTCCTGGGACATATTATCATAGATATTGGAGTATTAGTTTACCCACTAAAGGTGATAGCTATGGTTTCTTGAGATCATCCCAAATATATATTTGACATATAGAGTTTCTTAGGTCCATCATGATATTACATGAATTTAATACATGACTTATTATTCTTATAAGCAACTCTTATAGGTCTGACTAAGAAGGGTGTGATGTTTTTACAATCAGGTACCTATGAGACATCCATTTAGTAGCCGAAAGGGATACTAACTTCATTGATGATCTGAATTCATCCAGAGTTGGGTAGGAGTTGTATATTATAATTTGATATATCATGTATATTCATGGAGCTTCTATGATGTAGGATGAGTGAGTTGTGGAATACAAGTCTCATTAGTTGATACCATACGAGAGGAATTACCTAACACATGATATTTAGTTATCCACTATTATACATGCCTTGTGCTATGTGATTGACTATTTAATGGGATATATTTTTGTGACATACATAGACCATCAAGGACTATATTATATATTTAAAAATCAGGATTTACACCTTATCCAGCATTTATGTGTTGAATACCTTCAGACATTTGACATCACTCTTTCTTATATTCCTAGTAATGAAAATGCAGTTGTCAACGCATTGAATAGGAAGACTCACTTACAAGATGTTTAAGAGGATTCTAGTAAGT
This sequence comes from Viscum album, assembly GCA_963277665.1. NCBI lineage: Eukaryota > Viridiplantae > Streptophyta > Magnoliopsida > Santalales > Viscaceae > Viscum > Viscum album. Next base: position 1,351,350,599 of record OY728153.1, on the reverse strand, counting down.
GGTAGCCTATGAACTTATTCTCTAATATTCAATTAAAGTTTCATTACTTCAATTCTATAATTTTCTCGCATTCTTTTTAGTAACATCTACTCTTCTGGATGTTGTGATAATGAGGCAATTATCTGATGTTGAGGGTCTTGTTCAATGGGAGAGCATGGATGGTGAGGAGCCACCTCATTTTTGGACCATGTTTGAGGAGGAAACTCAAAATATTCTTTTTCTTTTTGGGTACCACTAATCATTTGCAAGGAGTTGATATGAGTGCTTCATTCCACTTTTTGGGAAGTACATCCCAATGTTACCGAGATGAATCATGACAAGGGCTATCAAAACAAGGGGTTTAGGATGAAATGTGAAGTAGATGGGTTTTTGATCTGGTGTTCCACCTATCAGAAGGTGAAGGTAGAGAACCAGCGACAATATGAGATTCTATAGTAGTTATTTATTCTTTAGTGGAAGTGGGATGATGCGATGATGGATTTAGGGGTCAGGTAACTGAGATTTTCTTACATTTGTGATATTGTATGAGTTTTTTTGGACATGCTAAATAATTTTTAACATTTTATTTAATATAGGATGACCTTATCAGCAGAATAGATTGGGAGATTTTATATCCATCAAGTTGTGTGCATTTATTGAGTTCTTTATAATGTTGTATCAGATAGGGGCACCAAGTTTACATCTCGATTATGATAGTGTTTACACAGGGGTTTGGCTAAACATGTTATTCTTCGAATAAAATACCATTTTCATACCAATGGTTGGTAAGAGTACACCATAAAGGTTATTAAAGACATGTTATAGCATGTTTCATTAATTTAATGGGTTCTGGAGAGAGGCATATAACCTTGGATGACTTCACCTAAAAAAATGATATCATGAAGCGATACAGATGAAATCGTATGAGGTTTTGTATGATATTCTATTTTATATCCCCTATGTTCTTATTATAGGAATGGTAGGTGGTGTTTCTCATATAATGTCTCATGTGGATAAATCATATCATGTTCAACTGACTTGAAAATGGATAGAGACTGCACATTGGAGGAATAAATCTTATGTCAATCTCTATTAATGACCTCTATAGTTTGAAGTTGGGTAAAATTTATTTTAATGTATCTCACTATGGTTGGGAAAGAAATTTAATATGATATGAATTAATATTTCCCAATGATATTTCTGGATATTCAGTATTCTGGAGATAGTCGGACTGGTAGCCTATCAGTTCCAGTTACCTCAGAGGTATCGTTCCATGCACAATTTATTCCATGTATCTCATATGTGTGGTTATCACTTAGGCCCATCTTATAATCTATATCTAGATGATCTTGAGGCATGGTATGATGTTCCCTTTGAGTATCATCTTGTTCGTATCATTTACAAGAGCAATATGTCTCTCCTTGGCCAGCTAGGTTCTCTATTATGGGTGTTATGGATGTATTGTCGTTTACACGATGAGACATGGGACCATGAGGAATGTGATTAATGCTCAGAGTTATTATAATATGATTCTAAACCACCCTTGAAAGGGAAACTCAAGGATGAATTTTGTTATGGGGGTGATTGTAAGACCCTTGGTTTTTCAATGAGGTGTATATCATTTGATTTTCAGATTATCTTGACTGTTTTTATCTGATGTGTGTATCTAATGAGATCACATGAGTATCAGTGGTGTATAAGGTTTGGTCATAGCTTGGAGGCCTAGTTTTTTGAAAAGGAATATGGTCCATATAGTTAGTAAAAACTGTGTGACCTGAGTTCCATGGTTTTATGAAACCATTCCAGGTAGTCATATCCTCACTCCAATGCCACACATTTTGAGGGTAATCATTCATAAGGGATGAATTCCCATGGATGGATGGATAGGTAGAAGAAAAAGAAATATGTTTCACCCAAACCATGTTCCCAAGGCCACACACTCATGCTGAAATGTCTACATTTTTTAGCCTAGGCATGAAAATTGGTTTTTTCCTAGCTTCTCAAACCACTCCATGAACCATGTGAGTTCCCTCTCATAGTAGAGAGGGGTGAAGATTTTGTGTTCAGTTTGAACAACCATGTAGCCAAACTATTGAACCTAGTTAAAATGTGTTAAATTATATTTCCTCTTTATGTTTTCTTATATACTAATTTACATTTTCCCTTTCTTCCATCAGACACCCTCTTAGATCTTAGGAGAGTTTCTTTATGCCTTCTTCTAGGATTTGATCCAAATCATTGGTATGATGTCTTATTCAATCTGTTATAATCTATTTAGATCTTCTCTAGTATATAATATATTCATATTGTCTCGTTATTAGTTTTTCTTTGTATCTGTATAGTTATTTGGGTGCATAAAATATGCCCTATTTCTGTGGTATTCAACCATTTCTCTAATTATATCTAATTCAGATCGAGTTAGGAGTCGATAATGATGATTTTTACACCTTGTGTATATTTTAGGTGATCTATACATTTCCATTGAAGATTTGTTTCTTATATGCCATATCAATGTTGGACTGCACATCAGACTTGCGAGCATGGATCCTAAAATTAGTTGAACATATTAACTAAATTATTTGAACCATATTAGGTTTCTCACTTATTTGTTTTATATATTTCATTGTTTTTATATGAAACCTAGGACACCCATGGGGTGTCCCCTTAGGACTACCCCACGTTATACCACCCTATTGGGTGCATCCCAACTCCCCAATTTTCATGGGATCCTTAATGATATTTTAATGAATTTTTTAATTATGGGAGAACCTTGTTTATCTTAATCCTTCGTAAATGAATGGAATATATTTAATTTAATGTAGAAATTTGTTTTCTCTTTTTCAATTTATGGAATACCATTTTAATGGATAAATGGTTTATATGGAATGTGTTTACTAGAATTGTAGAACTCACTAGTTGAAAATAATTAATAGATGGATTTGGGAATTGATAATGGTATATTATGCCTTGTGAAACACCCCAAGAATTGATAGTAAGTTATTTTCTTTAGAGTAATTCAATAGCATGTGCTACACATAACACCAAGTTCGAGCACACCACGACTTACAAAACTAGCCGTAAAAACAGTTATGAATAATAATAACTGAATTTTGAATTTTATATACTCCATATTATTTTAAAATCCGTAATATGTGTTTCTTAGACATTATTTAAGAAAAAATTTTGGGTTTTTATATAAAAGAAATATTCTTCAAAAATTACATTTTTACCACCTTTTAATGGAGAACCCTTTTTAAATCCAATATTTGACACTATTATATATTCAATTTGACAAAATAAACTTCTTCTTTAGAATTTGGACATAAAAATTTATTTTGGATAAATTTTTAGTAATTTTATGATAACATTCATATTTTTATGAATAGTGAAAAATATTAAATTATAATTCAAAACAACTTTTTTAATCAAAATAATTTAGAGTGTTAAATTATACATTTGAATGGCTTTGAAGTATAATTAGATTATATTTTTATCATTTTATCCAATTTTGTTCGTTGGATGGAAATTTACATTTATGTTGGACATAAACACATATCGATCTTTTGATAGTTTTTACTCCTCAAAAACCTTCTTTCTGGTTTTGACAACTGGAATATTTTTTTAAATTTAATTAATACATATTATATGTTTTGTATTTGGTAAAATAGAAATTATTTTTGAATTTGAAATATCAAAATTATCTTTGGGTAAATAATTGTTATTTTTCTGAAAACATTCAATTTTTGATGAATGGTGAAAAACCCTACTTTATTGATTAAAACCTATTTTTTATTTAAATAACTATTTATTTAAATTTATTTTAAGTCAAAATAGAACATAATACCAATATAAGTTCAATGTACTTAATTTTAGTCATTTTATTAAAAAAATTAAATGTATAAAATTTTATTGAAAATTTTAAAATCCTTTACCTACATTCAATGGACACACTGAGTAAAATGTGGTTCAATAGGTTGAAAACAATTTTTGGTGGATAGTATCCTTTAAATTTTATTTACAATAGTGAAAATTTAATAGTTAAATTAATGGTAGAAATTATATTATAATTATCATAACACATGTCCAAATTCTATTGAATAAGTGTATTTCGACCATAATCAACCCTTGGAATCAAATATTATTCTTTTTATCCACATGGATTAGATTAGGACATTTATTATTATTTTAATTAAAGGAGAGTTAAAAGTTTTAAATTAATAGTTTAATAACTCTAACATGTTTAATATAGTGTTATACATAAGATATATTAGACTAAAAATATTCATTAGAAAGCTACAAAGAATTTATAAATAATGGTATTTTATTTATAATTTTTAGACATTATATAATTAATTTTATTTATGACACAATGATGATGCAATAATTAACTTATTAATGAATGATTAAAATAAATGAGATTATAAATATCCAAATAAATGTAAATTGAGACATTAAATCCATTACAAAGATTTTCAAGGTTAATATGATATTATATGATTGATCTACTTTATTTGGTTCTAAGTAATCATGTTTTTTTTTACTTTTTGAAAAACCAAATACTAAATAGTATCAGAATTTACATAAATATGTTTTTAAAACAAATACTATATTTTTAAATGTTATATCAGTCCTAAAAATCTAAGGTTCGACAAAAGGGCTCATGTAATGATAGATATGTCATTACTAAACCACTTGGGGTTCACTTTCTTTATATAGTAAGTTTATTAACCATTTATTATAATAATACAATAATACATGGTAAAAGTTTAACTATTTCACTAAAAGTGTAATCTAGAAAATAAGATATATATGGTGACCTAAACCAATCTAAAACTAGTAGGTTGAGAGGTTTTCGACCCAGAACCACCTTTGCCTTGAATAAATCCTTTTTGAGCCATTATAACCCGAATCTGATTGTATAATAAATTAATACTTCAAGCTTTTCCTAAAGTGACCCTCACCTTTCATATAAAAGGGTACATCCCCTTCTATCCAAATCACACCTCCAAATCCATTTTAATCAGCTAAAAACTGCCCAAATATCTTCCCAACTACCCTCACATGAACATATAGGCCTTAATTTGTTCATAAATCCAACCTAAGATCCATTTTGATGAAATAAAAAAAGAATCACCCGAAGAAGAGGTAAAAATTTCATCACCTCTTTCAATGTACTTTTCATCTTCCACTTCATTTTTCATTATTGTTTCCATACAAAAATAATAAATCCAGTACCTTCTACATACAATGATGTTATTATAAATATTTTACAACCATATTCACTATTCTATCCAACATATTAATGACAAATTCACCATACATGCGTACGTATAGCTTACCGTGTCAATGTTGTGGTGTGGTTTTTTATTCAACACTTAAATATTTGGATGGGTATAATAATGAGTATAATTGATTTAAATAATAAATATATCATGTTAAGGATTATTTATATATAATATACCATCTAATTACATATGATTTCCCCACTATTAGAATTATATTTTCACACGTTCGTAAGTATGGATTACCGTCTCCACGAGGCGATGAGATTTCATTCCCCATCGTAACCATTAAAAATAATTTTCATTTTCTGAATAAAAATAATTTTTAAGAACTTAATATCATTCTGGAAATGAATCAAATACAACCTATCCATAAAAAACATGACTTACGTAACAATACATATAAAGGATAACAAATCAGTTAACACCCAAAATAATTATACTACTAAAATATAATTAACAAAGCAATATTAGAAGATCATATAAGATGTGATATTTAATTATTTGGTTCTTTTATAATTTAATAACAATTATTTAACCATTATACTATAGGTTAACCTACCATATACTTTGGAAATGTACAAGGTAAGGTGTTTTCATCTAACTTCTTATTCCTATGAGATTCATGCAATATTTCCATTATTTCTTTTTGTATTGTGTATGTACATACCATGATTGTATTCTTTGTGAAATATACTTTAATTAATCACTATTTACATCTTCATTGTATGATCCTTCTTTCATTGAGTGTATTTTTCTTAAGTTACCAAATCGGTAAGGGAATTTCTAAATTCAATATCCACTCATTGGGTTTTACGAAAACTTTATTGATTATTTATATCCAATATTATGTGTTAAATCAATATGTTTTTATTTATATAGTAATTTCCAATCCCCTTTCTGTGGATATACATTTGATACACATAATCACTCTAATGATAAATTATAAAGTCATCAATATGAACTCGATAAGAGTAATCAAAACTCATTTTCTATTCATTGAGTTAAACATCCAAGTCATTGGTGTTCTTTTTACAGGAATATGTGTGAATGTCCTTTGATTGATTTACATTGAATGTACAATCATATTTATTGTATTTTTTTACACATAATTATTTCATGTATTTATTTGTAACCAAAGGATACAGTCTTTATAAGGGACTTAATCTCAATTTACATTCCATTGGGACTTCTCTGTCGTTATGTGCCAAGTCACTTTTAGATGGTGTATATACTGTTCTTTGACATAGTATATCATGAATCCCTTTATTCTCATGTTATAAGAAGATTTTTATTACCTTAATTATTTGTATTCATGTGTCTCTCATTTGGTTAGTAACTCTATCTAAATTATAATTTTAAATATTTTAAAGCTTTATTTTTCTAAATCATTACCATTAATGTCCATGTTTTATATATGGTATTAAGGATTTATTTACATGTACTTGAATTTTTTTAAATTAGAACTTCTTTTAAATGATTCAATGTGGTATGAGACACTTTGATTCAAAAACATCTTTTAAATGGCTTCTTGATAAATAGTGACACTTCTAAAAGTTTTCAAGAAAAAGGGATATTTATCTAAAATAGTTTTACTAATTATTTTCATCGATTTCAATATCCTTAATTATTATTGATTGAGGTTGATTTATTATAACAAAATCTTCAATATTATATGGAATGAATTATTTTTGACTGTGGATGTTCTATTTTTATACTTTTCATTGTATGTGGTTAAAATATTGACATTTCATATGCTATTTTTAATACAAATGTTTAGATTATGTTTCAACCATTTCATATTAGGAATTTATTGGATGTAGTAAGTGATGGTTGGAGCCCCCTATAGTTCCTCGATGCATCAGTAGGTCTCAAGAGATGAACTGGTGTCTTGGAATAAGGCCTTGACTGAATCATTATTTGTAGTATTGGAACGAGGCCTTGACTATGTCGTTATGATGTTCGGAATTATGCATTTCATCATTATGAAATTATCTATTGATATTAAATGTGATTATTCGACTAGTAGAATATCCATGTGAATAAGTAAATGGAACTATTTAATTTATCTTTACCATATTATATTGAATTTTATGTTTATAAGGCCTGTGTTTTAGTCTTTTACATTGCCTTAAATGTTTATGCTAATTTATAGTTGTCTCTGCTATATTTTCATCCTTACTGGGCATTAAAGCTCACCCCTTTATATGATTTATTTTTCCCAGGAAGCGAAGAGGTATGATACGATTAACTCAAAAGAATAGTCTAAGGGATATGAGTGTGTTCAAAGGGGACACAATGCTGTTTTTTCCATTTCAGGATGTAATGTAAAACTAAAGTACATATCTGATACTTACAAGGCTACTAAATTAATCAGTATTTCATGAATTGATTTTTGGTGACCATGAAAATGTTATGTAATAATGCACCGACTCTGGGAAACTAGAGTCAGGGAATTACATGTTGAATCAGAGGAAGTTTAGTAACAACTGTGGAAGCCAGATTTAGAAAAACACTTATTAGAAAATTCTACCCTAATATAGACTTTGTGGAATAGTATATAAGAACATCAAAAAAATTTGCAATGTAAATATTATGGTGATTTTTCATGAAATACATCCCTTTCAGGATACATGCATGTAGCGGCAGCTCCGACATAGATGTACCTAGGGGTAAAACCCTAAAACCCCATTTTAAGAGTGACTCAAACGAGAATTAGTTCACAAAAACGAGCCTTGTTGCACTCTTGGTTATGTCACACTCAAGAAATATGTATTGTATAATACAAATTTTAAAAAAAAACAATTTTAAGGATTTTAATATAAGATTAGAATAAATATCCTTGGTTAATCAAAAGTGATTTTAGATTGAAAATAAGGTGTCATGATATTCTCTAAATAATTTTATGACTATTGTTACTCAGAAAATTATTTCTTGTTTTAGTTAATGGCTGGATTCCCAGGAATTCATAGTAATAATGGACATGATGTATAGGGTTGTCATGATAGCGAAGATGAGTAACTAAATAGAATTTTGATAGTTGTAAAAGATATCATGTTCATGCCGAAACAGGTTTCCATAAATATGATCAACAATATATACATTAACCAAATCCCAAACTCAAAAAAGAAAAGAATGACAGACAATGATAATAGTTGCAACAGTGGAGACTATGGAGAAAATAAATTCCAATTTTAATCATGATGGAAATGTTGAAGGGGACACCCTGGAAAGTGTCTCAGTAAATCAATGAAATGATTTATGTGTAGGAAAGAAGGAAATAATGTAAATAATAGACAAGAGAAAATGAAGTGCTATAGACGAAAATATAAATATTCCAAAGAATCTAGTTATAGTCATTTTCTATAAATGTAAGGGACCTTGGAATTACCCAAGTTAGTGTCTTATTCTATTAGATACATACTAGGTCAAGGAAGAACCTATATGGAAATAAATGTATGGAGAAATATTTGAAAAATATAAATGTTATTTTTTGATGGGATTACTTTGGATGAAATTTTTCTTGTCTGTGTAACCCTACAGTTTGTTATATGAAAATGGTATTTGGGGAAGAAATATCTTTTAATTTTTTCATATAGTTATAATGAACTATTTGGGATTATATGATACTTGAATTTTGGGAAATTGCATGTTATCGGTTTTCGGGTTGAAAATGAGAAGTATAAGATAAAATCTGTGGTTAAATTATGTTATGGTCATTTTGAGGAATTTCTCTTATTTTGGGAATGTTATAAAAATTAATTTTTTAAGAGGAATACACACAGACTGAGTGGCCACCCATTGCATCGGACAAAGCAGTGAGAATCGAACCCACAACTAAAGTGTGACTGGGATATATCACTTAACATTGGACTACGTGATGTACCTGGTTAGTGTGACTAAATTTTTTTAGTTAAATTATTGTAATGATCAATATTATGTTGATTTGTGATCTTATGTTTTTGAAAATGAATATCATTAGTATAGGAAAATTGTTTGGTGATTATGTGATAAATTTTATATTTGATGATGCATGATCTGTTGGGAACACTATACGCCTAAGGAAAATATAATATTATGGGATATCATTTGAGTAATGGTTATTTTTTTTAATTTTGGAAGAATCTATGTTTTTTATAGAGATTCAGGTTATTAATCGAAATGATTAACCTATCATAGAGAATATGTGATCTGGTTAATTACACTTTTGTATGAGAATTTATGAGTAGTTGATGTTATATAAAGATAAATGTTAATATTTACTATGAAAGACCTTGTGGTTCAATTATTCTGGGTCTTGGGTTTTTATCATTGTTTTGATTATATTGATGTATTTTAAGGAAAATTGTTTATTTAATGGTCTTTATTGAACATTGGGTATTGTTTGGTTAATTTTGGAAATTAAGATTAATATTTATATCTATAAAGGATTATCCATTTCGGGGATGATATGATCTCGTACTAACCGTTTGGTTTATGTTAATCTCTAAATATAGGGGAAATATATAGTTCATACTTTGTGGATTATGTGATTCTATAGTAGTTGATTCTAGTGCTTATGGTTGGACCAAGTTATCTTGAATACTCATTGTTTGGAGAAATTATGAGATACATGATTATATTTATGAAAGGATGAAACTCAACATAAAAAGTAAGTATATGTTTTTAAGTCCATATTCAATCTCATAAATAAATTCCTCATCTTTATAAATTAGAATTTACGTCAAAAAATGTTGTCTGTTTACTTTTTATACTGGGAAACTAATGACTGATTAACACATCATAAGTTTGTGGTTTTCTTATTGTTAACTTTTTCATGATCATGTTATCTAAATCTATCCATAACTACTTGACACATAGTTTATCTTCCATATCCACGTTTTCCTACTTGGAATCCTATTATGGGTTATCTCAGGAGACCATTGTACTTCTCTTTCTTTCTTTTAAAGTGATAGTTTTATTGTCTCTTTTTATGATATGGGACATTCAATGAAGCTCCCTTGACCAATTTTGAAATTCCAAGGATGAAATTACCAAAATGGGTGGAAGAATGTAACACCCCAAGATTTCATAATAAGTTAATATCTTTAATTTAATTTAATAGCTTGAATTACACACAACTCTGTGTTCGAGTACACCACAACATACCAAACTAGCCGTTCAAAAAATGGATATGAATTGTATTAACTAAATTTTGAATTTTATATACTCTATATAATTTAAACTTAAATATTATTTGTTTCTTAGACATAATATAGGAACAAATTCAATTTCTCAGATAAAGGAAGTATTTTTCAAAAGATAAAATTTTACCGCCTTTTAATGGATATCCATTTTTAATTATAATATTTTTCACTATTATGTATTCAATTTGACAAAATAAACTTCTTCTTTAGATGTGGGACAAAAAAATTTAGTCTGGATATATTTTCGATGATTTTCTGGTAACTTTCATATTTTGATAAATAGTCAATAATAACTAAATTATAATTGAAAACAAATTTTTTAATAAAAACAATTTTGAGTATTGATTTATACGTTGGAATGGTTTTGAAGTATAATTAGATTATATTTTTATAATTTATTCCATTTTTTTTCATTGGAAGTAATTTTAAATTTATATTGGACATAAACAAATATCAATCTTTTTATAGTTTTTACTCCTCATGAAACCTGCTTTCTGGTTTTGTTTAGTAGAATTTTTTTTAAATTAAATAATAAAACACATATGTTTTGAATTTGGTAATGTATACATCATATTTGAATTTGTAATATCAAAATTATCTTGGGGTTAATTTTGGGAATTTTTATAAAAACCATCAATTTTTTATGAATAGTGAAAGATAATGTGTTATTTTTTAAAACCAAAATTTTATTGAAATAATTATTTATTTTATTTTATTTTAACTCCAAATTGAGAAATAAAACCAATATAAGTTCAATTTAATTCTCTGAAGTCATTTTAAAAAAAATTAGTTCTCTAAAATTTTATTAAACTTTTTAACGTCTTATTCCCACATTCTAGGAACATTTAAAATTTTTCAAAGAACCTAACTTTACCGCTTCTATGAATTGAATTTCAAAAATCAGAGAGACGTGGTTGAAATAATTCAGTAAAATGTGGTTTAATAGGATGAAAATTGTTTTTCTTGAATAGTAAATTTTCAATTTTATTTACCACGTTTAAAAGTAAATATGGGAATTAAAGGTAAAAATGGTACTATAATTACCCTAACACATGTACTAATTCTATTTTATAAGTTTATTTCGACCAAAATCAATCTTATAAATAATATATGATCCTTTGGATTTACATGAATTATATTAGTACATTTATTATTATTTTCTTTAAAGAATAGTTAAAAGTTTTATATTCAAATATTTCTAACTAAACCATTTTTAATCAAGGGTTATGGAAAAGATAAATTAAACTATAAATATTAATTATAAATAAAAAATATTCCCTACATCATGGTATTTTATTTATAATTTTTATACATTAAATTATTAAATTTATTTGTGACACAATGATGATGGAGTAACTACATTATTAATGAAATATTAAAATAATAGATGTTATAAATATTCAAATAAATATAAATTGATATTATTAATGCATTAAAATGATTTTATTGGTTAATATTACATGTTATTATTGATTTAATTTAATTTCATCTATGTAATAATTTTTTTTGACTTTCACAAAAAACCATATAATAAATAGTGTCCAAATTTACATAAATGAGATTCTAAAACAAATACTAAATTAATAAATGTTTAATGTTTATAAAAATCAATGGATTAGTCAAAAGAATCATATAATTATAGATATGTCATTAATGAACCAGTTTTGGTTATCTTGTAATTTTATAGTATGTTTAATAAACCATTATTATAATAACGCAAGAATACCTGGTAAAAGTTAAACTATTTAACTAAGATTTAAATATAATGAATAATGTCAATATTGTGACATAAAGCTATCTAAAACCTATTTGTTGAGAGTTTTTCAACACAACCTCACTTTATCCTCAAAATAAATCCTTTTGGATCTATTATAAACTGAATATGACTGAATAATTAATTAATATTTCAAGCATTTCCTAAAGTAACCCTCACCTTTCTTATAAAAGGGTACATACCCTTATATCAAAATAACAAATCCAAATCCATTTGGCTCAGCCAACCCCTACCCAGATATCTTCCCAACTATCCCCACATAATCAATGATGCCTTACATATATCATAATGCCAACCTATAGATTCCTTTTGTTTAAATCAAAAGAAATCACTTGAAGAAGAGGTAATAATTTCATCACCTCATTCAATGTTTTTTCTTCTACCAGTTTCACTATAATTGTGGTTTCCATAAAAAATAATAACTCCAATACATTATAGATACTTTGATGTTTTTATAAATATTGGATAACCATATTAAGTATTCTATCCATCCAATGAATGACAAAGTCACCATACGTGTGTACGTACAGCTTACCGTCTCCATGTCGGGGTGTAGTTTTTTTATTCAACACTTCATTATTTTGATTGTTATAATAATGAGAATAACTGATTTAAATAATAAATATTACATCTTAATGATTATTTATATATAATATACAATCCAATTACAAACTATTTCACCACTAATAGAATGATATTTTCACTCGTGCGTACATACGGCTTACCGTCTCCACGATGTGGGCAAATTTTGTTCCCCAACGTAAAACTTCAAGAATAATTTTCATTTGATGATTAAAAATAATGTTTAATAACTTAATATCATTATGTATATGAATCAAATACATCCTATTCATAACAAAAATGACTTATTTAGCAAAACATATAAAGTAAAATGAATCTGTTAACACCCAAAACAATGATACTAATGAAATATCATTAACAAAGAAATATTAAAAGATCATATAGGATATCATATTTATATCTGTGGTTCTTATATAAATTAATAACAATGATTTTACCATTATAAATGAGTTTAACCTACTATATACTATGGAAATGTACAAGGAAAAGTATTTTCATCTCACTTCTTATTCTCTTGGGATTGATGCTATACTACCACTATTTCCATATGTGTGGAGTATGTAATGCCCATGATTTTAGTCATTGTTTAATATACATTAAATTATGGGTATTTATATATTCATGGTATGATCCTACTTTCAAGGGGTTTATTTTTCGTACGTTTCCAAATCGGTAATGGAAATTCTAATTTCGATTTCTTGTAATTGGGTTTTACTTAATCATCATTGATTATTTTAATCCAAGATTATGTGAGAAATAAATATTTATTTATTTATGTAGTAATTTCCACTACCTTTTTTTGATATACTTTTGATACACAAAATTAATCCATTGATAAATTCTCATGTCATCGATATGAACTTGATAAGAGTAATATTAACTCAATTTCTATTCATTGATTTAACATCCAAGTCATTTGTGTTATTTTTTCCAGAATATATGTGAATGTCCAATGATTTGTTTACATTTAATATCCAATCATATTGAGTGTATTTATATTTTCCGCACATAATTATGTCATTGACTTACCCTTAACCTAAGGATATAGTCTTTTTGAGGGACTTAATAGAGACATTTTTGTTGTTATGCACCAATTCAGTTTTATATGGTGTATATACTGTACATTTAAAAACCATATCATGAATCCCTTTATTCTCACGATATTATAATATTTTTATTACCTCAGTTATTTTTATTCAAGCGTCTCTCATTTGGTTAGAAATTCTGACTAAAATATCATTTTAAATGTTTTAAAGTTTTATTTTTCTATATCTATCTCATCAATGTCCTTGTTTTAAAAATGGGTTTAAGGATTTATTTATATGTTCATGGATTTTTTAATACTAAAATTCCTTTTAAAATATTCAATGTGGTATGAGACCCTTTGATTCAAAAATCTCTTTTAGACGACTTCTGGATAAATAGTGAGACTATTAAATGTTTTCAAGAAAAAGGTATATTTCTCTCAAATAGTTTTGCTAATTATTTTCATATATGTCAATATCCTTCATTATAATTGATTGATGTTGTTTTATTATAACACAATATTAAATATTGTATTGAATGAGTAATATTTGACAGCGAATGTGCTATTTTTATACCATTCATGGTTTGTGGTTAAAATATTGACATTTTGTATGCTAATTTTAATATGAATTTTTAGATTATGTTTCAACCTTTTCATATGAGGAATTCATTGGACTTAGTAAGTGACGGGTGAAGCCCGTTATAGCTCCTTGATGCATCGATAGGTCTCGTGAGGATATCTACTATCTTGGAACAAGGCCTTGAAAAGATATTTATTTTTAGTCTTGGCACGAGGACTTGACTTTGTGGTTATGATGTCTGGAGTTATGTATTCAGTCATTATGAAATTATCTATTGATAATACATGTGATTATTCGACTAGTAGAATATCCATATGAATATGTAAATGGAATTATTTTATTTATCATTTCCATATTATGTTGACGTTTATGTTTAAAAGGCTTGTGTTTTAGTCTTATACACTGTGTTAAATTTTTATGCTTATTTAGGATAGCCTCTTCAATATTTTCATCCTTACTGAGCATCTGATCTCACCCCATTATATGTTTTATTTTTCCCAGGATGCGAAGAAGTATGTTAATATTATCTCCAAGAATAGGATAACAGATATGAGTGTGTTCAAAGGGGATAAATTTTTGTTGTTTTTCCATTTCATGATGAAATGTAAACCTTAATTATGTATATAGTACTTACAAGGCTACTAAACTAATCAGTCTTTCGAGACATGATCTCTTACGATCATTCCAATGTTATGTAATATTGCAATGACTTTGGGTAACTATGGTCTGGGTGTTACACCTTGGATGATCTACTTGGATCCAAATTCCATTGGATGTCTTGGACATTTATACTCCACGAATCATTATTTATTATTGTAGTTAATGCCTTTCTCTTTTATAAATGGGATCCCGATCCCATAGTATGGAAAGGGGTTTGTTACCCCTTAGACCCAGATTACTTGGACTCACATTAGACATTTTCTATCGACATGTTCCTTAGACTCCACCCAAGTTGTTACAGAGTTTCCATCGAGATGCTCCATCAACTCAACAATGACACCTTGGTCTTTTATGCCTAGGATTCAACCCTTTGTGGTCTGACACTAGATTACATGACATAGACCAATGTGTTTTTTGACACTTGATTAGACTATGTGACCATTGCAGATAATTTTCCTCGCATTAATGATATCCCTATTATGGGTATTTGATTAAAGTGGTTAGACTATATAGTATAAAAATTGTTTTTTTATACTTTACATTAGTACATGATTATCAGTAATTGATTATTATTAACATAGATCTATGTTTTTCTATACATGATCTTATATACATTGTAATGTTATTTACATTGTGATAAAACATTTGATAGCTACACATTACATTAGATTTTAAACATAAACTAGATTTATTATTGACACAGTTGGGGGTGGCATACTGAGTGTTATCTCACACCCTATTTGGGCCATCATTGTGTAACTAGATAGACTACAAAGATAAATATAGGGATCGAGTAAAGCATCCAATGTATGATTATTGATTTGATCATTGCTTAAGAGGAGGGGAGTATAATACTGAGGAATGCTCATGATGCTAGCTAGGGATAATAATTTTTATTCTTTTATTGTATTTTGATTTATGTATTATTCTTGGATTCTTGCATATATTTATTCCCTAAAATTTTGTATATATATATATATATATGAAATGATCATCATATTTTACATGATAATTCTTTTTTTCTTATTTATTATTATAGTATTTGGGATATTATCTTCTATATGATGTTTAGTTTTTTTATCTGCTTCTGCTACTCGATTTTTATGATTATTACCATTCTGTTGCTATATGATATGAGGGAATAGTCTCCATAAGAACTCACAACTATTCGGAATCCTCCTTTGTATGGGGAGGCATGCTTGATGCCATGTTACCCATCAACTCGGGGCACCGTTTAGTGTCTCTTGTGTTGGGATGTTATGCCTAAATTTATTCCACATTGTACCTCTAATTCTAAATTAATACTTCAAGGCCACCATGGTATTTATAATGCTTAACTAAACTTATTCCATGTCTAACAAAATAGGAAATATTTTATTTTCATCCTTCCACAAATCAACCACCTTTAGATTTATATTTATTTACTTTCCAATCAATGGAATCTGTAAATAAATATCCAATTGGTATTTTGCATCATTTGGGACAACAACAATATTTTTTATATTAATCCACATCAAGAAAAATATATACAAAAATAAAAAAGTTAAATAATATAAAATAAAACTAAAAAAATAATTATTTAAATAATTATATATTAATGTTACATCAACTACATCAACATTTTCCCTTGTATGATAATTAAGAGATACAGGATATGAAGTCATTTGATTAGTTCCCATTTATGAAAATGATGGTAAGTAATTTTCATAATCTTCATAAAGAGTATATAACCTGAATTTCAACATAGAAATATTTTCTTGGTAATGACATGAATGAAAAATTTTATAGCTAAATTCTTACATTGGCATCTCGTTCCTATGATAATAGACATCTGTCATGGGAAATAATATGCTATAATGACTCAAATATTTTTCAAATTTCTTCTTCACATTTCAGGACAATGCTCTAATGACATCATCAAAACTGTTGATATTATTTAATAAAAAAGTATCAATTATGTAAACTTTACCAATGTATAAATTTGAACTAGGTTATGTAGTTAGAAAATTCAAAATTTTCACATCAAAAAAGGTCTTGAAAAAATTTCAAATATTCTCGCTATTTTAAAATTATTATTTAAATGTAAAATTAATATAATTAGGATAAAAAAAATACATTTTTTGAAAACCTACATATACTTCAATGAAAATTGAAGATTTTTATATTTTGAATTCCACCCGGTGGACACACCAAATCTCAAAATTCCATTAATATTAACTGTAATTTTTTTTCAATCACGAAACATGCCGTTATACCCTAATAACCTTTAACATAAGAAATAATTTCACTTATATTTTGACATGATTAATAACAAAACATTAAACATTCTTGAACTATAAGATTTAAAAAATGTGAGCAATATCAAACCTGAAGATTTTCACTCGTGAAAAGAAAATTATTATCTAAATTAAATTGATATTTTTTGTTGCATTGTATCATTTTCATAATAATGGTAAAGGAAAATAGAGAAAATTTTATTTTTTAGACCACTATCAACCAATATTTATTTTACATTTTCCAATTCACCAATAGAATGTAGAGGTAAAAATTTAATAAAATCAATAATTCTTCTATTTTACTTCCACTCAAAATCTAAATAATTCACACTAAAACAAATATAACCCATACTAGAACAAGCCATCCAAAAATTAGCAGTAAGGCATATCCTGTGACAAATTTATGTCAAAACATCTTCTAATTTATTTCTATTAATCATATACATCTATAAAATTAAAAATTATAGTACTTCTAAAATAACCACTTAGAGATTCATGTTATTGAATATTTTTATAACTCTTCATATTCAAAAAATTATAATGGGTGTTCAAGACTTATAATAGCCATTTCCATTTTTCCTCAAACAACTTTGAATAAATCTTCACAGCTATCTTGAATGGTCTATGATCATTAAGGGAATATTATGATATTTTAATAAATCACTTTCATTACATTTTTCAATTTTTTGGGAAAAAGGCGCTATTTCTAATATTCTTTCTAATCCCACCAACACTAATCCACATCTATTACACTTAACCATATGATTTTATATAAATTATTCCAATTTTATCAAAATAACTACCTCATTATATGCATTATTTTTTATCTTTATTCTTTGACATCAACATAATCATTTTTATATTCATCTTCATCCATTCCTTGACTATATTGGCATGTTTTATCTACACCATGTATCACCCTGTTATTAAAATTATTAAAAATAATTTCTTCTAATTGAATATCATTTTATGGTTGAGACATGTTTAAGATAACCTATAATAATCAAATAATATATCTATATTAGATAAATGACATATATAATATGTTCAGTAACATTATTCAAGAATAAAAAAATACACTGGAAATTTAAAAACAATATTTTTATAAACATAAATGTTAATCACTAAAATTTAAGAGGTAATAAATAAAAATAAATAAATAAATAATCGAATGTTATAATTTAAATAAATATTATGAAATATAAAATTGAAAAATTTACTGTAACATTTTTAATGAAATAATGAAAATAATTCATAATTTAAAACAATAAAATTAATCAATTTAAATAATTATATAATTTTTTATGATAAATTAAATATTTTTATGAAACATGATGAATAACTGATTTCTTCATAAAAAAATTGGATAATTGTTTTTCTTTTGAATAATTATATTAGATAATTTTAAATTAATTAATTATTAAAATTTAATTAACTAATTCAAAATCATGTTTCAAATATAAGATTATTTTGAATCTAAATAATTATGGATAAAGTATATTTATTCATAATTTGAATAATCTCATTTATCAATTTTGAAATAATGAATTCTTTGTATAATTAGATGAAGTTAGTGCTATTATAAATAATTTAACATGATAAAATTAATAATATTAAAAAAGTATTTTTTATGGTTTAATGATAGTATTTATAATAATTATATAATATTATTATTTTATGAATTGAAAACATAATTTTTAATAATATATATATATATATATAAGACTTAATAACAATATAAATCACAAAATAACATAGTTATGTTATAAAAATAATTAAATTTTAAACTAATAAATGATGGCACAACATTAAATGATGTGATACATTTTTTAACATCCATTATAATTTTATGATACAATATCCAATTATTGAATAATATATAAAAATATAAATTAAATTAAATTAATGTTAACATATAATAAAAATAATAATACAAATTAAATATTATTTTACCTATAGTCTAAAGGATGAGGTGGAGGGTAAGGGATTGTTGTCAGTGGCTAGAGTAGGCTGCCAATGGAGGTGGGTAAGTGAAGGTGACAAGTGTGGGTTGGGTGTGGAGGACCACATCGATGACATGCGAAGGAGTCACGGAAGGATATGGGAGTGGGGTGTAGGGTGGAGGATGATTATGGCAGGGGCACCAATGGAGAAGGGAGTAGGTTGGGGGTAGAGGACTTCAATAGGAGGAGCATGGGGTAGTAGAGGAGGCCAGGGGGAGGTGGGAGGCAGAGGAGGAGGGTGTAAGGCTTGGTGTGGGGTGGTAGTGATAAGTGAGAATGTGGGGAAATATTGGAGGTTGTGGGGGAGGTGGAGGGTGCATGTTGAGGGGGATTTGGGTAGGAGGCAGAGGTGCTGGGTGCGAGGTGGTGGGGTGCTGAAAATGATGATGACATCAATGGGAGGGGTGAAGTGGGGGGGGGATGATATCGATAACATGGACAAAACATGAAAGAATGGGGTGCATCTCTATATGGCGCAAGATGGTGGGGGATGTGAGTGAAGACCGACAGACTATTGGTAAAATAAAATTAAAATGACTAAAAGAGCCATTGGATATTAGAGCAGACAACATGAGGTTATGAATTAGATTTACTGGTCACGAATGAGTGCATTGGTAATTACATAGGTCAGTTGGTTTTGATTTTTTTATGATATTTGGGGGATGCGCATGCTTTTATAGGTAACTATTGATGCTCGTTGAAAAGTCAGGTGATGATTATTTTTTAAAACATAAACTGGGCTGCTATTCAACCTGTATTCATGCGGGTAAGCATGCACAGGTCATATACCAATATGGGATATACATATAAATCCACTTTTGAGGTGGGTATTTTTTTAATAAACCCACCCATCCCCAAGACCTCTTAGTACATGGTCCAATATCATGTTTTTCACTACTACATATGTGGGGAGTATTTATAAGAACAATGGAGGCTTGGAGAATTAGTTTTTGTAAAAAATGGAGCCTTTGGTGTATCTTTATTTTCATCATGAATATATTTAATTTCATGAACCTGAGTGAAACTACATGAATTATACCATCAGTGATTCAAGTAGTCGGGGACTTCCATGAATTAGACATCCTGTAACTAGACTTACATTGTCAGAATGTTACCTTCAAGGCTTTTTGCAGCCAGGGAAATATTTAGACATGGATTCCCCAAACACGACTTATTCTTTGATAAGGTTACTGCCAAGGATCCACATTATTGGGATCTCCCACAATCAGGACGTTCGTGAACCTAACTTCCCTGATCTGAAAATTTTCAAAACTAGCCCCCGTGAATTGGAACTCTTTGAAATGGACATCCATGATCCATACTTCCATTAACTTAATGTTACTCTCATAAGAAACTATTTCATGTAATTTGATACTTTTTTTGTAATAACACTTGCTTTCCATTTTCAGTACATTGACATGAAACGGCCATACATATTGATCTATATGTCCAATTGGGATTGAATACTAGTGATATAAAATCTTGTGAAATAAACTATTCTCCTAGATCATTTTCCTTAAAATTTTATCATTTTTATGTATATTGATGTGTCTTAAAATTCCACCTCTCAGAATGGGGTCCAATGAGGATTGGGATAGTGAGGCGGGCCTGATTCTAAAGAAATCATTAAGATAAACGTGTTACCATGAGGCCCACAACAACTTTATTATAATTGATTTTCAATCCCTATTGGGATCATCATTAATTGGCATGACATAGTTGTTGAGTGGTAATCTACATAGATAACTTTCATACCAAAGTGTATTGGTTCATCAGTGGGGTAATGTGAGTGGAATTGAATTCTTCCAGAAAAAAGTGGAATGATGAGTGTCAATTGAGATTTCCTAGATCTGGAACATTCGAAAAGTTCCACGGAGAAGGATGATAAATTTTGACCATGTTCAAAAAAAACATCAATTATTTTATTCCATGTATGGAAAAAAAAATTGGGGGTCAAACACTGACTATGATTGAAACATGGGACCTATCCCAAAATGTCATCAAAATTCATTTGGGGAGTGTACTGAGGATGATAGGTGAGCCACTGTGTCCTATGACCATGCAGTCACGGGGGATCCATTCGGGTAGGGAGTATGATGGGGATCCAATTCATGGGATATTTGAAGCAAGGAGCTAAAGTTATGGAATGTTCTAATGGAGTTCATCTAAATTAGTACTATATTATCATGGATTCTGTAACATGGGGTAGGTGTATCGGTCTGAACAAAGGTTACGCTCATCCTCTAGTGGGAGCATCATCTTAGATTCCAAGTGTTGGTCAAAGAACATGAATGATGCAATATGTTTTCAAACCCAGAGGAAATAGATTTTTGGGAAAGGGACTACGATGATTTGTAGAGTCACATAATACATTGAGGACAATAGGCACACAATTTAATGTTATATGGTGATGATTTTTTTATTCAATTGTTTAACATCATGTGATTGTGATTTGTGGATTTACATGAAATATTACAACCTAGACATGTTGGTAGGGGTTTTGGAGGATAAAAGAATGGGGGTACTCTCTATAGTTTCTAATGAGACAAAGGGAGCTTATAAGACCATGTACCAATAAAAATAATCAAAAGTGATTGTTACACAGTTCAATGTTATGATGCTTAGAAAAGAGGGTCTTGTGTCTCAAAGGGGATGTGCATTGAACATAGAATAAAAAATTTAATCATTGAAGAACCTATGGCAAGAAAAATAATTTTGGGAGATTCATAGATATTTTATGGTCCCGGTTCATGGACCATATGGGTGTGTGTCTCAAAGGGGATGTGTTTGGAATTGGTAAGAGGTGACCCAATAATAATGTGGAGCCTAGGAGGCCTTGCCACATGTCATCTCCCAAAAACATCTTGAACACAATTTAGGGTTGTGATGCCTTGAATGCTTGGTGAGCTTCCAAAAAGAATATTTTTTGAATGTGGTATTGACAATCTAAGGTGAATTGAGGTTCCAGGGGTATTTCCTCTACACAACACGTTCCATGGATACTTGCACATAGTTTTAAGTCAGTTTTTTTGGACTTGGGATCCTAGATTAAGTTAAAACATTTTGGACCACATTCAGTGATTTGAAGCTCATAATTCATTGACCATTGAGTATTTTTTTTCTTGAAGGAACATGAAAGGCATTAATGAGAGGATTATCATCATGATTGGATGGGCTTCAGAGGATACCAAATGATGCAACAAAAATCCTTGAGACAAAATGTACATAGTTTGTGGTCATGATACTTGGACCATGGGAACATAGTTTAATGTTATAGAGTTTGGACCATATTGTTCACTCATGTTCCTCAAACAAGCATCAAGAGAACATCCTCCCTACTTCTAAACAAGCATAATCCATTCTTGGATTGAGAAACATAGACCAGTATAGGCCATTGAGCATGATGGGGGTATTTCATGAAGGATTGGGGTTTCAAGAAGTTTGTCAACTTTTTTGAATGTATGCTCAGTGAATGAAGGTATCCATAGTATGCAGAAAACACTATTTATGGAAACATTATTTTTTCATGAAGCCTATACATCATACACAAATAATTATTTTCAAAGATAATAGTATTTTTATTCTTCCTCAAATTCTATCTAATATATGGGAGGACTTTTGTGAGGGAATTCATTAAATATTGATTATGGTAAGATGGGTAACATTAACTGGATAATCTCTAGAGTTTCGAGAAAGGAGATCTTGGTGTCACAGCTCGGTGTCCCCTTCTTTTAACGGCAACATGAGGGGGTTATCTATATCCCCAATGGAGGAGATAACGATGTTTTAATGAAATATGGATCCTTTCATGAATATTTATGAGCATAAAAAATGGATGGGGCTTCATGAAACTGAGTTTCACAGTTTAAAGGATAAAAAATTCTTCATGAAACTGGGGAATTTCATAAGTGGTACATAAATGATCAAAAATTACATGACACAATGGTTACTATAACACATTCACATGGAAGAGAACTTTTGAAAATGAGATTTCGGTGAACAAGACTTATGATTCACCAAGATTACTATTATGGAATCATGCAGCCAAGGGTTCCCCCGATTGGATCTTCAGTGAATCCGACCTTTATCAACCAGCATTATGCTAATAAAACCAATAAAGAATTGACCTCTATGAAAAAAACCACTACCAAAAAAACCTCCATGAAATAGACCCATGTGGTCTTGGAATATTGTAACTAGATGTTTCTTTAACTAGACAATGTTTCTTGAATGTTTGAACTTTGTTACAAAACCACACTTTCTTGTAATTTTCAATATCCTGAATTCAAAAAACTTTATATTTTTATTCATAAGTCCAATTAGGGTGAATAAATAGTCAAATCAATGTCAGATAAAAGAACTATGCTCTTGGATCAAGGTCCTAAATTATTAGTCCCCCATTTGATTCTATTTTTAGAATCCAAATATTCTCTACTCAAAATGTGGTCCAACTAGAATAAAGAGGACGGGGAAGACCAGATTCTGTGGAAGTAATTGATAAAAATGTTCTACCATGGGGCTCTTTATATGTTGATCATAATGGTAAATAGATCAGCATTGGGAGAATCCATAAACTTAATACCATAGTTTTCTTGTGGAAATCATCACAACCATCTTTCATACCATTGTGTATAGGTGAATGAGTAGGGTAATGTTGGGGGTGATGAATTCTACATGAACAAAGGGGAATGCAAGGAATTAATCTAGAAACCATAGATCTAAAACATGATAGTAGATTCATGACGATGAAGGATAACTATTGACTATATTTTAAACACAACATACATTATTGTTATGCTTAGGATTGGGACAATAAAAATTTTGGTCGATCATTTTCCATGTTCAAAACATGACATCTATCTCAAAATTACATCAAAAGTATTTTTGGTAGTGTTCTTGGGATTGTAGGTCAACCAACATGGAATGATGCCATTATATTAATGGGAAATCATTCAGACAAGGAGGATGATGGTGATCCAAGTCAAGGGGGAGATGAAGCTAGGAGATGAATTTATGGAATATTTGAATGAGTTCAAACTTATTGCAAATTTTCCACTGTGACTTTGAACATGTTGAGTAGGTGTATGATTCTGAAAAAAAATCAAAATTTTCGTCTAGGGGAGTGTTGTCTTGGATGTTCAGAGATAGTCAATGAACATGAATTATGCAGTATGTGACTTGCACTAGAGTAAAGGGATTATTCGGAAAAGGGTATGAGATTCTTCTCATTTATACTTCGTGTAATGTAGATGGTATATATGATATTTCACATTATATAGTGAGGAATATGAGTCAATCCATTTAACATCATTTGATTGGGTTGTGTGAACTAATGTGAATAATACTAACCCACCTGAGGTGGTAGGGGTGTAAGAGGGGTAGAAGGTGGGGGTACTCTCTAGAGAGGCCTTCAACAGAATGATTCTTAGAAGAAAATGATCCCTGAAATAGAATTTTGTATGAGTCACACATAGTTCAAGATCGTGATTCATAGACCATAGGGGTGTGTGTCTCAGAGGTAGTGTGAGTGGAATATGGAAGAGACAACCAACCATCAATGAGGAGCCTAATATGCCCTGCCACATGACATATCTTGCAAACATCTTTCATACTATTGAAGGTCATGATTCTTAGGCCATAGGGTTAGAATCTATAAAGGATACATGAAGTGAAATGGAGTGATAACTAGACAAGAATTGATGGCAAATAAAGATTGAAATAGTACATCACATTCTCAGGGATACATAAATATAATTTAAATTCATCATGATTGGAAATGAGACACTAGTTTATTTTCATAGAGTTTGGTCCAATTGAACAGATTTTTAGGTCGTATTTCTTGGTCTATTAGGTCTATGTGTCTTGAAGGAACATGTGGGGTATTAATGAGGGGATTCATATCTAGAATGGAGGGACCTGAGAGGATACTTAATACTACACAAAAAATCATTGAGATGTATTATACATTGTTTAATGTAATTATGATTGGACCTTGGGATCTTAGATTATAGTCATAGAGTATAGACCATAGGTTTCACTCTTATTCCTCATCCATGATAGAAGATAACATTCTCCCTACTCATAAGACTATGTGAGCCATGCTTGGTGTAAACAATAAGGATCTGTATAGACTCTCTTGCATGGATCTAGAGTTATCCAAACAAAATTCGGTATTTCTCGATGGTTCTCAACTTCTATGAAAGTACAGTCAGTGAAACGAGGGATTGAAATTTATGAGGAAAATAATGTATCTTTAAAAATTAGAGTTTTGTAAAAATTAATGTTTTGCAAGGACTGAACATATTACATGAATAATGTTCTTCATGGATAGATATTTCATAAAATATACCTAAATAATATCCCATATATGGGAGGGACCATGAGGTGGAATTTTTCAATTATTTCCCATGGGGGGATGAGTTAAATGAATTTGTGATTGACTATAACATTCCAAATTAAGATCACGATGTCAAAGATGAACATATTCTCCTTAGTATGATGAAATGATGGGGTATTTATTGGAAAAGAAGTGAAAAGGTAATTGCATTAAATAATAATGGATTCTTTAATAAATCATTATTATGTTCTTGAATGAAAGTTGCTTCATGAAACCAAGTGCTTCTTTGTGAAGGATATCTCCAAATATTCATGCGGCATGAGACTTCACTAAATGGGACATGTGTGAATCGTAATTATGTGGTGTGAAGGATACCACCAAGGATTCATGTGGATGTAGACTTGTGTGAATGGGACTTTTGTGATACAAAATTCTGTTGGTCCATGGTTACCCTCAAGGATTTTTATTGATGGGGACTCCTTATATTGGGAAATCCACGAACCCAACTTCCAAGAACCATATATCAATGAAACCGACCACCATGAAATATTCCACCCCAAAATGGTCCAATGTGAAATGGAATTCTATGATCCTGAGGATTCTATAAATGGAAAATGTTCTATGAAATTATATACATTGTTATATAATCATCCTTGATGACCATGTTTGATATCCTGGCTTCAAATGACAATATTGTTTGATTCCTAAGTTCATTCGGGCTCAAAGACCAGTCAAATAAAATCTTACAAAATGACCTATTCTCCAATATTAATACGTCAATATTTGGTCCTTTATTGGATCCATTTTTAAATACCCAAAAATACCCCCTTCAGAATTGGGTCCAAGGTGGTCAATAAAGGTGAGGATGACTAGATTCCAAGGAAAGTTCTATGAAATACACCATACCAAAAGGCCCACTATAATATTACCTGTATTTGATGTCGATTAACATTGGTAGAGTCTTCAATTCGAATTCCTTATTTTTTGATTGGAACATTGCAGAGCTGAATTTGTTAACAATGTGTATAGGTGAACGAGTAGGGTAACTCTAGGTAGTTAAAGTCTTCCAAAAATTGAAATGATGAGCAAGAATCAAGATTCCCTAGATCTGGAATATGAGAGGATTGAAATGAATATGGATGATAACAAATGACAATGATAAGAACACAAAATAAATTTTTTTTCCATGTATGGGGAAAAAATAATGATTGTAGACCTATAACTATGTTCGAAACATGTGACCTGTCTCAAAATTTCATAAAAAACTGTTTGAGGTGTGTGCCCAGGATAGTAGGTGTGTTAGTGTATCATGGGATCATTCCATCCAGGGGGACCGTATGGACATGTAAAAGGTTGTAGATCTAATTCAAGGGAGATGTGAATCACAGATTTGATGTGATGGAATGTTTCAAGGGACTTGAACCCTTATAGCATCATGACATTGTGGATTTGAGTGCATTGGTTAAGATTATCGGTTTGAACAAAGTTCAAACTCATCTAGTTGGGGTAGTGTCATCTTGGATTCCAAGTGACGATTGATGAACATGAACGATGCAGTTGGTGACCAAAATAACTGGAAACGAATTCTCAGGAGAGAGGCCAAAATTTATTGTCATTTAAAATCATGCAATGAGGTGGATAGAATCAAAATTTATCATTATTTGTTGAGGAAATTTTATCACATAATTAAAAGCTGTGTGATTGAGATGTGTAAAATGATGTTAATAATACCCACCATTTGAGGTGGCAAGGGGAGGGGGAAGGAGGGTAACAGAGAGGGAGTACTTCCTAGAGGGTCCTATGAGGAAATTGGAGAATTTATAAACCTTCACCAATAGATAGAAAATGAAGTGAGTCACACATAGATTAATGTCATGATGCTTGAGCCATTGGGGCATGTGTCTCAAAGTGGATGTGTGTGGCATAAGGAAGTGGAAACCCAATAAGAATTTGGATCCTAGGAGGCCCTACCACATGGAATATCTCAGTGAAATCATTAATACAATTTATGTTTGTGATACATAGAACATAGGGAGAGAATCCCAAATGGACATGTATAGAACATAAGTGTGACCAAATGACTCAAATTGAGGGACAAGGATTCATGATGCCACACAACACATTCTAGTGGATACCTGGACACAATTTTATGTCATCATTCTTAGACTTGGACTATGATTTTATGGTAATTGGGTTCAAACCAACTGCATATAGTTTATGGTCAAAGTGCTTGGACCATTGGGGAATTGTGTCTCAAATGAACATGAAATACAATTATGACAATTTTCCCATCCAGAAAGGATAGGTCTTGGAGTCTATTCGATTTGACACAAAACAACTATGTTAAATATAGAAAAAAATTTATAGCCATGATACATAGACCATGGATTCTGATTTTATGATAATAGATATCATACCGTAGGGTTCACTCATTCACCTCAACCCTTCTTGAAGAGAACTTCCTCCCTACCCCTAAGCCCATGTGAGCCATGATTTGTGTGAGAAAGAAGGACATGCATGGACTAGTGAGTGTAAACGTTGGGGTTTCATGGAGGATGGGGGTTTCACAAAGGTTCCCAACTTCTATGAAGGTATGATCCTTAAAAGGATGGATCCAAATGGATATAGAAAACAATATTTGATGAAAATTTATATTATCATGAAAGTTAGATTTTTTAAAGGCTTTCACATCTCACACGAACAATGTTCATCAAGGATAGAGGATTTTAAAAACATCATAAAACAGTTACCAAAAAATGGGAGGTCTATCGTCGGGGAATTCACGAAATATTACCCATGGGGTAACGATTTACGAAAATTCACAATTCTATAGAGCTTTGTTAATTGAGATTGTGATGTTGCAACTAAACATATACTCCTTTTAATGAAAACATGATGGGGTTTTCAATGACCCAATGGAGGTAAGGGAGTTGGATTAATGAAAAAGGGATCCTTTCACAAATCATTATGATATTATTGAATGGATGGGGCATCGTGAACCCTAATGACACAATGTTATGGATATTGTTAAAGCATACCAAGCATGAGGACTTCTGTGAATGGGATTCCAGGAAATATAAAAATGTTGAATTATGGTTTCTACCAAGGATTCATGTGTCCAGGGATATCCATGATTTGGACTATTGTGAGATGGACTTACGATGTGCTGTGGGGGACATCAAGGCTTCACGTGGTAGGGTACTTCCAGGAATGAAACATCCATAATCCACACTTATGCAATGCCAAATTTACTGTCAAGTCCTCATGTGGTCGATAGATCCATTGAAAGAAACTTCTCTAATCCCAACATCTACAAGCCTGACTTCAAAGAACTGTACCCCCAAAAATTAAATCTCCTTGAAACAGACCTCTGTGAAGCAAAGCTCCTTGAAAAATACTTCTGCAAATCATGGGTTACCATCACCAGCCAAATTTCCATGAAATTTAGTACATTGTTGCAAAATAACCTTTGCGGAACATTTTCCGAATCTTGACTTCAAAAAACCATATAGTATTATCTTTATGTCAATTTGGGTTCAAAAACCAGTCCAATCGAAGCTTGAGAAACGAAATATGATCCTATGTCAAGGTTCTTAATATTTGGTCAAATCATATATCTGTTTTTAGCACAGAAAAATCCCAAATATTATTTTTTTCTATATGTTCAAAGTAATTAAAAATTATATGGAAATACATCATGATTGGTATAAATTAAATTTAAAACACATTATTTATTCATAGTAATGAATTATAACAATAGAATATGAAACATAATATTAAACACTATGGAAAATTACTAACCAAGTATTATTATGTCCTTTAAAAAGTGAATAATTTTAAATGGGATGATAAATATAAAAGAATAAAATCATCCACACTAATATATCACATGGATTATCATCAACTATGAGGATCACTAATGGATAGTGAAAAGCTATAATGAGGAAAAAATTAATCAAATTTGAATGTATATTGTGAGATATAAAATAAAAAGTATGGAAATTATAAGTGTGACTTATAATGTTTGAATGAAATGAATGAATTTAGTAAGGATATATATAGAAACGAATTGTAGTCATTATAAATAGTCATTTGGAATATGTTAATTGGGCATATGGTCATAACAAATAGTTTCATATGATATTAATATATCTAATAAGTATACTAATTTTTTGTACTTCTATTCTTAAATGTAAAATAGTATAATTTTTGAAAACTAAATAAGGAAATTGAAATATAATATTAAAATAATATAAATATGTATATGAAAATAGTACTATTATTAATATATGATATAATGTCTTAATAAAATTAAAAGAAAGTTATTAATATCAATTTAATTTTAAAATTAAAATTATGGATCATAAATAATTAATATAAATTAGTTTAGTAATGATTATTAAATATAAATGTTATATATTTCAAAGAACCAAATTTTAATGTATTTTATATTTTTTCATAATAAATTAAATTAAGTACATTTGAAATGTTATTATATAATAAAAAATATATTAAGACCATTAAAATTCAAAATTTATTTGAAATAATATTAAGAATACTTAATAGTAATAAAATTAATTTTTTCAATAAAATTAATTCTTTTTCGTAAATTTTTTTATTTTCCTTTAAATGTTGAATCTATAATGTTTTGAATATTAATTTCAAAAAATGAAAGAAAGTATTGGAGTTATGAAATCAATATTATCTCATTAAGATTTTTTTAATTTTTCGCAATTGATTATATTTTAGTGTATAGTGAAAAATGCTTTTTTTAGTAATACCATAGTGTTTATGACTCTATTTGGAATTTTTTAAAAATTAAAAACATGTAAATTAGTATTAATGATTAAATATGCATCAATTTAGTTTATATTTATATTAAATTCATCTATAAATTTATAATACCTATGTTTACAATTTTCTAAACATAATTAATATTTTACAATAAATGAAAAGTTATATAGTCCTTTCTTTTAATTAAATATATAATTTTTTGTAAATATTGGTTTCTTATTTCATTTAAAGACACATAATTTTTTTAAATAATAAAATTTATATCATCATAATAAAATATATTTGTAATTTTATGTTACATATAAATTCTAAGCTAAAAAATATTCTTTTTCTTCAAAATACGGGGTTTCACTCGTTACATGTGATAATTATTGAATTAAAATTTCCTTAAAAAGTTAATTTTGTCCAATAAAATGGATTTAATTTTTGGAATAAGTAGATCTAAATTATGCAATATGGTATATTTTATTTTAATTTCTAAAAATTCAATTAATTAATTAAAAACTAATTACCATGTTAAAAGAAAGAATGGGTAAAATGAGGTAACTAATAGGTAAAATAAATAACATTATAAAACCATTTTAAGAGTTTAGTGATTAGGTTTGTGTCCAATGATCCATATCAACACTACCTTATTTCCCATTTTAGAGTCTTCTTGACTCTTGAAACATGTGTTATCATTATGTTAAAATTAAATATATACAAGAAATACATTCTCACCACTTATTTAAGGGCCTTTCTACCACTCATTCAAGGATAATCTAAATATAGGGTTACTGTTCAAAATTATCCCTTTTCCACTTCCACTATAGTTATCTTTTAAATCTATTATCTTTTTATTGAAATTAGTTTCCAATAAACTCTATTTCCAAGAAGTCCTCTTAGGGAAATCCGAAGACCACAAGGTGAGTACTAATTTTCCCCTAACATCCTTTAATTTCAATAATAAATTAAAAAATATAATTTATAATTCTTTTATAATGACTTCATTGTTCTTTGTTTACAAAATTTTATTCTTCTAAGTGATTGACTATTAACACCTTTTTCCCTTTCCCATTATGGAAAAAATGTCATTCATGTATGCACAGACTATTGCCTCAACAAAGTAACATATACTAGGTTTCATCTAGTATAATTATTATATATTAAATTCTCCTAAATTATGATTCCCCGGATTAAGAATATCGAAATATTATCATTATTCTTATTTTACAGTTATGTTATTATAGAAGAAACCACATTCAAAATCATACACAAAAAGTAATTATGGTGTGTTCATATTTGGGGCAGTCTAAACACATACTTTAATAATTAAATAAAATAATATCATGGATTACTATGAAAACATAATTACTAAAAATATTTGATATTAATAAGTAAATATTAATTTAATTTTGGATATATATGTAACACCCCAAGATTTTATGAGATATATTCTTTTTAATTTCTTTGATGTCTTCTATTTTACACTACACCAAGATTAGCTTGTACTATACGCAACACCATATTAGCTTGCAGTATACACAACACTATTCTTGGCTCGTGTTACACACAATTTCAAGTTCGTTTTGTAGAAATTATTCTACGCATCATTAAGTATAAATTTTTTTAATTTATAAATGAAATAAGATTTGATTATGTTATACGCAACACAAAAGGGAGCTTCCACTACATGAAACCCTGACTTGGCTTGCATTACACGCAATCACGACCTTCCTCCATAGCCTGTGTAGTACACAATACCGAGTTTCGCAAAACAATGATATATTATTATAATATTGTTATGAACTAGCCGTTATGAATAGTATTAACTATATTTTGAATTTTATA
The DNA here is from genome assembly GCA_963277665.1 of Viscum album. Taxonomy (NCBI): domain Eukaryota; kingdom Viridiplantae; phylum Streptophyta; class Magnoliopsida; order Santalales; family Viscaceae; genus Viscum; species Viscum album. The sequence goes on along the minus strand of OY728153.1, from coordinate 1,351,318,289 downwards.
ACATTATTATTCACCTTACAAATTTTATAGAACATGGTATGAGAAGAAAATAAATTTTTCGGGTAAAATAAGTATTTTTTCAAAAAATGAAGTTTTGCCACCATTTGATGGTGGACACACATTAAATCTAGTTTTTGACATGTTTATAAGTTAAATTTGACTAAATAAAATTTTTCTTTGGAATCAGGATATAAAAATTTACTTTGGATAATTTTTTCATATTATTTTGATAAATTTCATATTATAATGAATAGTAAAAAAGCTATATTTTAATTAAATGCAACTTTTTTCATCATAATAATTTATATGGTAAAATTACAATATTGAATGGTTTTAAATTATAAATAGAATATATTATTACCGTTTAATATAATTTGTGTCGTTAGCATTGCTTTTAAATTGAACTCATAGGTAAAATAATTTCATTCTTTTGCAATGTTTTAACTTTTAAAACTCATTTTCATAACAACGGGATTAATTTTAAATTAATTTCTGAAACTTTTTTTATTTTAATTTGGAAAAATGGATTCCATATTTAGAATCAGTAGGTCCAAATTATGTTAATAGGCTACTACTTTTTTTGGGGCACAATGAATAGGAACTACGATAAATTTTATTTACCATAGTTAAAGGTAAATTTGGTAATTAAGGGTAAATATAATATTATAAAATTACCCTAACACTTCTCTTAATATAATTGGATGATTATATTGCATCCTAAGGCATATGCGGGTTGAAATGGAATCCATTGAAACCCACTTGGATGTGATTAAGACATTTAATTTATTTTATTTTAAATAAAGTGAAATATGTCTCACTCAAACTTTAATAATTAAAGTATTTTTAATATAAGGTTATAAAGAATATAAATTATATTATAAATACTCATTTGAAAGCTAAAATTTCTTTCTTTTTTATGGTAATTTATTTGTAATTCTTATGTGATATTTAATTACCTTAATAGGTTATACATTAATGATACCGAAATTTTTTACTTAGTAAAAAATCAATAATATGGTTTTTATTAAAGTAATAATACCCATATAAAGGCCCAAACACTTGACCAAAACCTATTTTTAGAGTATATATATACGATAATCATCGAAGGATAGACTTTGGGACCATTTGGAGCCGTATAAATGATATCATGACATTTATAATTTTTTTATAATGTCATTGTTGTCACCTTCATAACTTAATAAATATAACAATTTAAATGTTGTGATTTTAAGATGATAAATTCTAGTAAAACTATTATTATTAAAGGTAATAGATTTATCTTCATCATAGGATTTTATTTTTAATTTTTATGCAACAAATAAGTATATTAAATAATTATAACAAAAATGTTCCAGTAATTATTTTATTAAGAGAAATATCAAAAATATGGTTTTAAACAATTAAAATAAATATTATATTAACTATTTAATGTGCTCCAAAAATTTTATATATTAATATGACATGTTATAAATCTATTAAATATTTTTTATCAAATATATCTTCTCTGTGGATTTTATTTAAATTCAAATAAATGAATTGTGTCAAAATTGACACTATTGATATTTCATGAAAATAACATATTATTAAATTGATTATAAATCACTAAAATATTTAGAAATTACAAATTAAAATTTATATGGTCTACCATGTCATAAATTATCAAATTATGTACAATTAAAAATACATATGTAAGTATTTATAACCATTTAAAATTTATAACATTATTACCACAAATAAAATTAAATATTTTAATAAGGAGAAATCAAAATGATAATGTTTAAATTAAAATCCAAACATTTTTAAATTTTATTGGTTGGTGGGATTAAAACCCTATATTATCTCATATCCAGATGTAAGTCACTTTGGATGTTTTTATGTGGGGTTTTTGTTTATTATAAATTAGTATTTTTGAGGATTCCAAAAGTGGCCCTCTCCTCTCTTATATAAGGGAACCTCCTCCCTCTCCTCCTCACACCACATTGAGCTTTCACGTTCGGCCAACCCCTGCCAATTTCTCTTCTTCACTTCCCTAGCAACATAATAGAGGTCCCCGACTTCTTCAAAGACCAACTTTAGTGCCCTACGAGGAGGTTTAGAAGAGGCGCGTCGAAGAAGAGGTAATATCCTTCTACTGATATGTTATTATTAATATGAACTAACCCTATTTCACATTTTCTCCATCCTACAGAAAACAAAATAATTGCACATGCGTAAGTACGGAATACCATCTCCATGCCATAGTGTAATCTATTTTTCCACCACCACCTTACTTGGATGAGTATAATGGTGTAAAGAATAACTATATATGGTTATTATAACATGATAATAATTCTGAGAAATTATATCATCCACTCCAATTCCATTCAATAATTATGGGAATCATATCATCACTCGTGCGTACGTATGGATTACTGTCTCCACGACGCGATGAGATTCATTCTCCATGTAAACCATTAAATTATGATTATAAAGTATATATATTAAATAATCATGAAATATATGTCATATTAATGATACTGGATTTATGTATATGTTATTTACTTACTTGCATTTAATTTAATAAGGAAACGAAGACAACGTTCAAGCGTACGTATGACCTGCCATCTCCATTAACAGTGTATTTCATTCCATTTATCATTATATTATATGATAAAAATATATTATATATAAATCATGTTTTAAATTCTAGTAATATGTAATCATGATCTATGTAATCATATGAAGAATTAAAAGTCAAAACATGTATGATAAATGAATCAATTTTACCGAAAAAACTTCTTTAACATGGAATTGACAAAAGGACAGGTAATATAAAGTCGTAAGTGAATCATTTATGATATCAAAAATATTTTTATGGTTCTGTTACAGGTTAATAATATGTTTAAATCCACTATACAAGAGTCTTGGACACATATGGAAAAAATTGTGCATAAGGTAAGGGATAATTTTCCAAATCTCATTTTTACCCGAGATTTCTTATACGTAAGTATTTACTGGGGTTATATTTTTCATCCATGTCTATAAAAATGTTTTTCATAAATTGTTTAATATTCTTCAATGTATGTTTAAATTAATTTTTACCCCTATTTGACTTTTACACTGTGTTTTGGATGTAGTATTTTTTTACCATACGATGAACTTTTTGACTTTTATTGAAAAAGTACGAGGAGAATGCTTTTTTACTTATACGGTATGAATAGATTTTTACGGTTTCATAATGCATAATTTTCATGAAGATTAATCTACAAGATTTAATGATAATTTTCAACAAAAGCATTTTCTTTTAAAATGGAATGGCATTTTGTTAAAAGAAAATGGTTTTGAAGAAGAAAGGATATTTTCCTAAAAATTCATTTCAAGTGTTTGGTCAAAACTACATTCCATCTAAGATGAAATTATTTAGTATGATTATGTTTCAAGTATAATTTCTCTATTATTTATATGGTTTGATTATTCTAATGATTAAATGGTATCCATTTGTTTTATATGGATTATGTTATGATGGGATGATGTTTATGAAACCCATTTTATTCATTGGGTTATGATGAATGATTTAGGATTATTTTGTGGCACAAGTAAGAATGATTTCATTATGAGATGGGTGGGACCTATATCTCTCTCCAATTCATTGGGTAATGATTTATATCTCATGAGATAAACATGTCTAGATTGGAAAGTCAATCCGGTTCAGTAATCCAGGGCTAGACTGGCAAGTAAACCTGGTTCACTAATGGAAATTGTCCACTATGATGGTCTTGGAAGAAATGCCTTGGCTACTATGGAAATAATAACATGTTCTTAAGGGTTTTTCACAATTACATGCTTTATTCCCATGTTATTTTATCATGATTGATGTTCCATTATGATCTATGCCTTACGTACATCCATGTTTTATGTCATTTCTCATGATTTTGATGTTTAAACATTATGTTCATGTTTTTAAATTAAAATTTATATGGTTTGGTTTATTTTCTCTATAATCACCCTTACTGATAATTTGATCTCACCATTTATATTTTTTCTTTTCCTCGGGATTTAATGAATGTTTTTAGGTAAGAAAACAAATAGGGAAGACCTTTTTGGGAGATGTTGAAGATCATTCACCATGACTAGTAGATGTTGTTACATGTTTCGAAAGACACTAAACTATTATGGTCTTTGGGTGTCTATTTCTGTTATATATTAAGTATTCCACAAAATTAATGTAATGTCTATGTACATCAATCTATGGGTCTCTGCAGTTGGTATTAGAGGAAAGGTTTAGTTAACCCTTAGAAACCAGGATGTGAAAAATTTAGTGAGATCTGTAGAGATATTTCTAAGGTAGTTCTAGGGATGTCCCTAAGGATTAGTATAAGTATATGTTACAGTCATATAATTATGATAATGATCATGAATAACCTAGGATTAAACCTAAGATGTTAGATATTTAATGTACTCCCCTTGATTATGTTGTTTTCCTAGTATGATTTTTCCTCTCACACTGTTTTTTTGGGTTTTAGAAAATGGATGGAAAGTATAAGATTCATGTTAATGGAGAATATGATGGAAAATGGAATGATATTCTTCCTGAGCATCCAAATGAAATGGGATTTGGAAGGCGAAACATCGTTATTTTTCCTAATCAGCAATCTCATAATATTATCAATAATATAATGTTTGGTAAGTTTCCTGACTCTTCTAACAAGAGAAAGATGGAGTTTCATAATGATCTTAGAGGAAAGAAAGTTCAATTTACCTCATGTAAATCATGTGGGAAGAGGCATCAAAGAGAATGTTTCAAAAAGAACTAGAAGATTCTTTGGGTTTGAAAAAGAAGGACACAAAGCTAGTAATTGCAAAGGAAAATGTTCAGTTAACACAATGGACAAGGATAATGGTATTGCTAAAAAATCAACAAAGGTTAAATGATTTAAATTGGGAATGTATGGGCATTATGAAAATCAATGCCTTAAGGGAAAATATCATGAAGAGAATCAACATGGTCGTATGGGTAGTATTTATATTGATGATGATGAAGAGACTACAAATGATATATCAGATGAAAGAAGTGTTGAAGAATAAAATAAATAAGCTCAGTCAATGGTTTAAGAATCTAGTGGAATGATTGCATTTTTATCAAAAATAATGTATGGTACTATGGAATAAAGAAAAATATAAGGATTGTTACACTATTGTTTTTCCTTGAGTATTTGAAAATATATGTTGACTGGTACTGGTAACCATGAAAAGTGATTGAAATATTTTTGGAAATCACCTAATATGCACATAAAGAAGGGATAAGAAGATAACGAAATGTTTGATAGTATTAATGAGCACATGACTGCTATAAGGACAAAGTGATATCATGGTTTGAGTATATAGAATTTCTTGGATTTTGGTATGTGGAAAGAGTTACCTTTTGACAACATTAAGGTTTTTACTAAGGTTCTATGGTAATTTATGTTTCAAGAGAATACATGATTAAGGTATTCACGTGTTTGGAATGTGATGAATAAGATATATCTTATGATATATGGGGGATAAATGATGGTATTCACATGCTTGTTATGTGACCATTCCAGTAATCATTTTCTTTATACTATGAGATTGGACAGATTTATTTTTTATAAGTCTAAAGATTGGAATGGATTATGTCGGACATCATATTATATTTTTTAAGGCTAGAACTTTTTTCGATATTATTTATGTAATGTTATAATAGTGTTGTTTTAGAAAAAGGACAACCTGTAGGATGGGCGAAAACCCGTCATGTTAGACATGGTTGCAGGAATCGAACCCACAAACGATGTAAGAAATGCCTTTATCGCCTACCACTAGCCTAAAAGAAGTCCCTCGTTAGTAGAAATTAGTTTTCTTTTATTAAGCAGTATGATAGTTGAATTATAAGTCCATTTTGGGAATCATATACGGTTAATCTCACCGTAAGATAGACTTCTATATATAACATTCACTAACCTTATGTTTGAGATAGATGGAATGACCTATCATTCAATCTCATGATCTGCTAACACTTTATGGAATACAAATTCAACTTCATTTCATTAAGAGATGAAGTGGAAATTTTTTAAGGCATGAGCAACGGTGAGATTGTACCAAAATCAAGTAAGTATTTCTTCTAATTAAAAAATTCTTCAACATTAGGGAAATGATCTTTAAAACAAATAATTTTGTCCTAGTACCCTCATATCCGATGAATTAGATGGTACCTTAGATCATCACAAATTTATGACTTTGTGATTATTGGCATTTTCATAGCCATGTACTCTTCCATTTTCATCAGAACATGATGGTTATATTTCTCTTCCATATCCATATTTTCATTTTTGTTCTCCTATGAGGAAACCCAGTGATGAGTTAATTTGGGTATCCATTACGTTTCATACTTCACTTTTTAAAATTAAGTTTTAGTATTCATTTTTACGATGTGGGTTTCCATGAATGAATCTTTCAAGTAGTAAATTCTTTATAACCCCAATGAATTTCTAGGGAAAAATTATTTTTAAGTGGGGTAGAATGTAACACCATGATATTTTATGAGATATATTCTTTTTAATTTCTTTTATGTCTTCTATTTTATACTACACCAAGATTATCTTGTACTATACACAACACCTTATTAGCATGCAGTATACGCAACCCTAATCTTTGATCGTGTTACACATAATTTCAAGTTCATTTTGTAGAAATTATTCTACGCAACATTAAGTATAGATTTTGTTTAATGTATAAATGAAATAAGTTTTGATTATGTTATACGCACCACCAAAGGGATCTTCCACTACACGTAGCCCTGACTTGGCTTGCATTACATGCAATCGCGACCTTCCTCGATAGCGTGTGTTGTACACAATACCAGGTATCACTAAACAACGATATATTGATGTAATATTATTATGAAATAGCCGTTATGAATTTTATTAACTATATTTTGAAATTTATAACATTATTATTCATCTTATAAATTTTCTAGAACATGTTATGAGAAGAAAATTAATTTTTCATGTAAAATAAATATTTTTATAAAATGCAGTCTTGCCGCCTTTTGATTGCGCACCCACTTTAAATATAATTTTTGACATGTTTATAAGTTCAATTTGACAAAATATAATTCTTCTTTGGAATCAGGATATAAAATTTTTAATTGGATAAATTTTTCATATTATTCTGATAACTTTCATATTTTAATGAATAATAAAAACACGCTTTATTTAAATTAAAAACAACTTTTTTCATAATAATAATATATATGGTTAAATTATAATATTTAATAGTTTTAAAGTATAAATAGAATATATTTGTACCATTTAATACAATGTATGTCATTATCATTGATTTTACATTGAATTCATAGGTAAAATCATTTCAATCTTTTGCAATGTTTTAACTTTTAAAACACGTTTTCATAACAATGGGATTAATTTTAAATTAATTTCTGAAACTTATGTTATATGAATTTGGAAAAATGGATTCCATATTTGGAATCAGTAGGTCCAAATTATGTTAATAGGCTACTTTTTATTTTTGGGCACTATAAATAGTAACAATGTTAAATTTTATTTACCATAGTAAAAGGTAAATCTGGTAATTAAGGATAAATATAATATTATAAAATTACCCTAACACTTGTATTAATATAATTGGATGATTATATTTCGTCCTATGGAATATGTGGGTTGAAATGGAATCCAGTGAAACCCACTTGGATGTGATTAAGACCTTTAATTTATTTTATTTTAAAGAAATTGAAATATGTCTCACTCAAACTTTAATAATAAAAGTATTTTTAATATAAGGTTATAGAGAATATAAATTCGATTATAAATACTCATTTTAAAGATAAAATTTCTTTCTTTTTATGTTAATTTATTTTTAATTTTTAAGTGGTATTTAATTACGTTAATATCTTATACATTAATGATACAAAAATTATTTACTTAGTGAAAAATCAATAATATAGTTTTTATTAAAGTAATAATACCAATCAAAAGGCCCAAACACTTGACCAAAACCTATTTTTAGAGTATATATATACCATAATCATCCAAGGGTAGACTTTGGGAAAATTTGGAGCCGTATAAAAGATATTATGACATTTATAATTGTTTTTTAATAATGTCAAAGTTGTCACCTTCATAACTAAATAAATATAAAAATTTAAATGCTATGATTTTAAGATGATAAATTCTAGTAAAAGTATTATTATGAATGGTAATATAATTATCTTCATCATAGGATTTTATTTTTAATTTTTATGCAACAAATAAGTATATTAAATAATTATACAAAAATGTTATAGAAATTATTTTATTAAGAGAAATATCAAGAAAATGGTTTTAAAAATATTAAAATAAATATTATATGAACTATTTAATGTGCTTCACAAATTTTATAGATTATTATGACATGTTAAAAATCTATTAAATATTTTTTATTGAATATAACTTCTCTGTGTATTTTATTTAAATTCAAATAAATTAATTGTGTCAAAATTGACACTAATGATATTTCATGAAAATAACATATTACTAAATTGTTTATAAATCACAAAAATATTTATAAATTACAAATTAAAATTTATATGGTCTAAAATGTCATAAATTATCAAATTATTTACAATTAACAACACATAAGTAAGTATTTATAACTATTTAAAATTTATAACATTATTACCACAAATAAAATTAAATATTTAAATAAGGATAAATAAAAATGATAATGTTTAAATTAAAATAAAAAAATGTTTAAATTTAATTGGTTTGTGGGATTAAAACCCTATATTATCTCATATCTATATTTGAGTCAATTTGGAAGTTTTTATATGGGGTTTTAGTTTATTATAAATTAATATTTTTGAGGATTCCAGAAGTGGCCCTCTCCTCTCTTATATAAGGGAACCTCATCCCTCTCCTCCTTACACCACATTGAGCCTTCAAGTTCGGATAACCACTACCAATTTATCTTCTCCACTTCCCTAGAAACATAATAGAGGTCCTGGACTTCTTCAAAGACCAACTTTAGTGCCCTGCAAGGAGGTTTAGAAGAGGCGCGTTGAGGAAGAGGTAATATCCTTTACCGATTCTTTCAAGCTCATTTCTTCTTCTACTTCCTCTTCTTCTGTTGTTTCATAATAATTTAATAACATCATTATCATTATATACTGATAGGTTATTATTAATATGAACCAAACATATTTCACCTTTTATCCATCCTACAAAAAATGAAATCATCGCTCGTGCGTACGTACAGAATACTATCTCCACGCCGTGGTGTAATCTGTTTTTCCACCACCACCTTGCTTGGATGAGTATAATGGTGTAAATAATAACTATATATGGTTATTATAACATGATACTAATCTTTGATATTATATCTCCACTCTAATTCCATTCAATTATTATGGGAATGATATCATCGCTCGTGCGTACGTATGGATTACCATCTCCACGACGCGATGTGATTCATTCTCAAAGTTAACCATTCAATAATGATTATAAAGTATATATATTAAATAATAATGAAATTTATGACATATTAATGATACTTTATTTATTTATATGTTATTTACTTACTTCCATTCAATTTAATAAGGAAACGAAAACAGCGTTCAAGCGTACGTATGGCATACCATTTCCATGAACGGTCTATTTCATTCTATTTATAATTCTATTATATGATGAATATATATTATATATAAATCATGTTTTACATTCTGGAAATTTGTAATCATAATCTATGTAATCATATTAATAATTAAAATTCAAATCATGTACGATAAATGAAACAATTTTACCCAAAACACTGCTTTTTCATGGAATTGACAAAAGAACAGGTAATATAAAGTCATAAGTGAATCATGTATGATATCAAAAATATTTTTATGGTTCTGTTTAATGTTAATAATATATTAAAACCCACTATAAAGGAGTCTTGGACACATACGGAAGAAATTGGAAATAAGTTAAGGGATAATTTTCCAAATCTCATTTTTATTCGAGATTTCTTATACATAAGTATTTACTGGGGTTATATTTCCCTTCCATGTCTATAAAAATGTTTTACATAAAGTGTTTAATTTTCTTCCATGTATGTTTAAATTTATTTTTACCCCTTTTTGACTTTTACACTATGTTTTGGATGGATTCTTTTTTTGTTTACCATATGAGGAACTGTTTTACTTTTATGGCAAAAGTACAAGGAGAATGTTTTTTTACTTATACGGCATGAATGGATTTTTACAGTTTCATAATACCTAATTTTCATGAAGCTTCCTCTACAATATTTCATGATTATTTTCAACAAAATCATTTTCTTTAAAAATTGAATGGAATTTTGTTAAAAGAAAATGATTTTGAAGAACAAAGAATATTTTCCTCAAAATTAATTTCGACTATTTTGTCGAAAATATTTTCCATCTAAGATGACATTATTTAGTATGATTATGTTTCATGTTTAATTTCTATATTATTTATATGGTTTGATTATTGTTATGATGAAATGATATCTATTTTTTATATTGATTATGTTATGATGGGATGATGTTTATAAAACCCATTTTATTCATTAGGTTATGATGAATGATTTATGTTTATTTTGTGTCACAAGTAAGAATGATTTCAGTATGAGATGGGTGGGGCCTATATCTCTAACAATGCATTAGGTAAAGATTTATATCCCATGAGATAAAATGGCTGGAATGGAAAGTCAATCTGGTTCAGTAATACAGGGCTGGATTGGCAAGTAAACCTGGTTCAGTAATGGAAATTGTCCACTATGATGGTCTTGGCAAAAAGGCCTTGGCTACTATGGAAATCATATCATCTACTTAAGGGTTTTCCACAATTACATTTTTTATTACCATGTTATTTTATCATGATTGATGTTCCATTATGATCTATGCCTTACGTACTGCCATGTTTTATGTCATTGCTCAAGATTTTGATGTTTAAACATTACGTTCATGTTTTTAAATTAAAATGTATATGGTTTGTTTTATTTTATCCTTGCTTAACCCTACTGAGAATTTGAGCTCACCCTTTATATGTTTTCTTTTCCCTAGGATTTAAGGAAAGGTTTTAAGTAAGAAAACAAATAGGGAAGACCTTTATGGGAGATGTTGAAGATCTTTACCCATGACTAGAAGATGTTGTTCCGAGTTTCCAAAGACACTATACTATTATGGTCTTTGGGTGTCTGTCTCTGTTATATATTATGTACTCCAAAAACTTAATGTAATGTCTATGTGTATAAAGCTATGGGACTCTGTAGTTGGTATCATAGGAAAGGTTTAGTTAACCTTTGGAAACCAGGATGCGAGAACTTTAGTAAGATCTGTTGAGATATTTCTAAGGTAGTTCAAGGAATGTCCCTAAGGTTTAGTATATGTATAGGTTACAGTGCTAGAATTATGATAATGATCATGAATAACCTAGGATTAAACCTAAGATATTAAATATTTAAAGTACTCAACTTGATTATGTTGTTTTCCTAGTATGATTTTTTCCTCTCACACTATTTTTTTGGGTTTTAGAAAATGACTAGAAACTAGAATATTCATGTTAATGGACAATATAATGGACAATGGAATGATATTATTCCTGAGAATCCAAATGAAATGGGATTTGGAAGGTAGAAAATCGTTATTATGCTTAATCAGTAATATCATAATATGATCAATAATATCAACATTGGTAAGTTTCCTGACTCTTCTAATAAGAGAAAGATGTAGTTTCATGACGATTATAGAGGAAAGAAAGATCAATTTCCCTCATGTAAATCATGTGGGAAGAGGAATCAAGGATAATATTTCAAAGGAACTATAAGATGATTTGGGTGTGGAAAAGAAGGACACAAAGCCAATAATTACAAAGTAAAATGTTCAGTTAACACAATGGATAAGGATAATGGTATTGCTAAAACATCAACAAAGTTTAAATGTTTTAAATGTGGAATGTACATGCATTATGAAAATCAATACCTTAAGGGAAAATATCAGGAAGAGAATCAACATGGTAGTATGGGTAGTATTTATGTTGATGATGATGACGAGACTACAAATGATATATGAGATGAAAGAAGTGTTGAATAATAATATGAAGAAACTCAGTCAATTGTTTAAGAATCTTATGGAATGATTTCATTTTTATCAAGAATAATGTATGGTACTTTGGAATAAAGAAAAATATAAGGATTGTTACACTATTGTTTTTCTTTGAGTATTTGAAAGTATATGTTGAATGGTACCGGTAACCATGAAAACAGATTGAAATATTTTTGGAAAGCACCTAATATGCACATAAATAAGGGATAAGGAGATAATGAAATGTTTGATATTATTAATGAGCTCATGACTGATATAAGGACAATGTGATATCATGATTTGAGTATATAGAATTTTTGGGATTTTGATATGTGGAAAGTGTTACCAATTGACAACATTCATGTTTTCACTAAGGTTCTATGGTAATTTATGTTTCAAGAGAATAGATGATTAAGGTATTCACATGTTTGGAATGTGATGAAAAATATATATCTTATGATATATGGGGGATAAATGATGGTATTCACATGCTTATTATGTGACCTTTATATTAATAATTTTCTTTATACTATGAGATTGGACATATTTCTTTTGGATAATTCTAAATATTGGAATGGATATGTCAGAAATCAGATAGCATTGTTTAAGGATAGAACTTTTTTTTGATATTTTTTTCTGTAATTTTATAATAGTGTAGTTTTAGAAAAAGGAAAACCTATAGGACGGGCGACAAACCGTCACTTCGGACATGGTTGCGGGAATCGAACCCTCAAATGAAGTGAGGCGTGACTGTATCCCCTACCACTGGCCTACAAGAAGTCCCTAGTTAGTAGAAATTAGTTTTCTTTTATTAATCAGTATGATAGTTGAAGTATAAGTCCATTTTTGGAATCATATATGGTTAATCTCACCATAAGATGGACCTCTGTATATAACATTTTCTTACCTTATGTTCGAGACAAATGGAATGACCTATCATTCTATCGCATGATCTGCTAACTCCTCACGAAAGACAAATTCAACTTCATTTCTTTAAGAGATGAAATGGAAATTTTTTTAAGGCACGAGCAACAATGAGATTTTACCCAAATCAAGTAAGTATTTCTTTTAATTCAAAAATTATTCAACATTTAGGAAATGATCTTGAAAACAAAAAACATTGTCCTAGTACCCTCATATCCTATGAATTAGATGGTACCTTAGATCATCACAAATTTATGGCTTTGTGATTGTTGGCATTTTCATAGCCATGTTGTCTACCACTCTTCATTAGAACATGATGGTAATATTTCTCTTCCATAACCATATTTAAACCAATGTTCTCTAATGAGGAAACCCAGTTATGAGTTAATTTTTGAATCCATTACGTTTCATACTTCACTTTTTAAAATTCTGTTTTAGTATTCCTTTTTACGATGTGGGTTTCTATGAATGAAACTTTCAAGTAGTAAACAATTTATAACCCTGACGAATTTCGAGGGCGAAATTCATTTTAAGGGGGGTAGAATGTAACACCATGAGATTTTATGAGATATATTCTTTTGAATTTATTTTATGTCTTCTATTGTACACTACACCAAGATTAGTTTGTACTATACGCAACACCGTATTATCATGCAGTATACGTAACACTATTCTTGGACCGTGTTATACATAATTTCAAGTTCATTTAGTAAAAATTATTCTATGAACCATTAACTATAGATTTTTCTTAATGTATAAATGAAATAAGTTTTGATTATTTTATACACAACACCAAAGGGATCTTCCACTACATGCAGCCCTAACTTGGCTTGCATTACACGCAATCGTGACCTTCCTCGATAGCGTGTGTAGTACGCAATACCAAGTTTCGCTAAACAACGACATATTAATATAATATTATTATGAACAAGACTTTATGAATAGTATTAAATATATTTTTAAATTTATAACATTATTATTAATCTTCTAAATTTTCTAGAACATGGTATGAGTAGAAAATAATTTTTTCGTGTAAAATAAGTATTTTTAAAAAAATGCAGTTTTGACGGCTTTTGATTGTGCACCCACATTAAATATAGTTTTTGACATGTTTATAAGTTTCATTTAACAAAATAAAATTCTTATTTGGAATATGGATATAAAAATTTACTTTGGATAAAATTTTCATATTATTCTGATAACTTTCATATTATAATGAATAGTAAAAACACGCCATATTTTAATTAAAAACAAATTCTTTCATCATAATGATTTATATGAATAAATTATAATATTTAATGGGTTTAAAATATAAATAGAATATATTTTTACCATTTAATATAATTTATATCACTATCATTGATTTTACAATGAATTCATAGGTAAAATCATTTCAATCTTTTGCAATGTTTGTACTTTTAAACTCTTTTTCATAACATTGGGATTAATTTTAAATTAATTTCTGCAAATTCTGTTATTTGAATTTGGGAAAATGGATTCCATATATGGAATCAGTAGGTCAAAATTATTTTAATAGGTTACTTTTTATTTTTGGGCACTATAAATAGTAACAACGGTAAATTTTATTTACCATAGTTAAAGGTAAATCGGGTAATTAAGGGTAAATATAATATTATAAAATTACCCTAACACTTCTCTTAATATAATTGGATGATTATATTTTTTCCTATAGAATATGTGGGTTGAAATGGAATCCATTAAAACCCACTTGGTTGTGATTAAGACCTTTAATTTATTTTATTTTAAAGAAAATGAAATATGTCTCACTCAAAGATTAATAATTAAAGTTATTTTAATATAAGGTTATACAGAATATAAATTAGATTATAAATAATAATTTTAACTCTAAAATGTTTTTATTTGTTATGGTAATTTTTTTGTAATTTTATGTGATATTTAGTTACCTTAATAGCTTATACATTAATGATGCAGAAATAATTTACTTAGTCAAAAATCAAAAATATAATTTTTATTAAATTAATAATACTCATTATAAGGCCCAATCACTTGACCAAAACCCATTTTTTGAGTATATAGATACCATAAGCATCCAAGGGTCTACTTTGGGACCATTTGAAGGCTTATAAAAGGGATTATGACATTTATATTATATTATTTTTAATAATGTGAAAGTTGTCACCTTCATAACTTAATAAATATAACAATTTAAATCTTGTGATTTTAAGACTATAAAGTCTAATACAAGTCTTATTATGAAATTAAATAGACTTATCTTCATCATTGAAGTTTTTTTTAATTTTTATACAATAAATAAGTTTATTAAATAATTATACAAAAATTTTATATTAATTATTTTGTTAAGAGAAATATCAAATAAATGGTTTTAAAAATATTAGAATAAATATTATATGAACTATTTAATATACTCAACTAATTTTATAGAATAATATGACATTTTATGAATATATTAAATATTTTTTATCGAATATATATTCTCTGTGGAGTATATTTAAATTCAAATAAATGAATTGTTTTAAAACTGACACTATTGATATTTCATGAAAATAACATATTATTAAATTGTTTAAAAATCACAAAAAATATTTAAAATTTACAAATTAAAATTTCTATGGTCTAAAATGTCATAAATTATCAAATTATGTACCATTAACAACACATAATTAAGTATTTATAACCATATAAAATTTATAACATTATTACCACAAATAAAATTAAATATTTAAATAAAGATAAATCAAAATTATAAGGTTTAAAATAAATTCAAAAAATGTATAAATTTGATTGGTTGATGGGATTACAACCCTATATTTTCTTATATCCAAATTTGAGTTGCTTTGGAAGTTTTTATGCGGGGTTTGAGTTTATTATTAATTAATATTTTTGAGGATTCCATAAGTTGCCCTCTCCTCTCCTATATTAGGGCACCTCTTCCCTCTCCTCCTCACACCACATTGAGCTTTCATGCTCGGAAAACCCCTAACCATTTCCCTTATCCAATTATCTATCACCAAAATAGAGGTCCTGGTCTTCTTCAAAGACCAACTTTAGTGCCCTACGAGGAGGTTTAGAAGAGGCACATCGAATAAGAGGTAATATCCTTTACCGATTCTTTCAAGTTCATTTCTTCTTCTACTTCCTCTTATTTTTTTTGTTTAATAGTACAGTAATAACATCAGTATCACTCATACACTGATATGTTATTATAAATATGAACCAACCCTATTTCACCTTCTATCCATCCTATGGAAAATGAAATCATCGCGCGTGTGTACGTACAGAATACCGTCTCCACGCCGTGGTGTAATCTGTTTTTCCTCCACCACCTTACTTGGATGGGTATAATGGTGTAAAGAATAAATATATATAGTTATTATAATACGATAATAATTCTGAGATATTATATCATCCACTTTAATTCCATTCAATAATTATGGGAACAATATCATCACTCGTGTGTACGTATAGACTACCGTCTCCACGACGCGATGGAATTCATTCTCCAAGTTAACCATTAATGAATGATTATAAAGTATATATATTGAATTATTAGGATATATATAACATATTAATGATACTGGATTTATTTATATGTTAAATACTTACTTCTATTCAATTTAATAAGGAAACGAAAATAGCGTTCATGCGTACGTACGACCTACCGTCTCCATGAACTATGTATTTAATTCCATTTATCAATCTATTATATGATGAATATATATTATATATAAATCATTTTTTACATTAAAGAAATATGTAATAATGATCTATATAATCATATGAATAATTACAAGTCAAAACATGTATGATAAATGAAGTTTTTTTACCCAAAACACTGTTTTAACATGGAATTGACAAAAGAACGGGTAATATAAAGTCGTATGTGAATCATGTATGATATCATAAATATTATTTTCAGTCTATTACAAGTTAATAATATATTTAAACCCACTATACAGGAGTCTTGGACACATATTGAAGAAATTGTACATAAGGTAAGTTATTATTTTTCAAATCTCATTTTTTTCCAAGATTACTTATACCTAAGTATTTACTGGGGTTATATTTTTCATCCATGTCCATAAAAATGTTTTTCATAAAGTGTTTAATATTATTACATGTTTGTTTAAATTCATCTTTAACCCTCATTGACTTTTACACTATTTTATGGAAGGATTCTTTCTCTTGTTTACCATATGAGGAACTTTTCGACTTTTCTGAAAAAAGTATGAGGAGAATGATTTTTTAATTATATGACATGAACATAATTTTATGGTTTAATAATGACTAATTTTCATGAAGATTACATTATAATATTTCATGATTACTTTCAACAAAATACATTTCTTTTAAAACTGAATTTCATTTTGTAAAAAGAAAATGATTTTGAAGAAGAAAGGATATTTTCATCAAAATTCATTTAAAATGTTTTGTCAAAACTATTTTCCATCTAAGATGAAATTATTTAGTACGATTATGTTTCAATTATAATGTCTATATTATTTCCATGGTTTTATTTTTCTTTTGATGAAATGATATCCATTTCTTTTATATGGATTATGTTATGATGGGTTGATGTTTATGAAACCCATTTTATTCATTGGGTTATGATGAATGATTTATGTTTATTTTGTGGCACAAGGATGAATGATTTCATGATGAGATAGGTGGGACATATATCTCCCTCCAATGAACTGGGTAAAGATTTAAATCTCATGAGATAAACATGGCAGGAATGACAAGTCAATCCGGTTCAGTAATACAAGGCTGGAATGAAAAATAAACTCGGTTCAGTAATGGAAATTTTCCACTATGATGGTCTTGGTAGAAATACCTTGGCTACTATGGAAATAATATAATGTTCTTAATGGTTTCCCACAATTACATGTTTAATATCCACGTTATTTTATCATGATTTATGTTCTATTACGGTCAATGCCTTACGTACTGCCATGTTTTATGTCATTTCTCAAGATTTTGATGTTTAAACTTTATGTTCATGTTTTTAAATTTAAATGTATATGGTTTGTTTTATTTTTTCCTTTCTTAACATTACTAAGAATTTTAACACACCCTTTATATGTTTTCTTTTCCCCAGGATTTAAAGAAAGGTTTTAGGTAAGAAAACAAATAGGGAAGGTCTTTATGGGAGATGTTGAAGATCTTTCACCATGACTAGAAGATGTTGTTCCGAGTTTCCAAAGACACTAAACTATTACGGTCCTTGGGTGTCTATTTTTGTTATATATTAAGTATTATAAAAAATTAATTTAATTTATATGTATGTCAAGCTATGGGTCTCTACAATTTAATGGTAAAATTAATATTAAACTCATTAATAAATATACCAATACATACCTGTTAAATGATACTGAAGCCTGCTAATAACATATTTTTACATTATGGATCACTACCATAACTCATATAGACTGAAATTATGAAATTATAATTTTATATAAAAAATAAATTCTAGTACCTTGTATTATATTGTAATTAATATATTTTTTTGAATAATAACATCATCACCACTATTATGAAACTAGTTCGGAATGATCATGATTACTCAAACCTGATTTTGAAAATAGACTATAACTAACTAATATAAATATAGATATTATTTATAAAGGATTTTTATAGAATATAATAGATATGAATAATTATTTTAAATAGTTGATTAATATATGTATCTATTTTTATATAATATATAGCAGAAACATAGTAAAAGTCATGAATTATGATAAGGGTTTCTTGTCTCAAATTTATGCTATTGAAACATATTTCATATTGTACACAATGAGTCCATTTATTTTTTTTGGTTTCTGCATAATGAGTTTATTTTACAATATCAATATTAATCATTTAGTTTTAATATACGTATAGTGTTATTTATTTAAATGGCCTTTGATACAATGAATTCTAAGGTTGTTTGGTTTATTGGTCTATATTTTTAATTACATGAGACATGTTTTATATTATTCACACCCATTTATTTATTATAGTGTATTCACTACCCTATTTCCTTAAATTATGTCAATTTATATTAATTTGTAATCGGTATAATGGTTAATATGTATCCAAAAAACACACACACCTAGGAACTCAAGTGGGTCAACCCTTATCCCTCCCTATATGGAATGGTAAGAAGCACCTGAACTATTTTATTTCATATGATATCATATGGTCTAGTTGACCTAATTTAAATTACAATTATGAAATGCCCTATTTCATGAATTCCTACAATGTGTGATAAATTCCCAATGGATTAGTGCACATAATGTCATGTCATTGGTCAAAGGCCTTATCACCCCTTATATAAGCATCAAATCGTGTAACCATTATGGATTCTACATAACCACAATGATTATAATTAAAATATTATCCTCACCTTAGAATCCCCTTTGTAGGAGAACCATCTAAAAAATATATTCATGAGGGAATTAGGTTTGATGATAGGATTCATCAAACCCATCTCTCTTTAAATATAACCACTAGAAGATTCCATTCAAGGATCCCCACTGCATCACCTTCATATCATGTCACATAATCTGATTGTTCCCACTACATAATAGTCACTAGTAAGCCAACCATACAACCCAAATTTTAAATATTGGGGGTTCTGTGAGTTGCTGATATTTTCTAATGTTCCCATCCCTATTTATAGGCCTCCTAACCAATGATTTTTTTATGTTTACAAGAATCACCCCTTGCAGGTTATGCCAATACATCAATTGAGTCATATGATGACACCCAATATCAAAAAATGGTGTCTGGAAGGCCCTATTTCTTAGATTCCATATGGCATGTGGGGCCAATTATAAGGGAAAAGATCTCATTTTGGATGAATATTTTCACTGTTATAGTTCCACTACTGTTCAAGATTCAATTAATACTACTTTACCTTAAAAATAAATACCTCAAAACGTTTTGAAGATAGGCCTATTTATATTGGATTTTGGGGTATTACCACTATGTCATGACCCATCCCCCAGGACCCGTGTTGTGACTACCCCAAGACCACCTTCTATAGGCCAAGGGCTAGTGACTAGCATCAAAGGCACATTCCCTAAAATTGGGAAGGAGTTACCTTGATAACATGTAGCACAAACAACCAAGCACACAACAAGATACAAACTCAAGTAAACTGAATAGTAAACTGAGTGAGTACAGTAAGTAAATGGGGACAGAATACAAGCCCAACTGGAAAGTACAAGAAACTGAAAGCACAAGTAAACTGAAGTAGCTCCTGTGACCACCCACCAAGGATCCCACCTAAAGGGTAGGTACAACTCTCGAAATATCCTCTTTGAGGTATGACTCATCTAAGGTCCACCTCCGAGCTACCTCCAGTCCCGGTACTCTCATCCCCAATCAGTGTTGTCCGCCGTCTGCACCATACACAACAAAGTGTGGGCATAACCCATGCATGGGTGAGTATAACGATACTCAGTAAAGAACCTGAGACCCTCAAGGTCTCTCAAAACCCACAAAGGATAAACCAAAATGGAAGAATAAACTAATAACCCTACTAAGGTATATTCCCATACATGTACCTAATTTATCATGTAAACTCATATAAATCATGAGGAAAACATAGAGTCCAACTCCAAGCCTCCAAGATTAACTGTTCCACAAAGGAAGAAATACCCCGAAGGCAAGTACCACACAGGTATGCCACACAGAATAATAACACCAAGGAATTACCATGAAGGATGGAACCACACTGGTATAGACTCAGCTCACACAAGGTATAACATAAGTATAGTAGTAGAGATGATTAGTTGTAACTACTTAACCATTTTACTCTGTTAAGAGGCAGACCCACACAGGTTCGATCTGTGCTGACCTACATAGGGTCGCATGGTGCTGATCCACAGAAGATCACTAGGTGCTGATCCCCAGAAGATCACTAGGTGCTGACCCACATAGGATCACTCAGTGCGGACCCACATAGGATCGCTCTTCATTATTCACATCAAAGCTAGCTACTGGGTTCTCGCACTACGCCCAGTTGTCTCTGGGAGGGTCCGCTCCACAAGCCACTGGTCGATACTCCAACTTCCTCAAAGTCACACACATATGTATTTCAAAGGACTGCCACATAATAGGGATCTCAACACAACATACAGCGCATCAATCAGATGCCCAATCTGTGAGTTATTAGCCTTTTAGTCCCAAGGGCCCGGTTGTATTTGTGTTCGATCAAACCCTAATGTTCCCAAAATTCATCCAAAACTATAGTGGGGTATACCAAAGGGACCTTCTCACTCTATGGTTTCTGGTTCCACAAATGGTTCTTCAAACAGATGCCCAGTGACAAAGATATGGTTGAAAGTGCATAAACGTGTTGATGTTGGTCCGGGTCCGGTCCGACCCGGCCGGCCCACTCGGTCAGCACCAGCCCACGCTGGGTGGCTTGGCCCACTGTGGGAAGCCTGGCCCGGTGACCTAGCCTGGGATGCGGCCCATGGGGCATTGGAGGCCATATAAGGGCATGAGGCCGTGAGGGCGGCGAGGCCGCGGGGCACCGGGACGGCGCTGGGTGGCACGGATGGCGGTGTCGTGGGGAAGCTGAGCTACGGGGAGGTGCGGTAGGGCCGTGGGTGGCGAGGAAGTGGCGCGGTGTGGCGAGACGCAGACGACGGGGAGGCGCAGCCGCGGGGGCGGCGTAGTGGGGCTTTGGGCGGCGAGGCCAATAGGCACCATGGGGTGCCGCAGATGGTGGTGCCACGGGGTGGCATGGAGGGGCCGCAGGCGGTGCTGGGTTCCACGGATGGTAGAGGCTTGGGGTGGTGGAGCTGTAGTACGGCGCATCGGGGCTGCAGACGGAAGATCCATGATCGGTAGTGGCCGCGGGCTACGCGGTGGCCACGGAGCGGCGTCGTTGTCTTCGTTGTGGCCGGCGGTGGTGTCGACCACCATTCTCGTGTTCCACTGGTGCCAAACGCCGACACTGGTCGTCGTCACCATTGTGAGGAACACAAAAATAATGAATAACGGTGGAGGGACTCAGACCATGTTTTTTTGGCCCCACCCTCCATGTTAGAGAGGTAGCAAGCGGCTTAACAAAAACCTTGAATCAAGAACGTAAAATTCAACAATTTCATATGAATTGTGCATCAACTCAATTTGGTTAATCCATGTTATCCATGATTTCTATGAATGAGTAATTTAATCAAGGAATTACAATAATTCAAAAACAACCCCTAACTTGATTGTTCATTATTGTTGGCACGAGAAGGAAGTCGAAGAAGACGAAGAGGGTGAAAACGATCATTGATTCTGAAACCATGCTTCGATGATGGTCTCACACATTTTCCTCTTCCTTGATTTCTGAAGAACATTCTTTGATGACGTTATTCATTGGAGTGATTTCTCCCAATTTCTCCTTCCTTCCAATTCCATCAAAATGAAGAGGAATCCAAAATAATAGATTATGTTATCTATTAAGTTGTTAGAATAATATCAAATTAGCTTCTTCAATTAATTGATGGGTTGGATAAATTAATTAAATGGTAGAGTTGGCATAATTAAGTTGGGAGCTCAAGTGGTTTATCCCCATTAAGTGGGAGTTCAGGGGGTTTTAAGCCTCAGGTGGTCCCCACCACCATAACCTATGTTGAGAGGTTTTAGTTCTGGTGGTCCACCCCTCTAAACATCCACATGGGTGTCCCAAAAAAATTAAATGTTACACAATTTTATTTTATATTCTTCTTTTTTGAAAAACCCAAAAAATTAACTTTCACCCCCGACCAACTGCCGTCGAGGTGAAGGTCTTATTAAGAAAATACCAGTGCTATGAGTTCAATGATGCCCTAAGTTTTCAATTCCAAGTACTAGTTGAAAAGTTAAAAAAACCCGCACGCACTTTTTCTGAACGTAGTTGAAAAAAAGTTAATAAATTAATTCCAGGCACACCAGGCCTTAGAATCACATGCCATCAATTTTTATGGACTCATAAAATTTCCATATATTAAAATAAAATTACATGGAAATTCCGGGTCTTTACATTCTCCCCACTTTAGGGATTTTCATCTCCAAAATCCACAACACAAAACTAAGAAAATAAGTGGGGGTACTGAGCATGAATATAAGCTTCCCACTCCCATGTGCTCTCATGGAGGTTTCTATGCTTCCCACATATAAGTACAAGTGGTATTGACCGCCCGTGAAGGTCCCGCTCCTGTCGATCATCAACCTCCACTAGAACCTCCGTAAATGTCACCCCATCATCAATGTTTATCACTCCGTGGTCAATGATGTGAGAAGGTTCATGCACGTATCTCATCAGTTGGGATACGTGGAAGACATCGTGCACCCGGTGAAACTAAGGTGGTAGAGCTAAGTGGTAAGCCACCTCGCCAACTCTGCTGAGGACCTGAAGAGGACCAATAAACCTCGGAGACAACTGGATACCTTGGAAAAATCTCTGTAAACCTCATTGGGGCGAGACCCGTAGAAAGGCGTGGTCTCCATCCTCGATCATCAGAGGTCTCTATCTCATGTCGTCATATGACTTCTGCCTGTTCTGTGAAATCTTCGTCCTCTCCGGGTTGATCTTCACTTTCTCAATGGTATCATGTACCATCTCTGATCCCACTAGGGTTGACTCCCCTGGGTCAGTCTAGCACAAAGGTGATCTTCAAGGTTGCTCGTACAATGCATCAAAAGGTGTCATCCCAATGGTGGAGTGATAGCAGTTGTTGTATGAAAACTACAACAAAGGAAAGTTATCCTCCTAGTTGCGACTGAAGTCAAGAACACAAGAACACAACATGTCGTCGAGTGTATGAATAGTCTACTCAGTCTGGTTATCCGTATGAGGAGGGAAGGTGGTGCTTAAATAAAGACGCATTCTGAAAGCCTCTTGAAACCCATTAAAAAGATGGGAAGTAAAATTTGTATCACTATTGGAGACAATCGTCAAGGGTAATCCATGTAACCGTACAATCTTTTTCATGTAGAGGCATCCCATGATATCTACTGAACCCTGCTCTCTGATCGGTAGGAAGTGGGCCAACATGGTGAGTCAGTCCAAAATCACCCAAATCATGTCCTGACCCCTAGATGTACATGGAAGTCCTATAAAAAATTCCATGGATATCCCATCCCACTTCAACTCTGGGACCTCCAATGGATGATCCAAGCCTCCTGGTACCTGATTCTCCTGCTTCACTTGCTAAAAAGTGAGGCACCGAGAGACAAACTCTGCAACTGCTTTCTTCATTCCCAACCACCAGTGCTTTCGTGGATGGTCCTGGTACATATTTGCTTCTCCTGGATGTACCACTAGAGGGGATGTGTGGAACTCCCTCATAACTTCCTCCAGAAGCGACATTGGTACCATGGTACATCCTCTGAAGTGGATGAAGTGATCCCCACCTTTAGAAAATACATTAGGTGTCTACCTTGTGGATATCTGAGCATGTCGAGTCTCACAATTAGTGTCATCATGTTGTGCCTCCCTGACTCTTTGAAGAAGTGGGAGAGTGACTATAAGATACTGATGAAAAGATACTCTATCTCTATCCACAAAGGATATCTACGAAGGGGCTAGCTGCCCCATCACCTCACCTAGAAGTTGTATACTAGATCCCCTACTGAGTGCATCTCCTACAACGTTCCCCTTCCCATGAGTATAGATTATCTTAAAGTCATAGTCCTGGATAATTTCAAGACAACGTCACTAACACAGGTTCAAGTCCTTCTAAGAGAATATATACCTGAGACTATTCTGATCATAATACATGGTAAAAAGCTCTCCCATCATGTAATTTCACCACATATTCAAGGCGAAGACCACTGCTGCTAACTCCAGGTCATGGGTAGCATAGTTCTGCTCATGTTGTCTCAGGTGTCGAGAATTATATGCGATAACTTCTCGTTCCTACATCAGGACACATCTGAGTCTTGTCCCAGATGCATCACAGTATACTACGTACCCTACACCATCCTCTGGAAGCCTCAAGATGGGGGGCACTAGTCAGCCACTACCTCATCTTCGGAAAATTATGTTGGCATCTTTTTTACCACGCGATGGGTTACCCCTTCTCCTTCAATGATGATAGTGGTGTTGCAACTCTGGAGAAATCTGGCACCAATCTCTAGTTGTATCCGGCAAAACCTAGGAAACTCCGTATCTCCATCAAACTCTTGGCTGGCTCCCAAGCATGTTCCACCTCAATCATCACTGGATCTACTACAACTCTAGACTCTGAGATGACATGTCCCAGAAAGTGATCCTCTCTGATCCAAAACTAGCACTTTGATATATTACCATAAATATGGTGCTCTCTGAGTGTGTCAAGTACTACCTATATATGATTGGCATGCTCCTCCTCAGTATCCGAGTAGATCAGAATGTCGTCAATGAAGAATGCTACAAATAGATCATTGTATGGCTGAAAGATCTTGTTCATCAGTCCCATGAACACTGGTAAAGCATTGGAAACGCCAAATGGCATAACCAAGAACTCCTAATGGCCATACCGGAATCTGAAAGCCATTTTTTTTTCACATCCTCGTCTCGTAATCTGAGATGGTGATAGCCTGATCTATGTTCTATCTTCGAGAACCACTGTGATCACTTCAGATGATCAAAGATGTCTTTAATCCTCGGATGTTGATAATTGTTCTTCAGGATCACCTGATTCAGGTGCCGATAGTCAACACAAAGCCTCAAGATCCCATCTGCCTTCTTGGAGAACAAAATCGGGGCTACCCATGGAGAATCATTGGGTGAATGAACCCTTTCCCGTGTAAGTCCTTCATCTGTACCTGCAGCTCATGAAGCTCTATGGGATCCATCCGATATTCTAGTGTAGATATCGGTGTTGTCCCAGGGTACAAGTGAATGTAAAAGTCCATCTCTCTATGAGGAGGTACACAAGAAACATCATCAGGGAAATCATCCGCATAATGGTCCACCACTACAGGATAACTTGGACTCTCCACATCAACTGCTCTGAGGGTAAGTCTAGCCAACTGATCAGTGATCGGCTGCACTCTCCTCCGGGTAAGTCCATCATGTGCTGCAAAGGCTCCCTTCTCGTCGGTGAAGGTAAACCTGGTCCCATCCGTGCGAACACACTGCACATTGCACCTAATACAATCAATCTGATCATGGACTGTAGATAAAAAGTCCATAATCAAGATGACATCGTAAGGCCTTGACACTACTACTAGGATATCCCAGCCAAAGCTCTCGCCTCCTAGAGGATGTTCTCACTCCTGGCACTAGTGCGTAATCGTCGAATCTACTCCCATAAAAGACTCTATCTGTAAGGATCGAGCCATCGACTCCATCAGAATATTTTAGCTCCAAACGAGGGTAGCGGAAATAAAATAATGATTGGCACCTGTGTTTATATGTACATCATCTACATTGGAGTAGTCCCAGATTGTACCTCGTATCATCTCCGGAGCACCGTGATCATAGGCCCCACCTACATGAAGCTGGGCTCTACCATATCCACTGGCCAGCTCCCTACGGTCAGGGTGGACCTCCTAGTGGTGGTGGCAGTAACATCTCGAATTGTCTCCCACTGCCAGCTACACGACCAGCTCCTCTACCACGTCTACCTTCTCCATGCAGACCACCTCGTTCGAACCTCTGTCTCTGCCTGGGCGGTCCTGTGATTGTCTGCTAATCATCCATACAAGTGGTTGGACAGTCATGAGCCATGGGACCCTGCCTGCCACATGCGTAACACTACTCACTCCTGGCATGACTAGCTCTACCTCGGGTGTACTGCACAACTGACTCTGAATCTTGCAGTCATCCACCTATAGGTCTGGTCCACTTGGACATCTGCGACATCTGTCTACTGCTAGCTGTAGAAGTTTCTGCTACATGAAAACTTGTGGTGGGTCTCACTGCTGGTGACTACTTAGCGAGGAAGCTATCCACTATGAGTTCTACCTCTAATACCCTCACCGGCACTAGGATTCTAAGGGAGATCATCGAATCCCTGATCTCCCTCCCGAGTCCCTCCTCGAAGGACCAGGCCCCTAAGAATGGGTGCAACACCATATCTGCGGATTAGCGTGAGTGGTTAGTGAACCTCGCTGAGTACTATGCCATAGTCATGCATCCCTATTGTAGAAGAAGTAGCTCTTGAATGCGAATTGCGCGAAGAGTATCTGGAACAAACTCTAACCGAAACATGCTCTCAAAGTCTACCCAGAGAAGCTTCACCTTGTCATGAATCTGAAGCATCATGATCCACCATATTCCTGCTGGTTCCTGTAGAAAGATGGTGGAAAGGATCAAGATAAGATCAATTGGTGTCTCTACTATTTGTAAAACTCTCCCCACGGCCTCCGACCAATCTTCAGCCGCATGTGGGTCCGTCTCCCCCCTGAACTTGGGTGGCCTTTGGAGGTGGAACTCAAGCAACACACTCAAGAAGTGTTCAGTCTCTGCTGTTCAGTCTGGTGGCATCAGTGGCCCAATGGGTAATGGTACCGCTGGTGCCTCCTCTGGAAGAGGGATCTATACCGAGGCCTCATAGCTCGGTGGGATGTCAGTGCGTACTAAATCGAGAACCCTAGATGGCAGTCTGCATGGAGGAATCCTAAAAAAAACAGGTGTCCCATGTTCAATAAGTTATACCTTGTGAGCTGAATCAAGATATCACAAAGAAAACTCTTGAAAACACACACACAATCAGTGTTTTCATACAATGAGTTAGAAATAAAGATTCAAGGTCCTGGTGTATGGATACGTCATCCACCGCACCCACACTGGATTCCATTAATTGATAAGCACACTCACTACACATAACACTATTACCATTAAAATGAATGATCATAGTCCTTAGTTCTATGGTAGAACCGGAACCTCTGATACCAATTTTTCATGACCTGTCCCCAAGGGCCCATTTCATTACTACCCAAAGCTCACCTTCCATAGGCTAGGGGCTGTTGAGAAGCACCAAAGGATAATTCCCTAAAACAGGGAAGGGATAGAATTTATAACCTATAACCAACCCAACCGAGCACACATCAAGATACAAACTCCAGTAAACTGAATAGTAAACAGAGTGAGTACAAAAAGTAATAGGGTCCAGAATACATGCCCAACTAGAAAGTACAAGAAAATAAAAGTACAGGTAAACTGAAACAGCTCATGCGATCAACTTCCAAGGATCCTACCTAAAGGGTAGGTACAGCTTTTGAACTGTCCTCTTTGCGGTATGCCTCATATAAGGTCCGCCTCCGAGATACCTCCGGTCCTGGTACTCGAATCTCCAATCAGCACTATCTATCATCTGCACCAAACACAACGATGTGAGGGCATAGCCCGTGTAGGGGTGAGTATAATGATACTCAGTAGGGACCCCGAGACCCTCAAGGTCTATCAAAATCCACAAAGTATTAACCAAAATGGATGTAAGAAACTAATAACCATACTAAGTATTATGCCCGTACATATAACTAAGTTATCATGTAAACACATATCAATCATGAGGAAAACCCAGAGTCCCACTCCAAAGCCCCAAGCTCAACTGTTCCACAAAGGACGAAATACCATGAAGGCATGTACCACACAGGTACGCCACATAGAAGAATACCGCCAATGTATTACAACAAAAGAAAGTTACACACAGGTACATACTCATCTAACACTAGGTATAACTTATGTATAGTAGTAGAGATGATTGGTTATAACTACTGAATCTTCTTACTCTTTTAAGAGGTAGACCAACATAGGATCGCTCGGTGTTGACCCACGCAGGATCAGTTGGTGCTGACCCACACATGATCACTAGGTGATGACCCACACAAGATCTCTCGGTGCTCACCCACAAAGGATCTCTAGGTGCTGACCCACACAGGATCGCTCGGTGCTAACCTACAAAGGACCGCTCTTCATTCTTCACGTCACAGCTAGCTACTAGGTTCCCGCACTATGCTCGCTTTTCTCTGTGAGGGTCCGCTCCACAAGTCACTGGTCTATATTCCAACCACCTCGATGTCTCGTGAATAAGTATATCAATGGACCTCCACATCATAGGGGTCTCAGTACAATAGAAAATGCGTCCATCGGACGTCCGGTCTATGAGTTATTATCCGTTTAGTCCCAAGGTCCCTGTAGGATTCGTGCTAGATAAAACCCAAATGTTCCCAAAATTTATCCAAATCACTAGTGGAGTGTACTAAAAGAAAATTCTTGCTCCAAGGTTTCTGCCGCCATAGACGGTTCGTCAAACGGACGCCCGGTGCCAAAGATATGGTCGAAAGAGAGTAAACGGGTTGAAGTGGGTCTAGGTCCAGTCCGACCCGGTCGGACCGACCCTGCCCGACCCACTAGGTCAGGGCCGAACAACACTAGGAAGCCCAGCCCGCACTAGGTGGCCCGACCTGCGTAGTGGCCCATGGGGCAGCAGAGGCCGTGAAGAGGCGTGAGGCCGCGAGGGCGGCGATGCCGTGGGGAGGCTCAGAGGGGCCATAGTTGGTGAGGCCGAGGGGCAACACGGGGTGCCACGGACGGTGGAGCCGTGGGGTGGCATAGCTGTGGGGCGACATGGTTGGGCCGCAGCTGGCGAGGCAGCATAGCGGTGTGGGGGCGACAAACGGAGGAGCCGCGGGGTGGCACAACCGTGAGTGCAGTTCGGCGGGGCTGGGGGCGGCGAGGCCATGGGGCAGCACGGTGTGTCGCCGAGGGCGGAGCTATAGGGGGCTTGGCGGGGCCACGGGTGGCACAGGGAGCTGCGGAGTTGCACGACAAGGCCGCAGATGGAAGAGCTATGATTGGTGGTGGCCGCGGGCAGCACAATGGATGCGGAGTGGCATCATTGTCTTCTTTGCGGTCAACAGTTGTACTGGCTTTAATTCTCGTGTTCCACCAGTGCCAAACGCCGACACCATTCGCAGTCACCATCATTAAAAACACACAAATAAAGAAGAACGAAGGAGGGACTCGGGCCATATTTGTTTGGCCCGCACCCTCCGCGTTAGAGCAGTAGCAAGCATCTAAACAAATACCTTGAATCAAGAACTTCATATTCTAAAATTTCATACGAATAATGGATTTACTCATTTTGGTTGATCCACATTCACCATGGTTTCCAAGAACGAGGAATTTAATCGAGGAATTACAAGAATTCAAAAATAACCACTACGTCGATTGTTCTTTGTCGATGGCGTGAGAAATAAGTCGATGAAGGCAGAGAGGGTGCCAAAGATCGTTGCTTCCGAAACCATGCTTCGATGACGGGCTCATACGTCATCCTCTACCTTGATTTCTGAAGAACGTTCTTCGATTGTGTTCTTCGTTGGCGTTCTTAGTTGGAGATATTTCTCCCATGTTCTCATTCCTCCCAATTCCAACAAAATAAAGAGGTAGCCAGAATAATAGATTATTTTATCTATTATGTTGTTGGAATAATTTCAAATTACGTTCTTTAATTAATTTATGGGTTGGATTAATTAATTAATGGGGAGAGTTGGCATAATTATGTGTGGAGCTCAAGAGGTTTATCCCCATTATGTAGGAGTTCATGGGGTTTTATGCCTCGGGTGGTCCCCACCAACATAAACTATGATGAGAGGTTTTTCTTCAAGTGGTCCCCACCTCTCAACATCCACATGGGATTCCCAAAGAAAAATAAAATAAAATTTTAAAAAAAATTATTATATTTTATTCATTCATGAAAAACCCAAAAAATTAACTTTCACCCTCAACCAACTGCCATCGAGGTGGAAGTCTTCTTAAGCAAATACCGGCACTATGAGTTCAACGGTGCCCTCAGATTTCAATTCCACTAAAAGGTTCAAAAGATAAAAAAACCACTCAGATGTTTATTGAACGTACCTAAAAATAAGTTTAGAAATTCATTCCGGGCACACCAGGCCTCAAAATCATGCGCTGACAATTTTTTCAGACTCGTAAAATTCTTATATATTAAAAAACATTTACATGGAAATTCTGGGTCATTACACACTAGGATAAAAACCAAATTCATTTCATTCAAGTGTAATTAATTTCATTAGTTTCATAATATTTTCATGTAAATTTCACTGTAACCCTATTATATTCTTTTTATTGTTACATTACCATTACCATAAGGGTTTATTCTTCAAATCTATTCTTAGTATAAGTATGATTTTTTAAAGATAATCCATCCTAGTAATTTGTATTCCCCTTATCTCTAAACCAAAATCATTTTAACCTCTTATGAGTATTTTTTGGTTTTATATATCTTCATACAAATATATTTTCCCCATTGGATCATTATTTAAACATTATAATGAAATTAACCCAACATCTTTTTCGATCATATTTCCTTCCCACTTTTTATTTTATTAACTATTACATTTTAATAACATCTCTATCTATTAATAAATAATTTAGTCTCGTAATATTCAACTACATTGATCTTACATAAAATATGTAATGAAATTTTAAATGTTTTTATAAGGGACATCTTCATACAAATGTAAAAATAATGCATTTTTTCCATGTCACCAAATATTTCCAATATTTTAACATTTTCTATGAAACATAATATATGAACCATAATATTTTTTAAAATAACTTATATTCATCAATGATTTGTAATAACATTTGTTTTAAAAATATATATTTTTAAAAGATCATGTCTTTTTTTATTTCTAAGGAGATTTTTTTTGAAAACACATAGAAATTGTTTTCATATTAGTCATGATCAATTAACATATATTATACTTAATAGGGGATATGATTCAAATGATAAAATCCAAATTCATTATCCTAATGACTTATGTAATGTTATTCTTCATTAAGGAAATGAATTGTCACTGCTTCTGTCTAGAATAACCTTCCACAATTTATAATATATTTTTTATTTTAATGACATTTCTGTACAAATACACAATTTTTTATTACATTATTATAGTTTTTCACCAATATACCCATATATAAATTTATTTTTGAAATGATTAACGAAAACAATTTACCATAATCATTATTCTAGAAATTCGATATACTTCATTACTAAAATATAATGGTATTTTCCTAGAATGATAATTTAATGTCATTATATAATAAAATATTTCCAATGAATTTATATTATTATGATTATTTATTTATTTATGGATGATACCTTATGTGAATCTATTTTTAAATGGATATAAAATGAACTTTCATTCCATGGGATCTGTATAGTAAGATAAATTATTGAGTTCAAGTGGAACTCATATGTATGGATGATGATCGGTGGGGGTACAATATAATAATATAAAGAACTATGTAATGGTTTATATATAATGGGATACTGATTTTGGACATATTTATATTCATCCTCAACACAAAAGGGTGGTTATACATGTATTTGTTCACAACATAAATGGGTGGACATGCTTAGATATTTTGACAATGTGTTCTTGGGCTTATGGTTATTTCAAAATTCATTAATTGTGACTTGTTTCTTTGATATATTTCATATTAGTTATATATTATTATTTTTTCCATGTCTTCTTCCAAGATTTTTAATTTATTAATTTTTTGGTATAACATTATTACATATTCTGATTAGTCTCATACGCTTATCATATTCTTATCACTTATGTTTAACCATACGGAGCATATAACCACACTAATATCTCATATCTTACATTACTCGGGATATAATGAAAAATTATACAATTGAAGTGTCTAGAAGCGTATATTTTATAGGGAAATTTTGGGACATATTAAATTTTTGCTATGGATTAAGCATTTTCTCATATAATTGGAAAAAATTATATTACTTCAAAAAGACCTAGGGGATTTATTATCCTACTTATCTATTACTCTAAACATAAATGGTCATGTAAAGGTATTGTAATGGAATATTTTCTTTAATTCATTCAGTTATTAAATGGTAACATCTATGGGATGTCAGAATAATTATAGTTAAGGTTTTAGGGAAATTATATAAGCAATATTCATGATAGTTTTTTACAGAAATATGGTGATTCATTTACAATTATCATCATTTAATTAAATATCAAAAATAATTTAAATAATTTTTATTAAATAAATGATCTATGGTGAATATATTTAAGAAAATGGTTTTCCTAAGGTATTATATATATATTAATAAGGAAATCCATGTCATAATTGTATGATTATTATGCCAACAAGGATAATTTGATATAGTTTAGTTACGGTGGATTTGTTTGGGGAATTAAAATGTGGAATAACACATGATTTCTCGTTATTCAAAAATAATTATTTTATGATATTTTGAATGAGTTTCAATGAGAATTATAAATAATAAAATATATTATAGATTTAAATAAAGAGTATTGCAGTGTCAAAAATTTTAGAGTTTCCAAAATAACTAATTAGAAAGGAATATTCCTAATTTTACTCTATGAATATATATTTCTAGAAAATAAATTTAAATATGGATGCTCATAAAAACATATTGAGTATTGCATTTCTTAGAAACTAATATAGTGATGTATTATTAAGAGAGATGAGATCAAAGCAGAAAGCCATTTTAAAAAGAGGATTTTTACAGAGTATTTGATAATTTTGAGAAGAATTAGATAATTATATATTAACAAAATAGTGAACAATATTGGTTGACTATTAAGTGGACATTGGATATTAGTGTTCTTAAAGGTACATAACAAGACTATTTAATCTAGTTTTTTCATTCAGAAAGACCAACATTAATAGGTATAGAAAAAACACAATGTATAAAGAGATTATTATATTTTTTGGTAGATACATGTTGTTTAATATCATGATACATAAAAATAAATATATTATGTTTGATAACATGTATGACACATAACATTGAGCCTAAACAAACAACAAAATATTATTATTTAAATATGATCATTGTAACAAGTCCATTAACTTTTTAGGGTATAAATAGGGTTTTTTAATTTATAAAATATATATAGAGATTATAAAAAAATAAAATGTATTGATTAATTCTTAGGTAATAATTTGTAATCTTCATAGAAAATCAATTTTATACATAAAAAATTTGCTTCATTGAAAAATAATTTTTACTATATTTTATGAAAAAATAATTTTAATTTATTTATCAAAATTTTAGAAATATTATTTTATAAAATGGATATATTTTTTGATATCATTATAAAAAATTATCATTGGGTGATATTATGGTATTTTTCTAAATAGATTAGTTTTTCAATGAATTGTGAACAATATTGAATTTCATAAAACTATTATATAATTTTCATTATAAGAATTGTTATTATTTTAATTTTATCTAAATGTAAAATAATAATTATATAATTAGATATTATATAATTAAATTCATTTGAATCATAATTATATGTTATTTTCATATAAGTAGATTTATTTTCTTATAAATTTTTTTCTGAAAAATCATCTTTCTTTTTGTTTTATGAATTTATGCTAAAATAAATTTATTTCACCAATAGAAATTGAATCTCAAAAAATGGATTCCATATTTGGAATATGTGGATCTAGTTTTTTAAATATCACCATTTCAGATTTGGACATTCTGAATAGTAACATTATTAATTTTTGTTACCATAGTAAAGTGTAAATCAGGTAATTAAGGGTTAAAATTATTATGATAAAGAATTTTGAATTACCCAAAAGGTTACTTTCATTTTTTTAATGATTAAATTTCATTCATAATCATCCATGATTCAGTTATATGACCTCTTTCTACTATTTGGATATGATTATGACCTTTATAAAATATTATATAAACAAATGTAATAAATTTTACACTATTGTGTTTAATAACATAAATATTTTTAATAAGGGGACAAACACAAGCTATGTTAAAATATAAAAAATAATTTAAAATAATAATTATTTATATTCATCATGGTATTTTTTAATTTTTTTACTAAATAATTACTTTACATTCTTACGCACTAGTGACTCAGTAATTATTTAATTAATTGGAAAATAAAGTAAATAATATAAAAAATATTAATAGTAAAAAAAATTTATTAATTAGTGGGTTTTTATTGATAAATTTAACTTTTTAAAGATCTATGAAAAGATTTTTTATTTGTTTTTAATTTTTGATGTTACCGCAATAAAATTAAATGAATAGTTAAATAATTTATATTTTTCATATTTCATTTAAAAAATATCTTTTATAATGATTTAAGATTAATAAAAGAACCATATTAGGCTAATTTATTAGGATATGGTTTTAAATATCAACTATTCTCTATTAATAGGCCACTTTTTCATTTATAGTAAATATTTTGAACCTCAAATTGAATAAAACTTTGTTGTCGCAGTAAGTTTGAAAAGGATTAACCATGAGTTAAAAAAAATATAACGGTAATAATGTGATCCAAAATTTTATGAATTTTTTGGGGTGACATAATTTAGAATAATACTTATATTTTATTATAATATTATTAATTTTGTTCCATTTTTACAAAAAATTTAATTTTTATAAATTTAATAATTTAAGAAACTCTAATTGTTCATCTACTATATTTTATAAAAGGGGAACTCTTGTTCTCATTTCATCAGAACTAATGATTTATTTTCATTAACCATAATCTACCAAAATATCGTCCAAAATTCCATCCTCTTGTTATAGAGGCCTTATTTTGGGGATTATACCATGTTCTTAGTCATTGAAGTGTAAAGAAATAGAGGTTGACTAAGGAAATGGTATACATCTTTACCAAGTGTTTTTCTTTTATTTATTATTCCACCATCTTAAAATAATTTCCAATCATGTTAATAGAATAACATAATTATCTTTCATATTCTTTTCCCATTATGTTAGTTTAATAACAAATATACATCTCTATCCTCTATAAAATGGGATGTGAATTCATTATTCATGTGTACGATAGACTACCACCTCACGAACTGATGTAATTAATTTTCCATCAAAAAAATTCATGGATTGTTATAATAATGGAATTAATGTTTGAATGTTATATTAATGAAATATTTATCATTTTATAAAGAAAATATAAGATTTAATTTATTACCTTTCCATTAACTAAAAAAGATAACTTCATTTTTCTATACGTGTGGACTACCACATCCATGAAGCGATGTGATTATTTTCTCATCAATACATCCCATGGATTATATATATATATGTATGTTTAAAAATTTAATACAGTATTTATGATATAATTATACTTTTTATTGATAAAATAATGATTACCTTTTTTCCATAATGACTGTTAAAAAATGGAAATGCTACTGTTACGTACATATGGCCTATCATCTCCACAATTGTAACATAGCTCATTCTTCATAACCATCATTAATGATTGGATTTAAAAATAAAATTAATATATAAAATTAATAATTAATTAATTATTCATATTCATATTATACTAGAATAATATTCCATTTGACCATAGTGTACACTACAAAGTTATTTGGTAATTATGAACCAAACATCCCCAAAACCCCAACATGAACGAAATTAATCATTTAATTAAATATATCATTAAAATAAATGAAATAAAAGTATTAATAATTATATATAAATGTAGTAATTTTTTTAATAAATAAAATAATTTATAATAGTTTATTATATAGGTGTTAAATGACATTAATAGTATTTTTGTGCTTGAGGTAGGGGATTGCATCTCATTTTTCCTTCATTGAGACATATTTTGTCATAATGCAAGTAATTTATTTTATATGGTGTATATATTTCCCCTTTTATATGTTATATCATGAATCCTTCATACATCATGGTATTTGAATGTGTAATTTAAATTCCATCATCCTAGGGGATTTTACTAGAAAGTTACCAAGTGGTAAAAGGATTCTTAAATCTATTTCCTTTCAATGGGTCATAACTCCACCTAATTGAATTTTTTATTCCATGATTTTTTGTGAATATATATATATATAATTTTTTTATTCCACATTTAAAATCTTTTTGCGGATTACAATTTTTAATAAATAATCTATTCATTGATTAATAGTAAATTTAATGATAAAATATTTATAGGTGTTATTCCCCTCATATTCCCTTTCCTCTGGATGGACATTTATGATATGCCCATATACTACTTAATGAGTTGTATATATTTTTCCATAGAAATGTGTTTTATAGTTAACAATCACTATTTATGACTGGTTTCCAATGGATTTGTGTATGGAACATGAAACACCCAATGGTTCTATATCTAAAGGGACCTACATTACAAAGTAATAACTTCATTTGGGTTTTTGACATATGATACTTAATAACACACATTGGCCGAGAGGATGGGATTTTGGGATCATCTCACCCTTCTCGGGGGGGGGGGGATTATTTCCTACTTCGGGAGTCTCTTATAGATTTAAGATATGTTCATGAATCCTTATTAATTTACCAAGAATAATATGGTTTACCTTATGATTTTCATTCATTTATTAGAATTTTAGGAAATCATAATCATAGGTTTGTATTTTAGGTCATTCATCAATGGATATATGGGTATGTATTCAAGGTTCTCCATCAATGGTATCTTCTCATAGACAACATAGAGAATTTGTGGTCGTTATTTTGAAAATGATAATTCTTAAGACACATAGTGGGGCAGTTTGGAATTTATGGTCATCCAGGTAGAAGAATTTCACTCTAAAATTTATCATCTTCTAGGGAAACATATCATTTATATGGATTGTATTTTCATCCAGGTATATAGAAATTACTCTGCAATTTATCATCATTTAGGGATATGAATGTAATTTTAATGTTGCGATCGAACCCATCCATGGGATACCTATGTATCCTAGTGAAAGAAATAAGTTCCCATGTAGTTCAACACCTCTAAATAGGACACATCATGCATTTTAAGGTAATTTCATGAGGATCCAACCATAGAGTTTAATTCTGTGTGGTATGGACATATAGGAGAAATGTTCCTAGTAAAATCTTGGTGTGGTACTTATACCCAAGAAGCCCAAAGAACACTGAAGGAATATGAGATCCCAAGTTGAATTAGACCGTATTTGGGATATAACCCAACGAAAACATGTTTGATTTGGAATTATGGGTTTGAAAATCTAGGAGGCTTCCAACGAATCTAATTTGGATGAGAATCAAAGACCATATAGTTTGGTAATTCTGAAAAGGGAGTATGGGCCTTTGAGAGAAATAGGTTGGGGGATTACTCCTAAAGAGTATTCCCTTATAACAGTGTCCATGAGAGATGTATTGACACATGGAGATTTTAGGGGGACATATTTCTAGGATTATTCATAATAATAATTCCTAGTTTAAGGGAATTAGGGTTGGACTCCTCAAAAGGAAGTCCAGTGAGATCTAGCCCTAGGTGAAGGATTCCTACATATCCTAGTTTATTTTATTTGGTTCTTAAACATAGGAGGAGGCCCATTAAGGTTTTAATGATTTCTCATTTCATGGATGAGATTATATAGAGCTCGAGCTTTGATAAATCATCCTACATATCCAATCTATCGTGTGAATAAAATTTCATGTAGTTCTTTCCATTTGTGTGGATGTTTTGTTCATTACAAACCCCAAAAAACATGATTCCTACTAATTTTGAGAAAAAATAATATGTGAAAGATTCATCAAACCACACAAATCTTATCCTCCACCGATTGAAGAGGATATGCCAAGGGCGAAAGAAGTCGGGGTGACAATGGATGAGTGCATGGAGCAATGAACCATTCAATATAAAATAAAGTAGGACGTCATTATGTCTAGCCTGAAAGGATATGGGATTATTATAGGAGAGATTCCATAGAAATAGGTGCCTATAAATGGAGGATCTGATCTCATATAAAATGGAAAATATGGTGTGATCCATATCCTATATATTAGGAAGACGACGTTCTAGATCATAGAGATGAGAGGGTATGGACATATTTTTATCTCTAGAAAATGAAATCAAGAACTCCACAACATTTCCCATGGGGTAAGGGTTTTCTTGACCTTAAATATTCAAAACTATAGATATATAGATAATCTTGACTTTAATATAAGATAAATGTGGGAATCCTATGACCATATGACTACAAACTTTAATGGTAGACATGCAGACCTACCATTCCCAAAGGCCTAGTAATTTATGAGGTTTTGGTGGAGATTTAAACATAGTCCCTTTTATAAATGGAAGACAAGTATGGATAGTCCCTTCTATGGGTGGATTAGAAGAGGAATTCAATAATATCTCGTGTTGGTGGTCCGCATAGTTATACTGAGTAGGTGTGCCGCACAGGTCCTTGGATGAACTGAAAAAAAATTCTTATCATAGTAATTATAATCCTGTGAAATCTTTATATTCCTGGGGAAATGGAAAAATGTGACAAAAAATTTAATGGGGTCTTAACTTAAGTAACCAAGGTGTCCCTTGATGTCATTAGAAGAATATTGTGAAAGTCATTACTTAAGGATATATCCTTGCATAAGTAACTTCTTCTTATGGAAGGAGGGTCCTCAAATAAGTATTTTGTATTATAGACCATAAATGGACTTTGATATTTTTTTTATCCCTATTAGTTCTCTCTTCTATAATATTTTAGAGAGGTACCTATGAAAATTTGGGGGACCTAGGCAAAGAAGTAGTTCCATGAAATCATCGACAGTTCTTCCTAATTTTTCAGTTGTTGAAATGGGGAGCCCAAGGTTTTTATTTATAGGAAATGAGAGGGCCTGGTCGAAGGGAGGTTTTCCATGTAGGTCATGGGTTTAGATCTTCCATGATGACCCCCTATGTAGGTATTTAAAACATATACATCTATGTAGCTCCCCTGACATAGGTCCTTTGTATAGGTCCTTGGGGTATAGGTTTTTCATTTAGGTTGTACTGGCAAGACTTGTGTTGGCCCTCTTTCACATAGTGTGCTGCATAGGTCACATTAATGAGATTTCAAAGCTTCATTTAAATTTATATGACACATTATGATATCTAATGTGCTCTTCATATTATTTTTTCCTTTATTATTAAGGGATTTTTAAACCCCCCACCCCCCTCAATATTATATACAACTAAAAAAAGGGACTATTCCTGAGGAACGATTATGGGAAAAAGATTATAGATAAGTGATAATGGATTTCACTAGTCCTCTACGTATCTATTTCATTTAATGTTTAATAATAGGTCATTCGGTGTGGTTCAGCGGCATAGGCTAGTGGGTCCTATAAATACCTTAATTTATTTTCCATTGGTCACCTATATTTCATATTTTTATCTTATTGCATAGCTTGTTCATCCATATTTATTTCATTTTACTATTGTAAAGGTCCTTTGAAAATTTCTGAAGGTATATTCACATGAGAAACATAACTATGTGGATTTATTTTATCAAAGGTGATGTGTAGGAGGACCTCATTGAATGACCAACATTGGGTTTCCTGTTGAAGGATCTATAAGGGTGACCTCATCGAAGGAGCTGGATGGAGATTTTTCTTTTCCAAATTCTTAAATCCATTAAAGTTAAAATTTGATCTTCCTAAAATCAATATTCCACCTTAAAGAAATAAATTTGGTGATTCATTTGTAGGAAATGGATATATTAATGAATTAAACTGAGGAAGTTAAAATTCACTAAAATGGAATGAAGAAATCTGTTAGACCAGACTATTTTGACATTGTTTAGAGTACCCTTCCAATGTTAGAGAAGGTCTTGATTGTATAATAACATTAATATCCATTAATCAACAATCTAATTTTATATGGGCTTAATATTCTACAAGACATGCACATTACATAATATAAGATTTTTTTCTTAATTTTTTTTTTAAAAAAATTTTAACTGCCTTTTTATGAACATTACTATGAGGTGTGTCCCTATTCGTGAGGGAAAAATCCCAATTGGATGATTCCATTATCACTATGGTTGTACTCCATATATTAAGGATCTTGTTTTATTTACAAGGATACATTTACATGATTCAACCATTCATTTATAAAAGCATATCAATATAATGGTTAGAAAGAATACGGTGATATTTAATCTGTATGAGGAGTCCGACCAAAATGGATGTTGTTTTTCTGTACACCAGACATGTGTCGAGATCATGAAAGAGTTGGATGATGTTAACTTAAATGAAGATATCTGGTTATGATAGAAATGTGTTTACAAAAATGAAATCATTATGGAATTGCTATGATGATAGAGTCCATTATAAAATACTTTCCATTTTTTGCACGGTGAGGTTGGCATACGTTTTTGGGATGTCTACCAAATATATAGGGCTCCCATTTTTGGGGATATTTATGATGAAATCATTATAACAACAACAAAATGGGATAAGGATAATAGGACTCCACCATTATAACATTAAAAATTCAAAATAGAAATTAATTTGTTGAAATAAAAATAAAGACATTCATCTTAGGGTGATGTTCATGAAACATTGTGGATGAATGATTTTTTAGAACCAGCAAAATAGAAGGGTCATACTTGTGGATGTCCAACCATTTTACCAACTACCGATAATTGGGGTACATCAGGCACATTTTGTCTCAAATTATATAGGGGTGATTACAAGCATTGGGGTTGCAAGGATAATTCCATGTTTGATGCAAAATTATTTTTAGTTGGCTTCTATTCCATGTGTATAAGGGTTTATTTCTCCCAGTTCATGATTTAGATGGAGTTGTAAGGCATGCGACTTTTGGTATTATAGCCAAGTTAATAGAGAGATAATATATATGGTTTTCCACCCTCGTATTTGCTAGATTATATCACATTCTATTTCATTTATACAATAGGAAGGATCAATTTAGACTCACATGAAAATTTCAGGTGTTATGGGGCTGCATTACAACACATTTCTACTCATATTTGGTCCTGAATTAAGTTAGAGTTCTCAATGGTTGTTTTACCCTATTTTTTAGAAAGTATTTATGGTTCAACCATTGAACCTGAATCCTAATGAGGTGTTGAGGATACTTAATGTATTAAGATAATTTTTTTCCTTTTTTGTTACCAACCAGCTGGAACATTTGATAATGATGGTAAGGAAAATAATTATGAGTTAAGGTCATACATGATGGAATTCATGGATAGGGTATTATAATCCAATATTAATAGAGAAATCATCTATGAGGCTTACATACCTTATAGGTTTTATATCCTATTAAAATTTCATCAATAGTTGAGAACATTTCCTCCAAAAAATGATAGGCATGAGAAGCGTGAAATGGATACCTGAAAGTTATGGATTCTTATGGATTTATAGGCATATAAAACATTGGTTATTCTACCACCATTTGATGCATCAATTGTATTAGAGGATGTATATTTTAATTCTTGGGTTTCTTTATACCCTCGGGGGGATTTAACAAAAGGACTACCTCCGGTTGATGCAACTGCAACTATAATTCATCGAAATTGGGGAAAAGAATATACAACCAAATATTATGCAGAGGATTTAGAGGCTTCATAACCTTCAAAATATCATCACAAGAAATCCACCATGAAGATTAAGGCTAGGGAGACAAAACCTTCAGCACCGAGGATATTTATTGTCCATAATAAAAAAGTGGTTTCCATCTCAAATACTTTTCTGAAGAGTAATAAAGGCTTGATAAGGCCTTACAATATGAGGTATTTGAGTTTTATCTTCATCCAACCACATCAAATCCATACTATTTGTGGCCTTTAGCAATCGATTTCTAGTAAATCATGACATGTGATCTCAAGGATACAGGGGAATTTCTACAATCAGGACTTTCAATACAAGATTTGGGTGATAATATAGAACCCTATGATTTTCAGTTGGATAGAAATTTGGATGAGGTACAAGAACACATAAAGGAGATTGAGATTTTTATATATGAAATCAATGTCTAGGTCCCACCCTAAATATGTGTATCTGAAATGCCAGATTGATGAATAGGTGAGGAGTTAATTGTTAAGCCATAAGGAGGAATGGGAAATTTTTGTTAATATAGAGTATGTATTTCAATTTTTTTTCCATTTATACTCTTTAATACATTATCAATAATATTTATGGGATTTCCCTTTCAATCTAGAAATAAGATAATGTGTTTCACTAGGAATTGTTCTGGAGTCACCAAAGTATGGGCCTACATGATCGTCAATCAATACACTTGATGAAACCCTTGGGTCCCCAGAACATTCTGGAAGAGGAAGAACCACTACAACAAAACCGGCCCCTAGCGGCGGTTTAAACCGCCGCTATAGGGTTTGGAGGCGGTTTACAAAAACTGCCGTGAAATTGGGCGTCGTCAATCTATTAGCGGTGGTTTTTAATATTTCACAGCGGTTTAAGAAAAGCGTCGTAGGTGCCTCT
This sequence comes from Viscum album, assembly GCA_963277665.1. NCBI lineage: Eukaryota > Viridiplantae > Streptophyta > Magnoliopsida > Santalales > Viscaceae > Viscum > Viscum album. The sequence goes on along the minus strand of OY728153.1, from coordinate 1,351,275,080 downwards.
TTTCGCAACGATTTTTGACCATTTCGCGGTGGTTTTATGCGTAGATGATACTTTTTTTTCGCGGCGGTTTTAACCTCCGCTATATTCTGGCATTTGATGCGCCTATGTCGCGGTGGTGAAAACCGCCACTAAATTTAAACATAATACATTTAGCAGCAGTTATAACCGCCGCTAAATACTGACCAATAAGGAATTAGCGGCGGTTATAAACGCCGCTAAATGCTGACCAGTAAGGTATTAGCGGCGGTTAAAACCGCCGCTAAATGTTGACCTGAAAAAAAATAATTCTTCTCCTACCACCCCACTGCCCTGAAAAACAAATCAAACCAGAATATTGAACAGGAGACACCATACAAACAAATAACATGGCAGTATTCATTGAAAAATAGGATATGAACAAATGTTGTATGTTATGGAGTCCAACCTAAGGAAAGGTATGTATCAAAATTTGGTGAGTAACTAATCCATGTGACCCCCAAGATGTATATGTGTTTTTAGCTTCTTTAATTTCTTATGTGTTTTAAGAAGGGTTGATTTATATTATATGGATACTAATACTCTATATAATAAATGGTTATGAATTTTGATACAATTTATGTGATCATGCTAACCATGGTGATGTGTAATGATATGTAATTGGTTATGCTCTAAGTTGGCCGATATAACATCCATGGGTGGATTGTGATATGGGTTGGGTTTTTTTACAATGGATTTGTGTTATGGGATAGAAAAAATTATGTTTATATGGGTATAGAATTTGTTCCAAAGATGGATGTTTGAGTAGTTATAGAATGTATGTTATGGTATGGTTTGTTGTGTGTTTTGGGTTGGTTGTTAATGCCTACTATAGAAAATGGGTAACATGTGAATTGGCGTGTGTTTTAGGTTGGACAACACGCTAACCTTGCATGGTGCTTGAGAGAGTATGGTTTATGATATTGTAGGTTATACATGATTCCTATTGAGGATTTGAGTTATGTCATTGGATATGAGATAAGAGTTTCATGTATACATCCCAAGATGGTCATCATGTTGCAGGTTGGATGGGAAACATCATGATATAGTTGTTATTGACTTCGTTAAAGAAAATAGGTTTGAGTTTTTAAAAATTTCAACAACTTATCTAATGTATTCCTAAATACCTTATTGGTGGAATTATACTTAACCAAACCAAATGATATTGATTTTTCACAATAGTTATTATCATAAGATAATGTCATTAATATATATGTGCATGTATGTGATCTTTATCCTTTAGGGGAAGTATGGTGTGTCAATTTCTAGTTAGGATTAGTAACCTAGATTTCATAGTTGGATTGGGTATGGGATTTGTGATATGCATGAGAACCCTTGAGTGGGTATATTGGCCTATGATTTTCCTCGTGATATTTGAGATGGGTTCATAGATTCTTCTCCATGAGTAGTATCCTATATAGGATGTGACATATGAACTAGGGTTAAGAGAGACTAGTAATATTGAGATGTATCTTGGGATATTGGTGATTGGAGTGTTCTAATCAAGTGAAATAGAGATTCTCATTTCCACCTGACGAGGGTTTTCTTGTATGTATGTAATCTAAGAGAGGACTTATCCTAGGTATATGAGTTCATTAAAAAATTGAAAGTAAGTTTAGACACTTTGTTCTATAGTGATGGTATATAGGTGGATTGTGGTTTGGTATTCAGTTAGTAATATCATTGTATTTGGTATTGTGAATGTAAAATCATGGGTAGTGCTTGTGTTTTGTTAATTCTAACATGAATAATAGACATGGTTATTTGGGGGATAAGTTAAGTTAAACTATGATTATTTGGATGTTATTGTAATGATGCATATTAGGTGTTTTAATAGAGTGTATACATGCTTAGATTCATGTTATACTGATAACGGTTAAATTTAGGTATTGTGGGAGGCTTCCAAGATACACTCTTTCCATGTCAGTAAGAGCGTGAGTTCTTTATTAGCATAATTGGTATTTTGGATGTATAGTCTAAGATGAGCCTGTCAGGTGGGAATTTCTTCATGCCTGTGTAATGTGTTGTGGCTCATTGGGCCTTGATAGTGATGGTATGAATTGGGCTTACACAGCTAGGATACCCAGGTGCTGATATGGAGCAACAATGATATGAATGGGACTTACACAGTTGGACTGCCTAGGTACTTCTATGAATCAGTTATGGTATGAATCGAGCTTACACAATGGGGCTACCCGAATGCTGCTATATCGTAGAAATGGTATGAATATGGGTTACATATATGGTATTCTCATTGGATGTGGTACCAAATCAAACACAGGCCTAAATGGAATGATGTATACCACACTCGAGAAATCAAGACATAAAATGAAACATCATAAATAAATAAAATGCATAGAAGGAAACATGAGAAATAAAAAAAAATGTTAGGACATGGAAATGTTTGGTGGCAACTATGTGCCATATACATGTTACATATACAAACCAACCATTCTCATACTTGTTCAACACATCAACAACACTACTACTCATCATCTGATGCTGCATCGTCACCCTCTCCACCTTCATCTCCACTACCTTCTACCACCTATAATAACATTATATTGAAAATTAAATATTGTTTCATATTTATAATTAAACTTAAAACCAATAAAAGTGTTCAAACTAAATGATTTTGATTTTTTTGTGATTTACCTGCTCACCACTAGCCGATGCACTACCACTGGGGGAATATCTGCTCACATGCTGACGTATTTCAAGAAACTCTTTCTGCAAAGAAGATATCTGATCCCCCTGCTGGTGAACTGTGTTTTATAGAGAAGAAATCTCCCTCTAAGTATCTTCAGGTATGAAATGACTATAACCAGGAGTTGATGTAGCTGAAATCCCTGATGGCCTGCTAAATACCTCAGATGGTCTGGGTCCAAAACCCATCCCGCGCACTCTACCAGGATGCTCCTTCCCAAGGACTTTACCAACCGGGTCATCCTGGGAGACTGAGTAGGATTGCATAGGATTGACAACCCATATTTCTTTAATTTTTACCTATATATCAAATATCAATATATATTAACACAGTAAAAACTGATAATAAGTTATTATAATAAATAATTGACTTCATACCCCAACTTCTCTGGCAGGTTCATTAACAAAACTTCCATCTGTTTTTTTATGAATATCCAGCCACAGTTCTGTTCGGGATGCTTCATGCCCTAAACTCTGTGACTGAATTAAACAAAGATAAATAAATAATTAAATATGTTAAATAGATAATATTGTCTTATAAATATTTAAACTAATTAAAATATTACCAATGACATTCGGCTTCTAGAAAAGCTTTTTGAGCCCGCAGTGTGTGGGATGACTTGTTTTGCCCGGTTTGATGCATTCTGTATTGAGAGATCCTAAAATAAATAAAATTCAATTTAACAGTAATATATTCAATGTCTATCTCCTCTTCATGTACATGTATAAATGTAAAATGAGGATAATATAATAATATATATTTCAATACCATCCGCTTCTCATCACGATTGCTATCGACAAAAACTTTCCATTGTTCTTTCGGTACCCCACTGGGTAGCTTCTCATACATCTGATGCATGGTCAACGAAGTATCATTGGAATCACACCACAACCTCCATTTGAAATCTTTCCATTTTTTCCAAGATTTTTCAATGTCCACTTCCGTGCTATCACATCAGCAACGGTAAAGTGGAAGAACATCTGTATACAGAAATTCATTTTGAATATATTAGAAACATGACATTCAATTAAACCATAAAGTAATAAAATTACCTTTATCTGAGAATAAAAAACTTCATTTTTCCAGTTTGGAGGCATATGCCTCCAACCATCATATGAAATAGGTAGAGAAATGGGCTCCGCTGCCAGCTGACCTATAATCTGACCAAGTAAACCTGTGGCGTCATCCATCGGGACCCCATAAGAATAAAATGGAACCACTATCTTCTCGCCATTCATGTTCCAAACATCAGAAAATTTTAAGTGTTTTTCCACAGTTGCATTTTTTTCATCTGCAATTAACAAACAATTACTATAAACAAAATGCAATAAATTAATTTAATTAAAATTTGTATCTATTACTGTGACCCTCCAGAATGTCCATGATGAACTGGAAGGGGCGTGTCGCTGCCCCGTTGCTGAGGCTCTTGTAGGGGGAGGCGATGACTCATCCTTTAATGAGACATCCACTGATGGTGTCAGAGATGGTGCAGGGGGAGATGATGCATGGATGTAGGCAGCTACTGCCTCAGATGCCGTGGGGACAGACGGATCGTCATCTGTCTCAGAAGTAGATGAAATAGTGTACCGCTTCTTCCTTGGCATTTCTGTCATTTAATCAAATAAAATTATGTTCAGAATATATATTTCAAAAAATTTATGCAGAAAAAAAATTAAAAATGATAATAGATGCCTAGTACTAACAAACAAAATATATATAACAATGATAATGAATGACTACAGAAATGAATCAAGTGGTTTCTGAATGAATAAATAATTGTACATACAATCATTTTCCCCTTCAATCATGTCGGTTTCCTGCTCCATTGCATCATCCACTTCATTCATCCTTGCTAGAATAATATTTTCAATATCATGATGGAAAAATAATTTTTCTTCCTGTTGTTGATGAAATTCAATTGCAGAGGTCAAATCTTCCACTTCATAACCCATATCATACAAATCTATTTGTATTACGTGAGTAACTACACTCCACCCTTCATCCACAACATCATTCACATAATATACCATTTTTTCCTATGATGCTAAGATATATGGATCATGCAGTCCACGATCACCAACATCCATCAAGTGAGAGAAGTTTATAGAAGTAAATTGCAAGGAATCTCTTTTAACACCTCGGATAATATCGACCCATTTCCATTTGAATAAAACAACAGAAAAATGCCCGTGGTAGTTTAATTCAATAATATCATGCAACTTTCCATAGTATTTCACTTCAGAAAATGTAAATATATCACTATTCTATGTTTTCAAACCCATTTCTCGATCGACTGTACGAAATCTAAAACCATTCACATTATAATCGTCGAACTTTCTAACTTGTTTTATAGGACCTCTAGCAAGAAACTTCAAATCTTCTGACAAGTCTGCTCGAGTATCAGTATTCATGATCTGAAGAATAAAAATATAATTTAATAGATTTGCAAATTGTATGTGTCAAACTAATATTCGTATTTATTTCAATATTTATAAACTTACAGGTCGTGCAAACCATTCTACCAGCTCTTTATTCATAGCATTCGTTATATCTTTTTCATTTCGTGTTCGGACTCTCATTTGTCTCTTTGTTTGTATCCTCAACTCTTTAATAAATGGATCTGCAATTTCACTATTCAGTATCACATATCTATGTGCCTGTAATAACTCCAATTCTGTCAGTGTCACGTATGAGGTCCTCCCAACTGATCGGCCACTAGCAGGAAATATTTTTGATTTCTGAAGCATTTGAGATTGAGTTGATGTGTCATCAACACGTCCAACTCGATTAAATCTTGTCTCCATATCATCCAAATATCAGGAACAAAAGGTGAGACACTCCTCGGCCAAATAGCCTTCAGCAATAGAGCCTTCTGGTTGAGCTTTATTTCTCACGTATGCTTTCAAATGCCCAAGATATCTCTGAAAAATAATAATAATATTATGAATTTATTTAAATTCCAAATATTGTTTACTTAACTGGAAACATATAAATAAAATTCCTCTCAATTGGATACATCCATCGATAATGAATGGGGCCTCCTAATTTAGATTTGTCAACCAAATGCACAGTTAAATGCATCATGACAGTAAAAAACGATGGAGGAAAGATCATCTCCATTGCACAAAGGGTCAATACAAACCTCTCCTGTAGGTTGTCAAGCTGTAAAGTATGTAGATTTTTCTCACATAATTTCTTGAAAAATGTGCATAATTGCAGTACAACAGCAGTAACTTATTCAGGTAATAATGTACGCAATGCCAATGGTAGTAACTATTGTAACAAAACATGTGAATCGTGACTTTTCATTCCATATAACTTACGATTCTTCAAATCAACACACCTCGAGATGTTAATCGAATACCCATCAGATACCTTCAGATTCTTTAAAATTAGAAGGAACACATCTTTATCCCTATTTTTCATTGAAAAAATGGCAGGAGCATACTTTTCATTCCCATCTGTCCCGAGGTCACGTTTTATGTTCATTACTTGTAAGTCTTTGCGAGCATTGAGATGATCCTTCGACTTTCCATTCTCATTAAGTAATGTGAAAATCAAATTATCACATAAATTTTTCTCAATATGCATCACATCAAGATTGTGGCGCAAAGAATTAAATTCCCAATACGGAAGTTTGAATAATATACTTTTTTTTCATCCATTATTGCGTTCTGATTTCACTTGACGATGCACTTCACACTCGTTTTCCACTATCATTCAAATGACGAACCTTCCCAAATTCTGTTTTAACATTTTCAAGCTGTGTCAATATTTCAGAACCGGTTAACAACTTTGGAGGTGGTCTACGATCAATGGAACCGTTAAATTTTGATTTGTTCAGCCGAAATCTATGAGATGCATCAAGAAATCTTCGATGGCACAAGAAGATCCATTTTCTACTGTGAGGTAGCCTTTTGGGATCGAAATCAAAGTTACAAATATTACAAGCCAAACCCGTATAAGTGTTCCAACCAGATAAATTCCCAAGCCCAGGGAAGTCACTAATGGTCCACATTAAGGCATCATACATTTTGAACATTGTTTTAGAAGAAACATCAAATGTCTCATCACCGTTGCTCCATAACTCCTGCAATTCTTCAATCAAAGGCTGCAGGTATACATCAATATCATTTCTAGGCATTTGTTTTCCAGGAATAATCATCGAAATGATAAAAGATGTTTGTTGCATACACATCCACAGAGGCAGATTATAAGGGCTCAATACAACTGGCCACATGCCATAACTCGTACTCAAAGTCCCAAATGGGTTGAATCCATCGGCAGCCAATCCCAATCGAACATTCCCAGGATTAGCTGAGAAATCTGGATGTAATGAATCAAATGTCTTCCATGATTGGGAATCTCGTGGATGTCTCATTAACCCATCATTTTTATTATCTACAGAATGCCACTTCATGTGTTCAACGGTTTTTGATGACCTGAATAATCTTTGCAATTGAGGCTTCAAAGGAAAGTAACGCAAAACATTTGCAGGTGTGTTCCTTTTCTTCTTCTCCATGAAATTATGTTCAGTCATACTTCCAACATCACCTTTTGACTGCCATCTAGAAGAAGAACATTTCTTACAATTCTGTCTACTTGAATCCTCTCACCAGTAAAGCATACAATCATCGGGACACACATATATTTTTGTATAATTCAGACCAAGCTTGTTTAAAACTTCTTTCATCTCATAAAACGATTCTGGGATTTTTGCTTCAGGAAATGCATCACGAATAAATTCCAATAACATGGACATTGCCTTATTTGTAATTCCACATAGACATTTGATATGGTACAACTTCAGCAGAAATGAAAGCTTTGAATATTTCAAACACCCACTATACAACTCTTGATTTCCATCGTCAAATAAATCATGAAACGCATTTTCCTCACTGAAGTTTTCCCTTACATTTGGCTCCACAGAATCAAGAGGAGGATCCAATGATATGTTAAAATCTTGATCTTCTTGTGTTACAGTCTCAAAAACATCACTTGTCACGTTGCAATTTGTAGCACCCTCTTCTGGTTGTTCTGATATGTTTTGATGCTCATAGTGGTGTCTTGCAGTGCCGAATGCACCATTTATGAGGTTTTTCATTTCATTTTCCATTGGCGACAATCTTGGGACCTCATTCTGTGGATTAACATCAGTCCTCAATCTTTCTGTGTTGTTTGATTCTCCATGCCAAATCCAACACAAATATTGATCAGGGAATTGCTTCAGTATTAAATGTTCATAAACTTCATCTCTCCTCAACCATGTTCTAAATTTACATTTAGGACATGGACATCTTATTCTCCCTTCAACGGATCGATTAGAAATTGCAAAATCTAAAAACTCATTCAAACCCTTAACATATTGAGGTGTGTTGCTCGGTAATGTGATCCAACTTTTATCCATGTATATCACAATGTGCCTACACAGAATATAAGATAGTGTAAGATTACAGAAACATAATATAATAAAGATGAACCATTGATCATAAAGTATGCATAATATAATAAATATGGTTCATTGATCACATTTACCACTTCAGAACAACCGAACAAGTCTGGTCCATAAGAGACAGTGTCAACACCTCATTGAGGAGAAATAAGAATATCGGGTTACACACTTATCATAACACTATCTACCCAAATATTTTTTATGGTTTCCAATGGGATATGTTTACAGAACATGAAGCACCTAATTAATTCATTATCCATGATAAGACATGTCATTATGGACCAAATTTACAAGGGAGAGAAGTCACATGGATTTTTGTAAAATAAACCATTGGAATTGAAATTGGTCTATAGGATGGGATTTAATCTATTGAACATATCTATATTCTTGGAAAGAGTTGAGGTGTAAATAATATTAAGTGATATCCCAAAGGAACCAACTGGTCAATATAAATTCAAAGAAATTACTCAAATTGTGGATGGATATTCTCACTTTTAGTAATGAATACATGAATAAATGTATGAGAAATATATAAACCACAAAAATAAATAATCTACAATTACTATGCATGACTTATCCGTCATTTATTAGAAGAAATCAAATAATCAAGGAAGAACTAAAAATTACCAAAGTCGAAAGGGGTCGCGGGGGGCGTCGGGGGGTGCGGGGGTCGCTGGAGGCCACGGGGGGCGTGGGGGGTGTCAGGGTCAATAAAAAAATTACACCCATAAAAATACAATAGAGAATTCTCACTAAGCATATACCTAGGTATAAAATCCATACTATAAAACCATTCATGGAAAACCCAATACACATAATATAAAATCATACCTTCATTAAATAAAAAAATAAAGATAAAGTGATGGTCAAGGTTTCTATAATGACATGAACTTTATAATTAACTACATCATGGTGAATCTCTGAGAAAAGTAATATAAATTTACATTCATATTTCGACGTACAAACTACATGCACTTGATAATTTATACTTAGAGCATCAATAATGAAATTTCACTTTCTTGGAGTATAATTAAAATCCAAATAAAATGACTAAATATATTCATCCCATATCCTCTATCATAAATTTTTTCCCTATGATAAAATATTTACTACATGTTTTTTTATTTGTAAATGCCACAAAATTCTCATTGAATAACTAATTTCATAAACATTGGAGGGCATGCATAACCATGACTAACTCAATATCATGAATTGGACAATTTTTATCATTTATTATATGTTTCAAGACCCATTTACTAAAACTCATTCCTCCATATCAACATAAATCTTAACATCACATTGGAGGCCTCATTATTGACCTTATAATGCATCCTTGGCTTTGTTCAAATAAGAATAGGTGTAGATATCAATATAATTTTTAGCTCATAAAATGAATCTTTTTATTTATCATCCCACTAAAAATTCACTCCATTCCAAGTCAATACTATATTTTAAATGAATATGTGAGAAAACTCCAAGATAATGCTTGAATAAGAAAGCACATGACCAATGAAAATATGAATCTCAACAATATTAGTATGAATCTATTAAGAAATTATAGATTCTACTTTCTCAATATCCCCTAATATCCTAGATTTAGAGAACTCACGACCAAAAAATGTCACCTATTGATTATAGAAATAAAATTTCAATATATTTCCATATAAATGATGATATCTCAATGTGTCTAAGAACATAACCAACTATTCTTCATGCTCCTCATAGGATCATGATCATAGCGATATATCATTGATAAATATAGTCCCGAATGAAAAAAAGGATAAAAAATGGTTTATCAAAGTTATAAATACATATGGTTTCTGCATTACCCTAAATAGAATTACCAAAAACACAAAATTACTATATAGTGTTTGAAATTCTATCTTGGACACACCTTTAGCTCAAACCTTTAACCGTTGATAACCTAATCGATGAACAATCTTCAAAATCCATAAAGAACCTCTAAACTGATTGAATAAATCATAAATTCATAGAAAAAGATACCAATTATTAAGAGTAACATGATTTAATTTATAATAGATAATATAAAATCAATAACTCACTCTTGCAATATTGGTAAAAAGAAATGGATAACCCTATGTAGACCCACTCAGATTAATAAATCCATTGGATTAAAGATCTCCCAACTAAATATTTATCTATCTAATATCCCATAGAGATATATAGTAATGGGATATTGTGATAGTCTCGATACCTTGTACTAATTCAATCATAAACTCCACCTCCATCTCTAGAGGTAACCTTATAAAGTCCTAAAAAAATATCCTGATACTTATTAATTGCAGGAGGAAAACAACACTTGAAACACCATTAGCTAACCTAAGATCCATCCATACCACTAGAGATATAGTAATCCCCATTTTCTAATAATCATATCTTGATCAATTGGAATTATAATCTTATTCACCTAGAATAACATATGATTTATCATAAGATGGAGAGAATTTCTCTCTTTTCTAATAATAATAAATATATGCTTTAAAATGTGATAACTAGATAAATTCCCTGAACAAGAAGATTTCATATTCTATTTGATAAAAACAAATATATTTATGTATATTTAAAATTTTAGATTTTATGTTCAAGATAGCATGTTTTGAGCGATAGAGCTTTATAAAATCATATAAAAAATATACCAACTATTGAAAAAAACACAAGTAAAAATTTCCTTAAATGAAGAAATAATATAATAAAATTTAAATCAATATGCTTCATAAAATTTATAAAAACAATACTATAGATAACTCTGGTTAAATTATAAAAATAAAAACAAAATTGAAGAAAAAAAATTTCTATAAAATCAAATATTTTTATTTTTATCTTAAAGGATTTATCAGTGAAAATCCATATCATGAATAAATTATATTAGAAAAGATTATTTCCAATGCATTAGAATTATAAAAACATTTAAATTCAATCCAGTTAACTATATCATAAGATTATATCCCATGTTCACCGGATGAAAGAAATACTAAACAAATTTAAGGTTCATTCCAATATACCAAAAGATAAAATAATACAAAGTATGCATGTTTCCCAATGAAATATACTTACTTGGGTACTTAGAGTGGGGGGTGTCGGGGTCTCCGGATGGCACAGGGGGCGCGGAGGGCACAGGGGTTTCCAGTGGTCGAGGGGGGCACCGGGGGGTGCGGGTTTCGCCGGAGGGCGCGAGGAGTGCGGGGGTTCGGGGGTCGCCGGAGGGTGCGGGGGTCGCCGGAAGGTGTGGGGGGCGCAGCGGTCGCCGAGGCCGGGGGGATCAGGGACGAGGGTTTGGGGAACGTCGGGGTGGGGGAAAGGGTCGTGGTGTTTTAAAAAAATTTGGGTTTCGCGGCGATTTATTAAAAACCGCAGCGAAACCTTCACCGAAAATGTTTAGCGGCGGTTTTGTGAACCGCCGCCACAAAACCGCTAGTAAACCTAGTTTTTTTTTGTAGTGAACCTAGATAATGGTAATGGAAATATAACATTATCATATATTATCTCATGTTTCTATTTTAAAGAAAATTAGTACAGTCTCTCCATTATCATATGAAAAGAATCATAATAGATCAATAAAGTTGGTTCGGTGAGTACCCCAAAAGTGATTATTCGGGTTGTCATCCGTTTTTACAACATTCGTGACATAATGTTTTACCTTGTTTACATCAATAAACAATATCTACATTAAATTATTCTCTTATGAGATGTGATACTAGTCTCTCAAGGATTGAGAAGGAAACCCCATGATAATTACATATTCATAATGATGAATTTGATACTTTAACAGATTAAGTGTCAGGGGATGTAGATGCATCTACTCTTATTTCAACAGATTGAGATGAGGGTATTGGTTATGTCAGATTCATTTCATTTGGGTATCATATATTATTTATAACATCATTTTCTCTGTTATATTTTATATTTTTTTCCTATGCCAAATTGTTTTTCTACAATCGGCATTGATACTCTTGTTGCTCCAGAATGAAGGAGAAAGGATCATGGGTAGTCTATTGTTGGTGCTTGTGGTAATACTGATTTATTAAAGCTAGATGACATTGATAAAATTTAAGAGATGGGTGAAGATAATGTCAGTAAGGCCAATCTGGGAATCGATCAACATTTTTTGTATTCCTTAAATGATGAGGGTGATATGATATACAAACCCTTATTCACAAAAAGGATGTACACTCATAATCAAGATATTTATATTCAAGGTTCCATCAAGAATTTTTTGGATTTTAATGAATAGATAAATGTACGTATGTTTTTGTTCATGAATTCACCATACATAATTATTATTTTATTAGTTATTTTACATCAAAGTAAAATTTAGGATGCATTGTCTCTAGATAATGTTGGGCGTGCCCTTCAAGAACGGGTAATCCCACTCTACATTGGTTCTATTGACATTGAAGAAGTGTCGACTGAGAATCCATCATTGTGATATTCTTTTGAGCCTACAGTTTTGGAAACTAGGAAAGCGTAAGTGAATTAACCTCCCCAGGAAGTACTTTATCAAACTAATGAAGATGAGAATACTTGGGAGGAATATACTCAATAAGACAGAATATTTACAGGTTAAATGTCATTGAACATATTAATAATGAATTGGTTTTGCTATAATTTTGTAGCTAACAATCATTCCAATTCACAATTTTGTGTTATTGGATCCCAAGTATATGTCTGAAGGTGAAGCCTATATGTTGGATCAATCAATAAAAGAATAGGAAGCATCAACTTATAAAAAACTAGTATAATAGGTAACCTTTTGTATGATATGATTCTAGAATTTTTTCTGCTTCATGGTCGTGATTCTAATTCAGACTTAGAGCGTCATTTTTCTCTTGGTACCTCTCATAACAAGGCATGGTGAACCATTTGGAATATAATCTTCTGGAAGAATTTGTATAATCATCCTTCATATTTTGGTTGACTTCCAACACTTTTTAGAATACATGGATATTTTGGATTTGATTATCACCCAATTTATAATGAGGTAAATTGATTATTTTCTAGTGGGAGAAAGAACAAAAACAGTTCAATGATCATGTAAAGTCCAAACATCACACTAATGTCGATGGTTTTTGAGATTCAGAATCTAAGGAGGAATCTAACCATAGAATATTTTTTATGGATTTAAATCACCAAATTAATTACAATATAAATTAAATGATGTGTCTTTAGCAACAGATAGATGTTGTTCAAAATGGGCTTGATAAATTGAAACAATCATTGGGAGAAGCCCAATTAGATGGGATAACTGCCATTTCAACTACAAAATATGTACATGGTCATGTCTATTAGGCTAAAGTTTCTCTATTGAATGGGTATCAACAAGCAGTTAATAGGGATTAAGAGGATTTTCAACAGATGAAGTGTCATGTTGAAAGCTTCTTGTAATATATGATTGAGTGACTTCATTCTGTATATGTTCCTTGAATTTGTCTATATAACTGAAAAAGATTTTTTATCCAATCATATATATGTCTTCATCCCTACTTTCAGTATTTAATTACAGTATCATGAATAGTTTTAATAGAATTGCTTTTTTACGTTAGATAGTCAGGATTACAGTAACAAGAATAGAGGTGCCCTAATTTATACCTAATCTAAGAGGCTCAGTTTATGTATTTCTTGGGTCATATACAAAATACCTAAAAAATTGTGCTTTTTTACTTTTTAAATCATGGTACATCCTAATCCATGTAATGTGTATGTCTATAAATCTAAGACATGACTTTTTCTAAAGTTCCCTTTGTGGGGTTTCAACCTGGTGAGTGTTATGTCTCTTTAATGAGTAGTTTTAAGTTATGCATGTCATACTAATAAAGATAATGTTTTTAGTCAAATATTATTGACCATGAATTTTGAAATTAGAACAAAAATAGAGCTTTATGTCTAGGAAGTTCCTGATATTTATCAAATATTTACTAGGGGAATCATCAGTAATGATTTTATGGTCAAAAATTCTAAAACATTATGTTCAAAAATAGAGGGAGTCTCTTCCAAGAATGAAGTTGTTACTATTTTATAGATCTGATATGGGGAGATATATTATACAGGGCCAACTAGGGCATGTGCTAAATAGCCAAACAATGGTATTATTAGGTTGATAGACCTATTATATGTGCATGTAATGCAATTCCAACTAGGCACCGTACTGCATTGTCAAGTAAAGGAGTTGATATGAATTTTGATATTATATTACAGAAAGAATAATGGGTTTATGATTTTGATGTCTCAAGCCTATAGTGGGTGGATTTTACAAGGAAATATATCTATGAATAACAAAGGACATCTGTGTTAAAAAAGGCCATGAATGAGAAACCACTCTTACCTGGATTTGACATGTAAAGAAGGGTACAATTTTTTAAATAACCAATGTCATTTGGAGAAGGTTATTCTCTGAAAAGGATGTTGGTGTTGTGTAGTGTAATGTATATCAACAAGGATAATAAGGGATTTTTTAACAGTATGTCGTGTAGTTTAAATTCACGAAGAGAAGAAATTATGTGGGATTTAATTTAAGGTATTTATCATTGGCCAAATGTTTATGAGTCTCTAATTTTTGGGTAATTTTACTGGGGACATGATACCATATTCGAGTATAGGATGGAATATTTAAAAACTATTATTTGGGTGTTTTCTGGTCAAAATAATTAGATGGGAAAAGAGGAAAAGGCATAAGAGGAGGTATCATTCATGAAAAAATATATCGCTATTTGACAAACTTGTTATTGGAGCTGTATTATGCAGGGCCAACTAGGGAATCTGCTACATAGTCAATAGTGGAATCCTTATACTAACTGTCCCCTTATGTAGACCGATTTAATGAAAGTCCGACTGGGGAATATACTACATAGTGAGGTAAAAGAGCTCTCAAGAATTCTGAAATTCTAATGCTAAAATTTGATGAATTATAATATAGAATCCGATTTCCAAATAATAGAGTTTGGTTTATGGAGAAAAGTATCTAAACATAGTAAGACTATTTCGAGTCTTTATTTACAATCAATCGGAGGAATATTATCTCAACAAAATTCTAACCCTGATGTGATAAGTATGGTTCCTGCAGTTTTATGTCATACAACGAGGACCATAATATTATAGAAAAAATGGATGATATTTGGTCGAATGGCCTAAGTTCATTACAATATGCTTTGAACATATAGAGACATAAAATATTAATTCCATGGTCTTGGATACATTTATATCGGGATAAAGGGTATGTTACAAATATGAAAATGATGGTAGTTTTAAACTATATGTTCATGTATATCTTCATTAAATCATATATGGATAGAATATCTCTCTTCCAAGAACAATGATACTCCTATTTGAAAAACCTGTTATGGAGTTTTTATTATGTAGGGACAACTAGGGCTTTTGAAACATATCCAAATAGTGACATCCTTTGGTTGGTAGACCTGTTCTGTAGGAAACATTATTGTAAGGCCAACTGGTCCATGTAATGAATAGTCAGGTAAAGGAGATCTCAATATTTCTAACATTCAATAACCAGAAACCAAAGAAATGTTATGATGCTTTGAATTTCATTCAATATTAAGAGTATGTCATGTGAAAGTTTCATTGTCCAATACATAAAGAAAGTATTTGGATTGATATCAACCATGAGTTTATAGTCTGTTACATAGATTTGACTGAATATCCAACATTAATTTTCCAATATAAATTTTCTATTACATGAAGATTGAAATTTTCTTTTTTCTCATGGATGAGACTAGGAACTAAGGCCTACTCTTTACTGCATATCTTAGTGGAATGAGAATAATGTTTTATGTATTTCTAAAAGTACCATGAAATTTATCATCATGTAGTGAGGACGTGAAGTAATTTAGATTTTAAAATGAATATTTTCAATTGATGAGGGGATAGAACCTAGGTGTCACTATATATCTTTCTAAGGGAATAATATTTCCACACATAGTTCTTAAATAAGGGTCCCCCACCCAAATATAATTCACAAGTGGGGGGTAATGGGGGTTTCATAAATAAATATTCACTCATAAGATTTTAACTAGCATTGACCTCATCATTTAGATTCGACTCACACTTGGGATAAAAGAGGTATTAATTTCATGATTTCATAGTTGGGTCCAAGATTGAAAGTCTTAACGTCACTATGTATCTCCTATTGTTGAGAATCAAATCATACATATTTCTTGATTGGATTTCCTGTGAAGGTATCATCCATACAAAGGGAATGAGGAACATTAACACTACAGCTAAGCCTAATAAATGATATCTCGGTGTCAATACATATCATTCTAGGGAAAAAATAATCACCCACTCATTGTTCTATAAATTTCCCCCATATCATCAGGTTTTTATATGGGAAGATGGATTTTTTTAATTTCAAGGATAATTGTTAGGCCAATAACATGATGGCTATGAATCAAAATTTGTCTCATTGAAATGGGAATCATCTAAAAATCCTTAAAGATATCCCTACATAGATTTGACTCAAGCATACAAAGAAGGAATTGGGTTTTCTCATTCAAAATTGTGGCAGCACTATGATTTGGATATCCTAGCATCACTATGAATCTCATTGAGATGAGAATCAAGTCATTTGTAGTTATTGAAGATGATTCCCCCACCCCAACTTGAGATTGAACTGTGGAAGAGGGTTTATTTTAGTGATTTATACACTCTAGATTGGAGATCTGGATTTCTCATCAAATCAGATTAGAATGAAAATAAATCTATACATATTTATTTCCATGTTGTATATAATTAGGCATCAAGGATGTGGGTGACCTACCATGAATGGAATATTGTGTTTGAAAAAAGGGCTATAAACCAGGAATCACTACATATAATTCTAGAGGAATGAATAAATCCACACATTGTTCATGACATATTTCATGAATAAATATGAATAATACATAGTAAATAAAGGGTATTAATGATTAATTGCAACTGGACTGATGATTGGAGAATTGAGTTTTAGTGCACATCATTCTGAGTTAAGAGTCAATCCACACATTGATCATGAAGTTTCTCCCTATGTAGGTTTGATTCATACACATAGGGGTGAATGGACTTTTTCAACATTTTGGTTGGAAATGAGATAAGAGTTCTGGGATTCATTACGTATCTTTCATGAGAAAGAATCAATCCACACATAGTTCATGAAATGTTCCATGTAGTTTAACATCATTTTTTATGGATGTTGAGGATTCTACATGAAAATTCGTAAATATTGTATTTGGAATGTAAGAACTCGGTTCTTCTCCTTGAGGTAGGGCTTCTTCTTTTCTCTTTTCCTTAAGTGTTTTTAATAAAATATGGAAAATTGGGGAAAATCCTAAATTTTTGAACTACACGCCGTATAATTTTTCCACATGCCGTGTACTTCAGGCCGTGTTGGGATGAGTACACAGGGCGTGTAGCTATGTCAGCAACAAAGGGTGCCGGAACTGACTACATGCCGTGTAGTGGTCCTTTACACGCTGTGTAGTCAGTCAGCAAGCCAAAAAGTAAGGTGGTGGAGCAGCCGCCAGCTGGGCGGCAGTACAAACTGTGTATTCAGGAGTACATGCCGTATACTCTTGTCGGCAGGTGAACAATGTCGCGCTGACAGGAAGCCTCCATAGGAACAGTTAAATGAAAGGAGTACACACCGTATACTTGGAAGTACACACTCTGTACTTTGTTTTTTCGGCTTAAAACATGCAGTAGCCTCCTTATTTGGCAGAGGAGTCATTTGAGCCGTTTTGGAGCCAAAAGAGGATGCCGAACCTTTGATGATCCGCCGAGTGTTCGTCTGTAATCTGATTCCGACTCAGACGATCTCGTTGGAACCATGCGGGTAAGCCCTCTCTTTTCCTAGCATTTTTCTTAACAATTCTTCTCCTAACGTATGTTATTTACTTTTGAGTGGGTTTCATTCTTCGTCAGATCTATGCCATTCTTGGCTGTTTCTGGAGTCGACGTTTGGGTATAAGTTCATTAGCGTTTAAGGTAGGTGGCTTGGTGTTTGGTTTTCCAACTGTCATGTGTTTTTGTGCGTTTTTGTGCCACGAACCCATGTTGGGGGGTCGTGTGGCTGAGGCCGTTGATATATTTAATTCCTAGAATTGCATAGGTGATTAAATTGTGATAATAAAATGCTAGTTGGGATCGTTTCTTGGATCCGGAACCACCCTGGGGATGTGTTCCACTGTTTAGCCATTTGGCTAGGATACCCAGGGGTATTCCATTAAAGTAGTAATTGTTGAATTGCCTTGAAAGTAATTGCTTTTTTACTGCTTTTTTCCATGTTGGGAATGGCCCGTTTACCTGTTTATCCTGAGGGCGTTGTTGTGATTAGCATGTGGGCACTGCACTGTTTAGCCTGAGGGCTGTAGTTATTTCGCCTGAGGGAAACCTTTCGTGCCTGATGGCTTGACTTCTGTGCCTGAGGGTGACACTTCCTATGCCTGAGGGAAAATTTTGTTATGCCTGAGGGCTATACCAGCGGGTTGGATTCTTCTTACCTGAGGGTAAGGTTTTGCTTGTCTGAGGACGTGGACTGTTTACTTAGAAATGCACTGTGGTGATTTCCAATATTTAATGTATTAAATAAATAATAAAATGGAAGTTTAATTGTTAAGTTAGTTACTGTTCAGTACTTCTTACTTTATTACATTTTACTACTGCACACTATTGTTGCATGCTTAGACGCAGTTGGGCACGAGCCTTTGGTGGGTGCCTACTGAGATATTTTTCTCACACCCTATTTGGGTCACGCTTTTTGGCCCAAAAAAATTAATTTGATGCAAGTGTAGATAGGGGGAAGAGTCCCTATACAAGTACATGATTGCTGCTGAGTAATAGGATGGCATGGGACCGAGGCTAATCTCATGATGATGCTGCTAGTTGTTTTGCTTATTTTTTTATACTCTGCTTTGTTGTACTGTATTGATGTATAACATGTTCTGGCTGTTTTCTTAGAACTTGATACTTGTAGCATCATCATTTATATACTGTTGGTTATATCCACTGATGTTGTTTATTTCATTTGTGTATGATTTACTGCTTCCGCTGTTCTTTGTTCATTTTATTTATATTCCTCTGTACTGCACTTTGAAAAATGAGGGCATAGTTTCTCCACTATCAGTCATGGGCCCTCGCAGCTAGTCGGCAGCCTCTGGCGTTTGGGGAAATGCTCTTGAGGTCACACGCCAAACAGGGTTCGGGTCACCCATTGAGTGGCACCCTGTCCGGGACATTACAAAGTGGTATCAGAGAGTTTCTTTTCTTTGAATTACTATTTCGAGCCGTAGTCAGGGATAAGATGAACGGTAGTTGGTAATAATTTGTGCCCAGGCATAGCTTACCTGCATACGGGGAAAAGCCAGTCTACCTCGTATTTTTCAATTCTTATGATTTTTAAAATTTTACAGTTGATATGATTTCACCGTTGGGTGACGCATTTATATTGTATTGTTTATATTTTATCTATGGGTTCTATTTAGTTGCAACCCGATGAGATGAGGTTATTCCATCTCATGCATTATTTAGGCACATTCTAGAATCACATGCCATGAATAGTTTCCATGACTTGTAGGTGCATTAAGAAATTTCATGTTGTTGTGATAGTTGTTGTGCTAGAAAAGCATTGTTGTGATAGCTGCTTGATAAATACCCGATGTTCGATAAAGTATTTTGTGTAAGTCTGTTTATAGAATGGACACAAAAAATTGGCCTTTGGGGAGTATGGGCCCCCATTGATCAGAATTTTGTGGATCATTGACTTTTTATTAGTTATAACACATATAAGATGTCAAAATTTGATTCGTGGGGAGTATGGGCCCTCACAGGTCATAATTTGACACTTAGGTGTTGGTTTTCGGTATTTTCTGGGTTCCAGGGAAGTTTCTGAGGCATATTGTCCGGAAACCCAGTATACATGTTGTGTAGTATTTTAAACACACCATTTATGGCCTTCTATTCGGGAAGAAAAATAAACTTTTTAAGTACACGCTGTGTACTCTGAGTACACGCCGTGTACTCTGAGTACACGCCGTGTAGTCTCTTCCCATGTCTCAAACCGTGTGGGTGGCGACACGGGGTAGGGATGTGCTTGGGAAAAACACACCGTGTACCAGATACACACGCCGTGTACCAGATACACACGCCGTGTAGTTTTGACCCTGATTCCAGCCGTGTAACTAACAACACGGGTCAGTGAAATCCTTCATAGAACACGCTGTGTAAATTATGAACACATCGTGTAGTGTGACCTGTGGACTCGGCCGTGTAACTAACAACACGAGTCGGTGTCACCATTCCTTAAACACACAGTGTACCTTTGAGGACACACCGCGTAGTCTTGTCCGAGGACATACCATGTGGACTTAGCCGTATGGCAGGGAATTAGGGTTGTTGACACGCCGTGTGTGGGTGTAACACACCGTGTACCTTTGGGGACACACCGTGTAGTCTTGTCCGAGGACAGACCGTGTGGACTTAGCCATATGGTGGGGAAACAGGGTTGTTGACATGCCGTGTGCAGGTATAACACGCCGTGTAGTGTCAAGAAGAGTAGTCTGCCGTGTCACAGATGACACGGGCAGTTGGAATATAACACCATACACGCCGTGTATATAATATACACGCCATGTAGTTTTGATCAAATGCGAGCCATGTATCATAACCATGCATAAGGACCCGGGTAGGGGAAGGGAAGTCAAGTACACATCGTGTAATCAGTATACACGCCGTGTAGTGTTGTTTTGAAAATTTTGAATGCCTTATTCCTCCTATTCTCTTTTGGGTTTCTTCTCTTTCGTTCTTTGATGAGTCTTGTTATAAGGCGTGTTTTTGACCTTGTAGTGTCATGCTGCCTAGATGACTGCGCATTGTTCGCCAGGGGAGAAACAACGATAATAATCCAGAGATGGTGGGCCATGGGCTACCAGTTGATACTCCAGCAGAGCCAAATTCGGCACTAGCTTCTATACCGGACACAGGAGTGGATGCGCAGTTCCGTGAAGACTTATTGCGGTTCATGCAGACCATTTGAGGAGCACCGTAGGCTGCCACATCCATGGTTGAGCTGACACGTATCTTCCAGCAAGAGCATCCGCCTATGTTCTCTGGGGATGGCGGACCACATGATACAGAGTATTGGTTGGGGTCGATGTAGACTATTTTTGAGCAACTTGAGACACCTCCAGGGTGGAGGGTCAAGCTCGCGACATACATGTTGCGTGATTCCGCCAAGAGTTGGTGGGATGTTACTACCCAGTCAGTGAATCACAGGGACATGGCGTGGGCAGACTTTCAGGCACTCTTCTATGACTTTTTCTTCCTGGAGACGCTGAGAGCAGATAGAGCCCAAGAATTCATGAATCTGCAGTAGGGCGCTATGTCAGTGATGGACTATTCAGGACGTTTTATGTAGCTTCAACGCTTTGCACCCGTGCTCGTGGGTGATGAGAGGCTGAGAGACAGAAATTTTGAGGATGGTCTTCCGTATGACATCCGCGGGCTGGTGAATGTCTTCAAGTTTCCTACTATACATTCTATTTTGAACCAGGCGTTGATCACAGATATGAACCTTTGAGATTATAGAGTGTGGACTAGGGCGGTTCAGCACCAGTTACTGGTACTTTTTCTGCTGGCAAGAGGAAGAGACAGATGGACTTCTCTCAGGGTGGTAGTACCAGCCAGGCAGCTTCATCTGGTGGTCCGGTCAGGTGCTACCAAGTGTGGTAGAGAGGGGTACAAGAGGCCATAGTGTCCACGTGATCCAGTGGAGTGCTGAGCTTACGACAATATAGGTCATCTGTAGCACTTCTGCAGGGTGTTTCTACCAGTGGCTAGTGAGAGGGGTTCTCTGTAGACTTCGCGTGCGGGAACAGGACCAGCAGCATCATACCATTCTGGGAACTGGAATACATCTGGGAGTGCAGGCAGAGATGGTGGTCGTGGCCGAGGTAGCCAGACACCAGGATCTTATATGCAACAGGGTGGGATAGCTGAGGGTAGCCAGGCTGTGTCGCAGGGCCGCGACACTGGGCATGCATATGCGGTGCAACAGACCCCGCATGAGCAGGATCCCAGACCTTCTACAGTCAGAGGTACTATTTTAGTAGATTCTGTCTTATTTTTAGTACTTTTCGATATAGGTTCTACAAATAGTTTCATATATTTACCCATTATGGAGAGCCTTGGGCTCTATGTTTCTTCTTCTTCTGATATCATGACGCTAGAAAATCCGTTGGGGACTTGGATGACTGGTATGCGTCAGTGCAAGGAGTTCCCCCTTGAGGTTGGTGGGTGTCACTTCCTTTGGGACCTCTATGTCCTAGAGATGACAAGCTATGGCATCATTCTCGGGATGTATTGGTTGGTTCCCTTTCAGGACATTGTAGACTGCTATCATCGCAGGGTGCGTTTCACGTCACTAGAGAGCGAAGAGTCTCTATACAAGGGAGAATGGGATGTTCAGGTGAGTCGAGCTGGACCAGAGCATCGTCGGAGAGGTCGAGTCACGACCCTGATTGCGAGCTTATATATGGATGACCAGGGGACTTGTCAGGCAGTTTTCTCTCCTGTTGTTGATCGTTTCAGGTATGTCTTCCCGGTTGAATTTTCAAGTCTACCTCTAGAGCAAGAGGTGGATTTCTATATTGGGCTTCTGCCAGGAGCATCACCGGTGTCCATTCCTCCTAATATGATGTCTACACCTGAGTTTCAAGAGCTCCAGAGGTAGTTGGAGGAGTTGCAGGAAAAGGGCTTTATCCGACCCAATTCTTCTCCTTGGGGTTCTCTAGTCCTTTTTTGCGAAGAAGGCGGATGGTAACCTTAGACATTGCATGGATTATCGGAAGCTGGACCAATTGATGGTTAAGAACAGATATCCGTTACCAAAGATTGATGATCATTTTGATCAGCTTCGTGGAGAACGAGTGTTCTCGAAGATTGACCTGAGATCAGGCTATCATCAGCTATGCGTTAGACCATCTGATATACCTCTCACAGCTTTCAGGAGTAGGTATGATCTATATGAGTATACAGTTATGCCGTTCGGACTCACGAACGCGCTAGTAGTTTTCATGGCTCTGATGAATCGTGTATTCCATCTGTATTTTGATTATTTTGTGTTAGTATTCGTGGACGACATGTTGGTGTAATCTCACAGTCAACATGACCATGCCAGCCATCTTGAGATCGTATTGAGTACACTGAGGGAGCATCAGCTATATGATAAGATCTCAAGGTGACACTTTTGGATGGACCATATTCACTTCTTGGGACATATCATCTCTGAGGCAGGAGTTTCAGTAGACCCAGAGAAGGTGAGAACGGTAGTTTCTTGGGAGCAGCCTAAGAATGTGTTCGAGATACAGAGTTTCTTAGGGCTGGATGGTTACTACAAGTGTTTTATACAAGACTTCCCCCACTTATCAGCACCGTTGACAGGTCTAACTAAGAAGGCTTCGAAGTTCGTTGGGTCGGAATCTTGCGAGCCAGCTTTTCAGGACCTGAAGTGAAGGTTGACATCATCACCGATCCTGATAATCCAAGAGCCGGGGATGAGCTGTATAGTTTACTGTGATGCATTAGGTATTTGGCTGGGAGTAGTTTTGATACAGGGTGACAGAGTTGTGGTGTACGGGTCTCGGCAGTTGAGGCCACATGAGAGGAATTACCCGACGCATGATCTCGAGTTAGCTCTAGTTGTACATGTGTTGCGCTGTTGGAGGAATTATCTATTGGGGGAGCATTTTGTGGTTTTCACTGACCAAAAAAGACCCAAGTATATATTTACTCAACATGACCTGAATCTGAGGTAGAGGAGGTGGGTTGAATACCTACAGTACTTCGATTTTGATCTTGCCTATACACCGGGTAAAGGTAATGCAGTAGCTAATGCACTGAGAAGGAAGACTCAGATACAGGTAGTGTAGGAGGCCAGTGGTGAGTGGGAGCTCATGGAGTTGTTCTCTGAGATGCATCTGGAGGAGCATGATAGTCAGGGGCAGACTTATCTTTCCTCTTTAGCTGTGACTTCTACCCTCCTGGATAGAGTGAGGATGAGACATCTATCTGATTCATAAGTCCTAGTTCTACGGGAGTCGGAGGAAAGTGAGGACCCTCCTCCTAGTTGGACGATAGGCGATGATGAGGTTATGCGTTTCCAAGGACGAGTATGGGTTCTAGGGGATATTCATGAGGAGCTGATGCGAGAGTTTCATGCATCAGCTTGGGCAATTCATCCCGGGGTTACCAATATGTACCGTGACTTGAGATGTCAGTACTGGTGGTCGGGTATAAAGAGAGATGTAGCTGGTTTTGTTATGATATGTTCCACCTATCAGTAGGTGAAGGTGGAGCATTAGAGACCAGCTGGACTGTTACAGCAGTTACCCATTCCAGAGTGGAAATTGGATGATGTAGCGATGGATTTCGTGACTGGTTTGCCGAGGTCACCTCGTGGAAATGATGTCGTGTGGGTTGTTTTGGACAGACTCACGAAGGTAGCTCACTTATTTCCGATCAAGGAGACCCTCAGTGTTGACGAGCTCGGAAGGCTGTATATCCGAGAGATCATATGCCATCATGGGGTCCCTCGTTCTATCGTTTCAGAAAGGGACACTCACTTTAAGTCTCGTTTCTGGAAGAGTTTTCAGAAACCGCTGGGTAAACAGGTGCTTCTGAGCGCAGCATACCACCCTCAGACCGATGGCCAGTCAGAGCAGACGATACAAGTGTTAGAGGACATGTTGCGTGCATGCGTCCTAGACTTTGGGGGCTCTTGGGAGAAGCATATACCTTTAGTTGAGTTTTCCTATAACAATAGATTCCAGGCGACTATTGAGATGGAACCTTATGAGTATTTATATGGTAGGTCGTGCCGATCACCTTTGTGTTGGATAGAGGCAGGTGATATAGCTTTACTGGGGCCACAACTCGTGCAGGAGACGTCTGAGCAGGTCCAGTTGATTCAGAAGTGGAGGGATACCGCGTAGTCTCGTCAGAAGTCTTATGTGGATCGCTGCAGACGACCTTTGGAGTTCGTGGTCGGGGATCATGTTTTCTTGCATGTTTTGCCGATGTTGGGACACAAGCGGATCAAGAGATAGGGTAAACTTTCACCGTGGTATGTGGGACCATTTGAGATTCCGGGGAGAGTCGGGCTTGTTTCTTATCTGGTGTAGTTACCGTAGCGGTACCAAGCCATGCACGACGTCTTCCACGTATCTCAGTTGCGTCACTATCATTCAGACTCGTCTCATGTCTTTCATCCTGAGGAGGTTGAGTTGGAGGCAGATGCGTCCTTTGAGGAGTAACCAATCCGTATCGTTGACAGGAGCACACAGGATCTTCGAGGCTGGTCAGTTCCTCTTGTATGGGTGCTATGGCGGCATGGCTAAGTGCATGACGAGACCTGGAAGCGTGAGGCCGATGTACAAGCCCAATGGTCAGAGTTGTTCACGGCTATATCTTCTCAACCCTTGGAAGGGAAATTTGGGGATGAATTGCTATAAGGGGGGATGTTTGTATGAACTCAGTTCTTCTTTTTGAGGTACGAGCTTCTTCTTTTATCTTTTCTTTAAGTATTTTTAATAAAATATGGAAAATGCGGAAAAATCCTAAATTTTGGAACTACACGCCGTGTACTTTCCACACACTGTGTACTTCTGGCCATGTTGGGATGAGTACACAAGGCATGTAGCTATGTCAGTGACAAAGGGTGTAGGAACTGAGTACACGCCGTGTAGTGGTCCTTCACACACCGTGTAGTCAGTCGGCATGCCAAAAAGTAAGGCTTTAAAGTAATCGCCAGCTGGGAGGCTATACACACCGTGAATTCAGGAGTACATGCTGTGTACTCTTGTCGGCAGGCGAACAGTGCCGCGCTGGTGGGAAGCCGCCAGAGGAATAGTTAAATTAAAGGAGTACATGCCATGTACTTGGAAGTACATGCCGTGTAATTTGTTTTTTTGGATTAAAATAGGCAGTAGCCTCCTCATTTGGAAGAGGAGGCATTTGAGCCATTTTGGAGCCAAAGGAGGAGGCCGAACCTTTGAAGATCCGCCGAGTGTTCGTCTAGAATCCGATTCTGCCTCGGACGATCTCGTTGGAACCGCGCGGGTAAGCCCTCTCTTCTCCTAGCGTGTTTCTTACCAATTTTTCTCCTAACGTACGTTATTTACGTTTGAGTGGGTTTAGTTCTTCGTTAGATCTATTCCGTTCTTGGCCGTTTCTGGAGTCGACGTTCGGGTATAAGTTCGTTGGTGATTGAGGTAGGTGGCTTGGTGTTTATTTTTCCAACTGTTGTGTGTTTTTGTGCATTTTTGTGCCACGAACCCATGTTGGGGTGTCATGTGGCTGAGGCCCTTGATATATTTAATGCCTATAATTTCATAGGTGATTAAATTGTGATAATAAAATGCTGGTTGGGATCATTGCTTGGATCCGGAACCACCCAGGGGGTGTCTTCTACTGTTTAGCTGTTTGGCCAGGATACCTGGGGGTATGCCATTAATGTAGTAATTGTAGAATTTCCTTGAGGGTAATTGCTTTTTTACTTCTTGTTTTTATGTTGGGCATGGCCCGTTTACCTATTTAGCCTGAGGGCGTTGTTGTGATTAGCTTATGGGCACTGCACTGTTTTGCCTGAGGGCTGTAGTTATTTCACCTGAGAACAACCTTTCGTGCCTGAGGGCTTGACTTCTGTGCCTGAGGGTGAAACCTCTTATGCCTGAGGGCAAATTCTATTATGCTAGAGGGCTATACCAACGAGTTGGATTCTTCTTACCTGAGGGTAAGGTTTTTCTTGTCTGAGGACATGGACTGTTTACATAGAAATGAACTATGGTGATTTCTAATATTTAATGGATTTAATGAATAATAAACTAGAAATTTAATTGCTAAGTTAGTTACTTTTCAGTACTACTTACTTTATTGCATTTTACTACTGCACACTATTGTTGCATGCTTACACGCAGTTGGGAATGAGCCTTTGGTTTGTGCCTACTAAGATATTTTTCTGACACCCTGTTTGGGTCACGCTTTTCGGCCCAAACAGATTACATTGCTACAGGTGTAGATAGGGGCAAGAGTCCCTATACAGGTACATGATTTCTTGCTGAGGAATAGGAGGGCATGGGACCGAGCCTAGGCTCGTGATGCCCCTACTAGTTGTTTTTCTTGTTTTGATGTACTCTGCTTTGTTGTAATGTATGGATGTATAATATGTTCTGGCTATTTTCTTAGAACTTGAGACTTATAGCATCATCATTTATATACTGTCGGTTATATCCAATGCTTTTGTTTATTTCAGTTGTGTATGATTTACTGCTTCCACTATTCTTTGAATGTTTTATTTATATTCCGATGCGCTGCACTTTGATAATTGAGGGCATAGTTTCCCCACTATCAGTCCTAGGCCCTCGCTGCTAGTTGGCAGCCTCTGGCGTTTGGGGAAACACGCTTGAGGTCACGTGGCGAACCGGGTTCGGGTCACCCGTTGAGTGGCACCCGGTCCGGGACGTTACATGGAAAATGGGATAAGACCAAGGTATCACTACATATCTTGTTGGGGTAAGATTCAAGACACACGTAGTTCTTGAGTATGGTTCCACACATCAATTGAATTTTGATGTGAGTAACAGGGGTTTTAATTTTACATAATTATGATCGAGCCCAAAATTATAGATGTTATAAGAATAAAGAATTATTTTCTAGAACATTTACTATTATAGTATAAACTCATATACATGGAAATGGGAAATTTTTTCTTTTATGGTTGTGGCTAGGAGAAAGATAGGAGATATGGGTGTCACAATGTATCTCATTGAAATTATAATTAAGTAACATGTAGTTCTTTAAATGGGGTACCTATATAGATCTGATTCAAACATAGGGAAATACGTGGTTCATGTACCACTAAGGATATGTAATGATGTGATTAATTATTATGGATTAAAGATACTAATATGATTAAGGATGAAAAGGAATATCAATTTGTTGTATCTTGGGAGATTTATTAATTTTAATTGAATAATATGTTAACCATACAGTTTAATGTTCTGTGGCATGTACAAATGGTGTTTTTCCATTTCAGGTCATGTGACAATGACCTTATGCCCTTTTTTTAACATCCTATGACAAGTACGAATAATCTATGCAGTTTAACATCACACAACAGAAAGGTATAATTCTATGCAATTTAATGTCATGTCATGAAGATGATAGTTATTTTGTAGTTTAATACCATTCAACTAGAACAAACATTGTGTGATTACACAAATTGTTTCTTCATGAACCTTGTATTGGTTGGAGTTGTAGTGAGTTATCCATCCATTTATATTTAGGAATAATCTTTATTAGAGTATACCATATGTATGGAGTAAGACCCTTCCAAAATTGGATAAAGTTTTATGGCTTCCTTCCATGTATCATTGGAGTACTAAAAACCAATACCTATTCCAATTAGAGGAAATAATAGAAGAAAACATTAATATTTAATGCTCATGATACTCGGTTATGATATAATTCCATGTGATGTATGGTATGAAATATTTTTTCATCAAATTGATCCAACACATCTTGTCAATTCTAAGACTACTCATATATACATTTCTAGTCAAAAATTTAAACTCATAGTGAAGGAAATTGAATATCAATGGGAATAACTGTATCTGTCCCATATACCAATGAGTATGAGGTTGAACGTGTGGTGGTATAGGTAGTGGTTCTGTAAGACCAGACATGGAATAATTTATCGAGAAAATTATTTTTACCTTTATCCAACATCTTATGGAGTATGTTGGACAAAGCTTTGATGAAATATTCTTGTTTTACATTTTCCACAACATAATAGAAAGATGAATTGTTTGATTTGATATTTTAATCCTAATATAAATTCCCTACCTTAGCAGAATAGAAATTGGTGTCATTTTCCATCAATAGGGTATGAGGGATACCGAATCCTGTAATGATATTAGCTATAAAAAATCTACCAATGTTTTTTATAATGACTTATTTATGTGGTATTTACATGGACCATAAAAAGAAGAAACTAGTATCTATTAGAATATACTATAACTACATAGCCGTAGATGGAGTATAAGGTCCCACTACATCCATTCCCTGTATTGAAAATGGCCCAGAGTATTTAGTTATATGTATAAGCACTAGGGGTTTATGAATGAAGATGGAATGAACCTGGTACGGATAACACATATTAGTGAAATATATGAACTTTTATGCCATAGAAGTATAGAATTATCCAAACCACCGGATTTGATAAAAATCCTATAGCCATACTGGCGGGCACTAGAGGATCATCCATGTAATAATTTCATGATGGACATAGATTCATACCTATCAATGCATTTGAAATGAATTCTGTCAAAGCCTCATATATAGATGATATTCTGGTGATTTGGGCCATCATTATGTCTGAAATTAACTTCTCATCATTAGGCATTCTCTTTTCCAGCTCTATCCAGTAGAAGTACACCATTTTGGAGATATTTCATAATGGGTCCCATCTCTCATGTGGTAGGACCAAATGGTTTGGGAATGAGACTAATTTCATTTATTTCATTTATCTTGATTTGAAAAAAAATTGAAAACATAGAATGATGAGAAATTTTGATGATTTATTATCCCAATTTGGATCATATAGGGATGTAGCTGCATTTTCCATTACTTCACCTTGGATATTTTGTTACATTGATACATAAGACAATGTTGGTTCTGAGAGAAATTCATCAATTAACCCTCATACATGATCACAAAACAGAAATAGTGCTTCTTGTCTAATGGAATAATCCCCGTTGAATTGTTTGATTTCTAATTATGAATCACCCTTCACATCTAATTGATCCACTAGTATGAGGAGTGATAATTCCTATCCTGCAATGAGAGCTTCATATTTTGCATCATTGTTAGTACCAAATTATGAAAAAATAAATGATTATCGAAACATTGACTTGTCTATGGAAATATCCACAATTCCTAACCCATATTTTATAACCATAGTGTCTTCCATTCACTTCACCATTGGACTTATGGAAGAACCATCAAAGTACATTTCCCATATTTGGGGAGTGTATTTAATAGGGAAGATTTATACATCTGGAAGTTTAGTATTCAATGATGTCTCTTTTGTAGATAGATTATCAATAATGATGTATGAAAAGTATTGAAATTATACTACATTATGAAGCACAAATAATGCGTCAAACTATTGCAGAATAACCGCCCACCATGCCATACGTCCTATAAGAACTATATGGTTGAGGATAAATTTGAGCGGGTTATTGAAAGATACCGAGTGGACCTCATGATGTTATAGGTTGTGTCTCAATCCCTAAACCAAAAAAATATTAATTCTAATTAGCTTTTCACAGTATATGAATATTGAGTCTCTACGTCAATTATGGTTTTACTGAGGTAGTAAATGTTATTTTTATTCCCAACATCATCTTTTAGTCCAAGGAAGGCACCCAGTGAACGCTCCATGGATTTTACAGAATGAATGAGTATCTTTTATTCAATACCTTTCATCAATACCAGTGGACGTAGGAGGTATTTATTGAGCGTATCAAATTATTCTGGTTAGTCATTAGTCAATCCATATGGGACCCACTTATTCATCTATTTGGTGAAAGTAAAACACATGCCGACCATATTGGCTATAAAAAATTAGATATATTCCATGTTTCCTTCAAGTCCTTTTAATTCATTTAATATTCGATTAGGCGATATTCCAAGAATATCAATTTTTTTTATTAGGATCAACTTCTATGTCATGATGGCATATAAGAATGCAGAAACTTTTTCCTGAGTTTACCACGAAAGCGCATTTCAAGGGGTTTATCTTCATATTATGTTTCTGAAGCATGATGAATATAGTTTTTAGATAATACAGGTGATTATAACATTTTCTAGATTTTACCAATAGATTATCAACATAGCATTAAATTAATTCTCCAAGAAGTTATTGAAGTTGTGTTTCATTTAACGTTGATATGTCGCACCATCATTTGTCATGAAAATGAGAATTACCTGATGTAAAAATATGCCTTGATGGGATCTGAAGCCAATAGATTATTCAAAATTTGGGTCCATTCTGATTTGGTTATACCAAGAGTATCCATCAATGGAGAGAGCTTCGTAACATGTTTTTGCATCAAAAATTAGATATTTTATTGGAACCAGGAAGTCATCTTTGGGAAAATATCAGTTGAGATCTTTAAAATCAATGAAAAAAAAAGATTTTTGTGTTCTTCTTTTTCACTGGGAAATATTGTATATCCAATATGGATATTTCACCACTCAAATGAAATCATCTTTGATAAGATTTTTGACATCAAAATAAATCATGGAGGAATGAGTTTGGTGCATTGTTTTTTCTTAATACTTATATCCCTGATGGTTTTTTTGGAAAACATAGATTATGGGTGGCCAGATCAAGGTCAAGTACTAGAATCTCGGTGTATTTATAGGAAAAAACTCCCAATGTTTCTTAAAAAAGGAGGTATACACCACCTTCCTCTTTAGAAGTCTTGGTTGCATGAATCCGTGTGGGGAATTAGTCTTCAGTTGTACCCAAATTTATTTCTCTGAGTTCACCCACAGTGGTGGAGATGCCTTCCTCAAATGATGGGGGGAACCCCTATGATCTCCCTATTATTTTTATTCATGTTTTGCTTCTTTTTCCTATTCATATAGGGAATGTGATGAATAAAGTCATTAAAATCTATGAGGGGAGTCCATATTTGGACCTTCTAAAGTAGAGGCAACCATCTCAGACTCAACTAATTATGAAGGTTCTTTTTGAATGCCAAATGGAAAATGATGAGATGAAAATATGAATCCATGACTTTTTCCATAAGTGTGAAAATTTCTTATAGATTTTTTGGTAGATCAAATACATGTTGAAGCGCAGTGGATGGAATGAAGACATATAAAATTATGATTTCATCATTTCTTTGTGAATCAGTTACTTCTCCTGCATTATCAGGCTCGATTTCCAAAACTAACATTATGGAAGCTACTGAATGATTTCATGGATTTGGGTCAGCCCTTTAAATTTGATAAATGGGTAACATATAATCTACATAGAGAAACTTGAATTGGTTAAATGGGATATTTTATAGTCCATTTGGATGATTTATTTTAGTAACTTCAACAATCATGGGTTATTTACCATTTATGTGAAAGAACTCTACATAAAAGTACTAATATTTAATTTTTTTTGAAATGTGACTTATCCCCATGAGATGTCCAAATATGACCATTGATAAAATACTTGATACATTGAATTTAAGATGAAGGAATAGTTGCATGCATATGTAGACAAGGTCTCCCCAAAAAATGATGAATGTTGTGCCTTTCGGGACAACCATGACCTCTAAATTAGATGTGAGATCCCCAAAATGAGTTTTGAGAGTAATCTTACCAAGAGGTTCATTCTCATTTTGGTCATAACCCTATAATATAAATATGGATGGAGAAACATGGGATTCGGTTAGGACCAATCAGAAATGTGTCCAGATTGGAAAGAGGTTGACCCCTGAGCCATTATCAATGAAGGCTCGTTGGATGTCAATATCATTAATTCTAATGGATATGTACAGGGGCCTGAGGTGTCCTTATACATCATAATCCTCATCCTTGTCCATGAAATATATAACTACACGTAATTATAATGGGTAATTCACTATGAACAAAACCTATATGGTTTGAACCTTGGTTTAAAACTCTCAAGGGCTTGGCAATGCCTCAATATGTGCTTCCCGAAGAATTTTTTACAGATTCTAAGCATCCCAAATTAATATATTGGATGGTACATGAGACATATACTTCAACACATCATTCCTTGGATCGGGAGGTCTATATTTCCCAATGCTAATTTTCTCTTTTACACATGCTTTGGAAGCTGCTCCACCTGATGTGAATGTACACTTTGTTAGGGCTGAAGCTGAAAATACTTTTTCTCTTGTTAGATTAGGTAGGATAGGTCTACACAATCACTTAAAAGTTTGGGGTACATCCTCTAATTGATTTTATAAAATTATAATATCAGGGAGAACGTTTCATGTCTGGGAGAATTCCGTTGTTCCTACTGATCCCACTGGAGGGCTCTCTTATGAGTTTCTGCTGCATAAAATCTTCAAGCATGGGTGTAATTGAAATAGTGTCTTCTAAAATACCCATGCCTACCCTTGTATCCCCGAACATGATTAAATCTTCCCCTATTTACCTAATCATTTATGGGGAACATAGGGTCATAATAAAAATCATCAATTTCATAGGGATTCATTATGTGAATAACATTAATGTAACTGAAGATCAACTCCTCATCTGTTGAAAAAACTTCTTGGTAGGTTGATCATTGTTCATCCATTTGATAGGGAGATTCCCATGATTTTGACACAGTTGTCATGAAATCATCCAAATTCAAGGATAACATTGGACATCAAATGACTTCATCTTCCTCTTCCTCTTCCTTATTCTACTGCCCATGATGTTTCTTTTATGATTAAACATTATAGGATTTGGATTTTGATGATGATAAAATTTCTGAAATATAAGTGGAAGGAGACATAGTTAGTTGTTTCAATTGATTTAGTAGAATGGAATATTTTTGTTTGATTTTTTTCCCAACCATCTAATCATCACATTTATAACCATTTTTTAATTTTGTATTCTTTACATTCTCTTTCATCATCAAGATCAGTATTAGTAACAAATGCTACGGGGGCTAGTGAATTTTTCATCTTCACTATCCCATGGTCCAACATGTTTTGTAGGAGGCACTTAAAAACCAAAGACTAATGGATGGGGTGCCTCGACATTTTATGAAAGGAAAAATAAATTCGGAGGGCCTCATCTATTTATTTGTTAGGTTTCATTGTCATTGGAAACTGAGCTATGTTGTTTTCCCATGATGAGATTATGTAGCTGGGGTCTTGGTTATTTCGAAATGTATATAACTTATTTTTCAACTCCTCAAACTGTCACCCCCTTTGATCATTTTTATCATCTAGACGATGCATTCGGTAATGTTTTTCTCAGGAGGTAGATCCCAATAGTATGATGAGGTAATTGATGTAAGAATGGGTATAGGGGCCTTCTTAAGGGTCACTATAGCATCTTATTCTTTTTCTTATCTTCTTCCTAAAGATGATGTGGTTACTGAGGTTTCTTATTTAGTATCTATTATAGAGTTTTCATGTTTCTATGAAATTGATGGTAGGTCCTTAAATCCTACTATTTTTTTTCATATATATTAATGGTGTGCATAACTCATAATTGATATTTTGAACTGAAATGGAAATGAATTCTTCTTGATGGAGTGGTATATTCAAGGATTATAATAATCCATTACCCCAAGAAATGAAATCAGAAACTATTTCATTCTCCCATTACTTGTGGACTGTGAGGTTTGAAAACTATTGTCTTGTATAATAGTGAGATGAAATGGAAAATGAATTTTAGATAGGAATATTCCCATATAGTAATCCATCAAGACTGAAATCTTGTATAATAGAAGAAGGTTATCCCCTATAGTGATTTACAGAAAACATTAGAGTTTAACTACCTCTTTTGGCTCAGGGGTCACCATCATGGGCTCACATTGAGAGATAAAATGCATCATGTTCTTCTCTAGATATATTGATCCATTGAATATTGGAAATTTGGGATTCACCAAATTTACCAGGGGAGGTGTCGAATATACCGATTCAGGATAATCCTTATTTTCTGTGGGTTTTGGTGCACGCCATCCATATATAGCTTCCAATCAGGTCGTAAGTGACAAAGTGGTATTCAAAAGCATTCAAGGAATATCTGGATGAGCCATGACCTATAGAGGTACAAAATATGGAACCTGAACTGGCGTGACGACTAGAAAGACCACTAGTGGGGGTGCTGTTGGTATTTTCCATCGATAAACCATGGGGACATGCCAATAAGGAGGTGATTGACCATGTTTGAGCTAGGTAACTAATAGAGGTAATTCATTATCTTCATTAGTATTTTCAAGAAACCCACTTTTCTATTCAGATCCTACTAAAAGTGCAAGATGAAGATCTGTTTGTGGAGCATGTCTTGTCGGAACTATGCTTTGGGGAAATGTTGAATTGAGCCCTCTCAACTCTTTTATCTTATCATGTTAATGAAAAAATAATTCATACAATGAAATGGGTTGGCCATATTTATGGAGAAGGTGAGACATAGTATAACCTTTAAATTTTTTCTTATTAGCTTCCTTTTGAAACAATGGAATTGGATTATTTAAGGGGACTCCTTGATTCCAAGAAGGACTTTAATTTATAGTTCACACACCTTCCTTATTTTCTTCGGTGTAGACTATAATATGAACAAGAAATTCATCTTCTTACTCTCATATACTAGAATATTTTTATGGAGGATCTTCCATGATTACATTAATGAAATTTAATGACACATAATGTATTTCTAGAATTCAATTAGTATCTTGGTGAGATTTCCTTCTTCTTCATCCTCCATCAGACCTTGTTCTCCAATTTTTTGGTTCCTCAGGAACATTTTGAAAAATTGAAACTCAAAGGGAATCCTTGGATAGTTATTTTGCGTGTTTATTTTGAAGTATCTTCCCTAATCTATAGAAAATTGGATTCCCCCGAGAAGGGTACTATGAATGTGAAAAATCCCCCAGCCCTACAAGATGGGGTGGTTTCTGATCTCATATAGAATTTATAAGTGAAACCTCTGTATTGATTATACGAATTCTGGTATGAAAATTTGTTGGGATCATTATCTAGCACTCAGATAAATTTCCTTCTTCAAAAGATTGTTGTTCTATTTCATACATTTTCAAAATCTGATTGTTGAAAATCTCTAAGAGGGAGGCCTACTCAATGTTCTAATATTCTTGATGAAAATTTATCTCAATAGATTTATCCCATTGGTCCTGAATTTGGAAAAATCCAGTTGAGTGTTATTTTTTCTGAACACCTCCATAGAGATGAATATAATTTGTTTGTTGTAGCAGGCCTGGGGAAATAACATTGCATGAGACCACATTTGGTGGAATTTTTTGGATTTAGAGCATAGTGAAATTCAATACTTTATGTGCACCCCTTCCTATGATATGAACACAATATGGGATTTCTATAATCAATTGTCACATACACATTAATTCATCAAGGTATGAACGTTTAAGGGACTCACATTGCTTCTAGATTTTTTAGATGTTGAAAATCCTGGAGATATTCCAAGTCAAATTTTCATTTCAACCATTATATTACCATGACCTGAAATTGATATTCATAATATGGTAATAAATTTTTGTTCAAATGATACAGAGTCCCCCATATGTTGAGTTGGATATAATGAATATGATCTTCTACCAAAATATTTGGAATGTTTCATTGATTGGTGACCATTGGATAAAACATGACTAGTATTTTACCCTTAGCCAGTTGTTTCCTCGTGTTCAACATATCCACTTCATCTTTTTAGAGAGGATGGTCAACTTGGTCCTACTAGAGTGGATTATTCCGGATAGTTTTACCACAAGTAGTGGGATTAATTAGTGTTTCCTCTACTTTATTAGAAGCCAAATGACCAAAGGGAGGTTTGAAGAATGAACCTCGCTATAAATATCCATACATTACATAAATTGATATTACAAAAAAAATTAGAATATTCATTAAAAATATAATAAAACTCTAATAGGACCATATAGGTATAGTTTCATTAAAATTTGGGAAACATAAACAACTATTACATAAAACATCTACATTGTCTTCTACTTATTTCATCATAACTGGACTCCTTTTTGAAATATGATATTTAATACCCTTCTGCATGACCTGGGTAAAATAAATATACAAAAGGGTGATCTTAAATCCTTAGTATGGGAAAATAGTGAATATATCAATCATATCAAAATAATAGGATATACAAACATAACATATGAAAATCTTATCCTACATATAAAGGATCGTGATATCATGTCATGGGATAAATAAAAAAATTTCAATGTAATCACAAAATACATAACATAAGACATGAAATTTTGTGGAATACACATAAGTATATAAAATAATTTCAAATTAATCAATTCTCATTTCTATGAACATCGTAGAAAACAATGCCCATTACGGAATCGAGATCACTCCTCGTTCAAACCCAGTATTAGTGAACCAGATTTACTTTCTATTCTAGTCATGTCAATATCAGGAGTTTTAAATCATTAAACAATGAATTATAGGGTGATATATGTCCCACCCATCTCAAAATTTAATCATTCTTACCTAATCGAGGAAAACATAAATAATTCATCATATCATAACCCAATGAAAAAATGGGTTTCCTAAACATCATTTGATCATAACCCATATAAAATATTTTGATTTTATAAAAATCATTACATCAAATACATAATAAAAATATTAGTAATAATAAGGATAGAAACATAATCCTATTTATATAATATCATCTTATATGGAAACTAATTATGATAGAACACTTGATATTAATTAATTAAGAAAATATACATTCTTCTTCAAAAATGTTTTCTATTCTCAAAATTCCATGAAATTTCAAAATTATTTAATTTAATTAAAAATAAAATTGAAATATTTTAAAGGAAACTTCTTTGAAATACGGTTTTATGAAAGCCTACAAATCTGTTGATGTAATATAATTTAAAAAACATCCATCTTGTACTTTTTATAGAAATGTCAAAAAGTACCTCATACCAAAAATGATAACAGATTCCTTTATTAACATTAAATAAAATTTCACCAATGTGTAAAATTGTATTAATTTGTTTATAAGTATAAAAATAATATTACATACATAGGAAACATGGAAGTTGACGATAAATATACACTAGTTAATAATTACCTATAAACAATCATGGATAATAATAAGATTTCACGTTTCTCCATTACCTTAGGTCTGATTTCTATAGTATGAATTATAAAATCATATATAATGGTCTATGTAACGTCAATGACTTATTTAATAATCATATAAATTTTTATGTTATCATATATGATCAAATTATCATTCGTTTGTAAATAAAATTTCATTATTACTCGTTATTCGGATATTAACTGCTTTATGTTCTATCCAATAAAATCTATTTCGACTTATTAGGTCATAGTTATATAATTAAAAAAATGTTATTTACATAATATATACCATTTTAATTCACTAGTTACATCTATAAAATCATTCTTTAATAGAGAGTGTGAAGAAAGAATCACATGGAATCGTGGGGACGGTATGTTGTACCTATGCACGAGTGATGATATCATTCCTATATTTGAATAATAATAATGAGTGGATGGTTTATAATATTTTAGAATTAAAATAATTTTATAATAATAATATATAGTAGTTACTTCCGTCATTATTCCTATCCATGTATGTTTGTGCGGGAAAAAAAGATTACACCACTGTGTGGAAACAATAAGCCATATGTACGAACGCATGGTGATTTCGTTTTTTGTAAGATGGATAGAAGATGGAACATGGTTGTTTCATAATCATAATAAATTCTCAGTATATAATTGATACTTAATTTACTACTTTATAGTGAAAAAACTTGTGAATACTACATAGATGATGAAAGAAGTTTGAAGGAATCGGTAGAGGAGATCACCTCTTCTTTGAAGTGTTTCCTCTAAATTTCCTCTTACAACACTAGAGTTTGTCGTTGAAGAAGACCAAAACCGCTAGAATATTAATAGGGAAGTTTATAATGAAAATTATATGGAATTATTGATATTTGAGGCTCAATGTGAAGTGAAGAGGTGGGGGAGGAGGTTCACTTTTATAATTGTGTTGAGGGGCACGTTTG
Organism: Viscum album; assembly: GCA_963277665.1. Lineage (NCBI taxonomy): Eukaryota > Viridiplantae > Streptophyta > Magnoliopsida > Santalales > Viscaceae > Viscum > Viscum album. The sequence goes on along the minus strand of OY728153.1, from coordinate 1,351,236,062 downwards.
GGATCTCAAAAAATAATAATTTATAATAAAATAAATCCTCATCCAAAAACATCCACAATGACACAAAATCAATGATTAGATTTGATAACGTTAAAATATCATCAACCAATAAATTTTTGACAGGTATTTCAATCATTTTAAACTTTATATTTTAATTAACACTTAGTTATTCTCTTAAAATGTTAACAATGATATCAAATAATTAAATATTAAAAGTGTAAAAAATTTACATAATCAATGTAAAATAGACCATACATAAACAAATAATTATATTTTTTTACAATTTATTTATTATTGTATAATTTGATTTAATTTTTTATGATTTTTAAATAATTTAAGAAATCATTTTTTTGATAAACAATCAATAGTGTCAAATTTGAGAGTATTAAATTATTTTATTTTTTAAAATATTATGAAAACATGATAAATTATAAAAACCTATTTTATTATATTTCTAATAGGTATATTTCAACCATAAAATTCATTATAAATATTTTTTATCCCAAATTATATTTACATTAATATTTTTAGTTACATTTATTTTTATCTCAAAAATTAAAATAATCACTTCATGAATTTTGTGTAATAATTTAATATACATATTATTGAAAAACCATTATAAATACATTACGGTAATGAAGATAAATATATTATATTTTAGTATAATGTTTGTATTCAAATTTATATTATATAAAATCCATGATTTAAAATGATATACTTATTAAATTATAAATGTGACAACTTTAATATCACTTTAAAGAAAATAATATAAGTGTCATAATCCCTTAAATATGGCTACATCTGGTATATAAATTGAACCTTGGTGGATTATATATGATATATAATTGACCAATAATATTTGGTCACGTGTTTGGGTCTTTTAATGGGAATTATTATTTTAATAAAAACTATATGATTAATTTCTCATCAAATAAATAATTATGGCATCATTAATGTATAAGATATTATGGTAATTATCTGTTTGCTAAAAATTACATATAAACTAACATGAAAAAAATCGATTTAAAATGATTATTTATAATCTAATTTATCAATTTTAATACCTTATATTTAAAATTATATTTTTATTAAAATTTGAGTGAGACATATTTAACTTTTCTTTATATAAAATAAATTAAATGTCCTAATTTCATCCAAGTAGATTCAAATGGATACCATTTCGGCCCATGGATGTTTTAGGTCCCAAAAAACTCACCCAATGATATTAGTACAAGTTTTAGGGTAATTTTATAATAGTATTCTCACCCTTAATTACCTGATTCACCCATTTAAAGAATTAATAAAAATTAACAATTTTACTATTCATAATACCCAAAAATAAAATAAATCTATTTAAATAATTTGTACCTACTGAGTTCAAATATGGAATAAACTTATAAAAATTCAAAACAAATAAGTTACAGTAATTAATTTATAATTATTTCCATTGTCAGAAAATGTGAATGGGGTTTAGAAGATAAAACATTGTAAAATATTGAAATGTTTCAACATCATAATTCAATGTAAAATTAATAATAATGAAATAAATAATATTTAATGACAAAAATATTTTCTATTTATACTTGAAAACCATTAAATATTATTAGTTATCCATTTAAATTATTCAATAATGTTTTTTTCAATTGATATTTTTTGATTTTTTTCTATTCATCCAAATTTGAATGTTAATTATAAAATCCCAAAATTCCATCCAAAGATAAATTTTATATCACGCTTCGAAATATAATTTTTTTGTTTTCATATAAAAATTATTATTATATATAAATCATTATTTAAAATGGATTCTCCATTATAAGGGGGAAATTAGCCTTTTAAAAATATTGGTTTTTATATATCAAATAGTGTTTATTCATACCCTATTACAAATATATCTATTGGATGTATATAAAAAATATTATATTAAGTACATACTATATACATTTCAATAATTTTTTTTACTAATAGTAATTCACATATACAAATGTATATTTTATTTATATAAATAATTTGTAGTGAAGGAGTTCAGCATAAATTTTCAAAATATATTTATATTTATTCCTCATAACTTAACGACAAGGTTAACATGTTCATTTTTTACTAAGGGAAACTCAAAGTTAATTTAAACTAAAATTTCCTACAATTAAATATACTAAATAATTAAAACAATTTAAAAAAAATATTTCAATATATTCATGGTGTTACATTCTACAACACTTATACTGAACTTCTCCCTCAAAATTCAACAATTAGATAAAAAATATTAGTATATTTATCCGTTATAATATCCACATGTACCCACATAGCTTTCTGAAATGGGTGGTTCCATCATAAAACTATAACCAAGTGAATGATCTTCTTTCATAAAACATACTCTTTATGATCCAAAATATATTTTGATTGTTCTTCATAAGAGATATCTTGCTCCAGTGGTACGTGATATGAGTTTATTACATGTTAAGGATCAGGTATGTACTTTTTTAGGAGAGATACAAGGAACACATAATGATCTTGAGAGAGATTATTTGGAATCTCATATCCTGAATCTATCTTCCCAACATGATCAATAATATCTAAATACTGATATACATTAGGGATCAACTTTAGATTCCTTCCAAATATCATTACTCTCTTCTAGGGAGTTATTCGTAGAAACCCCCTATCACCACTTTCAAAATCTAGGTCTTTTAAAAAGTTGTCAGCATAACATTTTTGTCGAATCTAAGCTACTCTTTTGTGTTGTTGAATAGATACAACCTTTCCTCCCATTTAATCAACAAGATGATGGTGTAATAGATTTAATTTCCCAACTTCATCCCAACATGTTGGATATTTGAACTTCTTTCCATTTAGGGCTTTATTGAGAGCCATATGAATACTATAGTGAAAGATATTGTTGTAAGAAAATCCCACCAAAGGTAGGTATTGATCCCAACCTCATTTGAAATCCATAGGGAAATCTCTAAAAATGTCTTCTAGAGTTTTAATTGTAATCCCAGACTCACCATCTATATGAGGATGATCAGAGGTGATGAAACTAAACTCTATATCTAGAGGATTTTTATGTCTGTTCCAAAACATGGAGGAAAACCTTATATCCCGACCAGATATAATTTAAAGTTGTACTCAATGAAATTTTACTATTTTAAAAATATCCTGGAAAGATGATCATAGGAGAAATCCTCTCTAACAACAATGAAGTCTGCCAAAATCATAAGGATATTAACTATAACCCATATAGCATTATGGACTTTAGATGTTTTGGTAACCATGATGACAAATTCCACAATGATGATTTTTTATTTTAATTATAGTATGGTTAATGGTTTTAACATCCCCTTAGACTTCTATCTCTCAGCCATAACAAATTAACAAATCAGTCACCAAGATATATATTTACCATCATCTCTTTTCATGACATCCCACCATAAATACTCTTTCATGTCCTTGTACATGTTTTTTCTTCTAGGGTGAATAGAGAATGAAGATCTATAACCCTCATCCAATATATCCTTCTTTAATTCTTATATTGGAGGGATAAAAACCTGATTTTGGAACATTATTAATCCATCAAAATCAAGGTGGATTTTAGGAACATTTATCACCTTCTTTTACAACTCTATATCTTCTTTTTGTGCCTCCTTAATATATAATTGTATATATGGTCGAACATTCTTTTCCTAAATACATGATTTTCCCCTTCTATTAAAATTTAATGATTTAACCATTACAAATCCATAAATATTGGATCATTGGTGATGCTCATCATAGATATCCTATCATGGTCCTTTCGACTCACATAATCTCCCACCTTGTTCGGTTTCCCATGGTGTTAATGTATTAACCAGTCATAATCATTAATAAACTACAACCATATTATTTTACTCCAATTCAACTCATTTTGTGTGAAAATATACATTAAAAATTTATGATTAATATAAATATCACGTCTTTCAATATAATGATAATTCCTCTATATATTTAATGAAAATATAACAATAAATAACTCCAACTCATGAGTTGGATAGTCCTACTCATGGATTTTCAATTGTCACGAGGAATAAGCTATCATCATATTATTTTTCATGAGAAAACATCCTAGTCCATTTTTGGATATATCATTATAGATCATAAATCCTTATCCACTACAAGGAAGTGTGATCACAGGTGAACCAATTAACCTTTTGTTGATATCATTGAAATTTTCTTCAAATTCCTCTATCCACACAAACATAACTCATTTTCATTTATAATTATTTAGTGGAATATATAACCATTGAAAATATTTCACAAAAGTCGATAATATCCATACAAACCAAGAAAAAATTTGATCTCAATTTTTTTTATCTTGAACAAATTTCATTAACTTTGGTTTTTGCTGGATCCATAGATATCAACTGTAATGAGATTATGTGACCCAAAAATGAATCTTTCTAAAGCCAAAATTTACACTTGGTTATTTTTTCATAAAGATTATTCATTATTAGTTTCTTTAGTACAATTCACATGTTGTCATCATGCTCTTCCTTTCTCCTTGAATAGACAATCATATCTTCTAAAAATACTTCAAAAAACATATCATGACAGCCTATAATGATTCTATTCATTAGATACCTTAACATAGTGGGGGAATTATTAATAAGAATAGTCTTCACTATAATTTCATAATGTTCATACCTTGAATGGAATGATGTCTTTGGTATATCCTTCTTTCTGCATCTTAAATGATGATATCCTAAATGAAGATCAATTTTTGGAAAAGCGTTGAGCTCTGAATATTTTATAGAATAAGTCATCAATGCTGAGTAGAGGATATTTGTTCTTATTTTTATCATTTTAGAATCTCTATAATCAATTCACAGAATCATTGATTCATATTTCTTGTTAATAAACCAAATCGGTTCTCCCCGAGGTGGCACAATAGGGAATATGCATCCATATACCAAATTATATTTGATTTTATTCTTCAATTCATACAATTCAACTAGGTCTATTCTCTATGGTGTCTTTGAAATAGTAATAGAACTCGGTATGAGTACTATTAAAAAATCAATTTCATGATTTGGTGGAATTCTGAGTAATTATTCTTGAAAGGAATAGTTAGACTCTCATACATTAAGTGTATTCAAAAGGGTGATTTTATCCCAAAGCATTTGATAAAGATATGGTTTATTTATAGATATCAATACCCATAATATGGAATAAATTTTCACTGGAATGTATTACTCATCCTTGCATTGATAGATGATCATATATTGATCTGGAATTTGAAATATGACATCCCATACTTGAAAATTGATATGGGATATAGAGAGAGGAATCCAATCCATGAAGATAATCACATAAAATTCTTCTATAGGAAGGATTAAAAGATTAATAGGAATCAATTTACTATAAACTTAAACCAGAGAAGAATTATTAAATTTTTATGTGATAGTTGTGCCATAATGATTTTCCATAGATAACTAAACTTCTCATTGTTGATATAATATATAGATACCCATAGAATTTTGTCAAATTAATATAGTGGGTGGATCTAGAATCGAATAAAACATCTTCTACATTAGAGTAGATAGTAAGTGTACCATCCACCACTTAATTATTGTATTCCACCTCACTGATAGTGATCACATGTTAATTTCTTTCCTCGTTGGCCTGAAGAGTTTTCTAACATAGATTATAATAAATAATCATTGGATTAGGTAATCCATTATCATAATGACCCATTTACTTCAATATGTATCATTGGAGTTTAAGTGGTTCTTTATGTGTAGCCTATTCACTATTTGCATTATTAGACATCTTGTTCCCATCACATTGGTATTCAACAACCCAATGACCTTCTTTTACAATCAGAAAACATTTAATAGACCCTTTAAGACTATTTCACCCATGTTTCATTCCCTACATTGAGCATAAGAGAAAACACATCTCTTTTTCAATGTGTTTTATTTTTCCCCTAGAATTACATTTTTCTCTTCTTATCAAAACCATAGGACTGATGGGTTATTCAAATATCCATCTGATCTTTAAGATCAAATAAAATTATTTCTTCATAGTTATTGAAGTCCGTTATGGATAATTCCCTTTGACGACTTTTTTTTAAGAAAATAATGAACCAATTAATTTTAATCTCAGGTTGGAGAATTATTCCAAAATAATACATTGAATGTCTTGTAAAATGTGCTTCCAAGGTTCCAACAGATTCATCATCCTTTTACATAAGTTGATGGAACTCCTTTACTATATTTGTTATAATAAAACGAGGAGGTACTTATTAAAAAATATGTTCTTGAACTCGTCCTATTCAAAAGAAACAATTTCTTTTATTTCCCTCATATTATTGATATGGTTCCACAATTTTTCAAATTCAACTTAAAAATGTGTGGCTAATAATATTACATTATCATATTCAGAACATTTTAGATCTAAAAATATTTTTTCATTGGAACAGATATATTTTTCTGCCACTAATGGATCAGAAGACCTGCTGAAAGAAGGTGGACACTACCTCATTAAGGAAATAATAGAATGTTATTATCTCCCACATTATTCATAGCTTGAGAATGTTTTTTGAAAATAGATAAAATATTTTTCATTCCAGCTCCCACAAAATTTGGTTGCTTTGGAGGAAAATATTTTCAATTCCCATCATGTTCAGCATTAACGCGGTTCCTTAGAGTTTTAGACATTGACTAAAACTAGGAAGCATAGTGTGATAAATAGTCATCATAATGGGAAAACACACAATGACGAATAAAATATAAATTTAGGACACTGTGGGTTTTATCCTAGGTTATTCATGATAATCTTTAAAACACTACGATTGTAACCTATACTTTGAAATATCCTTTGAGTTATTACTATGGTTTTCCTTTCCTAGAATCCAAATTTTAACTCTACCATTCCTCTAATAACAAAAATGGAGGCCCATATATTACAAACATTGTTATTAATTTAATATTGAAGAATAATCATTAAAAATACAATAATATCATGAAAGGACCATATAGGTATAATGTCTTTAGAAACTGGGAAACATAAAAAAAAGATCATAAAATATCTACATTGTCTCATATTTATTTCCTCATAACTAGAATAGTTTTTGATATATCTTACTTAATACCCTTCTTCAGGAAATTTGGGAATGAATGATATGAAAGTATGAGATGAAATTATAATTAATAATAAACATGGGAGATATCAATCATATAATAATCCTAGGAAAAAAACATTGCATTTTAAAATATAATACTACATATAAGACATCGTGATATCATATCATGCGATAAATAATAAAAAATCCATGTAATCACAATATTAATAAAATAAGACCTTAAATTTTGGGGCATACACATAATCATTGAAAATATTTTCATATTACCGAAGTCTCATTTCTAATACCATCATAGCGGACAAATTCCATTTCTGAACTGAGTCCACTCCTCGCTCCAGCCCTATATTACTAGACCAGATTTACATGACATTCCTGTCATTTCTATCTCATGATATATAAATATTTTCTTAATGAATTGGAATAATAATTATGTTCCACACATGTCATAATGAAATAATTCTTATTTGTTCCACAAAAACATAAATCATTCATTATTGCATAACCGAAAAATGAAAAATGAGGTTTTTAAACAACATTCCATTATATTGCATATAAAATAAATGGATTTCGTAAAACATATTCCATCATAAACTCAATAATATAATAATATTAAAAATAGGAATATAATCATAACATTATTAAAATAATGTCATATTGTATAGAAAATAAATTGGATAAATCACATGAAATTAATTCCTAGGGAAAATACCCTTTCTTCGTCAAAAACATTTTCCTTTCCCAAAAATTCCATGAATTTTTAAAATAAAAAAATTTAATTGAAAATAAAATTAAAATACTAAAAATGGATATTCATAGAAATAGTTTGTTTTGAATGTTTAATAATATGTTGATTCCATATAACATAGAAAAAACATTTTTCTTGTACATTTTTCAGAAAAGTCAAAAAGTACCTTGTAATGAAAACAACAAAATATTCATTTCATACCATTTAATAAAATATAACCAGTGGGTAAAATTGACTATAAAAATTTTAGAAGAATCTAAATAATATTAAATAATTAGTTAACATGGATGTGGATGAAAAATATAACCCATTAAATACTTACATAAAAACTATTGAAGATAATAATGAGATTGATAATTTCACGCTTACAATAGATCTGATTTCTTTTGTATGTATACGAATATCCTGTATAATGATTTAAATGAATTCAATGACTTATTTCAGAATCATAGTCTATTTTATGTTATCATATATCATCATATTATCATTATTTTGTTAGTAATATTTCATTGTTACTCATTATTCGGATATTACCTTATTTATGTTCTTATGCATGTTCTGTTGAATAAATCCTCGGTGTCTTTATTAAGTAGTAATTATATCATTAAAAATGATATTAAACTAATATATACAATATTTATTCGTTATCTAAATTTATATAATCATGATTTAATTAATATCATGTAAAATGAATCACATCGCATCATGAACACAGTAGGACATATGTACGCTTGAGTGATGATATCAGTCTTATATTTGTTGAATGGTATTGAATTGAATGATGTATAATATTTCAGAATTAATATAAGGTTATAATAATCATATCTAGTTATTAATTCCATCATTATACCCATCAATGTATAGTGGTGATATAAAAATATATTTCACAACGGCATGGTGACGGTATGTCGTACATTCACATGTGTGGGGATATCATTTTTTATAGAATGGATTGAATATAAAACATGGTTGTTTCATATTCATAATAACATCTCAGTATATAATTGACACTGGAGTTATTATTTTATAATGAAATAACTCACGAAGTGAAAGTCGAGGAAGAAATATGTTTGTATAAATCGGTAGAGGATATTATCTCTTCATCAATGTGCTTCCTCTAAATTATCCATTAGTTCACAAGAGTTGGTCTTTGAAGAAGACCAGAACAACTATAATTTTACTATAGAAGATTAGAAAGCAAAATATCATGGGATTTTAGAATATGAAGGCTCAATGTGAAGTGAATAGGTGAGGGATGAGGTTCCCTTTTAAAATTAACGCGAAGGGATATTTTGGGACCTCCAAAAATAATAATTTATAATAAAATAAACCCACCTAAAAAACCTCCAAAATTACCCAAATTAATATTCCATATTAAATAAGGTTTAAATATAATCAAAAAATAAATTTTTTACAAGTATTTCTGTCAATTTATACAATATTTTTTCGATTAACACTAAGTTATTTTATTTAATTTTTAACCACAGTAACAAATAATTAAATATTAAAATGATATAATTTTTACATATTTGATGTAAAATATACCATTAATAAATAAATTGTAAAATTTTATAAAATTTAATAATTATTATATATTTTTTCTAATAAATTGTGATTTTTAAATAATTTAATAAAACATTATTTTGATAAATAATCTATATTGTCGATTTGGACAATATTCAATTCATTTATTTTTGAAAATATTAATATAACACGTTTTCATAAAAAACTATTTTATAATAATCCAAAGAGAAGAATGTAAAATATATAATCCATTATAAAAATTATTTAGCCCAAAATATATTTACTTTAATATTTTTAATAACATTTATTTGTTATCTCTACTAATAAAATAATCACTACAACAATTTTCTGTAATTATATAACATATTTATATGTTGAATAAAAATTAATAATAAAATAAAATTATGAATATAAAATCTATTATACTTCATAAGAATATGTGCACTAAAATTTATCATCTACAATATCTAACAATTTAAATGTTATAATTAGTAAATTATGAATGAGACAACTTTAACAAAACATTAATAAAATAATATAAGGGGCATACTCACTTCCATAAGGATCCAAATGGTCCATAACTCAGCAATTAGATGATTATGGGAGATATATAGTCGATACATAAGGTTTGGTCATGTGTTTTGACATTTTAAGGGGTATAATTATTTTATTTAGCACTAAATTATTGATTTCTCATCTATTAAAAAATTTCTACATCATTAATGTATAATCTATTAAGTTAATTATTTTTCCCTAAAAGTTACATATAAATTAACATGATAAATAAAGAGATAATAGATTTGAAATGAATATTTATAGTAGAATTTATCTATTAAATATCATTCTATTAAGAATGATTTAGTTTTTCAAATTTGAGTGAGACATTTTTAGCATTTCCACAAATAAAAAAATTAAATGTCCAAATCAAATCCAAGTCGATTCAAATAGATATAATTTCAACACAAGGATTATTTATGTCAAAAAAAACATATACAATGATATTAAGTCAACTGTTTGGGTAATTTTATAATTGTATTATTTCCCTTAATTGCATGATTTACCCTTTTACAATAGTAATAAAAATTAATGAAGATCGAACGAGTTTTAAAAGTTAAACATTGAAAAATATTGAAATGTATTTAATTATAAATTAAATTTAAATTTAATACCAATGACACACATTATATTTAAGGATCAAAATATATTCAATTTATAATTTAACATCATTCAATATTAAAGAGTTTACCATAAAAATTATATTGGTGAAAAAAATTATTTTCAGTTAAAATTTTGTATGTTTTTTTACTATTCTTAATAATTTAAAAGTTATTAGGAAAAATACGAAAATTTTAATCTAATTTAAATTTTTATATCCCTTTTCCCGTTAACATACTGATGTTTTCATATAGAAATAATTTATGTGTCGAAATATTAATGTTAAATTGGATGACCATTAAAAGGTGGAAGATTACCCTTTTGACAAATATAGATTTTTATACATAAAATAGGGTTTATTAATACTCTATGACAATAATATACATGAGATAAATATCAATTTTTTTAATTAAATGAATAAAGTATATATATTATTAATTTAATTTATGAATAGTAATTCATATATACAATTATATAATTCATTTATATAAATAATTGGCCACAAAATACATCACCATTCATTTTCAGAAGATAGTTATAATTCTTCTGGAAAACCTAACGACTAGGTTAACATGGCTATATTATACTAAGGGTATCTCTTAGTTAATTTAAACTCATGATTTCATGCAATGAATGTTGTTGAATAATTAAAATCTATTAAAGAAAGTATTTCAAAATATCCAGGGTGTTATTGTCACCTTGGGACTCCTTTTAGATGATAAAGAATTTCACCTACTAGTAAAAAGAAATCAGAAATGACTGACCATATGTTTGAAAGTGCCTCAAGATAAGTGGGCTTTCTCATCACTACATTGTCAGTTGGAGAAAAATTATAACAATATTAAAAACTATTTTTGATATAAATTTCAAAGTGAATTCTATGATGGGGAGGACCATCATGGTGGATTACAATAAGGGAGAAATACTCATACTCCTTGGACTTTTGGCCACACTAAGGGTGATCGTGGATCTCTTCCAAAGATAGGTTCTTGAGATTGACCTAATTGCTATAAATACAAGATTACTTAGGAAGAATATGATGATAACATTCCAAGTTACTTATACTACTCCCATAATTTGGTAATTAGAGAGTAGTATCTTGAGCTGAAATAGATAAATATATGAGGGATTCGCAAACTCCAGCATTAAGAGTATAATGATTGCAGAACGACTCGGGATTCTCTAACTGTTCTTGGTTATACTTATTCTTATATTCCTTCTAACATGTATTTGGGTCTACATGCAATGAAATGTATTCATCATGAGTATTTGTATGTGCCTTCTTGGGAGTGGCCATTAAAATAGTCGGATTATCTCTAATTGTAATGAGTGAATGTTCTCGATATAGTTGTCCATATGATAGGGGGGACTATGATCCATAACCTTCCTAGACTAGAACATAGGGGTATATGTACTTCAGGATGGCATGCTGACAAGTTCTCAAAGTTATGGGGATAGAATTATGGGTTGATTCCTCTTATATTGTGGATATTGTTGTTATGATATTCTAGAATGTTTATAGGATATATGCAGGAATTTGTGTCTTCCCTTTCACCATTTCCAATATGTTCCCAGGGAAATCAGTGGTCAAAAATGAAATATACATCCATTTTGTGTCTGGAGTAGGTGTATGTTACTATTCATACTCCATTTCTTAAAAGTGGATACTGACATCACTCATGGGTGGGGGAAGAGGGTTGTGTTTTCCCCAGGTTTTTCATCGGAGCTTTTCGACTTACATATCCAGGTGCTTCCAAAGGAGACTATTGATGGGCATGGTGGATGTTAACTAGTGTATGTTCTAGCTGGCCATTTTTCACAAAAAAATGGTCGGTATACATCATTAAGTGCTTCCAGATGAGACTGTTGGAAGGCCTTGTGATTGTAGGTATGTGTTTGTCCCTGCTTAAAATTTGGTACCACATTTAGTCATTAGGATTCCTTGAATGAATCCAGACATTTCTGCTGGTTGGATGATAGATTGTAATAAGGTTCATGTTCAATCTTATTTCACTAAAACATATTTTAATGGCGGTATTGTTTGGGTGCCTCCAGACAAGTCTGTTAGATGGTGGAATTATGAAAGGCAAGTGTATGTTCCCACACACTGTTTTCCACCAAACATGGATAGTGAACATCATTGGAGGGGGAAATGTAAGAACTTAGTCCATGTCGGATAGAATTTTTCCCCAGGGGTTTGTCTTGCATGGTCGGATCTGAGGGACCTAGGATATAAAACCCAAGATAACACCCTCATCTTGTTGAGGGTTTGTTTCAATGCAACATTGGCAGCAATGATTGTTGGAAGGATCCCATTGGAAGGACCCATGTTTCTTTAAGATAATGGAGGTGGTGGCCTCTTGGACAACCTACCTAAAATATGAGTGGGATTGGTGATTGTGTTATATAGATAAACTCACAAAACAGTTGAAAGAAGATGGTTGGAACTTTCTAGTTCTATACCACCAGTTGTCGTTGACCAGACGACCGTTGGTTATTAATGATTTGGAAGGCCTGTTAGGAAACCGATATGATTGGGATAATACCATATTGAAATCACTCTCAAACCACTGTGTTGGAGACCCCGCATTGAATACACTGAGTTTGTGAAGGCATCCTTCGATCAGATGAGGATCCATCTTTACCAGTAGCTAGGGTGTTTGTAATTGTAAACATGAAGGATTCTATTTAAAATAAATGTAGTTGAAGGATTAATGTTCCAATATATATGAAAAATACAAACATTTAACTCCAGAAAAGAAGAATCATTTTGGATAAATATTTGCATGATTTATTGCATTGTATGGTCTTAATTTATCAATTTATAGGGTATCGAAAAATGGGTAACACTATCATCTTGGTTAAGTATTCACATTGGAGTCAACATTTTTTGTTTCCTTCAGAATGTGTGTTCTGGTTAAAAATCACTATTTCCAAATGGTTTCCAAGGGATTTCTTAATGGAACTAGAAATTTTAAATAGTTTTGTATCCAATGGGACATGCATTCCAAAGGAAATAATTTTTTATGTTTGATGATCTATGATACTTTAGAACTATCATTGGTCAAGAGGATGGGAGGTTGGGCTCATATCACCCTTTTAAGAGGAATTATTTCTTACATTGAGACTCTCTTATAGATTTATGTTATATTCATGAATCCTTATTAATTTAAAAAGCGTAAAATAAAATTATACTAAAATTTACAATAATTTATTAGCTTGTTTGGAATTCAGAATCATCTGTATGTGTTCAATGTTCTTCATCACTGGAGATATCTATACGTATTAAAGCTTATTCATAAATGGTATCCTCTCATATACTATTTATATATTCTTTGGTTGTTATTACGATAATGATAGGTTTTATGCCACTCAGTGGGGTACTCTAGAATTTATGGTCATCCATGTAGATGAATGTCACTCTAGAATATATCATCATAATGGGAGGTGAAATGTTACATTGGATTTTATTTTCCACCATGTAGATATATATTTCTATGGAGTTCATCATCATATTGGGAGACACAAGCTGTTTTGTTTTTAGGAACAAACCCATAGATGGGATACCTATGTATTGCCATGAAAGGAATCAAAACCCTCATAGTTTGGAGCCAATTAATGGGACATAACAAACATTTTAAGGTAATGTGATAAGGACCCAACCACACATTTTAATATATTTTGTTAAGAACATATAGGGGGAAGGTTCCTAGACAAATCTAAGGGTGGGACTTATGCCCAAGAAGCCCAAACAACATGATAAGAATATGAGCTCCCCATTTGAATTAGAACTTTCTAGGGATATGTCCTGAAGAGAAGAGGGATGATTAGGAATGCTGGGTTTGAACCTGAGGGAGGCTTCCTATATATCCCAATTGGATGGTAATAAAATCCCACATAGTTATCTATGTCTCACATGGGAGTGTGGCCCTTTGAGAAATATAGGTTGTGGCATACCCTTAAAGAAGTTTCCATTATTAGAAGGTCCAAGAGAGTTATTTTAAATCATGTAAATTTATGTGGGAATTAAATTGGGGCTTATTCCAAAGGAGAATACATAATATAAAGAAATTAGGGTTGGACTCCTAAAAAGGATGTCTAGTGATGTCGGGAATAAGGGGAAAGCTTCCAACATATCCCAATTATTTTGGGAAGCAGTGTTCTTATAGTTCATTCCTTTTGGGGATTACACCTAGGAGGAGTCCCATTGATGTGGTCATAATTTATCATTTCATTGATGAGAGGATGTGGATCTATTGTCTTAAAAAGGCTTCCTACCTATCCCATTTGTTGTCGGAATAATACTTCTCATAATTAATTCCATTTGGGTTGATGTTGTGTTCATTACAAACCTCTAGGACCATGTGAGTCATTTTATGTATGATAAGAAATAGGATGTGAATGATTCAGAAAACCAAACAACCCTTCACCTACGATGATGGATGAGGACGTGCCTATATTGAAAGAAGTTGTGGTGATGGTGGAAGAGAGTGCAGAGTAGTGACCCATTCAATGTGAAATGAAGTAGAACATTATTAGGTCTGGCCCAAAAGGCTAGGGGATTATTGTATGAGGGATTACATAAAATTGGGTGCCTAGAGATTATGGTTCTAATCCCATTAGGAAGGGAAAAGAAAGTGTGATCCTTATCCTCCCTACTAAGAACCCAAGGCTCTAGATCTCTAAGACGAGAGGGGATGAACAAATTCCTATATCCAAAATCTAAAATTGGGAACTCCACAACATTGTCCCTAGGGTAAGGCTCTATGTGACCATGGATATTCAAACCTATATACATCATAAGAATCCTAACTATATTATAAAAAATGTGGAAAACCTCTAACTGTACAAATACAAGCCTAAATATTAGACATGTTCATGTGCATTTTGGTAACATTTGGTAAATTAAGAGGTATTGGTCGAGGTTTCAACATGGCCCCCTTCAGTCAAGGTAGCCATGGAAAGGGAGGCCCTTCCAGAGTTGTCTTAGAATAATACTTATAGGATATCTTTTATAGGTGGTCCACATAGGTATTCCATGTAGGAATTCCACACAGGTTCTAGGAGAAAATGAAAATGATGCAAAACATTGGAAGGATATGCATGTGAAATCATGACATGCCTTAGAAAATAGACATCTTGGACCACATAAATTGAGCGAGGTTCAAACCTCATAACCATATGTGTCCCTTTATGTTCTTGGAAGAATATCAAGGAGGGTGTTTATTATTGAAATGACCTTTCATATGTAACTTATTCATATAGTAGGAGGCCCCTCAAATAAGTATCTTCTATTTTAGACCCTAAATGGAATTTGATCACGTTTATCCCTCTTAATTATCACTTCTATCATGTTTTATAGAGCTACCTGATAAAATTTGTGAGACCTGGGAGAAAGAGCTACACATTGAGAGCTTCGAGAATTAATCTGAAAATTTTAACTTGATGAAATGGGGAGCCCAAGTGTTTTATTTATAGGAAATTAAAAGACCTAGTCAAATGTAGGTTTTCCATTTTGTTCATGGTAATATATCCTCTATGTTGATCCCCCGTGTAGGGGTGTAAAAAATATACAATATGGTAGGTTTACCAGTGCATGTCCTCACCATAAGGGATATGCCTTTAGGATTTACTAGAAAAAGCTAAGCTGGCATTCTTGTGTGTACATATGATGTGTAGGTCACATTAAATAGATTTATTTCCTTCTTTTAAATTTCCTAGAAACATAATGATATCCAAAGTGTTATTCATAATATTTGTTCTTATATTATTAAAAAGGAAGTGTCAACAATAAACTACCCCTTTGAAATTTTATATACTCAACATACATTTTTGTATGACATTTAATGATTCATTTGCGGTAATTATTTCATGAGGATTAGGATTTAAATGATTTTAGTGATGTAAAGAATTTATGTTGCAATATCATTTTTTGATATTCATTATGTTCATGGTTCCTTAAAGGGAAATCAAATGATATTATTTTTTATAACCAAATATCGTTTATTCTCCTATAATTCTTAATGATTTTAACATGATTAGTTTCATTTTACACCCCTATATAATAATTAAATATCAATAATTTCTTTTATAACTGATAATCATCTTGTGTGTTTTTTTGATCAATAATATTTCTCTTTCATATCCATGTTTTATAAAGTGTTTTTAAAAATTATCATTTTTTTGAAATAAATTATTTCGTAAATCTATTTCACTTTAACATTTTTCATTATTTTAAAAGGTTTTCAAAATTTAATTTCATTAAATTTTCTAAATGGTTCACTTTTAACTCCCTTTCCCAAATGTTTGAAATGAATGCTTATTTTTAACATTTACAACATGGAAATATTTTATCACTTTCATAAAAAATATTTAATTTTAAGCTTCTATTATATATTTCCAACGTTATATTGATAGAAAAGGGTTTTGAAAATATATTATGAATATTTTAATATAAAATTAATTTTCAATGTGAAAAGTGTATTTTACTCAATAATTATTTTCAATATCTGTTAATTGTATTTCCATTAGTCAATTAAAATAACCATTAATGATTCTTTGGATCTACTGGTTGTATTTTGTAATGATACCATCCTTATTTTCTCTATAGATGGATTATGATTTTCTCAACGTTAATTTCATGAAACCTATTTCGTTTATATGGGTTAATCAAGTTATGGAATAAATAATGGATGTTTCTATGAGTTAATTATGAAATGAAATATGTATATTCTTTGTTAGTGTTATGTTTCTTGGAAATTATTTATGATAATGGTTATGCCTGATTCAATTATATGATGGGTCCACCCAATTATATATCTCTAATGGAATGGGTAAAGGGACCAAGTTAACCAATTATGTTTCTACTTAGATATTATGGGAATATATTGTGATGTTTATCCCATGAATAACATTGATGATTATTTCATGTTTAATTGTGATACCCCATTACAATTTTTTGGTAGAAACTTGTTAGTATTTTTCTTTATCATCCTTGTTTGTGTGCGTTTGTAGGGTTCTCATGGGTAAGAATCATTTTTTGGGTGAAATGACTTATATTTGACAGGTGTATGTTTATTTTAATTAATCGAGTATAATTATAAATGTGTTAATGTATTTGAGGGGTTCTCCACAAGTTTGGATGTTGTCCCATGTATTCTGATCTTTTATTTTAAAATAAAGGGTTTATATATCTTTCGGGCATTTACACACTGTGTAGATGGAATATATTCTATGTAACAGTTTCCAATAAGATTCCATGAATTGATATATTGTGTGAATGATATACACACATTGTAATAGATTCACGACATGTAAGGGTTGAAAATAGGGTTTTCAATAAAAAGGAAACGCATTTCCCATTGATTTCAACTTTCAAGGGATAAATGATGTGTAATGGTATTACATGCCTTTTAAGTCACAACACATGGGTTTTTAGGCTACATTTTGGGGGATTAATTATTTCATTCCACCTTCAACCTCCATCTATTAACCAATTGCTAACCCTATGATGTTTTGGGTGATTCCCTCCCTTATCGACCGCTCCAATCAATGATCGATCATCAGGATTGTTTTGGTGAACCTCTATTGTTTTATATCATGAAATTTTATTCAAATTATGATCTCATTGTTTCCAATCAATGTTCTAAAATGAAGAAATGTTTTACCTCTATGTGGTAGGTTTTTCTAAGAAATGGGTTAATTTGATGAATTTATTTTCATTCTTGATAAATTGATATGTTATTATCATTTATTTTATGCGATATGTGGATTTAAGAAAATTCATGAAAAATTAAAATGTTTTTAATGTGTTTTTTCTCATAAAATAGATTTGATCAATTTTGAAATGGGGTTTAAATCACTTAATCAGGTTGTCTTGGTGGTGAATATGATTTATAAAAATGAGATCATGGTAATAAAATGTATTTTGACTATTCAAACGTTGGGAAACATGGATGAATATGGAAAGTGACATGGTTATCTTTATCATATATTGATCCAGTATAAGGTAACATTTTGGATGTTAACAGACAATGGTAGGGCACATTAATGGTTGGGGCTAACATTTTTTCTATTTAGGATAATTAGTTTATTTTATATATTACCTTATTATAGGGACCAATATAATGTTCTTTTTTTATTGATGGTTATTATTAACATAATTGTTTTTCTCATGTATTATTTATCACATGTTTTTATATGAGGTTTTATCACATAGCTTCTCATGAAATGTTATTCAATGGATATGTGTTTACATTAATAACATTGTATGAATGGACATTCCCTCATGCTTTATCACATCTGATTTTCCTATTTCTAGTCTAATAATATTAATGGATTTTTTGAATAGTGTAAAAATATTTAAAATTTCATTTGAGATTTATGAAACTTCTTTGTGATTTTTTTTCTATTTAAAAGATAAAACATTTTAATTATTGATATTAGAGCTTGGCTTGACTCTGTGGTGGTATCATACAAGGACTTCTGCTGAAAACATATTTTTTCCTTTTATTTTTTTAGATGTTGTATTACAGGATACAAGTAAATGTTAAGGGCATGTTGTAGCATGTGGGATTATACTCTCATCTCTTCCATCTATCCAAGTTAGTTTGTAGGTGACTATTGGTCATATAGGGACATGTTGGCCTTGAGTTATTCATACTTTTGGGTTTATAAGGCTTGGATTATATTTTAGGGATATAATTGTATCTTTTTCGTTTCAATATTACTATATTTCAGGTATTTTATCATTATATACATGACTAGTTCAATTTTAAATGTTTAACTTACCATGTGGTTGTCAGTACGGGTGTACAGTTTGGTTTACTCGGGTTTCTAAGTTACAGAAACTATAATGGTTTCTCCTATTATTAATTTGTAACTGTGATGGTTACTCCAATTATATCCATGATTGTTATTCCATGTCTAACCATAATGGGGTTTCAATATGAAAGAGTGCTATGAAAATGATTCCCTAGGTTTCCAAAAAAATTATCTATCCTTTATATGGGGATTTAATGATTACTTATATGAAGACTGATATCAAATGGATCATGATCATTTATTCCAATGAATATTTCCTTCGATAAAACATTATTCTGGGTTTCGTGATTTGTGATCCATGAATTGATGGGTATGAATTCCCTTATGTTATTCTCATGCACTGTGATTATGTCATCATACCATTATGTTCATCTTACTCTCACTGATGAAGATGGATTATTTATTCTAATGTTTACACATTTATAGTATTTCAATTTATCCATATTATTTTATCTTTCCCCAGGTTTGGAAGAATGATGATAAATGTTTTCATTCTAGAATTTTTCATATGTGTATAATGTTTTGGGAGATATTTAAGACTTATGATGTGATGTTAAAATATTAGTATATTTGAAAAAAAATACTCTCTATAATTCTAAAGTGTTGTTTATATAAGATTTTTTCCTAACTCTCTAGTACTCTAAGACTAATTGATCTTTTATAATTTTATATTATAAATTCTAGTATAAAGTCACTAGAATATTTAAGGTATAAGTTTTTTTCCTTACATGTGGTTGGAAACTAGAATCTCTAGTGGGACTCTAGAGCGGGAATATAGTGTGACTCTATGTTGATTAGAATGAGAAAGTCCAAGGTGCATCAACTCACATACATTATGGTTAATGTATTATAAGTAAGACTATCCAATAATGATATTAATTTGGTTTTATTAGAAAACCTTATAAAACCTTATGTCTTATAATCACTTTATTTCAGGTGTATATGAGGGGAATTGAGATAATACATGATTAAGAGGATTGAGACATAAACTAGTTCAAGAGTATGAATTAAAAATAATTTATTAGAAGAGTAATATTTATTCACCACTCTTATCTATGGTTCCATATCATATTTGAGATCTATATACCACTGTTATAGGGACAATTAGTTCCTCAGTTGGGAAAAACACACATTGTAAGGAATCTCAATGAGGTGGTAGTGGGAGTATGTAGTGTACCCCGAATTACACTATATGATACCATCAGGTAATAATCCATTAATTTTATCCCAATATGGGAAGTTAGATTACACTATTATAGAATTTAAAGAGGCTCCAAATACATTTCATCTATATGGAAGATTTGTTCTTTATCAATGCCTTTTCTTGCAACCTCCTAAGTGTCTCATGTCTAAGACATTTTGTAAAAGATTCCCTCATGTAATGTAAGATTGATATACATGGGAGTCCTGATGTGTCATGGTTTTCTGTGTATCTGGTTCGAAGGTGTTCTATAGAGACCATCTTTTGGTAGAAAATTCAACACATTTGGAGAGAGGCAAACTTTGTGGGGAACTCACTTTCTCGGATGGGAGTGTGGACGATCTGATGATCATATATGATTGCTTAGTATCACTCCCTCTTGAATGAAAGATAGTGATACAAATAAATTACCATGGTTTTCATCAATTCTGACCTCCTTATGGACTACCTCATACAGTTCACTTGGTCTCTTCATATTTAATAGAAAGGGATTTTCTGTCTGTTGAAGGAATATTTTATCATATCATAAATACTTAGAGTGGGCCCCAATCATGATTTTTAAATACAAGAGATCATATAATGGTGAAATCTGATGTTGAGCTAGTGAAAATTACATGTATAGTGTTTAATGATACTTCAATGGACTTGGATTTATTTTACCCAGGCATATCACATTCCTTCATGCAATCTAAATTTAATAATGCATTTGGGGTGTAATTTTCATTTATGGTGTATTTGATAATTCAATATACTCATCTAAAAAATTAACATGTTACATTGATTCTAATACTCTATGTTTCATGTGATGTTTGATGATATTGAGATTTTATTTGATTTTATAGATCTTGATCTAGATATCTTTAATCATATAATTGATATAGAACAGATTTTTAGATCTAAATCTCAAATGTATTATTATCATCTAAGGGGTCATTTTTTTATCCTTAGGGAAACAATTACATTTTCTATGGTGAGGGAGATGTAATATTTGGTAGGGATGGTCCGCTTATTTATGATATTGGATCGATATCATGCCTGAGTAGAAGGGAGTTCATATGGTTAGTTTTTGACTAAGTTTGATATGTATAATGATTTTTTTCCTAATGATTTATATGTGCTTCATCTAGAGTTTGAGGTTGAATTCTCTGTTGGACTACCAAAAAGAACAAACACCATTTCATTTAAATAATATCAAATATATCCTATCAAGATAAATGAATTTAAGTTACATTTATTAAATGTAAGGGTAAGGATTTTATTCATCCATGGATGTCACTATCTGAATCAACTGTTCTATTTTCAATGAAGAACAAATGATGTACTTTTATTTTCATGGATTTCTGGAAGCTCAATCAAGGGAAAATAAATAATAAGTACTCATTAACTCAGATTAATGATCTATTTCTATAATTATATAGATATATTTGGTTTTTATATATTTACCTATAATCAAAATACCTTTAGTTGAGATTAATGGATGTGTAAATTACTAAGACCACCTCTTAGAGTAATTATATGAATCGTGAGTTTATTATTGCTAAATTTATCCATACTAATGCTCCTATAATTTTCATTTATTTTCTAAATTAAATTTTATAATGGTATCTTGAAATTTTTATAGTGTGAATGGATGATATCATTCTTTATTCCAATATAAAATACGAACATGAGGACTATTTCGAAACTGTAGTGAGAAAATTGAAGTAGTATCTCATATATTCGAGGAAATCGTAATGTTAACTCAAGATTTCAGAAGTGAAATGTTTGGATCCACTGCTATCAAATAATGTAATTTCTTTGGAGCTTATGAATATCCAAGCAGTGATATCTTAGGAAATATTTATGAATAAATCCAATATCAGAATATATTTGGGTACAGTTGGATATTACTTTTTGTTTTGGGGACTTATCCATGTTAGAATTTCCCCTGATTCCACTAACTAATAATGGGGTGAATCCTCAATTAGAAGAGACACTGCAAGGATATTTTGTGTATTTCAAAGCTAGTTCGACATCTTCTCACATTTTTATTCTTCTTAAGCCTAGTTGGAGGTATTGTGTGTATTGTTATACCCTTGGTATAGGTATAGGAAATTTTTTGATAAAATATGATTATATTGTATAATATAACTCTCACTAATTATTCCCTCATGAGAAAATCTACCCTACCCACAACCATGAGTTAGAGGTTGTGATACATGAATTGAAAACATGGTATCATTATATCATCCATGACCGGTTCATAATATATACTGATCATATTGGTATAAAATAAAACATAATAAAGAGTAATAAAATCATAGATAGATACCCTAGGTTGAGTATCTCTATAACATTGATTTTTACATATTCTACACCTTTGTTAAATGTAATTTGGTGGATAATGTCTTCAAGAGTATGTTACAAAATCAAGAAGATAAATTCGTTGAGGTTGAATGGAATTTAGTTAGATTTTTTTATTAGTTGTATCTCAATGTAATTAAGGAGGATGGTTATCCTTTCTTAGTTAGTATGCAAGATAAATCATTCATGTAACGCCCCGACCCCAGCTACCCAGAGTCGGTGCATTACTTCGTAACATTGGCATGATCACAAGAAAGATCAAATCTCGAAAGACCGATTGGTTTAGTAGCCTTGGAAACACTAGATATATTCATAAGTTTTACATTACATCATAAAATGAAAAACTACTACAACAACATAATGTCTCCATAATCCACACTACTATCCCCTCATAATATCCCTGCAGGTCATTCATAATTTACTTCTTCACATCCTGGGGAAAAATAAAACATAGAAAAGGGGTGAGCTCAAATGCCCAGTAAGGATAACAATATAGCGGAAACTTTCATAAATAAGAATAAACATTTAAGGCAATGCATTACTAAAACAAAAGCCTTTTAAAATTGAACTTCAACATGGTATGGCAAAAGTAAAATGAAATAATGCCATTTACTTATTCACATGGATATTCTACTAATCGAATAATCACATGCAAAAATCAATAACCACTTTCATAATGTTGGAATGCATAATGCCAGACTATCATAACCACATAGCCAAGGCCTCGTGCCAAGACTACAAATAAGATTTTGTCAAGGCCTTGTGCCAAGACACTAGTTTGTCTCATGAGACCTACCGATGCATCGAGGAGCTATAGCGGGCTCCACCCGTCACTTATTAAGTCCAATGCATTCCCATATGAAAAGGTTTAAACATAACATAAACATTCGTATTAAAACTAGCATACGAAATGTCAATAATTTCACCATAAACTATGAATGGTATAAAAATAGCACATCCACAGTCAAACATATCACAAAACCTTCAATACAATATAGAAGGTTTGTATCATAATAAATCAACTTCAAATAATCTTAAAATCCATCAAAGGATGTTGACATAGATGAAATCAAAATTATTTTTAAAGAAGTATCTCCTTTTATTTTGAAATCATTTAAGATTCATATAAAATAAAACATTTTCTTTGAAAATATTCTTATAAGCTTGTAAGGAAAGCTTTGAAGATTTTATAACGGCGTAAAATAACCGCACCCGCCGTATAAGTTAAAAAAAACATTCTTACCTCAATTCTGTCGAAAAGGTTAAAAAGGACCTTGTTTTGAAAACGACGGAAAGATTCCTTTATAAACCTCTTATAAAATGTCAAACAAGGGTATAAATGACTTTAACCCATATTCTTGTAAATAGTAAAAATGTTTTGAAATACATTTCGAAGAAACATGGATGTGGATGATAAAGAGATCCCAGTAGATTATTACGTATAATACAACCTCAGATAATGAAGAGATTGTGAAATAACCCTTACCAATTTGGTAAATTATGAAACATACAACCCATGAAAGAGGTATCATAAAATTAATATGTAAATACACATAAATTAGAGTGTATTACACAACGAATATAATTATGGGCAGTACATACACCACACAAAAGGTGATGGTGGCAATATGGCATGAATCTCACGGAAATGAGGAGTGAGATGAAAACCCCTTACCTTGTACTTTTCCTTGGTTGGGGTAGGTTAACCTCCTGTATAATGGTGAAATAATTGTTATTAAATTATACAAGAATCATATATATTAATATGATATCATATATGATCTTTTAATATTGCTTTATTAATAATATCTTAGTATTATCGTCGTTTCGGGTGATAATCGATTCGTTCTTCTTAAATGTTTGGTTACGTAAGACATTTCTGTAATGGGTAGATTATATCTTATTCATAATCAGAATTATATTAACATTATTTTTATCCCTAAAATGAGAATAAGACTTGAATGGATACGATAGAGGATGGATCTCACCGCGTTCGTGGAGACGGTAGTCCGTACGTACGCACGAACGCTACTTCCATTTAATTTTTATTTTAAAAGAATTGAATCGAAATGATACATAGGTATATTACTATTCCAGTATAATATAATATTTTATATATGTTACTTAAGTTCATTAACACCATCCTTTATACGTTCCATGTGTGGTATGAACGAGTCATATCATTTTAAGGGGGCGGTAGTCCGCACTTCCTCAAATGAAATTATCGTATGTATATACAACATGAAACGAATAATGGTATGAAATAAAATGGAATTACAGATGCTTATATATAAAATATATATCATAAATATCATATTTAATTACAGTGCCATCATAATGGCCACCATGAGAGGCGGTAAGATGTATTTGAACAATCATCGTTTCGTGAGGCGTTAGTTTGCCATCCACAGAAACATTATGTTCATCATCCATTAGATGGAGTTGTGTGTATGTGTAGTTTGAATCCTTCTTATAACAACATCCTAGTATATTGAGGATACTGGTGTTGTTACAAAATAAAGGAAATAAAAAGAGTTTGGGGGTTGGAGAAGCAAAATAAATGAAAATAATTTAAGAGAAATCGTTACCTTTAATCTAGGTAACTCACTTTGGTTGGAACCAAAGGACTTCTTGAAATGCTTTCTGCCTAAGGGGAAGCTTCAAGGAGGAGGAGAGGGATGTGGGGAGCTTATTTGGGCAGTGTTTGGACGAGCCAAGTGGCTTTAGAGGTGTGAGGAAAAGAGAAGGAGGAGTGCCCTTTTATAAGAGGGGTGACGGGCACCTTTGGAAAAGCTAGAAATATTAGTTTATAATAAATTCATATTCGGTTTCCAAAGGCTCCAAAGTTGACTATTCAAAGTATGATGTGGGGATAGGTCGAAAACAACTCATCCAATAGAATTTAGACAGGTTTGGGTACTTATAGTAACCTTATCTTTAAGTATTAACTCTAAGTTAATTAGTTTCACTTTTACAATGTCTCTTTGTATTTTTATATAATATGGTTAATAAACTTACTATATACATCCAAGCGACCCCCAAGTGGTCCATTAATGATTAACCCATCATAATATAAGTCTCTTGGCCGAACCTTAGATTTTTATGAATTTAATATCAATTAATAATATAATATTTGTTTTAAGAACTCTTTTATGTCAATTTTGACACTATTCAATAGTTGATTTTTGTGAAACTCATAACAGATTGATTACTTCGCAAAAAGTCAATTACATCACTCCTAATATATCATATTATCCTAGAAAATTAGTTTAATTCATTAAAAGTTTCATATTATATTTATCTGGGTATTTATAATATCAATTATTTTAATTTTTCACTTTTATAGTAATTACTGCATCATCATTGTGTCATAAATAAAATAAATTATTTAATGTCTAAAAATTATAAATAAAATATCATTATGTAGGAAATCTTTTTAGCTTTCTAATTCATATTTATAATCGAAATTCCAACATTTATAACCCTATGTAAAAATTGTTCTTCTAAAAGATGTAAGCTTATGCCATTTTTATTTTTATTTTAACTTTATTAATATAATGTGTCATTATCACATACAAGTGGCTCCAAGGGGTCCCCAAATTGACCCAAGGATGCCCATGGTCGGGTATTTGTCCAACAATAAGGTTAGGACACGTTTTAGGGTAATTTTGTATTATTATAATATTATTTTTTTAACCCTTATTTACCGGATTTACCCTTTAACCATGGTAAATAAAATATTTACCACAGTAATTATTCAAAATGTCTAAAAATAAAAGTTGCCTATTTACACAATTTGGACATCCTGATTCCAAATATGGAATCCATTTTTCTAAATTCAAAACACAGAAGTGGCAGAAATTAATTTAAAATTAATTCCCGCTGT
Source organism: Viscum album (assembly GCA_963277665.1). Lineage (NCBI taxonomy): Eukaryota > Viridiplantae > Streptophyta > Magnoliopsida > Santalales > Viscaceae > Viscum > Viscum album. Next base: position 1,351,209,271 of record OY728153.1, on the reverse strand, counting down.
CAAAACAAAAAGCGTGTTTTTAAGAGATAATAACTATCAAAAGATTGACACTTGTTTATGTTCGGTTTAATTGTAAAATTATGTCCAATGACCAACATTATATTAAATGGTAAAAATATATTCTAAATATACTTTAAAACTACTAAAATTCATAATTTATCACTATTAATTATTTTGATTAAAAAAGTTGTTTTTAATTAAAATTTAGTAATTTTCACTATTCATCAAAATATGAAAGTTATCCGAAAAGTACCAAAATTTCACCTTAGGCTAAATTCGATATTCCGAATCCAAAAATGAAGTCCATTTTAAAATATAAAATATATATAATTTCAAAATTTAGGTATTACTATTCATAACGGCTAGTTTGATTAGTTGTGGTGTGTGTTAAAACTCAAGGTTGCGTACAACACACGCTACTGTATTATTCAAAGAAAGTGTACCGTGGAGGCTTGGGATGTTTCATTTTAAATTTTTGATGTCCCCATTTAGTCAAAAAGTTTAAAATATTGTATTTAAAAATGGTTCACTATTAAAAGTTGATAAAAGTGCAATACTGAAAATGAATTTGTTCTTGCATTATATCTAAGAAACTCATAATATGGATTCTAAAATTATAAGGATTATATAAACATTAAAATTTAGATAATACTATTCATAACCTCTTTTGAATGGCTTTTTTTTTGTAAGTCATGGTGTGATTGAACTCAGTGTTGCGTGTAGTGCAAGTTATTGAATTATTTTGAAGAAATAACATACTATGAAATCTTGGGGTGTTACATTCTCCCCTCCATCAATAAATTGCGTCCTCGCAATTTGAAATTGTTCTTCGAAAATAAAAGGTTGAAAATATATAATATATTTGTGGGAAACCCCACATCGGAAATTGGGTTACTAAAATTTAGTCTTAATATGAGGAAAAGAGAAATGAAAGGGTCACCACCAAATTATGATCTCGATTAGGAGAACATTTGTGGCAATTTGAGACATATAATTGGAGGAAAAATGTAAATATTTATAGGTAGTGATTGAGGTCATCAATTACAAACAAGTATAAAATTGAGGTCCTTAAATTCATCAATCTATGATGATTTGAAATACCATCGGTTCAACAAAACATAGGGTATTGGGATAACACATTTTTGACGTTTCAAAATATCTTAGTTGAAATCCCACATCGAAAAATTAATTAATGAGGCCTCTATTTTAAATAAAGAGTGGAAAGTATGAAGATTACCGAAAATAACACATACTAGGGTTCCATGTAAGAAAATATGGATATGGAAGAAAAATCTAGCCATCAATTATCTGATGGAGAGTGGTAGAGAACATGGCTATGAAAAGGCCAACAATCCCAAAGCCATAAATTAGTGATGATTTAAGGTACCATCACGGAAAACATTTTTGTTGTAATTTGCTTTTCTTAATATTGAGGAATTTTTTAATGAAATTGGATAAGATCATATAGAGATATACTTACTTTATAATTAGAGTTTTATCCATTAATAAATTTCTACCACATACTCATCTTTCACTCTAAAAGATAATAGGATGTAAAAAAATTCTATTTACACTATTCGTATAGGGTTCCAAAATAAACGAATTTATAATTCATCTAAAAAATATTTTAATAAAAACTACATTATTTAATCCAGGACATCTCGTGGGCCAGTGGTAGATGATACACCCTTGTCACCCTTCGGTTGCGGGTTCAAGTCTCGCAGCCTTGCCGGACGCGACGGGTTGCCGCCCGACCTCCGGGTTGTCCTTTTATGGAAATCCAAAATAATCCAAACTAGAACTATCCAAAATACTTCTGTCCAAACTCACAGTCTAACATTTATAAGGAAGGTAAACATAATATAGATCCTTTTTACCCCGTAATAGCATATGAATACCTTCATCTTGTATTCTTTTAATAAACTGAAACATCTTGAATTAACATATTCCTTATTGATTACATTCATGCTCCCCTATTCCATATAGAATGCTGGATATACTTCATCAATCCAAAAATGTTTTAAACCCCAAAAAAAATGATGGAATATACAAATCATTAATCAGTTTCAAGGTAGTCAAGAATATCCAACATAATTTATCCAAATCAATCATGTATTATTCTAAAATCACTAACTCGGTATCAGAACCATATTATGGTTTATCTTTCTCTCAACCATATATTTTCCAAAAATTTATCCTACTATTGAGTCACTTTTCTTTGTTCCACACAATCTCAAGTCCTTAATGAAATAGTACTGCAGTACAATCCTTATATGCTCCATAATTATTATAACAAGTACATTGTTGATAAAACACTCAATTGACATAATCAACATAAGAACTCTATTCATTCCTCTTCATCTGTGGTAGTATCATAACTTGATTATTATCCAATAGCATCATTTGCGGCATAGTCTGATGACTGGGGCATAGGTTCGCGTAGTGTCCAAACTCCTTGCAAATGAAGCATTGTACATTTGAAACCATTTTCTCACCCTTGCAGTCACGTACTTTGTGCCCTTTTCCTCCACACTTATAACAAACTCCCATTCCTCTCAGGCAAGTTCCAGGGTGTTTCTTCCCACAGTTACCACATATGGGAAAATTCTTCTTTTCCCTCTTCCCTTTATCCATCTTTCTCTCTTATATCCTTTTCTTCTCTTGCTTCCCTTCAAAGCCATAGGACTCAGTAAACTCTTTACTTTTCTTTTCAACACATGATATTATTTCTTCATATGATGATAATACATGGGAGACTATTTCTCTTATAAATTCTAGCTTAAGACCATGAAAGATATGATCCTTCCTTCTCTTTGGATCATGTGCATTTCTGGAGTTCTCATTCCTTCTACTGGGTGCCATTTCTAAACAATGGAATACACTAGATCAGTTTATGAATCAAAATACATAATCCCATACTTATAATACACTTAACATAAATTGAACTATTTATGGATATAATCCATAATCATAAAAATGTCTCATTTGAGGATTAATATACTCATAAACACTTCACAATGGTTTGTAATGAAAATGAGAATTATCCTAAGCATATCCCCCGGGAGTGTCGTAACCAAGAGTGCAGCAAGGCCCGTTGTCGTGCACCAGTTCCCGTTCGAGTCTAGCTCAAAGCGGTGTTTTCGGGTTTTACCCCTAGGTACATCTGTGCCAGAGCCGCCTCTACCTGCTCGTATCCAGACAGGGATGTATTGCTCGGAAAACTCACAAAATCTCTACAATACCAAAATTCTAGGAATTTCTTCTATACTAATCCTCAAAGTTCATCTTAGGTCTACGTGCTCTAATCAGAGGTTATCTAAATCTAGCTTCCAAGGTTTGTACTAAACTTCCTCTGATACCAACTGTAACGCCCCAACCCCAGCTACCCAGAGTCGGTGCATTACTTCGTAACATTGGCATGATCACAAGAAAGATCAAATCTCGAAAGACCGATTGGTTTAGTAGCCTTGGAAACACTAGATATATTCATAAGTTTTACATTACATCATAAAATGAAAAAATACAACAACAACATAATGTCTCCATAATCCACACTACTATCCCCTCATAATATCCCTGCAGGTCATTCATAATTTACTTCTTCACATCCTGGGGAAGAATAAAACATAGCAAAGGGGTGAGCTCAAATGCCCAGTAAGGATAACAATATAGCGGAAACTTTCATAAATAAGAATAAACATTTAAGGCAATGCATTACTAAAACAAAAGCCTTTTAAAATTGAACTTCAACATGGTATGGCAAAAGTAAAATGAAATAATGCCATTTACTTATTCACATGGATATTCTACTAATCGAATAATCACATGCAAAAATCAATAACCACTTTCATAATGTTGGAATGCATAATGCCAGACTATCATAACCACATAGCCAAGGCCTCGTGCCAAGACTACAAATAAGATTTTGTCAAGGCCTTGTGCCAAGACACTAGTTTGTCTCATGAGACCTACCGATGCATCGAGGAGCTATAGCGGGCTCCACCCGTCACTTATTAAGTCCAATGCATTCCCATATGAAAAGGTTTAAACATAACATAAACATTCGTATTAAAACTAGCATACGAAATGTCAATAATTTCACCATAAACTATGAATGGTATAAAAATAGCACATCCACAGTCAAACATATCACAAAACCTTCAATACAATATAGAAGGTTTGTATCATAATAAATCAACTTCAAATAATCTTAAAATCCATCAAAGGATGTTGACATAGATGAAATCAAAATTATTTTTAAAGAAGTATCTCCTTTTATTTTGAAATCATTTAAGATTCATATAAAATAAAACATTTTCTTTGAAAATATTCTTATAAGCTTGTAAGGAAAGCTTTGAAGATTTTATAACGGCGTAAAATAACTGCACCCGCCGTATAAGTTAAAAAAAACATTCTTACCTCAATTCTGTCGAAAAGGTTAAAAAGGACCTTGTTTTGAAAACGACGGAAAGATTCCTTTATAAACCTCTTATAAAAAGTCAAACAAGGGTATAAATGACTTTAACCCATATTCTTGTAAATAGTAAAAATGTTTTGAAATACATTTCGAAGAAACATGGATGTGGATGATAAAGAGATCCCAGTAGATTATTACGTATAATACAACCTCAGATAATGAAGAGATTGTGAAATAACCCTTACCAATTTGGTAAATTATGAAACATACAACCCATGAAAGAGGTATCATACAATGAATATGTAAATACACATAAATTAGAGTGTATTACACAACGAATATAATTATGGGCAGTACATACACCACACAAAAGGTGATGGTGGCAATATGGCATGAATCTCACGAAAATGAGGAGTGAGATGAAAACCCCTTACCTTGTACTTTTCCTTGGTTGGGGTAGGTTAACCTCCTGTATAATGGTGAAATAATTGTTATTAAATTATACAAGAATCATATATATTAATATGATATCATATATGATCTTTTAATATTGCTTTATTAATAATATCTTAGTATTATCGTCGTTTCGGGTGATAATCGATTCGTTCTTCTTAAATGTTTGGTTACGTAAGAAATTTTTGTAATGGGTAGATTATATCTTATTCATAATCATAATGATATTAACATTATTTTTAACCCTAAAATGAGAATAAGACTTGAATGGATACGATAGAGGATGGATCTCACCGCGTTCGTGGAGACGGTAGTCCGTACGTACGCACGAACGCTACTTCCATTTAATTTTTATTTTAAAAGAATTGAATCCAAATGATACATAGGTATATTACTATTCCAGTATAATATAATATTTTATATATCTTACTTAAGTTCATTAACACCATCCTTTATACGTTCCATGTGTGGTATGAACGAGTCATATCATTTTAAGGGGGCGGTAGTCCGCACTTCCTCAAATGAAATTATCGTATGTATATACAACATGAAACGAATAATGGTATGAAATAAAATGGAATTACAGATGCTTATATATAAAATATATATCATAAATATCATATTTAATTACAGTGCCATCATAATGGCCACCATGAGAGGCGGTAAGATGTATTTGAACAATCATCGTTTCGTGAGGCGTTAGTTTGCCATCCACAGAAACATTATGTTCATCATCCATTAGATGGAGTTGTGTGTATGTGTAGTTTGAATCCTTCTTATAACAACATCCTAGTATATTGAGGATACTGGTGTTGTTACAAAAGAAAGGAAATAAAAAGAGTTTGGGGGTTGGAGAAGCAAAATAAATGAAAATAATTTAAGAGAAATCGTTACCTTTAATCTAGGTAACTCACTTTGGTTGGAACCAAAGGACTTCTTGAAATGCTTTCTGCCTAAGGGGAAGCTTCAAGGAGGAGGAGAGGGATGTGGGGAGCTTATTTGGGCAGAGTTTGGACGAGCCAAGTGGCTTTAGAGGTGTGAGGAAAAGAGAAGGAGGAGTGCCCTTTTATAAGAGGGGTGAGGGGCACCTTTGGAAAAGCTAGAAATATTAGTTTATAATAAATTCATATTCGGTTTCCAAAGGCTCCAAAGTTGACTATTCAAAGGATGATGTGGGGATAGGTCGAAAACAACTCATACAATAGAATTTAGACAGGTTTGGGTACTTATATTAACCTTATCTTTAAGTATTAACTCTAAGTTAATTAGTTTCACTTTTACAATGTCTCTTTGTATTTTTATATAATATGGTTAATAAACTTACTATATACATCCAAGCGACCCCCAAGTGGTCCATTAATGATTAACCTATCATAATATAAGTCTCTTGGCCGAACCTTAGATTTTTAGGAATTTAATATCAATTAATAATATAATATTTGTTTTAAGAACTCTTTTATGTCAATTTTGACACTATTCAATAGTTGATTTTTGTGAAACTCATAACAGATTGATTACTTCGAAAAAAGTCAATTAAATCAATCCTAATATATCATATTATCCTAGAAAATTAGTTTAATTCATTAAAAGTTTCATATTATATTTATTTGGGTATTTATAATATCAATTATTTTAATTTTTCACTTTTATAGTAATTACTGCATCATCATTGTGTCATAAATAAAATAAATTATTTAATGTCTAAAAATTATAAATAAAATATCATTATGTAGGAAATCGTTTTAGCTTTCTAATTCATATTTATAATCGAAATTCCAACATTTATAACCCTATGTAAAAATTGTTCTTCTAAAAGATGTAAGCTTATGCCATTTTTATTTTTATTTTAACTTTATTAATATAATGTGTCATTATCACATACAAGTGGCTCCAAGGGGTCCCCAAATTGACCCAAGGATGCCCATGGTCGGGTATGTGTCCACCAATAAGGTTAGGACACGTTTTAGGGTAATTTTGTATTATTATAATATTATTTTTTTAACCCTTATTTACCGGATTTACCCTTTAACCATGGTAAATAAAATATTTACCACAGTAATTATTCAAAATGTCTAAAAATAAAAGTTGCCTATTTACACAATTTGGACATCCTGATTCCAAATATGGAATCCATTTTTCTAAATTCAAAACACAGAAGTGGCAGAAATTAATTTAAAATTAATTCCCGCTGTCAAAACAAAAAGCGTGTTTTTAAGAGATAATAACTATCAAAAGATTGACACTTGTTTATGTTCGGTTTAATTGTAAAATTATGTCCAATGACCAACATTATATTAAATGGTAAAAATATATTCTAAATATACTTTAAAACTACTAAAATTCATAATTTAGCACTATTAATTATTTTGATTAAAAAAGTTGTTTTTAATTAAAATTTAGTAATTTTCACTATTCATCAAAATATGAAAGTTATCCGAAAAGTACCAAAATTTCACCTTAGGCTAAATTCGATATTCCAAATCCAAAAATGAAGTCCATTTTAAAATATAAAATATATATAATTTCAAAATTTAGGTATTACTATTCATAACGGCTAGTTTGATTAGTTGTGGTGTGTGTTAAAACTCAAGGTTGCGTACAACACACGCTACTGTATTATTCAAAGAAAGTGTACCGTGGAGGCTTGGGATGTTTCATTTTAAATTTTTGATGTCCCCATTTAGTCAAAAAGTTTAAAATATTGTATTTAAAAAGGGTTCACTATTAAAAGTTGATAAAAGTGCAATACTGAAAATGAATTTGTTCTTGCATTATATCTAAAAAACTCATAATATGGATTCTAAAATTATAAGGATTATATAAACATTAAAATTTAGATAATACTATTCATAACCTCTTTTGAATGGCTTTTTTTTTGTAAGTCATGGTGTGATTGAACTCAGTGTTGCGTGTAGTGCAAGTTATTGAATTATTTTGAAGAAATAACATACTATGAAATCTTGGGGTGTTACAATTCATGGATTCTAAAATTAATCTATAGTATATATTCAATCTTCCTTTTCAATGTATAAGAATAATTCTAAATGGTGAGAAGATCTCGAGTGAGTGGTCTTTATCTTTTGATAGTAATTTTTGTTCTATGAAGTGTATAGTAATTACATTAAGAAAGAGGTGGGATGTGATGAATTATGGGTACCATTCTATATTGGCATATCACCCTCATTCTATCTAGGTGTTTTATAAACACATGTTTAATTAATGGTGGCCTTTAATAAAGAATGTGGTTTCCAACATTTTTTCTTGGGGCCTTACATATAGAAAGATACATGCTGAACATAAAAATACTATGGTGTTATTTATTATATATTCCAAAGTTTATATCAATATTTGGTGAAATTTCTATGTATTTTGAGAATGGATTTCCTTTACCTCATATTGGTAGGAATTTCATATGGGGGATTATTAAAATATTGATGAAATTGATTCAATTTCTTTCTATATAAGTGTTGGGAAAATATTAAGAACATGGACACTAAAACATCCATGTGATCATAAGGTTTCCTAGTGTTCCATTACAGATATTTTCTAACTGAGACCCAAAATTATGTTCTTTAATATAGTAGGAAATTGAAGATGTGATTGGTTATCAATTTAATTTGTGTATGATATATCAACCATAGATTTATTATATATCAAGATGGATATCTAGGTTCTTGTAAATATGTTCAGGGATTACATTCTCAATTTTTTAATATTTTTAGAAATACCTATTATATATTGAATTTACTTATCATAAATGTCTTCAAACCTTTACAAATATGGACACCTTTAATGATATTTATGGGCGACCATACTGGTCATCAATTGTTTACATAGAATTGAGTGTGCAACTACTATTAGGACCAAAAATTAATAAATAACTTTTAATTAAGGTTAAAATGATTCAAAAAATATTTTAAATGAATCAGAGTCACAAAAATATTATACAAACCATCATCATTATAAAACCCCACCCTCTACTGATGTACAGATCCATTTAATACTTTTTAAAATTCATGAATTTACCTTGATCAATGCATCAATAGGGATAGAATTCATACCAGGAGAATTACTTGGATTCAAGAAATAGAGTCATTGTTCCAAAAATATGATTTCGAACCGCCAAATAACTTGTATATGGACATTATATAGATATTATTGGACCATTACCAAGAACATATAGGTACACCATCTAACTGGTGGCCATGGCTATTTCTCAGGTTGGATGCAGGGCTTACCTACTCAGTGATGATCTATTACCCTTCAACAGCTGGCCTCTTGAGTTTTTTAGATTGGTGAAAATGTTCATTTGAACATTTTTCCCATAATCAACCTTACTTGAGTTTCACCCCAATTTCACCCAGTAGAAGCATCCAAATCACCACCCCCTATTCATCCCATTAGTCGATGTCGTTGATTTTATGGCTGTTTGAGAATATCTAGAAGGATTTGGAGAGCCTAAGGTTAGTCTTATATTCCTCTATCATATCATTCTTTTTAAATCTATTTTATTATATCTTTATAGTATTATCTATTATTCCCTAGTTTCATGGTGTTAGTTTTCTTTCTATATTTATTTCAGTTTAAGATGAACTGTAGACCATAAATCGTAATTGGTATTGTCTACGTTTATAGTAGGTTGTCTATAAACATACCCCATAGTCTCACTATGTTATTGAAGTTCATTGGTGATGAATCACACAAAATTTGTTATGTATTGACATTTACAACATTAAATGGATTAAATATTTTCTCACCTTAAACAAAAAACATAATAAATGAGTTGAAGAAATTATGAAAATAGGTGATCCCAGATGGATGCCCAATTTCGGATTTTTAACCCATTTTACTAATATGAATTTATAATAGAATTAGGGAGAAATATAATAATTTGAGATTAATTATAATGAAAATATTATTTTAAATATTTTTGTTTAATTATTAACAAAGGGGAATTACATATTAAATCATTGACAATGAAATGGAATTTCTAAATCCTTAATGTTATTAATGGGAAATTAAAAATTGTCATATATATATTCATATAAATGAAATGAATTTATTATATTATATTGAATAAATTAAATGGTGAATTAAATTTATTATTTATGATATGAAAATCCAGTTCGGTAAATCATCTCACTAATTTTCATTAGTACTATATGTTTAATAATGCCTAAGTAAGTCATTGTTAAAATTCTTGTTTTATTAAATTGTATTGTTTAAAAAATGGTAAAAAATTGTAATTGATAATAGGTATTTAAAAAGTGATATAATGATTATTGAACTTATCAGCTTTGGTAAATCTAAAATGATGGATAATGATCTATTATTTTAATATATTCCTTGTAAAGAGGGTTTATAATTCATATTTATGACAAAAATGTCAAGATGTGATTTTGATTAGTGATAATAAATATGGATTGGATGATATCCTTGTATTCGATATGAAATAACCAATATGGGAATGAGGGTATAAGAGGTATGATTCCACATTGTACATGATGACTGACAAGGAATAGATGAGATCCAAGATTCCATTGGAACAAATGGATGATTGCATGGATTATGTTTGATACCAAACCATTGGGAATTTCAGGATGAGCAAAAAAAATTCCATTGAAATTTAAGGATAAGTTCCTTGATTCTATGTAACATGGATGAGTGTGGAATGTGGGAATTAGAATTTAGATTCCATGGAAATACTATGATTATTTACGAGTTTTTGTATGATAATTTATGATAATGATGAATGATAGGATGTGATCCTTGGTTCTATGTGGTTGGTATAGTTGGAACTGTCATTGTGACATGCTTGGAGATATCTCAAAAGTATTCTAATAATGTATGATCAAACTCACATTTCATCGTGGACTTATGTAATAGGGGTTTATTTATTTATTTTTTTTTATAAATTCTATAAATTAATTTAAACTATTTTCATTGAAACATTCTAAAAAAATGTTTTTCAAAATGGGTATTTAATGGACACCATTGGTGTTACACAATTTAAATTTACTCTCACCATTCTAAGGATACCATAACACATGAATTCATGAGAAGATATCATTATTTGGTTACATGTTTCATGTTTTGGGAATGTTCTCATTGCAAGATGTTTTTATTGACATTTTTGAGCGATGAATGGTTGATAGGACATGGGAGGGTTCTTGTTTATATTTATTTTAATTTTAATTAAAACATTATATGATCCATCATTAGGGGATCCAATGTGACGTGTATGGAATACCCATTTTTATAAATTTCTATTACTGGAATTATTTTTTGGCAATTTCCTTGTCCTAATTGTGCTGTTTCTTTGTTCTGGTTCTTGGGATTTATTATTATTACATTATTATTGATTCTCTTAAATGGGGGTATAGTCTCCACACACAAAAATCTATAGACCCTCTTCACTAGTAAAAAACCTTTCGTTTATGGGGTGGTGTTCTTTACATCATGTGGAACACTGACTCGAGGCACTGTCTCAATGGTTTCTAGGTAGGGGAATGATAAAGTGGTATCAGAAGTGTTTTTTCATTGGTTTTTCTATTAGTTAATGGTAGAAACTATAATAGGAATGTGTTGGAACTTTAAAATTAATTTTTTTGGGAGTGATAAACCTACATTTGAGGGAAACCCATGTCATCATGAATGAGACTTATTGGTCATGGATTTTATTTATTACAATCGGCATGATTTCCACGTTGAATGGGGAAATAGCTTTATGATTTTATGATTCATGGAATTTTTCCCTTAGATAAATATAGAAAGAAATAGTTTGTGTATGTCTGTGTTCATAAAAAATGATAGACACATATGTTTTCTACATCATATGTATACTACATATGATTCATATATATGTTTCTTATTATTAATATTATTCATGATGATTTGATTGAGTTTTGTATATTCATTTGGTTGTATTTCCTATAGTGTAAATGGTGTGGGTCATTTATAGTGGAAACATTGTTTTATAATGTGGTAACTCATATAAGCATATAGTGGAATCTTACATGGAAAATTCCAGAGGATATCCTCTGATAAATAGTCAAATATAAGTGACATGTTAAATGATGGTATTGATTGAAATAGATACTTATAAGAAACAAATATGGGGGTTTTCTTCAATACTTTATAATGACACCATATTTAATATATAATGTGATCATGGAAATTTTTTATAAAACATAGTAATTATTGGAAATATGAATACTTGAATAAAAATAATGTAAATCTTATTAAAATTTCAGCACTATGGATTAAGAATAATGTAAATACCTTGAAAATTGATCACTATGGATATATAGTTAAATGAATAATGAAACATTGTATCGAAATAATAATGAGGAATTGCCCTATGTATTGTTAGTTGAAGGTATTGAGAGTTCACATGTTACGAGGTTCATGTATGATAGACCTTACCTATATATAGAGTTAATCTTGGATGGATTATTGATGATAGAGGTGAATCCCAAAGTGTAAAACCTTCCTTGAATAGTACTGTATTACATTGTATATGAAACTCCGGGTATGAGTTATGTTTAAACAATGGATTTTATGGATTTTGATAAGATATTGTGTGTAATGGAATACTGTGACTCTTATAATATTTTATAGTCTTAATAGTTAGTAAATTATATTAAAATAACTCCTATATATGAGATCATTGATCTGGGTGATGGTAAGGATGGGTACTATGTGAACATAGAATATGAATGATTAATTGGTTGTGAGTTGTGACATGTCTAAGATGGAAAGTGTGGGTTATTTAGGAGAGATTAGTGACCCCTAGCCATGAATCTATATTGTTCATTTGTGTCATGGTGATATTTGGAGGTATCCATAAATATGGTTAGTAATTCTCATGAATTACACTAGAGATATAATTCATGGGTAGATGATTTGGCTTATGAAATTAGTGCATGTTTTATGGTGCTATGTTTTGGTGTGGATATGTTTAAGAACCAAATGTATTAATGCATTGTGTCTAATAAATATTCATAAGGAAATATAATTTGGATTAATAACTCTGTAAATTGTGGATTCACTCTCAATATATAGTCCCCATATAGATAAACACATTGGGTATAAATTATTACACCAGAGTTGATTGGTGATTGTGTTCTTAACCTGAACCCATGTAAGGTGTGAGGAATATTATAAAAGAACAAATTTGATACCTATGATTAGTTAAAGTGATATACTAGAATCATGGTCAGTTTCTTTATATTTTGTGCGTGTTAGGGATATACGAATCTTGACACATGTTATGATTAGTAGGGTCTTCTAGATGGGACTTAATAGAGCATGTTCCCCTTGGGTTTTGATATGAATGGATTGTGTGAGAGTTTTCACCAATTTTATTACAATGGAATCAAGATGATACATGATAATACTATTGGTATTAGATCCTTGGAATTAAAAATGTATTGTTCCATTCGGAATTGTTAATGTTTTTGAAAATTTTATTTATTATGTATATCGTAGCATCATGACGTCCATTGGTTCTCAACTTTTTGTTAGAGAGTTATCAGAACATAGTGGTTTTCAGTTGATAGATACTCTATAATGAGGTGAAATGGAATTACTGGATCCTTGAAATATTGATGACCTAGATAATGTGGTGGGTTTTTAGAGGACCCAATGGAAAGGAGAAATTTCAAAAAATAGATCATGATTTTCTGACACGGTCGATCTATGGTTGACATATTGAGTTTATATTTTTGATTAAATCCAAAAAATGAACCATTATGATGGTTTACTTGTTTTTTAAAGAAGGGAATAGGGGGACTATGTATGGAAATAGTTCATGTATTTCACATTCATTTGGAATACATGTATTGCAATACACATTGTGTAATTGTTTAATAATTTCAATTCATAGTGTGTAATGAACATTCCCTTTAATAGAAATCTCAAACATTACATGACATGTAAATAATTCAAATATTTTTTAATTTTGGGGTAATGTTTTAATGGATTGATCCCCTTTTCTGTTTCTTACCCTCTCTCCTCTATTTCTCCCCCATAGTGCGTTCTCTCCTCCCCTTGAGCTCCATTGAACCTGAAAATCAATGGTTTGATGTTGTTTATCCATTTGACATATGATTTGAGATCTAATTATCTTGTTGGATTCCCCTCTAAATTTTATTCATTCCTTAGGCTCATTTTTTAATTTTTCTTTCTCTCACAAACATTATTTTGATACATGCACATACACCCTATTTTTGGGTGTTGATTATTTTCAATTTTCATCCAATCCAGTCTAATCTAAGGGTCAATTCTAGAAAACAAGAGTTATAGATATATAAGGTATGTGTTCTATCACATTACCCTAAAAGTATTATCATTTATATATTTCCATCATTTTGGGCATGTTGATCTCAATAGGACTTTCCTATCGAATTCATCTACCATTATTATAATCACTAAACCCATGTTATATAGACCTTTTTATACTTTTTTTATGCAATTAGTGGTAGGGAGATCAAATCATATCACCCTATGTAGGTTATTCTCTCTAGTTTGACTTTAGTGTCCTTTTAATGACTATCTACACCACTGCTTAGGTGTACTATGACCTGACCATGATATGGTAATTGTTTTAAGTAATTAATGAATATTTTAATTGTTTAACATATGGTATATTTATAGATGTCAATTGGCCTAATTATATTGTAAATTTTTATTGTTATTGGTTTAATGACCATAAATCAAATTGTCATACTAAATCTAATAGAATGGAATGAACATAATAAATGAATAGGTAGTTGAATTTGATAGTGGTTTCATGTCCATAGAATACATTTTTAGGTATAATAAATGTTAAAGTAATGAGCCTAATAAATGGTTATGCAATTAAATTGATAAATTTTTACCAGTACATGATATACTTTTTCATGTTGATAAATGTTAATGGATTTAACCTAATGTCATGTTATATAGAATGAGAATTACATATAATAAATTGAATAATGATATATATGTATAAGGTTACCTTTGAATATGAAACTTGTTATCTTTATAGGAGTTTTCATAGTTGATCCATCCTTGGATTCCTAAGGGAATGCTTTGATTATTCATAGGGGGACATTCTGATTCATGGAGCTGATTACCAAGGGAGGTACCCACCATGGAGCATTGTCATTGTCTCCTAGAGAATTCCAAAAATCATTTTTTAGTATCCCATCACTATAATTTTAGATATTAGGATACCTAAGATATAGTCCCAAGATCTAAATTGATTTCTTCAGACATGTGGTTCCATGGAGTCACTATATTCGAGAAAGTCATGCGTAGCATGTGATTACCTTGGATGATATCTATGAAATCAATATGAATATTTTACAATGAAAGTCTTGGGGAGGTCCTGTTGGATTACACTCAAACCCTTTATTTCTATATAGCATGAGTTACTACTATGTGGTGGCCAACCCCTAAGAGAAAGATTCCTTAGTTTCACCAAGGATCATCCTTAATTATTATTATTATCTATCCCATTACTCATGGTAATTTCACATGAATTATATAAATATAAGGGAAGATAATTAATTAAATGGTTCAATGTTCATACACTAGAAGAGGCAGAAGCATGTATAAGATAATTATTTATACACCATTACTTTATTTTATACATGAAAAATATAAATTTTATATTCACAGACTGGATTTTATTATTTACGTTGGTGTTGGCCTCCTAATATTTATGTCACACCTTATATGAGGAGCTGTTGGTACCCATGTAGATCATATGATCACATGTATTGAAAAGGGTATTCATCCCACCTTGGACACCTCACATTCTATAAGGATCCAATATTATCATAAATTGACATTACGCCACTTTTTTAGATCATTTAATAAATTTAAAAAAATATACAAAATCTACATTGGTTGTGTGTCTTTGTAAATATCAATCACTATATTATAGTCTTGTGAAAGATCATCAATGTTTCCACAAAAAATATTTTCCCATTTTGTAACCCTACCTAAAACCATTCTTTAAAACCTGGAGAAAATAAAATAGAAGAAATAATATCCATATTTATTCACACTAAGGATAAAAAAGGGTGGTAAGTCAGCGTAAACATGAGCCTAAGGGTATCAGAACATGATCATAACATTGGATCATACCCTACATTGCAGATATCATAATAATGAATCCTGGAATAAATATTGCAGGAGATATAGGTCCCACCATTACATATAGAACCTCGCACCCCCTTCTGTCAGCGCCATCCGACTGCACCCTCGCATGGCGGCCTCCTCCTCTCCTCCTCCGGCCGTTGGTGGTGGCCGGAGGTCCGGCCAGCAGCGACGGCGGCCTGACCTTCCCTCCCCTCCTGCTCTGGTGAACCCGACCCCCCTACCTGTACAGCCGACATAAGAACCCACGTCCCGACGTGATTCCAGCGAACCCGACCCCCTTCCCAGTGCGCTTATGGTGAACCTGACCCCTGCCTTCCGACTATATTCCAACGCAAACCCGAAATCTCTTGCGCATCACCTCCTCTATGCTAGGGTGCGGTCTCGATTTCCCTCACAGTCAAACCATGGTTTTCATCTCATTTCAATTTTGGTGTTTCATCAAATTCATTGAACTTTGACATCTCGGTTTGTGTTTCACACTGTTTTCACGGTGTTCAGAGTGGGCAATTGATGTATCGGACCCGTTGGTCATGGTTCCGGCATCCGCCACCAAGGGCGAGGCGGATGAACTCGTTTTTTCCTTGCCAAAATTTTTTCGGGTAAGGTTAATGCACCTGCTGTTTTGTTTTGCGTCATCCAATTTAGAGTCTTATATTGTTTTTGAGTCCCTGGTTTTTATTTGGTTGTGCGTTTGTCCGCGCCGCACTATCTCTGGGGATCGACTATGTTGTTAAGGTGTGGCAATAATTTTTCTAATGTGTGCGCTTTTGTGGGAGTGCGTGTACATGAGCGGGTGGCGGTGTGATTCAAAAGCTTTGGCTCGGCCAATTAATTGAGGTAGGTGATTCCATGCCATTTATTTTAATTTCGTTGAATGTGATGCTTGTGTTTTAGTATTTATTTGTTAAACCTTGATTTTCAATTTATTAAATTTGTAGTTACCTTATCGTAATGACTTATTATTAGTCTAACTTGCTAAAAATTGGTTTTGACACATTCCTTCATTCATGCATGTTATTTTTCCTTAGCAATTGAATGCGGATAAGTGGTATTGTTTAGGAAATGATTTTGTTAAATGTTTTGGGTGTGTTCTTGATATAAAATCCTTAGAGAGTTATTTAAAATTGTTTTACAAGGCGTTTCAATGGTTTATTAAATTATGGAAGAAGTGGAAAATTGGTTTGGGAAAATGTTTTAAGGTGCACATGACTTTAAGAGTGGATTTTAATGTGTGGAGTGTTTTGTTATGTTTTGCATACTATGTTTTAATCAAATTTCCCGGTTGAAACTTTTAAGGGATTAAAGGATTTAAAGACATGGTTTGGTTTTTTTATAAATGCATTGGTGATGTTCAAATTTGTGACCTATGTCTTTAAATGGGTTTTTCAAATTACTTGCTTAATGGTATATGCCCCTTTGGCCCTTAAAAGTGTGTGTTGTTTTGAAATGGTGGGTTGTATTGTTGAAATTTGTATCTAAGGGTTTATTTGGTTACAAAAGTGGTTGTTGCATGGTATTTTATGAAATGAATGGTATTTGTAGTTTTGGAAATGGTTTTCAATGTTTTATTGGTAAATGCTTGAATTTTGTAAAGCTGAAGGGCTTGTTAGCAACTTCAAAAGGATTGTTTGGAAACCGTCTCTTGGGTTAGGCCTCTTGCCTCATGGATTTATCAGGATATGGGAGGGTCCTCGGTATGGGACCACCTTGGGATAATTATTTTGAGGCAAGGGACAAACCCTTGAGGAGGCCGGGGCGATGCCAGTTTGTGTGGTGTGTTTATTATATGTTTGTGACTTGTTGTTTGAATGATATAGAACACCCTCTTGATAACTTTTAAGGGGAACTTGGCATAGCTAAGAGGTTTACTGAGAACAATTGTTGCACTAGTTTAGACTACGCACTAGCTAGTGGCCCCATATAAGGGGAATACTGAGTTATTTCTACTATGGGGATTGTGCCCCTCGGTTAGGCCATGTAGTTCTATGCCGAGTGTTAGGGCGTTATGTTGTCATCGAGTTTGGGCATGCCTTCAGGATGCGTCACATGTATAGTATGTTTTGGTCTTCCTCTGTGTTCCTAGGATTTCCCGTGTTGCTCTGTTATGAGTATTATTAGATCCATTGCCCTCTCTGTGTGGAAACTTTTTTCTTTTCACCTGGTTTTTGTATTTATTTAGAAAACTGTGAACTTTTTATTACATTAAAAAGGATTTGAATTAGATGTTTTGAAATAGAAATCACAACTCCCCTTTCCCCCCATGTATTTGGTTTTAAACTTGATGGGCAGTGGATCATGTTTTTTTTTTAAATAAAAGTGTGTATGAAAACCGGATTTTATAATGTAGTTAAAACTAGTATTAATGAAATTACTTGGGGAAGATATGACATGGAATATATGGTGGTTGCCTACAGAGATATTAGCTCACACCCTACCTATACCACTTGGTTTCGGTAGACCTGATCTTATGTGCAGGTACAGTCTTTGTTCAGGTTTTCCTAGAAGGTTCCTGATGTTGGAGCACAACTGGTCTTATGGTTGGTGGTGACTAAGAGGTCACATAAAGATCGGGTTGTGGTTGTTTGGTTTGTTCGTTTGGATTTTCAGTTTTGTATTTTAGTTTTCTATCTGTTGTGTTGTATCTTGTGACTGGATTAGTTTATTTTATTTATTTTAACTTGTTCATGCTATTGCATCCTTAGTTTATTTCATTTATTTATATGGTCCTGTTTGTTTATTTGCTTGGGGCTTAAATCGTTCCCATGTGTATTTTTTGATTCCCGGTACTCGTTGCCATCCCGGGGGGATCGGGAACGCCCCTCGGGACTTACTGAAGACCAGCTTGAGTGACTAGTTCAGGTTTGAACCCGGTTGGTTTCTGAAAAAATGGTATCAGAGGAGGTTCTTATTATTTGGGTTGTCTCGTAGATGGATATTAGGACTATCGGGGCTCAGGACGTAGGTTGTGGGTCGGTGCCTGATCCCCACCGCTCGCGAAGAGACCTAAGTTACCATAGTTAGTCCAGGATTTGAGTCACTTTTCCTTGGTAATCTCGGATTGAGGGATGACAATGGAGGTGAATAAGTTCACTTTGCGGCCTCACATGGGGTGGTGACCCATGTGGAGTCCAATTGCCTGGTATAAGGTCCTCTTAGTGTTATGCCTTACTTGGGGGCATGGCTCACCCCCATGTTGCTAGGTTAGACATGTGCACTAGTTCCACATTCCAGTGGGTTATTTTTTCTTGTGTTTTGTTTTAATCTTGGTTGGTTTGAGTGTGCATTAAAAGTGAAACTGGTTTTGAAATGGAAATGTGTTTCTTCCAAATTGTTTTTGAAATTGCTAAAGTGGGTTTTTAAAGAGAAGGTGTATTGGTTTGGAAAAAAACTTGGTATGTGTTTGGATTTGGTAAGGAAAAGAAGTGTTTGAACCTTGACACTCCTTATGAATGGTCACACATGCATGGGTTTGTATGGAAGTGCCTGTGGGCACTTGTTCGCAGGTGATGTGAGTAGGATTGAATGAACGCAGATGTGACGGTCCATAAAGGTCCATATGTGAGTTTTAAAATTTTAAAGAAATAATGGTTTTTGAAAAGTGATTTATGCCAGTATTTGGGTATGTTTGGCTTGTGGGACTTTTTCCCTTGTCTTGTGTTGTTTCTTTGATTGAGTTTTCGCATGATGCCATTTTCGATGGTTTTTTTCGTTTTGTTATGAGTATGTCGCCTAGAATGCCTCCAAAAGTTGTCAATGATTTATGCCCAGTTCCCAGTTCTTTTTTTGTGTTTCCTGCTTATCAAGGTAGTCTATGTTTGTTAGGGGCAGCTGTATGGTCCATGGAGATAGTGTGTTTCTTCGGGTTTTTGGGAACTCCTAGGATATTTAAGGTTCGTACCACCATAGAGTTATTTGAGGGTTCTGTTTTGGACTAGTAAAGATGATATGTCTCATCATCGTTGGAATTTTGGGTGTGATTAACGATGGTCGATTTCCGCGAAGGTTCCCCACCAGGCAAGGGGTGCGGGCCAGTGGAACCTGTCTCCATGAAACCATTCTCGTCGGTACCAGCTCCAAGTTCATCGGACCACTCTATTATGCGCCACCAGTATGGAATTTCCGGACATTCTATGTCATCATGTTTCATTCCATTGAAAACGTATGACCATCGTGATTGTTTGAATCATCGAACAGAAGGAGTTAGAGACCTGAAGATGAAAATTCCTGACTGTGAGGCAGGAGATGCTTCAGCCATCAGGGCCCCAGCCACAGATCTTGGGGTGAAGCTCGTGCATAGTCAGGAGTTTTCAAGGGTGTGTCGAACCTTGGTCCATGTAATGTTTTCAGCTTTGGGAGAGATATATCCAAAGTTCCCTTGATCTGTTCTTGTTACCGTTTTAAGCTCATCATAGTTGTGGTGATGTGATGAACTTGTTCGACCACATTTTAAGTGGTCTTATCTGTTCTTAGTGTGTTTTCAAATCATTCGTATTTCCTTGAAGGGTGTTTGGCCCAAGAATAAATGGGTTATTCTAATTTTGAGTTGGGTATCAATTGTGTTCGTTAGGGGGATGTTTGGTTTCATGAAATTAACGGGCGGTGTTTCGGGGTCCTTTCTGAGTTCTGGCTAGGAATTCCTTAGTCTCTTATTGTAGTGAGGATATTATTCTGTTAGTGAGCGAGGAGTTGAGATAATTCCTTATCCTTGGGTTATTGGGTAATTTCGTAGAAAGATTTCCATTTAAGTCTCTGGGTGTTGTTCGGTCCATGTGTAGAAATTAACTGGGTTCAGTTTGGGATTTCCGTGTCCCCCCCCCCCTCGAGGGTGGTATGATCAGGTTTCACGGTTTCCATATTAGTAAATTCTTGTGGTGGGTATAACCCTCTCGTGTTCTCCCCTCAACCTCGGGCTTCATTTTCACTTGAATCGGTCGGGTGTGACCTATTGAGAGTAAGGTCATCCCGGGATTCACAGTTTTTCCTCAGTTTTGTCTGGGCATGGACTTGAGTTGTGTCAATTGTCTGCTTGGTGACTTTCTGGGGGAAGAAAGTATTGTGGTTGGGAGAATTGTCACACCCTGACCTGATTTATTTATTATTATTTTTAATTGTTTTAATTATTATTTGGTGTTTTGGATGACTTTATCTGTTGCACGGTCAGTCTGCACTGCTAGAAGTAACTCTGTGTTGCCCATGCAGTTACCTGAATGGTTCGGAGTTATGGTGCGCAACCTGTACACGGTTTATAAAGCTACACGACAAGCGCGTAGCTTAACCCTATAACCAGGAGGTAATGAGTTCCATGGTTTGGGTGTCGTTTGCTCAGCCACACGTCTTATTGCAGGCGAATAGCGTGGTTAGTCAGTTTGGAATAAATAAATAAATAAATTTTTCTGGTGAATGAAAAAAAATAAATAAATGAATAAAGCAAGATAATTTGGATGAATTGAATTTTTGAAAAAGGTTAGAAATAATAATATTAATAATAATATGATTTTTAATATTAATATTTGGATTATTATTATTATAATAATTTGTATGATCACGAATGTTAATATAATTATTATGGAATTTTTGTCTTTAGAAATTTAATTATTATGGTTGTATTATTATTATTAATTTTGTTATATTATTATTATAATAATTATTATTATCAATTTAGTATTATTTTTATAATTATTAAGACGAAAAAAAGAAGAAACCGTAAACATACCCGGATGCCCCCTATCCCGTGTGCCTGCCCCCTACCATCATTTTATCCCCCCTCTTCGCGTTGCGGCCCCGCCGCCGCCTCCCTGCGCTGCCCGTCCGTCGTTCGGCTGGCCACGCCACGCCGGCCGCACCCCGACGCCCCTCTGCCACTCCCCTCCACCAGCTTCCCTCTGGCCGCACCCCCAACTCCACCTCCTCCGTAAAACCACACCATCCCTGTGGTAAACCCCACACCCCCTTCTGCTGGTGTCCGCCGACCGCACCCCCACACGACAACCTCGTCCTATCCCACTTCAGCCATTGGTGGTGGCCCGAACTCCGGCCAGCAGCGACGACGGCCCGACCTTCCCTCACCTCATGCTTCGGTGAACCTGACCCCCCTGCCTGTCTAGCCGACACAAGAACCCCCTTCCCTGTGTGGTTCTGGCAAACCCGACCCCTTCCCGACGCGCTTCTGGTGAACTCGACCCCTACTGTCCGTCTATCTTCTGGCGCAAACCGAATTCCCTTCAGCAGCACCTCCGCTATGCTCGGGTGCGGTCTCGATTTTCCTCGCTGTCAAACCACGATTTACATCCCATTCCAATTTTTGCGTTTCTTCATATTCACTGAACTTTGGAATCTCGGTTTGAGTTTGACACTGTTTGCATGGTGTTAGGAGTGGGAAATTGACGTATCGGACCCGTTGGTCAAGGTTCCGGCATCCGCCGCCAAGGGCGAGGTGAATGAACTCGTTTTTCCTTGTGGAAAATTTTTTAGGTAAGGTTAATGCACCTGATGTTTTGTTTTGAGTCATCGAATTTAGTGTCTTATGTTGTTTTTGAGTCCCTAGTTTTTATTTGGTTCTGTGTTGGTCCGCTCCACACTAACATTGGGGGTCGACGATGTTGTTAAGGTGTGGCAATAATTTTTATAGTGTGTGCGCTTTTGTGGGAGTGTGTGTAAGTGAGCAGGTGGCGGTGTGTTTTCAAAATCATTGGCCTAGCCAATTAATTGAGGTAGGTGATTCCATGCCATTTATTCCAATTTCTTTCCATGTGATTCTTGTTTTTTAGTATTTAGTTGTTAAACCTTGATTTTCACTTTATTAAAATTGTAGTTAGCTTATGGTAATGATATATTATTATTCTAACTTTCTAAAAATAGGTTTTGACATGTTCATCCATTCATGTACGTGCTTTTTCCTTTTCAATTGAATGTGGATAAGCAGTATTGATTTTTAAAAGATTTTGTTAAATGGTTTGGGTGTGTTCTTGATATGAAACCCTTGTAGATTTATTAAAAATTGTTTTATATGGCATTTCAATGGTTTATTAAATTATGGAAGAAGTGCGAAATTGGTTTGGGGAAATGTTTTAAGGTGTGCATAGCTTTAAGAGTGTATTTTAACGTGTCTTGCATTTTGGTAGTTTGTGCATACTATGTTTTAGTCAAATTGTCTGATTGACACTTTTAAGGGATTAATGGTTTTAAAGACATGGTTTGGTTTTTTTTATAAATGCATTTGTGATGTTCAAATTTGTGACCTATGTCTTGAAGTAGGTTTTTCAAATTACTTGCTTAATGGTATATGCCCCCTTTGGCCCTTGAAAGTGTGTGTTGTTTTGAAATGGTGGGTTGGATTTTTGAAATGAGTTTCTAAGGGTTTATTTGTTTACAAAAGTGGTTTTTGTATGGTATTTTATCAAATTAATGGTATTTGTTATTTTGGAAATGGGTTTCAAAGTGTTATTGGTAAATTATTGAATGTAGAAATTTCAAAGGCCTGGTTGGAATCTTCAAAAGGGTTGTTTGGAAAACCCCTCTTTGGTTAGGCCTCTTGCCTTGTGGATTGATCATGAGATGGGAGGGTCCTCGGTATGGGACCTCCTATGGATAATTATTTTGAGGCAATGGAAAAACCCTTGAGGTGGCTGGGGCGGTGCCAGTTTGTGTGGTTTGTTGATTATATGTATGTTGATTGTTGTTTGAATGATATGGAAAACCCCCATGAGAAATTTTCCCAGGAACCTAGCATATCAAAGAGGTTTACTGAGAACGATTACTGCACTAGTATAGACTACGCACTGGCTAGTGGCCCCATAGTAGGGGAATACTATGTTATTGCTGCTATGGGGATTGGGCCCCTCGGTTAGGCCATGTAGGGCTATGCCGAGCGTTAGGGAGTTATGATGTCATCGAGTTAGGGCATGCCTTCAGGATGAGTCACGTGTATAGTATGTTACGGTGTTCCTCTACATTCCTAGTATTTCCCTTGTTTCCCCGTTACGAGTATTATTAGAACCATTTCCCTCTTTGTGTGGACACTTTTTTCTTTGCACCTAGTTTTGGTATTTATTCAGAAATCTATGAATTTGTGATTACATTAAAAAGGATTTCAATCATATTTTTTGAAATAGAAAGCACAACTCTCCTTTCTTTTCCCTTGTATTTGGTTTTAAACATGAAGGGAAGTGGATCATGGTTGTTTGTTTTTAAAAAGCACAGTGTGTATGAAAACCTAATTTTATAATGTAGTTCAAAATAATATTAATCGAATGCCTTGGGGAAGAAATGACATGGAATCTGTGGTGGTTGTATACGGAGCGATTATCCCACACCCTGACTATACCACTTAGTGATGGTAGACCCGAGGTATTTTTCCGGTTCAGTCTTTGTTCAGGTTTCCCTAGTAGGTGCTTGATGTTGGAGTATATCTGTTCTTATGGTTGGTGTTGACCAAGAGGTCTCATAGAGATCATGTTGTGGCGGTTTGGTTTGTTCATTTGGGTTTTCAGTTTTGTATTTTAGTTTTCTCTATATTATGTTGTACCTTGTGACTGGATTAGTTTATTTTATTTATTTTCAGTTGTTCATGCTTTTGTGTCCTTTGTTTATTTCATTTATTTATCTGGTCCAAGTTGTTTATTTGTTTTGGGCTTAAATCGTTCCCAGGTGTATGTTTTGATACCCGACACTCGTTACCATCACAGGGGGTATCTAGAACGCCCCTCCGGACTTGCCGCCGACCGGCACGGGTGACCGGTTCAGGGTCAACCCAGGTTGGTTTGTGACATGTTCCATAAGATCATAAATCAATCCTCAAATTAGAACCCATGGAATAAAATGGGTTTAATAAATACCATTCAATCAAAACATAACCCATGGAATAGAAATGGTTTACATAAATATCATTCCATAATAAAAAAACCTGAAAATAAAGAATAATAATGGTATCCTTGGGTCATATCCATGGTAAAACACACATAACATGGAATAATTTTATCTTAGTTAAAGAATAATTTTTAAAGATCACATGAAATCATTCCTGAGGAAAATATCATGTCTGTTTTCAAAAATTTTATTTAAATAATTAAAACCTTTTCCAACATTTTTATTGAGAAAAATATTTAACACACATATATAAATATATTAAACCATTTTAAATATTTTTTAAATCCATTAACAGGAAAATTATTAAAATATCATTTTAATCACATTTACTACATTTTTAGAAAACCCTGTTTTGATGGAACAATGATTTTCATTTGAAGAGATAAAATTAATACATAAAAACTATAGAATCATGAAATATGTATATTCATGATAAAAAATTTAGAACATAAGTATATACACATCATAAAATAATATGGGTTCATAACATAACTTGTGTCCCAAAGAAGGAAAATTGAGACAAATTAACTTATCGATTGGGTAATTTTTAAACTGTAAACCCCATTAATGATAGTTAATCTAATGGATATGTTAATAAATATAGATTAAAGGATAAATATCAATGATTATATTATTCGGATGTGTATACATTATATAAAATAAATGAGTGTGGAATATTGCATAAGTCTTACAAAAATAAATGTAATATGAGAAAACCCTTTATTTATGCCTTTAATCTTGCCGTACTCTTAAAAGACTCATGTATAAAAAATATAAGTTTATTATTCATATATTAAACAAATATATTATTATATATAATATAATATATGATTTTTTATGAATATATATTAACAGTTTATTGAAAATTCTATTTTAATGTTATTCTTTGGGTAATACCTGCTTTGTTTATCGTATGTGCTTTGACTTGTTATCCTTTATTACCATTTGTAGATCCCTCATTAATCATTTAAATAATTATAAACATGAGATAAAAATTAGAGGTATTTATAATATATGTACTTATGGATGTTCAAAAAAATAAATGGTAGAAAATAAAATAAAATTTTAATGAAGAAAGTAGGTTGTATGTATGTTTGAATGACGTTTTCAGTTTCTTTTCATATTAATATAAACAAAATTATAAGGAATATTATAATTAAAAAATATTTCTTTTGTTAAAGATATCACATATATTGATAAAATTCATCCTAATAAACATATATTTGAAATATGTTGATGAAGAAATAATTTTCACATATTTCATACTGTATTTAAATGTTATAAATCCCACCATAGTGTTATTTTATGGATAATTGTCACATTTTTATGTTTTAGTGGTATTTTGAGATCAAAAGAAAAATTGGCTTAATTTTGGGATTTAACTGTTTTATTTGTATTATGTATTTTGGCCATAACATTTTCTAAACGGAACAAAATTGTGAAATTACTTTTTTGTAGGTTTCCTTACATACTGGGCCTAATTTAATCCTTCTGGATCCATAGCTCAATCAATCATTTGTAGGTCCAAAATCATCTCATAATCTATGCCTCGAAAACTGTGCATAGATCTGGAATTTTTTAAAGAAGAGATTTTATCTTGAAGTAAACAGGTCCATTATAGATGAAGCTTGGCATATAGATGTACAAAAAATTAATGAACATCTATTATTAAGGAGGATATGGATGAATCGCCTGGTTTCAAGGCCATAATGGCATGGGAAGTTGGAGTTGTGGAAGATGATGTGTCACCTGGACAAATTAAAGTATCTGAACTAAAACAGTTATAAATCCTACTTACGTGGACCAATCACGCTGAAATTTTGTGGAGACACGCAGGAGGCATAATGAAACAACGTCAAAGAAGGTACCATTTACTAATTCTGGCATTTCATGAACATTAGGCAGACAAAATTTAATCCTAAAATTATTCAACCATTTCACCTATAAATAAGTGTCTCCTTTCCCTTTTCCAAAGATATCCATTTTCAAGGTGAAAGGATGAGTATTGATGTTGAAGTAGTTATTTTTATTTTTTATATATATAATTTTAGATTTTATCTTCATACCTTCTTTGTTCTATTTATTTTATTTTATGTAATCTCCCACCATTAATCACTTCTCAACTCCACTAATAATTGAGAACTAACCTCGATGCTTGTTCGAGGGAGGGAATGGTGGTCTGATTGAGATCATTGTACTTATATTTCTAATCCCTTTATTAAATTATATGAATTTTGGTGGTGGTTAAATCAATTATGGTGAGTGGTCACCCCATTTTCTTTACCACCAATTTCTTCTTCTCGTTTATGCATTTTCCTTTCCTTCTCTATTTGTGTCGTCCATACGGTGGAGCATGACATGGGTAGTGATGGTTAGTGAAAAGGTCACCAATCTGAATTTAAAATGTTAATTACCCCATATTTCGAGGTCTCGGTATGGGGTTATGGCATTTCAAATGAGAAGGTGAGGTGTGATAGGTCTTGATCAGCTCATTGAGTTGAATATTGAGATTCCTTTGAAACAATGATATCAACCACCATGGCCTCCTAAGAACAACTGCCTAATTTCTTTCTTATAACCTCATTCTGTATTGCATTTAATTATTATATATTATATTTATATTTTATGCGTTTGAAATTATCCCCCATTTATATTAGTATAACATTTTTATATTACTTATTTTTGTAATAGTGACAATAAGAAAATAGTTCATGTGAGTGGCCTCGTTGTGATCGACCCTAGGGTGTGACACTATGGTGCATTACAAGGTAAATAAGAATTTAATTGAATTGTGGTTCAGGAAAAAACACTCTAATCAAATTTTTGCTGTTTCCGGGGAGGTAAAGTGCCTTCACACTCTATTTTATCATAAAAACTAAAAAAAATTACAAAGTTCAAAAACTAAAAAAAATGCTTCATTAAAAATCATTCTTTTTTTGTCGAGAAGGATTATTTTAGTGATTTTTCATATGCATGGCCTATTGATCAATTGTATGGAAAGGAAGAGGCTATTATGATGCAGATGGAAGAAGATTCTGTGATGATTCAAAATAATTTCAAAATCCTTGAACAAACATTAAAGATGGTAGCATTGCTGGCTGCTGAAGTTGAAGATGTTAAAGTTATATGGCTGGAAGACAACAACAACATAAACAAGATTAAGAAGAAAATGTGATTGTTTTTTCAGCTACATTTAATTTTAATGAACCTGTGGATTACTTGATGACTCTGGTTGAAGATCCAATCATAACTCTATGGCTATTGCTTGAAGAGGTTCTTGAAGATGACAGGCTGGCTGATACGATAGTGGGAGATCAACATGATTTGGATGAAAATTGGTAAGATTTTGTTGAAGACCAAAAGTTAAGTGATCCTCCATTATTTTTAAAATAAAAATAAGTACCTCTATACCCATCTATTGCTTTGGAAAAAGTTGAATATGTCCCTATAGAAAAATAATTCCCAGTGGCCTTACCTGAAGAGATTGTATTTCAAACCCATCTACATGAAAGGGAAGATTTTTATATCAATTGTTCATGTTTTAATCATATCCAAGTGGAACTACTTTATAACTTCCATTATGAATTTTTTGACCCAACATCACATGTGAAAGCCCTAGATTTTTAAGTTGAAGTGGCCAAAGAAGTCATGGATGAAGAAGTGGGGGACAAATTATTTATCCTTCCCCAATATTCTAAGTCGTACCACATTGAAAAGGGGAAGGAACTATTGTACTATATTCATGGGTTCCTCTATGGATGTTGTAGGCTATATAGAATTTTAAGAACGAATTTATGGTGGTTTCTGAGAAAGAATCCTCATCCACCATCATATTGGGGTTAAACAACAGAAACTTGCTCCCTCGGGGTATTAAAAATGTAGACCCCATTGGGGGGGGGGGGGGTCAAACAAAGAATTATCCTCTTTCGTTTCCCTTCATCTTTATTTTTATTTAATTTTCTCATAAATTTTTTATTTCATGATTTTTAGGTCATGTGGTAGTAGCTACGAGCTTAACTCAATGATGCCACTGAAAAATAATATCAGGTTGTATTTTTCCATCCCTTTATTTTTCTTCCCTTATATCGATTTTCTGTTGAGCTGCAATGGGGGTAGAGAAATATAGGTGTGGGGGGAGTGTCAACCTACTTAGTTGTTTTTTGTGATTTATTTTTCTTTTTGTCTTTCATTTTTTTGTATCCTTGAGATTTAATGAATATTCTGATCTTTTTTCACATACTAATTGATTTTTAGATTGTTGAGATGATTTTTGAAAAAATGGATTTTAAAGGATTGTTGATGTGAAAAAATTTTCCTTGAATTTAATTTCCATGAATTTTTATGAGTTTGACTGATTTTTAAAATCCATTCTCATGAAGCACTGACCCAATATATTTTTCCAATCTTGTGAGGTATTCTGAGCTACTTTGAAACACTCTTTCTAATACCCACACATTTTTTTAGAGAAGCTTGGATTTTGTGTGAGCGGACTCCTTTTGATCGACCGTAGGGTGTGCCACTATGGTGTATTATTAGGTAAATTAGAATTTAATTGAATTGTGGTTCGTGACAAAACACTCTCCTCATATATATTAAAAAAAATCACATCACCTCGTGGATGTGGTAAGACATATGTATGCATGAGCAACATTATCACCTCCCAATATATTAGATGGAAAAAGATAGAGTTGAAATTATGCCAGAAGGGTTATAATTATTTTATAAATATAGTATATAAATATTAAACTCGTTCTATTTATCAATAATAAAATATTGTAATGGAAAATGAATTGTATTACAACTTGGAGATGGTAAGTCGTCCGTATGCACGAGTGATAAATTCACTTTTGATGGATGAGATATGTTTATTATAACAGTGCATTAATAATCATAACATAATTTATTAATATTGAGGATGATTATGTTTTTATATTATGATATATATCAAATTTTTTGAGTAATTATATAAAATTTGAAAAAGTGAGTGAACAGTTAGAGCGATTACTTCATCTTCAAAACGGCTTCTTTAGATCACGTCTAATAGACTATAGTGATGGTCCAATTAGAATAACATAACCTATAGAATGTGGAAATTAATGTTTATAATATAATTGGGAATATTTTGGTAGATATAGAATACTAAATGTGGGGAAAATAGATTAGGGATAAGGTGTCCTTTTATGAGAGATGGGAGGGGAAAATTTTGAATTTCACAAAACATTTATTTATAATAAAATCAATCTCAATACAAATACTTATAAAATTAAATTATATAGAATAAAATATATTATATGGTTATAATATCATCAACCAATATATTTTCTACTAGTTCTGAGGTTATTTTAAAACCTATTATTCTGATTAACCCTTACTTAATCTAATTTAATTTTTGTTATCGTTACAGTGTTTTAAATATTAATAGGATTTAATTTTTACATATAAAGTGTCAATTTGACTATAAATAGACAATTTAATATATTTAGACCATATTAAATCCCCTTTTCCTTATTTATTATTTTTATTATTTTTAATAATTTGATGAAATATTATTTATATAAAATATCATAAGTATCAATCTTGACACTACTTGTAATATGGACATTAATAAAATAAATATATAAATCATACTAAATAGAATTCATTTAATAAACCCCTAAAATTCCATATTAACAACTAAAATCCATGGATAAATTTAATGATGTCAAAATATATTTCTTTTAGTATTTCTAAAATCATTTAATTCATTGTTTAGTTAATTTAATAATTACTCCATCATCTTTTTGTAATTATTTGTGATAATTATTTCTTTAATAAAAATAAAAAATAAATTCGAACTATTTATATAAACATTTAATATTTCCTAATAATATATATAGTTTATAATATATTTAAAAACATTATAATTTTTAAAAGTAATAATGTGACATTTTCACACTCCCTTTGAGTTTAATAATATGCAATTATTTTTCCTAAAATTTTGACCACTAAATTGTTAAATTTCAATCGTTATGCATTAATGGTATAATTAAATTCATCCAATAATATTTGTCCAAGTGGTACAATAGTTTTATAATATTAATAATTTTACTTCAACCATAAATTATCTAATTTACCATTAATCATGGTAAAAGAAAATTTCTAAAGTTACAATTCATATTTTCCAAAAATAAAAGTGCTATTTTTTACAAAATTTTGACCATAAAATTCCAATTATGAAATAAATTTTTCATAATTAAAAACACATAAAATTAAAAAATTAAATTAAAATTTTTCTCATTGACGAAATGAGAGAAATAGATTTTAATGTGAAACGTCCTAATGATTGACATGCTTTTATATCCAAATTCAATGTGAAATTGATTAAAATTACCTAAATGGTAATAAATGATGAAAATATTATCAAAGTATACATTAAACTCAATAAAATATATAATTAAACACTATACATTGTTGCATGATAAATATGTTTTCAATTAAAATGCAATTTTTTCACTATTCATCGAAATATGAAACTTATTAAAAAAAATACCAAAAATTTAACCAATGTAAATTTTGATATCATATATCAAATAATAAGTTTCATTTTGAAATAAAAAAATTACAAAAGTGTGAAAAATTATATTTAAAATTTTCTCTGAATTAAAAGGTTGTAAAATTACCCTTTTGAAAAATATGCGGTTTTATGCCTAAAATTAGGCATGTTCTTGTATTATGCCTATAAAATATATTGGATGAATATAAAAAAATAATTGATTTAATATATAAAACACAAATATATATATATATATCACTAATATCATTCACTAATATTGGTTAATTAAATTTAATAATACAAAATGACTTTGGGAACATAAAAAATTAAACTATTTCATTTATAATCAATCATTATATATTTTATTTTAAAATAAATTAGTAACCAATAAATACATATTATAAACCTTAAATTTTTTTTAATTTAGTTAATAATATTTTAAATCACAATTTTTTCTATTTTATATCTTAATATAGAAAATAGTAATATTTTAAAAATATAATATTGTTTATTAAAACACAGCCTTGCGATTAATGAATGTTATCAAAAGGACTCCTCATTGTGTGTAACACAAGCCAATAATAGTGTTACATGTACTAAATGATAGTGCAGGTGTTTTGTATAGTCAAATCTCAACTTGTTTTTTCATATAACGCATTCCAAACATTGTGTTTTCATATAAAAAAATCTATATTAAATATTGTGTGAAATGCAATATATTGAAAAGATTAAATTAATCCGAAAACAAATAATTCCCAAAATGAAGAGCTATTACATTATAACCCCCTTAAAATAAATAAGTCCCTCATAATTATTGTAGGTTATCAAATATTTAATACTTTAATGTTTCTTTTATATAAAATCACATCGTAAAAATGAATACTAAAACATCATTTTGAAACGAAAATTTAGAAACCTAACGGTTACCCCATATAACTCATATTTATGTTTCCACATAAGAAAAAATAGATGGAAATTGAATACATTTAATTATAGGAGGAGCATATATACTAGTTGGGAGTGATTGAGGTAATAAGTCAAAGATAAGTGAATGGTCAATGGATTATTTAGGGCCTTATAGTCATATATCGGTGATGATTAAAAAGGCACTGGGTCAACAAAAATTAAGGTATTAGGGAGACATTTTATTTCTAGATAATAATCCTATTGTTGAATAATTTTCTTGAAAATATATACTTAAATTATTTTAGGAAAAATTTACCCTTTTCTATGCCTTTATCAACTTCCACTACATCTGTCATTCAATGAATTTATGGTAAATTTTTTATTGCTGAAGATTAACAAATCACGAGATACCTAAATATAATGAAATGTCACACTATATTTTTTTATCACAAAATATGGTTAGAACAAGTTATCAAATATACATAAATACTCATATGGTTATATAATAATTTATTATCTAAAACCTAATATAATTATTAATAGTAACCCTTCCATAAATTGTTAAACTTATAACCCTTTCGAGAGTTGAAGGCCCAAAACATTAGATTTATGGTCACTAAATTTCCAAAAAATATCCTAGCATTCATCCCCCATATATCATAATTTATCTCTTGGTTGTCACATACTACACACAAGAATACCATTATAATTTATTCCCTTTAAACATTTTAGTTACCTGAGTTAGGAAAAAAAAATTATTAAAAACATGGATTTTTCTTTATTACAAAGTATATTTTATATATTCCATAAATCCAAAAAAATGGTGTAAACCTCACCAATGATGAAATAAACAAATATAAACGAGTCCTTAATTAGTTCTAAGTTAATCAGTAACATCCAATTTACTTATTAATTATCAAAATATGTTTATCTAAACAAAATTATCATAATATAAGGGACATATTAAGGGTTATATTACCTTATATAAAATTTCACCTTTCCATTATGTTGATTGTCTAGTCCATCATAAAAACTCAACATAAACATATAAATATGGACACAAAACCATAAACAAAAGAATTATTGTACATTTCACCGTTCATATAACAAAATAATTAAATAAAAATACATAAATACTTTCAATATTCATCTTCATTCGTAATCCATAATAAATATACTACATTATATTACTTAATACATATTTTCTTTCACATTTCATCTGTATTCTCATCATTATTGGAAATATATCCATTAATCATACCACCTTTCTAAATCTATTATTGATCTTTCCACATGGGAAGTGAATTTTCATAAAAAACATTCATTCCACACTTAAAGAATGTTACGTTCAATCATGTTTTAGAGAGGCCAATATTCCCATCAATTTCATTAACCAAACCCTTCATTTTTTTCCTTTGTAGTTACTTCTTTGTGTACTTATTTTCCAGAGTCAAAATTTTTTTTCCTCCAAGAAATTAAGTTAGGTGATTATTTCTATATTCATGATAGAAAAGAAAGTGAATATACTTTCTTCCATGGTCTCCATTCCCCAAAATATCAGTGAAAACTTTCATTATCTTCCTTGGTGATTCCATGATTTGGTAAAGGTACAAATTGTTAATCATGTACCATTAAAACTTACTTATCTTGATCACAACATACTTCACACCATTGATTATCCCATTTGAGTACTCAATAAGAAATTTTCTGTCAAATTCAACATTAACATTGTTTCTTCTAGTACTCTACATTAACGAAAACTCGAAATCATTGAGTAAGAAACAATTATCACAATGAGATACACATAATCATGAAAACCCACTTATATAATGCAGAAATTGTTAAACCTTCCTTAATCTATGACACATTAGGGTTATCAAAGGTTATTCATGTCCAAAATCGATATAAATCCTTCATTATGGTTTGATATGTGTTTATGAATTTGTGAAGCATATTCCTTAGGATTGTTAACTAAGGTGTGCCACAAGGCTTGTTGTCATGTACTAGTGTTACAGTAGTGTCATCCCTAACACACCATGTTGGAGTTGTTACCCCTAGGCACATCTATGCTAGATCTACATCTACTTGTAATATATAGGTAAGAATATAATTCAAGGGAACCACTCAATCAATCCTTTAGCAAAATTCCAGGATATTTTCCTAAACAATAAGACGTCCTTAGACATATCTTTATAGGCACCAAATGAAAAATCCTTAGAAAAATCCTAAGGAATATCACTAATGATTTATCATTATAGTTTCCATAGTTTACTAAAACTATTATCTAATATCAACTATAATAAGCCAATCATAACATACATCGAAATTATATCATTTTTGGGGAACCTTTCAAGCATTACAAAAAATCATGCCCAAATAACGTATTAGTTTAGTGCCTTTTGAAATATGGAAGAAAAAAATTATAGTCTATAAAATGATATTCAATTTTTACCATATAGATAATCACTTATATTAACACTACCTAAATCATTTCATTATAACATGGGAAAAATAAAAAATAAGAATAAGGGTGTCCTTGGATGCTTAGTAACGGGAAATAAGGGAGGTACATAAACATAAACATGTGCGTAAGGGAATGAGAATTTTATTATGACATTAGAAGATCACACACTATATATAAAATATCATAAAAATGAATCATGGAATTAATATTGGCAGTTCATAAGACATGAATAATAAGGTAATCAAGATCAAAACCCATGAAAGTAAAATATAAGAATAAGACATGGAATTTTTAGAAGGCACATAAACATGTAATATAATTCCCTATAAGCCAAAGTCTATTTTAAAACCATAAAATTGAAATTAATGGGGACTACACCAAGTTGGAATGATACACTAATATCCCTAGTCACAATCCATTCTTTTTAAGGGATCAGGTTTCCCATTCTTCCCATAATGGATCTGATTTCCCCATCTTCCAACATAAATCAAGCTCGTTAATTTGATTCCATAATTATATCATGAGACATAAATATTTAACCCAATAATTTGAGGGAGATATAGGTCACAAAAATAACATAATTAAAAAAATAAAAATGGTTTCCATAAGAACATAAATCATTCATCATATCAGAACACAAGGAATGAAATGGATTCCAGATCATAATCCAATCCTAACATAACCCATGAATTATAAATAAGTTTCATAAATTTCATTCTATCATAGAATATAAAAAATTAAATGAAATAATATGAATGGAATCCATGGTTCACATTCTTAGTGAAACATATGTAACATAAAATGTCGTTTTCTTAGATAGAGAGTAATTTTGAGATGTCATGACCCGTCCTCAGGGCCCGTTCCGTGACTACCCCATGCCCACATTCCATAGGCCAGGGGATGGCGACTAGCACCAAAGGCGTAAATCCTGATAAAAGGGAAGGAATTGCCTTTATATAAGTATTGAAACACAACACAGAATGCAAGCTGAAGTAAACACTAAGTAAACTGAGTACAAAAGTAAGTGATGGAAAGTAAATGGGCCCGAATACAAACCCAACTGAAAGTACAGTACAACTGAAAATAAAGTATGACATCAGTAAAGTAAATCGGCAACCACCGAGTCGTCCTCTGGCTATCCCGCATGAAGGGTGGGTACAGATGGTATCCTCACCTCCATGGGTCCAGCAGTCCGCTCCATGTATGCCCCACCAAGTGGTCCACCTCCATGTACCATCCCGCTCCACAAGACTCAACCACGATCAGTGTTGTCCATCGTCTGCATCCAATACAACATAGTGCGGGAAAAGCCCGTGCAGGGGTGAGTATACGATACTCAGTAGGGACCCTGAGAGCCCCGAAGGTCTCCCAAAATCCAAAAAGGATAAACCACAATGGAAAGATACAAACACGAGGTATAAACCAACTCTACTTAGGTATATGCCCATATATATACCTAAGTCATCAATTCCATTTCAGCTCCAACTCACGAGCCCAAGTACAACCCAGTCCACACAGAAAAAACAACCCAATCCACACAGGATACCTAGTCATTCATATCGATTATATTGAATGAAAATCAAGACTCATCTCACACAGATATACTACTCATGCAGAGGGGTGGAGATGATAGATGTAGCCTATCAATCATCTCCCATGCCGAACCCATGTAGGAACAAGTATAGAAGTTGTCGCTACCAAACCCACATAGTATCCTAGTATAGTAAGCATCGCTGCCGTACCCACGTAGGATCCAAGTACAATCATCCTCACTGCCAAAACCATGTAGGATCCAAGTATAGTCGTCCTTGCTACCGAACCCACGTAAGATCCAAGTACAGTCATCATCATCGTCGAACCCATGGATGATCCCGGCATGGTAGTCGTCGCCATCGCAGCCAGCTCTAGGGTTCTCGTACACAGTATACTCTATTCTGGGAGGGTCCGCTCCTTGATTCAAAGGGTGGATACATCAGCCATCATGAAGACAAGGGAGGATGCATCCCAACATTCCATCCCACGTCATAGGGGAAAACCAAGATAAATGTGCCCAAGTCACAGAGAACAAGACAACCAATCCATTTTCGTAAAGTACACGACGTGTAGGTAAGAAATACACGCCGTGTCATCAGATACCGGGTACTGCCCATGTGAAACAGCCCATGTCATGGGACTGGTCATGTCAAAAGTATATACACTGCGTGTGGTATGGTTACACGCCGTGTATTTAGTCCACAGGTACTGTCCGTGTACCACAACCCGTGTCGAAGGGTTGTTCATGTAGAAAGTAAGTACACTGCATGT
This sequence comes from Viscum album, assembly GCA_963277665.1. NCBI lineage: Eukaryota > Viridiplantae > Streptophyta > Magnoliopsida > Santalales > Viscaceae > Viscum > Viscum album. The sequence goes on along the minus strand of OY728153.1, from coordinate 1,351,172,179 downwards.
GGTATGGTTACACGCCGTGTCCAAACTTCGGGGGTCGGATCCATGTACGCTGGAAATGCTTGGCCGTGTGGTGGAGTACCTGCCTATGTACTCCACCCCATGTCCATGTATTCCCAGAATACATGCCGAGTCATCACGAAGTCGCTTCTGCCATGGTGAAGGAAGTACATGTTGTGCCTCTTGGCTCTATGGTTCTGCCCGTGTATATTTATCTCCCAAATTACACACCGAGCCTTGCGAAGCCGCTTCTGCCATAGTGACATAAGTACACGCCGTACCTCTTTGTCGTGTGGTTCTGCCCGTGTCCGTGTATCCCCCGGATTAAACTCCGAGCCTTGCGAAGCTGCTTCTGCCTTAGTGAAGGAAGTACACGTCGTGCCTCTTGACCATGTGGTTCTGCCTGTGTCCGTGTATTTTCCCTGAATACACGCCATGTCCATCGTAGCGTCCTCTGATAAATAGTGTGGAGAGTACGCACCGTGTGTCTAGAGTCACACGTTGTGTGTTACTTTTCTAACATCCGAAATGGAAGCCAAGATATGCTTTTACTACAGGGCGTATTCTTTTAGAGGACACTCCATGTATTTTGGAATTTTCCAGAAATGAATCCCCTGTCTAGAACGCCTCCTAGGCATCCATTCTTCATTCTGAGGATCTGATTTCTATGAAACTTCCACTTCTAGGTCACCCCATTGCTCTGAGGCCGATTACGATGTTTTTAGGCCTCCGATCGGCTCTGAAAACATAACCAGATTCATCGCTCAAGAACGCTTGTAGAAATCCATAAATTCAGAAGAATGACGGAGGAATTGTTCTGTGTTAGTTTGGTACGGTCCCTTCATCATTAGTCCGATAAAAATTGGTTTTAAGAGGAACATCGACAGTAAAGGGAAACCAATCATTACCCAATACAAACACACCCCTACCTCGAAGGAAGTTTGCGGTTGTCAAGCGCCGTGGATGATGGCGTCGCTGGCGAATTCCCGTGACGTTAGTATCTCCTCCCATTTCGTAGAGGTAGTAGAAGATGGAGAAAAATTGGGCCATCGATTCGACGCTCTTCATCGGAGGGTTGGCGTTCTATGTTGCAGAGATGGCGTTCTTCAGAAGAGAAAAGTGCTCTCTCCCAAAGTGCCTCACACAACAAAACTAACAAAAATAAATTAAGGCCTCTCCTTATTTTATTATTTTTCCATTAATTTCAAACATTAAAATTCAAAAACTTAGATAAATTAATTGAAGAGGTTTAATCAATTAATTTAGTGTGTGTTGTCATGAATTAATGATGGAGAGTGGGGAGTTACCAAATTTAAAATAGGGGGTTAACAAGTTTAAAGGGGGAGAGTTAAGGGGTTAGGGAACGTGAATGATTGGGGCTCATGTGGGCCCCACCTAAAAAATATCATAACATGAGTTGTTAGGAATTTTTGGGTCCCACTCCAACATCCCCATGAATATTAAAACCACTTTAGAAAAAGAAATAATATTGTAACACAATTTTATTTTACTTTTCATTTAATCCACATTTTTTAACAACTCCTACTAAGAAAACACATTTTTGGTAAATGTCCTATTAATCAATTACCGGTGCTGCTATTCCATCAGTGCCCTCAGATTTTAATTCCGAGCACTGGTTCAAAAGATAGAAAAACCTGCTTGTTCGTTTACTGAACGTACCCGAGCTAAACTTCAGAAATTGATTCCGGGCACACCGGGCCATGGAATAAGGTTCCGTCAGAAACGGCGTACTCGTAAAATCCCAAATAATTTAAGAAAAAAATTTTCCTTGAATTTTACGGGTCTTTACATTACTCCCACCTCAGGGGTTTACGTCCCCGCAAAGCTACATTATAAACTAGGGAAACAAAATGAGGGTACTATGCACGCATCTGAGCCTCCCCCTCCCATGTGCTCTCCTGGAGGTTCCTATGCTTCCACTTGATGTGAACTAGAGGAATCAATCATCCACGTAGGACCCTCTCCTATCGATCCTCAATCTCCACCGGGACCTCCACAAAAGTCTCTACATCATCGATGTCCAGCTCCCCGTGATCAATGATATGCGTCGGGTCATGAATGTATCTCCTCTGCTGAGATACGTGGAAGACGCTGTGCACCCGGTGAAATTGAGGTGGAAGGATCATGCGATATGCCACCTCGCGTACCCTACTAAGATCCAGGAATGGTCCGATGAAGCGCGAAGATAACTTGCCACCCCATCCAAATCTCCGTAATCCACGTCAAGGTGAGACCCGTAAGAAAACATGGTCCCCATCCTCGAACTCTAGTGGTCTCTGCCTCCTATCAGCATAGGACTTATATCTGCTCTGTGCAGTCCTCATCCGCTCCTGGATGATCTGCACCTTTTCATTGTGGCTCGGACCATCTTTGGTCCTACAAGTGCTGACTCTCCATGGTATGTCCAACATAGAGGAGATCCGCAAGGTGAGTCATACAATGCCTTGTACAGTGCCATCCCGATAGTGGAGTGGTAGCTGTTGTTGAATGCAAACTCAACCAATGGTAGGTGATCCTCCCATCTAAAACCAAAGTTGAGGACACATGCACGGAACATGTCCTTGAGTGTCTGAATGGTCCTCTCCGTTTGGCCATCCGTCTGAGGGTGAAAGTCGGTGCTCAGGTGCAGCTGCGTCCCAAATGCCTCCTGCAACCCCTTCCAAATCTAGGAAGTAAAACAAGCGTCTCAATCAGAGATGATAGATGATGGCACACCATGAATCTATACGATCTCTTGAATGTAGAGGCATCCCAAGCTCTCCACTGAGCCCTGCTCTCTAATAGGTTGGATATGGGCTAACTTGGTGAGTTGGTCAACAATCACCCAGATGGAGTCATGTCCTCTTGATGTACGTGGAATCCCTGTCACGAAATCCATTGATATACCATCCCACTTCCACTCTGGGACCTCTAAGGGTTGTACCAAGCCTTATGGTACCTGGTGCTTCTCCTTCACCTACTGGCAGGTGGGGAATTGTGAAACAAACTCTGCGACAACCTTCTTCATACTCGTCCACCTGTGCTATCGTCTGAGATCCTGGTACAACTTCGCAACTCATGGATGTACCTCCAATGGGGAAGTGTGAAACTCTCTAAGAACCTCCTCCTATAATGCAACTGTTACCATGTGACGTCTTCTGAAAAGGATGATGTGCTCTCCTTCTACAGAAAATCCATCAGGTCCCTATCCTCGGGATATCTGTGCATGTCACGTCTCAAAGTCAACTTCCCCATGCTCTACCTCCTTGACCCACTGAAGTAGTGGAGGAGTGACTGTGAGCAGCGGTAGAAAGGCTACCCCATCTATATCCATGAAGGATATCTGCAAAGCGGCTAACTGCTCTGTCACCTCTCCAAGTAGCTGAATGCCCGACCTCATGTTGAGAGCATCATCTAGTACGTTTCCCTTCCCAAGAGTATAGACTATATCAAAGTCATAGTCCTGGAGGAACTCTAGCTATCGCCACTATCTCAGGTTGAGGTCCTTCTGCGAGAATATGTACCTGATACTCTGGTGGTCAGAGTAGACTGTAAAGCACTCGCCCATCAGATAGTGTCACCACATCTTCAAGGTGAAGACCACTACTTCTAAATCCAGGACATTGGTAGCATAGTTCAGCTCATGCTTCCTCAACTGTCGTGAACTATAGGCGATCACTACTCGCTCTTTCATCAGGACACACCTGAGTACGGTCCTTAATGCATCTTAGTAAACTACGTACCCTACGCCCTCCTCCGGTAGCCTCAAGATGGGTACACTGGTCAATCTCTGTCTCAGCACCTGGAAGCTCTGATGACTTCTATCTAACCACACGAACAGTTTCCCCTTATTTGTCAAATCTGAAAGTGGTTCTGCAACTCTGGAGAGGTCTCGCAAAAATCTTTGATAGTATTCAGCCAGACCTAGGAAATTCCGCACCTCCGTCACGCTCCTGGGTGGCTCCCAAGCTAGTACTACTTCAATCTTCGCAGGATCCACTGCAACTCCCACTTTAGAGATGACGTTCCCCAAGAAGTGGACCTATCGAATCTATAACTAACACTTTGAGAGCTTACCATAAAGCAGGTGCTCTTGGAGTGTGTCCAGTAGAACCCGCAAGTGGTAGGCGTGCTCCTCCTCAGTGGTCGAGTAAATCAATATGTCATAGATGAAGACTACGACAAATCGATCAAGGTAAGTCTGTAAGATCTAGTTCATGAGACTCAAAAACACTGATGGATCATTGGATACGCCTAAAGGCATATCCAAGAACTCAGAGTGGTCATACCAACACCTGAAGGCCATCTTCTGCACATCCTCATCTCGAACTCAGAGCCGATGATAGCCTGACCTGAGGTTGATCTTCGAGAACCAGCGTGCTCCCTTGAGCTGATCAAAGAGGTCATCAATCCTCGAAAGTGGATACTTGTTCTTTACGGTCACCTAATTCAGGTGATGGTAATCGACACATAGTCTCAAGATCCCGTACACCTTCTTGGAGAACAATATCGGGGAAGCCCAGGGTGAAACACTGGGTCGGATGAATCCCTTGCCCTGCAAGTCCTCTAGTTGTAACCATAGCTCTAGAAGCTCAGAGGGATCCATTAGATATACTGGAGTTGATATCGGGGCTGTACCGGCGTACAGGTCAATATAGAATTCTACCTTTCTATGAGGAGGTAGTCCTGGAACGTTGTCAAGAAAAACGTCTGCATACTGATCCACCACAACAGGAAATCTCGGACTCCGCACATCAACTGCTCCTAGGATGAGACTAGCCAACTGATGAGTGATTGGCTATCCTCTCCTCTGTGTGAGTCCATCCTGCCATGCAAAGGCTCCATTCTCTCCAGTGAAGGTGAACCTGCTCCCATCTGTGCAGACACACCGCACGTTGCACCTAATACAGTCGATCTGAGCATGAACCGTAGATAACCAGTCCATATCCAGGATGACGTCATTAATGCTTCTATGACACAACAAGAAGATCCCGGCCGAAGCTCTCACCTCCTAGAGTAATCTCACACTGCCGAAACCAGTGTGTAATCGTCATGTCTTCCCCCGTAGGAGTCTCTAGCCGTAAGGATCGAGCCAATGACTATGTCGGAATATCCAAGCTCTAAATAAGGGAAGCGGTAATAAAATAATGACTCACTTCTGTGTCTATAAGAACTGTATCAAGGGTGGATTAGACACAGATAGTACCTCGAATCCTCTCATGCGCTCCGTGGTAATATGGTTCCACTGCTTGAAGCTGAGCCTGCCTCTATCTGCCAGTTCCCTGTGGTCGGGGTGGACCTCCTGGTCGTGCTGGTGGTAGAGCCTCAAAGCATCTCCCACCACTCGCTGCTCGGCCAGCTCCTCTGCCTCATCCACCTACTCCCTATGAACCACCACGGTCAAACCTCTGCCTCTGCTTGGGTGGTCCCTCAACCGTCTGCTGCTCCTTTGCACGGCAGGTCAGGTAGTCACGAGCCATGTGGCCCTGCCTGCCACATGCATAACACTGTCTGCCTCTCGTATGACTGGCTCTACTAGGTGTGCCCTACACGTCCGAACCAGTATCCTGAGGTCGCCCTCCTGACGGTCTGGTCCACTTGGACCTCTGCGATATCTGTATACTACCAGCTGCAGAAGATTCTGCTACGTGTCGCCCTGCGGTAGGTCTCACTGCTGGCGTAGGCTCAGCAATGAAACTCTCCACAAGTAGGGCTCACTCCAGTACTCCTACCTGCATCAGAATGATGAGGGAGATCATGGAAGCCCTGATCTCATGACTCAGTCCCTGCTCGAAGGCCTAGGCTCGGAAGAATGGGTCTCGTACCATGTACGTGGAGTAGCGTGAGAGATCGGTAAATCTCGTCAAGTACTGTGCTACTGTCATGCTGCCCTGCCATAGCTGTAGTAACTCCTGAATGCGCACCCCATGAAGGGTGGATGGAAAAAACACCAAGAGGAAGAGGCTCTCGAAGTCCGTCCAATGTAGAGATGCCTCGTCGTGCACCTGGAACATCAGGCTCCACAATCTACCTATTTCTGCAAGCAAGAGACTCACCGCAAGGATCACCATGAGGTCAGCTGGTGTCCCTACTAATCTGAAGACTTGGACAACAGCCTCCAGCCAATTCTCGGCTACCTGAGGGTCCATCTCTCCATGCACCCTGGGAAACTTCTAATGTTGAAACTCGTGCAGTGCACTCAGGCGACGTGCACTCTCAGATGCTGGGGCTGGTGGCATCGGTGGCTCGGCGGGTAGAGGTACCGCCGGTGCCTCCGCTGTATTGGGGCCCTGCACCGAGGCCTCGTCGCATGGTGGGCTGCCATCTCGCACAAAGCTCGGAACCCTAGATGACTACCATTGTGAGGCCATCCTGAAAACAAACAGGTGATCCACGGTTAATACAGTATACCTGGAGAGGTGACACAAAGTAATCACAAAGAAAACTTTTAAAACACACATCCAATCAGTGTTTTCGAGCACTGAGTTTGAAATCAGAAGTCAGGGTCCTGGTGTATGGATACATCGGCCGCCGCACCAACACTGGAATCCCTGGACTGATAACCACACTCAATACTCTTAACACCATTCCTTCATAGAAATAAAATATCAGATTCCTATTTTCTGCGTTAAAACCGACTCCTCTGATACCAATTTGTCATGACCCGTCCTCGGGGCCCATGCCGTGAGTACCCCAAGCCCGCCTTTCATAGGCCAGGGGCTGGTGACTAGCACCAAAGGCATAAATTCTGATAAAAGGGAAGGCGTTTCCTTTATATAAGTAATGAAACACAATAGAGAATGCAATTTGAAGTAAACACTAGGTAAACTGAGTACAAAAGTAAGTGTTGGAATGTAAATGGGCCAGAATACAAACCCAACTGAAAGTACAGTACAACAGAAAAGAAAGTACGACAGTAGTAAAGTAAATCAGCAACCACCGAGTCGTCCTCCGACTATCCCACCTGAAGGGTGGGTACAGATGGTCTCCTCAGCACCACGGGTCCAGCAGTCTGCTCTGTGTACGCCCCACTAAGTGGTCCACCTCTAGGTATCGTCCTGCTCCACAAGACTCAACCACGATCAGTGATTTCCGTCGTTTGCATTCAACACAACGTAGTGCGGGCTAAGCCTGTGAAGGGGTGAGTATACTATACTTAGTAGGGACACCGAGACACCCAAATGTCTCCCAGAATCCACAAAGTATAAACAACAAAGGAAAGATACAAACATGAGGTATCAACCAACACTACTTAGGTATATGACCATACATATACCTAAGTCATCAATTCCAGTTCGGATATAACTCATGAGCCCAAGTACAACCCAGTCAACACAAGAAAACACAACCCAATCCACATAGGATAGCAATTCAATCATATCAATGATATTGAGTGAAAATCAAGACTCAACTCACACAGGTAAACTACTCATGAAGAGGGGTGGAGATGATTGATGTAGCCTCTGAATCATCTCCCCTGCCGAACCCAGGTAGGATCCTAGTACATAAGTGGTCGCTACCATACCCATGTAGGATCCTAGTATAGTAACCATCACTACTGAACCCACGTAGGATCCAAGTACAGTCGTCCTCGCTACCGAACCCATGTAGGATCCAAGCACAGTCGCCATCATCGTCGAATCCACGGAGGATCCCAGCAAGGTAGTCATCGTAGTCGCATCCAGATCTAGGGTTCCATCACACAACATATTCGATTCCGGGAGGGTCTTCTCCTCGAGTCAAAGGGGTGGATACATCTACCATCACGAAGACCATAGAGGATGTATCCCAACGTTTCGTCCCACGTCATAGGGTAAAAACCAAGCAGAATGTGCCCAAGACACGGAGAATAAGACAACCAAGCCATTTTCTTAAAGTACACAGTGTGTAGGTAGGCAATAAACGCTGTGTCATCAGATACCGGGTACTGCCCATGTGAAACGGCCCGTGTCATGGGGCTGGTCATGTAAAAATTAAGTACACGACGTGTGGTATGGTTACACGCCATGTCTTCAGTCCATGGGAACTGACCGTGTACCACAGCCTATATCGAATGGTTGTTCATGTAGAATGTAAGTACACGGAGTGTGGTATGGTTACACACCGTGTCCAAACATCTGGGGTCGGCTCCGTGTATGTTGGCCATGTCTGGACTTGTAGTGGAGTACCTACCCGTGTACTCCACCCCGTGTCCGTGCATTCCTGGAATACACGCCCAGTCATCACGAAGCCGCTTCTACCATGGTGAAGGAAGTACACGCCATGAATCATGGCCGTGTGGTTCTGCCCGTGTCCATGTATCTCCTGGATTACATGCCGAGCCTTGTGAAGCTACTTCTGCCTTTGTGAAGTAAGTACACGCCGTGCCTCTTAGCCGTGTCGTTCTGCCCGTGTCCGTGTATCTCCCAGATTACATGCCGAGCCTTGCGAAGACGCTTCATCCTTAGTGAAGGAAGTACACGCCATGCCTCTTGACCGTGTGGTTATGCTCATGTCCATGTACGTTCCCTAAATACACGCCATGTCCATCGTAGCATTGTCTGACAAACAGTGTGGTGAGTACACGCCACGTGTCTAGAGTCACACATCATGTGTTACTTTTCTAATGTCCGAAACAGAAGCCATAATACACTTTTACTACACGGCGTGTGCTTCAGGAGGACACGCAGTGTATTCTGGAATTTTCCAGAAATGACGCCTCTGGCGAGCACACCTCCCGAGGTGTCCGTTCTTCATTCTAATGATCTGATTTCTATGAAACTTCCACTTATAGGTCGCCCCGATGCTCTGAGGCCGATTACGATGTTTTCGGGCCTCCGATCAGCTCAAAAAACATATCTTGATTCACTGATCAAGAAAACTTATAGAACTCCAAAAATTCACATGAACGGTGGAGGAATCAGTCCATGTTAGTTTGGTCCTGTCCCTTCCACATTAGTCTGATAATAATTGGTTTTAAGAGGAAAATAGTCATGAAAGGAAAACCAATCATTACCTAATACAAACACACCCCTACCTTGATGGAAGTTCGCGATTGTCATGCACCGCAGATGATGGAATTGCTGACGAATTCCCACGTCGTCGGTGTCTCCTCCCTTATCACAGAGGAAGAAGAGGATGGAGAAAAATCGGGCTGTTGAGTTGACGTTCTTCGTCGGAGGGTTGGTGTTCTTCGTTGGAGGGTTTGCGTTCTTCAAAAGAGAAAAGATCTCTCTCCCAAATTCCCTCACAAATCAAAACTAAAAAAATAAAATAAGGCCTCTCCTTATTTTATTATTTTTCCATGGATTTCAAACATTAAAATTCAAACACTTACCTAAATTAATTGAAGAGGTTTAATCAATTAATTTAGTGTGTGTTGTCATGAATTAAAGTTGGAGAGTGGGGAGTTACCCAATTTAAAAGGGGGGCTAACAAGTTTAATGGGGGAGAGTTAATGGGTTAGGGAATGAGAATGGTTGGGGATCGTGTGGGCCCCACCTCACAAATATCCTACCATCAATAGTTAGGAACTTGTGGGTCCCACCCCAACTTCCCCATATAGAATAAACCGACTTTAGAAAAATAAATAAAATTGTAACACAAATTTATTTTACTTTATATTTAATTTACATTTTATAACAACTCCTCCTAAGAAAACACATTTTCAGTAAAGTTCCTCTTAAGAAAATACCGGCACTGAGGTTCTATCGGTGCCCTCGAATTTCAATTCCGAGCACCGGTTCAAAAGATAGAAAAACTCACTCATTTGTTTATTGAACGTACCCGAGCTAAACTTTGGAAACTGATTCCGGGCACACCGGGCCTCGGAATCAGGTGTCGTTAGAAACTACGTACTCGTAAAATCCCAAAGAATTTACGAAAAAAAATTTCCTTGATTTTTACGATTCTTTACATGAGAGATCACATGATGACATTATTAATGAAAATAATCATTCCGTTTTGAAAATTGATTTTTTAAATTTTAAAACATTTAGAAAATATTATTCAATGATAATAATAATAAAATAAAATAAAATAATCTATTGAACCATAATATTTATATTTGAAATCCATTTTCTTTAAAATTAATTCAAGATCATTTAAATCTCTTTTATAACATTTTTAGAAAACACTGTTATGAAAGAATACATATTTATTTATTTAGAGAGAATAGAAATAGATAAAACATATAATATCATGAAAATTTGGATATTAATGATTCAAAATTTCAAATGGAAATATATAAACCTCATAAAATAATATTGGTTTATAAAATAACATGTGTCTCAAAGAAGGAAAATTGAGAAAAAATTACCTTACCGATTTTGTAATTTTTAAAGTGAAAACTAAATTAATGAGAGATAATAAAATAGAAATGTAAATTAAAATTAATTTTAGGATAAATATAATATATTTCATAATGTTAATGTATATATACCACAAAATATAAATTATTGGTGAATATGGAATATGTCTCATAGAAAGAAATGTGAGAAGAGAAAATTCTTACCTTACATATTGACTCACATTGTAGCAATACAATAATCCAATATAATAAAAATAATTTTATAATAAAAATATTATATATAAAAATTATCATATCTTACACCATAAAATATATTATTATAAATATGTATTAACTATTTAATAATAATTCTATGTTAATGTCATCATTCGGGTAATATCTGCTTTTCTTTTTTCATATATTTTCTCTTACATAAATCATGATTTAATAACATATAGAATTATAAAAATAACATTAAAATCATATATATTTTTTATATATGAATTTATTGTGAATTATAACATTTAATGGTATAACATAAAATATATCATTCATAGAGATGGAAGGTCGTACGTCTTCTTTAATGCTATTTTAATTTATTAGAAAATTAAAAGAATGAAATTTATATGATATATTGAAATATAAAAAAATTATTATGCTATATATATCATATATATTCATAAAAATAATCCCTATTACCATCCATTTGAAATATACATGAAAATAAAATCACATTGCATCATGTATATGATAACCCAAACTTACGCATGAGTGAAATTATCATTTTTCAAAACATTAGATAGTAAAAATATAGATCTGATATTATCATTAAATAAGTATAGTTATTTAATATATATAATATATACAAATTAAACCAATCATAATTTTAACTTATAAAATATGGTGATTAAGAATGAATTGTTTTACTATGGGGATACGGTAAGTTGTACGTATGCATGAGCGATACATTCACTTCTTGTTTGATGGTAAAGGGGATTCATAATTGCTTATAATAATAAAAATAATAACATTTTAAAATATTTTTTTATAATGAACATATTATATTATGATATATATATCATATATTTATAGGATGTATTTAATTGTAGAATAAGAGACAGATCAATTATAGCGATTACCTAATTTTCAGAACAGCTCTTTAGATATCTTCTAAAGAAATCTAGAGTTATTCCATTAGGAAGAGAATAAACTCTAAAATGTGTATAGGTATGTATAAAAGATAATTTGTAAGATTTTGGTTGATATTGAAGACTAAATTTAGTGTACTGGTATGAGGGATAAGGTTTCTGTTTATAGTAGAGGGGCAGGGGTTATTTTGAAATTTCTCAAAAGATTAATTTACAATAAATTCGTTCTTCATAAAAATAAAAAAAATGATATTTAATGGAATCCATTATATCATAATGTTTTAATATTATCAACCAATATACTTTATACATGTTTTCATGTAATTTTATACCATATCATTTTGAGTAATGCTTAGTTAAACAATTTTAATTTTAACTATGGTTACAATATTTATAATATTAAGGGGATGAATTTGTTAAATATAACATGTAAATTGTACTATAAATGTATAATTTATGATATTTTAGACCATATCAAGCCCAAATATCCTTATTTAATATTTATATTATTTTAGAATAATTTGATAAAATATTATCTCCATAACATTTCATAATTGCCAATTTTGACACTATTCATAACATTAACATTAAGAAAAATAATCCATGAATCTTACTTAGAACTAATTTATTAAATAAATTAATAAGACTTCATATTATCCTATATATTTCATGGATCAAATTAATTATGTAAAATTGTGTTCATTTTATTATCACTAATATTATTTAATTTATTTTTTTAATAGTTGAATAATTACTGCATCAACATTTTGTAACTGATGATGATAAATTTATATTTACTAAAAATTAAATATAAATTTTATGATTTAGAGAAAAAATATATATTTATGAATAATATATATAAACTAGAAAATATTTAAAAACATTATACTTATTAAAAGTAAGTGTGTGTCATTTTGTCACTCCAACTAAGTTTAACAATTTTTAACACATTTTTCTGAAAACATTTCCATTAAATTATCATCATTCAATTATTAGATCATAAGTTTCGAATTAAATTCATAAAATATCCTTTGGGACCGTTTTATAGTACTTTTAAAAATGTTTATAATATTATTTCCACCCATAATTACCAGATTTTTCATTACGGTGGTAATAAAATTTCTAAGGTTAAAATTCAAATTTCCCAAAAAATATAAAAATATAAATTTTAATTTTAATTTTTGATTAAAAGTATTAAATTAATTTTATATTATTTATATAAAATAAATTTGAAAATTTAATTTAAAATTAGTCTAGTTGAACGAAAAAGAAAATGAGGTTGTAAAGTGAAAAAGTCTAAATGATTGGCATGTTTTTATATGCAAATTCAATGTGAAAGTGAGTCCAATGTCCTAAATTGGATGAAATTATCCAATATTTATCTAATGATAGATTAAAAACCAATAAAAAATATAATTAAGCACCCTAAATAGTTTCGATGAAAATCAATTTTCAACTAAAATATAGTAATTTTAACTATTGATTAAAACATGTAACTTATCAGAAAAATAAAATAAATTCAATATAAGTAAATTTTGATTCCAAAAATTTAAATAATAATTATATATTTTCATATAAAAACTCTAAAGGTTTCAAAAATTATATTTATAAGGGGTTCCCTATAAAAATGTGATATAATTAACCTTTTGAATCATATATGGTTTTATGTATTATAGTTATTTTATTGATATCTTATTCATATAAAATCTATAAGATGAATATCAATAAAATTTTATTGTGTATATAACATATATATTTCATCAATATTATTCACCAATTGTTATTAATATAATTTATTAAGACAAAATTTATATTGGGAGAATAAATATAAACTCCTTAATTTAAAATAATTTGGTATATATTTTATTTTATACTTAATTGGTAACTAATTAATTCATATTATAAAATATATATATCCATAATTTAGTTAATTCTATTTATGACCACTAATTTAAAGGATATATTATATATTATTTTATTATATAATAATATTTTTATAACATACAATTGTTTAGTAAAACTACGACTTGTGTATAATGAATGTTATCAAAAGAACATGGTGTTGATTATAACCCAATACAAGTTTAGTGTTGTGTATCATAATATCTAAACTATGTTTTTTGTGTACTAATATCTTGACTTGGTGTTTCATATAATGCGATCCGACCATAGAGTTTTTCATATAAAAAATCTATATTCAATATTTTGTGACTTTAAACATATAGAAAAGATAAAATTAATTTGAAAAAAATCACAAAATATCAAGGTGTTACACATTAATTCATTATTTAATATGAGATCATGGTTCAGGATAATCGGGACAATTCTCAGGATGTATGGATAATATTTTACCTTTTGATTATTTTTTACACCGTATATTACACCAATATCCTCCTACATTGTGTTAATGTTTTCTTAAATTGTACAGACAAGATATTATATCATCATATTTTGTATACCTTATCATTTCGTTAATTGAGTTCATCACTATTTATTGCTTTGATGATTATACTTGGCCCCCACTACTAGTTTTGATTGTTCATTATAATACTTCATTATAGTAATCCATTTATTTTACATATCTACATCTGATATACACAACTCTGACATGAGTACATGATATACCCACAATTACACCACATACCCACGAGCTAGTTGAGAAACTCTAGTGTATGGGGAGAAACTCTTCATTCCATGTGTCCAATCGGGTTCAGACAACCTTTAAGAGGCACTTGGTTTGGGATGTCACAATGTGGTCTCAGAGATATTTTCCTTCTCTTTAGTTTTATTATGTGGGATAATGGATTAGAGATTAAGAATATGTTTTGATTTGGTTATAAGTCATGTTTTTTAGTAGATAACCCACCTTTAAGGTAAATAATATGTTTTTGAGGAATTTGAATTTGTTTCTTTGTATTTTTATTATTATATTTGATATATTTTCGCCTTTTGGTGATGTACATGGATTTTGAATCTTGATATAATTTATGTATAATTATCTTATATTGGAATATAAATGAAAATTGTTACATGCCTCATCATAGGAAACTAGAATTTAAATTCCATTTATATTCCACGCCATTTAGTGAATTTACAACATGAATTACTTCTATTTGTTGTGATTATTGAGTGAGACATGTTTATTATATATTCTTGTGATTCTAACATCTTTAATAGGTTAAGGTAATTTTTTATATAATATTTCAGCATCAATTTAAAGAGTGTATTCCTATATAGATTGACATGGTGATCTTACATAGATAGTTTTTACCCATGTCAGTCACAAACCACAGGTTACATGAGATGATCTATCGATGTGATCACATGATTACCAATTTTAATTATAAGAAGTATGTTCTTTTATGAATGGGAATGGAAAATTCAATGAGTCGATCCATCATACATTTTTCCCATTATATTCTGAGACCAAATGTAAGATAGTTAATTAAAAATTTAATGGGTGTTAAATTTAGTTATAAAGTGTATCTACTTTGATTAGCTGAAAATGGATAGCAATTTAATAAAACCTTGATATATATATATAAAAAAATATAATATTTAAATGTAAATTGTGAATTATAAAATTAAATGGATTCATGTAAAATAAGAGATATGAAAATAAATCATCATCTTCTATATATCATTTCATTTTAACTATTATGTATATAATTTTATATTTATTGGATTCTTATCCTTATCTTATGCTTCATATTTTATTATTCTTTATTAATATTATGGTACTATAATATTATATATATATATATATATAGTGTTCCCCTATAACATGTAAGACTATTCCCCATTCATACACACCCTATGATCTTTCTTCTAGTCATAAGCCTCTTAAATACATTCCGGAGCACTTCAGGCCATGTGTCCCACCGAGTTCGGGAAAACAATCAATGGAACCTAGTTTGAGACATTACATGTGACGTGGAATCTTATTTGGTTTAATAATTACGATTTTGGTAACAAAATTTGTCAATAATTATTATAATAGTAATTTATTTTATCAATTATTTGTTGGAATTATATTTTGATATGTGTAGTGGAACATGATACAAGTTGGTGGGAAATTTTTAAGTCTTTTGTTTTCTTAATGA
Source organism: Viscum album (assembly GCA_963277665.1). Lineage (NCBI taxonomy): Eukaryota > Viridiplantae > Streptophyta > Magnoliopsida > Santalales > Viscaceae > Viscum > Viscum album. Next base: position 1,351,156,664 of record OY728153.1, on the reverse strand, counting down.
AATTGAAGGTGTTAATTTCTAGGTTAATTTTTATAGAATTTTAGAAATATCTTTGAACTCAATATTAATTTTAAAACCCCATAAATAGTTAGTTTTGGTGGACCATCAGTGCTTGGGTGAGATTTGGGGTACAAGTGTGAGTGGTTAGTGGTATAACAATATAATCAATCCCAATGTTGGGATTAGAAATCTGTGGGTTTCCAAATTATTTTTGATTCATCTATTGAACTAGAATCACAATCTATTGTTTTAATAGAGCTTTTGTGGAGGATGTTTGATGTTATTTTAATAGCTAGTTAGATTAGGTTCAACCAGTTGTTTTGTTAAAAATTTGATGTGGTGGGTTTGTAACCATATTTGGATCATGTAGTGGGGTGAGATAGTTTTGTTTTAGTGTATTAGGTGGGTATTTTATTCATAATATAGTGTGTTCAGGCCTTTTATAGGGTAATTCACTCCCATCTAGTTTCATTCAGATCCAAGAATAAAATTCAGTGTCTATGTTTGGGAATATGTGTAGTTTAAGCCAAAAATTCTATGATGGGGACAACATCATATATGAATTGAGCATGTGATGATCTGTTCAATAGATTTTGGTGAATATAGAAACAAGTGTGGAAATGGAACAAACTCGGGAGTAATTTCATGTTTATTATGCCACTTGGATACAAGTGGTTGGGATAAAAGATGAATTGATATATAACTATGTGAATGTATAAATTGTTGAATTTTTGGTAAAATTTATGTGTGGGATATTTTTTATAAATTCATCTTTGGGAAGACGACAAGGTTGTTTGATATAGTGTGATGGTCAAAAAATATGCTTGTAATCTATACAATCTTCTGGAGATTCAGTGGTATAAAATGGATTTCCATCAAGAATTTTGGGCCAATGTATTGTGTTATGGAAGCTCTTGAGGGTAAGTATATGTGTTTTTAAAATAAAATTTAGGGGGGAGCATTGATAGCTATAGATCGAAGATTTGACTGTATTTTTCTAACATAAAAAATGTTGTGATACATAGAATGAGACATGGAGTGGGGAATTGTGGTGGATATTATTAAATAGATAATTTTTTAGTGTATCTGTAATGACCTGACCCCAATTACCTAGAGTTGGTGCATTATTACGTAACATTGGCATGATCACAAAAGATCAAGTCTCGAAAGACCGATTAGTATAGTAGCATTGGAAACACTAGATACATTCATAAATGTTACATTACATCATAAAGTAAAAAATCACAATAAAATAGTCTCTAGAGTCCACACTCATATCCCCTTCAGATTTTCCCTGCAGGTCAGTCATAAAATATTTTTTCACATCCTGGGAAAATAAAACATAGAAAGGGGTGAGCTCAGATGCTCAGTAAGGATAACAATATAGCAGAAACTTTCATAAATAAACATAAACATTTAAGGCAATGTATATCTAAAAGAAAAAACTTTTAAACATGAACTTCGACATAATATAGAAAAAATAAAATGAAATAATGCCATTTACTTATTCACATGGATATTCTACTAGTCCAATAATCACATGCAATATCAATAACCACTTTAATAATGATGGAATGCATAATTCTAGACTATCATAACCACATAGTCAAGGCCTTGTGCCAAGACTACAAATAAGATTTTGTCAAGGCCTTGTGCCAAGACACTAGTTAATGTCATGAGAACTACCGATTCATCTAGGAGCTATAGTGGGCTCCTCCCATCACATATTAAGTCCAATTCATTCCTTATATGAAAAGGTTTAAACATATCATAAACCATAACATAATCATATAACATAAATCATGCATAGAGGAAACATAAAATTTCCACATTTCAATCACAAGATATAAATACAACACATTTATATAATAAAAACATTATCAAAACCATTTTCAATACTAAAATAAAAGAAAAGTAAAATATGGTATTTATTATTTCATTTAAGAAAAGTTTTGGCTTCCAGAGGAAGCCGAAACTCAAATAATGGTCACGACGGCAGAGAAGTCGTTGTCGCCGCGTATATAAGACAAAACATTCCTTTTGTTGTTTAGTAAAAATTCTTCGTATAAAAATATTCCTTTTTAATAAAAGTAAAAGTCTAATGGGTTTATACATCGCATAAAAGAAAGTTCTGTATAAAACAAAATATGCCTCAATGAAAGGAGATTGAGACGAAGTCCCTTACCTTGTGTCCGACTTGACTTGATCATTCTTTAATCTCCTAAATAATAAACTAGAGTTAATCTATACTTTCTTAAGAACCTTTATCAATTTTAATATCCCTTTTATATCACTTATTACCATGTTATGAAAATTATTTAGTCATTTAAGTTAATAACGGTCGTTTTGTCGATATTTGGTACTTGAGTCAACAATAAACTTCTTATAATTACAAGTTTCTTATGTGGTAAAATATCCTTTATATCCAAAATTATATTCATGATGCATATATCTTATATATCATATATATACAGTATATACATGAATTTATAATATTACATAACATTTAGGGGTAAGAAATGAAATGCACCGTTCATGGTGACGGTAAGCTATACGTATGCATGAACACTACTTTCATTTCTATTTCGTATTTAATGGAATGAAATAATAATTATATAAAGTTATATTATAATTCTGGTATAATATCATATATAATATCATTTACTCCATCCTTTATACATTCCACATATGGAAATAATGATTCAAATCACTTTGAGGGGGCGGTAGTCCGCACTTCCTAAAATGAAATTATCGTGTTTACCATAATGGAAACCATAAAGGTATTCCATACATGAAAAATACATAAGAATAACGAAAAAATAAACATAATATATATCATATATAAATATAGTGTCACCATAATGGCCACCATGAGAGGTGTTAAATGAATATTGAACAATCATCATTTTGTGCGGCAGTAATTCGCCACCCACAAAAATAGTACATTCTTTGACCATTAGACAAAGGTGTGTGTAAGTGTAAATAAAATAAATCTTATAAAAACATCCTATTGTATTGAATATACAGGTGTTGTTACAAAATCAATGAATAAAAAGAGTTTAAGGGGTTGGAGAAGCAATATAAAACAAAAGAACATAAGAGAAGACATTACCTTAAAATAGGGTAACTCTTTTTGATTTGAGCCAAAGGCTTCTTGGGAAGACTTCTGCCCAAATTTAGGCTTTTAGGAGTAAAATAGTGATGCTGATAGGGTATTTGGGTAGAGTTTGGCCAAGCCAAATGGATTTGAAGGTGTGAATAAGGTGGTAGAGGATGAGTCCTTTTGTAAGAGGAGAGGAGGGGTACCCTTGGAAAGTCAAGAAATGTTACTTTATTATATAATGAGTATCGGATTTTAAAGGTCCCACAATTATATATTTCAAGGATAAGGTGATAAGGGTTAGAAATATACTCATCCAATAGGTTTTTTGACAAGTGTAAGTCTTAGATTTTACATTATCTTTTGATTTTATTTAAATCATTAATTAATGAGGTAATAACTCAATCATCATGGCGTCATAAAAAATTTAATTTATTTATTGTCTAAAAATTATAAAAAAAATATCCTGATGTACGAAATATATTTATATTTCCAATGAATATTTATAGTCTAACAGATCATTTACATAGACAAAGCTAAAATTGTTTTACTTTGGTGATACATACTTTGGTTATACTTTCCCTTTAAAAAAATAATATAATAAAATGTCACTATCACCCAAAAGTTATTCCATGGGGTCCCAAAGTTTCTCACAAGGCATACCATGGACGGCCATGAAAAAACCAGTAGCATTAGGACACATGTTGGGGTCATTTTTTATTATTATGATATTATTTTATTACCCTTAACTACCCGATTACTAATTATTCACGATAATTAAAGATAATTACCATCATTACTATTCATAATGTCAAAATAAAAAAAGTGTCTTAATTACATAATTTGGACCTTCTAATTCAAAATATGGAATCCATTTTACTAAATTAAAAACCCATAAATTTTAGTAATTAATTTAAAATTTATTCCCGCTGTAAAAACAAACAGCGTGTTTTTAAGAAACAATATCTATCAAAAGATTCACAATTGTTTATGTTCAATTTTAAAGTGAAATTAATTATAATGACCCTCATTGGATAAAATGGTAAAATTATATGCTAATTATACTTCAAAACCACTCAATAGTATAATTTATCACAATAAATTATTTTGATTAAAAATGTTGTTTTTAAGTATTTTCACTATTCATTGAAAATTGGATGTTCTCAGAAAAATACCAAAAATTCAACATAGGCTAATTTCGATATTCTGAATCCAAAAATGAAGTCCATTTTGAAATATAAAATTTATATAATATAAAAAAGTGGGTATTACTATTCATAACAGCTACTTTGATAGGTCACGGTGTGTTAGAACTCGAGGTTGCGTACAACACCCACTGCTCTATTATTCAAAGAGAAGCGTACCCTAGAAGCTTGGGGTGTTACATTCTCCCCTCCTTCAAATAATTTCATCCTTCAAATTTCTAGAATAGTACTGCATAAAAATACATGGGTGGTTTTTCATCATAAGTTCCTCAGGTTCCCACGTTGCCTCTTCCATCTTATGGTTCCTCAATAGAACTTTAACCAGACAAGTCGTCCAGTTTCTCAGTACTTGTTCTATCGTATCCAAAATCCTGATAGGATCTTCACAACAACATAGATCGGGTTCCATTTCTAATTCTTCATAGGTGAGTACATGCATTGGGTCAGGTATGTATTTTCTCAACAGAGATATGTGGAACACATCGTGAACTTTAGAGAGACTTGGAGGCATTGCCAAACGGTAAGCTACAGCCCGAATTCGTTCTAGAATATCGAATGGTCCGATGTACCTGGGACTTAATTTTCCCTTCTTTCCGAAACGTATAACTCCCTTCCATGGAGATACCTTCATGAAAACATGATCTCCTACATGAAATTCCAAATCCTTCCTTTGGATATCGACAAAGCTCTTCTGCATACTTTGAGCTTCTTTGATGTGGTTTTGGATTACCTTCAACTTTTCCATCCTTTCCTCAATAAGTTATGAGCCTACGAGTTTTCTTTCACCAAAATCATCCCAATAGGTTGGTGTGCGACATCTCTTTCTGTATAACACTTCATATGGTGCTATATGAATACTTTAATGGAAGATATTATTGTAAGAAAATTCTATCAGTGGTAAATATTGATCCCACATACCCTGAAAGTCAAGTGAGCATGATCTCAACATGTCTTATAAGGTCTGAATAGTCCGTTCTGATTATCCATCTATTTGAGGGTGGTAAGCAGTGCTCAACGAAGTTCTGTGTCCAGGGCTTTCTGAAGACTTTTCCAGAATCTTTATGTAAAATGTGGATCATGATCTGAAACAATCGATAGGGGTACTCCATGAAATCATACATCTTCGTTAATATACAGTCTTTCTAAATGTTCAAGTGGTAAATCTTCTCTTATATTAAGAAAATGTGCTGACTTGGAAATATGATCAACAATGACCCATATTGCATCATTCCTTCTAGGAGTATTTGGTAGTCCCATGACAAAGTCCATCATAATATTATCCCATTTCCACTCAGGTATGGGAAAAGGTTGCATAACTCTACCAGGAAGTTTCCTCCCAGCATTCACTTGTTGACAAACCGTGCATCTTGACACAAAATCAGAAACCTCCCTCTTCATGTTGTCCCACAAAAAATATTCCTTCAAATATCTATATATCTTAGTGTTACCAGGGTGTATAGAGAAATTGGAACTATGTGCATCATCCAATACTTCCCTTTTTAGACCAGCTATATAGGGAACACAAAGTCTCTTCCCAAATTTCAAAATTCCATCTTCATATACAAAGTCACTCAATATCCCATCATTCATAGCTTTAATCTTCTTTTGAAACTCTTCATCATCGGTCTGAGAACTCTTAATCCTTTCTAGTAAAGATGGTTTGGAAAACATTTGAAAAAGCATTGATGTTTCAACTTCCATAGTTATTCCCATGTCCATCTTCACTAGATCCATGAAAATAGGATCCCTTTCAATTGTCATATTGTTCAGAACTCCATGATCTTTTCTACTCAATGCATCTTCCACCTTATGTTCCTTCCCCGGGTGGTAGTGTATCGTGCAATCATAATCTTTGAGTAATTCAAGCAATCTCATTTGCCTCATGTTGAGTTATTTTTGTGAGAAAATATACTTCAAACTCTTGTGATCAGTATAAATCTCACATTTTTCACCATAGAGGTAGTGTATCTGTATCATCAAAGAAAAGATCAAATCTTCTAACTCAATATCATGAGTAGGATTGTTTCCCTCATGAATTTTCAACTATCATGATGCATAGGCAATAAAACTATCATTCTACATAAGGACACAACCAAGTCCTCTCTTTGATGCATCACTATAAATAATAAACCCATCATTCCCCGATGGTTGATTCAATATAGGAGCATTGACAAATCTTCTCTTCAGTTTTTCAGAACATTCTTCACACTCTTTTGTCCAAACCAATTTAACCCTTTTAGGTGTCAGCTTCGTTAATGGGTTAGCCAATGGGGCAAAATTATAGACAAAGCATCGATAACAACCTGCTAAACAAATAAAACTGGGTACCTCAATTATACTCGTTAGTTCTGGCCATTTATGGATCGTTCTTGTCTTAGAAGGATCAATAGAGATTCCATCCTTAGAGATAATATGGCCAAGAAAATAAATCTCATGAAGCCAGAATTCACACTTGCTAAATATCCCATATAATTCGTGTCTTCTGTGAATCTTTAGAATAATGCGCAAGTGATTTTCATGATCTTCATAGCTTTTAGAGTATACCAAGATATAATCAATAAATACCACTACGAAGTCATCAATATATTCCTTGAAAACTCTATTCATTAGATCCATGAAGACAGAGAGTGCATTGGTCAATCCAAAAGGCATTACTGTAAACTCGTAATGCCCGTACCTAGTTTGAAATGTCGTCTTCCGAATGTCTTCCTTCTTCACACACAACTGATGATATCCAGATTGAAGGTCAATCTTTGAAAAGTATTGAGGTCCATGCATTTGGTCGAATAAATCATCAATGCGAGGTAGGGGATAATTTTTCTTTATTGTTATAGAATTGATTTCCCTGAAGTCAATAAACAACCTCATAGATCCATCTTTGTTTTTTACAAAAAGAACAGGAGCTCCCCATGGAGAAACAATAGGGTGAATAAATACCTTATAACTCAATTACTCTAGTTGTTTATTTAGTTCCACTAATTCCATACTGGCCATTCTATATGGGGTCTTCGATATGGGCCATGAACTAGGCATTAGGTCAATAGAAAAATCAACTTCTCATTCTGGAGGATGCCCAGGTAAATCTTCTGGAAACACATCAACATATTCTCTCACAATAGGTACATCCTCTATTTGAATATTATCGTCCCCACCCATAGTAATTTTATTCTATTCCTCCCCAAAAAGTGAATTTAGTTTAGCTACTGGGGTTGGATCTAGATAATAATTAGTTGGTGACGATTTTGCTCTAAAGATAAGGTGTTCCTTATCATCATCATTAAAAATCGTAACCTCTTTCTTCTTATAATAAATCTTTTCATCATGGTCGGAAAGAAAATCCATACAGAGGATTATATCAAATTAAATCATGGGTATGACGCTGAGATCAGTAGATAAAGAAGATTTATGTGCTCTAATGGGAACTGATTCATAAAACCTTGTTGCAATGATATTTCCCTTAGGAGTTTTGACTCACAACTCCCTTGTTAAATAAAATGGGAAATATTTAATTTTCATAGATAACTGGGAAGATATGAAACAATGCGATGGTCGAGAATAAAATAATGCATTTGATAAACTTGAGGAAACCATTAAATTACCTACCACCATGTCTTTCAGAGCTTCTACCTCATCAGTAGTGATAACATAAGCTTGTCCTTGATCACTTGGCCTTTTCTGAGGTACGTTCCCCTGACGCTTAGAAAATTTATTTTCAAAATGTCCCATCTCCCTACAATTGTAGCATTGAACATCGGTAGCTTCTTTCTAACCCATGCAATCACGAGCTTGGTATCCTTTTTCACCACACATGTAACAGACTCCCATTCTTTTCAAGCAAGTACTGGGGTGTTTCTTCCCACGTTTTCTACAGGATGGAAGATCAGCTTTTTCCTTCTTCCCCTTATTTCGATTTCCAGAGTGATCAGCAGATCTCTTCTTCACTTTCTTTGCTTTAATTCCGTAAGACTTAGAAAATTCATTTTCCATCTTAATAGCACACGAGACAGTGTCTTTGTATAACAAGAAGGATTATGAGACCAAGGCTCGATGGAGAAATGGTTTTAACCCATAAAATAAATGATCAATCTCACTTCTTGGGCTACATATATAATCTACATCATACCTCACTAGCCTTGTAAAGATAGCCTCATACATTGTGACATTATCATCCTCCTTTTTTCTCAGACTCATAAATTACCTTTCCATATCTGCTCAATGGTCATGAGGAAAGTATTTTTCTAAGAAAATCTCTTTAAACTCCCTCCATTAGATATTTGATACTTCATCATCTTCCTTCATGTTCTGAATCAATGACCATCATTGATCAGCATCTCCAGTGAGGTGGTAAACTGCCACGATAACCTTTTCCCTTTCACTACTCCTTGTGGCATTGAATATTTTTTCTAAGGAATTTATTCATTGATCAACTACTAAGAGATTTGTACTCCCATTGAATGTTGGTGTTTGTTTCCTCATGAAGCGGTCTAACATTGATCCTACACGTTGCGGATCTGGGTGCTCCATATGAGTAAGGTTATTATTCATAACCTGACTGAATTGTCCCAGTATGGTGATATGCTGATTAGAACTAGTTGTATGACCAGATCCATTGTAATTATCTTGAGAAGGAGGGAAATCCATACATGGAGTGCATGCATTGATATAGTTTCTATTCCTTCCACTAGGCGCCATTTCAAAATAGTGGCATAAACTAGATCAGTTTAAGAATTAAAATACATAATTCCATACTTGTAAAACACTTAACATAAATTGAACAGTTTATAGATATAATCCATAATAATAGAAATGTTTTCTTTGAGGAATTATATACTCATAAGCCCTTCATAATGGGTTATAATGAAAATGAGAATTATCCTAAGCATATCCCCCGGGAGTGTCGTAACCAAGAGTGCAGCAAGGCCTGTTGTCTTGCACCAGTTCCCATTCAAGTCTAGCTCAATGTAGTGTTTTCAGGTTTTACCCCTAGGTACATATGTGCCAGAGCTATATCTACCAGCTCGTATCTAGACATGGATGTATTTCTCAGAAAACTCCGAAAATCTCTACAATACCAAAATTCTAGCAAGTTCTTCTATACTAATCCTCAAAGAATATCTTGGGGCTATGTGCTCTAATCATAGTTTTTTTAAATATAGCTTCCAAGGTTAATACTAAACTCTCTCTGATACCAACTGTAACCCCCCAACCCCAGTTACATAGATTCGGTGCATTATTACATAACATTGGCATGATCACAAAAGATCATGTCTCGAAACACCGATTAGTTTAGTAGCCTTGGAAACACTAGATACATTAATAAATGTTACATTACATCATAAAGTGAAAAATCACAATAACAAAGTCTCAATAGTCCACAATAATATCCCCTTTAGACTATCCCTATAGGTCAGTCATAAAATATTTTTCACATCCTGGGAAAATAAAACATAGAAAGGGGTGAGATCAGATGCTCAGTAAGGATAACAATATAGCGGAAACGTTAATAAATAAACATAAACATTTAAGGCAACGTATAACTAAAACAAAATCCTTTTAAACTTGAACTTCAACATAATATGGAAAAATAAAATGAAATAATTCCATTTACTTATTCACATGTATATTCTACTAGTCGAATAATCACATGCAAAATGAATAACCAATTTCATAATGATAGAACGCATAATGCCAGACTATCGTAACCACATAGTCAAGGCCTTGTGCCAAGACTACAAATAAGATTTTTTCAAGGCCTTGTTCCAAGACACTAGTTTGTCTCATGAGACCTACTGATGCATCTAAAAGCTATATTGGGCTCCACCCATTACTTATTAAGTCCAATGCATTCCTTATATGAAAAGGTTTAAACATATCATAAACCATAACATAATCATATCACATAAAACATGCATAAAGGAAACAAAAAATTTCCACATTTCAATCACAAGATATCAATAAAACAAAATGATATAATAAAAAAATTATCAAAACCCTTTTCAATACCAAAATAATAGAAAAGTAAAACATGGTATTTATTTTTTCATTTAAAAAAAGTTATGGCTTGTAGAGGAAGCCGGAACTCAAATAATGGTCACGGCGGCGGAGAAGTCGTAGTTGCCGCGTATGTAAGACAAAACATTACATTTTTCATTTAGTAAAAACTATTCATATAAAAATATTCCTTTTGAATAAAATTAAAAGTCAAATGGGTTTGTACACCTCATAAAAGAAAGCTGTGTATAAAACAAAATATGTCTTAATGAAAGGAGATTTAGGCGATGTCCCTTACCTCGTGACCGACTTGACTCGATCGTTATTTAATCTCCTGAATAATAAACTAGAGTTAATCTATACTTTCTTAAGAACATTTTCAGGTTAATTATACCTTTTATATCACTTATTACCAGGTTATGAAAATTATGTAGTCATTTAAGTTAATAACGGTCGTTTTGTCGATCTTTGGTACTTGAGTCAATAATAAAATTATTATAATTACAAGTTGTTTATGTGGTAAAATATCCATTATATCCAGAATTATATAATGATGTATATATCATATATATAATATATATCCAGTATATACATTCATTTATAATATTACATAACATTTATGGTTAAGAAATGAAATGCACCGGTCCTAGAGACGGTAAGACGTACGTACACATGAACGCTACTTTCATTTATATTTCTTATTTAATGGAATGAAAAAGTAATGATATAAAGGTATATTATAATTTCGGTATAATATCATAAATAATATCATTTACTCCATCCTTTATACATCCCACATATGGCATTAACGATTCAAATCACTTTGAGGGGGCGGTAGTCCGCACTTCCTAAAATGAAATTATCGTGTTTACCCATAATGGAAACCATAAAGGTAATTACATAAATGAAAAATAAATAAGCAAAAGGAAAACATAAATATAATAAATATAATATATAAATATAGTTTCATCATAATGGCCACCATGAGAGGTGTTAAAAGAAGATTGAACAATCATCGTTTCGTGAAGCAGTAATCCTCCACCCATAGAAATAGTATGTTCTTTAACCATTAGATGAAGGTATGTGTAAGAATAAATCAAATAATTCTCATAACAACATCCTAGTATATTGAAGATACTTTGTTTTTACAAAATAAAGGAATAAAAAGAGTTTAAGAGGTTATAGAAGCAAAATAAAACAAAAGAACATAAGAGAACACATTACCTTAAAATCAGGTAACTCTTTTTGATTTGAGCCAAATGCTTCCTTGGGAAGACTTATGCCCAATGTGAGGATTGTAGTATTAAGAGATGGAATTTGAGAGAGTATTTGGGTAGAGGTTGTCCGAGCCAAATGGCTTTGATGGTGTGAATAAGGTGGTAGAGGTGGGGGCCTTTTATAAGAGGAGAGGAGGGGCACCCTTGGGAAGTCAAGAAATGTTACTTTATTATATAATGATTTTTGGATTTTAAAGGTCCCAAAATTATATATTTCAAGGATAAGGGGATAAGGGTTCGTAATATACTCATCCAGTAGTTTTTAGACAAGTTTATGTCTTAGATTTTACATTATCTTTTCAATTTATTTAAATCGTTAATTAATGAGGTAATCGCTGCATCATCATGGCATCATAAAAAATTTAATTTATTTAAGGAATAAAAATTATAAAAAAAAATCATGATGTAGGAAATATTATTAGTGTTCCAATGACTATTTATAGTCTGAGAGATCATTTACACAGATAAAAAAATGATTTTACTTGGGTGATACATACTTTGGTTATACTTTCCCTTTAAAAAATAATATAATAAAATGTCACTATCACCCAAAAGTGATTCCATGGGGTCCCAAAGTTTGGAAAAAGGAATCCCATGTTAATCCACGACACAATAAGTAGCATTAGGACACATTTTGAGGTCATTTTTTATTATTATGATATTATTTTATTACCCTTAACTACCTGATTACTAATTAATCATGATAATTAAAGATAATTACCCTTATTACTATTCATAATGTCAAAAGAACAAAAGTGTATTAATTAAATAATTTGGACCTTATGATTAAAAATATGGAATCAATTTTACCAAATTAAAAACATAGAAATTGTATTAATTAATTTAAAAATCATTCTCGTTGTCAAAACAATTAGCGTGTTTTTAAGAAACAATATCTATCAAAAGATAAACAATTGTTTATGTCCAATTTTAAAGTGAAATTAATTCTAATGACCACCATTGGATAAAATGGTAAAATCATATTCTAATTATACATTAAAACCACTCAATATTATAATTTATCATTATAAATTATTTTGATTAAAAATGTTATTTTTAAGAATTTTTCACTATTCAAAGAAAACTGGATGTTCTCAGAAAAATACCAAAAATTAAACACATGGTAATTTCGATATTCAAAATCCAAAAATGAATTCTATTTTGAAATATTAAATTTATATAATTTCAATAAGTGGGTATTACTATTCATAATGACTACTTTTATTAGTCGCGGTGTGTTAGAACTCGAGGTTGCGTACAACACCTGCTGCTCTATTATTCAAAGAGAAGCATACCATACAAGCTCGGGGTGTTACAGTATCTGATGATGAGGGATTTAGTGGAAGAGTGGGATTTTTGATCTATGTTAGATTGACCAAAACTAGCAATATGTGTGTGTTTTCATCATGATTTGAGGCTCGATGATGCTTAGAGATACAGATTAGGCATAAGTTATCATATACAATACATTTTTAAACCCCACCATAAAACAATGTACATATAAAATTATAAGTTTTTTAACCTCACAATTTAACCCCTTATCTATGTGTTTCTTATGGTCAAAGGCATATATCGAGCGTTATAAGGGTTTTGGACATTCAATTAGGGTTGTAGCATGATGTTGCAATACCAACGACTAGTCGATGGCCAAGGTAGTAGCCCATTTAGGTTTGTGGTCTTACTGGATACCCAATAGAGGAAAAATATTATCTAGTTCTATCCTATGTTTTTTAAAATTCTAGACAATTAATTTCACATATTTTACGGTTTGTGCTCCCTTTGACAATTTTATCCCCAATTTCAAATAGTAGTAGTGCCAAAAGAACACCCCTCCCTCACACATTACCATGTGTTGGTTTTCTTGGTTCTTTGGTAATTTTATCATCCTACTCATTCATTTTATATCCTAAGGTGATTCTTTCCCTCCTCTCTTTACAATTCCACTTTTTTGTTCAAATTTTTAAATCTCTCGGGCTAGTTTTGTCTAATATTTTTTTATTTTCAGTTGTTTTTTGTTGTTCTTGATTTATTATAGTTTATGCTGAGTCAAAGGCCAAAAACAGACTCAATGTATTGTATTTGTATAATTTAGGTGTTCCATAAACATAATACCTTATCTCATACTATTTTATAACCTTTTGTGTTATGTACCACATCGAATTTTCTCTGTGGTCAATTAGATTACATTAAATTGCATAAATATGTTTCCTCTATCAGATAACATTATAAATGATTCAAAAAACTCATTTAAATGGGTGATCCCAAGTTTATTACCTATATTTAATTTCATTATATGTGTAACTAATGGAATCTTATAACATACTAGGTGATAAAAATAGGAATATGGACACCTTTTATTTAAATTTTAATTTTGTCAAATTATGGTTAATTTTTATCAAAGATGAATTTCATTTTAATTAAATAACTGTGACTGGTGATTTCATAATAGTTGATGAAATTGAAGTGGAAATGAAAATATTGAGATGTTTTCTTTTAAAATAAAATTAAATGATGATTTGATATTGATCAATTTTCTATTTGAATTAAATTTATTATTTATTAGTCTGAAATTGAATTTGGTAAATTACATGATTAATTTGAATTGATACAATCAACATAATAATTCCAAATGGAATTAAAAGATAGATTTTACGTTTGATAATATATATATGTTTTTAATAATTTTAAGTTTGTTTTTAATCGTTATTAGGTATTAAAAATGTGATATAATTATTATGGTCCATGGTGGATTTGGTAACTCTAAAATGATGTATAACACTGTATAATTTAAATTGATTCCTTTTAATGTGAACTTGCTGTTCATATTATATAATGTAAATATTGATCTGGATTTTTGAAGTGAAAAAATTAGAAATAATCGGATGATAACCATATATTTTATAAGATATACAATTCTTAGTAAGGTTTGGATGATAACCTAGACAACATGAGATTATTTAGGACTAGGAATGTAAGGATGATTTTATGTATTCCTTGGGAAAACTCCGATAAGTACCAAGATTATTGTGATTCATGATGGTTGGGGATGTCAGGATGACTACATAGATTCCATGGGAAATATTGGATAACCACTATAATTCGTTGTGATAATTGATAGTGAGTAATTACATATTGAGCATTTTTCATCCATGCTGATTTCTAAAAGAGAGAATATAATTTTCATGATACTTTATGATACTTTAGAATATCCAAATGGTTTTATAAATTTTATGTGGTTAGTGTGGAATGAAAAATCATCATGACTTACTTAGGGACACCCTGGAATTTTCTGATGAAATTATAACTAAACTCAAGTCTTGTCGTGTTCCTGGGGTATAATGGTTGTTTAATGGTTTTTATTTAATTTTATTTAAAATTATAAGACTATCTACATTGATAACATATTATTGAAATTATTTTAGAGTGGTTATTTTATATACATCATTGGTGGTGGACTAATGATTTGTACTCACAACCTAATAAATCTTCTATGATACATGGATAACAAAGAAAATATCATTATTTTTTCATTGGATACATGTTTAGTGTAAGGGGTTGTTTAATGAATTTGTTTCTTATCTAATTGTAGTGGAGTATGGGTGATGTATTAATGATTGATTTAAGACCAGAATGGGAAGGGTTCAAATGAAGATTTATTTTTATTTTTTATAATTCATGTATATAATCCTACCATGAGGGATACATCAGAACAATTATGGAATAACAATTTTTATAGTTTTTATTTCTGTAGTTATTTATTTTAACTCTCCCAATCCAATATGTGGTGTTCAATTGTTCTCTTTCTTTTTATTTATTAATATTTATTTATTATTAATACTCTTAACAAAGGGTATAATCTCATGAAGGTATCCTTATATACCTACACTACAATTTTGAAGCCTTTTTATTAAATGGAGATGTTATTGATGTCATGTTGCACACTATCATGGGGCATTGATTCAGTGGATTTCGGTTTGGAGTATTAGAATCAGTACCATTTAGAATTCACCTATATTGTTATGATGTTTCCGAGAATTTCTACTTAATTAGGACATGGAATGCTAGGTAATATTGGTATGTTGATGGAATGTAATTTTTGGATATTTAATATCATGGTGTGTCCTAAGAGAGTAGCTTATTGGTTTTTTCTAATAATTATTATTTTTAATATATATTATGATCTCTACATATCCAATTTTAAAAAGTGTTATCCATTCTCATCTCACATTTCATAGTTGGAGGATTCAAATTTATAACCTGACACAACCATGTTTGAGTACTCTATTCACATTATAGATTATATTAGTAGAGTGTTATAACATTAATCTATTACATTAATCAGTGTGTTTTGGTATATCTTTAAGGATATACAAAAAATAGGAGAGCTTGAAGAATTGTTGAAAGAAACATATCATTTCTTATTATTTAATAAATTTCATTGATAACTTTTTGGGATTACAATGTGGCATTGTTGAGATAAATGTTACATCCTTGGGACACTAGTATGTATTTTATCATTTATTTATTTTATTCCAATGTGTTTTGGGAGTTGGAGAAATAAGGGATTAGAAAATGGGAAAACATGATTGGGATCACAATTAGTGGTTATTTTGGGATAACTATTTATCAAGTCATACGAGTGGGAGATATTTATATTTGGTACACATAGTCTTTTCATGACATTCCACACTATGAGTCCATGCACAATATAAAATATAAATCCACACAGTGAATGAACAACTGGGAAAAACTATGTGGGTTTATTCTTATATAGGGTGAGTTTCATACCATGTTAGATAAGTAAATAAGGTTATTAAATGGATTGTTCATGGTTAAGGATAACCATATAGTCTCTACATACATAGGGTGATTCTTTTCTAGTGGTAAATAGATGTTTGGTTCATAGTTTTCCCAATTGTATGACCTTCCCATAAATTTAATATTTCCAAAATACCACTTTACCTCTTTTAATTTATAAAAATTTTGGATTCTAATAATTCATTCAATTGTCCATGAGCCTCCCCTCATCCTTGGGTTCGTCCTTCTCCAAGACCCATCAGTGATCATACCTTGGTTCAATAAAATCTTTTCACTGTAACACCTCATTTCTAAACGTTTTCATTCCCCATTTCTTCTAGTTTCTTTCTCTACTATTTTTCTCTTGACTTCATGATCGTTATTCCCTAGAGTCGTAGTATATGACTATATATGGTTCCAAAATTAAATCTCTTGGATTTTATGTATCATTGGGATTCTTTGTTTTCTATCTCTCTATAATTTTTTATTTTTATGTAATGTGTCAAGGATTAAATGATGTTTATGTAGGTGTCACTAAATAATGAAATTTATTATGGAATAATTTTGGTCCTTGATGTTTATATTAGCTTATTACAATATATTACAATTCATTTGAATTATTGAATTCTTATTTATACTTTTTCATTATGCTTCCTTGTCTTTTTTATAATGTATGTTTTTTCAATGATTTCTTATAAAATCCATTCAAAAAATAGATTCATGACAACAATGTTTTTGATAAAATGTTTCAAATTATGTTTTTATTTCAAAATATTATTTGATGTTTTGTTTTAAAAGGATATTCTTATATAAATTATGTTTATTTGATTCTGATGCACAGTTTCATAAAAGGGTCGTGTTTGATAATTGGGTTATTTGATGCTGATGTTGTTTATTTTTTAGTGAATATGATGTTCTGATTTTTATCTATTTATTGTTATTATTAATTAATTTTAGTTACATAATAATAATTATTTTTTGATTAACTACACATGGGAAACATTTGACATGTTATTGGGTTATTTTGATGAACAATAAATTAAATTACTACACCGGATAGTTACCCAAGTGATGTTCATGAACATACTCGGGGATAGTCTCTATATGAGTTTAAGAGGGTAATTTAGGTATGGGATTCCATATGGATCACAATATGATAAATACAATGAGTTTTCATTGAAAATTATACTCGGTTAATCTTCTTTATTGTTACATGGTCTAATGGTTAGAGACCATTCAATCTATTATTAAATATTTTTTTATATTTCCATTTTATATTCCTCATCATTACTATGTTACTTTATGAGGCCTATTGAAAATATTAAATAATATCAGATATGTTAGTAAAATTGATTTCTGATGAGTTTTACATGGGGAAGTTGGGATCTTTCTTAGGTAACTAGTAGGAGTGCTACACTACATTAAATTACAACACTAGGAAGCTCCCCTAGTGATGTTACTGACCTAACCAAGAGATTTTAATGGTGAGAGGCCGAGATTGGAATTCAGTATTAGGCTTCAATCTAGTTTACTATAAGATTTCTATTTTAGGTGGTCTTGAGAATGGTCCTAGGTTACCGTTCCAATTATTTACTTGTCCCATTGGTTGGATCCCAATCTATTTATTTTATGGTATTTCTTCATTTCACGTTTCCATTTTATGATCTTCTTCATTATTATATTATTTAATTTTTCTTATATTAAATTTATCACAACTACATTTTATAATTTAAATTCCTTACCCTCATTCAAAATTTGGATTTCCGTTATAAAACCAATGGCATATGAAATTATTTTAAAATAATAGTTTAATAAAAAAATGAATTTTCCTGAAAATATTATTTTAAAACTACTATCTACTTTTTTCATTTCAAATGTTATTATGTAGATTCATGGAGGTATCTAACTAATATTTTTCCATTCACCCTACATTAGTCAATAGAGTGTATATATACATGGTATTATCTAACATACTAAAAGGTAAATGAGAATCATATTTTGGGGGTTTATCTTGATGCATTTTTTATTGTTAGTGTTGTAGGAACCATGGTGCAATAGAAGTGTCAATAGGGAATTTCCAACTTAGATTTGTTTTCATAATCAATGATTATTCCAATATATAAACGAAATTTAATATCACGAATAATGTAATTAATTCTTTTATTATGAAGAAATAACTGTATAACCAATACGTAGGATCATCAGATAATGATTTATAATTAATTAAGGTAGATAAAAAATTTCCATGTAATGAATTCATTCTTTGTTGATGAATATTAAAATGTATCTATATTGTATAGTTTTTGTGATATTAAAATAATGTGATTATTCACTCTAATTGGGATCTACATGTGTACCATGGACCTCTTAGTGAATTCACATGAATCACTATTTTTCAATACAAAAAGATCCTAATTCTTATTCTGTTCGAACTTTATTTACCATGACAATCACATCAAAGATGGAATATCCTTGCTCTCCCAAGAATTGTGAGGGTTCTGGTGGAGTAATTCTCACAATTTCTGAGGGAATTCATGTAAAGGATATCTATTTGTCTTGATATTATTCTAAGTATGTTTTTGTGCACAACCAAAAAAAATTGCGAGCATTAGGGTTGAAAATTATACTATTGGGTTTAAATAATGATAGGTTTAGAAATAAAAAATTTCACATGGGCCATTATTATTTTCTTAAAACCCATATAACCCCATGTAATAATAATAATAATAATATTTTGATTTTTCTTGAAAAGTGAAAAACACAGTAATTAATGAAAAATTATTTATTGAATAAATTAATTTATATTTTGTCAAATAATATTTAATTATTAATTTATCCCCAAATCATTTTAAATTTTTATTCCATTAATCAACAATATTTATCATTCCATTAATTTTCTATATTTATTAAATAAATAATTATCACTTTTTTATTTATAAAAATAAATAAATATTATATTTACTAAATATCACATTTTTTTTATAAAATAGTCAACCAAAAAAATATTATATCGAATAACTGGTGAAAAAATATAAATGATCAAGAAAACGTGACTAATTATTAAACAACCCATGAGAATAATATTTTTTTCAAAATGTAAAATAAAAATAATATTTTACTATGGATTAAGATATATTTAGTGTGTGAACCTTTAGGAATTTTTCGTTATTGCATTAGGAAGAACAACCCAAAGTCCAATGTTATCATCTAACAATATTCCATGGAACCCAAAGAGGAAGAAGATAATGTTTCAATTAAATATAACCTAATATAAAAACATACTTTGTTATGTAATCCCTTTATCATGGTTTCTCTAATAAAAAAATGTTGCATTCTGGTGTCATCAACTTATGTACTCTATGATTATTTCTTTGAAAATATAAAATTGATACTTCCCTCAAGGAATAATCGTAATGGATTTACTTAATTTATTACAATCTTATAAAATTACCATAGATATAAAAATCAATTAATAAATAAAAGATACAATTAAATTATAATTTTATTCTTTGATGAAATATCACTCATGATGTAGCCAATGTATTCTAGTTCACTATGAACATGTGATTTCATGGTTATTGTAAATACCTAAATGTATATTACTAAAAGTATCCACTAATAATAATCATAAATAATATAGATCATTACAAATGTACATAGATAATAACATAAAATAAAACAAATAAATATGGATTTCATACTATTGGATAATGTTCTCATAATCACTTGTACTGGAAATTCCAAAGGTATTACACTTAAAGAAAATACCTCAATGTCAAATGAGTTACAAATATTGATAAACTATATGATTTTTGTTCCATAAAATGATATCATCAACATAAATAAAATATATTTTCTGAATATGATTGTGGAACATCGAGAATCCCATCATTGTGGGGAATTGATCTATGATTTCAATGTGATAGTCTCTCTAATGGCATCTCACATAGTACAACATGAAAAATAACAATCACGATGTTGTCATAAGTTAATTAAAATTAAAAATAATTTATAATGGAATTTTTTTCCATAAATGCTTGTTCTATAGATACAAATCCAATATACACCTTCTTTCACTAAATCCAACTAAAAGCAACCTTCAATCTAGAAGATCTCACATGATACTCATGTTTTTTTCTTAATATAATGCATTATTGATGGTTTCTACAGAATTATTTTCTATTGAAACTATTTTCATTGAAAGTTCCCTAATTTGGTAAAAATATATCAATAGGTGATACTTCTGAAGTATATGCTTTATATATTGGTTCAATGATTGCTCATTATGATATATACAACTGAAGTATTATAGAAATATAATGAGATAAGTTCATTACTGTTATGAACCTGCTCAATATATTATAAAAATTTCATAAAAAATAATTCATTTTCAGATTTAGATACCACAATATACTCAAAGTCCACTATTGAAGCATCAACAATTCGAATCATTCAAATCATCTAGCTCACAACTCCTACATTGATATTTAATACATATCCAAAATTTGTATTTAGACCTTTATAATCTGTTATAAATATATCAGAATAATAACACTTGATAAAAATCTCTTCATCTCATCCATACATCAAGAACCTATCCTTATAAGTGCAAAGATATTTAACGATATCCAATAAAATAGCCATTTTTTCACATGGATCAGCTTGATATCAACTTACCATGATTACAGAATAGTAAAAATCAATAATACTATATAAAATGGAAAAAAGGATATATCCTATCCTTAAATTATATGGGAGTATACTTATTTTGTTTCTTTCCTATTGTTTTTAGGAAACATTTTCTTATAAATATGTATAAAATGGAACATTATTAAAAATACAATATTTTTTTATTAAATAACATATATATTTAGTATAATATCAACATATATACCTTGAGTTTAACCATGTAGTCTCTTGAATATAACACAAATGACCTTGATACCAAGAATGTAGGCCACATTAAATATGTCCATCATATAGAAGATCATGTTTAACTAAAACTTAACTGACTATAAAAATGTTATGTCATTTCAAATAAATAATATAACTTCATTTTGCACACTGATGATAATGACTACACTCTCAGTAAACCTCTTGAAAAAACAGATCTCCAAATTATTCCGTACGAAAACAACATATTTTTGTATATTATCAAAAAAATCCCTATATTTGGATTCTTATTTAAATCCATAAAAATATTTAGACAACTTGTAGACCATTGTGGAATTATGTTGAGTCACAAAATAAACATTTTTTTATTTAGATATTTTTATGAATGTTTCTTTTATTGTAGGTTTTTTGACATCTATTTTCCAAATATTATAATTATGTGAAGATAATATAACAAGAATAATTATTATATATTTAATCTGGGAATCTAGAGTTAAGGTTTTATCAAAGTCCATGCCTTGACACTGTTTAAACCAATAATGAACTAGTCATTCGTTATAGGTATTCATTTTACATTCCATGTCCAGTTTTCTATTTAATAAAAAATTACATCAAATGGGGTTTACAATAACTATAATGTAAACTCGAACTAAATATTGATTCTGATACCTAGATTCCATCTTAGAATTCATGGATACTTTATATCATACAACTTATGATCTCTATATTACCACATTTTGAGAAATATTATCATTATTTTTAATGAAAAATGAGTCACCCTCATCAATGACTATAAAACAATATCTCCCTAGCTGTCAAACCTATCTGGTGCTCCTAAAAGTTTTTTTGGTATTTGGAATAAATTTGTCTATGGGTATCTATGTACTCTATTCCATTTCCAACACTTGAGTATCTTTATCATCAACTTCATCAAATTAATTCTCATTCCCATTATAATTCTTTTATATGTACTCATCATAAGAAATTCCACTTGAATTAAAATGGTTACGTTCATTTCAGAGATTTTTTATAAACAGTATCACCTTATTTCTTCAAGATACCCTATAAGGTTACAATTCATGCCTCAATGAGACAGTTTATTTTCAATGTGTGTCTAAACAAAATCCTCACATCCCTATGAATGAGTTTTCAAACAATAGGGTTTCCATCCAATCTGTAAAGCAATGGGATTTTTTTGTCACTTTTTATACTCAGTTTAGTATATATTTTATATTGTGTAGTCCATACCCTAATAAATATTAATGGATGATACATGTGACTAATCACTAAAATCAATATGTCTTGTAAGGTATTCTTCCTCCTTTTACTAACACTATTAAATTATGGAATTTAAGGTTGAATGAGTTAATATAGAATATTTTAAACCTATAAAAAGTTAATAAATACCTCGTTAAAATGTACACCACTAAAATCAAATCAAATCATATTATCTTCATTCAGTTTTATTCTCTGCACAATTCATGAATTCGTTGAATTTATCAAAGGACTCATACTTATACCTCATCTAGTAGACATATCCATATGTAATCAAATTATCAATAAAATTTATAAAAAATAATTTATTCTTATAGATTCTTCTATAAATGATTCATATACACCATTGTATGAAAATCTGATATTTTCCATAACCCTTTCACCCAGCCACTAATAAGTGGTCTAGTTAGTTCCCCCTATAAACAAGAATGCCATCTTTTTTGTGGTATTAGATTAAATGAGTATAAAAAATATTTCTAATATAGATCTATAAGATGATTCTTATTTACGTGACTAAGATACCGATGTCATTGTATGGTTTTATATGAGTCATGAAAAAATGATTCATGATTTATTTCTAATACATGATTTTTTAATTTAAGTAATAAATTATATTATTCATTTATGTAATACCAAAAAAAATTCTATCTTTCTGAAATATATAGTTTTTACATCCAAATTTAAGATAAATTAATCCATTTCAAGGGTTGAAATAAATATGATTTTATTAGAAACACGTGCCCCAAAAGTAATTTTTCTTTAAAACAAAAATAATTATATTTGGAAAAGGAATGTTGTATCCTCATTGAGCCAAATATAAAATTAATGCTCCGTTGGATGCTTGAAGACATACCTATCCTTTTTATGTCCTTAAAAAACTAAATTTTTCATGAATTTTGATATATATATTAGTACTAATATAATAGGAAATCCAAGGTCAAGTTGGAAATCCACCACAGTCGGTCTGTCTTGGTGAGGTATAAAAAAAATAATGGTAAAATGTCATGAATATTGAAAACAAAGAAAAACAAATTGGAGTAAAAAGATGAAATATGGGTGATACAACTAGATCCAAATAAACTAATTCAAATAGGAAAAAATAAAAAAGTATTCATCTGACACTAGTCTCAGTGTGACCAATGATCACCTCCAAAACAACCATAACCGAAGGGAAAAACAACTGTAGAATCCAACAAGAAATAAAATGACATGCCCTTTACCTAGATCATATAATAAAACATTTAAAACCACCATGAGGGGAAAATTACAATGTGAGTAAAAATATCAACAATATAAAATCATAGAGTCTATAAAAGGTCGGATATCCGGAATATGAAAGTGATATCTTTAAAAAAATTGTTTTACAAGTAATGTTAATAAATCCAACTCCATTTTTAATTAATTTTACTTTTGGTTTTCATAAATTAATTTCATATTATCAAAACCTAAATAAGAAATTTTTATGTGATAAAATAAGAAATCATATCCATGAATCATAATCTGATCATGTAAACACATATCCATATAATACCATCATGAGGATTTATGTCATACAACCTCATATAAAAACATGTGACAAATAGTCCCTGATAAAAAATATCATGAAAAAAAATACATAAATGAAAAAGAAGATTATCATTTTGGATTTATCCTATGAAAAAATACACAAAAGATATAAGAAAAACCTAAAACATGTTAAACATTGGATCCATCTAATATCGTGTCGGGTGACAGTACTTCGATATCGAAAGAACAACCATTAGTTGTACCACACTCTATAATGTTAACTATGTCAATTTTCCAATGCACCAATAGTTCTAAAAGTGAAAATATTATCAAATTAAATTTCAAAACCATTCTCACAATGTAAATATTTTTTAGAATACCATAAAAAAGACATTTGGGATTGAAAATTTAATTTTTGAATCTAAAATTAGTCACTTTTTAAAGAAAATACCATTTAAATATATCATATTTCAATGAAATCCATTTAAATAAAAAATCACTTAAATTAAATGAACAAAACAAATGAATTTTTCCATTATAATAATAAATTCATCAAATTGACCCATTTATAGAAAAACATACCTACAAAATGGTATAAACCAAGTTGTGTTCAAAAACGGTGATTATAAAACAATAGATCATCTTTTAGAACATAAGGATCATAAAGAAAATTCAAATAATACATATAAAATACTATCCAATCGGGAATATAAACCATAAACACATCTAAACCAATGTCCATGACCAAAGGAATAAATAACTATAAGAAAATTAAACTGTATATGTGTACCAAATCAATCATGATGGTCAATTTTTGAACTAGTTATCCATACAGAGTTTATATCTACAATATTTACTTGGGCTGGCTCTGGGTAAAGAGAGGGAGGATCTAGGTAGAATGAATGGAAAAACAAGTCATCTGAGTATCACCTAAAACATAAAATACATGGGATTTAAAATGTGTGTAATCCAAATACCCATAGTTAAATTCATGAACTCCAAAAAATATGACAAATGTATTAGTTTATTTAAAAACATGATTCATTCCATTGCATGATTCATACCTTTTACAGACCATGTAATCTTTCATACCCTAATTTAGATTCATAGTAACTTCCAAACAACCATTACATGGAATGTAATCTATTTACACGACATATATTATACCATTTAGTACCCCACTATTGGGTTATGTAACCCATACATGTTACTTTTATTTTTATAAAGTGAATGGGTGGAGGTTGGGAGAGTTGGGAGAGCATTGGAAGTGTTTTTGGGGCTAAGTGATGGTCACACGAGCGACACACGGTTTTACAAACCATGTAGAAAAACAATGCACATTGTTCTTATTGAGGTAGTAGCTCCAACACAGTTGGAGCATAGTTTAGGATATCGTGCAAGGGGAAGTTGTGTGGGTAGTGGTTACTGCATGGTTAGAACATGGTTTTCCTAAACATATGGTCAAACCATGCGCTGAGTCATAATGGGATCCTTAAAAATAAGATCTCACTCATTTTTCCTTTATTCTCTCATTTTACCCCTAAACAACCCCAATTCAATATTACATCCTACTAAAGGTAGGAGAACCTATTTCAATCATTTTGGAGTCAAGCCAAAGGCCTCCCATGGTTAATCGAAGCTAGATTCTTGTGGTATGTGATCATTCTACTTCGTTCTTGATCAATTTCCAAGATCTACATAGATCTACTTCTCCCATTCTCTTTATTTCTCAAATCTACACCCATTATGGTTAGATCAATTTTGGTGGATTCCATATTTGATGATTTTTGTTCTTGATCTTTCTAGGATAATAGATCTATGTCGGATTCATAGATAATTAACCCGGTTTTCTTGTGCATCTTCATTCATTGTGGTTTTCATCAAAAATATTTAGGTAGGTGGAATATCTCTCTACTCCTATCAATATAATTTATTGGAATTAATTATAATTGAATTTATTATTTTTAATTTATATTGACTTGGTTGATTCAATACATGTTGGAAACCCTCTTGAGTGACGATTTGTGAAATCTGAAAAATTGGGTGTTTGAGTAAACTGCGTTTGTTTTTTGTTGTCAAAGATGGATTTTAAAATGGGGATTTTCTAGAATGGTGGTACATGGATTTTATTTTATTTTTTCCACAAAATGGTTGTTTTATTGAAATTAAATTGATTTTTGAAATTGTTTTACTCTTTGGTTTTCAGCGAAAGTACTATTTTATTGATATGGTTTGAAGTGGTTTATTATGGTAATGAAAACATTTGGCATAATTTTTTTTCATTTCATACTTAATGGTCCCTTAATATGTTATGAGTACCTTTTGGGTACAAGTGATGTTACCTTGGATCGGGGGCTTGGGTAATAGGGACTCAAGGTAATTGGATGAGAGACCGCTCAGGAGTATAGAACTGTCAAACATAGCATGCATGTGTGTGTGTGTTCTGAACTATAGAATGGGTATATCAAATGATAATAAGAAATTTATTAATCTTTGATTAGTTATTTAATATAATAATAACATGGAAGAAATGTTTTTCATATTGTTTTGTTTTCACTTGGTTGTAAATGGTTTTTTGAACTTGTTTATATTTTGTTATAAACTATTTTGATATATTATTTTCCACGAACTGTTTTATGTAAATGCTGCTAAATATTTTTTCCAAGTGGAATTAGTTGTGAAGTTAATGGGGAAAACCTACTGAGTTTTATACTCACCTTTTCTTTGGATCATTGGTTCTTTTCTAGATTCTATATTTTTAGACAATGGAAAAGGTAATGTTATAATGTTTTAAGTAATACCTCATTATACTTGTACTATTCGGTGATTGTAGAGCTTGGTGCATGTAGAGCATGGATTATTTTAGTGTCTTGAGAGTATTGAGTGTTTCATCAACTGTTTACTTGGATAGTAGTTTGTTATTCTATTGTTACACATTTTTATATTGTTTTACGATTCATGAAGTTGTTGAGTTCTCTTTCTTTGGTTCACACAATATAGAGTGAATGGTTATTTGTTGATTGTTGGTTTATTAGTTTATTTCATAAAGGTTAAATAATCCCCCACATGTATTTTAAACCCTTTATAATTTATTTTTGACCTTTGGCATCTTGGGGATATCACTTAAGTAAAAGTAGTGGCTAATTGTACTATAATGCTAATGAGAATTTTCAACTTTTTATAAATGGTAGCATTCTATTCCTTACTTTGCGATACATATAATATCAACATATTCGGTCATTTCCTAACAAGTATTCATCACTGTTCTAGTTGTTGGAGATGGAATTCATTATCATCTATTCAATGGGTTTGAATTTTATATTGGAGTAGGATTGTCAGAACATGAAATGTATTGAATAAATGGATGTAGTTAACCCTTCTATGATGAAATTCATGTTACAAGAGAGTTGGGTACACAAGTGTTAAGAGAAAATTCTAGGATCTTGTAATATGATTATCATGGATTCATCTAATGAGACGATCATGTCATATATTGTAGGGGAATTATATACCACTATGATTTCAGATAGAAATTGGAAAGATGATTTAGTATTTTTTGAAAATGTGTAATTTTTTTAAAAATGTAGGATTTGTTTTCAAATGAATGATTTGGAAAATAATATATTTAGTAAATTTTGAAAATGGTTTGGTTTTGAATATAATGAATGAATATTTCAAAAAATGGTTGAACATGAAAAAATGTTATTTGTGGAAAATAATGTTGTGATAGTTGACATGATATAATATTAAATGCTAAGACATTAGTTTCTAGAGAGTGAGATTCGTAGATTTTATTAATGGTTTAGAAACTGGAACCCAAAAGACATCTTAGAAACCAACCATGGGATGATATAAAATATGTGTTTGCGCCTGAACAATTAATGAACCATGAGCTAGTTTACATTATTGTACAACATTTTGAAACTATGGATACATGAAACCAAAGGAACGAGCCACGAAATGTGGTTCATAACATCCATTTTTGGAAGAATAATCCACATAAAATCTGAGTGATGGTGAACCTGAGAAGGAAGTGGTGTGCTTCTATAGGATGAATCATATAATTGAGTTCATTATCACACCGGTGGAGTTGAATGTCAAGATGAAGACATATATGCTCGAGGAACTTGCATTCCAGTGGTGGGATGTAGCGGTGCAGGCTAAACTAGATAAAGGCCTTACATTGGAGGATTTTGAGGAATAGTTTAATAAAAATTTCTATCCTCACATCTTCAATATCCATAAAACAATGGACTTCATCACCCTAAAACAAGAGTGTCTCTCTTTCAAAGTGTATGTATCTAAATCCATGAATTTAGTGTGCTTTTCTCAAGAAGTTTTCGCTAGTACATCCTTGAAGGCAAGCATCTTAGAATAAGGGTTACAGAAGGAGATTCAGTAAAATATTATGATGATATGAATTACGGATTATACATAGATAACGAATAGAGTGGTTGTTGATGAAGGTGATATCTTAGGATCTATGGATGGAGGTATGATGATACTTATGGGAAATGGTGGGATCTCAAATGCTTGGAGAAAGTGGAAAAGGGACACCAGTTTCCAATGTGTAACTAGAAATCAGAACCAAGAGACTAGATCAGTGACCCTTCATCCAAAAAACAAGGGAAATGCATGTTGTTTTCAATGAGGTTCACATGACCAAGAAAATAGATAGTGTATGAAAAAACCTAGAGCATGTCATAACTGCAAATAAATGTGGCATCTTCATGGCTATTGTTGCAGGGCTCCATGTTTAGGTGCTTGAGACACTTCTCAAGCATTTCCAGCATCATATGCTTCGACAGGGCAAGGAAAATAGAATCAGTTTTTTCAATAGAGAAGATTAATGCATGGTTATTCTAGAAATACTCATCAACTAGATAAATCATAGCAACGAAATATAGAGAACTATGTAGCGAAGAATATATTTTATGGAGAAGAGCAGAAGACAATCAATGATCTGGATGAACCATCTATAGTTAGAGGTATGATTTTTGGAGTTCTACCCTTGTGCAGGTGCTCTTCATACTGGTACATTGCATTATTTCATTGCTTCTCATGTTATTGATTTGATATGTTTAAAGTTGGAAATAATTCCTTCTGTTTTAAAACATCAAACTCCTCTCGAGGAAAGATAATGTCAAGAATTTGTGTGTAGAGAATGTGTTATAACTGTTCATGGAGATGAACTAAAATGGGAATTCATGATAATAGACATGGATGTAGATGATGTAATCATGGGTATATAGTTGTTGACAATTTTCAAGGATAAA
This sequence comes from Viscum album, assembly GCA_963277665.1. Taxonomy (NCBI): domain Eukaryota; kingdom Viridiplantae; phylum Streptophyta; class Magnoliopsida; order Santalales; family Viscaceae; genus Viscum; species Viscum album. The sequence goes on along the minus strand of OY728153.1, from coordinate 1,351,127,344 downwards.
ATCAGTGGTTGTAAGAGAAAAATTAGTTTCATGTATGAAGATGGAATTGTGCATCTCCTTAGAGGAGAGAGGATGATAAAAAATACTGAAAAGGGATTGTTAGCACCAATGGTGGGAACAATATCTTATCAGTTGGTAGCATTGAATTTAATATCAATGGAAGAGATCGAGGGAAATAATTTTCCAGAATTTTTGGATCAATTTCAAGATGTATTTTCTAGTAACTTTCTGATGTAACCACCTATAAGGGAAGTGGGGTTTACAATTGATCTCCATCTAGGGACCAGTTCAACTTCCCTTCCATCTTATAAAATTTCACCAATAGAGTTACGGGAATTGAAAGTGTAGTCAGTGGGGCTTGAAAGCAATGGTTTCATACATCCATGTATATCTCTATGGGTAGTACCAATCTTGTTCGTCAATAAAGCAGATAGACCTATTTGAATCTATGTTGATTATTGTAAGCCTAACCATGTTACGAAAAATAATTGGTACCCACTTCAATGCATTGATGACTTGTTTGATCAATTAAGGGGATTTTTGTGGTTCTCCAGGAATGAATTACGATCAGGATATCACCAATTGATAGTTAGGAAGGGCGATTTTCAAAATATAGCCTTTATAAGAAGATATGGACACTATGAATATGTATTCATGCCTTTCAGTCTAAATAATGTACCATTGTTCATCCTAACTTTGATGAATCAGATATTTCAACTCTATATGGATTCATTTGTTGTGGTGTTTGTGGATGAAATCTTGGTGTCCTCAAAGACAAGGGATGACCATGAGGAGCACCTGGAAATAGTTTTACAAATCCTGAGAGATCACCATTTATATGAAAAAATATCAAATTGTGATTTTTTAAAACTAGTTGTACTTTTTCTCTCCCATTTCATATCTAAAAAAGTATTTTATATTGATCCAAAAAAGAATAAATCTATTATCTCAAGGAAACCACTGAAGAATTTGATCGAGATACAAAGCCTTATTGGTTTAACTACTTACTGCCAATTCTTTTACAAGATTTATCAGCACTAGATTCATCAAAGATAGCTCTAACAAAGATGTATTCTCTATTCCAATGGACATAGGCGTGTTTGAAGTCATTCCTGGATATCAGATTCCATCTTACAAGAGAACCAATCTTGATTTTTCTAGAATTAGGATACAGGTATGTCGTGTATTGTGATGCATCACCATTTGGGTTGGGTTGTGTTCTCATAAAATAATACCAAGTGGTTTCCTTTGGTTCAATGTAGTTGATGGTGGATGAAAATACCTACCCAAATCATGACATGGATTTAGTTGCAGATGTCCATGTTTTTAAAACGTGGGGACATTACCACTTTCGTGAGAAATTTACTTTGTTTATGGACTAGACAAGGTTGAATCATATTTTCTCATGATGATATTTCAATTAGAGGAAAAGGAGTTGGATAGAGTATCTACAGATGGTTGACTTTTCCTTGATGTATACACCAAGAGCAGGGAATTCTGTGGAATATGCGTTGAATATAATGTCATATGCTTAGTTGGAGAAATAATCTTCATATGAATGGTAGTTGGTGTCGTTCGTAGCCAAAATGCATGTGGAATGTGAATACCAATGTGATGTTGTGATTTTATTTTCAGGTATTCTTGTTCATAATTTGTTAAATACGATCAAAGTGGTACAAAAATCTGATTGAGAATGTTGAGGCATGAGTTCAAAACTCAATAGTGGGGAGGCCATTGATGGAAGGAAGTTTGATGGGTGTTTAGTTTTGTGTTTCAGAGATCGGATGGTCATACCAATGTCATGTTTGAAAAAACTACTTCATACTTACCACCATTTGAGATGATCTATAAATCATGTCACACAAGAAAATGTATAAGGCATTTAAGGATCAATTTTGGTGGAGAGGCATGAAAAGGAAGGTGGAGGAGTCTGTCCTCCATTGCTTAACGTGTCATCAGGTTAAAGTAGAGAATCATAGACTAGTGGTTATGATGTAGTATTTACCTAACCTATTGTTGAAAAGAGATCAGACAACAATGGATTTTGTTATAGGTCTCGCTTGAATAGTTCAAAAACATGATGTCATATGGGTGATAAGGGATCGTCTTAACAAGTTGGCACATTTCATTTCAATTTTTGAAACACATAAAGTAGAATATCTTTCCAAAATTTATATCCCTGGTGTGGTAATGAGGCATGGCGTACATGTTTCAATAATCTTAGATAGATATCAGAATTTTACATCTTGTTTTTGGAAATCCTTTCAGAAAGCCCTGGGGACCTAGTGGACTATGAGAATGATGTATCATCTTTAGTATCAAGAACCACCTCCCCGAGCCATGAACCTCGTCATCTGATCCAATGGGTCTCCTGTAATACCTTATTTCCCTTCCTAGCACACCATAGACTATTATTCACTAGGGTCTCTTATCAGACTAATGACTGTCCCCACATGCCAACACATGTTCTTTCAGTGTGTTTTTTCCTCACTCACACACACTTTGGGAAAATTCCTAGAAGGTCAACCATCCTGATTACTACTCCAGGGCAATCATGCTTAACTATGGAGTTATAATCAGGTAGGCTCTTGAAAATAAAGGTGCACCTTGTTGACATGGGTAGTAAAATTTAGCATTTTAAGTCTCACTTTTCCAGGGGTGTTACATTATCCACCCCCTAAAATCACAATGCCCTCGTTGTGGACCCCAAGCCTCAAACCCAGGCAGTGCCTAAGCACTTCTGTCAGGGTATTGGCTCTGATACCATTTGTGACAACTGGGTCCCAGTGACAGCACATACACCCCGCTTTAACAAGGTCGTCCGGTCCTAGCCTACTAAGTAACACCAGTTTCCCTGCAGACATTTGGGGCCCACCGCAGGGTCCACACATGTGCCTGAATTGGTCATCTGACTAATGGATGTCCCCACATGCCAACACATGTTCTTTCAGCGTGTTTTGACCTCACTCGTACACACTCTCGGAAAATTCCCTGAAGGTCACCCATCCTGATTACTACTCGAGGCCAAGCATGTTAAACTATGGAGTTCAAACCAGGTAGGCTTTCGAAAGGAAAGGTGTAGTTTGTTAACATGAGTAGTAACATTTATCTATTTAAGTTTCACTTTTCTAAGGGTATTACACATAGACAGATGATGAGTTTGAGATGACAATACCGATGTTGGATGTCATTTTGCGGGCTTGCTTAAAGGAATTTAGTGGCTCATTGGAAGATCATACAGCCTTATTGGAGTTCTCAGATAGTAACATTTATCGGGCCTTCATATATATGGCTTCATTTGAAGAATTATATTGTCATCCTTGTCATTACCCACTATGATTGGTGTATATGGGTGATACTTTACTAATTGTGCTGATCCTTGTCTAATAAACAATAGAGAAAATATAGTTTATTAGAAAGAGGATGGAGATGCCTCAGGGGAATCATAAATCATTTATAGATCACTGTAGAACACCTTTGTCCTTCACTGCAGGTGTTCATGTCTTCTTAAGGATATAGTTGAGGCTTGGACATCATCGTTTTGAGAAACATTGTAAGTTATCTCCTAGATAAATTGACCATTTAGAGATACTAGAACCGGTTGGAGATGTGGCATATCGAATTTCACTACCACCATGGTTCAGTTCATTGTATAATGTGTTCCATGTATCTTAGTTGAAAATTCTTTAGCCTCATCCTAACAATATAATCATATGGGATCACATTTAACTATAGACAAATTATTTGTTGGTTTATATCCTGTTACGGATTATGGATAGGCAATATAAAGTCTTTTGTGGAAAAATCATCAAACTGGTGTGGGTTTTAGGGTAGTATGGTATGATTTAGGGAGAGAATGGGAAATGTGATAAGGAAATGATTAAGCGGTGGATGGAACTCTCTTATGGTAGAAAATGATTTCTACTTTATGAGGATGGAAGGAACAACGGTGGGATAATGATGTACCTATGATTTCAGGTATGTAACCCTTACCAGTTAATTTTATGGTTATAATGATTAAGGGTGGATTTTGGTTTAGTCGAGAGAGAACATGAAGTGTTTCTATGGATAAGTGAAGGTCACACGAGCAGCGCAAGATTTTCCTAACTGTATGGCGAAACCATGCGTAGTGGTCCTCTTGTGGTTGTTTCACCATCATGGTTGCTTCAAGGCATGAGATACCATGATAGGGGACATCGTGTGGGCAGTGGTTACCATGTGGTTATTGCATGATTTTCCTAAATGTGCGGTCTAACAATGCATAGAGACATAATGGGATCCTTAAAAATAAGATCTCACTTGTTTTTTCCATAACTCTCACGTTTTTTCCAAAATTACCAAATTTTGAGATTACTCCCCATTTACATTAGGGGACCCTCTTTCATGCATTTTGGAATCTATCTAAAGGCATCCCCTGGGGAATCATAATCAGATTCATGAGGTATGTGAACTTTCAACATCATTCTTGATTGGTTTCTTATATCTAGTTATATATACTTCTACTATACTCTAGGTTTCATAGATATATGCCCATTAAGGGTAGATCATGGTTGGTGGATGCCATATATGATGACTTTTGGTCTTGATGATTCTCAAGGAATAGACCTAAGGTGGGATTTTGGAGAATCGTCCCAATTTTCTTGTGCAATCTTCGTTCATTGTAGTTTTCATCAAAACCATTAAGGTAGGTGGCTTCACTAATGACTCGTCTCTTTAAAATTAATTATAATTCATTCAAATTAAATTTTTTTTGTTGAATTTATTGTGGCTTGGTTGATTGAACAATTTTTGGAACCCCTCTTGAGGGACGGTTTGTGAAATCATGAGAATTGATTGTTTGAGTATAGTGCTTTTGTTCTTGGTTTTTAATGATGGATTTTAAAATAGAGGTTTTCATGAATGGATACAAATTGAATTTATTTTATGGAATCAATAAAATTGGATGTTTTATTGAAACGAAATTTTTGTTTTAAATATGTTTTCTCTTGGGTTTTCAATGAATGTACCCTTTAATTGAATGGGTTTGAGGTAGTTTATTTTGGTAATTGAAATATTTCACATAAATGGTATTGTTGTGAGTTCATGCTTAACCGACCCTTAATAATGGAAAAGTACCATTAGGGTATTTGGGATGTGATCCTGGATCCGGGGAGTGTTTCATTGGGAAACAAGGAAATTGGTAGAGAGACGGCCCATGAGTTCAGAACTGTCAAATGAAGCATGCATGAAAGATGAATTTTTATTGATGAATCAACAAAAGACTCAAAAAAAGAAACAATAAGGATCATGGGGGCCTAAAATTATTATGTCCAATAGAATCATATAGAATTTCCTTTCTCCAGCTCTTTGGGATAGAGCCGACACTATTATAGATGATAAGGGTCTCACCTTCTCTTGTTTCACGGGCCAGCATGTATGCCAGAAAATTCCTTTCACACAAAACATGGATGATAGAAACACCCTGGATGATGAAGCTACTGCACATCCAGATGATGTAAATAAGATCTCAAGGAGGTTAGGCCCTCCATTTTAGATAAATGGAGGTAGATACTGGGTCGTTTTTGATTATCTCATCCTCTTTGTTGAAGAGCATACATTACTGCAGATCACTGTGCATGGCTCTAACCTCTGCTTCGATGGAAGTTCCCAATTTATAAAAGGCACAGAAAATGAATAAAACAGAGCCTAGTGTATCTATGAAAAACCCTACACCCCTTATATGACCATCCATGAAGGATCCGCTCACATTTATCTTCAAACCTCTCCCATCTCGTGACCAACTCACCAAGATTCTCTATGGGTTTCTACTTGGGCCCACCAAATTAAATAACATTGGGTTGATTATTCTAAATGATTGAGATCACTCACTGACCTGCAGTGAACTCCCCAAATCGACCACCAGGGCATGGGTTTCGAATCTAAGAGCACAATGTGATGTTTTGACACCCTATTCGGCCATGTTTCTCTCCTCCCATAAGTTCTAGCAATCCACTGCCACAGTGGTGGCCCGTATTTTCCTTTTGATATCTAAAACTCATGGGACTGATATCCAACTCATGCTTGTCTCATGAAAGGACTTCCCACTACCTTTAATGTTCATACATTATTTCTTATAGCCCCAAATATTTCTATCCAAATCGCTATGTATGAAGTGGTGCTCCGTGGTTTCCATTTGCAGGCTGGTACAATAATAACAACATGAATTTGTTCTAACGCCACAACTCTAAAAGTTCTCATCTATCAGAAGTGTTGATGATGAATTATCCATGACATAAAGTTGCGTTTTCTATCCATTTTAACCACCATTTTTCTGAGAGTTTTTCATGGTCCCTTCAAGCAAGCAAGGTTTAGTGACAACCACAACTTGAAAATTTTCCAAATCATGAAGCCGTGAAGCATCCGTGGTCTGGTCCATCCACCCGGACAATGTTCTGGAAGATTAACCTTTGCTCAGGACTTAGGATGGCATCAATAAATCCTTGGTGGGAAATAGCTTCCATGAAGGACATGGATGGCACATGGCATCCTGAAAAGTGGAGTTTTCTGCATACCTAGTTCACATCCCAGAGGTTGATGTCGCCACTCCCGATCATCCAACGAGACTACTCTTCTAGAAGTGGGAGATGGAACAACATGAAGATGTAAAAGTTAGATAGGGGCCACATATTTTGAGACCATTCCTCCCATTTTCACCCTATTTTTGAGTATAAACCTTTCCCACAAAGAGGATAAATCGATGATTTCCAACGCAATACTTTCCTTCATGTCTTGCATGTATTCCATTACACTGCGATGGCTGACACCACCTTCATCAACTAGTTTTTTCATGTAGCTCCAAGAATCCTTGTGGCATCTCCCCACTTTGTTATAATCCCATAAATGTCCAACATGATGATTTAAATACTATAGAGAGTTCCCTTAGTCGGTATGATGACTGAGAGAACATGAATGGGGATCGACGTTTAGACACTGTTAATAAGGGTAACCCTACCTTCGATCTTGATGAACTTGTTCATCAAGTTGAAAATTCGGCCATTGATTCTATTGATGATATCTTAAAAGAAATTCTTTTTAACTATCCCATTATAAATCGTTTCACCCAAGTACATCATCAAAAGATGGATTTCTGTGTGTTCTTGGATGTCCTGAATATCGCTACACCTCCTTCTTCATCATTTGTTATAGAAGAAAAACCTTATATTCCTAGAGTTAAGAAGCTACCTACTAATCTCCCCATAGGCCATCAAAATTCCCTTGTGTCATTTCAATGACATGTGCCTGACATTTTTGAAAATTAATATATCATCGAAAAACACGATATGAGCTATATTGTTCTCCCCATACTTTGAAACAATGTGTTTGATTCTTCCCTCTCACTGTAGATCGATCGAATTAAAGGAAATGGATTCTTGCTCCAAAAGGAACGGGAAGGGGGAAAAGGGATCATGATGTCGTACCCCTCAGATATTTTTTGGAAAACTAAAAACAATTTTTCATGAGAGATATTTACTACCAAGGAGATGATTATCATCTAAAACATAATTCAAAATACCATTCCTGGAAGCCGAGTGTCCTTATCTCATAGATGATGAAGTCTCAATTGAGCTTTTCATAGGATTTTTCCCTTTTATCTTGAATAATTATGTTAGACCCCTCTATTAATTTGGTGATACCTCCCATAAGATCTTTCACAATACCAATTTACCCTTTTATTCCTCTTACTTTCACAACGTCATATTGTACGACATATTTAAGTTTCGGAATGAGGTTTCTGAGTCATATTGATAGCAGGCTAGACAAGAATTTATAATCAAAATTGAAGAAACAAATGGGCCAGTATTGGGAGATATTTTTTGGATCCTTGAACATGGGGATGAGAACTAGCCAAGAGGTGCACACCCCCCATGGATGTGATCCCCCTTGATGAAGTCTTGAAATCCGTGTATCACCTGAGTTTTGACAACCACCCACGCAAAACCATAATATGCACCTGAAAAAATCTCTTGATCAGGAGTGATCTCCTAGTTTTATCCAAAGGTTACATCCCTTTTCTCCTCCCTCTTGGGATTTCCAATAAAACCTCATTATCAGACTCCCGAACTAGAGCATGCATAGTTTGGAGAAAGTTCACCCCTTGATCCACGTAATATCTTCCCTCCCCCAGTGTAGCCATGCCAGAATATAGAGCCCTGAAATACTATATGTACAAGATCCATGCAACATCAATGTCCGATATAAAATACCCATCATCCTTCTTCAAATTTATTTGGGAGTTTCCTATTATCTTTTTCAATAAAGCATGGAAGTACGTTGTGTTTCTATCTTCTTCTATGAGCCAAAGCTCCCTCGACTGATCTCGAAAGGCCTTTTAGGATTCTATAATCCTTTATGAAAACATGGAACACTTATCTTGTAGAATCGTGAAAAATTCACCATCCCACACCTACTACAAAGAAAAATATATATTATCAATGTTACCCTTGAGATCGTCCAGCTAAATATCGGAAATATTACTTTTCTCGAGCCACTCTAGGATGCACCCTTTAACTTTTCATATTTTAATGAAAATGTCATCCCATGAATTCCCATGCATATCTATCATCCATGATGACTCAAGTATTTTATGAAAACCAACCCTCTTGTGTCAACGGGATGTGTAAAAAAAATTCCTCTATATTGGGGTAAAAAGAAATGTTTCCCATGTTTTTATTACTAACTCTTGATATATGGAATTTTTAGTGATTGTGGAGCTTGGAACATTGGACCATGAATTATTTTAGTCTCTTTAGTGTATTGAGTGTTTCATATGATATTTAATTTGATATTGGTTTGGTCTTCTGCTGTTGTACATTTTGATATTATTTTGAGATACATGAAGTTGTTGAGTTGTATTTGTTTGGTTCAAAAATTATTGAGTGAATTATTTAGTTATGGTTTTTTGGTTTTTTGGTTTATTTATTAATGGTAAAATCTTCCCCTACTTTTATTTGAAACCCTTCAACATTTAGTTCTAGTATTTTTCATCTTGGGGATGTCTCTTAAGGAAAGGTACTGGCTCATTGTACTCTCAAGAACATGAGAATTTCAGGGTTATTGAATCCAAGTAGAAAGTGACATGCCTTTTTCTATATAAAAATAATAACCAATAATGAAAAACAATACACAAGTAAGGTAGTCCCTAAAAAGTGTTAAGGGGTGTTAAAATCTCACAAGCATAAATTGTTTCTATTCCAATAATGTCCTTAGATTCCAAGACTCACAAAAAGTGAACGCCACTACTTCCTTATCAACAATTCCCACTCCAAAATCTCATGGATATCCCATCATCCCAAACACAATAACCATACAAAAGGAATCATTTTACCATGAAGTACAGTCTCCTGATGATCCATCATCAGAACGAGTTTCTCAAATATGGTTTTATCAAACTCAAGATCATCATCCTCTCATTCAATGACATGGTAATGATTTGATATATACATCTTCAGATGGGAAAAAAATAAACAAATCATTGATATATTTAAAACTATAGAAAAGTCCCACTTATATGCCATCTTTCCAAATAATCTAGCAATCTCAAAGGGGACCAAGAACCTCATAGTCAACATACCCAGCTTAGCTAACTGATGATGAAAAATGTGCGGTGAAACTCTAAGAGAACCCCAATATCAAACCTCAAAATCTAAAAGTTGATGAAGGTGGTATGTATAATATTTATGATGACTTTATGATATGATTAATCACCTCAAAATCAATAGATCCATCTCTGACTTCTCATAAATAAGACACAACCCAACTAAGGACCTCTCTCCAAATTGTACCCAGCAAAATCAAGATATACATGGACTCCCATACAATAATTTAGAGAAAAAAATATTTATAAAACCTGGATAACCATTATTATTGGAAAATATTACTAGAGATAAATAATTTTCATAATATCCTCCAAAATGAAGCCCACAACCCTAGATCATATCCTAAAGAACATGGATATCCCTTTTTGTCTGTCCTGCTCTCTATGTATGATAAGACGTAATTAATATAATATGGGTACCGATCACTTTATGTGATACTTTATAAAACAATTATGTAATCATTATTTCATTGTCTGTATCAAAAATATAGGGATCCCCATGAAGTCATAGAATCTATCAAACATAAAAAACCCCTTACATTTCCACTTTCCTCATTTACATGATGGGTAAGAAAAGAACCGATTTTTAAGCCAATAAATGATCACCCAAATTTAATTCTCCCACTTAATATTTCATGTTAGAACAATGTTTATATCCATGGAAATCTCATCCCATTTTCATATTGGAATGGGTAAGGGTTTTAACAAACAAATATTTATTTGGTGCACCTTCTTTAACACTCTAACATGTATGGAACTGTGATAAATAATCCACAATCGACCATCTCATCCCCTTCGACCAATACTGATATTTAATATTTTTAGGTATCTTGGTACCCCATGGTGAATGTACCAACAAGACCAGTATCATTTTCCCATTAACTTTTTCATTAGGGAAAATAGAACAACCAACATTCTTTGGCTGTAGAAAGATGAAATGTGAGACCAAGACTATTCTCTCATGGCCTTCCCACTATAATGGTTTTCAACCATGCATTGTAAAATGGATTATAACACCTAATCAAACCAAAATCCCTAAAAAAATAAAATATATTTTTTATTGAAGGAAATAACCCTTTTCCCCCAACCACTTCTAGTCCCAAGATCATCCTAGAAAACAAAACAATCAAATAACAATCCACAAAAAATTTCTTTAAGGATTTTTTCTATAATTTGTTTCTCAGAAAACCAAAAACATATTGTTTCTTAAGAGTTTAATCAATATCAAAATCAATATTATAAAGATAATATACCCAACATTTATGCCTAATGTTCATATTTCATTGGGTAAAAATATATTTCAGGCTCTTATGATCGGAATATAATATGAACCACTCCCCAAAGTGGCAGTGATGCCATGTTTTGAGTTTGGTAATAATCTTTTCCAAATCAATATAATTGGTAGGGTAATTATTACAATGATTTCATTACAAGAACAAGAAATAGGCCAACACATATTTCCTATATATCATGATAAATCCCAAACCCATACTAAAATCCTCACATAGAATATCCTATCCAAAATAAAATTCTAAAATAAAAAATATAGGTTCTAAATCAATCATCATATTTAGATCCTCAGAACATATATGACACTTGTTGTTCCAGTAAAAAATTACACATTTATGGTTTAAAGATATCCTCAAATATGAAATCTTGGACAAATCCCAAAAAACCATTTGTAGTGACCAACCAACCCAAGGAAGATTCAAATATCATACATAATTCTAGGATTCACATAGGAAATAACATCCTATACCATTTCAAGATCCAATGAGACACTAATTTTATATATCGACCACCCCAAAAATTTCAGTTTTGAATCCAGAATACACATTTTTAATTCTTACCTTATAGATAATTTTCTTTTATTGTTTGAAGAATTATATCCAAATGGTCTATGTGATCCCCCACTAACTTGACGTACACCAATATATCATCCATGCACACAACAACAAAAGAGTATAAAATCTGATAAAATATCCATTTCATCAAATTCATAAATAACAGAAGAGAATTTTCAAACCAATGGCTTATCTAGACACTCAAAATTCCTGTAACGGATCCAAAATGTCGTCATAATTATATCCTATTATTATAATATTAATTATTGGTACCATGACTGCATGTTAATCTCTAAAAACCAACATTACTATTGAATCTTGTCAAAATGTTTATCAATCATGAAAAATGATATTTTTTCTTAGTGGTCATTTGATTCAACATTCTATGCTCAATACAAAGCCTGAGGCTCCTGTGTACATTCTTGGAAAGTGGTTGGGTGATTCCCATGACGACTCACTAAGATGAATAAAACCTTTATCCAATAATTTCTCAAGTTGGACCCTAAGTTACACTAACTCATAAGGTTCTATTTGATAAGATGGAAAAGAAATGGGCATTGTATTAGGGAGTAGGACAATAATAAAATCGACATCTCTCCTTGGTAGTAAACTATAAAAATCACCTTGAATTTCCATTTGGTACACACACACAAAAATAATAATTCAGACACCAAAAAGGGGTCAATAGTATTATGAGAAATATCTGAAAAATGGAATGATATTACCCCAACATAAAGAATAAAATGCCTTTCGCTTCCCATTATAGAGTCCTAACCACCCTAAAAACACGAGTGACCCCCTCCGAAGATAAAAACTGAACACAATGGTGATGAAAATATATCAAGTAAATTCCACTGATTGTAAAATAAATTATCAAAATCCAGTAAATGACGTAATTATTTAGCACATGGAATATCCAAACTACCTCAATGTCAGTTATCACCACCTTACATGTGGGGAACTAAAATACTTGTTCAAGCCTCATTCCCAATGGTGTGGAAATATCAAAATAGTGTTGAATAAAATCTGAATAAAATACCAATATGTGAATTATAATTATGAATACAATTGAATTATTAACACCTATATCAATAAAATCTAGAACCATAGAATATGAATTAAGCATTGTACCTCTAATAGTACCTGGCCATTCTTTGGATTCCTCTAGTGCACACTCCACATCACTAAGACATCATGACTGATCTATTCTATGCGATTTATTAGCCTTATGAACATCACCATCATCCTATGAATATCCCCACACATTATTAGAATTATATTCTAAAACGTATGATCCCTTGCAGATTTTTGATCCTACCATACTACCCTGGGATATCATGTCACAACAAATTTTTAGATGGCCAGATCACCTAGAAATATGATATTATTTTGGAGCCTCTACATAGTTAGGATTGTTAGGACCTCTCCTCCCACACTATTTGTAGAAAACCCAATGCTGCCATTAAGAATACCTTAAAATTTCTCACAATGAAAACTGAGCACCCTTATGCTTCCCCTTCTTGCCAGAGGATACACTATGGCTTACAAGTGAAAAAACTAAATCTCCACATAAAATAATCATTCCAACAATGTATTCCTTATAAAAATAATCATTGTTATCTCCCTAAAAAATATCATAAGGAACATGATAATCAACATAGATTGGATATCATACCAATATTCCCAATCAACCCTTAGATTAATTAGGTACTCATTAGTGACAAGCTCAGAGGCCAAATATACCAAATAAGAAAAAAAATTAGAATAATCCAATATGGTACACTATCCCTTTTATAACATTAGAAATTTATTTGTCTTTTCTACACATAATTTCTAAATGTAAAACTTCTAGACGAATATTTTATTAAAAGAATCTGATATAAAATCCACATATAATTTAACTTTTATGTTAGAGTCTCAAGGTCTGTTTCTTGGTCCCTCAAGCATATTTGTGGAAAAATAGAAAAAGTATTCTTACAAAATATTTAATATATTGAATAACCTTTAAATTTTCTCAAGAAACCATCATATTCCTCTATTAAAATTTTCACCATGATATACTGGTTGTTGCTGGTTAGTGAACTCAGAGTCGTAATCCACCACACGTCTTGGGTTCCTAACACACACATGACCTAGAGTCTGAATTATGAAGATTACTAATTCTTCCAAAGAAGGTTCCACATGGAGATTCTGTAATGTATCTAGTATTAAAGCTTCCACCCTTTGATTTTGAAGATATCTTATTATTTTTGTATCCAATAAATATGAAAAATAACTCGTTAGATCAAGAAAACATTCTGAAATCGAAGTAAAACATTATAAATTAAAACCAATGACTTAAATAAATAGTAATTTAAATAAATTATGAATTTTAGAAACTAAATACTTTTAAAAAGAAGAAAAATATGATTTAAATATAAATCCCATAAAGTTCATCAAAATGACCTCAAACCCCAAGTCCCAAACCTGGTAAATGTCTCTAACCACCCATGGTAACCCGAGTTCTATCATGGAATTTATCTGGTAAAAACCCTTTTCCATACATACTATAAAAATATCAATGTTCAAAACACCTATTTACCCATGGTAATTAACCAAACAATGAAAGTGTTAACACAAATTGGGCTGATGATTTCCATTGATTCTTAATTTTAATAGACCATCTAGAGTTATGACATAAATCCACCAAAATTGTCCCATCATGGCGCGACATATCAATGGTAATAGTATCAAGTATAGAATATAATAAAACAAGACAAACAATTAGAGAAAAAAAATATGAAACAAAATAGATACAACTAGATCCATACAAACCACGGTAAAAAGGATACACAAAAAAAGTATAAATATTTCCAAGATCTCTATGTAACCATCATTCACATCCAAAATAATCTGAAACAAATGCAGTAACAACTAGAGGATCCTTTAATATATTATATTCTTGTCCCATTACCTTGATCCTACAAAAAAATATCTACGACTACCTAAAGGAAAAAGTATTTTGTAAACAAAAATCTCATTAGTATACCACAACAGAGTCTAAAGAAGGTCTAAAATCATGAATTTGAATGTTCTAAATTTTAAAACAAAAATATTTTAAGAAAATATATTCCAAAATAAAAAAAGCATATGAAAATCGTTTTCCTATGATTTTTCAAAAAATCAATTCATATTAAAAATCCAAAAATATACCATGTATAATTAATAAAACAATAATGGATATCCATTCACCATAAGGTATGAAATTAAACACAAAATCATGAAATAATATCATGATAGTCTATATGATAAAACCTCATATATAATTCTATGAGGGACAATCCATTATAAAAAACATCATGTGATAAAAATATATTAATGAAAAAACACACTATATTTTTTTAGCCTTTGAGACAATAAATACTAGACAAAAAACTAGACCAAAACTAGGCCAAATATTGGATACATCTGATATTGAATCCTTCCAAAATCCGTTGAAATCAAAAAAACAACCAGTAGTGGATCCACACACAATAAGGTGTCCTATGTCTCTTTCCCCTTGAACCCATGGTTCTGAAAGTTATATGTTTGTCAAATTAAATATCAAAACCATTATCATAATGTATTTAATATTTTTAAAATCCAATACTAAATATTTTTTTTGAAAACAACATTTCAGAATCCAATCCAAATTTGTTTTTTTTAAGTTAATACACTTTAAAATATTTATTTCTCCAAGAAATCCCTTGAAACCACCAATTGCTTTAATTATTTAAACAATATAGTGGAATTTATCATGAAATGAGAAATCATTCATCGAATTTTCCAATTATATTGAAAAAATACCTGAAAAATGTATAATCCATTCTTCGTTTGACAGTGGTGATTGGAAATCAAGAGATCGAAATAGAATGTTAATGCATACTATGAAATTTCAATGGATCTATAGTAAATTCTATCAAATATGGAATCCAAAACCAGAAAAATATCCAATATAGTTTCAACCGATAGGGGGATGAAATACATGAATGAACTCTTACTGGAAGAGCCACACCAAAAAAAACATAACGATCGATCATGAATGAGTGATTATGACATAATGAAGTTCACAATAATATGTTGTGGTGATCTCAAGGATGAGAGAGGGAGGCTGTAGATGGAATGAAAAAAATCAGATGAGCAGTGCCTAACACATTCTGAACACATGATTTACATGGTGTGTAATACCATTACTTTTTAGGAATTCCACAATATCCAAAAATTCAAAAAAATGTTCTATTTTTATAAAAACCATATTTTTTCTATTAAATAATGTGTATCCTTTTTATGGTGTATAATTGATTCCCATATAGACCTAGATTCATGAAATCCTCCAGTTGAATATTACATGACATGTAATCCCTTTAAACAGTCTATGGTCACCCAACAGAGAATGTACATGATAGTTTCTATAGAAAAAATTAAATCAATAATGGAAAACATCAAATTAGGTTGGGATTACTAGGAAAGTGTAAATGGGTGTTACAACCACAATATGTATTTAATAACAGATGTTAAGATATAGATATATTTCACTGAAATAAAAAATGATTATTTAGTTTCCCCTTTCTTTAATGTGTAGTTCTTCTTCATGTTTCCTAGCATGCCATATGAAAATCATACCTCATTTTTTTGTATTTTTACTATTACATATTCATCTTTTTGAAATTTGGTTCTCATGAACCTTACACAAGTAATGAGTATTGGGACACATTACCATTTTATTCTATTTCACATTCTCTATAAGTTCTTAATGTTTTACACTCCCTATTTACTTGTCAGTATGGGGAATTAGAGTATGTTTTGAAAAAGTATCTGATCTATTTCTTATATTGTATTCGAAATGTTTATATTGAAGGATTAATGCATTAAGGAATATATTAGCTAATTTCCAATACAATCAAGAATCATAAATCCTAATTTGTCTAAGATCACTAAATGTCCAATAATGTATACTATTTGAGAACCATCTGCCAGTAAATCTTCAATATTGCATGTGAATTGTGCATTGGAGATCTCATATCTACCTTGTCTCAACTTATATTGAAAGAGATCATAATTATGACATATTTTTTTATACCAATCCATATCATCAAGTTTCATTAAAATATCAATGATCGTCAAATTAACCTAAAATATTTTACATTTTTGGTATAATTAAATTTTTTTATGAAGAGAAACAATTCTTCTTTACAGTCCTCATGGCCAGGTGCATCTAGAACTGGCGTTTCTATCTCATATGATTTCCATTCATGGTGTAAAAAAATAGGAATGTAACTTTTCTGTTATTATAAATTAGTTTCTCTGATTTGGTTATCCTTCCCATGTTTGTATTATTGTGATATATTTATATCCATGTGGGATTATATTTCATCAATCATGAAGAGAAAATTTTTAGTACTCCATCTGATTTATAATTTTTTGAAACATGTATTTAATATATTGAATGCCAAATAATTTAAAGAAACCCAAAAAAAAAATAAACACGCACAAACATCCATAAATGAATTCATGAACTTCCATACATTAATTCATGAAAATCTATATAATATCTATTATGAATAATCTCTGACATTTTTCATGAACTTCTATACATGAATTCATGAATTTAGACCATAAAAACCATTGAAATTAACACCCACGAACAATAGAATTGACAATTATAACTCATTTACAAGAAAATAAATTTACTTAGAAAAACAATAAAGAATCAAATTAATGTAAAAATGGTTATATATTTATTTTTTAATTAATTTATATTTATTATCTATATAAAAAAATGTATAAATAACTCAATATAATTTATGTGGATTCTTGAACCCCACTCCATTTCCATGGTGGTTCCCTCTTTCATGACAATTTCAGTATGTGTATTCATTTAGTGATACATAAATTGAATTGAATTTATTATATCTATTTATTTTCATTTATATATTTGTCTTTTAATTGAGTTTATGGAAAACAAAATGATTTCAAAATGTAATATTCTTTTTAAAACACACATTATACCCCTATAGATACAATTTCTTCTTCAATCAAGATTGACGAATCTTATAGAAAGTATAATTTTCTCCCACACTTTTGTGAACCCCAAATATTATTCATGAATTTATGATTTATGAAATTAAACTCATTATAATACATGGTTTATTTGATATCAAAGATTGATCTATGTTCTGTGTAGTAAGTAAGATTATGTAAAAGCTATGATGTGATGGGTGCGCACAAAAATTTATAGCACATGTAAATGTTAAGATGTGACATGTGTGAATGAAATTTTATAGTGATCCAATTCATTGGGAATTTTATTTATCTCATAAGTTAAATTTAAATATTAGTTAACATTATATTATCTTTTTTCTCAACATTGTGTGTTAGTTGACCACTAAGGCATGATGTTTCATTTTTACACAATGCCACATTCCATGACTTTATCAAATTATTCATATCATAATAATGTCACTGAAATTTTTATTATGTTATATTGATGATGATTATGATCACTAATGTTTCATGTTTTGTATTCATTCTATTACTGGTCTTTTATTCCACCACTTCTTTTCATGTATTTCCTCAAGGGAATAGTTGTAATAAGAAGAACACACAGGAAAATATGAAGCTAGAGAAGAAGGAATTAAATAATTTTTTGTTTTATTATGGAAATGATATATATGGTCCTCATATTCTTTATGATCTAATACTTTTTCTCTTGTTTTTGTATCACTATAATTTTATTCATCATTAAAATATTATAAAAAATATATAATAATATTTAGATTTATATATTATAGTATTTGTAGTAGTGGATGTAATAGAATTTGAAAAGAGGGAGTATACACCTGGTTTGTTTGTGAACATTACACTTCTATCGTGTGATAAGGATGAATAAATTCAAACATATCTTACAATATAGGGGATTTTTGGAGCGCTATTAAATTTTTTGAAAGAGAAAAATTTCACAGTTAATAGATATTATATATCACTTAGAAGATCAATGCAACAATGAAACAATTTTATAGTCTTTTTGTGAGACATTTTTTTTCATATTCTATAACAATTAATCTGTATCCCCTAATTTTCTTATGAACCATTGCGATTATAGTGTATTTAGGGTGTTAAGTGATTAAAAATCATGTTAATGAGTATCTACTCATTTTATGTTTTGAACAAATTATTGCAAGTGTCTTTGTTTTTTTCTTTCATCTGTGTGTGAGTTATCCAATGAGACCACTCAATATAATAAGGGTTATTGTTTTATTTAATTTTTAATCATAAATTGGGAAATTTTAATATTATTCAATGATTCAAGTACCCACTATTGAACTAACACTATGTCTATGTCCATCACACATACCATTTTTTTTCAATCCTTTAAATTAGAGTGATATAAATTAATTAAATTAATGACTTACTATTCACCATTATATTAAACTCATTGAGAACTTTTTGATTCATTAATTTCTATGAAATTTGGTTCCTTAATGAAGAATATATTATCATGTATTTATATGTTATTATATTGTAAGGTTCTTCAATTATAAACTCATCAAATCCATTATATGCTAGAGTATAAATATTAACATTAAGATAATTAGGTAGAAACATCGTCAATTTTATTACAAAAATACGTTTTCATAAAATCATATAGAATTCTAGATCAAGATAATAACGTAATTAAAATTAATTAATGACTTTTATAATTATTCATATGTACATATTAAAATCTCTTAAAATTGTACACAATAAGTTCTTAGATTTGAATCTCTAACCATATTTTATCTTTTATCAATGTCATAATGTTTTCTCTATTATAGTGAAATGAGAGGAAAAAATTGTATTATCTTATATATAATTAATCATTATTTCCTCTTGTAATTTAAACCCATATATCTATTATAAATATGAACTATAGTCATTATGATGTAATGAACATCCATAATAATGATTAAATACACAAAAAAATTCAATCTTTCCTTGAGTAATGTCATTTTCTACAAAAATTGTGAAAACCCATCATATTTACGGATTTCATTTTCTCTTGGAAAATTATTCAAACTAAAATATATAGTATAAAATTAAAAATTAATATTCTAAGTGAAAACCTAGAAGAAAAAATATGGAACTAGATTAAATAATTTCTTTTGATAGAAGGCCATTCTCTGATATTAATTAATGTCATATCAAAGAAACAATAAATAAAATACAAGATATAATTTTTCATAAATTCTTTGATAAATATTTAAATTCAAAATAAATAAATTTGTGAACTACTTGCGGTGAAGCAATGTATGAAACATTTATTCATTAAAATATTATAATTTTTTTGAGTGTGTATTACATCAAATTTATTAAAGAAAATTATTGTTCATGGGAGATAAAGATAAAGATTAACTAATTAAAAAAAATAAGAAAACTCACTTTTTATACTCTTTAATTAATAATTTATTACATAAAACATAATAAACAAAATAAAAGATGATTTTGAGGCATATTCTCTTTGGGAAATTTTGAACATAGGATACTAACATGAGTATAGGTATAATGTTCTTAAAAAAACACTAAAATATGTCATTATATTCCATAGATCATCTAATACTTCGCAAAATATCCATGGAACATACATAATAATGTTTTAAAAAATAAATCCTAGTAATGTAATAATGAAATCACATAAAAAGGTAATGCAGTACATGTGTGTCATGAGAAAAAACACAGTGACATAAAGAGGTGATAATCATAATCATGAACATCAAAGCATGGTATAATATGATAACATTAAGGCGATATAATGAATGATGAAACAATATATAAAATGAAATCATAATCATATGTCATGTCTAACTATATATATTATATGATATCATTCATCGGAGAACTTCCCATGATCATACATGGTATCTCATGAGATAAAAACACTAACCAATGCATTGGAGAGCTATATAATTCTAATACCACCTATCACATTCATATCATGTATGTAATCTTGTATTCCATATATATCATAAAACATAAGATAACAATTCATAAATTTAAATCCCAAGAATAAGTTTTTTTATCATATAAATGGATGTACCCTTTCAATGAAGGTTTAGTACATATATAAGAATATTTTTGAGTGGAAATGAGGATGGGTATTTACTATACAAATTATTTTATGCAAAACTATAAAATAATTTCAGGAGAAGGTAAATTTGACATAATGATTCATGGAAGGGTTTTATGAGAGTAAAATGGGAACTCTAATTAAGTTTACATCATAATAACAGTAAAAGGGATGTTTAAAAACATTTTCATACATGAACAATTTGAAATCAAAAACCATAATAAAAATAAATTTCTTGAAAAATTAGAAGGATTAGATGATCCCTTAACTGCATTGGGTTATTCTAAAATCATGAAATTATCTTAATAAGTGATTGAAAAGAACTTATGGGTTATTTAGAGATGGGGAGGGGGATTAAATTAGTTCTCAATGGGGTTTGAGTGATGATGAGTGGTATTTTTGGTGTATATTTATTGAAAAATATAGGGGAATCCATTAATTATTTCTAATTTATGTTTTGGACTCAATAAAATTAAATAATAGAAAAAAATATTCGATGAATTTCCCCAAGGATACAACCAAAGAGGAGTACATTTCATTATTTTATACGTATAATAACTAACTTCAATAATATAATACAGTTTGTGATTTCAAAGTGAGTCATGTTCATAAATTATTGATTTTAAAGTCATAATATAAAATATAGGTTTTTTAGGATTCATAAATGGATTATAAAATTAACAAAATATCATCAAAACACGTTATTTTAATGGTGAAATATATTTTGGGGGTAATTTTGATATTTTTTATTACATCAGTTTTAGGATTATAGGATTACATAATACATAATGTTTATTTATACAATATTTAATTTTTTCCAAAAAACACATCAGTATTGGGTAATAATGAAAAATTAACAATTGGATAATTTTAATAATGTAAAATAAAAAATAATATTTATTTTATCAAAATAATTCTATAAAAATTATAATTGAATACCATATATAAAAATAATCACATATTGAAATAATTTTCATTATTTATGAAAATAATAGTTATCTGACCATTTTAAGATTACATTGGACTTCATTAAATTAAATTATCATTAATATTTAAACAAATATTAATCCGTAATTTTTTTAATGAAAATATCAAATATTTCAAAATTATTTCATTTATCCAAAGGAATGTTATAATTGAAACCATATATATTCTAAAATTAAAATTGTGGATTCTCCATATCAAATTATATTTTCTATAAAACTCATTATATAATAAATTCTAAATAAATAATAAAAAACAATATATATTATAATTATTTCATTTAAAATGGGATATAATATTTCATATTTCTATGGTATATACATGAAACACTTCATTACACCTATGTATTCTGTAAGGGTAAGGTGTTTTATATCGACACTTTCTTGGGGAGCATTGATGAAAATTGTTTGTGTCCTAATAGTGATAATCATGAAGTTCACCAAAAAATAGTGTTTCTCAGGGTTCATGTGTTAAATTTTGGATTTTTCATTGTCTAGGAAAAATCCCAGTGATTCCTCCTCCTAAGGAATCAACATTGAGTGTGCTTTACAGAGTACGATCCAATTTTTCAAGGAAATCACTTCTTTCATCTATATTAACAATATTTTATTATAACTAGTAATATATATAAATATTAATTGTCACTATAAAATGAATATATTGTCAATGGTTATGATTTGTAATGATGTTTTTAATTTTATATGATATATCAGTCCAAATGCCAGATTAGTTCATTTGTTTTCTATAACTACAGTTCTTAATAATGGATTTATTCATTTAAAAAGGGAAATTAATTTATAAACGTTTTTTTTCATTACATTCATCGCCTTCATAAATTTCACAATTTAAATTTAATTTCTTGTAATAAAATAGATTGGGTACTTATGTTTCAACTCCTATTATGTTTCCCAAAATGCATCCTAAAACATGTGGTTCTTCTACAACACATTTACTAGGTGAGTATTATTTTTTCATAGAGTTGTGTATCTAAGATCTGCAATCTTTATCAGGTACTCATTATATTAATGATTATTCTCTAGGGGTCATACATCTAGATTTTTTACATGGGAGGGATCTTTTGTGTACTTCCTCAATGGGGATACATATAACACATCACGTATTTGAGATATATTCAGTGGGACTTCTAGTGGATATGCTAAATCTAAAATGAGATAAAATATAAAAAATGGGTTTATGTATCATAGACTAAGAACTCCGTCCTAAAAAACCATGTGAATTTCTACATTGATGATATAAAAAAGGAAGACATTATATTTATCCTCAAACTACAATTATCATCGATGATTGTCTACATAGATTTTCTATCATCTTTGTGTGGATTTAATATTACTCTGAAGGGTTTGGACCATATATTTCATCTCATAGACATGACTTGGTCACCTCAATATATACTCTTCATCTTCATCTGAAAATTTTGTAGTCCAACACCTACCTCAAAATATATCCACATATGGTTTAATTTTCTTGAGAGAATGGGAACTATTTTTATATGATAAGTCCACTATGGTATCATATTTATCCCAAAATACTTGTAATTACATTGATCATTATCTAAATAAATCCTCTAGAGTTTGAATGGTTTTTTTAGATTATACATCATTTTGAGTGTGATAAACATCAATGAAACAAAACTCTTTATTTAATTATTTCTGAATTCTTCTTTTGAACCTTGTGGTTTACCTCAAATATCAATCAAATAAAATAGAGAGCAGAACTCCATTCAGTATTACCATATAACTTATGTAAATAATGTATTTTTGGTTAAGATATAAATCTTATTTAATTTAAATAAAATATAGTGACTTTATAAGGAGATCAACAACCACCCAGATGGGGTTATTTTATTTAGATGTATTGGGGAGTCCGATGATGAAAATCATGGTTATGATTTCCATTTTACATATTGGAATGGTAATTTTTCTTCATCATATCCAAAAAATTCATTCTTTTATCCTTGAATTGTATTCATACTATGCATCAATATAAAAATTCAACATTATCCCCATTCATGTAATCCCCACCAAAATTTTCATTATATATATATATATATATATTTATTTATTTATTTTTATTAATAATAGTTATTCATAGATGTAAAGAGTATAATGATCTATGTGAAACATCCAGAAGTTCCCTATTCATCTCTATTTTTTAGGGGAAACATATCTAGGTTATAAACCTTATATCTCCATAATTAGAAAATTTGAACAAAAGAATATTTTCTATATTTTATATCCTACTAATATTTTTGGTACTCTTTGATACTATGAAGTATGAATGTTTGAGTATTTATTTAAAAACGTTACGATGAATTTCCTTTGATTATTCCCATGTACATCATTTTCATATACTATGTGATTGGATCTCATTAAATCCTCTTGAAGGATATGGTTGCAAGATCCTTTCTTCTTAGAGAATCAATCACTTTTTTAACCTTAGTTGGATGGAAATATGTCAACTAATCATAATACATGATTATATTTAACCAGATTCATTAGTTCATACTGAGACCATTTTGTGTGAACATAAAAATGGATTTTTTATGATCTGTATATATGTCACACTTCTCATTATAGTGATAATTTAACCAAATCATCAATGTGAAGATCACTCCAGCCAGTTCTAGATCATGTCTAGGGTAATTATATATAACAATCGTTAATTGGTGGGATGTATAGTCAATTAAATTTTCATCTTTCATGAGTATAAAACCAAATCCATTTTTGTAATCTTCATTTTATATCATAAATCCATCCGCACTTATTGGTAATGTTAACATAGTTGTATTGATTACCCTCATATGTTAATCATTAAATATCTCAAAACATTCATAATTCTAGTCAAACATGATTCTATTTATGGTTATCATGGTTTTTGGGAATAAAAATCGTGTCAATGTTTACACAAATCGTTGATAGTATCACTAAAATATAAGGAAATAATGAATTTTTTTCGAGTGTTTGGTATATACCATCCATAAATTACATTTTTTTAAGGATCATTAAATATCAATTAAATGATGAGAAAATTCCCTATTAATTTTACTTAAATCATCAGGAAATCTCATTTATTTTACATCTCTTGTGAATCATCCTTTCAAATTTTTTTAAGAATACCATTCAAATAATCCACATTTTCATCCATGCTTTTGGTGGATATTAGAATATAATATTTAATTAATACCTAAAATTTAAGGTAATACCATAATACTCGATTCATTAGGACCATAAAATTATTTTGGGAATTAATTAGTCAAAATGAAATCAGTATAAACATACTGCATCTATAAAATATATAATTTTTTTAGTTATATCCTACTTATTTAACTTTTCTTGATTATATCCCATCCAAATATCCACATTATATATTATTGGTGTCCACATAGCTCATTAAAAAATTCATTAATATATGGAAGAGGATACTTATCATTTACCATGACAATTTTGAGTTCATGTTAATCAATACAAAGGTAGACTTAACATTCCTTTTTTCTTGATGAAAATGAATAGTGCACACCACAGTGAAGAAATTGGGAATATAAACAATTTACCAAGATTATATTATAGTTGATTCCACATATATTCAAGGAATACATAAGACATTCAATATGGGGTCTTGGATACGTGGAACGTTTTGGGTATTATTTCAATCAAGAACTCAATCTATCAGCTAGGACGGAGACAAGGAATCTATATTGAGAATAACATCAGTGTTTTCCCACATAGTAGATATGTCATCGAGGATGACATTTTTCTTTAGAATTAATGAATTTACCTATAATGTATTACTCATAAGGGAATTATATCAATTCTATGGATAATGTATTCAAAGGATATTCATCCTCCTACTTTAACGTGTATAGAATGAGGGGATATTTTTATACAAAGGGATATTTACTTCTCTCTGTAATTTATGTGGTATCTATATAAGAACAATCTATCCAAACATATAATTTCACAATATTCAACTTAAATGAGTATAACAATGTTTTTATGGAAATTAATCACACACATTTTGATATTTAATGAATTATTTTCTGAGTATGAACCAATTGAATATTTATTCATCTTCACTGATAACTCATATTTCATGTTTTGAGATGTTCATTGAATAGTTTTACTAAACATACATGATGCGAATGAGTGTTTAGAACTATAATCGAAAGGTATTTTCACTATCCTTGAATTAATAACTATGGTATCTATAGCCACTTCATTGTTGGGATCCATCAAAGAAGTTGTGATTGAATAATATTTCTCTTAATCTCAAGAACATGGAGATGTTTTTCATTGGTTATCATAAAAAAAACCCTTAGATGAGTGCATCGATTCTCATAATTTCATTTTTACTTTTAATTGAAATTTTAAAATAGGATGATGGTTGACTGGTTCATTACTTTCACTAATCACATTGGTATTTATTATAGTGGTGCCCTTACTTCCCACAACCAAAGAATTTTCTTGTCCTCTTTAGGAAATTTCAATGATGCCTCTTCCCATACCTATATAAAGTGGGATGTGGGACATTAATACCCTATTGAGATTTATCCATCAATATATTGGACCTAAAATCTAATATATACTTTATATCTCCTGACCTACGAGACCCTTGAGACTTAGGGATCCCCATTTCAATTTTAAGGGCATGACATACAATTTTCTCAATGATTTCAAAGTATAAAATTGAAAAAAAAACAATTCATAGACATGAAATTATCCTACAAAATATGTTGAAAAATATACATTTGGGTTAATGAAATGGAGAGAAGAATATCATCAAACTATTATGAATTTATTATCATACACCATGATGTATTCATAATCATTTTCGTGGATTCTAATGAAATCCTTATCCCTTTTAAGATATTGATTACATTGAATATATTTATCAAAAAACATTTTATGGAAATATTTCAACTATAATGATATGATCTTATAATCATGATTTTATATTTGATTAATTTACACTATTTTATAACATCTCCCTTTATACCAGAAACAACCAGCGTGACCATATCTTTTTCATAGAATTGATGGATGTGGGAGATATTAGGACTAGAGTTTTTCTAATTCTATATGATTAAGGAATCATAAGATCCACTAAATGTTAATGGTATTTAGTTCACAAATGTCTTAATTGAAACTAGGTATTTCTTCAAGGGTGATGTTGGTGTTTTTCTAGACTCATGTTTCTATTCAAAACATTAGTTAATTGAGAATGTATTTTCATGAAGCTCTGATATCCTTCTCCCACCATGTTGTGTAGTCATCACATTTACCCTCAAAATGGTTTTTTATGTATATCATCATATTTCTAGTAATTGACTAAAACAAAGGGAAAATTATAAATGAGAATAATAAAGGAAATAATGAAAATTAATGGGAAAATCATTAATGAAATTTAGTCATTAAGATAAGAATTTCTAGGTTTTTAATATGATATCCAAAGTCTATTTCATAATATAAAATTTTATGTGAATTTTTTTCCCATTATTATGGGTTGTAAATAGCTGTTAAATTTACCAAATAACGTCCCTTAAGAATATCAGACTTGTTGTCCAAATAGGCTCATTTTCATGCTCGGGTGATGATCATGTCAATTATTGATGATCCATTTCTAGGATTATTACCACTTGATACAACGGGGTTAGATCCCCATCCACTTATAGTATCTATAGAGGTATTTATTATCTTATGAACCACGTAATATTTACACTACTGAAATTTGGGGAAATTTTTTAATGTTTTGTGTTTTCCTGAATGCATTTACAAGTGTTTTATAAAACTAATTCACAAAAATAACCAAACATTCCTCTGATCATAAATATGAGAAATCCATACCTATTATGCACTTTTATTTAATATTTAATAAAGAAATGAAACTTAATATAAAACCAAAATATTTTGATGCCAACCACCTTTAGGAAAATAATTTCATTTCAAGGTAACAAGAACATTGGTACAAAGAATGTTATTTAAAAACTCTAAATCAGTATATTATAGTCCATAAATCTTATTATGTTTCAGGAGAGATTTTTAGGACACACCTAATAAAGGGAAGGGAAACAAAGACCAATACAAGAGTAATAAAATAATAGAATAAGTTAAATAAGTACTTGTGAGTCTAGAGACATAACACAGTAACATGAAATGATAGAATCGTAATCACAAACATTGAAGCATTGTATAATATGATGTCATCAAGGAAAAATAAACAATTTAGAAACAACATAAAAAATTACATAATAAACATTAGTCAAGGAAAACCAATGATACATCATGATATAGAATTTATAGGATAACCTAATGTTACCCATACAAGGTATCTCATTATATAAAAAAATTACCAAATTCAATGGAGGATTATATAATTACAGGACAATTTATAACTTTAATATCATCTAAATGAATTTATGGGCCACATAGATCAAACAAAATAATAATTTTTTTCATCACATTTAAAACCAAAATTGAGGATTTTTATTACATAAATTGAATTCACTAATCAATGATGGATAGTTACACTAGGTGACTAAAATTGGGTTTAAATGGGGATTAGCATTAACTACATAATATTTAGGCATAAAATTTCATATGATAATTATTGAAACATGATATGTGTACATAAAGATTCATGGAAGGGTTTAATTATTGTGAAATGGGGTCTGTAATTACAAAGAAATCATAGAAACACTTACTTGGGTGTTTAAAAACATATTACTACATGAATAACTAGAAATAAAAGGGCATATTAAAAATAAATTTCTTGAAAACGGAAGGGGGAGGGTCACATACCATGATAGGGCTCTTATAAAATCATTAGATGATGTTATTAAGATATTGGGAATAACATTAATGTTATTATAGAGGTATATAGAGTGTAATTTCGTTCCCAATGGGTTTTAAGTGAATATGAGTGGGAGGTTGTCTGGGTATTTATTGAAAACAATAGAGGGATTATCAATTAATTACAAAACATAGGTTTGGACTCTGTATAAAATTTTTAAAAAAACAAAAACATTTATATTGTTTATCCCATGGTCTCTACCAATGTTGAGTTCATATCAATATTTTATCAGGAGAAGAACCTAAATCAATATAATAATTACATGGGTGAAGTGGAAACAATCCATGATAATAAATAAATGATTAATAAATATTATAATATAATATTGGTTTCATACAATTCATTATAACATTATAAAACAAATAAAATATATTCAAAATCATATTACTTTAAAGGGGGAACATAATTTTGGTTTATTATAACTTTATTGTATTTATTGAATATTTTTTTAAATTTTATTATGTCATGATACAAAATGTATATTTCTACCATATTTAATTGTTACCCAAAAACATCATTGTCTCCTGAAATATTGTAAAATTCACAATAGGATAATTTATACAATCTAATTTCAAAAATAATATTTACTTTATAATAATAATAATATAAATATAGTTATTTATTACATAAAAAAACCCCTTTTTAAAAAACACATATTTTAACGACGATAAAAAGATTATAACCCTTATAGAGATTATATTATACTTAATTAATTTATATTATCATTTATATTTTAATTAATATTTTATTAATAATTAGAAATATTTAAAATATATTTTATTTTAAAATTCATGAATTTATCAGATGAGTTTCTTATTCAAAACTATATATATTCTAGACTGATAAATTTTTATCTTTCTATCGAAATATAATTTTTGTTAAACTCATTATATGTTAATTTTAAAATTAATAATAATGAAGAATAAGTTTATGCATTATTTCATTTTAAATGAGATGCCAAAATTTATACTTATAGGTTCTTGATACATAATCCCTTATTACACTAGCGTATTCTATAAGGGTATATTGTGTAATGGTTACACATTCATATGGTGGTTTAGTAGACATGGTTTGTGTTTTGATATCAATAATAATAAACCTTTCCTATAAATGGTTTTATACATGCTTCATTAATTGAATTTTGGTTTTGGATTTTTATGGTAAAATCCTAGTGATTCCATCTCCCTTAGAATCTCTTATAAATTGGCATTATTGGGTGTCATCATTTTGTTCAAGGTCATCACTTTTTTCCGTCCATGTCAATTAAATATTTTCATAACAATTAACATATAATAATATTATGAAAAATTGAAAAATAAATATATTATTAATGGTCATGAAGCTTAGCTATCTTTTAATTATGAGAAGATTTGTCGATCCAAAATACAAATTGGTTCATCTGTTTTCTATAACTACGTTACATAATAAGGCTTTTTTTAATATAAAAAAAGTAATTTTATTTATAGAATTTTATGCCATTATAAAACAAATCTCCCTTTTCATCAAATGGTTTTATTCAGTTATTATTTCTTTAATGATAAATTATTTTCATCCTTCTTCACATGTCCTTTTTTATTATTAATATTGAATAATGGATTTGTTGTGACAATATCATCCTAAATTCATGTAAGCATATAAAACAATAATACATCAAATGATTAAAAATAATACATCCTAAAACCCATGATTGATCTTATTCATGGATCCTTAAGTTACTAAAATTTAATAATCACTATTTAATATGTTGGAGACTACATAAAACCATACCTTATTTCGTTGGATTAATCCCATGAATTTTTGTGTGTCTATCTTAATGTTTGATCATTCTTATAAAATTATAATACAAAATATTTAGAAACAACCATAAATCAGGGTGTCGTGAGGACCATTACTAATTAATATATGGTTCATATCATATTATAAAATCAAGGACCAAATCACATAATCTAATATTTGAAATATTCACCAAGATCTAAAACATTCATATATATCCGGAAATCATTATTACATGTTATATTTAGTCATGGTGAAATAATTTGACGCATTAAATTCGCCTAAAAACTGATAAATTAACCACATTGTGACAAAAAAATGCTTTTTCAAAGCTTAAACCTTTAATTATAATAGAAAAAATTGGACTAAGAATTATTTGATGAATTAATATACTATGCAATAATTCTCAATGTTATGGGTTGAAATAATATCTATAACAATTATATTTGAATCCAAATTGTCACTTTAAACCAACAAAAAGGTTGTTTTTTCGTAACACTATGATAATTAAAAGAGGATTAATGTGACATACCTCAATAAAATGTTCTAAAAACTGTTTGTATTATAATAGGATTTTCATATATATATATATATTATTTCAATAATTTTTTTTCAATAATATATACCCAATCATGGTTTTATTTTCAAAACCCTAGAGAACAACCTTCCATTCCCCCATTAATGACTCCAATTAAACTCTAACTCACCAACGATCATGTTGAAAATTAGTACAATATGAATGAAACATCAGAAATCATGAATTATAATACCAACAAACTAGTAATAGTATCCTCCCATTGCGAGAGTGATGTGAATTACTTATTACTTGATATAATTATATTTTTCATAGTATACCAACCTATAGTATGATGATGAATACTTTTTTGAAAAATAATAATTTAGGGCTTCTAAAATCTCTATTTGTAAACTCACTTCATAAAGAATTTTACTGATAATTTCCATATAATGGATAAAATTCTAATTAATTCTATTTTCTATTACTTGGGAGTTATAAAAGATCTATTTTAATATTCAACACTTGATATAACATGGTTGGTAATAGTTATAAGAATAACCAAAGTATTTGAAATCCTAATTGGTAATCATTGAAAGATAAATTTTATTTTCCATCAGTTTTTTTCTAATTCATTCCAATTTCTAGCAATTAAATAAATTATTTCTACATTTAATAATAATAATATATAGTAAAAGTTTACTAAATTTTTATGAGAATTTCAAAAATGAATCTTATGATAGAATTTCCCTTGACCCCTTTATTTGAACCAATGTTTATTTAATTTTTACCCTCATATTCTTTTTATTTAAATTCCAAAAATTAATTGAATTTTTTTTGAAACTACGTATGATTTGAATAAAACATGTATATATATTTTAATATATTTTACTAGATAAAATGAAATAAATAAACATTAATATAGACTCTCATTAACTAAATTCTTACTGTAATAAGCGGTTAGATATATATTTTATTTGGTCCTACACAAAATATGCATTTCTTCTAATAATTTATTTATAGATGATTTCATCTTATACATATATAATGAAATAAAATATATGAAATGGGTGAGATAAAATAGTCAATATGGTGTTCTATATCAAATAAGCTACATATGATGACAGAAGTGTTAATAATAAATATCGGAGTAATTCATAAACAATAATCCTTATTAATTAATATAATAAGTAATACAGAATCTCATATAACAGAAATAATTGATATAATAATTATTAAAATGCATAATAAAAGAGATCATAACCTATTGTGGAGGCATCATTCTGTGTAATCATAAATAATTTTTTTATTTAATACATTCCATTACCATAGTTATCTCATGATATATACTAGTGTAATAAGGGGGTATTCTAGGCCCTACTAATTACATAAATAATTTAATTTATTTAAATATAATATAAACATTTATGGGATATATATATATATATAAATTTTTAATAATTGATGTCATATTAATACATGAAAAAATAATTCTATGTTGGAATTATGAGGTTTTCCAATATATATTAAATAAATATGTTGTCACATCAATATTTTTCCTGGGTAAATTAAAAAATATAGTTATCTATTTTTGTAACCTTAATGAAGAATAATAATGCATATGGTATACACAATGTGGAGTATGTAGAAAGGTAATAGTATAAAAATAATCATTATAAATAGTTGATGATAAGGAAATACAAGGATATTGATTGATCAATCCTCTCATTGACATTTAATTTCCACCTTACCATGGACACAACGATATTGGAATAATATATAATCAATAAAGGGATTATTTAAAAAAAAGCTGGCTTATGGAAAGGGTTTAATGAGTTATAGTAAAACATACAACATTGGTGTTATTTATTGATATAGATGAAAAAATAGAGGAATAATAGAATACGAAGTAATTAAGAATAATTTATAAATATATTAATGATTTAATGGATATTGAAAATATAGATGTGTGGAGTAAAAAGAATAAGAATGTTACAAAATTATATATAAGGAATATAGAATTTAAAAATTCAAAAGTAATAATCACAATAATGTAATATTTTATATTCTTTTTCAATAATCTATTTTTATTACATAGATATTTAATTAAACTTTATTCATGATTGGATCCAATAAAGGATATATTTATTTAATTGGGTCTTAATAAAATGATGGTAATTACATTTAATTTTTTTAAGTGGGATTTTTTTATTATAATGTTGAAAATTATAAATTTATCTTCAATATAGTGTTGCACTGAGAAATGAAATTTTTTATTATATCATGAATGGAATACATAATTTTATTTAAAATAATCACAATTTTATATCATCATTGAAATCATTTCAGTAAATAATAATAGTTTTTAAATAAATAAAACTTTTAAAAATAATATTTTATTTACAATTTATCAATAGATTCATTGTTTTTTATTTTACCAAGAATATTTGGTTTTTTATTTCTATGAAGCTAGTAAGATACTAAAGTTCAGATAATTCAATGAGAATCATTAATTTAATATATAAATAGGTATGGCTTATTGATCTAGTGAATTTCTTTTGATAAATTAATTTATTTTTTCCCTGAATTAGTATTATTTTCTATTTTTAATGAATAATGGAATAAAACTACATTATTATGAATATAAAAAATGATTAATGTAATAAAATTAAAATAAGATCAATTAGAGCTATGGAATAAGTCAATGTTTACATATATGTTCAATACTATCAAACTTGTATCTATGATTTTGAGTCTCAAAACTTAAAGGCATGAAGAAATACTTATAGACTGTGATTTTATGTATAAAAAACAATTCTATGTAATAATAATTTTAAAATTTGGATTTATGGTTTTATATTAAAATTATATGAATTTTTTAAATATTTTTAAATATTTTTTAGGCTAAATAACATTCAATAAACATATTCATTTAATTTTTATAAAATTAAATAAATATATCTGAATAAGAAATAATGACACCAAGAAAGTAACTTTCTAATGCAAGAACTAAGAGTTATTGATGATATATTTTTCTCTCATTTTTACATTATATTTTATTTTTATGTCCTATTTTCTTGATTCATATCTTAAAACATGTATTTTTTGAATACTAATGAATAAATGTAAAATTATTGAAAAATTTCAATCAAAAAAATATTTTTTACTCTATGAAACCACCATTTTATTGGAAAGTATTGAAGAACGATATTAAATTAAATGATGCTTCTTACATGTGATGATTATATTGTAGTAACCCAATCAACGATAAAAAATCACTAGGATAGTCCACATATCCCAATATATTGATGGATTCATCAGGTTTCATGAATCATTCTTATGTGAGGGTGGGTTTTGCAATCCACATGATTAGATGACCAGGCATATGTGGCTCGGTTAATCAATGAAATGTTTAAGATGATATTTTATTGAACATTAGATCCAATAAAATACATGTATAATTTAAATGATAGGGGACATGACGTGAGAGGTATCTATGAGCTCAATGGGGACTGAGATTCCATTACAACCCCCAGATTTGCTAGATCATTCTATATTATGGGTGGTAAAGTTTTGAGTCAAATTATAATGAAAAAATGCATTGTCTCATATCAATAGTTCATACCAAACCTGAACCTTTTTTGGTTGTTTTAAAATAAGTTTACGAGTTAAAATTAACAAATTAATATTATCAAATATTCAACGTCTTGTATTGAATTTCAATTATCATAGTCTTTAATGTGTCTGTTTGTTGTTGACCTAGGTTGGTTATGATAAGGAATTTGACTCTATTAAGTGATTTAAAATATATTCCATGACTGAATCATTAAAACTAAAATAGTGTTATTATTTTAATAAAATATAATAAAAATTAGATGAAAAATAATTAAAATAAAAGTGAATTTTATGGTGATATTTTGATGTAATTAAAAGTAATTATTAAGTCATTATGGAGAAATGAATTTTATATGGGAGAATATAGTTCTAGTAAATGATGTAAATAATGGTTCTCAAATTATAAAAGATATATTTATTAAAATATAATGTTATAAAATATTTCCAGTATTATTTATATTAAAATGAATGGAGGGAATGAATTAGTCAATAAGAATAGTAATTATTTACTAAATCATAGAAATTTTAATAAAATTAATTAACTGAAAGTGGGTCTCACATATTTAAATATATATTGATATATTTCATTCATTAAAAAATTGTAGTTTAAATTAAGATGATCTATATTGAAATTATTTGATACTGATGTTCTAATATATAAATTGAAAAGGTCAATGAACCTAAAAACTTTACAAATGATAAATTAACCTCTATATCTATTTCAGTTTTTTAATAGTAATATTTTGTTTTATTCAAATATAATGAGAAGACTAAAAAATTCCTTAATAACTGAGGTGGTAAATTCCTTTGAATATATATTCAAATATAAATTTGAGAATAATGTGAAAAAAATTTGATTACTCTTTTGATAACTTATCATTTGTGGATATAATGATATGATATATAAACTTATATTAGTATTATATTATTTTAAAAAATAGATTAATATAATTGTTAAAATTAAATTTATATTGGATTTCAATGTTCAATGTATGATGATGTTCATGGAATATGTACTGCTGACACTGTGGATTTTTTTAGATGTTTGAAATGATAGATATATGGAAAATTTATTAGGTTTTTTGATGTATTTTTACTCATAATACATTAACATGTAATTTAGTCATATAACTAATGGACATTGATTAGGATATATCACTATAAAGATCGATTTCATACTAGCACACTAATTTTTGTAAGAATTTTATAGTGAGATGCATGCTTTTATTATCTTATCAACCATTGTACTAGGTTTCTTCTATGTGATAAAATATGTGTTTTTGTTTCTATGTTTACAAATTTCACTATGATTGGATACTATTGATGATAAATTTGATAATTTAAGCATAAAATCAATCACATAGAATTGATTGAGATAACTAATGATTCACCTTGTGTTTTCACTATTTCATTCCATTATATCAATGATTATGGTGTACAATGATTCCATATATAATATTTTCATACCCATAACTCTTGGTATGATATAGTCTGAATATAATGGTATAGGTTTTGAAATATATTTATTATAGATATATTTCATTAGTAGTATGTGATTGTGTATATTTAGGGATTTACTGGATAGAAACATGTAGGATGTAATATGATATTCTTATTTTTTTATATTATATTACTATTACTGAGTTACCATCTACATGTTGGTGTGATGAATTCTAACATTCATCAAGGAGGAGTAAAATGATTCTGTGGATGGATAAATAGTTTTTACTAGTAATACACTTCTAGTAATCTTATGGCACGATTATAGTGTGATAGGACTTATCATTCTGATATTATTCCTCTATATAGAAACTGAAGGTGTATGTTTTAACATACTAAAGTTAACATCATACATAATTGGTGTCTTATTGTAAGATTTTAGTACTTAGTAGGGGTTATCTTATTTCTATATTTTCAATCACATATATAAATTCATCTGAATAGAATGTTGTTTAGTGAGCATGAAAATGGATATCTATATATAACATGTTCATAGATGAATTAAACTAATTATTTCAATTTTTAGTAATATTTTATGATATATTGATTTCATATTCACATTGCATAATGATACACATATATACTAGTGGATTTCTGGGGCTGTATCATTTCATTGTATGACAATAATGGGTATTATTTCATATCCGTATACAAAATCATGTATTTTATTGTCTTATTTTCATGTAGATTAGTATTTGTGGATGGTGGGTATCCCATGATATAGAATAATTTACCTGGTTAGTTTTCGATAGTGTCATGGGTTCTTCATTTGGATGGCAATGTTTTTGTTTAGGTATTCAGAGGTATTATTTATTTCATTAGTAGATGATTTTTATTTATAGTAAATGATTCATTCAATTGTTCACATTAAGGATATAAATATATATATAAAGGATTTATTTTTCATGATTAGTTATTAATTTATATCATGGTGTTTTATATTATATGTAGAAAGTGACAATTTACATCCATAGGTAATTCCACCCACTGTTTTGGGAAAATAACACTACTCTACCCCCTATCGCAAGGAAATTAGGGGTACCCTTGGGGAGTTCAATCTTATTTATACCAATATATGATAGAAAAAATATAAAATCGAGGTCAAAGAGGGACTAAGTGACAATCCTAAAGAAATATTCCCCTTCCAATATAACAAATATTAAATAATGAATCAAAAGAGATAAAAAACATATATATAAAAATGGGAAATTTTTATGATATATTAATGAAGTTAAATATAATAGTAAATAGACATTGATATGGGATATGAATATCTGATCTAAAAAATATTCAAATAAGGGTTTTCATAATAAAAACTATAATGGGTAGAGCTTGATTAAATGCATGAGGAATGGTAAAAAAATTATAATTACCTATAAATAACCATAAGTGTTCGAATATGGGTATTTATATGAAATTACATAACAAATATCTAAATGGATTATATATATATAATAAAATATTTGATCTGAGAGAAAACCCCTTATTAAAATCATAAATAATGAGGTATGATTTTATGATCATTAAAATAATAAATCTAAGGGGGAAATATAAATCATTAAAACTGATTTTAGAAGAGAAAAAATACATTAAAATAGATATATGTGAAAAATATAGGATATTATATACAAAATAGAAGGACTATAACTCAAATTACTGATATTGAGACAATATTATCCTTACATAATATCTAATTTTGATGTCATGAAATAAATATCCAATAATGATAGAATATTTAGAGGAGAAGTATATCCTAAAAATAATCTTATAAAATAATTAGGTAACTTAATCAGATTTGGAGTATATATAATAAATAAATATTGATTAATATATGGGAATTTTAATTAAATGAGTATCACTAGATAAGAATCCCGATATTGTATTTGTAATATGTAGGTATTAATTAGGGACCAATAAAAACCATCATATTAATAGGAAATTTAAATACTCAAAATGAAAGGGATAATAAAATAATATACATTCATAGGATATATATATATATATATATAATCAAAAATTGATAAATAGGTGAGAAATAATGAAAAGGAGTGTGATTGGGACACAAATCCCCTTTATAGTGTTTGAAATTTGTATGGAATGAATTAAGGATCAACCAAACAGAGTATATAAGGAGGAACTATAAATAAGAAAATTCAATGAAAAATAATATAATATTATTCCATGGAGAAGCATATAAAAAATATATTAGAATATAAATAAAATGGACAAAATAAAATATAAGGGGGATATTATGATTAAAATCCATTTACCTTAGCCCCTAACAAGATGGAATTCACATTTACAACATATATAATAAAATATATCTTATTTGTTTTATTTTTCTAAAAATTTAATTAAATTTAATATTATTCACTTATATTCATTTGTTACATATTTATAAGTTATAAATAGTTTATATCACCCATATAATGTTTGTTGTTAATATCTAACCATACATGTTTCAGTATAGAAGTCTAGATTATCTTTACTGGATCATGACATCATACTATATATATATATATAATGTTAATAAAATCATAATTATATGATGAATTAAAAATTTCTATGGTCATATTATTAAAGGATCAAATTTTATTTTAATGAATAAATCCATAACAAATTAATTAGGGGTAACATTTTTAACAAAAATGTGTAACATATTAATGATTATTAAATAATATATTACAATTAAATAATAATAAATATCATAAATTCATATAAAAACTTATAAATATTTTATTTATGTTTTAAAAACATTGTAACCATATTGATTAAAATAGATTTTCATTATTTAAGTGTTTGGTTGAGTCGCTATTAACAAGAATATTATATAATGAAGAGATGATTATTAATGAATTAATGAATAAGTATTATACATTCATTAGAAATGTAAAATAATTATTTTTTATTATTTAAGAAATGTTTAAAATTTTATATATATCAATCATTAATTATAATAGATACATAAAAATAATTAAGGCCAATAATACTCTCTAAAACATCAAGATGAGAATTAACAGAAGAATCCCCACATGCTAGAAAATACCAAATTATTCCAACCAAAGGAGATGTTACCCCATTTACTATGATGATAATAACATCTCCAAATTCCCAAACAAATATTATACAAGTTAGGATATATCACAACAGACGAGGAAAATTATAAAATGAGAGAATGTAACTGCGTGAACTTTTAGAATGAATTTTCATTTAAATAAATATAATGTTTGATAGCGTGTACCACATAAAAAATTAAACATATACTATGGAAACGTTTTTATATAACAATTAGATTTAAAATGTAGTTGTAAATTTTAAAGGTATGAAATGGAGTAACGACATTGAAAATGGAATAATGAAATTTTTTCCATATTAATATTTCATAAAAAGTTACCAGGAAATTAGTTCGGAATATTTAATGATAAAAATTATATCATTTAATGTTATGAATAATTAACTTTTAAAAAGGTATTTTTTATATAAACTAATTTTTTCTTTATACATTATATGATTCAATTTAAATAAAAATTTCACTGATTTAAGAAATTAAATTTATTGACAAATAATTTTCTATACATGAATAATATATATTAATAATCTATGGATTATCAATTTTTTATAAATGAAGATAAAATCATTTGATGGTAAAAAGAATCATTTTTTAGAAATATATTTTGATGTGACCAATGTTTTTAAATCATAATATATTAAAATAATAATTTAGTATTAATGATTTGAAGTTGTTGTTTTATTATATATTTTATGGAAATAAAAAAAATATTTTTTTTGTTAAATAGAATTTAATGAGAATAT
The DNA here is from genome assembly GCA_963277665.1 of Viscum album. Taxonomy (NCBI): domain Eukaryota; kingdom Viridiplantae; phylum Streptophyta; class Magnoliopsida; order Santalales; family Viscaceae; genus Viscum; species Viscum album. The sequence continues at coordinate 1,351,087,679 of OY728153.1, read as the reverse complement.
ATTCAATTTAACCCTTCCAAAATATTATTTAGAATTTTTTTTCATTTTAATAATTCATTTTAGAGTTAAATTATTCAACTTTTACATTATCAATTTCACTAAACGACATTCAGCTTTTCTTAAAATTTTCAAAATTATATTACAGTTATTTTTTATATTTTAAAAAAAAAATATATTTTTTTGAATAGAGGAAAATAATATTTTTTTATGTATACCACAAACTTTAAGAAATTATTATGATATGAACATTTATTATTAATTAATAAAGAAATATTTAGACAAAATATGTATTTAATGAATAAGATAATTAGTTTAGAAGATTTAATTTTTATTTATAAACTTGTTTTTTATATTGTGAAGCCTATTTTTTATTTAATGAACTAAAAATTATTTTTAATATTTAATTTCTAATAAGCTTCTTCAAGGATGAAAATCAGTTTTAGAATGGTTTTAATGATAAATAATGTTCACTAGTTCAATTATATTCTATAATTTTTTTTGTAATCATATCACTTCAAAATTTATAGGCCAAAACTATACAATAAACAATATTTGAACCCTAAAACACCTCACTCCCCAAGTATAAATACCTCATATATTATTCTGATGAAAACCACTTCCCAATTACATTAGTTAAACTGATAACTAAGATAATATTCATCCCAGTTCTTTAGATGTTTCTTGTAGGTTCTAGTATCTCTATATAACCAATATAAAAGGCTTAATGTGTAAACTATAAGCTGATTTCCATAGAAGATGTATAAATCTTAAGCATTTTATTTCACGTATATTTTCTATTCATCCCCATAAAAACCTTTCATGGCCATTTTTAAAAAATTCATTTCATCTAACATACTGATATATTATTTTATTTAAGGTAAAACCATTTTTTGTCCCATTTCCTTTTTATGGGAAATAAAAACGGCACTAAGGTGATTCTGTGAACTATCACTTCTATGAAGCGATGTATTTTATCATCAACACCTCATATATATGGTTTAAAGGATTTATCAAATTTATAAAAATTATATTTATGAAATAATTATGATCCATTAATGATATTATATTACTTTTCTCCTTACCATTCCATCTGTTGGAAAATGATATCTTTCCTCAAGCGTGCGTGTAATCTTCCTCCCTGAAAAGGTGATCGTGTTTTTTCATATCCACATTCAATGTATTATTATAAAATGGTACATAATTTATTAATAAGAAAACGATGTCATGAATAAAATTTTATAGACTATGGAAAAATTATCCCTTTGACCATGGCTAAATTAATGAAGTTGTTTTGGGATTATGAACTCAATGTATTCAAAACGAATTCCTTGAAATTAACTGATTTAGTATCGATATTAGTAATTATAATAAATAAATTAAAAATAATAAAAATAAGAGAATAAAACTAAAATGGTTATTAGATAATAAAATAATAAATATATTTTAGTATTATAATACTTAGTATATTTAAGTGCTGATTTTGACTCAAGAAATTTATCATCTCAATTTCCTTTCATTGAAACATATTCCATTTTTGGAACATTTTTTCTTTTTTATGGTGTATAAATTACAATATATATTTATATTATTAGTAATTTCCTGGAATTCAAGTTTTTTCCAAAATAAATTCACATTCTCTTTCATTCAATGACATTTTCGTGGAAAAGATACCAATTTGGCAAGGGAATACCTTTGTAAACCCTGATTCAAATGTTTCAAAGTTTTATTTGGACTTTTTCTCCTCCAAATCTATGTTTGTTAAAATATATTATAAAAATTATTCATATAGTAAAAGTGTTTTTAAAATTCAATATATATTATCTTTCATATTAATTATAATAATTTAAAGAGGTGTTCTTTGAAAATATTCTATACAGGTTATTTTTGAAAAAGTGTGAAATGAATCTTTTTTTAACAGATATGGAATGAATAAAAATTCCCAAAATTATAATTATTATTCATTACAAATCTTCCTATATATATTTTCATGTTTCCTAACTCATATATTAATTCCCATTATTTTATGAATTTGTTGTTTTAACGTATTTCAAAAAAATGGATTTTTATCCTTATTTTTTCAAGAATATAAAAAGTGTATATATATTTGAATTAAAAAAATATGATAAAATATTTTATTATATAAATGAAAATTTATATTATTTTAATGAATTTTAGGTTCATTTTTCATTCATGATGATGACAGGTAAGCATAATATTTCCCATGATGATATGTGTTCCTGATATAACACTCCAATACATTGTGTAATGATTTTGTTCTCGAGAGATTTATATTGAAAATAACATAGTAGGTTTAACATCTTTTGTTTTTGTACTAGAAGAAATTTATTATTTAGTTTGATATTTTCAGTTGGTATATGTGTTGTAATCAGAACCAATATTCAAAATTTAATGTTGAGCATTGAAACACTTAGAAGACATGATTTTATATAGGGTTTAAGGCCCAATAAATGTCTTCAGTGTTCTATTATATTTTTGGAGAATCAAAGTTCAAAATATCTTTTTTTAGAAATGAAAAGGGAGGTGAACTGTTAGAAAAATAGCTACTGATAACCATTAAACTCAAATATATAGAGCATGGAGGTTTTCTAGGTGGGGTCACATAGTTTTTCAATCCCTACATGTGAGACGACAAAACCATGGTATTCATTTATAGAAAATTGAATATCCAAACACATGGACTATGCACTATTAGAAACATTGTGTTCCTATCCAAAATTCTTAGTGTCACAATGGTAGTGGGTGGAAACATTTTGAGTAGGGTTTTTGAAACGGTGTGCCTCATTAAAGGCATGAAATTATGATATTCTAATTTTCCCTTATTTCTTTTCCACCCCTATTTTCTTCTCCTCATTCCCGTACACCAACCCTAACATGAGGATCCTCTTCCACTCCTCCTAGGAATGTAGATATATCCTCCATCAGTGCACAGAATCACTCATCACATATTGCATTAGAAGCCCCTTGGCGAGTCTATGATTCCTCTTGCTTCTTTCTCTATTTCTATTTCAATATTCAATATTAATTTAGTGAGAGATCATATGAACTGTTTTCATATTTTTTTAAAAAATTTTTATTTCCATGATCCATCTCAAATAAAATCAATATAATAGATGATTTAAGAGTCATATTCATGAGGTAGGTGGTCTATGAAATTTTTATTAATAAATACTTGTTATAAAAATTATTTCATTTTTACACATTCCATATTCTCCGTGGGTTGTATCAAAATCTAATAATAAAATATTCATATGATAATATATAAATTTAGTGATTCGTTGTGCTTTAATTTGAACCATTGAAGGGTTTTCCCCTCAACTTGAACCACTACATTGGTTTTGTTGATTTTACATCCAAGACCCATACTTATCAGTGTAATTAAATCACTATTATTGGTTGTTTCCTTAAATGAATATAATTATAATTCCTTTGGTAGACTTGATCACATATTGAGGTGTGATGAGTAACCCCTCTTATATGGTATTATAAAATAGGGTTATAAGATCTTTCTATAATATTTATACCCCAATTTTATAATAAATCCACCTTTGAAGTGTGTTATCTTCTCTATTAGAATGGGGGGATCAAATAGATACAGTAAAAATAGTACATGTAATGAATATGTACATGATATTATTTAGTATTTCAGATTCAACTTTTAATGGTTTGGATAATGTCTGGTCCTTGTTATAAATATTAAATGTTATTCTACTATGCCTTCTGAGATTCTAGGTTCCTATTTACTGAATGTATATGGTAAGAGATCATAGATAAAGTAAGGTTAATACATAATGAACTATTATAGAGGTACCATGGTTATAGTTGTGATAATGGTGTTCCATATCCAATTGGTTGATGATTTTGTAGATGACGTTTCACATCACTTGGGTAACTAGACATGACTATTCACACCACATCAATTAGGATGTTAGGTATGTACCTTCTCATAATTACTCAGGATGCTAATCATATATTCCTATGTTATTTATGATAATATGATGGTTTCCTATATTATTCATAAAACTCATGCAGGGCATCCCTTACCACTATTAGGATATTATTATGATTATTCATGGATACTTGAGTTACTCCTCCGATACAAGATAGTACTGGGTATCTTTTTGTATGACTATATATTTTACACTATATATTGTGGATATATATGTCTTTATTTATATACATATATATATATATATCTATCTAATTACTTATATATGTGTGTGATAATACAAATTCAAAGGTTTTTTGGCTTTGTCTAAAGCAGCTATGGCCGGCCATGTGTCCCTAGGGAACCTAAGATCGAGCCTATTTCATTTATTTAATCAGTGATTTACTTGTTATACCAACACACTATTGTATTTTTTATTCTTGTAGTTTATTGAATTTTATTCCATTGGTGGTGTCAAACTGAGTATATATTACACCATGTTTGGTTTTCATTTGGTACTCAAACAAACATTATTATATAAGGTGTATCATGGATTATACTTCTGATGTTACTCATGTACATGGGAGTTTAGGACCACAATTCTGAGTCGGAAAATATTTTCTTCATCGAGACTCCCTTTGCGGTTGTTTAGAGTTTCGTTTTTTATTTTTTTATTTTTTACATATTTTTTATTTTTTATTATTTATTTTGGTACATCACATGGATATACATGGATGTATTATATTTATCATTGGATATTTTATCAGTTATTATTATGATATGATGAATCTTAATTTATTTATGATTAAACTATTTACTTATCTATATAAACCAAAATATAACTATGATAATCTCTGTATGGCCTCCCCATCATATCATCAGTGGATCCTTACTACTAATCGGCACCCTCTGGTGTATGGGGAGGCAGTCTTGATGCCATTATACGACTAGCTCGACTACTGGTTTTAGAATGAATCTAGCCAATAAATTACAATGTGGAATCAAGGATTTATTTTTAATTGGATTACTATTTTGGTATAGTATATTGGAGACTATGAATTCATCGATTCTTCGTAAATACTAATATATGGGTGTGATCAACCAACAGATGGGAAAATTACATAGTGTCTAGGGATGTGATTTTTGTTTGTGTTATTAATTATAATTATTGAAAATCATTTCTCCTTTAGTGATTGGGGTAAATTTTAGAGGTTATTAATTTATGAGGTCGGTGATTTTTACCCATAGTGCATTAAGGAAATGAATTGTTTTTCGAAAATAAATTTTTATTAAGAAGAAAACACTTTTAAGGAGAAGTGGGAAACCAGTCAAGATAAAAACCGACATCCGCCAAGCAGATAATAAATAGTCAAATTACTGAATTGAAATTTATGTCTATTAAAAAACTTACCTTTTAATAGACTCCATTACAGAGGTGAAGCCTTCTCGTCTAGATACACATAGAAAATGATATCAATCTTTTATGTAATCCTATACCAGGTCTGGATTAGATCTTCCATCGAAATGTTATTCATGTAGATTCCACATTCTAGTATGCCAATATATTTTGGATCCAGTCATTTTTTCCATTAGAGTGAAAAACCAGATTACACCTCCCCACCAACCAGTAAAATTCAACTTGTGTTGTGATGACTTGAAGACCCTTGTCATAGAAATCATCATTATTGTTGATGATGTGTTACCACTCATCAGATTCAATAAATTATTTCCCAAACTAGGGGGAATCAAATTTAGAAACCCCCTTTACATTATGGGGCAGGTCAGAAGTAGGAAAATCCCCTTTTTAAGATTCAATTCCTTTGGTGTAGTTTTCCTCTTCCTTCTTGGAATCCTTCATATGTATCTTGACTTTTCAAGAGGATCTTGTACCAAGAGGGCTAGGTAATAACGAGGAATAATTCTTCCTTTGTGGCCTCCGAGAGTACTGGATGAATCCTTCTAAATCAGTTAGAGTATTTTTCCCTTCTTCAAGAGGCTCTGATATATTCCTCTGAAATGTCCACCTCCTTTGAATCAACAGGAACATCTAAATTAGAATACCTATCCTCATTGGAATACCCCGAACTCTTGGGGAGGTTCATATCATGGGAAACCTCCACATCATTCCCTTCCTCAAAAAAGTATACTTCATCAACTCCCAGCACTAGAAATATGTTATGAGAATGAATATCCTTGCTTCATGAATTAACCATTTCAGCATATAATGGTCTTTCCTGTGAGACTTGTACTGCAATTTATGGACCTCTAAGATACTCATATTCAAGACCCATGAATTGAGGATTCTTTTTAGTGTCATTCCATTCCCGACCATGAGGTCCACTGGGACCTTGGTCATGACAGGCATGTAGGTACACTATTGCTTCATCAGTAGATCTCAATGAAACCAGATGTTTCACCACATCCGCATCCAAGGATTCTTCCATTTCCAATCCAATCTCTTTCAATGCCTCCACGGACCTTCCTTGAGGAATGGGATGATACCAAATTCATTCCTCAAGTGGCCAAAGACATCAAAAACCCACAACCCTGATTCTTTAGGAATAACACTCTTTACTAATCTTGGACTCACCGTAGTAGGACATTGCCGGAGCTAGTCATCTCTTTAAGAGAATGGACCCTCCCAATAAATTTCTTCCAGAATCAAAAAAGGATAAAATTGAGGATGAATCTGACTATCCATTTCCTGAACCTATCCATCTTGTTGGTTGAAACCCAAGTAAAGGATAAATAAATCAAGAATTTCTACGACCTTTGGGTTATCATAACCCTTTTTTGTAGGGTTATAGAGGACCATCACTAGGTCCATGACTCCTAGTTTTCAAAAACCATGGATTTTGGAGTTATATTTCTATTCTATGTATAATAATTCATTATCCCCGAGTGAAGCAAGTAACCATGCCGACAAACATTGGATAAGTGCCCCAAATGGTGACATGAGGAGTAGAATTCCTCTCATGATTCCAAAATCACATGTTGTTTTCACTTGAATTCCTCCCAACTATGATCCAAATGTAGTCAATAGGAGGTTAAGAAACATAAACATCAACACAGATGTGTCAGTAAATGGGATGAAAGACCGACTCCGTTAGTCTATTCAAACACAATTAGCATCCAAATATGTTTCCATTCAAACAAATGATTGAAATATTTTGGATGGGAATGGTATGTTTCGGAAAACTAACCCATATAGATATCCATGAAGTGTCATGATTCTTATTGAAATCATTGGACAAATGAGAATGATAGAAGCGATATCTGTTTCAAACATGATGAGATAGGGACCCAACATAGATTAAGTCTTCCTCCATTGAAAAATGAAACATAATGTGGTGCTTCTTATGAAACCCCATAACCACCCTATCTAGTAAACCCCAAGTAGAAAAAATGCATCAATCAAAGCCATCGACTGAAGTACCCTCATCCCTATAATATCCACCAAGGTCAGGTGCAAGATGGTCGAAGCTATGTTGAATTCCGAAGAATATTGAGAGAGAGAGAGATTATAGAAACCTCCATGAAGGTCAGGAACATTAGTGCTAAGATCATTTGATGGGAAGGGAGGAAACGATTTTAGGTTAGAAAAGAGGGAAATGGGAGGTTGAGATGCACTAGGATGAAGGAGTCCCTCTCCCTCTGGTGGGTTAGGGACTTGAATTTTGACCATCGCTACCAATAACATCATTTCCTATGCATCGACTGATGATGCGAGCTCTCGCGAATTAGCAAGGAAGTATTGTTCAAGCATCATTAGAGGCACATATTTATTCAAATTCCTTGCATATTACATGGCATATAGATTTCATTTATTGACTTCCTAATATATTAGGTTGTTAATTGTGTGATTGTTTTCCACAATTACAAATTGTTTGTCACATTTTTCTATATACCATGTTTTTATGGATCCATGATTATATGCATGTATTCTTTACTTCAATGTGATATAATTCCTTTCTATAGTCATCATATAGCATTTTTTATTAATGTATTCTTGTCATCCAAAATGGTGTTTTTCCAAATAGAATGTTAGTGTCACCTTAATTATTCAATGATGACATGTTTTGGGCCATGAAAAATTGGTTTCATGGGATAAAACATTTATAGTTGTGGTAAAATTTTGGGTAATAAAAAATTAAAAAGTGTATTGGAATTTATAATTTTTAAAGGTTAACCCATATAATCAACCCATTACATAAGAAATTTTTATATTCTAAAAAAATAAAAAACATAGTTGAGTCTATAGGAATTCCAATTGTGACTTATAAAATATTGCACCATTTAAATATGGGAATGGTAGTTCATCTAACTGAACCATTGTGTGTGGGTTTGTGTTTACTAGATTGTAATTCTTACAAAAACAAATCCATAAAAAATAAACATATAAATTACAATTAACATTGTTGGTTCCTTTGTAATTAATGCATGATAACCCATTTGGGTAAATTCCAAAATTCATAACTACTCTCTCAAGTAGTATAGTTGGGACACATTTCATTTAAAATAAACCCACTAATGAGGTTTTAAAAATTATTCTTAAAATGAAGATATCTTGTTAGGATTCCTTACTTTGAATGTTCCTTAGTATTTAACCCAATTAGGGTATGATATTGCTAAATGGTTTGTTATTTTAATTTTCATTAGCTATTTATATGGGTAACATATAACTATATGGTGACATCTTATTAAGATAATCCCATTTAATTAATAAATACCTATTATCTTATTTTGTGTTATATTTATGAGGCATTGGTTAATCAATGTGCCTATTTCAACCTAAAGGGTGTTTTAATCTATACCTATAATTGATATTTTCTTCAAATAACTCAAATTTTTAGATTTATGGGTAAATAAAATTGATAAAATTGAATTTATAAGATAAATATACTAAATTATTATAGGATGTAAACTAAAGGTATAATTATCATATGGATGTTAAATATAATTTTCTTATGATTCCTTGTGGATTTAGCTAAATAATGTTCCAAATATTGATGTATGGCATAATAGGTACATGATATTTTTAAAACTGAGGTTTTTAAATGCATAAAAACCAAATTTTATTTAGTGTAATGGATTTAATGAAACCGTAATGTGTATCTGGTAGTTTTCACCCTCATTTAAGGGAAATTTAAACCATTATCTGTGTTTTTCAATAGATGGTAATTGGCATATTTATCATAGATCTTTATTGACCAATCCCTTTAACAGTAATTTTAGGGGTGATATGGGATAAGTCTAAAGACCTGTTTTGGTGTGAACTAAAAAGAAGGTTGAAACTTGTGACTATGTAAGGGGATTTTCTGGTTGAGTTATCATTAAAGCATGGCCAATTTTCTCCAATTTCATGTTGAAGGGTCATCTGCTCTGCTAATGTGTATAACGACACTTGGGTAAAATCGTCAACAATGGCACTTTTTAATAGTCAATTGTTTTTGTTTTGTTCATATTTTTAATGGGGGAGGGGTTGTCTGTAGACCTTAAATAAATTAATTAATGGATAATGTCTTACATAACAATTAGATCAATACTAGTGTGATTTCATTATTTTGTATTTTAATATTATAATATCATTGAGCATTTCATTATATTTAGTTAAATTAACACCCACTTCACAAGAAGATTTTGAATGGAATCTTTAAGTGTTAAGGCTTTAGTATATGACTTAACATAACACAAGGTATTAAAAAAACCAAAACATGTTTATAATAATTTATTTATGGTTCCAATAATTCATGAAATCCAAATGTTTAAAAAATGTCATTAATTCATGAAATTTTATGTTCAACATACTCATGGATAATAGAAAGAATAATACACAACAAAAATACCATAATAACTTATTATCCAAAAATATGGACTCAACACAATTGTAGATTTACTCAGTCATATAGAGGGTTATTAAGATATTTTAATATTTTTATGCTAATGAGTTAAATAAAAATGAAAATTATGTGATACGAAAAAATTACTATTCCAAACACACACATAAACGAAGAAGATAATAAAAAATATACAATCGATTGAATGAGAAATAAAAAATAAGGTAGTCATTCTTAAATATTTTTAAAACAATTTTATGAACATTAACATTACAAAATATATGGTGGATGATAGTAAGAGATAATAAAAAATAAATATTCATTAAAATATAATTACTAACACAAACACATAAAATATTAAAAATGAAGAAGAATGAAAAAACAAATAAAATTAATCATGGAGGAATGGTATATAATTAATAAAATTGAGCATTGAAGATCATCAGAATCCTTTGGAAGAGCCTTGGATATGAATAACTACTATAATTTATTTGAAATTCAAACTCCTTTCATGCAAAGAGGGGGATGTATTTATATCCCAAGGTGGTGGATAGTTTTATTTCTGAATATTCCCCTCTACATGGCTCAACAATTTGATATTTTAGATATCTTATTTTGGAGATATATTACTATTAAAATTTTTATATTGATGATTATAATATACCCTTCGAATTTTGAGGCCTTTGGACTGATGTATCCAATATTATGTTGGTATGAATATAAAATTATAATCTATCCATTTCTATCACATCTTTCTGAAATAAGAAAATGTTAATGGGTTTTTGAATCGGAATATGCCATCAAATCGGAATAATTTATTATAAAAATTCACCCACCTATATAATTTATTTAAAATTAAAAAATATAAGGTCTATTTTATTTTTATTTCAATAGAAATGTCAATTATTTTTCACTGATTTTAATTCTCAGACAGAATGGTAGGCTTTACTTGAAAACATCAGTTGGGACAATATTTTGTGGACATAGGCCTTGAATGTTTTACCCATGATTTTTTGGGATATTCAAGAATGTATTCAGGAGTTTCAAAAAATTTGTATTTCTATAATGGGAGAAGAAAATGTATCTTTATGGCTTGTCCATTTTCTTCATATATTATTTAGAAGTTCTTGGGTGGACCATATAACCCGTCAAATGGCTGAATTTGTTACAACTTCAGTTTAAGGATTTTCATGAAATTAAATAAGAATCCTAAAGAATAATATTTATAAAACATGGATATTTATGGTGAGAGTTATTATTTAAATATTAAAAATAATCTATTTTATTTATTCATGTAATTCATAGAAATAATATTTAGTATTAAAACATGAGTATTTGACACCAATTAAGAAATTTTACATGAAAATTATTAAGGGGTGTAGAAAAAAATTTATGAATAAATAAAAAACATGAATCACCCATAGATACTACTTATCAATGGTAATTTTTTTTATATTTTAAAAACGAGTATTCATTCGGGTGTTATTTTTTCCGAGTATAACTTTTAGTGATAAAACACCAACACTATGTTAGACATGTGGTGGTTCAAAAAATTGTGCCTTGATGAGTGAATTATCATAATGTAATTATATAGTTATGTGGGATAGACATTCCTAGGTCTTGGATATTCAATTATTAGGTCATATGATCTTCTTTCATCTTAATCATCAATAATGGACGACTTGAGAGGTTGTTGACTGGGTTAAGAGTAATAAAAATAATATATATCTATAATAAATATTTTTAATCATCTATCACATATAAGGATTCATAAGGATAATGTTCATATGGAATATATTAATATATGTGCCACTAAATTGGAGAAACCTTGGGGGTGGTATGCATTGATACACATGGAACCCGTCCGATTGGTAAAATAGTTTAGCGAAAAGTATGAGTTCATTGAGGATCATTAAGGCCTTGAGATATTATGAAATATTCATGGGTATATTTATAATTATAATAACCTCGATATATAGAGATGTTTTTATTATATCAGTGATGGAGGATGTTATTAGAAAAGGAACTGGTGTACAAACACCATTGATCTGATAAGTATTCATTTATTTCGTAGGATAATAATGTGCATGAGCATGAATTGGGATAGTTTCATGTGTATGTATAGAGTAAATTTGAGGATGATATTTTTATTTACTGGTTTTCATTGCTTTTATTAGTGGTTAAAAGTATAAAACAACACTTTAAGTTAGACTCATATGAGATTTAAGGCATGACAACGGGCCCTGACACACTCTTGTTTTGACACTCCTGGGGGATATTCTTTGGTAAATTCATATTCTTAGTACGAACCATTATTAAGGGAAAAATAAAAATATCATAAAACTAATTGTGGGGGAATCTATTCATGGGCAACCTAGATTGAAACCTAGAGAATCTAAAGTTAGGATATATTTTTATATTAATATTTTATCCTTTTATGTTTTACATTTCATATTTTATTCTTATTAGCTAAGTATTCAATCCCCCTAATTGTATGTTATTTTTTATAGTTAATGATTCGAAATATAAGAACATGTGACAAAAATCATTGTGATAGGAAATGCAATGGGTGCCCAAATGATATTATAGATATGATGGGAATGGGTGGTCAAAACATTATGATAGTACTTTCTCAGATAGATCACGTTTTGAATAATAACTTGAATCATGTGGAATTATCTCAACCTACAAAGAAAGAGAATGTTTCCATTTAATATCTCATGTAGAAAATGACTCCCATATTTAGTGGTTCTTCTGATCCCCTCCTCATGGAATAGTATATTTACTCCTTTGAATAAATATCTTTTATCCTCTAGTTATTAGAAGAATAGAAAGTCATGATGGTGGTCTATCGTTTTCATGGGGAAAATAATCTGTGGAGGACACTGAACAAGAATATGATGTCCCATGAGGGAATTGATTGCATGGATTCAGAGTAATTCATGAAAATGTTTTTCTATAAATATTTTCCCCAAACCCACAACCACTTGATGAAAAGAGAGTTCAAAAGACTTTATTTCAAGGTAGATGAGTCTGTCAGTGGGTATGAAGAAAAAATTAAAAGGTATGAAAGATAAACTCATCAGTTTTTTCATGAACACCTATAGAAAGGTGGATCGCTTCTTTAGTAGTATAAAGTCGAGATTATGAAAAGTGTTGTCTATTTGATACTTTGACAGTTATGCAGAGATTTTTCATTATTCTTTCAAGGTATAAATAGATATTAGAGACTCTCAAGGGCCTCATGGTCCGGATGAAAAAAATGGAAAATGAAGTCTATCATGGGTGGATGAAAAATAAATCCCATGATGGAACGATGATCAAACATACTATGTGAAAAAATTATGTGATGAAGCATCCTAGGAACTATCGAACAGGAACCTAGAATTTATTCAAATGTTGAAATATTGGACATTAAGATAAGAACTACCAAACGGATATAAAGAATCCTACTAATGTGGGGAAGAAATGATGGATCAAATCAATGATCATACATTACTGTAGTGTTTAAACTTCATTGAACTTGGGAGTAATTTTAATTATTTCCATATTACAAGGGTTTTCAGAGGCAATCAACAACAATATCCAATGAAACACAGAAGGGATTATGCGATCACTACTGCTAAGGTGGATCCAGGAAAATTTGTAGTGATAAGTACTCTAGTTATTCAATAAAAAAGAGGGAATTCACTATTTTATTCTAATGATACAAATTCTTTCATATAATTCATGTTTAGTAGAACCATTCAAACAGTACCTCAAAATTTGGGGATTTCGTTATATATGAGAATAGAAAATGTGGAATTTTTTGCATCAAAACTATATAACTTCTCCCCTGATAATTTTTTTGACTAAACTACCCAGAAATTCTCATCATACTTCTTTTAGTTGAGTTCAATGTTATATGGGGAATGTATTAGTTATCATTATACGAAACCAACATCAACTATTGGGAAAGGGAGAACACTCTTCACATCCTGAAGCATCCACTAATTCTTTAGAAGTGTAAGGGAGAAGATGAATCCCCTTTAGAATCCTTGTCTCATTTTTGGATGTTATAGAATTATAAGCAAGCATGCCAAGCCCAAATTATTGATAAAAATGAGAGAATAATTCTCAAGGAAATTCCCATTGTGAGGGATTACACTAATGTATTACATGATGAATTTTTGTGTCATCCTAATGATCGAGATGTTGAGATATCAATTGATTTAATTTCTAGATCCCTACCTATATCAAAGAAACCATATAGAATATCCACCATAGTGTTGGAAGATCTAAATAAGAAGTTATAGGAAAATATAGATATGGGTTTCATATGCCCAAATTCTTCTTCATTGGGAGAACCAGTCCTCATTATTAAGAAGACAAATGGTTTATTGAGCCTTTACATTGATTATCATGAGCTCAAAAAAATAACAATGAAGAACAAGTATAACCTATCTTAGATAAATAACTTATTTGATCAGATTTTTGGGAAATTTTATTTCAGTAAGCTGGAACTTCAGTTAGGATATCGTCAATTAGTGGCGAGGAAGGATGATATTCCCTACACTTACTTTCAAATGATGTATAGAAACAATGAGTTCGTATTGATTCCCTTCAGATAGAAAAATTCTCCAGAAAGTTTCATTGATATAATGAATATAGTATTTAGAGATTATGAAGAAAAATGTGTGATACTCTTTATCAAGGATATTCTGATATACTCAAAAAGAAAGGAGGATCTTGAGGAGAATTATTTTATTGTTCTCAAGACGTTGCAAAGGGAGAAGCTATATGAAATGTATATTAAATGTGTTTTTTGATGGGAGATGTATCATTATTAGTTAATGTTGTCACCAATAACGGGTTATTTATGGTCCCCTAAAAGATAAAGGAAATCGAGGAGTGGCCCAGGACAACATCTATAATGGAGATCTATAGCTTCCACTATCTTGCTGGGTACTACCAACGATTTGTTGAGAAATTTTTACTCCTGTAAAACCCAATGACCAAGTTGATACAGATGGGGTTGATGTTTTCCTAGACACATTAATGTGAGGAATTCTTTATAGAGATCAAAAAGGGGATTATCATAGAACCAATACATATAGTCCCGATAAGTGGAGAAATCTTTGTGGTGTACAATGACACATAAAATAAAGGAGTAGGAGGTGTGCGGATAAAAAATGATAATGTGATAACCTACACCTCAATTATTCATAAAATTCATGAGCAAAACGACTGCTTGCATGATAAGGAGTTCATGGATTTGATCATTGAATTGAAAATCTATTGTCATTATATTTATGGGTATAATTGAGAGATATATATTGATCACAATTTTATGAAAGATATATTCACAAAGAAAGATCTTAATATACACCATCAATGATGGTTATATCTAATCAAAAATTATTATTTTCTCAATCCACTACCATATCTGTAAGGAATATAGTTTAGCAGATGCTCTATGTAGAAAAGATCCTACATAATTATCAATGATGAAAATTTAAAAAGATCCAATATTCATAGATTTGAAGAGGATTGACATGGAAATAACTAGGAAAAGAACATCATCAATCCTTTCCCTAACTATTTGTCAACTATTACTCCTACAGAAAGTAATGGATTATCAAAAAAATGATGTGGAAATTCCGAAAAGTGTAGAATCGATCAGAAATGTGAAATCCTTTGAGTTCGGGATTGACAAGGGAGGATTTTTATGATTTGTTTAATTATTATTTATACCATAAGATCCAGATATCAATAAGTAGATTTTGAATTACACACATAGAAAATCCTAATAAAATCACATAGAGAGAACAACAATATATCATGATCCTTTAGATAAATTTTGGTGGGACAATAAGTGGAAGTAGATTGATGAATATACATAAAATTTCCTGGTATGTCAACAAGTGAAGGCTGAAAGATAGATGTTTAAAGGTATGATGCAACCACTACACATACCAACATTAATGTGGAGTAACATTACTATGGAATTTTTCACTGGAATTCCAATGATATCCATAGGAAACATTACCATATTATTCAATGTGGATCGTCTTACAAAGACACCTCACTTATTCAGTATGACCTATCATCCACAATCATATGTGAAATTTAATCGAACTATTCAGACTCAGGATGATATGTTGATACAGTGTTCTATGGTCTTCCAAAGAGTCTGGAACCAACATCATCCACCTGTTAAATTATCCAACAACAATAGTTTCCACTCAATCATCCAAATGTAACTATAAGAATCCCTTTATGGAAAAAGGTACATAACACCAACATGTTGAGATGAAGATAGTTGTATTAGCTTTTATGACCTGAACTCGTCAACAAAATGGTGGATAAGGTAAAAAATCAGTAACACATCAAAGAAGCCCAGTGTTAAAAAATATATCTATGTAGAAAATTATCGAAGATCCATTGAGTTTAATGTTGATGTCATGGTACACCTCTACATATATCGATAGTATAAATTCATGATATTTTGGGAGAATGGAATGTTATGTCCCAGGTACATTAGAATTTTTATGATTCTTTATCATGTTAGAGTTGTGGCCTATCAACAAGCACTTACACCTACCATGTCTAATTTACATGATGTCTACCATGTATCCCTCTTCAATAAGTGAAAACTATAACCTTCATGTGTACAATCTTTAGAGGTGGTATAGTAGAAGAATGATCTTTCTTACAGGGAGAATCTAGTGAGGATCTATGATCGAAGAGATAATGTTTTACACTACAAGGCTACTCACCTGTTAAATGTAAAATGGAGGACCCATAAATACGGAGAGGCAACATGGGTACTGGTGGTGGAAATGAAGGAAAATTACCCACAACTATTTACATATTTGGATGTAAAATAATTTTTTAGGAAAAAATTTAATAAGGGGGGAGAACCTAGAAAACCAATGTTTTATCAATGAAATTACCTTATAATAATTATGTCTTATAGTATAATAAAAAAATATTACTAATAGAATAGAATGAAAACATTGTGAATTAATATGAGTGATATAAATGGTATCAATATAAGTTATGGAACATATACTGATTAAATAGTAACTTGTCTTTTAGAATATTACTATGACCCTCATGAATAGTAAAGAAAACAAGTAATAGTAACCTCACCAATGAATGTATAAAGAGAACTTTTACATCTTATAAGTAACAATTCAATATAATAATATCATAGTATAAGTAAATAAATATTTTCCAAAAAAATAATAAAATTGTGATGGTGTTTTTTGTATTTCATGTGTATTTTATTAAAATTTAATGATTAATTTAATAAATTAAAATGAAATTTATTCCCATAACATGAATTCATATATTATTATTTTTATTTCCTATGATCTTAATATAATATTAGGAAAACATAATTAACATTTCAAGTTCATAGAACAGAAAATTTAATTTTTTATTTTTTATTTTTCATGAAAATTATGATTTTAATTAAAATAATAAATTCTAATATTTAAGAAAATTATTTTTTAAAAATGGTGTTCATTTTTGGATTCCACATATCAAAAAAAAATTTATTGTTAATTGTTTTTCTACAATACTTGAATTTTGTAAATAGTAAAATATTATAATTGGTGATAAATGATAAATAAATGAATTTCTACGTCATTCTTGAGTCATGGATGATGTAAATGGCCATTGGTTTAAACATAAATTCTATATTTACTATTATTTTTTCACATGATACAAGAATATTCATAGTCAGGGGAAAAAATATTAATCAAATGATTAAAATAATTGGAAACTCCCCCTCTCCTCCACAATAAAAACCACCATCACCCCCTATTCTCTTGACTCCTCACAAGACTTGTGCCTTGTCTGAATTATACTAAAATCGACAACCAAAATCCTCCCCATATCTTTTATCCTTTTTTATCTGGAAAAGGCCAAATACTCTCCCCTAAAGAGTTTGTCATGGAATATATATTCTAGAGGTAAATTCATTTTTTTCATTTATTTTATTTTCATTCAAGAACCTTTATTTCTTTTAATTTCCTCGCATCTATTTATCCAAATATTATGATAAATCTAGTAACATACATGTAATAGAATTTGGTTATGTTATGGAATAATACATCATCATATATTCTTTCTCCACCTATTATACTATAACTTAAAACACCATCTAAGATGTGTTAATATTTCACATTCATGGATGATGGGTTTTCAATTTCTTTTACCATTAACAATTATGACCATGAAACCATATTTATGGTTTAAGCATACTATAATATATGTATTGTGTCTAATTTTAGGTTTTAATATATTTTTTAAACACGATATTAATTTATATTGAAAAATTTGTATGCCTTGATCAAAAACCACCATTTGACAAAAATAGTTATCATTAAGGATTTATAAAAATATTCATCATCACTCTATATAAAAAAATTAATTTTATAATGATGCAACTTATGTATGTTCACTAATAAAATAAAAGATCAATTTTGGAAAACCATTATCATTTTACATGTTTTTTCTTATATGTATACGAGTAAACCAATCATAAAAACCAAGAAACAAACACTCCAAAAAATGGATATTGAACCTCTTAACCCATAAAAAAGGCTAGGAATGAACTTAATAATACTATAATAAAACAAATATATGAAAAATAGGTTCATTAAGTTCAAATTAATGAATTAAATTTTTTTATTCATAACATTATTATCAAGGGAAGAACACCATCACACTTAAAGAAAGAGATTCTACCCGAACCTCCATTATTATTCCTTCAAGTTACACAATAATTTTTTATCCAAATGAAGTTATATTTAATATTTATGAACATATTTTAAATTATTTTTAAAATACCCAAGCACATGTTTCATTTTCCATTCATTTTTATCATTTAGGGATATACATGTTTTTAAGTGGTTCCATCCTAAATACTTCACAATAAGAAATCCCCTTTGGGAGAATATCTTGAACACTTACCTAATTTCAAGAACACCATGTAATATATTTATAATCTAGAATAATTTTTATAAAATAATTTTTTTAATATGAAAACCTTTTGGGTTAAGTTCTGGTTTTATATAAAATATTATTTATTTTCCTATTTGGAACGTTCTTTAGTATTTTCCTTAAAACCACACTAATACTTTTGATACTAAATCTTATTAAATACTCCTATTAAATATTGTCACTTATGTTTGACATCACATACCATGTTATATAATTATTTTCCATTATTAATGTCCATTTATATTTTATTTCATTAGAAAGTTGTATGATATTCCCAATCGTAAGGCTTTGTGACATAATTTTGATACCGGTTTCTTTCCTTGGGTAACCTCATGTTTATATATGATTTATTACATATGATTTGTTATGTGGAAATAATTTTTTTGAACATGATAATATGGGTGCGCCCAAATAGTTATCCAATGCATTGGGTATTGTTTAGTTTGATGATATTTTATGTGCAACGGTATTGGCAGCTACCCTTGACTCATGCTACCATGTGAAATAGTCATGTTAGTTCACCATGTCTTGTGATCCTCTATGTTTAATGAGACTTGAATCATGCTAATTTCATGTTTTTTGATACTTTCTAATTACTATGAATCGATGTTTATATTATCCATTTTTTATATGTCATGATTCTATATTTTCTATATCTTTTTTTATCATTTTTTCATTCCTTCTAACCCATGTGCTTGAGATTTAATCTTATTTCTACTCTTTTCCTTTTATTTTTAGCTCATCCCTTTTCTCATGTGATTCCTAGGTTTTCCTATGAAGATGTATGAACATAATGGATATCAGGAGATATTTATGAATATTAAAAAATACATTTTTTTAGTCCCATGTTTTTAGTTTTATGTACCTAGTCTTTGACGACACTAGAATTTAAGATCATATTGTTGAAATATGATGTTTTATTATGCTTAAGATCATGTAATGATAAGTCTAAAAAGACACAGGTCATTATAGTGTGTCATGCTAGATTCTCCATGTGAAGCCTCCAAAAATAAAAATTAAATAATCATATGCTAATAAGTAAATTTATAAATACATTATGCTTTAATTTATTTTGTTTGAGGTTATTCCCATTAACATTAAAAAAATTTTTGGGTGAATTGACTTAATTAATGATACATATGATCATATAGTTTATTAAATAACTCAACCTAGGCATTTATTTTCATACTTATAATTACAATACATTTCATAATCAGTTTCACAATTTGAGGTGTGAAAAATAATCCCTATTGTATGGGATAATTAAATTGAGTTAGATAATTTTGGTATGATAGTTGTTCCAAAATTTTATAATAAAACCATGTTTGATGTGTGATGTCATCTCTAATAATATATGGAAATTAAATAGGGATATTTTAAATTGTAAATGAAATCTATATAAACATAGAATTATATATTATTTAAAATTGAAAAAATATTTCCAAGGATATTCTCATGACGTAGTTTTAAATAATAAATATAATTAATTAATGATGATCCAGTACGCCTTTATGGATGTTGGGTTCCTCTTTATGGAATGCAAGGGATAAGGAATCGTAGAGTAAGTGGGGTATCCTTTTGATATACTATTGTAGAGAGATCTTGGTTAGAATTGTGGACATGATGTTTCAAACCACCATGGTTGATGATGTTGGAAATAGTGTTTCACATCGATAGGGTTGTGATACATGATGTTTCATTCCCCCTCATTTACAATAAGGGGAATAACACTTCTCATTGTAACTCATGATTTTGGGAATGTTGTGCTATATTATTTATGATGCTCTACATGATGTCTAATTTGATTAATGATACTTGGTAAAGGAATGACGTATTACTATTATGATATTAATATGATTTTTTACAAATGCATGAGATATTCCTCGGTTTCCATCTAGTACTACATATATATATATGGCTATATATTTTACCACATTTATACTGCATGTATATGAATAAATATTTATACATATATACCTATATATATAAATATGTATATGAATTTTATGACACATATTCAGCAGAGTTCTATATTAACCTAGAAAATGTATGGTGGGATAGGTTTTCCCAGAGAACCTTTGCTTGAATTGATTACAATTATTTATTATTTTCATTAATTTTTATACTTGAACACTGTTTTATTTTATATTCACAAACCTTATTACATAATAAATTGTTGGACATGTCCTAATGAGTATATCTAACAACATGTATAAGAAAACATTTGGTACTTGAATAGACACCATAGTTATGGGTTTAGGACCATAGATTATTCTTGTGATGTTTTTCTTGTAGATGGGAGCTCATGATCACAGGGATGACCCAGAATAGAATATTCTCATAGAGTAATCATTTGAGTATTTTTCCTTTATTTATTTTTTATTTATTTCCTACCATGTTTTTTCTCCTTAGTGTATCTTAGAATCACATGGACTTGTATGGTTGTATAATATTTGGTGTTGTCCATTTTATGGGTAATTATTATATTCCACAACCTTTTCATTTATTTAATCAACCTCCATAATATTACTTTTATATAATAACATTTAAATATGATCATAATGGTATATTCATTCCATCATGCCATCATTGGACCGTCAATACAATTCAAAAACATCTGGTATACGGGGAGGTGTTCTTTAGGCCATGTAGTGACTGGTCAAGCTACTGGTTATAGAGTGAGTCATGTTAGGATGTTATAGTAGGTTATTCAATTTTATGGGATACTATAATTTTTATATAATAGTTCAATTAATATGATGACTCATGTCACCAACATGAATGTTTAATTCTTATAAAATATTTTTATTGAAAAAATTTGATTTTAAAATGTATAAAAATGATATTATGTTTTAATAAATTTTAGACCCTTTAGATGGTGAAAGGTATGAGTTATAGAAGAAAATTATTTTAATGGATTATCTTGTTTTCTAATAATCCTTAAATGATTTTAATTTTTTCTTAATAATTTATCAAAAAGGGTTTTATCAAAAAAAAAATTGAAACATAATGATTCTATGAGTAAGTAACTAAAATTTTAATCTATAATTAAATTTTTTTAAAGGGAATTATTATTATTTTATTATTTTTCAAAAGTTATCAATGGGTTACTTTAGTTTTAAATTAATTAAAATTATTATTGTACGTATTATATGGTGTCAAATGTTTTTCATAGTGAATAAGGATTATTATAAACTATATAAATTATAATGTTTTCAATTTGGTGGATAATTTTTAAATGAATAAAAAGTGAATAGAATAAAATATATTTTTAAATTAAAAAATAATATTTTTATGGTTAAAATGGGTGTTGATTAGATGTTTATAGTTTTTAATGTATAGGTTTTATATATAATATTTTTCCTAATTCTCTAAAATATATTTTTTAAAATATCACATCAAGAAAGAATGTGAAAAATTTCTTAATTAACTCATAATTGTTTATTATAAAATACCTAGTTTCTTAGAGAGATATAGCCTAGTATAAAATCAAATGAAAGCGAAATTTTTTAAATAAATAAAAAAAATAAAAAAATGTCACATTGGAAAAAAAGATGGAATTCCCCATCCCAAACTCACTATGGGTGAGGATATACCCACTAGGGTCCACCTTAAGGACAACTATATTTAATAATCATCACCTCAACTATTGAATTACACCACCTAATAACTACCACAAAACCATATATGAATTTCCCAACACATTTTTGAAAAAATTCCTTTTCAACCCCAATAATGATCATTCAACATAAGAGATTAAAATAATAAACCTTTATGAACAAAAGGAAGACCAAAAAACACTAATTCTAATAAATACTATGTTTGTGACACTATTTGTTTCTTCCTCAACCCTACCTTCTTTTTACCTTGCAACCCAAATGATTTTAAATAAATTAATAATGATGATAGAATTATTAATTTTAAATAAATTGGATCATCATTTAAAAAAATATTGTTTGATAATGTCTTTAGGACTTCAACATATGACTGGAGTCTCTATAAATTTTTAAAAGGCTTATTGGGGAGTTAATTTTTTATGATTAATGATATAAAATAGAGATATTTTTTCTTATTATTTTATAATGTTGGATACTTTAATGTATTTATTACATAATACTTCATTGTAAAAATTAAATGGATGAGTATGATTATGGAATCAAATGAAATGTTTGCGGGTTATGTAATGAAATGTTCACTGGAAAGGTTAAATTTTAATCTATACCTAACAAAGGTACTCTAGAATATAAAAATATCAATTAGCTTGGTAAGAATTTCTCAAATGATTTATTTACATTATTTTACCCTATTTAATTATTTACTGCTATAATAATTCATTAATAATAGTTATCCCATCAAACTAATTTTTGATGCCTTGATTAAAATTTTAAAATCCATTTTTTTAATTTAAACTCTTAATGTGATATATTTAATATTTATTTTAGATAGTAATATATATGGAAAATAAATTTTGAGGGAAAAAATTTATTTAGAAAATAAAAAAATATATTTTTTAATCATAATCATTATTTATTTATTAAATAGATAATAAATATTTATTTATAACATTAAAATAATTTTCATTCAAATGAAATGGTCCCTAGGGAATTAATATTAAATATTATGTATAATAATATTATTACAACCAATGACTATATATACCCAATAAATATATAACTATTATAATACCCTTATAAATTCTAATAAAAATCTAAAAAAATTTATTTAACAATAAAAAATCTTATTCCCCCATTTATTCCTTTCAAGTTTTATCATATTTTAATAATTTCCATTTTTACAATTATATTCTACGATATGATTTTCATAGGGGATCACATGGAAATATATTTCAATATTTATGTGTTTTTTGATACATGTATTTATTATCCTATTATTGTTTTTACAATTATACTTCATATTATATTCATTGAATTTATTAATATAATATTGTTTATTTCATTTAGTAATATTATACATTATAGAAAAAATACCTTATTTATTTTTGATCTGTATTGATTAAGAAGGAATTTATTTAATTAAAAAAACAAGTATATTATAGAAAGAACATTCACAATAATGTATAGGGTGTTGAATGTACTGTATAATCTATCTCTTTATGTTATCCCACCATAAATACTCTCATATATGTCTATATATTTTGATTCTTCTTTACAAAATAAATAATGATGAGCTATGTGAATCAACGGTTAACTCCATTGATTATGGCATGGATGGGAAACATATTTCTATTTTAACTTTGATAAATCTATCAATGTCATGGTCAAGAATTATGACATTTCTTACATATTTCTATAGTGATAAATGTTAATATTTACCTTTTATACCACCGTGATATTTACTTTGATATTGGATTTTAAATCCATTATACAAGACAAATATATAACTATTCCATAATGATTTTTATACCCATACATTGATAATCCATGAATACTTGAAATTTTTTAATATAAAACACAGATAAGGTACAAAGATCCCTTATACCAATAACATCGTCATCTTTGTCAGACATCTTAGAATTGTAATGTATTTAACAGTCATAATCCATGATTAACAATAAGCATATCCTTCTTTAACAATATATACATAAAGATAATGTAATCAATATATATTACAATTCTAGGAATGTTAATAATTCCTAATAACATTTATCTCAAATATTAACACCTATAAATTTATGTCAAGTTTTAGGTAATTTTTATCAAGGATCTTTATTTAAGGAAATATACAGTGTAACATATTATAAATCTGCATGAAACTACAACATAAAACCTTCTAAAATAATATCTATATATCAAAACCCATCAAGAATTAGGGGTATTATGATTATATGTATAATAAAAAAATAATTCTTAATATCCATGTGCCTATATTACCATTATTTTATCTAGATAAACATTTATATTTTATGAAGTTAATAATATTTTTATATTTAAATAACCACTTAAATTCCCCAAAAATCATTAAGAAAGCTATATAATCTATGGAAAATATAAATATTTGTTATAAAAATGGTATAGTTGATTATTTAATCCCCCGCCCAAGGAGTGATCAATATATATCCCCATTATTGTGATTATGTTCCCTATTATGAACACTTTTGACATCCAAAATGCTTAATTTAATTTTATTTAATAAACTATATTCTTCTAGAATCGTAACAAAAAACCATAAATATTCTTTGTGATATTATTCACTATTGGAAAATTGGATAATTTCATCATTAGGTACTACTAAAAATGTGCCAAGGTAATGTATAATGACATTATTCATAAATTAAATAATAATATTTGGAGAATCAGTGAATCAAAATGACAACAAAATGAAATCATAGTACACATATCTTATACATAATGAAAAAGTAGAAATATATTCCCCTTTAAACATAACATAATGATATCATAGTTATATATTATTCTATGATAAATATTTATCCTCAAAATGTTGATATAATAATCCATCAACATGAGGTAGTTAAAACCTTTCCTTTTTAATTATATTTTTAGGCTTATGATTTTCAATTAAAAATCACATGAAATTTTTTATATTAATAATGTGTTTTGGTGAACCATGTGGAAATGAACATACTTTTACAATCCAACTATTTAGAGTCTATTGAAATTTATTTTTTAATTACAAATAATCTGAAATACCTATTTTATAGGGGATATTAGTTATAGTAAGGATAGCAATATAATTGTCACATTTTAGATATATTACAAAAATCCAAAGGTAGAAGAAAAAATAATAAAATCCAAAACTACAATCGATTATTATATCTGAATTAGATTGATTAATATGAATGAATAAATAAACATGTACATATTCTTTTTTAATCTAGATCATCCATACATGTTTGATAATAATTTATGAAATAAAATCTAAATGTCCTTTCTTCTAATAATATACATGGTCGGGACCAATATCTTGATGCATGAAATGGATCACATTTTATCAACATTAATCTTAAGCTATTGGTTAAATGATATTGAAAATAAATATCTTGGAATAATTTACCTGATGAGGTTTAATATATGTACACAAAATATTATGATTGAATCATATAATTTATACCTCTAAGAGCATCAATGTTATAAATAATATTAATTAAACAATTTTATAAACATTATATACATTTAAATTAATTTAAGAATTTATTATAACCTCCATTCATTCAATTAAATCTTATATGATTAGGTAATATGTTCAAAATCCTCATAATTGGCATAAAATAATGGGACAATTATCATGAATTATTCAAATATAATTTTGATTGAGTCCTTCATATTATCAAAAAGCATGCATGTATATCTAGAATCCACTATGACATTGATTCATACACTATTCCATGTTGCATATAAGGATAAACCATGAAATGGTTTAAACTATCCCATAATGGTCCATCTTTTAGTTTATATTTCCATCAATCACTTACATGAATTATTCCCCATATACCTGATATAATTTCAACTAATTTCATATCTTATGTGATAAATTTTAAATATATAAATATAATATTTTTTTATATTTATTGAATATATTTTCTAAATGATACTATATATTTTCATCATATAATACATAATATGTAATTTTTTTAAAAATCATAATTTTTTTTAAATATCTTCTAAAGTATCTTTTTTGTAGAACAAATGGCATCCAAAAATCAATCCACATTTACACAACTACAATGTGTGGTACCACTAGCCTTTGTATCGTTGAAAATAATTACTAATTTAGGAATCCATAAATTTATGTAATGTAAATCATCTTTTTAATAATTAATTCTACCCAACCTAACGTGTATCTAGATAAATATCTATCAAACATATGCATTTTATATCTATTTTCATTATAATTATCCCATATATGTATTCTTAATCCTATAATTATATTTTCTAATACATTGACCGACCACAATACACATTTTATATTAATATTTTATATCCTAGTTATGTTTTCATTATTCACATATATAGAATTATTAGGATAATAAAGATATCACATTTTATTCATGTATATGGAGAATCATGTCACATGACCTTCATCTTGGTAGATAAGTAAATCATATGTAAGTTTTCAATGTGTAGCCATTCATTTATTTTTTATTTCTTAATTGATATATTGGATGTCATATATTTCATACGAGTGAAAACAATATATTTGATAGTATCTAACTTATGAAAGGAAAATAAATATCTTTAATCACCCCATGATTAGTTTTAACTAAATAATTGTGTGAAAATTGGTATCAATAAATAAAGGTCCTCATTCATTGTATAATTGTAACCATCGGTGAATTGAATTCATATGAAATATTAACCCATAGATAATAAAAACATTGTATATGAATCTTCATGTGCTATTCATAGTGATTCAACAAGTTCACACACATAATTTTTATCTCATGATTAAATTTTTTATTAATATAGAAATTATACTCATATTATCCTTAAATTTACTAACAACCTATTACACTAAATAACAAAAATCATTTCATGATAACAAAAAGTTGTACATTGAGACATTAATTATCATTTAACGCCATTATATATATTTACCTATAATGAAATATTTATAAAATGGATTTTTAATGTTGGTTAAAATTATTCATTTTTATATTCATAAAATTGTTTATAAATACTAAAAAACTATATATAAGTACCATTTTAATAATATATCTAATTATTGAGCACCAGATAGTCATATATTTTTTACACCTTTATGGTATTGATAAACACATTATATCCCTATGTAATTCCTTTCACATCCCTAGGTGGGATTTTAATAAAACCATCCCACCAAACTCTTTTAGAAAGTAGTATCTTGGAATTTGTTTTGAATAATACTAATAAATATGAATTATATTACAAATGATCAAATCATAATTCAATTTATTCAATCATATCTACATTAAAACATATAATTTCATGATTTAGGAACATGTTTTTTTCAATATATAAACTTTTATATGTTCATATTAATCATATTGTAATTTTTAAATTCAAAATTTTCCCTTTTTGATAATTTTCTAATTAAATTTAATAATGTTACTTAATATTTTTCATTATGGAAATTTCTTAATGAATTTTATGATATAAAGTTTCATTCGCTTCAATATGGAAACTAAATATTACTCATTACATTCCCAATTATTAACACATCTTAAACACTTTTAGGATATCATGTGGCATTAAATTTTAGTTTTTACAAACATAATATTATATTTTTTATACATTAACATAATCAATTACATATACACATCCAGTAGTCTCTAAAAAACAGTATTCACCATAAAATTACTTGATGAGAAACAAAAAATCATTTTTTTCTATAAATTATTTTTACTTAATCTTATAGTGAACATATAGAAATATAAATAATTTATAACAAAATAAAATGTTTTATTCAATGTGTTTAG
Source organism: Viscum album (assembly GCA_963277665.1). Classification (NCBI taxonomy): domain Eukaryota; kingdom Viridiplantae; phylum Streptophyta; class Magnoliopsida; order Santalales; family Viscaceae; genus Viscum; species Viscum album. Next base: position 1,351,059,469 of record OY728153.1, on the reverse strand, counting down.
AGAAATATATTAAAAAATAGACTTTTTAAATTGAAATATTCTATTTAGGAGTAGTGTGAAATATTTCTCACATAAAATTAAAAACAAATAGTTTAATAACCTTTTTCGTTGTCTTCTTTTCAAGTATGTGATTGAGTTTGATTAATAGTAATCTATGTATATGATCTAGTATATTCATAAAAACTATTTTTTTAACAAATATCTCCTTCACAACATATGATTAAGAATATAACTATACATGTCATTAATTTTAATGCATTTGATCTTTAAATATTCATTACTTATTCTGAATAAATATCATTTAAAACTTTTAAACTATATTGGGATGTAAAATAAAAGCTTCAACATTTCATACCATGATTTTTTAAAAAATTTAATTTATAATTTTATATAATATATATTTTTTGTTACATGCACAATAAAAATCAAAGTAAAAATTCTATAATATTGATAATTTTTAAGGATTCCCAATATAGTTTATAAAAACCATAAACAATACTAGAAAACTATATCCTATATAAAAAATTACATTCCTTCTTAACACCCCCTTACATGTCAATAATATTTTTTGGATACACTAATAAAAATTATTAGAATATTTTAATAAATATGCGTCCAATGTTGACCCACTTATACTATTAATACAACACCAAAACCTACCCATCTCATCTCTTGTTTATATAAAATAAAATATTTGAGAACGTACGATAAAAATTAATCAAAATCATTCATGATTTCAGAAATTTTTTTAAAATAATGATAAAATAAATTAATAATAAAAATAGATCCTCCAAATAAACCACCAGTATGTCTATTTTATTAATACACCCAATAATATTGAGAACATGAGATGATACTAAAGTTTATTTGTAAAATTATTAATTATGTTATTTTTAAAATTCAATTTATTACATTTATGATTCTTGTAATCATATTGATCCTCTTGTTAAATATCATTAACATTTGGTTACCCCCGAATGGATTTCTCCAACTCATAAAATATTCATTCCATCATAATTTTTTTATCTTATGTATAAGTATATGGTGTTAATATTATTAAGATTATATATTCCTTTATTGATCGTTATGTCATGATCAATGGTGATGATAAAATATATCTTGAATAGAACATGGTATTGGTTCTATCACATGACTTATATTCACATAATAAAGAATTTTATTAAATATTATCCAAGTAAAATGATTATCCATTTTGATATATGACCTATTAACTTGTGGTGGAAAATAAATAAATTACTAATCAAGGGTTTTTGTATATACTTTTCTCATTTAATATCTATTTAGGAAGGCCTCCATACCAATCTTGTAATTTATAAATTACATAAAAAGATTATCAAGGGGACCCATGGATCTAATTACATGATATACTTATATAATATAAATAAAAGACAACTCATTACCTGATATACTATGGAAGATAAACATGGGGATCCTAAAGTTTATAGAATATAATTGATTGAATGGTCTAGGTCTTCAAAAGTGTTATCCTTAGAAGAACATTCTAGGTTGAATTATTACGTGTCAATCATCCCAAAAGATCTATGTGTAAACTATTATGGAAATGTCATCCTAAGTTGATTTCCCATGATTTCTCTATTGATATAATATGTTTTTTGTAATGTAATTATAATTTTAAAATTCATTTTTATGTATGACAGTGTTATTATGATATGTATAATTGTAAGAAAAAATATTTGTGATGTGTTCATTCATGAAGGTTTTATTATCCATAATGATATATTTTAAATATGACCTTTAATTTGAATATTACCATTTTAAAACATTAAAAAAATCTTTAATTTATTATTAATAATATATATAACTATTCTAAGAAACCGGTTTTATCCCATGTATGGATCCCTTTAAATTCAGTCTAATTATTTATTTTTTGGACCTAATACAGAAGCCTAATTAACTCATGAAGGTTTTATAGGATTTCTTACCATGTTCAAAGCTTATAACCCTAATCGGTTGAGAAAAATATTAAGCCACATTGTTATTAGTAATAGTGAAAACCAACCCACATTTTATCTACAAAGAACATGTGGCTAGATAGTAGAGTTAATAAGGGTGCACGATTTTCCCAAAAAAATCAAAAGGGGCTGCACGACAACGTGATACCATTGTAATTTTTAGAAGAGGAATATCAAACAGTTGGGGCGCAGTTTGTCCAACAATGCTGCCAAACTGTGTACCTCTATTATCTTCAGTAAAATTTAAAAAATTCCTTAATTAAATGTTTATTTAACCACCATTATTTTTTTATTCATTCTAGAAACTAGATGAACACCCCCTCTCTTATTTGGAGCTCCAAATTTCCATTTTTATATATTTTTATCCCATTCATATTTATGAACTATGATTCGATCCCTTTTAATCATGTTGGATGTTTATCAAGAACTAACTAGTTCCTTTTTGAAATTTATTTTTCACTCTTTTCCTTGGTAATTTTATTTAGATACAGGTTCATATGCCATATTTTCATAATGTTGATATAGTATTCAAATATAATTCAATCCAAGAATATATAAAGGATGTTACAAGAAAATGATATTCATACAAGCTTAAGGTAGGTGATCAGTGACTCATCCATCATGTTTCCCAACATTAGAAATTGTTATAGTTTTGTATTAACCAATTTCATCATTAATGGCCTTTTAAATTCATATTCCTTTTTTAATGTTTTTATAATCTTATTCTAAATCTCTTGTAATAAATGTTATCATTCGATTTAGGTCACGACCTCAACACAGACCACCCCATATAGGGTGTTTTCCTTAAATATACCTTTAGTGATTTGTTTTTCTGATATGCACAACATATTATTATCAATGGATTGGACCAATTAATGGTAAGCCCCTACTTAATAAAATTAATTATCAATTGTTATAGTTATACTTATATATGATAATGTCTCCAGACCTTTCAATGGCATGTGTTTCAATATAATTAATGAATCTTATTTATGAATGGATGTATATTATGTATATGAATTTTCCGAATAGAATGTAATTATGTGGAATGGTATTTCATTCGTAGAATGACATTACATGAATAATGGAAGGATATGGTATAAACCTAATAAATTTATTATGACTTGAATTAATTAATAAATGGTTTCATTTCTAGTAATACCATGTCATAATAATGAAAGGAAATGACTTGAGCCAATGAATTATTAAATAGAATGATAATTACGTGGACTGAATAATTAATTTATCTAGTATAAGGATCCATTTGTATATAGGATTTGACATATTTATAGAAGTGGTCAGACCTAATCTAATCTAGGATTACCTATAAAATTTCATGATCAGTCATAGATTCCACTTTGATTCTGGTATTCTAGTTTCCTTTGATGATACAAACCTTGTAACCTAATCCTTCTAAACTTGTGGATTCTCACTTTTACATAGTAGGATCCCTCCATTGTCATTATAGGATTCCTTTAATACACTACTCTGATAAAACATTATGTGTACAAACATGAGGCATCATGAATACTCTCATTCAGCATAGTCTTTTCTTATCATGTTTTACCTTAGAAGAATTAATTTGACCCGATTAGAATCCTATTACAATGGAATTACACGGGTAATGTTTCTTGGATTACAGGAATAACCTATTTTGTAGGCTATAGACTATCACTGAGTTAGTTAGAACCCTGAGGCCATGGATTTCTTGATTATTAACCTGGATATTCTTCATTATTATTATCAACATAGAAGAGTTGTTATATCTTAAATACTATATTATTATTATAATCATGACATGATGTCATTGCTGGTTATACCTCACATTGATTATTATATAAACCAGAACAAAATTAATAAATCGAATGATAACATGTTTAGAAACATCACATGTCATTGCTGGTTATACCACACATTGATTATTATGTAAACCAGAACAAAATTAATAAATTGAATGACTACATGTTTAGACACCATCTGAGGTAAAATAAGGTGTTGTGAATTTACATTGTTTTACTAATATTCTTTTATATATGCTTTTCAACACATTATCTTAGTTTATATTACACGGAATAGATTCAATAGACCACATTGGTGGTGTCCGATTGAGATTTATCTCACACAACATCTGGTTAGCCATTAGTATTCAGTCTGATTACACGTGTCCCAATGATGAACGTCAGAAGCATCCCACATTTGACACTTGATATCACTTGATTACTTGTGATGGGGTTTGGATAAATATGACTGAGTCAGAGCTTATGATGCTTTGATAGTTTTGAACTTTTTTTCATATTTTTTATGGTACTTCTTCATGATTCCTTATAACTATTTTCTAGTATGATGGACAATTGAAATACATTTTCAAATAATCTGAATATTATTATCTATTGCTTCATTTTTTATTATTTTTTTTCTTCCTTGGTAGAAGGTTATTGATCCCATGTCTATAGTGTATTCTTCTACTATTTCATCTATTTATCACACTTATTTCACTATTTACCTTTTATATAATTTAACTGTTGTGCTACACACTTGTAATGAGGGAACTGTATCACCATGGACACACCCTAGAACATTATTATTGGTTAAAAACCTCTGCAATTCAAGGAGATATGTTTGAGGTCATGTGGACAACAAGGCTCATGACAGCTTTGAGTGGAACCTGATTTCCAAACATCACAATAATTATTTAAATATATTATAATGATAGTGTTGATTATAGAGTTGCATCATTGATTACGTTTGTTAAACATAACTAATAATGGAAATTCTATATTGAAATAATGAATATGAATATGAAATTATATATTTAATATTTCATTTTTAAAAAGTTAATGAATTTATTTTAATTTTTATATTGTTTTAGTATTTATAAACAAATTTATAATAAACAAAAAGAAATAAATTAATTAATGATATTTTTATCCTACTTAAAAGTGTTGAAATATTTACTTGGGGACTTCATTATTATGAAGATGTGAGAACATCTTTAGGTTACCAGGTCTTCCAAAACACATATAACTAGTTTCATGTTGTGGAAATCGGGATGTTATAATACAAAGTATAACATTAAGAGTGATTTGAAATGATTTTTGCAGGTGTATCTTTTAAGGTAAAATATGAATCACATTTACAAAGACCTGTGACATAAGGGATCAAGATTGAATTTTTTTAAGAAAAGTGATATAAAAAGAATAAAATGAATTTTTATCTCAACTTTATATTCTATCAATGTTTCATATTATGTTATGAATCTTTTGTTATTTTTATCATATATTATATATAATATATTAATTGAATTTTAAATTAAAAACTACTTATGTAATTTATTTTAATAATTGAAAATTATATTTTCCCTATTATATAATTTCAAAACCATTATTCTCAATATAGAGACTCTTTCAATAATATAAATATTTAAATATGTCTCATGTAATTATAAAAAAATAACTATATAATTCCTTAAAAATGTTAATAACTATATTTTTCTAATTTTTGATTTAAATTATTACCTCCACTTATTATCCATAGGTTTATATTTATTAATGGATATAAATATATATTATTACATTGTAATTATGATGAATTATTCACTTCTACATATTTACACAATGATATTTTTATGCAAATTTGTAAACATTTCTTTTGTATTTTAACTTGATATTATTAAATATTCCCTTGTTTTTCAATTTTTTATTATAAATCAGAAAAGTGTAAATATGGAATTGGAATGATTTAAAATGAATTAAATTCTTAAATAATTTGATGATGGTAATTATTTTCTTTATTCTATTGAGTTTTTCTATTAAAATTTTTATTTTTTTAGTATTTCAGTAAATAATAGTTCCCAGGTCAAGATATCCCTCAAATAGGATATCCTACCACACATCTATCGCACACAATGTGGTCCAGCTAGCAACAATTTCTCATGGAATGCATGCTCGAGCTAGAAGCCACACATGGTATCAGATCGTGTTGCATGAGGCCCTCATAGAGGATCTTGTGGGATTTTTTCTTGGGCCAAATCCCATGAAATCTGAATCAATATTTTTAATCTGACCTGGTTATTAAAGGATGACCTCATTGGGACATGGTGGTCCAAGGAAATTGTGGGGGTCCCTCGACCCCCATATGACTTCACTAGATGCTATGCCGATATATTTATATTTAAATTCCATCAAACCCTAACATCATTTATAATGTGTGAATGTATTATTTTCGTTACTTTTTACATTTTAACGATGTGATGTCATATCACTCTCACTCTCATTACTACACCATGCGCTCAAAAATCCCTCTCCAACACCCCTCTATGTTATTCTTTGGTAAATTAATATTCATATTATGAACCATTGTTAATGTAACTATAACAATCAGATAAGACTAAATGTGAAAAAACAAGTCATGGGTAACCTAGATTAAATCCTAGGGAATTAGAACTTAGGATATACTTTTCCATTATGATTTTATCCTTTTATGATTAATGTTTCTTTTTTATTCTCATTAGATGAGCATTCAAGGCCCCTAATTGTACATTATTTTTCATAGTTAATGATGGGAAATAGAATAACATTTTCCAATAATCATTGAGATAAGAAATTTTATGTTTTCCCAAATGATATGCCAGATTTTATGGGAATGGGTGATCCAAACATTATGACAGTACTTTCTCATTCAGATCATCTTTTTAATAATAACTTGGATCATGTGGAACTCCCCCCACCTATAATGAAATAGAAAGTTTCCATAGAATCCTTCATGTGGAAAATTCCGCCAATATTCAGTGGATATTCTGATCCCCTCCTCGTTGAGTTGTGTATTAACACAATTGAATAGATATCCTCAATCCTTAGATTCTCAGAAGTAGAGAATGTCATGATGGTGGTATACCATTTTGATGGGGATGATGGTCAGTGGACGACACTGATCAAGAATATGAATTCCCTAGACGAAATTTATTCCTGGGATTGGGAGGAATTCGAGAAAATGATTTTCAATAAATATTTTTTCCAAACCCTCCTCCTCATGATAGAAATAGAGTTTCTTAGACTTGATTAGAAGGAGGATGAGTCTAGTAGTGTGTATGATGAAAACTTAACAAAGATTGAAAGATACACCCATTAGTTTTTTCCTGAACACCTACAGTAAGGTGGATCACATTTTCAGAAAACTGAAGCCAATTCTATGAAATGTGTTTTCAATTTGAGACTTTGACAGGTATGCCGTGATTTTTCATTATGTTCTCAAGGTGTAAATAGATTTCAGATACTCTCTTAGGTATCATTATCCTGGTGAAAAAAAGTGGAAAATGGAGTCTAACATGGGTGGATCAAAAATAAATCCCAAGATGGAAAGATGATCAAATATCCCACGTGACAAAATTGTGTGAAGAAGCATCCTAGGAACTCTCAAAAGGAACTAGGACTTTATTCAAATATAAAAATATGTGAGATATGTCTCTGAACTACTAAAGAGATATGAAGAATCCTATTAATGTGGGAGAAGAAAGGAAGCATAAGATCAATTCTCAGTCATTAGTGTAGTGTTTAACCTTCATGGAACATGTGAATTATGTTAATAAGTTCCCTAAGCAAAGGGTTATGAGTGGAAATCAACAAAAACCTCCAAGGAAACATAGAAGGGATTATTCTATCACTACTACTAATGTGGAGATGAAAAAAGATGTGGTGATAGGTAATCTAGTTATTCAATCAAAAATCTTTAATGTAAAATTTTTTCCTGATTAAACACATTCTTTCATATAATAAATGTTTATAGAACCATTCAAACACCACCTCAAAATTTGAAGATTTAGTTATCTATGAGAATATAAAATGGGGAATTTGTTGCATCAAAACTATATAACTCCTCCCCAGTTATTTTTTTCTGACAAAACCACCAGGAAACACTCATCATAAATCCTTTAATAGAGTTCAATGTTATATGGGGGCATGGATTGGTTATCATTATACAAATCCCACATAAACTTCTGAAAAAGGGAGACCAGTCTTCACATCTCGAAGCATCCTCCAATTCAATACAACTGTATGGAGGAAGATGAATCTCTTTTAGAACCATTGTCTCATGTTTGGATACTATTTCCTTATAAGAAAGCATGTGAAGCCCAAATTATTGATACAATGGATAGAATAATTCTCAAAGAAATCCCCACAGTGGGGGATTACACTGATTTATTCCCAGATGAAATGCCTTTTCTACCTACTGATCGTGAGGCTGAGATCTCTATTGATCTTATTTCAGGATCCCTAACTATATCATAGACACCATATATAATATACACCATATAGTTGGATGATATGAATATGTAGTTATAGTACAATATTGATATATGTTTTATATTCCCAAGTGCTTCACTATGAGGTGAACCAGTCCTCTTCATCAAGAAGAAGAATGGTTCAATGAGCCTCTACATGGATTATCTAGAGCTCAAAAAATAACCATAAATAACAAGTATACCCTACCTTAGATATATAACTTGAATGATATGCTTTATGGGGAAAATTATTTCTCAAAGGCAGACATTTGGTCTGGATAACATCAATAATAGATGTTGAAGGAAGATATTCTCAATACAACTTTTCAAACGTGGTAAGGAAACTTTGAGTTCATAGTAATTCCATTAGGACTCACAAATTCTCCTGTAATTTTCATAGATCTAATGAATTGATTCAACAAGGATTACCTTGAGAATTTTGTGATAGTATTTATCGAGGATATTATAATATACTCAAAGATCAAGGAGGATCCTGAGGAGAATTTTAATATTGTACTAAATACATTGGAAAAGGAGAAGCTATATGAAATATACAATAACGTGTGTTTTTTATGAGGGTGTATCATTATTAGGTCATGTTGTCACCAAAAAAGGGATATATGTATTCCATTGAAAGACAAAGGAAATTGAAGAGTGGCCTTGAAAAACATTTATAATGGAGATCTATAGCTTCCATGGTCTAGATGGGTATTACTGACGATTTTTGGAGAGATTTTTACAATTTTAAAACATAATGAACAAGTGGATGCAGTTGGGGGTGATGTTTTTCTCGACTCAAGAATGTGGGAAAAGATTTATAGTGATCAAAAGGGGGATTATTAGTAAACCAAAACATATAGTCCCAACAAGTGGATAAATCATTGTGTGTGTACAAAGATGCTTCAAAGAAGGGAATAGGTAGTGTGCTGATGCAAAATGATAATGTCATAACCTACACCTCATGAAAGCTGGAAATCCATGAGAAAAACTAACCCACACAAGATTTGGAGTTGGAGGTTGTGTTCATTGAATTGAAAATATAAAGGCATTATCTATATGGGTATAAGAGAGATAGAGATAGGTAAATTGATCACAAGGGTCTCAAAGATATATTCACATAGAAATATCATATTATACACCATAGAAGATGGTTAGTTCTAATAAAATATTATGATTTCTCAACACACTGCTATCTCGGTAAGGAACATAAGGTGGAAGATTCTATATGTAGAAATGATCCTATATATTTATCAAAGATAAGAATGGAAAAATATCCAATATTCTTAGATTTTAAGAGGTTAGACATGGGAATCATTAATATAAGAACATCATAAATCCTTTCCCGATTTATTTCTCAACCAAGCCTCTTAGAGAGAATAAAGGATTATCAATGAAATGATTTGGGAATTTATTAAAGTGTAGATGCTATCTGAAATTAGAAAAACATTGAGTTCAAGATTGTCAATGGTGGAGTTATAAAATTTGGGTCATAATTATGTGTACAAGATGATTGAGAGATAAAGAAGAAATTTTTTAATTACACACACATATCAACCTTCTCTATTCACCCCGAGACCACAAAGAATTATCAAGATATCTCAGAGAACATTTGTGGGGAAATATGAATAAGGAGATTGATGAATATACATCGAAGAGCCAGGTATGTCTACAAGTGAAGGCTGAAAGATAGAAGTCTAATGAGTAGATGAAACCACTACCCATACCAACATAGAAGTGGGTTAAAAATACTATGGACTTTGTCATAGGACATCCAAGTAAATCTGAAGGAAACATTACTATATGGTTCATTGTGGATCATCTTATAAAGGCAGATAATTTTATTCCAATTTGAGAGGACATCTCATTAGATAAAATTGAACAAATTTATATAACAAGTAAAAGGTAATTTATCATGGGGTAACACTATATATTGTATCTGATAGAGATATAAGATACACCTCTAGGTTCTTGGAACAGTATCCAACATGGTCTAGGAACTAAACTGAACATTAATAAGACCTATCATCCTCAAACTAACGACCAATCTAATCAAACTATTCAGACACTGGAAGACATGTTGAGAGAGTGTTTTATGGACGTCAAAGGAGGATGGGACCAACATCACCCACGAGTTGAATTATACCACAAAAATAGTTTCTACTCAAGCATCTGAATGGAACCATATAAAGACCTTTTTGAGAAAAGTTAGAGATCACCGACATGTTGAGATGATGTTAGTGAGAATAAGGTGCTATGACTTGAACTGGTCTAAAAAATGGGGGATATGGTAATACAGTTCAAAAACACTTCATGGAAGCCCAAATTCAAAAAATTATCTATGAGGAAAATTATTGATGAGAACATGAGTTTAAAGTTGAAGGGATGGTACACCTTTACATATCTCTATAGAAGAAGGTCATGAGATTTTGGAAGAATGGAATGCCATGTCCTAGGTACATTAGAACCTTTGAGATTCTTGATCGTGTTAGAGTTGTGGCCTATCAACTATCACATTCATGTACCATGTATAAAGTACATGTTGTATTATGTGTATCCATCTTAAAGAAGTACATACTAGATTCTTCATGTGTACTATCTTTAGAGGTGGTATATTAGTAGAATGATAATTCTTACGAGGAGAACTAGTGATGATATTGGATTTTAAACATAATGTTCTACACAACAAGACTGTTCACATGGTAAATGTACTATGACATGCCCATATGTTTGAAAAGGAATCATGGGAAGTAGTGGAGGCAATGAAGGAAACATACCCACACCTATTTACATCTTTGGATGTAAAACCAAATCTTGAAGGAAAAATTTAATAAAGGGGGAAGAATGTAGCAACCCAATGTTTTATCAATGAAATTACCTTATTGTAATTATGTATTATTTTATAATAACATATGATTTCTAATATAACCAAACAAAAACATTTTAAATGAATAATGAGTGAAATAAATAGTATCTCTATAAGTTATGGAACATATACTGATGAAATGGTAACTTGACCTTTGCAATGGTAATGTGACCCTTATGAATTGTAAACCGGAAAATGTAATAGTAACCTCACCAATGAATTTTTAAATAAAAAATATCCATATTATATGTGACAATACTGAATAATTATATTATAGTATAAGTAAATAAATATTTTTAAAAATTATTTATAAAGTGATGGTATTTTTGTAAGTCAAGTGTATTTAATTTCAATTTTATTATTAATTAATAAATTAAAAAGAAATTTATTTTCATAATATGAATTTATATAATATTACTTTTATTTCATATTATCTTTAAATAATTTTAGGAGACCTTAATTAATTTTTAAATGTGTTATAATAAAAAATTTGATTTTTAAATTTTTATTTTTCAAGAAAAATATGATTTTAATGAAAATTTTAAATTCGAAAATTTATAAAATTATTTTTCAAAAATGGTGATAATTTTTGGATTCCATATATTAAAAAATGTTTTGGATAAATTTTTTAGATTTTTCTACAATACATGAATTTTTATTGAATAGTAATGTATGATAATTTACGAAAAATGCTAATTAAATGAATTTCGGCACCATGCTTGAGTCATGGATGATGTAAATGGCCATTGAGTCTAACATAGATACTAGCGTTACTATTATATTTTTACAAGATTAAATACTATTCATATACAAGAGAAAAAATATTAATTTAATGATTAAAATAATAGGAAACTCCTCCTCTCCTCCACAATAAAACCACCCTCACCCCCCTCTTCTGTTGACTCCTCATGAGACTTTTTCCTTGTCTAAATTCTACTAAAATCTCCACCCAAGATCATCCCCATTTTCATCATCCCGTGGACTCTTGAAAAGACATAATATTGTCCTCAAAAAAGATTCTTAAGGAATATATATTCAAGATGTAAATTTATTTTTAATTTTTTTTTATTTTCATTCAATATCCTTTTTTTCTTTTCATTTCCTCACATATTTTCATAAAAAGTTTATGATAAATTAATTAACATTCATGTAATTTAATTTTGTTATGATAATAGAATAATTAAACATCATCTATTTTTCAATCCTTTTATACTAGAAATGAAAACACTATCTGATATGTGTTAATTTGTCACATTCAAGGATGATGGGTTTTTAATTTATTTTACCATATTAAATTGTTATTATGAAACAATATTTATGGTTTAACCAGAATATAATATATTTATTTTGTATAATTAATGGTTTTGAAATATTTTTTACACATGATATTAATTTATAATGAAAAATGAGTTCGTCGTGATCAAAACCCGCAATATAACAAAAATAGTTGTCATTATGGTTTTATATAATGATTCATATTCACACCAAATAACATAATGAAATTTATAACCATGTAAAAATATGTATGTTCTTTAATAACCTACAACTTCAATTCTAGAAAATCATTATCATCATACATGTTTATCCTTACATGTATATGAGTAAACCAATCTTAAAAACAAAGAAACAATCGCACCCAAACAAGAAAATTGAACATATTAACCCTTAAAAAGGGTAAATAATTAATTAAATAATACTAAAATAAAACAATTAAATGAATAATAGGTTCTCAGTATACTAATTAATGATTTTTAATTTTTTATTCATGACATTAAGATCAAGGGAAGAACATCTTGGGACATAAGGTAAGGGATTCTACCCGAACCTCCATTATTATTCATTCGGGCTGCACTATCATTTTTTTACTTAAATGATGTTATATTTTATTTTTATGTCCATATTATAAATGATTTTTACATGACCTAAACTCATGTATCATATTCCATTCATCATTATCTTTTGGAGATATACTTGTTTTTAAGTGGTTTCCTCCTCAATACTTCCTGATAAGCAAACCCCTTTATGAGAATTTCAAGAATTCATACCCAGTTTCAAGTACACTATATAATAAAATTTAATCCACAATTATATTCCTAAAATAAATAATTTTAATAATATAACCTTCTTGGTTCACTTATGGTTTTATATAAAATATTATTCCTTTTTCTATTTGGAATGCTCTTTAGTATTTTTCATAAAACCATACATAATGTTTTGATACTAAAGATTCTTAAATAATATTTTTAAATATTTTAACTTATGTTTCACATCACATACCATGTTATATAATTATTTTCCATTATAAAAGTCCATTTATGTTTTAATTACTTGAAAACTTGTATGAAATTCCCATTCATTATGCTTTATGACAAGATTATGATACCTATTTTTTCAATGGGAAACCTTATGTTTATGTATGATCGATTACGTTTGAATCATTATATGGAAATACTATTCACGAACATGTTAATATGGGCGCAACCTAATAGTGATCCAAATCATTGGGTAATGTTTATTCTCATGAGAAGTTGTGTTCAATGCTCATGGTGGCTAGTATTGAATCATGCTACCATGTGAAACGGTCTTGTTCGTTAACCTTAGCTTGTACTCCCCTTTGTGCAAAGAGCCTTAAATTGTGATAATTTCATGTTTAATGGTTTATAAACATTTTTATTAATCCATTTTTATATTATACGATGTTTATAAGTGATGATTCCATATTTTCCATGCCTTTTATATTATTATTTCATGCCTTCAAACCATGCACTTAAAAATTATTCTTATTTCATCTCTTTTATTTGAATTTTTAGCTGATCCCTTTGTTCATGTTTTTTCCCGGTTATCCAATAAATATGTAATAATACAATGGATGTCAAGATATCATTATGAAGCATAAAAAATAAATGGTTTTTAGTCCAATGTTTCCAGTTTTTTGTACCTACTATTCCAAAAATCTAGACAATAAGATCACTTGCTTGAAATATGATATTTTATTATATTTAAAATCATGTAACAATAGGCCTAAATGTATGGGGTCATTATATTGTGGCACACTAGATTCTCCATGTGAAGCCTCCAAAAATAAAAATTAAATATTCATGTTCTAATAAGTTAATTTATAAATTCAATGTTCCTCCTTTAATATTTTTGAGGTTGTTCCCATCAACACAAACTGAATATTGGGTTTGTTGATTTAATGTATGATACTTATGATCATATAGTTTATTAAATCACTCAACATGGATGTTTTTTCATTCATATAATTATAATAAATTTCTTAATATGTTTCTCCATGTGAGTTGTGATGAATAATCCATGTTGTGTGGGTTAATTATATTGAGTTAGATAATATTTGTATCATATATGTTCCAGACATCTACTATCTATACTAAAATAGGATTTCTCCAAGCCTATGTGTCTCCTTCCCCTTGAGCCATGTCCCCTTACTAGCAAAATCCCTCCTCTTTCGCATCCACCCTCCCGCGATGCAATCGGCCTCACCCGCACACAGTCTCCCGTGAAGCTTCCAAATTAGGGTTTCTTTGTTAAGATTCGTTCCATAGTTCGGATACCTTACAGGTTAATCCGCGCTGCATTACCAGCTCCGGCGACATCATCTAAGCTTCCCGCACACACGCTCTTCCCTATTCCAAAGGGATTTAGGCTTTCGATCTACCCACGTGCTTCGACAAGAAACTTCGATACTGTATTCTTATTTTCAGTCTCAACTCCTGCGATGCCGTTTGGTAGGACGGAACGCTGTCTAATCTTATCTCCATATAAAGGTTTCGTTGTACCGACTTGGTTCGACGAAGGTGGACAAATCTGTCTTCATCATCTTCAGTACACAATCAGTATTGTATCGTCCTGGTACGGTTTCTCTTAGAGAGACCTCCAATTGTTGAAATTGAGGTACATATTCCTCCATTATAGCATATGATATTTGACTGTGATCTTCCACTATGTTTCACCACGTCTAATTTGAATGATTTCACACATCAGTACGCAACTGCAATCCATGTGTGGGTCCATTTACTACATTAGGTGACATTCGAATTGCAGATTTGATTCTATATTTTCTGTATTAGTTTTATCAGTTTCTTTGATGTTTCTCTAATTGTGGTTCATTGCAATCATAGTACACTTATTCTCCCTATTTAGAAAATATTTAGCCCCGCTCTTGCATCTATCTAATTTATATATGTTTCTATGATGTTGACATTTCTTTGATGTTGTGATAAATTTGTTATAACTATAATTCAGCGAAAGAATATTTAGTACCGCTCTTCCAGATGTCTTCCTGTACTGCATTGTTTTTAATTGGATGTGCTAATTTCAGATGATTCATTTCTGTATAATATATAAATGATTCTTTCAAGTTGGTATAACTGTCGTTTAGAATAATCACAGTACACTACTTATCTATGGGTTCCATTTACTACATTATATGACATTCAATTGGGATATTTAACTGTATATGTTCTCTGTATTGTATATATCTCTGTTTGATTTTTGTATAACTTTAGTTCATTGTAATCACAGTTTAGTGCTTATTCAGGTTTACAGAATACATAGTCCCTATTCCATCCATCTTCACTGCATAAATATTTCTCAATATCCATCCGAGGTATTCATTCAAAATGTTTTGCATATGTGTTCGTGTATTGCTTTATTTTTAATTGAATATGCTATTTTTGAATATATATTTCTGTATAATATATATATGCTTCTTTTGTGTTGAAAATAAGTGTCATTCAGTAAAAACAAAGTACGCTGCCTATTTTTGTTAACATGAAATATCATATAGAATTAAAACATGAATTATCCGTCAATTATCTTATGAGTACATTTTAAATTGAATCTATGTACCCATAAACATCTTTTTGTTGCATTAAAAATCATAACAATTCAACATAAAGACAAAAAAACAAAGATGCATACACCATCAGCATCGAGAGATGCAAGGCTTCAAAGGAGACTTCGTATGAGAGAATGACAAATGGGTACAATAGTATTCCATTTCCTTGAAAAAATTACTTAAACTTACTTACTGAATTACAGGTTCCTAACATCAAAGGAAACTCATCCATGGACTACCATCAACTTTGTTATACTGCTTCAATTGATTCAAGGAAACTAAATTCCAACTTGATCAGAGGAGCACAGATACCACTTTCACCTATACCTACCAATGGATAGTATAATTGTATTTGACCAAAATTTTCATATACAGTCAATATATTAATTGTAAATAATTCACTCTACTTTACTCATTCTGGATTTTAATTGACAGTTGCTCTAGATTCAGGATCTTCTTCGCCAAATAGAGTTATAACAACCATTAGAAAAAGTTGTATTTGCATTATTATCTGTACTTCAAGTAATTATCTGAACATTTGACTCTTAAATTCCATCTAATAATTATAATTTAGTTCATGTACTTTCTATTCACCAAAGGAGGATCATGCATATCATTGTCAAATTTTTCTTTCAATGGTTAGTTATATTACACTGTCAAAGAACAGTGAGTATATATATTTATTTTACAATGTCATAACATTGTATATTTTTTCAACTACTAAATTTCATTGACAGCTCATCAAGGCTGCGGATCTTCATTAAAAATATTTACGCCCAGTAGCAAGATAAAGAATATATTTTCATATCATGAAGACAATTATGACCCCTCTGGTAACTACTTAGTCAGTGTTTTTTGTGAATATAATCTCGTTTTTTGTCATATTTATTGAACAGTTTAACAATGTATGCATCAATTTTGCTAGGTGTAATGACTAATGGAAATATTCCCACTTACCCTTCACGTGACTTATTATCAGAGTAAGCCAAATCATGTGTTCAAATGGTTTCTAATTGTCACATATTAATTTTTTTCATACTTTATATAAAACCGATTCTGTTTTACTACTTCAACTACTGGTAACGAAGCTTATTTTCACGACATAGGTGTGATGTATATTTTAATCATGATCTACTCTTCTTTTGTATCTATCGATATATAAGTCTATTATTTTTCTATTTCATTGTTATTTGAATGCATAGTTTACACTTGAAATGGTTGTGTAATCTAAATGGAGTCATGTCTTTTCAGAAAGAGAAGTATCAACTGGTGAAATGAATGCTGGAATTACTCATCAGGGATACTATTCAGGATTAACCAACTACATAATCATCTGTTACTTTACAGATATTTTGTATGCACTTTCTTACTAATTCAATGAAAATACTATTTCAGAAAGAATGGAACTACTACACCTTGCGGAAAATGCAGTTCTTCTTCTTTTGTATCTATATATATATGCCCATTCTATTGGTATTTCAAAATAATTTAAATCCATTTTTTACACTTGAAAAGGATGTTTCATCTAAATTTATTCATGTCAGTTCTGAAAGAGATGTAACAACTACTGAAGATGATGCTGGAAATTCTCATAGAAGATACTATTCAGGTTTGACCTACTACATAATGAACTATTACTGTACAAAAATTTCATATGCATTTTCTTACTAACTAAATAAAAATACTACTACAGAAAGAATGCAACAACTTCACCTTGCGGAAAATGTAGGTCACTGTATTATTTATACCTTTTAATATAATATTATTCAAGTCATCACTGTTTTAGGTAATTTATACTGTGAAGTTTATTAACACCATTCATTTAACCCTTATTCACCTATAGAATATCTGAATAGTGGATATCCCTTTAATGTTTTCCAATATTGTGGATATATCTTTTCATTTAATGAGAGAAATATAAAATGCAGCACCAAAGAAAACCCATGATTTTGTGTATGTTGTGCACTTGGTAAAGTCTCTTTGAAATTACAACTGTTAGTCCTCCATACCTTTGAACGTTAGTCTTTAATCAAAACTCTGTTGAGGCAAGAGAATTCCAAGAATTTATGCATATTTACAAATATATGTTTGAATTCACGTCAATGGACTGTAAGGATAAGAGATCATTCAATAACGGAAGAGCTCCAATTATATTTAGATTTAATGGAAAAAACTACCATTGCATAGGTAGTTTGTGTCCTCCAGAGGGAAAACCACCTAGGTTTTCCCAACTATATGTTTATGATACTGTGAATGAGTCTCAGAACAAGATTCTGAATGTCAGGTAATATTTAACATGTTTTTAACACATTTACAGACCTGTCATATTTAAACTTCATTCTAAATTTAATTCACTTTGCAGTAATTCCGGAGAAAATTCAAACTCATTGGTCAATCATAATATTGTTGTCAACTTACAAAAAATGATTAATTAAACTATTGTTTTAGCTTGTCATTTAAAAAGTGAAAAGGATGTTCTTGATCATGAAGAACATGAAAACTTAAATTTGTGACTTCTTAAGAGAAGACAAACAGATGCATTGACATAAAACATACCTACTACTTCTGAGATTGCGATGCTTACTGTCGGTGACATTGAAGATGTCAACTGTGAAAGAGATGTTATCATTCAAAGTAGAAGTGGGGATTTGCAGTGGGTTGATGAGAATCATCCCTTGTATCTTCCATTGCAATATCCAATAATTTTCACCAATGGTCAAGATGGATATTTTAACAACATTTTTCATCGATCTACGTCTATGAGTATATGTAGAAAAGTTTGGAAAGTAATAATGTGTGAATACTTATCTTTACACTTCCAGTGTCGGTTGAGTGATACATTGATATTACAACATTCATGAAGACTGTTGAAACAATTTATTCTTGATTCTTATACAATGATAGAGTCTTAGTGACTATCCTTCATACGCTTCCTTCAAAAATTCTTGAGGGTTGAGTTGTACAATGGGCTGCAAGATACTTTTCTTCGAGGTGATCGTGATGGGTAAGCATGCGGGAAGCGAATCATTTTACCATCTACATTCACTGGTGGTCAGAGATATATTATTCTAAACTACCAAGATGCAATGTCAATATGAAATTGGGCAGGATATCTAGATTTTTTTAACATTTACATGCAATCCACTATGGCCTGAAATCACTAGATTTGAATCACGTCACAATCTTCATCCTTCAGACTGTCCACACATTGTATCCAGGATTTTCAGTATTAAGGTTTACCAGTTAATGGAATATTTACGAGAGAGATGTTTCTTTGGAAAGTCATGAGCATGTACCTTTTTTAGTACAAATTATTTCATGGGACATACTTTTTTATATTTAATGAATTTGTTGTTGAAATGCATCATTTATATTATTAATTTCTATGTAGTTGTTCGTACAATGTAATTTCAGAAATGTGGACTACCTCATATACACAACTTACTATTTTTATATTGAGAGAGAAAAATAGGTACTCCTGCCAGCATTAACAAATTTGTTTCTACTGAAGTTCCAGAAAAAGGTTAGTTCCCAAATCTTCATGAGGCTGTTAAGTAGTTTATAATGCATGGACCTTGTGGTAATGAAAATTGTAAATCACCTTGTATGAAAAATGGAAAATGTACAAAAAATGTTCCAATTTTTTTTGAAAGTACAACAGTTGATGATGATGGGTATGTTCTATACCAATGAAGAAATGATGGAAACATGATTGTGAAAAATGGTGTCCCATTGGATATTCGTTTTTTGTGTCATATAATCCTTTCGTTCTAATGAAGTATCAAAATCATCTGAATATTGAAGTTTGAAATCTATCTACTTCCATGAAATATTTGTTTAAGTATTTTAGCAAAGGAAATGATCATGTAACAACAGCTCTGTATTAAACCAACACTACAACACTATCAAGAAATCATGTTGATGAGATTAAGATGTATTGTGATTGCTGATACATCTCTCCTTATTAGGCCTCTTGGAGTATATTTTGCTATGATATCCACTATAGCTATCCTCCAGTTGAAAGATTACATTTTCAATTACCTGGAAAAAATAGTGTTACGTAAACTGAAAATGATCAGATTGAAGATTTTTTGAGTAAGGATAATATTTCTGAATCAATGATTACAACATGGTTGCAAGCTAATGTTGCTTACCCGGAAGGAAGATGTCTCATATTCGCAAAATTTCCAACTAGATTTGTATTACACCAACGTGAAAAAATATGGTGTCCAAGAAAGTAGGGGTTCAGTATTGGCATACTTTATTATGTGCCACCGACAACTGGAGAGCTATATTAACAGTGATTAATTCTCACAAAGAGCAGAGGTGAAAGTTCATTTGACAGTACTAAAACTCTGAAAAACATTATTCATGGTACTTTTTGGTAAGCATGTTCTGCATTGGGACTTCTTGCAGATGATAGAGAATTTATTGAAGATATTAAGGAGGTGTCGACTTGGGCTATGGGATGGTCTATGCACATGCTTTTTGCAAACATTTTGTTCTCAAACAATATGTCTCACCCAGACATTGTCTGGCATGAAACACGGGAGCTCCTTAGGGAATAAATTCTCTATGTGTAACAAAATAGGCTACAAATGCTAGGTATATATTGTCAGATTGCTCAATAGATATAATGTGAAATGTGTAGTTGTTAATTCATAAATTCGTACTTCTTTATTAAGATATTTTACTAATTAAATAACAATATTTCATGATTCCATTTAGATTCGACACTCACAGATCATCAAAAAAAGATATATGCTTTGATTGAAATAGAAAACCTACTACTGCGGAATCGTAGATCTCTTCATTATTTTCCACCAATGCCTATTCCAGATTCTGAAATTTTCTCTCAACTAAATCAATTGGTAGCTGATGAAATAAATCATAACCTAGAGTGTCTTTGGAAGTAGTATCTGACTTTGTAAAGTAAGCCTACTCATGAATAGAATGACGTGATGAGTACCATTATGTCTTCGTTAACTACATCCGCTAGAGGTTTCTTTTTCTTTCATGGTCATGGAGGCACATGTAAAACTTATATTTGTAAAGTATTGAAATATTTATTATGGTCAAAAGGTAAAATTGTTCTGGCAGTTGCATCTAGTGGAATTGCATCATTACTGCTACTGGGTGGGAGGACATCGCATTCCAAATTTTGAATTCTGATTTCTATTTCAGAAAACTCAGTTTCCAATATTCATCAAGGCAGTGTTGTCACAGATCTTATACAGTAAACAAATCATATTATTTGGGATGAGGCACCAATTATTCATCAGAATTTTTTTGATGTTGTTGACCATACTTTAAAAGATATAATGTCAACAAAAAATGAAAATTCCTCAAATTTTCCATTTAGTGGAATAACTGTTGTATTGGGTGGGGATTTCAGGAAAATACTGCATGTCATACCAAGTGGTAACAGAAATGAAATAGTTTCCTCAAGTATATCTTCTTCATACTTGTGGAAAAATTTTGGCATTCTAAAACTAACAAGGAAAATGAGATTTCTTTGCAATTCAAATACAATTTCAAATGAGGTTCTTGAATTTTCCAAATGGACTTTAGATATTTTTGAAGGTCGCATTACAGAAACAAATGACGGTGAAGCTACAATTCCAATTCCTTCCACATATCTTCTTTCTTCGAGTGAAGATCCAATTTCTAAAATTGTTGAACATACATAACCCAAATTCATCTGTAACCATGCTGATGTTAATTATCTTAAAGAATATACCATCTTAGCTCCATCTCATGATATTGCTGAAGAAATAAATGCATACATGATGTCTATCACGTGTTCTGAATGAAAAGATTATTTCAGCTCAGATTTAGTTTATGATGCAAGTGTTGATACTGATAGGCCAGAAAAAATTTACACATCTAATATGTAAAATGGGATTAATGTTTTAGGGATGGGTGACCATAAAATTACACTCAAAATTGGGGTTCCTATCATGCTGCTTAAAAATGTAGATTAGTCTGTGGGATTATGTAATGGGACTCACATGATTGTTACCCACTTGGGAGATCATGTCATCAGAGCATGAATTCTATGTGACTATAATTCAGGATATCATAATTACATTCAATGATTAAATATGAAACACTCCGACTATTGGTTCCCTTTCAAACTGCAAAGAAGGAAATATCCTTTTATTGTTTCTTATGCTATGACTATTAACAAAAGTCTAGGAAAATCACTGTTTTTTGTTGGGTTGTATCTTTGAAAACCTATTTTTTGTCATGGTCAATTATATGTTTCTCTATCTAGAGTCACATCACAATTAGGTTTGAAAATAGTAGTCGGTGATAATAATCCAACAACTCGTGAATCAACGCAAAATATTTCCTACAAAGATATATTCCATAGATTCTGTTAGGTATATGTTAAAATATATGTTAAATTGTCAATCTTCGGTTCTACTCAATCTATTTATGCCTGATTTAATGAAGGTCAATTTTTCTAATTATGATCTCTTTGTAAAACAAATAAAATAAAAATTTATACCAAAATGTAGCAATCAATTACCCCTTTGAATGATATCACACCTGATACCGATGAGACATTGAAGATACAAGTGCGTATTTTGATTTTGTGGTGAAACACATCATCCAAGTACTCCAATGATGTTGTTTTGATTGATATGATCCTAAGAGATAGACAGGTTAAATAAGAATAAAAATAGATTTCATATTATGTTTCTTCTATTTCATTTCTCTTACCAATTCAAGTATACCACATACTTTTCATGTTGATTTATATGTCTTTCAATTTTTTACAATGTTACAAATTTATTTCTGCAGAAGGTAAAGATACACTATACTATTACTGGGCATCATATTCTATCTATGATCAAAAATATATTTTGGGAAGGGATGTGCTATTTCATATAGAACTTGCAGATAGCTGCAAATCAAGGTACCTACTTAGGAACTAGACATGCCTGTCGAGTACTATTCACATCAAAAATGCAAGTCCGGCCATGTGATGCCCCAATACCACATTTCTGTTTTGATTTCACTTCCATTGAAGACATAATTCAAAGAAAGTTTCCATAAAAACATTTTATAGGTAAACATTTATTGAAATTTATGTAACATTTTATTACTCTAACTACAGTATGTTTGTTGATCAATACATCATTTTTTGGATTAATGTCATATTTTATTACCTTACAGTACAAAATATTTTCATTCTTACATGTTTTAGAAATTATTGGATATTTACGTTTCTCACATCCTGTTGAAGCATTGGGTAATAGTAATTTAAAAATGCAAATTGTCTTACAGGATGAAAGGTTAGTCATTACATTGTTTTATTATGTCTGAACCCAAGTTTATATTTAACATTATGCGGTAAATATTTTTCTACAGTGGGTTACAACATAAATACAATTATGGGGTGACTATTCTAACTAGATATCTTATTACTTGGAAGAAGTTATTAGTTCATCAACTGTTTTAATATTGCAACTCGTCAGAGTTAAGAAATTAAATAGTATTCTCTCTAATAACACAATTCCATATTTCCATTTCGTTTATTCTATTAT
Source organism: Viscum album (assembly GCA_963277665.1). NCBI lineage: Eukaryota > Viridiplantae > Streptophyta > Magnoliopsida > Santalales > Viscaceae > Viscum > Viscum album. The sequence goes on along the minus strand of OY728153.1, from coordinate 1,351,035,921 downwards.
TTTAAAATTTTTAAACCAGTATTCCAACAGAAATCACTTTAAAACTACTTTTAGACTCTATTATACTTACAACTGCCATTAATGCGATGGAAATCCTTTTCAATATTGATATTGAAGAAGTTGAATCATTCCAAAAAAGGTGCTCCGGAAAGTTGATTTTATAGTCATTTTTGTATATGATGTCCAATGTTTAATATATGATAGATGTAGATATTATTTTCGACATTTGAGTTGCATTTTTCAATTTTTAGATGTACTTTTAAAATGTCATCGGATATTCAAAGTCCATTACCATCAAACCCATCTTCTTTCTCTACACCATTTATATATTGGAAAAATTAAAAAACCATTTCTGAAGTGAAGAATTGTGATCAGGTATGTAGTATACAGAAAATTTACAATTTAAATTATGCACTTTAGTATTATGGATGTACCCGTATAGTACTGTACAATTTTATTATTTACATTATTCTCAATGTTGGATAGCTTACAAAGAGCTTGATTTGTGTCACCAAAAAAAATTCAAACAACTCACAATTGGTTCTATTATTAATGCAATTCTTGCATGAAAAAATATCATAATGTTGATGGAAAAATTTGGTGCAACAAAAATAAGATATCTATAGCACCCCAAGCTTCCATGGTACGTTTCTCTCTCAATAATGTAATAGCTTGCACTATACGCATGTTTGAGATTCTAACACACCGCGGGCATTCAAATTAGCCATTATGGATATTAATACCCACTTTTTGAAAATTTATAAATCTTATTATTCAAATTGGACTTCATTTTGGGATTCGGAATATTGAATTTATCCTATGTTGAATTTTTGGTATTAGTCTGAGAACATCCAATTTTTGATGAATAGTGAAAAATACTTAAAATCAACTTTTTTAATGAAAATATTTTATAGTGATAAATTATACCATTGAGAGGTTTTAAAGTATAATTAGAATATAATTTTACCCTTTTATCCAATGTTGGTAATTATAATTAATTTCACTTTGAAATTGGACATAAACAATTGTCAATCTTTTGAAAGATATTGTTTCTAAAAAACATGCTATTTGTTTTGACAGTGGGAATAATTTTTTAATTAATTACTAATATTTCTTTATTTTGAATTTGGTAAAATGGATTCCATATTTTGAATCATAAGGTCCAAATTATGTAATTAAGACACTTTTGTTTTTTTACATTATGAATAGTAACGACGGTAATTATCTTTAATTATCGTGATTAATTAGTAATCAGGTAGTTAAGGGTAATAAAATAATATCATAATAATAAAAAATGACCCCAATATGTGTCCTAATGCTACTGGTTGTGTCATGGCCGACCATGGGATGCCTTGTGCCAAAATTTGGGACCCCATGGAATCACTTTTGGGTGATAGTGACATTTTAATATATTATTTTTTAAAGGGAAATTATAACCAATGTATGTATCACCCAATTAAAACAATTTTAGTTTTGTCTGTGTAAATTATCAATTAAACTATAAAAATTCATTGGAAATCTAAAAATATTTCCTATATCATGATATTTTTTTTATAAATTTTAGACATTAAATAAATTAAATTTTATATGACACCATGACGATGTAGCGATTACCTCATTATTTAACGATTTAAATAAAAGGAAAAGATAATGTAAAATATAAGACATACACCTGTCAAAAACCTACTGGATGAAAGGATTTCAAACCCTTATCACCTTATCCTTGAAATATATAATTGTGGGGCCTTTAAAATCCGAAACTAATTATATAATAAAGTGACATTTCATGAAATTCCAAGAGTGCCCCTCCTCTCCTCTTATAAAAGGCCACCACCTATACTACCTTATTCACACTGTCAAATCCATTTGGCTCAGAAAAACTCTACCCAAATACTCTCTTAACATCCATCTCTTAATCCAAAAATCCTCACTTAGGGAAGAAGTCTTCCCAAGGAATCCTTTGGCTCAAATCAAAAAGAGTTACCCGATTTTAAGGTAATGAATTCTCTTATGTTCCTTTATTTTATTTTGCTTCTCCATCCCCTTAAACTATTTTTATTCCTTTATTTTTTTTAAAAACCACTATCTTAAATATAATAGGATGTTTTTATGAGAAGGATTTTATTTACACTTACACACACCTTCGTCTAATGGTTAAAGAACATACTATTTCTGTGGGTGGCGAATTACTGACTCACGAACCGATGATTCTTCAATCTTATTTTAACACCTCTCATGGTGGCCATTAATATGTCACTATATTGATATATGATATATATTATATTTATGTTTTCCTTATAATTCTGTATTTTCCATTTATGTCATACCTTTATGATTTCCATTATGGGTAAACGTGATAATTTCATTTTAGGAAGTGCGGACTACCACCTCCTCAAAGTGATTTGAATCGTTAATTCCATATATGGGATGTATAAGGGATGGAGTAAATGATATTATATATTATACCATAATTATAACATACCTTTATATCATCATGATTTCATTCCATTAAATACGAAATAGAAATGGAAGTAGCGTTCATGTGTACATACGACTTACCGTCTCCAGGAACAGTGCATTTCATCTCTTATCCCTAAATGTTATGTAATATTATAAATGCATGTATATAATGGATATATAAGATATATATGATATCTATATCATGAATATAATTCTGGATATAATGGATATTTTACCACATTATCAACTTGTAATTATAAGAAGTTTATTTTTGACTCAAGTACCAAAGATTGACAAAATGACCGTTATTAACTTAAATGACTACTTAATTATCATAACATGTTAATAAGTGATATAAAAGGGATAATGAACTAGAAAAATGTTTTTAAGAAAGTATAGATTAACTCTTGTTTATTATTTAAGAGATTAATGAACGATCGATTCAAGTCAGACACGAGGTAAGGGACATCGTCTCAATAACCTTTCATTGAGGTATATTTCGTTTTATACAGAACTTTCTTTTATACAGTGTATAAAACCCTTTGACATTTACTTTTATTCAAAAGAAATCTTTTATATGAAGTGTTTTTACTAAAGGACAAAAGGAATGTTTTTTCTTACATATGCGGCGACAACGAATTCTCCGCCGCCATGACCATTATTTGAGTTTCGTCTTCCTCTAAAAGCCATAACTTTTTTTAAATGATAAATAAATACCAATTTTTAATTTTCTTTTATTTTGGTATTTAAAATGGTTTTTATTATATTAATGCGTTGTATTGATATCATGTGACTGAAATGTGGAAATATTATGGTTCCTTTATGAATATTTTATGTGATATGATTATGTTATGTTTCTTGGGCATTGTTTATGATATGTTTAAACCTTTTTGTATAAGGAATGAATTTTACTTAATAAGTGACAGGTGGAGCCTGCTATAGATCCTTGATGCATTGGTAGGTCTAATGAGACAAACTACTATCTTGGAACAAGGCCATGACAAAATCTTATTTGTAGTCTTGGCACAAGGCGTTGACTATTTGGTTATTATAGTCTGGAATTATGCATTCCATCATTATGAAAGTGGTTATTTATATTGCATTTGACTAGTATAATATCCATGTGGATAAGTAAATGGCATTATTTCATTTTATTTTTTCCATATTTTTCTTAAGTTCATGTTTAAAAGGCTTTTGTTTTAGTTATATATTTCCTTAAAGGTTTATGTTTATTTATGAATGTTTCTGCTATATTGTTATCCTTACTGAGCATCTGAGCTCACCCCTTTCAATGTTTTAATTTTTCCAGGATGTGAAGAAATATTTTATTACTAACCTACAGGGATATTCTTAAGGGGATATGAGTGTGGACTATGAAGACTATGTTATTGTGATTTTTCACTTTATGATGTAATGTAACATTTATGAATGTATTTAGTGTTTCCAAGGCTACTAAACTAATCGGCCTTTCGAGACATGATCATTTGTGATCATGAAATGGTATGTAATAATCCACCAACTCTAGGTAAATGGGGTTAGGGCATTACAATATTTGTAACTTGCACTGTTCCTAGTTTTTTATTTTTTCTTATTCTTAACAGTATATTAGTTACTTTATATATTAGTAGTAAATAATTTTACTTATCTTAAATCCCTTTGTAATTATATTTATAAATCAATATATTTTGAGTGCAACTGCTTGTGACTGACTCCACAGACTCCTTATCAATTATCCTATTTGATAATCATGTAATGAAATTTGTGAGAAAAACATCTTCAGATCTGCGAGATTATTTGATTCAGGTACTACTACATAATAAAGTATCATGATGACAGAATATATTCACTTCATTTAAACTAACATTTAGTATTTTTCTAAAAAAAGGCTGATGAAGAGCACGATTATCCTTCTGAATTGACTATTTTCAAATCAAAAAGGGTTCTCCTTTCAATTTAAGTGTCAAACAATAATATTCAAAATCAACACCGTTCAGTAGAACATAACTCATACAAGGTAATATTCATTACCGACAACAAAAACTACATCACTGATTTCAATGATAGCTTCACGGAATTTCAGGTAGATTCTATTACATATCCTTAATTTAAATTATATGGATAGAATGAAAATAGTAAATTGTATTATTATTTATATAAAGCATCATTAGATCAGTGGCTATACAAATATATGTAGTGTGCATGAACATAGTCAGGTACAATATAATACATTATCATCATTTTTACTTCCCTACATGAAAAGAACATGCCAGTGGATTAATTATTTCTTTTTCTATCATAGAAACATTAGAATGTTGAATCATTTTGACTCGGTGAAAAGTATGACTCTATATTTGAAACATCATCTGCGGTATGATCATGTATTTGGGTATATATACATATTCTCCCTTAGAATTTTCTTTACAAGCCTTTATTTACATCATACATTGTAATTGCTCCTAGATCTGATGCTTCTTTCAACTATGTTATACATGAAGAAAAACCTACTGACTGATATCTTAATGAATATGTTATTGAGAAATCTCATCATATCCCACCTAAAAGTGTCAGTAGAACAAGTCAGGGAAAAAATATGGCAATCCGAATGAAGTATAAATTAAAAGACAAAACAGAAAATAATGACTGATATGTTCTGTAGATATAAAAGCTAATACGATATCAGGTGATTGTATCTTCAAATTTCTTTTCTTTCATCTTACTTAGTATATTCTTTCAATATTACATATCAACCGTTAGTTGATGTATTTCAGTACTGGCGGGAGAAGGGGCAGTGTAGGGAGGTTGGGCCTGGTGGGGGGTGATGGGAAAGGGGCTGGGAATGAGGGAGGATGAGTTAGCAGGGGGATGTGCTAGGATGTGTTGGAAGCAGAGGCTGCTAAGGGGGGAGGAGAGGGAAGGGGTTGGGTAAGGGGAGGTGAGGGGAGGGAAGGGGTTGGGCAGGGGGTAGGGGAGGGAGGGTAGGGGCTGGGAATGGATGTGGGTTGGTGATGGGCAGGATTGAGGACAAGTTGGAAGGGGGGACGGACCTGGTGGGGGTGGTGTTGGGCAGGGGGGAAGGCCCTCTGTAATGTTTTTTTATCATTGTTAATGAAAGATGTTTAATTAGCCATTAATTTTTGGATTCCATAATTTTAAAATTTGTGTGCAGGTTCAACAACAACATCAGGTGGTGGTGTATTGCAAGGAGGACCATGCAGGTATACAAATTACATTCATATGTAATGTTATGAATTACATTTTTATTGTCTCATTGGATGGTTTATATGGATTATATTACACAACATATGAATATTGGATATCTTAGACTTTTTTTGACTACAACAACAAATCATGTAATGTTATTGGTGATATTATTTTATGCATATTTAATATTTGAAGGAAGGTATTGCATTGTGTTATTGTTTTTAAAATGTAACAACTTATAAACTATTCAGTAGTTTGTTATTAATTACTTACTTCTACAGTTGTTTTAAATTACTGTATATATTTATGATACCTAATAAATGATTTCGATTATGTTTTACATAGAAATACAAATGGGCTAGATAGTTTGAATTTTTTACTTTAAAATGAGTATCTATACTTGATGAAGTGATAATCCATAGTGGCAAGGAATTGCAGGTCCAGGATGGAAGAGATGGTGAGGGGGGACGGGAGTGGGACATCTGGGTAGGGGGAGGGGAGACAATGAGCTGGGTAGGGGGAGTATGAGGTGGGAGGACAAGGGGGAAGAATGGGTGGGTGGATATTTCAGATAGTGGGCATGGGAGTGGAGGGGAGGATCTGGGATGGTTTCATAGGATATGAGGGGAGGGGAGGGAAAAATGAGGGTAAGGGGGAAGGGCTAGGTGGGGGAATAGGTTGGCGAGGGGGTTATGAGGGAAGGGGCTGAAAAGGGGGAGTGTTTGGGGAAGGAGATGGGAAGGGGGGACTGGTGCGGGAAGATGCTGGGTAGAAGCAAGGATGACGAGGGAGGGGGAGCTGTTGGGATGGGGTAGTAGACAGGCACAGGAGGGGGGTGGAGCGGGGTATAGCTGGGTAGGGGGTAGGAGGTCATGCTGGGAAATTGGGGGGGGGGGGGGGTTCATTATGGGTAGGGGGAAGGGAGGGGTTGGGCAGAGGAGGAACAACAGGTAGAGGACTGGGGGGGTTGACATGCTAGGTAGGGTGTGTGGGGGGGGGGGGGGTTGGGCAGGGGAGGGGAGGGGACTGGTGGAGCTGGAAAGCGGGGTAGGGGAGTGCTGGGGGAAGGGGTTGGGTAGGGGGAAGGCTGACGAGGTAGGGGGATGTGTTGGGATTGGGTGGAAGACAAGAAAAGGAGGGGGTAGGGGTATATTTGGGTAGGATTAGGAGGACATGATGGGAAATTGGGGGGGGGGGGGGTCATGCTGCGCAGGGTGGGGGGAAGGGAGGGGCTGGGCAGGGGAGGGACGACAGGTAGAGTGGGAGGGGGTTGACGTGCTAGGTAGGGTGTGGGGGGGGGGCTGGAGGGAGGGGCTGGGTAGGGGAGGGAGTAAATGTACAGAATTGGGGAGGGGAGGGGATGGACAGGGGAGTGACTTTTCATATTCATATTATTTAATGGTTTTCATTGAATTTTTGTACAGTTTTGTTTCATAGATGAATATTGTAAACAAATAAGCCATTTCAATATGACATGATTTTTTGGACTTCACTAGATTAACCAGTGATTTTATCAAATTAGTATGTCTCATTTACTCACATTCATTTCTAATTATAGGCTGTAGGGATCAATATAACTGTCAAAAAACATGACAAACACCTACTCCACATCAATGATTCATTTGGTACTAGGAGGCTTTTGACTGCACATTTTGATGACCTGAATTTTAATCTGATCTGCAAACCCATTGTTGTTGAAAATTATGGTTAGTGTTTATGGTTTCAAACATGTATCTACTACTGAAACAATATTTATGTTATCTTATCATTGTTAAATTACATTCCATAGTCCTATGTCAAAGGTGAGACTGTATTGATGTTATCATACAATGATTCTGTTTCACTGTTGACCTATTTCAAGTATCTAAAAATTAGACTTTCATACTTTGTTTCTATGAGTAAGTTTATAATTTAAATATATTATTTATTAATTTTCATTCTGTTTAACCATTGGTTCCTTCATTGTTATTTTTATATAGAATCCTGCTCAGTATCTAAATTTTGTTCCTCAATTTCTGTAACTTTTATTCCCCATTATGTATGTAATTTTCTTTTCAAATATATTAAATATTAACATAAACTATTATGTTTTATAAATATTTATCTATAGTTAATAATAGGAATTATTTTATAGTGACGTGCATTGCACTGGCAGAGTACTAGTTTATAATAAAACCTTGTCTGTTGTGTTATGTCATCTTGAATAATATACGGAAATAAAATAGTGATATTTAAAATTTTAAATGGAATCTATATGAACATGTAATTTATTGTTATTTAAAATTGAAAAAATGTTTTCATGGATATTGTCATGACGTAGTTTTAAATAATAAATTTAATTAATTAATTATTGTCCACTACACCTTGATGGATGTCTGGTTCCTCTTCTTTGAACGCAATGGATAAGGAATAATAGACGAAGTGGGGAAACCTTATTATATACTATTGTAGAGGGATATTGGTTGAATTGTGGACATGATGTTTCAAACCCCCATGGTTGATGATGTTGGAAATAGCGTTTCACATCGATAGGGTTGTGATACATGATGTTTCATTCCCCCTCAATTACGATAAGGGGTATAACCCTTCTTGTTGTAATGCATGATTCTGGGAATGGTGTCCTATATTACTTATGATACTCTACATGAAGTCCAATATGACTAATGATACTTGGTAAAGGAATTCCTTATTACTATTATGATATTAATATGATTTTTCATGAATGCATGATTTATTCCATTAATTCTAATTTGTACTACCTATATATATAGCAATGTATGTTACCACATTTATAGTGCCTATATGAGCATAAATATTTATAAATATTCATCTATACTAATATATGTATATAAATTTGATTAAAAATATTCATAGGTGTTCAATATTAGCCTAAATAAGGTATGGTTGTCTAGGTTTCCCCAGGGAACCTACACTGGAATTGATTACAATTGTTTATTCTTTTATTAATTTTTAAACTTGTACACTATTGTATTTTATATAAACAAACTTGGTAACATTTTAAATTGTTGGTGGTGGCGTAATGACTATATCTCACACCTTGTATGGTAATCCATTTCATCCTTTAATAGACCCCATGATTATAGGTTTGGGATCATTAATTATTCTTGAGAAGTTGTTCTTGTAGATGGGAGCTTAGGAGCACAAGAAGGACCCAAAACACAATATTCTTATGGAGGAATCCTTTGAGGATTTTTCGTTTTTTTGTATTTTTTATTTGTTACTTACTATATTATTTCTTCATTGTATATTTTCGTATCACATGGACTTGTATGGTTGTATGATATTTGGTGTTTTCCATTTTATCAGTTATTATTATCTTCCACAGCTTCTTTATTTGTTTATTCAACCTCTATTTCATTATCATTATATAATAATATACCAATATGATCATGATTGTAATTTCTCACCATCGTACCATCATTGGACCTTGAATACAAGTAAAAAATCCTCTGGTATATGGGGAGGTGTGCTTGTGGCCATGTAGTGACCTGTAGAACTACTTGTTTTAGAGTGAGTCATTCTAGGAAGTTATAGTAGGTTATCCAACTTTTATAGGATATTATAAGCTTTATATTAGATTTTTATTAATATGATGACTAAAGTTACCTACATGATTTTTTTATTCTTATAAAATATTTTTATTAATATATTTGTTTTCAAAATGAATGAAAATAAATATATGTTTTATTAATTTTCATACCCTTCTAATGGGGAAATGTATGTTTTTTGATGAAAATAATTTTAATGGGTTCTCTTGTTTTCTATTAATCCTTAATTTATATTAATTTTTCTTTCATAATTTATTAAAAAGGTATTTATAAAAAAATTAGGGAAAAATAATGATTCCATGAGTAAGTAAGTAATATTTATACTACAATTTAAGTTTGGAAAATGGGAAACATTCTTATAGTTTTAATACTTTTTTCAAAGCTATTATTGGGAAATATTTTTTAAATTTCTTACAATAGTTATTGAGTGAATTCTATGGTGTAAAATGTTTTTCATAGTGTATATTGATCATTTTAAATGATATAAATTTTAATATTTCTATTATGGTAGATCCCTTTTAAATGACTAAAAAGTTAGAAGAAAAAAATATAAGTTAAAATTCAGCAATCATATTTTTATGGTTAAAATTGGTGTTTATTACATGTTTATATTTTTAATGTATGTGTTTTATATATAATATGTTTTCCTAATTCTATAAAACATTGGTTATAAAATATAACATTAATGAATGAAAGTGTAATATTTCCTAATAAAATCAAAATTATTTGTTGTTAAATACATAATTCCTTAGAGATCTATCAACTAGTATAAAATGAAATGTACATGAATTTGTTGAAATAAACCAATCTAAAGAAAAAATGTGAAATTAAAAAAAAATGATCGAATTGGCCAACCAAAACTCAATGTGGGAGAGTATCTATTCATCAAGGTCCACCGTAAAGATAACTATATTTACTAATCATTTCCCCAAATACTACATTACACCACCTAATAACAACAAAGAAAACATATATGAATCACCCAAACATTTTTGAAAAAAATTACTTTTCATCCTCACCAATGACCATTCAACATTATAGGAGAAAAAAATAAACCTTAAGAACATAAAGAATACCCAAATAACAATAGGGCTGAAAAATACAATGTATATGACACTATTTTATTTCTTCTTCAGCACTGCCTTCATGTGACCTTACAAACTATCTGATATAAAATAAATTTAAATTTATTGTAGAATTATAAATTTTAAATAAATTTGATCATCATTAATAAATTTCTAGTGTGCTAATGTCTTTAGGACTTCTTCTTATGAATAGTGGCTCCAAAAATTTTATAAGGTATATAGGGGAGTTAATTTTTTAATTTTAATGAAATAAAATAGAGATATATATTTTTTATTATTTGATAATAGAGGAAACTTTAATGATTTAGTTAAGAAACCATTCAGATTAAAAATGAAAATGATGAGGATGATTTTGGTATCAAATGAAATTTCGGTGAGTTAGGTAAGGAAATTTTTACAAGAAAAGTTAAAATTTAATATCTAACTAAAAAGGTACTCAAGAATATATAAATATAAATTTACATTATAACAATTTATGAAGTTATATATTTACAATACTTTACCCTATTTAATTATTTACGGCTATAATTGTCATTAATTAAAAAGATACGGTCATACTTATTTTTGAAGCCTTGAATAAAATTTTAAAATCCATTTTTTAAAAATTTAAATTATTAAAGTGATATATTTAATATTTAATGTTAGATAAATAATATATATAGAAAATAAACATTGAGGGAAAACCATTTCTTTAGAAACGAAAATTATTATTTTTTAACCCCAATCATTATTTAATTTTTACATAGACCATAAATTTTTATTTATAACAACAAAATAATGTTCATTCAAATGAATTGGTCACCAGTAAATTAATATTACATATTATAAACTATTTAATTAATACAACCAATGTCTCTATGTACCAAATAATCATATAATAGTTATAATAACCTTTTATATTTCAATATAAAGCTGAAAAAATTTATTTAAAAATAAATAATCTTATTCCCCCATTTATTCTTTGAAAATTTCATCATATTTCATATAATTTTCGTTTTGACAATTATATTCTACGATATAATTATCATAGGAGATCACATGGAACACTATTTTATTATTTATGTCTTTTTAATTACATTTACTTATTAACCTATTATTGTTTTTCAAATTATTCTACATAAAAAATTCATTGACTGTATAAATATAATAATTTTTATTCAATTTTGTAATATTACACATAATTAAAATAATAAATTTTATAATTTAGTTCTATATTGATTAATAATGAATTTATTGAATTAAAAAAACATGTATGTTACATAAGGAACATTCACAATAAGGTAACGATGTTTCATATACTCTATAATCCATATATTTATGTTATCCCGCAATTAATTTTCTATGAAATGTCTATATATTTTTGTTCTTCTTAGGTAAATATGAAATGATGACCTATTTAAATCATCTTTAATCTCTATTAATTTTGGCATGGTTGGGAAACATATTTTTATTTTAACTCTGATAAACTTATCTTTGTTATGGTCAAACACTATACCATTTCTTACTTATTTATGTAGCGATATATGTATATATACTCCTTTTAAACCGCAATGATCTTTATATGGATAATGGTTTAGAAATCAATTGGACAGGACTAATATTTAACTATTCCCGAATGATTTCCCTACCCATACATTGTTTATCAGAGAGTACATGAAATTTTCGAATATCAACCATGGATAAGGTAAGTGATCCCTTATATAAATAAAAAAATCCTTATTGATAGACATCTTAGGATTTTAATGTATTTAAAATTCATAATCTTTGATTACCAATAAACATCTCCTAATATAACAACATATACACTAAAAACATGTAATCAATATATATTACAATTATTAGCATATTTTTAATTCATAATAATTATTTATCTGAAATATTAATCCCACTAATTTCATATCAAATGTAAGGTAATTTTTATGAAAGATCATTAATTAATGAAATATATAATATGTCACAATGTTAATTTTCATGAAGAAACAACCTAAAACCTTCTCAAAGAATATCTATATATCAAAAACCAATTTAGAGTTATGTGTATTATGATATTATGTCACTACTAAAAATACCCCTTCTATCAGTGCTAAAAATGTCTTTTAACAGCGTTAGAAAAGCACTGTTAAAGTCGGCATAGATAAAGTGGGGGGGGGGGGTCCCCTTTATTTTCTCTCCAAAAAGCGCTGATAAAGACCACTTTTATCAGCGCTAAAAAAAGAGCTGATAAAAGGGGACTTTTATCTGCACTAAAATAAAGCACTGATAAAAGGGGACTTTTATCCGCTCTAAAAAAGCGTTGATAAAAGGTTCCTTTATCAGCGATTTATTTTTAGCGCTGATAAAAGACCCCTTTTATCAGCGCCGGTAAAAGTGTAATTTTTTTTAATTTTTTGTAAAAAAATCTGTCGATCTCGGGGGGGATTTTTACAGTGCTTGAGCCCCCCCATTATCAGCGCCTTCCCGCACCTCCAGTGCCCCGACGCACCCCCCTCCAACCTTTATTAGTGATATCCCCCACCCATTATCAGTGCTAGATCCCATATTCCCCCATGCGTGTGCGCCCCTACCTCCACAAGGTTTTGAACTCGAGACCTCCCCTCCTGCGCACCTAAGCCCTTACCACTCCTCTATTTTGATTTGTCTTCCATTTCATGATATATATATATATAGTTATATTTATTCATATAGTAATATATATATATATTAATATATATATTGTCATATTAATATATATATATAGTTATATTAAAATATATATTTATAGTGATATTAAAATATATATTTATAGTTATATTAATATATATATATATGTACTTATATATATATATTTATATTAATATATAGGTTTATAAATATTCATATATTTTTATTTCAAATAAAATTGATATTAGTTATTATTTAGATAAATCTAATATATTTTATATGTAAATAAATTTTATTATTTATATTTATAATTAAATTTTTATGTGTGAATATATAAAAAATATTTATATATTGTTATATATTTGATTATAAATAGAAGTTCATTATAAAAAACGATAAAATTACAAAGATATAATATCAATATGAATGTAATACCTTGGAATAAATTCATTCCCCACCAAAAAAATCCAATAATATACACTTAAACAAGGTTGAAAATCCTAAAATTTTAAATAAATCGGGGTATCCCGTCTAAAAACTCAGTTTTAGAGGCCATCGGGGCCTTTTTTGGCCTCGAAAAAACATTGACCGGGGTTCACCCTATCATAATGGTGTAGAGCTCATCACAGACTTCTATTTGGTATATGCTAGAGCTCAAACACACACCCGGATCAAAAGTTATGGCTGTTTAAAGTTCGAGTTGCGTTTTCAACATATTTTGGAACTTTTTTTTAATATTTTTAAATTTTTTAGTCTTAAAATTGTTATTAAATGGCAAATACTCCATAAAAATTAGCAAATTATTAATTAAAAATATTTTTTTAATTTTTTATAAGCCATTTTCACTAAATATTTTATATATTATGTGTAACTGTATATTGATAATTTTCTAAAATATATTTAAAATTAGATTTAAAAAAATATATATTATATTTATATCAATATAACTATATCTATATATTTAAATATTAATATATTTTCATTAATGGTTTTTTTGGAAGTAGACCCTTTATCAGCGCTTTGAAAAAAGTTCTAATAAAGACCACCCTTTATCAGTGGTACTAAAAAGTGTTCTGATAAAGAGGTACCTTTTAACAGCACTAAAAATAAGCACTGTTAAACGGTGTACCTTTATCAGCGCTAAAAGAAGTGGTCATAAAGGTGTACTTTTATCAACATTTTTTAGCACTCATAAAGGTACCCCCTTTATCAGCGCTTTTTCGTTAACGCTGATAAAGGGTGGCGCTGGCCTTGGCCTGTTTTGTGGTAGTGTGTGTAATGAAAAAAGTATTCATAATATCTGTGTGCCTCTATTACCATTATTTAATCAAGATAAACAATATTATTTTACCTTGTTAACAATATTATTGTATTAAAATATCCAAATAATTTCTCCTAATATCATTGATAGATACATATAATCCAAGGAAAATATAAATCCATGTCATAGTAATGGTATGGTCGATTTTTTAATCCCCATACACATGGAATGATCAACATATACCCCCATTCCTATGATTATATTCCCCATGAACAACACATTTAAAAACCAAAATACCGTATTTCAACATTTTTGAATAAATTTTAGTCATCTTGAATCATAACAAAAAACAATAAATATTCTCTATGATCATATTTATTATTATAATATTTTAAAATTTCATCATTAAGTTTTACTAAAAATCTACCAAGGTAATGTATAAAGCCTTTATTCATTAATTATATAATAATATTTTTTTAGAATTTTTGAATCAAAATGACATCAAAAATAAATCATAGAACCCATATATTATACATAATGAAATAAATTAAATATATTCCCCTTTAAACATACATTATTGAGAACTTTTTCAAATAGTCATCATTGATAAATATTTATCCTCATAATGTGATATAATAATCCAACAAATGAGGTAGATAATACCTTTTCTTTTTTATTATATATTTAGTCTTAAGATTACCAATTAAAAAACTCATGAACCTTTTTTTTATTAACAATGAGTTCGGGGGAACCGTAATGTAAAGAATATAGTTTTATAATCCAACTATTTAGTGTTTACTGAAATTTATTAATTAATTCCAAACAATTTAAAGAACCATTTTATAAGGGATATTTGTTATATTAATGATGCCAATATAATTGACACATTTTATATATATTACACATATCTAAAGAAAGAAGAAAAAATAAGGAAAATAAAAAATAAAATTGATTATTCTATATGAATTGAATTGAATAATATCAACGAATAATGAATTGTGTACAGTCTATGTTAATCTAGATCATCCACACATGTTTGATAATAAATGATGAGATAAAATCTGAATGTCAGTTTCTATATGAGTATCCATGGCCGTGAAAAAAATATTGAAGCTCTAAATAGATCCCATTCTATCAAAATTCTTCTAGAACTATTGGTTAAATGATATAAAAAATAAATATCTAGGAATTATTTACTTGGAGGTTTCTAACTAGTTTACCCTAAATATTATGATTGAATCATATAATTTCGTCTTTTAGGAACATAAATGTTATAAATAATATTAATTAAAAAAATTATAAAAATTATATACATTTCAATTCATTGAATCATTTGTTACTACCTCCTTTATTTCTATTAACTATTATATGATTAGGTAAGATGCTCAAAATCCTCATAATTGGCATTAAATAATGGAAAAATTAACCTGAATTATTCAAATATGATTTTCATTGAGTCCTTCACATAATCAAAAAACATGTATGTATATCCACAATCCATTATGACATGGTTTCATACATTATGTCCTAGTTCACATATGGATGATCCATAAAATGGTTTAAACTATCCCATCATGGTCCATCTTTTAGGGTATATTTCCATCAATCACCTACATGAATTATTCCTCATAGACATGGTATACTTATATCTTATGTCATATCAGATCTACTATATTTTATATATATAAAAAAACCAATTTTTTGTATTTGTAGAACATTTTTAAAAAAATGATATTATGTATTTTCATCATATGATACATCATATATAAATGTTTTTTAACCCCCATCAGTGTTTTTTTCATATATATTCTAAAATAACATTTTATTAGAACACAAGGATTTATAAAATCAATCCACATTAACACAATTATAATGTGTTATCCTTGTAGGCTTTTTATTATTGAAAATAATTATTAATTCATGCATCCATGAATGTATGTATTGTAAATCCTCTATCTAATAATTAATTCTAACCTACCTTAAAAGTATCTAGAATAATATCTATCAAACATATGAATTTTTATGTCTATTTCCTTTTTCATTATCACTTATAAGTATTATTAATCATGTAATTCATTTTTCTAAGACATTGAGTGACCTGAATACACAATTTATATCAATATTTTATAGTGTAGTTAGGATTTCTTGATTCCCCAAATATTGAATTATTAGTATAATGATATTATAACATTTAATTCTGGTATATGTATAGTCATGTCTCATGCCCCTTTTCTTGATAGATAATTAAATCATATGTAAGTTGTCAATATATATCCGTAAATTTCAACTGTCATTCTTAATCGAGATCTTGTATGTAATACATTTCAAATGATTCCAAAGAACATCATCTATATGTTCAAACTTATCGAATGAAAATAAATATCCCTAATCACCCCTGATTTGTTTTAACTCAAGAATTATGTAATAAGTATATCAATAAATGAAGGTTCTCATTATGGTTATCTTTTTAATGATAGGTTCATAGAATATATATGAAATATTATCCCATATATTATAAAAACATAGTATATGAAACTCCATGTTGTATTCATAGAGATTCATGAAGCACAGAAAAATATTTGTATCGCGTGATTAAATTTTTTATCAATATAAAAATTCTACCCATGTTAAACTTATATTTCCTTACAACCTATAACATAGAATAACAAATATCATTTACAGAGAATAAAAATTTATACATTGAGACATGAATTATCATTTCACATCATTAAATATATTTACCTTGAATGAAATAGTGATATAAGTAATTTTTTATTTTGTAGAAAATTATTCATTTTCATATTGTTAAAATTATTACAAATACTAAAAAACTATATATAAGTACCATTATAATCAAATCTTATATTATAGAGCACTATAGTGTCATATATTTTTTACACCATTAAGGATTTTATAAACTCAATATATCTCTATGTAAATCCATTCACATCCCTATGTGTGCATTTAATAAAACCATCACACCAACCTCTTTTAGAAAGTAACATATTGAATTTTTTTTGAATAATAGCGAGGATTATGAATTATATTACAAATGATCAAATCTTAATACAATTTATTCAAACATATGTACTTGAGCACATATAATTTTATGAGTTGGAGACTTATTTTTTCAATTAAAAAATTATCTACGTTAATATTAATCATATTGTAATTTTTATATTCAAAATTTTGCCTTTTTTATAATTTAGTAATATATTTTAATAATTTTAATTATTATTTTTCATTATGGAACATTCTTAATGAATTTTAGGATATAAATATTCATTCAATTCATTATATATTCTAAATATAACCCATTAAATTTCATATTAATAACATATCTTAAACACTTTTAGGATATCAAGTGGCATTAAATTTTAGTGTTTATGACCATAAAATTTTAATTGTTATACTTTAACTAAATCAATTACAAATACACTTCCACTGGTATCTAAAAAACTATATTCTCCCCAAAATATCTTGATAAGATACAAAAAATTACTATTTTTTCAGTAATTTTATTTATTTATTCTTATATTGAAAATGTGAAAAAAATAAATCATTTCTAACAAAATATATTATTATATTCAATGTGTGTATAGAAATATATAATAAAAATGACTTTATTACTTTGAGATATTCCATTTAGGGGTAGAGTGAAATCTTTCTCCCATAAAATAAAAAATAACATTGTTAAAGAACCCTTATCATTATCTTCTTATCAAGTATGTGATTGAGTTTGATGAATAGTAAACTATATATATGATCTAATTTGTCCCTAATAACTATTTTGTAAAAAATATCTCCTCTAATATTTATGATAATGAATATAAATATACAAATCATTCTTTTTGATGCATTTGATCTTTAAATTCCCTTATTTATTCTAAATAAATATCATATAAAACTTTTAATATATATTTGAATGAAAAATAAAAGCTTCACAATTTCATACCATGATTTTTAACATAATTTAATTTATAATTTTATATAATATATATTCTTTGTTATATAAACTTTAAAAATCAAAGAAAACATTCTATATTATTGATAATTTTCAATGATTCACAATATAGTATAAAACCCTTTAACAATTGTAGACAACTATATCCTATAAAAACATTTCCCTTCCTTCTTAACACCCCCTTACATGTCAAAAATATTGTCTGGATACTCTAATAAACATTATTAAAATTTATTAAAATATATTCTTTAAATGTTTACCCACATATTCTGTCAATACAACACCAAAAAATTTTCATATCATGTCTTATTTATCAATCCTAAAAACAATGACATTATATGGTAAAAATTAATTAAACTCATTCATGTTTTTAGAACATTTTTAATAATAAATATAGAATGAATATATAATAGAAATAAATCCATAAAAGAAACCACATGTACCTCTATTTTATTAATTTACCCCATCATATTGATAAAATTATATTATACTAAACTTTATTTGTTTAATTATTATGTAAATTAATGTGAAAATTCAATTTATATCTTTTAAGATTCTTGTAATCAGATTGATCCACATGTTAAATATCATTTACATATTTTTACCTCCTAATGGATTTCTCTATCTATTAAAATTTTAATTCTTTCATAATTTTTTATCTTTTATATAAGTATAAGATGTTACTTTTATTTAGATTATATTTTCCAATATTGATCTCTAAGTTATGTTCAATGGTGATAATAAAATGTATCTTGAAAATAATGTTTTATTGGTTGTGTAACATGATGTATATTCACTTATTAAGAAATTTTATTAAATATTCTCAAACTGAAATGATGATCCATTTTAATATATAACCTGTAAATATGTGGGGAAAAATAAAAAAATTACTAATCAATGGGTGTTGTTTAAAAATTTCTCAAAGAATAACTATTTAGGATAGTGTCAATGTCTATCATATAATTTATAAATTACATATATAATATTATCAATGGGAAACATGGATCTCATAACATGATATACATTAATAATATTATTCAAATAAAACACATTAAATTATTTTTTATGGAAGTTAAACACGGAGAACTAGAATTTTATAGAAAATACATGATTGAATTATCGTGGTTTTCAAAAGGGTTAGCCTTGTAAGAACATTCCTGGTTGAATTTTTATTTTTCAATCATCCTAAATGATAAATTCATAAATAGTTATGGAAATATCATCCAATGTTTATTTCCCATGATTTTTCAATTGATATAATTTTTTTGGTAATGTAATTAAAATGTTATAATTAATTTGTAAAGATCCATATTTGTTCTCTGTTATGTATAATTATTAAAAAAAATTATTTCGGTGTTTTAATTCATGGTGGTTTTATTGGCCATAAACATATTTTTTAATTATGACCTTTCATTTGAATATTAGAATTTTAAGACATTAAAAACATATTATATTTATCAATAATAATATATATAACTATTGTCGGAAACATGTTTTTATCCTTGGTGTGGATCATTTTAAATTCAGTCTAATTTTTTGGACTAAATACATATACTTAAATAATTCATGAAGGTGTTGGAGTTTTCCCTACCTTGTTTAGGGCTCAAAACCCTAATCGGTGGAGAAAAACACTTGTCCACATTGTTAGTAGTAATAGTGTGAACCAACCAACATGTTATCTTCACAATATATGTGGCTACATAGTAGAGGGAAGAAGGGTGAATGGTTTTCCTAAAAATTAAACAGGGGCCACACCACCACTTGAAACCATTGTGGTTTTTAGCAGAGGAATATCAAACCGTTCGGCCACGGCTTATCCAAAAATGCTGCTGAACTGTGGGCATCTATTTTCTTGAGTAAAATTACAAAAATTCTTTAATGAATTATTTATTTGACCCCCTTTTTGGTTTCTTTCATTCCTTCAACAAGAGGCGCATCCCCTCTCTTATTTTGATCTCCAAATTTACCTTATTCTATATTGGGATCCCATTTTACTTATTGAACATTGATTCAATTCCATTTAATCATGTTGGATGTTCATAAAGATGTATCTCATTCATTTCATAATTTTATTCTTTATTGTTTCCCTAGGTGATTTTATTAAGATACTGGTTCATATGTCATTTTTTCATGATGTAGATATAGTTATTAGATATCATTTAATCTAGTACAGTCTAAAGGATGATACTGTAAAAGGATATTCATATGAGTATAAGGTAGATGATCGGTGACTCATCCTTCATGTTTCCCTATTTAATAAATTGTCTTAGTTGTGTGTTCCCAAATTTCAACAGCCGTGACCTATTAAATTTATATTAACTTTATATTTTTATTAAATCTTATTCTAAAACTCTTGATATAAATGTTATCCCTCGTTGGAGGTCATGACATCTATAGAGACCACCTCATGTAGGGTGTTTTCCTTAAATATACCTTCAATGGTTTGTTATGTTTATATGCAACACCTTTTAGGATCAATGAATTTTTCTTATTAATGGAAATACCCCGCATAATAAAATTAATTATCAATTGTTAAGGCTACAATTATATATGATAATGTCACCTGACCCTTATATGGTAAGTGTTTCAATATAATTACTGATTTTTTATTAATGTATGGTATATTATTTATATGAATTAGCCTAATGGAATGTAATTAAATGGATTGTATTTCATTCGTAGAATGAATTTACATGAATAATGAATGGAATTGGAGTAAACCTAAAAATTTTATTATAAAATAAAATAATTAATTAATTGAGGCATTCCTAGTTATAAATTGTCACACTAATGAAAGGAAATGACTTGAACCAATGACTTATTAAAAAGAATGAGTATTACATGAACTAATGGATTAATTTATCTAGTATAAGGTACCATTTGTATATATTATTTGAGTAATTTATAAGAGTGGTCATACTTGAGTTAATCTCGGACTACCTAGGAAATTTCATGACCACTCATAGATTTCATTTTGATTCAGGTATGCTAGTTTCCATGGTTGGTACCAACCTTGTAACCCAATCCTTCATTACTTGTGGATGTTGAGTTTGACAATGTAGGATCCCTCCCTTTCCATTATAGGATGCCTTTTATACACTCCAATGGCCCAACATGATGTCTACAAACCCGAGGCATCATGGATACACTAATTATGCATAGACCCTCCTTATCATGTTTTACCTTGGATGTATTACTTGGGCTCGATTACAATTATATTACAATGGAAATCATTGGGTAATGACCCTTGGATTTCACGAAGACCACTTTTTCTAGGAAACAGATTATCACTCATTTGGCTCGAACCCTAAGGCCATGGATGTCTTGGTTATTGCCTTGGATCTTATTCATTATTATTATAATTATAGATGAATTGTTATATATTAGATACTATATTACTATTGTAATCATGACATGATGTCATTTCTTGTTATATGTCACATGGATTACTATATAAACAAGAACATAATTAATAAATCAAATGATTACATGTTCAGTCCCCACCTGAGGTTGATGTAGGTGCTATGAATTTACATTGCTGTACTAATTTTCAATTATATATGGTTTTTAACACACAATAATAATTTATATTACATGGAATAGTTGTTATAGAACCCATTGCAAGTGTCCTACTATGATTTATCTCACTCCCTATCTGGGTAGCCAATGGTTTTCGGTTAGATTAAACATTTCCCAATGATGAAAATTGGAAGCGTCCCACATTTGACACATGATATCACTTGATTACTTAGGATAGAGCTTGGTAAAAGATGACCGAGTTAGATCTTAGGAATCTTGGATAGTTTTGAATTAATATTTCTTATTTTTTGCAGTACTACTTCATGATGCCTTATAACTATTTTATAGTTTTATAAACTCATGAAATATATTTTCATAAAACATTGAGTATTATTATTTATTTATTCAGTTATTTATATTTTCTTTCTTCGTCAATAGAAGGTTATTGGTCCGATTTCAATAGTTTCTACATCTACTATTCAATCTATTTATCATATTCTTTAACTATTTACCGTGTATTATATTTATCTGATGTGTTACATACAACTAGAACATCCCAAGGACACTCCCTAGAACATCACTACTAGTCCAAGACCTCTGGAATACAGGGATATGCGTTTGCAGACATATGTTCAACTATTCTCGGGACACCTTTGAGGGGTACCCAAGATCAATACATAATAATATTTATTCAAATATATTAAAATGATTGTGATGAATATAGAGTAGAATCAATGATTTAGTTTGTTAAACATTACTAATAATGGACCTTCTATAATGAAATAATGAATATGAATATGTAATTATTTATTTAATATTTCATTATTAAAAATATAATGAAATTATTTTTATTTCTATACAGTATTATTATTTACAAACAAATTTTTAATAAAATAAAAGAAATAATTTTTTAAAGGGAAGTAAAATCCAATATAAAAGTGTTGAAATATTTACTTGGGGAACTTTATTATTATGAATTAGTGATAACATCTTTAGTTTACCAGGTCTTCCACAAAACATATAGGTTGTTTCATGTAGTGGAATTTGGGAAGTTATAATATAATTTATAACATTAAGAGTGATTTGAAATGATTTGTGGAGTTGTATGTTTATGGGAAAATATGAATCAATTTTACATATACCTGTGACCTAAGGGATCATGAATGAAACTTTTTTTTGGAAAAGTTATATAAAAAAAATAAATTGAATGTTTATCATGAATTAATATTCTAAAAAAGTTTCATATTTTTTTTGAATTTTGTTTTATTTATATCATATATTATATATAATATATTAACTACTTTGTTTTTTTTTCAATTTACATAAGTAATTTCTTTTTAATATTTAATATTATGTTTACCCCGTTATCTAATTTTATAACTGTTATTCCAAATATGGAGTCTATTTCAATAAAGTAGATATTTAAATATGTAAAATTAAATTATAAAATAATAACTATATAATGACTTAAAACACGTTAATTATCATATTTGTTTAATAAATTGGTGTTTACATTCTTACCTCCACTTATTATACATAGGTTTATATTTACTTATGCATGTCAATATATATTATTACATGGGAAGTATAATGAATTATCCACCCTTATATATTGAGACAATGATATTTTTATGCAAATTTGTAAACATTTTTTTAGGTATTTTAACTTGATATCATTGAATATTCCCTTTTTTCAATTTTTAATTAAAAATTGGAAAATTATAAATATAGAATCTGAATGATTTAAAATGAATGAAATTGTTAAACAATTTGATCCTAGTATTTATTTCGTTATTCTGTTGAATTTTTCTACATAATTATCAATTTTTTCAAAATTTTAATCAATAATAGGTCCGAGATCATGATATCCCTCAAACAAGATAGCTATCCACATAAACATCACACACAAGGTAGTCTAGGTAGCTATGATTTGACATGGAATTCCTACTTGAGCTAGAAGCCGCACAAGGGATCAGATCGTGTGGCATGAGGCACGCATAGAGGATATCATGGGATTTTTTTGTTGGCCAAATCCCATGTACACTGGTGCACGAGGGTTAATCCCACACAGCTTCAAATGGATGGCCACATTGGGATAGAGTGGTCCATGTGGATGGTGGGGGTCCTTCGACACCCATATGACTTCACTGGATGATACCCCCATGAATTTTAATTTTAATTATATGCACACATTATATAATTTACGTTGTGTGAATGTTAAATTTTAGTTTCTTTTTACATTTTTATGAATTTACAACCTCTCACGCTTTTTGAAGAAACATGTGCTTGGAAACCCCTCTCTGTCAATCTCTATCATCATCTCTCTACACGATCGACCCCTCTTCCAACTTTTATCTCAAAAATACCATATTTCAGCCAACTAAGAGCTTTTAACTAAGCTAATGCTCCAATATGAAGGCCTTCCTCCACTCGAGATCATTTTTGGACCGTATATTAACCATGATGAATCTATTTAATGTTTTCATCCAACCACTGTGAATGAATGATTAAGGAGGATCCAACAATTCACTACATCCAAACACACTAGCACATATTGAGTTGGCATGCCAATCCATACACGTGAACCATGCACAAAGAATTTAATACCCCATTGGACCCATTCCACACTGTAATATTTAATCACACGAAATCATCTTGATTTTACTTTACTTTTACCCCACGACTCATGGGTGTCTTTTTTAAGGGAGATCACCCTTGATATGGAAGATATGAGTTCGTATGAAAGACATAGGATATAAGGCCTCGACCTTAAACATTACTTAATCTTGAGATATTTCAAGAATACACTTTGAGGATCTTTTCAGGTTTAGAGTTTTAGAGAATTAGATAATAAAACATGTATTACATTCCACATTTAAGTAAAGTGGATACATAAAAGATAGTATTCATTTTTCCCATCAACAGAAACATAATTAAAATAAAACATGGATTCTTTCTTGACACTTCCTTGACACTATCATCATATCATGTACCTTTCCCTTGTCCTGGGAAAAACATTTCAAAAAAACTTGGGATGATCATAAAAAGCACAGTAAGGGTTATAAAAATATGGAAATGAAACATGAGTTCATATATACACAAGAATGAAATCATACTTTACCCATAAAACATAGGCACTTTAACATACCTCATCAAATCATGAATAAATCATATTAATCAGAATACATATAGGTAACTTGAGGAATTCATAACATTCTTACGTAGGGAGTAACCCTCTTGGTTATGTTTGGAATACCCATCACAGTATATTCCCTAAATCTTTTCGGAGAAACCTTAACATTTCACTCCTTCGTGTTACCCAATGCATTGGAGAGCTATATTTGGCTCACCCGCCCTTAGTTTATCACGGAACCACCCGTCTTCATAATAATTCCCAAGAACCTCAACATAATCGTATCAGATAAAACATGCATAAAGGAAACATAACATTTCCAACATTCAATCACAAGATATCCATACAACAGATTGATATAAAAACATTATGAAAACCATTTTCAATACCAAAATAAAAGAAAAGTAAAACATGGTATTTATTTTTCTTTTAAAAAAAGGTATGGCTCGTAGAGGAAGCCGGAACTCAAATAATGGTCACGGTGGCGGAGAAGTCATTGTCGCCGCATACGTACGACAAAAACATTCTCTTTTGTTGTTTAGTAAACACTTCATATAAAAAATATTCCTTTTGAATAAATGTAAAAGTCAAAGGGGTTTATACACCGTATAAAATAAGGTTGTGTATAAAAAAAATATGCCTCAATGAATGGAGATTGAGACGAAGTCCCATACCTCGGGTCCGACTTGACTCGGTCGTTCTTTAATCTCCTGAATAATAAGCTTCAGTTAATTTATACTTGTTTAAGAACATTTTTCAAGTTCATATTCCTTTTATATCACTTATTTCCATGTCATTAACACTATGTAATTATTTAAGTTAATAACGGTCGTTTCAACGATCATTGGTACTTGATTCAAAAATAAACCCTTTATAATTACAATTTTTTCATGTATCAACTATATCCAGAATGGTATTCATGATGTAGATATCATATATATCATATATATCCAGTACATGCATGAATTTATAATTTTACATAACATTTAGAGGTAAGAAATGAAAAGCACCGTTCATGGAGACGGTAAGCCGTACGTACGCATGAACGCTGCTTCCATTTCTATTTCGTATTTTATGAAATGGAATCATAATGATATAATGGTATATTATAATTCTAGTGTAATATCATATATAATATCATAAATCCATCCTTTATACATCCCACATATGGTATGAAAGAATCAAATCACTTTGAGGGGGCGGTAGTCCGCACTTCCTTAAATGAAGATATCACGTTTACCCATAATGGAAACCATAAAGGTATTCCCAAAATGAAAAATTAAGAAGCTTAAGGAAAACATAAACATATTATATATCATATATAAATATAGTTTCATCTTAATGGCCACCTTTTAATGTGTTAAAAGAATTTTGAACAATCATCATTTCGGGAGGAAAAAATTCACCATCCACGGAAACAGTATGTTCTTTAACCATCAGATGTAGGTGTGTGTAAGTTTAGCTCTAATACTTATTATAAAAACATCCTATTTTATGGAAGATACTGGTGTTGTTACAAAAGAAATGAATAAAAAGAGTTTATGGGGTTGTAGAAGCAAAATATAACAAAATAACACAAGTGAAGACATTACCTTAAAATCGGGTAACTCCCTTTGGTTTTGAGCTCAAAGGCTTACTTGGGAAGTCTTCTGCCCAATGTGAGGCTTCAAGGAGTAAGAGAGGGATGTGAAGAGACAAAATGGGCAGGGTTTTTCTGAGCCAAAGGTTTTGTAAGTGTGGGTAAGGAGGTATAGGTGGGGGGCCTTTTATAAGAGGAGAGGAGGGGTACTCTTGGAATGTAAAGAAATGTTACTTTATTTTAAAATGAGTTTCAAATTAAAAAGGTCCCACATTGATATAATTAGAGGTTAAGGTGATAAGGGTTCAAAATCCACCCATCCAATCGGTTTTTGACATGTCTAGTTCATAGATTTTACATTATCTTTTCATTTTATTTAAATCCTTTATTAATGAGGTAATCGCTCCATCATCATGATGTCATAAATAATTTAATTTATTTAATTTATAAAAATTATTAAAAAATATCATGATGTAGGAAATAGTTTTATCTTTCTAATGAATAATTATAGTCAAAAATCTGACTTGTATAACCCCATTTAAAAATTGTTTTAGTAAAACAACTCATGTTTGTGTCATTTTAATTTTAACATTAAATAAAAAGATATTAATGTCATTTTCCTAACAAAGTGGCTCCATGGGGTCCCCAAGTTGACTCATGGATTTTCTTGGTCGGCCATGACACATCAAATATAGGTAGGACATGTGTCTAGGTATTTTCATTTTATTATAATATCTTTTTTTCCTAAAATTGCACTAATTACCTCTAATCGTGATTAAAAACTTAAAAGTTACTATTCACCAAAAAAATTATTTTAATCTTACTGAACCACATTTTACTTCTTAAGGACAACCGTGTATGTCAGATTTTTGAAAATCAAATCACAGAAATGGAAAAGTTTCATTTAAACGAAAAATCAGTTTCTTTAACTACCACTTAGTGGTTTCACTATTCATCAAAAATTGATGTTTTTCAGAAAAATACCAAAACTTCACCCTAGGAAATATTGGATATTATGAATTAGAAAATGATGTCTATTTTAAAAAATTCAAATAATATAAGTTACATTAATTAATTTAATAATTAATTCCCGCTGTCATGACAAATAGCGTGTTTTTATGAAACAATAAGTATCAAAAGATTGAGACCAGTTTAAGTCCAATTTCAAAGTGAAATTGATTCTGATGACCTCCATTGGATTAAATGGTAAAAATATATTCTAATTTCACTTCAAAACCAATTCAAAAGATAATCTAATCATATAAATAAATTATATTAAAAAGAGGTTTTGAATTAAAATACTACATTTTCACTATTCATTAAAAAATGAACTTTATCGGAAAAATTCCAAAAATTCACACAAAGTAAATATTTAT
Organism: Viscum album; assembly: GCA_963277665.1. Lineage (NCBI taxonomy): Eukaryota > Viridiplantae > Streptophyta > Magnoliopsida > Santalales > Viscaceae > Viscum > Viscum album. Next base: position 1,351,008,134 of record OY728153.1, on the reverse strand, counting down.
GTCCCAATCATAAATAATAAGTTTATTTTTAAAAACATAGCTTATAAAATTGTCAAAAGATATATTTAAAAATGGTTTTCCATCAAAAGCCAGTAAAACAATCTTTTAAAAATATTAGTGTATTCCATGCTTAAGATTGGATTTATTCTCATTTTAAGCCTCTAAAACTCTATCTAATTCACTAATAGACATAGATAAAAATATATATTATTCATAACTTACTTGGGATGTTACATCCTACCCCCCTTTATAAAATTGCGTCCCCGCAATTTATTTACTTATCGAATAAATGGGGGTACTTATCCCTCACTGCATTTTCAGATTCCTATGTTGCCGCTTCCATCATGTGGTTTTTCCAAAAAACCTTTACCTGATTAATCACCTTATTCCGTAATACTTGCTCCCTGTGGTCAAGAATCTGGACTGGTTGTTCCTCATAAGATAGGTTCTCTTCCAGCTGAACTACCTCTGGACTCAAAACATGTAATGGATCTGGCATGTACTTTCTCAGCATCGAAACATGAAAAACATTCTGTACCTGAGATAAACTCGGAGGTAAAGCCACTCGGTAAGAAACTAATCCAACACTCTCCAGAATTTCACATGGTCCAATGAACCTTGGACTCAGCTTTCCTTTCTTACCAAATCGTATCACACATTTCCATGGTGAGACTTTGAGAAAAACATGATCACCTACCTCAAAAGATAGATCCTTCCTCCTATTGTCCGCATAACTCTTCTGCCTGCTCTGAGCTGTTCTCATGTGTTTCTGTATCAGCTGAACTTTTTCTGCCAACTCATCTACCAATTATTGTCCCATCTGCTTTCTTTTACCCACTTCATCCCAAAAAGCTGGAGTTCGACACCGCTTCTCATATAACGCCTCAAATGGTGTCATCTGTATACTGGAATGAAAACTGTTATTATATGAAAATTAAACCAAAGAAAGATGTTGGTCCCAACTTCCCTGATAATCCATAGAGCAAGAACGTAGCATATCCTCCAATGTCTGAATTTTTCATTCTGACTGCCCATCTGATTGAGGATGAAAAGTGGTACTAAAATTTAATTCAGTACCCAACGACTTCTGAAGGCCTTTACAAAAGTTAGAAGTGAACCTGGGATCACGGTCAGATACAATGGAGAGGGGAACTCCATGTAACCTCACTATATCTTTAAGATACAAATGGGAAATTTGATCTAGGGAAAAATTATCTCGTATAGAAATGAAATGAGCAGATTTAGTCAAGCGATCAACAATAACCCAGATTGCATTATTACCTCGAGGGGTCTTCGGCAATCCCACAACGAATTCCATGGATATATTCTCCCATTTCCACTCTGGAACTTGTAAAGGCTGAAGCATCCCTTTCGGTAACTGCCGCTCTTCTTTTACCTGTTGACATGTCAAACACTTCATAGTAAAATCAGCAATATCTCTTTTCATTCCATCCCACCAGTAATACTCCCACAGATCTCTGTACATCTTAGTACTGCCAAGATGAACTGAAAATGGAGAACTATGAGCTTCAAATAACAACTCTTCCTTCAACTTTGAATCACAAGGCACAAAAAATCTCTTCCCAAATCTCAAAACGCAATCATTATCATTGTTGAATTCAGGAAACTTACCTTTCTGAACTAGATCTACCTTTTTCTGCAACTCACTGTCTTGCTTCTGTGCTTGCTGGATTCCGTCTGATAGAGAAGATTTCACTGATACCCGAAACAAAACAGAATAACATCCTACACCAACAACTTCTATGCCAATGTTCATCAAATCCTTAAACAAAGGCTCACGTTCCAAATGCAACATTTTTAATGAAGCATTACTTTTTCGACTCAAAGCATTTGCCACTTTCTTTGCTTTTCTCGGATGGTAATGAATTTTACAATTTTAAACCTTGATTAATTCTAGCCATCTCCTCTGTCTCATGTTCAATTCTTCCTAAGTGAATATATACTTTAAACTTTTGTGATTGGTATATATTTCACACTTTACTCCATACAAATGATGCCTCCAAATTTTTAAAGCGAAAACAACAGCAGATAATTCCAAATCATTTGTAGTGTAATTTACCTCATGAGTATTCAACTGTCGTGAAGCATAAGCAATTACCTGATCATTCTGCATTAGGACACAACCAAGTCCTTTCAAAGAAGAATCACTGTATATAACAAACTCCCCATTCCTGGAAGGAAGTCCAAAACTGGAACATTCACCAATCTTCTTTTCAGTTCCTCAAAACAATCATCACATTCTTTTGTCCAAGTAAACATAACACCCTTTTGAGTTAGCTTAGTCATTGGACTAGATAACCATGAAAAATTTATAACAAACCTTCAGTAATAGCCTGCCAAACCAAGGAAGCTACGAATCTCAGTTACTTTTGGGGGTCTTGGCCATTCTTCAACAACCTTTGTTTTTGCAGGATCAACGGTTATCCCATCTTTAGAAACAATGTAACCAAGGAAAGAAATTTTTTGCAACCAAAACTCACACCTACTGAATTTCCCATACAATTTCTTTTCTTTTATGGTCTGCAAAATAACCCTTAAATGTATTTCATGCTCCTCTTTACTTTTAGAAAACACCAAAATATCATCAATGAAAACCACCACAAACTTATCCAAGAACTCATTGAAAATTCTATTCATTAAGTCCATGAATAAAGTAGGTGAATTGGTTATCCCAAAAGGCATCACTACAAATTCATAATGGCCGTATCTTGTACGAAACGCAGTCTTCGGAACATATTCTTCCTTTACCTTCAGCTGATGGTACCCCGATCTCAGGTCAATCTTTGAAAAAACTGAGCTCTCTGGAGCTGATCAAACAAATCATCGATATGATGCAAAGGATATTTGTTCTTAATAGTGATGTTATTCAAGGATCTATAATCAATGCAAAGTCTCATAGAACCATCTTTCTTTTAACAAATAAAACAGGAGCACCCCATGGTAATGTGCTAGGTCGAATGAAACCTTTCTCTAATAAATCATGCAATTTCTCCTTCAACTATAAAATTCAATTTGAGCCATTCGATAAGGGGGTTTTGAAATTGGCTTAGCATCAGGAACTAAGTCAACATTAAAGTCAACTTCCCGATCTTGTATTATTCCAAGAAACTCATTAGGAAAAACATCAGGATACTCATTTACCACTGGCACATCATTAATCTGAACAGTTCCCTTGTTTTCAACAATATGTGCAAGGTAACATTCATTTCCATCTTTTACAAGTTTCTCGACCTCTTGATAAGTTATCAACAGTAAGGGTTCATTCTTGTACACAAACTGAAAGCATTTCTAAAAAGAAACTTCTTTAGCTCTATAGTCAATCTTAGCATGGTAAATAGAGAGCCAATACATACCCAGGATAACATCAAACTCTACTAGAGGTAGAACAATAAGGTTTTTAAGTAGGTTCTTTCCACAGATAAGGATACGAAGATTCTTATAAATTCTTTTTGCCTCAACATTTCCCCCAGGTGTTTTTACCACAAGTTCAAGAGTCATTTCTTGAGAGGGTATTCCCATTTTACTAGAAAGGGTTTCATAGATGAAAGAATGTGTGGACCCCGAATCAAACAACACACTGGCATAATCTGAAAAAACAAAAAAAGAGTACCTGATACAACTTCATTTGATGGCCCGACATCTGCTGATGTAGTTGAAAAGGATTTCACCACCCCTTTCTGCTTGTAGTCTAACTGCTTCCCATCACTCAAGCTCTTTCTCGGACACTCATTTTCATAGTGACCCATCTCATTGCACTTAAAACATTTCACTAACTCTAAATTAAATTTGGACTTACAATCACCTTGATCTTTTCCAGTGAAATCACGAGCCTTATGTCCCATCTTACCACATCGGTAGAACTTTCTAGAATTTAGAAGACATTCCTTAGCATGCCTTTTACCACATTTATCACTAACTGGAAACTTAGTTTTCTTACCATCAGACTTTTTTGAAGAATTCGTCCCTTTCTCCTGCCACCTCGGTCTCTTCTTTTGATGGTTGTTATAGAACACTTGATCATCGAAAAACTCCATTTCCACCTTCTCAGCACATCGAACAAGCTTTTCATAAGTTTTATACTCACGAGAAGCTAATGCCCTTCGATATTTTGGTTTTAATCCTAAGAAAAAATGATTGATTTTACTATCATGGTCTCGGATAAAATTTGGATCATACCTTGCCAATCAAGTGAACCTCTCTTCATAGGCAGCCATTGAGTCTTCCTCTTGCCTCAATTCCAAGAATTGTTTTTCCATCCTAAGTCGAACAGCCTTAGGAAAATACTTCTCAAGAAACATACCTTTGAATTCATCTCAGTCAAGAGAATCAATCTCATCAGCATCCCTGATATTTTTTCCCATTGACCACCACTGATCTGCCTCACCCTCCAAACGGAAAATAGCAAGACAAACCTTTTGATTGTCTGAACACCCCATGACATCGAAAATCTTCTCCAATGCTTTAATACACCCTTCAGCTAACACAGGGTCAGATGATCCTCTGAATGATGGGGGATGTTGCCTCATGAAATGTTCCACCACTGGCATGTTCATCTGCAGTTGATCTGGCTGATCTCGTGCATGGATACCACCACCATTTATCTATTGATTCAACTGCGCCATTACTGCAACAAACTGTTCAGTTTCAATTCCGACCATCTCAGGATGCTAATTCAGAAGGTTATTTCCTTCTGTATGCCTTCCTAGCACTGCTTCCCTGTTTCCTCTACAGAAAACCATTCTTAACAAACATGTCTTAGATGAAGCAACATGGTAATCTTCAAATGCAATATCATTTCAAAAAAAATATTTTTGTATAATCATTTAATAGAATTCTAACTTCCAAAGTTACCTAAAATGACCTTTGATACCAACTATAAGGCCCCATCCTTAAACATTACTTAATCTTGAGATATTTCAAGAATACACTTTGAGGATCTTTTCCGGTTTAGAGTTTTTGAGAATTAGATCATAAAACATGTATTACATTTCACATTTAATCAAAGTGGTTACATAAAAGATAGTATTCATATTTCCCATAAACGAAAACATATTTCAAATAAAACATGGATTCCTTCATGACACTTCCTTGACACTATCATCATATCATGTACCTTTCCCTTATCCTGTGAAAAACATTTCAAAAAACATGGGATGAGCATAAAAATCTCAGTAAGGGTTATAAAAATATGGACAGGAAACATGCGTTCATATATGCATAAGAATGAAATCATACATTACCCATAAAAAATAGGCACTTTAACACACCTCATAAAATCATGAATACATCATATAAATCATAAGACATAAAGGTAACTTGAGGCATTCATAACATTCTTACGTAGGGAGTAACCCTCTTGGTTATGTTTGGAATACCCATCACAGTATATTCCCTAAATCTCTTCGGAGAAACCTTAACGTTTCACTCCTTCGCATTACCCAATGAATTGGAGAGCAATATCGGGCTCAACCGCCCTTAGTTTATCAGAGAACCACCCGTCTTCATAATAATGCCCAAGAACCTCAACATAATCGTATCACATAAAACATGCATAAAGGAAACGTAACATTTCTACCTTTAAATCAAAAGATATCAATAAAACACATTGATATAAAAATATTATGAAAACCATTTTCAATACCAAAATAAAATAAAAGTAAAAAATGGTATTTATTTTTTTTAAAGAAAAAGGTATTGCTTGTAGAGGAAGCTGAAACTCAAATAATGGTCACGGCGGCGGAGAAGTCGTTGTCGCCGCATACGTACGAAAAAAACATTCTCTTTTTCCCTTTAGTAAATGACTCGTATAAAAAAGATTCATTTTGAATAAACGTAAAAGTCAAAGGTGTTTATACACCTTATAAAGGAAGGTTGTGTATAAAACAAAATATGCCTCAATGAATGGGGATTGAGATGAAGTCCCATACCTTGGGTCTGACTTGACTCAGTCGTTCTTTAATCTCCTGAATAATAAACTTGAGTTAATTTATACTTGTTTAAGAAAATTTTTCAAGTTCATTATTCCTTTTATATCACTTATTTCCTTATCATTAACACTATGTAATTATTTAAGTTAATAACGGTCGTTTTAACGATCATTGGTACTTGAGTCAAAAATAAACCCTTTATAATTACAAGTTGTTCATGTATCCATTATATCCAGAATGGTATTAATGATTTAGATATCATATATATCATATATATCCAGTACATTATGCATTTATAATATTACATAACATTTAGATGTATGAAATGAAATGCACCGTTCATGGAGACGGTAATCCGTACGTATGCATGAACGCTGCTTCCATTTCTATTTCGTATTTTATGAAATGGAATCATAATTATATAAAGGTATACTATAAATCAAGTGTAATATCATATATAATATCATAACTCCATCCTTTATACATCCCACATATGGTGTTAACAAATCAAATCACTTTGAGGGGGCGGTAGTCCGCATTTCCTTAAATGAAGATATCGCGTTTACCCATAATAGAAACCATAAAGGTATGCCCAAAATGAAAAATACAGAAGCTTAAAGAAAACACAAACACATTATATATCATATATAAATATATTTTCATCTTAATGGCCACCTTTGAAGGTGTTAAAATAATGTTGAACAATCATCGTTTCGGGAGGAAGAAATTCACCATCCACGAAAACAATATGTTCTTTAACCATTATATGTAGGTGTGTGTAAGTGTAGCTCTAATCCTTCTTATACCAAAATCCTAGTATATGGAAGATACTGGTGTCGTTACAAAAGAAATGAATAAAAAGAGTTTAGGGGGTTGTAGAAGCAAAATAAAACAAAAGAACACAAGTGAAGACATTACCTTAAAATCGGGTAACTCCCATTGGTTTGAGCACAAAGGCTTCCTTGGGAAGACTTATTCCAAAATTTAGGCTTCAAGGAGTAAGAGAGGGATGTGTAGAGACAAAATGGGTAGGGGTTGGCCGAGCCAAAGGCTTTGGAAGTGTGGGTAAGGAGGTAGAGGTGGGGGCCTTTTATAACATGAGAGGAGGGGCACTCTTGGAAAGTAAAGAAATGTTACTTTATTTTAAAATTAGTTTCGGATTCAAAAGGTCCCAAATTGATATAATTAGAGGGTAAGGTGATAACGGTTCTAAATCCACCCAACCAATAGATTTTTGACATGTGTAGTTCATATATTTTACATTATCTTTCCATTTTATTTAAATCTTTTATTAATGAGGTAATTGCTGCATCATCATGATGTCATAATTAATTTAATTTATTTAATGTATAAAAATTATAAAAAAAATATCATGATGTAGGAAATCGTTTTAACTTTCTAATGAATATTTATAGTCAAAATTCTGACCTGTATAACCCCATTTAAAAATTGTTTTAGTAAAAACAACTCATGTTTGTTTCATTTTAGTTTTAACATTAAATAAAAAGATATTAATGTCATTTTCCTACCAAAGTGGCTCTATGGGGTCCCCAAGTTGACCCATGGATTTTATAGGTCGTCCATGACACATCCAATAAGGGTAGGACATGTGTCTAGGTATTTTCATTTTATTATAATATCATTTTTTCCTTAAATTGCACTAATTACCTCTAATCGCGATTAAAAACATAAAATTTAATATTCACCAAAAAATTATTTTAATCTTATTGAACAACATTTTACTTATTAATGACAACCATGTATGTCGGATTTTTGAAAATAAAATCACAGAAGTGGCAAAGTTTCATTTAAACGAAAAAATCAGTTTCTTTAACTACCACTTAGTGGTTTCACTATTCATCAAAAATTGAAGTTTTTCAGAAAAATACCAAAACTTCACCCAAAGCTATATTTGTTATTCTGAATTCAAAAATGATGTCTATTTTACGAAATTCAAATCATATATGTTACATTAATTAATTTAATAATTAATTCCTGCTGTCATGATAAATAGCGTGTTTTTATGAAACAATAAGTATCAAAAGATTGACACCAGTTTAAGTCCAATTTCAAAGTGAAATTGATTCCTATTACCACCATTGGATTAAATGGTAAAAATATATTCTAATTTCACTTCAAAACCAATTCAAAAGATAATCAAATCATATAAATAAATTAGATTAAAAAGAGGTTTTGAATTAAAATACAACATTTTTCACTATTCATTAAAAAATGAACTTTATCGGAAAAATACCAAAAATTCACAAAAAGTAAATTTTGATGTCCCAATCATAAAGAATAAGTTTATTTTAAAAAACATAGCTTAAAAAATTGTCAAAAGATAGATTTAAAAATGGTTTGCCACCAAAAGTTAGTAAAACAATCTTCTAAAAATATTAGTGTATTCCATGCTTAAGATTGGATTTATTCTCATTTTAAGCCTCTAAAACACTATCTAATTCACTATTAGACATAGACTAAAATATCAATTATTAATTACTTACTTGGGATGTTACATAGGAAGTCAACAAAACTCCCTCATCCCATAAAAGAAGTTTCTTCAACATTTTCGAATAGAGTTCACATCCACTAAGGGAGAATCCTGAAGGATCATGCTACTATCTTTTTCATTTTTATTTATTTTCTTATAATTCTTTTTTTTGGTCCTATGTCATATTATTTTTTAACAAAATAGTTCATGGATTTTTCTTTAATTATTTCATCCCACACCCAAATATTATTCTTATTATTATTTTTCGTCTTCTTCTACTTATTTTTATTTTTATTATTATATTAATTTAATTTATTCATCTTATAATTTTGTAATTTTTACTATTCTTATTTTATTTTTTTAATTTTCATTTTATTTATATTATCTCTCCCTTTTATTTCTATATATGTTATTTCATTTTTTAATTATTATTTACGCAGTATAATTATTTTAATTATCTTCTTCATCCAATTATATTCATCTCACAATTATGATATATTACTCATGATAATGGAAATCCATCTAGAGGATTGGGTCAAGAGAGTTTTGGTGTAATTTAATTCGTTAATAATGTTTACTTTATGTTTGTGATGGATTCAAGTGAAATTCAATGTGGTGGAGATTTTCACCCCACATTATCCAAATAATATGTACTTAATCATTCATTTATTGTGTCTCTCATCTATTGGTCATCGCTTCACATGATGGAGTTGATCCAATCTACAGATAAAATGAAATATTATGGAGAAAGGTCCTAAAATATGTAACACACTCTATTGGGGGTTTTCTAAATACTTTCATTGTAAGAGGAGGTGGAATTGGGATTGAAAATGAAATCAATTTTTCTCAATGTATAAAAAGGATAGTAATTCATGCATCAGATTTCATGAATGGATTATCAAACATAATTTTAAAAAATAAAGGTAATTAATTATAAAATATACAATGAAACCTTGGACCATGTCATTTCGTTCTAATCGCATCATGATAATGATTTCATGTTAGTTTAGATTAAATTATCATTCTTCATAGACATTTAGAATTGAATTTTGTTTTATAATTTAGAAAAAACCTTATTTTTCATTGATTTCATAAAATTATAAAAATAAATATTTTAGATGAATTTGAATTTGTATTTCAACAAAAAATGATGATCCTAAAGTTAGATTTCCTTGGTAAGGCTCAATGCTATAGTATGAAACAATTTAGAAATTTTATTTTCAGTGCCCCATGACAGGAATGCGTAATATATATATTATATGAAAATAATTGAAACTATAACATAATTATAAAATATATTATAACCAATGGTCCATGTACTATCCATGTATTCCTATTTCATTCATATATATTTCTTCTCATATATAATTCAAATTCATTCATTTAATTAAAATATTTTTCAAAAAAATATATATAACATTTTTAAAATTTTTAATTTTTTGTAAAATGACTATTGAAGGTATTTAATTGTTAGAGGACTACAAAAAACTTTTGTTTTATGTTTTAGATAACTTTTGTTTCATTATTTAAGATACAATATTTTGTCTTACTCTTATAGTGAATATATAACTTTGACTTATATTATTCATATAATTAAATAAAAACATAATACCTTACATAAATTTTTTATTTCATATTATATATTTTTACAAATCATTTCACATAATTTAATGATGATTAAAATATATAGTACTTTTATACACCCACATTGGGTTTTACAAGTTATCACAGATAAATTTAATTGATTTCCTTGAAAAATATATTGGATAATTTATTGTCTGAAGTGATTTTAAGAACATTATTGAGATGCTAACATTCTATTCTCATAGTTTAGAGTAATAAAATAATTATAAAACATGGGTATGATTTATTATGGACTGTGCATACATGAAATATAAAAATTTATAAATAAAAAATACCATTATGAGGTCTTTTTTATTTCAAAAATATTTATTACACTATGTTTTTTATTAATATAGTTCTATCACCCATTAAATAATGTTACTTTTAATGGTATCTACTACAAAATGTGGATTATCATATATGTTTTCTGAACACATATCATTTTCATGTATTAAAAAGGGGGAGTATTTTTATTCGTTGGTATAGAAAAATGATGTATTTCTCTCTTTTTAGGGAGATTAGGATCACATGAAATACTTAAAATCTACTAAACATTAACCACTAAAAAAATTATTTGGACCCCTTTACTTGTTGATTTATTTACATTTTGATAGAGCCTTTATAGTGAGATGGTATATCTCCTTTTATTATGTTCAATGAAAACACCTCAATGAATTTATCCCATTGCTCAATGTCATTTTTTCTCCATCTAAACATTAGAAAAAAATTAAACCCAATCTTCATATTTTTCATGAATTCTTTAGAATTTTAAAAACCACAGTAATTTGATAAAAAAAATATTTAGATAAATATAAATTAGTATAATCATTTATATATCATTTTATTAAAAATTATTATTTCATACATCAATAGTAATTTAATAATTTCATAACATATTAAATTACGTAATTTAAATCATAGATAATTTATTTGACATTATTTTAAAAAATTATCAAATTATTCAAAGATTCATTTCCCTTTGTTTGAAACCTTGAAAATTTTATAACATAAATTTTTTAGGAAAATATTATATCCAACTAAATATCACTTCAAATAACTGATAATTAAATAATCCATAAGTGTGATTAGATTGATCATATCATCCATTATATTTATATAGTTATTTGATATTTTTTTATTCATGGTAGTAAGATTGAGTTGGATTCATGAGATACCCATTCATGTTAATCTGTCCTTATGATATATCAATTAATATAATTAGAATAATAAAAATTATAATTCACATATAATGTGATCATCTATGTATGATCATACACATTATTAGTGCCACTCAAACATGATTACATTTTTTATACTTTAACAATCCAATGTTGACACTGTTAATATTATATATATGGTTAGTAGTGTAACATACAACAATATATTGAGTCAAACTAATGAAAAAAATTATATGCATATCAATATACATAAACATTCAAGTTGCTGAAATATCTAACCATGATTCTAAGAATCAATAATAAATATACACTATAATGAAATTAAATGAGTATTACTCATTATCATATGAAATTTCATTATGATGGGTTTCCATATATTTTTCATTAATGAGTATACCATAGATAAAACACATTAAATCTATGTCTTATAGATAACTCATGTGTAAATTAATATTACACATAATGAGTAATATTTCATAATGGATATTTATTATGAATGGACCAATATAATATTTTCCTATGTGTTATTTCATTACATATATTAAAATAATAAATTCATAAATGATAACTTTAAATGAATAAAATAGATTAATAGTATATAATATATGAATAAAATATTATAAAATGAAAAAATATCTATATTTGTGGAATACGTTTTATAAAATTCCACCCAAGTATTAAATATAGTTTCCCATTTATATAATACCATAGGGTAAACATTAACAATTTCAATGCGATGTATTAATATTATTGATATTCATTCTTTGAAGTTATATTTTTTTGGTTTTATACATATCCTCACAACATATCTTTCAACAATTTACATTTTTATTTGAAATTTAAGATATATTTAATTGGATATATGGTGAAAACAACATCCCTTATGTTGTGTAAATTTTCAAATTTTGTCACAATAATGCATAATTTATTATAGAATTGTTGATAAAAAATAATGATATTTTTTAAAATTTTACATCCAAAACAAATTCAATTTCCACGTCAGAGGATAAAATGTTTTTCCTTAAATATTGAATCATTTAAAGTGGGTTATTTGAAACTATTTCAATAAAAAACACTCATGTATAATGTAAATACTATGAATGTTTGCGACTTACAATCATCTGTATAGTTTTGGAAATTTACATCACTATAACATTGTAAAATGAGAAAATGATTTTTCATTATAATTAAATTAAAAATCATTAGTTCTTCTTATGTACTCAGGGATATTATGTGATGAGTATAGTAATTTTACATAAGATTTTACAGGGACCTTCTTTTTAGGCATAAATTTTAATGGGCATTTTTCCTATTCAATAATATGACAATACATGATTAGATCTATTGTTGTGGAATAAGGTATCTAAGTCATATATTCCGTTTATTTAGTGAATATTAGGGAATTATTTTTAATAAGACTCTTTACATATATAATAATAAAAATATCCAATAATTAAAACATTAAAATTAAAAAAATGAACGATCATAAAAATATATATTCCATTAATAACTCTAATAATAATTATTTATTTTTTTTAAATATACCTATAACATGAAGTTTTATATCATCTCACTTGTCCTTCATTAAGAATTTATTCTATAACCATGGTGTTATAGTCAATAGTTCTTTAATGTAATTTAGAATAAGTGTTATATTATCTATACAGAAAATAAGAAAGATTAAAATTTTTCCATGAAAATTATTATATTCACAAAACTATTATAGATGAAACCAAACAATTGTATTACTTCCGTGAAATAGTGATTCAAATTATTAAATAAAAATTTCAAATAATAAATTGATTATTTATGAATATCAACACTTTTTGAATACATTAATACCTAAAAAAACTAAACTCTATCAAATATACCTTTTTACATAAGTGTTATTTATGAAGGATGGTTTTAAAATTCCTTTTATAAGTCACATTATCAAATATTTATATAATACTTGGTTTAATTCTCATGTTCTAGAGGGATGGATTCATTATAATACACACCGTTAATTTTTCCAAATCTTTTTCAACAATTGATTATTTATATGTAAAATATTTACCTTCTATTTTCATATATATATAAATTACACATCTTCAAATTATAATACTAACCCCATTGGACATATCTATAATCTTCCAAATATTATTGGTTTATATAAATTCCATTTTTGGATTCAGGGGTTGTTTGAATAAATTATATCTATAATTGAAGATGGTTTCATTGATGAAAAATGGATAATTATCAATTTTTAATAATTTAATACCATTTATTAATATAAAACCATTTCTATTAGGATCATGATGTATTGAAATATTCTATATAATATCCTAAGTAATTTGATATGAATATTCCACTAAAACAATGTATAGAACCAAATGATCATTTCTTGTAGAAAAATTATTAATTAATTGATAGTATACACCCATATGTTTTTTCTTCATTGATGTCATCTATCACATAAAATAAAAACACTATAAACAAGGGTTTTTTTCAAGGGGTGAATATAATTGATATCTCAAAAATTATTTATGGTACAAAAACAATTGGAATGTTCATGATATTATATTTCATTTATCAGATCTGTTATCTCGATAATAATCTCTATAACCCAAAATATTAATTTAACCAAAAAATAAATAAAGTTTTTCAATATTTCAATATGGGTCCTAATATTCTCTAAAATAGTACATAATTTAGTATTTGAATTGGTCTTTTCAATAAATATCTTTAAAATGAAAATTGATAGTGTGTGTTTCTCAAAATTGAATAATTATTTTAAAATAATGTTTATTTTTATACCTTAATATACAATGTAATTATAATTTAATAGGTGGAGTGAGTATTTTTAAAATAAATCATTCAAATATATTTTCATGGTATTCTTTGTTAAATTAATTTGTATAAAACTATGATAATGTGTTTTATCACATCCACATAGTATATTCCTTACATTGTTTATTAACTTATTTATCATTCAAAATCATTCATGTTTATTCTTCCTAAGAGGAATTATTAATAATATTTTTTGGTTATCAATGAATATAGTTAGGTATAAATAGTTACCATGATATTGATCACTAATTATTATATAAATCTATATATATTTGTATTAATAAATATTAAGACTAATACTATTTTCTACAAAAATGAACCTATGTAATTTTTCAATTACACAATATTCAAAATCAAAAAATAATTAAGAATAAAATGAATCTATGAATTAAAATTTAAATATTATTTAAATTTAATCATTTCTTTGTGGCCTATGAAAAAATTTGAAATTAGATATTGTCTAAATTAAATGTTTTGATCCCTTAGGATTTTATTTATTTTCAATATTATCTAATATTGAAATATAAAAATAATTAATTAAATATATATTGTAAAAAATTATTTATCTTAATATACCAAATTATTGTTTTAAAAACATATCAAAAAAATAAATTCCTTATAAAAATAGATGAATAATATATCTTTTGGATTTCTAAAATATAAAACATGTATTTGAGATTGATAATAAATCCAAAAAAAATATTTGTGTGGTTATGTTATCAATAAAAAGTTGAAGGTTTATATATATTTTCCATATGATAGCCTACCTACCAAACATGAAACTACAATATATTTTTCTACTGAGATAGATGTGAAATAAATATGTAATGCACATATGATATCTGACACCAATGTATAGGGATATGGATAATTAACATATAATATTTAAATTTTTCTTTGATAAATCACCTCCATGAGAACTATTCTAATCCACTAATTTCATTCATCTAATTTTAATACATGTTCATGTCTAAATGGTAGTGAGTTTATTGCAGCATCTTTTTATCATTCAATTTATTCAACTGAGTTATTTGAACCATCAAATCATTCCCCATTCATTTGATCTATTCGCTTTAACCATTTGCGTTGCATTAAATTTATTAATCACATTAAATGTGAATATGTATAAAATTTTGAATGTTTTCTTCACTAAACACAACATGTTTATTAATATGAACTAGGTTTTATCAATATTATTAATATCCCTAATAAATAAAAACAAATGAAATCTATATTGACAAAATTAGAAAATAAATTCAGTAACTAAATAATACATAATATGGGAAAACATTTCTCCAAAATTTGGATGTAACCATTTTTTTATATAAAATGAGCTCAAGGAAAAGATTTATCAATATTTTATCAATGAAATTGTAATGAAATGACCCAATAGGGCCCGCTAGACTAGAAAATAAGTTGAGTGTGACTACCCTAATCCTGTCTCCAATTATCCTGTGGATAGAGACCATCATCGAGTACACATATCCCAAACATGGGACACATTATCCTAAGTTACCTAATGCACACATACATATCCATGCCCATAAAATGATCATATGTAAAAACAAGTAATACCAATGCATGCATACATATTGTCCATAATAAGAGTAAAATAGAAGTACTAAATTAATAATGTTCCCAAATATAAACCTAATTAGAACTGCAAAGGAGTCCAACCAACTCCGAAGAAGGGGACGACCATCAAATGCATCACCTAAAAACACCTTAGTCTATCTATACCATCATAGGATTTTTATACTCCTGGACCTCCTAGGAGTCTATCAATAAGACTCTAATTTATATAAGACATAAAAAAAGTCGGAGAATCCCTTTCTTGTGTGAGTATAACAATACCCAATATGTAACCCCAAAATAAAAAATCCTTATGAATCAAGAGTAGTTATCTCACAATACAAATACAGCAAAAAAACCATATATACTTATAATAGAAAACAAGAATCAAGAGGGTCTCATCCAATATTCTTATCTATAGGATTATACTCGAGGATTATATCAAACACTCTTTGGATTATAATCTCACAATAAGATATGATATCATAGGTGATTCTCATATAAGAGGTCATTTTCATGGATTCATGCCCAAGAAAAACTCACCGGATTTTTAAAGATACAATCAATTATTTAGGTGATCAAGCCTAGGGCCACTGGGGGACACTAAAAACACTACTAGATATGTCTTCAAGAAAAAGGATTGATGATATATGCGGGGTTATGATACTGAGACTATAAACCCCACATAGGAATGATAGTGGATCCCTCCATAGTCCAATAGGGGGATGCACCAAACACTATCCAGAAATGTACCCATAGAGGTGATCATAGTACTATAACGAGATGAAATAACACATTTTACTATTGTGTCAAGGGACTATAGAATCTCACTCATCTGATCTTGGTCTAAACTAAGGAACCAGTGGGTTTCAAATAACCTCTTTGGTAGTACACTGTGTGTATTTGGGGAAAAGAATATATTTATAACCTATATTCTTCATGTTTCGTTTTGTCTCACAAATCATGTAATATTCCATGTACACGGTGTGTACCAGTGGGTAGATGGCTTGTATAGGTTATGTGATACCCAACATGTTCCATATTTAAATGCCTTTATACACATGGATTTTCCCATGTACATTGTTTGTTCCTGTGTAGATAGATGGTTCTGTGTACCAGGTCATGCTCATATGCTCTACATGTGATAGTGTAACTGGTCTTGTCCATTCCCATGTACTCCCTGATTACCCAATAGATTGACATCATCAGGTAATATGGCAGGTGACATGTTTCACATGACATTTCATATTTATTATTCATGGAAACTCTTGTGTCATAACTAGGGGTCCCCCATAGCATTTGTTCTATCATAGTACATGAAATTTTGTAATAGAATTTTATAGATTATGTGGTTTTTTCATGTGTTTACTCTATCACCTATTTACTTTGATTCAGTTGTGAATAATTCCATGAACCATAGATCCCATTTGTAAAAACATTTCTATCACTGGTCGATGGGATTCAATGGGTAAATCTGATTGAGAATTTTCTAAATTGCATCATGTCTTCACCACATAATAATCCAGGAAAAGTGGATCCACCAATCAATCCCTGATCTACCACTTATTATCCTTTAACATCATCATATCTTTATTTCATACAAATTCAGGAGTCACACACACATTATTTACTCCTTATTATGATGAATTGTTTTTCAATGATCAAATTCCTGATATTCCTCAAACTATGGGATAAATAAATTTCCCATGTGGAACGTGAAATTAAATGGGGGATAAAAGAACAAAACAAATGTGGAATGAACCATGGTTGTGTTTGGGGTAGCATCAATGTATTTCCATTAGAATAGTGAATTATATATAAAGATAAGAAATTCAAGTATTTCTATAATCTTAAAAATAAATAATCATTAACATGGAAGAATGCTAGACCCATGAATCAACCTAAAGGTAATTTTTGTCCACATTCCTCATTGGTTAATCAATGTATTTAATTACATTTTAATAAAATATCCTTCCCCAAGATTGGATATATCCATAGAGATGATTGATCTTTTATCAATTTAATTGTAGAAATCCAAACACTCTATGGGAGTAGATGATTATTGCAATTTATTTGATCCTTTGATCTATTTTAATCAATATATTATATCTAATGGCTCATCTATAGGTATCCAGAGTTATGCATATAACCCAAAAATTTACCCTTATGTATGTATTTATAGAGGATGGATTTAGGTCTTAGAAATTTAACTAAAAAATAAAATAAATTTATTCATTTATCCACCCATGGTTGTATATAAGCTATGTGTAAGACATACAATAAGTTTATATTTATCATATGGTAAAACATTAACTCTAATTTCAATTAAGGTTTAAGAGGATCGAAATGAGAAAAAAATTATAGTTATTCAAATTTTTCATGAAAACTATGTTTGGTGATATTAATATATTTAATGCTTTTAAAATATCTATTATAGTCTAATCAGACCTCATAATCACACAACATCTCACCAAGTAGCTCAAAACATATCACAAGAAATATTTCTATGTTTTTATAGACTAGTGCACAATAAGGACCTCGATGATGGAAACATTCCATAAATGGTTTTCAGTGAAGATAAAAATGGGCTTACTAGTATTCTACATGACTTTATGTAAGTGGATCATTTTGTATATATAAACGTCACAGTGCGTTGAGATCTAATGGTTTTACTAATTTTTTATTTTAGATTTTTTGGGTGTCATTAAATTGGATGTTTTCTCTTTTGTAAAATATTTATTCTCTACACGTGTCTTAACTCATAGACTTAATGAAAAATACCTCACCCTTATTCAAAAGGATGAAAATTCCTCTGAGATACACCTTTTTTGACCTACAAGTATCATGAACACCTATTATGATATTATTTCTAAATGTCGTGCCAGCAGACTCAACATTGTTTCACGTAAAATTGTACATTGGAATCTATTTTGTTTTTTGAAAGGTAGAACATTCTAGGAATACATTAGCATGAACATAGAATGTTTCAATCTCATGAAGAAAAAAATAAAGCTGGTTATATTTCTCTCACGATGAATATTAGAAAAAAAAATTATTATGGACTGGAGTTTTATTTATAATGTTCTTACAACTTTGTATTCAATGTAATTTTCATGAAATGTATTAATGATATTTTTTAGTCTAGTAATATTTCTGTTCTTATCAATAGTTCACCAACATTGTAATTAAAATATTCAAATGAAGTTATAAATTGTGACACTCTTTCTTCCATTCTCTTATATATAGTCAAAGTATGTCTAATATGGCTTCTCACACATATGAAAGAGCTAAGAAATCCAAATCGTACTCACGAATCAACGAATTTTGATGTTCTTTCTCACCTCTTATATGCTGATGACATTATCATTTTTTACATGTATATAAAACAAATATTCACAATCTAATGAGGTGACCCTCCCTCTATGATGATGTTTTGGGGAAGACTATTAATTGCAATAAATATTTTATTTATTCTTTGATGGAAATTATAGCTACTAGAAGATCTCAAATCTTATTGATAATGGGAATAAAAAAATGTTACCTTCTCATTAAATATCTTATAGGACTATTATAACAATGATGACCGAAATCTAGTTTCTTTATCTACTTTGTTTCAAAAATCACGAAACAAATTTATTCCATGAAATGTAAGTCTCTATATATGAAATTTGGATATGTTTGGTAGGAATTCATATTGTATCAATATTTTTCATTTAATTATGATTTATATATGGCCAATATTTTTCCTCAAGAAACTAAAATCCTATAACAAGTTCATTTTTTTGGAGTGGTCATACCATTGAATAAAATTTGTCACCTTTTTATAGAACAAAATTTTCAAGAACCTAGATAAAGGTGGTCTGGGAATCATATGCATAAAAATATTTAATTATGCATTACAATCCATGTTTACTTTGAATATTCTCAATAGTTAATTAATGGATCGTAGATTTCACAGTACGAGAATCATTTAGAAAATTAAGAAGGGGATGAAATTTTTATATGGACTCATCTATTTTCCCATACATCAAATATTCTGTAAAGACCTGAAATTTCCATGAAAAATTTATTTTCGTAAATACATGGGAATTTTACAAGTCCACAGTTTCTGAAGATGCTTGATTCTAAGGCCCGGTGTGTCTGGAATCAATTTCTGATGTTTTGTTTGGGTACGTTTAGTAAAAATACGAGCAGGATTCTATAAATTTTGAACTGGTGCTCGGAACTGAAATTTGAGGGCACCGTAGAACTCATATCGTCAGTGATTTCTTAGTGAGACCTTCACCGTAGTTGCGTTCTAACGAAAATGAAAGTTCGATTCTTGAGGTTTCAAATTAAAATTAAATAAAAATAAGACTTAACTTATTTTTATTCATGGTGGTTAAAACCTCCAATCAGAGGTTAGTGTGGGGACCGCTCTCACATAACCTCCCTTGGGAGGATATTATTTGGTGGGGCGCACCCGAAGTTTTAACCTCTATTGCAATCAAAGGGGTGGGGCCTACACGAGCTTTAACCCCCTTGCAATTCTCCCTAAAGTGGGGGAAATCTTTGAAATTCTTCACATCCCTTCCCTCATTAAAGTGAAAACTCTACATGAATTAATTAATGTTTCATTAATTAATTATTTGAATTATTTTCAATTCCTGTCAACAATAAAATAATAGGAAAAGCTATTATTTTATTTCGTTGGCACTTTCATCTGGTGGAGCTTTAGAGAAATTGAGAGAACATCCTCTCAACGAAGAACACAATTAAAAGTCTGTATATTCATCCTTTTTTAACCGAGGAATGAAAGGGAAGCGACACCCACAAAGAATACTGACGTCGTCTTCATCTTCGTCACATTCGAACACTCATCCGCCATAGACGAGTACCCTCTTCCTCCTCCGACATTGACGGAATGACATCCACCTTCTGTGACTCCATCGTTGATCACTGACAAGTGAGGTAGGGGTTGTTTTTTGTATGAATTTACCCTCCGTTCTTCGTCGTTTGTCGAGAACCTTGTTAGAGATTGCTATCATCTTAACGAGGAGGGCTCGGACTGCACGTACATGATCTGACCCTCCCCCCTTGTTGGTGCTCTCATTTTATTGGTGAAGGAGGCGGACCGTGAAGAAGCCGGCAGTGCAAGTCCACCGGGTCACCAAAAGGGCAAGACACCGCCATGCCATGCAAAGAACCAAGCCGTGGCCAGACAGGCTGCGGCGGTGCCGGAGGGGTGCGGAGCTATCGCACCACGTTGGAAGGAAGAACCATAGCCAGGAGGCCGCGATGGTAAGACGAAGAGCGCGGTGTTGTCGCACCACGTGGAGGAACCGGGGACCATGGCCAGGCTGAGCCGCGGCGAATGTGGTGTGGCACCATTTTTCCAAGCGAAGGCTAATAGAACCGCAAAACCGTCGCTCCATGGCGGAGGAACCAGGGTGGCTAGCTGAGCCGGTCGCTAGTGTGCACAACAGGCAGGACCTAAAGGGTGCCGCAGAGAAACGGAACTCGCGCCTAACGCTGGTTCGAATCGAAAACTGGGGGGGCGTTGCACCCCCTCCCACAAATGGCCATCCGGGCCACACAGAGCGGCCAACCGGGTCGCCATGGGCTGGACCTCCTCGGGCTGGGCCACCCATAGCTGGGCCGCCCTCGGTTTGGCCGCCCTCGGCCGGGCTGCCCCTTCAGTTGGGGCCTCCCCCTTGGGCTGGGTTGGACTCGTAGACTGGGTCAGTCCCCAGTTCGAAACAGGTCGGGCCGGGTCGGTCTGACTGGGTCGGACCGGTCCCAGACCCGTTTTACTAGAATACACCTTTTTTCCAGTATCTTGGGCTACAGGTGTCTGATCGATGAACCGTCCATGGAGACTAAAAGATTAGATTGAGATGGTTCTTTTGGAATTCCCTAGTTTAGGATTGGATATAGTTGAGATATGGTTAGTTTGGTTCATACCCAAAACCAATCGGGCGCCTGGAATGAAAATTCCAATAACTCACAGGTTGGGCGTCTGATCGACAAGCCGTCTATTGCGTTGATACCCCTATGAAGAGGCGGACCTTTGAGAAACTTCTACATGAGAGTTCGCGACAATTGGAGTTTTTCCCAGTAGCTCAGGGAGCGGATCCTTCCAGTGACGAGCAGACAGAGTGCGGAGACCTAGTACCTGACAGACCTGACGACTGCTTGACCGATTTGACTAGCCCAGTGGGGAGAACGTAGTAGTTGGCGGCATACCCATGGCGGAGGAGTTCCTGGTAGTTAGCAGCAAAACCACTGTGGAGAAGTGACTGGTAGTTGGTAGCAGACCTGTGGTACTCGACATGAGGAGTACCTCAGCAGTCCAAGGTTAGTGAGAAGCTCCTTGGTGTCACGACATGCCCACTGTTCTCGACAGAGGAGGAGTTATCCATCAGCCGCAGTTTTGATAATAAAAATCCTAGTTTGAGTTGAGTCAACGACCTATGTGTATTCATCATTATTGAGATGTGTTACTAGATAACATAGGTATATGTACGAGAATATACCTAATTATGGGTTATCTGTTTAATCCTTTACTTTTTGGTTTATCATTGTAAGATATTGTCAAAACATGAGGGTCTCGGGGTCCCTTCTGAGTATTGTTATGCTCACCCTTGCACAGGCTATGCCTGCAACTCATTGTGTTGGATGCAGATGACTGACAGCACTGACAGAGGCCGAGAGCACCAGCACTGGACGATACCCGGAGGTGGACCTTTCGATGAGTCGGTACACGGAGGAGTCAGATAGACATAGAGTGATGAGGTGTCCATCTGTACCTACCCTTCAGGTAGTAACCCTAGAAGACGATCTAAGAGATGCTCTTTACTTTTCAACTGTTTTTCCCTTTTTCAGTTGTAATTACGTTCCGTTGTACTTGTACTTTACTGTTGGGCTTGTAAATATCACCCCTTTTACTCTCCAACACCTCTTCTATATTTAGTATTGCTTAGTGTTTTGCTTCTAGTTGTTTATTCTGAATGTGTGTGCTAACTTTAAATGAACGAAATGCCTTCCAAACATAGGGATTTACGCCGTTGGTGTTAGTCTCCATCCCCTGTCCTATGGAAGGCGGGCATGGGGTAATCACAGCATGGGTCCCGAGGAAGGGTCGTGACAAATTGGTATCATAGGAGTCAGTTCTACTGCAAAATTTGGGACTATGATATATCTTTTTATGAAGCAATAGTGTTAAGGGTTCCGAGTGTGGTTTTAAGTTTAGGGAGTCCAGTGTTGGTGTGGCGGCCGTTGTATCCAGACACTAGGACCCTGACCTCTGATTTCCGACTCGGTGCATGAAAACACTAATTGCATGTGTGTTTGAAGAGTTTCCATTCTGATCTCTTTGAGTCAGCTCAACCAGGTCAGCTCACTAGGTATAATCGTTTTACCATGTGGTATTTGTTTCTTTTAGGATGCCTCCCTATGGACGACTAGTTAGAGCCCCTAGAGTTGTATGCACTGACAACCCGCCGTGTGACAAGGCCTCAGTATAGGTCCCCTTTCTAGTTGAGGAACCGGTAGAGGCACCAGCGGTACCACCACCCATTGGTCCACCGATGCAACTAGCCCTAGAAGTAGACGATGCACCCCAATTCATCGCGCTGCATGAGTTGCAGCACCAGAGGCCACCCAGGTTCTGGAGAGAGACGGACCCTTAGGCAGCTGAGGATTGGCTGGAGGCTGTGGTGAGAGTCTTCAGGCCTGTAGTTACACCAGCAGACTACATGGTGATCCTTGTTGCCGTCCTCCTTCATACAGTAGCAGGCAGATGGTTGATCCTAATACTGCTAGTCCATGATGAGGCAACACTACTCTGGACATAATTTGAGATCCTGTTACGGGCAAAGTTTGTTCCAGTGACCCTACGAGTGGTGCAGATATAGGAGCTACTTCATCTGTAGATGGACATCATGATAGTAGTGCTTAACTCAGCAAGGTTCACCTACCTCTCGTGCTACTCCACATATATGGTAGGGGACCCATTATTTAGGGCATAGAACTTCAAGAAGGGACTCAAGAAAGATATCAGAGCCTCGATGATCTCCCTCAACATCCCGATGCAGGAGGGGGTGTTAGAGAGAGCCCTCATGGTAGAGAGTTTCCTTGATGAGAAGTTACCAGCAGCGAGGCCTACTACTAGTCGACACGCAGCAGAGTCTTTGGTAGCTGGCAGTAAACAGTTTTCTCAAGTGTCCAAGAGGACCAGACCTACAGGTGGACGACTGAATGACTCGTGATCGGTTATGCAAGGTACCCAGAGTGGAGACAGATCCAGTCATGCCCGGAGTAGACAATGTTACTAAAGCAGCGGGCTTGGTCACATGGATCGTGATTGTCTGACACGCCATTCTGATGATCAGCAGATAGTTGAGGGACCTCCCAGATAGAGGCAGAGGTTCGATCGAGGCGGTCAGCAGGGCGCAGGAGGACATGGCAGAGGAGATGGTCGAGTAGCTGGCGACGATCGACATTACGAGGTGCTACCGCCACATCCACCAAGAGGTCCAACCCAACCACAGGGAGTGGGTGGATGGGTGAGAACTTAGCTTCAGGTAGTTGAGGCATACGTCCATGGCGCTCCAGAGATGATTTGAGGTACAATTTTTTTCTATTCCACCTTAGCTGCAGTTCATACAGACACAGGTGCTAGTCATTATTTCATTACCACTGCCCCTCGTTCGGAGCTCAGAGATTCTGAAAGAGCCGTTGGCACGATATTTACAGCTAGAGGCTCCTAAAAGAGCAGAGTCGATGATTACGCACTGGTGCCGACAGTGTGAGATTACTCTTGGAGGTGAGAGTTTCGGCTGGGATCTCCTCTTAGCGGCTTCAAGGTCATACCATGTCATCTTGGGTATGGAATGGTAATCTATAGTCCATGCTCGGATGGACTGTATTAGGTGCAATGTGTGGTGTGTCCGCATAGATGGGAACATGTTCACCTTCACCAGCGAGAAGGGAACCTTTACAGCATAGGACGAACTTACTCGGAAGAGGGTGCAGCCGATCACTCACCAGTTGGATTGCATCACCCTCGTAGAAATTGATGTGGAGATCCAACTTATCTTGTAGTGGTGGACTAATACATAGATGATTTCCTTGACGATGTTCCAAGACTACATCCACGTAGAGAGGTGGACTTCTATATTGACCTGTACCCCAGGACGACACCGATATCTACTCCAGCATATCAGATGGCTCCAGCTGAGCTTCACAAGCTTAGGGTATAGCCGAAGCACTTATAGGGGAAGGGATTCATCTGGCCCAGTGTTTCTCCTTAGGAAGCCTCGATTCTATTCACCATGAAGTCGGATGGGAACTTGAGGCACTACATCGACTAGCATCACCTGAACCAGGTGACCGTGTAGCACAAGTACCCACTTCTGAGGATTGATGACTTCTTTGACCTGCTCAAGAGAGAACGGTGGTTCTCGAATATAGACCTCAAATCAGGCTATCACCAGATTAGAGTTCAATATAAGGATGTGTAGAAGACGACCTTCAGATGTTGGTATAGAAACTACAAGTTCTTGGTTATGCCCTTTGGCATAACCAACACTACAGTAGTGTTCATGAGCCTCACGAACAGGATCATCCAGCCTTACCTTGATCTCTTTGTCGTAGTCTTCATCGACGACATTTTGATATACTCGACTGATGAGGAGGAGCATGCCTACCATTTACAGGTAGTATTGGACACACTCCAAGAGCACCAACTTTATGGTAAGCACTCGAAGTGCCAGTTTTGGATTCGAGAGGTTCACTTCTTGGGACACGTTATCTCGGAGGATGGAGCTGCATTGGATCCATCGAAGATTGAGGGGGTACCTGCTTGGGTTCCACCTAGGAGTGCGAAGGAGGTTCGTAGTTTCCTATGTTTGGCTAGATACTATCAGAGGTTCGTTCTAGACTTCCCTAGAGTTGTAGCACCACTTTCAGCCTTAACGAAGAAGGGGAAACCCTTTGTGTGGTCGGAGAGATTCCAGCAGAGCATTTAGGAGATGAGGTAGAGGCTGACTAGTGCCCCCATATTGAGGCTTCCAGAGAAAGGCGTAGGGTATGTAGTTTACTATGATGCATCAGGGACTGGACTCAGGTGTGTCCTGATGTACGAGCGAGAAGTGATTGCGTATGGTTCTCAGTAGTTGAGAAAGCATGAGAAGAACTACACTACCCATGACCTGGAGTTATCAGTAGTGGTATTCACCTTGATGATGTGGCGGCACTATCTGATGGGCGAATGTTTTACCATGTACACAGATCGCAATAGTCTCAGGTATAAATTCTATCAAAAGGACCTGAACCTGAGACAACGACGTTGGCTTGAGTTCTTCCAGGACTATGACTTTGAGATAGTCTATACCCTTTTGGAGAGAAATGTTGTTGCGGATACTCTCATCAAGAGATCAGGCATTCAACTGATAGGAGAGGCGACCGAGAAGCTAGCTACGTTTCATATATACTTTGTGGATAGGGATGGAGAAGCCTATCTTCAGTCTCTTAAAGTCACTCCTCCACTTCTTCAGCAAGTCAGGGAGGCACAACGTGGAGACGCTGACTGTGAGACGCGATGTGCTCAAATATCCACAGGGCAGGCACCTGATGGATTATATGAAGGTGGGGAGCATGTCATCCTCTTCAAGGGACGCACCCTGGTACCAGTTTCACTTTTGGAGGAAGTGTTGAGGGGGTTCTACACTTCCCCTCTAGTAGTACATCTAGGTGTGGTAAAGATATACCAGGTCCTTCGATGAAAGCATTGGTGGACAGGTATGAAGAAGGCAATAGCATAGTTTCTCTCACGATGCCTCACTTGTCAGCAAGTGAAGGTAGGGCACCATGTAATAGAAGGCTCGGTTTAGCCTTTAGAGGCCCCAGAGTAGAAGTGGGATGGGATATCAACAAAATTAGTGACGGGTCTTCCACGTACATACCGGTGTCAAGATTCGATATGTTTTATTGTTGACCAACTCAAAAAGTCGGCCCAATTCCTACCGATCAGGGAGAAGGGTTCAGTAGAGTGCTTGGGACGCCTCTACATGCATGAGATAGTGCGTCTACATGGAGTACCTTCCTTGATTGTCTCCGACCGAGAGGCACAGTTTACTTCCCAGCTATGGAAGGGGTTGCAGGAAGCTTTCATGACATAGCTTCGTTTGAGTGCCGCCTTCCATATTCATACAGATGGTCAGACCAAGAGAACCATTCAGACCCTCAAGGACATTCTCCGTGCATGTGTCCTCGAATTCGGTCGCATGTGGGAGGATCACTTGCCTTTGGAGGAGTTTTCCTACAACAAAAGCTATCACTCCACCATAGGTATGGCCACTTTTGAAGCCTTATACGGGAGACCTTGATGATCACCGTTGTGCTGGATAGACCTAGGGGAGTTAACACAAGTGGCACCAGAGATGGTACAGGAAACCAAAAATATGGTGCAGATCAACCAGGAGCAGATGAAGACTGTATAGAGCAGACAGAATTCGTATTCAAACAGAAGACGGAAACCTATGGAGTTTGAGGATGGTGACCACATCTTTCTATGGGTCTCGACTCGACGAGGTCTACGGAGATTCAGTTGAGGCGAGAAGTTATCTTTAAGATTCATCAGACCTTTCCAGATCCCCCACAGAGTAGGAAAGGTGTATTACCACTTATCTTTTCCACCTCAATAGCACCGAGTGCATGACGTCTTCCGCGTATCCCAGTTGATGAGGTACGTGCATGACCCATCCCACATCATCGACCAAAAGGAGATGGACATCGATGACATGGTGACTTTCACAGAGGTTCTAGTAGAGATTGAGGATCATCATGACTGGGTCCTACATGGATGGTCGATACCTCTGGTGCGTGTTTGTTTGCAGCATGAGAACCTCCAGGAGAGCATATGGGAGCGGGAGGCTCAGATGCATGCTAAGTACCCCCATTTGTTCCCTTAGATCGAGTTGTAGCTTATGGGGATGTAAATACATGAGGTGGTGAGAATGTAAAGACCCAAAATTTCCGTGGAAACATTTTTGTAAATACATGGGAATTTTACGAGTCCGCAATTTCTGACAACGCTAGATTCGAAGGACCAGTTTGTCCGGAATCAATTTCTGATGTTTTGTTTGGGTACGTTAAGTAAACGTATGAGGGGGATTTCAAAACTTTTTAACCTGTGCTCAGAACTGATATCCGAGGGCACCATTGGACTCACAACATCAGTGATTTCTTAGTGAGACCTTCACCGCAGTTGCATTCTAACGGAAATGAAATTTTGATTCTTGAGGATTTTAATTATAATTAAATAAAAATAAGACTTAATTTATTTTTATTCCTTGGTGGTTAAAACCTCCAAGAGGAGGTTAGTGTGGGGCCTGCCCACACATAACCTCCCATGGAAGGATATTATTTGGTGGGGCCCACCCAATGTTTTATCCTCTCTTGAAATCAAAAAGTTGGGGCCCACACATTCTTTAAACCCATTGTAACTCTTCATAAAGTGGGGGAAACCTTTTAAATTCCTCACCTTCCTTACCTCATTAAATTTCCAACTCCGCATGAATTAATTAATTGTTTATTATTTAATTATTTGAATTATTTTGAATTCATGTCAACAATAAAATATTAGGCAAATCTATTATTTTATTTTGTTGGGACTTTTATCTGGTGGAACCTTGGAGAAATTGAGAGAACATCCTCTCAACGAAGAAAACGAAGAACCGTTGGCTTCTTCGCCCTTCTTAAAATGGGAAAAGAATGGGAAGCGATGCCCATGAATAACGTTGACGTTGTCTTTGACGTTGTCATCTTCTAATGCTCGTCCGCCAATGACGACTACCCTCTTCTTCCTCTAACATTGACGGAACAACGTCCATCTTCTGTGTCTCCGTCATCGATCACCAAAAAGAGAGGTAGGGGTTGTTTTTTGGATGAATTTACCGTATGTTCTTCGTCATTTTTGAGCACCTTGTTGCCGAATGATATCATATTAACGAGGAGGGCTCAGATTGAATGAACACGGTATGACCCTTCCCCCCTCCCTTTTTGTTGCTCTCATTTTGTTGACGATGGAGGAGGAGCACGAAGAAGCCAGTGGCGCAAGGCCATCGGGTCACCACAAGGGTGCGAGATCGCCATGCCGCACAACGAACCAAGGCGCAGCTGAATGGGCAGTGGCAGTGTCAGAGGGGTGCGGTTCCATCGCACCACACTGGAAGGAAGAGCCACGGCTAGGAGGGCCGCTGCCGTTAGATGATGAGCGCAGCACCATTGCACAGTGCGGAGGAACCGACAACCGCGACCATGTTGGGCTGCGACGAAGGTGGCACAATGCCATTATGACATGTGGAGGCCAGCAGAATCATGGCGTCGTCGCACCGCAGTGGAGAAACCATGGCGGCCGGTTGAGCCTACCGCCAGAGCGAGCTACAGGGGGGACCTGAAGGGTCCCACAAAGAAAGTAAACCGGTGTACAGCGCTGGTTCGGATCGAAAACAGGGGGAGACAACCCCCCTCCAACGCGTGGCCAGTCAGGCCACGCAGACCGTCCAGTTGGGCCGCCATGGGCTAGACCGCCTCGGGCTAGGGAGCCCCCTCGATTCGGTCTACCCCATTGGACCGGAACGGACCCGCGGACCGGTTCTGACCCCAGTGCGGACCCAGCTGGGCCAGGTCAGTCTGACTGGGTCGGCCCGGACCTGGACCAGTTTTACATGAATTCACCTTTTTTCCTGTATCATAGGATAGAGGTGTCAGCTTGATGAACCGTCTCCGGCAAATAATATCTTAGAGCAAGAAGGTTCTTTTGAAATACCCCACTTGAGGTTTGTATATAGGTGGGATACAGTCAGGTTTGTTTGTACATGAAACCAATTGGGCCCCCAAGACAAAAATGTCAATAACTCACAGACCGAGCGTCCGATTGATGCGTTGTTTGTTGTGTTGAGACCCCTATGACGAGGCAGCACTTTGAGATACTTTTATATGATACTTCACGACAGTTGGTGTTTTTCTCAATATCTCTGGGAGAAGATCCTTCCAGTGATGAGCAGACAGAGTGTAGAGACCTAGCAGCTGACAGACCTGACGACTACTTGACCGATTCAACTAGCCCAGTGGGGAATGCCCAGTAGTTGGCGGCATACCCATGGCGGAGGATCTCCTGGTAGTTAGCGGCAGACCCGCGGTACTCGATAGGAGGAGTGCCTCTGCAAGCTATTAGGGGGAGCGCCTGGTAGTTGGAAGCATACTCACAATGGAGGAGCACATGGTAGTTGGCATCAGACCCGCGGTACTCGACATGAGGAGTACCTCAGCAGTCTAAGGTTAGTGAGAAGCGCCTTGGTGTCATGACATTCCCACTATTCTCAAAAAAGGAGGTGTTCTCCCGCAGCCACGGTTTCGATGATGAAAATCCTAGTTTGATCTGACTCTATAACCATTTTGTATTCCACATGATTGAGATGGGTTACTAGATAACATAGGTATATGTATAGGAATATACCTATGTATGGGTTTTCTATTGAATCCTTTACTATTTGGTTTATCCTTGTTGGATATTGTTAGAACTTGAGGGTCTCGGGGTCCCTACTGAGTATTGTTATACTCACCCCTGCACGGGCTATGCCGACACCTCGTTGTGTTGGATGCAGATGACGAACAACGCCATCGTAGGCCGAGAGCTCCAGGACTGGACGGTACCCGGAGGTGGACCTTTTGATGAGTCGGTACACAGAGGAGTCTGATGGACGTGGAGTGCTAAGGTGGCCATACGTACCTACCTTTCAGGTAGGATCCCCATAGGACGATCCAGGAGATCCTCTTTACTTTTCAACCATTTTTCCCTTTTTAGTTGTACTTTCTTTCAGTTTTACTTGTACTTTACTATTGGGTATGTAATTCTGGCCCCCTTTACTTTCCGGGAACTCTTCTGTATTCAGTATTTCTTAGTGTTTTACTTCCAATTGTGTACTGTGAATGTATTTGTTTTCTATTAATAA
Organism: Viscum album; assembly: GCA_963277665.1. Lineage (NCBI taxonomy): Eukaryota > Viridiplantae > Streptophyta > Magnoliopsida > Santalales > Viscaceae > Viscum > Viscum album. The sequence continues at coordinate 1,350,977,494 of OY728153.1, read as the reverse complement.
TGTCAATGCCTTCCCATATTAGGGATTTATACCTTTTTTGATAGTAGCCAGCCCCTTGCCTATAGAAGGCGGGCTTGGGGTAGTCACGGAACGGGTCCCGAGGATGGGTCTTGACATATTCCTTTATTAATATCGTGTATCACTCGAGATGAATTGTTTTTAGAGAGTCCAATTTTAATATTTGGATTCACAATAGTAGGAAAACCCATCATATTTCTTTGGATGATCCTCATCATCTCCCAATGGACCCTAATTTCACCATACATGGCTACATGGCACTACCCATCATGGAGTTGCCTTTTAACAATCTTCACCTATTGAAGTACTATGTTTTATCTCTTAATAATGACACTCTGATCTGGGAGCTCTCTCTGAATGGATTTTTTGAATACAATAAGTATAATCTTCCTAACTTCGAATCAGATCATGATTTTTCTTAGCATAAATATTTTGATAATGAATCAGGAATTTAATGTTGACCTTGATTTGGTGGATTACCCACAAAATTATTATTGTCTTGTGACCACCTAAAATATTGTGGATTTATCTTATTTTCCAGGTGTAGATTCTGAAACTAACATCAAGTGGATGTCCAAAATGTATTCATGTATTGTGCAACATCTTATACAGTATAAAATGAATTACATGTTATTTTAAAAATTCATCCCCATGAATTCTTCAGTATTTCCACTATTATACAAAAAAAGTACTTCTATACAAGATGCTCCTAAAATTATAATCTTTTTCTTGGAGGCTATAACTCAAATTAGGAACCTTGTCTTGAGTTTCTGGAATTCCATCACTCATAGGAAGACTCCCATATCCCTATAGCCTACTCTTGGTCGTCTCATCACAATATCCAAATATCCCAACACAATAAAATCTAACCATTGTTTTAACATTTTTCAAAATTTCATGAACCCATATAAAATATGAGTGGAAGGAAACTATATGTAGAAGTAGAGTCATTTTGATGTTTTTGGGTAGGTTTGTCTTCAAGGATGAATAAAAAATAATGACATTGGGGCCTCAAAATGTAACCATTGACTGATAGGTTTTGGACCCATTTGTTATGATAAAAATAGAAATTCCCTCATATGCTTATTTGTCTCTTGTGGTATTTAATCCCTCTTAGATGTTTAATTATTATATGTTATTCATGATGTGCACATTTCTAGAAATAATGGCGGGGATAAAATTTGTCTTCAAATTGACACTACCATTATTGTCTAAGCTTTAAAGAATGGTGTTATCCACTAATCATGGTAACTCACTTCTAAATGGATTAAAAGTCTAACAATCCACTTTTATTGTACCTACATTATCACCCTGGTATACCAAGAAGCTAACATAATTTTGGATGGGCATAAAAAAAATGAATAAACTATAGGCCCTCATGGTTAAATGAATTAACATCTGACTTTACTATCTTTCTTGATAGATACTGTAAAAAAATACCCTCTTTTAGACTCATGTAATCAGTTTTTTCTCACATATTTTTCATAGAAACTTTTAAAAAGACACCCCATTAAAAACTAATAAATTTCATGATTATTTTCATGGAAACCATATATATACATTCTTTGGGACTTAATTTTTATGCAGAAAATATATAATTTTTTCCTTCCATGAAAAGTTTTTATTCTATTTTACCTTAAAAATTGTTATTACAAGATAGATGGAAACATGTATGAGACTTAATACTCATTATAATTTTGATTCATCTATGAGTCCTTAAACATATAGCCTTATTTTGAATAAAATGAAATAGGTATTGGGTGATTTAGAATATAAATTTTCTTCAATAATTAGAATGATTGTTAAACTCATATTCTTATTTGGAAATATTTTTCCTATAATAATAGATTTAATATATATTACATGTTAGAGATATTTAATACATTTAGATACATATAAACCCATTTAATAATTATTAGTACTTTATATAGTTAAAATTTTTATAAGGAAATAGAAATTATTATTTTCTCTATAAAATATCAATTAGTATTACTAAATAAAAAATGATTTATTTTTTACCATACATTAATCTAATAGTGGGTTATCCATTATTATATTTATAACTACAATAAATTAAATATCATGAAAATCATACTGAAATTTGTGGAATACACTTATACAATTATATCATAATTAAATTATCTTATTATTGGAATAAAGGTTAATATATTACATAATCAAGTCCTAACTAATGTTTTCCTTTGAATAGATCAAATACATGAAATTTTATGTGAAACTATAGAAGTATATCCAACATAAATAGCCAATTATGGTTTTGTTATATCCAATAATCCTTGAAAAATATATAACAATGAAATCTATTGTAACATAACCCTTAAATATGATAAATCATGGTCTTGAAAAGAATTGGAGTTACATAGATACCCATAGAAAATATTATTTTCATGGATTCACTAAGGTGGGATATATGAATTTTTTTATTTTTTATATCACTATAAAATGATATAGTTCACATTTTTTTATTGATTATTTATTTAAAATTTATACCACTACATGAAAAAAACCATTGGTCATGTAAAAATTTAAACGATCTTCATTTAAAATGAATGGAAACATTTTCTGGAAGATTAAAAAATAATATGATCACATGATCGAGTAATAACCATGAATAAAAATAAGTGGGGATTTTCCATGAATTTTTATTGTATTAAAATTTCTCTCACTAGTGCAATATTTTCCTATGAAATATAAATAAATAGATCTAAAATTTCTCTGCAATAAGATTATTCATCCTCTAATATGAAACTCCATTTACTATAGTATAATTTCAACTAATCTACACTTTTTCTAAAAATAAAATCACAGTCAAAATATGTTTTTTCAAAATAGTTTTCTATCTAACACATTATTTTATAATCCACTATGAAATTTTTTAAAATAAATATTGATTGAATTTAAATCAATAAGTTGAAACATGGATACCACTATATGATCAATAAGTGTATACATTTCCTTAATTAAGAATTTTAAAATTTGATTATGTGTATTTAAACATCAATAATAGAAAACATTCATGGATATTTAAACTTAATTGGTGTCCACATAGTCATCTTCCTATGTCACGCTTTCAAAAACCATGAATCACATTTTTGATAAAAATTTTCTATATTCTCCCCACACCATTCATAGTATTCATTCAAACCCATAATAGATAAATTTAAATTCCAAAATCAAATTACAAGAGTTGTCTTGTTTTCATTATATCGCACTTCCAAATGAATTATTGGATCAATGCATTTTTTCAGATAATTATTTATATGATTAAGGTAAAATAATGAGGGAGTTATTGTTTCTCTTTGATCTACTCGATATCCATATTATAAAATTCACTTGAAACAATATTTTGGAAAGAATCAAAAAATGACTATATATTTATTTACTATGAAAATGTTTTCATGATGAAAAAATTCCCCCTATGTAATGAGGGATTGTCTCCAAAAATTGGTTACCATTCAGCTACTAAACTCATAATGGTAATGGGGAGTGGTCAACATTCATTCGGGAATGGCATATTAGACCTCCAATCAAGAGATGAAGATAAATAATTCCCACCTACTTTATGGTGTAACCTATGTATTCTTGCAGTTACACACATGGTGATACCTTTTTTTCTACATCAATTATAAAGAACTTGATATTTTACATCCAAAAAATATAGACTTAATCTTTATATCATGAGAAACCAACTTAAGAATAATTACAAATTAAAGGCCAAATGATGGTGTGGCCTTTTTCATTTTGTTGAGATATGTTCTTATTTCAAAAAAGTTATTCTTACATAGACACATAATAGTGGGATGACAATGCTTATAGATTTATTTCCACTTCAAAACCAATAAACCTATAATCCATAACGTCACCACTTCAATCTTTATTATAATGTATTTAATATATCAAAATGGACTTTACCATTTCATAATAATTTTAATTAATATGTTCCATAATCTAATTCCTATTTTTTTTAAATTGTGTTGATATTTTATGTAACAAGAAAAACTTATTCAATGATACGTGTTTCCTATATAAATTTATATTACATAATATATAAACTTATAAACATATAAAATAATGGAAAACTAAAAAAAATATTTCTCATTAATAATGATTATTAAATTAGTCACCTACCAAACCTATTAAAATTGCAAATATTACAAATAGAAAGAAAATATAAAATATAATAGCTAAAATAAAAATGTTTGGAATTTTTTAATCTACTATAATCATTAACACCAAAGAATATTCTATAAAAAAATAAATCAAAATAATATTAAACTAATTTATACCTTTTTAAAATGAAAATATAATATTAAGTGGAATTGTGGTTAAATTTTAGTGAAATAATAATGTTTTATTCATATGGTATAAAGAAAAATGTGTTCATTAGTATTAAGCTATCATATGACCCTTTGTCAAATATGACTGCTTGTCAAATATAATCATTGGTTAGTATGATGGTCAATATGATTGTTGGTATATATTGTCATTATTCAATAAGACCATTGTAAACTATAACCTTTGTTGATAATTTTACCATTATAATTAGTGTTCATAGGTAGTAATGTCAAAGTATAATTGATATAGAAAGGATAATCGATGGCCTCAAACTGTAGAGTTGTTCCATTTGAAACCCACTTATTCAAACAAGGGAGGCAGGTAGATCCATTGGGGTTGTCCTTGAAAAATCCCAAGCTGAGATTCAACAAGTGATTTTTGAATTAAATCACCTATGTGATAAGTTAATGATAATGTAGATTACCACTCAGTCAATTTTATATGATGCACCCCATGAAACTATAAGCCTCGTACATCTCACCATTAGGGCATATATGGGTGTAATAATGTGTAATGTCTCTCGGACTTAGTTTCATAAATTGTAATTTAAACTATATAAATAAAATGTATATTCCATAAATTCCATTTCAATAATTGTATTTATTAATATAATATTATTTTTGAATATTGATAATTTTCTATTGGGATGCAAATATTAAAAAAATTATTTTTCTAGAAAATATATACAAGTTTATAATAATCTCATATATTCAGAATACTTTTTTAAAATTATATAGTATTTGAGAACACTATCACCTAAATTTAAATCATAAAATAATTTTATAATGGTCTATGAATTTTTTTATAAGTGTTAGGAATTTGACTATCCCTCAAAACTGTTATTTTTATATAAAAAAAGTTTTTTATAATTAAAATTTGATATCATATGATTTATAGAATTATTATATAAAAATAAACATTATATTTGAAATCATTAAATAAAAATTATGTTAAGAAGAATTTATAATAAGTTTGTAAAATACTTTACTTTTCATAAATAGTAAAAAATACAGTTTTGGGTTTTCGGTATATTATATTTCGTCAAATTTATACCATAATAGTTTAATTAATAATTAAATACACTCCATGAACCAAAATATGTTAATTTATTAATATAATTTATTTTAATATTTTCTTATCAATTTCTTAAACTATATGTGACTTTCCAAAGCCTTAAGAAATTAATTTTTAAAAACATTCCATTGGTGATTATTAACGTTTTTGTGCCAAAAGAAGTAGTAAATAAGGTTTTTTATTTTGGTTTATTATAATGCCATAAACTGCGATCAAAATTACAAAAACCATATAAAATTTTGGTTATTCCAATGGTTTATCATTTTCTACAAGATTTATTTTTAAGACTCATATTTGGAAATTTTTAAAAAATCATCAAATTTTGCCATCAATATCTAGACATTTTTCCAATTTTATTCACTCCCAATAAATCATCCATGTAGTTATGGTTCTTTTATTCCTAATTATTCATCCATGTATTCCTCAAGCTACAACGATTCCACCCTATAGTTTTAGGAAAACCTCTCCACGGTAAGGGATATATACACTTCTATTTCCATATAAGTTCCCATTTCGATTGGTATATCATTTAATTTCTAAAAGGAAGTAATTTTTTTCCACTTTATATTTTACAATACTATAATAATATCCATTTATTAATGAGATGATCTCTTACCTTCCCATTTTATTATTTTTTAAAACCATGGTTTATACCAATCATGCTGCCAAATTTAAATATCATAATTTTCTCTTTCACATGAGAAATTAATATTTAGATTTTATTTGATGACCAAACACTATTTTATTTTCATTGGGTATCAAAAATAATATAAAATTGTATTATTTATTTATTTATTTACACATATTATTCTCATATTTCTTTTTGTTGTTTAAAATGATGTAATGATAATCTCATTAAGAAATTTTGTGCGCCATGTTTTAGTTGAAAAACTCATTATCCATTCTCCACGAGTTTTTAATGAAATGATTTGTTATGATCTATGTGTCTTAAATTAATTAATACATATTTAGTTCATGACCTATTATCTCTCTAATTAATTCGGTAATGATTTTCATCTCTATTGGTGAGATGTTTTATGATACCTTTGTGAACAATCCTTGTAATTTTCATTTTTAACACCATGGTTATATTCTTATAATTTTCAAAATTAAATGTTGTATCCACATTTATATTTTATGAATTTAGTTCTTATTATTATGATATTACAATTTCTCATTCTTTTTTATTATTCTTATTGTTCTTCTTTTATGTGTCATAATCACATGATTTATGTCTCACTATCTTATTCCATTACTGGGTTTCATGCCCAACAATTTACATTGATGTTTGACCCAATGATTTCAGTAATAGTAAATGTAAATTAGGATGAACCCATGAAGATTTATTTCAAGTGTATTTAAAATAAATTTTTATGTTTTCATGTATTATATACCTTATTTCCAAGAATCAAAACATTTAAAGTTCTTCTATTTGTACCAAGTAATAAAATGATAAAGAATAAAATTTAATAATTCCATAGTTTGTATCAATGGATGGTTTAATATTTCATAGAAATTTTGTCTTGAAAAAATTTAGGAATAACCCTTAGGACAAGTCCATATATAGGGAAAAATACTAGAATTTTGGTGATTGATAAGTTAATGCTTCACAAAAAAAACATCTTTGTCTGGATACTACATGTGGATGTTAATCTGACATAGAGGAACATAGGGGTAAGACCAAAAATACCTATTTTAAACTATACTCTATTGAGAAGTGGTGGATGTGTGTTAGCCTTCTTACAGGCCTAGTTTTGACACTATAATGGATATATTTTTTTAATCATAAGTTTATTATGAATCACTATGAGTGATATATGAAAAATGTAACTATTATTACAGGAGAATAATAAAAATATTAGAATTATACTTTATGATTTAAAATAGCATTAGAATCATAATATTTCTATAAGTAACATGATGCTCACTATTTTTTTCATCTTCTATAAAAATGGTGGGATTTAGGATGAACCACAAATATGACGAGTGAAATAGATGATGCATTATTTTCGTTCTAATGGAATATATAACTAAAAACATCATTTGGATGATGAATCATTTTACTCGAGTTATTAACTATAACATGAATTAGTTCGAGAGACCAAATTCACCTCAAAGGGAACATATTTTCATTATGTCCTTTATGCATAAAATTCCACCTTCCTTCAATGGATATACCAACCAATTTTTTATGAGAAATGCATAAGCTCTAGGGAAATTTTATTTTATGTACTCCATTGTTAAAAAGGGTAAATTCTCCCTTGAAATATACCTATTATAATGAGAAGTTGATTATTGGTGGATACTGATTTATAACATGAAGCCCAGAATGGTGATTGACGGTATATTGTGTGATAATTTTGGGAAACTTTTTAAATAAAATTTCCACCATTTGATGAAAAAATGGAGAAGAAATTCCTAGAATTGATACACAAGGAAAATGAATTAGTGGGATTATATGAAATGAAATTTAATATAATTTCCAAATACACCATTATCCATATTATTGATCCTAAGGTAAAAGTAGATATATTATTCACTGTACCGAGAAACCATATGCACAAAAATCTAGAAAATCATTACTGTGAATGATTTCAGCAGATAGTATAAGGTGATATGAAGGTTGAATTGGAGGTTGTAGAGATGAAGTGGTCACATATATTGAACAAAAAGAAGAGTTCACTGTATCCAAATTGAGGGAAAAATTTGGATTGTGGAAGAGGATGAAAAAAGTGAAACATTACACAAGTAGTAAATGGGGGGAAAACATTCAATTAAGTCCTTGCATGGGAGTAGAATGTGATAGAAGCTTGGGAGAGATGGCCACTTAGCTCAAAACTATCATGGTGAGGTAAAACCACAAATTATCGACACTAATAATAAGGAAAAGATGGTGTAATCCCCATTAGATGTTTCATTCTTAAAGTGTGGATAGCTTATAAGCATTTATAATCAATTTAAAAATCATAGTATAATGGATGGGAACCACCATCAACTTCAACATTAGCCAAGGGAGAAAGGTCGATCATATTATATAATGTTGACCAAAGTAATGGACCCAAATTATTTGGTAGAAGGTAAACTCACTAATCTCTAGAAGCTAGCAAGTGCATTGTTTTATTTTTGTTATAATCATTCCTTTATTTCATCAATGATTTCATAGCATGTAGAATCAATCCATTAAATTCTATATGTAGAGTTATTAGTCAAGCTACCTTGATTGACTATCCTAGTATCAAAATAGTATAAAGACTATAGTATTAACATTCTAGAGTACAATCTCACCAAAAATCTAGTAGTCATTCCCATAGTGGAATTAGACATTATACTAGGAATGAACTAGCTCTCAATGTATAATCTTAAGATCAACATAAATATATGGAAATATGAATTTTCTGGAGTGGAAAACCTTCACTAATTTTGAAAGGGGAGATACTCTAAATTATTCTTTTCCTAAAAGCACCTACCATAGCCTCCATTACTAGGAAAATTGGTAAATAGGGAGACAAAAATGAAAGTATGCAGATAATGAATATACCCATCATTCAGGAATAAATTAACATATTTCCAAAATAGTTACATTGGGCTCTCCTAGAAATAATGGTAGGGTTCATCATAGAACACGTTCATGGATCAAATATCATATCAAAGGCCTCATAGATAATGGAAGATTAGGTGTTAATAAAATTAAAGTAACAACATCTCGATTTTCTAGAGAAGGGATTTATTCAAACTTGTATGTGTCCATAGAGAGAACCTATTCTCTTTGTGTAGAAGAATTATAAATCAATGTGACAATGTATTTATTATAGATAACATAATAAGATCATAGTGAAGAAAAAATACCATCTCCCAATAATTGATTATTTATTTCATCATCTTCATCGGGCAAAATTATTCTCCAAGATCAACCTATGATTGGGGTATCATCAATTGAGATTAATGAAAGTGTATATTCCAAATATTTCCTTTCAAAATAAGATATCTATATTACATCTATGATTTATTCCCATCATTTTTTCTAATGATCCCTCAATATTTATGGATTTTATTAATAGAGTTATTAAGGAAATATATGATAAAATCATGGTAGTTTTTATTAATGATATTATGATATACTCAAAAAATCTAAAGGAGCATCAGGATCATATATGGGGTTTATTTGGAACTATGAGGAAGTAATATCTATTTTGAAATATTCAAGAAATGGGAATTCTGGTAATTACAAGTTTTATTATTGGGTCACATTATAACCATTGAAGTAATATCACTTTACCCTATTATGAAAAGGGATATAGTGGGGTGGCCACATCCTATAACAATAACTAAGATTCAATGTTTCTTGGGTTTAGTAGGATATTATATGAGGTTTCTGAAAAAATATTCATAAATTTATAAATCTCTAACAATGTTAACTCAGAAAGGGTATAGGTTCATCTAGACAATGGTGTGTGAAGAATGATTCCATGAACTTGAGAAGAGTTTGGTTTCTACAGTTGTTTTTACAATACCCACTATCCGAGAAGGAATTTTTATTTATAGCAATGAATCTTGGAATGGGATTGAGTATGCACACATGAAAAATCATAATGTCATTTCTTATACATATGGACAGTTAAAGCCTCATGAGTAGAATTATCATAATCATGAAATGGAGTTTGATGTAGTTAAGTTTTATTTCAAAATATGGAGACTCGATTTTATTGGTAGAAACGTGATATATACACAGACCACCAATGCTAGAAGTATGTTTTAATGAACAAGGAATTGAAAATGTGATAATGGATATGGGTGTAACTTCAAAAAGACTACGACTATTCAATTCATTTACAACCTAGATGTGTACAAAAAGGGACTAATTCCATAAGTAAGAAACACGTTGTAGTGATGTAAATGATGAGTCTTCAAGGAGATCAATTAATCAAGGACCTAGTGAAATTGGACATGGGAATAATATCTGATACGACATCCTCCACCCAATCCAAAAATATTTCAATACCATTATTAATAGATAAGATCAAGAGACCTCAAGTTTATGATCCTTTGATACAAAATAAGAAATAACATGTCAATAATGGGTTGTTTTCCTGAATTTAATAATGATTACAAAGGGTTATGGAAATTTTGTACAATGATATGTGATCAATCTATCCCAGATATAAATAACGAGATGATAAATAATCATTATTGATCTACAATATCTATTCCTCATGGAAGCACTGAAATGTATAAGATCCTTCATGATCATTATTAGTGGGGTAATATGAAATGGGATATTTATGAATACACTTTAATGTGATTATTATTTTTGAAAGTGAAGGTGGAGAAAAAACCATCTAATGGGGTATTAAAACCACTACCCATACCTACCTGGAAGTGGGAAAATATCTCTAAATACGTCATCAATGCTCTCCCATGAACATCCAAATGACACAATGTGATAAGGGTTATAGTGGATAGATACACTAAGACAACCCATTTCATCATTATTTAAGAAGATATCTCTGTTGAACAACTTCTAAAGAGATATGTTACGGAATTGGTGAGGTTTTAGGGGGTTTCACATTCTATCATTAGTGATCGTGATCACAGGTTCATATCAATATTTTGGAGGAGACTTCAACATGATCTGAAAAATTTAATTTATTTTAGTATGGTCTATTACCTATAAAATCCTGGAAAATTTTAAATGACTATTCAGAAACATAAGTACATGATGAGAACATGCCCAATGAAATATAAATATGGATTGGTTAAACACCTCCGAATAGCTATGTTCTAATAAAATAATAGATTATAATCGAGTATTCAAAAGGAACCATATGAATCTTTTTATGCGTAGTGATGTATAAATCCTACATGTTGCAATAAAGCTAGTGATATAAAGATACATGGGCCAAATCATGTGCAAGGGACGATAGACTAGATTTAATCCATCCAAAAACATATAATGGATTCTCATATTTGAAAGATGTTATATGCACAAAACTATCTAATGGATGTAGTGTTTTCTGATGGAGAAACAATTTCCATCATATATCACCATGTAAGGGAGTAATTTTATATGTAAAGAAAAGTACACTTATCCCAAGGTACATTATCCCCTTCAAAATCCTAGAATTCAAACGAAAAGTGTCCTATCAGTTATCAATTCCACCTAATATTGAATAAGTTCATAATATATTCCACGTACCTATCTTGACGATGTAAAACCATGATCACTTTGATGTAATAAATCTGATGTTGGTAAAATTAGAAAATTACAACTCTCAGGAGGAATAAACAGGGGAGATCTTGGGCCATTGAGACAAGGTTATAGGAAAAAAATTCTAACCATTACATTAATGTAATGTGGAGGAACAAAAAATGTGGAGAAGGAGCATGGGAAAAAGAGTAGACAATGAGACAACAATACTATCACCTATCACCATTCAAGATAATGAGTTGAAAACGTGGGGATGAAATTTATTATAGGGGAATAATTTTATGACCCCTATTTTTTTAATGATATTTAATTCATGAATATGGTTTTTTATATATTATATAATATTATGCATGTATAGTAGAAAGGGAAACAAACATAATTTTATCTCATTAACAATCGTCATTGCATTATTCAGAAATGAACCAAATTATAATTACAAACATTATAACTAGACAATAAAATATAAAATATAATAGCTATAATGGGAATGTATGGATTTATCCAGTTTTCCATAATCATTTACCCCACATTAAATTCTATTGAAAAAAAATATTATTAAACAAATAAACATATTATTGAAAATAAAACATAAAATTTAGTGGAATTATATTCAATTTTGTTTCAAATAATGAAGGGTTATTTTTATGGTATAAATGGTAATTTGAGTGTTGGGATTAGACTATTATTTGAACAATTTTAAAATATGAATGCAGGTGAATATGACTATTAGTCTATATAAATATTGTAAACTATACCCCTGGATGATAATTATACCATTTAGTTAGAGTTTAAAAATAGTAATGAAAAAAGGATTATTGATATAGAATGTGTAATAAATTGCCTCAACCAAAAGAATCATTCTGTTTGAAGACCATTTGTTTGCACTTGAGAGATTGGTAGTATCACTAAGGTTTTCCCTTTACTAGGACCTATATGAGATTCAAAATGTGCATATTGAATGATATTTCATATAGGATAAGTTCAATTCAATGAATATTACACTCTTTCTATGTTGAATGAACCACCACATGAATCTACTACCATGTAACACCTCAACATTAGGGTATACACATGTGAAATAAGGGGATATGTTTTTATGCCTTAGTTTCGAAAAGTGTTATATCATTTGTATAAATAAAATGATTATTCCCTTTATTCTATTTTAAAAATTGTTTTTCTTAATAAGATAATTGTTTAATTGAGATATATTTTATAAATTCATTTTGGGAAAAATATGAAAAGTAATATTATATTTATAAATAAATAAATAATTTAATAATAAACTCAATTATTATTTACAATATTTTATTTAATGAAATACACTTTTATAAAACATTCACAAGATTATAAATGATAATATAATGGTATAATAGACTAATAATTTATTTATAAGTTTTAGTAATTAGAATGTTCCTTAAAAACCGATCTTGATAAATAAATATATCATTTTAAATTTAAAAGTAAAAATTATCAAATTTATAAAATTATCCTAAAAAAATAAGAAACTATATTTTAAATAAAAATATTGAAATTAGGTTTTGTGAATTTATTAATATCTTTAAAAATAATTTATTTTTTCAGGAATAAAAAAATATTTTTGGGTTTTCTGTATATTTTATGAATTAATACTTCTGCCCCAATGATGGAATAATTAATTAAACACAATACATGACCCAGAACATGTTTATTTATTAATATTAATAATTTTAATAGATTTTAATGAATTTATAAAACTATATGTGGAATTTCAATGTCTTAAAAGTAAAATTTAACATTTGAAAACATTAATTCCGTTAATTTTTAATTACCCATTCCAAATGAAATATTAAAAAGGTTCTAAAGCCCTGTGTTTTTTAATTGGATAAAAATCCATGGGAATTTGAATTTTTTCCTTTACTGAACATTTCTTTTTACAAACAAAGCATTAATTTGAATTTTATGATTTTCGGCAATCAAAAAAGTTCTTGTTAGACTTCGGTAATAGAACAATGGCCCCTCACGTGTCTCATTGACTTATTAAGGATTCGGTTTTCGAAAATAAAATTTTTGGTTGGTTTTCCATGGGATCATGTTTTTTCATAAACTAGGAAACCACTAGTAACAAACCATGCAACATTATATAGTGGTGCAGGGGTGAAACACATGGGCTTCACATGGTTTACCAAAAACAATATGCATCACCAAAAAAGGTTTTAAAACATATGAATTACCCTCACACAATTCACATTTTAGTGGGTTCATGGTTTTCCAAACCATGTGGCCATCTCGTGTTGGGTGCCCTAGGAGACTAATGGAGGGTGAATGATTGCCACATGTTTTTTCATACTCTCTGATATGCCTCATTAAAAAATTAAATAAATAAAATTTAAATTTAAAATAACTAAAACTATAATCTACCATTCACATCCTCCTTACATGCATAATATCACCTTTCACTTCCTCTCTATGCGTGTGTGACCCCCCACTCTCTCTATAGATCCTCTCTACATGTCGATTCAATTAGTTTATCATCATAATGATCATTTATTCTTAATTGTAAGGTCCTTAATTCCCTCTTTATAAATTTTATAGTGGTTTCCTTCCCTTACATCACTATATTTCAGTTTGGCTGACCATTATTGTTAGGGTTGACCTAGTTTCTAACTATTTCTTCCATTGTTAGGCAATATAGTGTGTGTCATGGGATCTCTTCATGCGTGATTCAACATTCACCAGAGAACACAATGTGTTCTGGATCTATTTGGGTTTTCATCATGACTTTAGGATGTTTTTTCTCTATCTAATTTGTTAATCCTGGTTTATATTGGTGTCTTTAATGGTTTTGAGTTGATAATATTTTTATAGTGTGTTTTGGTCATCCTTGAGGCAGTTTCATGTCGCTAGAGTCAATAGAACCATACTTCGTATGCATAAGTAGGTATATATAAGTATATCTATGTTTGTAAAGTGCCATCTTATATGTATATTAACCCATGTATATTAATATATATATATATGTTTGTGGGGATAAGTGTTCTTATGTAAACATATGAATTATTCATATAGGTATATGTAGAAACGAGCATCTTCATAAATTAGAACATATGTAAGGATCCACTTGTACATATTGAGGGCCGTGAAAATATTTACGTTGGGTATTGGTGTACTCATTTATATGTGAAGGTTCATATGCATAAGGGAGTGAAAGAGAAATTTTTATTATTTTTCTTTTTTCAATGTCATCAAGTGTCAATGTTTTTTTCTTGGCCTTCTTCTTTATGAGGTTGGATCCCTTTCCTTTTCCCTTTAAATTTATGAATGTGTTAATTGATTACATTTCACACCTCCATTATATTTTAACTCATTCTGTATTATTTTAATAATAAATGATTCCTTTGAGGAATTGAGACATGCCTTTAGGTTGAATGTTAAGAATGTTAAATGATGTTTTTGATAAATGATTTCATGTTATTATAAGAAAAACAGTATTTTGGGGTTGACTACCATAAAAATATCACAGTGGTGATTTATTATTTATTATTTTAATGTCCATATTAATTTTATACCTTTTTAATGGTTTAATGATTCATTATACCATGTGTGGTCACCCCAAGGGCATGCAATGTGAAATTGACCATTTTGGCCAAATGATCAAAATTCATAGAACTTGTAATTTTCTAATAGCTTAGTTCTTAAATGATGTTTACCTAATATATGTGTATTAAATTAAAATATGATGCACCTATTACGTGACTAAACCTATTATAGATGAAATTTACCATGTAAGCAATAGTCATGTTTCCCATCCAACCACCTATGTGACTACTTTAACATTTAAAATATTTTACCATGTTTTTAAGCACAATGGTATGCTTTATATTGATTATCTTATGATTGATGGATTTTATTAATTTAATGTAATAAATGGTTTAATATGAATTGAATGAAATATAAATGGGGGAATTACAATGTTGTTTAGTATAGGTTTATATGAATTGTTATAATTGTGATTTCCTTAACTATGATGGGTTATTGAAATGAAAATCATGTTAGGTATTTCCTCATGTATTGCAATAAAAACATGAGGATGAATTTATATAGTATTAATAAATGTAAAGAAGGAGAGGTATTTCTTCATAGCAATATAATATAAATATAACAATGGCTTACTCATAGGATTTTTACGATGGGAAGGGTCATGTTGATTAGGATGAATTACACTCACTTACATCTAGTGTCTTTCATGGAGACCCGCACCCATGATATGATATGGGAGATGGGTTGAGGATCCATGAACCATGATTTGAGTGTTTCCACGATGTCTAAATTTCCATCCCAAGTGAGGGGAATGACGCCCCCCACTCTATTAGTATGTAGGGTATGTACCTTATCATTTGATATTTTAGGATCATTAGTCTGTTCATGAACAAGTTTGTAACATCCCAGGTATATAAAAAATATGAAATTTTATTATTTATTAATATTTTTGAATTATATAATAACTTTACTTTATAGGTTATTCTATTTTCGAGGGCATACCCAACACCAATAATGGGTTTCTCCAAAATCACTTGTTGCACACAAGGCAGAGCCATACAGAAAATTAATAATATAATATTATTTTAAATGGAAGTTAACATCTAGCCGTTGTATTGTAGGAAATGAAAAAAATTAGCTAAAATATTATTATACATTTTTTTAATTTTTTTACATTTATCCAATAAAATTTAGTGGCTTAAAATGAGAATGAATCCAACTTTAAGCATAAATACTCTAATATTTTTAAAAGGCATTTTTGCCATCTTTTAATGGATAACCCCTTTTGAATCTTGTTTTGGTCAATTTTATATATTCAACTTTAAAAAATAAAATTTTTATTTATAATATTGACATTAAATTTACTTTGGGTTAAATTTTGGTATTTTTCTGATAATATTCATTTTTTGTTGAATTGTGAAAAATACTGTATTTTAATTCAAAACTGCATTTTAATCAAATTTATTTATATTATTAGACTATCTTTTTTAATAGGTATTAAAGTGTAATTAGATTATATTTTTTCCCTTTAATCCATTTTTTTATTTGACGTAATTTCACTTTTTAATTAGATATAAACACATGTCAATATTTTGGTAGTTATAATTTCATAAAACACACAATTCAATTTTGACATTGGGAATTAATTTTAAATTAATTTCTGCAACATCTATGTTTTGAATTTGGAAATATTTATTACATATTTTGAATCAGGAGGTCCAAATTGTGAAAATAGGTAACTTTTATTTTTAGACATTATGAATAGTAATTTAGTAAATATTTTATTTACCATGGTTAAAGGATAAATCTAGTAAATATGGGTAAAAAATAATATTATTATAATATTAAATTACCCTAACATTTTTCCTAACCCTATTGGATGATAAATTTCCGAACATGGACATTTTTGTGTTGATTTTGGGACCCCAGGGATCCACTTTTACGTGAAAATGACATTTTATAAAAAATAATTTAAAGTTATGTAAAATGTAACATAAAAATATATATTTTAGTAAAACAATTATATGGGGTTATATAAGTGATAATATCGACCATAAAAAGTCATTATAAAGAAAAAAATATTTCATATATCATGGTATTTTATTAATAATTTTTAGACACAGATAAAAAATTTATTTTTGACACAATGATGATGTAATGATTTCCACATTAGTAGATGTTTTAAATAAATGAGATTATAAATATTAGAATAAATTTATTTGGAAACTTTTTATGCCATCCAATAATTCTATTGATGATTATTACTTGTTTTCTTTTATGTAATGATGTTTTTTGAATTGATCAAGTTGTTATAGAGTTAAGTCGTTATGTGAATAGTATAAAAATTGACATAAAGGAGTTTTTAAATCAATTAATATTTTATTAAATGATAAAATAATCATCAAAATTTATTATTCAACCAAATTACATATATATTGTTATAAATTTAAATAAGTATCTATTTTTTGTTTCTTGGAATTTTATATTAAATATATTAACCATATAGTATGAATATACCAAAGGACTTGGTAAAAGTTAAATTAGTTATCTAAGTGTAAAAGATATAAGCTAAGGTTAAAATTATTCCCCAAGCATCTATAAACCCCATTCGATGAGAATATTTCGAAAAATACACATTTTATCTTTGAATTAAATTATTTGGAGACCTTTGGAAATTGAAATTCAGATAACAATAAAACAATATTTCAAAACATTCTTAAATAGCCCCTCCCCCCTTATATAAGGACACCACCTCTATCCCATTACTCACACCTCTCATTCCCCTTGGATCATCCAAAAACTACTCCAATAATCTCCCAACATCCATACCTTCCTTCTATAATCCTTCCCTTTGGTAAAAGTAAATTCAAGAAATGCGTCTTGTTGAAGCCAAAGGGACTTACTCGATTTAATAGTATTGCCTTCTCTCAAGTTCTTTTCTTTTAGTTTTCTTCTACAACACCCTAAAAACTCATTATTATATTATTTTATAATGAAACTAGTATCTTAAATATACTAGTATGTATTTATGAGTTTGATTCAAACTACACATCCACACACCTCCATCTAATGTATTCGAACATACTGTATCATTGGACGAGGAACTAGAGCCTCACAAAACGATGATTGTTCAATTATCTCCTACCACCTCACATGGTGTCCATTATGATTGAACTATATTTATATGTTATATATATTATATTTATATTGTCTCTATGCTTCTGTATTTTTATTTTATATCATTTCATTACGGTTTCCCAAATGGGTAAATACGATAATTTAATTTGAGGAAGTGCGTACTACCACCCCCTCAAACTGATATGACTCATTTATGACATATGTGGAACAGATAAAGAATATATATAATGAAATTATATAATATATTATACTGTAATTATAATATAATTATGTATCTTTATGTATTAATTCCATTAAATACTAAATATAAATGAAAATAGCGTTCATGTGTACGTACGGCTTACCGTCTCCAGGGACAGTGCATATCATTTATTATCTCAAAATGTTATGTTATATTATAAATAATGGATATGTATGATATATGATATCTATATCATGGATATAATTGTGTAAATAATGTTATTTTGGCCACATGGTTGACTTGAAATTATAAGAATTTCATTTTTGACTCAACTATCAAATATCGACAAAATGACGATAGTTAACTTAAATGATTATGTAATGTTTATAACATTGTAAAAAGTTATATAAATGGACAAATAAACTTGAAAAATGTTCTTAAGTAAGTATAAATTAACTTTAGTTTATTATTCAGGAGGTTAGATAACGAACTAGTCATGTCAGACATGAGGTACATGATTTCGTCTTTATCTCCTTTAATTGAGGCATACTTTGATTTATACACAAATTTCCTTTATATGGTGCATAAAACCCTTTGAATATTAATATCATTCAAAATTATTCTTTCCACTATGAATTGTTTTAATAAATAACAAAAATATTATTTCTTTTTAATGTATGTGGTGACAATAACCTTTCTGCCACCACAAGCATCATTTGATATTTGGATTCTTTAACAGGTCGTAATTTTTTAAAAGGTAAAAGATACCATATACTCTTTTTATATATTGTGGTATTCAAAATGTTTTTGAGAATTAATTTTAATGCCAATATATTTAAATTTTATATTCTGAATGCAATGTGGAAATGTTATCTTCTATTTATGCTTTTTCATGTGTTGTTATTATGTTATGGTTCTTGGACATTGTTTACGAATAAGGGTAGCTCCGTGATAAACCTAGGGTGGGTGAGACTGCGATAGATCTCTAATGCATTGGGTAATGTGATTGAGGTATACATTAATGTTTCTCCTAATATATTTAGTGAATATACTATGACGGGTATTCCAACTTTACTCTCTACGTAGCTATGAAAGCTACAAGGTATGTATGTTATGCATGTCAGAAGTTACTTTTATGATTTATGATTTCTATGTGTTTTTCATATATCTTATGATTTCATGAGTTATGTTACATACCACCTCATGTATATATTTTGTGTCATAGAATTCTTCTATGTGTTTATCAATTAATTTCATGCTAGTTTTCATTGATAAATAAAAATTGTTGAATGGAAAAAATATAGTTGTGGAGATTAAATGATAACCAATTTTCCCTTATAACGTAGTTGAGAACATTATAAATCAGAAAAGGTATCCCTTATACTAGAATAATATTTTGACAATGTTTATATACATAATGAAAAAAAAATTAAAAATTTAAAGGCCACTAATGTTATCATTTTTAAATGAATTGGTTTTATTTAAATAAGATCAAAATTCCTATCAACAAAGTGCATGGGAACTTTATATGAATGAATTTAGCCACCCATATAACCATAAAATTTGATATATGATTATTCTATATTTTAAACTCAAATTGGTTTAGAATAAATGGGATATAGAATTTGGTGAATAACCTGTATGGGATATTGAGTATTGGGTAGGTGGCTAACAATGTAAGAAAAAAATTAGTATATCACTATGTTATGTTGGAATGGTTTTAACATGTGTAAGCTGTTTAATTTTAGTCATAAATGAATTGGTTTTGTCATTAAATGAAAATTTGGATCTATGTCAGTCATTGGAGGCATGTTTATATTGATATGACCCAGTTTTTCAATGATACTAGAATTTTAACATATTTTACATGATTATAAACATAATTAACTATCAAATTACTAGACATGGATCGTAAATTCTATTGTCTTTGGAAGACTAGGTACATAAAACTAAAAACATAAAACTAAAAAAAATTCATTATTTTTTTATCAATTTTTATCTCCTAAATTCCATTTAGCCCTTACATATGAATAGAATAACATGAGGATAACATGAAGAATCAGATAAGGTAAATAGCCTAGAAAGTGATGAAATATAATAATAACACATATTAAATGGGTTAGAATGAATAATAATTGGACATTAAAGATAAGGGTATAAATATAGAATAATTTAATAATTATTCATATTTTCTAATGAGAAGTGGCACCAATATACAAAATTCCATAATCATGAGTCAAGTCTCATTACTCATAAAGGAATAGGATTCATGGTTAACCACCATGACTGTTTCAAATAGAGAACAAGTCAAAGATAACAACCAAGACCATTTCACATAATGTATCATGAGACAAAACATTACCCAATGCATTAGAGTAGTCTATGGGATCACCCATCACAAAATGTTCTAGAATATTTATGCCATATGGAAACTAAACATAAGGTTTTTCCATGTAAAGAAATGGGTATCATAATAATGTCAAATCCGAATAAATATATATCATAAAAGTGTCCGTTAACGAAAGAAATTAAATTTTTCATATTAATTCCTACTGTAAAATTGGAATATATTATGATAATTTATGTCATAAAAATGTGATAATATGTAAAAAGGGTATTTTAGGTTCATTAGAATTAAAACATTTTAGTGCAGTTTAAGGAAAATATTATTGAAAATTTAATGTTGAAAAGGTAATAATAGATTATATAAAAACATTAGTGAACCAATAATGTTGTAATAATAAAAATATTTATTTTATAAAATAATAATGGTGGATTAAAAAATATTATGGAATGCACTATAAAATGTGTAAGAATTCTATAAGTTCACACAAATTGGGTTTGTGTATCAAGATGAATTGAGTAAAGAACATTTCAAAAAAATGTATATCCCTAAAAAGATGGATGAATGGATATTGATACATGATTTGAAAAAAATATAGATATAATTTACAATATTTATATAGAATAAAATATGTTTCAATTGTGTAATAAGAGAGAAAGAGTAACCTAAGGGAATAATGGAGGTTCGGGTAGAATCCCTTACCTTCGTTTGATGATGTCCTTCACATTATCTTAATGTCATAGACACTAACATTAAATCCATTAATTAATTATTTTAGAACCTAATTTAAATTTATTTTATTTATGATAATTTTATTAATTTCACGTGTGGCCCTTTTGATTTGAAATTGTATTCAATTTCATCATTTTGGGGGGTGTTGGTTTCCTTGGATTTCATTATCAATTTACTTATATACATGTACGAATAATCAGGAAATATGATAATGGTTGTCTAGAATTGAAGTAAAATGTGATTAATGTACATAAATAATATTAAATGTTTTTATTATTCATTTGGTTATTTTGGGAGAGGATGAATCATTAGATATGATGTTTGTGATAATTGTTTGGATTAATTTGTGCTGTTTCACTTAGAATGAGCATGTTTTGTTTTATTATTTAAAATAATATGACTATAATTACTCTAGAACATGAAATAAAATATAATACAAATATTATATTTTTATTCATTCATATAAATTGTTTCATTAGAAACCATGAAGATAGTAATGGAAATTGAAAACATTTTCATACTTAAATGCGATAAATTAGGACATCACAGATGATGTTTTATTTTTTGTCATAAAATTAAAAATAAAGTGATATGATGATAAATTATTCCATTATATTAATAATATTCTACTGTATTTATGTTATTATAGTTATCATACCATTATTATGATGAGTGGTGAGGAGAGAAAATAAAAGAATGGAATTGAGAAGATTTTAAAAGAAAAAGAAGAGGGTTTTACCTCTTGATTCCCCCATTTTGAGAACCTCTAAAGAGAATTGGGTTAGGTCCATTGTTAAGACCAAAATTGCCTAGATGTGGGTTAGGGTATTTGGAGGTTATTTGATCATAGTTTGGACTTGGTAAAATTCTTGAGAGGAGTGACGAGAAGATATTGTGAGGGATTATATTTATAGTGGAGCATATGTTTTTTGGGTAATGCCTCGGTCAAATACCAAAGCACCATTTACTAATTAAAGAAACAATAGTTTACATGAGTCGAAAGGATGGGATTTTATTAAAATATCTTTCAAAGAGGTGAAGTAAATCAGCTAGTAGCACAACCATCCAAATCATGTTCTGGTGGACACCTTTGTTGCCAAGGGAATCAGCAACAGTATTCGCCTCACGGAAGACATGTGTGGCAATGTAGTCAGTCTCCTGAAGTGAATTCAGGCAATTCATCCAACGCGTAGTGAGTGGCTAGGCAAGATGAATAACTCCGTTCTAAATGGCTTGAAAAATGGTGGTAGAATCACTTTCAATCCACAGTTTTCTCTATCATCTTTGGAGAGCAAAATCAACATCATGGATGACTCCTAGCATCTCTGCTTCAATGGATGAGGCAATCCCACACCCACTATAGAAGCAACCTTGGAAATAGTCAGCAAAATCACAAAAAATGGCCCTATAGCTGGCAGGTCTAGATTGCCTTTTGAGGCACTGTCGACATTCACTTTAATCCAACCCAACATCGGAGGTTGCCAGAATACTTCAAAGGGGTGCTTGGTCTTCGGGAAAATACCCGGGACACTGATACGTTTGAGGATCTCGAAGTATCCAATATAATTGCTGCAACAATCTTTTTGAATTGAGGTAGCTTCATGTATCGCAATGAGAATTCGAGCTTTTCCAGCATTGAGACTGAAAGAGTGATTATTATGGATAAGATCGTTTCTTACATACCAGATATCATGTAGTAGTTCCGCCACTGCTGTAAGCAACAAATTTTTGACTTGCTGAGAGGCTTCATGTTTAGTACATTTCTTCAAATGTAAACAAATCGGGTCAGATAAGGACCATGAACAATTAAGAAGCTCAAAGATGTAGTTCCATAGAGCTGAGGCCGTAGCACAAGACCAGAGAAGATGATCAGAATCCTCCCTGTGCTGATTACATAAATGACATTTTGAGCAAAGTTGAATGACAAAGGCTTGAAGTGGAGTTTCAGTGGGAAATCTATTATGAGAAATACAAAAAATAAGGGTGAACCTAGAGGGTTTGATCCAAGCCTTATTGAAGGTGCTCACCAATTTATAATTAGGTTCATTGCCAGAGAAGTGGTGCATGTAGAAATTTTTCGAGTCAAGTTTGCCATTGGGAGAAGGTTCCCAAACAAGGAAGTCCCCAGAAATGGAGAAGGTATAATTTTCAATGATTTGAGCAATGCTGTTGGGGAGATCATGCCTATGAAGCTGTATAACTTCTTTAATAGTATGGCTGGTGTCTATAGGAGTGTTATTAGGTGGAAGCATAGAAAATAAAGGATTACCCATCCAGTTGTCACACCAGAATTTAATGTTGGAGTCAGCGCTGTAGAGACCCGAAGCCTGACGTACATGGACATTACATTACTTTTGCGGAATACATAGTAAATAACAAAAACACACACACAAGGATCGTAATAGTTTAGTGTCTTTGGAAACTTGGAATATAATCTTCTAATCGTGGTGAAAGATCTTCAACATCTCCCATAAAGATCTTCCTTTTTTTTACCTAAAACCTTTCTTTATATCCTGGGGAAAAGAAAACATAAAAGGGTGAGCTCAAATGCTCAGTAAGGGTAAACAAAAGAAATATCAATCACATCATATTCATAAGAACATAACATTTTGGAAATCATAACCTGCAAAAGAGAGCATAATTTCATAACATGGGATAAATCATAGTAGTGAAATGAAATCCCAATAATCATAACTTAAAACATGAAACTTTGTGGCATTCACACATAATCATAGAGAATCATTTCTTGTTAGTCAAGACTCATTGCCAAGACTATCTTAGTGGACAAATTCCCTTTCTAAACCGAGTCACCCTCATTTCAGTCCTGTTTCACTGAACCAGTATAACCTACCGTTCCAGCCATGTCTATCTCATGAGATATAAAATCTTTATCCAATGCATTGGAGGGATATATAGGTCCCACCCATCTCATAATGATACCATTCTTATGTGTGCCACAAAATCATAAATCATACATCATTGCATAACCCATGTAATACAAATGGGAATCTTAAACATCATGACATCATAAAACAATTCATAAATGAATTCATAAAAATAATTCCATCACAACATAATCAAATCAATGTAATAATAGGGATAAAACAGAACCCTTTATTATCTTAGATGGAAAATAATTTTGATAAAACACTTGAACTCCATTCTTGAGGAAAATATCCTTTCTTCTTCAAAAACATTTTTCCTTTCTTAACATGTCATACAAATTTAAACTAAAAGAAGTTGATTAAAAATAAACTTGAAAACTTGTAAAGGAAGCTTCTTGGAAATAATGTTTTAAAAATCCATTCATGTCATATAAGTTAAAAAACATTCTTCTCGTACTTTTGTCGGAAAAGTCAAAAAGTACCTTGCAACATAAACAAAAGAAAGATTCCTTACATACCATGTGGTAAAAGTCAAAATGGGTAAAAAGGACTTTAAACATACATGAAAACACTTTTATAAAACATGGACATGGATGATAGAAATAACCCCAGTAAATACCAAAGTATAAACAATCTCGGATAAAAATGAGATTGTGATATTTCCCTTACCTTAGGTCCGATTTGCTTTGTATGTGTCCAAACCTACTGTATAATGATTTAAATAATGTCATTGACTTATTAAATATTCATATTCATTGTTATGATATCATATATGGTTCACTTATGACTTTATATTACCCGTTCTTTTGTAAATTCCATGTTAAAGAAGCGTTTTGGGTAAAATCGTTTCATTTATCGTAGGTGTTTTGACTTGGTGTTCTTGACATTATTATTACTTATATCATGATTTACTTACTTCCAGAATATAAAATATGATTTATATATCAAATATATTCAGTATATATATATATATATAATAGATAGATAAATGAAATGAAAAACACCGTTCATGGAGACGGTAGTCCGTACGTACGCATGAACGCTGTTTTCCTTTCCTTATTGTCTTGAATGGAAGTAAGTAGATGACATACATATATATATATATATATACATAAATCCAGTAGCTTTATAATTTCATATATTTCATTATTATTTCTTATATATACTTTATAATCATTCTTAAATGGTTAACATGGAGAATGAATCTCATCGCGTCGTGGAGACGGTAGTCCGTACGTACGCACGAGCGATGATATCATTTCCATAAATATTGAATTGAATTTTAGTGGATTATACAATATATAAGAATCAATATGATTTTGTTATAACTATGTATAGTTATTCTTTACACCATTATACCCATCCATGTAAGGTGGTGGTGGAAAATAGATTACACCACGGCGTGGAGACGGTATTCCGTACGTACGCACGCGCGGTGATTTCTTTTTCCGTAGGATGGAACGAAGGTTAATTAGAGTTGTTTCATATTTATAATAACATGTCAGTATATAATAAATACTGATGTTATTACTTTATCATGAAACAACTAAAGAAGAAGAAGTTGAAGAAGAATGAAGTTGAAAAAGATCGGTAATGGATATTACCTCTTTTTGACGCGCCTTTTCTTAGCCTCCACTTAAAGAACTAAGGATGGTCTTTGAAGAAGACCAAGACCTCTAGGATGATACTAGGGAAGTGGAGAAGGGATTTTTGAAGGGTTTGTTCTAGCTTGAGTGCTCAAATTGGTGTGAGGAGGAGGGGGAGGAGGTGTCCTTTTATAAGGGAGGAGAGGGGCAGCTTGGGAATACCTCAAAATATTATTTTATATTAAAGTCAAAATCGGTTTATAATGGTTCCAAAGGGTCTTATTTCGACGGTAAAGTGGGTATGGGTCGAAATCCTATCAACCAATAAGATTTAGACACGTTTAGGTTATTATTCTAACCTTATCAATTAGATTTAACTCTAAGTTAAATAATTTACCTTTTACCATGACTTTTTGTTTTCTTAAACTATATGGTTAATACACTTACTATAACATGCCAAACGAACCCCAAGTTGTTTATTATTAATATATATATCCTTATCTAAGTCATTTGGCCGAAACATAGATTTTTAGGAATAACATAACAATTAATAATATAATATTTGATTTAAAAACTATTTTGTGTCAATTTTGACACTATTTGATATATGATTTTTGTGAAAGTCATAACAGAATTATATGTTCGAACCAAGTTGATTAAATCAACACTAATATATCATAGTAACCTAGAAAATTAGTGTAATTTATAAAAAGTCACAAATTACATTTATTTTGGTGTTTATAACATCAATTATGTCAATATTTCATTAATAAGATAATTACTGCATCATCATTGGGTCATAAATAAATTAAATTATTTAATGTCTAAAAATTATAAATAAAATACCATCATGTAGGAAATCTTTTTATCTTTCTAATGAATATTTATAGTCGAATATATCTTATGTATAACCCCATATTAAAAATGTTTTATTTATTAAACTTTGATTTTAACTATTTTAACTATTCATTAAATAAAATAATATTAAATGTCATAATCTAATCCAAGTGGAACTAAATGGTCATATTATATTCATAAGGTTGTTTTTGGTCGAATTACACTTATCCAATAGAATTAGGACATGTGTTAGGGTAATAGTAATATCATATTTACCCTTAGTTACCCTATTTACTATTAACCGTGGTAAAAAAAAGAAAAAATTTACTATTCACCAAAAATTATTTTCATCTCATTGAACCACATTTTAGTCCTTGATATTAACCGTGTCTATCGAATTTTAAAAATTCCATTCACAGAAGCGGTAAAATTAAGTTTTATGCAAAATTTAGTTTTTAACCTACCACTTAGTGGTTTCACTATTCATCAAAAATTGAAAGTTTTCAGAAAAGTACAAAAATTTCACTCTAGGCTATAATTGATATTCCGAATTCAAAAATGATTTCTATTTTACAAAATTCCCATCATATAAGTTGCATTAATTAATTTTATAATTAATTTCCACTGTCACAACAAATTGCGTGTTTTTAAGAGATAATAACTATCAAAAGATTGACACTTGTTTATAACTGGTTTAAATGTGAAATTACATCCAATGACCAACATTTTATTGAATTGTAAAAATATATTCTAAATATACTTTAAAACCACTCAAATTAATAATTTATCACTATTAATTATTTCGATTGAAAAAGTTGTTTTTAATTAAAATTTAGTAATTTTCACTATTAATCAGAATATGAAAGTTATCCGAAAAGTACCAAAATTTCACCTTAGGCTAAATTCGATACTCCGAATCCATAAATGAATTCCATTTTGAAAAATACAATTTACAAAATTTCAAAAAGTGGTTATTACTATTCATAATGGCTAGTTTTAATAATATCGTAATAGCATATCATTGTTTAGCGAAACTTGGTGTTGCGTACAACACACGCTATCATGGAAGGTCGCGATTGCGTGTAACTCAAGCCAAGTCAGAGATGTGTGTTGTGAAAGCTCCTTTTGGTGTAGCGTATAACACAAGACATTAATGAAATTAAAAAGAATATTTTTCTTAAAATCTCGGGGTGTTACAAGCGCTGACCATCCATCTAGAGTTAGCCAGAATCTTCTTATAAGAGTTTCTAAGAGAGGGTCAGATCGAGGAGTTAATGAAATTAAAATTTCCGTTTAAAAGTTTATTTAGGAATCTATTATTTAAAAATTCAGAAGCTTTAGAGTTGCTATTAATGAGACGCCAAGTGAATCTCGCTTTCAGGGCATCATTGAACAGTTTTATGTTTTTGATGCCAATGCCTCCATTATCAAGAGGTTTACAACAAGTCTTCCATGGGATGGTGATGAGTTTCCTTTCAAAGATACTTCTCTTCCAAATGAAATTTTTTATATAGGTGTTGATTTTCTTGAAAATACCTATGGTCCATTTATAAATCATGAGCGAGTAAACCAATGTAGAGACAATGGTTGATTTGACAAGACAAATTCGACCAGCCATGGAAAGAGATTTACCCTTCCAAGTAGAGAGTTGATTTATGATTTGATCAGTGATATTAGGGAAATAAAATTATTTAGGATGTCCCTAGAAAATCGGGATGCCTAAGAATGTGAAGGGAATGAAACCTTCTTTAATTCCAAGGTTACTGGTGATAGTGGTTTTCCTTCTAACAGGGAAATTTTTTCCAAAGAAAATATGAGATTTGTTCCCGGAAATATTTTGGCCATAAATGTTCTCGTAATGAGAGATATCTTGCCTAAGACATTGAACATTGCTTTTATATCTCTTTAAAAACAAAACAATATCATCAACATAGAGGAGGTGAGTGGGGACATTTAGGTTTCTAGCGGCTTGAATGTGTTTAAGTTTATTTTGATCGACCAGATTATGAATGAGTCTGCTAAAGTAGTCTTCCGCAATAACAAATAGAATGGAAGAAAGAGGATCTCCTTGCCTAACACCTTTAGAGAATTTGAAAAAACCTCGAGGGGTTCCATTTATTAATATGGAAATGATAGCAGATTGAAATAAGGTCTTGATTCTCTTGATAAAAATATCATGAAAACCAAAGTTTTTCAAGACTCCAAATATAAATCCCTAATAAATGGTATCAAAGTATTTTTTAATATCAAGCTTGATGGCAACACAACCTCCTCTATTTTTTTTATTGAGGATGTTGGTACATTCTGAGGCAAGACAAATGCTGTTTTGGATAGATCTGTTTTTTATGAAGCCAAACTGATTCCATGAAACAATTTTGTTGCAAATCGGAATCAATCTGTTGTAAATGATTTTGGTAATGATTTTTATGGGGTATTGAGAAGAGAAATCAGTCTAAATTGATGAATTTCAGAAGCATTATAAACCTTAGGTATTAAGATGAGGAATTGAGAATTGATAACCCAAGAAAGAGATCTGTGAGTGAAAAAGGACCTTACCAGTTTACAAACATCTGAACGAAGGGTGTCCCAGTGATTTTGATAGAATCCATTGTTAAAGCCATCCGGTCTGGGAGCACTATCTGGATTTAAGTTAAAGACAGTGTCTTTAATTTCATGCTTCAATAGAATAGCTAAGAGGGAGTCATTGTCTTTCTCATCCACCATTAAGGGAATAATATTGGGATCTAGATCAATGTTTATCTCAAGGCCATTGAAAATGTCATTAAAGTAAGAGAAAACATGATCTGAGATGGCCTCTTCTGAGTCAATGATCAATTCATTGTGAATGAGTTTAGTAAGTGGACGATTGGCTTTTATGGTTCTTTGGAGAGAGTTATAAAACTTAGTATTTCTATCCCCATAAGTCAGCCATCTGGTCTTAAACATTTGCTTCCAAATTTTATCCTTGAAGGTGAGTAAAGTGTTTAGCTTAAGAGCTGTATTGACCTCCAGTTGAGGGTCAATGGTAAAATCAGAGTTGGTACTACAAGTTTGGATTTGATTAAGCTCATCTTCTAGAGAGGTGAGGTCAGAATCCATTTTTAAGCTCTTGATTTTACACCAACCTTTGAGGGCTTGTTTTAAAATTTTCAATTTGAAGATATAGGAAAAAGTGTCATGATGATGGTTCATATAATTCCAAGTGTTATTAATCAAAGTGACATAGTCAAGGTCTAGAGACCAAGCATTATTTAATTTGAAAGGATGGAGAGATCTGTGTTTATTAGATAAAGAGCTGAGTAAGATGGGATGATGGTCAGAATTGAGTCTGGGAAGCGTTATACAAGAGACATTATCCCAGATGTCCAGGGCCTTCATGTTAACAAAGGCCCTATCAAGCTTACTGGAAATAGTTTTATTATAATTTCTTCTATACCACGTGTATTTCGCCCCAGTAAGGTTAAATTCAAAGAGACTACAGTCTTCAATAGCAGCTCTAAATTCTCTTGTTGATATAGAAAGATGTGAGGGTCCAATTTTTTCATTGGGACTAAGAATAGCATTAAAGTCACACCTAATCACCCACGGATCCTGAATTGAGTTAGCTATGTCAAGAAGATCTTGCCAAAGAGTTATTCTTTGCTGATACCTATTATTGGCATAGACCATCGTGCAATAGATGTTCTAATCATTCTAGATAAAATCACAAGTGAAATGTTGTTCAGCGGTTTTAAAAACATTGATGTTTTTAAGGGTGGAGTGATAAAAGATCCACATAGAGTCCGTCAAAGGACCATTTTTGCAGGATCCTAAGAAGTTTTAATGAAGAGAGCCAAGTCTCATGAAATTAGGATTGAAATTGACATTGGGTTCAGAGATGGAAAACAGCTGAGTTTTATGAGTGTTTAAGAGCCTCTTAAGTGTTATGGAGGTGTCATTTTTGGAAATGCCTTGGAAGTTCCAAAATAGGAGATTCATTGTTACTTATGTTTTGGGTTAGAACCCGTTTTCTTGGATTTCCGAGAATTCTTCTTCCTCTTAGATCTTCTAATAAGAGGGGGGGAAGTAGATTCCGATTTGTTCTCAATTAATATGACATTGGAATTTGAGGACTTAAGCATAGGAGGCTCAACAGAATGAACCGAAATAGTGGTATCAGGATTTACAGGTTGAGTAGAAAAGTTCTGAGAGTGTTATAGATCTGTTTTTTTAGTAGGTTCAGCATTAGGTTTTAGTTCACCAGTTGAATCCGGAGCAGATTTGTGTTTAAGGGAAATGAGATTAGGGGATTTAGTCAAGGGAGAGGGGGAGTCATCCTACATTGGGAGAGAAGCAGGGGTGAAAATTTGTAACGGTCTAGAAGCAGAGTCCTGCTGCACTAAGGGGGGTGTGGATGTCTCCCTGTGGGGGTAATCAGACAGATCTAAGACACGCAAAGATTTTTCAGTAGAGGGGGGTCAGGAGCATGTAAATCAGAGCTTATAGTGGAGCATATGTGTTTTCTCATTATTTGATTAATTAGTTTATATGTTTGGCACAAGAATATGAATAGATTGAGAATTATTATAAAATATAATTAAAAAATCAATTTTATTTAGATATTTTGGGCTTAAAGCATGCATACATCATCTATGACTCCATAATTCATGTGTTTACTATTTAATGTAAATTATCTTACTTTATTATTCACCAAAATTTCAAATATTTTAGAAAAAATTCCAAAAAACCACCCTAATATTTTTTCATATTGTATACATACAAAATTATCTCCAATTTATGAAATTATATATTTCTAAATATGTTAATTTTAATTTTTAATTCAAATCATAATTTACTCGACAAATTCAGATTTTAAAATTATAAAAAATTTATAACACTTTGAAATAATAACTAATGTATATTAAAATTATATCATAATAATGAGACAAAAAATATTAACTTATGAATATATTTTATAAAAAAATTTCTTTTAAATTATTAAATTAATTATAATAAATTAATTAAATATTTTTACTTATAAAAATACAAACACTTAATTAATAAATTTTAAAATATTTATTTATGTATACAATGACATAATATTATTATTATGTCATATAAAAGATGTAAAAATTTTATTTATAATTTCATTGGTGAGATTACTATTATATTATCTAATTTACTATTCATCAGGGTCACATTACTATTCCAATGTTCATGTTACTATTTCATCTGTATGTATTCCTAAACATCTTGAAATGCATATTATTTCTTTAATTATATATTTATATAGTTATTACTATGTTATCAATGTGGGTTTTTGTGATTTATACCATATTCCATTATTATTGGAAATAAATTTCCATTTATAGAATTCATGTTCGTTAAATTACTCCACCCTTAAGAAATTTATACCTGTAATTTTTTTAAATATTATGGTTTAAAATGTGAGGGTACTTCTCATTCAATACCTCATCTTGTTCCCATGTCTCATAATCATACTTATGGTTCCAAAATAGAAATTTTTCCTGAAGATTATTCATTTTAATAGAGCTTTATCTATAAGTTCCAACACTATAACTAGTTTATCATCATGAGAGATATCATCCTCCAATTGTACCGCCTCTAAACTATGCACATGTGGAGGATCATGTATGTACATCCCTAGGAGAGTAATTTGGAATAAATCATTTACCTTAGACATAGATTTTGGAATTTATAGTTGATAACCCACATCCCTGAAATGATAAAGGATCTATCAGGGGCTGATGTACCAGGGTCTATGCTTCCCTTTCTTCCCAAATCTGATGATTCTCATCAATTGATATATATGGAGGAATGCTATGTCTCTGAGCATAAACATGAGTTCCCATATACAATTATCTATATAAATATTCTATCAAATTTGGGATACCTTGATTTGATGCTCAATAGTTTTTACCTTGTCAAAAATTTTGTTGACCATTTCATGTCATTGTGGCTAACATTATCCAAATTCACTCTAGAATCCCGGTATTCAGAATATTTTCCAATAAATGGTTTCATATCGATTCATTTGGATGCTTGAGTGAAAACTTGGGTTGTAAGAGATCTCAACCAGAGGGAGATATTTGTTACATCTTCCATTGAAGTCCATAGATCAGGTTCTCAACATGTCCTCGTGTTTCTAAATAGCATGTTCATATAGGTCCTTAGTTTTAGGATGATAGGATGTACAAAATGTTCAACACAACGCTTAGATATTGTTGGATAATTTTTGAAAACTTCTATGTAAATCTCAGATCTTGATCGAATACAATTGACTGGGGTACTCCATTACACATTCTCACTTCATTAATTTGTATTGGTGAATGCCAATCCATTGATAATTCCTCTCAAATTGTGATAAATTCATTCATATTTGAAATATGATCCAGCAAAACCCCTATAGAATCGTTTACTCTGGATGTATTTGGATGTGAAATGACAAAGTCAACTATAATGTTCTACCACTTCCATGTTGGAATGGATAATGGTTTCATCATCCTTGAAGTCATTTTCCTTTTATCCATCACTTTCTGACATACCAGACATTTTGATGGGAATTAAGTGATATATTTTTTCATAATTTCAAACAAATATCTCTCTCAGAGATCTCGATACCTCTTTTTTCTCCCTTGGTGAATAATAAAGGTTGAGCTATTTGAATCATTTAGAAACACTTTCTTTATCTACAAATGGGAAATTTCACATAATCATGACCCAAATCCCATGAATCATTCCTGATCCATTTTAAATTCTTTTGATTTTCTTTTTTTCATGGCTTCCGCCTTCTTTTTAAATTCCACATCATTCATTTGAGCATAATTTGTTTCTATAAGGGATGGTTGATCAATCATTTTAGAAAGGATTGATGATGTTACTTCCTAAGTGATCCCCATGGAAATCCTTGTAAAATTTAAGAATATTGAATCCTTTTCAATTCTCATTATTTTTAAAGATACATGATCTTTTCTACTAATAATATATGCCACCTTATTATCATTTCCTGGATAGTAGCGGATTGAAGAGTCACAAACCTTGATGAGATGAAATCATTTTCACTAGTGTATATTAACCTCCTTATATGTGAATATATATTTGATACTCTTTTTAAAAGTATACTTCTCACACTTCTCCCTGTATAGATAGTGCTTCCATATTTTCAATGAAAATATCACAACCTCCAACTCTACATAATTCATAAGATAATTTTTATAATTAATTTTCATGTTCTTATAGACGTAGGATATAAAATTATCATGTTTCATTAATACACAACACAAGACCATTTTTGAAGCATCTATGTACAACACAAGTAGTTATCCACATGTCAGAAGTGATAGTATTTGTGTAGTGATACAAATATTTTTGAGCTCCTTAATGCTTTCTTCACATTACTATGTCTAGAAAAACATCACTCCCTTCCATGTCATCTTCATTATTTGGACTAAAAATCATGATAATTTCATCACAAATCATTGGTAATAACCAATTAGGCCATGGAAACTACGAATCAAAATTACAAAAGTTGTCTAAGTCCTCCCTTTGATTTACATTATCTTGGAGGGTCCCTTATATTCCTTTTCAAGTGATAAAATTCCTTAATAAAAATAAAAACTCTATACAGATCTCACATTTACTAAACAATACAAATATTTCCTCATTTCTCTGGGTTTTTAGAATAGTATTTAAATTATCCTTGTTTTCCTCATTTTTATTAGAGTATATCGAAATATAATCGATAAAGACAACCAAAATTTTTTCACGGTAATCTCAAATAATATATTCATTAAATACTTGAAAATTTCCTGACCATTAGTGAGTTCAAAGGGAATCACAATGAAAGATTATTGTCCACACAACATTCAAAATGAATTCTTGGGAATATATTCCTTCTTCACCTTTAATTGATAATATTCCAACCAAAGGTCCACCATTGATAAATAACTCATCCCCAAAAGATCATAGAAAAATTCATTTATTTGTGGTCGATGAGTCTTTTTTTCTATCATGATTTTACTAAGTTCACGATAATCGATGTAGAGGTGCATTGAACCATACTTCTTCTTAAAAAATAGTATCAGTAGACCCTAAAGTGAATCACTCAGTCATATAAAACCCTTCCCCATTTTATCCTATAACTTTTTTTTAGTTCTTCTAACTAGATGGTGGAATTCTATAAGGTGTCTTCGATATAGTTTAATATCAAGGAATAAGTATAATTGGGAACTCAACCTATAGATCAGGTGGAAGAACATACAAGTCTTCCGGGAATACATCAGAGTAATCCATCAAGATGGGAAATTCATTGATCATGATTATATAGTTTGTCACATATTTTTTACCTAGATATGATTTCTAATAAGGTAGTAATATCCAAAAATGAGACAATGAATCTTAAGTAGATTCATAATCCTCCTTACACTTGTAATGACTTAGAAGATGCTTCGGGATATAAATAGTGTCATCACTTTCCTAAAAATAGATTTTGGTGTTGTGTAATAATATCCAATAAATTCGACATAAAACACCAAACTCCACCAAAGGATTTATGTTATGATTTTCTTGGAGGATTAGTTCACATAAATTAACAGAGAATGATTTATAAAAATTGGATGCAATAATTTTTCAATTTGGTATTCTCAAAGATAACACGTCCTTCATATTTTGTGGTGGTGATTTATTTGTTATATTAAATAGGAATGATATGTAACAATGGATAGAACCATAATCAAATAGTATGTTATCTAATATTGAATGAACAATCAGCATACATGCAATAGAGCATTGTTCGTATTTACCTCAGTAGTAGAGATAATAGATTCCCTTCCTTTTTTCATTGGAGGTTATTTTTTATTATCTCTAAAAAACCCTTGTCTAAGGGTAATGGTTTTCATAATTCCCATGTTCCTTGGAATTGAAACCATACACCATTGGATGATTATTGATATTAACTTCCCTTTCTTCTTCCATGTTTGCAGAATTATTCATATCCATTTGTTAAATTATAGCCATATATCCCATTATTTTATATTTAAAGCATTTTCTGGTTCTATTTTGATAGTTCATAGGATTATTCATCCCAAAATTCATCAAAGTGGGATATTTGGACTTCATTCCATCATTGGATTTATCTACTGATCCACCCGTATTAGACTACATTTTTTTGCTATTTTTATATGGACCATGAGACTGTTGAGAGTCTTGGATATATATTTCACCCTTTCGGGAAAAAATGATAATCTCATCAGAGATTTTGTAGTTATGAATCACCAGTGATTTTTATAGACTCAACATTAGTCAACTAAAGATAATATGCACCTTTCTTTCGGTGTTCATAATAAATCTAGAGGCGTATCGTGCAATGTTTGTAAATTTTTCCTCGTACACCCTGATATACTCTTCTTCCATATTATTTAACCCAAGGAACTCCATTTACATCTTATGATAGAGGGTTTAGGGAAAATATTTATTGAAATTTTTTATCATGAAATATTCCCATTCCATTTAATCAATTTTTTTTTGGATTTTGTGTTCTTGATTAGTCCTCACCACTGGTCAGATTCTCCATCAAAACAAAAAAAATGCTTGCATATATTTCTCATACTTTTGGGCACTAGAGAATAGATAATATATTTTCAATGGATTAAATCCATTTTTCTATGAGGAGGGGATCTAAATATCCACAATACATGGGAGTCCTTTACTGTAGGATGTATGCAATAAAAACATTCTATTTCATTGTATTGGTATGGAGTTCCACACGACTCATGTTATTATTCATTACATGTGGAATTTGATAAAGTACTATCATGAGGTTTTGAGAGACAATTCTCATCATATTTAGCATATAATTATGGAAACAATCACATTATATATAACATTGATTATTGTTGTGGGTTCTTCTATTTCCAGATAATAACTGAAAAAAGAAAGTACAATTATGGGGCTTGAATTCCTAGCTAATAAAAATATTAAAAGTAAACATTGAACATAGAATTATAAACAGGTAAAAGAAAAGTATATTATAATATGTGATTATTTAGGTTTCAATGTAGGTTATCCATTATCGTTTTATTTACATATATTCTTATGGGATTTTTTCCCTTAATAATGGTTCAAAATGATCTTATGAGTATACTGAAGGGTATCCCCTATGAGTTTCAAAACAAGTGATTAGTATAGCCAGTTTTCAAGTACCATGTTACCCCGAGTTAGACCGAAAACACCTTATTGGAGTTATTACTCCTAATTACATAGGTTTTAGAACCACTCCCACTTGAAGTATCTATATAGGGATCTTTTTTATAATCCGCTTAATCAATACTATCCAAAATTTAGAGATATTTTCTCAAAAATTTTATTATCCCAATGGTTCTTAATAAAGATCCCTATTCATAATATATAAAAATAACTAGACCTTTCTATGATACCAACTATAGTTAAACATGCATTTTTCACAAATTTTAACATGAATTTAAACATACATAACTATCAAATTACAATCCATAGGTCGTAAAGTCTAATGTCTTTTGAATACTACGTACATAAAACCGAAAACACCGAGCTCAAAAAACTTTTCATTATTTTTTTCATTATGTTCTCCAAACATCCATTGATCCCTTACATATGAATAGGAGGACTTGAGTATATCATGAACAAAAATATGATCTAAAAACCCTTTTAAGGGAATAAATATAAGAATAAATCAAATTAAAGTGGTTTGAAGGAATAAAAAGATGACATGAAAGGAATATTTATACATAAGGAAACATTTAATATGTGATAATGGTATCCTATGATATGTGGAACCAACATATAACAAGACATAAGATTTATTCAAGGCCTATTGCACATGAGTGATAATTAGTCAAGGTTAACCACAAAGACTACTTCAAATTGAAAACGATTCAAGGATGACCACGAAGACGATTGCACATAACATCTCATGTGACTAAAAAATAATCAAAACATTGTAGTACTATCTAGGTTCACCCATCATAACATGTTGATGAATTTGTGTGCTACAATAAAGATAAATATAAGGGTCACCCATGGAATGAAATGGGTATCATAATCATGTCATAAAGCATAATAAATAGGTGTTTCATAAAAGAGTCCATGAATGAATGGAATTAAATCATATGTGGAAATTGAATGTAAAATATACATATATAATTATTATATATGTCAATATTAAGTGATAACATATAAAAATATATGCTATGAAATATTAGAATTAAAGTATTTTATTGCAGTTTAAGGAAAATAAAAAATATATTTTAAAGAAAAAATGGGCATAATATTAAATATAAAACCCAAGGATAATAAAAATATTTTCTTAAAAATTGATTGATATTTAATATAATTAATGGTTTATTAAAATAGATTACGGGGTTCACATGAAAATGGAGTATAATTTGGGGTGTTCCAATAAATTGTTCCAGCTGATCTGGATTAATTGAGTAAAAATAATTTTAAAAACATGTAATCCTCAAAAAAGGAGGATGATAGGATCTTTATACCTCTGTATGGTACATATAAAAATAAATTAGAATATGTACCTAAAATAAAAATATAATAGCATTTGTTTAAAAATATAGAAATAGTAACCTAAGTAATAATAGAGGTTCAGGTATAATCCATTTCATTTCCCTAAACATGTTCTTCAATTGATCATACAATCTTGGATAATCAAATTAAATTAGTTAATTTATTAATTTTGAATATTTTCTAACTGTATATTATTTATTATTATTTTTCTAATTTCACTTATGGCCCTTTTTATGGGTTATGCGATTCAATTTCATCATTCAGGAGCATTGGTGTCCTTGGTTAACATTATCTATTTACTTATATACATGTTTGGATAATCATTTATGATGATAATGGTATCCCATAAATGAATTTATATGTTATTAATGATCATTAAGTAAATTAAATTATTATATATTTACTTTTTTTCATTTTCATTGAGGCTGAATCATTATATAAGATTAAAGCGACAATCATTTGGATTGTTTTGGGTAGTTTCACTCAAAAAGAACATATTTTGTTTTATTATTTAACATCAAGTGTCTATAATGATTACTGGACAATAAATAAGATATAATAAATTTATTATAATTCAGTTTAACCCTATAAATTGTTTCATGACTATCCGTGAAGACTGTGATGGAAATTGAGATCTTTTCCCCCCTTGAATGCTATAAATTAACACAGTATAGAAAATATTAACATTTTTAGTATAAACAGATGGGAAAATAGTTATTATGATGAAATATTATATTATTATAATAATTTTATTGTATATGTTGGTCGGAGTAGATTAATCAAGAGGGGAGTGGTGAATTGAGTAACTATAAAGAAATTCTGTATGAAAAGGTGATCCTAAAAAGATTTCACCTACAAGTTAAATACAACCTAGATAATCAAAGTAATACAGTTATAAAGGTTTGAATGTTTAAATAACTTCTTAGAATATAGATTATTTTTCATTAATAATAATATTTATTAACATTTCTTTTGAAACTATTTTACTAATACAATGCAATTAGAACTTCTTTCCAAGATTTACTATCAAAGTAATTTTAGTGATTTCTATATTATATACTAGAGTAGTAAAATGGAGAAAAACTAAAGTAAGCAGTACATCATACATTCAAAATGTATTTCCATCTAAAGCTGAGACCTAATCCACTCCACTTGGTGATCACATCCCACAAAGCAGTTTATATAAATTAACTTGATCCACACCCTGGATCAGGGTTAAACAATAGTACACAGGACTGCCCAGGCTGCACAAGGACCTCTTCCACAGTTCTTCAAGGGTACAAACTACCATACTACACATGGACCTCTTCTACACTTATCCATGGGTATACACAAGAGTAAATGAGTTTTGGAGTATGTATATCTTGTATCCTTTAGTTTGATGGAGGAGATAGAGTGTTTTATTATATAGAAACCCACATTGCTCGAATGTTAATATAAAGATACACCACAAATAAGGATGATTGAGATAGGTTTAAGGGTACTTTGAGTGTTAGTATTTGCAGCTTTGGACTTCTGAGATGAAGAAGATGCAGAACTCGGGTCCTCTTCTTGAAAAACAGAGTGTCGTAAGTCAGACAGATCCGACATGTGTTATTTGTGATGTTTTATAGTGTGAAGATGTTCTTGGGATTCCAGTATGCTTCATGTGTTCTTTATCTGAATCGAGTTACATTATCTAATTCTCCAAAATGTATATTCTTCTCATGTTCATGCAAAAAAGTTTGTTCTTTTTGTGTCGTGCTACTTCATACATGGTTTTTGCCCACCACATGTTTATTAACCACACTACTCTTTTATCTTAGAGTGCGTGTGTTGGGGAAAACAGGTTGCATGTATTCTAGACATCATACCTCATACTATTCGATGATATGTCTATAACGAAACATTAATTATGTCAGTGAATTAAAATCATCAAATATGATTGATAGAAACTAAATTTAAAGACGATAAAATATATTAGGAAATAGTGTATCCTTCACATTGTGTTTGGATTGGTCACTGTGTCTCATAGTCATGGTGACTCAACGTCATGGTGTCTCATGGTAATGGTGTCTTATGGTCACGGTGTATCATGGTCACGGGGTCTCGTTCATGGTGTTTTTTTCATGGTGTCTGGATATTAATGGTGTATGCTTCATGATGTTTGAAAGTTCATGGTGTCTTGTTCACTTTGTCTTGATATTCATGGTGTCTTCTTCACAGTGTTTTCTTCATGGTGTCTGATCCTTCACACTGATTGATTTACGTTTCCAGATAGACATAACCAATGGAAAACTCATGGGGTCTCAGACTTTTCAAAATAAATATATTCTGACATAAGAAATGATGATCATTGAATGGATTTGACTTAATAATTTGTCAAAGAATGTATTATAAAATTAAATCAAGGATAATATAAAGTAATTAAAATTAATATAGAGAAATTAAGATCTTGAATTTATCTTCTTAAATCATGATAATACTGAAACCATAATACACATGATTTGATATAATCTGAAGGTTTTAACTAGGTTCAATAGGATTTGTGATCATTAAAACATGATTATTACATGAAGAGTAAAATAATATTCCCCTTTTTGATGATCACAAATCATGTAGATCTAATGTGTATATTAGATTCAAAAATAGATATAGAGATATCTATCTAACATGTAGATATTTCTCCACCTTTTAGGATTATAAAAAAGATGGGAAAGAAAGATGATCAAAAGTAACAAGAAACATGCATAATGTATTAGAGAAAGAGAGTGGATTTACAAAGATTAAATAAAATAAAATAGGAATCCCACAAAAAATAAGTAAAAACTATCCTTCTTAACTGACTGGTCTTCTCTTTTCCATTATCAACAGTAGTAGAAGAGGAATCCATTGGAGCTAATGTGGATGTAGAAGAAGGGAGGGAGCTGGTCGATAGAGAAGGTAAAGGAATGCCTTTAAAAACAGAGGGGGCCAGAGTAGGTGTAGTAGAAGAGTGAGTAAGTTATTGTTCGAGGATCACATGAATAATCTGAATTAGAACATGGCTAAAAAACATAGTATTGGAGGATAGTTCAGAGGTTAAGGTAGGCAATTCAGGTCTTAGAGGTGCAGCTGTTGGAGAAACAATGGCTCTACTTTGGACATTAAGATAGGGTCTCAGATGTTTGATAAAACACGCTATGATATCTCCACCATACTTCATTGCTTTCTCAAAATCATATTTGTTCTCCATAAACTTGTATAGAAACCGAGTAATCTTTGTGAGCTTTTGGACTTGGGTCTTGAAATCTTGATTAACAGAAGGAATCAACAGATTTTCCACAAGATACTTGATGTGATTATTCTTGTATGTCTTGGAGAAGATTCTGTTGAAGTAGAAATCCACATTCATGGAAATATCTTACTAAGAATCATTAGAAATTTTAGAATGGATTTGGACCAGGTCAGGAACTCTGTCACTATTCTTGATAACTGTAGAGAGAGAATCTTTATTGAAGCCCCTAAGCATAGTCTGAAGCTATTCTTTGACCACTGTTCAGATTAGATCACTGTTTAAAAAGGTTTTAGAGTATTAACCAGAGGATTTAGAAGCATCAACAGTGGTGGTGAGAGATTTCAGTTTTCCAGCACTTTCTGAAGACATATCGTATACTCATAAGTGAGTTGTTAAGATTTACAACAAGATCTCTCATCTCCATCAAAATCTTATTGTTCCTTTCCGCGTCCTTTTCATCTATGGTAGCTAAGTTTGGATGAATATCAAAGACATCATTCAGCGAGTTTGAGGAACATCAAGTTCTATAGGATGAGAAATAAGCTCTGATCAGGAATGCATCTATTTCTGCTTTTCTTCAATCATACCTCTTAGGGTCTTCACTTCATCACTAAGCAGTCTGTTCTCAACTCTTACTTCCTGAATCTCATAGAGAAATTTGGGTTGAATTTTCCAAATA
Organism: Viscum album; assembly: GCA_963277665.1. Classification (NCBI taxonomy): domain Eukaryota; kingdom Viridiplantae; phylum Streptophyta; class Magnoliopsida; order Santalales; family Viscaceae; genus Viscum; species Viscum album. The sequence goes on along the minus strand of OY728153.1, from coordinate 1,350,935,137 downwards.
AAATTATCCAAAAATGAGGCATGTTTTTCACTTAGATGATTCACAAGAGTAGGGTTGTAATTCTGAAAATTTTCAACACCAGAAAAAAGGTTGCCACCAAATTCCTTTAGATCATCCTTACTGACAAAGGATGGTTGTTCTAATGATGGTTCAGAAATATATACTGATATGGGCTCAGGTTCCATCTCAAGAGAAAAATTAGATACACAATTCAGTTAGAACATAATATAAATGTCAAGGCCTCTTACTGAAACTTTTTGATAGTCATCCACATCATAAAAACTAGGGAACTAATACTGAGTGATTATAGGGCTCAGATCATCCGGATTTGGTAATTTGATAGATTCTAGATTTGGGGGTTACTCCACCTCAATAGTTGCATCCTTTTTCAGACTAAGAGGCCTAGGATCTTAATGTAATTCTACAAACTCATCATGCAGTTCTTTAACCATTTCCTGTCTAGCTAGATGAAAAAGCCAGCTCCATTCATTCCTCAGCCAAAGGAATGATTTCAGGAACAAATTTTTCCACAAGGAGTTCCTCATGGTCATCTACTTGCTCAGTAGATATCTCTTCCACTATGGGTTCTTCCATGGCATTCTTTTCAGTTTCTTTGGAAGCAGATTCTGTTCCAACCTTGGGTTGACCTTCCAGATTAACAACATCTTTAGGAGTAGGGACCTCTTCTTCAAGACTTTCATGAGGAACAAGAGCACTATCTTCCTCAACAGAAACAGTTTCCCTGGGAGACACAACATCCAATTCTTCTTCTTCAGAAGAGTATTTAACAACCTATTCTAATTCCAAATGATGATCATAAATATCTCTTGGTCATCAAGGATGTTCCACAGGATTTAAATTTTCATAAAGTCTATCATTTTCTTCTGCCCAATCATTTTTCCAAGGGTTCCAATTTATCTTCATCCTCTGGATAGTTATTTTTGAGAGGCAGTACTCAGAATCCTTGATAACATCCTCATTAGGTCCAACCATACCTTTAGAAAGATGCATGGCTGAAATAAGACGAGAGTAAAACAGGGAGGTTGACATAGATGTGGCTTTAATCAGTTTACACATGTGGTGAATTATATACTTTCAAATTTTTGTCTTATGCCCATTTTTCAGAAGATAGATCGGAAACACATCCTGTTGTTTCAAAATAGCAAAATCACTTTTTCTAGGGCTTACCAGATTCTGAATAAACTTGAACAGAAGCCTTGATTGTCCATCTAGTTAAGTAGAAATGGCTTTCTTCTTGGTATCATTTCCAGTTAAGTATTTCAAAGCATCCTCCAGATCAAAGAATTCGGTTGAAGTTGGAGGTATTCTATGATAATCCTCACGGATTCCTTCATGAGGTATCCTAAGGCATAAAGCCAATATCCTAGAAGAGAATGAGATTTTATTTCATTCATCCATCTTCCCACAACATTTCCATCTTTAGAATCAACGGTTTATTGAACACATTGATAATACTGATCCACTAACTTAGGATAGATAGGACTATCATCCTTTGAAAACCACTCTAGCCAGACATTCTCTTTTAAAACATTCAGAACCAAAGACTCACTTGATAGAATCCATTTTGGGTAAACCTCTTTATCAGGTAAGAAAACTCAATTTACCAGATTTGGGTTTAGAGGACTTTTGGGTGCTATCTTGGGTGAAATTTTCTTCTTCATTGCGCTACGTTTCTTAGGAGTCGACAATGAAGGGTGTTTCATCCTGGGCATATAACGAAGGTTATATAGAGAGAGAAGGGTTGTAGGTTTGATAAGAAGTTACAAATGAGTGAATAGAAGAACAATCAGAAGAAGGTAAAATGATACATCCTTTATTTTATCATTTAGGAAAACCAAATGTTGCAAAAGTAAAAGTGCGAGAAAACAAAAAAGGTTAAATGAATAATTAACACATTATAGTTTTTAATTCGTAACTAAAAATTAAATATGAACATTATAGTGAGAGATATTGGGTCTTTACGGTGAGATAGATAATGAATGTTATTGTGAGATAGAAACTGAGCATTACAGTGAGATAATAAACATGAACTTTACGGTGAGACAGTAACTGAGCATTACGGTGAGACAATAACTGTCAGACAGTAGTCATGAAGCACTATCTATGAGACCATAATCATAAAACAAAAATTTATTTACATAGGATTTATCTTGCCTAATTCATGTATGATGTAGTTTATTCTTTCAGAATTTAATGATTTGGTAAATATATTAGAAAGTTGATACTCAGTACCAATGAATTCCAAAGTTATATCCCCTTTTTCATAATAATCTCACAAAAAGTGATTTCTTACATCAATATGCTTTGTCCTAGAATGTGAAACCGGATTTTCTGATATGTTAATAGCACTTGTGTTGTCACATTATATAAATACATTCCTGAATTGATATTCATAATCTAGTAATGAATGTTTCATCAATAAGATTTGTGCACAACAACTACCTGCGACTATGTATTCAGCTTCTGCTGCCGATAATGCAACATAATTTTTTTTCCTGCTACACTATGATACTAGTGACTTGTCTAAAAAGACGCATGTTCCAAAGGATCCTTTTCTACCTAAATTATTGGCACCGAAGTCAGCATCAGAATAACTAACTAATTCAAAGGATTGTCCTCTAGGATAGAACAGTCCTATATTGGGTGTATGTTTGAGGTATTTGAAAATTCTATTTACAACATTTAAATGATATTCATTATGATTTTCTTCAAATGAGAACACATAAACACACTATACATATTTTTAGGTCGACTAGCAGTCAAGTAGAGTAAACTGCAAATAATTTATATATAAGTGGTATGATGAACATATTTTCCATCTTCATCAAGATCTAACTTAGATGTGGTACTCATGGGAGTGTTAATAATATTAGTGCTATCCAATTCAAAACGTTTTAGATGCTATCTATTATATTTACATTGAGTTAAAATAATTCCATCATTATTTTGAATGATTTTAAATCCAAGATAGAATTTTGGTTCACCTATTAAACTCATTTAAAATTTATTTTGCATCATTTTAGAAAAATCCACACATAAAAAATTTAAAGATCCAAAAATAATGTCATCTACTTTGAATTGAACATCTAAACCATCATTGGAAATTGTTTTTATAAAAAGGGTGGGTTCAACAATTCCTTTTATGATACCTTTGGAAGTAAGAAAAGTACTCAACCTATCATACCAGGCTCTTGGATCTTGTTTTAAACCATATAAAGATTTAGATATTTTAAAAAATTTATTTGGAAAATGAGGGTTTTTAAATACAGTGGTTGTTCGACAAAAACATCCTCAGCTATATACCCATTTAAGAATTCACTTTTAACATCCATTTGATATAGTTCAAAATTCAGATGTGCAACATAGGAAAGTAGAATTCTGATGGTGTCTTTTCTAGCTTCTGGTGAAAAAGTTTCCTCACTATCAATACCTTCTTCTTGACTATAGCCTTGATCAACCTATATATCCTTGTTTCCAACTATGTAACCATCCTCATCTACCTTTTTTAGAAACACCCATTTAGTGTCTATGGTGATTGGGTCCTTATGTCTTTCAACAAGTTTCCCAACTTTGTTACTTTCAAACTAATTAAGTTCTTCATTCATAGCCACCACCGAAAATTCATCATGGATAGCATCATTAATGTTTTTAGGTTCAAGTTGTGACAAGAAGACTTGATGTTCATCCTAATTTCTAAGAGAATAACTAGTTTGATTTACTTTGTCTAGGCCTCCTACAATAAAATCTAAGGGATGGTTCTTAAGAATTCTAATAGCTCTAGTAATGGAGGGACTACTGATTTCAGGATCATCGATAGGTCCATGTTCATTGAGACATGATTCGAAGGAATTTCCAGAACTAGAAGTTCTCAAAGATTCATTAGAAAACGTTTTTGAGGATTTTGAATCAATGTTCAGATTTGGTACATCATCCTACATGTTTTCCAGAGAGGTTTTAGGCTCATGTGGATTTGTTTCATCAAATTTGACATCGATATATTCTTCCACACATTTATTTATTTTATTGAACATTGTATAGTCTTTACTAGACATGGAATATCCTTAAAAGATACCATCATCACTCTTGGATGCAAATTTGTCAAGATTGTCCTTAGTATTAAGAATATAGAATTTTCAGCCCAAAACATTGAAGTAGTTAACATCGGGTTTTCTATTGATTCATAATTCATAAAGAGTCCTCTTATGAATGGGTCTGATCAATACTCTATTGATTATGGAGCATTTTGTATTGACAGTTTCAGCCCAAAAATAAATAGGTAGGTCATATTCACTATGCATTGTTCTAGAAAACTCTTACAGGGTTCTATTTCTTCTTTCTACAACTCCATTTTGTTTTTGTGTTCTAGGGGTAGTGAAATTGTGATTATAACCATTTTGTGCGCAAAAGGATTCAAACTCTAGATTTTCAATCTCACGGCCATGAACACTTCTTAGGGATTTAATTTAAGTCTACTAAATTTTCACTAGACATGGCATATTTAGTAATATAAGAGCAGGATTCACTCTTGTGTGCTAGAAAGAAGGTCCAAGTATATCTAGAAATTTCATCTACAAGAACATAAACATAGTGATTCCCATTTTAACTAGAAACTCTAGATGGTCCAAATAAATCCATGTGAACCAGTTTGAGAGGTTGAGAAGTTGACACTTTTTTCTTTGGTTTGAAGGGAATTTTGTGTTTTTTCCATTTTGACAGGGATTACAAACTTTTTCATCTGGAAACTCAAGTTTGGGTAAGTCTTTAACTAATCATTTTCTAGTTATATTTCTATGGAAGTTAATATTACAGTGTCGAAGTCTCCTATGATAGAGCCAATACTCTTTATTAAATACACTTAAATATGAAGCATTTTGAGAAGCTAAGGAATCTATGTTAACAGATTAAACATTTTCATTTCTTAAAGCTTAAAACACCAATTAATCTTTATAATTAATGATATTTCAAGCATCATTTTCAAATATAACATGAAATCCATTATTACATAACTGTGAGATAATGAGAAAATTATATTTTTATCCATCAACAAACACTAATTTAGAAATTAAAACTGATTTAGAGTTAACAATATGGCTAAGGCCCATAATCATTCCTTTGGCATTGTCGCCAAATGTGACAAGTCCTCCATCTATTTTTATTAGATTTTTGAAGCATGAGTAGTCTCTTGTTATGTGTCTTGAACATCCACTGTTCAAGTACCATAGACTTATATAGGAACTCTATAAGAATATTTCTTACAAAATGATCAAGTAAAAACAGATTTTAGTACCCATATTTGTTTGGGTCTAGTAATATTAGTTATAAATGATTTAGGAACCCATATTTTCCTAATAGGTTTCATGTAAGAATTAAGTAATGTATTTGAAAAATAAATTCTATTTGGTCTGGAAAAACATGAAACAATAAACAATGTATCATAACATGAATTAGATGACTTGTGTCCATAATTGGAAGAAAACGATATGTCCTAGATCTTGAAACAAAAAAAATTCCTACCAAGGTTTTTTTCCAGGTTGATTACCAATGCCATTCTTGTATTTAGGGGAAGTTTGTTTTCTTAGAATTTGAGTAAGGTTATTATTCCCATTGGTAATCTTTTCGAGGTCATTTTTTAATTTCTTATTAGATATTTTTAATTCATTGTTATCTTTAAGCAGTTGATTATTTTTCTCTTTTTCAGTTGTGAGTTCATATTTAACAGTCATAGTGAGAGCATTTTTTTTCTTTAATGATTTATATTTTTCTTTTAGTTCATTGCATGCTTCTTCAAGTATGTTACAGTATTCAAACATTTCTTCATTATTAATGTTCTTAGAGTCACTATCATCTCCAGAATAGTAAGAATCATGTACATAAGAGTCCAGTGTTTCCCTAAATGTGTGTTTCTTGAAACACATATTGGATTTATTTTATTGTTCATCATTTGATGTTTCTGAGTCTCTTGAACTATCTGCATAAGCACTCCAGGTTGCGTTTATTTCTTTTTATACATCATGTACTTTTCTTCATATTTCTTTTTGTACTTGATATTTGGATAGTAAGACATGATATATCTTTTGCGCTTACTTTCATAGCAGACAATTTTATTAGCCTTGCCACTTCTTTTCCACTCCTTCTTCCAATTTACTTTGTGTTCATATTTTCCCTTGAGGTTGGGTTTTCGGAAAAAGTTCTTCTTCTTGTAATAAATATTAAATCTTCTAGATAATTGATACATCTCTTCATCACTATCGGGTGCTGATTGTTCACTGGTAGAGATTTCTGCAGAAGCTTCCAGTTTCCCTTTGTCCTTGTTCGTAGAGGTGGTGGTCTTGAATGCAACAAATTTTCTCTTTGAATCATCCTCCTCCTCCTTGTTGACATTCAGTTCTTCTTCAAACATCATTTGTTTCCCAATGAGTTCTTTTAAGGGTAACCTACTGATGTCGCATGATTCTCTAATAGAGATAGAGGTTCCCCTCCATCTGTCAGGTATACATCTTGAAATCTCATGATTAGTTCTATGGTAGTGGATTCTCATCCAAGTGAGATTGTTGTGTTGACAATATCTTTGAACCTATGATACATGTCAAAAATAGGCTCATCGGGTTTCATTTTAAAGCTAATATATTTAAAAGTATAAGTATTAAGTCTCATTTTATAAACAGTAGTTTTCCTTCATGTGAAATAGATAGGGTATCAAAAATTTCATGGGAATTTTTACAAGAAGAAATTCTTTTGAATTCTTTATCTCCTACGGAGCAGTATATAGCATTCATAGATTTGCACTTGTTATTGTAGGTAGTTTTGGTAGGATCATCCAATGTTATTCTATCAGTACCAGGAATCTTATATTCATCTATAATGGAAGAGATAATTTCAAAACTCATACTCTCTAAATGCATTTTCATTTTAATTTTCCTTTGAGCATAGTTGGTTCCATTAAAGAATGGTGTTTTGTTGGTTGAAGCACCTTCCAATCTATAATCCAAAATAAATTATTACTTTAAAAGAGATAAAAATTTAGAATTCATATAAATTTATAGACCATTAAAGTATAACTACAACCACAGTGAATAAGAATAAACAGATCCCTAATAATCAGCCTCTGATACCAAATGTTGGTCAGAGTAGATTACCCAAGAGGGAAGGGGTGAATTTAGTAACTATAAAAAATTTATGTTTGAAAAACTGTTCTTAAAATGGTTTCCCCGTCTTCTTAAATACATCCCAGTTAATCATTATAATAAGGTTATAAAGGTTTGACTATTTAAATAAATACATAAAAGACTGATTATATCACAGTAATAATAATAGTTATTAATATTACTTTTGAAACTATTTTACTAAGATAAAGCAATTATAAGTTTTTTCCAAGATTAACTATCAAAGTAAGTTTAGTGATTTCTGAATTTTATAGTAAAGTAGTAAAATAAAGAAATACTAAATTATGTAGCACTTAAGATATACCAAAATTGGTTTTGTCTAAAGCTGAGACCTAATCCACTCCACTTTGTGATCACCTACCACAAAGTAGTTAAAATAAATAAACATGATCCACACCCTGGATCAGGGTTAAAAAATAGTACACAAGACTGTCCTAGTCACACAAAGACCTCTTACATAGTTCTTCATGGGAAAAAACTAATAGGACACATAGGGACCTCTTCCATACATAACTGTGGATATACACAAGAGTAAATGTGTGTTTGAGTAAGGATATCTTTTACCCTTCAATTTGATGTAGGAGACAGAGTGTGTTGTAATAATGAAACAAACACTGCTCGAAAGTTAATATAAGGATACACAAAAGTGCATAAAGATTGAGAAAAGTTTATAAGTGCTCTGAGTGTTAGTCTTTGCAGCTCTGGATTTTTGAGATGAAGCAGATGCAGAACTCGAGTCCTCATCTGGAAAAATAGTGTGTCGTAAGTTAGACAGATCTGGCTTTTGTTCTTTGCGATGTTTGATAGTGTGAAGATGTTCTCCAGATTCTAGTATGCTTTGGGTTTCTTCAGCATAATCTAGTGGTATGAGATAATTCTCCAAAATGTATATTTTTGTCACATTCAATCCTACCAACTTGTTATTTTTATGTCATACTACTTTATACTATCTTTTCGCCTGCGACTTGTTTCTGGGACGAACTACTCTTTTATCACGGAGTTCATGTGTTGGGGTTGGCAGGTTTCATTTATTTTTCACCGCGTACCTCGTACTGTCGAATGATATTTCTACAAGGAAAAATAAATTATGTCAATGTATTAAAATATTCAAATATGATAGTTTCAGTTTAAATTTAAAGATTAAAAAATATTTTTGGAAACAGTGTCACAATATGTCATGGAAACGGTGTATCATTCACACGGTGTCTGGATTGGTCATAGTGTCTCGTAGTCACGGTGTCTCGTGGTCATGATGTCTCATGGTCAAGATGTATTTTAGTCATGGTGTCTCATGGTCACGATGTCTCATTCACGGTGTCTCATTCACGGTGTCTGGATATTCACGGTGTCTGCTTCACGGTGTCTGAATGTTCACGGTGTCTTGTTCACGGTATCTTGATATTCACGATGTTTTCTTCATGGCGTATGAATGTTCACAGTGTCTACTTCACTGTGTCTGATTCTTTACAGTGTTTGATTTACTTTGCCAAAAATACATAACCAGTGGTAGACTCACGGTGTCTTAGACTTTTCGAAATAACTATATTCAGACTTAAGTAATGATGATCATAGAATATATTAGACTTAATCCTTTGTCAATGAAGGTATTATAAAAGTAAATATAGGATAATATAATGTAATTAAACTGAATATATAGAAATTAATATTTTTAATGGATCTTCTTAAATCATGATAATACTTAAAAAATAATTCACATGATTTGATATAATTTACAAGATTTAACCAGGTTGAATAGGATTTGTGATCATTAAAACATGATTAGTAAATGAGGAGTCCAATGGTATATATAAGGTATTAGAGTTATAATACAATTGTTGTGATGGGAGGTGATGAGAGAAATAAAATAGAGAAACATGAAATGAATTTAGAAGAAAAGAAATATGTTTTACCTTTTGATACCATTTTCTTGTGAACCAAATTAGTGGATTGGTTTTGAAAATTTGTTAATAAAAAAAGATGTCAGATATGTGGAAGGGTTTTGGGGGATGCTTGAGAAGAATTTGGAAAGTGCTCAAGTCTTTGGAGGTGTGAGGATATGAAGTGGAGAGGGGTCATATTTATAGCAGAGGAGGATTGTGTTTTCTAATTATTTTATTCATTATATTATTATTTTAGCTCAATAATATGAATTAAACAATAATTATCAAAATATATAATAAAATAATAAAGGTTTGTTAGATATTTTCGGATTACCTTACCCATAAATCATCTATCAATCCATAATTTATGTATTTATCATTTTATCATAAATTAGCTTATTTTTCAATCATAAAAAATTTAAAGTATTTCAAAAAGTTCTTCAAATTCACTATAACCAATTTTAGCCTTAAGAATTTAAAAATTATCTCCATTTTATGAAAATTATTTTATTACTTTGATACTTTTAAATTTTATATTTTAAATCATAATTTACTCTAAAAATGTACATTTTAAAATTATAACTAGTTTTATAACACATAAAAAAATTAAATAAGGTGTTATAATATTATCTTATAATCATGAGTAAAAACACTAACTTATGAATACATTTTATGAAAATAATTTTTCCTTAAATTTATTAAATTAATCATCAAATTTTAATTCAATATTTTTGAATTACAATAATTCCAATTCATAATTAATAAATTTTAAATACATTTTTTACTTATACTATGATATAATTATATCACACTGTCCCTTATAAGATGGAAAAAGATTATTTATAATTTCATTATTGAGGTTACAACTCAACTCTCTAGTTTACTCTTTCTAAGGGTCACTTTACTATTCCAATGGTCAAGAAACTATTTCATTAGTATATGATTCTTAAAATCTAGAAATTATTATTATTTCATTCAGTAATTATTTATATATTCTAAATTGTGTTATAAAAGTAAATTTATGTGATTTCAACCATATGAAATAATTATAATTTATTGTTTTCAATGGATATAATTTACTTTAATTATTTTTTTTGGTGTTTGTTATTTATTTAATTAAGAAACTATTATAGGGTTGTATTTAAAAGAACCCAGGTTGGCATAGTGGGAACCTTGTAGGTCAACATATGTATTTATGTATTATATATGATAAATTTAAAATTAATTATGGAATTTCAATAAATGTTAATTGTTCAAAAATTATGTTTGATATGAGTTCTCTATTTCTCTTAACAAGTTAGCTAAATCGTGTAACAATTGGTCTTATAATTGGTACTCAACATTCTGTTTTAAATATTTTGAATGATTAGTGATAAAAATTAAATCAATGTAATGTGTTTAAAATGGAATCTGGAGTGGTGTCCTTTTTTGAACCCTCGTGTAAGGATAGTTTACTCATTTTTTGAGTTTTTATAATGAAAACATGAACAATTTTCTTATTGTCCCACTTTATTTAAGAAATGGCATAAAATGATTGGCTCTTAATCCTGTGACTTTTCAGCTAACCTGAACTGGTTGTTTGGTCGATTCTTATACTTTATAAGGGTCTATCTCTTAGTAGGTATAACCCTGATAACATTATTTTATACATAACATTTTTCATCTTTATAGTTTTTGGTGTCATTTGGAATTCATTATTCTTGTAACCTTTAAATGAAACCCATGTTATGATATGTGTTTACGGTACCTTTGAAACCTATTACATGAGTGAGCATTGGGAATTTATCTTTTCTAGTTTTTCATTCATGTCCAGGGCATGGTTAGGAACTTTTTAGGTCACTTTACACACTCTTCTTTTCCACAGTGATGGATGACTTGATACGACATCATCCAAGTTAATGGTCATATAGGGAAACATGACATGGGACTAAATATCATGTATATAACTTATAATACACGAATTAATAGGCTATGAAACATATGGAAAGTATTAAGGATGGTACATTTTAAATATAAATCGATGAGGTAGTATGTGTTAACACGCGTAGTGCGCGTTGAGTGCTAAATGACGTAACAAACCAGTTATGTTTGGTGAATTTATTGAGACTTTTTTAATGGGTATAATATCAGGTCATCGTTGAATTAGAGTGTCCTATGAGTTAAATATATTATCTCTTCTCAATTATCAAGACAAATTCCTTGAGACTCAGGTGTTTCATTATGCTGGTATATTTGGTTTTGGTTTTCTTATCAAATTATCTACACATTCGTTTTAGGTGAATGTGAGACTAGAATTCTTGTGAGAGGCTAATCTGTCCCTTATTTCAAAATCTAGGACACTAATAATGTGGTTAGTGTCACATTGGTTTTGGTGAAAATGGTTCTTCTAAGTAGAAGGAACACATCCAAGGAGGACTATTTGTAAATTGTTGGTTTTTCTCAAATTCCTTTCAGCCTTCCATGTTTTAATTGATTGAGTGCTTTCTTGTATGAATGACTTGTATATGCTTGGAATAGTATGAAACCCATATAAAACATCTTTCATCTAGGAAGGAATTTGGTGGTTAATCTTGATAGATCACGAAAATTCCTCAAGTGGTAATGGAATCAAGGTTTAGTTGATGATGTATCAGTAGGTGATGTCGATCCTCTTTCAAGAAGTCGGTTGTTATTGGTTCGACTGTTATTCTTTTGATCCATTAAAATCCACTTAGTGTACTCTTCTAAAATAGATGATAATATCCCATATCTTGACATTATCATTAAAACACTAAGAGAGAATCAATATTACACCTCACAAATGATTTAAATCTGTTTGGATTGAGAAGTAATATATTTCTAGTTTCATGATGGATGTGTTGTTATTATAATGGATTGGTTAGACTTGAGTGACCCTTGGTTTCCCATGTAGTAACTCCATGGATGAGATCATGGACACCCACTCTTCATTTTGAATTGTTTTAGAAGTGGATGTCATTCTTGGCTCGTTGAATGATCTAATCTGGACGTTGTGTCTGTGTGCCAACGTTTGACATGTAAATTCAGATTTTTTTATTCTTTGTTTAGTTCCTAAGTTATGTAGAATTTAATCCATGGTTACCCCTGAATTATTTTCGGGCTTGGAGGTTATGTTTTAATGGTAATGGTATGTGTCGTATTTCATTGAGTTACCCCTCTCATTTATGATATGGCATTATAGTTTGACTTTTTAGGTGATGGTTTGACCATGGAACATCACTGGAAGTCAAGTATGGACATTGATGAACATTATTATATTAATTATGGAATTTTTGAGAAGAAGGAATCACAGTTAAGTTGGAAATGAAAATTCCTTATTTGAGAGAAATAGTATATATAGGTCATCCATGGTGGCTTGACTTGTGTATCTCCACGTTCAATAGTTATGGTTGGTGAAGAACCATTTGAAATCATGTCATTTGGTGGAGACGAATGTGGTATGAGAGGGGCTAGGACTTTGAAGACAATCCAGTTCGAATTTCCTAGGAGTAGTTAAATGGAATATACTGTTTCACTATTTCAAATCACACTGGGAGATTTTTTCTAATGTTTGGGGATGTGTCTTTCATGAAATTAAAATGTCGGTGGTTCTATGGTATAAAATCCCCCCATATATAATATTAAATCATATGGTGGGAAGAAACATCATCCTGATTATTAAAGTTATGATAAAGTGAAGTTGTCTATTGTAAAACGGTCTTGGGTAAGCATTGTTATGGTGTTTTAGTTGTAAAATCAGTGTTCACTTAGATGTTAATGGATTATGTTACACTTTCTTAAATGATTGTTGGACGTGCATTGGGAATTTTGAAATTCAGCAAGATCTTTTGAGTAAATATTCCTGAGCAGTGTAGGGTGGTATTTGTTTTCTATTTCATGAATGGTTCTCTAGGACGAGAAGTCCTATGTTTGAGAGTTTTTAATTACACATGTTTTCAAACAGGATAAAAATCCAATAAAATTTAAATTTTCAATTACCTTAAGGGATTTTTTTACAAACCGATCATCAGATTTGAATTATATGAGATAGAACACTCCATCATGTTATTTTTCATCTTGGTTAATGGTTAGAGGGGTCCCTCTGGTTTCTCATCAATTTTTGGAAGCATCAAGTTCTTGAATATTAATTTTTTGGATGGTCTACATAGGGCTTATAGTTTTCTTGAAAATGTGTGTCCCTTAGCTGAAAACTGTGCATCTTTATGGAGGGGTTCATGGGAGAAACACAAGGGATTTGCACGGTTTACCAAAAATGTGTGCCTAACTAACATGGGTTGTGAGACATTGGTAGTACTCTCAAAATATTCACCACATTGTAGGTGCATGTTTTTCCAAACTGTTCATCCAACTTGTTCGAGGTGCTCCAGGTGCCAAGTATAGGGCCATCGGTTGGCACACAATTTGTCAAACCATGCAGCCAAAATCATGGGTTATGTCTCTTTATAAAAAATTAATATTTTTTTAAATTGTGAAAACCCTATTCTACCCCTTGCTCCCTCTTTTTCTCATGATAGATCCTCCCCCTTCTTCTATAGGAATGCATGAAACACCCTCTCCATGGATAATTTTCACATGTTATTTCCATTGCGTTTTTATTCAAATTTCTTTTAAAATCATCAATTTAAGGTACCTAGTTCCCTCTTCTTCCTTCTTATAGTGATTTTTATCCCATTCATTACATGATTTTACTTCCCCGGAGCCCTAGGTTTACGGTTGACTTACATTTTTATTTTTTTGTATTCTATTGTTAACGCGTACGACGCATCTCATAGGATCTCTTTATGTGTGTTTCAGCATCCACAGCCAAAGGTGATGCAATTATGATCTATTCATTTTTTCATCTCATCATAAGGTATGTTTTTCTCCCACTAAATTGTTTATCCTAGAATAAATTACTCCATTTTAGTTGTTTTTAGTTCCTAATATTTTTCTGTAGTGCGTTATGGTCTTCCATAAGGAATTCTATATTCACTAGAGTCCATGGAGATATACCATGTATGCATAATTGGGTATATGTGTATGTATGTCCCTACATTATATGTACATTTATCCTTGTAGTTTAATATATATATATATATATTATTCCATGTGTGATTACATACATATATATATATATATATGAAAAATGCATACATGTGTAATTGGAAATGAGTGTATCCATATATGATAATATATGTAAGGATACAATTTTATATACTACAATACATGAAAATATGTACATAGGGTCTTGGTGTCCATATGAATAATTGAATGTGAACTAGCACAGCGGTAGGAAAGATAATCTTCGAGTAGTTGTCATTGTTAATTTCATTGAGTGTCGAAGTGCTCAGATTGGCCTTCTTCTTATTAAGGTAGGATAACATTGCTTTTCCCTTTCAATTTTAAGAATTCATTAATTTAATATATTTCACACCATCATTATATTTTAATTTAGGATATATAATAATTAGAATAAATATTTCTTTTGATGAGTTAAGACATAAATCTTAGATGAATGTTAAAATTGAAAATGAATTGATTGATAAAAAATGTATTGGTTTTAAAATAAAACCACTCTACTGAGGTGTGTAGTCTTCAATATTTCAAAGTGATGAATTTTGATATATAGCTTTCTTGGAAATGTTTCATTGTTACATATTAAGTGGTTTATATGTTTTCTATACATTTATGGTAACCTCATGAGTGTTCAATGCGAAATTGACCATTTTTTCAAATGGTAAAACTGATTTGAACTCTTAATTTGCTATCATATTGTTTTTAAGTGAAATTACAATGATATGTGATAATTAAATAATAAACCAATGCACCAATTTAGTTATTTAACCTCTTATAGTTATAATTTTCCAAGTATATAGTTTTTTTGATTCCCATGCCACCACCTACGTGACCACATTGAGTTGTAAAATGATTTTCCAGGTTTTGTTTGTCTCAATGGTTGGTTTAATGTTTATTATCTTATGTATTATGGAATTTATTGAATGAATATAATAAATGGTTTTAATTGAATGGAATGAAATTTATAGAGGTGAAATACCACACCATTTAGAATATTCTTATTTGAATTGTTATAATTTTTATTCCCATAATTATTATGGGTTATTGAAATGAAAATAATGAGAGTTATTGGTGCATGGATTGCATTAAAAATATCATGAAGTCTTTATATATGCTTGATAAATTTAAGGCATGTTATTTATTTCCACATAAATATTTATTATAAATATTATTACACCAAAAACATAGTATTTTTATGATGGTATTGGTTCTGCTATGCAGGAAGCATCAATCTCCCATATCTAGGGTGTTGAGCATGGAAACCCACACAAATGATTAGATATGGGATACGGGATCAGTCACATCGTACCGTGATTAGTGTTTTCATAGAGGCTCAATCGCAGTACCGAGTGATTTCCAAGACCTTTTCAACTCTATTAGGATGTATTTTATGTACCCTATTGTTGAATCATTAATGCTCAGTTGACGATTCATTGACAAGTGAGTTACATTCTAGTCCAGCCTGCACTAGTACTTCGAGTATATTACCATTAGAAATCCACACACACTGGGTTCATATAGGTGGATGAAATATAGAAATAATATATATATATATATATATATATTGTTTCTGATCAGACACTTATTCCAACTATGCACCTAAACATGTATTGCAGCCAGTTGTCCTTTAGAAATCAAGGTATGTTGTTTTTTATTTATACAATTTTGTTAATTTATATATATATACCTTCAAACCTCTTTAATATATATTCATATACTAGATTAATATAGAGACCATGGGTTTTATCCTTATTGTATTTATATATAACACCCTTCTTGATCCGCCATTTTACTAGGGAAACTGAGTAGACCTTACATTTGGAGGACCATGGACTATTGATTGAGTTGTCTTGCTTGTACCTCGTGAGTTAAGAATATAGGACTGGGATGGTTATCGATTGGATCTTCAAGCTAATAATTATATTTTTTTATTACTTTGTATTTATTTTTTAATTCATACTGCCTTCACTTGTTGCATGATCTGTTAAACAAGAATTATTTTAAATTGGAACATACCATTTTTTCAGATAATTAAATTGTTACTCAACTACATGTATGTAATTTAATTACATCATATTATATTGTATGATGTTTTTATCTATTTTTTGATTTTTCAAGTATGACCTGAGGTATTAGTTTCCCCAATTTAAACCAATACATTATCGATGCTATTCAATAGCCTCTAGCATAAGGGGAGGCGTGTTTCAGGCCATATAAACCACTAGAAAAGATACCAATTTAATTTCTGGGTTGTTACAATGGTTTTAATTTATTTTGGATTAAAATATCATAAAATGTAACCCAAATTCCTAAATAATGGAAAAAACCATGGGTATGTTAATGGGTTGGCATTTTCCACAATCGATATTTCGAGGCCTATATATGGAATGTTTTAAAAAAAATCATCAATTTTTTATATAAATACTCACACATTTCAAAATTTCCATTAACCGCTAATCCGTCCTTCAATATTTTGTTCTGATGTTTCCTCCCATGTATCCCCAATGGTGTCTTCATGCCCCAGTGGTTATAACCTCATGCTTAAGGAACAAAAATTCAATGCATGGGAAATCTCCACTTATCTTTCTATTCAAGTGCACTTTTTATATGGTATGTGTTCAAATTTACAACAGTATGTCTTTTTATCCACTATATGTTATCCCATTACTATATTAATATTCTTTTATTAATTTGATACCCTTTTCCATCTCATTTTACCCATTTTCTAAAACCATTTAAATACCCATCATGTTGGGGAATATACATATCAAATTTCCCTCTTTTACATGACCAATTATCTTTTACATTTTATTTCAATAAAAAACCCAATTTTATTTGTAATTAGTATTAAAAAATATTTAAATTTCAAATTTTTATTTAGAGATTTACATATAAGAATCTTTAATTTATTTTCAATATTTAAAAATGACGTAATGACTGTGTGTTTATGAAATTTTTTAGGCCATGATTTCAATAAGAAACCCATTAGATATTTTCCATTGGTTATAAATGAATCGATTTATTATGATATATATTTCTCACATTAATTAATACATATAATCATTTCACACTGATAGTCCTTTAATTTTATTAAAAAAGAATTTATTATCTAGAGATGAAATATTTTAATATACCATGGTGAACAATAATTTTAATTTTAATTTATGAAACCATAGTGATTACCCATGGTGATATGCTTATGAAAATATCATTTAAATTTTTTATCCACATTTCTATGTTATAATTAATGTTATTATTATTATTATTATATTGAACTTTTTCATTTATTTTTTATTCTCCATGTTTTTGTTGTTATGTTTCATAATAACATGCTTTATGTCTCTCTTGTTTATTCCCTTTCTAGGATTCATGATCACTACTTTCCATTGATTTTTATCCCTACAAAATGAGATTTAATGAAAGTAATTTAGTGTGAAAAAATCATTGTTTATTTCCAGTATATTTAACAGAACCTTTTTAATGTTAATTGTAACTTATTTAAAATAAACTTATATTCGAAAGATCCTCTAGAGTACATTATAATGAGAATTTATTTAATAAAAAGTATGGATTATATACATTAATAATTTAAGTATACATTAACATTAGAAATAACATCAAAATGACTTCTCTATTAAAAATTTCCCCCTTTACCACAAAAAACTTCATGAACATCCTTAATCCCAATCATCATTCTAGATACAAAAATATCTTTTTTTTATTATTTCAACTGTATAACATAAATTCACCTTCTAAATGGTAATGAATCATTATTAAAATGTTGTAATACAATGTTGATGAACATGGTATAGAAAATAAATATTTTGAATAACAATATCATATCTATCAACTTCGGTAACACAAATCTAATTTCTAATGACCACATTCCATTTTCATTTTCAATTCATATTATCAAAACAATTCTGGTATATTTAAAAAAAACTTTCCTATAAACATACTCAAAAAAATGTTAGATAGGTTCAAAAATTAACTAACAGAAAAAATACTTAATTCACCATTTCTTATATTAATTTTTTTTTCTTAAAGATGTTCTTCTATTGAAATACATATTCTAGGAATCTACACTATTTTTAGCTCGCATGTCCAACAAAAACTGAAAAAAAAGAATTTAGGGGTTGATATATCATTCCATTCCCCTGAGAAAAATTATGTTTAAATAATATTTTAAAGCATAACATTTTGACGAAATATTTTTGAAATGGATAGGTTAAAATATATGACACTTTATCAGTTGTAAGAACAAACTCCAATAATAATACTATTTTTTGACCATTAAATTTATGAAATGGTACATTATATCTATTTTTTTGGATTATAATATTGAATAAAATTCCTGAAAATATTTACCACACACTAATTATAACAACCCGCAAGTAACTAGATCTTTACATCAACATTGGAGTTTTGTAATTGGGTTTTTCCTCAAAATTTGTTTGTTGTCTTGTTGAGTATCTCTAATATACATTAATATTTATAAACTCATTGTAACAAAACATTGTTTTCTTTGTATTCCAAAAAATACATATATCTCAACAATGGAATACATCACTTGATTTATACCTCTTATCACCAATACATATATCCAAGTCCATATTGGAAAAACCTTATAAAAAAAATTCATTAAATTTTATTTTTTAATCAAAAAACAAGCATGCCTTATATATACATTAATTTTTATACTTTATAATGAAATTATATTCCATCGGTTTACATAGCTACATTTTAAAAAATGAGATAGTATAATGATATCTAGTATCAATTTAGTAAAATGGAGTAACCTCTAAATTAGTTTTATAAACACTATTTGATTTACCTCTTTGACATGTTCATCCTATGAATGAATTGAATCCACTACTTTTGGAGTTTAAAATTAATTTTTATACATTAATATAAAACTTTTTAAAATGTTTTGAGAAAAATTACAATAAAATCCCTTTCTTCAAAAATTTTAATAACAAATAAATACTTAAGTTATATAATAATTAACATTTCAATCACTACATTAATTTTAGTGTAAAATTTTATGAAAACACATTATTCATTTTCAGAAAGTATATTATCGCCAATATATATAATAACTACGGGATACACTTATTTATTTTTATTAAATGTATTGATTTTTCCACTTTTAATTTTCTAAAATTTAATATAATTAATGCTGAGTTAATCTTTGAATTCCATTCCCTTAGATATTTTTAACCCATATAGTGAATTATATAATATGAAAACTCTTTTTTCATGGAATCCATGATATAATTCATTGGGTTACTCTATATACATTTCTTTCATATGTACAATATTAGGGAGGTCAACCTGATATCCATTTGGAAGATCTTATATCACCTTTTGTTTCGATTTTAAGAAATATCCTTATAGTCTCAATACATGAAGGATTATAAAATGTATTATCAAATTAAATCCCTTAAACTGAATAATAACATATATAAATGATACTTTCTTTATTTCACATCTCTTCACCTTTTTCATTCACCTTTTTATTTGGAAACCACTATTTTTAATAAAATTCGTGTTCATTGGATTTGTTAAAAATTCTATAGTGTTTTTATTTTTTATTTAATTTAATTAATTATTTATAGAATCCAAAAATTAATTGTTTTCAAATTATTTTTTCTTTGATAAAATTTTTGACTTGTTAAAACATAGATATTTTTTTTCCCCAATTATATTATTGATTAAAAATCATTCTCAGAAAAAAACTTTTATTTTGAAAATATAATTTTTATATTAACGTATGATGAACTAAATTTTATTTTTATTTTTCATTTTATTATTTTAATTTATCATATTATTCTTCGGAATCAATATAATCTTTTAATACTTTCAGAATTTTCAGTGATCTATCCAATACAATCAAAATAATTAAAATAACATCTAAAACATATTATTGATTTCCAAACTCACAATATGGTTCGGAAATCACTATCAAAAAATAACAATTAATAATATTACCTTTTTCTGTGTGTTGGTTGTGATATAACAATAAATTTGGAAGATAAAAAATTAAATTACTATTACTACATCTTTTCTAAAACATTTCCCATGTTTTCTTCTTTCAACATGATGGTTTTAGTATTTACAAACTCCCTTAAGTAATTAATACTATGAGTATTTTTTCAACTAATATCACATATATGTATGAATAAATTTGTATGATATATGAAATTTTATTTTTAACTCCCCAATATACCAATATATTGAATCCAATGTATTAAACCCCACCAACCTTTTTCCAGCTATCTCTACCAATATTTTATTATTGCAATTACTGAAACCATTTTTCTGGGTTATATGGTGTAATTAAGACAATTATTATAAAATTATATTTAAAATAGAGGTCAAAATTTCTTCATATGTATAATAAAATATTTTTAATTCGAACTATCTTAAAATACAAACCATATTCCATTTTTTCACACCTAATTAAAATTTAAAACTGCATCAATGCTTGTTTTTTTTTTGAAAAATAGATTCTATGTAATATAATTAAAGTAATAAATTAAAAATATAAATTATAATCACTATTATTTTTTAAATCTTAAAAGGTCATATATTTCCAAATGGGTGAGTTCTAGTGGGTATGAAGTTTGAATCAATGCCTTATTGTTTTTAGTTCCTACAATTTTATGATTTCAAAAAGTGGAAAAATCAAATATCTCCAAATTTTCCACCAAGGAGAAACAAAAATATTTTATCCATGAGTAATATATTTTATGTCACAATATCAAAAATGATGAGTCCATTTATACCATAACTCATTCCCCTCATTCAATGCCAATCAAAAATAACTTTTTTATCTCCTAATTGGATACAGTTTCTTATTATCCATTTTACTATAGTCACAACATGACCATCCTTTAATGACATCAATATGAATATATCATTTTGGTAAGTTAATTAATTCCAAAAATCATGGAGCTGAGAAATGCATAAGTATTTTTTATTTAAACTATAAACATAATCTGTGTTCATTATCCTCAACGTTTTTATCAGTTTTAAAAAAAGTTATTTAATTTTGAGTGGCCAAAAATTTATTAATAAATATAGAATTCACATTACCATTAAAAATTACTATGAACCATTAATTTAAATTAAATATGCTAATAATATTCTCAATCAAGAATCCATAGTTACCCATACTTTTAATCTTTCAATAAAGCATACCTACCAATGGGCTTGTCATTTTACATTTTGTATCTATTTTAAACATTTGGAGAACTAATACCCATAATCATATAATTTTGACTAGTGGTAAGAAAATTTATATATTCATTACATAGTTGATCATACATTCTATGTAATTCATTTAATATTTGAAACTGAACCATTACCTTTTCTTTGGAAAATTTTTCTTTCCTCTGAATTATTCTGCAGTGATCCTGATTACTCCTACTCATATACAATAATAAAAATAGTGTATTTTATATAAATATAATTCACTAAACCATAATCTTATCTCCACATTTATATAACCATCATAGAACCATCATTTAATATAAAATGTAATTTTTTTCAAAAACCACCATATTGTATGGACTGCATAACCTACAAGTCCTTAGATTTTTTTATTTAATATTTTGATTCATTATTAGAAATAAATTAATTATGTGGGATAGAAAAATTCATCATATAATCTGATATATTCTATGAACTTTTCAACATATGAGTTTTGTAAAATTTTTATCATGGATGACAGTTTTAGATTTTTAATATTTTTTTAACTTAATTTCATTTTCTATGATATTTAATTTATTTACGTTTAACAATAAATCATCAATTTCTTGTACAAATTTAGGACCTTGTAATCATGTTATGTGATATATTTCAAATATTACATAACCATCAAATTTAATATGTCCCATAAATTATTTTTTTTGATGAATTAATAGACATCTCCAACTAAACCTTGAACTCATTCATTTTAAATAATTATTTCAATATATCATTTGGAACACAAACAAATTGTTTTTCTCTCTCTCAACATATCTTTATAATCATTCGTTTTATTCTTCTAATCCATAATTAATTTTATATATAAATATACATGAAAATATTGAATTCCTTCATTTAATGTGATGAAGTAATTTCACTTCATGCTCTACAGTAATCCTCAATATTCATTTAATCAACTAACTTGAAGGAATCAATTTAAAAAAAAGTAATATACACATTTTTGTTAACTTAAATCCCATAAAATAGAATAGATAATAGGTATTACCAGATTTTTTAATTTTATTTGGGATAGTATTTACCAAAAAATATTGAAACTCACATTCATTCGACTAAATTCATGTGATAAATTATGTTCACAAATTTCAAAAAAATTAAACTCGAAAAAAGGATGATTTTTACTATTAATATTTAAACAATTTATTATCTTCTATTAAAAAAATTATAAAATACACGGAAAAAATTTGATTTTATGATCATAAAACTTCACTAAATGGGATAGAATTAGTTATTATTTTTCATTTATATTATCCCATTTCATGACCTTAAACATATGATAGATTAAATGACTAGATTATTATTTTCACATTTACCGTCATATTAAGAAACACACACAAAGTGGGAAAAATTAATTTATAGCATTCAAAATTCAAAATGAATGGGAACCACCTTTCCATGAACTATATTACTTGTGGCCACATGATCTAATAATCATAATTGATTCGAATGATCGAATATTATCCTTTTACTCAAGTCACATATAAAATATCTTTTAATATTCTGTTATAATCTTTTTTAATAATCAACATATAATTAAATATAAAAAAGAATCTTCAACCTCTAATATGAGTATCATAATTTCTATAAATGAATACTAAATTATTTTATCTTTTATAAACAATGTTATTTTAATGAATCAATAATTTATCATAATCATTGGATACCTAATACCTTTCATATTTTTTGATAGGTAATTATTATTAATGAGTAATAGATAAATTCAGTTAAAAAAGTAGAAACTTGTAAAATCACTATAATGTCTATTGAATTTTTCTTTCTCTTTAATAATAACATTAAATACTAATAAAATGTATTCATAATTAAATAATTGAATAAATAGTTATTATATATACAACAAAGAATTATTTTTCTTCCCTTTTTTCCATCACACTCTTCAAAACCACGAAACTAATTTCTATAAAAAATATTATATATTCCCAATGGAACTTCAATAATATAAATTTCAATGATTTATATGTGAATTTGGTTTCTAAATTAAAATTAAAATAGTATACTTCTCTTACTTAAAAAAGAACCATAAGATAAATTATGGCCTTCAATTTGCTGTTGATATGTTCGAGGTATTTCAATGATCTTGTTGGAGTGTCACATAGATATTTCATGATTATTTATCTAAAAATTCTCATAGAAATATATTATTAAATAAATTATGGCATGGTAATTAATTTTTGGTATTGATAACGTTTTTAAAAGTTTAACATGTTACACTTTGATAAGAAATCATGGATTCCAAATACTATTTTCAACAAAACTGGTCAACTCCTAGTGGAATTATGGTATAAAAAACATCAATTGCGTCATGAACTCATAAGCCTCCAATCTATATAAGGGTATAATTTTTATATAAACCTATATTAATACATGGAAATGAGTTTGAAGGATATTATCTCCCCTCATGGGGTCACCTTCATTACCATAATAAACAACAATAATTCCAAACTTCATAGATAAATATTTGTAGTGAAATCTCTATGTCATGGTAGGGTATCTCAAGCATAACAAACACTGATAAACAATTTCAGGGAATGGACTTATGTATTGTTATGTGGTATGTTCTATGTTCAATAAATTGTAATCATCCATATACACATCATGGATCAATGGAATTCCTAGAAGTGTGATTATCTTTTAATCATAAAAACCCTCATAACCATAAATTTAAACATTAAATCATCTCAAAACCCCTTCAATACTTCCAAATATAATTCACCACATATAAATCATTTGAATAAATTTATGTTTGAATGTGATTGAAGTGTTAACAATTATGTTGTTGTGTTCACATAAAATGAAAACTCAGATAAAAAACATCATATCAACTTCACTTCACTATCAATAATCTCCCCTTTGAAACAACACCTTTTAGGTCATCTTAAAACTCAAATAAAATTGTATTAAAAAATCATGTCAATCTTTAAGGAAGGAAACAATCATTAATATTTTAACAAGGGGTTTTGGAAAATCTCATAAAATTATCCATTGTGCACATCATTCACCCATTATATACATTATTTTGTTAATATTTATGAAAATTAAAGCACACACAACCCATAGATAAATATTAAGAATTACTGTCACGACCCCCTCCCACCAAAGATGCCCCTCTTGAGCTGGCAATGGTGAAATGGAGATAATGACCCCCGATTCCTACCTCCAGTAGGCCCCATGTTGGCGACTAGCACCAAGGGTATGAGTTTTCACAGATATGGGAGGCATTACCCATTTTATTATTTTATGATAGGGAAATAGGACAAGTCATGCAAAAAAAGGGAAAATAACAAGTGTATAGAAATAAAACCAAACCAAGATCTTATACATATTTAAACAATTTTATAACAGGGTACAAGTACAAGAATGCTCAAAAGTACAATACCAAAATAAAACAAGAGTACAACAACTGCAACAAATCCAACTGTCCGATTATTAGGGTCCCGTACGGCCCTGGTAGTCCTCCTAGAAACTTGAAAGTAAACTTAGGGTGATCATAAAAGTATACTCAGTAGGGAAACCTAAAGCTCTCGTGTACAAGTGGGGAAACATCCTAATGTCCTGTGAGAACAACAGAAGAAACCTAGCAAAAAATTATATCCACCCAACCTCACCATCCACACTCACCCGAAACACAATCACAACAGGTAGTATTATATAACAAACATGAGTATTGGGTACCCTTGCACCATTTCCCAGTAGTTAGATGGTCTTCTTAACGACGAACGTCCTGACGCTGCCACACTCTCCCCGCCCGCACACACCTGGGCCTCACAAACCACATATCCCTCCCACACACACCTGGGCCTCACAACCACATATCACGCCCACACACACCTGGGCCTCACAACCACGTATCCCTCCCCCACACACCTGGGCCTAACAACCTGGTCTCCCGCCCGCACACACCTGGGCCTCACAACCACGTATCCCACCCGCACACACAAGAGCCTCATCTCGAAGAGTCTTGGGAAACAGTAGAACCTACCCGAATAGTCTTGGGCTAAAACCACCCCAATCCAAACCTACACGAAGAGTCTTAGGTGTATGGTCGCCTCAAGCCATCACAGCCTAGGGGAGAATGAGTATAAAGGAACTAGTAACTAAGGGAAAAACACCCTCTCCCATGAAATGGGAGTGTTTGGCACTAAGTGATCAACATGTGTGGGGTGCGATAAAACACAAAAGATAGAGATATATATTTGTATAACAAACACACAGCCCAACATTTGGCTTCTATACAGAGAAACTGAGCATGTGCCTCGGCACTTCTACTACGAAGCATGCATACAATAAACAACCCCAACCCTATTTAGGTTTTCACGTTCCAGAAGAATTAGATTATTTAGTTCCTTAACTACTGGGGAGCTCTCCACAACTAACCACATCGATCGTTTGTAAAACATATCCCTACCATCCAAAAATCAAGTTAGGAAAACACAAGCAACACAACCAATTCCTTATTATCAACAAAACAACCCATTGATTATTAATCCTGTTCTATTACCATGACCCACCATTCATTAACTCTTCCACTTTTTATTTATTATTCACAACCCATAGTTCGTTCAGATTAAAACCCAACCCTGCAGCCCCACTTCCAACCACCATAACCACAACCGCACCAAAACCCGTACATCATTATCCCTTTAATACCATTTATCGCAGCCCCACAGCCTATCACCAACATTGAATTCAAACCAACCCACAACCAAGCCAACTGCAGCCCACTGCTCACCAGATCCACAATAACCCACAAAACACCCCGATCACATGCCACGTAACCAAGCCAACACTGGCATGTTCATTAGTCCATTTTTTTAACCGGGGTGATCACAAAAGGGTTCTAGATTTTAAACAGCCAAATTTACGCGATTAACCAATTTCCACATTCCACAAATTTTCCATCCACAAAACGGTCTAGAAAGATAGGGAAACATTTAATTGCGCAAGAAAAGTCCCCCAACGACCGTTATTTTCAGTTGGAAGAAGCTCATTCAATTCACAACATATCAATAGGATAAACAACGATAAACATAACAACTTCCCCATACCCGTTCATTAACTAGTTATTATCTTTATTTAAAAGGATCAACTGTTTCTCATTAAAACAAGAGGATACCAACCCCGCATAATGCACAAATTAGAGAGACGAAGGTAAGATCCCTACCACAACAGGTTCTGATCACAACACTCCCCCGGATCAACTTTAGAAGACGGTCGTCGGTGTATGTCACTTCTGTCGAATCCCGGCAAAACCTCCTCTGGTGGAAGTTAGAAAGGAAAGGCCGAAGTAAAGACAAAGGATCCATGCTCAGAAGTTCCACCTTGTCGTTATGATCCCATGGCCATGGACATATCGTTAATCGGATCTTGGACGAAGAAGTTATGGCAGAAAAAGTAGCCTTCGAGTCTCTTGGGAGTGCTCTACTCAGAGGAAAGGGGAGGAAAGGGGTGTGTTGAAAAGGAGGGGACCCCTCCATTTATAGGTGTGAAAAACAAAAGTACAGGGCGTGTACTTTATGGTACATGGCGTGTACTTGGCCATTTCTTGCGGCCACCATGTGGCTTCCAACACGGCCTTCAACGCGGCACGCAACCGTTGATTGGTCAACACACGGTTTGAGGGTAACGCGTACACGGGGAGGGACTACACGACATATAGTATTGGGGTACACGGTGTGTACCCATTTATTTCATATGGAAAGGACACAACCTTCAACATGGGGTATACCCAGCGAGGGGGGTACACGGCGTGTACTCACACTACACATCGTGTAGTTTCAATATTCTGAAAAGTGTGGCTAAATTCCTTTTTACCCTCCAGAACACTTCAAGACCCTCCTTTTGACAAAAGAATGGGCCGAAGAGGTCCAGGCCATTACATCAGATACCTCTTAAAACATTCTCATCCCTGAGAATTCCAAATCCAACCAAGAGGAAACCAACAAGATACCTCTTAGGTCCCTCGTTATAACAGGAACCCAACCAACAACCCTAATCATAGGTGTTAGGAATTCCCTCTCCTATGTCAAGATATTATCCACTTTAGGCGGCACTGACTCGCCTTCATGGGTTTAATCGCATCTGCAATAATGCATCTCGATTAAGGATTGGGCCATCCCACTTCCATATATTTGGATTTACCAACATACACTGCCCCCAACACCATACAACCCACACATTGCCCGAACACATGGTTTGGGGAAAAATTCATTTTCCTATGTCGAGAAATTTTCCTCTTTAGGCGGCAATAACTCACCTGCACGGGTTCAATCGCATCTGCATTAATGCATCTCGATTAAGGATCAGGTTTTTCCCTTCACCACATGCCCGGACATGCTACACACTTCCATAGAACGATGAAACAAAAAGGGTCTCATAACACACAAGCCAATCATTCCATACATCAAAGTTACAATGTACAAAAATAAATCTCAGAATAACAAGGCGAATCAAAAGACAAAAAAACTATGGGTACTGAGCGCGCATATGAGCCTCCCGCTCCCAAGTGCTCTCCTCGAGGCTGCCATGCCTCCACAACACACGAACCAAGGGAATGGTTCGCCCACAGAGCACCTTCTCTTTATGATCCTCAATTCTGACTGGTCTTTCCTCGAAGGTCGCATCGTCCCCCATATCTAAATCTCCCCATTGGATAACGTGGGAGTCGTCGTGTAAGTACTGACGAAGCTGGGAGACGTGGAAGAAGTCATGAACCTTCTTCAACTGAGTTGATAGGTCCAGCTGATATGCCACCTCGCTGACTTGCCTCAGCACCTCAAAAGGTTCGATGAACCTAGGTGAGATCTTGCTCCCTTTCCCAAACCTCCTATGCCCCCATCAAGGGGAAACCTTCAAGAACCCATGATCTCCCACCTCGAACTCCTAGGGCCTCCTCTAATACCATTCTGTCACGACCCCCTCCCACCAAAGATGCCCCTCCTGAGCTGGAAATGGTGAAAGGGAGATAATGACCCCTAAGTCCCGCCTCCAGTAGGCCCTGGGTTAGAGACTAGCACCAAGGGTAAGAGTTTTCACAAATATGGGAGGCATTACCATTTTTATTATTTTATTATCAGGAAATAGGACAAGTCAACCACCAAAAAGGGAAAAAACAAATGTATAGAAATAAACCCAAACGAAGCCCACATGCATGTTTAAACAATTTTATAACAAGGTACAAATACAAGAAAGCTCAAAAGTACAATACCAAAAGAAAACAAGAGTACAAGAACTGAAACAACTCCAACTGTCTGACTAGTAGGGTCTCGTACGGCCCTGGTAGTCCTCCTAGAAACCTGAAAGTAAAGTTAGGGTGAGCATACAATTTTACTCAGTAGGTAAACCTAAAGCTCTCGTGCACAATTGGGGAAACATTCTAATGTCCCATGAGAAAAACAGAAGAAACCTAGCAATTAATTCTATCCACCCAACCTCACCAGCCACACTAACCAGAAACACAATCAAAACATGTAGTAGTATATAAGAAACAAGAGTATTGGGCACCCTCGCACCATTTACTAGTAGTTAGCTGCTCTTCCTAATGGAGAACATCCTGACGCTGCCACACTCTCCCCGCCCGCACACACCTGGGCCGCACAACAAAGTATCCCGCCCACACACACCTGGGCCTCCCAACCACGTATCCCGCCTGCACACACTTGGGCCTCAGAACCACGTATCCTGCCCACACACACCTGGGCCTCATCCCGAAGAGTCTTGGGAAACAGTAGAACCTGACCAAAGAGTCTTGGTCTGAAACCACCCCAATCAAAACCTATCCAAAGAGTCATAGGTTTAAGGTCGCCTCAAGCCATCACAGCCTAGGGGAGAAGGAGTTGGAAAGATCTAGTAACTAAGGGAAAAACACCCTCTCCCATGAAATGGGAGTGTTTGGCACTAAGTGCTCAACATGGGTGGGGTGCGATAAAACACAAAAGATACAGATATATATATGTATAACGAACACATCGCCCAACCTATGGATTCTAAACAGAGACACTGAGCATGTTCCTCAGCACTGCTACTACGAAGCAAGCATACAACAAACAACCCCAACCCCATTTAGGTTTTCACGTTCTAGCAGAATTAGATTATTTAGTTCCTTAACTACTGGGCAACTATCCACAACCAACCACATCGATCGTTCATAAAACATATCCCTGCCATCCACAAATCATGTTAGGAAAACACAAGCAACACAAAAAAGTCCTTCTTATCAACCAACCAACAAATTTATTATTAATCTTGTTCCATTACCATGACCCACCATTCATTAACTCTTCCAATTTTTATTTATTATTCACAAACCATAGTACGTTGACATTAAAACCCAACCTTGAAGCCCCGCTGCCAACCACCATAACCACAATCGAACCAAAACTCATACATCATTATCCCTTTAATACCATTTATTGTAGCCCCACTGCCTATCACCAACATAGAATTCACACCAACCCAAAACCAAGCCAACCGCAGCCTCGCTTCACACCTGATCCACAACAACCCACAAAACAACCCCATCACATTCCACTTAACCATGCTAACACCCACATGTTCATTCTTCCATTATGTTTAACTGAGGGGATCACACAAGTGTTCTATATTTTAAATAGCCAACTTTACGTGATTAACCAATTTCCACATTCCACAAACTTTCCATCCACAAAACGGTCTAGAAAGATAGGGAAACATTTAATTGCGCAAGTAAAGGCCCCCAACGATCGTTATTTTCAGTAGGCAGAAGCTCATTCAATTCACAACATATCAATAGGATAATCAACGATAAACATAACAACTTCCCCATACCCGTTCTTTAACTAGTTATTAAATTTATTTAAAAGGATCAAATGTTTCTCATGAGAACAAGAGGATACCCACCCCGCATGATGCACAAATTACAGAGACGAAGGTAAGATCCCTACCTCAATAGGTTCTGATCACAACTCTCCCCCGGATCAAGTTTAGAAGACGTTCGTCGACATCCTTCACTTCTGTCGAATCCTGGAAAAACCTCCTCCGGTGGAAGTTGGAAAGGAAAGGCTGAAGGAAAGACAATGGATCCAAGCTCCGAAGTTCCACCTCGTCATTACGATCCTGTGGCCGCTGATAGATCGTAAATCGGATCTCAGACGAAGATGTTATGGAAGAAAAATGAGCCTTCGCGTCTCTTGGGAGATCTCTGCTCAAGGGAAAGCGGTGGAGAGGGGTGTGTTGAAAAGGAGGAGGGGAACCATCCTTTTATAGTGGTGAAAAACAAAAGTACACAGTGTGTACATTATGGTACACGGTGTGTACTTGGCCATTTCATGCGGCCACCACGTGGCTTCAAACACGGCCTTCAACGCAGCACGCGGCCGTTGACTAGTCAACACACGGTTTGAGGGTAACGCGTACGCGGGGAGGGACTACACGACGTGTAGTATTGGGGTACACGGCGTGTACCCATTTATTTCACATGGAAAGGACACGAACTTCAACATGGGGTATACCCGGCGAGGGGATACACTACGTGTACTCACACTACACGGCATGTAGTTTCAAAATTCTGAAAATTGTGCGAAAAGTCCATTTTACCCTCCAGAACACTTCAAGACCCTCTTTTTTGACAAAGGAATGGGACAGAGAGGTCCGGGCCATTACAATTATAAAATAGTATTACATAGGAATGTATTTGGGAATTATTTATTTGTTATAAAAAATTTCAATACACTTGTTATATACAAACACATAAAATATTTTTTTTGGAAAATACTATGATTTTTTATATAATAAATATGAAATAGAATTATAGAGAGGCCTTGTTGATTAATCATAATGAATCATGCCTTTAAAAGATGAGGGTAATTCGCCCTATTCAAATACATAAGTCATTGAATCTAGTATTGACTAATATTTACTCTATATTTGTGGGACTCAAATAACACATCATTCCATAAATGTGTATAAATAAAATACCTTAGTGGTCTTATTGGCTTATCAGAGGGTTGGGGTGTTAGGGAAAAACCCAAATTGAGTTTTTTACAGGGGTAACTTCTCATGATTTTTCATGCATCTAATATTACAATAAAAATTAGATATTAACTCTTAATTTATGATATCAAAAAATACACATATTTTGATATCCTAAAATACCCACATAAGATTAATTTAAAATAATCTTTATTAATATATTCAATCATTTATATTAAATAATAACTTCAAATTATTTTTATAAATCATTACAATCATCCATTATCATAATATTTTCAAAATTTATTAAATTTAAAAACTCATCTAATTAGTTTATCTACAAAAAACCCTCTTTATAATTTATATATTCACACACATATTTATATATGTTTATATTAAAGTATGTTTTTATTTATTATATAGTGCATACATTTCTCAACATGACTCCTATATCATAATTAAAAAAATAGTATCATTACAATTTTAGGGAATACATCCCACAAAAATATTTGAAACAAAAATAGACGTATTAGAAAACCATGATATCACCACAAATAAATTATCACTAAAATAAATTTATTATTAAATGTTTCATAAAAAAATATCATATATTTTTTCAAATATAAGAACAAGAGAAATTTATAATCACAATATATTACTATTTGAAATGTTAATGATGATAAAATATTCCAAATATAAAAAAATGTATAATAGTAGTCTATAAAAACCATAAAGTAAATTATAATGTCTAAAATATTTTTCTCACACAAAAAAGAATAATAAAAACTATATTAAATATTGATTATATTTATTAGTGATCAAGAAAGTGTGAATCAGTGTTCTAAATTGAATATACATTGATGATATTGGTCATGTTTTGTAACTTATTTTTATATGTATGTCTTAATGAACGAATCCAATAATATCATATTTATATTCATTCATCATGTTAGATTTATTTTCAAATTGAAAGTGCTAAAAATCATGGTAGATTTGATACTTAGGTCATGTTTTAGTTTTTCATGCTATATTGATATGTTTTTAAGTGAAATATTGGATTTTCTGTGCATGGTATTATTTTTTGAGGATTATCATATTGTTAAGAAGAATGAAATAGTAATTCCTTCTATGAAAGTTAAATACATTTCTATTTTAATATATTTGATGTATATGGAAATATGTTTCATGTTATCTATAAAGTTTAATGAGTCTATTTGATATTATTATAAGCCTAACATACTCATGAAGGTGAATTATATAAGATATGAACTATTAGATAGAGTTTCACTTGTAATATGAAGAGTTAGAAGTATCTTGAGACTACTTGTGATGTTAAGAGGTGTTTTTATTGGATATATGAATAGTTTCTCTCTAAGTGGTGGATATCTCTCAGAAATACTATCAAACCCATCGGTGACCTCTTAATGGAGCGAGCTATGTATTCTACATATGATGATGAATTCTAGACCCAAAACCATGATATATATATATATGTCTTATAGTTATTTATTCATGTTTATCAAAAGGATTCGTCCATATTATTGATGTAGAGTTTGATAACTCATTTGATATTATCTTTTTGATGATGGAGGAAATAGAAAATGTTTGAGTATAAAAATTAGATTATTAGACTATAATGGTTCTATAGAATCAATATGTAGATTAGATAACATTATAGATACCCATAAATATTTATCATTGCTGAGTTGTATGTAATATAGTGGTGATGTTCAATGGTGACAGGAACTATACATTGGGGGTTTCTAAAAATTCATTTGTTTAATGCACAAAAATAAGAAAAAATTAATTCAATGAAAAATTAATATTATGATCGTCATTGTCATATATTATTATAATATATGACCATAAGGAAGATAGATAACATTTTGTAATTATATATTATAACATGTTCACAAATATTAATATTTACAACGGATATTTTCAGGGATATTATATTTTAGGGAATTTAATTGTGGTCACCATAATGGGTGTTAATGAAAATGGAATTCTCTATACCGTGATGGAAAAAAAATCCTCACATCATATTTTGAGGTGTAAAGGACTTATAGAGTTGATTTTTTTTAAAAAAAGAAAATGATGTTATGATACGGTAATAAAGAATAATTCATGGTGTTAGTAAAATTTATAATATAGTGAGGAAAGATTTTGTTAATATAAATGAATGTTCAATAATATTTATCCATTTTTTATCAATTAATTATTAGACTCCCCATGTCACATTTTTACTCCATTGCACCATAGTTCTCGAAATTCATAGATCTCCAAATTTGAAATTACCTATTATTTTGGGACATATTAATGAATTTCCATAGAATGTATCCATATAATATAAAATGAATTTGAAAAATAATCACATGGAATGTCTACAATGATTATGGAAAATACACATAAACATTTTGATTGATCATGATCATTGTAGAAGATATATTGATATGATATTTTGGTATAAATGGGTAAACTAAGATAATTGTTATTGAACAATATCAATATAAGAGATAATCAACTCATTTTAAAATCATAAATAAAGAATGAGACTTCTGACTAAGTTATTATTGATATATGAATATTTTACACAACATCTATCAATATAGTGTCACTTGTGGAAGATGGGGGAATATCACACACAATAGTGTTATTCTTATTTCTAATCAATTTACATGGTATTTTAATTACATACATGGAGTTGTTAGAAAAATTTGATACTCCATCAATAAAATTTTTTCATCATTGATAACATGGGGATGACATGTTTAATTAGAGAACAAACATGGAATCCGACAACATAACCACTCAAAAAAGTCATTCTGTGAAGCTTGTAAACCTTAATTACTTATGTTTTACATTATTTTCTTTATATCTTATAATCTTACAAGCATTCATTTTTTTCATCATGTTATCATTTTACTTATTGATATCCTTGGCGGGGAGTTTTTAATTGTAGAAAAGACTCATTTTGACTTAGGATATTGATTCATCCTCTACATTGTGAAAATATCTGAATTTTCCCTTAAAGTAACTAGTTATTGAACACTATTATATATAAATCTAGATCATATACAAATAAAATAATCATATCTTTAAGGGAATCCAATAAGAGAAAATTATATTAGTTAATGTAAAATTCATAATGTCTTTGTTATGTTAATAATTATCATAGGAGTTATCACATGTGATATATGAAAAGTGTAAGGTATCAAATCTCAATGGATATTGGTATTTCTCAAAGTAATTTAATGTTACCCTAAAATAAAAACTAACTAAAAATAAAAAGCATCAGAATATTTAAAAGGTTTTATAGGTGATATAGATTATTTAATTTAGGTTAGATATTTCTTATTTATATTGTTCTAAATTATATATTCTGGAAATGTTATTATATAAGGCCACTTAATTTTTTATTAATTTAACCATATATAAATTTATGGATAATTGTTTAATATAAATTTTAAGTGTCTTTTTGAATATCTCATCCTATTGTAATTATTAATATCATGGTAAAATAAATATGACCCAGAAAAGTTATTTAACCTACAATAATATAAATATAAAATTTAATATTCATATGCTATTTAAATAAGAACATACAATTGTTAAAAAAATTTAATTTAATAATTACATTAATTAATATAACTTTATTCAATAATATTGAAAAATATAATAAATATCTTTATTGGAACTTATGTGACATAGTATTCTTTTTATGGAGTTAGATGGAATTTTTAAATTATATAGGAAATAAGAGAAGCATTGTAACACATAGTTGTTAACTAATCCATATAATGATTTTTTTTCCAAAAAATTAATAATGTTCCTATACAATGACCATATATTACATTATTATTTTTATTGACCATGATGTCAACATATATGATAACTATTACTATAAATCTCATTTCATGATATTTCAATTAATCTATGTTATATAATAAAATAACATCATTAACATTTCATGTGAATATATATGTATTCACATATACTTCATTATTATCACTCATAATTCATATCCATTTTATAGTTGAATAATTAAAATTTTAATCAAAATTTCACTATTTAATTTTTAGGTATCCCATGAAACCATTATTGAGGTAAACATAAGAATAAAATGTAATATTCTTGAAGGTACATCATATTTCATGTTTTAGAGATATATAACATCATGTCCAAGGAAAAATAATCCTTGTACTCCTAATGAAATTAATTGATTAATATTAAAAAAATCCTTTAAAACCTTATATATCATATATATAATTATGTGTTAAAAAATTCTGTTTAACTGACCGAAATTTAATATTTTTATTATCAAAACCCTTTTATGGGAAAAGTGAGAAACCATACAGTTTCACCTATGAAAACACTAAGAGTGACTCCAGAATCATTTAAGGATTTTTTAAGCCTACTTGAAGTATTCTCGTAAATTAACTTCATGGAGATGGAGGATACCAATATGACAAGATCGTACTTTATAAGATCATCAATGTGATACAACAAGTTGTCCCATGTTTTCATATGTTAATATTATCTGATATTCCCTTCAATGAAGACTCTTTTAAATATATGATATTGAGTTTCCATCGATGAACATCGATCACGCTTTTGGTCGATGAACAAAAACCTTCCCATCATCACATAATCATCCTATGATGTGGAATTATTCACTAGAAACTCCACCATTTCTTCATCTAAACTCATGATAATCTTTATAGGTTTCATAGGAACTACATGTTCTCTTAGTGATACCCATCAATTACACCTTGAGATTAACTACCCCATCAATTGAAACCTATAGACAATTAGGTATTTCATCTGTGATCACATAGCCTTTAGAAAATTTTGTGGTTCTTGTCTCAATTTTATGGGTTGATATGAATAATCCAATTGACCCTTCATAATTCCTTGTTGAACCTGACTCCTCCTCATATTAAGAATTCCACTAACTTGAAGATCATCTTCACTATATCCTAATAATATTAAATAAAAAAATACAACTGGGTTCATCCCAAATGTCTCCCTACTCCCCATTATGATTATCATCATGGGATGCTTCATGCTCTTGGTTTTTCCTATTAAATTCTAATCAATCAAGGTTGTTAAGAATATTTTTTCTATGTAATTCCCGTATTGATCATGGACCCCTTACTACAATTGTTTCAACTATATGGCTATTATATTCCTTGGATCCCCCAATTATAATGAAACCATGTCTAGAGAGAACTACATTCACATAGCATGCAGCCTTGGGATCCATTTCACCTCCCTCTTTACCCACATTGGACTAAACATTGAGAATGAGACCACTTCCATATCTGGGATCCTCACCCTGGGAGACCTCTGATGGTTTCAAGGTTAGGGAAGACAAAACATTTTCCATGAATACCACGTTGCTTCCAATTGTTCCTGATGAAATATATGAAAAAGTAATGGGATCACCCCTATCTTTCCTGAAATCGACTATAAACCAGAACCTATTGTTTTCCAGGGTTCTTCATCCCGGGATTATAGGTATACATAGAGTGACAAAAGTTTTTGTAGGGATAAAAGAAATTGACCGATGATTAAAAAAACACACCCTATGTGCAAATAATTTATTTCCCCACTATAACTTAAACATTCACCATAGTCAATCATGAGACATCCACTTCCATAAAAATTCAAGTATAAACACCGTGAGAAACCGATTGAGTTCTAATTTTAGAGCATATATACCTACCAAAAATATTCCCTAGTATATGAATAATCGTTGAATTTTTTGTTGGAAAATTATCATTGAGTAATCAATCCAAAATCACTACTGTTGAGATTTGACACTTCATATAGAAATATTATGACCACATAAAGAGATAGAACAGAACGTCACTGTAACTATAGGGGGCATTATAAAATTTCATGACAATATATTGCACTAAAGCGAACAAAACCATTATGATCCTTTTGTCAAGAATACCTACAGTGTGTCGATCTTGCAACCCCATGACCCAAATATTAACCAATCAAATATTTTCATTGAAGGTAAACATTTCATAAATCAGGCATTCAAGGTGACATTTAGATGATCAGAGGCCACGTTGAACACTTTTGGTAAGATCAAAAGATAAGGAAATTCATTGGACAAATATTTGAAATTAGGTCAAAGCGATATTTGATAGATGGGGGAGGAAATAGTGGTTGTATAATGTGGAGAAAGAGCCAGTACCACCCTAGAAATATAGCGGAGTTCCCTCCCCCACGAGGGTATGGACTGGTTCATCGGAAGTCAGAGTCGTGGTCGAGGGTCCACCATCAAATAAAACCTAATTATTTATGGTAAATGCTCATTTCTCCATATGATATCTATTTCATAAAACCATTAATATTATATCACCATCAACAAATCTTAATGATGTAAATTAAATGTGGAGAAGTCTTAAAAACATTTCAATATAAAAATTTGAATTAATTATTATTAAAGAAACATTTGTAAATAACCAAGGAAGATACCATAAAAAGATAAATAATAAATGATATATCAATTGAATATCCCAATTGTATAATAGTAAGATAATTATTAAATCATAAAAATATATAATCTCAAATATACTTAAGAGATAAGGGGAGTTGAGCTTTATAAACATAAAATGTGAAAAAAAAACGTTAAGAATTATAAAAATACCTTCAATAAAATCATGTTTACTTACTAATGTAATGCATGAGTGTAATTTAAAATTATATAAATATGTGTCTAAGACAATGATCAATACTAAACAAAATAATTGATAGAAAATACATAAATTCTAGGATATATTTTATTCACCCCATTTTAATAAATTACACTACATAGTGTAACAAAAAACAGAAAACAATTATATTATAAGAGTCCATTTTAAAATATATTTATATTTATTAATTTAAAAATCAATAGAGAATGTATATATATGATTCATATAATAATCAAACAAATATAAAAACGTATTGACAAAAATAAACCATTAAAGTAAAATTAAACTATATAATTATGAGAAATGGTTTTGGATATATTGTTGATATTAATATTTTCTATCTGGATGAAAAAATATAGAATAATATTACACTAATGATATTTTTTATATCTTTTGGATGATTCTAAAACCTAGAATGTGTGTAAACATATAAATCATATACCTGGATCAATTATTTATTAAAGGAAAACAATAATATTTTATTTATTGTAAATTAAAATTTTTAATATGGAATTAAATTATTTAAGAAGATTATATATTTATAGTAGATAGAGTAGTAATGATAAGTTAAACAGGATTCATATTTTCTCTATGTAATGAAAAAAATAAAGAATTAATTTTGGATCGAAGTTGATTCATAATATAATCTGTTAGAGTAGACGATATAGTCATTATAATTAATCGCATTTTTATAGTTTTGAAGCTTTAGTTTTTAATAGATGTTATTAAATAAGACATTATGTAAAGTTTATGAGAAAAATATAACTGTTCTTAAATGTTAAGTATTATAGTTCAATGAATGATTGATCATATTTTATATTAAAATAAATGATATTGACATTCTCTATTGTGGAAATCTTTCATAATTTAATGTATCTCTTAGATATTTAACACCATTTTATATAAAAATATTCATTGAAACAGAATATTGAAAATCATATATCATATTGATAAAATATAGTTAGTCTTTTTTAATAAAAAATAATCTTTATTTTAAAAATATAAGAAAATTTATTTTTTTGTTAGTTAATTTTTAGTATAATAATATCTAATACACTATAAAATTTTACCTGACCATTAAAATAAATTTTCTCATTACATATAAATAATTTAAATTTATTTATGTTAGTTTTAAAAAATGTTAATCATGAAATAATAACGATTTATTATTTCTTATAATATAATAACTTCTGTTACACTACCCAACTTACTTGGTCATTTCAGGAATAACTAGTCCTCTTAAAATTTTTTATGGTAAACTAAGATGTATTTAATTGTATAATATGTTTTACTACATGGATGAATTTAATATATCTCATGGTTAAATATTGAAATATTTTTTAAAGAATAAAATAAACTGCATGGTCAACTCTATTTAGCCCCTCGATCAATTTGTTTCTTCTATAAAATTAGCAATGTACATGATAGTCAGCTCAGTTGTTCTACATAATCAATCATGACCTGAAAAAATTCCAAATTTTCACCAGGTTTAAGAAAATTTCAAAAAATCATATGATTATATTAAAAACATTAACTATGTTTAATAAATTCTCTAAAAATATTATATAAATTATATATCAATATCAAGGAAAGGAATTTTCAGGTTTCAAAAAATAATATTCATTTCCTAATATTCACAAATCATGAAAATTTATATTGGATACGGATAAAATAGAAATAATTTATTTGATATAAAAAAATAAAAAATGGGAATGTAACACCCCGAGGTTTTACACTATATCTTTTTTCATATAAATTTAATTTCTTTTTTGGCTGGTGTTATACTTAACACCAAGTTTAAATGAGTATTGATATGTTATTAAAATATTACTATTCAATGTGACAATTATAATGCTTCTATTTAGTTTTTGGTATGAATACGACTAAATGAATAATCAAAATTACATGGTTTACAATTGAATAAAATAAATTCTTTAGTTATGAATTTATTAGAAATGAAAATAAATAAATCATCAAAATTAAAATAATTTTTTTTTCTAAAAAACTATTTTTGTGAGCACAATATTTCTTGATCACAATAAATTAAATTAATAACTATTGTGGAATTAAATTAAAGAAATTTATATTTGAAATATTTACTAAAATATTTTACTATTAATCTAATATCTTTCTAATAATGGGATAATAATTGATATTATTTTATTCTAAAGAACTGTATTTTTCTAAAAGAGAGTGTCATTGTTTTGTGATCTCTTATAATGAAAGTAATGTTTAATAAAAACAAAAAATATAATTTATAAATTTAACCTGTTACTTTAAATCAATATTCCAAATTCTTAATATAGTTAATTTTTGATAATTTTCTAAAGAGTTTAATTTTTTTGATGAATAGTAGAAATACAAATTTCTATTAAAAACTGTCATTCCTTTTAATGAATTTAAAACATTAAATATTTTTTAAATTGATTTTAAAACATAATATAAATAAATTATATTATTATTAATCAGTTTATTTAATTTGATTCAATTCTATGTTGAATTTTGTTATAAATACATTTTATACTTATGTAAATGTTCTCTTTGGAAACATAATTTTAATCAAGATTGCATGTTTAATTTTAAGTTATATTCCTCTAATTTTAAGAATTTTATTTTATAATATTGATTATATATTTTAAAACATACTAAATAATATTATTTACTAATTTCATTATAATTTTTTTCAATATTATTATTAAAAACTATGAAATTAAATTATCGTGGTTATGGTTAAAATATTATTTTAGAATTATATGTGTCTATGTTAAAATTAATTTTCAACACACATTGTACTTTTATTTGAAAATTTTGAAATTATATTTTGAATAATAGGATCTAAATTATCTACTAATATTGATGTGTTTTTAGTATTAAAGTGTAAATTACTAAGGTAAATAATTAATACAAATAGTTACTATGGTGAAAGCATGAATGGAAAAAGTAAGTAAACATAAAGGATAATGGAATAACTTGTTTAAAAACTGTTTAGTTTTTTTAACATTGGTTTTCCCGTAACATCCCTACAGTGTCATAAATATCAAATGTTAAGTCAGTTTTTTTAGAGTGACTTCACATTATTTATTAGTTCAAGATTCTTACAAAAATGACACTCTTCCACAATTATAAAAGGTGAAACGCCTCCCTTAAATTTATTATAGATCATGAGACATTGGGAGTCACCAAAAAAGCAAACAATACCTCCCCCAAAACTCTATCCACATTCTGAAGATGATGGTATTTACAATAGATCAAGAATAGATTTCTTCATAATAGATATAAAGGTGGTTTTTCTAAGAAAAGGTGGTTTGAACACTTACTAATGAAGTTAAAGCTGATGTAATAGATTTATAGTCTCCGTATTATTTATGGGACAAAAATTCTATATACACCACTCATTTTTTTTGATTATTATATATAATTACCCTGAATTTTTTTATTACAGTTTTTATGGAATTTATGGGGATCTACATATCCTTAAATGCATATTATTTCACAGGGATTATGATTCAATATTTACCAAAGTGGTAAATGTTTTATTATAAAATATCATTGTGTATTATGATTTTTTATGATTATTCTTATTACAATTAAATATTATGTTCTATATCCCAATAATATCATTAATTGTTTCCTATATTTATTTCGTGATAATATATATTTTTTAATTTTCACCACTTAATGTACTTATGAGACCAAGATAATATTTCTAAGGAATATCAAATTTATTTATCCCTTTGGACATAAATCCTTTTTCTTGTATTAAAATGTTACCAAAAAAATGTTTTAATTTTTTACTCTTGTCCTATTATTGTTGAAATCCATTTTTCATATGTTTTAAATTTAAAAAATGGTTTAAAAGTAATATTATTTTAGTTTTAGTAATGAAGTTATTTTTTAAACCAAAATGTGAATTTAATCATTGTTTTTACAAAATTGAAGTGATAATAGTTTTCTACTATCATGACCACTCAATTATTTAAAATGAAATTTATGGTTTTCTATGAATATTTTCAATGACAAAAATTTTGAAAATAAATAGTGGTTTTTTAGTTAATAAGTTTATTTTTAAAGTAGGTAGGGTATTTTCATTAAAAAGATTAGTACATTTCTAACATTATTTCAATTGATCACCGATAATAGTCTTTGATTATAAATATTTTCTAGAATGAAAATGATCCAAGGATAGCATCAATATTCTTTATCTTGATGGATTGTGACAATGATATGTATTTGTTGACTTACCGAGGCTTTGTTAAAGGATGATTCTTCCATTAAATTGATCAAGGTACAAAAATTGAGGCTGAGTTATGGTCTATGATTAAAGAGATCAGGTATGCCACTCATTATGGTTGGTGACATATTTGGGTGGAATCTGACTCCATCACTGCGGTGCACATCCTCAAATCTCGATCCAGATATGTTCCATGGAAAATCCTCCCTTTCTGGAGTGAATTCCTTTAGATTATTGACCACATTCATCTTGAGGTCACTGATGTTTTCAGAGAGTCCAATCAGGTTGCGAATGCTCTGTCAAAGTGGGCTATTTTAGAGGCATCCTCGGGATAGCCTTTTATTACTCTTTATTTTTTCTCTTATCTTGTTGACTTGGATGTGCATGGTGTTTCTTATCCCCATTTGTGTAAACCCCCTACTCTACCACACTCTTTGGTTTTATAATAAATTTGTTTTAGGGTTGGGCTTGCTCCGATCCTGAACCAGTTTTCAGTATGTATATGTTGATCAAACTCCTTTCTTTTTAGTTGTTATAATATGATGAATTGATGAAATGATTATGAAAACTTTTTCTTTTCCATGGGTTGTAACATGATTAAATGTTTACGAAAACAATTTAATTTATATGATTTATGAT
Organism: Viscum album; assembly: GCA_963277665.1. Lineage (NCBI taxonomy): Eukaryota > Viridiplantae > Streptophyta > Magnoliopsida > Santalales > Viscaceae > Viscum > Viscum album. The sequence continues at coordinate 1,350,892,185 of OY728153.1, read as the reverse complement.
ATTTTGAATGTTTTATTATCTTATGGAACACATATGTTTTATTTCTATTATTTGATTTTTGGGACGTTAATTATATATGTCCAATGAATTGGTTAAATATGGAAAGCCCATGAGGTAAATATGTTATGCATACACCTGATTTCATGTTCAATATTTCTTGTGTGGGTGTGGTTTTCATGTCTGTAAAATTATGTAATCACTTAGTTATCAAGTCCAATTTTATTTCATGGTCCTGGATTTCATGTCAATAAGATTAATCATAGAAATGGTTTTAATATCTTCCAAATTATTTGTAGTCATAGATTTCATTTCTATTATATTATGAGATGGATTGATTTCATTTCCTTAACTTATTGAGTGAACTTTTTTCTATTTATACATGCTCATAGTTTTATAAGAATATATTTTTCCCATTAATATGTATATGTTTTGTTCTCATGGGGAATTTTCTTTTAATTCATTTATGAATCATGTCTTATGGAGTTCCAATATTTATTCCACGACACATAATTATGATATAAGACTTATAGTGTACAATTATTAATGTTTTTTCTCATGATCTTATACACCTTTACCCATGTTATCCTTATGTGATCACTTATATCTACCTTTTTTCCTTTAATGAGCATCTCATCCCACCCTTTCATATATATCCATTCCTCATGTTATATAGAATTGTGTTTAGTTGGGTCTATACAAGAAGATAACTTTATGGGAATATCACAATGTGATATGTTGAAGATATATCACGAAATAAGAATATTGTGTATATAGTATCCAACAACACTAAAACAATATAGTCCTTAAGGGTGTTTTTATTATTATTATTTAATATTCATATTTTAATATAGGATGTCTATGTATAAAAAATATGGATTAATATTGATGTTATAATATAATGTTTTAGTTATCCTTTTGAAATTAGGACGAGAAAACATTAGAAAGTGTCATAATAATATGTCTATGTATAAGAAAGTATCCTAGAATTTTTTCTGAAATATATAGAATGTAGTTTCTAAGAAATTTCACACCATTATATATACAAAATTTATGTGGTTCTAGAACAGTTGTAACTTTTAGTAATAATTGGAAAATGTGGGTTGGTATTTGATATGATCTTCTGCAGGGGTACAACAATTAGTGTTGTTACAAACATAGTTTGAAACTCCCGGTGGATATGTTTTAGAAACCCATTGAGTCTTTAAAAATCATCATGAATGGTTGGAATAGATTTTTACTATGAATGGACATGATTAAACCTAAGGATTCATATATTAAAAAAAGTTATTATTATTTAAACATACTATAAAGTTTTTTCATGATTACATGGTTTCCCACAATGAATATTATTTCTCACTCTATGATTTTTGTTTTAGTCAATGACTAGAACCTAATGAAATCTTGTGATCAATAAATGTGATAGATAATGAAATGACCAACCCAATGAGAAACCAAATGTATTAGAAGATGTGTTGAAATAATTTGTGAATTTGATCACTCAACTCTATCAAGATATAATTAGTAACAGTAGTCATGTTTATCTTTTGAATTTACCAAGGAGAGAGCGACATGCCATTGAGTATTTTAAGAGGTAAAATATACCCTCCTTATATGGTAGTTATGATCAACTGTTTTTTGAGAAATGGATCAATGTGATAGAAATTATATTTCAAATTCTTAAGTTCTTGAACAATGAAAAGGTTATCCATGCTATTTATCATTTGGATAGAGAAGAAGATTAGTGGTAGAATCTTATTATGAGAAAGAAGAAAGAGGATGATATTGAATCAATGAAATAATATGAGTTTTAGATGATATCTTTATATTATGTAATTCAATTTTATTTAATATTCAATCATTGAGAATGAATTACATAATATTAATCATTGTAATGATTAATACATTGGTAAAAATAAGTAATATTTTAAAATAATTACATGGAATGCTTATAAATTAACAAAAAATTCATCAATTCTTCATAGGATAGAAACCAAGTCAGTAAAATTTATTATCTATAAAAGATTTTTCTAACAATTTATAAATCGTTCAATGAGAACTCAAATTGAAAATAGAAGTAGAAATCACTCATGGTTATGGTGATAATAAAATGAAGATGGTGTTTCAAGGAAACTCTATTGGAATATCACTAGGAGGGAAGAACATTTTTAAACCTCATACTTTCCAAATATGTTTTAAGGAACACTATGTTTAATGAATTAAATGAAAAATAAGATATATCAAGTATGTGATATATGTCCATCCTGAAATGGACTGTATAGTGACAGTGAAAAAGCTAGTCAATAAATTGAATAATGAGAGGGTACAACAAAATACACTACCCACCATTCTCTTCTATATATGAAAGGGGTTTGGGAATTATGAAAATAAATTCTCCAATTTAAGGGATAATAAGAATAATATTCCCTAACATCCTATAAATAAAAATAAAAAATGGAATATTAATTAAACAACAATAGCTGAAGTGAATCATGATAATTAGGGAACACTTGAACATCACTATAAAGTGTGGAATTTAATAATGGAGTCTATATCAAATAACCCCAATAAATATCATATAATTTATCCTTCAATGATATTTGATGTGATAATAATAATTTATATCTCTCTCTACATAGATTATCGAATAATGAAATCACATTTGATTTTATAAATCTACATATGATTGTATATTAGTGAAAGGATGAACCCAATATTTAAAAGGAAATGTTTTCATATAATATAGGATATTATTTTAGGGATAAAAATTGAATAATATTTTATAGGAATATATAATTTAATTGTAACATTATTTTGGATGATAATTATGGAATATATATTTTATTATCTGACTTTATGAGTGATTAAAATTATATACAGATAAATTTTAAGTTGATCACAGATGGATGTGAGATCAAATCATTCAAATATTTTTGATTAATTATTTTTCAATCATATGTTAGAGGAAACACAAGATTAACTATTCATATAATGTTTTATGTTTAGCATTGGGTGATATTTTTGATGTTTTGGAACATAATTATTTTTATTTATCCACATTGGATATCTTGTGCTACAATTTTTTGTTTCGGTAAATATATTGAGATAGGGGGAATAAATTTCCATCCTTTTATGGACCATATAATATAATTAAATTAACATTTAATATATCAACCATGAAAAACTCTTCTTGAATTTTACTTTAATAGAGTAAGAGATGACATGTAAGTTGATTGAAGAAGAACTAATGTATGATGGTGTTTCAAGAAATGGAATTAAACCAATTTAGTATATTTTATTCAGAAAAATACTGATCATTACTAAAAGGATATTTAAAAAATGTTGTCATATAACCATCATTTCCTTTTAATATATGGTATTTGTAACGTCCCTGGTATTTGGAGCAAGTTGGAATCCCAACCCACTTTAAATTTTTGGGGTTTGGTGGGTTAATAAACTATTTTATAATTTATAAGAAATAATTAATGATAATTACATGAACCCAATAATTGTTTAGATGGTTTTAGATGATTTAAAAGGGCCTTGGGTGTTTGGATGGTTTTTCGGTGCATTAGAGGCCCAAATGAACTATTTAGGAGAATTGAAAATGAGGTTAATAGATATTGTTAATAGTGTGACTTGTTGGTGTAAACTGTTAAATGAATTTTGAAAATAGGCATGGTTTGGAAAACCATGTTGTGTGGGTGGGTGTCCATTTGATTTCTCTTTATTTTTTATCTAGGAGTATTTTCACAGTTTGTGAATTATTTGGGAAAACCGTTTTCTTGCCACACAGTTGGGGAAAATATTACGCCAGCTACATGGTTTGTTCTATTTATGTACTTCCATTACACTATTTCATACATGGATTTCACATAGTTAAGAATAAACTTACTGTATAACCATATGGTGTGTGGCTCCTAAGAAATAGCAGCCACACAGTTATCGCATGGTATGGAAAATCATACGAGCTGATCAGGATGCCCATTAAAGGGATGAAATGAATGTTTTACCTCTCCTTAAATTTCATTCCTTAGTCCTTCCTTTCTACTTCCATGGTCACACAAACAAATGTGACTGTTTCTCTTTTCATCCTCCTCTAGGTATTGATACCTCATTTTCTTTGAGATATGTTCTTCAATTCATTTTTGACATTGGTCTGTATCGGTATGGAACTACCCTATCTAATTTATATTTTTTTACATATCCGCATGAACCTCTAAATCTATGAAATTTGTGTTTACCTGCTTCTAGGGAGTTCATCTAAAATTTCAAATTGTTCCAAACATGATCGAGTTAGAGGCCAAGATCAAACATGCCTATTTATATGACTATGAGGTAGGTGGTGTTTACTTTTCTTTGTTATTTCGTTAGTTTATTTGGGGACCAACTATTAGATTCCCTTTGTGTTTTCTGAACAAGACCATTTAATTTAAATTGTTTATTTGAATTAATAAAATTGAACCTCTTGAGATTCCAATGGGAATGCTTTCATGAGACTACAAGTGGTTTGGGCTTTATGATATGATCTGGATCATAGGCAGTTAAGATGGGGTGTGTCCTTTTTGTTAAATTGATGTGTTTTGTTGAATTAGATTTATTCAGTTAAATTATAGGGAATTGTTATATAAATATAAATTTCATATGATGTGATATTAGAATTCAATAGAACATGAAGGGATTGGTTGGAGGAATATGATAGTGTGGGATATATGTTTTGAGTATATTTTTGCCTCATGCTGGGCTTGTTATGAGAAATATATATGTTGTTTTGGTGATTTTGATCACATGTTTTCTTATTCATTATTGGTTTAGGCAGTTATTCCATTAGGTTAGATGTATTACAGGAGATATGTGGGATTTAATGGCCTTTGTATTGGAGTTCCATGGTCTTAGGGGAACTAGGTGTTGTTTTATGTGTCTTAGGCTCTAATTGGTGATTACCTCTCGACCATATTCAGAGATTCACAATTTGGGGTTGTGTTCACATAGGTTCACTCAGATTATTAGGTGGTGTTGACTAATCGTGTGGGTATAGTCCCCCAAGTTGTTTCAGATTAGGTAAATGGATTGGGGTTCTTTCTATATAAATCCATGAGTATGGGTAGGTTCCATCCGATGACATAATTGAGGTTATATTTTGGGGGATGAGGCTCTCCGTTCTGGAGGACATTAGGTTTGGATCATTATGGAATATATATTTTTACATACCATTGGTCATTGGTTGTTGAACCGATTGTGAATATTATTTTAGGACTGGTATTGATGTTCCTATAGCAAATATGTATGATGTCGATGGTTTATTTAGGTAAGGGGTATTAAGATCTATATTTTTTGATTACGCAAGCCCTCGTGGTGTTGGTTACTGGGTTGATGGAACATGCTGTTAGGTGACATTTGGATATAGATCAAGAGGGTTTACCTCATACTATATGACAATAACGGATGCCTTGTAATTTTACTTAGAATCCTCTACAATATGGCATAACTGTGTTGGATGAAGCAGGTAATAGCTTCATGGGGGGAATTTGAGCACCAAAGAAGGTTGTGTTTATATTTTATATAGGAACTAACTTCTTTAATTTTTTTCGATACAAAAATTCTAGATTAAAATTTAAAGGTTTGATAACATTGGTGGTGACCTACTAATACTTGTTCTCATATAATACATGGGCCCTTCATGATTCTTATAGACTTTATACTTTTATATTATAGTAAATTCATAGGTTTAGGTGCTGGTTCATAGTCGATGTTAACTTTGGATGGAATGCAAGGAACCATTGATTCTTTCCCCATATAATGTTATCTATTTTTCCCCTTTTGTATCACTATTCTAATTATATGTATATATTTATTTTTGTTCATGGGAATCAATTTTATGTTACTGTATTCTATGAACTGTATTGGATGCATGATATTTTTTTTGTATCTAAAAGGGCATGTTGACTTGATTATTTATTTCTACACTTGTTCTTTAGTTATTTTTGTACTATTTTTTTATATTATTTGTTCTTCCACCAAGGGAGAGGTACTTGTTCGAGTATGTTGTTCTTTTTTCCATTTCTTATTGTATATTTATGATAGAACATTATTAAATCATCACCAATGGGTATAGTCTACCCAATATCTCCTTTTTATTCCCTCACTATTTTTCAGAAATATTTGGCTTTTGGGTAGGCATGCTTAAGGCCTAGTGGTACTCGGACCATTTCACAATTAAGTTGGAAATCAGGTTGTGGAGCTATATTATTTTACTCACCTATTTGTTTTATGGTTTTTTAATAATTAACATTACCATGGTCATTCACCATCTTATGATAAAAAATATTAGACATTATTTTTTATCCATGTTCATAAGTACACATCCAACTAATGTTATACTATTTTAAACACATTTATGTTATATTCTAGATGATCTTCTAATTTCATTTTCCCCTGTTTTAAGATAATGTTTTATTTTCACTTTTTATGATGTAAATGTTCCAAAAATAAATTTTGAAATGTCAAACACATGATTATCGAGGATAGGTTAAAAATATGAGGATGATATATATTAATGTGGTACAAAATGAAACACCTCAATATTTTATGAAATATTTTTCAAATTAAATTAAATTTCTATGATATTTTGTGTTACACACAACATTGAGATTAAATAAACTAGAATATAGTATTATATTATTATTATTATTATTAAATAGTGCAATTTTAACCTAGATTTCAAATGGATGAGTATGAATAAGAATAACTGAATTATGAATTTTATACGGATGACACATGCATGTGATAAATTCATTGGTTATCAATTTACTACAAATGAAATAGCATCATTGAAAGTCTAAGAAATGATTTTCTGAAAAATAATTTTATGCATGCAATGTGTCTTTATAATAAAAAATTAAATTATAAATTATTGGAAAAATAGTTTTTATAAATTATATTTATTATATGTTAAATCAAATGGTATACGTTAATATCATAATTATTTTTCATGGGATAATGATATACCCAAATTTATGCTTAAAAATTTATTTTTCTAAAATAAAATTTTGTTGTTTTTTGCACACTAATTTAAAAAAAAAATTATCATTTTATAGAAATTTTATTTTAAAAAAGTAACATTATTTTTGAATTAAATGTGAAAAAAATGTCTGTAGAGTTAATTTTTTAGAATTTTCCAAAAAGGAATAATTTTTAGATAAGTACTGAAAAATACTAATTTTCATTTAAAAGAGTTTTTTCATTTAAAGAGTATAAAAAGATCAATTTTTTAAAAAAATGGATTCAAAAATAAGATTAGTTAAATAATATTATAATTTATCCAATTTATTTAATTTGAATAAATTTCATGATGATTGTTTTTATAAAACCCTTTAAAACATTGGTAATCGTTTTCTTGGAAAACAACTTTTTGTTGTACTTTTTTGTTTTATTTTAAATTAAAATCTACCACATCATTCCATTGTTTTTATAATATTTATTATATATTTGTTATTATAATAATTAATATTCTTTAATATTCTTTAATTAATATTTTTTCATAATGAATAGTAAAAACTATAAATATTAATTACAACAGTTAAAATAAAAATATGTTTTTTTACGTTACCAAAATAAATGTTATAATTAATATCACATATCCATTTTAGTTTAATTTGATAAATTGGATATCATATTTAGAATTAGTAGTTCAATATTTTCAATTATGCTGCATTTATTTTTAGTATTAAATGATAAATTAACATTGTAAAGAATTAAAAATTCTGTTACTATGATGCTAAAATGTAAAATTATGTAATCATTATGGGAAAGGGAATAAATTTTTAAAAACATGTTTATTTTTATATATTGGAGGTTTTAATCAACCATTAATTCCCTACAATCCATTTTTTATCAATTTTGGATGACCATTATTATAGATTTAATTTCCTTTATCGAATAGTTTTGGGTATTTAAAAAATATAAATCCTTTAAATTTATAAAATAGAGACTCCTCCTTTAACTTATTCACATCTCTTAGGACATTTAGCTCAATCAAAACCAGATGAAATACCTCCCCAACATCCCGAGAAATATTTTAGATCTGTTGGTTTCCCCATTATATCAACCCTAGAGACCTTAATAAGAGATCTAAAGGAGTATTTTCTAAGATAAGGAGGTTCCAACATGTATAGCAGATGCTTGGTATGAGGTAAGACATTAATAGCCTCTCTTCTATTTCTGGAAAAACTATTCCATATTCACAAATGTTTTTTATTGCTGTATATAATATAAATTAATTTATTTAATAATATTTCTTATGAACATTATTTGGATCTACCGATCCATATATGATTATTTCATTCATAGGGCTTTTGATTCAAATGTTTCCATCATGTTCTGGGTTTTCTAATACAATCTAATTATTTATTGAGACTCTTTTAATTATGTTTATTATAATGAATTATTTTTATCTATATCTCAATAGTATCATTAATTTATTCACCTATAGTTATTTTATGAGAATACATGTTTCCCATATTTTATCCTCTCTTTATGTACTCAACAAAATGTGGTAATATTTTTATTGAAACCTACATTATTTATCTCTACGGTTGAAAATAATTTTTCTTCAATGTCCATGTTTTCAAAAAAATGTTTTTAAAATATTTTAATATTATCCTATGAGTATTGAAATTTATTTTTAACAATATTTTTCTATTAAAAAATTATTTAATTTTTATATTCATAAAAGTTTCCAAATGAGGCACTTTTGACTTTTTATCAAAAATGTGAAAGGAGTCCTTATTTTAACATATATGGTGTTAACATAATTTTCAACCACTATAAATGATAAATAATTACAACTTATTTTATGTGTTTCAAATTATATTTTAAAGGAATGTTATTTATAGAATATTTTTTCATTTTTATAGATTTAAAATATGTGATTTTAAAAGGGGAAAGGTTATTTAATTAAAGAATGTTTTAATGATCTTATAATTTTACTTCTACTTATAAATGAGAAAAACCATTATTTATAATTTATCAATACTTGGAATATGATCCAAGGATACAGTCATTAAAAATTATATATATGAGTTATAATTTTGATTCCATGTGGTCTATGAAAATTATTAATTTTCCAAGGGTTACACTAAGTTGAGTAGATGAAATGATTTCGAAACATGTTTCTTTTCCATGAGTTGTACCATTATAAAATGTATAAGAATATCATTAAAATTATATCAGTTATTCTATGAATAATATTTATTATCTTATGGAACACATATATATCATATTCAGTTTTTATGTGTGGGTTGGAATTTATATAGTCTTCCAATGCATTGGGTAAAAATAAATTAATCACGGGGAAACTATTTTTTCATGAACCTGATTTCATCATCATGATTTCATGTGAGAGTATAGTTTTCATGTACATACTATTATTTATGGATCTATTTTTCATACACATAATTTAATGGGAGTATAAGGATTCTTGTCCATAAACGTTTTCATGGACATGGAATTCATGTATATATGATTAATTATGGAAATAATTTTTATGTCCATAAGATTATGTGGGGGATGATCTATTATACATAACAAGATGAGTGAACCATTTTATATTTATACATGATGATAATTTTATACGCTTGTGTTGTTTCGAAATTCTTATGACTATGTTGTTGCACTGAAACAAGAATTCCATGATTTTGTTTTATATTATTTGGGATTATTACGAGTCTGCGAAAATTGACTGTGTGTGATTCGGTTTCCAGGTGTGCCCATGAAATTTTTTTTGAACTTTTCTATGTATGTTTAGTAATCATAGGGGGTTCATTTTCTATCATTTCAACCGGTGCTAGGATTAAAAATCTAAGAGAATCGTTGAATCTGTATCACCATGATTCTCATAAGGGAGGCTTAACTTCAACTACAGTATGTTGAGAGAAATTGATAAATTTTTCACATTACAATAAAAATTAACATAATGAAGTTATTTTATTTCTCTTCTGTAACTATTGAGCTGTGGTGGCATGACCATGACTTTTCAACCCAATTAATGGCTTCCCTCTTCGGTTTTGTAACATCGACGTTGTAATAGTGAATTAGGTTAAAAAATGAACTACACTAATGTCAGGAAACATATTTGGATCCTTATTCTATTTAATAGAAGCTCAGGCATGGTATTTTTAAACTATGGTGAGGAACCTCGGTTGAAGTGTTGTGGTGACTTCCACCGAGGAACATAGGCTAGGATGATAACATGGGAGGAATCAAATCGATAACAATGAACGCCAGTTGATTCGTTATGGACAAATCTCTTTCCACCACCGTGACATCTCCAATGTAATCTGAGGTAGAGGGTTTATTTAAAAAATATTATCATTGATTAATTGAATAATCTCTTGTATTTTTTATGCTAACGTGGAGGGTGCGAGCCAAATGAACAAGGTTGTACACTATGTCACATTGTTCATGTTTCATTCTTTAGGGGAAAAATTTCTAACTCGATGGAAAGTAGAAATCGGGTAGCACAAAACGATGGAAGCATCCAGAGAGGGCCGTAGGTGTGTCCAGAAGTATCAAAAGACTAAAAAATCTCACTCGGTGGCCCATGGAAGATCCCCCAACATGACACTGGTGACCGGAGCTGATGGTGGAGGCGGTCGTATGCCCTCACTGGCCATATTTGAGGGCGGTGTCGCGCGGTGCCATAGTGGATAGAAAGGTAACTAGCTAAGCCATCCATAGAGGTGGGAGGTGGTGTGCCATTTCACGACATGGTGAGAAGGCCACGGCCAGGAAGTCGCAACAAAAAAGGGGACCTAATCCCTACGGGTCCCACGGGTGATGAGGCGGTGCCTCCTAGTGCTGCCATTTTAAGTGTCATTCGGGAGGCAGGCCGCACGACTCCCGTGGCCCTGCCGAACTGGGTTGGCGTTGCCCAACTGGGCTCGTCCAGGCCAGTTCGGGCCGGGTCGGACCAGACCTGGACACCTCTCGGGCCGAAAATTCATAGAAGGTTGTATCTTGCGAACCGGACGTCCCTCTAACGAATTTTCAATGGCACTATAATCAATGGAGCTTGATGGTCCTTTTGAGATACTCCAAATGAGTTTTAAATAATTTGAGTGTATAGTTTGGTTGGATCAACTATTCGTGGGACTTCGTTCCAATTAAAATATCTCTGATCGCTTGTGGAGTGGTTCCTCCCAAAAAAAGTTTACAATGAATGGGAATCCTATGCCTGGATTAGAAGTGAAAAATGATTGTGATTCCATACCTAGAGATTCTGTGTGAATCAAAACTGAGAAATTCTATGTGAATCATCATCAAGTGATTCTGTGTGAATCAGCCCCAATTGATTCTGTATGAATAATCACCCAACAATTCTTTGTGAATTAGCACCCAACAATTATGTGTGAATCAGCATCGAGCAATTCTGAGTGAATTAGCACCAATCGATTTTGTGTGGATAACCACCATGTGATTCATTGTGAATTAGCATCGCGTAATTCTGTGTGAATTGGCACCGAGAGATTCTGTGTGAATCAGAACCCAGCGATTCTATGTGAATCAACACCAATCAATATTGTGTTGGTTTAGCAGGGGTTAGTACCTATCGATCATGTGTGGGTTAGTATCAGATCCTGTTGACATATTATGATGATCTAGACTTATGACTAACCATCTGTACTACTGTACGTAAGTTATACCTGGTTTGATCTATTTTTTGTGGATTGTGATTGAGATCATTCTTTTGGATTTACTTTGTGGTAATCTGACAGACCTTCAGGTGTCTCGGGGTCCCTACTAGTTATTGTTATACTCACCCATGCAAGGTCATTACCCGCACCCTATTATGTCTTGGGTAGACGATGGTCAACCATTACTGGGACTCAGGGAGCTAGGACCTGGCAGTGGATGATGGTGATTATTGATGTGTAGAGCTATGGAGAAGAGATGTACCAACAATTCAGGTAGGATCCCTAGTGGATGATCTCAAGAGATGTTTTTTGTTTTCTGTTGTAGTTGTATCTTTTATGTAGGGCTTGTATTCTAGCCCCTTACTTTTAGTACACAATTTAACTACATTAGTTTTTCTTCATTATTGCATGTTTTATGTTCTAGTCTGTGTTTATGTAGAGGTTTAAAGAAATAAATTTCCAATTTTAGGGATATGCATTTCTTGTTCAAGTATCCAACCCCTGGCCTATGGAAGGCGGGCTTGAGGTAGTAACATCATGGGCCCCAAGGGACTGGTCATGAAAATTTGGTATCAGAGGGAGGTTCTACTGAAGAACATGGACTCTAATGTTTTTAATAGAGTAATAGTATTTTGTGTTTTGATTGTGGTTTTCAGTTCAGGGAGTCCATTGTTGGTGCAGAGGTCGACGTATCCATACACAAGGACCCTAAATTCTGATTTCTGACTCGGTCCATGAAAACACTGATTGAATGTGTTTTGGAAATGTTTTTACTTGATCACTTTTGAGTCATCTCATGAGGTATATGTTATTTACTGTGGTGCACCTATTTATTTTTAGGATGCTTCCGCATAGACAACCAGCCTGGATTCTTGATAGAGTAAATGAGGATGGCCCACTGAGCGATGAGGCATTGGTGAAGGACCCTCTTAATATGATAGAACCTTCAGGTGGTGCACCAATAATAACACCACCCTTTGGGTTGCATTTACCACCATCCCCACTAGAAGATGGTGCACGGTAATAGAGCACGTTGGACAAGTTCCAGTGCTAGATACCTCTGAGGATTCGAGACGAGATAGATCCCCAGGCAGCTGAGGACTAGCTGGAGTATGTGGATAGAGTTTTATGGCCTTAATTGGACACAAGCAGAGTAGATGGTGATCCTACCTTCTAGTTTTTTCCTAGTAATTAATGGAAGATGGTGGAGCCTTACATTCTAGTTACATGACAAGCTGACACAATGCCTGGATGGACATTGGGAGCTTCTTTAGGGCAGAGTTCGTTCTAGTGACACTATGTCTATGCGTATCCAAGAGCTACTTCACATATAGCCGGGAAACTTATCAGTGGCCTAGTAATCGGTGTGATTCGTAGATCTCTCTCACTACTCCACCAATAGGGTGCATGACCCATTATTTAGGGCCTAAAACCTTCAGCAGGGTCTTCGGTATTAGATTAGAGTGACGATGATATCACTCAATAACATGAAATAGGCTGGAGTGCTTGAGCGGGCATTATTGGTGGAGAGCTTCTTAGCTGATCACGCACCAACGGTGAGAGCCAACGATGGACGATACGTACCTGATTCGTCTATAGTATGCAGTACGAAGATGATGCAATAGTCTAAATAGACCAGACCTTTCGGAGGGTGAGCCCCTATTGTAGGGTCAGAGGTGTAGAGCTCACGAGGAAGAGGGGGTCATCAGAGAAGAATGTTGTGCTTAATGATTGGAGGGTAGTGACACATGGCTCGCGACTGCCTGACCTGCCATACGATCGATCACAAGAAGGTTGAGGAACCACTGAGGCAGCGGACAAGGTTCGAGGGAGGAGGTCTGTAGGGTGCCGGATGTGGCAGAGGAGCATTTTGTGCACTAGGTGGTGGAGACTATTTAATATTCTACAACCAACACCCTCAGGTGGTACACCCCGACCATATGGAGCAGGTGGTCAGGGGCGAGCTTAGATACATGCAGCAAAGGCATACGACCACAATGCTCTGGAGATGATTAGAGGTATAATCTATGTCTTTTCTCAACGATATTCAGTATATATAGAATTGGTTAACAAACACTCTTTCATTTCCACATCTCTCGTTCGGAGCTCAGAGATTCCGATGGATATGTTGGCTCAATTATTTCGATTAGAGACTCCTACAGGAGAAGAATCAACAATTACACACTGGTGTAGGCAGTGTCATCTCACTATAGGAGGCAAGAGATTTGGCTGGGTTCTCATAGTAGTAGCATCAAGCCCGTGAAACATCATCTTGGGTACGGACTAGCTATCCAGTGAAATTTTTGGTGTGTCCATGAAGATGGGATTAGGTTTACCTTTACGGTTGAGGTGGAAACCATTGCAGCACATGATGGACTATCTTGGAGGATGGTGTTGTTGATTACTCATCAGTTAGCTAGTCTCACTATTCGAGTAGTTGATTTGAGGAGTATGAGTTATCCTATAGTGGTAGACCAGTATGCTGATGTGTAAAAATGATGATGTTTCGGGACTACGTCCTTGCAGAGATGTAGAATTTCACATCGACCTATACTGTGGGATGATAGTGATATCTACCATATCATATCAGATGGATCTTGTGAAGCATTGTGAGATGAGGGTACCATTGGAGGACATACAGGGAAAGTGGTTTGTAAGGCCAAGTGTTTCACCATGGGCATCATCGATCTTGTTCACCAAGGAGGAAAATGGGTATCTAAGGCTTTTTGTGGAATATCCGTGCCTAAACCAGGTGATCGTGAAGAACAATTATCCTCTCTTGATGATCGATGATCACTTCAACTAGATTAAGAGATCTCATTTTTTTTCAAAGATATACCTCAGATCGGGCTATCACTAGCACATGATACGAGACATGGACGTACCCGAGACAACCTTCATATAGAGGTATGGCCATTACATATTCTGGGTGATTCCATTTAGTATGACCAACTGTCCAACTGTGTTCATGGGGATCCTAAATTGGATCTTCCACCCATACCTTGATCACTTCATGGTGTTCTACATTAATTAAATCCAGATATACTCCGCATCGGAGGAGTACCATGCCACACACATGCAGATAGTTCTGGATAAACTCCGAGAGAACCATATTTATGGGATTATCTCGATGTTCTGGTTCCCGATATGAGAATTATACTTCCTAGGGCACGTTATCTTGGATGTTGGAGTTTCATTGGAAACAAAAAAATATAGAATTATTGCTTTCTAGGTATCCACCTAGGAGTGTGACCAAGGTGTGGAGTTTCTTGGGATTTACCTGGATACTAACATAGGTTTGTTCCTTACGTCTCTAGGGTATAGATACCCTTGTCATCCATGATGAAGAAGGGGAATCCTTTATTGTGGATGGAGAAGTTCCAGTAGATTTTCCAAGAGCTGAGGCATAGGCTGACGAGTCTCCCATCATGAGACTAACTATAGAGGGAGGTGGGTATGTAGTCTACTACAATGCATCGAGGACCAGACAAGGATGTGTCCTAATGCAGGAGAAAGTAGTGATCGTCTATGGATCATGTTAGTTGAGACATCACAAGCAGAACTATGCTACCCACGACCTGGAGTTAGCAGTAGTGTACTTTGCGCGGAAGATGTTTCTATACTACTTGATGGGTGAACATTTTACAGTCTAATATGATCACAATAGTCTGAGGAATATCTTTTCTCAGAAAGACCTGAACCTAAGACAGAGACGATTTCTAGAGTTCATCCAGGACAATGAATTTGAGATAGTCTACACTCATGGGATGGTAAATCTTTTAGCAGACACACTTAGTAGAAGGTATGTCCAACATTTGAAGAGTGAGGTGACAGAGAATCTATCCTCATTGCAGATATCCTTTCTGAATAGAGATGAAGTAGCATACCTTTAGTATATGACTGTTACTCCACCACTTCTTCAGCGAGTTCGGGAGGCACAACTTGGGGACATGAACTATGAGGCCCGACTTGCTCAGATATCCTTAGGACAGGCTCTTAATGGACTTCATGAAGGTGGAGAGCACCTCATAATTTTTAGAGGATGCACCATGGTACCAAAGACTCTTCAAGAGGATGTGTTGAAGGAGTTCCTCATATCCATTTAAGCGGTACATCATGGAGTGGAGAAGATGTTCCAGGACCTCCAGAATTTGTACAGGAGGCTAGTGATGAAGACAACAGTGGTAGATTTTACTTCCTAATGACTCACTTGTCAGTAATGATAGTCATGAATCAGGTACCAGTATGCTTATCTCAGCCAATTGAGGTTTTATAGTGGAAGTGGTATGGTATATCCTTTGACATCTTAATGGGGATACCACATACGTCCAGGGGACATGATTCCATCTAGGTGGTCGTTGACCAACTCACCAAGTCAACCCACTTCCTACCCATTAGAGATTAAGGATTAGAAAAGAGTGTGGGACAAATCTATATATAGAATATTTTATGACTTCACGGGGTTTCATTGACGATCGTCTCAGATAGCAATGATCATTTTATATCTTATTTGTAGATGAGATTATTAGAAGTGTTTGGGACTCAGCTAATTTTGAGCCCCACCTTCCATCGTCAGACAAATGTTTAGGTAGAGAAGACCATTAAGACACTCTAGGACATGCATCTTGATTGTGTCCTTGATTTTGGCCACAGTTCAGTTGACCACTTTCCCCTGATGGATTTCATATTTAACAATAGTTATCACTCAACCATCTGCATGAATTTTTTTGAGTCCTTGTACGGATGACCATGCATATAACCTTTTTTCAAGACAAACCCATAGGAGTCAGTACATATGGGTCTGGAGTTGGTTCCAGCAACCACATAGAAGGTGTAGATCGTCCAGGAGCGGTTGAAGACAGTATAGAGCCAGTAGAAGTCTTATGCTAGAAGGAGACAAAGACCCTTTGAGTTTGAGGAGGGAGACCATATCTTCTACAGGTATCACCCCGATTAGGATTACCGAGGTTTGGCCGAGGCTCGAAGTTATCTTTGTGGTTGATCATACATTTCCAGATCCATAGTAGAGTAGGTGAGATGGCGTACCATCTAGATCTTCTCCCACAGATGCAATGGGTGCGTAATGTTTTCCATGTTTCATTGATGAGGAAGTAAGTGCATGATCTATCATATGTTATTTAATGGGGTGATCTGGACATAGATGATGGGGAGACATTTATAGAATTCTTGGTAGAGATAGAGGATCAACAAGAGTGAATCCTTCGTGGGCAGTCAATACCTCTAGCGTGAGTTCGTTGGTAGCACAAGAATCTTTAAGAGATCGCATGGGAGTGGGAGGCTCAGATACGTGATCAATACCCCCCATTTTATCCCATTGTTTTGTTATAGATTGCTAGGATGAAAATCCCTAAGGTGGGGAGAATGTAGTGACCCAGAAATTACAGGATTTTATTAAAATTATTTGGGATTATTACTAGTTTGTGATAATTTTAGACGCGTGAATTTCAAGGCCTAGTGTGCCTGTGAGAAATTATTTGAACTTCTATTGGCTGGTTTAGTAAAAGTATGGGTGAGGTTTTCTATATTTTGAACCGGTTCTCGGATTAATAATCTGAGGGCACCGTTGAAACTGGAGCACCAGGATTCTCTTAAAAGAGGCTTAACATCAACTGCAGTAGGTCATGAGAAAAAGGAAAATTCTGGAATTTACAAAAAAACAATAAAATAACTTAAAAAAGTTATTTTGTTTCCTTTCTGTAACTATTTAGCAGTGGTGGGGGGACATTGGAAATTTTAATCCATTTAATGGCCTGATTTTTCTGTTTTGTATCCTTAAATTATAACATTAAACATGGTTCAAAAATGAACCGTAATGATGCCATGCAACACATTTGGATCATTATTCTATTTAATAGAATCTCTAGCATGTGCTTTGGAATGAAGGTGAGGAACTTCTGATAAAGTGTTGCATCGATATATACTATGGAATGGAAGCGTGGATGAAAACATTGGAGGAATCAAATCTGGAAAGACGAACGTCGGTGGCTTCGTCAATCACGGATTCTCCTTCCACCATCATGACATCTCCAATGAAATCCAGGGTAGGGGTTATTTATTAAATATTATATTTTATGAATTGAATAATCTCCCACTATTTATCATGATAACACATATGGCACGGTCCAACTGAACAAGGTCAGACCCTCTGCCGATTTGTTCATGTTGCGTTCTTCGAGGGGAAAATTTACAACTCACTATATTGTAGAAACCGGTTAGCATGAAACTATGGTGACATATCAGGAGGGACGTATGCACGTCTGAAAGGATGAACAGACCATTGAAGCTCACTCGGTCTCCCACAGATGATCTGCCAATGCGGCCCTAGTGACCGGCAGCTGGAGCCCACCGGCCGCGAATGAGGGAGGTGTCACGGTGGATGAACATGTGGTCTTCATTCAGCCGGCCCTAGAGTCAGAAGGTGGCTTTCCATCGGATTGTGCAATCATTAGACCGTAGCTACGAAGCTATAATGAAAGAGGGTAACTGCTCCCTATGGGTCCCGCGGGTGATGAGGCGATGACACCTGGTGCCTCCATTTAATGAGTAGAGTGACTCTTTGATCCCTTAAAAAGGAGGAAAGTGTGACACTTAAGCAGGTCACGCCAGCCGTTGGGATGAGCCGTTGTGGCCCCACCAGACCACGGTGGGCCTAGACGGGTTGGAACCAGACTGGGTCGAGTCGAACAAAACCGGGTCGGGCTAGGTCAGTACGGCCGAGTCTGACTGGACCTAGACCTCTCTCAGGACCACAGATGCTTAGATGTTCGTATCTTTAGAACCAGATGTCTATATGATGAACTGTATTCCACACTAGGATACTTAGAGAAAGACTGTCCTTTTTCGATATTCGATGAGAGTTTTGTAGAGTTTTGGAGTACGAACAAGATGGATTGACTTCGAATCAAACTGGGACCTCGACACTAAAATGAAAATAACATACAGACCAAAATACAGTTGGCACGTCATATTTTTTGTTGGAAGACTTGTGAAATGATGGATTGTTGGGTACCATCTACATGGGACTGCGTGCTGGTTTCAAAATGACTGATGGCTTGATGAGCAGTTTCTCCTAGACAGAAGTGTACTATGAGTGGGATTTTTTTGGCTGGCTGAGACGTGATGAATGAAGAGTGATTCTGTGTGACTAAGTACCTAGATATTCTATGTGAATCAGTACCAAGTAATTATGTGTGAATCATCATCAAGCGATTCTGTGTGAATCAGAGCCTAGTGATTCTATGTGAATCAGCACCCAGTGATTCTGTGTGAATCAGCACCCAATGATTCTTAGTGAATCAGCCCCCACTGATTCTGTGTGAATCATCACCCATCAATTTTTTGTGAATCAACCCTTGAGATTCTATGTAAATCAGCACAAAGAAATTCTATGTGAATCAACACCGATTGATTTTGTGTGAATCAGCACTGAGTGATTCTATGTGAATCAATACCCAGAATTTCTAGGTGAATCATCTCCCAGTGATTCTGTGTGGATCAGCATCGAGTGATTCTGTGTCAATCAGAAAAGATCGATTCTGTGTGAATTGGCACCCAATGATTCTGTGTGAATCAAAACCAATCGATCATATGTGGGTCCTACAGGGGTTAGTACCTATAGATTCTGTGTGGGTCAGTAGTATTTCCTCTTGATAGATTAAGATGATATAGCCTTATGACTAATAATTTGTACTAATTTACTTATGTTCTACCTGGTTTGAGCTATGTCTCTTTCTTTGTGCTTTGTGATTGATATCATGCTTGTGGTTTTCCTTTGACGAATTTTGAGAAACCTTATGGGTTTTGGGTTCCATACTCGGTATTGTTATAATCACACTGGTACGGGATTTTCCTGAACCTTGTTGTGTCTTGTGTAGAGAACATGCCCCATTGACGGAGATTCAGGGATCTAAGACCTAATAGTGGACCTTGGTGCTAGTTGACATGGATAAATGTGGAGACAAGATGTACCTACCGTTC
Organism: Viscum album; assembly: GCA_963277665.1. NCBI lineage: Eukaryota > Viridiplantae > Streptophyta > Magnoliopsida > Santalales > Viscaceae > Viscum > Viscum album. The sequence goes on along the minus strand of OY728153.1, from coordinate 1,350,872,497 downwards.
AGGTAGGATCCCTGGTGGAAAATCTCAGGATATCTTTTTTGTCTTCGTTTGTAGTTTTATCTTTTCAATTAGGTTTGTATTTTGGCCCCTTAATTTCAGTACAAACTTTTACTACATCAGTTTCTCTTTGTGGTTGCATCTTGTGGCATTATCGTCTGTGTGTTTGTACAAGTTCAAAGGAAATTCCTTCCCATTTTTGTGATATTCCTGTTCGATTATATTGGTTAACCCCTAGCCTATAGAAGGCAGGCTTGGGGTAGTCACGACACAGGCCCCGGGGGATAGGTCGTGACAGTTACTCTCTCAAGGTTCATTTTCATTTAATTCTTTTATGATTCATGTCTTCTGAGATATAAATATTAATTCCATTAACTGTGATTATTATATATTTTTTGAAGAGTATGGTTTTCAATGATATGATCATGTTATCATACCCTTAGGATCATGTTATACTATTGTGATAATTGATATTTCCTTTTTTACCCATTTTTAGCATCTAAGCTCACCATTTCTTATGTTTCATTTCCCTTGTTATGAGGAAATTTATTATGTAGTTCATGTATCTGAATATTAATTTTAGGGAAGGTATTTATTGGAGATTTTGAATACATTTCTTGAAATAATGAAATCTTATATCTAGTATCGAGTGAAACTAAAACTAAATAAACATTGAGGGTTTATTTCTGAATTTGTATTGAATATTCACATGTAAATATGTCATATCTATCTATAAAAATTCAAGGTCATTATAAAAAAAATACTCATAGTTATAAACAATTTATTCTTGATTTTATTATTCATGGTAAAAAATAAATTGGTGGGAAAAACTATTCATACCCATAATCATTTATAAGCGATGAAATAAGATACATGTTCATTTATAGTGTGGTTGTTTTATAAAGTATGAAAATTTACAGACGATTACAATTATTTTTGAATATTAAATATATTAATGGAAACAAGAAATAAATAAATAATAGATATTAAACATGAAACTATGATTTTATTAATTTACTTGAATATGATAATTTCATAAATTATTGTAAAATAAAAATATTTAATAAAAATTAAAACAAAAATAATCCTTCCTTAATCAACTCCTCAAATATGAAAAGAATAAATATAATACATATCTTGAAAAGTCACATTATTCTCTATATATGTTAGTGTAAAAATACTAGTGATACATCATATATATAATAAATTTATTATTTTATTTTTATTATAAGATTTTATTTAATTTCCAATATTCATAATTTTTATTACTCTTTTAGGAAGATATAAGAATTAAAATTGAATTACTAATGTTTTAAAAATATTGATACAAAATAAAAAAACCACAATGTGGTTTTCATTAAACATCTTCATGGATATTGTTGTGAGTAGAAAATGATGTGTTTAGAAGAAAATATGTTATTTATGAGCATGTATATGGTGAATATTCATTTTTTTAATTTGAATTAGGGAAAAATGAACAATATTATATTGTGATATTTTTGGGTCACCGTATCCTAATGAATTTGAAAAAAATACCACAAACATGACCAGATTCAACCAATCATAAAATTGAAGATGATGAATGAGACGAAAATCATGGTAAATAATAACATATCATATCAAATATATCTTAATTTGAAGATATAAAATAACATATACCAGAGTTATATCCCTATATGTATTCTTCAATAACAAATAAATTTAAAATTAAATATTGAGTCTATATAAAGCATTGTTATAAAGGATAATCCTAGATGTGAGTATTCCACCAGAGACAAGTGGGTGACTATGTGGTCACTTGGAACAATAAACCATGATATAAATGATTCCCATCAATAAACCCGAGATTCCATTGAGATGTTCCTAGAAAACTATGAAAATACCTTATACATTGATACCACATATATAACCCTTCATGTTCAATATATTGGCATATTTCATGAATATGGGAATAATGGCAAGGATGGTTGAATGTAGTTGTTGTGGATGTTCTAAAATTTTATGTATTATGAAAAGATCTTGTTTGAAATTGCTCGATGGTTTGTATGATGAGGTTATGATGCTTACTGAATTTTTCTTGTATTTTTATTGAATATCAAATTATCAATATTTTTTTGATATCCTGTAGGGGATTTCTTCTTTTTAAAATTTTATTAGTAGATATTTCATGTTTACTATACATATCATTCAGTTTTAATGTTTACCTACTTAGATTTTTATATGACACAACCTTGATTGTATAGAACATTATGTGGTTCACTAATAGGATTGTGTCTCAAAGAATATATTTGATTCCCCTGGGATCCAAAATAAACTATATGGATGTAGTGAGGGATTGTGTAAAGAACTCATAGATTTATGTTTGATTTTGTACAATGCTTAGGAGTTGGTGAGCAAGATATCGAGTTGAGGCTTGTGATGTTATTCATAGATAGTACATTATGGTACTTTTGGCATTTTGGATATATGTATTGTACATTATTTATTTTTACCTGTTTCGGATGTTGTGTTCGGCCATGTTCCATCGTCATTATATATGAGACACTTCTATTATTGGCATATATATATATACACACACAAACAAATATATATATTAATGCCTTGTTTTCTTTTCAGTTTTCTACTGGTTGTATCTGCTTATTAAACTTGTGTATTGTTGAATTTCCATTGTGTAACACTCTAGTGATAAGGGAATATCATCTCCACTAACCCAAAAAGTAACACCCTTAGATTCGGAATCCTCTCATGTTTTGGGATATGTGATTGAGCCCATGTAGCCAACTGGAATCCAGGCACTATTGACATGAATCTGGGACTAGGACATTTCCCTAGTTTTTTTATCAATGATGATGTTTTGATGTTGAACATATGTTATGCATGAACCTGATTCTTGGTTTTCCCCTAAACTATGTTATGTAGTTCTCCACTAAGACATGATGTTTCATTTTTATGCATTTCCTAATTCCTTAATTTGTCTAATGATTACTCTTATGATTATTATTATGATCCCATGATACTGTTATGATGATAATCATTATGCTCACCCATGTTGTAATGAATCGTGTTATTATCAGTCCTTCTACGGGGTTTTTAGATCACCCCATTGATAGATTTATATCCTCAGGTGATTACTTATACTAAAGAGAACATGGGAACCAATAAGAATCTTGATAAGAAGAAATTAAATTAATTATTTTGTTTCATTATGTAAAAGTTGTGTATGATCAAAATTTCCCCAATACACTAAATCGTTAGATCTTGGTTGCCTAACGCTTTTTTTTTTGTTTACCATTAAAATGATGTAATAATCATATACGTAAAGGAGGTTCCCTATAGTTTGTATTATAGAACGGTTTAGTTAATTTGAGAATTTGGATTAGAGATCATTGGTATCAAACCTTAGTATGCGACTAAATATTTTTATGAACCCAAGAATAGTTTTTTATAAAAATTCGAAACATTGTGATCCAACAAGATATGTCTAGGGATATAATTTAAACAATGAATAAATTATATATTCACAACTTATTGAATTATTCTTTTCATACATTTTATATTTTGGAAAATGTTGTGAACCGGGATATTCTAGGCCAACTAACCATGTAAGGTATAATTAAGTGAATGCTCCAAAAACATCCCCATTGACTTGTTATGTGGAGATAAAAATTATATAGTAATTATTACCCAACTGTCTCAGACTACAAAAAATATCCTAAATGACGTACATCATCCTCCTTATCTTAAAAGAGAGAACATTATATTGAGTCATTTATTCAGCAATGATAACTGAAATTTATTGGATCTTCCAATCCAATAGTCATGGAAGAGTGTGTCAATTCAATGGAGAATATATTTTTTATGTACACTATTCTTAGATGGAAAAATTGAGTATGGAAATTTATTTTTTACATGTATATGCTGACATATAGTTAGTTATCATTATTAATAGTATGATGAATGATAAAATTGAAGAAATAGGTTGTGGAGAATTTTAGAAAATATTTCCTAAAATGAATTTTCCTCAAACCCTACTAGAAAATATGGAGAGAGATATCATAGGACTAAAGAAAAAAGAAACTGAATCAGGATAATCTTACAAAAAATTCATTGTTCTTGTGTGGTATGCCTCTGGTTTTTTATAAATAATGATATAAGAAATTATTGATTCTTTAGTGGTTTAAAACCTCACCTTAAAAGTCTATAGCTACAAAATACGTTAATAGTTATGAAGAAGTGGTATGATGTGATCAGAAAGTAGAGATAGAGTTTGGAGAAAGATCCCTTGGATATGCAGATAATAAAAAAAATATGGAGTTTCAAGCGCGTGGATCTAATAAAAAAAGAAGAAAGATATATTAACCACTCACATGTATAAAATATAGGAAGAAACTTTACAAGAATTTCCTAATGGGAATGGGTAAATTATTCAAGTGTGGCAGTTATGGCCTTAAAGCTCATGAATATGTTAGATATATAGTGATATTAGAATATAAGATGGAGGAATGAAGAGCACTAACCATGGTTCAATGCTTCAAATATAGGGAGGATGGGGTTTATGAAATCTAGTGAACTATTCCATTGGTTCTCGAGGGTAATCAGCATTAGTAGCTAACAAATAAAAAGGATAAAGTGAAGTCCTTTGACATCACTAATATTAAAGTGATGTAAGAAAATGAATTTGTACAAGGTACACATCCTATTCACTCAAGAATGACAAAAGTCATATTTGATTTTGGTTTAATGTATTACTTTATATCTTGCATGTCTTTTAGAACAATTTCATTGAAGTCCCAAAAACATGAAGTAGATATATCTGTAAAAACACCATGTGGTGGTATCATTGATACCCAAGTGTTGGGATCTTCTATTATTGGCATACATGGGATGATTATACTTGAGAATCTAATGATACTTACCTTTTTGTAATTTCACACTATACATGGAGTGGATTGTCCATTATTATACAAATAACACATAAATTTTCAGTAAAATGAAATAATGTTCAAATTAAAATTCAAAACCATATCACACTCCACTAAAAATGCATGGAAGATGATGAATGTCATTTGGGAAATTTTTCAATGGTGGGGGTGATGGTGCCCTATAAAGAAGCATGACTCTCTCAAATGGTTTGGTCAAAGGAAGGTATCAACATGGTAGAAATTCCCATTTTGAGGGAATAAGGTGACGTATTTCCCAAACATTTACCAAGACATCCCCTAGATTGTGAGGTAGAGTTGTCAAAATAAATCAAGAACATAGGTACTCCTATCTCAATATGAATCTACAAGATGGTAAAAAATGATCTATATGAGTTAATAATAAGCGGAATGATAATTTAGAAAATGGTTGTAGACGATCGAGTGTTTCGATGTCGTGTCTTCCAGTAATCATTGTCAAGAATAATGATAAATTAGTGCTCTTATGAGTTGATTATTGTCAGCGCACCTAAATCTAGATAAAATTCATGAATCCCCTACCACTGATAGATGACTATCTCGATCATCAATGTGGGGCCATATATACCTCTAAGGTGGACCATCAGTTGGGATATCACCGAATAAAAGTGAGGAAGGAAGATATTAACAAGACTACATTTTGGATGAGGTATAGCCACTATGAGTTCATAGTGATGTATTTAACACTCACAAATGATCAAAAAATATTCATGGACTTAATGAGTAGTGTCTTCAGATACTACCTCAAAAAATTTATGGTATTCTTTATTGATGATATTATAATATACTCGAAGAGAAAGGGGGAAAATGAAGACCATTTTAATACTATTCTAATGACATTGAGACAGTAGAAAAATTATCAAAATTAAAATAAATTTTACTAAATGATATAAGAAGTATCATTCTTATGGAATGTTACCACCATAAAATGAAAATATGTGGATCATTACTAGAAACATTCAATCCAAGAGTTTCCCAGACCAACATATGCAATGGAGGTCCATAATTTTCTTGTAATATCTAGGTATTACCAATGATTTTTGAATAAATTATCATGATTTTCAAACCTAACAACCAAGATGACTCAGAAGGGAGAAATTTTGATCTGGACTGGTGAAGGGGAAGAATGCATCAAAGTGTTAAAATGTGTCTTATAACGAGGCCAATACTCACACATTAGATAAGTTGGGAAATAATTGTGGTATATAATGACTCTTTAATAAAGGGAATATGAAGTTTACAGATGAAAAAAGATAAAGTGATAACATACACCATAAGGTAGTTGAAAATTTATGAGAAGAACTTTCCCATGAACGATATAGATTTGGCAGATGTAATATTCACGTTGAAAATTTGGAAACATTATCTCTATGGTGATATGTGTGAAATATATATTGATCATAAGATCCTCAAATATATATTCACACAGAACAATCGTAATATATGCTAGAGAAGATGGTTATTGATCATCATGGATTATGAATACTCAATAAACTACCTTCCTGACAATGTTAATAATGTGGAGGATACACTAAATAGAATAGATCCTACAACATTAACAATGATGTGAATTGAGAAGGATATAATCATCCTTCATTTGAAAAGGATTGTCCTGGGAATCATTAAAGAATGAAAATAATCAATAATTTCAAAATAAAATTCTCAAACATCCCACATAGAGAGAATAAAGGATTCTCAGAGAAATGATGTGGAAATTTAGAAGAAGTTGGAAGCCATGCGTAAGGGGAAATCCTCAAAGTTAAAAATAGACATGGAAGGATTTGCAGGATTTGGGTCACGAATGTGTTTCCCATCAAACCCAAATGAAATGAAATAGGTTATGAGTAAATCATATATATCCACCTTCTCTATTCACCTATGGTGCACAAAATATTTATCATGATCTCCATGAGAATTAATGGGAAGAAATATGAAGATGGATATTGTTGAAGATACCTCATTGTTCCAGGTATTTCAGCATTTAAAGGATGAATGGAAAAAGTGTAAGGAAATAATGAAACTATTACCCATTCCAAAATGGAAATTGGAAAACATCACCTGGTATTGTGTCATTGAACTTCTTAATACATCCATAGGAAGCAATGTTTTATGGGTTATATTGAATCATCTGATAAAGAAAAATCACATTATCACAATTTGAGATGACTTCTCATAGGATCAACAAGAATGGATGCACATCATTTATGGTTTAATGATTCATGGAGTATAACTATTGATTGTATATGATCGAGATACAATATTGAACTCAGTGTTTTAGAAAATTACCTAGCATGCTCTAAACACAAAGCTGAACATCAGTACGTCTTATCATCCTCAAAATGATGGCTAGTCAGAGTGTACTATTCAGTCATTGGAAGACATGTTGAGGGCATGTTCCATGGACTTTAAAGGAGGATTGGTCCAACATCTACCTCTTTCATAGTTCTCTTAAAACAATAGTTTCCATTCATGCTTCTAAATGGCTCCATGTGAAGCATTTTAAAGAAGATGATGAAAAACACCAGCCTTTTGGGATGAAGTCAGTGAAAGTAAGATTTTAGGACCTAAATGGTCGATGAAATGGTTTAAATGATTAAAACCATGCAGCCACACGTCAAGGCAACACATAGTCGAAAAAAGAGACATGCTAATATTTATCTATGAGACCTAATGTTTATAGTTAGAGACACGGTGTTCCTGCACATATCACCTTGTAAGGCAATCATAAAACTTATGAATAAAGGAAATATGGATCCTACATATATCGACAACTACAAGAATATTGATCATGTCGGAGCTGTGGCTTATAGACTAGAAATTACACTTACCATATCTCTTGTTCATGATGTATTCCATGTATCCCCCTAGACTAAGTACATACCCTATCCCATGCATGTACTGAATCCAAAGTTGGAACCGTTGGAAAATGCCCTATCTTATGAGGTGTAGCTGATGATGATCTTGGACTGTAGTGATAAAGTCTTATGAAATTACACTACATACATGCATAATTTACTATGGTAGAAACATAAGTATGAAGAGGCAATGTGGGGATCATAGAGAGAAATGAAGGATAAATACCCACCCCATTTTAGGTAAAATGATGAAATTTCAAAAGGGGGGAAGAATGTAACGACCTAAACATTGGTCATTAGAATTTTTTATCTTCTTATAATTAGTTTATATCGTTTAAAACAAATAAATATTATTCACAATCTAGTAAGAATAGTATTTTAATGAATGAAGAATGAAATAATTAATATTCATTGAATTTAATGAAGATATACTGATGAAATAGTATCATGAACCATAGAATAGTTACAATACATTTAGGAATATTAATATATCTAATAGAATATTAATCTTAATTATGAAATTATAAATATAATATTACAATCTTATTAATGATAATATGATATAATTATATCATAGTATATGTAAATAAATATTTTAAAAATTATAAATTAAATATTGGAGTTTTTATAAAACATTGATTTTTATTTACAATTTTATAATTAGTATATAGATTTAAAATAAAATATATTTTCATATGATATCTTCATAAATTGATTATTTTCTCTTATGATTATGAATTAATTTTATGATACCTTCAGTAATTTTGAAAAGTTTCATAAAATAACTTACAAAATTAATACTAGAAATATTTGAGTAAATGATAATTTTAATTGAAATATAAATTTTTCAAATTTAAAAAACAATTTACATAAAATGGATTTAACTTTATATTTCAAAACATCAACTAATTAATAGTATGTTTTTTTCTGATTTTTGTAAAATAGTTGAATTTTTGGTGAATAGTGAAATACCATAATTTATGATATAAGATAAATACATGAATTTTTGAGTATTTGATTATGTTTATCTTATACAACCCTATAAAATAAAATTATTCTTATCTATTTATTTATGTAGTAATGTTTATAAAAAAATTCATTGTCTTGAGACAAAATAAGAAACTATTTAAAAAATTAATCAAAAAACACCCCTCTCCTCACCTATAAATACCACCCCAAACCACCTCATCTCCTCACAAATCAAAAACCTTTATTTGTAACCATATTAGACCCAATATTCTTCTCAACCATCTCCCCCCATATCTAGGAATTATCGGTATTAATAAAAGAAAAAAAATACATATGGAGGTTCTTAAGGAGATCAATTCAAGAGGAAAATTAGATTTATTTTCATTTAATGACTTTTCAATTTCATTTATTTATATATTCTCTCCTCCTACCAATTATACATGTGATATTAGTATTCCAACAACCTATATATACAGTAAAATATTGATATAAAAAATGATATGAGTTTGTGATGCTCATAAAATCCACCCATATAAATTAAATCATTTTCATTCACTATTTATATAATGATTCATCCTCATACCATATAACTAAATGATATATAAGATAATTTAATATTATTTATGTTCATTAATAACATATAATAAAATTTTTGGTGAATTATACTCATTGTACACGATCATTCATATTTGTTGACAAGAGAACCGATTGTGGAAATTAAGAAACGAACACTCTCAAAATAATGGAATTAAACATTATAATAAATCATAATGGTCATAAATGAAATTATTCAAATTACAATAAATATAATAAATACGGCATAAGTTATCTAATTTATAATTTTTTAGTCCAATTTGATTATCTATGATATTAAAGAGAATAATTTATTCTTATATAAGGCTAGGGAATTATCATACCCAACTCCATTCAATTTGGTAATTCCACTTTCATGAAAAATTTATGTGTGGATGTTCGTATACTATTATTCAAACATAATATCATTTTAATTTTCTATTATTTTCTTAGATATATAATTTTCAAATATAATTTTTTCAAAAACACAACAATTATCTAAAATAAAACTTCTTTCTAAAAACACATCTTTTACTACTGTTGGGATTGTTTCTTCTTCCCTCAAGCTTGATGATTATTATACCAAGTATTTCATTCCGTTTCTATTTTGTGAATCTGAAAATTTATTCAAGAATGTAGTATTTTTGAAATGAAACACATTCCATTCCATGGGTTTTTTTATGTCTAAGATTGAAATATGTTCTATGTTGCATGCATGATTATGTAAATGTTATGATGTGAGAGGTGATCCCAGAAATACATAGTGATCCAATGCATTGGGTAATATGATGTGTATTAGGAGATAATATTAAATATACCTGAACCTTATGTTTACATTGTCCACATCTATTATGTTATTATTATTCACATATGTTATTCTTGAATATGGTGTTAGAATTATTCAAAACAATATGTTGTAGTTGAACACTAAGGCATGATGTTTCATTTGTATGCATTGATACATTCCATGTCATTACATAATGCTTCCTATCAATATTATTATGAAAATTACATGATATTTTTATGACGATAATTATTATTCTCACCCATGTAATATTGATTCATGTTCATATTTATCCTCTTACTTGTCTTTTATCTCAACCCTTTATTTTATGTATATCCTTATGTTATTACTTATAATAAGTAGAACAAGAGGGTTTATAAGTGGATAGATAATAATGAATTAAATTAATGTTTATGTTTTATTTGGTAAAATTTGCATATATTATAAATTTTCCCATGGTACTAAAGTTTTGGATCCTGGATGGGTAATGCTTTTATGTTTTTTAGCATTAAAATTATTTAATAGTAATGTAAGAATAAGAGGGTCGATATAGACTATAAATTAAACATTACATAATCCTGAATAATGTCCAAAGGGTTTTGATGATCCCCATTATGATAATAGATATTAATTGTGTGTTAAGGGAAAACTGTTGGAATAAATTCATACAATAAAAATTTAAATACCAAAACTATGATTTGACAAAATAAATAAACATGACCAATCTAGAAATTGGGCACCCATTACAACAAATAATAATAAGTGATATAAAAAAATAAAAAGATACAAAAAACACCTAGTGACTCAAAGTATAATTAGTAAAAAATAATCATAAAAAATCTAATATATAAACTAGGTAGTTGAATTAATGCACATACAAATAAAATAAAATAAATGACTTTGTCAACAAGGATGTTGAACGAGCATCCAAAAATAAAAATAATTAAAGGCCTAAATACTACCAAGAAGAATCTTCTTAGTTCATTGTCACTCACCATAATACATTCTACCCACCAACAGTATGACCTAGTCATAACTATTATAAAGGCCAAACTAGGTCACTCAAGAGAACACATAAGAGTTTCATTTACATAATAGTGTGTACATGGTGTGAGAAAAACACACCGAGTAGCATTTAACCAAATATTTTATTCTATTTCCTTTAAAAAACGTAAATCATAAATGATTTTATTACAAATAAAAGGTCAATATGTTTCTTCAGAAGTAGATATTATAAACCTAAATAAAATCCCCTATAATATTTTTTTATAAAATATCTAATTTAATTAGAAGAAGAGTGGTGGATCCAAAAAATCGTTCAGGAAAAATAATTTCATTCCATTTATTAGAATTCTTCTTAAATAATTTCACAACTTAGTTTTAAATAACTTTTTCTAATCCATATGTTTTATAAAAAAAATCATAATAGGGACCAACATATTTATACAGAGAATCCAAATAACAAACTATGAATTTTTTTTCATAAAGACAATAAAGGTACAAGGATAAAAATACTAATAATAACTAAATGTACTTTGAATTATTTAATTACAGATAATCCTCGAGGTAAATTCCATACTAATCAAGTAATATTAAACCTGAATTAATTACATGATCTCTAGGAAGACAGTAAATAACTTATCTTTCATGAATGTTTCATTGAACTATTTGGGCTTTATAACTCTATAATGGACTGTGAAGATACCATGAGGAATATAATCAACATCATTAAAACTCATCATATATAACCATGAAATGTCCCATAGCCATAGTATAATAAAAATTAATACATTCAATCATACATGACATCTAGTATCTTCATGAAATTCCTATTAAATTATTCAATTAAGGAGACAAAACTAGTAGAGAAATAATGTATCACATAAAAAAATATAAAAGATCTTAAAATAAATCTCAACTTACACCAACACCCTTCCATGAATCATTCACTTTAACAGTTATGTATAAGGATTAATACAAGTATAATAGTATAAAGACACACCCTGGGAGACACAACCGACAATGGGAATATTAGTATCAAAGAATTAATCAATGGTCTCATGAATATTATAGTGAAACTATTATATTTAATAAAAATTAATTTATTAAAAGATATTGGATTATTTAGTTAATTTACAAAACATATAAAAATTATATTCAATAATTATTTAAAAACAATTCACAGTGGACCACATTTCAATACCATATATATAACTAATACTTTTTTATTTAAACCAATTTGAAATTCCTATCCAAAACATTTTAAATTATATATTCCTCTAAAATAATAAATTATAAAATTTAGGACAAAAAAATTGTTAAATTCACATAACCATAAAAAACCATCTTTAAAAAGAAACATATCCACTTTTAAAACAATCCATATTAAATGTATTTAAAAATCCATGAAAACTCCTTCCCAAACCATATTACATATAATAAATGCTAAAATAATTTATTTATTCTAAGATGTATAGAATATATAGATTTAATTAAACAAAAAAATCCATAGATCACATTAAATAGTAAATTAATATTAATTTAAAGGATATAGAAATACACCAACCTCATATGGAGCCTAATAATTCCAAAACCATTCCAAAAATTTACATCCATTACAGATAATGATCATAAAACAATATAATTTACACAATATAATCCCAATTAACAAATACATATAATTATAACACATCATGAACATATGTTATCATCCAAAGAGGCATATGGTTATTTTGATGAGACTATACTAAGAGTAAATAGAAGAATAACAAAAGAATAAGGGAGAAAAAACCCAATAGAGGGATTAATATAGAGAGTGGATTTTAAATCAACGATATAAGAGAAAAAAATTAAGATAAAATGGATGTGGTATCACTCTTCATATTCTTTAGGACTTTATAGAAAAAACAATAAAAAGGGGATGTAAGAAAAAAAAGTTTCATATAGGAAAAACAGAGTCATCTACCACTTTTAAGGAAATATACGAATCACGCATGGTTAACCCACATTGTTTGGTAAACTATGTGACCACTATATATTTGTTAGTGTATAAAAAATATACATTCACACCTGTGCATGTTTCTTTCCAATACCCTTGTATAAATAAATGTTTCTAAAGATTATCCTAGTTTGTACGTGGTTTAAGCTCAAATAATGTTATATAAATGTAACATAAACATTTCACATAATCAATATATATAAATGGTCTTTTTGCACATACATAAATATTTAATTTCACTTTTTCCCATAAATTTTCCATGTTATCCTTTCACACATAAAAAATTTCAATAATTTCCAAAAAAATAAATGAAACTCTATAAAAAATTATATTACCATACGGAAATAATAAATAAAAAATTGTTACATATGGGTTTCAAATGGAGGGTCTAGAAAAACGATAATTTGTTTAATATTTTTTTATTCTGTATAAATGGTATCAGATCCTAGGTTTTCCAATGTCCTAGGTTCTCAGAGATCCCATGTGTTATTTAAAAATTCTATAACTTTAGGTATATGAATAAGGATACATGAGATATAGGTGTGGGGAGAGTCTAAAAACTTGTAATCATCAGAAACCTTTAGTTTCCATTGTAATTTATATTTAAATATGTAAATTTTCTACACTATTGATTATTATTTATGGTGTTTTTGTCCCAGTTAATTTATTTCAGTTACTTAGGGTGGGAGGTTTTTGTGTGTTTTGGGATGAAAATATATGAAGAATTATAGCTTCACAGATAGGTCACGCGGACTAAAACAAATGTGTTGAAATAAATTGTAATTATTGAATCATTTTAGAGGTTTTTTAATGATTGTAAGTTACTAGATCAAACATTGTGGTCTCTTTAGCCCTAGTTTTTCGTCATCTATATATTTTTTATCCCTATTTTCCACTTAAATTAATCTTGTTGATGTTTATCAATCATATTAGGCAAATTAGAGGGGATTTTATTATATACTTTTCTTCATTGGTTTGTTTTTTTTATTTTTTATTTATTTATTTATATAGTTTTTATAAAATTGGTATTGTGTAAAAAGAAGGGATTTAATTAAATGTTTTATATATAACTTGGCATTATGGTTTTTTATAAAAGGTAATGAATTGTATCTGTAATTGTCTTAAATTTTTTGTGATTTCATATTTCAATTTTGGGTTTTTTTATAGAGGTAAACTTTTAATGAAATAATTTAAAAGGAAATATTTGTTTTTATCTTTTTAGATGATGTGAAATTGGTTTTTTTATTTTCTAAAGTAGAGTAAATGTTTAAAGAAGTTGGAATATTTTTATTGTTTTCATTTATTTATAAAATATTTTATAAAATATTTTTAAAGAGTGTTTTATTTTAAAAATGAAATTATTTCTTATGGTTTTACTTGGGTTATTTGTCATTTTTTATTTTTCAATGGGTTAAAACTAAGAATATTTCATTAGATTTTGTAGCGTGAATTGATCACATTTATGTTTTTTATTATTTATTATATTCCTTATATATATTTAATGATGTAATTTGTAATGTTTAATTTTATGAATGGTCATTATGGTGGTTCAAATTTTTATTTAGGTTTAATTCTTTCAGTTTTTGGCCCCATCCAAACATAGAACTCAATGTTGTAGCTAGAATATTTTCGACGCATAGAACCTATATAATACACCATAAATTTATTGTTGTCTTTTATGTGTAATGATAATGGTCACCTTGAAATAGTGTAGTGGTTATATAGGATTAATGAAATTGTTTATTTTTTTGGAATCTTCATAAAATTATAAGTTGATTATTTTTGTGGGAATGTTTGAAGTACCTATCTTCGATGTATTCATTTGTATCCTCATAAAATATTTTAAAAGTTTATTTATTAGAAGATGAATTATTTGAAATATCTTAGATATTAGTGAATATTTATTTGAGACATACGATCGATGAGTTTAAAAATAATTAATAATTTGGAGTTGATAATGGATCGGTGAATTTTTTTGAGGTACCTCTTTAATGACCCGTTTTTTTATATAATTTTTATAATTCATTATACTAATGTCTCATTTATTTTCAATTATAATTGTTGATTATATATTGCCCTGGATTTTTTATATTTGGTTTTGTTGTATAATAACATGATGGAATCCTTGTGTACGTGGGTGGTTAAATAAGATGAATGTTAATAAATATTATTCTGTTCACGTAGTATTTCTGGGCGTTTGTTTTGGGGGGGGGGGGGGGGGGGGTTCAGAGTGAGTCAATTTTGGGTCATTTCACGTTGTTTAATGCTTTTTATTCCATGTTTATTCATGTTTCATATTATTGAATATATTTTATTTTTATTGGATATGGTTAATAAATATGATTTTTATTATATGTTCTTTAGGTTATAATTTAATGTCGTTATTCTATGCTAGTTATTTTTTGTGGTTGTTTGTGGCCTATGAGTATTTATGTTTTCCTTGGATATTTAATAGTGGTATTACTATTTAGGGGTTATATTTTCTCTTAAATAATTATAAAATTTCTATCACCCTTTAAATTAATTGTAAATAGTGTATAGATCTTTATGTAATCTCTATTTTCTTACATCTCACTGCTAGATTGTTATGCATTTCACGATTCATTAGGATAATTGATGCTGTTAAAGGAATTATTACATTAAATATTACGATTTTTATTATGATTGGTGTTTACATTACTATGGATCCTTCTAGATATTATCCTTAACCCTCTCCCTACTTATGTCCACGTGAGGACTTTTTGAACATTGATTGTTTTTAAATTCATAAAAGACTTTCATGGTGTAGAATATAGCATAATTGGAAAAATTGTGATGACACCTATAACTATTGAGTCCAATATTATAAAAGTTTTAGTAATTTTGTACAATTTTATGTTCATTTATGTTTTATGGTGCTTTAGGATTTCCAGATGAACAACAATCGTAGATTTCTATAGGTTTCATGATGACCAAGGTCATTCCATGATCAGCCGATCTAATATTTTTCAATTTTTGGGTGAATATAGATTTTTTTCATGATAAACATGGTCATGTTGTGACCTGAATTGAGTAGTAATTATATTTTTCCAGGGTTCATGACATTCCACAATGAAGGGAGGTTAAATCACATTAGGACCCATGAAATGGGGTCATTTATGGGACAATATGCTACATTTTGAGGACAATACGTCAAATCATAACACAAAATAGGTCAAAAATACATATTTTTAAGGGAGTTACATCAATCATTGATAAGTTAGTTCTTATTGTGACCTACCATACCCATTATTTTATGATTTTTCATCATTTATGCACATCAATTTTTAGGTGTTTTATCCTCTTCTACTACCTTATTCATATTCGATTCTTATGAGAGATCTAAACAATGATTCTTCACTCCTTCAACATGCTTTTAAAAATTATTCTTCATCGATTCCAATGGTATTTGGAATTTAGGTCCCATTTTTTCTTTCCTTCCGCATCCTCATTCTATTACATTTTTATTCCTTTTCCACCCATGAACCCTAATTACCAAGGGGAATGAATATATTTCATGGGCTGGACTAATCATAATAGTTTTGACCATTATGGAATATAGTGTCCACCACATTGCTTAGTTTTAATTTCTACATCAAATGTGAATTCTCAGTACATGATTATGGATGTTTTTAATATCAATTTTTATAAGCAACATAAAACTCTGTATTTATTAAATTTTTTTCATTTAAAGATACACATATATTTTATAACAATTATTGGTTTATGAAATGATTCAAATTATTTTAATACTTCTCATAAAAGGGATTTTATGGTTTTATAATTTATATTTCCATATTATTCATTTATAGATATGAAGTGTTTTCTAAAACATATGATAGCCTCTTTTAGTAAAATTTTGAAATTTTAATGATATTTTTGACACCGGTTAGAGTTTTCATAATGATAATAAATATATAGAGTTTTCATTTGAAGACATCGTATTCCATAAATTTTTCTATGGTGATTTCAATGTATGCATTTTTAAATTCATTTCAATGGTTTTTATTATGAGTTTATGTTCAGAGGGTGTTTTATTTTTTTTTCCAGGTAAAAGAAAATGAAATTTCTGTCTGAGATTGTTTTGAATGCTCGTATGGGACATTATGTTAAAAAATTAATTTCAATTTAGATACCCATAGTTAATTAGAACCATATTTTGGGTTATTACTTGATTCTATATTTTCCTCACAAGTTGTTATTATTTGATTATTTAATTGATGAATATAATATTGTTTCATACAAGGGTGGTGGAAGTGAAATGTAATATAACATTTTGTTCTATAATTTTTCATGTGATGATATTATGAATTAATTTTTTTCTCACCTAAAATAGAGATATATCTTGGAAACCTATGGTAGCTATATAAAAGTTACATATTCATGTTACACTAGCATTGTTATCACATAATAGAATATTACCTAGGTATGAGTGTTCCCTACTTGGGATTTTTACAAAACAATACTTAAATGGGAATTAAAATAATCTATTTATTATTATTAAATAGGGAACCAATGAAACCATAATGTTCTCTATTATCATTTCAAGTTATATCCTATTGAGTTGCCCATGATTGTTGGTCCATAGTGGATTATTATAGGCGATTTTCCAATTTATGCTCAATTATATCCCCTTTTAACAATTTTGGGTTTATAGCACCATGAATATATTATTTTTTACATTTTTAATTATTATTTGATATCAACATGACATTATATATTCTTTTGTAGTTATTTTCATAATATGGTTTACTTTTAAAATATTTTTATAAGGGTTTTTGAAATAAATAAATTAAAAGTAAAGGGGTTCCTTTTTCAAATGGATTTTATTCGTGGGTTGTTAAATTTTTTTAAGAAAATGTTTTTAATTGAGGATTATTTTATTAATTTTTTATCAAAAATAAATTCACTCATTCCTTGTTTTTAACTCATTTACAGTCTAATTTATAGTTCCATCATTGAATTATGAAAAATAGTGCATGTTTAATTAATATGGTAAAGTATTTCTTTAATTTTTCTAATGAAAGACATAATTTAAAATTTTATTTCAATTATAACTTAAAAAATGTTAAATATATGCTATTTTATATATGATTTATTGAAATCCTACAAGGAATACATATCTCAAACTCTGTATATACACTGGTGTGTTTATGCCTATCTGTAGATTTCATGTTTACTATCATGTTTTCTTGTATAGATCCTAATTATTGAGGATAGATTTATTTTGTTAACTAGGTATTTGGTATAATGTAGTGACCAAAAGTATCATAATGTTGTTTTCCACAGATGTTTATCCTAGCATTTTATTCTTGATATTTTTTTATGTTGACCACTATAACTAGTTATCCATTTCTTTTTAGTACTTTTTAATTTTTTTTGTCTAGTTTTTGAGTTTTCATGGATTATTATTATTTTATTTTTAGTTATTTAAATTTTATGTGTTTAAAGATGAGAGTTACCACATTTTTTAATTTAATATATTTTAGATATTTATTTAACATATTCCTCATTTTGTTTTTATATTATTAAAATGGTATATTTTATTTTAATGGAAGTATAATATATGGATTCTCTATACTATATTATTGATGAATATTAAAAAAGAATATTTAATTATTATTATGTTAGGGTGAAACCATTCCAATGAATTTCTTCTTAATACCAAGTAGTTGACAACCCAAGGGGATCAGGAATAACCTTAAATACTAGTGGATCACTAGGTTGAGTGATGTTATATGTTAGATCAATATAATTCACTGTATAAATTAGATATGGAATGGTACACCTTGAATAAAAGATCCATGAAACCACCATACTGATATCACTAATGTTTTATTTGTGTCGGTTATCATACTACACCAGGGTCTTCTTTACTTCACCACAATATATTTTTTGTATACTTATTTTGTGACATAAGAAAAATTCCCTTCAAAATATTTCAATTCATCCAATTATCCCATTATTTCTTCATAGAATAGTATAATATTCTATAATTCCTCAATTGATGTTTTTTAGTTCAATAAACATAGCTATAATATGATACTTCTCATGTAAAATAAAACTATTCCTAATATAATCTATATGGAAGAAGACACTCAGAGAATATTAACTCATTCCATAATTAGATTTATTATGGTAAAAAAGCATCCAAAACTGGATTCCATATCATGTGA
This sequence comes from Viscum album, assembly GCA_963277665.1. Lineage (NCBI taxonomy): Eukaryota > Viridiplantae > Streptophyta > Magnoliopsida > Santalales > Viscaceae > Viscum > Viscum album. The sequence goes on along the minus strand of OY728153.1, from coordinate 1,350,853,169 downwards.
GATAAATTATTTTGTGTATAAGATTAAATTAGTATTTTTAGAGTGATCATTACACTCCATGGCATTATTTTTTTCATATTTATTAGAACCTTATTCCTTTCACTCTTCGGTAACTAAAATGGACTCCAAATGGATTCCAACTCATCTATCATAATATTTGCAGTGAATAGTATTTTAAAACATCCAAAATTCATGAAATAACTATACCATGATACAGATAATAAAATTATTCCAATATTATGATCATATAAATATCTCATCATTTGAAATAATGATGGTTGTAAGGGAACCTAATCAATTATTTATTGATGAATTCAATATTGAAAATTTCTCAGATAAGATCAACTAAAAACCTACTTTTTCAATTATCAATATAAGGGCTCTTCAATTTCCCAACATGCTCTTCAATATCCCCCTTTGAATTTGATTCCAAAATGAGACTCAACACATTATATACTATCCAATTATCCACACCTCAAACTATCGATGATTTAAAAGGCTTATATGGTCCTCCCACATTGATGATTATATACAAAATAAATTATTTTATGTTCTCCATATTATGAAGATATAATTTTTCTATTCTCTCTATTTCTTTTAAAATACATAGTTTTGATATATAGAATATAACAAAGAAAAAATTATAGGGATTTGGGAAATAATGTAATTGTATCATCATTATCAAGTACTAAAATTAATTATTTAAATGTGGCTTCATCGAGATATAATTTAATTTATGGTTGGTAAAAACATATTCAAATTAAATCACATCGTTCTTACCCCCTTCCCCTAGATGATGTGATAAATGTGATCAATATTATTAGACCGTAACTTTTTCAATAGATTATATTATATATTTACTGAAATTTGATCAAACTTATCAATTATTAATTTTTATGCATCATTAACCCTCATATCATTAATCTATGAGTTCATAAATATCAGTTATATTTCATATTTTGATACCACAACATACTTATTTTTTATTATGAATCATAAGATTTTTATTCTTGGTGTTATAAATAACAAATCATTTTACAATAAATACATAATATCTATAAGTAGACTTGATGACTATGACATATCTTGCCCAAATTTAATGAATACAAAAATTAAAAATTAATTAATAATTTTTTGTACCTCAATCTGAAATATTGAGTCACATTAATGTATCAAGAGATCAATTTTATTGGAATAATGTGAAAATCATTCAAATTTCTTATAGAATCATGGATAAATAATAACCAAATAATTAATATGTGCTTTTGACCACATTAAATAATGTATTTTTATAATAAGAATCCATAACTCTATTGGTGCCACACTTTGTTAATCCATGGGCATCTAAGTCCCAAGTGATAGAGAATGGGAATCAGACCTTAATTATTTTATGTGAATCTTTTTAAGTAACTAACATAAATACACTTCTTATGATGGAAATTTGAAATACATTGTATTAAATACTAGTAGACATAAGGAATATTGTCTTACAATTAATTGAAATACAAAATATGGTCCCCATAAGGGTAGAAAAAACCTAACAATATTTTTCTGTATTCCTAGAAAAAATAATTTCTATAATATAATAAATAAAAATGAGTTAGTTTTTTTCTTAATCTTCATATAAATATTTGATTTCATTTTAAATTTATTATATCACATACTTTTAAATATATTATCCTACTATAAACATCATAATTGGGGTTCTTTTTTTATCCAATTTATTTTTTTCTTTAGCATTTTTAGTCATGTACCATTCCCTTTAAGGATAAAACCTTTTATTTGTTAAATTTAAAACTCTTCCTCAAGTTAAATATTAAGTAAATAATACTTCAATATATTTTCAAAAACATTGAATCTAATTTGGATCAAATTATAAATGTATTTGAATAATTTCAATACTTATGAAAAGAGAAAAATTTATATAATCTTTAATACGCTCAATTTGAGAGTATCCCTTATAAGAAATATTTGATTTTTTTCATGATACCTTACCCATATCATTTGGATTATTTTAAAACAAATCTAATTTTCCCCTTAAAAAAATTTTGAGACATGATAAAAAATATCGTTCTACAAATTTAGCTTAGTTAGTATACAATTAATTAATGAAAATTGACATATTTTTGGTATGGTCAAACTCTATTTAGTTGAACCTATGAATGAAGGATGAAATGATTTTAAATTATCAGATTCATCAGTTTTTTACTCACTTGGTCGTATCATAATGAAAATTTTCAATCTCGATGCATTTAATAATTCTTTACAATATAAACTATCCTTCCCTTAATGATTCCACATTGATGAAATCTATAGAACCCCCCCTAACTGCTATGAAATTAATCTAATTAATCTGGAATTCTCTCAAAAAATCTTGTTTATTTAGCTACATCATCCTATAGCGTGAGTATGGATTCATATAAATAATTTAGATTTTTAAAAAAAATTACATTAAATATATTTACAATCATACTCAACTAATTATTTTACAAATATAGACTTCGTCTACTCGGTGTATAACCAATACATATTCCTTTATTATATATCTCATTGAACTATAACATAATTTTTCATTTTATCTTGACATGACATGGGATATCAAACACCATTAATTTAGTGAATCATATATTCTGAAAAACCATCACTCAAATTTTTTATTGACTAAATTGGGTCAAAGTATACAAATTATTGAAATATACAATTGTATATTGTCTCCAAAAAAATTGAAAATGTCATTCTAAAAAATGAATTTTGTTTACCAGGTCCACAAAATATTGATTATTATACTTAGTGACTCCATTTTATCTTGGTGCATGTAGAGAATTATATTAATTTCTAATACTATACCTCCCAATATATTCCTAGAATCATCATTCATATATTCAGATCCATTATCATATGAACACGCTTTGATGGTATGACATGTGTGAATCTCATTATTATTTTGAATGTTCCTAAACATCTAAATATATTTTTATTATATATATATATATAATATTTGTATGTAATATTTGTAAAATAATCAAAAAAAATTCATGAAATACTTATCTTCATTGGTTGAGTGGAAGCTCACTGGTAATCATAGTCCTAAGTATACAAAATTTAGACGTTTCTTCATATATATTTCCCACAATCATTTGAATATTATATAATATATTTACTTATTGAATGTTAGAAAATGTTTGGAGTTTCTATCTTTGTATATTTATTATATGTCTCATAGAAACAAGTTTTATATTCCTAGCCTTGTTTTTCTACCCCAAATAGCTTAATATATTAGGCTAATGATATTCATTCACTATTATACTCATGATACATAAATTTTAGACTTAAAAATATAGAACATGTTTATACATATAATATATTTTCAATATTATCATGATTGTGATCATTTAACATTACCTTTACCTTTCCTTAATAATTATCCTTAATGTCATCTCATTACAAACAAATTTTTTTTTGTAATTTCCACCACCATTATCCAACATTAGAATCACTGTATCTTCCATTTTATGTGTTTTTATAAAATTTTCAATCCTCTATCACTATTAAAATAGTTAAAATTGAAATTTTATGTGCCCAATTAATTTTTTGTTGGACCATTGGAAATACACTAGTATTCTTGGAAGATTCTATAATTTTCAATAATATTTTGCAGCATTTATCAAATACAATAATTAGTTGTTTTACTACACATAGTTGGATTTTCCTATGAAATTTTTAAATATACCTTAATAACTCAAGAAAATTAATATCTTAATTTTTTGAAATTATATATTCTACGGTAATCTAAATATTTTTTTACATTCTACATGAATTTTATTGTGGTCTCCTATATTTCATTTAAATGAAATATACATCTTTGTAAAATAATTAGACATTAACTCATAAACAGATTAATTTTATGAGTCATTATTAATATTTAAAGGATTCATTAGACTTTTAAGTAATATATTTTCATTAAATAAAACCACGACCTTTAATCTAATTTTAAACTCGTTTGGCCTTTCCTCACTCCTATATTCTCATTCACTTATCTCCTCTTATTCTTTGTCACTTAGGGAATCTAGATGCTATTTTAATTTTTCATCGATGGTTATCTAACCATGATTCCATAAATATTATTTTTATCAATCATATATATAATAAATGTATGTAGAATCATGATGTGTGAAAAAATTCAACTTTTTTGTAATATTTTTTACTTTTCTGTCAAAAAATAATCTTAATGATAGAATACTAGCCACTTAATCTCCCTATATTTTTAATTATGTTCATCATAATTCTCCACTTTATATTTATTCTTAGGTAATCCTATAGAAAATAGGATAATTTTAAAAATTTAAATAATTTAATTTGTAGTTCTCATATATGATTTTCTTTTCTCTATTTAATACATTTGAGAATAATAAGATAAATGATTCTAAATTTGTGGTGTTATCATTATTATTGGATTAATTATATTGATAATTCGTTTAATCTGTTTCATTTGGGTAATTTAAAATATTAAATTTATCCTACTCATCATTTTTTTCATTTATATTTATGTTATGTAATCTTCTCAATTGATATGATAAATAAAAATTTATGGTTTTATCGATGGTACAGTCATATAAGTATGTATCCTCGTGGGATGAAATATTGAAATAAAATTTCTCTAGGAGGATTCTAATTATATTTTTCATGATGGGGTAATATTTACGCAATTCACTATTTATTAAAATCATGCTTGTAATAAAATTCACTCTAATTAAAAAATAATCTACTGATTTTTTCTATCTCATTATGATATCATCAAACAAAGAATAATATGTATATAAAAACACATCATACACCATTTTGTCCCCTTCAGGTATATTAGGTAGTTTAATCTACATTATATTTTATGTTTCCAAAATTATAACTCATGTTAACTATTTCAAAAAATGTGGGGATAGAAATGAATTTCACACTATCCCTTTTACATCAATATTATTCTTATCTAAATAATTATAAGCAATCCCATAATTGGGAATATTAACTCCATTCATAGAGATATCAAGAAAATAAATTTCATGGGATAGATGATTTGGAAGTATTCTCCCTCTCTATAAATTTAATCCCTTCTCATGAGACATGGGAAATTATTTTTCATTGATGATAATAATTGACTCTATGTATCCCACCTATCAAAGATATAATAAATTTAAATTAAACATAAATATATGAGAATCATACCCACAAGTATGTCAAGAATGTTCTGAAAATAATTTCTATATATTACATGATCAAATAGATTTATATTATCTCCATGTGAAACCTCATTGATACAAATTATTATACCCAAAATAAAGTATACCACTGTTGGGAGGGGCTGAATCAGTGGTCATTGAAAAAAGAAAATCATGAACTATTTGATTCAGTTAGTTGTTTAGTGATAATATATCTTGATAGCGATGATATGTTGATAAGATATTTATCAATAAATGACACCAAAAACACAAGTGTTTTTACACTGATCGCTTACCCATGTTATCAAGTGTCTAATCTGTGGTATGCTGTGGTTGTGATCCAACTATCTACGTTCCAATTTGTTATTACATGAAAAAGGTCTAGAGAAAGTGGAGTATCTTAAACCTAGAATTAAAAATCAACAATCCGAATCAACAATTTGTAAAATATTGTATTCTCGGACCTTGACAATTATTGGAACTTTGAGTTTGCATGAACACTTTTTATTCACCAAAATAGTATATTAAATATTTATTGGAATGTTTGGAAATTCTCTAAGATACCTTAATATTTTTCCATGCACACTCATCTCTAGATGGTTAACCACATATTTATTGAATTAAAATCTATTATTTCATGATGCATATTATTTCTTTGTAATCCTTACTACCTAATGAAATAAAAGACTTAATCCAAAAGATCTTTGAGAATCTCATTAAATAATTGACTAAATTTTGAATGTGATATATTGGTTGTGCTATTAGAAATTTTATTTTTTCTAAAATAATATATTAAATCAATATTTTGTAGTTTTACTCATTTCAATGTATGTTATTCACTACAGTGTGGTATAAAATGAATCTCCTTAAATATAAAACTCTTCAAACATCTAATTACAATGTTTTAGTAATGTGATTTATTTTATAGTATCATGGTACTCTTCCCATCATAGCACCTTCAATCAAGAACCCTTATTTAATGTTATAGGGCCACTCAAATTCCAAATCCATCAGTAAATCAAATTAAACTATTGAAAATTCCTGATATAGTCAATATTTTTTTAATTCCTTATAAAAGACTTTATGGTGAAATTAATATAGATATAATGTTATTTTTTCTCACATAAGATGATATCCTGATTCTTGTAACATTAACTATGTAAAAATGGCTCTTATGTATAATTAATTCATTACTACATCAGTATAATTATGGAATAATTGATGAAACTATAGAGTGAATCCATCCCATATAAGATAAATTATTTATTATATATTATAAATTCATCTTTATCAAGAATTACTATGAGACTTCATAATATGGTTTTCCAATATTCACAAAACCACATTTTATTCATTCTTGTCCATATCCAATCAACTATATAGAAATTAACAATCATCCATGATCATTTTTCAATGAATAAGACATGAAAACATAAAGAAATATGGAATTAATTACCCATGTGATATGTCACAGAATGATTCCAACATGATTGACATCTAAAAACCTCTTAATAGTATAAAATAATGATTGTGAGAGAGCATTGTCCATCAGATTAAGATTAATTTCATATTGATCATATATTATTTGAAAAAATAATCTCTTCATTTATTAATTCATTTCAAAAGGGTTATTAATACTCTCAAATATGGTTTTAGGGAAGCATGACCCCAATCTGATGTCAAGAAATATTTTCACCTTTTATATAAGATGTGCTAAAATAATTGTCTTTTTATCAGTGTATAGTAAAACAATGATTTTGTTAATTTAGAACACTAAATTTTCATCTTATGTTTCTAAATATTATTGTGTTTTATATTTACTGTAAACCAATATGTTTTCATTAATTTTCTTGAGTTCATTGTAGTGATATTTCATCCCATATTATATGTTTTATAAAATTCATCTTAAAAATTATAAATTTGGAATTATTTTAATTATTTTATGTATTTTACATCTACTTTCAATTCAAAACTATATATTCCTTAATTATTTAGTTTATAAGAATATTTCCTCATTGATGATAAAATTTTCCATTATCATGATTAAATTACATCGTTAGAGGTAGGGAATCATGAGAAGATAGGTATGTGCTTAATTTGTCTATTGAATTTATTTATAATAAGTTTTATTTAATTAAGAAAATTCTTTTTTCTTAATTCATAACATATTTATGGAAAGTTATTTTATAATTATAATTATAATTGGAGGATTCTAAATGTGATTGTGAGTACTACGTTATGATCAAGAATTTGTATTATCCTTTGAATTTGATTGATAATGATTATGCATTAAATGTGGTCTATTTCAAAAATTAAAAGATAAAATTGATTTATTAGAATTTAGAATTTTAAACATGATGAAGCTAATTGAATTTGAATATCCTTATATCTAATTAAAACAATTTATTTATAAATAATGTAGATAAAATCTTTTATGAAAACCCATTCATTAAAATTTGAGTATTAATTATTGATTTAATTAAAATTATATTATGGTATAAGAATTTTGTTTTTTATTTTATTATAATGTGGATTAATATTATAATTATGGGTAATAAATTTGTGAAAACATTTTTTTTACATTATTATCATTTTCTGAAAAAATTAAAACATAAACTATTCTATAACATAGTTTTTTATATAAGAATATATTAGTAAAGTTATTTTTTTCACAATAAAATCCTTCAAAAAGTAATGATATTAGAGGATGTTGTTATGTTTTTGGTGACATTTCATAAGACAATGGTGATATTTAGTGTGACAAACTAGTTATTTATTAAACCATGATATTTAATGTCTCTTTTTTCTATTTTTATTCTCTTCAACTATGAAGAATATTTTTTTCTCTTTGTAGATCCATTAATTCAATAACTAGACACAAATTAATGAGTTTATATTTTAGAGATTAATTTTTCTATAATCATAAGATCAATATGTACATTTTATATATAATTTCTGAGAAATCAATGATGTATGATGTAGTACTATTGTATATTATTAAATAAATTGAAAATTTTCAAATTAGAAATATCATAAGAGTGTGTAATATTCTGAAAGGGAAATAAACATCATATAATATGGTATATCATAAATTTATAAAGCTACATATATCATTTATGGAGCTCTAATTTAGTTAAAATAAATTTATATTGAACTTATAATTATTTATATGATTTAAATTATTGGATAATGTGGAGAGTTGAATCTTAAAAATAATGAGGCCTATTTAAAAATTAAAAATAGACATTTAATACACATAATAATAATTGATTTTTTAAATATAATAATATTTATGGAATTAGTGTTTTTTAGCAAGGACATGGTGATGGATGGGTTGAAATGATTCCATCCCTTTTATCGCATCTTTTGACATACCGGAAAAGAAAATTTTGGGAAAATCCTTACCACTATTAAAAAAGGTGTTGATATAGAAGTATATTAAAAAAATAATAATATTGATGATCATTATTGAATTCATAGGAAATGTTTAAAGAGTTTATAATAATTTTCCCACACTATATACATGAAATTTCAATTTATATGAATGTTTTCCCTATGGTTTATAGTTTATTTATTGGTTCATTATTAATGCTTCAGTTGACATTGTATTGACATAAAAAACACATTATGTTATATGAGACCTCCATGATTAAATAACTAGTCATATATATTGTAAAGATGTTAGAGGAAAACTATGTATGGAAATATATCAAGTGTATGATATTACATAATTGGATTACTAACTAGAATATTTTCAAAAAAATATAGATAATGTTAAATTGGTGGAAAATAAATTCAGGTCCTAATACTATTTCATAATATTGTGAGAAATGTTGATTGAAAGATGCATACAGTGGTTGTCAAATAACATTATATGTGAAAACCCCATTGGATTACAATTTTATGGATTATAACCCACCTCAAATATAATGAATACAAATCCAAAAAAAATATGTCATGATATAACCAATTACCATAGAAAAAATGATTACATCTAATGTTTACCCAAATAAAACCATTAAGCATATGGTATAGTCCCATTTCTAAAATAATTTCAACCACCTAGTACCAAATTTAATCACGCTCCATTTAATGTGAAACACAACCAAATATCCATAAAACTATCTATTAAATAAATTACCACTACCAATATTCAAATTTAGGATTTGCTGATGAAAAATAAATAAAATAAATATATTAATTGTTAATACACTTTTTAGAAACTTGATAGTATAATAAGATAAATTATCAAAACGTTTTTTAAATTATTTCTAAATACACCACCATGTAACAATATTAAAACCCTAATGGAGGTTATTTAGGATACAACAATTTATAGTATATGATATGTAGAATAAATAAAACAAAATAATGGGAAATTGATGTGAAAATTGAGAAAAGTATGAAAAATTATAATGATACAGGAAATAAAAAAATGAGTATTTAAAACAATATAAATCATGATAATAAATAAATTGGAAAGAATAAAAGAATATAAAAATACAATGGTATGGAGTCCCCCTCTATCAATTTTAAAAAGAGTGTTGTAAATAAGAACATGGACTCATTAAAAATGGTACCATGAGATATTTAAGAAACTTCATATAAACATACACTTCATAGATGAAATTTATAAAATATTTATGTTTGTGAAATTACTTATGTGAGGAGTTCTTAAATATTTATTAATAGTAAATCCATCCAAATATATGTTAATTGAGATGATTTTTCTTCCCACGTGTAATAGGATCATATAAATTTGCAAAGGAATTGTGTGAATATGGAGGAAGTATAAATTTGACTCCCCTAAGTGTATATGATAAAACTTTATTGTATGAATCTATCTAAATTGTGTTTTATTTTCTATATTATATATTTTTTACAAAAATATCCGTATTTAATTAATGTAAACTTTTATTAGAAGGATGGGAATTTCACCTTTATTAGTGATTTTTTAATTTTTTAAATGAGATAAAAAGGTAATGTAACCCTATCTATAAGAAATAAGTCTTATGAAAATGGAAATATTTTGAACATATAATTCATGGTGAATAAATCTTTAGGGTTGGTGATTCAAAAGTTACCTTTGATATTATGTAAAATATTAAAAATATATCAAAATCATAGTATTATCAAGATATTTTTTCTTTTAAAGAGTATTCAGTCTCTATAAATTTAAATCAATTTTAAAAGGAAAATGTAATGAAAATAATTCATCGAATTATTAATAATTAAAGATAAATTAATAATTATAAATATGAAGAAGAATCTTGAAATATGTAGTGGAAAAAATCTGATCCATTATAATACAACATAAAATTGATCCATTCATTAATTATTTTACCTACTCTTATGATATACCCATTAATAAAAAATTAAAGTCTTTATTTTTGTGAGATAAAGATACATTACCCATGAATATCAATGAAAATTTTTATATGTATAAGCGGGAAAACATTACAAGTGTTGACAAAATGAAATGACCCTTAGCATGGAAAATTTTCAAAATCATCTTTATTAGTGAAATTAATTATTTAAAAAAATAATCTTATGATGAAATGAAGAAATAAATTTCATAAATTGAAATAGTAGATTTAAACCCTCAGTAATGAATGTATATAAAAAATAATTTCATGAATATCCTTGTTTTGGGGATCAAACATTAAATTTCAAATAGTGCATCATAATCCAAATTAATATAATTAAAAAAATGGTAGGAATGAATGAGGAAAAAAATTATTACAATAAATATTCATAATAAGGAAAATTATGGTATTTATTATAATAAATTCTCATTGAAAACTAAATACGACAATAAGAAAGGATTGTTTTTTGAAAAGAAAATTCATGGTTGGTGAGAACGCACTAATAAGGATAAATTAGTGAATTCAATTCCGTTCCAAAGTTTCATACAAAATAACCTATAAACATTGGTAATGTGAATGAATAGATCATTTTAACACATACTACTGTACAAAAATAGTTTTTTCATTAAATTTTTACAAGGTGTGAAACTTAAGACAAGAAATTACATCATTGGAATGATATTGTAATACCAATGATCATATGATCTGCTAAAATCATGATATTTGATATAAAAAGTATGGTTTATCCATGAACTCATGATATAAAAAATATCTACAAAATTGTTTAAATTTATTCAACACAAAAAATTCATACTAAATTTTAAGTAGAAATATTAAACTGATTACATAACTAAAAAAGTCTAGTTGTATTGGTACTTCTTTATTTAACAATTCTCACACTCAAGATAGAAATTAAAAATGTGGTAAGTGAAGCTTATTTTTATTCCAATTATACTCCTTATTATTTATATTTTATTATTTTATTTTTCTTTTTAAACTATAAAATATCTAATAGTTACAAAAAATATAATATAAAATAAACGTACTAACATTCATTCATCAAATTATATTTTTTAATTAGAAATTCAAAAGATTAACCACCATTAAATATATTATAACATTAATATCATTCAAAAAGGATCCCTTATATTTTACCATATTGTTTATTCAATATATATATTTTTATGAAATTTTTTGGATGATTCATGATTCCCTCTAATACATCCAAAATATTATGAGGTGTTTTATATGTGTTTACTTTTCAACTGTTATTTTATTCTATGCCACTAGATTAGTGGAATAATCAATATTTACACTTAATTACAGAGTAACCCTTACATATCACTATATATTTTATATTATCCATTATGTATCATATAGTGAGTTGACCAACTCATATGGAAACCCTAATCTATCACATAGTGACCCCTTATGCTTTGCACAATAGCAATTACATATCATAAAGTTACCCTAATGTATTATAGAGTGACCCATATGCAATAGGGAGTAACCCTTATGTATCATTGTAACCCTTACATATAATAATTTATACTCCATTTTTAACACTCCATTATTTTATTTTATACTTATCTTTATATAAATATAATTTCTTTGATATATTTCTTTACACACAACACCTAGTTTAAAAAAATGTGATATGATATTAAAATATAATTGTTTAATGTGAATTTTTTTAGTTATTCCTTGGAATTATATAAATTATTATGAAAAAATAAATTATGAAAAATTATTTTTTTACACATGTATAAAATTAAATTATTAGTTATCTATTGGATGGAAATGATAATAATAGCATTTGAAGCAACATTATTTTTATAGAAAAATGGTATTTATTCACTCAATGTGTTTTTATCATAAAATATTATATTAATATATATTGGTGAAGTAATTTTATAAAAATATATATTATATATTTAATGAAATGATTTTTTTTTGAATAATAAATTTTATAACTAGGTTTGGAAGAAGAATAATTCCAACATTATGATTAAATTTTTTTTTTCTAATAATGGTTTTCATTATGTTTTATGCACTTTTATTGAAATTAATTTCTACCATATATATTAATATAATATTTTAAATTTGATTTTATTTTTTAAATATTCATAATAAATATAATATAGTAGGATCAAATTATTAGTTCTTCATTATGAATAGTATCTATGGTGAATATTTATCACCTCCATAGAAGTGTTAATCTTTTCATTATAATATTTTCTGATTTATTTTTGAAAAAATTATGTATTTAAATAATTTATTAAAAAATATATTTTTGAAATTAATACCCTAAACATTAATTTTATGAAAAGAATTTATTTTTTATTAAAATTAAATATAAATTTTTTGCCTTTTCTTTTAAATGAATTTTTGGAAAAATCCATTAAGTTTTGGAATATTCCAAACATCCAGAAAAAGTAATTTTTTTTATAATTATATTCATGGATTCCAATATATTACATTATATAAATGTGAAATTTTTTTCACTATTAAATATTGTATTTTTTTTTCAAAACTAGTTTTAATGCATTTTGTGTTCATATATTAAAATTAATTACATCACCATATTGAATTTGAATATTAATAAAACTAATAAAAAAAATTTAATTATCATTTTGAAATTTATTTATAATTCCACTAAGATTTTCGGTAAAATAATATATTTATCATGATAAAAATGTAAGTTATCATGGTCAATGTTTAAATGGGTTCAAAGTGGCTTAACAAAGAGACATGTTTTAAAATGTATCCAACACATGCCTAAATTTGACTGTTTGAGTTTATTTCAATCACATATCATGTTATATTCTATTTTGTGCTTTTTATTTCTACATGATATTATTATGATATATATATAAATATATATATATTATTTAATATTTTATGTAATTCCATGTGTGTCCTTCCCTTCTCCAATAACAGTGAACATTCTCTCCTCTTTTATTCACTATGTTTGTCACTTATAGATTATCCAATAATTAACAACTTCTAAACCATTAATATATACACACTTCCTAGAACATATTTTACTACTAAAATATAATTCTTGTAAATCTTATCTTGTAAGCCAATAGAGGTTTCTCAATGAAGGAAAACAACTCTTAACCAAGTGATTTTAATTTTATTATTCTTCTACCTCATATAAATATATTGTATCCATTATAAAATAAATAATTCAGTATATAAATATACTAAATTATTATTATTATTATTATTATTATTATGTAACATCCACTACCGACCTCTTTTCCATCCTATGGAAAAAATATATTTTTCTCCATAGGTGTGGGCTACCACAACTAGAGAGCGATGTGTTTCCATTTCATCACTACATAATATTGATGGTTAAAATGAAGAATTTACTGAATATATACAATATTTATGATATTTTTATATATATTTTTTATGTTATTTATTATTTAATTTTCATTAATTACATCCATATAAATGTTGAATCATCAATTGTCTGTATATATGGACCATTGTCTCCTTGAAATAGTGTAATTCATTTTTTATCACCACTTTAATTGATTTATTTTAAAAGTGTCTAGAATTAATTAATATTATACATATTACATAAATTATATTAATTATATGATGAAAACCTAACAATTGTGCATGTATCAAGACCATCAAACTGAATCATTCTTGGAAAATAGACCACTTATCAAATGAAAGACAATTTTAAGAAAAAATTATAAAAAAAGATAATTAGAAATTATAAATGATTGGTACATGGTTGATTTTTTTGGAATATTATATGATAATTTATTTTTAATTAATCTATATTTATTATATAGAAGGTTGGAATTCATATGATTTATTCCTAGGATTGAGGTAACTGATTGATGATTCAATATCATTTTGATTATGATAATTGTCACATTAATTTATATTTAAATAAATTATAAGATACTTTTCTAATAAAAGTTTTTTACTTTCTTATCCTTTTAATATTTATACATGTTTTGGTGTTTCAGTACCATTTCCTCTCTTTGGTACTCAAAAGGGTTCAAAATATGTTATTAATAAAATCATCCAAAAGTTTATTTCTAATTTGGAATCTTTCTCAAATATATCCATGTTCTCTGAAAATTTTTAATGAATGTTTTTACTATTATGAAATGATTATTTAAATTAATTCTTACAAATTGTTTACTTTATATAAACAATTGAAAAAAATAATCACAATTTCAATTTTTAATGAGATATATTTTAAAAATAGTGTGAAAAGAATCATTAATTGAAAATATAATTTAATGATCAAAATGTACATTCATCATGAGAATACAATGCCTGGAATTTTATTTTTAAATTTTCAATGGTTTTTTTAAAAAAAAAATTTACCATAATGTTTTGGAAATTTTTATACTATAAATAATTTATTTCAAAATTAAAATATTATTTTCCTAATAAAATAATTAGGATTATTATAAAGGGATTTTTCATCTACAATGAAAGCTTTTATGTTAGTTATTCTATACTGGGGATAAGATACAATTATTCCATTCTTGTTCATAATTTTTTGTGGATATGATTATAAATATCAGATATTTTAGAAACACAATTATTTTCCATTGATTAAGTTATTAAAATATGATTTATGATTTATGATCATTTAGCATACATGTTAATAGATTTTGATTATATAAATTCCGGGATAAGAATTAAAACGGTCTCCAATACATTGGGTAATGATGAAATATTTTAGAAAATATTAAAATATGGTGGAGTTTATAAAATATGAATAGTTTATGGGGTGATGTAGAATGATGTTAATCCTAAAATAATATTGGAAACGACATTTTATGCATATAAATTATGATATTTCTTCCAATATGATAGTCTTGGGAGTTATCCTTGACTAAATAAGTAATTTTATGTACTTATAATTATGAGAAAAGTATATTCCTTATACTTATAATATTTTCTCACGTCCCACGATTGAATATTAATTATTCATTACACATATGAATTTTTTATTTTATTATTGTAAATCCTTAAACCATGAATTATTATTAACAATCATAGACAAATTAAGTATGGTAAGTGTAAGTTATTATTATGTTCTAATACCCTAATTATTATTTTATTCTCACTAATTATCATTGATTGATATCCCTTATGGTTTCCTTTGTTGATTATATGATCTAACCCTTTCTTTGGTTTCATTTCCCTAGGCTATGATGAAATATTTTATATTGAATGTGTCAAAGAAGTGTTCTATGTGAGAAGATCATTATGAGAGAAGTGGAATATATTTTATCAAATATTTTGATTATTTATCTCATCTCCATATAAACAAAACCTCTACCATCCTTAGATATGTATTATTATTAAATTTATTAAATATTCATCTAAAATAATGAAATAATAATTTATTCTATTCTCAAGTCTCCTAAAATGGAATGACTATAGGGTTTAAAATATTTTTATATATTAGTATATAGATAACAATGACAAAAAACCTTGGGATAAGATTACGTATATGATAAAATCATACATTTTTATTAATGAAATAATTATGTAGTTTTTCTATAAATACATCAATGTATTGATACTACAATTGGGATTGATTTTGTCATAGAAACATCTATGGGTAATAACACAAATAATTATTGGTCAGGTATATCTTGGCCATAATTATGGTTCATGGGTAATTTTCCTTCACTTTGTCCCTTTTATGACAACCATGGTGGATATTATTGGACTAATTCCCATTTTACTTATGATACATTAAGAATTATTTTAATTGACAATGACCATGATTGACCAAAGATAAACAAAATCTTGTATAGATTGAAAATAAGGTGTAAAAACAAAGATATCCTATGAATTATTCTTCATGAGTACATGATTAATCACTACGATTATTATTGACAATGTTATGATTTTTTGTTTTTTTAATGAATAGACCCTTGAAAATTTGTGTAAATACTAAATTTTATGGGAAGTGGAATGATTGTTATTATAGTAATTAAAATAAAATTAGAGTTGGAATTAAAAACCATATAATCGTTTCTAATAATATAACTTTTCATATAGTTGTAAATGTATACATGGGTGTGGTTCCTAGAATTACTAATAAGTGAAAAATGGAGTTTCTTGAGTGTTTTTATGATGGATTCTATGGGGGAAAGAAGATTCATTTTCATATATATTGAATTTGTGGAAATAATAACTCAATAAAATGTCTCAAATGAATGAGAAGAAGATTTATTTGTGTAAGAGAAAGTCACAATTAATTTAATTTTTATGGAATAATTAAAGGTTATATAGAAAAAATAAAGTACATCATAAAGTCCCTTATTGTTTTTAATGCTTAAATATGGGGAAAATAGGAATTATCTAAATGAATGGACTAATCAATAGGAAAACTCCAAGAATATTGAAGGGAATGTATCATTTCAATCATTAAAGATATTTATGAGGGATAAAGATCACATATCCTTTATTTGAGACTTGGGAATTTAATTTTAATGATTTTAATAATGTACCCAATGAAAATATAATGATTCATACTTTAGTTGAATTTTATGTTTTTTTCAGCATTGACTATCTCTTTCTATATATAACCGTTCTAAATTAATTTAATAAAGAAATCACATTTTATATTCTAAACCAACTTTTGATTATATTTTAGTTATATGATGAATACACACATTTAACTCAAGTTAATACCACTATATGGGTGTTAATTCTAATTCATGACTGATATTTGTCTAAAATGTTTGGGTGGAAACTCAATAATAAAGATATGATTTTTTTTGATTTTGTTAAGGTATTTCTAAAATACCTTCCCAGTCTTCGTCCAAATAATCAAGTTGAGTTTTCAATAGAATTCATACCCTATGATTAACATATTTCAAATACTACATATAGATTTTCCTAGATTGAGTTTTATTAATTTAATAAACAACTCTAAATGAATCTTGATAAGGGATACATACACCCTTACGCATCACCATGGGTACCCCTTTTATTTTTATTAATGCATCATTACATTGATTATAGATAACATTACATGATCCCTATCAATAATAAGTATCACATTACATTTATCGAGGATATGTTTTATCAATTATTGGGTGGTTACTATTTTTACAATACTATTCTTTGATCTAGATATCATCAATCGAGAGTTAAAAGAAAGATAATAACTAATATATCTTTTTGAATGAGGTATAATAATTATATATTCATAGTAATACCATTTGGACATACCAATGCACCAATTATCATCATGGTTTTAATGGATAAGGTCTGTAAATATTAGCTTGATCAACATGTTGTATTTTATATAAAATATATTATTATATATTTAATTAAAAAAGAAAAATATTAAGAAAATATTATAATTCCACTTAAGACCCTGAAGAAAGAGAAGGTCAATGAATTTTTTTTGAAGTGTGATTTTTTATATATAATGTCACATTCCTTGGTCATATAATCTCAAATTAGGTTATATCAATGGATTCTTGAAAAAAGGATGTTATTTAACAGTTGTTTTGACTAACCACAGAGACCAAGTTCCATAGTTTCATAGGATTCCCAGATAATATTAATTAATTTTGTGATATTTCGTAGGGATATATAATATAATAATAAAGATTACTTTTAAGGGATCTAATTTTTATATTTATCAATGTATTAAAGATTTCATGGAATAAAAAAATATTTACTAGAAGACCAGTACTTACACAACCCTATAATAAGTAAGGTTTTGTGATATTTAGTAATGTATTAATGACTAGATTGATATTATTCCTCTTACATAATGATAAAATAATAATAGGTTATTCATTATTCCAAATAAAAATTCAAGAGAAAAACTACATGAAACATAATTTGGAGTATGCAACAGATTTTTTTTCTCGAAAACTATTGATGAAGTATCTTTATATTGAATGATATGATATATATAATGATAATAAAATATTGAAGTATAAATTTAGATTGAAATATTTTAATTTTTCAATATTATATGGTTAGAGATGATCTATTATTATGACTACTAAATACAGTACCATCATTGGGAAGAAAATAATGTATATGATTGTCTGAGTCAGAGTGACAATGCATGTTTGTACATAATTAGGATTGAATGATATCCAATATTTTTTTGGATATTTTGAATGTGGATGATAAAATCAGGATTTAAGGTGAAAAATAATGTCCATATTATATGAAATTTTAACCATTCATCAATCTGTGTATTTTATAGGAATAGAAGAAGGATGTATATCTACAGAAAAATGTGACAAATGATCATATGTTTAACCATGATATTGATTTAATGATAAGGATTAGAAACTGAGTATATGTCTTTTCAATACCAGATATGTTAAATATATGATAGTTGAATCTCATAGTTCGTCAGTTTATATTTATATTGTGACTATAGAGATGTATAAGGATCTCAAAATTATTTCAAGTGGTAAAACATGAAAAGGGTTATCATAGAGTATGTATCATGATTTCGAGTTTTCCAAAAAGATAATTATTTGAGATAGATGTCTAAGTAGATATTACAACAATTACCTAAACCTATATTAGCATATAATTTCCAATTATAGATATTTGATACAAATAGAATAATATTAATTAAATAGCATAAAAACCACATTAGAACTATTTTAGTTTAGTGTCATTAGATACATGGAAACACAAAAAATTGATTCATAAAAAATCGGCACCAACAATTGATTATTCCTTGATAAGTTAAAACCTATTTGAAACGTCTTACTCAATACCTTTATTCAATTCCTATAGAAGAGAAACATATAAAAGGGTGTCCTTAGATGCACAATAAGGATAATATTGGGAGATAACATATGTATAAGGGAATTAGAACCTTAAAATAACATTCAAAACATATATCATGTATATCAAGGATAATGTTATTGAAATGTAGACTATATCATATAATTTATAATAAATGAATTATAATGAACATAATTCAATGGAATATAACATAAGACATAAAATTATGGAATAAAAATATTAATTTAAATTAATTTTTATATTAGTCATTTCTCCTGGCCAAGACCAGAATAGTCAACCTATTATCATACTGATATGAGTTTACTCCTCCTTCCATCACTATTTTACTAAACCAAGTTTACATTTTATTACAATAATGTCTATCTCATGAGATATAAATACTTCCCAAATGCATTAGTTGGATATATAGGTCCTAAAATTCACATAATGAAAACTATACATATGTTTTCCATATGAAAATAAATCATTAATCATATCATAACCAATGAAAGGAAATGGTATTCAAAAATATTTCATCATAGTTTGATACACTGAAAAGAAATGGGTTTCATAAATATTATGCCATTATATACGTAAAAAATACCCTAATTAATAATGATTTTTATCTTGAAAAATATATCTAGTAAATAATAAGTAACATAAAATAATTTTATCTTGGATGGAAAATAATTTTGACATATTACATTAAATAATTATTGAGAAAATAATCCTTTCCATTTTTGAAATGTATAATTTTTGATAGCAGTGCAACTACAAAGTATAAAATATTCTTTGAGATGAACCATGTAGTCATGTAAATTAATCTTTAATAGATTAGGGATTCATTAAAGAAGAAAAATATATTCATTTATTATAATTTAACTAACATTATTTTAGTAACTTTTCTTTGAAATTCACAAAGAACCTCATTTGGAAAATAAAAAAACAATTCAATTCTAACTATTTAGTAAAAAACTACCACATATGTATAATTATATTTAAAAAACTGTTATAATAATAGTAAATATATATTGGGAATAAAAATTTATGAATCATGGACATGGGATATAAATATTCCACAACAGACACTTTTATATAAACAATCCCCACTAATAATGAAACTGGGAAATTAATCCTTAACATAGGTATTATTTTATTCATTCATATGTGAAACACATTTATAACGATTTAAATAATTTAATTAATTTACTAAATATCTATATTAATATTTATTTTATCATATACTAAAAAAAATATCATCTAATAAACTGTTTGTTAATAATGTTTTATTATTTCCTTTCTTTCTGGTGTTAACTGCTTCATTTTCATATGTATATATTATTTTAGAAGTCTCAGTTCTTATGAATTTGATACATTTCCATTATATAAAAAATTATTTTAAGTTAATATATATCATATTTATATATTATATAAATTTTTATAATAATTCATGAATTTTTAATATAGAAAATGAATCACATCATATTGTGGAGGCGGTAGGTCATACAAAAGCGCGAGCAATGGTATCAGTCTTTTAATAGTTAAAAAGTAAGGTAGTGGATAGTATATTAATATCATATTATAATTATAATATTTATACATATATATTATTTTTTTATTATACCTAACCATGTAAATTAGTGATGAAAAACGGATTTCACTGTGGAGTAGAGACGTTAAGCCATACAAACACATGTACGGTGCTTTATTTTTTCTTCAGATTGTTAAAAAGTGGAATATGGTTCTTAAATAATACTAAAAATGTCATAATATAACTTATATAGTATTTATTACTCTATAATAGAAAAACATATGAAGAATAAGTCTATGAAGAAAGAGAAATAAAGGATTTGGTAAAGATGATTACCTCTTCTTCAGAGAACTTCTTTTGTATAACCTCTTACGGACACTGAGGATGGTATTTTGGGAATATAAAAACCACTATAATTTTTCCATTTATTTTTATAAGGGAAAATATTAGTTAATAGTTGATCTTTAAGGCTCAATGTGATTTGATGAAGAGAGGCAGCAGGTTCACGTTAATAATTTAGTGGGGGCGGTTTG
Organism: Viscum album; assembly: GCA_963277665.1. Taxonomy (NCBI): domain Eukaryota; kingdom Viridiplantae; phylum Streptophyta; class Magnoliopsida; order Santalales; family Viscaceae; genus Viscum; species Viscum album. Next base: position 1,350,831,748 of record OY728153.1, on the reverse strand, counting down.
GAATTTGTATAAAAATTATTTTTTAATAAATTATATATATAAAATTTACATAAAAATTTACATTTTTTATAAGATTATATGAGATACATTTTTAATATCATAAAAAATTTTATAAAGGTTTTTATACTATGTTAGACTTTATATTTTTGAATAACCCTTAGCTAAACTGTATTAATTTTATCTATTGTAACAATGTTTTGATTATGAAAATGTTGTAATTTTTACTTAGGTGATGCCTTTTTGACAATAAATGAATATTTTATAAAAAATTAGACCATATTAAATTATTTATTATGTTTATACATTTATTATAATTTTCAAATATTTTAATAAATTTTTTTTTGATTAAATATCATTAGTGTAAATTTTGATATTATTTAATACGGGGACATTTAAACCTATCAACATAACAAGGAAACCTTAAAAAAATTTATTATATCCCTAAGAGGTCAAGGTAATATTAAAAATTTATTTATCACATTAATTATCACAAATGTTATTTATTTATTTATTAATGATAACTTTTATTTGATATTTCAATTAATTAAATAATTACCACCTCAACATTGTGAAATTATTTAATATATTTATTTGTGTTTTAAAAAATAAAATATACTATGATGAAGATAAATACACTTTATTTTTGAATAATATTTAGAGTAGAATATATCATTTTGTTATCCCTACATTAATAATGATACATCATAGAATACATGAAAGGTTTTAAGAGTTTTTAAGAAAGATCCATCATTATATACATAAAATTCGGATATAAAAGAAATGTGTTCCTAAAGTTTATAGTTGCTTTATCGATTCATGAATGATGTTTTAGTTTATTCAGAATTGATGCAAAAACACATTTCTGAACATGAGTACTCCATGATAAAATATCATGTACTATCCTTTTTAAAAGTGATAGAAGACCTCTATTTATAGAAATAAATAATGTGTACGAGACTACTCAATTGGATTCTGAACTGGAATCTTTATCAAAAAATCTCGATACTTTTAAATTGGTGTAAAAATATAATTCAAAACCTAAAACTATTTCATATTCTTGTGAAATATTTGGATGGAAACATGCTTTCTATGTATGTCTAATTGGATTATAAGAAAATAAACCGTTTGATTGTAAATATATGAATTATAACCCACCGAAGAAATAATGCATCATATTCCGAAAACTAACATAATATATGTCCAATAACCAAGGGAAATAATTATAAGAACTAATTTTTAGACAAATAAAACCACTAACCATAAGGTATGGGCCCATTTCAATAATGATTTCAACTACCTAGTGCAAACTTTTATCCTACTCCCTTAAAATTAAAACCATAAAAACTATCCATAAAACATTATCATAGTAAAATTATCACTACTAATATTCAAAAGTCAAATTAGCTGATGAGAAATAATAAAATTAATTTATTAATTATTAATACATCTTTTAGAAATTTGATAATCTGGTTATATAAATTATCCAATTTTTGGAATTATTTCCCAATACATCACTATATAACTCTATGAAAACCCCATGTGATGATGTTAAGGATATAAAACATTATAGTAAGTGAGATCTATAACAAATGAAGGAAAATAAGTGGAAATAGAAGATAAATATTATGCAATGATGTGAAATAATCATTATAATGGAAATATGATAAGGCATATTTAAAAAAATATATAAATCATGAAAATTAACTAAATTGGAAATCATAAAGAATATAAAAATACAGTTGAAACAATCTTTCTGAGGATGAAAATTTGTATTGAAACATAACTCTTTATCCATACCCTGATGAAGAATTCACCAGAAAATAGTGGTAAAACAATGTTTCGGATCAGATATAAAGGAAAGTGTTAGTCCATGAAATATCACCTCTTCATTAATAAATATTATGGAATGATTTTCAGAATATTAATCTTCTCTGATAACAATAAAGTGATTTGAATTTTTAAGGAAATAATATATAACAAATATAACAGTATTTTTTTTATATTCTTTGGGATATTTGATAACAAAATCCATGTTTTTGCATTCCCATTTCCATTTTGTTCTAGGTAATGGTTCTAACATCCCATTAGACATATGTCTCTTTGCCTTACATTATCAAAAACCCTAGCACCTTGAAATATATTATGCATTATATTTCTTCATTCAATAGCACTGTAAATACTCTTTTAGGTCCATCTACTTCCTTGGGCTTCCACCATGAATATAAAATGATGTAAAATGACCCGCATCCATTAATTCCATTAATTATGGTATGGGAAGGATAAAAACAATATACCTGAATGTCATTATTCTTTCGTAACAATGTTTTAAATCCAGAACATTTATCACCTTAATTTATAGATATACATATTTTTTGTGCCCCCATAGTCATTACAAGTATTATTGGTTGAGAATCCATTTTCTCTAGATAATATTTATCACCCTACTTTAAGATTTCTATATCTAAGTTCTTCAAATACATAAACATTGTATCTTTTCAGATCCTCATCATAGATAAACTAGAATGGCCCTTTCAACATAAATCATCTTTCACTATCTTTTATTTACAAGGGTTGCAATTTATCGAGTATTCATAATATTTGATCAACTCCAACCATGTTATTTGGAAAATATTTAGATCATTTTGAGTGAAAATATACTTTATAATTTAATGATAAGTATATATGTCATAGATTTCTCCATAAATATCATTCCTTTATATCATTAATGAAATAATTACCGCCGCTAACTATGAATCATTAGTTGGGTAATTTTCTCATGCATTTTAAATTTTTATGAGGAATAATATACCTCAATATAATTTTTAATAAGAAAATATCTTAAGACCTTAATTTATACGTCAATGTATATTACCACCCATTCCCAACTACTGGCTAGTGTGGAAACAGAGGCACTAACTAAACTTATTTTTCACATCCTAGAAATTCAATTCACATTCTATAGTCAATATAAAAACAACTATATTGAAATTAAAATTTGTGATTGGATTAGAAAATAATGAGGAATGTTTTAAAAAAAACATTATAATATCAAGCCAAACCAAGAAATCGTCAACTCTCGCTTATTATTTTTTTCTAGGACAATGTTCAATAACATCCATTTTTAGATCAATGTATATCCCCTCGCTATTGATTATGTAACCCAAAAATTAATCTTTCTGAATCCAGCATTAACTCATGGTAAATTTTTCATAATGATTATTCATTCTTAGGGTATTTACTATAATCTTCAAATGATCTTAATATTCTTCCATGGCCTTTAAATATAAAATAATATAATCTAAAAGACTACCACAAAATGTTCAAGATAATCTCTAAAGACTCGATTAATTAAATCCACAAATATAGTGGGGGAATTAGTATGATCAAAAGGAATCAATATAAATTTATAGTGTTTGTACCATGTATACAATGTTATATTGGGCATATCATTCTTCCGGAATAAAAATATATAATATCCAAAATGATGTTCAATTTGGAAAATTTATTGAGATCCATGTAGATGATTAAATATCTCATCAATACAGGGGGGGATATTTTTTCTTGATAGGGGTCCAGTTATGTTCTTGATAATAAATATAGAGTCGCAATGATCCCTCATTGTTCTTTACAAGTAGAACATTTTCATCCAAAGCTGGTGCACTTGGATGTATGAATCCCATTTCAAGATTAAATTGGAGTTTCGTCTCTAATTCTTATATCTCAAGTGTGGTCATTATATAAGGTGTCTTTGAAATTAGAATACTTCTTTTCATGAGTTCAGATTGAAAACTCAACTTCATGATTTGGGTGAAGACCTAAAAATTATTCCTGAATGAAATCACCACTAAGGATACAATTGTATCCTTAGTGGTGATTTTTTCCCGAATAATATAATATATATAACCGTCATTATTTGAATTAAGACCCACAAGATGGAAGTAATTTCCATTGTAAGTTCTTATTCATAATTTCATTGATATATGATCATAGATTCATTCATAATAAGCAATGTGACATACCGTACTTGGAAATTTATATGAAATCCATTTAGTAAAAGCCAATCCATACCAAGAATCGCATCGAATTTAACTAAAGGAACAATCATAAGATTAACAATAATCACATTCCCACAAAAATTAACCGTTGAATAATTATAAACACATGATGTGACCTTCGATCCATCATGATTTCTCAAATATAACACAATATCTAATTATTGAGGTAATACAACGATACACTTGTAAAATTATTTATAAATTTATGAGTTGGTGGATCTATAATAAATTAAACATTCACTTATTTAGAATGGATGGAAAGTGCACCTTTGACCACTTGAAGGCCATACACCACATCACAAATAGTGATCGCATGTGATTTGAAATAATATTTGGACTTATGAGGCTACTAACATCGATGGTCATCAATTGCCCTTAGATTTGATAATTGTCTAGATAATTCTTATTCTCCTTTCACTAAATGAATTGATGTGTGGGAGGAGCATTGTGTACATCCTTTTCCTTATTCTCATAATTTCATATCATTTTCTATTCACATCAGTAGGCAATTTTTCAATGACCTCATTTCCCACAAATAGAATATTTACTAGTACCTTCAGAAACTTTCCTACATATTTCATTCCACAAATTTGTGTATAATGGAAATATAATATTCTTTTTTACTATAGTTCTTAGAAATTCCATTGAATTATATTTTTCTCATATATACAAACCCATAACATTGATGGGTAATAGCTATCTACAACTCAACATTGAGAGCACATTGATGAATTTGGTCATTTCTACTGAACCCCATTACAGATAACTCCCTTTGGAAACTTCTTTTTAAGCTGTAGAAGAATCAATAAACCTTACATTCATGTTGGATGACAATTCGAGAAGAATACCTTTATACTAATATAATTTTTTTTTATTTTTACCAACAAATTCAGATTCCTTTATGTTAAGCTAACTAAACTCCACATCCATCTATATCTGATGAATATGAGGAAATTACATATTCAATAATAAGTTCATGAACTCGTCCCATTAAATATAGTAAATTTCATCGTATTTCCTCGTATTCTTGATAATATTGAATCATTGATCTTCTTCACCTACAAAAATATAGAATATCAAAATTAGTTTCTCATGTTCTAAACATTTTAGAATTGGAAATATCATTTCATTTGTATTGGTCCATTGTTCATCCACTAATGGATCAAATGACCCATATAGAAAAGGTGGATGTGCTACCTCATTAAGGAATCAATAGAATATTGTTCCCTTATTTGTTCATTAGGAAGTGAAACATGATTCATAAATGGATAATTCATTCTGAACATAAAAAAAATATTTTCCATTCTATCTCCCATAACATTCAGTTTATCGAGAGGAAAATCATTGCATTTCTCATCACATTTAGCATTAATGTGGAATATTCAAGACCCAACCAATTACTAAAACAAAAAATTATATTGTGAGAAACATATATCATAGTAGAAAACCACCTAATAATGGGAAATTAATTATAAAATTTAAATTCAAGGAACCATGGTTTTATCTTATTTCAGTAAAGAATATCACAAAAACACTAGTATTGTATCATATACTTAGACTTATCCTTATGGTTTTTATTACGATTTTCTCATACTAGTTTAAAAATATAACTAATTAATTCTACAATACCAATTATAAGTGACCATACTATTCCAGAATAAATAATACATTTAATTATAATAAAATTCATTATAAAACATAAAACCCCAATCTAGAATCATATGGGTTTATTATATTTGGTAAAATTGAAACCAATAAATCTAATTCATAAAACATCAACGTCATCTCCAGATTAATAAATTATAACTAGAACAATTTTTGACATAGCTTACATAAAAACTTTCTTCATATTATAGGGATAAAACATAATTAAAGGGTTAAATTATATAATCATTCAGGGTAATAAAGGACGATAACCTAATAATAAGGGAAAACAACAATAAAATAACTTTAGAAAAGGATATCCTTGTTATCAAGGATCATGATATTGTGTTATGGACTAAATCATAGATGTGCATAAGATGAGAATTATAAAGAACATGATTTATGGTAGTATAACATAGGACATGAAATTGTAGAATACACATGATAATAGAAAATAATTTTCATAGTAGTCAAGGCTCCATACCATTATTACGAACAAATTACCTTACTAAACTGAGTTCACTCCTAGTTCTAGCCTTGTTTTACTGAAACAATTTAACATCCCATTTTTGTATTTTCTGTCTCTGGAGATATAAATATTTACCAAATTAATTGGATGGAGATATAGGTTTCACCATTCAATTAATGGAAACCATAAATATGTTTGTCGTAATAAAATAAATCATATATGATATTTGAACCCTGTAGGTGCTGAATTTTTTTGATGGCCTTAGGAAGGCATTATTGGGAAAACTGGTGGCATATTTCGACTCACAAAACCATTCTCTGAGGGGTCAAAAGGCTGTTCCAAAAATCCTAGGGTTTGCACATTAAAGTATTCAATATCATGAAAACATCTGTGACCAAGGTGGATTTTTTTGCACCAACATGAAAATTCCAACACGACCAAACAATGTGCTTGGTTTTCCATGCTTGCCATCTTCTATGCTCCCCCGACATAGATAAATGCTTATAAATAAAATCACACGCCATCACTTCTGGAAAATAAATAATTCGAACTGTATCCAATGTACGTAATACATCCCTTCCACATGAAAAATTTGGCATTCAGGTACAGGATATCCTATGAATGGTCTTCCGGGGGTCCGCCTTCAAGTGGAACAACTAGGCCTTGGACATCACCCATTTCCTTTATTGTTATTCCATTTTCTTGTAAAACTCCTCCAATTTCACGCAATCCTCCTTTATCTGCACAACCTCTCCTTATTGCACCCACATGTCTCCTATTTCATGCAACAATTATCATTTACATGCCTTTTGCATGCAAAACCCCTCTTTTTCATGAAATCCATCCTCCTTATGTGGGCCCATAATATTGTCTTCAATGTCACATTCCTAGACACCATCTTTAGGAAATTATTACGTGCAACACATTTATCCTTCACACCTTTCTCCCATTCGACAGTCATGATTTGTACGATGTGATTTCATGGTCCCATGGGCGGTGCAACATGTTTCACTGCTTAGCCTAATGATTCTTCATATATTAATTCTTGTACGAACCTAGATTTTCTTTTCAGGTATGTTTTCCGTTTTCTGGTGTTTTTGAGAAAAAAAGGGAGTTTCTAGAAATTTTTTATGTACACGTCGTGTGCTATGTTTCCACATGTTGTTGTGTGCTAGCAGTGTAACATCTGATCACATGGCCATGTGTGGTGACCTAGAGACTACCACATGTGAGGGCCAAATAAGGCGAGTACACGGCATGTACTTAAAAAGTACACACTATGTGCTTTCATTTTATTCATTAAATGAACCTGGGTCATGTTTGATGGACATAATTCTCTTATTCTCAACCTAAATCGTCCAAGAGCGTAGGTACAACAACACATCTTCTCCGATCCCCTGAGTTTCCATTCATTCTCCGAATTGACCTCCTTCAATTACGTTGGGATCTCCACGGTAAGATCTTCCTTCTACTTGAGCCTTGTTTCCACATTTCTCCTCTTTCACAAGTTATCCTTATTTGAGGGTTTTTTGTTTTTTTGTATATATAAATTGTTCTTGGGAGATTCAAGGCTCGGGGTTCATGTATAATAATCCTACAACAACGAGGTAGGTGGTTTGTGCCTTTCTATAGTTATTCATTGGGTAATATGTGCAAAATTTCCCAATACCCTTTAATGGGTTATTGCGTGTTTATGTTATTAACCCTAATGTTTTCCTTCTATTACTTGGTTCATTGGATAGAGGTTATATGTTTCTGAATAGGGTTTATTTTACCATTCTATGGAGGTTTTACCCATGTTTTCTTGTTTTGAACGTTTGGTCTAGTTTTTGTGTTAGGCTGTAGCTTTGTTTTCCATGCCTAGTATTTTTATGATGGAATGTTTTATGTGACATGAAGTTATGGTGTAGTTTTTTTAGTCATGTAGTTATTGAGGTTTACTTTGGCTGTCATGTATTATTGTTCTTGTTTGACTTAAACAGGGCCGTGAGAACATGTTTTAGTGCAGTATTTGAAAAATGGATGTGAGGGATTCGCCAGTGGGTCAGTATATACTATTATAATGCAAGACCATAGAGGGAATTGATGTAAGTTCTTCCTCAAAGTGTCAGTAGTTCATCAACACGAGACATAAGGGGAATGAGATGCATGTGCTTCCCCAGAGTGCCTTTTAGTTACAGGTACATGACTATATGGGGAATTGACAGTGAGTTCTTCCTTATAGAGCGTCTGCTAAAGATGAACTAGATGGATTATTCTCTATGTAAATCCCTCTGGGATAGCTTTTTCTAAATATCTACTTACTTGATATGTGGTTTTTGAATGATTTTAATCTGTAGGAATGTTTACTGTTGAGTACCTCATTGTTTTCTACTTCTTTTTCTTCTTACCTTCCATATATATTCACTGAATGTTAGGCACAGATCTCTTGGTGGTTTCCTACTAGTATTTAGACTCACACCCTGTTTGTTTCATGCTTTTGGGCCCAAAAAATATATATTGTAGTTGGTATAGATTATGTAAATCGCCCTTCTACTTTACTTGGCTGCTTTGGGAACTGGAGAGCATGGGATCAAGCTGAGACTTGCGATCCTGAGGAGTTGTTTACTTTTTCTTTCGTACTTTGGTCTAGTACTGTATTTCATCATTTTGATGTGTTTTTCTGCTTTCCTAGACACATGTATCCTACATCATAATATATGTTCTCTAGCTTCTTATTACTTTCAGTATTCCATTGTTTACTATTGTATGTCATTATTACTGCTTTTCTTATTATTATCTATTTCTCTTCTACTATGTTATTCTGCCAATGAGGGCGTAGTTTCCCCACAATCACACCCAAGGCCCTCAATTCTAGTTGGTATCCTCTAGCATTAGGGGTAATTCACTTGAGCCATGTGATCAACTAGGTACAGGGTTCCTCTGGGTGGCTTCTAGAATCGGGCCGTTACAATGTGTTATCAGAGGAATTATTTTCTTCTTGAATTACTGTTTGGAAAATATATCTAGTAATAGGAAGAAAAAGGTACATGGTAATAATCTGTGCCCAACAGTAGCTAACCCGTGTATAAGGAAAATCCAATTTACCTCAATATTGAATTCTTTTTCTGGTTTTTCAAATATTAAGGTTGACTTGGTTTCACCATTTGAGTGATTCACATGTTTTGTGATGTTATTGTTTATATTTTTGAGGTTCTATTTCTATTGCAACCTGATGAGATGATGTTATTCCATTGCATGCATCATATAGGCACTTATTAAAAATCACATGTCAAGCATTCCTGCCATGCCATATAGGGTGAATTAGTAATTTCATGTTGTTTTGATAGATGTTGTGCTAGATATGAGTGATTTTTTGATAGATTCCCTGATAAAATACCTTCTGTTTGATATGGTATTAATTTTGTGCATTTTTTTTAATAAATATCGTTATTTTGTTCTTGAGGTGTTATGGGACCTCAAGGATCAGAATTTGGTGGATCATTAAATAGTTATGCTTGTATATGAAATGTATATGATGCCATGACTGGAATCTTGGGGAGTATGGTCCCTCAAAGATCATAATTTGGAACCTAAATGTTAGTTTTAGTGTTTTTCTGGGCTCTGATGTAGTTTATTGTGGGCTACTGTCTTGAAAATCCCAGAATACACATCGTGTAATGATGAATACATGCTATTTGTTCTTTTGTTCGAGAAGAAACAATATTTCTTAAATACACACCGTTTACTCGCTGTACACACCATGTAGTCTCTAACCATGTCACTGGTTGTGTGGGTAGGGACACAGGGTTGGGAAAAATCATGGTGGGAAACGCCATGTACTAGAAGTACATGCCGTGTGTTTCGATCCTATGTCTGCCCGTGTGACTAATGACAAAGATGGATAATGCTTAGTTCGTGCATGTCATGTTAGTCTTAAATAGTCCATGTAGTGTAACCCATGAATTCGGCCATGTAAGTAACAACATGGGTCAATGAAATGTTTTATTATACGTCGTTTATTGCTGAAAACCACCATGTAGAGTAAGCCGTGTAACTGGCCATGTAACTAACATCATAGGTCAGTGAAGTTCGTCTAGTACATGTTGTGTCTGGTAATATCACACCATGTAGTCTTGTTCTAGGAGAATCGTGTGGCTTAGACATGTAATGTAACTGAGGATGGGGAAGAGGATTCAATTACACACCATGTGTTAGGAAAACATGCCACGTATGGGGTGTTACATGACTAGTTTTGGAAGAAATACACACCCATGTGGAAGAATAAAGATACACACCATGTATATAAAATACATGTTGTTTAACTTTATTTTGAAAAACAGGAGTGCTTTCTTTATCTTTTTCCCATCTTACACTTCTATTTTCAGACCATGATTATTTTAATCTAAGGTGTGCACTTGACCTTGCGGAGCCATGCCACCAAGACGTCCGCTGGTTGTATGCAAGTTACTGGGAAATGATCAGACACCGGACATGTCTTATCAAGGACTTCTAGAAGATACTCCAGTTGTGCTAGTCTAGGCATCAGACTTCATTCTGAGCACAGGTGTTGATGCATAATTACTAGAGGGATTTATGAGGTTCATGCATACCTTCCATGGAATACCGCATCCTTCCCCATCCATGGTAGAGATGATGCAGGTCCTTCAGCGGCCGCATCCTCCCACTTTCTTCTGGTAATGAGGACCTCAGGCTATAGAGTTATGGTTAGAAGCCATGCATTCTATCAATTATGATCTAGAGATTCCTCAAGAGAGGTGGTTCAATATCTCTACATACATGCATCAGGACTCCGCCAAGAGATGGTGAGATGTGATATCACAGGTGGGACAGCAGACGGTTATGGCCTGGGGTGAGTTATAGCATGCCTTCTATGATTACTTCTATCTAGAAACCTTGAGGGCCAATCGATCCTGAGAGTTCATGAGTCTAGAGCAGGGCACTCTTTCTGTTATGTAGTATTCTTCTTACTTCACTGAGATGCAGCACTTCACGCCTATTCTAGGATGTCATGTGTTATTCCTAGCAAGGATTTTTGAGGATCGACTGAGGCACGACATCCAATCGCTAGTGAACATCATCTTGTTGACTTCCATCACTTCTATCGTCAACCAGGCACTAATCACAGAGCACAATTTGAGGGATTCTGGAGTTGTGAGCCAAGGCGGTTCAACGCCCTGAGTTATTATCCCTTCTACATAAAGTAGGAAGCACCACTGGGGGTATTGGTGCAGTGATCCAAGTAGGCGAGACACATCTTTTTGTATCCAGGTGGTGTGCTAACAGTGTGAGAAGAGTGGGAATATGAGTAAATATTGCCTGAGAGACCTGGTGGAGTATTGATCAAGCGGCATGATTGGTCATCTTCAGCTTTGTTGTTAGATCTTCTCACCATAAGCTGGTGATAGGGTTTCTTCTATGACTCCTCATATAATAGAAGCACCACCAGTTTCTCATCAGTGTGAGAACTGGAGTTCTTCCAACCATTCAGGCCGAGGTGGAGGTCACAGTCGTGGTAGTCAGTCACCAGGCTTTCAACGACAACATGGTGGATCAACTCAGAGTGGTCAGGTAGGGTCACTGGGCTGTGGTGCAGGTAAGAATTTTGCAGCAGAGCAAACCCAACATGGGTAGGATCCCAGACCCTCTACAGTTCAAGGTACGATCCTAGTTACCTCAATTTTAGTTTAAGCTCTATTCAATACAGGGCTTCCCATAGCATTATATTAGTTGTTGTTATGGAGATCCTTATGTATTGTATCTTTTATTCTGATAATATTATGAAGTTCGACACTCTATTGGGGGATAGAACCGTTCATGTACGTCAATTCATGAAGTGACCTCTTGAGGTTGCTGGGTGTCACTTCTTTTAAGACCTCTATGTCTTTGAGATATTTCTTTATGATTTCATTCTTGGAACGAACTGGTTAGTTCCCTTCCAGGTAGTTGTCGATAGTTGTCGTTTTAGGGTGTGTTTCACATCACTAGAAAGAATATTGTTTTTCTTTATAATAGTGAAAGGTATGTCTATACGAGCAGAGCAGGACCTGAGCATCATGTGTTGGGGGGAGTTATAGCCCCGATTTCTAGAATATATCTAGATGACCAGTGGAATTCACAGATGGACTTTCTTCTAGTGGTGGATCATTTCAAAAATGTCTTTCTATAAGAATTTTCAGGATTTCATCTAGAGAAAGAGGTATACTTTTCCACATAGCTCGTTCCTAGATAGGCACCGCTATCCATTCCTATTTATAGGATGGCTACACCAGAGTTACATGAGATCAAGAAATCGTTAGAGGAGTCACGAGAAAAGGGTTTCATCCGACCCAGTACATCTTTTTGGGGTTCACCTATCCTTTTTTTCAAGAAAGAAGACAGTACCATCTAACTTTTTTTGGATTACCAAAAGATGAACCAATTAACGGTCAAGAAACGCTATCCCTTGTCGAGGATTAATGTTCTCTTTTATCAACTTCAAGGATCCTGGGTGTTCTCAAAGATTGAATTGTGATTAGTTTATCATTAGTTGCATGTTAGACCATTTGATATACCACTTACAGCCTTTCAAAGTAGGTGTGGTCTATATGAGTATGTGGTTATGCCGTTCGATATCACGAACGTGCTAGCAGATTTCATGGCACTAAGGAACCGGGTGTTCCATCCATACTTGGATTAATTAATGGAATTCATCAGGGTTGATATCTTGGTGTACTGTCACACTCTACATGACCATGATACCCACCGTGAGATCATTTTCATTACACTAAGAGATCATCAGTTATATGCTAATCTCTAAAAATGCCACTTTTGGAAGGACCAGATTCACTTCTTGGGTCATGTTATCTCGGAGACAAAAGTATCAGTAGACCCAGAGAAAGTGTGAGTAGTAGGTTTCTGAGAGCATTTGAAGATCCTCTTTAATGTTCCAAGTTTTCTAGGGCTGTCTGGATACTACATTCATTTCATACTTCACTTTTCACGCTTATCAGCGCCACTAACGGGCTTGACTAAGAAGGGTGAAAAGTTATTGGTGTCAGATTCTTGGGAGTTAGAATTTTATTAGCTGAAAGGGATGTTGACTTCAACAGTCATACTATAATTTCCATAGCCAAGTAATAGCTATAGTGTTTACTGGGATTCTTTAGGTATCAGTTTGGGAGAAATGCTTATGCAGGGGGAAGGAGTTGTTGTATACAAGTCTCGGTAGTTGGGGCCACATGATAGGAATTACCCAATGCATGATCTCATGTTGGATATAGTCGTTCATGCTTTAAGTGGTTGGAGACACTATCTCTTGGGAGAGCATTATGTGGTTTTTGCCGACCATAAGAGTATCAAGTATTTCATCACTCAACGTGATCTGAATTTGAGATAGCGAATGTGGGTTGAGTACCTTCAATACTTCGACTTTGATCTTTCCTATATGCCTAGAAAAGAAAATGTAGTGGCTGATGTATTGAGAAAGGGACTCAGATACAAGACGTTAAGGAGGCCAGAAGTGAGTGCCAGGTTATGGATCTTTTCTCTGAGATGAATTTGATGGTGCAGAATAGACAGGAGAAAATTTTTCATTCTTCTGTAGTTGTTACCTCTACTCTTCTTGACTAAGTGCGAATGAGGAAGCTATCAGATCTTGAAGGACTGGTCCTCTAGGAATGTGTGTCAGGGGAGGAACCTATTCCTGGATGGACCATAGGCAAGGTGGAGATCTTTCGTTTTCAATGGTGCATATGGGTGTCAGTAGATATCCGCAAGGAGAAAATTAAGGGCTTTCACTCCTCTGTTTGGTAAGTTAATCCTTGTTTCAGAATGATTTATCATGATCTACACCAGTAGTATTGGTGGTCAGGTATGAAGACAGATATTGCAGGTTTCATCCTGAGGTGTTACACCTATCATCAATTAATGACAGAGCATCAATGACCAGCAGGGCTTTTGCAGCAGTTACCTATTCATGCGTGGAAGTGGAATGATGTTGCGATGGATTTCGTGATAGGTTTTTCTAGGTCGCCTTAAGGAAATGATGTTGTTTGGGTTTTCATTAACCGACTCACGAAGGTTTCTCACTTTTTATGATCAAGGAAACCTTTAGTGTTGATGAGATAGGAATGTTGCACATCTAAGAGATTGTACGTTTACATGGGGTTTCATACTTCATTATATCAGACAGGGATGCACCTTTTACTTCTCGGGTCTGGAAGGGATTTCAAAAGGCTTTGAGTTCAGTAGTACTTATGAGTGAGGCATACCATCCATAGAAAAATGGCCAGTCTGGGCATATGATTCAGGTGCTTGAGGACATGCATCGAGCATGCATCTAGAATTTTGGAGGTTTTTGGGAGAAACAAATACATATTTTAGAGTTTTCATATAACAATAGTTTTCAAGAAACTATTCATATGGAACATTATGAGGCTTTGTAAGGTAGGCCATGCAGATCACCCATATGTTTGATGGAGGTAGGAGAGGCAGCTATACTGGGACCTTGTCCTATCTAGGAGGCCACAAAGCAGATAAAGTCGAATCAAATGGGGATGGCTACTTCAAAATCTCAACAGAAGTCTTATTGCTGATTGTTGTAGACGACCTCTGGAGTTTGTGGTCGGAGATCGGGATTTATTGCATTTCACACAGAGGCTGGGGAACATGAGGATTAAGAAGCAGGGTAATCTTTCACCGAGGTACATCAGGTCGTTTGAGGTGTTGGAGAGTGTTGTACTGGTTATCTATCAGTTTTATTTACTGTAGAGGTATCAGGCTACGCATGACGTCATCCACGTATCTCAGCTTCGACGTTACTTCTCAGACCCATCTCATGTTTTTTAACCGGAGGAGGTTGAGTTAGAGGTGGAAACCTATTTTGAGGAGCATCTTATCCAGATTTCTGGTCAATGTTTGAGGGTTCTCCATGGATGGTCTTTTCCTCTAGTACGAGTGCTATGGCAGCACAGGGAAGTACATGATGAGACCAAGGAGAGGGAGGTCGATGCACTATCACAGTGGCCAGATCTGTTCAAGGTTTTTTTCTTCTACGCGGCCTCGCTAGGGAAATTTGGGGACAAATTTCTTTAAAGAGGGTTGTTTGTAAAAACCTGGATCTTTTTTTAGGTATGTTTTTCCTTTTTTTGGTGTTTTTTAGGAAAATAAGAGTTTCTAGAAATTTTTGATGTGAACGTCGTGTACTCTTTTGCAACATGTAGCCATGTTCTATACATGTAAGGGTCGAGCACACTGCCATGTGTGGTGCCCTAGAGTCCACCTTATGTGGCGGTCGAATAAGTTGAGTACATGTCGTGTACTTTCATTTTTGTTATTAAATAAACCGGGTCAAGTCTGACAGACATAATGGTATTCTTCTCAAACTAACTCATCCAGGAGCGTTCGTACGCTGAAGAATCTTCTCTAGGCCCCCAAGTCGTCGTCCGTTCTTCGAATCGACTGTCATCGATTGCGTCAGGATCGCCACTGTAAGATCTTCCATCTTCTAGAGCCTTGTTTCCTGATTTCTTCTCTTTCACAAGTTATCCTCGGTTGATCATTATTAGAGTTTTTATATTTCTCTAGTTTTATTGGGAGATTCAATGCTTGAGGATCATTTATAATGATCCTACAACACTGAGGTAGGTGGTTTGTTCCTTTTTGTAGTTAGTATTTGAGTAATATGTAAAAAAGTTCACAATTCCCTTGAATGGGGTATTTTTTTAGGTTTTTAGCCCTAATGGTTGCCTGTTATGCCTTGGTTCATTAGATAGAGGTTATATTTTGCTAATTTGGTTTATTTTTCCATGCTATTGAGGTTTTTCCAGTGTTTTCTCATTTTGACCATTTGGTCTAGTTTTTCATGTGTAGCTGCTTTGTTTTCCAGGCCTAGTATTGTTAGGATGGAGTGTTTTATCTGAAAATATTTTATGTTGTAGTTTTTTTATCCGGGTATTTGTGGATGTTAACTAATGATTCCATGTATTTTTGTGCTCGTTTGATGTACACAGGGCTATTAGAACATGGTGTAGTAGACCATAGAAAGAATGGATGTAAGGGCTTCTCCAGAGGGTCTATTTTAACTGTTATGATGCGAGACCATAGGGGGAATTGACGTAAGTGCTTCCTCAGAGTGTATGTAGTTCCTCAATGCTGGCCACAGGGGGAATGCGATGTATGTTATTCCCTATATAGACTTTTAGTTACTGATACGAGACTATACGGGTAATTGATGGTGAGTGCTTCCTCAGAGAGTATATACTAAAGCTGAACCAGAGGGATTATGTTGTGAGTACTTCCCAAAGGGTTTCTTGTGTTTCTAGGTAGTACTAGAGGGGATTAGGATTTGATAATATCCCAGAGGGTTTCCTTTTTGTGATTACATACTTACTTGATATGTGGTGATTGAAATCATTGAAATTGTATGAATGCTTACTATTGAGTAGCTCATTGTTTACTGCTTGTTTTTCTTATTACCTACCATATATATTCACGGAATTTTAGGAACATATCTTTTGTTGGTTGCCATCGAGGATTTAATTTGAAACCCTATTTGAGTCATGCTTTTAGGCCCAAAACAGATTATATTGTTTGAAGCATAGTTAAGGAAAACCGCCCTTCTACTTCAGGTTCATGACTTCTTTGGGAGCTGTAGAGCATATGATTAAGCTGAGGCTTGAGATGATAATGTTTTGTTTATTGTTTTCATTCATATTTTGGTTTAGTGCTATATTTCATCATTGTGATGAGCTTGGCTACTTTTCTAGACATATGTATCATGCATCATTATATATGTTCTCTAACTGCTTATTTATTCAATATTCCCATGTTTACTATTTTATGAAATTATTACTGCTTTTTCTATTGTTATTTGTTTCTCTTCTACTATGTTACTCTGCCAATGAGGGTATAGTAGCCCCACTATCACAACCAAGGCCCTCACTACTAGTCGGCTACCTCTGGCATTAGGGGAAATGCACTTGGGGCCATGTGACCAACCAGGTATGGGGTTCCTCTGGGCTGCTTTAGGAACCATGATGTTACAATGCTAATTGTTATTGCTTCATCACATAAAAATGCTTACGTGAGGCCCTCAATGGATCACTCCATGAAAAAACCCCAATATGGAATTGTTGATTCCTTCTCTTCCCCAATGGTGGGTGGGTATCAGTTATGTATTTCCTAGGGGTGAATAGTGAACCTGCCTCGCCGAGATACATGATATTAATATTCCATGCACCATCATCCTTGGAACATGATGTTAGCCTCAACCCCTACAATATACAGAGGGTGCTCCATCTCGGACATTCTCCACACCCACTGATCTCCACAATAGTGATATCTGCCTTACATGGAATGAGATCCTTTTTTATATAATGGCGTCTATCCGCATACAAGGGAAATAATCTTGGTGAAATCCCCTAGCCTTTCAAGAGGGAGTTAGAATCTTTTTTCCCCCTCTCTTCTTTGGATCTAAAGGAGTAATGTAGAGATGGGCACATGTGCCTTCGTTTCCCCATCCGTCTCCCTCTAGGATTTGTCCTTATCGGGCCTTCACCCTAGAGTAAGTCCAAATATCCAACTCTTATGGATGCTAATCAAGCACAATTCCCTGTTTCTTATTTGGTCCTCAACCCACACGTACGCCACACTCTATTCCTCACAGATTCACCTTTCACAACTTGATCATCTGGTCATTGCAACATCTTGTTTCTCACACCAAGCATGACTCGCATGAGATTAGAGTATGCACCGACCATGACATCCTCCCCTGGCCACCTTAGATTGTAATTCTTACACTCCCTTCCAATATCTATGGACATTGATCATTTCCCTTTCCAAGCATGGTATGTAAGAAGCCTCTATGATGTCCATGCCTAACATATTCTCTCCCGACCCCTTCACATCGGTTATCATTTATCTCACACGATGTTAAAATATATCCTCCTTTCCTAAATACATAGTTTTTGATCATTTACCTTTCCAATCAAGGTATGCATGAATCCTATATGATGTTCAATCCCAACACCTACATGTCCCAACCCCTTCACATCGGTTCACCTTCGTCCCACTTTGATGTTAAAATGAATACTCATTTCTGAACAATTTGGAATTTGATCCTTCCCATTTCCAAGAACAGTATGTAGGAAGCCTCTCTAAGGTACAATCCCAACAAAAAAAGTCATGACCCCTTCACATTGGTTCACCTTTATCCCGCCTGATGTTAAAAATCATCTTCCCTTCAGAACTATGTGAACTTTGATCCTTGCCCCTCCCAAAGTAATGAATGTATAGAGCCACTGTGAGATTAAAGACCAACTCCCATCGGTCCCAACCACTCAAAATTGGTTCACCCTCATCCCACATTAATTTAAACTATATTCCCCATTCAACCCATATAATGTTAAACTATATCTATTTGAACTATGTGGGTTTTGAACCCTGTCTCCTAGGTAGGGTACATAGGTTGCCGCCATGATGTTCAACTCCAACCAGTGGAAATCCATTTTAGTCCCCATCCAGTGGTATGATAATGTATTCCCCTAACCAGCGGTAATCCTTCATAATTCACCTTGTTGGGACTCATATATCTAGTCTGCCCCCATGGAATTTGACACACTCCTGTGACACTAACTATGCGTAAGCTGTAACATGTTATTGGGTAATTGTCCTTTGTGCATAGCTCGATTCAATACCCCATCCAGAACTACTAGGACATTAATTCCCTCCCATGGGGATATGTATGAATCCTCCCTAAGTTTCATGCCTTTCACACATGTCTCATCCTGGTCTCTCCCCAGATCCTCAATATTTCTAGAGGTTCATTCATCAACCCGGAGTTTCCACTACCTCTATGTCCCATCCATTCATTTATTACCACACGAATCCTTTATAGGTGTCCCTTCGCCCCACTGAACAATGATGAAATTTATTACATTCCATAATGATATGTAGGAATCCTATACGAGGTTTAGTCCCAATACTACCATATTATACAAGGAGGTTCCACCTCATTCTCCACCCACTTCATTCAACTCTCCATCGCCCATCCTGATTCTTACACGGGCCACCACATCCCAGTGAGATCATACCATTCAATCCATCATTTATCCTTGTGGAACCAAGGTAGCTAACCATGTATATTCCCCCACACTATCCATAACCATCCACCCAAGAGCCTCCCTCTTGCGATGGGCCGTAAAAAACATAATCCACAGCATTTTTTCGGGTTTATGTCCTCTACGCACACCCTGATTCATCAACCCTATGAACTACGTGGGTTTTGACACCCGTCTCTTGAGACAGGAAATGCAGGAAACCTCTCGAAGGATCAATGTCAACAAATGGAAAGCCTCAAAAACCCCTTATAGGGACCCAACCAACCTCATATTCGTATTTATTGAAATATTTGATCCATCCATATAGTTGGACCCTCATGATCTCCCTATATGGGCTACACCCATTTGATCCACTCTTATCAATGTTTTGATCACTCTCGATCTGTCTGCACTTGACGTTAAGCTTGTGGCATACCTTATGCCAAACATGGTATACAGAGGATAAACTCAGAGACATGCATGTGGAATTAAATTCCATTCAATCGATGTGGGATGTCTCGGACATCCACACCCACAAGAAGCCCTACAGTAAGGGGAAGAAACTCGGACGCATCAGTGTTCCATTGTCCGGACACGCCAACGATGTCCAATGTGACTATTCCCCATGTTTGAAGTTTACTTCCCTGACATGACCCTATGAATGTTATGAAAAAAGATGCGTAATTAACAGGTTTCCACAAAGATATTTCACTTTGAAGAGTATCACAAACAACGTCTTAATCATTAATGGAGACCCAGAATAGGAGACTAGTTCTGTGGAGACATCTACAAAATAAGGAATTGATATCCCACCATTTTGTTTAGCTCAATGATAAAACACACCTATATAAGTGACTGATTCCAGCTGCCTTTAGAAATTTGGAATAAGGGGAAATAATTAGTGCATCCTTGATGGATGGATGCACGCCCCAGCGAATGCGTTAGAAATAGAATTTGTGAACCCAATGTGAAGTTATTCTCCTCAATGTGGAGATTAGTAGTGTTACATGCATTTGTGGATAAGTGTGGCACCAAATCCAGTGATTCGGCACTATGTACCACCAAGAAAATAGTGGAAATGGTGTGAAACTCACCAAAAATTGGGGCAATGACCGTTGTATGTCCTGGAATTCGATGTTGTTAGCATGGATCCTTCTTACCAACAATGGATTATAGAATGGAATTGGGGAACTAGTCATCAAATTCCTCCATTAAGTGCTAATAGTTGAATCGCCCATCTTTTCATAACCCATGTAGTCATTACAGGAAACCAATCTCCCGCACCCACCAATGCAAGGGCTGGGGAAATCCTACGTGGATCCACCACTTCTATAATGATATCCACATTCATGGATGCTGGGAGTCCACACCCCATCTTCCCATCTGAACTCATTCAGAGGATGGTGAGTAACGACCTCGTAAGACGATTCGTGGAAGATGGGATTATCCCAACCAAGGATATGGTCTGAAAAGACCAAGAGGCCTTTGTGCCTCGTCATCACCGCTGCCCCCAAGGGCCGCAGTAGGAGCCACTTCTCCCTACTCTTATATACATTAATTTTGGGATCATATCCCTAGAATGCACTGATGAATCCCTCCCCTATGCTGATGTGGTGAGGGATGTCTGGGCTAACATAGCTATAATCCCATATTATGGGCCACCAAGGAGGCATCCCCCTAGGCCGCATCAGCGCCGTCTCCCAGCCCCACATGTGGATGACTAGGTATGTTATAGTCCCTCACTACCATCTTTGGTCCGTCTAACCCACTGCCAACATTGGGCGCAAGCTGAGGCGGATGCCCTCCATGGGGCACCGTCCTTAATGGTTAATGTAGCTTGTGCCATCACTGACGCATACCATAAACACACCATTTATACCGAATAGGTGAGATTATACATTCGACCCCTATTGAAGCCCCAAACACCCCACATGTAGGTTGGGATGACTCTCATGGTCTTCGACACATTTGGTTTCTATCGCAGGCTGGCCCACAGCGATGACATCTAGTACAGAGGTCCAACTCATGCCACCACCAATGATATTGCAAGTATTCCCACTCCCACTTATGTATAGAGGTCCAATGTATTGTTCCATATGTCTGAGCGAAGGTCCTCCCCACCACACATACATCAAACATGAATGTACCTTCTGCACTCGTGACCTCGGGTATCGATTTGTTCCTCATGTCCCTTGTTGTCGATGAAATTATTCTCCTCATCTGGTCAACCAACAACACTAGGATCTTCCCCTTGTTCTTACAGAAACATATGTAGGTACTCTTCATCAATGAAATCAGAGAAGCAGAGGTCTGCCTCACTACATTGGCACCCAGCACAGAGCTCTTCCCCGTGTACTGTTTGATCATACAAATTCCCCCTTGTATTGTCACTACTAATGAAAACACATATGGAGGTATTTTTCACTCTCCCACCAGCTCCAATAGAGTTCCCACCCATTCCAAAACGTCCCATGTGGATTCTATTCACTCTTCAGGTAAGGTACATGGAGGTCCTCCCCATTTTCCCTTTAACATTTTCCCAGTTGCGCCTTGCACCCTGGCTAACCCAGGCGGCAGTCCTCTCTTCCCTAGCATCTGTTCACCTGAAGGTTATTCTTTAGTCAAAAACCTACCCTGTCATGAACCACCATTATAAGGCATGTTGGTGGGTCAACGCCACCATAAGATGAATACCAATATGTTTCAGTCTCCAATTAAACTCGTCTAATTCTAATATTATGATGAGTAAAGTGAATATATAATGGATCCCTATCCCAAATCATCCATGTCAAGGGTCGGGGAAGTAATGAGGTGTATAAGATTCATCCTTCTAGAATTTGAGGTCCACCATAATCACACCTTCCTCTGAAGATACATTCTATAATAAGAAAATTTGGCCTCATTTAAGGGACTGATTGTGAAATCCTATCTATCGCCAATAGGGCTAATATCTACCTCATGTAGAGATCACAGAGTGTTATTTTAGGGACTGATTGAGGATGAATAAAATTCTAACCCTCCATTACTAATCGTAGCCCCTGCACCGGAAACTACGGTTGTCAGTCCATGTTACTGGGATGTGGTGGCTTAGTCATTGAAATCTTCACTACATATCCCCAGATGTGTTGGCTTGTCATCCCATTCATTGTATTTTCTGTCGCCTTGTCTGACGTCTCGGTGGTCTTCTTCAATACTGGCACTGGTTCCCCAACCTCTCCCAGTTGATGAATGGGGAAACCAAGGCCAAACCATGAGTCCGTGCTAAGGAGCTTGTTGGAAATCCTTATGGTGGACCATTTCTAGAGATATTCTAGACAGTTGCAACCATAAACAACAGTGAACCTGAATTTCATACCTAGGAGAAATTAACATCTTTTTTCCAAACCCTCTGTGAAATGCACATTTGTCTCTTTTATTGGCATGTGGCTTACCCCATGTGTCAGGCCCACTTTGAAGATATTATCCTAAAAAGATGTACGGTCAACCTGGTCGCACTCCCAGTGGCCCAGTGTCCTGAGTCACCTGGTCTCCATCAGACCCTCTAGCAACGGCGTGTCCAGTGAATTGAAGTGCTCCGCATGATAATCAGTGAAGCATCCTCCCATGTTCAGGTATATATTTGGGGGTAGTATGCTTCCCTTCATTTCATTTATATCCAGTGCCAGCCTAACATGCCCAGAGATATTGAGGATATGCCTCCAGGTGGAGTCTTGGTTAATATGGTCGACATATCATAAGAATAGAACAAGATATAACTCCTTGAAGAGATGCTACCCCTGGGGGAGTGACACACCAATTTGATCCACAGGGAAGGGTTACTCACTAGTAGAGAAACCCAGTGGATCATCCCATGCCTACCGAGTAGTTATCCCTCATTCGGAATCCCAATAAGGGAAAATAGAATCATGGAAATATCAAAACCTCTAACCCATGTGGCTCAGTGCAGAAGATAAAAGATGATCTCAAAAAGGCTATATTGCATCAATATATCACATAGAATAAGAATATCTTCGATGACCAACTTACTGAACATGTTGCGTAGAGACGACCAGACTATTGTAATCCTCATCTAGTGTAGCAAGGGAAGATATACACTCCTATAGGCGAGTTGCCTCTAGGTGACATTGACCATCCTTCCCACACAACCATTATATAAGACATAACTTATTTAAAGTGGGTGAAATATGTATCACCATGTCCACGTAAATAGACCGGTAATATTTGGGACCTAACTCTGGTTACCCCAGCCACTCTACAGGTTGTTCCCCCAGTAGTCCCTCTGGTCATCCCACCAGCCACTACACATGCCGCGGGGCCTACTTATCATGTTGAAGAACATTCCAACACACTGGTGGTTAGGTATCCTCGTCGAAACATGAACCCCCACCCACATGATTCAATGAAGAAACTCATCTACTACCTCGAGGAATAATAAACATGACAGGTGTAAATTTTTCCTGATGGAAATCCATATCCGGCATGGGTGGATAAAATCCAACACTGCTCAGTTTTGGTAAACATACCATTACCCCTTTTAAATGGAGGGGTGATCCCTTATAATATATAGCCCTCGTTATCTCAATGTGTTGATCAATTATGAAAAATCCAGTGTAGAAAAAGGCCACCAAACTCATGTGTTGTTTTCGTATAAACATTGGAAGGGTCTATGTTTGTCTGTTATAGCCAGCTACCAAATGGGCTTGTAGCATGCAAGGAAGATCAGCATAGGAATTTTATTTACCATTTTAGCTCCACCACCTATAAGAATAAAATTGTCAAACTCTTTAAGTGTATGCATTGGCCTTCTGATCGCATCATAAACTTTTCACCCGTTGATAAGGCCTCACCGATTCCCTAGATATACCACTGACTCGAGAACAATAGCTGACAATGTGTGTGGCAAATGTCAAAACAAAATTGGTCCCCTATCTCCTCACCCAAAATTACCTCAGGGGATTATTGGATTTTTTTGATAAGTCCCAGCATCTAGAGTAACCCTTGAAGCAGGACAAATTGGCATGTCCATTACCTCCTACAGTTCCCGTGTGAATGGTCGATAAGGATGATCCCACCACAGATGCCCAAATAGATCCCTCTAGGTAGCATGAGTTTTTACCAGTGGAGCCACCGCTAAATCCTCAAAAAGGCCCACCACCTCACCCATAACATCCAGCCCAACAGTGGCCACCTCAGAACCGGTAAGTGCCCTTACCGGTTCGTGCCACCACCACCTAGGTTAGATAACTTGGTTGCACCTCCTCGGCAGGCTCCTCCATCCCCTCATCAGGTGCCTGCTATCATAGGCCCCTTCTCGGATAGAAGGAATCGTAACTACTCGTTTAATGAGTCTAAGGTACTCAGTTATTTTTAATGTGTCTTATAACAGTGACTTCTACATTTGCTGGAATGCTGGAGGCCCGAGGAGGTGGATCTTAATGATCACCCTAATTAATGAACCAATCACCATATAATAGGTAACACCCTAAAGTTGTTCTATGTGTTTAAAAATAGTCTTTAATACTATGTTGATAATAATATAGTTAGGATAGGCCCATCACTGAAATAGATGGCGTGTTTATTCATACAGACCGACATTGATAGTGACATAGAAGGTGAGGGGTTGTAGGTTCCAAACCATGGGTCACAAAAATATAATGACTTTATGTCTCATAAATAAGTAAACCATTCAGATGGTATTATCAATGAACATTTGAATCGACCTGAGCCTTCAGAATTCACCACGTAATTCGTATCTAGTACTTCAGTGTCGACATCCTGGCCTTCCTCCTCTTGGAAGGGATTTCATCAGTGGTGGAAGGATAAACAAAGCCCCCCACCAATATCATCATCATCCCATAATCTGAGCAACTAAATTCCCAAGTGATGGTGATTACCCCAATCTTCATCCAGTGGTGGATTATTCTTCATGTGATGAGCCATGGTACGCTTTAGTTAACACAATGGAGCTAGTAAACCCAAACACGATTTTTGATGGCGAGGAGCGCCATATGATTCCTCCAAACATCCCCATCCACTTCCAACATCAAGGGATTTTTGGATATATGGGTATTAGAAATTTCCCAATCAAAAATTCTTGCTAGGTTGTGCATTACATCGAAACCAGACAACATGCCCGACATGATGCTTCGCACGCACAACCTTCTCATTAGGTATCATGAGGTCCTCCTTCACCATTGTTTGTGTTGCTTAACCATGCAGAACCACTGATACCATGCCCGAATCAGTCGTATTTTGTTATGTAATAAACTCATTCATTTATCCCTCATACAGTAGTCACTAAATAAGGTTCTAATAGCGAGAAATGGGACATTACTAGCACGAGTCGGTCATTCGTTCAGCTAGAAGGTCCAGTCGTACCTCCTATCACAGAACAACATCCTCTGGACAAAATATCACTCTTGGAACATAAGTATGATATCCTTATACTTCATTTCAGAATTTTTACTAGACTCTATATCTTTGAGGACCTTATCATATCAATGGATGTGTGTGAATCCCTTAACATGAGTTTAACACCCTAAGCTTCCACGGTATGCTTCTCTTTGAATAATACAATAGCGTGTTTTGTACGCAACATCGAGTTCTAACATACCACAACAAATCAATCTAGCCGTTATGAATAGTAATACTCACATTTTGAAATTTTATAATTTTTAGCTCTCAAAATGGACTTCATTTTTGGATTCAGAACATCAAAATTAGCCTAGGGTAAAAATTTTAAACATTTCGGATCACTTTTATATTTTGATGAATAGTGAAAATTACTAAATTCTAATTAAAAAAATTTAATCAAAATAATTAATAGTGAAAAATTATGAATTTTAGTGGTTTCAAAGTATATTTAGAATATATTTTTACTATTTAATACAATTTTGGTCATTGGAAATAATTTTACAATTAAACAGGACATAAACAAGTGTCAATCTTTTGATAGTTATTATCTCTTAAAAACACGCTTTTTGTTTTAACAACGAGAATTAATTTTAAATTAATTTATACCAATTCTATGTTTTGAATTAGGAAAAATGGATCCCATATTTTGAATCAGGATTTCTAAATTTTGTAAATAGGTATCTTTTGTTTTTAGTCATTTTGATTAATTACTTCGGTAAATATTTTATTTACCATGGTTGAAGGGTAAATCTTGTAAATAAGGGTAAAAAAATAATTTTATAATAATAATAAATTACCATAAAAGGTGTCATAGACTTATTGGTTGATACATGTCCGAACATGGGCATCTTTGGGTCGATTTTGGGACCCCATGGATCCACTTGTAAGCGATAAGGATACTTTATATTAATTAAGTTTAAATAAATACAAAAATGACATAAGCATATATCTTTTAGCAAAATTTTTTTTACATAGGGTTGTATATGTTGGATTTTAGACTATAAATATTAATTAGAAATATAAAACGTTTTCCTACATAATTGTATCTTATTTATAATTTTTTGAGATTAAATAATTAATATTATTTAGGACACAATAATGAGGCAGTATTTTCCTTATTAATGAAATAATCAAATAATTGGTATTATAAATGTTAAAATAAATATAATTTGAATGATTTGATTACATCCATGAATTTTATTGGTTAATATAATATTATAGGATTTCTTAAATGAATATGGTTTGAATTAATTAAGTTTTTATGACTTTAGAAAAAATCAATTATTGAATAGTATAAAAATTGACATAAATGAGATATTAATAAAATATTATATTATTAATTGATATTATATTCCTAAAAATATAAGGTTCGACCAAAGGACTTATATCATGATAGGTTTATCATTAATTGACCACTTTGCAGTCTTTTGGATGTATATAGTATGTTTATTAACTATAAAATATAAAAATAAAAAGTGACATGGTAATTGTCAAACTAATTAACTAAGAGTTAAAACTAAAATATATGGTTAATATAATGACCCAAACCTGTCTAAATTCTATTGTTTGAAAGTATTTCGACTGATCCCCACCTTTGACACTGAATAATCCACTTTGGAGAAATTAGAATCTGAATATGTGTATATTATAAAATAATATTTCTAACTTTTCCAAAGGTGCCCCTCACCCATCTTATAAAAGGGAACTCCCCATTCTCACTAATTCACACATTCAATGCCTTTTGGCTCAAAAAACCCCTGCCCAAATAATCTATAATCTTCCCTCACTTAAACCTAGAGGCCTTAGTTTGATTAAAAATCCAACCTATGGATCACTTTTTATCAAATCAAAAGGAAGAACTCAAAGAAGGGGAGGTTAACCTACCCTCAACCAAGGAAAAGTACAAGGTAAATGGGTTTTTTCTCACTCCTTATTACCGTGAGATTCATGCCATATTTCCACTATTAACTTTTGTGTGGTGTATGTACTGCCCATAATTGTATTCTTTGTTTAATAAACATTAATTTATGTGTATTTACATATTCATAGTATGATACCTCTTTCATGGGGTGTATGTTTCGTAAGTTACCAAATTGGTACGGGTTTATTTCACAATCTCTTCATTATCCGAGGTTGTTTATACATAATTATATACTGGGACCTCTTTATCATCCACATCCATGTTTCTTAAAAATGTATTCCAAAACATTTTTACTATTTACCAGACAATGGGTTAAAGTCATTTATACCCTTGTTTTACTTTTATAAAATGGTTTGAAAGGAATCTTTCCTTCATTTTCCAAACAAGGTCCTTTTTAACCTTTTCTACAGAATTAACGTAAGAATGCCCTTTTTAACATATACGGAGGGCGCAACTAATTTCCGCCATTATAAAATAGTCGAAGCTTCCCTTAGAAGATAATAAGGATATTTTCAAAGTAACTATTTTATTTTATAATTATGTTACTTTTAAATGATTTCAAAAAAAGAGATATTTCTGTCAAATAGTTTTGATTTCATCTATGTCAACATCTATTGATAAATTTTACACTTATTTGAATTTGATTCATTATGATAAAAATCATCCATATTGTATGTAAGGTTTTGTGATTTGTTTGCCTAGGGATGAGTTATTTTTATGTCATTAATGGTTTATGATTAAAGTTTTGGCATTTCATATTCTAGTTTTAATATGAATGTTTATGTTATATTTCATCCTCTTCTTAAGATGAATGTGTTTGACTAGAATGTTCTGTGTTGGGGACCGGTAAAAGTAAGCCCTCTAGGTTGGGGTCTAGTTACAGAAGACCCTCTAGGTTGGTGTCCTGTTATTAGAGGTACTCCGGGTTGGTGTCTGGTTAATAGAGACACTCCGGGTTGGAGTCCGGTTACAGAGGCTCTCCGGGTTGGGTTCCGGTTAAAGTTATCCCTTAGGTCTTGGAATGAGGCCTTGACATAGAAATTAATGTTCAGTATTATGCATTCCTTCATTATGAAAGTTGTTATTGATATTGCATGTGATTATTCGACTAGTATAATATCCATTTGAATAACTAAATGGAATTATTTCATTTTTTTCATATTGTGCTGAAGTTCAAGTTTAAAAGGATTTTGTTTTAGTTATATATCGCCTTAAAGGTTTATGCTTATTTATGAAAGTTTCTGCTATATTGTTATCCTTACTGAGCATCTGAGCTCACCCATTTCAATGTTTTATTTTTCCCAGGATGTGGAAAGTAATTAATGAATAACCTTGAGGAATAGTATGAGGGGATATGAAGACGGGATGTTGTTATTGTTTTTTTACTTTATGATGTAATGTAAGACTTATGAATGCATCTAGTTATTCCAAGGATACTAAACTAATCGGTATTTCGAGACTTGATCTTTTGGTGATCATGCCAATGTTATGTAATAATGCACCGATTCTGGGTAACTAGGGTCGGGACATTACAGTTAGTATCAGAGGAATTTTAGTACAAACCTTGGAAACTAGATTTAGACAAACTCTGATTAGAGCACATAGCCCTAAGATAGACTTTGAGGATTAGTATAGAATAACTTCTTATAATATTGGTATTGTTTAGATTTTGTGAGTTTTCCGAGCAATACATCCTTGTATGGATACGAGAAGGAAGAGGTTCCTCTGGCACATATATACCTAGGGGTAAGCCCCGAAAACACCACTTTGAGCTAGACTCGAATGGGAACTGGTGCACGACAACGGGCCTTGCTTCACTCTTGGTTACGACACTCCCAGGGTATATGCTTAGGATAATTATCATTTTCATTACTAACCATTATGAAGGGTATATGAGTATATACATCCTCAAAGAAAACATTTTTATTATTATGGATTATATCCATAAACTGTTTAATTTATGTTAAGTCTTTTACAAGTTTAGGATTAGGTATTTATACTCATAAAATAATCTATTTTATGCCATTGTTTAGAAATGGCACCCAGTAGAAGGAATGAGAAATCTAGCAATACGCATGTTCCAAAGAGTAAGAAGGATTATATATTTAATGGTCTTAAGCTAGAATTTAGAAGGTAAATAGTCTCCTATGTATTATCATCATATGAATAAATAGTATCATGTGTTGATAAGATAAGTAAAGAGTTTTCGAAGTCCTATGGATTTGAAGGGAATCCAGAGAAGAAAAGGATGGTAGAGAGAAATATAGATAAAGGGAAGAAGTTAAAGAAGGATTTTCCCATATGTAAAAACTATAGAAATAATTACCTTGGAAAATTCTTGAAGGGAATGATAGTATGTTATAAATGTGGAGAAAAAGGTCACCAAATTCGTGATTGAGAGGGTAAGAAAAAGGTCTCAAATGTACAATGCTTCATCTATAAGGAGTGGGGACACTATGTGAATCAATGTCCAAATCATCAGAGTATGCCCCAAATGATGCTATTGGATAATAATAATGTTATGATAATTCCACAAATGAAGAGGAATGACTAGTGTTCTTATGTTATTATTAAAGAATTATTTTATTTGAGTGTTTTATTAACGATGTATTGGTTATATGAATTATGGAGATAATTAAGGATTGTACTGTAGTACTATTTCATTGAGGATTTGAGATTATATGGTACTATGAAAAGTGACTCAACAGTATGTTTATTTTTTTTAATATATGGTTGAAGGAAAGGTAATCCTTAATATGGTCTTGATACTGAGGTAGTAATTTTGGAATAAGAGATGGTTGATTTGGATAAATTATATTGGATATTCTTGACTGACTCGAAACTGATTAATGATTTTTATATTCCATCATTTTTTGAGTTTACAACATTTTTGGATAGAAGGAGTTTATCCAGTAAGGGATCATGAATAAAATCAATAAGGTTTAATGGTAATTCATGATGTTGCAGTGTTTTTATAAGAATACATGATGAAGGTGTTCACATGATATTACGCGGAAAAAGGATCTTAATTGTGTTTACCTTCCTTATAAATTTTGGACTGGGAGTCTAGACAGAAGTATTTTGGATAATTCTAGTTTGAGATTATTATTGGATTTCCATAAAAGGACAACCCGAAGGTCGGGCGGCAACCCGTCGTGTCCTGCAAGGCCATGAGACTTGAACCCACAACCGAAGGGTGACAAGGGTGTATCACCTACCACTGGCCCACATGATTTCCTAGATTAAATAATGTTGTTTTATTAAAAAAAATCCAGTAGATGGATTAAAAATTCATTTTTTGAACCATATAAGAATAGGATAAATAAAATATTATTTTTAAGTTCTATTATCTTTTAGAGTGAAAGATGAGCTTGTGGTAGAAATTAGTTAAAGGATGGGACTCTACATGTTATATATATATTTTTCTTCTTCTCTTATTCTATGAAGAAATTAATTCTTATACTTTAGTGAAGGGACCTTAAAACAAAAAACGTGTTATCCTAATACTATATTTTTTTTGAACCAATGTTATTTTATATCATCATAGATTGATAAATTTAAGGCCCCCAATTTTACACATGTTTCTGATTGATGACCTCAATCACAACCTATAAATATTTATGTTTTTCCTCCAATTATATGTCTCTAATTTACACCAATGTTCTCCTAATAAAGATAATAATTTGGTGGTGACCCTTTCATTTCCCTTTTCCCCTTATTAAAACTAAATTTTATTATCCTAATTTTCGATGTGGGTTTTCCCAAAGGTATTTTCTATTTTCAACCTTTTATAATTGAAATATAATTTCAAATTGAGAGAATGCAATTTATTTAAGGAGGGGAGAATGTAACACCCCATACTTCCATGGTACACTTCTCTTTGAATAATACAATAGCGTGTGTTGTATGCAACTTCGAGTTCTAACACACACCACAACCAATCATTCTAGCCGTTATGAATAGAAATACTGAATTTTTGAAATTTTAAAAATTTTATCTTTCAAAATGGACATCATTTTTTGATTTGGAATATCGAAATTAGCCTAGGGTAAAATTTTGAAACATTTCGGATAACTTTTATATTTTGATGAATAGTGAAAATTAATAAATTTTAATTGAAAACAAATTTTTAAATCAAAATAATTAATAGTAAAAAATTATAAATTTGAGTGTATTTAAAGTATATTTAGAATATATTTTTACCAGTTAATACAATTTTGGTCATTGGACATAATTTTACAATTAAACCAGACATAAAAAAGTGTCAATCTTTTGTTAGTTATTATCTCTTAAAAACATGCTTGTTGTTTTAAAAATAGAAATTAATTTTAAATTAATTTCTGCCACTTCTGTGTTTTGAGTTTGATAAAAATGGATTCTTTATTTGGAATCAGGATGTCCAAATTGTGTAATTAGGTATCTTTTATTTTTAGACATTTTTAATAATTACTTCGGTAAATATTTTATTTACCATGGTTAAAGGGTAAATCCGGTATATAAGGGTAAAAAAATAATATTGTAATAATAATAAATTACCCTTGAATTTGTCCTAGACTTATTGGTTGATACATGTCCGACCATGGGAATCTTTGGGTCGATTTTGGGACCCCATATATCCACTTGTAAGTGATAATGACACTTTATATTAATTAAGTTAAAATAAATACAAAAATGACATAAGCATATATCTTTTAGCAAAACAATTTTTACATAGGGTTGTATATGTTAGATTTTAGACTATAAATATTCATTATAAATCTAAAAATATTTCCTATATAATTATATTTTATTTATAATTTTTAAAGATTTAATAACTAATATTATTTATGACACAATAATGATGCAGTATTTTCCTTATTAATGAAAGAATCAAATAAATGGTATTATAAATTTTAAAATAAATTAAATTTAAATGTTTTTATGACATACATGAATTTTATTGGTTAATATAACATTATAGGATTAATTAAATGAATTTGGTTCGAATTATTAAATTTTTTAAGACTTTAACAAAAATCAATTATTGAATAGTGTCAAAATTGACATAAATGAGTTTTTAAAACAGATATTATATTATTAATTGATATTGTATTCCTAAAAATCTAAGGTTAGGCCAAGTGACTTATATCATGATAGGTGTATGATTAATGGACCACTTGGGGGTTTCTTGGATGTATATAGTATGTTTACTAACTATATAATATAAAAATACAGTGTGACATGGTAAATGTCAAACTAATTAACTAAGAGTTAAAACTAAAATATAAGGTTAATATAATAACTCAAACCTATCTAAATTCTATTGGTTGAATTTATTTCGAGCCACACTCACCTTATACCTTGAATAATCTACTTTGGAGCCATTAGAAACTGAATATAAATATATTATAAAATAATATTGCTAACTTTTCCAAAGGTGCCCCTCACCCATCTTATAAAAGGGAACTCCCCCTTCTCACTAATTCACATGTTCAAAGACTTTTGGCATGGACAACCCCTACCCAAATACTCTCTCAAATCCCCTCAATTCAACCTAGAGGCCTTAGTTTGATCAGAAAGCCATCTTATGGATCCATTTTGATCAAATCAAAAGGAATAACCCGAAGAAGAAGAGGTTAACCTATCATCAACCAAGGAAAAGTACAAGGTAAGGGGTTTTCATCTCACTACCTATTCCCATGATATTCATGACATATTTCGACTATTACATTTTGTGTGGTGTATTTACTGCCCATAATTGTATTCATTTTTTAATAAACATTAATTTATGTGTATTTACATATTCATTGTATGATACCTCTTTCATGGGGTGTATGTTTCACAAATTACCAAATTGGTAAGGGTTTATTTCACAATCTCTTTATTATCCGAGGTTGTTTATACATAATTATCTACTAGGACCTCTTTATCATCCACATCCATGTTTCTTAAAAATTTATTCCAAAACATTTTTACTATTTACTAGACAATGGGTTAAAGTCATTTATACCCTTGTTTGACTTCTATAAAATGGTTTAAAGGAATCTTTCCGTCGTTTTCCAAACAAGGTCCTTTTTGTCCTTTCCAATAGAATTAATGTAAGAATGTCTTTTTTTAACTTATACGGCAGCTGCGGGTAATTTCTACAATTATAAAATCATCAAACATACCATACAAGCTAATAAGGATATTTTCAATGTAAATGTTTTATTTTATAATTATGTTACTTTTAAATGATTTAAAAAAAAGATATATTTCTCTCAAATAGTCTTTATTTCATCTATGTCAACATCCTTTGATAAATTTTACACTTATTTTAAGTTGATTCATTATGATACAAATCAACCATATTGTATGTAATGTTTTCTAATATGTTTGTCTATGGATGAGTTATTTTTATGTCATTGATGGTTTATGATTAATGTTTAGGCATTTCGTATTCTAGTTTTAGTACAAATGTTTATGTTATATTCCATCGTCTTCTTAAGATGAATGTGTTGGAATAGTATGTTCCAGTATGGGGACTTGTAAAAGTAAGGCCTCTAGGTTGGGCTCCGGTTACTACAGACCCTCCGGGTTGGTGTCCGGTTATTAGAGGCACTCTGGGTTGGTGTCCGATTATTAGAGGCACTCCAGGATGGTTTCTATTTATTAGAGGCACTCAGCGTTGGAGTCTACTTACAGAGGCTCTCCGGTTTGGGTTCCAGTTATAGTTATCCATTAGGTATTGGCACGAGGCCTTGACACAAAAATTAAAGTTCGTAATTATGCATTCTTTCATTATGAAAGTGGTTATTGACAGTGCATGTGATTATTCGAATAGTAGAATATCCATGCGAATAAGTAAATGGAATTATTTCATTTTATTTTTTCCATATTATTATGAAGTTCATGTTTAAAAGGATTTTGTTTTAGTTATACATCTACTTAAATGTTTATGATTATTTATGAATGTTTCCACTATATTGTTATCTTTAATGAGCATCTGAGCTCACCCCTTTCAATGTTATATTTTTTCCATGATTTGAAGTAGTAATTTATGAATGACCTACAGGAATAGTATGAGGGGATATGAAGAAAAGATTTTGTTATAGTTTTTTTTTACTTTATGATGTAATGTAAGACATATGAATTCATCTAGTGATTCCAAGGCTACTAAACTAATTAGTCTTTCGAGACTTGATCTATTGTGATCATTCCAATGTTAGGTAATAATGCAACGACTCTGGGTAACTGGGGTCGGGGCGTTACAATTATTTTAAAAACCCCCCTCCAGTTTGAGACGGATGTAGGAGCCGTAGAATCCTTCCATGCTGAGGAAACAGATCATGTAAAATATCAGTACATCATCTCTGTCTATGGGGAAGATAAATACTCTCCCATATGTGGGAGAATCCTCCCACTTCACATTACTTGCCACTTAAACGGTGTGGATGTTCACCGCTTTCTTGTCGATATAGAGTCAGGGGTCAACCTTATCCCGACTCATACAATCCACAAAATAGGGTTGTCCGAGGATGATCTGAGCCCCTCTGACCAGAAAATTTATTGTTATTACACGACATAACAAACATTGGTTGGAAATATCCACCATAAGACACTGTTCAGTGTCTTGGTACCCAGCACTGAGTTCATGGTTGTCTCACAAGACACCCCCTACAATGCACTGATGGGTATGTCATGTCTCAACCTGGACACATATATCCCCTATTCCTATCACAAATGCCTTAATTACACCCTTAATGGTCGGGTATGCACACTCCAAGGTGATGGTTCTCCATTTTATCTAGTTAATCCTACAATCTCGATTCTAACTATTACAAGAGCAAGGAAAAGATGATTTTGGCCAATGAGGTTGAACATTCTATGACTACGATCAACCTGTGGATAGACCTAGATGACTCGTACAATTTTTTGATCCACCGATTGGAGGTCACAACTCCAGATGTGGGCCAAAGCTTCATTATTTGTGGAACAAGTGGAATCACATTTCCATGTCTAAGGTACATCAGATGATCACCTTGTATTCTTATAAAAATAGGCTTGGGTGATGTTAGATCCTCATACACCCATAAGTTATCTGGATGTCCTCCTTGTGGAAATGACAATACATCATACTTTCATGTTTCGATAGGCTGGGATGAACTGGCTAAAGTCAACCCACCACTATTTCTTTGATATTATTAAGCATGGCCCCTTGGTCTTAAGGTCAGATGGGATTGGGTCGATAACTTTTATAACTTTGGTTTTAGCAGAACAAGAGTCCCCTAATATAGTGTCCATTACCACTCGGGATGGAACCAATGTCCTGTTAGTATATATTGACTCATAAGAATCTCCTCCCACCAAGGATCCCACCCCTAAATGTGAAAAATTGGATTTAAAGTATTCCCCTACTTATTTCAAAGAGGGTGTTTCAACCACAGTTGATGAATTGGTATTGGTGAACCTAGATGATGAGATGGATCTGAAACCCACATTGATCAACACTGATATGACTGTAAAAGTGAAACAATGATACATAAAAATTCTAAAGCAGCATCATGATGTATTTTTCTAGAGTTATGATGAGATTTCAGGACTAGATCCATAGGTTGTTGTCTGCCACCTTGGTCTTCTAGAAAATCATCACTGGTTCAAATATCCTCTCAGAAAGATGCATCCATCTCACGGTGCCATGGTCTAGGACAAGGTTTATAAGATCATTGGAGTCAACAAAGTCTATAAGTTCCAATACCCTAGATGGTTAGCCACCATTGGACCCGTCAGGAAGAAGAAAGGGAATGTTAGAGTCTGCATTGACTTCTGGGATCTCAACTGTCACTCTCCAAAGGATGTCATTCCCCTTCCTATGATGGATCTTTTGAATGACGCCACCACTGGGTTCTAGGATCTCTCCTTTGTTGATGGGTATTCCGAGTATAACCAAATATGAATGGCCCCTGAGGATGAAGAGTCAACAGACTTTAGGGCACCACAATATACATTTGGCTACTAGGTAATTCCCTTAAGTATAAATAATATAGGTGACACCTATTAGTATTCCGTGCATCACATATTTAAGTTGATCCAATGGACATTGGTCGAATGATACATGGATGATCTGGTTGTCAAATATCTAGAGTTCTAGAACCATCTAAATGGCCTTTAGAAAGTGTTCGACTTCCTTTGGTCTCTACATCTGAATAGAACTCGTTAATGTGCACCTACAGTGTCACCTTTGGAATATTTCTTGTCATTGTGGTCAGTTATAGAGGCATAAATATCGATCCAAATAATATTAAGGAAAATTTTCAAATTTATTTTCTGAGAAACATTTGCGAGCTTCGTGGTTCTCAAGGCCACATAGCCTATCTATGCCGATTAATTGTGAATCATTCTGACAAGTGTAATCCATTTTCCCAGATCATGAAGAATGGTTTTGATTATCAGTGGGATGTAGAGTGTCATACTGATATTGAAGAAAACAATAATTTCCTCTTACATCCTCCGATCCTGATGTAACCTATTTCTGGAAAGCAGCTGGTCCTATTTGTAACTACTCAAAAATGGTCAGTTAGCGCCCTTCTCACCCTGAATAAAAACGAGAGAATGAGGATAATTTATACAATCTCAGTTGCATTCTCCTCGATATAGAGATGAGATATTTCTCAATTGAGAAGACATGCATTGCACTTGAATTCGATGTGCAGAAATTGAGACACTACTTTCAGCATCAAGAGATACATCTAGTGTCCAGAGTAGATATGTTAATGTACATTATAAACCTCCCCATGTTGACAGGATGACTCTCGCGATGGGTAGTGATACACTAGTAGGCTGACATCATGTTTCCCCCCCATAAGTCCATTAAAAGATAGACATTGGCTGACATCATTTCCACACATCCATCTCTCGTGAACCAGTCTCGGGATCTTGATATTCCCGATGAGGAAATACTTTCGGTAGAACAGGTTGATCCATGTTGGAAAATTCACAATGATGGTGCTTCTCAAACCCATAGCAACAGGAGATTCAATGACCCCATACACAACAGAGTGGGACTGGGTATCATCTTCATCATGCCATCTCATGTTGTTCTGCCATATTCATTAATTTTGTCAAAAGGTTGTACTAAAAATGATGTGGAATATCAGGATATCATTAATAGCTTCAAGCTGTCCCTCAAGATTGATGTTCCCTAATTACATTTGAATGGGGACTCTGAACTAGTCATCAAACAGATCAATGGTTCCTACGTCTTTAAGAAGGGGAGGTCATACCACTACTGGAACGTACCCTCCAGTTTATGGCACAGTTCCTCTCTCGGCCAGAGGTTAATCATGACCCTAAGTCCTAGAATAGTCAATCTGATACCTTGTCCAGCCTATATATATCTTTTGAAGATCCCAATATGGATTAATTGATTACCCACATGGAATATTGGAGAGTCATTTCTTTAGTTAATTCGGATGATGATGACGGCCTTCCAGTAGGCCACCTTACCACCAGTGCCTCAATGTCAGGACCACTAGGTTCCCTTGACATGGTATTGAAAGACACCAAATTGGAGGAACCCCTTTATCGAGTAAATCCAGCACAGAAATCTCCTAGTAGATCAAGCCGAGCACGAGCGAATCAGATGTTGCACATTACAATTTAAACTCCATAGAGGTCACATTCATGGGATGATCTTCTAGGTACATGGGTATGATGGGTGTATCCTCCATTGCATCTAAGGAGGTGATATTTCTTAGGTCATAGAGGATGTTCATTCCGGTTCCTATTAGACTCATCAAACCAAGCTGAAAATATCTCACCAGATCCTGAGAGTGGGATATTTTTAATCAACCATGATCTGTGACTGTATCAATTTTCCCAATAGGTATCTCCCATGACAAATCCATGCTAACATTGTGTATTGTCCTACAGAGACTCTCTACACCACCAAGTACTCTTGGCCCTTTGCGGTCAGGGGACTCGATGTCATGGGACCCTTTCCACCAGTGACAGCTCGCCAGTGCAGATTCATCCTGACCACTATGGATTTTGTTTCCTATTTGGTAGAGGTAGTCTTTCTCAAGGAGGTCAAATACAATTATATCAATTAATTTGAAGCTCCAATGTCATCTAATGATTCAGATTCCCTTACGTCATCCTAAAAAATAATGGCAACAACTTCTAAGTAGCCAAACTGAAGAAGTTTATTTCTATGTAAAAAATATGTTCTAACCATACTACCCACTATCAAGTGCATGCAAATGGGTAGATCAAGTAGTTCAATAAAACTATATATAACATTCGGTAGAAGGTGGTCAGTCATAACAAGAAGAGTTGGCCGAAAAAATTATCGGATGCTCTCTGGGCCTATCATATGATGACTTGTAATTCCACATGGGTAACCCCATATTCCATGGTTTATAGAACAAAGGTAGTCATGCCATCAATATTCAATTTCCTTCATTACAAACAACTATATACGAACAATAAATCACAGGTAAGGTAACTGAAATATGTTTGGATAAACTGGAAGTTCTCGACGAGAACATTCTCTATTCCCTACACATTCTATAATGGCATCAGAACAAGATAGACATATATTTGAACAAGAGAGTTCACCTCCTCTATTTCTTACAATGTCAAATGGTTGTGTCCCATAGAACACCAATGATACCTGATAAGAAACCACCCAAATAAGAGCCCAAATGGTAAGGACCTTATAT
The DNA here is from genome assembly GCA_963277665.1 of Viscum album. NCBI lineage: Eukaryota > Viridiplantae > Streptophyta > Magnoliopsida > Santalales > Viscaceae > Viscum > Viscum album. The sequence continues at coordinate 1,350,792,485 of OY728153.1, read as the reverse complement.
CATTCACATGTTTTATCCCAATGGCACAAACACCCTTGTTAACATGGATGTTGAGTGTATAACTCCTCCGACCAATTTCTAATTCCTAAAACAATAATATTCATGAGTAAACTAGTCTTACATGGCCATAAACTATGATATCTATACCACATGACATTAAAATTTGTGATTTGTCTGAGATAAAAGAAGTAAAACTAATCTAAACATTTCTTGCATTACATTAAATTTTATGGCATCTTGCATGATGTTAAACTGCATATGATCCCACATGACCATAAATTGTTCCATCCTCACAGCACGAAATTAAACTATGTTGTCTATCCTAGCTGAAAGAAGTAAAACTATCCAACACTCATCCTAAATGAAGATTAACTACAAAATAATCTGATCTCTATGACTATAAACTATGATCTCCCACCATTCTCATCCTACGAGATGCTAAACTACACATCACCTTCATGAACTATGTATTGATTGATTCCCATCCTCATGGGATATGTAGGATTGCTCAAACACCTTGACATAGAGGCCAACACTCAAATTTATCTCCTTGACTTCCCCCAGGTATAGTTCTCTTGGAGGATTTCACATGGTATCATGTAGTCTTCTTTGTCCCCAATTTATGACATGTTTATGATGATCTCACTATGTGCCTCTAATGTTCTTCTTTTCTATCACAGTCCTCAGTGCACATTGTTAAAATACATGGACCTTTCAGAACTATGTGTTTCTTGATTCACATTCTCATGGGATACATATGAACGCCCGAACCTTTCATCCATAGGCCCAACCTTGAACTATAAGATATCTCCTTGGGTCCTTCCCCTTGGCCCAAATGCTTCTAAAAACATAGGTTATGGTGTGGGATTTGTTTTCAGTCATTCATTTCATGTTTATCATGACCTACCCATGCAACACCTCCTTCAAGACCTCCACTTAACTTCATCTTTACCGCATGACGTTAAACAACATGATCTCTCCCAAAATATGTGTATCTTGATTTCCATACTCATTTGATATGTAGGAACTCTAAGACATTTTTTCATCGGGTCCATCCCTATTTCATACAGACCCTTTCATCTCATAGTCCCCTTGGACTGAGTCTTCTATGAGGGGATTATGTGGTTTTGTATGGTTTTATTTCCTCATTCATGCCGATTTTGCAACAGTCACGCCATGTACCTCCCCCTCTGAAGAGCTCTTCCTCCCCCTCTTCTCCACACATCTTTCCGAGTTGGAAACTCTTGAATTGGGCCCCTCAACCCTCTTTTGTTGTTCACCAATGTGACTAGGAGAACTTTGGTTTAGGACCAAGAGTGTTAGATTCTACATATATATGTTATCTCCCATTTTCATGCTTTATGTTCCCCTTGATTTGGTCTGTCATCATATTTCACATTTGAAAGGACCCCCGAACGACATTGATACTACACCCCGGTTCTCTCCTACCGCCATGGGCCAACATCCCTCATAATTTCGAAAGAAAAGTTGATACAAGTCCCATGTTATGAATATGGTCAGCAGTTGACAATCATTTGTTGTTCACATTTCAAGTCAAATTTTAAGGGTGCTATGTTTCGTAAATGTTCAACAGTTATCCTCCATCATCACACCACCCCCAACAATCAATAAATATGGGATGTATGATTCTCATCTGTTTCCCCTCTATTATTTCCATGTGGAATTAAAACCTATTTGTGCTAGCCCTCATTGCATGTTTGCACGTTAAGAGGTAAACGCCATGGAAAGGTATCATTCGAGGCTTCACACCATTTCCCCCATTTCTTCTATTTCACGTTTTGCGAAGTCATTCTCTTCCCTTGTTTCACACATCGATCACAGCTCACACAGGATTAGGTATTTACTGAAGGTTTATGCTCATTTGGAATAATATCACTTTCCATGGTCCGAGCTCTAAGACCATAAACTATGATATATCATGTCCATTTCGCATGATGTTAAACAGCACAACATCCTTAAGAAATACATACAACTTGATTCCTATCTTTATGTGATACGTAGGAATGCCCAGTCCTTTCTTATTTAGGTCCTTCTCAAGCTCCACTCATTATATCTTCTATTCAGCCATTTGGACTTGATGTTTATAGGACTGTATGGCATGTAGTATGTGGGATTATTATCTCATTCGAGTAAGGTTTTCATTAGCCACACCATGTACACCCCTTTTTATGAGCATGCCCCTCCTACCTCTCATCCTGCACGATGTTAAACTACACTCTTGTGTCAAATACATCTAACCAAAAACTATGTTAACTTGTTCCACATGATTTTAACTATTGAGTCCTTTTCACACGATGTTAAATTTCCTAGGATGGTCCTCCCATATGACCCTAAACATTGAAAATATCTTCCTTGCTACATGATGAAAAACGACACAACACTGTTGCGTCCTCACTCTATTGAACATCATGTTTGGTATCAGTTCTCTACCATGACATTTTACAAGGACTACATACATATTTATTACTATAGAGACACCTAGATTCTATGTTCCATGGATGTTTCATAAAAAACACACACATCCATCCCAAAGAACAAAAATGTTATATAAAATGTCGCTTCTTTTGGTGTCTGGGCTAGACCCACATGAAAGTATAGTCCCTAGGTATTGTACCCTACCAAACCACATCTATAAATATGCATGGATTTATCCGCATCATTATGGGGTAAATAAGAATGCATGCGCCCATTCCTAGAGCCAAAACCAACATTCACTTTTAGACCCTTGACCTAAAATCACCCCGGGGATGACATGGCGTGATATAGACTCCTTTTTCCTCATCCACGTCGGGATTCTCAATAGCCACACCATGTGTCTCCCTTGATCTTCTCCATTACGGTGTAATCAATAAGTCCTTAACACTAATATCCAACCATGTCCTCATCGCATGACATTAAACTGCACGACATTTCCCATAACATTGTATCACTTGATTTCCATCTTCTTGAGATACATAGGAGCGCTGAATCAATGTCTAACCCTAATTGAGGCCAACTCTGGTCTATAATATAAAGATACTCATTGGTAACATGTACTGTGATGTGTAATTTTACAGTATTCATTCATGTTATGGGTTTTATCACACCATATGTTTCCTTCCAGGGTAACCATGTCCTCAACACCTGGCTTTAAGATGTGGTCCACCCAGAACAAGTTCAAGATGCCCGTGATATCTATGTGATGTGTCTGCCTCCTCTCTAGAGAGGATTTACCCTACCTTTTGTGGACTGTGACCATGTCGTGCTTTAGAACTACATTTAGCTGATTCTCATCCTTATGGGATACATGGTGACATCTTGTAATTTTTCCTTTGTCCCATCCCTAAGGTTGTTAACCCTTCTATCCCCTCGTACTCTATCATGACTATAACAATCTTTCTTTTTATTACACACATAAACTGGATTTATTACATAAAATCTTCACATGATACAAAATAAAATTTTTATAGGTATAGGGTATTTAGGGTTTAGGAACATTAAATAATAGCTTGGAACATAAAACACACAACATATTTATTTAAAGCATCGTTAACATGACCACTATATTCCCTCGTACTAATCATTGCATGGGATATCCTGAGGACATTAATTAGAAAAGGGTGAGCTATAAAGCCCAGTAAGGGAATAAACCTGGAATAACATGAGGAATACAATACATGTTAGAAAATAGTTATATCAATGGAGAATAATAGAAACATGAACAAAAAGGCATGATAAATCATGATAATCATAACATGGAAATGTGGAAACAACATTTAACATGGAATTAGCATGAGCCAAGGCTCATTCCAACTGGATCATGAGTAAACCCTAATTGAACATGAAGCACGAGTAAAACCTAATTTCACTTTAATTATAATGTGTCAAAACCCATTTAAAATGACTTATCATGATAATATACTTTACCCAATGTATTGGAGCGCTATCAGGGCGCTCCCATTCTTAAACATTTCCTTTGATGCATAAGTGTGCCGCATTGATCATATAACATGGAATCAATAAAAATCCTATGTTATTACACGATTATGTAATTTGGAATAAATAAACGAAAGTAAAATTCAATATGTATATTTGCATAAAGGTTAATACCCTTGATAGAGACAAGGGTATGATATTCACTACACAATGATCTTGGCTTGGAAAAACGCGGGGCAATTTTGTCAGCATAACGACATGACATAAGGATTCACGAAAACGGTTGACAAGAGGGAAAAGGGTGTATCATTAGTTTTTCATGAACTAGACATCAAGGGGTGCATATAGATACATGTCTCGACAAACATAATTTAATTTAGATGCAAAATACCAAAGAATTACATGGATGTAAAATAGGAGAGAGAAATCTCTCACGAAATTTCTTCATAATAACGGGTGTACATGGGAGGAATTAATAAGAAAGAAAGGGGCCTACCTTCATCCAAAAATAAATATGGAAACATGGTGAATGTGAAAAATCATACCCCAACATTTTTAATTGAAAACAAAAGGGCGTAACAACGAAAATAAAATTGAAAAAAATGATAAAGAAAGAAATCCCATAGTTGGAAGTGTGATCCCAAATGCTTGTGAGAGGCTTGGGAGAGGATTATTAGGAGATTTAAGAACCTTGTGAGAATTATAGAGAGAGTAGGGAAGATTTTGGAATAATTCCAAATGCTTTGAGTGATGTGGAAGTTGGAGCTTGGGTGGGTTGATATAGGAAAGGAGAGAGAATTATTTATTATTTAGGTTTGGGTCACCACACATTAAACTAATCAAATTCATAAACCATCCCATTGTTTTTGCTAATGTTTTTTTCCAAAGGAGAGTGGAGAAAAATATTTTATAAGTACAGTGTCCGAACATCTTAAAATAGTAGGGTTGCTTATGTAAAGGTGAGTCGCACTCTCAAGGAAAACAATTTAAAAAGACAAAATGTTTTATATGTCTTGGAGGGTCCAGAAAACCTTTGTAAAATAAATCAAACAAATATAAACTCACATTATTTTAATCCTAAAACATATATTGGCCGAACATAATGTGTATAGTTTTTTATTACATCCCTATTGGGTCAATATGATGTCATAAAACACATTATATATTTAAACAATATTTAGATTTTACCCAAAAAATCGACTGTCTCAGAAAATTATGAAAAATTCAACGTTTGATAATTTAAATTTCATGATTAAAAAAATATTTTTTATGTAAATAATTATATATATATTTAAATTTTAATATTTAAAATAAAAACAAACCTTTACTAAAAAATCACGAGTTCTGAAAAAAACAGTTTTCATACCTCAATAAAATTTACAATTGCATTGATAAAATTATATGATCATTAATAAATAAAGAAAAGTAAATGAATAATAATATTTTATTAAATTAATATGTAATTAAAAAATCCATTAATTCAACAAAATAGATTTCTTTGTTGAATATTAACTAAAAATACTCTTTGTCTTTAAAAACTATTTACAAAGTAACAAAAATAAAATGAATGCACATTCATTATAAAAAAATAATTCACATAGTTATAGTGATAGTGTCTTGTTACATAACCCCTTATAACACCCTCATAAGATAGAAGTGTACTGTGTGCTATGGTGACAGACTCTTTTAGTGGCTCGAAAAACATCGCTCGAGTGGTAATCTCTATTAACTTCCACTTCTCCTATAGTCAGTTCTGCTCAAACTTAATCTGTTCTAGCTCAGCTTGGGCTTGGTCAAGAGAATATCCCAATGACTCCACCTCATTTCTGGGCACCAAAAAATGGGATTAGTATGGGGAAAGTCTACTAGATGTGGTCATTGCTTCCTTTGTCTGTGTAAATTAGATTTTTTAAAGCCCTATATTTATACTAATCATGTGATCACTATTCAACGGCTATATTAGAAACAGTCAGAACTAATAAAGGTCTTTGAATATCTAGAAACATAAAACCAATGAATTTGACATTTTATATTACCATAATAAGACATTTAATTTGATAAATAGGAATTTTAATCAATGAAATTTTCGGTCGTTACAATCATCCCCCCTTAAGAAATTTTGCCCTTGAAATTTTCTTTTCCCACACTAAAAAAGATGTGGGTAACTCTGCTTCATCATTTCCTCTGATTACCACATCTCTTCGTCAAACTTATGGTTTCACCACAACACCGTGATGAGGAGTATTGTCTTATTTAGTAAAACTTTTTCTCTATGATCTAAGATCTTTACTAGTTGCTCCACATAAGATAGGTCATCCTGTAGATGTACTATCTCTCAAGAGGGTACATGTGAATGGTCGGGTATGTACTTTTTTAAGAGGTATACATGGAAGAAATTAGGTACTTTCACTACTAGAAAAACAGGTATTTGCGACGGGATCCCGTTGCTGAAAACGCCGTCGCAACTACACTTATTTGCGACGGGCCCGTCGCTAAAGCCTTTTTTTTGCGACGGGCATTCTCCCCGTCACAAATAGTATTCCGTATTTTTGTAAAAAACTTTTAAAACAGTATTTGCGACGGGACCGTCGCAAAAACTGTTTTTTAAAAAAATAAAAAAAATTAATAATACTAGTATTTGCGACGGGAGTAGTATCCCGTCGCAAATACCTTTTTAAGAAAAAAATAAAAAACTATTAATAATACTAGTATTTCCGACGGGTATAGTATCCCGTCGCAAATACTATTAAAAAAATAAAAATAATAAATTATTAATAAATTATTTTAACTAATATAATAATAGAATTATAATTTACAAATGAAAATAATAAATTATTTTAATTACTATAATAATAGTAGAATTATAATTCAAAAATAAAAAATAATAGAATATTAATAAATAATTTAATTAATATAATAATATTACAATTATAATTCATAAATAAAAAAAATATTAATAAGTTATTTTAATTAATATAAAAATAATAGAATTATTTTACATTCAAATATTAAAATAATTCAAGTATTACAAAAAAAATAAATAAATTATAATATTATAAAATTTTAATATATATATAAAATTTAATATTATAAAATATAAATAATATTATTATTCATATTAATATTGTTATTTAAAAATATAATATTATTAATATTTTATAATGAGACAGAAACTACGAATAGAAAAAAAAATATTTTCATTTCACAAATTTTATAACTGAAAAACAAACTCTAATCTGAAGGAGGGGGGGAGGTGGGGGATCTGCAGATGGTGGTGGAGGAAACTCCACCCCTAAAGCATGAGTGAGTCGGCGCATGTACTCCATCTGCTCCTCATGCTGCTGCTGCCACCGACTCGTCTGCTCCTCGTACAGCTGCTGCTGGCGTCGATGCTCCTCCTCATGCTGCTGACACATCTGCTCCTGCTCCTGTCGGAGACTCTCTATCTGTGCAGTCTGAGATCACAACCGATCCTCATACTGTGTTGAAAAAGATGCACGAGCTCCTATCGAGCTGGACGCCGACATCGCAGCACTGCCATAATAATCTCCGGGAGTCAGTCGAGAGCCGATACCAACTACCCGGCCCTTCTAGAAGGCATACTGGGTGGCCTGCATCCATGCCGCCTCATCAAACTGACGGGCAGTGGTCTGATCTGATGACTCGGCCTGACTCTCAGGCCGGGCCTGTGACGCTGCGGCCTCATATGACTCCTATAGTTGCAATTTAAAATTAAAATTGTGAATATATTATATGCAGTTAATTTTTAAACTTGAAAACAAATAATACTGACCACGATGTGATGCTGACGATCACCTCTGAGCTCCCTAGTAGCAGGATCACTATACATCCTCCGATATACGTCGTACTCTGTAATATCGGGGTGCTCGACAACCTATAAGAATAAAAAATAAACTGTTAATATTTATAGTTATATAAAATATTTATAAATAATGTACGTACCAGATGCTGTCTATGAGTACTGAAAGAACGACTCCCAGCTCGATGAGTCACCTCCTGTCTCCCCCGATTCTGCCTCCCCAGCAATAATCTCCTCTGAAAGGAACCACTCAACCAGTGCGCACATAATCCATCCCATACATGGGATGAAATATACTCTGGTCGGTGTGCTCTACATGACTCCTCAAAATCTGACACTCCTGCTTTCTTCATCGCGACTTTTCTTAAATTGTGCAAAAACTGACGAAGGCGATCACGCATGGCCACCTCCCATGCCTCGTGGATGGCGTCACGCATGGTATCCTCGATCGGATACCATAAACCCTACAAAAAAAATCAAAATATCAAGTTAGAAATGAAATAATTTTCAAAATAAAAATTATTTATTTATGTACGTACCAACCAATGGCCGAACATGGCCTACTGCACATCAATGAGAATCTGCTCCCATGTGGTCCACGGCTGAGAGAAATAGTTGCGCAAAATAGCGCTGCCCTGTCCGACTGCTATATGCGGAAAACTGAAAAAAAATAATAAACATTTATTATGTGAATAGATTAATGAAATCTTAGTCAAATCCACAGGTTATCACACCTCCGGGTGCGCGGATCAAACCCAAGACGTGGACGTCGCTCGGGGACGGGGTCAGGAATCATCAATCGTGCAACACCGCGCCCCCTCCGCGTACTCCCTGAAGCGCCTGCAGGCTGAGGGTCATCTGCCAGCAACTCATCCGCATCGAAAGGCAGGTCAGCATCCGTCAACTCACGAAATGTGGCCTCGTCCATCTGAAACAGAAAATGTTAATGTTAGCAAATAATTGATAATTACTATTATATATACATATATACATATTATGATTGTATATAAATACCATGGAATTCTATAAGTGGTCATCTTCATCATCATCTTCATATATGTCAATGTCATCTTCATATTCCTCCTCAACATCATCGATATCCATTCGAGTTGCAGTTGCTTCATCTCTTACCATTTCAAATTCATGTGTGACATCATTAACATCATCGTCATCACCGACTCTTAAATGTGGGGTGTCATTATCGATACTCATGTCTCTTTGTAAAAAAGATTGATTTTGAGTACTCTCTTGAAAAACTTCAATTCTTTGCACATCAGTGAAAGCACATTCACTTTGACTAAACTAATTGTCTCGAATTTTGATTTTTATTACACTCCACCAATCAGTCAAGTCTATTGATGTTGCACAGTACTTTGCATAATAAACTTGATATGCCTGTTGAGCCAATAAGAATGGTTCATTTACTGCGAGAACACTTTTACATTTAATATCGATGATTCCATGAGTCGGATGAACACGCACGGCTCTCTCTGTATCCAACCACCGACATTTGAACATGGTTATGTAATGTTGTCCAAGATAACAGAGTTCAATGATTTCATCAAGTATTCCATAAAAGTCAACTTCATTTTCTCGATGATGAGATCCTCTCAAGATAACTCCATTGTTCATTGTTTTTTTTTTGATTCCCCATATACATGTGTGTGGAGTCGAAATCCATTCACCACATATGCATTATAAGTTTTAACAAGTTTGAAAGGTGGGTTACTCAATACACACAGCCGTTTGTCAATTTTATCAGCATGTCGAGACACCTGAAAATTTGTGAAATAATTATCAATATAGTAAACTATACATTGAATGAGTTTCTAAAAGATAAAGAATTTATGTTACCAGTTTTTGAAACCACTGAGAGAAATTTTTCAGTCGACGTTCTTCGAGAGCAGCTGCTGTAATTTGTGGAATTTGTTTCTTGATATGGTTATCATACAACCTATAAAAACCAAAGTTATTTACTGTAACATAAATGATAGAATAAGTGATATAAACACTTACAGTACAACTGATTTCATCTCTTCACAGTTGAGCAGAACATACGTATGAGATGTATGATGTTCATCATCTGAAAGCCAGCGTTCAGAAACTCCACCAAAACCAAGCTCTGACTGGTTGAAAAAAGATAATTGATTGTCGATTTCATCAATATTTCACTCATTCCGTCCCATTCGGTTGTGTTTTGAAGGATACTCAGATTCAAAATAATGGGAGCAGAAAAAAGATATTTCCTCTTGCAAATAAGCTTCTGCAATAGATCCTTCAACAGATGCTTTGTTGCGTACTTTTCTTTTCAATTTTTGCATGCATCTTTCAAATGGGTACATCCATCGAAACTGTACCGGACCTCCACATTTGGCTTCATATGGAAAATGTAACATCAAATGTTCCATTGAGTCGAAGAAAGACGGCGGAAATATTTTTTCCAGTTTACATATAATTACAACAACATCTTTTTCAAGTTTGCCTAGAGCATCATAATCTTCCGTAGCCGCACAAATTTCCTGAAAAAAATGAGACATGTCTGTTATGGAATCCCAAATCACAGAATTCAACAGACCTCTTAATCCAATGGGTAGAAGTCTCTCCATTATAACATGACAATCATGACTTTTTAATCCAGTAATATGACCATTCTTTACACATCTACCCAAATTGGAAGCACAAACATCTGGAAGTCTCAAATCTGCAATCCACTGACAAAATAATAAACGGTTTTCTTTAGACAGTGTATAAGCTGCTTTTGGTTTCAGTAACCTTTCTGTTCTGACATTCTCAAATAGTTCCAATTCTGGACGCCTGCAAATTTGGGCAAGATCTAAACGTGCATTTACATTGTCTTTGCTCTTTCCCGGCATATCCAAAACTGTATGAAACAAACTATCAAAACAGTTCTTCTCAATATGCATGACATCTAACATGTGTCGGACCAACAAATCAGACCAATATGGAAAATCCCAAAATATGCTACGTTTAATCCAATTGTGTTCTTTCCCAAAACCAGAAATTTTCTGTTGCTTTATTGTGGGACCAAAAGTGATGGGAGGTAATGAAAAAACAACCGATTTTAACTCCGAACCTGATATCATTTTTGGAGGTCCATCCCTTTCAGCTGTTCCTTTTCTGAAATGAGATCTGTTTCTGCGAAAAGGATGATCAGCTGGAAGAAATATGTGATGACAGTCAAAATAACAAGGTTTCTTTCCATGAATGAGCATAAATGCTTTGTTCTCTCCCATACAGTAAGGACATGATTTCTGACCATGTGTACTCTAGCCAGATAACATCCCATAAGCGGGGAAGTCACTTATTGTCCACATAAATGCTGCTCTCAGTATGAAATTCTATTTCGTTGCAACATCATATGTACTGACACCAGTACTCCACAATAAATTTAATTCATAAATCAATGGCTTCAAATAAACATCAATATTTTTCTTCAGATGTCCTGGAATTAGTAAAGTCAATAAGATATATGTCTCCTTCATCAACATCCATGGAGGTAAATTGTACGGAGTTAAAAAAACAGGCCAACATGAATATTGACTACCATAAGATCCAAACGGACAGAAACCATCAGTGGAAAGGCCCAGTCGAACATTTCTAGCTTCTAAAGCAATGGATGGATGCACTCTATCAAAATGTTTCCATGAATCACCATCGGCTGGATGATTCAAGCTTTTATCGGTTGAACTATTCTCTTTATGCCATGACATCATTGACGCTGTATTCTTAGACATGAATAAACGCTGAAGTCTAGATGTAAGCGGAAAATATCTCAACTGTTTTACAGGAATCAAACCAGACTTCTCGTGTTGTCCTTCTTTATATCTCAGTTTCCCACATGTGGGACAACTATCCAACGACTCATTTTCCCCAGAATATAAAATGCAGTCATTTGAACATGAATGAATCTTCTGACAAGTAAGTCCCAAATTTCGAACCAACCTCTTACTTTCATAGTAATTTGCAGGTAAAACATTTCCTTCGGGTAACAGTGTTTTCAGCAAAGAAAATATCTGGTCAAAACAGGTGTTTGACATTCCGTTATCTGATTTGATAGCCATAAATTTTGCAACTGCTTCTAATTTGCTCATCTTGCAGCCAGGATATAATGCATCCTCAGCAGACTTCAACAACTCATAAAATTCAGACGGTCCCAACTCAGGATTTGAAGCTATATCAGCCGGAGTTTCTGTATGTTGAACAGATGAACCTGCAACATCATGTACTAAATCTTGAAACTGGGATGGATCCGGAATCAAGTTGGTATCACCTGCTCTGGAACTGCGTTCACCGTGTTGATACCAAAAAACATAATCTGCTTGAAAACCAAAACGCAAGAGATGTTCCCCCACTTTGTCAAACGCGTAAAACGTTCTCAATGCACATTTTCTACAAGGGCATTTTATCTTTCCTTCTGAAACAAATTCTGGATTTGATGCCGCAAATGATAAAAAACTCTCCACACCCTCAATATATACTGGATTTAAACCAGAACCATTTGGATTTCTACGTTGATTTATCCATATGCGGTCATCTAATAATGACTGTTGACGACCTCTTTGTTCCATATTTTTCTATAAAATATAAAAGCATTACTGGTTTTGAATAATTTGTTAGAAAAAACACAAGCAAGGATTGAATATATTGAGAATAAAGCAAAACCTGTTACAAATATGGATAATTTTAATATTAGATTGATTTTTTATTTTTTTTAATAATACTAATATAATTTTTTTCATAAATATTAATTATATAATAATAACATCATTACATTATTAGTATATTTTATTATTAATATTAAAATAATATAATTTTCTATATTATATACAATTCTCCTTTCATCTGTGTGTTTCACATTCTCTCTCCACATGTAATATTAGCATTCACTTTCACCTCTCCATTGGCGAGTAGGTTGATAATTTTGAAAAAGAATTCCAATATTACATGTGGAGACAGAAAAAACACAGAAGAAAAGAGAATTGTATATAATATAGAAAATTATATTATTTTAATATTAATAATAAAATATTCAAATAATGTAATAAGGTAATTATTCCAAATTATTGGTAATTATTTCAAATTATTGGTAATTATTCCAAATTATTGGTAATTATTCCAAATTATTGGTAATTATTCCAAATTATTGGCAGTTATTCATAATTTTTGGTAATTATTCATAATTATTGGTAAATATTGGTAATTATTGGTAATTATTGGAAAATATTGGTAATTATTGGTCATTATTGGTAATTATTGGTGATTATTGGTAATTATTGGTGATTATGGGTAATGATTGGTGATTATTGGTAATTATTGGTGATTATTGGTAATTAATACTAATTATTGGTAATTAATACTAATTATTGGTAATTAATACTAATTATTGGTAATTAATACTAATTATTGGTAATTAATACTAATTATTGGTAATTAATACTAATTATTGGAAATTAATACTAATTATTGGTAATTAATAATCATTATTACTAATTATTCCTAATTAATACTCATTATTTCTAATTATTCCTAATTATTCCTAATTATTACTAATTATTACTAATTATTGTTAATGATTCCTAATTATTACTAATTATTACTAATTATTTCTAATTATTACTAATTATTGCTAATTATTAGTAATTATTACTAATTATTACTAATTATTGCTAATTATTATTAATTATTGATAATTATTAGTAATTATTGATAATTATTAGTAATTATTGATAATTATTGGTAATTATTACTAATTATTGGTAATTATTACTAATTATTCGTAATTATTACTAATTATTGGTAATTATTGGCAATTATTACTAAATATTGGTAATTATTGGTAATTATTAATAATTATTGTTAATTATTGGTAATTAATACTAATTATTGGTAATTAATACTAATTATGGGTAATTAATACTAATTATTGGTAATTAATACCAATTATTGGTAATTAATACTAATTATTGGTAATTAATACTAATTATTGGTAATTTATACTAATTATTGGTAATTAATACTAATTATTGGTAATTAATACTAATTATTGGTAATTAATACTAATTATTACTAATTATTGGTAATTATTCCTAATTATTCCTAATTAATACTAATTATTCCTAATTATTACTAATTATTACTAATTATTGTTAATTATTACTAATTATTGGTAATTATTACTAATTATTGGTAATTATTACTAATTATTCGCAATTATTACTAATTATTGGTAATTATTGGCAATTATTGGCAATTATTGGCAATTATTGTTAATTATTACTAAATATTGGTAATTATTAGTAATTATTGTTAATTATTACTAATTATTGTTAATTATTGGTAATTATTACTAATTATTGTTAATTATTACTAATTATTATTAATTATTGGTAATTAATACTAATTATTGGTAATTAATACTAATTATAGGTAATTATTACTAATTATTGAGAATTTTTCCTAATTTTTCCTAATTTTTCCTAATTTTTCTTAATTTTTTCTATTTTTTTCTAATTTTTCTTAATTTTTCTTAATTTTTTCTAATTTTTCCTAATTTTAGGTAATTATTGCAAATTATTGGTAATTATTGGTAATTATTGGTAATTATTGGTAATTATTGGTAATTATTGGTAATTATTGGTAATTATTGGTAATTATTGGTAATTATAATTAATTATAAATAATTATAAATAATTATTACTAATTATTACTAATTATTACTAATTATTCCTAATTATTCCTAATTATTACTAATTATTACTAATTATTACTAATTATTCCTAATTATTACTAATTATTCCTAATTATTACTAATTATTCCTAATTATTACTAATTATTCCTAATTATTCCTAATTATTTCTAATTATTCCTAATTATTCCTAATTATTCCTAATTATTTGTAATTATTGGTAATTATTGGCAATTATTACTAATTATTACAAATTATTCTTAATTATTGATAATTATTGATAATTGTTCCTAATTATTACTAATTATTCTTAATTATTGATAATTATTGAATTTGATCCTAATTATTCCTAATTATTACTAATTATTGATAATTGTTCCTAATTATTCCTAATTATTACTAATTCTTGATAATTGTTCCTAATTATTGGTAATTATTATTAATTATTACTAATTAGTGGTAATTATTGATAATTATTGCTAATTATTGCTAATTATTGCTAATTATTGGTAATTATAGGTAATTATTACTAATTATTACTAATTATTACTAATTATTACTAATTATTACTAATTATTACTAATTATTACTAATTATTGGTAATTATTACAAATTATTTGTAATTATTACTAATTATTACTATTTATTGGCAATTATTACTAATTATTACTAATTAGTGGTAATTATTACTAATTATTACCAATTATTACTAATTATTACTAATTATTACTAATTACTGGTAATTATTACTATTTATTAGTAATTATTACTAATTATTAGTAATTATTACTAATTATTGATAATTATTACTAATTATTACTAATTATTGGTAATTATTACTAATTATTACTAATTATTCTTAATTATTGATAATTATTGATAATTGTTCCTAATTATTAGTAATTAAATGAATATTTATCAATAATTAGAAATAATTACCAATAATTACAAATAATAACATTATTAATATATTTTATTATTAATATTAAAATAATATAATTTTCTAATTTATATACAATTCTTCTTTCATCTGTGCGTTTTCTATCTCCACATACAAATAATACATGTGAAGACAGCAAACACACAGATGAAAAAAGAATTGTATATATATAAAAAATTATATTATTTTAATATTAATAATAAAATAAACTAATAATGTAATAATGTTCTTATTCCTAATTATTGGTATTTATTACTAATTATTAATATTTATTCTTAATTATTAAAAAAATTTACTAATTATTCCTAATTACCATTAACTATAAACAATACTAATAATTTAAATTTATTAAGTAATAAAACAATGTAAACATAATTAAATTACAACTAATTAATAATAATTGAAACTAATAAAAAATTAAAAATAAATAAAAAATTAAAATGAACATAAATACCTTGAAAATTGATCTGTTCTGATCGTTCTTCAAAACTTTAATATCAGCTCCGGAGAAAAAAAATTAAACAGGAGAAAAACTCAACTCTAGAAATATAATTTTGAGAGAAGGAGAAGATAAGGAATCAGAATGAAATGAAAAAAACGGATGGGGGTATTTATAGGTTAGATTATTTGCGACGGGTATCCCGTCGCAAATAGTATTATTTGCGACGGTACCCGTCGCAAATACCTTAGCCAACATTTATTACGGTCAACCGGTAAATAGTTATTTGCGACAGGACCCGTCGCAAATAACCCCTGCCGACATAGTATTTGCGACGGGGGAATATTCCCGTCGCAAATACCTTTTACCGCCGCCGGTTATTTGCGACGGGAATATTCCCCCGTCGCAAATAAGTTTCCCGCGATTTGGCGCGCATCGCGGGAAAACTATTTGCGAAGGGGAAAGCAATCCCGTCGCAAAAGCCTAATTATTTGCGACGGGTAAATACCCCCGTCGCAAATAATTTTTTAACGGGATTATTTGCGACGGGATTTATTCCCGTCGCAAATAACCCGTCGCAAATACCCATTTTTCCCGTAGTGTTTGGCCAAGGTAGGTGGATGTTTTAGTCGATAAGCAACGACCCCAACATGATCAAGAATCATTAAGGGGTCGATGTACCTATGACCTAAATTCCATTTCTTTCAAAATCTCATGACCATATTCTATAGAGATATGCATCGATATACCATGTCTCCAACTTTAAACTCAGGGCCTCGTTGATAGTTATCAGTATAACTCTTCTGTCAACTAAGGGTTACCTTGATATGATGCTGAATGGTTTTCACCTTCTCCACCATTTCATAAACCATTTTTTTTCTAGTAGTTTACACTCACTGACTTCATCCCAACATGTCGGTGTTCTTCACCTCATCCCATATAGAGCTTCATAAGGTTCCATTCGTATGCTTGAGTGGAAAATGTTATTGTAAGAGAATTCAACCGGTGCAAGATGTTGGTCCCACCCTCCCATGAAATCCATAAAACATGGTCTTAACATATCCTCCAGTGTTTGAATAGTTCACTCAGATTGGCCATTAGTTTGAGGATGATTGGCCATACTGAAGATAAGTTCAGTATCCAAAGCATGTTCAAGACTCTTCCCAAACATGGAGGTGAATATTGGATCACGATCATATAAAATAGATAGTGGTACTCTTTGTATCCTTACCACTTCCTTGATATATATTCGTGCCAGCTAATCCAATGATAAATCCCCCCAAATTGCAATGAAGTGTGCAGAATTTGTAAGTTGATCCACAACAACCAAGATTGCATTTTTTTCCTTTGGATGTTTTCATAAACCTGTTGTCAAAGTTCATGGTGATGTTCTCCCATTTCCATGCTGGTATAGGCAATGGATTCATCATCCCTTTAGATGTATGACTCTCTACCTTCACTTACTGACACACCAAGCACTTTGATGTATACTCAGGAATCTTCTTCTTCATATTATCTCACCAATAATTCTCCCAGAGATCTCGATACATCTTTGTGTTTCCAGGGTGAATAGAGAAATTTGATCTATCTGCATCATCCAAAAGGTCCTTATTCAGCTCTGAACATTATGGAACACATAGTATTTTCCCAAATCTCACAATTCCTTCTTCATTAACATTATTCTCTAAGGATTTACCATTTCTGATAGCTTCCATTCTATTCAGAATTCCCACATCATCCTTTTGAGAATCCTTTAATTTTTACAAAAGATACAGTTGAGAAATAATTTGTGAAAGGATTGATGATGTTCCCTTCCTTATGATTCCCATGTCTATCTTCATCCTATCTATAAAGATTGGGTCCTTCTCAATTCTAATCAATGATAAAATTGCTGGGTCCTTTCTACTATGAGAATTTTTCACCATGTTTTCATTCCCAGGGTGGTAATGGATTGAGCAGTCATAGTCTTTGATCAGCTCTAACCATCTTCATTGTAGCATGTTCAACTCATTCTGTGTGAAAATTTACTTGAGACTTTTGTGGTCCATTTATATTTCACACTTCTCCCCAAATAGATAATTCCAATATATTTTTAAAGTGAAGAGCATAGTAACCATCTCCAAATCATGTGTTGTATAATTCTACTAATGAACATTCAATTTCCTTGAAGCATATGCAATGCCTTTGTCATTTTACATCAACACACAGCCCATGCCCTTCTTTGAAGCATCACTGAATACCACAAAATGTTCTCTACTGGTTCGTAAAGTGAGAACATGTGCAGAGATAAGCCTCCTTTTAAACTCTTTGAAGCTTTCGTCACATTGATCAGAGTTAGCTAGGTAAGAGGGTTATACAATCATGAGAATTCCTCAAAAATCATTGACAATATCTAGCAAGCCCCAAGAATCTACTGGTATCTGTTACTGATGTTGGCCGCGACAATCCCTCAATTGGATATGTTTTAGAGGTATCCAAAGATATCCTATTGCTTGTGATGATATGGCCAAATAATGAAACCTCCTTCAACCAGAACTCACACTTATTGTACTTTTCATAGATATTATTCTTCCTCAAGGATTTTATTATAGTTCATAGATTCCCCTCATGATCCTCCTTAGTTTTAGACTATATCAGAATATCATCTATAAAGACTACCACAAAGTTGTCAAGGTAATCCCTAAAGACTCTATTCATCATGTCCATGATGATTGTTGGAGCATTAGTGAGTCCGAAAGGAATTAATATGAATTCATAGTTACCGTATCTTGTAAAAAATTAATTCATAGGGATATCTTTCTCCTTTAACCATACTTGATAATATCCCGACCACAAATCCACCTTGGATATGTATTATGATCCACGCAGCTAATCGAACAAGTCATTGATTCATGGGGGAGGATAATTGTTCTTAATCGTTATTTTTTCATGATCATGACAATCGATGAAAATGCGCATTGACTCATCCTTCTTCTTGATGAAGAGGACTAGTGCATCCCATTGTGAAACACTTGGGTGTATAAACCCTTTATCCAGATTTTCATGTAGTTGTTTTTTTTTCTCCTCAAGCTCTACAACAACCATTCTATATGGAGTCTTGGATATCAGAAATTCCCAAGGTATAAGATCAATTGACAATTAAACATCTCTTATAGGTGGAAGACCAGATAATTCCCCCGAAAACACTTTAGAGAATTTCTTCACAATAGGCATGTCTTCATGGATGGTTGACTCCTTAGACTCAATAATTTGAGCCAGATACGCGTGCTCATAGGGCATTAATACCCATGCTTTAGATGATGTATCTAAAGAAGATTCATCTTCCTCCTTGAACTTGTATTGAATCGAGGGCCGATTCTCCACATAGAGAGTAATTTCCCTCCCACAACAATTTATGTTGTCTATATATAAGGAATGCCAATCCATTCCAAGAATTGCATCAAATTCCACTAGAGGTAGTATGATGAGGTTCTCTGGGATGTTAAATCCACTGATTTAGATAGGGGAGGAGTTATATTATTGGTATGCAATGATTGCATCATTTGTTGTACTCACTGACAGCTTTACTTCCATTAATTGTGGTGGTGTTGGGATTGTTCTACTAAACATTCTCGATATAAAAAAATGTGTTGAACTATGGATGATAACCCTAACTTCAAATATTTTATTCTGGTTCTACACATCTAGTACATATAAATTGACTTGGGGAAATATTTTTTTAAATATATTAGACACAGAATTGGGAATCCAAAGACAAAAACATATTACTTATAAATAACTTTTATTTCATTAACATATGATTCTATAGGATTAAATATATGTTATCCATGATCTAATTTCTAACATATATTCTTAGTGTCATTTTTTAAATTCACTTAATAATAGTTCATACTAAGCTTGTTAATTTACCAAAGCACATCCCCCGGGAGTGTCATAACCAAGAGTGCAGAAAGGCCCGTTTTCATGTGCCAGTTCTCGTTCGAGTCTAGCTCAAAGTAGTGTTTTTGGGTTTTACCCCTAGGATACATCTGTTCCAGACCCGCCTCTACCTGCTCGTATTCCGAAAGGGAAGTATTTTCTTGATAAACCACATACTAAATACTCAACACAACATAGGGATGTTTTTATTATACTTATTCGTGTATATAAGGCTGCACAAAGGTTTTCAAATCCTAATCCCAAAAATAACTAAACCTATCCTCTGATATTAACTATAACAACCTTTCTTTTTAATACACACTCAATCCAGATTTATTACATTAAATTGTCAAATGATACAACATATAAGATCGAGAGGTATAATTTTTTTAGGGGTTAGGAACATTACATAATATATTAGTACATAAAACACATCACAACTATATTTAAAACTTCCTTTACATGACCACTGCATTCCTTAGTACTTAGCATTGCATGGGATAACCTGTGGTCATGCATAAGAAAAGGGTGATCTATAAAGCCCAGTAAGGGAATACACATGGAATAACATAAGGAATATAATACATGATAGAAAATAGGCATATCAATGGATCATAATAGAAACATGAACATAAATGCGTTATAAAGCATGATAATCATAACATGGAAATGTGGCAACAACACTTAACATGGAATTTGAATGAGCCAAGGATCATTGCACATGGAGAATGAGTAACCCTCATTGCACATGAAGCACGAGTAAAACCAAATTTCATATTAATTATCATGGGAAAATACCTATTTCCAATGAATTATCATGATACTATACTTTACCCAATGCATTGGAGTGCTATCAGACCCCACTTGTTCTTAAACATTTCATTTCATGTATAAGTGTTCCACATGGATCATATGACATAGAATCAATCAACATAATAAGTTATTAAACAAGTAAATAATGTGGAATAAATAAATTAAAGTACCATTAAATATTTATATGTTCATATTTGTGAATACCCCTGTTAAAGACATGAGTATGGTATTCACTACACAATGAACTTGTCTTGGAAAAACGCAGTGCAATTTTGGCAGCATAACGGCGTGACAAAGGATTCATGAAAATGGTTGATGAGTGGGAAAAGGGTGTCTCATAATATGTACACGAAATGGACAGTATGTGGGTCACATAGATACATGTCCCAACAAACGTAATGGAATTTAGATGCATAATACCAAATAATTACATGGATGTTAAATAGGAGAGAGAAATCCCACACGGAATTTCGGCATTGTAACGGGTGTACATGGGAGGTATTAATGAGAGAGAAAGGGGTCTCCCATCATCCAAACATAAATAGAATAGTATGTGAAAGGTGAAAAATCATACCCTAACATTTTTAATTGAAAAAAAGGCCTAAAAACTTAATGAAAATTGGACAAAAAGTAAAAGGATGAAATCCCTTACTTGGAAGTGTGATACCAAAATTTTGGGAGTGGCTTGAGAGATGCTTCTTGGGATCTTGGGGATCATTAAGAGAATTATATAGAGATGAGGGATGATGATGTAAGAACTCAAATGAGTTTTAGTGAAGATGAAGTGGGAGCATGGGTGGGTGTATATAGGAAAGGAGAGAGAATTCTTTACTATTTAGGTTTGGGTCACCACACATTAAACAAATAAAATTCACAAACCAGCCCATGGTTTTGGCCAAATTTTTTTTCCAAGGGATAGTATAGAACAATATTTAACATGTCAAATGGCCTAACTTCTTAAAATAATAAGGTTGTTTATGTGTATGTGAGTCACACTCTCAGGGAAACAATTTAAAAAGACAAACTGTTTTTTATGTTTTGGAGGGTCCACAAAATCTTTGTAAAATAAATCAAAAAAATATAAAATCAAATTATTTAAATGATAAAACATATATTTTCCGAATATAATGCCTATAGTATTTTATTACATCACTATTGGGTCATTGTGAGTCATAAAACACATTATATATTTAAACAGTATTTAATTTTTACCCAAAAATTCAACTGTCTCAAAAAATTATGAAAAAATAATGGTTGGATATTTTTGATGTCCTGATTCTGAAAATAATATCAATTTTATCTAAATAATTTTATAAATATGCGACTTTTAACTTTTAAAGTAAAAACCAACATTTACCAAAAATTCAATGCTTCTGACAAAAACAGTTTTCAAACCTTAATAAAAATTACAATTGCATTCATAAAATTATATGATCATTTATATTTTATAAAAAATAAATTAATAATAATATTTCATTAAAATAATATTTAATTAAAAATCCATTAATTAATCAAAATATATTTCTTAGTTGAATATTAACTAAAAATACAATTTTTTTCCTTTAAAAACTATTTACAAACTAACAATTATAAAATGAATGAACATTATTTATATAAAAATAATTTACATAGTCATAGTTCTAGGGTCTAGTTACATAACCCCTTATAAAACCCGCATAAGGAAAAATGGTAAGGTGTGTGATGGTGACATACTCTTGGGGTGGCTCGTATAACATCGCCCAGGTGGTAATCTCTATTAACTTCCACTTCTCCCATAGTCGGTTCCACTCCAGATTAATATGTTCAAGCTCAGATTTGACATGGTCCAGAGCGAATCCCAATGACGGAACCTCCCATTTGGGCTTTGAAAAATTGGCTTCGAATGGGGCAAGTCTACTGGATGAGGTCATCACTTCCTTTGTCTGAGTAAATTGGATTTTTTAAAGCCTGATATTTATAATAATCATGTGATCATTGCTCCATGTCTATATTAGCAATGGTCAAAATTCATAACGGTATTTTAAAATCCATAAACATAAAACCAATGAAGTTCAAATTTTATATAAACATAATAATACATTTAATTAGATCAAGAGGGATTTTCATTAATGAAAATTTGGGTGGTTATAACGACCTAGTCTCTATGACCTTAAACAAGGAGCCTACAGTCTTTGAAACATGACTTTAAACTATTATCATTTGTCCCAGAATTATGACCATAATACTATTCTCATTGTCTTTACCATATGACGTTGAACTACATGTCTATCATCCTCATTTGTATGACGCAAAACTACACAGAATTCTGGGTCCTCACTATAGTGGTCCTGTATAGAATTAAGTATGATCCCTGATCAGACTGATTAATTCACCTATTATGTTTTCATCATAGTGAAATAATTTCAAGAGTGTCTAATTCCATAAAAACAACCCATCAGTCCACCCTCCAAGCTTTGTGTGCCCTTTATTTGAAACCTCATCCACTTTCATGCCCGATGGAACCCCCTAACAGTATAGATGATCGAACAATGACTCGCCAACAATCCAGTAACAATGATCTGGAAGACTAAATGATTAAATCTCGAGTTAGGCACCTCAATTTGAACATGCACAACTAGAAAATGAAGCTACTACCACGGAACTATTGACATAGTTTTAAAACTGTGACTACGGGAAGGTTTTTTGTAGAATATAGCTATAGTTTTGTGGCCCATGGCCATAGTTTTAAAAATTGCGGCCATCGGAATTTTTTTCGAATCCTTATTTGCAAAAATCTCCAAATTCATTGCTATAGGGTTCATGTGCTTCTCTGAGAAAAAAAATCCAACTAAACTTTTGCAGGAATCCCATCCACCATTGTTTTCAAGAAATTCCAATAGTTTTTCAATAATAAATTTTTCATAATATATATATTTATACACTTTATTTTTCTCATGGTGTAGTGGTTATTATGCTGGATAGTATAGGGGATGTGCTGGGATCAAAACTCACCAGTGACATTTTTTATTTAGGCTATTGCTATGGTTTACAAAGTTTATTTCCACAGTTTAAATCGTAGCTATATGAAACCAACATGGTTTTAATTTTTGAGGCCTATTTTTAAGTTCTTCAAATCCGTGGCAGTAGTCTAGGACCTACTCCCACAATGATACTGGCCACTGGTGGCCAAAACCATGGTTGTAGCCTACGACCATGGTTTTGAATAGTGGAAATACGCCTTTTTTCTGGTTGTGATGTTCAGTGGTCAACACCCATTTGTTATCCCAATTTCAGGATAACGTAATAGGGATAGAATTTCTCACTCATTGTCAACATTTATTCTTCATTTTCATGCCTCCCCTATAGTGTAATGATTTTTGGGTATTGTGATTCACACTTTACATTCCTCGTTGTTACAATAGACTATAACATCCTTGGAATCATCCCTCTAGTGTACCAGAATATATTAAGGACAAGTGTTTTTTGACTATTTTGAGAACCCTGTTCTTTAGTCATGAACCTACCTTTGGCTCGTAAAATTTCCATGTATTTAAAAACAACATGTATTCAAAAGACAAGCCAACACACTCATACACATGAAGAATAATTATATAGTCACCCATTTTTTCTCACACTGGGTATGAACCACATGGGCTTAGGTACTGATTCTTGGTTACTCCACAATTATTATTATGATTTGATCGTTAATATAAAAAAGAAAGTAGATTATAAGTCCATAGATGCATTTTGGGATTAGAAGAAACTGATATATGTTTATAAGTTCATCCAAAACACAACCCTTATGGATCATCCCCATTAATGGATCAATCTAGTGCTACCAACTTCTGGATTATAGCCTCTAGAACTACATCCTACTCCTTGATCTCCCTCTCTTCTTTAACAACTATAGAGTACTACTCGTTGGCTCAGATCTACATTCAATCACGCTCATCCTGAAACCCAAACATTTGATCGTTTTCTTTGGTTTCTTGCTTCTGGGCTTCGACCAGCTGGGCTTCAACTGTTCGATAATCTCATATTTGTTTGTAGTGAATATGGATCTCACATTTTCGTTCCCTTTAATACACTACACTTCTCACTCAAACTCATGGAAGAACTACATGTTCACATATCGGGTCCAACACTGGTCGACGATGAGACATTGTCTTCTCTCTCATATCATCATAGCCACGTAATACAGATCATCGTTTGACGAATATGAGCATCCACCCCTCTATCATAGAGAAGGAAAAACTAGGTGCATTGTGATCCCATTCGGGGTAACCATTAATCAATTAGATATTTCAAGAAGTGCACAATAATCGTCCACCCTATGCGCTGAATCATACAGCTCTCCATGACTACATCAAGATCAGAATCATCTATCACCTTAGGGCCTACAGGCCAATATTTGGGGAAAAAAGATAGAAGATCATAAACATGTTCACAATCTATTATTCCTCGTAAGGAGTTAGGCTCTTCAATATGTGGGTGACCTTCCTCACTCGTCTCCATTTTAGAAATTATTTCCCTGCCAATATCAGACCCTACCTCAGTAGTGATACCACTAGTGTCCTAAACCCTTTTCTCACTAGGTGCTAGGGTCGGCTCGTTTTAAGAAGCAGGTTCTAAGTGGGTTGGCATGGTCACCATTGTATTCTCTAAATATGATCTATATTCATTGGCCTATCAAGACTCCAATATCAAGATTACTACACTGTTTCCCTCTGAAATTGGGGATGACCTCATTGATTAAAGGTTCAAACATTCCAATCGGTTTCTAACGGGTTTGTTCATAGAACCAGAAACATCCAATGATTCCATATCTATTTGGGCCTACTTTCCAAAGGTAGGCGCTCATTAGTTGTGGACTGATGAGGCTTAGGAATTTTCATTGGTCGAGAGGATGGGTGGTCGGACTCATCACACCTTTTTGAGGGGAATTATTGTCTACTCTGGAACTCTCTTTATAGATTTAAGTTATGTTCTTGAATCCCTATTAAATTACCAGGTATAAAATTAGCTTTCCTTTAGTCTGACAATCAATGATTGGTATGTAGGAAATTCAGAGTATCTTTTCTATGTATTTGAGGTTCTTCATCGATGAAGTATCATCTGTATTTGTTAGAGATTATTAGTTTATGGTATCCTTAAAAATACATAAAAGTCTCTTGGTCATTATGATAACCATACAGGTTTTAAAGCCACTCAGTGGGGCACTTGAAGTTTATTTTCATTCAGGAGGACATAGATTATTTCAGAGTTGGGATCGTACCCGCTGATGGGATACCTACGTATCCTTTATTTTGGAAAAGGAATCAGAACCCATGTAGTTAGAGTAAGGGAGTATGATGTTTATGCATGATTGATGGATCATGAAATATTTCATGATTACTTTTACACTATAAGTTCACGTGATTCATGCTCGGTGTGAGAAACAAGAGGTATCGGTGAAATCAGAAAATTTGTTCCACGAAAGTTGCAATGATGTGGGGATTATGTGAGTATGACTACCCAAAATAAATGAGTATTAAGATTTACTTCAGGGAGGAAATACATGAACAAGGTCCATAAAGTTATATGTGCTTCATGATGATTTGGATACTCTAATATTGGGGCTTACTCCTAAAAAAGATTCCCAAGTTAGGAGGGGATTTATGATTGGGTTTTACTCCTAAGAAGGAATCCCAGATCAAAAAGAATTTAAGACTAGGGCTTAATCCTGAAAAACAGGCCCATGTTAGGAGAATTATGGTTGGGGATTACTCCTAAGCAGGATGCCCATATTTAATAATTTTAAGATTGGGGCTTACTCCTGAGGAGGACACCCAAAATTTATGGGAATTATGACTGGGACTTACTCCTGAAAAGGAGGCCCCGGTTATAGAAGACTTGGGGATTACTCATGAGGGGAGGCCCATATTTGAGATTGGGGCTTACTCTTGAAAATGAGGCCCATATATGAGATTAAGGTTTGAGGCATACTCTTGAGGAGGACGACCATATTTGAGACTGGGGATTATTCCTGAAAAGTAGGCCTAGGTTAAAGGAATTAAGGTTTGTGGATTAATCCTGAGGAAGATGCCCACAATTTGGGGAATTATGACTGAGGCTTACTCCTAAAAAGGAGGGCCATATTTGGGAACTTTAAGACTGGGGATTACACCTAAGGAGGATTCCCAGATTAGAGGACTTGGGGCTTATTCCTAAAAAGGATGCCCACAGTAATGAGAATTTGGACTAGGGCTTACTCCTGAAAAGGAGGCCCAGAAGTTGAGAATATCTCATCTTAAAGGATGAGGTTGAATGAATGAAACCTCAATCTTTAGTGACATAAAGATTTGTAAATAACTAGATTTTGAGAGATGTTCCATGGAGTTACTTTCAGATAAGGATGCCAAATCAAGATATCATGCAATAAATGGCTTTGAAGAGTGTCTTGAAGACTGAATTTTGAATAGGAGAGGTGGAATGGCAGAAGATTGGTGAAAATGGACAGGAAAGGCACCCAAAAAGGTA
Source organism: Viscum album (assembly GCA_963277665.1). Lineage (NCBI taxonomy): Eukaryota > Viridiplantae > Streptophyta > Magnoliopsida > Santalales > Viscaceae > Viscum > Viscum album. The sequence goes on along the minus strand of OY728153.1, from coordinate 1,350,765,414 downwards.
GGGGCGCACAAGTCCTGGCAGGTGCGCAGGTACTGCGTGGGCGCACATGTCCTGGATGCGCAGGTACACCTGGGTGGCAGATGGGTACATTCGCGATTATCAGCCCTTAGAGTAATATTTGGGCAATCCTTGATCAAAGCCTTTAGAATCATCCCAAAAGGCTTTCCAGAAGATGGCGCGCAAGTTATGGTGAAGAAGTAGGGCGGCACATAAGTGTGTTCATTTTCCTTAAGGGTAAAACACTTAGGTGCGCAAGTGTAATTGAATTATAACACTTAGACTTTACTCCTCTTGTTTAGACCTTCCATTATAGGTAAAGAATTACCTTAGAAGGGTTCATAAGACCAGATGAAGTGACTTGGGCATTCCGAGCTCTGTAACTAAATTCTAGGAAAATTCCCCTGAACATTGGGGGCCCACAGGGTCTATTTATATGCTAGGGAAGACCCTGTGTGGTTATCCTTTAGGGCGTGCAAGTTACTTTCACGACCATTAGGTGGCGCGCAAGTATACATGCACGACAGTGATGGACCTTGCGCGACCCTTGTGTATTTGAAGCCTAGTTCATGCCTTTGTCGATTTTTGATGTTTTCTTCAAAGGATGAATCAAGTTGTGCTAAGTCATTTCCCTTTACATTCTTTTAGACAATGTAATGAAAAAGGAGCATCAACAAAATTCCCCCCTCAGAGTGGGATCCGAAAGAACAAGGATGTGACTCTGAGGAAAAGAAGAAAACCAAAGGGAAAGAGGCGCGCTGGTGAGAGTCGTGCAGGTGCGAGTCACGTAGGACTGGAGTGCCCTGGATGGAGCGCGCTAGCTGTAGGTGCGCAGGTGGGAATCCTGGCCTATAAATATGCAGTCATTTTCCACGCATCGCATCTGATTTCCGGGTTTTCGAGATCTCGCCGCGCATGTCCCCTTCACCGCGCAAGTCGCTCATTTTCCACTATTTTTTCACTTCCGCACTGTTGTCAAGGTCATAGGACTTGCGCGGTGATACTTGAATGGAAAAAACTTGCACTGCACATTAACACTTGCACGACACACCCATACTTGCACGCCATGTTTAGACTTGCGCACCTTAATGCCTTTCCCATTTTTCTGAAATTAATTCACAAATTTTATGAAAAATCAACTTACATAAGAGTTTATTTATTCAAATTTTGTGCAGAATGAAATGGCTCTTAGAACCGGAATAGCTGATGAACTGGCTAGAAAGCAGATTGATGATATGATGAACATCATTGGCCATGATTATTATGATATCTACGATAGAACTTTCCCAGATTTGGATAAATAATTGAATAAATATAATCTTAATTTCACACAGAGCATATACCTACCTTTGTATGGTCATGGTCATCTGCAATGAGTCAATGTTCCAGATGAAAAGAATTATATTCCGGAGATGCAGCTGCACCACTTCTCCTCTATTTAGGTTAGGCTATGCATTAATAGCAACAACATTGGTGTGAACTTTCAAAATTTTCCTCCATGTCATTTCCTTGCAGATATGAAAATGGCAAACCCATGGGCTGAAATGTTTTCCGCTGCCGGTTGGTGGAGAGAAGAAAAACATGGAATTAGAGAAATATTTGAAAAGAAAACTCTTTCCAAATGTATCTTTACTTCCAATAGTCCATTCTCAAATCCATGTATCCATCTTCTAAGTCTCTTGAACAGAAATAGATTCACTGTTTGATCTGTAGAAAATTTTCTCAAGCCGCACTCAAGAACATCCTTTTACAATTGTTCCTAGAAGAGCTGGTATCAGTGCATCTCGTATTGTATCCAGTTCAATGAATGAATTCTAGGTCGTTTCTGATGAAGCTCGGGATGTCGTAAATCTAATGAAGAGTTATGTTGAAAGCCTCTTGTAATTCTTGAAAAAGAGAAGAGACTCCAGTCTTTGGATGTCCTTATGTCTCCTGTGTATCAATGAAAAAAACTTCCATCTTCAATAATTTGTACCTACATTCTTTTTCTACATGATTTAAATTTTACCTAAGACAATGGGCCTAGTAAGCATAGTTTGGTTTTTACTAGGTTTAATGTAAATAACCCTACAAGCTTTGAATCTTTTAATTTCTCAATATTACCTAAATCATGCAAAATGTATGTTTAGTAAGCTGGAACTTTACTTTTATTCAGAGTTCCTTTGTCTTTTGTGGGCAGTCTAAATTCATGCATGTCGGACATAAAGACGCTAATGTTTAAGGTCGAAATAACTTTGACCGAAATGGATTAAAATTGACTCAATTCCTTGAAAATTTATCTGAAAACATATTACCATACTCAAGTATGAGGGAAAATAAGTAAACTAATATTTGAATCTGAGGAATGATATGAAAAAGAGCTAAAAGGCATTAGAAGAATTAGTTCCCAAGAATGAAGTTACCATTATTTAACAAACCCATTAGGGGGTTGAATTATGCAGGACCACCTAAGGGCATTGGATGTATAGTCAAATAAATAGCATCTTTCGGCTAACAATTCATTATGTAGACTTATTATGCAAGGCCGCCTAAGGGCACGTGCTGCATAGTCAGGCAAAAGAAATCTCAGAAATTTACTTTCCTAGTGCTAAAAATCCAGTGAATGTTTATGAAGATTCAAATTTTCCAAAGTATACTGTTCGTTGTATAGAAATAGGTACTTGAATATGGAGAAGATATTTCCAAACACGATTATCGAAGATCTGGATGAATATCACTCCTACGAAGGTCAGACCAAAACATAGAGAAGGAGAATATAAACTATAGACTTGAATACTTTCAGATCATGAGAAAGGATATGGGACAAGTATGTTAAGGATGGATATTTTTGCGGATCCCTACATATTGTCATTAAGACAAATAAGGAAAAATGAAGCTTTCTTCCCAAGAATGAAGTTACCAGTATTTAAAAAACCCGTTAGGGGGTTGAATTATGTAGGTCCATGTAAGGACATTGACTGCATAGTCAAATAATAGCATCTTTTGGCTAACAGGTCCGTTTTGTAGACTGTTTATGCAAGGCCACCTAAGGGCACATGATGCATGGTCTGGCAAAAGAACTCTCAGAATTTCAGGCATTTTGTGATTAGAAGTCAAGAAAAGGGTTATGAAGATCTAGAGTATTCAAGATTAGGATTATGACACATAAATATGGGTATTGTCTAATGTATGCAGAGAAACATGGATCAATGATAACCATAATCATGTTATTGCTGGGTCCTGAATGGAAATGTTGGAAATCACTACGTATCCCATGAAGATGGTAATGAAGCCAGACGTAGTTCTTGAACTACATTTTAACGTCGTGTGGGACAAAAGAAATGGAGATCTTAGTTTAGGGTCATAGAGCTTGGACCATTATAAGAAATACACAATGTGTGTTTTCATGGGGAATTTTCAGCCAAGGGACTGAAAGTGAAATTTGTGGTTAGGCCCAAAAGACTTGGGGCTGGATTCAAGGGACATTCGAATGTTCCTACGTATCCCATAAGGATGGGAATCAAGCCCACATAGTTCTAGAGATACCCTCTATACGAATTTGGTTCGTACATGTGAAGGGTGAAAGGGGACTTTAGTGCAATGATAGTTTAACCCAAGATAAAAGGTTTGGGCATTTCCATGTATGCACATAGTCATTGGAATGAAACATGATTGAAAAATCAATGTAAATAATAGTTTCCTCTCAGGTGAGGGTATCAAAGAATATAGTAGTTTATTTTCATACATGACAAAAAGTGTTGTACAGTTTAACGTCATATAGTATGGACAAAAGTGAACCAATATAAAGATATTGATTCTGGGTATAGTTTCATGAATCAACATCATATGAGATGGAGGTGAATCGATGTTAATAGATTGGTTTTGGGCTTCAACCTCAGGGGGTTGCCTATGTACCCATCCTGGAAGGCAAGGATCAATGTCTAGGTAGTTCAATTAAAGAATGAATTAGTGATCAACTTGTCCTCGGTGACAATGACCTAAAAAAATATTGCGACTTATACATGGCTAGTATCCCAAAGAGAGTTTTATGTTTTAAGTTTGATTTAAGCTCACGTGATTCATACTCAGTTTGAGAAACAAGAGGTAACAAAAACCTTAATGATGCACTGTTTAATGTCATGTAGGACATATAAATGTACTATGCAGTTTAAAGTCTTGCAGTTAGGACTATAAGTGATGCACAGTTTAGTGTCATTTTGCAGGGACAAAGTACAGTTTAAGGTCATGTTGGACATATCAAAGGACTTTCTGTACAGTTTAGCATCATGTAATTAGGACGATGGGGAAAACAATGTTTAATGTCATGTTCGACAAAAAGAGGACTGTGCAGTTTAATGTCATATGCATAGATCATTGGTTATACAATTTAACGTCATGTTGGACGAAAGTGACTTCTATATAGTTTAACATCATATAGCAAGGACGATGAAGGGAGACACAGTTTAACGTCACGTTGGACAAATTAGGGAACTTTTTCAGACTTTAACGTCGTTTGGGACGAATATAACACAAATAGTTTAAGGTCATATGTATGGACCGTGGATGATGCAGTTTAACGTCATGCTGGATGTAAGGGACGTGCAAATAGTTTATGGTCGTATGCATGGACCTTTGGTTATGTAGTTTAACATCTTTCCGGACGTAAAGGAAGTTTATACAGTTTAGCGTCATGTAGTTAGGACATCATAGTTTAGCATCATGTTGGAAGAATGTACAAATAGTTTAAAGTCATATGTATGGACCATGGATGAGGACACAGTTTCACGTCAAGTTGGACGTATGTGAAAATAGTTTAGGGTCATATGCATGGACCATTGGTTATGATGTTTAACGTCTTGCTAGACGGTGGTGCAGTTTAAGGTCATACCAGACCAATGATGATATATTTTGTGTTTATACAAAATAATTCTTCAAAATCTATCATTGGTTGGAGTAGTGATGATTTCTCTATCCATCGAGATTAATGAATAAGCTCTATTGGAGTATACCCTATGTATTGAGTACGGTCTTTCCCATTTTGGCTCAAGCTTGGGAGGTTTCCTTCCTGATATCATTGGAGTTATGATAACTAACACCAATTCTCCCTGATTGAATGAACGAAGGCGATCTTTTTTGTTAAAAGCTCATGAAATTCGATTCTGATAGACTTCCAAGTGGTGAAAAGTACACAATCTTTTCTCATGTAACCATTCCAATTCATTCAATCGCTTTTGAGATTGTTCATCTGTAGATGACTGATCACAAATGGCTACTATGAGCGAAGGCAATTGAACTTCAATGGGCAAGAGAGCTTTTGTTCCATATACCAGTGAATATGGAGTTGACTGAGTTGCAGTGTGGGTGGTAGTCCGATAAGCCCATAAGGCATGAAAGAGTTTATCAGGCCATGATTTATTATCTTTATCCACCTTCTTTTGTAGTATATTTGATAAAGATTTGTTGAAAGCTTCAATATGGCCATTGGCCGCTGCATGATACCGAGATGAATGGTTGGATTTGTTGTTGTATTCTTGATACAACTTCTTCACCTCGGATGAACAGAAGTTGGTGCCATCGTCCATCAATATGGTATGACGAACACCAAATATAGTAATGATCTTAGACTTGATGAAGCTAACAATTCATTTAGAACTTACTTCCTTAATAGGTATTGCCTCTGCCCATTTGGAAAAGAAATCAGTAGTAGTAATAATATACTTAAACTGCTTGGTCGTAGCTGCATGGTAAGGTCCCACCACATCCATTCCCCATGTGGCAAATGGCCACGAGTATTTAGCTGTATGAAGAAACCCTGGAGGTTGATGAATGAATTTTCAATGTACTTGGAATGAATGAAACTTCTTTGTGAAATCAACACAATCTTGTATCATTGAAGGACAAAAGTATCCAAGTCTTCGAATCTAATCAGACAGTCTATGTCCAGACTAGTGGGAACCACAGACTCCAACATGCACTTCTTTCATGACAGCCATTATCTCTTCACCATCAATGCATATGAAAATAACTCCATCAAAACCACATTTGTAGATAATTTTCTCTAGGTGATCTGGGCTATCATAAAGAGTAAAATTGACCACACGTCGCCAGATGTGTTTTTCCCCGGCTCTATCAGGTGGAATTTTTCCATTTTGAAGGTATTCCCTGATAGGTGACATCCATCCTGTAGTACGACCCTACAGTTCCGGAATGGGACTAATTTAATTAATTTCCTATATTCGGATTAGAACATAAGGTGAAATTTCACAATAGTGGGCAATACTGATGGTTGTCTCATCCTGATTTGGATCTGCCAGAGCTGTTGCTATATTAGCCAGTGCATCAGCTTGAGCAGTTTGTGATCGCAGGACACAAGAAAATGTCAGTTCTGAAGGGAATTCTGCCATTAACTCTCTGACGTAATCATACAAAGGGATTAGTTCTTCTTTTCTAATGGAATAATCCCCATTGACTTTATTTATTACTAGGTCTAAATCACCTTTCACCTTTAAGTGATTCACTTGGTCTTGAAGCGCCAATTCCAAGACTACGATGAGAGCTTGGTATTCTGCTTCATTATTGGTACCACCTTCCCACAATAATATGGAATAAGTTAACACTTCCTTTTCTGGAGAAATGAGAACAATTCCTAAGCCAAATTTGTTGAATTTAGGATTTTCCATTTTCCTCCCTGTTGGACTTCTAGAAGCACCATCAAAATACATTTCCCATGCATGAGGACATTCTTGAATATAGAAGACTTCCTCATCAGGGAGATAAATATCTGAAGATGTGTCTTCCACTGAAGGGTGTTCAGCTAGGAAATCAGCTAGATCTTGGTCCTTTATTGCATTTTGAGATACATACTGAATATCGAATTGCTGAAAAATAACTGCCCACCTTTCCAGACGTCCTATATGCATTGGACGACTAAGGATGAATTTGAGTGGGTTGTTGCGAGATACCAATTGGACCTTGTGATGTTTCAGGTAGTGTCTCAACTTCTGAACTACATAGATTAATGCCAAGAAACACTTCTCAATACTTTAATACCGGGTTTCTGCTTCAAGCATAGTCCGACTAATGTAGTAGAGGTTGTTTTCATTCCCAGCATCATTCGTCTAAGCAAGAAAGGCACCCAATGATCTCTCTAAAGCCGTCACGTAGAGGATAAGTGGTCTTACATCAACAGGTGTCATGAGTACCGGCGGACTCAAGAGGTTTTTCTTGAGAATATCGAATGGTTCTTGAAAATCTGCATTCCACTAGTAAGTGACTCCCTTCTTCAACAATTTGGTGAAGGGTAAACTTTTTCCTTCCAAATTGGCGATGAAACGCTGAATATAGGCTAACATTCCATGAAGTATTCTTAATTATTTCTAATTTTTAGGAGGTTACATACCAAGGATTGACTATGCCTTCTCAAGATCGACTTCAATACCACGATGGCGTACAACAAAGCCGATAAATATTTCAGAGGATACCCCAAAAGCACATTTTAAGGGGTTCATCTTCAAATTATGTTGTCGAATCTTGTGTAATATGACTTCTAAATCAGCCAAGTGATTAAAATGTTGTTTGGATTTGACCACTAAATCGTCCACATAGCATTCAACAAACTTCCCTAAAAAGGGTTTGAAGATACAATGCATGGCACACTGATATGTTGCACCTGTATTTTTTAAGTCAAAGGGAATTACCTGGAAGAAAAACACACCCTGAGGGGCTCTATAGTCTGTGGATTCCTCATCTTCTGGGGCCATTCAGATTTGATTATATCTAGAATATCCATCCATGAAACAAAGTGCTTCATATCCAGCTGTTGCATCAACTAAAAGTTCTGTAATCGGAACTGGGAAATCATCCTTAGGAAAATGCCGATTAAGATCTCTGAAATCGATGAAAACTCTATTTTTTCCATTCTTCTTATTTACAGGGACAATATTAGCCATCCACTTGGGATATTTAACTTCTCTGATAAGGTTATCTTTGATAATTTTATCCACTTCAGCTTCAATTTTGGAAGCATAAGTTGAGTGTGTTCTTCTTGCGGCTTGCTTAAATCCTCGATGTTCTTCTGGTAAACAAAAATGATGAGTAGCAACATAAGGGTCAATCCCGGGCATCTCTATATAGTTCCAAGAAAATATGTCTCAATTTTTCATTAAAAAGGAAATACATATTTCTTTTTCTTCAAGAGTCATGGCCGCACTGATTAAAGTGGGGCGTGGATCTTCTTTTGTACCAAGATTTATTTCTCTGAGTTCATCCACTGTGGTAGAGATACCCTCTTCAAATGCTGGAGGAGAATCTCTGAGATCTTCCTCTTCTTCTTCAACATATGTTATTTCTTCCATTTCTACTTTCATAGTAGATTATGAAGCAGAATTTTCATGATTAGAAGAGATGTCAAAATTTGAACATCTTTAAGAAGAAGCTTCCATTTCTGACCCAATTGATAATGAAAGGCCTTCCTTGGGAAATAAAGAGGATACGATGGATTGGGAATCAAAATCATTATTCACATACGATGTTGCTATAACTACTTCTGGCCTGATAGGAAATGTATAGACTTGTTGGAATTCAGCAGATGAAATGAAGATGTCCCCATTTAGGCTTTCATCACTGCTTGGTGGGTTACCAATTTCTCCCATGTTGTCTTGCTCGATTTTTGTAATTGACATTATGGATCATTCCATAAGATTATTTTGATTTGGGTCTATCTTGTCAATTTGATTGATAGGCAATACATAATCTGCACTCACATGTCTAAATGGATTTACTGGAATCTTCTACGAACCAAATGGAGCATTAACTTTGGAAATATCCTTTGTTGTGGATTTATCCTTTTATTTCATGTGATAGAATTCCACCTCAATGTATTGAGAATCACATGAATTGAATAGGGAATTATCACCATATAATGTCCCAACTTGACCATCGAAACAATATTTGAGACATTGATGGTATAATGAAGGGATAACTACGTGTTGATGTAGCCATGGTCTTCCAAGAAAGATGTTGAAAGCTGAGTCTTGATCAACAACCATGAAATTTGAATTGAATACAAGATCTCCAAATTGAGTTTTGAGTGTAAATTCTCCCAGTGGTTCTTGTTCATTTTTATCATATCCTGGTAGCATCCTGGTAGAAGGAGATAAATCAGATTCTGTGAGGCCCAATCGACGAAGTGTACGAATGTGCATGAGGTTGACTCTTGAACCATTGTCAATGAACGATCTTCAGATTTCTACGCCATTGACCTTTCCAGATAAGTACAAAGGTCTAATATTCCCATGCACAACATCATCTTCTTCTTCATTAGTAAAAGATATTATTTTAGGGAATTCTGCAGGATTATTCTCTATGTGATAGACTTCAGCTGCAGTAATTTCAGTTTCAAACTTTTGAGGACTTGACAAAGCCTCGATGCGTGCCTCCCGAAGGTATATTCACAGATTCAAAGCATCCAGAATTGATAACTTGGATAGTACTTAGGCCAAGTGTTTCAATAAATCATACTTTTGATCCAGAGATCTGCATTTCCGAACAGTAACATGTGGTTTAGCAGGTTCCTTGGAAGCAGATGCTTTGGAAGTTGATGCATCTTGTATTGGGATAAGAGTTGTCAATATTCCTGGTTTTGGAAGATTAGACTAATTATATCTATTTACTTTTTGAGAGGATGAAGGTGGAACCCCCAACCGATCCTCCGAAATAACTGTGCCAGGACTGAATTTGTTATTGGTAGAAGAACTTGCTTATTCTTGCTGAGCAAGCCGAAGGGCTCTACCACGAGTTTCTGCTACGTACACAGTTTTAGCATGGGTAGAATTGGAATAGTGTCTTCTGAAAGATCCACGTCTTCCCCTGTATCTTGAGCCTCTATAACTTCCTTTGATTCCTCTGTTTGATATACGGAATTCAGGATCATCGAAATCTAAACTGTGACTGGCATATGGATCTGTTAATTGATTAATATTAATATAACCGAAAATCAACTCTTCATCCGATGAAGACTCTGTCTGATTAGCCTGTTTAGGTTGTGCCGTTTGGTGGGATGGTGCCCGTTGATTTGAAGTAGATGGCATGAATTCTACTAGGGTCAAAGACAACTTAGGGTTTGACATGTACTCAACTTCTTCTGATTCTTTTTCTTTCATTTAATCATGCCATTTCTTTGAGGATTTTACCTCTGATAAAGATGGTTTTGCTGCAGCATTCATGGAAGAAGGTACAATTGGTTTTTCAATTGCATTCGCAAAATATCATTAGTTCGGTTGATCGTATTTCTGACCATCCAATCATCATATTTTTGTTTAATTTTGTTCTTAACTTCTTGCCACTCGCCTTCCTCCTCTCGAACTGTAGCGGTAACACATGCTACCTGAGTTGAAGAACCTTTTAATTTGACTTGTCCCGAGTCGACCTTCTTTTGCAGGAGGTCTTTGAAGACAAAACACTCCTGGATGGGATGCCCTAACATTTGATGAAAGGGGAAATAATTGGGATGGTCTTCATCTCCTTCCTTGTTTGGCCTTTTGGTCCTTGGCAACTGAACCAAATTATTTTCCAGAGCTAAAATGAAGTAACCAAGAACTTGTTCATTTTGGAAAGAGTATGTTTTACTCTTCAGATCCTCAAATTGTTTTACTATTTTATCTCTTTGATAATCTTGACAAAACTGCCTTTGTTGTTGGCGCTCAGAAGGTGGAGCCCTTCGAAAATATGAAGGTTTTGAGGTAGAATCAGGTGCAGGTACTTGTTTAAGCATAACTGTAGCAGTTTCTTCTTTACCCATTCTCCTTCCCGGAGCTGATGGAATTACACAAGATTTAGCCGTAGTCTATATAAGATGATCTTCAATTTGTTGAGCGATTGAGGTAAGGTCTCAAAACCCTCCTGTTTATTTCATAGGGATCAGTGGTGTGCGTAATTCGTCACGCAGATTTTCCACACATATTCGCAACAGTTACTCTTGAGGGAGTGCTAAGCTCAGGAAATATGTTAATCCCATCCAGCGAGCAATGAAATCAGAGAATCTTTCATTCTCCCTTTGCTTACAGTTTGTAATATAGGAAACTGTTGTCTTTGGCAAAGTTGAGCTGAATTGAAGAAGAAATCGTTTACAGAGATCTTCCCATCCGGTAATCGACCGGGATTTCAAGCTTGTATACCAGACAAAAGCTAGTCCTCGCAAGGTTCGCACGAAGCATCTGAGTGTCACTGCTTCTTGCTGCTTCGGAGTTCCCATCATAGAATTCGAACAAGACACGTAATGCATCAAATGCGGTTCAGGGTTGCCTAATCCATTGAAAATAGGGAATACAGGGTTCCCAAAATTTGATGGGGGAGAGATTGAATCTACCCATTCAGGGTATGCTTTATTTTCTGGTTGAACCTGTGCATGCTTCCCTTCCATAGCTTCCAACCAAGCTGTTAATTACTCAATAGTAGTTATTAACATTTGAGAAACATCAGTTTGTGCTTGAATCTGAACAGGTGCACTAACTGGAGCTTGGACATATGTGGTGGTTGGTACTGCAACCAATGACAACACTGCCAATTGTTGTTGCACTTGACCAATAGGAGTAGACTTGTGAGGGTGTACTGATAAAAGAGAATATTCTTGATCCATATCAGTAGCTATAATAAACTCCCTTGGCAAAATGACTCCAGCACGCTTAGGAGGAAGACATCCTTGAAGTAGTTCTGCGTTGAACCTCCTCAATTCTTTCATTTCTTCCTCTTGTTGCGCAAATCTTTGCTCTAGTGAGAGCGATAGGCCTTCTGTCACTTGATGATGTGGTTTCTCCATACAAGAGGCATATCTAATATTCTCTTTTTCTTGATTCAGGAATAATTCATCAACTTGTTCTCAATATTCTTGACTTTGCGATGAACTAGTTGAGGCATGTTATTAGGCATGCTTTTGTTTACAAACAAACCCATTGACTGTGGCCGGCCATGGGCAATAACATTGCATGAGACCATTTTTGGCAGGCTTTTTTGACTGGAGAGCACATAGAAATGTAGTTCTCCATGAACACCCCATCCTCTGACATGAATACCAGATGGGGCATAGGAAATTAACTGACACAATCTTCTTAGTGCACAAAGGCATGAACACTGAAGGGCTCTCTGCTGCTTTTCATCCTTCAGATATCGAGAGACTGATAGAGATGCCAAGTCAATTTGACGTTGTAACCCTTCTATTATCTTAACACGATTTTCATATTTATCATAATATAATACTTTCTTCTTCAACCGACAAAGAGTTTTCCATATTTTGAGATGAATATCATGAATTCCATCTTATTTCAACATCTCTGGAATGTCGTACTAAGAGTCATCCAGAGGCCAAAACATGACCAGTACTTCACCTTTCACAAGTTGTTTTCACATGTTCAGTATTTCCTCTTTATCATTCGATGAAGATTCTTCTAACTAATTTGACCAGATCTGGTGCTTCCTTGTTGCTTAATCAGATTCAACAAGATTGGTAGAGAAATCACTAATCAAACTAGAAGATGCATCACTTAGGGGTGGTTCAGAGAATGAACTACACCCTGGGATATGTTTCGATTGAGAAAGTATTTCACCTGCTATAGATGAAGCATCAGACATGACTGGTTTCACATTTACAAGTGCATCAAGATAAGAGGGCTTTCTCGGCACTACATTGTCCACTATAGCATTTTACAGGCAATGTGCATCACTACTGCGGAGAAGACTTTCGTAGTGAAATTCATCATTATGGGGAGGAATACCATGGTGGGTTACAGCAAAATATGAGATCTCTTGCTCCTTGGTCTTCTGACCACATAGAGGGTTCATGTGGCTCTCATCTGAAGATGAAACTTCGAGATCGACCGAATTGTCATGAAGCAAGCCTTCTGGAGGAAGTGTCTGTTGAAGAACTTCAGAATTAATGTTCCCACTATTTGGAAATGAGGGAGTAGAATCTTGAATTCAAACAAATAACTGTCTGAGGGCTTCAAGAACTCCAGCATCGAGCAAGGCCTTGTTACAAATTTTCTATTGATCTCTTGACTGTGTTCGGAAAGTCTTTTTGTTAGATGATTTTTTACTCACCCTGGAAACCACTAGTTGAAGAAAGTGGCTACTCTGAGCAGGTGTATGTGCCTGATCAGGATAAATGGTCAGGTTATGCTGAAAATCTCTACTCAAATCAGGTGTATGTGCCTGACTTGGTTGTCCATATGATATGGGGGAATACACCCCACACCACTCTTGGACTGGAACATATGTGTGTGTCTATTCCGGAGTGAACTGTTGATTTTTCACTCCACTGGTAGGGTTAGATTTATGTGTCTTTCCTTCAGATGATGTTGAAGTTGTTATAATATCCTGGCAAGCATCCAGAATATGAGCAGGGATTTTCTTTTTCTCTTTCACCATTGATAGAATATGCTTGGTGACTTCACCAGCTGGAATGGGGATATACGTCCATTCTGTGCTTCGAGTAGGTGTATGTGCCTTCTCTTGTCCTCCATTTCCTGTCATTGAATCATGACAGTAATCAAGTGTGGGGGAAGAGAGTTGAGTCTGCCTCCTGTTTGTCATCGGTGCTTTCTGACTGACTTCTCCGTGTGATACCAAGTGAGACTGTTGGTAGGCTTGATTAATACTAGCAGGTGTATGTGCCTAATGATTTCACTTCACCAAATGTGGTTGACGAGCTCCATAATATGTAGTTAGACGAGCCTGCTAACTAGCTGATGATGTATAAACATGTATATGTTCCTGCCTATAGTACTCCGCCGGAATTGCCTGGTGGTATTTTCGTGATGCTGCCAGACGAGTCTGCTGGACATCGGAATTAAAACGGGGCAGGTGTGTGTTCCTGCTCATTGTTTACCACCAAGTTAGTTCGATGGACTTCTCCAGAAATGACAGAGATGAGAACCTTCTCACTGTTAACCAGGTTTCACCTCTGGCGATTCGTCTTGCCTACTCAGGTTCGAGGGACCTGAGCCGAATGCTTGGATTCGACACCCTCATCATATTGAGGGCGCACTATCGAATGATTCTGGCGGCGATGGTTGATGTGATCCCTCGGGAATGACTCCTGCTTCCTTGAATTAAGGCCTTCAGGGACCATCTCATTTACCTACCCAGAATATGGGAGTGAATGGTGATTTCTTTCCAAGGATAATGACCCGAAATGGCTGGATACGGTAGTTAGCACCGCCTACTTCTTGATCGCTGGTCGTCGCTGTCCAGACAACTAGGGTGAATTGTTCACTTGGAGGGATTGTCGAGAAGCCTCCAGAGTTGGAATGGTACCATATTGATGGCACTCCTTAACCAGTGCATTTGATACCCAGTTTTGAAGATGTTGAGTAGGTGATGTCGTCCTCAGAGCGGACGATGATCTAATAGGAGTAGCAGTAGTGGCATTCGCAGTAGCAGTATTCACAGGTGTGAACTTGAGAGCAACCATTTCATAGAATGCAGAAAATCTTGGAAAAGAGTGCCTATTTGATATAACATATGTAATAAATATAAATTCAGCCACTACATCTTTTGGATGAGAACATATATCAATGATTGTTTATGTTGGAACTCTCATTGAGTTTTAAATAGGGGCCTACCAAATAAGTAAAACATCATTTTAACTGGGTTAAATATTCACGTCAGGTTCACCATTTTTTGTTTCCCTCTGGAATTGGGGATGACCTCATTGATTGAAGGATCAAACATTCCAATTGGTTTCTAATAGTTTTGTTCGTAGAACTGGAAACATCCAATGATTCTATATCCATTTGGACCCACTTTCCAAAGGTAGGCACTCATTAGTTGTGGTCTAATGAGGCTTAGGAATTTGCATTGGTCGAGATGATGGGAGGTCGGACTCCTCACACCTTTTTTAGGGGAAATATTCTCTACTCCAGGACTCTATTTATAGATTTAAGTTATGTTTGTGAATCCTTATTATATTACCAAGTATAAAATGAGCTTTCCTTCAGTCTAAAAATTATTTATTGGTACGTAGGAAATTTAGAGAATCTTTTATATGTATTCTAGGTTCTTCATCGATGAAGAATCATTTTTATTTTTTAGAGATTCTTAGTTGATGGTATATTTAAAAATACATAAATGTATCTTGGTCATTATGATAACCATACTGGTTTTAAAGCCACTCAGTGGGGCACTTGATGTTTATTGTCATTCAGGAGGACATGGATTATTTCAGAGTTGGGATCGTACCCACTGATGGGATACCTACGTATCCTTTGTCTTGGAAAAGGAACCAGAACCCACGTAGTTCGAGTAAGGGAGTATGATGTTTATGCATGATTGATGGATCATGAAAGATGTTATGAATACTTTTACACTCTAAACTCACGTGAGTCATGCTCGGTGTGAGAAACAAGAGGTATCGGTGAAATCAGACAATTTGTTCCATGAAAGTTGCAATGATGTGGGGATTATGTGTGTATGACTACCCAAAATAAATAAGGATTAAGATTTAATTCAGGGAGGAAATCCAGGAACAGGGTCCATAAAGGTATATGTGCTTCATGGAGATTTGGATACCCTAATACTGGGGCTTACTCCTAAAGAAGATTCCCAAGTTAAGAGGAGACTTATGGTTGGGTTTTACTCCTAAGAAGGAAGCCCAGATCAAAAAGAATTTAATACTGTGGCTTACTCCTGAAGAGGAGGCCCATGTTAGGAGAATTAGGGTTGGGGATTACTCCTAAGGAGGATGCCCATATTTAATAATTTTAAGATTGGGGCTTACTCTTGAAAAGGACGCCCAAAATTTATGGGAATTATGACTGGGACTTACTCCTGAAAAGGAGGCCCCAGTTGAAGAAGACTTGGGGCTTACTCATGAGGAGGAGGTCCATGTTTGAGACTGCGGATTACTCCAGAAATGGAGGCCCATATATGAGACTATGGTTTGAGGCTTACTCTTGAGGAGGATGACCATATTTGAGACTGGGGATTATTCCTGAAAAGGAGGCCCAGGTTAAAGGAATTAAAGCTTTTGGCTTAATCTGGAGGAGGATGCCCAAAATTTGGGCAATTATGACTGGGGATTACTCCTAATAAGGAGGCCCATATTTGGGAACTTTAAGACTGGGGCTTACAACTAAGGAGGATTCCCAGATTAGAGGACTTCGGGCTAATTCCTAAAGAGGATGCCCACAGTAATGTGAATTTGGACTAGGGCTTACTCCTGAAAAGGAGGCCCAAAATTTAGGATTCTCTTATCTTAATGGATGAGGTTGAATGAATGAAACCTCAATCATTAGTGACATAATGATTTGTAAATCACTAGATTTTGAAAGATGTCCCACTGAGTTCCTTTTAGATAAGGAAGCCAAATCAATAAATCATGACATAAATGGATTTGAAGAGTTTCTTGAAGACTGAATTTTGAATAGGAGAGGTGGAATGGAATAAGAGGGGTGAAAATGGGTAGGAAAGGCACCCAAAAAAGTAGGGCGCGCAAGTCCTGGGAGCGCACGTATACCTGCGCGGCACATGGGTACTTGCGTGATTTTCATCCCTTGGAGTAATATTTGGGTGATCCTTGATCAAAGCCTTTATAATCATCCATCGAGGCGTTCCATAAGATGGTGATCAAGTTATGGTGAAGATGTTGGGTGGCGTGCAAGTGTGTTCATTTCCCTTAAGGGTAAAACACTTAGGTGCACATGTTTTAGTGAATTATAACACTTAGACCTTACTCCTCTTGTTTAGACCTTCCATTCTAGGTAAAGAATTACCTTAGATGTGTTCGGAAGACCTGAAGAAGAGACTTGGGCGTTTGGAGCTCTGTATCTGAATTCTGTAATAATTACCCCGAACATGGGGGCCGACAGGGTCTATTTATAGGCTGGAGAAGACCCCGGGCGGTTATCCTTTAGGGTGCGCAAGTCACTTGCGCGACCATTAGGTGGCGCACAAGTATACTTGCACGACAGTGATGGAACTTGCATGACACTTGTGCATTTGAATCCTTGTTCATGCCTTTTTCAATTTTTCATGTTTTCTTCAAAGGATGAATCAATTTGTGATAAGTAATTTCACTTTCCATTCTTTTAGAAAATGTGACGAAAAAGGATCTTCAACATTGAAAAACTATGAATGCCCTGATCGGACATATACTGCTATATAAAGAATGAAACATTCAAGAGATAAATGTATTATATTCCAGGATTTTTGTCATTGTAGGTGATACCACTGAAAAATATCCTTCAGCACTTGTTAATTCAATAATGGGTGTTAGATTTCAACCTCGTTCTATCGGTGCACCTTCACCCACTGCAGGTCGAGCTTCCAGACCACCAGTTAAATTATGCTCTTGAAATTGATAAAATTTCAATCGCTAATTTTGAATTTTGAAATGAATAAAGGTTATGCTAAAAATAGAGGATAAGAAATGAGGCGTATTTCAAGATTCTCATCCATTTCCTTCTCAGAGACAGTAATTTTACATATCTCTAGAGGAATCCCTTAATGGGTCGTTGTTGGAGACCATTCACCTCCAAAATCCCCTTCAGCATTCCCTACATCTTCTTCTTCTCCATCTTATTCATCTTCTTCATCTGAATCAATTTATTATGTCTCATAATCACTATCTTCATCTTTGAAAAGAATTATTTTTGGAACATGCTCTTGGTCAGGAATCACTTTCACCAGGAGATGGGGTTCCTCATGCCTCCCATGCTGGCGTGCATATGCATTCATAGTCGTCAAATATGCATTCTGAGGATGAGAGTTTAGTATTTCATCAAAAAGAATGAGCCTAATTTTTGTATGTTGGATCCTGTCATGCACTATTTTTTCAGTAAGACTTCGGGGCTCGTCGACTGTCATAGGGTCAACTCGGCTGACCAGAGTGCTGGGAAGATTGCATCCTCATAAAGATGAAGTAGATAACGTATCTTCTTCTGAGGAAGATCCATGGCCGCTCAAGAATATTTTTCACCATCTCCTATTCATCTAAATGATGGTGGTATGGTCACACCATGAGACATTACCACTGCTAAAGTATCAGCCTGTATTGACCCAGATTCCTGACTTATTCCCAGCCTCTCCTCCCCCTGCGACACTTTGCCTTCTCTCTTCCCATCTAGGTTCCACAATTTCCACCTTGAGCTGTCGAAAACACTTCCCCAAGATCCCCTAAGGAAATTACTCCACCCAATGTTCAACATACTTTGTTGAGAGGCCAATATCAACTCTATTGGGAGGGGGAAGTTAATTACCTCATCAGAACTGTAATATGTGAACATCAGCCACATTTGAAGAAGAACAGAAAAACGTTTCTCTCTCCAAGAATCTATATATACCTTCTTTGTAAATCATTGGATGTATCCAAATTGCCAATAAAACCATGATGGAACATAGGGATTTCAAAGGATATTCCGGTCAACCTTGGTGATAAGCACCCCACCTCTAATGCGTTGCAAGTATTCTCTTTTCCCAAGTGATCCTTGCCCATCATCTACCATATGGCCGATCGGCGTGGGGAAAGGAAAAACTGTAATGTTTTCATGATTATAGATCCTAGCCCTTATCCCCACTTAATTATGCATCAATGGGGTGATCCAAACCATATTTAACAACTATGGTCGCAAACCGTTACTTGGGGGACGAATGGTGTTTGGAAAAGAGTATATGCCACTATGAGCCATAATACAACCCTGAAAGATTTGGAAAGGGCCACCGATCCTTCATAGTATGCATCTGCATGAATTATGACTTAGAATGGCATATAGTTGGGCCATCACCGGGACCCCAAGGTTAAACCTTTAATATGATTCCATGATTCTTTCCAACGATAATGTTGTTGGGATGACTCCCATCTTAGTATCCCTTATTTGTATTATCCACCAACAAAATAACGTTGCAAGAAATCCAGCATAACAGACACTGATGAAATTGCCACTAGACCTCAGGTTGGAATCCTACACCCAACCCTTAGTCTCATTAGTGATGCTCTATCGAAAGATACTTACAAAATGGGTCATAGAACCCTTAGCTACAAGATCACTTCCCCAAATGGTTCAGGATATAAATGGCCATGTACGTGGTTTCTTTGGATGGATGACAATTTTATGTAATTTTTTTTCATGGTAGATCACCATTGTGTGTCACCCATGACTGTGGTGTATCAATATCAAAACCCAGCACCGATAACTCCTCTAAAATACTGAAGTCCCATATGTGTAGGTTTTTAGATAACACAGAATTATTTTTTGGTTTGGTTCAGTATATTTAAGAGAGACTGGTTATTAGATAAAACATTCATTTCACCATAAACCTCCTAGATAGTAATAATCTCATCCCTCTGAGTGGCATAGATAGATTCTCTCCCAATATCACTCTTATCAACAACCATTTCATGGGTAAATCCTTGATTAAACTAGGAGGGTGCATGAAAAATAGAAAATATTGGCAGAAAATAAAATCTATGTGCGCAAAATTGTTGCCGAATTTGAAAATTTCCATGCAAATCATAATGGATTTTACGCAAAAGCATGAAATATTTAGGTGCATGAGATCATTGGAGCATGTCATGTGAGAAATATTATATGTACCATGGAACCCCGGGGGGTATTAATTGGTGAGAATCAGGTATTCCCCACGCGTCGAATAGATTATGCACCCCATGGTCCATTTTTCGTGCACTGCCCTTAATGTGGCAAGGTGTCTCGGTGTTTCCCTTATAATTCGTCCTTCACACCCCCTCACAATTCCGATTTCAAGGGGGGGAATTTTTAGATGTCGAAACCCACATAAAGCATCCGGATGGAATTATTGGGATATCTAAAGGCATGTTTCAACTTGGAGAAGAATTCCAGGATGGGTAAGAAGGCTGAGTTGAATATCCATTCGGTTGCACAAAAAACCACTCAACGACGCACTAACCTGTGCGACCAGAGTGGATTTTTTCACACCGGCAGGAAAAGTACTGCATGACCAATTGATGGGATATGTTTTCCGTGCCGACCAAATTCAGATACCCCCCCACTGATTCTGATCACCTATAAATAGAATTGAACCCCCCTAACTTTTGGAAGCTGATGAATTCAAACCATCTCTCGTGAGCATCATACATCCCTTCCATGTGAAATATATGTAATTCGGTTACAAGATTTTCTATGATAGGTCTCCCAGGGTCACACCATTGGGTGGGATCACTAGGGATTGACCATCACCTAGTTCGTTTATTGATAATCCGTTTTCATGTAAAACTCTTCTAATTGCCCACATTCCTTCTTTATACGTGCATCCTTGGATTATTGGGTTCACATGGCTCCTATTGCATGCAAAAAATTATCATTTTTTCACTTATTTCATGCAAAAGAATCCTTTTGCGCACAATACTCTCTCCTTGTGTGTGCCCTAACGCATGTATTCATTGGATCTTTACCAGATAACATAATTAGGTGCATTTTATGAAAAACACATCCATACTGTGGACCCTTCTACCATACGACCGTCTAGGTTTAAAGAAATTGATTTCATGGTCCCTTGGCGGTGATTCATTTGGATTACATAGCCTCATGCTTCTTCTTATAGGTAGCATAATAGCTATTCTTTCTTCGTAGAGCCACGCTAATGTGAGGACCTCAAGGTATCACTCTATACCAATGACCCACTATGGAATTGTTGATGCCTTACCTTCCCTAAGGGTGGGTGGGTATCAGTTATGTATGTCGTAGGGGTGCAGAGTGAACCCACATCGTCCGAGATGTATGATCTTTAACATAAAAGTGCTATCATTCTCATCGCATGCTATTAAACTGTATCCTTTCTCCATAAAATATACACGAGGTGGCCCATATCAGACATTCTACACACCCACGGATCTCTACAGGAGTGAGATATTCCTCACATAGAATGAGATCATCTTTTCTAGATTGGTGCCTGTCTGCGGGGAAGGGAAATCATCTTAATGTAAACACCTAGCCTTTCTTTTGGGAGGTATATTCAATGATACTCTCTTCCTCTTTGCCCAAAGACTAGAGTAGAGACGAGCATAAGATCTTTGGTTTCCCCTCCCCCTATCTCTGGGAATTTTTGTCATCAGTCCTTAGTCCAAGAGTATGTCCCAATCTACATCCCAAAGGGCCACTAATCTAGTGTAATCCCATGTTTCCTCTTTGGGACGCTAATCAAGAGTATGACCCCTTATAAGAAAGGTATATAGGAAATATTTATGAGGATCAATCCCAACAACTACAATTCATGAACCCTTCACGTCGGTTCACCTTTGTTCCATACAACATTAAACTATATCATCCTTTCCAAATTACATGGAATGTGATCCTTTATCTTTCCATGAAATTTTTTTAGAATTATTATCTTAGGTTCAAGGCCAACACCAAGTAGTCCCAAACCCTTCACGACTGTTCACTTTTGTCCCTCACAACATTAAACGGTATCATCCATTCAAAACTACATGGGATTTGATCCTTACCTATCCAAGAAAGGTAGATAGGAAGCTTCTCTAAGGTTCAAGACCAACACCTACTTGTAATGACCCCTTCACATCCATTCAACTTCTTCCCGCACAGTGTTAAATTGTATTCTATTTTCTTAACTACATGTAATTTGATTCTTTCCCCTCCATAAGATTGGTATTTAAGAAGCCTCCCTAATTTTCAAACCCAATACCCATCTGTCCTGACCACCCCATGTCTGTTCACCCTAATCGTGTGTAACATTAATTTGTAATCCCATTTTATCCCACACGACTCTAAACAATATCTATTTGAAAGACATGGGTTTCAATACCTATCTTCTATGAAGGATACGTAGGAATCCTCCATGATGTTCAACCCCATCCAATAGTAAGCCTTTGTAGTCCATGACCAGCGGTAAGCCGTTGTATTTGCCTATACAGTTATAATTCGTTGTAATTCCCTTTGCTGGGAACTATAATTATATTATTTTATATAAATTTGACATAATTTAAAATAAAACTATTTCAAAGAATAATTTTAACTTGTATATTATTTTTATGAAAATACAACTTTCAATGAAATTCGGTATTTTAACTATTGTTAATAAATAAATGTTTTCAAAAAAATATAAATAAAACATTTTACGCTAATTTGGAATTTAAAAAGTAAATTTATTTTTTCAAATAAATTATATATTACTTCTAAAAATTAATTATCATTCAAAAAATTATAAACTCATTTTTGAAGAAAAAATATTTTTTTTTGAAAAATAATATGTCATTGATAAAAATTGTGTAATAATTTTATAATCACTTAGATATATATTGATATTTATTTAGAGGTATATATATATTTTATAAATTTTTTATTCATATTTATTCCCACAAATTTAAAGGCTAGGTTATAACAGACATATAACATTACGTAGTTTTTTTAAACTCACAGTTGCATACAAAGAATGTTATTTAATAATTGAAATTATTTAAAGAAACATGTTTTCATTAAAATATCATGTTGTAACAATAGAAGGATGGTAATGAGAAAACATTACCCTATATTTCATCATCAGACTCACCAAAACATCTAAATGACCAAATGTTATTTGATTTATCATTAATTTCCTTATAAAATCAATGTTTATTATTTTTATCAGAGAAGACTTAACTATTGATCATATTTTGGTGATATAAAGGGAATTAGTGGTATGATTTTGTAGAGTACCTAATTTTTTTATATCATATCAAGGTCTAAGGTTTACCTCAATGTTTTGGTGATGTCATCATCTGGAATTGAATATAGATTTTATATTTTTTATTGCATATCCAACATTGACCAATCGTCAATATGAGAGGAAAATTATAAATCAAGAATTAATGGCAAGAAAATGGTTAA
The DNA here is from genome assembly GCA_963277665.1 of Viscum album. Taxonomy (NCBI): domain Eukaryota; kingdom Viridiplantae; phylum Streptophyta; class Magnoliopsida; order Santalales; family Viscaceae; genus Viscum; species Viscum album. Next base: position 1,350,742,591 of record OY728153.1, on the reverse strand, counting down.
GAATGTCAGAGTCATTGAAAAACACAATAGGGTAGCTCATAACTAACATAAAATTTATGCGGATAATCTTTGGTGGGATCTAGAGTTCAAATATGGTGAAAAGGTATTCTTATCAATAAATCCTAAAAATATGGTTAAGATATATGGAAAGAAGAGAAATACAAAAAATTAGAAATATTTTTTCCATTCAAAATTCTTTATCATATCCAGACAATGGATTATCACTTTTCACTCTCTCTTGTTCATAATGTGTTCTATGTATAACTCTAGATGAACTACATACATGATCATTATCATATAATAAAATAAAAGATCATACCACTGGATAATGATATATCGTATAATAAAAAACAAGTTGGTAAAATTTTTAAAAATAAAAATTATTGTAAATAAGACCACTAACCTGGTCAATGTTTTTATTTGGAAATAATAAATTTAAATAAATACATTGGAACCTATGGATGTGATGAGATAGAAGTATACTCAATTTCTTGTATCAGCATGATGGAATTTCTATTGTGAAATTATAATAAGTGGGTATAATTTAACACCAATATGTTTTATTATATATTTATTCTCAAATATATTTAATTTCTTTAATATCTAGTTTTACACACAACAACTAGTTTAAATGAACCGTGATTTACAATTAAAATATTATTATTTAGTGTTATATATATCATAGATCTATTTTATTAGTGGTTATGATTAGGAATAATTAGTTTTTAAAAAATTATTAAACAATTTGATTGGTTATAAATTGGTTAGAATTTAAAATCAAATCATTTGAATGTAAAAAGTTTGTTTTTTGCAAAGAAATATTTTTTTTATGCTGGGTGTTTTTATGATGAAAAACTAAATTAATCTCTAATGAATATTATATTTAATGAGAATAGTTAATAATATATTCTACTAAATATTTTACTAATAATTTATGGTTTTCACTAGTCATTTAATAATAATAAATCATATTTTATTGTTAAAGTGAATTTTTCTAATAATGGTTTTAGATTTTTTGGAATGATTATTTTAAAATTAATTACATCACATATTGAATATGAATTCATTAAAATATATTCCAAATATTGATTCACAATAATTAATATAATGTTATAGTTTCAAATTATTTATTTTTCATTATGAATAGTAACAATTGTAATGATTATTCACCTCAGTAAATGAGTTAAAACGAAGCTAATACTGTGGGGTAAACATTTAAAATCTCTCTAAAACATTAATTCATCCTTTTTTATGAGTGTTTTTTGTAAAAATATATTTTCAAATATTTATATAACTTATTTTGATATAGTAGTTTTAAATTGGGAACCCAGACACAACTTCATGGAAGAAAAGATATATTTACTTTTTTTAATTGCTGTATTTAATGGAATGGATGGAAGAAGTCATTAAATTTATTCATCTTATCCTTTTTATTATTAAACCAAATAACATCTTATAAACCAACTTATTAAATGTTCTTTAGGTTATTTTTTTACTCTCAAAATTATGTATTTTTCAAAACCACTTTTCATTCATTTTGTGTTACTATATTAAATTAAATGATGACCTCTTATTAAAATTGAATCAACTAAATTTATTAAAAAGCTGGAATCATTATTTTAAGACTTAGATATAAGGACACTTATATTCAGGATCATATAAAAATGTTATCGTGCTAAAAAATTATGTTATCACAAGTATGATTAAAATGGGGTATAAGTGGTTTAACTAAGAAAAAAGGATTTTTTTGTTTTAAACATTTGTCTAAATGATATTAGTTGATGTTATTTATACCAAATCATATATTATCATAAAATTTGGGCTAACTTGTTTCAAATATACATCATTATGATATTTATATATATGTATTATTCAATCATTTAAGTAATTCCATGAGTATATTATACCTCACTTATAAAAGGGAACCTCGTATCATCCATTATTCATATTGTTTGTGATTTATATATAAGATAATACATAACCTAATACCATCTTATACTATTTCCAAACCCACTATAGATATTTTATTTAGAAATAAAACTTCATTTCAATGCTTAAAGTGTATTCCAAAAGTGGTTTCACAATGAATATATATAACTCTTAGAAGAGTACATTCAATTTTATTTCTTCATAGAAATCATCTAGATATATGATATCCATTAAGAAAAAAATTAATTATAGATTTTAAATTTAATTTATTTTTATGTTAATGATTTTGAAAAATTTACCTTCTTCTTTCAATCATATTTCAACAAAAAACCTTTCTCATTATTAGGTGTGTACTACCCCTCCACGATGAAATGTATTTTGTTTATCATCTTCACCTCACATTTATGGTTATAAATATTGATTTAATGTTTATGTATGATATTTACAATAATTTTATTATTCGTTAATGGTGAATTATTATTTACTTGTCTTTTATCCCATCTATTGAAATGTCAAAACATCACTCATACATAAGGACTATGGTCTCTTCAAAGTGATGTAATTAATTCTTCATCACTTATTAATATGAATGATTATAAATTTGTATAAAATGAATAAATAATATATAGTTTTCATTATTATGATCTTTTATGTGATGAAACCATGACCAATTTTCTTAGGAGAGAACCATGAAACCAAAACATGTATGGAAGAATGAACGGTTTTCACGAGAATGTCCATTTAAGGAAGGATTATAATTTGAGATTAGAATATAATGGTATATATTAAGATATACATAAATGTAGTTAGAGAATATATATATAATAAAAGTATATTTATTATAAATTAATTTTTACGGCAAAAAAAATAATACATGACTTTGTTTAAGGGATTTATATTTAAATATCATATTAATGATTATTATATGTTCATGAATTTAAATTGAGGTAAATTATATGATATTTATCTACTAATCCTATTTTATTTTTCATAATATCTAGTTATATCATTAATTTTAAATTCCAAGTACAATTTTCTTGTACTTGGTACTAAAAATTGTTCATATAATTTTGTCAATAAAAACCAACCACATATTTATTTTGGTCTATAATATTTCAACTCCAGATACATGTTTCAAAAAAAACATAAATAATTTTACTATAATTATATGATTTTATAATTTCATATATACCTTTAATAAATTTTCATAAAAAGTTTTAGAAATAATCAAATTATCTTTTTCAGAATGATTTATTATTTAACAAAGGTGTGAAAAAAACCATTATTTTAAATGATTATGGAAAGCACACAATTTCTTTCCATTAGGAACACAATCATTTTGGAAGATTACTTTTCAATTTTCCAATATACATTTAAATGAAATTATTTTCCATAACATATTTTGAATATATTTATTTTAAATATGTGATTTTAAAATAATAACAGTATTTTCATTAAGAAATATTCTAGTGATATTTTAAAGGCCTTTTCCATCTACGATAAAATCATTTGATATTACTTATTCTTTACTGAGGATATAATAAAATGTTAAAATACATACTAATTCACAAGATATATTATTTTTATGCGTATGAGATGTTTATAAACCCCATTTATTTTCTACTATTTATTATGATGATAAGATGATTAATCTATGAACGTTTGGAATACATATAACTTGATTTAGATAATGTTTCAGGTAGGTCTGGAATTATATATCCCTCTAATACATTGGGTAATGATGATAGTGTTTAGAAATTCCTAATAGATTATAAAGTTAATAAAATAAAAATAGATGTTGGGATGAATTATATTTAATTTCCTCCAAAAAGAATTTTAGAAATGAACAAGTTGAAAATTCTATTATGGTAATTTTCCTACAATGGCATTCTTGGGAGTCAGCATTCGCTAAAGAAGGGATTATCTATGCTTATAATAATTAGATGAACTTATGCTTTATTCTATTGATATGACCTCATGGTTATTGATTTATTATTAATGATTCTACAGAATTATTAGTTAATTCCATCAAATTGTTCAATTTTAAGGAATTAATATTTTTGAATAAAATAAATTTTATTTATACCTTGCATTATACGCACCAATGTGTTTTAAAAAACAATGAAAACGTATTAATATTGTTATTTCAACATGACTTGTATTTCTTGGATATTAAAATATTAACAATAAATTTGAATGAAATCATTTTAAATATAAATCACAATTGAATTATATAACTAAAACATATTTGTTTAAAGATTATAATTTTTGGTAATGTATTTTTATATTATGAACATACAATTTTCTAAAGAAAACTTTTTGATTTTTATATGAATGATAATATGAACATTTTTTAAAATATAATAAACATACTTTGATAAAATAAACTTATTTTTTAAAATCATAATTCCAAAATTTTATATGGGTTATTTATTTAATATTTTTATGAAAAGATTAATATTTCTATGAATACTGGAAAATATTGGTTTTTATTAAAAACTACCTTTATGTTTTATGAATTTATTATGTAATATCTTGTGTCAAAAGGTTTTAAAAGTAATATTAGTTCAATTATTTAATAATTAATCCAATTAAATTAATTTTAGTCATTCTAATAATAAAATTTTATGTAAAATGTTTTAAAACAATTTATCATTTTCTCCTTAGAAAACACAGTTCTCTTCATGCCTTCATGTTTCAAATTAATTTATTCTTAACAATTATATTATTTTAATTTTGGAAAATTGATTCAACATTTTCAATAATAATAATTTTATTTATATAATAAGGTGGAAATAATTTTTTACAATAATGAATATAAAAACAATAAAAAATATTTATCGTCGTAAAGGTGAATATTGGTTTATCGGGGATTAAACTAAACTTTATATGTGTAAATAATGACCAAAAACATGTTAAACAGAAGTTTAATGGTAGTAAAATTACCTTATAATGAATATTTATTTACAATGGTCCATTTTGATTCTTTTTTTATTCTGAATAATCTAGAAACATAATTTTCATTCCCACTTTACAAGTTTACCACTAACCTCACTTATAAAAGGCCAAAACCTATCCTCCCCTATTCAAAAATAGAAACTCATTTTTTACAAAATAAATACCCAAATATATTCCTTACATCTCTCCATTAATCCTCTAATTAGTTTTTTGGAAATCTAGGCTAGGAAGTGTTTAAGTGATGATTGAAAGAGGTTACCTGAAGAATAATTAATGTTCTTCAAAGTGTGTTTTTATATTATTGCATCCTCCACCTAAAAAATTATTTATTAAAAAAAATTCTAAAAAAATTATTATATTATATAGAATATTAATTTTTATATTCAATATGTACAATCATCTCTAATTCCATTAAATTGTATATGAAATCTTTATTTCTGTCTACGGCGGACTAGTGCCTCTCGAACCAATGTTTTTTCCATCCCCACTGATCATGGAAATATATATTGATGGATTAAATATTTATATATTATTTTAATTATATTATTATACATTTTTATTATTTATGCAACATATTCCTTCTTATTATCTATTCTGTTGTAATACAATAATGTTGCTCGTGTGTACGGAAGACTACTATCTCATGAAGCGATGCGATTCATTCACGCTTTATGTTGAAATTAATAAGTATGTATTTAATTTAAATATGTGATATATATGAAATAAAATTGATTATTTAATTATAATATATTATTTACCTTTTTATCTTTTAATCTCTTGAGAAAGTGTAAATAACGTTTCGGCATACAAATGGCCTACAGTCTCTCTGAACAGTGTATTTTGTTTTATATCTCTATCTTTTATTGATTATATTTAATAAATTGTTAGGAACCGTCTCTTGGGGCTCGTGCTGTGACTACCCCAAGCTCGCATTCCATAGGCCAAGGGCTGGTGACTTGCACCAAAAGTTTAATTTCCTAAAACTGGGAAGGCATTACCTTTATAACCTATAAACAACCACATCAAGATAAAAACACGCGTAAACTGTATAAACCAAATAGTGCTGAAAAGTAAAAAAGGAGGCTGAAAATACAAGCCCAACTGTAATGTACAAGGAACTGGAATTACAAGTACAACTGAAGAAAGGAAAACAGTTGTTGGGTCGTCCTATGGGATTCCTACCTGAAGGGTAGGTTCATATAGCCTCCTCAGCACTCCTAATTCGTCAGTCTCCTCCATGTACCAACTCATCGTAAGTCCCACCTCCGAGTACCATCCTGTCCTAGTACACTAAGCCTCAATCAACAATATCTGTCATCTACATCAAAAACAACATGTTGTGGGAATATTCCATGTAGGGCTGAGTATAACGATACTCAGTACGGACCCCGAGACCCTTAAGGTCTCAAAAATCCACCAAGGAAAAATCACAATGTATGAAATCAATAAATATACCTACTTAGGTATATGCCCATACATACACATATGTTATTAAATAATCCATCTCAATCATGTGGAAAACACAAAAGATACTGACTCAGTTCAACCAAGATTTTATTCTATGGGTAGAAACATTCTAAACCCTCAGCTGCTAGAGAAATACTCCTCTATCGAGTATAGTGGACAGTGTGGTTCGACCCGGGGTGGCAGAGGCCAGTTCACCTGGATTGACGGAGGTTCGTGAGGGTGGCATGGGTTACGAAGGCCATAGGTAGCGCGGTTGTTGCCTTTTTCACCTTCTTCGATATCAACGACATTGTCTCCTCCATCATTTTCAAAGAATTCCGCAAATCAACATGAGGGTTACAGAGATGACGGGCCATGTTAGTTTGTCCCACACTCTCCTCATTAGAGTGATAACATGAGGTTTACAAAGAACATAAATAAGAACGAGAACAGAAGATATTTTTTATTCCCATAATCCCTCATTAATTTCCATTACCAGGGGAGAACATGGGATGTGTTAATCAAAGAATGAATAAACCCCTACCTTTTTTGTTGTTCGTTGACATTGGCACAAGAAGGCAGACTTTGATTCATTGTAGATGAACACGTCCTATGTTAAAGGAAGTTACGAGAAAGGATGTCGAAGTCGAGGTTATTCTTCTTAGTCGAAAGCGGTCCTCATCGGCGTTCTTCGTCGGTGGAGAGTTCTTCATTGGGAGCTTTATCCATAGTTCCTCCTCTCCCCAATCCTCCTATTACAACCAAATTAAATGGTACCCAAAGATAATAGATAAAAATATCTTATTATGTCATTGGAACCAACTTCAAATTACCCTAATAAAACACCTAGGCTAGGAAGATTAATTATGGTGGATTGGTTGAATAAAATTAAGGGAGGTGGTAGAACCATCAATGGTAGAGGAGGTCAAGAGGCTCTCCATCATTTATGAGGGAGTTAAGAAGTTTTTCTGAATTAAATGGGGGGTTTAGTCCTGGGTGGTCCCCACACTGTAACCTCTCGTGGGAGGTTAGGTTCAAGTCGGCCCCACCACCATAACATCTAATTGGAGGTTTAGGTGTGGTGGTCCCCACCTCCAACTTCCACAAGGGTGGTTTTAATAGAAAAAATAAAATAAAACATGGGTTTATTTTATTTTATTATTTCCACAAAAAGCACATAAAACTATCTTTCACCCTTGAACAACTACTGTCGAGGTGAATGTCATCATAAGCGAATACTGGCGCTCTGAGTTCAACGGTGCCCTCATATTCCAATTCCGAGCACCGGATCAAAAGTTAGAAAAACCAGCTCATATGTTTACTTAACGCACCCAAAAAAATTAAAAAATTGATTCCGGGCACTCCAAGATTTGGAATCACACTCTGTCAATTTGTGCCGACTCGTAAAACTCCCATATATTTAAAAGAAATTACCTGGAAATTATGGGTCTTTACATTCTCCCCACATCAGGTCATTACATCCCTGTAAGCTATAACTCGAACCAAGGGAACAAGTTGGGGTATTGAGCACGCATATTAGCCTCCCGCTCCCATGTGCTCTCCCGGTGGTTCCCATGCTACCAATGAACACGCACCAGAGGTATCGACCATAGATGAAGGACTTGCTCTTGTTGATCCTCAATATCTACTGGAACCTCCGAAAAAGTTACCCCATCGTTGAAATCTAGCTCTCCGTGGTTGATGGTGGTTGATGGGCCATGCACGTATCTCCTTAGCTTGGATATGTGGACGATGTCATACACCCGGTGCAACTGAGGTGGAAGAGCTATGCTGTATGCCACCTCGCCAACTCTACTGAGGACCTGAAATGGTCTGATGAATCTCAGAGATAACATTCCGCCATGGAAAAGTCCCTATAGGACTTGTTGGGGTGGTACCCATAGAAAGACGTTGTCGCCATCCACGAAATCCTTAGGTCTCCATCTCCTATCGGTATATAAGTTTTTCCTACTCTGTGCCGTCATCAACCACTCCTGGATGATCTGTACCTTTTCCATGGTAGCCCATACCATCTATAGTGCAATGAGTGATTACTCCTCTGGGTTAGACCAACACAAAGGTGATCTGTAAGGTTACCGGTATAACGCCTCAAAAGGTTCCATCCCAATAATGGAGTGATAGATGTTATTATATGAAAACTCCACCAAAGGTAAGTGATCCTCCCATCTGTGATCGAAGTCAAGGACACAAGGGCACAACATGTCCTCGAGAGTCTGAATGGTCTGCTCAGTCTGGCCATCCATATGAGGATGGAAGGAGGTGCGCAAGTGAAGCTGCGTCCTGAAAGCTTCTTGTAACCCCTTCCATAGATGGGAAGTAAAACATGCGTCATGATCGGAAAAAATCGTCAAAGGTACTCCATGTATTCGCACAATCTTCTGTACATAGAGGTGTCTCATGCTATCTACTGAACCCTGCTCTTTGATCACTAGGAAGTGGGATGACTTGGTGAGTTGGTCGACAATCACCCTAATCAAGGCATGTCCCCTGGATGTACATGAAAGTCCTGTCATGAATTAAATGGATATATCATCCCACATCCACTATGGGACCTCTAAAGGCTGGACCAAGCCTACTGGTACCTAACGCTCTGCCTTCACTTGTTGAGAAGTGAGGCACAATGAAAGAAACTCTAAAACTGCTTTCTTCATTCCCAGCCACTGGTGATATCGTCAGAGGTCCTGTTACATCTTCACCACTCCTGGATGTACCACTAGAGGGGATTTCTGGAACTCCCTCAACATTTTCTCCTAATGTTACACCATTACCATTGTACATCCTCTGAAGGAGATAATGTGATCCCCACCTTCAAAAAATCCATCAGGTGCCTGCCTTGTGGATATCTGAGCACGTCGAGCCTTGTAGTCAGCGTCCCTTTGATTCACCACCCTAACTCCCTGAAGAAGTGGTGGAGTGTCTGTAAGAATCTATATAAAATATGATATGCCTCTATCCACTAAAGTATATCTACAAAGCAGTCGGCTACACCGTCACCTTTCCTAGAAGCTATATACCATATCTCCTAATGAGGGCATCTGCTACAACGTTCCCCTTCCCAGGAGTATAGACTATCTCAAATTAATAGTCCTGGAGGAACTAAATACAATGATTCATTCTCAGCTTTAGGTCCTTCTGAGAGAAGATATACCTAAGACTCTTGTGATCAGAGTACACGGTAAAACGCTCTCCCATAAGATAGTGTTGCCACATCTTCAAGTAAAAGACCACTGGTGCTAACTCCATGTCATGGGTAGAATATATATTCTCATGATGTCTTAGATGTTGAGATCCATATGCGATCACCATTAACTCTTGCATCAGGACACATCTGAGCCCAATCCCTGATGTATCGCAGTAGACTATGTACCCTACGCCTTCCTTTGGAAGCCTCAAGATGGGGGCACTAGTCAGCCTCTGCCTTAGATCTTGAAAGAACTGCTATCATCTCTCCGACTACACAAAGGGTTTCCCCTTCATCATCCTGGATGATAGTTGTGCTGCAACTCTAGGGAAGTCTGGTACAAACCTCTGTTAATATGCATCCAAACCCATAAAACTCTGTACTTCTATCACACTCCTGGGTGGCTCCCAAGCCAGTAATGCCTCAATCCTCACTAGATCCATTCCAACTCCAGCCTCAGATATGAGATGTCCCAAGAAGTGACCCTCTCAGATCCAAAACTGGATCTTCGAGAGCATACCACAAAGTTGGTGCTCTCGGAGTGTGTCCAATACTACCTACAAATGATAGGCATGCTCCTCCTCAGTAGTCATGTAGATCAGAATGTTGTCGATGATGACTATGACAAAACGACCGAGGTATGGCTGAATGATCATGTTCACGAGTAGCATGAACACTGCTGGAGCGCTGGTTACACTGAATGGCATAACAAAGAACCCGTAATGGCCATACCGACATCTGAAAGTTGTCTTTTGCGCATCCTCATCTCACACTTTGAGCTGATGATAGCCTGATCTGAGGTCTATCTTTGAGAACCATCATTCTCCCTTCAAGTGATCATTGAGATCATCAATCCTCGAGAGTGGGTACTTGTTCTTCACGGTCACCAAATTCAGGAACCGATAGTCATCAAAAAGCCCAAATCTCCCATCCACCTTCATGGAAAATAGAATTGGGGATACCCATAGAGAAACACTAGGCCGGATGAATCTCTTCCCCTACAAGTCCTAAAGCTATACCCGTAGCTCATGAAGCTCCGTGGGAGCCATCCAAAATGCTGGTGTAGATATCATTGTCGTTTGAGAGTACAAGTCAATGTAATAGTCAACCTATCTATGAGGAGGTAGACCTGGTACATCATCATGGAAAACATATGTGTACTGCTCCACCACTATAGGATAGCTCAGACTCTCTACATCAACTACTCTGAGGGAAAGGCAAACCAACTGATGAGTGATCGGATGCACCCTCCTCCGAGTAAGTCTATCATATACTAAAAAGGCACCCTTCTCGCCGTTGATGGTGTACCTGGTCCCATCTGTGAGAAAAAACCGCACATTGCGCCTAATACAGTCTATCAGAGCATATTAAGTAGATTACTAGTACACACCCATGATGACGCCGTAAGGCCTCAACACCGCTACTACGAGATCCCACTCGAATCTCTAGCTTACTAAAGTAATCTCACACTACCGGCACCAATGCGTAATCATCGAATCGAATCCTGTAGGAGTCTGTAGCCTTTAAGATCATGCCAATGACTCCATTGGAATCTCCGAGCACCGAACGAGGGAAGTGGTAATGAAAGTGTGACTGGAACCTGTGTATATAAGTACTACAGCTATGGTGGAGTAGACACAGATCATACCATGAATCATCTCTAGAGTGCCACGATCATATTCTTCAGCTGCATGGAGATAAGATCTCCCCAGTCCACCTGCTCCCTGGGGTCATGATGGACATCCTGGTGGTGGTGGGGGTAACACCTCAAAATGTCTCCCACCTCTAACTGCATGACCACCTCCTCTGCCACGTCCGCATACTCTGTGTGGACAACCTCGATCAAATATTTTTCTCTACCTCGGTGGTCCTTCGACTGTCTAATGATCATCCCAATGGTGGGTTGAGAATTAACGAGCCATGTGACCCTACCTACTGCATGCATAACACTACCGGCTCCTGGCATGTTCGTCTCTACTTTAGGTTCCCTGCACAGCCGATCCTAAGTCATGCAGTCGTACACCTATAGGTCTGGCCCTCTTGGTCGTCTACGACATCTGTCTGCTACCAGATGTAGAAGACTCCACTACGTGTCGACTGGTGGTGGATCTCGCTGCTAGCTACTACTCAGCAAAGAAAATCTACACCAAGAGGGCTCTCTCTAACACCCTCTCCTGCATCGGGATGCTAAGTGAGATCACCAAATCCTTGATCTCCCTCTTGAGTCCCTGCTCGATGTTACGGTCCCTGGTGAATGGGTCCCGCACCATATCGATGGAGTACCGTGAGAGGTCTATGAACCTCACTTAGTACTGGGCTATAGTCATGTTTCCCTGCTGCAGATGAAGTATCTTCTATATACACACTGCGAGAAGAGTCGCTGGGACAAACTATGCATGAAACAGGCACTCGAATTCTGCCCAAAGAAGCGTCCTCTCGTCATGAACATGGAGCATCAAGCTCCACCATCTTCCTACTGGTGCCTATAGAAGTCTGGCATCAAGAATCACCATGAGGTCTGCTGTTGTCCCAACCAGTCGGAAGACTGTCACCATAGCCTCTAGTCAATCCTCACCTGACTGGGGGTCCATCTCACCCCTAAACCTAGGCGACCTCTGGCGCTGGAACTCGTGCAATGCGCTCAGGAGGTGTGCAATGTCTGCTACTGGGGTTGGTGGCATCGGTGGCCCAATGGGGAGTGGTACCGCTGCTCCCTCCGCTGGAAAAGGGCCCTGAACAGAGGCCTCATCGCTCGGTGGGCTATCTGAGCGTACAACTCCCGGAACTATAACCAGATGTCTGCGAGGATGCATCATGAAAGAAATAGATGCAACATGGTAAAATTATTAATCCTGTTGAGCTGAACTGGTTTAGATGACTTAACAAAAACTTTTTAAAACATATATGCAATCTGTGTTCTCGTGCAATGAGTCATAAATCAGAAGTCAGGGTCCTGGTGTATGGATACGTCGGTCTCCACACAAACACTGGACTCCCAAAACCAAAAACCACACTCATTACATTTAACATTATTGCTTCACAGAAAAGATCATAGTCCTATGTTCTGCGATAGAAAAAACTCCATTGATACCAATTTGTCACGACCCATCCCCTGGGGACCGTGCCGTGGCTACCCCAAGCTCTCCTTCCATAGGCTAGGGGATGACGAGTAGCACCAAAAGCATATTTTCCTAAAACATGGATGGAATTTTCTTTATAACCTGTAAACACACACATCAATATACAAACATGAGAAAACTGTATAAACAAAAGAGTGATGAAAAATAAAAAGGGGACCAGAAATACAAGCCCAACCGTAAAGTACAAGGAACTGGAAGTACAAGTACAACTTAAGAAAGGAAAAATAGCTGAGGTGTTTTCCTTCTGGATTCCTACCTGAAGGGTAGGTATAGATAGCCTCCACAACACTCCACATCCATCAGTATCCTCCATGTACCGACTCGTGGTAAACCATCAGGTACTGTATGGTCCGGGTACTTTCAGTATTAATCAGTGCAATCTATCATCTGCATCAAACACAACAAGGTGCGGTCATAGCCTATGGAGGGGAGAGTATAACGATACTCAGTTGGGACCTCGAGACCCTCAATGTCTCACAGATCCATCAAGGATGTGCCAAAATGTATGAAATCAACAGATAATCCTAATTAGGCATATGACCATACATATACCTAAGTTATTAAGTAATCCATATCAATCATAAGGAAAACCCATCATATACTAAATCATCTCAACCAAGATCATATTCTAGGGGTAGAAACATTCAGAACCCTCAGCTGTTGGAGAAATCATCCCCTATCGAGTACAGTGGGCCTGCCGCATCACACTGAGGCACTTCCCACTAACCTTGGACTGCTGAGATACTGCACCTGTCGAGTGCTATGTGTCTACTATGTCACACAGAGGCGCTCCCCACTGTGGGTCTGCCGCCACAACCAAGCACCTCCCCTCATTGCCGACAGAGGTAATTCTCTTGTCGAGTACCACAGGTCTGCTGCCACAACCAGGCGCTCCCTCACCATGGTTATGACGTCATAACCGTGTTCTCCACACTTGTCAGGTCGAGTCACTACAAGTAAATCAGTCAAGAGATTTCAAGTCTCAACCAGCTAATAGGTTCCGAGACAAAAACTCACTCATCTCCGTAATATCCACTTCACATTATAATGGTAGATGCTCCAATTTCCACGAAGTCCTAGGAAGAAGTATCCCAATTGTTCACCAAGTCCTAGGGTTCTCAATGCAATAGAAATCACGTCGATCAGACACCCTGTCTGTGGGTTATTAGCCATTTAGTTCCGGGGGACCGGTTGGATTCGTGCATGATCCAACCTTACCGTATCTCAACTATACACCAAACTCCAATAGGGTACATTCGAAGAGACCTCCACACTCCATGAATACTATCAGAATTTATGGTTTTTCAAACGGGCGTCTGGTGCCAAAGATGTAGCCAAAAGAATGTAAAAGGTCGTAGTGGGCCAGGGTCCGGTCGGACCCAGTTGAACAGACCCGGCCTGACCCAGTCTGGGAACACCAAGTTCGGGTCGAACCATCCTAACCCATTGGGTCTTTCCTGGCCTGCTGGGTGTGACAGCCTATTGGGTTCGGTCAGGCCCACTTGGCCTAGCCTATTAGGCCACGATGGTCCAGGAAGAGCCGAGAGGGTGCAGACCGGCCGCAAGGGCGAGGACCAGCCGCGAATCGACGTGAGGGCGGTTCAGCCCGGAGGGTGCCGTGTGGGGGACTCGGCCCGAAGGGCACCATAAGGGCGCAGGCTGGTTCGGCCAGGGCACAGTGAGGGGTGCAGGAGGCAGGCTCGGCTGGGGCGTCGTGAGGGGCGTGGGAGGCCGGCTTGGTCGGGGGGCCATGAGGGGCACGGGAGGTCGGCATGGCCGGAGCGTCATGAGGGGCACATTAGGTTGACTCAACCAGGGATCGAGAGGCCATAATTTGGAATGGCCAGGGAAACGCGGGAGGGCTCCGGGAGGCCGGACCGTCCGGGAGGCGCGAGGGATTGGAGTCAGGGTGTGGTGCGGCCGGCGGGGGCACAGGTAGTGTGGGTCGAAAGCCAGCAGGTGGCGTGGTTTGGCCGAGGGCGACATAGGCCAATATTACCAGAGAGCTAGAGCATCGTGGGGGCGGCGCGGGTTGCAGAGGCTATGGGTAATGCAGTCGTTTCCTTCGTCACCTCCATCGAATTCAACGCCATAGTTTCCTCCCTCCGTTTCGAAGAACCCTGCAAATCGACAATGGGGGTTACGAAGAGTACATGGCATGTTAGTTTTCCCCCACACTCGACTCATTAGAGCTGTGGCATGATGTTTACCAAGAACAAAAACAAGAATGAGCACAGAATATATTTTAAATTCCCATAATCCCTCGTTAATTTTTATTCCGAATCTCGCAAAGTAAAAAGAGGGGAGAACATGGGATGTGTTAATAAAAAAATGAATAAAACCCTACCTTGTTTGTTGTTAGTCGATTTTGGCACTAGAAGGCAGACGTTGATTCATTGTAGATGAACACGTCCTACATCGAAGGATGTTCCGAGAATCGAAGTCAAAGTTTAGGTCGTTCTTCATAGTCGAAGGCATTCCCCATCGGTGTTCTTTGTCGGTGGAACATTCTTCATTGGGATCTTTCTCCCAAGTTCCTCCTCTCCCCAATCCACTTTTAACAACCAAGTTAAATGGAAACCAATGATAATAGATAAAAATATCTTATTAAGTCATTAGAAGCAATTTAAAAAAAGCCTAATTAAACACCTAGGTTTTCAAGATTAATTAGGGTGGATTGGAAGAATTAAATTATGGGAGGTGGTGGAACCATTAATGGTAGAGGATATCAAGAGGCTCTCCCTCATTAATGAGGTAACTGAGAGGTTTTCCTCAATTAAATGGTGGGTTTTGTCTCATGTGGTCCCTACACAGTATCCTCTCATGGGAGGTTATGTTCGGGTGGGCCCAACCACCATAACCACTCATCGAAGATTAAGGTATGGTTGTCCCCACCTCCAAATTCCACATGGGTGGTTATAATAGATAAAATAAAATAAAACATGAGATAATTTTATTTTATTATTTCTACAAAAAACCCAAAAAAAAACTTTCACCCTCGACCAACTGTCATCGAGGTGGTAGTATTTATAAGAGAATATTGTTGCTGCGAGTTCAACGGTGCTCTCAGATTTCAATTCTGAGCACCAGTTCTAATGATAGAAAAACCCACTCATACCTTTTCTGAACGTACCAGAAAAAAACTTCAGAAATTTATTCCAGGCACTCTGGGCCTCAGAATCACTCACCATCAATTTTCACGGACTCATAAAATTCAAATAAATTTAAAAACAATTACATTGAAATTATGGGTCTTTACATATATATATATATACCGAATAAATATGATATTAATATTAAATTAAAAAAATCTGGTCATTATTGATTAATTAATAATGTAATAGGACCCAAAAAAAATAAATCATAAACATACACAGAAAACAAGGTTTTTACCTAAGACATGACTTCAACAACGAATTCTTAATAAAAAGATAAAAAAGGTTATAAGTAAATATTATAAGATATTATATGTATATATGTAGATATTGTTATATAATAAAGTTACAATAAACTTATATTTATTATAAATTATTTTTTTACAATATATTAATATAGGTGATACTTAAGGGAAGGGATTTTGATTTAATTCTCTTTCATTGGGTACATGTTTTATTATGCACCAATATTATTTTATGAGGTGTATATACTTCCAATTATAAATTTAATATCATTAATGTATTTATTATCATTATATATTATGTTTTATTTAATTTTATTCCTTCATGGGGATTATGATTCAATGTTACCAATGGGGTAACAGTTTTATGATACTATGTTGTCATTTATCAGGATTATTCATGGTTATGCTTCAATGATAAAATATTACGATTTATATCTTAAAAAACTAATTTATTTTCTTCTAATATAGTTATTTAATGAGAATATGTTTTCTAAATCCATTTTACACACATTATGTACTCATGAGTTAAAAATATCATTTTAGGAAATTCATCATTGTTTCTCTCTCGGTCGAAATACGATTTTATAACAAAACCACGTGTTTCTTGAAATTTTTAAAAAAATTATTTAATCATTAATTAAATTATTTATTAAAGGTATTTGTACCGATTTTTCACCTTTTAATAAAATTTTTAAAGGAATATTCATGTTCTTTTCCAAAAAAAGAATGTTTCACTTTTACTGAAATTATTTAAGGAATCATTGAATTAATTTATATGGAATGAATTGAATTTCCAAATGGAATGAATTTTTTAAACTTAATTTATATGTTTGCAAGGTTATTTTATAATAATAATTTTCCAGAATTATTTTATGATTTTAAAAAAATATTTTCAATGAAATTATATTTACCTGAAGTATTATTCCAATAGATTTTTCTTTCAAAATAATTTTCAATATAAGATTAAATTATTTATTTATACTTATGTTTTACTATGGATATGATCCAAGTATTCCATTATTATTATTTAATTAGATGGATTATTCCTATATTTACAAGATGTTTATGAAAATAATTTCTCTTCCTTGGGTTATACCATCATAAAATTATTATGAAACCGACTTCTTTTTTACATGTGTTATGATTTGATTAATGATATAATGATTATGAAACCTATTTCCATTCGACATATTATGTTATTTTAAAATTTTTATGAAACCCATTTAATTTAATGGGATTTCATATGATGAATGTTATATGATCTTGTGGAACTCATATGTATGATTTCATTAAGTACAATGGATATGCTATAACAATGGATGTTGGTTACATTATATCCAAGACAGGTGGGACCTATATCTCGCCCAAAATTCATTGGGTAAATATTGATATATCATGAAAAAGGATCAGGCTGTGGAGTGGACCTAGTTTAGTATCGTAATTTTTCCACCATGATACTCTTCTAAATGAAACATGACTCTATGATAGTTTGGGGTGTAATCCAAATCCAATAGGATAGTATTGGACATGATCATTACAGTACTAAGGAAATAAGTTTATATATATATGTGTGTATGATAAAATCAATGTATTATGTTAGTGTAATGCACTCATTGTTCATGTTATTTAATTCTATTTTGATTCATGTCTTTTCAAATATCAAGATTTATTCCATGAATTGTATTTATGATCTATGATATGTAAATTATGTATTTCAAATTTTATTATCACGTTCTCATAACCTTATTCCAATTATGTATAAATATATATCCTTTTACCATTACTGATTATATAAGAACACTCATCCATATGTTTCCTTACACTTGGATATGATGAAAGTTATTATGTATGATTTTGGAATGAAGTCTACTAGTAATGAAGAACATGGTGGGAGATGATGTTTCTCACTTATGGACTAGTAGTTATTGCGTCCATTTTTTAAAGGAAATATTTAATTATGTTAATCATGTGTGTCTTTGTATAATTTAATGAATATTAATAAAAAATATTTAATATATATAAATGAGAAGGTTGGGTGTATAAATTTATTTTGTTAGGAAACATCGATATTTCTTGATTTATCATTAATTATTTATAAATGACTATGTATGGTTACTATAAGATATGATATTGTTATAATTTCTTTATACATATTTTATTTGATCATATGATCATTTATTGATATCACTTATGATTACCATTATTGAACTTATAAGCTCATCCATTATATTATTCATTTTTTCTAGGTTATGAAGAATGGTTTTATATAGGATTTGTATTTGAACTATTCAATGTGAGAAGATATTTGTTGGAGATGGTTAATATATTTCATAAAATATGTTTGTTATATATTCAGTAACTAAAAAATCCAATCATCTATAGTCTTCTAGTGTTTATTATTGTGAAATTTATTGATTATTCATCTAAAATGATGAAATATTGATATATATTATTCTAAAGTCACTTTACATGTAACCAATAGGTATAAAATAGTTTAATATTTTTCTAAATATATTTTCTCAATAGTTAAAATCTATATACATCATGTTAACACCTCAAAAATTCTTCCAAAGCATCACCCGACTTATAAAAAACCTTCACATCACATGATAAACTTTTTCTTATTTGATTTTAGACATAAATTATGTATTTAAAATAAAATAAAATAGAAATCATAGTATTTTCATATTTCAATTACTCCTTATCCATTCAGAAAATAATTATTATGCAATGAACTCTTCTTTAACACTTAATCATAGTAAACTCCCATTGGGTCACAATAGTCTCCCAAAGGTCAAAATAACTATAGATATTAGAATCTTCTGTAATTAGATACTTGTTTCAAAAATATGTGCCATTTATAATTTCTAGTCAACCTTTTAATATGAATCAATTTTCATACATATAACACATAGAAATAAATCATCACTCAAAAATTCTAAGCATCTGTGAGATAAATCACTATCTAAAACAACAAATATGAATAATAATTTTACGTTATCCATTAATTTTTCTTACTTACAATAATTTATAGATATTTAAACCATGTAAGATCCAATTATTGAGATAAAACCGTATTAACTTCACTCAAATATTCTGTGAGTTAATATATACCATGTTCATGTGCTCATGATCAGCAAACATGTCAAGATAAATGAAATAATTCACGAACACACATTATTAATTCATATCTCTCTCCTATTATAAAGAATTATTATAAATATAAACTCTACTCTACATAAGATATTTCTCACAACTAGAATTAAAATATATATTTTTATTCTCCCCTTATATATCCATATGTAATAATCTCCCTTTTGTTGACTTGGGAAATGCATTAAAGGGTAAAAATAAGGGATTTATGTTATATTTATCCCCCTTGGAAAAAAATATCCAAATAGGAAGTGATATAGGGGTAATCTCAATGTAAAATTGTCTGGAGATGAATTAGTTTGGACTCTCAACATGAACACTAATCTATTAAAAATATGATATATCAATTTCATATTAAACACATTAGTAATTACCTCGTTATAAAAGAACTCGTACTTGAGGAATCCTTGATCCCCCCAAATCCATTATAAAATTATGTTTTATATCAATTTTATTTATTAATTGTTTCAAACTATATTTATTGATAAATTAATGGTACTTTTATTATTACTTCCCCCCAATAAAAATAACAACACACCCATTGTGACATATTTGAATTTTTTCTGCATCCAAAATAATTGGATTGTTTCATGAGATACAACAATGTACAACACATCAATAGTACTCAAGATCATTAAATATTTCTACTTTAGGTTCCAGAAAACATGAAATTCTCCTAAAAAATAAAACTAAAGAAAATTTTAGTCTTATAACTTCCTAATTGTAAATATTATCAGTATCATTATATATAAATAGTTATAAATTTCCATTACTATTATATTTCAATAAAATATACGTAGTGTCATTAATATATATAAGTATTCCTTTTTCAGTAATGTAATGATATTTTCCAAGTGATCTTTGATACTGGAAACCATATCTCATGACAAACACTATATCCAGTGCTAAATATAGAAATTAAATAAAACTAATAATTAAGATTATGAGTTATCTTCCTTTATTTTTTCCTTTTAGAATATTGTTAAAAACTAATAATGGTGTATATAAATTATTTTAATCCTCAATTTTATTCTACATTAGAATCTCTCAGGTACACATCTCCTCGGAATGTATATATTATTTTCTTATTGAGGAATAAACAATGCCAATATGTATCTCAATCAACTAAACATGGACATATCAAAACGTTTTTATCATTTTGAAAAAAAAATAAACAATCATTATTCATTTACCTCAAATCATATTTCATCTTCATAGAAAAAATATAATATATTTAACCTATTTATAATCATTTATATAAATGATGTTGTCAATTCATCTATTTGATATGTTCATTATGTTCAAAAAAATTCCAATCGTGTAATACCATTACATGAGGACATATTTTAAGCCATATAGTTTCTTCATTAACCCTCCAAAATATCCTTCATCTTTTCTATAAAAGATACCATTAACTTTCTCAATGTAATATTTATCTTGTAAATATACCTTTAGAAATATTTATTTGAAATCCATTTTGAAGATCATTGATCACCTTTATTCATCAATAGAAATAAGAATCCTAATTGTCTAAATATAAAATACTTGTGTGAATACATCATCAAAATGAATTCTTTCATCCAATAATTACTCATTACACACATTTTTTTCAATGATTCATATCACTTATCAAATTTCATTATGCTTATTAGGGAGAATTATTTTCTCTATTGATATTTTTGTTTCATTAATTGGGTTAATATTTACATGTATCATTCATTCCCATATTATTTAACACCATATTCAAATAATTTATAAAATTTTGATTCCCTAGACTATATTTCATATATCTAGTTTAAATTATTGAAAATATTGGGGTATGTGTTGATGATATTAATATTAACCTAATCTGTAAATATCTATGTGTTCATCAATGATTTTAAGATATATATACACATTATTAACTTTGGTCAAGTTAAAAAATATTTTTACTCATCATTATAAATAATTTAATTAATATCTTCAATCATCACTTATTTTAAAAGACCATTATTTTGAATAGGATTACCCAAGATTTCAAAAAAATATTATTCACTATATTCAGTTATATAAAATTATTCTGGATTTAGTATATCATTCTATGAGTGTAAAAATACTTTTAAATCAAAAATATTCATCATATAATTTTTTAGTGCTGATATCTAATTCTATTTGGAGTATAACCATTTAAGATATCGTCAACTCATATTTGATCAATGTTATTATGATTTCAACTTTTACCTTTGATAATAAATTGAATTATATACTCCCTTTGGTATTTCATTCATGGAGAATTCTTATATTACATAATTTATAGTGTCATATATGAATTTATCTAATAAAAATAATTGTTTTTAATATGAACCATTATGCCAATTACATTTATTCAAATATAATAATAAGGGTGTGGATTGGAAAACATACTATAATATATCTCTATTAAAATAAATTTAATCTTTTTATTGATACTATTTTATTATTAGGTTTATGGTTTACTGAGTTAACGATTATTACTATTCTTATTTAGGAAAAGATTAAATTTTATACTAGTATATCCAACACAATTTACTATCTTTATCTTCTTCACGGAGAAAACAAACTGTTTGAGACTTCTTCAAAACAAATTAAAATTTATAATAGTATTTAAATTTTACATTGTTAATATAAATTAAGTTAAATGATTTAATTAAAAAATAAAAAATATTCTTCATATATTTATTTCATCTTCATTGGCCAACATGTATCTGAATCAATGGGTATAACGAGTGAGATATTTAAACCTTTAATATCATATGTGAGGAATTTAAAATATTCCCTTATTAAATGTAATTGAAATTCATTTTCTCTCTGTATTTATTGTCACGACCCCCTCCCCACAAAGTGTACCCCTCCTGGGCCGGCAATGTGAAAAGGGAGATAATGACCCCCGAGTCCCGCCTCCAGTAGGCCCCGGGTTGGCGACTAGCACCGAGGGTATAATAAACATACAAATGGGAGGCATTACCCTCTAAGAGAACACATATAGAAGAGAGAGATAGAATAGACTCCAACCAACTCCAACTCAGAACTGAGATATAAAAGGAAACCAAGTACATATATGAAATGTCATGCAAAAGTACTACAACTGAAATAGAAAACTAAAAGTACCCAAAAGAAAGTAAAACGGCAGCGACCACAAGCCCGAACAGCTCCTCCTCCAACCGCAAGCTAGTAGTAACCAGCTTGATCTCCAACCTGCTCCAAGTGACCTGAAAAACAGTTTATAGGTACATAGGGTGAGTATAACAGTGTACTCTGTAGGATCCTCCCCAAGCCTCTCGTGAAAAAGTAAAGAAAGCATGCTAAAGCCCAGTGAACAACAAGTGAAACTAACTCGTCACCTAAACAGGTATACTATGTTCCCAACCTCACCATGGCTACTCTCACCAAGTAACGCATACAAGAATATAGCATATAGTAAGGAATATCAAGGGTACCCCTCTACTACTTCCCCACTGGTTTGCCGCTTTGCCCCAACGACATACGTCCTGTGCATCTCTTTCCAAAGGCTTGCCCGTAGACACCTGGGCTAAGCTCCACAATCTGCACCTCGTGCACCACATAGGCTTGCCCGCAGACACCTGGGCTAAGCACCACACCATCCTCACAACCAAAGTAACCAGGTAGTTTCCGGGAGCCACCATAGCTCGTATAACGTATATCATACGTCGAGTATTATACCTCAAGCCATCACAGCCCATACGCCGAGTAAGGATCCTCAAGCCATCACAGCCTATACACGTTACACCTATAGTATTCCATAGGATACTATATCCAGAATATATGTGTGTGAAATAACCACAAGCCATTACAGACCTCTACACGCATATATGGGTAAAACTAACCACTGTGTCTACCAGCACAAATATCTACCAAGAGAAGAGAGCGGGGCCAAAGCGGGTAGTCAGCCATTCAACCTCCCATCATAATGTTGGGGAAAACACCCCCCCCCCCAGGGCTCAGAATCCCAGGTGTGTCAGTTGCCCTTACCGACAGGGTGGAGTAGCATATAGAAACACAAAAGTACAGAATATATAAGTAACTCACATCCACACTATTGGAATTACCTAGTCTTAGATACAACTGCAGCTAACGTCTCTCAGACTCCAGGATGCTACTTCAAAGACTAGGTATCCTACAAGCACACAACCATTTGAAGAGCATTATTAGATTACTCCATTCTCATTTTATCAGTTCCACTGTACGTTAATTAATTCTTTAATCATTAATTAAGAATGAACAATTCCACATTAAACTGAACTGGCATCACTTCCAAAAACAACTGCTCCTTTTTAAGATTCACATCACCTTTAAATTCCAGTATCTCCATCCCTGTGGATTTTCACCATTTAATCAAACATTCCTTACAGAATTACTTTTCCACATTCCCAGGTATTCTAGAAAAGAATCCTATGCTTCTAAACAAAAAGGAGGCTCAACACGGTGAGTAGATATACTACCCGTCGAGTCTTTGCCGCCTATAGAAAGAGCATAGACCCATCCTCCATCGAGAGGCTAAACACGGAAAGCACGTGGCATACCCCACGTGTCTTCGCCTCCTTCGGAAAGAGGGTAAACAAGACCAGCTGCCTTGAGCAGTGGGGAAAAGTAAAGCAGAAAAACAACCAAACCAAACCACCAACATAAAACCATCACATTCATCTCATACCATAACCCTTGGTGTCCTCCCTGACACCCATATGCATAAACCGATGCATCTCGCCACACTAGGCGTCATCCGCTGCCACAACCACAGGTCTCCATGCCTCCACATATCACAACAGCCATCCAGGCTCACATCACAGCACAAGAAGCAGGAAAAACAAACATCACAAAATGGGCTCTCGGCCCTTTAACAAGGGATTCAGCCTTCAAACACAATGAGCACTCAGAGCTCCAAACCACAAGGCATTCAGCCTTACAAGCAAGCAGGTAACTGAGAACCCTTTTGAAATTCCCACATAATCTATTCTCTAATCCATATTGAATTAACAGATTTGTTATTCGTAGGTTCCAATCATGGATACCTAATCAGTAAGCTATCACAATTAAATAACCATGCTTACTTCCCTAATTTGATTATCCTCAAATTAGAACAACTACAACAACGACATTAACCAGATTAATTTACATGCCTCTTTATCTTTAGCCAATTAATTAACAATTAATTCCGGCTTTACTTTCATTATCAATTTATAACATGAACGAACAAAAAATCAAAGAAAACATAGATATCCTTATATCTAGGAAAACATGAGGCAAACCGTTATCACGGTATAAAGCAACAGCATGCGATCAACCAATTCTTTTAATCTAGTTTAAGTATTTAATTAGGTCAATTTCATTGTGATCCAAAGAGATAAATCATGCTAATTCTACGATTGCACATATACAATTAGAGAAGCCATGAATCCCCTACCTCGAAGAGTTCTTGACGTCCTTTATCCACACAACAGGTCACGATCCTCCCCTTGTGACAACTGCATCCACCAGAGGATGCTTATATCGAAGATTGATTGACAAGGCTCGGTTGCATCCAATAGAGAGGAACTGATCCTAGGAGTAAAGGTTGATTGTGCAACTCCTACGGGAAGTATTGAAAGGCTCTAGCGCCTTTTTGGTGAGGACAAAGGGAAAGAACAAGGGAGAATGATATCTCATCCCTTTTTAAGATTTAACGAGGTGCCGGTTTAAGATCCGGTTAATTCTCCATTAAAAACGGATCGCATTAACCCACGCGGTTTGACCAAGTAAAACATTCCAAGCCTTGGGAATAATTAATAAAGGATTTATGGCATTTGAAACAGCCTTAAGAGCCCTTAAAAAAGGATTTAAATGTATTTTACGTCAAAAGAAACATCAAAAAGGGGGAAAAACTATAGGAGTCTGGAAACACTGTTCAGCCACTATTACTGTACACCTACCGATCTATGCTACCGATCTGTGCTACCGATCTTTGCTACGGATCAGTGCTACCGATCTGTGCTTCCGATATGTGCTACCGATCTGTGCTACCGATCAGTGCTACCGATCAGTGCTACCGATCAGTGCTACCGATCAGTGCTACATATCAGTGCTACCGATCTGTGCTACCGATCTGTGCTACCGATCTGTGCTACCGATCAGTGCTACCGATCCGTGCTACCGATCAGTGCTACCGATCAGTGCTACGGATCAGTGCTACCGATCTGTGCTACCGATCAGTGCTACCGATCAGTGCTACCGATCAGTGCTACCGATCAGTGCTACCGATCAGTGCTACCGATCTGTTACTGTTCATAAAATTGGAAACACTGTTCACAGAACTGGAAAATTGGCAAAGTGTTGGGGATAAGTCCTCTTGACCTCCCAGAACACCTCCAACACCAACATTTCACAAAGTAATGGACCGGAGAGGTCTGGGCCATTACATTAGATACCTCTCAAAAAATTCTCGTCCTCGAGAATTAAAAACCAACCTAGAAGAGAAGAGGGGTCCGAACAACCACCCCATAAGATACCTCTCAGGGAAAAACCACCATGATTTGTTCAAAAGCTAGAACAAAACTACGACATCCGAGAACAAACAATCAATACCCAAACAATTCAAACATAACATCTCATCAAAGGTACATAAATAAAACATGAAAGGTCTAACCAGAGAGGAAACATCATTACATGAAAGGAGTTAAACATTAAACAACTCTGGGTACTGAGCATGTATCTGTGACTCACGCTCCCAGGTACTCTCCTCCATGCCACCGTGTCGCCACAAGACACGAACTAAGGGGATATAACGCCCACGCAACACTTTCTCCTTGCGGTCTTGGATCTCCACAGGTCGCTCCTCGAAGGTTGCATCATCGTCAATATCGATCTCTCCCCAATCGATAACATGAGATTCATCATGAAGATAATGACGGAGCTGCGATACATGGAAAACATCATGTATCCGACTCATCTGAGGGGGAAGTGCTACTTGATACGCCAGAGCTCCAACACGAGATAACACCTCGAAAGGCCCAACAAACCGGGGAGAAAGCATACTTCCATGAACAAACCTTCGCTGCCCACGACGGGGAGTCACCTTTAGAAACACATGATCCCCAACATTAAACTCTAAGGGTCTCCTTCTTTGATCAGCATAAGATTTTGATGATCTTGTACTGTCTTCATCCTCTCACGAATCACCTGAACCATCTTTGTTGTATTCTGCACTAGTTCTGGTCCGAGAATTGATGACTCTCCGACCCCAGTCCAGCACAACGGAGAGCGGCATGGCCGACCATATAAGGCTTCAAATGGCGCCATGCCGATGGTAGGGTGAAAACTATTATTGTAAGAGAACTCTACCAAAGGTAAGTGCTTCACCCATGAACCTACAAAATCAAGAACACAAGAGTGCAACTTGTCTTCAAGAGTCTGGATTGTTCGCTCTGTCTGACCATCCGTTTGGGGATGAAAAGCAGTGCTAAGGCATAGTTGGGAGCCAAAAGCATGCTGGAGACCTCTCCACACCCTAGAGGTAAAACAAGGATCTCGATCAGAAATGATCGTCCTAGGTACTCCGTGAAGCCTCACCACCTCCTCCAGATACTGCCTCGACAAAACCTCCACTGAGCTCGACTCCTTGATTGCTATGAAGTGGGCCGATTTAGTTAAACGATCCACTACCACCCATATAGAATCATGTCCTCCCGGAGCTCGAGGTAAACCTGTAACAAAGTCCATTGAGATGTCCTCCCACTTCCACTGAGGAATCTCTAAGTGCTGGAGAATACCACCAGGAACACGATGTTCGACCTTCACCTTCTGGCAGACTAAACATCGAGACACACATTCTGCAACTGTACGCTTCAGCCCAGGCCACCAAAACTGACTCCTCAAGGATCGGTACATCTTCATCACACCAGGGTGTACCGCCAAGGGTGAACTATGGAACTCTCGGAGAACCGTCTCACGCATCGCCAAGGGAACAAAAAGCCTGCCATGATACAACACTCGGTGTTGTTCATCCTCTGACCAACCATCAGGGGCCTCACCACATACAACTCTGTCTCTCCAAACTTCCACCTCTAGATCACCCAACTGAGACTCTTCCACCTTCTGCATCAGGGATGACTGCACCGTCATCGGTAAAAGACAGCCTCTACCCCCAACTTCTCCCATATCAAGATTCAAAGATGATAGCTCTTCCATCACTCTCCAAGAATCACCATATTCACGCACAACATCATTACGTGAATTTTCGCTCAGTGCATCAGCAACAACATTTCCCTTCCCAGGTGTATACGATATTTCAAAGTCGTATTCCTGCAAGAACTCCATCCACCGACGCTGCCGCAAGTTCAAATCCCGCTGAGAGAAAACATACCTCAAACTCTTATGATCGGGGAAAACCACAAAGCGCTCGCCAATGAGGTAATGTCTCCACAACTTCAGCGCAAACACCACGGCTGCCAACTCAAGATCATGGGTGGCATAGTTTCATTCATGGGGACACAACTGCCAAGACCCATAAGAAACAATAGACCTCTGCTGCATGAGAACACAGCCTAGCCCCAGATGTGAAGCATCACAGAAAACATCAAACTGGACTCCCTCCGCTGGAAGACAAAGGACTGGAGCACTTACCAACTTCTCCTTTAGATAATCTAAAGCTGCCTGACACTGATCAGTCCATATGAACGCTTGATCCTTCCTGGTCAAAGCTGTCAGAGGAGTCGCAACTCGGGAGAAATTAGCCACAAACCTCCTATAATAGCCTGCGAGACGAAGGAAAATTTGCACCTCTGACACAGTCTTGGGGGCTGGCCAAGACACCACTGCTTCTATCTTCGAAAGATCCACAGCTACTCCCTGTTGGGACACAACATGTCCCAAGAAATGAACTTATTGAGCCCAGAACTCACACTTGGACAACTTCCCAAACAACCGATGTTGGCGAAGAACTCCCAAAACAGCTCGTAGATGCTCTGCATGCTCCTCTTGAGATGTGGAGTACACAAGGATGTCGTCGATGAAAACCACAAAAAACTTGTCTAGGAATTCACGGAACACAGCACTCATCAACCCCATGAAAACAGCTGGAGCATTTTCCACGCCGAATGGCATTACAACAAACTCATAATGCCCATGACGACAGTGGAAAGCAGTCTTCGGGGTATCCTCATCCTTTACACGCATCTGATGATATCCTGACCGCAAGTCTATCTTTGAAAACCAACTTGCACCCTTCAGTTGATCGAATAGGTCATCAATCCGCAGGATAGGATAGTGGTTCATTATTGTCACTTTGTTTAATCGATGATAATCGACGCATAACCACAAACTGTCGTCGGCCTTTTTCACAAACAAAAATGGTGCACCCCACGGTGACAGACTTGGCCGAACAAAACCACAATGCAACAGACCATCGAGCTATATACGTAGCTCTCGTAACTCAGAAGGGGCCATCCTATACGGAGACATAGAGATAGGAGACGCTCCTGGCTGTAGCTCGATCCCAAACTCGATCTCTCATCGAGGGGGTAAGGATACAACCTCTTCTATAAAGACATTAGGGTACTCCTCTACGACCCTAGGAAACGCCAACTGTTGAACCTCTGAAGAACTCAGCATCATCCCAGCCATCATGGATGATAAGGATGAAACTCGTCTATGACTCATTCGAGGATCTCTCTCACCAACAAACACTACTTCCTCTCCATCTTCATCAAAGAAAACAACCTTCTTCCTGTATCAATCCACAATAGCCTGCACCGAATACAACCAATACATGCCGAGGATGACATCATATGGTTTTATTCGTAAATATAGGAAATCTCCCCAAGAGCGGTGATGCCCCAACACTAGCTCACAGTCTCTACATACTTCAAACAAGCTAGCTCGACCTCCAACTGGCGTACTCAATGCCAAGGGCACTGGAAGCCTCTATACTTCAAGTCCCAAAGTGTGGAAAATGGTAGGGGATATAAAGGAGTATGTCGCTCCTGAATCAAACAAGGCATACACCAAGGTAGAAAACAAGCAAAGGGTACCTCGAACGACATCTGGCTCGCCTGGGGCTGGGAACGCTAGAGCATGAAGCTGACCACAACCACCTCCGCGGCCTCTCTGACCCCGATGATGACCACCACCACGGCCACACTCTGCTCTCTGAGGACGGGGAGCGTTATGGGGCTGTCCTCTTCTTGCTCCATCTACCCTCGGGTGATCTAAAGCTGGTGCAACCTGATTCTGCTGCCTCGGCTGGAACTGCCTCAACGGAGGAACCTGGAGTGGAGCGCCTGGTGTACGATGACTTCTCTGAAAAGTCGGGCACTCCCGATGCTGATGACCATGACCACCACAAGAAAAACAAGCGCCTGATCCCTTTGAATAGGCTTGAGAGTTGCTACTTCCGGAGAAACGAGATGGGAAGGGCTGGGACCTACCCCCAGGTGAACAGAAACTCTTCTGTCCTGAAAACCGGGAACCCCGGACCACAACTCTTCTTCGTGAGGAATCATGACGAATCCCCTCTCGTGACGATCCGGTCCTGGTCAATGTCCTCTCAACCACCTCTGCCCTTTCCAGCACCTCAAGATATGTCTTCAGCATAAATGGGGTGACCTGGCGCTGGATCTCTGGACGCAAAGCCTCCTCGAAATGCCTCGCCCTGGCCTCATCATCAGGCAACAGGTCTGAAGCATATCATAGAAGGTTCCTGAAACGGATTCCAAACTCTCGAACACTGGAGCTCCACTGTCGAAGGGTGAGTAGCTCCTGGTGACTGGACGCCTTCGCAGTCGACGAAAGAAACTCGACTCTAAACCTGTCTCGAAACTCCTCCCATGAGATCGCTGACTCCTCACGATCCCCGAGGAACAAGAACCACCACTGTCTCGCTGCTCCACGCAGCATCGTCACAACCAAGGACACCCAGTGTTCCTTCCGAGCACGAATCGAAATGAAGCCTATCTCGACCTCCTCCAACCAGTCTTCTGTGACTGCATCTGAAATGGAACCCTAGTACTTCTGTAGACTCTGGCGCTGAAACTCTCGGAGTGTCTTCCTCCAAGTGTCATCGTCATCAACCTCTACCCGGCGGCGATCTGCTGGAACAGCCTGCTGGGCACCTTCTGTGCAAACCAGACGAGGACGTCGACCTGGAGCCATACCTATAAAATAACAACCTTTAGAGCTCCTAAGCCTAGAATATGGAAGACTCAACATTAATTAATTAATTATTTTGTTTTATTAATTTTTTTTGGTTACCTATCCCAAGGTCTACCCATTCAAACACAAGCGCAAAGGATAATGATGCATGATCCTTTCCTAGGTTCCTACCCTGCAATCGGTATCACTTGTTTAGTAGCCATTGTAAACTTAATGGTCCGTGCAACAGATAATAGGGGGCCCTGAATGCCTATGTCTCTGCCGGTCTCCAGTGTTTACCCCACTTGCTAAACATGAATGACACCGTTGCCCTACCATCCCATGCATCCTCACCTGTGCCTAACTCCAAACTCCATTTTATCCCTCAACCAGACCTCTGATACCACTCTTTCACGACCCCCTCCCCACAAAGTGTACCCCTCCTAGGCCGGAAATGTGAAAAGGGAGATAATGACCCCCGAGTCCCGCCTCCAGTAGGCCCCAGGTTGGAGACTAGCACCGACGGTATAATAAACATACAAATGGGAGGCATTACCCTCTAAGAGAACACATGCAGAAGAGAGAGATAGAATAGACTCCAACCAACTCCAACTCAGAACTGAGATATAAAAGGAAAAAAAGTACATATATGAAATGTCATGCAAAAGTACTACAACTGAAATGGAAAACTAAAAGTACCCAAAAGAAAGTAAAACGGCAGCGACCACAAGCCCGAACAGCTCCTCCTCCAACCGCAAGCTAGTAGTAACCAGCTTGATCTCCAACCTGCTCCAAGTGACCTGAAAAACAGTTTATAGGTACATAGGGTGAGTATAACAGTATACTCAGTAGGATCCTCCCCAAGACTCTCGTGAAAAAGTAAAGAAAGCATGCTAAATCCTAGTGAACAACAAGTGAAACTAACTCATCACCTAAAAAGGTATACTATGTTCCCAACCTCACCATGGCTACTCTCAACAAGTAACACATACAAGAATATAGCATATAGTAAGGAATATCAAGGGTACCCCACTACTACTTCCCCATTGGTTTTCCGCTTTTCCCCAACGACATACGTCCTGTGCATCTCTCTCCAAAGGCTTGCCCGCAGACACCAGGGCAAAGCTCCACAATCTGCACCTCGTGCACCACATAGGCTTGCCCGCAGACACCTGGGCTAAGCACCACACCATCCTCACAACCAAAGTAACCAGGTAGTTTCCGGGAGCCACAATAGCTCTTATAAAGTATATCATACGTCGAGTATTATACCTCAAGCCATCACAGCCCATACGCCGAGTAAGGATCCTCAAGCCATCACAACCTATACACGTTACACCTATAGTATTCCATAGGATACTATATCCAGAATATATGTGTGTGAAATAACCACAAGCCATTACAGCCCTCTACACACATATATGGGTAAAACTAACCACTGTGCCTACCAGCACAAAGATCTACCAAGAGAAGAGAGCGGGGCCAAAGTGGGTAGTCATCCATTCAACCTCCAATCAGAATGTTAGGGAAAACAACCCCCAGGGCTCATAATCCCAGGGGTGTCAGTTTCCCTTACGGACAGGGTGGAGTAGCGTATAGAAACACAAAAGTACAGAATATATAAGTAACTCACATCCACACTATAGGCATTACCTAGTCTTAGATACAACTGCAGCTAACGTCTCTCAGACGCCAGGCTGCTACTTCAAAGACTAGGTATCCTACAAGCACACAACCATTTGAAGAGCGTTATTAGATTACTCCATTCTCATTTTATCAGATCCAATGTACGTTAATAAATTCTTTAATCATTAATTAAGAATGAACAATTCCACATTAAACTGAACTGGCATCACTTCCAAAAACAACTGCTCCTTTTTAAGATTCACATCACCTTTAAATTACAGTATCTCCATCCCCGTGGATTTTCACCATTTAATCAAACATTCCTTATAGAATTACTTTTCCACATTCCCAGGCATTCTAGAAAAGCATCATATGCTTCTAAACACAAAGGAGGCTCAACACGGTGAGTAGATATACTACCCGTCGAGTCTTTTCCGCCTATAGAAAGATCATAGACCCATCCTCCATCGAGAGGCTAAACACGGAAAGCACGTGGCATACCCCGCGTGTCTTCGCCTCCTTCGGAAAGAGGGTAAGCAAGACCAGCTGTCTTGAGCAGTGGGGAAAAGTAAAGCAGAAAAACAACCAAACCAAACCACCAACATCAAACCATCACATTCATCTCATACCATCACCCTTGGTGTCCTCCCCGACACCCATATGCATAAACCGATGCATCTCGCCACACTAGGCGTCATCCGCTGCCACAACCACAAGTCTCCATGCCTCTACATATCACAACATCCATCCAAGCTCACATCACAGCACAAGAAGCAGGAAAAAAAACATCACAAAATGGGCTCTCGGCCCTTTGACAAGGCATTCAGCCTTCAAACACAATGAGCACTCAGAGCTCCAAACCACAAGGCATTCAGCCTTACAAGCAAGCGGGTAACTCAGAACCCTTTTGAAATTCCCACATAATCTGTTCTCTAATCTATATTGAATTAACAGATTTGTTATTCGTAGGTTCCAATCATGGATACCTAATCAGTAAGCTATCAAAATTAAATAACCATGATTACTTCCCTAATTTGATTATCCTCAAATTTGAACAACTACAACAACGACAATAACCAGATTTATTTACATGCCTCTTTATCTTTAGCCAATTAATTAACAATTAATTCCGGCTTTACGTTCACTATCAATTTATAATATGAACGAACAACAAATCAAAGAAAACATAGATATCACTATATCTAGGAAAACATTAGGCAAACCGTTATCATGGTATAAAGCAACAGCATGTGATCAACCAATTCTTTTAATCCGGTTCAAGTATTTAATTAGGTCAATTTCATTGTGATCCAAAGAGATAAATCATGCTAATTCTACGATTGCACATATAAAATTAGAGAAGCCATGAATCCCCTAACTCGAAGAGTTCTTGACGTCCTTTATCCACACAACAGGTCACGATCCTCCCCTTGTGACAACTGCATCCACCGGAGGATGCTTATATCGAAGATTGATCGACACGGCTCAGTTGCATCCAACAGAGCGGAACTGATCCTAGGAGTAAAGTTTGATTGTGCAACTCCTACGGGAAGGATTGAAAGGTTCTAGCGCCTCTTTGTTGAGGACAAAGGGAAAGAACAAGGGAGAATGATATCTCGTCCATTTTTAAGATTTAACGAGGTTCCAGTTTAAGATCCGGTTAATTTTCCATTAAAAACGGATCACATTAACCCATGCGGTTTGACCAAGTAAAACATTCCAAGCCTTGGGAATAATTAATATAGGATTTATGGCATTTGAAACGGCCTTAAGATCCCTTAAAATAAGGCTTTAAATGTATTTTACGTCAAAAGAAACGTCAAAAAGGGGGCAAAACTGTAGGAGTCTTGAAACACTATTCACCCACTGTTACTGTACACCTACCGATCTATGCTACCGATCTGTGCTACCGATCTTTGCTTCTGATCAGTGCTACCGATCAGTGCTACCGATCTGTGCTACCGATCTGTGCTACCGATCTGTGCTACCGATCCGTGCTACCGATCAGTGCTACCGATCAGTGCTACCGATCAGTGCTACGGATCAGTGCTACCGATCTGTGCTACCGATCTCTGCTACCGATCTGTGCTACCGATCCGTTCTACCGATCAGTGCTACTGATCCGTGCTACCGATCAGTGCTACGGATCAGTTCTACCGATCTGTGCTACCGATCTGTGCTACCGATCTGTGCTACCGATCAGTGCTACCGATCAGTGCTACCGATCAGTGCTACCGATCCGTGCTTCCGATCAGTGCTACCGATCAGTGCTACCGATCAGTGCTACTGATCTGTGCTACCGATCTGTGCTACCGATCCGTTACTGTTCATAAAAATGGAAACACTGTTCATAGAACTGGAAAATTAGCAAAGTGTTGGGGATAAGTCCTCTTGACCTCCCAGAACACCTCCAACACCAACATTTCACAATGTAATGCACCGGAGAGGTCCAGGCCATTACATTTATCATAGGAACATCATGAACATTCTATACTCAAATAATATTAATCATGTTCTTTTGTCCAATATGACCAATCCCTTGATTATGAAATTGATTTTCCTTTTCTAAGATTATGTAGAATACATTTTTAGCATCAAAATCATAATTTAAGTAGTATCGTGTTTTGTTTCCATCTCATCAGTACACATCCATATTCAAACACGTTCACCCAAAAATCATTTTTATGAAATAGTACATAACTACCTCCATCATAGTGTTATGATACTACTAATAACATGTGTTTCAATTAATCATCATAAAATTATTCTTCCATTTTAATCTCACATTTCACCATAATTTTATATCCAAATCGGTTTATTTTAATTGACGTATCATTTATAAATGTTATTGAGTAATAATTTCACTTAGAAGCACCAATTAAGTTCATTAACAATCATGTCTTGTGTGAATAAAATCCACTATACAAAACCATTGGTAATTTGTTTATGATGATTTGACTGTTACATAAACAATAAATGTCTTATATTTTAATTTATTTTTCATATTATGATTATTTATAGTAATAAAATCCGTAACAAATTTGGAAGGTATAATATTACTTTTAGTTATTAAAAAATTTTCTCGAGCTTTAGTACAAAATAATTATATTTTTTGTAATAATTAATTAATTGAGTTAGTTGAGTCCCCGTCATAAATTTCTCCATGAATCCTCTAGGATGATATACACATTTTTAATTGAAATAAAGTATCCTTTAGGTTTTCTTAAATAATACAAAATGAAAAAAGTGTTCATATAATGAATACATTCTTTAAAAAACTACTGGTTTTCCAAATGTTGAAACATACTCTTCTTCAATCAAATAACCATCTATTTTAGGTCCTTTTTGAGAAAAAATATTTTTATTTATTCCCGAAAGTTTCTTATTTTGTATTGATTTATTATTTTAATCTTCTATGTTTACATTTTTATCACTTTTTAAAATCAATTTTTGATTCATATAATTTTCAGAATTTTGAGAACCATCTTGTTTTTCAATTAATTAAACCTTATTTAATTGTGAATTTTAATCATAATTTTCACTAACACATTGAAGAACATTTTAAACCTGTGAATACGATTTTTATCAGCTGAATTAAATTTAATTATTATTTGAAACATCAACACTTTCTATAATATTCTCCATCATGATTTTTTTATATTTTTGTGAATATTTTTTTTATGGTGAATTGAATTTTTTTGAATTACTTTTTAGCCTATATAACATGTCTTCTTGAAATTTATATTTTTTTCGTCCTTTAACCACATAATAATGTATACATTAAAATTATTCACCTTATTGGTAAATTTATAAAAACATTAAATCACAATTTACATATTTAACACTTTATGAAGAATGGAATAATTATTTTAGTATTAATTATTTTATTTTTTTAAATATGTGTTCTCATTCTCTATTTTTGAGGTCTCTAAATGAAACCTTTTAATTTCTCACATCATAACAATTTTTTTTTCTATTTCATCATTAATTTCAACATTTTTAAATTCATTACTATTGAAATCTTTTTTATACTATTATTTAATAAATTATATTTCTTCAACTTTAATTGATGTCTCAATTTCATCTTCATCCTCACTACTATCATCTTCTCCAAACATTGATAAAAAACATTTATTTAAATTTTATGAATTTTTTTTATTTTATCCCTTTAATGTAAACCATTAATTTTTAAAATTAATAGATTTAATCTTTCAAGAACTCTCTATCAACTCATTCTAATTAAAACAAAATTCTTCTCAATTCATCTTTGTACAATTATTTTGAAAAATATCCAATATTTCTACAGTAAAAAAATTCAATGGTATATTTTTTTAAAACATTTTTTTTCACTTATCACACATATTGAAATTAATGATATGGGTTTATAAAATTTCAATTCAACATATTAATCCTCATCTATATTATATTATTAAAAAACATATTCTTTAACATTCATCTCATATATAAAATATTTAAAATATGTTTCCCTATGAAATATAATATTATATGTAACACACCTTTCCTCAGTTCATAAGTAATAATTTTTTTATACATAGAACCCAATGGAAGTGTATTTGATTGAGGGTAATTAATATCTATAACTTTTTCATAGAATCTACGTATAAGATATGTAGAGGCCATTCAGAACCCGTAATTTATTTTTTATTCTAACCAAAACCTCTAATAGTGTTCACAATTTCATTAACTACAGTGAAAAATTCATCCATAATTTCATCATTATTTATTATGGGAATTTTAAATTTCAACCTCTAATCATCTAATATCAATTTCTTCACTTTAAAATTTCCATTATAAATAATTATTTCACTTTATCCCAAAATCCATTTGAAGTCGTTCTTCCTTTCACTTTGAGAAAATAATTTTCTAAAAATGTTGAAAATAAAAAATTCTATTATGAAAAATTATGCGCAAAATTACTTATATAGACTAATATCATTGAATAAACTTTATCACGAGGGATAAAACAATTAGTATAATATTCAAAAATTTCTAGAATGATTGGTAACATTTATGGTGGAATTTGATAATTAAATATATAATAATTATTCCAATTAAACGTGGGAATTCTTGTGATTTCAAAATATTAATTTGATCCATTTCCTAATAAAAAATTGGTGAATAAAAATATAAATAAAAAGGTTCATTTTTAAAAAACTCAATATACTATACCATCATTGGTGATAATCATGGATAATTAAACCAAAATTTTAATATTCCTGCATGATCAGTAAAAATTCAAAAATATATGGGCGAATCAATGAATTTATATATCATTTAATTTATATTCAAAAAAATAACAACTTTAAAGTGAATAAATATATTTCTTTTCCAAACAAAACTATATCAAAAAAGAAATAGGAAATTTATAATTTTGAAAGGTTTACCTTTCAAAATGTTCAATAAAATCCTTAAAATGTTCTACTGAAATATATGATCACATGATATAGTTGAGTTATCATTTTGAAAATAATGAGAAGGGTATATCATTTAAATTTTTATATAAAAATGTATCTTGACTTTTTTAAATTGATTATGATCAAACAAATATAATACTTTTTTTATATTAAATCCTATTTCTCAAAAAAAAGAAGAAATATTTGTTGTTATTGTTTTTCATATAATTTCACAATTCATGTAGTTACATTTGAATTTAAAAATTGGTGTATAAAACTAGTGCTTCTTTCACTTCTACTCTCATTTATTCTTATTTTCCTTCTCAATTTATCTTTATTGCACTACAATAATTTCAAATTAATAGAAAATATAATTGATAATATTAATAATGATCTTTCTTCATAATATTTAAAATTTAAAATTAAAATTTATAAATAAAACCACCTTTGAATATTTTTAAATTATTTACATTTAAATGTAATCCCTCAGATCATCCCATCCTTGTTAGTAACATTTTATATATTTATGAAACTTTTCAACGAGTATTGATCCTTTATTAGTATTATGAACTATAATGATGTAATTTCCATGTAGTGAATTATAAATTGATTCTCTAGTCTATCACACTAAACTATTGGAAAACTGTGGATTCACCTTCACTTATCTAGTTACCAGTGTGTATCACTGAATATTGAATATTGACCCTTTTATATCACAAAGTGGACCATATATATAATAGATTGAACCTTATGAATAATATATTAGTTTTATCATAATATAATGTTACCCTTATGTGACAGATAACGGCCCTTATATATTACATAGTTACCCTTATATATCAAAGAGTATCCCGAACCTATCAGAATAATTTTCACACATTATAAGAAATATTCTGAAAACCTTTAATAAAGAGTCATTATATTCATTATATTTTGATCATATTTTATTCATT
The DNA here is from genome assembly GCA_963277665.1 of Viscum album. Classification (NCBI taxonomy): domain Eukaryota; kingdom Viridiplantae; phylum Streptophyta; class Magnoliopsida; order Santalales; family Viscaceae; genus Viscum; species Viscum album. The sequence goes on along the minus strand of OY728153.1, from coordinate 1,350,704,234 downwards.
TTATTCCCAAATGTTTTTTATGATGTTATTTATATATAATTTTGAATCTGAAGTGCCAATTCATTATAATTTATGAATATTGCATAAAATGGTAAAATAGTTCATTTAATTGATTTATAAAACTTATATTATAAAATTTTGTATATCTATTAATTTATACTTATTTTAATTTTTTATGGTAATGACTCCTAGACATAGGTATAGAGTGAAATTTGGACATTTCCTTAAAATTCTGCAAGAAATTTATGGCTAGAATTGAATAAATAAATATGTCTCTTGATCCATAAAACATTTATCCAAATCCATAGTATTTGTTTCTAAAGATGAAAATGAAAAAATATTGAAGGTATTTTATTAAATTTTTTCTATTCAAATGTCTTTTTATGATTTCAGAAGATAAATTTTAATAATGTATGTTTTTAGGGAATATTTTCATTTATAAGACTTGTTCTGATAAAAAGTAAAGGATTGAAAAACATCATATATAAAAATGGATAGAAATTTACTCTATGTGTATAAGAATTTTAACAAGAAATTAATAAGAGTAATATAATTGTTTTAGGATTATTTTGTAATATATTAAAACATTTTATAAAAATCATAAGACATCTATAAATCTCATAAGACATTGATTTCACATTGAAATATTGCTAAGGATACATATTACTATTTCTCAAGGAAATTCCTAAGATTCAATCAATTTTGAAATATAGAAAGAAGATGGCTCACAGAAGAGTAGTTCCAAAGTTTTACATGTTCTTCAAGACTATTCACTATATTTATATACCTCTATTCATGTATCCTAATCATATATGGCCTTATGTATTATAATGAATATGATCAATTGTAATACATGATTTAAACATCCTTCAAAATAAATGAGGTAAGATATGGATTCTGTGCAAGAAAAATCTAAGGATTCAAGGGGTATTCTATGGAGAATGGAACCATTATTAAAATAATGGAATCAATGATAATGGGGGATTATTATCAATTGATGTATAAGGAAATTATGTCACAATAAGAAGAGAGAAAGGGAGAAAGGTTGTGTTCTCTCTCTCTATTTATTATTGTGATATGATACTATTATTTTTAATTTTTTATTTGATTTATTCTATTATAAAATTAATTATCCTACAATTTTCACCATTATTGTCTCTCTTATTTTTTGGTATATACTTTGGGTCATTTGGGATGAGAAGGAAATCCAATTTTAATTATTCAGTTTTAGAATTTAATGAATAAAATATATTTCTTTGGTTAATTGATTATAGTTTTTAGTGGATGTTTATATATTTTAATGTGGTTGTATTTGATATATTTCTACTAAGTCTATAATATCATTGATTAATGATAATTTATATTCCTTTACTTATTTGTCTGTATATATATTAGAATATACTAAACATTGTAGTTATGTCTTTGAAATTGTTGCACTGTTTTTAAAGGAAGTGAAACATTATTGGGTTCCTTATAGAAAACATAACATGATGGGTTATTTAAAAAGTAAACACAGAGTTAATTACAATATTATTGTTATAAATACAATTTCACACATATGTAATAAAATATATAGCAATAATAAATTTCATGAAATTTATCCTCCACTACATTCATTATAAGCAAGGGTGAAAGGTGATGTAATTGTGGAACATCTCATTCGTAAGTTAATCAGAAGAAGTGTAAAATGTTTATAGAGAATAATGGAATTATAATTTAATAAAAAACCTATTAAAGATCACTTTTTATCAAATTGATTTCAATCACCATGATTTATTTACATTAATCTATTTCTAAAATTAAAAACGAAATCACCTACCCCATTTTTTACTCAAAAGTGACAACTACTTTTTGAGCACCCATCTCTTAACAAAAACCATTCTTTTCACTATAAATTAAATAAAACTTGTATTTAGACAGAATTTTTTACAACATTGTGTTTAGAGTGGTAAAAACTAAAAACAATTATTGGGGATTTAGCCCAAAAAAATTAACTCTTAAATTGGATGAAAATATTTGGTACTAACCGGACATTATATCATTATCCTACAATCACGACAACCTTACATAAAAAACGTAGGTAATAAAATTTAAAAGTTTATTTTTCTATAAATTTTCTTAATAGGCTCAATTCAAACAATATATATTCATTTCGATAAAATAAATAAGGTAGGAAACTCTAACCAAGGAGTAATAGATCATTGTGCACTACACTTTTAATATCTAAATTACCAAATATCTACACATTCTTTTTAATCAAAAAATTTACTAAAGACAATATTAATATTTTTTAAAAAAAATATTTCATGGGATTTTGTTGGGGGAAACCATTAAATATGGTAACGATTTCACCTAATTTATCTTAGTATTGAAGATAAGGGAGTGGGAATGAGAATTTAATGTATATATATTTTTCTCTAAATACAAGGGTAAACAATGAAGGGTTTTCAATGTGCAGTAAATTGTTAGGATGACATATAACGTAATTTTTTATAAATATTATTTATTAAATTTAAAATAAATTTCATTATAAATAAAATCTATCTATGAATGATTCGGGAGATGCTATATATGAGTACTCATGGAGGTTTAAGAGATGTTGTTCAAGTTTCCCACACCAATACAGTGAAGAGAATCATGTATTAATATTTTTCTATCATGTACTTCTTGATAGTGATCAAATTCTACTAGATGTATCTATGACATGATCACTTATTGAAAAATAAATATTAAAATAAATAGTATTGATAGAGAGGGTATCCCATAGATTCTAATAATTTAACACCATATGTATTATTATAAGAGGATTGCACGATGTGTTATCATCAGACTCATCCACTCAACTGGAATCTAAGCTGGGGGAACTAACATCCATGTTTATACAAACATCTATCAAAAAATTAAGTAAATAGTAAACACTAGTGAAAGTATGTGGATTTTTTTATTCTCTTAATCATTATGCTAATCAGTTTGTTGAGGTGTCTCTAAGAGAATATTATGTTATAACATTCCAGTAGAGATAGGTTTACCTGCCAATTTCATGACAAGGAGAACCATCACAATTTTTTTTTCATATTGGAATCATCAAAATCATGAAAGACCATTAAAAAAGTAATAGAACATTTAAAACCCACCCTTTTAATGACCATACAGACAAACATTAAATTATCCATATTATAAAATACACCCATTCAAGTAAAATAATTTTTCTGAACAACTGCTAACCAAATATAACCCCCCTTGGAGAATCCAAATCGATTAGAGGTTAAAGAGTTGAGGAATGAAGCGATGGAGATAAAAACCATTATTTTATGAATTGTAGAGAGATTGTCCAAGAACCAATGAAAATTTACATCTCAACCTGTTAAGAAGACTAATAGTAATTATATCCTCTTTACAAATAGAATTTGTAAAGAGATTCACCCTACGGACACATCTGATACCAAGAAAACCCCCAAACATGATGAGAGTCAATATAATAAATCGGGATAGATCCTTGAAAACAAATACCAGAAGGGAGAATAAAATGGATATAAAGAATATATAAAAGTAATAAAAGGAGATATAAGACATGAATGTGAAAAATTAATGAAATAAGAAAGACCACACAATCCTATTTCCATCAAGCTATATTTTTTCAGTGAAGATATTAGAGGAATACATTTAAATAGAAATTATATAATCTATTTAGTAAGTAGAGATTCGAATCCTACTCCGTAAATTCATCACAATAATTCAAAAGTATATCATTATTTATATGATATTTATAATAAAAATAAGATACAATAATTTAATTAATGAGTAATTTTGAGAAATGGTGTCCCAACATTGATCACCACCAATTTCCCACAATGTTTCACGATATAGAGACATTATCTATCCCTTATAACAATGATTATATGTAATTTAATGGTAATTTTTATAATCTAAGTGATTATTTAAATATAATTACATAATATCTGTTAATCTAATTACTTATAGGTGTATTAATTCCCTTAATATTAGTGGTAAAACATGAAAATAGGTCTACTAATTTCAAACTGATTTCATGGAATATTTTCTAATCATAGTAATACACTTGACCATTCCATAAAAAATTTATGTAACTCAATAATATGATAACTGAAACCCATAATAGTCACACAGAATCCTAGGATATCATTATTTGAAGAAATCTAAAAGCATCATAAATCAATATGAAGGAAGCCTCGTGATAGAGTATGGATTAAAAAAATTCCACATAAATGCAATTCATTTTATAAAGTACCCATGTGATGATCAATTTAATGTTTAAAATAAATAGTTAAATATAAATTTATTAATATTTTTTATTTTTTAAATTATAAGAAATATTATATTTTTTTATTTTTTAATGGAAATTAAATCTTATAATTGATAAAGCCATGTCTAATTTAATAATTAAAAATCCCCAAAACCTTTAATTGGTTCCCTTATAAATTTATCTTATGTTTGTCTCCCTCATGGGATGGGAAAAGTTATATGTAATTACTATACATCGATTAAGAGGAAATTATGATTTAACTTTTCAGGTAAATGTTTCATGAAATAGGATTGACTTTTTAATATATACCTAGAATAAATCAAAATTCATTATATATATAATTTTTAATAAGTAAATGTCAAAACATGTCAGATATACCCAAATAAAGATCAATCCACATATAATAAAGATTATAAAGAAATAAATTAAACACATGTAAGGAGAATGAATAATTTAGTATATCTCAAACTCATATTAGGCCAGTAATATTCATATAGGTCAAAAAAATAAGACTAACCATACTGAAGAATGAAAAAATGAAGTCATTCATATTAGAATAAAAAATAGTTGGATGGGGTGTATAAATTAGTAAAATTTGAATCTAGAAATTTGGAAAGATAATTTACACATTCCCTATATTAACTATATTTTAGAAATATTGAAAATAAGAAATAACTATTGTTACTTAGATGGATTTTCAAGATACGTTTATTCTCCCATTTCATAAGAAAAACAAAATAAAATAACCATTAGGCATCCATGTTGTATATTTACTTATAGAAGGATTCCATTTGGATTTTATAATCCATAAAGTAAATTCCAATAATGAATTATAAGTATTTTTATAACCATATTAATTATTTCTAGGAAGTGTTTTTTTTGGATTAATTCCCTTTTTTAGATACTCATTTTAATATGTTTTTTGAAAGATCATAATAATTTAATTAAAACCTCTATTGAAAACATTCCTAATTTAAATTTTGAAAAGTTCCATTTCATTGTGTAAATTATAATATTCATTGGTCATGTTATATAATAAAAATGGATTTAGCTGGATCTGTTTATATTTTATGTGATAAAAGGATTTCATTTTGTAACAAGTGTGACGAATTATAAATCATTTCTTTGTGCATATAATTTTATATGAGATTAATCATAAACATTAGAATGATTTTTCTTCCACTTTATAGTTTAATATTAAAATATATTTATTTTACTTTCGATGATGATTTTGGGGAATATTTTGATGAACAGAATGGTAAAATGGTCACACTAGAAGAGATGTACCCACCAAACTAAGAGCGAAACATTTAACTACTTCACAATCCTTCTAACCATGATTTTAGAGAATTTTTATTCCAATAGTGTGAAGGAAGTACTAAAATCATTTAATATTTCTCAAGAACACTGGATTCGTCTCATAACCACTACACACCAACTGAAAATGAATTCTTAGTATCTACTTTCACTTTAGATAAATTAATATATTATTTTCAATGCGCTAAATTAACTACTTGTTTTGATGAAGCTACCCTTAGGTTCTTAATGAATAAAGAATAATATAAATAAAAGATATTATAATGTAGAACTGCACATAAAGAATTTAATTTATATATCTATGATAATAAATAAATCTATTAACCAAGAAACATTTAATTTTTGTAGCCCGCCCAATACCATGGAAGTGGAAATTTTAGGAAAGGATCCAATTTATAACAAAATTCAAATATAGAAGTTGAGTTTGATTGGTGTAAAGTTAAAATGGTATGATGATATATTAAAAAACATATAATCCCCATTCCCAATATCTCTTGAACCCATGATAAGATCTTAGGATATATTTTAAATGATAATTTTATATTTGGGAACATCCATATATGTAGAAAATCATTAATTTTGAAATGATGAAAATATGATTACCTAAAAGTTTGATATAATTTATTAATGATTTTTTCTATTCTCTAGAATATAGATGCCACTTTTTAATTTAATAGACTACTAGTAATGTTTTATAATTAGGTATGTACAATAATGCATTCATTTTGGATGTCAATGATATTTATTATAAATTTATTTAATGATTGGTTGATGGAAATATCACTATGAGGAAATAGATTCCCCAAAAACAATGAATTTGTTTTTAAATATTTAATGTTTTTTCAATATCCTTCAAGGGAATTTTTTCAATCATATTGGTAAATCTTACATACTATTGGTAGTTTATTGTATTTAAAAATTAGTGGATACTAATGAAAGATAAATTGATAATCATAATGTGTCTTTCTTTAATTCTATAATTTTCAATAGGTTTGGTGTTCTTTGAGTGGTTATCACTGACCAAGGGAGTCTTTTTTATCAATAGATACATTGAGGATATGATAAAAACTATGGAGTAAATCAGAATTCACAACACCCCATCATACATAAACTAATGTTCATGATGTTTTTTAAAATATTGAAATTATTGGAATCCAATAGAAATATATCAACCCTGATAAAAGGGATCAGAGTAAAAGGTTGGAAGACACCATATTGGATTATAGGAATGCTTACAAACTCATATTGGAAAGACCCCATATTGGTTATTTTATTTTAAGATTCATCAGTTACCTATTGAACTTGAGAGAAAATATACTAGGTGGGTATGGATATGAATTTGAATCAGAAAACAAATTTTAATAAAATAATACTAAATCATTGGTATATTGAACAAATAATAAGATAAGATTTTTTGGGATCAATGAAATATAATGAAATAACTATAGTGTATTGGGGAAAAATTATTTCAACAGAAATACTCCCATTAAGGGTTTCAAGTGTTACATTAAAATTCAAGATTCAAACTAATAAATTATAAATTTTATTTTTGGTGGGAAAGACCTTTTAAATTAACTAATATATATATATATATATATTTGTTTTTTGAAGATAATTAAATATGTAAACAACAACCCATTAACTATTAATATGTTTTAATAACCTGAATGCCTTATATTTCAATTTATTTTTGGATAATACCCCTTTTGAGGGTAGAGTCAGAACACTTACAAAGAAAATAGGATTAGAGACACATTACATTACCCAGATGTCTTAGAGGTATAGGGGAAAAATAATCCGAGACACTACTTGAATAAATAATATTGATATTTTTCATCAGCACCAATAGTGGATATTAATATCCTCAATCCTATCTACTTATAAGAAACTATCAGGTTATTCGTTTCCCTACAAATTTATCAACTCCTATGTATAATTTAAAGTGTATTTCAAAAAAAAATATTTTTTAATATTTTAAGGACTAAATATAATTTATATGTGGGGGAGACAATGTACATTTAGATATTAAAATTTTGGGTTTTGTTTTTTTAATATTTATTCTTTTTTAAATATTTTTGTTTGTTTATTTTTTATTTTTTAATTATTTTAAAACCCATAGATCTTAATTTAAATTATATTGTAAATTTTGAACCTATTAAACTAATGCTAAACTAATTTGACTAAATAAATGAACTTTTTTGAATTATAAAATATAGTTATATTCAAATTCAATTTTTGGAAACTAATAAAAAGGCCCTAGATTTTTTAATCTTATGTCAAGAAATACATACCTATACTTAAAATCATATACCAAAGATGAATCATTATCCATCGGAACAGCTTCTTAAAAATTCCATCTATTATTAAGATAAAAATTACATGCATGAATAACTTGAATATTTTGATAAATCTAGTAAAATAATTTTCACATTGAGGACTATGTTTTTTAAATGATTGTGGTGTAATTTTCTATTAATAATATAACATTGGAAAACAATTTTATTCTACATTTCACTGACTTTGGACCCTTGTACCCCATAAAAACCATGAATGACCTTAACATGAGACTAAATTAAATGCCAAAAAATCATATCTACCATGATAAAAAAGTTAATACATGATCCCAATTCAATTTAATTATGGGAGAAGGAGATATCCGTTATTAAATGGGGTTGTATGAAAATAGAAAATTATTCAATATTATCTATTCTAGAGGTTTTGTTTAAAAAAATTCTTGAATATTTTGTTAAGGTTCTAAAAAACATCATAATATAAAAACAATATCATTCAAAATTGGCTTAGGTAATTTCACACACCAACTCAAAAATTCAAAGAACCTCATTTCCATCAATATAAAATATGAAAATAACATTATAGAATAAAAATAAATGAAAATTGTTCAAGGTAACATGGGGAATAGATGACTAATATTACTGAAGTGATAATGTTTTGAACTAACCTTTTAATGTTTAGAGGTTTTGGAGTTGAATCGTGAAATTTGGAGAAAGGGGCACAAATATTGTTGAGGGAAAGTGTAAATCATTCATTATGATTCAAAATAGATCATCCACTCCATTCAGTGAAAAAGGATTCTCTCCACAAAACTCACTAAACCTTATATAGGAGAAAAACCCAAATAAGTCTTAATGACATGCACATGTTATTCCATTAATAGAAGATATTTTAAAATTCATCGTGCCTATGGTTAAAATTTAATGATACTAGAATGGTAAAAACATTTATTTATATTCAAATGGTGCGAGTTAATTAAAATTTAAGTGTGAATAAATCATAAATGAATTGGATGTGATTCATTAAGAAAATTGAATAGATAACATTTAAGAGTCATGATAAGATTTAGTAACATGGTATTGAAAAATTGATTCAAATTAGATGGTGTTTTGAATGTACATTGGGTAATGTTATTGAATTTCACTACTATTGGAGTGATATTATTATGTGGGATGTAATTAAAATAGTCAATAAATTTATTAATTTTTTTAATCTTCAATTTATTTTATTCTATCATGTTTAATTAATTAATTTTTTATAGAGTATTAGAATTTATTTGTCAACTCATAGTAATTTCTAAATATTTACAATCATAGAAAAATTATATATTTAATTTTTTTAACTTCAGGAATAAATGTATGAATAAGCACCAATTTTTATTTTTTAATTTAATAAATAGAAAATAGAATGGTTGCATATATGGAGTTAAATTTTTCTATGAATTAGAAATTATGTATATATTTTTTGGATGTAGCTAATCAAATATATAACTCTTTTAATATATAAAAATATTTCAATAATCCATAAGAAATTTTATATGAGGATAAAAATGAATAAATTTAACCAGATTTAGAAATACTTTAGGTAAAATTTTAATATATTCTATATATTCATAAGATAATTTATCATTACATGAGAATTTATATATATAAATATAAATATAATTAACGGTAATAATACTTATTTTTAACCAAAGGAATATTTCGTTTGAGTTAATGTTGAGTAATTGTGTGGAATCATCCCTATGTATGTAAGTGTATTTAATGAATTCATAATAATTTTTATGATGCTTTTAATAATTATGATATTTTTTAAACATTTTGTGAAATAATTAGGAATTTTATCTCTTCAATACTTTTTTCACTTATTAATACTTCTCAAGGGACAACATATGTATCATAAGGGGTATTCATAAGATTCTTCCATTTTTAAATCATTTAATAATAACGATAATGAAACAGTAGTTCATAATGTTCAAATTTACTTCAATCTAAAGATTTGCATTTACAAATTATCTTTCTTAAAGCCCAATAATAGGAAACTAAATGAATTATAATTAAAAGTCTTTATCTTAATATATAATTTAAATTTAGTTAAAATAAAGAGTGATGTTTTTAATTTTATTGAATACTTGGCCACAAATTAAAAGGGATATTTAGAAGGAAAAAAATATATTCTAAAATTCAAGGAAGGGAGAATATTAGGGGGTATTTTCTAGATAATTTTTAAATAAATAGGTATTTATAAGAAGATAATATGGAATCAAAGTAGAATACTCTAACTCTAAATGTTTTGTGCAACTATAATTTAAATTTTTCAACTTTTAGTATGCATCCTCCTAGGCTGTATTATGTGTTTTGGGATGTGAAAATGTAGAATTAATTTGATTGTGCCACAGTTCTTGTGGGACATAATAGGTGAGGCATGACCCTTGTGGTGTGCTAGTGGTTTTTTTGGGTGTATATCCCCCACTACATTGTCATGAAACAGTTGGGGTGTGATGTATATTATATTGGTGTGAAAGAATGACAACATATTTGATGAGGTATAAGTGGTGATATTGAAACTTTTCCTTTATGTTAAAGTGTTATAAAAATAATACCTATACTTCGATAGAATTGATCTGATCCATAAATTCAATTTCTATTCATCTTTAACCAATGAAAAAACATGGATTTTGTTTCCTTATAATTCAACCATTAACAATCCTTGGTAATAATGTAAACACACAAGAAAAATAACTAGGCCACCTATAACATTCTGTCGTGTATTCTTCAATATTTTTATAATGTATGTGGTTACTATATTCTCAATTCATTGATAGACACTTGTATTAAAATAAATAAAACACATAATAGCTCTAGATTAGTTGATGAAGCTCAAACCATGATCTCTGATGATAAATTCTAGATGTAATGCATGAGTATTGTTGAAATGTGAAGTACAAGTGATAATATCCCATATATTGTTGCAAACATCTAAAATGACGAAGAAATAATCAATGGGTATTAATGAATAATGAGGCTACTATAAATGATATTCACATATCTGAAAAGCTAAAGATAGATTCATTTAGACATTATTCTATATAATTATTGTTCCAAGTTACCATTTTTAGTGAATAATGACATATTTATTTGTAGAATCAAATAACGTATCTAATTTATTCACATATAAATTTTAGGAAATATTAATTTTTAGAAGATATCCACATATCATATTCTCAATATACCCAAATAAGTCATGTATCATAATGAATTATGTTTGGATTTATATAGAATATTATTTTGATGGGCATTATGTATTCATTTCAAAAATATAGGTGATTTCATAAAGGGATAAAAATTACATTTATGTTTTTATTAAGAGATAATTGAGGATGTGGAGAAGTTATGGGATTTTGAATACCACATAAATAAACATGATAATATCTTAGTCTTATACATATTGAAATGATTAGTTCCTTCAGATATATTAACAGATGATTATATAATGTAATAAAATGGAAACATAGTTCATGGGAATTTATTAAATATTTAGAGTCATTTAAGAATATTTTACCAAAAAATTATAATGATTTTGGGATTTTCTCTCTACAAAAAAAATAAATTGAATACCATAGAGATTTATCCTCTAATTTTTATCACAATTTTTCAATTATTTTAGTGAAAAATAATATTGAGATAATCGATGATTTTTCTTGTAGTGTTCATAGAGGAGGGAAAAAAGAATTATGTGAAAAGAGAATTTGATGAAAAAAATTTATTTATATTCATATATATTTTTATAAAATGCATAAGATAGATGTGATAGAATTTTAGGTAGAGATTATTGTTCTTTGGCATAAAAATTCTAAATAAGATCTTCATGTATTATTGGTGTGATTAGTTTCTGAGAAAAACTAATAGTTCTTTCATCCATTGGGAAATAATAATTTTAGAAGCTCAATATATATATTTATATATATATGGGATAAGGATTCAGATCCATGAAATATTATGAGTGGGAGATTTTATGTGCTTTTGTATTTGATGAATGTGAGGAGCATCCAAATTCCACCAGATCTAGAAGGTGAATATTGAATCCAGTGAAACTAGTCATTACTTTTTTTGATGATCTTGTGGGAATTAAAAGGTAAGGGGTATCAATCATTCAATTTGGAAAATAATATCCATATAAGAAAATTTTTCTACCTAAAAATTATTTTTTAAGACATATTATGGTATATGATTTTGGATTTCTTTTCAATTCAGAGAATAATAGATATTGGAGTGTCAAACCAATTGCTGAGAGATTGTAATTTGATTGTTTGACTAGTTTTATTACATTTCCTCTATAGTGAAGAATCTACATTGGGGTCCTAATAAACATGAATAGTGTAGGATTTGTTATAAACCCTAATAAAAACATTTTTATTTCATTCAATATTACTACAATTTATCATGAGGTGATATATCGAGAAAACATATAGTTTTTCGAAAACCTTAATAAGTTAGAGATGATTAATTTAAATAAAATGGAATTCATAAAAATAATCCACTAATTCACCCCTCGCCCTAATTGATTATCTGGACTATGGAATTATATGTGGTATTAATGGGAATGTTACCACTAATGATATCAAAAGCATTGAAGATAGAATCAAATAAGGATACAAATGAGTATATAACCTTTATATCAAAAAATTTAAAAGAGTTAAAAAAAATAAGATAGAAAAATAACTTTCTAAGAATACTATAATGAGAGGAGAGGATAAATGGAATTCATCCATATCATAAAATAAAATTTAATATGAAATAAATCTTCATTCATATTTTTAGAAGATAAATGTAAAGACAAATTCATCCCAGAAGTTATACTCTCTAGTCAACATAATATCTAAATATATTTTTTTATAGATTTTAAGCTGTTTGTGAAGAAATAATGAGAAATTTTATACTCACTCTTGGAGATTAAAATTAAATTTTATTCTAGTGATGATGAGGAAACAATATCATGTTTTTACTCTAGGGGATACTCATGAAATGAAAAATCATATCAATCGATAATCACTCAATATGTTTACAATTTAATTATGATTGCTTCTTCCTTAGAAAAAAGGCCCTTTTAATAGAATAATTGTTATTTAATCTCCACTCAAATAAAATGGGAAGAAAATTGATGAGGAAAAGTGATATGATAGAAAATATTTCTTAATAGATTTTATTGAAATGTTTTGTTGAGATGTATATTATAGCTATCATCTTATGTCTCAAAACCCAACTTGATGAATGGATACAATCAGGAATGGATGATGATTCAAATATTAATGAATTTTTTTCTATGTTCAAAGTGAATGGAAAGAAAATAGTTGAAACTTAGTAGAATTAAAAAACTTCTAATAAAGAGAATAACATCTATCCAGAACATATTTCAACATGTGTAGTAACAATGAAGAACACATAATAGAAATCTATATGTAATATGTTTTCCCACAAAACATTTGGTGTACTGGTCACACAGAAGAAGAAAAGACCATTTGTTTTTTACTATAGAATATTTGGGAACATAATCACTTTATTTTTCAATGACAAAAAGACCAAATATGTTATAAAAACATTGTCCCTTCCATAATATTAATCCGGGTTAGACCAAATACGGTATTTATTTCTTAGTAAATGCTCTATTTTTTTAAACATCATTCATATATAATGTAATTTCACATAGATGAATGAATTTATTGGTTAAAAATCATAATGTTAAACTCCACCCATATGAATTAAAAGGATGTATATTATCCTAAAAATGTCCAAGTAAGCTCAAAAATAGGTTTATTATTTTAGAGAAAAAAATAAGCATTAATAATTTTTTTATCAAAAAAATATATGAACTCAATAATACCCTCTAAGAAGCCAAAAAGACAAATTTGGATGAAAAAACAATATCTTTTTCTAGATGTGTAGGATGTGTTAAAAATTATTTTATAAAAAAAGAAATTTATGGGAATACAATATTTACACAAGAAAAAAATTATTTCAAGAATAAACAAATCACACTTCACACTAATCATGGATATTATAATAAATAAAGGATATGGTAAAACTCTCACATTTAATTTTTTTATAAAATAAAATAGTAAATTAACCGTATTCACTTATATATTTTGCGTATTATATTCGTGATTATAATGAATGGGATTAAAGGTGAAGCATGTTGTACGAGTGAGAACCAGAGATGTAGTGGGTATTTTTATATTCAATATAGTATGTATGTAGAATATATAAACATGGATTGATCTTATATTTGGTATTTGAAATAATGAGTACTGATGAAGAGACTCCTTGTTTAATGTATGTATGCTTTCAATGTTTGAAATATAGATAAATAATTTTATTTTATAATTTTATTATATTTCAACATCATGAAATAAATTATTGATGATATTTTGCATCATCAATATGTTGATGATTTTTTACCTTTATAGTGATCCATGTTGATAAAAGAGGATTCCAAAACATTTGAAAAAAAATCCATAATTTTCTAGACAACCTGGTTAAAATAAATAAACTTAAAGGTACTTATTTGCTGGGGGTTATCAAAAGAAGAGAAAATTGGGAGTTGAAATACATGTACGTGAACTATTTTGATGGTTTGTTGTGATGTGTGTATGTTAAAAGTTTCTTTTAGAGGAATACATCTTCATGCATCCCATATTTTAGAAATTTGATTTTCTAAGATTGATTTTACATGTGAATTATTTTAAACCAAGACTAGACATAATTGGTTATATCTTTTTGTATTATATAATTTGTTAACCAATATATACATAGATCTTATTAAATAGGGCCAACTTTAAATGAATAATGTGATATTATTACATGTTTTAAAAATAAGAGAATGTGTTTTTGATATGATAGATGATATGTGAAGACCCCATGTACCTTTTGAATATTATTTTCAATGAGGGGTATAGGATTTAAGCAGAGAAAATAACATTAGTGATGTGAAGAGATACTGACAACATAATGCAAAGGATGTGATTATTGACCCACATTGTTTCAATTGTTTTCAATGATGTGTCAATATCTATTTTCATAGTTATGATGAAGTAGTGATACTTAAAAAATAGTTTTAGATTCAGATGATGTCATTGGATTTCATTCATGGGAAATTATCTATGTAAATGTGATTATTTTATGATTTGATTTTCATTTCCATGACATGTAATAATTGTGTTGGGATTTTAGAATATTGTTTAAAAAAATATAAAAATTTTCTATAGAGTTACTGTGAATTTTTATTCTAAAATTGAAAAGAAGAGGTAATGATGGATAAATAGTTCTATTTTGGTGAAGGATAACTGGTTTAACTGCTTGTATGAGATGTTGGCTACATGGTTTTTAATTGATAATTAAATAATATGGCTAAATACCACATCCATCAAAAGGTATCCACATCGTCATAATAGGTGGGTAGAGAAACCTATTTCCAACCAATATAGTGGAAGGATGGTATGTTGAGATAATAATGCTGGTATTTTGTAGGGTCCTGAAAATTCCGCAAGGGGGAAATCCAATTACCACAAGACTTGGAATAGGAGGATTGAATCGGTCTGCATACTGGCTCCCAGCAACAGTATGCAGCCGGTTCAGCGAACCGCCATCCCGCGGTCGCTGTCGTTCACGAAATGGGGGAGGGGCGCCTATGCAGGCAGAAACTAGAAAGACCGCCGGTGAAGCCAAGCCGATCCACTGCCATGAACCGCGCCAACCAGCCAATGATTCTGGCACCATCGCTTGGAAAATGGAGGTGGAAGCAGTATGACTCTGTGGACTACTGTCGTTCGTAGGATAGAAGTGGAGTGGTGCACGTCCGCAGAGAAATCCCTTGAATCTCGGTTCCAAAAATTGCTGGTTGACCGAGTCGTTCGTAGGTGGGGATTCCTTCATGGGATTCCACATAATGTTTTGTGTGCCATATCCCCTTCATTACTCTATCAATATTCACCGAGGGGAACCAAAAGGAAGAGGAGGAAGGAAGGGTGATAACCTGTGGGGAGACGTAGGAGAAATCGCTCCGAGCGGTAATGTTCTGCGACAATCCGCGGACCCCATATCATCTGCAGATGCACTCTTCCGCATAGGGAAGAAACCAAACTGCAAACCTCATGTGGCCATCTCCCTCGCGGCCAGCTCCTCAGTGGACCAGTGTCGTTTCCAAAAAGAAGGCGGGAACCCCTCCGTGGGTGCGAAGTAGAGCGAGCACCATCTCATTCGCGGACAGCCTCCTTCACGGCCTAGTCCTTCGCGACCAGATCCTCCACAGACAGCCTCTTTCACGGAAAACCTCCTCTGTGGATAGCTCCGTCAAGGCCTACTCCCTCTCGGCATACTCCCTCTTGGCCAGCTCCCTCATGGGCAGCTCTTCCGCATACACCCTTCGTGGACAACCAAACTGTGAACCACATGCGGTCAGCCCTACGCGGCTGACTCCTTCGCAGACAGCCCCTCCACGACCGTCTCCTAAACGGCCAGCTCCGCCGCAGCCAGTCCCTCGCATCCAGCTCCTTCGCGGACAGCCCCTTCGCTACCGTCACTCACCCCCATGAAAAATTTAGAGTAACACCGTGAAATTTCGGGCCTAGTCAATAGTATTTCACATTGCACCCCTGCGCCACCCCAACATTCATCCTATACATTCCATGAGTTGAGCTACCCCTCATGACTCTCCTATAAACACATTAACTATCTCCCTTTTCTAGGTTCATCCAGAAAGGTTCACCCTTGCGTAAGTCCCACACCAACTATTGACTACCATCTCTTACCTAGTCGTCCTGACCACATGATGTTAAACTGTATGGCCCTCGTCCGGACCACATGACGTTAAACTGTATGGCCCTCATCCTGACCACACGACATTAAACTGTATGGCCTTCATCCTGAGCAGATGTCGGTAAACTATATGGCCATCATCCTGACCACATGACATTAAAATATACAGAAACAGTCCTCTCTACATGACTATAAACTCTATCATTCCCTATAATTAAATAATTTGATGCCTCTTTCTCCATGAAAGAGACTCCTTATGCTCTAATCATAAGATTCCTCATACCATGTTTACAATGGAATAATTTCAAGAGTGCTGGAATCCATTCAAACATTCCATCACTCCACCCCATGCTTTGCACATCATTAAATTGGATCTTCATTTCATTGCATGTCTAAAGGGACCCCCTAACGGCCTGGTCCCATGCCGCATCAGCTCACCTACCATCCTGGGAAAATTCCCCTGAAGACTTTGGTTGACACTTTGAGTTAGGTCCTGTGTTTCGAACATGGTCATCAGTTGACCTTAATTTGTCAGTCCCCGTTTCATGCTAACATGATATAGTTGTTGTGTTTCGAACATAGTCAGAAGTTATACTACATCACCATGCTACCATCACTGTTTTCCAAATGTCGGGCATGTAATAAAAACTTTTCATCTCCCTTTGTTCAGACTGATTCCAACGCCCTTGGCGTTATCCCGCTTGTGCACATGCACATAGGTGTTGGCCCCCATTATATTCCTCAACCCACCAATGGGTTGGGATGACCTCATGGCCAGACATGAGGAAGACACAATGTGTGTCCATCTCGGAGCAATCCCCGACCTAATGGTCCGCTCCATGTGTAACCCCCACTCCCCTTCCCATGGACGCAAATTTCACAATGTGATATTCTGGTCCCTAACGCCTTTTGTTTCTCACACCGATCATGACTCACGTGGGATTAGAGTTAGCATCGACCATGAAATCCTCTCATGGGATGCCTCATAGCGTAAGACCCACCCATCCAAACTATGTGGACTTTGATCCATGTCTCCTAGGAAGGGTACGTAGGAAGCCTCCCCGGAGGTTCAAGCCCGATCACAGTCGGACCCTTGAGATTTACCATCCCTCGGGTCCACCTTCATGTCAGTTCTCCAACACCCCAATCCGAACTATGTGGACTTTGATCACTATCTCCTAGGCAGGGTACGTAGGAAGCCTCCACGAGGTTCAATCCCAACAATCAGCTGATCCGACTATCTTCATGTCGGTTCACTGCACCAACCCTGGTGCCACCTCAATGCGTCCAGACTCCTCGGGGTCATTAATCCAACAAGGGATGGTAAACCATGAGCGTAAATGATTCTGAATCCTTATGTTAAGTTGACCGTTGCCAAGCTGGAAAAATTTGAGGATACTATGCTTAGGTATAATCCAAAGATTCGCGAACATATGAATACGTCTTAAATATATAAGAGGGTCCCCGAACAGGCAATAATTCCCCACAAAAGTGTGCGATGAGCCCGAATTCCCATCCTCTCAACCAATGTGAGTTCTTAAGCATTGCTGGTCAGACCACCCAGCAAACACCTACCTTTGGAAAGCTGGTCCATGTATTACTGGATATGGAAACGTTGGGTATTTCGAGGCAGAAAATGGTGTACCCGAAATGAGTGATGAAGGAGAACCCAACCTTCTCTAATCAACCATCAGGTAGTGTACGTTTCTTCCCCATGACCCCACTGTGCACCTCTGAGACAGATATAAAGTGCATGAAGAGCTACGCTTGGGTAGGGTGAATGTGAATTGCTTATTTTTTTGGTGGGCTAGTGCACATGTGGTGAGACCTGTGAGTTGAGTGTGTGGTCTTTTGTGGGTTCTAGTCCCCCACTGTTGGGATAAAAAATTGAAGTAGCATGAAGTGTATTATATTGGAGTGAAATAATGGATGAGAATTTTCTTTGGGGTAAGATGTGATGTGATAAATATTCATCCATGATAAATAATTACACCTATAACTAGAACATTAGATGGTGGTAATTTAATCCATTTGATTAATATTGGGATCATCATCTACCAACAGTCACATGAGAGTTATGTTGTATGGTAATTCACCCATTTACATGCCATGATACTCAATATAAACCATGATAAGTATAACTAAGCCTCTTATATAATTTTATCAAGTATTCTACTAAGTTTTTAGGATGGATGTGTTCATCATATGAATGATTCCTTCTCCAAGCTATGATCATAATTCCTGAAAATTTTCAACTTCTATGAATGAGTTATAGATTCTTATACCATGATCTAGGATGATAAATGTTTTATATAATGTACATGTATGGTCGAAATTTGATTTAGAGGTGACAATATGCCACATAGAGTTTCAAACATCTCCTGTGAAGAAGAAATTAGTCATGGTTATTCAATAATAACGAGTCCAATGTAATTGATTTTCACATAGTCTATAGGATGAATAAAAA
Source organism: Viscum album (assembly GCA_963277665.1). Lineage (NCBI taxonomy): Eukaryota > Viridiplantae > Streptophyta > Magnoliopsida > Santalales > Viscaceae > Viscum > Viscum album. The sequence continues at coordinate 1,350,685,066 of OY728153.1, read as the reverse complement.
ATCTTGTGTCATATTTTTTATGTAACGAATGTTTCACATAGTAATTTTCTAGGTAAAGTGATAACATTTTTTACACATTCAAATAAGGTAGATGATTCTATTTCATATATGTTTTCTCAATGTAACCATTTTCAGAAGAGGTCCACATAGATAATTATCTACACACATAAATATCACACTAATCCAAATTCATGACGGATGGTTTCAATTAGCCCATTTTATGTGGATCTTCACATAGAAATTTGAATACTTGGGTGATTTATTCAAAGAATTAAATAAATTGAGCACTGTTAATGAAGTAATAATTTGGAATTATTATAATTTAAGGACATTTGAATACCACATGAATAAATGTCATAATATTTGAGGCTTCAAATATTTTAATGATAAAGTCCTTAATTGATTTTAAAGGATGATATTATGTCGTACGAAAAGGGAATCAATGATAGTGGTTAATTTATAAAATTTTTGGACTGATATATGAATAATATTCCAGTGGCATTTATAGTGATCTATGGATGTGTTCTCTCTGGAGTAATATACTAGAAAAAGTAGAGATCTTGGGGTCATCCCCTTATTTATATCATAATCTTGCTTATTATTTTTCAATAATATAAAAGTGAGAACAATTATTAATTTGTGAAATGATTATGGAGGAGGAAAAAAGAATAATGATATAAATAATTTCACACGATAATTATTATTTATTATATTCATATATTTTTAAGACATATATAAGCTCAATAAAACAAGTTCTTTAGTAGAGGGTTGTTCTTATACAAAATAAAACATCCATGGAGGATCTATTGGTATCTATGTTGTGACGAGTTATTGAGAAAATCTAGGAGATCATGCATCCATTGTGAAAGAATAATTTTACAATCCGGATACACATGTGTGATAATGATTCAAATTTAAAAAATATTTCAACAGTGTGATGTCATGTTCTTGAGTATTCAAAGAACATATGGAGTATCTAGATTGTACCCAATTTAGAAGGCGAGTTTCACGACCAATGGAACTAATCATTATTAGTATCTTCTGAAGATCATAATAAAGTAAAAAAGTAAAGGGTATCCATATATCATTTATAGTAATTATATCATTAAAATAATATCATTAAACCTATTTATTTTTATTTAAAGAGGTATGGATGCTTGAGATTAGTTGTCTAACCAATCATAGAAGAATATTTGTTTGGGTGTCTAACCAAATGCTAAGAGATTTTAACTAGTTTATTTAACTAGTTGTATTCAATTTTCGGTATAGTGAATATTAAATATTTTGTGGGCGAAACAACATTTAACGAAGTGGATTTTTTTGTTAAACCCTTTAAACCAATATTTTATACATTATATGTTCCTATAACTGCACACAAGGTGAGATAAATAGATCAGTTTTCATGGATGAATAACCATAAAATGTTTATGTTGTAGAATTTTATCAAAATTTAATTCTTATAAATTAACTGACGCCCCCCCCCCCCTTTAGTGGATCATATGGATTGGGTCACTATATTGATAATAAAATCCAATACAAAAACCATATCCATTTCATTTCATCAATATTATTTTCCTCTTCACAAAAAATCACAATGTAAGGGTAGATTATTGAACTCTATGTCTTAAAAAACTCTCCTATGGTATTTACAATCTCCATAACTTCACAATAACTTAATGTCTCAATATCTTCTTTCATCGTCTATTAGTCTCAACACATTCCACATTTATTCATTGAATTTTTTTTGGAATGTTTAGACATACATGAGAAAATTTTGTTATATAGCTTATTCAATTGAAATTAATTATTTATAATTCCAGTTAATGGAAGAAAATTTCATTCACTGGTTCATGTAGAATTTTTACTTATCAATGCATGTCATTGTGCATGTTTAAATTACTTGTGACTTTTCAAAGGTGTATTCCATGATTCTTTTATGACATGATGGAAATTGTACTATATATATATCTAATGATTATATTTTCTATTTGTCTTAGATCTTTAGAGGTATCTATTTATAACCTTAAAGTTGTACTCAATTTATTTAATCATAATTGTTTAGTGGTCAATTTGGAAATGTTTTATTTTTGGGTTTAAGATTTAATAATCCTTGGACATATAATTTCAAGGAAATAAATAAGGGATTACCCTTGGAATATAAATCTGATTCATGAATTACCCGAACCAACTATTGAAATTGTGAAACATATCTTTCATAAAGATAAAACATTCTACCATAATTTTATATAGATTATTTCTAAGATCACATTAACACATACACACATATTTTAGAAGGAATAGTTATTCCATATTGAAGAATCTTGTAATGAAACCCTCTATTATTTGAAAAGTTAATTTTTTGATACCCAAATCATAGTTTCTTATAATCGGGAGAACATAATATAATTATTGTGTAATGTGAGTGACTTCAAAATGGATTTTAATTAGGACAAAAGGTCATTCACATCTTTTAGTCCACTTATGATTCAATTAATACAGTCTACGAGGCCCATGTCATTTACACTATGAGATTGTCAGAATTTATATCAATGATAACTTATTAGCATAAGTTTACCACATATTTATTTTCCACAAAATGTATCCTATAATGATAAATCATACTTGATATTATTTCTCAATTTTTTTTATAAAGTAGTATATTTAGTTTATATTATTGCTAAAAGTTTTTTATATCATAATAATAGATAAAAGGTGTTAGAAAATGTTTTGGACAACCATTTTTCATGGTTTTAACTATGAAATGTTGAGTAATAATATGATATTAATATTGATGAGGAATTATCTATTGATAAAATAATTTGTGATAATTTAAAATCTCCCCATTGGTTTTATGAAATTTGAAATAACATAAAAGGTCCATATACACTTTCATTAAATATCAATCAAGGTTAAAATTCATGGATAATATAACACATTATTTTGAGGATAATAAAATTTTATTCTTGATTTGTAATGATGGAATTATTTAGAGTTGTGTACCTGAGTCTTTGAAGAATTATCATTGTACAATTTTACTATAAAAACCCTTTAAGAATACACCATAATAATGATAGAAAAGTCACTAATTTTTAGGAAAATTGATTTTTTATCATATCTACGCAAATATGTAAATTATTTTTAATAATGGTTTTATTGATCAAAATAATATGAAATATTAAAAATATTAATGAAATACATCACCACCCAATTATCAAAATCGACGTGTTCAATGTGTGGGCAATTTGATTTATGTTCATGTTCCCATTATCATCCATCAACACATATATTATTTTTTTTGTGTAATACATTTGTAAATTGGTTAGATTCAATTAAAAACCATAACCACTTCATTGTCTCTAAAAAAATTTAAGAAAAAAAATCTATGTTCAATTCGGAAATCCTTAGATAATTATATTTTATAATGGTACTCAATTCAACAATCACAGGATAAAGGGACCGTCTATATATTATATGGTTCTATATAATACACTCAACATAAATCTCATATTAATATTTTCTAAACTGTAATTTTATAATTGAAATATAAAATAAATATTTTAAAAAATAATGAACACAATATAGAAGTATTGGATAAAGAATATGTATAACACCTTTCGAGAATAATAGAATAAATTTAAATTAATAATTTTTACATCCCAATTTTCGAGGATCAATGGAAATATATGTAAATTTTTATTGGATTTTGAAAATATATTATTATTATTATTAATGTGAAATTCTAATCGGATTTTGAAGCATTATAAGATGATAAGGTTTATATATCTACATGATTTGATGTAAACAAAACATGGTGCATATTAGAATGAATGTATTAATAAATAGAATTATATGAAGAGGAATTTTTAATGTATCAATTAGAGGATTTTTTCCAATGAAATTTACTCATGTTTAATGATTATTTTGATTAGGTTTAGTGGAATTTATGTCAATTTTTTCCAGACCATTCATGTTGATGTAACCATACCCTTATGGATCTATAGATATTCAAAGGGAGTGTGAACCCTCGTTCAATTTCAGTTAACAAAGGATAAAACTGCAAGTAGATAATTTATAATATGTTTTCTTTGCATAGAGAAATTTTTAATAAATAAAACATGTTGTGACAAGCTCTATCCTTTAAATGAAGTGTTGACTAAAGGGAATCCAAACTACTTTCAAAAAACATATCATGGGTAAGATGTATTGACCAATGAGATTGAAAATAAATAATCTAGAAAAAACCCAGAAATTTACATAACCATTTTAAAAAAAAACCCAAACTAATAGATTTAATTATTGTGTGGTGCAGATTGTGATGCCATTTTTAATTTGATATCGAAGACACTATAAGATAATGATTTTAGTTCTTCAATATCACCCATTAACATTTTCCACATATTATCCAAACCTGTAAACATTCCATTACAATCAATCTTATTTTTATGTTCCCATATTCATAACCCAATAACTAAAAGAAAATATCCTAAAATCAACCACATAAAATTGTTCCTCAATCATTGTAAGAAGTATTTTTTATGAAAACCACAAAATCCAAAAAGTTAAGTATACTTGTGGAATCCCATTTTCACACTAATAAATAATCAAAATGGCACAGACCACTATGTTTTAATATATAATTTAACCCCACCCGGGACACACCTTATATAAAACCACAACTATCATACTTTGAATTTTCATTGACCCTTATAATCATTTTCATTATACCAAATTAAACAATGACCACGATCACACCCATTTCACTATTTTTCATATACCCATTACTTTGAAAACCCAACCACATCCTGTAAATTATCAATTTTATCGAAGAATATTTTATAAAAATATCATGATGTATACTAATATATCTATTATGTGTTGATTTTTTGTAAAAACATTACAATTATTCGTGAAATTATAACTGTAACTCCATTGAAAATGAGGTTCCACAATCCCACACTCCTGGATCATGTGAAAAAACCAATTTATTATTTATATTCATTGATATAAATTGATATTTCACTATCAAAAATTGGAAATTTATCAAAAGAATATTATATATGGAGATAATCTATTACTATATTAAGAACCATTAAATATAGTGTCTTTGGAGGTTGGACATATAAAATTTAAATTTTAAATTGATTGTAAACATTACTACATTCTAATACTACTCTAAACCACACTCTAGACATTTCATATGTTATAATCGTCTTTATAACCAAGGGAAAACAAAAGAAAAGATTTGGTGAGATCATATGCTCAGCATGGGTAAACATAAAATATAATAATTGATGATCATAAGTGAGAATAAGATAAAAATATTATTATGAGGAACTATTCAATGTCTATAGTCAATGATTAGGAAATCAAACATGAATAAATAGGGTTCATCAATAGTAAATTAAGAAATAAAAACTTGAAAATACCATAATATATATTAAATCCTTACATATAGATGATGAAATAAACTTGGATGTGGTAGAAATATAAGTGTAAAAGTCATAAATTAGAGGTTCAAACATTAATACACAATTCCCATAACATGGTGAAAAATAATTCATTACACGATCCCCGTGAAATTGTTGGATATGCATTATTTTATGATTTATAATACATAGTGGAGTAGACGCCAGTTCTTGACTCCCATAACATATTGGATCAGGCTTCACATCTTGATATCCATAACATAGTGAAGTAGGGATCGGTACCAGGTTCTGGTAACATAGTGTAATAGATATCACATACTAATTTATATAATATATTGAATTAGACAAGACTTACTGATTCTAATAGTAGAGAAAGAGTCAATACATGATTATAATAATTATCTCTTGTGATATAAAACATTACCCAATGAATTGGAGGGATATATAATTCATTTACCACATATAATATAATGAAAACCATATATAGTTATCACAATTGAATTTAAAAAGATTCATATCTAAAACATTTCTTAATTTAAACCAAAAAATAGATTTTGGTTTCCTAAAAACATCCAAATAAAATTTTATAAGCCATCCATTGAATGAATGTGTATGGTAGCATATTAACATATTCTTTGAGTAATATAATTAATATAGAATGATGATTACATACAAGAATTTTTTTTAATATTATAGATCAAATAACATTGAAAAATAAAAATAAAAATAACTTTTATTTTCCAAACCATTAAGAACAAATATTATCTGGGAAACTCTTTTAAACCATAAAAAGAAGTATTATTAAATAAAATAGGATTAAAATAATGATTTCACACATAAAAATTTAAAACTATATTATTTTTACACTATATATAATGTTACCCCTATTAAAATGATAAAATATTCATAAAATATTTTATAAATAATGTAAAAAATGGTTGTAAAATTATAGATAAATATTTTGCCAAATGTTTTAAGGTTATTATAAAATGATGATATTATGAGTCACTTTCAAAAAATATTTTTTAAAAAGGTAACATAAAAACAATTTTAAATCACCCTATTACAATAACAAGCCAATTATAAATCCTTGAAATATTGATTAATTTTATCCATAAGAAATATTGAGAGTAATATAAAAGTAAAAACCTTAATGGTAATTTCTTTTAATGTTATTAAAATACTTCTTCTATACCCATATCATAAATAGGTTAATAAAATGTAATTTTTAAAATAGGTAATGATGAATAATAAACATTAATAGGATGATACAAAATTGGGTTTAAAAATAATAAAATAAGAAAAATGGAGCAATAGAATTTTAGAATGTATAAAATTAGTTAAATAAGATAATGTAATTTATTCTTACTAATATTAAATTTTTACGAAGCCTAAAGTATATAAATTATAAGTTGAACAGGTAGTAAAACATAGAAAAATATTTTATGTGAAATAAGTGAACACCCCTATAAACATGAGATGAAGAAAAATATAATTCAATAATAGGGCACATTTTAACCAACTTATTGAATATAATTCAAAAAGAATGATCATAACCAAAATAAGATTAATTTAGTTAGAAAAAAACCCTCATAACATTGGTAAGGTTTTAATCTAAATACATTAAAATAAATAAATATTCATATATTTTTAAATCCATTTAGTTTCATAAATATTATAATAATATGCATCTATTTGGTAGTATATGTAGCAAAAAAATAATAATTTAGTGACTATAGTATATGTATCAAAAAAAATAAATGTGAGTTGATAAAATCATATATCATTTATTACATTTTATGTAAAACCTATCTAAAAGAAAAAACATGAAACAATACATTAACTACCATTAATAATGAAAAAATAATTATATAACATTTCAAATAGGTTGAATATACACCCTAACAAAAATATGTGATTAATAAATATATCTATCCAAGCATGACATACATAAATATTGCATCATTTTATTCCACTTTTCAATACATTCCACAACTATACACACCAAAAAACTGTAAAAATTTATTGTATTTGGACAGTTGAAACATACAATTTTTATTTAATGAATGATCTTCCACATCTCCTAGAAATAGATTCTAATATTTTACCCTTCTTAGAAATACCCAACATAAAATGTTTTTTCATAAATTGTGAAAAATGAACATAAGAAAAAGTGAACTCATATTCTTAGTAAAAGTAAACATAATATATTTCTATATATAATCATAAATGAGAATAAAATGGGAATAAGTTTATGATAACATGATTATAACATAAAAAATCATATATAATCAGTAAAAGAACATTAATCATGAATCCTGGAACACTGGTGTTTCACAATTGAATAAATTATTCATTAGAGTGTGTAATAATAAATAATAAATCACGAAAAATGAGAGCATAAAATTATTATAATACATATGATTATGAAATATACATAATTATTGAAATTCATTTCCTCAGTCAAGATATACTCTCAAGGTTCTCGTAGTGGATTTTTTTTCACTAACCATTTCATATTTTATTTAGATAAGGTTCACTCCTAAGACTTTCATATTAGACAAAATCCCTCAATGGACTGGGATCTATCCCCATTCAATCCCATATTATCTCATTAGATATCATTCGTTGCAAAATATATTAGAGGGATATATAATTATGGATCCTCCTTCCACATAATAAAAAATATATATATACTTGTTCCATAAGATCATTAAATTTTCATCAATTTGTCATATCATAAAATGTTCAAGGGAAATCGGTTTCAAAAATATTCCATCATTTTATCCTATCAAAATCTTGTGTAAAAGAAACAGGATTCATAAATATATCATCATAACATAATTAATATCTTGGAAATAAATAGGTTTTATGGAATCATTCTTAAATCATCATCATATTAATGTATTCGGATAAATAAATTCAAGGGTATCATATGATCATATCCTTAGTTAATCATCAAAATACTTAATTAATTTTTATATAAATGAAAAATACAATAAATATAACTCTTCGATATTACATTTAAAACATTAGAAAAATACCCTTTATGTTTATGTAAATTTAAATAAAAAATCCCCAAATAATGAGAAACTATATTTTTATAAATAACCATGAAATATTTTGATGATGTATTCAATGAAATTAATATCCATGATTGCTGAAATTTTCTTTCATACCATATATAATATATTTAATTCGGTTAATGCATTTTTAAAAAGTAAAAACTAACATGTTCATAAGACATTGTTTTCAAAAAATAATAAATTTTAAACCTTTTTAAATAAATTAAAAGGTAATGAAAATGACTTATAAGATAAAATATTCCATTAAAGGTAAATTATTCAATAAAACATATTTAAGATATTGGACATAAAAGAAAATGTTTACCAATTGAAAAATAAAATAATGTCAAATTTACTTTAAAAAATATTTCCTTGTGAATTTTAAGTTACAAGTAAAAGAAAATGGTAATTATACATTTAAATTTCATTAATAAGTATTGGATAATAAAAAATATATGGTTTATACGATAATATCCATATAATTTTCCTCAAAAGAAATTTATAAAAGATTATCCTAGAAGGTAATGAACATGTGCATAACCCTTACCTCTTTAGTAACTTTTTAATAATAACACCAGTAAATAAATAAAGTCACATGAAACATTGAATAACATAAATATAAATAAGTATTATCTATAAAATATCCAAGGGTGTGTATTACAACACGTTGACGATATGGTATCTTTTGCGTACACATGAGTAATGTTTCTACATTTGATGGATGGAATTAAAGAAATATAAATCATTGTTAATCATTCTATAATCATTATTGTATCATAAATTTAATATATATTCAAGAAATATATCATCATTATCATCCATGTAAAGGGTAAATGAAAAAAATCACATTGCATCATGGAGGTAGTAGTCTTTAGATTTTCACAAGATATGTTGTTGTATTACAATGGATTAAATTGATAGAAGGTAGATGAGATATTATAATTACATGAGCATAAAAAATTAATATATATATATATATAATATAATTATTAAATATATCATAATAACTAACCATTAAATACGGTGGTGGAAAATGAATCATATCTATACGTGGTGGTCTTCACCCACACATACAAACAAGTGATAATATTATTTACCATTTGATTGAATTTGATGGATAATCATTATTTAATAAACATAATAAAATTTCAGTATATGTGATATACCTATTTTTTAACATTGGAATGTATAGTATATAATTTATGGAGGTAAAAAATAAGTAAAATTAAATATATCAGTTTAAATGTTTACCTACTCTTTGAGGGGATTTATGATTTCTTCTTAGGGATCTTCGGGATGCTCTTTAAAGGTCAATATAGCATAGATAAAAAAATTAAAAGTTTCTTTTCAAGGTATGGTTGATCTATGGGGATCCAGGTCGTGTGAATAATTGAGGAGAGGTGGTTTCCATTTATAGTGGAGGAAACTACACACATAGAATTTCAAAAATGATTTGAATATAATAATTTATTTTTCATGTGCCAATGGAACAAAGTGGAATTTTTTTGAATCTAAGATAGTATAACATTAAGATACGTTTATAAAATAAATATTTTCTGAGTTTATATTTAATTTCCACAAAAATGTTTGTTTAACCCTTTTGTTGTCCAATTTTTACCATTACTGTGGTAATAAAGTTTCAGTACTAAAGGATTATAAAATTAGATATACAGGAAAAATTGGATCTTAAATGGTCAATGGCTGAAATTAATTAACATTTAAAAACTTCCAGGAATATTTAATTATTTTTATGCTTTTTAAATCTTTTAATAAAATATTATTTAAGATTAAACTCTATTAAATTTTTTTAATTACTATTCACATATATTTACTTTAAGTACATCAAGACTTTAATAGAAATATAATATGAAATACTTAACAATAATTGAAACATTATAATTAAATATATTATTATTTTGACAGCATTATTAATCCAAACAATATTTATTTTGATGGTAATAAAATCATTTACATTGATTTTTCTACTTCTTTCACAATCACTATGTTAGTATTCTGTATGAATTTAAGGTAGTTTTACAATAAATAAAAATTTAAAAGAAATTATTCACGTAAAAATATATAAATTTGGTTTAAAATAAACTTTTATATACATTAAAATCATCTTACTATCACTATTTTAACATATAGGTGATATTAATAGTTAGAGAGTGACAATTTGTAATTTTCCTTTAGATATAAAAATATTGAATTCTTTATAAATGAGAAATGAAAGAATACCATATTTTATAAAATATAAAGTTAACATTCCAATGAAATTTATTCTTTTGTGTGTACTATATTTAAGGATAATTATACAGTTTCTACTTTTTAACGCATTCTACCCTTTACCATGGTGATAATTTCTACCATCTATAATATTCATAATTTCTAAAAAAGTTTTATATTTTAAAAAATTAAACCTAATGATTTTAAATATTTAATCCATTTTCCATGATTAAATCTCTTTCTACGGAAGAAATAAATTTTATTAAAAATTCATAAAATATTAAAAAATCAATTTTTAAAAATCTTATGTTTTTAATCATAAAATTGTTCTTACAAAAAAATAAAATATAATATTGATTCCTATGGAATTATGGAGATTATGTGTAATGAAAAAAACATTTTACATCATACAACCAAATATAAAAATAGAACTTTTAAAATACATGATATAATAAAAATATTACATTTAAAAAAAACCAGAATTTTCTATATTCACTAAAGAGTAAAACATTTTTATAAAAATACTTATAATTCACTATAATATAAAATTAAAATGATTATTTAAAAATTTATATTTAATTATAAAAATAAAAATCCAAAAATTTTATTAATTAATTATAATTTCTATCTGTAAAATGTAATAAAACTATTTTTGAAGGAAATTTTTTTTGGTTTTTAAAATGACATTACGGAAAAAATGTTATTATTTATTGTGTATTAATAAATATATTTTAATTAAATAAAACATTATATATAATTTCTATATTGTTCTTATTAATATTCATACCATTCTTTAACAGATTGATTATAATATATCGTGGTTTTCTTTAAACTTCATGTTGTCAGTCAAGAATGATATAGAAAACATATAGTTTATTTAAATAGATATACATTCATAAATAATGAGGAACTAAAATAAAATACATTATTAAACAAAGATATTTGAGATGAAACTGATACATTTAATCTCAACTTCCACAAAACTGATTTTGCTCATATATGATATAAATCACAATCATAATAATCAAGTTGGACCATTATTAACATCTATTATTCCATTTGATCATCTATTATAGGAATTTAATAATATTTTATTATTTAGTTATTTTTTATTTTCATCATAATATGTTATATATTTTTACTTTTTCTTTCAGGTATAAAAATATTTCTTGCTGATTCTTTTTAATTGATATGAAGTTCATATTAACTAGATTATAAAAGGACCTTGAAAAATTTATTATTAATGATTCAAAAGTATAAAACGTTATTATATGATAATTTTAGTCAAAATTCATGAATATTAAATAAGTGATGATATTATTTCAGTAATTTTAAAAAAAACAAGAGTTTGTATCATAATAAGTACTTAAATATTAATAAACCCTTTCAAAAACAATAATCAGGCATAAAAATATATTTAATTAATTATATATGTTCTAACAATAATCCAATTATGGTGGTGATGGAAAATTTTATATCATTCCATGGAATTTATAGACTTTAAGTACATATAATGTAAATTTTCATTTTCTATATATCGATTGAAAAGAATAATGTGTTTTATCTTTTAATTATATTTTTATTGTAAATATAATATATATATTTTTTATCAAATATCCTTTTAGAATTTTAAATATTAGGGACCTATGTAAAACAATATGTGTTTCATCATGGTAGTGGTTGTCCACATGTATTTGCGAATGATATTTACATTATTCAAATGGGGAAGTGTATATTCTAGATATATCATTAATATAAATAAATTTCATTATATTAATAATACTGATGTAATTATATTATAATGTTATGAATATATTTGGAGGATATTGTATTTTTTTTAAAAAAAGTAATTATTTAATATGATGATAATTTGAACATTTTTTGGGTCAACCTTTTAAATATAGAGGATATTTAGATTTTCATCGGATAAAGGGTTAGAAAATGATAGATATGGATATGGGGAAAGTAGATTTCTATTGTTATAAGAGGATTTCTAATTTTTCATTTATATGAAATGTGCTGATGGGAGTATCCATTTATAAGTGACGGTAGTGGAATTTTGGTAATAATAGGTTCAAAAATTTAAGTATGTGGATCAAAAGGGGTACATAATAGAGAGAGGATGAGTTCTGGTAAACAAACCCCTTTATCACAATTTAGAGATAAATTTTGAGGAATTTTAGACTTCTGATCCATATGATAATCATTTACAATTGTAGTTGGTGTAGTAACAGAACAATTCACCTTAAATTGGGAACCTGTGCAATAAATTTCGGCCTTAGGCCATATGCCACACCTACCACTAAACATCCTCAGTGTCAATTGGCCTATAGGACACCATAGTCCTTCATAAAAACATATTTTATTCTATTAATGGTCTTTTAGGCCACAATAACTCTAGGGAATGATGTATTTAGGTTATACTACCCAACATAGTGCCCTATAATCATAATTATAGAAAGTTTCATCCACTACAGAATATAAATGTATACTATGAATAATGATATAGTCATCAGAATATTTTCTACTGGCACTAGGAACCATGTATCCATGTACAGGGAAAAGACATATGATACAGAATGTGAGGTGGGGTTATTTATTCAACTAATAAAGTATATTTAATAGAGGGTATTTTAAAAATAATCTGATCATTGGACCGTCAGGGAAATTTACTCAACCTTGTGACTTATTTCATACAAGTAATAAAATAAATTTATATGTTGTTTAATATCCTTGTTATAATGGTATTTCATGAAATATAAGGGTTCCCTATCAACCTAATTAAAATTTCACTTAAACATAATTAAGAATAAAAACCCATGTCCTCTAGACCATTAGCACCACCACCACCACCACCGTTATATGGAAAAATAATTTGTTATTATAAAATAATGTATAAGAAAAAACTATAAATCATATTAATTTTAGTGAAATTAATTTTTTTATTTTTTTAAAAAATTATTTCATTGACTTTAAAATCAATTCATTACTAAATTTACCCATATGAATACTTAATGAAAATAATATATGAAAAATATTATTTTTATTCAAATAAAATCTTAATTGACTTCCAAAATGATACGATTTGGGTTTTTATCAATTATAAATAATTTTTTAAATTCTCAATTTTAATTATTACATAAATAATTAAATAAAAAAAGGATTTCATAATTTTTAAAAACATTATTATAACCTATCATGTTATAAAATTCAAATTATTTAGAAGAAATGTATTCTTTACTATTCGCCTACATTATAACCTTTAAAAAACCTAAAAACACATTCAATTCTAATTTTTATATGATGACCTCAAAAATAAGTTCTATTTTTAAAAATAAATTATAATATTTAGGAATGTTAAAAAATAAATTGATGTATAAAATGATGAACAATATTTTTATGGAAAAAAATATAATATAAACATCAATATTTTTTGTTCTAATATCCTATCAATTTCTATTTAAATATATATATTAATATTTATCCCTAAAAATAATATATTTCCCCAACATTAAACCATAATATACTTATTTTATATAAATAATAATATATAACACATGAGAAACCATTTTTTAGAAAAATTACATTTCTATGTATAAAATGATGTTATTTGTTTTTTATCAATACTAACTGATTTTATCAATTGATTAGTATTATAATTGACCATTATTTTTATTAATAATTATATTTCATAATGTTTTGACTCTAATTATACATTATAATTCAGTAACTACTTTAAAATGATTATATTTAATTATTTTATTAAAATTTATCATGGCTTCATCTTAGATTGGTTTTTTGTGTGAATCAATATTACTAAACATGGTATTTCTTTAAATATAAATTTACAATATTTTCATGGAGTGTTAAATTATCCCCATTAATTAATTTTTTTTATAAAAACCCTGAATCCAGTAATATAGATATAGTTTCTACTTTATAAACTTGTCCTAGATAGAAGATGATCTAATCCTGAATGACCAATCCGTTTAGTAGTCATGTTGTTGCAGATACATACATGATACCTATATAACATTGGGAATAAAACCTAAAATATATAAAAAGTGAGTGTTCTACATCCTTGGAAATAATTAAAATATTTTTTCTTCTTATCCAATGGATGTGGGAAAATAAGTGTCATCCCAAATGCTTGGTAAGGGATATATTAAGTGGAAGCAACCACATGTAAATAATTTATAATCATTATTTAATGGTAGCTAACAAAAAACAAATTCCATTTCATTAATTTCATTATCAAAAAATATATCCATGGATAATATCAATGTAATTAATTCAGTGATTGTTATAATTGAATTGTTATTTAAAGAAATGAATATTATTTGAAATCATTATTTCTTACATAATTATATATATACTATATAGAATTTATTCAAATATATCTTAATTTATGGGTATTTATGCACCAAAAACCCACTTTATATTTTTTTAAATGATTAGTCTCATGAGACCTATTGATGCATTAATGAGATATCTATAACCAAAACCCAACCATAACTACAATTCCAGTTAAATCTGTATATTTGGAATGTTCAATTCAATTAATTTACAAGATTCTTTATTACTAAATGTATGAATTGTTTAAAGAGTATAGTTTTATCAATATTTCCCCTAGTCCATAAAAACATTCATATTAAAACATCACATGAGAAAATAGTATATAGTTTAGGCAATAATAATATCCATGATACAAATAATCTTAATATTTAAGAGAAATTTAATTTCCAACTATTATAAATAGGTAATGTTTCAAGAAAACCATAAAAACCAAAAAAAATTACAAGTGATAAGACATAACGATCGGTTCATCAGAAACAATTGTTTTGTTACAAAATGATGTGCTTTGAAAAAATAAATAAAATTTATTTGAAATATAAAAATAATCTTTCATTAATGATTTTTTATTTTAGGAAAATTTAAAGCATGTAGAAACTAAATATAAAAAAATAGTTATGGTGGTGGGTAAGTCTGTTAACACCATATAAGTTAAAAACAATCCTATTCAATTTTTATTAGGAATTTTAAAATTAAAATTTTCTAAAAAAATTATAATCAATAGTTTAAAACATTTAAAAGATTCATGGATAACATATTTTCCATCAATAAATAATTTGAGTAAATAAAATTACATTTTTAAATTAATTTACTAAAATATGGACCCTGAAAAAAAATATCTGATCAAAAATGAGAAATATGATTGTGTTTTATTTTAAATATTTATTTTCATAATTAATGTGATAAATATATGAAAATATGGAAGATAATGTAGAAATTTTATAAATATATAGAGTACAAAAAAATTATTTTGTTTTTATATAGGATGGATTATGAGATTCCTTTAATGAAAATTAAGTCATTCCCCCAAAAAAAGAATGTAAAATAAATCATTAACAATTTTTTAAAATTTAAATTTTAAACTATATAAATATTAAAAATTAATTGAAAAATTAATTATAATTAATACATTTGTATTAATTTTAAATAAATTAAATGTTTATTGTACAAACCTCAGAAATGTGATTAGTTGAATTTTCTAAATGGAATGAAAATTGACGAAAAATACAAAAAAATCACACTTCCCTTTTGATTAACGTGATTTAACATCTTTTATAATTGTTTTAACAAAGTTATGTATTTATATTATAACATTATATAAATTTTTCTATAACATATTATCCTTTTATAACATATTGTCACAAGTGCGTTAATAAAATTTTGTAATTAGTATTATTTTGCGTGATAACAGCTTCTTTTTTCATGCATGTGGTGTAATGAAATTTATTACTCTTGTTCATAGGATATAGTTACAGAATATAAATAATTACATTAATGTTATAAATATAATAATTATCTACATGATGTATTTTCATTATTATTATTAAAATTTTGAAATTGAAAACGATTCACATTACATTATATAGATGGTAGGTCATGGGTACACAAGATCAACATTATCATTTATATAATAGGTGAATGATTAAATAATTGGGTGGTATATTAATTTTAAAAAATAAATATTATTTTAAAATTATAATTCATTTTAATTATTTTCATCATTATTAATATTCAAGTAATTTTTTTATGGAAAAAAATTATATTTTTATGTGGTGAGGTAGTCCACAATTCAAATGAGTGATGGTTTTTTTCATTTGATAGTGAATGATAAGGATAAATATTTTAAATATAACTAAAATTAATAATATTGGATATAATTATATAATTATATTTTAATTTTAATTATTTATATTTATATGTTAAAAAAAGAAGTAAAAAAATATCTTCGTGAATGTGGTTATCTTCGATTAGAAAAACATTATTTTGATATCTTATTATATACCACAAGGTATGTATTTTTTTTAAAAAAATTATTATAAAATGTGTATAAGGATTTAGGTAAGAAATTTTTTTATGTTTCGGTTTATCTAAAAGGATTAATAATTGTAAATCAGTGATGGAAAGAGATTCCCTTTTTATAATTGAGGTGAGTGGAACAATTGTATTTTCTATAAAACCTACAATAATTTCAAGTCAATTTATTTGAAATATGAAAAAATAGATACTTTTCGAAGGTGATATTGTTAAGGGCTAAATAAAACCAATAAATGGGGTTTTATAAAGGATTGAGGGGATTTTAACCACTATCATTTATAGATAACCCTTGGTAAAACCATTTTAATATTATTAGTGGGGAATTTTTTCATTGTTTTTACTGTTAATTATGAAAAAATGAAAGTGGAATTATTAAAGAATTTAAATTATAATTAATAATATTGAATCTATTTTTACAAATTATAATCATAGAAGAGGTAGAAATTGTAACACCCCGACCCTAGTTACCCAGAGTCGGTGCAATATTACATAACATTATCATGATAAAAAAAGATCAAGTATCGAAAGACTGATTAGTTTAGTAGCCTTGGAATCACTAGATACATTCATAACGTTTACATTACATCATAAAATGAAAAACTACAACAACATCTTGTCTCTATAGACAGCACTCATATCCTCTCATACTATCCCTGTAGGTCATTCATAAAATACTTCTTCACATCCTGGAAAAAATAAAACATAGAAATGGGTGAGATCAGATGCCCAGTAAGGATAACAATATAGCCGAAACTTTTAAAAATAAGAATAAAAATTTAAGGCAATGTATAACTAAAAGAAAATCATTTTAAACATGAACTTCAACATAATATGATAGAAATAAAATTAAATAATTCTATTTTCTTATTCACATAGATATTCTACTAATCGAATAATCACTTGCAATATCAATAACTACATTCATAACAATGTAATTCATAATGACAGACTATCATAACCACATATTCAAGGCATTGTGCCAAGACTACAAATAATATTTTATCAAGGCCTTGTTCCAAGAAACTAGTTTGTCTCATGAGACCCACTGATGCATCGAGGAGCTATATCGGGCTCCACCTGTCACTTATTAAGTCCAATGCATTTATCAAATGAAAAGGTTTAAACATAACATAAACATTCATATTAAAACTAGCATAGAAAATGTCAGTACTATATCTATAAACCATGAATTCTATAAAAATAAAACATCCACAGTCAAACATAACACAAATCCTTCAATACAATATGAATGTTTTGTATCATAATAAATCAACATCAAATAAGCATAAAATCCATCATAGGTTGTTGACATAGATGAAAAGAAAACTATTTGAGTGAAATATCTATATTTTTAAATAATTTGAGTCACATTATTATAAAAGGAATAATTTACATTGAAAAAAATTCTTATAAGCTTATAAGGGAATCTTTGACAATTTTATAATGGTGGAAAATACTCTCACCCACCGTATAAGTTAAAAAAAGAAATTCTTACCAAAAAACTGTGGAAAAGGATAAAAAGGACCTTATTTGGAAAGCAATAGAATGATTACATTATAAAAATCTTATAAAAATTTAAACAAGGGTATAAATTATTTTAACCTATAGTCTGTAAAATACTTATAATGATTTGAAATACATTTTTAAAAAACATGGATTTTGATAATAAATAGGTCTCAGTAGATGATTACGTATAAACAACCTTGGATAATAAAGAGATTGTGAAATAAACTATTACCTTGTACATTTTCTTGGTCGAGGGTAGTTTAGCGTCCTGTATAATGGTAAAATAATTTTTACTAAATTATAAAATAATCATATACATTAATATGACATCATATATAGTCTTTTAACATTGCTTAGTTTATAATAACTTAGTATTATCGTCATTTCGGGTGTTAACTTAATCATTTTATTTTAAATGTTTTGTAACATAGGCCATGTTTGTTATGGATAGGATATTTCTTATTCATATCCAGAGTGATACCAAGTCCTTAAACATTATTTTTAATCATTAAATGAGAATTAGACTAGAATGGATATGATGGGGAATGAATCTCATCGCATTCGTCGCGACGGTAGTCCGTACATACGTATGAGTGACAATATCATTATTTAGATATTAAAATAATATATAATTAGATGGTATATCATATATACAGAATCATTATAATGTTATATTTATTATTACTTCAATTACACATCATTATCATACAAATCCACATAATAATGTTTTGAATAACAATTACACCACAATGTGGAGACGGTAATCCGTACGTACACACGTATGGTGACATGTAATTCTAAGGAAGGATAGAATACTGAATATGGTTGTACCATATTTATAATAACATCACAATATATAGAAGATACTGGAGTTATTATTTTAGAATGGAAATAACAAAGAAAGATGTGGAAGATGAAAGGAACTTGAAAGAGGGTGGTGAAAACATTACCTCTTCTTCAGGTTCTTCCTTTTGATTAGACCAAAAGGTCTCCTTAGGATGGCTTTATGATCATAATAAGGCCTATAGGTTTAAGTTAGGAATTTTTAGAGAATATTTGGGCAGGTTTTGGCCGATCCAAAAGGCTTTGAAGGTGTTAATTAGAGTAAAGAGTTAGTTCCCTTTTATAAGTGGGGTGAGGGGCACCTTTGGAAAAGCTAGAATTATTATTATATAATAAATTCATATTCAGTTTATAATGGATCAATAGTGTATTATTTAAAGATTAAGGTGTGGATATTTCTAAAACCACTCAACCAATAGGTTTTAGATAGGTTTGGGTCACTACATTAACTTTATATTTTTAATTTAACTCTTAGTTAAATAGTTTGACATTTACAATGTTTCATTGTATTTGTATATTATATAGTTAATAAACATACTATATTCTTATAAGAGACCCCCAAGTGGTCCATTAGTGATACACCTATCATTATACCAGTTCTTTTTCTGAACCATAGTTTTTTAGGAATCGAATATCTGTTAATAATATAATATTTGTTTTCAAAATTCATTTATGTGAATTTTGACACTTTTTAATAATTGAATTTTTAAAATTCATAATAAATTTATTAATTCTAACAGAATTCATTTATGTAATCCTAACATGTCATATTAACCAATAAAATTTGTTTCTGTCATCAAAACACTCATATTATATTTATTTTATCATTTATAATACCAATAATTTGATTCATTTATTAATAAGGAAACCAATGCATCATTATTGTGTCATAAATAAATTTCATTATTCAAAGTCTAAAAATTATAAATAATATCCCATTATGAAGGAAATATTTTTATATTTCTAATAAATATTTATAGTTGAAAAGATAACATATATAACCCTATATAAATATTGTTTTCCTAAAAGATATATGCTCATGTCATTTTTGTATTTACTATAACTTAATTAATATAAAGTGTCAATATCACATACAAGTGGCTCCATGGGGTCCCATAATCGACCCAAATATGCCAATGGTCGGACATGT
The DNA here is from genome assembly GCA_963277665.1 of Viscum album. NCBI lineage: Eukaryota > Viridiplantae > Streptophyta > Magnoliopsida > Santalales > Viscaceae > Viscum > Viscum album. The sequence continues at coordinate 1,350,664,463 of OY728153.1, read as the reverse complement.
ATCAACTAATTGGGTTAGGACATGTTTTAGGGTAATTTAATATGATTATAATATTATTTTTTACCCTTATTTATCGGATTTACCCTTTTACCATGGTAAGTAAAATTTTTACCGAAGTAATTATTCAAAATGTCTAAAAAAAGTTACCTAATTACACAATTTAGACCTCCGGATTCTAAATATGGAAACCATTTTTCAAAATTCAAAACACAGAAGTGGCAGAAATTAATTTAGAATTAATTCATGTTGTCAAAACAAAAAGCATGTTTTTAACAAATAATAACTATCAAAAGATTGACACGTTCTTATGTCCAGTTTAAATGTGAAATTATGTCTAATGACCAAAAATATATTAAATGGTGAAAATATAACCTATTTATACTTTAAAACCACTCAAATTCATAATTTATCACTACAAATTATTTCGATTAAAAAGTTGATTTTAATTTAAATTTAGTAATTTCACTATTTATCAAAATATGAAAGTTATCAGAATAGTACCAAAAATTCACCCTAAGCTAATCTCAATATTCAGAAACCAAAAATTAAGTCCAAAATGAATAATAAAATTTATAAAATTTCAAAAATTGTGTATTAGTATTCATAACGACTACTTTGATTGGTTGTGGTGTGTGTTAAAACCTCAAAGTTGCATACAACACACACTACTGTATTATTCAAAGAGAAGCGTACCGTGGAATAATGGGGTGTTACATTATACCCTCATTAAAATTATTTTTTCCTCGAAAATTATAGAATATTACTATGTAAAAACACTCGGTTGGTTCTTCATCATATGTTCCTCAGGTTCCCACATTGCATCTTCCATCCTATGGTTTCTCCAAAGAACATTTACCAGACGAGTCGTCCAGTTTTTCAACAATTGTTCTCTAGTATCAACAATTATGATGGGCTCTTCTCAATAAGACAGATCAGGTTCCAGTTCTACTTCCTCATAGGTGAGTACATGCATTGGGTCAGGCATGTATATTCTCAACAGTGATACATGGAACACATCGTGAACTATGGAGAGCATTGGCGGCATTTCCAAACAGTAAGCTATAGCCCCAATTCGTTCTAGAATTTTGAAAGGTCCTATGTACCTGGGACTCAATTTACCCTTCTTACCGATGCGTATAACACCCTTCCATGGAGATAACGTCTTGAAAACATGATCTCCTACCTAAAGTTACAAATCCTTCCTTCGGTTATCAGCATAGATCTTCTGCCTACATTGAGATGCTTTGATGTGGGTTTGGATTACCTTCATCTTTTCCATTTTGTCCTCAACAAGTTCTGGGCCTACAAGTTTTCTTTCACCAATATTATCCCAATAGGTTGGTGTGCGACACATCTCTCCGTATAACGCTTCATATGGTGCCATCCGGATAGATGAATGGAATCTATTATTATAGGAAAATTCAACCAGAGGTAAATATTTATCCCGCATACCCAGAATGTCAAGTGATAAAGATATAAACATGTTTTCTAATGTTTGAATAGTCCGTTCTGATTTTTCATTAGTTTGGGGGTGGTCAGTAGTGCTCAAACAAAGTTCAGTATCCCGATCATTCTGAAAACTTTTCTAGAATCATGATGTAAAATGGGGATCACGATCCTAAACAATTGATAGGGGTACTCTATGAAGTCTCACAACTTCATTAATATATAGTCTTCCTAGACGTTCACGTGGTAGATCTTCTCTTGTAACAAGAAAATGTACTGACTTGGTAAGATGATCAATAATGACCCATATTGCATCGTTCCTTCTAGGAGACTTTAGTATCCCCATGAAGAAGTCCATCGTAATAATATCCCTTTTCCACTCAAGTATGGGAAGTGGTTTCATGACAACTCTGGGATATTCCCTTCCAGCTTTCACTTGTTGTCAAACCATACATTTTGACGCAAAATTAGTAATCTCCCTCTTCATGTTCTCCCACCAAAAATGTTCCTTCAAATCTATATACATTTTGGTGATCTCAGGGTGTATAGAGAAATTGTAACTATGAGAATCATCCAACAATTCTCTTTTTAGATCAGGTATATCGGGAACATAAAGCCTCTTCCCAAATTTCAAAATTCCTTCTTCATACACGAAGTCACTCAATCTCCCATCATTCACAGCCTTAATATTCTTTTGAAATTCTTCACCATCAGTCTAAGAACTCTTAATCCTTTCTAGTAAAGATGGTTTGGCAACCATTTGAAAAATTATCGATGTTTCACCATCTATGGTTATTCCCATATCCCAATTTAATAGATCCATTAAAATTGGATCCCCTTCAACTCTCATTTTTTTTAAAACTCCATGATCATTTCTGCTCAAAGCATCTTCAAAAGTATTTTCCTTCCCCAGGTGGTAGTGTATCGTGCAATGATAATCCTTGAGTAGTTCAAGCCCCTACCTTTTCCTCATGTTTAGTTCTTTATATGAGAAAATATACTTCAAACTCTTGTAATCGGTATATATCTCACATTTTTCACCATTGAGATAATGTCTCCATATCTTTAAAGCAAATATTACAGCAGCTAACTCAGGATCATGAGTAGGATAATTTTTCTCATGAATTTTCAGCTGTCGTGATGCATAGGCAATAACCCTATCATTCTTCATAAGAACACAACCAAGTCCTTTCTTTGATGAATCACTATAATTAACAAACCCATCATTTCTAAATGGTAGATTCAATATAGGAGCATTGACTAATAATCTCTTTAGTTATTCAAAATATTATTCACACTATTTTTTCAAAATAATGTTAACCCCTTTACATGTGAGCATCGTTAATGGGTTACCAAATCAGGAAAAATTCTAGATGAAACACCGATAATAACCTGCTAAACCAATAAAACTGCATACCTCAGTTATACTCGTCGGTTCTGGCCATTCTTGGATTTCCATGGTCTTAGAAGGATTAATGGATATTCTATCCTTAGAGATAATATGGCCAATAAAATAAATCTCCTGAAGCTATAATTCACACTTGCTAAAGCGCTCATATAATTCACGTCTTCTAAGAGTCATTAGGATAATTTGGAAGTGATTTTCATGATCTTCGTAGCATTTGGAGTATACCAAGATATCATTAATGAATACCACTAAAAAATCATAGAGATATTCCTTGAAATCTTTGTTAATTAGATCCATGAATATAGAGGGTTAATTAGTCAATCGAGAAGGAATTACTGTAAACTCATAATGCTTGTACCTGGTTTGGAATGCTGTCTTCGGAATTTCATCCTTCTTCACACACAACTGATGGTATCCAGATTGAAGGTCAATCGTGGAAAAGTATTGAGATCTATGAATTTGGTCAAATAAATCATCAATGCGGGGTAGGGGATACTTGTTCTTTATTGTTATAGCATTTATTTCCCTGTAGTCAATACATAACCTCATAGATCCATCTTTCTTCTTAACAAAAAGGACATGGGCTCCCCCCTGGAGAAACACTGGGGCAAATAAATCCATTATTACTCAATTACACTAGTTGTTTCTTTAGTTCAACTAATTCCACAAAGACCATTCTATAAGGGGTCTTCGATATATTCCATGAACCAGGAATTAAATCAATAGAAAGCTCAATTTCTCATACTAGTGGATGTCCAGGTAAATCATCCGGAAACACATCTACATATTCTTTCACAATAGGTACATCCTCTATTTGAACATTCCTTTCCTCACCTATAGTTATTTCATTCACTTACTCCTCTATAATTGAATTTAGTTGAGCTACTGGGGGTGGATCTAGATAAGAATCAAGTGGTGACGATTCTGCTCTAAAGATAAGGTTTTCTTTATCATCATCATCAAAAATCATAACCTTGTTCTTCTTGTAATAAATCTTCGCATAATGGTCTGAAAGACAATCCATAATGAGGATTATATCAAATTAAATAATGGGTATGGCGATGAGATTAGTAGATAAAGAACATTTATGTGCTCTGATGGGGACTGATTCACAAAACAATGTTGTAATGATACATCCCTTAGGAGTTTTGACTGATAACTCCCTTGTTAAATCAAATTGGAAATATCTAATTTTCTTAGAAAACTGGGAATATATGAAACAATGCGATGATCCAAAATCAAATAAAGCATTTTCTAATCTTGATGAAACCATTAAATTACCTACCAACACGTCTTCAGGGACTTCTACCTCAGTATTAGTGATAACATAATCTTGGCCTTGATCGCTTTCCCTTTTCTAAGGTACGTTCCCCTAATGCTTAGGACATTCATTTTCATAATTTCCCATCTCGCTGGAATTTTATCAGTGAACATCAGTAGCTTCTTTCTTCCCCTTGCAGTCACGAGCTTGGTGGCCTTTTTCACCACACTTGTAACAGACTCCCATTACTTTTAAGAAAGTACGAGGGTGTTTCTTCCATCATTTACTATAAGATGGATATTCAACATTTCCCTTCTTTCCCTTATTTCCATTTCTAGGGTGATCAATAGATCTCTTCTTACCTTGCTTTTCTTTAAAATCATAAGACTTAGAGAATTACTTTTCTGTCCTGATAGTACATGAGACAATATCTTTGTATGACGAGAAGGATTGTGATACTAATTATCGACGGAAAAATGGCTTTATCCCATCAAAGAAATGATCAATTTTACTCCTTGGTATATGTATATATTATGATGCATTCCTCACTAACCTTGTAATGTTATCCTCTTCCTTTGCGTCATTCTCATTTTCCTTTTGTCTCAGACTCATAAATTGCCTTTAGATATCTACTCGATGGTCATGAGAAAAGTATTTTTCTAAAAAAATCTCTTTGAATTTCCTCCATTCCATATTTGATACTTCATCATCCTCCTTTGTGTTTTGAATCAATGACCACCATTGGTCAGCATCTTCAATGAGGTGGTAAACTACCGTGATAACTTTTTCCCTTTCACTACTCCCCAAGGCATGTAATATTTTCTCTAAGGAATTTAAACATTGCTCAGCTACTAATGGATTTGTACTCCAATTGAATGTTGGTGGTTTTTGACTCATGAAGCAATCTAACATTGGTCCTCCACACTATGGATCTGGGAGCTCCATACGAGTAAGGTTATTATTCATAACCTGAGTGAATTTTCCCAATATGGTGATTAGTTAATCAGCACCAGTTCCTTCACCAGCTCCACTATAATTATCTTGATCCGGAGGGAAATCCCTACATAGAGTGTGTGCATTGATATAGTTTCCATTTATTCCACAAGGCTCCATTTCTAAACAAAGGAATACACTAGATTAGTTTGTGAATTGCAATACATAAATCGAAACTTGTAAAACACATAACATGAATTGAACCATTTAAGGATATAATCCATAATCATAAAAAAATTTCTTTGAGGATGTATACACTCATAAACCCTTCATAATGTTTTTTAAATATGATGATAATTTTCCTATGAATATCCTCTGAGAGTTTCGTAACAAAGAGTGCAGCAAGGCCCATTGTCGTGCACCAGTTGTCGTTCAAGTCTAGATCAAAGTGGTGTTTTCAAGTTTTACCCCTAGGCACATCTGTGCCAAAGACACCTCTACCTTCTCGTATCCAGATAGGGATGTATTTCTTGAAAAAATAAAAAAATATCTACAATACCAAAATACTATGAAGTTCTTCTATACTAATCCTCAATGTCCATCTTAGGTTTACGTGCTATAATTAGAGTTTATCTAAATCAAGTTTCTAAGGTTCGTACTAACCTTCCTCTGATACCAACTGTAATGCCCTGACCCCAATTACCCAGAGTTGGTGCATTATTACATAACATTGGCATGATCACAAATGATTAAGTCTCGAAAGACTTATTTGTTTAGTAGCCTTGGAATCAATAGAAACAATCATAAAGTTTACATTACATCATAAATTGAAAAACTAGAACAATATATTTTCTCCATATAACACACTCATATCCCCTCATACTATCCCTACAGGTCATTCATAAAATACTTCTTCACATCCTGGGAAAAATAAAACATAGAAAGGGGTGATCTCAGATTCTCAATAAGGATAACAATATAGCAAAAACTTTCATAAATATGCATAAACATTTAAGGCAATGTATAAATAAAACAAAAGCCTTTTAAACTTGAACTTTAGTATAATATGGCAGAAATAAAATGAAATAATGTCATTTACTTATTCACATGAATATTATACTACTCGAATAATCACATGTAATATCAATATCCACTTTCATATTGATGGAATGCATAAAGCCATACTATCATAACCACATAGTCAAGGACTTGTGCCAAGACTACAAATATGATTTTGTCAAGGCCTATTACCAAGACACTAGTTTGTCTCATGAGACCTACCATTTCATTGGGGAGCTATAGCGGGCTCCATCCGTCACTTATTAAGTCCAATGCATTCTTCATATGAACAGGTTTAAACATAACATAAACATTTGTCTTAAAACTAACATACGAAATGTCAATAATTTATCCATAAACCATGAATGGTATAAAAATAACACATCCATAGTCAAAGATATCACAAACTCTTCAATATAATAAGGAATTTTGGTATCACAATAAATCAACTTCAAATAAGCTTAAAATCTATCAAACGATGTTGACATAGATGAAAGCAAAACCATTTTAGAGAAATATCTATTTTTTAAATCATTTAAAAGTAACATAATTATAAAAGGAAACAATTAATTTGAAAATAATCTTATAATCATGTAAGGTATGTTTCGACAATTTTATAATGGAAAAAAATATCTGCACCCGCCGTATAAGTTAAAAAAGACATTTTTACCATAATTCTGTCCAAAAGTTTAAAAAGGACCTTGTTTGGAAAACGACAAAAATATTTCTTTATAAACATCTTATAAAAAGTCAAACAAGGGTATAAATTAATTTAACCCATATTTGGTAAAATAGTAAGTATGATTTGAAATATATTTTTAAGAAACATGGATGTGGATGATAAAGAGGTCCCAGTAGGTGATTACGTATAAACAACCTCAGATAATGCAAAGATTGTGAAATAAACCCTTACCTTGTAATTTTTCTTGGCCCCAGGTAGTTTAACATCTATATAATGGTGAAATAATTGTTATCATATTATACAAAAATAATATACATTAATATGACATCATATATGATCTTTTAACATTAATTTGTTAATAATATCTTACTATTATCGTCGTTTTGAGTGTTAACTTACTCGTTTTCTTTTATATGTTTTTTCATATAATCCATGTTTGTTTTGTATACATTGTATTTTATTCATATCCATAATGATATAATTTCCTTAAAAATTATTTTTAATCATCAAATGAGAATTAAACTACAACGGATACGATGGAGAATGAATCTCATCGCGTTCATGGAGATGGTAGTCCGTACATACGCACGAGTGACAATATCATTATTTTGATATTAAAATATAATATATAATTGGATGTTATATCATATATAAAGAATCATAATAATATTATATTTATTATTTACTTCAATTACACATCATTATCATACCCAACCAAATAATAATGTTTTTAATAACAATTACACCACGACATGGAGACGGTAAACCGTACATACGCACATATAGTGGCATGTCATTCAAAGGATGGATAGAATACTTAATATGTTTGTCAAATATTTATAATAACATCACAATATATATAATATACTGGAGTTATTATTTTATTATGTAAATAACAAATAAAGAAGAAGCGGAAGAAGAAAGGAACATGAAAGAGGGTGGTGAAAACATTACCCATTCTTCGGGTTTTTCCGTTTAATTTGATCAAAAGGGCTCTATAGGTTGGATGTATGATCAAAATTAGATCTCTAGGTTGAATTGAGGGAAGTTGACAGAATACTTGGTCAGGGGTTCGCCATGACAAAAGGCCGTTAAGGTGTGAGTTAGAGAGAAGGGGGAGTTTCCATTTATAAGAGGGGTGAGGGGCACCTTTTGAAAAGCAAGAAATATTATTTTATAATAAATTCATATTAAGTTTTTAAAGGCTCCAATGTTTATTATTTAAATTTTAAGGTGGTTATATTTCGAAAACAACTAAACCAATAGGTTTTATACATGTTTGGGTCACTAGATTAACTTTATCTTTTTGATTTACTCTTAGTTAAATAGATTGACATTTACTATGTATCTTTGTATTTTTATATTATATAGTTAATAAACCTACTATATACATCCAAGAGACCCCCAAGTGGTCGATTAATGATACAACAATCATTATATAAGTCATTTGGCCGAACTTTAGATTTTTATTAATATAATATCAATTAATAATATCATATTTGTATTAAAAACACCTTTATGTCAATTTTGACACAATTTAATAATTAATTTTTGTTAAAGTCATAAAAAATTTATTAATTCGAACCAAATTAAATAACATAATCCTAAAATCTCATATTAACCAATAAATATTTTTTAAGTCTTCAAAACATTAAAATTATATTTATTTTAACATTTATAAAACCAATTATTTGATTCTATCATTAATAAAGAAAATATTTCATCATCATTGTGTCATATATAAATTTAATTATTCAATATGTAAAAATTATAAATAAAATTCCAATATGTAAGAAATATTTATAGCTTTATAATGAATATTATAGTGGAAAATATAACATATATAACCCTATGTTAAAATTGTTTTTCTAAAAGATATATGCTTATGTCATTTTGTATTTACTTTAACTTAATTAATATAAAGTGTCATTATCACTTACAAGTTGCTCCACGGGGTCCAAAAATCGACCCAAAGATTCCCATGGTCGAACATGTATCAACCAATAGGGTTAAGACACGTTTTAGGGTAATTTCATATTATTATAATATTATTTTGTTTACCCTTATTTACCGGATTTACCCTTTTACCATTGTAAATAAAATATTTACCGATGTAATTATTCAAAATGTAAAAAAAAGTTATCTATTTACACAATTCGAACATAATTATTCTAATTATGGAATCCATTTTTCTAAATTCAAAACACAGAAGTAGCAAAAATTTATTTAAAATTAATTTCCGTTGTCAAAACAAAAAGCGTGTTTTTATCAAATAATAACAATCAAAATATTGAAACTTACTTATTCCTAGTTTAAATGTAAAATTATGTCCAATTACCAAAAATGGATAAAAAGGTACAAATATAATCTAATTATACTATAAAACCACTCAAATTCATAATTTATCACTAATAATTATTTCGATTAAAAAAGTTGTTTTTAGTTAAAATTTAGTAATTTCCACTATTCATTAAAAAATGAATGTTATCAGAAAAGTACCAAAAATTCACCCTAAGCTAATATAGATATTACGAATCCAAAAATGAATTTCAATTTGAATAATAAAATTTATAAAATTTCAAAATTTGGTATTACTATTCATAACAACTACTTTGATTGGTTGTGGTTTGTTAGAACCTCGAAGTTGCGTACAACACACGCTACTATATTTTTCAAAGAGAAACGTTCCATGGGAGCTTGGGGTGTTACAGAAATTACATTAAAAATAAACCTATAAAATGTGTTAAAACAATTTTTCAATAAATTATTTTTTCAATTATATGGTGGATTTACGTTAACTATTTGACTTGGGATAATTATTATATGGACATAAATTCATATATTTATATATATAATTTTCAAATACCATTCCAATAATTTATCACCATTTATTACTAAAATTTTTTAAAATGGAAATACATTATATCTTTTAAAAATCTATTTTATGAATACAAATGCTCTAATTAACTCTAAATAATCTTATATTAATTTCATTAAAATTGATAATAAATAAAATGTAAATTAAAAATATTAAAATAATAATATTATTAATAAATTAATTAATATTTAAATAATTCATTTTAAATTATAACAAAAATATTTTTTGTAATGGAATATTTCAAGAACTCATTCTAAATTTATTTTTACCAAATACGTTATAAATCGATATTCTTCATAAAATATTAGAATTATTTTATCATGAAACAATAACATATAATTTATGTTTTGTTTTTATTAAAATATAACATTATCTTATGTTAATTTTTTTTGTTTCTACATTATTTCCTCATGTGATAATTTCACCCTCAATATTTTAATGGATATTACTTCTAAATAAGTGAGGGTGGTTTTTTTCATAAAATCCTTAATTTCCCGAATCGATTCTTCCATTTTATGATTTCCCCAAAGAACCTTTACCTATTGATTCATTCAATTCATCAATACTTTCTATCTAATGTAAATAATTTGGATGATTTCTTCTATTTAAGACATATACAGTTCTAATTCTACTTCAATAGAGGTGAAAAAATGTTTTGTGTGTAACATTTACTTACTTAACAATGATATATGGGACACATAATTTACATTTAAAATTAATTGTGTATTTTGAAACTTGTAATCCATATCCCCAATTTTTTATTGTATTTTAAAAGTTCTTAGGTACTTAGGGATCTATTTACGATTCATACTAAACTATATAACACCCTTACATGAAGATTCATTCCAACAATGTAATCTCCCACTTGAAATTTTAAATATTTCCTCTATTTATCTGCATAACTCTTCTTCTGAATTTCAATTACATTAATAAGAGTATTATTTATATTTACCTATTCCATTTCCTCCTCAATATTTTATAGTCTTATAAGCTTCCTTTCACCAACTTCATCCAAACAAGATGGACTATGACATCTCTATCCATATAAGTCATCATATGTTTCCATTTGAATAAATTAATGAAATATATTTTTATAGTAAAACAATAAAAAGGTAAATACTAATCCCAAATATCATGAATATTAAATTATAAAAAAAATAAAAAGTCTTATAATGTTTTAATAGTCCATTCAGATTTTCCATCATTTTAAGGGTGATAAGCGGTGCTCAAATAAATCCAAGAATAATTTTCCTTTTGCAAAATTTTCAATAATTTCAATGTAAATCATGGATCGTGGTAAAAAACAATTGAAGTATGTGTAACAAGAATCATTATAACATAATTAATATAGATGTGTGTGAGGTTATCAAGAGGTATGTCTTATTCTATAGTAATGAAATGGTCAAATTATATAAGGTGATCAATAATAACCAATATTTCATGATTCAATCATGGAGTCATTTTTAATAATGTTAGATAATTCATTGTTATATCATCTCATTTACATATAGTAATAGTTATTGGATTCATATATCCTGTATTATGTTATATCAAAGCATTCACATGTGGTAATACTATGCATCGTGATATATAATCATTACTTTACCTCTTTATATTGTTCCACCACAAAATTTCCCTTATATCTATATACATATTAATTCTACCAGACTGTATTGAGAAATTCAAGCAATGAGAAAATCCAATAATTCATTTTTCATCAAAATTATAGATAAAACACCTTGTACTTTTTCCAAATAATAAAATTACATTTTTATAAATTATTTCTTCCGGTTTTTTTATCTTTTATAGATATAATTTTCTTTTGAAAATTCTCATCATCAGGTTGATAATTTTTTAAACTTTTTTTATAAATATTGTTTGTCAATCATTTGAATGAGAATTTATTTCTCTGATTCCTTAATAATTCACATACCCGTAATTATTAGCTCATTTATCATGGGATCCTTGTTAGTCCACATTTTTTTATGAATCAATGACCTTTCTTACTCAATGTGTCTATTACCATGTTTAGAATCGCTAAGTGGTACTGTATTGAGAAAATATAATCCTTGAATAGTTTGACCACTACCAATTTCCTAAAGTTGATCTATTTATATGAAAATATTTATTTTATACTCTTTTATCATGACTATATCACCTATATTTCAAAGATATAGATAATATTTTCATATCTTCGAAACAATGATTACAGATTCCCAACTCAAGATCAGGAGTAAAATACTTTTTCTCATTAGTAATTAACATCATTGATATATAAGAAATAACATAATCATTCTTAACTAGGAAAAAATTTATTCACTTATTTTATGTGCCATTATATATTGGAACTACATCATTTCTTAATGGTAGATTCAAAATAATATTATATACTGATTAAATTTTTAATTCATCAAATCATTCTTTTCTTGAATATGTCAATGTGATCTTAACACCATTACATATAATCTTGGATAATGGGTTATCTAATTGGGAATTTTTTTCAAAAAATATCATATACTAACCTATAAAACCAATAAAAATATGTATATGGGTTATGACCAATTGTGTATGAAATTATTTTAAAAAACTTCTCATTAGTGGATCAATTTAAATTCAATCCTGGGAGACAATATGTTTAGGAAAAGAAAATTTCTAAATATAGAACTAACACATGATACATTTATTTATAAATCATTTCCACTATGATTCTCAAGAATAAATTTCAAGTTATTCTGATTTTCCTCGTAACTTTTATATCATGCCAATCTATCATCAATATATACTATAAAAATATCAACTAGAAATTCCTTGATTATTCATATTGTTGATCAATAAAAAATGTTGTTGTGTTAGTTAATCCAAATGGAATTATTATAAAATTATAATGTTCATACCTTTTAATTTTTTTTAATTTGAATATCTTCTTATTTACTCATAATTGATGATACCCAAAAACAAGATTAATATTTGGATATATATTGAGTTTCCCAAAGTTGATCATATAAGTATTTAATGGTAGGTATATGATACTTTGTATTTTTCATAATATAATTTTTTTTCTCTATAATCAATCTAGAGGATTATAAATCTATATTTATATTAAAGAAAATAACAGGGGCTCTTGAATTTGAAACAATGGGGTGAATAAATCCCTTAGTACAAAACTCCTGTAGTGGTTTCTTCAACTATTATAATTCCAATGTTCCCATCCTATATAGAGTCTGTGATATTGGTCTTACATCTCCGATTAAATCAATAGAAATATAAATTCCATGCCTGGATGTATTACTAGGTAATTATTTAAGAATAAGATGAATATTTTCATATAAAATAGAAACATATAAATTTGACGAATTCATTTTTCATCTCTAGATTGGGCCTTCTGTTCTTCCCCAAGAATCTCATTTATTAGAGCTCCTAGGAGTAGAATTAAACATGGACTAGATAATCAATTCTCTACTTTAAATATATATAATTACAAAACATCTTCATGAATCATAATTTCCTTTTGATTACAATAATTTAGTTTTGACCACATTTTAAAATTCAAACCATAATAAGGATTATATAAAATTAAACTATTTTTATGTTAATAAAGTTAGATATTAAGTTGTTTTATATTTCATAAAATGAAGTTTACGACACATCCTTGTCAAATTGTGATTTTCAATTGGGGTTTTGCTGACAATACCTTTCTTAATGTTCATGGGAAATATCAAATTTTCTATAACAAATATAAGATATAAAATAGTGTGATGATCTATAATAAAGAAATAATTTTAAAATTTTTGTTATATGATTAAATTACCTACCACCTTATATTTAAGAACATCAAACTCATCTATTGTATTTTCATATTCGTGGACTATTCTACTTAGCCTCTTATATGGTTTTCCCCTTGATTCTTGGTACTTAGTAATGAATAAAGACACCCTTATTTAATGTTGAATCACTAGATAGTAGTGGATTGGTTATTTCCCTTAAATTCATTATCCAGATGACTATAATCTACAAACTTATAAAAACATCCCATATCCTCAATCATTTTATAGGATGTTTCTTTCCACAATTTTATAAGTATTTGAATTTCATCATTTTTTTAGTCTCTTCTGACACATTAACATTTCAAAGTGTTTAGGAAAACAATTATTCTATTTACATACCCTTAAAATAATGGATCAAGAAAACTCATTATCTATATTTTATGGTGCATAATACTATTTCATTATATGATGATTTTTTTGAGAAACTAATACCCTTCTGAGACATGGAATAATCCCTTCGACAAATGGTCAATCTCAAATTTTTTATTACGTATAAAATACATAGAATACGTGTATAGTATTGTAATGGTTGCCTCATACTCCAAAAAATATTATTATTCATCTTTTAATCTGTGGAACATTTCCTTAATTTTAGTACATTACAGAATAGAAAAATATATGTCGATGAATTTTAATTAATTATAACTCCACTACATGTGTTTTATTTAATCTTTCTACCTAATAGTTTGGATCAATGTCTATCCATAATCAATATTTCTCCAACATCAGTTTTATTGGATTTCATTTTCCAGAAATTTCAACATTGACCATAAATATTGATACCATTATTTATTCTAGGTTTTACTTCTACACAATTTCATATAAATAATTAGTTAATAAAATAACGAATTTTTAATCCTAAAATATAAATATAAATTTAGTGTTCAAGTTAAGGAAAATTTTAAATTTATCTCTTTTTAATCATGAAATAATTATCATTGTTTTTTTGTGAATATCTTTAAAACATTTTCAAATATAATGGGGTGAATGGTCTTATTTTTTTAATCCAATCATATCTCCATGGAGTGTCTATAATAGGTTCACATTAAGGGTACAGTCACCATACACTAGAATTATTATCGATATATATTCGACTAACTCTTTTCAATAATATTATCCGGAGATACATTTGTGTGAAAACCTAATCCACTTATAGTACTGGGAGAAAGATGCATAGTCATGAAAACCACATATTCTCTACCATTAATTTTTTTTGATATTTTAATTAACTTAGACATTTCCTTAAATTATAGAATATATATTTTTGTTCCCTAATCTATCATTTTCGGTATCCAGTTTCCAAATATTATACCGAACTTTCTCTAATACAAACTATAACCAAACTGTCTACAGTAACCCATATTTGGTGATTAATTTATTATATTATTATAGTTACAAGGTATATAATCCCAAAAGGCTAATTGGTATAGTAGTATTATAGATCCAAATACATTCATGATACCCATTTCACATTGGAAATAAAATTAAAAACATAACAAATGTTAAAATTTTCATCTTAAAAAATCATTAATTTTTTTGTCATATCATAGTGAATGGAAAACAAATTGTGATCCTAAACTATTCTTATAAGTCATAAAAAATATTTGATATCTTGAGTAATTAATCAATAATCGATATTTAATGGTAAATAACAAAAAATACATGGCATTTAATAAATTACCTATGCATGAAATACATCTATGGATAATATCAATGTAATAATGTCATTGATAAAAATATCTAAATTCTGAATGAATGATTTGAATATTATTTGAAATAATGATCTCAAACATAATGATATGTATCCCATAAATTCCTTATGATAAATAAATTTAATTAAGGGGTAGGTATCCAGCAAAACCCTATTTAATTATTTTTTCCAACTAGTTTTTTTTATTAGACTTATCGATGCATTAAGGTCCAATATATAACCAAGCCACAAACATCACCGCTTGTCCAATGTATAAATTTTATATTGAAAGAAAAATTAAATTCATAAAAAATATTTCTTATCAATAGATTTTTGATTTTATTATTTAATGTGGATTTATCAATAGTTTCAATAGTCAATCAAATAAAGTTCATAATAAACCACCATATAGAAAAATGGGGTATGGTTTAAGAAATAATAAAAATGATAATTTAAAGATTATAGATCGTTAAGAGGAATTTAATTTCCCATGATAATACTAATATAAATGCTTCAATATAAATTTAACAATCAAAAAATTAATAAGAAATAAGTGATTATCATCGTTTCATTATAAATATAGGTTTTGTAATAAAATCTACTCCTTTCCAAAAATAAAGGAAATT
This sequence comes from Viscum album, assembly GCA_963277665.1. NCBI lineage: Eukaryota > Viridiplantae > Streptophyta > Magnoliopsida > Santalales > Viscaceae > Viscum > Viscum album. Next base: position 1,350,648,656 of record OY728153.1, on the reverse strand, counting down.
AAACTGAAATATTAAAAAATAATAACAATAACTATTTTTTACGATATAAAAAATAAAAATATTTAGAAGAATTTAAATATCATAAAATAATTATCGGGATTGGGAAGTCTATTAATTGTTTATACATTAAATATATTAATTTTGACTTCTTGTAATAAAAGTAGAAAACCACCCTTTTAGAATAAATTTTAAAGATTAATTTAAAACAATTAAAAATAAAAATTATTACATAATATATACATTATAACTCATTTTAGAAAATAATAGTAATTTGGTAAAACAATTTGAGAAAATATGGACAAGGAATAAAAATCTACATGAACAAAAAAATAAGGTTTGTTTTTATTTTAAACATTTCATTTCCTTATAAAAGTTCCAAAGAGGTGATATGGTTTAATAGAAAATAGAAACTTTATAAATATCCATATTATAATAAAATTACATTATTTTACAATGTATTTAATATGATATTCTTTTAATGAAAATTAAATAAATCACAAAAATTATTTTCTAAAATATATCCTTACCAAATTGGTATGAATTAATTTATAACCCCTTGAAATAATAAACATGAATGGAAAAATTAGTCATAATGAATAAATAATAACTCATGTTAAATATATCGATGGGTTGTTTTTTACACCAAATAAAGGTAAGTAGATGGATAATATCAAATATGTCTAAATGGAATGGAAGTTGGTGAAAAATATGTTACCTCCCGCTTCAATATAGGTGAGATTGATTTAATCTGCTATAAAATGGTTTTAAACAATTTATTAATTTATATTAAGTCCATATTGATATTTATAATGTCATAAATTATCCTATTATAATATTTTATCAAATGTTCATTAATAATATTTTATTGTTAGCATTCTTTTGGGCATTAAAAGCATTTGTTAAAACATTTTTTATAATATAAGTTCTAATTATTGTCAACAAGATACAATTACATAATACATATAAATATATTAATGTTATAAATTTCTTAATAATTCATTAGATATATTTTTAGAAAAATTAATTAAAATAAGAAATGGAAAATGAAACACATCTCTTCAAGAGAAGGCGGGTCGTACATATACATGAGTGGAATTATCATTTCCCTAACGGGTGAAAGAGTGGGAAATTGTATAGTATATTAATATTATGGAATCAATATTATGTTATATTTATCATTGGTATTTATTTTTTCCTTTATTATGACTATCCATGGGTGTCGGTGATGGAAAACAAATTATATCGGTTCACAATACAGTAGTCTTTTATACACGTGAGCGATGGTTTTATTTATCATTTGAGGGAGAAGTAGATTGATAAATATTATTCCATAAAAATAAAAAAATGCAAATATATGGGAGAATTTTTTTTATTATACAATATTTTTCAATACAGTATTCATGGTGGTTGAAGAATGAAAGAGCTTGGTGAAGATGATTACCTTCGCTTAGAAAACCTCCTTTGGTTATCTTATTAAAGATCCTAGGGTTGGTCATTTGGGGAGAACTTTAGCACTAGAATGTGAATAAGGATGTTGGGGGAGGGATTTTTGTCTTTTTAAGTAATTATTAATCGATTAGTATGAGAATATGGGGATAAGGGGTAGAGGTTCCCATTTTATAACATAGTTGAGTGGAACACTTGTAAATTTTTAATGTTTGACATCAACACCAATTAAATTTTTAAGAAAAATGGAACAAAAATTCCCCATATTTGAATTTTATAATTTTAAAAATATTGATAAAACCAAAAAACGTGGTTTTATAATTTTTTAAGAGATTATAACCCATAACATTTTAGGTTATCCTTCCAAGAAACTCTTTTAAACCTTAACTGTGGTGATTTTTTTTAATATTTCTACTATAAATTATGAAAAAAATGAAAGTTCCTAAATTACCACATTTGTAAATTATGATTCAAAATATTTGAATCCATTATATCAAATTATTTTCACATTATTAGTATAAATTAATTTAAAAATAAACACTCACAATTTTTCGTACAATAGATTTATAAGAATTTCATTTTTCATGCATTAGATTATATTACATAAACAATATAAAAAGTAATATTAATTATATGTATTAAAATTAAAATATTCACAAATATTATATATACATCTAATTTAAATCATTCATCATAATTTATCTTATTAATTATTTTAAATGGAAAGACAATTTTACTTTTTTTAAAGTGTTTCTAAAAAATATTCCGTTTTCTCTAAATGATCTTATAATTATTCTATATAATTGTAAATAAATACATGGTAAATTATTAATATTATAAAATATTATTATTTTTAAATTTTTTAATGGTTAAATACTTCATTTTCAATTATTTGTAAAAAAAATTAACAATGGGAAATTTCTAAAAACTCATTCTAGGTTTATTTTGATCAAGTATGTTATAAATAAATATTCATCTTATAAAATTAATAAATTGTAACAAGAAAAATTAAAATCGGAAATTATATTATAGTTTTACTAAAATATAATTTTCACTAATATGATTGATGTTTCGTTTTTACTTGTATCCTCTCAGTTTTAATTATTATTAACTGAGGGTATCAATATGATATACAAGAATAAAGTTTTAATTTTAATTTAACTATCATGAGTAATGACATTGAGTTCATATTCCCTATTATAATATAAATTTATTGATATTAACAACAATTTTTCTTAAATATGCCTCATAAACTACATATAAATCTTAATATTTGCCAGAGAAAAACCTTTTATAACTGCATTTTTGTGATCCTATTTGAATAAAAATACTAAAACAAAAATGGTTCTGATAATATATAACAAAATCCGACTAAATGACCATATGAATATTTAAATGAAATCATTTGTTTTTTTACCCAATGAAGCCTATGATACAATCGTTCCATATATAATATATTTGGATTAACCATTAACTCCATTAATTTACCCTATGTTTTCCATGGTAATTTTCTTATTAGGTTCTCTAACCTAAAAAGTTTTATATTACAACATAAAATTAAATTTATATATACTACAATTTTTCATAAATATTATGTGATATAATCAATGAATATCCCCCTATAGTTTCAATCTATTTGTGTAGTTGGGTCTGTTTTCTAACATCAAGTGAATATATTGTTAATACCAAACCGTCCTTTTTTAGGGTTATTACCCCTAAGTTTTTCTAATCCAATTCTATATTGACTTCTTTGTATGTAGAAATTGATTATAATTATTGGGAACCACATGGTCTATACATAACCCAATTTTTTTATTTTTATCTTACATTTGGAGTTAAGCCTAGTTATTTCACTAATATTCATTAATCTTAATTCCCAAAAGGGAAACTAATCTTCAAAAATAATTAAAACATACGTTGATTCCAAATGAGATGCCCCAGACCTGTAATTTCAGAACATTTTCTAAAAAACATTATTTATTTCTATGATTTAATAAGAAATGAGATTACATAATAAAAGAATACATATATTTCTCATTAATATTATATATCATAATAATCTCACAAAATACTAGGAACTGTTATGTTCAGTGTCTTTGGAGACTAGATAAAAAAAAGCTATGTTATAATGCTTGTGAATAATCCCCCTTAATCATAAGTTTATATACACCCTTCTGGAATTATCATAATTTAGACTCATCTTCCTAAGATGGTTAATATAAAATAAATTAAGGGATAAGATTATACACTTATTATGGTTGAACATACAAGGTAAAAAATAATGATCATAAGGTAGAATAAGATAAGAATATTTTTGTAATGGAATAGTAAAGGTACGTGAACAAGAAATTAGAAAATCTAATTGAAATAAACATTGATGATTGATATTAAATAAAGGATTACTGATTTGATCATACCATAATATATAAGAAACCATAATAATGGTATGATGAAAATCACATGGATGTGGCCCAAACATGAGAATAAAAATCATAAAATAGAGTAGTTTTAATCACTACCCATTTTATATAACATGAGGGATAAGTAAAAATAATTGATTACAATAACATAATATGGATAAGATCCCATTTTAATTACCATATCATTGTGGGGAATACATGACTTTTAGATTCTAATAACATAGTGGAGCACACATCACTACTTAATTCCCATAACATGGTGGTGGGGGAATCAGTACATAATTCCTATAATATAGTAGAGTAATTATTAAATCCTTACTTTAATAATATAGTGGATCTTGAATCCCTTCTTGATTACCATATTAGAGTGTAAAATAATACTCCATTCTCATTGTTATCTTATGAGATATAAAATAATTCCACTATATTTTATGAATATAAATTTTCAGTCTCATCAATTAGTTAATGAAAACCATATATATGTATTAAATTTGAACATGAATAGATTATTATTTCAAAAATCGTATAATTTGACCAATGAGATAGTGATGGGATTTAGGAAAACAATCCTAGAACATTTCAAAGCCACCCAAAATCATAAGTTTGATTGTATCATAAGATCATATTCCTAGTGTAACCCAAAGAACATAAAAGGACAATGAAAATGATTAATTATTTAAAAATATTATTGGATAATATATTTTCCAAAAAATAATAAGAAAAAATCATATTATTTTATAATACATTAAGAACATTTTATTAAAATCCATGTTAAAATATTAGAAATAATTATTTTAAATAATAATGGTTGTAAAATTATTATCCCATGAAGAAAATATTTACAAGATATTCTTTTTACAATTTTTTCAAAATGAACCCTATATTAAACATTTAAATATTATTTTAAAAAAGATAAAATGATGTAAATAAATAAAAATGGAAAAAAAATCTTAAAACATTTTTAACCTCGTCATAGAAATGATATGTTTTCACTCACATTAAAAAATCATTATAATTACTGTAAAAGTAAGAAATTTTTTAAACAAAACATTAAATTAAATACCAATAATGATGCCATGAAAAATACCTAAAGTAATTCAATATGAAATGTCCAGTTTTAGAAACAAAATCGGATTACTAATGGATAATACATTTTAAATATTTGGTAAAAAACAATTTTGAAAATCAAATCATAAAAAGGCTAATAAATCACGCTTTTTAATTGAGGTAAATAGAAATAACAAGATTACATGAGATAATACATATCTTTTTAAAAATTATAAACCAAAAAATTAGTGAATGGAAATATTACGTACAAGGAGGAATATTGTCATAAAAGAGGATGATATTTATTCTTAAAAATGCTAATTTTTTAGGGAGAATGAAGACGAAAAATGAAGGATAATTAAGGCAACGACACATATAAAATGAGTTCATTAGAAAGAATCATAATTCCAAAACAACATGATATGAACTTGTTAATATTTCAATCATAATATAGATTATTTAAAATATATATAGAAGATCGCTCATAACTAAAAGAATAGAAATTTTGATAGAAAACCCCATTATGAGGTTGGGTTACATTTGAATCAAAAAATATTAAATAAATTACTTTAAATTTATTTTTAAATCACATTAAATTTGTTAATAGTATAATAAAAGGAATGCATAAGGAAGTATATACACAATAGGAAAAGAAATAAATTGTGAAAATTTTATATGCCTTAGTGAAATAAAAATTATGTTATAAGAACTTTTATCTTTAATAATTGTTATAACATGAAATGTGATATTATAGAGATTAATTGTAATGGCATGAGTCTTACTACACAATCTTATATCTGGTCACTATTTTTGTTTTTGATTTCTTCCAATGTTGATTACTAGTGGAACTAGAAACACCCAAATAACCCCACATATGTAACATTGGTGTTACAATGGACCTACATTAAATATGAAACTAATCAATGGGGGTTCCTACCAATGAAACATATGAACTCACATTTGTTGATATTGTGGGAGTTCTTCCTCCTCACACCATAAATAAAGAATTATGTATTACTCTAGTATTCTCTTATATATATAAGTCATGTTCATATATCCTTCTCAAATCCCAATATAGTAATGATTACCTCTATGATATTAATATGTAATTAGAATGTGTTAATAAGAATGTTTTTACATTTCATGAGTATCGCGTCAATGTGAATATCTATATCAATCATAAATTCTCTATCAATGACACTATCTATTTGTATCAGTGGTTCGCCTTATTTAAATTATTATTATATAATTATTTTTATTAATAATCCAATAGTCTTACAGCCAAAAAGTTTTCAATTATATAGTTTATCAACATTTTTAGAGGTGTTATATGTTTGTGATGTATAGACCGATCCCATGAAAGGGTTTTCGTAAAAAACATTGTGAAATAAATATGAACCCATGTAGTTTAGGGAAACATAATAGGGAAAATCATACCTTTTTATATCATGTGTATTGAAATAATTCATGTATTATAACATTGTATTGTTTTGAAGAATAGGATAAAGGTTTATAGAAATGGTCGATGTGTGGCATATCCATGAGATTCCCTTTCTCTTTTTTCATATTTTTTGTATCAAAATCGAAGAAGGTATATAAAATCTCTAGTTCATCACCGGATTCATCCTTGGATTTTTAGTAGAGAGGGATGGTTCTATTAATACTCATCAATATAAGGAGGCCATATTCTCATTGCATAAGAGGTCTTAGTATCATCATCTAAGATGAAAATTGATTAGGTTTTGGCTTACCCATAGTGTGAAGCCCATTTATGTAATGAAATTGGAGTTTATCGACTCATGGTATTTTAAGGAACCAAAATAAGAATCTCTTCAAGATATATTAGAGAACAATAATGAGTATATCAACTCTATATGTATGAAAAAACTAAGGGATTTATATCAAATCAAGGAATCTAAAGAATCGAAGATGAGTATATTGACTCAAGGTATAGTGGGATATATTATGATCATGACGTAAGAGTTGAGGTTTGTTTGAAGGTGTTAGTATTGAAACATAGTGAGGCATCCTACATATTTTGGATAATTAGAATTAAATCACATGTAGTTCAAGTGACACAATTTTTGTCTTATGCATAGATAGACCCCTGGAGTTTCACATTTTCTAATAAGGACATGTATTGGGTAGTTTAATGTCATGTAGATCTAACTATTATGTGATTATTATGATTCATACTAATATAATCATTAAATAAATCCTTAGTCCCATATTATTTAATCAATTTGAGATAAATAAGAGGTATGTGATCAATTTTATTTAATATAATGGCATAATAAGAGATTATGTGTGGCCTACACATTTTCTACAGTTTTAGTGGTTCATTGTTGTGAGTAAAATAAGTGAATGTTTTTTTAGAAACCATGAGTTGTATCTAAACAGACATTGTCTAATGAAATAAAGTGGAGTAATATAACATAAATTTATTGTGTGGGGATTACACCTATATGATTCCCTTTGAGTTAGTTTAATGTTTTATGCATGAGCTTCTTTGAGATTAGTTTCTTGAAAAATGAAACAGTTGAATGAAAGAAGGATGATTGCATACACCTAGTCTATGGCCCATAAATATTTTCCTACCCACTATTTTTTTAGTTATTTGATAAAGAAGGGAGATTGAAAAGGGTATACAATACAACTAGTAGGGGTCCGTATATGATAAAATAATACAAATATATCAACTCTAGGTCTACATGGGAACTAAGAGGTGTATCTAAAGTCTCATCATGTATGTAATACATTGGGAGTATCTCGACTCATGGTATTTTGGTATGAATGTTTTCTAGGTGTTATACTTTGGTGAATAATATTATATACCTACAAAGGGATAGCTGTAAAGTCCCATGTTTTTTAATCGAGTTTAAATTATGAACCTTTCCAATAAAAATACATGTATCAGCAAGTCATTTTTTTACTATTCCCTAGAACATTATTCTAGGTGTTTTATAACTTATTGTTGTTTTTTAGATTTGGGTGAATACCAGATATTTTTAACAGGTGTCCCGATACGTCTCGGGAGCACCGGATCTGGAAAAATCCCCATTAATAGATCCACACTGGCTGTGTACGGTTGCAGTCCAACCCGTGAAGAATACTAAGTTTAATATTTTATCTATTATAATTAGATAATATTAAATATGATATTTTTGTTTAAATTTAATAATGTGTTAATAATAATAATGTTATTATTATTATGATGTCATAAATTATTTGGATGTTAAAATATTTTAATTTTATTATGAATGGGGTGTAAAAAAAATGTGAATTTAATGAGGTAGTTGGGTATCTCAAAGAAATGCTATATTAAATAAAGAGTTCTCAATTTAATAAATAAGCATAGTTATTAAATAGAGTTGTTGGATTTATCAATGATTTGAAAAATAATAATAATGAGGTTTTTATAATTTTTAGATTTATGAGTGTAATAATCATTATTAATTATGGTCATTATTATTATTATAAAGAATAATAATAATTGATTTGGGGGATATAGTTTAAAATTAATAAATGAAAAGGTATAGTAATAATGGTATGAAAAGTATTATTAATTTTATAATAATAAAAATCTTTAATATTTCTATTGAATGTATGGTTTGGAGTTTTTATCATTAATATCATATTAATGGTATTTTAATAATTTTGGGTTTCGGTTTTAAAGGAATAAATGAAAGGATGTAGTAATAATAATTTTGGGATTATCCATATCAATTATAACTATTACTATTATCATAAATTCAACTTAATAAATTAATACAAATTAATTATTGTGATTATTATAATTATAAGTTATAATAATAATATGGGGTTTATTTTTTTAAAATAAAAGAAGGGGATTATCCTTCATTCCCCATACACATGAGGCGCAACCCCCCAAAAACCTAGTTTACATACAACCGTTCGCCTCTTTGGCACATCTCATACCTCCATGTCCAGAGCATTCACCTCATAGCACACCACCTGCAGCATTACCTAATCCATTTTGGACCCCATGCTGTAGTGTACAAAACCCTCGGATAGAACCTATAGCGCACCACCCCCTCTCTCAAACCCCACTTTTCATGTGAAGATTCTTTTTTGAATCTTTAGTAATCTTGTCACCCTCATCATGTTGAGTCAATCTGCATATATTTTTTAATTTACATTAGCCATTTGAAATCACTCTCACCTTATTAGCTTGGCCGACACCCTAAGGTTCTGGTTTATTCTAACTATTGCATTCCTCTATTTATAAGTTATGCGGATGTTGACTCGGGATCTATTCACCCATAATTCGGCATCTGCCACCAAGAGCGATGAATATGGTCTCGATTCTCTCTAACTTTGATGTTCCAGGTATGGTTTATACACCGCAGTTTTTTTTTCATAATCCTTTTTAGTTTTGTTGGGTTTATACGATTCCTTGGTATTTTATTTTAGGTATGTTGAGTCTTGTCCTTGCATTTTTATGGTTCTATGTTATGTTTCAATGGGTTTTGATCAATGTAGAGGTTGTTCAAACACACACACAAATACATATATATACATATATTAAGGAGTGTGTGTGCAGTTGCAAGCCAGTTGTGGATTGCTTGACGTCGTATGTCAAGTCTCTTAATTTTTAATTGGTTCGACCCGGAGGTAGTGTCCCCTTTTAAGTCATCAATATTAATAAATGCATTAATAAAATTTTTTATCACTTTTTTGTTATTTAAATTATGTAGTGATGTATTTATATTGAATGCCTTTTAAATGTGAATTTAGTGAGTTTTATTAAACATGCCAAATGTGATATGTGATGTGTTGATGCATGACTTTGGATGTTATTAAATGATGCTACCCCAATGAGATAAATGAGAACACGACCATGTGTTGTTTTTAAACATGTATTGTTGAATTGGTTAAAGTGATTTGATAAAATAATTAAATGATGTTTTGTTTTGGCTAATGTGAGATAATTAATTTGGTATATTAATTATGTCCTTTAAGACTGTATATAAATAACTAATCAAAAGAATAATTATAATAAATTGTTTCATCTAAAAGTGATAATTTATTCGATGATTAATGGTGATATGTTGTTTTGGGTAATTTGAGATAATTAATAATGAATAAATTACAAAATGATAATAATGATAAAGGTTATTCAATTATTGAATTGATTAAGTGTTATGATTAAAGTAAATAATTTTTAAAATTAATTAATTTTCATTCATTAATTTAATTGATGAATTGTTGAAAGTGTAAAAAACATTTTTTAAAAAAGAATTACCCCAATAAAATCGAAGATGTTTCGAGTGAGAATATTAAGTTCATTCAACAATATCCCTTGCTGAAATTTATGTACCATGATGTTGATTTAATATTTTCAGTGGTGGGTTTAACAAAGAAATGTAGGAAATTGAATGAGAACATTAAATCAGTAAAATTAATTATGGGTTGTGATTAGTTTTGTAGATTAATTGATTGATGGATTAATTAATGGTAATGTGTACTTAGTTAATTGTGGAATTAACAAATAGATTTGATATTTTCTAACTAATCGGATGGATTAGTAAGGGAAAAAGTATAATTGATTGGTGAATTAGTTATCAGGTTTTCAGTTAAGGAAGTGGGATAATTAAATTTGGAATTAATTATCTAGTTGTCTTTGTTGTGGCTAAGAATAATTAATTTTTAGTTAATTATTAATTGTGATATGTTGAATGGATAATTAATTGTTATGTTATTATATGAGAGATTTATGTTACTAATTAGTTATTGAATTAATTAATGGATTTGATTAATTAATTTATGAGTTAGTTAATAGACGCTTTTGGGGTGTTAGACAAGGTGTTTGACACCAATGAATAAAATATATGCATTATAGATAAACGGTTTCTGGGATAGGGACTAATTCCCAAATACTCACGGGGTTCTAGGCATGGAGTTCTACACCCAGCGTGAAATGGAATATTCTTTTAGGGGACATGAACTAATGCACCAAATAAACATGGGTTGTGAGACAAGGATTGATGCTCCAAATACTCGTGTGGGTGAAAGACATGATGTTCTACACACATTAATTGACATTGTACTATGAGTCCAATTAGTCGTACCTGAAATGAATTAAATGGTAAATAAAAGGTGTTGTGTCATAATGATTTGTGAATTGAATATGGGAAATTGTTAAGACTTTTTAATGAGTTGGGTGAATCACTGTTTAGTTGGAGAACCCATGAGAGAATAACTATTAATAGCGGATGGGATCAGACATAGTATATGAACGATTAAATTGAATATCTTATGATGTGTTATCCAAGAGAAAGAAGAATTTTGGATTTGGAATTTACTTGATTACTTAGATGATCTTTAGAGTCATCTGTTGTGAGTCACTGATACGGGGATGTTCAACTTATGTCAGAACTCGAGAATTATATAATTTAATGAGGTTTGAATAAATGATAAATTAAAATGATGGTGAGATGATTGTTGTGTATGCATAAAAAATGTAGAATGTAGGCTCAGACAATAGATAAGGGCTAAAGCTGAAACATGGGATGCATTTGCATAGTAATTTTTACATTAATTATGAATACATTCACACTGTTTAAATTATTTATTGAATGTATCAGGTAGGGGTAGATACTGGTGGTCCTGGACTACTGATACTTAATCTCACACCCTACTCAAGCCACCATTGCACAAGAGAACCCGATTAGATTATATTTGGATACATGGTGGTGGTGTTTTCATATAGCTGGGAGATAGGAGTAGAGGACCGAGCAGAAGATTGAGATGCTCAAAGAGATTACCCTCAGGGCTTGAGACATTATTTTTTTAATTATGTACAGAGATATAAAACATGTTGTTTTGTGTATTGCTTTCAAATATGTATCATTAACATGCCTTTAATTCATCTATTATTTGAAATTTATCTTCTGATGAATTTTAAATTATGTATTACTTCTTCCTCTATTGACTATTATTTACTCTGAAACACTAATGTGAAACTCTGGTAAGAGGGTATAGTCTCCCCACTATCACATCCAAATACCCTTGCCACTAGTCTCCAACCTCTGGCCTATGGGGATATGCTCTAGAGTTCAGGTGGTGACCAGTCCGACCACCAGTTTTGGGGTCAGTCAGATATAGACAATACAAAGTGGTATCATAGGGTTTATTTTTCATGGTATTACAATTTTTGGGTTTGTAGACTAGAGTATAGGGATGTGGAAATGCTTGGGTTAAAAGTTGTTCTTAGGACTAATGAACCCATGTACTAGAAATGACCAATTGGCCTGGGTTTGGATTGTTGTTAATGTTGTTCATTGTTACTATTTATATGATTTCACCTTGAGTGACTGGTGGATTTTCCGCTGGTAATTCATTATAAAACATTTCAAAATATTTAAATTGACATTATATGGCAAGGATGTTTTATACATGCATCATATTAGGAACTTAGAGATTCACACATCATGAATCTAACATGCCATGTAGTTTCATTAGTAAGATGATTGCTAATATGGATTGTGTACCTGGGTGAAATTCCATGTTTTGATCAGATTTAGCATGCCTCTATATATAGCATGATTCGATGATAGATTTAACATGAATGAGTGATTATATTCCATATTGCCTTAGTTATAACCTGTTGTTTGTTTTGAAATGTTTCTGAGTTATAGAATGTTTTTTATTTACTGTTTAGGATTACATGGTAGGAATAATAAGATGTGTGAAAGGGCTTCTAAATATAAAATGTTAAATGAATGTTGATTGTGATAAATGATATACAAATGCTTGAGGTATGGTATATAAGAACCTTATTACTTAGTATATGGACAACCATGTGTTTGAAACTTATATAACCATAGAATGATTGAAAATGGTTATAAATATATAACTGATGAGTTTTTATTGAAATGAATAGTTTTTGTGTTTCTTTTTGAAGAACCTGGATTGAATAAATGGGAACCTCAATGGTCGCCTTTATGCTGAATGAAATATAGATGCAGAATTTCCTGTTTATATTTATATAACACTATATGTGAAATGTTTAAAGAAGATGTTTTTTATATCATGTTTGTTTTTCTTTTGGGCGTTGATTGAAAACCATGTGCCTTGTTGTGAAAAGTACGTCTGTGTTGGTTAAAATTTATTCAAATGATAAATGGATGAAATAAATTAATAAAAATTTATAAAATAGGGGATTTTGATCCTCATGGTCTTGGTTTTTTGTGACCAGGAAGTATGGTCGATTTTTATGTTTTGTAAGGGGATAGCCCATGGTAGGTAGTACCATTAGAATGTTTTAGGCATTAATTTAAGTTCGTCCCACTACTCAGGATGGATTTTTGTGAATCAAGTGTTTTGAAATGCGAATAGGTTTATGTTATGGATTTTTATAATCGATGTTTGAAATGTTGAACATGGTTCGAGGAACACCACATGCATGTGTTTAGGTGTTCAAAAATAGCACACTGGTGATAGGCTGGTCTTTTATTTCAACTTCATGGACTATCCTAAGGTGGGTAGTGTTTCATCAATTTCAGTAAATGTTTCAGCAGGTGACACAAAGTTTATGTAACAGAGTCGTCTTATAGTAGTTTTACTAATCCTTTTTCTGACCATGGTTTTTTCTTAGTGCGCTCTTTCGAATGAGACGATCATGTCTCCTATCTTGACCTCATAATAGGAGACACTAAGATAGCGGCAGTCTTAGGCCACAAAAATGTTTTAAATGTTTTTGAGCGTGATAAGTGGTTATTATTTTTTTGTACAAAGGATGCAGGATTTATTTAGGCTATTACATAATTCATGTTGGGGCATGTTAATTTTTTTAAAAAGCCCTACAGTGACCTATCATGGTCAATTTCACCAAAGGATGGGTAATGAATTCGGTGTACATACTTTTGGTGGTGTAATAATTTAAAAATCCACGTCGCCAGTTTATGGGTGAGTTTGGGTTTCGGGACCGCAATTTCATTCCAAAAAATCATGCACAACCAATTTCTTTTGGTCAACTGAGATTATACCTTTTTCTTCCATGATTTATATTTAATGGCCTCAGTTGTATGCCCCATTTCAGTTATCTTGGGCTTAGGTTTTAAAGAATAATGTGGTTGGAATTATGTTTTGGTCTATAGGTTGTTTTCTGTATGGAAATTTAATGTCCTGGTTAAAAAAAAACTTCTCATCCTTTGTGGGTCAGAAGGTATTATATTTCCCAATGAATTCCAAGGGGTGAGAAGTTTTTAAGTTGGGTAGATTGTAAAGTCCCGTGTTTTTTAACCATGTTTAAATTACGATTTTTTTTGAATTTTGTTCCCAGTATCGACGATCTGTTTTTTTACTTAACCCCAAAACATTATTCCATGTTCTGGAACACTAAAATATGTTGTTTTTGGACTTTGTTGAATACCTGATAATTTTTATGGGATTCGTAATATGTCTCAGGAGCACCAAATTCTGAAAAATCCACATTAATGGATCTGCATGGGCTATGCACGGTTATATTCCAACCCATGTAGCTTACATAGTTTAATATATTATTTATTTTAATTAATTTATATTAAATGAGATATTTTTTTAAAATATATTAGTTTGTTAATAATAATTATTATAATATTATTATTATGGTTTCATAAATTTTTTGGATGTTAAAATAATTTAATTTAATCATTAATGGTATGTAAAATTTATATGAATTTAATGAGGTTGAAGGGTTTCTCAAGGATACACTTAATTAAATAACGAGTTACAAATTTTATGAAGAAGATTTGTTATTAAATAGAGGTGTTAGTTTTATCAATTATTTGAAAAATGACATTGTTCTTATTATTTTTATATTTATGAATGTAATAATCATTATTAATTATGGTCTTTATTATTATTATAATGAATAATAATAATTTATTTGGGGGTTATGATTTAAAATTAATAAATAAAAGGTTTTAGTAATAATGGTATGGAAATTATTAGTAATGTTATGATAATAATAATAATTAATATTTTTATGTAATTTATGGGTTAGAGTTTTTATCATTAATATCATATTAATGATATTTTAATAATTTGGGGGATTTGGTTATAATGGAATAGATTAAAGGGTATAACAATAATAATTTCATCACTATCCATATCCTTTTTATCTATTACTATTATAAAAAATTCAATTTAATAAATTAATTGAAATTATTTATGGTAATTAATTTTCTTATAATTAATAATATTAATAAGGGTTTTAATTTTTTTTGAAAATAATGGGCTTCTCATTCCTTACCCACACATAAGAGGCACGACCCCCCTGATAACCTAGTCAGTGAACACTAGTCTTCCTCCTTCACACATCTTCTACCACCATGTTCGGAGCATCCTCCTTACAGCACACAACCTGAAGCATGACCTACTCCCGGTTGGACCCCCTACTCTAGCGCACGACATCCTTGGGAAAGAACCTATAGGGCGCCACCCCTCTCTCGGACCCCTATTTACAAGCGACGATTCCTCTCGGTCTCTTCATGAATCTTGTCTACCTCATTTAGGTGAGTTCGTCTGCGTATATCTTGAAATTTGCATTGGATATTTGACACCTATTTCACCTTGTTTCCTCAAATGAAAACCTAAGGTTCGAGTTTAATCAGCTTGTTGTGTTCCTCAGTTTTTAGGGTATGAAAATGTTGATTCGAGGCCCATTGGTTAATAATTTATCATCTTACGCCAAGGGTGAGGCGGGTGGTCTCGATTCACTCTGACTCTGATGTTTTGGGTAAGCTTTACACACCGTTTTTTGTTTCCCATCATCCAATTTAGGTTCGTATGGATTATAAAAGTCCTTTACTCTTTATTTGACGTTCGTTGAGTCTATTCTTTACATTTTTGTGATTCTCAATTATGTTGTTGTGGGTTTTGATCAATGTAGAATGTGTGAATGTGTATATATATATAAACATATATATAAAGTCATGTGTGTGTGGCAATGGACCAGTTGCGGATTTTTTCCCGTCGTATGTAATGTCGCTGAATTTTGAATTGGTTCCACCCCAAGGTAGGGTCCCCTTTCAAGTCATCAACATTAATAAAAGTAGTACTAAAATGTTGGTTTTAATTTTGTTGGTATTTAAATTATAAATTGATTTATTTAAATTTAATTATATTCAAATGTGAATTATGTAATATTGGTTAAATTTATAATTGTGATATGTGATTTATTGATGCACGACATTGGATGTAATTAAATGATACTTCCCATGTGTGATAATTGGGGACATGACCATGTGTTGGTTTTAAGCATGTATTACTGAATTGGTTAATATGATTCGATTAAATAATTGAATGATTTTTTTGGTTATGATAAGATAAATAATTTTTTATATTAATTATGCGATTTGAGGCTGGATATTAATAATTAACCAAATGATTAATTATAATATACTGTTTAATCTGAATGAGATAACTTATTCAGGGATTAATTGTGATATGTTATTTTAGGAAAATCGAGATAGTTAATAATGGATTAATTATTAAATTTTAATGACATAAAAGTTTATTCAATTATTTAATTGTTTAAAGGGTTTGATTAAATTAATTAAATGAACAAATCAATTAATTAGGATGGATTAATTTATTTGATGAATTGCTGAAAGGATCAATTTTTTTAAAAATATCATTACCCAAGCAAATACAAGAAGTTCCAAGGAAGAATATTAAGATCATTCATCATTATCCCCATCTTAAGGATATGAACCATGATGTTAATATAATATTTTTTATGGTGGGATTGATTAAGAAATGTTGGAATCTGAATGTGATAATTAAATATGTAAAATTAATTATTAGATGTGATTTTTTAGATTAATTAATTGATGGATTAATTAATGGTAATTTTTTACATAGTTAATTGTTGTGTTAACTAATAGAATTGATATTCTTTAAAATTATCGACTGTATTATTATGTGAATAAACATTCTGGATTAGTGAATTAATTATTAGGGTTTGGCTTAATAAATTATGATAATAAAATTTTGACTTAATTATCTAATTTACTCACTTGTGTCTAAGAATAATTAATTGTTAGTTAATTATTAATTGTGATATGTTGAATGGTTATTTAATTATTGAGTTATTTGATGGGAGATTTGTGTTTTTACGTATTTGATGAATTAGTTAATGAATTGATTAATTAATTTATAAGTTATTTCATAGATTATTATGGGTGTTAGACATAGAATTATAATACAATGATAACGGTATAAGCATGAATGATAAATGGGTTGTGGGAGATGGAATACTGCTCAAAATACTCAGAGGGTTCTAGACATGGAGTTCTACACCCATATTGTGAGGCAATAATATTTTATCAGATAGACTGATGCTCCAAATACCCATGGGTTGTGAGATAAGGACTATCACTCCAAATACTCAAGGGGGTGTTCTACACCCCTTAATTGTCATTGGAATATGAGGCCAATTGAACATACATGAAATGAATTAAATGATTAATAAAAGCTGCTGTAACATAATGATTTGTGAATTGAATATTTGAAAGGGTTAAGACATGTTTATGAGTTGGGTGAATCACTGTTTGGTGGACAGACCCAGAGGAGAATCACTATTTTTAGTGGAAGGGCACGGACATAGTATGAGAAAGATTAAATTGAATATCTTATGATGTGTTATCCAAGACAAAGAAAAATATTGGATTCAGTATTTACTTTATTTCTTAGATGATTGTTAGAGACATCGGTTGTGAGGGACTTATATGGGGATGTCATGAATATACCAGAACTCAATAATTATATAATTTAATGTCTTTTAAATAAATGATAAATAAAAATGAATGTGATATGACTGTTGTGTTTTCATAGAAAATGGTCAATGCAGGCTCAGACATCAGCTAAGGGAGGAAGCATGTACATGGGATATAGTTACATTATACTACATACTTTAATTATGCATGCATTCAAACTGTTTAAATTGTTTATTGAATGTCGGGATTGAGGGTAGAAACTTGATGTCCCGGCCTACTGAGATTTATATCTCACACCCTACTCAGGCCGCCAATGCTCTAGGGTCCCCGAATAGATTATATTTGGTTGCAGGATTGTGTTGTTTGCATATACATGAGAGATATGGGCAGATGACCGAGCAGAATCTCAGAATGCTGAAAGAGATTTCCCTCGGGGCTTGAGTCATTTTTTTTATTCTATACTATGATGTAAAACATAATGGTTTGGTTTTTTCTCCCAAATTTGTATTAATAACATGTCAATCATTCATTAGTAATATGTAATATTTCTTCCATTGATTTGTCTATTATGTGTTACTTCTTCTTCAATTGATTGTTATTTACTCTGACATACCATTGTGAAACTCTGATAAGAGGCTATTGTCTCCCCACTATCACATCCTATGAATCTCACAGCTATTTGGCATTCTATAGAGTACGGGGAGATGTGCTTGTTTTCATATGGTGACCGGTCCTTCCACTGGTTTAGGGGTGACCATGATCGGGACGCTATAATATTGAAGGTGCATATCCCAAATAATGGATAATAAAAATGATTAAGTCGAGCCAGGAATAGTATAATTGTGATTTTACCATGTAAGGGATAACATGAGGACTCTCCCAAATAATGAAACTCAAGTTTTAGTCTTGGGTGAATGGAGTTCTCCCTTATAAGAGCACCATGGTGAAGGACCTAGGTGAATGATGGGCATTTTCCATGGTATTGAGAAGAGTGAGTGGGGAATATCTAAACTAGTAAAGTGATGAGAGAAGATTTATAATTTACCTAGTATAGGTCTTACAATGTGGGTCACCCAATTGAGGGAACATAGGGGGTTTCATTTAACAGCCTAAAATTCCACTATGTGTTCACCTAAAAAAATACTTTGTTAACAGACTCTTCTAAATTCAACACCAATCCAAAATAAATCTATTATTTTATAAAGTATCATTTTCCCATTATTATATAGCCGTTTAATTTGAAGTTATAAAAATAAGTAACCATATTAAAAATACTGTAAGGAATGAAAGAGATAATTGGATTCTAGTACAGGAATTATACCTTGTGGAGTTCATTTATCTATACATGAAATGTATGTTTCTTAATTAGAGATTTTCATATTTAAATCCCAAGCTGAACACCAAAAGTTATGTTATGAGAATTTTTTTGCAGAATAACAACCATATCAATAAAATTTCCAATACATCTATTCTGGAAAAATCACATCTTATGATATCCACCAATTCTTAACATATTAATATTTATTATGTGGAAAAAGTGGATATGTAAGTAGATATTTGTATTATCTATTATTTATATATATCATGTATATGTTTCATATTAATATAGAGTCTGCTTTTATCAATGATGTATTGATAAAAAAATAAATACATTTCTATAAATTAACATATATGTGGTATACATTTTAAATTGAATGTCAAATTTTAAATTTAGTAAAAATATTTTAAACATTAACACCAACATAATTGGTAACAAATTAATAACTTTGAATGTTTAAAATTCCATTTTATATAATAATTGTTTTTTTAAATTTTATATTTTCATTTAAAAGATAAATTTTGTAATTTTTAATTTTTAATTTAATAAAACTGTCATAATTTTTGGAAATATAATTACAATATGTGTATAAAATGGTACATTTGTATTTTTCCAAAATAAAGCATTGGTAAGGTGAATAGTGATAATTAATATTTTTACAAAAACAATAATTTATATGACATTTTCATAAGAGATGTTTGGATTAAAAAATTATAAGACAATAAATATATATTTTGGAAAACAATTATTAATTTTATATTGTTCTGTTGAATTTAGGAAACCTATCATTAGCATTTTGAGGACTGGCGTAATATTTTTCATTAGAAATACATTTTTTTAATTTCATTTAATTACTTTTTTTCAGTAAAATTTAGATTTTTGTTTATTTTAAATCCAATAAAACTTTATTTATTTTATAATAAAATAAATTATATAATTAAAAAAATATACATTAAAAAAATTTAACTACACAAAAATTTTAATCATACAATGACTCTTTTCCAGAAAATGGGTTTTTATGTATTATATGTACTAAGGATAAAATTTATTTTTCTTACTTATAAAAATTGTATATGATTAAATGGATTTAATATTTGGAACAGGTAGGTCAATATTATTAAATATGTTCATTTTTTTATTCATAGAAAATGATTTACAAAGGTAAAAACAAATACACACAATTAACCCAAACAAAGTCAAAGTAATAAATTTATTTGTAAAGGGTATGATTTTTTTCGAATAATATTTTAAATGAATTTTTGAGGTATTATTCTCCTTATATCATATTTTAATGAATTACACATCATTTTTTTTTCTCCTTGAACTGTATAACATGTTCTCTCTTACTATTAAAATGAGATATTTTTAAAATATGTCATACTCAACACTTATAAAAGTGGCCTATCACCGCCCCTTAAATACCTATATGAAAATAATATTTAACCATTAATATATTTCCCATTTCATTATCCTACATTCCCCTTTCAAAATAACTATATTTTTTTCATAACTGATTATCCAATGTCACCCTTTTCCACAGAATCCCCCCACAAAAACCCAAAACTCTCAAAATAAGTAAAAAAATGTTTTCTTACATCATTTACTTTTTATCATTCCACTTAATATATATATTTCCCAATATTAAATTAAAAATTCATTATTTATTGTATACATATTTTTTTATTTTTAGAATATACATTAACTAAATTCTCCCTCTTCATTTAAGAAAATATAGAATTTAAATCACATTTGTGTGCAGACTATTGCCTCCATCATGAATTATCATTAATTTTTCATAACAAAATTTCATGGTTATTAATAGATGTTAACATTCTATAAAAAATATTATTCTTTACCTTCCTCTCATTTGGTGAAAAGTTATTATGCCCTATTTGTGTACTATTGGAATACTACCTCCACAAATGTGATGTAATTAAGTTTCAATTTAATATTAATTATATATATAAATATATAAATATACTAATTAAAAAAATAAAATTTAATAAATAATATTATTATTATTTTATAATGAATTTTATAAAAGAAAAAGTCTCATGACCAGACTCACCCATAAAATTTTACCATGTTCTTTCCTATGATGGTTTAATCTTATTCATGAAAAATGATATAAATGTTTATCATATATTAATATATGAATAAAATTTCTAACAATATTTTAAATAAATAATTTTATAATTATTTTTTATTTTTTAAAAGTGTAAATATAAAAAAATTAACAAATATTTTTACAAAACACACATTGTTTTCTAAGAATAACAGAAACATGCTCCTTAACAATTTCATAATTAAGGAATATATCCAAATAATCATTAAAATAAAATTATAAAATTATAAAATAATAGAAATCATAAAATCTCATACCTTTTATGATAAGGAAATGCTGAAAATTTGGAGAATAACTTAAAATAACACTTATAATATGAAACTTGTTTAAAATAATTAATATTAATCACAAATGGCATTGAAAATGGGTAAAAAATTACTAATATACATGTAGAGAATAGTTTTAAATGATTTTTATGAATGTTTCTATAGTTGAATAACTTTATAAAATATTTTATTAAGATGTTTATTTTTTTCAAAAAGGATCTAATATTTTATTAGACTTGTTTGGAATATAAGGTAGCGGTTTCTTATCACAAAATTTCACCCCATGACATATGATTCCTATTATACACAATATTTTCATTGGAATGGGGTTTATAATTAATAAATAATTTCTTTACCATATTCATGGGGAATTGAAGAGTCATTCTATTTTATTTTTTAAATTTATTTCCATTCATAATACACAAATGTTTAAATATTTTTTTGAATAAAATGTTACTCAATACATAAGGATTTCATTTCCAATCTTATTTTCAAATAACTTTTAATAATGTATATTTATTCTAGGGAATTTTTTTTCATCATAAAACCCCGAATAGTTTTTTATATTCTTGGGGTTTTACTTGTAAACTCAAAATCATATTTTTTCCTTGACACAAATTCTACTCTAAGTATTTATTATTAATGAAATAGACCCCATATTTTTATCTCTGTTGGGATCACCAGATTTTTCATGTCTTTATTCAATGAATTCTTTAGAAAATGTATTATATAGCAATAAATAATTTATTATGTTAAATTTATTCTCTATGAAATTATTTAATGTCATATTTGGGGTTTTTAGTGTAACACCCAAAGCATCCACGGTACGCTTCCCTTTGAATAATACAGTAGCATGTGTTGTATGCAACTTCGAGATTCTAACACATTGCGACCAATCAAAGTAGACGTTATGAATAGTAATACCCACTTTTCAAAATATTATACATTTTATCTTTCAAAATTGACTTCATTTTTGGATTCAGAATATCGAAATTTTCCTAGTATGCAATTTTGGTATTTTTCGGATAACTTTTATATTTTGATGAATATTGAAAATTACTAAATTTTTATTAAAAAAAACTTTTTTAATCGAAATAATTAATAGTTATAAATTATGAATTTGATTGGTAATAGAGTATATTTTTTCAATTTAAAACAAATTTGGTCTTTGGACATAATTTCAAAATTGAAACAGACATAAACAAGTATCAATCTTTTGATAGTTATTATTTCTTAAAAACACGCTTTTTGTTTTGACAGCGGGTTTTAATTTTAAATTAATTTCTGCCACTTCTATGTTTTGATTTTGAAAAAATGGATTCCATATTTGGACTCAGGATGTACAAATTTTTTAAATAGGTAACTTTCATTTTTAGACATTTCGTATAATTACTTTGGTAAATATTTTATTTACCATGGTAAAAGGGTAAATCCGGTAAATAAGGGTAAAAAATAATATTATAATAATATTAAATTACCCTAAAACATGTCCTAACCATATTTTTTGATACATTTCGGACCATGGGAATCTTTGGGTCGATTTTGGGACCCCATGGAGCCACATGTAGATGATAAGGTCACTTTATATTAATTAAGATAAAATAAATACAAAAATGAGACAAGCATATATCTTTGTGAGAAAACAATTTTTAAATGGGGTTATATATGTTGGATTTTCGACAATAAATATTAATTAGAAAGATAAAATTATTTCATACTTAATGGTATTTTATTTAAAAATTTTAGACATTTAATAATTAATATTGTTTATAACACGGTAATGATGCAGTATTTTCCTTATTAATGAAAAAATCAAGTAATTGGTATTATAATTGTTAAAATAAACATAATATGAAAGTTTTAATCACATCCATGAATTTTATTGTTTAATATGACATTATTTTATTTCTTTAATGAATTTGGTTCTAATTAATAAATTTGTTAAGACCTTTACAAAAATCAATTATTCAATAGTGTCAAAATAGACAAAAATGAGTTTTGAAAACAAGTATTATTTTATTAATTGATATTATATTTCTAAAAATATAATGTTAGGCCAAATGACTTATATAATGATAGTTGTATCATTAATGTAGAACTTTGTGGTCACTTGGATGTATATAGTATGTTTATTAACAATATAATATAAAAATACAAAGTGACATGGTAAGTGTCAAACTAATTAACTAAGAGTTAAAACTAAAATATAACGTTAATATAATGACCCAAACCTGTCTAAATTATATTGGTTGAAATTCTTTCGACCCATACCCAACTTATAAGCTAAATAATCTACTTTGGAGCCATTATAATCTGAATATGATTTTATTATAAAATAATATTTCTAGATTTTTCTAAGGTGCCCCTCCTCCCCCTTATAAAAGGATGAAAATTATAACCAATTATTCACACTTTCAAAGCCTTTTGGTTCGGCCAAAACCTGCCCAAATAATCTCTCAACTTCCCTCAATTCAACTTAGAGGCCTTAGTTTGATCAGAAAGCCAACCTAAGGGGCCATTTTGATCAAATCAAAAGGAAAACCCCGAAAAAGAGGTAATGTTTTCCCCACCCTCTTTCAAGTTCCTTTCTTCTTCAACTTCTTATTTATTTGTTATTACCATTCTAAAATAATAACTCCAGAATCCTATATATACTGTTATATTATTATAAATATGGTATAACCATATTCAGTATTCTATCCATCCTTTGAATGACATGTCACCAAACGTGCGTACGTACGGCTTACCCTCTCCACGTCATGGTGTAATTGTTATTCAAAACATTTTTAATTGGATGAGTATAATAATGATGTTTTATTCATTTAAATAATAAATATAAAATGATAATTATTATGTATATATTATATACTATCCAAATATATTTTATTTTCATATCAAAAGTGTGATATTGTCGCTCGTACGTACATACGGACTATCGTCTCCACGAACGCGATGAGATTCATTCCCCATAGTATCCATTCAAGTATAATTCTAATTTGATAATTAAAAATTATGTTTAAGGACTTGATATCATTCTGGATATGAATATGGTACAACCTATCCATAACAAACAAGGCTTATGTAAAAAACATCTAAAAGAAAATGGGTAAGTTAACACTCGAAACGACAATAATTCTAAGATATTATTAACAAAGCAATGTTAAAAGATCATATATGATATCATATTAATTTATATTATTCTTTTTTAATTTAATAACAATTATTTCACCATTATACAAGATTTTAGCCTACCCTCAACCAAGGAAATGTACAAGGTAATGGGTTTTTCATCTCACTCATTATTCCTGTGAGATTCATGCCATATTGCCACTATTACTTTATGTGTGGGGTATGTACTGCCCATAATTGTATTCTTTGTGTAAT
Source organism: Viscum album (assembly GCA_963277665.1). Taxonomy (NCBI): domain Eukaryota; kingdom Viridiplantae; phylum Streptophyta; class Magnoliopsida; order Santalales; family Viscaceae; genus Viscum; species Viscum album. The sequence continues at coordinate 1,350,623,925 of OY728153.1, read as the reverse complement.
ACACTTTAATTTATGTGTATTTACATATTCATTGTATGATACCTATTTAATGGGTTGTATATTTCGTATGTTACCAAATTGGTAAGGGTTTATTTCACAATCTCTTCATTATCCGAAGTTGTTTATACATAATTATCTACTGGGGCCTCTTTATCATCCACATCCATGTTTCTTACAAATGTATTTCAAAACATTCTTACTATTTTATAGAATATGGGTTAAAGTCATTTATACCCTTGTTTGACTTTTTATAAGAATTTTATAGAGGAATCTTTCCGTCGTTACCCAAACAAGGTCCTTTTTAACCTTTTCGACAGAATTAAGGTAAGAAAGAATTTTTTTAACTTATATGGTGGGTGGGGCTATTTTCCGCCATTATAAAATCATTGAAGCTTCAATTACAAGCTTATAAGAATATCTTCAAATTAATTTTTTTTATAATTATTTTAATTTTAAATTATTTAAAAAAAGATATATTTCTCTCAAATAGTTTTGATTTCATCAATATCAACATACTTTGATAAATTATACACTTGTTTGATGTTGATTTATTATGATACAAATCATCCATATTGTATTTAAGATTTTGTGATATGTTTGACTATGGATGAGTTATATTTATGCCATTAATTGTTTATGATTAATGTTTTTGTATGCTAGTTTTAATACGAATGTTTTTGTTATATTTCATCCTCTTCTTAAGATGAATGTGTTGGACTAGTAAGTTTCGGTTTGGGGACCGGTAAAAGTAAGCCATCTAGGTTGGGTTATAGTTATAGAAGACCCTTCAGGCTAGAATTCGGATACAGAGGCTATCCGAGATGGAGTCTGGTTACAGAGGCTCTTCGGGTTGGGTTCTGGTTAAAGTTATCTATTAGGTCTTGGCATGAGGCCTTGACACAGAAATTAAAGTTCGACATTATGAATTCCATCATTATGAAAGTGGTTATTGATATTTCATGTGATTATTCGACTAGTATAATATCCATGTGAATAAGTAAATGGCATTATTTCATTTTTTTCATTGCCATATTATGCTGAAGTTCAAGTTTACAAGGCTTTTGTTTTAGCTATATATTGCCTTAAATGTTTATGCTTATTTATGAATGTTTCTGCTATATTTTTATCCTTACTGAGCATCTTAGATCACCCCTTTATATGTTTTATTATTTTCCTGGATGTGAAGAAATATATTTTGACTGACCTGCAGGGATAGTATGAAGGGGATATGAGTGTAGACTAGGGAGACTATATTATTGTTGTTTTTCACATTATGATGTAATTTAAACCATATTAATGTATCTAGTGATTCCAAGGATACTAAACTGATCGGTCCTTCGAGACTTGATTCCTTGTAATCATGCACATGTTATGTAATAATGTACCAACTCTCGGTAACTGGGGTCGAGGCGTTACAGTTGGTATCAGAGGAAGTTTAGTACAAACATTGGAAGCTAGATTTAGATAAACTCTAATTAGAGCACATAGACCTAAGATGGACCTTGAGAATTAGTATAGAATAAATTCCTAGAATTTTGGTATTGTAGATATTTCGTGAGTTTTCTGAGAAATGCATCCTTGTCTGGATATGAGCAGGTAGAGGCGGATCTGGCACAGATGTAGCTAGGGGTAAAACCTAAAAACACTGCTTTGAGCTAGACTCGAATGGGAACTGGTGAATAACAACGGGACTTATTGCACTCTTGGTTATGATAGTCCTGGGGGATATTCTTAGGATAATTATAAATTTCTTTGCAAAACATTATGAATGGTTTATGAGTATATACTTCCTCAAAGAAAACATTTTTTTATGATTATGGATTATATCCAGAAAAATTTCAATTTCTGTAAAGTGTTTTAAAATTATGAAATTAAGTATTTTGAATCATAAAAAGATCTAGTTTATTCCATTGTTTTGAAATGGCGCCTTGTGGAAGGAATGGAAACTGTATCAATGTGTGCACTCCATGTAGGTATTTCTCTCCAGCTCAAGATAATTAAGGTGGATATGGTGATGCAACTACCTCTGATCATATAATCACCATACTAGGACAACTCACTCAGGTTATGAATAATAACCTTACCAGTATAGAGAACCTTGATCCACAACATGGAGCATCAATGTTAGATCTCTTCATGAGGAAACAACCACCAACGTTTAATGGGAGTACAAATCCATTGGTAGCTATGCAATGGATAATTTCCCTAGAAAAAAATGTTCGGGCTTTTGGGGAGTAGTGAAAGGGAGACAGTTATCATGGCAGTTTATCGCCTCACTGGAGATGCTGATCAATGGTGGTCAATGATACAAAACAGAAAGGAAGATGATGAAGTATCAAATATGGAATAGATAGAGTTCAAAGATCTTTTCTTAGGAAAATACATTCCTCACGACCATCGATCTGATATGAAAAGGCAATTTCTGAGTATCAGGCAAAGGAGGATGAGAATGTTGAAAAGTATGAGTCTAACTTTACAAGGTTAGCGAGGCATGCTGCAGATTATATACTTAACCCAAGAAGTATGATTGATTGTTTATTTGATTAGTTAAAACCATTTCTCCGTCGAGCTTTAGTATCACAATCCTTCTCATCATACAAAGATATTGTCTCGTGTGCTATCAAAATAGAAAAGAAATTCTCTAAGTATTATGACAAAATAGTAAACAGGAGAAGAGGATAACGGTGGAGAAAGAGAAAAAATAAAGGGAAAAAGGGAAAGAATGATTTTTCATTATGTGAAAATTGTGGTAAGAAACACCCTGGTACTTGACAAAAAGGAATGGGAGTTTGTTACAAATGTGGAGAAAAATGTCACTCGACTCCTGATTGCAAGGGAAAGAAAGAGGACGTCAATTTTTAATGCTACAATTGTAGAGAAATGGGGCATTATTCAAATGAATTCCTTAAGCGTCCAGGAAACTCACCTCAAAAAAGGCCATGTGAGCAAGGCCAAGCTTATGTTTTTTCTACAGATGAAGTTGAATAATTAATGTATTTTTTTTGGACACAAGGATAATTTTATGGTTATAAGAATAATGTGATATATATAAGGATTGTACTACAATAATTTTTGTTTTCATAAAGGTTTTAATATGATAAAGGTAATCATATTTTTAGTATGTGATAATAAGAATCATTAATTTTTTTAGGGAATCTGATGTTACAACTAATTTTGGAATTTAGATACCTTTAAGAGAGAGAATTTGGATAGATGTATTTTGGATAACTATAAAGGTTGGAATGGATTATGATGAACTTTGGATAGTATGGCTTAATGTTAAATCATTTCTTAAGATAATTTTTGGGATATTATAATATAATAGTTTAGGAAAAGGACAACCTACAGGCCAGGGGATAACCCGTCGCGTTGGACAAAGCTGTAGGAATCGAACCCACTACCATAGTTCCACATGCCTTTATTACCTACCACTAGCCTACATGAAGACCCTGGTTATTATAAAATAGTTTTCCCAATATAAATGGTCTGTTTTAATATTTGGAACCTTGTATGATTAGGATAAATATAATATTTTTGAGTTCTATTATCTTTTTTAGTGAAATATGAGTTTGTGGGAGAAATCAGTTGAAGGTTGAAACTATACTTTTCACATATATATATATATATAACTCTCTCTTATAAATTATTTCTTAAACTTTATTATAGGTATATTAAAAAATGTGTTATCCTAAAAACTTATGTTTTGTTGAACTGATGATATTTTAAATCACCATAGATTGAAGGATTTGAGGCCCTCAATATTACACTTTTTTGTGATTGATGACCTCAATCACTCCCTAAAAATATTTATGTTTTCCTCAAATTATGTTTCTTTGATTTCCACCAATGTTCTCCTAATCGAGATCATAATTTGGTGGTGACTTTTTCATTTCCCTTTCCCTCTTATTAAGGCTAAATTTTATGAACCTTATTTCCGATATGGGTTTCCCATTAAGGTATTTTCTACATTCAACCAATTATTTTTGAAGAAAAATTTAAGAATTTGAGGACAAAATTTATTGAATAAGGTAGAATTTTACACCCAAACCTTCCACGGTACGCTCCCTTTTTAATAATACAGTAGCGTGTGTTGTACGCAACTTCGAGATTCTAACACACTACGACCAATCAAAGTAGCCGTTATGAATAGTAATACCAAATTTATGAAATTTTATACATTTTATCTTTCAAAATGGACTTCATTTTTTGTTTTGGAATATATAAATTATCCTAGGATTAAATTTTGGTACTTTTCGGATAACTTTTATATTTTGATGAATAGTGAAAATTAATAAATTTTTATTAAAAACATATTTTTTAATCAAACTAATTAATTGGGATAAATTATTAATTTGAGTGGTTTTAAAGTATATTTAGAATATATTTTTACCATTTAATAAAATTTTGGGCATTGGACATAATTTCACAACTAAACCGTACATAAACAAGTATCAATCTTTTGATAGATATTATTTCTTAAAAACATGCTTTTTGATTTGACAGCAGGAATTAATTTTAAATTAATTTATGCCACTTCTATGTTTTGAATTTGAAAAATGTATTCCATATTTGGAATTAGGATGTAAAAATTGTGTAAATAGGTAACTTTCATTTTTAAACATTTTGAATAATTACTTCGGTAAATATTTTATTTACCATTGTTAAAGGGTAAATCCGGTAAATAAGGGTAAAAAATAATATTATAATAACAATACATTACCCCAAAACGTTTCATAACCTTAAATGTTGATACCTGTCCATCCATGGGCATATTTGTCTCGATTTTGGGACCCTATGGAGCCACTTGTAGGTGATAAGGACACTTTATATTAATTAAGTTAAAATAAATACAAAAATGACAGAAGCATATATCTTTTAGAAACAACTTTTTTACATAGGGTTATATATGTTGGATTTTATACTATAAATATTCATTATAAATATAAAAATATTTCCTACATAATCGTATTTTATTTATAATTTTTAGACATTTAATAATTAATATTATTTATGACACAATAATGATGCAGTATTGTTTTATTAATGAAAGAATCAAATAATTGGTATTATAAATGTTAAAATAATTATAATATTAAAGTTTTGATGACATCAATTAATTTTATTGGTTAATATGACATTATAGTATTGCTTAAATGAATTTGGTTCGAATTATAAATTTTTTATGACTTTCACAAAAATCAATTATTGAATAGTGTCAAAATTGACATAAATGAGTTTTAAAAAAAATATTATATTATTAATTTATATTCTATTCCTAAAAATCTAAGGTTCTACCAATGGAATTATATCATGATAGTTGTATCCTTAATGGACCACTTGGGGATTCGATTGGATGTATATAGTAATTTTATTTATTATATAATATAAAAATACAATGTGACATGGTAAGTATCATACTAATTAACTAAGAGTTAAAACTAAAATATAAGGTTAATATAATGAACCAAACCTATCTAAATTTTATTGGTGGAAATTATTTCGACCCATACCCACCTTATAATTTATATAATCCACTTTGGAGCCATTAAAAACCGAATATGAATTTATTATAAAATAATATTTCACGATTTTCCTAAGGATCCTCTCTCGGCCTTATAAAACGACACCACTTATAACCAATTATTAACACTTTCAAAGCCTTTTGGGTTGGCCAAACCCTGCCCAAATACTCTCTAAATGTCCCTAAATTCAACCTAGAGGCCTTAGTTTGATCAGAAAGCCAACCTAAGGAGCCCTTTTGATCAAATCAAAAGGAAGAACCTGAAGAAGAGATAATGTTTTCACCACCCACTTTCAAATTCCTTTCTTCTTCAAATTCTTATTTCTTTGTTATTACCATTATAAAATAATAAATCCAGTATCCTTTGTATACTTTTATGTTATTATAAATATGGTACAACCATATTAAGTATTCTATCCATCCTTTGAATGACATGTCACCATACGTGCATACGTACAATTTACCGTCTCCACGTCATGGTGTAATTGTTATTCAAAACATTTTAATTTGTATGGGTGTAATAATGATTTTTAATTCATGAAAATAATAAATATAACATGATAATTATTCTTTATATATGATATACTATTCAAATATATATTATTTTAATATCAAAAGATGAATATTGTCGCATGTGCGTACGTACGGACTACGGTCTCCACGAACGCGATGAGATTCATTCCCCATCGTATCCATTCAAGTATAATTATCATATGATGATTAAAATTAATGATTAAGGACTTGATATAATTCTGGATATTAATAAGATACAACCTATCCATAACAAACAAGGATTATTTATAAAACATATAAAATAAAACGATTAAGTAAACACTCGAAACAACAATAATACTAAGATATTATTAACTAAGCAATGTTAAAAAACATATATGATATCATATTAATGTATATGATTTTTGAAAAATTTAAAAACAATTATTTCACCATTATATAGGAGGTTATCCTACCCTCAACCAAGGAAAATTACATGTTAAGGGGTTTTCATCTCACTCATTATTCCCGTGAGATTCATGCCATATTTCCATTATTACCTTTTGTGTGGTGTACGTACTACCCATATTTCTATTCATTGTGTAATACACTTTAATTTATGTGTATTTACATATTTATTTTATGATAACTCTTTCTTGGGTTGTATGTTTCGTAAGTTACCAAATTGGTAAGGGTTTATTTGACAATCTCTTCAATTTCCAAGGTTGTTTATACGTAATTATCTACATGGGCCTCTTTATCATCTACATCCATGTTTCTTAAAAATGTATTTCAAAACATTCTTACTATTTTAAATAATATGGGTTAAGGTCATTTATACCCTTTTTTGACTTTTTAAAAGAAGTTTATAAATTAATCATTCCGTCATTTTCCAAACAAGGTCCTTTTTATCCTTTTTGATAGAATTATGGAAAGAATGTCTTTTTTTTAACTTATACGGTAGGTGTGGCTATTTTCCCCCATTATAAAATCATTGAATCATACCTTACAATCTTATATGAATATTTTCAAATTAAATGTTTTTTTATAATTATGTGACTTTTAAATGATTTAAAAAAATAGATTTTTCTCTCAAATTGTTCTGATTTCATCTATATCAACATCCTTTGATAAATTTTACACTTGTTTGAAGTTGATTAATTATGATACATATCATCCCTATTGTATTTAATATTTTGTGATATGTTTAACTATGGATTAGTTATTTTTATGCCATTAATGGTTTATGATTAATTTTTTGGCTTGCTAGTTTTAATATGGATGTTTATGTTATATTTCATCCTATTCTTATGATGAATGTGTTGGACTAGTAAGTTCCGGGTTGGTGTCCAGTAAAATTAAGCCCTCCTGGTTGGGGTCCGGTTACAGAAGACCCTCCGGGTTGGAGACCAGTTACAGAGGCTCCCCGGGATGGAGTTCGGTTAAAGAGGCTCTCCAGTCTGGGTTCCGGTTACAGTTATACATTAGGTCTTAGCATGAGGCCTTGACACAGAAATTAATGTTTGTAATTATGCATTACATCATTATGAAAGTGGTTATTGATATTTCATGTGATTATTCAACTAGTATAATATCCATGTGAATATGTAAATGGTATTATTTCATTTTATCTTTTCAATATTATGTTGAAGTTCAAGTTTAAAAGGCTTTTTTATCTGTAAATTTCCTTAAATGTTAGTTTAATTTATGAATGTTTCCGCTATATTGTTATCCTTACTGAGCATCTAATATCACCCCTTTATATGTTTTATTTTTTCCCAGGATATGAAGAAATATATTATGATTGACCTGTAGGGATAGTCTGAAGGGGATATGAGTGTGGACTATGGAGACTATATTATTGTAGTTTTTCACTTTATGATGTAATGTAAACCTTATGAATGTATCTAGTGATTCTAAGGATACTAAACCGATCGGTCCTTCGGGACATGGTTTCTTGTAATCATGCCAATGTTATGTAATAATGCAATGACTCTCGGTAACTGGGGTCATGGCATTACAGTTGGTATCAGAGGAAGTTTAGTACAAACCTTGGAAGCTAGATTTAGATAAACTCTAATTAGAGAACATAGACCTAAGATGGACTTTCAGGATTAGTATAGAAGAACTTCCTATACTTTTGGTATTGTAGATATTTTTTGAGTTTTCCGAGCAATACATCCCTGTCTAGATACGAGCAGGTAGAGGCGGCTCTGGGATAGTTGTACCTAGGGGTAAAACATGAAAACACTGCTTTGATCTAGACTCGAATGGGACTGGTGCACGACAACGAGCCTTACTGCACTCTTGGTTACGACACTCCCAGGGGATATGCTTAGGATGATTCTCAATTTCTTTGCAAACCATTATGAAGGGTTTATGGGTATATACTTTCTCAAAGAAAACATTTTTTTTATGATTATGGATTATATACATAAATAGTTGAATTAATGTAAAGTGTCTTACAAGTATGGAATTACGTATTTTGAATCATAAACTGATCTAGTTTATGCCATTGTTGAGAAATGGCGCCTAGTTGATGGAATGGAAACTGTATCAATGCACACACTCCAAGTAGGGATTGCCCTCCTGCTCAAGATAATTATAGAGGAGCTGGTGGTGATCAGCTAATCACCATACTAGGACAACTCACTCAGGTTATGAATAATAACCTTACCCGTATAAAGCACGCTGATCCTCAACATGGAGGATCAATGTTAGATCTCTTCATGAGGAAACAACCACCAACGTTCAATGGGAGTACAAATCCATTGGTAGCTGAGAAATTGATATATTCCCTATAAAAAATATTTCAGGCTTTAGGGAGTAGTGAATGGGATAAAGTTATCATGGCAGTTTATTGCCTCACTGGAGATGTTTCTCAATGGTGGTCATTGATACAAAAACCAAAGGAAAATGATGAAGTATAAAATATGGAATGGAGAGAGTTAAATGTGATTTTCTTAGGAAAATACCTTCCTCGTGACCATCGAGCAGATATGGAAAGGCAATTTCTGAGTCTGAGGAAAAAGGAGGATGAGAATGTTTCAAAGTATGAGTCTAACTTTACAAGGTTAGCGAGGCATGCTGTAGATTATATAATTAACCCAGGATTTAATATTGATCGTTTATTTGATGGGTTTAAACAATTTTTCCATCGAGATTTAGTATCACAAACCTTCTCAACATATAGAGATATTGTCTCGTGTGCTATCAAGACATAAAAGGAATTCTCTAAGTCTTATGACAACAAAGTAAAGCAAGATAAGAAGATAATGGTGGAGTAAGAGACAAATAAATGGAAAAAGGGAAAGATGGATTTTCCATTATGTGATAATTGTGGTGAGAAAAACCCCAGTACTTTCCTAAAAGGAAAGCGAGTTTGTTACAAATGTGGAAAAAAGGTCCCTAGACTCGTGATTGCAAGGGAATGAAAGAAGCTGTCAATGTTGAATGCTACAATTGTAGAGAAATGGGTCATTATGAAAATGAATTTCCTAATCTTCAAGGAAAAATACCTCAAAAAAGGCCAAGAGAGAAAGGCCAAGCTTATGTTGTTACTACAGATGAAGTTGAATAATTAATGTATTTGTGTTTTTGGACGCATGGATAATATTCTGGTTATAAGAATAATGTGATATATATAAGGATTGTACTGTAGTACTTGTTGTTTTCATTAATGTATTAATATGATGAAGGTAATCATATTTTTAGTATGTGACAATAATAATCATTACTTTTTTTGGGGAATCTGATGTTACAACTGATTTTGGAATTTAGAAACCTTTAAGAGAGAGAATTTGGATAGAAGTATTTTGGATAACTATAAAGGTTTGAATGGATTAGGTTGAAATTTGGATATTATGGATTAATGTTAAATCATTTCTTATTATAATACAATTGTTTTAGGAAAAAGACAACATGCAGGTAAGGGGATAACCTGTCACATCGGACAAAGCTGTAGAAATCGAACCCACAACCATAGTGTGATAGGACTTTATTACCTACCACTAGCCTACAGAGTGTCCCTGGATATTACAAAATATTTTTCCCAATCTAAATGGTATGTGTTAAAATTTGGAACCTTGTACGATTAGGATAAATATAATATTTTTGTGTTCTATTATCATTTTGAGTGAAATATGATTTGTGGGAGAAATTAGTTGAAGGTTGAAACTCTTCTTGTCACGTATATATATATATATACCTTTAACTTATAAATTAATTCTTAAACTTTATAAAAGGTATATAAAATTTTTTTTTATCCTAATAACTTTTGTTTTTTTGATCTGCTGGTATTTTAAATAACCATATATTGAAGGCTTTGAGGCCCTCAATATTACACTTATTTGTGATTGATGACCTCAATCACTTCCTACAAATATTTATGTTTCTCCTCCAATTATGTTTCCTTAATTTCTTCCAATGTTATGCTAATCGAGATCATAATTTGGTTGTGACTTCTTCATTTCCCTTTCCTCTTATTAAGGCTAAATTTTATGAACCTTATTTCCGATGTGGGTTTTCCAAAAAGGTATTTTCTACGTTCACCCTTTTATTTTCAAAGAACAATTTAAAATTTAAAGGACACAATTAATTTAAAGAAGGGAGAATATAACACCACATGCTTCAATGGTATTCATCTCTTTGAATAATACAGTAGCGTGTGTTGTACGCAACTTCGAGATTCTAACACACTGCGACCTTTCAAAGTAGCTGTTATGAATAGTAATACCCTCTTTTTGAAATTTTATAAATTTTATCATTCAAAATCGACTTCATTTTTGGATTTTGTATATCAAAATTATTCTATGATGAAATTTTGGTACTTTTTGGATAACTTTTATATTTTGATGAATAGTGAAATTTACTAAATTTTTATTAAAAAAAATAATCAATTGTGATAAATTATGAATTTGAGTGGTTTTAAAGTGTATTTAGAATATATTTTTACAATTTTATACAATGTTGGTCATTTGACATAATTGCACAATTAAACAGGACATAAACAACTATCAATCTTTTGATAGTTATTATTTCTTAAAAACACGCTTTTTGTTTTGACAACAGGAATTAATATTAAATTAATTTCTGCCACTTCTGTGATTTGAATTTGGAAAAATGGATTCCGTATTTTGAATTCGGATGTAAAAATTGTGTAAATAGGTAACTTTCATTTTTAGACATTTTGAATAATTACTTCGGTAAATACTTAATTTACAATGGTTAAAGGGTAAATCGGGTAAATAAGGGTAAAAATAATATTATAATAATAATAATAAATTACCCTAAAACTTGTCCTAACCTTATTGGTTGATACATGTCCAACAATGGAAATATTTTTGTCGATTTTGTGACCTCATGGAGCCACTTTTAGGTGATAAGACACTTTATATTAAGTTAAAATAAATACAAAAATGACCCAAGCATATATCTTTTAGAAAAGCAATTTTTACATAGAGTTATATATGTTGGATTTTAGAATATAAATATTCATTAGAAATAAAAAAATATTTCCTACATAATAGTATTTTATTTATAATTTTTAGACATTTAATAATTCATATTATTTACGACACAATAATGATGCAGTATTTTCCTTATTAAAGAAAGAATCAAATAATTGGTATTATAAATGTTAAAATAATTATAATTTTAATGTTTTGATGACATCCATGAATTTTATTGGTTAATATTACATTATAGTATTTCTTAAATGAATTTTTTTTCGAATTAATAAAGTTTCTACGACTTTCACAATAATCAATTATTGAATAGTTTCAAAATTTACATATATGAGTTTTTAAAACAAATATTATATTATTAATTGATATTCTATTCCTAAGAATATAAAGATATTTCAAAGGACTTATATCATGATAGGGGAATCATTAATTGACCACTTGGGTGTCTCTTGGATGTATATAGAATGTTTATTAACTATATAATATTAAAATACAAAGTGACATGGTAAGTGTCAAACTAATTAACTAAGAGTTAAAACTAAAATATAAGGTTATTATAATGAACCAAAACTGTCTAAATTATATTTTTTGAAATTATTTCGACCCATCCCCACCTTAGAAATTAAATAATACACTTTGGAGCCACTAGAAACTGAATATAAATTAATTATAAAATAATTTTTCTAGATATTCCTAAGGTACCCCTCCTCCCCCATATAAAAGGACACCACTTCTAACCAATTATTTACACTATCAAAGAGTTTTTGGTTCGGACAAACCCTTCCCAAATACTCTCTCAACTTCCCTCATTTCATCCTAGAGGCCTTAGTTTGACCAGAAATCAAACCTAAGGAGCCCTTTTGATCAAATCAAAAGGAAGAACCCGGAGAGGATGTAATGTTTTCACCACCCTCTTTCAAGTTCCTTTCTTCTTCAACTTCTTCTTTATTTGTTATTACTATTATAAAATAATAAATCCACTATCCTCTATATATTGTGATGTTATTATAAATATGGTACAACAATATTCATTATTCTACCCATCCTTTGAATGACATATCACCATACGTGTATATGTAAGACTTACCGTCTCAACGTCGTGGTGTAATTGTTATTCAAAACATTATTATTTGGATGGGTATAATAATGATGTGTAATTAATGTAAATAATAAATATTACATGATAATGATTATGTATATATGATATAATATCCAAATATATATTATTTTCATATCAAAATTGTGATATTGTCGCTCGTGCGTACGTAGGGACTACCGTCTCCATAAATGCAATGAGATTCATTCCCCATCGTATCCATTCAAGTATAATTATCATTTGATGATTTAAAATAATGTTTAAGGACTTGATATCATTATGTATATGAATAAGATACAACCTATCCATAACAAACATGGCTTATGTAAAAAAACATATAAAAGAAAATGGGTAAGTTGACACTCAAAACGACAATAATACTAAGATATTATTAACAAAGCAATGTCAAAAGATCATATATGATATCATATTAATGTATATGATTATTTAATAATTTAATAACAATTATTTAACCATTATATAGGAGTTTATCATACCCTAAACCAAGGAAAAGTACAAGGTAAGGGGTTTTCATCTAACTCATTATTCTCGTGAGATTCATGCCATATTTCCACTATTACTTTATGTGTTGTGTATGTACTGCCCATAATTGTATTCTTTTTGTAATACACATTAATTTATGTGTATTTAAATATTCATTTTATGATACCTCTTTCATGGGTTGTATGTTTCGTAAGATACCAAATTGGTAAGGGTTTATTTCATAATCCTTTCATTATCCGAGGTTGTTTATACGTAATTATCTACCAGGGCCTCTTTATCATCCACATCCATGTTTCACAAAAATGTATTTCAAAACATTCTTACTATTTTACAGAATATGGCTTAATGTAATTTATACCATTTTTTGAATTTTTATAAGAACTTTATAAAGGAATCATTCTGTCATTTTCCAAAGAAGGTCCTTTTTAACCTTTTCAACAGAATTATGGTAATGTTGTCTTTTTTTTAACTTATACGGTGGGTGCAGCTATTTTCCTCCATTATGAAATCATTTAAGCTTCCCATAGAAGCTTATAATAATATTTTCAAATTAATTTTTTTTATAATTATGTGACTTTTAAATGATTTAATAAAAATATATATTTCTCTCAAATAGTTTTTATTTCATCTATATCCACATCCTTTAATAAATTTTACACTTTTTGATGTTGATTTCTTATGATAAAAGTCATCCATATTGTATTTAATATTTTGTGATATGTTTTACTATGGATGATTTATTTTTATGCCATTAATGGTTTATGATTAATATTTTTTCATGCTAGTTTTAATACGAATGTTTATGTTATATTTCATCCTCTTCTTAAGATGAATGTGTCCGACTAGTATGTTTCGGGTTGGGGACTGGTAAATGTAAGCCCTCCGAGTTGGGGTCTGATTACAGCAGACACTCCGGGTTGGAGTCCAGTTACAGAGGCTCTCCAGGATGGAGTCCGGTTATAGAAGCTCTCCAGGTTGGGTTCTGATTACAGTTATCCTTTAGGTCTTGGCAGGAGTCCTTGACACCGAAATTAATGTTCGTCATTATGCATTCCATCATTATTAAAGTGGTTATTGATATTTCATGTTATTATTCGACTATTAGAATATCCATGTGAATAAGTAAATGACATTATTCCATTTTATCTTTTCCATATTATGCTGAAGTTCAAGTTCAAAAGGCTTTTGTTTTAGCTATACATTGCCTTAAATGTTTATGCTTATTTATGAATGTTTCGGCTATATTGTTATCCTTACTGAGCATCTGAGATCACCCCTTTCTATGTATTATTTTTTCCAGGATTTAAAGAAATATATTATGAATGACCTGCAGGGATAGTCTGAAGGGGATATGAGAGTGGACTATGGAGACTATATTATTGTAGTTGTTCACTTTATGATGTAATGTAAACCTTATGAATGTATCTAGTGATTCCAAAGATACTAAACTGATCGGTCCTTCAAGACTTGATTCATTGTAATCATGCCTATGTTATGTAATAATGCATCGACTCTCAGTAACTAGGGTCTAGGCATTACATTTAGTCTGGGTTGTTTTCATCCAAATGTGAATGAGTTATTTTTTAAATGTTTATATGTAAATATGTATTTCCAAATACTTTATCATGTTATATGAAAATATATTTATATATATAAGTATTAAGGTTTTATAAATGGTATTATTTTAATCTAATATTTATAAAATATCACTTTTAAAATTATTTCAAATGATTGAGGATAAAATTATTTTCAATTTTATTTTTCTAAAACTCCTAAAAAGTATTTTCAATCTACGACATCTCATTTGAAATATATTATGATTGGATTAGGATATTATTGAAAATTAATAATACACCATCATCCTATAGGTGACTTATATAACATCTTTCTCTTTTGGATAAATAATCCATCACTTACTTTCTCTCTCCAAATTAGTTTTGGTATATAGCCTTCCTTTTTTTATCTAATGAAATTCTTCTATGAATATGATATTTTGATTACTTTGATTTAAGGGTGTTTACTGAGATTCCATATATCTATTGATTGGGTAAATAATTGTCTTAAACATATATCCTTTAACAATATAGTCTAAATATTGTATTCATTATTATCTTTATTGAAGGGTTTTTACCTAGAAAGCCAATAAATAACATCAAAGACCCATTTATTTTCCATGGGATTATCTTTTTAATGTTATTAATGATTTTTTATGAAATTAAATTTTAAAAGATCCTGAAACCAATGTTATATACATGGGTTGTTTATTAGGTTTTGAATAAATATAATTTTATCTCCATGGGTTCATCATGAAATAAGAAAGTGAGTGATTTCATTTTAATGATTCATGAATCCCATTTTATTTCGATGTGTTATTTCTAATGTGACAAGTAAATGATTTTCTTGTGGAACAAATAAGTATGAATTATGATTAGTGGGGAACTATACATCCCTTTAAGTAATTTGTTAAAATGAAAAATCAAAATAGATATGTATAAGTAGTTATAATTTAGTTGTTTTCAAGTGTCATTTCATTTGTCTTACCTAAAATGGTGAGGAATGTGTAATTACAATTATGTTGTCTCATAAGCATGGGAACATGTGTGAAAATCACAAATGTAATTTTTCCCTATTCCAATGTATGTGTCGTAGTTGAAAGATGTTCCATAGTATTAATCTTATTATAATGAAAATTACATTCTCCAATGGATCAGGATTATTGAATAAGACTTCTGCACTATTTTGATTCATTTCTTATGTTATGCCATTCCTTAAACCATGTTCTATGATTTGATATTTTTTAAAAAGTTTATTGACTTTATTATAACCAAATTCTCACCTTATAATCAATTGTTATAACTTACTATTACCTGTTATGTTTAACCTTATTGAGAATTTGAGCTCAGTTTTTATTATGTTTCCATTTTCCCAGCTTATGAATAATAGTGATACGAATGATGATTCTAGAAAGGAATGTAATATGACGAATTATCTGAGATTAAAAATACTAATTGTGGAATATTTAGTGGAAAATGTCTCTATGAGTAAATATAATGAGTAAAACTTTTTAAATATTTTTCCAAACACTCTAGACATTTTACCCTAAAAAGTTATTTGGAATATAAATATTATGTTATTTATGAATGATACTATAATTCTTGATTTCTATAAAATATAGAGTATAATGTATTCTTATCATCACCAAATACTTATGTGTGGGTTTAGAGAGTCACATTTTCAATCAGTGCGGGATTTATATTACATTTTTAGGTTAAGATGTTATTAGTTCAAGATAAATTAAGAGTTATAATAGACATTAAGTATTGATAGGTAAATATATAAAATTACGATGGATATACTGAATAATTTTTGTTTATTATAAATTTAGAATAGGGACCATTAAGGAAAACACTGAATAATAATATGTATTGGATAACATCTTTAATTTTTGGGAAAGTGGATATCTTATGTTTATCATAGTTATAACATCTTTTTCTAGATACTATAATTGGATGTTAGATCTGAAATAGAATAACCTAAGTGTAATAATCTTGAAATGTACATGTTTCATATTAACTCAATAATCAAATGGTGTATGATAAATGGGAATAATTGTAATCCTATTTTCAAACTTCTAGGGGTCACTCTTTGGTTAACCAAACTCGCATTACATTAAATTGTGACGGATTTAAAATTTTATGAAACTAGGTTATGGAATATGAGAGAGACCAAAAAAATATAAAAATAGATCTAATAAATAGTTATTTATGTTCAATAGAAATGTAATGTAATAATTTTTTGTAGTATAAGAGTTTAAGGTTTAATTTTTGGTATCTTATAACAGCCCTCTTAATTTTTTATTATTGAAACATGTAATATTGAATCCTTTTGTTTTTAGTAATGGATGAAGCCCAAAGTATTCAAATTAACAATGCAATTGATAGAAAATTCATGTAAATTCCCCATGATAAATCTAATTTTATAATATTTTGAGGGATTAATCATATGATTATTCCAAAATCTATATCACGAATCGGGATTAACAACATAAATATTTCTAATTTTTTCAAGAACATCAAATAATCATAGGATGAAGTCTCCTGAAAATTTTATAGATTAAGTTGATTAAAGAAAAATTATTCATTTCCCTTTGTGTCAAAATAGTGGATACAGACACCCAATTAAATGTATTAATGTTGTTGTTTTATGTTTTTTACATAATAAGTAATTGAATAAAGAAATGAATTTAGAAGGAAAGGTAAAAATAATTGAAGACACCGTGACATGAAAAAATATCATGTATTGAGATTAGATTTAACGTTTAACACCATAAATGTAGAAAACATGGTAATTAATAATTTAAATTCCCTAATACAAGGTACTACGATGATGATCGAAATAAAAAACAACTTATTCTATGGGAACAAGGAAAATCCAATGAAACCAGTACTACTGAAGTATGTTTTGAAAATTGTATGTAGTTAAGAGAACTAATATTCTACTCTAGAACTACGAGTTCTTTAATTTTGTATTTCTTAATACATTCATTTTAACAAAGTATTTATGATAAGACTATAAAATCATAACCTAGAAGAATACTTGTTGAAATTTTAAAAAATAACCTAGTGGTATGGTAATTGTGTCCCATGTTAATTTTTTTGGTAAAGAAATTTGAAATAATATTACTATTCCTTTAAATGAGTTTTATGTAATTATATATTAGTGATATCTAGGGAGACTAGATCTCTAAGAATGATTTTTCATCTAGGAGTTCCCCTATATCCAAATTGGAGGTTGGTATGATATATTTATTAGAAATACCTCAAACATGGAAATACGAGATGGATGAGGTACATTTTCCTGCAAGATGAGTGAGTGAGCCAAGAGAACTATGTGTAAACTATGATATCAGTATAACTAAAGGATTACATCTGATGACTATATTCTCTGACATGTAAGTATGATTGGGCTCTTTGAGAAGTCAAATAAAGGCTTGTGAAGTGAACCAAACTCCATGATATGGAGTATATAACCAACAAAGTTGTTTTTTTCAAAAAATATGCAATAAATGATAAAAATGTGTCTTATGGTTTTGAAAATATTTTTGTTCAGGAGTTTGTGAAATATGTGGATTACACCCAGAAAGAGTTTCTCACTCCCAAATCACTAGACTATGAATTTTTTTCCATTCAACATCCATTAGTGTGTGTGATATAATTTAGCACATGAATATTTAACTTTCTACTCTTTCATAAATATAAATTTGTTTCTAATAAAACTCGTTTTTTACTTTTTGACTGTGGAGAACATCATATTTGTTACAACCCAGTGAATTAGAAGAATTTATTTTTACCAATGGTAAAATATGGTCTAAAAATTATTTGAATGTGAATAATTGAAATGAAACATTAAATACCATACATAAATAGAAAATAATTATATAATATTTCAAATAGGATGCATATACCCCATAAAATAAAAAATAGGTTCATAATACAAAACTTGTCTCAATGAAGTAAATTTAAGGAAAACCACATACCTTAACTCTTGAATTACCTGATAGCACATTAAACTCATGTTTAATAAATATAACCATCTTAATAACCAAATAAATAACCTTATAAATAAGTATTACGCTATATAATCATAAATTATAATCCTTTGTTATACATTTTTTTAAATTTTGGAATGATATAAAATGTAATAGATGATTCATATTATTTGATAAATAATAAAATATTCATAGATAGTGCATGTTATTATAATATATTATTTATAATTATTTATAAATATTTAATTTTATCCCATCATAATTTTAGTCGCATTTCTTGATGATGGAATCAGTGAAGTATTTTTGAAGAAATTTTCTATGAACATAATTTTTAATATTAATAATAGTTTAAATAGTAATTTAAAATTAACAAAAAATAAGTCATTTCAAATAAATAATTGTATTTCATTTTATAATTTCTTATAATCATCCTTTTCGGGTGGTGATGAAAACAAAATACATCATTCCATGGGGGGAAGAAGTTTGCAAGTAAAAACATATGAGATTATCATTTTCAATAAAATGGGAGAAGTGTATAAAATGGTTTAACCATTAAGGATATTAGAATTTTTTTATATATAATACATACTCCATAAATACCCTTTTAAATCAATCCATGTAAGGAGGTTATGAAATCAAAAAAATTGATTTATAAACGTGGTAGTCCACACATACACATGAATGATATTCTCTTGTTTCTATAGAAGATAGAAGGGTAGATAATATATATAAAATTAAAATAATAAAATTTAAAACAGTAAATAATATTTAATTATTTATATTATAATTTGAAAAATACATTTATAGGATATAGAGATATAATAAAACAGTTTCATATGTGGTTACTTCTTACACTGATAATGTGAATATTCTCTTGCAGGACATCGTATAATTGGAGAATCTATGATTTTTCTATAGATAAAGGGGCATTAAAATATTGCATAGTTATATAATTGAATAAAAATAATTATAGTTTGAATATCAGTTTTAATTTATATTCTATTTTTAAAGGGGAGGTTGATGTATCTATTTGTAAATCAGTGGACTTTCATTATGGTAATAAAAGTTGAACTATTCAAGGAAAGTGACTCAAAATATGGGAAATAATTGATATGGGATCATTTTTATTCAATATAGTACTTTAAAACACATTTAGAAATTTGTATTGAGAAATTTTATCCATTTCATCATTTGCTCTAACAATTACCATAATTTACTTTTAACATGATAACTCGTTTTTTATCCTCAAAAATTTATTTTAATAAAAAAATTAAAAGGTATTCTTTACCTAATTTGAAAATTATGATTTCAAATATGAAGATATTTATTTCAATTTGATTTTGTATGGTTATAAACTATTATTTCTATATTAGTGTATATAACTTGTAAAAAAATATTTTAGGAAAATTGTATTTTTGAGCATAAAATTATTCTGGGGATAAAATTATTGATTTTATTGATGTTTGTAACATTAATTTAATTATTTGAATAATAGTTATGTGGATATCAAATAAATTTTAAACTAAAATACTAGAGAGGCTCAGCCCGGGGATAACCCCCTGGCCGTTTATTAAAATAAAACAAAAGGACAGAGACAAGTAGCACAATTCAAAAGATAAAGTTACATATCATAAAAACCATACCCATCTCCACAACCCTAGTAGAATAATTCCTCCTCCGTAGCCGATTCCCATTTAGACCTGTCATAATGCTTCAGAACCTTAGCATATTTCCTTCGCATATTCATCCATTCTAAGACTAAAAGCTGAGTTTTACCACCAGAAGACCTAGTGGCCAATGGATTCGGCAGGTAGGAGTAGTCCTTCTTTGACCTACATCGCGGAGGTGTATTCAATACTTATTGGGTCTTATTCATCTTTGTCCTCCCTCCTTGGACTACATCACTAAATGAAGGCTTAATCAAACCTCCATAGTTCTCTTTGTCACTCTCAGAGCAATCCCCTCATTTCCCATTGATGATCGTATTCTGAAAATTATCTTCCCCTCTGCTACCCTTATGGAATTGGCCATTGGAATCAACAGTGATGAACCTTGGCTATTCTACAGTCTCATAATTAACCAAAGGTCCTTGTTGAAAAGCATCAGATCCATTGCCACCCTCCTGTGACAGAGACCCATTCTGAAACTAGCTTTCTATATTAATCAGTGCAAGGCATTACGGCTGGTCCATCACAAAATGATCTACACATGACCTATTTCCAACTTCCACAATCACTGCACCCTCATTATTCCCTGCACATAAGCCATTTTCCATTTCATCATCCACTTCATCCTCTCACTGAACCTGCAAACTAGCTTCCCCACCCTCAATCTCTAGCCCAAGAAAAAAATTCTTTATTGACACGGTATACATCACACCATCATCCTTCTTATCCTGACCACAAACCTATGACATCCTTATAGGTAGAACAACACCCTATTTACCAAAGCAGAAGGAGACTCTACAACCTTGGCCTCAAACATAGACCCTTGACTCCCTTTAATCACCTTGCCACTGCTACTACTATTTACCACACCAACACCTCCAGCAAGTAACCCTCTTTTCTCCTGGCTGAAATCAAGAAAGGCCATTCCATTCGTGACCCCAGGATCCGGATTCTCCACTTCAGCCACATGAGATGATGCTAGAGAATCACATTGTCCATCAGTTCTCTAGAGACCATCCCATCGATTTAAATCCTACTTCAGTCTTGAAAGCACTGAAGATACCATAGGGTTGACATGAACTTCCACAGGATTTTCCAGAATAGGTGCAACCTGGGAAATTGTTCGAAGTGCATTGCCAACCCGAGGGGCCACAACAGAAAACTTCCTCCAAGCAGATTTGTCAATCCTCCTCCCCAGATCCTAGGGACCTCCAGCTAGAAATAGAACCATTACACTTATCAAAAAAATGCCCCATTTTACTGTTGGTTGTGCAGTAATCAATCCATGATTCATACACCACTTCTTGCATCCATATGAATTCTTGACCCACCAAAATCCATACCCACTCCACCAGAGGTCTCGAGATATCCACTTCAACAAATAGGCGATGATTGATTGGGTGACTCACCGTGGCTGTTCGAACATCAAAACACAAAAACTACCTACCAGATTCCCAAGAATACGTATAATCCCAGGATTTAGGAAAGGTAAAGGTAAAAGAGGAAATCTTACCCAAATCGGGATGGAGGAGGGGTCATGATTCTTACAGAGATCAAAGTTCCAACAGAAGAGAGGAAACTTACAACCATTACATCGTCTGGGTGTATTGGACCACGCTCGTATCAGGTCTTCTTCCGAGGTGAAACAGATCATCAAATGGAGACCATCTAGAAGCCCAATGACAGCTTGATCTTGCAGATCACATTTTCCCAAAACAAACCAATCAAAATCATCAACTGATGGTCTACGAAAATTGAATCTTTCCACCTACTTGCCGCACGTCCCCAGCGAGGCCCAAGGTGGCCAAACCGTGGGCTTAGGCCACTTCCCAAAGGGGTAGAGGGGCCCACGAGTGGTTTTTTAGCATATAGTGTGTGTTGCCTTGCGAGGACTCGAACTCGAAACCTCGGGGTCAGGATGCCACCACATTTAACCAACTTACCCATGCCCCACGGTCAAAACATGTTGTTGGGTAACGTGGTATTGGGCTGGCCTGCCCACCTGTGCACCGCACGTCCCCAGTGAGGCCCAAGGTGGCCAACCCTTGGGCTTAGGCCAGTTACCAATGGGGTAGAGGGTCCCACGAGTGGTTTGTTAGCATATCGTGTGTGTTTCCTTGCGAGGAATCGAACCCGGATCCTTAGGGTCAGGATGCCACAACCTTTTACCAACTCACCCTTGCCCCACAGGCAAATATTCTATTATTTTATTCACAAAAAAAATAATATTTTAGAAAATTTCCAAAAATTAAACCAAAGATAATTATAATATGATGAATACAAAATATATAATTTATTTGAATTAAAATGTTATTATTTATGATTTTAAAATTTTATATAGATGTATAAAATGTGATAAAAACAATTTTTAGATGAAAATATATATTTTCAAATATTATAAATTCTTTTTATTATTTCTTATCTGTTATTAAAAATATCTAAATTAATATATTATTTATATAGGAAATACATTTTATCCTTTTTTAAACAACATAGTTATTTTATTGAATTTTTTTTTATAAAGCATAAGATGCTTATTTCATTGAAAATGCATTTTATTCATAAGAAGATCTTATTAGTTATTTATCTATACTTTTGGAATTTCAATAGTTTATTAGTATTAAAAGTTACCTTTATTTTTCTTTCCATATATATTTAATAATGGTTTTTCCTCAATTTATATTCACTTATTCAATTTCTTATTTAAAACAGTTATATTTAACACTTTTATTTTAAATTATCATGGTTTTATCATAGTTTAGTGTTACGTGTGATGAAATATTATTTATCATATTCTTTATATAAATTAAAATTTATACTAAATTATAAAACTATTAGGAGATCTCTATATTTCAAAACATAAATCACCATAAATCATATATCTTTTATTTCATTTCATTTCCCTCACCTATTTTAATCCATTCAATCAAATTTATAAAATAATCCATACCATAAACCCAGTTTTAATGGTTTTATTTCCCATCAACAAAACTGTTATCTATTTTAAACCTTATTAAAAAAATTATTCTCTACCAATCTATCAAACTAAACAAATGGATCATGTTTCTACTACATCCCAAAGTTGCTGATCGTGTTGTATATCTATGTAGAGAAAGTTCATCCCAGCCAAACCTCTAGCTAAGAATTTTTCTTTCACTATATAACACCAACTGAACTCATACAATGAACCTCCACATAAAGAAAGAATTATTTTCAAAAACCAAATAAAAATTCACATCCTCTGTCGAGTCCCCTCAACCTAACCCAAAACCCGTACATTCCAACTCATCATCTCTTAGGGATGAGTCCATATATTATGAAACTTCAAATCTATCAACCATGTATAAATTCATAAACATTATAAGGGTAGGGGACATGTCATGTCTTAAGATATTTTAATGAATAAATGTGGAGGATATAAATCATTTTAATCCCAATAAATTATCCCATTATAGCTTATAACATCTTCTGTGGGAGAAATGTAACGACCTATGTTGTTAGAATATAAAAACAACAAAAATAATTTTCCCTTTTGGAATTTACATGATGGGTCATTCATGGTACCATGTTTATGATCATAATTCTGAGATTAAAAACACTTGAATGTGTTATTTATAGACTTGGGTATATGCTTGAGGTTTCACTCAGTTTCACATTTGACTACTAGGATTGTCTGGATCCAAAATATCCCGATTTGAGTAGTCTAATAGTAGTGTGTTGTGTGTCTAAAATTATTCATCCTCCTATAGTAAACTGTGCGGTTGTTGAAAGGGAGAATAAATTCCTCATATATTCTACACATGGTTTTCCCAAACTGTGAACCTTTATCATATTCTTAGTGCACTTAGGTTATATCATGTCACTGTTCAAGGCAATGTTGGCCCATGATTAGGTAAAACCATATGGGTAAACCATAAAAGGTGTTTTCTTTAGGTAGTGGGTGGCACGCGGTTATGGAATGCTTTTTCTAGACCATGCGACCCTATGGATAGCCCCCATCCCATGGAAGGCCCCCAACCCTATGGACATCCCCCACCCCCTGGCAGCCCCCACCCCTCTGGATATCCCCCACCCCCTGGATAGCCCCCACCCCTCTAGATAGCCTCCCACCCCCCAAGACACCCCACCCCTTGGACACCCCATACCCCATTGGATTGCATACTCACCCCTTGGACACCACCCCCACCCCCTGGACACCCCTACCCCATGGAGAGCCCCTCACCCCAAGGACACCCCCACCCCCTTGAACACCCCAACCCCCTTGGACAACCCTCACACCCCCTGGACACTACCCACACCCCGGTTGATAGACCCTAGACACCCCACCCCCTATATAGCCCACCCACCCCACTTGACACCCACACCCACATGGACTATCCCCCACCTCTTTGGACACCCCATGTACATGCACACACATATGATAGAACACACAAAAATAGTAAACTTTCATGATATCACTTCCATATTTTATTTTACTAGAAAATAATTTATCATGGGATAAATAAACACTATGAAACATACCATGATATAAAAAACAATGATAGAAAAATAACATCTCAATAAATTACATTAGGAAATTGCGAAAAATAAAAAATGAAATTGAGTTGTGTGAGGTTTACATGAGTATTATGAGTCGAACTCATAGATCATGTGATAATAAATCTGATGAATGATGTTGGAAAAATGAGGCTATAGGGAACACCTTCAAATAATATTTTCTAGGATTTCCACATGAGAGAGACGTGTCGCATGTTGCACGATCAAAGAAAACATAATGATTGAATATGGGGCAGGGAAAATCATTTAAAATCCTTATCATGTCAGTTATTTAATAACCAACGTGATAAACTATTTTTTATGTTTCTAATGTCAGTTATTTAATAACCGACATAGAAAATTATATATAACGTCAGTTATTTTATAACTGACCTTATAAATGGTGATTGATCATATCAGTTCTTTTATAATTGATGTGACAAATTGCTAAAAAAAAATTTTACACATCGATTATAAAATATCTGATGTGATAAGTCTAATCTAACTTTTCACTATGTCTGGTATATAATAACTGACGTGATAAATTGTTTCGCATTGACTTATCATGTCAGTTATTGTATTACCGATGTGATAAATCGATTTTTACAGCTTTTCACATCAGTTATAGAGAACTGACGTGAAAAATGATGATGTGTTAAACATTTTTTCCACAAGTGATAAGATCACGAATTAAGACATCTTCCTATGGAAACATGGATTCTATCACTTCCTATGCAGAGACCCGAAGCTTATCGTACATGGACATTACATTACTTTTGCGGAATACTTAGTACATTACAAAAACACACACACAAGGACCATAATAGTTTAGTGTCTTTGGAAACTCGGACTATAATCTTCTAATCGTGGTGAAAGATCTTCAACATCTCCCATAAAAATCTTCCTTTCTTTACCTAAAACCTTTCTTTATATCCTGGGGAAAAGAAAACATAAAAGGGTGAGCTCAAATGCTCAGTAAGGGTAAACAAAAGAAATATCAATCACATCATATTCATAAGAACATAACATTTTGGAAATCATAACCTGCAAAAGAGAGCATAATTTCATAACATGGGATAAATCATGGCAGTGAAATGTAATCACAATAATCATAACATAAAAAATGGAACTTTGTGGCATACACACATAATCATAGAGAATCATTTCTTGTTAGTCAAGACTCATTGCCAAGACTATCTTAGTGGACAAAGTCCCTTTCTGAATCGAGTAATCCTCGTTTCAGTCCTGTTTCACTGAATCGGTATAACCTACCATTCCAGCCATGTCTATCTCAGGAGATATAAAATCTTTACCCAATGCATTGGAGGGAGATATAGGTCCCACCCATCTCTTAATGAATCCTTTCTTATGTGTGCCACAAAATCATAAATCATACATCATTGCATAACCCATGTAATAAAAATGGGATTCTTAAACAACATGACATCATAAAACCATTCATATAAGATAAAGGAATTCATAAACATAATTCCATCACAACATAGTCAAATCAATGTAAAAATATGGATAGAAACAGAACCCTTTATTATCTTATATGGAAAATAATTTTGATAAAACACTTGAATTGAATTCTTGAGGAAAATATCCTTTCTTCTTCAAAATCAATTTCTTTTCACAAAACATCATACAATTTTAAAAGAAAGATATTTTATTGAAAATAGTCATGAAATCTTCTAGAGGAAGCTTTATGAAAATAAGGCTTTATAAACCAGTATAAATCCGTTCGTGCCGTATAAGTTAAAAAAAACATTCTTCTCGTACTTTTGTCGGAAAAGTCAAAAAGTACCTCGTATAAAAACGACAAAAGATTCCTTTCATATCTTTTACTAAAAACTCACCGAAGGGTAAAATTGGATTTAAACAATTGTAGGTGGATGGAAATAATATTACATATTGAAGAAACATGGATTTGGATGATAAAATACACCCCAGTAAATACCAAAGT
This sequence comes from Viscum album, assembly GCA_963277665.1. Classification (NCBI taxonomy): domain Eukaryota; kingdom Viridiplantae; phylum Streptophyta; class Magnoliopsida; order Santalales; family Viscaceae; genus Viscum; species Viscum album. Next base: position 1,350,597,130 of record OY728153.1, on the reverse strand, counting down.
ATAAACAATCTCGGATAAAAATGAGATTGTGATATTTCCCTTACATTAGGTCCGACTTTCTTTGTAAGTGTCCGAACCTCCTGTATAATGATTTAAATCATGTTATTGACTTATTACAGAATCATATTCATTATTATGATATCATATATGGTTCACTTATGACATTATATTACCCGTTCTTTTGTAAATTCCATGTTAAAGAAGCGTTTTGGGTAAAATCGTTTCATTTATCGTAGGTGTTTTGACTTGTTGTTCTTGACATCATTATTACTTATATCATGATTTACTTACTTCCAGAATATAAAATATGATTTATATATCATATATATTGAGTATATATATATATATAATAGGTAGATAAATAAAATGAAAAACACCGTTCATGGAGACGGTAGTCCGTACGTACGCATGAACGCTGTTTTCCTTTCCTTATTGTCTTGAAATGGAAGTAAGTAGATGACATACATATGTATATATATACATAAATCCATTAGCTTTATAATTTCATATATTTCATTATTATTTCTTATATATACATTATAATCATTCTTAAATGGTTAACATGGAGAATGAATCTCATCGCGTCGTGGAGACGGTATTCCGTACGTACGCACGAGCGATGATATCATTTCTATAAATATTGAATTGAATTGGAGTGGATTATACAATATATCAGAATCAATATGATGTTGTAATAACTATGTATAGTTATTCTTTACACCATTATACCCATCCATGTAAGGTGGTGGTGGAAAATAGATTACACCACGGCGTGGAGACGGTATTCCGTACGTACGCACGTGCGGTGATTTCTTTTTCCGTAGGATGAATAGATGGTGAAATAGGGTTGTTTCATACTTATAATAATATATCAGTATATGAGTGATACTGATGTTATTACTTCATAATGAAACAACCTAAGAAGAAGAAGTGGAAGAAGAAATAAAGATGAAAGAATTGGTAACGGTAATTACCTCTTCTTTGAAGTGCCTCTTTGAGACCTCCTCTTAGGGCACTAAAATTGGTCTTTGAGGAAGACCAGAACCTCTAGGATGTTGCTAGGGAAGTGGAGAGGAGAAATTGGCAGGGGTTGGCCGAGCTTGAGTGCTCAAATTGGTGTGAGGAGGAGGGGGAGGAGGTGTCCTTTTATAGGGGAGGAGAGGGGCACCTTAGGAATATCTCAAAATATTATTTTATATTAAAGTCAAAATCGGTTTATAATGGTTCCAAAGGGTCTTATTTCGAAGCTAAAGTGGGGATGGGTCGGAATCCTATCAACCAATAGGATTTAGACAAGTTTAGGGTATTATTTTAACCTTATCAATTAGATTTAACTCTAAGTTAAATAATTTAACGTTTACCGTGTCTTTTTGTTTTCTTTCACTATATGGTTAATAAACTTACTATAACATTAAAAACGAACCCCAAATTGTATATTATTAATACCTATATCCTTATCTAAGTCATTTGGCCGAACCTTAGATTTTTAGGAATAAAATAACAATTAATAATATAATATTTTATTTAAAAACTATTTTGTGTCAATTTTGACACTATTTGATATATGATTTTTGTGAAAGTCATAACAGAATTATATGTTCGAACCAAGTTGATTAAATCGACACTAATATATCATAGTAACCTAGAAAATTAGTTTAATTCATAAAAAGTCTTAAATTACATTTATTTTGGTATTTATATTATCAATTATGTCAATATTTCATTAATAAGATAATTATTGCATCATCTTTGTGTCATAACTAAATTATATTATTTGATGTCTAAAAATTACAAATAAAATACCATCATGTAGGAAATCGTTTTAGCTTTCTAATGAATATTTATAGTCGAATTTATCTTATGTATAACCCCATATTAAAAATGATTTACTTATTAAACTTTGATTTTAACTATTTTAACCCTTCTTTAAATAAATTAATAATAAATGTCCTAATCTAATCCAAGTGGGCCTAAATGGTCATATTTTATTCCTAAGTTTGTTTTTGTTCGAATTACACTTGTCCAATAGAATTAGGACATGTGTTAGGGTAATATTAATATCATATTTACCCTTAGTTACCCTATTTACTATTAACCGTGGTAAAAAAAGTAAAAAGTTACTATTCACCAAAAAATTATTTTCATCTCATTGAACCACATTTTAGTCCTTGATATTAACCGTGTCTCTCGGATTTTCGAAATTCCATTCACAGAAGCGGTAAAATTAAGTTTTATGCAAAATTCAGTTTTTTCACCTACCACTTAGTGGTTTCACTATTCATCAAAAATTGAAAGTTTTCAGAAAAATACCAAAATTTCACCCTAGGCTAATTTTGATATTCTGAGTCCAAAAATGAAGTCCATTTTGAAAAATAAAATTTATAAAATTTCAAAAAGTGGTTATTACTATTCATAACGGCTAGTTTTAATAATATTTTAATAGCATATCGTTGTTTAGTGAAACTCGGTATTGCGTATTACACACGCTATCGAGGAAGGTCGCGATTGCGTGTAATGCAAGGCAAGTCAAGGATGCGTGTTGTGCAAGCTCCTTTTGGTGTAGCGTACAACACAAGACATTAATAAAATTAAAAAGAATATATATATTTTTTTTATAAAATCTTGGGCTGTTACATTTTACCCCCCTTAAAATGAATTTTGCCCTCGAAATTCGTCGGGGTTATAAATGGTTTACTATTCGAAAGTTTCTTTAATAGAAACCCACATCGTAAAAGGGAATACCAAAACTTGGCTTTAAAAACTAAAGTATGAAATGTAACGATTACCCAAATAAACTAATCACTGGGTTTCCACATAGGTGAAAATATGGATATGGAAGAGAAATCTAACCATCATGTTCTGATGGAGAGTGGTAGAGAACATGGCTATGGAAAAGCCAGTAATCACAAATCCATAAATTTGTGACGATCTAAGGTACCATCTGATTCATTAGGTATAAGAGAACTAGGACAACATTTTTGGTTTTCAATATCATTTCCCTAAAGTTAAAGAATTTGAATTAGAATAAATACTTACTTTATTTTGGTACAATCTCACTGTTGTTCGTGCCTTTAACAATTTCCACTTCATCTCTTAAATAAATGAAGTTGAATTTGTTATTCGTGAAGTGCTAGCAGATCATGTGATAGAATGACGGGTCATTCCATCTGTTTCAAACAAAAGGTTAGCAAAATTATATACATAAGTCGATCTATAGTGAGATTAATCACATATGGTTTCTAAAATGGACTTATACTTCATATATCATACTGCTTAATATAATAAAACTAGTTTCTACTAAACAGGGACTTCCTGTAGGTCAGTGGTAGGCGATAAAGGCCAGTCGCACTTCGGTTGTGGGTTCGATTCCTACAGCCTTGTCCGAAGCGATGGGCTGTCGCCCGTCCTGTAGGTTGCCCCTTTTTCTAAAACTACGTTACTATAACATCCCATCAATAATATCGAAAGTCTTCTATCCTTAAACAATACTAACTTATGTCCAACATAATCCAGTCTAATCTTTAGGCTTATACATAATACTGCAGTCCACTCTCATAATATAGTGACAACGATTACCAGAGATTTAATACTGTCGTTGATCCCCACATATCGTAAGATATGTCTTGTTGGTCACATTCCAAACATTCAAAGTCCTTAATCGTGTATTCTCTTGAATACCTTAGTGAAAACATGAGTGTAGTTAAAAGTTAACACTTTCCACATACCAAAATCCTCAAAATTCTATATACTCAAACCATGATATCACTTAGTCCTTGTATCAATCATGAGCTCATGAATACTATTAAACATTTCATTTTCTCGTCTTCATTATGCTCATATCATCTTATTTCCAAAAAGTATCTCAATCACTTTGAATACCACATCAATAAATATTGCAATACTCAATGATACAACATTATTTTGGAATCCCATTACATAAACACTTAATCATTCCACCACATCGTTGTCATATTCAACATTGCCAATAGTGATCGCATGTGATTTCCCTTTGTCCTTTGCCTTCAGTGGTTGCTCATGCTGATCATCAGTAACCCTAGGATTAGGGCAATTATTAGCATAATGCCCCATTTCCTTGCACTTGAAGCATTGAAGTGTTGGCGGTGCGTTCTCTGCAGTGTTTGCTTTATTCACATCATTAGAAACCCTTTTTCCATTACTTCGACACTCAGCTGCTCGATGACCTTCTTTTCCACACTTAAAACATTTTCTAGTCCCTTTTAGACAATCTCCACCATGCTTCTTTCCACACTTTGTGCATAAGGAATCATTCATCTTCTTTTCACCATTATTCTGAGATTTCTCTTTGAACTCCATCTTTCGTTTCTTGTCAAAACCATGAGATGGATATGTAACACCAACTTCCATTTCTACCTTGATAGCACAACGCACAATTTCTTCATAGTTACTGAAGTCTCTTATAGCTAATGCCCTTCGAAGACTTGGTTTTAAGACACTGAAAAATCGATCAACTTTACTTTCAGGTTGGATGATAATTCCAGAAGCATACCTTGCAAGTCTTGTAAAATTTGCTTCATAGGTACCAACAGATTCATCGTCCCTTTGCTTCAGTTCAAGAAACTCTTTCTCCATCTTTGTTCGAAGAATACGAGGGAAGTACTTATTGAAAAATAAGTTCTTGAACTCGTCCCATTCCATAGACTCAATTTCATCCCTTTGCCTTGTATTCTTAACAAGATTCCACCATTGATCAGCATCTCCTTCCAAACGATACACTGCTAGGATGACTTTATCATGTTTAGAACATTGAAGAACTGAAAATATCTTTTCAGTAGTACTAATCCATTGTTCAGCAACTAATGGATCAGTAGACCCACTGAAAGAAGGTGGACGCTGCCTCATGAAGGATTCAACAGAATGTTGCTCCTTCCTTTGCTCGTTTGGAAGTCCTGCATGATTCATAGCTTAAGAAAGTTGTGTGAGAATGGCTACAAGATTTTGCATTCCAGCAACTATATCGTTTGGTTGCTCAGGGGTACAATCATTGCATTGCCCATCACATTCCGCATTAACACGGTTCCTTCGGGTTCCAGCCATCGTCTAAAACCCCAAAAGAATTGTGTGAGAGGCAAAAATCATGCTAGGTAAAACAACATAATAAAGGGGGAGTACCTTCAATATCCAACATCTTAGGTTTAATTCTATGATCGTTAGTTTAATTCTATTACTATAACCTATACGTATACTTATCCCTAGGGACATCCCTAGACATACCTTAGAAATATCTCTAGGGATCTCACTAACGTTTTCGCATCCTAGTTTCCAAAGGTTGACTAAACCTTTCCTCTGATACCAACTGTAGAGACCCGAAGCTTATCGTACATGGACATTACATTACTTTTGCGGAATACTTAGTACATTACAAAAACACACACACAAGGACTGTAATAGTTTAGTGTCTTTGGAAACTCGGACTATAATCTTCTAATCGTGGTGAAAGATCTTCAACATCTCCCATAAAGATCTTCCTTTTTTTTACCTAAAACCTTTCTTTATATCCTGGGGAAAAGAAAACATAAAAGGGTGAGCTCAAATGCTCAGTAAGGGTAAACAAAAGAAATATCAATCACATCATATTCATAAGAACATAACATTTTGGAAATCATAACCTCCAAAAGAGAGCATAATTTCATAACATGGGATAAATCATGGCAGTGAAATGTAATCACAATAATCATAACATAAAACATGGAACTTTGTGGCATACACACATAATCATAGAGAATCATTTCTTGTTAGTCAAGACTCATTGCCAAGACTATCTTAGTGGACAAAGTCCCTTTCTGAATCGAGTAATCCTCGTTTCAGTCCTGTTTCACTGAACCGGTATAACCTACCATTCCAGCCATGTCTATCTCATGAGATATAAAATCTTTACCCAATGCATTGGAGGGAGATATAGGTCCCACCCATCTCTTAATGAATCCTTTCTTTTGTGTGCCACAAAATCATAAATCATACATCATTGCATAACCCATGTAATAAAAATGGGATTCTTAAACAACATGACAACATAAAACCATTCATATAAGATAAAGGAATTCATAAACATAATTCCATCACAACATAGTCAAATCAATGTAAAAATATGGATAGAAACAGAACCCTTTATTATCTTATATGGAAAATAATTTTGATAAAACACTTGAATTGAATTCTTGAGGAAAATATCCTTTCTTCTTCAAAATCAATTTCTTTTCACAAAACATCATGCAATTTTAAAAGAAAGTGATATTATTGAAAATAGTCATGAAATATTCTAGAGGATTCATCATGAAAATAAGGCTTTATAAAACAGTATAAATCCGTTCGTGCCGTATAAGATAAAAAAACATTCTTCTCGTACTTTTGTCGGAAAAGTCAAAAAGTACCTCGTATAAAAACGACAAAAGATTCCTTTCATATCTTTTACTAAAAACTCACCGAAGGGTAAAATTGGATTTAAACAATTGTAGGTGGATGGAAATAATATTACATATTGAAGAAACATGTATTTGGATGATAAAATACACCCCAGTAAATACCAATGTATAAACAATCTCGGATAAAAATGAGATTGTGATATTTACCTTACCTTAGGTCCGACTTGCTTTGTAAGTGTCCGAACCTCCTGTATAATGATTTAAATCATGTTATTGACTTATTACAGAATCATATTCATTGTTATGATATCATATATGGTTCACTTATGACATTATATTACCCGTTCTTTTGTAAATTTCATGTTAAAGAAGCGTTTTAGGTAAAATCGTTTCATTTATCGTAGGTGTTTTGACTTGTTGTTCTTGACATCATTATTACTTATATCATGATTTACTTACTTCCAGAATATAAAATATGATTTATATATCATATATATTCAGTATATATATATATATATATAATAGGTAGATAAATAAAATGAAAAACACCGTTCATGGAGACGGTAGTCCGTACGTACGCATGAACGCTGTTTTCCTTTCCTTATTGTCTTGAAATGGAAGTAAGTAGATGACATACATATGTATATATATACATAAATCCAGTAGCTTTATAATTTCATATATTTCATTATTATTTCTTATATATACATTATAATCATTCTTAAATGGTTAACATGGAGAATGAATCTCATCGCGTCGTGGAGACGGTATTCCGTACATACGCATGAGCGATGATATCATTTCTATAAATATTGAATTGAATTGGAGTGGATTATAAAATATATCAGAATCAATATTATTTTGTAATAACTATGTATAGTTATTCTTTACACCATTATACCCATCCATGTAAGGTGGTGTTGGAAAATAGATTACACCACGGCGTGGAGACGGTATTCCGTATGTACGCACGCGCGGTGATTTCTTTTTCCGTAGGATGAATAGATGGTGAAATAGGGTTTTTTCATACTTATAATAACATATCAGTATATGAGTGATACTGATGTTATTACTTCATAATGAAACAACCTAATAAGAAGAAGTGGAAGAAGAAATAAAGATGAAAGAATTGGTAACGGTAATTACCTCTTCTTTGAAGTGCCTCTTTGAGACCTCCTCTTAGGGCACTAAAATTGGTCTTTGAGGAAGACCAGAACCTCTAGGATGTTGCTAGGGAAGTGGAGAGGAGAAATTGGCAGGGGTTGTCCGAGCTTGAGTGCTCAAATTGGTGTGAGGAGGAGGGGGAGGAGGTGTCCTTTTATAGGGGAGGAGAGGGGCACCTTAGGAATATCTCAAAATATTATTTTATATTAAAGTCAAAATCGGTTTATAATGGTTCCAAAGGGTCTTATTTCGAAGCTAAAGTGGGGATGGGTCGAAATCCTATCAACCAATAGGATTTAGACAAGTTTAGGGTATTATTTTAACCTTATCAATTAGATTTAACTCTAAGTTAAATAATTTAACTTTTACCGTGTCTTTTTGTTTTCTTTCACTATATGGTTAATAAACTTACTATAACATGCCAAAAGAACCCCAAATTGTATATTATTAATACATATATCCTTATATAAGTCAGTTGGCCGAACCTTAGATTTTTAGGAATAAAATAACAATTAATAATATAATATTTGATTTAAAAACTATTTTGTGTCAATTTTGACACTATTTGATATATGATTTTTGTGAAAGTCGTAACAGAATTATATGTTCGAACCAAGTTGATTAAATCAACACTAATATATCATAGTAACCTATAAAATTAGTGGAATTCATAAAAAGTCTTAAATTACATTTATTTTGGTATTTATATTATCAATTATGTCAATATTTCATTAATAAGATAATTACTGCATCATCTTTGTGTCATAAATAAATTATCTTATTTGATGTCTAAAAATTACAAATAAAATACAATCATGTAGGAAATCTTTTTAGCTTTCTAATGAATATTTATAGTCGAATTTATCTTATGTATAACCCCATATTAAAAATGATTTACTTATTAAACTTTGATTTTAACTATTTTAACCCTTCTTTAAATAAATTAATAATAAATGTCCTAATCTAATCCAAGTGGGCCTAAATGGTCATATGTTATTCCTAAGTTTGTTTTTGTTCGAAATACATTTGTCCAATAGAATTAGGACATGTTTTAGGGTAATATTAATATCATATTTACCCTTAGTTACCCTATTTACTATTAACCGTGGTAAAGAAAAGTAAAAAGTTACTATTCACCAAAAAATTATTTTCATCTCATTGAACCACATTTTAGTCCTTGATATTAACCGTGTCTCTCGGATTTTCGAAATTCCATTCACAGAAGCGGTAAAATTATGTTTTATGCAAAATTCAGTTTTTTCACCTACCACTTAGTGGTTTCACTATTCATCAAAAATTGAAAGTTTTCAGAAAAATAACAAAATTTCACCCTAGGCTAATTTCGATATTCTGAGTCCAAAAATGAAGTCCATTTTGAAAAATATAATTTATAAAATTTCAAAAAGTGGTTATTACTATTCATAACGGCTAGTTTTAATAATATTTTAATAGCATATCGTTGTTTAGTGAAACTCGGTATTGCTTATTACACACGCTATCGAGGAAGGTCGCGATTGCGTGTAATGCAAGGCAAGTCAAGGATGCGTGTTGTGCAAGCTCCTTTTGGTGTAGCGTACAACACAAGACATTAATAAAATTAAAAAGAATATATATATATTTTTTATAAAATCTTGGGCTGTTACATCCTATAATTCAAAAACAATTTTATTAATAGTGGGAAGCAACTCTTGTTCAACCATATTCACTTAAAAAATTACTAGATCATGTTTCTCTTCCTCTTTATACAATGTTTCATACAAGGGTTCTGAATTTTTAATTTCAAAAGTTTGGTATTTACATGAAATTTTATTTTCAAACAATGTATATCAATTATTTTCCAAAGAGTTTGATTTCTAAATGACACATCAGTTGGTGAATCAGTGTTGATTTCTTCCTTAAAATATGAAAATGTATATTACAAATCAGTTTTTATCTCAACCAAAAAAAATTTGTCAGCATCAAATGTGGGTGGGATATGATTTTCTCATGAATATCTTTTTATGCTTTTATTTATTTTAGATCAATTAATTATTTCACTTCATTGGAAATAATTCTTATATTTTTTATTACTTCATGAATATTTTTTTCAATCATAAAATTCTTTTTTTCAATAAAATATATTTCTATAAATGTAATTTAATGAATTCATAATGACTATGATCCTAATATTTTTTATAACCAATCTAGTCATAAATTTAATACCTATGAAAATACAGTTTTTTTAATTTTTGTGACTATAAATTATTGGTTAAAATCATATAAACTCAAAAAAAATAAAAATACATAGAAAACCTACATAAAAATAGTGCCAAATTGATGCTGGGGTTTTTTGTTGAAAAACTCAAGTCAAAAATTTTACCCCTTAAAAATAATGTACGCTGGTGATAACGAGGATGTCTCATGATGAGGATGTGGGCAAAGTTACTAAAATATCACTTTTATAATTTTTCTATAAATTAAATTAAATTTAGGATTTGGAATAATTTATGAAAATTTATAAAAATATAAAATATATTACAACAAATTTTATAGTTAGATATTGTAAATTAAAAGAAAACTAGACTGAAAAGAAATACCTAAAGAAGGTATCTATGGAAACAATTTGATCTTTAGAAACTACCTTTATAATTTTCTAAACAATTTATCCTATTAATTTTCACAATTTAGACCTAAAAAACTAAAGGGATACACCTATATTAACTAGTCACAGTATTGAGTCTTCAAAAATGGGTACTGATCCTCTTATTAATGAGATCTGACTTCCTAAAGACCACCAAGCAACCTAATCAGATTACACTCATTATGATCAATGGGGAGACCTCGCCCAAAATAATTAATCACACAGAATAAAAAATTTAAATTCATAAGTTGAATATAATTATAGATAAACTTATGATAAATCATATTCAAAAAAATAATAGACCCCATTCATTGAAGAAAAATTGTTTCCATTGAAATAAAAAGGAAAACAAAAAAAAGAAGATAATCAAAAGTGTTTTCATCAGATCTATGATTCCTCCACCACATGGAATATAACCCTTCATGGATTAATTATATTAATTAGGAAATCTTATTCTATATAATTTCATCAAAATTAGGAAACCATCCATCAATCTATGACATTCTTAAAATGAAATGAAGATAAGAATATAAAGAGGGGAGGGTTGGAAATCTTCTATCCAAATTCTGTTTCCCTGAATTTCTCCTCTATTTTCTACCTCCTCCCAGAAAAATAATTTCTATATCACTTATAAATCATTGTCAGAAAATTATTTCTATTTCAACCCTCAATATTTATGAAAATTTGGACTAGGGGTTCAATATATATGAGTTAATTACTGAAGTTAAATTTTTTGTCTTGATGATAACCTCCATCTTCCCTCATTTCACCTCCTCAAATGACCCTTAAAGAATGTATTTTCTATTAAAAAATATCATGAACATGATCTTATGAGTCTTATTCCATATCCATTTTGAATCACTATTTTTGGAAAAATTTATCATCTGTTATAAATTATTCATTCGGGTGAGTTACAGTTTGTTCTACAGAACAACATTCCATAAATACTACTTTTTGGGCCTATAGAATTCCAAATCAAGTTGTGGGTAGATAAAAAAATATGCAGCCCCCAAAAAATGGGTTCTTAAAATAATAACAATTCAAATTGGATAAAAATTGTAAAAGATATTTTGGAAGCATAATAGCTATTGAAAACCACTAAAATTTCAGAATTGTGAAATTATCAATTTCAATCTAAAAAAACCCTAATATCCAAAAAACCATAAAATGAAGTAAAAAATTTAAATTGGGGAGGTTTGAATCATTGAGTTATACATGAAAACCAGTTTAAAATTTAGCTATATTTGAATTATTATAGATATTTTTCTTAGGTGGTTGTTTTTTTAATTCATGTTTTGATGAATTTAAACATGCAGTTATAAGGGTTTATTAAATATGATAAAATAATTTTTTACAAAAAATGTCATTTTTTAATATTAAAACTCCATAGATGATTTATGATGTCTTCTAAATAAATGTATACTTAAACCAATATACACCTAAGGGATTGTATTTCATTGAAAAAGGGGATTCCTATGTAGGTAAATTCTTAATTGACCACAATACTTTATAATTACTTCTTGAGAAATTAAATTAAATTGATATGTTTTGTATTAATTGAATGTCATGTTCATGAATGTTTCCTAACTTGTATATATTTATTGTTTATATTGAAATGAATTGTGAAGGGGTGGCATAGAAATAAAATTTATTTCATCCTATGCACATTCCATAATAGAAATGGTATGCCTTTTGATAATGAATTAATAAATGTTGATCATAAGAGGTGTTTCCCCATGTATTACGCTGTAAAAAAACTTGTGCCATTTTTAAATATATGATCTTCATATAAGAGATTTATGGGAGGTAATTCACTTTCCTCATTATAATTACAATAATCTTCTATAGAGGATGTGGTTGATGGTAATTATCTCATTGAACATGGAATCATCCCACTCTGTTACAATTGGTTTTTTCTTGAAATATCACTTCAGAAAAAATATATAGGTGTGGTGATTTATGTGTCAAATTCCAGGATTAATGTGAAGTCATGATTGCTCAATAATCATCCATATTGTTGTTGCATATAATATATCAAACTATTGGGGTTTTGGTAATGCACCAAATTGATTGATAATTTAGGCTCGTTTTGAATGGTTATGGATGTCTTTGTTACTACCCCATTCTAGCTAGCAACTTGTATTCCATGTCTATGGACGCTTACGCCTACACGTTATTTGTTCATATAGGTGGATTCAATATAGAAATATATTATATACAATATATATTATTACTACATATTTATGGTATCCAATTATATGCTTATTTTGGATATAATCAAAAGTAGGTATAGATGCTAGGTGTCCCTTTGGAACCTAGTTGGGAAATTGATTATTTATTGTGAACTGATTATTTATATTTATGGTTATACATGCACACTACTTCAAATTATAATTCATTCACTAGATTCCGTTTTAGATTACTAGGGTAGTAACCAACTAGGATTTTTATCTCATATTCATCTCGGGATGCCATTTCACTATGCTACTCCAGTAGATATTGTGTTTTTAGGACTATGACAACCTTGATTTTATTTACAACATAAACATGATTTATTACATAACACTTCGCTTGATACAACAAAGAAGATCGATAGGTTTAGTTTATTTGGGGCATAGGATCATTACATAAAAACATAAAACATTAAATACAACATCTTTATTGAAAAATTCCTTTACATGACCACGACATTCCTTCGTACTTAGCATTGCATGGGATAACCTGAGGACATGCATAAGAAAAGGGTGAGCTATAAAGCCCAGTAAGGGAGTAAAAATGGAATAACATGAGTAGTAAAATATATGTTAGAAAATAGGCATATTAATAGAGCATAAGAAAAACATGAACATAAAGGCATGATAAAACATGATAATCATAACCTGGAAATGTGGCAACAACACTTAACATGGAATTAGCATGAGCCAAGGCTCATTGCACATGAAGCATGATTAAATTCTCATTTCACATAAAGCACGAGTAAACCCTCATTTCACATGAATTAGCATGAGTCAACACTCATTGCACATGATGTATCATGATACTATACTTTACCCAATGCATTGGAGCGCTATAAGGGCCCACCCTTCTTAAACATCTCATTTCATGCATAAGTGTGACACATGGATCATAAAACATGGATTCATAAAACTTAATAATTTATTCCATGATAAAGGAATCTGGAATTCATAAATTAAACTTTATAATCAATATGTCACCACTTCGTTGTCGGGGTTCACTTCGGCAGAAGTGATGGAAAAAGCTCTTCCTTGCTGCCTTGGAGGATGTTGGTTGTCTTCGAAAACCCTTGGATTAGGGCCCTGATTTTCAAAATGACTCGTTTCTTTGAATTTGTATCATTGAACAACGTGTTGAGGTTCGGACAGAGCATTCATCTCCTCTGCCACAACCGCATGTCTTTCTTGCTGACATTAAACAGCTCGGTGCCCTTCTCTTCCACACCTGAAGCATTTCCTCGTCCCCTTAAGGAAATTTCCATGGTGTTTCCTTCCGCACTTTTTGAAAGTGGGGTGATGTATCATCTTAGCACCGTAGGATTTATCCATCGGCCCACCATTAGTGAATTCCACCTTACGCATCTTATCCCCATGATACCCCTATGATTCTATGATCCACATTTCGACCTTGAGGGAAAATCGGACAATTTCCTCATAGATGTCGAAGTAACGGATCACTAATGCTTTCCGCAAGCTAGGATTTATCCCACCAAAGAAGTGGTCAACCTTGCATTCAGGGGTAACGACAAAGCCGGAAGTGTATTGTGCAAGCCTTGTGAAGTTTTCCTCATATGCTTTAGCAGATTCTTCGTCTTTTTTCTTGAGGGGAAGGAAGTCCCATTCCATCATAAGCCAGAGGGTGTGCAGAAAATATTTATCGAAAAACATCTTCCAGAAATCTTTCCAATCCATTGCCTCGATCCCCTCCTCAGACTTCGTATTTTTTATCAATGTCCACCATTGATCAGCTTCACCCTCCATACGATAATCTTCCAGGAGAACCTTCTCTTGTTCAGAACATTAAAGGAAGGAGAATATCTTTTCAATGGAGTTGATCCATTGTTCAGCGATAGTGGGATCAGATGATCCCCTAAAATTTGGAGGCATTTGTCTCATGAAGCTCTCGATAGAGACTTGTTCTATCTTAGGGGGGTTTGGAAGTTCCTCTTGACTCGTGTTTCTATTCAATGCTTGAGTTATCTGAGAGAGAAGCGTGACAAAGTTCGCGATTCCCACTCCCATTGGATCGGGCATCTCATTAGTACAGTCATCACACTGATATTAAAATAGGTTATTTTCCCGAGTCCTCCTATTACCGGCCATTGGCTGGAATAAAAGTAATGTTAGGGGTAACACATAAAGGGTAATACAAGGACAAAAGTTGATGACTTATAAATAAACTTTCATTTTCTTAACTAATGATTCTATAGGCTTCAATATAGGATTTTCATGATCTACGTTCTAACATATATTCTTAGGGGAATTTTTTAAATTCCCTTAATAAGGGTTCATAATAAGGTTGTGAATTTCCCAAAGAATATCCCATGGGAGTGTTGTAACCATGTGTCCAGTATGGCCCATTGTCGTGCACCATTTCCCGTTTGAGTCTAGCTCAAAATAGTGTTTTCGGGTTTTACCCCTAGGATACATCGGTGCTAGAGCCGCCTCTACCTGCTCGTATCCAGAAAGGGATTTATTTGCATGATAACCCACTTACTAAATACTCACCAAAACATAGGGACATTTTTATTATACATAGTCTTTTATCTAAGGCTTTACTATAGTTTTCTAATCCTAATCCCAAAAATAACCAAACCTATCCTTTGATACCAACTATGACAACCCTGCTTTTTATTACAACTTAAGCATGACTTATTACATAAAACATCACTTGAAACAACAAAGAAGATCAAGAGGTTTAGTGTCTTTGGGGCTTAGGATCATTACAAAAAACATAAAACATGAAATACAACATTTTTATTGAAAACATCCTTTACATGACCACTACATTCCTTTGTACTTAGCATTGCATGGGATAACCCGAGGACATGCATAAGAAAAGGGTGATCTATAAAGCCTAGTAAGCGAGTACACATGGAATAACATGAGGAGTAAAATACATGTTAGGCAATAGACATATAAATAGAGCATAATAAAAACATGAACATAAAGGCATGATAAAGCATGATAATCATAACATGGAAATGTGGCAACAACACTTAACATGGAATTAGCATTAGCCAAGACTCATTGCACATGGAGCATGAGTAAATCCTAATTGCACATAAAGCATGAGTAAACACTCATTGCACTTGAATTATCATGAGTCAACACTCCTTGCACATGATGTATCATGATACTATACTTTACCCAATGCATTGGAGTGCTATAAGGGCGCACCATTCTTAAACATTTCATTTCATGCATAAGTGTGCCACATGGATCATAAAACTTAGATTCATAAAAAGTAATAATTTATTCCATGATAATTAATGTAGAATTCATACATGAAAGTTTAAAATCAATATGTAATTTTGAATAATGTTGAATACCCTTGATGGAGAAATGGGCATGGTATTCACTACACAATGACATTGGCTTAGAAAAGCGGTGCGATTTTGGCAGCGTAACGGCGTGACATAAGAATTTATAAAAATGGTTGATGAGAGAGAAATGGTTTCTCATCATATTTACATGTAATGGACAGTAAGGATTTCATATTGATACATGTCCCAACAATTGTAGTGTAATTTAGATTCGTGATACAAAAGTATTGCTTGAATGTAAAAGAGGAGAGAGAAGTTCCTTTCGGAATTTCGGCATAGTAACGGGTGTACAAGGGAGGTATTTAATGAGAGATAAAGGGGTATCCCATCTTTAAAACATAAATAGGGAAGTATGAGGGAGGTGTGAAACCATACCCCAATATTCATAATTGATATTAAAAGGGATAACCAACTTAAAGAAAATTGGAAAAAAATGAAACATGACGAAAAACCCTTCATTGGAAGTCTGCTTCTAAAGGCTAGAGAGATTCTTGTGAGAGGCTTCTTGGGAGCTTGGGGAAACATGGGAGGTTTCTAGGGAGATTAGGGTAGAGTTTGGACGAACTACAAAGGCTCTGAGTGAGGATTAAGTGGGATCTTGGGTGGGTTTATATAGTAAAGGTGAGGGAAATCTTTAATAGTTAGGTTTGGGACCACTTATATTAAATTAATATAAAACACAAACCATCCCATGGTTTTTGGCAATGGTTTTTTGAAAAGGGAAGAGGAAAATAATATTTTATAAGTACAAGGTCCGAACATCTTAAAATATTAGGGTTGCTTATGTGGAGGTGAGTCACACTCCCATGGAAATTAATTTCAAAAGACAAGGTGGTTAATAAGTCTTGAGGGGTCCATTAATGCTTTGAAAAGTAAGCCAAAAAAACATAAAATCACATTATTTTAATGGTAACACATATATTGGCTGAAAATAAATATTATAGTATTTTATTACATCACCATTGGGTCATTATGATGTCATAAAAACCATTATATATTTAAACAATATTTAATTTTTACTCAAACATTTGACTGTCTCAGAAAATTATGAAAAATTCACCGTTGGATAATTTCGACGTCCTGATTCCAAAAATAACATTTATTTTATCTAAATAATTTTCTAAATATTTTAATTTTCACTTTTAAAACAAAAACTGACATTTATAAAAAATTCATGGGTTTTGACAAAAATGGCTTTCAAACCTCAATATAAATTATAATTGCATTCATACAATTACATGATCATTTATATATAATAAAATTAATCTAATAATAATAATATTATTATTATTTTATTAAAATATTATTTAATTAAGAAATCCCTTAATTTAATAAGATATATGTTTAATTAAATAATAACTAAAAACACAATTTGTACTTTAAAAACTATTTACAATGTATCAATAATGAAAAGAAATTATATTCATTATTATATACAAAAATAACGTACATGATCATAGTACTATCGATTAGTTACATAACCCCTTAAAACAGCCGCATAAGACCTAAGGGTAATTTGTGCGATGGTGACCGACTCTTGGGGTGGCTCAGATAACATCGCTCGAGTGGTAATTTCAATCAACTTCCACTTCTTCCGTAGACGGTCCCGTTAGAGCTCGGCATAGTAAAGCTCAGCTTGGTCTTGGTCCGGAGTGAATCCCAAGGACGCCACCTCTTTTCCGAGATCCAATAAATGGGCTTCATATGGGGCTATTCTACTGGATGAGGCCATCACTTCCTTTGTCTAAGTAAAATTGGATGTGTTAAAGCCCTATATTTATAATAATAACTTGATCATTGTTCAACGACTATAAAAGTAACAGTCACAATTCTTATCAAAAAACCAATGAAGTTGACATTTTATAAATACATTTAATATAAAGATAAATTTAATAAGATCAAGAGGGATTTTCCATTAATGAAGCTTTGGGTCGTTACAAGTACCATGGTTGATTTCTTGTGTAGTTTAGATTATACTTTGGAGTTAGGAGCATGGGACCGAGAAAGGACTATAGATGCTCATGGATATCCCTCATGGGAATTTTATTTTATTTCGTTCCATTATTCATGTAATTTAATATATCACCACATATTATATGTCATTTTTAATAGATTATTTATCATCATTAGGACATGAATTCGTTTTATATATATTAGAATTGGAAATCATAGATAACCATTTTAGAATATTCTTCTGCTTTTATATCATTAATCTATTACTACTTCCATTATTGTTTATTATTAAGCTCTAATATACCATTGTACTAATCTAGTTTGAGGGTATAGTCATACCACTATTACATTTTGGTACCCTCGCTTCTTGTTGGTACCCTCTGGAATACAGGTACATGTGCATTAAGCTATGTGACCCACCAATCTATCATCCATACTAGTGCTCAGTTAGGTTGGTACATTACAAAAACATATGTAAACTGAACATGGAATCCATTTCTGAATACTAAGTGTCACTACTCATGATATGATGTTATAGATCTTCAAAGTCCACTCATATTTGAATATTTTATTTTTTGGTTTGATGGAAATAAATTTAACATTATTCCATAATGATTACATTTAATACAAGAATTTATCTAGACAGAATTTCTATGTTAGATACATTCACGAGATTAGTTTTTATTCCCAAATGGAATATGAATCTCTTTTAATTTAAATTCAAAAATGTTATCGATAAATTTTTCATGATCATTACCATTCTAAGATAATACATTAAAATACTACATTAATGAGGGTTATAAAATTATAAAATCACCACATCATGGGTACCAAATGTAGATAACCATGAAGTGGGGTATAAACATGATGTTTTATTGCATCAATCTATTTCTAGAGTTCATCCTCTAAATTTGGAAAGAATACCACTTATAAATTTATTATCATATAAAATTAAATAGTTGAATTAAAATTAAGGATGTTTACTTAATAATTTTATTATCTATGTCACTAATGGTTTTTGTTTTTTTAAATCCAATCCCTTTTTTAAGAATAATTTATTAATTAATTAACCCTCTCTTAAAATGATATTGATGCTTAAAAACATTAGAATGTAATGTGTGTTATGGGTAATTGTCCCACTCCCTCTTAACAATGATAATTATTATAGGGTACCAACTTTTGATAAGTGTAGTACCTCCTATAGTTAATTTATTAAAAATATATCACAACGAGTTTTAGAGGTTTCAATTGTACCAAATTTATCACAACATGTTTCCAATTTTTATTTTATATGATAACTACAATATTTCACAATGGGAGTAATAAAATATGGTAAGATAATGGTTAAGGAAGTGCTAAAATCCAGGCCAATTCCCCCTATATCATAATAAATTTATGATCATCACACAATAACCATGAACAATAGGGTCTTTTTGGAAAATTGTTTTCATAGATATGCCACACAAACAAGTCTAATTATTTCCAAACTATCTCACTCACTTTATCTTGATATAAACATCTCTCATAACCCTTATAAAACTACATCATTATATTATTTAATTTCCATTATAGATATATAAGTTTAAAAAATAAACATAGAAGTGAATAAAAATATGGTTGAGTTAACTTCCATGGGAGTAAAACCATTTTTTACCATTACACTATATATAAAATCACTACCCACTACCCAATGAGAGTAGGAGCCATCCATCATAGAGAAATGGTACAAAGTGAAAAAGTATTAAAATTTTAAATAACATTTTTAGATTATATAATATAAATAAAAATAATATTAATAGATAAATACAAGATATAGAAGATATATGAAATTTTATTTTAGGAGGGAGAAAAATAAAGTGAATGTTTTATCAACATAGACTGGGAAAATGAAATCAATTATATCCATTTGAGAGGCAGCCACATATACCACATTAGAATCTAATCCTATTAATATATTTGAGACTTCTCTTAGTTCATATTTTATAAAGTTAGTGAGATTTTCAATTCTTATAGTGGTTGAATTCAATGATTTAGTGATGATAACGTCACATCCTTTATAGATTCAGGCCAATGTTCCATATTTAGGGAAGACAATATTTCATATGTTAGATATATAAAACAATCCTACCCTCCCTTGTATGGATAGATCCCAAACCTCGTTTAAAATACAATTTTTTACCCTTTAAAATCATCATAATTCCAATAGAAAAAAATCCTCTAGTTTCACTTAATAGGAAATTAGATAAGGAGTTTGATGAATAATAAACTAAGATGTCAATAAGAATTCATTTTTTAAAGTGTAAAAGGAGAATGATGTCTATAATTATTTTGAGGATGAATCTCATGATAATACTAAGGATTGTATAAATTTTATTTCCTTGGTTTCTCTTTTATAATGATATTACTTTACCATTGTATTATCCTTTATTTCAAAAAATCATTTTATTATATTTTATGTGTTTTAACAAAGAAATATATGTATGATATGGTTCTGAATTATATGGTCAAAAATAAAAAAATTTAATTTCATTATCCTTTTGAATTAATTTCATAAATTCCATTTTGAAGCTAAAATGTTTATAAAGAAACAAGGGTTCTTTTAGTCTGAAGAATCATTAATTTTAAAACAGATAATTTTTATCCGGAATTCATTTATAAGGATTAATTTTTTATAAAGATTTTATATTAAAATATAGAAATTTTAAATCAATAGTGAATGTATAATTATTATATATTTGTTGAAATTATCAAATATAAAATACATGTTTATTTTAGTGTTTAAATTTAAAATGATTTTTAATTTATTTATTATCAAAGTCTGAATTATCTTCAATTTACAACAATTATCCAGTTACATCAAATTCATGCCATGTGTGATAAACCAATGTCAAAGATATCAATCCAAGGATCTATTATAAACCAAATAAAAAGTTTTTTTAGTACCCTCTTTCATGATATAATTTTTGGATATACATGACAATTTGAACTTTTAGTTCAATATTTTTTGAAATGTGAAGATTTTAAACTATGTTAATATGAAAGAAGTCATTTTTTATTTTATTACTTTTGAAATGTTGAGATACCATAAAATTAAAGAACAACTAATAGTTTTGAATCTAGAAAAAATAGTTTTATAGAAACAATACATACTGATTTATCATTACAACCATGGTTCATTGGATTTTTTATATGATTTCATTTGAGAAGAATGAGAAAATTTGTTCGATTAATGGTGGAATAAGGAATAAATTTCTTAAAAAGAGATGAATATGTCTAGATATTTATTAGTTAAGGTAGATTAGTTAAAAATGATATCATGTATTGTTCTATTGTAGTTTTTTAATGACTTCTAAAGAAAGAAATGAGGATGATTGTTTTTTCAAAAGTTGAATAATTCATCATTATTTAAAAATTTCCTGATTGAAAAAAACTATAATATTAAAAATAATATATATTCATTGACATATAATTACATTTTTTAAGGAATGGATAATTTATTTATATAAATATTAAGGGAAATTCAATCCTTAGACATAAATAGTCATACATTATTTTTAATTGTTTTAATTTTTCACCATTATTCACCAACCATACCAATTATAAAATCCATATCAAAATAATAATGATTTCTGTGGTGTTATATCATAATTAAAAAATTAAATATATTATATGGTTATGAAGAGAGTTCATATACTTGAGTTTGATAATAAATCTAGTAAATTGATCTTAATTTATGATAGAAATACATTACAATTATGGTAGATAAAAAAATAGGCGTGAATATATAAGGAAAGGTTGAGAGATAACAATGGAATGTGAGAGAGAATAAAAATTGGATTTTGTAATAATGATTTATTACACACTAAAATAGCAAGAGAATTTGAAATTCGATGATTTTCATTTATAACATTGGTGACATGAGATGAAAATTTTAGCAATTTATACCAATTATTCATTGAAAATAGTTCATAATAAATTGGGGTCACACCAGAGTGGTGAACCAATAATACATGATCGAAAAAATTAAGTTTCATATCATATCAAGTAACTTTTGGGATTTACGATACACGAAGTTATATAGGCATGACAAGAATAGCTAGACATATACGCATGTGTTGATGCAAGCATGATGTGGCCTTGGGGATATAGGTAAGACAAGGAAAGAATGATAATACATAAGACCTTTGTACCATGTTCATGGGTAACTTTTCCCGAGGCATACATGCTATGTAATGATTTTCTCTCTACCAATATAGAAAATGGTTTTTTATTTAATAATAAATATAGGTTTCATCCATAAATTTTTAAAAAATATCCCATAATTTTATCCAATCCTTAAGTGTGTCTGGTTTTTATTGATTTTGGTAATTTGTAATTTAATTGAAAAATAAAATAAATTTCAAATATTATATGTTTATTAATTTTTCAAATTAATTTATAATACATACATTTATTGAAATTGATTTTGATATTAAAATAAAAATTATTGAGAATAAAATTTGGAATTAATTACATTACTGAATTTATATTTTCAGTTTTACTTATTTAAAGCAATTTTTAATTAAATCGAATTGATAAATTGATTTTGAAATTGAATTTGAAATTTAAAAAATCTGTTTTAAGTGTGAATTTTTTTGAAATACATGTGATTTCAAAATGATGAAATTTTATATTTTAATGTTTTGAATTGAATTGGATGACATTAAAGAATTTCAAATAAATTTGAAATTATTTTTTTTGGATGATAAAATTATATATTTCTATTGTTTAATTATTTTTTAGAATTAATTATGCACTGAAATATTATTATTTTTATTATTAAAGTAAATAAAATTTTTTCAAGTGAACGTATGTAGTCACCCCCATCAATATAGTGACCATGAAAGGAAAATTATGTCACTTCAGATGTGTTGATGTGTTCACTAGTCAAGTGATTGTGCCCATAAATCTAACACATCAACCCTCTCTCGTGATCACTTTTAGGTGATGGAGAATCTGAAATAAACTAACATAAAGGGAAAAAAAGTGTGAAATAATTTTTCTACTAACAATGACATCCACCCATGATCACCTCTTCAAGATACTATAATGACACTACTATGTGGCTACTTGTCTCATTCCTTATAAACTCATGGGCAGTTATCCTCCACCATCATCCAATAAAACACTAACCACCCAACTACCTAGTCTAATGATAATTTAATGGGAAGGTGGCGGATTTATGGATTTTAGGGTGAAGACGTATACCTTTTCCCACAGAAAGGGAATCCCATATCTACGGCTGCAACAATCCCCATCCCGAAAGCGAAGATCCCTCAAGGAAGAAAATGAGATATGATATGGCACAGATAGAGCCCAAGGAAAACTAAATCCATGATAATTATTCCACTGAGTGAAGGATTCGTTCCATTTCATGATGATTCCCAGAAGAATCTGATTGGCCACCGCATACCTATGGATAGTCGAGCAACATTTGAAGCTCATTTTACCTCATGTGCCATCCATTTCTATGGTTGAAGAACTCATGATTTTCAGAATTAGAACTATAACTGAGCTTTCTACCATTAGAGATAAGATCAGATGAATCCCCCTTCGAAGAAAATAACCAAATCATCGAAGGATATGGAACCACATAACACTAGGTTCCATTGAGATCTAACACCACCATAACACAAAGAACCTAAACCAGTATCAGTCTTACAAAGAGAATAGTCACTCCACCATAACCATATTCAATTAAAGAAAATTCAAAACTGCAATATCAGATCTTCCGAACAGTTGGGATATAATGATCAAAAAGAGAGATGAAATGTGGAAGAAACTGGACATTATTTCAACATAAACAGGGAATAAAAAATAAATCCTCTATTAACCTATATCTATCACTCATGGAGCCCTATTAGATCTCTCACTATATATAAAAGAGATATCATCCTTCGAATATAATTTTTTTGAGTCTCCCATTGACCACCAAAAATAAGAATAGTCAGAGGTGTCATGTTTGACACAACTCCCCCCAAACACCAAACTCCACATTTGATCAACCATGGTAGCTTGCACATTTTTTGTGTAAAGTATCCAATGTTGAAGTAGCTAAGGGGTTTGTAATTTTGGTACACCAGGAACAATACAATGTAGCTATAAAAGAACACACATCATCTATCCCCCCTCCAACAACAATACAATGGAGTATCTGCAATTATATAACTTCTCCCAACCAACCACCTTTTCCAACATACCCATCGAGATCTACTTTATGCTGATCTTCAGAAGTCAAAAAAAATTTCAATCCATCACTTTTTGTATATGATGATATTGAATGTTTATATGGTTCTTGATATCCTTTTTTCTCCACCTCATTAGTCAACAATAGGGTCTCTAGATCTGATTTTTTTGGAATCCATCCTCATGATGATCTTCAAACCTGTCAAATGTTAGGTTTGGGAAGCACAACATCACGTAGATCCGAAGATGGTTATAAAACATCTTATTGAGAGGTTTGAGTCTACCACTTCTCAAAATTTTCCACCACTACCGCCTTGTCTACTATCAATGAGTCATATTTCACTTTATCCACTTCATTGGCATGTAGTGGTGGTATATGTGTTGGAACATGAATTTATTCATTGATATATTCCCTTTGAAACATTCAAGGAATTTGAATGTCCCCGATCATCTTATTCTCAAGGAATGTAGTATCATTAATTTATATCACCTTCTTCTCCTTCTAGTCCCAATGATTGTATATGAACTCTTCATATTTATATATGATTAAGATGGATGGAGTATATCTCTCTTATAGCTTCTTCCTGAGATCATTTTCTACTTGTGTAAATTCCAAATATCCAAATAATCATAAATGTGACCAATAGGGATGGTTTCCATACCATCTCATCTACGGAATCTGAAAATTCAGTGGGATCGATTGTGATATACTGATGAGGTAACATGAAACCTGAACATTTTCTCCCCATAATTTCTTTGGAAGCTTATCCAAATTCATCAATCTTTTAACCTTATCCATGATGGTTTTACTCATCCTTTTAGTGACTCGATTTTTTTGGGGGTGTGTGGTGCCAGCCACACTTTTCAAAATACCTAACTCATACAATAGGAATAAAATTCCCTTGAACAATACTATCCTCCATTGTCTTATGAAATACCCATAATATTCCATCTAGTTTCATGTTCTTCCATGACATGGAACATCTTGAAGTAGTCAGTTATGTTTTCCTTCATCTAAAATAAAAACACCAATACACTTAGAGATGAATCATCAATAAATTATACGATGTATTTGTTACCTCCCACTGAATACACCTCCATGTGTAAGAATACATAAATGTGCACTATAACCATAGATTCTGATCAATTTGATAAATTAGTATTGAATGAGACTCTATGTTTCTTTCCATAAAATTAGAATTTATAAAGTTCAAGTGATACATCATTGTTAATAATATTGTACATATTCCTTCATAGGGTAGATAACCCTCTTTTACTCCTGTGACTAAGTCTGAAATGCCTCATTTTGTATGATTTATATCCTTACACCATGTTGAGGATGTCTTTAAATATATTCACATGAATTTTTTACAATGTACTGCGTATGTGTCCTCTGGAGATGAATATGGATCCTTCTATCATATTACATGATCTATTGATAAATATATTTTCATATAACCTTTAGTCAAAAACTATTCTTGATAATAGGTTGATATGATGGATTAGAAAATATAGAAAATCATTTACGGTGATTGTGTATCCAATAATAATATTTGCATGGATATCAAACGTGCCAATAATCTCATCTGAATAGGCATTTCTCATTTTTACTACACTAATGTAACCATATTGATAAGTTTAAAAATACTCATGATGCGGAGTGATGTTGAATAATGTTACTCTATTGACCACCCATTCTGTGTCTGGACTAGATGTATGGCCGCATGATTATTCTTATTCTTTTTTTAAAAGGGTTATTTTTTTCATATATTTTCATGTTTGTGTCTCTATTTCTTCTTCTATATTTTTCAACATCTACCCTTTTCATGAAGTAATATTTTACAATTCATCTTCATGTGTCCCTATATGCAACATATCTTATCACTTTTATGATGGTATTCTACCATTTATTGACTTTTTATTCCATTTGAATCTATTTCTGACCCCACAACTACCTCATGTGGTTGGTACCTCCTTTGAATTTTTATTCTATATAAACATTGGTAAAAAAAATATAGAATATTATAGCTCACGATTATTATCTATAATGGTAAAATGGTTGAATCTACTCTTGTATCATCGAAATTGGACACCAATTGATTAAATTATGAACAAATCAACATCAATGTCTATGATCTTCTCATGAAGTGGAATTGACATGGTGCGCTAGACAAGCTTCCAGAATCTTGTGTAAAGCATCATCAATTATAGAACAATAACTTCTCCTCCATCATAGGAGAACTCTCGCACCTGATCATTGACCAAACGTTGACTTATTTTAGGAATCTTGTTTTGGATATGTATTTGACGTTGTTGGCACTGTTGGAATCAGATCATAATGTGATTCCAAAATATTCTTTCAAAATAGTATTCCGACCAAGTTGAGTTTTCCAGTCAATGGAAAAAATACCCTACCGTGAATTGTTTTTCCTCAAATTGCTCTGATACAGCATTTAGTGATTAACTAATCCTAAATAGGGAGAAATAGAGGGATAAACATCACTTTATTTCACGATGAACAATGTTTACAAAATAAATCCACTCAACACCTCTATCTCACTCTCATTCATATATCTATCCTGGAACACTCACTAGATATAATAGAGCTGTCATGGATCCATGCTCCCAATTTTGAATCTCCCATTACCGTATATAAATTAGAATGGTGGGAGGTATCAAGTTTGAAAAAAATCCCTCCAACCCCCACTAAACATCTCCTTCCTTCAACTTTGGAAGCATGTACATTTAAAATGTAATATAGCCAATGTCGAAGCGTCTGAAGGGCTGGTGTGTTTGGTACACTAGACACCTACCACGGATTCATTAAAATAAAAAACTCAATCACAATCTATAGGCCTTCTTTCATTGATATTGAGATATAACAATGTCGAATATGTACTGTGATGCTTCCATATTGAACTCAACACCATCAAATATCATTGTATCTACACTGAAGCTCCACTGAAGAATGTTTTCGCCTAACAACGTATCACACACCAACCCAATAAGATATGAGACAAATACATTTAATGATGCAATAGACCCCCGCCACTGTCGATTTCTCATTCCATTGAGGTGCACATGAACTATAACTGGATGCCAATATACATATAGAGGCTGACGTCACACTACACTATTACTAAATTAGAGGTGCCACACTTCCACAATGGATTAACCTCATCCAACCTATAGTATATTGGATGTAGACAAGGATGAAGAAAAATGGTTTACTCCATTGTAAAAATGATCTCTATATCATATGTGTTTACTATGGTAGAAGAAATACAGACACACACCCCCCTATCGGTGAGGATGATGAACTATAGATCATTTAGGACAATGTGCCTATTCTGAAAGATGGAAATAAACCCAATGTGTTTGTTTGACCTGTCCATACCACCTGTATCTTCTGAGGAGTGGAACAATAAATTCATTATTTTAAGAATCTCAATACCCTAATTAATACCCACCTTTATAAAACAACAAAAAAATGCATGTTCAATAAACGAAATCCATCACATAGAAATATTTTTTTCACACCCCTACCCGACTAGTATTTGACATTTTCTGATCATATATTGGAATTTATTATATTTCTTAATACATTTCATCATATAATTTAAAAATATATTTCTCCCTATTTTGATTCAATTGTGTGTTTTGTTCTCTTCTCCCCTGATTCTACATGTTATTATTCTAACAAAATTTCATGATTGTAAATGTGATATTCTTAACTCTATTACCATTTAGAACTAACCTATTGGAAAGTTCCCTAGGGGAGATCTCAAAGGAAACCCATTCTTCAATTTTATCGTATTTCCATCCTATAAGTGAAAATAAATTAGACATCAGAAGATCAAAGACATTCACCTTCAATTTCTGATGACTTGTTATATCCTATAATATTTCAAATCATTTCTAACTCTTTTCACTCAATATACAGTGCATATTATTGAAGCATAGTGGATTGAGAGATTAATAACAAACGATGGAGCTAGATGTTGAGATAAAAAATGTATCAACTGAGTTCACTCATTTCTTCTTCAATGTGTTGGAGGCAGAACAACATAAATAAAGGATGTTTTTGTGGCTGTTGAGAAAAATATTATAAGTAGAGAATAGAAAGTTAATAAATATATTAACATGATTTTCCAATGATAATTTAAGAGGGAAATGTAGAACTAAATAGACCAACCCTGGATCCATGCCACATTCACCCCATATTTTCTATTTAATTTTTCTTTAAATTCATAAATCAATAACATAAAAAAAACTCTTCACTTTTATGAAATTTTAAAAATTAAGAAAAAATATTATAAAATTATTATAATGGTGAAAAATTTCTCCACAAATTATCCTTGTGAATAAACCTTGGATATTCTAATTAATCATTCTTTATTTTAATAAAATATAAAAAATATATTTGACCATGGTCCATGAAAACTATAAAATTAACTTGGTTCCATTTTCAATTATATATTTTGAGGATTCATTATCTAAACAAATTTTTAATTAGTGTATTACAATTTTTTTAGTATTCTCTTTTATTTAATTCCTCCAATCTATTACAATAATAGCTTGACTATTTATCAGTGATGGATCACAGATTTCATACCCAATATTCATTCCCATAGAAATAAAAGGAGTTGATTTCTCAATGGAATCAGAATAATAAACATTATGTATAAACTAATGGTTAGGAATATGGAAGTTATCTCATGAATGAACCCAACTACCATCAATAGAATAGCCCCCCACACTATCAAAAGGAAAAGGATCTTGCACTAGATGATATTCAAAGATACTCCTCTATAATGAAAAAATTCCAATTAAATGAGAACAAAAAATTAAAGAAACAAAGATAAATGGGGAAAGATTTGAGTAGAATACAAGATGGAAAATCAAAATCCCTCCAAGAGAATTTTTAACAAAGGAAATAGTAAGAATTTTTGGATTTATAGACCCTAGTATTTCCCCAAGAATATATTCAAGAATGGTTATAGGGTTTATTAGAATTTGATGATCTTCTATTGTACTCCCTTGAACACATCTTCCTATATATTTGTTATCATGAAAAGAATCACAGTGTTGAAACTCAAGAAGAATACTTATTTTAAAACGTTTCAGAGTAATATTTTTTTTGAAATAAACACTATAATGATCTACAAACTATTGTAAATAAAATCATAGAACTGGAATAAATTCTTTAGCCTCTAGAGGATGATAATAAAGTAGATGAGCTCAAAAAATGATGAGAATATTGAATGATCACTACTATCAACATCAACATAAGTAAAATTTAGGGAGGAAATGTACTAATAAAATAACCAATATGCTGAAATGTTTCATGAAAATACCACTAAAATAAAATGATTTTATTTAATGTTTTTTTAATTTAAATTATCTTCAAATATCCCTAACTGAAATTTCATAGACTTAACCAAATTAATGCATATTCATGATATTGAATAAGGATTCAAGGGATACTTTTTTAAGTACTTAATTGAAGAACCAATACCTAGAAACATATCAAATGATCTTCCAAGGGAGTTTTATAAAATCAATATGTTTCAAACATGGTTATATGATGGATTGAATAAACCCATAATCTCATTTCCTTTTTCAAAATATATTCCTTAACTTGATCTCTATATTTTTTAAATTCTAGAACTGAAACAAATTTTACTTACCCTAGATATAGTTAATAAATAACTTATGACATCTCCCCTTAAATATGAATTTGAGTCGGAAATAGTAGAAGTGAAACATAAGCTACTAAAAATAGAGGAAGTTGCAACCTATGATTTAAATGATGAGTAGATTAAATATTAATTTAAAAAACAACATGAATCTGCTCTAGAAAAAAATAAAAATAAAATCTATAAGAGAAGATTCAAGTGAATATGAAGCTTTTAGATATTTGGTGGATCAATTAACCCAAAACATGAAATTTAAAATTAATTGGATGGAGGCACCACAATATAATAAGAATTTAGAATAATCCCTCATGCAGTTATAAAAATATAGGATGCAATATATGATGGGGGAAATATTAACTTGAACTCTAATTGTTTTAGTTATTTTAAATTTGTACTATTAACAGACCCACCCTATTTGAACATTACCATGATGAACGACATGGTCTGTCACATGAAGTGGGAGGGACAATAATAGTTGTGGCAGAAGATGTAGAGATCCCGTACATCAATATACCACGTCTACCTTATAATGTACATCACACTAATGAGGGGATGCGGGTGAATAATAATTTCCATGGGGCCTCTATTATATAAAGTTGTATAGTTATGGATGGAATAGATTATCATGGTTCCAATCACAAAAACCCCATCATCCAATGCATTAGAGATGACAACCATACATTCTATAAATTTTTTAGTAAATATAATTGTATCACCAAGATGGAGACGGAGGAATACGTGATATATTTTTCTTTTATGTTTTCTTTATTTTAAATGAAAATTCACATACTATTAAAAATTTCCATCTTTAATGAAAGAAAAACCTACACACATCTATATGAACACAATAATTTATAAGGTTCACCACTGAATAAGATTACCTATGTCCTTGGTATACTTTGGAAAAAACCCAACACCACACAATGAAATAGATTTTTTTGTGGAACTCAATGAGTATGATATTCCCTTACACTTGTGTATCACAATGATCAATACAACAATGCATGTGATTAATGTGATACAGAATGATAAAAGATAATTTTTGAAACCGATGTGTTACAGCGCTACTCGATCAACATTCACAACTATTTTCCTCAAAGAAAATTCTTCATTTCCAAAATCATCAATAGCCAAGAACTTATTCTGGACATTATAATGATACTCGATCTAATTTTCAACTATCACTCCTTTGTATTATTTCTTTATGTATGAAATATTACTCTTCCAGAATACTACTGAAACAATAATGATCTTCCTATACCTCATTCCAGTATTCAAAATAAAATTTTCTGATTTGATTTTCCTTCCAAATACAAAAAGTAGATAAATAATAAATTGTATCTTCTCCTTTCCTTAATCAATCTGGAGAACTTCCATTGGTAAGAAAAATCCAAATTCATTTTCTTCCTAGAATTCCATGAAATCAATATTTTCCAATAATTTTAGATACATATTTCTCTTTTTCAATGCCTCTCAACTCTTCTTTAATATTTATAAATCGTCTCATGACTTATTATCACTTCATACACCTTAATAAACATCATTATGAATCCAATTTTAAATTATTATTTCATCCTTATGATGAAATTAATTTGTAACTTCAATTGTCTTGACCAATATGTATACAAATCAGAAATGAAGTCATCTTACTATGTTGTTTTTCACCATTTAAAGATTATTTTCTAATTCTATTTTTTTCATTATGATGAGAAAAAAATTCTTTATTACGTTTCTTAATACCAATTGAGTCCAATATAAATCATATTTCATCTCATTATAATGATTATTACCAAATAATGAAAAAAAACATCTCCTTCAAACATAAATCTCCCCTTTACAACACTTTTAAATATTCTTCAAACTCATGAAGAATGATTCTTCCCCATTTTTTTACACAATGACACTGAATCTGAGAAAGGTATCAATGTTACGGGATATATGATTATCGGTATCATCTTAAATATCATTAATTTGTGTGTCCTCCATTCAAATTTCTCTTGAAACAAATTATTATAAGACAAAATAGTTCATCTTTCTATTGAACCACTTAAAAAAACCAGAAATCTTATTTTGTATTCAGCCACTTAATAAGGAATCCAATGTTTCCATCTAAAGAAAAATCAAACGATCATCTTGAGGTGAAATGGATTACATCAATTTTTATTGATCTCAACATATATTCTTCATATTTTTCACAATAATCATATCATTTTCATTGTATTTATTATTTCCAAAAACATCCCATAATGAAATTCTACCTCCAAAAAAACACTTCCACAGATTTTAAAAATATACCAATAATGTTAATCAGTTTCAAAATACATTATGAAGGATCAGTAGAACACCGTGTATGATGGACAAATTAAAGAACTTTAAATTAAGAAACATAATTCCTTCTATGAATAATAGTCTGAGTGCTCAATCTATGAATACATGTTTCTCATGTCTTTTTGGAATGACAAAAGATTACAATCTTTATAAATTATCATTCTGATAAACTTCATAAGTATTAATTTTTTTTGTTCACATTCTGATGAAATGAGACCAAAATTATTGGGATTTTGGAACAATCTTATTTCACAAAATTCTAGTTTTATCATGACTTTACCATAACTGTGAATGCATTGAAGACTGGGTTTACTATCGTCTAAATTCTGATTGAATGTATTGTAAATTTCCAACCATATGTCAACATATTTCTTTAATACCATAATTTAATATAATTTATAGTAATCCCCCATTATTTCATCATTATTTCATCACTAGTTCTTAGACATATTTTGTCTTCTGTGAATTAAAAAATATAAAAGAATAATCAAATTTATTTCCTATCCATTCATATTCAGATACCATTATTCATTACTATCAGAACCTCATTCAATACCCAAGGTTATTCCAATGATACTTTTCTTCAAAAAAATATAATCCCAATTATATGGACTTTCTTAAGAATTATGATTACAATTTCCTGAATATAGTGGTTATTCTAATTGTCAACTTTTACAAAGTTATTTGATTTTTCTTCTGTGACAATAGAAATTAACAAAATTTAAAAAAATTTATCTCATCATCAAAGAACCTTTTCTAGTCAACTTGGTCCCAAAAATCTCCGCTTTTGGATTTGGTTGTCAACAAAGACTCATAAATAATAGAACAATGTAACCTTATGCTATGGATTACTTATCAAAAAATTTAACACTGCAAAGGCTATATCATTGTAGGAAATAAGAATTATTGATGGAAAATACTATGTAGTAAAAATTTAGTTGGAATGAAACTTCCTCATCTATTATTTATATATTCCATTTCAAATTCCTCTTCCCTATAAACAAATATTCCGACAAAAATTCCAAAAAACTATTAGAATGTTTAACACACATACATGTCGAATTCATAACATACAAAAAAAATACATATTTATACATTGTTTTTTAAAAGGAATATAACATATTATATGGATATATTTATGAAACAATTATCCCCATTAAAAAAATATCCAACAAAATATGAGATAGGTGTCAATAAGACATACATGAACCGGGATGAGAAAGTGGTTGGCCACCCATGTTCACCCTCATTTTTTAAAAATCTTCCTTTGATAAAGGTCTTTTGAAAATGTCAGCAAATTGTTATGATATATGAACATACACCATATTCTATTAATTCTTCTCAAATTTCTCATTTAATAAATGATACTTTAAATTTATATGATTTTTAGGAGAATGTTGGACCAGATTCCATATATGGTTGATTGAAATTTGATTATCAAAACCCAATATTAAAGGTAGCGTTACTTAAATATATAAGTCTTCCAATGAAGTCTTAATAAATATATGTTGGGTAAAATTTTTAGTGGAAGAAACATACTCAGATTCATCCATGATAAGAGTTAATTTTTTGTCTTATTATTCATTATAACACATTTTTTCTCTATAATGAAAACTCCACAAGATATAGATATTCTATAATCTACATTTCCTGTATAATCAGAATATGAATAACCAAAAAATATAATACATTCTCATATATCATACCTGATTATTAAAATTGTTGTGACATTGATATATCATATAATAATCTTCCATAAATTAAATGTGATTCTTTAGGGGTACTCTAAAATCTTTTATATATGTTACCATTATAAAAAACATTAGGTCATGAGGAAGTCAAATATAACAGACAGACAATCATCATCGAAAACTATTTTTGATCAACTTTTGTTTCTTATCCTCCATCATTCAACATAGTTCCCACTAATATTGGTTTCAAAACCAGATTAAAATTTTCCATGAAGAACTTCATTATAAGTTTCTTTGCATTCATTTATTGAAAATAAAAACAATGTTTTTTAAGTGGTAAATATTTTAAACCAATAAAATATTCCATTTCCCTTAGTATGGACATATCAAAACACCTTCTTCATCTATTCACCAAATATTTAATATGTTCATTCATCATTACTATAAATGATAATTTCATCAATATAAAAATTGTTCTGATTAAAAACTACTAACTTTTCTTGTGGTAAATATTACCATCAACTCATTCTTTCTTAAAACTAACCTTACTAAATAAATTACCCAATTCAGAATATAATGCTCTCAAATATTATTTTATCTTATATAAGGCTTTCTTCAAATTTCTCACATAACTATCATCTATTCCAATGAAAAACCTATCAAGACATTCAATGTAAACATCCTCATCAAGATCCCTATTTTGAAATGAGGACATCACATACATTTGAAAAAAAATTATAACTTTATTATGTATAAAATGATAGAATGGATTTAGTTTTTTATAATAATTCAACCAAAGAATAAGTCTCATAAAAATAAATCCATAAAATATATGAGTAACCTTTACACTCTATCCTTTTATTGTACCTTATCACTTCACCTTTATTGTTTATCTTGTTTCAAAAAACTATTTTTTACCAATAACATTTTTTATCCAGATTGGGTATCAGTTCCAAAATATCACAATTTTCTATCGGATATAATACTTCATTAATGTTATGAACCCATTATATATGCTCATAGTATTTCATCACATCAATAAAATTTAATTTTAGATACAAATAATTTTTTAAACAAGTTTTTATGTTCTTCTAATTTGAACATTCGGATGTCGATCACCAATAATGTTCTGAGCTTCCACTTCCATCATCATCTTGGGATTATATTTTACCATTTCATCATCATCACATAAAATAGTTGAGTCTTATTCATATTATTGATTATTATTTTAATGGTTAATATATTTATCTATATTGTTAAAAGAAAATATTTTATCCTGATCATATTCCTTATCAACATGTGTTTGTTCATCTTACTCATACTTTTCAGTAGAATTCATATAAAAAAATTCAGATATTATTCATGTTTCTTTAATAAAACACATATATATTCTTCCTAATAGATAATATACAATGAAAATAAATCTTCACCTCTTTGGTAAAACTTTTAACGGTTTCCACCTTTTTTCGTTTATGATTCATGGACTCCTAAAAACTTTTCAGCATTACAAAGAATGAGTTATATCATAAAATATTTTGTATGAAGTCATACATAATATTTTCCTATAGAATCATTTGTTTGGGATATACTCATCAATACTCATGTATTTCCTCTAAATAAAAAGAGAAAAATCATGCTCAAGAAACATAGTTCTACATATTTCCACCTAAC
The DNA here is from genome assembly GCA_963277665.1 of Viscum album. NCBI lineage: Eukaryota > Viridiplantae > Streptophyta > Magnoliopsida > Santalales > Viscaceae > Viscum > Viscum album. The sequence goes on along the minus strand of OY728153.1, from coordinate 1,350,561,818 downwards.
AAGTGTCATTCTTTTCAACATCCCATTTTTGTTGAGCAGTGTATTGTAAACTAAAAACATGATAAAAACTATAAAACTAAATAAAACATTTAAATTATTCATTTTTTTACTCATAACCATTATCATTTTTCAACTTCTTCAATAAATAGTCAAAATACATCTCATCATACTTCTTAAAACATTAAAACATTTTCACAGAATCTGACTTATGTTTCTTATATGTCAAAATAATGTGATAAAATTCATCCATCAAAGTGATGATACACTTATCTTAGTTATTATTTTTATTACTAGACTAAATATACCGAAATGGTTATGTTCTTAGGGTAAGTTTTAAAATTTTCAACATTCATTTGCAAAGAATTTTTAATCATTCTTTTAAATCAAATAGTGTAACACCAAACTCTTCTTCATGACATAGATGTAATAACACATAAATTGTCTCACATAGTTAACATTCTCATTTTTTTCTAACACATGTTTCCTAGAATTTTATTACACAACTAATTTTCATCCACCATTTCCATGTAACAAGAGTTTTTTATTTCACCAACTTGAAATAAATTTTGTTTATGCTTTGGAATCTTATAACTGTCTATCAATCATTATCAATTTTACAAAAAATCATATTTTAAGAAAACAAGTTTGATTACTTAATCAAAAAGTTTTGAAACAATTAAAAGTTTTATTTCATCCTATCAACATACTTTGCCTTCTTTAACATAATATTTTCTTTCCCAATGATGAAAACTTTAATTCATAGAGATTCATCATTTCCAAATATCACTATTCCATATTTCAAATCATCCACAATATATAAATAAATTAAATCTAAATTCATAAAATAAGAACAACCATTATAAAACATACATGTTCATTCTATTATTGAATCATTCATAGTGGTTTCTATATAAAGATATTTTTCATTCCCTTTTTCTTTATTCACCTCCAACTTCTGAGAATTGTTAATAATATTTATTTGTGATGATAAGTAAATAAGACTTCATTTTTCTATATTTCATGGTCATTCAAACCTTCCACAAATAGTTTCTATATTTTGAAACCTATTTTCTACTTTTACACCAACATCCTCAGGTTTCTTCCGAACATACTTGTCAAAATTTTTCCTTTCTGAGGATTAACTCCCCTAAAAACATTTTCTTCTAAATGTTTTGGAATAGTTGAATTTTTTTGGTTGAACAAACACATATTTTCCTTGTTTTGTAATCATATACAATACAAAAATTATCCATGGAATGATTATTTCCCTATGAAACATTCATACTTAATGATGTTGTGAATATGTTTCTCAAAAACCATCTTTTCATTCTTGTCATGAATGTTTTGACCTATAACCATTATATTGTCAAGGGATCCTTATTTTTTTTAGATTGGTTGTATTTTCAACCTTATCTAAACCCTAAGTAGTATATTCTATTTCAAAATAATATTTTTATAATATTCTAACATCTCAACATTGATGGATTTTTCCATAAACATCAATTTCTTGGCTTTCTTCTTATTTGTAACATTTCCAACTTTCATCGTAGGAACACCTTTAGCATTATTCTCAACCATTTTAGTTATTTTTTTCCTTACCTAGATCTACATTAAATGAACATTCAAAAAATTCCAAAATATATTTCATAAATCTTGTACCTCTCTATTTAGATTTATAATGTTTTTATTGGACAATTTTTAACTCTTCTTCATATCCTTTCAGTTTTACATCCAATTGATCAAACTGATTCTTGTCATTCTCAATATATTTTCTTAAAATCATCAACCTCTTTCAGCATCTTAATTTTCACATTATGAATAACTTCTTGATTGTTTGAGGAGGAATAATCATTTTTTATCGTAGTGGTTTGTTTCAATACATCCAATTTTCCTCCGACATTCATTCCATTCTTATATTATGATGTAATTTTAATTGGGGTTCATCCTCTTTATAATTGATGTTTCTGAATAATTCATTGCTCACTGTTGAAATAATATTACTATTTCTACTATTCTTAGTATATTTTTTTAATTCCACTTCACAATATTCTTCTTTATCATCTATAGATAAAAAACATATCCTTTTATATTTGGATAATTTTATATCATTACCTCATGAAAAATAGTAATCCATATCATCGTATTTCATCCATTACCTTTGTGGAATTATTTTTCTTTTTCACTATCATCTTTTTTTATTATATAATAAAAATTACCCACAACGTGCCAACTAGTTCCCCAATAAAATGATTTCAAGGGAATTTTATCTTTGTATTTACTTGTACCTCTTCTCTTGTTTATTATAAAATAAGGATAAAAATTCATAATGGTTTTTAAATAACTCAATTTTAAAATTCAACATCCTAATAATCCTCAAGAAAATCCAGAGACAATTTTTTTCTTCCTTGAATGAAATTTTTTATATCATCTTTTGTTTTTTCCTTCAATACAATCTCTCTTCTCATTTCATATATAATGAGAGTACTATAAAGATCATCCAGACTCAGTGTTTTAGGATCTCTATCTTCCAATTTGGAGACATTAGCATAAAATTTGTTAGGAGTAATTCATATGATGTATTCTGCAATGGTAGAATCATTTAAAGTTTCACCAAGACATAGGATAGTGTAAATAATGTCTTTTACCCTAATAAAAAAGACTTTAATATATTCATACACACCCTTTTTCAGATCATCATACTTCAGCTTTCAGATTTGTAAATCTTTTAAATAACTTATATATTTCATTCATAAATACTTTTCATTTAATCCCAAATACATTTGGTAGTGGAAACACCATTCTCCCTCAAAAAATCACATTCATAATGGGATGAATGTAAACATTATTAACTCTTCCATAATTTTAAATATTCTTATTATCAACATATGTAAGAGAAAATTTATATTCAATTAGAGTAAAACCATATATTATAGCTTCAATAACAGACTACCCAAGAGTTACAATATAAAGAAACATTTTATATATCCAAATATGATAATTCGTACAATTATAAACAAAAATACATTTATATTTAAAAAAAATTACCTTCCCTATCATATTCTAATGAAATATTCAGAAAATAGTAATTTAAGGGAATGGTTGGATATGAAAAAACATCTAAAATACCCAGTCAAGTTATTTGTATCACTCAGAGGAGGGTGAATCCATGAATTTTTTTTATTATTCCTTTATTTTGAAACAACATATCCCCCAATTAAATATTTATGTCATTGATGAAAAAAAAACCAACACAAATCCACAAGAACACAATAATTTACTAGGTTCAATACAAACTAAGGGTATTTACGTCCGTATTATGTTTTATAAATAATCCAATACACACAATCCAATATAAATCAATAATTTGTGTAGAATAAAATGAGTAGGATATTCCCTTACACATGTATAACACTATGATCTATAAAACAGTGCATATACATCTAGTAGTATGAAATTATGTAATATAATTTTTTAACAAACAAATTATGGGGCTTTATGATCAACATTAACAAATATTTTGCTACAATATAACTCTTCACTTACTTACTTAGTAGTAGGTAATATCATATTTTGAACTTCATAATGATACTCTACTTGATTTCCCAGTCTAATTCCCATGTCTGAGTTCACATTTCAGAAAATATTACTCACTCAGAATACCACTGAAATAATTATAAAATTCTTCTTCATCGGATTGGAAATCACAATTTGATTTTCGTGGTCTAATTATACCACCTAATACGGTAAAACATAGAATAAAATTTTGTTTCTTATCCTTTTATTTTATATATGGAATAATTAATCATGTAAGTAAAATTTGGAAACATCTTCTTCTCTAAATTTCTTAGTTTCTCTCTCTTCATTTCAAAGTAGTGCATTTTTTAGAATTTACAAATTACTCTCTCATTTTATAGGTGACCCAAAAATGTTTGGGAAAGATTCTAAAAATTATCCTATCTCAACCAAATTACCTTAAATCTCTATCTCCCATGAATTTTGGATACATATTTGACTTATTAAATGGTTCTAAAATATTATAAAATCCTCTTGAAATAGATCATGTCTTCAACACTCTTCAGACTTCTTAATAATACTCAGTCTGATTGGCATATTTCATAATGAATTATTTACTAAGAGTGAAGTGATTTGTCACTCATATTTTCTTAGCTGGCATAAAAAATATCAGAATTGAGGATATCTTTTTACATTTCATCGTACCAGTTGAAAGTATATATTTTTATTATTATTTAATCACTATGATGATGAATATAGATTATTAAATATTTTTCTATCTATCAAATGTGTCAATTGTAAAATATGTGTCTTTAATGACTCTATATGAAATTGATGAAAAAAATGAAATCATATTCAATGAACATCTAGATCCCCTTCACAGAACATTTGAATCTTCTATAATTTCATCAGGAAAAATTCTTCCCGATTTCTTTATTTAAATGATCCTGAATCTAAAGAAGTTTTAGGTGAGAGGTTAAATTTTCTTATTATTCTAATATTCACTCTAATGAATTAGGGTATCCTAAATTCCAATGGCTATTTACCAAAAATTTTAAAATAAATTTTTTTCTTCTCTGTCTTTACCCTCTGGAAAACACATTAGTTAATTTGATTCCTCTTAAACCACATGATCAGGGAAATATTTTTTCATTTAAAAAACCATCATCAACTCATCTTGATGAGGATTAATTGAATTTATTGTTTATTGATCTCTAATGTTTTTCTTTGAATTGGTCACTAAAAATTGATTGTCTTCTCTATATTTATTGGTTCCCAAAACATCCCAAAAAACAATTATTCCTATAATAAAAACTCTTTATTATAAATAAAAGAGATACCCATAATATAAATTTGTGTTTCAATTAATTATGATGGATAAGTGTAGCACCATGTCTGATGGACCTTTTCTAACAACTTTAACATCAAAAACACTATTACTTTTTTAATACAATAGGCAAAACTTATTTCTCTAAATTTTTTTCTCAAGCTTTTTTTGTCAAACTAGAAACAATAATCTTCTATGTTTCTATTAACCTCCTTAGCCTTTAAAGATTTATGTGTCCGGTGTTCTCCTTATAAGGAAGTGAGACCGGAAATCATTCAATTTAAGAACATTATTCTTTCACAAACTTTTACTTATATCATGAAGAACGCACAAATTTTAATACAAATAAGATCAACATCAGAATCATATGAATTATGATTAAATGTATAGTTTCATTACATCCTTATAGAACCATTTTTTCTTTACCAGGATTCAATACAACTGGAAGAAATACCCCATTATTTCACAAGGCTTTTATAAAAATATTATCATAAAACATATGGCTTTTTTGAAATACAAATTTAAAAACGATAGTTAGATTTATATCAAACCCATGAAGAATATAATTACATTCATTATTGTAATTAGAACATCATTTTGAATAATGGTAAATCTGATAAGGCTTTTGTTATAGAAAATATATTCCTCATCTATGAACCATTCTTAATAATTGTGAGTCCAATTTATAAAATATGACTATTAATATAGTTGAAAACATTTACAAAATTAATTGATTTTTCTTCTTTGAAAACAACAAGATAAAACTCGTGTGAAACAAACTTCTTACATCTTCAAAAAACCATCCCCAAGGAACTTGGTCCCAACGCATTATAGCTATGGAACGTCTTAATAAATCCTTTCCTCTAATGTAAAGTTGACATTCTAAACCAATATTCCATTGAAATCATCCCTATTCCCAATTGGACACATGACATTAATTACATCAACCTGAACACTATAGGTTAATGACTAGTAGTGAGGACCTACTGTGTGTTTGTGGGACGACTATGCCTTCATTAAGAGTGTGTAAAATATCGAATAAATGAATTAGTATGAAGAAAAACAATTTTGTATAATTTAAATATAAGGATCATAAAAAAGTAGAAATGAATAATAAATAAATTGACTACTGATAATAATATACAAAATTAGATGATACATGTCATGTACCTATAAAACTGTAAAACATAGATACAAGAAATAGATATTCCATTCTATAAAAAATTATAAAAAATGATTTCAAAAACTATTCATGAATCCTAATATCATGCATAGTCATCTACTACCAAAATCCACCATAATGAAAAAAAATAAAGTGTCTTAACTAAAATGTTTCACTTTATGAGCACCTTGAAACAAGCAATCTTCTCAGATGCCTATAGTAGCCCAGATAGTGTGTGAGATAATTATCAATAGGCCACCACCTACAACATCTATAACACCCATTCCACGTAATATAAATAAAAACAATGTGAAATAATTCATATATAAAAGTAATATAGTACTATAACGTAAATACCCAAGTACCTAATCTAGCCTTAGCTCATGTCAGGACATATACCCGTTTTATTAATTAATTATGTTTCAATTTTATAATTATGTCCGGTGGGGTAAATATATAATTAACATCATATCATCATAGTAACAATGATAGGTCCAAGATAATACATGGGATCCAGTATAAGATATTAACAAGTAAATGGATCCAAGATAATAACTATCGGATACATGAGCTAAGTGCTACAGAAAAAAAAAGCAGTAATAAGTTTCCTGGATATTGGTTAAGATGTTAATGCAATGGTCATCTCCCAAGTAACTCCACAATAATTTAGTCCTAACTGAGTCTAAGGAAATCATCTATGGTAAGGAGGGATAAAAAACTAGTCGCAATAGAAGTAAAAAATGGAACCTCATGTCTGTATACATGATGATTGATCCAAGGAGTGTATCCAAGGAATCCTATAATAATAATAGAGGGATCCTATGATTTCATAGTAGGTATCCACTTGTACATAATTATTGAGTTATATGGATGGTCTCAACCTTGTAAACTGGAATCTTTAAACTTGAATGGAGTCGACAAGTGCTCAAGGAATTCCCTCAAGAGTTGAAGGTGATATCGAATCTTACCACTCTTGTAATATTGTCAAGTTTATTATGTAATAGGCACATAATAATTGATTAAATAAATAATTAAGTCATGTAATATTTATTCCATTTAATAAATCAATGGTTCAAGTCATTTCCTTTAATTACAGTGAAAAGGCTAAAGGGAATCATACTATTTATATCCTTTATTATTTAATTACGTGGTTATATCATTTTATATTCATAAGAATGAAAATGTGGGATAAGGAAGAGAATCCATGTTAAATTGATTTTAATAAAACATGGTTATGAGATATAAAAAATTTACATTCCAATTAGCTATTTAAAGATTCATTGATTTGTTTCATGCACTTAACTTATAAGGTTCTAGTGTCACTATCATATAAAAAGGTAGTAAAACACTAATTAAATAGTCATTTAATTAAGGAAGAGATTAAAATTAGCAAGGTCAAGATAAAGATATTCATTTATTTAATTAAACTCTTACCATTATCATGAACAAGACATGGTGGCCCAATAGTGATGCTCATAGACATAGAATCCTATAGAAAGAATAAATTAGGAAATCACCCAACATAGGGTGGTAAATGTTGAGGTCATAACCCCTAATGATAGATCATATATTTAAAAATGGTCTTAGAAAAATGTTCATAGAAGATGGTTCCAAATAAAATAAGCATGGAACATAAATATAGCAGGCCATGCCTGCTGAAATCATTGTGCACACATCGTGATTTAGAAAACTACGAAATATGTTTCATGAGTTATAGACCACCTACCTCATACTCATTTGATTATCCCCATTTTGTATATGACCTTATTTTTTTAGATTGTATGATATCAAAAGAATTGTCCAATACCTTGAAAATATGTTATATGAATATGTTTTTAAATAGTGTCATTCATTGGATGAAAAATGACCAATGGATAATAAATAATTAAGATCTTACCGATGTAGATTTAGTGAGATAAATGGTTCATTGATCGAAATTTGGATGGATGAATGAGATCAAATTATACAAAATAAGACTAGTGGGAGCTTTAACATGAAAAAAGGGGTCTTCCTACTCTTGAAATAAATAATAGGAGAAGAGGTGTTGAATTAGTAGGGTTTTCAAGTTTATTTTTTTAAAGTCGCTCAAATATAGGAATCAAAGAGTTTGACAACATGGTTGGCCAAACTGTACAACATCTGAGCACCATCTTCTTTAAGGAGGGGAATTTTCCCGGTTCAACCACATGATTTTAGAAAAAATGCTAAAACCATGTAAAATACATATTAAAAAAATATATTTTTCATGGGTGTGAAACACCTATCACATGATAAGGGAAAACTATGTGCCGTTATTCACCCCACTATCTAGCCCTACATGGTAGGAAGTAAACATTATTCCTACCTCTCAATGATTCAAATAACCATGTGGCTCTCCTATTTATCCTAAATATGGGGTTCTATGCTATGAACAAGACCTAAAAATCCTAGAGACTCCCTCCAACTCATTAGGAATCAATATTTAGTACAAAATAATTAATTAAACCAAATATAAAAGGATCCATACATGTTTCCAAAATTGGGTTCTTATAGTCTTCCTCCTTAAGAGAACCTGTCACTATGTTCAACATCCATGGGTAGTGGATCACTATCTGAGAACAACTCTGGACACTAATCACATGCATCAACTTCTCACTCACATGTCTCATCGTGTACATGGTCATGCTACCACAGCACCAACTCTAATAGGATGGACCTCACTCAAAGAGTCTATGTGCTTTGTTCAAAAATGCATATAGGACACTCATAAATGTTTAAATCGGAATCTACCTAAACATAATCAAGATAAATTGTATAAAATTAGTTGGAAAGATAATTATGAATCTATGAAATGTTCCAGACTTCATGCATTGAACAGAACCAATTAGGTAGAAAAAATATATAGGATAGCATCCTGAATCTCTCCAGAATATCATATGGACCTACATAAAGAGGTGAATTCTTCCCTTATCTATGTATCTATCAATTCCCTTGCCTGTGTGATACCCATTGGAAAAATGATCTCTTACCTCGAACTTTAGAAGACTTTAATGGATGTTGGCATAATATTTTTATGTATAATGAGTAGTGGACATACGCTTCCTGATTAGTTGATCTTACTTGGAAAAATCCTACATGAGATGAGGTCCTACAAGGGATAACTCACCCAACTACAGCTAGCATAGGGATGAACATTTTGGAATATTTTATAAGGCCTTAAAAGGAATCATTTGACTAATCACTTAAAAAATATATAACTATTGGATTACTCAATGTGTGGTATTTTTTTTCCCATGAACTTCCTAAGTCAAGAAAGAATGCCCAAATCAAGTCCATTAGAACTAGTATTGTACATTATAACCATCCATGGGTCTGAGGATGAATGGTTTTTCTTATGATTACCTATGAACCGATATATTTCTCTGACCCCTATTAAAAAAAGACATGAAATTATTATACCTTTCTAAAATGATAGTGCAAAGGAACCTTTGTAGTCATATGATTTCACAAACATTCAATCTTCCAAACCGGTCAACAGAAAAAGTCTCCCAAATAAGAAAGATGTGGGCCACATTCATCAGTAATTAAATGGATAACCATACATGGTTTCAACCTCTATATGACATCTATAAGTCTACTAAAAATTCCATGTAAATAAATTTTCACTACCATTTGAAGAATTAAAGAAGAAGTAATAAGCATGCAGGTCAATGGTTCATTTTATTCACCTGCTATAATGTGGAACTCTTATTGATAAAACCTAATATTTGACATTTCATATAAGGCCACCAATACTATCGTCATATAATTCTATACATTTTGGAGATTCAGTAATGAACATCCTAATTAGATGAATTGGACTCACACATCAGCTTCACTTTGATATCTGTAGGAACTTAGACACATCAATGTCCACATAGAATGTTATCTCTATACACAAACCAATCTAGATGAGTGTCATTTCCAGAAATACTCCCATATAGATCCACAATTTAAGGATCTTAACATTTCATACTCTTCACTTTCTCAATGAGGGAATAGGTAACTATTAAGGCTGTGATATTTGAACACTTTTGGCAATCATGAAAGTCCAGATATAGCTCAGATAAAATGTTAATCAATTTCCATTCTTAACTTGCTTCCTGTATGACATGTTCTCTTGTTTTTTGACTCAATAAATCCACTAATAAATTACCGTTTCTATGCGTATATGATAGGTAAAAATCGAAGGAATGAATGTATTTGACCCATCTTCAATGTCTGAGATCCAAGACTCATCATGAAAAAATATATTTGACGATTTTGATGTTCATATACACTGAAAAACACACACCCAATAGATATTGTCTCTAGAAACATATAGAATGGAAAACTACTGCTATCTCTAGGTCATGCATTGGGTAATTTCTCTATAAAGCCCTCAACTACAGGGATCCATACATAATTACTCTGTCCTCCAGCATCATAAGTACTCCTAGTATAATGTGTAATGAATTAGAGAACTTGGTATAGCATTTTCTAGGACCTGGATGAATCAAAATTGATACTATGAAAATACTCCCTTTAAACTCCTAAATGTTTTTCTTAAACTCTTAATACCATAAGAAAATTAAAACATTATTTATAATACTAGTATGATCAGCCACAAGGCATGCTAATTTATTTATAAAATAACTATAATTTCCAGATATCCACACGAAATTCGTTATATCAAAAAAAATTGTAGGAATCTCCCAAGAAACCACATCAATAAACTTATATGGGTCAATAGAGACTCTTAATTATTTGATAATAGTACATAGTAAGTGAAATATATTGATCCATAAGTGGAATATATAAATCATGGAATAAATAAGACGCTCTCTTAGTTTACTCAGAATGATTCCAAGGTCCTTATCTTGGTCATTATGAGTTTTAGAATAAACCATGATTTTTTCTACAATTATTATGAGAAAATAATCCATATAGGGTTTGAATACACTATTCATCAAATTCATGAAAACAATGGGTTCTTTCTTTAGAATGAATGGAACAACAAGGAACTCACATATACCATACCTAATATTAAAGGATATATGATGTATTTATGATTTCTTGAATCACACATGATGATAGACTGATCTTAGGGTTAATAAAAAACACTCTATCTCCCTGAAGATGGTCGAAGAGATTCTCTATAAGAGGTGGTGGATACCGGTTCTTGACCATATGATGGTTTAACTATATTTAATCCTCATATAAAAGAAGGTTACCATCTTCCTTATTGGAAAAAATCAAAGGAAAACTCTAATTGAAAATGTTACACCATATAAAACTTTTATCCTTTAAATACAACAACTGTCACTCAAGCTCTTAGAACTCAATACGGACTATCTTGTATTGCGGAATGAGCATTGGATCTACTATTGGAATGAGCTCAATCATAAACTCTACATATCACCATGGAAGAAATACAAAAAAAATCATCACGGACGTTGCCCCTAAAAAAGTTTTCCTCTAGTGGGATGTTAGTATGATATAAACCATAATCCTACATAATGATATCAGAAATATGGGTGAGTACTCTACTTTTACCATGATGCTATTGTCCCTCCCTACTATCCAAGACATCCAACTCATACTTTTGTAGATAAATCCATCCCATTGGTAATATAAATGATAACCTGTGACAATTCTAGTCAATAAATGAATGATTCAGAACCAACCGATCCATCCTTAGAGTGAAATTGAATCTTATCATCTCAAGAACAAAGAGGTCCCACAAGAATGTGTAACTACCTACCTCAAGGGGATATTCCCTACATTGGTGTATTCCCTTTTACCATAATCACAATGGTGAATTGAAGGTCCTTACATGACATTAATACTGTATTTCAAGAACAACACATTCCATAACAGATAAAGATATTATTGACTCTAAAGAACATTTATAAACCAAATAATATAAAATAGTGGAGTCTACTTGAATATGAACTCATACTATTGATGGTCATATACTCTGATCATTGGGTATCAACTGTAATGCATGCAACTGACTTGATCCATGAAAATATGCTACAACTAGACTACCACAATCATGATAGATTTAATGGAGCTTCGGAAAATATGTGTTTGGGATACTAAATCCATGACCTACTCCTCAACTATTCTTGGTGGTGCTACACAAACTCCCCACAAGAAACAACATAAATGTACTATCTCTTGATGGTGGAGGCTATGCAGATCCCCTTCCAACGAATGTAAATGGACAGGAAAGAAAAAATATCTGAAGGTTAACCAAATAGTCACAATCCTGACACTCCAGAGTGTGTCTATCACAATGAGGCTTTAGGTACTCCTATCGTCCACACTGATGGTACAAAATACATCAAGAAGTATGGGTACCCTGGATACCACATCCCTAAAGAGTAACATTAAGGGAATGTTTCTCGCAACTCAATGAACTACTAACCTTCCTTGACACTAATCCACTATACCTAGTACTGTCACATTCCCGTACATTTTTCTCAGTGATAATAACTATATTTACCATCTCAGAAAAGGTAGGTGGGTGGATGAAATTCAAATCAGTATGGATGACATACTTGAGAACATCCTCATAGCACCAAGAACACGATAGCACATCACTATCTAGATGCATATCAATGAAATGTTACTCAATTAAAGGCACTGAATACTCTATAACTGACATGGGACCCTTATTGAGATGTATAAACACTATATCTGAGTCATATATCAGCATCATATGAATGATGTAGTAATAAAAGGACGTATGGAAATACATCCATACCATGCCCGATTGGCAACCTTCCTAGGTTATTAAATCTCTCCACCACCTTGAATAATGACATAACATTTAATTATAAATATTTACCCTTCATTCTGGATGTGTCCCAATGGGCTCAAATATTGAAAGGGTGTCCTCTAACCAATACTCATCAGCCTGTGGATGGCCATCCCCTGAGAATATAGCAGGATGCTGCAGTAGGAAATCATGTGTCAGATCAAACATCATAGGTGTAGTTCATGGAGAACATATCAAGGGCTACTTAAAATAAATAAAACAATCACAAATATAATAATATATACCTAGATTAGGTACAACAATTAGAGAATCATGTGGATATCATATCGGTATGTCATGTGGATCAAGTCCCACCACGCATGGAGCATGGTAGTCACCATCCTCCTAGAGCACTATACAAGGATGTCATCATGGAATTAGTATTCAAAGTCCATGAACATGCCTCTTAACTATCCTTGAATCATAGAGTTAAAAATTAAAAAAACGGATGAAAAGGAAAGGGCTCACTACCCATGATATACTATCATAACTACCATCCAAGAAGGACAAATATTGGTACGTGATCAACATTAAATTACAAGGGTTTCAGTAGAAAATGATTCAATTTCACTATTCACATCACTTAAATTACATTTGTTTCGAATAAAAAATTTCACTTTTAAGTTTCATTTTCATATTTTCATATATAATGGTCCATTAAAAATGGATCTTCATTCCCAATGAGTTTGGTCACATATACCTTATCACTAAAATCAACACCCATTCAATTTCACTCTTATGTATCGACTCGATAAATTACCCAATCCAACACATGAGGTATCGTACACCTCAAGAATTGAAACATGAAACCACTCAATCACATGCCAAGATAAATAGATGTATTTGTATATAAACTTGGCTGACTAAAAATTAAATAGAAAAACAAGAAATTTTAGTATTGAAATGATCCTATATAGCATGGAAATATGCATGGAATGTGAATTTTTGGGGCCTAAGATGAGGCATGTAACAATTCGACTTGACATCATATCATCATGAAAATAAAGAAATAATGTTCCCAAGAAGAATAATAACCCCAACCACAAAAAACATGTGTTTTAGAAAACAGAGAAATGATATCAACTTTAATATGAATAATTAGAACATCAATCATATTCAAGAAACTTGGAATTTTACGCGATCATGGGTTAGCTTCAAAAAATAACATATAATCACTAAGTTATAATGTGTTCATAATCTCAGGTACATTTTATCAAAATTGTAAAGAATGAAAATAACCCTATGATAAAAATTTGTAATGTCTAGATCTCATATACCACTCCACGGTTCCCCAATCATAGTTGGCCACAAGGACTCAATCACATATCCCAGAACACCAGAGGCTTCTAACTAGTGACGAGGGTCTAAGGTGTGTTCATGGGAAGACAATTCCCACATTACTAGAGTAAGAAAAATAGAATTAATTGAAATAGCAGGTAGATAATGGAAAAACAATAATATAAAGTCAAAGAACAATAGTGGTAGACATAAATAATAAATAACTTGTCAACAGATAATAATTTTAAAAGATAATGATACATGTCATGTCTCTACAAAACTAGAAACATTTGATACAAGGAAGTACGAATAACCATCTATACAAATGTATAAAAATTAATTCAAAAACTATCCAAGCATCTTGAGATCACACTCTGTTATCTTCTACCCAGCTCCATCCTAACTCAAGAATGAACAAATACACATCATATATTCATCACCTCCATACATTTAATCAACCTTTATGCCAATGGTGGCCCAGATAGGGTGTGAGATAAATCTCAATAGGCCACCACCTATGAAATATATAACATCTCGTCATGGTAATATAAATTAAACAACATCTAATCATGTATATTAGAAGGTGAACAGTATTGTAACGTAAATATCTAAGTACATGCTTAAAACTTAACTAGTGTCTAATCAAGTACCAGTTTCATTAATTAATTATGTTCTAGTTTATATTATTAAGTCATGTGAGGTAAATATAGATTTAAAATTATATCATGATTATAATAGTGAGGGTTCCAAAATGTAACAAGTCATCTTGTAATGATGCTAATAATGGATGTGGTCCATAGTAAAAAAAGGAATCCTTGACCTCATGGGTTGAGCCAACTTTGTAGTAACATGTATCGAGGCAAATGGTAGGAGTGTAAATCAATAAACATCACCCAAGGAATTCATCAAAAGTATAGTTATAGTAATGTCCAGTGAAATATTATAGGGTAAAATTAGATAAGTAATGACTAGGCCTGATATATGAATCCAAGGAATCTCATGTCCATAGACGTCGTTTTTCACATAAGTAGAGTATCCATGACATCTTATAATAACAATGGATGGATCTTATGGTTTCATACCAGGAATACACAAGTATACAATGATCAGGTTCTGAGCTTGGAATCACCCTTGGAAACCATAATCACTAAATTAGAATGACATTCACAAGTGCTCATGGCATTTTGTTAGTAATCCAAGGAGATCTTGACTCTGACCACTCTTGTAATAATATCATAGTCTATATGCAATATTATAATTGATTCAATAATTAATTAATTTCATGTAATAATCAGGCCATTTAATCTGTCAAAGGTTCAGGTTTTTTTCTTTCATTAGTGTGGAACGGCTATAAGGCATGCAACCATTTATATAATTTCATATTTTATTTCTTGGTTTTAAACTTTTCCTCACATAATAATGATGAGGCTGGTTATAGATGAAAATCATGTGAAATTCATTAATAATAAAGTATTACAGATATTATAAGTTATATACTTTATAATAACAAACTTAACAATTCCTCAATTATAATGAATAACTTACCTTAAAAGGGTCATGTAGAACTATCTTATACAAGGATAATAAAGAATTAAATAGTAATTTAATTTATTATTGGATTTCCATTATAAGGGTCGAGCCAAAGAACTTATTTTATTTAATTAAACCCTTAACATTATCAAGGTCACAAAAAGGTACACCAGAACTCTATTGTATATAGATATTGCATGTTACTAAAAGAATAAATTAGGATATCACCCTTCATGTGGTAGTCGATGTTGATGTAATAATCTATAATGATTGATAAAATGTTTATCAAGGGTCCTAGAACATGGCTCTAATGTCATTAAGAAAGGCACATAAATTTAGTTGGTCAAACCATATGAAATTGGTGTCATCACAAGGGAAATCATAAAACTACGAGACATTAGAGATGTGTTATAGTCAACAATCCCTGTAATCTTATGAATCTCATTATCCTATATCATCCTCGAGTTTGGAAGGGATTCGAAGAGATATGAAGAACAATAAAATTCCATAAAAATATGTCATATCACCATAAATCTAAATAGAATTGTCAATAGAAAATATAATGTAATACAACTAAAAATGAATTAAGAACATACCGATGTGGATCAATGAGATAAAAAATGATTCGATCACAATCCAGACTGGAAAACGAGATGAACATCTCAGAAAGAGGGATTAAGGGAGATCTAACTCGAGAAGACGGGGCTTCTTTCATTGGAAATAAAAAATAAGATTAGTGGGGTTGATTTAATAGGTTTTTAATGGAATTTTGGTAAAATTACTCAAAACAAGAGATTGATGGTTTGAACACACGTTTGGCCAAATAGTGTGTCAACCATGTTCTATTTACTGTAGGGAGGGGCATTAAACACGGTTAGGCCATATAATTAGAAAATGTTTTCACCAATAGTGAAAAACTTATCTACAATAATTTGTGTTGTATTTTTATCAGAATTAAGATCTTAGAACATAGTACAGGAAAACTACGTGCACTGATTCAACCCAATATCTATCCCCACATGATTCAATATAATCTTGCAGCCCGACTATTTGTCCCTAAATGCATTTTTCTAAGATCCAAAGAAGCCCTGAAAACCCCTTGAGACACTTGTAAACTCATTTGGAATCATTATTACATCTTAAATAAATAAATGGAATGAATTTAAAAGAATCCATGACCAAGTAAATAACTGGGTTCTTACGGGAAACACTCAACAAAGTCTTCTATTATCTTTACATTTCCATTTTATATACTTTTTAATAAGAAATCTATTTTTAATCAATTTTTATAGGTTTTCCCTTGGTGAATGGAAACTATGTGACTATGTCATTATTACTAAAACTAAACTAGGGGAGATATTACCTCAAAACATTAAGACAATAAAAATATTGTTCGTACTATTTATTTTCCCTATTTAATCACTATAATTTTCAAGCATGATTATTAGAAATTAAATTGATAGTATTTTACAAGTGTGGGGGAGGATACATCAACCTATTTAGTATTTTTCAAATAATTTTTTTTTTTATTTCATAGAATATGTAAATTAAAAAAAATTATGGATTTTATTATGTTTTTTAATTTTATATGTAAATAAATATTTACATATATAAAAATATAGACACACACACACACACACACATATATATATCTATTTAGTACATTCTCTAAAGTAATTTTTTATAGTTATTATGTTGATTTTTTAGTATTTTCATGTACTTTATTACTTCCCATCATAGTGTTAAAATACCATGAGAGAGTTTTAGAATTAAATTATTCTAAATGTGTGACATATAAATGATTTTTGAGTGAATGTTTTCTCTATTTTCAAAGAATCTTGGTTTTAGAACTATGAAAGGGAGTGTGAGTGAAAATATTTCTATAGAATAAAAATTATAACATGAGGTCACTATGATTTAAATCAAAATACAATGAAACATACCCTTTGTAATAAATAACACCTTATGGATACAACTAAATTAAAATTTATATAATACCATTGAATGTAGTTTTATATTTGAAATTAGGATCCTACAATTAATATCTATGAAAATATGATATGGTGTGTGAGTAACAATAAAAAAAATTCAAATAACATATTTTTCATATTGTAATCCACATACAAGGTTTGGAAAATTCAAAATAATTGCATAAAAATTTCATATATCAATAATGATTTAATTTAGGTAAGGGGAATATTGAACCGATAAAGGTTAAAATTTATTTATAAAAATAATTTTTGTTGTATCATTCAATTGGGATATTTAATTTTGGTTTGAAAAATATATCTAAAATTGAGAAATGGAAGAAAATATTTTTAAAACATTGATTCCACATAAATATAATTCTATATACTACTGTAATTGAAGATTTCCTTTGATTGAAATGATGTAGTGGTTTTATTGGTAGAAGATTCTTGATAGATCAAGTAATAGATAAATCTATTTTTTCTTTCTTCTCTCTCATGTATGTTTAGATGTGGGAAGGATGAATCATTTTGTATTATTTTTTATGAAATTGAATTTAACAATATAATTATCCAGGTGTGAAATATTCCATGTGTGGGGGGTAAAATATGATGAACATTCCAAATATTTATGTATATTATTCATTAAAAATTACCAATAATTTTATCGTATTCCTGGGTATATCAGTGTTACTGATGATTTTGATAATTTTTAATGTAATATATAAATTGATTAAAATGAGTATTTTACATATTTATTAATTGTTTGGAATTAGTTGAGATTCCATACATTGAGTGATATTGATTTTTATTTTGATTTTGATTTTGAAATAAAAATTATTTTTAAATAAATTCATAAGTGGATTAATTTATAATTATTAACTCTATCAATCATATTTTCATTTTATAATATCAATTTATTTGTTTTAAAATAGAATTTTAAATTTATAATAAAAAGTGGTTTTATTTTTCAATGAAAATTCAAAAATATGTGTCATTTTTAAAACATAGAAATTATTAATTTGAAAAATCGTAATTGAATTAGATAATTTTATGAAATTTAAATGGATTTTAAATTATTTTTTTAATAGGATACAATTTGGAATTTTAATTATTTTGTTATTTTTCAAAATTAATTTTCTACATAAATATAACTTTTTTTCAATTTTATGGTTGCAATTAATTTTTATGTCAGAGTGAAAGTATTAAATATCTACTGTTAATATAGTGACAATTAATTTAATGCATGGGACCTTATGTGAAAAAATTTGGGGACCATCCAACCAAAATATTCTATTAGTGAATAAATAATATTAATTGATATAATTGTGAATAAAAAAATAAGTGATTTGAAAATATAAGTCACTTCAGAAGTGACTGCATGTTCACATTCCTTGTGATCTTTACCATAAACCTACCCAAACCACCCTCTCTCATGAAAACATTCTATGTGGCCATGAAACCAATATAATGTATCATGAATAGAAAACAAGTGACTGTTAGCCACTATTTTATTATTGATTGTGATATCCACCAACAAGAACTTCTCTAATTTACCACAATGAACCTACCATGCGACCAATTCCCTCATAACAACCCTAATTTCCAATTCATTTTCACTTATCCTACACATTCTTCTGAGAAAAAAATATAACCTGAAACATTATGTCCTAAAGAAATTCATTCAATAAGATGGTTTATTAAAGGCTGATGTAGGAGACGATGCAATTACATAAGTGAAGTTCAGATCCATGACCACAACAGTCCCAATATCACCATCATATAACCATTATTAATGAAGATGAACCCCAGTTTCGCACCAATAGAAACCACGAAAAACCAAATCTAATCTAATTTCAAGATCAATGAATGGATTTGTGTCATCATAGAAAGATTCAACTAAGTGGTTGACTAGCTATTGTATACCATTGAACATCCAATCCACATCTGAAATTATCAATGCCTCCCAGACTAGTTGTTTCTATGGTTGAAGAACTCATTCATTCTAGTAGAAAGTCTATCATCATTCTCACTACTGTAAGGTATAATATTATATGAATCTCCATATGAGGAAGATGATTGGATATACAATGATTATCCCACCAAGAATTGTCATGTTTCTCAAACATCATGTTCCACTAGGGCTCGCAGAACCTTCACTGGTGTCCTGTTGCTAAAGAAGAATAGTTGTTTTTCTATAGCCATCACTTAATGGTGAAAAATGGTAAGTTCAACACTAGATCCCATGGTTTTGGTGCCTATCTCAATTAGATAGAGAGCTATCCAAGATAAATCATTTATATGAAGCTTCATCATAGAACATGACATCGTCACCTCTCTCCACATCTTCACAGAAGCTCCACCAAATCACATCGTCACATAAATATAGCTTACACGCCATCCCCACATGACCCGAGACAATGTCATTGAAAGAAACAATCGATCCCTTGACACTATTGATGTCACACACAATAGAGACACACCTGAAAAAGATCTAGAAGTTTAAAACCCTATGGTGGTGATGTCATGTTTTTGTTACGCTAAATTAGAAGAGGAATATCATTGAACTGAATTAACCTATATAAACGTTTCTATAAAATATCTAGAAGAGGATGAAGAAAATGGAATCTTACCACAATGAAAATGCATTCCAAATATTTTTTTTGGATTTACATAGACGAAAATAACAAGATGTTCATGCCCACTACTGATGAATATGATGTAATAAGTATCATCACTAGCCAATGTGCCAATTATAGTGTGTGGTGATGAACCCTCATGGGATTCATCCTTGTTGAACCACAATACCGCCTGATAAGAGGATTAGTGATCCTTATTGAATTAGAGCCGAATAAACTCCCCATAGAAACATTCATTCAATGTGGTATCATTCATGAGTTTTTCGATGGGGGTGGGGAATTTAAACAACAACACAAATATTTTTTCATTTTATTACTATTTATTCTTCCATTGAGGTTATTCAGAATAATGAGGCCTCAAACCATTCTGAATGTTGTGACTACGAGGATATATGAATATGCACCTGAGATGACCATGTCAGCCTCTAAATGTGTGTGAAGAAGATGAATTGATGAATAAAACAAATATTTTTAGAAGCTATCCCATATCATTAAATATAATCATTATAGTTTGACCATAATAAATAAATTTTTGAAGAAATTTTATGGTGAAGATGAAAATGAAATGACGAAGAAGTTCATTACTCTAGTCTATATCCACTCCTTCCTTTCTCACATTCTATCATGTACATCTCCTTAAATAAGATTTAAACAACAACCATTATCATCAGATCCACGATGAATTGAAGGAAATCATCTTCCATCTATATATAATAAAATATGAGTATAATATTAGGAATAATATCCTAGATGGGGATGGTAATGAAGATCCAAAACTGAATCCATCCATGTTTTAAATATCGAATTAATCCCAAAAAATTACAATCAATCCTTGAAATTCAATGTGGGGATGATGAAGTTCATCACTTTTAAATATATTTCTTTCAATCTTACTAGAGGAGTATTCATAATCTTCTAACCAAAGGTAGTGTTTTATTATTTATATTTCTACATTTATTCTTATAATTTTAACAGATGTTTCACTCTGTTTTCATGAAATTATCTATGGGGTTCACTAATCTACTAATTCATCATGACCATTTTTTCAATCTATGTGTTAAGATTATAAACATAATATTCTCAACACCATTACCATTGTAACACCCTGATATTTTATTAAAAATATTCTTTTAATTTCATTAATGTCTTGTGTTGTATGCTACACCAAGATTACCTTCTGCTTACGCAACACCGTATTAGCTTGCAATATACGCAACACTATTCTTGGATCGTGTTACACACAATTTTGATAATAGTTATTCTATGCAACATTGAGTATATATATATATATATTCAGTGTATAAATGAAATATGGTTGGATTCTATTATATGAAACAATGAAGGATTCTTGCACAACACGGAACCCTGACTTGGCTTGCATTACACGCAATCGCGACCTTCCTCGATAGCCTGTGTTGTACGCAATATCGGGTTTTACTAAACAAAGATATATTATTATAATATTATTATGAACTAGCCGTTATGAATAGTATTAACTAAATTTTTAATTTTATAACATTATTATTCATCTTACACATTTTCTAGAACATTGTATAAGAACAAAATAAATTTTTCAAGTAAAATAAGTATTTTTAAAAAAATTGCAGTTTTACCACCTTTTAATGGCGCACCCACATTAAATATAGTTTTTGACATATTTATAAGATCAAATTGACAAAATAAAATTCTTCTTTGGAATCCAGAAATAAAAATTTACTTTGGATAAATTTTTCATATTATTCTGGTAACTTTCATATTTTGATGAATAGTAAAAACACGCTATATTTTAATTAAAAACAACTTTTTTCATCGCAATAATTTATATGGTTAAATTATAATATTGAATGGTTTTAATTTATAAATAGAATATATTTTCACCATTTAATATAATGTATTTCATTATCATTGATCTTACAGTAAATTCGTAGGTTAAATCAATTCAGTCTTTTGCAATGTTTTAAAGAAAAACCTGTTTTCTTTCGACAACGGGATTAATTTTAATTTAATTTATGAAAATTTTTTGTATTGAATTTGGAAAAATGGACTCCATATTTAGAATCAGTGGGTCCAAATTATGTTCATAAGCTACTTTTTATTTTGGGGAATTATGAATATTAACTACGGTAAATTTTATTTACCATAGTTAAAGGTAAATCGGGTAATTAAGGGTAAATATAATATTATAAAATTACCCTAACACATGCCAGAATTCTATTGGATGGCCAAAGGTAGACCCATATAACCTAAGGGTCAGATTATATTCATTATATGGACGTTGGACAATGAAAATAATTTAATTATTATTAAAACCAAAGAAAGTGACAACATGTCACTCTCTTAAATATTATAAGTATAATAATTTTAATTTACTGATAAACATCATAAAACTTCAAACATGAATAGTCTATAGAAATTTAATAAACTTATCTACATCATTATAATTTATTTATAATTTTCAAGGATTAAATAATTGTCATTAATGGTGATAGATTATTGAAACAGAAATTATTTATTAAGTGGAAAATAAGTAATATAGTTTTTATTGAAATAATAATACCCATTAAAAGTCCCAAAAACCAGACCAAAACTTATTGGTAGTGTATATCTACAACTTAATCATCCAATTACCTAATATATAACCATTTGGAGCCTTATAAAAGTGATAATGAACTTATATTATTTTATTTTAAATGATTCCAAAGTTGTCACCTTCATAATTTAATAAATATAACAATTTAGATAATGTGATTTTCAGATGATAAATTCGAGTAAAAGTATTATTGTGAAAGTTAATAGATTTATCTTCATCATAGGATTTTATATTAAATTTTTATGCAAAAATAACTATATTAAATAATTATACAAGAATGTTGTAGTAATTATTTTATTAAGAGATAAACCAAATAAATGGTTTTAAAAATAATAAAATAAATTTTATATGAACTATTTAATGTGATCCACTAATTTTAAAGATACATATGATCTTTTATGAATCTATTAAACCTTTTATTTCGAACATATCTTTTGTATATATTTTATTTAAATTCAAATAAATGAATAGTGTCAATATTGACACTATTGTTATTCTGTAAAAATAACATATTATAAAATTGTTTAAAAATCACAAAAATATTTAAAAATTATAAATTTAAATTTATATGGTCTATAATGTTATAAAGTAAATAACTATGGAAAATTCACAACAAATACGTAATTATTTGTTATAATTTAAAATTTATAATTTTATTACCACAAATAAACTTAAATAGATTAAATAAGGATAAATCAAAATGATAAGGTTTAAAATAAGATCCAAACATGTCTAAATTTTATTGTTTGATGATATTACAAACCTATATCATATAATAATCTAATATGAGTCATTTTTGGATGTTTTTAACTGGGGTTAGATTTATTATAAATTAATATTTTTAAGAATTCCAAAGGTTCCCCTCTCCTCCCTTATAAAGGGGCATCTCCTCCCTCTCTTACACACACAACATTGAGCCTTCAAGATCGGACAACCCCTTCCCAATTATCTTATCCACATCCCTATAAACATCCTAAAGGTCCTGGTATTCTTCAAAGACCAAATTTAGGGCCCTAAGAGGAGGTCTCAAAGAGGCGCTTCAAAAAAGAGGTAATTTCCATTACCGATTCTTTCACCTTTATTTCTTCTTCAACTTATTCTTCTTAGGTTGTTTCATTATGAAGTAATAACATCAGTATCACTCATATACTGATATTTTATTATAATTATGAAACAACCCCATTTCACCATCTATCCATCCTACGGAAAATGAAATCACCGCGCGTGCGTACGTACGGAATATCGTCTCCACGCCGTGGTGTAATCTATTTTCCACCACCACCTTAATTGGATGGGTATAATGGTGTAAATAATAACTATATATGATTATTGTATAGTGATATTGATTATGTAATAGTATAAATACACTCCAATAAAATTCCACGATCATGGCAATGATATCATTGCTCGTGCGTACGTATAGAATACCGTCTCCACGACACGATGAGATTCATTCTCAATGATTAACCATTCATAAATGATTATAATGTATATATAATAAGTAATAATGAAATATCTGACATAATAATGATACTGTATTTATGTATATATATATATATATATATATGTATGTCATCCAATTAATTCCATTCAATTCAATGAGGAAACGAAAACAACGTTCATGCGTATGTACGGCCTACCGTCTCCATGAACGGTGTATTTCTTTCCATTTATCGATCTATTATATATATGTATATTCTGAATATATATTATATGTAAATCATATTTTACATTTTGGATGTAAGTAATCATTATTTAAGTAATCATATGAATAATTACAAGTCAAAACACAGACGACAAATGAAACAATTTTACCCAAAAAGCTCTTTAACATGGAATTTACAAAAGAACTGGTAAAATAAAGTCATAAGTGAACCGTATATTATATCATAACAATTAATATGATTCTGTAATAAGTCAATAACATTATTTAAATCATTTTACAGGAGGTTCGGATATGTATAAAGCATATCGGACCTAAGGTGAGGGATAATTATTCCAATCTCATTCTTATCCAAGATTGTATATTCGTAAGTATTTACTGGGGGTTATGTTTATTATCCATGTCCATATGTTCTCATAATGTTTTCATAAAATTTTTACTTTACATCCATGTATGTTTAAATACATTTTTACCCTTTTCTACTTTTACCCCTTCATATGGATGGAATCTTTCTTTTGTTTACCATACGAGGTACTTTTTGACTTTTCCGACAAAAGTATAAGAAAAATGTTATTTTTAACTTATACGGTGTGAACAGATTTTTACGGTTTTATAAATCTTTATTTTCATGAAGCTTCCTCCAAAATATTTCAGGACTATTTTCATCAAAATATCTTTCTTTTAAAATTTAATGGCATTTTGTGAAAGGAAATTTATTTTGATGAAGAAAGGATATTTTCCTCAAGAATTCATTTCAAATGTTTTATCAAAACCATTTTCCATCTAAGGTGACCTTATTTCATATGTGTATGTTTCAAGTATAATGTCTCTATGATTTACATGGTTTCACTTTTCTTAGTATGAAATGATATCCATTTCTTTTATATAGATTCTGTGCTGATGGGATGATGTTTATGAAACCCATTTTATTCATTGGGTTATTATGAATTATGTATGTTTATTTTGTGGCACAAGTAAGAATGATTTCATAATGAGATGGGTGGGACCTATATCTCCCTCTAATTCATTGGGTAAAGATTTATATCTCATGAGATAGACATGGATGGAATGGTAAGTTAATTCGGTTCAGTGTTACAGGACTGAAATGAGGAGTGAACTCGATTCAGAAAGGGACTTTATCCACTAAGATGCTCTTGGCAGCAATGCCTTGGCTACTATTGAAATCATTACATGTGCTTAATGGATGCCACAATTACATGTTTTATTCCCATTCTATTTTATCATGGTTTATGTTCGAATATGATCTATGCTTTATGTACTTCCATGTTTTATGTCGTTGCTCAAGATTTTGATGTTTAAACATTATGTTCATTTATTTAAGTTCAAATGTATATGGTATGTTTTATTTTTTCCATTCTTACCCTTACTGATCATTTGAGCTCACCCTTTTTATGTTCTCTTTTCCCTAGGATATAAAGAAATGATTTAGGTAAGGAAAAAAGGGGAAGATCATTATTGGAGATGTTGAAGATCTTTCACCACTATTAGAAGATTACGTTCCATGTTTCAAAAGACACTAAACTATTTCGGTCCTTGTGTGTCTGTTTGTGTTGTGTATGTAGTATTCCGCTAAAGTAATTTAATTTCCATGTACGTCAAGCTTTGGGTCTCTGCAGTTGGTATCAGAGGAAATGTTTAGTCAACCTTTGGAAACTGGGATGTGAAAACGTTAGTGAGATCCCTAGAGATATTTCTAAGGTATGTCTAGGGATGTCCCTAAGGATAAGTATACGTATAGGATACAGTCCTAGAACTATGGTAATAATCATAGAATTTAACCTAAGATGTTAGATATTGAGGATACTCCCCCTTTACTATGTTGTTTTCCCTATCTTGATTTTTGCCTCTCACACTATTTTTTTTGGGTTTTGGAAAATGGCTTGAAACAGGAAGATTCATGATAATGTAGGATATGATAGACAATGAAATGATTTTCTTCATGAGAAGCCAAATGAAACGGGATCTGGAAGTCCAAAAATAGTTATTATGCCTAATCAACAATATCATAATATGATCAATAATCTCAACTTTGGTAAGTTTCCCGACTCAGATAATAAGAGAAAGATAAAGTTTCATGATGATCATAGAGGAAAGAATGTTCAATTTCCCTCATGTAAATCATGTGGGAAGAGGCATCAGAGAGATTGTTTCAAAGGAACTAGAAGATGCTTTGGTTGTGGAAAATAAGGACACAACGCTAGTAAGTGCAAAGCAAAAGGTTCAGTTAACACCATGGACAAGGATAATGGTATTGCTACAACATCAACAGTGATTAGATGTTTTAAATGTGGAATGTACGGGCATTATGTAAACCAATTCCCTAATGGAAAATCTCATGAGGATAATCAGCATGGTCATATGGGTAGTATTTATGTGGATGATGATGAGGAGACTACAAATGATATATGAGCTGAAAAAAGTGTTGAAGCTCAGTCCGTTGTTTTAGAAGGTAGTGGAATGATTGTATGTTAATCGAGAGTTATGTTGTATAGTTAATGGTACTATGGAATAAAGAATCATCTAAGGATTGTTACACTATTTTTTCCAAAATGTATTTGAATGTATATTTTGAATGGTACCAAAAACCATGGAAGGTTGTTCAGATATTTTTTTAAAGTAGATGATATGAGCACAATGAAGGAATAAGAAGATAATGAGATGTTTGATTGTATTAATGAGCTCATGATTGATATAAGGACTAAGTGATATCATGGTTTGAGTATATAGAATTTTGAGGATTTTGGTATGTGGAAAGTGTTAACTTTTAACTCCATTTAGGTTTTCACTAAGGTTCAATGGGTATTCATTTTTCAAGAGAATACATGATTAAGACCTTCAAATGTTTGTAATGTGACCAACAAGACATATCTTATGATATATGGGGATCAACGATGGTATTAAATCTTTGGTAATCGTTTTCACTATATTATGAGAGTGGACTGTAGTATTATGGATAAGCCTAAAGATTGGAATGGATTATGTTGGACATAAGTTAGTATTGTTTAAGGATAGAAGTTTTTTCGATATTATTGATGGGATGTTATAGTAACATAGTTTTAGAAAAAGGACAACCTGCAGGACAGGCGACAAACCATCGCGTCGGACAAGGATGTGGGAATAGAACCCACAACCGAAGTGTGACTGGCCTTTATCGCCTACCACTGGCCTATAGGAAGTCCCTGGTTAGTAGAAACTAGTTTTATTTTATTAAGCGGTATGATATATGAAGTATAAGTTCATTTTTGGAACCATATACGATTAATCTAACCATAAGATGGACTTATAACTTTTGCTAACCTTTTTTTTAAAAGAGATGGAATGACCCATCATTCTATCACATGATCTGCTAACACATCAAGAATAACAAATTCAACTTCATTTCTTTAAGGGATGTAGTGGAAATTGTTCAATTCACAAACAACAGTGAGATTGTACCAAAGTAATGCGAGTATTTCTTTTAATTCATAAACATTAGGGAAATGATCTTGAAAACCAAACATGTTGTCCTATATCCCTTATATCTGATGAATCAAATGGTACCTTAGATCATCACAAATCAATCGCTTTGTGATTGTTGGCTTTTTCATATCCATGTTCTCTACCACTCTCTATCATAACTTGATGGTTATATTTTTCTTCCATATCCATATTTTCACCTATGTTCTCTTACGTGGAAACGTAGTGATGAGTTAATTTGGGTAACCGTTACAATTCATTCTTTAGTTTTTAAAGCCATGTTTTGGTATTCCTTTTTACGATGTGGGTTTCTATTAAAGAAACCTTCGAGTAGTAAACCATTTATAACCCCAAAGAAATTCGAGGGCGAAATTCATTTTAAGGGGGGTAGAATGTAGCACCCCGAGATTTTATGAAAAATATTCTTTTAATTTCATTAATGTCTTGTGTTGTATGCTACACCAAGATTACCTTGCGCTATACGCAAAACCGTATTATCTTGCAGTATACGCAACACTATTCATGGATCGTGTTACATACAGTTTTGATAATAGTTATTCTACGCAACATTGAGTATATATATATATATATTCAATTTATAAATGAAATATGGTTGGATTCTGTTATACCAAACAATGAAGGATTCTTGTACAACACGCAACCCTGACTTGTCTTGCATTACACTCAATCGTGACCTTCCTCGATAGCGTGTGTTGTACGCAATACCGGGTTTTACTAAACAACGATATATTATTATAATATTATTATGAACTAGCCGTTATGAATTGTATTAACTAAATTTTGAATTTTATAACATTATTATTCATCTTACACATTTTCTAGAACATGGTATAAGAACAAAATAAATTTTTCGGGTAAAATAAGTATTTTTCAAAAAATGCAGTTTTACCGCCTTTTGATGGCACACCAACGTTAAATATAGTTTTTGACATGTTTATAATTTCAATTTGACAAAATAAAATTCTTCTTTGGCATCAAGAAATAAAAATTTACTTTGGATAAAATTTTCATATTATTCTGGTAACTTTCCTATTTTGATGAATAGTAAAAAGACGCTATATTTAAATTAAAAACAACTTTTTTCATCGCAATAATTTATATGGTTAAATTATAATATTTAATATTTTTAAATTATAAATAGAATATATTTTCACCATTTAATATAATTTATGTCATTAGCATTGATTTCACATTAAATTCGGAGGTTAAATCAATTCAATCTTTTGCAATGTTTTAAAGAAAAACCCGTTTTCGTTCGACAACGGGATAAATTTTAATTTAATTTCTGCAAATTTAGTGTCTTGAATTTTGAAAAATGGATTCCATATTTGGAATCAGTGGGTCCAAATTATGTTAATAAGCTACTTTTTATTTTTGGGAATTATGAATAGTAACTACGATAAATTTTATTTACCATAGTTAAAGTTAAATCGGGTAATTAAGGGTAAATATAATATTATAAAATTACCCTAACACATGCCAAAATTATATTGGATGGCTAAAAGTAGACCAATATAACCTAAGGGTCGGATTAGATTAATTTTATGGACTTCGGACCATGAAAATAATTTAATTATTATTAAAACCAAAGAAAGTGACAACATGTCACTCTCTTAAATCTTATAAGTATAATAATTTTAATTTAGTGATAAACATCCTAAAACTTCTAACATGAATAGTCACCAGAAATCTAATAAACCTATATACATCATGATAATTTATTTATAATTTTTAAGGATTAAATAGATGTCATTAATGGTGATACATTAATTATACAGAAATTATTTATTAAGTGGAAAATAAGTAATATAGTTTTTATTGAAATAATAATACCAATTTAAAGGCCCAAAAACCAGACAAAAATTTATTGGTAGTGTATAACTACACCTTAACCATCCAGTTACGTAATATATAACCGTTTGGAGCCTTATAAAAGTGATTATGACACTTATATTATTTTATTTTAAATGATGCCAAAGTTGTCGCCTTCATAATTTAATAAATATAACAATTTAAATATTATTATTAAAAGATGATAAATTCAAGTAAAAGTATTATTGTGAAGTGTAATAGATTTATATTCATCATAGGATTTTATTTTTAATCTTTATGCAAAAAATCAGTATATTAAATAATTATACAAAAATGTTGTAATAATTATTTTATTAAGAGATAAACCAAATAAATGGTTTTAAAAATAATAAAATAAATATTATATGAACTATTTAATGTGATCCACTAATTTTATAGATACATATGACCTTTTATGAATCTATTAATTCTTTTAGTTCGAACATATATTCTGTATATATTTTATTTAAATTCAAATAAATGAATAGTGTCAAGATTGACACTATTGTTATTCTATAAAAATAACATATTATAAAATTGTTTAAAAATCACAAAAATATTTAAAAATTATAAATTTAAATTTATATGTTCTATAATGTTATAAATTAAACAATTATGGAAAATTCAAAACAAAAAGTAATTATTTGTTATAATTTAAAATTTAGAATTTTATTACCACAAACAAACTTAAATAGATTAAATAAAGATAAATCAAAATGATAAGGTTTAAAATAAGATCCAAACATTTATAAATTTGATTGGTTGATGATATTACAACCCTATCTCATCTAATCTTCGAATATGAGTCATTTTGGATGTTTTTAATTGGGGTTAGATTTATTATAAATTAATATTTTTAAGAATTGCAAAGGTGCCCCTCTCCTCCCTTATAAAATGGCACCTCCTCTCTCTCTATACCACACACCACTTTGAGCCACCATGCTCGGCCTACCCCTGCCCAAATCTCTTATCTGCATCCCCAGAAACATCCTAGTGGTCCTGGTATTCTTCAAAGACAAATTTTAGTGCCCTACGAGGAGGTCTCAAAGAGGCGCTTCAAAGAAGAGGTAATTTTTGTTACTGATTGTTTCACCTTTATTTCTTCTTCCACTTCTTTTTCTTAGGTTGTTTCAATATGAATTAATAACATCAGTATCAATAATATACTGATATGTTATTATAATAATGAAACAACCCTATTTCACTATCTATCCATCCTACGGAAAATGAAATCCCCGCGCGTGCGTACGTATGGAATACCGTCTCCACACCGTGGTGTAATCTATTTTCCACCACCACCTTACATGGATGGGTATAGTGGTGTATATAATAACTATATATGATTATTTTAAAGTTATATTTATTCTTTAATAGTATACATACACTCCAATAAAATTCCACGATCATGGGAACGATATCAATGCTCGTGCGTACGTACGGAATACTGTCTCCACGACGCGATGAGATTCATTATCAATGATTAACAATTAATAAATGATTATAAAGTATATATAATAAGTAATACAGAAATATATGACATAATAATGATACTGGATTTATGTATATATATATGTATGTCATCCAATTAATTCCATTCAATTCAATGAGGAAACGAAAACAACGTTCATGCGTACGTACGGCCTACTGTCTCCATGAACGATGTATTTCTTTCCATTTATCGATCTAGTATATATATGTATATTCGGAATATATATTATATATAAATAATGTTTTACATTCTGGATGTATGTAATCATGATCTAAGTAATCATATGAATAATTACAAGTCAAAACACGGACGAAAAATGAAACGATTTTACCCAAAACACTCTTTAACAAGGAATTTACAAAAGAACGGGTAATATAAAGTCATAAGTGAACCATATATGATATCATAACAATTAATATGATTCTTTAATAAGTCAATAACATTGTTTAAATCATTATACAGGAGGTTCGAATATGTATGAAGCATATCGGACCTAAGGTAAGGGATAATTATTCCAATCTCATTCTTATCCGAGATTGTTTATTCGTAAGTATTTTCTGGGGGTTATGTTTATTATCCATCTCCATATGTTCTCAAAATGTTTTCGTAAAATGTTTACTTTACTTACATGTATGATTAAAGACATTTTTACCCTTTTCTACTTTTACAACATCATATGGAAGGAATCTTTCTTTTGTTTACCATACGAGGTACTTTTTGACTTTTCCGACAAAAGTACGAGAAAAATGATATTTTTAACTTATACGGTGTGAACGGATTTTTACGGTTTTATAAAGCCTTATTTTCATGAAGCTTCCTCTGAAATATTTCATGACTATTTTCAACAAAATCTCATTCTTTTAAAATTTCATGACATTTTGTGAAAGGAAATTGATTTTGAAGAAGAAAGGATATTTTCCACAGGAATTCATTTCAAGTGTTTTGTCAAAGCCAATTTTCCATATAAGATGACATTATTTCATATGTGTATGTTTCAAGTATAATGTCTCTATGATTTACATGGTTTTAATTTTCTTATTATGAAATGATATAAATTTCTTTTATATGGATTATGTCCTGATGGGATGATGTTTATGAAACCCATTTTATTCATTGGGTTATTATGAATGATGTCTGTTTATTTTGTGGCACAATTAAGAATGGTTTCATTATGAGATGGGTGGGACCTATATCTCCCTCCAATGCATTTTGTAAAGATTTATATCTCATGAGATAGATATGGATGGAACGGTAAGTTAATCAGGTTCAGTGTTACAGGACTGAAACGAGGAGTGAACTCGATTCAGAAAGGGACTTTGTCCACTAAGATGGTCTTGGCAGCAATGCCTTGGCTACTATGGAAATCCTTACATGTGCCTAATGGATGCCACAATTACATGTTTTATTCCCATTCTATTTTATCATGGTTTATGTTCCAATATGATCTATGCTTTATGTACTTCCATGTTTTATGTTGTTGCTCAAGATTTTTATGTTTAATCATTGTGTTCATGTTTTTAAGTTCAAATGTATACGGTATGTTTTATTTTATCCATGCTTACCCTTACTGAGCATTTGAGATCACCCTTTTTATGTTTTCTTTTCCCCAAGATATAAAGAAAGGTTTTAGGTAAGAAAAAAAAGGGAAGATCTTTATGGGAGATGTTGAGGATCTTTCACCATGATTAGAAGATTACGTTCCAAGTTTCCAATGACACTAAACTATTACGGTCCTTGTGTGTCTATTTTTGTTATGTATTAAGTATTACGCTAAAGTAATGTAATGTCCATGTATGTCAAGATTTGGGTCTCTACAACCATGGTGTTCTAACGTTTGGGAAATTTTCCCTTGGGAGATCACACAAAGATTCTATTATTTAATATATTATGATTTACATCCTTAATATGGATATACAATGTATATATGTAGATCGATGATACTCATCTTCTATTTTCTATGAGAAACTGTGTCATCCAATATATAAAACATTCCACACTCCCTTATCTTAGTCTATGATGTTTGTAATTATAACCTAGTGAATTATGGTATGAAAAACATATAATGGAGTTGGGTGTTGAGATAACAGATTCCTTGATTAAGCATCATAATTTCCTCTTCAATGTAGACTTTGTGGAACATGATACACATCAGAAGATTTATTTTATGGGTCTTTATGACCAAAAATGATATACAAGTTAGATAATGAAGATTAAAATTGATAGTATTGTCATATGAGAATTTAAAATGATAATGAAGAACCTATGAGATCGACCCCAGATCTAAACCCCATACACCCCATGTTAAATATATATTTTAATTTTAAATTCAAAAAAAAACCAAAATTAAAAAAATAATCCTCACATTGTTTCTATTTTAAATATTATGAAAACAAAATTAATATTAATAATCGATTATAATAGTGACAAATTCAACCCAAACAAGCTTATTTGGAAATGACCTTGGTCAAACATATTCTACATTCCATGTTTAATGACTGATAGAAAATTGTTTTTTTATAATTATAAAAATACATTTGAGGACAACGTGAGAAAACATACATGACTTCACCATTTCACCATTTCACCATTTCCCCACTTCCCCACTTCCCCACTTCCCCACTACCCCACTCCCCCACTCCCCCACTTCCCCAATAAGAACAATAAAAGCCATAAAAACAAACAAAATTCAAGCATAATGGATGGAAATTACATTCAAGCATTAATGCTAAGAAAAATTCATATCTAGAGCCGAAATCTTCAAGAGAAGGCTGAAGTACCACGAATAATGAAACACGAATATCAGAAAAGATAGAAAATCCAACAAACCTGTCTCTTCGCGCATCCACCGCTGCGACCATAGACACTATCCCAAATCCACAAACTCGCTTGCGGACTCCAGTCGGAGTTCTCCCAACCCCTCAAGCGACGTGAGATGATCCAAAGGACCTTCACAAAGGGTGATGAAGAAACCACAATGAGGAAGATCAAGTCATCTGTAAGCCGCAGCCTACTTCGTAGACAGTACAACACAACAACAAGCCAGTGAACACTCTGTAGACCAAAATCAATTCAACAATGTCAAAACCCAATGTGATATGTGAATACACAACTAGAAAATTTATATCATTGAGCCAAAACACTCCTGTCGCAATACTGACCATGCAACCAAACCAAAACCAGAACAACCTTCTATAGCCTCCACAAAATTTGACAACCAAACCTCAGAATCTAACATAGAACAACCAGATCAAAAAGCACAGCCAACAGAGAGTCTTTCATTTCCAATCAAAGGTGAAAACCACAAGAAACTGCAAATAAACTCTCAACTGAAGACCTTCCACAGCCTGGGCCAATTTGATTAACTTCCTCCAAGACATGAATGGAATTTAATAGAAACTCCTTCGCATTCTTCTACACAGAATCTCCATAGCCAATTTATAGGAATAATAAGCAAGCACATACTGCGAATTCTCTTAATGATTTAGCTGATAGACAAATCAGAGAGGCACAAATCGGTATCTCCCTTCCCATTGCATGCCCCTTCACCAAAGGTATACCAAAAACCCAAATCACAACACACCAAAAAAAACAAAAATACCGTAACCACTGAAATCTTAATCACACATAAAACATCAACAATGCTAGACAATCTCGTTGCATGTCATCCAGGCCACCGCTGCAACGTAGGGAGAACGTGATCCAAGAATCCTGAACAGTCAAATGCCAAATTTAGGCCAGAGCCAGATAATGTCATTTCCCTCTTGTTCTCACCCGAAGACCACATCGCACCACCACACACACTTTCAGCCGGCATAGAACCATTTAGTCGACCCTAATCCAGGAGAGGCTGGAACAACGAGCCCTGGCAACACCAGACCACCAGATGAATCCCAACTCAGTGGGAAGGGAAAGAGATAATAAAGGCCAATTATCAGTGGGAAATACCAAGATAGTTGCTCCCTTGAAATCACCTGAACACATCCCTTGGAAGAGGAACCATCATCACCATAATAGAATATTTACATTGAACTCATTATTGATATATTTGTTTAAGGATATGAAACAATATAATGTGTGAGGGAATTGGATTCATTATATTTATATTCATTTAAAAATTATATTTTTGTACTAAATTTTATTTTTTATTCAATGTTATTTTGAATGATTATAGGAGGATTAAAGTACTTAAATTGGATTGGAATAATTTTGAAAATATATAAGAATGATGAATAAAACGAAAAAATTGTGTTCCATTAAATATGACATAGTCATTTTTCTTGAGGGGAAAATAAAGAGTTTATATAATAGTTTGTCATAGATGATCTTGGAAATATTAAATAAGGATTTTTATTATGATAAAATAATACCATGTGAATTTCTATGACATAGTATGGTTCATACACCTTTCATTCCAAGGACTTCCAAAAACAATGACCACAACCACCACTCGAGTAAACCATATTTTCCACTGAATAATTGTGTTGAGAAAACACAACATGTTGATGTCCTATGATTTATTTATAATACATTACAAATAGATGATAATGATAAGATTCAATATAGTAATATATTTGTTTTTATCTATGCACATGTCATGAATAAAAAAGAAAATAAAGATTATTTCTTACACCATGCCATTGATTGTAATAATGGTATGATGGTAAGATGAATTTTTCCCATTTTTTGTTGATCAAGAGAAAATACTCATTATTTTATATTTATATAGGAAATCCTCAATTCAGTGGTTTTAAAACACATGATATCTAGCTGAGGTTAATATATATTATCATTTTGGATATTCTGAGAGAATATAAATCCCTACTTCGATTTTTTTGTGTCCTTTAATGTGACAACCATTTCAAAAATCTATATTTTATCGAGTTATTAATTAAATTTTGTATGTTTGATTTATTTCAAGGGATTCTAGAGATTTATTCAAGTGTTTTAAATTCAATATTATCCTATCACTCTTAGTCTTTTTTATTATGATAAAATGTTAATTTATGATTGTTGTTTCTTTGTTCGCGAGTGGATAATATCATTAAAGGAAATGAATAATGTTTAAGATATTATTTCATTAAATTTCCAATTAAATCCCTTCACCAAGGGATTTTTATTTTTCGGAATCACCCCAAGACATAATTATTAATTTATTCAATGAAAACTATTATAAAAATAGAGTTATTCTGGGTAGATTCCCAACAAGTTGAGATGATTAAATAGTAAAAATAATAATTTGTATTTTTTTATAATATTATAAATAATGTACAAATTAAGTATTTTTATGAAAAAATGGTTTAAATTCTATTAAGTTATTTTTATATATTTCAACATACAAAATATGATTCCTTCTCAACAGCACTGAATCCAATTAAATAATTTAACTTATAATAGATATAGATAATTTTTAAAGGAAAATCATCCATTAAATTATTTTCTCATATTTCATGACTATATTAATTATATATATTCTTCACTGAATATAGTTTTGAATTTGATTATCAACATTATGAATTCTAGAATTTAGGTTTAAACATTTGATGAAACATTCATGTATGATCAATTCATTTCTTTTATTTGAATAATAGTTGTCTTAGAATAACCTATTTCTTATTATATTAGTTCAGAATTATGTAATAAAATTTATTCCAAAACATTGGAAACCCATTGGATATAATAATGTCAATTGTAAATAAAAATTAACAGTAGGGCTAGGGTTACAAAATAAGGTATAAAATTAGAATGAATGAAATACTATATGGTTTTAAATTAAATATCATAATGTGGTGTTTAGGTAAGTATGTTATCCTATAACTCCATTATCTCATCTATTAATATTATTTATAATAACTAGTATTATCCATTGTATTGTTTCATGGGATGCAATAGTAGGATTTTTTTGGAGAATTATTTCTGAGATATAGAATCATAACATTTGTTTTGTTTATTGAAAAATATATTAAATTTTTTTAGATGAATAGGTTAGATTTTTTTATATAGTCAAAATAATATATGTATTTAAAATATTTAAAGGGACAAAATAATTGAATATTGACCTCATTGTTTTCATGTATTGTTGGTTTTATAGACAATTTTTTAAATATTTGTAGGTCAAACCCACTAAAAAAGTATCTATACATGGATTCGTTAAATAAAATACTCTTAGTAATTTTCATGATAAAAATGTGGATAATTTTAAATTTTAATTTCATTTTTATAAAAGAAATAATATTTTGACACATTAGTACATTGTCTCACATAAATGGAAGTTTTTACCTTTCTTGAGAGTTGATTAAATTCCTAAAATTCATAGATACCTTAAAATAATTCATGCAGTAGAGGTATCGAATTAAATCATAAATAAATAATAATTTTTGAAATCTATTCCTTGATAGTTTTGTAGTCATACCCACTGCAGTAACTGAAGATGGACAATGAAGCTTATGTCTAAAGGATAGAATTAACAAAGGATAAACTACATAGAAAATAATCAATATCCACATAAAATAATTCATATAAATCATAAAAATAAATAAACACAAATAAAAAATTAAGATAGGATAATGTTTTAATGTCCAAAACAAAATTCATCATAACAACATTGTGAAAAAACATTGGGTGTTTTTTTGAAGTAATCTTTTTCTATACGTTATTTAAAACTGGAAGTAAATATAATATTGAAGTAAATAACAAAAAATAGGCTTCAGAATATTTATTTAATTTCTTATAGTACAAATCAAACCTAAGAAAGTAAATATGAATTTGGAATAAAATATACTAACCACTTGAAATAAAGAAATCAAGTGTGGTAGTAAAATCACATAAACATGGATTAATAAAATTAAAATATTTTAATAGAAAAATATGGGAAATGTATTGATGTGTATATATTTTTAATCACTACAATATAAACTAAAATTAATTTGAACCTAAAATTTATTCAAAATGGAAGAATATGTCCATTATATTCTTATAGATGCAGTAAACTATGCATATTGCATCCCTATCTTTACATGATATCCTTTGAGATGTAATAATCATGGAAATTCATTAATAAAGTAAAATAGTTTAATTAAATCTAAAAATATTTTCTTAAAATAAGATTAATAGAGTTTATAAAAAATATAAATGAATATTATGAATCTGTGCATTTTTTAAATAATAATTACATAACAATATGGAATTCTAACATTCTTAAAGAGGTAGTAAAATATAAGAAATGATAAATATGTAGATTATTGATTGTTTTTGTTATTTATTTACATATATTTATTTAATTTTATAAATAATAATGTAAATGATGAATAATTAAATGTATAAAACCTTAATAGATTTGTATGAATCATTAATTTTCTGAAATGAACATACCGTGGGTATATGGTACGTCAACACATATATAAATCACGTAAATTGCATAATTTCTGTTTTCTAATTCACACATCATGTATTTAGTAAACACTAATCTAGTTCAATGTGTGTCAAATATCCCTATTCTATGTTCAATTACCCATCAATTTTTTTTAATTCTAAAAGAACAAGTATTAAAAATCATAAAACATCTAAATCAAAAAATAGTCAACTGCTTAGTAGATACTTGTGGGATGAAAATAATATTTCAAATTCTTGATATGAAGAATGGGAGGTTAGTTTAATCTGTAAGTGAAATGAATGGTCGATTTATGAATATTAATTTACTAGATGGTAGAGATAGGATATCTTCTCTGACTTCATATAGGTTTTTATAGTGAAATTAGATCCAATTTTATATTGAATAACATCATTTTTTGAACTAGATCAATCCAAATTAGTTTCATAACTTCCTATATCAAGGTCATCTACATTATCAAATTCATATAAAAAATTATTCTACGCATATATTGTATATTAGCATTAGGTTGTGGTTCTATAAAATCTGTGTGTCATATAAGTTTTTTAATGGAAATAAAGGTATAATAGACGCAAATGTTATTGAATTTTTAATAATATCTAATTTGAATATATATTATAATTTTGTTCTGAAGTGACAACAATGTAAGAAGACACATCAATAATTTTTTCCTATTTATTTACAATACACGAAAATATAAAATGATCCACATCCTATATAACAATATTAAATTAAAAACCCAAGTAATTATGGAATTTTATAGTTTAGTTGAATATTGTATGAAAAAATGGAAAAATTTTATTGTGTGAACTTTGTATTTACATATTACTTCTTAATCTGTAAAATTTTGACATTGTTGTTGGAAATGAAAAAATAATTGTAATTGTTAAATAAAATTGAAATTTTTCTTCATTTTCATGGGTAGGAAATTCTTGAAGATTCAAATATTTTATATATTCATTCAAAAGAATTAAATTGAATGAATTTAGGTCAAAGGGTTTATATTTGTTCATGGTGTTAAATTCGAAAATTTCAACAGTCATGAGTAGTTATTAATGTTTCAGTACATTAAGAACAAAAAAAATCATCATTTTCCAACATTAAATAATGATTGGTTATGAAGAAATTCACAATGTAATTGATTAATGTAAACCTAAATCAAAATTGGTTACATGGATGAGATTGATTCTTAGATCAGATTCTAATTTTCTAACAAATTGCAACAAATTTTTTATCCAACATGATAATAGACAAACATCCAGCACATTCATTGACCGGAAGTTTCAGTCAGTATCTAAAATAATATATAATGTATTTATCATAAATTTTAAAAAATATAAAGTATTTTAAATTATTCCATTGTAGTTTTAATTTTTATAAAATATTACACTGCTCAATTTTTTTTAAGAGTTTGCAATAAAACAATAATATTTTTTCAAATATGTCATAAACATGAATAATGTAAGTCAAAAATTGAAAAAACAAAATCTATAAAATCTGAATTTAACATTTTTTTATTATCATAATTTTATAATATGTTCAATTACCATGGAATAGTTAATAATGAGATTACACCAAAACATTGACATTTATCCATTCAATTGAAGAATTTTACGTTTTGTTTTTCAAGAAACATATGAATATCAATAATAGTTTAAATGATTTTTAATTGTAGTAAAAGTGGATAAAATGGTACATATGTTTACCTGTAATGAAATAAAAATTAAATTTGAGTTAAAATATTTAAAACATTATAGTAAAAGTTTATTGAGAAAATAATTTACCTTTATTTTAGTAGTCAAATGTTATATCATTACTGGTAGTAATCTATATAATGTTTCTGTGGTTTTTCAAATAATGCCTTTTTCTTCGATATGAGAAACTTATACTAGAATGCTATACATTCTATTTTCGGTAGCTTTTTATTAATGTTTTCATCATAACCTAATATAGTTACAGTGTATCTAGTAATCAACATATAACCAACTATATTGTATTTTAACTATACTTTTAGGTTAGGAAAACATTATAAGTAAATAACTAAATAAAATAATATTAATATGATATATTTTTTGAACACCATAGCTTCTAAATAAAATAATTATAACATCAGATATTATGTCAACATTATATATTTATAAAACCAACTTTTAATCATGTGTACTACATGAAAATATATATTTCGTAGAATCATCGTGGCATTGAAACTCGTGATAATAATTTTTTGAATTTAATTTCAAAAATAATTTCATTGAGATTTGTAATATATAGAATTATTAAAATAATAATATTGTATTTCGTATAATATTTTGTATGATAAATTATATTGGAGAGTCATTTTCAAGGAAAATTTGAAGAACTACGATTTTAGATATTGTCTCATCTAGCAATAGTATACTGATATGATCTCCATATTTATACCAAATAGTAAAATTATGGGTTTCTAAACTGTACAAAATACCAATGGATTGAAATGCTTCATTAATTTGTATCAGTAACATAATTATATAATTTTAATTCATTATAGAACATCACTGGTATCCCTCAAGGTTTTCTTCATTACCATGTTTTAGTTTTACAAAAGTTGTGAAGCTTGATATGTATAATGTACCCCAACAACATCTGTTTCTTGTAGAGAGAAATAATTCTAGAATATATTAACTATATAATTGTAGGTCTTTGTCAAATTTATACTTAAACATTGGAGCCATTAATCAATTTTCTATATATATACTATGCTTAATGATTTTTCTAATGTTTCAACTTATCTATTTGGGTTATTACAGAAAATATGAATAGTTTTAATGTAACTTATTAATGATCATTAATATCGGTATGTAAGAGGAATAAATAATATCATTGTATATACAAAGAATAGTAAATATACAAGAACAATGATAGAGAATACTATTATTTTATTGTAATAATAACATACCATATCCGACCTTAGTCAAATTTATCCCTATAAAAGGATGCATAAATATGTTTTTGTCACATACACTATGATGATGATTTTTTAATGTTTTAACATAACTCATTGGATTATTATAGCATATTCAAATATATTTAATATAATGTGTTATATAATATTGATATCACAATGTGTGTGGAATATAGAATAACACTATATAAAGATGAAAATTAAATATGTTAGAATAATAAAACAATTTACTATTATTAGCATGTTTTATCAGTATAATGAAATAAAAACAAGAAAATATTCTAGAACCATCCCCTCACTGGGATATTTGAAATTAGTAAAATGAAATATAGAAGTAGTAAAGGTGAATTAGAATGTCTGATGTGGGTGCTCCAATTAAATAATAGTCTGCACTTGTGACGGCATGCTAAATATTTTTCATTATTCTCAGGGATTGGAAAACTCATTATTATATAAGAGGAACCTTCACAAATAAATTCTTTGTACACTGAAATTAGTTTCTGGCCTATTATTTTTTCTTGAATCATTATTTCATACTTGTTTTATCATTGATAATTTCATTAAAAATAAT
This sequence comes from Viscum album, assembly GCA_963277665.1. NCBI lineage: Eukaryota > Viridiplantae > Streptophyta > Magnoliopsida > Santalales > Viscaceae > Viscum > Viscum album. Next base: position 1,350,519,589 of record OY728153.1, on the reverse strand, counting down.
AAATAAATAAAACTTGATAAGTAATTAGACTACCATTATAAACCATTAGAATAATTCTCTACCATCAGAAGATAACAAAATAGTTATATAAATAATTACATCTATATGTTTTTAATAGTATTGATTAATATTTATAAAATTTAAATTAATGTAAACTTATAGTTTCACCTAAATGATGTAGTTTGATGAAAAATATATCATTTGTTAATTTTGATGATTTGGCCTACCACAATAATATAAAATGGATTTGAATCATCAACATCTCCTCATCATTAATAGATATTTCTTTTGAGAACCTATAAAAATAATCTTCCATTTCAATTTTGTTGTATTGAAATTTAAAAAATATATAATTATTCAAAGAATGGATTTAAATCATAGTAATCAAGACCTACCTTAATGGAACTACAATGAAGATGTTCTAAGAACATATTACGGCATAATAAAATACTATTTCTACTTACTTCATGTTTTGGATTTTTTTAAATAATATATGTTTTATAGTTCTTAGGTATGTTATCACTATCATATATCAAAAAAATTAAGACAACTTGTTCCATAACTATATACATTTCTACATTATGTTAATATTGAAAGATAATATGTTGGAAAAGTATGATCCTAGTAGATAATAGAGATTAGCACTAAAATTTATTAATAGCCATTTCATATGATATATAGTTAAAGTATAGTGTCTTCTTTTGTTCTTGAAAGGATACATTCTGTCTGAGTCTGTCATATTACTCCTTTGTGTGAGAGACCTATGTCATGAATGAGGGCCTTTTTGGAATTTTTTTCTGAATAAAATTATTTCCAAAAAGGTGTTAATGAAAAAGGATTCATTGTAATGAAAAAAATACTGATCAACATTTAATAGCAATATAAAGAGAACCCGTACTTTTAAACTTCATTAAATATTTTTCATACGAGGGTTATTACTCCCATTCAAAATTTCAGGTGTATATTTTTTTCTCAGTTTTCCTTTTCCAAATAGGCTTCAAAAATTGAATCTAAAATCAAATGAAAATTTTCATCACTAGTAATCAAAGATATCATACATTCATTTACCATCTTGGATAACATCTATTGTTGATGATAAAATAGATCTTTATTTAATGTCCTCTAGTGATTTATAATTTGATGTTAAAAATGGGTATGTGTGCTGAACAATAGAATCCATCATATTGTCAAAACAACCAATCAAATATCCATTTGGAATTTTAAAATCCACCTCACCATTTTTTCACATAAAATAGGGTATTGATGTTTTCAATATTTGTCTTATTTGAAAAATCTAGTTACAATGATTTTGAAATCCACTAGAGTACAAGAAGATTATTGATTTTATTTGATCATTCAAAGGATACTAGAAAATTATATGATAATATTCAAATTTACAATAGGTTGTTTTCATTTACATCAATGAGTGGTAGAATTGGGGACTCCTTAAATAGTGTATGCACAACATATATTTATGTTATCCATAGAAAATATTATTTTTTCATTTTTATATTACTTCTAGATGATGTAAAACCTCTAAAATATGCATAAAAATATATTTTTGACATAGAGAAAGAATTAGATAACAAAATTAATTTTGGGAGGTGAGTTTATGGCTTGAAATTCATTATTATGATTTTTCATTGACAATAGTTAAGTTTTTATATTATTTCTGAATTTTTAATTCTGTGGGGACTAGATATAATTTAATAAATAATTTATATCAACCTTGTAGTAGTGAGAAATCATAATGGTATGTCTGATGAATGAAATTAATTAATCTGACATTTCTGAACTACAAGAGATTTGTTGACATCTACTAAGACTCCAAAACATAGAATTCATCTGATTCGAAAGATAAATTCTGAAATAAATACATAAAAATTAACAACGACTTCAGAAAAAAATTATTATAGCTGATAAAATTGCAGATTTCTAGAACACCAAAGATATTATATTTCAAAGTCAAACATGTGAAATGAATCATAGATATAATGGACATCCACTATATCTTTCATTGTAGTTACCTTTTATATATGCAACAGCTTAAGATAGGAACTATAATAAATTCTTCCTCAATTTTTCTACCACATAATGTGAGAAATTAAACTGAGTAATAACAAGATGGTACATTTCATATGATTTTAAATTTCGAAATAAACATTTTTATTCACAATTTATGATTGTTTAAATAGAATTTTGAGATTTATATACGATGGTAGAATACCAAATTTTATCCTTTATATAGTTGAATCATAAACAATTCAGTGTTAAGCTATAGAACAGTTAATAGGAATCTTACTTCAGAGTTGAGTGTAATTACTCACTCTGTGGAAGTTGTGTGACTATGCCATTATATTTTACTAGTGGTCGAAGATAAATTATTTTTAACTATAAATATGAAATGTCTATTTTTGATTGGGATAGATATCATGATTTGTTCATAACATTCACATTAAACCCATTCTGGATAGAGATTGAATGATCTTTTTGAAATCACAAACATTTTCCGAAGACATCCCACAAATAATCTCAAGAGTATTATATATGATGGTGGATCATCTAATAAACGATCTAATAGATGATTTTTTTTGGAAATTACACAAATGGTATGATTCTAGGAATTTTACATATCATTTAATATTTCATTTAAAATAATATTATATTTTATTAATTACATTATTGTGTCTATTTTTATGTATTTATTGACTATTTCATACCAATGAATTTCAATAGAGAAGTCTTCCACATGTCCATAAAATTGTATTTTTTCAATTTTTTCATTATATTTCAAATTTTTTGATGTTATTAAAATTATTTAAAATTAAATACTAGATCAGACAATTCATCCTCAATTATATAAGGATATATAAAATTACATGATTCATGGATTTTGTGGGGCTACAAACCCATGCTCTTCAAGCATGAAAAGTACACATTGTTCATGATATTTCACTAAAACAATTGTTGATAACTCTTATATTGAAGAGGATGAGTATGAAATTTAGAAAATAATAAAATAAAATAGGACAATAGTAATGACTGGGGTTAGAATGGGTACTAATTTTTTCCCTTTTAATCCATCCATGATGCTTAAATATCTTGATCATCCCAATATAGAATTTTATGAGCAATCACATTCCACCAGATATCTGTTTTAGCTCATAAACAAAGGTAATAATCATGTGACATAAACACATGGTAGATATGAAACTATATTCCATGGTTAGAATCAGGTTAATGAAAAAAAATATATAATATAATTGTCGATATATTTCTCCATGTGAGGTATTATGGATAATATTTAGTTATGAAATCCATTAGAGGTCCCCTCCTATTTAATGACTAAAATTCCACTTACATGGTGAAAAAATTGTAACATACAATTATTGATGAAATATTGAAAATATTCTATAAAACATATATAAAAAAGTATGTTCATATAGTAGTTTGAAGATAATGTAACTTATCCTAGAGCATGATTTCTGACCTAGGAATAATTCCCAATTAATTTACTTTTTACTTGGGAAACCATTAATTTTATCCTAGACTACGAGGATATGTTATTGGGAGATTTTATTAGGTTCCCACAACTATTGTGAACTATATTATCATTGAATTTTTCTCAATATATTTGAAAGACAAACTTCATACGCTGACTTCATGACTCTAAATCATACGAATCTGGAAACATTTTGAGACACATGTTACAACATGGGTTTACTTATTGACGATTTAGAGATTCTGGATTAGTATAAAGAGGCTTCCTATTTGGAAAGTGGTAATTCCCTACTAAGATTATTTTCTGACCTATTATTCTCAAACACAGTATCTCATCATTATGATTTATAGAGAAAAATATAGAAACTACAGTTAGAATATTTTTTATTTTCTTGAGGATGAATCTTACAAATTGAAGGTATCTAATTTATAAAGTTAAATATAAATAATAGTAAAATTTATATATCAATAATATTATATTTTTGAATATCTTTCACATCATTCATATTGTACACATCCAAAGTCAAATCTGATGAGAGGTAAACAAAATGACATAGTAAACTCATTCGTTTTAATTATTTATAAATTAAGCGGATGACTACTACCATCTACATTCAGTAAAGATTGGGGTCAATAAAATCATAATCAAAACATATATTTCACATCATATATATTTTGTTCCCTATTATGAAAAATATTTTAACTCAGTTAAAAAAGATACTTGAAATATAATGTAATTTATATTACAGTTTTTTTCATTGGAAAACTTAGTAAGTTTGTTTAAATAAACAATTTTCAGAATACAATATTACACCATTGTTACAATAATTTTTTCTTCAATATAACTTAATTCTATCAATTATATTGATTTAATTATTATAAATTTACATCTCGTAGATATTCAATTGATGTTGTATGCACTTCTAGAAATTAATAACATCCTTGGATGCAATGAAATATCATTGTGAAATTACCCTTCAAATCATGATTCATAGTTATCAATAGTGTTTATTGGGACCATTTTGATTACATTTTAATAAAATAATAATAATATTTATCTTCAAAAACAATTTGTTTTTTTTCTTAAAAAATGAATAATAGAAAAAAAATCACCAACACTCTTTAATATTTATTCACACCGAATGGTGTAATGTTTTTTCCCCACGGTTATGGAGGCACTAAAAAACATTTATATGGTGTGGATTTAAATCGAAACTACATTTTGAAGGGAACAGAGTACTTGAAGATGCTTTATGTGTTATAGCATAACTTATATTACCAAGGGGGAGAACATAAAATTATAAATGTTGTATAAGATTTTCTATTAATGATGACTTGAAAGAGAAAATCAAACAACTAAGTGAGTTGGATGAACTTATACACAAAAGGAAATTAATTATTTTGGATGAAGCACAAAATAGTTTAAAATTACCTATTTTAGGCGATTGATCGCACCATATAGGTTATTTTGTCACCACATGCTACATATAGTGCTAAATTTCCATCCATAAGTAATGATGTGGTCCTTGGTGGTAATTTTGTTTTTGAAAAATTTCACATTAGTACAACCTATTAGTAGATATGAAATCATATCTGACAGAATAAAATCTGTGTATATATGGAATCAATTTTCAATTGTAACATTGAAAAATAACCTGATAATTCATTCTTTAAATACAGCTTCAGATAGGATTATTTTAAAATACGTTTTTTTAAAATATATCACGAAAACAGTTTGGTTTTATTTTTAAAAATAAATACGCTACTAAGGCGGCATAGTAGATGCCACCTATGTGTTGATTCGTAAAGACGGCTTCGACGATGCTGCCTTTACCATTAAAGGAAAAATAAAATTAAAGAATCTTTGTTTTTGTTTTTTTTGTTTATATATATATATAAACCAAATAAATAAAAATAAAAATAATTTTATTTAATTTTTTGGGTTTTAGTGTAAATGGGGCATTGTCGATGCTGCCTTCATGCATCAACACAAATGAGGAATCTACAATGCCACCATTGTATAATATTTTTAACTAAAAATTAACCTAAACTGTTTTCCAGAAATCTTTTTTAAAAAACTGTATTAAAAAATCATATCTGAAGTAGTATTTAATGAATGAATTATGAGGTTATTTTTAAATGTTACAATATAAAAATGATTCCAATTTTACAAAGATTTTATTCTTTCAAATATGATTTCATCTCTACTACCAGGCTGTACTAGTGGGAAATGTTTTAAAAAAATTACCACCAAGGAGCACATCTTTACCAATGGAAGGCAATTTAGCACTATATATATCATGTGGGGACAAAATAACCTATATGTTTCGATCAAGTGCCTTAAATAGGTATTTTTAAACTGTTTGTGCTTCATCGAAAATAAATAATTTTATTTTCTGTATAAGTTTATCCAACTCACTTCTTGTTGAATATTGCTTGATGAGTCATCATTAATAGAGTGTCAGATACAAAATTTATAATTTTATGTTCTCCCCCTTGGTAATAGTAGTGATTTAATAACACATGAAGCAATTTCATGTACTTTGTGACCTTCAAAATGTAGTTTCGATGTAAATCCAGACCATATAAATGTTTTTCAGTGCCTCCATAACCCTGGGAAAAAACATTTCACCATTCAGTGTGAAGAAATCTTAAAGAGTGTTGGGGAATTTTTTTTCTATTATTCATTTTTTTACTCAAAACAAAAAAAAATTTGTGTACAAAATAATTATCATTATTTTATTCAGTTGCAATCAACATGTTCCCAGTAAAATCTATTGATAACTATGAAACATGATTTGTAGGGTAATTTCACAGTGATATTCTATTGCTTCAAAGGATATTATTAATTTCCAGATGTGCAAACTACATAAATTCAATATCAGTGATATGTAAATTTATAATAATTAAATGAAGATAATTTATAGAATGAAATTATATTGAATAAAAAACTATTATAAAAATGGTGTAAAATTGTATTCTGAAAATTGTTTATTTAAACAAACAGAATATGTTTTCCAATGAAAAAACTTGTAATATAAATTCCATTATATTTCAAGTAGTTGTGCTAACTGAGTTAAAATATTTTTCTTAATAGGGAACTATATATATTTGATGTGAAATATATGTTTTCCTTATGATTTTATTGACCCAAATATTTACTAAATGAAGATGGTAGTATTCATCCACATAATTCATAATTAAGTAAACGGCATGAGTTTACTGTGTCATTTTTTTACCTCTCATTGGATTTGACTTTGGATGTGTACAATATGAATGATGTGAAATAGATTCATAAATATAAGATTATTTATATATAAATGCTACTGTTATTTAAATATAACTTTCGAAATTGGATACCTTCAATTTGCAACATTCATCCTTGGGAAAATAAAAAATATTCTAACAGTATTTTTTTTATTTTTCTCTATAAATCTTAAGGATGAGATACTGTGTTTGAGAACAATAGGTGAGAAAATAATATATGTAAGAAATTCCCATTTTCCAAATAAAAATACTATTTAAAATAATCCAGAATCTCAAAATCTTCAATAAGTAAACCATTGTTGTAACATGTGTCTCTAAATGTTCCAAAATTTGTATGATTTAGAGTCATGAAGTCAGCATATGAAGTTGGTCTTTCAAATTTATTGAAAAATATTCGATGATAATATAGATCACCATAGGTGGGGGAATATAATGAAAACATCCAATAACATGTCCTCGTAGTCTAGGATTACATTTATGGTTGCACCATTAGAACAAACATTTATTGGGAATTCATCCAAGGTCAGAAGTCGTGCTCTAGGATAAGTTACATTGGCTTCGAACCACTATGTGAACATACTTTTTGATATTTTCTTTATAAAATATTTTCAATATTTCATCCATAATTGTATGTTACAATTTTTTCACCATGTAATTGGAATTTTAATTGTTAAATATGAGGGAACCTCTAATGGATTTTGTAACTGAATATTATCCATAAAACCCCACATGGGGAAATATATCAACAATCATAATTTATTTGAGCTAAAACAAATATCTGGTGGAATGTGATTGATTACAAAATTCTATATTGAGATGATCCGGATATTTCAACATTGCGGAAGGATTAAAAATGAAAAAATGATTACCCATTCCAACCCCATTCATTACTATTGTAATATTTTAATTTTATTATTTTATAAATAGCATACTCATCCTCATCCATGTAATATTTATCAACAATTTTTTTAGTAAAATATCATGAACATTGTCTACATTTCATGCTTGAAGAGCATGGGTTGTGTAAGACCCAAATCTTGAAGTACATGGACATTACATTAGTTTTTTTGGAATACTGAATACATAAAAAAAACCAACACTCAAGGACAGTAACATTTTAGTGTCTTTGGAAACACGAAACATAATCTACTAATCATGGTGAAATATCTTCAACATCTCCCATAAAGATCTTCCCCTTTTGTTTTCTTACCTAAAACCTTTCTTTATATCCTAGGGAAAATAAAACATATAAAGGGTGAGATAAAATGCTCAGTAAGGGTATATATGGAGAAAATAAAACAAACCATACACATTTGAACTTAAAAACATGAACAAAATGTTTAAACATCAAATTCATGAAAAATGACATAAAACATAGCAGTACGTAAGGCGTAGATCATAATGGAACATCAATCATCATAAAATAGCATGGGAATAAATCATGTAATTGTGGAAAACCATTAAGAACCTGATATGATTTCCATAGTATCCAAGTCATTGATTCCATGACCATCTTAGTGGACAAAGTCCCTTTATTTATCGAGTTCAGTCCTCGTTATAGTCCTGTAACACTGAACCGGATTAACTTAATGTTCCAGCCATGTCTATCTCATTAGATAAAAATATTTACCCAATAAATTAGAGGGAGATATAGATCCCACCCATCTCATAATGAAAACATTCTTATGTATGCCACAAAATCCTTAATCATACATCATAGCATAACCCATTTAATAAAAATTGGATTCATAAACATCATGCCATCATAAAATAATCCATAAAAGGACTTCATAAAAATAATTCCATCATAACATAATCAAATCATTGTAATAATCGAGATATAAATAAAACCCTATATTATCTTATATGGAAAATAAATTTGATAAAACACTTGAACTCCATTCTTGGCGAAAATATCTATTCTACTACAAAAACATATTTCTTTTCTTAACATGTCATACTATTTTAAACTAAAAGAAGTTGATTAAAAATAAACATGAAAACGTGTAAATTATTCTTCATGGAAATAATGTTCTATGAAATCATACAAATCCATTCATACCGTATAAGTTAAAAAACATTTTTCTCGTACTTTTTCCGGAAAAGTCAAAAAGTATCTCGTACTGAAAATGTCAAAAGATTCAATTCGTACATTGTACTAAAAATTAACCAATATGTAAAATTGGATATAAAAAATTGTATAAGTATAGAATTAATAATAAATATTGAGGAATCCTAGATGCGGAGGATAAATATGCCACAGTAAATACCTAAGTATATATAATCTCTGATAAAAATTGAGATTGCGAGATTTTCCCTTACATTATGTCTGATATGCTTTGTATGTATCCCAAACTCCTATATAATGATTTAGATAATGTCATTGAATTATTATAGAATCATATTCATTGTTATTATATCATATATGGTTCACTTATGACTTTATATTACCCTTTATTTTGTAAATTCAATGTTAAAGCAGTGTTTTGGGTAAAATCTTTTTATTTATCGTACGAGTTTGGACCTATTGTTCTTGATATTATTATTATTTATATAATTATTTAATTACTTCCAGAATGTAAATAATTATTTATATAACATATATATTCAGTATATATAGATTTATTAAATAGATATATAAATGAAATTAAATACATTGTTCATGGAGACGGCAGGTCGTATGTACGGATGAACGCTGAATTCTATTCCTTATTGACTTGAATGGAATTAAGTAGGTGACATATATATATACATAAACCCATTAGATTTATAATTTCATATATTTCATTATTATTCATTATATATACTTTATAATAATTCTTGTGTGGTTAACATGGAAAATTAATCTCATCGCGTCGTGGAGACGGTAATCCGTACGTACGCACGAGCGATGATATCCTTCCCATAATTATTGAATTGAATTGGAGTTGATGATATAATATATCAGAATCCGTATGATGTTTTAATTACTATATATAGTTATTCATTATTCTATTATACCAATCCAAGTAAGATGGTGGTGGAAAAACAGAATAGACCACGGCGTGGAGACAGTATTCGGTATGTACGCATGCACGGTGATTTCATTTTTTGTAGGATGGATAAAAGGTTAAATATGTTTGTTTCATATTTATAATATCATATATGTATATTAGTGATACTGATTCTATTAATTTATGATGAAACAAATAAATAAGAAGAATTTTAAGAAGAAATAAAAATGAAAGAATCGATATAAGATATTACCTCTTTTTCGACGCGACTCCTCTTATCCTCCTTTTAGGGCACAAAAGTTGTTATTTAAAGAAGAACAGGACCTCTAGTTAGTTTTTATGGAAGTGTAGAAGTGAAATGGGCAGTTTTTGGCCGTTCTTGAAGGCTCAAATGTGTGTAAAGATGAGAGGGAAGGAGGTTCCCTTATATAGGACAGGACAGGGGCACTTTTGGCAACCAGAAAAATATTAATTAATAATAAAATAAAAACCCACATAAAAACCTCCAAAATTGACTCAATTAGAATATTAGATGAGATATGGTTGTAATCTCATCAACCAATAAAATTTATACATGTTTTATGTTTATTTTAAACCTTATCAACATGATTTATCATTATTTAATCTATTTTATTTTATTTGTGGTAATAAAATTCTAAATTTTAAATTGTTATAAATACGTACATAAATGTTTTAAATTTCCCATAATTGGATATTTTATAACCGTTTAGACCATATAATTTTCAATTTGATATTTTTAAATATTTTTGTGATTTTTAAATATTTAAATAATATGTTATTTTTATAAAATATCAATAGTGTCAATTTTGACACCATTCACTATGTGAATTTAAATAAAAACCAAAAATAAAATATCTTGGAACAAAAATATATAATAGATCCCTAAAATGTCATATTCATCAAAAAATTTCATGGGGAATATAAATTTTTTCATATATTATTTATTTTAATATTTTTAAAACCATTTATTTGGTATATCTCTTAATAAAATAATTACTACAACATTTTTTTATAATTATTTAATATACTCATTTGTTGCATAAAAATTAAAAATAAAATTCTATGATGAAGATAAATATAATAACTTTCATAATAATATTTTTACTCGAATTTATCATCTTAAAATAATATCATTTAAATTGTTATATTTATAAAATTGTGAAGGTGACATCTTTGACATCATTTAAAATAAAATAGTATAAATGTCCTAATCGGTTTTATAAGGCTCAAAATGGTCCACAAATCGACCCTTGGATGCTTCATGTATAGATATACTCGACCAATAATTTTTTGTCATGTTTTTGGTCCTTTTGATAGGTATTGTTATTTTAATAAAAACAATATTATTGATTTTTCACTAAATAAATAATTTCTTCATCATTAATGTCTTAGCTATTAAGGTAATTAAATATTTCATAAAAATTACAAAAATTACCATGATAAATAGAAACGTTTTACATTTCAAATTAGTATTTATATTCAAATTTATATTCTGTATAACCATATATTAAAAATAATCTAATTATTAAAGTTTGAGTGAGACATTTCACTTTCATTTAAATAAAATAAATAAAAGGTATTAATCAAATACAAGTGGGTTACATTAGATTCCACTTCTACCAAAGTATGATTTATGTTAAAATATAATCATCCAATTAGGACAAGTGTTAGGGTAATTTTATAATTTTATAATTACCATTAATTACATGATTTACCTTTAACTATGGTAAATAAAATTTACCATAGTTAGTATTCATGATGACTTAAAATAAAAAGTAGCTTATTAACATAATTTGGACCTACTGATTCCAAATATGGATTCCATTTTCCCAAATTCAAATCATAGAAGTTGCAAAAATTAATTTAAAATTAATCCCGTTGTTATGAAAACGAGTTTTAAAAGTTAAAACATTGCGAAAGATTGAAATGATTTTAACTATGAATTCAATGTAAAATCATTGATAATGAAAAACATTATATTAAATGGTAAAAAAATATTCTATTTATACTTAAAACCCATTAAATATTATAATTTAACCATATAAATTATTACGATGAAAAAAAGTTGTTTTAAATTAAAATATAGTGTGTTTTTACTATTCATTAAAATATGAAAGTTATCAGAATAATATGAAACATTTATCCAAAGTAAATTTTTATATCCTAATTCTAAAGAAGAATTTTATTTTGTCAAAATAAACTTATAAACATCTCAAAAATTATATTTTAACTGGGTGCGCCATCAAAAGGTAGTAAAACTGCATTTTTTGATGAGTACTTATTTTTCCCGAAAAAATTATTTTGTTCTCATAAGATGTTATAAGAAATGTCTAAGATTAATAATAATGTTATAACATTCAAAATTTAGTCAATACTATTCGTAACGTATATTTTATAATAATATTATAAAAATATATTATTGTTTAGTGAAGCTCGATATTACGTACTACACACGCTATCGAGGAAGGTCGTGATTGCATGTAATACAAGCTATGTCAAGGTTGTGTGTAGTGCAAGCTCAATTTCTTGTTGTGTATAAGATAATTAAAACTTATTTCATTTATATATTAAACTAAATCTATACTTAATGTTGCATAGAATAATTTCTACAAAATGAACTTGGAATTTTGTGTAACACGAGCCAAGAATAGTGTTGTGTATACTGCAAGATAAGACAGTGTTGCATATAGCACAAGATAAATTTTCATTAGCATACAACACAAGACATCAATGAAATTAAATATAATAATTCTCATAAAATCTCGTGTTGTTACAGGTTGGTAACCCCACAAGATCCATGAATCAAGTAATTTTTTAAAGCCTTATATAACTGAGGATGAATTGTCTTATCTAGTATTTCATTTTGAATAATTTGATTAACATAAAAAACAATTGAAATATAATAAAAAATTGAAAGAAATCCAATTATATGGACATGAGGAAGACTTCTCTTTTGAAATTAAATGGTATAAAATAGTCAATACATACTTAAAAATGTACACAATAATGTAATCAATAAAAATTAATATCACTTTAAATGAAATCTTAAATGATATGTAAAATTCCTAGATTCATACCAATTGTGTACTTTCCAAAAAATTCATCCATTACATCATTCTTTAGATGACCCACCATCATATTTAATACTCTTAAGATTATTTGTGGGATGTATTCGGAAAATGTTTTTGATTTCTAAAAGATCATTCAATCTCTGTCCAGAATGGGTTTAATGTGAATGTTCTGAACAAATCCTAATATTTATCCCAATTAAAAATAGAAATTTAATATTTATAGTTAAAAATCATTTATCTTAGACCACTAGTAAAAGATAATGGCATAATCACACAACCTCCATAGAGTGAGTTATTACGCTCAACTCTGAAGTAAGATTTATGTTAACTATTATGTAACTCAACTCTCAATTGTTCATGATTCAACTAAATAAATTATAAAAGGTAGTATTCTACCATAGTATATAAATCTCAAAATTTTATTTACACAATCTTATAGAATGTAATTGTGAATACAAATGATTATTTTGAAATTTAAAATCATATAAAATGTACCATGTTGTTATTAATCAGTTTAGTTTCTCACATTATTGGGTAGAAAAATTGTGTTACAAATTATTGGAATACCCATATTCACTAGTTTCATATATCAAAGGGAACTACAATGAAAAATATAGTGGATGATCATTATATCAATGTTGCATTTCACCTGTTTGACTTTGAAAGATAATAACATTGGTCTTCTGGAAATCTACAGTTTTATCAGCTATGATAATTTTGTTTTCTAAAGTTGTCGTAAATTTTTATATATTTATTTCAGAGTAGATCTTTCCAATTAGATGAAGTCTATGTTTTGGAGTTTTAGTATATTTCAACAAATCTCTTGTAGTTCAGAAATGTCAGATTAATTAATTTCATTCATCAAACACACTTTTATGATTTCTCACTATTACAGGGTTGATATGAATCATTTATTCAGTTATATCTGGTCTCCATGGAATTAAAATTTCGGAAATAATAGGAAAATGTCACTATTGTCAATGTAAAATCATAATAATTAATCTCAAACCAGCAATTCAACTAAAAAAATTAATTTTGTAATCTAATTATTTCTTTGTGTCAAAAATATATATGTATGCATATTTTAGTGGTTTTACATCATCTAGAAGTAATCTAAAAATGTAAAAATAATATTTTCCATGGATTACATAAATATATGTTGTGCATAAACTATTTTGGGAGTCACCAATTCTACCACTCATTTATGTAAATGAAAACAACCGATTATTAATTTGAATATTGTCATAGAATTCTCTAGTATCCTTTGAATGATCAAATAAAATCAGAATCATCATGTACTCTGGAGGATTTCAAAAACGTTGTAACTATATTTTTTGAAATGAGAAAAATATTGAAAACAGTGACGAGTGTTTTCTACATCAAAAAATTACTCATTCATCGAACAAAAACATTGCAGGAAAATATCTATAATAGTGTACATCCTCACCTAGTTCATAATAATCTATATAATATAAATATATAATTCGATGTCTTATAAAAATTTATGTTAATATACGTCGTAAAAAATAGATCATATTCTTATTATTAAGTTAATATAATCTACTAAATTGAATAACTTGTAACCAAAAACAGAGGAGAATAATAATAATATTTTTCATTTTAAATTTTTGAAACACAAAATTTAAACAATTCATTATAATTTTTAATGTAATTCATGTTCTGAAATGTAAGTCTATCTACCTTGGAAAAATTTAAGTATTAATGAGATCAATATTTTAATTAGATACATAAAAATTTATTATTAAAAATAGTAGTTTGATTAATTTAATAGGATACCAATATAGTTGTGCATTGATTGAGTGAAAAAATATGATTTTTTAATATCGTTATTAATGATATATTTTCTCTAAGGATTGATCAAGGAGGAAATTATGTATGGATAGAATGAACAATTTTCCTTTATTAAACAAAAATACATAGGTAATACACTAATAAAATATTAGAATTATATAAGAAGAAATCATAAAATAAAGTCAATTTATATTATATCTCAATAAGTTATGAACATGGTTTATAGCACGATACAGTGATATCTAAGACACTTTTTTTATCAATAAGATCTTTTGGAAGTTAGTTTCTGCATTCTAAGCATGAAATTACTTAATTTTTGTAAATTTAGAATATTAAAAGCGATAATGTTTTTTTCAGTATGTAAAAAAATAATAAAGAATACAGTATTTCATCATCAACTATTTTTATTTAATCAAATCCATCATGCAGTGATTTCACCATGATCATGATAGTTGGATAATATTTATTTATATATATCTAGGATATTTTTCATTTGAGTAGCTGAATTAATATAGGGTTTTCCAATTATGTATTGTAAAAAATATCCTACAATAACTAAAAACATCTTACCAACCTCATATTTTAGAAAAATCATTACATTATTTGGTGAATGAGAGTTTAACATATAAATTATAAACATAATTTCAAAAAATATGTGAAAGGTACCATTTATAGTCATGTTTGATAGTGGAATTTAGTTTTCAAGTTGTATCTTATTTTGATCTAAACATGAATGACTTGTTTTATTGGAAATAAACATCAGGAATTTTTAGTTTGTGTATCTGCATCCAGTAGAGTGATGTGAATTATTTCAATATACCTTTTAATATATTTCCTTGATTATAAAAAATTATGTTCACAAGATACATTTTTTTTAGGGAAAATGTTGTATTTCTATGTTCTAGGTGATTTATCAGATGATTCGAAACAAAGTCAAAAATCAATAGTGGTTAGAATAAAAATTAAAATATACACAACATGCACATTATAAAAACATCTCATTTACCATTTCTCAAACACTGTTCTGTCAACCATGGTCCACAACCATGTTGCCAATTAGAGGAAATTCATTTTTTATTTAGTGATCACACACCATGTGTGAACATATATAAGAATTTTTTAGATTTGAATGACATAACACACTATATGTTCCTGGGCCACATGATGTGTTACCTGACCTTCAGACATTCAATAGTTTGAAGTCAACATGTGGAATAAAAATCAACCCTTAGAGGAGAAAATTAAGAAAAGTTAGTTCACCCATGTACATGACATGTACTTCATGTTACAGACCATGTAATTTATTTTTCTATAAATATAATAGTGGGCCTCTGAGTGTGGTGTTGGAAATATAAGTGGGAGGTGCTATAGGTCCACTGATTGATCTACCCCAATTTCAGATTTGTGTTTTCTCTTATATTTTCATTTCCAATTTAGTTTAATTCCCCATTTCCTTCATTCCTTACTCTTGAATATGTGGAAGGGGTTTAGTTTTATCTTAAACCAGTCCCAATGACCTTGTTCATAAGTGGCTATTTTTATTTTAATTAGTTTTTAATATATATTAATGGTTTCTTGTGTTTCTAATAATGGTGTGCTTCATTTTTTAGGATTTTTATTATAATTCCTTAAATAAATCAGAGTCTATAATTACTATTGGTGTCATCATAGAACATGAATGACACAAATTGAGAAAACTAAAGGAGTTACACTGGGTGATTCCATGGACATTAGGTGATCTAATTGCCTTTATTTTGGGGTTAATGATCCTAAACATGTAGTTAGATATTAATCATCAGGAAAATGATTACCAATTTTACATGTAATTGTCTTTTTGGAACCAAAAAACAAGAATATAATTAAATCCCCAAGGGAAATATGTTAATTAATAATTTTAATAATTAATAATGATTATTGACAAAACCCAATTTAATATTCAACACTGATATGATTTTTTTTTCATTTTCTGTCATTTCTCTTATTTTAATCAAATTTTCAAAATAGTGTTTATTTTCACCCAGTTCCCTTCAATCATATTGTTTTTTGGATAATTGTATAATATTCAAGACTTGTTCTTAACATTTCTTCTCTATTATCGTATGGGATCAACCCCAACTGCCGCTAGCTAACCGGTTTTTCAGAGCATAGGGGAACAATACTTTCAATTTGAGGGACCTTTCAAGGAGACTTTTCAAATTATAGTTTTATTGTTGGGGAACCTAGAAATTAGTAGTGAGAATATGAGTTGAGGTTGGTTTACATAGAATTTTCCTTTTTCTTTTTTTAATTCTTTTCTTGGCACCCTTAAACCAACATTATTATATATTATTATTCAAATAGAGTTTTTTATGATCCTATATGGAGGGATTTGAATCCAAATTATATAGAATTTTTTTTCACAAAGCTAGAACTATATTATTGGTACGTGGATGATGGGTTAATATACCAGGACTAACCTTATAAATACATCACCCTACCCATCTATTATTCTCTTTCAGTTTCCTCGAGAAAAATTGAATGATAAATATAGATGATGAAATATTTTACCACACGTTAGTTGGACCAAACCAAATGATTAGGAAAACATGGTACCATAGTTTAACAAATTTTAGGGATAATCTACTATATGGATTATCTTCTTGAGTTTGAGGGTGGGTGTCTTAACCCTATTTCAACTGCAGAATCATGTCATGACTTGGGGCCCTCTTATTATACAATATAAATTTCTGGAAATGATTATCCAAATTCTAATATTGAATAAGGGAATGCATCATGCCCCTCAGTCAATTACATACCATATATGGATAATGCATGTTTTTAGCTTCATTTTTCCTACATAACAAAGAAGGAACCATAGAAATTGGGAGATGTACATGATTATAAAAAGGCACATGTCCAAATTTATAACCTACAATCCACAGATCAGGGAAACTACATGTCACCACCTTGACCTCCAGAAGTTCAATAAAATAAATTGGAAGATGAGGCCAGAAGATATATGCGGTGGTTCACTCAGTGAAAACCACATCCGAATTTAGATTATGTGTAACTACCTTAACTCTAGGAGAGACACATACCTAAAATAAGGATCATGTTGGGAAGAAACATAGAAACTCCTCTATCTCATATCCCTTAATTTTCTATTTTTAATAAAAATACAATGTTTACTTCCCTCCCTCATGTCGTATACCACCCTTTCTCTCATCCACAGTAGAAATGAGAATAAATTGATTTTACGAACCACATGTACCAACACACATGGTGTGTAATTTTTTAATTAATGTATATTATAATATAAAATTTTAATAAATAAATATTAATTTAGTTAATAAGTATGAATGAAGAATGATCTAATCGAATGGTCTTAAGGATGTATCTAATTTATCGTTGGTTAAAATTTTTCTACACTCTCTTTTGGTACAAGATTTATTTTTTTTAATAATATTTTTATGTAAACGATATGCTTCATGTTTTCATAACTAAATAAAACTATTTCAAAATAATAAAAATCTAGTGGTGAGGCTGAATTGGCTAGAAGATTCATATCCCATGTGTTCAAAACACCCATGTTCAAGTCCTAGAAGCAAGTTGAGTTCCATCCCTATCACTAAAATTAATCCCCAGATAATTAATTTCAATAAGATTCATATGTGTTATATTTTCATTAATATAAAAAATGATATAAAAAATATTAAATCACTCAAGGGTGATTTTGGATTATTGTACCTGTCAAAACCTAGGGTAAAAGGTCCGAGGTTTGAATTTGGATGATATTCCTATAACATCCCATTATTTTACTAATTAAGAATAGAATCCATGCATCCCACTTTTTAATGTGCAATAATACAACTATGTCTTATATATTAATAGAAAATAAAACCTTTACTATTATGTCTATATCTCAAGTGGTTGAGGGCATGTATTTGGGTCAGCCTGGTTATTGGTATGAATCATGCCCCAAGCACCAGACTAAAGGTTGTTGTTCCCATTTTATAATTTTATAAAACTCAGTGTGTTTTTATCTATAAACTACATTTATCATTTTATTTTCATATATATATATATATATATATATATATTTATAAATATAAATTATTATATAGATAATTATAATAAATATATGTTAAATATTAATCATCATTATAATTTTAAAAAACCTATATACATAGAGTGTACTAAGTAATACATACCATGTTTCCTCGATTTATATATCAGGAACCCTAAATAAGTTGATCCCATATCACAAAACCCCACCCAATTTTCCTCCCCATGATTCTTCCTCCATACACCTCTCAGCCTGCCTCATTCAAATACTGGGATTATAATAATTTTACACCGCAATCATATACTCATTTCATTCCATGATCTAGGTAAGACATTGATCACCCAATATATCTATTTTTTAGAATCTATAGGGTATTTTTTTTGATCGTGTATGGTTTCCATCCATAGAACTATAGTACATGGGTTAAACTAAAGAACACATGTCATGTACATTATGTACATGGCCACACATGCTAAATTCGGAATTTGAAGATACATGATATGTATATTCATCACATGTAATGTATTGTACCCTATACCTAGCTTGAAGAATGAAATCATGTCTACAAAACCACATGATCAATATCCCATGTATCAACACATTATGTGTGTGTGTTTGGAAAATTCCATTTATCATCTCCCTAAAAACATAGTCATGCAATGAAGAATTCATGGGTTGGTGGTCATGTTCTGTCATATGGTGTATGTTCCCTCTCTACTTGTTTTCTTTTATGTATTCTTCCCCTCTTGGAATATGTCATGTTTTGGCGCACACACATTGAAGATCCCATTTTATGTCAAAAGACATGTTTTTATTATTCAAACATTATAATTTTCATTTTTTCCAACACATTCCCACACGTTGTATTTATTTAAAACACATGGGTCATTGTCTAGATCGCACTGCATGACATGAAATATATATCAACATTTTGTGTAGATTTATTTTTATAGATTATCACTATTTATATTTTATTTAAATTTTATTTTCTTTTTTTATATTTTGTGGTTCACCTTTTAGATCAAGCAAGATGACGATAGAGTGTTTGGGATGAATTATGTGCTTACTACTTACCAATACTTACCCACACCCCTTCAGATCTACCTTAAGACACAAGTAGTGCCTTTGGAGACAGATTGTATTGTTTCCTAGCTTCCAACCATTGTGATAATCCCACCATTACTCCTATCTCCTCCAACTTCGATAATTATTGATGATCCTAGTATAGAAGATTGTAAAGCTATAACCACTCCATTATGTGAGACCATTCCACCTTAAATATTCTCTAGAACATCATATACATCTACAGCCTCGACTAATACACCTACTAACATGACCGTTAGGCCTTATTTCATAGAATATGATGCTCCATCACATCCGTTTCTAGCAACATCCCTACCCCTACTACACCCCTACCTGATATTTAATTGGTGACATCCTACATCACACCACCCTTGATGAGTTTTCCTTGCATGATTCATCTAAGAGGCCAATTATTGGATATTATTATTCCACATTATCTGGGAGTCTAAGAGAATATAGAGAATCTCCTTAGCTATACACATCTAATCGATAATCTTCAATTGAATAGTCCAACATTCTAATATTTATTTAGGGATTTTATTGCTTCATTTGAGTTCGACTGAACAACCTAGAGAGCCATGCCCCATTACACGGTTAATAGTATATAATTAATGTTAACCAGGCAAGAATTTTTCCATACCATGGTAGTGTTTGGTCATGGGTTTCATTATGAATATTTCTCGGTGTGGTTGGAGCTTACTGATCCTGACCACAAGTATGCTCAGGTCTCCCCAAAGAGTACCCTTAAAATTTCCCCTCCCATCTATTTAACTCATTTTTTCTCTATTATCACCCTTTTCCATTCTATGAGGATATGGGTGTCATGTCCATACATGATATGGTTCTCATTACAAGCATTGTCCTATAGAATTACCCAGACCTCCCATACTTCACAACTTCTTATTTCAACTTCATGATAACTGTCTTCTAGGGATACATGAATGGTGGATTCTATGACACCTGATTGCCACACTATCAACTGGTGTTTGAGCCATATAATCCTCATGATCACTGAGGTTATCCTATGTGGATGGAATTTGTCATGATTTTTTGCTTGAGGATGGTTGAGAGGTATGAATATGCCATTGTGCTAATGCAGGATGACCCAACACAAGCTATTGTGAGAGATGACCCACCTACCACAATGGTGATGATGATCTATTTCCACTCCATCCACCATGGGATATTTCTTCTCCAAACCTCCCCAATTCTTCCTCAATTCACTACACTTACACCATTCCTTCTTCTTTTAGACCATGCATAGCCTCACATCCACCTAAAACTTCTGCTGAACTCTCTACATAACTCTACTTAAAAACTATGGAGCATTGTCAGGATGTCATGGATCAATGTCGAGATCGGGTAAAGGAGATGTTGCGCCTTATTCATCATCATTTGGGAAATTAATTCACTCTATTGCTTGGTCCTTGATCGTATCCTCATACATTGGAATTATAGGTCTCAATTATTTCACTGAAAAAAATATATGGTATTTTATACTATTAGTTCAGACACTACTTCTATTGTTGTGGATTGAGATGTCCCTGCCAGACCCATCACAGAGAGTGATGACCCAGTACTGACACCTTTCATTGAAGTAGCCCCTATTCTTCCAGATTCCCTTATTTAACCCACTGTATCATTTGAAGAAACCTAGTCATTATTTTTTCACACTTATTCATTATATATATATCTCTATCTCTCTCTTTTGAGTTATTCATGTCATGTCAGGGGTTTCAATCATGCATAATTCTTTCTCCATCTCATCAAAACTCCCGGGTACTTTAGAGCATCAATGGAATATCCTTTTGACATCTTTCTAAATTTTCATGATTTCCATGAAGAGAGTATTATTTTTTAATTCATTTTTATACATTTCATTTGATTACTTCTTTCAGTTATCCTCCTCATCCGATACCAACTATGTATTCTCACATCCACTATTCTTTTTTAGTGTTACACTTGGAGAACCATGTACAAAATTAAGTGTGGGGAGAGTCTCATATCAAGAGTTTTATTTTCCATTAATATAATCCCAGAGGAATAACTAAATAGAAAAAATACATTAAAATATGGATTATTTTTTATTAATAATAATATTATATAATACTTACATAGATGGAAATATTAAAAGTTACATAGGTTTTTTTATTTTAATGTATTTTAAAATGATTTGTGATATAGTTTGATTTTTATTTAAATTTTTGGACATTTTCATTTACTATACTGATCATTTTTATTCATGTCATAACCAAATTGACCCATTAATGTACTCATATTTGATAGGTATTTTAAAAATTTTGACATATTCATTCTCAAGACCTCTTTCTTGAGAGATACTAGAGATATGTATGACTACTATAAAATTCAATTTTTTCCTTCAAAACATGAATATTTTGAATTACATTAAAATGATAGAGTCATTAGATTATTTTTTAGCCCCATTAACTTTGAGACCCAGCCTACATCTGACCTTCGTAAACCCCATAGTGACCATGAACTACCTTGATAAGAAGAAAAATTTCAATCTTATTTACCCTTCCTACCCTAATTCCTTTTTAATACTTCTTGACTCTTCATTTTACCTTTTATGATGGGATTTGGTTATTCGGGGTAAATTATGGTGAGTGAAAATGAAATTAAGTGTGGGGGATGTCACCACATTTTCATTTGAGTAGAAGGGTACACCAACCACTTTTCATTATATTCCTGAGTGGTCCATTTAAAAAATAAAATATTAAAAATAGGTATAGATTTACTCATTAAACATGATTATGGTTTATGAACACATGTTGGCAAGGAAATAACATGGCGATGTTGATACTTGATATATATTTTGAGGATGAAAATTCATTGATATTTTTCATTTATTATAGTGCATTATTATTTATGAATCTATCCAATATTTTCAAGCCTATGAGACTATTTATCACGCAATTACCTACCCCCTCCCCCACTACAAAAACATTTTAACCATATTATAATATTTCATGATTTTTGTGATTTTATTTATTAGGAATTCAAGTAAATATTTGAAAGCTAATGGATATATTTCATATTCAATAGAATGAGGGTAAACATGATTAAATTATATTAAGAGATGTGTGTTGAATTTTCTGAAGAGGTAAATCATCAAGTGGAATGTATATTAAATGGCCCCTCACTCGCCCAAATCCTAGCTATGTGGCTACTTCTCTACCTTTTTCTCCGTCTTGGGTTTTCCCATTCACCATGATAATGCTCATAGCCTCTCTTGTTTCTTTCATAGCCCCTTCATCTCATCCCCTCCTTGACTGAAGCTGTTGTAGGTGCATATGTTATTCACCTATCACCTCCCCTCTATCCATTTAACCAATGTGCATTTGACCACCATCTGGGTTTCTGTGATGGAGAGTCAGACATCTTAGGTTGGAGTCGGTGGTGGTTTTTGGTTAACTCCTTCTCCTCTTCCTTTAATTACCAACCCACGAGGCTCAACTTCATCCATGTCGGGCTTGATGTGGGTCTCATAATATCTTGGAATGGTGTTGGAGGGGGACCAATATAATTCCTTATCTTGTTCTTAATCAACAATGACATATTTTCCTCTTCAGATTGGTACTTTCATTTCTCCTTACTGGGATTTTCATTATTATGGCAAATATTAGTTTCTTTTTGGTTATTAGTTCGTATTTTATGTTTATGTTAGTTTGTCGATGATGTGAAATTCCTTGAAATGGTCATAGTTTTAGTAGGTATTTTCATGTTGGATGAGTCTTCTATTTTTGGAAGATTAAGCCACCCAACTCTTCCCTTGTATTGCCCTATCCACATAAGCCCAGAGTCGGTGCATTATTTCAATACATTTGCATATTAACTAGTAATCAAGTCCATAAAGACCCATCAATTTAGAAGTCTTGGAAAATACATTACATATATGAACGTTACATTACATCATGAAAAAAACATCAACAAAATTTTGTCCCCATTTGAAAAAACTTATTTTCTTACCCTATCCATGTGGATAAACACTAAAATACTTCATCACATCCTAGGAAAAATAAAACATAGAAAGGGGTGTGCTCAAATTCTCAGTATGTTTAACAATATAGGATAAACTTTCATAAATAAGAATAAACATTTAAGGAAATGTATAAGCCTAATATAATCATTTTAAATGTAAACATTAGAATAATATGGAAAAGATAAAATCAAATAATTCCATTTACTTATTCACATGGATATTATACTAGTCAAATAATCACATGCAATATCAAAACCACTTTCATAATGATGGAATGCATAATGCCAGACTTAATAACCACATAGTGAAGGACTTATGCCAAGACTACATATAATATTTTGTCAATTCCTTGTGCCAAGAAACTAGTTTGTCTCTTGAGACCTACCGGAGTATCTAGGATATATAGCACGATCAACCCGTCACTTACTAAGTCCAATGCATTCCTCATATGAAAATGTTTAAACATAGCATCCAAATTATTATTAAAACTAGCATACGAAATGTCAATATTCTATCCCTAAACCGTGAATGGTTTAAAAATAACACATCGATAGAAACAAATATGAAAAAAACTTCAATAAATTATTTAAGACTTGTATCATAATAAAGAAACTTCAATGAATTTTAAAATCAATCAATGGATGTTGACTTAGATGAAAATGATTTGTAAAAATATTTGAGAGAAATATACCTTTTTCATTAAAACATTTAAAAGTCACACAATTTCGAATGGAATACATTTAATGTCATTTTTTAATCAATGTTTCCCATACAACATTGAATCTTTTTAAAGGAATTAGCATTTTATAAACAATCAAGTCTATATAAATAAATCCTTAAACCCCATTTATAAAACATGGACTTTAATGCGAAAGGTTTAGAAGAATAAATCATTAAAACATATGAAATGATGTTTCAGTAAAATATGACCTTAAAATAATACATTTTAATACTCTTTCTATGAAATATGGACATGTAAAATAAATATTTCCCAGTAAAAAATGACACATAAACAATATCGAATAGTAATGAGATTGAATAAATAACCCTTGCCTTACACTTTCATTTGGTCAAGGGTACGTTTAACCTCATTTTTAATGACCATAGTGTGTTATTAAATTATACCAGAACCATATTCATATTTATTATATCATAAATGATTAATTTTAAACTTTATACTATACATTTAATAATGATTTCCATGATAAATAAATATTTCGGGTAATAATCTCTTTCTATATCGTACGTGTTTTAACTTGTTATTATTGATCTTATCATTTATATCATGATTAAAAATCACACAAAATATAACACATTATTTATATATCATATATATTTAGAATATAAATATGTATAATAGATAGATATATGAAATAGAAAACCCCATTTATTGAGATGGTAGGTTATACGTACGTAGAAATGTTGTTTCCATTTTAATATCGTATAGAATGGAAGTAAGTGAATAAGATATATGTAAGTACATATATATATATATTCCGTAGAATTATAATTTCAAATATTATAGACTAATTTATAATACTTATTTTATAATTATCATTGAATCATGAATGTGGAAATTAATATCATCGCGTCGTGGAGACGGTAATCCGTACGTACGCAAGAGCGACAATATCATTATATTGATGGTGAAATCATATATAATTGAATGATATATCATATATACAGAATATTTAACATGTAATATTTATTATATACATTAGTTATACTCATTATTATACCCATATAAATAATGATGTCTTTGAGTAACAAACTACACCATGATATGGAGACGGTAGGTCGTATGAACGCACGTATGGTGACTTAGTCATTTATATGATTGATAAAATAATTAAATGGTTGTACCATTTTTATAATAAAATAATAGTATATATAATATATTTGAGTTATTATTTTATAATTGAAACAAAAAATAAAGAGGAAGTGGAAGAAGAAAATAACTTGAAAGTGGTGATGGAATATTTACCTCTTCTTCAGGTTCTTCCTTTTGATTTAATCAAAAATGTACTTTAGGTTGGATTTTTGACCAAAGGATAGATTCTAGGATTAAGGGAGGAAAGTTTTAAGGATATATGGTATGGTGTTTCCCCTAAAAAAGGATTTGGATGTGTGAAATTAAGAGAATGGGAAGTGCCCTTTTACAAGAGAGGTGAGGGTCACTTTAGGAAAAGCTGGAAATATTATTTTATAATGAAATAATATTCAGTTTCTAATGGGTTAAAAATAAATTATTTAATATAAAAGGTGGTTATGGGTCTAAAACCTCTCATCCAAGTGGTTTTAGACAGTTTTAGATCATAATATTACCCTTATATTTTAGATTTAAGTCTTAGTTAAGTAGTTTTACATTTACCATTTATCTTTATATTTTTATATTATATGGTTAATAAACATTCTATAACATTCCAATAGAAACCCATGTGGTTAATTATTAATATATTTAACCTTATATATGTTATTTGTGAGAACCTTAGTTTTTTAGGAATATTATATCAATTAATAATATAATATTTGTTTTAAAAACACAATTATGTCAATTTTGACACTATTTAGTATTTCATTTTTTTAAAATCCATAAAAAAATTATCACTTCGAATAAAATTTATTTAACCAACCCTAACATGTCTTAGTAACCTAGAAAATAATTTTAATTAATCATAAGTCTTAATTTACATTTATTTGGATATTTATAATATCATTTATTTTAATATTTTATTAATAAGGTAATTACTGCATCATCATTGTGTTATAAATAAACTAAATTATATCATGTCGAAAAATTATAAATAAAATACCATTATATAGGAACTATTTTCATATTTAGAATTAATATTTATAGTCCAATTTATATTTTTTGTATCCCCATATTAAAAATCTTTTAATTATTAAATTTTGAATTTAACTCTTTTAACTCAACTTTTTATAAAATAATAATAAATTTCATATTCTATTCTATGTAGACCAAAGTGGTTAGTATTTTATTACTAAATATGTTTTTGGTCGAATTATACTTATCAAATCGAATTAGGGCTTGTGTTTGGGTTATTATGATATCATTTTTACCCACAATTACACTATTTTCTTTAGATCCTGGTAAATAAAAGTCAAAAGTTATTATTCACCAAAAATTATTTTCATCTTATTGAACCAAATTTTACTTACTGATATTAATCTTGTCTCTAGGATTTTTAAAATTAAAATCACAGAAGTGGTAAAATTATGTTTTATGCACATTTGAAAATTCCCCTAGAAGGTGGGTAAAAGACGGTAAAATGTTCGATAAAATTTTGTATATTTAAAATTATTATAAAATGAATCCAATGAATTACATTGAAAATGTATAGGTAATATGTAGATATTTTGACCTAAAATAAATTAAAATAAATTAACTATTTATTTAAATAAAAATTTGGTTTTAAATAATAATACAGTGTTTGTCACTATTCATCCAAAATTGAAAGTTTTCAGAAAAATACCAAAAATTTACCCAAAACTAATTTTCATATTCTGAATTCAAAAATAAAGTCTATTTGAAAAAATTCAAAACATTGAAGTTTCATTTATTAATATAAAATTAAATCCCGTTATCAAAACCAAAAAGTGGGTTTTTAAAAAATAAATACTATCAAAAGATTGAAATGTGTTTATGTCAAATTTAAATGTGAAACTACATATAATGACCTAAATTGAATTAAATAATAAAAATTTAATCTAATTATTCTTCCAAACCATTCTAAATAATAATTTATCACTAAAAATTATTCTAATTAAATTTTTTTGTTTCAATTAAACGTAGTATTTTTCACTATTCGTCAAAATATTAACGTTATTGGAAAAGTAACAAAAATTAATCCAAACTAAATTTTTATGTCCCACTTCTAAAGAATATTTTCAAAGTGAATATATAAAAGTGTGAAATGTTGGTTTTAAAAAGTTTTCTCCATTAAATGGTGGTGAAATTTCATTTTTTTGAAAAATACTTATTTTCTCCTAAAAATGAATTTGTTCTTATATTATTTCTAAGAAACAGATAATATTGATGTTAAAATTATATAGATTATATAAGATTCAAAATTTAGTAAATACTATTCATAACCACTTTTTGAATGGTTAGTTTAGTAAGTTTCGGTAAGCTCGAACTCTGTGTTGCGTGTAGTGAAAGCTATTTAATTACTTTAATTAGATAACGTACTATGAAATCACGGGGTGATACATTATCCATTACTTAAATAAACTGTATCCTCACAATTTTATATTGTTCTTCAAATATAAATGGTAAAAAATATAAAAATACCATTGTGGAAAACCCCACATTAGAAATTGGGTTAATAAAATTTAATCTTAATTAGAGGGAAAGAGAAATGAAAAAGTCACCACCAAATCATGATCTCATTTAGAAGAACATTAGTAAAAATTAGAGACAGATATTTGGATGAAATATGTTTATAGGGAGTGATTGAGGTCATCAATCACAAACATGTGTTAAATTGAGAGAATCAAATCCTCCAATCTAAGATGATGTAAAATATCATCTGTTTAAAAAACATATGGCCTTAGGATAAAACATTTTTGGGTTTATAATACCTTTCCTAAATTCAAGAAATAATTTATTCAAAGAATAAGAGGAAAAAATATATATTTATATATACTTGACAAGTATAGTTTCATCCTTTAACTACATTCTACCAAGAACTCATCTTTCACTAAAAAAGATAATATAATTACAAAATATTCTATTTATCCGAATCGTATAGGGTTAAAAAATGAATTTATATTCGTTTTTCAGAATATTTGAAAAAAAACATTATTTAAACCAGGAAATCATGTAGGATAGTGGTAGGTGATGCTCTGCCACCCTTTGGTTGCTGGTTTAGGTCTTGCGGCCTTGCCGGACACGACGGGTTGTCTCCCGACCTCCGGGTTTTTATTTTTATGACAATACAAATATAATTTGAAGAAATTATTTATTCATAACTATATTATACAATGTCAATCATATTTGATTCTAACCTTTAGAAATATCTAAAATACTTCGGTTCAAACTCACAGTCCAAAATATATAAGGAAGTTAAACACAATAAAGATCATTTTTTCCAAGTAATAACAAGTGAATACTTTCATCATGTATTCTTTTAAAACACGGTAACACCTGAATTATTATATAACTGTATTTATTACAATCATGATCCCTTATTCCTTATATAATTGTAGATATTCTCCTTATATCCAAAACTATTGTAAACTCCAATAATGATGGAATATACAAATCATTAATCGGTTTCAAGGTAGTAAAGAATATTCATTATAATTTATCCAAATCAATCATATCTTATTCCAAGCTCACTAACTCAGTATTAGAACCATATTATGGTTTATCTTCCTCTCAAATATATATTTTCCAAAACATTTAACCTTCTATTGAGTCACTTTTCTTGGTTCCACACAATCTCAAGTCCTTAATGAAATAGTGTTGTAGTACAATACCTATATACTTTATAATTCTTATAACATGTACAACATTAATAAAATTATAAAATGAAACAATAATTTAACAATATAAGAAATCTAATCATTCAACTTCATCTTCAGTAGTATCTTAACATTATTATTATCCAATAGTAGTATTTGGGGTACACTATGATGATTTATACATTGATTTACCTAGTGTCCCAACTCCTTACAGATGAAGAATTGTACATTTGACACCTTTTTCTTACCCTTGAAATCACGTACTTGGTGTCCTTTTTCTTTACACATATAACAAACTCAAATTCCATTCAATAATTTACCAAGGTTATTCTTTCCATAGTTATCACATATGGGAAAATCCTTCTTTCCTCTCTTCCCTTTATCCATATTTCTCTCTTCCATCCTTTTCTTCTCTTTCTTCCCTTTAAATCCATAGGACTCAGAGAATTCTATAAGTATCTTTTTAACACATGATAATATTTCTTCATGTGATGGGAATATGTGGGAGAGTATTTGTATTTTAAATTTTGGATTAATACCCTGAAAGATATGATCATTTTTAATCTTTCGATCATGAGTATTCTGGAATTCTCATTCCTTCTACTAGGCGAAATTTCTAATAAGCAGAAAACACTAGGTTAGTTTATGAATCACAATGCATAATTGAAACCTTGTGAAATACCTAACGCAAATTGAATACATTATTCATATAATCTATAATCATAAAATGTTTTCTGTGAGGCAGTATTTACTCTTAAATTCTTCATAATGGCTTGTAATGATAATGTGAATTATCCTAAGCATATCCCCTGGGAGTGTCGTAACCAAGAGTGAAGGAAGGCACATTGCCGTGTATCAGGATACCCCAGGTCAGCCCAAAACGCATTTTCAAAGCTTTCACTCCTAGGTACATCTATGTAAGAGCCGCATCTACCTTCTCAAATCCATAAAAGGATGTATGATTGAAAAATACCCAAATTCTCTAAATTACCAAAATTTGAGGAAGTCCATCTATACTAATCCTCAAATTCTATCTAAGGGATGTTTTCTCTAATCAGAGTTTATCTAAATCTATTTCAAAGGTTACTGTTTAACTTCCTATGATACCAACTGTAATTCCATTACCCCAAAATCCCAGAGTCGGTGAATTATTTTAATACATTGTCATGATTACAAGGAATCAAGTCCCGAAAGACCGATTAGTTTAGCAGTCTTGGAAAATAGATTATATACATAAAGGTTACATTACATCATGAAATAAAAACATCAACAACATTATATTCGCTTTTAAACACATTTATAT
This sequence comes from Viscum album, assembly GCA_963277665.1. NCBI lineage: Eukaryota > Viridiplantae > Streptophyta > Magnoliopsida > Santalales > Viscaceae > Viscum > Viscum album. The sequence continues at coordinate 1,350,489,003 of OY728153.1, read as the reverse complement.
CCTTATCCTATCCCTATAGGTCAACCATAAAATACATCTTCACATCCTGGGAAAAATAAAACCTAGAAATGGGTGAGCTCAGATTCTCTGTAAGGACAACAATATAACAGAAACGTTTATAAATAAGAATAAACATTTATGGTAAAGTAAAAGACTAAAACAAAAGCCTTTTAAACATTAACTTTATAATAATATGGAAATTATAAAATCATATAATGCTATTTACATATTCATATGGATATTCTACTAGTCTGATAATAACATGAAATATCAATAGCCACTTTCATGATGATGGAATACATAATTCCATACTTCATAACCACATAGTCAAGGAATTTTTCCAAGACTACAAATAAGATTTGGTCAAGGCCTATGCCAAGACACTTTGTGGTCTCTAGATACCTACCGATGCATATTGGAGCTATAGTGGGATCCACCCATCACTTACTAAGTCCAATGCATTCCTCATGTGGAAATATTTAAACATAACATAAACATTTACATTAAAACTATCATAAGAAATGTCAATACTTTATCCATAAACCATGAATGGTATAAGAATAACACAACCATAGTCAATCATATCACAAAACTGTCAATAAATTATGGAATATTTGTATCATAACAAATTAACTTCAAACAAGTTTAAAATACATCAAAGGTTGTTGACATAGATAAAAATGATTTGTAAAAATACTTGAGAGAAATATTACTTTTTCGTTAAAACATTTAAAAGTCACACAATTTAGAAAGGAACACAATTAAAGACATTTTTGAATCAATGTTTCTGAAAACACTTTGAGTCTTTTCAATGGAATTAACATTTTAAAAACATTCATGTCCATATAAATAAATCCGTAAAACCCATTTTTAAAACATGGACATTAATAAGAAATGTTAAGAATAAAAATTGTTAAATAATTTCGATTGATGTTTTAATAAAATATTACCTTAAAAAGAATCCATTTTAATTCCCTTTTATGAAACATGGACATGGAAAATAAATATTTCCAAGTAAAAACTTACACATAAACAATCTCGAATAATAATGAGATTGAGGAATTAAACCTTACCTTGCACTTTCTTACGGTCGGGGGTATGTTTGGCCACCTTTATAATGACAATAGTATGTTATTAAATAACAAAATAACCATATTAATATTTATTATGTCATAAATTATTCATTTACTACTTTATACTACCCATTTAATAATGATTTCCTTATTATATTAAAATTTTGGGTAATAATCGATTTCATTATCATACGTGTTTTAACTTGTTATTCCTGATCATATCATTTAGATAATTATTTAAATACTTCTAGATTATAACACATGATTTATATATCATATATATTTATAATATAAATATGTATAATTGGTAGATATATGAAATGGAAAACAACGTTTATGGAGACGGTAGGCCATACATACACATAAACTCTATTTCTGTTTTATTATCGTATTGAATGGAAGTATGTGAGTAAAATATATGTATGTACACAAAAATATATATATATTTATATATCTATTAAGTATAATTATTATGTCATATATTAAATATTTATTAATAATCTATATTATTATAATTATCATTGAATGGTGATTGTGGGAATGAATCTCACAGCATCGTGGAGACGGTAATCAGTACGTACGCACGAGCTAAAATATCATTATATTGATGGTAAAATCATATTTAATTTGATAGAATAAAATATATACATGTTAATTAAAATGTTATATTTATTATTTACATTATTTACACTAATTATTATACCCATCCAAATAATGAAGTGTTTGAATAACCAAATACACCAGGACGTAGAGACAGTAAACCGTATGTATGCACGTATGGTGACATTGTCATTTATAGTATGGATAGAGTAATTAATATTATTGTACAATTATTATAATAAAATCATAGTATATAAAATATACTGGTGTTATTATTTAATAATAGAATCAACAAAGAAAGTGGAAGTGGAAGAAGAAATGAACATGAAAGAGGTGATGAAATATTTACCTCTTCTTCTAGTTCTTCCTTTTTATTTGATCAAAAGAGATACTTATGATCAATTTCTGACCAAATGAAGGCCTCTAGGATGAAAGTAGGAAAGCTGATAGGATATTTGGGTTGGGATTGGCCGAGCCAAATGGATTTTTAGAAGTGAAATTATGACAAGGGGGAGTTCTCTTTTATAACAGAGTTGAGGGTCAATTTTGGAAAAGATTGAAATATTATTTTATAATAAAATAATTTTCAGTTTCTAATGGCTAAAAAATGAATTATTTAAATTATAATGTGGGGATGGGTCTAAAAACTATTAACCAATAGGTTTTAGATAGTTTAAGGTCATCATATTAACCATATCTTTTAGATTTAACTCTAACATAAATAATTTGACATTTACCATTTCTCTTTTTATTTTTATATTATATGGTTAATAAACTTTCTATAACAAGCCAAGAGAACCACATGTAGTTTATTATAAATATATATAACCTTATATATGTCATTTTTTCTATCTTTATATTTTTTGGAATATTATATCAAATAATAATATAATATTTTCTTAAAAATCTCAATTACGTCTATTTTGAAACTATTTAGTATTTGATTTTTTTAAAATCCATAAAACCATTATAACATAGAATAAAATTTATTAAAAGAACCCTATCATAAAATATAAACAAATAAAATTCATGTAATTTATTAGACTCCTCAATTTATATTCATTTGGATATTTATAATATCAGTTATTTTAATATTTCATTAATAAGGTAATTAATGTATCATCATTGTTTCATAAATACATTAAATTATATAATGTCTAAAAATTAAAAAAAATTCCATAATATTGTAAATATTATTATCTTTTTAATTAATATGTATAGTCTAATTTATATTGTGTGTACCCCTATATTTAAAATGGTTTAGTTATTAATCATTGAATTTAACTCTTTTAACTCTAATTTAAATAAAATAATAATAAATGTCCTAATCTAATCCATGTGGACCAAAGAGGTTCATATTTTATTCCTAATGTTATTTTTCGTCTAATTATACTTATTCAATATAATTAGGACAAGTGTTAGGGTAATTATGATATAATTGTTACCCTTAAAAACACTATTTACTTTTAACCATGGTAAATAAAAGTCAAAAGTTATCATTTACCAAAAATTATTTTTGTCATATTGAACCAAATTTTACTTACTGATATTAATAGGTTCTCTTGGATTTTTGAAATTCAACTCACAGAAGCGGTAAAATTTCGTTTTATGCAAATTTGAAAATGCCCAAGAAGGTCTGTAAAAGACAGTTAAATGTTCGACAAAATTTCATATATCTAAACATATTATAAAATGAATCCAATGAATTATCTTGAAAATATATTTGTATTATATATCTATTTTGACCTAAAATATATTAAAATATAATAACTAATTATTTAAATAAAAAGTCGGTTTTAAAAAAATTAGTGTTTTTCACTATTCGTAAAAAAATTGAATGTTTTCAGAAAAATACAAAAAAATTTCCCTAAGATAATTTTGATATTACAAATTCAAAAATGAAATCTATTTTACCAAATTAAAAACATTTTAAGTAAAATTTGATACTTTTAAATTAATTCCCATTGTCAAAATCAAAAATCAAATTTATAAAAAGCAAAAACTATCAAAAGATTGACATGTGTTTATATCAAATTTACATGTGAAATTACTTATAATGGACTAAATTGTATTAAATTATAAAAATATAATCATATTATACTTAAAAACCACTAAAATCCATAATTTATCACAATAAAGTTTTTTGATTAATTTTTTTTTCAATTAAAATGTAGTATTTTCAGTATTCATCAAAATATTAATGTTATAAGAAAAGAACCAAAAATTTATCCATACAAAATTTTTAGGTTTCACTTATAAAGAAGAATTTAATATCAACAAATTTATTATATAAAAATATCAAATATAGGTTTTACAAATGGTTCTCCATTAAAAGGTGGTAAAATTTCAATTTTTTTAAAAATAGTTATTTTATCCAATAAATAAATTTTTTTCTTATATTATTTCTATAAAACACATAATACAGATGTCAAAATTATATAGAGTATATAAATTCCAAATGCATTTAACAATATTCATAACCGCTTTTTGAATAGTTGGTTTAGTATGTTGTGGTGTGCTCGAACTCGGTATGGAGTATAGCGCAAGCTATTGAATTACATAAATAAGACAACATACTATAGAATCTTTTGGTGTTACATCCCTGGCCTTGATTCTTATCTCTCCTCAATAGGGTGGAATGGTAATGTGGTTCTTTGGAGCTTTGGGATGTGGAATTTGGGTGGTCATCAGCTTTCCAGAAGGTTATTTCGGCATTTGGTAATCTGGTATGTTGTGAGAATTCGGTTCTGATGAAGACATTCAGATTTTCGGAGAATATTTCTACTTGTTTTTGGTTTTTGTTTCACTGTGGTGGATTTTTAGAGGAACCAATTCTTCATATTGTGGTTCTTTTATCTTTGTTCTTTGTTCTATTCGGATTTTCTTGGTCAGCAAAGTTGGATTCCATTGGACAGATCTCATAATTGGCCTAGTGTGGCCGATATAAAAAACTCGGGATACAGCTCCTCCTTTCATCTAATTTCATGGTTTTAGTTTGAATTTGGTGGCTATATTTTTAGTATTGTAGTACTATATTTTGAATTTTTCAAATTCTAAAAATCTGTAAAGTGACAACACATTGTTAGGTGGCTTCTAAAAATAAAATATAATTGTATTTGGAGGAGTCTTTTATATTTATGAAAAGTTGAAAATTTTAACTAAACGAGGATGAAAGTCATTAATTAAATTATCTAAGAGGAATTTTGAGAACATATTTGGAATGAAAATATATTTTTTTCATTTTAAAATCATATTCTTTGGATGTAATATTTGTAACTATAATTATATTAATGCTTCAATTTATAGATTATGGATTATTACGATTGTATGTTGTGATTTTTTTTGAGTGAAAGAAAATGACTAAGTGTTGGGGAGATTTATGAGCCCCGGTTTTTGTATAAATTTTCATACATTTCATCGAGTTTAAATTTTTTTTTCTCTGGATAAAGCTTTTTTGTGGATAGATTTTTTATTTTCATTTTCTTTGTGATTTTTTAAGAGATTCTACGAAAACTCAAAAAAAATATGTGATTAGAATGAAAATTAAAAGATATGAGGGGTAATTTATAAAAAATTGGCATGCACCCTTTCCCAGACATGATTTCCCATCCCAATGACATTTACAAGTAGATGAACATAGACAACACACCATGTAATCATTATTCATAAATCGTGTATGACCTTCTAGGAAGAATTGGTTTGGATTAAACAAATATTACAATACATGTGTGTTGACACCACAAGTAGTGTGACCTTACGTACCGAAAATGTAACCTTTGAAATGAATAAGTGGCGCATTAGATAACCTTCCAACATAGAAAATGAGGAATATTAATTTGACCATGTGCTTTTGGGTACACATTATGTAGTATATTTTTCTATATATATAGAGAGCCAAGGCTATGTGTTTGGGGTCAAACATCAAGGGGAGGTATTTCCTCTCTACTAATCGGTCTTCATCAAAAACAAATATGAGTTCTTTCCATCTATTTTCATTTTCATTTAAGTATAATTAAACATCCCCCATATTTCCTCACGTATCCATGTTATGGGTTGTGTTTCAAATCAACCTTTATACCAAGATTGTGGACATATGAGAATAAATTTATTGTATTGGGGATCTAATAAATATTAAGGGTTTGGTGTAATTAAAATTATGATGTGTACATTTATTATAATTTTTATCATACAATTCTTTTAAAAAATTGAACTCCACATTTAATCTCAGTGTTGCATCTAACTAAGAACGTCACCAATTAAGAAAAATAAATTAATTTCAAGGAGAGAATATATGACCATTGGGTAAGCCAATTGACTCTATTTTGTGATAATGATCATAGAAATGTTTTAAATAATTAATCATCAGACCATGGTATTATGGTTGTATAAACTTAATTTTTGGTTATCAGTCCAAGATACCATAATTTAATTGAATCCCCTTAGAAAAAAATTTGGTATTAATTTCAATACTCGGGAATGACTATATCGATAACCATAATAGAGTTTCAAGCCTAACACATTTTTTTCCTTCTTGTTATGTTATTTATTCTGTTTTGATTAAATTTTTACAAATTGTTTCACTTTATCAACATGTTCCTGTCATTCATTTTTATCAGTATAACTTAAATTATTCAAGACCTGAGATTAACATTTATTCTTCTTTTAACTATGTGATCGGCCTTGATTTCCACAATGTACCAAGTTAGTTTGATTATAAGGAAATCATACATTAAATTTTTCATTCATTATGAAGGGAGTGGTCATAGAGATACCCATAACACAACATATATTTAATATTTTTAAATAAATAAGTGACTATATGTTTTATTTTGGACTGTGTAATAAATCAATATCACTACGTGTATAGATAATATAGAACTCTTATAAATTTTTTTTCATCATCATATTTTTGTGTTGTCTCATCTCTATATATAAGAATGTGACTCTCAGTCATATCTTCCATTTGTTCTATGCTTATTTTTGATGTTTATAAAACTGGTTTGTTCTATGGAATTAATGATATCATAGATAAGGAAACTTGTCATTATATTATTTTATCTAGGGAAGTGAAATTAAAGGGAACCTATTACATGGTTTGATTTATTTAGTGATAAATTTAACATTTATTCTATAATAAATATACAATTTCCAAATAATGAAACAAATTGTACCCTAGAATAAGTAAATTACCTCTTATGTAATTAGAAACTCATATAAAATTCTAAATCATATATATTGGATACAAAATCAATAAATAAATTGATGCAACAAAGTTATTACCTAGAATAATTAGTCTTACTGATTTGAAATATAAATAATATCAATTAATTGATTAAAAAATCATAACAGATTAAAAAGTAAAATAAAATTTGGAATTAAATAAAACATATTTCAAATTCCAATTCAATACTATAAATAATCCACAATGCAGAAAACCTTTTCATGCAGAAAATGTTTAGGCCTGGTGTAGATCAAATCTCAAAGTGGTAAACTTGAATATAGAGTTCACAAGAAATAGGATATAAAAATTTAGGTAAAGAAAAGGAGATAATAGTTTTATAGAGTTGATTTTTCATAGATGACTGTATTCCTATTTTCTATATGAATAAACTAATGGTACGTGATGATCAAATGTGTGTTCGGGTAACAATGATAAGTTGTGTCTGTGGCAGGATTCAAAGAGTGGTTCAGTGGGGAAAGCCGAAGTAGAGGGACACTACGTACTTAATTGGTGAGGAAGTTATACAAGGATAATTTTATCAGATTAACTGTAGTAGAATAAATAGAATGGGGAGAGAAATTTTTGGGAACCATTAAAAGTTATGAGAAATAGGTTTTCTGAGATTGGTAATAGGTGGATGCACACAGAAACATGGTATATGTTATGAAGATGATATGGCAAAGAGCGGGAGAATTGGACCAGAGGTGGTGGTGAAGAAAAATAAAGGATAGATATTGTTATGTATTATTAGGTAGAAGGATATGGTAGGGAATATATATTCCAAAATAATGGAAGGAGCCCGATGAAGTGGGATGACTAGTAGAAGAAGCGGCAACAATATAGAGAGAATTGAAAAAATGGACCTGATGCGATGGAGGGAAGACATGATAAATAGTGGGTAGGGTTTCTGGGATGTAGATGATGGGATGGAAAATTGGTTTTATGGGAGTGAGAAAATTCATGGGTGATGGTTAGGGAGGATAATGGAAGCTATGTGAGGTGCGAGAAAAAATATAATGAGTAATAGATATTATTGTTCAGTGATATCTCAAAGGAATTATGAATGGTTTTCGTAATACTTTCCTTCATGGGAATGAATTTCTAAATTTTGATTCCACATTATTAATTCAATCAATATTCATCATTAACTAAATTATTAATTTAATCATCTTGAGGTCCTATATTAACTAATAAGTTTGATTCTTTATGCCCCCTTTCAAAAAACATTCCCTTAAATTTTAATAACTTTGACCATTGAAACATAAATTTTATTATATTGTTTAATAATTATCTGTTCAATGTGAATAAGGAATGTTGGGTTCATATAAACTAGCATATTAGTATATAAATTAAATTCTCTATGTGAAGTGGTTATCCATACATAATAAAACCAATCAATGATAACTACTGTTATAGATTTATATAATTTTTCCCTCTAAGTGTGTATCCTTTAGTGAAAATATAAAATTATTACATTATTTAATTGTTCAATATACTCTCTATAATCAAATATAAAATTATCTTTTATGACCATTAATTAAAAATATAGGTTGTTTGGTAGGATTATGAATAAATTTTTAATAAAATTTCTCTTTAAACATTTTAATTTGATCAAAATGTGATAAAATAAATGATTTAGTAGATAATGGGTAGTGTACATTTCTTAAATAATTTTATAGATTACCATTAAACATCATAATTATATCAAATATTTCTCTCTTTATTTAATCGAATCCGGAATTTATCATATGATATTTAGAGTAGCACCGTTGTGGCGGTTCCATTGAAATGAACTATATAAAAAATTTAATCTTTAATCCATTTTATATTCTTGATAGAAAGAGAAATATTTGAGTATAATGGTTATGGAGATACTCAGGACTTGTATTATTATATCCGAAACTCAACTGATCATAATAGTATTTTATAATGTTTTTAGTATTCTATCTCATGAAAAAATTATGTTTCATTATTTAAACATTCTAATTCTAGGAATAGTATATTAGTGAATTTTAACCTCTCAAACATATTGGCCACCTTGTCCATTATTATGAAATGAAAATGGTGGTTTTTTGATTCATTAATATTAAATGAACTTGAAAAATAATTAGAATATTGATCTTTTGGATTAATTTCATTACCAACTTAATAAGATATTTTTATAATTTATATAATTAAGATGTAATGTGATACATCCTCCAAACCCTCATCTTCAGTAGAAATTATTTTTTCCTACTCATTATTTGTATCTAAATCATCCAAACCAATTTGTATAGTGTTTTTTGATTCTTAAATTATAGAAACATGAATAGTATCAATGAGACTCTCCTCATTAACCCACTCAATAAAATGACACCTTACATATTTATCTTCCATTGTGTCTCCATTATCTATTTATACATATATAATGGCATAAATTTTAAATTTTTCATTCTAAACCATATTATACTATTGTAAACTCATAACATATTTGATATAAATAGTTCACTATTCATTAGTGACCTAATTAGATTTATCAAGTCAAGAGTTTTAACCTCTCCCTCACTATGTACATATTCTTAAAATACTAGTTTAAATCTTATTATAAGGTATATGTACTTATACATGTTAATATTTATACATAGAATTTTTATGATCATGATAAATATTTTTGATATATTCTTATTATCTCATTATTGACCTTTATATAATCCGTATTCTCTTCAAGTCTAATGAGAGGATTTGTTTTTTATTTTCAATTTAATTAAAATATTTATTGATTAAAATATTTAATTCTCCCTAGTTTTAATGGGTATGAAGTAGTTAAATATGACATGAATACCATATCATCACAAATTTCCCAACATCATTTCTAATTTTACAACTCAAACATATTTTATTAAAAATTCAACTATATAAAAATATTTATAATGATTCATCTGATAATTGTTTTAAATATACAATTAGTATTTTTTCATTAATTATCTAAAGATAATGATAATATAAGATAGTGTCAAAATATTATTGGTTGTATTGTGTAAAATATTAATGTGAGTTATAATAATTCAATATAGATTAATATTATGTCCTTCCATCATTTGATACTGAAAGTAAACATCATGATGCTTCATGGTAGAAAGGCCACCTTTAAATTTAATGAGAACACATTGAAGGAACAATAACAAACACAAATTATCACTATTGAGATCAATTATATAAGGTGTTATTCCTTTCTTATTTATAATTAGATAAATTAACATTCTATTAAACATAAATTGATTAATATTCATAGGGAAAGACATTGAACAATGTTAAAATTATCCTTTGAAATAAATATTTATAGAACTATCACACTATATCATCTTGGAAGAAAATAGAGTGGAGGAAAATGCCACTCTAACCATTGCATATTTTTATAAATTATTAATATCCTTATATAGAAATGAAATATTTAGAAGATATTCATTTATAAATAGCACATAGAATAACCATATTCCAAACAAAATGGTCTATCCTTATTTCATCAACATTTCAAGTAACCCAATGATATATAATTTTAGATAACCAATATTATATATTATCTTGAAAGTGACTATATGATATTTATTGTGTGAATCCAGTATATCAAAAGTCAAAAACACAATATCCATTATAACATTTTAGTTTCTTTTATCTCTTATAGGAATATATCAAGCATTATTCTCTATAGATATCAAATAGATAGTGATATAATGTATAAGGTATGACATGATATAGTTTTAGAATGAAATGATATTTAGATTATGATTAATAACTATAGTTTTATAGATGGGTTCTTTATTTTCTATTTTTTTATTTAAATGGATTAGTATTACATTAAATAAAATTTTTTAGGTAAATGAAGGGAATATTAGAGGGAGTAATAAATTATATTTTCAATAATATAAAAATTCCCACAATATACATAGTTGAATTAATTGGTTACCTCTTAGTTGAGATATATATGCAGTGGTTTCCCAAGACTGACCACTTGAGGGATAATTGTTGGCACCTTGCTTCCAATGGTTCATAACTAAGAATTTGGTTCCCTTATAACACAATATTTAATTAGAGAAACTTCTATAATGTCATGGTCTTGTGATTTTTCGGTTTTAGATTAATTTTCCATTTCCCTAACTTAATTACACATGTTTTATTTCCTTAATTTCCTCACATGTCCATCAATATTCTTTTTGTGATTTATTACCGATTTCAGAACCAAATTAAATATCATTTGACAGAGTCTGATTAAAATGGTGAGTAAAAATATTTCCCTATCATTTTATTATAGGGAATCAATATTTATAATTTAGTGTTATTCTAAATCATAATTAATTTATATTAATTATTGGATTAATTAAATTTATCGGTGGGCGAAGTATTAAGCATACATTCCCTATATGGATTATTGATATCATATGATATAGGTTTTATCAACCTTCATCGGGGATCCAATTCTATACATGAGTATTTTTTTATATTCTGCATGAATTTATCCTTTTAGTGGTTTTATGGAAAAAAATTTGATGTCGATTCTAAAATTAATTATATATAATCAATTGTTGATTGACAGAGTAAATTATAACTGAAATTAAATTGTTATTATAAAATTATTGGTTTGAAAATAATCAATCACTATGATTGAATGAAATTTTGTAAGAAATTAATACATTAAACATAGGAGAATAATAATTTATGGTATAATGTGGAAAGATGTTTAGCTATATTATTTGAGTTAGATATTGAATTATGTTTTGAAATGATTTATAAACTCTATTAATTTTTTATTTTCTTAGTAAAATTTAATATGTTTTAACAGTATTTACATAATGTATCATAGTTTTTGTGTTTTACATTCGATTAGTATTTATAGTCATTATTAATAATATTTTTCAAAGTATAGTGGTAATTTATAATTCATATATGGGATTACATGATTGGATGAAAAATAATTTGCGAATAAATTACTTGAATGAAAAAAGTTTTAAATTATTTCTTATTATATATATGCTTTAAAAATTCGGGATTAAAAATATGACTATTTAAAATTTGATTATTGATATCAGTTTTAGGATATAAGAAAAATTTGAAAAAATTATATTCTTATTTGAGAAAATAATGGGAGTGTAACTAACCAAAATTGTTTTTTTACCAGTATATAATATTATTTATCAATAAGTAATAATTTAGATTGTAAATTCAACCAGATGAGTCTTAGAATGATAATTTCATGTATGTTCATAAAAATAATGAAATATTGGATGCATATAATATATTTTTACTAGTAAATATAACAAAATATTGGATAAGTTTTATTATGAGAATTTTATAAAGAATATAAAATATTATTTTAATTATGAGGATATTTTTGGTGTATAATAATCATTTTTCACTATAAAAGATAATAAACATGTACTCTTTTTCTTTAAAAAAATTAATGAGCCCGTACAAGATGAAAAGGGTTTATTAAATTTTAGAAGTGATTCTAATTATCTATGTTTCTTGAAATTATATAAACATGTTCTATATAACTATTTTGAAAGAAACTTTTAAGATAGAGTTGACTGGGTATGATATTAAAATGAAAATTACTCTCATTGTATTCTTTTGAAATAAATTCAATATTAAGAATTTGAATTTTTATCTATGAAATTTTAATGTGTAAAATGGGGTTAATTTTCATTGGGTAGATGAAAGGAGAATGTTTGAATAATGTTTTATATGTGAATTGGATTATATTACTGTATAAAATATTTTAGATGGATTCTTGTTTTCTTTAATAAAACATAACTACTGGTTTACAATTTTTATGTTTAAAGATTGGTTTTTTATATTATAAATATTATTTAGTATAATTTGTAATAATAGTAAAATTGGATTGTGTGATATATTAAAAAAATTATTTAATAAATTGGTTGAGTGGACATTGTGTAATAATATAATTCTTTCAATAACATTAATTTTGATGAAATATTTGATTTAGCCTTAGGTATCATGTTTTTGTTTTTATAATAATAATTATTATGGTGATATGTCTATGTGATTTAAGAAAGATATTAGTTCATTATTTTATCAGGATATCATTGAGTTTGGAAATTTCATAACATTGGATTTGGTGATGATTTTAGTTAAGAATTTTCTTATCTTATATTGATATTATCTATGAATTTGGATTTATAATTATTTCATTAATAAATGACCGTGTAATATATTTTAAAGGGATTAAATATAAACTATATTTTTTATATGATATGTCTTAATATAAATTGTAAACATTTTCTTCATTATATGATGTTATTATTAAATTATATTATGATGAATTGATTAGTAAATTATCATGCTAGATGTTTGTTAATGGTTTAATTAAATAAAATATATACAGTTTACTATAAGAATATATGTACATTAATATCCCTAAGATAGTTAATATTTATATTTGTATCCTATTGAGATACATTTTCAGACCATGTAAATTGATATATAAGAAACATATAGGTTCACTTGTCTTAATGAAGGTAGTGGTAACGACACTATGTAGTTTCATGTAGTTATTGATAGACATCATGAGTATGATTTTTCATGTTTTATATATCATTATAAAGGAGTATTTTTAGATATTAATTTTAGGATATTATAGGTTTTTCATTTTATGATATGTGTATATTACATCGCTCTCATTGTTCTTCATTTGGATATTTGAATAGAGAGAATTATTTTTTCTCTTTTGTGTTCTATTTTTTAATGATTGGTATAACATCTCATTATGTTATGTATTACCCTAATCTGAATAATTTTTATTTTAATTATTAACTAGTCTTTTAATTTCTCTATAAGCGATAATATAGACTTCCAATGCTATTTAATAGAAACTGGTGATTTTGGAGTGAACATAGGCCATATAGAATTATTTCTTGGTGGCACTGTATTATTGGTGAATGGTTTTCCTTCATTGAATTATGATTTTTTAGAAAATTATTATAAATTAGATTATAGGATGGAATTTATTATGATAAAAATTCATGGGTATCTATATATCAAAACCATAGTGGAAGTTTATTTCAATAGAGAAGTTAAATATTGAGTCAATATATTCTAATGAGTTATTGTTGGTTACTTCCAAATAAATACGTTTTTGTAGAGATTTTGAAGTTCAATATGATTAAGGGTGGATTTTTAGATGTAAATGAATCAATTCAACATCTAGAGATATAACATATGTGTGTGGACAGGTGGATGTGTATAATTTTTATTTTGTATTAGAAAATAAATATTACTTAAATTATTAATTTTTAATAAACTAATTAGTGTTTACCAAAATATGATATTAATAATTAATTATTCAAATAAATTTAAATATATACATTTAATTTTGTATTATAATTATTTTCATATCGATACATTCTTCATACATACATGTAATGAATTATTTAATTAAAATATATTGATATAAAATGAATTATGAAAATATAAAATAACCTATGGTTATAATTTTTGTTGGGAAATATGAATTAAATTTGTATAACATTTTTCTTGTATTTATTATTTTTCCAAGGTTAAAGGTGTAAGATGTATTTTTGTATTTTTATGGGATATATTGAATATAATTCTATGAAATGATTTGGTACATGTATTGTATGGAAAAAGGTTTTATGAATTTTTTTTATTGATTTTGTATATAATTTATTAAATCCTATTGCTTTGTTTTATTCAGTGATGTTTGAAATAATTGAAAATTATGATGTATTTAGAATTTTTTAATAAAGGGATTTATTCAATGAAGACATAAGGAATATTATTTGGTGATAGATGGAAATAATTACTTTTCTAGTATGTGTTTTTATTTGACTACATTTTAAATTGGTAGCTATAATAATAATGTTATTATTATGTTATATAAGAATGGTTTTGTGAAAATTTATTATGGTATTAATATTGATTTTTTTACTAGAAAATTTATGTTTTGTGGTGATATTTCAAAATAAATTTTAATTTTTATATATTTGAAACCATATTGGGATTGTGGGGATATTTGAATTGATATGGTGTATAATATTCCCATTCATGAAATAATAAATATTGGAGGTATAATATTGAATTAGGTAATATATTTAAAATTCGTTTATGAGTGAGTATATGACCTATCCTAATTTAATTTATTCTTTTGTGATTTTAATATTATTGGCAGAATGTTTAATTATTATTTTATTGGATTGTTCGTTACAAATAATAAATTGTAAATAATTAAAAAAATGAATGCATATAAATATTAATTGATATATTAAAAATTAATTATGGATTTGAAAGAGGGGTTTTGTGATTAATTTAATGTACATGTAGAATTTTCCAAATACTTACTTTTAAATATTTATTTTGAATGTATTGAAAGGGTGATGTAAGTTGATTATAATTTAAACATTAATAAGAGTAATGGGAATGTTTTGAAAACATAAAGCGGTAGTTTTGAAAACTATTATTTAATTTAAATTTTTTCGGAAAAATTTCATAAATAATGATATGAGTAAAATGATTTAATTCAATATATTTTTATAGATAGTAAATTTGTTAAATGGTTTAAGAACATCTGAATTAGGGGTTATTATTATTTTCTTGATAGATTGAATATTAAAAGATGAAAAGTTCGGTATAATTAATATTGAGGATAAAATAAGATAAATAATTGAAGATTATGGATTGGGTTAGAATATAAACATTCTAGATTAAATGATAATTTTCATTTTTATGATGATGATAAATGAATGTTTTTTATATTTTATTTCAAATCATAATTGATGTAAATATTTTGGTTATAGGTATTAATGAGTGTTAATTTTTTGATATTATATAAATTTGATGGTTTTAAATATCATATCATAACATATTTTATTATATAGGCTATTATTTACTAAAATCATTATTGTTTTGATTTTATTATCATTACAAGAAGCATGTTCATGTTGTTGCATTTGTTTCTACTTGTGATGAACATGCTGTAATAAATATGTTATCAATTTTGATAAAGATATTTATAATTTTTAGTAGGATAAATATGATTTTTTATTTTATTATTATTTTTCTTGTTTATTTAATAATTTAGAGAATATTATTTTTTTGGTGAATCTTGTATTATATAAGTATTTTATTCAGAAAAAATGGAGAAGCGAATGATTATATTAATTTCATAACATTTTTATGGTTATTGTTACATTTTTTGTTTGTTTTGTTATTATCAAATTTGTTAAACCATTATTTATTTATAATTTAATTTGTGGGATTAAAATTTTATCAATTAATGAGTTTGGATCCTTTTATTGAGGTTAATTTATTCTTATGCAGGATCATCCCTTTTGTTGGATCAAATAATTTTTTTTTGAAATTGTATTGTGTTGGAATGTTAAGTCATACCAATAATTATATGAGGTTAATTAATGGTGAATTTATAATGACTAATTTTAGAACCATTACAATGAGTTGGTATATATTGAGTTTGAGGGATGGTAATTAGTTATCAATATAGTGAGACTTGGGTTTGATGTAATGGTCTTATTAAAACAATTTAACTCAGCTGTTAAATTTTGAGTTTATAACCTTGTAAAATTTTAAATTAGATTGGAAATCCCAACTATTGGTAATCATTTTATATATAATAATTTAATATATTTGAGGAATAAATTATATAGATCATAATTATTTTTTAATAGGGATAGGTTTTTATAAATTATTTTGATGATTTTGTTGATATCATTGTTCGGTTGATTGTGTATATGGATTCATTATGGGAAACAAGTTTCTAAAGAATAATTTTTTTTTAATTTAGCATGGTTGAATATTTAATTTTCATTGGTATCATTTATGGTAGGGATCCTCATGTGAGTTTTATTTTAAGTTTAACTTTAAATAAAATAAACTATGAATTACAAAGACAAAACTCCTATAGGATGTTTTTTTGGGTTCTTGGGAAAAAGTTTCTTCATTTTTATGAATTGGAAAAGAATTAAAATTCCATTACTTGGAGATATTAAAAAGTGATTCCCAATTAATACTCTCATTAATGAGTAACAATTTTTTGGAGTGTTTAAAATGGTTTAGGTTTTCTATATTTTATCTTAAAATATAAATTTCTTATCTCATGTTTTAAATGTTTTTTAATGGAAATTTAAAATTTATTTTTTGTGTATAACACAATTCTGTACTACTTAGCTTATACAAGTCATGGAGTACCTATTTATTAAGGAAAATAGGGGGGGTCACATAAAACCAAACAAATTTACAGTAGTTGGAACCACTGGTGGTTATCCACTAAGTACCCACGTTACTTTTGAGAATTCATTTTTAATTTGGAAAATTTTACACATTTTTTGTTCATATATTTTTTGGATTTAAGAATATATACAACCAATAAAAATATGTAACCCTAGATTTATTTCTTCAAATATATCCCATTCTTTCTCAATCATCTTTTTGGATTTTCCCATAATTGTTTAATAGATTTATGATATATTTTTTCATTCGAATGGTTAAGGTGTAAAAAACGTTTTCCGTCTTATTTTATGAGATAGAATCAAGTTTTGATAGTCTATATTGTTATAAATAATTATTATTTTCTATTTTCAGGTTCATTGGGGAAATGTTTTAATATAATATGAATTACACATCCAATCATTATAAAAATTTATTACATGGATATTTTTAGGTGTTTATAACATTCTTTTAGATTTAACTAAATATGTAAAAATATTTTTTTCAATGTTTTACATGAATTTATCCTCCTATAAGACGTATTAGAGTGGAATTAAAACACATTTCTATGATAAATTGTTAAAATGAATTTTTATTTATTTATGTATAACATTTTTATGATTATTTGATTATTATCTTAAAAATAATCATTCGTTGTGATTTAATTATATTATGTAAGGAATTAATAATTAAATTAATTAAATTATTAATTAGTGAATTATTATATTAATATATTTATTTAAATACGTTTAATTGTACATTATATATAGTTTTTATGTTATTAAATAACAATATTTATTTATAATGCCCAGATAAATCAACAAATAATAATTGGGATATGTAGATGGTGTCATTATGGTGAATATTATTCATTTGGGAATTTGAATTTAGTAAGTATTGCTATGAATTATTGATAATGGATTATTAAGTATGGTTATTGTCAATAAATACTTAAAAGGATTTTGATTTGGTTATAAAATAATAATATGATAAATAGGCTGAATTTAAAAGAGTTTTACATGATTTTCATTGAATATATGTGATAGAAATCAGTGACTAATATTCCTAAAATATAATATTTTATTTTTGAAATCACATATAATTTACAATTCCAATTTAGATATTTAATGTTATTATTTAAGATAATACATGGATGGGAAAAAACTAAAGTGGTCTAGATTTATGAGATACAGAGGTGATTATTAAATATAAATATATTTTTATATATTAGATTCATAAGTATATTTCATAGAATGACATATTGGGGTATAGGCCTGAAGATAATATAATGATGTATGGATATAATATATTTTGTGACATAAATTAGTACATTGGGATTAGTTAATATGAAAATTTTATAAGGAAAACGAAATAACATTTTATTATTAAATTATTTGTTTTGTTGATAATGGGAAATTTTGTTTGCCAATTATATTTAGTTAAATTTGGTGTCTTCAAAACATAATTTTAATGGGATGTTGCATGATGAGAATTCTATAATAACTTTTGGGAATCTTGATAATGATTTATATGAAGAGAAAATAAAATCCACTATGATATGTAATTATTTTGGTTATAAATGCACCAAGATTTGATTAGGTAAGATATTCAATGTGGCATTATGTTAGGATAAAAAAATGAATGATAAATTAGTTTTAATTTTTTCCTAGTTATTTGAATGAGTAGTGTGGGGATAATAGTTATTCAGTATATGATAAGTTAAATTTAGAATGGTTTTAATAATAAGGTATTATATTCATGTATGAAATATTTGAGAATATTTTTCTCTTTGAATTAACATCTGACTATTAAAATTTTTTTGAGTCATTTAACTGATGGTTTTTATAAAACTCATGTGATCAGATTTCATGAGAAATTAGTGGGGAAGCGGAATCTATAAAATATAAATATTGTTAATAAATGGATTAAGTATACATTAAGTGATGATATATTGATAATTTTAGTATTTTTTGAATAAATATTTGATTTAACACTTCTTATTGTGTTTTAGTTATTATAGTGAGTTTTTAGTATTTTGACACGTTTGAGTTTTTTTTAAAAAGTTGGGTGGATTTAATTTATAGGAAAAGGAATGATTTTATAAATAAAATAACCATGTTTTTTATTTATTTGAGTAAATATATGTTTTATTATATGTTGATATTAACACTCGTTTTAAAAATTCATTGATTCTACCAATGGATGATTATTACTTATGTTAAGTAATGATATATCATTAAGGATATTTGGAGATTTTGTTTTCAATAGTTGAAATTGGTATAGTATTATTTCATGGTGGTTAAGTTAACACATGATCAAAGTATATGAATGTGCTTTATTTAGATAAATTAATATTATACATTTCTCTATAGACATTTTATTACATTATAAACTATGATATTTTTCAGATATCTCAATGTCAAATACTAAGATGTATTTTTAATACAATGTATGTTGATATCTTAGGAACATGTGGATATATTAATTTTCATATAATATTTGGTAGGTACCCAATGTAAATGGGGGTTGATGTTTAGGTACATCATGAATATGTTTATCAATGATTTTTTAGTCTCGTATTGTATTTTTTGATCAACTATATTAACGTATTAAATTAACACTCTTTTATGAAACACACACACAAGTGTATAATGGTTCTTTGTTTTTAATTTTCTATATAAGTATCAATAACTATATGTCTATTGATGATTTTTATTATTTTCTATTATTCTATATATTTATTATATTATATTATTTAATTTGATTTTATACATTAGAGGTTAATCCTCTCTCAAAGTGAAATGGAAATTCCTCAGATCTAGATTTGACACTTTGATAACCAGAAAGTGTATTGGAGGCCATATGGAATTTATCCTTAGATTAATAGTAATTATAGTGTGTGAAATTATATTAGGTTCAATAAATGTTGAATGTAAAGGGTAACTAGGATAATTTTTTTAAAATATGGATATATATCTATATTTATCATTATATTATATCATTTTATCTCATCGAATTAAATAAAAAATATTGATATAAAGATACCAAAACCAAGTATCTGAATAGATAAAGTAAATTAAATTATATATTGTGTTAAATAACATAAATAATACAAACAGTACATTTTTTAAAATCACACCATTAACCATTAATCCCATCAAAAAGATTAAATAATGAAATAATATAATAAAAAAGTTTCTATAAAATAAATTATAGAGAAATATTTTAAATTTAAATCATATTAAATAATCAATAAACATATACGTTAAATTATTACCTCTTTTGTTATTATTTAAGAGGATTTACTTTGGGTTTGGTGGTGTTGAAGGTGATTAGTGGTTTTTCTAATGGAACTGGGATGGGAACTGGTTACAGGAGCCAGTTCATTCCATAATTCTTTCAATCATGTCATGAATTACTCCTTGAAATTAATAATTAATCTCATTTAACAAATAAAAAATATTATACAGAATTATATTCATGTTGTAAAATATTCCTTCATAATTTTTAACCAGGGAAATATATTTTCCAGAATATGGGACACATCAAAAGGTCACTTTATGAATTATTAATCCACACCATGAAATGTTTATTTCCCAAAGATTATATTTGTTGAGAACCAAAATTATTCACATCTTCTTTCCTCTTATATTATTCAAACCCTAGGTTTAATGTAAGTGATTATGGGTGAATCTAGCTCTTCCAGGATTCTCTAATTGGTGTTTGGATCTCCAGGATGGTTCGTTGATATGCCTTAATAAGTTTGATTATTATATTCAAATTTTCTCTATTTATCTTCAATTAATCCGGGGTTTTGGGTTTTTTATGGGTTTTATCAATAATTTTATGATATAAACTTTGCCTCTTATAGATCCCTTATGTTTCTTTCATCAGAAGATTGGATCTTCTGTTGGTTGTGGTGTGGAGAATGAGATTAATGACCGTTCTGTGAACCAACATTCTATAAACAAATTTTTTGGGAAACTTTACTATAAAGTGTGATAGTTAATGTTATGGATTGTTATTTTTACTCTAAAATCAAATTCCCTTTTCTATGTGTGTATTTGATTATGGGTGGTGGTAGATTGTACTTGAGGTAAGTGTAAAAACCCAGGAGAATAAAAGAATAGGGGATTTTCAATTTTATTTGAATATTTTTGAATTTAATATTAATTTTATTTGAATGGGGATTTCATGTTCGATGGTGACTCGATTCACAACAACGGGTTTATTTGAAATCTAATGTTACACACAACATAAATTTATTCTGAAAAAATGTAATAATAAAATTATTTTAAATAGTAGTTAATGAATAGCCATTGTATTGGCGGGGAATAAAAATGACTACATAAAATATGATTATACATTATTGTAAAAAATTTTCACATTTATCCCAAAAAAATTAGAAGCATAAAATTTATATGAATCCAATTTTAAGCAAAAACACTCTAATATTCTTTAAAATGTTGATTTATCATCTTTTGGTGGGGAACCCTTTTTAAATTTAGTTTTTCCACTTTAATATGTATTATATTAAAAAATATTATTCTTATTTATAATAGTGATATTAAAATTTACTTTGGATTATATTTTGGAACTTTTCTTATAATGTTTAATTTGTAATTAATAGTGAAAAAATACTACATTTTAATTCCAAACTCCATTTTAATTAATTTATTTATATAGTCATATTATTAATTTAATTGGTTTTAATGTGTAATTAGATTATATTGTTGATATTTATTCAAATTTAGGTCATTTAAAGAAATTTTACATTGATATTGTACATAAACAATTGTCAATATTTTGACAGTTATTATTTCTTAGAAACACACATTTATTTTGATAACGCAGATTAATTTTAAATTAATTTCTTCCACTTATATTCTTTGAATATGGAAAAGTTGATTCCATATTTGGAATTATGGGGATCAAGTTATGTAAATATGTAACTTTTATTTTTATAAATTTTGAATTTTTACTTTAGTAAATATTTTATTTAGCATGGTTAAAGGGTAAATTTTGTAATAAGGGTAATGAAATATTATTATAATAATATTTAATTGCACTAACATGTTTTATAATACTATTTTATGATACATGTCCGACCATGGGAATCCTTGTGAAGAATTTGGGACCCCATAGAGCCACATGGGAGTAATAATGACACTTTATTTTAATTAATTTAAAGAAAAGGCAAAATTGACGTAAACATATATCATTTAGTAAAATAGTTTTTATAATGGGTTATATAAATTTTATCTTAGACTATAAATATTCATATTAAAGATAATAATATTTCATGCATCATGTAATTATATATATAATTTATATATATAAAATAAAAACATTATTAATGATAAAATTATGATGTCGGGTTTACCTTATTAATGAATGATTGAAAAAAATGAGGTTATCAATATTAGAAAAATATCTAAACCCTGTAAAATTCTTTTTTGAGGATTTTATTTCAATTAAGAGTCATCCTATTTTCTATTTTAATTAATTTTGGTCCTTTTGAAACTGAAAAGTATTTTATAATAAAATAATACTTTAAAACATTCCTAACGATCCAATCCTCCCCTTTATAAAAGGACACCACATCTAACCCATTACGGAGAACTCTCAAACACCTTGGACCACCCAACCCCTGCCCAATTAATCTCTGTACATACCTCGCTTACTCTTATAAGGCTTAACCAAGGCATAATTCAATTCAAGTAAACATTTTGGTTCAAACCAAAAGGAGATACCCGATTTAAAGGTAACGTCTTCTAGTAAGTTCTTTTCATTTATTTTAATTCTCCAACCCCATAAACACTCTTTATTAATTTATTTTATATTAACACTAGTATCCCAAAAATTATAGGTTGTTTTTATGATACATATTAGAACACTTATTCCACTCACCTTCATCTAATGGATACGAACATACTGTTTCTGTGGATGACGAACTAATGCCTCACGAAATGATGATTATTCAAATATCTCCAACCATCTCTTATAGGTTTGATTTTGATGTCTCTGTATTTATATGTGATATATATTATATTTATATTTTCTCTATAATTTTTCATTTTTCATTTATATCATACCATTATGGTTTCTATAATGGGTAAATGTGATAATTTAATTTGAGAAAGTGCAGACTACCACCCACTCAATGTGATATGACTCGTTTATTCCATATTTTGAACGTATACAGGATAGATATTATGAAATTATATATGATATTATACTAGAATTGTAATATGCCAATGCATCATTAATTTTTCATTCCATAAATACAAAATTGTAATATAAGTAGTGTTTAGGTATACGTACGACATACCGTCTCCATGAACGGTGCATTTCATTTCATATCTCCAAATGTTATGCACTATTATAAATAAATATATATACTAGATATATATGATATATATGATATCTAAATCATTAATATCATTCTATAGATAATCTAATTTAGACAACATGGACAACTTGTAATTATAAGAAGTTCATTTTTTACTCAAGTACCAAATATCGACAAAACGACCGTTATTAACATAAATGATTATGTAATGTCTATAACATGGTAATAAGTAATATAAAAATTAATAATAAACATGAGAAATTTTCTTAATAATGCATAAATTTACATTATTTTATTATTCATGAAGTTAAATAATGAACAAGTCATAATACATGAGGTAAGGCAACTCCTTAAACCAATTTCCATTCATAGGGTTAAAATTATACTTATTGTTTTTGTCGTTCTATGATTATCTGAGAAATAAATTTTTTTATCATATCTTTTGATTGTAATTTTTTTTGTAATTATATTTAATACACATAATCAATCTATTTTTATTAAAAACTAATCATTTTAGGGGAACCTTTCACCCTCTTTTTTTAGTAAAAGAATTCATTTACGATTATGTATTTTAATTTCCATTCACTTATGTTGGGATAGGTTATTATACATACCTATTGATAAAAATTTTATGTCCATGTGTTGAGATACCCTTTTCATCCTGATCAACTCATTTTTTTAATTTTTATGTGACGTTTTTAGGTTTATGAATTTTCATAAGAGAATTTCTAAACTCTATTTCAACTCTTTGGATTTAACGTATACTTCATTGATTATATTATGCAAAGATTAAGTGTGTAATAACTATTTATTTATTAATTTTATATTTACCTCTTCCCCTTTGTGTGGATATAATTTTTCGACACATAATCACCCCATCGATAAATTCTTATTCCATTTATAAGATCTTCGTAAGGGATTTTGTCTCAATTTACATTTCATTGATACTTACTTGTTATTATACACCAATTCACTTTTATATGGTGTATATAATGACATTTGACCTAATATTTCATGAATATTATTATTATCATGATATTATAATATTTTTTAATGTTTTCTACAATTATTTTTATTTCAGTATTTTTTAAGTGATAAGGGAATCTTTAACCAAAACATTGTTTTAAATGATTTAAAGATTTATTCTTCAAATTATTTCTCATTAATGTCCATATTATCATAATGTTTTTTAGGATTTATTTATATGGACATTAATTTTAGTTCCTTTAAATGTTTCAAAGTGGAATGGGACACTTTTATTCCAAAATCTATTTATTAAATGTTTTAAATGGTATTGATAATGATTTTGAGAATGCATTGATTATGTAAATATATTGAATTGAAATATTGTGATTGTAGAGTAGAAATGTTATATTTACTTCCTTATTGTTCATTTATTATGATTATTTTAATGGTCTTGATCATTATTTCTATATATTGGTAGTTCAGTAAAAAACCTAGGGTGGGTGAGCCCGAGATAGCTCTCCAATGCATTGGGTAACATGACAGAGATAAACATTAATGTTTCCCATAAGATATTTAGGGAATATATTGTGATGGGTAATCCAAATATAACTCCCTATATATATCTGAATGATACAATGTAAGTATGTTATTGATTCCATAATTACCTTTAGAATTTATGATTTTAATTTATTATTCATAAATCTTTTGATTTATTGTGGCAAGTTAAATATTGAAAAGTATGATTTCATTGATTTTTATGTTTTAGTAGACTAATGTTTTCATTATTTATAATAAAAATTTTACTGATCGTTTTATGCTCATCCCATGTTTTTGAATTTTTTTACAGTATATAAGGAAGGGTAAGATAAATTAAGAATTCAATAAGATTTGTATCAAGAAAAGAACTCATATTTTCTTTTAAGTATTTTTATTCTATGAAAAATGGATACTAATTAGAAGTGTCTAATTTATATCAATTGAGATGTAATGTAATAGTTATGGCTTGATTATCTAAAAATATAAACCTAAAATGATCATCAATGTGAATCATTAACTTAATTCACGATTTAGTAATGTTTAAGGATGGGGGCTTATAGTTGGTATCATAGGTAGGTTTAGACAACATAGCTAGGTTTAGACAACATTAGATGAATTTTTGGTTGAAAATCATTAAAGGATGAAAATATACATGAAAATTAAGTATATTTTTTATGTACTTATTCAATCCCACAAATAAATTCTCCGACGTTATTAAATAAGACTTTTAAAGAATGTTGTCCATTTACTTTTTCTATTGGGAATCCAAGGGCCATTTAACCTATCACATATTTGTGGTTTTCTGGTGGTTAACATTCTCCTAATCAAGTTTTCTATCACTCTCCATCAGAACATGATATTTAGTTTCTCCTTCATATCCATGTTTCCATGGAATCCTAGTATGGGTTATCTCGAATAACCAGTATACTTCTCTTTCGTTCTTTTAAATTGATATTTTTATTGACTCTTTTGTCTATGTGGGACTTTTAATGATTTTTTCGAGCCTAATTTTAAAATTTTGAGGAACAATTCCAAAAAGTGAGGAAGGATGTAACATCCCACGTGAATAAAAGATTATAGAATTTTCATATTTATTAATATTTTGAATTATTTAAGAATTTTACATTAAATGTGGTTCCATTTTCTATTGCATACCCGATATGAAAAAACTGGTTTCTTTGAAATCATATGTTACACACAACGTTATGTTATACCAAAAAAATAATCTAATAATAATATAATTTTAAATAGTAGTCAATCCATAGCCATTGTTTTGTTGGGAATGGAAACAGATAAATAAAATATGGTTATAAATTTTTGTTAAATGTTTTTACATTAATCTAATAAAATTTAGATGCATAAAATGTGAATGAATCCAATTTTAAGTATAAACACTATAATATTCTTTAAACGGTCGATTTAATCCCTTTTGATGGAGAACCCTTTTTTAAATCTAGTTTTTTCACTTTTATAAGTTCTATTTGAAAAAATAATATTCTTATTTAGAATTCGGACATCAAAATTTACTTTTGTTGAAATTTTGGTACTTTTCTAATATTGTTTATTTTTTAATGAATAGTGAAAATACTATAATTTAATTCAAAACTGCCTTTTAATCTAATATATTTATATAGATAAAATATTATTTTATTTTGTTTTAATGTTTAATTATATTATAATTATACAATTTAATCAAATTTAGGTCATTATATGTACTTTCACATTGAAATTTGACAAAAACAACTGTCAATCTTTTGAAAGTTATATTTTTTTAAACCCAGTTTTTTTGTTTTGACAATGAGAATTAATTTGTATTAATTTATGCCACTTCTGTGTTTTGAATATGAAAAAAATGGTTCCATATTTTGAATATGGAGGTCCAAATTGTGTAAATATTTAACTTTTATTTTCAGAAATTATCAATATTTACATCAATAAATATTCTCTTTAGCATTGTTAAAGGGTAAATCTGGTAAATAAGGGTAAAAAATTACTATAATAATATTAAATTACACTAACTTGTGTACTAATCCTATTGGTTGATACATATCCGACAATGGTCATATTTGGGTAGATTTGTGGATCCCATGGAGCCACTTGTGAGTGATAATTACACATTATTTTAATTAAATAAAAGTAAATACAAAATGAGATAAAAATATATATTTTAGTAAAACAATTTTTATATGTGGTTATATAAGTTATCTATTTGAATATAAATATTCATATTAAATAAAATATTTTTTCCTACATCATGGTATTTTATTTATAATTTTTAGACCTCAAATAAATAAAATTATTTATGACACAATGATGTTGCAATGTTTACCTTATTAATTAATGATTTAAATAAATGAGGTTAAAAAATTAAAAAAATATCCAAAACCTGAACAATTATTATTATATAATATTATTTCATAAAATATTAATGTTATCTTATAATTGAATGATTTTTTTACTTTTGAAACTGAAAATGATTTTATAAGAAAATAATACTTTAAAACTGTCATAAAGTGCAACTCCTATCCCTTATAAAAAGACACAACCTCTAACCCATTACTCACAATTATAAAGCCCCTTGTATCATCCAACCTCAAACCAATTAAGCTCCCTACATCCCTATATTCTTCCTAGAATTCATCTCCTACGTAAAAGGAAATTCATGTAAACCTTTGGGTTCAAATCGAAGGGAGGTACCCGATTTGAAGGTAACACCTTCTCTTAAGTTCGGTTCTTTTATTTTACATCTCCAACCCCATGAAATCTCATTATTTTTTTTTAAAAACACCATTATCCTCAATTTACTTGGTTTTTTATGATAATTATTCTGACTTAACATCCATAGACCTCCATTTAATGTATACGAACATACTATTTCTGTGGACGACGAACTATTGCCTCACAAAACATTGATTGTTCAAATATCCCCAACCACCTATTATGGTGAACGTTATTATAGAACTATATTTATATTTTATATATATTATACTTATATTGAATCTATATTTCTGTATTTTTCATTTATATCATACCTTTATGGTTTCTATATTGGGTAAACTTGATAATTTAATTTGAGGAAGTGAGGACTACCGACCCCTCAATGTGTTATGACTCGTTCATGCCATACGTGGAATGTATAAAGGATGAAATTATTTAAATTATATATGATATTATATTGTAATTATAATATACCTGTTTATCATTAAATTTTCATTCCATTAAATGCAAAATAGAAATGAAAGTAGTGTTCATGCATACGTACGGCTTACCGTTTCCATGAACGATGCATTTCATTTCTTATCTCCAAATATAATGTATTGTTATAAATAAATATATATAATAGAAATATATGATATATATGATATATAAATCATAAATATCATTCTATAGATAGTTTTCTCTGGATAACATGGATAACTTTTTATTATAAGAAGTTCATTTTTGACTCAAGTACCAAATATCGACAAAACAACTATTATTAACAAAAATGAATATGTAATATTTATAACAATTTATTATGGAATATAAAATTATTAATAAATTAGAAAAATGTTCTTATGAATGTAAAAATTGTATTTAGTTTATTTTTCATGAGATTAAATAACGAACTAGTCATTTTGGACACGTGGTAAGGGAACTCCTTTTCCCAATTTCCATTCTTTGGGTTACAATTCTACTTATTGATTATGTCATGCTATGATTATGTGAAAATAAATATTTTAAAATATCTTTTTTTTATACTTTTTTCATTTTTACTTGTATTTAATAGACATAATCGATCTATTTTATTAAAAAATTATCTTTTAAGGGAAGCTTTCACCCTCTTCTATTAGTAAGAGACTTCTTTAATGACTATGTCTTTTAATTTACATTATCTTATGTTGGGATATGATCATATATATCATTATTGATGTACATATTATTTCCATGTTTTGAGATACCCTTTTCTATCTCATCAACTCATTTTCTGATTCTTTAAGTGACATTGTTAGGCTGTCAAATATTCGCAAGAGAATTTGAATTCTCAATTTTCTACTCTTTGGGTTTAACGCATACTTCATTGGATATTTTGTTCCAAAATTATGTGTGGAATAAATATTTATTTATATATGTTGTAATATGAACTTTCCATTTTGTGGATATAACTTTTTAACACATAATCAACACATCAATAAATTTTTATGTCATTTATAAGATCATAGTAAGGTATTGTGTCTTCATCTACATTCCATTGAGACTTATTTGTTGTTATGCACCAATTCACTTCAATATAGTGTATATACTAAACTTTGACATATTATATCACTAATATCCTTATTCTACTTATATTATACGATTTTTTTTAATGTGATCTAAAATTATTTTTAGTCAGGTATTATTTCAAGTGATAAGGGACTCCTTAACTAAAACATTGTTTTTAAATGTTTTACTGATTTATTCTTCAAAATCAATTTTCTTTATTGTCCATGTTTTCAAAAGAGTTTTAATGATTTATTTATATGGACATTCATTTTAATTCCATTATATGTTTAAATGTGTTATTGGACAATATGATTTACAAATATCTTTATTAAATGTTTTAAATGTTATTGAAAATGGTTTTAAGAAAACATTGATTATGTCAATATATAGAAATGAAATATTGTGACTATAAAGTGGAAATGTTATCTTATCTTTTCTTCTTGTTAATTTTTTATAATTATGTTATGGTTCTTGGAAATTGTTTATATATATGGGTGGTTCAGTGAAAAATCTAGGGAAGGTGAGCCCGATATAGCTCTCCAATGTAGTGAGTAATGTGATAAAGGTAAACATTAATGTTCTTCCTAGGATATTTAGGGAATATAAAATGATGGGTTTTCCAAATGTAACTCCTTATTTATATGTGAAAGATACAATTCAAGTATGTTATGGATTCTACATGTTATCTTTATGATTTATGATCTCCACTTGTGATTAATAAATCTTATGATATTGTGTGGTAAGGTAAATATTAGAAAGTATTATTTCATTGATTTGTAAGTATTGATGGGATAATTTTTTCATTACTTATTTTATAACCTATAATAAGCATTTTATACTCATCCCAATTTTTTGAAATGTTTTTCACATG
Organism: Viscum album; assembly: GCA_963277665.1. NCBI lineage: Eukaryota > Viridiplantae > Streptophyta > Magnoliopsida > Santalales > Viscaceae > Viscum > Viscum album. The sequence continues at coordinate 1,350,458,908 of OY728153.1, read as the reverse complement.
ATATAATTAAGGGTAAGAGAAAGGAAAAATTCAATATGATTTTTATCAATAAAATAACACATGTTTTCTTTTAAGTGAATTTATTTATGAAAAAAAAAATCGTTACTGAGTATATGTGTCTACTTGGTAATAATTGATATGTAATGTAAAATTTATGGCCTAATTCCCTAACACTCTAAACTTGAAAATATCTACAATGGGAATTATTAACATAACTCAAGATTACGTAATTTTTAAGGTCGAATCCTTATAGTAGGTGATTTTATGTCTAGCCAATGTTCGATGAATTTTGAATGCTCTTGGTTTTATCAATTGGGTTCTAATTGATTTGTAAAGATCCATTAATTTGTTGATATGTGTGTTTCAGAGTTTTTTTTAGAGAAAATATTTCCCCTCTTTTTGAAAAAAAAAATTGTTTTCCATGAAATTATGATATTGAATAAAAAATAGTGATTCAAGGCATGTGTTTTATTAAATGGTTGATTGTAAATGTTTATAAAATGTGATTATCCCTTTTAAATTTATTTTTAATCTACCACACATGGGATCCTTTGGTAACTAGGTGGATGGTTTAGTAAATGTCATTGTCCATAAGAAATATTAATAGGGTTCACGTTCTAGGTTATTCTTTCATTCATGGATCATATATGCATCAGCTATAAGAACATGATTGATATTATCATGGGCTTACCTTATGGGGTGTTCCCATTACCCTATATTATAGATTTATTAATTCTAGAGACTTGGGAGTATAATAGTCATCGTTTTTCATTGCGGTATAAGTTATCTAGTTTTCCCAACCATCTTTATCCTAGGGGTGTTTTCCATTATGAATTGGATTTTTAATATTTTCGATTTCATAATCTTACATTCATCAATTTACAATTTTTCAGAAATTAAATATTGAAATTAACTATCCATTTTTTGAGAAGGATATGTAAAATGATGAAAAATGTAACCATTCATTCGATAAAACTATTTTTCTACATATCATTTGATATTTTAATTATAAATGGTAATTTTTGGGATTGTTGTACAGAGGCTTGATATAGAACTCATAGGTGTGATCCTACTAAGCCTATTTTTCTCACACTATGCACACTATTTATAGGGTATATGTGAATTTTATTTTAATTTTATGTATTAAAAAGAAAGGAATAATGATGATTCGATAAGGTTTTTATTCACCTAGCTTGAGGTATATGGTGTAGAGATGGTGGAATGTTTCCCAAAAATCACATAGAGTAAAAGTTTCTAGTTTTCTTTTCTTACTACATGAATTAATAGGAATTTACCGAGGCTTGTTTTAATAATATTTTACTATTTCATATGTGGAATATTCCATTTTTAGTTACCTTTCTATGTATATATACCGTGTATCTTATTTTAATTTGGGGTTAATTTTTCCCTCTTATTTTTCATGGATGGACAGGTGTATGTTACTAACAGGTGAGGATTGGGAAAAACCATTGAGTTGGTGGATAATTAGTTTGTGAAATAGTTTATAGGTTATCCTAGTCTATTTTGTTACAATTGCTATCATAGGTGGTTTTTCCTTGAGATTCTTATTATTAGGATGTCATGTAGATATAATATAAGATCTTCAAAACATTAGTGGTAGGTTTAGGTGAGTGCCTATATAGATCATTCCATTTCAAGAGTCTCATTTCACTAGGATGTGTCGATATGCATCTAATATATTGAGTCTTTGATTTTAATTTTACTTTCCACTTATGATCATCTACTTTAAACTTATATTATCATGTTGTCTAATCATTCCATTATCGGTATATAGAAATGTGCCTCTTTGGAATCTTATATGTGTTCCTCTGAAGCATGTGCTAGAAAATACTTATCCTGGGAATCCCCTATGGATAAAAGACTATTAGATTCTATCACATGGGTAGTTCATGTAATATAACAGAATGTACCATGGGTTTAGAACCAAGCTATTAAGGCACAACTAGGTACCGAGTGGGGGGTGTAGATCAAGCTCAAGTGTTCATATGCAAGAATCCACCAGACATATAGAGTGAAAATGAACAACCAGAGGTAGAATACACACTTGAAAATATCAATCAGGTCTTTCAATTGTTGGATGAAATTGAGGTTATCATAAGGAAATGTGTGTCATTCAATTTTGGGTTCTTGTCTAGTGGTGAGGGGATTCAATGCTTTATAAAAACTGGAATGTTGTATTTGAATGGAAGGGTTTCAATACCCTCTTAATTCAATAGTTATATGAATAGTGTTTGATGATATTTAATTATTTGCTTTTATTCTATTTATAGTAAGGAGAGTGCTTAGTGTCAGAGAACACATACTATTTTGTAGAGATGGTTCACTATTATTTATAGGTTGTAATTAATGATCATCTAAGAGTTAATTAAGATTTATAGGGATTGAAACTGGACATATGATCATATATATATATATGTGCTGAATATTTCCACATATTTTATTATTGTAAATAGGGATATGATGATAGAAATTGATATGGTGTAAAATATTGACTTTCATTGATCTTCTCTTCCACCAAGTGGTTGTTCCAATAGAATACAGAGAAAAAAGAGAACACAGAATTATAATAAAAAATGTTTTCGGTGGTGGTTATTAGTAGTGGGTATCTTATGAACCATCAACTGTATCCAAAAGTGTTTCCTTGACAAGAAATCATTGTGGAAATCTAGGGCGAACTTTATGACATTATCCAACACCTATGAAGATTTCGAATACCTATGGCCATCGAGGCCATCAATAGGGGTTCGACAAGGATATTCTAAAATCTTATTATTAATAGGGATAATCAACTCCAAATGTCATTGTGGCATAGTCCAAGGCTTCAATGTCAATAAGGATCCATACACAATCCTTAGGAGTGAATCACATTTACCTAGTTGATGAGTTTATGAATGAGGATAAAGTAGACCAGACTACTATGAGATGTACCATTTTTATATCATCTTCCATAGATAATTAGTATTGGATATAGGAACCTCACATTCATTTATATCTTCCATTTTAGTTATGATTAAAATTATAATGGATCTCATTTAATTTATAATGGATCAAGTGATCCATCTTAGAAAGAGGAAAGGGAAGGGAATTCATTATTTTTCTTGTGATCATTCTAAAGAGGATGTAGGGTTAGTCTATGATTTCATATATATTAGTATAGTTCTTTTTGATTATTAGTTGGTTGGATTGGCCCTTTTCTCATAGTGATAAGATTGAATTTTATCATTGGTATATCAGTTTCCTTTTTTATGAAGGAAGGTATTTGTTGTTTTAGGGATTGTGGGATCTACGATCTAGTCATGCAGGACCCTTCCCCCTATAGATTGGGATTTAATTATCTACAATTTTAGTTTAGTCTGATGACATTTAATATTTTTCTAATATTTCATTAGTTTTTTGGTATATTTACTCTGTTTTACCTAGTTAATTTTATGGTATTTCTCCCCATATGGAGGTATTGTTCATGATGAAACTAGTTATACATACTCAACTAATCTCTACAACCTATTATTGTATAAAACCTCCTAAACTGAAAGATAACAAGATCTAGTTGGATGTTTTTATTTATATGGGATTTATGTTTACTTAGGTATTAAATAGTGTCCTCATGCTCTTTTCTAATAATTTTGATGGTACTCTACATCCTTGTATGGATTACTGAATCCAAAAATATGTAATTATTAAGAAACAATACCATGTACCCCATATATATTATTATTTTTATCATTTTAAAAGGGAAAATTAGGATTTAAATATTATATTATTTTAGTATATCATCAATATAAGGTTCAGAAGTCATATTTTCCAATGTCTTGTTTATGGAGAATGCTTACTATTATGAATATTATAAAATTCAATTCAACATAACATAAAATGCTATAGTTTTCCTTGATTTGAAAATTAGTAAATTCCTTAGATATATTGAAACTTTTGTAATGGTGTTTGTGGATAATATACTAGTTTATCCATGTTCTGAGTGTGAACATGAGAACTATATAAATCTAGTTTTGTAACTCCAATGGATTTAACATGTATATTACATTCCATAAAAATGATATTTCTAGTGACAACAAGTGAATTCATTTTGGAAAGTAATTTTAGAACATTGTTACTCAGTCATTCTTGAAATGGTGAATATTATCCAACTAAGGGGAAAACCATTACACATATTTTAGGTTCAATGATTCATAAGTATTTTTGGATATTATCGGTGGCTCATATTGTATTTCTTGAAGCTAGCATCACCATTTACCACTTATACCATGAAGGGGTATAGTAACATGGGGCAATAAATGTCAGACACCATTGAATGAATTCAAACATCTAGTGAAATCATCCCCTATTTGGATTCTACTAGAACCCACTAAGTGGTGTGTGAGTACTTTGATGCTTCTACTATTGGTTTTGGTTGTTTTATTATACTGGATGATCATGTTTTGTTATAGTTATCTAATTTTTTTATGTTTCATAACATAAATTACCGCCCTAATGATTTGGTTTTCATCATTGTTATGCTTGTGATTATTTTTTGGAGAAGCTATATAAATATGGGGAGGTTCCCAATATTTTCAGATCATTATATTATAAGCTATATCATTACTCATAAGGACATATATCATAGGTATAGATTATGGGAGTAATACCTCGATATATTGGACTTCGATATCACCAAAACTCTTATGAAGGGAAATTCTATTGTTTATTCTATGTAGAAAATTTTCCATTACCATCCTACTTTTGAATTGTAGGTAGATTGGAAACAGTGGAAGAGTTTTCTTAGATTCATTTAGATTCACATGGGGATAATTTATGAATAGTTCTAACTAGTTTTTATTTATCATAACCACTCCTTCAGTATATTACATATGGAAAGTCAAACGATAATCATTTTATAGTACTTAAGGAAAACTTACATGGTGGGTAAACCATTTCTAGTGGATATCTCCCTTATTATGGAATACACCAATTTTGGGATATTTTTTTCATCCCATTATTTATGAGGTATTATTTATTTCAATATTTTATTAGTTCTCCTTGGTTATTTTGCCCAAAAAATTTAAGATGTATTAGGACATGAGAGAGTGTTTCTTCTTTCTAGGTATGGAGCTTGACATCATTGATTATTTGTATCAATGTTAAACATAATATCATATAAAGGTAGAGCATTTGAGGCATTCTAGTTTACTATATCCTCTCCCAATACCATTGATTAAATGGGATGCAGTTTCCATGGGTGTCGTCATTGAATTTACATAGAATCCCCAGGAAAATAATGTTATCTAGGTGCTGATTGTTCAGATGAAAAAAATATGCAAATTTTATTTTAGTCATGGGAAAACATTGTTCAAATACATGGATAGGTTTTATTTATAAAATATTATGTGGTTAGAAAGGTTTCCCTCTTCTATTATCTCATATTCAAAATCATGTTTTTTTATAGATTCTATAAGAGTCTCCAAGAGTATATGGGGACCCATGTTAGAATAATTACATATTACAATCCATAGATGGATGGTCATAAAAAGTATTCAATATAGATTTTGGTTGATATAACTTATGATTACATCAAATAATTCTGTGGATTGTCAGATAACCATATATAATGGTTCGAGTTCCCTTATAGTATCATTTCCCAATCATCCATACTACTGGTCCCCATTGATGATTTGTATGGTCAGTCATACAGGTCACCTCTTTTTTGGAAAGGGGTGGGATATGCCTCTCTTATATGAATGAGTCTGATTCAAGATATATTTTTTAGAATATGGGATTCATATCAATTCATAGTTATGGTTCAGTGTCAAAAGTAATATTATGTGGATCGTTGGTACCATTATATGGAGTTTTATGTTGGTGGTCAGGTTTTCTAGAAACTGTATCCATAGTTGAGTCCCTTTCATTTTAAAAAATAGTGGAAGTTGGATCTGAGGTATATTGGACAATTTTAGGTCACTAATATTGTTTTTTGGTTCCTTATATATTTTTATTTCCCACTAAAATTACTTGTATACATGATATTTTCCCTATGTATCAGCATAATAATTACCACGATAACCTTTTCCATGTTTGGTGTTGGGAAGAGATTGAATTGTATCTATATATTTCTATTAGGGAGAAAAAAATTGATATAGCTAATTATTAGGAAAAAGTATTTCATGATAATTACATTCTAGTTGTTAAAGAGTTTGGGTGGAATGAGCCACATTCTCATGATACTAGGGATCATGAATTGTAAGTGAGGGAAATGTGGCCTCTCCTTTTTTGGAGAATACTTCTTCTTCAGCAATTTCAATAGAATGTAATTCATATTTTGGGGGGAATTGTTACATCCATGTTAAGGTAGTATCTATATATATATATATTTAAAATTGTAATATGTTTTAATTTTTTTTAGGGGATTTATAGGTGATTTTTGAGTTTTCTAAATAAATTGGGTTTGGTGCGTGCTACAGAAGCTAGTTCACACCATAAATCGTGCATTAATAACATGAATCACACTAGGAAAGAATTCACGAATCTAGTAAAAAGAATAAAAAAATGTAATTATATGAAATTATTTGTTCTTAATGACATATTACATTGAAATTTCCATCCAATGTGGTGTGTTTGTTAGCATATAGGCCACCTAAGATGTTTACATCTTGAGTTATTAATTCATACAATGAAATTTTTTTATCCAGTGTATTATTTGTTTTGACTAACTGAAATACTTTTCATTCATATTCATCCTGTCTTCCATCATCCCTATATCTTTTATAGGTAAATTTTGGTGAATCCATATCTTTTGGGGATATCATATTAGTGCATTAATCTATAGGTTTATTGGTTTATCCTCCTTTAATTAGTGTTATTATTGTAATCACATTTTATTAATTTCTCTATGAATTTGGATTGGCGTTGGGCTGTATTTATGGTTTTTTATTACATTTGGATGATCTTTTCTCTATATTTTATACACCCCTTTAGATTTTTCTTCAATAGAATAAATAATATGCTGGTCGAGCTGTTGTGCATGAGATTCCTATGCAATGTGATATCTTACATCTCTACTAACCCATTTGAAATTTTAAATTTTGTTATAATATAAAAGATTCAATTTTAGGGCTACTTTTTATTTTTCTTGTGTTGTCTTCCCTTTCGGGTGTGTAGATCCCATTGTGGGTGATGTGTGACCCATGTTTGATGTAGATAGTTCCATATCTATATTATGTTATCTTAATCATGAATTCTATTTTATTATAAATTGTTTTATAAATTAACCTTCATGATCCTAGTATTGATTAACTTTTGTGTGAGAAATGTTTTTTAGGAATAAATGATAGGATCTATTTTTAAATTAATGCTATTTTTAGAGAATTGTGAAATCAATTTCCAAATGGGATTTAATATATTTTTTTATTAAATGGTTTTTTTGAAATTATTGTGAATTATTATAATCCATTCGAAAATTATTTAAATTATTTCATATTTGGGAGACTTGGGCACCTAGGTGGAAGGTTTTTTATTAGTACCTATCAATTGGAAATTTAAAGGGGTTTTATTTGTGAGGCATTTTACTATTTCATGATCATCCATGAATCAGATCTAGAAACATGATTGAAATTATAGTGCGATCAATTCCTTAGGTGTTCCAATTTCCTTTACTTATGGATGTATTAATTCCTGGAACATGGGTTCACACTAGTCATTGGTTTTTTATTATCATAATTTTTTTGAGTTATCTAATCCGTTGTAATCCAAGTAATATTTACAATTTTACTTTGGATTATTAATATTTTTGGATATGATATACATGCTTCTATTGATATATTTTATTATTATTATTCTGATTTTAATGAGTGTCACCTTGTTTTATAAAGGATTTGGAAAATTGGTAAACATTTTACCCTGGTTTTTGTAAAATATTTTAACTTATTATCATACCATCTTTTATTAGAAATTTAGAGTATATGGATTATTTTACATAGTCTTCATTTGGAAAACATGGGTGTGATCATTTTTATCATTTTTATCTTACACTCTTCACACTCTGTGGGGGTTTGTAGACCTTATATTATCTTTTGATGCATAAAAGGAAATGAACTATAAAAAGGTATTGAGGTTTTTTGTCAGATGGGTTCATGTATCTTGTCATAAGATGGTGTGATTTTTCACACATATCACATGGAGTAGTTGTTTCCAGTTTTAAACACCTTTTTGGTTTTTTCTATCATGTACTTTATTTTGTTTTTTATTCCTTTAGCATACTTTTAGTTTTTTAATATTACATTTATAATTACATTTCTGTGTATATATTCCTTGTATCTTGTTTCAGGTTGGGATAAATCATTAAATCATGTTTTTTATTATTTGGTGCTAGTCATCAGCCCGTGGTGATTGATAAGATCCTTTGGGTTAGTATTGATTTTGATTAGTTAACATTTTAAAGGGAATCCCTGGTATGTGCACTGTAATTTATGAAATAAATAAATACATTATTTTAATAAAATCAACAACCGATCATATTGGTTATAATTAATTCTCCCAATATTTAAATTTTAAGCAAAGATATCACCAACTTGAAATTGTATTCAAATAGAATTTTGATTAATATGACATTTCTAATAATTATATCTCATGATGTTTTGTCTTATACGAGATGTCTTAATCTTATAATTGGATACATGAATTATTAAATTATTTATTGAAATTATATTACCCTATAATATAAATAAATTTATAAATTAAAATATATAATCAATTAAATGTACAATCTTCCGTAGAATCTATATCAAAAAATAAATTTATTATTGTATTGAAATTCAATACATAATAATATGAAAAAATAATATTTCTTACATATATTAATAAAATACTATCTAAAAAAGTGAAAATTATCTAAGATTCTCTTTCTATTTAAATTATATGCACCATAATCATTATAAAAATAATAAACTAAACTAAATTAAATTCCTTTAGAGTAATAAAAACAAAAAAATTATATTACTTTTCAATTATTGAAAATTTAATTATTAAAATAAAATTAAGACAATTTTATATTTAATATATCTAATTTGAAATAAAAAAATATTATCAAGGCCACTAGTAGTATGGTATAATAATCATATTATCATAAAAAAATAAATTGACAATTATATAGGTTTCCCAATTTCATGCTTGTTAATTTTACTATTGTTATTTACAATATAATCATTATACTTAACACTATCAAGGCCAAATCATTTTAAAATATATTTGCTTCATTTTCATTAATTAAAAATACTAATAATTTTGTTTTAGAAAATCATAAAAAACAAGAAATAATTTTAACTTTATAGTCTAACACATTTGAAGTTAATTTTATATTGATTGTAGAAAACAATCACACACAAAAATTAGTACTAAAAAAGGTAATATTAAAAAAATACACATGAGTAATCCAAAGATCCTTTAAAATGATTATTATAAAAGGTATTAGATGAACGTTCCCTTTATTTATTCAATTTTGTATAATAAATGTTTTCATATTGTCATGAAAAACTCCATAATCATTATTTAAATTTTAAGGGGCATTAAAAAGTAGAAAAATAATTTAAAATTAATGATTTTGAGTTGATGGGGATTTCCCAAAAAAATATCACCATTAACGAAACCATATAAAAATAATTCTCTATATCTAGTTTTTAAATCATGAAAATAAAATGAGGCGCATTTTCAAATAATATTATAATTGATTTAAATATAGAAACTAGTGAAAGGGTTTCCCCAAAATCAATACCTTCTTATTGAGTATACCTTTGTGAAACTAATATTTTCTAATTTATAACAATAATACTAAATTCATTAAATTTGATTCTAAACCCTAGAAAAGTCCAAATATTTAGAGAACCATTAGGTCTTACCATTGAATCTGATCATTTGTTTCATATTTGTTGAGTTCATTTTTCATATAATTACTAGTCTTCATCATTAATAACATCATTAATAATATTTGTTAAAGTATATAATAAGTAATATTTATGTACAAAATAGTTTCTTAAAGAGGATTGGGTTTGATGTCATATATAATAATCACCAACAACTATATCTAAAGGATATTTTTTAGACTACAAAGGGTTTGGTTGATGTTGGTCATGGTTAATTAAAATCAAAATAATCATTAGGGTCGTTTATAAGGCCAATAGTATAAACAATTTCCATTAAATTGACAAAATAGTCAGGTTTTTGAAAGCTTTTATTACTATATATACATAAAATATCAGGCAATATGTTCAAAACATTATTTATAGTCTCATATGTATTTATCTCATCAAATTTAAAATTAAAATATTCCTATATAACTATTGTTATTTTATTAGACATATAATAATTCATATTTGAATGTGAGTAACCATGGAAATGTTTATTATAAAACTCCTCTTTAAATTTTCATAAGTTCCCCTTATAATTGAGAATATAGAACTTGTAATGACTGACTCTAAAGAAACTCACGATGTTCCTTCTTCCATTAAATAATTTATGCGGAATTTTTTTAAAAAGTATTAATTTAAACCCTGGTAATTATATAATATTTTTTTACTCATAGTCTTAATCTAAAAATAAATAGTAAACACATTCTTGTAGAGAATTATTTGAGATATTTCATAGATGGCTATAATTTTCCTTTCACTGACCATGTTTCAATATTTTTTATAGGTTTATGAGATTTTATTTATATACCGATGCTATTAAAAAATAAAATCTAATTTTTTATTTTCCTACTTAAAGAAATGGTTTTCACTCATAGTCTTTGTAAAATGTCCAAAAAATTAAATCAACGGTTCTTCAAGACATGAAAAATAGGAATCATATTCAATATTAATACTAAAATATAAACCTATGTAAAAATTAACTATTATAAATAATTATATAAGTATAGTGGTTTCATCAGCGAATAGAAGCACTAAAAGGTTCAAACAAAATCCATCAGAACTAATTTTTGAGATTGAGTGTCATAACATGAAATTTCTTGATGTGTCTTCCATAAATAAATAAAATTTTAATAGATTAAAAGGCATGTTTCACAAAACAAAAACCAAACCACGTTACATTAAAATAAATTATTACCGTTATAATATTGCATTGAAATTAAATGTTATAAAATAATGTAACCATTTTATTAAATATATGAAGAAAAATGAGGGAAATGTCATTGAGAATTGAAAATATCCCTTAAGAAGCTCCTTTATATAGAATTGTAAGTGAGGTATCTTCACTAAGATTTTCCCATAGACCAATACCAAGCCAAAAAATAAATTTTTTGATATGATAAGAAATTAAATTGTGAGAAATTAAGCCTCATTGGAATTTCTACAAGATCTATGCTAGTGGAATCACCTCCCTCGACTATCACTAGAGCAATCCTTATACTTATATATTATAAATAGATACCAAGGGGTTATGAAAAAAGAAATTAGAACGAGCTAATTATTATGTTAATAATTTAATTATCACATGTATTTTATAATCATCATATTTATACTTTTAAAGAGAAATAATTTAAATTAACTAACACATTAATAAAATTAATAATATCATTTTACTATAAAATGGATTTTTTTTCTAAAATTGTATTTTAAGGGATTTAATTTAAGAAAAATAATATTTAATAGGTAATTATATTATTTTTATATGATTAATTTATTAATATCATTCTAAAAATTAATTGATATAAATAAAGCAAGAATCATAAAAAAAATTAAAATGTTATTTTTATAAGAAAATAGTTTTCATAAAATTTCTATTTAAAAGTAAAATGATAAAATTATAGGATTTTAACATTAAAATAACTTAATTTTATAATAATTAATAACAATGGGGTCTTTTGAAAAATACTTGGGGATTTTTTAAAATTATTTATATTTAGGTGAGTAGCGAGGAATATCATTTTTACAAATTCTCTGACTTTTAGGATATTATTAGTATATATGTAATTATTGGAAATTTAGGAAATTATTTTCTTGAAAAAAAAAATTATTCTATATGAGATATGATAAACTTAAAAATATTTATTTTTCTTTATAAACCTATGATTAATATTTTAGAATATAATTTACAATTTTTTGTAAAAATATTTTTAATACATTATACATTTATTATTATAAAATTTATTTTCATATGTTTTCAAAAGTGAATACAATAATATGGATTAAAATTTTTTAAGTAAAAGTTCAAAATTATTTAATATTTAGAATTTAAATTTATTTATAAATAATGAATTTCAATGATATAATCTAGTTAATATAGTAAAATCCAAAAGGCTAAAAAAGATAATCCCAAGGGTAAATGGACCAACATGTTAAAAAATGTATATAATTAATTGGATGAGGGCTGGATCAATAGATCAATATTAAAAAAATATTATTTTTCTTTTTGAGTATTCCTAACATGTGAAATATTTTATATCTTTATATTTAGATAACATATTTACAAAAACACTATTCACAACACCTATAAATAGGGATTTACATTTCCCCTTTTTGAACACTATAACTATTTGTTTACTCAAAAAACTATGACGATTGTCCTTTACCTAGAATCATTTTTAACATTATTATTCTTTCGAACACAATGTGTTTTCCTAATTTCATAACTTCTCAACAGTCCTCTAATGGAAAACTCATGTTTTCAACATATGTTCTAATATTTATTTTACATTGTTTATTTTATATCATTCCCATTAAAAAATATTTCCCCATTATTATATGATTAATTTTGTACTTACACTATAATTAATTCTTTATATTTTTTGAATGACCATTAACAACTGTTTCACTTTTTCATTAAGAAAAACAAGAAATTTCATTCATGCATTTGTTCGGCCTATTACATCCATGCTGTATCGTATCTCATATTTTCAATTAGTATATTTATTATTTATTAAAATATATTAAAATATATCTCACCACATTAAAAAATAACTACATAATATCATTATACTTATTTATTAATGATATTAGGCCAAAACAATTCACCTTTAAAACCATAATCATCCACTAATTATGGAATTTTCATGTTTGTTTCTGTTGTAACACCTTTATGAGTAATGATATAAAATAAAATAATTTATTTAAATTATAACATTATTACTCATAATATACCATAAAAATATTTAAATAATTAAATTATTTTATTATTCTTTAATGTTAACATAAGTATTAATCTTACTAGTTATGATACTAACATTTGTTTATTAAAAATCATTGAAACATGTCCATAACCCATTTCAACATTTTGATTCATAAGAAAAACTCACATTGAATGAAAATATAACAATATATAAATTATAAATCGCCAATTCTAGTACTGTTTATGATTGGGTGACGATGAAATTTTGCATGATAATTAATAATAACACCTCTGTTATAAAATATGTTAAAAAATTCAAGTTTAATTATATTGTCCCAACCAAGATAAATTGAATAGTAGTAATCATACTAATGCTTATTTTTGATCTCATTCTGACCACCCCAAAATAAAAATTCCATTAACAAGGTATTTCCTCATTCACCTTATTTTTAGTATGGATATTCATTTATTGTTTATTACAAATAATTTCTTCAGCATTATATTATATTTTAGGGTATATACATGTTACTAATATGCTTTAATGAAAAATGAAATGATTTTTCCAAAATAAAACTTATTTCAAAAAAATGCATCTTTCACTTCTCATGAGATTGATTCTTCTTAAATTCCTATTAATACCAAGAATCGTATTATAATTTTACCATAGTAACATCAATGATTTTGAATGTATGATTTATGAAATGAAGCCCATTATTTTACATGGGTTATTTTATATCCAATATTGATATACATTCTATGGGGAATGCCTGATAATATAAATGTAATGATGTGATTGGTGCACCCAAAATTATATTGCTCAATTAAATGTTATGATGTGATGCATAGACCTATAATTATAAATTATCCAATGAATTGGGTAATGTGATGTGTATTTTGATAAAAGGAATGTATTTGTGAATATGATGATATATTTGTTCACTACTATGTGTGGCAGTTGACCATTAATACACGATCTTTTATTTTTAGGCATTTAAACATTAAATGTATTTATTTAATTCTTCTTCTCATGACTATGATGATGACGTTATGATTATGATTACCCTGTGTAATATTTTCCCCTATATATATCTATCCTATTATTGGTAATTACTTATTTCTTTGATGTATATCCTCATGTGACTACTTCTACTAAGGAAAATTCAAATGGACGATTAAAATCTAGATGATAAGGAATTAAATAAATTATTATGTTTTATTTTTAAAATGATATGTATGGTCATAATTTTTTAATGAAAATAAACCATTGAATCCTAGTCATATAATTATTTTACATTATTTATCATTAAAATGATGTAATATTTATATTGGACAAAGTAGAGTCGTTATGCGTTGATCGGCCAATTGCACCATGATTTTTTGAAATTTGACCAAAAAATATAATATTATAAATATAAAATTAATATTAGAAAATAATGATTATGGAAGAGAATGAAGAACATGGATAATCACCTTATATAATTGAAAACACCCATGAAAACTCACATCTTGAAGGGATTTAAGGAGAATAGGGATGGGAGGTGGTGACTGGGAACACCCAAGGGAGAGGAAAAGTGAAATGGGGGTGTGTAATAAAATATCATAGGGTCAACCCAACCATTTCTCACTTTTTATATGTGTTAATTGTTTTGACCAAATGGTTCAAAAACTCATGTTCCTACTATGATTCTTACTCCAAGTACACACTCTTCAATATGCACAGTTACAGGTCTTGGTTTCATATACCATGTAAAAACCATGTTCAATCAGTGGGACATTTATGAAATCTATAGTAAAAAATATCGGGGTCTTTGAGGACCCAATTTAGGGTATTAAATGTTAAACACATGTGAAAATGTTTCCACATGATTGGTGCGAATAGTTACCACTAATTGCATGAAAACCATGAAACCAAGATTGAAACTCAAAAAACCTATACTATGCGTCCCAAAACCATAAGTATAACCTAATACCTCCTTGTATACTTTCTCTCATTTCCTTATTGGGTCCATTGAGAGGTTCCAACACTCTGTATTTAATTTTAATACATTGTTGAAAACCAGAAACATGCACTAAAATAAAATTTCAATTTCAATTTCAATTCTGAATTCTTATATCAATATAATAAATTAATACATCCCCACATTAACACTTATTATCCCTATAATGTCTTTTTTTGAACATGTTCATTGATCCTGAACCAATCAGGTAATCAATTTAACATAAAATGGACACAATTCATTTACGAATTCCTAACATGATTCAAAATCAAAACCACAATGTTATGTAACATAATCCACAAAAAAATGAGCAAACTTTTGTATCCATTTTGAAACTATGATTGATATATCTACGGAACTCGTCTATCCCCTATCATGACTAAATCATCACCTAGCATATTACCTAGTTTTTTGTCTCCACTCCATAGGTGTCGCCTTGTAATGGAAAATGCAAATGGTTGGTTTCTCTTCAATAGAAATCACCTAAAGAAATTCCATAATAAAATTCCATTATCACTATTTTATTTGTTTCAAAATAACCACAAAAGATCACATAAAGAGCCACAGATCCTGCACCAGTTCCTCTCTCTATTTTTAAATTTTATGAAAAGATATGAGCCTTCATTATCCAATTACAACACAAGCACTCCATGTTTTACTCAAAAACCCTTAAAAAATTATAAAAAATAATTCCTATACCATATGACAAAAATAATATTTTTTTCATTTTATTTCATTTAAATTAATAATAACATTCATAAACCTCACTGGATGACCCATCAACTATTCATTTCCATCATTGTGTTTTTTTCGAGCTTCGACGCACAAATAACCTGGCCACATTCGGGTATCTTAAAAACCATTCTATTCATGAAATCCATTCTCTATCTCCATGCCATAAAAATTCTAAATTTTTACATGAAATCCAATGAGGAGTCCAATGGCACTCATATCTATTTACTCACATGCATCGAAATGCACAATTAATAATCACATTATTGATTACATCCCCCACCTACAACCCTTCCAATATAGGGGTAATATATCCATGATGGACATCACACTCCCCAAAATAGTAGAGACCTTATATCACTCTCTGGGCATATCCTCAATAGTTTCAAGTATCACCCATGTGTCGCTCTTAGCCATGGTCATGCCACCCTAGGAATCCACCTCTTTTAATCCATATCAATCATTACAATATAGTCAATCCCATTCAAAATTATCCCTCACTAAATGAGAACCCATTATTTCTCTAAAAGATCAAGAAATTATGATCATAATGTATTTTTAAAGCTCATCAAACCGCCTGAAACATAACGCGGCTGACCAATTCACATTTTAATAGGGTACCATGAACTAATATAACATACCATTCTCAACCCCTCTATTGGAATTGTTGGAAAAAATGAGAATATGCCCATAATATCACCACACTAAATATGGAACATAATAGGAAAATCACTCAATGTGCCTTTCCCAAATAATCTGAGGCATCACAACGGCCACATCACATCAAGTAACCCCTCATGTGAACCGTTATCATTTCTCGAATCACCTTCCCATGTTTTCCATCTACAAAGACATTAAAAACCCCATGAAAAACCCTATCAATGTTTTTTACAGTTAATCAGTTCACACTGAGCCATTAATATTCTAGATAATCTTAGGGTCTCTGGGACCCCTTCTTACATAAACTAGGTAGGTTTCAATTCATAACTCATGAAAAACTGCAAAATCTGACCATCTCAACCATGGAATTAACATTATATAAAACCAAATATTGGATTTCATATGACATAATCCAACAATACATGTGAAACCATCCATCTAGATTTTCATTGACTCTAACTAAGGATCCCCACAAAGGAAAACCCCTAAGGTATCATGCCTCACCAATCATGTTCATATGGAATGACACAATAACATTGTATTAGATGATTTATACTCATTAGATTAAAAAAAATTGGTTGGCCGGGTAGAGTATCATTTGAATCTATATAGGGAAAACGATATAGTTTATTACAGTTACAATAAATAAGTAAACCTAAATAAATTATTGTAGCCTCCCACATCTTACACCAACAGATTGGGTTATCATTATCATCTCTATTGATCCATTCACCATAGGGTCCATAAAAACTAGCTTTATAAAAATCATAGCTATAAAAATGGCCCAGATGAGTACAATTCTTCTAAGTATATACATAGTAAAAAAACTATGAAATGTCCATGACACATTATAATGGTTATCCATTGTAATCAATGAAACAATTACACTATGAGTTCAATGTCATGTAGATCATATATACCTAATATGATGCATGTGATTACACTTGCATCTATATACCAAGAGTAAAAACTGAATGAATTTCAATTTACATTTTTCAAAGATCCAATGTCCATAAATCCTATATCTTACTCTCAAATATCATGTATTTCATGATAGGGGAAAATAAATAAAAAAATTATATTATCCAATAACATCACTACCATATCCATAGCAACCTAAACATCCCTCAAGAATGGTGTTGGTGACACACTAGTCCACATTCCATTCAAATCCATGATAAATCCACACATAACCTATCACAAATTCCTAAAAGAGTAATGCAATAGAAAAGAAGCCATGATAGCACTTTGTAATAACCAAACCAAACTAACTCTAATAATAGTAAATGGAAATTTTTTTACATAACCACAGACAAACCTCTCTAAATATAAGAATCCATTTACTAACCGCAACGACCTATGGAGGTATCATGGGGATGTTATAACCCATTTATAAGGGTGAGTACTATAAATAATTCACCAATAATTATTCATGTTAGAGTATTCCAAATAAAAATAAACTAAATGGTTGAAGAAATAAATCCAAACACAAAAGTTAATATATACAGTTATTTATAGGCCCAATTAACTAGGACATAAATAAAATAGATGTATCCCTAATATGATTGTCCCATATACATACCAAAAAATGAAATAAAGGATTGAAGCTCAAAAACTGCACCAGACCTCTCTTCATCTTGATATCCAACCTAATTTAAGATTTCTAACTCGACCAAAAATTCTCAGCCTTAGCCCTAACAAGTTCTTTTAATAAACATGTGATAGATACTCATGTTCCCATCTACAATGATATCACAATAAGGGTGTAATTGAAAAATAAAGTACATACAAGAAACATGTCCCCATAATAACATGTATATGTACTAATATGTGATCATGAAATTATAAGGATAAATTAATATCTACTGTATACTAAATATAATAACAAACAAAACCCATTTTTTCTAGATGGAAAACTGTCTTTTGGAATGTAGAAAATATTTCCAAAAAAAGTATCATGTAATGGCCATGTCTGAATACCATATCATTATCACATACCACCCTAAAGGGGGTTTTCCATATATTCATGGAAACCCCCTTATAAGAGTTTCCTCATTAAGGGTATACGTCAACTAATCTCAAATACCACCCTTATGCATGTTTTCCCACCTAAAAATAAGCCCCATGTATCACATACCCCCCCTATATGACTATACTCATCCCGGAATAATTCTCATGTATCATAAACCCAATTGCAATCTCACCCTCGTATACCAAACCTATCATGCCTCGGTAGATAGAAAACCCCAATTGATGGCAGGGTATAAGCCCCCAATGATAGGCCCCTACCAGTATAACACTTGCAAGACCTTACATATACACTCCAAATCCATGGAAACCCAACCCATAATATCATATACTTCCCATGGGGGTTTCTTCTTGTCCATAACCATTAACATCCCAGTACATCTCTACATGTAATACAAGATAATCCCTATGGGATCCAAACATTTGAAAACTACCAATACTACTCTTATGAGAATATGGATAATAGTTCTTAGGTGTAAAAGTCATCATAAGGTCCTGAAGTTAAATTATGATGTCACTAGAATTATTTACTAACTCAATATCTTCATCCCATGATAAAACTCTAGGCATTATCAACAATATCATCACTTTTCAATGGGACTATAGGTTAGGAACTTGAGAACTTGTCTGGGATTCTCTAACTACATAAAAACAAATAATTAAAGCATATATACAAGTTAGTGGTTGGAATAATTCCCAATAAACTAAGAAAAATCCATATCCACTAATCTCACATTTTTTGTATATGTTCTACAGATAAAACCAATACCATCTCAACCCAACCCATTCACTCCCACTTAGGAATAGTAAGATATGAGACCACATACTAAGGTCCCGTAGGTCATAGCATTGTTTAGACATCCTCACATGGTTCATTATTATCTATCCTTATCTTGGGTCAATATTTAGTTCCTGAGGAATACTACATCCCTTGGTAATATCATAACTATACCCAACCTCACAATCTATACAAGGTATCACACATTAAAAACTGTTAGGATATGGCATGTGGACTATATTGTTTCTCAAGACATTAGAGGTTCGATATACTACCTAACCCATTATCATAACCTATATTCTATCCACAAAGACTAAGAATATATCACATTAGGCCTCAACTACCAGTGGTCATATATAACAATCCAGTACCAATGTTTTTATAGGCCTTGGTACTTTGTGAATCCTAATCGATGAATACTAATTTAAATGAAGAAAATAATTAATTAACTATAAATCATTAATGTATTTAAATTACACTTTAATTTAATTAAAAACATTTATCACCCCAATGTAATGAACTCATTCCACAGGCATATATCAAAACAATAATTACTATATGGTAAATTACACAGACCATATACAAATTTTATAGGATCTCCAAATTTATTTCCAAGGCTCAATATCTCTTCCATGTCTTACTACTATCCATTCATGCTTGGTTTCAACATATATCACCAAAAAAACTCTTAACATAAGAAAAAAACA
Source organism: Viscum album (assembly GCA_963277665.1). Taxonomy (NCBI): domain Eukaryota; kingdom Viridiplantae; phylum Streptophyta; class Magnoliopsida; order Santalales; family Viscaceae; genus Viscum; species Viscum album. The sequence goes on along the minus strand of OY728153.1, from coordinate 1,350,438,902 downwards.
TATAATTTTTAGTTATAAAATTTATAATTAATTAAATAAATTATTCTTTTCATATTCAGTGTAAAGTCATCATATCATCACGTCACACCAGAACCAAAATAATCAACATGCCAATGAACTGTGGTGTTTCCTAACTGTAACCTATGAAAATTCCCATATCCCAAGGTTGAATCCATAAATAATTATATTTAAAATTGTGGGAAACCCATAATAAATTATGTGGCGTGACATAACATTACTAAAATTATGAATTTTTGTACTTGGTCAGCCTCTCAGAACATCCATGTTCTAGATAGAAAAAATACCTATCTTAATAAACATACACCATAATGATTTGTAAAAATTAGAACTAAAAAAATTGCCCATAAATACTAATTCAAACAAGAAAATTATGAAGAAGGTGTGGACTAATAGACACAGATAATCATATTATATTTTCATAAAAGCCCCATGAAAACTCACTTATTTTGCAAATTTACTAAATAAGTGTAAGGAGAGGTGATGCCATAGAATTCATGGAGACGATGAGACGATAAATGTGGGTGGATTATTAAATGAACAAAGGGAGAAAACTATAATTTAAAATTTTTAAAGGGGAATATGATTTGGTCTCACGATTTTCCAAACATTGAACCAACCATATAGTAAATATAAAGTCAACTACAAAAACTAACATAATCACCAATTACAAACAATTTTTTTTAAATACCCCAATGTAAATCTGGATACTTTGTTGGGGTGCATGGTTCGAACTAACTGTGCACACTAAGTCGCTACTCAAAAAACCCAAACTCCGAGCCCTGAACCCCTAAGACACTATTAAGACCTCCATTAGAACTTCAGCCCAAGGTCATATTGATTATTTTCAGAGGTTCTACCCAATGAAATATTATTTTAAAATCCAATTAAAAAAATTACCCATCTACTAAAATAAATATTCCAATTCCCATTGAATTTTGAATTCCCGTATGAACATGTGATCTTACATTACACACTCACAATATTGGAAATAGATAAAAAAATAACTGATATAAATGTAGAGAATAATAATAAATGATTTTCATAAAAGGTTATAGATATAATTATGTTCATAAATATGTTATTAATATTTTTTTCTATAAGACATTCATGTTCTTTTGTTGGAGTTGGGAGTTAAGGTTAGAGTTTTATATGACTCAAATCTTTTTCCAAGGCCATAATAACTGCTCTTAAAATATAATCCATATATATTTAATGATTATACCCTATGGTGATTTACTACACTAGTTTAACCTTATTTTATTAGGAATTATTGTTTTACAGGGAATTCTTCTTCCTTGATGAATCTATTGATTCATTAAAATGTCATTATGTTAAAAATAATTATCATCTTATTTTATGGTCTTTTCCCCATATCAATGTTTCTACCTCCATCCAAAAATCTTATTACCATAGTAGAAACAAAAATTGATCTTATATCTTGTGATTATTATATTTATCTTCATTCATTTATAAAATTCATTCATCACCCTTTTTAATAATGGGGATTTTTAATAATGGTGTTTTAAAAAATTTAAAATGATTTTGTCTTCCATGATAATAAATTCCTTCCTTCTAATTCAAATTTTTTTACATATGATTAATTTATTATGAATTTACATTTGATGGAATTTTATTAATATATTTTTCTAAAAAATTAATACATCGTCAAAAAATGGGTTGGGAAGGTTAATAAAAATTAACATATTTTTAAATGATATTATGAAATGTTTAATAATAAAAAAATTATTGACATTTAATTCATTATAAAAATATTTGACTTTAAATGCGTAATGGATCATAAATAAATTAATATGTTCTCATTATAAATTCTGATTAGGGACGGTCATGTTTATTTTATCAGTCGATCGTTTTTTACATCTATTATATGTGATACCATTGATAAATGTTATGAAACCAATTTTATTCCCATAAGTTATTTTGGATGAGATAACTGAATTTATTGTAAGGGTAACTCATTTATATGGATGATGATTGGTGGGTCTTATATCTACCACCAATGTGTTTGTTATGTTATATATCCCAGGATATAATGAATAAAGAATATACATTGATTTTTTTATAATCTAAAGGGTGGGAATACATTATTTTGTTCAAAATTGAGAGGCCGGTCATACATGGATTTTTTCAAAATGTAATGTTCACAACTTCATAAAGGAATTTTCATATCATTTTTTTTCATTTTCACATAAATTATTAGGCTACATTATTGATTTTGATGTTTTTAATAGTTTTTTAAAATCATTAAATTAAAACTGATTATGTAAATAAATATAAGTTGGGGTTTTTGCATCAGTTATGATATAAATAAAATTAAAAGAGACATACCCTTTGTTTTTTACATGACATATCCAATAAAATATGTGAAAACTGATATTAGGTATCATTGTTTAAAAATAACATACATAATGATTTTTATTTCTTGTCGTTTATTATATAACAGTTTTGAATAAAAATTTGGTATTTTGTTTTTCACGTTAGTTATACAATTACCAAAGTTTAAAGGTGTTTTTAAAATAAATTAATTTATGAGTCCTATCCATGGAATATAAATTAAAACACTCATAGAATATATATAATTAAAATTAGTAAAAAATATATTAAATGACATTTATTATTGAACATTCGAATATACAATGTATATTACAAATAAACCAAAAATTAATTGATCCTGAAAAATGATTTTCCAACTCATTTTTTAAATGTCTCAAATCATAAAAATTATATGGAAGTGGGTCATAAAAAGATAAAAATTATAAATTGATCATTTAACATGTATTTTTAATAAAAAATTAATTCTTGACGTAATATTTATAATAAAAATTACACTTCTAGAACCTTATAATTGTATCAGTAGAATGTATTTGATACATAAATCTTAAATCATATACGAAGAATTTTTTACACCTTCTTGTTCAGTAAAATTCAGTTCTAATGATATAATAATTCTAGATAACATGTTTATGTAATATATCTAAAATTTAGTATTTGGAATTGAAAATTCATCATAGCTTCTACAAATTTGATCTTGGCATTCTTCTTTCTTGTCATCTCATTAATGAAATTCTATAAACTATTTGAAAATACTATGAATAATGTAATTATTAGTAATTAAAATTTAATTAATTTTAAAATCCTAAAACATATGTGTTCAATAAATTCTTAATTTTCTCTCTCACTTCACCATTGATAAAGAATATCCAGTACAACATCTTCTCTCATTGACAACAAACACCCAACATCCAATGGCTTTTGATATATAAGAAAAATTATTTTCAGTTTTTTTATGTTAATAGATATATAAAAATTTGTTGAAATATTCTTCATGCTCTTGAATTTATGGAAACATCCAACACTGAATAATTTCATTCTTCTAAAATATTTAATAAATATAAACCATTCTTTATGCATTACCCATTATCCTAGTTATAGTTGAAATACGTTTTGGGTACATAAATCAATATAATATGTATTTCCATTGTCTAAACAAATTTTAAAAATATACCTAACAAAAACAAACATAGTTATAAATTATCATCAAATTAAATATCAAGAAAAATTATTTGATATTCATCCAAAAATACTCAGTTTTTTAAGCCCAACTAACCTTCCACTAGAATTTCCATGATATCACTTCTCAAAATCCCCAATGTCATTGCTAGCCCATATACATCATCTTGAGTTGGAATCTCATATAAATATGTTAATAAATATTAATAGGTAGATAATTTATCAAGACTAATAGAATTTGTTTCTAATGTAATAATACATTGTATTTTCTTTTGTCTATACAATATTTCTTTACATTTAAATTATTACTAGATAAAATTAGATAAATATAAAATATTTAAATTGATATATCTAATTAAATATTAAAATTAAATAAATGATAAAATATATACATACCTCTATCATAATGTGTCTATATAGTCTTGATGATAAAAATAAAAAATTACTAATACTTTATCAAACTATACTGACCTCATTTTTAAGGATGGGGTATTTTTTATTATATAACTAAAATATCTTTTAATGTGACCCTTTGATGTACTATATCTATCTTTTGATGAAGAATGTTATTGATGATATAGAAAATTTCATCCCATATGAGGCAATATGATGTGGATCATCAACAAATAACTCATAGTAACTCAGAGGTTGTGGAGGTGTGGTGTTGGGGATGGATAAGAATGATTGAAGTCTGATGTAATATATGTATGAGTATGATCATTAGGGGGAGGGGGTCTGATAGTGGAGGTGCGGGAGTTATATCGGTTTTCCAATCATGCCTTCTCTAGTATGAAAACATCAAATGTACTATATCTTTGATCATGTCCTCTATCATCAATATAATATCTTCATCTATAGCTTACAAATATTCGATTATTTATAAACATCCTAATTTAAATTATCTTCTAAAGATTGAAATATTTTTCAAACTAACACACCAGAAAGGTATCATCCTATAGTACCTAGTTGTTTGTTCTTTCTCAATGTTTTAACTAAAATATCCTTTCTACCCACAGTAATAAATACCCCATGTATGCTCTCCTCTTCAAGAGAATCATGTATTGAATATTTGAAAAAATATGTAATGAATCAATATTTATAAAAAATTTATTCCACATAAATAAATTTATTAATTCCCAATATTTAAATCCTCTCAACTACAACCCATTACTATTTTTATGATATTTCCCTTTTTATCATTTGACCCCTCTTCCATTTTTCATGTCTAGTAGGGGGAAACCATTACAGGCCCTGTAGATACAACTCTCTTATTTTTATGTTTTTATGATATCATTTGTTCTTCCAATAATGTATACCATACCCAAGATAACATCTGAGGGTATAAATTTCTATATTGGTTCTTCATATTTGTCTTAACTATTTCTATAAAATACGAATTTTAGAATTAAAAAATCATCAACGTAGTCATTAATATAAAAAACATCTAGAATATAGTAGTTCACTCTGTAAAGACCCGTAAAATTCAAGGAAATATTTTTCTTAATTTTCTTTGTGATTTTACAAGAACGTAGTTTCTGACGGAACTTGATTCCGAGGCCCGGTGGGCCTGAAATTTCTATCCGAATTTTAGCTTGGGTATGTTCAGTGAACGAACGAGCGAGAATTTCTAACTTTTGAACCGGTGCTCGGAATCGAATTTTGAGGGCACCGATAGAGTCGCAGCGCCAGTAATTGTTTAGGAACTCATTTTCCGGAGTTGCGTTTTCATGAGAGGAGTTGATAAAAAGTGTGGAAGTTAAAATAAAAATTTAACTACAATTTTTATTTCCTCTAAGTGGATTTATTCTTTGGGTGGACATTGGGTATCTACCCAACTTCCCATGGGAGGTTATGAGGGTGGTGGGCCCACACGAACCCCACCCCTTCACTTTCCTTAACTCCCTCAACTCATAATTAAATTTGATAACATACGTTTTAATAACTTATGATATTAATGAAGTGACTTTAATGTGATTGTTTGAATTTCAAACCTTATGTTGAGTTAATAAAATAAGTAAGGGACTTATTTTATTTTTGTTGGAGTCTTGTTGCCTTGGGAGCTTTGGGAGAAAAAGTAAGGGAGTCTTGAGTTTCTTCATCCTCTTCGTCGAAGAACATGAATAACGCGAAGAACGCAAAGAACGATGGATTCCTCAGAGGTCGAAGTATCCTTCCGCGACGCCTCTTTCCGCGACGGATATTCCGCGATGAATCCTCGTTCGACGAACCTTCGTACAAGCTACGCTCAAGGTAGGGGTTTATTTATTTATTTTTGTTCGTGATTACTACTTTGATGTTCTTCGTGGAATTTGACCATTTGATATCGATTAACAAGAGGGGGTCGGACCGCACAAACACGGCCGACCCTCCTCCATTATCCATATTGGTTTCTAATGTGGTTTGGAACAGAATGGCGTGGTGTCATCGCACCATGCGGAATCGGGCGACAAGGAATGCGCGGGGCCATCACGCCGTGTCGAGAAATCAAACAAGGACGCAACGTGGTCACGCCGCGTCGAAGAAACCCGAAGACACCACGGCCGGAGCGGGTCCGCGATGGAGGGGTGCGGCGCCGCGCCGGACTAATCAAGGACACGGCCGGTTCTGGGCCACGGTGGAGCAGGGAGGCAGGCGGCCGGTTCCGGGCCGCCGGCGTTGGAGCAAGGGGACCGGTCGTCACTGGTCCCATGGTGGCATAAACCGGCCGGCCGGGGCGGGCCGGCCGGTCAAGGGGAAAGTCGGTGGTTCAAACCCCCGACTGGCCAGCTGAGCGGCCCCCATTAAGGGGGGTAGCGGTTACAAACCAGGGGGCAGGCGCCCCCCACTCCAAACGGCTCGGCCGTTTGGCCAAGTGCCTGCCCAGCGCAGTGGGCGCGCTGCACCTATGCTAGGTCGGGCCGCGTCCAAGAGGGCCGGACCCGGACCCGGTTCGGGTCGACCCTAGGGGTATCGGGCCGGGTCGGACCGGGCCCGATCCCCTTAATACCGAATCTTTTCCGGTCGGATGCCCATAACTTGTTCTACGGTCCTCTGATCGATGCACCATCAGTTGCGATGCGATCCTTGGATCGAGCTGGTCATTTCGGTATATTGCACTCAAAGTTTTGAAATACTTTGGGTTCGGCTGAGGTTGTTCGTACACGAAACCAACTGGGCCCTCGGAGCGGAAACGCTCATATCTTGAGCTCCGGACGTCCGAATGACGTACCGTCAACATTGATGGATTTTTCTAAGTGAGATGGATCTTTTTTCTTACTCCTCCCAAGGCTTGGATGCAGGTGGAGTACGGTTGGGTTGGTTTTTCCTTAAAAACCAACTGGACACCTGGAACGAAAAGACCAATAACTCTCAGACCGGGCGTCCGATTGACGCGTCGTCTGCGACGTTGAGTTCCTGTTGACGAAACGGAACTTTTGGATACATCCACTCTGGACTATGTGTTAGTTGATGTATCAGACTCTCGGCTCGTAGAGTGGACCCTCCCGAACGAGCTTGCTGTGTGCGGGAACCCTAGTGTTGGTTGCGTTTGTGACTGTGACGACGACGACGACTGTACAATGATCCTCAGTGGATTCGACGACGACGACTACATCACTCAGCGATCCTATGTGGATCAGTGCTACCGGTCCTGTGTGGGTCCGATCTTGTGTGGGTCAATGCTCTCAGTTTTGTGTGAGCCAGTGCCTACAGATCCTGTGTGGGTCTGATCCTATGTGGGTCTTTGCAGGGGTTAGTTACCTATCGATCCTTTGTGGGTTAGATTATATGTGGGTTTTTTCGGGGTATAGTTACCAATCGATCCTTTGTGGGTCAGATCCTATGTGGGTCATTGAGGGGGTTAGTAACTATCGATCCTTTGTGGGTCCAACGACTTAGATGAATCAGTGGAAATACCTGATCATCTTTATCGTCATATGAAGAAGTATACCTGTGTGAGATGAATCCTGTTTTGGTTTCCTACATGGAATGTGTTTAGCTATCCTCTGTGGAATTGCGTTTTGCTTTATTGTGTGGACTGGGATGTACATGGGCTCAAATGTTGGAGCCAAACGAGAATTAATGACTTAGGTATATGTACGGGCATATACCTAAGCAGTGTCGGATGTTACTTCGTGATTGCATCTTTCCTTTGTGGTTTATCCTTTGTGGATTCAGGGAGACCTTCGGGGGTCTCGGGGTCCATACTGTGTAGCTTATACTCAACCCTGCACGGGCTATGCCCGCACTACGTTGTGTTGGATGCAGACGACGGACAGCTCTGATCGTGGTTCAGGCTTGCGCAGCAGGACGGTACCAGGAGGTGGACCACTGGGCGGGACGTACTCGGAACGGTCGGCTGGACCCGAGGAGTAGTGGAGGCTATATGTACCCACCCTTCAGGTGGGATTTCCAGTGGACAGCTCGACGTTGTGGCTTTACTTTTCAGTTGATGTTTTCCCTTTCCAGTTGTACTTTAATTTCAGTTTGGGTTTGTATACTGGCCCACTTACTGTTGTACTCAGTTTCTACATAGTCTTTACTTCTACGGCTTGCTTGCTCTGTGGTGTTTTTTTACTTTACAAAGGCAATGCATTCCCTTTTTACCGGGAATTACATCTTGGTGCTAGTCGCCAACCCCTGGCCTATGGAAGGCGGGCTTGGGGTAGTCACGGCACGGGCCCCGAGGACGGGTCGTGACAAATTGGTATCAGAGGAGTTCAGTTCTACCGTAGAACTCTGGACTCTGATATTTTTCTATGTGAAGCAATAGTGTTACGCGTATTGAGTGTGGTTATCAGTCCAGGGAGTCCAGTGTTGGTGCTACGACCGATGTATCCATACACCAGGACCCTGACTTCTGATTTCCGACTTAATGTACGAAAACATTGATTCCATGTGTGTTTCATGTTTTCTATGTGATTACTTGTGTCAGCTCACCAGGTATACTATTTTGACTGTGGCACACCGGTTTCTTTTCAGGATGGCCCCATGGCGTCAGCCAGCTAGGGTTCCGTGAGTTGTGCATGACAAGAACCCACCGATCGACGAGTCCTCGGTGTAGGGCCCTTTGACAGTTGAGGCACCGGCGGTACCTCTACCCGTCGAGCCACCGATGCTTCTAGCCCCAGCCGCTGACGATGCACGTCGCCTTAGTGCACCGCATGAGTTCCAGCGCCAGCGACTGCCCCGGTTCCGTGGGGAGACGGACCCCCAGGCAGTCGAGGACTGGCTGGAGTTAGTGGTGAGAGTTTTCAGGTTAGTGAGGACACCAGCAGACCTCATGGTGATCCTCGCAGCGAGCCTACTGCACGCGGCAACATGAATATAGTGGAGCTTGATGATCCAGGTGCATGATGATGCATCTCTCCTTTGGATGGACTTTGAGAGCCTCTTCCACTCGGAATTCGTCCCAGCCACCCTCTGTGCGGTGCACATCCTGGAGCTTCTTCAACTACGGCAGGGCATCTTGACAATCACCCAGTACTCGGCGATATTTACCGATCTCTCGCTCTACTCGACCGACATGGTACGGGACCCATTCTTCTAGGCCCGGACCTTTGATTAGGGATTGAGACATGAGATCAGGGCATCACTGATCTCCCTCAGCATTCCAACTAAGGCAGGATTACTGGCTCGATCTCTTTAGATCGAGAGCTTCCTTGCTGAGCCTTCTTCAGCAGTGAGACCTACTACAGGGCGGCACGTAGCAGAGTCTTCTACAGTAGGCAGTCGACGGATGACTCATGGGTCCAGGCAGACCCGAACCTCAGGCAGAAGACCTCAGGACACTGGCTCAGTAGTGCGGGGCACACAGCGTGGAGCCAGTCTTTCAAGAGGCAGGCAGTGCTACACATGCGGCGGGCAGGTCAACATGGATCGTGACAGCCCGACCCCCCGTGGCGAGGAGCAGCAGACGGTTGAGGGGCCACCCAGGAAGAGGTAGAGGGTTTACCATGGTGGTCCATATGGAGCAGGTGGACGAGGCAGAGGAGCTGGCCGAGCAGCAAGTGGTGGGCGACGCTTTGAGGCTCTACCACCACCACCACCAGGAGGTCCACCCCGACCACAGGGAGCTGGCATGCAGAGACAGGCACAACTCCAGGCAGTGGAGGCCTATGACCACGGCGCACCCGAGATGATTCGAGGTACTATCTATGTCTATTCCACCCTTGTTGTAGTTCTTATAGACACAGGAGTGAGTCTCTCTTTCATAGTCGCTGCCCTTTTTCGGAGCTCGGAGATTCCGACAGAGTCATTGGCTCGATCCTTACGGCTAGAGACTCATACGGGAGTAGACTCGATGATTACGCACTAGTACCGGCAGTGTGAGCTTACTCTTGGAGGCGAGAGCTTCAGCTGGGATCTTCTTGTAGCGGCGTCGATGCCATAATATGTCATCTTAGGCATGGATTGGTTATCTACAGTCTATGCTCAGATCCACTGTATTAGGTGCAAGGTGCGATGTGTACGCACCGACGGGAGAAGGTTCACCTTCACCGGAGAGAAGGGATCCTTTGCATCACAGGATGGACTCTTGCAGAGGAGATGACAATCCATTACTCATCAGTTGGCTAGCCTCATCCTTGGAGCAGTAGACGTGCGGAGTCCTGGTTTCCCTATAGTGGTGGATCAGTATGCAGATGGTTTTCCCAACGACGTTCCAGGACTACCTCCTCGCAGAGAGGTAGACTTTTATATTGACCTATACCCCGGGACATCCCCGATATCGACACCAGTGTATCTAATGGTCCCCACTGAGCATCGAGAGATACAGGTATAGTTGGAGGACTTGCAGGGCAAGGGTTTCATCCGACCCAGTGTTTCACCCTGGGATTCCCCGATTTTGTTCACCAAGAAGGCGGACGGGAGCTTGCGACTTTGTGTCGACTATCGTCGCCTAAACCAGGTGAAAGTGAGGAATAAGTATCTGCTCCTGAGGATTGATGACCTCTTCGATCAGCTCAAGCGAGCATGGTGGTTCTCGAAGATAGACTTCAGGTCAGGCTATCATCAGCTAAGAGTTTGGGACGAGGATGTGTCGAAGATGAACTTCAGGTGTCGGTATGGCCCCTATGAGTTCTTGGTTATATCATTCATTGTAACCAATGCTCCAGCAGTGTTCATGGCCTTCATGAACCAGATATTTCAGCCATACCTCGATCAATTTTCCGTGGTCTTCATCGACGACATTTTTATATACTCGACGACTAAGGAGGAGTACACCTACCACTTTCCAGTTATACTAGACACACTCCGAGAGCACCAGCATTATGTCAAGATATCTAAGTGTCAGTTCTGGATACGTGAGGTCTACTTCTTGGGACACGTCATCTCTGAGGAGGTAGTTGCGGTGGATCCTGTGAAGATCGAGGAAGTTTTGGCATGGGAGCCACCCAGGAGTGTGACTGAGGTACGGAGTTTCTTGGGACTAGCTGGATACTATCGGAGATTTGTGCCTGAGTTCTCCAGAGTTGCGGCACGACTCTCAGCTCTTACGAAGAACGGGATACCCTTTGTGTGGTCAGACAGATGTCAGCAGATCTTTTAAGAGATGAGATAGCAATTGACTAGCGCACCTATCTTGAGGTTTCCTGAGGAGGGAGTAGGGTACGTTGTCTACTGCGATGCATCAGGGACCAGACTCGGATGTGTCCTAATGTAGGAGCGAGCAGTGTTCGCCTATGGATCATGTTAGTTAAGGGTGGATGAGCAGAACTACACTACCCATGACCTGGAGTTAGCAGCAGTGGTCTTCGCTCTGAATACATCGCGACACTATATGATGGGCGAGTGCTTTACATTATTTTCTAACCATTAGAGTATCAAGTAAATCTTCTCTCAGAAGGACCTGAACTTGAGACAACGGAGATGGCTTGAGTTCCTTCAGGACTATGACTTTGAGATAGTCTATACTCCTGGGAAGGGGAACGTGGTAGCCGATGCTATCAGCAGGAGGAGGGGAATTCAGCTACTTGAGGAGGCGACAGAGCAGCTAGCCTCTTTGCAGATATCCTTCATGGATAGAGATGGATCAGCCTTACTTCAGTCACTCACAGTCACTCCTCCACTACTACAGCGGGTCAGGGAGGCACAGCGTGGGGACGCTGACTGTGAGATGCGGCGTGCATAGATATCCTCAGTACAGGCACCTGATGGTTTCTCCTTTGGAACAGAGCAAGACATCCTTTTCAGAGGATGTACCTTGGTACCAGTTGCATTACGGGATGAGGTGCTGGGAGAGTTTCACACTTCTCCCTTGGTGGTACATCCTGGAGTGGCGAAGATGTACCTGGACCTCAGACGATAGCACTGGTGGCTGGGCATGAAGAAGGCTGTGGCAGAGTTCATTTCTCGATGCGTCACCTGCCAGTAGGTGAAGGTAGAGCATCAGGTACCAGCAGGCTTGGTACAACCCTTGGAGGTCCCGGAGTGGAAGTGTGACGGGATATCTATGGACTTTGTGACTGGACTTCCACGCACTTCCAGAGGTCACGACTTCATTTGGGTGATTGTCGACCGACCCACCAAGTCGGCTCACTTCTTACCCATCAGTGAGCAGGGATCAATGGAGAGCTTGGAGCGTCTCTACGTTCAAGAGATTGTACGGCTTCACAGTGTGCCATCATCTATCGTCTCCGATCGAGATGCTCGCTTTACTTCCCGACTTTGGATGGGGTTTCAGGAGGTGTTCGGGACGCAGCTACGTCTGAGCACTACCTTTCACCCTCAGACGGATGGTCAGACGGAGAGGACCATTCAGACTCCCGAGGACATGCTCCACGCATGTGTCCTCGACATTTTTCATAGTTGGGAGGAACACCTACCCTTGGTGGAGTTTGCGTACAACAACAGCTACCACTCCACCATCGGGATGGCACCATACGAGGTGTTGTACGGCCGACCTTGCAGATCTCCTTTGTGCTGGATAGACCCTGGGGAGTCAGCACTTGTGGGACCAGAGATGGTCTAGGCCACGACAGAGAAGCTCCAGGTAATCCAGGAGCGGATGAGGACAGCTCGGAGCCGGCAGAAGTCCTATGCTGACAGGAGGCGGAGGCCACTAGAGTTCGAGGATGGCGACCACGTCTTCTTGCGTGTCTCACCTCGACATGGAATACGGAGATTTGGCCGAGGCAGCAAGTTGTCTCCAAGCTTCATTGGACCGTTCCAGGTCCTCAACAGGATTGGCGAGTTAGCTTATCGCTTGGCTCTACCACCTCAGCTGCACCGGTTGCACGACTTCTTCTACGTATCTCAGCTAAGGAGATACGTGCACGGCCCGACGCACATCATTTACCATGAGGGGATAGACGTTGATGATGGGGCGACTTTTACGGAGGTCCCAGTGGAGATCGAGGATCGACAGGAGTGGGTCCTACGTGGATGATCGATTCCTCTTGTGCGCATCAGTTGGCAGCACGGGAACCTCCAGGAGAGCACTTGGGAGCGGGAGGCTCAGATGCGTGCTCAGTACCCACATTTGTTTCCCTAGTTTATGATGTATCTTTACGGGGACGTAAATCCCTGAGGTGGGAGTGATGTAACGTCCTGTAAAATTCAAGGAAAATTTTTTCTTAATTTTCTTTGGGATTTTACAAGAATGAAGTTTCTGACGGCACTTGATTCCGAGGCCCGGTGTGCCCGGAATTTCAATCCGATGTTAAGCTCGGGTACGTTCAGTGAACGAACGTGCAGGAATTTCTAACTTTTGAACCGGTGCTCGGAATCGAATTTCGAGGGCACCGATGGATTCGCAGTGCCGGTAATTGTTTAGGAACTCCTTTTCCGGAGTTGCGTTTTCACGAGAGGAGTTGATAAAAATTGTGGAAGTTAAAATAAAAAATTTAACTAAAATTTTTATTTCCTCTAAGTGGATTTAATCTTTGGGTAGAAGTTGGGTAACTACCCAACATCCCATGGGAGGTTATGAGGGTGGTGGGCCCACATGAACCACACCCCTTCACTTTCCTTAACTCCCTCAACTCACAATTAAATTTGATAACTTAAGTTTTAATAACTTATGATATTAATGAATTGAGTTTAATGTGAGTGTTTGAATTTCAAAACATATGTTGAGTGAATAAAATAAGTAAGGGACTTATTTTATTTTTGTTGGAGTCTTGTTGCCTTGGGAGCTTTGGGAGAAAAGCTAAGGGAGTATTGAGTTTCTTCATCCTCTTCGTCGAAGAACACGAAGAACGCGAAGAACGCGAAGAACGCCAGATTCCTCGGAGTTCGACGTCTCCTTCCGCGACACCTCTTTCCACGATGGATATTCCACGACGAATCCTCGTTCGATGAACCTCCGTTCAAGCTACGCTCAAGGTAGGGGTTTATTTATTTATTTTTGTTCGTGATTACTACTTTGACGTCCTTTGTGGAATTTGACCAATTGATATCGATTAACGAGAGGGGGCCGGACCGCACAAACACGGCCGACCCTCCTCCATTATCCATGTTGATTTCTAATGTGGTTTGGAACGGAATGTCGTGGTGCCGTCGCACCACGTGGAATCGTGCGGAAAGGAATGCGCGGAGCCGTCGTGCCACGCCGAGAAATCGAACAAGGATGCGACGACGTCGCGCCGCGTCGAAGAAACCCGAAGACACCACGGTAGGAGCGGGGACGCGGTTGAGGGGTGCGGCGCCATCACACTGCGCCAGACAAATCAAGGCCGTGGATAGTTCCGGGCCGGGCAGAGCAGGGAGACCGGCGGTCGGTTCCGGGCCGCCGGCATCGGAGCAGGGGGGACCGGCCTTCACCGGTCCCCTGGTGGCAGAAACCGGCCGGCCGGGGCGGGCCGGCCGGATAACGGGAAAGTCGGGGGTTCAAACCCCCGGCCGGCCAGCTGAGTGGCCCCCATTAAGGGGGGACACGGTTACAAACCAGAGGGGCAGGCACCCCCCACTCCAAACGGCTCGGCCGTTTGGCCGAGCGCCTGACCAGCGCGTTGGGCGCGCTGCACCCAGGCCGTGCCGGCTGCCTGGCCGGTCCCTAAGGCCGGGCTGCACCTAGGTCGGGCCAGTCCCCACCAGCTGGGCCGGGCCGCGCCCAAGACGGCCAGAACCAGACCCAGTTCGGGTCGACCCTGGGGGTATCGGGCCGAGTCGGACCGGGCCCAAACTCCTTAATACCGAATCTTTTCCGGTCGGACGCCCATAACTTGTGCTACAGGAATCCGATTGACGCACCGTCTGTTGGGATGCGATCCTTGTACCGAGACGGTCGTTTAGGTATGTCACACTCAAGGTTTAAAAATACTTTGGGTTCAGCTGAGATGGTTCGTACACGAAACAAATCAGGCCCTCGGAGCAGAAACACTCATGTCTTGAGCTCCGGATGTCCGAATGACATACCGTCGACTTTGATGGATTCCTATATGTGTGACGTATCTTTTGGCTTACTCCGCCCGAGGTTTGGACGCAGGTGGAGTACAGTCGGGTTGGTTTTGCCTTAATAACCAACCGGCCCCCTAGAACGAAAAAGTCCCGAACGAGCTTGCTGTGTGCAGGAACCCTAGTGCTGGCTGCATTTGCGGCTGTGACGACAACGACGACTGTACAGATATCCTCAGCGGATTTGACAACGACGACTATACAGAGATCCTCAGCGGATTCGACGGCGATGACTACAACACTCAGTGAACCTACGTGGATCAGTGCTACCGATCATGTGTGGGTCCGATCCTGTGTGGGTCAGCGCTCAGCGGTTCTGTGTGAGCCAGCGCCTACAGATCCTGTGTGGGTTCGATCCTGTGTGGGTATTTGCGGGGTTTACTTACCTATCGATACTTTGGGGGTCATATCCTATGTGGGTCTTTGCGGGGGTTAGTTACCTATCGATCCTTTGTGGGCCAGATCCTATGTGGTTCATTACGGGGGTTAGTACCTATCGATCCTTTGTGGGTCCGTCGGCTTAGATGAATCAGTGGAAATATCTGATCATCTCTATCGTCATATAAAGAAGTATACCTATGTGAGTTGAATAATGTTTTGCTTTCCTATGTGGATTGTTTTGAGCTATCCTGTATGGATTTATGTTTTGCTTTCCTGTGTGGACTGGGATGTACTTGGGCTCGGATGTTGGAGCCGAACGAGAATTAATGACTTAGGTATATGTATGGGAATATACCTAAGCATTGTCGGATGTTACTTCATGATTTAATCTTTCCTTTTTGGTTTATCCTTTGTGGATTCAGGGAGACCTTTCGGGGTCTCGGAGTCCCTACTGAGTAGCTTATACTCACCCCTGCACGGGCTATTCCCGCACTACGTTGTGTTGGTTGCAAATGACGGACAGCGTTGATCGTGGTTGAGGCTTGCGCAGCAGGACGGTACCAGGAGGTGGACCACTGGGCATGACGTACTCGGAGCGGTCGGCTGGACCCGAGGAGCAGTGGAGGCTATATGTACCCACCCTTCAGGTGGGATTTCCAGTGGACAGCTCGGCGTTGCGGCTTTACTTTTCAGTTGTTGTTTTCCCTTTCCAGTTGTACTTTACTTTCAGTTTGGGTTTGTATACTGGACCACTTATTGTTGTACTTAGTTTTCACTTAGTGTTTACTTCTACTGCTTGCTTGCTTTGTGGTGTTTGTTTACTTTACAATGGCAATTCCTTCCCTTTTTACTGGGAATTGCACCTTGGTGCTAGTCTCCAGCCCCTGGCCTATGGAAGGCGGGCTTGGGGTAGCCATAGCACGGGCCCGGAGGACGGGTCATGACACACTCACCAAAAACTCTCCTCATCGAATAAATTTAAAAAACAATTCCATATATATTCATCTATAAATGGTTTTTTATCACATGTATTATGATTGTTTCTATCCCAGAAAAATGAACTATGTTGCGAGGGATGATTTTGAATCCCTCCATATCATATCATCCAATGATAAATATTTTATCCTGACTCCTCTTTTATCAAGAATGTCATATGTATTCTGATAATATGAAGGAAAACATATATTTCAATAAAAATTTCAAGATAAGTAAAATTTTGAAAAAGGATCATACCAAAATAGTCTCCCATAAGTGTAATAGAGCAACTTGTTCAACACTTATCCCATCATCAATGAAATATAATAAACAATCTTCTACCCATCACTAATATAAAAGTCTTGAATTGGTTTGAATTGGGATCTCTAGGGATATAATTATCATTAATCTATACTAATATCTTATTGTCCTATCTATGAGAAACTAATAATTTTGGTAAATGTGTGGTGCCCCATTTACCCACCATCAAACTCTTTTTTACCCCTATATAAGTAAATGCTCATGTAAAGCAGGATGTGTTGGGTCATCAAGAAGGGATTTTGTATGCTCCTCCCTATATAAATGAGTATGATCATCTGTAGAAGTATGTGATTGATCAATTTATTGATATATCATTATTATACAAATCAAAGCCACATCAACTAGTACAAAAATATAAAAATCCAACTATCACATAAAAAAAATAAAAAAAAATCACATAAAAATTAATGTAAAATAAACATAACACATTTTCAATCATATTTGTTATAATTAACATGAGTGATAAAAATATTAAATAGAGATTAATTGATATAAATGAATAAATACAAATCCAAATATGGTGTGTGGATAATAAAATTTCTCCAACCTGATAATTAATTATTAAAATAAAAATCATTTCTTTATAATATACACTCATATAGTATTTTTTGTTATTATTTAGGATATTAAATTTAAAATAACTAGTTTTTAAAAAACAACCAATTAATATATAAGTTGTGTTGTGAAAAAAATGGTAAACTAAGAAAAACTAAACTAATATAAATAAAAATGGAAAAATATTATTTTCAATATGTTTTTTAAAAATTAAAATCAAATTAAAATATCTATAATTTTTTTAAATATTAAAAAGTAAATCAAAAGTTAATATATGTTACAAATAACATTATAAATTCACAAAAGTATTTTTTTACCCAAATTATTTCATCCTGATCATTCTATATAGAATAAACCATTTATATGAGGTTCACATCAATATTATTTTTTAATATTTCCATGGAAGTACGTATCACAAATAATTCAGAATCTTTTTCAGGTTTATTATCCACAATATAATGTTATTTCATGGTAAAAGTTTAGACCACTACATATCATATTGACCAAGAACCTAGAATTTTTTTTTCATGCGTCTTTATGAGAAATTGATCAGTCGTGTGTTCTAATTTATTTATATTAACTAGTGTCATTATGAATTCATCATGTCTATCACTAGTCTTACCAAAAGAGCATTTATAGTTAAAAAAGAACCTAAAAAATTAATATAATAAACCATCTATATTTCATCAATGACTCAATGATATTCAGTTGATGTAGATATTTTGTTTCATCATTTGTACTAAAAAATGAATTTCTTCTCTGAACACCAATACACTAATATTCTTATCCACACTACTTTTTTCCCGATGTTTTGTATGAAGTCTATTGCAATTAATGTCATACTTATACAATGTAATAAAATTTAAAATTGAACTGACCACTAACCATATAAATGTTTCCAATACATCCGACCCACTTAGAATGATCTCTTTAAACCATGGAACAAATGATTAGTTATTCTCAATAAAAATACCAATATCATTATTCTTTTGATGACATTATTTCAACACAATGAAATGATATTTTATATAATCCAAATAATAATCTATGTTATTCAAGATGTATCAATGTGCCTTCTTCATATATTCATATTTTAAATATATTATTTTAAATCCAAAGATCCATTTTCCACTAGAATTAACACATTCACGGTGAGATGTAAAAGAAATGATGTTCTCTAAAGTAGAAAAATATCATTTACAAAACTCTATAACTTGCTCAGAAATATACATCTCAAAAATGCATGATTCATGTCGATATTGATTCGTAATATAAACCTTTAATATATTAGAATTTATTTCAAAATGATACGTCCAATGTAGATATAGAGGTCCATAAATATTTATTTATTCCACCAAATGAACCACTAAATTTACCATGATATAAAAAACACAGATGAAAATACATTTCCGATAAATAAATTATAGAAACTACTTCATTATTTACAGTTTTAAAAGCATTCAAATTGATCACATTATTACAAATTGAATATAAGAAATAAGACCTGCATGATAATCATGATGACATAGATGGAAAATATTCCAGGAAATGAAACAAGTAGGATTTGATTCATCATGATGTGACAATCATTAAATTTCATACCAATAAAATTCAAATTCATTAATGACACAAAAGTTTTAACATTTTAAGAACAACCCTCTAGAACTTTGACTTCATGAACAAATTGAAAATGTTAATTTTATCCCTCTTAGATAATGAATGATATGTCATGGGTAGGAATGTTCACCATTCATCCAATGTTGGACCGAACTGCTAATTTATTGCCATTGTGACAAATTTCAATCTTACATTCAATCCATCATTAGTATTTACATTAACATTAACAAACGGTCCAATAAATATTTCATATATATTATTCTCTATGTGAATCAAAATAATGTTATATTGGAACTCATGATACCTCAAATATTGTAGATAAAAATTTATTGATTGATTCCTGTCAATATTTCTATCATTACTAGATTTATGTGTCTTTCAAAATTTCACAAATTTTTTTTCACCCTCTCAAAATATTTATCACTGGATATGGTCTTCTAGCAATATAAAATTCATGTGAGCTGTTGAAATCCTTTTTTTAATCTTCTATAAGAGTAATCCATAAACTAAAACATTTGATGAACTGTGTAAACTGTTTTCTTCCCAGCATGCAGTTGATAATATGATGTCTGATTCACACAAATGGGATGAGAATTATGCCCCTTAACACTATATCTAGACATGTTTCTATATGTTGGGAATTCATTTATAGTGAACACATTCATTTCTTTGGGCTAAATAAGTTTCATTTCATAAGAATATTATAACATTATCACTCCCCCATTAAATATTTAAATAACTAATTAATGGTGATATGATAATGTTAATATCATTTTCGGGAAATGTTGTTCCCTAGATCATTAAAATCAACATGATATATATTCAACTAATATAAAATTGTCGATATAAGATATAAATGACCAATAAATTAGGCCATGTACTATGAGTGCTACCAAGACTTTGATATGGATTTATTCCCTCTATACAAAATCCAAGTATGAAATTTCTAACATTACTTTCTTATTTTGGAAACTAGTAATTAATTTTCTTCCACTATGGACAATCAGAAAGATGCCATCATTTTCCCTCACATATCTTCTCATATGCATGCCATTTTAACATGTTTTCAGCATGTGAATTTCCAAATAAATGTTTGAAATTAAATATTTTAGGATGATACAAGAATTCTTTGTATAATGTTTCTCTAACTTTTAAATCAACCCTTAATTTGCCTATTCCCTTTTACTATAATGTCCCACATTAAGGACACCTAGAAATAAATACATATTCTGTCCTATATAGAAAACAATCATTCGGGCATGCATGTATTTTTTTTAATCCCATCAGGGATAGTATTTTCTTCTCATTATAATGTAAATCTAGAATATCATTATCTTTTGAAATAATATCGTTAAACAGTTTTAGAAAATATATAACACTCTTTTCACTCAATCCTCGTTTCACCTTTAATTTAATCTATCTTTACACTTTTAATTAACACATAAATTCCATACAACCCAGATACAATGGTTTTTTTCTTCACCATTTATACACCCAATTATTGATTCTTTCTCAATCTCCCCTAATTCAATATCACGAATCATTTCTTAAAATTTATTTGTCTTATCTTCTTACAATGAATCATCATTAAGAGATCTAAAATTCAACCAAGTTTCACCATGCCAAATCTGTGGGTTGTAATACAAATTAGAACCATGAAAAAAATTAAATGAGCTTTTGTCTCTCTACTTTTCAATTCATTCATGTTTAAACATTTCAAGAATGGACAGAAAAACATGCCATTTATTCTTGTATTTTGTTTATCAAATTCCAAAAATTCATCAACACCTTCTTCATATTACTCACTTATTCGAACCACCATAATTTAACTTCTACTAATTATTATATATATATAATTCCAAAAATATATATCTCAAAAAGATAATCTAGTTTTTATTTTATATCAAACATTAGATAATTTGAAATTCACACAATTTTCAAATATAAAACAACTATATTCATATTTAGAAAAGAATAATTATAAATTCTATTTGATAATGGAATATATGTTTAAATTTAAATGGTAGATCAAAACAAAAGATATGAATGTAAGAAATTTAAAAATGAAGATATAGTTAATCTGTTCATTCATGTTATATTTTTATATAAATTTAATTTATGTAACATGAAATTGAATTCTATTGAATATAATTCAAATCAAGTGTGAATTTTCAATTTCTATTAGTATCTTTATCATTAAATTTTTTGATAATTATTTTTTCATAAACAATAAATGTGAATACCGTATGATGACTGTATAATTAAATGAAAACATATCTATCAGAATATAACATGATATGTAAAGGAAAAAATAGGCAGTCCCTATTATATATTAACAAATAATGTCAACATTATATTGATATTAACTAATAATATTTGGGCTAAATATATAATATATAATTTGTTAAGGTAAGAATATTGTCACATAAAAATAAAAGTATTGACATTAATATAGAGTAGTTATATGATAATTAATAATAAACTATTTGAAAATTGCAATGTATTTATATATTACAGTTTAATATTACTGACTAACCAATAAGTTTGTAATGGTGATAAAAATTTAGCCATATACATGGAATTGTATGCATAAGAAATGAATGATTCAAAAACACCATCCAAATTAGAATCATTTTGATATTCAATGTTGTAAATTAAAGTGGGGTGTAGTAAAAAAATATTTGAAACAAATTAGTGAAAATGACTTTCCATTTTAATTTAATACCACCACATTACAATATAATTAAATCCAATCAATTTTTTAATTAAATCAATGAATAATTCTGTTATATAAATATTGTAATATGATATTTTTGATGATCTAATCTATATTACATCATGAAATAATGTGAACAAGGATATCTAATGGTTTACGAATATGGACCTGTTAGATTAGAGTACACTAAATAAAAAATGAAAGTTGGGGATTTGGAAACATTGAACAAATAAAAGAGGGGGCTGATGTGAGATTTTTATCTATCCCTGTAGAATATCAAATGTGAAACAATGAGGCTAACAAATCCTATGGATCTAATAAAGAAAACTGGGATTCAAGTTTGTAAGATCAAAAAATGAGTTTTATTGCTTACACATGAGATCAATGAGTTGGAATTCATGAGAGTTAGTAACAAAGAATTAATTTTAACTGACGATTCATTCTAATTTCAATTTTTAATCATGTTTGTTACATAATAAGAAACATGATAAATCTGTTTTTTCATATTTTTTATTATATAACCAACATATAAATGTGATTGAAATTGTTTTATCAATAATTTAATATATATATATATATATATATATAAAATTTGATATAGAATCTTTATCATGTTGTTTATTATTTAACCAATATGATAATGTAGAGAAAATCAATTATCCAAACCATTTTTATAATAACTGACATGATAAATAAGTAGACTCATATTTTTCACATTAGTTAAAAAATAAACCTACATGAATAATGGATGGGATAAAGCCAGTGTGTTAAATAATTTTTGTACTTGTGGGGGGATAACGATTATGTTTTCTCACGATTTTTTCCTATGTATATTATTTTTCCATTCTCGTAAATGTATTTTGTTTTCAAGATGCGAGAAAAATTATGATGTTCCATGTTCTTAATAAGTATTTTTTTCTTAAGTTATGAGTTCAGGATTTTCATTAATTTTGTTATATGATTCTAAGATAAGAGTTTTATAACCATTATTTGGTCATATATATTTATTCCATGAGATTTAATACTTAATATAGATTTAATATTTAAAATTGTGGTTACCTGGTCTTTTTATCAGATATTTCTCCCTTATTGAAGTTTTTTAGAATTTTTATCATCTAAATATTAGGTCTAATATCTATTATTGTGTATTTGATGTCATCGATTATTTTATTTTATTTCACCTGAATATTAAGATGACTATTATATGTGATATTTTTAAAAGGGGTTTTATTTTTTATATTTTAGAGAGTAATTTTGAAAAGTGTTGTAAAACGTGTTATTTATATAAACAATATTCCCTGACACAATACCATAGGTTCTCTAGTTTTTTGTCATTATTTGTGAAAGGAATTATTATTCATGTGAACTATTGAAAGAATTGACATTATATTTCTTGGGTCACCTTAGTTTTTTTCAAATGAGGGTATAATTATTTTAGGGATTATTTTAGAGAACTTTAGTGAGAACACTAGGAATGATTATAAGTATTATATATCATCCAGTCGTTTTGGTGAAGTAGATATTTTGTGGTTTTTTTGAAAATAAAATCCCTATCTATGTAATTGAAGGTGGATACTATTGCTGATCAAATGAACTAAGTGTTAATTACACTAAAAATGTAGTTTGAGTGTTAACTTTTTCTTTAAACTGGTTAATAATGAGTAGGCCTAATACTACACACTTATCTAGACACTCGAAGGGGTTGTTATCTTGTTAATCACATTATCCTTACATAAAATATGATGAATTTATCATGTTAAGGAATTATGTTAACAAATTTGATAGAACACAACCTTATAAATCATTGATTAAACATTGTGTGATTTCATCTAATATAACAATTTCAAATATTAAGATATTATATGGTTTAGTTTTTCATGTAATTATGTTAAATTAATTCTCTTATGACGTTAATAGCTCAACACTCATGTTAAATCCTTTTATATTAAATAACTGTTTAATTCCAAAGGAAGTATGTTAATAATGTATTACCTAGAAAATATAGTGATTACCCTAACAAGAAACGAAATGCGATACAAAATAAATTGAGAAATGTTATTGTAATTCAAAATTAGTAATCATGAAGTATTATTAACAATGAGTTAGAAATTTTTTTGTATTTAATATTAACATTAATAGTCAAATATATCAATTATATAACCCCACATTAAAATTATTTTAGAAAAACAATACATGATTATGATATTTTTATTTTTACATTATATAAAAATCTATTAATGTAATTATCTTACCGAAATGGAGTTAAAACGCCAAAAATCAGACCCAATAATTGTATTGGTCTGAAATGACTCATTAAATATGGTTATAAAAAGTATTAAGGTAATTTTAAATTATTATGATATTATTTTTTACCTTGAATTACCTAATTTACCTTTAACTGTGATAAATAAAAGTAAAAAGTTACTAATAACCAAAAATTATTTTATCTTATTGAACACATACTAATAAAAATCATGAATGTTAGATTTTTTGAAATTAAATTTATCAATGTTGTAAAATTTCATTTAAATGAAAATTCAGTTTTTTAACTGCTACTCTGTGATTTCACAATTCATCAAAAATTGATGGTTTTCAGAAAAATTCCAAAAACTCATCTTAAGATATATTTAATATTCCAAATTCAAAAATGATTTATATTTTACCAAATTCAAAACATATATTTTTCATTAATTAATTTAATATTAATTATTATTGTCAAAATAAAATATTGTTTTTAAGAAATAAAAACTATTAAAATATTTACCCTTATTTATGACCAATTTCAAAATGAAATTACATCAAGTAACCAAAATTGGATTAAATAGAAAAAATAAAATCTAATTATACATTAAATTCAATTAATAATATAATATAACCTTATAAATAAATTAGATCAATAGGCAGTATTGAATTAAAATACAGTATTTTTCACTATTCATTAAAAATGTACTTTATCACAAAAATACAAAAAAAATATATACCCACATTAAATTTTGATGTCCATATTCTAAATAAGAATATTATTTAGTGATATATATCATATAAAGGTGGCCAAAACTATATTTAAAGATGGTTCTCCATCTAAAGGTGGTAAATTGACCTTTTAATGAATATTTGAGTGTTTATTCCTAAAATTATATTCATTCTCATTTTAAGCCCCTAAATTTTATTGAATAAATGGAAAAAGAATTAACAAACATGAATAATCATATTTTAGTTAGTTCTATTAATTTACTCTAATACAACAACAAGACATTATATACCATTTAAAATAATATTATATTATTATTTTTCAGTATGACTTAGCATTATGTGCAACATTATCCTTCAGAGAATCCCATTGTTGCCTGTCAGGTACACCATCAAACATAGAATTCCCATTGAAGTAAAATTAATATTTAATTGTCAAGTACGAATATAAAAATAAAAATGTCTTATTGTTTATTTACCTGGGATGTTACATCCTTCCCCCCTTTTAGAAATTGCGTCCTCATGATTTTATTAACTTATAAAATAAATGGGGGTATTTATATCTCTTAGTATTTTTAGATTCCCACGTTTTCTATTCAACTATATGGTTTTTTCACAAAACCATTACTTGGATAATAACCTTATTCTGCATCACTTTCTCTCTTCAGTCATGAATCTGGACTGGTTATTCCTCATAAGAAAGATTCTCTTTCAACTAAACTACCTCTGGGCTCATAACACGAGATGGATCCAGCATATACATTCTCAACATTGAAACATGAAAAAAATTGTGTACCTGGGATAAACATGGAGGTAAATCCACTCTATAGGATACTGATCTAACTTTTATTGGATATCATAGGGTCTAATGAACCTCAGACTCAGTTTTCCCTTCTTACCAAAATGAATCACACTTTTCCATGGAGAAACATTGAGAAAGAGATGATCACCTCCCTCAAAAGAAAGATCCTTCCTCCGGTTATCCATATAAATTTTCTACCTCCTCCTTTTCTATTCCCGTGTTCTTCTGAATCAAAATATCTTTGTTTCCATATCTTCTACCAATTACGATCCCATCAACTTCCTTTCACATACTTCATCCAAGAAATATAGGGTTTAACACTTCTTTCTATATAATGCCTCAAATGGAGCCATCTGTATACTGGAATGAAAACTATAATTTTATGAAAATTCATCCAAAGAAAGATGTTGGTCCCAAAATACATATTAATATATTGAGATAGCACGTAGCATATCATCCAATGTATGAATTGTTTATTGTGATTACCATCTAATTGTGGATGAAAAGCGGTACTAAAATTTAATTCAGTACCCAATGACTTTTGAGGTCTTTCCAAAAGATAGAAGTAAACCTAGGATCATGATGAGATAAAATGGAGAGGAGAACTCCATACAACCTAACAATATCTTTAAAATACAACCGAGAAATTTAATCTAGAGGTAGAGTATCTGGAATACGACAAAAATGAGAAGATTTAGTCAATCGAAAAAAGTAACCCATAATTCATTACTACTTCGAAGATGTCTTTGATAATCCCACAAAGTTGTCCATGAATATATTTTCCCATTTCCACTCTAGAACTGGTATAGAATGAAGCATCCCTTTCGGTAACATTTGCTCTACTTTAACTTGTTGATAAGTCAAACAAATAATAGTAAAGTCAGAAACATCTATTTTCATTCCATCCCACCATTGATACTCCAGAAGAACTATGTACATCATAGTACTACAAGGATAAATTGAAAACAAAGAACTATGATATTCCCATAACAACCCATTCTTCAATTGTGAATCACAAGGAACGCATAATATCTTTCCAAATCTCAAAATACTATCATTATCAATGTTACAATTAGGCAAATTACGCTTCTAAACCAACTATACCTTTTTTGAAACTCACTATGTTCCTTCAGGGCATTCTTAATTATGTCTAATTTAGATGATTTCCCTGATACCTGAAACAAAATAGAGTAGTTTTTTGAACCACTAAATTCTATGCCAATGTTCATCAAATCATTAATCAAAGGATCTTGTTCCAAACATAACATGTTTAATGTAGTATTACGTTTTCTAGTCAAAGCATCCGACACATTATTTCTTTTACCGTATGGTCAGGAATCATGCAATCATAATCCTTGATTAATTCCAGTTATCTTCACTATCTCATGTTTAATTCTTTATGGGTGAATATATACTTCAAATGTTTCTGGTCAGTATATATTTCATATTTTATTCCATACAAATGATTCCACAAAATTTAAAAAAAACAACAACAGCAAATTCCTAATAATGTGTTGGGTAATTTAACTCATTATGATTCAATTGACGTGAAGCATAAGAAATTTTAAAATCATTCTGTATATGGAAAAAATTATGTCCTTTCGACGAAGCATTACTCTAGATAACAATTGCACCATTTATGAAGGTCAGTTCCAAAACTAGAGAATTTAACAATATTATTTTCAATTCCTCAAAAAAATCATCACATTCTTTCTTCCAGATGAAGATAACTCCTTTTTTTAGTTAACATAGTCATTTGACAATATAACCATGAAAAATACTCAATAATACTCCAGTAATAACCTGTTAATGCAAGAAATCTATGGATCTTGGTTATATTTTTGGGTCTTGAACATTCTTCAAAAACCTTCATTTTAGAAGGATCAATAGATATATAATTTGTTTAGACAATTTTACCATGGAATGAAATTTTCTGTAACTAAAACTCACACATTCTTAATTTCTCAAAGAGTTTATTTTCTTTTAATTTTTTCAATAAAACACTTAAATGAATTTCAATCTCCTTTTTATTTTAGAATAAACAAAAATATCATTAATAATAATGACAAAAATAATATAAAAAAACTCATGGAATTTTTTATTCATAAGATCCATGAATAACACAGGTGCATTGGTTAACCCAACCGTAATAACTAAAAAACCATAATGGTCATATCTAGTACGAAATGCGGTTTAATAATGTTTTCTTCCTTTACATTAAACTGTTGGTACCCCGACCTCAAATCAATCTTTGAAAAATGTTGAACTCCCTGGAGAAGATCAATCAAATAATCGATTTGAGGAAAATGATAATTATTCTTCATAGTGTTGTTATTAAATTCTCTATAATCAATAAACATTCTCATTGAACCATGTTTATTTTCAAAAAACAAGACAAGAGCACCCCATAGAGTGGTGCTAGATCAAATGAAACCTTTTATCTATTAAATCCTACAATTTATTCATTAACTCTAAAAGTTGAATTTGATTCATTCAATAAGGGAGTTTTGAAATTGGATTAGCATTAGAAAATAATTCATCAGTAAATTCAACTACTTGAAAAGGTATAATACTAGCCAAATCATCAAGAAAATCATTTAGGTACTCATTTACAAGAGGCACATCATTAATCTGGACAGTTCCTTTATTTTCAACAATATATCCTAGGTAACATTAATTTCCATATTATACTAGTTTCTCATCTTTCTTATATGTTATAAAAAGTAAAGGTTCATTCTTGTGCACAAATTATAAATAATTCTAAAAATAAACCTCTATATATTTGAATTCAATCATATCATGATATACAAAAACCCAATCCATACCCAAATAAACATCAAACACTACTAGGGGAAAACTATAATGTTTCCGAGTAGATTTTTTCCCCACATAAGGACAAGAAGGTTCTCATAATTTTTTATATCACCATTTCCTCCAAGTGTTTTTACGATAATTTTGGGATTCATATATTGATATAGAATTCCCAATTTACTAGAAAATTTCATAGAAATGAAATAATGTGTATACCATGAATCAAACAATAGATTGGAATAATCGGAATAAACAAACAGTGTACCAGATACAACTTCATTTGATGGTCGAAGATATTTTGGAGTAGTTGCAAAAGATTTAACCCCCATTTTTCTTGTAGTCTATCTATATTCCCTCATTTCTGTCCTTTGATGGACACTCATTTTCATAATGACCCATTTCATTACATTTAAAACATTTTACTGTCTCTAAATCAGATTGTGTCATACCATTACCTCGATCATTTACTGCGCAATTATGAACCTTATATCTCATTTTCCACATCAGTAGCACTTACCATAATTTAAATGACATTCCCCAACATGATTTTTACCATAATTTTCAAAAATTGTAAACTTATGTTTCTTACCATTAGTCTTTTTTTAAAAGTTTATTTCTTTCATCTGCCACCTCAACCTCTTTTTGTTGTTTTTAAAGAACACCCGATCATCGGTAAACTCTATTTCCACCTTCTACACAGAAAATAAATTTTTTCCATAAATTATGAACTCATGAGAAGAAAAACATATTCAAGGCATTGGATTTAATCATGAAAAAAATGATCGTTTTAGTATCAGTATCTCGTC
Source organism: Viscum album (assembly GCA_963277665.1). NCBI lineage: Eukaryota > Viridiplantae > Streptophyta > Magnoliopsida > Santalales > Viscaceae > Viscum > Viscum album. The sequence goes on along the minus strand of OY728153.1, from coordinate 1,350,410,023 downwards.
TAAAATTTGGTGCATACCTTTCCAGTCGAGTGAATATTGCTTCATAAGTTGCCACTATGTCATCCTACTACCTCAAATCTATGAATTTTATAATCATCCTGAGAAGAACCAACATAGTAAAATATTTCTCAGGAATCATACCTTGGAATTCATCCTAATCAAGATCATTAGTCTCCATATTATCCCTGATATTTTCCACCATCGACCACCACTAACCGGATACACCTTAAAAATGGTAAATAAAAAGACTAGCCTTTTGATGTTCTGAACACACCATGACATCAAAAATCTTCTCCAGGTCCTTAATCAACCATTCAACTAGCACATTGTCAGATCATCCTCTTAATGATGGGGGTGATTCCTCGTGAAATACTCCATAACTAACATGTTCTTCTTTGGTTGATCTGGAAGATCACAAGCATGGATACCACAACCATTGATAGCCTTAGTGAATAATTCCATCAGAACAAAAAACTGTTCTTTTCTAATTCCGACCATATTAGGTTTCAGATTTGGATGGTTGTCTTCATGCTGATGTCATCCCATAATAGCTTCCTTGTTTCTTATGTGGAAAACAATTCTAAACACAGAAATATCATAGGCGAAGCAATGCGGTAATTTGTAAATACTATATCTTTTGAATATGAACATAAATTAATATATGGATTTTATTTTAACAATCCCCTAGCTCATAAAGTTTTCTAAACCATCCTCGGATACCTACTATAAGGCCCTGACATTAAAAATTACATAATCTATAATTAATTTAATAATTCACATCGAGGATCTTTTCATGTTTATAGATTTATAGAATTAGGTCATAACATATACATGAAAACTTCATTATTACTTGTAGACACTTCTACATAGTATCCATTTTTAAAAATTAAAAACTCTTAAAAAAAGAGTCTTGTCTACTTCCATGTTTTAGAAAGTATAAATTTTCCTTAATCCCATCCTTGTCCCTTTTTATTTTTAAGTGCTATGAAAAAAAATTAAAAAACATTCGATGATCATTAATATATCAGAAAGGATTATAAAATAAAATAAAAACATTAGTCCATCAATAAATAATAAGCATAAGATCATTAACATACATTATAAAATCATAAGATTTTTGAATAACACATAAAAATAATAAATAATAAAGATACCATGTGTCATCCATATCATATATACAATGTACATATCACAGTTACACATGGAGTCACATTTGGAATACCCATCATAGTATATTACATAAATATCTAAGGAGAAACATTAACGTTTACATTCATTACATTCATTACATTTTCTAATAAATTGGAGATCTATCTCGATCTCACCCACCCTAGGTTAATCATAGAACCTCCCATACACGTCAAAAATTCCCAAGAACCATAACATATTCATAACACATAAAACAAGCATAAATGAAAGATAACATTTCCACATATCAATCACAATATATCATTTAAAGATATTGAAACAATCAATTCTTTCTCAAAACCATTTTCAATACCAAAATATATAAAAAGGTTATATGGGATTTATTTTCTTTAAAAAACACTATGACTTGTTAGGGAAGCCCAAGATCAAATAATAGTCACAATGACGAAATGGTCATTATCACCACGTATGTTAATAAAACATTCCTTCTTCATTTAGTAAAATGATTAGTATAAAAATATTACCATTGAAAGAAACTAAAATTCAAAGGGATGTATACACTGTATAAAAGAACGTTGTGATTAAATAAATGTATACCTCAATGAAAAAAGATTGAGATGAAGTCCCTTTCCTCTTGTCCAACATGACTCGTTCGTTCTTTAATATCCTTAATAATTATCAAAATTTACATTATACTTTCTTAATAAACATTTTCATGTTTTTTATTCATTTTATATCACTTACTAAAATTTAATAAACATTATGTAACAATTTGTGTCAATAACTGTTATTTTGTCTATATTTGGTACTTGAGTAAAAAATAAACACCTTATAATCACAAGTAGTCCATGTGGTAAAAATTCAATTATCTAAATTATGATATTCATGATTTAGATATCATATATTTCTTATATATCTATTAAATATATTTATTTATAAGACTTCATAACATTTGGATATTAGAAATGAAATACACCATTCAAGGAGAAGGTATGTCGTGCGTATGCATGAATGCTACTTTCATTTCAATTTCATAATTTAATGTATTGAAAATTTAATGATACATAGGTATATTATAATTCCAATATAATATCATATATAATTTCATGAACTCCATCCTTTATATGTTCCACGTATGGCATGAACAAGTCATATCACTTTGAGGGGGCGGTAGTCCGCACTTGCTAAAATGAAATTATCGTATTTACACATTATTTAAACCATAATGGTATTCTATAAATGGAATATACATAAGTATAGAGTCAATATAAATATAACATATTTTACAGGTAAATATAGTTCCATATTAATGTCCACAATAAGAGGTGGTAGGAGAATATTGAACAATCATCGTTTCATGTGGCAGTAGCTCACCCTCCACAAAAAAAAATATGTTCTTTACACATTAGAGGGTGGTGTGGGTAAGTGTAGTTCAAATTAATCTCATAAAAAAGTATATTTAAGATACTCGTATTGATATAAAATAATGTAATAAAATGATTTTCGGGGGATAGATAAGTAAAATAAAATAAAATAACTTAAGAGAAGACGTTACATTTAAATCGGTTAACTCTTCATGGATTGAACCAAATGGATTACATAAAGTGACTTCTGCCTAAGGTAATACTTCTTGGTTGAAGAGACTTATCTTGAGAGATTATTTGGGTAGATTTTGGATGAGCCAAGGGTCTTGAGAAGTGTGTGTAATGTGTTAGAGATGACGGCTCTTTATAATGGGGGAGGGGCTATTTAGGAAAGATAGAATTTTTTTTATTTTATAATGAGTTTCAGTTTCTAAATGTCCCAAACATATTAAAGTCAAAGATAATAAGATTCTTTTTCGAAATAAAATCATCTAATATGAATTGGACTAGTTTTGGATATTTTTTAAATTTTTATATTCTTATTTATAGAAATGATTCATTAATGAGGTAAACAACGCATAATTATTATGGCATAAATAATTATATTTATATGATATCTAAAAATTATAAATAAAATCCCATAAATTAGGAAATGTTTTTATCATTCTAATTAAAATTATAGCCAAATATATAAATTATACAACCCCACAATTAATTTTATCTAGAAAAAAATACATGTTTATGATATTTTTATTTTTACATTAAATAAATAGTTATTAATGACATTATCTTACCTAAATGGCTTTTAATGGCCATAAATCTCACACAAAGATTTTATTGGTCTGCCATGAATAGTCCAATAAGGTTAGGACATGTGTTAAAGTAATTTTTATATTATTTTGATATTATTTTTACCTTGAATTACCATATTTACAATTATCTACTGTAAATAAAAGTCAAAAGTTACTATTCATAAAAATTATTTTCATCTTATTGAACCACATTTTACATACAAAAAATAACCATTTATGTCATATTTTTTGAAATTTTATTCACAGAAGAGGTAAAATTTTATTTAAATGAGGATGTCAGTTTTTTTAACTACTACTCTATATTTTCACTATTCTTCAAAAATTGATGGTTTTCAAAAAAATTCGAAATATTTATCCTAAGCTATTTTTGATATTTTAAATTTATAAATGTTGTTTATTTTAACAAATTAAAAACATATAATTTTCATTAATTAATTTAAAATAAATTACCTTTTTCAAAATAAAAAGCGTGTTTTTAAGAAATAATAACTATCAATAGATTGACATTTGTTTATGTCCAATTTTAATTTGAAACTACTTCAAATGAACATAATTGGATTAAATGATAAAAATAAAAAGTAATTAAACTTTAAAACCAATTAAAAAGATAATAAAACCTTATAAATAAATTATATTAAAATTAAGTTTTGAATTAAAATGAAATATTTGTCATTGTTCATTAAAAATAAATTGTATCCCAAAAATACAAAGAATTTATGCAGTGTAAATTTTGATGTCCCAATTCTAAGGAAAATTTTATTTTTTCAAATAAAACATATTAAAGTAACCAAAACTAAATTTAATGAAGGTTCTCCATCAAAATTATGTAAATCGACCTTTAAAATAATATTTGATTATGTATGCTTAAAATTAGATTCATTCACATTTTAAGTCTCTAAATTTTATTTGATAAATGTAAAAGAATTTAACAGACATGTATAATCATATTGTAGTTAGTATTTATCATTTAGGCCTATAAAACATAAAGGCATTAACTTCCATTTAAAATAATATTATGTTTTTATTTTTCATTATGACTCGGCATTGTGTGCAACATTAGACTACAGAGAAACCCATTGTTTCCTGTCATATACGCCATAAAACATTGCATCCTTTTTAAAGTAAAATTAATATTTATCTCTCAAATTTGAAAATAAATATTAAAATGTATTATTATTTATATATCTATAATGTTGAAATAATATTAGTTCCCATAATTAACCATATGGTAAACGTATTTTTTTCGGTGTCCTCTATTTTAGAGGATTCTTCCTAGATAATTACCACTTTGACAACATAAGTAATAACTTTTCTGTAACATTGCTTAATTTTTTCATTCGACTTAAAATATTTTTTACAAGTATATGGTTAATAAAATATTTATATTTTAGTTTTTTAATATTTTATGAAAACCCATTAACCAACATTTCATTATTTCCGTTAATAAAAAAAGTAATTTTATTCATGTATTTGTGAGGAATACCACATAAATGAAGTATTGTGCCTCATTTTCATCTAGTTTCATTATTATGTATTAAATACTCGTGAAATATGATTAAAAAAATAAAAAACACCTCACTTATATCATTATTATTCTATAATAATTGTATTAATCAAAAAATAAACAACATTCAAAACCATACTCATACATTAATTGTGGTATGATATTGTTTGGGTTGGCCAAACCACCTACATAAGAAATGCAAAACAATAACTCTCTTGATGTAAATGAAAACTTAATTACTAATAATATATTAAATTAATAAGTATATAGTGATTTTATTTTTTTAATGGTATCATTAATATTAATCTCTTGAAATATGAAACCCATGTACATTCAATAAAAATCACAGAAACATCCTCATCGCCAATTTATTCTTTAAGGGTCATAACCAAAACTCGGATTGATTGAAAATATAAAATTATATAAAATTATAAATAATCAAATAAATTACCTTGTTTTATCCATGAATGATTAACTTTTTGATAATACCGAATTACAACACACCGTTATGAAACAACATCAAAATAATCATTATTACTCAACCATGATATTGAAAATATATAAAAATTTACTAATATAAATATAGAGAATAATTATATATAAATTTTATAAAATGTTATAGATATGAATATGGTTGTGAAAATGGGTAATTATTATATTTATTTTTGTAATACAAGTGATATTAGGCCATAATAGGATGTTGGGAATTATCGTAAGGGGATTCACCACTCAATTATTTTCCATGAGTTGTAATCAATCCTCTTAGACTATAATATTTCACTAATAATTTATTCTTGCTTATGATGATATTTTTTTTTTATTTCCACCTTTTTCAATTGTAAATATTTTTTCACAATAAAGTCATCTTCATTGATGAATCTATTTTTTCATTAAAAAAAATTTTTAGTATAATTTCCATTTATTTTTATGATTATTTCCCCATATTGATGTTTTTACTTTCCACTAATATTCCCATTTTCCCAATATAAAATAAATTTTTTTATCCTATGATCAATATATTACTATTAATTCATATTAAAAAAAGTGTTTTATAAACACTTTTATTGATTTGTATTTTCAATAAATGAATTTGATAACATTAATAAGGAATTTCTTTTACATAGTCTAATATTCTAAAATTATAATTTTCATTTTTGATAATCTATTAAGTTATATTCAAGGTAGATTTATTGGAATTAATTTTAATGTAATTATTATATAATTATTCACATTATATTCAAAAAACAGGTTTTGTTTGGTGACTCATAAATCAATTATTTTTAAGATGATATTTTAAATTTATTTCTATGAAAAAAATATTTTCATGATTTTTATTCTATTTTAAAAATATTAATCACTAATCAAGTAATGGTCTATTAATAATCATATATGTCTTATTTTTAAATAATAAATTTGGGTGATCATGTTTTCTGTATCAATCGATCTAGTTTTTTTAAAATTAGTTTTATATGATACCATTTTGAAAAATTAAAAAACCCATTCTATTTCCGTTGGTAATTTATGATAAGGTGAATTATTGAATTTTTATTGGATATAATTTTTAAATATAATGATGGTTGGGGTCCTTTACTAACTTCCAATTCATTAGTAAGGGTGTTATATCTCATGAGATAATTAATTGAACATATACATGGATTTTTTTACAATCTGAAGGGTGTAAATACATAAGTTTGTTGAAAATATAAATGATAGGAATACAGAAATTGTATCACTACATAAAGGAGGAATGATTTATTTTTCTTATTATGTTTTTCTATATTTATTTTTGGGAAAAATATTTAGAATTTTCTTTAATTCCTTGTTATAAAAATTGTATATGATCTTCCATGTTAAAATGATATTACGCTTCATAAAAATAATATTTATTGATTGTTTTGATTCATGTTATACACTTCAAAGATTTTTTTTAGACGATAATTATATTGTACAATGTTCCTCAACCATGACCATTGATGATCAATACAGTTTAATTATTTTAACATGTGATTCCAAGATCTTTTTTCAGATATTTATTCTATTTTCATATCTTCTCTCGTGTTTAAAATCTAACTGTTATGACTAGTTCCCCTTATTGGTAATTTGAGATGACTCTGTTCTTAGTTATTTTCATCTTATTATATTATGTTGAGTATTAAATGTTAAATTTTTAAAGGCGTTTTAAGTATAGTTGTTAAGGAGAAATTTTTATAATTATTGAAAAATAAGTTGTTTATGTTGATAGTATTCCAAGATACTAAACTATCAGTTCTCCAGTTTTGTATGATTTTATATGAATATAATTAGTATATATGTAATATAATGTAATTATTGTGTTTATTTAGCTTCTTTCACCTCATTGATATTGTTGAAACCACGTTTTTAGATTACATGAAACCTTATGATTCTTATAATTGTTCTAACAATTATGGACTTTATTTTTTAAGAATTTTATATTTAAAAGATCCATAACTAATTATTTCATGTAATTTTTTCTATGTGAAATAGGATTTAATTTTTATATTCATAATAGTCATTTCCAAAAATTATATGAAAATAAGTAATATAATTAATATAATTAAAATGTTGTGAATTTCAATATTTTTATATTTTGAATAAAATCTAAATGTTATTTTTTTATAAAAATACTTAATACATCACAAACATGTCAAATAGACAATATTTTATAAGTAAATGTTTATACAGTATTTTAATTTGAAACATCATAAAATAATAATACTAAAATAAGTATAAAATATAAAATAACATCTTTTCCCTAGATTTTGATTTTGAATATGGTAATGTCTACGAGTGTAATATGTCCCAATTTAACTATGACTAAGATGTTAATATTAGAGTATGAACTAATTATATTTATTGAACATTAACCCTTAATGGAACATAAAATATTAGGCATTCCATTTAAACAATTTACATACAAAAATAGAAATCATGTAATATTCGGTACCAAAATCCATTTGTGTCCATGATATTATGAATTATGTTCCATGTGCACCGAAAAATGTCTCAGAAAACTATCATAAATGGATAAAAAGATCTTTCTAAATAAATAAATTTTGATTTTATAAAATATAATCAATTTTGTGAAAAAAATATATTGATTAATTCCTATGTTTAGTATGCCTTATAAAGTAGAAACTAACTTCTTCGTGTAGCATTTATACTATACCCAATGTAATTTATAAATACCTTTTATTTTCTTTGTAGATATATCATTTAAATATTATATCTATTTTGATTTTAATATCCTATAATTCATTCAAATGAATATATTCATTTAATATTTTAATCTAAGTCCTTTATATGAAAGTGATTCTTGATTTTGAGGAACTTAATCTATTTTCTAAAAATTATTTTTATTACAAATTTCAACTTTAAGCACTTATTTAAATATAATTAATAGAATATACATATTATTTTGTTTTTTTATACTTATAATTCATATCATTTCTAGTAAACAATAATATATATGAATATTTCAATGATATCCTCGCACTAGTACTCATCCTTGATTGGTAGTGAATATGATGATAATCCCAAAATCCCAGCTCTAATGGGCCATTAGTAAATGATTAGAACCAATGGTATAATGTTCACATATTTTCATGGAATTACCATCATAAATTATAATATAATGAATAATGAACCAGACATAAACTAAATGAAATAAGAAAAAAATATGTATATTGTAATGACATACAACATAATACCAAAATTGGAAATATATTCATGAAATATGTTTGGGATTAACCTTTATTTAATGAAGCTCAAAAACAACATTCATGAGCCAAAAAGATCCTAAAAATATCCCAATATCACCTACTTACACATATATACATATAATGATATGTAGAGAGTTATATGGGGTAGAATATTGGTATACAAAGTATGATTGAAAAAAACCTTCTGTATAAATATAGAAGAAGAATAATAACACCTAGGGAATAATTAGAGGAAATAAATAATAACCTAAATTAGGTAAGAAATATTAACATCCTAAATAATTATTTCTCACCAAATAAACCACTAAATAAAATATCATAATAGTGAATCAAGCATATAAGATAGGAACCTTGCAAAGGCATTCCAACTAAATCAATCATAGTATCCTTTATTCCATGTGTCTTAATGATCACATACCATCCATTTATCATTATACACATTAATATTACATATCAAAATGACATCATCATTATATTCATATTTCAAATCCACACAAACATACTTCAAGAAACAACATCATAACTTCTTAATAATAATATAGTAAGACTGGGATCCATTACAACCCAACTAATAATAGACTATGCCGTTGAAAATTTTAGAACAAGCATAAATATAAAATAATAATTTTTTATACATTATTCCCTTGATAAAACTATATGTTATATTCTTGTAGTATGACATACCCATACACTAAGATCATGTTCTTAATAAATAATCTTTACATTATTCTTTCTCTCCTAACTCAAGTGACCTAATTTTTTCCTTCTATAATTATAACATCATTACAATGGTTGGTATACATATATTCCAAAGACCATTTTATGTATAGAAAATTAGTGATATTGGAAAGTCATTAGATTAAAAAACCCATATCTTTCTCAGAAAACAAAATTCTGTTATATACTCATATGTTCTTATTCTATAATAAGTCTCCAGAAACTCCCATAAAATGATCCTCTAATAATAATGTTCTAGAAGTATAATTCAAATTATTATTATTCATATCATGGGGATTATAATCATAATAAATGGTGATATTGTAATATTAGTGACGAAAGCGCACAATAGAATATCTCGTGAATAAATAAGTCATAAAATTTTAGAGGAGATAAAATATAATCAAATGTGTCATATAAAAAATTTCACGAAAATGGAATTTATCCATTAATGATATAAATATATAAATAATCACATGGATAATAATAACTTAATCCATAATGATAGAATTCATAATGTCAAATAACATAACTTTTCCTTCAAGGGCCCATACCAAAACATCATATACAAATAGATGTGGCATACATCAAACACCAAAGATAATTTTTATCAGACATACCAATAAATAAATGGGGTATCTAACAATAATACATGTACATTATTAATTCCAAGTTATTCATTAATTAAAATCAATAAATAAAAATTCTATAAAAATAAAAATACCGATATAATTATCATTCATATTGGAATAAAAGAATACAAAATATCAATATTTTACTTAATAAATAACCATAATAATATGTTCATAAAACATTAATAGAAATGAGGTATATGATATCATTATAAAGTATCCCTATTGAAACATGATAAAAATTAAAATATTTAGACAAAGATGGTAAATAATTTATAGAAAGGAAATAGAAATTCACATTGAGAAAAGAAGAAATATATTTTTATTTGGAATGAATCATTAAAGTAAAACATTCAAGAATATTTTAAAAGTGACTACATTTAGAATAAACAGGTTAAAAAATTACTTAATATTGAATGAAGAACATAGTTATGACATTAGGTAAAGTCGTTACATCGAAAAATGCTAAAATAATGATTTATTCCAACCATTTGTTAAAAATTTCAAAGTTCCTCATTCAGAAAATGAAATGACGATTCATAATATAACTTTTTGGAGAAGTAAAATATAGTTTAAATTACATTAAAAAATATTTTTAGCATTTTAATAATATTTTTGAAAATATTTTTGGGAATATAAATTTGAAGGAGAAAGAATGTGGTCCAAAAATATTAAATAAGGTCGGGTTTCCTTTAAAATGTTTTCATGATCCTCTTATATACCAAATAGAGTAAAATAAAATGAAAAAATTAAAAAATATATAGAACTATATAACAATAAAATAAAATCACTTTTAAATATAAATATATTTTAATTTCTTTCAATTATAATTTAAATATAAAAAATCTTGAATAAAAATGAGACTATAGAATAAACCCTTACGCTTTTGGTAAGTTCCAAATCAAAGGCCATAAAATGATATAAAATTATATAGTTCTATAATTAACATGAAATATGTCAAATATTATTTCAAAACGTATTAATGGGGAACAAATTAAACCATATAAAATAAATCATGGTGTACAATATGAAACAAGTTTTAGGAGTTAATGTTTAGACCAATAACCCTCGTAGAGATTTCTACATTTGAGTTATGAATAAATTAAAGAATTTATTATGCAAAAAAGGAAAAATCATACTGAAAAATATTAAACACAACATTAATCATTCATAGGTCACAACACACATAATCTTGTCATAACATAGTCTATGATGAGGTGATATAACTCAACGAAATAAAACTGAGTAAAGAATACATTACAATAAGTCCAGATGTATCTCATATATCCATTACATTATTGAATAAAATAATTATATTAAATATATAATTTAATAATAATTTTTTTTATTTTAATTTCTGAAAATTATCTATAATTTTCATTTTTTTCATTTACAAAATTCGTGTATTTCAAATCATTCCTTCTGGGATTGTTTGGTTAATAATTGCCAAAAATTTATGGATTTTTAAATGAAAAAAAGAATTTTTGAAATGGTTTTATAAAAACAAAATTATTTTTCGAATAATTTATAAATAATTATATAAATAATTAATTTCAATAATTCATTAATTTACTATTGTTCCAAAAACATTTCTAAATGAACCTATTTTTTAACTATTAGAAATAACCATGTTTTTTTACTTTTACTTTTATTATTACAATTGATAATTTTAAATTATAGAATCATAACAAAAAATTTAATTGGAAATAAATATTATATTAAATCATTAAATAAATTTTTTGGATACCCATTAGAGAGTAAAATTCATGAAAATATCATCATTCACTCAGGTTGGGTGTAACCACGACAGTGGATGATTGTTTTAACTTTTAGAAGAGGGGTAAATTTATTATTATTTATTCTTAAATAAAATAGATAATTTGTATAAAAAATTATGATCTATTTTTTTTATTATGATCATCATTAAAAAATTAATATGATAATTGAAATGATAACCCATCTTTAAAAACCCCACATTTTGACATAGTAGCATCTTATGGAAGAGTGTTTGTTGAGAAGTAACAAGTTATTTGTCATAATAAATATATAAAATATATTCCAATGTAAGATAAATAAAAAACATTTAGAAAGACATTTTTAATCTTAGAATGGATTCAATATAATGAATCATAATTAAGAAAGGTGAAATAGTCATGGAAACAATTACATCTATCTTCGAAATGCATACATTTTGTTGGGCCGATGGATTTAGTGAAATTAATCTTTATTACTATAGATTATTATGGTCAAGTAATTATATTTTTTAAAATATATTTTTATAAAAGTTTGATACCAAAAAATGACTCATATCTGTCTTTGAAATGATTTGATTTTATCTCTTTTGAAGGGAAAATCAAAGGTATTTTTATAAATACTTAGTCGTTAAGGGTCAATAATTTCACCCTATAAGAAAAATGGATTTTCAGGGGAAAATGATTTATAAAATAAACTATTTAACTTTAAATTAGCGATATATATAATTTTTATTAAATTTTATTCAATAAATTAAATATTTTTTAACATAAAGTATTCGTACTCATTTTTGGGACTATTTATACAAGATAGCTACAAAAATATCAAAATTAATATAGAGTAAGAGTTTGAATATTTGATATATTATATATATATAATTTTAATACATTAAAATCATTAAAGACACAACATTTTCCATAACATGTAAATTTAAATTTTTTAAAATATATTTACTTTGATTTTTCATCTGTTTGCACAACCATTACACCGGCAATGTGTAAGCATTCTATGTAATTCCACGATCCCCAAACATTAAAAATTCATTACTATAAAAAATATATTTTATGAAACTTAAAATATTTCCATGTAAATTAATCCATATTTTATTTTTATCCATTCCCCTATGATGAAAATATAATAAGGGAAATAAAGTTACAATTTTTAAATATAAATTTATTAATATAAAAGGGATGTCATATTCATAGGAAGTGCCCCAAAATTTAACCATTTGTGACCTTAATATCAATGGAGGTTGTTAAGAACCTCATAAACTCTTTTGAAAATGACTTTTTATGTTATTTTTCTTTAAATAATGATTTAACAATTTTACCCGATTTTAACATTTATTCTGCTGATAAACTTGAGTCATGGATACTTTTCATTATGAATAAAAATGAAATTTAAATTATTATATAATTAAATATAAGGATTCATAAATATGTAATCCATTTAATTATATTTAATTTTAAAAAATTTTATAAATTTAATTCTTGGTAATTGAGTGAAATGCAATGAGAAACTATTTTTTAAAAAATTAATTATTTTAAACCAAAAAATGATTTTAAACAAAAATCAAGTATCAAAATATTTTAAATTGAATTAATTTTATTTTTTCATAAATTTTGAATGATTTTACCTAAAAACCATCCAAAAATATAATTATTCTTTTTAAATAAATTAATATAATATTTAATTTTCTAAAAATAATTATTTTTACACTATTCAAGCAATTAAAATATTTTAAGAAAAATCCAAAAAATTAACCTAAGTTATATTTGAAATGGTGATATAAAAAATAATTTCAATTCAATCAAATAAAATTTCTAAAATTCATAATTTCATATTATAAATCAAAATACAAGATATTAAGAGAACCTGAATTTATAAAAAATGACTTGTTCACACTTTTAATGGTTTTATATTAATTAGTGTTAATTATTTTTATTCAAAATTGTGTAATTAATTATATGAACAAATAATAAAATTTTAATCATGAATATTTTTCAATATATATTCCATAATTTAGTTACAGTAATTCATACTCACCAACCAACGGCTAGGTTATAATGTAGATATTTAAGTAATAATTTTGTAACTGTATATCGTGGTTTTTTTAAGCATAGTGTTTTATGTGGGATATGATATCTAACATATTATGTCTCTAATGAGGAATTAAATATTTAAATATCAGTGTGTTGCATTTTACCCCACTTATAAAAATTACAACTTCTCATTTTTTATTTTTTATGTAGAAAATTAATATATCATAACATATAAAAAATTGTATATGTATATTTTATTATGACAATAAATTTATAAGATACTGCTAAGAAACATAATATCTCATAAATATTTATAAACCTTGTAATTACCATTATAATACTCAAACATTATAATAGGTCTTCACAATCATTGTTGAATAACTAAGTGATATTTTCCACACAAGTATCGATAGATTTATCATCATCTTGTTTGTGTAAAGGAATTATTTTAATATCATAATTAAGATTGATTACAAATAATAGATTTATTTTCATTTTATAATCATAATTTTTCACTTTTATTTTTTTTATAAATTTTACACCTATTCCTCATTTATTATTCTAAATGATAAAAATTATTATGAATTTTCTATTATTAAAGAACTAAAATTAACTATTAATGCAACACAAGATCCAAAAAAGGGATGAAAATTTATTCCACCTGTTTCTATAAATTTTATAAAAATAACAATAGTAACAATAAATTATTTCTATACACAATTTGAAAACCCCATTTTCTAAATAAATAAAACACAGACCTCCAATAACATATAAAGTAACACTTAAATAATTTCGCAATTAACTAAAACATAGAACATTTAAATATATTCTAGATCAAATTCAAAAACCATAAAATATTTAATTATTGATCACAAATTATTCAAAAATCAACATAAAATTTATCTAAAAATAGAATTAATATCTTATAATGTCTAATACCAAAAATAATATACGAGCTAGACATATATTATCCAACATATACTAATCATTTGCAAAAAATACATGAATCACCATGAAATATAAACACCCAAATATTATATATTCTTCTAAAGGATAAGTTATTTGTTATTATTTAAATAATTTCAATCGTTTTGTTATAAAATGCAATAGTAGATCATAATTTCTCATTGATATTAATTTATATATAGTTCCCATAAATACAATGATCTTCTACCAAAGTTACTTTAACCACATAATAAAAAAATTTCCTTTATAATCTAATGTATATATTTATAATAAAACACATTTTCCTAAAAATTTAATAGATAATTATCAGTATTTTACATAATATTAAATATCACATTAACCCTAAAGGATATGTTTAAATTGTGTCTTTTATCCCCAATATAACTATAATCTTTCGAAATAACCAGCATAGTAAATAAATGTTTATGCCTACGGGTTATATATACCTCGATCATGTATTCTTTTAAAAACCAAATAAATTTCTCTCAAAATATCCAAAATAATAAAAAACTCTATTAATTTAATGCCTAAAGAGGGTATACATTCCTTTAAACATATTACCAACCTTAGAATGTTTTAAATATAACATTACCTAAAAAACATAAATTATTATAATATGATAATTTTATATACCCTAAACTTATATAAACCATACATTAAAACCAATTATTCTAGAATAGACCTAAACACTAATATTAAGTGTTCAAAACGTAACCTTTTAATTTTATATTTGATCCTAACTCATGTGACATGATTTGGGCCTTCCATAATTACAAAATCATGAAATTGGTAGAGTTGCTGACATGGAAAGTATTTATTAGTTTTATAGAATTAGAAAATTAATAATATCATTACATAAAAAATATCTTATATTTATTATAAAATGTTCATTTATTCACTATACCAAGAACATATTATTCCATTACAAGTCCCCAACATCTCTTATAAAATTATAAATTCATGATACTCTTCAAGAATTATCATTTGTTTTATTATTATTTATATTCTAAGGGATGGAAACATTAGAACTTTTGAGGTAAAACATTTATAAAGAGAAAGTGGACAATGGATTCTCTCATTCATTAATAACACATAAACTATATTTCAGTGATAAATAATAATCAAATATTCCATATAACAAATACCAAGAATGTGTAATTTATAAATAAATGAGATAAAAATATTAATAATCCCATTGATAAAAATAATTAGTTCCATAATGATAGAATGGATAATATCAGACATCAAATTCTTAATATATGTGCCTCGTTCCAAGACATTATAAATAAATAGGTATATATCATATCATATGCACAATCTATTTTCTCTCATAATACCTAAAAATCATTGAGGGGATATCTAATATTGAGCCTTTCCTATCACATACTAAATCCAATTCATTCATTACAGGAAACTAAACATTATATACATTTCTTATATCTTATTTCCTGAATATTAAAAAATAACATTAAAAAAAATTCCAAAACTGTAATGGTTTAGTGTATTTTAAAACGTGAATACATATATATATGGTTCATAAAAGATTTAAATCATCTCCAACTAAGGTCTTCACTGCATGAATTTTTTGTAGAAATATAATACATAAAACCATTATTCATAAACTTAAGGAAATTAATCATAATAAAGGGTGTTACCAAATACTCAATAAGGGTAAACATATTAGATATCATTCAATGATAATAATAATTATGGAACACCCTTTAATATAAATAATTTCATTAAGTATGTGAATAAGGGTTTATGTAGTTCGTGTCTAATAGGAATGATAGTTTCCAATGAACATAATTGAGAATATGATAAGGATAACTGTATAATAAAATGATAAAGTTGTACAACAATAATACCCAAAAAATCCAATTTCCTTAATAACAAATCTTGTCATTTGGTTTTCTTCTTAATAGGAAAATAAAACATCACAAATTAGAGTGTGGAATCATCAAAAATCATTGATCATTAGATGATGAGAGAATATCTTAAGCATAAGAAGTTATAGTGTTCTATACATGTAAGTGTGGAAAATCATTTCCATAATCAAGGCTCACTACCGATGATGTCATAATAAATTATTTTCACTCTCAATGACATTGTTTCCATAGTCAAGGTTCACTCCCAGGAATATTGACATGGGTTGTTTCCCAAATGGAACAAGATTTACTCCTCATTTTAGCCCTTATTATCTCATGATATATCAATTTTTATAATTAGTTTAAGGGATATATAATTCCAGGACCACATATCACATAATGACAATCATATATATATATGCCAAGAAATAATAGAACATTAATAATTTAATCACATCATAAGAGACATTAAATAAATATGTTTCATAACCATTCAATCAATTAATTATAGAATAATCTACGAAATATTAATTGGTTTCATCATAAAATAATTATCTTGTGGGAAGGAAATGGGTTTCATAAAATCACCCTTAAGTCATCATCATAATATCCCATCTATATAATGAATTTGGATTGTATAATAATACCAAAAACCTATTTAATCATAAAAATACCTAATTATTATAGACAAAGATTAAAAATACCTTTAAAATAACATTTCAATATTTCTTTGAAAATATGAGAAAAATATTATTTTATTTTTGATAAAAATTTAATAAAATATTCCCATAATATTGAGGAATATTTTATCTTTATAAATACGCAATGAAGCTCTTAAAGGAATATTAAATGTACACCATAGTCATGAAATTGTTAAAAATCATTCATATCAGATATGTTAAAAAATAGAATTCTTTTCACAATTTTGTAGAGTAAAAAATAAATTGTTTATAAATTTATTATTTGAATGCTTTTTAAAAAAAATAATTTAATAGGTAATGGAAATTATATTTTAAAATAATATAAATATAGTAAAAAAATTCCATAAAATAGTTCTAAATAGTATGGATATAGATAAAAAAATTGATGATCATTGATGAAATAAGATATCTTTTTATTTCAGATAATTTTCTCAATCACCTTATATAACAAATTGATGAAAATTAAACTAATAAAAAAACATAAAACATAACCATAAAAGAATAAAATATATGGTTTTTAAAAGATATCATACCTATAAAATCATTCAATGGAAAGTCAATAATAAATAATCGTGATTGAAATGTGATAAAACATATATCCTTTACCACTTTGGTAAATTTTGAATCATTAATAGATAAAATAAAAATAATCAAAAAAAATTAAATATAATTAATATTAAGTGATTCATGATATAATATATATATAATGGATAGTATATATTCCACATAAAATTAATATGTGGTGAATATCACATACATAACAAAGAAATAAAAGAGGGATGAGAAACCCTTACCTCATGTTAGTATTTTTTCAAACTAGTTCGAGCATCCAATATAATAAAAATATATTTATTATAAATATATTAGATTTCAATATTAAAGGAATAAATATTGTGTATCATTCAATTATAATTTAAAATTACCATTTTATTAACAATTTATTCATTGAAATAATCATTCTTTGGAAAGTTGGTTTTTCCTTGCGTGTTTTGATTCAATAGATCATTTACATGCACCTCAGTCATGTTTTCACCATATATTGAATAGTAATAATGAAATAATTGTTATATATATTCATTATATACAATTTTAAAATAATTAATATAAAATGGTGATGAAAAATTAATTACACCTCTTCATGGGGTGGTTGTCCGTATATATAAACTAGTGATGTTTCTACGTTTTGAAGGTTTGAACAAATGAATGGTAAATAATAATTAACCATAATAGAATAATATTATATCATAATTTTTATTTATATTCAATTAATCTATCATTTTTACCGTCCATGTAAAACAGAATTGAAAAAATGAATCATATCACTTTGTGGATGCGGTTTTGCATAGGCACGCACGAGCAACATTATCATTTTCACACAGAATAAAAAGTAAAAATTTAGATGATATATTATAATTATAGAAACTTAAATATATAATAATTATATTATATAAACACTAAATAAATCATAATAACTACCCATGTATTGTGGTGATGGAAAATGAATCATATCGCTACGTGGAGGTTGTTGTCCACATATACGCATAAATCACACTGTCATTTCCCATATGATAAAAATAGTGTGGATAATAGTAGTTATATAAACAGAATAAAATTTAAGAGTATTTAGGATACTAAATTTATTATTTAATTATCAATACCACATTTATAAGGATATATAAATAGAAATAAATTAAAAGAGGTTAGAGGGATGATTACCTATTCAACATTAGACATCCGTTAGATCCATCATTAAGGTCCCATAGAGTGTCCTTTTAGGAATTCCATCCAATAGGATCCATTTATATTGAATTTTATAATACAATTTTGGAGGTTTTGACTGATCTCGGTATCTCAATCTGGTGTAAATAAGATATTAGACGGGTGTTGTTTTATAAGTGGGGGATGGACTCACCTTGAATTTATTAATGGACTAAAATATTATTAAATAATATTCATGGTAAAATTTCCTGTAAATAATTAAAATTAAATAATAATTTTATTAGGGACTAAATAATAATTTCCAAAAATATTTCACATGATATCATTTGTCCGTATCACATAGTATTAACCTTAATTTACATGGTTTTCCATTTTTATAAAGGTTGAAATATATTTACCATAGTTACTATTCATAATTATAATCAAAGAACTAATTCTAATTAAAAAAATTAAACATTATTACTAAAAATATTAAATCCATTTTTAATTATCCAGTCTCTATAAGTGTATTAAATTAATTACATTTAAAAATCAATATCAAAATGAAAATAGTGTTTAAAAATATACATTTTTATGTATGAAAGTAATTTTATACACTGATAATGTGTAACATTTTTAAAAATGTATAAATTTATATATTTTTAACAAAAAACAATAATGAAATTTTAATTCAAATAATAATTTAAATAATTATTTTGAAATTTTTGAAAATAAAAGTGAAATTTATTCAAAATTCAGAATTATCAATGTTCACCAAAAATTCAACTTTTTAAGAAAATTCCCAAAACATTCTATAAGATAATTTTTACATTATGATTTATGAGATGATATTATTTATATAAAATAATACATAAAAAGTAGAAAAATCAATTACTTATAATATTGGCACACATAATGGGATAAAAATCACTTTTTACGAAATGTATTATTTAAGAATAACATGTATTTATATCCATAAAATATTTAATAATAACCATTATATTAAAATAAATTTATTCTATTGAATATATGATAGAAAATTTAATTTAAAATAATTCATATGTATAGATTAGTTTAAATTAATTATATAAAACCATATTACACAAATAATAATAGTTTTCTAGAAAATAACTCTTCCTACCATTAAATTATCTTATCCTCAATCATAATAATTAGATAACTAATTTATAAATGATTTAAAATTTATTCCTATACATAATAAATATGTTTAATTATAATCATTATTCAATATAATTTATTTAGATCAAAATAACTAACAATTCAATAAAACAATTCTTCTAAAAAAGACTTTTAAAAATTTAGTGATTTTTCAAATTAAGTGTTATGGATAAATCATTATATTTGTATTAGAGAAAAAATTATCAATTATATTTCATAATGTAGTACATCCTTTTCATACCTTCATATCTAATGGACGTTTTATAATATACTATGATTCTGTTTTGACTCAAGGTTTTGTGAAAGATAAGATATTGAACAACTAAAACATATTTGAATGGAAAAAATATATTCAAAAATAATAGGATTTAGAAATTAACTCCCATAAATAAAATATTCATAAAAAAATTATCTCACCTACCATGGATTTTATAAAAAAAATACATTTTGAAAACCCATGTCCTAAAATGGAATAAAAAACATCCTTTAAAATTTTGAAGAGATAAATATAAAAGTTACCTGAAATAATACATAATCAGGTTCCAAGATAAGATGAAAATAAGAAGAAAGATAAAATATACAAATGGAGGAATATATTAATATATTGGGACTAATATAAAGTGAGATAAAACATGGTCATGAGAAATTTAATGTCCGTAAAACCATAAAACATTGAAGCGTTAATAGATCAAAAATTCATCGAACATGTGGTTAATGAATAACATTTTTATTCCAAGATCCTTTTACTAATGTTCAGAGATTATTTTACTATAATGCAACAGAACAAGTGAAAAAATATTTTTTGTGATTTTCACATTTCATAATCAAAATTTAATCTATTTTTGTCTTCCATAAATTTTCAAATTCTTCTAATAATTAATGAAATGAATATTCATTATAAATTTTTTGATTCATGAAGAACTATAATTAACTTTTAATGGATCATAAGATAAATAAATAAAATCATTCATTATTTCTAAAATTATTTATCAAAACAAAATGTTAAGAACAATTTATCTTTTACGGAAAATTATAAAACATTAATCTTTAGAACCATAATAGTAACATGAAAAGATTAATATAATTAATTACATTAAAATTTAACTTAAAGGCTCATCCAAAATATTTCTTATCAAAATAAAACTCAAAAACTATAAAATATTTGACTAATTGTTTTTCCAATATCAACTTTAACATTTATCAGAAGACTATTTAAATTATCTCATCATGTAACATACCAAACATTTCCATACCTTGATCATATATTCTCATAAAACATTATAATAACCCAAATAACCATAATAACACAATTAAAACATATATACTTCCAAAAAACTACTTCATCATTATTTCTGATATAAAATTTTAGACTATAAAATATATTCAATAATTCAAAATATGTACATAACCTCATCTTAAATCAATTTTTCATAAAATAACTAATCATTTTCATGGTCACCAATACTATCAAATTTAGTTATTAAACATCATTCATATCTTTTATCCCAACTAGAGATTATTATCTATGTATTAGTGATATATTATGGTTTATCTACCCTTCAATCATTTATTTTATCAAAAATTCTCTTTACCACTAAAACACTTTTCCAATTTATCAGTACAGTGAAACATATTTATGTAAATCCTTAGAAAACCTACTGTCAAATAATATGTAGATATTTTATTATAATTATAACTATAATTTTATTGATAAAATATTTTTATAACATACTTCTCAAATCCCAAAAATAAAATGCTCTATATATGATACCTTACGATGAAAATAATTTCCCTCTATTGAACTCTATATTTTTCATCAAAAAGAGAATTCTCTATTCCATTCTTTCCCACATAAAAAACATATTCTCATTATTTTTATATATTTCCATAGATTTTTATTCCCACATATATTAATTTATGGAAGAAAAATAATCTTCACATCATGTTCATCATCAAATAAACTCTCATTAAACTCTACTTTTATATTAGGTCAACTGAAAAACACACCCATATTGAGGTTGTTAATTATACAAAAATATAGATAATTAGTAAAAATAATTGTGTTCTATATTTTATCACCCATTTCATTTGGTTACTCATGTTTGAAATCAATCCATTTTCCATCATATTAGTTATTAACATTATTCCTCTTGGTTCTAATAATTCATTAAAACTAAAATAAATAGTTTTGTAAACAATAATTAGATGGAAATATCATATGATCCTGAAAAATAATTCAAAGGATGTATAAATCCCGACTCATTATTTTCAATTTATGACACATTAGTTTTAACCTTGTTTATACAATATCGTTATCTATTCAAATCCTTCAAATATATTTAAAAATAAAATGAAAATTTACCCAACAATATCCCTCAGGAGCTTCTATCCAAGTGTTTTTTCATTGGACCACAAATCGTGCACTGGTGACGATCAAGATAATACATACTCTTCCCTTTTTGAGTTATTAACACTAGTTTCATCTATAACATAGCCTCTTTAAAGTGTTCGCATCCTAGTATATAAGGATTAATGAACCCTAATAAAAAAAATATTGACTGAAGCATTTCGAAAATTAATATTATGTCATATTAAATAAATATTAAATACATAACATTTTGATCCATAAAAAAGGCATATAGTTTTACATTATTTGGATTATTTTAAACATTAAAAAATGATACATAAATTTTTTATGTCATCTCCCACTATGTTCATCAAAACTATATCCCCTCTTAGTCTCATCATTCTTAATAACTTTATTCATTTCCTAGGTAAAAGTAATCATAATAAATTGTGATCTCAAATAACCATTAAGGGTAATATTTTGAGATATTATTTAAATAACCTAAGTTAGAATAAGATAAGAATAATGGAATTGTAATATAATGAAAACAAAAAATAATCATGACCAATCATTTAAAGTTATTCAATCCTGAAACATAGAATAATATTTTTTCAATTAGGGGAAATAATACAAAAGAAATAAGAGTTTTGAATCATAAAAAATAAACAATGATTCATGAGAACATCTCATAAGAATATGTCATTGGTTTGTGGCATACAGATAATATAGAAAATAATTTCCTTAATAAAGGCTCATTATCAAGGATATCAAATTGGATTGGTTTTAATCATTGTTTATTCATTTCCTTATTCAAGGTTCACTCATAAGAGAATCATAGTAGACCATGTACCTTACTAAACATAGTTCACTCCATATTCCAATCACATTTATCTCATGAGATATTTATATTTATCATGTGAATTTAAGAGATATATATTTCTGGGCCCCCATTAATTACCTATGTAAAGAAAAAATGATTCATTGACATGTCATCATTTATTCATAGCATAACATATGGAAAATAAATATGTTAATAAAAGGTTTCAAAATATCATAATTAGCCCATGACAAAAAAATAGATTAATAAAATCATCCTTAAATAATCATTACAATAATACATCAATGAAGAATCATGTATGGTTTATAAGATTATATCCCTAGTGAATAAAAACAATACAAAAAAGATGATGAGATGGATGAAGAATATGTTTAATTGAACAATTGAATCTTTAATTGAAAACATGATAATACTATTCTTTTCATTTGATAGAATTTATCTAAAGATTTTCATAACATTCTGGAAATTAATTTATTTTAAAATAACAATTGAAACAGTAAAATGATGATTCTATGCAGATAATCATCATAATGGTCGAAAAATAAATTCATACTATATACATTAAAAACAATATTCATTCCACACTTTTGTAAAATGTACATAATGGTTTGTTCGGAAAACATATCTTTAAAAATATTCAATAAAAATATTTAATTATAAATTAAAAGTTAATATAAATGGTCTATTTAAAACATTCAAATATATGATAATTTTTCTATAAAACATTTTTATTGGTCATGGATATGGAATAAAAGTTTTAACAACTAAAAAGGAATTATCGATTACTTTTCTATAAACCCATTTTCTCAATTATTTTATGTACCAAAGACAGAGAAATTATACTACAACCTAAGAAATATAGAAATTAATAAAGTATAAGAGAATATAATGGGTTTAAATTAAAAAATAATTATAATTTCCTTCCATGTAACTTTACACATAAACAATCGCATTTAAAATGATATTGAAATATAAATCACTTATCACTTTGGTAACTTTAGAATCATAAACCACATTAATGATATAACAATAAATAATACTTCTAATACCATATTTATATTTTTTGTTATGATATATCATATAAATATTTTCGAATATACACCACATTGAAGAAACAATCGGTAAAAATGTAGTGTTTATATTGGAAGGAAATGTAGGGCGTGAAACCCTTACATTAAATTCTTCATTCATCAAACATGTTTAAACCTAGTATATAATGAATATTTAATTATTATAAATATATTATAAAATTATGTTCATACATATCAGACTATGTATCATTCCTTTATAATTTACAATTTCTATTTTATTAATAAATTGTTCATAAAAATGAATATTCCAGAGAAAATTGGTTTGTTTTCCATGAATGGTTTGGTTTAATACTTTTAGTAATTTTACCACGGTTTTTATTTATTCATCTCTAGAATATGAATAATAAGATTATTTTAATATGTATTCATCATATAAACTATTATGATTATTCTTACAAATGGTGATAAAATATTAATTACATTAGTTCATGAAATGGTAGTACTTGCAAACAAATGAGTGATGTTTAAACTTTTCTATGGTTTGATTGTGTAACATCCCAACACGGGATCCATGCTAGTGCCCCGAGACAGTTTTCCACATGACCTCACACATGCCTCCCAATAAAGTCATGGATTATAACTAGTAGTGAGGGTCTAATAAGATATTCATGGGGAGACTATTCCCTCATTTATCAATGTCAAATGCCTGTGGAAATAAACAAACTATAGCGAGAGCATATATAACAGTAATAATACTCATGTCACAAGACATCAAAACTTGAACTAAAATACTCAAATTAAATGGAAAAATTATATTTTAGAATAACATAGATGTTCTTAAATGAAAATATAAATAAAGACACTATGACACCCCAAATAGCTCTCGAACCATTCATGGTTCCCACTTCAAAGCTCCAACCCCAATCAAACACATATCCTAGGTCCTTTTCCCTTATCAAGTCATGCATCAATATGATTTATTCAGGTCCCAATCTGGCATCCCAAATGGGGTTTTAGTATAACTATGTAGGCCACCACCAACGGTGTCTAAAACAATCCTGTCAAATGATAGTGTGTGAAGTTCAATAATGAAATATGTACAACACAATAATAAATAGTTTATCACATTTTCATTTATTCTTATCTTACTACATTGACTACATGGTTCCCAAGGATACTTGTACCTCCATACTATCTTCATCATGTATCGGATCTCGATGTAAATATAAAGGGATTTCATATCTTCATACCTACTTCTAGCCAATGATAGAGGTATTCAAGGTGTTATAATATCTTTGTAATAGATTCGACTAATGTCAGATATTGAATATTTTCATGTGAGGCAATAACTTGGAGTTCCATAATTTTAATTCATTATTTTCCCATATTACAATACACCAACCCAAAATTTTCCAATATCACAATCAATTATGTAATATGACCATGTTACCATTCTTACCCCTCACTAGAATTACCAAGTTCCCATTCTCTTTACTCATAAAATAAATGACCATGTTACCATGTACAAATCCTATTAAAATGACTATGTTCTCATTATCTTACATAGAATTATGGTGACCATGTAACCATTTTTAAATCATTAATTGAAATGACCATGTTTCCATTCATTGTCACATAATTAATTTACCAATTAATTATACACTCCAAAACGCATTACTAATTCAAAAATTAGCTAAATACATCAATTCCGTTAATTAACATGAAAATTAACTAAGTGAATCAAACATTTAATTAATTTATCAATTAATTAATCAATATAACAATTCATATTATAGAATTAATTTTCCAAAAATTATTTCTCTCATTCAAATATCAAAATTCCATAATTAATCCCACAATTAATTATCTATATTAATTTACAATTAATTATGTCAACATAGCCAATTCAATATCTCATAATTAATTAACCATTTAATTCTTTAGATTAAAATCCCTATTTATTATAACCAATTTCCCTAAATTAATTATCCAATAGGGAAACCCCTTAGTCTCATGAAAAATTCCTTAATAACTCACCTATTTTATCATGTATCTGATAACAAAATGGGTCAATCTAATAAAAAAATTCAAGGAAATCCCACTTCTAATGGATGATATCTATTCTACAATCTATCATATACATATCAAATACAAAACTATGGGAATTAATTTTATACCACCCATCGAAATTCGTTGAAGTATCTTTTCCCAATAAAAATAACTAAAATCTGTGTGTCATAACAACATTGATAAAATTTTGAGAGCTAGATCCCTAGACACAAATAAAGATAAAATACCAAAATATATAATAAAATAGATCTTGTTACAATATCCTAAATCTAGATATCATCCCAAATGATTAGATCAATGGAATCATAGGATATCTTCTATGACAAAATCAAGGAAAGATAGAGTAAATAATGCGAGATGATTTGTGAGAAAATACACTTATTGGGAGAAGAGAGGATCTTTAATTCGGGATTTTGATCATGATGAATGGTATTTATAAGGACACTGGATCCTTTTGAGTCAATGGTTTAATATTTCTTTACCTTTATAGAATTAAAATCCCATGTTAGGGCATCAGGGGAGGTGAAAAAAGTCATTACAAGTTGAAAATGAGTGAGATCATCAATTTTAGAATCTCACAGTTGTCTCGTGCATGGTTTAGCTGCACAATTTGAAAAATTGTGCTAACCTTGAATTAGGAACTTCTTCTAGGGTATCATTGTAAGACAAAATTACACAAGCTCTCAACGCTTGCATTATCCATGCTGAAGCTACTACCTCAAAGACAATATGTCACATGGTTTATCATAGACAGCCACACGGTTGATCAAATCATGCATCAACCTCATGAAACCTCTTTTCACCATGACTTTAATAGACTTCACCAAAACTCACCACAATCCATAACTCCTATCAATGGTACTTAAGTAAAAACAAAATTTTCCTGAAAGAATTCCTGAGAGGACTCCAGAAAAAGTCTGGATCTTATAATATCCCCACCATATAATAGTTTTCCCCAAGATTGACATCCATAACTTTCTATCATAATATGCCAAAAAGATCGGTCTATTAAAACCTCATATCTGCTTATATTTCCCATGTTTCCTCTTTCACAAATCCATGTTTCCATAACAGATGAACTATCATCACATTCATTCCTAGAAACACATTCTCACTACAATCCAACACATGTATCAGATGCTCCTCAAAGGACGAAACTATCTCAAGTTCAACCTCATCAGCATCAATAAAATAAGAAGGGTGGTGGTGATACTATTGATGTTTTGATACATAGATAATATTAGGCATATCTCTATATATCTGTGGAAGAGTAAATCAGTACACCGCGGGCCTGATTATTTCCACTATGTCAATGAATCCAAAAAACCTATGTTCTAACTTTCCCTACATATTTATCTAGTTGTGACCCAATCTCGAAGACACATAAATGGAGGCATGATCACCATTCACACACTCTAGTGGTAATCTCTATCTATCATCATATGAATTTTTTCAACTCTAAGCATATCCATTCATTTCTGAATCAATTATACCTACTCTGCCATCTCCTACATGAGACTCAGTCAAAAAAACACTAACTCACCAAACACTATATAGTATGGTGGTGATCTACATGTAATACCATTATGTTTTTTTTGGTTCCAAATATATAGTTTCCTGATAAATGTTCTTATATGATAACTCCAATAAAGCGATATGATTTTACCTAGTTCAACCAAAATCAAGAACACATTCTTGTAGCATATCTTCAATCACCTTTAGGGTATGTTCTGAAAACCCATCTATTTATGGGTGTAAAGACATACTCAATAAAACCTATGTACCAAGAACATTATTCAATCTCTTCAAGAAGCGTGATGTAAAGTGCTAATCATGATCTGAAACTACTGTCTAATGCACTCCATCCAGATGGGTTATCTTCAAACATATAGTTCTCCAAACTGTTAAATTGTAAAGGTTTCCCTTATATGTGAGAAATGTGAGACCTTTTTTAATCAATCCAAAATGAACCAAAAATCACCATTCATCATGAAATTCCTTGAAAGACCCACCATAATGTCTGTAACATCCCAGGTAAATAAAAAATATTAATTTTTTATATTTATTAGTTTTTGTGAATAAAATATTAATATTAATTTAAAGGGAACACTATGCTCGATGGCGTACCCAATACGCAACAACGAGTTCCTTTGAAATCTTACGTTGCACTCTAATAATAAAATAATTTTATTTTAAATGGTAGTTAATGCCTAGACGTTGTAATGGCAGGAATGAACAGAACTAACTACAAAATGATTATATAATTTTGTCAAATATTTTTACTTTTTTCCAATAAATGATAGAGGCTTAAAATGCGAATGAATCCAATTTTAAGCGTAAATATTCTAATATTAATTAAAATGATGATTAACTGCCTTTTGATGGAGAACCCTTTTTAAATCCACTTTTTGACAATTTAATATCTCCTATTGGACCAAATAATATTCTTTTTTAGAATCGGGACATCAAAATATACTTTCTGTAAATTTTTGGTATTTTTCCGTTAAATTTCAATTTTTAATGAATAGTGAAAATGTTATATTTTAATTCAAAAACACATTTTAATCTAATTTATTTATATGATTAGATTCTCATTTTTATTGGTTTTAGAGTGAAATTATAATATATTTTTACCATTTAATCTAATAGTGGTCATTGGAATTAATTTCACATTGAAATTGGACTTAAACTTGTGTCAATCTTTTGATATATATTGTTTAATAAAAACACGCTATTTGTTTTGACAACATGAATTAATTATTAAATTAATTAATGAAAATTATATGTTTTTAATTCCTTAAAATAGAAAAATAAATTAATTTGAAATATCAAATATATATTTGGGTGATTTTTTGGTATTTTTCTGAAAAACTTCAATTTTTATGAATAGTGAAATCACTAAGTAGTTGTTAAAAAACTGGTTTTTCATTTAAATGAAACTTTTCCAATTTTATGAATTTAATTTAAAAAATACAACATACATGGATGTCATTAATGTGTAAAATTTGGTTCAATGGGATGAGAATAATTTTAGGTGAATAGTAACTTTTATGTTTTATTAATCGCGATTGAAGGTAATTAGTGCAATTTATGGTAAAAATAATGTTATAAAAATATTAAATTACCTTGAAACATGTCATAACCATATTGTATGAGTCATGGCCGACCAAGAAAATCAAATGGTCAACTTGGGGACCCCATGGAAACACTTGGGTAAAAAAAGGACATTAATAACTTTTTATTTAAAGTTAAAAAAAATGTCACAAATAGGTATTTTTTTACTAAAACAATTTGTACATGGGGATATACAAGTCATATTTTTGACTATAAATATTCAGTAGAAATATAAAAATATTTCCAACGTCATGATAATTTTTTTATAATTTTTATACATTAAATAAATTAAATTATTTATGACATAATGATGATGCATCGATTACCTATTTAATTAACGATTTAAATAAAATGAAATGATAATTTAAAATATAATACTTAAAATTTTCAAAAACCTATTGTATGGGTGGATTTAAAACTCTTATCACAATATCCTAGAAATATATAATTGTGGGACCTTTATAATCTGAAACTCATTATATAATAAAGTATCACTTTATAACATTCCAAGAGTGCCCCTCCTCCCTCTTATAAAAGGCCCCCACCTCTACCACCATACACACACCTCTCAAGCCATTTTCTCAGAAAAACTCTAATCATTTTATATCTCCAAATCCCTCTCTTCATACTATAAGCCTTCTCTTAGGTAGAAACCTCTTCAAGAAACCCTTTTTGGTTCAAACCAAGAGGAGTTACCCGATATAAAGGTAAATTCTTCCCTGATGATCTTTTGTTTTATTTTGCTTCTCCAACCCCCTAAACTCTTTTTATTACTTTCTTTTGTAACAAAAACAGTATCTTCAATATACTAGGATGTTGTTATGAAGTGTATTCTAACTACACTTACACACACCTCCATCAAATGGTTAAAGAATATAATGTTTCTGTGGATGGTGAATTACTGCCTCACGAAACGATGATTATTCTATCTTCTCCTACCACCTCTCATGGTGGCCATTATGATGGAACTATATTTATTTATGATATATATTATATTTATTTCCTATCTATGCTTCTTTATTTTACATTTAAAACATTCCTTTATGTTTTTCATGATGTGCAAATGTGATAATTTCATTTGAGGAAGTGTGGACTACCGCCCCCTCAAGTGATGTGACTCGTTCATGAAATACATGGAATGTATAAAGAATTAAATTAAAGAACCTATGTGACCTATATAAAATATATTTTATACTGTAATTATAATATATATATATATATATATTTCATTTAATTCTAATTCCATTAATGTGCCAAAGAAATGAAAGTAGCGTTCATGCGTACGTACGGCCTACTGTCTCCATGAACGGTGCATTTAATTTCTTTTTATCTCCAAATGTTATGGAATAGTATAAAATGAATATATACTGGATATATATGATATTAAAATCATTAATAATATTCCTTATATGATGTACTTATATGTACATGGAAAATTCATTTCCAACAAGTTCGATTTTTACTCATGTACCGAACATCAACAAAAACATCTGATATGAACTGACATTATAAACCAATTATTATAACATTATAATATGTGATACGAACTGAATAATAAACCTTAAATTATTTCCTAAAGTAATTATAAATTGACCAAAGTTTCTTATACAAGAATATAAAGAAATGAACAAGACTTTTCGGACTTGAGGTAAGGGATCCTACCTCTCTCTTTCGTTTTAAGTACTCTCTTTTATGTCATTTATATTAATCTCATCTTTCTTTTGTTGGGGGATGTTATTTTATATTCCTATTACTGTAAATTTTGTGTTCATATAATGAAAAACCCTATTTGATCTCGTCAATTCATTTTTGGAAGATTTACGTGGCGTCGTTAGGCTGCCGAGTTTTCGTAAGGGAATTTTCATCTCACTTTTATTCATGTGAAATTCATGCTATATTTCCCACAATATACATTTTTTGGTGTCTTACATCCCATGATTGTAGTATTTTTGTAATAGAATTTAATTTATGGGTATTCATATCATCATTGTATGACCCTACTTTCATGGGGTGTACATTTCGAAAGTTAAACAAATCGGTAAAGAAACCTTTCACCCTCCTCTTTTTAAAAGACTTCTTTTTGTTAGGTATTTTAATTTACATCTTATTATGTTGTTATATGTTATTATATATCCTTATTGTTGTAAACGGAATTTCAAAGTGATGATATACCCTTTTATCTCTCATCGCCTCTTTTTGTGAATATTAAAGTGATGCCATTAGGCAGTCGAATTTCTGTAAGGGAACTTCTTAACCCAATTTCAATTCTTTGGGTTAAACCTCTACTTCTTGATTATGTCGTACTATGAATATATTTGGATGACCTTTGAATTTTTTAACCATAATATCCTCTTATATTGTGTGTATTTATATTTTTCACACATAGTTATGTAATTGGTTTGTCCTTAATCTAAGGATACCGACTTTGTAAGGGAATTCATCTCAATATCCTTTCATTGAGGCATATTTTGTTCTAATACAATAATTTAGTTTATAAGCTCTATAAAACACCTTTTAATTTTCATTTCATTCAAAGGGAATCTTTTTCTACGAAGCGTTTTACTAAATGATAAAAAGGAATTTTTATTTTAATGTACGCGGTGACAATGGCCTTTTCCACCGCCATGAGTATTATTTGGTCTTTGGCTTCCTCAACAAGTCGTAATGTTTTTAAAATAAAATAAATACCATGTACTCTTTTATGTATTTCGGTATTGAAAATGGTTTTTTTAATGGATTTTTTATGTTAGTATATTTAAGTGATATATTGTGACCAAAATGTGGAAATGTTTTCTTTCCATTATATTTGTTTTATATCTTATGATTTTATAATGGTACATGGACATTTGAAGGGTGGTTATATGATAAACCATATGGCAGGTGTTACCGTGAAGACTAGGATGGGTGGTTACGTTATAACCTCTAATGTATTGGGTATGGAAGTTGGATGTATGGCTATTCCATGAAGTGATATGTGTATAAGTCAACCGTATGGTTATTCCATTTGAGTATGTTTATGTCACATGTTACCTTTATATGTTATGTGTTCTTTATATGGGTTTATGGTAATATTTTGGTTACAAAGGATAATTAGTGATCATTTATTCAGTTAAGAGTATTTACTACTTAATAAAGGTGAAAAGTTTTACTTTGATAATGTATTCATGGTTTTCTTGTTGTTTTGAAAACTAACAGTTTTCCTTCTTTGTGTATCCTTTACTGAGCTTTTTATGATCATCCCAAATTTTTTGAAATGTTTTCCACATGTCTTAAAGATGACTAGGGTCAAGGATGGGATCAATGAAATAAGTGCTATCTAAAACATGGAACTAGACATGTTTTCTTTTTAAGAGATTTAATGTTATGGAAACTTAGTAGAAGTGTCTACTTTGTAATCTTTTGAGATGTAATAGTTATGTCCTAATTCTCTAAAAATCTAAACCTGAAAAGATCTACTTTGTGGATTATTCAGTAATTCATGATTATGTAATGTTTTAAGGCTAGGTCCTTACAGTTGGTATCAAAGTTCGGTTTAGATAACTTTAGAGGTTAGGGTATTCTCTAAGCATAAGTGACATTACTATGATGGTTAGGATTTCAGAAAGAGTCATAGATTTAGATAAAGTGAGTGAGTATGTATATCTTAGTGTTTATCTTACTCATTAGTACATGATAATTTTGTTGATATACTCACACTGACATTTTTTTTTTGGTAAATCGATGGATCTAGTAGGCACCAAAGTTACAATGGGTTTGATGGAAATTGTGGTGGTTCTCTGATTAAGAGACTGGATGAAATGGGGGATTCAATGAGGACTATCATGGTTATTCTAAACCAACTATCAAGGTGTCATGATTAACCACTTGAACCCTGGTGAGTTCCCTGATGCATCATGTACGTGAGAACCAACTTGATTTGGATGATTAGGTAATAATTATAAAGGTAACTATTAGGGTTTATATGATCCTTACATTTGAAATAATTATCAGTTACTATATGATGGAAGATGAAAGGAATGAGGTAAAATTGATGTTAAATTATGTTATGGTTATTTTTGAATATTTTATCTCTTTTTGGGGGATGTTTTAAGAATTATATAGTTTTGGAAAAAGGACAACACGCAGACCGTGTGAAAACCCGTCGCGTTGGGCAAAGCTGTCGGAATCGAACCCATAACCAAAGTGTGACGGGTATTTATCGCCTTCCACTGGACTATGTGAAATCCTTTGTTAGTATGACAAATTCTTTTTAGTTATATAATTTTATGAATCAAGAATAAGTGGATTTTGGGTTATCTAGGAAAATATTGACCTATCATGGAGGATATATTATTAGGTTAATTAATATTCAATATGAGACTTTAAGAAGAACTTATGTTATTTGGAGATAAATGTTATTTTTTACCTTGGAAGAATATGTGACTAAATCCATCAAATATTTGGGTTTCAATCTTAGTTTTGTTTACGTTGAATAATTTTATAGAAAAATTGCTTATCGAATGGTCTTCATTGAACTTTGGGTTGTGCTGTAAATATTTTGGAGATTAAGAATATATTTTCTTTTTATAAAGGATTATACTTTTGTGGATTATATGATCTTGTTCTAACAATTTTGGTTTTGGTTAAGGTCTAAAGATATGGGAAATATATAGTTCCTCTTTGTGGATTATGTGATTCTCTCGAAGTTGATTTTAGCGCTCTTAATGTGAACCAGTCTTCCTAAATACTCATCTTCTGGGGGAAATATGAGTTTGTAGTAAAAATCTAGTAAAAGATGAAAGTCTACATGACAATTAAGTATGTTTCCTTCTATTTTACTTAAGTTCGTAAATAAATTCTTCAATGAAAAGAAACATAAAACAAAAATGTTGTCTGTTATCGTTTCCTACGGGGGAATAAAATTCCGTTTAACCCATCACAAGTTTGTGACTTTTGGGTTGTTAAACTTCTCCTAATAAAGTTTTCAATCACTCTACATCAGACCATGATGGTTTGTTTTCTCCTTCATATCCACGTTTTCATGGAATCAAAGTATCAGTTGTCTCGGGTGACCTTTGTACTTCTCTTTATTTCTTTTTATGAGATAGTTTTACTGACTCGTTTTCCGATGTGGGACATTCAATGAAGTTTCCAATCCCAATTTTAAAATTGTGAGGACGCAATTCATAAAAGGGGGGAAGGATGTAACATCCCAGGTAGATAAAGAATATTACGTTTTGATATTTATTATTATTCGCAAATAAAATATTAATATTACTTTAAAGGGAACACTATGCTTGATGGCGTATCCAATACGCAACAATGAGTTCCTTTGAAATCATACGTTGCACTCTAATAATAATATAATATTATTTTAAATGGTAGTTAATGCCTAGCCATTGTAATGGTGGGAATTAATAGAACTAACTACAAAATGATTATATAATTTTGTCAATTATCTTTACTTTTATCCAATAAATGTTAGAGGCTTAAAATTCAAATGAATCCAATATTAAGCATAAATATTCTAATATTCATTAAAAGGTCGATTAACCGCCTTTTGATGGAGAACCCTTTTTAAATCCTTATTTTGACAATTTCATATGTCTTATAGGACCAAATAATATTTTTTTTAGAATCAGGACATCAAAATTTACTTTGTGTAAATTTTTGGTATTTTTCCGATAAAGTTCATTTTTTAATGAATAGTGAAAAAGGTTTTATTTTAATTCAAAACGTCATTTTAATCTAATTTATTTATAAGATTATATTATCTTTTGAATTGATTTAGAGTGAAATTAGAATATATTTTTACCATTTAATCCAACAGTGGTCATTGGAATTAATTTCACTTTGAAATCGGACTTAAACTGGTGTCAATCTTTTGATATATATTGTTTCATAAAAACATTCTATTTATTTTGAAAATGGGAATTATTTATAAATTTATTAATTCAACTTATATGTTTTCAATTTTGTAAAATATACATCATTTTTTAAGTCAGACCATCAAATATATCTTAGGGTGAATTTTTGGTATTTTTTTGAAAAACATCAATTTTTGATGAATAGTAAAACCACTAAGTGGTAGTTAAAAAACTGATTTTTCATATAAATGAAACTTTACCACTTTTGTGAATTGAATTTCATAAATCCGACATACATGGTTGTCATTAGTGTGTAAAATCTAGTTCAATGGGATGAAAATAATTTTTGGTGAATAATAACTTTTAAGTTTTATTAATCACGATTAAAGGTAATTAGTGTAATTTAAGGTAAAAATAATGTTATAAAAATATGAAATTACCTTGACACATGTCTGAACCTTATTGGATGAGTCATGGGAAAATAATAAAATCCATGGGTAAACTTTGGGACCCCATGGAGCCACTTGGGTAAGAAAATGACATTAATAACTTTTAAATTAAAGTTAATATAAAAATGTCACAAACATGTATTGGTTTACTAAAACAATTTTTACATGGGGTTATACATGTCATATTTTTGACTATAAATATTCATTATAAATCTAAAAAGACTTCCTACATCATGATATTTCCTTTATAATTTTATACATTAAATAAATTAAATTATTTATGACACCATGATGATGCATCGATTACCTCTTTAATTAACGATTTAAATAAAATGAAACGATAATGTAAAATATAAGTCTTAAACTTGTAAAAAACCTATTGGATTGGTGGATTTTTAACTCTTATCACCTTATCTTATAAATATATAATTTTTGGACCTTTAAAATCCGAAAATCATTATATAATAAAGTAATATTTTATAACATTCCAAGAGTGCCCCTCCTACCTCTTATAAAAGGCCCCCACCTCTACCACCTTACACACACCTCTCAAGCCATTGTCTCGGCCAATATCTTATCATTTTATCTATCCACATCCCTATCATCATAGGATTATCATTCAATTAGGAAGAAAGCTCTTCAAGAAACCCTTTTGGTTCAAACCAAGAGGAGTTACCCGATATGACGTTAAAGTCTTCCCTAATGTTCTTTTGTTTTATTTTGCTTCTCCAATCCACAAAACTCTTTTTATTACTTTATTTTGTAAAAACAACAGATTATTAAATATACTAGTATGTTTTTATGAGATTTATTCATGTTACACTTACACACACATCCATCTAATGGTTAAAGAATATTATGTTTCTGTGGATGGTGAATTACTGCCTCACGAAAAGATGATTGTTCTATCTTCTCCTACCACCTCTCATGGTGGAAATTATGATTGAAATATATATATTTATGATATATATTATATTTATCTCATCTCTGTTCTTCTGTATTTTACATTTAAAACATACCATTATGCTTTTCATGATGTGAAAATGCGATAATTTCATTTGAGTAAGTGTGGACTACCGCCACCTCAAGTGATGTGACTCATTAATGCAATACATGGAATGTATAAAGAATGAAATTAATGAACTTATGTGACCTATATAAAATATATATTATACTGGAATAATATATATATATATATATCTCATTTAGTTTTAATTCCATTAATGTGCCAAAAAATTAAAGTAGCGTTCATGCGCACATATGGCCTACCATCTCCATGAACAGTGCATTTAATTTCTTTTTATATATAAATGTTATTTAACCATATAAAATGAATATATACTGGATATATATGATATTTAAATCATTAATACTATTCTGGAGATGATGTACTTATTGCTAAATGGAAAATTATTTTCCAACAAGTTCGATTTTTACTCATGTACCGAACATCGAAAAAAACGTCTGATATGAACTCACATTATTAACCAATTATTATAAAATTTTAATATTTGAAATTAACTGAATAATAAACTTTATATCAGGTCCTTATGCAATTAAAAATTTACCAAATTTTATTATTTAGGAATATAATGAAATGAACAAGCCAAATCGGACGTGAGGTAAGGGATCCTACCTCTCTCTTTCTTTCTAAGTACTCTCTTTTTTCATTTCTTTTAAGCTCATATTTCTTATATTGGGGGATGTTATTTTATATTCTTCTTACTGTAAATTATATGTTAATATTATGAGAGACCCTATTTTATCTCGTTAATTCATTTTTGGATGTTTTAAGTGGCGTCGTTAGGCTGCAGAGTTCTCGTAAGGGAATTTTCATCTCACTTTTATTCCTCTAAGATTCATGATACATTTGCCACTACTTACTTTTTGTGGTGTTGTAATGCACATTATTGTATTATTTGTGTAATATACTTTAATTTATGGGTATCCGCATCTTCATTGTATGACCCTTCTTTCATGCGGTGTATGTTTCGAAAGTTACACAAATCAGTAAGGGAACCTTTCACCCTCCTCTTTTTAAAAGACTTCATTTTGTTAAGACTTTTAATTTACATATTCTTATGTTGTGATATGTTCTTATATATCCTTATTTCAGTAAATTATATGTCCATGTGATGAGATACCATTTTATCTCTCGTCGTCTCAATTTCTGAATTTTAAAGTGATGTTGTTAGGCTGTCAAATTTCTGTGGAACTTCTTAACCCAATTTCAATTTGTTGGGTTAAACCTCTAATTCTTGATAATGTAGTACTATGAATATGTGTGGATGACCTCTGATTGTTTTAAACTTAATATCCTATTATATTGTGTGTATTTATATTTGTCACACATAATTATGTAATTGATTTATTGTTATTCTAAGGATACCAACTTTGTAAGGGACTTCGTCTCAATCTCCTTTCATTGAGGCATATTTTTTTCTAGTACAAGACTTTCTTTTATTAGTGGTATATAACACCACTGAATTTTCATTTCATTCAAAGGGACTCTTTTTCTACGAAGCGTTTTACTAAACAAAAAAAGGAATGTTTATTTTAATGTACGCGGTGACAACGGCCTTTTCCGCCGCCGCTTGTATTATTTGGTCTTTGGCTTCCTCAACAAGCCATAATGTTTTTAAAATGAAATAAATACCATATACTCCTTTATGTATTTTGGTATTGAAAATAGTTTTTATAATTAATTTGATATGTCAATATATTTAAGTGATATATTGTGATCAAAATGTGGAAATGTTATCTTTCCATTATATTTGTTTTATGTCTTATGATTTTATAATGGTAATTGGAAATTTGATGGGTGGTTATGTGATAATCCATATGACAGGTGGTGCTGTGAAAACCAGGATTTGTGGTTACATTATGACCTACAATGCATTGGGTATGGAAGTCGGTCGTATGGCTATTCCATGAAGTGATATGTGTGGATGTCGACTGTATGGTTTTTTCATTTATGTATGTTTATGTCCCAAGTTACCTATATATGTTATGTGTTCTTTATACGTGTTTATGATAATCTATTGGTTTCAAAGGATAAGTGGTGATCTTTTATTCAGTGAAGAGTATTTACTACTTAATAAAGGTGAAAAGTATTTATTTGATAAAGTATTCATGGTTTATATGTTGTTTTGAAAAACTACAATTTTTCCTTCCTTGTGTATCCTTTACTGAGCTTTTTATGCTAATCCCATATTTTTGAAATGTTCTCCACAGGACTTAATGATGAATAGGTTCAAGGATGGGATCACAGAAAGAAGTGATATCTAAAACATGGAACTAGAAATGTTTCTTTTATAAGATTTTTATTGTATGGAAATGTAGTAGAAGTGTCTACTTTGTAATCTTTTGAGATGTAATAGTTATGTCATAATTCTCTAAAACTCTAAACCTGAAAAGATCCTCTATGTGAATTATTCATTAATTCATGATTATGTGATGTTTTAAGGCTGGGTCCATACAATGTCTGTGGACATGAAATCCAATTTCCAATTAGGAATATGAAACAACTTTAGTAAACCTCCAGGCCTTTGATTCTCTTTAATAAAATATTGGAATGTGAAGCATATTATCACAAAATCTGTTATCTCCTTTTCCATGCCCCTCCATAACAATTGGCATCTTAGGTTATGGAACATTTTGGTCACTCTGGGATTAATCTCCCACTTTGAGGTAAGAAATTCTTCCATGATCTCCTCTCACATTCTCATAGCCACCATGACCTGATTCCTCACATAGATGTTCTCATCCTCATATATCAACCAGTCTGATGATGTCTCCCCACCTTCAATGTTTTCCCTAAAAGATAATCCCTTTTTATCCTCATACTCTATATCACTGATCCATATCATAAGCCCATACTATAATTCCACTAAAACTAATGTCATCTTCTACTGACTCTCAAGAACCACCACATGCATTTTAGCTAGCAAGGGAATCATATTTTACTTTAAAATTAACTCTTATACCATCTGAGTCTAAGTTTTACTAATCTAGTAATTAGCCACACTATTTCCCTTCCCAGTAATATATTTTAGTTCAAAATCTAAAGACTACATATACTCCACCCATGTCCACTTCCAAAGATTAAAATCACATTGTGATACTATATAATTTAAGATCTTTTGATTTGTATAAACTGTAAACTTTTCTCTAAAAGGATAGTCCCTCCAACACTTAATATCATAAACAACTACTTTCAACATGGCTTCATGCATATGGTAATTCCATTCATTAGGCTTTAACTACCGTGACCCATAAATAACATCTCGATCTCCCTGCATCAGCATTGCTCTATGTCATCTCCAAGAAGCATCACCATAAACCGTATAGTCCTCACCGGTCATGGGTAGGATAAAAATTGGTTCTGATGTTAAGAGCATCTAAAACTCTTAGAAATACCTCTCACAACCCTCTATTAATCAAAACATTACTCCCTTTTGGTCAATCCCATAAGTGGTGCTACCAAATGGGAAATGTCTTGGATAAATCTTATGTAATATCTAGCTAATCCCAAAAAACATCAGATATCGAAAACAATCTTTCGTTTCCCCCAATAAAACACATATCAAACCAAATCTTTTTCCACTTACACACCTTACTCTGAAACAATTTTCCCCAGGAAGTGTACCAATCAATTAAAAAACTAACACTTACATAGATTAGTGTATAGCCAATTTTCTCTCAGTCTACTCAGAGTGATGTTAAGATGTAGGGCATTATTGTCTTGTTTCATGGAGTGAACCAAGATTCATCCACAAATACAACCACAAACTAATACATATACACATGAATGACAATTTTCATAAAATCCAGAAACACTATTGGGGAACTTGTCAACCCAAAAGTCATTACTATAAACTCATAAAGGCCATACATACTTTTGAAAGTATTCATCGGTATATCAGATGATTGTACCCTCAATTGATGATACCATGATCTCAAATAGATCTTTGAGAATAAACAAGAACCCTTAAATCTGTCATTAAAATCCTCAATACAAATAAGAGGATATATGTTCTTCACAGTCATTTTTTTCAACTTCCAATAATCGACACACAACTATCAACCCTCATCAACCTTATTTGTGAGCAGTACTAGAGATCTATAAGGGGGAGTGCTTTGATAGATAAATCTATTATCCTCCAATTTCCCCAAATTAATCTTAATCTATTGAATCTCTATCGATGACAATATCTATAGAGGAATATATACTAGCTCATCCTCAAGCATGATCTATATAGTGAATTCTACATCTATCTCAAGTGGTTTCCCTGAGAGGTCTTCAGGGAATACATCCTGAAATAGTTCCACTATTGGTGGAAAAATATATTTCCTAATAGAACCATTATCCAAAATAAGACTAGAATTCTAGCCAGTGACTTCTCCAAATTTCTGAGTAGTTTTCTCGACCTGTCCTACCAGGATATCCTACTCTCCCTGATAAATATTGCAATGCCCTGACCCCAGTTACCCAGAGTCGGTGCATTATTACAGAACATTGGAATGATCACAAAATATCATGGCTTGAAAGACTGATTAGTTTAGTTGCCTTGGAATCACTAGATTCAATCATAAGTCTTAGATTACATTATAAAGTAAAAAAACATAACAACATCTTGTCTTCATATCCACTCATACTATTCCTACAGGTCATTAATAAATTACTTCTTCACATCCTGGGAAAAATAAAACAATGAAATGGGTGAGCTCAGATGCTCAGTAAGGAAAACAATATAGTGGAAACTTTCATAAATAAGCATAATCATTTAAGGTGATGTATAACTAAAACAAAAGCCTTTTAAACTTGAACTCCAACATAATATGGAAAAAATAAAATGAAATAATGCCATTTACTTATTCACATGGATATTCTACTTGTCGAATAATCACATGAAATATCAATAACCACTTTTATAATAAAGGAAATCACAATTCCAAACATTAATTTCAATGTCAAGGCCTCGTGCCAAGACCTAAGGGATAACTATGACCGGAACCCAACACGGAGAGCCTCTGTAATCTGACTCCAACCCAGAGTGCCTCTAATAACCGGAAACCAACCCGGAGTGCCTCTAATAAACGTACACCAACCCGGAGGGTCTGCTTTCATCGGACCCCAACCCGGAGGGCTTACTTTTACCGGTCCCCAACCCGGAACATACTAGTCCAACCCATTCATCTTATGAAGAGGATGAAATATAACATAAACATTTGAATTAAAACTAGCATGCGAAATTCCAAAAAATTTATCATAAACCATTAATGACATAAAAATAACTCATCCATAGACAAACATATCACTAAACCTTATATACAATATGGATGGTTTGTGTCATAATTAATCAACTTCAAATAAGTGTAAAATTTATCAAAGGATGTTGACATAGATGAAATCAAAACTATTTGTGAAAAATATCTCTTTTTTGAAATCATTTAAAAGTAACATAATTATAAAATAAAACAATTTCTTTGAAAATATCCTTATTAGCTTGTAAGGGAGGCTTTGATGATTTTATAATAGCGGAAATTATCCGCACCCTCCGTATAAGTTAAAAAAAGACATTCTTACATTAATTCTGTCGAAAAGGATAAAAAGGACCTTGTTTGAAAAACGACGGAAAGATTCCTTTCAAACCATTTTATAAAAGTCAAACAACGGTATAAATTACATTAACCTATTGTCTAGTAAATAGTAAAAAAAATTGGAATACATTTTTATGAAACATGGATGTGGATGATAAAGAAGTCCCAGTAGATAATTACATATAAACAACCTCAGAGAATGAAGATATTTTGAAATAAAACCTTACCAATTTGGTAACATACGAAACATACACCCCATGAAAGAGGTATCAAACAATGAATATGGAAATACACATAAGTTAATTTTTATTAGACAAAGAATAAAATTTTGGGAAGTACATACACCACACAAAAGGTAATAGTGGAAATATGGCATGAATATCACGGGAATAAGGAGTGAGATGAAAGCCCCTTACCTTGTACTTTTCCTTGGTTGAGGGTAGGTTATCCTCCTCTTCTTCATGTTATTCCTTTTGATTTGATCAAAATGGCTCCATAGGTAGGCTTTCTAATCAAACTAAGGCCTCTAGGTTGAAGTGAGGGAAGATTAGAGAGTAATTGTGCATGGTTTGGCTTAGCCAAACAACTTTTAATGTGTGAATTAGTGAGAACGGGGAGTGACCTTTTATAAGAGGGGTGAGGGGAACCATTGGAAAATTTAGAATTATTATTTTATACTAAATTCATATTCGGTTTCTAATGTCTCAAAAGTGAATTATTCAAAGTCTAAGGTGGGGATTGGTGGAAATAATTTCAACAAATAGAATTTAGACAAGCTTGGGTCATTATATTAACCTTATCTTTTAGTTTTAACTCTTAGTTAATTAGTTTTACATTTACCATGTCACTTTTTATTTTTATATTATATAGTTCTTAAAATTACTATATACATCCAAGAGACCCCCAAGTGGTCCATTAATGATACACCTATCATGATATATGTCCTTTGGTCAAACTGTAGATTTTTAGTAATAGAATATCAATTAATAATATAATATTTGTTTTAAAAACTCATTTATGTCAATTTTGACACTATTCAATAATTTATTTTTGTTAAAGTCGTAAAAACATTATTAATTCGAAAAAATTCAATTAAGAAATACTATAATGTCATATTAAACAATACAATTCATGTATGTCATCAAAACATTCAAATTATATTTATTTGAATATTTATAATACCAATTAATTGATTCTTTCATTAATATGGAAAATACTGCATCATTAGTGTGTCATATATAATATTAATTATTAAATCTCTAAAAATTATAAATAAAATACAATTATATAAGAAATATTTTTAGATTTCTAATGAATATTTATAGTCAAAAATCCAACATATATAACCCTATGTAAAAATTGTATTTCTAAAAGATATATGCTTATGTCATTTTTGTATTTATTTTAACTTAATTAATATATAAGTGTCCTTTCAACTTACAAGTGGATCCATGGGGTCCCATAATCGACCCAAAGATGCCCATGGTCGGACATGTATCAACCAATAAAGCTAGGACATTTTTTAGGGTAATTTATTATTATTATTATTATATTATTTTTTTACACTTATTTACCAGATT
This sequence comes from Viscum album, assembly GCA_963277665.1. Classification (NCBI taxonomy): domain Eukaryota; kingdom Viridiplantae; phylum Streptophyta; class Magnoliopsida; order Santalales; family Viscaceae; genus Viscum; species Viscum album. The sequence continues at coordinate 1,350,366,024 of OY728153.1, read as the reverse complement.
TACCTATTAACCATAGTAAATGAAATATTTACCGAAGTAATTATTCAAAATGACTAAAAAAAGTTACCTATTTACATAATTTGAACATTCTGATTCCAAATATGGAATCCATTTTTCCAAATTCAAAACACATAAGTGGCAGAAGTTAATTTAAAATTGATTCCCGTTGTTAAAACAAAAAAGCGTGTTTTTAAAAGATAATAACTATCAAATGATTGACACTTTTTTTGTCTGGTTTAATTGTGAAATTATGTCCAATGAACAACATTGTATTAAATGGTAAAAATATATTCTAAATATACTTTAAAGCCACTCAAATTCATAATTTGTAACTATTAATTATTTTGATTAAAAAAGTTGTTTTTAATTAAAATTTAGTAATTTTCACTATTCATCAAAATATAAAAGTAAACCAAAACGTTTCAAAATTTTACCCTGGGATAATTTCGATATTATGAATCCAAAAATGAAGTCCATTTTGAGAGATAAAATTCATAAAATTTCAAAAAGTGGGTATTACTATTCATTACGGCTAGATTGATTTGTTGTGGTGTCTATTAGAACTCAAAGTTGCGTACAACACACGCTACTGTATTATTCAAAGAGAAGTGTACCGTTGAATATTAGGGTGTTATATTCTCCCATCATTCAATAAATTTCATCCTCACAATTTGAAATTATTTTTCAATAATAAAAGGTTGAAAATAGAAAATACCTTTGGGAAAACCCACATCCAAAATTAGGATAATAAAAATTAGTCTTAATAAGGGGAAAACAGAAATGAAAGTGTCGCCACCAAATTTTGATCTCAATGTGGAGAACATTGGTGGAAATTAGGACATATAATGGGAGTAAAAACGTAAATATTTATAGGTTGTTATTGAGGTCATCAAACACAGACAAGTGTAAAATTGAGGGCCTTAAATTCGTAAATCTATGATGATTTAAAATACCATCGGTTCAACAAAACATATGGTATTAGGTTAACACATTTTTTTTAATATCCCTTCACTAAAGTATATGAATTAATTTCATCATTGAATAAGAGAAGAATAGAAATATATAATTTACATGTAGAGCCTTATCCTTTAAATAATTTCTACCACAATATCATCTTTCACCATAAAAGATAATAGAACTTAAAAATAATATTATATTTATCCTATTTGTATAGGGTTCAAAAATATGAATTTATAATTTATATGAACGAATTTGAAAAACAAATTACATTATTCAATCCATGACATCATGTGGGCCAGTGGTAGGTGATACACCCTTGTCGCCCTTTGGTTGTGGGTTCAAGTCTCGCGTCCTTGCCGGACGTGACGGGTTGCCACCCGACCTTCGGGTTTCCTTTTATGGAAATCCAAAAATAATCTCAAACTAGAATAATCCAAATTAATTATTCCCAAACTCACAGTCCAAAATTTTTAAGGTTGGTAAACACAATGAAGATCCTTTTTTCCACGTAATGACATGTGAACACCTTCATCATGTATTCTTTTATAAACACTGCAACATCCTGAATTACCATAAAACCTTATTGATTTTATTCATGATCCCTTACTAGATATACTCATTCTATCCAAAAATGTTGTAAACTCCAACAATTATTGAATATACAAATCTTTAATTAGTTTCAAGGCAGTCAAGAATATCCAATATAATTTATCCAAATCATTCATCTATTATTACAAAATTACTACCTCAGTATCAAGACCATATTAAGGATTACCTTTACTTCAACCATGTATTTTAAAAAAAATAACATAATGTTGAGTCACTTTTCATAGTACCATATAATCTCATATCCTCAATGAAATAGTAATGCAGTACAATCCTTATTTATCTTCATAATTCATATAACCAGTACATCATTGATATAACACTGAAATGAAATAATTCGTTAATAACAACATAAGAACATGAATAATTCATCTTCATATGTGGTTGTATCATAACGCTATTATTATCCAATAGCATCATTTGGGACATACTATGATGATTTAAACATTGATTCGCGTAGTGTCCCCACTCCTTACAGATGAAGCATTGAACATTTGAAACCTTTTTTGTACCCTCACAATCACGAACGTGGTCTCCTTTTTCTCCACACTTATAACATACTATCATTACTTCAAGCATTTTCCATGGTGATTATTTCCATAGTTATCACATATGGGAAATCCTTCTTTACCATCTTCCCTTTATCTGTCTTTCTTTCTACCATCCTTTTATTCTCTGGCTTCCCTTCAAATCCGTAGGACTCTGAAAACTCTTTACTTATCTTATCAACACATGATATTATTTCTTTATATGATGATAATATATGGGAGACTATTTCACTTCTAAATTCTGGCATAAGACCTTGAAAGATATGATCCTTCTTACTATTTGGATCATGTGTATTGCTGGAGTTCTCATTCCTTCTACTGGGCGTCATTTCTAAAAAATGGCATACAATAGATTAGTTTATGAGTAGCAATACCTAATCCCAAACTTGTAAAACACTTAAAATAAATTAAACATTTTATGGATATAATACATAATCATAAAAATGTTTTCTTTGAGGATGTATATACTCATAAACCCTTCATAATGGTTTGTAATGAAAATGAGAATTATCCTAAGCATATCCCCCAGGAGTGTCGTAACCAAGAGTGATGCAAAGATCGTTTTCATGCACCAGTTCCCGTTCGAGTCCAGCTCAAAGCAGTGTTTTCGGGTTTTACCCCTAGGTACATCTATCCCAGATCCACCTCTACCAGCTCGTATCTAGACAAGAATGTATTTCTTGGAAAACTAACAAAATCTCTACAATACCAATATTCTATGAAGTTCTTCTATACTAATCCTCAAAGTCTATCTTAATGATATGTGCTCTAATCATAGTTTATCTAAATAATGTTTCCAAGGTTTGTCCAAAACTTCCTCTGATACCAACTATAACGCCCCGACCCCAGTTTCCCAAAGTCAGTGCATTATTTCATATCGTTGGCCTGACCACAAAAGATCAAGTCTCGAAAGACCGATTAGTTTAGTATCCTTGGAATCACTAGATGCATTCATAATTATTACATTACATCATAAAGTAAAAAAACTATAACAACATCTTGTCGTCATATCCCCTCATAATATTCTTGCAGGTCATTCATAAATTACTTCTTCACATCCTGTGAAAAATAAAACATTGAAAGGGGTGAGCTCAGATACCCAGTAAGGATAACAATATAGCCGATACATTCATGAATAAGAATAAACATTTAAGGTGATGTATAACTAAAACAAAAAGCCTTTTAAACATAAACTTCGGCATAATATGGAAAAAAATAAAATGAAATCATGTCATTTACTTATTCACATGGATATTCTACTAGTAGAATAATCACATGCAATATCAATAACCACTTTCATAATGAAGGAACGCATAATTCTAAACATTAAATTTTGTGTCAAGGCCTCATTCCAAGAGCTAAGGGATAACTGTAACTGGAACCCAACCCGTAGAGCCTCTATAACCAGACTCCAACATGGAGTGCCTCTAATAATAGGACACCAACCTAGAGTGCCTCTAATAATCGGACACCAACCCGGAGGGTCTGCTATAACCGGTCCCCAACCCGAAGGGCTTAAATTTACCGGTCCCCAACCCAGAACATACTATTCCAACACATTCATCTTTAGAAGTGGATGAAATATAACATATAAATTCGTATTAAAACTAGCATACTAAATGCCAAAACATTAAACATAAACCATTAATTACATAAAAATAACTCATCCATAGAAAAACATATCACAAAACCTTACATACAATATGGAAAATATCCTTATTATCTTATAAGGAAATCTTCGACGATTTTATAATGGCAAAAATTAGCCGCACCCGACGTATAAGTTAAAAAAAGACATTCTTACGTTTATTCTATCGAAAAGGTTAAAAAGGGACATGTTTGGAAAATGATGGAAAGATTCCATTCAATACATTTTATAAAAGTCAAACAAGGGTATAAATAACTATAACCCATTTTCTAGTAAATAGTAAAAATGTTTTGGAAATCATTTTTAAGAAACATGGATGTGGATGATAAAGAGGTCCCAGTATATAATTACGTATAAACAACCTCAGATAAGGAAGATATTGTGAAATAAACCCTTACCAATTTGGTATCTTACGAAACATACACCCCATGAAAGAGGTATCATACAATGAATATGTAAATACACATAAATTAATGTTTATTAGACAAAGAATACAATTATTGGCAGTACATACACAACACAAAAGGAAATAGTGGAAATATGGCATGAATCTCACGGGAATAAGGAGTGAGATGAAAACCCCATACCTTGTACTTTTCCTTGGTTGAGGGTAGGTTAACCTCCTCTTCTTCAAGTTCTTCCTTTTGATTTGATCAAAAGAGATCCTTAGGTAGGCTTTCTAATCAAACTAAGGCCTCTAGGTTGATGTGTGGGAAGTTGAGAGAATATTTTGGCAGGTGTTGGCCAAGCCAAAAGGCTTTGAATGTGTGAATTAGTGAGAAGGGGGAGTGCCCTTTTATAAGAGGGGTGAGGGGCAACTTTGGAAAAGTTAGAAATATTATTTTATAATAAATTCATATTCAGGTTCTAATGGCTCCAAAGTGGATTATTCAAAGTCTAAAGTGGCGATGGATCGAAATACTTTCAACCAATATAATTTAGACAGGTTTGCATCATTATAATAACCGTATCATTGAGTTTTAACTCTTAGTTAATTAGTTTGACATTTGACATGTCACTTTGTAATTTTATATTATATAGTTAATAAACTTACTATATACATACAAGAGACCCCCAAGTGGTCCATTAATGATACACCTATCATGATATAAGTCTTTTGGCTGAACCTTATATTTTTATTAATAGAATATCAATTAATAATATAATATTTATTTTAAAACTCATTTATGTCAATTTTGACACTATTCAATAATTGATTTTTGTTAAAGTCTTAAAAACATTATTAATTCGAACCAAATTTATTTAATAAATCTAATAATTTCATATTAACCAATAAAATACATGGATGTCATCAAAACTTTCAAATTATATTTATTTTAATAGTTATAATACCAATTATTTGATTCTTTAATTAATAAGGAAAATACGACATCATTATTGTGTCATAAATAATATTAATTATTAAATCTCTAAAAATTATAAATAAATAAAAATTATTTAGGAAATATTTTTAGATCTCTAATTAATATTTATAGTCTAAAATCCATCATATATAACTCTCTGTAAAAATTGTTCTACTAAAAGATATATGCTTATGTCATTTTTGTATTTATTTTAACTTAATTAATATAAAGTGTCCTTATAACATAAAAGTTGATCCTTGGGGTCTCAAAATCGACCCAAATATGCCAATGGTCGGACATGTATCAACCAATAAGTCTAGGACACGTTTTAGGGTAATTTATTATTATTATAATATTATTATTTTGACCATTATTTACCAGATTTACCCTTTAACCATGGTAAATAAAATATTACCGAAATAATTATTCAAAATGTCTAAAAATAAAAGTTACCTATTTTCACAATTTGGACACCCTGACTACAAATATAGAATCCATTTTCCAAATTAAAAACACAGTAGTGGAAGAAATTAATTTAAAATTAATTCCCGTTGTTGACACAAAAAGCGTGTTTTTAAGAGATAATAACTGTCAAAATATTGACACTTGTTTTTGTCCGGTTTAATTGTGAAATTATTTCCAATGACCAAAACTGTATTAAAGGGTAAAAATATATTCTAAATATAATTTAAAACCACTCAAATTCATAATTTTTCACTATTAAGTATTTCGATTAAAAAAGATGTTTTTAATTAAAATTTAGTAATTTTCACTATTCATCAAAATATAAAAGTTATCCGAAAAGTTTAAAAATTTTACCCTAGGCTAATTTCGATATCCTGAATCCAAAAATGAAGTCCATTTTGAGAGATAAATTTTATACAATTTCAAAAAGTGGGTATTACTATTCATAACGTCTAGATTGATTGGTTGTGGTGTGTGTAAGAACTCGAAGTTGCGTACAACACACACTACTGTATTATTCTAAGAAAAGCGTATCGTGGAAGCTTGTGGTGATACAAATATATAGGTAACATTATGTAGACAAAAATGTCACACTCATGTGGTAAATTTCTATGTAGGTTTGGAATTGGACTAGCTAGTACAAACCCATAACCAAGATGAATCCCATCATATAAAGAACAAAGAGATCCCATGTTAAATTATATTCTTTGGTCTTTATTGAACATTCCATAAAAATATTGATATCTCTATATTGAAATCACAATGGTATTTTTATAATCATTACCCCACACACAATATCTACCTCTAAACTCAAAACATTAACATGTTTTAGAGATATAAAGGAATGAGAGGCTCCAGTATCAGACATGGAACTAGCTAAATTAGATGATTGTAGTGTAGTACATCTCACGGTCAATGGTCTTGCCTCGTTATCCACAAGTGTAGGCTGCCCTACATGTAATTGTGCTTCCCTCTTCCATGTGATATTATCAAACTCTGATGAGTGGCACTACTCTGCTAATGTGTCCTCTCTTGGCTAGAATCACCACGTCCACTACGTCTACCACCTCAGATAGAAGAACTCTAACTAGCAACCAGATATGGTATAGAAGAACCCCTTCTCACATTCTGACCCTACCTAGCTTCTCCATCAGTACATGTCTTTCACTATGACCTGCATAACTTTTATTGATTTCTAATCTTGTTGCATGATGAACACTCTACTCGTGGTCAAGAAAAATGCTTTCAATAGAGTCCCGTCCTTCCACACAGATGATAGATCACTATATTAATGGAATATTTAACTGAACCTCCTGTATCTATACTCTACATACCATTTCTTTTTTATAAATATATCATAATGGTTCATCCTACTCTAGGAATTCACACCTCTCGATCATTCTATAACAACTACAAGTCCAACATTGGAATTATCCGTCGGGTTCCTTTCAATAATGGGATCCTAATCTTCCACTTCCATAAATTTCTCTAACCTGATTATATTAACCATGGAAAAAATCTCACACATATGTCTATCCAGAAACCATTTCATCATAGTTGTCTCATCTCTTGGTAACATTGTAGAAAATAATTTTAGATATATATAGAATCTAGCATAGTCCATATCTAATATGATCTCATGTGTCAGATGTATAAAATCGGCATCTTTCCTTGGTCTCCACATCTCTAGATAAATATATTCTAAGAACCTCTCCAAGAAGACCTTCTGTAACTTAATTTTTGTATATCATGTTCGCGCCTGAATGTCCCACTAGCCCTTCAATGAACCCCATTGCATATAAGTATCCAACATGACCATCCTATAATCTAGAGTCTACAAATGTTCATGTATAGTATCTATAGACTCAAACCAAAATTCAGCTCACTTAGGTCCACCCACTCAAATAATATTTGGAGGGTGCGACAACTGGAACTCCCTTTTCAACTCAATAGTTCTTTTCACAACCTGGTTGGGGTGACATTCCATGAATTTCATGAAGTGAGTGAATTTATCTCGAAACCGCTCCCCTTCATCTTCATCTAGCCCAATCGTTGCCTCAAGATCCCTAATTGGAATGTCATTCCTAGGCATTCCCCCCATTATTCCGCTCAACAATCATCATGGAATAATACTTTCAAATGGAAAAACACATGTATTTGGACTCGTAATACAACCTCATAACATTTACATAATATGAAATAATCAAAACAAGCCTTTTTCCCTCACCTCACCACACGATCATAAATGAGGCGCTATCACTACCCTTAACCATCATACTCATAGGTTTTTCTATACTATTGTTAATATAAAATCATAATAATATTTATCATTTAGAAATCCAATTATTAAAATTTTTTCGTCATTTTAAAATCTTTTTCAATTATTTCTAAGAGCCATTTTATTCATTTTAATCTCACAAATGAGGAAAATAATTCAGGTATAACAAATTACCCATATTCCATTCTCCCCATGTGTGCCTAAAATGATGCATATCACCATAACCCCATGTTCTTAAAATGATGCATGTCGACTATACTTGAGTTCCATTCTAGGGATCGAATCAATACTCCAACAAAATTACCAGAAACAGTAATCATATCACAACCAAATTTTGTCACCCATGGAGAAATAATATTCAACTATAATAGAAAATAAACTTAACAACAACCCCCCTTGATTAAATGGTTATTCCACTATAAATGGGTTGGAACTCCCATAAAAAATCTCACATCCAAGCCCTGACTGTTATTAGTATCCTATATACATTTCCCATAATAGTGAGATAGAGAAGAAGAAAGAAAATAGGCACCTCTGATACCGCTTTGTAATACCCCGACCCAAGAACCACATGAGTGCACCGAGCATGTTCACCAAATGACCTCATGTGTGCATCCGCGTATGCTAGAGGCTGTCAACTAGTAGTGAGGGTCGGGTATGTAATTCATGGGGACACTATAGAATCATTTATTAGTGTTAAATTCCATCGAAAATAAATTAATATGTGTGGAAGCATATATTACCATAACAATACTCATGTCACAAGATAACCAAACTATAAATAAAATACTCCACTAAAAGGTAAAACATTATATGCTAGTATAGTTTTTAGTATTCTAAATGGAATAGAAAATAAAAACACTATGACTCCCCAAATGGTTCTCGAACCATGTTTGGTTCCCTCTATCAATCTCCATCCCCAATCAGCCACATATCTAAGGGACTTTTCTATTATTTAGTCCTGCAGTAATATAATCAGTTCAGGTATTGATCAGGTAGCCCGAATAGGGTGTGAGTACAACTCTGTAGGCCAATACGAATGGTGTCTAAAAAATCCTAGTAAAAAGATACTACATGTAGTTCTGTAGGTAAATTTGGCAACGAAATAAGAAAAAGGTTAATATATTTTCAGTTATTCTTATCTAACTACATTTATACCAAGGTTCCCAAGGAAACTTGTACCTCCATACTAACTTCATCTCTTACTAGAGACAAAAGTGTTCCCTACTAAATACTACTTCTCAATACTAACTTCTACACAAATCTATATGTATTCATGGTGCTGTGATATCATAGTACATGATTTGACTCATTCTGGAGTTTGAATTTTCTCGTGTGAGACCATAGCTCAGAGTACCATTATTTCAATTCTTTAATTTCATATATTAAAAGACCCAATTCCAAAATTAACCAATATAAACATCATTTAAGTAAGATGACAATGTTACAATTCTTACCCCTCACTAAAATGACCATGTTCCCATTCTCTTTACACATATGTATCATGACAACGTTACCATGTATACATCATATTATAAATACCTTGTTCCTATTATATTACTCAAAATTATGGTTACCATGTTACCATTTTTACTTCTCCATTTAGAATGATCATGTTCCCACTCATTACAACCAAATAAATATACCAATTAATTACCCACCCCAATCCCATTACGAATTCAACAATTAACTAAACACATTCATTCCATTAGTTAACTCAACAATTTACTATGTGCATCAAAAAATTATCTAATTTATTAATTAATTAAAAAAAACACAATTCATATTCAGTAATTATATTTCCAGAATTAATTATATCATTCTAATATCAACATTCAATAATTAATCCCATAATTAATTATCTAGAACATAATCTCAAAGCACATTATTAATTCACAATTAATTATCTCAACAAAGAAAATTCAATATATCATAATTAATTCACCAATTAATTATTTATATTACAAACCCAATATCATATAATCAATTTCCCCAAATTAATTATCGAATAGGTTATCCACTTAATTACATGATAAATTACCCAATAAATTAGGTATTTAAAAAATAATTCGATAACTAAATGGGTAAATCTAATAAACCCAATTCAGGGAGACTAATAGATATAAGATTCTAGAAATTATAAAATCTTGAATATACATATCAAATTCATGAATATGGGAATTATATATTGAACACCCACCTCAATTCTTTGATAGATTGTTTTCCTGTAGAAATCCCCAAAAATTGAGCAACACAATGATGTTGGTAATATTTCCAAATCTAGATCCATAAACAAAAATTAATATTAAAGACATCAAGATTTCATATATATAGATATAGTTCCACAATCCAAGATCTAAATCTCACCACAAAGGTTTACATAAATGGGAATAGAATATTTATTCCATGAAAATATCAAAGAAATATAGAATAAAGAATGGTAGAATCATTGGGATAAAATATATTTATCGAGAGAATAAAAGATCATCAATTCAGGATTTAGATCTTAAAAAATGTGTTTGTAACACCTTAAAATACCTCTGGTTAATTATATAACATTACATTACCCTTTGGAATTTAAAATCCTAAGTTACTGATGTATAAGAGATGAAACAAATCATCCAAATTTGAAAAAAGTGAGATCCGGAATTTTAGGATCTCAATGTTCGCTCGTGCACGGTTTAGTCACACAGTCTAACAATTTGTGTGCTAACCATGTGTTAGCCACTTCCACAAGGGTTCAATTCACATGAACCCCTCGCACTACCTCTCATAAAATTATTTAACCATACCAAAGCTATGGACTCAAAAACCATTGATCACACAGTTTCTCTTTGGTAGTCGCACGGTTTGTTCAAACCGTACACCAATCATGAACAACCTCTATTCTACTTTATTTTTATATAATTCACCTAATCTCACCCCAATCCATGACTCCCGTCAATGGTACTTATGTAAAAACAAAAATTAATTGAAATGTTTCCCGAGATGACTCTAGAAAAGTTTGGGATATTATAGAATGAATGAAAGGTGAACAGTGATTCACCTTTACCTAATTATTACCCTGTCATAAATTTAATATATATTAATTTTATTTATCATTATTATCTTCCATGAAAATGGAAAATGAAAAACAAATCACCTAACATTGTGAAGGTGGTATCCCACATTTATGAAAGTACGGCATTTTCATTTTCCTATGGATTGAAAGGTAAAGAGGAAGATAAAATGTTATAATTAATGAATAAATATTATTTCATAAAGATAATATATAAATGTTAAATCCATAATAATAATAATCCATGAAGTATGGTGATGTAAAATTAATCAAGTTGCTACATGGAGGTGGAAGTCCACACATAAACAGGAGTGATAATTTCATTTCACATTTTATAGAAAGATGGTGGATAATGCTGCTTACATATTCATATTTACATATATATATATTTATTATACTGAAGTAATTAGTCTATGATAAATAACACAAATTAAAAGGACATATAATAATAAATAAATTTAAAGGGCTCAGTTTGGGCGATTATATCTTATTCAGTAAACTACCATTAGATCCCTTATTTAAGGACACTAAGAATACTCATTTAAGATTACCAGAACCTATAATTTATGGACAATGAATTTTAGAGGATAGTTTTCTATGTTTTGGTTATGCTAGGTGGCTAAAAGTTGTGTAATGAATAGATAGGATGATTTTCCATTTTATAAGTGGGGGGAGGGACGCACCATGAATTTTTTAAAGGATTAAAATATTATTAAGTAATATTAATTGAAATTTGTCCATCAAAAATTAATTTTCAATAAAAAGGTGTTGGTGTCGAAATAACATCATAAAATAAGAATTTATATGATAAATTATGGCTTTAGAATATTGTTTGAACCTTAATTTACATGTTTTTTATTTTTTATTCAAGTAATAATATTTTTATCATAGTAAATATTCGTAATGAAAAAATAAAATTGAACCCGTTAATAATTATGGGAATTATTTTAATAAATATTTAATCCATTTTTAAATATAAAATCTCTAGAAATGGAATAAATTAAATAAATATTCATTCAATACATTATAAATATTCCTAAATTATAAATATTCTTATTAGAAAACTATCGTACTAAATGTTAATATTTTTCCTAGTAAATAACAAGAATAATATGAGAATAATAAATCCAATGAAATACAGGGGATGATATAATTATATAATATCTATAGTCAAACATAAATATCATTATATAAAATAATTATTATTATGGTGGTAAAATCATTTCATTTGATGAATGTTAAATCAGTGATTCTTTTCAATCTTTTTGCGAAAATTAAAAAGTTCATTATGGAGAAGATGATGAATATTTCATTTAATATATTACGAGAAAATATAATTTAGATAAAAATTAATTGAAATAATATTTTATTTATAGTTAAAACATTATTTAGATCATTTTAGAGATCATATATATAAAGGATAAAGATTCTTGACCAAATTTAGAAATAAGTTCAATTTTGCTTAAAATCAATTTCATCTTTTTATGTTTCAAAAAGTTTAAAATGACCCAAAAATATTAAAAACTCCATAGATAAATATAGAATAATAATATTATGTTTTTTAAAAGATAATGAGTAAAAAATTTCAATCAATGTATATTTATTCATAAACAATTTTGAATAAAAATGATATTATAGAATAAATTTTTTTGAATTTTGTAACATCTAAATCAAAGGAAACATAATGTAATAACATGATATGGTTATATGAATCTCCTAAAATACATAAAATATTCCCTCAAAATATATTCATGGGAAAATCATTTCACTATATAGAATAAAACATGATGTGCAATAAGAAAAAAAACCCTCAACAAATAAAAATTGGTACTAAGAAACGCTGCTATGATTGGAAGAATTGAGTAAAGAATAAATAAATTCATTGATAGTGTGAAAAAATATAAATACATACTATAAATATTTAAATATTTAATAAAATAATCAATTTTCAGAAACACATAATCTTGTCCTGACATAGTCCATAAAGACATGACATATCTCAATAAAATGAAATTGAGTTAAGATTCCATTATCTCAAATATGTTGTTTCATCATATATCAAATAATCTAATAAATAATAAACATATGATATTTATTTAATTTATTTATAACATATTTAATTTTTTTCCCATACTATTATACCTTTTTATCATATCTTATTCATTTACAAAATAGGTATTGTTCACAAAAGTCATTTTGGGATCATTTGGTTCATAATCTCCAATCATGAACAATTTATTTAAAATGCTAAATGGTCTGAGTAAAATGGATTCCTAAAATAAAAAATATTAAATGAATTATTTACATATAATTAGATAGTTATGGTGTATAAATAAGTCCTCAAATTTGTATCATCCTGAAAACCTTCTTTAATAAGCAGGTTTTTAATGGTTATAATTAACCATGTTTGTTTACTTTTAATTTCATTACTATAATAAAAAATTTAATATTATATAATAATAATAAAAATTGAACATTATTTTTATATTAAATTATCAAATTAGATTTCATGAATACCTATGAGAGTCTTAAACTCATAAAAATAACTATCACAACTCGTCCTACTGGGGCCCGCACCATGACTCCCCAAACCCGCCTCCAATAGGCCAGGGGCTAGTGACTAGCACCGAGTAGGCATATTATAACATGGGAGGCATTACCTATGTACCTGTACACATGCACACATCTCCAAGTCCACAATGATGAAATATAAAAACCACTAACGAACAAAAATTAATGCATACAACTAAACCCAACCAACAGAGTGCAATGAAAGGTATAGTACAAAAATGTAATTTCTGCTAGAATACAAGCCCACCAAAAACAAGAGTCTGAAAACTATAAAGTCCAACATGTAAACAAAAAAAGGTACTGGGAATGTTGCTCGTAGTCGTAGGAATGCCTCGTCCTGTAGGGAACTCGGAAAGCTCAGTCTTATCCTGGTCCACCCTGGACTCTGTCAAATGGTTGATCGTCTACACAAGACAACAGACATGCGGGCAAAGCCCGTGCATGGGTGATTATAACAATACTCGATAGAGGATCCCAAAAACCACAAAACAGTACACAATGTAAAGGTATAGTCAGCTATACATAATGAATGTCTACAGAACATATTGAAGAAACTAGATATACTAAAAACCCAAACCCGTAGTCTATAGAAGAATCGCACAACCGCGTACCCCCATTAGGGATTCAGTTCGAAGATTACGCGATGCACTCATTCCGGGAGAACACACTCCATGAGTCTTATAGCTCTGACGACGCCCGTCTGAGAAGTACAGTTCTTCAGGAACCATCACGAGATGTATTCACACTCATTACGGGAGACACACTCCTGATTGGGAAGATTTATGATAGATATAAGCACTCATTACGGGATACACACACTCCTGAGTGGGAAAGATCATGATACACAGATGAAGATCACTACCATGGCCATGGTGGATACCGCGACTCTTCCGAATTCACCAGTTAGGTGATACACCACCTAGGTAGAGGATCAACGCCTGGTAGAGTTTGTTATGTCGATGCCTGACTCTACCTAGGGTCTGGAATGGATAGAGGATCTTGATCTGGGCCACTCTGATGGATGCCTGACTCTATCACAAAAATTCCTACTGAAGGGATCATACTCCTGTGTGAGGAAATGATGCCTGACCTTCAGGGAAACAAGATGAGGGGCACTAACCCAAATGAAGGATTTCCAAGATACGGTGAACAAGAGGAACATGCTATTTTCCATAAAGTACACGGCATGTAGAAAAGTTACACACTGAGTTGTCTGACTCCTGGTACTGCCCATGTACAACGGCCCGTGTCGTAAGGCTGGTCGTGTAGAGAAATTGGTTACATGGCGTGCAGTACGATGTACACGCCATGTCCGAGTGACTGTGGTTGGCCCCGTTTCACTGACCATGTGGCCATACACGGTCATCAACCCGTGTACTGTAACCCGTGTCTGTGTACACCCTAGATACACGCCGACTTCCGTGTAGCCGCCTCTACCATGTTGTACACGCTGTGTCACCTGAATCCGTGTAGATCATCATGTGTCTGTGTGTTTCCCAAGATACATGCTGAGCTTTAGGGAAAGTCTGACACGATGTGTGACCAGGTTCACACACCGTGTGATTCCGCTATGACCCCCAAACCCTAGCCACTATCATCAGTACTACACGGCATGTTCTTCAGATGTACACGTCGTGTATTCTGTAAATTCCCAGAAATGACACTCTTCTCTGGCGCACCTCCTGAGCTGGTCTGATCATTGATCCGGACATTCGATCACCATAAATCCTTCAGTTTTTGGTTGCCCTGACACCACGAAGATGCTCCTGATGTTTTCAGACCTCCGATTGGCTCCAAAATTATGATTTGATCTTCCCGTGCGAAGAACACTCAATGAACGCCCTTTTCCAATCGGGTCTGATTCAACATCCTCCATCATCGCCGCACCTCTACAAGGTTGTTGCGGTGTTGAAACATCTATTTGGGATCATTTCATCACATAACAGATGCGCAAAGATCGATTTTTTGTCGTCCCACGAAGAACACCAAGAAACCTTGAGAAAAGAAAAGGGGGGAAATCAGATAAACAAAGTGAGGAACAATCCCCCATCGTCGTTCGTCGCGGTGTTGATCTACTCCCATTAGCCGGCGTAAATGTAGCAAGAATCAACAATAACAAAACAACATGGATCAATTTC
The DNA here is from genome assembly GCA_963277665.1 of Viscum album. Taxonomy (NCBI): domain Eukaryota; kingdom Viridiplantae; phylum Streptophyta; class Magnoliopsida; order Santalales; family Viscaceae; genus Viscum; species Viscum album. The sequence goes on along the minus strand of OY728153.1, from coordinate 1,350,350,388 downwards.
CAAAATCATCCTGAAAAAATCCTCCCACAAGAACGAACGAACCCACAGATTAACTTGTTCGTGGTTGATCCGCGTTCGTCATTTAAAATCAAAAATGGGGAAAAGAAATTCAAATAACAAACCCATACCTCAGGCGGGATCGATCGATGACGAAGGTGTCACGCTGCCGCCATCCTCTAGATCCTTAAACATCACTAGCGCAACGATTCTCAACTTTGATCTATCGTCATTCGTTGTTGAGGGTTCGTTCTAGCGCTCTGCAGATCGTCCAACGATTTCTCCAAAATGTTCGTCAACAATCACCTATCGCTTAACCCATTAGAAAAGGGATACATGATTTCCATTTAAGAAATGTTGCGGTATAAATGACTCCATCATGACATTATTTAGTTCTTATGATGTGTCATTAAAATGGAAACAGATTTCTCGTCGCTGCGCTGCAGCGTATGTTTCCATAAAAAAAATAAAATAAACATTTAATAATTTATTTTATTTTTATTTTACTAAAAACATCAGAAAATTAACTTTTTCCCTCCACCCGCATCGGTTGAGGTTAGGGCTATTATTAAGTAAAGTCGTCGTCCCGGATGCCATGGTGACCTCATATTTTTAATCTCGTCATCCGTTTGTATACAGTCACAACCGCGCACAAGTGTCGGCTAACTTAACATAAAAAAAGTTCAAACCACCATTCTGGGATCAATGGACCTTGGAATGATGTGCCGTCTTCACACCCGGTCTCAAAATAATTCTATATAATATTTAAAAATAATACATGAAAAATCTGAGACATTACATTCTCCCCACCTTAGGGATTTACAACCCCAAAAAGCCAAAACAATGGCTACTCAAAAATATGTGGGTACTCGGCACGGATCTGGGCCTCCCGCTCCCATGTGCTATCCTGAAGATTCTCGTGCTGCTACCGGATGCGCCCCAAGGGAATTGATCGCCCATGAAGGATCCTCTCCTGCCGATCTGCGATCTCCACTGGGTACTCAACAAAGGTCATTCAATCCTTGATGTCCATCTCACCCCAGTCGATGACGTGTGAGGGGTCATGCATGTACCTCCTTAGCTGCGACATGTGGAAGACATCATGTATCAAATGAAACTATGGCGTTGGAGCTAGGTAGTACACCACCTCGCCAACTCTGCACAGTATATGTGAGGGTCTGATGAACCTCAGAGATAGCTTTCCGCCTCGGCCAAATATATGTAACCCTCATCGAGGTGAGACCCGAAGAGAGATGTGGTCTCCCTCTTTGAACTCCCAAGGCCTCCGTCGTCGGTCAGCATAGGACTTTGGCGGCTCTATGCAGTCTTCATCTGCTCACGGATGATCTGCACCTTCTCTGTGGTAGGTCGCACCAACTCTGCACCCATGAGTGTTGATTATACGGGGTCGGTCTAGAAAAGAGGTGACTGGAAGGTCCTCCAGTACAAGGCCTCGAACGGTGCCATACCGATGGTGGAGTAGTAGTTGTTTTTGTACACAAACTCCACCAGTGGTAGGTGGTCTTCTGGGATGTGACCAAAGTCCAAGATACAAGCTCGCAAAATATCCTCTAGAACCTGAATGGTCCTCTATGTCTGACCATCAGTCTGGGGATGAAACACAGGGCTCAAAGCCTCCTGCAATCCCTTGCACAAATAGGATGTGAAGCAGGCGTCTTGATCTGAGACTATAATCGAGGGGACGCCATGAAGCCAAACTATCATCTGCACATAGAGGCGTCCTAGGATTTCTACGTAACTCTGATCCTTGATAGCTAGGAAGTGTTCCGACTTGGTGAGTCGGTCAACAATCACCCAAATGGAATCATGCCCCTTGGAAGTTTGTGGTAAGCATGTCATGAAGTCCATTGATATTTCATCCCACTTCCACTTTGGAACTTCGAGGGGGTGAGCTAATCCCGTTGGAACCTGGTGCTCACCCTTCACCTGCTGGCATGTGGGGCATCGAGAAACGAACTCCGCTACTTCTTTCTTTATACCTGACCACCAGAACTAACATCGGAGATCCTGGTACATCTTTTCCACCCTAAGATGTATTGTAAAAGGGGATGTATGAAACTCCCTCAGGACCTCCTCCTACAATGCCACTGGTACAATAGTGCATCCACTGAAAAGAATTACATGCTCCCCACCTTGTGAATATCCATCCGGACCATGTCATGTGGATAACTGGGCACCTAAATCCACAAAATCGACATCCCCATGTTGTGCCTCCCTAACAAGCTGTAAGAGTGGAGGTTTTACAACCATTGACTGTAGGTATGTTGTATCCTCTCCATCCACGAAGGATAACTGAAACGCAGCTAACTGCTATGTCCCCTTACTCAACCATAGTCAGCACTAACTTCTACTAAGAGCATATTCCACATTGTTCCCCTTTCCAAGAGTGTAGATGATCTTGAAATCATAGTCCTGGAGGAACTCTAACCATCATCTCTACCGTAGATTCAGATATTTCTGTGAAAAGATATACTTGAGGTACTTGTGGTCAGAGTAGATGATAAACCACTCGCCCATCAGGTAATGTCGCCACATCTTCAATGCCAAGACCACCACTACCAACTCGAGATCATGGGTCACATTGTTCTGGTCATGTGTCCTATGTTGGCGCAAACCATAACAAATAACGGCATGCCACTACATCAAAACACAGCCAAGCCCAGTCCCTGATGTTTCGCAGAAACTACGTACTAGACACCCTCCTCCGGAAATCTAAAGACAGGGGCGTTCGTCAAACTTTGTCTCAACTGCTCAAAATCTTGCTAGCACTTCACCGTCTATAGGAAGGGTTGCCCCTTCCTGGTCAAGGCCGTCATTGGTGCTGATGTCTGGGAGAAATCAGAAATGAATCTTCGGTAATACCCTGCCAACCCAAGGAATCTCCGCACCTCCGGCACGCTCCGAGGTGGCTCCCATGCTAACACAGCCTCCACCTTGGCTGGGTCCATAGCTACTCCATCTGCGGAGATGACATGTCCTAGAAAGTGGACCTGTAGAATCTAGAACTAGCACTTCAATAGATTCCCATAAAGATGGTGCTCCCATAGTACGTCTAGAACCATCCACAGGTGTCTTGCATGCTCCTCCTCTGACGCAGAGTACACAAGGATGTCATCTATGAAAACCACTATGAACCAGTCCAAGTATGGATGGAAGATCTGGATCATTAGTCCCATGAACACTTTGGGGTCATTTGTCACGCCAAAAGGCATCACCAAGTACTCATAATGACCGTAGCATCATCTGAAAGCCGTCTTCAGTATATCATCATCCTGCACTCGTAGCTGGTTATAGCCTAATCAAAGGTCAACCTTCAAGAACCACTATGCCCCTCTTAGCTGATCAAATAGGTCATTGATTATCAGCAGTGGATAGTTGTTCTTCACCATCACCTGGTTCAGGTGCCGGTGATCCACGCACAACCTCATACTCTCATCTTCCTTCTTGGTAAACAAGATTAGGGCCGCCCATGGTGAGACGTTGGGTCTCACGAAACCCTTACTCTACAAATCCTCCAACTGCACCCTCAACTATCAAAGATCAGAGGGAGCCATCTGATATGCTGATAAGGAAATCGGTTCTGTCTCAGGGTGTAAGTCAATGCATAAGTCAATCTCCAGATTGGGAGGTCATACTGGAACATCTTTGGGAAAGACTTCCTCATACTTTTCCACTACTGCTGGGAACTGGGAGATAACAACATCCACTGCTCTGAGGGAAAGGCTATCCAACTCATGAGCAATTGGATACACCCTCCTGTGCATAATTCCATTTTGGGCTGCCTTGGTTTCCTTTTCTCCGACAAAGGAAAACCTCATTCCATCACAGCGGACACACCACACTCTTTGCCTAAAATAGTCAATCTGGGCAGGGACCAAAGATAACCAATCCATACCGAGAATGACGTCGTAAGGCCTCAAAGCTGCCACTAAGAGGTTCCAACCGAAACTCTCACCTCAAAGGGTAAGATCACACTGTCTGCAAAGGTGCTTGATCGTCGAGTCTCCTCCTATAAGTGTCTCCAAACATAAGGATCGAGTCAAAGGTTCTACCAAAATCTCAAGGATTCATGCAAGACATTTGGCAATGAAGGAATGACTGGAACCTATGTCAACAATCATGGAATATAAGGTATAGAAGACACAGATCATACCTTGAATCATCCCTGGTGTCCCTGGGTCGTATGCCTCGACCGCATGAAGTTTCCCCCGCCCATTTCCCCCAGCACCTTGAGCCTGGTGCGGACCTCCTAGGGGTGGTGGTGGGAGTAAGTCAAAGCGTCTTCCACCACCTATAGCTCTCCCTGATCCTCTGCCATGTCCGCCGCTTGGTGGTTCTTCCTGTTCCATTCTTGGCCTCTGCCTTAGTGGTCCATCCACCGATTCCCTGTCAGTAGCTCGACGGGTCGGGCAATCTCTAGCGAGATGTCCCCTACCATCGCATGTGTATCATCAATTCTCCCTAGGCTGACTGGATCCTGACTGAGAGCCATGGACTGTCGATCCCTTATCCTGGGTCCTCCTATGATGTTTCCCATGTCCAGGTCCCTGTTCCTGACGTCGACTCCCAGGTGATGGGGTCTCTACACCTGTCCGCCTGCTGCTGACTGCCAGTTGTTGTCTCTGCTCCACCAAGAAGCTATCGATCACTAAGGCCCACTCGAGCACTCCGGCATAAGTCGTTATGCATAGAGGTATGACACTAGCTTGGATGTCTCATCATATAAATTGCTCAAACATCTGAGCTCTGATGTATTGATCCCTGACCATATCAATCAAGTACCTGGCGAGGTTGGTGAACCTATATGAATAGTTAGCTACTGTCACACTACCCTACTGGAGCTGAAGAAGCTCCTGGATGCGTACAGCTCTCAAAACAACCAGAGATAACTCCTCCCTCAAGAGTTGATCAAACTCCGTCCATGAAATAGTCTCCTCATCATGAGTCTGTGTGGTCAGACTCCACCATCGTCCCACCGAACCCTAAAGAAGGCTCACTCCTAAGATCACCATCTGGTCTGCTGGTGTCCTCACTAGACGGAAAACTATAGTCACCACCTCAAGCTAGTCCTCAGTCGCCTAAGGATCAGGCTTACCTCAGAACCTGAGGGGTCTCTATCTCTATAAATCATAGAGCGCACTAAGCATGCGCTCCTCACCGGCCGGTACTGCAGGTACAACTAGCTGCTCCACTGGTGGTGGCATAACTGGTGAACCAGCTGGTGGAAACACCTGGGGAACTTGTCCCTATATCGATGCCTCATAACTGAGGAGGTCATCCTCATGATCATGCTATTGAATCCTAGAAGGTATGTGTCGTGGAGGAATCCTGTAAGGAAACAAGATTTAACATGGTCAAAGAGTATATCTGGATAGCGGACACAAGGGCATGGAAAACACAAACCATTCCTATATGATGCATGTACCTTTTATTCTCCCACATCCCTTGTTTTTGTGTACCATGTTGAAAATAAGGTTATCAGAGTCCTAGCGTATGGATATGTCGGCCGCCGTACCAACACTGGTGTCTCTGGTTTGAAAGCAGAACCCGAAACATTCAACACTATTCCCCCAAACCAAACTCACACACTCTTGGTCCTAAGGTAGAACCGACCAGATCCGATACCACTCTGTCATGACTCGTCCCAGTGGGGCCCATGCAGTGACTCCCGAAGCACGCTTCAAATAGGCCAGGGGCTAGGGACTGGCATCGAGTAGGCATATTACTAACATGGGAGGCATTGCCTATGTACATGTACACACACACACATCTCCAAGCCCACAATGATGAAATGTAAAAACCACTAAGGAACAAAAATGCATGCATATAACTAAACCTAATGAACAGAGTACAATGAAAGTTAGAGTACAAAAAAAGTAAACTGGGCCAGAATACAAGCCCACCAAAAATAAGAGTCTGAAAACTGCAAATTCCAATCTGTAAACACAGAAAGGTACTAGGACTGCTACTCGTAGCCGTATGAATGCCTCAGCCTGTAGGGAACTCATAAATCTCGGTCATGTCCTTGTCCGCCCTGGACTCGGTCAAAAGGCTGCTCTTCTTTACAAGACACCATACATGTGGGCAAAGCCCGTGCAAGGGAGAGTATAACAATACTCAGTAGAGGACCCCGAAAACCAAAAATGGTTCACAAAGTAAAGGTACAGTCAGCTATGCATAGTGTATCTCTACAAGAACATATAGAACAAACCAGATAAACTAAAAACACAGAACCGTAGTCTAGAGATGAGTCTCACAACCGAATACCACCGTTAGAGATTCAGTTCGAAGATTTCGTGATGCACTCATTTGGGAAGAACACACTTCACGAGTCTTATAGGTCTGATCATGTCCGTCCGAGAAGTACCGTTCATCAGGAACCATCATGATAGTTAATCAAACTCATTATGAGAGACACACTCTTGAGTAGGAAGATTTCCGATTGATAGAAGCACTCATTACGGGAGACACACTCTAGTGTGGGAAAGATCACGATACAGAGATTAGGATCACTACCAGGGTCATGACGGATATAGCGACTCATCTGGATTCACCAGTTAGGCGATACACCAGCTAGGTAGAGGATCAACGCCCAGTAGAGTTGGTCATGTTGATGCCTGACTCTACCTACAGTTAGGAAAGGATAGAGTATCTCGATCAGGGCCTCTCGAATGGAGGCCTGACTCTATCACAGAATGCCCTGCTAAAGGGATCAATCTCCTGTGTAAGGAAATGATGCCTGACCTGAAGGACCCCAGGACACCCTGATAGGGGAGGGGTGAATCAGGGTGACAAATTTTTCTTTTAATGTGATGGATCTTTTTCCCACATTGGTAGGAACTTGTTAAACCTATATGATGAAAATGATCAGAAATCAAACATTCACATGTAGAGAGAAGACACATCACTTTTAACTTGGTTCACCACTAAGGGCTACATCGAAGGATCATACGCCGAAAAGCTTTCAGAAATACCAAATTCCACTAATCTTCACTAGAAGTGGATTCAAAATGTTCGGGCACAATCACTCTATCCCAGGTTCGCTGCCTTTACAAACATTCAGGGATAGCTCACAGCGTCCCTCGGGTCACTCCCGTTGACTCCCCTAGCTCACTGCCCTTGGTGATGTCACACTCAGTTTATAGACGTGATGGTCTCTTCATCATTGCAAAAGAATGCATCCTCTGTTGAATGTAGATGCTCTGTTGAAGTCCAACCTTAACTCGTATACAAATCCCCCTTTGCACCGAAGGTATCAGGCAATATTTTAGTTTTTGGGTAGCTTCAAAAGGACTGGCGTACAACAACCACACCAGGAGCGCTTCTCCAAGACCGGCATGCATGTTTCAAGAACGGCACGCAAGTCACTTATGCGGTAAAAAATCAGCGCATATGTGACACTAACACACTTGCACGACACTGCCTCCTTCAACTCCAAACATGCGCGACTCTGCACATTTAACTCCCAAACCGCCTTGGTCGTGCAGCAAAAAACTAGTGCGCAGCCTCTACTTGCGCAACCCAAAAACCACATGCGTGACTCAACCACATTCGTGAAGAGAGCTCGAAAAATATCGAAGTCTTGAATTTCGTTACAAATGAGGAGGGGTGGTCCTCTATTTATAGGCAAACTGGACCCCCTACGTGGTGTCATGCAAGTTTCCTCACGGCACGCAAGTCCCAGCGTGCCGCTCCAACCGCCCTCGCCTCTGTCATGCTACTCACTTGCATGAACACACCAATAATTGTGCGACCTCCTTTCCTTTGACATATTTTGAAGTTCTAATTATGAATAAAAATCAGCACGCATGTTTACAAACCTCCTACACATCGGCGCGCAAGTCCTTTTCTCAGCACGGTGGTCACTTGCGCGACCAATCCAAAACTTGCGCGACCCTTATCCCTTTTCCATTTTTCAATGTTCTGATTTTGAAAAAATATGGCACACAAGTTTCCTCTCCTTCGTGTACATGGCGTGCAAGTCTCTTTGCCAAAAAATCCTTTTTCCATTTCTCAATTTTCAAGCCCAAAATTTTTGCAAACACTGGGAAACGGCGCCACCTTCAATACTATTATCTGCTTGAATTGTATAATCTCTTTCCTGGTACACATTCTGAACTTCCACTGAGGATTGACAACAAACAAAAACCATACACCAAATCATGCATAGAAGACCATGGTTCCAAAAATCTCCCCCTTTGGGTTTTTTGTCAATCAGAAAATAAATTCAATAGATCTACATCCATTTGCAAACAAAAAAACACAAGAATCAACTCATCCAACACTCTAAGTCTACGTGAGAAATGATGGGTGTAGAAAACAAGAGAGGAAGCTTGAATTGGGTTCCCATGTTTTGGAATTCTCAATGATTCCCATGAAGCATTACATGACCAATGTAGACCAATGTATTACTTCTCATTATTCTCATCACAGAATCATTACTTGCCTGAACATGCCTGAATTGATTCCTTTCTCCCCCATTGACAATAAACCCAATGACCAGTAATTTCTTCATTGTTTAGCTCAAACCATACTCCCCATGAATAATATCTCCCCCATAAACATTCATCACATCCATAAATAGATAAAAATAGTTATCATAAATAGGAAGAAGGGATTTTCAAATCCTCCTTATGCATTGGGAGGTAGCCGAACACCGAGGTTCAACCTATGTTTCTCAAACACTGCTGCTGACATGGTTTGGTCAGAATATCAGCCACTTGCTCATCAGTTCCCACATGGTCCATTATAATCACTCCTTGCTCAACTTTTTCTTTGATATAGTAATACCTGCTTTCAATATGTTTTGTATGAGAATGCTGAACAGGATTCTTCGTAAGATCAATTTTACTCTTATTATCACAGAAAATAACCATTGGTTGCTTCAGTTCATCACCAATGTCTGTTAGTTGTTGCTTCATCCATAGCAGTTCAGTGTAGCCTTTGTGGAAGAGATATATTCAGCTTCAGCAGTACTAAGAGAAGTACTTTCTTGTTTCTGGCTTAACAAGCCAACACATTTATTCCCAATATAGAATGCCCCACCACTGGTGGACTTTCTGTCCACTACATCACCATCACAATCAGCATTAGAAAATTATGATAATTCATTATCTCTTCATGCAGCAAAGTATAAGCGAAAATTTTGATAACCTTAATTATACATCGGGATTCTTTGTACTACTACCATATGTTCCACTATTGGATTACTCTGAGAGTGGGCTGCAAGACATGTGGAAAAGAAAATATATGGTCGTATCATTGTCAGATATAGTAAGCTTCCAATGATCCATCTTTACATGGTGGGATCTACAGAGGTCCCATCCTCATGCTTTCCATATTTATTTCCAATTGTAATCGGAGTTGACATTGGATTGGAGTCTTGCATATTAAACATCTTCAGCAGCTCTCTTGAATAATTTTCCTAAGAAATGAAAGTGTATTTCTTCTTTTGAATCACCTTCAGCCCCAAGAAATAAGTGAGCTCCCCAATTATAGACATTTCAAATTCTGATTTCATTTGGTTGGCAAATTTGTCCACTGATTTCTGCCTGCTGCCACCAAATATGATATGATCAACGTAGACTATAACCATGAATTGATATTTTGGAGAATTCTTCACATAGAGATTGTGATCTACTCCTCCACTTTTCAATTCCAGCGTCTTAAGATATGAATCTAGTTGTGAGTTCCACGCTCGTGGTGCCTCCTTCAAACCATATAGAGCTTTCTTCAATTTGCAGACCTTTCTTTCATCAGTACCTAAAACAAAACCCACTGGTTGTTTAATGTACACTTCTTCTTCGGGTAAACTATTCAATAATTTTGTCTTGACATGCATTTGATATACTTTATATCCTCTTTGGAGTGCCAGGGCATGGAAAAGCCTGATTAACTCCAGTCTAGCCACTAGAGAAAATGTTTATTCAACATCAATGCCTTTAATCTAGGAGTATCATTTACATACCAGTCATTCCTTGTTTCTGATGACACCTCCATGCTCATCAAACTTATTTTTGAAGATCCATTAGGTACCAATCACATTGTCACCTTTGGGTCTTTGGACAAGATCACATGTATGATTCTTGTCAATATGATCTAACTCTTCATTCATTTCTTTTACCAATAATTCATCCATTGATGATTCTTAAAATGAGGATGGCTCCAAGGTTGACAAAAATAAAGATTTCGTGTTATTCCTCATCTTTCTTATTTCAGTGGGTGCACTCATGTCCCCAATTATGTTGGATGGAACAATCTCAGCTCTTCGATTTCTCCTATGAGGTTTAGTTGCATTCTCTTCAGCCATATTTTCTTCTTCAGATTCTTATTCTAAGTTAAAATCATGATGTGTCTGCTGAGTGTTTTTTAAAACATCCTCTATTTCTGCATTTTTATTTTCTCCACGTTCACTTTCTTCCTCACTTTCTATCACATCAGCATATGACTTCCTTGAAGAATTTGTGGTTTTATCTTCAATTATCTTAACATCCCTGCTTTCCACAATCATTTCTAAATGCTTGTTAAAACATTTGTAGGCTTTGTTGTTCATTGAGTAACCAAGGAAAATTACTTCATCTGCATTGTCTACATACTTCACTTGATTTCCTTCTTTGTTCCTGATGAAGCATTTACTTCCAAAGACATTAAATTATTTTAAAGAGGGATTCCGCCCATGCCACAATTCATATGGAGTCTTCGTCTCACCCATATAAAATCCTGTTTGATTCTGAATATACACTACAGCTTGAACTTTCTCTTTCCAGTAATGTCGTTGAATACAACTATCAATCAGCATAGTTCGTGCCATGTTGTTCACCTATCGATTCCTACATTTAACAACTCCATTTTGTTGTGGAGTTCTTAGAGCAGATACCTCATGTTGTATCCCATGCTTCTCCAGATAATTTCCAAATTCAATGGACGTGTATTCTCCCCCATTGTCAGATCACAACACTTTGATTGTTCATCCAGAATCATTCTCGGTGATTCACCGATATGTTTTCATGTAGTCAAGGACTTGTCATTCCCTATAAATGACCATCAAACATGATATTATACTGTAATAATCTATGAAAAGGGAAAAGTACCTTTATCCATGAGTCCCAGCAACATTTATCATCCCACATACATCTGTATGAATCAGATCAAGAAGGTGAGATGCCCTTTTCTTTTTTGGCCGATATGAACTGTAAAGACCCAATATTTTTGAGTATTATATTAACTTACTCTTAATGATTTAATAAGATGTTAATGGTTAATGCAGAAAGGGGAGTTGATGGCTTCATCCAGTAGACTCAACCCTTACGAAGCCCACTTATCAGAGCTTGGGAAGGAGGTAGCATCTGTGGGCTTCGCTTTGGACCAAGCCCAAGCCGAGCTCCAGCGTGTCAAGCATGAACGAAAACGCTTGCAGGAGAAGTTCAAGTTAGTGGAGATTGCTACTAGGGCAATGTTATCTGAGCCTCCCTCAGATTCTCTCACCATATCACACCTTACACTTAGGTCTTATTCCAGTGTTATAAGGGGCTATGTGATGAGACCCTAGTTTCCTTGTGTAATCCTCTCGGGTGAATAAATTGAGATTTCTTCCTTTAGTGATGTTTGTGAAATTTCAAATGTCTAGATAATTTTAGAATGTATTTTATTGATGAATTTTGAAAAAGGGATATTTTGAAATATTTATGTAAACCCTAAATAACTAATGATGTGTAATGATTTTCAAAAATTGGTCTTCTACAAAAGTGTTCATTAAGGAATTTGGAGTCTAATAAGATCAACTTAATTTTTGATGAATAGTAAATTATGAATAGTGATTTTACGCTTAGGATTAGTAATATGACCAAATGGATTAGTAATTTCACTCAAAGAAAGTTTTAATATAATTTAGACACCTAGATTAAGTAATGTGATTCAATAAAATGGGTAAATAACGGTTTCATAAATTATTAGTCAAGTATTAGTTTTTTTTTTGGATGAATAGTGTTTTTTAATTAAAAATTTAATTAAAAAAAATTAGAAAATTATTTTTATAAAAAGGACTTTATTTTTGAACTCAGAGCATCGATATTATGTTAAGGTAATTTTTGGGGATTTTTCTGAAAAAAATGAATTTTTGATGAATAGTGTTTTTATTTAAAAATTAAATTAAAAATATTTAGAAAATTATTTATATAAAATGGATTTCATTTTTGAAATAAGAGAATTGATATTTGGTTAAGGTGAAATTTTGGGGTTATTCTGAGAAAGTTGAATTTTCAGTGAATAGTAAAAATACAGTTTTAGGGTTTCGGTATGTTTAATGACATCATAATGGTGTCATGATGATGTCATGAGATATTTTGAGGGTTGGCAGGCCAAGGGTGATGAATTATTGTTTTGGGGGCCCCATGTGGCCTAACTCCATGATAAATTCCAAGGGAGATCACATGGGTTTGAGAAAAGCACATGTGAGGTGTCCCTTGGCCATTAATGCTTTGTCCCCTCACTTTCCCTATAAATACCCACCCTTTCCTCCCTTAGTTTTCACTCCCAACTCTCCCCCAACGAAGTTCTGGTCTTCTTACCTTCCAAAGAGTCCTCCAAAGGTGCCCCCAAGCCCTCAAGGTCCAATCCTTTGAGTTTCAAGAGTCACGTTTTAAGGTAAGGGATCCGACCCCTCTCTTTCTTTTCATGTAATCTCTTTTATGTCATTCCTATTATGCTCCTTGTTTTTATGTGAGAGGATGTTCTTTTATATTCCTCTTACTTGACTTTCATGTTTATATGATGAGAGATCCCCTCTTACTCTCATCATTTCGTTTTATGAAAGTTTAAGTGACGCCGTTAGGCTGCCGAATTTTTAAGGGATTCTTTCACCCTTCTCATTTTTTTCAAGTTCGATTTTCATGACAAGTCTTTCAAGTTCCTTTTTATTATGTTGGGGTATGATCTCTATATCTATCATACTGATCTCTTATGATCATATGATGAGGGACCCTATTTGATCTTGTCAAATCATTTTCTTTTGATGTTAAGTGACGCCGTAAGGCTGCCGAATTTTCATAAGAGAAATCTAATCTTTTTTTTTCCTTCCATGTTTTTCATTTCAAATGGTATGCCCCTAAAATTTCATTACCATGTCCATATGTCCTTCTTACTCTTTCACCCTACTGTTTTACGGATCTTTTATGAGTGGGTGACCCATGTCCCCTCTCATTTCAATGTTTTCTAAAATCCCGAAACTTAGCTGTTATGCTGCAGAATTTTCCCCTCAAAATGCCTCTCTCTTTTCTCAAAAATTATTTTATATTATAAAGTGAATACTCAAAGCTCTTATTTATACAAGGGTATTCACATATATATCAAAATGTTCCATTTTAAATTCTGGGATTTACATACATGAGACCCGCTTTCCCTTTCCGTGGGTTTAAAGTGACGTAAAGATCATGTCTTTAAAGCAGTTTTTAAAACGTTATGATAATGAAATGAAACCCAGTTATTTTATGCTATGTGGGTTATTTATGAAATGTTTGATGATGATATATGTGGCTCACATGATAATAAAGACAAATTTAAGGGTGCGCCCTGATAGCGCTCCAATGCATTGGGTAATGATGTGACCACTAGAGATTACAATTTTCACGATACCTTGGTGAATAACCTTGGTAATTTTCAAATGACACCTTGGGGATGGACCTTGGTGATATGTTCATGATTTTCTATGTTAAATGATGTAGCCACATCTTCAAGTTATGAAAAATGTTATTTTGATTATGAAATGCCTCATGATTGCTTTCTCATGCCTTAAAGTTCTTTTCATGTCCTTATTGAAATATCTCAAGTTCACATGTAAAATGTTCCTCTTGTTTCCCTTACTGGGCCTTCTGCTCACCCTTTCTTTTGATGTATGTCCCCAGGTTATGAGATGCAGTAATGAACCTAGAATGAACTTAAGGAGACGCCTTTCAAGTGTTTAAGAAGAATGTTTTATGTTGTTTTCATGTATTATGTTCCTGGTTTCCAAGACACTAGACCTTAAAGATCCTCAGTTTTGTGTAATGTAATGAAAGTTTATGTTATAAAATGGTGGGATGCTATATTTGGTAACAAAGGATGGTTTAGTTATTTGTGGAAATTAGGATATAAAAAAACATTAGGAAGAACCCTATAGAAAAGTTTAAGTATAGGAAAACTTCGTGGTATTTTGGTAAGTATTGAGTAAGTGGTCTATCAAACAAATACATCCCTGTCTGGATACGAGCAGGTAGAGGCGGCTCTGGCACAGATGTACATAGGGGTAAAACCCGAAAACACCGCTTTGAGCTAGACTCGAACGGGAACTGGTTCACGATAACGGTCCTTGCTGCACTCTTGGTTACGACACTCCCGGGGGATATGTTTGGTTAATCACATGCTTTTTATGAATCATTATGAAGGAATTATAGAGAACTATAATTGTCTAAGCACGAAGTCTTAGTTAAAAGATTCATAAATGAAATAAGTTTCTCACTAAGGTTTTATTCTTTTAGAAAATGGCGGTCAATAGGAGAAATCGTGCCGATGGTGACCGCAATGCACCATGTGCTGACGGCCCTCAGATGGAAGCCGGAATGGAAACATTCATGCGAATGATGAACCAACTGACTCAAGTTATGAGTAATAACTTGAATCAAGCTGAGAGGCCGACCTCACCACGAAGGGAACAACTTTATGTTGAGTCCTCCATGCGTCAACGACCGCCAACATTCAGTGGATCTACTGAACCATTGGTTGCGGAACAATGGATAAGCTCCATTGAAAAGATCTTTTCTGTACTTCATTGTTCGGAACAAGAAAAAGTCACCCTTGCTGTTTACCGCCTAGAGGGAGAAGCTGATCAGTGGTGGTCACTGATCAAAAACACAAAGCCACGAGGAGATATGGAAGCTATGGAGTGGGAAGAATTTCGGGGGATTTTCTTTAACAAGTATTTCCCTCGTTCAATGAGAACGAAAATGGAGAAAGAGTTTCTCGAGCTGAAGCAGAAGGAGAACGAATCTGTCGGAAGCTATGAGATGAACTTCAATAGGCTTTCCCGTTATACCTCAAGCTTTGTCATGGACCCTAATGGGAAGTTTGATAGATTCTTTGGCGGACTACGACCACATCTGCGGAAGAATCTAGCCAACAGGGACTACGATAGCTATGAAGAAATAGTTCGAAGTGCTATGAAAGTTGAACTAGAGTTTGGGGAGACACAGTGGTCTCACAAATCTAATGAGAAGAAGAGAACTCTAGAACCAAGCCTGGGAAGAAGTTTTGATCAGGAAAGAGGTTGAAAGCATATGCAACATGCCACATGCAATAAGTGTGGGAAGAAGCATCCGGGGAACTGCTTGATCGGAAGTGGCAAGTGCTATAGGTGTGGAAAATAAGGCCATATTTCTCAGAATTGTCGTGGTGATGTGAAGCCTCAACTTCCCAACACTAACGACAGAGGAAAGATGGTTCTGGCCCTACCCGAAGTCACATGCTTCAAGTGTGGACAGCTTGGTCACTTTGCTAATCAATGTCCAAATCCGAGGGCGGTGGAGGGGAATCACCATCAACCTGAGCAGAGGCCAAGGGAGCAAGGTCGTGCTTTCGCTATCACAACAACTGAAGTTGAAGTTCCGAACGATGTGGTAGCAGGTACTCTTGTTGTCCTCTCAAAACTAGCAAGTGATTTATTTGATTCTGGTTCTACGCATTCCTTTATTTCTTCCAAGTTTGCAAAGAATATAGAATCAATCCCCGAATTGCTTGAGGTAGAGTTGTCGGTCAAGACTCCAAGTGGGATTATCCATGCATCAACAGTGTTTAGAGACTCTAGTGTTTACTTTGATGAGCACAATCTTATCTCAAATCTAGTAGTCATTCCCATGATGGAATTTGACATTATACTAGGGATGGACTGGCTCTCAAAGTATAATGCTAAGAACAAATGCAGAAGTAAGGAAATCTCAGTAGTCTTGAATGAACGACCTACAGTTATCTTCCGAGGAGAGATATCTCGAACTGATCCCTATCTAGAAGCACCTCCTATAGCTTTCTTTATGGAGTTAATCGGTGATGATGATGAAGGGAAAGGGAGCATACAAATTGAAGATGTTCCGATTGTTCAGGAATACATGGATGTATTTCCTGAGGAGTTACCTGGACCTCCCCCAGAAAGAGAGGTAGAGTTCTCCATTGAACTCGTACCTGGGTCTCAACCGATATCAAAGACTCCGTATAGAATGGCAAATGTGGAGCTAGAAGAGCTAAAGAAACAACTCTAAGACTTGTTGGAGAAGGGGTTTATCCGACCGAGTGTGTCTCCTTGGGGAGCACCAGTTCTCTTTGTGAAGAAGAAGGATGGATCAATGCGGCTGTGCATTGATTATAGAGAACTGAATGGGATCACAGTGAAGAACAGATATCCTCTTCCAAGAATTGATGATTTATTTGACCAACTTCGCGGGGCTCAATTCTTCTCTAAGATTGACCTTCGGTCTGGTTATCATCAACTGAGGGTGAAGAAGGAAGATATTCCAAAGACTGCCTTCCGATCAAGATATGGGCATTATGAGTTTACTGTTATGCCCTTCAGCTTGACTAATGCTCCTGCTATTTTCATGGATTTGATGAATAGAGTCTTTAAGGACTAACTTGATAACATTGTGGTAGTTTTTATTGATGATATTTTTATATATTCAAAAAGTCGTGAGGAGCATGAAAATCATCTGAGGGTTATTTTGAAAACTCTACGGAAGGAGAGGCTCTTTGGGAAGTTCAGCAAGTGTGAGTTTTGGTTAAAACAAGTGGCTTTCATGGGGCACATCGTAACCAATGAAGGAATCTCGGTTGACCCTGCAAAGACAATGGTTGTGGAGGAGTGGCCTCAACCCACAACAGTAACTGAGATTCGTAGTTTCCTTGGTTTAGCGGGATATTATAGGAGGTTTGTGAAAAACTTTTCACGGATTTCTAATCCACTAACCAAGTTGACTCGAAAAGGGGTTAAGTTCATCTGGTCAAAGGAATGCGAGGAAAGTTTCCAAGAGCTGAAGAAGAGATTGGTTACTGCACCTGTGTTAACACTACCCTCTATCAGAGAAGGATTCGTTATTTTTAGCGATGCATCTCTGAAAGGGCTTGGGTGCGTCCTCATGCAAAATGACAAAGTAATTGATTATGCATCTCCACAGTTGAAGATTCATGAGCAGAATTATCCTACGCATGATCTAGAGCTGGCGGCAGTTGTTTTTGCTCTAAAGATATGGAGGCACTATCTTTATGGGGAGAAATGTGATATATACACTGACCACCAAAGTCTAAAGTATATTTTCACTCAGAAAGTATTGAACATGAGACAAAGGAGATGGTTGTAGCTTATTAAAGACTATGATTGTTCAATTCATTATCACCCTGGAAGAGCAAACAAAGTCGCGGATGCATTAAGCAGGAAAGATCCTGTTGTCCTGGCAACAATGAGGATCTTAGGGGATCCCTTGATTAAAGATCTAGTAAAACTGGACATGGGAATTATAAGGAAAGGGACATCATCAACCCTATCCCAAATGATTTCCCAACCTTCATTACTAGAGAAGATCAAGAAGGCTCAAAAAGAAGATCCTTTGCTGCAGGAGAAGTTCGAGGCTGTAAAGGATGGGAAGTTCCCTGATTTCAATATTGATCAAGAAGGTGTATTGAAATTTCGTACAAGACTATGTGTTCCATCTATTCTGGAGATAAAGAAAGAACTGATGGATGAAGCTCATAGCTCTACTTTCTCTATACATTCGGGAAGCACTAAGATGTATAGAGACCTTCGTGATCATTATTGGTGGGATAACATGAAGAGGGAGATTGCCGATTACACTACATGGTGCTTGGTTTGTCAGCAAGTAAAGGCAGAAAGACAACTTCCTAAGGGGGTATTACAACCGCTACCCATACCAGTATGGAAGTGGGATAATATCACCATGGACTTTGTAACTGGTCTCCCAAAAATATCCAAAGGAAACAATGAGATATGGGTTATTGTGGACCGTCTCACCAAGACAGCCCATTTTATCTCTATTCGGGAAGATTTCTCTCAAGATCAGCTTGCCAAGACATACGTGAAGGAAGTGGTAAGGCTGCATGGGGTACCACTATCCATCGTATCTGATCGTGACCCGAGATTCACATCAAAATTCTGGAGAAGTCTTCAGCATGCTCTGAACACTGAATTGAATTTTAGTACGGCCTATCATCCTCAAACTGATGGCCAATCTGAAAGGACTATTCAGACACTCGAAGACATGTTGAGATTATGCTCAATGGAATTTAAAGGTGGATGGGATCAACACCTCCCATTAGTGGAGTTCTCCTATAACAACAGCTTCCATTCGAGTATTCAGATGGAACCCTATGAAGCTCTATATGGAAAGTGGTGTAGAACTCCTACTTGTTGGGATGAAACTGGTGAGAGGAAGCTTCTTGGGCCTGATCTCGTGCAAGAGATGACGGAACAGGTTCATGCCATCCAACAACACATAAAGGCTGCTCAGAGTCAGCAGAAGAGCTACGCTGACAATCGTCGAAGGGACTTGGAGTTTGGTGTTGGTGACAAAGTCTTCCTTCGAATTTCTCCATGGAAGAGAGTCATGCGGTTTGGGAAGAAAGGGAAGCTCAGCCCTAGGTACATTGGCCCCTATGAAATCCTTGATCGCATAGGAGCAGTGGCCTATCGTCTAGCACTTCCACCGAACCTAGCTCAAGTTCACAATGTCTTCCATGTATCTCTCTTGAGGAAGTACATACCCGACCCTTCGCATGTACTGAACCCAGAGGTGGTACAACTTGAACATGACCTCTCTTATGAAGAGCAGCCAGTGGAGATCTTAGACCGTAGAGACAAGGTTCTACGAAACAAGACTACCCACCTTGTGAAAGTGTTGTGGAGGAATCATAAGTACGAAGAAGCGACTTGGGAGCCCGAGGAAACGATGAAGCAAAAGTACCCTCACCTTTTCGGCTAGGCCTTAAGTATAAATTTCGGGGACGAAATTTCTTAAGGGGGGAAGAATGTAACGACCCAATCTTTTTGAGTATTATATTAACTTACTCTTAATGATTTAATAAGACGTTAATGGTTAATGCAGAAAGGGGAGTTGATGGCTTCATCCAGTAGACTAAACCCTTACGAAGCCCACTTATCAGAGCTTGGGAAGGAGGTATCATCTGTGGGCTTCGCTTTGGACCAAACCCAAGCCGAGCTCCAGCGTGTCAAGCTTGAACAAAAACGCTTGCAGGAGAAGTTCAAGTTAGTGGAGATTGCTACTAGGGCAATGTTATCTGAGCCTCCCTCAGATTCTCTCACCATATCACACCTTACACTTAGGTCTTATGCCAGTGTTATAAGGGGCTATGTGATGAGACCCTAGTTTCCTTGTGTAATCCTCTCGGGTGAATAAATTGAGATTTCTTCCTTTAGTGATGTTTGTGAAATTTCAAATGTCTAGATAATTTTAGAATGTATTTTATTGATGAATTTTGAAAAAGGGATATTTTGAAATATTTATGTAAACCCTAAATAACTAATGATGTGTAATGATTTTCAAAAAATGGTCTTCTACAAAAGTGTTCATTAAGGAATTTGGAGTCTAATAAGATCAACTTAATTTTTGATGAATAGTAAATTATGAATAGTGATTTTACGCTTAGGATTAGTAATATGACCAAATGGATTAGTAATTTCACTCAAAGAAAGTTTTAATATAATTTAGACACCTAGATTAAGTAATGTGATTCAATAAAATGGGTAAATAACGGTTTCATAAATTATTAGTCAAGTATTAGTTTTTTTTGGATGAATAGTGTTTTTTAATTAAAAATTTAATTAAAAATAATTAGAAAATTATTTTTATAAAAAGGACTTTATTTTTGAACTCAGAGCATCGATATTATGTTAAGGTAATTTTTGGGGATTTTTCTGAAAAAAATGAATTTTCGATGAATAGTATTTTTATTTAAAAATTAAATTAAAAATATTTAAAAAATTATTTTTATAAAATGGATTTCATTTTTGAAATAAGAGCATTGATATTTGGTTAAGGTGAAATTTTGGGGTTATTCTGAGAAAGTTGAATTTTCAGTGAATAGTAAAAATACAGTTTTAGGGTTTCGGTATGTTTAATGACATCATAATGGTGTCATGATGATGTGATGAGATCTTTTGAGGGTTGGCCGGCCAAGGGTGATGAATTATTGTTTTGGGGGCCCCATGAGTCCTAACTCCATGATAAATTCCAAGGGAGAGCACATGGGTTTGAGAAAAGCACATGTGAGGTGTCCCTTGGCCATTAATGCTTTGTCCCCTCACTTTCCCTATAAATACCCACCCTTTCCTCCCTTAGTTTTCACTCCCAACTCTCCCCCAACGAAGTTCTGGTCTTCTTACCTTCCAAAGAGTCCTCCCAAGGTGCCCCCAAGCCCTCAAGGTCCAATCCTTTGAGTTTCAAGAGTCACGTTTTAAGGTAAGGGATCCGACCCCTCTCTTTCTTTTCATGTAATCTCTTTTATGTCATTCCTATTATGCTCCATGTTTTTATGTGAGAGGATGTTCTTTTATATTCCTCTTACTGCCTTTTCATGTTTATATGATGAGAGATCCCCTCTTACTCTCATCATTTCGTTTTATGAAAGTTTAAGTGACGCCGTTAGGCTGCCGAATTTTTAAGGGATTCTTTCACCCTTCTCATTTTTTTCAAGTTCGATTTTCATGACAAGTCTTTCAAGTTCCTTTTTATTATGTTGGAGTATGATCTCTATATCTATCATACTGATCTCTTATGATCATATGATGAGGGAAACTATTTGATCTTGTCAAATCATTTTCTTTTGAAGTTAAGTGACGCCGTAAGGCTGCCGAATTTTCATAAGAGAAATCTAATCTTTTTTTTCCTTCCATGTTTTTCATTTCAAATGGTATGCCCCTCAAATTTCATTACCATGTCCATATGTCCTTCTTACTCTTTCACCCTACTGTTTTATGGATCTTTTATGAGTGGGTGACCCATGTCCCCTCTCATTTCAATGTTTTCTAAAATCCCGAAACTTAGCCGTTATGCTGCAGAATTTTCCCCTCAAAATGCCTCTCTCTTTTCTCAAAAATTATTTTATATTATAAAGTGAATACTCAAAGCTCTTATTTATACAAGTGTATTCACATATATATCAAAATTTTCCATTGTAAATTCTGGGATTTACATACATGAGACCTGCTTTCCCTTTCTGTGGGATTAAAGTGACGTAAAGATCATGTCTTTAAAGCAGTTTTTAAAACGTTATGATTATGAAATGAAACCCATTTATTTTATGCTATGTGGGTTATTTATGAAATGTTTGATGATGATATATGTGGCTCACATGATAATAAAGGAGAATTTAAGGGTGCGCCCTGATAGCGCTCCAATGCATTGGGTAATGATGTGACCACTAGAGATTACAATTTTCACGATACCTTGGTGAATAACCTTGGTAATTTTCAAATGACACCTTGGGGATGGACCTTGGTGATATGTTCATGATTGTCTATGTTAAATGATGTAGCCACATCTTCAAGTTATGAAAAATGTTATTTTGATTATGAAATGCCTCATGATTTCTTTCTCATTCCTTAAAGTTCTTTTCATGTCCTTATTGAAGTATCTCAAGTTCACATGTAAAATGTTCCTCTTGTTTCCCTTACTGGGCCTTATGCTCACCCTTTCTTTTGATGTATGTCCCCAGGTTATGAGATGCAGTAATGAACCTAGAATGAACTTAAGGAGACACCTTTCAAGTGTTTAAGAAGAATGTTTTATGTTGTTTTCATGTATTATGTTCCTGGTTTCCAAGACACTAGACCTTAAAGATCCTCAGTTTTGTGTAATGTAATGAAAGTTTATGTTATAAAATGGTGGGATGCTATATGAACTGCAGACCATCTTTCCACGAATGCAAAAATCACATTATTTTTCATGCTCATGCTTCAGGTTGGGATTGTCCATGAAAATTCTCAATTTTTATATTTTCTCTATGTCTTGTTGATTGATGTGTCCCTGTATCTGATGCCACATATTGTTTCCTTCTTCAACAGTCATGTAACATACATTTTTTTCACTATCAACCTGATACAAGTTGGCTTCTATTTTGTATCCTTCATATGTGAATTGCCTGTCTTTCCTTTGAAAGTGCAGCCTTTCTGATTAAAAGTAACTATAAGTCTCAAGTAATACTGTTGACTCACTGTGAGTAGATTATGACGTAGGCCATCTACATAACGGACTTTAATCTTATTTAGTTCTCCATTAGATAATTAGGTACTTCCACTCCCTTTGATTTTTAGAGATCCATCATTACCAAATCGTACAGTACCATCAACATTATTTTTGATATCTGTTAATAGGCCGACATTACCTGTCATATGAGACGAAAAACCGCTATCTAGAATCCTGGTACTGTTATTCATTGTATCTTTGAGGGCCACCTCTGCAAGGTTGGATTTCTCAATCTACTTCCTTTCCTTCCATGAGACATTGGATTGAGTATAGAGCACCGATGGCCTTTCAATTATCTCTTCTACGTACACTAGTTCTTCAGAGTTGAATTCTTTGTTGAGAGGAGAAAACATGTTTGAAAGAGAAACACTGCCTTGCTGATGAGACATGACTTTTCTTGAACTTCTGTATGAGGTGTCCATGTCCCTTCTTTTCCTACAATTAGCAGCCTTATGACCAACGTTAGAACAACGAAAACAATATCCATAAAAATTGTTTCTTTTATAAGAATTAGGATATGAATTTGTTCACCTTTTTTGAACTCCTATATCTTCTCCATTCAAATAGATTCTCGCCTCTTCGAAATATGACATGGTATGGCCTAGATAGACACAGAACTAACACTTCATGAGAGGAAATGTCTTCTCACTTGAAATTCTCCTCATACCTTCTTCCTTGGGAGAATAGTTAGACTTTCGGTCATTTCTGAATATTTGAGGATAATTTTCAGTTCTCCTTTTAGTTTAGATTGAGGGTTCCTTTTTCAGCACTTTGGGAAACGTTTCAACATGTTCAACTTTCATCTTATCTTTCTTTTGGATATTTTAACTTCCAGAAGTTGATATATTAGCTTCACAGCCAATTCCACTCTTTCCCATGCAAGTGGGTCTTTGATCACTCAAGATTTTTCCAACCCCATTGTAACCACAATTGGCTCTTTCCAGTAATTTTGCATCTGAGAATCTTCCAAACTGTATTTTCATCCTCGATTATTTTAGAATTGATTCGGTCTCAAGTTTACTTCTAAGAGTAACTACTTCCTCCTCAAGACCCTCAGCAGTCTTGGATTTTTCTTCTAGTCTGGAGGTGAGGTCATTGATGACCTTTGCCTGCTCTTCAATTCTCAGCATCAGATCCACTACATCATCATTGCTTTCAATTATTTTAGACGGTACCTTCACAAATCCTTCCAGTCATTCTATTTCAGATTCAATTTGATCAACTTATTCAGTTGATTCCTCTACAGTTTATTTTCACTTATTGAAACTCTTACATTTACTCTTAAGCTTACTAACAGCATCCTTAAGTTTCATCTCGGGATCTGCACAAGTTTTCAACTATTTTTCTCCACCAATATCTTCTAACTTTTCAATAGTGGCCATCATGGAAGCATGGTTCCTAGTTTTGAATTCTAGTTCTTTTTCATCACGGAATTCATTATCATCTTCTTCCTCTTCACATACAAAACTCTTCCTTTTCATTTTTTCTACAGATTTGAAGTCTCCCTTTTTAAAAAACCTTTTTCGAGGCTTCTAGAATCCTTCATCTTCACTATCTTCATCATTGATTTTTCTAAAGCACGGAGAGGAAATGTGCAGAACTTTTCTACAATGAAAACATGTGAGAAGTAACTTCCCTTTGAATTTCCCTTTTCCCTTCTGGAACTTCTTTGCAATGAGAGAAATAATTTCTTCTTCTTCTTCTTCACCACTACAATATTTTTTAATTTTTAGTTTATCCATGGCCTTAAATTCATTTTCCTTGCTCACATGAGTCGTGGAATCTTCTGGTTCGATTCTCATTTCATATGCTACCAAGCTTCTTAGAAAGTCATCCAGAGAAAGATTTGAATGATATCTTCCCTCAAGTGCCGATACCTTTTCATTGTACTGGGGTGGAATTATTCTAGGTATTTTCATCAGAATTTAAATGTCTTTTATCTCTTCTCTTAGACCCCGAATTTCTCAAAAAACTTCAGTGATTCGATTAAATAAGGAGTCTTCATTCTCATCAGGATGCATATTCAAATCATCGAACCTATTGTGCACCAATTGTAGTTTTACCTCCTCCACTTTTCTATCTCGTTCATAAATATTCTCGATTTTATCCCATATGGATTTCGATGAGGTTCAATTCATCACCTTTAGGTAGATATGATCAGAAAGGGATGCGGTGAGTGAATTTTGTGCTTTAGCATCTGCATCAAGAATTTTCCTATCTATGTCTATTGTAGCCATGCCTGTTGGATTAGTGACTTGTATTCCTTGCACAGTAGAAAAAATAACTTCCATTCTAAGAGATCTTAGATGAGATATCATTCTGTTCTTCCACATCTGGAAATTAATTCCATCAGAGTGAGGGACTCCCCTGACATTAACTGCATTTTCCATTACGACAATGGACAGATTCAACACCATAAACCACCCTCTGATACCACTTGAAGAACCTCAAGACACCATTAGAGGGGAGGGGTGAATTAGGGTGACAAATTTTTCTTTTAATGTGGTGGATCTTATTCCCACGTTGGTAGGAACTTTTTGAACCTGTATGATCAAATTGATCAGAAAGAAAACATTCACAATCATAGATAAGACACAACACTTTTTACATGGTTCACCACTAAGGGCTACGTCTAAGGAGCATACACCGACAAGTTTTCAGTCATACCAAATTCCACTAATCTTCACTAGCTGTAGAATACAAAGGTTCGGGCATAGTCACTATGTCCCATGCTCACTGCCTTTACAAATGTTTAGGGATATCTCACAGCGTCGCTCGGGTCACTCCCGTTGAATCCCCCTAGGTCACTGCCCTTGGTGAAGTCACACTCAGTTTGTAGACATGGAGGTCTCTTCATCATTGCAAAAGAATGAATCCTCTATTGAATGTAGATGCTATGTTTAAGTCCAACCATAACTCGAATACAAATCCCCTTTACACTGAAGGTATCGGAAAATCTTAAAGTTTTCGTGCAGCTTCAAAAGGACAGGCGTACAACAAAATCACCTGGCGTGCTTCTCCAAGACCAGCGCGAAGGTTTCAAGAACGGCGTGAAAGTCACTTGTACGGTACAAAATCAGTGCGAAGGTGACACCAACACACTTACGTGATGCTACCTCCTTCAACTCCAAACTTGTGCAACTATGTACCTTTAACTCTCAAACTGCCTTAGTCGCGCAACCAACAACCGGCGCGTAGCCTCTACTTGCATGACCCAAAAACCAATTGCGTGACTCAACCACTTGCGTGACGAGATATTGAAGAATATCTAAGTCTTTAATTTCGTTACAAATGAGGAGGGTTGGTCCTCTATTTATAGGCAAACTGGACCCCCTGCACGGTGACGCGCATGTGTCCTCATGATGCGCAAGTCCCGGCGCACAGCTCAAAACGCCCTCACCTCTGTTGCGTTACTCACATGCGCGAACACCCCAATACTTTCCCGACCTACTTTCCTTTTCCATATTCTGAAGTTCTAATCAGGAAGAAAAATCAGTGTGCAAGTTTCCAAATCTCCTAGGCATTGGCGCACAATTCATTTTCTCAGCACGCAGGTCACTTACGCGACCAGTCCAAAACTTGCGCGACCCTTATCCCTTTGCCGTTTTTTCATGTTATGATTTTGAAAAAAATATGGTGGGCATGTTTCCACTCCTTCAAGTACACGGTGCGCAAGTCTCTTTACCAAAAAAACTTTTCTCCATTTGTCAATTTTCAGGCCCAAAAATTTTGCAAACACTGCGAAACGGTGCCACCTTCAATACTGTTGTCTGCATGAACTGTATGATCTCTTTGTTGGTACACATTCTGAACTTCCACTGAGGATTGACAACAAAAACAAACCATACTCAAAATCATGCATAGAAGACCATTGTTCCAACATGACCTATAGGGAAACTAGAAGAATGGCACTAACCTAAACAAAATATGTCCAAGATATGGTGAACAAGGGGACCATGCCGTTTTCCAAAAAGTACACGGTGTGTAGAAAAGTTACATGCCCTATTGTCTGACCCTGGGGTACTGCTCGTGTACAATGACCCGTTTCATAAGGATGGTCGTGTAGAATAACTGGGTACATGGCTTGTAGTACGATGTACACGTCGTGTCCGAGTGACTGGGGTTGGACCTATGTCACTGACCATGTGGTCGTACACGGTCATCAACCCGTGTACTAAAACTCATGTCTGTGTACCCCATAGATACACGCTGAGTTCCGCGTAGCCGCCTCTGCCATGTTGTACACGCTCTGTCGCCTGAAGCCATGTAGATCATCCCGTGTCTATGTGTTTCCTGAGATACACCCCGAGCTTCGGGGAAAGTCTGACACGCCGTGTGACCAGGGTCACACGCCATGTGATTCTGTTCTGACCCCTAAACCCTAGCTTCCGCTATCAGTACTACATGGCGTGTTCTTCATAAGTACATGTCCTGTATTCTGGAAATTCCCAGAAATGTCACTCTTCACTGGCATGCCTCCCAAGCTGGTCTGATTGTCAATCTGGTCGTCCGATCGCCACGAAACCTTCAGGTTTTGGTCTCCCCGATGCCACTAAGCTGCTCCCGATGTTTTCAGACCTCCGATCGGCTCCGAAAACATGATTTGATCATCCCGTGTGAAGAATGCTTGAAGAAATCCCTTTTACGATCCTTTCTGATTCATCATCCGCCATCCTCGTCGCACCTCTTCAAAGTCGTTGCAGTGTCGAACATTCGATTTGGGATCGTTGCGTCGCGGAATGGACACACAATGATCTGTTGTTCGTCGCCCCGTGAAGAACATAAAGAACGTGCGAGAAAAGAAAAGGGGGGAAAATCTGATAAACAAAGTGAGGAACGAACCCCCGCCATCGTTCGTCACAGCGTTGATCCACACCTGTTAGAAGGCTTAAACAGAGCAAGAATCAACAATAACAAAACAACATGGATCAATTCCACAAATCATCTCGATAAAACGCTCTTGCAAGATCGAACAAACCTGCGGATCAACTTGTTTGTGCCTGATCCGCGTTCATCATTTAAAATCAAAAACGGGGAAAATAAATTCAAATAACAAACCCCTACCTCAGCTAGGATCGATCGCTGATGAAGGTGTCGCGCTGCTGCCATCATCGAGAACCTTCAACGTCACTGGTGCAATGATTCCCAACTTCGATCTGTTGAGGGTTCGCTCCAGCACTCCATGGGTCCTCCACCGATTTCTCTCAAAAGTTCATCAATGATCACCAATCGCTTAACCCATTAAAAAGGGAAACATGATTGGAATTTAAGATATGCTACAGTATTAATGAATCTGTCTTTCTATTCGTGAATCATTATGACACATCATTAAAATGGAAACAGATGTCTCATCATTGCACTACATCGGATGTTTCCATAAAAAATAAAATAAACATTTAAAAATTTATATTATTTTCATTTTTCAAAAAACGTCCGAAAATTAACTTTTTCCCTCAACCAGCACCGGTCGAGGTTAAGCTCATTCTTAAGTAATGTCATCATCTTGGACGCCACGGTGCCATTAGATTTTTAATCCAGACATCCGTTTGGAAACTGCCACAACCGCGCACAAGTGTCAGCTCACTTAACATAAAAAAAGTTCAAACCACCATTCCAGGCTCACTGGACCTCGGAATGATGTTCTATCTTCGCTCCCTGTCTCAAAATAATTCCATATAATATTTAAAAATAATACACATAAAATATGAGACATTATAACAACATCATTCACATAGGTTGTATAAAACTACAATGGTGAGTGATGGTTTGAAAATGTGTCACAGAGAAGTGTGACATAGAAAATATGGGATTTTCATTAAATAATATATATAATACATAAAATATAGAGTTATGGTATTTTATTAGTAATTACTTTTATTGTATAAAAATTAAGATGATAATTGAAATGATAAGACCATCTTTGAAAACCTGTATTTTGATATAATAATGGCTTACGGAGTATAGTCTATTGAGACGTATAAAGTTACCCTCCCTCATAAATTTGTAAAATATATTCCAATACCATATAAATGTAACCATGGGAAAAAATTCAGGTTTTCATATGTTTTTAAGATAATTAAGCAAAATTAAAATGGTGAATGAGTCTTGGGAAAACATTCATAGATCGTAGAAATTTAATATTTCTATTATGCGAAAGAAATTTGGAGAAAATAAATTTTATTATTAAATGGTATTATGGAAATGGAATTTTCATTTTTGAGATATATTTGGTATAATATTGGAAAGAAAACTTAACTCATGTGTGTCTTTGAAATAGTTATATTGAGATGACATTTATAGGAAAAAATAAACTGTGGTTTTGTAAATAATTTGTATTTAATGGACAATAATATCATTATAAATGTCAAAAAAATCATGTACAAAATGATTGATATTATATACCGTTTATCATTCAATTTATGAAATATTTAATTTTTAGTATTCTTAAATTAATTATTTATTTATTTTTTAACCTTACATTTCTTGAAATTATTTTTTGGTCCTATTAAAATAATTTGACTTTTAAAACCTAAATATTATAATGAATTTATAAATTTAATATTAAATAAATTAATTAAATTTAATATTGGTTATAAAAATATTATATGAATCTAAATCATCAATAACATGTCACTTTTAATACATTTAAAACTATTCATTTTGATTTATCACCTACTTCTACAAGCACTACATAAGCCATGCATGAGCATTGTAGGTAATCATACCATCAAAAAAAAATTATCAATAAATATGATTAAAATGTTTATTTTTTCGAAACTTTATCATCTATATTCATCGATTTATTATTTATATCTATATCCCTTCTAGGAAAATTTAATAAGTCAGAGTATGTGGCATTTTTTGAAATTTTATTTTTAATAATAATGGGGATTAAAATTCATTTAAAGTGGTAAATCATTAGACCA
This sequence comes from Viscum album, assembly GCA_963277665.1. Lineage (NCBI taxonomy): Eukaryota > Viridiplantae > Streptophyta > Magnoliopsida > Santalales > Viscaceae > Viscum > Viscum album. Next base: position 1,350,321,155 of record OY728153.1, on the reverse strand, counting down.
TTAGTTAATTTAATATATTGTTAGATTTTTTATAACCACTTTCACTCTATTGAATATGAGTTTTTATGAAATTTTTATGTGGATCCCCTAACTTGATGTGCATGGAAATTACCTTTCTTTTGGGGAATAAATAATACATGTCACAAACAGACGCCCAAAGACCATATTAATTAAGTGTATTTGGAATCTGGGAACATAAACTTAAAACATGGTGAATAATCTTCATCAACTCCCATAAAAATATTCCCATTCTTTTCATAACTAAAACAATTATTTGAATCCTAGGGAGAAGATTACATAAAAAGGGTGACCTCAAATACTCAGTAAGGGTAAAATGGAGGACATAAAACCAACCATAAACACTTGAACCTAAAAAAAGGAACATAATGTTTAAACATCAAAATCATGAGTCATGAAATAAATATTGGAAGTACGTAAGCCATGGAATTGCAGTCAAGACCATCGTAATGGACGTAGTCAATTACAGAATTGTGTTTAATTTCTATTCTGACCACTTATTACTGAACAATATTTACATGCCCTTCTATCCCTATATTAATGACCTGATTTACTTGACGTTCCAGTCATGTCTATACCATTAGATATAAATCATTACCCAATTCATTGAAGGGAGATATAGGTCCCATCCATTTTATATTGAAATTATTTATATATTTTCTACAAAACATATATCATTCATCATAGAATTACCCATGAAATAAATTTGGATTCTTAGACATCTTTTCTTCAAAACATAATCTATATAAGATAAATAGACTTCATAAACAAAATTCCATCATAAAAAATTAAATCAATTTACTAATAGGGATAGAGACATACCATACATCATCTTATATGGAATTTTTTTAATAAAACACTACAACATAATTCAAGATGAAAATATCCTTTCTTCTTCAAAAAATATTTTTTCTTCTCAAAATTTCGTGCACTTTTAATAGAAACTAATTTAAGTGAAAATAACCATGAAATCTTATAATGCAATATTCATGGAAAAATTCATTATAAAAATTTCAAATTCCATTCATGCCATATAAGTTAAAAAACATTCACCTCGTACTTTTTTCAGGAAAGTCAAAAAGTTCCTCTTATGGTAAAATAAGAATGATTCCATTCATACAATGTAGTAAAAGTCAAAAATGGGAAAAAATGACTCTAAACAGAAATATATTAATAGTAAAAAATTTCTACAAACATTTTTTTTAAAACTAACAAGGATGAAATATATACTCTAATTAAATACTTATATATAAATAGTCTCAGATAAAAATGGGATTGAAAAAGTTTCCCTTAACTTAGGTCTGATGTCTTTCATATGTGTCTGAATAAACTATATAGTGGGATTAAAAATATTATTAACTTTTAACAGAACCATGATAATATTTATGATATCATATATGATTCATTTCTGACTTTATATTACCCATTCATTTGTCAATTCCATGTTAAATCCATGTTTTGGTTAATAATCATTTTATTTATCAAACGTGTTTAGAATTGATATTATTGATATTATTACATATTTCATGATTACTTAAATCCATTATGTAAAACATGATTTATATATTATAAATATTCAGTATATAAATATATATAATAGATAGATAAAATAAATGGAATACACTGTTCATGGATACTGTATGACGTACCCACGCATGAACTTTTTTTTTGTTTCTTTGTTAAATTTTATAGAAGTAATTAAATGAAATATATATATATATACATAAATCAATTAGTATTATTATTTTGTATATCTCATTATTATTTACTATATATACATTATAATCATTTTGGAGAAGGAATCTCATCGCGTCGTGGAGATGGTATGTCGCGCGTACGCAAGATCAACGATATCATTCCCATAATTCATGAATGGTAGTAAATTGGATGGTGTTTAATATCTCAGAATAAGTATCATGTTATAATAAAAATATATAGTTATTATTTCCACTATTATACCCATCCATTTAAGGCATTGCTGAAAAATAGATTACACCATAGCGTGGAGACTGTAAGCAGTACGTACGCCCGCTCAGTGGTTTCATTTTTTGTAGGATGGATAGAATGTGAATTATGGGTGTTTCATATTTATAATAACATATTAGTGTACGAGGGATACTTATGTTATTACATTATAATGAGACAAATAAATAATAGGTAATATAAGGATAAATAAAAATGAAACAATCGGTAGAAAGGATTACCTCTTCCTCGACGTGCCTCCATCAAATTTCAACATAGGGCAATAGAGTAGGTCTTTTGAGATTCACAGAACCATTATAATGTTAATATGGAATTTAAGAAGAAAATATTCTAGGTTTTTATAATATTTAAGTCTCACAATAGAATGAAGAGGAGAGGGAGCAATTTTTCCTTTATATGAGTGGTGAAGGGATCTTTAGAAATGTCCAAAAATATTAATTTATTATAAATTTAATTTCTATTTAAAATGGTCCAGAACTAATTTAATTATTATATATAATGGTTTTAGTACAAATGAACATTATAAAATAATTTTTAGACAAATTTTAAATATATTTTTATCCTTAACTTTATGGCTTAACCGATATTTTACCCTTTTTTATATTACCGTGATATCATGTTTTTTACACATTGTGGGTTAATGAAATTAAAATATCATGTTCAATGACCCACAAAAAGATACTTCTAAAATAGTTGGACTTATGTTAACCATTTGGTAGAATTTTATAGTTTTATGAATTTAATATCATTTAATAAACAATTCTATGTCTTATGTTATGAATTATGTCAATTTTGGATAATATTTAAATTTGAATTTTTTAAAAATTCATAAAACCTTATTTGTTCAAAAAAATTAGATTATATCATTAATAATATTTCAATTTCATCTAGAAAAGTAGTGTATTACATAAAAATGTTCAAATTAAATTTTATATTTATAAATTCATTTATTTGAATGTTTTGTTAATAAGGTAATCACTACATCTTAATTGTGTCATAAATAAATAAAATTATCTAATGTTAAAAAATTATAAATAGACTTATTGATGTATGAAATCGTTTTATATTTTTAATTAATATCTATAGAATATATTTCAGTTGTATAACAATATATTAAAAACTATTTAGTAAAAGTTATATGTTTATGTTATAATCATATTTACTTTAAATTAATTCTTATAAAAGATCAATTTCACATCCAATTGAATTCATGGTGTCCCAAAATCGACCCAAGGATTCCAATGGTCTGAAATATCTCATACGATAGGATTAGGACATGTTTTGGGGTAGTTTAATATTATTATAATATTATTTTTACCCTTATTTACTAGATTTACCCTTTAAACATGGTAAATAAAATATTTTCTCATGATACTATTCATAATGTCCAAAAATAAAAGGTACCTATCAACATAATTTGATCCCTCATATTCCAAATATGTAATCGATTATTCTAAATTCAATAAAACATAAGATTCATTAATTTATAGAAAATTAATTCTCATTGTCAAAACCAAAAATCGGGTCTTTATGAAATAATGACTATCAAAAGATTGACATGTGTTTGTATCTAATTTAAATGTGTAATTACTTAAAATTACAAAAATTGTATTAAATAATAAAAATATAATACAACTACAATTTAAAACCCATTAAAAATATAATATATATATATAAATAAATTTGAAAAAAAATCTTTTTTCGAATTAAAATATAGTATTTTTCACTATTCATTAAAATTTTAATAATATTAGAAAAGTATCAAAAATTCAAAAAAGGTAATTTTTTTGTCCTAATTCTATAGATAAGGTTTATTTTGTCTAATTTAACTTATAGAAGTGTCAAAACTAGATTAAAAATTGGTGCTACATAAAATGCGGTAAATCTATATTTTTTAAAAATTGCTTCTTTTATTTGAAAATTTATTTTTATTCTCATATCATGTTATAAAAAATCTGTAAGATAAAATTTTATATATAATTAATAATGTGGTTAATAATATTCATAACAAGAAGTTCATATCCCATTAAATAAAAATATTTTAATAATATATCATTGTTTAGTGTAACTCTGTATTGTGTACAACGCATGCTATCAAGGAATGTATCTCTAGTGTGTAACACAAGACATGTTAATGATTCTTGTAGTGAATGATTCTTTTTTTGTTGTGTCTAAAATAATCCAAACATAGTTCATTTATACATTGATTGAAATAAATATTGAGTGTTGTGTGAAAGGAATTCTATCAAAGGATCTCAAAATTATGTACAACACAAGCCAATAATAGTGTTCTGTATATGGAAATATAATATATTGTTTGGTATATTACAAAATAATCTTAGTGTATCTTACAAAATAAGACATAAATTTGTGATGATTTAAGGGACCATCTGATTCATTGGATAAGAATGTACATGGATACCATTTTGTGTTTTCTATTTCCTTTTCTTAAATTTGAAGAATTTTTCATGATAATAATTACCTACTTGATTTTGGTACAGTATCACAATTGTTCGCGCCTTAAAAAATTTCCTATTCATATCCTAAAGAAATGAAGTTAAAATTTTCAATTTTGAAGTGTTTTAAATTCATGCAATAGAATGATAGTTCATTCCCTCTTTCTCAACAAAAAAGTTAGAACATGTTATCAAATACGCATAAGTCCACCTATCATGAAATAATACATTAATATAACAAAAAAATGGAAAATAACTAATACAATCCATAAATGGATAACATTACAATACACAAAAAATTAAAAATATAAAACATTACAAATAGATGAACTAAATATACATTACATTTATCTCCCAAATCTAATTTGGAAGTTCTTAGTTGTCACATTCCAAACATTTGAATACCTTAATCATGTATTCTTTTTAAAAATGATAATAAAATTAATTTTCATTTAACGTTAGTGAAAATATAAACACTATCAAATTTTTTCTATTTCTACATACCAAATCCCCAAAATTAAATTTATTGAAACAATGATTTCACTTTGTCCTTATATCACTGATAAGATAATTAACACTATAAAACATGTCATTATATCCTTATCCCTTCATTATGCGCATATCATGTGATTTCCAAAAATATCTGAAAAAATATTCATGGTTACTAGTATCATTCATGATATACTTTCAAATACATAAGGAAATACAATAGTGTAACAATCCTTAGATGTTTCTTTATTCCATAGTACTATTAAATTACTTATAAAACATTACTCTTTAAAAGATTGCAATCATTTCACTACCTTATTAAACCATAGAACAAGCTTCATAATTTTTTTCCTTAACACATCTTTCATCTCATATATCAGTTGAAGTCTCTTCATCGTCAGCAACATAAATACTACTCATATGAAAATGCTGATTCTCATCATAAGATTTTCCATTAGGGCATCGATTTTCATAATGCCCTTACATTTCACATTGTAAAAGTTTAACCGTCATCAATTTCTTACAATTACCTTTTTCTTTTTTCATTGTGTTAACTTAACATTTATCTTTATATTTAATTTATTTGTGTCCTTTTCATCACCCAAAGCATCTCTTAGTTCCTTTCAAACATTCTCCTCGATGCCTCTACCCACTTGATTTACATGATGAAAATTGAACTTTTATTCCTCTATGATCATCCTAAAACACCATCATTTTCATTTTATTTGTGTTAGGAAACATACCTAAGTTTAAATAATTGATCATATTATGAGATTTCTGATTTGAAATAATAATGTTGTTTCACCTTCCTAATCCTATTTAATTTGGTTTCTAATGAATAATATCATTCCATTGTCCATAATATTCTCTATTAAAATGAGTCCTCCTATTTGATGATATTTTCTAAAACCCAAAAAGAATAGTGTGATAGGAAAAAAACAACTAGGAAAACAAAATTATCATGCGGATGTACATTCAATATCTAACATCATAATTTTAATCATAGGTTATTAAATATCGTTTCCACAATTCAAGGAAATAAATAAATAAATATATATATATCCATAGAAATACATTAGAAATATCACTAGGGATCTCACTAATGTTTTTATATCCTTGTTCCCAATGGTTGACTAGACAATCTCTACGATTCCATATGTAGCGACCCAAGATTGATGTATATGGAAATTTAATTCCTTTTTCAGAATCCTTAATACAAGACACAAACAGATTTCTAAGGACCGTATTAGTTGAATGTTTTTAGAAACATGGAACCTAATATTCTATCATTGTAAAATATCTTCAATATCTCCCTAAAACATCGTGAACTTTTTTTTCCCAACATAATAAAGTCATTAAAATTATTTGGAAAAGAATACATAAAAAGGGTGATCTCAATTTATTATTAAGGTTAAATATGGAGGACATAAAACAAACAATAAATATTTGAACATAAAAACATAAACATAAAGTTCAAACATCAAAATCATGAGTCGTGAAATAAATCTTGGCAATACTTAAGGAATGGATCATAAAGGAACATTAAATGTGATAAAATAACACTGGAATAAAACATGTAATAGTGGAAAAATAATATGAACATAATATGATTTCCATTGTAGCAAAGTCATTGCTTCCAAGACCATCATAGTGTACATAGTTCATTACTGAACCAGGTTTACTTGTAGTTCCATCCATGGATTACTGAAGCTAATTTACTTTTCATTCCAGCACTATATTACTGAACTATATTTACATGACATTCAAGTCATTTCTATCTCATGAGATATAAATATTTACCCAATGAATTAGAGATAGATTTAGGGCTGACTCATCTCATAATGAAATCATTCTCACATGTTCTAGAAAACATAAATCATTCATCATAGAATAACCCATGAAATAAAATGGGATTCATAAACATTATTTCATTATAACAAAATCCATATAAGATAAATGGACATCATAAAACTAATTCCATCATAAATACAATAAAAAATGTAATAATAGGGAGAGATACTTACCCTATGTCATCATATATAGAAAATCATTTTTATTAAACACTTGAACTTAATTCCTGAGGAAAATATCTTTTCTTCTTCAAAAACATTTTCTTTTCAAAAAATGAAATGAAATTTTAAATGAAAAGTATTTAATTGAAAATAAGCATGACATATAGTAAAGGAATCCTCATGGAAATAGTTCTTTATTAAAGCGTAAAATTATTTTCATTCCATATAATTTAAAAAAATATTCACCTCATAGTCTTCTCACAAAAGTCAAAATTTACCTCGTATGGTAAATAAAATAAATATTCATTCCATACAATATAGTAAAAGTAAAAAATGGGTAAAAATGACTCAAAAATAAATAGATTAATAGTAAAAAAATTATGTAAACATTTTTGTAAAAAATTAACATGGACGATAAATATACCCCCATTAAATACTTATGTATAAACAATCTCAGGAAAAAAATGAGATTGAATGATTATCCCTTACTATAGGTCTGATTTCTTATATATGAGTCTAAAACTCTTGTATTGAAGGTTTATAAAAATTAATAACTTTTAACAAAACCATAATAATATTTATGATATCATATAAGATTCACCTATCACTTTATACTACATATTCATTTGTAAATTCCATGTTAAAGCAACATTTTGGTTAATAATAATATTATTTATCGTACGCATTTTAAAATATTATTCATGATATTGTTACTTATATCCTGATTTACTTATTTCCAAAATTTAAAACATGATTTATATATTATATATATTCCGTATATACAAATATATATAATAGAGAGATAAATGAAATGGAATACACTGTTCATAGAGACGGTAGGTTGTACGTATGCATGAACATTGTTTCCAATTCATAATTAAATTGAATGGATGTAAGTAAATGACATAGATATAAAAAAACACAGTAGTATTATTATGTCATATATTTCATGATTATTTATTATATATATTTTATTATCATTGTGGAGAAGAGATCTTATCACGTCGTGGATATGGTAAGTCGTACGTAGGCACGAGCGATGATATCATTCCCATAATTATTGAATGGTATTGAAGTGGATGGTGTATAATATATAAAAATTATTATCATGTTATAATAATCATATATTGTAATTATTTCCCTGATTATAACCATCCATGTATGGTGGTGTAAAAATACATATTACACCACGGCGTGGAGATGGTATGTCGTGCGTACGCATGTGCGGTGATTTCGTTTTTCATATGATGGATAGAAGATGAAATAGGGTTATTTAATATCAATAAATATATATATATATATATATTAATGATACTTATGTTATTACTTTAAAATGAAACAAATAAAGATGTGTAAGTAGAAGAATAAATAAATTTGAAATAATCAGTAGAAGAGATTATCTCTTCCTCAATGTGCCTTCTTTAAATTTCTTCTTAGGTCACCGGAGTTGGTATTTTTAGAAGACTAGATCCACTAGAATATAACTTATGAAGTTGAGAAGAGAATATGGTTGGTTTTGTCCAATCTTGAATGCTCGAAATGGATTGAAGAGGAAAGGGAGGACGTTCCCTTTTATAAGAGAGGAGAGGGGCACTTTAGGAAAATCCGGAAATATTAATTTACTATAAATTAATTTTAGATTTAAAATGGTCTAAAACATATTTACATAGAAGATAAGATGATTTTTTTAATACCCATCAACAAATATTTTTAGAAATGTGTTTAATTTTCTTTATCCAAATCATTTTGGTTTAACCCTTATTTTACACTTGTTAATTTTATCGTGATATCAAGTTATTTACACATTGTGGGTTATGATAATTACCATATAATATCAAAAGACCAAAAAATAGTTATTTATGAAATATTTGGACTTATATTATACATATTTATTAATATAATATTTTTGGTAATTTAATACCATTTAATAAACTATTTTATGTTTCATCTTATAAAATATGTAAATTTTAGATACTATTCATATGTGACTTTTTTAAAAAATTAAAAATACCTTATTAGTTAGAAAAAATGCATTAGATCTTCTCTAATATGTCAATTCCATCCATAAAATTCGTGGATGACATAAAAATGCTAAAAATAAATTAAATTTAATATTTATAAATTCACTTATTTGGATCTTTCTTAATGATGTAATCACTACATCACAATTGTGTCATCGATTAATAACTTTATCTAATGTAAAAAAATTCTAAATAAACAACAATGATAGAGGTAATTTATTTCCCTTTCTAGTTAATATAAATGGACATATATATATATATTATATAAATTTATAATTAAATTTATTTAGTAAAATATATTTGTTTTGGTTATAATTATCTTTACATTAGATTAATTATTATAAAATGTCAGTTTCACATCCAAGTGAATCCATTGGGTCCAAAAATCTACCAAAGTATTCCCATGGTCTGAAATATCTCATAATATAGGATTAGGACATGTTTTATGGTATTTTAATGTTATTTTAATATTATTCTTTACCCTTATTTACCAGATTTACTCTTTTTCCATGGTAAATAAAATATTTACTAAATTTACTATTCACAATATCCAAAAATTAAAGGTACCTATTAACACAATTTTAAGAATTTGATTCCAAAATTGGAATCCATTTTTCTAAATTCAAAACACATATTATTTAGAAATTAATTTAAAATTAATTCTTGTTGTCAAAACCAAAAATAAATTTCTTACGAAGTACTAACTATCAACATATTGCCATGTGTTTATGACCAATTTTAAAGTGAAATTACTTATAATTACCAAAATTGGATTAATTGATAAAATTATAATCCTATTAAATTTCAAAAACTATTAAAAATATAATCTAAATATATAAATTAAGTAGATAAAAATTTATATTCGAATTAAAATGTACTTTTTTTAATATTCTTTAAAAATTTAATTCTATTATTAAAATAAAAAAATAAAAAATGTAAATTTTGATGTCCCACTTCCAAAAAATAATTTAATTTTTTTTAAATTTAACTAATAAAAGTGTCAAAATATATATATAAAATGGTTGTGTCATCAAATAGCTGTAAAATGACATTTTTTTAAAAATACATATTTTATCTGAATACTTGATTTTTTTCACATAACATGTTCTAAAAAATCTGAAAATAGAATGGTAATATTATATAAAAATAAAAATGTCATTAATATTATTCCTAATATCTAGTTTATATCCCATTAAAGAAATATATTTTAATAATATATCGTTGTTTAGTGTATCTTGGTATTGCATACAACACGGGCTATCGAGGAAGGCCGATTTGGCATGTAATGCAAGCCAAGTTAATGTTGTGTATACATAAAGATGCATTTGATATTTCATATAACATAATGTAAACATAGTTAATTTATACATTGAACAAAATATATACTCAGTGTTGCGTGAAATTAATTATATAAAAGAAACTTGAAATTGTTTCAATCACCACTTAGGAATACTGTTGCGTATACTGCAATGTAATACGATGTTGCATATTATTCAATAAAATCATGGTTGATCTTACAACACAATATATCAAAAAAATTAAGAGGAATAAATCTCATAAATTTAAGGGTGTTATATTTTAATCCTTTAATACTCTATTTACCACATTTACTTTGTGTTCTCCATTACTATGATGATAAACTTTTATGATGGATGTTATTCATTTTTGATTAATAATAAATTGAATATATTAAAAAATATGAATATGTTGATTAAAAATATAGAAATTATTTAATTAAATTTAATTTCTATAATTTTTAAGAATTGATTTTAATGTATGTTATTGAAATGAAATAGAAAAATATGTATTAGAAAAATGATCAATTTTCGCAAAAAAATTGATTTTATTCTAAAATCGTGAATAAATTTGATTTTGATTGAATTAATTATAATAATTTTAATAAAATTAGACTAATTTTACTCACATATAATTCCAAATTATAATAGTTTTTTTAAATACATTTAAATAATTAAAATATTTTATAAAAACTGTATTTTTTATGATTCACCCGAAAACAATATTTTTTGGTAAAATTTAAAAAAATTATTGTAAGGTATATTTGACATGATTATGTAATAAATTATGTCCATTATATTAATTAGATTTCATTATATTCATAAATATATCTTTTAAATGATAATATAAAATATAAGAAAACCTTCTTTTTCAAAAAAGTGACCCTTTTATACTTTTAATATTTTATATCCTTATTTTATTTAATTGCTATAATTACAAAGTGAGTACATATTTAATAATATATATTCCATATATTTTTATTTTGAAAATGGTTCAACATATTTTATTTATTTTTTAACTCTTATTCATACCCACCAAACCAATGACTATGTTATAATGGTAATATTTTATTTTTGTAATATATCGTAGTACATTTATGATTGTTGTTGCATATAGTACACATCATCAAAAATATTATTCTTTTAAGTAATAATATATATTAAAATTTCTATGCGTTGTATACCATTACCTACCATGCCCCATATGTACATGTATGTCGTAACCGTGATTCATTATAGCTTATATTGGTACAAATCCTATAGTCATAGGTTACCATAACATGGACATCACCGCAAACAAAATTTATAATGGTATGTGGGAACATGGTTGGGGTATTAAGTCATTAAAATCCTCAAAAACCGATATATTTGAAACAAAAAAATGATAATATAAGGATAATATGGCATGTTTGTTTCCTCTACCAATTTGGGTGACAATGCTTATTAATTGGTAGCACATAATGGTAATATAGAACAACAATGTTCTATGTTAAACTATCCTACCTAGACTTAAACTGTATCCAACATCACAAACATCATTTTGAATGAATATAATTTCATCAATCATATAATCATGAAAGCATAGAGATCTATAACTATTCATAATCATTCACCCTAGTGTATTTTAGAAACATTATAACATATCACCCTCAATTATGGACCAAACATTTACTACTAATTTAAGGAAAGTTTGGTTTAATATTATTGATATTCCAGTTAATAGTTCATGACTATCATATTCTCTTTTAGCACCTACCCAAAACATTACATGGTTTGCATTTAATATATCATATTATGATCAACACCCTTTTCTATTAGTTTATTTAAAAATAATTATCTCTCAATAATCATTGGTATTATAAGACTCAGACAGATCAATCTCTAAGAAGAGATAAACCCATATTAATATAAACAAACTATAACACAATGAAAAAAAAACAATAGTTTTGCGTTTAGAAAATATAAATCCAATAAGGCTCACAACATACTCCAATCATTCAACCATCGTCCTAAATACCTTTCCATATAATCCACCCTATCAAATCATCAACTACATCAATCCACTACCAAAACATGGAAAACATACTATCTCATTTCAATCAATCAAACTATCCCATGGTTCACATTGATTCCTACAAAGGGATATATAAATTCAATGTATAAATGGATCCATTTATATTTCCTATAATAATAATATAATTTATTAATTAATTCAATATCATTCAATGTATACAAGTATATAACAATGAATTATGAACTCATATAACCATTAGTTATCAGTTATATCATCCATTAATATTTTTTACTGGCGTTCTCAGGTAACAGTTCATAGTGTTAATCAATTTTAAAGAAGATATACAAAATTCAATGAAAACTGTGTACATTATCCTCCTTATCATTCCATATTTACATTGTTCAAACAATTTAAAGAATGTTTAATATTCTAAGGAATCACAAATATTCCTAGAATAATTCCTTCACACTATCTATAAAATCACATGAAGCGATATCATGAATAAAATAAAAAAACCAAAAAAACCTTCCCACCATCCCTTCAATTATTTTATTCTAGATTCGTATATTTATTTGGTTAATATCAATAATTTAATCAATGAAATATTAACATGATAATACAATACAACATTTAATATAAATGAAATATTTAAATCTATTAAATTGATTAATAGCATTAATGTTATCCATGAAATAATGGGATGAGGGATTAGTAATGACAACACCAGTGGTTATAGAAAATACATTATTCATAAGGTCACAATTCCATGATGAGTTATATATCAAATAATAATAGGTAAAACAAAAATTGTATAGGTAAGTACCTTCATAGCGTGGAGATATGGAAAGAGAGGCTAAATAGAAGAAAAATGGTTGAAAAGAGAGTTACCTAGGTTTGAGGATATCTATTTCATAAGAACGATGACTTTTAATAATTATAGTGACACCACAAATTTTTATTCCAGACTATAAAACATATTTCAATGAAATGATATGTATTCTTGATTCTACGGTGCGCCTAAATATGAAGTTCACATCACAATTTACCCATATAGCTCAACTCTTTATCTTGGGAAATAGATTTTTATTTTAGTAAAATAATGAAACTCATGACATGACTAAGGATGTTATGCCACAAATTTCAAAATCCCAAGAAACATGGGAAATTTTCTAACCTTACTCTTTATCCCAATTAATCATATACAAAAATAATGTCTTGGTTCAAATTCCATAGTGCAAAAATATCTCATATGGAAAAACTATAGAACATGACCTACAAAAAATAACAAATTGAAAAAAATATCCAATCCATAACTCAAAAAATTTTCAAGTAAATATGTGAGATTTTAAATAAATATATAATATTCACTGATAATGTGTGAGTTTTTCCCTTCCCCAAAATTCTCTCAAAAATATTTATGTCATGAGTAAATCTACTAACAGTATGGAGAGATGTCCATCCTAAACTAGCATGGAACTAAAATCCCATATTTTCCTCCCTTATTTCTTGACTCCTCCTGAAATTATGATGCATTTTCACTATTTCAACTCATAGTGTGACATGTAATGTTATGCTATGGAATTGGATCTAGAAAAAATATGAAATTTTAAAAATCATTTATTCTGTCAACCTCAATACTTCCACCAAGAACTACTATGAATCTTTCTACCCCTAAGAAATGAAAAAATAAGGGTTTTGGAAAAGTTGGCCCCTTACATCAAATAAAAATAAACAAATCTCATCATCAAGAGTCAAAAAAATATGGAATCCAAATAAAAATTATATAGGATAAAACTCCCTATAGGATACCTCTTAGGGATCTCTATATAATTAAAATGTTACCAAATCACTATAATAAAAGATCACATAATCACACAAAATCATCTTTCTTTAAATAAATCACCATTTTATTTATATAGTCATAAAAAATAAAACCTAAAAAATGGGATATTTATAATGAATCTAAAACTCACACACTCATGTACACTCTTCTATGACACTATTTTACTACAACACATGAACCAAATAGATATAATATTATTACAACACCTTATCTTAATTATCCTAAAACAAGATAGGCCATTACATGAGTAGTTAATCATATTCAACATCCAACACACCCATATCAATGACATTGTAATCATTATAATGATACTAAACATAAATGAAGTGTGGAATAAATCCTCAATCTAATCCATATGTGAAGAGTGAACTAGTCAATATGCCACTATACTGACACATACCAACACATAGAATGGAATAATGAATCAAGGATAAATGATAATACAATGATCGATAATATGATACCCATGATGATGTGATACCATTATCAATAAATGTTCCCAAATATTGATCTCTATAGGCCTCTTTCTATGATTAATAAATAATTTCTAATGATGCCAATTTTCCATCATCCGCTTATAATTCACATACCCCTATCTAAAATACTCTATAAAAACATTAGTCTAAGAAAAGTTGAATCTCCATACTCATTAAAACATAAAATATATGTACAATGATTATCATTCATCATTTTTAATAGGTTCTTACCAATGGTAGATAGATAATTAATTTTTGTAAGAACAATCATTAAGGGTTGGTTCTTCGCCTAAAAACCTTAAAAATACAGAATGCTTGCACATGAGATGTATTCTAAAGTTTGGTTGGTATACTATATCTAATAATGAATCTATGGAGGAAAATTTATGAAAATTAATAACAAATATATAAAATCATGATGGAGATCTCTCCATACCTAGGAGGTGAAATTAATATCACTATAAGAGATGAATGTCTTTGGAACCCAATACATCCCACAATCTACGCCAATTAATTCTTCAAAAAAATATTAATTATTATTGACACCAAAATCACCATGAAGTTAGATTAATTCATCAAGAGATCCATAATAACCTATATATCAACATATCCACAAGGGGACTGAGGTAAACATGTGATAAATACATTAATATTTTCTCCCAATTTCACTGTGAATATCCAATGGATGAAGCAACCCACCATCAATACAATTGTCAAACTTTATGTTATATTAAACCAAAAAACAATTAAAATGTTATGCAATGACTCTATTATTCCTTAAATAATATAATTGAACTCTTAGGGAATAATAAATATTTCCAACACAAGGATGTGAATCAAAATAAAAATTTTGGATCTCATAAAGAATTACATCACGTATTTTTGAGGGAAAGAAGAACCTCCCATTGAATAATATTCATTGTTGATAGTCATATGAAAATATACCTGGTTCTTTACTAGAAACAATTCAAATCATCCAAACATCATCCTCATAATTCTTGAACTGATATTCCTCCACTTATTTCTCTACAGATGACTATAAGGTCATTTTTTAGAGACACATTATATCATAAAAATCCACTTTTTCAACGTATTTTATTAGAATCTCCCAGAAAACTATCCAAACATATCTAGACTCATGGAAAAAATCACTACACAACTTCATTATTAGAAAATGAGATAAAACAATCATTTTTCGTTATGTATAATAAATATCAAACTCATAATCCTACAATAATTTTATCCACTTCAATTGTTGTAAATTCAATTAATGTTTGGATAAGACATAAATCAAACACTTATTATCTATAAATACCATAATATACACACAAATGAGATATATATTCCCCAAACGTAAATAAAAAACAATTATGGTTGTTTTTTTATCATTGGAAACAAAGATATATTCATAAGTCTACAACTATTTATAACCAAATGAGATAACTACTCTAAACTGCATCAAAAAACAAACTAATATAATGTTTGAGTTTTCATTATAAACATCAAAAGTAACACATTCTTTTGGATAATAGATAACATGAGTACTAACCAACATCACCTTCATATACTAAAAAGGTATCTTGGAACTAGTCATTCTATAAAAAATGGATCCCTCCCTATGAAGGATACCAAAGGTATTGTAATCTAAAAGAAATGATAAAAAAATATCTAGTAATAGAATATAAGACCAAAAATTCATTGCACATCCACTATATTTTGTGGGGATAGAAATGATACAACAACATTAGCCTTTAGGGGATCCACTATTGTTCCTCACTATGATATGACATTTCTCAGAACCATACCTCATGGGGTTGTACGTTACACATCAGCATCTTCCAAAACAACAAATGACACCATAGAAACTCAAAACTGATAAAAAATGCTCTGTATGCTCAATGATAGAATCATAATACAATATTAAATTTTCAATTAACTCCAACATTAATAGGTCAAAAAACACAAGAAATACATAATTCATCATGCCTATTAATGTTTATGGGAAATTTATGACATTGAAGCGAATCACCATCAAATATTAGTGGTCAAAATAAAATTTAAAATAATTCTTAGGAGTATCGTTACCATTTCCCCACTTATGTTGAAATCTTAACCATAGATAATCTTTTAAAAGTAACTGGATCCCTTTATATGATGAAATGTCCATCAAGATAAGAAGTGGGTTATATTTATTCAATTTATACTATGTTATATTTTTTGATACAAAGTCTTAGACTTGAATCTTCATAAACAAAACTAAGGCACCCTATGGTGACACATTTAGGTGAATAAGAACTCTCGATAGAAGACCAAAAATATGAATTACTAGGTCGCAAAATTTTGAAGGTGATAACTATATGAAGGAATAATTTTCTCAAAGAAACATGGTTGTAAATAATAGTATAACTTTATCATTCATAGAGTGGGTAATATAACAACCTCCTCCATTAATATATCATGGTACACTTCTATAACCTTGGTAAACATAATTGGTTACACCTATGATGAACTCAATATAAACCTATACATTATATAATATAAGGTATCAACAAGAATTTATCCCATATAATGAAATCTATCATTTAAAAACATATCATAAATAGTTCTAGGGTAAAAGAATATCTCCCACCCCCTAAAGTATACAACAATATCATGCATCTTATACAACCAACTCATGTTGATGATGATGTCACATTGTTGTATCCCTAAACTCAATAAATTAGTCAAAGACTGATCTTACAATAAAACCATATCACTGTATTTATAAACATTAATCGAGATTTCATGACCTTCAACTAGTGTAGTTAATTCTAAGGGAAATTGAAGATAGTACCGTAATAGATCAAGTGAAACAATGTAGTGTGAAGCTCTCAGACCAAAAATGGTATACACCCTTGTAGAATAAAGGTGGACAGTACATTGTATGATGTTTGGGTATCCTAGCATTGGGAAATCTAATTATTATGCTTGAGTACATCCAACTTCATATCCTCTTTTTCCCTAATGGATACCACCTTTATAGTCATGAAATACTCCTTTTCCCTGAGGAAATGGAAAATCAGGTTTTAGTGTTCTTTCAGCCTATATTCTCTATATCAATAATAGGAAAGAGTAAATTTTTTATATCATTTTCGTTGAGGATATTATTGCAATGAATATACCTAAATCTAACCTCTTACACCATGATGACTACCTAGGATGATAAAACAATATATATTTTGATTCTCACAAACTCTATATGAAAATAAATTAATGTCCCATCTCCTAATAGGGGCCTGATAACTACCACATCTAAAAAACATGATAAATAAGGTTGGAACTAACTCCCTTGAATTTGAAACATAAAGTGAATGGGAAGTTGATAACCGTTAGACACAGTTCTACACCATATGTATTCTTGAATAATTCCTTCTTATTGTCATCTGATCCTAGCCAACATCCTCTCAATAACCTCTTCCTTTTACAAAACATCAAGATATGCTGGTAATGTGAATTGGAAAACCTGGCATTGAATTTCTGCACATAAAACCTCCTAAAAATGGATCTCTATGGATTTATCATCTAATATGTGGTATAGAGCATAATAGATTATATTATTGAATCAAATAATGAACTCCCAAATACTAAATTTCCCTATAATAGTGTATGTATCTTATTATGAAAACATTCCTTCACCATTGAGGAAAGAAACAAATCCTGAAAAAAATCCCAAAATTTCATTCAGGGAATAATTGACCCCTCCCTATCCCTAAGGAACAAAATCTATCATTAATGATATACTCCAAAAAAACATATAAAATACAAATATAATTTTATCCTCCATCTGTGGATAGTTCAAAATGAAGGAAATAATTGCAACCTTCAACGAATCCTATAAATCTTAATACGGAATAGATTTCCTATACTCATATAGGTTCTAATATTGAAACTCTCAAGAAATATTCATCTGAGATTCATCATTGTCAGTATCAACTATCTGGTGTACTTTATAAAAATACTTCTAAACATACTTATCAAGAACCCAGAGAAAATATTGATCTAAAATGATACATATAAAAAAGAAATATCTATGTAATCTTAATACTGGAATATGGAACACATAGTATTAATTAATTACATTACCATAATTCACATTATCTATCAAATTTATTCACAACTGTAGATAGTAATGATGGGTGATCTTTACTTATGTATCTTACCTATAAGTAGCATCACTTAATTTAGTAGATTTAGTAATATTTAGATCCATGAATTAGATTTTAGGGGGTCCTAAAATCCTTTTTTGTAGTTGATAACCATTACATGCATCATGTTCTATGATTAACTAATATAATTTCTCTACCAACCCCTGATATCCACACTAGTTTCAATCCCCAATATCTATATTTTAACTAATCCATAATCTATTATAAAAAATTGTCATAACCATCCACCACAAGAACCCTCGTGTGTATATAATCATGACAAGAGTGATTCTTGATGATTTCATGCAATAGGCCATTGGTCGGTGACATGAACTAAGGGTATAAAATATACATATTAGGCTATAATTTCCATCATGAACAACAAAATAAGGAATAAACCACCAATAATATTTATAATAAAAATAAACTTATCCAAATAAAATAATTTCATACAATTTAACACCAAAATAGTAAATCTGGCATTGAAACACCTTGAAAGGGTCCACAAACTGAAGTTGCTTCCAAACAACCTTCACTAGCTAACAACATCTAACTCGATATCCCACTCAAACCAACACATGAAATTTATATATATATAAATGATTATATATTTATTCTCTGTGGGATCATCTATAAAACCTCTCATGAAAACATAAATGAAGTATAATAAAACCCATGAAAATTGTAGGAAATCAAATGACACAAAAATCAGGTAAAATATATTCATATCTTGGAAAAGGATTCCTTGCTAAGAATAGAAATAAGGTATATAACTTAATATAGAACTCTGTATATAATAAAGGTACCCCACTACCACTTTCTCACAAAACCAGTCACCCTAAATCCCAACATCATACATTCTAGTTCTTTCATCCCCCCCATATATCATATCACACATTCATGTTATACATCACAAACATAACATAATCAAAATAAAACTACAAATCCAAGAAAAAATACCATATATGAATCATCCTAAAATCTATATAATCAAATAATAAGATTTATATCCATTACAACCAATGTATGTATACACAATTCCATAAGTCGTTATAGACCATGCATAAATACACATATATAATCATAATTTATTTTAGCATTGATATAAGTATATGTCATAACCATAAACCTCTATATCCGACATATATATATATATCACAACAATGATTCCTTACCACTAACATGGGTTTGAATCCTATAATTATAAGAAACTATAGCCACGAAATTCTCATATACAAATTCTATGGCTGGAAGAGTGAGTAGAGAAGGGGGAATAATCATTCATTTGAATAACTGATAACCTTGATGTTGGAAATAAAACACCAATTACCCAAGTATAAATATGGTTGTATGCTGTCCCTAATTAAATAGAATGGGTTGCATAATAAATATCATATGATAATGTTAGTATAACACACAACCACTCTAAGAAAAACTATCCTATCGTAGACTCAATCTATAACTAATGTCTTGCATAACAATAAATCTACCATAACAATGGACTAGAAATCCATTAATACATAAGATTGAAAGAATAAAGATCTATTGATATCCATAATTGGTCACCACAGTTAATTAACAATCATTTATAAAAATTCGTCAATAATAATGGTTCAGTAATTATATAATCGTATAGAGACATAGTGATTTCATATTCTACATTTTGTGTTCCATGTTTTATAATAATTATTTTTTCAATTAACATTTACCCAAACCAATCCATGGTTTCTAGTAAAGATAACATTCCATCATTCACTATCATTTTAATTTTTCATACAATTCATTATCACTTCATAATCTAGGGTATTCTTTGACTCAACACGACTAATATCAAAGAAGATATACACCAACAATGAAATAATAAATATTTAGTGAGAAGAAAATAAAAAACAAATGCTAATAATTATTCAAATAATAATCATACAATGATCTTATCTAAAACCAACCTTTATAAAAAAAATCCCAACACCCTTCCATGTCATCTAGACTATATCACCATTAATCACATCAATCCACTACTACTACTAAAAAGAAATATCCAAATCCTCCCCAAAATAGCCAACCATAATATGTGTAATTTTAATTCATTGTATGATATCTATCATCTCAATATATGAATGATTTTAATCATATTTCCAATAATAAAAATATCCTGAAGAAATCATTGCTACATTATTTAAAGCATATTATCTAATAGTGAATGATATCTGACCCAAACCATAAATTAGATATCAATTAAAATATCTATTAACATTATTTACCATATGGATTAGTCAATTCATTATGAGAATATTAGACTATGTAATATTTTAAAAAATAGAAGCTAAAAGAATCTATATTCATCAAATTAAAAAACTAAAGAAACACAACCTCTTGTTTGACAATTTCAAAGATGCTATAGAAAAATAAATGAATTCATGATTAATTATATTTTATATTTTATTATATTTTTATTGTTTAACAAATTTCAATAATGACTATTATTCCAAGGAATCATAGATAATCACATCGTCAATATTTTACACTCTCTATCAAATAACATTTTGAAATATCATAAATAGCATCATAATTATGAAAAAAACACCACCAAAATACCTTAAATTATTTAATTATTGATTGAAATCCTTATTGGCATAATATTATCCATTTATCCATAAAAACCTCAAAACATATTTCCATATTAAAACATAAAATAAAGTAGAATATTGAAATCCAATATCGTGATATGAATATTGATTTTTCTCCCAACAAGTATGGGATGAGGGATAATGTACACAAACAAGAAAAATCATAGTGAATCCATGATTATTACGAATATCATTCCATCTTGAATTGCTCATTATAATTGAGAAAAACCCCACAAAATAGATTGGTAAAAAATACCATATCATTGTGAGAATAAATGAGGGAAGATAAATAAGTAAAAATGTGGAATATCGACTGACATTTTTTCATGGATCAGGGTAGCACAATAAAATTACTATGAATTGATCGCATATCACTACAATTGTCTAAAATAACCCCCAACAACTATGGTTTTTAGAGGAGGAGTAAATTGGAAGAAATTGAGAGAAACATCAAATTTATAGTCATCCATGGAAGATGTAGTGTGAGGTAATGATATGAATCAATCACACCATGACAACACTAGAACAAAATATTGTGGCTTTATTTCCCCATTCAGATCCCCATTTCTGACAATCAACAATTGTTTCTTCAATGGAAATATAGAATATCCAAGAATGACTAAGGGTTTCAAGCCACTATCTTTAAATCCCCATAAATATCATAAGATACCCAATCTCTTCATCTTAATCAATCCTATAAAAACATGACGAAAATGATCAAATTCCAGAACAAAATGATCTTAAATATGATAAAACTATGGAACATGAAAACCAAGTCTTAACATCATGGAAATTAATATTCACACTGAGACTATGAAAATAGATAGAGAAAACATGAGGTATTTAATCAATAAGTTATTTTATATTTTAATACACAAGGATTTTAACATTACCAAAACCCTCTCTGAACATGTGACACCATGAATAAATCTAATCACACTATAACAAGATATCCAACCTAAAACAATACGGTTACCAACTCTAATAGATATGTTCCAAGGAAATGAAATGTTCTCACATCGTGACATATCTTCCTAATGAAAAATCACATTTTGAAACATACCATCAGTCAATGGAACAACCCTTCTATTATAAATCTAATCTTCAATGTCTCCATCCTTCCTTCTACATCAAGACATTAAGAGTAAATCCAAATACTCTATCAACATCTGATAAATAATAAAATAAGTTCTAATGGAAATCTATAACCATTGGAATATTATTTTAATTCATCGTTAGAAATAATATAATAATCAATTATTTTATTTTATAAAGAATGAAAAACAGAATACACATAAGTGTGTGATGTCATAAAACATATATTTGATTTATATAATTGTTCATCCCAATCATTGTGATATGATTTTGAAGATAAATCATCATAATAACTCTAATTTATATATTCATAATATTATTTGGATTAATTCATATTTATATTTCTTCTTGATTTTATGATTCCCTTCTCTCACTTATCTCATCTATCATTTTTCCTTATGTTTCCAAGTATCTGTTATATCATAATTTTTTTGTATAAATTTTAGAATGAATTTGATATTACTAATATATGCTCAACATTATAAATATATTAAATTCCTATGATATTGGATTCCATAGTAGTGTTCTTCGAATAAAATGGACCCTCCCTCAAGACATCAAGTATGGATGCAATACTAGTTAATTATTAGTTCTTTGTTATTGTGAATTTATGAAAGATAGAACGAACTATATAATAAAAATATTTCATAGATTCAATAGATCCTTGTATAACTCTCATGTATTATTCAGTAATCATTAAAAATTTGAGTATGTATGTCCTTCTTAGGACCATTAGAACTGAACCATATTTTAGTCTTCAAATAAATTATGGCACCTCCAAACACTCATTACACTAATAAATAACTAGTATCTAAATGCTTTTATATATATCATAATATATATGATCTATTGATTCATTTTTCTCAATAGTACCTTGTATAATGTGTTAATCATTTTATATAATCCCATGTCAAATGTGAAATCCCCAACATGGTTCTCCCTCACATGATAGAGTTGGGTCTCAAAGAGACCTCAACCACTCATTACTTAATGAAAGTGGCTACCAACTAGTTTCTATTGTATAATAGATATTGTGTAGAAACTACACCCCATAGAATAAAATATTAGTTTTAATAGAAAACAGAATAAAAAGTCAATATAAATAAAATACTAGAGGTAAACTAACTATATACAAAACAATCCAACATAATAAAACCATGAAAGTTAATAGTAAATTCTATACAAGCATCCAAATAAATGAAATCCTAAAAAATATGCCTAAATTGGTCTCTGAAGACATTCATGGTCTCGTATTCATGGCATATTCTTAGCTAAAAAATGAAATCCTAAGCATAGGTCCCCTTAACTATAACATCCTATGTTGCTCAAGGATGTTCAAAATTCAATGTTATTTTTGAACATTTAAATTGGTTGATGGGAAAACATTTATTTTGAGATTTTTAGGTTGATTCCTAGTGTAAAAACACTTTAATATGTTGTTCATTAATGTGTTTTGATGATTGGTAAGTGTATTAGGGGTTCATTTAGTTTGTGGTAGTGTTGGATTTCAATAATCTAATTTCTTAAATGAAATGGGTTTGTGTATGCTAACACTTGGTTATCGCTAACTATGAACCTAAAATGTGCAGCCATGTAATTAGTGTTACATGGATTGAGAAACCTTGAACCTACGGCTTCACAGAAGTTTTATACACCTATAGTAAATTGTATAGGTGACTACATAGTATGACCATGATTTTATCAAACAATACAGTTAGTCATGCGAGGGGGTGGACCTTTGGAAAGGGGGTGTGCATGGTTGAAACATAGTTAGCCAAACCATGTACCATAACCATAAACCCCTTAAAAAGGGGGATATTAAGATATTTCCATTAACATTATTTTATAATTTATTCACCCCTTTTTCTCCTTATTTTTTTGCATATAAGTGGAATCTTTTCTATTATCCCCTCAAGATAGGCTTTGAAAACTATTCTCTATTGAGGATCTTAACCAAGCTTCATCAGTTGTGCTGGATAAAATAGGTATGGCTACTGGTCCTTTTAATTATTTTCTTCTTTTATCTTGATGTTTGGAATTTTAGTTCCATATGATTTCATATTCTCTGTCTCCAGGTAGTTTGTTAGATTACTCATTCTCTTCCTTTAAGGCTCTTATTAGAGTTTGATAATCAATGTGGTTATTCCTAAAAGTATAAGGTAGGGGGTTCCTAGATTTATTCTCATTTCTAAAAATTCTATCGAATATGTATTTATATATACATGAGTGGGGTGGACATGTTGTAACGATTTTATTATCAATTTTGTTTTTATTATTAATGGTAGATGTTGGTGGGAAATTCCATGTTAGTTAAAATATGTTGAAGTTCGAATGGCATGGTTTGTGTGGAATGTGTTTCCAAATTTTTGGGTAGTATATTTCATTCATTTAATTTATATATAGATGTTATATGGTTATGTGAGATCCATTTGAATATGTTGGTCTTAGCTTAAGATTCATAGGATGATATTGATTACTAGTATTGAGAAGATGATTTTTATCAGGTTTAGTTGGATTGGTACAATCCATACCATAGTTGGGATATGGGGTTACTATGTGGTGAAAGAGTTATTTTGAATAGTATGGATTAGGATGGTTGGTTATTACCACCCACCATTACTATATGATAGCACTCTATGAGATATATGCACAAAAGATAAAGACTCGTTAAGATTTTTATGAACACATGGTGTGTATAGAGGCCTCTGTTGTGTAATCATGTTAGTGGATGGTGATGACCATAAGTTATCAAGGAGGTGCTCACTATATAAAGCCACATGTGATGGTGAGTAAGACCATAAGATGGGGATTGAGGATCTCTATGAAATTGAGGCCAATGGGATATGATGATGGATGTAAAGATATCATCATGAAAAGTGATTTGAGGTTTATGATCCAATGGTGGGTGTTAAAAAGGATGTATGAGGGATTGGTGATCTGTGTCAGTGGTGTTTCATTGGGATATTTCTTTTAGATGACATGTTGTAAAGGGTTTATCATTTAGAATGAGGATTAATGTGAAGTGTATAGGAATGGGAGATTGAGGGCTCCCTTGTATGCATGATAGTGGATACATAATTCCATTCTATAATTGGATGATGTATTTAAATACTCCTTTGTGGATGTTAATAACAAGTGGTGAGGGTTAATTTTTTGTGTGATTTGATTCAATTTTTTAATCGTATAATCATAGATATAGGACATTCACTTGTTTTTGGTTTCCTTATGAGTTCATAATCACACCCTACATCGTACCCTCAATATTAATGTGGAATTAATGAATTTTAGGTTAGGTTACGAATTAGACTCACGGTTTGGACCATAGAAAGAAGGGATATTCTGCAGGTGCATGTGATAGATGGTAGTGGACCAGGTGGTTCGTCTACATCAATATGAAGTTTTTTTTTTCATTTTCATATGTTCTTATATGATCAACCCATGGTTGATGATGCATGATTTTTATGACTGTCATGAGATATATACATTGTCTCATATGTATCTCTGATTATTTTTGGCTTGTTATTTCTATTATTTTTATATAATAACCCATTGTGTTTTGAAGTTTTTTCCATAGTGTTTTTATTATATTGAACATTATTATTATTATAACTAGAGGGTATGGTCTCCCCCACATCACCTAAATATACCCTATAATTCAAAAGAATTTGGATTACAGTGAAGTTTTCCTTATTCTATATGGCCCTCAGGCCCAGAGCATAGATTCATTGGCTCTCGGTTTAGGGTGATATAAGTTTTATTACATCCCATAGGTTCAATAGAAATATAGGCTATGTTCATATGATTTATATTTGGGGTTATTGGCTTGTTGAAAATAAATTCTGATATTTGGGATATAGTGTACCATCGACATGGATATAGTTGGGACTAGGTCAATAGCTCATATTTGGTGCATGTATCCCCATACACAAGGGATCAACTGAGTTTCCAGGGGATGAAAATTGATGTTATTGTTCTGTGATTTTTATGTTGATTTATTTTTCACCTTGAGTGGAATTATTGGATTTGATTTCATTGGCTTATGAAGTTATGACCCTTTTCCTGGTACAGAAAGGGAGGAAAATTCATGGGTCATGACAGGAACATATGTTAACCAGAAATATGTACATGACAGAGATTGTCACTTAGAAACTAGAATATAGGGATGGGGTTGAGCTGTTTAAAGTGTCAACAACAAGTTAAACAGTGTTTTACTATATGGATTCTTTGTAGAATTATACTCAGTTATCCTAGGTAAGTGGTCTTGATGATATTGATATGTGATCTTATGTGTGTTGGTATATGTATGGTGCTGATGCTCAGAATGCTATGTAGGAATAATGTAATTTGGTGTGATATTTAAAGTGTTATGAAAAAGTTAAATAGAATTTTCCTACAATGATTTTTTGTGGTATTATACTCTACCACCCCATGATTGTGATTTTTGGTATGTTTGTTACACAATGACTGACTAAGATATTGGTAAAAAAAGGTCCATTGGGTTGGGTGATATGTGATATAGGTTTAGTAGGGCCATATAAGGGCAGTGAGATGATCTTTTTGTTACATATTTCCCTATTTGGAATATATATATTATTACTTTTTTGTACTAATCATGGTATTTTGTCCTAGCATGAATAATCCACGTTGGGATCTGGTGGAGTGTCATGAAGGTGTAGATGTGGTTCTACCAAATTAGCATGGGAGGATTACCATGAGGGATATGATGATCATTATAGCATCCCACCATTTTATTACATATCTTTTCATTACATTTTACAAACAGAGGATCTTTAAATTATACTTTCATTGAAATAAAAAATCTAAAGCATTATTCTAATCCACTTGTAGGGATTGATCATAAGTTCTTCCTTAGTAAAATTATTTCATCTCCTAACTCGGAGTCATACATCAAAGGAAAGGGTGAGCGGAAGGCCCTGTAAAGAAAACAAGGGAATCATTTTACTTGTGAAATCAATAAGAACATGATAAAAAAAATTGAGAAGAGAAATGGAATTAGAGGAATATCATAATGAAAATAACATGAATCATAACTTGAATATCTGTCTACAAAATTTAATATATATATTCATGAATGTATCACCAAGGTTCATCCCCAAGGTGTCATAAAAATTACCAAGGTCATTCATCAAGGTATCATGAAACATTGAATCTCTAAAGAATGAATTCTATACCTAATGTATTCGAGCGCTATCAAGGTGCACCTTTAATATTTTTTTATTTTCAAGTGATCCACATAGATAATATTCATGCATTTTATAAATAATCCAAATAGAATCATCGAAATGGGTTTCATGTCAAAATCGTGACGTTTAAAAAGCACCTAAAAATAAAACCATTATGTCATTAATAACCCATTGAGAGGGAGTGAGGGTTATATATATGTCAATTATAGAATCAAATAGATAAATTTAATGTATTTATGAATAAACTTGGAAGTGAAAAAATATTTGGGTATCCACATAAATAATACAAGATAATTTTTTAAGAAAAAGAAAGAGATTTTGGAGATGAAAATTCTACAGTATAATGGCTACATAACATTGTTTTAGAAAACATTTAAAAGAGGGGGGACAAGGTTCAATCACTCATAAATGATTCATAATAAATTATGGATACATAATAAGATCATGGTATTGATATTTTAGTGACATATCACATGAAAAGAAACATGAAAGAAAATAGAAGATGCTATTTCTTTTAAGAAAAAATTGGCAGCCTAACGGTGTCGCTTAAAAATTCAAAAAAAGATGAGAGTAGAAAGGGTATCTCATAATTTTTAAATAAAATGGACAGTAATAATAATATATAAGAAAATATACCAACATAATAATATTAAAACTAGAATACATAACCTAAAGGAAGTCATGAATTAAAAGAAGAGGGTGAATGGTTCCCTTACCTTGAAGAGTAACATCGAATGCTCGAAGGATGGGACATTGGGGGGGGGGATTGAGTGCCCCTTGGGAGGACACCCTTTGAGGTAAAAATAGTAGAAATTATTTGGGGATGTTTTTGGAAAAAAAGAATGAGGTAAAGTCTTGGTATTTATAAGAAAAATAGGGAATATTTAATTAATTTCCAAGGGACACCTCATTGGGGGTATTTGAAAAACCATGTTATTGGGCATGGTATTTTCCCATGGTATTGTCCACGTGGAACAAATCATAACTTATATCACTATTAAATAGTTTAACAGATTTAATACATTATGATTACATCATCTATGATATCGTAACACACTAGAAACTCAAAATTGTATTTTTACTATTCACCGAAAATTCAAGTGTTTCAGAAAAATCCCAAAAATTTACCCTCACCTAATATTAATGATCTGAATTAAAAAATGAACTTTATTTTAGGAAAATTATTTTTTAAATATTTATAATTTAATTTTTAAATAAAATTATTATGTATTCTAAAAAACAACTCTAAAACTATAAATTATTTTATAACACCTTAAAAAAGAAATCAAGGTCCCATAATATTATTGTATAACCATAAGATAATAAAGTAACAATTTATGATTTTTTTATGAAAATAAATATTCATTTTAAATTTTAAAATTAATTTTAAAATTTTAAATAAATGATTTATGACCTAAAAAAATAAAATAACTTATAATGTGATCATTTTTTTCACTTTTCAGATGTCTAAATTGTATTGATAAATTCAGGGGTGAAGTTTCTCTTTTTTGTCTGATTTACAATTCATTACTATTCAATACTATTCATAACGGTATTTTACTATTCATACATTACTATTCACCAAAAATAAGTTGATCTTATTAGACTATAAATTTCTTACTGGTCATAATTGTAAAAGACCATTTTTAGAAAATGATTTGACATTATTAATTATTCAAAATTTACTTCAATATTTTAAAATTCCTTTTTTCCAAAATTAATTAGTAATATGGAACTATAAATTAATCCTACATTAATCTGGATATTTAAAAGTCCCAAATTTAAACATAATAAGATATAAAAAATTTATTTATTCTAAGGGATTAAAAAAAGTATCTATGTCCTCTTTACATAGCCCATTATAACACATGTATAGGACTAAATGTAAAGTGTGATATGGTGATAGAATCGCAGGGAGGCTCGGACAACATTGCTTGATTAGTGATTTCTATCAGCTTGAAATTCTCCCATAAGCAATTCTGTTCAGGCTTCACATATTGAATCTCCACTTGGGCATGGTCCATAGCAAAGCCCAGAGATGCTACCTCCTTCCCATGCTCTGACAGATGGGCTTTGTATGGTCCAAGTCTACTGAATAAGGACATCGACTCTTCTTTCTGTATTAATTAACCAATATCACATGTATTTATAAACAATACTTATAACGTTAAGAGTTTAATTTCCAATGGTCATATTGATCAATGGTCTTATAACAGTCAAAACCCAACAGTATCCCTTCATTATTTAAAGGATATAGTTTCAGAGTATAAAATTAAATAACACAGATCTTTAGAAAAGAAATATTATTCAAAATTTCGGTTTGTTACAAGCATGAGTCATAGGTAGCGTCTTTGAGGTAGTTTGTTCTGTCACAACAAATGGAAGAGTTTGGTCCATGGCTAGATGTGTTGTTCAGGGTATTCTTGGTATGGTTTGGCTGGATTACTGATAGGGAAGAACTGTGAGGTGAGCCTTCCATGACATATCAGACACATAAGTGTTAGTCAAAACACCCACATTTATTTCAATGTGTGGATAGACTACCTATAGCAGAAAATTAGATCGATTCTATAAAGACCATATTCAATAAGATCAAGACACTTACAGGGAAGATGATAAATTTATATACTAATATTATTAGGGGTTTGGAACAGTTATAGAGGGTGGTATGGGTACATGAAATTAGGCATGAACAGATCACATGGAAGGATTTTGAGTCTTGGTGTGTCATGAACATTTTCCCAAAGACATTGAGGGTAGATCTATCCCATGATTTCCTGAAGTTGTAGTAAGGGGATACATCCATCATGGATTATTGTAGGAGGTTCAAGGACCTTTTACATTTTACACATTATATGGAAGGTGGTAAAATTTCATAGGTGATGATATTCAAGGATGGATTATGACATTCCATTTGGGTAAAGGTAAATATCTTCAGGTTTAACTCATTATAGAAGGTAGTAAAACTGGAATTGATATTTAAGGGGGATCTAACAGACAGCACGTATTTGAGTTGAGAAGTGAAATTAGGTGGTAAATATCATTGTCATTTATGTATCAATATGTGAGACTATATGTGTCATTATTAGGGTAGTTGGGAAAGGGATTTTGTTAGGAGGTTGAGGAGTAGGGCTTCCATGGTGTGCTTCTAGAGTGGAAACCCAAGTTATGTATAGACTCAGTGGGAGCAACCTCCAAAGGTGTTCCAAGAAGAGAAATAGATCGTCAATATGGAGAGATTATTTTGAAATATATATCAAATAGGTGGGATTTAAGGACCGTGTCAGTTTTATGGTTCTAAGGTAGGACCATGTGAGGTACTAGGATTGGTATTCAGGATACAATTATGTGCACAAATCATGGTAGGGAGAGAGAGACCCAGTAGTAGGGTTAGTGTCTAGTAGTACATATAGCTACATATGGAGGATATACTATGGGTAGTTGGGCTTTAATATAGGCAGATAAATATTACCATAAAGGTCTATAGAAGTTCAATAATCCAAAAATGGTTATAGGTAAACCGTGATCATGGGAATGACCATTTGGTGTTTAATATGAAAACAATTAGGGCATGAGGAAAACATGTGGTAGCCGAATTAACCTGGAATTGGTAAATATGTGGGAATTGATAATGGTTTGTGGTTTGTATGAGATGCATAGGCATCAAGATATTTTTTGGGAATTTTATTTTTATATATATGATGTGTTCTCATTTTGGCATCAGGTGTGATATAATACCTTATAGGAATCATGAGTGACGTGGGTATGAGATAAACATCTAATGAGATGTAGTAATAATGGTATGTGATGTTTGGATTTGTGCATCTGGTACTGATTGGTATGGGGCCATCATAATGTACATGGTTGGGTCAGGAAGCGGCAGAGTAGGTAATTCCAAAGGTGGGATACATGAGAAGATTTATCCACGATTAAGTGACTAGGGTATTTTAGGGTAATATTAATGATATTAAAATGGTTGGTATCATCTTGAAGTGAGACCACATAGACATGGGTGATCTATCAAAATTTTGGGAGGTTTAAACATCTTACCTTTTCAATCAGTTTGAAAATTCCATGTAATTATGATCTTTTCAATTGGTGGATGGGCCAACATTGTTTTTGAGATTTGAAGGTTAATTAAGAGAGTGAAAATGTGTTAATGTTTTTTTATGTGCATTAATTCAAATTTACTTTATCTAGGGGTTGGTATCGATTAGTTTTAGAATCATTCATTGATTAAAACAATTTTTTTGGAATGAAAATGGGATGCACACAGTTAGTGCATTACTAGTGCTAACCATTCACCTGAACCATGTGGCCCTATATGGGGTGTCGCAATAGACGAGGAACTATACACCAAGTTTCTCAAAACCATTTTATCCACTTAAGTTAAATTATAGAGCTAATCTCAAAGGATATACATGGTTTTTCAGACCATGCGTCTAACCTAGCGAGTGGGTGGCCCTTTGAAAAGTGGGTATGTACAGTTGGAATATAGTTAGCTATACTACATGGCCTAACTATGTACCCCTTTAAAAGGAAGAAATTAATACAATTCCCATTATTTCTTATATACATTATTTCCCCATTTTCCTCATCATTCTAATTCATAGTAGTGGGACCTCCTCTATTCTTACAATCTATTATTTTAGAATTATTCTATATTCGAGATCTAATTTGAGCTTCATAAATTGTATTGTATAACTAATTGTAAATATAATATTCCTCTTGATTCCTCAGTTAATACCATTCTTATTTTATCTTTATTTTTGTAATTATCTTTCAATCTAAGATCCTATGACATATAGTTTTTGTAAGATTGCACATTCTCCTCCATTACGGCTCGAATTAGAGGAAAACCATGGATGAGGTAATTCTAAATTGTATAATTTAAGTGTTAAATAGATTTATCCTTGTTTATACACATTATATGGAATTTATATTTAAATATGAATAATTAGGGTGGTCCTAGTTTGACCTTTAATTTTCCATTATGTTTATTTTATTAATGGGAGATATCGATTGGAAATTCCATGTCTGTTAAAATATGATGAACTAGGGATGGTATGGTTTGGTAGGAATGGGTTTCATAGTTTTGGGGAAGATGTTAATGTTATTTAATTTATTTAATGATTCTATAAGGTTATCTTAGTTCCTTAAGAATGTGTTCATCATGGCCTGAGATGAATGTGGTGATAGTGATCACCAAGATTGTGGTGATAAGTGTAACATCCCTAATCCGGGTGCCACTCAACGGGTGCCCCAAACCTGGTTGGTCACATCACCTCAAGCGCATTTCCCCAAACTCCAGAGGCTTCCGACTAGTAGCGAGGGCCAAGGACTAATAGTTGGGAAACTATGACCTCATTTGTCAAAGTGTAGCTCATCAAAGTGTAGCTCAGTGGAAAAGATAAATAACATAGAATAGTGGAAGCAATAAACAACATACAAATGAAATTGACAACTGAATAAAATAGAACCAACAGTCACATATATATAGATAAAGATGAAGCATATCACTATTCTATGAAACCATCCAGAACATGATACGCTTCAATACAATACAAAAAAACTCAAGTACAAGGTAAAACAAAAAACAAAACAAAACAGTGAAACAGGAGCTCAGCAGCATCGCAAGCCTAAGCTCGATCCCATGCTCTCCTAATACCCTACAACAATCATGTACCTATATAGAGACCCTTTCCCCTATTGATACCTGTAGAAATATAGTCTGTTTGAGCCGAATACATGACCCAAATAGGGTGTGAGAAATAAATCCCAGTAGGAAACCCTCAAAGGCATGTGCCCAACTGTCAGTGAAAAATGTGCAACAGTAGTGTGTAGTCATAAAATGCAATAAACTAAGCAGTACTCAAAAGTAACTAACTCTACCAGTTATGTTACCATTTTAATATTCATTTAACCCTTCCAAACCTGTGCTTTGACTTGCCAGGTATAACATATGAAAATCACTACGGTTATCATTTCTTTATAACACTTTCCTCATACATACTAACCTTACCCTTAGGTAATCAGAGTCACAAATCACAGGTAATTTCCCACAGGCATAAAAGATATTTCCCTCATGTGTATGAAGTTTCACCCTCAGGCACATAATCTACTATCCACAGGCATGAAAGGAGTTTCCATCTGGCTAAACAGAATATTGCCCTCAGGCTAAACAGAACACTACCCTCAGGCTAAATAGAACACTTCCCTTAGGCGTAAGTAACTGGGCCGAGCCCAAAAGATAAGCAAGAAACTATATAAAATTCCTCTCAAGGAAATCTAAAGCATGATAAATTTTATGGTATACCTTTGGGTAACCTGGCCAAATGGATAAACAGAGGAATGCACCCCCGGGGTGGTCCTGGATCCAAGTAGTGATCCCAAACAGCAGTTTAAACTTGTCATTAGATTATCTATACAATTCTAGATATCTCCTCAGCAAAGGCGTCATCCATAAAACACCCCAAACATGGATTCGTTGCACAACAATACACAAAAACACACATCAGTTGGTATTTAAACACCAGACCACCTACCTCGATCGCCCCTGATCGGTATACATGAGCGACGCCTCCCAAAACAAACAATAACAGAGTAGATCTGAGATTAATATAATCTTGTTCAAAATCAAATAACCTTCCCTTAGGAAATAATTGGCAAGAAAGGCTCTAGGATATGGAATAAATTACCTGTGCAGTTCCAAGGAGATCCACGACGTAGGAATCGAGTGCCCGATGTGCAGTCGGGAGATCCTCCAAGATCTAGCCGTCTCTCCCACTATACTCTGGAATTCTAAGCTTCCTCTATGAATATAGAAGGCTACTACACGTTTTAAGTGAAAAAACAAACTACACGACATATGATCTTAAGTACACGGCGTGTACTTTTCATCATTTAACTATTCTTCTGGCGGCTACTTTTCACCTCCAAACTATTCACTTGCTGATATGATTACACGGTGTTTATTTCTAAATACACAGCATGTACAGTCGCTCCACTGGAAGCTACATCCACCACCTTACTATTCACCTGCCGACTGACTACACGGCGTGTACATACCCACTACATGGCGTGTAGTTGGTTTTTACACCTTTCATCAGCGATAGTGCTACATGCATTGTGTACTCATCCCCCACGGCCAAAGTATATGGCGTGTGGAAAAGTACCTGGAGTGTACACACAAAATTTGGGATTTTACCCATTTTCCTTATTTTCTCAAAAACACTTAACAAAAAAGGAAAATAAGAAACTTGTACCTTAATAATAAGAACCAAGTTCATAAAAAATCCCATCTTAAAGCAATTCGTCCTTGAATTTCCCTCCCAAGGGTGGCAATGATAAATCTGTGAACAACATTGTCCATTGAGCTCATACGTCGGTCTCCCGCTCCCAGGTTTCATCCTACACTCAGCCATGCTACCATAGCACATGTATGAGAGGAACTGATCGACCTCGAAGAACCTTTGTTATCCTATCAATGGTACGAATCGGATGCTCCACAAAGGATGCATCATCGTGAAGCTCAACCTCCTGGGGCTAAAAAACGTGAGATGTGTCTGAGTGATAAGGGCACAACTGACATACATGGAAGACATCGTTCATGCCCTGGTACCTCTGTGGTAAATACTACTGATAGGAAACCTGCTTGACTCTCTCCAGAACCCCAAACGGCCCCGCATACCTTAGTGAAAGTTTACTCTATCTTCTAATTCGCCTGTCTCCCAACCTTGGTGAAACACACAAGAAATCGTGATCCCCGACCACAAACTCCAAGGGTCGTCTACGGTGATCAACATAAGATTTTAGACAAGACTAGATTGTAGCCATCTGCTTCTAAATCAATTGGACCTTCTCTGATGTCTCCTGCATGAGACGTGGTCCCAGTAAAGCTGCCTCACCTACCTCCAACCAGTATAAAGGGGATCAGCATGGCCTACTATTTAAGGCCTCGTAAGATGTCATCTCAATAGTTGCCTGAAAACTATTATTAATTGGAAAATTTTACCAGGGTTATATGCCTCTCCCAAGATCCCCCAAAATCTAGGATGCATGCCCGTAGCATGTCCTCAAGCACATGTATCGTACGCTCTGATTGGCCATCAGTCTGAGGGTGGTAAGCTGTGCTCAGAAGCAGCTGTGTACCCAATGCCCTCTGAAAACTCTACTAGAAACGAGACGTAAAATGGGCATCCCACTCTGAAATGATAGAACGACGTTCCCCATAAAGATGTATGACCTCTCGGATATATAGTTTTCTGATCTCGTCAACACCGAAGGTCTTCTTGATTGGAAAAAAGTGAGCTACCTTCATAAGTCTATCCACCACGACCCAAACGGCATCATTGTCTCGAGTTGACCTCGATAACCCGATCCTGAAATCCATCATGACATCATCCCATTTCTATTTCGGAATGGGTAACTGTTGTAATAGTCCATCTGGCCTCTGATGCTCCACCTACACCTGCTAACATCTAGAACATCTTGTAAAAAACCAGCTACATCTTTCTTCTTACCCGGCCACCAGTACTGACACCTCAAGTCACGGTACATCTTGGTAACTCCATGATTCACTACCCAAGTAGAATCATGAAACTCCCGCATCATCTCCTCGCGTATATAACCTGGAACCCATAGTCGTTCATGGAAACATAGTACCTCATCATCGCCTATCACCCAACCAGGAGGAGGTTCCTCACTTGCCACCAAATCCCACAGAACAAGGACTTCAGAATCTGAGAGTTGTCTCATCAACACTCTATCTAGAAGGGTAGAAGTCACAGCTAAGGAAGAATGATAGTTTTTCCCCTGACAATCATG
Organism: Viscum album; assembly: GCA_963277665.1. Taxonomy (NCBI): domain Eukaryota; kingdom Viridiplantae; phylum Streptophyta; class Magnoliopsida; order Santalales; family Viscaceae; genus Viscum; species Viscum album. Next base: position 1,350,284,612 of record OY728153.1, on the reverse strand, counting down.
CATCTCCAAATGCATCTCAGAGAACAAATCCATAAGCTGTCACTCACCACTAGCCTTGTGAACTTCTTGTGTATGAGTCTTCCAGCTCAGTGCATCTGCAACTGCACTACCCTTACCAGGTGTATAGGCAAGCTCAAAATCAAAGGACTGGAGGTATTCAACCCACCTTCACTGTCTCAAGTTAAAGTCACGTTGGGTAAATATTTTTCTAAGACTTTTTTGGTCCTTAAACACCACAAATGTTCTAAAAATAGATAATGTCTCCAACATCACAAGACATGAACAACTACATCAAAATCGAGGTCATGCGTCAGGTAATTCCTCTCATGTGGCCTCAAGTGCCGAGACCCGTACGCTACTACTCAATTTCCCTACATCAACACTGCTTCCATCCCAATACATAATGCATCACAGTAGACTGTATAACTCTTCCTTTGCTCTGGACGAATCAGAATAGGTGCTGATGTCAACCTACCCTTCAGCTCTTGAAAGGATATCTCGCATGCTATTGAACAAACGAACTTCATACCCTTCTTAGTCAACCCCGTCAAAGATGCTGCTAAGTGGGAGAGGTCCTATATAAAAACACCTGTAGTAACCCACCAAACCCCAAGAAACTTTTATATCAAACACTTTCTAAGGATTATCCTAGGAAACTAATGCTCTCAACTTCTCTAGGTCTACTACAACTCCTGTCTCTGAGATAATATGACCCAGGAAATGTATCTGGTCCAGCCAAAAGTGGCATTTTGAGAGCATAGCATATAACTGATGCTCTCTCAGCGTACTCAATACGATATCAATATGGGTAGCATGGTCGTGTCGAGTGTGAGAGTACACCAATATTTCATCCACAAAAACTACCATGAAAGAGTCTAAATAAGGGTGGAACACACGATTCATCAGTTCCATGAAAACTGCAGTCATGTTCGTGAGTTCGAACGGTATCACTAAATACTCATATAGACAATACCTGCTCCTGTAGGCTGTGAGAGGTATATCAGATGTTCCAATGCGCAACTGATGATATCTGGATCTCAATTCAATCTTCGAGAATACTCATGCTCCTTGAAGATGATCAAAAAGATCATCAATCCACGGTAAGGGATATCGGTTCTTAACTGTCAGCTGGTTCAGCTTGTGATACGCCATACAGAGTATGAGGGTACCATCTGCCTTCTTCGCAAAAAGGACCAATGAACCCCAAGGAGAAGTGTTGGTTCAGATGAAAACCTTTGACTACAACTCCTCTAACTGTCTCTAGAGCTCTTGAAACTCAGTTGTAGCCATCCTATAAGGAGTAATGGACATTAGTGCCACTCCTGGCACATGCTCGATAGATAAATCTACCTCTCGCTACGGAGGTAGACCTGAAATTTCATCTAGGAAGACATCCCTGATGTGATCAACTACTGGAGAGAAGTCCTTATGAAAAGTTCCCAGATCATCTAGATATAAACTCTCAGTCTAGGATATCACTCCACCTTGCCCACAATGCTTAGGTCAAGCTCAGCTCACCTGGACATCCCATTCTCCCTTGTATAGAAACTCTCTGACCTATGGTGACATGAGACTCACCCTTTGACGATAGGAGTCTTAAAAGGCTTGAAAGGTTACCACCCAGTCCATCCCGAGAATGACATCATAGCTCATCATCTCTAAGACATAGAGGTCCCACAGAAAGTGACACCCACCAGCCTCAAGGGGGAAATCCTTGCACTGACGCACACCAGCTCTTCTAGTCCCCAATGGAATGTCTAGTGCCATAACACTAGAAGAAGAAGAAACATCGAGCCCAAGGCACTCCAAAATGGGCACAGATATAAAGCTATGCGTAGGACCCATATCGAAAAGTACTTAACATAAAATAGAAGCTACTAGAATAGTACCTCTGACAGTAGAAGGTCTGCGATCCTACTCATGTTGGGTCTGTTTCACTACATATGCATGCCTAGTGCAGCGGCCCTGTGACACAGCCTGGTTACCCTAAGCTGATCCACCCTACTGCCTACAAGATCCTGGTGTCTGGTTACCACGGCCACAACCACCATCTCTTCCTTCACGCTGTGACGAATTCCGGTTTCCAGACTGGTAAGAATGTGTTGCTCCTGCTCTCGCATGCGGAGTATGCACAAAACCAATCTCACTAGACACTAGTAGAAATGCCCTGAAAAAGCGTTGTAGATGACCCATCTTGTTGTAATCTCGGTACTCCACTGGTTCACGGGGACATTGTGGCCTCGTGTGCCCCTCTTTACCACACTGGTAGCACATGACCTGCCCACCTAAGGTATTTCTATGGCTTGTACTGCCACCGTGAGAGGAATTCATATGCCTCTTCCTCTTACCAGAATCAATAGTACCAGAAAATAGATTTGAACCTCCCTAGCCCAAACCACTGGCTTCCCATAGGTTCCGTTCAGTAATCAGTTCCTGGTTCACAATAGCATGCATTGTAGGAAACCTGAAAACATTCAGCAGTGCTAGGATGTCATATTAAAGACTATCCTCAAAGCGTCTGGCCCTCAGCGTCTCTTCACCCCCCAGAATGGGTGAAAAAAAACTAATGCTCAGTAAAGGGACCAGAATAATCCATCACTGACATGGCGCCTTACTGCATATTCATGAACTCTCGAGCCCGATCTGACCTTAACATCCTTGGGAAGAAGAAGTCATAGAAAGCTACCTGAAAATCTTCACACGCCATGTCGCGGTGATGCTCAGACTGGGTGGTAAAATCCCACCACCTCTTGGTGGAATCATGAATCATATAAGTCGAGAGCTTGACCATCCGCCCAGGAGGTGTCTCGAGATGCTTGAATATCGTCTGCATCAAATCCAGCCATGACTCCGTAGCCTTTGGTCAGCCATCCCCTTAAAACATAGGAAGATGTTGCTACTGGAATATACGTGCACTACTGGAATTTAGTCTTTTCCCAACGGCAGTATACCAACGGTTTGCTTAAACTGTTGGTATAGTGAGCTTTTGAGAATTTCGGTGGACCCTTTCCCAACGGTTCACTGGAACCAATGGGAAAGGGTGCTAAAATCACACATTTCCCAACTGTTCAGTGGAACCGTTGGGAAAACTCACACCTTTCCCAACGGTTCATTGGAACCATTGGGAAAGGGGTGCTAAACTAACACATTTCCCAACGGTTCCAGTGAACTGTTGGGAAATGTGTGCCTTTGCCAACAGTTTTTATAAACCGTTGGCAAAGGTTTCCCCCAAATTGCAGATCACGATCTCCTCTCCCCATTCGGACAGAGCCCTAATCTATTCGCTCAGGTGCTCTCGCGAACCCCATCCGACTCCACTGCTCTCGCGAATCCGAACACCAGCACCCCCCATCCCAACAGGTACACCCAATACGAATAGGTAAAATTTGATCTCAACCATATTGTTGTAGTTGTTTTAATGAATAGATTTTTTCCAGGTGTTGGTGGTTTAATTGATTATTGAAATTAATATCTAAATAGGATATTATTTGTCTTTGTGAAGACTTCATTAATGTTATTGTATTCTATGTTTGGAAGGAGAGTGTTCAAAACATGTAAATCAGAGTTGGGACGTTTACATGTTTTGGATAATGGATTGTGGAAATTATGGATTGTGTTCAAACCAATTTGATATGTTTTGGATAATGGATTGTGGGGGTAGGGGGTGTCCACGGGGGTGGGTGGGTTTTCCACGGTGGTGGGCAGGGGTGTCCACGGGGGTGGGAAAGGCTGTCCACGGGGTGGGCGGTGCTGTCTAGGGGGTGTGGGCTGTCCTGGGGGTCTGGGTGGGGTGTCCTGGTGGGGGAGGGATGTGTGGGGTGTCCAGGGGGGGTGGTATGTCTAGGTGGTGGTGGTGGGGTTGCAGGGGAGGGGGTGTGGGCTGTTTGGGAGGGTGGGTGGGGCTATCCAGGGGGTACGAGGTGTCTAGGGGGGGTACGGGGGTGGGCGGGTTGTCCACAAGGGTGGACGGGCTGTCCACGGGGGTGGTCGGGCTATCAAGGAGGGGTGGGCGGGCTGTCCAGGGGGGGTGGGTTGGCTGGCCACGGGGGGTAGGGGTGTCTAGGGGGGTGGGCGGGCTATCCAAGGGGGTGGGGGGCTGTCCATAGGGAGAAGGGGTGTCGAGGGGGTGGGTGGGCTGTCCACGGGGGTGGGCGGGGCTGTCCAGGGGGTGTGGGCTGTCTTGGGGGTCTGGGTGGGGTGTCCTGGTGGGGGAGGGGTGTGTGGGGTGTCCAGGGGGGTTGGTATGTCTAGGTGGTGGTGGTGGGGTTGCAGGGGAGGGGGCTGTGGGCTGTTTGGGAGGGTGGGCGAGGATATCCCGGGGGGGTACGGGCTGTCCAGGGGGGGTGGGTGGGCTGGCCACAGGGGGTGGCCGTGCTCTCGCGAACCCCTCGTCCGAACATCATCGACCCCCGTGGACAACCCACCTTTTATCCAAAATTCCATAGATTTATACATTATTTTATTATATTATGTCTCAAATTATCTAAAATATGTGTTTGATGTTCTTCACGTGACCTATCATAATTCCTTCTCATAATCTATAGTGATCATGGGAAGATCCCATGCATGATTCATGATCACTCAAATTATTCTGCAGATCATACATAATGGAAGCCTTATAGGATGTGAGATGATTATATCTATAAAATCTACTCAGGTACCTGGTGAGGAAGTGCATATTAATTCAAAAAGGTAAATCGCATATGAGGATACCCTACTAATATGGTTATGGGATAAGGCATGCTCTGATGTGATAACACATTAAGTTCTTGTTGGTTTTACATTTTTTCAATAACACATTAGTATGTTTTTTTCACATGTGTAGTTGATACCATGATTATTTTCTTCCTTTATCGTTTACTTAAATGTATTTTCTATTAAAGTTCAATCCTATTGAATTTTTTATGACAAAATGACTTATATGAATTCTTTTTACAGAATGGACAGAAGATGGATGTATGAAACTGATCGTATCTCAAGCGATTTTCAAAACAATTTGGAGAGCTTTATAGATTTTGCATTTCACAATGCTTCAGATAGTGGTCGCATACACTGACCATGTTCCAATTGTGTTGGTAGACCTTGGTTGAGTCGTGAAGAAGTCAGCTACCACATAACCAAAAATGGTTTTCAAGAAAACTACTTTGTGTGGTATCACAATGGGGAGAAAATGAAATCTCAAATTGGTGATGATCGAAATGAAAGGACTGGAATGGAGAATTTGTTAGATGATCAGTTTCCGTTTATTCGTCATCATGAAAAAGAAAGGATTTCGACTTAAGAAGATGTCTATATGAGGACAACTGATGCATCTAGTGAAAATGATGATATTGATAGGGTGAAAAAATTGAATGATGCTGCCACGACTCCAGTATATCGACAATGCGATAAAATGAAAAAGCTGGAATTTTTAATCCGATTGTTTCATGGAAAAAATATGTATGGGATTTCTAATACAGCAATCGATTACATTCTTACACTCTTGAAGGATTTACTTCCAGATGATGCAGATATTCCCTCAAACCACTATATGGCATGGATGTTAGTTGAAGAACATGGATTTTCCAGAAACAAAATTCATGCTTGCCCGAAAGATTGTACTTTATTCTGGGAAGAAACCGCTGAACGAAATGAATGTATAAAATGTGGCACATCCCCCTGGAAGTCAAAATCTGATGGAACACCATCCCGCGTTCCACAGGATGTAATTTGGAACTTTCCATTGATCCCCAGACTCCAGAATCTTTTTATGTCTGATGACATATCAATAAAAATGAGATGGCATGATACCGAGAGAAAGAAGACTAATGATGAGTTGGTTCATCCTGCAGATGGATTTTCATGGCAGAGATTTGATGCTCGACATCCTGATTTTGCAGCTGACGTGCGTAATGTGAGGCTGGGTCTTTCATGCGACGGTTTTAATCTGTTTGGGCAGATGCTTACTTCGCATAGCACATGGCCAGTTTTTATACACATTTATAATCTTCCCCCATGGTTGTGTATGAAAAAATCTTTCACTTTCTTGAGTATACTCATATCTGGTCCTTCTGATCCCGGCATTGATATTGATGTATACATGCAACCTTTAATAAAAGAGTTGAAACTTCTTTGGGATGTGGGTGTGCGCACATACGATGCATGTTCGAAAGACATATTTCAGATGCGTGCTGCGCTTATGTGGACGATCAATGTTTTTCCGGCTTATGCAATGATGTCTGGATGGAGCACGAAGGGAAAACTGTCATGTCCAGTTTGTATGAAGAATACACGATCCAGAAGACTGAAACATCGTTGTAGTTTCAGTTTTATGGGACATCGACGATTTTTTCCAAAGGGTCATCCATATAGAATGAATCGTCGAAGATTTGATAATACTATAGAGACCGATGATCCACCTCAGCGTATGTGTGGAACTGATGTGCTTATTGAATTGAATGATTTCAGTTTTTCGTTCGGGAAGGGTCAAATGAAATCTAGAAAGAGAAAGAATGTTTCCACAGAAACCTGTTACAATTGGAGGAAGAGGAGTATCTTTTTTGATTTTCCTTATTGGTCAACCAATTTGCTACGTCATTGCTTAGACGTAATGCATATTGAAAAGAATATATGTGAAATGTTGCTTTCAGTTCTTCTAAATGTCAAGGGGAATACAAAAGATGATTTACGATCTCGACGTGACTTGGTGGATTGGGGAATCAGAACAGAATTGCATCCTGTGCGTATCAGTGAAAATAAATGGCAACTTCCATGTGATTCTTATGTGATGACACCTACTGAAAAAAAAACAATTTTTGGATGTATTAGAGACTATTAGAGTTCCTGATGGCTATTCAAGCATCATATCAAAACGGGTCAATAGAAGAGAGTTAAAGCTAAAATCTTTGAAGACTCATGATTATCACGTTCTACTGCATGAGTTGCTTCCAATAGCAATCCGTCATCTTTTTTCCAATAATGTAAGGGTGGGTGTTATTCGGTTGTGCCATTTGTTTAGAGATCTTTGTGCTAAGAATTTGTCCAAGTATTTCTTGTAAAAAATGTTGACAGATGCCCCATTAATTTTGTGTGAGTTGGAGAAAATATTTCCCCCATCATTTTTCAGATGCATGCTGCATCTGACTGTCCATATTCCAACGGAAATACTTCTCGGAGGACCTGTTTCTTTTCATTGGATGTATCCAACTGAACGAAATATGTTCACATTAAAGTCTTATGTTCAAAACAAGAATCATCCCAAAGGTTCTATCGTGAATGGTTACTTAGCTCAAGAATGTATGGATTTATGTTCAATGTATTTGTCTAATATTACTACAAGAATGAACAGACCAATGAGAAATGAATAAGAACAATATGAGCAAATTGAACCCAGTTTTCCATCACTTCCTCAAACAGGAGGAATTCCTGGATCATATACATTGAAGAAATTAAGCCTTGAAGAGCGGGAGATGGCACATCGCACAGTTTTGTTCAACTGTGATTTGTTCGATGACTATATCAGGTAACGAAATTGAATATGTATATCTTACATATATATCTGTTAAAATATTAATATTTTTTTATCTACAGGGAACATAAAACAATGATAAATAGGAAGCATCGTTCTTTATCTTTGAGAAGGAGAGAGACTTTGCATAGCAAAGAGTTTTCTGCTTGGTTAAAATTGAAGGTAAAAATATTACTGTTTAAATTAATTATTTCAATATTTACTTAAGTTTAACTGTCATTTATATTGCAGGTATTGAGTTTGTCTGCTGACTCTATCTCTGAGGAAATAAGAGCTTTGTCTTTTGGTCCGAATACCGTGGTTCGTGACTGTAAATCAATTTTTATCAATGGGTACAGATTTATTGTCACTGAACGAGCCAAAAACATGAGAACACAACATGATGGTATTATGGTTACTGCCACAACAGATTGTTATGCCAGTGCATCAGATAGTAGACCGCGACTTGAAAATGTGGGTTATTATGGAGTCATTGAGAAAATAATAATATTGGATTATTACTCTCATGGACGAGTCACAATGATGAAATGCCATTGGTTTGATTCGATGACGAGACATGACACATTTATTGATGATTGTGGATTTTGAGTAATTAATATAACCTGCACTCTTGCAACCGAAGAACCATATGTGTTGGCATCAATGGCTAAACAAGTTTTTTATGTCAAAGATCAACTTCAACCTGAATTTGGTGTCATAGTTGAAGTAATTCCAAGACATATTTTTGATGATGCTGATGATGGAATTGACACTGTCCCTATTGCCATTGTAACCAATCCATTTATTTCTTTTGATGACTCCAATAGCTCAATTGTCAGAGTTGATTATGAACCTGAAGTTGTGGTTGGAAATATATAGAATCATTCATCCATGTTCTCAATTCTTTTGGTTTACCTCGAGTTGGGTTGTTAAGGTTGGTAACATTCATATTTATTTAGTATTGATCACAAATATTTTTTAGCTGACTTGACCGTTATGTGAATTTTCAATGTTTATTGGTTGCTGTTTTATTTGAATTGCATTTTCTAATTTGGAATTGAACTGTATTCAAACCAAATCAAACAATATTTCTAACTTGGTGAAAATTACTGTTCTACCCCCCTCTCTTGGATTTTAATGATCACAATCACTCTCATCGTGTTCTAACATGTTTTCAAGTGTTTTGATGCTAGGAAAAAGGTTGCGCAGGAGTTGGCCCAAGAAGGCTGATAGTGGACTCTCTGAGTCCACCGGCCAACCGGTGGATTCCCACCGGCCAGCCGGTGGTCTCTGGAAGAAGCATTTATTTCTGCCAGATCCACCGGTCAGCCGGTGCTAGCACACCGGCCAGCGGGTATGGTCGCCGGCAAACCGGTTCTTGCCCACCGGCCAGCCGGAGGACCCAGGCAGTAGGCTTGCCCACTGCCTGGTGCCACCGGCCAACCGGTGGATGACCACCGGGCAGCCGGTGGAACCCAGACAAAAAGCCTGCTGTCTGGACCACCGGCCAGCCGGGAGATCAGCACCGGCCAGCCGGTGGATTACCAGCCAGCCGGGAGCTCAGCACCGGCCAGCCGGTGGACCACCATCCAGCTGGGGAGACACCACCAGCCAGCCGGTGTGCCCAGTCAAACTAGCCGTTGGGCTTTGACCAGACTTGTACTTTTGACCCCCAACGGCTCCGGAAGCCCTCCAACGGCCATATTGAAGTGTTTATGGGTATTTCTCCTATAAATAAGAATCCATGGATGCCGGGAACATAAAACAAATATATTTTGATGTCTTGATGCTCTAACGACAAATCTCCAAGGCCTCTTGAGATCCATTGCCATCCTTGAAGCTTGAGCTCCCTCTCCATCAGCTGCTCTCACACTTTTGGCGGTCAAGGCTTCCGTGTGTTTGTATTATTTTTTTTAGTTCTTCATTGGGTTTGGATTAAAACAAACCTCTCATTTCCATTCTTTCTTTCAATTGGGTTTCTTGGTACAAACATAATAAAAAAGAAAGATGTACGAAGGTGTTTTAACCTACCTTAAAACGGCTAGTGGGTTTCTTGCTACAACCATTAAAAAGCAAGCTAACGTATTAATCTCTCAACGGTTCTTGTTGGGAGCGGAGACGTAGGCTTGGGAATTAAGCTGAACTTCGTTATCAAATTGTGTCTTGACTTTTTTTATTTCCGCTACATTGATAATTGTTTTAAATTGTTAAATATTTCTGAAAAGGCAATTCACCCCCCTCTTGCCATCCTCTACGACCCAACAATTAAAACTTGTATGTTTTATTAAATTTATTCATTCTCTTCTAAAACAATTGATAGCTAAATTACCAATAAATCCCCTCATTCTCTCATATATTTAGTTTTTTGGTTTACACATTAATTTTCTTTTTCTAATTAATTACATATTTGTTTTCAAATGCAGGAAATACAGCCAATTGAAGAGAGACGGAGAAAAAAAATGGCGGAGAACAATCGTCGGATGGAGGAGATGGGCATTCCACCATTAGAGCCTACAGTGAGTACTTTATTTGAAATATATATATATATATATATATATATATATATTTACAGAATATATAATGTCATGTGATTAATTTTTTTTGTAAACGTTTTTGTAGGATCCACCATTACGTCGACAGTTATTCGACGAGGAGCCTAGTACTTGTCCTAGTACTCAGGCCGGTTGTACGAGGAGGGTTCGTACCAGAGGTGGACGTAGAGCTGCGCGTGCCCGACTAGACCCTGCCCCTCCCACTGACATTTCAGCCTTCCCACATTCTGATCCTGGTGTGTCGTTAGGGACACACGGGGTATTTAGGCCTCCCATGTTTTCGCTACCTTCTGCATCTTCTGCCCCATCATTTTCACATCCCATGATGATTCCCACTCCCCAGTCAGCATCAGGTCATACAGCTGTTCCATCTTCTTTTCCTTCTACTTCTGTCTCTCCGAGATTTTATATTCCATCGTCTTCGACTCCTGCTCCACCAGAGGGTGTTCCATCAGGTTCTGTGGATCCGGCGCCACTCATTGATCAGACTAGCGCATGTATATTTATAAAACCCTAACAAATTTTTATAGAAATATTTATTTTCATTATAACATGTTTTGATAAAATATTTTTTTTTCTTTCATGACAGATACATCTACTGACAGGAGGCGGGGGCGGGGCTGTACACGCATACGTTCGGTGTGGAACCGTCGCACACAGGTTATGGTGGAATATAATGAAGACAATCAGATGGTTGAGAAAAACGGGCAGCAATGTCGGAGTTTTCTGGCGATGCTTGCCAAATACTCCGACATCATTCTCGTCAGCCCGCTGTCGTGGAGACATTTGGCACATGAGGTCAAAGATAGAGCTTGGGCAGAGATATGGGTAAAAATATCTGTTGTATTTAATGCCATGAATTATTTTTTTATTTATATGAATTAATATTTTGATTTCAGCTTCTATTTAATTTTCCTGATGGTGAGGGTGCACGACTGGAACGTCTAAAGGATTTAGGCGAGCTTTGGAGAGCCTACAAGCATGAGCTGTATATTGGCTGGCGTGCTAGAGTTGGCACTGAGTTAGAGGCGGTACCAGTCGTGGATGATTGTCCTATAGAGCAGTATCGTCAGATGATTACTCATTGGACGAGTACCCAGTTTAAGGTATGAATTACATTTGAGGTATTTAAATAATAACTTTCAAGTTTTGCATGAATATTATCCTTTGCATTATCGAATTTTATTTAGGAATCATCTGGAATAAATAAAAAAAAACATTGATGCAAAAAAATACCTCCATACACTAGGACGCACGACGATGCCGGATCATGAGAGGCAGCAGGTATGACAATTGTTTATAAGTTTTCTTTACGACTTACATTTTCTTTTGTTTCCTCAATTATTTAATCATTTGATAAAGTTTTTATATAACTTCTGTTTTCAATGTCATTTTAGAGGCAAGTACAAAATATTGAAGGACGTGTGCCTCGAGCAAAACTGTTTTGCTTGAGTAGACGAAAAAAGGATGGAAGTGCTGTCAACGAAGCGACTCAGCAGTAGATTGTATGTTTTAATATGTTGATTTTATATTTTAATATCTATTTCATAACTTAATAATATATTTATATTTGTAATAGGATGATTTAGAGGCCCTCGATGCCCAATAAGCAGACAATTTTGGGCCATCTGATCACTTACGTCAGGTGTTGGGAGAGGATCATTCTGGCAGAGTACGCTGCCGACCTAGGATAGCCCCGACGAGGTATTGGCCTGCCTCAGGTACGAGTTGTAGTGCCACCGAGCTGCAGCATGTTAGGGCACAGGTAGAACAGGCTGAGAAAAGGGCCACAGAGACGGCAGAATAGTCTGCTAGAGAAAACAGTGCATTTATGAAATTTATTGAAGTTCTACGTCCAACACTTCCAGCAGAGGCCAGCCCAGCGATTGATGCATACATGTCGTCGATACATTCTATATATGGTGCACCAGGTGGCAGTTCCAGTGGTGGTCAGGCCGATGTCCTGCTTGAAGATGATGATGGCGAGGAGTCTGATGCGGAAGAGGAGGGAGATGAGGAGGGCGAAGGCGAGGAAGAAGGCGCTGTGGAGGGTGAGGAAGATGAGGAGGACGATGACGAGGGTGATGATGATGATTATGATGGTGATGGTGATGCTGATATGGGACATATTGATCCGTTAGATTTTTGACTTATATTACTGAGATTTGATGTTTAATCTATTCTAGTTGTTGGTTTTATCTAGACTCGTTATATAGTATTGGAGTTGAGTTATTTTTATATATTGTCTGTTTTTATGGATGTTGTTGTCTTTTAGTGGTTGTGTGTTTGTGAACTCCCTGGACAACCCCCCTCATTCTTGGACCTTGGACAACACCCCTCCCCCTTGGAACCCAAACACCCCCCAAACACCCCCCGGACACCCCCCGGACAGCCCCGCGGACAGCCCCGCGGACAGCCCCCCGTACATCCCCCAACCCTCCACCCTGGACCCCGGATAGCCCCCCGGACAGCCCCTCGAACAACCCCCCCACCCTCCCCCTTAGACCCCGGACAACCCCCCAAACACCCCCTGGACAGCCCCCTGAACAACCCCGGACAACCCCCTGAACAACCCCTGAACAACCCCTAAACAACCCCATGAACAACCCCCGGACAGCCCCTTGAACAACCCCAGACAACCCCCTGAAGAACCCCCAAACACCCCTCGGACAGACCCCGCACACCCCCCCCCCCCCACCCTCCTCCTTGGTCCCCGGACAGCCCCCCGGACACCCACCGGACAGCCCCCCCAGACAGACCCCGCGGACAGCCACCTGGACAGCCCCCCGTACATCCCCCAACCCTCCACCCTGGACCCCGGATAGCCCCCCGGATAGCCCCACCGGACAGCCCCTGAGGTCGTCCGCTATGAATTTGACCGTTGGACGCCCGTTTTGGCCGTTTATGACACCAGAACTGTGTTGTCAGTCACCGCGGGCCCACGGCATGTCCGATTGACGTGCTGTCTGCTCGACCACTTCATAAATCACTCACCCGTATTTTTCGTCTGATTTCAGGCCATTCCGAAATCGTTCGGCCCGTTTGGACCACCCTCACGCGCGTTTACGAAGCGCGCGCATCACTTAAACCACGGATATTGAGCCGTACCGCGCAAACCGCATGTCCGATTGATGTTCCGTCTGCGCGTACACGTCACGAATAATAATGAGAATGTTTCACGGTGGTTTCAGCTCAATCCGAGGTCGTCCGCTATGAATTTGACCATTTGACGCCCGTTTTGGCCGTTTATGAAACCAGAACTGCGTTGTCGGTCACCGCGGGCACACGGCACGTCCGATTGACGTGTCGTATGCTCGACCACTTCATAAATCACTCACCCGTATTTGTCGTCTGATTTCAGGCCATTCCGATATCGTTTGGCCCGTTTGGACCCCCCTCACGCGAGTTTATGAAGCACGCGCATCACTTAAAATACGAATATTGAGCCGTACCGCGCAAACCGCACGTCCGATTGACGTGCCCTCTACGCGTACACGTCACGAAAAATAATTAGAATGTTTCACAGTGGTTTCAGCTCAATCCGAGGTCGTCCGATATGAATTTGACCGTTTGACGCCCGTTTTGGCCGTTTATGACACCAGAACTGCGTTGTCGGTCACCGCGGGCACACGGCACGTCCGATTGACGTGTCGTCTACTCGACCACTTCAGAAATCACTCACCCATATTTGTCGTCTGATTTCAGGCCATTCTGACTTCGTTCGGCACGTTTGGACCCCCCTCACGCGCGTTTACGAAGCGCGCGCATCACTTAAAACACGAATATTGAGCCGTACCGCGCAAACCGCATGTCCGATTGGCGTTCCGTCTGCGCGTACGTGTCACGAATAATAATTAGAATGTTGCACGATGTTTTCAGGACAATCCAAGGTCATCCGCTATGAATTTGACCGTTTGACGCCCGTTTTGGACGTTTATGACACCAGAACTACGTTGTCGGTCACCGCGGGTACACGGCACGTCCGATTGACGTGTCGTCTGCTCGACCACTTCATAAATCACTCACCCGTATTTTTCGTCTGATTTCAGGCCATTCCGAAATCGTTCGTCCCATTTGGACCACCCTCACGCGCGTTTACGAAGCGCGCGCATCACTTAAAACACGAATATTGAGCCGTACCGCGCAAACCGCACGTCCGATTGACGTGCCGTCTGAGATTACATGTCACGAATAATAATGAGAATGTTTCACGGTGGTTTCAGATCAATACGAGGTCGTCCGCTATGAATTTGACCATTTGACGCTCGTTTTGGCCATTTATGACACCAGAACTGCGTTGTCAGTCACCGCGGGCACATGGCACGTCCAATTGACATGCTGTCTACTCGACCACTTCAGAAATCACTCACCCGTATTTGTCGTCTGATTTAAGGCCATTCCAACTTCGTTTGGCCCGTTTGGACCCCCCTCACGCGCGTTTACGAAGCGCGCGCATCACTTAAAATATGAATATTGAGCCGTACCGCGCAAACCGCACGTCCGATTGACGTTCCGTCTATGCGTACACCTCACGAATAATAATTAGAATGTTGTACGGTGGTTGCAGCTCAATCTGAGGTCGTCCACTATGAATTTGACCATTAGACGCCCGTTTTGGCCGTTTATGACACCAGAACTGCGTTGTCGGTCACCGCGGGCACACGGCACGTCCGATTGACATGTCGTCTGCTCGACCACTTCATAAATCACTCTCCCGTATTTTTCGTCTGATTTCAGGCCATTCTGACGTCGTTCGTCCCGTTCGGACCCCCCTCACGCGCGTTTACGAAGCGCGAGCATCACTTAAAACACGAATATTGAGTCGTACCGCGCAAACCGCACGTCCGATTGACGTGCCGTCTGCGCGTACACGTCACGAATAATAATTAGAATGTTGCACGGTGGTTTCAGCTCAATCCGGAGACGTGGTGTGGCCGGAACCACTCAAAGTGTCTATATTTTGTTTCAAAAGGACGTCATTTTAAGTGAAAAACATCAACTGACATACGGAAAACCGACCAAACGCATTCCGAATCTGTTGATAATTTATCCCAACAATCCATGGGTCATATGTGACGTGTACGAGCCAACCCAGGATGAATCTGAGTCACGGTGTGGCCAGGATAAGTCTAAGTGACTCTCTTTTGTTTAAAATGGACACCATTTTCAGTACATACGGAAAAAACGACCAAACGGATTTGGTTTCTGTTGAAACTTTAGGAGAATGATCCATGGGTCTTATGTGATGTGTACGAATCATCCCCGCTTCAATCCGACATGCGGTGCGGCTGACACCACTCAAAGTGTTCGTCTTTTGTTTCAAAAGGACGTCATTTTAAGTGAAAGGCATCAACTGACATACGGAAGAATGACCAAACGCATTCGGATTCTATCGATACTTTAGCACAACAATCCATGAGTCATATGTGACATGTACAAGTCAACCCCGTCTTAATATGAGACGCTGTGTGTCCGACACCGCTCTAACTCTGTCTCTTTTGTTTAAAATGGACATGATTATAAATGAAAAGAACAACTGGCATACGCAAAACCGAACAAACGCATTCGTAATCTTTTGATAATTTATCACAACGATCCATGGGTCATATGTGACATGTACGAGCCAACCTGGGATGAATCTGAGTCGCGGTGTGGTCAGGATTAGTCTAAGTGTCACTCTTTTGTTTAAAATGGACAACATTTTAAGTACATATGGAAAACTGACCAAACGCATTCGGTTTCCATTTAAACATTAGGAGAACGATCCATGGGTCATATGTGATGTGTACGAATCAACCCCGCCTCAATTGGAGACGCGGTGTGGTTGGAACCACTCATAGTGTCTGTCTTTTGTTTCAAAAGAACGTCATTTTAAGTGAAAAACATCAACTTGCATACGGAAAACCGACCATACGTATTCAGATTGTGTCGATACTTTAACACAATGATCCATGGGTCAAATGTGATGTGTAAGAGTCAACCCCACCTCAATATGAGGTGCGGTGTGGCCGGTATCACTTCAGGTGTATGTATTTTGTTTAAAATGGACATCATTTGAGGTAAAAATATATGGTATAGAAAAAACCGATCAAATTATGAATTGAATTTCAGATTCCACATATAATTGTCATCTAAATTTTAAAATGAATTCTAAATGAATTATGTATGTTTATAATTATGTTATGAATTCTACTTTAATTATGGATGTGTATATTTTTTGGATGCATTATATGTGTTGGTTGGTTGGTTTTCATTATTTGTATGTGTTGGTTTGTTCTCTATATGTATGCATTATATGTGTTACAGGTACGATAATTGGATTGAAATATGAATTGAAAACGAGGGCATAATTGGATTGAAAATTGAAAAGAAAATGCCCAAAAACCAGACCTGCTGTGCAAATTGCAGGCTGCTGTGCAATTTGCACAGCAAAGCCTATGCCAACGGTTTGAAAACCGTTGGCATAGGCTCTATGGAGCTGTTTTACCAACGGTTCAAGGAACTGTTGGTAAAAACACCCTATCCCAACGGTTTGAAACCGTTGGGATACCCTGTTGCAGGGTTGTTTTTACCAACGGTTCATGGAAACGTTGGGAAAGAAAATTGTCTGTTGATTTCCCAACGGGCCAAACCGTTGGGATAGGTTGATTTTTTCTGACCTATCCCAATGGTTATGTGTAAACCGTTGGGAAAAGCCTTTCCCAACGGCTTACTTCCCCACGGTTTGCAGAACCGTTGGTATAACATATACCAACGGTTTTGCAGCCTTTCCCAACGGTTCTAAACCGTTGGGAAATGCTGGATTTCCAGTAGTGGTGACAGCTGTGCCATAGATGTGGCGGCATGTGGTTCTCCCTGGAAGGTCTGTATGAACCACATGAAGCCTTCACGAACTTGCATCTCCATGCCTGTGTCCATTATAACTACTGGCATCACATCTGGCACCGCTGAAGGATCCACTTGTAGCCCGTGGCCTACAATCTCATGATTATAATCACCGCCTCTCTCGTGGCGGACAATAGGTGGTCGTCTCGGCGACATGACTCTACAAGGTCAAACGCATTCCATAGATCAAGATTATCAAAGACTGAAAATAAGGAGACCAAGAAGCGAACAGGAGAAAGAAAGCATTCAAGATTTACAAAACTTGACTACATGGAATTTATAAAAACTACACGGCGTGTTCTCGCAATCCATTCCCATGGGTGTGTAATTCGGCTAGAACTGGTCATGTAACACCATAAACACATGGCGTGTCGTCGGACTACATGTCGTGTACTTGAATCCGACATTCATGACTGGACCATCAACACGGCTAGGTCACACATCTCTCCTAAAACAAGACTACACGGCGTGTACCACAGGCACACGACATGTTCAATGAAGCCCCAGACCGACCCGTGTTTCTCACTACAGGATCGGCCACACGGCTGACACTACACTACGTGTTCCAAGCAGAAACGACGTGTACAAAGAGAGATATCACCGACCCGTGTTATTCGTGACACGGTCGGGTACCTTGGTCATATTACACGGCATGTTCAAGGTAGACACAACATGTTTGTCTTAAGGTTTCCTCCATTTGTGTTGTTAGTTACACGGGTGAACACCGAGTCAAAACTACACGGCGTGTAATTAAAAAGTTTTCATTTCTTCTCACATAGAATAACACCTAGCGTGTGTCTATTGTACTACACAACGTTTCTGCTAGGATTTCCAGACAGTATGCCTCAAACACTACTCCAGAACCAAGAAAAACATGAAAAAAAACACCTCAGTGCCAAATTCGGATCCGTGAGGGCCCATACACCCCGCGAATCAAAGCTTGGCATCTTATACATGTTATATTGAGGAAAACGCATTAATGATCCACCAAATTCTGGTTAGTGAGGGCCCATACTCCTCAAAAACCAATGTTTTGTATTCATTCTATCAGCAACCTCACACAATAATACCCTATCAAATAACATGTATTTATCAATGCAACTATCACAACAGAATGATGTTCTATCACGTCAACTATCACAACAACATGAAATTTCTCATTCACCTACATGGTATGGAAGGAATGCATGACATGTGATTCTAGCGTGTTCCTAAATGATGCATGAGACGAATACCCTCATCTCATGAGGTAGCAACTAAATATAACCCATGTATAACATATAAACAGCACAATTACAAGTGTGTCACCCCATGCTAAAAATAAAATCAACTATAAAATTGAAAAAACTAGTAATAATGACAATATACAAGGTCGATTGGATTTTCCCTATACACGGGTTAGCTACTCTCATACACAACTTATTACCAACTAAAATATCCATCATATCCTTGACTAAGGCTCTAAACGTCAAGTCAAAGAAAAGAAACCCCTCTGATACCACTTTTTAACGTCTAAGATCCAGGTGCCACTCAACGGGTGCCCCGAACCCGGTTGGTCACATGACCTCAAGCGCATTTCCCAAAGCTCCAGAGTCTACCGACTAGCAATGAGGGCTTAGGACTGATAGTGGGGAAACTATGCCCTAATTTGTCAAAGTGTAGCTGAGAAAACTATAGCTCATCAAAGTGTAGCTCAACAGAAAAGATAAATAACATACAATAGCGGAAGCAGTAAACAACATAAAACTGAAACGGAAAACTGAATAATAGAGAACCAGTAGTTTCATATATATAGATCAAGATGCATCATGTCACTATTCCATGAAAATAGACATAATATGATACACTGCATTATAATACAATAAAACTCAAGTACAAGGTACATAAAAAACAAAACAAAACTGTGCAATAAGAGCTCAACATCATTACAATACTATGCTCGGTCCCATACTCTCCTACTCCTCTGCAAAAATCATGTACCTGTATGGGGACCCATTCCCCTATTGACACCTACAGAAATATAGTCGGTTTGGTCTAAAGACATGACCCAAACCAGGTGTGAGAAATAAATCCTAGTAGGCAACCCCCAAAGGCATGTGCTCAACTGTCAGTGAAAATGTGCAAAAGAAGTGTGCAGTTGTAAAATGAAATAAATTAATCAGTACTCAAAAGTAACTAACTATACCATTTATTTTCCCATTTTAATATTCATTTAATCATTCCATGCGTGTGATTTAACTTGGCATGTATAACATATGAAAATCACCACATTGATCATTCATGATAACAATGTCCTCGGACATACAAACCTTACCCTAATGTAATCAGAGTCACAACCCATAGGTAATTGCCCACAGGAATAACAGATTTTTCCATCATGTGTACGAAGTGGCACCCTCAAGAATAGAATCTACTGCCCACAGGCATGAAAGGAGTTTCCCTTTGGATAAACAAAACACTACCCTCAAGCTAAATAGAACACTGCCTCAGGCTAAATAGAACACTACCCTCAGGCGCATGTAACCGGGTAGAGCCCAAAAGATAATCAAAAATTATATAAAAATCCTCTTAATGAAATTTAAGGCATGCTAAATTTTACTGTATACCCTCGGGTAAACTGGCCAAATGGCTAAATAAAGGAACGCACCCCCAGGGTGGTCCGGGATCCAACCAGTGATCCCAAACAGCAGTTTAAACTTGTCATTAGATAATCTATACAATTCTAGATATCTTTTCAACAAAGGCCTTAGCCATATGACACCCCAAATATGGTTCGTAGCACAATGGTACACAAAAACACACAACAGTTGGAATTTAAACACCAGACCACCTACCTCGATTGCCCCTGATCGGTATACATGAACGATGCCTCTTGAAACAAAGGAGAATGGCTCAGATATGAGATGAATAAAATATCATTCAAACTCAAATAACTTTCACTCAGTAAATAATTGGTGAGAAAGGCTATAGGAGAAGGAAGAGCTTACCCGTGCGGTTCCAAGGAGATCGACGGTGTAGGAATCTGGTTCCCAGTGTGAGGTCAGAGGATCCTCCAAGCTCTGACCATCTCTCCCGCTATCCTCCGGCATTCTAAGATTCCTCTATGAACAGAAAAGGCTTCTGCCCATTTTAAGCGAAAAAGAAAAACTACACGGTGTGTACTCTCAAGTACACATCATGTACTTTTCATCATTTAACTATTCCTTTGGTTGCTACTTTTTACCACCAAACTATTCACTTTCTGACATGATTACACGTCATGTATTTCTGAATACATGGTGTGTACGTTCGCTCAACTGGCAGCTACTTCAACCACCTTACTATTCACCTACCGATTGACTACACGGCGTGTACATACCCGCTACATGGTGTGTAGTCGGTTTTTACACCTTTCATCACCGACATGGATTCATGCCCTGTGTACTCATCCCACACATCCAAAGTAAACAGCGTGTAGAAAAGTACATGGTGTGTACCCACAAAATTCGGGATTTTCTCATTTTCCTAATTTTTTTAA
This sequence comes from Viscum album, assembly GCA_963277665.1. NCBI lineage: Eukaryota > Viridiplantae > Streptophyta > Magnoliopsida > Santalales > Viscaceae > Viscum > Viscum album. The sequence continues at coordinate 1,350,264,172 of OY728153.1, read as the reverse complement.
AAACACATAAGGAAAAAGGAAAAGAATAAACCTGTACCTCAAGAAGAAGAACCGGGTTCTTAGAATGAGGTTCATCAGTTTTAGGTGTATGGTTATTATTCATGCCTCAGTTGGGAGGTTTGGTTCACATATGATGATGGACTCTCATTTCATTATTTGGAATAGTATGGGTGGTGATTTCCACTCATTTTTGTTGGATTATATTTCTATTAGATTCATGTTCACATATGATAAAGACTCAGTTAGGTGTTGTTAACCACTCGATGTGGGTGGATCCTTTCATAGTGTTAGTAATATAAGGGATAGTCAAAACCATTAGTTATATTATAGGTTCTCGTTGTATAAATCCATGTGTTATTATTTGTTATTATTTCAGATAGGGCCTAAAGATCATTGTTGTATTGAGTCTGGTGGGCCAGGATGATTGAAGGATGGATATTGTACAGACACAGGACATCAGTTTAACTATGTGATGGTTTTGGTTTAAGAAGAATTTTGATGAACTGTTGATATGATTATGTGGTGTTCAAATGGGAGGTTAGTTTTACTCAACATTTGTACAAGTGGTATCCATTGGCATGTTGTGTAGGGTTACATGTATAGGGATGGGATCCTGGGGGTTGTCTGGTATGCATGACAGTGAATATATATTTTCATTCTGGTGTTGGCAAAATTTGGTAAATACTCCCCTATTGATGTTGGTAGCAAGTAAAGAGGGTTATTTTTTTTTCCTAACATGATGTTCTTTATTTACATTTTTCATACATTGGTTTACATATAGATGAAAGACATGAATCCATTGTTGGTGACTTACTAAGTTTGTACTCACGCACCACATGGGATCCTTGGAACATGTTTAGATTTAATTGATTTCAGATTAAGTAATGGATAAGAATCATGTGTTGGACATTAGCAATCATGAATACACCACGAGTAATAGGATGGGTGGTTGTGAACCAGGAGGTTCATCTGTGCTATTTTGGAGTTTCATTATGGGATTTTTCTTTAGTACATATATGATCAAACAAGGGGTGATCCTACATCCATTTGTATCACTTTATTTACTTGTGTACATTATCTAATTTTCAAGGATGGTAATTTTTTGGATTTTAATTTCCATTGTTTATATATATATATATATATTATTCTGCTATTTTCGGTCATTTTATTTCATAGTGATGATATTATAATGATAATTATTATTATCACCAAAGGGTATTGTCTCAACAAAATCACATAAATAGTCCATCACTTCTATTTTGGTAGGCTTTGGAGTATTATGAGGTTCACCTAAGTACATGTGGCTCTTTTTATTGGAGCGTAGATTCTGTTGATCATGGATCATGGTGCTATATTACCAGTATTCCTATATGCATCCATGTTGTATTTTTAGGTATCAATGGCATACCAAATTGGAATTGAGTAAAAATTAGTAGGCCATCACCAATGGTTTCTAAAACACATGTAGTATATCTAATAGAATAATAATAAATTCAATAATCAGATTCAATACTTATAAATTAAATGAAAAACATCAAAATAAACCCATTGACCATAAAACTATAGTTTGATAGTTGATTTTATCTATACCTTCTATGACATGATACCAGATGTCTCTATTTGTACCCAAAAATGGATCTAGTATCAAAATATATAATATCCAAATTTGATTCCATAATACACCATATACACAAGGTATATTATGATGCATAAATCACATCGTACCCAATGATAATTCACATACAACGGGTTAATTACATATTAAGATTATCATAGAACCATGGTGAATTACTATATCAATCCTTACTATATATTCCATGTATCAGGTGAAAAAAAGATGCAATGAATACCTATTTTTCAAAAATGTTCCAATCATTTTAAATATATCTAAAATTGTTTAATTCAATAAAATTTATAATCATCATTAAATTATTGTTATATTGGAATAGTATTTTATGCCATGTTAAAATTACATTCCACCTTATGAGTCCCAAAATATATTATTCCTAATTTCCAATTCATGTTACAATTATTAAATTTTCCATTTTTATACCAACTGATACTTATATATTCTAATTAACATGTTAATCCATTCTTTAATCAAACCTACCAATTCATTTATATGGAACTCAGTTCATATATTTTGTACTCCATCCTTATATTATGTGTATTCGTACCTCAAGAGTGTCGGAATGTCCAAGATATTAGGAAATGAAGAAATAAATGTGGTCCAAAAATTGTCTAGGTAAAGGGATTCAAGTCATAAATGTGATTAACAAAGACGGGGAACACACATAGTGTGAACACAAGATCATACATGTTACAGATACTAGAAACAAAAAAATACCTTATGGAGATTCTTCATTTCACCTACCATAGAATAAATGAATATGCATCCAATGATTAATAATTTATTTCAACGTGAACCATAAACAGTTCCCAGAGAATGTGATAAGTCACCCACATTAGAGATGGTTGAATAATTATCATGGATAAGAAGAGAGGAATCCATCAATTTCATGCTTGAATTATTTATTCTATATGTGTAAATCGAAAAATGGAACAATAGATCAATTATTTTATGTCGTATAAGTTGATGAATCACTGGAGAACCTTCATGATCACTAATACCATGTTATTATTGAAGTATGGGGTTGGAAAAATAAATTGGGGGTTTTTTAGAGAAAATATGATTCTTATCATAAAATTCCCGACTGAAAACTGTACCCTTGGGTATCTGTTGGCTAACACCAACTTGCTGTTGGTTCCAGGAAGAATTCAAGCACACCTAAAAACCACATCAGATATCTAGTGGGTCTCCCTCAATTGGTCAATGGGATTTCTATAGGAATCCCATTATTCAATAATTCGACAGGGTGGCTGATGGGTCTCATCAGTTGGCTAGTGAGATTACTATAGCATTATTGGGACATTTCCCTATCCCATTACTGGGAAATAACAATAATTTAGTTTCTCTACTACATTTAACTACTATTCCTTTATAGTTAAGATCCTCATATCCCCCAAGAATCTCCAATGCAACATTTTAAAAGACCAAACCGCTAGATTACAATATTAAAGATGGACCAACTCAAAGTTAAAATATGGGATTATCTATATAAAAGGTGGGGTCTTACAACTTCCCTAGAAGATAACAACTCATTCTTGAGATATGATATCATGAATCACACTGATATTTGATTGAATAACTCATGATTCAATAATTGCGTATCTGACTCCCTGTCCTAGGTCTATTATTGATCAAGAAGATCCTTCCACTACAGTCGTGGTAGGGGGATGGTTTTCCAAAAAAATATTCTCACAATGGTGTATAAAACAAATTAGACACTCCTTAAATGATGAATTTACATCATGATTAATATACTTCACTTCTATCATGTGAGAAGCTTCATGGAAATATCTCAATTTGTATAACATATGAAACACATCATGCATGGCATTGTAATGCTATGAAAAAACAAATAGGTTTTCTACTAGGAATTTTTTCTTTAATGTCTCAAATAGATCGAAAAAACTCGTTTCTATCTTCCCATATTTATGAATACATTGATTTCCATTCTAGGTAAAACTTAAAAAAAGACTATGTGGCTAGCCTTTAATTCCATAGGTTGACTCTGATGGTCAAAATTTTATTTTTTCCTTCTCTACAAGGTTTCCAATATATTTTGATCAATTGAACCTACTTGGATGTCTATTTCATGAGAATATGTCCAACGAGTGTTGAATCACCACCTCTAACCAGAAAAATGTAGAAAAATAAGAACATCGATATAAATACTCAAACTGATTAATCAAAATCAATATATTAAAGATATTATTATAAGACAACTCCATGCAATCCATATGATTCACCCATGAACTACCAAAATCTGGAACACAGTCTCACAAAATTTCCTCTATAATCTCAATATTCTCTTTATATTAGCCTTTAGTCAAATGATGATATATTGTGCTCATAAGAACATAGGAACCTTATTCTCTTTTCAAGACCTTCTAGATATGCGATTTGAAATCGGGATCGCAATATGAAATTCTTCTACAAAGAACACCATAAGTCGAAACTATATCCCATTAATAAAGGTTACCTAATTAATCCATGATAAAGGTATCCATGATATGTATGAAATGGGATACCTTCATCATTTGATCCCTTATTATCCGAAATATATCCTTGTTCCAAGCACCCCTAGGTAAACCCATTATAAATTCCATCATATCATCCAACTTACATTATGAGATGGGTAAAGGCATAAAAAAACCAGCATGTCTCTAATGCTCATCCTTCACCTATTGGCATGCATAGAAAAATTACATGAAGCCTATTATCTAAATAATCACCCATATCCACCAATATTTATTATGGAGTTCATGATACAACATTTTAAAACTAGGATATACCACCCATTTTGAAGTATGGAATTCCCTATTAAATCCCTAACACATACTCTTAATAACCTAGATATGACCACAAACATGAAGAATATCATCATCGTAAAAGTAATATTATGATGGTGGTACCTTATCATATAGGTTTCCCTACGATGATGATACATTTATATTTGATAAATGCCTCCTATTGATCAAATTTAAAAGCAAGGTATCAAAAGAGATCAATGTTAGAGGTTTTCACCCCTCAGGATCATAAACATCAATTTTAATGATTATAAAAAGCATCCTCATCCACCACTCATCACATGATTCCCACACTACCTATATCTGAGTCTTCCTACTCAAGGATTCAGTAAGGAATTTTCTCTTTCCAGAAGTATATGTAAACTAAATATTTATAGTCTATAGATACTCCACCCACCTAATATGCTGAAGGTTCATGTCCCGTTGTGAAAATATGTACATCAAGCTCTTTTGATTCATACATACAATGAATAATTCATATAATATATAATTTCACAAAAATATCAGAGTCTGTACCACCATATAAAACTCTAGGTTACGGGTAGTATAATTCCCCAAAATCCACCTCAACTATATTGATATATAAGTTACCACTCAATCCTCCTAAGTTAGAACTTATTTAAACCTAACTATTAATTCATCAAAAAACATGGTATAATAATTTCTAATATCATTTTATTTTATGATGTTTTTTGAGGTTAACTTACTATTAAACTACTAGAAAACATACTGAAAATCATATGACCAAACCATCATCACACATTCCTTAGTTAGACTGGAAATCAGTGCAGCCAAATGGGAGAAGTACAAGATGAAACACCAATCATATCTTGATAAACCCAAAAATATCTAAATCAAAAAGATATTTTGGGTTCGCTCTTATGATACCAAAATATCTACTTTATACAGATCCACTAACACTGTTTTCTCTATGATAAAAAAGGCCCATTATGTTCCCTTAGTCAATCCAAAAATGAAATTTACTAATCTTGACATATAGTTAATTTTTATAAGAATACTTGGGATGATTCAATATATTGGTAATGATCATATCTAGACTAGAATTACACAAATTTTCAATACTTGAAGACCACAAAAAACTGATATTGATATGAAAAGAATATTCAATTCATCAATTATAGGAATACAACTGGAGGGTTCATCAAATTAAATAGCATTATGACGAACTCATGCAACATATACATACTCCACAAATTATTTTGGCATATATAAAATGGTCTCACTCTCTAATAATGGTAAATTGAACATAAATAAATCATGTATAATATTATTTCTCTTATCATAGGACCAAATATATTTTTGGTGTTACTAAGGGGATACTAGTTCATGACTTTCATCTAGTTTAGCCTTCAATAATCTACAAATAAATTCAATGATTCATCTAAATTTTTGGTGAAAAACCTAAGGGAACCAATGGTGACATACCAAATCATATGAATATCTTATCATATAAATCCTTCATGTGAACTTTTAAATTTTGGGGATCCACATGTGAAATCCTAGTGGATGGTGTATAATGTCATTCAGCTCTAAGAAATGACTCGATAGTTAACTCAATATCCCACCCAAGTGGTAATCTTGAGAACTCTTCGGGAATGAAATCATAAAATAGGTCAACCACTAGAGGAATGATATTCTGTTATGACTCCCTATATTTTAGAATAATCCTTTCTACCTGGCCCAAAAGCGAATACAATTTGTTATAAATTAGTCCCACGTGACCTGAATGAAAATCAAATTCACCATGATATGAATAGTTCCCCCATAGGTAGATAGAAAGGTTAGTATCATTCCATAAAAGATGATATGAGTCTAGTATAGAACAATAAAATTGACACCTTGAATAAAATTGTGTCCAACCTTTTCCAACATAAATAAATCCCATATAAACTAATAGCCATCAATTTCAAGAAGTAACTCTTTACAACATCTGATACACTCCAATATCATCCTAATTGCATATTAATGGTCATAACCGTATCCCTGATTTCCAAAAACAATCCCAATGCATTTAAAAATTGGGAATATATAAAGGAATGTGATTCTCTTATATCAAAAAAAATGAAATGGTCTATGAGGAAAGAATCATACCTCTGACAGTGGAAGGACCTACATCATGACTGGTAGGAGTATAATACATAGTGTGTAACTAACTCACCCCACTACACTAGGTTCCAACCAGAAACCCCTCTGATACTCCTTCCTAATATCATTATCACCCTTATATTGTGATACCAAACCAGCTACCTCGACACAAGTGATGGGTGGAAGTCCATTTACCTATCTATAGAGGGGTAGTTGAGTCCCTTCAAGACTCTGGTGTCTTTTATTTTATTATACCATCACTATATTTCGATGTTCCACTGTAAACTTTATATGGTGGTCCATTATACCATAGTCCTAGTACTCCACTATAGGGAAATGGCACTGCAAGTGATTGTTCCCAGCACAGTCACACTAATAGCACTACACTAGGATGCTATCCTAAGATGTTGGTCATATTCCCTTTTTTCTCTTAACTCCATGTCCCTAATTGAATCTCCCAATGTTGTTATTCTTGTTACCTAAAATAATCTCCTTGATCATCTTTTTGAGACTATGTATCCACCATTCAGGGCCTCATCTAGTTCCCATTAATGAGGATATCCAGATTTCTTATATTAGAGAAGTAATTTAGGTTTAAGATGATCACTTGTAAATTAATTTCGTACCGAAGCTGATCCTGGATGAAAATTACCATGGATTCCCATCTCTTTCCAAACAAGGATCTAAACACTTAATATCAATAAAATGGGGAATGTAGTGCCTCACACACATGCTCGCCTATATAATATGTGTGAAATATTGATCCCTACCATCCCATAACATCTGTTGATAAAAGCGAATCTGGAACTTCTACTCGAAGCCTTTCTAGTTCATCTCCTCGTACTACCAATTTTCCACTATGATGTCCCACAAATTCTTGGTTTATACTCCTCGAATATAGGTTGAAATATTCTCCCAACTCATCATGGGTGTCTCTAGGTGACCAAATTCATCTATATCGAGATGATCTTGAACTCATATATTTGAGGGACTCCCTCCCCAGTGAATATAGTTGGGTGTTGTAGCTATACCTCACTCGTTATATTTAAAATAGAATGTATATAATGATTATTATCCCTCTTCATGGATCACATAAAACCCAAGAAACTATCATGAAGATAATTATCCCATGGATTTAATGGATCTTGTAGAATTTCTAAATCAACTATGGGAGGTGTTATCTAATTGTCCCAATCCAAACAATCAATCAACAAACTTTACAAAGGCATTTCTATACAAGGGTCAAGACACATCTCAAATCACAGGGCACATAACATAACCAATCTCAAAAAGGAAAAAAAGATAACATATAACCATAAATATAATGTAACTTCACAAGATTTCATAAAAAATGAATTAGCATTTTATAAACAACTAATTTTTTCTTTATATCAAACATGTCATGAAATTAATGAACAGTTTAGACAAGAATATATACATACATTAATTAAATCATTTCTATGAACCATGTATTATGTCATATTTTCTTATAGTACTACTATAAATTTTGCATAAGAACCTCATCCCATACCACACAATGAGTAAAGTCTCATTAATTAATAATATCACATGAAAATTGATTCACTCAAGGTGAAATATCATCACAACTATAGAAAGTGGTCCTCAATAACAATAGTCTCATCCCAGAAAACATGGGTTTTACCCTACACATGGGTCTGGTAATTTCACAAATGATCTCATTTAAATGTTCAAAAACTTCATTTTCGCATGTTTAACTTTAAAAAAAGTAAATCAACAGAAAATACCAAGGATATAGTAGAAACTTTTAAGGTCCTTAGTCTAGTTCTCCCTCACATGACCTTGATGGGTCATCACAAGAACTCAAATATGTCTCCCTATACATTTGAGGTTTACTACTAGTAGTAAGTGTCTAATATATTTAGCGAAGAAAATTTATTCTCTAGTTTTTGATAATAATCATACAAGAAAACATCATAAAAATTTAATAAAAAATAACTTATGCAGATAAATAGAAATGTTCCCCAAAAAATAATCTGATTATGAAATGTTATTCGAATTGAAAAATAAATGAAATACCCAAAAAAAGGAGTCTAAAAGCTAGTCATGAACTCCATGATTGGTCTTTTCTCCAATAATTAGTCCCATATAGTAATCCAACCCATCAATCACAATGCTCCTAGACCATTCACATAACATCATCGATGCAGTCTTCGAGGGTACCAAACGATTGTCTAAATATAAAATGAGTAAAACTATATACGCCACCACCAATACATTCTAAAAACATTTTTGAGTATTAGTTCCTGAAATTTTATAACCATAGTAGACCCTATTTATACATTAAATAATGAATATAAAAATTTACTCTTCAACCCTTGAGCTCTAGGTTAAAACTCAAGGTCATCTGAACCATCGGTTGAATGATTCTAGGTGTCTTAATACATAACTACAAATGTGTCTAGTACCAGTATCCATAATATCAATATGTGGAGGCCTAAAACACTACAAACTGAAGAAAAATTCTTATGCCCATGGTTATCTTCGTATTCAAATCACAACAATCCCAAAGTAAATTCAAATACGGAGGGTTAATTATATATTTATTTTACCATGGACCCATACAGAATTACCATTCTAGGGGAAATTACACAGTCCATGTATCAGGGTACAACAAAAAACAATACACACAAAATTACTAAAAATGATCCAATCTTGTAAACTTTATTCCAATTTTTTTAATTCATGATGAGTTCTAATTATCTTGACAACAATAGTAACATGTAATATTATTTTATAAATAATTCCTATTACATGACCAATTACCAATTCACATATCATATTCCCAATTTTCAATTTAGATACTAATTGTGTCATTTTACAATTTCATTCTAAGTAAATAATTTAATTTCCAATCCATAATTCAAAACTACTAAACACAACCTCCCAATTCAATTATATGGAATTTGATTTATATATTTTATATTCCTACCTAGGTTCACGAGAATTCACACCTCATGGGAGGTGAAAAGTCCAAGGTTAGGAGTAATGATGGATCTAATAGAATATGTGAATGGTATAGGTAACGGGATTTAAGGCATACAAGTGAATTACAATAAAATAGATCATTCATATGGTGTGACTATGTGATCATACATGTTACTCATACATGAAACTATATGAAATCCATATGAATATTATTTAGACCACATACCTAAATAGTGGTGAAGAAGGGTCCAAGGGTCATGTATCCAGTTCAATATAAAAAAACATCCATACTTATAATTATAGATCTGCCACATGAATGCTGGAAGAAGAAGGTCCATGGATTAGAAAATAGTAATTCATCAATTCTAACTATGACCTACATATTATAGATTTTTAAATTGAGTAATTTATCAATATATAAAGTATTATTATGGGAGATGTTGTGGAATCCCTAGATAACCCTTCAAGATCAAAAATTAGAAGTTCGTGTCAAAAGAGGGATATTAATTAAATAAATGTTGGTTTGGGTGGGGAAAATATAATTCTACTACTAACTTTACAACACTAAAATTGTTCCACCCAATAGTTATCAGATACCACGGGATAGCTAGTGGCTCTAGGAATAACTCATGCTCCCCTAGAATCCCCATCAGCTAGCCAGTGGGATCCTAATAAGAATAATTCAATTCTTGTATTCCAAAGGATAGATGATGGGTCTCACTAGGTGGTTATTGGGATTAATGTAGTGTTATTAGGATAATACACCATCCACTAGCTAGTGAGTGGAACTTCAGTCATTATTGTGTTGTATTCCATTGTTATCCCTTTTTATTTTGGATTCTCCAAGCCCTCAAGCATCTTTGAAAAAAAATCAACAAATAACTAAGCTAATTTATATAATTCCAATTATCCAAAATAAATTTTAAAAGAGGTAAGTACCTTGGTAAAGGATGTGGTCTTATATAAAAATTATAATTACCTATTGTTCATTATTATCCCAAATAAAAGAAATATAGATTCAACATCATTTCATCCAATATTGAACCATGCCTTTTATTCATATTTTATCTTTTCTTTTTACTGGAATATTCATATACATAGGCGATACGTTGAATAAATTTTAGGTGTGATAAAACCACAAATATACTAGTGTTGGTCTCAAATGATGGTATGATGGCCTAGTGGTGGGTGAATAGGGAATTAATTATTTTCTACAATTATAAAATATCATATAAAAAATAACTAAACTAGTATTCATGAATGCATATAAATTAATCTATAAATGAACAAACCAGTGTAATGAAATTGAAATAGAATGAGGTAAAATAAAAGAATAAGAAGCGGAAATATAAGGAAAATAACACCAAAATTTTATAGTAGTTTAGCTCAACTTTAACCGACATTTACTCTTTAGAAACTCTCTAACTCGGAGAGATTAGTGGAATCAACTAAAAAATATATGAAATTTTATACGAGAACATACCCAACCTATCACAACCCATTATTGGTATACGAAGAACCCAAATTATTATAGGCCAGAATAAACCTTGAGATTTTTACCAAGTTCAGCATCAACATATGTATACTATATTTTTTATTATGTTCATATAACCAAGGAAATATTTTTAGATGGAGGCACATCCAAGTTTAAGATGTGTTACAACTCAATTAAATATTTATAACATAGAACAACATATCTCAAATAAACTATAAATATGTGAAACTAGATAAAGAAAACAAATAAATTCTGGGATAGAATATGGTCTCTCCATCCCTTCAAAATTGATGAAAATTTTTGATGACTTATTTGTGAATCAATATATCCTCATCGCTTCAGCAATAACATTGTATGAACAATGAATATTTAAAATTATCACCATAAAAAATAAAATATACATCTCGAAATTATCATATGCGCCCGTATATCATAACACATATTTTGACAACTAATTACAGAAAATTAATTCGTAATAGATAAATCATTTCATTCAAATTCCATGAAACATAATCAAAAATATTCTTCATGTTTTTTGATCATGTAATCCAATAACAAAATTTTGGTTTTGGAAATAATAATTACAAGAATATTATTATTACCTACCAGTGGAATTTTCCCACGCTATCTCTTCATTAAAATTTATAAACAATGATAGGAATATAACCATTATCATTAATAAGTATTTTACCCATTAATAAAATTGATAGAATGGTTTATTAAATCATGAATTATATAAAAATATAAAAATGAAAGAAAAATAATGTATCGAAACCCTCGGTATGATGTAGTAAACAAATTATTTTCAGTTATAGTGTATTATATTTTTACTCCCTGGTTTATACTATCAATGGTGCATATATGTTTACAATGGTATGTAAATAAATTGAACCCTAAATAATCATTTTCCATGGAAGAGAGATAAAAACCAAGGTGTAAATAAGAATAGTGGAAATGGAATGTCATATAATAATAACGGTAAATCTATACGAGTGAAAGATCCAAATGATTCATCATAAAGGAAAAACAATTTCTAATTGATTATAAATTTAGGTTAAAATGTATGGAATATGTTCTTGAGGTATGAATAGTATTTACGAAATTCTAAGGTGAAAAATGAGTTGAAAATAATATTATAGAGAAAAAATGAATTTTTTTAGTAGTTCAGTCCAATGTGGACCCAATCCACACTTAAACCTCCCTACTTAGTGAGAGATGTGTTTTCACTACATAATTTTTTAGTAGAATCATAACACGTTAAATCACGTTCCCTTTATAATGTAGGTATAACTAGAGAGACACACTAATTTTTATTTGGAGAGTCACAACCATTAAATTTTTTTAGGAAGGTCTAACCTATCTTGAATTTTCAAATCCAAGCTTCGCAACCCAAATGAAAAAAATTTAGAATCTAGGATCCATATACTAAATGAAGAGAGTGATTTTGTATGGGTAAAGCATAAACAAATAGAGACTGAGCATCTAATATATGGTAAGTAGTATTATAGGCACAATTAACTAGAAAAAATATATAGATAAAACTAATAATCATCAGTATTGGTTTTTGAGTACTATATTCACTCATTTCAAGAAGGATGTAAATGTTCAAGTACTCTTGGTATATTCTTTGAGTGATTATAAAAAATGGTAAACAATGTGTGATGGATCACTTGAAGTGACACTGAGTACGAGTGCTTTTCATTTCTTAAATTCAGAAGAGTTTATCATTGTAATTACACTTATATTAACTTTTTATCATTCCATGTTTCATCCATGTTATTTATATAATTTTTACAAAGATTACAATAGCTATAGAACTCATGGAAACTATTAGAATAATATTAACATAGTCAATCCATTTAATTAAAGGTAAAAAAATCAAAAAAATCAAAAAAATAAAAATAATTTATATATTTAATTTAAATATTTTAATATATCATAAGAAATTATGAATAAATTTATTAAACATATTACATATTACATAGTCAAAAAATAGCATTAAATTCTCATTAATGTTTACTATTGAAAAATACTTCCTAAATTTGTGCATTAAATATAAAAACAGTAAATATAATTTTACAACATTAAAAAACATTGAAAATGATCCTATAAATTTAACATTAATTCTATAACATTTAAAATAAACAAAACATACCACAAAAATTATATTTAAATGTATATGAAACATGCAGTGAATATATTGTATTGAGATAAAAATCATGTATTAAAGTATCAATAAATATAATTTTCAACACTCTAAAATCAATTTGGAAAGGACCAATATAATTTATAATTAATTTAGAAAACAATAAAATATTAAAAACATGAAAAAATGTATAAAACTTATTTAAAATTTAAAATAACTTAGACTTGGGAATGGTAGAACAAAATAATGAACCCAGAATTTCTGGTACCATTTGAAGTCACGGGTCTTCCAGTCACACAATTCATAACTGATTGTAGTATAGTTTATGAACCGATGATAAAATATTTTTTGATATAAAGGTAGCGTAGTTTTTGAATAGATGGCAGCATACATTTTGAACTTACACTAACATATTTTTTAAACTGACTCCAGTATAGTTTTTGAAATAACTTTAAAAGATATTTATAACTAAGGGTAGAAGATATATATAAATAATAGTAGAAACAATTTATAACTGATGGTAGCATAAATTTATAAATAACAATAACATATATTTATAAATGATGGTAATATAAATTTATAACAACAATAACAAAAAAATTAACTAATAATAGAAAAAATTCATAACTAATGATATAAAAATTTTATAGATAATAATAGTAAAATTATAAATATATGATAAATAAAAACTAATTTGTGTTATTTAAAATTAATAAACTAAAATAATATTAAAAATTAAGAAATATTTATCACAACATTACATAAATAATTATTATATAATCATAATTAATATGACCATATACCATGAATTAATCAAATGAATCATATGAGGATTTAAAAATCAAAATGAAATAAAACTTGTCTCACAAAACACATGTGAGGTAAATGTAATCAAACAAAACATAAACCCGGTAATCTCCCATGAACATATCAATCCCACCCATTTTTAATTAAAAAATCGAACAGGTCCACATCAGATTTTATTGATCTTTTTATAACTAAACAAATAGATAAAACATAAACTCTCCTTAAATACATGAAATGATAAAATAAATCATTCATCCAAAATTTTAAACTCAAATTTTATTTCTTTAAAAATGAGAATATTATAAATGATTGTAAATGATTTTTTTAATGTGATTGTTGGATGTGATATACTATAAAACAGTATCACCCTTATTCACAACATCTATTATAAAATGAGTTATTACAGTGATGTTATTTATTTTTTAATTTTCTAATTTATTATTACAAATATATATTGTATACGTACTATCAAAATAAATATGAAGATTATGATGAAAAATACAAAAATCATTGAAAGTCAGTTTGACCCATAAACAATGAGCATAATACCTACAATTATAAATATACTCTGATTAAGTAGTATATAATGAAATAGATAATTTATTCTTAGAAGAACAAAAAATAAAAAAAATTACCATGAAAATGAAACATACAAGATGCGTTTTTTCTATAAATTCTATGATCTTTAAAATCAGAGTCAGAATATTATACGAGGTCAATACAATTATTCTTAAAATAAAACAAACCATTTTTAATTTTTCTTATAACATATCAAATAATTATTTTTATATATTTAATATGATTATAGTCGATGTCAGTTTGAATCCATACACAACAACAAAGACTAAACATGATAACTTGTATAGATGTATTTAAATAAAGAAAATTATATATCATGTTAATGTAAACATTAATATATGTAGAATTTCCAGATTCATCGATGTCTAATTTAAAACTATTTCCCCTAAGGGAGTTCAAATATTTTCAAGAATTGATACCAAAAAATTTAATGAAATCATTAACAGACATATAATGATTATTAAATATCCCAAATTTCAATTTAGAAATTTTATGTACAAGAAAGAAATTTAATTCTCCCACTCAACTCATGTGAAACATAGATGGAGTCAAAGAAGGGAAATAATTACAATGAAATACATTAGAAGGTCCAAAAATTATAATCAATATAAATATATATGTTTAATATATCATTATAAATTATTTTAATAGAAATATTATTTCCAATATTACCTTTCTTTAAAACAATATTCAATAGAAAAAATTAAATCTTCTCATACCAATAATGAGGTACTTGTTCCAGACCATACAAAGAATTAGAAAAATTAAAAAAATGATTCATAAATCTATAATCCACAAAACCATGGGGTTGAATAACATAAAATAATTCAAATATAGAAACATTTAATAAATTATAATATTTTGGGATTTTAAAAAGAAATACTCTATTTAATTTCATACATGACCTATAACATTTAGCTTAAACGAACCATGAAATATTTATATTTAAATATGATTGTAATAAAAAAGCCATTAAATTGGCGGGTATGAATAAGATTAATATTTTTTGAAGAATATATAATGGTTATAATAAATATATATTTATTTACATATACTTATGAAATAAGAACCAATTTTTTAATAAAATGCTTTTATTATTCAATATTTTATTCTCAAAAAATGGGTTTTGATTTATTTTTGGGAGTGAATAATATAATTAATTTAAATATATTTTATAAATTATATTTTATTAAATATAAACAATTATTTAAATCACAATTTAAAAATTAGTATAAGTTAAAATAATGATATTTTTATGAAAATGTTTATTTTTCAATGAATGGTAAACAAATATTGATTTTTATTGATTACTATGTTTTCATTTAAAGTGATTATATAGAAACATTATATTATGGGTCATATTTACAACATAATTAGTTCCTTATGATTAAAAAATCCAACTATGGTCATTTAAATGATTTTTATACACTAATTAATTATAAAATAAATGTGTATTTTAAAATTCATATTAAAAACTATTAGTCTTCATGTTTTGATGGTTTAATTTAAAAAAAACTTTTTCCACTTATGTGTTTTGAATTTTGAAAATGGATTACTATTTTAAATAAAGATATCAAAATTTTTTAAATAGTTCCCTTCTTTTGTCATCATGAATTGTTACTTTAGAAGATTATGTTTACATGGTAAAGAGTAAATTAAGTAATCTAGGATTAATATGAAATGATAAGGACAAAAATTATGACCCTAACACTTCAATTAATTTTATATAGTTCATATATATCCTCCAAAATCATTAAATATTTCAATATGTCATGTTTTCAATTTTTCCATGATTTCAACCATTTATATTATTTTATATAATAAAAAGTCTAAAATGTTGTTATATTTTTTAGTATATTTAAATTTTTAATATGGAGATAAAAACCAGATATGTTTGTTTATATATATATATTAATTTTAAATAAAAATTAATTTTCTCATTGTGGTGTTTTTTTTATTTTTAGTGATGAATGAATGTCCTTAAATGTTTATATAACACTTACATAATGCTTTTTCAATTGTTAAAAAAATTATTAAAATAATTTTACAAATCCAAAAAATAATATTATTCAAGTATTTTTTTGTTTTATACGTCATTATTACAGGATAATGGCAAATTATAGTTTTTTTAATTCATTTGATTCTAATTCAATTTGTTTCTTGTAGTTTTAAATTTTTTAATAAAAAATAGTTCCAAAAAGGATATTGATGTTATTTTATAATAAATAATATTTTATAAATTGATTTGAATATTATAAATACCTTATATTCAGCCAAGTGGTTTTTATTCAATTTTTTAAATTACACATGTTCCATTTATGATTTGTTATTCCATTTTTAGTAAATTTATGGTCCTCTATAGAGTTAAAAACATTGTTTCACAGTAATATTCATAAAGGGTTAATGTGAGTTAAATCAAATTTATAAATGTAAAATTGTGATCTCAAATTGCCCAAATATTATTTTATGAGATTATATTGATTCATCTTCATCCTATATTTGAATTTTTAAATTTTAATACTTTTTACATCAGAATTAATTTATATTAATTTAATATTTTATGAAATTTCAACAATGCCCCTCCCCTATCTTATAAAATTGAACCTCTTATTCTCATTTATTAACACTTTATAAACCATTAATTTGGGAAAATACCTATCCAAATACCTTAATTACATCAATTTACACATCTAA
Source organism: Viscum album (assembly GCA_963277665.1). Classification (NCBI taxonomy): domain Eukaryota; kingdom Viridiplantae; phylum Streptophyta; class Magnoliopsida; order Santalales; family Viscaceae; genus Viscum; species Viscum album. The sequence goes on along the minus strand of OY728153.1, from coordinate 1,350,246,944 downwards.
ATGTCATTATTTAGGGCATATTACTAATCCTAGAGGTCATAATGGTTAAACAAAAGGAGGTTGTCGAAAGATGAGGTATTGTTCATAAACGAACCATTTTGTTTCTTTGTTATTCCACCTCCACAATATATTCATTAACAATGATGATATAATAATAACAAAATATTATGTATAATTATATATTATGTTTTATAGTTAAACATAATGTATCCATCTCAACTTATATCAATTGATAAAGAAAATTTGGGATTGTGTTTACATTGGACTACCGGCTCACAAACCGATGGCATTTGTTTTCCTTCACCAAATATTATTTCTTGTTAAAATGATTAAATTAAAGTTTATATATTATATTAAAGAAAGATTATTCATTTTTAGAATATAATATATCATTTAATATATTACCTCTCGATTGAATGAAAAATGAAAATGTCATGTGTGCGTACATGTGGACTACCACCACCACGAATTGATGTGATTAATTTTCCATCAACATATTTATTAGATGATATAAATAAGTATATTTCAAGAAATAATATATTATTTATGATATAATAATAACTCTTTAAAAATAAAATAATACTTACCTAGTTTTTATAATGATATTTGAAAAATAGAAACATTACTCAAGCATACTTAAGGCCTACCATCTCTATGATTATAACGTGATTATGTTTTCATAGTAAGAATTCATGGTTTATTTAATAGTTTAATTGATTCATACAATTGATAATTATATAGTTATTATTATTCTTAATATTATGGAACAATGACCCCATTGATCATGGTCAACAGACCAATGCTGTTTTGAAATTAGGGATCGAACATCTCCAAAACACCACACATGGAATTATAAGATTAATTATATCAAAATTTATTTATAATGAAAGAAAAAATAGTTAATTAGTCATGAATTAATCAAATAAAGGTATTTTAAAAAAATTATTATTTTATTATATATTAGTTAAAGGTCATACTTCGAAAGTCTGGACTCATGGTAATGGATTTATTCTCAATTTACATTTTTTGAGGCTATTTTAATTTCATGATCCTAATTTCCTTCATCAGGTGAATATAATACCACATTTCATATGTCATATCATGAATCCTTAATAGTTCTTGTTATTTTAATTTTCAACTAAAATTATTTCATCCAAGTAGATTACACATGGATGTTACCCTTGGGTAAGAGTGTCTTAAATAAATTTCTCTTCATTGGCTTATTTTATTTATTAATTTATTATATAGTTCCAAAATTATATGTCCAATTAAATTTAGTCATTTTATGTTATATTTAAAGATTTACATCATGGATTTATATTAGTTACACATAATCTCTCTATTGATTAATTCTAAATTCAATGATGTAATATTTATAAGGGTTACCGTCTTTAATTCTATTTCCTTTGGACATACGATTAATATACACACGTTTATAATTTTATAAGTTGTATATACATACCATGTTACATGTTATATTGTGATTTTACATATTTTAAATTGAATTTATTCATTCATGGAGCTTATGATTGAAAATATACCAATGTGGTATAGGTATTATGTTACAATCATATTTATTTCCAAGATTGTTTGTGGTCAAGATTATGTGGGGTGAAATTATATGATGTTATTTTCTTGACCCACATATCTTTTATTCTCATATGGTTATTATTTTTTTTCATGTTTTGATTCCATTTATCCCCATAATTAGTAAATAAACATCAATAATATTATTTTTAAATGATACTAATCTTGTATCTTCTTTTTGATTAAGAATATTTATCATCCATATCCTTGTTTTCTAAAAAAATACAAAGTTTTTCTAAACAAAAATTATCTTAATAACGAAATTTAACATGGTTTTTTATATTAATTCAAAAAAAATTAAAAGGAAATTTCTTAACGTTTTCCAAATGGGTCTCTTGTTAGTCCCTTTAAAAAAATTGAATGAATTTCTTATTATAAACATTTACAACATTAAATCATTTTCTCCCTATCATGACTATTACTACATTTAAATCATAGTTTATAGGTTTCTATGTTTATTACCAAATAAAAGGTTTTTCAAAATATATTTCAAATTTTTTGTTTAAAATGTTCATTCTTATGGTGAAAATGGTATTTTACTAAAGAATTTTTGTCTGATATTTTAATGGTATTTCAATTCAATGATTTCAACAACATTTGATGTTTCTTAAAATCCACTAAGGATATATTATAGTGATACCATCCATATAAATTCTCTAGATGTATTATGAAATTTTCATGGAACCCATTTATTTTCCATGAGATAATCAAACTATTAAATATCATTATTTATAGTAATGATTGAAAGGTAATTCTTATAAATGTTTAATTCATTAAAAGTACATTGAAATTGTTGATGATGAACCGATGAGCCTGATATATTTTATTAAAAGGTTTGAGCACCATTATATCTCATAAAAAATGGTGCTTTAGATATAACATATTTGAAATGTGATCCATAGTAAAAGTTCAATGCGTTTGGTAGTGTTCTAAGTATTTAGAGGAAATAAAGAGGCTATTAACATTGGGTTTTTCCTATGGATTTAATTTAGTGCCACTTAATTCTATCATGGTTAAAATATGGGTTATAAAGATATTGTTTCAAGATACAAACATGTTATTATTATTATTATTTTGAATTTTAAATGTTTGCATTGATCAAGATTAATATCACATGGTTCATGATTATTAATTTATACAACACTTTCCATTGATAAATATTTATTCCATGTTTCTTGTTTTATGATCCAGATATTGATGGGTTTAAATTCTCTTACTTTATTCTCCTGATATTTGGTTATATCATCATAACCTTACTCTGATCTTACTCTTAAAAACAATATTTAATTATTAATGCTTATATTTATAATTATTGATCATTTAAGATGAACCTTATTATGATTCATAATTCCCAGGTTATGAAGAATGATCATAAAGTATTTTTGATCAGAGATGATTCATATGTGAATAATTTTATAGGACATATTGGGGGCTTATTATGGAATATGAAAATGTGTGTATAGTGGGAAAGATACTATATTGAAGTGATGGGTATTATTTATATAAAATTATATCTGAATTTTATAAAACATTAATGATAAATGGTATTTTGGTATGTTAGTGAACCTATATATCCTTTTTATTTTGTAGGTTTTTTAAGGAAACCATTGGGTTATATTTATCAGAATAATGGAACAAATATAATGTTTATGTTATTATAATCTGATCCAGGTTTGTGGGTTTGGGGGTATAAAAGTTTGTATCAGAGTAGGGTTTAGATATCTTTAGAGAATATGGGGTTTTAATTTGATTTTTTATTAAGGGTTATGGATACCCTAATGGGTTTTGAATATTATTTTTATCATATTTTTAATTTTTTTGAAACCCCTTTCTAGGTTTTCAGTTATGGAATATTTAGGTGAATAATGATGATTTGGGATACATTTAATTGGTTTCAGGTATATGTAACCGTTAGGATTAACAATAAATATTATTTGAGGAATAATGATTTTACATTTTATGGACATAAGTTTATTATTTAATTATAAAATTTAGGGATTATATGACATTTATTGTTAAGGTGATTATGGTTTACTTAAATTTATGAAGATATGCTTTATAATTTGGATAACTGTGAGATTAAAGAGTGATTTTGTGATTTAGTGATTGATGTTATTTTAGAAGAAGAACATTGTAATATTAGAGAATATTATGGAATATTATGGTATTTTATTAGATGTGTAATGATTGATATATCATTTTAAATCATATATGATATTAATGTTGATTTATAGTGATTCTGGTAAATTAGGAAAATAATTATCTTATATTATATAATATAGGACAAAGTGATATACACTTTTGGTATATGACATTATGAGGTACCAATGTTATTTGTAGATAAATGTAAAATTTATCTCGAATGAATATGAGATTAAATCATTTTAATTTTTGTGGACCCCATTTCCTAGACATATGGATTAGGTAATTTGTAATAACATAATTTTAGTTCTTCTGGAATGAAAATAAACATCCTGAATGCTCATCGTTTAGCGAGAGAAGATGAAATTTTGGAGAAAATTAATTAATGGTTGATATTATAGTTTTCGATAATGTATATTTCAACACGCTTACATAATATAAGGTAATTTAATTCTTAAACAATAAGTAAAATGATCTTCCAAAGAAAATTATCCTCTTACCTCTATTTCCAATCAAACAATACTCCCTTCCCCCATCATAGATTTATGATATTTTTATTCATTAACATTCTCATGACTTTGTTCTATATAACTCTCTATTAGTTTTTTATGAATGTTTTATCTTTCAGGCCCATATTTTAACATCCCAATAATTTTCTCGTTTTGATAAAATAAGTTTTTTATTATTTAACAAGACCTTTTTATTTTTGCTCACTCATTTTAGGAAGAATTTTTATTAACCCTTTTTTGCAATGTGGGTTATTATAATTGAATTTTTAAATGTAAACCCTTAGTACCCACGAACCACTTCAAATTGAGTTAACTCAATTTATAAAAACATGGGTATAATTCAATATCCTAGAATTTGAAAATAAATAAATTTTTTAATAGAAGACAAGACATGAAACATCGAGCTTCAACGAACCATGAAATATTATTATTTTTATACGAACATTATAACCCGGTCATTAAACTACTATGTATGCGAAGGATTAAATAATTTTTCAGATTTATATAATTTATATAACCATGAGAATTTTTTTATTAATGTTTTTGTAAATATGTAAAAATTGTTTAAGTAAACAAATTTTATTCTTCAAAGATTTGTTTTTTGCAAAAAATGTTTTGATTTATTTTTATAAGAATAATTTTATTAGCTTCAAAAAACATTAGAAATATTATTTCATATTATATTTATAATTTTTTAATCTTTAAAATAAAAATTATTCTATGTTTAACTTTTATATATTTTTATGAGAATATAAATTTTCCAATTAATAGTGAAAATGATTATGTTTATTGAAAATAGAGTTTTATTCTAATTTATTTTAAAAAATATTTTTTGATTAGTCTTACTATATAATTTGAATATTGTTTTATAAATAATGCAATTATTGGCTTTGAAATAAATTTTATACTTTAATTTAGTATAAAACATTTTGGTATCTAAAAAGGTATTTTTCAAGAAAAACATTTTAACATCTCATTTTTATAGTTTAATTTTAATTTAAATTATTCGATATATATATATATATATATATATTTAACTTGAATTAAATGTTTTGAATCAAGAGATTATATTTTTTAAATATCCCAATTTTATTTTTGTTCACTATGAAATGTAACATTAGTAATTTATAATACCAAAGTAATGGGAAAATGTATTAATTATGGACAAGAATTATATGATAAGGATTAAGTAATGGGCCTAAAATTGACTTAATATTATAATTTGAGTATATCTAATTCAAAATCATAAAAATATAATATCTGGACTTTTGTAATTTTATTATGATTAGGAAAATTTATATTATTTTATACATAAAAATGTAAAAAAATGACATACTCTTTGTTTTATTAATTTTCAATTTTTTATAATAGGATAAACAGAAGATATTATTGGTTATAAATATTAATTTTAAATATAAATATTTTTTAACATGGTAAATTATTTTGAATTTTTATTCAATAAATAATTTCATTAAATTCATATGAAATAAAGACACATTTCTTAGGAAAATAGTAAGAAAATCAAAAAAATTATATTTAAAACATTAAAAATAATATTATATGAGTGCATTGATTACATTTTTTTATAAATAAATTATATATTATATATATTTTTATTCATTTAATTTGAATTCAATTTCATAATTTTTGTTCTAAAAGTCAAATTAAATGAATAGTTCCAAATTTAGCAATAATTTTACTCTATAAAAAACATTTATTAAAAGATTTAAAAATATAAAAAATAAAATATTAATAAAAAATTATATTTAGATTATTAATTCAACGATGAAAAATTTATGAGTCATATTTTCTTTTATAGAAACTATATTGACCCCTAATGAGTAAAACAATGTGGTTCACGATAATTGTCCAAAAGGGTTAAAGTGGGTTAAAACAAAAAGATAACGGTAAAAATGTGATCTAAACATATCCAAATTTTATTAGATAGGATTATTTCTAATCCTCCATATATTATGTAATAATATTATCAATTTTTAGAAACATATACCTCAAAATTAATTTATATGAACTTAATATTTTATGACATTCCAAAAGTTCCCCTACCCACACTTTTAAAAGAGAACCTCTTATTGTCATTTATTCACACTTAAGAAACCAATATTTTCATCAGAAACTTACAAAAATACAATTATTAAATATATATCCACATCCTGGTGTCCTTATTTAGGTTATAGTACCAACCATGTATGATGTAAGGTTCAATGAAAAGATATTGTCTGAAGAAGTGTTATAGTTCTTAACCGATCTTTTTTTAATTCTAGTTACACCTCCTTAAAACCCAACATATAGATGATGATATGATAAAATTACAATCAAAAAAATAAATAAATGTTATTATGTATATGTAAAAATATATACCGGCCTCCTCTTCCATCAAATGGGTAATTAAAGCGTTTATCATGTGTATAGTGAACAACTACCTCGTGAACCAATGTCATTAATTTTCCGTCACCGCATCTCATGGATGGTTATAGTTATGTAATTATTGTTTATATATTATATTTATGAAATATTTATTATTATAAAATATATTATTATTTTTTAATATCTTAACATTATATTCAATGAAAAATTATAACGTCATTCATGTGTACATGTTGACGACCACCTCCTCGAAGCGTTATGATCCATTTTTCATCAATACATCTTATGGGTGATATATATAAGTATTTTTAAATTTATAATATATTATTTTTTGAAGAATTATAATTATATAAATTTATTATAATACTTACCTTATTTCTATAATTATATTTTAGAAATGGAAACATAATATGTATTGATGAAAATTGGATAACCCTTTTTATATTTTATATCTTTAATCCCGAATAATTCGTGATATTTTATGTATGAATTATAATTATTTAATCTAAGAGAATTTTACTTGGTTGTTACTAAGGGGTAAGAGTTTCAAAACTCAATTTCATTTCACTATGTTATATCACTTATTTATTTATTATATTAGGTCAATATCATGTGTAAAATTACATTTTATTTATTTATTTCTTTTTTCCACGTTTTTTATGTATTTACATGTTTTACATAAAATCTCTCCACTGATTAAATTTCAATTTAATGTTATGGTCTTTATAAGGTTTCATCATTTCTAATTCTGTTTCCTTTTAGTTAAATACATTTATTATATACACCAGATATTATTTCATGAGTTATATATACTTAATCATTTACAGGTTATATCATGAATCTCCTTTTTTTATTTTATTTTATTCATCTAAAGGGATAATTGTAGAAATTTTGACAATGTTTAAAAAAATTTATGTTACAATATCCTTTCTTTTTGAGATTGTTTATGTTCAAGGATAGTTGGGTGGGGGAATTTATATGCAATTATTTTGATTAATCACATATATTTTATTATCCTATATTTATTAATGTGTTTTACATATTTGGATTATATTTCCCCATTTTTGAAAAAAGAAACACCATGAATGTTTCTTTTAAGTGACACTGATGTTGTATATTCTTTTTTGGTTAGTAATCCTACTATTCTCAATTTGTTTTTTCTAAATAAAATTAAAAATGATTTCTTCTATATATTTTTTCCTAAATAAATTTCACATGTTCTTTGACATTATTTTATAACTATGTAAAAGGAAACATATTAAAATTTTCCAAATGGGACACTTTTGACTCCCTTTACAAAATGTATGAAATGAAATAATTATTTTTAACATATACCGCATGAATGATTTTCTCCTCACCATGGATATTTTATTATTTTAATCCCCATTTATAAATTTCCAATGTAATTTTAAATGAAATGTATTTTCAAAATACTTTGAAAATTATTTATTTTTTCAAATGTTATTTTCAAATTGAAAATCGTATTTTTCTCAATAATGATCTTAATGATATTTTAATTTTTTCCCATTCATCAACATAAACAACCCTTGATTTTAATTACACTATAAAATGGATATATTGTAATAATTCTATCACATATCTTATCTCTATATGGATTATGAGTTATTCATGGTACCAAGTTCGTTTCCATGGGTAAATGATGTTATAAGAGAACACTGATTATTGTTATGATTCAAAAATAAAGGCTTATAAAAATTTTATTTGTGAATGGTACATGGACATTTTTTAGAATTAATTGGTGAGGCTGATATAGCTTATATAAAGGGTTGAACCCCATTACTGATCATGAAAAATGGGTGATCCTAAAATAGATTATACGATGGGTGAACCAAAATATCGATCTTATGTATTGGGTAATGTTTCGTGTATTTAGAGGCAATAAGGGAGTTACTAGATGGTTTATTATATGTCTTTTACTAGGATACAATTATTTATAATGTGTATTTAAAATGGTTTATGATGATAATGTTCAAATACAACCACATGTTTTTGTTATGATTTCTATGGGTAATAATTTTTTTCATTCGATCATAATTGAAATCAAATGGATCATGATTATTAAGTTCTATGACTCTTACTTTTAATAAAGAAAGGTTTCATGTTTTATGATCTAGGTATTTATGGATATATTTTCTCTTTTTAGGTTCTCATGGAGTTTTATTATTTCATCATACCCTAACAGTCATCATATTCTCACTAAAGATATTAAATTTCTATTACTTATGTTTTCCTTGACTAAGAATATGATCTCTCCCTTTTTTGTTACAGATTCCCCAATTTATGAATTATGATAGTAAATTATTTGTTTTTAGAAATTATTCATATATGAATAATTTTATGGTACATGTTGATGGCTTATTATAGAATTTGAAAAGCTAGGTATAGTGGGAACAATATTCTCATGAACTAATGGATATTGTTTATGTATGATTTTTTCACATTCTCCAAAACTATAAAACTAAAAGTTAATTGAGTATTTATGTTAATAAATATATACATTTGAAGTTTTATGTCTAGGATGGAATAAATTGAGTCACATTTATTGGAATCAAAGCAAGAAATGTAGTGTTTTTTTCATGAGCATCCGAACTAGGAGTGTGGGGTCGAGGATGTTAACGAAATGACTTTTAACATCCATTTGATAGAAAATAAAACCATAAAAACAAGAATAATATTAAAAAATTAAAATATAATAAATCATTGAAACATTTAAATATGAATTTTCAAAATATAAACCTTCTTCATGGGAATATACTTTGGAAAAAAGTTTTATTTTATTTTTGAAAATATGTCCAAATCCATCCAGATTATTTATAAGTATACATAAAGTTCTAATTAACTGCCTATCTTCATGTTATTCTGTTAATTACCAAAAAAATATTTCTATAAAACTAATTAATATAGTATTAAATTGAAAAAATTCAATTATGATCATTCAAATAATCAGCAAATTTATTAGAAATGTGATTAGAAATGGACATAGTGTTTGAAAAGAAGTTTAAATTATAGTTATTAGTTTTAATACTAAACCAACATTACTAATCACATTTTAAATCGGATGATCTTTGTGAATCCTCCAAGACCTATTATTTTATTAATAATCATTTTTATCCCCCTTAATAAAAAAAATATATATAAGTTTTTCCTCAAAATTGATCTCTTTGAAATCCTCTTCAGTGTTTTCCAATGAAGATTTCTGAAAATCACATCAATCATCAAACATTATATGCACAGATTCTTCAATAGTAATTTTATTCCAATTATAAACTCTATAATATTTAATGTGACAATAATAATCAAGAAATATACCTTCAACACTGTCATTATCATACTTAACATTGTTATCCTTTATATTTAACATAGAATCATCACTACCAAAAACATTTAAATAGCCATCCTTTTTTAGATAATTAAAAAACTCTACTTGGATTTCTTTTAGAAAACAATATAAGAAATAATCTTTTTTCATGACATAAAAATAAATATTAATAGTTATGTACCACAAATAATAAGGATAACTATTCTCATTAACCATATTCTCAGTCATTTCTTGAATAGTTTTTTTATATAACACTAATTTATTATGAGGTCCTATGAGTACAAAATTTATGATTACAACAATTATATTCCTGAAATTTTTTATACTAAAATTTATAAAACTCACCACTTTTATCAATTATAATGGTAAAAAGTTAACAACCATTCATAATTTAAAAGATCTTTGAAAAATGAGTAAATGGGGAAAAGGTTATAGGTTTAAGATATAATAAATTCAACAATATAAATTTACAAAAATAATCGATAATAACAAATAAAAGTTTCATACCACCCAAATTATAATTTTTTATAGGACAAAATAAATAAATATTAATTAATTCAAGAGTAATTTAAAATAATACATTATTTATAGATTGAAAATATTCCTTCATTTCCTTACCTTTTATTCATGAATAAAAAATATATCTTTTATTTGCTTTTACATGGGTATATTTCTTAGTTAATTTTTTTATCATTTGTAAATGAGAATGTCTTAACCTTCCATTACAGATAATATCATCTATTGTAAAAACATTTACACACATATCATTTTTATTCAATAGGACAAAAAAACTAATATAATAAATTCTATCCTTTATATAAACGTATGAAAAAAAATTCTATTTGAACATTAAACATTTGTCACCTTTAAAAAGGATATGCATATTATCATCAAAAATTTTATATCTTCTAATTATATTATGTTTAATACCTTAGACATAAAGATATTTAGAAATTAACACCACATGAAAAATTATTTCTTCATGGAAACCCATAACCTTTCCTTTAGGGTTGTCTTTAAAAGTTATAGATCCTCCATTATATTTTTTTAACTAACTTTAATAGATTACCGTTAATGTTCTAATAATATTTTCTTTCCATGTACCTTGTGTCTTCGATATTCATAAGGAAGTTATCATAAAAAGATAAATTTTTTAGAGGACTAATTTGGAACCCATGCTATATTGGGTCGAATATGGTTACCAATAGAATTATTTAGAAACCAAATATATTTAAAAAAATGTATTATAAGGCTCTCTAAAAGAAGAATTGTTTCAAATAAAACAACTATTATATACAAGATATAGAGTAAATATATGAGAATATTCATTATCATGGTTTCATAACAACCTACACTAAACGCATTTAACATACGAAAACTTTCCCATGGAAATTTTAACAAATGCAGTCTTTTATAACTATGAAATATGTGGATTGTAACCAAAAAATATATTATGCAGTTTTATTATAGCTACTATATTTTCATATTTTTCCTTTCCTTTAACATAAGTAGATAATGATTTTTTTTTAAAAACCATTATAATATTATCATTCTTGTTTCTGAATATAATAAAAAATCATCATAAATATTTACTTTAGAATACGAAACATTAAAAATTATTTCTTATTATAGGCATTATTATCGTTATTGAAATTTTTAATTTCATTGATAGTACACTTATTATTTTCATTGATTTCTTAATACAACTCAGTAAGTCATAAAATATATTTTTTATCAATTTAATTATCTCTATACCACTAAATAAAATTATAACCATCTCCGTAAATATAATAAATTAATTCAGAATCATTACATGCCTCATTTATATTTACTACCAATTAGAATAGGTTGTCTTACCCATTTTCACTTATGGATTTATCACTTGAATAAAATTTCTTAGTAAAAATTCATCCAGCATTATAAATATTTTTGAATTAATTCCCTTACTTCTTATCTCTCTATTCTTGTTTCAAATTTAGATAATTAGTCTTGATAATCCCCCCTTTTTGTATTCAGAACATGTTACATCTGGTTCATGTGTATTTCCATGATTTTTCTTTCGATCATTTTTTTCGTTACATGGTCACATCTTGAAATATTTCTCTAAATTCATTATGGTATAAATATCGTGTCTTACATTATAAATTTATAATTTTTCAATTTAATTTGTCTTATATAAATAAGAGTTAGGAGAAACATTTATCTGTGCTTTAAAATAAGTATCGTTCTTCTTCATTGTCTCTTATTTTACAATATTATTCAACACAAGTTGTTATAATAAAATGATCCCTAAGTTCATCGAGTGTGTGATCCTTAAAATTATTATTTTAAAATATTTCTTTCTTTTTTTGTTCCATTTCTTTGGTAGTTCTCATAGAAAAATTTAAAAAAGTATTCGGATCTATAAAATTTGAACCAGAGAATTCATTTCATTCACTATATTAGAGAACTGGTGGAACATCTTATTTAACACCTCTTCTTCACCCGTTTCTAAATCTCGGTATGCATCTCATAGAATTATTTGATGTTTTCTAATCATCTTTCCATATCCATGATGTGTTATTTGAAAAATCCTCTAGATCTCATGAGCTATCATTCAAAAAGATACATGACTAAAAATAACTCTATTATTATAACAATATAAAATATTAATAATATTAGAATTCATAATATATTTATTTGTGAAATTTACTGTAAGAGTATCCGGATCTGGATCAGGTGAATTTTCATTTTATTCCATTTTCATATAGTGACAAGTGCTCAATTATTTTAGATAATATTCCATTCATGTTTCTAGTAACAATAATTAATACCATTGCAATTAGTAAGTTTCTAAATAATCCAACCAATATTGGTATTTATTTATGAAATATTAATGAATCGTTATCCTTAGAGTGTGAGGTATATTAAATGGTTAACCAAAAAATAGTTTCAAACTGAACATTTGTAAAAGGTCGATTTTTGATACTAATTTTTTGGTTAGAAAGGATTGGAAAATGTTAACATGGGTAAAAAGTCCGTATGAAATTTCAATGTGATATATTTGTGTAAAACAAAATGATAATATCATAGATAATTTTTGTAATAGTTCAGTCTAATGTGGACACAGTCTAATCATACCCCTCTCAACTCTAACAGATATGTGTTTTCACTAATTGATTTTTTATGGGAATCATAACCTGATATGACACATATCTTTTCTAATATATGTATAACTATAAAACCCACTATATTTTCTAAATTGATTCATTAATATTTATTTTTTATTGAGAAAACTCTAACCTATCACTGATTTTAGAATGTTGTAGTCATATCCCAATTGATCAAAAATTATTACCTAAGAGTCCCAAGCCGATTGGAGATCATTATTTTCTGTTGATATATCCTAAAATGATAGAGAAATTACATGTGAGAGATGTAATGTAGTGTTTTAGATGTAAGAGACCAAGATGAAATATATAGATAAAAACAACAACGACCCTGGTACTTGAGAATTGGATCATCTCAGCATTCCCTGGAAGTTAATGTTAATTTCTTATTGGTATAACCCATTATAGATCATTAGAAATGGTGAATAATGTGTATAGGATCACTTGATGGACTTCAAAGTATGACCAATTTGAATAGAAACAATTTCAAAGATTGCATCATCATATATAACCTTTTATAATCGAATGTAATATTTGTATCATTCCATGTATCGTCCATGACCACTATATAAATTCTATATATTTTACAACTACAAGAGAACACATACAAACAATTAGTATAAAAATAACATATTCAACCTGTTTTATCAGAGATGAAATATATTCTGTAAATATAAAAAAAATTAAAACAATTTTAAATATATTGTTTGAATAATCGGAAATATGACAAACCATTTTAAAGAACCCGTTTTAACTAATTACATTATACACTTCCAAATAATTACATAACATGTGCATGAATGTTAACTCCGAAAAAATTCATCCTAAATTTGTTAATTAAATATTATAATAATAAATATGCTTTTAGGACATTAAAAACACATTGAAAATGTTCATAGACATCTAAATTTAATTCTAGACCATTTAAAATGAACAAAATATTAAAAAATTATATTTAAATACAAAGGAAAATTGCTATGAATATATTCTATGGATATGAAAATAGGTATTAAAGAATCACTAAATATATTTTTTAATACTCAAAAAAATTCCAAAAGGATAAATATAATTATTATTTAATTTCAAAACTAAAAAAATATTATAAAATTAAAAAAAACTATATAAAAATATTTTTGATATAAAAAATAGACTTACAAATGGTAACATGAATTAAAGAACATACTATTTGTGGTAACTTTAGAAGACACATGTCTAATTGTTACACAATTAATAACTTCCAGTAGAATAGTTTTTGAACTCTTGGTAATATAGTTTTTTATCTGAGGGTAACATAGTTTTTAAACTCGCGGTAGAAAAAAATTATAACTAATGGTATCCAAAATTTATAACTAATGTTAGCTGAAATTTATAACTAATGGTAGAATAAATTTTTAACCAATGGTATATAAAATTTATACCTGGTTGTAGCATAAATTTGTAATAAATAGAAATATAAATTTATAATCGATGATAGAAAAAAATCATAACTAAAATTAGAAAAAAATTATAACTAAGAGTAAAAAATATATATAACCAATTTTAGAAAACATTTATAGAAAAAATTGTAAAAATATTATAACAAAAAGTATTCGAAATTTATATTAAAAGTTTAAAATTCTTATTACTAAAATAAACTAAAAATAACACATGTTATTAAAAATTAAGACACTATAATATTATAAAAAATTACAAAATCGTCATTAAAAAAATGAGATAAATAAGTATTATATAATCACAATAAATAGAATAATATAAAATAAATTAAAAATCTAAATAATATAAGTATTTAAAAAACATTGTAAAACTAAACACAAGACACAAACACTTGTGGGGTAAATGTTAGGAAATTAAACATGAACCTACCAATATGCCATGAACCCAATAGTTTAACGTTATTTTTCACATATCCTACTTCAATATAATATCATGTAAGGACATGATTGTGTAAAGGTAGGGAATTGAATTCATCACTACATATAGGTACAAATAAGCTACATAAAGGTAGATCACACACTTGTATAAGTATAAAACCAAAGAACAAGAACCTTTGTAAAGGTAAGAATGCATAAAAAAAGGTTTCATAAACATATAATAATGTTATATAAGGATAAATAAAATTAAACATAATTAGCAATCTCCCATAAAGGTTTGAATAAATAAATATGATCAAATAATTAATGTAGTAAGAAATTATAATCATCCATCTAATTAAATGTGAGTAAATTGTAATTATTAAAAAAAATTAAACAACATTATAAACATAAGAAAACTCTAAAAAACTAATAGTATCCCACATTGAGTAAATAAAAAATCCAAAAAATAATCTAAATACTTCCCTATATTTTTGATATTTATCAAAAAAACCTAGAGAAAATGTTTTCTAAAAGAATTATTCCCATTATTTAAAAAAACTCATATAACATTATATAATTCCTTAAATTCCTAAAAAAAATTCCAACTAAATAAAAATAAATTCTTATTTCTTGTAAATTGATATTCCAGAAAAAATATTTTAAATAGATCATTTATTCTAAATAAAACACCCCCATCACTAATGTAAAAAAATAAACCTCTAAGAAGACAATTCCAAAAAATGTAAATTATCTAAACATTAAACAATACTAAAACTAAATTTATATCATGTTAGTTAGTAAAAAAATAAAACTCCCCCATAAATATATCTCATCCATGAAATTAAAATTTTAAAAAACCAATTCTGTAAAATTTAAATACATATTAAACATACTTACAAAAATAAGAAATTTAAAACAAAAAATAAAAGTTAAGACATGGTTGACAATATAATAAAATAATTATAACACTTTAGGGTTGAACAGAATTAAAATTTACTACTCCTATTAATTAAATCATTTTATTAACAATTATATATAAAGAATAAATAATTTCAATGAATTAAAAAATTATAACATATCATCATATACCAACAAACCATAAATTGAAATTTTAGGATATGTTCACTGGATAAATAAAAATAATAATGTATACAGATTAAGGTAACATACCATATAAATAAATTGTGAGGGTTCTCATTTAACCCATAAAGGTGATATTTTAGAATATAAAAATAATGACCTTAGAGTGTCAATATTTTGGCTAACAAAAATGGGCTTATGTAAACATGTAGAAAAGATTAGGTATAAGAGTATTTGAATAATCTCTCTTAGGTTCTTATTCTATACAAGGATTAGTTATTTTAGTATTGAAAATTGATTTAGAAAGACATGGCTTTGGGTGACCATATTATTGAATAAAATTTGAATGATAATCACTTGAATAATTACTAAAATATTTACATTCAATGAAATTAACTAATAAAATTCAATATAATTTCAACATTATATACTTTATTATTAATGAGTGGAAACATTTCAACAAAACCAACAAAATTACTATATTACTTATGATTAGTCATCATTTATAATATCAAAATTTTATAAAGACTTCAATTGCATATAATATATATTCATAAAGATTCTTTAAACATTACACATAATCATTATGTATTTCATTCTCATTTTGAATAATTTCTAGATCATAAAAAAATTATACATTACATAAAGTAGAATTATTAAAAATTTATTTTATATATCTGGATTAGAAAAATTTTCCTTCATAATATTTAATTATTTTTTTTCATTATCAATCATTGATATAGTATCTTTTAGATTTTTATTTTATAAATTGAGATTATTCTTTTTCTTTGTGACAATCTTATGATCCTTAGTCAGTTTCTTATATATTATAGAAATAGTTTCAGTTTTCAAATGATATTTATCACAAATTTCATTACAAATGTTAATTTTAGATTTACTGAAATAAAAATCATAAATATAAGAATAAAATACCAAATTAAAAATAAATTTGTTTTCAGTATTATTATCAAAATAAGTAGATTTTATAAAATCACAACAAGTTGAATATTTTAACCTTGAAGATGTAAATTTTAAATCAAGGTTACTTATTTCCTTCTCACATCCAAATTCCTCACAACATGAATAATAATATTTATAATAAATACATCAACTACCTAAATTTTTTTTCTTTCTTCTTATAGTTCATATAATCAAAATGGCTCTGCCATGGATTGGGATCCATGACGCCGAAAATTATTAAATAAAATTAAAGATACAATAGGACAAGGAGGAAATTTTCACAAGCAAAATCTCACACTAGAAAAATAAAATAAAAAAATAACCTCTTCCTAGGCCGGCCCCGACCTCGAGCTCCACCTCGAGGCACTGGATGATGCCCTTGTTTCCATTGCATTTATTTCAAATGTGGTGCCTCACCTTTCATGCCTAAGGCATCCTCCACATTGGATGGCATAACACCCTTAACCTTCTCACAGCCATCCATATCAACATTTTCATCTAGGACCTGTGCTGCCTCCTATGCAACCTGTACCTCCCCCTGCTAACCAGCCTGCAGCTGCATATGCTGGACAACCTCCACTTTTTTGGTAGGAGCATCCACCTTCACCTCTTTATGTTCCCCCTGAACCTCTTCCATAGGTACACCCACATTGGAAGAAATATCAGGATTCAACACCTTTGAAGACACATCTCCAGTTGTAGAATACCATAAGCTACAATTCTTGGTGCTACAACCTGCACTCTCACGACCCTCAAGATTGAGAAAATAAAATTCAGGTGTGTTAATAGAGTCTAACATTGCAAAAAAATTAAATCAAGATTTATCCGGCCCTTGCAACAACTTGGTGGAATCTTGAATCGTGACACCCTTCTATTCTCCATCCAGAATGTTCAAATGGGGGTCATCACCAGAATTTCTATCAGTCTGTAATGCAGGCTGGACACCACACTGGATATCTTGCTACAGCTCACAGTTTTGGACAGCAAGTTTATAGGGCCCAAACTCGGCAGCCAGCTGCACTTCATCATGGACAGTAGGCTCTAAAGACCCTTCAATGGGGCCAATGTTTCCTTGAACAATCCCAACCACAACACCCTTGTTTATTGACTCCCCTTCAATGTGTTAAACAGAGGGAACTTTCGATTTTCTAGTAATTACCATCTCAAATACGTCATCATCAATCATTTTCATGTTGCCTTTACTGCGAGAAGAAGCAACCGCCACCTGACCCATCTCAAAATTAACTTCCTCTTGGATGAATGCCTTTGAGTCAGAATCATTATCAGCCAAATCATCCCATTATTTCCTTGGAGAAGTTTCTCTCCCAGCATCCATATCAGCAACATTCATGGGAGGCGGAAAAATATCATCAACACTGATCACGACACTATCATGTTGTAGTGGTCACATAGGATCCCCACTAGAAGGTTCCTCAGCCAGGCCTTGATTAAGTACCTCAGCAAAAGAGGATGTTTCCTTCTTCCAAATGACCTTATTCCCAGCTTTTCCATTACCCAGTTGAACCCTCTTACACTGATCAACAGAGTGGCCAAGTGATTTACAAAGAACACATTTTAGGTTTCTTCAACATCGAGCATGCAAGTGACAAATCAAAAAACAATAGTCACAAAAATTAGGTAGCCATTCATACTGAATTGAAAGCACTAGCTTAAAAGAACCTTCCACAAGAAACACAGTAACAATCAACTTGCTGGAAAGATAAACTTCAACCATCACCCGGGAAATGTGACCAAACCTACAGTGCTCAGTCTCTTTATCTACCATAATAGGAGACCCAACAGGAGAGGAAATCTTCTAAAGGATATCCAGATTCCAAAATAACCAACTCAGGACCCTAATTCTAATCCACGTGTGTGGAATAACTCTTATGTTCAGAGGGGTCCGATAAGGGATCCCATTGCTGATGAATAATAAACCCTGGCCTCAACGGGATTGGGCTAAAGCCACAAGAAAAATTATGAAGATCTTTTCAGGGAAATACAATATAAAACATACCTTTACCAAGAGAAATCAAATGCCAATAAGTGAAACCCCAACACTGAAACTGTAAAGACCCAAAAATTTCAAGGAATTTTTTTATATTCTTTCGAATTTTAGAAGACTGCGGCTTCTAACGGAACCCGATTCCGAGGCCCAGTGTGCCCGGAATCAATTTTCGAAGTTTAGCTCGGGTACGTTTAATGAACAAACGAGCGAGTTTTTCTATCTTTTGAACCGGTGCTCGGAATTGAAATCTGAGGGCACCGTTGAAACCGCAATGCCGATATTTTCTTAAGAACTTTTTCAGAGTTGTGTTTACTCGGGAAGAGTTGTTTAAATTTTGTGGATTAAGACTACAGAGAAATATAATTGTGGTACTAATTTTATTTCTTTTAAGTGGCTAAATCCTAAGGATGGAGGTTGGGTGGAACTAACCACCCATGTGAGGTTAATAGTGAGGTGGGGCCCACATGAGCCCCCGCCCCTTCAAATCCCCTAAACACCCTCTTTAATGTTGGAAACCCCCCATAAGTTTATGACCTTCTCTCTCTCTTAAATTGAATGCCAACACACCCATTCAATTAATCGAATCTCGTTAATTAATTAAATGAGGTTTTTGAATTTTAAAAATATTTCCAATTGTGGATAAATTAAGACCAAGTATTCATTTTTTTGTTTGCTTCATTGTGCGGAGTCTGGGGAGGAAATAACCAAGGTATCGAAGAACATCATCTTCCATGTTGAAGAACGTGAAGAACATCAAGACCTAGACAAAGAACACCGACACCACAATGGAAGACCGTCGTGACTTCTTCTCTCCTCTCTGCAACCTGTAAGAAACGCCTTTTTCGGAGAACGACGACATGCCATTTTCTTCATTAGGCGAACACCGACGACGCTTACGGAGCCTCGATCTACAACGCCATCTTCTGCGACGCCGTTTTATGCGATGTGATTTTCCAGCGACGACCCTCGTTCAATGACTTCATAAAGGTAGGGGTTTGGTTTGTTCATGAGTAATTACTTGCGTTCTTCGTTTAATATTTGGGCTGCTTGTTATCAATTTAATGGGAGGAGGTCAGACCACCCAAACATGGCCGATCCTCCTCCCCCCTTTGATGTTGTGTTCGTTGCGGCTCGAACAAAGGCATGCGATGCAACGACACCGCACAGAAACTTGGAGGAATGCGGCGAAGAAGCGCGGTGTCGTCGCGCCGCGTTGTTGAGGCCGAAAGAAGTCGTGGCTGGAGCGAGGTCGCGGTAAACGGGCCCGACGCCATCACGCCGCGCCGGTCGGACCAAGGCCGCGACCTTCGGTCCCGGCGGAGCAGGGAGCAGTGGCCGGAACGGCCGGCCGCTGACGCGTCGGAGGGGCGGGACCGTGGGGTCCCGCGGTCGCACACCAGCCGGCCAAACCGGCCGACTGGTTTCCAAGAAATACGGGGGTCGTAACCCTCGGTGGGAAAAGGGCGGGGGCAAATGTGGGGGGGGGGGGGGGGGGAATTTCTCAATCAAGGGGAGGGGCTACGCCTCCCCCCACCCCCCTCTGTATCCTGCTCGGCCAATTGGTCGAGCTGACGGGACACACGGGCTGCGCCCGCGCCAGGCCAACCGGCCGCGCCCAGGCCAGAATGGCAGCACTGGGCCGAGCCGCGCCAGCTGTGCCAGGCCGCGCCCTAATGGGCCGGACCCGGACCCGGGTCGGGTAGGCCCGGTTCGGGCCGACCCAGGGGGTCTTGGTCCGGGCCCAAAACCTCCTAAAACTGGTTAGGTTTGTTAAAATGCCCTTATCTTGGGCTACCGGCCTCCAATAGATGCACCATTAGTTGCGATGTGATCCTTGGATCGAGTCGTTTGTTCCGATATATTACAATCAAGGTTTTGGAGAACATTGGGTACGGTCGGGTTGCTTCGAACAAGAAACCAACCTGGCCCTCAGAGTGGAAACGCTTATATCTTGAGATCCGGACATCTGATTGACATGCCGTCGACTTTGTTGGATTCCTCTTAGTGAGATGGTCCTTTTGGCTTACTCCTCTCGAGGTTTGGACGCATTTGGAGTGCGTTTGGGTTCGTTTTGACATAAAAACCAACCAGGCCCCTCGAACAAAAACGTCAATAACTCTCAGACCGGGCGTCCGATTGACGCACCGTCTGTCACGATGAGTTTCTATTGACGTGACGGAACATTGTGATACATCAACTCTGGTCTACGTGATAGATTATTCATCGACCTCTTGGATGATGGAGCGGACCCTCCCGGAACGAGTGTTCTATGTGAAGAAACCCTAGAGCTGGCTCAGACTTGACAACTGCTGATCGATCGACTCGGAGTGTTTCGATAGCGTAGTGGGGAGCGCTTGGTTGTAGAGGCAGACCCACAGCGGAGGAGTGCTTGGTTGCAGTGGCAGACCAGTGGTACTCAATAGAAGGAGTAACTCTGTAGTCTATGAGGGAGAGCGCTTCGTTTTAGCGGCAGACCCATCATGGGAAGCGCTTGGTTATAGCAGCAGGCCCATAGTACTCGACAGTTGGAGTACTACAGTAGTCCAATGTTAGTTGGAAGCTCATGGTTGTAGCAGCAGGCCCACTGTACTCGATAGAGGAGGAGTTCCCCATTAGCTATGGGTTCGATGGTGAAGACATTCGTACTGGAATCCTCTGTGGGTTCGACGATGATGACAACTGTATTGGAATCCTCTGTGGGTTCGACATTGAAGACTTTCGTACTGGAATCCTCTATGGGTTCAACGATGATGACAACCGTATTGGAATCCTCCGTGGGTTTGACGATGAAGGCTTTCGTACTGGAATCCTCCGTGGGTTCGGCGACGATGACAACCATATTGGAATCCTCCGTGGGTTCAACGGTGAAGACTTTCATATTGGAATCCTCCGTGGGTTCGACGACGATGACAATCATATTGGAATCATCCGTGGGTTCGATAGTGGAGACTTTCGTACTGGAAACATCTGTGGGTTCGAAGACGACGACAACCATACGAGAATCCTTCGTGGGTTCGGCAGTGACGACTACTATACTTGTATCCTACGTGGGTCCGACAGTATTGACCACTATTGTAGTATCCTAAGTGGGTCTGATAGCTTAGTTGTTCTAGTATCCTATGTGGGTCCTAGCATAGATGAATCGGTGGATACGTCTGATCATCTCTATCACCTTAAGAATTAGTATAACTATGTGAGCTGAGTCTTGACTTTCAATCAATATCTTCGATATGACTGACTTTCTCCTTTGTGGATTGGGTTGTGCTATCCTGTGTGGATTGGGTTGTAAGATCTTGTGTGGACATGATCGAACTTTGGCTCAGATGTTGGAGTCGATTTGGAATTGATGACTTAGGTATATGTATTTGAATATACCCAAGTAGTGTTGGATATTACTTCGTGATTGTATCTTTCCTTTGTGGATTATCCTTTGTGGATTCTGGGAGACCGTCGGGGGTCTTGGAGTCCCTACTGAGTGGTGTATACTCACCCCTTCATGGGCTATACCCGCACTACGTTGTGTTGGATGCAGACGACGGACAACACTGATCGTGGTTGAGGATTGTGGAGCAAGTCGGTTCCAGGAGGTGGACCACTGGGCGGGATGTACACGGAGCGGACGATTGGACCCGAGGAGCTGAAGAGGCTATCTGTACCCACCCATCAGGTGGGACTTCTAGTGGACGGCTCTACGTTGCTGCTTTACTTTCAGTTGATGTACTTTCTTTCCAGTTGTACTTTACATTCAGTTTGGGTTTGTATTCTGGACCACTTACTTTTCCGCACTATTATTGTACCCAGTTTTACTTAGTGTTTACTTCTACATTCTTACTCTGTGGTGTTTGTTTACTTTATAAAGGAAATGCCTTCCCCTTTTGTCGGAATTTATGCCTTGGTGTGAGTCGCCAGCCCCTGGCCTAAGGGAGTCGGGCTTCGGGTAGTCACGACACGGGTCCCGAGGACGGGTCGTGACAAATTGGAATCACAGGACTCTGATATTTCTTCTATGTGAAGAAATAATGTTAAGGGTTTTGAGTGTGGTTATCAGTCCAGGGAGTCCCGTGTTGGTGCGGCGGTCGACGTATCCGTACACCAGGACCCTGCCTTCTGATATCCGACTCTATGCACGAAAACATTGATTTCATGTTTCTTTCAAATGTTTTCTTTGTGATTACTTTGTGTCAGCTAACCAGGTATAAATTGTTGATCGTGGCGCACCTGTCCCTTTTCAGGATGGCCCCATGATGACATCCATCTAGGGTTCCGAGTGTTGTACGACATGACGGCCCACCGAGAGACGAGGTTCTGGTGCAGGGCCCTCTTACTATGTTGAAACCTTCGGGTGGTGTACCAACAACACCTCCACATGTTGGGTAGCATACGACTCCGAGGATTTGAGGCGAGACGGTTCCTAAGTAGTAGAGGACTGGATGGAGGCGATTTTTAAAGTTTCCACCCAGTGTAGACACTAGTAGAGTAGATGGTGATCTTAGCTACTAGTGTTTTCCAGTGAGTAACCATGCGGTTGGTCTGTTTGGTGAAGAGGCTTCGGTGTGTGGACTGATGCCTGAGATAGTAACTTCAGGTAGTGTGTCAGCTACATCACTACTTGTTGGTTAGTAGACACTACCGGCGGTACCGGTAGAGGAAACCTGTAGGGTTGGTGCCTTACATGTTTAAAAACCAGATATCCCTTAAGTTCCAAGGCAAGCCCGACTCACAGGCGGCTGAGGACTGGCTTGAGGAGGTGTCTGAGTGTTTCCTAGATCTTATACAGCTTTGGCAGGATGTGTCGGTAGCTGAGAATTCATCGAGGCATACCGAACCTTCCTAGTACTCGATGACTACAATGCAAATGGTGCTTCAGGGCTCTGACTTCTGACTGAGGTGTGTCTAACGAACATCTGAGCCAGCACTTCTTCCTCTATGCATTATTACTTACACTAGGGTGCTATAGAGAACCTTTTTGGTTGATAATTCTTTGGCAGAGTGGATGTAGCCAGTTAAGGTTAGCCTTAGGAAAGCAAGAAACTGGCGCTAGTCTCGCAAACTTGGGCATGAAAAATTTTTCAAGTAGAGGAAGTGAAAAGGACAGATGAATCAGCAGGGCAACAGATGTGGAAGTGGAGCTAGGAGAGCAGCATGGGGTGGTGAACATTTTGACATGATGAAAACACCCGCCTTTGTAATCCCAGCTAGGCACAGGGAGCTGGAGGGCAGGGTAAAGAGTAGCTACATGTGGTCAAGGAGTGCGACCAAAGGGCTATAAGGATGATTCGAAGTACGGACTGTGTCTTCTACTAGCTACCGTAACAACAAACATCGATACGAATCATCCCTTGCTTCCATGAATCTTGTCTCAGACCTAGAGTTTCCTGTAAAGTCGTTGACTTGACCCTCACGTCTAAAGATTCCATTGGGTGGAGACTCGATAATCACACTTGCACCGACAGTGTGATCTAACCCTAGAGGTAAGAGTTTCGGTTGGAACCTCTTGGTGTAAGCGTCGAGCCCTTATGACGTTAGATTGAGTATGAACGAGGAAGTCACAATTCATACACAAATTGATGGTATTAAGAAAACTTCAGGATGGGTTTTCCTTGGCCATCGGAAAGGAAACCCCAGGTAGCACAGGATTAACTCTTTCTTAGGAGGGTGTAGTCGATCACTCTTGGGTTGGCCAACCATACCCTCGTGGCTGTAGGAGTTTTGAGCTTCAGTTCTAATCTAGAAATGGAGGCCTCTAGAGTTCGAGGATGGCGACCACGTTCCTATAAGGGTCTTACCTCAATGAGGTTTACGAAGATGTAACTGAGGCATCATGATATCTCAGAGGTTCAACGGACCCTTCTATGTCCTCAGTAGGGTAGGCGAGGTGGTTTACCACTTGACCTTTTCACCTCAGTTTCACCGGGTACACGATGTCATCCATGTATCTTAGCTAAGGAGATACTTGCATCACACTTCACACATCATCGACCTCAGGGAGTTGGACGTCGATGATGGGGAGACATTTTACAGAGGTTCTAGTAGATAACGATGATCAACAGAAGCAGGTCCTACGAGGACGGTCGATTCCTCAGTTGTGCTTTCACTGGCAGCACGGTAACCTCCAGGAGAGCACATGGGAGTGGGATTCTCAGTTGTGTGATCATCACCACTTTTGTTTCCCTAGTTTGTGTTATAGATTTACTGGGATGTAAATCCCTGAGGTAGGATTAATGTAAAGACCCGGAAATTTCAAAGAATTTTTTTTATTTTGTTTGGAATTTTACGAGACTTTGGCTTTTGACGGCACCTGATTCTGAGGCCCGGTGTGCCCAGAATCAATTTACGAAGTTTAGCTCAGGTACGTTCAGTGAACGAACGAGGGGGTTTTCTATATTTTGAAATAATGCTCGGAATCAAAATCTGAGGGCACTATTGAAACCACAACGCTGATATTTTCTTGAGAAGACCTTTTTCATAGTTGCGTTTTCTCGGGTAGAGTTGTTTAAATTTTGTGGATTAAGACTATAGAGAAATAAAATTGTGGTACAAATTTTATTTCTTTTATGTGGTTAAATCCTAAGGATGGAGGTTGGGTGGAACTAACCACCCATGTGAGGTTAATAGTGAGGTGGGGACCACACGATCCCCCACCCCTTCAAATCCCCTAAACCCCCTCTTTAATGTTGGAAATCCCCCATAAGTTTATGACCTTCTCTCTCTATTAAATTGAATTCCAACACACCAATTCAATTAATCGAATCTCGGTAATTAATTAAATTAGGTTTTTGAATATTAAAAATGTTGGCAATTGTGGATAAATTAAGACAAAGTCTTAATTTGTTTTTGGTTGGTTCATTGTGTGGAGTCTGGGGAGGAAATAACCAAGGTCTTGAAGAAAATTGTCTTCTACGATGAAGAACGCGAAGAACGTCAAGACCTCGACGAAGAACGCCGACAACGAAAAGGAAGACCGCCAAGCCGTCTTCTCTCCTCTCCGCAGCCGGTGAGAGATGCCTTTTCCGGAGAATGAAGATGCAACGTATTCTTCATCGGTCGAACAATGACGACGCTTACAGAGCCTCGATTCGAGATGTCGTCTTCCGTGACGCCGTTTTCCATGATGTGATTTTCCAACGACGACCCTCGTTCGACGACTTCATCGAGGTAGGGGTTTGGTTTTATTCATGAATAATTCCTTGCGTTATTCGTTTAATATTCGGGCCACCTGTTATCAATTTAACGGGAGGAGGTCGGACCACCCGAACACGGCTGATCCTCCTCCCCCCTTTGATGTTGTGTTCGTTGTGGCTCGAACAAAGGCGCGCGGTGCAACGGCACCGCACCAAAACTTGGAGGAATGCTGCGAAGAAGCGCAGTGTCGTCGCGCCGCACCGTTGAGGCCGAAAGAAGCGGTGGACAGAGTGGGGTCGCAGAAATGGGGTGCGGTGCCGTCGCGCCACGCCAGTCGGACCAGTTCCATAGCCTTTGGCCGCAGCAGAGCAGGGAGTGGTGGTCGGAACCGCCGGCTGCCAGCGCGTTGGAGGGGCGGGACCGTGGGGTCCCGCTGTGGCACACCGGCCGGCCAAACCATCCGGCCAGTTTCCGAGAAATCTGGGGGTCGTAACCCTCGAATGGAAAAGGTCTGAACCCCATGTGGGGGGGGGGGGCGTTTCTCAATCAAGGGGAAGGGATGTGCCCCCCCCCCTCCATACCTCGCTCGGCCAATTGGCCGAGCTGATTGGACGTGCGGGCCACCCCTGT
The DNA here is from genome assembly GCA_963277665.1 of Viscum album. Lineage (NCBI taxonomy): Eukaryota > Viridiplantae > Streptophyta > Magnoliopsida > Santalales > Viscaceae > Viscum > Viscum album. The sequence continues at coordinate 1,350,220,179 of OY728153.1, read as the reverse complement.
GCCAGGCCTACCGGCCGTGCCCAGGCCAGACCGGAAGCACGGGGCCAGGCTGCGCCCACCGGGCCAGGCCGCGCCCTAATGGGATGGACCCGGACCCATGTCGGGTCGACTCGGTTCCGGTCGACTCAGGAGGTCTTGGGACGGGTCCGTCCGGGCCCAAAACACCCTAAAACCGGTCAGGTTCATTTAAATGCCCGTATATTAAGCTACAGGCCTCCGATCGATGCACCGTCAGTTGAGATGCGATCCTTTGATTGGGATGGTCGTTCCGGTATATTAAAATCAAGGTTTCGGAGAACATTGGGTACGGTCAGGTTGGTTCGAACACGAAACCAACCGGGCCCTCGGAGCGGAAATGTTTTTATCTTGAGCTCTTGACGTCTTATTGACGTGTCGTCAACTTTGTTGGATTTCTCTTAGTGGGACGGACCTTTTTTCTTACCCTGCTCGAGGTTTGGACGCAGTTGAAGTGCAGTCGGGATGGTTTTGACTTAAAAACCAACCGGGCCCCTGGAACGAAAAAGCCAATAACTCTCAGACTGGGCGTCCGATTGACGCGCCATCTGTTACGTTGAGTTCCTATTGACGTGACGGAACTTTGCGATATATCAAATCTGGTCTATGTGAAAGTTGATGCATCGAACTCTTGGCTTGTGGAGCGGACCCTCCCGGAATGAGCGTGTTGTGGGTGGAAACCCTAGAGATGGATGAGACTTGACGACTGCTGGTCGATCGACTCGGAGTGTTTCGATAGCCCAGAGGGGAGCGCTTGGTTGTAGTGGAAGACCCACGGCGGAGGAGTTCTTGGTTGTAGCGAAAGAATGGCGGTACTCAATAGAAGGAGTACCTCTATAGGCTATGAGGGGGAGCACTTGGTTGTAGCGGCAGACCCATGGTGGGAAGCGCTTGGTTGTAGCAGAAAGCCCATAGTACTCGACAGGTGGAGTACTACAGCATTCCAAGGTTAGTGGGAAGTTCTTGGTTGTAGCGATAGGCCCACTGTACTCGATAGAGGAGGAGTTCCCCAGCAGCTATGGGATCGACGGTGAAGACTTTCGTAATGGAATCCTCTGTGGGTTCGACGATGATGACAACCCTATTGGAATCCTCTGTGGGTTCGACGGTGAAGACTTTCATACTGGAATCCTCCGTGGGTTCGACGACGATGAAAAACATATTGGAATCCTCTGTGGGTTCGACGGTGAAGACATTCATACTAGAAATATCTATGGGTTTGACGATGATGACAACCGTATTGGAATCCTCTGTGGGTTCGATGGTGAAGACTTTCGTACTGGAATCCTCCGAGGGTTCGACGATGATGAAAACCGTATTGGAATCCTCCGTGGGTTCGATGATGAAGGCTTTCATACTGGAATCCTCTGTGGGTTCGATGAAGATGAAAACCGTATTGGAATCCTACATGGGTTCGATGGTGAAGAATTTCATACTGGAATCCTCCGTGGGTTCGACGACGACGAAAACTGTATGGGAATCCTCCGTGGGTTCGGCGGTGATGACTAATATACTTGTATCATACATGGGTCTGACAGTATTGACCTCTATTGTAGTATCCTACGTGGGTCCGACAGCTTAGCTAGTCTAGTATCCTAAGTGGGTCCCAGCTTAGATGAATCAGTGGATACATCTGATCATCTCTATCACCTTACGAAGAAGTATGCCTGTGTGAGATGAGTCTTGCCTTTCAATCAATATCATCAATATGATTGACTTTCTTCCTTTGTGGATTGGGTTGTGCTATTATATGTGGATTGGGTTGTACTATCATGTGTGGATGTGATCGAACGTGGGCTCGGATGTTGGAGCCGAATTGGAATTGATGACTTAGGTATATGTATGGGAATATACCCAAGTAGTGTTGGATATTACTTCGTGATTGTATCTTTCCTTTGTGGATTCTCCTTTGTGGATTCTGGGAGACCTTCGGGGGTCTCGGGGTCCCTACTGAGTAGAGTATACTCACCCCTACACGGTCTATGCCTGCACTATGTTGTGTTGGATGCAGAAGAAGGACAGCGCTGATCGTGGTTGAGGCTAGGGGTGCAAGTCTGTACCTAGAGGAGGACCACTGGGCGAGATGTACACGGAGCGGACAGCTGGACCCGAGGAGCTGAGGAGGCTATCTGTACCCTCCCTTCAGGTGGGACTTCCAGTTGACGTCTCAACATTGCTACTTTACTTTCAGTTGCTATACTTTCTTTCCAGTTGTACTTTAATTTCAGTTTGGGTTTGTATTCTGGCCCACTTACTTTTCCACACAACTATTGTACATTGTTTTACTTAGTGTTTACTTCTGCTTGCTTACTCTATGGTGTTTGTTTACTTTATAAAGGCAATGCCTTCCCCTTTTTGTCAGCATTTATGCCTTGGTGCTAGTCTCCATCTCCTAGCCTATGGGAGCTGGGCTTGGGGTAGTCACGGCACGGGTCCTGAGGACAGGTCGTGACAGAAACAACTGATCCTTGAAATCATCAATCATCAAAGGTGATTCATTCTGTGATCCAAAAATCTGAGTAACAAGAGTAAACCGACACTCCTCGAGACGGTCTTCAAGAATCATTGTATTCACTTCTACAAAAGCTATCGACCCTTTCTTAGTGATACGCTGTTGTAGGGAGTCTGTGGTCTGATGACGAGTTGAGAAAAACCTACAGTAAGATACAAAGGATTTGACTCGATCACTCTTCACATTAGGGTTTATTTTCCCCCTTTTCCGCCTCAATATGAGCATATATGCTCCCATCACCTTTAGAAGCCTTTGCTGGAGTAATGAATACATCCCTAGGATTAAAGAAACAATCTAGTGGATTCTTCATCCTTATAGTTCATATATTTTCTAAGGTGCATAACATTTAGATAGTCTTAATTAATGTTTTCCTTATTTATACATTCTTAAATAATTTGTTTAGAAACATTGTTATATTTTCTATGATAACCATTTCTCTTTAATTTTATATTATACTTCATATATTATCCTTCTTTGGAAGTTATTTGTTTTTTTATTGAGACGTTAAATGCATTTTTTTCAATCTGATTGAAATCATTGCCTTTTTCTAACTAAATGAACCAAAATATTCACTATAAGATCCATGATAAATAGGTTTTGCTTATTTAAAAGAAACCTCCTTTTTATTATGAGATTCATTATCATTATACTTTATATGAAACATGCATTGGAAAAGGGAACCAATGATATCATATATAGTATTATCTATAATGTATTTATATTACAAAATATCCCCCATCAGAGTGAAAATATATAGTTGTTGAATTAAGCATCCTTTTGAAGAAAAAATCATTTTTATCCTTTCTATTGGAAAAACCATACTACTTAAAATTTTACCAAATTAGTTTGTACATATAACTAATTCTCTAAGACCAAATAATTTTAAATTCTTGAAACACTACACAATTAATACCTAACATGGATCATTATACTTTATTATTTCTTTTATGAATGAATTCTATAGTCCTTCAAGTTTCATCAGATGTTAAAAAAGATACAATATCTTTATAAAAACTTTTACTAAAAAATAGGGAATAATGTTCATAGATTTTTTATATAGAACATATTTGAAATCATTATTTCCAATTAATGTTTCAAGTTCAATTATATGTATTGGATATGGTCTGACCATTATAATTAAATATTCAATACAAAAAAATTCAAAAATACATCTATTTTATCCTTCAATTATCTATAATCATTTATCTTGAAATAGAGTGGTCAAAAAGGATTCGAACACTCAAATTCATGACTTTACATAATTTAAAAAAGATCTTCCCAGTTAATTTTAAGCATATAATATATTTTAAAATGAAAATATATAATATTTGAAAATAATCCATATTGATAATCAATCATATAAAAATTAATTTTTTGATTACAATTATTGATCTTGGATGATGGAATGTTGTTCTAGAGGGAGTTTATAGACCATTAATTATATTTCATAAAATAAAAACATTATAGTGAGAAAAAATTAAAACTAGTATTCATTAAACCATGTAATTGAATTTGATAATAAACTTACTTGGGTAGTTCAAGTGAAATAGTATGTGATAAAATATTAAAATAAGTTCCAAAAAGAAAAAGACAAGAATACTCAATTTTTTTAGTATTTTTGTTTAATATGAATCTATATCTACAATTATATAACTATTTAACTCATCAAAATTAATGGTGTCCTCTATAAAATAGAAATCCTTTTACATAAGAGTACACTCAATCTATATCAACCATTTATGGGTATTCGAAGAACCAATCTAGTATTATGATAAAACAAACATTAATTTTTTCACCATTTTAAATATCATACTCTATATAACTACTATTTTAGGAAGTTTATATAATCAACAAACTGTATTTCATATAAAAACAACGAATTTCATGATTTTAGTTACAAATTGATTAAAAGTTGGAAAAACAAAACAAGTAAACTAAATGAAAAAATGAACTATGAAACCAGGGAGAGAGAAGATAAATTATGGTTTTTATGGAAAAAATTTTCTCTATACCTTCAAGTTCAATGATTATGATAATTTTTTTTTGGAATAATTGTCATGGAATCAGCCCTACATCAAACTATATTTTATCAACAAAATGTTTTAAATCTTTCAAAATAAATAAATAAATACATTTATCAATAAAATCTCATGTCTTATATAATCATAGCATTGTTTCCTTCAGACAATACATATAAATAGATTATAAATGGATAATTTATTTCAATAAAACTCAATGAAACTCCTTTAATAATAATCCTCATGTGAATCGTTATTGAAAACAAATCACAATATTCCATTTCTTAAAATAATAATTTCTTGAACACGATCATTATATATATGAGTAATTATACTGCATTTTTCTTTATTAAAATTATTAGAAAATCATTTCATATAATAGTTATCATTAAAAAATATTTTACCCATCAATAAAATAGAAAATATTATTTTCCACAACATATAGTAATTTGAAATATCAAAATTAATTAAAAGTGTATCGAGACTCTCGAAATGAAAGAGTGGATAAAATTATTTTGGTCATGACATAGTATGATTTTACACTTTATTTTACACTATGAACGATTCACATATTATTAAAATTGTATAGAAATATATTGAACCCATCATAATAATTATCTTATGCATGTTGATAAATACAATGGTGTTAAGAAAAGTATTGTAAGCCATATTTAATATAAGAATAAATGACAATCCATATGTGTGTTTTGTGGAAAATGAGTCTATATAAATGTAAGAAAATTTTTATTAATGACATTTCAATGTGTTTTTATATATCTTATGTCAAGGTAAAATTATATAAGGGATAGCTTTTATAAAGGTGAAGAATTAAATTTTGTATTGTGTAATGGTGCGTAGAATCTCTATAAAGATAGATCACATTATTTCATAAGGATAAAATCCAGAAAACCGAACATTAATTATGGTAATATATCATAAATATAAAGATTTATAATGATATAGTAAAATTTTTTAAGGGTCAATAAATATAAACTAAATTAATGATCTCATGTAATGTTAATAAAGATCAAATATGATCAAATAAAAAATATAGTGAGAAAATATAGTCATCATAATGGTTGAATATGAGGAAATTATAGTTAAAAAATATATAATAAATAATATAAACACAAGAAAACATCCCATAACTAATAAATAGTCTACAATTCCCCATTAAAAACTCCAATTTAGTGATTTTTTATCTGTTATATTATAATACTCTATTGATATGTCTTATTTTTATCTTCAGCAAGTTTTTTTCATTCTCTAGGTATGATTTCCTATCTTTTTATGGTTTCTCTCACGGCCATTTTCATTACTTTTGTATTTCATATGTAGAATAAACAAATTTTATAACCATGTATCTATATTGAATGAATGTTATAATGACTATTGACTTTTTATTCTATAATTAATCCCACATTTTCTTTAAATAATTATTGATAATGTTAATATAGTGTAGTAAAACACCATGAGATCATTTCAGAGTTAGTCCCCATATATATTTATGCATTTCACCTCTATTATTTAACATGGTATTTATACTTTTATATAATAATAATAATAAATCTACAATTCTTGGATAAACTCTTTACAAGTTTCATACTCTACAAGCTTGTTTTTAACTACTCCTTTAGTATCTGAGACTATTATAACGTTATCAATAATGTGGAAATGATTCTAATGAAAAACCTGGCATCATTTGATGATGATATACTAGAAACCATTTTTATATATGGCATTACCATTAATTATATTATTTATTCATTCACCCCCTTTCAACCAATATGGAACCATATGGAATTTTACACACACATTCTATAAATGGTGTACTTCCCTAGTATCATTAGTATCCATTATGAAATAAAATTATTCCTTAATATTGGAATGCCTCTAGACCCACGATACATTATTAAGTATCCATTTCACATTGGAATACTTATATCAACATTTCATTTAATCTCAAGATCATTTCCATCATCAAGATTAACAATACACAAAATTCCATACACATAATTTTATATATATCTGTAAAAATATTTTGAGTTAATCGATTCTCCATAGTAGGTGAGATATTAATATAATAGGATTTCAATGCAAAAAAATTAACTATTATCACATTTCATAACTGTGGTATTTTCTTATGAACATTCAGAGTTATCCTTCAAATCTTTTAAATATTTCTTAAAATGTATATTATTCATAGATTTATGTTACATAGAACTTAAAAATATAACCTACCCCAACTTATTCACTGATTTCATAGTTTTGGGTTGAGTTTTTTATATTTTACCCACTACACAATATTCTATTATAGTAAATAATTTGAATTTTTCCATTATAGTACCGTCATTCAAAATTAGGTCTTATATATATTTAATTTCAATGTTATTCATTCCCCTTGAACTACCTATGATAAACATCACTTACCATGATTTTGAAAACAAACTAAATTTAAAATTTACACTCCTAAAAAATTTCATAAACTCCCACTAACTTTTTATCATATCCACATGACCATCCCCAAACAGTACATTGGTAATAGTTTGAGAAAACTATCTTCACAATAGAAGCACATTGTTCATTATGGTTTGATTTGGATACATGTTTACGATTATAGACACTAACTTGGACCTTTTCCTCATATCCATTATATTAAACTAAACATTACATACTAACATTATCTATAAAACTCTATTTTCCTTCTAATAAATCTTCTATGATTCACATTTCTTCCTCATTTATGGAATAAAAAATATTAACATTATATCATGATCTCTATGAAATAAATGAACTTCCATATTTACCATACAATAAACCAATATTTGGCCATAAAACAAAATAATCCTTATCTTTACATATTCTAATAAAATAACAACTATTAATAAAATATTTAACCTAACCTCAGATGAAAATACATATCAAAAACACTTGATAGAATTCTCACACTCCTCATGGATTATATGAAGTTATGATTCATCTTGTTAAGAACATGAAAAGGACTAAATCTTTAATATTGTAGTGAGAGTCAATAATTTGAAATCTATTGGCACTGAACTATGGTATATCTAATATAGGTTCTAGGAAATAAATTGAAATAATACTCTATAAAGACAATATTGATAGTTGAAATTAATTAATTAATATTCTCACACAAAACCCCCACATTATAAATTTAATATTTTTCTATGAATTCCTAATGTCCAAAGATAAAAACTGTAATCTATATAAATATATAGATGATAGGAAATATCTACATATAAGTGAATAATAACCACTACATTAAAAAAAATTAATTAATATTTATAAAAAATACCTCCATATGGACCTCTAATTTATAAGAAAACCTGGAAGCTTTTCCAAAAAATATTAAACATATATATTTAATATTAATCATAAAATAATTCATTTTAGGTTATTACTTTAACCAGTTGAATAAAAATTTTAGTAGATTTAGTATAAATTATACCTCCACTACCCAGATATATACATCCAATAATGTGATCTACTTCTATTGTCCAACAGTTCTCTATTGTTTAATTTATAAAATGAATGTGTCACCACCAATGATTACTCCACCATCACACTATCAGAACACCCACATATTCCTTCTTCTATCAAATTTTGCATTAATATTCTTAAATAATAAAAATGTTACATCTTCATATATATTTATAAAATTTTATACAATAATTAAACATATGATCCTCACTATCATCATTTTCACCTTCAATTATAATATAGGTATTTTAGGTAATCAATTTTTTAGGGGTACATCCTCATCTATGTGTTGTTATTTTATATCCTTCTCATACATTGTTATAATTTCAATAAAATCCATAAAAATAAGTTTTTTTAAAGTTTAAAGCTTATTTTATGTTAATAAAAACAATTCTTTACATCTCAAGTATTCTTTAGAGACATTTCCAAATAGACCACTTATATTTCATGTTCTTTCTAAGAGAAAACTTTGTGTTGATAATCTCATTGATCATACCTCAAATTTCAAAAATTAATTTATCAAGATTCATTAAAAGTATAATATCATGTAGAATATGAATATTTAAGTATATATCCTTAGAAAGTTTTTCCCTAATGTGAAATAATGCAATTTTCTAACACCACATATATATTACCATAGGTATATACACAATTATATTTATCCACATCGAAGGAAATAGTAATATCATTAATTGATATTTAATTATAATCATAGACAGTTCATTTTTCATCACTCTAAAATCTCCAAGAAGATACATAATTGAAATACATATCGAAAAGGCTACCCTTGATATCAATGAAAATAATTTACAAATAGATTTTCATTTTTATCTCCCTTTTGAGATTAATGGGTTCTATTAAGGTATTATGTTATATAAATAACATTACCATACTTTCAATAGGATTCCATATTTTCAATGAATAGATCATTCACATTAGAAACACGATAAAAGTCTAGAAACATAAAATAAAATAAAATAAATCTACAAAAAAGGAAACTACTGATACCAAATTTTATACCAAAAATTTATCAAGGTACATAGGTGAATTAAAATGTGTAAATTTTAAAAAGAATTCATAAATCCTAAAAACCCCTTTAAGGTTCACCAAATAAAATCTAAAAAATTACTAAAATAGTATGATATATTCATCTAAGATTTTCTAAAAACATATTTAATGAACTTATAAATACCTAGAAAATTATTATTTTTAATTTATATAATGTTTGAACAAATTTAACTCATACTAAATTCACAACCTTAGCTAAAAGTAATATAATATTTATGTACAAAACATTTTATTCCATAAAATTGATTCATTAAATGTATTTATATTAAAATATTGTTTACTTAATAAAATATGATGATAATGTATGGATATCAAAATCACCAAGAAAACATATAAATATTAATATAAAAAATTACATAGAAAAAAATAGTAAAATTAAATTTTATACAATGTGTTCGAATCTATGGATAGTATATATTCATTCCACCTTTCTGAAAGAATGTTCAAAAAATATTAGTTAAAATATGTAGATTCACATAAATTGGATAAGTATAGAAATTAGACCAAGTTTAAAAGTATTAAACAAATATAGTGCTCATTTTCCAAATAATATAATACTTTTTATTGTAGTTCAAGAGAAAAAAATAGGGTAAGGAATGAATTAAAAATTTAATTGATTATTTAATTTATATAAAATATGATGGAAAGGATAAAATGATAAAAGTAACAACTATCTTTACATTATGTAAAATAAATCAATTTGATTTTTAACAGAACACATATTATCTTTTTCTCATATACTACATTAAATAATACCATTATAGATTTTATTTATTAACACTCATGAAACCATAGTTTGATGTAATTAGAAAAATCAATGATTTCAAAGTAGTATATAATGAAGAATTTATTAACGATTTTCAGGAAATTTTACAATAGTATTATTAAATTTTTTTACACAAATCTATAGAAGTGAAAATATAAATTGGATTAATAGTTTTAAAAATAATTTCTTATTACATTTATTACACCAGATATATATAAATATCCATTTAAAAATAATCATGAAAATATAATACTTGATAAATGATATATATAATTAAATATTTCGTAAAAAACCCATTAACTATAGATTTTAAGACCATTTAATGTGTTGTAAGAAACCAGTCGATATTATAAAATCAAATCCTCAAGATAAATTTGGTTAACCACATTAAATTGCATCATCACTCGAAATACATTTATTAGTATGTTTGAAACATTTAAAATTAGAGTCTTGAAATATCCATGATTCAATATGTTATATTACATGGTCATTCCCCAGGTACTATATTGTTGACTTTGTCAATTCAAAGTTGATGTAACCTTAAATATGATGTTCCAGAATGACTATGTATTTCTACCTGATCAAATTTATTGAGATGTATGAAAAACTATGATACCCTTTATGTTTAACTCTAAACATATTATTTTAAATGTCAAATTTTCTATATGATTAATAAAAATTTACATAATGGATGACTATGTTGGTTTAATAACTTTTAAAATTTCATCCTAATCATCTCAATTGTTTTACATGGTCAATTATTACATAATGAAATCTAAATTTTTAGAGATTATATGAATATGACCAAAAACATTTTCTTAAGTGATCTATGTTCTTCATAAGAAATAAACATATTAAAAAAATTAATCATGATTTTGGAGGATTAATGAATACAATTTCTAGTTTTAACCCAATAAATTACAATCTTTTTACAAACCATATCACGAACATTTCCATTAATAATAAAAAAGTAGGATATATTCAAAAATGGATAAAAACATTCATTAAATATTAAGAAAATATCCATTACCAAAAAAAATATAGGATAAATTAATTTTCATTATTGAATAAAATAATAACCAATATGATCATAATACTAAAACATACACAAAAACTAGAAGAAATTCAGAAAAACTATAGAAATACAAAAGATTAAAATAAATATCTTAATGGTCCAACACCAATAGTGACACGAAAATTCTACAATAAAACACTTATTGGTTTGATATTGATTATTTGTGTTTTCCTCCCTTTTAAAATATCTAATATGTTAGGGTTTTAGAACAATAATTGAATTTAATCTTTTATATTATGTGAGAGTTTGTTCAGAAATATACAAGCATCACTTGTGATTCAACCTCAAGAAATATCAAACTATGTATATTTGATAATAGAAATGATTATAAAACTATCATAATCCTAAGGAATGTGATGAAGATAAAAATTAAAATATAAAATTCTTAAAAATATAAAAACCCTAATATAAAATCCCAAAATATTTTAGCTTTAACCGCTCTCATCTACCTATAGATTCTATGAAAATCATTAACAACCTTTTAAATTTCGATGATAATTTAAAATCTACCCATGATCACTCCTTTAAAATATTAATAATAGTGATTTCCATTAATAAAGGGGTAATTGAACATGTATATATAAATGGTTAAGAAATTATTCATTGAAATATCAATCCAAAATAATGTGTTCAATTTTTAAATCAATAAATAGGATATACAATGTCCAATGAAAAAATATTTTTTCCAAAAACATTTAAATTTAATTATATACATTGGTATAGTCTACTTATTATAAAATTTCCAATAGATTTTTTTATTAGAACTCTAAATAAATAAATAAAAATTATTTATATAGTATAACACAAAAATATGAGTAGAAATGAAATGGGCATTAAAAACCACACCAAATAATGAAATTACATAGTAATTATATCTAAAATACCCAAAAAAATACATCTCACTAACACAATAGTCCTAATGGAATTAATGAAATCATAAACTAGTAATTCATAGATATCGTAATGAATGTTTTGACACACCCAGTTTGACATAAATAATGTTGATTGTGCATATTAATATGACATAACCATATGTGTGACTTCTATTTGGTAATATATAAGATATATATCCTTTAAATAACTAAATTCAAAAAATATTAAATATATAAATTATTAAAACATTCCACATACTCTATCAGCTGGTTAAAAATAATACTTAATAATGAACCGTTTCATTTCCTAGTAGACTTAGTCTATTGATATAGTGTTCCTTGTATGCTTTGTAAAACGTTAACCCTTGGTTCACTCTAAGTATTATATAATTTATGTTAAACAACCATAGAAGTTGTTTATATGTTTTTCTTCATCCTATGAAATATCGGGTGGATCTCAAGATGATTACAACATACTAACATTATATTAATATACTTATGGGTCAACTATCATATATAATTAACCTGTATAGAATCCAAACAAATGTTTATACACATTGATCCGATATTTAATCGAGAAACAAAAATATATATTTACACCATGTGAATATGAACACATCTAAGGAACACATTGAGATTGACCTATGATAAAATGGAACAAAACTAGAGAATCAAATAGATCATGGAATAATTATTCTCAAAAACATTTATATATGATATGACTTAGACAGTTTGGATGAATATTTAAAAGGATGAAAGGAATTGCATGTTATTATAATAATATTCCAGAATAAAGGAGTTGTTTTATGATTCTAGAAGACTGTACTGATCAAGTAGTTTACCACAAAGACCAATACTATTATTAAAAGTTATTTGATGACATGAACCTTATATGTTACCTGGTTAACTAGTTGAATAAACCACTATACCACATTATTATATCGATTAAATAACATTATTGGTCAATCAATTATTCCATCACTTGAGAAATAATTAATATATCAAAATAACATGATAAAATTTTCCTTATAATTTTAGAATATGAACATAATGTATAATCATAACCCATTAAATATAATTAATGAACTCCAAAATTCATATATAAAAATTAAAAATATGGAATATCAAAAGAATCTAAATCACTAATGATTTATAATCATATTGAAATTTCCCATTTTCAATCCAATAACAACACATATAATAAAAACATTAAATAAATAAAACCATAGATATATTCATAATAACATTAATGAATGATTATAGAATATACTAAAGTAAAATTTATTGGATTTTTATTCTTCACTGTATCAGGATAACAGTGCCAAAAAAATGGGATAAAGAATTATTCTTTTATGCATAAATACCAATATGGGAAAAAAATAAAACATCAAATCCCATAATCACCCAAACCAGTTGAAGTGAGGATGGATTTAAAAACATAAACAGAACTTATAGTATTTTAATAATTTAAATGAATATATTTATAATATTTTACTTAATAATATGAGGGATGGAGACATAAATTTGTATAAAATAGTTTCAATTTAAATATATAAAGTAAGTGGGTAAATAAAATAAAAATAAAATAAATATGAAGATTTAGGATATGGATATTAATATATGATTGTTTTTTAACATAAAATTAATGATTTTTTTGGATTGATCTTCCAAAATATTTTCTACACAACTGTAATCTGAAAGAAACAAACAATTTAAATATAAATAAATAATAAAAATTTTTGAATAAAGAACATATATAATATAAATAAAATTTTATGGATATCTTTGGAAATTCATGTTTTTTATATTCCATATTTTTAATGATAATATCGATGACTATATCAATATAAATTTTTTAAATCTGAAAAATAATGGAATTAATTTATGGAAGAATAATTATACGAGAAATCAATGATCACAAACAGAAATTTGGAAAGTCGATTCCTTTTTATTATACTTATGAAAGTAGATGAAATTATTTTAATGTGAAATGATTTAAATTAATATAAATGTTCAATATAAATTGTGTCACGACCCGTCCCTAGGGGACCGTATCGTGACTACCCCAAGCCCGCCATCCATAGGTAGGGGATGGCGACTAGCACCAAAGGCATAAATCCCTAAACTGAGAAGGTGTTTCCTTTATAACTATAAACAAACACATTAGAGTACACAACTGGAAGTGAAAACTAAATAAAATTTGTATACAAAATAAGTGATTGAAAGTAAAAGAGGTCGGAAATACAAGCCCAACAAGAAAGTACAAGTACAACTGAAATTAGGTACAACAGAAGAAAAGTAAAGTTGTTGTTGGGTCATCCTTCAGGGTTCCTACCAGAAGGGTAGGTATAGATGGCCTGATCAGCACTCCAAGTCCCTTTGTCTCTTCCGTGCACCGTCACACCGAGTGATCCCCCTCCGAGTACCATCCAGTCCTGCTACTCTCTACCCCAGTCATCATTGTTCGTCGTCTGCAACCAACACAACGAGGTGTGGGCATAGCCCATGTTGGGGTGAGTATAATGATACGCAGAAGGGACCCTGAGACCATCAAGGTCTCACTAAATCTAATAATGATAAACCAAAATTTTTGAAATCAACTATTAACAATAACTTAATTATATGCCATACATACAACTAAGTTATCTAGTAACCCATCTAAATCATGAGGAATACACAAAAGTCATTGACTCAGCTCAAACAATTATTTTAATTAATCTGAACCCTCAATTGCTGGTGAACTACACCTATATCGAGAAAAGTGGGAATGTCGCATCGCACAGAGGTGCTTCCCACTAACTTGGACTATTGGGGTACTCCTCTTGTCGAGTACTGTGGATCTGGTGTGCTCACACAGAGGCGCTCTCCAACGTGGGTCTACTGTGCTCACACAGAGGTTCTCCCCTGGTAGCATGCTGAGGTACTCCATGTGTCGAGTACCATGGGTCTGTCGTGCTCACACAGAGGTGCTCCCCACCATGGGTCTTCTACGCTCACACAGAGGCACTCCCCACTAGGCTAGTAAAATCACTCTGAGTAAAAACAGTTAGCAGTCATCATGTCATAGCCAGCTTCAAGGTTCCCGCACAAATGCATGTTCGTCTCTGGATGATCTAATACACAATCTACTGGTCGATACTCTAACTATCACTAAGTCCAACTTAGAAGTATCTCAAAGGTCATCCATGCCATAGGGGTCTCAACGCAATAGACGACTAGTCAATCGGACGCCCGGTCTGTTAGTTATTAGCCTTTTAGTCCTGGTGGCCCGATTGGATTTGTGTATAATCCAACCTGACCGTAACTCAAATATACCCCAAACATCACTAGGGTATTCTCAATGTGATGACCTCGCTCCACGAATACCGGTGCTGCTAACGGTTCATCAAACCGGTGTTCGGTGCCAAAGATATGGCCCAAGAATGTAATGGGTTAGTAATGGGCCCGGGTCCGGTCTGTCCCGGTCAGACTGACTCGGCCCAACCAAGTATTTGCCGACCAGGCCTAGGTCAACCCGGTCAGACTCGCTTGGTATGTCCCGAACCATTGGGTGGGACACCTCGCTATGTTTTGGCCCGATTCGTTGGGCCCACCCTTGCGGACTACGAGAGCCTGGAGGTCTCCACGTAGGTGACTCGGGTCGGAGGTCGGTTCGAAAAGCACCGTGAGGGGTGCGGCTCGGGTGACACGGCCCGAAAGGCCGGTCAGCTGGGAGCCCAGCGGGCAGCCGGCTGGACACTGGGTAGGCCACAGGTGCACCGGGTAGGGCACGACGGGGGTCGAGTAGGCCTCGGTGGCGTCGGGCAAGCCGCAGCAAAGGCCGGGAAGGCCGCGGGGGCACCGGACAGGCTGCGGTAGGGGCTATGCAGGTCGTGGGGGTGTCCGCATGGCACCGGGCTGGCCAATGGGGTGTCAGACTAGACGGGGGGAACCAGCAGGGCGACAGGCAGGACTTGGGGGCGCGGGCAGGGTGTGGCAGGGCACCAGAGGGCTGCGGGCAGGTAGGCCTCCGGCCGGGCAGGTCACCGGGGGGCCAGGGGCAGGCGGGCCGTGCACCGGGCAGGGCACCGGGAGGCCGTGGGTAGGCGGGTCGGGCACCGCTCAGGCGGGCGTTGTTCGGCTGGAAGCTTCGGTGCGCTGCGGGGGTGGCACGATTTGCGGAGGCCATCGGTAGTGCAGCCTTCATCACTGCCTTCATTGTCGTCGCCTCATCACCATGCTGTAGAATTCCACAAGGAAAAAAGAATCAATGGAGGATGTTTGTCTATTCAAGGTTGGCCTGCATCCTCTGCTTTTAAAGTGATATCAATTGGTTCATCGAAAAACGAAAGATGAACATAAATTATTGACAACCAAGCAATGATTTTTTTTCCAAACATTGACGAGAAAAGAAAAGGGATAAAACACAAGGTAAACCCCCTACCATTGATTCATCAATCAATGTTCTTCATTCGTTGACGGTGTTGCAGAAAGAAGATGATGAAGTTTGTCGTTATCCGTGTTTGTCACGCACTCCCAATCTCGAGCTGCGTCAGCCGTGGAAGACACTCCATGTTGGTAGGATCCGATAGAGGAAGTCGAAGACGGTTTTTGGTGTTCTTCATTCTTCGTTGGAAGATGAGGATCATAATTCTTCGTTGGGAGCTTTTTCTCCCTAGCTCTCCTCTTCCTTCATCCCGCCAAAATGAATCATGCCAACAAAAAATAATAGATTCGTTATCTATTATTCCGTTGGCATAGAATTCAAAATGAAAGAATAAATTAAGTGGTCCCACCTATTTAATGCATGATAGTTGTCATGGATTAATTAGGGGAGTTCAAGGGTGTTTCTACCCACTTATGTGGGGAGTTGAGGAATCAAGAGGCTCTCCCTCATTAATGAGGGAGAGTTGAGAGGTTTTATCCACCTCCATCAATAGGCTTCGGGTGGTCCCCACCCCAATTATTTAAAAGAGAGGTTATGCGGTCTTAGGTGGTCCCCAAATCATATCCTCTTGTGGAAGGTTATGTTTGGGTGGGCCCCACCACCATAACCTTTCATGGGAGGTTATGGTGTGGTGGTCCCACCTCCAACTCCCATGTGGTGGTTTTAACCAACAACCACTCGCACGGAAGCTTAAAATAAAATAAAGTGTTGGAAACTTTATTTTATCATTTTTTATAAAAAGCCAAAAACTAACTTTTATTTTCGACCATCGGTCGTCGAGTTGAATGTCTTCTTTATCAAATACTGGTGCTACAAGTTCGACGGTGCCCTCAGATTTCAATTTTCTGCCTCGGTTCAAAAGTTATAAAATCCCACTCGTACCTTTACTGAACGTACCCAAAAAAACATTATAAATTGATTCCGGGCACACCGGGCCTTAGAATCAAGTGCCGTAAATTTTAACAGACTCGTAGAAATCCCATCTATTTAAGAAACAAATTCATGGAATTTATGGGTCTTTACATTTTCCCCACCTGAGGGATTTATGTCCTCGTAAGCTACAACTCAAACTATGGTAAAAAATGGGGGTACTGAGCACGCATCTTAGCCTCCCTCTCCCATGTACTCTTCTAGAGGTTCATGTGCTGCCAGCATACGCACACTAGAGGTATCGACCGTCCACATAGGTCTCGCTCCTACCGATCCTCAATCTCCACTAGAACCTCTGTAAAAGTCACACCATCATCGACATTCAGCTCTCCATTGTAGATGATGTGGGAAGGGTTGGGCACATATCTCCTTAGCTAAGATACATGGAGGACGTTGTGCACCCAGTGCAGTTGAGGTGGAAGAGCTAAGAAGTAAGCCACCTCGCCCACCTTGCTAAGGACCTAGAAAGGTCCGTTGAATCTCGGAGATAACCTGCCGCCTAGGCTGAATCTCCGTAGAACTTGTTGAGGTGAGACCCATAGAAATACATGGTCACCATCCTCGAACTCCAGAGGTCTCTGTCTCCTATCATCATATGACTTCTGTCTGCTCTGTGCAGTCTTCATTCTTTTCTTGATGATCTACACCTTCTCTGTAGTAGCTCGTACCAGCTGTGGTCCCACTAGTGCGGACTCCCCTGGGTCTGTCCAGCACAAGGAGATCTGTAAGGTGGCCCGTATAACGCCTTGAAGGGTTCAATCCCTATGGTGGAGTGACAGCTATTGTTGTAAGAAAACCCCACCAATGTCAAGTGCTTCTCCCAGTTGTGACTAAAGTCGAGGACACATGCATGTAGCATGTCTTCTCGGTTCTGAATGGTCCGCTCAGTATGACCATCTTTCTAAGGATGGAAGGTGGTGCTCAAGCGAATCTGTGTCTCGAAAGCATCGTGCAACCCCTTCCATAGCCGAGAAGTAAATCATGCATCACTATCAGATAAAATCGAGGAAGTTAATCCATGTAAATGCACAATCTCCTGCACATAGAGGCATCCTAATCTCTCTACTAAACCCTGATCTCTGATCAGTAGGATGTGGGCCGACTTGGTGAGTCGGTCGACGATCACCCAAATTGAGTCGTCACCCCTAGATGTATGTGAAAGAACCATCACGAAGTCCATGGATATCCCATCCCACTTCCACTCTAGGACCTCTATGCGATGAACCAAGCCTGTTAGTACCTAGTGATCTTCCTTCACTTGCTGAAAAGTGAAGCACCGTGAGACAAACTTCGCTACTTCCTTCTTCGTACCTGTCCACCAGTGATATCATCTAAGTTCGTGGTACATTTTCTCCACACCTGGAAGTACTGCTAGAGGGGATGTGTGGAACTCACTCAACACTTCCTCCTAAATTTCCACTGGTAACACGGTACGTCCTCGAAAGAGGATGACATGCTCCTCTCCTTCGGAAAATCGATCAGATGCCTGCCCTGTCGAAATCTGAGCACGTCGCATCTCGTAGTCAGCATCCCCATGTTGTGCCTCCCCGACTCGATGATGAAGTGGGTGAGTGACTGTAAGATATTGTAGAAAGGATGCTCTGTCACTATCCACAAAGGATATCATTAAAGTAATCTGCTGCTTTGTCTCCTCTCATAGCAGTTGTATACCAGTCCTCCTGTTGAGCACATCTGCAACAATATTCCCCTTCCCTAGAGTATAGACTATCTCGAAGTCATAGTCATGGAAAAACTCAAGCCAACTTCATTGTCTCAGGTTCAGGTCATTCTGAGAGAAGATATACCTGAGACGTCTTGTGATCAGAGTACACTGTAAAACGCTCACCCATCAGATAGTGTCGCAACATCTTCAAGGTAAAGACCAGTGCTGCTAACTCCAGGTCATGGGTAGCATAGTTATTCTCATGATTTCTTAGCTTCCAAGAACCATAATTAATCACTACTTGATCCTACATCCAGACACACCCACGTTCGGTCCTTGATGCATCGTAGTAAACTACATACCCTTCTACCTCCTCAGAAAGCCTCAAGATGGGGGCACTAGTCAGCCTCTGCCTCAGCTCTTGAATTCTCTTCAATAATCTCTTCGACCACACGAAGGGTTTCCCCTTCTTCGTCAAGGCTGATAGTGGTGTTGTAACTCTAGAGAAGTCTGGTACGAACCTTCGATAGTATCCAGCCAATCCCAGGAAACTCGGCACCTCTATCACACTCCTAGGTGGCTCCCAAGCAAGTACAACCTCAATCTTCACTGGATCCACTGAAAATCCAGCCTTTGAGATGACGTGTCACATGAAGTGAACCTTTCGATTCCAATACTATCACTTCAAGAGCTTACCTTAAAGCTGGTGCTCTCGGAGTGTGTCTAGTACTACCTGCAAATGGTAGGCATGATCCTCCTCAATAGTCGAGTAGATCAGAATGTTGTTGATGAAGACTACAAAAAAGAAATCGAGGTAAGGCTAGAAAATATTGTTCATTAGACTCATGAACACTGCTAGAGCATTGGTTACACCGAAGGGCATAATCAACAACTCGTAGTGGATGTAACGACACCTGAAGGTTGTCTTAAGCAAATCCCCATATCGAACTCTGAGCTAGTGATAGCCAGATCTGAGGTCTATCGTCGATAACCACCGTGCTCCCTTCAACTGGTCAAAGAGGTTGTAAATCATCGGGAGGGGTACTTGTTCTTTACGGTCACCTAGTTAAGGCAACGTTTTTTGACACATTGCCTCAAGCTCCCATCCCCCTTCTTAGCGAACAGAATCGGGGCTGACAAGGGAGAAACACAGGGTCAGATGAATCCCTTCACTTGTATGTCCTCTAGCTGTACCCACAGCTCACAGCGCACAGCGGGAGCCATCCGATATGATCGAGTAGATATCGATGTTGTCCCAGTGTATAGTTCAATGTATAAGTGCACCTCTCTGCGAGGAGGTAGTCCTGGAATATCGTCTGGGAAAACATCCGCATACTGGTCCACCACTATAGGATAAGTCGGACTCTCCACATCAACTCCTCTGAGGGTAAGGCAAGCCAACTAGTGACTGATCGGATGCACCCTCTTCTGAGTAAGTCTGTCATGTGTTGCAAGGGTTCCCTTCTCACCAGTTAAGGTAAACCTAGTCCCATCTGTGGGGACACACCACACTTTTCTGCTAATATAGTTGATATGGGCATTGACTATAGATAACCAGTCCATACCCAAGATGACATCGTAAGGACTTGACGCCGCTACTAGGAGATCCAGAGAAATATCTCACCTCTTATAGTAAGCTTTCACTACTGACACCAGTGCGTAATAATCGAGTCAACTCCCGTAGGTGTCTCTAGCCGTGAGGATTGAACTAATGGATCCTTCAGAATCTCTGAACTCCGAACGAGGGATATGGCAATGAAATAGTGACTATGAGCTATCTCAATAATAACTATAGCTAAGGTGGATTAGACAAAGATAGTACCTCTAATCATATTTAGAGAACCGTGATCATATGCCTCAACTACATGAAGCTGAGCTCTCCCCTGTCCACCCGATCCATGCGGTCGGGGTGGACCTCCTAGTGGTGGTTGTGGTAACACCTCGAAACATCGTCCACCGATAGCAGCACGACCAGCTCCTCTACCACGTCTACCTAATCCATGTGGACCGCCTCGACCGAACCTCTACCTTTACCTCGGAGGTCCCTCAACTGTTTACTGATCATCTGTACGGTGGGTCAGATAGTCTTGATCCATGTGACCCTGCCCACCGCATGAGTAACACTATCCGCTCATAGTATTTCTAGCTCTGTCTCCACTCTAGGTTCCCCACACAACCAATGATGAGTCGTCCAGTCATCCACCTGTAGGAATGGTCCTCTTGGACCTCTATGACATCTGTTTACTACATGCTGCAGAAGACTCCACTGCATGTCGGCTAGTAGTGGGTATCACTGCTGGTGACTTCTCTGCAAGGAAACTGTCCACCAAGAGGGCTCTCTCTAGCACCCCAATCTTTTTCAGGATGCAAAGTGATATCATCAGAACTCTGATCTCCCGCCTGAGCCCCTGCTCGAAGGTCCGGGCCCTAATGAATCGGTCTCGTACCATATTTGTGGAGTAGCGCGATAGGTCAGTGAACCTCACAGAATAATATGCTATGGTAAAGCTACCCTGTTGCAGATGAAGTAGCTCCTTTATCCGCACCACACTAAGGGTGGATGGTAAAAACTTATCCCAAAACAGGATCTCAAAGTCTACCCAGAGTAGGGTCACCTTGTCCTGAACCTGGAGCATCAAGCATCACCATCTGCCTACTACTTCCAGAAGGAGAATCTCGGAAAGTATCACCATGAAGTCTGATGGTGTCCCTACCAGCCTGATGACTCTCACCATAACTTCTGGTCAATCCTCAACCTCTTTTGGGTTCGTCTCTTCCCTGAACCTGGGAGGCCCCTGGTTCTGGAACTTTTGCAATGCGCTCAAGCGGCGTGCATCGTCTACTGCTGAGGCTGGGGGAATCAGTGGCCCAATGGGAAGTGGTACCGCTAGTGCCTCGGCTGGAAAAGGTCCCTGCACCGAGGCCTCATCGCCCAGTGGGCTGTCAGTGCATACGACTCTTGGGGCTCTTACTGGTAGTCCGTGGGGAGGCATCCTGAAAGAAACAGATGTGACACGGTTAAATGATTATACCAGGTGAGCTGACCTGGTGGAGCTAACATAAAGAAAACTTTTTAAAACACACACATAATCAATGTATTCATGCGATGAGTCAGAAATCACTGGTCATGGTCCTAGTATATGGATACATCGGCCACCCGCACAAACACTGGACTCCCTAAACTGAAAACCAAACTTAGTACCCTTAACAATATTGCTTCACAGAAAATAAAGATCAGAGTTCTATGTTCTACGGTAGAACTGATGCCTCTAATACCAATTTGTCACGACCTGTCCCCCGGGGCCCGTATCATGACTACCCCAAGCCCGCCTTCCATAGGACAGGGGTTTGCGACTAGAACCAAAGGCATACATCCCTAAACTAGGAAAGAATTACCTTTATAAATGTAAAAAAACACAACAGAGTACACAAATATAAGAAATATCTAAGTAAAGACTGTATACAAAAGAAGTGATGGAATGTAAAAGGGGCCAGAAATACAAGCCCAATAAGAAAATACAAGTACAACTGATAGCAGGTACAATGAATGAAAAGTAAACCAGCTACTGGGTCGTCCTCCGAGATTCATACCTGAAGGGTAGGTACATATAGACTCCTCAGCACTCTATGGCCATCCGTCTCCACCACGCACCGTCAAACTGAGTGATCCACCTCCGGGTACCGTCTAGTCCAGCTACTCTTTGCCTCAGTCTGGATAGTCCGTCATTTGTAACCAACACAACGAGGTGTTGGCATAACCCGTACAGGGGTGAGTATAATGATACTAAGTAGGGACCTCGGAACCCTCAAGGTCTCACTAAATCCAAAAAATATAAACCAAAAAGTATGAAATCAACGGATAACCATTACTTATGTATATGCCCATACATATACATAAGTAATCTAGTAACCCATCTCAATCATGAAGAAAACAAAAAGTCATTGACTCAGTTCAATAAAATATTTTTATTAATCTAAATCCTCGGATGGTGGAGAAATCCTCCTCTATCAAGTACAATGCACAAGCTGCGTCACACAGAAGAGATTTCCACTAACTTGAACTGATGAGGTACTCCTCTTGTCAAGTACCGTGGATCCACTATGCTCACAGAGAGGAGCTCTCCACCATGGGTCTACTGCACTCACACAAAGGCACTCCCCTGGTAGCCTGCTGAGGTACTCCACATGTCGAGTACCATGGTTCTGCCATGATCACATAGAGTCGCTCCCCACCGTGGGTCTTCTGCACTTACACAGAGGCGGTCCCCACTGGTCAAGTCGAATCACTCTAACTCAAAATGGTCAACAGTCGTCATGTCTCAGTCTGTTACAAGGTTCCCGCACAAATGCCTTCTTGTATCTAGAATATCCGCTCCAAAAGATAATGTTCAATACTCCAACTATCAAGAATTCCCTCGTAGAAGTATTTCAAAGGTCTGTCACGTCATAGGGGTCTCAACGTAACAGACAACACATCAATTGGACGCATGGTCTGTTAGTTAGCAGGCTTTTAGTCTTGAGGGCCCGACTGGATTTGTGTACGATCCAACCTGACTGTAACTCAAATATTACCCGAAATACAGTGGGGTATTCTCAAAGTGACGGCCTCACTCCAAGAATATCGGTGCTGCTGAAAGTTCATCAAACGGACGTCTGGTGCCAAAGATATGACCCAAGATGGTAATGGGACAGTAATGGGAATGGGTCCGGTCTGACTTAGTCAGACCGACTTGGCCCAACCCCGTCTTTGCCGACTCAGTCAGGGTTGACCCGGCCAGACTCGCTGGGTCTGACCCAGCTCGTTGGGCGGGTCGACTCGCTATGTTTTTCCCCAGTCTGTTGGGCCCGACCCAACGTACTGCAAGGGCGGTTCGACCCTGAGGTCGCCACGTAAGTGACTCAGCTCATAGGATGGGGGCTAGTTCAGCCAGTGCCGCGAGATCCGCAGCTCAGGCGAGTCGTCCCGGGAGGCCGGTCAGACGGATGGCAAGCGGGCTAGCCAGCTAGATGCCAGGTAGGTCGTGGGTGATCCAGGAAGAGTGCGGTAGGGGCTGGGGAGGCCGCGGGGAGCCAGTAGAGTACTGGGTAGGCCGCGTCAAGGGTCAAAAAGGCCACGGGGGCTTTGGGAAGGCCACGGCAGGGGCCGAGCAGGCTGCGAGGGCGCAGGCAGGGCGTCGAGCTGACTGTGGGGGCACCGGTAGGGCACCGGGCGGGGCGCCTGCAAGGCGCTGGGCAAGGTATGGGGGCGCAGGGGCGTCGGGAGGGCACAAGGGTGCCGACATTGCGTAGCAGGGCGGTAGAGGTATGCGTGCAGGTGGGCCGCGTGCCAGGCAGGGTGTCGCGGGCTGCGGGCAGGCATGCCGCCTGTTGGTCAGGGCGCCGGGAGTTTGTGGGTAGGCGGCCTGAGCGCCTCTCAGGCCGGCGGTGTTCGGCCCGAATCATCGGTCCGCCGCGGGGGTGGCGTGATTCACGGAGGCCGCGGGTAGCACGGCCTTCATTGCTGCCTTTGTCATCATTACCTCATCTCCATGGCATAGAATGCCACAAGGAAGAAGAATCAATGGAGGATTTCGAGCCACGTTAGGTTGGCCCGCATCCTCCATGTTTAAAGTGATATCAATTGGTTTATTGAAAAAATAAATATGAACATCAATTATTTACAACCACACAATGATTTCTTTTCAAACATTGATTAGAAAAGAAAAGGGATAAAACAGAAGGTAAACCCCCTACCTTTTATTTGTCAATCGACGTTCATCATTCGCTGACAGTGTTGCAAAAAGAAGACGATGATGTTAATCATTCTCCGCGTTCATCACGCACTCCCAATCTTGAGCTGCATTGGACGTGGAAGACACTCCATGTCGGTAGGATCCGAGGGAGGAAGTCGAAGAAGGTTGTTGGCATTCTTCATTCTCCGTTGGAATATGTGGTTCCTCATTCTTCGTTGGGAGATTTTTCTCCCTATCACTCCTCTTCCTCCGTTTTTCCAAAATGAATCTTTCCAACAAAAAATAATAGATTGGTTATCTATTATTCTGTTGGAATATAATTCAAAAAATGGGGAAAAATTAAGTGGCCCCACCTATTTAATGCATTAGAGTTTTCATGGATTAATTAGGGGAGGTCAAGGGGGTTTTCACCCACTTAATTGGGGAGTTGAGGAATCAGGAGGCTCTCCCTCATTAATGAGGGAGAGTTGAGTGGTTTTATCCTCTCCATCAATAGGGTTCGATTGGTCCCCACCACTATTATTTAAATGAGAGGTTATGCGGTCTCGGGTGGTCCCCACGTCGTAACCACTCACGAGAGGGTATGTTCGGGTGGCCCCCTCCAACATAACCTCTCGTGGGAAATTGGGTGTGTTGGTCCCACCTCCAACTCCCATGTGGAGGTGTTAACCAACAACCACTCACATGGCATCTTAAAATAAAATAAAGGGTTAAAAACTTTATTTTATTATTTTTTATAAAAAGTCAAAAACTAACTTTTATTTTCGACCATCTTCCATCGAGGTGAAAGCCTTATTAAGTGAATATCGGCGCTGTGAGTTCAAAGGTGCCATCAGATTTCAATTCTGAGCACCGATTCAAAAGTTATAAAATCCATCTCGTACATTTACTAAACGTACCCGAAAAAATTCAAAAATTGATTCCAGGAACACTGAGCCTCAAAATCAAGCGCCTTAATTTTTTCGGACTCGTAAAAAACCCATGTATTTATGAAATAATTTTCCACGGAATTTCTGGGTCATTAAAAATTGAGATATTATTGGGGTGTATCACAAAGTCTATACATAAAGACCAATTTATATACAAAATAACCTATTTATGTCCAATATTGAAAATTTATTTTGGTTTATTTTTATTGATCCTTGAATTTTATTTATGATACATTAATCATTATCCTTCCTTTTGACCCTCGTATATAAAGAATCGAAGATATATATATATATATAATTTGTCACATCTGAGACAAGATCACCCAAATAATAACCAATCTAGGATCATTATTAGGTCTCAAGGGTTCCTAATTGTATACCAAAGGATGTGATCTATTTATTATTGTCCATATTTATGATATATTCAAAATTATCCTATTTTTTACCCTCATACATAGAGTAAGAGAGAAATATATTTATTTTATATCAATTGAGACTAGATTACCAAAATAATAACTAATCAATGATAATTATTAGGTCTCAAGTGTGACCCATTTTATTCTAAAGGCTATATAATAGTGGTGAGAGTTTTTGGGAAATAATGGGTAGACAATAATCTCAACATCAAAACACAAAATATAATCTAAATAACAAAAATATAATATAAAATAAGTGTGTGGAAATGTAATTACAGGTAAAATATAACTGAATAATAAAATATAAATTTAAATTCTACAATTTCATGATCTTTAATAGTTTATACAAATATACATAAAAACGAATCACCTGTTTGGCCTATAAAATATAAAAGGTGAAAAAAATATAGGTACATTCATGATAAAAAAAAGAATTATATCCCCTATTCTATCTCCGAACCTCCATAAAGTTTCATTAGATTTATAGAATGTTAAAATTTTTCTCTAACCTATATCTCATAAATAATTTATGTGAATCCACTATGCTTCACATTCAATGTATGATCCTAAAACTTATTAGGAAACCACCAACATTACCTATAATATATACCCGCATTTTAAAAGTATATGTGATAAGAATTAAATAACATAGTAACACAAGGCTAATAAGAAATCAAATTTTGTTGTTTTTAGACTGCATAAATTCAAAACATGGTCTATAGGATTTGGGATATAGGCATAACATACCTCCTTTTGTTAAGAATTAGAGGGTTGTGGTGTGACCTATAAATCTACACTATAGTTAGTGATTTTGTGGTGTGGACAGTGAAGGATTCTTCCTAACCCCCATCTAATGTATCACATGTGGGCTACAAGAGTAACAGTAATGTAATATAAGTATCGTTAAGACTCCATCTAGCAACCATCTTTTCCCATATATGGGTATTGATCCTTGAAAAAACAAAATTTTGAGGTGTAGTGATCCCTAGAGAAAAAAATATTCCAATAAGGGTTGTCCTATACCCCTTATCTAATATAAAAACTACGGTAAGGTTCAAATACTTAGGTTATGTGTCAAGAGGGAAATTATTATTCAAATAAAATTATAAAGAATACATATAAAAGATATTAATAGTGTGTAACATCCCTCTTTCTATTTGGAAGGATCGGGTTGTGGAATGACCTATAAGGGAGTGTCATAATGGGTGTTGTTATGAAATTTCCGATGAAGAAAACACCATAACCCCCTTTCCAAAGTACCATATCATAGATAGTGTTAATATCACATATTTTATTCAAGTCTTATAATATATTTCACTAGAAAGAGGACTTTTAATGTATGGGTGGTGAGGCCTAATAAAAAATAGTGGCAAGTAGTAAGCTTTTGAGTGGGTAATATCATGTTTTGCGAGGTTGTCTATACCATGAATTAGGACACTAAACTTATTGAAATGTCTTTTATATTTTCATTTACATCAAAAATGGAAATTTAGATCTTTACCTCTAACTCATATGTCTCACACTGTTTTTCTTTTCCTTGTTATGTTTATCTGGTTTTCACTCTTCTATACCAGAAGGATGCCAAATGTTCTTTATGGTTGATTCATCCCACATAGAAGTTTTTTTCATGAAAATAATTATGTAATTAAATAATCTAATATAAATAAAAAATTTACATAGTTCGCCACTATAGTCATTTCAGTGGATAATGTGATCAACAATGTGTTGATGAACTCAAATATTAAATCTCGCTACTAATGGTGTTTTTTAGGTCATTGTTGTCTAAGATCACTTCCCATAAAAAATATTTTAGGGAAGATAAAAGAACTCCCTAGGATCAATTCCATGATAAATCCCTTTTACAGTAAATAAATTTGGAAATAAATTATTCTTATAGGAAAATAAAAATTTCACCTTGTTATAGAAGATGCACAAAGTATTGTAATTTTCCTTTGATCTCCACATTCTCTTATTAACGGATAGGCTACAAGCTTCTCTTTATATAGAACCATATTCTTTCCATGTAATGTAAAAGACTAACCTTCTTCTTCTATCTCATGCAGGTTATTTAGTAATTTCCAATATCCATCATTTTTTATTCTTCCTAATCCCTCTTCTATAAAAAAACCTCTAGGATTCATATATTCAATTTTCATTTTTTATTTTTTTATTTCTAGAACTACAATAAAAAGATTATAAACCTATAGATTAAATCTCTTTCCTTATCTCCTCATGAAAATTCCCCAAATATATCAAAAATATACATTATCAATTTAGATCCATTAAATTCTAGTTAAGGATTATATTTTAGAGCCATAACATCCACATCCAGTTTCTAGTCATGTTTTCCAGGCTATTAACATCTAGATGATTTTGGAATAATCTCATATTATAAAGCGTAATCATAATATTCATTCATTAAATATGGAATATAATTATCTAATACAACATAGAAACCATATTCTAAATATTTACCATGGTGTTTCCTTTTACTACATTGAAAAGGGGGCATCAATCATGGATTATGGGCATGATGTTTTTCTTTTTATTGTACCTTCCTACTAATTAATCCATAATTATTGTGAAACTGTTTCATCTATAAACTACAATTGGTCATTAAATGATCTCCTATAACTAATTAAATCAATAAAAAAAGTTTTGGAAAGGACATTTCACTATTGTTTGATACCCTATTGGATTGCAAACCTTAATTCAACTACATTACCTAATGCACACTCTCTATATCACAAATAATTTTGGATGTTTTCAATTAAATTTTTTAATAGGTATTTGGTGTATGATTCTCTATGTGCTTTAGGAATCCATAAAACTCAAATGAAATTTAATTTCAACTTATCAGATCTTATGGTGTGTTCATGTACCCTATGATGATGTTCCACATCCAGAACACATAAAATCATTTCTTATTCTATACAATGATATTTATTATATACTTAACCTCTCTGATCCTTTTCTCAAATTTTAGAACCTCATAATTCCAACTAATATATGAATAGAATTATTCCATAAACATGCTATAAAACTAACATGGTATAGACCCATAATATGTATATTTTACCATGGTGTTTCCCTATGTTACTGACCTCCATTCGCACACACTAATGATACTCTATGATATTTATCACCCACACATTCCCATAATCCATGGATATCATTTGGATTTTTCAGATACCTCTATGGTGGATAGCTTCTTAGATGAATAGAGATAATTTCTAGCCATATTTTTCCTTTTTATCAAACATCCATTGTGGCATAAAATCTGATTTATATGGTCTAGTGTATTTTTATTGAATATTGTATCCACTAGAACATAGAATGCTTAAATAACATTTTCTTATGGAAAATACAAGTATAATACATCATGGAGACCTTCTTCTCAATCTTCTTCCGAAATACCTCTAAATATTTTCACCAAAAATAAACTAAACACTAAAAAACGTTTCTATATTACATATTGGGACTGCATTCCATGATATGTCTCATTTTATTTTTCGACGTATTTTATAAGAAACACCATTATATTTGAATCATTTATTATTAGGAAATATTTTATTAGACATTATCACGATCAATTATCCTTCATTTCATAATTTACCATGTATACTTCAGGTAGAATTCCTTTCCTTCTTCAACAAATAAACAAGTAATAATAATCAGGCTCTATTTTTCAACAGTACACTAATTATCATGTCCTTAATTAACAGCTTCTCTATCAAGAATAACATATATTATTCATTTTTTTATCTTATAAATGTTTTGTAAACAAATCTAACAAAACCATTAAGGTTCAAGTTATATCCCCCTTTGTTGTTTTTTAAAAATATGACTTATATTTTCTCTCCCCTTTTATAAATAATATAAAACTGAGATAAATAAGATAAGGTTGTTCCTAAAATACTATCCCCCTTCATCTATAATATGATTTTATTGCATTTTATTAATGAGGTCTTACTTTGAAACTTATATACCACATTATCATCAAAATATGATATGTGTTTCTTATGGTTTTATTCTCTCTATATATGGATAAGAAATGATCATTATGTCCCTCTCCAAATCCATTTGTTGATACAAAAATACATTATACAATAATGGATACTATTTGTAATGTTCTATTTTTTGGATAACCTAATTTCAAAACATATCCTTCCAATATTTCATGGAAACTATATTAAATCCAATACATGAAGTGATCAAATCTATCAATTACCATTCAGGATGTCAATAAGTTTTCAAATCTAACTGAGACTATGATTATTGTTGGAAATACGAGACTCTGTTAACTTCAAAAAAAATTCATATCACTCATGAATACAAATAAAACCATAGAATCCTTTAGATATTTCTACTTCCAACTAAAAACAACAATATATAATCTCATAAAATTCATACACCAAGAAATTAGGATATAAACTATAGAGAACACATTTTTTTGAAATATGACTTAAATCATGAATATGAAAAAATTATAAATATCAAGTGGGGAGTTTCTTTTTATTTCCATTTCATCACACGCTTCATTATTCATAGATAAGGAATAGTTTTCGTGGAAATTTCATCATAATATCCACTTCATTATTCCAATATTGTCTCTAATAATTGAAATATTTTTTAACCTAGAGATATTACTTGTTGAGATTAACTTTTCATAGCTCGTATAATTTAGTATCCTAAATAATATAATCATCCAATACCAATTATTAAATCAATAATTAATGATATGATAATTTTTCATGTAACGCCCCGACCCTAGATACCTAGAGTCGGTGGATTATTACATGACATTGGCATGGTCACAAAGGATCAAGTCTCAAAAGACCGATTAGTTTAGTAGTCTTGGAAACACTAGATATATTCATAAGTCTTACATTACATCATAAGGTAAAAAAACTCCAACAACATCTTGTCTTCATATCCCCTCATACTATTCCTGCAGGTCATTCATAAATTACTTTTCACATCCTGGGAAAAATAAGACATTGAAAGGGGTGAGCTCAGATGCTCAGTAAGGATAACAATATAGCAGAAGCTTTCATAGTTAATCATAAACACTTAAAGAAATTTATAACTAAAACAAAATCCTTTTAAACATGAACTACAGGATAATATGGAAAAGATAAAATGAGATAATTCCATTTACTTATTCACATGGATATTCTACTAGTCGAAAAATCACATGCAATATCAATAACCACTTTCATAATGATGGAATGCATAATGTCAGACTATCATAACCACATAGCCAAGCCCTCGTTCCAAGACTACAAATAATATTTTTCCAAGGCCTTGTTCCAAAACACTAGTGTGTCTCATGAGACCTATCGATGCATCTAGGAGATATAGGAGGCTCCACCAGTCACTTACTATGTCCAATTCATTCCTCATATGAAAATTTTTAAACATAACATAAACATTCGTATTAAAACTAGAATACGAAATGTCAATACTTTATCCACAAACCATTAATGGTATAAAAATTGCACATCCACAGTCAAAAATAAATCATTCGATACAATATGGATGATTTTATTGTATCATATTCACCTCAATCGAGAATAATGAAGGATATTGACATAGATGAGAGTAATCATCAAAACTATTTGAGAGAAATATCACCCTTTTCCATGAAATCATTTAAAAGTCACACTATTTGTCAAGAAGCCATTTAAAAATAGATTTTTGAATCAATGTGTCTCATACCACTTTGAAGCTTTTAAAAGGAGTTTTAATTTTAAAACATTAATGTCGATATAAATAAATCCTTAAAACCATTTTTAAAAAATGGACATTAATGAGCAAGATTTAGAAGAATAAGTCTTTAAAACATTTAAAAATGGTATTTTAGTTAGAGTTTATAACCAAAAGAGAGACACTTGAATACAAATAATTGAGGTAATCAAAACATTGTAATATTATGAGAATAAAAGGATTTATGATAAACTATGTCAATGTACATTATATACACCACATAAAAGTGATTTTGTGTATATCAAAAAAGAAGTCTCAATGGAATTTAAATTGAGATGAAATCTCTCATAAAGGCCATACCTGTAGGTTAAGGATAAATCAACGACATATTCATGTGTGACAAATATAAATACACTAAATCTGATTGGATATTCAGTGTAAAACAATAAAAGGACATTCACACATAATCTTGTAAAAACAACACCAATGAATTGGATGTTTAACTCAACAAATGGAGAATGAGTTAAAATTACTCTTATCAAATTCATATCGATGACTTGAAAAATTATCAATGGAGTGATTATGTGTATCAAAAGTTTATCCACAGAAAAGGGGAGTGTAAATTATGACATAAGCAAATGAATAGTGATTCCACACATAATCTCGGAGTAATATAATCAATGAAGTTTGCGTAAAGCTGAATAAATGGAAATTGAAATTTCAAATTCCCTTATCGATTTGGTAACTTAAGAAACATACACCCATGAAAGAAGGATAATACAATGATGATGTAAATATCCATAAATTAAATTATATTACACAATGAATACAATCATGGGCAGTACACACACCACATGCAATAAATAAGTGGTGAACAATGGAATTCTCACCGAATTAAAAGTGAGATAAGAATACCCTTACTTTGTAATTTATCCTTGTTTGAAGGTAGGTTAAACTCAAGTATAATGGTGAAATAATTTTTATTGAATTATAAAAGAATCATATGCATTAATATGATATCATATATGATCTTTTAACATTGATTTGTTAATAATATCTTAGAATTATCGTCATTTCGGGTTTTAACGGGTTCATTTTACTTTATATTCTTTGTGAAGTGAGCCATATTTGTTATTAATGGGATGTATATTATTCATATCCATAATTATATCAAGTCCTTAAACATTATTTTTAATCATCAAAAGAGAATTATACTTGAATGGATACGATGGAGAATGAATCTCATCGCGTTCGTGGAGACGGTAGTCCGTACGTACGCACGTGCGACAATATCATTCTTTTGATGTTAAAATAATTTATAATTAGATGGTATATCATATAGACAGAATACTTATCATGTTATATTTATTATTTACATGAATTACACATCATTATTATACCCATCCAAATAATAATTTATTGAATGACAATTACACCACGACGTGGAGACGGTAAGTCGTACGTACGCACGTATGGTGACATTCCATTCAAAGGATTGTTATAATAATGAATATGGTTGTACCATATTTATAAAAAAATCACAGTATATAAAAGATACTGGAGTTATTATTTTAGAATATAAATAACAAAGAAAGAAGAAGTAGAAGAAGAAAGGAACATGAAAAAGGGTGGTGAAATCATTACCTCTTCTTTGGGTTCTTCCTATTGATTTGGTCAAAAGGGATCCATAGTATGGCTTTATGACTAAATTAATACCTCTAGGATGAATTTAGGTAAGTTTTGAGAGTACTTGGGTAGGTTTTGGCCGAACCAAAATGCTTTTAAGGTGTTAATTAATGAGAAGGGGGAGTGCCCTTTTATAAGAGGTGTGAGGGGCACCTTTGGAAAAATTAGAAATATTATTTTATAATAAATTCATATTCGGTTTCTAATGTATCAAAACTGGACTATTTAAAGGTTATGGTGGGGATAGGTGGAACACCACTCAACCAATAGGATTTATACAGGTTTGGGTTACTATATTAACCTTATCTTTAAGTATTAACTCTTAGTTAATTAGTTTCAGTTTTACGACGTCTCTTTGTATTTTTATATTATATGGTTAATAAACATACTATATACATACAAGAGACCCCCAAGTGGTCCATTAATGATACACCTATCATCATATAAGTATATTGGCCTAACCATAGATTTTTATGAATTTAATAATAATTATTAATATAATATTTGTTTTAAAAACTCTTTTATGTCAATTTTGACACTATTCAATAATTGATTTTTGTAAAAATCATAACAGAATGATTACTTCGAAAAAAGTTAACTAAAACAATCCTAACATGAAATATTATTCTATAAAATTACTAGTATTTATAAAAAGTCTCAAATTACATTTATTTGGGTATTTATAATATCAATTATTCTAAAGTTTCATTAATTTAGTAATTACTGTATCACCATTGTTTCATAAATAAATTACATTATATAATGACTAAAAATTATAAATAAACTATAATTATGTAGGAAATTTTTTTATATTTCTAATGAATATTTATTGTTGAAAATAAAACATATATAACCCTATGTAACAATTGTTTCGCTAAAAGATATATGCTTCTGTCATTTTTGTATTCATTTTAACTTAATTAAAATAATGTTTCCCTATCACTTACAAGTGGCTCCATGGGGTCCCAAAATCAACCCAAAGATGCCCATGGTCGGACATGTATCAACCAATAAGGTTAGGACACGTTTTAGGGTAATTTGTTATTATTATAATATTATTTGTTAACACTTATTTACCGGATTTACCCTTTACCCATGGTAATAAAATATTTACCGAAATAATTATTCAAAATGTCTAAAAATAAAAGATACCTATTTACATAATTTGAACATCCTGATTCCAAATATGGAATCCATTTTTCCAAATTCAAAACACAGAAGTGGCAGAAATTAATTTAAAACTAATTCCCATTGTTAAAACAAGAAGCGTGTTTTTAAGAGATAATAACTATCAAAAGATTGACACTTGTTTATGTCTCGTTTAATTGTGAAATTATGTCCAATGGCATAAATTTAATTAAATGGTAAAATTATATTCGAAATATAATTTAAAACCACTCAAACTCATAATTTATCAATATTAATTATTTCGATTAAAAAATTTGTTTTTAATTAAAATTTAGTAATATTCACTATTCATCAAAATATGAAAGTTATCCAAAAAGTACCAAAATTTTACCCTAGGATAATTTTGATATTCCGAATCCAAAAATGAAGTCAATTTAGAGAGATAGAATATATAAAATTTCAAAAAGTATGTATTACTAATCATAACAGCTAGTTTGATTGGTTGTGGTGTGTTAGAATCTCGAAGTTGCGTACAATGCACGCCATTGCATTATTCGAAGGGAAATGTACCGTGGAAGCTTTGGGTGTTACATTCTACCCTCCTTCAATAAATTTCGTCGTCGCAATTTTTTAAAATTGGGCTTGAGAATATAATGGAAAGTCCCACATCGAAAAAAGATTCAATAAAACTATCACTTTAAATGAAAGGAAGAGAGGTATAAGGGTCACCCAAGATAACCCATACTAGATTCCATGTAAGAAAACATGGATATGGATGATAAACTAAGTGATCATTTCTGATGGGGAGGGATAGAAAACATGATCATGAGAAATTTAACAATAAGAAAATCAGAAACTTGTGTTGGGACAAACTGTCCTTAGTCTCCCAGTAGGAAAAGTAAACAGACAACTTTTTTTGTTTTAAGTTACATTACATAAGAAAGAGGAATTAATTTATGATATTGACTAAGAACATAAAGATATATACTTACTTTTTAAGTAGAGTTTCATTATTTAATAACTTTTTACCACTAACTCATTTTTTTGAACAATGAGTATTCTAGAAGACTTGGTCACAATGAAAGAGATAGAATATACTTCTATATAAATACATGATCCATGTAGGATAAACTATATATTTACCTTGTCTTTAGATATTAATCAAAACCAAAATGATTAGTATAATATCTGATGACCCCCCCAACGGATATTCCATTAGAGAAAACAAACTAATCTTAATTTCTAAAATTAAACCATCAATACCCCAAAGTTAAATAAATACCATTCAATAATAAATTGTCCTTAAAATCCTTCAATATAATCCAAACTAATATTGAAACTCAAAACTTATAAGAATGTAGTCTTCGATGTTAAATTGTATCTCCAAATGACATTAATTACTCTTAATGTCACATACTTAAAAGTAATTAACCTAATCATTTCCAGAAACAACCCAGATCACTATAAATCCATAATAAAAACATAGATAAAATTCCACCACTACTCCTCAAATGAAATCCCATACTATTCTATTTTCCTTGGGCATATAGTGTTCTCAACAATGCGAACGACATCCAAAATAACATCTATCATTTAATCATCAAATCATTTTTCTTATACCAAGGGTACTCATTTAATAAGACATAAGAACCCAAATCAATTTATTATTGATCAATAAAATCATTTAACTATGAATAATAAGTCACACTATCCAGGGGCTTCACGTAGTACAGTGGTAGGCGATAAATCCCAATCGCACTTTGGTTGTGGGTTCGATTCCCACAGCTTTGCCTGACGCGACAGGTTGTCACACGGTCTACGTGTTGTACTTTTTCAAAAACTATATTTTATGACATTACCAAAATGAGATAAATTCCTCAAAATACCATAACATAATTTAACCACAAATGTTATATCATACCTTGAATTTTCATTCCAAATTATAATAACTTATAATTCTCTCAAACCCCAATGATCATATAAAACCAAATGGTTATTTATACCTATATCCATAAGAGAAGAGATAATTCTTCCTCAAATATCATTCTCACATGGCAAACTGCGGGGTTACAAATACAAGAGAAAATTATTCCAAAGTAAACCCATCAACAAGGAGCAGTAATACTTTTTAAACATTTCTCCAAACATTTATTTCCACATAGCTTCTTCTTTGACCAAGAAAATATCCTATAGAATAGGGAATTCACTCAGGTAATGGCGAGGTCCCCTACATTTATGGAAAATGATTGTAAATGGACTCTTGGGACCATTTTTATCTTCTTCCAGAGTACTCTTCATTTTTCATCGGCAATTCTTCACTTTATATCCTTCCTTCCCGCACGTAAATCATTTCTTTGTCCCATTGAGACACTTTCTTGGGTGTCTCCTTCCACATTTCATGCATGATGGAAATTGGGGATTCCTTTCTCCATGGTCTCCTCTGCTGGAGCTCTTATCATTCATCACCTTTCTCTTCTTTGTTGAGTCCGGGAATTGGTTAATATATATATTGTTGATCATATTTTTGAAAAATTTATTTGGAATAAAGATGAAATCTTTTATGCCTATCAACATTCCATTTTATTGCTCATTGCCACCACTATTCCCACCTTGTACATCATTCTCAAAGTCACTATGACTTTCTTGGAATCCATCCATTGACTAAAACCAGAAAGAATTGTGTGAGTAATAGCAGTCATAAAATAATTTAGAGATTAACATGCCACTATATTCTCAATTTGAAACACATTAGGATTAACCAAGGTCATTTTCTCTCATCTTATATATTTAATACTTCAAATCGGTTTGTAAAGAAAATGTAAATTATCCTAAGCATATCCCCTGGGAGTGTCGTAACCAAGAGTGCAGCAAGGCCCATTGTCATGCACCAGTTCCCGTTCGAGTCTAGCTCAAAGCGGTGTTTTTGGGTTTTACCCCTAGGTACTTCTGTTCCAGAGCCGCCTCTACCTACTCATATCCAGACATGGATGTATTGCTGGGAAAACTCACAAAATCTCTACAATACCAAAATTCTTGTAATTTATTCTATACTAATCCTCAAAGTTCATCTTAGGTCTACATGCTCTAATTAGAGTTTATCTAAATCTAGCTCCCAATGTTTGTACTAAACTTCCTCTAATACCAACTGTAACGCGCCAACCCTAGATACCCAGAGTAGGTGCATTATTACAAGACATTGTCAGGATCACAAAAGATCATGTCTCAAAAGACCGATTAGTTTAGTAGTCTTGGAAACACTAGATATATTCATAAGTCTTACATTACATCATAAGGTAAAAAAACTACAACAACATCATGTCTTCATATCCCCTTATTCTATCCCTACAGGTCATTCATAAATTACTTCTTCACATCCTGGGAAAAATAAAACCTTGAAAGGGGTGAGCTCAGATGCTTAGTAAGGATAACAATATAGTAGAAACGTTCATAGTTAAGCATAAACACTTAAAACAATTTATAACTAAAACAAAAGCCTTTTAAACATTAACTACAAGATAATATGGCAAAGATAAAATGAGATAATTCGATTTACTTATTCACATGAATATTATACTAGTAGAACAATCAAATGCAATATCAATAACCACTTTCATAATGATGGAATGCATAATGCCAGACTATCATAACCACATTGCCAAGGCCTCGTGCCAAGACTACAAATAAAATTTTTCCAAGGCCTTGTTCCAAGACACTAGTTTGTCTCATGAGACCTACTGATGCATAGAGGAGCTATAGAGGGCTCCACCTGTCACTTACATAGTCTAATTCATTCCTCATATGTAATGTTTTAAACATAACATAAACATTCGTATTAAAAATAGCATACTAAATGTCAATACATTATCCACAAACCATGAATGGTATAAAAATAGCACATCCACATTCAAACATAACTCATTCGATAAAATATGGAATATTGTATTGTATCATATTCACCTCAATCGAGAATAATTAAGGATATTGACATAGATGAAAATAATCATCAAAACTATTTGAGAGAAACATCCCCCTTTTTCTTGAAATCATTTAAATGTCACAATATTTGTCAAGAAGCCATTTAAAAATATATTTTTGAATTAAAGTGTCCCATACAACTTTGAAACTTTTAAAAGGAGTTTTAATTTTAAAACATTAATGTCCATATAAATAAATCATTAAACCCATTTTTAAAACATGGACATTAATGAGCAGGATTTAGAAGAATTAGTCTTTAAAACATTTAAAAGTGGTATTTTAGTTAGAGTTTCTAACCAAAAGAGAGAAAATTGAATACAAATAATTGAGGTAATCAAAACATTTTAATATCATGATAATAAATGGATTCATGATATACTATGTCAAAGTACATTATATACACCACATAAAATTGATTTGGTGTATATCAACAAAGAAGTCTCAATGGAATGTAAATTGAGATGAAATCTGTCATAAAGGTCGTACCCTTAGGTTAAGGATAAATCAATGACATAGTCATGTGTGAAAAATATAAATACACTAAATATGATTGGATATTCAGTGTAAAACAATCAAAGGACATTCACACATAATCTTGTAAAAACAACACCAATGAATTGGATGTTTAACTCAACAAATGGAGAATGAGTTAAAATTACGCTTATCAAATTCATATTAATGACTTGAGAAATTATAAATGGAGTGATTATGTGTATCAAAAGTATATACACAGAATAGGTGAGTGGAAATTATGACATAAACAAATGAATAGTGATTCTACACATAATCTCAGAGTAAAATAATCAATGAAGTTTGCGTAAAGTCGAATAAATGGAAATTGAAATTTCAAATTCCCTTGTCGATTTGCTAACATACGAAACATACACCCACGAAAGAAGGATAATACAATGATGATGTAAATATCCATAAATTAAAGTATATTACACAATAAATACAATCCTGGGCAGTACACACACCGCATGCAATAAATAAGTGGTGAATAATGGAATTCTCAAGGAATTAAAAGTGAGATAAGAAACCCCTTACTTTGTACTTTTTCCGTGGTCGACGGAAGGTTAACCTCTAGTATAATGGTGAAATAATTGTTATTTAATTATAAAATAATCATATGCATTAATATTTTAACATATATGATCTTTTAACATTGATTTGATAATAATATCTTAGAATTATCATCATTTCGGGTGTTAACGGGTTCAATTTACTTTATATTCTTTGTTATGTGAGCCGTATTTGTTATTAATGGGATGTATATTATTAATTTCCAGAATGATATCAAGTCCTTAAACATTATTTTTAATCATAAAATGAGAATTATACTTGAATGGATACGATGGAGAATTAACCTCATCGCGTTCGTGGAGACGGTAGTCCGTACGTACGCACGACCGACAATATCATTCTTTTGATATTAAAATAATATATAATTGAATGTTATATCATATATAATGAATAATTATCATGTTATATTTATTATTTACATGAATTACACATCATTTTTATACCCATCCAAATA
The DNA here is from genome assembly GCA_963277665.1 of Viscum album. Lineage (NCBI taxonomy): Eukaryota > Viridiplantae > Streptophyta > Magnoliopsida > Santalales > Viscaceae > Viscum > Viscum album. Next base: position 1,350,180,221 of record OY728153.1, on the reverse strand, counting down.
ATAATTTATTGAATGACAATTACACCACGACGTGGAGACGGTTAGTCGTACGTACACACGTATGGTGACATGCCATTCAAAGGATTGTTAGAATACTGTATATGGTTGTACCAAATTTATAATAACATCACAGTATATAGAAGATACTGGAGTTATTATTTTAGAATATAAATAACAAATAATGAAGTAGTGGAAGAAGAAAGGAACTTGAAAAAGGGTGGTGAAATCATTACCTCTTCTTTGGGTTCTTCCTTTTGATTTGATCAAAAGGGATCCTTAGGTTGGCTTTCTGACTAAAGTAAGGCCTCTAGGATGAATTGAGTGATGTTGAGAGAGTAGTTGGGTAGGGGTTGGCCGAACCAAAAGGCTATTAAGGTGTGAATTGATGAGAAGGGGGAGTGCCCTTTTATAAGAGGGGGGAGGGGGCCTTTGGAAAAGTTAGAAATATTATTTTATAATAAATTCATATTCGGATTCTAATGGCTCTAAAGTGGAGTATTTAAATTTTAAAGTGGGGATAGATCTAAAACCACTCAACCAGTAGGATTTGGACAGGTTTGGGTTACTATATTAACCTTATTTTTAAGTATTAACTCTTAGTTAATTAGTTTCACTTTTACAATGTCTCTTTGTATTTTTATAATATATGGTCAATAAACATACTATATACATCCAAGATACCCCCAAGTTGTCCATTAATGATACACCTATCATGATATAAGTCTCTTGGCCGAACCTTATATTTTTAAGAATTTAATATTAATTAATAATATAATATTTGTTTTAAAAACTCTTTTATGTCAATTTTGACACTATTGAATAATTGATTTTTTTTAAAATCATAACAGAATTATAACTTCTAAAAAAGTTAGTTAAATCAATCCTAACATGTCATATTATCCTAGAAAATTATTGGTATTTATAAAAAGTCTCAAATTTCATTTATTTGGTTATTTATAATTTCAATTATTCTAATTTTTCATTAATTTAGTAATTACTACATCAACATTGTTTCATAAATAAATTAACTTATATAATGTAAAAAAATTATAAATAAAATATTATTATGTAGGAAATCGTTTTAGAGTTATAATTAATATTTATAGACGAATGTCCAACATAAATAACCCTATGGAACAATTGTTTTGCTAAAAGATATTTGCTTGTGTCATTTTTGTATTCATTTTAACTTAATTAAAATAAAGTGTTCCTATCACTTACAAGTGGCTCCATGGGGTCCCAAAATCGACCCAAAGATGCCTAGGGTCGGAAATGTATCAACCAATAAGGTTAGGACACGTTTTTGGGTAATTTTTTATTATTATAATATTATGTTTTAACCCTTATTTACTGGATTTACCCTTTAACCATGATAAATAAAATATTTACCGAAGTAATTATTCAAAATGTCAAAAAAAAAGTTACCTATTTACATAATTTGAACATCCTGATTCCAAATACGGAATTAATTTTTCCAAATTCAAAACACAGATGTTGCAGAAATTAATTTAAAATTAATTCCCGTTGTTAAAACAAGAAGTGTGTTTTTAAAAGATAATAACTATCAAAAGATTGACACTTGTTTATGTCTGGTTTAATTATGAAATTTTGTCAAATGAAAAACATTGAATTAAATGGTAAAAATATATTCTAAATATACTTTAAAACCTATCAAATTCATAATTTATCAATACTAATTATTTCGATTTAAAAAGTTGTTTTTAACTAAAATTTTGTAATTTTCACTATTCATCAAAATATGAAAGTTATCTGAAAAGTACCAAAATTTCACCCTAGGCTAATTTAGATATTCCGAATCCAAAAATGAAGTCCATTTTGAGAGATATAATTTATAAAATTTCAAAAAGTAGGTATTACTATTCATAACCGCTAGTTTGATTGGTTGTGGTGTGTTAGAATCTCGAAGTTGCATACAATGCACGCCATTGCATTATTCAAAGGGAAACGTACCATGGAAGATTGGGGTATTAAATTCTCCCCTCCATCAGTAAATTGCATCCTCGCAATTTTTCAAAATTGGGATTGGGAATATAATGGAAAGTCCCACATCGGAAAAAGAGTCAATAAAACTATCACTTTAAAAGAAAGGAAGAGAGGTATAAGGGTCACCCAATATAACCCATACTAGGATTCCATGTAGGAAGACATGGATATGGATGATAAACTAAGTGTTCAGTTCTGATGGATAGGGATAAAAAACATGATCAGGAGAAAGTTAACAATAAGAAAATCACAAACTTGTGTTGGGACAAATGGTCCTTCATCTCCCAGTAGGAAAAGTAAATGGACAACTTTTCCTGTTTTAAGTTACATTACATAAGGACGAGGAATTAATTTATGATATTGAAAAAGATCATAAAGATATATACTTACTTTTTAAGTAGAGTTCGGTTATTTAATAACTTTTTACCACTAATTCATTTTTTTGAACAATAAGTATTCAAGAAGACTTGGTCACAATGAAAGAGCTAGAATAAACTTCTATAGAAATACATGATCCATGTAGGATAAACTATATATTTAACTTCTCTTTAGAGATTAATCAAAACCAAAATGGTTAGTATAATATATGATGACCCCCCCCCCCAAACGGATATTCCATTAGAGAAAAAAACTAATCTTAATTTCTAAAATTAAACCATCAATACCCCAAATTTAAATAAATACCATTAAATAATAAATTGTCCTTAAAATATTTAAATATAATCCAAACTAATATTGAAACTCAAAACATATAAGAATGTAGTCTTCCAGGTTAAATTGTATCTCCAAATGACATTAATTACTCTTAAAGTCACATACTTAAAAGTAATTAACCTAATCATTTCCATAAACAACCCAAATCACTTTAAATCCATAATAAAAACATAGATAAAAATCCACCATTACTCCTCAAATTAAATCCCATACTATTCTATTTTCCTTGGGAATATAGTGTTCACAACAAAGAGAACAACTTCCAAAATAACATCTATCACTTAATCACCAAAAAAAATTTCTTATACCAAGGGTTTTCATTTAATAAGACATAAGAACCCAAATCAATTTATTATTGATCAATAAAATCATTTAACTAAGAATAATTAGTCACAATATCCAGGGGCTTCACGTAGTCTACTGGTAGGTGATAAATCCCAATCGCACTTTGGTTGTGGGTTCGATTCCCATAGCTTTGTCTGACGCAACGGGTTGTCACACGGTCTACGTGTTGTTTTTTTCAAAAACTATATTTTATGACATTACCAAATTGAGATAAATTCCTCAAAATTCCATAACATAATTTAACCACAAATGTTATATCATACCTTGAATTTTCATCCCAAATTATAATAACATATAATTCTCTCAAACCCCAATGATCATAAAAAACCAAATGGTTATTTATACCTATATCCACAAGAGAAGAGATAATTATTCCTCAAAAATCATTCTCACATGGCAAACTGCGGGGTTACAAATAGAAGAGAAAATTATTCCAAAGTAAACCCATAAATAAGGAGCACTAATACTTTTTAAAAATTTCTCCAACCATTTATTTCCACATAGCTTCTTCTTTGACCAAGAAAATATCCGATAGAATAGGGAATTCACTCGGGTCATGGCCAGGTCCCCTACATTTACGGAAAATGATTGTAAATGGACTCTTGGGTCCATTTTTATCTTCTTCCATAGTACTCATCATTTTTCTTCAGCGATTCTTCACTTTATGTCCTTCCTTCCCGCACGTAAAGCATTTCTTTGTCCCATTGAGACACTTTCCTGGGTGTCTCCTTCCACATTTCCTGCATGATGGAAATTGAGGATTCCTTTCTCCATGGTCTCCACTACTGGAGATCTTATCATTAATCACCTTTCTCTTCTTTGTTGAGTACGGGAATTGCTTAATATATATATTGTTGATCATATTTTTGTAAAATTTATTTGGCATAAAGACGATATCTTTTTCGCCTATCAACATTCCATTTTGTTGCTCATTTCCACCACTGTTCCCACCTTGTACATCATTCTCAAAGTCACTACGACTTCCTTGGAATCCATCCATTGACTAAAACTAGAAAGAATTGTGTGAGTAACAGTAGTCATAAAATAATTTAGAGATTAACATGTCACCATATTCTCAATTTGAAACACATTAGGATTAACCAAGGTCATTTACTCTCATCTTATATATTTAATACTTCAAATCGGTTAGTGAAGAAAATGTAAATTATCATAAGCATATCCCCCAGGAGTGTCGTAACCAAGTGTACAGCAAGGCCCGTTGTCGTGCACCAGTTTCCATTCGAGTCTAGCTCAAAGCGATGTTTTCAGGTTTTACCCCTAGGTACATCTGTGCCAGAGCCGCCTCTACCTGCTCGTATCCAGACAGGGATTTATTTCTTGGAAAACTCAAAAAATATCTACAATACCAAAATTCTAGGAAGTTCTTCTATACTAATCCTCAAAGTTCATCTTAGGTCTACGTGCTCTAATTAGAGTTTATCTAAATCTATCTCCCAAGGTTTGTACTAAACTTCCTCTGATACCAACTGTAACGCCCCGACCCTAGATACCCAGAGTCGGTGCATTATTACATGACATTTTCATGATCACAAAGGATAATGTCTGGAAAGACCGAGTAGTTTAGTAGTCTTAGAAACACTAGATATATTCATAAGTATTACATTACATCATAAGGTAAAAAAAATACAACAACATCTTGTCTTCATATCCCCTCATACTATCCCTACAGGTCATTCATAAATTACTTCTTCACATCCTGGGAAAAATAAAACATTGAAAGGGGTGAGCTCAGATGCTCAGTAAGGATAATAATATAGTAGAAGCTTTCATAGTTATGAATAAACACTTAAAGCAATTTATAACTAAAACAAAAGCCCTTTAAACTTGAACTACAGGATAATATGGGAAAGATAAAATGAGATAATGCCATTTACTTATTCACATGGATATTCTACTAGTCAAACCATCACATTCAATATCAATAACCACTTTCATTGTGATGGAATGCATAATTCCAGACTATCATAACAACATAGCCAAGGCCTCGTGCCAAGACTACAAATAAGATTTTTCCAAGGCCTTGTGCCAAGACACTAGTTTGTCTCATGAGACCTACCGATGCATCGAGGAGCTATAGCGGGCTCCACCCATCACTTACTAAGTCCAATTCATTCCTCATATGAATAGTTTTAAACATAACATAAACATTCATATTAAAACTAGCATACGAAATGTCAATACTTTATCGACAAATCATGAATGGTATAAAAATAGCACATCCACAGTCAAACATAACTCATTTGATACAATATAAAAGAATGTATTGTATCATATTCACCTCAATCGAGAATAATGGATGATATTGACATAGATGAAAATAATCATGAAAACTATTTGAGAGAAATATCCCCCTTTTTCATGAAATCAATTAAAAGTCACACTATTTGTCAAGAAGCCATTTAAAAATAGATTTTTGAATCAAAGTGTCTCATACCACTTTGAAACTTTTAAAAGGAGTTTTAATTTTAAAACTTTAATGTCCATATAAATAAATCTTTAAAACAATTTTTAAAACATGGACATTAATGAGCAAGATTTAGAAGAATAAGTTTTTAAAACATTTAAAAATGGTATTATAGTTATAGTTTCTAACCAAAAGAGAGACACTTGAATAAAAATAATTGAAGTAATCAAAAAATTTTAATACCATGAGAATAAATGGATTCATGATATACTATGTCAAAGAACATTATATACACCATATAAAAGTGATTTGGTGTATATCAACCAAGAAGTCTCAATGGAAAGTAAATTGAGATGAAATCTCTCATAAAGGCCATACCCTTAGGTTAAGGATAAATCAACAACATAGTCATGTGTGACAAATATAAATACACTAAATATGATTGGATATTCAGTGTAAAACAATAAAAGGACATTCACACATAATCTTGTAAAAACAACACCAATGAATTGGATGTTTAATTCAACAAATGGAGAATGAGTTAAAATTACTCTTATCAAATTCATATCGATGACTTGAGAAATTATCAATGGAGTTATTATGTGTACCAAAAGTATATCCTAATAAAAGGGGAGTGGAAATTATGACATAAGAAATTGTATAGAGATTCCACACATAATCTCAGAGTTAAATAATCAATGAAGTTTCTGTAAATCCGAATAAATGGAAATTGAAATTTCAAATTCACTTATCGATTTGGTAACTTACGAAACATACACCCATGATATAAATATAATACAATGATGATGTAAATATCCATAAATTAATGTATATTACACAATTAATACAATCATGGGCAGTACACACACCACATGCAATAAATAAGTGGTGAACAATGGAATTCTCACGGAATTAAAAGTGAGATAAGAAACCCCTTACTTTGAACTTTTTCCTTGGTCGAAGGTAGGTTAACCTCCTGTATAATGGTGAAATAATTGTTATTGAATTATAAAATAATCATATGCATTAATATGATATCATATATGAACTTTTAACATTGATTTGTTAATAATATCATAGAATTATCGTCATTTTGGGTATTAACGGGCTCATTTTACATTATATTCTTTGTTATGTGAGCCATATTTGTTATTAATGGGATGTATATTATTCATATACAGAATGATATAAAGTCCTTAAACATTATTTGTAATCATCAAATGAGAATTATACTTGAATGGATACGATGAAGAATGAACCTCATCGCGTTTGTGGAGACGGTAGTCGTACGTACGCACCAGTGACAATATCATTCTTTTGATGTTAAAATAATATATAATTGGATGGTATATCATATATAAAGAATAATTATCATGTTATATTTATTATTTACACGAATTACACATCATTATTATACCCATACAAAAAATAATTTATTGAATGACCATTACACCACGACGTAGAGACGGTAAGTCGTACGTACGCACGTATGATGACATGCCATTCAAAGTATTGTTAGAATACTGAATATGGTTCTACCATATTTATAATAACATCACAGTATATAGAAGATACTGTAGTTATTATTTTAGAATAGAAATAACAAAGAAAGAAGAAGTGGAAGAAGAAAGGAACTTGAAAAAGCGTGGTGAAATCATTACCTCTTCTTTGGATTATTCCTTTTGAATTGATCAAAAGGGCTCCTTAGGTTGGCTTTCTAACTAAAGTAAGGCCTCTAGGATGAATTAATTAAAGTTGAGAGAGTATTTGAGTAGATGTTGGCCGAACCAAAAGGATTTTAAGGAGTGAATTAATGAGAAGGTGGAGTGCCCTTTTATAAGAGGGGTGAGGGGCACCTTTGGAAAAGTCAGAAATATTATTTTATAATAAATTAATATTCGGTATCTAATTGCTCCAAAGTGGAGTATTTAAATGTTAAGGTGGGGATAGGTCGAAAACCACTCAACCAATATGATTTATACAGGTTTGGGTTACTATATTAACCTTATCTTTAAGTATTAACTCTTAGTTAATTAGTTTCACTTTTACAACGTCTCTTTATATTTTTATATTATATGGTGAATAAACTTACTATATCCATCCAAGAGACTCCCCAAGTGGTCCATTAATGATACAACTATCATCATATAAGTCTCTTGGTCTAACCATAGATTTTTATGAATTTCATATCAATTAATAATATAATATTTGTTTTAAAAACTCTTTTTTGTCAATTTTGACACTATTCAATAATTGATTTTTGTAAAAATCATAACAGAATGATTACTTCAAAAAACGTTAATTAACTCAATCCTAAAATGTCATATTATCCTATAAAATTATTTTTATTTATAAAAAGTCTCAAATTACATTTATTTGGGTATTTATAATATCAATTATTCTAATTTTTCATTAATTTAGTAATTACTACATCACCATTGTTTAATAAATAAATTAACTTATATAATGTCTAAAAATTATAAATAATATATCATTATGGAGAAAATATTTTTTTCTTTATAATGAATATTTATAGTCTAAAATCCAACATATATAACCCTATTTAAATTTTTTTTTCTAAAAGATATATGCTTCTGTCATTTTTGTATTCATTTTAACATAATTAAAATAAAGTGTCCCTATCAGTTACAAGTGGCTCCATGGGGTCCCAGAATCGACCCAAAGATGCCCATGGTCGGACATGTATCAAAAAATAAGGTTAGGACATGTGTTAGGGTAATTTTTCATTATTATAATATTATTCTTTTTAACCCTTATTTACCAGATTTTCCCTTTAACCATGGTAAATAAAATATTTACCGAAGTAATTATTCAAAATGTCTAAAAATAAAAGTTACCAATTTACATAATTTGAACATCCTGATTCCAAATATGTAATCCATTTTTCCAAATTCAAAACACAGAAGTGGCAGAAATTAATTTAAAATTAATTTCCGTTGTTAAAACAAGAAACGTGTTTTTAAGAGATAATAACTATCAAAAGATTGACACTTGTTTATGTCTGCTTTAATTGTGAAATTATGTACAATGAAAAACATTGAATTAAATGGTAAAAATATATTCTAAATATACTTTAAAACCACTAAAATTCATAATTTATCAATATTAATTATTTTTATTAAAAAATTTGTTTTTAATTAAAATTTAGTAATTTTCACTATTCATCAAAATATGAAAGTTATCTGAAATGTACCAAAATTTCACCCCAGGCTAATTTCGATATTACGAATCCAAAAATGAAGTCCATTTTGATTGATAGAATTTATAAAATTTTAAAAAGTAGGTATTACTATTCATAACGGCTAGTTTGATTGGTTGTGGTGTGTTAGAATCTCGAAGTTGCGTACAATGCACGCCATTGCATTATTCAAAGGGAAACGCACCGTGGAAGCATGGGGTGTTACATGTCATGTAGTTGCTTCTAGTCTATCCACTTCATACCTAATAGTCTATATCCACAAACCCTTGACCTGATTTAAATAATAAAACACTAGTCTCATTTTTGTACCAATTGTAATGTATCGTATTTAGAATGATAAAGATTGATAATTATAAGATGAATTTGAAACCTCTTTTTTATTCAATTCAAGATCTAAAAAAGATACACATTAATCATGGAATGTTACTCCATCATGCATATTCTATATTTTTTATATTTTAATTCATCTCATTCATCTCTTTTTCATGTAATTTTGAGAAAACATTCCACAGGTATTACATCTCTCCTAAGTAATTAATCACTTCATTCATATTATAAATGTTTAAACTGAATGGGGAGAGGGGTTTGTTCCCTTATAATAAATTTGAGAAGGTTGGTGAGTCACTAGGACATCCATTTTACCTTTTTCCATCATCGTAGAGTCCATTTTCAGATATGAATTAGATTAAAATGTATCCAATATCTCCTCCACTTATTTGGGTTTGTTCTATTCTTCACAAACCAAAACAGAACTTATTTTTCCATGGATGAATTTACCAGTAAGAATATCTTACCCCAGTATTGTTTGACTTTTAATTTTATACTTCTTATTACTACTCCTCCACCCCCTATAAAGCCTCTTAGACTTTTTGACACATAGATGTTCTTGGTAGATTCATTTCACATATTACTATTCAGTTTTGGAAATATGTAGACTATTATAATGCTTCAAATTTCTTTTCATGTTTCTATAAGAATTTTATTCTTTTGAAATAGTTTTTGGGATCCTTTTCTCATTCCTTTAATCATGGGGATCTTCATTATCAACCCTTGAAATCTATTTCTCATTGGGGTTGATTTTAATTTCTAAGAATATTGATTTGATCAATTAATACCTGATAAATTTAATCTAAAATTATTAATTACAGAATGGTTAGTATGATAGTAAATATTGAAATGATATCCATAACATTTATCTTTTTCATGGGAACTTCATCTTTCAAACTACTCATTACCTTCGTATCATTTAACGTATTACAATGCCACAAAAACAAAAATAGAAATATTTCCATGCATCCCATAAAAGTAGATTTTTTTCCAAACTCTCTTATAGGACTTGTCGAGTTTGAATATTCCATTTTCTATTTTTTTAGTTTTATTTCCCCCATATTTTACCTCTTCACTGGATAATAATTGATTATTTTCTTTTTCAGCCTTGTATTTGTTTTCCCATATCCAATACCAGGCCATCCAATATTTCATGTCACTTGGGACATCATTATATTTTCATTACCTTCCTCAAATGAGGTTTAGTTTTCTTTCAATTCACTATCATCCATATAAGGATAGTCAAATAATACATGTAAATCTTTTTTTATAGGATTAAATATATAATCTAATTGTTTCTTGGTTAAAGTCAACTCATATTCCTATTAATAAATCTTTTTTAATTCATAAATCAAATCTAGAATTTAGAATCATTTTGTGTGTCATCCCAATAGATATATCATCTATTACGGAATGAGGTATTTCACCTTTCATATCTATTTTCATATTCATCTTATTATTCATTTGAACAATTGTAAATTTAAGGAAATTTTCTCTTGTTGTGTTGTTTTTATATTCTCTAAGACATATATCATTAGAAATGTGAGTATATCTTTCTAGGATTTTAAATTATTTTCTCTTTTGAGATGATATTATTTTCCTTGACATCATATTTTAGTTTTTAAAATTTGGATGACATATATTTTAAATTTTTGACTGGGAATCATTTTGTTTCCCTATAATACTAATAAACATCAACAAGTATCTTGTTTAATATTCTCAACATATCAATATCAATATTCAATATATTGATTTGGATCTCATTATATTTATTCTCTTTCAGAATATTATTATTTTATTCTATTACGTATTTATCTATCTCTTTTGATAAATGGAAAACATTCAATTATAAACTCCTTAATACACCATATTCATCGTTAGTTCAATTTTTATTAGGAATATTAGCCTATTTTGTAACACCCCAAGATTTCATAGTGTGTTAGTTCTTCAAAATAATTCAATAACTTTAACTACATGCAACACCAAGTTCAAGCACACCATGACATACCAAACAAGCCGTTCAAAAGAGGTTATGAATAGTATTAGATAAATTTTAATGTTTATATAATCCTTATAATTTTAGAACCCATATTATGAGTTTCTTAGATATAATGCAAGAACAAATTCATTTTCAGTATTGCACTTTTATCAACTTTAATAGTGAACCCTTTTTAAATACTATATTTTAAACTTTTTGACTAAATGGGGACATAAAAAATTTAAAATGAAACATACCAAGCTTCTACGGTACGCTTCTCTTTGAATAATGTGATAGCGTGTGTTGTACGCAACACCGAGTTCTAACACACCATAACTAATCAAACTAGCCGTTATGAATAGTAATACCTACTTTTTGAAATTATATATATTTTATATTTGAAAATGGACTTCATTTTTGGATTCGGAATATCGAATTTAGCCCAAGGTGAAATTTTGGTACATTTCAGATAACTTTCATATTTTGATGAATAGTGAAAATTACTAAGTTTTAATTAAAAGCAACTTTTTTAATCAAAATAATTAATAGTGATAAATTATGAATTTGAGTGGTTTTAAAGTATATTTAGAATATATTTTTACCATTTAATATAATGTTGGTCATTGGACATAATTTTACAATTAAACCGAACATAAACGAGTGTCAATCTTTTGATAGTTATTATCTCTTAAAAACACGCTTTTTGTTTTGACAGCGGGAATTAATTTTAAATTAATTTCTGCCACTTCTGTGTTTTGAATTTAGGAAAATGGATTCCATATTTGGAATCAGGATGTCCAAATTGTGTAAATAGGTAACTTTTATTTTTAGACATTTTGAATAATTACTGCGGTAAATATTTTATTTACCATGGTTAAGGATAAATCCGGTAAATAAGGGTTAAAAAATAATATTATAATAATACTAAATTACCCTAAAACGTGTCTTAACCCTATTGGTTGATACATGGTCGACCATGGGAATATTTGGGTCTATTTTGGGACCCCATGGATCCACTTGTAAGTGATAATGACACTTTATTTTAATTAAGTTAAAATGAATACAAAAATGACACAAGCATATATCTTTTAGAAAAACAATTGTTACATAAGGTTATATATGTTGGATTTTAGATTATAAATATTCATTAGAAAGCTAAAAGGATTTCCTACATAATGATATTTTATTTATAATTTTTAGACATTAAATAATGTATTTTATTTATGACACAATGATGATGCAGTAATTACTATAATAGTGAACAATTAATATAATTGATATTATAAAAACCCAAATAAATATAATATGAAACTTTTAATGAATTAAAATAATTTTCTAGTATAATATGATATATTAGGATTGATATAATTGACTTTGTTCGAAGTAATCAATCTGTTATGAGTTTCACAAAAATCAACTATTGAATAGTGTCAAAATTGACATAAAAGAGTTCTTAAAACAAATATTATATTATTAATTGATATTAAATTCCTAAAAATCTAAGGTTCGGCCACGAGACTTATATCATGATAGTTTCATCATTAATGTACCACTTGGGGGTCGCTTGGATGTATATAGTAAGTTTATTAACCATATTATATAAAAATACAAAGAGACATTGTAAAAGTGAAACTAATTAACTTAGAGTTAATACTTAAAGATAAGGTTAATATAAGTACCCAAACCTGTCTAAATTCTATTGGTTGAGTGGTTTTCGACCTATCCCCACCTTAACATTTGAATAATAAGCTTTGGAGCCATTAGAAACCGAATATGAATTTATTATAAATTAATATTTCTAGCTTTTCCAAAGGTGCCCCTCACCCCTCTTATAAAAGGGCACTCCTCCTTCTCATTTCTTCACACCTTCAAAGCCTTTTGGTTCGGCAAAACTCTGCCCAAATACTCTCCCAACATCCCTCAATACATCCTAGAGGCCTTAGTTTGATCAGAAAGCCAACCTAAGGAGCCCTTTTGATCAAATCAAAAGGAAGAACCCGAAGAAGAGGTAATGATTTCACCACCCTTCTCCAAGTTCATTTCTTCTTCCACTTCTTCTTCCTTTGTTCTTACCATTCTAAAATAATAACTCCTGTATCTCAAATATACTGTGATGTTATTATAAATATGGTACAACCATATTCAGTATTCTATCCACCCTTTGAATAACATGTCACCATACGTGCGTACGTACGGACTACCGTCTCCACGTCGTGGTGTAATTGTTATTCAATATAATATTATTTGGATGGTTATAATAATGATGTGTAACTCATGTAAATAATAAATATAACATGTTAATGATTCTGTTTATATGATATTCCATCCATTTATATATTATTTTAATATCAAAAGAATGATATTGTCGCTCGTGCGTACGTACGGACTACCGTCTCCACGAACGCGATGAGATTCATTCTCCATCGTATCCATTCAAGTATAATTATCATTTCATGATTTAAAAATGATGTTTAAGGACTAGATATCATTCTGGATATGAATAAGATACAACAACCATGGCTTATGTAACAAAACATATAAAATAAAATGAGTAAGTTAACTCCCGAAACGATGATAATTCTAAGATGTTATTAACAAATCAATGTTAAAAGATCATATATGATATCATATTATTATATATGATTCTTTTATAATTTAATAACAACTATTTCACCATTATACAGGAGGTTAACCTACCCCAACCAAGGAAAAGTACAAGGTAAGGGTTTACTTTACAACCTCTTCATTATCTAATGTTTTTTATACGTAATAATCTACTGGGATCTCTTTATCATCCACATCCATGTTTCTTAAAAATTTATTTCAAAACATTTTTACTATTTACTAGAATATGAGTTAAAGTCATTTATACCCTTTTTGACTTTTATAAGTGGTTTATAAAGGAATCTTTCGGTCGTTTTCAAAACAAGGTCCTTTTTAACCTTTTCGACAGAATTAAGGTAAGAATGTTTTTTTAACTTATACGGTGGGTGCGGTTATTTTACGCCGTTATAAAATCTTCAAAGCTTCCCTTACAAGCTTACAAGGATATATTCAAAGTAAATGTTTTATTTTATAATTATGTGACTTTTAAATGATTTCAAAATAAATAATTTAAGAATTTCAGAAAGGTACTCTTTATCAAAATCAGAATTTTAAATGTTTTAAAGATTTATCTTTATAAATCTTTTTAATTAATGTCTTCAAAATGGTTTTTTAAGGATTTATTTATATGGACATGAATGTTTTTAAAAATTTTAATTCCTTTCAAAAGTTTCAAAGTGGTATGGGACACTTTGATTCAAAAATCTCTTTTTAATTACTTCCTTTATAAATGTGTGACTTTTAAATGATTTCAAAAAAGGAGATATTTCTATCAAATAGTTTTTATTTCATCTATGTCAACATCCTTTGATGGATTTTAAGCTTATTTGAAGATGATTTGTTATGATACAAAACTTCTATATTGTATTGAAGGTTTTGTGACAATTTTGACTGTGGGTGTGCTATTTTTATACCATTCATAGTTTATGGTGAAAGTATTGACATTTCGTATGCTAGTTTTAATACGAATGTTTATGTTATGTTTAAACCTTTTCATATGGGAATGCATTGGACTTAATATGTGACGGGTGGAGCCCGCTATAGCTCCTCGATGCATCGGTAGGTCTCATGAGACAAACTAGTGTCTTGGCACAAGGCCTTGACAAAATCTTATTTGTAGTCTTGGCACGAGGCCTTGGCTATGTGGTTATGATAGTCTGGTATTATGCATTCCAACATTATGAAAGTGGTTATTGATTTTTGCATGTGATTATTCGATTAGTAGAATATCCATGTGAATAAGTAAATGGCATTATTTCATTTTATTTATGCCATACCATGTTGAAAGTTAATATTTAAAAGGCTTTTGTTTTAGTTATACATTTCCTTAAATGTTTATTCTTATTTATGAAAGTTTCCGCTATATTGTTATCCTTACTGGGCATTTGAGCTCACCCCTTTTCTATGTTTTATTTTTCCCAGGATGTGAAGAAGTAAGTTATGAATGACCTACAGGGATTTTATGAGGGGTTAATAGTGTGGATTGTGGAAACATTATGTTGTTGTAGTAGTTTTTCATTTTATGATGTAATGTAAAACTTATGAATATATCTAGTGTTTCCAAGGCTACTAAACCAATCGGTCTTTCGAGATTTGATCTTTATTGTTATCATGCCAATGTTATGTAATAATGCACCGACTCTGGGTAGCTGGGGTCGGGGCGTTACATATTTAATTATAACTAAAACATAATTAAGTAGACAATCATACCCACAATATAATTCATTCTTAACATCCTTTTATATGACATTGGAATCCATTAACAGTATATCACTTTTTCAAAAAATAGTAATAGAATACGGTATTCTACTAGAATTGTGGTTATTATTTGAAGTTATTCCCTTTTATATGGAAATAAGTAACATAAGTTTAGTCTAATACATCACGGTTAAAATCAATGAAATCAAGTTAGATAAAAAATTCCAACATGAAATCATCCTTTTCTTTGATACTAATTGTATATTACCTAAGGGATTTAGATGAGATATCCCTAAGAGTAAACTGAATCTGAGTATGAATCTTATTGTAATCTCATTAATTTTTCCTTTACCCAACACTTCAAAATTTATATTTCAACAAATTACTAGAAAGAGGAACACATTTTTATCTTTATTTCTATATTGCTGTGATTAACAATTTACATGACCTTCCTATTCCAAATATTATTTAATGTTTACTAATCCCATATAAGAGATTGTTTAATGTAGAATGTCAGTAATTAAAGAACACAACACACTGTGATTTTTTTATTTATGTAGAAACTATGGTATAGTACATATATCATTTGATTAAAAATGTGTCAATTCACCATACACTAAATGCATATTCTTATGGGATTGGCTAGTTTACTCCTACATGACCTCACTAACTTTCAATGATTTTAGTGTACATGCAATATCTACCTATGTTCACTTCAACAATTATTTTCTCTTATATTAACTATAGTGAAAAATAAAATTTGATCACAATCCAAGAACAATATCACCTTATTGTATAAGTTTCACCAAGTCTACTAGGTTTTCGTGGATCTCTTCCCATTGAAATCCACATCAAACAACATCATATTCATTAATTGGGATTTCATCGAATAAACATATTTTTATATATTTTTATGTTATTTTTGGATGTTCAAATATATGTTCCTTTTACATTATTATATCCCCTTGTTTGGAAAAACCACAACATATACAATTCAAATATTCAAATTGCACAGTGTCTATTTACTTTTCAGAACATTTGTAGCAGTTTTGTAAATATATATATTAAACCACATTCACTGACTCTTCTTTATATTTATCTAGTTTTCCCACACATTTATCATATCCATTTAGGGAAATTAAATTCATGTAGGGGCCTAAAATCTCAATCCATAAATTTATCATCCAGTTTCCAGTAGAGTATGTCAGATTGTTATAAAATGATTGATTTTAGAGTTATCCCTTCTTCCATAGCATTGTCACCATATTCCTGCCATCACTATAGTATAACATATATCACTAAGTCATATTATCCTCTTTCCAATTCTTCACCATGTTATAACATCTTATTATATAAAAAAATAATTATGCTTCAATCAAACACGACATTTATGGTCTGCTCGTTCACGGTGTGGATACCTTCTGAATAGATCCATAATTCTCACAAACAAATATCCTCTATAAACTAACCATGATCTAGGAATCAAAAACCTGTATTTTATTGACTTTTAAAAGTAGCTTCAACATGTCCATTTTACAAATAAAAGATATCATATATGATTAGACACATGAATTCAACTACAATACCCAATTCACACTCTTCACATGAGAAATAATTATTGTGGTGTGGTCTTCTGTATTTCAACAGAACTATGGAATATGTTTTCCTCCATGTTATAGAAATCCCTGAAACTGTAGTGATATTTATGATTATCTAATAATGTCCTATAATGTGATACAATATGCAGTGGTGAATTACCATGTTCAAAAAAACCCTTCTGTATTTGGAGGTGTGGTAATTATTCTGTAATATATATTCTCTAAACCCTGACCCATATCATAATCCCAATGGAATTATTGTTTTATTAAATATAGTAATGTTCCACCAATATTCCAAAAATCTCTTGCAGTACAGGTGTAACATCCCGACTCTAGTATCCCAAAAATGGTGGTCACTTTATTTCATTGCCACTTGATACAATTGAATATATTATAAGGGATAGAATAGTTTAGTATAATTTGGAAACTAGATACATGATTGAATATAGCATTACATTTGAAAACATTGAATTAAATATATTATTTTCATTGAGAAAAAAATTAATCAAACTAGTATATCATTGTATATAAAAGCTATTATACTTACTAGACTCCTATGCAAAGGAAAAGAAATAAAATGGTGAGATAGAATGCTCAATAATGGAACACATATATTGAAAGAAATCCTTGAGTATATGAGGAATGAATAATATTGTAAGAATAAATAATGATCAAATAATTCCATAAAAAATAACCAAATATTGAAACATATCCTTGGATAACATAACTACTTGAATAATCACATATAAATTAATAACTAATTTCATAACGATGGCATGTAAAATTTATAACATCTTAAACATACCATTGAGTACTCATGCTAATAAATCATGTATAAATAGGTAGTTCACATTCTAAAAACACAACCAGTTTTGTTTCATGACACCAACATATAAATTTAGGGGAAATGTTGTTTTGGGCCACATAGATTACTTAAAAAGTCAATCCATTCATCGTATGAATGAATAATATAACATAATCAACATGCCATAATATTCAATAATTTTTTATATTAAAATTACTAATATATATAATATAATTACATTCATGACTTAAAGTTAACCCAAGATACCCAAATATTGTGGGTTGACGGTATCATTATAACATTGTTGATGCTCATAATTATAAATCACACACATTTTCATGGAAGGATGCATGTCATTAGTGATTTGATGATCATGATGTGTAATGAAATATGATAATGATGTATGGGATGATTCCATTTTTTGAGATAATTGGATTATTGTGATTATTATTATAATTATTTTTATGTGTTGTCAAATATTAATAATCATATTTAATTAAAGGAAATATATAGGAAACTTTCATTTTTTCATGCAGGTACATATCACGTGATAAATAAATGAAATCAAATGTCATCTTCTTCAACCTCGTGGAATTGGATTTCCGAATTGCCTCCTATACCAATAAGGGATACCAATAATAAAGGACCTTGAGTTCGTAGGTTTATCCATGCTCTAACTCCCCATATCATCCATGCAGATCAATGAAGGATTGTAGACGGATTAAAGGTGAGGTGCACTAGCTTTCAAAAACTAGTCAGAAAATCCTGTCCATGTGCATGACTTTTCTATGGGAATAACTCCTATACTGAAGGCCAACCCCTCTTGTGAAAATCCCCCACATATATCAAAAAGTTACAGAAGGCTTTGAAGATGGTCTATTGATGGGGTTAGGGTGCGACACATGTGGTATGCATTATCCAGCGTGAGAAATCTACTCAGGTGTGTTTCTATAGCCAGAGAAGATGATAAGAACCATTATCATATACATAAGATCTCTATTGTGAGAATGAGGCTCCTATATGTTGCAATATGGGAGTTCCAATGCATAAAACCACCATGATCATTTGGGGAAAAAGGATTATGTGGATGAGCGTATTTAGAATTTGACATGCCCTTCTTATGGATGATATGATTCCATGAGTTTGGTTCACAAGATATCTCTGCACTTTTATATTTTTAATTTCATCAATATGTCCAGCACATGAGTTTCACTACAGAATATAAATGACAACCAATAACCAGATACTCTCAGAATAAGCACATGAACTTTTTAAAAACATTGACAGTTTCGGTACATTGAATAAGTATCTCGACACAGAAGAAAAATAGAATTAGAGGCTGATTAAATTAGTTGGATAGAAGGTTTACCGTGTTTACAAGACATTCCATCTTTCTAAGACATGCAAAGTCATTACGTTGATATTTCAATAAATATATTTGGTGGATCACTATTTTGAGGCTATTTTCAATCATTAGAAAAAATTTACCATTTTCATTGAATGATAGATAATCACAAACCAATATAAGGGTTACATGAAGAAGCTTGCACGACCCTGCTTAAGGGTTATGTGAAGTAGCTCACATGAATGAATGACTGAATTATATGTTTCAAGTGAAACAGCAAGGCATCACATAACCAACTTTTCTAAAGGTTATGTAACTACATATGCTATCATGTAGAGAGTTGACGCACCTGTGTTTGTACTCTATCAGAAAATAATGCTATGAAGCACACATCACAGTTCGGCCTCCACCTTAAAGGAGATCAAATTACCACATACTTGGTTATGTGAATAATTATGTATAGAACAATGATTTTTAGATATGATCAAGTCAAAAAGAATTTTTCTGATGCACCAAAAAATCTGAGAATGAAATAACATTCAAGACTTAATGAACCATGTCATTCCAATTGAGGACCACACTACACACATGCAATATTTATGTGTTCATGAGAATCTCCATGCCTTAATTGATACTTTCATGTGATGATGATAAATATAACATGTGTGTGCATCAAGTGAATGAGGTGTGAAATCTTCCTGAGACTTTATCATATGATCCCCTTTACATGATCACATGTGGATTTGATCATCATGTGACTCCCTAATGAAAATATTTTTTTACAAAACATACTCAAGTGGATTGGGTTATGTGGTATTTAAGAAAAAACATGAAAAACTATTCACGAACCCTTTTGTATACAACCTTGACACGAAAACAACCTTGGTCGAACTATGCAGTTATGCCGCCATTAATATGTGACTTATCAATGCAGAATAAAGAAAATTTCCTTAAAAATATCTTCATTCCATTGAGATATTTTTCAATGAACATGTGCGTCCTAAAAGTCAAGAAAACAAACAATCCCTAAAAAGGATTTCATGATGCCATGAGATCCATCACTAATCATGCAACATGCCATAGGAAAAAAAGGACAAATGAAAAAGACAAGGCTTTGCGCCATTGCAGGATCCCATTTGATCATGTAATGTAGTCTGGGACAATGATTTGGTGAAGACCACAAAAAACCATGGAAAATAGGGAGGAAAATATCCAAAGGTATAAAACTCTGGAAATTATAAAAGGAACATGATAGATCATTGATAGAGAGAATTGTTTTCCTTGACACGATTCAAGAAAAATCATAAGACTCCTGTGCCTTTGTAAAATAAAACAATGAAAATAAAAGGAGGTGCAGTAAGGATCACTTGTGGTAACATTACATCATGTGATGTGACCCTGGTAGTCTTCAAGACACCATGATTCTCTAGATACATACCTACCTATTCTCCAGAAATCCCATTGGCTTGTCACCTTCATTGAACGGGAGGCCTCAATTATATCTCGAAAAAATTGTACCTCCCTAATGAATCACTATGGAAAATGGATGGATTTGTCTAAAAAATATTTCACGCCCCCATTGGACACCTGTTGGTAAGGTGGAATATCTTCTAAAAATATAGTAATTGTCTTTGAAATTACTAATTTAAGCTGACATGGATCCCTGATGCACCCAATTTGTGTATAAATTTCCATATATATAATTGAAGATAAAAGCATGTTTTCAGCAAATATCTGTGGTTTCATGAACATATTCTTTGATTTTGGTGAATCTGTTTACTTGAAGAAGCTTTCTGGCTTAATACATGGATCAAGGGAAGTTTGTGAGATTTTTGAAACTACACGGCGTGTACTTTCTATACACGTCGTGTACATCCTGTCAAGGACACGAACCAAAGCATGGAGTACACGCCAATATCTCTAGGCAAGGATGAACGCCGTGTGGGTTGACGCTACACGCTGTGTACCACTTTCTAAAAGCAGTGGTTATGGAGAAAAATCCACACGACCATGGGGTCATTGATGAAGACACGGTGTGTTTGAACTTTTACACGCCGTGTCTGCTATTATAGAAGGGGCTGGCAGCGCTACACATCGTGAATGGCGGTGCTACACACCGTGTTCACTCAACATGCAGACAGCGCCATGTGCAAAAGTCAAGAACGGCGTGCTCGGCCACCTGCCAGCGGAGAAAATGGCGCCAATATGCGTTGACGAAAATTACATGACGTGTACTTTCTATACATGTTGTGTACTTTATTTTTCTATAAAATGAGGCCTTAGTCTACGGATTTAGGGAGTTCAGAACCATTGGAGGAGAGAGAATCTCTGCTACCACCATTCTAGAAGCCGCCGAGGTGCCTTCATTCTGCTATTCCACCATTCCACCTTCTGATACTCTACCTCAACGCCTACACGATGAATCCGTCAGGTATCACGTGTGTCGTTTCTCTCCTAAATTCTATGTGTAACTAAACCCCTCGTGTTGGGGATGTGGATGATGGGATCATAATTTGTATATTGTTTTATATAGTTGTGTTTGAATTGTTGTAATTCATCTTACTCTTCTTAAACCACTGTCTAATATAACTGAGAATTCATAGCCAGACCAAGGGAAGGATTCTCAGTGATACAAAAGAAAAGTAATGGTGAAATCATCCATGACCATTGAATGGTTTTTACCAATTCAAGTAATGGACTGGATGTAATAAAGAATTAAGGACATTGACTACCGGACCAAGGATTCAACTGCTCTAATTCCAAACAAGAGAAACTGGACCAAGGAAATCTTGTAACAAAATGAAATCCTGAATGATTGAATTATTATGAACAACACAACCATTTAAACAATCTGCATAAGAACTCCTTATTCACCACAGCCCTGACACGTCTTTTCTTTCCATTTTTAAGAACTCTTTAAATTTACTCGTTGTTTTCTATCAAACTGTATCCATTCTTTAATGTAAATCAGTTTAGTTTCAATGAAAACCCAAAAAATCAACCCAATCGTTTCTAAATTTTGCATACATCACCTAATTAAGTATTAACTCAATTAAATTCCTGCATTCCATGGTTCCTTGTGGATCGACCCCGAACTTATGCTATACAAAAGTTCTAAGAACGGGTAATTAATTTGGGACGCATATAACTTCAATCAACTTTAAGCATAGACAAAATTTTGGCGCCGTTGCCGGGGAATCATCGTTTGGTTTTTGTGCTAAGATTTAAATTTTGTTAATAATTGATTTATGTGGAAATAAAAATAAAAAATTATCAAAAATCTCTTTTCTAATCTCTTTTCTAATTTTCTTTTTTTTTATTTTTCCCTTTTACGCCTGGTTTTCGTTTTTCTGTTGTGCAGCGCTTCAAGTGTATGTTTCGACGCTTTACACGATCCAGAAATGCCGAGTCTTTGGAATTAGTTCCGCTTGACCCAGAAATCGAACGGACCTTGCTTTATCTTCGGCATACATGGAAAGAAACTCACAACCATCAACCACAAACCATAGTGAACAAGGAAAAGGGACCACCAGCCGTAGATGCTGCGACTGGGCATCAGTACCAGGATCGGCAGCCTCCCACTACTGGCCTACCTGAGCAACCTCCTGGAGCCTTCATGGAATTCCTCCCAAGGGATTACCAACGGCCACTGCAGCAACTCTTCCCACGACCATACTTTGACCCTTAGGAGCAGTTTATGCAAGCTCCACCCCATCAACAACAACCTCCAAGACGTTCCCTTATGGATTACGGACTTCCATCGATTCACGGAGCTGATACGGGCATCGTTCGTCCTCCGTTCCAGGCCCAGCACTTCAAGATCAAGCCTGTTATCATGCAGCTGATCCAGAACACCGTCCAATTTGGAGGCCTGGCCAGTGAGGACCTGAATGCCCATCTCTCCAATTTTCTGGAGATCTGCAACATCTTTCGGTACCATGGCGTGTCTGAGGACGCAATCTGTCTTCGCCTATTCCCCTTTTCTCTACGGGATAAGGCAAAAGACTGGATCAAGGGGTTTCCACAATGATCTATCCTCACCTGGGAGGAGCTATCCCAGGCGCTCCTGTCCAAATACTTCCCACCATCCAAGACGGTGACACTCTGAAATGAGATTCATAACTTCCAGCAGCACGACTCCGAGTCGTTGTATGAGTCCTGGGAACGCTTCAAGGAGATGTTACGAAAATTCCTCCATCACGGACTCCCACTCTGGATTCAAGTCCAGACCTTCTATGGAGAACTTACCACGAATACTAAGTCCATGGTGGACGCTGCTGCTGGAGGTACGGTGATGCGGAAGTCCCCCGAAGAACTATTCTAACTACTGGAAGACATGTCATCCAATAACATCCAGTGGCACTCCGAGCGGGGGAATTAAAAGTGAGGTATGAACAACATTGACTCTACCACTATGTTAGCTACTCAGTTGGACACTGTGTCCAAGAAAATCAACGCATTGAAACTCAAAGGAGCATCTCAAGTTCATGCGGTGCACCATTCAGCATGTGGTGACTGTGGTGATAACCACATCATAGGAGAATGCATGTGATTGGCTGGAGGCTCCTCGACGAGCGAGGTGAGTTATGAAGCCCAAAATCGAGGGCCCAACCAGTACCAGAACTCAGCATGGCGGGATCAACAAACCACAGGCTGGGGCCAACAACAGAAGAATCCTCCACCCCAGCGACCGCCCAACTACAACCAACTTCCATATCAGAACCAATTCCAAAGGCCGCAACAACCCCATAAGGGTCCTTATCAGCAAAAAAGTTATCAAAACCCTCATCCACAGCAGCCACGGCAGCCACCTCCTCCACCGGCTCAACAACCACCTCAGCAAGAGAACACCTCAAGGTTAGAGGATCTGATGACTAAATTCATATCTACTGCTGAGACTCGATTCCAGAATCAGGAAGCTTCGATTCGAGGCTTAAAGAATCAGATTGGCCATCTGGAAAATCAACTCTCATTGAGGCAGCCCAGTACACTACCGGGGAACACCAAAAATAATCCAAGGGAGGAGGAAAATGCTATCATGCTCTGGAGTGGAAAAGAGCTCCACCAGAACCAATCAGCACAGCATGGTGCATCCACACCCACTGTTGAAGAAAAAGGTACCAATACCGAACCCTCCACATCCAATAGCCCACAGAAGGAGGCTTTAAAAAATAATGAAAAGGAAGTAATCCAACCATTCAAGCCTACCTTACCCTTTCTGGAATGATTGAAGTAGAGGAAGCTGGACCACCAATTCAGCAAATTTATGGATGTTTTCAAAGAAGCTACATATCAACATACCATTTGTGGAAGCCTTGACACAAATGCTAACATATGCCAAATTCATGAAGGAAATCCTCTCAAATAAGAGGAAGATGGAGGATTTGGGAATTATTTCACTAACGAAGGAGTGCTCCGTGGTGGTTCAACATTCCATTCCTCCCAAACTCCAAGATCCAGGTAGTTTCACCATTCCTTGTACTATTGGATCCTTTGAGTTTGGGAAGGCCCTACACGACTTAGGGGCTAGCGTGAACCTTATGCCCCTCAGAATTTTCAAGAAGCTGGGACTCCACGAGCTCAAGCCTACCTGCGTCGCCCTTCAACTTTCTGATCGATCCATCAAGGACCTGAAGGGACAACTTGAGGACGTACTAGTCAAGGTGGGTTGGCTGATTCACCCTGCTGATTTCATCATCCTCGACATCGGGGATGACCGGGAAGTACGTCTTATACATGGAAGGCATTTCTTGGAAACTGGGAAGGTACTGATCGATGTGCACCAAGGAGAGTTGATTTTCCAGGTAGGTGATGAAAGAGTTTCCTATAATGTCCTCAAAGCCGTCAAACGTGCTTCTTTGTCAGAGCATGAGGGCTGTTATGCAGTGTCCACCATGGATAATCATTTTAGCGAAAAAGGGTATGAACTGGTATGTTCTTTTATTTCGAATAATTTAACTGATCCAGATATTCTATTAGAAGAGGCTCCAGAAGACTTGCAATTCATAGAAGGCAAGGGCGGCCACTATTGGAAGCATGCAGTTGTTCCTCATAGTTTGGAACGGGACAAGGTGCAGCCACTTGTGCCTTCGATTTTAAAGACACCAGATCTCGAACTGAAGCATCTTCCATCTTCTCTCAAGTATGGGTATTTAGGACCCAATAAAACTTTTCCTTTTATACTTAATGCAGAACTATCATAGGAGCAGGAAGATGCACTTCTATAGGTTCTCAAATAGCGGATGCATGCTATTGGGTGGACAGTCGCTAATCTGAATGGCATCAACCCTACCATTTGCACTCACAAGGTGATACTTGAAGAGGGTGCCAAGCAATCTCAGCAACCACAATGGCGCTTGAATCCTCCCATGAAGGTTGTTGTAAAGAAGGAGGTGATCAAATTATTGGATGCAGGCATCATCTATCCCATCTCAGATAGTCCGTGTGTGAGTCCTCTCGAAGTGGTACCCAAAAAGGGGGGTATCACTATGATTTCAAATGAAAAGAACGAGCTCGTCCCTACATGCACTATCACGAGCTGGCGAGTCTGTGTGGATTACCGGAAGATGAACGATGCAACAATAAAAGATCACTTCCCCTTGCCATTCATGGATCAAATGCTAGAGAGGCTAGCAGGGAACAACTTCTATTGCTTCCTCGATGGTTTTTCCGGTTACAACCAAATCTCCATTGCTCCGGAGGATCAGGAAAAGAGCACTTTCACTTGCCCCTATGGCACATTTGCTTATTGAAGGATGTCTTTCGGCATGTGTAATGCCCCCGCCACCTTCCAGCGATGTATGCTGTCCATCTTCCACAACATGGCGGAACGAATTCTGATAGTATTCATGGATGATTTTTCTATTTATTGAAAATCATTTACCGTTTGTTTACAACACATAGAGCTTGTTTTGGAAATATGTGAGCACACTAACATAGTATTGAACTGAGAAAAGTGTCCTTTTATGGTGCAAAGTGGAATAGTCCTTAGCCACAGAATTTCAGCGAAGGGGATAGAGGTTGACCCGGTGAAGATTGAAGTCATTTCACGACTACCAATACCGACTTCCATCCGCGCCATCCACAGCTTCATGGGGCATGCAAGACTTTACAGGCGGGTTTTCCTAGACTTCTCCAAAATAGCCCAACCCCTCACCAAGATTCTAACCAAGGATTCCATATTTGAGTTCGATGACCATTGTGTCAGATCTTTTGAGCATCTGAAGCAGCGCCTTGTGGAAGCTCCAGTTATGATTTCTCCCAACTGGGAGGAACAATTTGAGGTGATGTGTGATGCGAGCGACTACGCAGTGGGAGCAGTCTTGGGCCAGCGACTTGACCAGATTTTCTGACCTATCTATTATGCCAGCAGGACGATCAACGAGGCACAGATTAACTACACCACCACAGAAAAGGAGATGCTCGCAGTGGTTTTTTCATTTGACAGGTTTCGTTCTTACTTAGTGTTGTCTAAAGTTATTGTTTATACTGACCATGCATCACTAAAGTACGTACTCAACAAGAAGGACATGAAGCCCCGATTGATCTGATGGGTACTCCTCCTACAAGAATTTGATCTTGAGATCCGGGATAAGAAAGTGAGTGAGAACTTCATTGCAGACCAAATTTTGGCTTTGTTGCCAAGGTAGTCATAAATTTCTTAAAGAAAAATATCTTTAGCAGATTTGGAGTTCCAGGGGTATTGATCATAGATAGCGGGACCCACTTCGACAACACACTGATGAGAGGAATATTGTAGAAGTATGGAGTAAAGCATCAGATGGGGACACCATTTCATCCCCAGTCCAGTGGACAGGTAGAGTTCTCCAATCGAGAGCTCAAGCAGATCCTGAAAAAAAAAACAGTGAACACTTCATGGAAGGACTGGTCCAAGATGTTAGATGATGCCTTGTGGGCATATCATACTACTTTCAAAACTCCACTGATAATGTCCCCGTTCCGCCTCGTCTATGGAAAGACCTGCCATTTGCCAGTATAATTGGAACACAAAGCCTACTGGGCTGTCAAAGCCCTGAATTTCGATCTAAAGGCGGCTGACGAGAAATGGAAGTTCCAACTGTCGGAACTAGATGAGATCCAATTAGAGGAAAACGAGAACACCAATTTGTACAAGGAGAAGACAAGATCCATTCACGACCTGATGATATCATGAAAATCTTTCCAACCCGGTGATCAGGTAGTTCTCTTTAATTCTCATCTTCGATTATTTCCAGGGATGTTTTAGTCACACTGGTCGAGACTATTCCACGTTTTCTATGTATTCCATCACGGAGAGGTATAAATTCCTGGAGAATATGGTCAACCATTCATGGTAAATGGGCAGCGCTTGAAAGCTTACCATCCTACAAATAACATGGTGGGAACGTTTTCCACCATACTCCTCCAGTAAGTAAGGTAAGTAGGTCGAGCCAACGACAAAAAACAAAGGCGCTTCCTGGGAGGCAACCCAGAGGTTACACGTCGCGTCCCACTTATATACATGGCGTGTACTTATATTTTTAATTTTTAAACTTAATAGTATAAATCTATATAATAAAAAATAACTAACCAAGGATGATGCCGGTGCCGTTGGCAAAGTAACTAGAGTTTATTCGAGTCGTCCTCGGTTCGATTCCTCCTGACCTACCTTCGGCACGGGGTTACTCCTTTTAATTACACAATGTGTGTTGTATTTTTAATCTATATATATATATAAATTTGTTTAATAAAACCCATGATGGGGATGGGGCGGTTGGCTAAAATCATAATCTGGTTTCAAAAGACCCGGGTTCGAATCCAGACAACCGTCCCATTTCCATCATTTGTTCTTTTAATAAAACCACAAGACGTGTACTCCAATATACGCCGTGTGCACCATGATTTTTAAAATATAAATGAAAACATTTTAAAAATAAGAAATTACATGCGGGTGAAGTTGGCGGATTGGAATAGTCTCGACACCAGGTTCACAAGACCTGGTTTCAAATCGCGCTAATCTCCTCACTTCACCCCCATCCTTTCCTAAATAAAAACCACACATCGTTCTTGTCTTTCTTTCCATGTGTATAGGCTGTATAGAATAAATATATATATAATATAAATATGAAAAGCAAAACAACCTTTGTTCTAGTGGGTGAGGGCATCCGTTCGAATCAGCCGATCACCGGTTGGAATCCCGCCCCAAGCACCGGACCAAAGGTTGTACTATTCTTTTTCTTATTTTAAAATACACGGCGTGTATTTCCCGATATACATTGTGTATAGGCTTAGGTATAATAGAATTTTTCAATATTTCTATTTTTAATAATTATTATTATATAGTTTACTATAATAATTATATTTTATGAACCAAAAAAAACAAAAAATAAAAAAAAGGATACACGACGTGTACTTTACATACACTCCGTGTACCTTGGCAATATAAGCCGCGGGACACCCGGCTTGAGGAAATGTTGGACGGCCGCCCCATTCCTCCCTTCTTCCTGTTTCTTCTCCTGAACGCCATCTGAACCCCCTTTTGCCAAATCCATCGATTTGTGGCGGTTCATGTTCTGATTCCTCTTACATTGTGATCCACGATCTAGGTACACCATTCTACACCCTCTGTTTCAAATTTTTAGACTCGTTTAGGTTTCTTTTCGGATCGGCCGACCATTCGGCTTCTGGAAGTACACGGCCACGAAATAAAGAACACACGCCGTGTACTTCTGAACACGGCCTCAAAAGGAATTTTCAGAAATTTGAATATACACGGTGTTTATGTTTGGTACACACCGTGTCCGTTTCATCGTTCCCGACTACACCTTTACACACGGTCTCACACACCATTTTCATTTACGTGGCGTGTGTGTTTGGTACACGCCGTGTCCGTTGTTTGTGTTGGCCCCTTCGTGTGTGGCGCATAACACAGCCTATCACCCCATGTTCCAGAACACGACGTGTATGTTTGGTACACGTCGTGTCCTCTACATCTGTGGTCGGCTCGTGTCTTCCCCTCTGCACGACCATGGTCTTCGTGTGCAGTCCACGCCGTGTCCAGAAACTACATGGCGTGTATTGTTTTTTCTGAACTGATAAAAAAATGTCTGTGTCATTTGTTACACGACCACATGCACTTTGATGTGAACACGATGTGTATGTTCAGTACACGCTATGTCCTATTACATCGTCTCTTTCCACCCTCGACGTGTCCTTCCAGAGAACACGGGATACTCTCCATTTCTGACTACACGCCGTGTACTTTTATTTTTCAGTTTTCTCACATTTTCTTTGTTTTATTTTATTTTTTTTGTTTTATTTTCCTTTTCTTTTTATTTCAGGATATGGAAGATCATGATCATTTCCACAGGATGCGGATAGCCTCCGTCACTGAGGGCGAGGAGTCCAGTTATCGTCGGATCCGACTCGACCACCTTCTCAGCCGGACCTCGACACTCCGTTCTTTGAGCTCCCTCTGTTGGCCATTCTCCCGCCACTCACTCCCTCAGATGAGGTGGGGCCTCCTTCTGCTGCACCAGCTGCCACTTTCGATGTACCATCATCCTCAGCAGCTGGTCCCTCTTCGAGCACCCCTTCCACCGAGCCACCTTCTTCGTCGGCGGATCCACCTCCAGAGCCAGATGTTGCTGCTGCACCAGCACTTGGGCCGATACCTGCAGTTGCTCCCTATCCATGCACGGTATTCCCGGTCACCTACATCGCATACGACAGGCTCCGACGCTTTTATCATCGGCCGATACCATTGAGCGGCCAATACCTTGACAGTATCATTCCGAATTGGATCGGTATTTGGGAGGAGTTGGAGGTACTTCTCAGGCACACGACACTCTTCGAGATTTTCCAGGTCAGCACTCCTGTGTTCCGAGATTTATTTTTGGAGTTTGCGGCCTCTTTTGAGTTCGATGGAGCGGAGTACCGAGAGATGCCTGGAGATGCGGTGCTAGTAGTTCGATTCTGGCTAGGAGGCCGATGTTTTTCTCTGACGGTGATAAAGTTCAGCCGAGGGTGCGGCTTCTACCCCATTCCTTTCACCCACCCCCCATTTCTGACTTGACACGACCCGAGCGCTCTGACCTCATTGCCATGTGGCGGAAGATCACTGGGCCTGACCACCGGTACTCCCCCACTTCTCAAAACATCACTCTTATTGTCGACCCTGTCCTTCGCTTCACCCACCAATGCTTCACCACCATCCTCTTCCCCCACCATGAGGATATGGGGGTCGTGACCGGCCGTGACATGGAGCTTCTTACCTGTGTCATCCGGTACACCTACCCGGACCTCCCCTTTCTTGATGCCTCCTATTTTCACTCCATGTTTACCGGACATCATGGCAACCTGAACAGTGGGTTTTACACCACCCGTCTTGCCCACCACTTGGGGGTATTCGAGCCCTCATTACCTCAGGACTTGATAGGTTCACCCCAGCGGATGGACTTCCTCATGCTCATTCTCATGGTATTGGTACAGAAGCAGGGGGCGCCTACATCCGTGCTCAGGCTCGAGCCCCGCCACCTATTGACCCTGCCCCACCTGCTGACCCTGCCCCTCCTTCCCCACCCCCTCCAGCTTCTCCACCTCACCCACCTCCTACTGACCCCACTTCTTCTAACCTTCCTTCTTCTGTCCCATCCCCCATCCCACCTACCCCCGCACCCTCGGTCGATCCGGCTATTTCCCTCCGCCTAGCCACGATGGAGCAGAAGTTAGCCCATATCATCAGCCGCCAGGACACCATTGCACGCCATTTGATTTTTTTGGACAGCCGCCATGACAGGATGGAGCATCTGTTGGTATATATTGCTCATCATCTTGGTGTTCCAGTGCCTCAGCCACCAGCCGCTGGCTCCGTTCCTGGCCCTTCTACTACTGCTCCATCGCCGTCTCCTATTCCGGCCACAGATTCCATTCTGATGACTACGGTGAGCTCTGTTGCAGCCACTTCTATTGTGCCAGGGCCTGCTGCTGAGCTTCCGATCCCGAGTCTAGCACATGCTGCTCCTACTTCTTCCGCTACCCTTCCCGATGCCGAGTCAGAGCCTCACCCTTCCACGGCTCCTGCGTCGTCTCTCCTGGCCGATTCTGTACAGGATGATGCCTCCCCTGAGGCGACCCCATGATAGTGACATTTTCCTTTATCTTATATATCTTTTATGTCATTTTCTGTGCTGTGATGTTATGCATGTTTGTAGTTTTTTTTCTCGACAGTCACAGGTATGGGCATGGAGTGCTTTGGGCATCACTTTTCATGAGGGGAGTATTTTTCCATTTCTATTTTCTTTCTTTTTGGATTTACTTCTTCCACTACTTTCCCTAATTTTGTCCCCCATTTCTCCCCGCTGCCTACCCTTTACCTTGGTGTTGCACTTGGTGGACCATGTGCAGTGTTAAGTGTGGGGGCACATCTATATCTTTCACCTTAGTCTTTTCCCTTAAACTAACCTAGGAGACATCATTATTACACTCTATATTTGTAAATGTAATGAACTTTTTGTTAATCAATCTTATAAATGCTAGAGTTATCAATAGGAACTTTGGGAAAGGTTACATGATTTTTCGTTTTTAAGTATTTTAAAATGATTGTTGATATAGTTTCAATTACAACCATTCATCCTTGATTAAATTACATTAATTAGGATAATCATTTATATGCATGTTATTACCTGACTATCCCTTTATTATTTTTCCACTCCGGAGAGGTATTCTAAACCCTTTTTCGTATTTCTTTTATAATACCCTCTTTCATGAGAGATTCTTAGGATATGCATCACTACCAGAATTTGCATGTTTTTCTTTTTGAAATATGAAGAAATTTTTGAATTTCTTTAACTTGATTGAGGCATTAGATTGTTTCAAACCCTTTATCTTGAGACCCACCCTACATTTAACCTTCGTTAAGCCCATTGTAGCCATGAACAACCTTTATAGGAAGCCACATTACAAGCCTATTTCCCTTCCTACCATATTTCTTTTTAAACTCTGCATGATTATACATTTAAGCTTTAAAGAGGGAGTTGGCAATACATGGCATATTTTTGTGTACAGCCATGAAATAAAGTGTGGGGGAGTGCCTCTTGATTATTTGGGGAAAAATGGGTTCCAAACATGTACTCATTGTATTCATATGGGATGCCCTTTTGTTTTGTTATTTAGCGCAAAAAAACAACAACAACAAACAAACAATAAGGGGGCCTTATGCTTATTTTCCCATAAACCCTACTTACCTAAGGGAGTTGGTAAGGATTACAAAATCATTTGACTGAGCTTTTGAAGGATTTATTTTCAATGATCTTTACTTTGAATTTCATGCAATGTTGTTTAAAGGAATTAGCCATCCTTTTTCAAGCCTTAGAATTTATTTTCACATCTGAACCTACAAACCCTTAGCCAGAGAAACATCTAAACCTTATTGACAAAGCCCTCATGATTTTTGTAATTCAATTTTTCTGAAGTGGAGAACAAGATATCTTGAAAACCTATGGATATAATGTATATGACTTGGAATGAGCATAACTTCGATTAAAAACATCTTGAGTGTGGAGTGTGATTTTAACAGGCAAGGTAAAACATCAAGTGGCATGCTTATTTTTGAAAGGTTGAACAATGTGTTGAAAGAGGATGAGAGTAGTTAATTACATTATATATGAGGCATGATTTTAATATCTTATGAATTTAATTTGTTTATGCCTTTTAGTATTTTTCCTCAGTCACTTTATCAGTTATAAATTTGATTAACTAAATTCTTTCCTTTTCAAAGTATAGGCTCTCTTAATTAGATGTTGAGATTTTTCATGAGGGAAAGAAAATGACTAAGTGTGGTGGAATTTGATGCACCCAATTTGTGTATACATTTCCATATATATAATTGAAGACAAAATCATGTTTTCAAAAAATATCTATGGTTTCATGAACATATTATTTTATTTTGGTGAATTTGTTTACTTGCATGATCTTTCTGGCTTAATACACGGATCAAGGGAAGTTCGTGAAATTTTTGAAACTACACGGCCTGTACTTTCTATACATGTCGTGTGCATCCAAAGAAGGACACGTACCAAAGTGGGGAGTACACGCCCATGTCTCCAGGCAGAGATGCACACCATGTGGGTCGGTGCTACATGACGTGTACCACTTTCTAGAAGAAGTGGTTACGGAGAAAAATCCACACGACCATGTGGTTGTTGATGAAGACACGGTGTATTTGAACTTTTACATGATGTGTCTGCTATTCTAGAAGGGGCTGGATGCGCTACACGCCGTGTATGGCGGCCCTACATGCCGTTTTCACTCAACTTGTAGGCGGTTCCGTGTGCAAAAGTCAAGAACAGCGTGCTCGGCCACCTGCCAGCAGAGAAAATGGTGCCAATACGCGTTGACGAAATGTACACGGCGTTTACTTTCTATACACATCGTGTACATTATTTTTCTATAAAATGTGGCCTTGGCCTATGGATTTAGGGAGTTCATAACCATTGTAGGACAGAGAATCTCTACTACCACCATTCCCGAATCCACCGAGGTTCCGTCATTCCACTATTCTGCCATTCCACCTTCCGATACTCTACCTCAACGCCTACACGATGAATTCATCTGGTATCACGTGTGTCATTTATTTCCTAAATTCTATGTGTAACTAAACCCCTCGTGTTGGGGCTGTGGATGATGGGATCGTAATTTGTATATTGTTTTATATTTTTGTGTTTGAATCATTGTAATTCATCGTACTCTTTTTAAACCACTGTATAATATAACTGAGAATTCTTAGCCGGACCAAGGGAAGGATTCTCAACGATACAAAAGAAAAGTAACGGTGAAAACATCCATGACCATTGGAAGGTTTTCACCGATTAAAGTAATGTACTGGACGTAATAATGAATTAAGGACATTGACTACCGGACCAAGGAGTTAGCTGCTCTAATTCCAAACAAGAGGAACCGGACCAAGGAAATATTGTATCAAAATGAAATCATGAATGATTGAATTATTATGAACAACACAACCATTTAAACAATCTGCATAAGATCTCCTTATTCACCACAACCCCGACACGTCTTTTCTTTCCATTTCTAAGAACTCTTTAAATTTACCTGTTGTTTTCTTTCAAACTGTATCCATTCTTCAAAGTAAATCAGTTTAGTTTTCATCAAAACCCAAAAATTCAACCCAATCATTTCTAAATTTTTCATACTTCACCTAATTAAGTATTATCTCAATTAAATTCATACACGCCATGGTTCCCTATGGATTGACCCTGAAATTATGCTATTCTAATGTTATAAGAATGGGTAATTAATTTGGGATGCATATAACATCAATCAACGAAAAGTGTAGACCAATCCCCAAACCATTGTAAAATAAAATGAAGGGAATAAAATTAGGACGATGTGTAAGCCTCTCATGATATCAAAACACGTGTGATGTAATAATGAAGTCCAGAGCTTCAATAAGAACTTTGAACTAATTAAGGCCATTAAAAATGTAAAAATGATAATAATAATGTTATTCGACATTCCCACATTATCAAACAACTCAACATTATTTAAAAATAATCAAATAATGGATTCTTTAAAGAGAGGGATTATAGTCGCTGAAAACCAGGCAACACAATTGGAGTGATCCATGATAATGGATTGTAAGAACATGCGGCACTAGAACCATTCACTGACCCCATCTTGGATCTATTACATATAAGTCATGAAAAATAAAAAAACGAGTTGGAGAATCCTATAAATCCCTCATCGCAACATAAAAAATACATGAATACATATCATGATAAATAGGAAACCCCTATGAATTTCACATAATAACTATATGATATTTCTTTGATCATTTGAACATGTGAAAAAAAATTCTTCCACCAAGTAATATTGTGGAAATCTATCAGAGCGACCATGCACCATTCTTAAGGCCATTTTCATGATCATGTGTAGACCACCTGAAGGACTTATGGAATGACATAAGAGGAACACCCCTCATGTCTACAAGATCATGCATGACTCTAAAGAAACTGATAATGGATAAATATACGGAATTCATAATACAAAGGTTAGAACGTAGACTTAATGATAAAGGTATAAATAAAAATGTCATGTTTGCTGACCCTCATACACGTTGTGTGAGCCGTCCTTGAAAAGTGATGGTACAGGGGGATGTCACCAAGATCTCATGATACTCATTCAGTATGCCACCTAGGCCATGAAAAATCTTCTTAACAAGATATATAAAGCCACATGGTTCCCCATGGTCACACCAATTTAGTCTCATGAATACCTATGTTATTTTCCCCCAAATCATGTGATGTCCTTCAGACACAATGGTTGACTCAAATAATGGTGTCATTTTATGTCATCCAAGTCCCATATCGGCATATATGAATTTCAACTATGTGCTCGAGGTACCTTCTAGGAATGTTATTATAGACTCATGAAGCTCTCTATAAATGTTTTCTAGGTCTCGCAATTACCTCTGGGGATTTTATCAAAGACATCAGACACCCTACGAGACATATTATGTGGATTCTTGTTATGCCTCACATATGTGATAGGACAACTATTGAAACTAAAACTTGGGAACATCACCTGAATCATGGGAAACTCCCTAGAAAACATGGTCAAGCCATTCAATGGATTCCAAGATATAAATTTTGGATCATGAAATGTCCTATGAAAATGTAAAATTGGGTCATCTGACACTCTCTAGACAAGAAGTTATGGTCACCAGGGAATTCCAGGACTTGATAATATTGTTCATCCTTGGTGTGAACACCTTGATCAATATGTTATCCTTATAGTGTAAGCCCTAATATCAAGGGTAGGCGAAATTTGTAATCCTTAACCAAGTTAACTACAACGACTCCATTTCTGGCCATATTGATGATATATAAGCCAATTCCTCTCAATGTATGAGCTCTATATTAATCATTATGGAAATATGCAACATTTAAGTCCCCTATTAAAATCAATGACATTGATTACTTATAATCCATTATTTCTCACAATGATCTTATCTCATGTGGGATTCGGGAGTTGCAATGGCCATAACATTAGCACTATAATCCTCTAAAAAGAAATTCGAAATCTTAGATTGCAACACTCAAAAATTAAACAATGATAACTCTAATTCCCATAAAATCCTGGATATGTAGGATTCCCTACTAAGGCCAGATCTCAAATAAAAAACTCTTGCATTATATGTCCTTTTATTACTCTAACATCTGATCCATCAGGTCCCTTTAATTATCATGTGATGATCAATCTAGCTCATCCATCATCGGACTATGAAATCAATTGAACTATGAAAACTCTGATTCCTACCATAACTAGGGTACGTATGGTGTCTCTATGAAGCCCGAGATCTATAATAAATCAACTCGGGGCAATCCTAGTATGTAAGTCCCATATCCTGAGAAATGAAAAAATGATCATTTCCATCCCTTTTTTCTCACACTGAGTTTAGCACATGTGTGATTAGGGGATTGAAATAACATTTCATCTACACCATGAGTCTCTATATTGATAGGGGAAACCTTGATATATAATCCCGGAATAAATTTACTATGTAAACACTGATTCTCACTACACTCAAGATATATAGGATGCCCCTCCAAGACTTGCTCTTGAATAATTGGCGTCCTAGAGCACCAATATAAACTTTTTTCATATGACATCAAATTTCATGGTTCTAATGATGTTTTTTTGGTATTAATTCCAACAATAACCATGATATGTAGGATGCTTCATAATATATGAATCACATCAAGTGAATATTAATCACATTCTTGTGTTGTATCAAATTCTAAAGCAAATAGTTACACATCATTACCACATAATCAGCCGCCAATTACTGTAAAATTATGGAAAAACTCAAATACATGCAGATGTATTCAATAATGATACCTTAATGTTTTTCACATAATGATAATTATCCTATTATCATTTTTAAATCACTAGTCTTGTATCGGGTTTTGGAAGAGATTCACAAACATATATTATATCTATAAAAGTGTCCCAAAGTAGAAATAATTACCAGCCCCCCCCCCAGATGTGATGATCCAAACCACTCATCCCCTCGACCTATATGAGTCCCTAAGAGTCATTGGGCCCGAAAACCTAGGTGATCGCATGCCTTTTGCGATCTGGTCTGTACCCAGTAATGGATTAGAGAACCGTTGAGATATTTTTCTAAGAGAGATAATGGTAGCCCGATATTCGTGGCTATTACCAACAAAACCCCCCACAATCAAACCATCGAGTGGATCCCATCCACGCCTCCACCCACATTAAAATAATGATGGTTCATTCAATGTAAAACAACTCTAATGAAAAAATGATTATTTTATAATATGTTTGTAAATTTCAGTTTCCTCTTATCTTTAAAAATAAAAACATAGAACATAACAAGAATATACCTAAAAAAAGAGTAATTTGTAATCCATCAGACCATTATTTCTAAACTCCCTACATAAACAAAGATTGAAACGCTATCGTAAATATCTCAAACGATAGAAAAATCATCTGTCAGACTAATTTGTGTCAGACCTAATACAAATAAAGAAATATAACTAGAATGATCTTACAAAATTTTTTATGTAACCATGGTTTCTGTATGTCCATTCACACATTGAAAAGTCCACATGAGTTAAATGTGTTGACTGGGAAAACAGGACAATTATGTCAACCATGAATATCTAATTGAGCACATCATGCCTATGATATTGTAATAATTATTAACCAAGTTCCTTATTGTCTACAAGATATTAGATACTCCTCGAATCAACATCATCCCAACTCGAGATAATTTCGTCAGCAACCATTGTTCACTCTAGTAAATAATCTATGGTTGTAACCCCATGTGTATCCATGTTATTACAACTACTCAACAAACCCAATGATAGGTAGAAAATATGATCGTCCATGAGTACAACTGATATGGTATAATACCATCCAAGGAATATACCTGTTAGTATCTCTATGCACGGTATCTGAAGATTCCACATCACCCAAGGAAGGATTTTTAGAAGCAAATATCCATTGTCTCTATAACCGATCACTTTAGGGGATTTTCCTCGAAGTGAAACTAATTCCACCTTTAGTCTCTAATGAAGGTGGATTTAGAAGCGAAATACGACTACCTTTAGACTCATGTGTCACCGAGGAGGGAACCTGCCAACCCCTATTGCCAAAACTATCCCACCGATACTCACTAGTCGCCTACTGAGGCTACCTACTAACTCGCACCCCCCATTGGCACTGAAGCACGAGAAGCAACGAAGACTTTTTAGGGGAGGAAGGTTCTGGATATCTTTGATAGGGCTCATATCCATAGTTCTATTCATGATTCCTATCAAACTATTATGGTAGGAAGGATAAAATAGGCTCATATCCTTGATGAATCAGAACATGTTTGTGGGAATAATACTATATTAGGCATCGGGGTGGGGCATATCCCTCCTCCCGTGCATGAATACCATCGGCATATTCAGATGGAACAAGGAGGAAACAATTAAGGGAATATCCACACTTCAATCAATGATATATTCAAATGTATAAAAGGGGTGGAAAATGAGCAGACTTATATCCATACACACACATTGCTAAGATTCGTATATGTTTTATCAATAATTGAATAACTCTACTGGAATATTATGGCACTGTTTTAGAAAATGAAATAGGTGCATTCTTATATCCATACATATAGGGAAACTCAACATTCTGATGATTGTGCACAAGTTGATGTACCAAATATAGTATAGACTCAATATCTCATCCATGAGTATTATTAGCATATTATAATAAAGGAAGATGCATTGGACCGGTATCATAGTATTGTTCTAACTGTGGTTCACTAAGTGAGAGCATCAAATGCCTGCATACTGGGCCACATGCCATTTGAAAATGTCCAGCATCATTTTCCAAAGGCCTTAGATCGGGCCCATATCCCCATTCTAGTTAGGGTTCACCATGGGAGTTATGAAAATTCCCTAGGACATGCTCATATTCATGTACAAGAAGTCCACTACAATAATCCAATGGCTTTGGATCAGACATATATCCTCATTCTAGTAGAGGATAACCAAGTTATAATAGAACAAGCCATAGGATAGGCTTATATTCCAATCAGTGAATCTACCT
The DNA here is from genome assembly GCA_963277665.1 of Viscum album. Classification (NCBI taxonomy): domain Eukaryota; kingdom Viridiplantae; phylum Streptophyta; class Magnoliopsida; order Santalales; family Viscaceae; genus Viscum; species Viscum album. Next base: position 1,350,141,028 of record OY728153.1, on the reverse strand, counting down.
GGCATATTCTAGAAGAATATGGAAGAAAGGAACATATTCCTACTTTGGTTGTTGAACGACTGTACCAGCATCATTCCTAGGAAATTTTGGGGAGGCTCATATTCCATCTCCCATTCAAGAGGTCTATCAGAATATTCCTATGGTGAATGCATATTCGGACCATGATCATATTATTATTCCTGCCAGGTCTCGCCAGGTGAGAGCATCCTATGCCTTTGGGTAGGCTCATACTCCAACCATAAAGGACTACTGGAATATCCCAATGTGTCAATATTGGGATAATAATCTTATCCTGATTAAGCCTAAACACGTGAGACTAGAATATGCCACTAGATGCTCCTACTTTCCTATCACCAATGAGAAAAATTATTGACATATTCCAATAGCTTTTTAGCAGCATGCACAGTTTCCTTCCGCACTAGAAGATTGTATAAATGTTCTAGAAACCATCATACAATATACTCATACCCTATATAATCCCAAAAGTAGGTTAGCATATTATAACCCCAACAAACAACATAGACCATATTCCAAATCTTTTCAATACCCATGTCATTGAGGTTGTTCGAGAAACATTCAAAATACCACAAGGGTTCGTGGAATCTTCTATCAAAGTAGATGAATAAGATAATCATTACCAAAATATTCCTCTCCTTGGTAGTGTGGATATGGATCAAATGGACTCTACTCATAACATTCATCGTGGTTAGTCAATCCATTTCAATATCTCCCACAGACAAGGAAGTCCTCCTCTAACCTAGACACCTCCCTATATAGAGGTGTTAGATACTGAAACATATTCATATAAGGATTTCCTTGAAACATCTGCGACATCCGTATGTGGAACCCTATCAACATTCAATAGAACTCCACTTCTATCAGAAAGAGACCCTCAGATTTAACATCTATGATCTAATCAAATTGAGGCATGTAAGACTAATGGGGAGGAGGCCAACATTGACATATAGAGATAGTTATCCAGAAACAACCTCCTCATCATGTTCTTGACCCTAACTAATTCTATCTATGAGATCGCAGATGAACTCTAAAAGTATATCATTATTTATTTAAACAATAATATGTGGGATACTCATCAGTTACATAAGGTTTTATATCTCTCATGTCCAAGATATGAGTGTCACCTTTAGACAACAAATATACTCTATCTTTAGCCAGACCAAGCTGATATATCCATGGATTGGGATCCAATATCAGAAAATCACATTGCAAATATTCAACAAGACTGCCACTATTTCATTGTGGAAATTTGGATGATTATCTATGAATCCGTGTTATGTATCTATATTTGAGGATGTGGATAATATGGAGTGTTACACTTTGATGAACCCATCAAATTCGGTGCCATGTAACGCTATAGCAACTGTAAAAATCAAGGGATAGGGTAATCCATGGGATAGTTTCTCCCTACAATGGAATTCCCCTGCTTCATGTATGCATATAAATCATGAATGATGGAAGATGATATCCAAAAGAACATCAAATTGGGCCACTAAAAATAATGAGAACTCCTACCAGAAAATTATAATGAAGTTGAAATCATCTAGAGAGAATGCTATGAAGAATAATTCTCATCATGGACTGCCATCTCATCTAGATACCATAGTAGAATATTTGTGCCACATCTAAGAGGCCATAATAGTAGCTGCCACATCATCTTTCCAGGAGTGGACCCATCCCCTAAGTCTCAAAGAATATCTTCCACCACCTCCACCACTCAGATTATCAATTTTTGAGATCATTCATGACATATCCTCAGAAGCTAAAATTGAACCCTAGCAAACTGGGTTGGGGGAATGTATATCTCAATCACCATATATAGGTTCATCATCCCCTGAAAGGGTCATGGATGAATTAATGGCGATTCTAGTTCACCCCTTCCCCACTAGGATTAGGGAATTTATATCTGCATGTCCATCCCATGAATCATCAAGTCTATAATTTTATTCATTGGATCCTCTACAGTAAGACCACGTAGAACCAATTGAATCCTCGAATGACCACCACCCCATAGGTCTATGTGTATTTTTATTATCACCATAGAGAGAATCGGTCTTACCTAGGTTGGGATAAAAATAGTCGGTGTCCCATAGTTTTCTCCAACTGAAACAAAAACCTTTATGAATGTGGTCACTATCAACATATAAAACATTGATCAATACAAAAATTTAAAGGGTCTCAAAACTGATAATTTACCCTAGGAGGATGGTCATAAGGAATAACTAAATGAGGTTTTTCACACCCATAACCAAATAAGGAATCCAAATTTTTCACCACCAAATAACGAGTTTCCACAACCTCAGAGAAGTGCTACCAAAAGAAAAGAGAAATGTACAGATACATCCCGATCACCATCTAGATGACTTTTTGTTCCTTCCCAAGAGGAACAATTTTCATAATATGAGAGTGAAATAAGATCTCTCCATAACAAAATGATGATATACATATAGGAAATATTCTCATTAGGTATTTTCATTAGGTATATGCGAATATTCTTCCTATAATAGTTGATCCTCCAATAATAGAGGTATCTAAGAATTAGATATTCCAAAGGTCCAGATATCCTATCTACATAAATGGGGAAGTAAGAAATGATAATTAATCCATTATATTGCGACACATCATCTCCCTCATAAGGGAAATCATTCACTAATAAAAAAATCGAGAACTATAAAAAAAATGAAGGCGTGATCACCTCATCAACACCCGCCCACACCCTGTTGATGGTAAATGGCTAAAATTCAGTTACGCCAAAGTTACATATTGATATTGAGTACATAGATAATACAATGGAATCCATGTATGGGAGACACACATCTGTGCAACCTAAAAGGAATTCATATCCCAAATGGGTGGATGATAATCCACCTACAACCAACTTCCAAAATCGTATCTTATCTACCTTCAATGGTATAGGTGGCTCTGAAGAACATCTCAAACACATTCTGTACCAATGTGGGCTGATGACGGGCCATTTTGGTCAATAGGAGGAAACAAAGCTAATGTATCTCATACAGACTCTATTAGGAAAACCTTTGTTTGGAATAGAATCCTATCATAAGATTCTGTTATAGGATGGGAAGTACATTTTAATCTATTCCATTATCAAATAAACTCCACATAAAGAAAAATGATGATCTTCTACCTAGAGAACTGCAAACAGTGTGATAATGAGAGGGTGTCTTATTTCATTGCAAGGTGGAAAGGTTTTCCTTATTAACACAACGTACCTCTCTCATAAGAGAAACTGTTGGAACTCTATACCGAAAATTACAGTGATGTGTTATTGAAACCTTTAATCCTCATGATATAACAAGGTTGATTTTGTGAGTTAATTGAAATTGAACAAAATCTAGAATAATCCATTTAGAAAACCTGATCCATGTCTCGACTCATGCTGAATGGATAGGGGAAACTCCTAATCAATGGAGAACAGGTAGCTGTTAATATCAGGCATACCACAGTGCCCATCCAGGTACCTAGGTAGGCTTTAAACCACCCAGCATATCCTGATGTGTGTTGAAAATCACAGAATCACCTTAGCAAGAATCATAGGGAAACTAGGGTCACCTGATATTTGGGGAAAGGATGAAAAAAGATTACTCCTTCTAAAATGATCATGTATATTGTTGTTTTATAGAATCCATTAACAATAACCTACTTTGGATTCCACAAAATAGGAATCCTGATGAGGTCAACCTCACTAATTGTCCCAACTACTTATCTTCCCATGGAATCTTGGTTCATAACATTTAAGACCAATTTGACTTCATAGACTTCCTCCAAGGCATGGCCAAATCTGGATGGGTGACGTTAGAAATATTCCTAGATACGGTGGCTTACAAATCCATTGTTTGTTCATAAGAGGAGAATGGTTGGAATAATTTTCCAACAAGGAATGTGAAATTTTTTATCAACTAGATAACTCAAAAAACTGTTGACCGATATCATGCCACCATAAATGCATAGTTATGCAGACCCTCAATTGCTTCACCACCTAAGAAAGATACATCATAAGTACCTCCCAATGGTGTGAGTGAACCCCGAATGTATAAATAAATGGAGGAAGAAGAGTTATATTCTTCACCAATGTATGCCTGAAACCTAGAATAATTCTTCCCTGCAACATCCACAACATGGTAATCAACCAGCCAAAAAAATCCTTATTGAAAAAATAGATCATATTTGGTTATTTCAATGTGATACACTAGGTAAACCCCTTATATGATGATTAACATGCATCCGTATATGGTTTTACAACACATAACTGGGGAATGAGAGGCCTCATGTGAAAAGACTAAGGATATAGGGGATATAGTGGAAATTGTATGATGTACTATTTTGGTCTTGTCCCCATATAGGACATATATGCAGCCATGAAATATGGGTAAGAACTCTGGAAGGCTCAAAAGATGAATGGAGGTGTCCTACAACCCTCCAGTAGCTATTTACATCTAATTTTTAAACATGATTTCCTAGTGGTTGTTTGATCATGGCATCAACCCAGAAAAACGGGAATGCCAACCTGCACCAAAAAACTAGTAAAAGATGCTCTAATTACCTCTGTACAAGCACCTAGACCATCAAAAAAATATTGGTCAACTCTCAAAGTGTATTCTCTATAGAATACCCATATCAAGAAGAGCGGACCTTTTCTAAAATTTATGATGTTATGAAACACCTGGTTGTAGTCCTAGCCAAGCTCTATATCCTTTATGTGATCTGTCTATCAAAATAACTCATGGAAGAACTTATTGCTCCCATCTAGAGCCAACAATAAATTCAGATATAAGTCATTGTAGATGTAGTCTATAGTGTAGAAACTATGTCCTCAGAATTTCATATCTCTGAATCATTCAATGATAATGGTTAGGAATATTCCATTAATGGATATATGAGGCCCCTATAAGTTTCGATAAGACTCAGTAATGTCAATTCCCAATGGGTACATATTGATAATTGTTCTGGGATCAATCTCATCCTAGTTATAATACTTCAACATTTAAGATATGTAGAAGGGGAATTATCTCCCACAAAGATGATTGTTAAAGGGTATGAAAAGTGTAAGAAGTGATATCTCAGGAAGAAAAAATAGAATCCTATTTTGGGGAACTCTATCTAATTCCAAGTTCATGGTTATCCAGCATGACCCAGAAAATAATGTCTTGCTCAGAAGGCACTAGATCCATAGCCACTTGGAAGCAACATCAACATTATATTAGTGTCTGAAGTACCCCTATCAATGAAAAGTAAACATTCTACATGGTGACATTTCCCCCTTTGAGACTTTTTGAGCCACATATTCTGAATAATATTACTATCATAAGGGAGATATGAAACTAATGGCAATTGATGATATACATATTGTAGATCGAAATGACTTTGTAACCTCCCATACAAATCCCTAGAGTATGATCAACAGAAACTATATGCTCCCCATAAATCTGTTCAAAGAAACAGATCTAATCCCAGAGCTCTGACCCCTTCTTTTCCTCAGCAAAAATGTAAAATATAATCATATACAGAATCTCTCTATGATGAATCAGTTAGAATGTGATGATAATTTCTCTTCTAATATCCTCCCTCACCCTGATAGTGATGTATAATCCCCTAGATTCTAATCTTCACATGAAAATGTCTCCATAGACACCGAAATGGACGAGGATGATGATGACATCAGAAATTCCACTCTTTCATTTGTGGATTGTGTCTAGACCACCATAGATGATCATAGACAAATAAATATGGGAATGGAAGAAGACATGTGGTAGACTATGATTAGTTTCTTCATGCCCCTCAATGATACAGATATGTACATTTTGTTTCTAATGTTTCATTGGTATATATTCTCATGAAAATATATATAAATTCATAGACTCAATCCTAATGTGGCTACAAACCATCTTGTATTTCCCAATGAAAATCAAGGCTTCAAACAAGAAGCCATGAAGATAAATTCCACTCAGGAAACCAATGTATAGGTAGAAATTTACATGTTTATCTGAGCCAACATTTTTTGATATGTGAAATACCCAAGGTATCTTTCTAATATCATCCCCATCTATAAAAATAATAGGAAGATTAAGGTGTCCATTGATTTCAGAGACCTTTATTGGAATATTCAAAAGAAGGATTTCCTATTTTTGATCATAACACTATTGAATGATGCAATTATTTGATTCTAAGTCATTTCCTTCATGGAAGGGTACACAGGGTACAATCAGATCAAGATACCTCCTCAAGATGAAGAATCAACAGTCTTAAAATCACCTAACACGGTATTTTACTATCAATAAATTCTCGATGGATTAATGAATGTTGGCGCTACATACCAGAATTTAATTTGTTTCATATATAAGAAATTACTAGGAATTATCTTTGAGTTTTATGTCAATGACCAGGTTGTGAATTCAGAATATCAATTGATCACATCACATATCACTAAACAATCACTGACAAGCTGTGACAACAATGCGTAAATATGAATATGCAGAAATGTTACGTTGGGTAACATTAGGAAAGTTATTTGGATTTTTGGTATTCCACCACATAATTTAGGTTGATGAAGATAAGATTAGTGTTATTTTAGAAATGTCACCCCCAGATATCTCAAATAATTGTGGGGAATCCAAGGGAAACTTGCTTAAATTTTTTGATTCATATGAAACATGGCCGGTAAGGATCTCTATTTCACCAGGCTAATGAGGAAATGAATCACCAACCAATAGAATGATGACTGTCAAAAAGCATATGAATGTCTCTAGAAATATTTTATCCACCGACTACTTTTGATGCCTCTGGTGGAAGGGGGACCAGTCATCATAAATATGGTCACCATGGAGTTCTCAATGCACACTATACTCACATAAAAATGACGAATAATGTAAAAACAGTCTCTACTACCTCATTGGGATGATGTTATATAATGAGTCAAGATATTATGATGTCGATAAGAACTGCCTTGCACATAAATTTGTGGTAAAAAAGATGAGTCAGAACATACATGACCACGATGTCCACTCAGACTCTCATATTTATCTACTAAATTAAATCCTTGATCATCCTAAGTTTACTTCATTCTTAGATCGTTAGGAGGTAATTCTTAAGTAATATGTCATTAATCTCATATCACATAAGTTAGTGAAATGGTATGACCTAGATTATATCCTTGCATCATATAATTCCACAAAAAATACACCAGAGGACACCTATCTTCTAGATGAGGAGTACTTATATGCCCATGATACTCCCTAGTTATGGGAGATTTACTTTGATGGTGTATCACAGATCTATATTGGTACAAGGATAGAAAACATGAAAATCAATATATATAGGACAGGGATTGTATTTGTATCTAAAAAAAATTAATTTTTTCCTAATCCTTCTCACTATCCGAAGGTTTCATGAATAATGTGGCTGAATACCAAGCCCTCATCGTTGGATTGTAACTATCCCTAAAGATACGCATAACATATCTGAATATCAATGGGGACTCAAAATTGGTGATAAAGAAGATCAATGATTAATATTCCATTAAAAGGATAAAATGAACCAACTTACAAGAAACATTTGGGGACTAATTGAAGAAATCCCTTTCTAGCCCACAATGCAACATGTTCCCCAGTCACAGAATACTCACAGTAACTCATAGGCTAATGGAACTACTGTCTTGTTCAAACATGATTAGGATGAAGCATTCACCACTATCAAACATAGAATAATGGATTCATAAATCTTCATTTTTGATATGGAATAATTGAATCAGGTCAACATCACCCCCACCACCTAAAAACCCGATTATCACTCCTAGAGATATCGATATTGTACATGGTTATCTATGAATAAGGATTCACCAAAAGGATCATCCTAGAAGGGAACAGATTCGGCATCATGATGAATATTTCAACCTATAAGATGGTCCCAATGAGAATAAATTCTTCTATAATAATTGATTTTTTATAATCATCCTTATGTTCATATTTGAAGGGGAGATTCCCGCCATCTGGGAAGAATTCCATTTAGGCTCTTGTGGCACCCACCAATCAAGAATTGTCTCTCCCATCAAATCAATATGATTGGATATTACTAGAAAACCATGATTCAAGACAACATAGAATTATCAATGAAATTTCACATGTTAGAGATTCATCAAAACATCTTCCATCAGCCCCCAGAATTTATACTTACAAATAAATATTTTTGGCTATTTTCCATCTTGGAATACATTTTTTCGGTTCAAATCCCCCAACCATTACAATGAAATTCATGTACATCTTTACTTCTACATTCTTATTTTCTAAATGTAATAAGGAAATACCCTTCAAGGAATTCAAAATGAAAAATATCATCATCTTATTGAAGTATCATATCATCACCATGTTTGGAGTCCCTTACATGTTATCAATGGACAATGACACCAATTTCATTTCGATAGAGTTTAAAATCTATACCCTGAGTACAATATAGAGTCTAATCAGTCATCTTACTATCTTGAAATTGAAAATGGATAGATAGAGGCCATCAATAATACTCTATTGAATATAAACTATATGATGGTGAATAATAAAAAGAATTTATGAATTGAAAAAATCAACTATGATTTATGGGCCTACCATACCACCATGTTTACTGCCACATAAGAAACTCCATACACATTGGTGTGTGGGACGAAGGGAGTATTAAACATAGGGGTCCATATATCTTCATTCTAAATGGTCATTTTTATACTTCTCTCATATGGTGAACAATCAAAAAAGTTGCTAGAAAATTAGAATTACTATATGAGAATAGATTGCACATACTGCACAACATAGAGGTCCATCAGGATCGAATAGCATTGGCGATTAGTAAAAAGGATCACCTTTGTTCATTCCTTAGGGGAGAACTAGTGTTGGATCTCAAAACCCTAATGATACCCTAAAAAAATCCCCCTAAATTTTAATCATAGTGGGAGGTTCCTTATGTAATACATAATATTTATCATAATAGACTCTACCCATTTTCCACCATGAATGGAGAGTGTGTCACACCACCCACAAACGTGATATTTCTCATGTAATACTTTTCATAGATGTCATAAAATAGGAATCCTGATCAAAGTATGTCTTTCCATTCATCCATAGTACCTGATGTTAAACTATATAAATTCATCATGAGTAAATGATAGTAAATAGTAAAAAGTCATCATGACCACATGACTATAAACAATATGGAATTCATCCATGCTACGTGATGTTAAATTGCATGGTTCCCAATGAACTAACGATGGCTTCATTCTAATCTCACAGGATATGTAGTGATACCCGAACCATTATTATTTGGCCCAATGATATGATTAAATTCTATTCATATGAAGTGATCTAATTTCTTTACCAAATGACATTAAACTTTAAACAAAATGTCCTTACCACATGACATAAAACTGAATGGATCCAAATATTCACTTTTACTTCACATTGGTGATCTAATCCCTTAATGCATGACATAAAATTACACAAATCATAAATATAAATCATCATTGAGGTTGAGTCACCCATTTCCACACATCGTGATGTAAAACTACATGGGTTTTTTAGAACAATGTATGGATTGATTCTGAATTCCAATGAGATGTTTAGGGATTATTGGATCCTATATTTCAGTCAATGCACCGCATGATACAAAATTTCCCTCTTCCTACATTTAAATTCCTCTTCCTGGTGAGAGGAACCCTTTTCATTCCTTGTTTCCCACATTGATCAAAGCTTATGAGGGCTTATGATTATCGGTAAGGTCTTTCACGCACAAAATAGGAATAATAGTTTTGGTGGGCCAATATTGGTCCTAAATGAAATCTCATAAAAGGCATACCATGAGTCCTCACTCCATGATGTTAAACTGTATTGTTAATGTCCTCAGAATGACATGACCCTACACACTCATGTGAACCTCGCCTAAGATGACCATTACAGTTGGTTTTTTGTCTTCTACCATATCTCCATCAACTCTCTCCCTATTCACATTAGGGAGACCATGTGATCGTCACATGATGTTAAACTACACAGTTCTTCAGGAACTACGTGTGTCATGATTCTAATTTTAATGATATATGTATCACTGCCCAAAATTCCATCCTTGGGACCAACCACAAAAACACAACTTTTTTATTATGATCCATCATATTCCTTGTTGTAGGACAATAAATTACACAATTTTTCATAAACTATGTGTGCCATGATTCCTATCATAATGGGATACATAGTGACGGTCGAGCCATCAATCTTAGGACCAGCTACAACGATTAACATCAACAACTACCACCTCTTCGTATCGGATAGACCAATGTTGAGTATTTCCAACTTAATAACTACCTTTTATTTATTATTATTATCACAGGATATGTACTAGTTCTTGAATTTCAAAAAACTGGCCCAACCATGACATATAAATATAAATATACTCCCTTATTTGCATACATGTCAGACTTGAAAAAGTTACTTCAATAAGAACTATGTGTGGCTTGATTTCCATAAGCATGGGATACATAGTGATGCCCATAATTACATTCATTTTCCTAGATATAATACCACCACTTAACACAAAGGTATTCACGTCGACACCGAATAACATTAAACTACAAAGCCTTTTTGAACTACATGTTGTTTGATTATCATTCTCATGAGATATTTTGTGACACCTAAGATTCTTCCCTTGGGACCAACCACTATATTTCCATCCACTCATGTTAGTTACTATATCCTTACCACATGATGATAAGTTGAACAAAAGAATTTCTTTAATGCATAACATTGAACTGGATGAAAAAACTGTCGGTTTCATGACATGAAACCTACAAAACAAATACATATATACCACTGGACGATAAAGTGCATAAAAAATATTTACACCAGATGATATTAAAGATACCATAAAACATCCCAACCACATGATAATAATTTTTTCTTGTCATCACCTATCATCATCCCTTATAAAATGACAAGAAGAGCCTTAACATGGTAAACACAAGTATGGGGTACTTCCTTTATATTATTAAGAACCTAAATCTATATACCACATATCATGTCATGGGCACCTCAGGTCACTAAAAACCATTCATTTACCTTTTATATGAAAAAATAGATATCAGGATTCACCAATTCTATTGAAATAGAAGGGCTTCAAACCCACCAATCGGAAACATCTTGGCCCAATATAAATGGATTTATAATTCCTGCGAACCACAAAAATACTTAGGAAAAAACTTATCATCTCAAATTGTAAGGGGACATACATATAATGACTTACCCAAATCATTAACCGTGACCTAAAAACCTAAATCTATGATTAAACACATTTCCATATCCTACTATAAAGGATGCTGGAGTGATCATGACCTATGTTTTCCTAATTTGGATCTTCTGTAACATCTCCTATATTTCTTCCATGTGAGTCATGAACATAAACTGGTTGTTCTTTGGACAATCTTGTAACACCATAAAATCTATCATATAATGGTCTAAATCAAAAGACCACAAACAACAATATAAATAGACACAACACTTATTATGTTGAAAATCATCAAAGGGAAACCTAAGAAAATTTACATTCTTCACTCACTAAGATTCTCATTATCAGAGTTTGGGAAAAATTAGAGTTAAAATAAATAATTCATAAAGGTAATAGTTCTTACTATGTATCCCTATTATATGAAAATCTATGCCCACTGGACCCCTAGTCGAGGAAAAAGTTAGATCAATGATTTTTTAAATCCCCACACTGTAATAATACATTCACATGGTAAGGACACAACATTTAGAGTGTCTGAATCATTCTTGGATATTACACTTAATACAAATCACATTGCATGATTTTTGTGACTCATATCAATATAAAAAATTTATGGCCCATGGAAAAGATATTTATCTTCCAGGGAACCTTTGTTTGAAAATGCATGTGTGCCTATCTCTCATGAATATTTTCACATGGTCATTAAAAATTCCTCTATCTTCAAAAAGAAAATTCCTATCATTATGAGCCCCGACATCATCACAACGGTACGAAATGTAACGACCCAATGTTTTCAATGGAAATTAACTTCTCATAAATATGTCATAAAATCACATGAAAACACAAAATAATGAACTACTATGTGCTAAGTGACCTTTAACCATAAGTTCGTCCCATCAGTGTTTGGAATTTCAAAAATTCAGTATAAACGAATTTAATCAGTAAGTTATTTGGAGTCTGATAAGGAAACATTATTTTTTTGTGAATAGTAACCTACACTAATGAATAGTAACAAACCATTAGGAATATTGATATAATGTAATGAATATTAACCTCACCTATAGTGGTATAAAAATAATATTCAAGTTGGAAGTATGATATACCTATATTTTAGAATAAGTTAATGAATGTTTTAAAACTGGTATTGATAATAAATTATTATTTTAATTAAATATTAAAATAATAATATTTAGGAAAACATTGGAAAAACAGAATTCATTTTTGGATTCTACTTGTTGAAAAATGGTTAGGGTTAATTTTTGGGATTTTTCTGAAATACTTGAATTTTTTATGAATAGTAGAAATCGATAACTCACAATAAATGATAAATAATGGATTAATTGAGTCATCGATGATGTTATTCTAATGTAAGCCCACTTGTTCTAGGATAAAATGATAAAATCACTTATCTTGGTCATGGAATAATTACTATTACTTGTCTTGGGAACAAATAATAAATTAATAATAATAATATTACGAAATCCCTCCTCTCCTCCACCAAACCCCCCCCCCCTCACTCCTTCTTCTGTCCACTCCTCTAAAGCCTTGTCCCTTGCCATTATTCTACCCAAATCTTTCCCCAAGTTCCTCTCCCACGTTAAAAATCTCTCATCCTCCCCAAAATACCAAAACCTCTCCCCTTTAGAGGTTCTCAAAGGAGGAAGTCTCGAGAGGTAAATTCCTCTTCCCTATTTATTCTTTTCTTTTATGTTCTTTTCTTTTTTATTTCTTTCCTCACTTCCCTCCACCATAATAGTATGATAAATCTAGTAACATACATGTAATGTAATGTCTTCATGCTAGTGGTGTATTTAATTTTCTTCTATCCTTTCCCCACCCTTTTACTTGAATGAAATTAAAACACTGTTTGAGATGTGCAAATTTATCACATTCGAGGACAACAGTTATCAATTTCTATTTTTATCTATAATTATAGTCATGAAACAATTAGTGTTATAGTTGAACCAGATTATTATATATGTAATATATCCTATTTTTTGTTTTGTAATCCTTTGGTACAAATATAATTAAGTTATAAAGCAAAACACATTCTTTGTAATCAAATCCACCGATTAACATAAATAGTTATCACTATGGTTATATATATAATAATTTGACTTCACTCTAAGTAACCTAATTAAAATTAAAACCATGTAATCACCTGGATATGAAATAAAGAATATAACTTCAATTTTTTACAACCACTTTCATCTTGCATATAATCCAAACTTGAATATAAGTGAACCGATCATTCAAAGCCAAGTAAACAAATGAGCTCGAACAATGAAATTGAACCTTGTAACTAATCAAAAAATAATTGAATGAACTAAAAAGGGTTTTAATAAATAAATTTAATATATAAGAGGTTATGAAATTATTAATCAATAAGCCTAATTTTTTTATTCAGGTCATTAATAACATGTGCAGAACACCAACAGATTTGAGGTAATGGATCCTCCCCTTTTTACTCTTAATCAAGATTGTTCTCCATGTAATGCCTTTTTTTGTAATACCAAGTGATGGGGTATGTTTATACACCTTCCCCATAATTACCTAATGTTTTATAAGTGATTATAAACCACTTATGTCTCTCATAAATCCATCTTAGTTACACCTGATACATGCTAGTAAACCATGATGGATTCTACCCGAACATCATTTATTCCTTCGGGTTGCTCTATCGTTCTTTTTACCAAATTTTTTTTTTGTCTTTTATTTTATGTAGAAATTAAAAATTATGATTATATTATCTAAAATCTTGTTCCAAGATCCATATCTCATTTTCTTTCGGGTTATATACATGATTTTAAGTGAATCTCTCTTCGATACGTTCCAATAAGCACACTCGTTCTAAAGGAACTTCCCAAACTTTTACCCAATTTCAAGTGCACTCTATCTTATTTTTTAAGACACCATTATCTTTGAAAATTCTGTATTTTTTTATGAATACCTTCTTGGTTAAATTCTGGTTTTATATAAAATAATGTCTTTGTTACTATTTTTAAATCTCTATAGTATTTTCCTTAAAACCACACAAAAATGTTTTAATGCTAATGTTTCTAAAATACATTTCTCATATGTTGTCACTTAAGAATGACACCACTTACCATGTTATATATAAAATTCACCCTATGAACGTCCATGTATTTTATAATTATTTTTTTACATGGACACTATCATGATACACTCATTGGTTATGATTTATGTCATGATTGTGGTACCCAATTCTTTACATGGATACCCTTATGTTGGTGTATGGTTGATTATGTATGATTTTATATGTGGTAAGAATATTTATGTGGAAATAGTATTCATGAATATTTTGAGATGGGTGTGCCCAGATAGGACCTCAATACATTGGGTAAGGTTAAGTCTTAGGAGATGCGATGTGAAATGGGATTGGCAGTTAGCCTTGACCCGTACTAAAATGGGAAAAAGTATTGGTGGTTAACCTTGACCAGTACTAAAGATATGATTTATGATTCTTACACATTTATATGATTCCATTTTTATATTATCCCATGCTTATATTAAATAATTTTATAATTTTCATGCTTTGGTTATCATTATGTCATGCCCCTTAACTCATGTGCTTGAGATGTATCTTTATGTTCTTTCCCTTTCTGGGATTTTTAGCTCATCCCTTTGTTCATGTGTTCCCTAGGGTTCCCTATGCAGATGTAAGGGCTCAATGGAAGTTAGAAGCTCTTTATAGAGATTAAATAAAGATGTTTTTTTGAGCCCCATGTTTTATTGTTATATGTACATAGTATTCCAAGACACTAGACTTAATGATCCTTGGCTTGTAATCTCATGATTAATTATTCATAAGATCATGAAATGTTTTATGTAAAAGTCCCAGGTTGCTATAGTTAGTATCAGAGGCATGGTCTAGTTATTTTTTGTAGATTAGTAATAGAGCACCTCAGTGAGAACCTTAAGGGTGAGACTAAGTATAAGAAAATAGTCATAAATTTTGGTGAGTATAGAGTAAGTGGTTTATCAAGAAAATACATCCCTGTCTGGATACGAGCAGTTAGAGGTGGCTCCAGAACAGATGTATCTAGGGTTAAAACCTGAAAACACTGATTTGAGCTAGACTCGAACGGGAACTACTACATGAAAATGAGCTTTCCTGCACTCTTGGTTACTACAGTCCCAGGGGATATTATTTGGTAGATTTATGAGCTTATTATAAACTATTATTAAGGGACAAAAATAATCCCATAAGAATATAATTTAAGAAATAGATCGAGGATAAACTAGATATAAATCTAAGGAATCACAAGTCAAGATATACTTCATCTTTATAATTTCATAATTATATGTTCGAAGTTTATTTTTATGGTCAATAGCTAAGTATTCAAGACCTATAATTATATGTTCTTTTTCTCAGTTAACGGAAGGAAATAGAAGAAAACGCTCCAACAACCAATGTGATAGGCAATGTGATGATTTCCCTAATGACATGCCTGATTTGACAGGAAAAGGTGTTCAACACTTCATGGAAATACTTTCTCAGTTGGCTCGAGTTATGAATAATAACTTCAATATAGTGGAACATCCCCCTCCTCCAAGGAAGGAGTATGTTTCCGTAGAATCCTTCATGTGGAAAAGTCCTCCCAGGTTTAGCGGGTCTTCCGATCCACTCCACAAAGAACAATGGATTTACTCCATCGAAAATATTTTCTCTATCCTCTAGTGCTCAGAAGAAGAGAAAGTTGTACATGCAGTCTATCGTTTTGATGGGGAAGATGATCTATGGTGGACACTGATAAAGAATACAAAGTCCCAAGATGAAATTGATTCCATAGAATGGGAGTAATTCAAGAGGAAGTTTTTCAAAAAATATTTTCCTCGAACCCTCCAAATCAAGATGGAAAGAGAGTTCCGTGGACTCAAGAAGAAGGAATATGAGTCCATAGAGGCATATTAAAATAACTGTACAAGGCTAGCAATGTATGGCTCTGTCTTTGTCATGAACACCTAAATCAAGGTGGATCACTTCTTTATCGGACTAAAGTTGAGTCTACGAAAAGTGTTGGTGATTCGAGACATCGATAGATATGAGGAGATTTTCCATTGTTCCCTCAAAGTGAAAATAGAGATTGGAGACTCTCAGTTGTCTCATGGACCTAGTGACAAGAAGCAGAAAATGGAGAACAACATGGGTGGCTCATCAAAAAAATCCCATGATGGAATGAAAACTCACTTTCCCCTTTGAAACAATTGTGGGAAGAAGCATCTTGGTGACTATCTCAAGGGAACCAAGAATTTCTTCAAATGACAAAAGTTTGGTCATCTGGCCAAGAACTGCCGAAGGGATATGAAAAATCCCGCTAATGTTGAAGAAGACAGGAAGGTTCATATAAACACTCAGCCTGCAGTGTAGTGTTATAACTGCAAGAATCTTGGGCATTATGCGAACAATTTCCCTAAGTCGAGGGTTGTTGAAGGAAATCAGCAACAACCTCTAAGGAAACAAGGAAGGGCTTATGATATCACTACAGCTGAGGTGGAGCTGAAAATGATGTGGTGATAGGTACGCTTGTTATTCATTCAAGAATAGTGCATGTACTATTTGATCATAGTGTTACTCATTCATTCTTATCTTGCAAGTTTAGTAGAACTATTCAAACACCACCTCAAAATTTGGTGGGAAATTTATCTGTGAGAACAACGATTGGGGAAATAATTGCATCCATTGTTTATAACTCCTCCCTGGTTATTTTTTTTGGACTGAACCTCCCAGAAAATCTTTTCATACTTCCTTTAGTTTAGTTTGATGCTATCTTGGGCATGGATTGGATATCTTTTTACAAGTACAACATAAATTGTTGGGAAATGGAGATCACTTTTCACATCCCGAAAAATCCAACCATTCTTTAAATGTGTAAGGAGGAAGATGAGCCTCCTTTAGAATATTCATCTCATGTTTGGATACTGCTTCCTTGTGAGAAATCATATCTAGCTCGAATTATTGGGACAAAGGATAAAATCATTCTTGAATACATACCCATCGTGAGGGATTACACTGATGTATTCCCCGAAGATTTTCATGGTCTTCCTCCTGAATGAGAGGTTGAGTTCTCAATGGAACTTATCCTTGGATCACGGCCAATCTCAAAGACACCTAACAAAATGTCCTCTATAGGGCTAGAAGAGCGGAAGAAGTAGTTACAGGAGAATATGGAGAAGGGTTTTATATGCCTGAGTACTTCACTATGGGGTGCTCTAGTCCTCTTCATCAAGAAGAAAGATGGATCAATGCACCTCTGCATTGATTATCGTGAGCTCAATAAAATCACTATAATGAAAAAGTATTCCCTTCCATAGGTATATGACTTGTTCGATCAGCTTTGTGTGGATAGTTATTTCTATAAGGTGGACCTTTGGTCGGGATATCACCAACTAATGGTGAGGAAGGAAGATATTCCCATGAATGTCATTCAAATGATGTATGGACAATATGAGTTCATAGTGATGCCCTTCAGACTCACTAATGCACTAGCAATTTTCATGGATTTAATGAATAGAGTCTTTAGATATTTCCTCGACAAATTTGTCATGGTCTTCATTAATGATATTATGATATACTTCAAGAGCAAGGTGGAATATGAAGAGCATTTGGAAAATGTGTTAAAGAAATTGTGATGGGAGAAGTTGTGTGCAACGTTTAGTAAATGAAATTTATGGATGGAGGAACTGTCATTCTTGGGGCATGTTAACACCAGGAAAGGGATATCTATGGACCCTTCCAAGATGAAGGCAATTGAAGACTGGATGAGGCCAACTTCTGTAATGGAGATCCGCATATTTTTAGGTCTAGCTTGGTATTATCGAAGATTCATGAAGAAATTTTATCGATTATCAAACCCAATGACCAAGATGACATGGAAGGGAGTAATGTTTTTCTGGACATAGGAATGTTAATAATGTTTCAAGGAGTAGAAAAAGAGGCTTATCATTGCGCCAGTACTCACACTCCCTTTAAGTGGAGATCTCTTTGCAGTGTATAGTTTTGCTTCTATGAAAGGATTAGGTTGTGTGCTAATAAAAAATGATAAAGTGATAGCCTATGCCTTAAGGAAGATAAAAATCCAAGAGAAAAACTATCCCAGACATGATCTGGAGTTGGCGGTTGCGATCTTTGCAATGAAAATTTGGCAGAATTATCTCTATGGGGAAACATGTGAGATATATACTGACCACAACATTCTCAAATATATATTCACACAGAAAGAGCTTAATATGGAACGATGAAGATGGATATAGCTCATAAAGAATTATGACTTCTCAATCCACTACCATCCCGGTAAGGCAAATAAGGTGGCAGATGCTCTATGTAGAAAGGATCCTACATCTTTATTAATGATGAGAATTGAAAAGGATCTGATCTTCTTAGATTTGGAAAGGATGTATATGGGAATCATTAAGGGAGGAACATCATCAATCCTTTCTCAAATCATTGCTCAACCATCCCACTTTTATAAGATAATGGATGCTCAAATAAAGGATGTGGAAATTCAGAAAAGGGTGGAAGCTGTTATAAATGGGAAATACTCCGATTTCAAAATTGATGAGGAAGGATTTGTAATATTTGGGACCTGATTATGTGTACCATATGATCCAGAGATAAAGAAGGATCTATTGAATGATACACATAGCTCGAATTTCTCTATCCACCTAGGGAGCACAAAGATGTATCGAGATCTCCAAGAAAACTTTTGGTGGAAAAATATGAAAATGGAGATTGCCGAATATACATCAAAGTGCCCCGTATGTCAGCAAGTGAAGGCTGAGAGACAAAATTCTATGTAGATGATGCAACCACTACCCATACCAGCATGGAAGTGGGAGAACATTACCATGGAATTTGTCACTGGAATTCCAAATACATATAGAGAAAACAATTCTATATGGGTTGTTGTGGATCCTCTTATGAAGACAGCTCACATTATCGCAGTTCGAGAGGACTTCTCATTGGATCAACTTGCACAGATTTACATCAAATAAGTGGTAATGATACATGGAGTACCACTATCTATTGTATCTGATCGTGATCTAAGATTCACCTCAATGTTCTGGAAAAGTCTCCAGCATGATCTGAGCATAGAACTGAACGTATGTACGACCTATCATCTTCAAACTGATGGCCAATCTGAGAGAACTATTCCGAAATTGGAAGACATATTGAGAGCATGTTTAATAGAATTAAAAGAAGGATGGGACCAACATCTTCCACTGGTTGAATTATCCTACAATAATAGTTTCCACTATAGCATTAGAATGGCACCATATGAATCCGTTTATGGGAAAATTTGAATAACACTGGCATGTTGGGATGAAGTCGGTGAGCATTAACTGTTAGGACCTGAAATGGTCAAAGAAATGGTGGAGAAGGTTAAAACCATTCAGCAGCATATCAAGGCATATCAAAGATGACAGAAGAGTTATGTAGATAACCATCGATGAGACATTTAGTTCAAAGTTGGAGACATGGTATTTCTACGTATATCCATATGGAATAATGTCATGAGGTTTGGGAAGAAAGGAAAGTTAAGTCCCAGGTACATCGGCCCCTTCGAGATCCCTGATCGAGTCGGAGCTGTGGCCTATCGACTGGAACATACACCTACCATGTCAAAAGTACATGATGTCTTTAATGTATCCCTCTTAAGGATTTACATACCAGACCCTTCACATGTACTCTCTTCAGAGGTGGTACAGTTGGGGGATGTTCTCTCTTACGAGGAGAAGCTAGTAAAGATCTTGGATCCTAGAGAAAAAGTTATACGCAACAAGACTACTCATATGGTCAAGGTAATATGGAGAAACCATAAGTAAGAAGAGACAACATTGGAATTGGAGGAAGCAATTAAGGATAAGTACCCACAACTATTTTTGTCTTAGAATGTAAAACGAAAATTCGAGGGTGAAATTTCATAAGGGGGGAAGAATGAAACGACCCAATGTTTTTCAATGGAAATTCATTTCTCATAAGTATGTCATAAAATCACATGAAAACACAACATAATGAACTACTAGGTTCTAAGTGACCTTTGAACATAAGTTCTTCACTTCTGTGTTTGGAATTTCAAAAATCTGGCCTACACGATTGTAATCAGTACGTTATTTGGAGTCTGATAAGGAAAACATAATTTTTGGTGAATAGTAACCTATCCTAATGAATATTAACATACCCTTATGAATAGTGATACACCCTAATGAATAGTAACCTCACCTATGGTGGTATAAAAATAATATTCAAGTTGGAAGTATGATATACCTATATTTTAAAATTAGTTCATGAATGTTTTAAAACTGGTTTTGATAATAAATTATTATTTTAATTAAATATTAAAATAATCATATTTATAATTTTTTTAAAAAAATGGACTTTATTTTTGGATTCTACACGTCAACAAATGGTTATGGTGAATTTTTGGGATTTTTCTGAAATATTGAATTTTTTGATGAATAGTAGAATCTGATAATTTACAATAAATGCTAAATAATGGATTAGTTGAGTCATTGATGATGTTCTGTTGATGTACGCCCACTTGGTTCGGGATCACATGATAAAATAACTATTCTTGGTCATATAATACTTACTATTCCATGTCTTGGGAAGAAATAAAAAATAAAAAATTATAATATTATGAAATCTCTCCTCTCCTCCACTATAAAAAACCCTCTTCACTCCCTCTTCTCTCCACTCCTCTAAAGCCTTGTTCCTTGCCATTATTCTTCCGAAATCTCTCCCCAAGGTCCTCCCCCACGTCCAAAATCTCTCAGACTCCTCAAAATACCCAAATCTCTTCTATTAAGAGGTTCTCAAAAGAGGAAGTCCCAAGAGGTAAATTCCTCTTCACAATTTCATCTTTTCTTTTATGTTCTTTTATTTTTTATTTATTTCATCACCTCCCATCACCATAATATTTTGATAAATCCAGTAACATAAATTTAATGTAACATCTTCATGCTAGTGTTATATTTCATTATCTTCTCTCCTTTCCCCACCCTTTTATTTAGAAGAAATCAAAGCACTGTTTGAGAGGTGATAATTTAGCACATTCAAGGACAATAGTTTATCTATTTCTATTATTATATGTAATTATAGTTATAAAACCATTTCTGTTATGGTTGAACAATATTATTATATATGTAATATATCCTATTTTCGGTTCTGTAATCTTTTGGTACAAATGGAATCAAGTTATAAAGAACACACATTCTTTGTAATAAAATCCACCGATTAACAAAAACGGTTATCTCTATGGTTAAATATATAATAATTCAAATTCACTCTATGTATCCTAATTAAATTTAAAACCATGTAATATCCTGGATATGAACTAAATAATATAACTTCAATTATGGACAACCACTTTCATCTGGAATATAATCCAAACATGAATATAAGTAAACCGATCTTTTAAAGCCAAGTAAACAAACGAGCCCGAACAATGAAATTGAACCATGTAACTAATCAAAAATGATTTGAATGAACTAAAAAGGGTTATAATAAATAAATTGAATATAGAAGAGTTTATTGTACTTATTAATTAATAATACTAATTTGTTTATTCAGGTCATTAATAACAAGTGTAGAACACCAATGGATTTAAGGTAAGGTATCCTCCCCTTTTTACTCTTAATCAAGATTGTTCTCTATGATATGCCTTTTTGCGTAATACCAAGTGATGGGGTACATTTATACATCTTACCCATACTTCCCTAATGTTTTATAATTGATGATAAACCCCTTATCCTTGTCATCAATCCCTCTTAGTTACACCTGATACCATGCAAATAAACCATGATGGATTCTACCCGAACTTCCTTTATTCCTTCAGGTTCCTCTATCTTTCAATTTACCAAAATGTTTTTGTCTTTTATTTTATGTAGAACATCAACATTCTATTTATATGCTCCAAAATCATGTTCCAAGATCCATCTCTCAATCTCATTTTGGGATATACATTCTTTTAAGTGAATATCCCTTTGATACTTCCCAATAAGCACACTCATTTTAAAGGAACTTCTCAAACTTTTACCCAATTTCAAGTGCACTATATCTTCTATTTTAAGACACCATTATCTTTTCAAATTTATTATTTTTATTATGAAAACATTTTTGGTTCAATTATGATTTTATATAAAATAATTTATTCTTTACTATTTTAAAAGCTGTATAGTATTTTCCTTCAAATCTCACAAATGTTTTAATGCTAATGTTTCTAAAATACATTTCTCATATGTTGTCACATATGTTTGACACCACATACCCAGTTATATGCCTATTTTCCCTATTAACGTCCATTTATTTTCTAATTCATTCCTTACGTAGACACTTTCATGATACGCCCATTAGTTATGATTTATTTCAAGATTGTGGTACCAAATTATTTCCATGAGTACCATTATGTTTGTGTATGGTTGATTATATATGATTGTATATGTGGTAAGTATATTTATGTTTCAAGAATATTCATGAAAATTTTGAGATGGGTGCACCCAGGTAGCACTCCAATGCATTGGGTAAGGTTAAGTCTCATGAGATGTGATGTGAAACAGGATTGGCGGTTAGCCTTGACTCATACTGAAATTGGAACCGAGATTGGTGGTTAGCCTTGACCCATACTAGAGATATGATTTATGATTCTGCCACATTTATATGATTCCATGTTTATATGATCCCATGATTATATTAAATAATTATATAAGTTTCATGATTTGGATATCATTATGCCATGCCTCCTAACTCATGTTCTTTAGATGTATCCTTATGTTATTTCCCTTACTAGGATTTTTAGCTCATCCCTTTGTTCATGTGTTCCCTTGGGTACCTGATATAGATGTAAGGGCTCAAGGGAAGTTATTAGATCATTATGGAGATTAAATAATGAATTTTTTTTACCCCATGTTTTATGTTATATGTACCTAGTCTTCAAAGACACTAGATTTAACGATCCTTGGCATGTACTCTGATGAATAATTATTCTTAAAATCGTGAAATGTTTTATGTAAAAGGCTCAGGTCTCTATACTAAACCTCGTAGTTTGGATGACAAATACCAATATTATTTTCCCATATTATCTTCCAGATCTGAGTACTTTGGACCATGATTTACAATACAAATACAAAATTATATGTGTATATTTAACAACCTCAATGTTACGTCACTATGTTTTATACTCATTCTCAAGGTTAGAATGTGGAACTTCATTCCCTAACCTCTGATGGACCACACCTTGTGATACAAAAAAACACGGAGTAGTGCTGGAGCATCAAAATAAGTAGATTAATTTTTTGAGGGTGAAAGAGCCTTTCTTGGATAACTTTCTTTCCATACCCATCATCATATTCTAGACATTTGATTCTTCACGAAATATTTTTTACACTCAAAAGGAATTGGAGATCATATTTTTCTTACCCATTCTACTAATGCATAAGGGCCTTGACCCACCGACTAAATTAACCCCCATCTTTTTAGAGATGAACTTTAATCCTTGTGAGACCCAGCAACACCGTGATGGAACTCAAAACCTTATAGTGTTATGGGTATTTCATAGTATGAATGTTCGATATAGTATTTATGGAATCAAATTTTTATGATATTATTTACATAGTCCATACTCCAACAATGTATCCATAGTATTTATCGCTCAACCAATATTACCTCCATGAAACTTCTGTAGCCACTGGATAATATACCTAGCTTCAAGAGACCCTTTTCTTAACTATGAATGTATGCCTATGACTCATACTTATGTGAAAATTACCATCAAACTAATGTGTTTCTCTACAAAAAGGACTTTCTCATCCTCAGAAACCTCAACAACACTGTGGTAGAACCCAACACCTTAGTGTGATTTAGGTCATTCCTAGTATATATGCATTATATCCCATGATCATGTAGAAGGTACAATCTAAATGAACCTAAACTAAAGTGATAACAGTCTGAGATAGAAGACCCTAAAATAAAGATAAGTTAGGTCTTTTCTAGAAGACCCTAAACTAAATTGATATCAAATCCATGATAAAATACCCAAATATAATGTCATATCAGTTTATCTCATATACCCTAATATAATGTGATATGAGGTTCGAGATAAAAGACCCTTAACTAATGTGATAACATCTAGGAGCTAAAATACCCATAACTAAATAGATATTTGGATCGAGCTAAAATAACCTAAACTAAAGTGATAACAGGTCCCAAATAAAATACTACAATATATAAAATGGTAGTTATTTAGTCTGCAAGAGCTTCTGAGGCCCACCACATGGTATTATCATAATCAAGTTTCTCAATCCAAGCCTATAATCCTAGAAAGAATTGGAGCACTCTTTCCTTGGTACATATAATATAACATATTATCCTTTTTTGAATCATGGAATATCAAGATAGATGGAGCATAAATAGAAGTTGGGAATCTCACGTTGGTGGGAATTCATGAGCATTTTTCAAGAAGAAATTTATATAATTTAGACATTCAATTCTAGAAATTCTGGTTTATTTTATATCATAAAAAGGATTGAACCATTCATGATCCATAAAAAAAATTTGAATCCAACCAATCTTGGTCAGTAGCCTAGACATGATAATTCCTGAAATCCCTCAGTCAAAAAGTATTGAAAAATCCATTCCTGGTTTCTAATATCAAATCCTTTAAGATGTTCAAATATGCAGAAAAGTGATCTTAATATACCGTATAAAGAGATTATTTTCATTCCAAATGAATCTATTTCTAGGGGGAATTTGTTGATGCTCATAATTGTGCATCACACACATTTCCATAGATGGAAACATGCCTTGAGGGATTGGATGATCATGATGTATAATGGCATATTATAATGATGTTTAGGATGATTTCTTAGTTTCTGATAGTTGGAAGATTATTATTATTATTATTATTATTATGTGTTATGAAATAAGAAAAAGGGTATTTAATAAAATGAATAAAATAGGACATTCCATTTTGTTCAAGAATGATCATAAAAGGGGTTGAATAAATGACATCACATGTCATCATATTGAACCTTAGGACATTGAATTTTTATCTTTCCTCTTGTGCATAAAGGGGATACCTCATATTAGAAGGTCCTCCAGTGCACAATACTACTAATTCTATAAATCCGATAAGCCTCCATTTTGATTAAATATGTCTTGCAGATGGAGTCATGGTGCGACACACATTATTATAATAAAAAATCACGAAAGATGGTCTTTGGGCATGAATTTTCTTACAGTATAACTCCATTAAAAATTCAAGTCCCTCTTGTGAAAATCTCTCACACATATCAAAATGACATGCGAGGCTATGAAGATGATTTGTGGATTGGGTTAGGGTGTGATGCATGTGGTCTACAACGGAGAGCATGGGAGGCCTGATAACGAGTGTGTATATATAAGGACAAGTAGATATATATAATTACAAAATTATGATGCTTTGTAGCATGGAAATGAGGCTCATATAGGTAATGATATAGGTTATCATACGCATAAACCCTTCTTGAGCATATGATAAAAAAATTGAGTATAAAAATGATTTGAACCATAATTACACAAGCCCCACTTATGGATGACATGATTCCATGAGTTTGGATCACATGATGTCTCTATGGAATGATATTTGGAATTGCATCAAGATTTCTAACACACGAGTTTCACCGAATAAGAAAAATGATTCGCAGTCGCTAAATGACATAATAATCTGCAAGAGAATTCATTGAAATCAGTGATACATTTGTTTTGTTGAATAAATATATTGACACTTCAAAATCAAAAAATCAATGGTTGAGTAAATCTATGTAATGGACAGAAGAGAAAATTTATTAGACATTCCACCTTTCTGAGATGTGTAAAGGTAGTTCATTGATATGTATAGAAATATAGGTGCTGGATCATGAGATTGGGTCTACTGCCAATCATGAAAATATGATCTTCTTTTCTCGGAAAAATATAGCATCGTGAACCCACATAAGGTTAATCTCAATGATATTTCATGACCCCTCATAAGGTTTACGTGAATTGGATCACATTAAGCCAATACTGAATGTTCTCTTTCTCACGAAGTAATGAAGGTATCACATAGCTTACATTAGAAGAGTGTGTGGAACCACGTATCCTATCATACAGAGAGATGATGAATCTGGTTTTTTTACTCCATTAGGTGACCATGATACGTAGCACACATCTTGGAAATGTCTATTCTGAAAAGTATATAAAATTACCAAATATCATGTTTTGTGATGAATTATGGATAGAAAAATCATCATTTAGATATGATCATGTCCTAAAGAATTTTATTGATGAACAGAAAAAACCGACCATTAAATAACATTCAAGACTCGATACGCTATTCCTATCTAATAGAGTTCTATGCTACACACATTCACTATTCATGTTTTCATGAGAAGATCCATGATGTGTTTGATACTGCCATGTGAAGAAGCTAAATATTCCATGTGCGGAAATCACATGAATGAGGACTGAAATATACATGATACTCTATCATCATATTCCCTTTATGTGATAACATGTGGATTTTAGAATCATGAAACACCCTCATATGAGCCATTAAATTCACAACACAATCAACTGACTTAGGATATGTAAAATTTAGGTGGAATCTTACGACACTATCCATGAACCATTTTCCATACATCCTTGAGATGAAAACACCCTTGGTAATTATATGACATGATAAAACCATTATCATTTGACATATAAAAGGAGAAAAAATAAATTATCCTTGATAATGTTGGCATTCCAACACGATATTTATCAATGAACATTTTGCGCATCAAATTCAAGCAAAGAAAATGTCCCTTACAACGTCTTCATCTTGTAATGAGATCCATAATTGATCATGTGACACACCATTGGAAATATAACAACTAAACAAGAAAAGGCGTGCATGCCATCACAATATCCCATATTGATCATGTAATGAACTCATATATAATCAATGGGTGATGGATGAAAAAATCCATGAAAATAGGGAGGAAAAATATCCAAAGGTAAGAAGTATCTGGTGATTGTAAAACATATGTGATGGATAAATGATAGAGATAATTTTTTTCCTTGACAACACATGACAAAACTCATGAGACCCTAAGGATATTGTAAAATAAAACCGAGGAAATAAATGGAATGGATCCAGAGACCACTCGTGGCATCTAAACATCTTGAGACACACCCTTGGTGGTCTAAAAGGAATTTCGGGTCCCAAAAGATAGACTTACCACATATCAATAAATCCCTTTTGATTTTTAGCTTCATTGTATGGAAAGCATCAGTTATATCCTAGAAACCATGTGTTTCCATTTTGGTTCTTTAAGGAAAAACGAATGGATTTTTCCAAAAAATTATCACATTCCTACATAGGACCCCTATTGTTCATGCAACACATAATTATAAGATTGAGTAAATTATGTTTGACATTATTAATATAATCTCAAATGTCTCCCCAAACATTTTAAAATTAATCTAGGGGAATAAAAATGAGGAGGTGGAAGCCTCTCATGGTCATAAAATGCTTGTGACATGCTAATGAATTCTGTAGTGTGGTACAACAAGATTCCTGGACAAGACACCCTAGTGTTGTGAAGACCCCCAGACAAGACACCCTTGCATCACGAAATGTCCTTAGAAAGGCATCGAGCATGTCGTTGAGACCTATCAATAAACACATTCAACTCGCAATGGCCCTACTAAATATAAATTTGATAATAAAGTTTTCCTTATACATGATTGTGTGAAAAAAAACTACCCATCAATTGGAAATAATCAAATAATGGAGGCATTTATGATTGGTACTCATGATCACTAAAAATCAGGGGATTCCCTCAGGGTGTTCCATGAAAAACAGTTATGAAGACACATGGAATAATAACCCTTGGTTTAATCCAGCTTGGATCAACCCCAGATACACCACAAAAAATGATGAACAACGGGGGATGGAAAGGCCCATATATCCCCCACCCCATCATGAAAAATTCACCACTACCTATCATGATGAACAGGGAGAAATATTGAAATTTAGTAAAATCATCAGAGTGGATTTCATGAAGTGTTTGACCTCACAAACAGACGCTCTTCCATCAGGTAATATACCGCCAAATAACCCGATTAATCAGGAAGCATGCATAATGGACCCCACATGGCCATTTATATGTCGTGTGATTGATTTTGGAAGGACATGTGAAGAAAATCATGCATTTCTACTAGATCCTGTGAGACTCAAAATAAACTAATATTGAATAAATCTAAGGAATTAATTATACAATGTCTAAAATAATTACTAAATGAAAAAGACGTAAAAATATGTCTGTTGACCCTCAGGTTCTTTGTGTTATACTTCTAATACACACTATTTTAGTTGGACCTGTCACCTAGATCTCATGTTGCTATTTAAGTATGTTGCACAGTTCATGCGAAATATTTTAGGAATTTTAGAGTAATTTAGATGGTTCCTCTTTGGCATGCCACATTAATCATTCAAATATCCCTCGTTTTTCATCCAATCCTCGTGAAGTCTTTCGGGTATATCACATAACTCATATAACAGTGCCAGTTCATTTCAACCAAGTCTCACAGCTGCATCCAAGCTTTTCAACTAAACTCTCATGATTCCCTCTATTCATGTTAGTTGAGACTTGTGATTCCCTCTAGACATGTCACCTTAGTTTCATGATGCCCTTCAAGGATTCCAACCAATAGGTGAGACACCCTTTGATAGATTTCATTCTAAATCTCAGGACACCATCCATATGTGTAAATAAATATCTCATGAACAACACCATGGAATTTCATATGGATCTGGAAACTCCACTGGAGATCCCTGCAAGTTCAAGTGATAGATTCCATTTGAATCCTTTTTGATCTTATGAAAACCCCTAAACAAGTAAAACTGGTTCATGCAACACCCTCTAGACTGGTATGCCATGTCGCCATGGAATCCCATGACTTGATAACATTGTATACCCTTGGTGTGTAAGCCCTGATCATTATAAGGGCCTTAGATTTTATGTCCCAAATAGAAACATACCATGATATGTCCTTATATTTAGGGTATCCTCATTATGTAATCCTCGACAAACAGAACAAAGACCACTCTAATTCCTGCCCTATTCTAGATATTTAAGTCACCTCTTCCTGAGGATCTAGCTCCATATTAATCATCCAGGGTTGTCCTTGAATTTATGTTAGTTATTTAATGAAATGGAACTATTTACTTTCTATCCCTTTATTCTCACAAAGAGAATGGATCACTTGGTAATAAGGAGTTGCAATGGGCATAACATATGCACTATAAACATATTCGAAGGAATGGGAAGCCTTAAAGAGTAAGCCCTAAAAATAATCTATAAGAACCCCAATTCCTATAATAACAAATATCGATAAGATTCATTCATAATGTCTGAGCTCAAATAAACATCCATTTAAGTGTAAGTCCATTATGAATATGGCATATCATCCATATGGACCCAATTATTCCCATGATCTGATCACTCTACCTCATTTATCAGCAAACTAAGAGATCAACTAAAATATGATAACTCTAATACCTTCCATAACTAGGATACAAAGGAAAACTCTCTGAGGCCCAAACTATATAATAAATATTTTCTGGGAGATCCCAGTATGTAATTCATATATCATGGGAAATGAAAAATGATCCTTTTCCGTCCCTTGTTTCTCAAACCGATCATTACTCTCAAGGGATTAGAGAATTGTAATAATCATTTCAACTTCACCACGAGTCCCTAAAATTATAGGGGAAACCATAGTATATAATCCTTGAAAAAAGTAACTACAACTCTGATTCTCACTATACTCAAGATATGTAGAATGATCATCGGGGGCTTGATCTTGAATACATGGTGTCTTAGAGAACCCATATAATCCATTTCTATTTGATGTTAAACTAAAAATGTCATTTTAACTATGTGGGTTTTTATTCCAGTAATAAACAGCATATGTTGAAAATCTTATAATGGCTCAATCCCCTCCTCAGAATATTTATCACTACCATCAATGGTAGAAAATTTTGATGCACTAGGTTATATGAATTTTCCACATAAGCAGCTACCCATTACTAGAATATGATCGAAAACTTTATATATATACATATGGATTCACTAAAGGGAACCTTGTATTTTTCACATGAAAGAGAATTAACCTATAGTTATTTTTTGAGGTTTACTGTTTGTATATTGGGATTATGAAATCATTCAAAAACATATCTTAAATCAATAAGAGAACCCCAATGTAGAAAAAAATCCCAAAAGGGTGAAATGAGTCTGACCCCCAATCCTCTCATCCAATGTGAGTCCCCAAGAGTCATTGGGCTTAAAAACTCAAGTGATGTTCGACATTTGGAATGTAGGTATGTATACAGTTACATATGGGGAATACATTGGGAGATTTCATTAATATAAGAGATGGTAGCCTAATGTTTGTAATTGTACACAACACAAACCCACCAAAATCAAACCGTTAAGTGGATCATATCCACCCCACCTCTCATGTCAAAATAGAGACACTAAATCCAACGTGAAATAATTTAAATGACAAAATTATTGGATTATAATCCATCCTGACATTTCGGTATCCTCTTATCTGTTGAGACATACATATCCCAAATAAGGAATAATAATATTTAAAAAAATTATAAATTTTTTAAAATAACATTAAAATCAATTCAGGATATTATAATAAAATATACATTTTATTTTTTAACATTTTATATAAAAATTTACATAATATAAAGAATAATACACTCTAAAAAAATAACCATGTACTCTTTTAAATTAATATTAACATGAAATATTATTCATGAAGGTTGGAAAATTATATTTTCAGTGAATGATAAAACAATTATTTCATTCACAACTTTGGTAAGAATACCTTGTTTGGAAAACATACGATTATTCCTTTTAAAAAAATTATATAAAGTCACAAATTGGTAAATATTACATCAATTAATCATTTTATAATAATAAAAAACATAATTTAATGTACTTTTAAAAATATGGACCTGAAAGAAAAATATTCTCAACTAAAGAGAAAAACAAGGTCGACTTTCCTTAAAAACAATATTTCATACTTTGGATTACTTATACGTAAAAAAATTTCTAGTAAATTTATAATTTTCTTTAATAATGGTATTATATTAAATAAATAATATTTTTTGAAGATAAATAATATATTTCCATCATAAAAAAATTAAGAATATACACTTCGGATAAAAAGTATGTTTGTAACATAAACCCCTTACTAATTTGGTAACATATGAATAATAACCCCCTAGAAAAAAACTGTCAAATGAAACATTATATACCTTGAATATAAACATATTTATGATATAAAATAATATATATATATTTTATGCTCCACATAAAATAAAAAAGCAGTGAATATGGAATATGTCTAACAGAAGTAAAAGTGAGATGAGAAACTCTTGCGACGATAAAAAACATTGAGGTGAGGATTAATCAATAAAGTAATTATGTGTAACAGTTGTAAAATCAAATAAAACAAGTGTAAATAAAAAATAAATTAATAATATATCATTACAAACATAACATTTTCATCACATAATCAATTCATAAGTTATATAACCCAATGAAAACAGATATTATTTATAAAACTATTATCTTGAGTCCGACTCACAATGTACATACTTTATCTCATGTATAATATTTTTTATTACATTTACCTTATTAAGAACAATTTTAATGTCTATATTATTATTATGATATTTATTATTTTATTTGTTACTATTAAATATATAGTTATTAAACCACTTAAGATCATGTCATGTGTTTTGATGGTGTTTGCATCGTAATAAAAAAAAACCATCGATAGGTTGACCATGGAAAAATAGGTCATGGTTAAATAATCTCCAAAATATTGATAATAAAATTACAATCCTTTTATTCATTAAATACAATTTTATGATCATCCATGAATCGTGATATTGAAAAATAATTTACATCATTTCGTAGAGGGGGTAATCCGCCCGTATGCATGAGTGCCGTTACTATTTTTTTAATGGGTGGAAAGGTAAGAATTTTAGTATTATATTAAATTTATATATTAATAATTATTTCATTAGTAAAACATATATATATATATATATCTACATTATATATATAATAATATATTTCTTTTTGTATTGGTGGGGATGAAAAACTAAACATATTGCTCCGTGGAGGTGGTAGGCAACAAGTACGCATAAATGATGTTTTTGTTCACCATGGGATGAAAAAGGATATTTAAAAAGATTATAAAATTATTATAGTAAAATATAAAAATATTTTAGAAGCATGTTTTATTATATTATCATTGTTTAAGACTATTTTATATAGGGATAATTATAAATAAAATGAAAATAATATGTTAAGATTTATTCCTCTTCTTCAGAAAACAACCTATAGCTTACAACTTAAGTCTTATAAGTTGTTACATAGAAGATAAAATATATGATAGGTAATTTTAACGACTTTTCTGTTGGTATTAGGTATATATTGTTTAATATTAATAGATTTTTAATTGTGTGGAAGAGGGGATAGGTGGTTCCCTTTTATAAGTGAGGGAATGAAACTTAAGGAATTACTTAAAATATTTAAATATAAATATTATTTTATCATCTAAAATTATTCCAATTTTCTATGTATTAAAATAAAATTATTATAAAATCTAAATATCATAAAAAAATTCATAGGTTTGGTGTCATTTTAAACCATATTTTTGGTTTAACCCCTTCGTTAACCGATTTTAAATTTAATCGTGGTTGCATTTTTTATAAGCTTTAAGGGTCATAAATTTACATCAAAGGAAAAAATTGGAGCATAAATGGTACATGGATAACATTTTAGACTATTTTTCATCCCACTTTTCATATTTCAATTTTTATTTTGAAATCATTTAAAGAAATATTATTTATCATAAAATATCATTAAAGTCATTTTTTGGGCCTATTCATTTGATATGATTTCAAAGAAATCTCGATAGAAGTGGAAACCAAATATAGAAACATTTAAAATCATTAATACATTTTATTTAAAAATAAATTTTTTTACATTCCAAAATTCCTATAAAACATATTTATTTTATTACTTTTAAAATAAATTAACTTGATATTTCTACTATTTGTGCCCACACTCTATTAGAATTGCGTAATTGTTCAAGGTAATTATATCATCACAAAAAAATTAAAATAATATGATTAAAAATTTATTAATTATTAAAATAATATAATATATTTATTTATTCCTTTTTTATCCCCATGAAAACATATAATAGAAATTAAAAATCAACCATGTGACATTTTTTATTTATAATTTTCTGAAAATAATATAGACGTGATTATTATAGGAAAATTGCATTGAAATTTAATATATTAGATGATATAATGGATCTAGTAGAACTAAAATCAATAAATTATGTTTTTGATTGAATTTGAGACCATATATAATAGCTTTAACCTTAATTTCCATGTTTTACCCTTTACTTTGGTGACAAATCCTTATCATGGTTTCTATTCATAATGACCAAAACTAAAATATAAATATTTCCTAAATTTGAACCACCTAATTCCAAATAAGATATTATTTGTTAATATTAAATTTATAGATTTTTTGAAAATATATTTTAATATAAATGTGTAAAATACATTAAAAAATAGTTTTTTAGAAAAATGTTTTTTGAAGCCCAAAAACAAAATAATACCAAAATCAAGTATAATGATATTTCATATTTAATTAATTTTATTATTTATAATTAAAATATACATATCATAATTTATGAGAAAATAAAAAATATTATAGTAATTCAGAATTACAAAATTTAATGAAATGAAATTTTATTTTTTAAAAAATTTGTATTTTTTACTATTCACTCACAAATTAATATTTTCTGAAAAATTCAAGACATAAACCTTTGAATATTCTGAAATTGTGAGATTAAAAATTATATTCATTAACTAAACTAAAATTTCTATAAATGGTATAAATAAATTGTAATGAATGCATCAAAATTCAATAATTTTTGTTTTGGAAAAAAATGTATTCCTAAAGCATAAAATAAATATTCTTTTTTATCTTTTCAGAGTAATTTTTTTTAATAATGTTAAATTTAATGTTTAAACTAATTATTTGTTTAATGAAAACCATTTAAAACTATATTTCACAATTCTTACCTCTTATTCATGCAATCAAATTATCGACTCTTATAATTGCTATATTTAAAGAATAATATTTCAAGAGTATATCGTAGTTCTCTTAAATCTCATTGTTGCATGTTAAGAATGATTTAGAGTGTAGTAATATTTTAAACTAAATTTTTGGGGTGAAAATTTTTCCCCCAACCCCTAAATAGATTTTTTCTGAATAAGTTTTATCTTAGTAAAAAATGGTTCAATGTTTGTAAATACAATTGTTCGTATACCACTCCATATAATGGAATAATAAATATTCCATTGAAAAGGGGATGAGGGAAACTTAATGAATAATTTAAATAGCACATAATTAGGTTCCTATGTAAGTATAACATTATCGTGAAGCTAAGATTTAGACATGGAGGACAAAAATAAATTCTCATGAATAATTGGTAATACAAGAGAACAAGATCATGATAAAGTTATTCACCAAAAAACCATAAATCGGTAAGGGATAAATTTTACCCTCAATTTATCAAAAGAAAAGGAAAAAGGTTAATATATTTATAATAATGCCTTTTCCTAGAGTTGAGGTACTATTTTCAAATCATGATATATAACATGGTAGAATATACATACATTAATTTTTTTCCATTTTATAGGAAAAAATTCATATCTTGGTTGTGCTTCGATCAATTACCGCTTCTATTTCATATCTTACTCCATGAAATGAATTGTAAAAATGAATTGTTTGTATGATCCATAAAAAAATAATAACCATTATTGTATCTTTAGATATTTAAAAACCCAAAAATTATGGTATATGTTATCTAATATTGGTAAATCATTATATAATAGGATAATAAATTAATCTATATAAACTCAATAATAACACCAAAAGAATAACATACACCATTCCACAAACATATAACGATTGTATTCATATAAAATATCTCTCACCAAATTTAAACCCCAATAAACTAAAGTGTTTTCTCATATATTTTTTACCAAGTTCACGATTAAAATTTATCCATAAAAATATAATGTATCTCATAATGTCACATACAAATAATGTTAATACCATGATCATTTATTATCTTAAAAATGTAAATAATTTTCCAAAATAACATGATCTACTATAAAACCATAATAAAATCATTTAATCCTCCATTAATACCTCAATCTTCATTCCAAAGATTATGTTTACCATAATCATTTGTTGTTCTCAATATATTGTACTTCATCAAAAATATCATTAATCACTTAGTCACCAAACCACATTTTAATCGCATTTTTATCTATATGATAAAACATATGTTCCAAAAATATTATTAACCTTTTTACCAATTAACCATATTAATATCAATATCATATTAAAGCAAAACAGTATCAATACTATTCATCTTATGTTGAAAAAATATACACTATTTTTTCATAAAATATAAATTTCACTAAATCATATAATAAACCAATCTGTTTTATTCCAAAAAAATTCCCTCAAAATGTGCTCAATTTTCATAAACTCTCATCACATAAAACCTAAATATATCTATATATTCCATTAAAAATATAATCAAACGGAAAATTATTAACCCATAAAACTTTATATTTATCCCATCTCACTATTCCACATAATAGTTTGTTAGTTTTTTTTCCTCTCGATCATCCAAATAGTTTGTAAATAAAATGGGAATTAACCCAAGAATATCTCTTGCAACTATCAAGCAAGGAGTGAATTGTTAGGATCACTCATCATGTACCAATTTCAATCAATTTAATATCGAATCCACCCCATTTTGAGTTATTATCCCTAGATGCATAGGTTTCATAACCATATCTTCATTCCATTATCTAGACATGGATGCATTTTCAAAGAAACCACAAAATAAATACTTTAACAGATATTCATGATATTAATATATACATAGAATTATCCCTTGAATCTGTCAAAGGTTTATTTTATCTAATTATTGTTTTCATAAATCTAATTCCTAATGTCCCTACTATAATTCATCTGAAACTAACCATAATAATGAAAAATCTAGTAGCCTATGGATAATGGTCACTTTATTACACTGTCCATAGATACAAGGGAATGAATCCTAAGGGAAATAATAATTTATTAGCCATTGGAGACTAGATACATGATTAAATATCAAATTATATTTTAAAATATAAATTAAAACATAATATTATATTTAATAACATTATTATTTCTTGATCATATCCTTTCATATCAGTCACAGTACATTTCCTGGAATATTTGGGAAAGAAAAGAAATTAAAAGGTTGATATCTGATGATCAGTAAGAGCATGTGTATCGTATTAGATATCAGATAATAAATAAGGTATGATAAATTTTCTAGGAATAAATAATTATCGAATAATTCCATATAAATAATCACATCATCTTGAAAATTTTCCATGGATATCATAACTATTTGAATACTCATATAGAAATTAGAAAATGGTTTTATAACTATGAAGTGCATAATGTTTCTCATCATAAACAAACAATCAGGGAATCATGCTAAAAAATTATACATAAAACCTAATATAATTTTCCTCATGAGACATATCCATGCATTGAGGGTCTATGTAATTTCATGACCAAACCATCACATAATAAGTTCAATTCATTATTTTTATGAATAAACAATACCCCCTTTTCAACATTCCATAATAATCAATAATATCTAGTATTGGAAGAACTATCATATAGAATATCATTAATTTCCGTAGCCACAATGCTCATATAAATCCAATGAATATCGTTGGATGGTACCATTAGAACATAACCCCACTAATGCATAATAATATTAAAATTATGTCGAAAAAAATGAAAAAATATTTATGAAATCATTCAAGACATTACGAAAAAACAACCTTTTATTTTGATAAAATATTATATAAATAATTATAGATTATTGATAATTTTACCTTATTGAAAAATAACTATGGAAATTTTAAAATTATTAATTAAAAAATAGTATTCATGATGGGAGGAAAAACCATTGATGCGGTAAATATTAAAAAATGATTTTGTTAACACCTTTTGAAGAAAAAATACATTTAGAAAATCAGAAGAATATTCTTTTTCAAAATATTTATAGAAATATAAACATTGAAAAAATAAATTTAATCAATCATTATCAAATATTGAAAAACATATGAAAATATTTAAAATAATATATCGAAATTAGAGAAAAATATTACCAACTATATTGAAGAAAAGTATGTTTTCCATAAAAAATTATTTTGGACTTTTAGTACAAAGAGAGAGGAAAATGAAAGGAAAATATATAATTTATGGAAAAAATATAATGGAATAAAATTCACCTTTTTTTGAGATATATATCATAATGTTTTATCATTATAAATTTAATCATATATAGGGCTAGAAAAAATTATATTGTTTTATAAAATACATACCACTTTTTTAAATTATGAATCATAACACCTTGAAGGAAATAACATCAAATGAATATCTGAATAAAACTAATATAAAGATATTCCTGATATAACATTAATAATTTGTAGTATATACATCATACAAAAGAAGTAGAAAAAATTAATATGGAATATGTATAAAAATAACTAAACATTATATGAGAAACCCTTACAAAGATCTTCACATTAAGCTAATAATTATTCAATGAAGTGATTTTATGTAAAAATTATAAATACATTTACAAAATATTTAAATAAATTACAAAATAATAATTCTTCATTTCAAAATTAATATTTTTTTAAGAATTTCAACAGACAGGTATTTGTCCAATTAAAAAGAGATTGAGTTAAGAAACACCTTACCTGGAGTCTCACTTTCCATGTACGTACATTTCTCCTATATAATAAACATATATTAATTTTATGCCTCATTAAGAATATTTTTTATTTTTCTTCCATTATTATTATCCCTTTTATTTTATGTATTACCATGCCTTATATAGATATTAAATCAGTTATGTTTGTGTCATATTTTTATTGGGTGTTGGGTTCATAATCATAAAACAACATCGGTTGGTTCACCATGGTCGAAGGGTTCATTTTTCCATAATATCCATAATATTAATAATATTAATAATTATATTTTTTATACATTAATTAAAATTTTATAATCATTCATGATATATAGACTTTAAAAATTAATCAAATCACATCATGTAGGTGGTAGGTCACAGATATGTATGAGCTATGTTTTTAGTTTTTTAACTGGTGGAAGGGTTAGAAGGTAAGTAAAATATTATATTTCCAAAATAATAATAATTTCGTGAATATAAAATATATTTCCTAAATACTTTATAGTAACAATCCTTTTAATTATATTATCCAAAATGAAATAGATCACTTCACATAGGTTCTAGTCAACATGTATGCATTAACAATGTTTTCATTTCCTAAATAATCAAAAACAATAACGGTATGTTTTTAACTAATAATGATAAAAATTATGTTTTTTTGTAGGTAATAATAATATTTTTATATCATAATTATTAAAAATAATTTTATGGTGGTAGAAGAAAAATAATATTAAAACACTTATTTAAGAGTTATACCTCATCATTATAAAACCACCTTTGTCTTACACCTTCATCCTTGTAGTTTGTTCTTATGATTATATGAGATTATATAGGTTTTTGGAAGGAATGTTATGAAGTTATTTAGGTGGATATATACCAATATAAATGTACCATTAGTTTGGGGGATGATATTATATATAGTTCCCTTTTATATGTGGTGAAAGGACACACATATAATTATATATAATGATTTAAATATAAATAATTTCAGATGAAGTAAAATGATTGAAAACAGACATGGATTCATATAAAAATAGGATATGGTTGAAATATAATCATCCAATAAAATTAAATAGGTTTTGGTTTCATTTTAAACATTATCATTTGGTTTAACATGAACTTTAACCCTTTTTAACTTTAATGGTATTGATACATGTTTTTATACTTTAGGGGTCATAAATATATTTCTATGGTGCTGAGTAGCTCAAAAACATCAACTGGATGGAATTTTATACCATTTATTATCACAATTTTCTTATATCAAAAATTATTTCTATATTTAAATCATTTAGTAAAATATTATTTGTCATTAAGAATCATTAAATTTAT
This sequence comes from Viscum album, assembly GCA_963277665.1. NCBI lineage: Eukaryota > Viridiplantae > Streptophyta > Magnoliopsida > Santalales > Viscaceae > Viscum > Viscum album. The sequence goes on along the minus strand of OY728153.1, from coordinate 1,350,101,436 downwards.
CTTTGGTCATATTCATTTAATTTTACTTCAAAGAAAAAAACACTAAAATTTTGTTATAATGTAAATAAATCACCATAATTTATGATTTATGATTACCTATTAATGTCTTGGAACACAAAAATTCACCAAAAACATATTAAATATATTGTTATAAAACTATTAATATTAATTTTTCGACTGGTTGCAAAAGCATTGTATCAGCGTTGTGTAAGAATTTAAGGTAATTATATCATCACTAAAAATTAAAATATACTATCATAAAAATAATTTAATTATGTTAATAATATCAATTAATTTTCCATAATAACATATTTTTATCCCCTTAAAAATATACAATATAAATTATAATCAATAAAGAAACATGTTGTATTTATCATTTTTATAAAATAATATAAATTTCATTATCTGGTGAAAATGGACCCAAAATGCAATATATTCAAATTTAAGATTCTTATTTTTTTAATAACCCTCATATAGTGAAATACACACATGTTTTGTGATTATTTATAGACTTTATCACATATTTATAACATTAATTAACATGTTATACCCTTGACATAGTGATGAATCCTTACCATGGTTACTATTTATAATGAATAAAAACAAAAATGTACCTTCTTGAAAATTTAAAAATAAAAATTACAAATATGTAATGCAATTTTCAAGTAAAAATTTCTGGATGTTTCATAAATTAATTTTAATATAAATGTATAAAACAGAATAAAACCCAATTTTTTATAAAATTGCATTTCTAGGCCGAAAAACAAAATTATAGAAAATCAAGTATAATACTAATATGTGATTAATTAGATTGTTTATAATTAAAGTTGAACTTTTAAAATTAATATAAAATTAAAAAATATAATGTGATTTTTATATTACATTATTTATTTGAATGAAATTATTGTTTTACAAAAATCAATATTTTTTCACGATTCACTAAAAAATAAATCTTTTTTAAAAAATATCAAAAAATAATAATAGAAATATTAGAAAATTATTATTTCAAAAATTATATTAATTCTCACAATTATAATTTCAGAAAATTGAATAAATTAATTATATTTTTGACACCTAAAATGTAATAAAAAATATTTTTATGAAAATTTATTTTTGAAGACAAAAATGAATATTCATTTTCTTTATCTAGTAAAACTAATTTGTTGAATGTTACATTTTTTGATTGAATTGTTTATTTTAAATAATTAAATCCCATATAAATATATTTCATAATTTTTTGATTCATATTAATACATCTAGATTAACATTATGGTTATAATTGCATATTCAAATAATAATATTTTAATAGTATATCACAATTCTATTAAATCATGATGATGTTCCTTAAGAAAGATATAGATAATATTATTATTGTAACCAAATTATTTATGCTGGTACATTCCCCTCTAAATAAATTGAATCCTCTTGATTTTCATCACTATAATCAAAGTTTCAATATTTGAAAATACCTTTGTTGAAGACTCAGATCATATAAAGATATAATAAAATATCATTTGAAAATAGAATGTCAGAAATAAAAAGGTTACATGAAATAAAATTCAATTATGCGACCAGAAGAGGATAACACTATCAAGAAGTGAATATATGGTTATAGAGGACAAAAATAAAATTCTAGGAATATTGTTGTGGGATAGAAAACATAGTCATGAGAATGTTAATGACCATATAACCATAAATAATTAGGTATAAAAAAAGAACATCAATTCATCAGAAGGTAAGATAATATGATAAAAAATTATTTCAAGATAGTCTTACTATAGTTGAGTGATTATTTTACTTTCAATATATATAACGAAATAATGTATACTTGATAAATTTTCATTTCATAAGTATAATTTCATCCTTTGATTATTGTTTATTAAATTTACACTTCTCTACAATCTCTTACTCTAGAAAATGAATATGAAAAAATAATTTCTCTATCCTATAGAACTAAAATTAATATTTAATGGTTTAGAAAACTAGTATGGTTAGAATAAGTTATCTAATATGTATATATATTCATATGATAAAATAATACATTAATCTATAAAACCTCAAAAAGATCAACCAAATTAGAATATAAACCGGTCAATAAATAGCAAACCTTAATTATCTTCAAAAATATGTCTCAATAAATTGAAAAACCAAAAATCCAAATGATTAGATCACATATTTTTCCTGAATAAAATATAATTTTTTCCACAAAAACATAAAGTATCTCATTATATTACATACCATGAATATGAATTTTGTGTTCATGTATTCTCTAAAAAAATTTAAATCCTTTACGAAAATGACCTAAATCATAATAAAACCATAATAAATACATATATTCTTCCACAAATTAACTAAAAATGTACATTTAAAATTATTTTTACCTTAATAATATAATATTACAAATTTCGTTTATAGAATTAAAAATAACATTAATCACTTAGTAACCTAATTAATTTTTAAGGACATAGTTATCTGTATGATAAATCATATATTCTTAAAAAATAAACCCACCTTTTCATATGAATATAAAAGAACATATTATACCTAATTTAATCAATAAAATTAAAATTGTATCCAAACAATATAAAATTATTCTTCCTCAAATAACATTTTAACTAAATAACATACAAAACCAACAGGTTGTATCCCTATAAATTTCACCTAATATATCCTTAATCATCTTAAACTCACATCACATAAAACCAAAAAAGGGTTACACATAACTTTATAATTGTGATCAAACATTGACTTATAAACCCATAAAACATGAGATATATCCCATTTCACTATAGAATATCATTGGTTTCCATAGGTTCTGACCTCCTATTCATCATAATGGTTCATACTGAAAATGTCAATTATCCCAAGAGTATCCCTAGAAGTGTCTAGATTGGTGTGTAGTCTTAGGCCAACTCATCGTGAACTAGTGATAATCTAGTTGATTACCAATCCACCACATTCATAGTTTTTAATCTAAGTAATATTTTTTCCACATCATTATATACTTGTAGTATCCATATATTGATATATTTTCTAAGTAAATCACATAATCTATACTTTACCAATGCTACATGATGTTACTGTATACCTATACTTATGCATGGAATATTTCATAAGTTTGTGTTCTCTAATATATGTTTCAATAAAATCATGTTCACAAAGTACCTACTAAAATATCTATGATACCAACAATAAACAACCAGACTCTAGTTGCCTAGAGAAACAGGTAACTTTTTTACATTTTCTCTATTTACAATAAAATTATTCCCAATGGATCAAATGGTTTATTATATTTAGGAAACTAGATGAGTGCTTAAACCTAACATTATATTTTAAAATAAGAAATAAAAAATAATATTTTGTTTGGAAAATTTATTATTCCCACTAGCATATCCATTCATGTCAATTGTAGTATATATCCCGGTACTATGGGGAAATGTAAAAAATAAAAGGGTGAGCTCATATTCTCAGTAAGTGAATGCATATAATAGAATCCATCACAGAATAAATAATGAATAAATAATGTTGAAAGAATAAATTATGATAAAATAATTACTTATAAATAATCACAAGATATTGAAATTTATCCATGGATGTCATAACTATTTCAATAATCACATGGTCATCAATAAATAATTTCATAATGAAGGACTGTGAAATGGAATAAATAATAAACACAACATTGTGAACTCATGCTAAGAAAACATATATAAATGGGTAATGAATCTGCATAAAACTCAACATTCCTTCTCTCATGATACATACCGATGCATTGATGGGATATTTAATTTTGATTTGCATACATCACTTAATAAATCCAAGGAAATCATCATATGAATAACCCAAACAACATAATAAACACGTTTTTATAATTAATAACTATTCTTATTAGAATAACAGGTAAACATAATAACAATATTTCCCCAATAAAAATGATCATAAGGTATATAGATAATAATTATGAATGGTAAAAATAGAATATATCCCTATGAAAGAGTAGTAATAATTAAATTATGTTAACATATATTAAAATACCTTTAAAAAATTCATTCAAACCTTTATGATAAATTCATCATTTTATTTAGATAAAATTTTAGACAATAATTTCTAAAAAATAAGAAAATTTATTTCATTGAAAAAAACCATTGAAAATTTCAATGAAATATTCAAATAAAATATTAGGTTTAATGGTTATAAAAACCATTCATGCAATAACCATTACAATAATGATTCAACATCCACCTTTGGTAAAAAATACCTCACTTAGAAAATGATTAGACTATTCCATTAAAAAAATCATATAAAGTCAACCATTGGTAAAAAAGTCATTAATAAATCATTATTGAATAATAAGAAAATTATTGAAATCATTCTAATTAAAATATAGAGATGAAAGAAACATATTCCCAACCGAATAAAAATAATTTTTTCATGAAAACATTCATTGAGAATTTTATGTGCACGGGAAAAGTAAAATGAAAAAGAAAACTTATAATTCCCATATATAACTATAGTAACAGAAAATACATAATATTTTTAGAGTTAGATCATATAATTTCATCATCATAAATTTAAGAAGAAACAATCCTGATAAAAAGTGAGATTGAAACAGAAAACCATTACCACTATGATAACTTATGAATCAAAATACCTTAAAATAAATAGCCTCAAATTAAACATTAAATACCATGAATAAAATTATATTCCTAATATAACTTGAAAATGCGTAGTATATATGCCAAAAAAATGATTAATTTAGAATATGATTTATAACTAGAACAATGAGGTGATAAACCATTATAAAGATCATAAAATTGAGGTTATATCTAATTGATGAAGTGAATATGTGTAATGAATTTAAATAATCATAAAAATGTAAAATAAAATATAAAATTATCTTATTCCATTACATATATATGATTTGTGTAACACATTCATTGAATAATTAGTATAATCTAATGAAAAGATATTAAGTTACTAAACCTCTTATCACGACTCTAACTGACCATGTGTGTACTTTATCTATTATAAAATAATATTATATTAATTTTATTATTTTAAATAACGTATTTAATGTATATTTAATGTATATTATATATTTTATTTATTTTATTAACACTCCTTAAATAGTTATTAAATCAGTTAATCTCGTTTCAGGTTATTTGAGGACGTTCAGTTGAAAATTGAAAATCAAATTCGGTGGGTTTATCATGGTCAAATGGATCATGGCCAAAAAATATAAAAAAAATATTAATCATGGTATAATTATAATTTTTATATTAATTAAAATTTTATAATAATATTTGAAATGTTTATATGAAAAAATAATCATGTCAGTTAATGGAGGTGGTAGTCCACACAAACGCAAGAGTCACATTATCATTTTTTAATATATGGAAGTGTTTCAATGTAATTAATATATTATCATTACAAAATCTTTATATTTTGGTGAATTTCATATATATTTATTAAATCTAATATAATAACAATCTTTGTGAGGTAGTGATGGAAAATGAAGTGCATCACTTTGTAGAGGTGGTTGTCCACATATACGAATGATTGATGTTTTCATTCCCCATGGGATGGAAAAGAAGATGAGAATTAATATTTAACAATAATAAAAACATTTAATATATTTTTAATATTTATATTTTATAAAATCATGGTTTAGGAATATTTTATTGATTTATAATAATATATCAAATGAAAATGCACGGTTAAGAGTTATACCTCTTATTTATAAAACTACATTTGGATAACACAATTAGCCTTATTGATTTGGATTTTATTGAAAAAGATGCATTTAGGACATGGGTGTTATATTTAATAAGATATATTTTAGTTATTTGTTGATCTAATGTGATAATGTAGTGTCTGTAACTGAGGACAGGCGGTTCCCTTTAAAAATATTGGGGAAAACACTCATAGAATTACTTAAACGAATTAAAAATAATTAATGTGTTTCTCAAGAAAAAAAATTTAAAATGTAATTGGATTCAAAAAATAAGATTCTAATATCGGAATATAATTACCTAAAAAATTTTATATAGGTTTTTTTATTTAAAACCATATCTTTTTTTTAACCCCTTCATAACTCTTTTTTAATTTTAATTATAGTAACACATTTTTAGCATTTATGGGTTATAGATTTACATATAAAGTGAAAATTGGATAAAAATGGACCATGTTTGATATTTTTAACACTTAATATCCCAATTGTTCTATTTAATTATTTTTTATTATTTTAAATCATTTATTAACTTTTTATTTATTCTTTAATATGATTAAATTCATTTTTGGGAGTACTAATTTAATTTGAAGTAAAATATATCCATGGTACAATGTAATTAGAATATAAAAATTTTAAATATCATTTATAATTAAAAATTACCTAATAAATTCTTTTAATACCACAATTAGTGTAAAATATATTAATTTTACCATATTTAATATCACTTCCCTAAATTTGTTTCTTTTTTTATAATCATATTTTTATCATTCGTAAGTATTTAAGGTAATTATATCATAACAAAAATTTAAAAAAAATTACTATAATAAAATAGTTTGTTCATGTTAAAATTAACCTTTTATATTCATTCATAACTTCTTTTTATCACTATGAAAACTTAAAAAAGTAAGAAAATCAATAATGTTCCAAAATGTATTTATTAATTTTATAAAATAATATAACTGTATTTAGCAAAGTAAAATAGGGTGAAAAGTACATATATTAAAATTTAATATGTATAGATTCATATTAATATCATTTTATGAAATAAAAAAAATCCTGTGTTGATTTTGAGACCTTATCTCGTATTTCTAACTTAATTAACCTGATTTTCCCTTACTTTTGTGACAAATCATTATCATTACTACTATTTATAATTACCAAAAATAAAAGGGATAGAATTACCAAATCTAAACCTAATGATTCCTAATATATAATAAATTTTACAATGTTAAATTTCTATTGAACTCAGAATTAAATTTTAATATAAATTTCTAAAACCCAATGAAAAACAGTTTTTTGAATAAATTGTTTTTATGTCCAAAAATGAAATTAAACTAAGTACAAGTATAATACTTATTCCTATGTAATTAATTTAATTATATTAATTCAATGATACTTTTAATGCATAATAAATAATTAAAAATATATTAGTAATTTTACATTAGTTTGTTTAATGATAAAAAATGATTATGTTACAAAAATAAATATTTGTCGTTATTCACTCAAAAATCAACTATTTAATAAAAATCTAAATCATTCATCCTTATTCTATTATTAAATAATTATTTTAAAATTCATATTCATCATCCTGTATAAAATTTTGAAAAATAAAAGAAATTAATTATAATGTCTATGAATAAAATATAATAAAAACCACTTTTGAAGAAATTGTATTTTTGGAGATTTAAATGACATTATTTGTTATATTTTCATAGTAAATAAATTAGATGAATCTTAAATTTATAGATTGAATTATTTTTTTATTAAGGAAATATTTACTATAATTATTTCATATTTCATTCATTCTAATATTTAACAGTAATTTAGATAATAGGTTATAATGAACATATTTAAATAATAATATTTTTATTGAACATCAATGTTCACCTAAAGCCTAGTGTTGCATGTGAAATAAGATATCGATAATAGTATGTTTTTTTAATTAATGTTTTTGGGGGGCTACAACTAACCCATATTATTCTTACTTCTTAATGTCTTTTCCATACATTTTTCACCTTCTTTCTTAGTCCCCAATGATGACCCACATCGGTTCTCACACACACTACCACCTACGTTAGGGATATATTTTCTCATGGTCGACTGCCTCCTTGGTGACTAAATTCTAGTATGGACTCAGCTAATTTACTTCTATATTTTCCCATTTTTATCAAACCTTCATTAGCATGAAACCAATATACTTATTGTGTAGTGTCCTTCTATGGTGTAGTGTATAATCTACATTATAAAATATTTTTCAAAGCCTTCTATTATAGTGTATCCTAGGATTCTATCACAAAGAACCCTTCTTCCCAAAACCCTTCCAAAACACCTCCATCTAGTTTCACCCAAAAATATAGAAAATATTTAGAATCATTTCCATTTGACATATTGGGACTCCATGCTCTGATATGGATCATATTATTGTACCATGCTATTAATATAAATAATTCTTATATTAGTATCATTTAAGATCAAAAAATAAATCATATAATTGTTTAATGATCAATAATCATTAATACCACAAATTACCATAAGCGATATTTGTATAATTCCATTAATTTGTCAAAAAACAATATTAATATTAATCAATCTCATTTTTTAGCATCCCTCTACAAATAACTATTTTCATTAATATTTTCCCTTTCAATAATAACATTTATTCCCCATTTGGTTAGTTTTCATATGTATTGTTAACTAATATAAAACATACCTTTTTGGTTCCAATGGATGTTATATTCTATCCCAAAATCTAAAATACTTAACCCCAACCGATTCAACCATTATTAATGAAAGAACTACTTATTTTCAGCAACCTTGTACCACATTTGATCAATTTTTCCATTCAAGTCACGAAGTATAAGTTTGAATCTAAAAATTGGGAAGGGATTAACAAATAACATCCATAATAAAGCAACAAAAAATATGTATATGAGAATATCCTAACATATCGCATTCCTTAAAATGAAACTATGTTAAGAGGAAGGGGGTGTGCCTCTATAATAAAAGGAATTTGATCTAAATAATTGAAACTCACTAATATGTATCATGCATTAAAAATAACCTATACTACTAATAATGGTACGTGAAACCATAACATGTTAATTTTCATCTATGAAATGGGAAGGGCCTATCATATCCCATCCTCCGGGAAGAACCGATGTCCACAATAACAAGATGTGAATTTTTAATAATGGAACATGATTTGAATAATCAAAAAATACTATCATATTACATCCCATATGATGAACCAATAGTCACCCCAATTCTTGTCCTTGGATCCTAAAATTTTAATAAAACATTATGAAAGAAGTTTTTCCATACTTGCATGTGACTTAAAATCAAGTCAAGATAAAATAAATACAAAACATGGATGATATAGCCACACATTCTAGACTTAGGTAACTAATAAAATCATACCTATCCCTTTATGATAAAATAATACTAAGGTGCCTCTAAATCGGGAAATGCATCATAGTCTTAGTCACCGAAAACATATCCCATCACTATAACCAAGTCTCTGAATAATTATGAAATCATTGTTCAATATCAATACTCTAACCCAAAATTATAAATTATATCCAACTAAGAACATCATCTATATTGACAAAATTACATTGTATTTGTATAAAAAATTAATGAATTTATCTCATATATAATATGCTATCGGAAATCAATATTTGTTGATTTGAATACTTATAAGACTCCTTCCATCATGAATCCATTCTCTAATCATATTGATGAAACAAAATCATAACCATAGCACAAACTGACCTAAGGTTATATACATCAATAAACCATCCAATCCACAAAATACTTTACATTTACAGATCACAACATAACACATCCAATTACTATCACAAAAGAGATACTATTTCCTAGATAATCAATATTACCACTCACAACCTCTTGGTACTATAACGTACACCTATAACAAGTGATTAACCTATTATACCACTCTAACATACACTAAAAAAAGAATGTGTCAATCATATAAGGATAGATGTACATCATTTCTCACACTATCTTCAAAATCACCCTTTATTTTGTTGTTTAAAGGACCATAGACTATATCCCCATATTCATTGAATCAATTCCCTATGAAAATTCATAGCTAAAAAAATAATTAAAGGCCTTACCAACTCATGAATTATCTAATAAACCCATTACTTAAGAACCATATTTTTCATATATCTAGAATTCCTGAAACATTAATATATTTCCATGAAATGAACCACCACAGGCCACTTGGATTGATGAAATCCAAATTTTGCACCCCAATCCTACCTAAAATAGGAAAGGGGATGGAAACTAGTACTGAGTAGGCATATCACACACATGTGATTCCTTATATTCTGGAAGCTCAATAAAAAACAAATCCCCAAATATTCATACAATGTTGAAATGTAAAATGAAACTGATACCATGATGAATTCATACATCTATATATCACACAAATATTTGAAATAATTACTAGAAAGTATAAAGGTGAAATTGAAACCCTCCAATTATTTATATAATGGCCAACCTAGTAGAGATGAGGGGACATATGTCAAATGAAACAGTTGGTATACACCATGATCTTTCTAGATTAACTATACTTTGCCTCATCTCAGTCCACCTATGACTCCATTGTAAGGAATGACATATTTACAAGACACAAAATGTTTCGTTAGTGCCCAAGTAGGGTGAGTATAATAATAGCTATAAGGACACACCAAAATCACCTAACATAAAACATCAATAGAGTGTCTAACTCATCATCACAAGACATGTCAATCACAATGTAACAATAATAACCCATATGTTCTCAATATATACTCCATGTCTCATGATAGAAGTCGCAAAAAACATCTATCTTTTGAACTTGCTAATGGATTTATGGTAATGTTTTTCTGGGAGAAGTCACTCCACAAGTCGTATAAAACCGATGTCACTCATCTGAGAGCCCCTTATCACAATACCTCACTTTGAATTAGTACACACTACATTTATGATGTTTTAATTACAGTGATATGCAATCTCACACATGGCCGAATGGGGGATTACTGACCTGAACATTATAACATGTAATCTAGGGGTTCAAATTCCTAGTATATCTTTTACAAGATTCCTAACACTACATAAGGAGGAAAAATTGATATATGATCACACTCTAGGATACATAGAGGGATTCACAAAATCTATTTGAGACTAATATTTTAGATTGGATCACACCCTATGCTTAGGAAGTGATTTATCAGGTTAATTTTCTAGGGATGAAAGAAGGGGTTTAACCCTATAGATATGGGTCCACACTAAAGAAAAATAAGGCCTCAAAATACACTATAAAATAAATGGCATGTATAAGGGTATATATGGAATTTCTTTGATACCCTGAGTCAGATCTTGTACTTTGTCCTATTACCATATACATTGACATATTCCTATGTACTTTGGTCTATGCCCATGTACCTGACTATGTTTGTGTACCCTAGTTGTGTATGTGTACTAGGCCATGTCCTTGTACTCAAATTGTACCCATGTACCTGGTTGTGTCAGTGTACTCTAGCCCTATTCTAGTACTGGGTCATACTCATGTACTCTCATCATGCATGTGTACCTTGATATGTATGTGCCACGATACCCCATGGTTACATGCTAAGTCACCAAGCATGGGTCACGTGGAATGTGATATTTTATTTTTCTATAACCCTAGACATCATATTCAGGGGACTCCATTATGTGTGTTCTTAAAACTATATGTCATGTTTATTAGTTTTTTTCAAAATGGGTCATTTTTCATGAAGTTATACTCATTTCATCTCCACATTAGATTCTTTTACAAAATATATTGATAAACATAGATCTAGAATTTATTGAGATTACCTCTACAATTTTTTGAGTTCTATCCAACTAATTTACCCGCAAACCAACCCATGTCACACCATTACACCACTACAATGTCCAATCAGGAATGAATAACACTAATTTAATATTGATCCATCTTTGATCACTTGTATTCATCATCACACCTCAATCACACACTCAATCAAAAACTTATTTCCTTAATAACAATACATAATGCCAAAAAATAATTGTTCAATATTCGTTCACTAGGGTACTTATCAAAAAACCATCTAAAAGAAATACCGATGATGAACTCATGAATAACAAAGTGGGGAAAGCCACAAAAAACTGACATAAGAAATGAACCACATTCACTATTAATGTTTTCTTACATTAATTGATAAAGAAATCAATGAACCAAAAAAATAATCAAAACAATATCCATTATTAATTCAAGGAGGATAACCCATCAACTATAGTCATCCATTAATATATGAATATATTCTTCTTATGTACATTAATTCAAATTTCATATGGGATAAAAAAATACTAATCCAAATAAGAACATTATTCTCCAAGATTTTGGTTTGATCATTGATAAATAATGGTTCCTTGTTGTTTTCATTGATGAGATCTATGAACTCATTTGGTATGTAAATCACTACACCAGGAACTTTTGTCATTCATCCAAGAAAGATACTCTAACAGATTCACTCAAATCATTTGGGTTAGATAGAAAACTATATAGAATTTCAATATGTGCGAATAAATATAGGATATCAGTAATTTAGGTATTAGAAAAATAATTTAGTTATTTATTTATTAAAATACTAATCTTCCCATGACCATACATAATCTAGACAGACGATGCACCCAAAGGTTATGTCAAACCTATGTTAAAACCCATATTCTGAATTTAATGTTCATCTCATATTTATCATCTAAAAATCAATTTGGGAGTTATTCCATTATTTAAAAATTCTATAAATTCAAGATATAATATATTTAATATTTTTGTTACATTAATATCGAGCATCCTTGGGCCTAGAAATCGTACACTGAATTGTCGGATAGCTTTGAAAATATTGTTTAAAATATTCTACAATTTCTAAAGGAAGAAATATAGTTGTTACATTCTCCTCACATCATGTATTTTCATCCAAAAAAAATTAATCAAAAATGTGAGGTTATTGGGCCTACATCTATTTCTACAACTCTGAGGTGGACTTCATAAGATTAACATGTTACCACCATATGCATACTAAGGGAATCATTTATCCCATATAGGATCTTATCTTGTTGATCCTTTATCTCTACAGGGTACTTAATGATGGTAGATATATCCTCAATGTAAAACACTCTTAGTTATTAACATATTATGGGTCATTCACATACCTCATCAGTTGTGCCACAAAGAAGAAATCATTTACCCAATCTTACTATGGTAGTAGGTCCAAGAGTTATTCCACCAAATCGACCTTATAGAGATCAAGAAAGGGCTGATGAAAGATGAAGATATCTTTTCACCCAAGTCTCTACAATCTATACTAAAGTGATACCTTTAGTAAAACATTGTATCCCTTGTTGAACACCAATGGTCTCCATCATCGGTCTGTATAAGACTTCTGATTGATCTGGTAAAACCACATCTACTCCTGGATGATATACAACTTATCTATTCTATCTCACACCAACTATGGACCCATGAGTGACAACAAAACATGATCGGTCCAACATAATGTTGACCTACAATACCTATTGTATAGGACCATAAATGGATATATACCATTGGAGTAGTGGTAAAAAAATTTACATGAAAACTCCACAATGGTTTGGTGATCCTACCAACTTTTGAAAATGTCAAACATGCATGCCCAAATCATGTCCAGCTGGACCGGAATACTCATCTCAGAAACCGTATCTATCCGAGGGTGAAACATTATACTAAAAAATTATGTATTCCCAATGTCCTCCAACTATATTCTCTATAATCGAAACGTGAAATGAGAATAATTCTTTGAAAATATTTTAGGGAACATTGTGAATACATACTATCTCTTCCTTGTAATGGAATCACAGGAACTCTAACAACCTCTTTTCTCCAAAGGAAATTAAGTGTGATGGATTTTTATGTTGTTATATGATCACCCAAATATCATTGTGTACTCTAGATGATAATGGAATCATCATCCTGAATTCAACAGAGATAAAATACCACTTACACTCTATAATCTCAAGGGTCTGATACAAACTAGCTAGAACTTGGTGCTCAACATTCACTTACGAATAAGTGATGCATCAAGAGAAAAATTCTACTACACACTTCTTTATTCCTGGACACCGAAACTAAAATAAAATATCCTATTAAATATTCTATGAAACTATATATACCACCAAGGGGGTGTATGAAAATCCCAAACAACCTCTTCTCAAAGAATGACATGTACCATGGCCCATCCTCTAAAAAATATTCTGTGCTCCCTGCCTTTAGAAAATGCCCCAGGATCACATCTAGGGGATATCTAACTACATAAAGTCTCTCATTCAGTACCTCTAAACTAATCCTCCCTAACATGATATAGTACTGGAGGGGGTACAACCATTAATTGGATTTAATCAACACAATCCTAAACCATTAAGTAAATTAACAACATGGAAAACTACTATGATTCCTCCCTCAACATCAGCGAATATGATCTATTAGTATGAGAAACTGATGCCACATTCCAATTCCCACTATAATGGACTATCTCAATGTCATAATCTTTGATGAAATCTATCTATAACCTCTACCTCAAGTTGATATCCATTTTTAAGAAGATAAACATGAGTCACATGTTGTCTGTATAGATGATAAACTCCTCACCCATAAGATAGTGTCTCCATATCTTCTAGGAGGAGAACACTAATGTAAGATCAATATCATGGGATGCATATTTATTCTCATGTATTCTTGAATACCAAGAACTATAGGAAATCACTATATACCAATTCACAAAAAATACGAAAGACTATTTTTAGAGGCTTCACAAAATAATGCATACATAACACCCCCCTCTGACAGTATCAAGATGGGGCCACTCATAAACATTTTCCATTACTACTAAAAGCCTACATTACCTCTCTATCCACATTAAAGGATTATCCTTTCAGGTAAAACTAAAAATGGGTGACTCAATCATATAATATTTGGTATGAATCTGTGATAGTAGCCAGCCAGCCCAAGGAATAATTATAACTCAATCACACTCTAAGGAGGTCTCAATATACCACTACATCAACCTTCACAGAGTCAAATACTATAACATCTTTTGATTTGAAATTTCCCATGTAGTGGGACTATCAAATATAGAAATTACACTTAGAGATTTTTCGATAATTCCATTTCTATTGCAGTTCGTCCATAACCATCTTGAAGTGTCTCACATGATCCTTCTCTAATGATGAGTACACAAGGATTTCATCAATGAAGAATAACATGAAATAGTTTAATATTGTAGAAAATAAAACGTTTATGAATATCCTGAACACTTATAGGTGTTCATCATTCTAAAAGAAATTTCCAAGAACCCAACATGATCATATCGACATCATAATGACATGTTCGGAATATCCTCATCCCAAACTTTTAACTTGTGATACCTTACCTAAGTTTAATCATTGAGAACCATCTCACCCCTTTCGTATTGTTTAAAAGGTGATAAATTCAATTTAGTTGAATATTATATTTGATATTTACCTAATTCAATAATAGTAATCCATAAAAACCTCAAACACCCATCATTATTCTTGGGGAACAATAACGGGGTTGCCCAAGGGGAACATTGGGATGTAAGAATTTATTTATCTATAACTCCTCAAACATCACCTTCAGCACATGATGCTCTATTTGATCCATATAATATACTTGTGGTAATATCGGGGTATCACGAGGTAGAAATTCTATGTAAAATTATAACTCTTAGGGGGGATTAAGCCTATCATGTCCACTAGAAATGAACCCTCATACTCTACCACCATTAGAGGAATATGAAATCCCATAACATATTCTACTACTTTGGTAATACTATCACAATTGTGATTTTTCAATTGTATCCTCATATTTATAAGCCCATCATAATCTTCTTATGTTTCATTCTCACAAATGATGTAAAATCTCATCCCATTAATGTGGATTCATCGCATCCTCCACCTAAAATATTCAATAAAACCCTGAACAATATATATCCAGTCTATACCTATGATGGCATCATAAGGCCTTATAGTGTATATGAAAACATCCCAATGTAAGATTAATCCTATAATATCTAGTTCACACTATCGATAGATGTTTATGATTGTGGAATATCCTCAAATATGAGTCTCAAATTTCGTGGGATAAGAAAAAGGATCTACTAGAATCTCTAGAATTCTAATAAGGGATGTTGTAAAAACATGGCTCATTCCTATGTTTATCAAAACTATAGAAAAAGTACAAATTAGATAGACTATACCTCTAATAAAAATTGAATCCTCGAGGTCACAATCCCCCAAATCATGCATCTATAATCATCCCTAACCACAAGCTCCCAATTCCTTTAATGGACCACATGGCATGGTAGAGGTAACAGATTAATCCTTCACCCACTTCCTATTACTCTCCACAATCCTCTTCCACATTCACCACCCTGTGGACCACCCTTCTCTAGTTGATGTCTCATCCAAGGCGGACCTTTGACCATATACCTATTTACCACATGGAGGTTCATAATATACAATGTGATATCTCACTCCCTTTCATTAGAGAATCATCACCTCTATCTCTGCTGACTTGAACCATCTTGGGATCCCCAAACATCAAACCCCTGGTCCTATGACTGTATCAAGAATCCCCTAAGATGCACGAGACTATCATTCATATTTCAACTACCATATTCTGATATCTGCACTCTATAATACCATGTACCAACACTAATCGTTGTTGACTACACCGCTGAGAATATATATACTCCCAAATGTCACTTGACCACTCCATCATAAGTAGAAATGAAAAGAGACCTCACCCCAGCACAAATGTCTTTAAAATGTCTACACATGAAGGTATATTCTTAGAATAATGAATATAAAATTATATCCATGGATTATCATGAGGGGTTAGTGATCCTAAATGAAAACACTTCCACATTCATATTATGCTACAAAGTCTTTAAAAGCACTTGGATATGCTTCTCCCACAATGTTGATGAATTTATATCTTCTCCTAGAAGACACTCAAACAATATCCAAGAGAGAGTTTCTTTATCATGATTTTAGATCACTAAACTACACCATCCCCTATAGATCCATGAAAAATGATTTCTTCTAAGACTGTCATCTAATTTTGTGGGTCCTGATTAAGAAAAAAACACATTTATTTGACTCAATTCAGTCTTCTACTTCCCGAGGGACTAGCTCAACTAAAAAAGATTAGAGGTCTCTATCTATGGGACTCATGAAGTGAGATTTGTGTTTTCACATCTTAATCTTATATTATGGGTGAAACCTTATTCTCAATCGGATATTGTAAGACTAGAAAACAATCTAGAGGTACTACTACCGGTATAATACCCTATACTAAAGCAACATGACTAGGTAGATCACCCTCATTATCCTACTATATAACCCTATCTAGAAGTTATCATGGAGGCATCCTTAATGTGAAAATCCATACCACAGTTATAGATTATATAATGGGAGATGACACAAGAAGTATATGGAGACCACAACCCCTTACTATATGATGCATATACCAATATTTTATTCACAACCACTGCCTACATATACCTAGAAAACATGCTGGAAATAAATGCGCTAGTGAATGGATACATCGGCCGCCACACCAACACTGGATTTGATATCCCATGACCCAAACCTGAAAAACTTTTACGATGTTTTCCTATATCTTATACAAAACCTCATAGCTAGAAAATTTATTAACTCTAGTCCAAATATGAGCCCACTATGAAACCTCTTTGTCACCCCTAACCCATTGGGACACTCCTGGCCAGTGTAATTTTGAATAAGATACCCCATGTATACCTCCAATTCGTTAGGGAATGGAAACTAGTTCCTAGTAGGCAAATAACACATATGGGATCCCTTAACCTAGGTTAATTATACACACACCTGCCTCCCTAAATTCCCATATAATGTTGAAAGGTAAAATAAAACTTATTTTAAAATGTATAAATACATCTATATCCCACCTCAATGTTTGAAAATGAGTACTAGACAGCATAAAAGGCCAAATAAATACTCACAAAAGCTATAAAAAGTGTTTACCCTATTAGTAAAGAAGGGACTACTATCAACTAAAAAAATTTGTATAATCCATGGTTTGTTTAGATAAAGTATTCTATATCATCTCCCTATTCTCCATGGAATCCATCATAAGTTTTCCCATCTATATAAGACATTACATTTTCTTATAGAGACCGTGCAAGGGTGATTTTAACTATACAGAGTAGGACACATTGAAATTATCAAGCATTAAGAATTAAGATAGTAGTAACATAATAATCTAAAGGAATATGAATTAGAATATGATACATAAAAATAATCAATAATATATAATTCAGATATACTCCAAGTATCATTAAAGATGTCAAAGACTAACAACCAGCCGAGGATCCTACTCAATGATTCAAGGTAGTGAATATACTGGAGAACTCACTCAATATGTCTGATAAAACTGAAGGAGCTCATTTGAGAGGGAATTCTAATCAAACCTCTCTATGGATTAGTACACACATGATCTAAAAATATTTCAATATATAGATGGGGATCTAACCTAGTTCCTATGGAGGATTCATGTCCTTAACTGGATTACCCTCCAGGTTGGGGATCAAATGCCTGGTTTGTTGGTCACGTAATTTCTGAACATACCTAGGGAGGAATAAGAGAGAGTATCACACTCTATTCCACCTGGAGGGATACTTAAACCTCCTCATAGACTAATGTAGTATATGGGATCCCACCCTATGCTTAAGACATTATTCCTCACTATAACCTCAAAAGTTGGACCATGGGACACATCTTATGAATATGATCCCACACTGAAAAGAACGAGGGTGTCAAACTGCCTTGTAAAAAGTACAGGTAATTTATATGGGTATACATGATGTGTCTTGGCTACCTCGGGTCATTTTATGTACTCCATCCCATTCCCATGTACTTTGTCACATGTTTGTGTACTTTGGATCATGGATGTGTACCTAGCCATGACCAGGTTCCCAAACCTTACCAGAGTATCAGATTGTACACATGTACTCTCACAATTTCCATATATATATTCATGTTTATGTACTCTATTCATGTCCAAGTATCAGTCCATGTTTCTGTACTCTTGTTTTGTTTCTGTATCGAGTTGTTTATACGATCGTGAATCCCAAAGGTATATGATGATTTACCAGGCACAAGTCACATGATATGTTCTATGTCCCACATGGAGTGTGATATTTATGTCATCAAAACCTTCACATCCATATCCAGTGGACTACACAACTTGTCTTTTTCACACTGAATTTCATGTATGGCAGGTTTTTTAGATGAAATATGGTTTCCATGCTGTTCTTCTCACACCACCACCACCAACCATTTCACACCCAAATTTTCTTATAATCATATATCAGGTATTGACTGAGAATTTCCATTATTAGTTGTCAAATACCTTCCACATGATACACTCAGGAATTATTCTCTATCACACCATGATCCTACTACAACAATAAATCATGTATGAATAAAACTTTTCAACTCTTGATCATTTTGTTATTTTATGTAGTCATAATCACACCATTATAACACCATCATTACCAAACCTAATCCCACAATAACATTCCATTATTCCAAATAAAAACTAAACAATGGTTTTTACCAATTACTCTTCAAATAAATGGCAAAAAATAATATTAATGATGAACGTATGAAGAGTTTGGGGGAATCCAAAAAACAAAAACATGAGTAACAAACCTTGAAAATTATTCACGATTGATTTAATTTTTTGATGGGTAAATCCATGAACATAGGTAATAATGAAATAAATATAAGAATAGTTTTCATTCAAAATTATATGTAGATAAAATCATTAACCATAATAATCCATAGATCAATAAATCAATTATTAGTAGCTTTATGAGTCTGTGTTTGGTATGGGATAAAAATTGGATTAATCTAAATAAAAAATAACCTATCTAATGTTTGTATAAATCACTAATTATGAATATTTAAATGTAACAATAATTTTTGAGAACTATGAACTCCATTGGTGCATCGATCAATACACCGTGATCTATTTTTGTTCATACAAGAATGATTCTCCAATAGAACCTCTAATATTCTGAGGGTTATATTGTGAAACCTATGGATTTTCCAAAATTGGGATTAAATATAAGATATTAGGTCATGGGATATAAAAAATAATTTATTCATCTATTTATTTATTGTATTACTAATCCATCCATGACTGTTCTTAAGCCTAATACCTCATTCCCACAATGGTTATGTCATGCTTATGTTAATACAATCATTACATAATTAATGAATGTCTTTAATTTCCCATATGAGACTCTAAGTGGGAGTTATTCTATTATTTCATAAAAACTGCATGTGAAAGCTATAATATATATAATTTTTTTATTATATCAATATCGATCCCTCCTAGAACCCAAAATCTAGTGTGGACTTAGAAACTTACATGGAAAAAGTTGTTTAAATTATTCCAATGTTTTAGGAAGGAAAACATATATTCTTTGTATACATGGTCATAGGGCATCATATTATCATAAAAATATGTGTGGAACATATGTTCATTCATTAGAGACCCTTCCCAAACTATCTAGTGATCTCCCACTCTGTTAGTCTAGATTCAAGAGATCCTAATGGAAAACCCATTGAATTTACAAAAAATAAACATAAAAAACATGATATATTTTTTAATAATAATGGGACCACCTAAAATGATGTATTTAAATATTATATATTGGATATTTTTTCTATTTTTATTGGTTTTTCAATAAATCAAATAAAAAATTGTTGAAAATGGGGGTTAATTCTTGAAAATTAGTGAGATAAGAGAAATATTGAATTTAGATAAAGTTCTTACCTAATTATTTTCTAATTAATTACACATCAATATATTTTTTAATAATTTAGTGAATAAAAAATAACTAGATGATGAAAGAAGGTGGGTGGGTGGGGATATAATGAATAAGGGGAAGGGGTTACTGATTCGTGATGTATTGGACATGGTAAGGGGAGAACTTTTCAAATTATTTTAAAACAAAAAAATAATAATCTAATTAACAATATTTAAAATTATTAAGGGGTACACTAGACTCTCTATGGACATCCATTTAGAATTTAGTGTCCCATAATGTTTTTATGGCCTCTCATTATGTTCATGATGTCTAGGTTAGTGGAATGCTTCCTCTAATATTCCCAAAATCCTCCTAATGAGATTCCATTGGGATTCTAGTTGGACCTACTATAGCGTAAAAGTTATATTTTATCCTAAAATACAAAACATTTCCCTTTTTCTTATTTTTATTTTTCATTTACATCAAAATACTCATGTTTAAAACATCATTGAAGTTAAAATATCCCCTCTTGTATTCCAAAAAAAAATGTAAGACTCTCACCAACTCTAATTCAATTAGTTTCAATCACAAAAATCATTTTCATTGAACCCTAATTAAATTATTTGTTATTAACTTCCCACCATATTATTTCTCATCCATATGAATTATCTAAAAATATTTATTAACCACTCATTCAAACTCATGAATCTATTCCCACCAACCATCTAAATATTAATTAGATTCATTTTCACATTGAGTACATAAGATCTCTATCCAATGGGTTTTTTATTCTCAGAACACCCACTCCAATATTAAATACTTATAGTTTATACCTTGAATGATAAATCCAATACTAATTCAATTTACCCTTACCCGATCACATATGAAAGGTTTCAATTGATCTTTTATCATACTAAGTACATCAAAAATATCTTTATGTATACTTATCATGGTACCAT
Organism: Viscum album; assembly: GCA_963277665.1. Lineage (NCBI taxonomy): Eukaryota > Viridiplantae > Streptophyta > Magnoliopsida > Santalales > Viscaceae > Viscum > Viscum album. Next base: position 1,350,079,825 of record OY728153.1, on the reverse strand, counting down.
ACTCCGTATCTTACTTATGGTTTCTCAACCCAATTGACTATATGAAAACACACAAGAATACTAACAAGAACCCAAACTCGTATCATTTTTCAATACATTTATTAACTCTTTAATTTAATTTTAACCCAATTGTAATCTCTTGGTATGAAATGGTATGTCCCAATACTATAATAACTTGACATATTCATCAAATCCAATCCCAAATGAGAAAGATAAAATTTTAAAACTTATGGGTCACTGGTACATTTATTTTTCAGTTTTTTCTATCATTTGGAATACATTTGAAGTTCCTAAGTTATGGGGGTTTGAAATTGTAGTTTTAGGGAAGAAAACCCATGGTGCATGGTTTGTCTAGTCATGGGGAAAACCATGTGAGAGGATAGTATTTGGGATAAAGTCCTTTTTCAAATTTTTTGAATTGTTTATTGAGCCATAAGAGTCCAAGGGATAATTCTCTATATTATTTTGAGGAAGGTAACATCTCTAGAATAGTTTTTTCACTATTTTACCAATCATGTGATTTGCATAGTACATTAAAAATACAACTTTTAAAAAATATAAAATGAAGATTTTTATACACATTATCCAAATTTATCATTCCTTTCAGATGAATCCACATTTCTATGGCTTGTAATCTCCATTTATATTTATTTTGCGGATTCTCTTTTGAATCATGATGGTTTAGATTTAGGTAAGTCTAAATTATCTTGTTTTCATCATCCTCTCCATTCATTATTAATATTCCATTATTTTCAAGGATGTGTGTTGAAATGAGTGGTGGGGGTCATAAAACATTGGATTTTAATGGGGGTTTGGATTAATTTCACATGCCTGATCTTTTTGGGGTCTTATCCTTCACTTTTTGGTGGTTATCATCATAGGTGGTGAGGTTAGAACTATTTCTATGGTAGGTGTCTCAATTAAAAATAATTTACCATTCCTTAACTTTAAATTTAAAATTTCCATTAGTTTTTTATCTAATTTTTATTTTATTTTTTTATGTTTAATGTTAATTTCATGATATCTATGTTTTATGGATTGGATTGGTATTTTGGTTGTTTAGAGTGAGTTTTCAAAATATTAGTCGCTTGTAATCACACCAAGTATTTGATAACACAGACCAAAGATATTTTAAGGTTTCAAATGGATTTATAATGTGTTTTAGAAATGGTTGTAAATTAATGAAGGTGCTTCATTATAATGGTCTTTTTTATGAAAATAGATTTGAAATGTTTTTACATGGATGAACTTGTAATCTATTTTTGTTGGGCATTAATTATCAGATGGGAATGACTAATTTGTGAGTGAGGGTTGTACAAGGGTCCATTAGATCTTTTTATAAAAATATCGAGATATATTCCATTACTTTTTAATGGTACCTCAAGATCATCTTGTGGGAAGAATTCGAGACATTCCACTTATATTTCAAGAGACTAAGAGATCTCTTGGAGTTAGGGAAGGGGAAGACAATGATATATTACATTTTATTTAGCCTATTAACAAATTATATTTTATCTCAGTCACAATAGACCCTTATGGATAGAACCATTAGTTCACTTTACTCATGATGGAATGGTTTTATAGTTTAATGCTTTTGGTTACCTCCATGTTGATGTGATATTATGTTTTATCACAATTTTGTTTATATTGTTATGTGGTGATAATGTTCGTTTCCAAATTTGTTATTTCATGTTGAATATTTTGAGCTTCATCCAAATATTGGATATGATTCATTATTTGATCCATTTATGGAAATTGTATTTGAAAAGTTGATATGTTTGAAATGGACAAGCATTGGGATTTCAAACGATTGTTAAAAGTGGTATTTTTTCAAAGTGGTTTAGTTTTGAAAATATGTTTTCAAACTAGATTATTGTTTTTCATTGTAAAATCATTGAATATATTCATGGAGGTATTCTACTGGTCTATGTTACTCACACATTTCATATTCCTTTTCACACAAGTAGATTTATTTTTGATATAGGTATAGGCAAGGTAACTATGTACAATGGTAGAACTTCTTGACTATCATCATCAGTTGTTTTGATATAGGAGACTTGACCTCACCACTTTTTATCATGAATATTTAATTTTGGATTTTTCATGTTTGGATTTATGTATAGGACTCGCTTGTCATTTTTCCAATTGCATTGGTTTTTAATATTTGACTTAAGATACCGTGTAAATGTCAACTTACGGCATGTTTTGTTTATATTGTCAGTTGTTTATTATGGTATCTACATATTATTTATTGTATTGAAATAGATGTTGTATTTTAGCTTTTTAACTCCATTGATATTGGGGTGCTCATCTCATTTCATGGATGGTTCAGGCTAATTTACCATATATGAAAATATTTCCAAGTGATAATATATTATGTTTGGTGTTTTCTTCCATCACATAATGATCATGAATGGGTTACGGGCCCTTTGGCATGTCAGTTTGGTTGATGGGTTGGGTCAAAACTTGTCAGTTTGTTATAAAATGGTATAACTGTGGGTTTTCATTTGGGATTTATTGGTAATTTAGATTTTGGATCATCAGGACTCAAGAGGTATAAGAATGCGAGTGTCTTTCTAAATCATCTTTGTTTTGAACCTTCAGTTTCCATGGTTGGTTTGGGAGATTATTTCTGTTTGAGTCTGGTAATGGTTTTTTTTCATTATATTTTAAGATATTTCCCTATTTTTGTTGAGTCTATATGTGGGCCTGATGAATATTGTAAATTTTAGGGTTAAATAAGGGGGTCTAGGGGAGGTGGGATATTAAGGAACATGATTAGAGGTAATTTTATGTTTCTCATGTGACCATTCCATTAAGCTCCAATGATACCTAAATGATTCGAACAAGATTTTTTAACCATATAACTAAACTGTGTTTGGTAGGAAATTTGTAATTTTTTTTCTTTTGTTCTTATTTTATCTGTTGGATGTTTTTATTTTTATTTTTATTAGGATATATGAAGTTGTTTTACCTGATTTTGTTTGATGTGGTTTGATATTAAATTGTGTTTTGATTTACCTTACATCTGGTGACTTGTAGATGATGCCTCCAAGAAATACCTCATCTAGAAATAGAGATGGTGTAATAGGTAATACTCTATAGGCCAACCCTTATATTGATCCATCACTAGTGAATTAAGTGTTTTGTACGATCCAATCCTTAGTTTAAGTGGGTGTTTGAGTGTGCACACAGTTGATATACAATGTTAAGGTGTTTATAAGGAAAAAAACATTGTTGTTCTATGATGAAAAGGTACACAATGAGCTTTGAGAGTGGTTGGGTTGTATTGAGTGGCTATTTGAGGTTCTAAAGACCCTTTCATGTTTTTATAGTTAGAGTATGGTGATATTCGGTGTTGGACTATGCCGATTGATTTAAAGAATTTGTAGATGCGTCTCTGGATCTCATTGTAAATGACTACCTCAAGGATCAACATTTTGAGGTAGTCTTGAAGTTGATGATTATGTCTGGGATTATTCTTCTATATCTACCAACCTATTATGATATAGTTGGAAAAGTGACTGTAGAAATTTTTTTTCATTTCTAGGAACACATGTCTTTGTGGTGTTCTCTTATTGATCAGTTTCCCATGTTCCTCTTTAGGACAGAAACAGAAGTTTAAAGAGCCTCACTATTTTAATGAAACTATTTCAATCCTAATATTAGGTACATCTCAATTGGATTTTATGGTGTGTGTGATGGATTTTTGATATTACTGTTAGATGGGAGGTCATGTAAGCCCAAACATGAAAGATACTTTGTGGTCATGCCAAAAGTGTGTACAATTAAGGCATCTTCATAACATTTTCCCAAATTTTTCATGAGGAAGTGGTATAGGATCCATGTTCTCAAGGGGTTACTATGTAAAATAGGAGGCTTCCAATGTTGGAGGATCTTACACTTGAGGATAGGGGTATTTTCACCAGGTGAAGATGGATCGGTGCGGGTCTGATGCAGGATGCCTCCAAGAAATAGTAGTTATACTAGAGGACTTAGATTTTGATCTATCCACCATGATATGTATGGTGTTTATTTCTTATTATATGTAATCAATTATTTTTATTAAAGTTAATCATATTATTTTTTAATCCATTAATTTCATGATGATTTTGTTATGTTGGTGGATTTTATGACTTTTTAATATATTTTCTAAATCCATTGGTTATGAATGAGGAGTATGGATTCATGATCAAATATTGTTGTGTTGTAATTTTTGGTGTAGAAGTAATTTGGGTTTTACTTATGTTAGGACTATATGTTTTTTACCTAATAATTCGCATGGAATAGTTGATTCATTTCATATAGCCTCTTGACTATTAACCACCTAGGGTTCATTTTATTATACCTGATACGAGCACTCAAATATTTATGAGTGGGTGGGATATTTAATCATGGTTGGAAGGACTATTTTCAATGAATATACGATTGATTTTGTGCTAGTTTTCTCGGTTGCTTTTAAAGCTTCTAGGTAGAGTTAATTTTGTGAACATCCAGTGGTTATGGAAGGGTACCCAAATGTATTTCTTTAATATTTTTTATGACTTCTTCCCCAAAAGAAGTTATGTTTACTACTGATCTCCTCCATGAGATGAGACCAATTATCTTTCCGTGTTACCAAATGGATCCATCTGTGCTAAAATATTCAAAAGTCTATCTTGGGGATCTCATGGGTAAGGGATTCATTCTTACAAGGGTATCACTATGGTATTCACCTATATTATTTTCTAAGAAAGAGGATGAGAGCATCTGATGTTATATAGACTATCATAATTCTAATCAGAAAACCATATAGAATAAATATACATTTCCTAGCATAATTTATCTCTATGATAACCATAGAATAGCTTCATAGTTTTCAATGATCTCCTTGAGATCAGGGAACCACCAGTTGAGGTTCCATGAAAAAGATTTTCTGAATATCACCATTAAAATGTGGTATGAACATTAGAGTATTTTGTTCGGCCTTATAGAATTACTAATCCTTTTGGGGTCTTTATGGAATTGATAAAATAGAACTTATACCACTTTTTTGATTCCTTCATGGTTAGGTTTTTATGACATATTTGTGTATTCCAAGATAGAAGAGGATTCTGATGACCATATAAAGAATTTTTTGGTAGTTTTGGGGGAACATAATCTATATTTTATGTTGTAAAAATTCCATTTTAAGTCCATAATGTTTTGTTATTGGGCCATGTAATTTATGAGAGAAGATTTTTATGTATCTTGAGAAGGTTTGGGCAGTTATGGATTGGGTTCATCCCAAAAATGTGTTCAATGTCTATAGATTTATGTAATCAGAAATGTATTATAGATGCTTTTTTGGGAATTTTACATGCTAGATTAAACCTAGATAACTATGACTATAAAAGGTGTGATGTTTGAGTGGGATGAGAAGTTTCATCGCACATTTAAGCTGTTATAGGCCCATTTGAAATCTTCACAATATTTTATTCTTTTTGGGCTCAAAATATATTATTTTGTTTTTATTTATCATTTTTCTGGGGGTTTGTGATGTTTAATCTTGTATGATAACCACGTTTGGGACAATATCTCACAAAATATATTCATGCCTGAGTGTAATTATCCCACACTTTACGTAGATTAAGTAGTTGTGATGTATGCATTGAAGTCGTTGATACCTATTTGGGGAACAATTTTAGATAAATTATTATTTTAAAATTATAAAGTACATATTTATATAGGGGGAACTAAATCTTAAGAAGAGGTTCTTGGTAAATCATTTTCAGCCTTTTGAATTCTACATTGATTATTTTCATTCAGAGGGAAATTTCGTCGCTGATGCTTTTAGTAGGAAGCTTCTATTCTAGGCTGTTTTGGAATCTTCACATGAGTGGCTTCAAAAGACTTTTTTTCTAACCTATTTTTGGAAGTGTAATAAGAGTGATATATGGAGTTCTAAGCCACTTTATAGGTCAAAAAACCTCTTGTCGATTTGGTTACGAGTTAGAATGTATCTGACCGTGAGTTATGGTATCATATAATGGTTTTAAATGGAAGAGAGACCTCAATTGATTAGTATCGTTCTCCCAATTGTACTCTCATTTTCCGAGAATGGTTGTCATTTCCTTCGACCATGAGGTATGAGGTGATGTAGTTGTCTTATATTTCTACTTTATACAAGCCTTTCATGTCTACAAAAATGTTTTATACCTTTAGAAGTCATTATTTGAGGCCTAAGATGCTATGTATAGTAGTGGATTTTGTATATCTATATCTGAATTTATATATAATAAATGATAAGGATCATAGACCAGATAGGTAGTTGCAGAACCTTCTCATCTTAGTTTGTAAGTGGAATAAGCTATCAATAGATTATAAGATGGGTATACCTCATACTCCACATGGGAATGATTAATCATGGGTTATTATCAATCATTTGATGAATGAATCCCACTTTCTTCCCATTAATGGGTTTAAAATTCTAGAGGATCTTGGATTTGAGTGTTAATGTGAGGTAATTAGACTCCATGGGGAACCATTTGTGATAGTTTCAAACTAGGATTCCCACTTCAATTGTATGTAATTGAAAATAATCAAATAATTATTGGTAACCAAGATGTGGTAGAGAAACATGTTTCACCCAAGATGGATGGATTGTCTGATTGGACAATATAGATGTTCAAGGATTGTTTCAAGAATGTGTGTTTGAATTTGGAGGTTCTTGATAAATGTTCCATTAATTAGCCTATTTTTCTTATAATAATAATTTTCAAGCCTCAATATGAATAGCGCCATTTGAGGAATTATATAGGTACTCATGCTAGTCCCAGATGTTCTAGGTAGAGTTGGGTTAACATTCCTTATTGGGGTCAAGTATTATCTAAGAGATGGCTAAGACAGTGCATCTAATTCAGAATTGGTTAGTGAAAAATCAGTGTTTCCATAAGTAGTATGGTGATCTATGGTTCAACCCATTTTATTTTGAGGTTAGTGTTTATGTATATTTTGGATCTCCGTCTAATTAGGACACCATATCTTTTTAAGGTAAATAATGTTAATGTATCCTTATGTTGGATCATTTCACATATTAGATCATCTTGGGAAGGTAGCTTATTGATTAGAGATTCCATAGTAGATAACTTGGATCCATTATGTCTTTCATGTCTCCCAAATAATGAGATACAATATATACAATTCTCATGTTTTGATGTCAGAATACTTGAAGGTTGCACCCAAGGTAATCATTATAGAGTAGCCTATTTATATACTATATTGTCAGAACATGGTTCCCAATGGTAAGTAAATACCACTGGTCAATGTGATTTGGAAAATTAGTGGTGATAGACATGATGCATAGGAGTGGGATGCTTTGGTTAGGGACTATTGGACGCACATGTTTTCTTATGAGAATCCTTGAGGACCATTTAGGTGGTATAATGTGGATTGGGGTTTTTTTACACCCGTCTATTCACTGGAACATCTAATTTAGATTTTAATTTATCAGTTGGTTTATCTTTGGAGATCTTTGGTGTTGATTGTTGGAAATGATTATTTTACGGAAAAAATACCAAGTTACATGGTTGGAAGTCTGTTTTTCTAACAATGTTGCTTACCAAGTGGAGTGGACTTTTGGGACAAATTGACTTAATAAGGATTGAGATTTTTGTTAAACCACATGATCCTAAAGGATAATTGTTTTCTTTTTTAGGGGTAACAGTTGCACCTGTCTAGTTAGTGCATTGTTTTCCCAACCGTACATGCGGAATTTGTGGTTTTACCATCTTATTAAAATTGTTTCTTTTTACCAAAATCCATATATCTATTTTCAAAACCATTGCCTCATTTTTTGTCCCTTATATGAACAACACCTTATCATTTGCATAGAATCTTCCACTATCATTATTTAATAGATTCTCCTTGGGATCTTGGTGGTTTGGCATATGAAACGTCCAAATCTCATTATTTTATTCGTCCTACCACTACCCTTATGTTTTTTCATCCATTTTAATGGATTTGTGTGACCTTATATAGAGGAGGTGGGTGAATATATGGTTTTAACAGAGATTTTAGTTTTTATTCTTGTGTATTAGGTGTGTGGGTCCTTCTCATTCCTTTTCTGTTTGGTTATCATTAGAGGTGACATAGTCAAAACAATTTATTAGGTAGGTGTCTCTATTTAATATAGTTTCCAATGACTCACCTTAAAATTCATAATTATATTTTCTTTATTTTTATCAATTTTTATTCAGTTGATGTACGGTTAATGTTTATCCTGTGATTGTTATGTTTCATGTCTTGGTTTGGTAATATAGGTGTTTAAATTGATTTTTCCAAATAATAGTGAATTATGTACACTCCAAGTGTTTGATAAAATTGATCAAAAATCTTTTATGGTTTAAAAAATATTTATAAAGTGATTTTAGAAATGTATTTATCTTAATAATTTTTTCTTAAATGGGCCTGTTTGTTTATGAAAATGTAATTTGATTTTTATTTTCATATATGTAAGTTATAATGTGTTTTTGTTTGGAGTTGAGTAGCACATGGAAATACATAGGGTTTTAGAAGTGGTTTTTCAAGGGATCATTGGATCATTTATTTGGAAGACATATAGATCTTTTATTTGTTTTCCAAGGGACTGTGAGTTACTTTGTAAGGAAGACCATGAGATCTTCAACTTTTTTTTTGATATACAAAGAATTATATTGAAGTTGGGACCGAGGAAGATGGTGTGAGATTTTATTTTGCTTCACCAGAGAGTAAACTATATTTTGAATCACTCATACTAGACCTTTATAGTTATATCCCTTTTTGAAATTTTAGTCATGTCGGAATGGTTTGTATGGTTTAATGTATTTTTTAGTACCCTTTTTATGTGATACTATGAGAAATCCAATTTGCATTTATATGGTTATGTGATAATGATGTTTGTGTTCACCTTTATTATTCCTTGTTGTAAATTTTGAGAATTGTTTTTCACTTGTCCTATATTATTTATTTGATTCATGTTGGGAACTGTTTTTAATATTTTTTTGAAATAGAAAGCCAAAGGGACGTCAAAGGTTTGTTTAAAAGTGGAATTTCTTCAAATAAGTTTAGTTTCAAAATGACTTTTCAAACTACTTTATTGGATTCCGTGGTAAAAACAATGAATATATTCATAGTGGTATCCTAATGGGCTATGTTTCTCACATAATACATATAAATTTTGGTGTATATAAACAATTCATTACATGAAAACTATATAGGCATAGGCACAAAGTTCCCCAATTGATCTTCTTGATTACCACCATCCATTGTTTTGATGGAGAATATGTTTTATAACTAGGTTGGCTCGTGAGGAGACATTTTTGTGTTTTAATATTGGGATATATTTATATGACTTGGTTTGGTCTTATTCCAATTTTTTCGTTATGATATTTGACATAAGATAACATGTATATGTCATGTTCTTTTATGTTTTGTATATGATGTAGTTTTTTTATTATCTATTAAGTCTTTATTGTGTTACATTAGATGACGTATTTTTTTACTTACTCTTGGGATATTGATGTGTATGTCCCATTTCATGGAAGTTTCATTCAATTTTACAATTTGGAAAACCCATTCCTAAAATGGTTTTCATTGTTCTTGGTGCATGGAGCCAACCCATAGAGACCAGGGACACACATTGGGCCTTGTGGTGGGGTATCTTAGGTGATTGGTTGGTTCAACCAAAGTCAGTTCCTTGCATAAATAATTAATCCATATTGAATGATATTGATGGAGTCTCAAATATATTATTCTCCTTGTAACTATATATGAATCAACCAAATATTAATGAATAACATGTTCCAATACTCACTTTCTCACTTGTTGGGTTATCTTTACCGATTAACTCATTAAATTAACAAAACCAATTCGAAATAAGGGTCCAATTAAAAATTAAAAATTTAATACTCTCAACTATAATATTATTTATAAAATCATATTATTGAAACGAGATACCTTCCCACATGTTCCACCCAAGTAATATACCCATTAATCATTCATAAATAAACCTAACAGACCCATCTCACATTATAAACACCCATTGTTCACATATAATTCATAAAAAATTCCCCTCATATATTTAAAAGGGTTAATAAAAAACCTTTAATGTCATAAAAAATTATTTTTGAAGGGATAACTTAAAAAAGGAAATTTCCCCATCATTTTCCCAAATCCATGGTAAAGTTGAATTTCTCCACCATAATTATTTTAACCAATTCCTCATTCTACCATAATAATGAATCTTTCTTAGATAATTAAAACACGTATTCCCTATTATTACACATTATAAATACTCTATGGTGTGGTTTCTATTATTCGATATATTAGAATGACTATCCTATTAGCTTACTCCACCACTATTACACTGATACTCATTAGTAAACCTATACAATCTAAATGGAATTCTACTACTTTTTAGTTTCTTATAAAATGTAAAAAATTTCCACAATAGTAATTCCTACATGAAAAAATTTGAGTCGGTGTCAAAAAATTTTTTGCCTATGCTTATGCCCAATAAAAACATGAGTCCCTTCTCAAAGTCTTAAACCACTATAAACCCATTACACTTATAAGGGAATATAAAAGAGTGTATCCTTTCAAATTCATTGGAATACTCTAATATAGACCACTTATTATAGCTACCAAAATCAGATTATCATCTATAAGTGTGAAATTACTTAGTTAAATATATCATAAAACCAATGATGTAAATTAATCCATGACATCCCTTTATCATCTCTTCTAAACCCAATAGTATCCCACTATTCTCATGGATCATCCTCAAATTTTGAAATGAGTAACTACACTATTACCTCTCCCGAAGTACCAATCTATTAAATAAGGGATAGATAGTTTTATAAATAGTTCAATATATAATAGAACCCTTAATCAAAAAAATAATGTATGTAATGTTTCTCCTGAGACTCTAGAAATACTTAGGTAGCTATCACATATCCGTTTATAAAGTTCTAATCAAAGGTTGTGAATATATGAAGCATACTTATTGAAAAGATCATATTTTTTTAGTGTTATCCTTGGAAGGATTCTCAAACTTATTTGGTCTAAGCACCTTGTATGAGTGTCAATGAATTTTAACCAATAAATTTCTGTTTAGAAAATGAGGACAAGAAATCCCAATTTATAAAAATACTACCAAACAACAATATTATAGGAGTAAATTATATCATTACCTGACTAATAACATTAGTCATACTGTATATATTTCTATATCATTTTCCCAATGTAATATCATATACCTGCGTGATTGATATGTGGTTTTATTACCAATAAAATCACAGCCATGAAAATTTTAATTTATTCATAGGCCTAAATTTCTTATACACAAAAAATTAAGGCTTTAAATTTGAATACATACCCATTACAAATATTTTATAAACCATGTATATATAAAATCAAGGTGATAGTATCAATGTAATAAAATAAAAACTCATCCACCATAAATATTAGTTAATTAATAACAACCCAATAGTTTATTCTATAAAAAACTAAATATCCTATTATTGATGTTTTAATTAATGAAAATATATTCCTAAAATAATTTTCAATACATTTATTAACTAAAAATAGTGTTTTTAAATTAATTTTCCATTTGAAAAATATTTATTACCCATGATAAATCATGTACATTTTAGGTATAAATATGTTACTAGTATCTAGCATAAATAGACACCATATTTTAACCTCAGTCTAAGTGTAAAATAGTAAATAAAAAATAAAAAATTATACTTTATCATTAACTAAACTATAATATTGAAAACCCACAATCAAAATACTATAACCATAGAATCATGGATTTCTAGTGGGTATGAGTTCATGAAGAGAAATACTAGAATTTATTTCGTGATTCGATCAATGTTATATTTACCTATTTCACCTTAAATAATAAGAGAAAAATGTAGTCCTTTAGTACTATTTTATAACACCATGGTTTAGATAACCAAAATAATAACAAAATTAGGGTCTCTACTAGATGTTGAAAAATCCTCCCCTTATGTCATATGATCCATATTTAGAGTGAATGTGTATAATTAATATCATAGAGACTATTTCCTCATACTTAAAACATAAAATATCAATTAAATAACTTTAAAATAATATATCAAAATACCACAACATTAAAAATATTAGTAAAATATGAACATATACTAAATTTAAAATCAATAAACTATGCAAACATAAAATCATGTAAGTCATACATACCTTCATTAAATAGATGGCCTACTAGGATAATATGGTATAAACATTAAAAATGAATAAATTAAAAACAGATAAATAATATAAAAAACCCAAGTATCTCACAAATATATTCTTGAAAACATCATAAATATGATCTTTCCTGGTCACTTGTATATCTTATTCTATGACTTACATCCCAAACATAATTAATTCTTGTATATAAAGGTGAATATACAATGTGTGTGCATAAAACAAACTAGGATACCAGAAATTTTCTCCTAATATATATCACAATATTATATGTTTATATAACATAAAATAAATAATGAAATAACATATAAAACCTAATCACATTAGTTCATTATTTTCTAATCAAGAAATCATGGAATTAGACCTCACCAACTTCTACCAATTTCATTCAATCGTATAGATATTTTAGTAATCATATAACCTACTGAGATAATGTCTATAGGTTGGTCACTAAGAATTATTATAATATGAATTGTTATATGTTTCAACCAAATCCATTCCCTTGGGAAGGAACTATACAACTTAATAATGGGAAATACATAACATATCCCATCCCCTAAAAAGATCATATCCCCAAAATGACATGACATGCATTCATAATAATAGGAAGTTCATCCAAGTGATAGGAAGAGTATAACACATCCCATTACATTAGAGAAAATTGTATGCATAATTCTCTTATGTGTATTCATAATATTGATTAGTGCATTCATATACTGGGAAGTTCATGACGTAACTCATCCCTCTAGAAGAACCTATAGGAACTTTGAGTCAGAGCCTCACATCATGAGCTAATCAGTCAGTATTGGAAAAGAATTTCCAATACATAAATATATTTCATAGAATTCAATGAAAATGAAAAAAATCTTCATACACCATTCTCATATTATATCACATGATTTATAATAAATCTATACTTAGATCTCCATTAGAAAATAATACTTAAGTCCACAAATATTCTAACTCACATTATATGACATAGTTGAGACAATTGTAGCCCATTTATATAACTAATATATCTCTATAATCTTGAAGTCATTGGCCATAACCAATATACTATCCTTGAATCATGGTCTATATCCAGATGAAACCAATAAATATAGTGATCATAAAATAAAACCCATTATATAGTTTTTAATAAACCTAAACTAGATATATCTAATATCTAACCCAGAAAAATCACCTTTTTTGTGATTTCAATGTCTATATATCATCTTAAAACACATTTCTATGCATAAAATATTTGTAATGACCAAAAACAGAACCACATAATGATAAACTATTATGTAATATTTTTTTGAATACTGGACAAGTCAAACATGAAATCCCTATAAAATAAAATTGATTAACACCCAACGTGATTTATAATAAAAGAGGGGTCAAATATGAAGAGATTCTATATTCTCACTAAATAACTCCTAATTCAAGAAGACACACCAATAAAGAGTAAAAATCCCATTAAAATTTTTTAAGACATACAACTAAATGAATGTGATAAGACTATATGTTTAGTTTTAATTTTTTACTACACTAACCTCAAAACACCGTATATTATGATGTTTTAAGGTTTATAGACCATAACAACTCTTAAAATATTGAAAATTCACCCATTTAATCAATATTTAGACAAATAAAACAAGGAAAACATACCCATTGATCCTCTTGTCAACAAATCATATGATATGATTCTATATTTTCCATGTATAAATAATTTTCTCCCCTGATTTTGAAATTGAAATTAAGCATCATATAATCACCAAAAAGTTTTTGGAATTTCCATTCTAATTTTAAGAATCCAGAAAAAAATTTCTTTTGAGCTCTAACTCACTTAATTCAAATTCAGTATACATTGACCTAAAACCTCTAATATGCACAAAAATCACTCATAAAATATTACAATATATTAAAGGTATAACCAACCATGATCTATTACATATTAACCTATCTAATATCACCAACTAATTATTTTTATTCAAATTAAATCGATGAAAATAAATAGCAATATCCTAAAATAGGGGTTTATACTAAAATATAATTGAAATATTGGAAGATGAATGAGGTCATAATTTTAATCCCCTTTTGTGTGTATGTTTTATTTATATTCAATGAGAACGTAATATTAATAGATTTTGATTTCTATACTTTAATAAAGAATAATTATAGAAGAATAATCATTGTTTAGATACTGGAAAAAGTAACCAAGTAGTTTGAGGTTCAGAAGGATTGATCCCCATAATGTAGAGAAGAAGTATTCTCAATAATTTTGTAATTTTTTATTATTTAAATGATTATTGAAAAACACATGTTGTATCTTATTGCGAAGTTTCCTGTCCTTCCATTGTAGTTTTAGTGATTTATTTTTATGGAAGTAAAAAGTGTGGGAATTATTTTAGTTTCCAATATAGATTAAAATGATTAAATTATTATTTCTATAATATCAGGTTTGATGTTAAATGAAAATAATAATAGATGTTGAAGGAATTAAGAAGGTTGGAATTTGAGTATTAAGGCTATTTTGTACAAATCTATGATGATTAATAGTTTACCTATAAACTCATATTATTAAAATGGATGAGAACTTTATAAGGGTCATCAACTCTTATGAAGTGGTTTTGTTCTTAGAACCTATGATATAAATTTGAAAAAAATGAATTTATTATATCAAATCCGTCTATACACATGAGATGTTAGGCCATCACAAGGGTAGCTGACAAAGCTCAAAGGTGGATCTTTCCTTTAGAAATATGGAGGTGGAATAGAAGGCCAAAATGGGTTTGAACTGACATGAATGAGAAGATATACCATAAAAGGTGGTATGGAAACCCCTTAAAGTATTTCATCCCTAATAGACTTTCTCAACCCACTAATGCGGAGTTTTGGTCAATAAATAAGTGACACTTTTTAGTAGGAATATATTCTGGGATTAATGTCACATGTCATTTTTCATCATTTAAAATACATCAGATATTAAGATGAAAACAACATCTTATATTTACAACATTCTCAAATGACTAAAATACTTGTCAAGTGAGTGATATGTATGTCATATTCCACTGTTAAAGGAGATATAAATTTTATTTGTGATGCCGCAATATATACGGTAATTTTTTAATAGCTTTCAATTGTTGTGCATGGATTTTTTATGACTTTTGGATGATCTATATTATATTTGATCATGGTTCTATAACTTTTATAAGGTGACAGACATGTTGAAGTGGAAAAATTATTTTAATGAAATATTGAGAAGTAATACGACTTTTAAGATCACAGAATGTTTTTAAAACCATAAAATACATTCATGAATATGTAATGCACACTTAAAGATGAATATCGGTGTATGCTGTTGGAAAAAAATGAAAAATTTTGCTACAAGGGAGTATATGGATACATTATAAGGGTAAATATATAATTTTAATAGTCATTTCAAAAATTCAGTGGTGTAACTCAATATTCATTAAATTAAGTTTGAAAGAGTAAAACTAAAATTTATAAGAGTTATAAATATTGAAAGTGAAAAAAAACATTACATATTTTTCGAGATTTTATAATGAATATTGAATCTATATATTCAATACATAGAATTAAAATTCAAATTTCAGAATTCCTTAAGTATTAATTCTAGTAGTAATGATTAAAAAAATTGTAAAGTCATTTTTTAATGAAGTGAGGAGGAACTATTACTTTAATATGCATGGAAACATGCATTTTGGTTTTCTATTTTATGCAGTAGATTTTTGGAATAAAATAATTGATAAATGACTTTTCTATATAAAAGTTCTTTTACAATTATATTTTATGTCTGTACAAAATTTTTTTGGAAGTTTTAAATATATAATAAATATAATAACCAAATCGTTTGTTGTTTTCATATTTTGAGATCTTAGTAAATTTGAATTTCCAATATTTTGGTAATTGAAAATAACATATTCCCATGGTATTTGATAGAATTAAAAAATTTCTTTTCCTTATCCATATATATATATATTGTATGTGAAATTATATATTGTGCAGAGAGATAATACTACATTCTAGAGAAGAAAATGTCATATATTAAATAAAACAATGTATATTTTGACACAGATATTGTTATAGACCATTAATGTCAAATAAAGAGGGATCCATTGATTATTATATTATACATATGAATAAATATAATAATAAAAGATAAAAAGAGTGAGATTTTTGAAATATAGTTTTAACTGAATGAAGAGGTTTTTACACCTATGAAAAAGAAAAGTAGGAACAAGTAGATAAAGTAGCCCTCATGATTACTATTATTTGAGGAAATTAAAATTTTTTATGTGATATTGTAAATAAAATTAAAATATGTGAGGTATTTTCTATATTTACACTATTAATAAAGAATAACTCTTCTTCTGTAGTATTGTTCTTGGAAATAAGGATTATGGGAATTTTAATATGCCAGGGAATGATAAGAAGAAATATTCAATACATAAACAACGAAAATGTAGTCTAAAATTGTGGTTTATTTTTTTTATTAACCCATTTAATATAATTTTAATGTGTGGGATACAATATAGTGTGTGATACACCATTTATTATTGGGAGATTTGTGACATGAGTTTCAGATACTCTCTGCTCATTATAGCTCATAGGTTGATTAATAGTGGGTTTGGTAATCATGATTTCTCTTATATTACAAAAATGACTTGCCTATATTTTGAAATTTAACACTTGTAAATCTTTTTTCACATTTTTGTGTGTGTGTTTGGATGTTCTATGAATCAAAGGTAATGTGAGAGAAAGATAAATCCATTACTTTACCATGAAGTGCTAAAATAATGCGATAAAAAGATAAAATATATTTAATGTCCCCAAAATTGATTAACACACCCCTATTGTTGATTATATCCTAAACTGATCATTCAATTGATATCATATACAGGTTCATTATTTTATAGGATTATTGATTCTGAATTTATTTTCTTTTTTAATATTTGAGTCCATTTTTTATTTTATAATGAAGCGGATATTTAGATAATATATTTTTTATGATCAAAATTTTATATCCAATAAGACTTATGAATATGAAATTCAAATAGATGTTAAGAATAAAGAATCCATCCATATCATAAAAATAAGAAGAAGTTATTTTTCTTCAATTCGATGATATAAATAAAAAAATATTTGACAATTAAGGATAGGAAATTTTTTATTAATCAACCATTAAGGTACTGGATAGTCGTACTACCTTAGAATAATTAATAAAATTAGATAAACAGATTTAATTTCAATAATTCACCAATATATGTTAAATACAAGAAAATCCAGAAACATGGAACTTATCTTCATTAAATAAATAAAATTAATGTCGATGAGTTAGAGTAATCAAGAAGTAGTTTGAGGATTTGTTGAATATGATACAGGATAAAAAAATCCATTCTCAACAAAATTCATCCTGATAATTAAACTCAAATAGAGAAGATGTAACTTTTCATGATATTTATTCAAAATAGAATAAGAATCAACTTTCTACTAGAAACCTTCTATCAAAAGAGGATTCATATTCTAAAATATCTCTAATTAATAGAAAAATACATTTAAATCATTTTATGATCAATCATTAGTAATCTCGAAGAATAAAGTATTATAAATCCTAGAATCTAATGATTTTAATGTATCAATTTCATAGATACCATAGGTTTCCAAACAAAAATGTTATAAAAATGCCGGAGTGGAATTGATGGAAATTCTACCAATATGTTAAGGGTGGGTAAAAAAATATGTAAATGTTTTTTTTCTCTAAAATAATTCCAACAACTGATAAATAAATCCAAAAAATTATATGCCTTCAAGAATATATATGAATCATTTTGAGGAAGAAAAACTATATATTTTGGTCTTCCTTGGCATTGTAACTGGTTTGTACACAGGGAATTGGAATTTTTGTATAATATAATAATTTCTAGAAAATAGGGAATCTTCTTTGAAGGGGGATCGAAGAAAGACTATATAAAAATATGTAGATTTAGAAGATAAATATGTGAATAAAAAAATTAAAACATTATAGATAACTTTGGTATAAAAACTATTATTCATTATCAGAGTGTAAAATTAACCATTACACATGAATCACAACAACTAAAGAAGGACTAACACATACGGTGATGAAGGAATGTGTGAAGGACTCGTGAAAGAAGATGAATAATATATAAAAATAGTATATTTTTAGTTAGCTTCAAAAAATATTGAGTCATTCTTAAAATATTAGTGAAAATTTTTTACAATATGAAGAAAATATAGGAATACTAAGAGGATTTTAATTTAATGAATTAAAATCTAATTTTATTGTGTAAATATTTGATATACGTGAGACATAAAAAATACATGGATATATATCTAAATGATGGAAAGAAAAATAATACAGGATGATTATTCCATAATGGAAACAAAGGGTTATATTTGTTAAAATATACTCACAAGAATCCAAGTGTAAATTCCAAACAATATACAATAGTTTCTAAGGAATACATAGTTATTTTTCATGGTAATTTTGAAAAATAAAGGATGATAGAAAAATTATATGTTAAGAATTTTTCTAAAGGGATAAAATATTTCCCTTATGAAGATATCAAATTTCATGTGAGCATATTAAGAAATTATAACCTAATAGTTAAATTATATTTGTGTGAGAGATGAAAAATGGTTAGACACAATGATAAATGGTGTTTAACCATGCTTCTATCATAATATTAATTCATAAAAACAATAAATATTACATGATGTGATATTTTTTATTGGATTAATAAAAGAGTAGAATTCCATTCAACTAAAGAAAAATTATAATGAATACCATGATTTTGAAATTAAAATTATATCTAAAAATGATATATTACAGTTTGAAGGATGAAAATACAAGAAAACAATTGATGAGAAAATCCTGTCAACCTTGGTGTTCAGATTGTGGAAAATATAAATTCAACCTTATTTCTAAT
The DNA here is from genome assembly GCA_963277665.1 of Viscum album. NCBI lineage: Eukaryota > Viridiplantae > Streptophyta > Magnoliopsida > Santalales > Viscaceae > Viscum > Viscum album. The sequence continues at coordinate 1,350,060,644 of OY728153.1, read as the reverse complement.
CACTTGTGAGGTATTTTTGTCATAACATATAGGTAATTTACCATGTAACTAGGTCACGTGGAGGGGTAAAAAATAATTCATGTTGAATATGATAAATCCTTCATAAACTGAAGATCATTTTAAAATTTCCATGACCTGAACTCTTGGGTCTTGACCATGGTCACCTTTCCCCATGGGTATCCTGTAAAAACTCATTTTTCTCCAATAAAAGAATATCATTTTTACCAATAGGGTCACTTATCATAGTAATGAATAACCCTATAGAACAACATATGTTTTTTTGGTGTGTTTTTTCCTCACTCACTAACACCCAAGGAATGTTTTTGGGTGGTAACACATCCTAACACTACTGCAGGCCAATGATTATTAACTATTGATTTTTAATAATTTAGTATCCTAAAAATAAAGGTTCACATTATTTACATGGATTTTAAAATTTCATATTTAAATTATCTCTTTTCCAGGAGAGTTACATTCTCTCCCCTTGAAATACAAATTCCCAAATTGTGGACCCCAAACGTTAAAATTTAGGAATTCCCTCTACACTTTCAGTTTTGTATTGCCTCTGTTACCATTTTTAATGACCCATAATCCCAATATCATGGACCTAGTCATCTCACCCCATATGTCCCCATAATACCTTGTTTTCCTTCATAGCACACTAAACTTAATTACCCACCAAGGTTACATACGACAAAAATGAATATCACCATAGAAAAACACATGTTCTTCTAATATGTTGTTCCCCAATTCTACTCACCCTGAGAAACATATTAGGGGTCACCCCATCCTGAAACTACTCTAATTCAATATTCTTAACATTATAGTTATAATCATGCAGGATATTGAAAAAAGGTACACCTTATTGATATTGTGAATAACATTCATTCTATTGAGTATATATTTTATAAGGGTGTTCCAAAAATATTACATTTTGGTGATCTCATAATATAAATCCTATTAAATGAATAGATCCTCCATGATGAATAGAATTTTATTTTCTCCATGATGGGGAGACAAGTGAATAATTATTTGAGAATCTTAAAGATGTTATCAAAATTCATTAAATATAAATATTCTATACGTTTCTTATAGAATAATTCATTCACAAGGTATGAATTCATACTCTATCATCCTGGGTTGTAAAAATAAGATGTTAAAATTAAGGGTGGAATTTATCTCTATCAATGATAATAGTTTTAATTGTTTAAGAAGATTTTTGTTGTTTATTAAATTATAAATCCTGATAATTTTGTAAGTGAATGATTTTTATCAACATTTTAAATTTTTTTCAAATTTTTTTTTAATAGTATCACTAAACAATCTATCATAATTTTTATTATTAATTTATATATGACAAAAAAAGTTAGAAGAATTCTAACACTGCTAGAATAAAAAAAATACCAATAGTTAAAAACTATTGGTATCAGCTAGAGAACCATTGGAATATAATATACCAATGGTTATATACTTCATTGGGTATAATTTCATTAAGAAAGGAATGTAAAAATGTTTCTTAGTGAACCATTTGTATAGGGTGATCTAAAATTATGTTTATCTAAGGATGCAAGTTGAACTGTTGGTATAGGGTTATAACAATGGTTTACTAATAATCGTTGGCTAAATAATATGCCAATGGTTATAAAACCACTTTTTATTCCCCCCCATTTCCACAGCAAGATATAGACCCGCCCTACCCACAAAAATAGAACCTTCAATAGGGAACCTTTAAACAGAACCTATAGACAACATAAAACAAAACATATATCCAAACAGACCCTACAAACAAATATAACATGAAATGAAAAAATAGAACACAAAATATTCATTCTAAACTATACATATATTCATTTATATAAAATCATAAAACATCAACTATCATAAATATCACTCAAAAAATGTTTAAGATCCTTCTATCCCTCATCACCTTCAACTTCAACCTCATCAATATCCTCTGCCTCATCCTCATAATCCACCTCATCCTCACCCTCACAATCATTATCACCCTTTACCTCATCTCTTGTCCCTTCCTTTCCATCATCCTCACCCTCTTCCTCTTCATCATCGTCACTATCGCCATTTTCTAACAAATAATCATATTAAACACAACTATGACTCATGAAAGATGAATTATATAATGTGTACATTATTGAAATATATGCATCAAAAATCCACAATCGTCTTTAGTGTAAGTGATGGAATTAAATCCTCAATTAGTTTCTTAAATTAAATTTTTTTCCCTTTGATTATGTTCAATAACATGTATGTCCGTTTTGGCCTTTTTACCTTGGCTGCATCCTTTTCTTCTTATGAATTAGCCTTTTATAAGTAGTTGCTACAATAAATGGAACATGAAGTGGTCCAATACTTCATTGGGAAAATACTCTACCTAGATCTATAGTTTAGTCTTCTAGGGTTCTCATCTCACAAAACATGATGTAAGTGATTGTTTGGACCAAATTGCCAGCTTCCTAGTCATCAAGGTCCTCCAAAGAAGAATTTTACAATAATAAATATAATATTATGTTAGAAAATAGATATTAAAATTGGAAATCAACAATCTATAACTTACAATATTTTTTTATTTATATTCGTTAACCACACTTCCATATTTTTTATTTCTATGCAAGAAAAACAGTTTTTCTTGAGGCATATATCCTTTAATAATAAAAAACTCCCTCTATAATGAAAATAAAAATATGAAACCATAATTTAAAATAGGATTCCAATATTGAATTTCTTAACTAAAATCAAATGGATATTAATTCTAAATGAATATTAAAATAAATAAATATGGTATATGAATTATAATTAAGTATCAATGAATGGGTTAGAAAGAGATATAACATATATATAAGTGAATAGGTAATCATAGTAATAAATAATGATGTTTAATTTTGGCATCTATAATTAATGATAAGATGTAATAGTATTATAATAACATAAAATAATCGGCATGAATGGGTTATCAACACTCTAGTCTTGATAAAAATTTATTTTTTTGGGTTTTTTCTATTCTTTATATAAATTTATTTTTGTTTTATTAAATTTAATTTATTATAGTATAGTTTCATTCTAATCTTATTTTTAGGACTTTTTCATTCATGTTTACTAATTTTGATTTATTCATGTTTTATTTGCTTCAATTCAGTTCTGTTCAGTTTGGTTTAGTTTGGTTGTGGGTTGTTCTAGCCAATTTAATTAATTATTGACATGTTTCAGTCTATTTTTTGGTTTTAGTTATTTTTTTAGATCTATTACATTTTCTTAGATTTATTTCATTATAGTTTTGTTCTATTTGTTTTTAATCAATATAATTTAGTTTTATTTAGGTTATTGTATTTCAGTTTAATTAGATCCAGTTTTATTTCCTTTGGATAAGGATGGTTCAATCCTATCAGCTTAAACTAAATTCACCTTAGTATATACCATTTTGGATTAATTGATTTTCATCCAATTTAATTTGGATTTCCTATAATGTTTTTACATTATTTTTTCAATTTTTTTAAATTTAATATTCTTCGATTTGTTCAGATCTAGTTATGTCTATTTAGGCCAAGTTAGTTTGATTTGGCTCAAATCAGTTCATCTTTATTTGGTTATATTGGACTTGTTTCAGTTTTATTCTATACAATCCCAAAATGTTATTTATTTTTTCATGGTTTGATTCAAATTTATATAATTTTGTTAATTGTAGTTTTTTATAATATTTGGTTCTATTGGGTTTAGGTTGTATTTTTTATTGTTAATATATGCATATTCTGTTATAGTCAATTTCATTTGTTTTAACATTATTTTAATTTTTTTATACCTAATTTTTTGGTTTACTTATTTTTAGGTATTTTTGGGCTAGTTTAGTTCAGTTCAATTATCTTTGGTTCAATTAGATTTGATTCAACATTATTCAGGTCTAGTGGATTTTTTTTATTCCTTTAGGTTTCATTCAGTTTTTTTTATTTCATGTAATGTCAAATAAATTCTCTGAAATATATTTGATTTCGTTTAGTTTGATTCAATTCTATTTGTTTCAGTTTAACTCACATTAGTGTGGTTTGGGATGAGTTGTTTCGGTTTAGGTTAGTGTAGTTTTGTTTTTTTCATTGTTTTAGTATAAACAATTCCATTTAGTTTGATTCAATTTGATTTAGTTTAGATAAATTTTTTCATATTTGATTGATTATGTTTCTATAATTTCATTTAATTTGAAATGGTTGAACATGAATAAGGATGACATAGATTAGTTTTGATAGAATTAGTTAAATTATGTTTAGTTTGAGTATGTTTGGTGTATATAAGGCATTTTTCAGTAATACATGGTTTTTAAGTTGGATTATATTAATTTAGGTCATGTAACACCATTTCATCAATGTTTTGTTATTTTTTTATTTCATTTTAGTTTAATTCCATTTAGTTTGGGTCAGATGATGTGGATATTTTTTGTTTTGACTCTATTTAGTAAGGGGTTGTTTGGTTCAGGATATTACTATTTGATTCCATTTTGTTTGGCTTTGTTTAGGTCATCATCAATTTCATATTTATCATCCGGTTTATAATTATTGAATTTTATTTGATATTTATATCAAAATTATCCTAAATAAAATTTATAAACAAGTGTCGTATCTACTTTCTCTCATGGTACAACATCATAGCCTTACAAAAATGTGCGGTGGTATTTCACAGTGTCCATATATTTTTATTTCTTCTTAATAATTCATAAAAAAGAATTCATTAATTTTAAGTTAATGTATTAATGAAAATCTTGGTAATTTTCATTTAAACCCTTCAATTTGATTAATAACTTTAAATTGGTACTAATCCAATGAGTAATCATTTATTGATAATATTCTTCAGGATAGTCATACATGATAGGTGTTTCCTATAAATCTATGAAAACAATATCATTACATCGACTATACAACTCATGACTATATCATCTCTAAAGCTCGCATAATTCCATGATCCATACTTTCATTATAGCCTGACTATTAGGAAAATTAAAATGATGATGAAATATAAATTTTAATTCTTATAAATACAATAACGGTATAATAGTAAATCAAATGAATTTGTTTACCCAAATTTCAACCCAAGGATTTTCATTTACTTCATTTGGTAGGTGTCACCATGAGAGTGTACGAATGAGAATGATGTCAGATTATTTGTAAAGAATCATTAATAAACTCCCACATTCCCATCTTGTTTTTTCAAACATTTTTTTTGTCTTCCTTGTACTCTGCCATCTGATGGTTGTGGTGGTTCCACACAAACGTATGTGTGTATTCCCCTGCCACTTATTTTAAGATCCAAATGTTAAAGAAAAAAATAAATATTATATCAAAACATATTATAATGAAAATAAATTATAGTAACGAAATTTACTAGTGTTCTTTAAGTATAACTAATATATCTCGGCTAGTGTGCATCACTAAATCCCCAGACATTGAAGGAAATTCATCCTATATAGATACAGTGGGTCCCATTGTATGATATATAATATTAGAATGTATCAGAGTATAGGTCAATGATGAAGGACTTTAGAATATTGAGGATACGGAAAATTAAGATAAATAAGATGGAATTGAATGATGTGAAAATTAATAATAAGAATAAAGTATATGAATCATCATTAGATACGATAATTATTGGAGAGGAGGATCAGTTGCACATTATAGTGAAATAATGGGTGGCATAAATATCCCTCATGTCTGTAACAATGTTGTGGAATCCAAAGGTGTGGTGTATAGTATATCAAGGGGACGGAAGGGTTCTAATTAAGTATGCCAAATAGAGCACCTAGTTATAGCACCAACCCCTCAGGAATCACCAACCAGAGCACTAGAAATACTAGTCTATTTAATGAATTACTAGAGAATTGGAGGTGGATCTTGATTAGAAGTAAAAAAAATTAATCACATGACATTCTGTGTTATTAATATATATTTTTCTTCTATTTCTAATTCAATCCAATTCAAGAAAATTGGTTATTTTGTTTATTCTAATCAATTGTCTTCATCTTTTTTTCATTTGTTTTGTCTTTGGTCCATTGGTTCAATTTTTTCAATTGAGTATGGAATATCTCAATTTTTATTATTCGTAGTTCATTTTGTTCATATTTTGGTTTAAGCTATTTTTTTATTTTTTGGTTATGCCATTATTTTTATTATTTTTAACATTCAAGAAAATTTGATTAACATATCCAATTCAATTCATCTTGTATTTTATTATAATTTAATTATTTTTATTTCTGATTGGTTTGATAGGATTAAATACAGTAAAAATTAATATGATAATATGAAACTCAAATAAAAATACAACTAGTAAATATTTAAAATTCACAAGAAACTCATGTTAGATGCCAAATATTAGTAAGCAATAGTAAATCAATTTTCAGGGAAATAACCTCAATAACCCAAGTCAAGAAAAACCAAAATAACTGAGAACATCGATGGATGATTCAATAGATTTCCCATCATAAATTTTGTCTCACAATAAAATCTGATAATTAAAAAATTAGATTCCTTATAATTAATAAATAGATCATGTCCAATGGGAGTTTGGATAGGGTCAATTCCATCATCCCAATCATTAAAAATATTTCTTGGGATTACAATAATAACATAACCAAATTTAGGTCTAAGATTATCTTTGATATAAAATACATATTTCTCCATTGTTGTAAATATATATTGTTCATTAATAGTAAGAGTGTTAATCATTTAAATTTTTCTAAATCCACAGTCTTCAATAAATGTCTCATACCTAGTTATCAAATCAAACCACTTTAATTTCATCATAGCAACTCAACCATGGGAGTAATAATACAATGTTGTTATATTTTCATTGACTCCATAATTAGAAATATTTTTAAATTTGAGGTCTACAATCTGATGTACTGGCATGATACTCTATTGTGGTTGTAACCATAACACTGTGATATTGAGTTCTGATGTTCTTTTGTTGTTCAGTTATAAAGAACATGTACCCATTGATCAGAAATCATTTTCATTCAAGAACAACATAATTATAAAAAAAACAAAAATCGTATTTAATCAGAGACTAAGATAGTAGGAAAAATCAATAACTAAAATAAAAAAATAATTTTTAACTTAATTAAATATCAATTTTATTAATTTATTACTCTAGTATTTATACATTCAATGTCAACCAAAAATGAAAACTCTTTTCTATGAAAAGTCTCTCTCATTCACAAAGATAAAGAAATATGCTTTCTATTTATCAGATGTTTATGTTCCAATTAAAAAAATAGAAATAGTTTAATATATTTGTTAGAATACATGATAATACATAGGATATATGTGTTCAAGTTACTTACTTGATTTCATCATCAATCAAATCATAGTTAAACAAAACTATGGAATGTTTCACCTCCCTCTCATCAAGAATTAATGTGGTCAGAGTATATGATTTAGGAATTCCCCTTGTTTGGGGAAGTTATGGAAAACTAGGTTCAATTATCTCATATTTTTCTTCATTTTTCTTTGGATTGTCCCATCTTATATTCATATTACACAAATAAATTGAACTTGAATCTATACATTCTTATTCAATGTAACCTCTGATGATTAATCCTTCGGGATTATTTCTATTATATAAATAATACTTCAATGTGATCATGTTTAATTCAATTTGATACATTCAATGAAATGAAACGTTGACTCTAAGAAGTATTATAAGTTGAATATGGACAGTTATATGTAACATTCTTGTGAAAAAATACAGAGGAAATATATTCCCTAACTCGCACAACATTAATGGTTCCTATACAAAATATTTTTCTTAAAGATGTATATTAAAACATCCATAAAAAATGATCTCAAAAGAAATGGGAAAACATAATAACTAACACCCTTAGATTATTATACAGAAGAAAATATATTTCTATTAGAATCAAATCATGCATAAGGATGTGACAATCAAGAGTCTTCAAATATTTCATCTTTAAGTCTCATATATCATCCCTTTTTAATATGTTTCTTGAATAGCCATAAATAATATTAATAGTCTCTAGTACTTCCAAAAAGTGATTCTTTTCCATAGGATTCATCATGAAATAATCACACATAACATTCTATTTCTTTTCACTAATACACACATAATGCAATTACGGTCTAATTCCCAAATCCACCAGGTCACACCAATATCCTAAATCAACTTTTTTCTTTCCCTTGACATTTATAATAATTGCAAGTCAAATTTTACTTATATTATTTTAAATTTTAAATACACATATGAAATAATATAACAAATTGGTTCACCAATAACACAACTCAAAGGTGATACTCCTCTTTTTCCAATTATAATAGGTTTCACTAGAAAATTCTTCTTCTTTTTAGATTTCACCTAACCCATCCTAAATAAAAAACTAATATCTTATAATATATTTGGCACATCATTTATAAACATACAATTATGTTAATTGTTAGTCTCCGTGGTATTGTTAAATCTTCAAGAATTATTCTAATATGGATGTTCCATTGGAAAGAGTCATCAATGTCCATTAAAACTGAAACTATAGTTATATTTCTATTATTCGGATCCTGTATTCTTCGAAAAAACAGGACATTATTGTTTTTCCTTGATGATATATCCAGATATTACAACATAAGAAGGATAATCATTGATCTTCCACATAATCGCATCACACGTATGAAATATTTCATTCGAACACGCATCGTATGTGTGCACATCAACATTACAAATATACTTTAACTCATTTATTAAATTTGGAATGTATAAATTTATTTTATTTTCAGTCTTAAAAGTTCCTGATATGATTATATTCATTAGTGTGAATGGTTTTTTCATTCACATCATAGGAAGAAGATTCTAAATGTGTATAAAAAACTAGCCATGTGTTGTGAAAAGTTAGCATCTCCCCAAAAAAATTAAAACCATCACATGAAAGACCTGACCTCACATTACACACATCTTATGTGAAATTATGATATCAATAATTCAATATTCACAGTAGAAATATATCTATATGGTGAACTAACTCATCATTATCATTATTTCTCTCAAAATCAGGTGATCATATTTTTATTGATATTTTATCATAAATGAAAATATTCTGGCATTCGGGGATTAATATAAAGATTCACATTACATTCATTGGAACATGGGATTATGTTTCATTATATTCCTTCGTTCATCAGAATTTCCCTCATTTTATACAATCATCTAATTTGGTAGTTTTCTCCCAAAATAAGATTAAATCTTTTAAAATAGCATGAATTTTGGTTTTTGAAAATCACATTTCTTCAACTAACTGCCATGCCATATAGTGGTTTAAGGGAATATTTTCTTCATATAAAGAAAACCCTTAAAATTTTTAGAATGTAATCGATGGTATTATTCAAAATCCCATTCATTTTTTCTGTAAAAAAATGAGATTAAAAATTCTAGAATCTTTATTTTACCATATTACTGATATACTGGGTTTGTGGAAGAGTCATTCTATTTTTTCACATTTTCAACATCATCATTTCCATTATAGACATCATGTTTAATCATATCAAACCCTTTTTGGGTAATCATAACTGACTTCTCAACATGAATAATAAATTGATATCAATCATCTAAAAAATTCTAAAATCCATTCCTCTCATTTGGATCATGATCATTTTCAAATTTCATTCTCTCCCCCATGTGAAACCATACATTGTTGTTTGTTTGAAAACCATATTTTTAGGATGGTAGATAACTTATTCACAGCCCAACCAAGGTCTTCCATCATAATTATAAGATGGAAAGTGTATGTTACCACTATCAAAAGCATTTTCAAATTAAAAATCTAAATATCAATCCAACTTGTTTTGAAAATATCTTTAGATCCAATCAGTTCCATACATCATACTTCTATATATTCTATAAAAAATTAAAATTTCATTTCATAAAATCAATTGTATAATATTGATGTTTAATTTAAAATATATTTATAGAACAAAGAAATGTTCAATTTATATGAAACAACAACTGACACAGTAGTCTACATGAGAGTCATAATATAGGAGACAAAAAATACTACATATATATATATATATATAACAAAATATATAAATATAAAACCATGATATTAAATTATGTTATTTCAATGAGTGATAATGTTTCAAATACATTGATATTAAAGGCTTCATTGTAAGAATAATCTATAGTTCTTGATGATTTAATAAACTATGAAGGAAGATAAAATGGTATAACTGGTCCTGTGAAAGAATATATAAATTCTATGTATGATGGAACTCACTCCAACCATTATTTATTAATAATATACTCAATGTATATAAGTGTGATTGATTGAGTATCACACCATAATGATGTATATTACACTATGAAGAAAAGGGTTTTGTTGCAATGAATAAGGACAACATACTTCAATCTTAGTGAATTTGGGGATGATCATTCCATAATGATTCATATAATTCCGTGATCTATATATTTTTTAGAATAACATGAAAATTTAGGCTGCATCCGAAAAGGATTCTATTTCTCTCAAGATCCGAGGAACTTAATCAACTTGTTGTGGTATGATTTGACAACTTTAATAGAGTGGGACACATGCCTAGACATTAATGGATTACTGGACATGCACAGAACATAGTTAGTGGTTCCTAATTAAGTCTTACTAAAAAAATGCTTGGGTGGCTATGAATATTGTGTAGATAATCTTCCCACTCTTATCGTAGTTTTAGGATGGAATGATTTTGATACTACCTAATCGATCAGTATATCTGAAATGAGAATAAATACTTGGATGGGGTGAGGAACAATGATTGTAGTCAAACCACACAAATTTTTATTAAGTATCTATTTTTTATATGTGATTGGTATTCTGGGTGATTATTTTTGTATAAATATATGATATATTTTAAAAATCTCATTTTTTATCATTATTGTGGTATTTTTAATTTGTGTCCTCAAATGGTAATTATTTTGGATGATTGTTGTTTAATATATCAATTATTAAAATCTTTTATATGTTAGTATAGTCTCAACATGTTATTACCTTATACTATACTAAAAATAGTCATTCATTAGCGTACATGGTGGCACACCTAATGAAATATGGAGACCTATTCTAGACAGTATTCATAGTGAGTTAGGTTTAGATATTATCATCTAAAAAATTAAATGATGAATGGATTCCGAAACAAATTTATAAGTTACTATAAAAGTGATTATGAAAAAGGAAATTATAATAATTATAATCATACTAATATTAATACATCATATCTCACATGTTTTGAGTATTTAAATACATTCCATATCTAGTTAGACCTCTAAATAATAATTAATAAAATAAAGTATACTATGATAAAAATTAAAAATAAAATACAATAAGCAACATGTTGGAACTGTAGTAACATAACTGAGTTTAATAGTGAATCAAAAATGATGTAGGAATCAATAAATATGTGACTTATTGATAATTAAACTTAATATTGATAATTAGGTTATGATTCTAAAATTGATATTAATATTTAATCTCTTTTTTATTGACATACTGAAAATGAAATTAGGGAATAGAATAAACAATTACAATGAGATCATTATAATTTATTAGTTAAATAAAGAACTAGGAGGAGTTAATAAGAAATGTTTTGAGAAAACATGGATACTTATCATTATAATGAGAAACTAGTAAACAATACTTATATATTTAATGAAAATTCATGTTAATACATAGATGATTTTGACATATGGAATAAAAACCATATGAGTGTATTAGAAGCTTTGATGAAAATATTTTATACTTCTGTTTATGATATTTTTTTGTCAAGATGACACATATATTAATGATGTAATGAAATAAAAATGTTATTTTTTATGAAGAGAAACTAAAAAAATGAATACAAATATCCTAATTTAAGGGTTCAAAGGTTGTATCTCCACTACTATGACTCTCAAAAATATAATTTAAGGAAACAATGTTAGTAAACACTCAATTATATTTCAAAAATATTTTAGTCACAAAAAATTGTATATTTTTATATCATTATCTTCTATAATTTTGGTTTGTATTTGTTAAAAATCTCAAAGGGTTCCAAAGTATAGCTTAAAAATAGTATTTGAATCAATGTGGAATTGGTAAAAAAGATTTATATTAATTTTTTTTATTATAAAAATTTACATTAATATCTTAAGAATTATTTATGGTATAAGGAAAGTCGGTGGTCTTGGTATATGTTGAGACACCATTCAAAATGAAGATCATAAAATGATGAGCCAGGGGACCAAAACTATACTCATTGTGTCTCACTAAGAAATCATATATTAAACCCTTTCAGAAGAAATCTTGGAAAAATATTTTTTCATCACCAATCAAAAAATAGAACCTATTTGTTTATAGAAACTACAAAAGAATATTATGAAAGTTCATAAGTATAATAGTAAATGAAGGATCTAGAACTCAATGATTTGATGCTGAAGAATTTTTTTATAAAAATAGACACTTGAGGATGGATCTCAATGGGTGGGTAAGAATAATGAATCTATCTTTGGGCTCACTCTAGAGAGAAATTAAAGGGGATGGGTGCATGCCATTGTGAGGGGAGCACTCAAGATAGAGTAGGGGAGCACTAATAAATATTGGATAAGGGAAGTTATGTCATGACTCAGGATGGGAGTGCTATAAGGGATCATAATAGAAGGAGGAGAGTATTTGGGATGCGATATATATGTGAGGAGGAGAGAACTTCCCACACTAAAATTGGTAAAAAAATCTATTCTAATGATTTCAAAAACAACTGGCATAGGTATGGTATGCCAATGGTTTTTATAAAACAATTATGACAGCCTTCACAAAACACCATATCCCAATAGTTTTTCAAAACCAATTGGAAAATGGTGTGTTTATACCCCATATTTACAATAGTTTATGTAACTTGATAAGTAGCTCATATTTTTGGTATTACATTCCTTTCATAATAGACATATTTAATGTTTAAAGTACCCAATTGTTCTATATTTATCATGGATAACATAGAATTTTAGTAGAATCATTGATGAAACATTTCATATGTATACATTTATACCATACTATTTCATATACTATGTATATATTGTGAATAAGGGGAATAAAACAAAATGAAATGAATTTATTGATAAGAATTGGCGAGATAAGGAAAGGTGAAGAACAAATAACATATTGACACCTCATTTTAGTGGGTGTGGAATAGAAATACAATGGGGTTTTATTATTCCCAATTTAGGTGTGTTGTTTTGTATTTAATGAGAAATAATTATCAATGTCGTTGGATTTCAATATGTTACTAAATAAAAATTATAGAATAAAAAGAATGGTTTGGAAGTTGGAAAAAGAACTGATGTAAGTTGAGATAGAGAAGGAATGATACCATGATGTTTGTGATGAAAAATCATTCCCAATCATTTTTTCATTTTGTATTAATTAAATAATTATTAGAATTTACATCTACAAATTTAGTTCGAAGTTTATTATCTTGGTTTTAGATTTTTGGATAATCATTGATATAAAATGAATAAAAGATAAAAATATTTTGGTACCATAGAAAATTCCTAATGATAAAATTTGTTTATCTCAATGATAAATTTTGATGTTGAAAGAGAATATGAAGATAATTATAAGGAAGTTATAATGTTAGAAGATGAATATTGAAGATATTTAGTTATATGATATGTTGTTTGGAAGATTACTAATGAACTCATATTTGGAAAAGAGATTAGAACTTCATAATATTAATTTACTCTTAATATGTTGTTGGTTGCATAGAACCTGTTGAATCTATTAGAAAAAAATTATTTCATTAAATAAAATATAGTTGTACGCCTGAGTAGCTATTCCATCATAAGGACAGCTAAGAAACTCATATGTGGAGCTATATTTGAGTAAAATAGAGGTGTTAACAAAGGATAATGTGGGTAGGAACTTACCTTTAGGAGTAATGGTTCCATTAAAGGATTTGGGGTAGACCAACCAATTAGTTCATTCATAAGGGGTTTTTTCAAAACAGTAATGGATCATTGATCTTGATAAATCTTTAGCATTCCTAAATGGAAATCTAATTTTGTTTGACGAAACATTTCATTGTTCATAATTTTAAATAAAAATCATATCATGCAAGAAATGACATCATGTATTTTCATAATACTACAATTATTATAATATAGGCCAATTTTATAATATGTATTTATTGTTTCACCATTAGAGGAGATGGAATCATGAGTTGTTATGCAACAATATATGGGGGAATTTTTTTATAGAATTTAATAGTCATGAAAAAATTATTTTTGACTATAGAAATCAATATATTCTATTTGATTATGGTTCTATAAATTTCTGAAGGTAAATTATATATATAAGTAGAAAAATGTTTTTAGAGGAAAGATTGAGAAATAATATCAGTATGAAGATCACAAAAATATTTGGAAACTGGATAATAAATGCATGATGAAGTATTTTACCCCATAAGAAGAAGATTTTGGATTTTTTTTCTCTTAAATATGTAAATTATAATTTCATGTGAGTGGTTGACTACTTTAAGAGATTAACTCCATGTTTTTAATACTTCTTTTAGAACATTGGAAGAGTAACTAAATGTCTAAAATAGTAAGTGAGTTTGTGAGAGTAAAACTAATCATTATAAGGGTCAGGAAAATTATTGGTTGGAATGAGTATATCAATATGGGTGAATTGAGTACCAAATAAAAATTATATTAAAAATGTATTTAAATAAAATCCCACTATAAATTTAAATATGGCATATTTCACCAAAATAGTAGTATAATATAAGTTATACTAATCTAGATAATTTGAAAAAAAAATATTAGGTCTATGGTAAAACAATATAAAATATTTTTTTCCTTTGAAATAAACATACACAATTAAGATAATATATACACACTGATTAAGAACATCTCTCAAATTAGTGGTTTTTTCATGAAGGGAAACATAGATTTAGTTTTATATTACATAAAATTATGAAAACAAAATAAATAAAAAAACACAGTGGAATTTCAATACAAGTTGTTCAACCTCAGGATGATAATTAGCCCTCTCCACTTGAAAATAATCTAATTGTAATTAGTTTATATAAAATAAACATTTTATCCACATCCTAGATCATGTTGGCCAATATTGTACCTATTATAATGTCCACACATGCCTCTTCCAATATTTTCGTGGGTGTAAAAAGATATAACAGGTCATACAAGACCTCTACCCCAGTTATTGTGGGACAAACATATAAAATATTTTTTTATAAGTTATGAAGTATCATCCAATTTAAATCCATAGATAGTGTTTTAAGAAAATATAGTAACTCACACTTCTCATGATGTAATGATAGATAAAACAAAGAAAGAAATTAAGAATGTAGAAATATTGTAATGGTCTGAATGATATTCTCTACAGCTTGTGACTCCAGGAATGTGATTTTAAAGAAGGATTGACTTGAGTTTTAGAAGTTTCAGAAAAATAGAGTGTCATAGAATCATTGATCTTGACTGTAGAAAGCTACTGGATATAAGACATGCTTTGGATTCCTCAGTCTGGTGTACAAAATACATACTAGGTATACACTTTTTCTTTTTGAAAGGTAATCTAGGCTCAATTCATCTGTCTATCTATCTATATGTGTCTAAGAATTATTTACCCAAGGGAGTCTACTTTTTCTTTTAAGAGTAGCAGTAGTGGAAAAGTGAATCAACATAATCCTAAACATCCTCATACACATATATTAATGAATTATATTGAGAAATTAAGAAACATGCACTAAAATAATTAGTGGCATTAAATATAATAAATTATCCTATAGAAATATGTAAATAAAAAAACATGATTAAAAGTATAGTGGAAGTGAGTCCTAGAATGGTGACTCTCTATCGGTGTCTAGTTCTATATGTGTGACACTGGTGGTGTGAAACAGGCGGTGTGACACTAGTGGCGTATCTTTATAACAATGACACTTATAGAGGTGGTTGTGATTGGTGGTGTTTCATCCCAAAAAAATTTGTTAATTTTTTTTCAAGCTATATGACTTCTTAGATAGTGGTGACTCATTTTGGATGGTGAGAATTGTCCTTTCCAGCGAGTCTTCATTGTGGTGAGTCTTCTTGGTAGTGAGTCTTCTTGATGGTGGCTCGTATATAGAAATATTTCACCAATATTTCTAATAATATAAAATAATAATAGAAAACATGAAGCTCATTAATTATTATAGTTATCCCGATTTAGTGATAATTAAAAATGGAGGAAAAAATATCTCCCTTTTATGATCATAAATCTTGGAATTTTATATTTCAGGCATCACTGGTAAATCAATATAGTACATTACATATGAAGTCAAAGATAAAGAAGAGTAAAATAAAATCCATAGATCTTATACCACATTTGGTATTGTAAAGAATATCAAAAAAAAGGGAAACATAAAAACAAAAAAATATGAAATTCAATAGAATGAGAGTGAAGAATATGAGTATAATTATGATGAAGAAAGTAAATGAAAAATACATCCCAAAAATTGTTCAACAAAAAATGAGATAAGAATTAATCCCTTGAAAGTCAATAAATCTTGTCAATGCTTCTTATAAGACTCATTTGAAAGATCCAATAGTGATTTTCCCCTATCCAGGGCTGATGAAGAGGGTTTAGGAGGAAGTCATGACGTAACTAAAGGAATTCTATTGGGTACTAAATGTACATATGAAGGAATATATACAATTGTTTAAGGATGTTGAAGCTCTTGAATGAGGATTGGATGATGGTGCTAGACTTATGGTTTTGGAGTTATATAAAATAGATTGAACATAGATTGATAAGGTGCAATAGGGTCTCTCGGCACTCCAAGATAGAAATTATCAGGGGTACATAATGGAGGTTTTAGGTGGGAAGTCACTAGTATGGCTTCATGATCTATAATTACAGTCCCATGAAAATAAAGAGAAGAATTTATAAGATATATGGACTCCATTATAATATTTCCACCATTCTACATAGGAAAAAATAAGTCCTTATTTTTTCCATCAAATGATTTAATAGAGTATCCCATACCTTTAACTAATCAACTTGTTCCTTAATGTCTCGAGTTATGGGAAAAATCCTTATATTTTATTCCAAAACATTAAAATGATAATTTAACCCATGCTAGGAAGAAATAAGAGAGATATAATACTTGATATCATTGGTTATAGTATCTCAGGCATATTCCATGTCATAAGCATACATGGTAATCAACATGACAACATGATCGTTGGTATACGTTATTTTGCTTAAGGTTTCATGAGGCTGATCTGAAGCAACAATTGAAGAACAAGCTAAAACAATATGAAGAGCTTCTCTAACTAGATATCAGTGCAGCTCAACAACTAATATAGGAGCGATCTCACTAGAACCATCCAAATATATCAAATAAATATCAATATATTGTCGAAATAAAATCTCATCAACAAACTACTCTAAACCCACAACTTCCATCTATTCAGAGACATGTTGTACAATAGAAGAATAAATTCTCATTTTCTCAACTAAAAAATGATATGAATCATTTTGATGAAAAAAAATTATTTTCTCCATAAATAGAATCATTTACATTTCAACTATCATGACTTGTGGATTTCTCCACCTCAATAGATTCACACCCTTTGTTCTAGAAGCAACATCCATTTGTCCAAAAAACTCAGCCTCTCTTTTGATCTGGAAATATAACCACTATGAGAATTTATAAGATATTGAGTAATATCAAAATAAAAACATCTAATTTTCCCACTAGAATTATCATGATATTATCCTCCAACACCATCATCATCATTTACACTTCCTTCTTCATGGAATTCATCAGTATTATATTCATATGATTTAGAGATACTTTTGAACTGATCTTCATGACAGACTTCAATATCTTCCACATCACCTTTTAATAAATTATCTCTCTTAGGAAGAGTAATTGGTGGGCTAGGAACACCATATGTGATAGAATAAGAACTAGGAGATAGGTTAGTGTATCTTCCCTCATATACTATACAATCCATTTCTTCTAAATTATATGTTTCCTTCTCATCAAAATCGAAATATTTGACTGCTTCATCCAGCTCCAATACAGGATCAACATGATTTTTTGGTATGGTAGGATGGTCTACAGGGTTGAACTCATCATATTAACTTTCTCGGATAGTAACCCAATATATTCCCGTGGGTTCCAGCTGATCTTCATCCTTCAAAAAAATATCCTTTTGATTTAAAAAACACCACAGCCCACTATATCTTCTTAATTTTCATCAACTAGGCCTTTTTCATTAATCCTGATATAAATCAATTTAGGATAAACAAGAGAATTTGATTTATAGGTTCGTTTAATAATTTATAAAATATAAAGTAGAAGATATTTTCATAGATTTATAGTTGATCCTATTTTCATAATAAAATGAAAATCCACATATTTAAAACTTATGGTGGAAAAGTTACCCTTTATTAGGAAAAGAAAGTGTTTGAAAAACATGAAGAGTATTATTCACTCTCAATATAACTTAGAAGGAATCAATATTCTAAATGTTACATATCCATTCAACAAGGAAATCAATTCTATATTGATTAAATCATCACCATCATTTGTAATGGTACCCTGGTAGTCATTGAATACACATTTATATGGGACTTTTAAATAACCATCCCACTTCCATGAAGAAAATGATATTTTATGGCCATTAACCCTACTACTTAACATGTAATATTATAATTATTATTCAAAACCAAACTCCAAATACTGGTAGAACTCACACACAATCTTAAGAAGAAAGGGTCTCTTATTTAAAGAAAACCAATCCATCCACTCATGGTTCTGTTTAACATTCAGAACTAGGGATAAACATGAAAGAAGCCATTCTTCATCAAATAAATTTTTGGGTACAATAAACCTCTTTCAAATCATAGGTTTAATAGGTTTGATAGGTGCTGGAATAATCAGTTCTCCTATCAAATTCTTTATAGAATGTTACTAATTTAGATATGGCTCTGAAGGTTGTTTAATTTTGGACATTGAATTTGTCTTGGTTAGCTCCGTCAATGGTGAAAGGAGGTTCAAAATGTTTTAATAAAAATATTAACTAAGGATTGAGAGAGAAGGGTCTGAGAAAAGATTGAGGGTTGGAAATAAATAAAGTGTTGAATTGATCATTTAGTATTTTTAGAGATCCTGTAAATAAAAATCTAGTATTGGGATAAATTTAAATCGAATTATGAAATAAACTGTAATGAATATAAAAACTAGTGTTTTGAAATGTAGAATTTTAAAAATTTACAAAGTAAAGAAAAAATAATGGTGTGACTTAAATCAGCGGGAAGTCCAATGGTGAGAGGTCCAATAGTGAGAAGTCTAATAGTTAGAATTACAGTGTTATTAATACCAACTATGAGATGTCTTATGGTGTGAAGTCCAATGACATTACATTCACTATGGTGAGGAATTCAAGATGATGAGACATTCAAAATGGTTATATATTAATAATGGTGAGTCCTATAAAATTTAACACAACCAAAATTTATCATATCTAATTCATTTTTAATGTAACTCTCCCACTAAAAATTCACAAGATTAGTGAATATACCAGAAAAATGATGTTCTGTACTGATGTACTCAAGAGATATATCACCCTATTAAAAATAATTTCTCATAAAGTTATGTCATACATGAATATGTTTTGTTTTAGAATGTGACACTAAATTATTACAAATATTAATAGTGCTTCTATTATCATAGTTTATATGAGAATGTGTGAAATGATATCAATAGTTTATTAATTTGCATTTCAACCAAAAATTATGTGAATAGTATCTACCAATAGCTATGTATTTAGCTTCAGTATTATAAAGTGAAACATAATTTTCATTCTTACTAAAAAATTAAACTAGGCACATTCCTAAAAATTTACATGTTCCAGATGTTCTTTGACTATCTAACATACATCTAGCAAAATTAGTATCTCAATAACTAACTAAATCGAATTCTTGTCCTCTAGGGTAAAACAATCCTAAATTGGTAGTATATTAGAGGTATTTGAAAATACTATTTACATTATCCAAGTGAGACTCTTTCAGATAAACATGAAAGGTACCACACATACATACATTAAACATAACATCAAGTCAGCTAGCTGTAAGATAGAGAATACCTCCAATCATATCTTTGTAACTGGTTTGATCCCCTAGTTTCCCAACATCATCAAGATCCAATTTATAGGTGGTATGCATAAGATTATTACTACTTTTATTAATATTCATGTTAATGTGTTTTAAAAGATATATTGAATATTTAAATTTATTTAAAATGATTCCTTCTTTATTTTTTAAAATCACAAAACCAAGAAATATTTTTAATTCACCCATTAAACTAATTTTAAATTCATTTTTCATCATTTTAAAAAAAATTAGTACATAAGAACTTTTTTGAATATCCAATAATTATATTGGAAACATATATTTTTATTTCTAAAAAATATTTTTAAATTTGTTTTCTAAAAAGTTTAAGATAAACTATACGTTTTCATAAACCTTCTGAAATAAGAAAATGGTTGAGCTAATCTCAGCAAGATCTATGAGCCTGTTTCAAACTAGATAAATAATTTATTAATTTAGAAACATTATTTGGAAAATGTGTATTTTGAAAACCAGGGGACGATCAACCAATAAATCCTCAACTATATACCCATTCATAAATTCACTCTTGACATCCATTTGATAAATTATGAAATATAAATGAGTTGTATAGGCTAATAGGATTATTATGGATTCACGTCTGGCTACTGGTAAAATGGTTTCCTTATAGTCTATTCCATATTCTTGACTGGAAACTTTTATTACTAGTCTAACATAATTTCTTACTATAGTTCTTGATGTATCTTACTTGTTTCTAAACACCGATTTAGTGCATATAGACATGGTGTCCTTGGGTATATCCACTAGTTCCCGCAATTAATATATTTAAACATCATATAATTTTGTTTCCATTTCCATAACCCGGAATTCATCATTGATTGCATCATTGATGTTCTTTGGTTCAATCTTGAGATAATAATGCTTGATGATCTACCTAGATTCCAATTGATTCACTTGTCTTTATACTTCTATCTATGTCTCCAACTATAAAATCTAAACGATGGTACATAAGGGTCCCAATAGATCTAGAAAAAGTAGGGCTAGTAATTTTAGGTTATTGTATAGGTTGAAGTTCTGTAAATTCTAGAAATTACTCATAGCTAAATTATTTCCATGAATTTTTTCCAACAAAATCATTTGTTTTTAAATTCATGTTCAAATATGTTAAATCACTTCCATGGTTTTCTTGATAGTTCATTGGATTCTATGGATCTTTCTCATCAAGTCTGATGTGAACTGACTCTTCCATAGTCTTATTTCTTTTATTAAAAACATTATAAGATTTAATTTATTTTAATAACCTAGGAAAACTCTTACCTCAATTTTTTAAGAAACATTTTCTGGATTATCCATAGTGTTAAGAATAAAATATTTTCAACCAAAAACTCTTATTTAATTCACCATGTAATTTTTATTATTGCAATTATCGTAAGAGGTATTTTTCATGATAGGTCTAATTAAAAAATTATTAATTATGTAAAAGAATTTTTTCATATCCTCTTTCGAAAAATAGATAGGTAAATCATATTCATTTAGCATGGTTAGAGATATTTATTGAAGAGTTTTAATCATTATTTCTGTAACTCCATTCTGGTGAGGGGTCCTAGAAGCAGAGAAGTTGAACTAAATATATTTTTTGAAAAAAGTAAGGTTAAAAGTATTTATTTTCAAACTCATGTCCATTGTCACTTCTTAGGGTCATAATTCTATGTCCACTTATGTTTTCTACATATCAATCAAACATGGTGAAATATGACCTAGCTTTACTTTGGGGAGATAAAAATAATACCCAAGTACATCATAAGAACTCATCTTCTAGTATATAAAAATAGGGAATCACATTATGAATTTAAACTCTAGATGGTCCAAATAAATCCATATGAACCAACTCCAAAGGTTGATAAGTTGAAACATCATTCATTGATTTAAAATAAATATTCTGTTGTTTCTCTTTTTAACAAGGGCTGCATACTTTTTCATTTGGAAACACGTTTTTGGTAATATCCTTGACTAAACCCTTAATAATAATCTTCCTATATTGGTAAATATTACAATGTCCAAGCCTCCAATTCCAAGTCCAATATTAATTGGGAAAATCATTCAAGGGGGAATCATTTTGAGAGATTAAAGAAATATGATAAAAATCATAAACAAATTCATTCCTTAAAGTATTAAAAACTATAACATCTTTAGTATCAAAAAATTTTTACATTAATTGTTCTCAAATTTATGAAAAAAAAATCATCGCATAATTATGAAATACTAACCAGGTTATACTTCCAACCATCAATAAATGGTACTCTATAAATTAAAACTAAATTTTTGTTACGAATTTGGTCAAGAATAATGATTTTCACATTATCATTATAAACAAAGGTGAAATGAACACAATAAAACATTATTATATTCTTGAAAATATAGTAGTATCCTTTCATATTCCTTGAACATCCACTATCAATTACTATAGACTTGTATAAGAGGTCTTCACGAAGTTTTCCAACTAAAAATAAATTATACAAGAAATGATTTGGGTACACAAATTTTCATGTGTCAGGAAGTGTAAGTAACCAGGGATTTAGAAACCCATATTTTTTAACATTAATCTTGTAAACATATTGTTATATTTTGGAGAAAAAATCTTTGTTTAGTCCTATAGAAAAATAATTAGAAGTAAAGTTTTAGGATTGGATAATGGAACATATGTTATTTTTACTACTCTTCTTTTTCCTGGTTGCTGTCTAATACAAGTAACATATTTTGGATCAAATTTGTTTCCTAAAATCATATTAATATCTTATCCTATATTTTTAAGTATTTCTATGTCCTTTAATTTTTCATTTGAAAAAATGTGTTTAGTATTTTATTTTAGTAACTAAGAATTTTTTTTTGTTTCAATATATAAATTAGATTTAATATTTGATGTTAAATCATGTTGTCACTTATGAAGTTTGTACATATCCTATTGTTCATTAAAATTATCTTCCATAATTGTGAAATATTCAAAAATCTCTTCTTGGGAAATGTTATCACCATTATGTTCATTCTTATAATTATTATAATTATGTTTATTCAATAAATCAGAAACAACAAGTACCTCAGAGAAATAAGTCATCAAGAACAATTATGCTCGATCTAAATTTTTTTCATCTGATGAATCAAAATCACTATATTTTTCTTCAAAATAACTCCAAGTGGTTTTCATAGCTCTATTAATATTTTGATCCTTGTCATCACGCATTGTTTTTTATTTTATTTTTGGACATTCTTCCCTGATATGTCTTTTTCTGTTACATTCATAACATATAATTTCCCTAGTTCTATTATCCTTATTCCAATCCTTTTTTTTGTTTTCCTTTGATGTCTTATTTTCCTTTATAATTTCACTATATATAAAAATCTAAATAAAATTTCTTGAACCTTCTGGCCAGGTGTGCCATATCTTCATCACAGCTCGTAGGTGACTCAATGTCACATGAACATTCAATTTGGTTACTTTCCTTTTATTTTTCTCTCTGTTCGAAATAGTAGTCTTTAAGGATACTGAATTTCTTTTAGGATCATCATTATTCTCTCAGTTTCCTTTGATTTCCTCTCCATAAATCATCATCTTAACAATCATCTCCTTTACATTATGTTTTCTAATATCACATTACTCTCTAATCAAAATAGATGTACCTCTCCATCTTTCTGGAAGTAATCATAGTAGTAACATAATTTCATCTTTATCAGACACTGGATTGTTGAGCGATACCATAGTTTTAATAGTTTCAATAATCTAAAGATACATGTTTAAGATTAGTTCATCAAGATTTATACTAATATAATAATACATTATAATATTTTTATTTAGTTTCATCTCCTTATCATTAGTTATTCCCTCATGTGAAATAGGTAAATTTTACCAAATATAAAAATTAGTTTTAAAATATAATGTTATATTAAGTTAGACATATTCAAAATCACAACAGTGGGTATCCAATATTTATAGTTATTTTTATAAGAATTCGTAGTAGCATCATCCAATGTAACTCAAGTAGTTGCAGGCAGTTCATATCTGTCTTCAATAACAGTCCTGATTTCAAAACCCATAATATCTATATGAATTTTCATCTTTACCATCCACTAGGCGTAGTTATTTCCATTGAAAAATGAATTTATATTGGTATAAAAATATTCTACTATATTTTCCATTTAAAGAGTTAAATTTAGAACTAATAGAAATTTATTATATTGAAAAGTTTTAAAAAATCAAAGTTGAAATATTTTCAAAATATTGATACGAGTGATTAAACCATTGATACCAAATATTGGCAGGAGTCAAAAAAATCAAGAAGGGGTGATTTGAGTACACAATAAATGTTCTATTAAAAATGTATTTAAATAAAATCCCCCCAAAAAATAAAATACAGACTACTTTACCAAAATTATATATTTATATAAGTTTTAATTATTATTAGGATTTATCAAAAAATTGATTAGGCTTGAGTAAAACAATATAAAATATTATTTTATCCTTTCAAATCAATATACCCAGTTAATCCCTTATATAGACAATTATTATGATTAATTATCAAAGTTGTTTTTTTTGAAGATAAAACAGATTCAGTTTTATAGTATAGAAAATAATGAAACAAAAGAAATCAAAAAACACAGTGTAATCCGAATACAGGAGGTTCAATATCAATATGACACTTGGACATATCCACTTTAAAATCACCTACTACCATGAAATTTATATAAAATAAACAATAGATTCAAAACATTGATATGGTTTTACAGAAATATACCAACTATCTAGACCACATAGGCCTCTTACTAAGTTTTCAGGGGAGTAAAGAAAATAAAATATGTCATACAAGACCAATACCACAATTATCATGGGACAAATAGTTAATATTTTTTTTTGATAAGATATCATTTATATTTTAGTTTAAATCATGATATATTGTGTGTAGAAAATTCAGTAAAAAATACTGTTCATATTATAAATATTGGAAAAATAAGTATAGAAATTAATAATATTGAAAGGTTGGGTATCCCTAAATGATATTATCTACATAACATGACTCCTTTAAAGTGATTCTAACTAAGTATTGATACATGTTTCAGATGTTTTAGAAAAATGGATTGTTGTAGATTATTTGTTTTTGACTTCAGGATTGTACTGGATGTAATATTTTCTTCATCTTCCTCATTCAAGTGTATGAAGTATGTAGTATTTGATCACTTCTGGTTATTTAAAATAATTATAGGCTCTCTTCATGTTTTCAACTCTCTGAGTGATACTAATAATAATTTTCCTAAGAGATTCTTCTTTTTAATTTAAAAATAGCAACAACTGCAAAAGAATTCAACTTAATCCTCTCCATCCTGATACACATACATCAATGCATTATTTTGAAAAATTAAGGACCAATTATTAAAATAATCAATGGTATTAAATTCAAAAAACAATCCATTAAATATTTTTAAATCAAAAATATAATTAACAGAATAATTGTGGGGAGCCCTATAAAGGTGACTCTTGAGTGATGTTTAAGTCAGGTGGGGTGACATGAGCGGTGTGTCACTGTAGGTGTGACACTGGTGGTGTGTCCTAAGAATGGTGACACCTATGGTGGTGTCTAAGTCTGGTAGTGTGTGGTCCCAATACACATTCAATTTTCATTCTAGATATATGAATTCCTTGATGATGTCACAATGTGATGGTGATACATCATTGGAAGATTCTCATACATTTTCAAATTTTCATATCATTAGTGAACATTATGGATGATGATACTTCACCCAAGTGGTGATTCTACTTGGCGAGGAGTCTTATTAGCATTGAATCATAAATAGTAAAAAATTTCCAATTTGTATCATAATATTAAATTCTTATAAAAAACATAAAACATGTTACTTATCATAGTAAACATGATTTAGTTATCATTGAAACAATGAGACCAACAAAAAGTTTGTAAGTGTAAATATAAACTAAAAATATTTATCATGATTTCAAGGGGGAATTTTTAATCAGATGATTCTATATTGGGTGCTCGAAATCATATAGCATGATCTTGAAATTATTGATTCTATATGTAATGAAAGAAGGAAATTTTGATGAGTTTTCTCCATGAAGTGTGGATAAACTATGGCTGATATATATATTGAACCATGCATATGTGGATTTGATTTTATAAAGGGATTTTGTGGTGGAAATAGATTATTGAAGTCCCTGATGTTTTAAAATTATATATATGTACATTTTTTAATATATAATAAACAAACAACATAGAGGTTTAAAATTAAAATATCTCACGAGTTTTCAATTAATTAGAATTGTGGTAATTTGCAATAATATTTTTATGTGTTACATAGAATACAAATAATTATGAATAATAGAAATAAAAAACCAATGATAAATTATTTATGTGTATATTTTGTAGGATTAAGTATATAATATAGAATAAAAATGAAACAACATTCCAGATAAGAAAATCTTATGTATTGATGAAAATAAGGGATGACCCAATAATGATATTGTCTCAGAAAAATTCTTGTCAAATAAAGAGTGGTATAAAGATTATTCCATTTCACTAAAGAAGAAGAATAATATAGAAGAATGTATCTATTTTTGAAATCTAGTACACATGGGAAGAAAACGTTTCTTACATCCATAAAAAAGAATAAGAGGATGAATCATTTCAAAAATACCTCAGGTTTTTGTTATTTGATATTATGAATATGTTGTATTTTATGTTGCATATAAAAGTGGAATAATTGAATAAGATTTATGGTTTGCTTATATAAAGAAAAATAATATTTTTTTGTATGCTTTTTTACATGAAAAAAATAAGGGACTTTCCACTATATAAGGGAAGAAGAAAATGAATGATTTATCGCATTTACATCCTAATTATATTCTAAATTTGTAAAGTACTATTTGTGTTGATTACCCCCATTCTATATAATTGTAAAGTGTGGGATACACTATAGTTTGGGAGGCATCATACATAATTAGTAGATTTGTAACAATATTTCAAGATACTCCCTTCCCATTTTCATTTATAGGTTTAGTACTAGTGGGTCCTTTGATCATGGTTTTTTTTATCCCGTAAAGGAGTGGCCTTTATATTTTACTTTTGAACAATGAAAATATCATATGTCATCTATAGGAGTGTGTGTATAGATGTTATGAAGAATAAAGGTAAGATGAGAGAAAAATATAACCACTCACAAAACTATGTATAGGTAAATAATGGGATAAATATAAAAAAATGATTAAAATACCCCAATACTAATTCACACCCCTCTCAATGTTCAGGATACCCAAAGTGATCATACTCATACATTAAACTTACTGAGAAAATTACATTATCAATGATAGATGAATGATTAGGAAACACATGGATCACCAATACAATAAAGGTAGTTCAGTTAGAGTAATAGAATATGGGGAATGGACAATTAGGTGTTCAATAAAGAAGTGGGTTAGGTTGAGGGTGAGTGTTTTATAAAATTTTAAAACAATATATTTAATCAAATTATATATTTTAATAAAATATACTAGGAGATCATTATAGTGTCATTATACCTCCACCGAGATAATTGTGACCTTCCCCTAGTTTCCTAGGGAATGTTCCACTAGCCTTCCCACCAGACGCTTAGAAAGACGCCATCAAGATTTTCATGGTTTCTGTTACAACTATAATGTGATATTTGAATTACTCAGAACATTAATCCATACCATGGGTTCCCTACCACTATTATTTCACCTCTCATAATTTACATTTAACACCATAATAAATTCCAAATACATCTTCCTACGACCCTAACGTAAAATTCAAAAATCCCACCATTTTTAATTAATCAGATCCTAGGATGATCCTTGATTCCACTTACTCATAAAAATGATACATTAAATATTAATATTGAGTGTTATAATTAATATTTCCATAAATTGTTTAGTGATTTGAATGTTATTTCAGATGTAAATAGAGTGAAAAATGTTTAATTATACACCTAATATTGTTTAAATTTAATTTTGAATAATCATTATAAATTTATTAGGCTAAAAATTAATTCACATGTAATGGGTATAATTTAATTATTTGTACCAAGGGAAAATATAAATTTTAAAATATTAATTGTTTATGGATTCATCAAATAGAAATAAAATGATTACTAATAATCTTACAGTGTTAAAAAATTGTATGTATCTTTAAGGTTTAATATTAAAATTTTAATTTATTAGATCTTTAAAAATAATTAAAGATGAAAATTTAATATGTGAAATTATTTAGGGATTGAAAATAGTTTTTGGGATATTGAATTCAAAACTAAATTTATATTAAAAAATGTTACTAAAAATAATATTTATTATGATTTTATCTTGAAAAAATTAATTATATGTTCTATTTATGATTGAAATAAATGTACTGAGTCACCAAACATAAAATAATAGCATGACAATTTTAAATGAACTATTATAGCAATGATCTCAAACACCAAATGAAAGTGAGTGAATGTGGGAGTACACATTACATTTGATAATATCTACCATTTAGATATTTTTATAATGTTAGATGAAAGAAAAATATGTCATGCTAATTATGTCTATATGGAAATGAAATAAGTAAGATTATGTGTATGGAATCAAGGAATTTAATTTTCAAACTAAATATGAAATGTAAAATAATCAAACACATATCATTCCATCATTATACCAATATTATTATCTTACTACTGTGTTTACATGATTATTTCATGGTTCACTACTAAAACCAAATAAATCTCCATGTTCCTCACTATCCACTCACTATTTCTAGAAAGGTAATAATATTTTTTATAAAATCCATGAAAGGATAGTAATTGTGGACAAAAATAAAAATTATATAGATGTATCTCTTTAGTTTAATAACTATATGAGAAAAGTGTTCATCCACCCAAGTCACTAGATCATAAAAATGAATATCCATTGTATGACTATGTTTTTCCAAAATTCCTTATATATTAGTGTTTACACACACTCTCTTGTTAATTAAAAGTATCAGTATTTTCCATTATTAATTTTTTTTATTAATATAATTTTTTATTCTAAAGGAAATATAATATTCTTCACTTGTTAAGGTATTTGATTCCTTGATTTTCACTCTCTAAAATGGTCTATAATTTTTTTTCCTTCTTTGAACTAAGGTATAAAAGCTAATTTTATCCATATTAATAAAAAAATTTAATCAATTGAAATATATTTATATTGACCAAAAAAATTAAAAAATCCCATAAAAATAATTCATGATGAAAAGGATCAAAATATTTTATTGATTTTTTATTTATTTTTATTATTTATTAAACTACCAAATGGAATGTAAATATTCTTTGTATTGATATCTTGCTTCAAAAAACTAAAAAAATCACAGAACTCATTTACTTCCTCAAGTATGTCATGGTATAAATTGAAAATGTCATGATCTATCTTAAGAGTTTCTCAAAATACATGACACAAGTCTTGATTGATCATATAAAATTTCATATCTTCTTCAAACATGACATAAACTGTAACACATAATCATTTATCTACTTCATGTATGTTGGTATTTTTCTCACAGTTAACAATTCACTCATGGAAATTATTTAACATAATAAAAAATATTTATTATACTTCCCATAATTGTCTAAACATATCTATACCTTTGAATATTTATTCAGTTACCATAACATTTAAAAATTTAAAAATATTATTTATATTATATTTTAAACTATCATTTTTACTTCTATATAATTATAGATAGAAATTCACCAGGTTAAAAAACCTATAATAAAAAATATATAAATACTCCCAAAATCCATTAGGACTAACAGTCTGCCAATTTACGTTCTTATTTAACCCTTATCTCAACTCAACCTTAAAAAAATCCCGAATTTCATTACCTTACATTTATAAATATATCATATGCATGTTTATTTTTTCAGAACACAAAACCATTACTTAATAATGATATAATTTATTTTATATAGTTAACTCTAGTTTCAATTGAGTTAATTTTAAGTGTGAGAAAGAAAAGAAAAATTAATTTCCATTTAATTAACTTTAATGGGTTGTGTAACATAAAAAAAATTCCACTATCTTATAAATCATCACACCTATTATATTTTTATTCTGAATATTTTCCATAAATACTTTATTTCTATCATAACATCTTCAGGATGTAATTTTTTCACTCTATCTATTTCTCATAAACAAATTCTATGAATGATAAATTGAAATTTATATATAGCTAATATTCATTACATTTTAACTTCCTTAGGGATTCTATATAACATTACATATGTTGCTAAGGTGATAGAGTTACTTTAACACTAATCAATTAAATATAGGTGGTTTAAACCCAATGTTTAATTGGTTCATCTCAAATACTGGTTTTGAAAGAGGATTGATGGATATATAATATGGTTAATATCTTATTGAATTATATTCCATTTTGATAGTGTATTTTTTATAATCTCTTCAACTATTTTATTTTCATATCATAATATTATTTGTATATTATTATTATAATATATTTTTTAAAGTACTAATAATACTTTTTTATCACATTATTTCATCATTGGATTATTTACGTCCAAACTAATATCCGACAAATATTTCTTCTCCCAAATGAGTGATGTATATTATATTGTACATCCAATGTAGTCAGATTTACCATATTAATAAAATTAACTATCATTCTTCTTCCATAGTGATCCAATACATTTATTTCCAACTAAAAATATATATTTTGGTTATGGTTTTTCTATCCTCTACATATCCATTCCAGTACATGTTACTATATTCTACTAACTAATAATTATTTTACACTATATAAATAAATCCACAATCATAGGTTTCATTAATATGTAATATTATTTTCTTTACTACCTTGAGGTGTTCATTCTTCAAATAAATATAAAAAATTATCTTTACAACTTCATTCATGTACTATAACTGGTCATATTATCGTTAACTAAGTCAAGATGCTCATAATTATTTAACTACATGTTATATCTACAAAATTTTCAATATCAGTATTTCCAAATTTATTTTTAACCATTATATGTTTTAATAACTAAATTATACCTTTCATTTTAAAAAAAATTCAAATATTTATTTTCATATTTCAGTTGAGAGATAAATATTTACTCACCAAATTGATTTACCTAAATCACAAGGAAATTCATAATCTTCATAAACATAAAAATGTAAAATTCTAATATTATAATAAATTAAAATTGAACATATGACTTTGTTTTACTTCTTCCAATGATAATATCATCAACATAAAAACATTTCATCAACTGCACAATCTTTATAATTTTCAAATAAATATTTTTCTCATACCACCTCTCTTGAATCACATATTCACCATATATGAATCCAATTGGTCTTATCATGAATTAGGAACTTTCTTCAAGCCATGTAATATTTTTCATAGGTGACATCCCATATCAAAATAAATTTCCAGTTGAAAACTAACTGATTTTTTAATAAATTCATCATCCAATAGAAATATTTTCAATGATATTTCATTCATATTTAAATGATTTTTTTAATATTATTTTGATAATAAATATATAAAATAGGTAAATTAATTCATGTATTACCATAAAACTAAATTTTAATTCATATGAATACATTCAATATAGGTATATCATTAATATGAAATCCATGACCTGATTCATACCACAATTACCTGATAATCCGGATCATTCATAAACAACATTTTTTTCTAATATGCTACGTTCCCATAGTCTTTTCAATATATTACATGTCTTGATCTTTTCAGTCGGATGTAAATATTCAATTACATATTCCCACATGAGTTATATTTTTCTATCTATTCAAATTAACAATAACCCACTTCACTAAAAAGTAACTTTTTATTTAGAATAGTGGAATAAAACCCCCATGAAAAAACTAAAGGAATCTAGGGGGATGGTAATGGTGAATACTGAAATAATCTCCCTTAAAATGAGTTTATAATCATTTTTATGTGAACCAAGATATATATATAAGATGAAATACTCACTAGAAACCACCTTGTTGTCTAGTGCATCAGAAAAAAATACGTTACCCTCTATCCATGTATGGCTTGCAATAATTACCTTATTCAAAAATGATTTATACTTCATGATTAAATAGGTCAAGTCCCAAGGCTTGTTAGAAATTCACTAAAGCAACCCAACTACAATTTTAAAATCTGAATCCACCTCTATAATGCTGAAATTTAAGTGTCTACACAATTGGAGATCGATAACCATGACCAATTATTCCACTTTTGAGGAACTACCTATGTTGTAGAATGATTTGAATCCCAACAATACAGAACCACATTAATCATGAACGATTTCACCCCCACCTCATATTAACTTCAATGAATAACACCTCCACATTATGATTCAACCCCAATGACGGAGCCTTCAAGTTATTCCATGCCCCCAAATTGTTACATTCATTTATCTTAACATTAGTCACCACACTTGGGTGGATTTCGTGCAACGAGTTTGAGGCCTCTTATTAGGGATGAGAGCCCCAATCTATGACACCAGATATTTCACCTAAATCTACATGAAATAGATTGAGTAATAATTCCATTATCTATATTTGTTCATTCCCTCACAGATAGTCCAACGTCACAAACAAAAGGCCTTTCTAAGAGCCTTCACCAGAGTACTGATAAAAAAAATTCCATGAAACCATGAATTAGTGAACTATGAAACCCCATTCCCAGATATAGAAATATCCATTCAATGTCCATGAAGACTGCGGATACAGTGAGATGGGTCTCCTCTAAATAATAGATTAAAAATAGTTTTATATCTTGAAGTAGATTATCACCAACATAAATATTCTAATCGAATACCCTTAAAGGAATTCTTCATAAAAAAGAAATTTGTGTTTTTAATTTTATAAATATTCATTAATATATTCAAATTTTGAGTTATTTATAATAATTTTATATTTTTATTCAATAACCTTTATATCACAGCTTTATAAAATATTATTGATACTCATATTTATTCAATTCAAATCCTTTATGTTTATAAAATAATAATTTTATATAAATTTATCATCAATATCAACATTATTTATTGGAACACTTTCCTTTCTTTCTAATAAAAATAATTCATTAAAATATGCTAAAAATATTTTTGAGTTAGTTTTCTTCCATTTTGTATCTCATATGGTGTCACCTTTTATCCTAAACATGGTAATTCGTAATTTTAAATCAATGATTGGGTCTATTAATTTAAATAATGTCATAATAGAACATTTTAATTAAGATAAATTTTTTACATGTTAAAATAATTTGAATTTATTTTTTAAAAATGTTTTTTTGGATTTTTCAAAAATTAAGATTTTTGCATTATTATATTATTTTAAAAATAAATCGCATTAATAGAAATATCATTTATTTCATTTTATTAATCAATGTGTATTAATTAATCTTAAATATTCATTGTGAGTATGTCATAAATACCACTAAATGCAATCCATTTTCTCTTTTTTGAATGCATGAACATGATGAATTCTATGTAATCTTAATTAGTAATGAATAAAATCTAATATTTTTTCACTTTAGTTACGTTTTTTCAAGTGAATAAACATGTATGGATAATAAAAGTAGTAAAATCTTGGGGATCACATGTAATTTTGTTTTTTATAATTTAAAACCATTTTAACATTCATCACAGGTAACAAAAATATCTTCATTACTTTTCAAATCTATTATATTTTTTTCTATTTTAATATAGGGATTTTATTAAGGTTTTTAATGAATTTGGAAAAATATTATGATTTTTTTATTTTTTATAGTGAAGTAAAACACATTTTTTATTAACCAATAGGTAAATATTTCTAATAGATATACTACCTAGAATTATGGAATCTCTTAGTGAACCACTTATTATTGAATGATACTTTTTATCTAGATTAATATAATTGAATCACACTAAAAAGATTTAGATTATGTCTATCTAAAAATTGTACATCAATATTTTAAAATATATTTAAGAATATCATAGACTTTATTTATATTACAATCTTTATAAATATATTATTATTAGTAGAACCTTTCTATCCACCAAATTCATTAATTTTTTAGAAATCTCACACTTCCATTCATGTGTGATGAAATCAAATATTAATGAACCATTTACTATAAATTTTTTCATTTTATAAAAAAAATGTCAAATATATTTTATTTATCATCTTAATTATTTTTATTCCACAAAATTTATTAATGATTAAATATATTATCTAGCCTCACTTAATTTTTTGAAACACAAAAAAAATAATTTTTTTCCTCCCACACTATGTATCAAAATTTTAATTATTTAGTTAGTTTTATTCATGGACACATTTTCAATATTTCTCTATATTCAATTAGATTTTGTTAACAATCCTTTATACTTTTACCAAAATTCTTTATAGTCATAGTTATAATAAAAAGATTATAAAACAATGTTATTTCTTCTATGTTTTGTTGGATATGTTGTTATAAATATATTACCTCCTTTAAAATACTTTACTTCCTACTCATCCTATATATTATTTATGATATGTTAATAGAATCCCAAATTATCCATATAATTAAAACAACATTAATGTAAAAACATATTATATTTAATACTAACTTAAATAATAGGGTTCCAAAATTTTTATTATTATTAATGATTTTATTTCCATATTTGCTTTTGTTTTTCGAAATCCATATCCTTTTGGAGTTATCCCATTTAGCCATCCCAATGGGTGTTTTGGATATGTGACCTTAATATATGAGTGAAATAATCCCCAAGGTAAGTTTGATTTCTTTTAACAATCACTTTTCATGTTAATGTTTATATTTTTCTAATCTTAAATATCTATAACAGAACTATTAATTCTAAACATTATCTTTTTTCCATTATTCTAGATTTAGTTTTTTGCATAAAAATTATTCATTTTGACCATTTTTTCATTAGTGGATTCAATAATATTATCGATTTATTTAATACAGTATATAAAATAATTAATTAATTTTTATTATTATTTTATATTCAAATCAATCTCAATCACTATTTAATATTTTCATGACCAATTAAGTTACCATTGAATAATCATTCAAGTATATTGATATCACATTCAATATATTTAGTAAATTCATAGGTTTAATTAAACATAGTACTAAAATCATTGTTATTTTTTTTATAAATATAAATCCTTAAGATATTAGTTTAGAATTAATTTTATATTAAAAAAACATTCAAGTTAACTTTTAACTTTAATTACATACTTTAATTCATCTACCAAAAAAACAAGAATATTATTTGAATAAAAATAAAATATAGTTAACGAATTATATAAATAATATCCATTATCATTGAGGAGTCATAAATAAAAAATATATAAATATTTCCACATTTTAGATTTATTTTCAATAGTTATAACAATAAAACATGCTCAAGAACTACAAAGGTTTAGTGTATTTCAAGACTAGATATATAACCAACTTATTTATGAAAAAAATATTCAATATTTTCTACATCTATTCATCTCACATGGTACCCTTATAGACATAAAAATCTTGCTACCATTCTTTATAACCTATGGAAATGGAAATAGACGAAGGGATGAGCTCAAATGGTCGGTATGGGTAAACATATGAGATGACATTTGAAGATCATATGTGAGAATAAGATGAGAATACATGTTTAAGAACATAAAGAGCATACCCAAAGATATCAATATCAAATCATGATACATGGAATAAATAATTTGTATAATGTAAGGCTTGAATCATTGGAGTATGAAACATTAAAGAATCATGGTCCCTGAGAGAATAACATAGGCATAAGAAGATTTCATAAGTGTATAAAACATTAAGGAATCATGATAAATTCGATCATAATCTATGCATAAGAATATGTCATGAAGGTTTTGTATAATGTTTTGTATTAAAACATATCATAAAATAATATTTCGAGGCCACCCACCAATATATTCATTACATGTTAGGCTTGAGCTAACCACCCATGTACATTCTTGTGCATGGGCTAACAGCTCTAGTAACCTCTTGGGCTTGGGCTAACCACCTATATTCACATTTAGCTCATTGATATGTATAAAATTACCAATTAATTTTATGGATATAATAGACCCACCTATCATAAAATTTTAAACCATACATATGTATTCTATAATAAGACAAGTTAATTCATTATTTTTTCATTCATTAATTAACTCATAGAAAATAAATAGGTTTCATGAAAATTTACTCAAAAATTAATCATAATCTACATAGAGAAATAAAGAAGATATAATCATTAGTGAATATCCCAATGAATCATAATGATCATCAATGGATCTTTACATTTATTAATAATACATTAATATAATAATTAAAAATATCATTAGAAATATAAGAAGAAAAATACTCTTCTTTTGGTAACATTTAAAACTAAAAATATACCATAAAATGGGAATTATTTTTCATTAAAAACCAATAAAAACATATATATTATGATTCATAAGTAATAAATTACATGATAACATGAAAAACTGGTTATGTGGTAAATGTTAAAAACAACATTCCTTTTACACCTTTGCAAAAAATTTCCAAATTAACCGTAATAAAAATATGTGAAAGAATCATTTTAAAACCATTGAAAGGAAAGTAAAAATTTGTTTAAAAATTCTATAAAAATTAATTTGATCAAATATAATAACCATCAAGAAAAAAAAGAAATATTGATATGGAAATAAATATTCCCCACCTAAAATAAGAGATAAGTTAGATCTCTATTATAAGATCTATTTTAAGTTCATTGTTAAACCAATAGAGAAGGAAATTAAAAAAAAACCTTCGTAAAACCCAATTATTACAATAATAAAAGAAAATATATGTAGTTTATGATATATAGTGAATATTTAATTTCTATAATGTAATTTTAAACAATAAAACTCCTAACTAAAATTGAGATTTTAACATAAAACCTTTCCCCAGTTATCCAATTAGTTGAACATTCTCAAACTTTCTATTCCCTGGGTATCCACCTCAGAATTTCTATTTAATTCTACTTGGGTTAGACATTTGTGTGAAATGAATGAAGAGGATATAGGTATGAGAGTTGGAATGTTTTTGGGAAGATCATTGTTGATCTAAGTTGGTCAATGTCTATGAAGTAGTGAGGAGAGGAGGAGTCCTTTAATAAGAGACGAGTGTGTCACCCTTTTAAAGAACATTATTATTAAAATATAGTAAACGAATCAAAAAATAAAATTAGAACCAAATGGATAGATTTCAGAAGATCATATAATGGGGGTAAAAATCCACTCATCCAATCAAATTTAGATACTTTTTAGTGATATTTGTGGCCCTATATTTTTATTTAACCATTTACCATATTTAACCTTAACCATAGTGACTATTTATTTACCTGAGTAACTTATTGTTATAACCAAATACGAAATTAAAATTATAACCAAAATTTAAAATTATTATTTTAAATATTGAAACCATATTATCAAATTACATTTTTTAAAGTTGCATAAATTTATTCTAATAACCATGCACAAAAAGTGTAAAAACAATTTTTTGAAAACAAATGTATATTTTTTGTATAAATATGATTTTATTCTCATTCTTTCCCGGGTCAAAAAATTTAGATTAATGTTAATTTATTTTATTCAATATTTTATTTACACATTTTATGATAATTATTTAGAAATAGTGATTAATGTAATTTATTAAGGTAAAAAAATCATAACTCATGTAAAGATAATTTTCAGAAACAAAATATCACTTTTAACCATAAAATTATTTTATATTTATTTCTATAAAATTAATTACCAATGTATAAATGATCATAAATTTTTTATAAATTTATTCAAAATAATGGTCCATAATTTTAATCTGTAAAATAAGATGAACTATATTTTAAATAAAAAATTATATAAATAATATAATGTTTGTAAACAAAAAAATCAATTAGATAAGAATTATTAGAATAGTTTTTCTAATAATCTTAACTCTTGAGTTTTTAAAGGGGCTATAGGACATTTTCAAAAACCTAAAAAAGCTCAATTATCTAGGTAGTATTACCCTCTTCAGTAAGGTAAAGCTTCTCTATCGCTACCTAAATGAAAGTCTTTCCTTCTATGAGTCCTCTTACAAGGAATTAGGATATCTCATAACATCACCTAGAGTAATGTTCATCTTTTGTTTGAATAATAATATCAAATGGGATTTCCCAACAATCAATTACATACACCCCTCCAATATTTTGGAATAGTTGGGATCTTCATGGGATATTTCATCTCATAGATCATCAATTTGGTTTAGCATCATTTCTTTGATAAAAAGTTTTTGTGACTCATTCCCTTCCTCCTATTAGGGAATAATTTTATTTAAAGTTTAATTGACCATGAGATAATTGAATCGACCATACCCCCACACCGTAATGGTGGTTTGAATATAAATTATTTTTTGAAGGTATATCCTCTATAGGGGTCCTCAAGACTAACTCTAATATATCCTTCTATATGAACTAGCTGCAAGTAAGAAAATAATCTCTGGACTCATAGATTATCATAGAGTCATTCTCAAGATGATAGGTGTAATCTATAATTAGTTCACTTATGGAAGAAACTTGTCCACATAGAAATATTTTACCCTAACCTTACATTGTTTATTGGGTCAAGGTAGTGGACTCCCTTTAATATTTGACCATTGAGATTTATGGAACTGAAAGACAAGTGAAATTAGTCATCAATGTTGGAAGGTGGTAAGGATAAAATTGAAATAGTTTTCAAAGAATTTAATGGAACTCACCCATTGATGCATAAATTTCTTGGTTGGATTCCTCCCCAGAATCCTTGGCCTCGATGATTTGAACCTGGGATTATTAATGGGGAACATTCCCATGAGTTTTCTCAATGCCTATGATGGAAGGCTTACAAGGATCACCCACATCAGGACCCTCGTCTTTTACTCATGCAACCAGAGTATCATAGAACTCAACGTCCTTGTCAAGGATCACCTTGGAGATTTTTCTAGTGAATTATTCACTAGTTAAGTTCATTTATTGAAGACATTAAATGTAAGGAGGGTGGTCATGTCCAAAAACATAATAGTGGGAAAACTAACATCCATCTAACAACTTATTAAAGTCCCAAAAATACTCTAAATATAAAAGAATATCAGAACCTTGATAATGTTCTTCCATTAGTTCATTAAATAATAGTATAAGACTATCTGCATCCCCACCACTAAAGGTATTTGAGATGCTTGGATCAGGACCCTAATTTTCTCTGTCATCACTATCATTCACTATACGTGTAGTCGGAACAACCCTTTTGGAAATGATAAATCCTAATTAACTAAAACACCTTTATTAGATGATCTAAGATCTCTATAAACCCATCTTAGGATGGTGATATGACCAAAAGTGGTGGTCAGAGGGTCTTCTATTGTATGTGATGATCTATGTACCATGAGGAAGAGAAGTCAGTGGTCAACTCATGGAAATTTATGATTCACATTTAATATGTCTAATATTTTCCTCCATATCTATAGTGACATAAACAAATGCGGTCTCATTCTTTGATAGTTATTCTATTTAAGGTATGAACCTTCCTACAGAAATCTATAACTCATCTAGAATTTCCTCCTCAGTTCATAAATGATCATCTCAAGGAACCTTAATAAAAGAGGGGGGAGAGGATTCTATAACCCAATAGCATGATCAAATATTTATTCTGGATGAATCAAGAACAAATGATGTCATGAATACTTCCTAGGCAAAATAATGTGCTAATACATGGAATTTATTCTTCATTATCCGTTTCCTTTTGATTATGGATGGATAACCCTACACACCTCAAATATATGTATATATGGTGGTTGTTATGAAGCCTCTCCTAACATACTCTCTTCCTTTATTTTATGGAATGAGTATAGTTCCCTGATTTAGGATTTGATCCCCCAGTCCGAGTAGGGGTTCCTGCCATGGCATATTTTAGTACAGGCATCTCAGCGGATTCTCCCTCTACCCACTACAATTAATGGTTACACATTCTTCAATAATGATATTTTGATCAAAATAAAGAAAAAACTAACAAATCATGAAATAGGATAAGGAAAAAATATATCATAAGGATTAATTATGTCATCCCATTATTTAATGGATTACTCTCCATCCCCTTAAACAGTGTCCAAAATCATCAATTTAGTTACTTGCCTCATGGTAGGGATGTATTTTTCAATGAAATATATGATAATTTAATGCTCTTTAATTTTCATCCCCCATATGAAAAGGTTTGTTTCTTAATTAAAAATTATAGTTTTTATATATATATTAATGTTGTGGATGGAAAAAAGCATCTGGAAGAAGTTCCCATAGGACTAAGACAACAACATGCATATCCTACCAGAAGCCAGCTGCATCAGACCTCACATAGTCTCGTATTTCCTTGTGAAGAGGGCCCAATTCTTCTCAATTTCACTATATTAGATATTTTATCTATCGCATTTAGATAATATAAAAATGGAGAATGGGTTTCCAATTGATGATGGTGGTTGTATCTTCTTAGTTCAACCTCATCTGAAAAAACATCTTTTAATTTTAACTGGAAGACTAGTCTATGCACGGGGACTCTTGGGTGATCATAGGTCCACACCAATATCATATTATGGATTTATAGGGACCTTATGACCACCTTAACATCAACTAATCATTATAATATCTTTAACTCTAGTGACACACCTATCGACACCTTTTGTGGGTATGATGAAATCCAACATTCAGTATACCTAGATCTTAACCCCATAGATTTACTAGATGGGGGTAGCTTGATCACCATTTTGGATACCACTTGATCCATAAGTGACTAGAACAATCAATAAATAATCACAATCTTATCAGAACATAAATGTACAAGAGGGGACATGGTCAATTGTTGAAGGAATATGAATTGGAATTCAAATCTATAAGGTGTGTAATCCTTGTAAATAACTTCATAATTTATCTACTTCACCAGTAAATAGTCTCTAAAGGCCGTCATATATGACCAGAAATCATAATAAAAAAGGCTATTCATAGTAATTATATTTCCTGGGGGATCCTCTTATACGGAAAAATTGATATCTTTTACATGGAACAGAATCATCAATTCCAACCAATGATTCAATATAAGGGGATGGGTACCAGATATATCTTGCAAAATAGGTCTGATTGACTTCTATGGATTTTTTCCTATCTCAACACAGCACAAGAAATAAACATTACCTCAATACATCCCTAAAATACATATAATTACCCTGAAATTTTATTAGGGTATCCCAATAGTATTTTTTAGCTTGCACTGGTCAAGCTTCACCAAAATAGGGGCTACCAATCCTATATGTTCCCCTTCTACCAATAAGGATTCCATGTCAAATTCTCTCAGTCTCACAACACAATTATATTCACATATTAGAAGTATGTAGACACTCATCAACATCGCTTAGATTTTATAAATTAAGGTCTTGGTATAAACATCATTATTGATCATATATCCCCACTAGTCATACTGACCTTGATCCAATATGGGCCAAAATATACTGAGAATGTCACTTTTTCCAATGAAGGACATCCTATTGGATGTTATCATGTTGGTACCTTCCTCATGCATTACAAGAAAATATTCATCAATGAATCAGGATTCACATCACCCCCGGTGTGGGTGTCCGTATGTGTAACCTTATTGGTCAT
This sequence comes from Viscum album, assembly GCA_963277665.1. NCBI lineage: Eukaryota > Viridiplantae > Streptophyta > Magnoliopsida > Santalales > Viscaceae > Viscum > Viscum album. The sequence continues at coordinate 1,350,018,748 of OY728153.1, read as the reverse complement.
CTTTCACTTATTACTAGAAAATGAATGTGTTATATCATCTTTATTCCATGTTTTATTTGGAGGGATGAATTCATCATACGTATCTTTGATAATGGGTAGTCCGTAAACATTATAAACAACCCATAAACTGATTCAAACTCACTATACACTAGCTTAATGGTCTTGGTTTTAACAATACAGTAGTAGAGTAGATATTGTATTATGTCAGTGTTTTATATAGACACATCTATTCAACCCAAGTAGTTTTATAAATTCCAAATACCTTCAGATCATCTCCAAATTTTTCACATGTTTTTCACACCCAGTATTCCTGCATCCATTATGGGTTAACCTCCCCTCCAACACAAAATTCTCAATCATCTTTCCATCCATTTAATTGATTCATTATATAAGTGTGATAGATAAATGAATAGAAGAGTGGATTTATATCATAGTTGTGAGGATTATGGTATGGAGTTAAGTCACTCTAATTCATGAGACACATAGATAAATCCATTCCCTCGTTGACAAATGACCCCTTAGAGGATATGTTGGAAGTATCAAGATTCATCTATTCCTTGAACCATGAGTGTGACATTTAATTCTATATCCATGGAATAAGTATGTTGGTCAACAACCCATAGGTTTAAAATGAATGTTTTTCACTTTTAGGATACTTGTGGAATTACATATTCTAATGTGTTTCAGGATCTAAGAGACTAGAATCAAAAATTAAGTTTAATGTAGCCCAAAATGTCAAGAATAAGCATAACATGTGAACCAACTTGTTTATCATTGACTCAACCTATTTGAGAATTCATTGGAAAAATTGAAGTGATGATGGGAATTATTAGTTTGAGTTATAAATATTCAAAGAAAATTTTTTATGACGATGGATCACAAAGATGGAAGGTGACCTAGTAAAGAAAGAAGTCCACCTTGCATTGGTTCCTAGATGAGGCCACCATGCCCAGGTACCCCAGCTAAGGTTGTTTTGTGTTGGTTCACATCCAATGTTACCTCATATGTGTTCTATAATGAGGTTACCTCACATAGGTTCCTCAAAGAGGTCAACTAATACATGTGTCCATCCCTTGTTAACTTCCACAGTATCTCTCCCATGTTTCTCTACTTAAGATACCAAGGATATTTCCAAGACAAAGCTCTAGGGTGTGAGCACATGGCTAGCATGTTGATGTTGGGATGAAAGAAATAATAGTGTGTGCGAGATGAATAAGTGTGATCTGGATGATACTATTTATAGTCATATTGATACCTATGTAGACAAACATACAAGACCTCCCTATGTAATAACCCTTCTCAGCCCATCAATTAATGCCCTAGTGGAATGGAACACAAGTCATACTGATTTACAAGACTGAGAGGCTAGTGGGTGAAGTGGTGACCAATGCCCGTATTTCCCTACCCTAGGATTAGAACCACTTCCTCCCATCAGATACAATCTTGAGGGGATGGTGGGTGGGGTTTTTTACACTACCATTTGCTCAGGAAAATGAGAATTCGTAAATACCTCAAGGATCCAATGAATTCTTAGAAGTATTCATGAGAAAGGCTCAACCAACATCACCATGTAGGTCCTTAATATACACTCAACTCCATCACACAAGCCCCAAAATTATTTCCTATGAGACTCACACTGGTTACACTTATGTGATACCCATCACAACATACTTGTCTGAACATAATCCTTCTCATAGGGTCCAAAAATATCTTATAAATATGAGCATTGGGATCCTAATTTGTAACAACTGGAAGATCAGAATAATCCTCAAATATCTTATTTCCTTAGTGCTTCACCTAGGTCATATAAATATCCTAGCTAGCTCTCCGAGAAATAGATAAAGTGGAAATTATGGATTGTATTACAACTAAGGTTCCCCTAGTGTGTGAAACACCCAAGACATGTGCGAGGATCCTTTTCCCCTAGATAAAAATTACTAGGAAGAAATAACCTTCCAAAGATAAGGATTTGTGTGATCCCCTTATAGAATCTCTTTAAGGATTCCCTTATATGTTTTATTAGAGACTCGTTATCATGCTTTCACCATAATTCTTTTAATAAGAGATCACCCAGTCATCAGCTAGGCAAATCACCTTCATCTCTCTTATCCATCACCTGGAGAATAACATTCCTCATGCCCTACCATCATCTGGAAAAAGAGTCCACAGTTATACCATGCCTCACTGACATGACACTATTTCTATCTACCCTACATTACTTATATGATCCATTCATTAAGACATACATCATACCACCAATGGTAGGAAACATCTTCCCTTGGATCCCCAGTCCAAGGGGGAAAATGAAGGAGCACCTAAATTCCTCTAGTGATCTATGATTAGAAAATAAAGAAAACCAACATGTCTTCCAGATAACACATTATCTTAGAACATGATGTCCTATTGTTAAACTAAATAATAAGTCATATCCTCAATATTATCATAATAATACATTATAGTGGTATTAAGGGTCCTTAGATTAGGTATGGTGGTTTTAGGTTCCTCGATCTAATAAGTTATATATATAGTTCAAAACATAAAGATAATTGAGTTGTATCTGTAGTGAAATGTATGCCCCAACCATGGGGTCAAAAAAAGAGAGGATAATGGAATATAAAAGCAATTTCTCTCTCTAAGACTGTCCCATTAAGATTCCACCTTCGTCTAGTAGTTTAAAATTTGTAAATGTCACCCTAGGGAATGCTTCAAAGTGTAATACCATATTCCGTCTTTCGGGGTATTCCACCGTATTCTATAGACCAAGCCTTAGCTACCAGTATATGATGCATATTTTTTGGTTTTCCACGTATTTCACTTTCTAAAATTTCTCGCACTAATCATGACTAACTTAGGATAAGAGGTGAGTGATGATCATGACATCTGCATGATCCAAATCCTTCCATGGGAGGGGAGTCCTTTTTCTGACCTTCCTCTAACCTTCCCTTGGGGATCCTATTTTTTGTAATCCCCAACACCATTTCATCACCTCAAATTCCCATATTCCCACTAAGGAAACCCCATATACCACAATATTTCCACTCCCCCATGATAGTTTTAACCCAATTACCCACCCATTGGTGCAACGGAAGGGAACATGTAATCTCTAAATGTGGCTTCACCAAGGGGAATGAATTACCGATCTCAAAGGAGATTCCATTTCATAATCCACCTCTATCCTTGAATTATTGTTCCTGTTCAGTGTAATCCCCAAAATTTGAAACTATATACACATTTTTCCTATCTAAAAAAGATACATAAGAATCCTCTTTAGATACAAACCAAATTCCCCAAATCCACCCTAACCATATCTGTCCCATTTCCCCAATATATTCACATCCAATATCTAGTGATAAATCCCTCCAAGGTTTCTTGGACTGCGTGGGTGTAAGTCCTAAACTATGCCATAATATGGAACCTTTCTCCTATGTATTCTTGACACATGATGATAAACTACATTGTTTGGTATTCAGCACACCAAATTAAAAAAATGATGTGTCCCATTAAGTGGTACTAAAATTCATGGGTTTTGAGTCCTTTCACAGGGATAAGTAGTAATCACATATAATGGGCCAGATCATGATATCAAAACAACTCTTCTCTTCCTGGATGATGATAAATTTGAGATCTCATAACTATATTGCACAAAACCTGCACTATGACAATATACAACATAAGAATATCTAATCTGTATATTGAAAAGGGTAGACTTGATGTATAGAACCTGATATATACATATTTCTCCATCGATGAAGTCCATGAGATACATACAAATTATTCTAAGTCTAATGCAAGATAATAATTTATTGTCAATATATGGGTGACCGTTTTATATTTTGGATTTAATAAAGGATTCAAAAAATGTCAAAAATATAAATGACAGTCTTTATGTTTGCAATAATTCCCATAAAAATGTGCGATGATCCCAAAGCCACATCCTCTTGACCAATATGAGCCCCTAATAATTTTTGGATCCATTTCACAATGACCACCTACCTTTGTGAGTTATTTTTTTGAAACATATCAAATAAGGGAACTGTTGGGTGATTTAAACTCCATGAATAAAACCACTTCGATACATCCTAGAAAAGACTTGGAAATATGAGTATAACACAAAGGGTCATTCCACCACAAAAAAGAATACCATCCCAACACCAGTTTTTTTTTTCAGGGATGAAATAAAAACATATTTTCTTAAAATATAATAATTTTATTGGAACTAACCTTATAAAAATATATCCACATTCTATTTATGAGAGTCTCAAAAATGAATCGTAAATTGTAATAACCACATTCAATATGCCCTATTGGGAAATGAGATTACATTTATAATACAAAAATTTTAAAATAAGAAACTCTATATTTTTAACATAAAAAAACAATTAACTACTACCAAACTTTTATATCTACAGTCACACATAATTAAATTCATTTATCTATCTTATCGATAATTGATCCCTGGTAAACTCTTTCCTAGACCTCCTATGTTTTTATATATTCATTAATAAAATCTATATGACATGGAATTTTTAAGATTAATGGACTAATAAAAAATAATAACAAATTAGTATTCAATGAATCTCAAAAAAATACACAATATTCACCCATTAAAGAGAACAACGAAAAAAGATTTCATTCATGTGGAAATAATGAGTATAATATCCACTTTACCCTAAAATATAAATAATTATCGTGAATGTAAATATAATAAATACTATTTTATATTTATATAAGTCTTTTTTACAATATTGAAATTGAATTTTTAAATTATTAATCACTATTTTTGTTAATAATGAAAATATTTAACTCTCTTAAACTTTTTCAAAATATTATTATCATTTAAAATATTTTCTAGATCCATAAAATTATTAAGAAAAGTTTTCTTGTTTTGTATGGAAAGTGTTTGTAGATAAAATATTATATATGTTATAAATTATGTCATTATAATTTATAATTATCTAATAAAATTATAATTGATATTTCTATATAATTATATAAAAACAACTACAACATGGTTTATCCCTAACCCAAATGAATACCATGGTATGCTAATACTCTAGAAGACACAAACCCAACCTAAAGGGTATTCCTGACTCCTCAAGGATAGATAATAACACCTAGGAATCATCACTCCTCAAAATAAAATACCACAAGTAGTTAGATAATGATAAAAAATGATACATAATTCAATAAATGGAACAATAACCTTCAAGAAAATCTCATAAAATCTCCATGTATTAAGTGTTTCATAGCTCAACCATCAGTACCATCATCCAAGGTTTCAAAAATCAAGAACATTGATGACATCCAAGTGTTGCCTTCCCTTTTCCAATACCTAACACAACATAATATAAAAACACTTGTGGGAGATGGTGGGGTGTGAGAAAAATATCCTAGTAGACATCACCAAATGTTCCATATGAAATTCCATAAAAATAAACCCCTAAAGCTTAAATTCAAATAAAGACTTGGCCTAATTTGTTTCATATTTTCATTGAGAAAATATTTCAAATCTAGTTGATATAAATTTTATCAAAACCATTATTAAATGAAAATTTTAAAAAAATATAATGGCATGAATAAATTAGTTGAGTAGACACTCCCATTTCATAATCAAGGAAAAACAATGCAATGTACAACGGTTATATTCCCTATAATTCATTAGTTCCAAGATATAAGATCCTTTCACAACATAGTCAATCAATCATAACTCAAAGCATTCACACATCTCTATTGATCACGCCATCATGATAAAATCCATCAACACACCATCGGGAAAATCATTCTTAATTTTATGTAGTTATAATTGTATTCATCATACCGTTATTTGGGGGTTAGAGTATAAACATTATTTTCCTAGTAATCCACTAATTATCCAAATTCAAATGTGAATTCCATCAATCAATCAATAAATCATGGGAAAATCACTTCAATTTATTATTCATAGTTCAAATTCAAAAATTCAACTTTTAATATTCCAATTCAACTTTAAAACCTAATAATAGGTTTTTATCGTGTATGATCCTTACAAATTCAGCATTCATTTAAATCCATTTTTCTCATAAATCAACATAAAATCATTTCTTCAAAAAACATTCCAATTAAATCCATCTTTTCTCAAATACGCCCAATTTTTTCAAATCTATTTAAAAGTGGTTTTATTTCACATTTCCATGTCTTTTTGAAATCCACCATCGAATCATATCAATTCAATGTGTGTAAATAAATTTATGATCAATTTTTAATCAAGAAAACAATCAAGGATTCTAATGTAGGGAAACTACCTAAATAACCACCTAATTTTTAGTAACATGATCAATCAATCACTTGAAAAAACACCAATGAATAATGGGTAGAAAGGGAGATCAAGAAATAATCCTAAGAATTATTATTGGACATATCAAGGTCTATATCCATGGACAAAAAAGGGATTCACCACTCCTCAATGAAGGTGAGACATGAGAAAAAATAATTCCCATTAAAATATGTTATATATAATGTAGAGGGATCAGTTACATCTATTGATACTTTGATCTGAGGATAAAAGAGGTTGGATGTTCTAAAATATTCTCAAGATACTCTCCAAAAATGAGTGGGTAGAATTAAGATTTACTATGGAGAGTTAATAATTTTTTGGGGTTTATCAAGACCATAATAGTAAATTTAAATATGTTTAAATTTCCATCTCATAGTTACCTGGGCTAGGCCACACTATTTTGACTAACAATTCAGTTAATCATGTGACATTACTTGGATGCCAGAGAGAGTTTCAAGGTTTTTGTACATGGTTTTATAAATCATGAACCTACAATGTGCCCCCTCAAGGGTTACAAGAAAATGGGTGCATAGTTTGGGCATAAGGTTTGAAAATGATTAACCAACCATGTGTTCACCATTACCCCATGCTACACAGTTTTAGGGGAAGGAAACATAATTTTAACTAACTGTGAACCCCCTCCAGAACTCCAACATAGTGAGAAACATTTTTTAGGTTGACCCGTATAGTATTCCGTGTCTATGTTCCAACTATGCACTAGCCCAAGAACATCCAAAAATTTCAAAATGTCTCCAAAAACAACCCCAAACAAGATCCAAATAAAGGATAATAAAAAAGGGTTACAATCAACTTAAATATACTAACAAAATAAGAAAAACCCCACCATAAACACTTTCTTCCCCCAGAAACCCTATTAAAAAGACTCTGTATCTGATATATGTGGTCATTTCTCCCTCATTAGTGCCTCAAGATTGCATATCTAATTTTAATCATAGCCATACTACCAAATCACTCGAACAATAGGTATACACCTACCAAAAAACATTCATCGCATAATCCACAAACTGAAACTGATACTCAGTCACAAATATATCAGGTTCCACATCAAGTTCTTCCATGAACAAGACATGAGAATGTTCCAAGAGATACTTCTTGGGATATGTTATGTAAAAAATGATATGAATAGATAAAAATTGAGGTGGTAAATCCAAACAGTAAGCCACCTTTCAAAAATTGTCTATAACGTCAAACATCCCCATGTATATTAGTTCTATATTTCCATATTTTCCAAAACATTGGTGACCTAACAAAGGTGAAACTCTCCCAAACACTTAGTCAACAACTAAAAATTACAAAGGGAATTACAAATGATCAGCATTATAATTATATTGACTTTAATCGATCGACATTCTCTTAAAAATCAATTGAACCTTTATCATCTTCTCTTACTCCAAATTAAATCTATCCAAGGAAGCTTCACCAATCTATGTTGAAATACACAAATATTTACATAGACTAACAGACAAGTAACCGTATTGTTTCATTGTGATGAAAAAATTATATCTTTTATTCTACGTTAACTAATACATTCCCAATTGGCTATCCCGAGCTTCACTGAAGTCAAGATCAAAATCAAACATATTGTTTTACAAGATTTTCATTAATATATGTTCACCTTTCATCTGTGGATTATATGTCATTCTCAAATAGATCTAAGATCCCATTGTGTCCAATGGGAATATACAAAAACATGAATTGATTCTTAGATCTCTATCAGAAATTATAGTAGATAGAACTCCATGGGATTAGATGATATCCTACATATATAAATGTCTATTGACCTTAATGTTATTTGTATCACAAGTGGTAATAATGTTTTCTGATTTGGTTAGTCTAGTGATCACTACCCATTTCACATTCTTCACTAAATGGGTACACAAAGAAATGAAAAACAAATTCTATTAAAATATCGTCCCACATATATGTTGTAATAGGAAGGGGTTGAAGACAAAAAAAGGTTTCTAGGACTCAACATTCACATACTGATAAGTGTAGAAATGTTCAAAAAATCATTGATATCTCATCTTATACAAAGAAACTAGAATTTTCTTTGTATTTCATACAACATATTCATTAATCCATGGTGTTCCTTCAATTGTGAACTAGGGAAATCCCATATCGTTGATTTTATCATTGTAATATACAAGACCTTCCAGCATCAGAAGAATCAAATACCCTCAAAATATAATTATCACTCAATGATTATCTCCTCACCGTAAAGAGATTCCCTTGTAGCACAGAACACATTATCGTCCTATTTTCCATAAATAATTTTCTAAAATAGATGGTAGTTCAAATAAACATTTTTATAAAAAAAATCTTTTTCTCATCTTTCAAAACTCTCAAGTGGAAATGGAAAATTAGATCCATCAAATTCCACACTTATGATGATTATTTTTTTCCCTAGGTCAGAAGATTCCCACTCAAATAATCAACAATGACATTCTCCTGAAAATGGGTGGAGGAAATGTAAAATTAAAAAAAATGGCACTCCACCCATCATACCTCATATATATTCAAATATTGTTTGAGGAGATATAGCTCATGACTTTTTGATTGGGTTAAAGAGTAAAACATTCACAAAATGGTAATACCACTAACTCTTAAAAGAGTACATCACAATTGCAAGGCTGTGACGTGGGTAGTATTGTTATTATTATATTGACAATGTTTTTGGGAACCGTAATCCACCACGTGATCACATTGTATAGGAATATTTCTAAAACCTAAATTATATGTGTCACAAAAGGCCACATTGCCTCGCATGGCCTCTCAAAAAATGAAACTTGGTGCGTAAGTCCAAAGGTGCATCAATTTTTCAAAATAGTTATATAATTTAAAATCTCAAAAGTGATTCATTCCTTTACAAGTGTGATTGGTATTCAGAGAATTGAAATTTGATAAATTTATAACGAACTCACAACAATCTCCCACAAATACCAAGAAGCATCAAATCTCAAAAAAAATCATGATTGATCACATGTCATAACAACCATAAAAGTTTCTTGAAAAACTGAAATTACATCATCCATGACCACATATCCAAGGATATTTACTTCTTGTATCCATAAATTTCATTTTGAAAGATAGTTTTAAAGTAACTAATCTCTCAAAAATTATAGATCTTCTCTTAGATGATGCATATGATCTTCTTTATTTTTATAGAAAAAAAATATGTTATCCAAAAAAAATCTAAAGAAAAATAAAAATACTTATCAAATAACCAATTCATCATCTCCATAAAAATCACAAGATCATTAGTTAAAAAATGACTAATAATGCACTTGTAATGTCCACATATACTTCAAAAGGCGGTCTTTGGCATATCATACTCTTCTATTCTATGATACTGATAACCATATTGAATATCAGTCATAGAGGACCATAATTACCCATTAAAATGATCAAATGAATCAGCAATATAATGCAATAGATACTTTTTCTTTACAATAACTTAACTGAGTTTTCATTAATCAACACAAAGTCTAAGGGTTCCATGAACACTAGTATAAATATATCCTTTAATATTTCTAGTAAAATGTATTTATGAGCATTATAGAAACAATTATAATGTGAGTAGTGTTAATTTGTTTTCTTTAATAGTTCTCATAAAGACCATTATCAAAGGTTTCCTTTAGTAGCGCTATAAAAGAACTTATAAAGGCCCGGCTGATAAAGAGGGATAATTTTTTTGTTAAAACACTCCCCACATTTTACTAGTTCTCGACACCCCACTTTATTAGTTATTATTACCTACTTCCCTGGGTCCCCCCCCCCCACCTGTATTAGTTCTTTAGATTATTCCACCCTCCCGTGCATGCCCCATTTACTAACAAATTTCAAAACTGAGACCTCCAACTCATATGGTGGGACCTTTATTACTCGCCTTTATTGTTTTGATTCAAATTTTATGATATATATATACATATCATTGAATTTTTTTCCATATATTTATCCATATGTTTATACATATATATACACTTTTAAAATATGTTTTTTTTTGTTTTTCTGTATTTTTCTGTTTATATATAAATACATAATTATATATATATATGCTTCTATAAATTGAGATATACATATATATATTTATTTAAATATGTTATATATTAATAATTATGTACATAAATTTTAATATATAAATAAATAAATATCTATTTTTGAATACACACACACACTAATATATATATATACATAAACATTATTTATACATCAATTGTACAGATATATAAATTCTAATACATTTTAATTTTTTAAAAAAAGATATTATTTTTCATTTATATGTGGTTTATATATTTAGAAATATATATTATATATAAATATGATTAAATTTTTATTTATAAGATTAAATTTTTATGTGTGAATATATAAAAAAAATATGTATATTATTTTATATATACAATTATATATGAAATTAAAATATGATAAATTTCTAAAAAAAATCAAAATCCTATTACAATTTTAATGTAAGACCTAGAATACATTCATACTCCATTGAAAAAATCCTATAAGAACCCCCTTAAACATGGTTGAAGATTCATCAAATGTAAAAAGATAGGTACACCCCGACTAAAACAATCTATTTTTGTGAAATTCTAGGCAATATTTAGACACTAGAAATGTGACTATGTGTTTCCCATTATCACTAAGGTGTAGATATTGTTTCAATCATTGATTTTATATGTGTTAGAGCCCAAACAAACACTCGGATCAAAAGTAATGTCTGTTTGAAGTTTTAATTGCATTTTCAACTTATTTTAGAACTTTTATTAATTTATTTGATTTTTTATCTTATAACTGTTATTAAATTAAAATTAATCGATAATAAATAGATATTTATTAATTAATAATAATTTTTTAATAATTTTCAATTATTTTTTACTAAATACCATATATATTAATATTAAAAACCTATTTAGCCTTATCTAAAACATATTTAAAAAATATATATTATATTTATATAAATATAATAATGTCTGAATTTATTAATATATTAATATATTATTTTTAATGAAATATATATTTTTATGAAATATAACCTTTATCAGTGCCAAAAATACATCACTGATAATGGGTATCCTTTATGAGTGCTTTTTTCTAGCACAGATAAAGGCCCCCCTTTATCCATGCTTTCTTAAAAAAGCTGATAAAGGCCCACCTTTTTCATCACATTGTTTCTAGTGTTGATAAAGTAAGGTATATTCATGAGAACATTTTATAAGAGCTGATAATAGGTCCCCAGTAACATTTCATTTTTTATCACTGTTAAAGAATCCCTTTAACACTGCTAAAAATGATTCTTAAAGACCCCTAGGAAAAACACTTTGTGTAGCACTGAAAAATTGTTTCTTTAACACAATTTTTAAGTAGTGCTATTAATTAAATAATAATAGTTAGTCATAGTTATTTAGTGGTAAAAAAATTCATAATAATCTATGGCACCACCCAAGGGGACACACCCAAGGAATCAATCTTTTATTCAACAGATCATCCAACTGGGTCTTTAACTCCTTTAGTTCTACTGGTTTCTTGCGGTAAGAGAAAATATGGATATACAGGGTACCTATTAATTTTTCAACAGAAACTTCAACCACCCTCAATGGTGGTAAACCAAAAACAATAGAATAAAACATGTATGGAAATTGAAATACCACTGGAGGATGATTTCTATTCAAATATTCATACTCCTGGTCAAAAGAAAATATAGATACCAACTTTCCCAAATATAAAAGAGAATGTATAACTCTGATTGATATCAGGTCATGTTATCTCTAGAAAACATGGATAACCTAATTGGGGGATGTAAAGGATACCATATAAATATAAAAATAATCCTTTTAATTATGGGAAATAAAATAGTCCATCCTAAGAATGATATCCATAGGTTTCATATCAAAAACTTGAAAATCCCATATTAGATCAATTTCTGATAAACATAAGAAACAAGTGGGGGATAGAAGACCCCAGGTTCTATTTATATTTAGGGGTATAAAAGTATACATCACATAATACATAAGATCTATAGTACGGTTTAACAAATTCACAATCTATGTCGATATGAATGAATGATATTTAGTGATATAAAATAATGTAATAACTAAAGATGAAGTTAAAGTGATGATACCTCCACATTAAGAAACCATCCATATGTCCATGTTTTTTTCAAAAAATATGGATTTAAACCAGACCTCTAACCTTGGTTTTTTTTAAAACATGGGAATATTCCATTATCCATTGTCTATATCCTCAGATCTATAAAATTCGGACTATAGATCGTACTTATAGTAGTGGTTCACTTAAACCATGGATATTGTTTTCTTACATAAGCATGGGGAAACATCCCTTGGGAATGGGGAAATAAAACATTATAGAAAATATTTTCTACAAAAACTATGGATATATTTAATTATATATTCTCTATATCTATGGTTCCATAATACTATGTCTATAGAATATACCTATAGCCATGGTTCCCTTAAATCATGGTTATAGGTTCTTCATGTAAGCATGAGAAAAATTTCATACGGGAAGGGAGGGACTATTTCCCCTTTTGAAAACCTATTTAATGTGTTTTTAAAAATTTATACAAATATATATAAATATATATGAATAAATAATTTTCTTTAGATTAGTGTTAAAGAACCATTATTTAGGTAGAAGATGAATGTTTTTCGAATCCCATGATAGTCATTTTATTTTAAATATATTACCAAAATTTATCAGGCTATAACCTCTATTTTCCACATTAGAAACAAATTCTATAACCATAGTTTTCCACCGTGAAAATAAACCTAATTCCATACTTGAAATTCTGTACGGTTATTTCCATAGTTGTAAAAGCTATGGCTATTGATTCTATTTTTGTAAGCAACACCAAATAAATAGACCTTGAAACTATGGATATATATCTTCCTAATATAGATTCTAATATGATCCAAGAAAAATTATAATCGTGGATATAAGAAACATTCATTGTTTTTATGTCTATAGGCACGGTTTTTACTCATGTTTATTGGTAAAATTTCTAGATGTGCTCTCATTATCATAGGAATTGAAACATCTTCCTATGTAGACTCATCCACTGTATGAAGAGGAGTCATTCTAGATACCTATGGATAAAACCCCTAATTTATTTATTCATATAACATAACCTCAATACCTTTCATTTATTTTTATCTCGTTCCACTTTTTGGGGTAGAAAATGGAGTAAAAATATCTCTTGGTGGGAAGAGTAACCACATGAACCACAAATATTTGGTGACTCTGTACAAACATATTTCTAAATCCTGATATTTCCACATTGAAAGAAATTCAGAAATCATTTTTTGGACACCAGATAAGATATGGATGGTTCCTACTATCATTATTCACTATTAAACTCGTCCCATTTCCTTAGTTATTTAATGGGATTAAGGGAACGTCCACTAAGAGTGGGAGGAACTCTATTTATACCAATATTACCATCAAGGTCAAGCTCATCGATAAAATATATATCCATAAAATCCACATTAAATATTAGACTCATCATGAATACCTGATAAAGAATATTAAATCTATGACCCATCTCAAATATTTGTGACTTCAAATTCACATTAGATAAAATATCAAGTGAAAACTAAAAAATTTAGAAAGCGGTTTTATATACTCAGTCAGGGTTCTATCACCTTGTTGTAGGCTAGTAAATTTCATAGACATTACTAAAAATAATAAACTCTTGATATAACTCCTTCTTGAAAAGAGATATGATGTCTTCCCACTCCAAATTTTTTTTATTTATTCTCCATAACCATTAAATACCACCCCATCCTATTGGGCCCTTCAAGCATGAAGGTAATAAATTTCATCTTTACTGAATCTGGGATTTCCATGAACTCAATATTTAATACCAAACATTTCAACCAATTCTATTCCACTTAAGGATTATTTTATCCTTAGATAGCTAGTGGATTCTGCATAAGAAAATCCAGATCATAATCTCTTGTTTCATCATTTTAAGGCTCCAATAATAGACTCGTAACAAAAATGGGTGTTACTAGTTATCCCAAACTGTAGTGTACACAAACATCTATCTCAATAAGGATATATTCAACTAGAGGGTTCACTTTCCACGTTTCATTAGGAACACCATTTTTATTTATCTACAAAAATATTCTTGGGAGAATAGTACATAACAACATCAATAGGTAACATAAAAACATCAAAAATGATACCTAGAACTCCAAATCAATCCATAGACATGTGAATGTCAATTCCATCATATATAATTAATTTATTCTAATTAAAAATTACACAAATCAATTTTATAGAAAGATTATATTTAGATAAATTTATTCCTCAAATACTATGTTCCCCAAACACCCATGTTGATACAAAGCTCTCTATGATGAGAGTTGGTTTGGAACTCACCTTCAAAAAACCCACTTGAGTCCCAAATATCTACCTCTAATCTACCATGACATCCCAGACTGCATAACGACATCATGGAGAGATGGAAACCCAACCTTTTAAAATATTAATACACAAACCAACCTGAATACCCTATTGCATGGGTACCCACCTGACCCAAATATAGCTCGAAGGGTGTTCTCGATCCCAATATGCTGGTTACTAGTTCATGAGAATCAATAAATGATAGAGATAAATTCTCCAAAATAACATCCAATTAATATAGGACAACATAAGAAAAACAGTGAACATTTTCTATGGAAAACACTCCTTAATAATAAATTACCACAAACAAGAAGATAATGATTCCAAATCTTACATCAACCCATTCAAGAAGAAATATCCATCAATAAAAAGTTCCAAAATCTACATGTAATTATTGGATCATAGATCCACTGTCACCACCAAAAATAAGGGTCATGGTAGTCAAGTGCCCCCCCAACTCCAAGTGATACATTCTATTTTCATAGTCCTGTCATAATAAAATCTAAAAATTCTCGAGGGAAAATTTAGGGTGTGAGGAAATAGCTCTTTAGGATATCACCAAATGTTCCATAATAAATTCTATAACAAATAAATACATTATTATTTATTTCAAATAATGATATGAAATGGTAATTTTTTTTTCATATTTTCAATCAAACAATCTTTGAAAATGATTAGATGGGAAGTATATCATAAATCGGATTAAATGAACATTTTTATAAGATTTATGGTTTTGAATAAAATAGTTCAACCAACACTGGTATTCCGTAATCATATATAAGAAAAAAAACACTACAGTAATATGCCCTAAGGTTCATTAGTCCCTAGCTCTGGGATACTATCACTGCAAAATCAATCAATCAGGACTAAAATTTCTCATATGAAGTTATGTCTTAAACAATCCAGATACATTCAATCAATAACCCATCAAGTAAAATCATGCTAAATTTGGTTTGGTAATAGTTTTCATCATCAACCAATTAATAGGGGTTCAAATCCCTATAAAGTTTTCCTAGTCACTAAATAAAAACTTAGATTCACTTTTTTTTCAATAAATCATAGTAATATCAATTAAATTCATCAATCAAAGTTCAAATATTAAATTTCAAGCTTTGACTTTTCATTTAAAATTCATAACCAAATCATACATTTTTATCATGTCTATTCATTTCAAAATCATATTTTAGTTAAAGTAATTTTTTATCAATAATCAAAACCAAATAATTTCGTAAACTTAACATTCCATTTCAATACATCATTCTCCAAAATCAAACCAATATTTTTAAATGCGTTGAAATATGTTTTTTTAATTCCATAACTTTTTAAAATCATGCAATAAATCTTCTTAATTCAACATCAAGTAATCAATTGAACAATAATTTTAAATAAATCAAGAAATCATGTTTTAAATTTTATGTATAGTCCTTATAGAACCACCTAGATTTAGTCAAATAATCAATCAATCATCTGAAATAAGAACCACCAATGAATATCCAAATGAGATGGATATGATGATATAATTATTATAATTAAAACTCATCAATTCAAGTTTCAAATCAATCAAGAATAATATGATTCATCAATCTTCAATGTATTAAATAGTGGGTAGATAATTCCCAAACAAAAAGGTTTTATATACTTAAGATGGATCAATCTAGTCCATAATCATTTTCATCTGAGAAGAAAATATGTTTTATGAGCCAAAATCACCTCTAGAGAGCCTCCAAAATGATAGGGTTGACATATGTTTGATTATCAGTAGTTTAGATTTTATAATATGGGATTCAAAAACTAAATTAAAAATTTAAAGGATTAAATTCTCATCGTACAGTTTTATGGGTAAGGCTATATGGTTATCACTAACATTTTGCCTAACCATTAACCCTTAAAAGTCTTCTTGAGAGAGTCTGGGGTGTTGGAAAAACAGTTTGAGAAACCATACAACAACTGTGAACCCCCTATTAATTTACTAGAAAATGGTTTAGAAGTTTGGCTTCATGGAATTAATACCTTGGCCTACTTTTGTACTCCCGAATTTAACATGGTTCATGGTTTTAGGTGAAGTATACATAGTTTGAACTAACTATGCACCCCCTATAGAACTCCAACATATAGAACATGTTTTCTAGGGCTAACTGAAATGGTTTCCTATAACTGTGCATGCATCAACCATGGACTATCCCAAAAACATCAAAAAAATTCCACAAGTCTCCAGAAAAATCCATTAGGAGATCCAAATAAAGGATAATAAAAATAAAGGGTTGGTTGTACATGAAATATTATAAGATAATGTTATTTGTTTAATGAGATTTCATCACCAATAAAAACATCAGTGATGTCTTTTTTAAAAAAAATTAATGTAAAGTATATCACACATATTTAGGCACTCATAGAAAATTCTTAAAAATATGATAACATAAAATAATTCATAGCTACTTTTGTTATCCCTTGAGAGATATAAAATATATCTCAAGGTTTTGGTACTCAAAAAAACTTCATTCTTTAATAATTCATTAGATTTTAGATAATCCCATAGAAGGCATATATAATAAATAATTAAATATATATTATAATTAAAACTATATTAAA
Organism: Viscum album; assembly: GCA_963277665.1. Taxonomy (NCBI): domain Eukaryota; kingdom Viridiplantae; phylum Streptophyta; class Magnoliopsida; order Santalales; family Viscaceae; genus Viscum; species Viscum album. Next base: position 1,350,001,398 of record OY728153.1, on the reverse strand, counting down.
AAAAGAAACATTTTACTTCCTATTTCAAATGATAAAGATGGCTAGGTTTCCAAAGCAAAAAATGACTGATTCTCTATCCTACTATGGCCACGATCTTATTATCAAATGATATCTGAACATTTAGATCAATAATATCATTTACCACTACTATTACATGGTTTGAATACATTATCTAATATTGGGCTTAGTCCCCTAAATTATTTATGATTGAATATTCTATAATATATACATGGTGGTGTCTAGTAATAAACCCATAATATAGAATTATTTTTGAAAAAGGGGGTGGACAATCTGGAAAGAAAGACTACACAGACTAAGTCTTCCTCACTCCACTACAAACATAACTATAAAAATGATTCAATTTAATCGTTTATTTATTTATTTGTATTTCAAAGTGCATTATTTGAGGAATCTATTTCTCCTTTGTAATTCTTCCCATCAATGTTGTACAAGGATGACTACGGAAAATATAATTCTAACACCCATATCATATCCTCTTATGCAGAATGGGTCTCCTTAAATTCCATAAGTTTTTTAAATAATGTTCATCCAATCCTCAAGAATAAATTTACATTACATAATTTTCTCTAAAATTACATCCTAAGATGATATATGTAAATATTTTATTAGTTCATTGAATTTAAAAAATACTAATATTTATAAAAATAATTATTATTATTTTCATTCAATCATACTAGATTCTGGTTTTGATAGATCAATAATAATATTACACTTGTATTCATTATTTCCATTTTCTATTTTTCATAATGAGTTGTAGGAGATTAGTTGTTGAACTAAACAACATTTGATCTTCTATTTGATTTAGAACATAATTTATCAAACCATTAAGAAGTCATTCTCTCCTCTAATAAAAGATACCATCCACATGACAAAGGAAGAGGTTATGAATTCTTTAACAATATCTCCTTGCGAAATATCATGGATGCATGTTATATAAATATAAATGAATAATAAATTAATTAATTATAAAATATGTTTTCAAAATTATTTTGTATACAATAATTATAATTCCCAAAAATTTCCTCTTACGACTTGTGATAAACTTTTCCCATAAATCTATATCTAAAAATCAATTGTATATGATGTGATTTTAATTATATTTAATCAAATATATATAATATGAAGTCATGTTTTATTCAAAATAAATATATTTAATTTCTATAAATGATAACCACATATTATTAATTACTCTAATATCAAGATAGTTTAATTTCAGCTATAATTATATTGATTAAATGTTAGTCATATGAAATATATAATATTTGAACCACTATAGAATAAATAAAGAAATTGAGATATTTTTCCATTATTCACTCCCGAAACTAAAATTTTGATGTATTATTAGCACTCCATTAATCAGTATATAATAACGTAATCATACAAAAACTCCACATATCTGTTAAACTCATATAATACATCACATTTATCATATTGGGATATTGTTATTATTGAATTTTATTATAAACCTCTCATCCCCATTAGTAAATGAATGAAAATATAAAAATTTAGTACCATATCTACCATATTTTAGTTATCATTTTATTTGGAGAATTAAAAAAGTTAAAAAGAAATTAATCAAACATATGACTAATTTAATTAAATAATTTAATTTTTAAATATATATATATGAAGTAACATTCACATATCATAGTAAATTTTCATATCTCTATGTGTCCATAATTTCAAATTATGTATTCTTATTTATTAAAATTCATTATGCCACTATTTGATTCAAATTAAATGATTATTAGAAGTAAAAAAGACGATTTATCGAAATTAAAATAATATTTTTCCTATTTTTTTAACTAATACAACTGAATAATAGTGAATACATATAAATAATTAATATAAATAAATAGTAAAATAAAAAAACACTTATCAGGCTTCTTCAAAAATAAAAATTTGTAACTTAAACTAATGAATATAAAAAATAATACAAAATGGAAAATATCATAATATAAAAATTTATAATTCCATGGACAAGTATTTGATTAGAATTAAAATATTCATTGAAGAATTTTTTTTTCTTATTCATAATAAAAATAAAATTATCCATATTTGTTAAACACATATTATTGGTAAAAAGTGCATGCCTAAAAATGATGAATTTAAAAATATAGTCACAATAAAATTATGATTTCAAAATTATTCAATCAAAAAATGTGTAGTATAATATGATGAATATAGTAATTAAAAAAATATGACATGTATTATCAACTCATATAGATTTAAATATCCAATTTAAAAAAATATTACTTTTTCAGGCTTAAGTTTCATAGAAAATTAGATATTTATATGAATAATTAGTATACTAAGAAAGTGTTTTACCTTATCTCTTATAATTGATAATTTTATATAGAGTGGACTATTTATACATTATTAATTATTATTCTTATATAATCCTGTAAAAGATAATGAAATGTCATATACTTCCACAACATCAACAACTTCCTCATCACCATAATTAATTTTCTTCCATTTCATAATGATATAGCAATAATAATTTAATGGGTAACAAGAAAAAAATATCTTCTTCAAATGTGTATCTATGATATATGGTTCCTCTTTAATTCTAAATATTTTTAAATTGAAATTTTTTAATCCATAATCCTCAAGTTTCCCAACACTATTACAATCTACCTAATTACACTTAAATATGGGTACTAAAAATTTAGTATAACCCTTTTCTCATGTATCTTCAACAAATTTTAAATATATTGTTCATTAAAAAATAGGGGTTTATCTTTTTATCTTGAAAAAATAATTACATTAGAAATAACCATAACTCCACTATTTTTAATGGTTCTATTATTATCCTAATTTCAAATGTAAAATTTTTAACCATTCATATCAAAACTAGACCATGTGATCATATTATAACATAATCCCTTGATAACCATTTCATGGTTTCTAATGCAGATTATGCTTTGTTGAAACTATCATTAATCTATGAAACAATAATATGTTTATTATCATTCATCAACCATTTTTTATTAATTTTTATATTTCATACCTTCAATATAGAAATATATATCCAAATAAGTATCCTCATATAATAAATTCATATATAGTAAACATTATTATAACACAAAAAATCATTTTGGTATGCATCAAAAAAATTAAAATCCACCCCCATAATAAATTAAAACCGTCTAGAAATAATGATAGATAAATATAAGTTTCTTTTATGAGATATGTTTTTCGAAATAACATCATGTTTATCATAAAATATTTTACCTCAAGCTTATATATTGAAAAAAATATGTAAATTACAAAAATAATAGATTATGAATTATATTGGATACCAAGGCTCTGATATGGATACATTCTATCTTTGTATAGTCCTATTGATATATTTCTAACTTTATTATCATACATCCAACATTTTTGATAACATCTCATCTGTATTGGTGAATCAACATGAAAACATATATTTCGATCAAAGATTAACATTTGTGAATGTCATATTATCCACACTGTTAATTGTATTTTGAAAATAATGATTCAAATGAGGAATTATTAGAATATATTACATTACCATAATATGGTGTTTTGGTGCCTATCCTTGAGAATGATTCATAGTTAGATCACGTGTGCATTTGATAACATGATGATCTATATTTAATACATTCTTATAATCATTAATTTTTTATCTGATAATGTACACATTTATCAGGAAAGAATGTATTTTGTTATTCCATTTTTCATTGTATTTACTATTTATATTCATTATAATTAGAATCTAGTATTCCATTTCCATCTAAAAGTGACTATTTCCAATGTTTATGCAATTTAATGAACCTTTTATCACTCTAAACATTCCATTCAAATATATATTAACCAATTTTAGCATTATTAATAACACTGTAAATTTTGTATTACTTAGAAATAATGGTTTTTAAATATCTACAAACAATAATTTAAAACAATTTACTTTTTTAATGGTTTTGAAATGTATATGATGAATTAATTCATCAAAATGATCCTATATATCATACTAAACATCTTCATCAATGTAGCATATTTAATTCTTGGTTATATCTCATTATCAAATCAAGCATGGATAGTTTTGACTAAAATTATATCAAATATTATGGTCTTTGATTTTTCTAGATTCAATATTCTCATAGAAAAATACTTTATGGATGAATAGAAAATAATTTCATTTAGTAAATTCCATGAAATCACCAACACCTTTCTCATATTTTTCACTATTAAATCATTCATTTATCTAATTAGGATCCAATAATTAGAAAACCAAGATACAATATTTTTGGACTCCTCCTATTTTAATCATGTTTTAATGCTCACAAATCTTATACATCTAAAAAATCTTGTTAATCTGTTTCCACTCATGTGTAATGATTGTTTGTTTCTTTAGGTTTTAAATAAATTTTCTCTCTATCTTGATTCTTATAAATCATGACTGAGTTTTGAAAACTATATTTAATTTGTTTTGTAATGAATTTATCATATGAATGATTATGTCTAATTCATTATTTGAATATTACTTCCTATGTTTATATACTAATATTTTGTTAATTTTGAGGAATCATGAGTCTACCTCAAGTACTAGTTTTCCCGCAAAAGACCTAGACACCAAGACAAAACACCGTGACCAGACAATGTGACCCAGAAACCGTGACCCATACACCTTGACCTAGACACTGTGACCAGACACAGTGACCAGCCGCCGTGACCCAGACACTGTAACCAGTTTCAGATATGTTGAAGTTTGTGACACTGGTTCTTTGATAAGACATCGTTCGATGTTTGGAAAAAGATAGGACACAATGATCCTAAAAATGCATCTTTGATACTAGTTCCTAATCTTTATACAAATATGTCATCATAACTGTCTCACCATTGGATGAAAATGAACAAGACATCATTTCATGGGGACCACGTTTTCAAGTGACGTTGTTTCCAGATAGACTGTGAAACCATTCATTAATCTATTTTTTGGTTTTCAATTTAATTTCTAACAGTCATATTTGAGTCTTTTAAATGCAATGAAATAATTAATATTTCATTATAGACATGTCACCTGACAGTATGAGGTATGAGGTGTAGAATACATGATCCTGTTAGCTCCAACACATGCACTACTAGAATAAAAAAGAAAAGTGTGGTCCTAAAACAAACGGTGGTAGAGAAGAATAAGTGCAAGAATTCTGGAGAGAAGAACCAACATATGAACTCAAAGAATAAAAAGAAAAGAATGTCCCTGAAAAAAAATGGTGGTATAGTAACAGAATCCTGAGTATTCTTGAGAAAATAACTGACACATGAAAAAAGGTACATCTAAAGAACACACAAAGCATTCACAAATCCAAAAGCTGGGATTCCATATATCAAAGTCAAGAACATCTTTGAAATATAAACTCAATGAAGAACATGAGCCAAATATAACTAGAAACTGGAGCACCTGACTTTTGATCATCTGTTTCTCACAAGAGGACTCGATACTTGTATCTACTTCATCCGAGAAGTCCAGAGTGGCATAGAATAACACTCATAGCACTTCTAACCTTATCTCATCATCTTTTCTATTTTGTGTATTGTTTTTATCTTTTAGGCGGTGTGTGTGACTCTATTAAAACACACATTGTCTCATGTACTAAACTAAACGATACAAGATATCATTCCATTCATATCTTTTTACACTTGGTCACTCTCATGGATAAGTGTGGAATATGTCCTCATGTGACCTAGTAGTTTATACCCACAAAGAACACTGGAAGAGGTTGTGTGACCTAGATAGTCATGTGCACTTTCTTTTACCCCGATCCATGGTGTGGATCAAGTTTATTAATATAAAATTCTTGGTGGTAGGTGATCACTAATTAGTGGGGATTATGTCTGATCTTGAGACTGAACAACTTGTTTTATATCCATTGTGTTGTTTAATTTATTTTTCTTTGTTTTACTTAGTAATTTTGAAATAACTAGATTTACAATGATAGTTAATCTTGGACAGAAGTTATAATTGTTTTTCCTTATTATAATAGCTTCAAAAGTTATATCAATAACTGATATTAATATTACTAATAATTAATCAATCTTCTAAGAAGTTATTTGAAAATTCAAACTTTCATAACTGTATTCCCTTGATTAAATGGATGTATTTATTATTATATGAGAACCATTTAATAAAACATTACAAACATAAATTTTTATAGATACTCAATTCACCCCCTCTAGAGTACTTTACTCCAAACAACATTTGTTATCAGATGAGTTTTTTCCCTGTTAAGACATTGTTTTTGAAACTATTCAACTGTGATTTTAGTTTTCCTTTAATGATCTAAAAATTTTTGTAAATTTTATATTTCTATCTCTTTAAATGTATTTATTTATTATGGATAATAGGCTGGAAGGTGCTGCAACAAATAGACCACCATTAATTAATGGAGCCAATTCTTCCCATTGGAAAATTTTAATAAAAATGCATTTAGAAAGTAAGGGTTTAGAAATTTGGTCTTCAATTATAGATGAGTATAAGATTACTTATACTAATATAATCACTTGAGATGACCCAACCAATACTTGTTATAATAAAAATTGAAAATCCATGAATTATTTATATTTCTCTTTAGGAGATGAATAATTTTATATAATTTCTACATGTATAACAACCCATGATATTTGGGATAATTTTTCTATTTCATATGAAGGAACTTCTATTGTGAAAGAAATGATAATTAATACTTATACTATTAAATATGATAACATTAAAATGAAACATGATGAGCCTATTTCTTACATGTATCTCAGGTTTAATGAAATTTTCAACATAATGATTTCTCCTGGAAGAGAAGTTACTACAATAGACCAAATCAGGAGGATTATTTGATGCCTGCATGATAAATAGATGGGAACATATGTCTCTATTATAGATTCATGTTACATCATCATGTTACCTATACAATAACTCATTGGGAAAAATTTATTTCTGAAGATGACATGAATTTCAACAAGGGACGGGAGGATGAACCCATAAGAAAATCGGTTGCATTTAAAACCACCACCTCTAAACACAAAGAAAAAGGGAAATTGGAACTCTCCATAGAATGATCCAGCAGTGAATAATCATGACCTAATATTGATGAGGAGATGTCTCAGTTTTCTATAAGTTTTACGATATTTTACTAGAAGAATCAATTTTTCAAAAATCCTAACTTCAAGGGTAGATATGAACAAAATTGTAGGTAGAAGAAATATTGGAAAAGAATTGAAAAGTTTGATGAGATATTATTCAATGAATGTAAGTGAATGGGGCATGTAATGGATTATTATCCCAAGAACATGTTCAAAAAGTTATTTAAGGACAATGATGGAAAGTATAAGAAGGAAATGAAATAAATGTGGAGTGCCTCTGAGTACAACTCAAGTGACACAGAATCTTCACATGACAAACTGTCTAACAAATCCAATATGTGTTTTATGAAAAAAACATCTGAGGTAACAAAAGAATCTCTTGTACTCAATTCTTATTATTATATAGATGAATGTGATTCTGATAATATGTCTAAAGAAGAAATTTTTTAGTACAGTAATATGCTTAAATAGACATGTAATGAACTAAAAGATAAATATAAGTTATTAAAGAAATGGTATGCTCTTACCTCAACAGTTAAATCTAAAATTACTATAGAAAAAGAGAAAAATGATCAATTAGTCAAAGAAAACAATAAACTAAAGCTATCTAATGAGCAATTGAAAATAGACCTTGAGTGGTTTAATTATGGTAAAGATACATTGGTTAAAATTATAGGTAAATAGATTGTTCGTAAATATGCTACTAGTATTTTCTATCATCCTGGATAAGGATATTTTGGAAAAACCAATTTTGTTTCTAAGTCTAGGATATACAGATTTACTCCTAGTTCTGGAAATCATTCAGCTAGTTCAAATTATGATACACTCTATAATGTATCATATTCTACTTGACAAACTAGAGTTTATATTTCATTCACTTTACATAATGGTTATAGGAAACTTATGTTGGAGATGTCGGTTCCTAAAGCACTAGTCACTAATATTACAAGACCTAAAAAAATATGGGGACCAATTTATGTTTTTATTTTATTATTGTTAAGGAAAATTTCGTAAAGAGATCCTGTAAAATCTTATGGTACTTGGACAGTGTGTTTTCAAGACTCATGACAGGAGACTATTCATGCTTCAAGAACAAAATAACAATTGATGGTGTAAATTTCACCTTTGGTGGCAATGCAAAATGATAAATCATTTTCCGTTGCCAAATCAGTTACTCTTACTCAGTTTTAATTTCCAAAGTACTTTTTTTGATGGATTGAAATATTATCTATTTAATATTTGAAAACTATTTGATGATGGATTTCATGTTAAATATGAAAGTAATTCCTGTAATTTTTTTATTCTAAAGATGAATTTTGTTTCTTCTCATTGAGTATTTAAAATTTATAATTTGTTGGCATAGATTCTATAGTTCCTTAGAAAGATTTCTGTTTAAGTGTATTTGAAAAAGATTCTTAGATTTGAAATAAGAAACTAGGACACTTTAATATTCACTCTCTTAGAAATATAACTAGAAAAATCATTGTCAAATATCTACCCAAACATGAGTTTATAAATGATAAATTGTGTAAGTCTTTTCAAAAGGGAAAGAAACACAAAATTTCCTTCAAACCAATGAAAGATGTATCAACTTATCAACCTCTCAACTTGGTTCGCATGGATTTGTTTTAACCTTAAAGAGTTTCTATTATAAATGGGAAGCACTATGTTTATGTTCTTGTAGATGACTTTTCTAGATATACTTGGACTTTCTTTTTGGCTCACAAAAGTGAATCCTTCTCTCATTTCATCAAATACGATAAAACTGTTGAAAATATTAGTGGACATAGAAATAAATCCTAAAGTAGTGATCATGGTCGTGAGTTTGAAAATCAATAGTTTGAATCCTTTTGCTTGAAAATTGGTTATATCCATATTTTCTCTACCCCTTGAACACCTCAAAAAAATGGAGTTCTAGAAATAAGAAATAGCGTCTTGCAAGATATTGCAAGAACCATGAATAGTTAATATGGATTTCCTATTTTTGGCATGAAGTTTTAAATACATCATGTTATATTATTAATAGAGTTATTATTAGACCCATTCATAGAAGAACTCAATATGATTTATGGAACAATAGAACACCCCATGTAAGTTACATCAATGTTTTTGGGATGCAAATTCAATATCATTAATACTAAGAAAAATCATAAAAAATATACATCCAATAGTGATTAAGTAATCTTTATATGATATTCAATCTCTAGTAATTCCTATAGAGTGTTTAATAAAAGAACTAAATTTGTGGAATATTTTTTCATGTAAAATTTGATGAGAAAGATTTAAATGAGCCTAAGACAACTCTAGAGAACCTGTAGGATTATGTGTCCAATCTGAACATCAATTCAAAATCTTATAACTATCCTATAAAGGAATCTGTGAAAACTTCTAATTCTCTAAATTCTTCAGATTCAAGTCATAATGAACCAGAACCTGTTGAAGAACCTGAAATCACTAGTCCTTCTTTTTCTAGGGTTGTCATAACTCTTAAAAACCATCCATTAGATTATATGGTAGGATATTTTGATAAATTAATTAAAACCAGATCTTATCTTATACATTTAGTTGAACATCAAGTCTTCTTGTCACAACTTGAACCTAAAATCACTAATGATGTTATCGGTGATGAGTTTTGGGTGATGTATATGCAAGAAGAACTTAATCAGTATGAAAGGAACAATGTTTGAAAACTTTTGGACAGACCCAAAGACACGTTTACCATAGGTACTAATTGGGTGATGAGAAATAAGGTAGATAAATCTTTTAACAGAGTTAGAAATAAGGCTAGATTGGTTGCACAAGGATATAGTCCAGAACATGAATTGAATATGAGGAAAAAATTTCACCAATTTCTAGAGTTGAAGTCATATGAATCCTTATTTCTTATGATGCACAAACGAATTTCATACTATATCAAATGGATGTTAAAAGTGCATTCCTAAATGGGTATATAGTTGAGGATTCCTTTGTTGAGAAACCCCCTAGTTTTCAAAATCCACACTTTCCCAATCATATTTTTAAATTATCAAAAGCATTATATGGTTTAAAACAATCTCCAAGAGCTTGGTATGATTGATTATGTACGTTTATTTTTTCCAATGGCTTTACAAAATGTATTGATAATCCCAACCTTTTTATAAAACGAATTTCCAATGATATTTTGGAAGTTCAAAATTATTTCGATGATATTATCTTTTGATCTTCAAAAAATTCTTTATGTAATGAATTTTCTAAAATGATGAAAAAATAATTTTAAATGGGATTAATGGGTGAACTAAAATTCTTTCTTGGATTTCAAATCTTTCATAATAATTATGGTTTTATTTAAAATAAATGAAAATATACTTGATATCTTCAAAACAATTTGTCTTAGATCACACTAAAATTAGTGACACTTCAATGTGTACTACTTCAAAGTTGGATCTTGATAAAGATGGAAAATATGTTGATCGAACAACGTACAGAGGAATGATTGGAAACATACAATATATAATTGATTTCTGACCTAACATTATGTTTAGTGTGTGTATGTGTGATCATTTTCATGAAAACTCTAAGGAATATCAGTTAAATTTTGTTAAAATTATTTTCAAATACCTCATTAATACCCCCAATCTAGGACAATTCTATCCCAATGGAAAAACATTTGACTTAGTTAGTTATTATGATTCTGATTTTAGTGGTTGTAAGTAAGATAGAAAAATAACCTCTAGAACATGTCACTTTTTAGGAAAGTCACTAGTATAATGCGGTAGTGAGAGACAAAAAGTCATTGCATTATCTACTTCCGAAGTAGAATATATAGTTGTTGGTAGTTTTTAAGAAAAACATTTTTGATGAAACACAAATTACTAGATCATGGATATCAATTCAGGCATCTACATATAAATTGTGACAATAAAAGTGCTATTAACATCTCAAAAAAACATGTTTCACACTCTAGAAAAAAACATATTGATGTCAGACATCACTTTTTGAGACACCATTATCAAAAATGTGATATCACAGTAGAATTTATTAGAACTAAATATCAAATTGTTGATATATTCACCAAACCATTAAAATTTAAAAGAATAGATTACATTATACAATAATTGGGAATGATAAATCTTAGGTAGAAAGTGTAGTATTTCACAACTTATTGTTTCACAGTTTACAGTTTCACAAGTCACTATCTTAAGATTACTATCTAACTCTTATAGTTCTATAGTTTACTATCATTAAAGTGGTTGATTCATGTTTACGGTCTCACAGTTACTATCTCTTGGGTATAGTCTAGAACATAATATTTCAAACAATATGGTCGTACTATTTTGAAGTCACGTAGTAGAGATGACACTGTGACAACCTGTTACAGTCTCATCATGAATGTCTATTCTGATCTCACCTTAAAGACAATTTTTCATTTTATTTACATATTATAACTCGTATCCTGGTGATTGATTATTTTATTTTTTTACTTTCCTGCGCTTTTGAATTTGGGACGCTTGATATCCCTAAATAATATAAATGAAAGAGGTTTCACTCTTTTCATCACCTGATCTCTCTTCTCTCAAACCACAATCCCTCCTTCAACCCTTCAGTTCTCTATCTCTCTCTCTCTCAAACCTTTGTTGAATGCCTAGGATGAAGCACCCATCTTATATTATTCTTAAGAAGCACTGATCTTAGAAGAAAATTAAAAGAAAACCGTATATAGCATCTGTAGGTCCTCTGAATCCGAACATTGTTGACAGAATAGTGGTAGTAGAAAAGGAAATCTACCAAAAGTGGCTTTTGTAAAATATGTCTCTAGTGTTGAATGTACTGAAAGAGTATGGATGGACAGATTGGTTCCCAAAGAAGAAAAGTCTGATTTACCCAAATCTATTTGATCAGTTTTATTAGTTTGTTCAATTCTCAATTGATACAGAATACGGTATTGTTGTGAGAATCTCGATTAATGGCCAAACATATACCTTTTCTTCAAGGTTATGGGATGATTTATTAAGGATACCTCATGATATAATTTTTTAGGACAACCAGAGAGTTCCTCCTCTACCAAGTGAGATTGTTATTTTAGAAGAAGCCTTAGGAAGCATGACTGGAAATAAAACAAAGATAAAAGCTGTTAATACAGAGCTAGGTGGTGAAAAAAAATATTGTTTATGTTTTTCCAGAATTTGATTAGTGAAAGGAAATGATATTGTTCTAAATTCAAGAATCCAGATGTTTTTTTATACATCTTATAAAGAATGTACAGAAGATTAAACTTTGTAGGTATGATATGCATTATATGTGTGAGTTGATAAAGACGACCTCAAAGTCAACCTCATTGTTCGACTCAAGGATAATCTCTATTATGCTACAAGATAAAGGGTTGGTTGAACCGGATGAAGAATTCATTAAGGTATATGAATTTTGTATCTCAAAGGATATAGTCAAAATGTCAAAATTAATTTGGAATCCATGGAGAAAATAATTGGTGGATTATAATGATGGGGTTTATTAAAAGTTTAACATAGTTGATCATTCTTCAAGACCTAGGAACATTTCTGATCGTGGTCTGGAACCAGATGAAATTGTTGACTATCCTATTAAGGAGGAAGAAGAAGAGGTTGTTGCACCTATAATGGACAATTTCCTGGTTAAGTTAGATAGTGGACCTATTCCCCAAGTCATAGCTGAGAAGGAAGTACTTTTTCCTAAAAGAACTTCTGTTTTTGAAGAATAATCTTATTCTAGAGAAGTGTGTGTTTTTAATGTAAGGTAAAATGATGTTCTGGAAGATCATCTTGAAGATATTTCTCTAGAGAAAGATGTTGGTTTTTTGGAATACTTAGAGGAAAAAGTTAATCATGAGATTATCCATCTGCGGAGGAAAGAATGGATCAATCCTTTCTGTTGGTTAGAAAATACATGGGTGAAGCTATAGTGGATGAAATTTTGGAAATAGATCAAATAACTAAATCTTTTTGTCCTTTGATTGATGCACATGTTGAAGGGAAGCAACACCCTAATCTAAAATGATTAGAAATTCCTAATATAGTTGACCAATGAATTGTGGATACATGGTATAAATCCCATAGCTACCTTGATGCGAATGATTCCGATAAATCCTCAGTTAGAGGTATAAATTTGTCTACTGTATTTCAATTGAAATACATCCCTGATCTTGAAGTTATCTCAGAAAAAGAACCTGATCCTATCTCATATCTTGTTCTTGAACCTTCACATGAACCTTCTACCTTAGTGAGTAAGGATGATTTGAAATCCATTGGAGAAACATTATTGTGTGTAGTAAAAAAGATCATGGATACTCAACCTTATCTATTAACAAACCTAAGTGAAATTTATTATTCCCTATTGTGAGAAAAGATCATATGAAAGATTCCTCCAAAAAAGCTTCATGAAGTTCAAGAGGATGGAATTGAGAAAAACTATTTAGCTGTGAAGTGATTTCTCTTAGATCTATGTTTGAAGATATGATGAAAGTGTTGAAATAGAGACCATATCATGTTTCTCATCCAATTGAAGATGTTATTGGTTAGATTCCATAGGAAATTGTCTCTCTAATTAAACCTAACCTAACTTCTTAAGCTATCAAGGTGGATGAATGAAATAAGAAAATAGTTCATGAAATGCATGACCTTGTTATTATTCTCAAAAAATTGAATGATGAGTATAATGGATGTCTATAGAATGTTATGAATAAACTAAAGTCCCTTACGTTAGTTGTTACATATTCTAGTACCTCTGACCAGTCATCTCAACTCTCCTTTGATAGTGATCTACTCAGAATGGTTGTTATAGAATAACTTCAATCAGTGCTAAGTGTATTTGAACAAGATTATCTATCTTTGGTTGTCAATAATAGTGGCAACGTTCTTTATTTGGTATGAATTTATTCCATGATTTAAAATGATTCTCAGGAAGAAATAACCAATAAGGTGTATTTCTACTTCATTATGATTTTCACAAAGAATGATATAAAAAACCATTTCAATTACCTTCTAGAGATTCTGAAAATCCCTCCTTTCACTCAATCATTCAAAACTCAAGTTCAAATGTTGAAATATTTCACTCTTTTGTTGGATAAGTTCATGGAGACCAAAGATGATTTTGAGAAAGAGATGCATTATGGTGGTGGGTTTATTGATTACTTCATCAAGTTATTAAGACCATATCTTCATGTGCAGAGTACTACTATTGTGGCTTCTGCAGCTGCACCCTTGTGGCCGAGTTTTCCTCCTTCCTCATTCAATACCCTTTTCACTACCTAAATATATTTATATCAGACAATGAGTCAGATCAGACCTTTTATCCTTGACAAACAATTACCTTGGACTTCCACCAAACCAACCTTATCCCCTTATGTTTTGGAAGGTCACCATCTTCGTTCTATGACTGTTGGTTCAATTCCCTCTTCGACTTCTACCACTTCTCATGTGTCATCTCTTGATATTACTGCGAAGGACAAAGAGAAGACAACCAATGCTGAAGAACATTGAGCACTATCTTTTGATAGGGATATATTTTTTTATTTTTTTTCCTACAGTTTTTAATGACACGTATTTCTCCATCTAATGTATTGTGACCTATTATTGTCAATTCTTTTATTTACACATATATTCTATTCTCTTATCTCCCTTTGTACCATTTTAGATAATCCCTAAAGGGGGAGAGACACATACACTATGAACTGATATCTCACTCATATGATTTCTGATCATCAAAAGGGGTAGATTGTTGGAATAATCTAGTTTTAATAAAGTTTTAATGGTCAAAAATACTATATATACTAAAACTTTTGTTAATCTATTTCAAATAATGTGTAAAGATGGTTGGTTTATTATGATTTAAATAAATTTTCTCACAATACTGATTCCTTTAAATCATGACTGATATTTGTAAAATATGTTTAATTTATTTATTTATCAATTTCATTTATGAATGATTAATTTCAATTCATTCTGTGATTATTACTGCGTATGTCTATATACATATATTTCGATAACTTTGAGAAATACTTAGTCTACCACCGGTTCTTGTTTTTTAGAAAAAGACCCAGACACTGTGACCAGACACCGTGACCAGACACTGTGACCCGGACACTATGACCTAGACACCGTTACCAGACACCATGACCAGACATCGTGACCCAGTCACCATGACCACACACTATAAGTAGTTTCAGATCTATTTAAGTATATGATCTAGATTCCTTGCTAAGACACTATTCGATGTTTGGAAAAAGACCATAAACTGAGATCGTAACACTGCATATGTGCTACAGGTTCCTGATCTCTATACAACAATGTCATCATAATTGTCACCCCACTCAAAGGCAAAGAAGAAGAAATTGTTTCATGGTGACACTGTTTCTAAGAGACACCATTTCTAATCAGACTGTGACACCGTTCTTTAATTTGTTTTTCTATTTTCAATTTAATTTCTAGCAGTCATAATTGAGTCTTTTAAATTCACTTCTATAATTAATAAGTCTTTGTAGACATTTCACCTAATATTAAGAGGTATGAGGTGAAAAATACATGCATCATGTCGGCTCTAACACAAGAAATTTGAGAATAGAAAAATTGTGGCCCTAAAACAAAGGTTGGTAGAGTAGAAGAAGTAGAATAATTATTGAGAAAAGAACCAACACATGCACTCCAAGAATAAAATGAAAAGCATGGACCTGAAACAATGGGTGGTAGTGCAGTAAAAGTGCAAGAATTATTGAGAAAAGAATAGACACGTGCAACAAGATACATCTGAAGAACATATGAAGCATTCACAGATCCAAATACTGTGATACCATAGATTAGAGTCATGAACATCTTCGCAACCTAAACTCCATGAAGAACACAACCAATATATAACTGGAAACCAGAGCACCAGTCTTGCGATACACTATTTCTTAAAAGATGACTCGATACATACATATGTTTCATCATAGAAGTCTATAGTAGCATAGATTAACACTCAGATCACCTCTAACCTTATATCATCATCTTTTCTCTACTATTTATTGTTTTTAGATTTCGATAAATTAGTGTGTGTCTGTATAAAAACACACATTGTCTCCTTTATTAAACTGGAGGACACAAGATATCCTTCCACTAACATCTTTTTACACTTGTTTATTCCCAAGGATAAGTGTGGAAGAGGTCCATGTGTGACATGATAGTGCATACCCATGAAGAACTATGGAAGTGGTCGTGTGACCAGGATAGGCTTGGGTACTGTTTTTTAACCTAATCCAAGGTATAGATCTTGTTTATTAATATAATCTTCTTGGTGGAAGGTGATCACCAAGAGAAGTTGATTAGTTCTCTTCTTGAGACCGAACCACTTGTTTTATATCCTCTATGTTGTGTAATTTAGTTTTCCCTATTTTACTATATAAATAAGAAATCACTAGATTTTCTTTGATAGTAACTCTTGGAAATGAATTATAAATTCCTCCCTATTAGAATAGCTTCAAATCTAATATCATCACCTGATATTGAGATTATTGAGAATTAATCAATCTTCTGAGAAGTAATTCAAACATTCAAACATTTATAACCGTACTACCTTGATTAACTGGGGGGTATTTATTTTTATTGGGGAACCTCATAAGAAAACTTTTCAAATATAAATTTTTACAGATAATCAATTCACCCCCCTCTTGAGTACACTACTCTGAAAAAATATATTGACGATCCTATGTGAGGATTTTATATTTTGTTCATAATAAAGGATTTTATCATGACAAAGAATAAATAAATATATGATGGGATGTGGATGAAGATGAGGTGTTTCTAATTCTTATGGATCATGGAATTGAATCTTAAATATAGAAGGAAAATAATTTTTAGGACTGATGAGATGATATTCATGTTAACAACGTGTGGTAATGAAGAAATACAAACTACAATAGTTTCATGGATTTCTAGGAAAATGATAGTTAGGTTGAATAATTACTAATTAATATCAAGGAATAATATATATATGTCAAAGCTCTAAGATGTTAAAATTTTCCATCAAAATTAAGTTTATCATTGGATAATGATTTGATGTTATTGATTATTTTTTGAGTTAATTATAAATTTATTTAAAGTTGTAGAGAATTCCAAGA
This sequence comes from Viscum album, assembly GCA_963277665.1. Lineage (NCBI taxonomy): Eukaryota > Viridiplantae > Streptophyta > Magnoliopsida > Santalales > Viscaceae > Viscum > Viscum album. The sequence continues at coordinate 1,349,984,174 of OY728153.1, read as the reverse complement.
GATTATTTATGTTTAGCTAAATAAGAATTTTATTTTAAGTGATAAAGAGAAAAATGAAAAAAAATCATAAACCCCATATGCCTCAGAGGGTTTCTAGAATATGTAGACTTAAAATTAAAAAAAATATAGTTTAACACTCACTAAAATCCAAGATATTTTGTTAATTCCGAGAAACTATGGTAAACATTATAAGGGTTTTGTGAAATTCGTAGGGTACATTTAGAACATTGGAATTTTCAACATATATTATAGAGTTGAGAACACTAATTCAAATGGTATGTATTTTTTGAGTTAGACACTTTGTAAGGATCTTTTCTAACATTGTATGGAAGATTTATACTATATTGGGTTCTTGAAAGAATTCATAAAATTGTGACTTCCTATAGTTGAATAAGTTCATAGAGTTATGTAATCTCTAGGAATATATTTAGAGTTAAAAAAATTTCTGAAGGTAGAGAATACAACCCAATGAAATAAATAGGGTTCTTATTAGGATTTATAGAAAACATATTTGATAAATTTACAAAAATAGATGTATAAGAATAATTTCTGAATAAATATTCAAAGAAATTGATATTAATACAACCAAGTCCATAAAATCACTTTCTGGTATTCAATATAATAATACAATTTTGATTAGTTCTGATGCATTGAAAAATTGAGAATAAAACTGGAGCTGATGCTGTGAGATGTATGTTCAAGAGTTCCATGCCATAGGAATGAAGTTCCACCTTTTCAATTTGATGGATCCATTCACACATGTAGGACGAATTTTAATTGAATTAAATTTATGAAGTTTGTATATATATAAATGGTGGAAATATCACAATTCATATTGATTATTAGATATTGATTTTGATAGATTTTTAATGATAAAATAAAATTGGGAATTAAATTGATCAATTTTGAAAAAATAAAGACTAAAATACCGTGAATTATAGAAGATTCCCATAATTAAAATATGAAAATAATATTTAAAAATTTTGTTTATTATTTTTTACAATAAAAGTTTTGTAAAATAATTGCTTGAATATTATGAAATGAGAATCCAATACACAATTGTATAAAATGAATAAAAGATATTGAGATTGAATTTTAAATTTTATAAAGAATATATGAGTTCATATTGTTCCTATGAATTTGATAGGTCAAGGATGACACAGATCATTGAATATATAGAGAAGGAAAGTAGTACCATCAGACCTGATCACGATCACTGTCTATTAACACACATGAATAAGTGATCACACAATGAACCATTGATTAAGGAGTACTGAGGTTGATGATATATTTCAAGTGGTTATAAAGAAACTAAGATAAAAAGGTGATATTTTTTATTAACATATATAATAGGCCGTGAGCATATATAGTTTTTCATTGTAACTCCATGATTATGTGATCTATAATAACCCTAATATGACAACATAGGTTTATAGTAGAGTAATTGTTTATTTGGGTTACTAACCAATCATGATAATGAGTAGGTTCTATAATACATAATTATCCTTGTAAAAATTTGTAGTTATTGTGTTCATTATTTTTTCTACTGCATTTGTGTGAGTCTATGTAATAAATAATGAGTATATTTTGACATTAATGGTATATAGATTTTAATTATAAGGAAATAATTATAAAACTTTTATCACTGATTCACCTTTAGTGGTACGAAACCAAGCTTTGTATATAGGAGGTATTATTGGGAATCTATGTTACATTTTAAAAATCAAATAAGTTTCTAAGTATATAAAAATTATATTCTATGAAAAATAGAGGTTTCTAGGATTTATTATAGAAATAACAACCACATCTAAAAGAATATTATATTTCCCTATCTCTTATCACTTGGTTATTAGGAAAGACACGGAGAAAAAATTGTAATTTAACCAACTTTTAAGGGATATCTAATGACTATTTCATACCAGAGAACCATGAAATTAGAGTTAAAGTCTCAAAATAATATTTTTATGTCTCTTTCGGTAAACATTTGTAAAATATTCATGGAGCTTAAAAATGTCCTATAAATTTAGTATAAATTGAATAATAATTATGAATGAAATATTAAAGTTAAGGAAGTGAATTTAGTGATATATAATAGATGTTTTAATGACATAAAATCTTTTTATGAAGATATTATTAATTATTACATAACCAGTGTCAATAAAATTATCAAAAAATATTTGTGGATTTTGACATAAGTTCAACAATTCTATTATTTATAAAATATTAATAAGAAACATTCCATATAAGTTTCATCAAAATATATTATCCTTTAAAATTATATTGAATATTTCTGTACACTAACTAAAAAATAATATCATTTCTAAAAAACATGTTTGAACTTATAATTTTTAAAAAGAATATCATAGATGAGATGTAATTTAAGGTTATGAGAAAACATAAAATCATGGATGATGAAGAATTAGAATCAATTGATTTTAATAATCATGATGTTGATAAAGAATTCAATAAAATAATTTATATTTTATCAAATAAATTAAAATAGGGTATGAATAAAGGAAAAGGAAAACAACCACCAAGGTGTTTTAAGTGTATTAACATTGAACTCTATTCCATGAAATTCCCAAATAATAAGGTTCTTGAATCCAAATCAGATGAAGAGGATAGGAATCCATAAAAACATAAATGGATTATGTGTAATAAAAATTAATCTACTTACATGATTATAAATTTACTAATAAGGATGGAACATGTTCACTCAACATCATGTTTTCAATTAAAAAAGTGTTAACTTTGTGGCCCATGTTGAAAATGTTTTGAATACATTAAGCAGTGCTGGTAATGAAGGTAAAAAAAATACTGGAATATATGATAAATGATGATCTAGAATAATTTGTTTATTAGAACACATGGAAAATAATTATAATGGTAATATGGTGTATTAAAAGGATAATATTTCTAAGGTAAAATGGAATTATGATAAAATGCAAGCCTCTTATACTTGTGAGATCAAGTAATTTAAACTGAAATCAGTTGAGTAGGAAAAGATAGTGACATATCATGAAAACAAATTATCTATGATAGAATGATATTTGTGTGAGACACAATTATAATTTCCTAACACTCATAATGAGTTGAAAATTTTCATATAAGGCATCAAAAATTTAGTTGACATTAAATCTAATTATTCTCAACATTTTGAAAAAATGGGTTCCCATGGACAATTGAAATTTTAACTTAATCATTCTCATCGTAAATATTTTAATTCTAAAATTTTCTGTTATAAAATAAAATTATAATGCATTTTAGACCAATAAGACAAGTTAGAGACACTCTTACATGTCAATGGAAGAGAAAAATATGATAAGAAGACCAATTAAATCATCAAAAATTTAGCATCAAGTTACAGAAATAAAACAGCAATAGTTTTCATGATATACATTCTATCAATACGAATGACTATTTTTTCTCGGATTCCATTTGTTGTTTGGGGTATTTACACATAAGTAATACTCTTAATTGGTTAATATTTCTTTATTATGGAAGAGACATTAAAAAAGGGGTAGTTATATGGTGTAGATGAGCGTAGATTATGAAACAAATAAATTTGTTAATAGTAATTTAGGAAATCTGAAAAACCAAAATATTATTGGATTTTTAAAAGAATTATTTGGTAGATGTGAAAATGAGGTTAATAAATTTGAGGATTTTATAAAGACCCCGCCCTGATAGATTCAATATAGTGTGAAAGTACAGGGTGTTCAAAGGGAAATATGAGGATAGTAATAGTATATTTATACTTCTACAAAATAATATGATAAAAACATATAATCTGAGAAAGTGATGGCTAAAGAGTTTATATATACCCATTGGACATGGATTGTAATACAGTGAAAGAAACAATTAAGTGATTGTACTAAACGAATGAAATAGGCTTAACATGAAGAGATTTAATTTCATGTAAGGTTATATAAAAGTGAAAACCAAAATATTAGTGAATGTTTTTGTTGAAGATATGAGTTGGATAGGTATGGTACGTCATGACCCCCTCCCACCAAAGATACATCAATGAAGGGAGAGAGATCCTGACTCCCTGAGTCCCTCCTCTAGTAGGCCCTGGGATAGCAACTAAAACAAAGGGTGTACAAATCTCACTATATCAGAGACATTACCCTTTATATGGAAACAAGATAGAGAGATAGGATGTATCAACTATAATCAGATCCATGATATATATAAATAAGATAAAATAAAATTTAACCTACAATACATGTCTATGTAAAACTAATAAAAATAAAAGTCTTCAAAGTGAATATCCCAATACAAAACTAGAGAAACAAAACGAAAATTGTCCCATGGTTCGAGCAAGTAATGGCCATCATGGTTTAAATATTACTCTTAGATACCATAAAACATTCTTTGTATACATAGGGTGATCATACCTGTATACACAGTAGTAAAAACAAATTCTATCATGAATAATTGGAAGGATCATTTTAATGCACATGTGAGAAAATAGAAGATCCAAGCATCACCTTGTTAGTAGACTAACCATAAATTCAGCCACACCATGGCTCTCTCAAAAATAACCCATCAAAGAAATATAAAATAATATAAATCATGTCTATGATTGGGTACCCCATGCCACATTCTCACTAATTATCCTCTCTCATACCCCAACAGAAAATGCCATGGTGCTCCCTCCTCTTCTGAATAACATCCCATCATGTCACATCTTGTTGCACTCTCCTAATTTACCACCACACATCACATCCCACACACACACAATTGGTCCATCAAAACACATCACATACCAACTGTGAACACCTAGTCCATCATCACATCTCTTCCTGATGACACCTGAGACACTCATCACATCTCATCCTAATGAAACCTAGGACAACACATGAGAACTCATCATGAAGACACTTGGGACCACATATTACATCTCACCGAAAGAAAAAAGGGCCACACATCACAAAGCTTCCAAATAAATCTTTTCCACTATTCCCTAGAAGTGGGAGAAGGAAGATAGGGTGGCCAGCTATTCATTCTCCTGTTGGGATGTTAGGGAAAGGGACCATCCAACATGACTATGATAGTGTTAGAAAATTGTTCTTGAAAAGGGTGGGGTTTGTATAGAATTCACAGGAAAAAACAATGTATAAACATAGATATATATATATATAGACAAAATAATGGATTCCCAACATATGGGATTACAAAAAAACACCAACCTACTCATGACTCCTCCAAATTGTTTCCACCTCTAAATTCCTATCACCATACAAGAAAAAAGTAGGCTATAATTAATATTTGAATCTTGAACAATCATTAATCCATTTTGAAAATACTTTTTATATCAATAAATTACAGTGTAACAACCCCTTTAATTTATTAATTGAACATCTATTAGAATACTATTTTATTTAGGAAGACTCGTTATTTCATAATTCTATCCCATTAGTGTGTATATAAATAATAAACCTTTAATCAACACAGCCCTTCATCAATTTTATCATTAAAAAATACCATTAGAAATTAATATCTACAATATTAAATGAATTAATTCGTGGGTATATATACTAGAACCAACCACAAATCATAAGAATAATATCATATCCCAACCACCACAACCCCCATTGTTTTATAACAATATTCACTTCCATAGACCTACTGTGTAACTATACTACAACCACTGTCACAACCCTGCTACACCATATTACCTTAAAACCCATCATATCTTAACTACAACACCACATCTTATCCACTTCCACTATACACATCACAAAACATCCACCCCACATCACATAATATATCACAAGACAACTAATTCTTCTGATTTAGCATAGGGTGACTCTTATTCAATCCCACATCTTTATTTCAGGGTGTCATCCAAGAATCTACATGATCATGTTCAATATATATAGTTAATTGAATATAAGTGGCCAACCATTTATTTATGGTTATAGTAAAATAATAATAAAAAATAGAGGTTCCAATAGGGTGTTACTCTAGAATAATAGTTCCATAAATAGACATGGTTTTCATCCAGTCATTTCACCCATACAAACATAATATCAAATCAAATCAAATCAAATCAATAAAAATATGTAAGATAATAATTTTAATTCCACTTCCTATTTTGACTTAGTTTATAGATTCATTATATTTCTAAATTTTCATGCAACCATGTTCACAATAAATGACAATAATAAACATACCCCACATGATACAAATAAGGATAAATGAAGGAAAAAAATCTTAGAAGAAGAAATCATTTCACAACTCACTACACCAAAATTGGGGCTAACATACAAGAGGGGACTTCTATTGAGGGAATTTAACAAATAGTGATAGCATATTCTAGGAATCTAATGAAGAAGGGTTTGTAACCTCCCATATAAATATAAATAATAAGGAATTAATGAATGTAATATCTCTCTCTTAGAAGGGTTGGGTCCAAAAATAAGGGGATTTGAAATGGGTTAGTTTTACCATAAATAATATCTCATTAGATCCAGATGTTGTAATCATTATAAATGATCCTAGACTTTTTAGAATCTTATGATATGAGGGATACACTTCTAAATGGGTTCTGAAATCCTTAATTATATAATTAAACGCATTTCTCATCAAAAAATATGTAAAAAATGAAAAACTAGAAACATCACGAAATATGGAATACTATTGAAATGAGTCACTACCCGGATGAGTCACCACAAGATGTGTCACCTCCAAAAAAACAACCTCCAAACAAGTCACCACTAGGAGGAGTCACCACTAGACAAGCCACTACTAGATGATTCACTGCTAGACGATTAACTCAATGAAAATTCACCGCCAGATGAGTCAATGACATGAGGATTCACTGATAGAAGAGTAACCACTAGAAGAGTCACCAAAATATGATTCAACATGAGATTATTCACTTCCAAATGAGTCACCTCCAAGATGATTGACCAGTAGAAAACATGAAATTTGGAAAATTATGTCCCAAAAACACCCAGACGACCCCAAAACACTTCGAACATTATATTTTTTTTAAAATTAATATGCCAAAAGATCTAGTACATTAAATGGTATCAAATATTGTATGACATTACTACTATCTCAAAATTATTTTGTGAAAAAAGTTGTGAATACACCATGTAATGTGCTTTTATATATACCATTAGTGTAAAATACAACTCGAAAAATGGAAATAATGCAATGAAAGTAAGGGGTCACAAAATATGTGAATTTTGATGATAGGGAAATGAGTATAAAGAATAATTATCATATGGATATTATCAAAAATGATATATATATTTTTTGAGAGGAAACTCTCAACCTTTCTATTTCATCTAATTAATTAAAATATATCTTCATATTTAATTAATTTTTTTTGTTAAAATGTATAAACATGTGTTAAATTGTAAGAGATGAATCAAAAAAGAGATGTCTAATAATATAATATTCGTTACATAGTAAGAAGATATATCCATATTGGAGTGTTTTAAATCTCATTGAAAATAAGAAATGCATTAATATATTGAGGGGGATCTTATATATGTATGAATCTATAAGAATATTAATTTATCAAATAACTATGATTTATGGAAACCCTGTTAAATTAAATAATGAGGCATGTAAACCACTCTTTTTATTTATTTTTTATAGTATCAAACATTTTTGTGTAGGGGGAGATGGTTTATCAGTTAAATTAATACTACTATATCTTTCAATATAAATTTTCTATGTTTTTGTTGAGTTTAGTATTGGATAAAATGTAGTCTTGATAAACCTATTTGAAAAACCTCTAACAATGATAAATTTGAGAATGATATCAAATACATGGGTGTTTATAAGAAACATTGATCACCTTAGTTATTCACTCATGTTTTATATACCATGTTAACCCATAAATACATAGAGTAGATTAACATAACAATATTAGATAAGTTTTGTATGATTACATCCTTATATAAACAAGTGAAGTAGGCTTGAATTATAAGAGAAAAAGGGGGGTGAAGAAATTTTGATAACTATTAATGAATCTTGAAGAAGTTATGAGAATCACTACATTTATATTTTCATTTAATTTAAAGTTAATAAGGGGGATAAAAAAAGAAACACATATTGAAATAATGATTTTTAGGGATTAAAAATAAAAAAGTGGCATAATTTAGATACTAAGTGAATATTTTATTTCTTTCAATAAGTATGGTTTTCATCATGATAATGAAGAATTCATAATATGATAAGATTTTTGTGAAGATGAGGTGTTTATTTCAAAAAAAATTGAATTATTTCTTTAAGGTAGCATTCCATTATTTATGATGATTGGGGAGATAAAATTCAAGTTAAATATAGTTCATAATAAATAAATGATATCTAAAATATTTTGGGTGATTGTTTTAAATAATCCAACTAGTTTTATGAGTGAATAATTGTTACCATGTAAGAAAAGGACTAATAAAATGTTATGACATGTCATGAGTGACCATCCATGTGAATGAATTTTTTTAATGATGTTTTGAAGTGATTTAGAATGATTTGAGGTGATTTGAAATTGATTTTAGGTGTTCTATAATTCAATGAGATGATTTTAGTTGAGCTAAATTAACTCTGTAATTATAGTGTGGAATGGAAAAATGAAAAATTCATGTACCCAGTGCACTTTATATGGTTTATAGACTATGTAGAGTTAAAATACATACTTTAGTGTTTAGCATTATTTAGAATTTATAAAATTTAGAAAATTGATGAAACCTATGTGAATCTTCATATGGTTTATTAATAATTCCTGCCATATATTTTGATCGAAATAATATTCAAACAAAATTTTAGAGTTTAAAAAATACATTATAAGGTGTATCTTTGTAAAGAATAATACTTAATAATGTTTTTTAAAACATAATAAGGATAATTAGAAATATTTTGAGTTATTGGTAGTCATCGTAATGTTTAGAATTTATATAGTTCAGTAAGTTCATATAGTGTTGTCTACTCTATAAAAAAATGTTGAGATCAAACTACTCTTAAAAGATATTCTAAACAAACTAAAGAAATGTATAGGGTTCTTATCGATCTTTGTAGATTAAATTTTGAAAAAAAAACTTATAAAACATTAACTATCAGTATAAATTAAATGCGAATAATTTGATAAATGTTGATTTGTTCCAAAATTTCCAGATACACTCTTCATGGGATTAAATATCCCGATGAGATCAGGATTCATTGTGATTCATTTATATAATTTAACATCAAACCAAAGGTGATGCTATGAGAATTATTGAGAACATTTCCACACCTCATGAGGGAAGTTCCACATTACAACTTCATGAATCCATGGAGACATGGATTGTAATTCAAAATGAATTAAATATTTAGTTTCTATAGATATTTTAATGATGGAAATATCCCATGTCTTAAATAATATTTGACCAGAATTTTGAATGATATTAAATGAGAGTATAAAATTGAAAATATTATTCAATAAATGGTAATAAATAATGATTTATATGTCATTAATTATTGAATATTTCCTTATTTCAAATTTATAAATTACAATAAAATTATTTATTTAAAATTTTTTGAATATGAAGTACAATAGAAATAAGAATAATAATATTAAAAACACAAATCACTATTGTATCAAATATAAAAGAGATATAGAGAAAAAAGTTAGGAGTTATTAGGGAATAAATGCAGACCTATTAGGGTGAAAAATTTGGTGGATTATGGAATATCTAGATCATTAATGTGTTGAAGAAGAAAAGAAATATTTGAATTCGCAATCTAGATCAAATTTTGTTCACGCACATTAATAGTTGAACATGCATTAAATCACATATTATGAAGGCTTAAAGATTAAGATCTATTTCATGTGTTGTTGAAGAAACTACGTGAAAAAATTATATCATTCTTATTTGTTTTGATCTTTTGGTAAGGGAAGTAAGTTATTTTTTTTATAGTTATACACTATAATAGGGAGATAAAGTGATTCTATGTTAATTAGATTAAATATATCCATTGTGTAACCCCATGGGTTTATAGTGCTATAATTTTTGTGGAGGAAACTAACCAGGCATGGAAAGGAGTACATTCTTTCATATATATTGGAACTTTTAAAAAGAATTTTTACTATGTTTATTATTTTTTATCTTCATCTAACTGATCCTAAGAAATAAATAAAGAGTTCGTTTAAAATAGAAGTTTATATATAGTTTCATTCAAATTAATAGTGGTTAACTGTTTACGAATGATTCACCCCCACCCTAGTGTTACTAAAAAACCAAGTTTTTTTTTGAAAAGTGAGAACATCGGCTCTAAGATTACGATAAAGAAATGTTACAAGAGTCTGAAGTAGTGTATTTTACATTTTTTCCTTTGAAAAATGGGAATCATGTCTCTATGGAGAGTTTTATAGTATTATCACCCCTCATAAATCACTCTTTTGTTGAAAATACCATCAATGAGATAATTGGCTTCAAAATAGATGTGTGTTTTAATGTGGGTCATGATAGAGAGAACATCTAGACAATTTTCCCATTTTACTGTCAGTTTCCATGACAGATGTACCACACCCTTACGAACATCTTTAATAATGGTGGTGGAGTCGCTTTCAAACAATATGTTATTCCATTTTTGTTGTCTTACATAGAAAAAAAATCTGAAAAAACTATTCATTCCAGCCTTGAGGTCATTGGCATGGTCATAAGGACCGTGGAATGAATCAGCCACATCAATATTATGATACCTAAAAACGACTTTGTAACCTATAGGCCCTAGTTTTCCTCTCGAAGCCCCATCAGTGTTGTATTTAATCCACCCATGGAGGGGAGGATAACAAAAGACTTGAAGGGTTCTATATGGTTTATGGAAATCTATGTTCCATATAAAATAAACAAGAAATTAATGAGTATGAATAATTTAAATTTTAGGAACAACAGATGTATACATTCGTTTGGTGTAAAGAAAACCATATCTATAGGAATAGGATATTACATTACCACTTAAAAAAAATTAAAAGGTAAGAGATATAGAAACATTGGTATTTCAACCAATTTTTTTATGAAGATTCTATGAATCTTTTGGATTGGATAACTATGGAATTAACTGGTAAATCTCACAATACTATTTCAAATTATTTTCTAGAAAAGATATACATAGATGTTAGGGGATTTTAAACTATAAAGGAAATATGATATAAATCGAATAATGGTTATGAAGGCAATATTAAGGTTACGGAATACAATTTCTTCATTTATTGGAGATGTTTTGAGGATATAAATATGGTGTATTAATAAAAAAATTTATTAATACTTTATTAGAGTCAATATAATTGTCTGAAATATTTGGGGGTCTAGGGAAAAGATGGATGATGTAATTATAAACTAAAAAATTGATTAGGTTATTTATAAATAGGTTTGATCCAAATATTTCATCCTTGGAAGATATATAAGATCTTTATTTGAATTAAATTCATAATTTCCTAGTTTATTATGAAATTACTGAAATTAAAATTTTTAAGACAAACATCATTATATGGTGTCTTTTTAATCTATGACAAATCTCAAAATCAAGAATGAGGAATTAGAAAAATAAAGAGATTCTTATAATGGAGAAGATAATTAATACATCAACAAAATTTTTACTTTTTATCAAATATTTTCACATAAGGAAATTAAAATAAAAATGGAAAATGAACACCAAGGATCCAAAATTGTAATTCCATTTGAAGCTTTTCTAGAAATTTCCAAAAATAATAAGTATTATGAATCCAAATAAAATAAAGAGAATGAGAACCTCAGAAATAGAAATCAGGTAAGAGTAAGAAGAAGTAAATTTCTATTAAGATAAATAAAATTTATAAAAAATAAGTAACAAGCTAAGTATTCATTATGTTGTCAGCCCAAAAATGAATTCAACTTTATGGAACATGTTGAAAAAGGTTTTATAGTTTAAGAACATATTATGAAGGTGAATATCAAATCTATAATATATGATAATGGTTGAGTTAAATGAAATAATGAAGAATAAAAAAACTCTATAAATATAAGTGGAAGCTGAGGAATCAAAAGAACAATATAGTTGTCTAAAAATATAAAAATTTCAAAAATGATGAAACATATATTAACGAGGGAAATAAATTTAAACTAAAAGAAGATAAATAGAAAAATACGGTGATAGATCTTCAAAAAAATAGTTTTCAAAGAAAAATATTTGTCGAACACATAATAAATATTTCTTTTATGTAACAACTCTTAATTTTCCAAATATTACATTAGAACATTTTATGGATTATTTTTGTATCTGGGGATTGAGAAGGCATGAGATTCCAATCTAGGTGATCCCAGAATTAACTTTTTAAATATATTATATAATTTTAATATAACATGTATGCAGAATTCCATAAAAGGTGTAATAACTCTTATATAGAGACCTAATTGAGAAATATGAGGCCTCTTTTAAATTCAGAGTGTGGGTTCCACCCTAGGCACAACATAACGATGGAGTGTGTAAGATTTTATGGTTAATCGCATTTATAGTAAAATTATTAAATGAATAAAATAATATACATATTTTATTTCACTTACTCATGATGACCATGAGTGGTCTATAAATATATTGTTATGACCAATTTTAAGGGTGATCAAAATAACCTTTCCAATTAGGAGAGTGTGTTGTAAGAGGAAATTCATGGTGGATGACACCAGATTATATAAGGATTGGGGATCATTGAACCATCAAAATTCAATCATCTTTATAGCAACAATGACATAGATTTGATCTTCATCAATGATTAATGTAGACCAAGGTTGAACTTTTTTATTTGGATTTATTCCCATACATTGATTGCTATGATGTTCTACAATCAATCAACTAAAAAATTGATTAACGGATAATATTTATTGGGGGTATAGGTGGGATTTTTCCAATATTAGTGATTTTTATTGTTTATTATATTATATCTCTTTATATATCATACTAATGGAGACATATTGCGGTAGACAAGACCATTACATGAGTTTCATAACTTATATTTATGATTTGTGCAATTCATTCCACATTCTTCATGCCTTCATCGTAGGGGTTTCAGTTGACTGGTTTATTTAATTTTACTTTGATAAATATTTTTGAACACTAATTTTTTTGCATAAAAAATAGATACAATGGGTTTGGGATTTTGATTATCTTATTATTAAGGTTATTTAAAATGACAATATATTGGTCTTGGACAAATAATATTTATTCTTCTAGGTGAGGCGTACAATGGTAGTGAGGACCAATAAATACCATTCTCCTAATAATCAGATGGATGGACTCAAATGAGATGTGATGTCTATTATTAGTTAGACTATATTCGTGATCATCTCTGGGATTCATGGAGGTATTAATATCAGAGGATTGGGAGGAAATTCTTGAAACAAGTCTATAGGTTCTGAAAATTTTTGTACTACAGAGCATGTATCACATAAATTCACACACAATATGGGGACATAGATATATTTCTAGGATTACATATAGATTTATGTATCACAAAATGTGTGACCCCTATCACATATCATGTGACCTTCACCTTGTGCCTCATTGTGTACCTAGGGAGGTACATGGAAAAGAAATAGATATCTAAAAAGTAACCCTAACATCCCTACACAAACATGGTCAGGAGTGAACATTATGGGATACAATGTGTACAATAAAAAGGACATGGGAATGGGTCATGATACATGGCTACAACCTTTCTCTAAAAAGACACACTATTTCATTCAAGTAGACAATGTATTCCTCTTCTTGGATGACATTCAGCCCTTGTCCTCTATAGTTTGGACAAGTTTTTTTTATGGTGCATCCCTCTGATCCATTACCTTAGAGGTTAGTATGGAGTCTTGATGTATACAAAAGATAGTGATCGACTATGTGGAACATTAGTCATGGATAGAGTTGTGGGGATACCATCATGTGGGATGATGTGAGATTCTCTATCATTATCATTCCCCCTAGGGGGTTCTTGTAATCTTCATTACCAACGCTACATAGTCATTAATCCCATACTTAGTTGGTTAATATAAACTAGTTTTTTGGCATATCCCATGGCCATTTGTGTGATTCCCATAACTTTATCGATATTTTCACAACAATGATGTGTATTTCATTTGGTGATACATGATGAGCATGACATCTCAGACGGATGTCATCAATGTTATCTTACCCTTGATCTATATTCTCTTGGATGAGTGGTATATAGAACATTTGAGCAGGAATCCTATGATGTCAATATAGTTGGGATCTTACATGAGAATCCATTTCTATTATGAGTATATTGGATGATCTTGTTATATGCCAAAAATATATACCTATGATGAGCTAACTATTGATCTTCTTGTTATATGATTAGTGATTTTAGGGTTCCTAACTGGATATTTTTATACTCACCCAATCATGGGATTTTATTGAATGTTTCTTGTCTTATGCATATAATCTAACTTTTAACGGTGTCTGAAAGGAAGAAAGACCAAGAAAAGCTAATTGATCCAGATAGATGTATTTATAGTCCTTTGGTTACCTTAACAATATTCCACTTCTATTTTTTTAGTTTGAACATGTTCTCTATTTATTTTGGGTTCGGTTTTATTTGTACATTTTGCTTACATGTACATGTTGTCGTACTCTGATGGTGGTATTTTAAATCTATTAATGCCTGTTTTCAATTGTTTTTAATTTCATCATTATGTGCGCTTGTAGATGTGTTCATGTGTACAAAAGCACTAGTCTAATGCATCCCGTGTGTGTGATATACCTACTCAGTGCTGGTCCCTAGCCCCTGTCCTATTGGAGGAGTTCTTTGGGGTATTCATGGAATAAGACCCATTGGGTTGGTTCATGATAGAGTGGTATCAGAGTAGTTAGTTTTACCTTGTAACCAGGGTTTGCGAGATTATTTTTGGGGTATCATTGTTAAGGATATTGATTTAGGATGGATGGTTAGGGAATCCAATAATGGTGTAACAGTTGATGTATACATACACTATGACTCTGAAAATATACTTTTTTACTCGTTGTATGTGGACACTAGTTACAGTGAATGAATACATATATTATTTATAAAGGAATGGGTTGAGGTTTCCTTGCCCTTCTTATGTTATCTCTCCAGATATACACATTTTTTGTGATACATCTTGTATATTTCAGGATTCCTCAATGAAATGTTTTAGTTATAATTTTACATGAGGATCGGTTAGATGTTCCCCATAGAGATGAGTCTTCAATATGGGTACCTATCTAAGAGGTGTTACATACATGAGTTGTACTAGTCTTTCTATAACCTGTTGAGTTCCAGATGAAACTGAAAGTACCAGCAAATGAGTTGTGAAGGCTAAGTTCACATCATGAGTCTCAGTGACAGCGACCCCTTAGGATCTGAGCCAAACCCAGCACACCGGAGTATTAGGACTGGATTTTGGTGGTTCGGTGGTTATTTCATCTTTTTAATACATCTATAGACCGGATTTTGGTCTGGAAAGTGAGCCTTCTTCATGGATCTATAGTAATATAGTGTGGTCTAGTGACCCAGTCATATGATAATGTGACTCTATCATTATTAGAGTTCAAGATACTTTTCAAATATATTTGTTTCCAAGAAATGATGTGAGATTTACACCTCAAGGGTCCTTTAAAACATCAGTAGGGAAGTACATTTGTGGATGATTATTCATATATGTTCAGAAAACTCTTTTGGTACTCGATGGATATGGTGAATGATAAGTTCTTCTAGGATCAAACCTTAGAGTGAGGGCTATGTAGATACATCCAATAAATCTTGATAACTCTGTGAATTACTATATATACTGTTGTTCTAGATCACATTTTCGTAGCTGGGAGATTCTTGGGTGAGAATATGTAGAAATTTGGTGTCAATTATGGGAAAACAAGAGCTGAGACATCAACTCCATGGAGTTAAAAACAATACTGGGGTCCTAGATGTGTGATATGTCTCCAAAGGCATTCATAATATAGAGTATATGTGGTTTATGTCACATAGGATGGATCTATTCAGCCTAAATTTAGGTAGTTAAACTCTTGTGATATTTTTTAGAATATTGAAAAAGATTTTCTAACCTGACGTATGGCTGATAGAGAGACAGTGGATGGGATGCCAAGGAAGAGGAAACGGTATGAGTAGGTAGGTCCACAAAGAAGTGGAAGTGCAATGTGATCTTTGATATCATCTTAGGTGGACATAAATTAATATGTGTAACCGCCACCACCCCCATGTGGTCCACACCATGCTTAGAGAGGTGGGGGACAGAGGTGATGGTAGCTGCAATATGTGTAGGGTGATGACCGAGAGGCTCTAATGATGATTTGAGGTATGATATATGTCATTTATACCATAGCTACAATATTTATAGACACAATTTCGATTCATTACACTATTTTCACGTCTTCTGTTTGAGACTTATAGATTCTGGTTGATCCCCAGGATCAACCCTTATACTTCGAGACTCCTATTGGAGGTGACTATGTGATCACATACATTCTTTGATGGTGTGACACGACTCTTGGATGTGAGATTTTATTTTCGTTTATCTATTTGTAGTAGATATGATGGATTATGATGAAATCTTATTTATGGACTGGTTATATGTAGATTATTCTTGGATTGATTGTTTCAAGCAGAAAATGTAGTATGTCCATGGTGATATAATGAGGTTTTCATTTTAGTTGAAAAGTAATCCAAGTATGTGTAGGATAGACTCCAAAATTTGAGGGTAAATCTTATCACATTTTAGTTTACTAGAATGAACATTGGTGTAGTTGATGCTATGAGATTCCATATTCTTGCATTGGTTGAGGAGTACGAGGACAAATTTCCGGAGGACATTTGTGGATTACCTCCCCACCAAGAGATAAACTTCTATACTGACCGACACTATGGAATGGACTAGATATTTCTACTATCATTTAAAATTGATATTATATATCATTACAAGCTGAGGTTTCTGTTAAAGGTCTTTTAGAGGAAGGTCTTCTTCAGACTCGGTACTTTACCCAGGGCATCGTCAGGGTTTTCCTCCAAATTGGTGGATGGGATCTTGAGGTTGTGTGTGAATTACCATTTTTTTCAAAAAGTGGCTAGGATGAAATATTATCCACTACTAAGGATTGATGACATGTTCAATAATTTTACTGGGGAATGGGGGTTCTTGGATATTGATCATAGCTCAGTCCATCACCAGTTGCAAGTACAAGACAAGGATATAACAAATATGATATTTAGATGTCACCAAGGTCACTATTTGTATGTGGTGATGATGTTCAACATTATGAATTCCCCAAATGTGTTCATGGGACTCGTGAACTAGATATTTAATCCCTTTTTATCCTTTTTTATAGTATTCATCATCGATTATATCCTGGTGTACTTAAAATCAGAGAGAGTGCATGTGAGACCCTTGAGGATGGTCCTAGACATACACCGAGAGCATAATCATTATGGTAAGTTCCCATTGTACTTATTATGGATTCAGGTGGTAAATTTTTTATTACATGTTATCTCATCAGATAGTGTAGAAGTGGACCTAAAACATTTCAATGTAGTGTAATATTAGGATCCACCCAACTGTGTGATGTAGGTAATGAGATTCAATGGATTGGAAGGATACTAATGGAGTTTTATAACTAATTTCTTCAGGATATCAACTCCCATGTTAGATTGGACCCAAAAGGGTATGCCATTCATGTGGATAGATAGGTACCAGTACAATTTCCCTGAGTTGAGTAAGAGATTGGTGAGTACTCCCATATTTAAATTTCCAAAGGAGGGTGTCATGTAAGTAGTGTTATATGATGCACTAGAGACTAGTATTAGTTTTTTTATAATGTATTGGTAGGTGGTAATAGCATATGGTTCAACCTATTTGAGGACAGATTTATAGAATTACACAACTCATGTTCTTGAGAAAACATCAATACTCTTAGCACTAAAGATGTGGAGATACTACCATATGGGTGAGTAATTTATCATCTATTATAAGAGACTCAATTACGTATTTTCTTGGATGTATCATAACTTTATATGGAGTAAATTAATTGAGTTCCTATGGGATTATGACTGTGATACTTTCTTTACTCTTGGGTATAGGAACATGGTAACAAATTATCTTACCATTAGATCTAATTTTCAGCTACTGAGGAAGGAAACATGGTCGTTTTCCTCATTATAGTGGTCCTTTTTGGATGGGGATAGTATAACGTACCTCTATATGATGTTTTTCACCCCTATGCTTTTACATCGTGTTTGGGAGGCGCAACATGAAGATAACGAAAGTGAGAAAAACGTACATTAAAATCCAATGGATATGGTTATGATGGATTTTATGAATATAGGGAAGACATAGACCTTTTTAGAGGAAAAAATATGGTACTAGTGATGCTGTGGGGGGAAATTATGAGGGAATTTCATACATCTCACTTAGTGGTACATCCAGGTGTGATGATGATTTATCAAGACCTCTTATTCCATTTTTTTTCCAAGGATAAATATTGTAATTTTAGATATTGTCCCTTAATGCCTTACTTGTCAGGAATTAAAGAAAGACTACCATGTTCTAGCAAGATTATCTCAACCTTGTGAGATTCTATAGTGGAATTGGGATGGTATATCCATAGACTTCATGATGAGTTTTCCATGTATTTCCATGGGACATGATGTCATCTTGGTGGTCTTAGATAGCCTCACCAAGTCTTTCTACATCTGAACTATTCAATAGAAGAGTTATGTAGATATATTCGGACACCTCTACGTGCGTGAGATAATCTGACTTCATAGGGGTCCCACAACAACCATTTCTGAAAATTATGATCGTTTCACATCACAGTTTTGAATTGGATTATAGGAGTCCTTTGGGACTCATTTATATTTGATCATAGTGTTTCACCCCCTGACTGATGGCCGGACTAAGTAGACCATTCAGGTTCTAGAGTACATGTTGAGGGATTTAATGTATGACATTATCTATATATTGTAGGACAACTCATTTTTTATGAGGTTTTTTATATCAACATCTCAATTACAACATCAGTATCGCGCCAGTATAGGCTATATACAAGAGGCCTTGGAGGTCGCCACTATGCTTGAATGGGCCAGATGAATGGAAAATTATGAGCCTAAAGTAGGTACGAGCCACTACACGGAAGGTTCATATCATCCAATAGTTTATGATGATAGCACAAATCCATCATACGTCTTATGCATACTAATGAAAAATTCATTTTAATTTCATGGATAAATACCATGTGTTCCTATCGGTCTTAACATGATATGGTATTTGGAGATTTGGTTGGAGAAAAAAATCTACCAGATTCATTAACCATTTCAATATACTGTGTAGAGTTGGTGAGGTGGAATACCTAATATCTCTACCACTAATTTTAGACTGGGTACATGGAATCTTCCATGTGTCATATGTTAGGATCTATGGTCATAAACCATCCCATGTTACCAACATGGTTATGTTGGACAATGAAGATGGGTCTACCTTTGCTGAGTACACAATAGATATTGAGGATCGATATGATAAGGTCCTTTGTGGGTGATAAATTTATTTAGTGCATGTCTAGTGGACACACATGAGTATTCATGAGAGTACCAATGAGGTGGAGACCGAGACAAGTTATCAGTAGACACATCTATTTTTGTATCCATTTGTATTGGCATTCCATGATGTAAATCTCTAATGTGGGGATAATATAATTGCTCTAATTTTTCAATATAATAAATTATAATATTGTATGGGATGTTTTTAGATCTAGGAACTGAGACAGCATGGGATTTCTAATTCCAATGATTGAAAAATTAATTTTTTAAATTTATTAAATATATTTAATATCATGCATGCATAGTTTTTTAGAAAATTAGAATAACTCCTGAACAAGGGATTGGATAAAAAATATGAGGTTGTCATTAAATTTATAGTATGTTTTTACCCTAGTTGTGACTTTGCCTTGAATCATGTTGGATGTTCAAGTTTCATGCAGTTGAAGGATGATTAATATATGAAAAAGAGAAATTATTTATTTCATTCCATTTATTCACACTGGCCTAGAATGGTCTAAAAATATGATGGTATGACTAATTTTCTTGGTTATCTCTATCACCCTATAAATTGACAGAGAGCGTTGTAGGACTACATTCCTGGTGGATGACATCTGATCGGATAGAGATCTAGGATTGTTGTACCATCAGAATTCAAGAATCTCACAAATGACAGTGATACTGATTTTATATTCTTTGCAATCGATTCAAATAATGGTATTAAGTTGTTTAATTTTTATTTATCCCCATTTCTTATTCCAATTAAAAACAATAATCAATAAAATAATTAATTTATTAGTCGATCATTCATTTTTTTGGTTTGGTTAGATTTATATTGGATTGGGTAAATATATTATATATTAAGTTATATCTCTTCATATTTCATTATAATGTTAATAAGTTCAGACCAACACAAACATTTTTTTAGGTTTATTCCACGTGTTTTTGTTTTGTTCATTTATAAAACCATTCATTATGTCTCCATCATAGGTATTTCAGTTCAATGGTTGTTTGAATTTTACATTTAAATAAATCATTTCACACTCATTCTTCATTATAATTGATTGATACCTTGGGTTTGGGATCACGATCAGCTTACAATTATTGTGCTTTGAAATAGCAGTTGATTGTGATCAGGAAAACGATCTTCATTATTCCCGGTGGGGTGTGCACTAACAGGAGTACAAAATATGACTATTTTCCATGTAAATAAATTGGACATACACTAAAGAGTGGTGATGGATAGGCTTAGATAGACCAAGTCTATGATATCTTGTAGGATTCACATTGATTTTAGAGTCTGGAAGAACAGTAGGAGATTACTGAAATGGATCTGCAAGTTTTTTGAATTTTTACAATATGAGGTGTGCAACACATGATCACACAACATATATGGGTCCCTGAATATAGATATAAGGTTTTTTAGGGATTTATGTATCACATGGAGTGTGACCCAAATTACCCAATGTGTGACCCTTACCTAGAAATTCAATGAGTACTCTTTGTGGTACATGGACATGGGAATGGAAATATAATCATTAATATAGCCATCCACACATTGACATATCCTGGATTTAATGGATTTGGGCACGGCATGTACTCTGAATTGAACAGAAAAATGATTATTGAAACTTTGGTAGAACCTAGTATCAAAGGGATAGGTTGTGTACTTATAGTAAATGTCATGTACATATTCAAAGATTTCTTGACTCCTTTTTCCACTTCATCTTAGAAATGTTTCATTATTATTCATTCCCTTTATCAATTCCCTGAGGGTTTTGTGTGGAGTCACATTTTATGCATAGGATGGGGATCCCCTATGAGGAAAATCATTCTTGGATAGAGTTTTGGGAATCCCTTCTTGATACGTAGTGTGATATCCTCTATCATCAAAATTTCCATAGGTGGGGTTATTGTAATCTTCATGACCAACACTGTACAGGTGTTGATTCCATACTTAGTGGGTTAATCTAGATTTAATTATTGGTATATCCCAATACCTTTTGTGTGATCCTCATGTGTGTATAAATATATTCATACCTCCATATTATACTTCATATTGAAAGACTTGATGATCATGACATATCAGATAGACTCCATCCATGTTATCTGACTCATGGAATGTTTTCTCCCAAATGAGTGTTGTATGGAACCTTTGAGAAAAAATCCAAGGATATTAATATGGTTGTGATTTTACATGATATAGTGCATCTATTATGAGTATAATAGATGTTTTTTATATTTTATTGACATATACCATTGATTATATAAATTTAATTCTTGGTGTTATATATTTATTTATTCTGGGGTTTCCTACTGTTTATTTTTATACTCACCCCTATATGGGGTTTTCACCAATGTGTCATGTCTTATGTGGATGACCGACTTTATGATGGAGTCCCAGAGGCACCAGGACCAGGAATAGTTAGTGATATGGATATATTGAAGTGTGCTACAATGGTTTCCTAGATAATAGTTTTTTCTATTGTGGTAGGTTGGAATTCTTCTTATTTTATTTTTAGTGTTCTTTTATTTGGCCCTTTTTCTTTATAGTACTTTTTTGTAATATAATGGTGGTATTTTAGATATATTCATGCATGGATATTAACTATTTTACATTTTATCATTTAATGGACTAAAATATGTGTTTGGGTGTACAGTTACATTAGTCCACGATCTCCCATGTGTATGATATGCCTACCCAGTGATAGTCTCTAACCCCATGCCTATTATAGGTGATCATGGGGTAGTCACTGAATATTCCTCGTTGGGATCATTCATGAATTTGTAGGTCAAAATGAGTTGAAATATGTCAATGGAGTATATAAAAAGTTTGTTGACATCAACTCTGAGTCTTCTTAAGAAATTGAAAAAAGGGTACCAAGAGACAGCTTAAATCTACTAATAATGAGTCTCATGGTAAATATTTAATTTCTAAAATCATGGGTGAAAAAATAATTTATGAAACTATTTAGACAAAGAAGAAAATTTATAGAAACACTTCATAATTAAAATAATATGGGAGTATAACAATAATATCACAGCACCATTAGAAAATTTTGTTTAACTTATTGTATAAAAACAACATAATTTTTCCAGGCTGACATAATATAAATATGGATGACCTATCAGAAAAAGTACTGTAGAAGTACTATTCACTGAAGGTTCCTTTGGTCCAAAATATGGGATTTCAATCCTAGTATTCAGGCCACTTGGGCTTGGGCCTTCGGGCTATGTAATGGGTCTCCCTCTACTAAGTAAAAAGAGGTCATTGATTTAATAATAAATTGAGGATTCAGTCCTGATGACCTATGTTTCATGATTTCGGATGGTTTCAGGTGTTACTTGGATATAAATCCTACTCTTACAAGATTACTATATCTATACCAGATAAGTGAAAATAAAAAAATGGGGAGTTATATTTAGAATGTGAATTTAAATTATCAATGAAGATAGCTTATGAAAAATAATTTATCAAATTTTCCAAATGAAAATAAATTTGGATGTTCTAAAAAAAATTGAATATATGAATAGAAGGTTTATAAAACAAATGATTTAATTAATTTTATATAACGGAAGGTTTTATATGTTTTTATAGGTAAGAAATTTTAAATGAAAAAATGATCAACGTCACATTACTTTGTGACTAGAAAGAAATCATGTGGAAAAACCCAAAGAAGCTGAGCATGTTATAAAGAAGTACCTAACAGTTTGGACAACCCTGTTAGAAATGAAAAACAATATGATGAAATAAAAAATAAGTTATACTGATAAAATAATACATAATTAATGTTCTCATCATGATAAAAAAGATCAAAATGAGTTGGGGAGTTTGTGAAGATGATGTTTTCTTTTACTTATAGATCTTCGAATTATAGATTCTATAAAATCGCATGTAATTTGTGATGATTTGTGATATTATATTTAAGTTAAAGATATGTTCTAATAAATAAAAAATGAGTATAATATTTTTCATTATTATTTAGAATAATATATCTAGATGGAAGAATAATGAACCAATATCAAGTATGAAAAGGTATAAATTGAAGCTGTGAGAAGTTGTATGTGACCATACAAGTGAAATAAACCATTAGATGATGTTTTAGTTGATTTTGAATGATTTAAAGTGATTTTGAATTGATTTTTATGAGGTATGTGTCTATGTTATTATTTTACTTTAGTATAATTAAATATTTAATTACATCTTAGACGAGGAAAATGAAACGTTTTTATACCAAACACACTTTATTGGTTTATGAGGCTTTATATAGTTCAAAATACACTATGTAGAGTTTAAAACTAAGTATAAGTATTAAAATTTGGTAAATAAACAAAAACATGTATTACACTTTATATGGTTTTTTGGGACTTCATATAGTACATTTTTATCATTCTAATGTTTAACAAACATTATAGAGAAGATGATTCAAATTTGTAAATTTCTTATTCGTCAAGTAAAATACTTCATAGGGTTTTATAGTAGCTTTATAAGAATCATTGGGGATGCTCAAAGTTATTGATAAAACTAATAGATTTGAGACTTCATAGATTTTATGAAGTTAATAGTGTTTAGTCAACCCTATAAAAACCTATAGTGCTTAAACAACTATATGAAAATTGGGAAAAAAATTCAAATAACTACATAGATATTTTATTATGTTTCATAGAGTACATTTAAAAGAAATCCTTGAAACAAGAAATATCATTATAATGTTATATAATATATTATGATATAAATAGAGTAATTAATACCATTCTAGATTTGTTATTCACAAGACAATATATCACAAGGAGACAGTGATTTACTGTGATTATTTTATATAAATAATCATCAAACCGAAGGTCATGTTGTGAGAAGTATTAATAATAGTTCCATACTATGTAAAGGAAGTTCCATGTCCTAAATTCATGTAGACCTACAACATTTGATAATAAATTAAAAAATAATTAAATTTATTTATTTCTTGAATATTTAAAGGAATTAGATTTCTCATGTTTTAAGGAGGATTTGGTTAGGCTTATGAATGGGTTTGAATGAGAGAATGAAACTAAGAATTTTTTTCCATATTTAAAAAAATAATGATTTTTTTGACAAGAATTATGATGTATTTCAAAATTTCAAATATGGAAATAATATTAAAAATATTCATGTAATAATAATATTGGGAACCGATGACCTAAATCATTATTTTATCAAATAGAGAAGAGACCTAGAGAATGAATTTCGTAGATAATAAAAGAAGATCAATTGTGCCAAATTATTCAATGGTTCGAGGAATATCCAGATATTTTACGTTCTTCAAAAGGTGATCATGATTGGAATATATGATAGTGATCATAAATTTTCAAAGATCTTGAATAAGTGAGAAAGTTGTAAACCATTGATCAAGGATGTTTGTGGAAGAAAATTAATTACATGTGGTGATGAAGCGAATGAGACAAATAAGAGATATTTGTTATTTAGTTTGAACTTATAGTGTAAGTACTGAGAAGTTCTAATTTTTCATTATGTATAGCATCCCAGCCTTTTATTACATTACTATTACATCATTTTAAATATAAAAAACAAAATAGTTTTACACATATAGGATCCAAAGGTTTAGTGTCTTGGGAATACTAGGACCAAACATAAAAAATACAACATCAAGCATAAACATTTATTTAATTTCTTTTTCTCTAGCTTCTTATTGGCACTTGTCATCTTTTTAGTACATGATTCCACCTAAGGATATACATCAAAAGGGGTGATCTAGAATACTAGTAAGAGGATAGATAAGAACAATATAACATGGGGTGAACATAAACATGACATAGGAAAAAGATCATTAACATGAGGGGAGCATAACTAAAAGACTTGAAATGTGCCAATGCATAAAAATGAAACATCATGACTTAGTGAATAAATACCACACATAATTTTGAACCAAGATATAATCTTGTTCACACATCATTTCAAATTTACTCATGAGATTCATCACTTTACCCAATGCATTGGAGAGCAGTATAATTCCGGGTGCACCCGTCACATTGAAACATTCATATTGCGCTATATAATTCCAGTCACACCCATCACATCATAACATTATCATCATAATGCATGTAACATAGAACACAAATAAAAAATGTACATAACTAAACCATGGAAAGGAATCTGTTTCATCTCATAATAAATCATTCATAAGCTTTGGGTTCCCAAAAGAAAGAGGAGATACATACATGTTACAAGACCTGTTCACTTTGAGTGGGAAGTAAAAGGGGTTTTCTTAAAAGAAGAGTTCTTTTGGAAAAAAATTTGTTGGACATAAAAAAAAATAGTGAAGACATATATATCCCAAAAAATTAATTTTAAAGATGAACAAACATTCTTTAAGGAGTAACCATATCAAAAATGAGTGAAAGAGGGATAACCCGAAGGATGAAAGTTGGGTTCGAGAATTTCCCCTTACCTTGTATCTGAATGCTTCCTTCTCTTCAATGTATTGTATAATGACATTATATTCATTAATAAGATATTACATACCCTTTTATACATTAATAGGTTTCATTATGGTTTCATTATGTCGTTTTATGTTCCTTTTGATGACTTTTAGAGTTTAAAAACATTATTCGGGGATGTTCGTTTTTATGGTTTTTCATAGGTGGTTCACTTGTATTCTTTAATTGTAGTTCGGGTAGAACATGGGTAAAAATCTAGAACTAATATTACATGTTATTAATGATATTAAAAGTGTTTTAATGATCTTATAATGAATCATATTATATCCATGTGGATGAATCATTAGATAAGATTTAAATTATGATTGTTTGGGTTAATATGGGTGGTTTTTCGATCACAATGAACTTGTTTTATTTTATCACAAGAAATATGGTCATAAGTTAGTTCCAGAACTTTAATTGGATATAATATATATAACATGTTCCTGTTCAACCATAAAAATGGTTTTATGACAAGATATGAAGGTAGAAATGGAAGAAGAAATCATGTCGTTCTTGAAGGTGATAGATTAACACCTTACGAACAACGTTCTCTTTAATAAAATAAAAGGGCGTGGAAAATGGGGTTGGATGATATAATATCCCATTAGAATCATAAAATTACAGTATATGAATAATAATGGAGTTTCAATACCATTTGGATGAAGATATGTGGCGAGAGATCAACAAATGAACTTGAACTTGAAAATAAAATAAAGGAGAAGAGGGAGAGAAATTACCTCTTGAATCCTTCTCTTGAGAACCTCCTTAAGGGCCTAAGCTTGGTATTTTGATGAGACAAACAGAACTTGGACGTGGGGGAGGGGCTAGGGAAGGTTTTTGGTTAGATTTTAGTAATTTCTTGGAGCTTGAGATGAGTGAGGAATTGAGGGTGTGAAGGGTTGCTTTTATAGTGGAGGGGAGAGGGGTTTCCTTAATATAAAACTCATTAGTTTATTAATTTCCTATAAGACAAAGAATAGTGAGTCATTCATGACCAGGAATAGTAAATAAGGCATGTGAGTTCGATATTTGGGTGCTTACATCACTTTTGATTTCAGGAAGAGTGGCCTTTATTTATAATGTATTTATACAGTAAATTAATGAATTTTACTCTTCACCAAAAAAATTCAAGTATTTTAGAAAAATACCAAAAATTTACCTCCAATCATTTTTTGACGTGTAGAATCCAAAAATAATGTCCATTTTTCAAAAATAATTTTCTAAGTATGTTTAATTTAATATTTAATTAAAATCATTTTTAATTACTAAAAAACAGTTTTAAAACATTCATTTAATTATTCTAAAATGTTGGTACATCTTACTTTCACTTGAATATTATTTTTATACAATCATATTTAAGGTTAATATTCATTGGGATATATCACTATTCATAATGGTAGGTTAATATTCATAAGGGTATGTACCTATTCTCCCAAAATTATTTTTCCTTTATTAGACTCAAAAAAACATCTTGAACACAACCGTGTATGTCAGATTTTCAAAATTCCAAACACAGAAGTGACAAACTTATGTTAAAAGGACACTTATCACTTAGTAGGTCATTATGTTGTGTTTTTAGGTTATTTTATGACATAAATATAAGAAGGAAATTTCCATTGAAAAAAATTTGGTCGTTATATTCTTCCCACCTTATGAAATTTCACCCCTAAAATTTCACTTTACACAAACAGGTGAGGGTGTTTCTCCTTCATTGCCTCTTCTGGTTCCCAAGTTGCTTCCTCAAACATATGGTTCCTACAAAACACTTTGACAAGGTGGGTTGTCTTGTTGTGTTAAACCCTATCTCTCCAATCCAGAATCTTTACTGGCTGCTCCTCATATGAGAAATCATCTTCCAGCTGCACCACCTCTGAGTTTAGTACATGTGAGGGGTCTGGAATGTACTTCCTTAGTACTGATACATGAAACACATCATGAACTTGAGCCATATTTGGTGGAAGTGCAGGATGATAGGCCACGTCTTATATGCAGTCAAGGATTTCAAAGGTGCCAATATACCTTGGGCTTAGCTTCCCTTTCTTCATGAATCTCATGACTCTATTCCATGGAGATATTCGAAGGAAGACTTTATCTCCAACGTCGAACTCCAAGTCCCTTCGATGGTTGTCAGCATATCTATTTTTCCAACATTGAGTGGATTTTATGTGTTTCTGGATGACTTGAACCTTCTTTGTCATCTCTTGTACAAGATTGGGTCCAAGTAACTTTCTTTCTCCAACTTCATCCCTATAGGTTAATGTTATACTTCACTTTCCATATAGAGCTTCATATGGAGCCATCTAAATACTCGAGTGGAAGCTATTGTTGTATGATAACTCAACCAATGAGAGATGCTGATCCCATCCACCTTTGAATTCTAGAGATCATGCTATTAGCATATCTTCAAGCATCTGAATAGTATTTTCAGACTGGCCATCAGTTTGGGGGTGATAGGTCGTGTTGAAATGTAATTCAATACTCAAAGAATGTTGAAGGATCCTCCAGAATTTAGATGTGAACCTTGGATCATGGTCAGAGACAATTGAGAGTGGAACATCGTGCAGTCTCACGACATCCTTCACATATATCTTTGCAAGTTGTTCAAGCGAGAGATCTTCCCGAATAGTGATAAAATTGGCAGTCTTGGTGAGTCGGTCAACCACAACCCATATCGCATTATTTCCCTTCGACATATTCGGGAGACCCATGAAAAATTCCATAGTTACATTTTCTCATTTCCACATGGGTATATGCAATGGATGCATCATACCTTTGGACTTTTTTTACTCAGCTTTAACATGATGACATACCAAGAACCTTGATATATATTCTGCAATCTCCTTCTTCATGTTATCCCACCAGAAGTGTTCTCGGAGATCACGGTACATCTTGGTACTCCCAGGATGGATAGAGAAATTCGAGCTATGTGCATTATTCAATAGATCCTTCTTTATCCCCGGTGACGAAGACACACAAAGTTGTCTTCCAAACTGAATCACACCATCATTATCTATATGGAACTCTTGAAGCTTCACTTCCTTTACTGCATTCACCCTCTTTTGTATCTCCACATCATCCCTTTGTGCTACCTTAATCTTCTCCTGGATGGATGGTTATGCAATCATTTGGCCAAGGTAGGATGTATCCCCTACCCTTATAATTTCCCAATCCATCCTTTGCATATCTAAGAAGATAGTGTCTTTCTCAATCCATAACATGGATAGAGTAACAGGTTCTTTTCTACTTAGCGCATCATCTACCTTGTTCACCTTTCCTGGATGATAGTGAATAGAGAAATCATAATCATTTATTAGCTCTAACCATCTCCTTTGGCGTATGTTGAGCTCATTTTGTTTGAATATATACTTTAGGCTCTTGTGGTCAGTGTATATGTCACAGTACTAACCATAAAGGTAGTGCCGACAGATTTTCATGGAAAAAATCACGGCTGCCAGCTCTAGATCATGTGTCGGGTAGTTCTACTCATGGATCTTCAATTTTCGTGAGTCATAGGCTATCAAATTCTCATCTTACATGATTACACAACCCAGGCCTTTCCTTGATGCATCACTTTATATCACAAAAAATTCTCTACTGTTTTGTAGTTTGAGTACAGGTGCAGTGATCAGCCTTCTCTTTAGCTCCTTGAAGCTTCCCTAACATTCTTCCGTCCAGTCATACTTTACACCTTTCCTTGTTAACTTAGTTAGCGGGCTTGAAAATCGTGAGAAGTTTCTCACAAAACATTGGTAGTACCCAGCTAATCCAAGAAAACTACGGATTTCTGTGACACTAGATTGTATGGTCCATTCCTCGATCGCCTTTGTTTTTGAAGGATCCATAGAAATTCCCTCACTTGTGATCACATGTCCCAAGAACATGACTTGCTTCATCCAAAAGTCACACTTGCTGAACTTGGCATACAACTTCTCCTTTCTTAATGTTTCCAGCACAAGTCTTAGGTGTTCTTCATGTTCCTCCTTTCTCTTAGAGTACATGAGAATATCATCAATAAACACTGCCACAAATTTATCAAGGTAATGTCTAAAGACTCTATTCATCAAATCCATGATGATTGTAGGGTCATTAGTAAGTCCAAAGGGAATCACCAAAAACTCATAGTGCGTATACCTTGTACGGAAGATAGTCTCCTGAATATCATCCTTCTTCACCATTACCTGATGATATCCAGAATGAAGATCCACCTTTGAGAAGTATTGAGCTCCTCTTAACTAATCGAACAAGTAACCAATCCTTGGGAGAGGATACTTGTTATTTATGGTGATCTTGTTGAATTCCCGATAATCGATACACAACCGCACTGTTCCATCCTTCTTCTTTACAAATATCACTGGTGCACCCCAACGTGATTCACTAGGGTGTATGAACCCTTTTTCTAGATGTTGTTGCAGCTACTTCTTTACCTCCTCTAGTTCGATAGGATCCATCCTATAGGGACACATCAAGATAAGAGTAGCTCCATGTATGAGTTCAACTAAGAACTCTACTTCACGGTCTAGGGGAATTCTGGGTAACTCTTTGGGAAATACATCGCAGTATTAACTTACGATGGGCATTTCTTCGAGGTTGTAACTTTTCTTCGACTCAACCATTTGGGAGAGGAATGCATATTCATAAGGAATCAACACCCACACCATTGCAGGATTTTCAAAACCAGATTCTTTATCTTCCTTGCATTTGTATAGGATCATTGGATGGTTCAGAATATGAAAAGATATTTCCTTTTCCCGATAGTTGATATGTGATCTATATAATGAGAGCCAATCCATTCCCATTATAGCGTTGAATTCTACCAAGGGAAGTATTACGAGATTTTCCCGAATAATCTTCCCACATACTCCCATAGGAGAAGAGTCAAACACTTAGGTTTCAATAATTGCACTACTTTGTGTTTTTACAGATATCTCTACTTCAAGGTTTCGGGGCTTCGATTCTATAGTTCTAGAAAACATGCAAGATATAATGGTATGAGTAGAACCAGAATCAAATAAGACTTTTTCCATTCTTGATTGAATAGAAAGTGTACTTTGTACGAATTCATTATCATGTTCCACCTCCACAATAGTAATGGAATAAGCCTTCCCTTGTTCCTTTGTCTTTGGTGGCTATTGACGCTGATTAGCCACGAGAGCTCGAGGTTTAGTGCACTGGTTTTCATAGTGCCATAGCTTCCTACAGTTTTACCATTAAACCATGAGTTGTTCTCTCTTTTCATCAGCTACATTATCCTTTATTTTCATGTCTTTTCGACATGCTTGAGCATGGTGTCCTTCTTTCCCACACTTAAAGCATTTCCCCATCACTTGGAGGCAGTTCCCATGGTGCAACTTCCCACATTTTTGGCATGTAGGTCATTGAGTTTTCTTCCCACTTTTTTCATTAGATCCTCCAGCTTGAAAATCCATCTTTCATTTCTTATCCCCATTGCCATGGGTCCGTTATCCAAACTCCATCTCTTCATTGAGAGCACACCGAACAACTTCTTCATCACTCCCAAATTCTCGAATTTCAAATGCCTTTTGAAGGTGTGGTTTTAATCCACTAAAGAATCTATAAGTTTTTTTATCATTGTGGATAAAAAAACCCAAAGCGTACCTTGAAAGCCTTGTGAAATTCACATCATAGGTTTTGACAGATTCCCTTTCTTTTTACTTGAGATCAATAAATTCTCTCTCCATATTCGTGCGAAGAGTTCGTGGGAAGTACTTATTAAGAAACATTATCTTAAAGTCTTCCCATTCTATCTCTTCAATTTCCTCCCTTGGATTGGTGTTCTTAATAAAAGCCCAACATTGATCAAATTATCTTTCTAGACGATAAACTGCTAGAGTCACCTTCTCCATCTTACAACAGTGAAGCATAGAAAAGATCTTCTCCATGGAGTTTACCCACTGTTCTACAATTAGTGGATCGGAAGATCCACAAAACGTCGGTGGTCGTTGCCGTATAAAACATTCGATAGCCAATTTCTCCCTATTTGGTGAAGGAGTACGTTCCCCATTATTATGGTTATTATTCATAACCTAAGATAATTGGGTAAGCATTGCCAGGATGTTTTTAACTCCACCTCCCAAATCATTAGGGATGTCGTTCGGACAATCGTTGCATTGGCCCTCACATGATTTGTTGGCCTGATTTCTCCAGGTTCCCATCCTTTTCTAAAATAGAAAAGGTTAGAAAAAAACATAAGTAAACAAGTCATGAATAACTTTTTCATTTAAACAATTTATACCAAAAACATAACATATGGGATACCTATGTTAATATTCTTGTGTTCATATATGTACTTAGTCTGATGCTATAGGTTTTCCCTAGGGTTCACTAATCCTAATTCCCAAATTAACTAAACATGTCCTCTGATACCAACTATAGCGACACATCATTTTCTTAAATTAATATTAAATCATTTTAAATAAAAACAATAAAAAAGTACTACACATATAGGATCTATAGGTTTAGTGTCTTGGTCAAACTAGAACAAAACATAACAAATACAACATCAAGCATAAACATTTATTTAATTTTTTTTCTCTTGCTTCTTATTGGAACTTGTCCTCTCCTTTGTAAATATAGCCACTTGAGGATATACATCAAAATGGGTAAGCTATAAGCCCAGTAAGTGGATTGATAAGAACAATATATCATGGGGTGAGCATAAACATGACATAGGAAAAATATCATGAACATGAGAGGAGCATAAATAAAAGACTTGAAATGTGGAAACGCATAAAAATGAAACATCATGCCTTAGTTGCTAACTACAAAACATACTAGTGATACAAAATTGAATCTTGTTCAAACATAATTTCACATTTACTCATGAAATTCACTACTTTACCCAATGCATTGGAGAGTTGTATAATTTTGGGTGCACCCGTCACACTGAAACATTCATATTGCGCTATATAATTCCAGGCGCACCCATCACATCATAACACTATCATCATCATGATTTCCACATAGAACACATATAAAAAATGTACATAACTAACCCATGTAAAGGAATGGGTTTCATCTCATAATAACACATTCATAAGCTTTGGGTTCCCAAATTAATGAGGGAATACATGCATGTTACAAGACACGTTCACTTTGAGTGGGAAGTAAAAGGGGTGTTATTAAAAGAAGAGTTGTTTTGTAAAACATTTTGTTAGACATGAAAAAATAGTGAAAAACATGTATATCCAAGAAATTAAAATTAAAAGATGAACAAATGATATTTAAGGAGTAACCATATCAAAAAGAAGTGAAAGAGGGAGAACCCGAAGGATGAAAGTTTGGTTCGAGAATTTTCTCTTACCTTGTATCTGAATGCTTACTTATCTTTAATGTCTTGTATAATGACATTATATTAATTAATTAGAAATTAAAGACCATTTTATACATTAGTAGTTTTCATTCTGGTTTCATTATGTAATTTTATGTTCCTTTGGATGACTTTTATAGTTTAAAAACATTATTCGGGGATGTTTGTTTTTATGGTTTTTCTTGGGTGGTTCAATTGAATTCTTTAATTATAGTTCGGGTAGAACATGGGTAAACATCCAAAACTGATATTACATGTTATTAATGATATTTCATGAGTTTTAATGATCTTATAATGAATCATATTATATCCATGTGGACGAATCATTATATAATAATTAAATGAAGATTGTTTGGGAGAATTTGGGCGGTTTTTCGACCACAATGAACTAGTTTTATTTTATCACAAGAAATATGGTCATAAGTAAGTTCCATAACTTTAAATAGGAGATAATACATATAAAATGTTCTAGTTAAACCATAAAAATGGTTTAATGACCATATATGAAGGTCGAAATGGAAGAATAAATCATGTCATTCTTGAAGGTGATAGATTAACACCTTACGAACAACGTTCTCTTTAATAAAATAAAATGAAGAGGAAAAGGGGGTGGGATGATATAATATATCATTAAAACCATAAAATTACATTATATTAATAATAATGGAGTTTAAATACCATTGGGAGGAAGATAGGTGTGGAGATATCGAGAAATGAACTTGAACTTGAAAGGAAAATAAAGGAGAAGATGGAGAGAAATTACCTCTTGAATCCATCTCTTGAGAACCTCTTTAAGGGCCTAAGCTTGGTCTTTTGATGAGACCAATAGAACTTAGACGTGGGTTAGGGGATAGGGAAGGTATTTGGGCAGATTTTAGAGAAGGATTGGAGCTTGAGAGGTGTGAGGAAATGAGGGTGTGATGGGAGACTTTTATAGTGGAGGGGAGAGGGGTTTCCTTAATATAAAATTCATTAGTTTATTAATTTCCCTTAGGACAAGGAATTGTGAGTCATTAATGACCAATAATAGTAAATAAGGCATGTGGGTTCTTGATTTGGGTTCTTACATCACTTGTGATGTCAGGAATAGTGGGTTTTAATTATAATGTATTTATACAGTAAATTAATGTATTTTACTATTCACCCAAAAAAATCAAGTATTTTAGAAAAATCCCAAATATTTACCCCTACAATTTATCGACCTGTAGAATCCATAAATGAAGTCCATTTTTCAAAAATAATTTTATAAATAATTTTAATTAAATATTTAATTAAAATCATTGTTTATTACTAAAAACAGTTTTAAAACATTTATTTACTTATTCTAAAATATTGGTACATCATACTTTCACATGAATATTATTTTTATACAATCATAGGTAAGGTTAATATTCATTAGGATATATCACTATTCATAAGGGTAGATTACTATTCATAGAGGTAGGTCACTATTCACCGAAAATTATTTTTCTTTTATTAGACTCCAAAAAACATCTTAAACACAACCGTGTATGTCATATTTTTACAATTCCAAACACAGAAGTGGAAAACTTATGTTTAAAGGTCACTTATCACTTAGTAGTTCATTATGTTGTGTTTTCATGTTATTTTATGACATAAATATAATAAGTAAATTTAAATTTAAAAACATTGGGTCGTTACATTAGGACTCTAAAATAAGTGAATATTGGGATTCTTTGTTGATGGGATTGGTAAGATCACCGGTGTAACTAATTAGGTTTGTATTGGAAGATTCCATGAATGTGGAAACTAACAAATCAATAAAAGGACTTTGTAATCTTGTAGAGACTAAACCTTGTTAAAATATTATGTTCTCATGTTATTTTTTTTTGTTCTTCCATTTAGGGGAGGCTCATTAACAAATAAAATATCATTCTTCACATTAATAGGTTATAGTGGCTAATTCTACAGAAATAATTGTAAAGTGTACAAGTGATTCAACCCTTCCCCCTCTAGGTGGTATGAAATTTACCCAGGTAAAACATATAAAGATATAATAATATATATAAATAGATAAATTTAGAATATATAAACAAATAAATTTAAAATCTATAAATCTAGAGAATTTAAATATATAAAGTTATAATGTTATTAATACAATGTAAATAAATAAACAAAACCATGAATTTAAACATATAAATATATAAATAATAATATATAAATTAAAAAAAATTATTTAAAATATATATTTATACATAAATTAGAAACAGATATAAATATATTATTATATTTATAAATATAATATAAATTTAAAAAATATAAATATATAAATATATAAATATAAATTTATAATATATAAATTTTTAAAAAATAACTATATAAATTTAACACATATAAATATATATTTAATTTTATATAAATTAAAAATAAATAAATATATGTGTAATTTTTCTATCATATAAACACACATATATACATCTAAAAATTTATAAACATATAATCATTTAATCATTTATAAATATATTAATAAATTTATAATATTGATTACATCTATGACGGTGGAACACAATGCAAAGAATGGAAGAGGTAGGTAGCTAAAGGTCGTGAAAATAAAAACATTGTAATTGGAATAAGGCTGTGGGAGGTGTAAAATGACCAAGGATAGTAAAACATAGTTGGGAGAGAGAAAATGGTCAAATTTTAGGAATATAATTTTGTAACTCTATAGAATGAATAAACGGGATTTCCCTTGTGATTTTTGGAGGTTAAGGTTCCAACAATCCCAAATTTCAATGTGTATCTTCCATTAGTAAATAAAATTTTTATAGATTATTAAAAGAGACAAAATAAAATGATTTCATGTTATATGAAACTGAAATGTTACCATTATAATATAATTTTTTAATTTAGAGGTATAAAATAAAGTAACCATATTATAAAATCAGTGAAGAAATAATGGAAATGGAATCAGGTATCCAATGTCTCCCTTAGAAAAATTATCATACCTTGGTAAAGATGCATATTCAATAGGTTTTTCACTAGAAACATACAAATATGTTTTTGAATAATTACGTAATAGGTGAAATTATATGTGAGATAAATTCAATCTCAATGAAATTTTCACGATAATTATCCTAGAAGAATTATAATGCTAGACTACTACCAGGGAGTACCTTATTCTTAATTCTTTTACAGAGTTCTTGAGGGGATATTTCAATAGATGTTTGATTTATATAATAATATTTTTATTATTTTTATAAGTTATTTTTCACATGTATTTTATATATTTTTCATTTTTCATTTTAATGAAATAGAATGTTTATTTTTCTATAAAAATAGTATTTTTATATTTCAAATTTAAAAAATATAGATTTGTTAACAATAGAATCTAAATTTTATGAAATTAAATTTATTTTAAAATTAATCGTGTTAATATTACCATAAAATCATATTTTTTAATTTTCATAAATAGATTATTATTATTTGAATAGTGAAAATAAAGTTTTTACCATAACTGTAAATTCAAATTTAATATCATTATATAATAATTACCTTGATTTTTAAAAAACATTTTAATTTATTAAATATTTATATAGTGATTAAAATTATGTAATTTAAAAAATCATTTTTAACTTATAAAACTTATGTTCAACATTTAAAAATACTTGTAACATTTCAATATAATTTTTAATAAAATTTATATTTTATTTTAATTAAGCATTTTAATGGTAATATTTATTTAGGTTTTATATTAAAATCCATAAATTTACTGTTATCTTTTTATAATAAAATGATTTATATTATTAAATTCAATTATATTGATAAATTTATACTAATCATAATTGTTAAGCGTAAACGTTATTTTTTTAAAAACGTTTCTATATGTTATGAGTGCTAATATTAAAATTAACATTTATAAAATTTAGAAGAAAAAAAATTATTTTCATATATTAAATCAGTATATTCATATTATTTTGTTATTTTTTTTACTTTTTATACATAAAAATATTTTTCAATGTTTAGTATTAGTAGTCATGGTAAAATTTTCATTTTTCAGAGAATGATACTTTTCTAAATAATATATTATTTTTGAATTAAATGGAAATATTTTAAATTATGACTCGAATATTATGTTTAAACATATAATTAAATATTTTATCAACCATTTAATAGGTTATCACTGCTTAATAATCTGAATAAAACTTAATGGTAAAAAATATTTTTCTATAAAAAAGTTTTCTATATATTAAATTATTTAATATAAAATTTAATTTTATATTCCTAAAAATTGAATATGATTAAATATAGGATAATTTTTGGTTCAAAGCACTAATATTTTAGAATATAGGGTTATTATATATTTTTAGAAAAATGGAAATTACTTTCTTATAAACTAGTTACCTTTGTCAAAATGAAAATGGTAGAATATAAAAACCTATTGTTAAATGATTTGAAATTGGTTTAAAATATGCATTCAAATGATAGGAAGCGACATTATAAACCTTATTCAACCAAAAAATTAATTATTTGTACATTTTGGATCTTCTAATCATTTAATAGTATCATTCCATTATTGAAAAATAATGTGTCTTCACAAAACTACCCTTTTCGTAGCTTATATATGGGGAACATTTCCACCCTCTCACACCACACATATTCCTTCAAATTTCATCCATTAAATTTTTATTTTTTATCCTTCTATAATTATATGAACAACTATTAATCCTCTAGTCTCAATCTTATATCCTAAGGCGTCCATTTACAATAAATTTTCAATATAAATCTCAAGATCTCATCAAGGGTAGCATGTGTTTCAGTAAGTGGGAATATAAGATTAGGGTTTCTTGTCTTAAATTATCACCTCTTAACTAACATTTCCTATTAAAGACTATGTTTTATTAGGAATTTTGTATCTACTAAATATTGAATTTATTTTTCTATATTCATTTATTTTTTGGGTTTTGAAGATCCATATCATGTTCTCATTTTAAATAGCATTAGATTTATAAGATACCAATATTATAAGGGGTTTTGTTAACCTAAATCCATAAATTGTGTTAAAATAATTAATATTGTAAATATTTATGTCAATAATTTTTTATTCCGACTTTGCATTTGTTTCATGGTACATTATCTTCCCCTTTGATCCATAATGTCTTTTTAAGTTAGAGATTTTACCTCAATAGTGGTTAATTCCCTAAAAAGTTTGTAATTATAACATATAAGTGCCCTCCTCTTTACGAATGGTTTAACCTCCTTGTCCATATTTTCCTTAAATTACAATATTACCCATTGTAAAAGGAAACCTAATTATGTGATATCTCATGGGACCTCTAAATTTTATTTCTTATATTTTATAATGGATTTTTGTTGTTATTTTTCTAATGTGGGTTTTCAATAATAATATTTCCAAATATTATAACAGATTCAAATCCTTTCAATTAAATTTTGTTTAATCCACCACACATTTATCTTGATATCCTTTATGTTTTTTCAACTACCTATTATTTATGTTTAGATATCAAAGGTGAATTTTTTTGCTTTACATTTTTTAGAATAACTTTTGAAATTAACATATAACTATGTCCTTTTATGACTTTCTTCTAAAATATCATTTTAATGTTTTTCATATTGAATACATATTTCCACCTCCTATATTTTTTTATATGAAACTTTATTTCTATTTATACATGGTTTTTAAGAGGAATTATGTTTCTCTTCATATTATAAAATATTTTTAAAAATTATTTCAAGAGATAAATAATATTTATTATTTCCAAAGATTTTTTTCTATAAATACTAAAATGTGCTTTTATCTATGTAATTAAACTTTTATATATCCTATTTTTGATCAAGGATATTATTCATATGTTTCCACGCACCTTATATTTCTAGATAGATTATATAATGTTATTTTTTATCAAACATATGATCCATCACTACATGGTTCTTACCTAACCATACAATATTAATACGAATAATTTTTATAATAGTGGATTTCTTTTTTAAATACACCATTTTCCATTTATTTTATTGAATGTTGTCAACCTAGATGACATACATTGATTGATTGAGGAAATTATTGACATAAATGTATAACCTTTATCTATATGATGTAAATACTATATTCTTTGTTATCTTGATTAACTAGTATTTACATAGAATGTTAATGAATATCTTCTGATACCAATTTTTCATTAGGCGTATCCTATTGTGATTATTTATGGAATTATGAATTATTTTTTTATTACATTATAATAGAATATAAATCATATTTTCTTCCCATGGGTTTTCATGATATGTTGAAATGATTGATATTTTATATCATAGATATGTAAATATGATTGATATGTGGGTTTCAATATCTGCATCCAATGCATTGGTTAATGTTTTATATCTAATGGGATAATATAGTTTTGGCCTTCTTAGATATGTGCTCAAAACTAAATCTTGGTCCATGGTTATTCTCAAAAACTAAAGGGTGATCCTTCATATATATGATAAAAAACTAGGCGATCCTTTTTAGATATGATCAAAAACAATTTCTGGAACTTCTTGGATACACTAAAAATATGTTGATATCCTATTATTATCTTTATAACATAATCATATTATTATTATTATTATAAAATTGTTATGCTACCAAGGACCATGTTTATTGACTCATGCTTCCACACTATCTAACTCAATTTTTAAGTTATGCAACGTTGTATAAAATGACTTATATTTTTTTATCTAATATTTGTTTATTATGATTTTATTATGTATATTTATAATACCAATATTCTCATACTATACATACTTATTACCATTTATTATTATCATTTATGTTTACCCTTATCAAGAATATTTTCTCTCCTTATGTTTCCATTTCCCTAGGTTATGAAGAAAAATTAATACTTATGATATTTCAAGAATAATATCATGTTTTTCTATTTTAATGAAATATTGAATTCCTTTTATTTCATAAGAAATTTTTTATACAGTGGTAAAAATTTCCCTTGGTTGAAAAAGACATTAGTTTTGTAAGTTAGTGTTTTTTCCAAATTATCAAAAAAATTCAATTCTTAAAAGGTAATGAAAATGTGTTGTAATTAAATATTTTTCTTAATTCATGAAATTGATATGATCTTGTATGGGGTATCATAAGGTATAAAAAACAAGAATCAACAATGTGAGTGAAAAAAATAGTTTTTTTATATTCTAAGTAGTTTTTTAGCATCTATTATCAGAATAACTGACATTAAAACACATATGTGGGTGGGATTTATTGATTTTTTTTATAAATTAACATCCTTTATTAATAAATAAGACATTAAAACCCCTTATTTTATCATAATATATATAATAATTGATGATATATCCATATTTTAACCTTGTTTATAGAATAAATGAAGCTAAATCTCACAGACATAAGTGTTGAATACTAGTTATTAATATAACTAATGTTAAAAGGGGTTTTTAATGTTTATTATTACTATAATAGAAGGTAAAAATAAACACTTAA
The DNA here is from genome assembly GCA_963277665.1 of Viscum album. Taxonomy (NCBI): domain Eukaryota; kingdom Viridiplantae; phylum Streptophyta; class Magnoliopsida; order Santalales; family Viscaceae; genus Viscum; species Viscum album. The sequence goes on along the minus strand of OY728153.1, from coordinate 1,349,943,359 downwards.
AGAATATTTACTGTCAAATATAAAATAAAATGATGTTAAAACCTTGATTCATTTTCAACATTTTCTGCAAGTGTTACTATTTTTTCACAAAAACTCCCCAATAAATTGATATAACATTATATAGAATTTAAAAAATAATTAAATAGGATACCCATAATTAATTAAGTCATATAATAATATAATGAAATTTTGTGTATCAGGTAAAAGGATTGAGAAAGTATTATTAAGGACTTAATAAAGTGGATTGGATTAGCATTAACCAAAACTCGGCTACAAATGAACTCTGATATGTTCTCAGGAATCATTGAATGTTATCAGAAATTATATTTCATATAATCCATTATAAAGTGAAAAATTTTCCGTAAACATATTACTTTAAAAACATGAAAATAAAAAATCCTAACTTTTGATATAATAAATGTATATATGGGATAAATAAAATACATAATTGCATTGAGTTCTTCATTTCATTTTTAATATAGTAAACATATTAAACTAATTTATAAAAATAAAATTCCATAAATTAGAATATAGAATTTAATGACCTATTTTTCCATCATCAATACCACATATGATAATGACAAGATAATCTCTACCAAATCCATGGTCAACACACTACAATCTTCAAACCCTAAATAACGATTAATAAAAAAACTCAAATACACCATTTCCATGATTATTTATGTAAACAAATATACGGTGTGAATAGTGAATAATATGATATCATCATACGACCTCTATTGTAAAACCCCAATCATCCATGGTACGTTTCTCTTTGAATAATGCAATAGCTCGCATTGTACACAACTTCGAGTTCTAGCACACCACGACCAATCAAACTAGCTGTTATGAATAGTAATACCCATGTTTTGAAAAACATTAAATTTTATTTATCATAATGGATTTCATTTTTGGATTCGGAATATCAAAATTATATTAGGGTGAATTTTTGGTATTTTTCTGAAAACATTCTATTTTTGTTTAATAGTGAAAAACACTACGTTATTGTTTAAAACCTACTTTTTTGTTAAATAATTATTTATATTAATTAAATTTATTTTTGGCCAAAATAGATACATAATACTATTATAATTTCAATTTAATTCATTGGAGTCATTTTATAATAAAATTAGATGTATAAAATTTTATTGAACATTTTAATGTTTTTTACCCACCTTCTAGGCACATTTGAATATTTTCATATAACATAATTTTACTATTTCAATAAATTAAATTTCAAAAAAATTAGCGTCACGTTTGAAATTTCTATGTAAATTGGGGTTTAATAAGACAAAATTAATTTTCAGTGAATAAAAACATTTGAATTTCATTTACCACGATTAAAAGTAAATAGAGTAATTAAATGTGACAATTATATTATAATTACCTTAACACTTGTCCTAATTCTATTGGAGAAGTGTTTTCTGAAAAAAACCAACCTTAGTAATAACATATGATCCTTTTTGATCATCTTGGATTATATTATGTCATTTATTATTATTTTATTTAAAGAATAGTTGAAAGTGTTAAATTCAAAGTTTAGTAACTAAAAAATTTTAATATAGGGTTATACATAAGATACAATCGATTATAAATATTAATTAGAAAGATAAAAAGATTTCCTATATAATGGTATTTTATTTATAATTTCTATACCTTAAATAATTAAATTTATTTAAGACACAATGATGATGCAATAATTACATTATTAATGAAAGATTAAAATAATTGATAATATAAATATCCAAATAAATGTAAATTGAGACTTTTTATGCATTCCACTAATTTTATAGGTCAATATGTCATGTTAGTATTGATTTTTCTTCTTGAAGAAATCAATTTTTGTTGACATTTAGAAAAACGAAATACTAAATAGTGTCAAAATTGACATAAATGAGTTTTTAAAACAAATACTATATTATTAAATGATATTATATTTCTAAAATTGATAGGTTTGGACAAATGAATTAAATAAGGTTAGATATGTAAATAATGAACCACTTGGGGTTCTATTGTCTTTTAAAGTAAATTTATAAACCATTTGTTATAATAAACCAATAATATAGGTTAAAAGTTAAACTATTTAACTAAGAGTTAAATCTAAAAAGATAAGGTTAATATGATGACCTTAACAAGTCTAAAACCTATTTTTTGAGATTATTGTTACCCATCCCCACCATATCCTCGAAATAAATCATTTTGGAGCCATTATAAATAGATTATGATTGTATAATAAATTAATATTTCAAGCTTTTCCTAAAGTGACCATCACCTCTCTTATAAAAGGGTAATCCCCTCTTGTTTATATCACACCTCCAAATCCATTTTGCCCAAACAACATCTGCCCAAATATACTCCCAACTACCTTCACTTCAACCGAGTGTCCTTACATTGATAATAAGCCAATTTAAGGATCCCTTTTGATCAAATCAAAAGGAAGCACCTGAAAAGGAGGTAATAATTTCACCACCTCTTCTATAGTTCTTTTCTTATTGCACTTCCTCTTTCTTTGTAGTATACAAAACAAAATAATTAATCCCATACGTTATACATACTATGATGTTATTATATATATTCTAAAACCATATTCATTATTCAATCCATCCTATGAATGAAAAAGTCACCATATATGCGTATGTACGGCTTACTGTCTCCACATCGTGGTGTAGTTTGTTATTCAACACTTAATTATTTGGATGGATATAATAATGAGTATAATTGATGTAAATATTAAATATTACATGTTAATGGTTCTATATATATGATATACCATCCAATTTCATACGATTTCACCATCAATAGAATGATATTGTCACTCGTGCGTACGTACGGATTACCGTCTCAATGAACGTGATGAGATTAATTCCACATCGTAACCATTCCAGAATAATTATCATTTTTTATTAAAAATAATTTTTAATAATTTAATATCATTCTGGATATAAATAAAATAAATCGTATTCATTACAAATATGACTTACTTAGAAAAACATATAAATGAAAATGAATCTGTTAACCCCCGAAACAATTATACTACTGAAATATCATTTACAATGAAATATTAGAAAATCATATATGATATCATTTTTCTGTATGTGTTTGTTCAATAATTTAATAAAAATGATTTAAATATTGTATTGGAGGTTAAATTAGCCTCGACTAAGAAAAATATCAATGGAAGGGTTAAATCTAGAATCTCTTCATTATCTGAGGTGGTTTTTAAGTAAGTATCTACTGGGACCTCTTTATCATCCACATCAAAGTTTCTTAAAAATTTATTTCAAAACATTTTTACTATATACTAGACTATGGTTTAATGTCATTTATAACCTTTTTCTACGTTTTAAAAAATGGTTTGAACAGAATCCTTCCATCGGTTCCCAAACAATGTACTTTTTGAACATTTCGATGAATTAAAGTAAGAATACTTTTTAACTTATATGGTGGGTGCATCAGTTTTCCTCCATTATAACTCTATATATCTTTCCCTTATAATCTTAAAAGAATATTTTCGAAATACATTTTTTCCTTTATAATTTTGTTACCTTTAAATGATTTCAAAATTAAAAGAGAAATATTTCTCAAATGTTTTTTATTTCATCTATGTCAACATCCTTTGATGGATTTTACACTTTTCTGAAGTTAATTTATTATGATACAATCTTCTATAGTATATTGATGTTTTTGTGTCATTATTGAATTTGGAAATATTATTTTTACACCATTCATGGTTTATGGTTAAAGTATTAACTTTTCGTTTTCTAGTTTTAATATGATTGATTATGTTATGTTTCAACCTTTTCATATGAGGAATGCATTGGACTTGGTAAGTGATGGGAGGAACATGCTATAGCTCCTCGATGGATGGGTAGGTCTCATGAGACAAACTAATCTCTTGGCATTAGGCCTTGAAAAAAATTTATTTGCAGTCTTGGTATGAGGCCTTGACTATGTTGTTATGATGTTTGGCATTTCGCATTCCGTCATTATGAAATTGGCTATTGATATTACATGTGATTATTCAACTAGTAGAATATCCATGAGAATAATTAAATTGAATTATTTGATTAATATTTTCCATATTATGCTGAAGTTCAGGTTTCAAATGCATGTGTTTTATTCTTATACATTTCCTTAAATATTTATTCTTATTTATGATAGTTTCCATTATATTGTTATAAATACTGAGCATCTGAGCTCACACATTTCTATGTTTTATTATTCCTAGAATGTGAAGAAGTATATTATGATTAACCTATGGGAATATAGTAAGGATATGAGTGTGTTCAAAGAAGACACAATGTTGTTGTTTCACCATTTAATAATGTAATATAAAACTTTTTTATGCATCTAGTACATCTAAGGCTACTAAACTAATCGGTCTTTCAAGACATGATCTCTTATGATCATGCCAATGTTATGTAATAATGCACCGACTCTGGGTAACTAGGGTTAGGGCATTACAGTTGGTATCCTAAAAAAGTTCAGTAAAATCATTGAAAACTAGATTTATAAAAAAATTTATTATAGAACATAACCCTAAGATAGACTTTGAGGATTAGTATAGAAAAACATCCTCAAATTTTGGTAATGTAGAGATTTTGTGAATTTTCCAAGAAATTCGTCATTGTATGGATACGATCAGGTAGAGAAGGATCTGGAACAGATGTACCTAGAAGTAAAAACATTAACAAGGAGTTTTGGGCTTAACCTGGGGTATCCTGGTACATGACAATGGGTCTTGCTGTACTCTTGGTTACGACACTCCGAGGGGATATGATTAGGATAATTCACATTTTCATTGCAAAACATTAAGAAAGATTTACGAGAAAATACCTCCACACCGAAACCATTTTTTTATGATTATAGATTATATGCATAAACTGTTCAATTTATTTTAGGTATTTTATTAGTTTGGAATTATGTATTGTGATTCATAAACTAATCAAGTGTATGACATTGTTTACAAATGGTGCGTAGTGGAGGAAATGGAAACTGTATTAATTCACGTAATCAATGTATTGATTTCCCACCTACTCAAGATAATTATAATAGAGCTTGTGATGCAGCTGGTGAAAAAAACTTATAACCATACTGGGAGAACACACTCAGGTAATGAATAATATCCTTACCTGTATGGGAACCCTGATCCACAACCTGGAGGATCAATGGTATTGTTTTTAATGAGGCAACAACCACCAACATTCAATGAAACTACATATCCATTTGTAGCTAAGAAATGGATAAGTTCCTTAGAGATAATATTTCATGCATTGGGAAGTAGGAAAAGTGAAAACATTGTCATGGTATTTCATCAACTCATGGGAGATGCAGATCAATAGTGGTCATTAATTCAAAAAACAAAAGTTCACAAAGAAGTATCAAATTTGTACTATAAGTATTTTAAAGAAATTTTCTTAGAAAAACAATTTTCTCGTGACCATCAAGCGGATATAGAAAGAAAATTTCTGTGTATGAGGGAAAATGAGGATGAGAATGTTCTAAATTATGAGGTTAAATTTAAAAGGTTTTCAAAGCATGAATCATATTATATACATAACCCATTAAGTAATATTGATCGATTTTTTGATGGGTTGAAACCAATTCTCCACTGAGCATTAGTCTCACGATCATTCTCATCATACTAAGATATTGTCTCATGTGTTATCAAGACAAAAAAGGAATTCTTTAAGTCTAACAAATTTAAATAAAATAAAGAGTAGAAGAGATATTCTCAACACTATAGAAATGGATATAAGGGGATGAAGTGAAATGTGGAATTTCCATCCTACAGTAACTGTGGGAAGTAACACCCTGGTACATGCCTGAATGGAATGGGTATCTGTTACAAGTGTAGTAAAAAAGGACACCAAGATTATGATTTCAAGGGAAAGAAAGAGGTTGTCAATGTTAAATTATACAATTGTAGTGAAATGAAGAGTTATGAAAATGAATTTCCTAATTTCCAAAGAATCATACCTTATAAAAGGAAAAGGGAGAAAGTCCAAGATTATGTGATGACTACTGCTAAGGTTGAAGCTCTGAATGGTGTGGTGGTAAGTAATTTAATGGTTTCCTCAAATTTATCCAATGTTTTATTATAATATAGATCATATCATTGATTCATATCTTCCCAGTTTTCTAATAAAATTAGTTATTTCCAATTTGATTTAACAAGGGAGTTCCCAGTCAAAACTCTTAAGGAAAGTAACATTACAACAATGTTTTGTGAATCAGTTCACATTAGGGAATATATACGTTCTTTATCTACTGGACTCATCATTATTCCCATGATTGAATTTTATATAATATTATGAATGTATTTTATTTAGGACCATGATGTGAAAATTTATTTTAAGAAGAATGAGGTTACAATTTATGATGGTAATAAAGAATACCATCTCTTTAGAGCAGAACCGTCACCATCTGATTCTTATCTTTATCCACCCCTTGTAGTTCTACTAAATTTAATAATTAGGGAGGAATAGATTAAAATAACTATGGGTGACGACATGAATTTTCAAATAGAGGACGTACCAATTATGAAATAATATGTTGATGTGTTTCCAGAGGATGTTCTAGGATGTCCCTCAGAATGATAAATTTCTTTTTCCATTAATTTAATTCCTGGTTCAAGGCATATATCGAATACCCCAACTATAATGGCCATTTTTTAATTAGTTTAACTAATTAATAAACTAGAGGAATTTTGAAATAAAGAATTTATTCACCCTAGTGTTTCTCCATGGGGAACTCGTGTTATTCTTTTAAAGAAGAAAGATGGATCTTTGAGGTTGTGCCTTGACTAAAGGGAGATCAATGCAATTACAATAAAAAACAATTATCCCCTACATCACATTGATGATTTATTTGATCAAATTCATGGAGCTCAATATTTTTCAATGATTTACCTATGATTTAAATATCATCAGTTGTGTGTGAATAAGGAAGACATTCCAGAGAAAACATTTCATACCAAGTATGGGCATTACGAGTTTACCGTAATGCCTTTTGGAATGACTAATTCACCGTCTATCATTATGGATCTAATGAATAGATATTTCAAGGAATATCATGATGAATTGGTAGTGGTATTTGTTGATGATATCTTGGAATATTCCAAAATATATGAATATGATTAAACTCACTAGCGCACTATCTTAAATACTCTAAGAAGAAATGTATTATATGGGAAGATTAGAAAGTGTGACTTCTCGATTCAAGAGATTTCTTTTCTTGGCTATATTGTCTCTATGGATGGAATCTCTGTTGATCCTTAAATACAAAGACAATCCAAGAATGGATAGCACCAATGAGTATAACTGAGGTACATAGTTTTATTCGTTTAGCAGGTTATTATCATCGTTTCCTCCAGAATTATTCCTAATTGGATATCCCATTAACCAACCTCACACGTAATTGGGGTAAATTTGTTTGAAAAAAAGTGTGACGAATGTTTATAAGAACTGAAAAAAAGATTTATCAATGAACTTATATTGACTCTACCATCGGGGAATGATGGGTTTGTTATTTATAGTGTTGCTTCAAAGAAAGTATTGGGTTGTGCCCTTATGCATAATGATAGGGCTATTTCATTTGCATCATGGAAACAAAAAATTCATGAACAAAACTATCCCACTCAGGATCTTGAGTTAACTTCTATAATATTTGCTTTGAAGATATGGAGACAATATATCTATGGTGATAAATGTGAGATATATATCGATCATAAGAGTTTTAATTGTATTTTCTAACAGAAAGAACTCAATATGATGTCATGATGAGGGATTGATTTACTCAATGATAATGATTTCACTATACAGTAGCACTCGGGGATGGAATATAATGTGGGAGATGCATTGAGCAGAAAATATCATTGAGTTGTGAAAAAGATGAGAGTTTAAAGGGATCCAATATTCATGCATCTAGTAAATATAGATATGAGAATAATCATAGAAGGTGAAACATCAATACTTTTTCAAATGGATTCCAAACCATATCTAATATAAATGATAAAATGTTCTCAAACTAATAATGAATAGTTTCAAAATAAAATTAACATTGTGAATGATGAGAGATTTATTAACTTCGTATATGAAGATGAAATTTTGAAATTTGGGAGGAGTCTTTGTGTTCCAAATATATCTGATCTAAAAAGGGAAATGGGTGGATGATGCTCATAGCTCCAATTTCGCAATACACCTTGGTAGCAATAAGTTGTATAGAGTTTTGAAGGAACATTTTTGGTGGGAAAACATGAAGAGGGAGTTCACTGATTATGTGTCAAGATGTATGGTTCTTCAACCGGTTAAGGCTGGAAGCCAACATTCTATAGGAGTCATGAAACCTCTTCCCATACCTGAGTAGAAATGGGATGATATTACGGTGGACTTTGTCATGAAAATACCAAATACTCCTAGAAGAAATGATGCAATATGGGTATTTTTGATCATCTTACCATGTCAGCACTTTTTCTTGTTATAAGAGAATATTTACCACTTGAACATTTAGAAAGACTATATATTAATGATGTTTTAAGACTTCATGGACTACTCCTATCGATTGTTTCTGATCTTGATCCTTGTTTTACATCATGTTTCTAGAAATGTATTTATAAGGCCCTTGATACCGAACTTCATTTGAGCACTACCTACCACCATTAAACTCATAGACAATCAAAATAAACTATTCAATCCTTAGAAGAAATGTTGAGATATTTCTCACTTGACTTTCAATGTACATGGGATTAACATTTATATCTGGTAGAATTTTCCTATAACAATATCTTCCATTCATGTATTCATATTGCACCATAAGAAGTGTTATATGGAAAGAGATTTCGTACACCAACTTGTTGTCATGATGTTGGTGAAGGAAAACTTGTAGGCCCAGTACAAGATGAGGAAACAATTGAAAAGGTGAAGATTATCCAAACCCACATCAAAGAATCAGAAAGTAGGCACAAGAGATATGTCGATAAATGAAGGAAGGATTTGGAATTTTAAGTAGGAGATCATGTTTTCTTGAAGGTATCTCCATGAAAGGGTGTTGTACGATTCGTTAATAAGGTAAAATTATGTCCCAGGTATATAAGACCTTTTGAAATTCTAGAACAAATTGAATTTGTAGCTTACTGTTTGGAAATGCCTCTAAGTATCTCCAATGTTCATGATGTATTCCACATATCACTATTGAAAAAAATACTTGCCCAACCCAATTCACTGTTGTAGAATTTGAATTGGAATCCAATCTGTCTTATTGTGAAGAGCATGTCAAGATTCTTGATACTAGAGAACAAGTGTTCAGAAACATGATGACTCGTCTGGTAAATTTTTTTGGAGAAACCATAAGATAAAAGAGTTAACGTGGGAACCCAAGGAAAATATAATGAAGAACCACCAGAATCTTTTTATGCAATAGTATTCTAGAATTTTTTAGGATGAAACTATTTGTATGAGGGTATAATGTAACACCCGAAACTTACACTATACGATTCTATTTGGATAGTGTAATAGGTTGAGATGTATGAAACTTCAAGTTCAAGCACACCACTACCAATCAAACTATCCATATGAATAGTAATTCTCACTTTTTGAAATTTTATACATTTTATTTTTCATAATTGACTTCATTTTGGATTTAGAGTATCGAAATTAACCTAGGGTAAATTTTCTGTTTTTTCTGACTACTTTAAATTTTTTATGAATAGTGAAGAACATAGTGTTATTATTTAAAACCTACTTTTTATTTAAATAATTATTTATTTTATTTAAATTTATTTTAGGTCAAAATAGATTCATAATATCTATATAAGTTCAATGTAATTCATTATAGTCATTTTATAATAAAAATATATGTATAAAATTTTATTGAACATTTTAACGTCTTTTACCCACCTTCTAGGCCCATTGGAAAATTTGCATAAAACATAGTTTTACCGTTTTTGTGAAATGAACTTCAAAAATCATGGAGACATGTTTGACATCTATAAGTAAAATTTGGTTCAATAGGATGGAAATAGTTTTGGGTGAATAGTAACTTTTGAATTTTTTTTACCACAGATAAAAGTAAATAGGGTAATTAAATGTAATCATGATATTATAATTACCTTAACACATGACCTAATTATATTGGATATGTTTTTTTAGACCAAAATAAACCTCAGGAACAAAATATGATTTTATTTGATTCACTTTTTTTATATTAGGATATTTATTATTATTTTATTTAATGAATAGTTAAAAGTGTTAAATTCAATGTATAATAAATAAAACATTTTAATATAGGGTTATACATAAGATAAATTAGACTATAAATATTTATTAGAAAAATAAAACTACTTCCTACAAAATTGGATTTTATTTATAATTTTCAAACCATAAATAAATATATTTATTTATGACACATTAATGATGCAGTAATTAAATTATTAATGAAAGATAAAAATTATTGATAGTATAAATATAGACGTTTGATTCATTATACTAGTTTTCTAGGTTAATATGAGATGCATGTATTGATTTAATTTATTTTTTCAAAGTAATTAGGTTTTTTCACTTTCACAAAAACAAAATACTAAATAGTGTCAAAATTGATATAAATGAGTTTTTAAAACTAATAAGATATTATTAATTGATATAATATTTATAAAAATCCAATGTCTGTAAAAAAGATATAAATAAGGTTATATAGGTCAATAATTAACCACTTTGGGTTTTCTTGGTTTTTTATAGTAATTTTATTAACCATTTATTATAATAGTACAATAACACTGGTAAAAGATAAACTATTTAACTCAGATTTAAATTTAAATGATAAGGTTAATATGGTAAACTAAACATTTTTAAAACCTATTGGTTGAGAGGTTATCGACTCAGACCAACTATAGGCTCTAAATATATGCTTTGTATCCATTATAAACATAATATTATTGTCTAACATATTAATATTTCATGCTTTTCCAAAAGTGTCCCTCACCTCTATCATAAAAGGGTACCCCCCCCCTTTCTCTAAATATCACACTTCCAAAGAAATTTGGATAAACTAAACCCAGATAAAAAAACCTACCAGCTTCCCTCACTTCAACCTAGAGGCATTAATTTTATCAGAAGCCAACCTAAGGAGCCCTTTTGATCAAATCAAAAGGAAGCACCCGAGAAGAGGTAATAATTTCATCACCTCTTTCAATGTTTTTTTCATCTTCCACTTTTTATTTATTTGTTGTTTCTGTACCAAGATATTAACCCTAGTAACTTTTATATATTGTGATGTTATTATAAATATTCTACAACCAAATTCATTATTCTATACATCCTATGAATTACAAAGTCACCATGCGTGTGTACATACAGCTTACCGTCTCCACGTCGTGGTGTAGTTTGTTATTCAACACTTAATTATTTGGATGTGTATCATAATGAGTATAATTAATGTAAATAAAAAATATTACATGATTATTATTATGTATATATGATATACCATCCAATTACATAATAATTTTCTATAAATAGAATGATATTGTATCTCGTGCGTACGTACGGAATACCATCTCCCGGGACGCGATAAGATTCATTCCTCATCGTAACCATTTCTGAATAATTTTCATTTTATGATTAAAAATAATTTTTAAGAACTTAATATCATTATGTATATGAATAATATACATCCCATCAATAGCAAACAAGACTTACATAACATAGCATATAAAGTATAATGAATCAGTTAACACACAATACAATGATACTACAGAAATATCATTAACAAATCAATATTAGAAGATCATATATGACATCATATTTATGTATCTGGTTCTATTATAATTAAATAAAAATGATTTAACTATTACAAAAGAAGTTAAATCACCCTCCACAAAGTAAAAGTTCAAGGTAAGGGTTAATTCTGCAATCTCTTCATTATCTAAGATTTTTTATATGTATGTATTTATTGGGACCACTTTATTATACACATATGTGTTGCTTAATGTTGTTTTTTAAAAAAATTACAAATTATAGTATTATTGGTTAAAGTCATTTATACCATCATTTTAATTTTAATAAAATGTTTTGAAAGGAATCTTTACATCACATTCCAAACAAGGTACTTTATAACCTTTTCGAAGAATTATGGTAAGAATGTTTTTTTACTTATATGGAAAGTGCAGCTATTTTCCACCGTTATAACACCTTCGATGTTCCCCTTATAAAATTATAATATTATTTTCAAACTAAATTTTTTCTTTTATAATTTTTATACTTTTAAATGATTCTAAAATATAAAGATAAATATCTCTTAAATGGTTCTGATTTCATCTATTTCGTCATCCATTGATAGATTTTACACTTTTTTGAAGTTAATTTATTATAATAAAATATTACGTATTATATTGAAGGTTTTGTGACAGGTTTGACTATAGATGTGTTATTTTTATACCATTATTGGTTTATGGTTAATGTATTAAAATATTGTTTGATAGTTTCAAAACGAATGTTTATGTTATGTTTCAACCTTTTCATATGAGGAATGTATTGAAATTAGTAAGTGACAGGTGAAGCCTTATATAGCTCCCTGATGCATCAGTAGGTCTCATGAGACACACTAGTTTCTTTGAACGAGAACATGAAAAAATCTTATTTGTAGTCTTGGTATAAGGCCTTGACTATGTGGTTATTATGTCTGGAATTATGGATTCCATCATAATGAAATTAGTTATTCATATTACATGTGAATATTTGACTAGTAGAATATCCATGTGAATAATTAAATTGCATTTTTTTCTCTTTTCTATATTATGATGATGTTTATGTTGAAAAGGCTTGTGTTTTAGTCTTATACATTACCATAAATATTTATGTTAATCTATGACAGTTCCTGCTATGTTGTTATTATTATTGATCATATGAGCTCACCCCTTTCTATTTTTTATTTTTCACAAGATGTGAAGAATTATATTATGATTAACTAGCAGGAATAGGATAAAGGATATGAGTTTGTTCAAAGGGGACACAATTTTTTTTACATTTCATAATGTAATATAAAACTTGTGTATGTATCTAGTACATCCAATGCTACTAAACTAATCAGTCATTCAAGAATTGATCACTTGTGATCATGCCAATTTTATGTAATAATGCACCAACTCTGGGTAACTATGGTTGGTGTGTAACATCAATAATGTCACTCGTATGATAAAACAAAATATTATTTTCAGTTTTATAAAAAACTATAAAGAGGGGAAATAATAAAAAAACATGGCATTAAAATTTAGGTATATAATTTAATCATTAACCATTACATTTAAAAAAAGTACCATATATAACAACTCAAACTACAAACTTTTATCATTATACTATAAAATATTTACATACTTAACTCGATGGGATCATAAAATTTGGTTTATATTTTTTTATCAATGATAACCCTATTTATGAGTAACAAAACAACTCCTAGTATTTAATTATGGGGTAACGAAACAAAAGTAATTTTTTCATATTTATACCCCCTTAATGTCATATATATACCAACCACACTTAAGTAGTTTTCATAAGTAACAACTTTCAAATGTTATTTAATTAAAATAAATAATTATCTAAATAAATTTTTCGTAGGGTCTTAATTGACTATCATTACACATATCCTTACCAAAAATCCCTAGAAATGATAAAATATCTCAAAAAATCCAAAACTTTGCATTATAACATTACATATAATCAACCGATTCTATATGAAATTGTAAGCATATCAGACACTGTATTATATTCATAATAAATCCACAAAAAATAGAATTTTTTTAAAAAAATAATTTTACATAAGAATTGAAAATAAACTCAATACATAATCTCAAAAACATTAATAAGATTTTATAAATATACTAGAGAATATTTTATTAATTTAGTTAAAAATCCTCATCCAAGAAAATATGGGTTTTTCCTTGTTGTACACAGAGACCCAATACACCAAAAATAATGGGTGAATTTGGATTTCAAGATCTACTTTCCATACCACTAGATATTTATCTCATGTAAGAAAGAACCACACAATCATGTTAATCATAAATTATAAACATTATTTAGATTTAAACATTAAATTATAGACATGTGGGTTTCACTTGGTTCACCATAAAGGGTTAGTTAAAGGAGCGTATGTCAATGGTGTGTCGACGTACCAAGGATTAACACTATATACTGTGACAGATATTATTATTTTGGAAAGTTAAACTACTGATCTAGTGGAACTCCCTCTTCATATCTCATTATACACTACATCAAAATAATGAATACAATGAAAATTTATATGATAATCACTTATAATTTTTCTTTTTCAAAAATAAATCATCGGTCTAATGAGTGTGTCATCATTATTGTTCATGTTCTTTATATCATGATCTTCAAAGGTGTTATTTTATCAGTTTCTATATTCTTTTGATTTTCTATTCTTTTTTGGTTATATGTTTTTAAAAAATTCCCCCTATAAATTAGTGAATTATTCAATAAAAAATGAATTCCATTGATCACTTATATGTCTCTACTTAATTAAATATTAAAATATCCCATAAACCACTAATTAAATCAACCAAGTCTCCCAAATCAATAAAAAATTTACAACATATTATATCCCATTCAATATCTAATATTTAAATTCATCATGATGCGACCACCTTATTTTTTGTGTTTATCTCATTAAAAATCCATTTAACAATGTGTTCACTGTGGTAACAATGTGATCTTTGTAAACACCCATATCCACTTTCTTTTGATAACTCTCTATTTTGAAACATTCAAGAATCCCAACATGATCCTTACAAATATCCTTGATCCTTCCTACCTGTCTTGGAATTCAACCTTTATTAAAAATATTAATTTTTAAGGGTATCCTAAATCAAGTCACTAAAATCATCTCCAGGTCCAATCATAGCTTCACATTTTACATGATATTGACAAATTATCCTAAGAAGACCCACTAAAATTCAACCTTAGTTACTTTATAGAATTTTATATCCTCTACGGTTCAAGAATATCTTCTAAAAACTAATTTAATCTTCATAAGAATCATTTTTATAGGATTTATTATGCCAAAGTGTATCTTTAAAATTCATTGAACTACTTTAAACATAAGTCTCAACACGATTCTAATAATCCCAATATGATTGTGATATTTTTTTAATCTATAAATTATTTCACCAGTTAAATCTTAATACTTAAATATTATTTCAATGATCTCCTAATCATCTATGAATTGACAAAATTATCCTATATAATAACCCAATGGTTGCAATATTATTCCCATTTTCTCTATAAATCTATACTTGTTCATCACATTATCGTATTGAATATACAAACCATTATCTCCCTATATGTCGACACTTCTATAATTATTCTCTAATTATAAAAATAATATTCAAATTGTTATTTAAACTTCCACAATTTTATATCCTTAGAAAATAGCTATTAATAAAATCCCGATTATACATTAGTTAAATATTATTATAATAAATAAGATAAATAATTATTTTCTATCGTACTATCCATATTATTTAAATATTTTATATTTTTCTTTTATATCATTATATTTTATCTCCCCTAATGTTCTACAGTAAATTTGATAAATATACTGATAAGAATATTTAATTTAAATATACATAATTATATATAATAACGATAAGGGAAATTATGAAACTCTAAAAATCGAGATATATTTTGAACATAGGGGATCAACCGATGATTTTCAAATTATTGTGTAGCTGAAGGTTTTTTAATGATACCCACCACTTATTTATTTTAACCCACATGATCTATTTTTTTCATTCCTTTATCAAATATCACTTTAATAATATCTTATTAAATATCTATATAATTCATTCGTGAATGATTTATCAGATTGGTCATTATCATAATTTTATATAGGTTTTCATGGTGGACTACTCTTGGAAGATCCATATCTTCTTCAAAACTATCAAAATACTATTTTATATATTCGAGTTGTGTATATAATTTCATAAGTTCGAATAGAGTATTCTTCAGTTTTACGAAGAGTGTTGTTTTAAAAAAAAATTAATCCACTCAAAAAAATTTCATTTGATGAAAACTTGTCTTACACTTATGAATTTGATATCCATAATATATCTATCTCAATCATCATCTGATTATGGATATAGTAATTTTTAATTTCCTAAAAATATATCAAACAACAATCATGACGGATTAAAATGTACCACAGTATTCATTTAACTACTAGATGATGCTCCCTCATGGGGAAACATTTCTAGTAGGAAGCTATGATTATTGAAAACAATGTTTGTGCTCCTATTACTATGAGATAGATGAATCATTTGATAAATATTAAATTAATCATTTTATCAACAGATTTCCCTTCCTCATATGTAACATTCTTAGTTTGTATAATTTTTTGTTTTAAACCATTTTTTCTATCCAGCTTATAAAATATATTTTAAACCGCTTTACATAATTTATCAATGGAATTGAGATAAAACACTAATTCTAAACAACATGTAGCCTCTGTGAAAACATGAGATCCCTGATCCTTGACATTTTAAACTCAGTGATTATCATTTTAGAAAACTATTTAAATAAATTATTATTACTTTAATAAAATATGATTTCATACACATTGACAAGTATAATAATCAATTATTCCTTTGCCAACATCACATAGGGATTAATATCGAACCCACCTCTCCATAATTTTACATTATTTATGAAAGTATCCAATCAACAATACTGAGCTTGGGGGTTTGTTTCAATCCATAAATTTACTTTTTTATCATACAAAAAAATGTCATCATTACTTATTAGAAAAACCATCAGTTATTTGATATAAACTTTTTTTTCAGAATTATATTAAAGAATTTTTTCTTGACATCCATTTAGTAGATCTTATATTTTCTCTAGATAGCCATGGTAAGGAATAACCTTATTGAATCATGTTTTTTCACTAGTAGAATTTTTTTTTACACATCAATTCTTCCAACTTGAACATACCCATTTCACACCAATCATTCCTTATTTTAGATCGGCATTCCCTGCTCATCATGTTTATTTGTGAATAACCAATTTATTATTATAAAATTTTGACTAGATGGTATATCCAGGCGATATCTAGAATTTTTTTTATTTTTTTGAAATAATTATCATTCATTGTCATTACCCATGACTCATATTTCACAGATTATACCAATGAGATCATCTCCACTTGAGATAATAGAGAAGTGTGATATAAATTTATCATCCTTGGAATTTGAGTAGGTTCAGTTTTACTACCAATGATATATATTCTTAACTATAGATCATTTTATTCTCTATAGATTCACTATTTTACTCTTTTTTATATCTTATCCACCCAATAATTAATCTTATAAAACTTCCTCAAATGCAGGACTGAGTATATTGGCCTGATTTGTATCTAGGTCTTCTTATTCGTCACTAACCAAATATAGATATTTAATTTGAAAACTTTTTCCAATTTTTATTCAATAATATTGATCTTTATTATTTAAAATATCTTGTTAAATATCCCCTTGATCTATTTTAGTACTTACTCTTAAAGGAGTGTCCTAAAAATATCCCTAAAACTACAGCATATCCATATTTCCCTTTGTTTTCATCCATAATTTTAAAATGAAACAACTTATAAACACTATAATGTGCCACATAATTGGTTATAGTTCATTATAAATCATTTATGGATTAATTTATTCTGAATGACTTAGAAAATACCAATTATATGTGTTTTAAGAAACTTAAACTACTTCCTTCCTGTAGTGATGAGAGATGCCACTTTCAGTGAGTATACTTTTTCCATAGCATTCACCATTTGATTTCACATTTCATCTTCAATATTTCTATATCGTTTTATCTCTCATAAAACTATATATGTTATCACCTTATTAGAAAAGTATTTTTCTACCTCATAAAAATTTTAATTTATGTCATTATCAGATCAATGAACCTAGATAGATCTTCTAGTTTCTTTTTAGGATCTAATCTAAAATAACTTAATATATTGAATAAACTATATTTTAAATTTTATAAATATGATAAAAAATATTCAACTATAATCATTAATGAATAATATTAAAAAATTATAATTCTATGATCCATGTACATTTATGGGACCACACACATAAGTGTGTATTAGATCAATTCATTAGGGTGCCCTTTTCTTATTTAGAAAGTAATGATTTCTCACCAGTTCCCCTCTTAAATAGGAATCAAAACATTTGTCTCTTTTTTCATTTTAGATTTGGAAAATTAGTTATATTATTTAGTTGTGACATATTTTCCATGCTTTGTTAATTTATATTCACATGCCTTTGATGAAGAAGGTTATTATCTTCCTCCACTATAATTAAAAAAATGTTTTTATATTCGAAATATACTTGAAAAATATTTCCCTAGGTTTTCCACCAATTCAATAATGAACCTCCAGTTTTTACCTTGATAAAGTACCAATATTTATGAAACATGAAATCTAATCCATATTCACAACGCCGGATCACAATAAGAAAATTATGCCAAAGAATTTCTATAAAAATATAATTTTTATTATATTTTTCATCACTATCCAACCTCATGTTACTAATTTTATTAATTATATATACTAAATTATATTTAAATCTAACCATACCATAACAATGACTCTTCTTATTCTTTAATAGACTAAAATTTTTAGTCTTGTGGGATTACCACACATGGTCAAAGATCTATGTGTTTTTGTTATTCTTAGGAGAAATATCCACCCAGAGAACCATCTAATTTTTCATCTTCTTTTTCTAAGATATTCTCACTTGAGTTGGGATAAAAATTGGTCTCTACTTGTTTTTTTATTATTAGATAAAATATTTTACTCCTCTTTATCTATGGTAAAGAATCTATTTTTATATGGAATCTCATATGATTATTTTTTCTATCTTTCATAGTTGTCACCTATTGGCATGGTTTGGTTGCCTCTTTCTCTTCTAGGTTATCTTTATATGTCCAAAACTATATAATATATTGAAATAACCATAAACTTAACTTATTATTATATATACAAGATAAGGTATCATCCTTTACAGATTACTATTGGGATATTTACCTCTAAAATATAATTATGTTATTTTTTACCATGTCATGGTATGTCTAAGAAAGACATGGAACTCACATTTTATCAATTTACAAACCATACTTCACATACTCTCAATGTGTTTCAATCCTTGGAGAGTTTTACATATTTTTGGGTTATAATATGAGTGTTTTCAATAACTTTATACCCTTATTATACATTGAAAACTCATGATATTTGGGTATCTTAGTTTCACATCCAAGCCCCACATTTCTCATATGTTTATGCCTATGATCACTTATGATTTTTTAATGTTGTTTATACCTCATAATTATCATTACATTGTCTCTTTATTCAAATGATTCCTAAAATGTAACTTTATTTTATGACCTCGCACATTTTTTCTATCCTCAAGCTTATTCAATAGGAATACAACTTATACCTTATGAAATTAAAAACTTCCTTCTTTCTTCCAAAATGGTTTAGATTTCATCAATTATTTTTTTGTTCTTTAATTTCTTCCTTGAAATGGAATAATTCTTCCGATGTATCATTAGATTCCACATATTATTCCCTTACTTTTACTGAATAGCTAATTTTCCCATCAATTTGATCAATATATATTATATATTATTTCATAAATATCCATTTTTTGTATTTATAGTATTTAATATCAAATTTTTATAAGATATCCTTCCTCTTTTACATTCATGTTAACAACTATGTTAAGGTGATCTATTTTCTCATCATTAGACTTATATCCTTTATTGATTTTCATCATTACATTTTAAACATTTTACATGAACTCAAATTCATCATGTTTATGGAATATTTCTTCCTCCTATTATAATTTACTCTATAGACATTTCCACTTGAAATTACTTCCAACTGAACTCCCATACTAAAATTTTCTTCATGGAATGAACCCCTTTGTTTTGTTTATTTCACATCACCTTCGACATTATTTTACATATACCAAGTGTATTTTAATATTAAATTCCTAAGCATTCAACAATTAAAATAATAAAATGGTATTTTTTCTTCAAATGTAAATTTTTCATTCTTGAATATGATTTATACAAATGATAAAAATTCATCATGGATATCTTCATTTTTCTCCCATTTTCATATATGTATAAATTCTATATGAAATTGAATAAAATGATGATTTGATGGATGTTATTTCTGGTTTTACCAACTTTTCATAACCAAATAGATTATTGTGAAGATCATCATGATATATATTTCTCAGATCATATTATTTAAGAGCTAACACCTTTTTATTTTACAATGGTTTCCATCTTTTAAGAATACTTTTCATGATATCAACATATTTCCTCGGATCACTATGATATTCTCCTGGTATGGTTGCTTTATAACATTCTAAATTGAGGAACGAACCTCACCTATATGGAACCCCTAAAATTCATTATTTTTTCCTTCACAAAGTGTCACATACTTTATAGAATGAGCATATATACAATATATTTACATGGATCTCCCTAAACATCCTTTATTGTGTGGTCTTATATTTTAATTATTATATGACCAACTTCCAAAATCATCGAAATACTTCAACCATAATTCCAAAAATGATGCTATTAATCATCATGCAATTATGAAATTTCCAAAATCTATAAACTATTTCACCAGACATCATCTCATACTCTATGCCTCTTTCCAGAGATCTCAATCATCTTATAATTGAAATCAAATCCAACCCAAAAAAACATAGTTTATAACATTCCACATATGTAAAAATATCAAAGACACCTTCCTTTAATTGTAAAAATAAAATTAATCACCATTCCTCTATTACATGGTTTCATATGACAATCCTTAATTAAGAATAAACACTTATTAAATAAATTATAAATGTATTATTTAAGGAAACCAAATGACCTATAATAAATTAAGTGGTAGTAATATAACTAAAAATAATATGGTAGTACTCGTTTTTTGGGTTCTAGGTCAAACATAGATGCGATCATGGGTTTTAGTTGGGCACCACCATTCTCAAAACCAATGATTTTATGATATATTTCTCTTTAAATAAATATATTTGATATCTTTAATTACATGAAACACTGAGATTAAAAAAATATGGAAACATAATATAAAATCAATACATTAATTTAGAGGTACAAATTATGTATATGGGTCCCTTTTAGTTTTTGTCAATATGAATTGTGACCTTGGTGGATGTATATTACCTTGGTAAGGGTAAAAAGGGTAAAACATGGTTAAAACATTTGATATAGATTTTAAATTTCTCTAAAACTATATTTATTCCCATTAAATTAATTTATTTCAGTTATTTCAATCTGTGCCTTCAAAATATCGCAGTTTGGTGCTATGTTTCTTTCATATTGACCTTTATTTTACTTTAAGAAAAAAATTAAAAATATCACACACTTGATTGTAATATATTTCATATATTTTCATAATGATAAAAAAGTGTTCATATTAAATTTTAAATTTATATTTGAAATTTGAATTATTATTTTTTATTTTGGTAATTTATTTTAAATTTTTATTGTTTGAAAAATTACCTTAAATTCTTATGAAATGCTGACGCATTGTTTATTCAATTAAAAGAAAAAAATAAGTGGTTTTAAAAATGTTGACTGTAATATAATTTTGATGAATAACTATTTTCCAAATAAAAATTATAGATTAATAAATAACATTTGGGATTTGTTAAAGGATTATATTCGAATTTAATCTTTTTTACAGTGTCTTTAATGAAAAAATAAATGAATAGTTTCAAAAAGATATAAATGATATTACATAAAAAAATTAAATTATTTATAAATGATATAATTAATTAAATATGAGAAGTGGAAAATATATGGTGGAAAATTTTATTCATTTCCTATTTATGATCCAATTTCCATCTTATATGTAATGTTATAATACTTAACTATTTAAAAAATCATTACCACAATTAAGGATAAATTGGTTAACCAATGGGATAATCCAAAGGATGGGATTTAAAATTATATAAAAACATTTATAAATATAATTTTATTACTATATTAAGACCATAACATCCTCATCGTTTAATCTATTCCATTTTGGAACTATTATAGCACAGGCAGATAAATATTAATTTTTCCTAAATTTCCAAAAGTTTCTTTCCCAATACTTATAAAAGGGAAATCCTTATCTATTTTTTTCTATGAAATGGATCCATATTGCTCAAAAACAACCTTCCCAATTCTCTTATACACTTCCCTTTACATAAATTAGAGTCTTTTCTCTTCTTAAAATACCATTACAAGGGTCTTTATGAAGAAGTCTAAAGGAAGCTGATCAAAGAAGATGTAATCAAATTAACCAAACCATTATATCTTATTTATTATTTTACTTCCACAAAATTTGTGGAAACCATATAAAAATAATAACTATGGTAACATATAAATACTAAGATGTTATTATGATTAAGTTATAACCATTTTCCATTTCATTTCCATTCTATGAAAATCGAAAACATTACTCGTGTGTATGATTGACTTACCGTCTCCATGTAGTTATATAATTTTATTTTTATCACCATTATGTGGATATATATAAAGATATAAAAAATTAATAATATATATAAATATAATATAATAATTTTAAAAAAAAATTAATTATTATTTACCTTTCTTTCGTTCCATCCAATTTAAAGTGGAAGCATCGATCATGCGTACACAGGGTCTACTATCATCAAGAATTGTCTAATTAATTTTTCTATATGTACCTTTTCTGTATGAATATAAATTTGTATCTATTGAATATATATTATATTTATATAATTATGAAAATTCTAGAGATAATGGAAATATATTCAATTTTCAAGGATTGGAACTACCAAAACAAAATTCTCATGGAAAACGAAACATTTAACTCCCAAAAATGGTGACTTTAACATGGAATTATTAAAAAATCGTTGTTTAAATAAATAAATATGGTATCATAATTTTGTATAGGATTTATAATAACAGTAAAATAACTAAAATTTTATTACACAGTAGGTTAGATCATCGATGAGGAATGTTGAAATTGAGGAAAAGGATTGTTTCTCAACATACTCTCTATTGAGACATATTTAATATTATGAATCTATTTATTTTAATATAGGGTATATTCATACCTTTTTACTAATTTAACAATAATATATATTTATTTGTGATTTTTATATTTCCAATTCTCGTTTATTCTCTCGGTAGGATTCAATTTAAAAGACACCAAAGTTGTAAAAATTTATTTTAAAAGCTCATTTTTTACGGTTGTTATTATTTTCGTTAGAGGAATATTATAATCCATCATTTATAACCATCTTAATGTTTATTATCCTAAGAAAATTTAAAGTTTTATTATTATTTTTTTAACATTTACCCTCATTGAAAATCAAATCGAATAATTAAATGTTTCAAATAAAATATGACCATATATCTCATTTTGATCAGGTATATTTTCCTTCCAAATCCATATTTTTATAATTAATTTATAAAATTATTTTTTATTTTATGAAATAATTTATTAAGGATGATTTATTTTAGACATAAATTTTTAAAATATTTTAAATTAATATTTATATTTTTTTCAAAACATAAATTTTAATAATTCTTTATAAAAAGTCAAAAAAAATTTAACAAATATGATGTTAACGGATTTTCCTACTGACAAAGATGTTTTATTCTATGATGGATTCTTCAATAATATTTAAATAGATTTACAATGAAAAATATTTAATAAAAACTTGTGTTAAATTGATTATTTTGTTCTATTTTATTAAAAATACTATATTTATGAATAGTCGATGGTCATCATTTATCTTTATCAAATATTATGGACAGTAAATATTTGATGAAGCATTTACTTTATTATGGTAATTTTTAATTAGAGATTATATTTCTCATAAATGTTAATATTTGACATCTCTTAGAAATTATTATTACCTAAACCTTATACCATTTTTACAGATTTTGTTTTACTATTAATGTTATTTGACTAACTGGGGAAATATTAATATTTGTTTCTTCACTCAATACAGATATTTTTTTTGATATATAATATTTTTTATGAATTAAACTGAGCATTAAATATATGAGTAATGCATAGCACATGCTGTGATGGGTGGGGACCGGTTATAGATAGCCCCATGATACATTGACATGTCTTAGGAGACAAATTAGTTTGACAAAAATATTAAATGGATTTTTAGTATATACCTACACCTAGATTAAACTATCTTTGCATAAGACCTTGATGTTTAATAAATCACGATGTTTGAAATCATGAAATAAAATATTGAGAATTTTCTTCATTGAGAATTTAGTTTTTATTATCCATGAGATTACTACATTAATATTTTTCATGGATATATTTCATGATCAAGTTGTTATTTAAATAGAATTTGTTTTTAGTTTTTCACCTTTATATTTTGATTATATATTATTTACTCAGGATAGATTATACCTTACATAAATATTACTAAGCATCTAAGATCAACTTTTATTTTTGTTCATTCCATGTGATATGAAGGAGGATATTATGATTAACATCATGGATTTGAAAATGTTTCTTATTTTGTAAATTTTATATTTACAAATTAATAATATATATATATAGGGTTCTTCAAGACTGCTAAGTTTATTGATCTTTCATTGTGAGAACACTTTTATCTTATGCCAATGTTGTAAAGAAGACACTAATTCTCAGTTACTTGTATTGGGGTATCTTTAGTTGGTATCAAATAATGTTAAATATAAACCTTGAAAACTATATTTTAGAAAAAAAACATATCTTACATGAGAATTTTAATTATAATTTAAAACATTTAATCATTTACAAATAGTGGTACTTTTATTTTTTGGCTAAAACTTCATGATGATTATGATCAAACTTAGTGTGTGCCATTATTCAAGGACAAAACCTCACGAAAGAAATAGAATCAAAAACTCTAGTTAGTGTAGGGATTACCCTACTGGGAAATCCAATATAGATGGTTTTGGAACTGAGTTTTTCATGGACATAATAGGGAAGCTAACTCAGGTTATAATGAATAACCATTTTTGAGTGGAGAAACTTGTTTTTCAATAGAGTGATTCACATATTTTGGATCACTTCAGGTAATAGAATCCTCCACCTTTTAGTGGAAAATCTAATCTATTGGTCGATGAACAATGTATTAAGTCCCTCAAAAAGATATTCCTAGATATGGGGTGTAATGAAAGTAAAATTTTTATTTTCTAAGATAATTATTTTAAAAGAGATTAAAATAAATTGTTTATATTTATAAAAAACACTAAAGCGGTTTAAGAGATAGAAATTATGAAATAGAGATATCATAAAGTGATTTTTCTTCGATAAATACTTCTTTAAAGAGTAATAATCTTAAATGGAGAGTAATATCCTCACACAAAATATGATGGAAGAAGAAATTGTGCTAGATTATAGGGAAACATTACATAATTATCCAGGAATGTTTTAAGCTATATATATAATCTTAAAATACTGATTTATTGTTTCTTTGATGGGATTATGTCAATTTTATAAAGGGAACTAGTTTCACAAATCTTCTCATCATATGATTATATACTATAAAATCCATTAATATGGATAAATTATTTTATATATATTATATATTATATGGAAAACAGGATAAAAAGAGATCAACATAGTACCATGAAAAATAAGGGAACAATGCAATTTCCATCATGTAAAAATTGGGGAATAAAACATCTTGGGAAATACATTATGGGAATGCAAGTTTGTTAAATGTTTAGAGATAAGAGTAATCTATAAAATGATTGTAAAAAAATGAAACAAAATATTGATATCCAGTGGTTAAACTATAAAGAGATGGAGAATTATTTATTTTGATTCCCCAAGTATCCAGTGAACTTACCAATAAAAAATCTAATGGAATAAGGATAAACTTATGGAATTACTATAGTATAAGTGGAAGTTCCAAGAGATAAGGTAAAATATAAATTTAAATCCACTCTATGAATGAAATTTTAATAGTTGATTTTGGTTCTACCCACTATTTTATATTTGATGAATTTTTTAAGGGTGTCACATCACCACGTTAACGATTATATATTGAGTTGGTAGTAAAATCTCTTAATGGTGGATGACCAAATGTCAAATATATAGATCCTCTATGAAAGAATTTTGTTGAATTGTGTTTCCTAAAAATATTATTATTCTACATTTAATTTAATTTTATTTAATTTTGATCATAGGTTGGATCTCTCATTATAGATCCCATATCAATTATTGAGATAAGGAAGTTACAATTGCTAGTATGAATCAGCCTATTATTGTATTTTAGTTTGAGGATGAAACTAAACTCCATATGGAAATTTCTTCCTTAATATAGGTTTTAGTACCTATTCAAAACGTTTATTTATCTCATATGGTTTTAGATAAACTCCATATTTAAAATATGTCTATCGTATGAGAATTTGTTGATGTATTTCTAAAATAATATCCTAATCTTCTGTGGAATCTTGAAGGTGAGTTTTTAATAAAAATAATACCTAAAACAACTCTTATTTTATAGTCTCTATATATAATTTAACTAATTATTCTTTAGAAATTGAAGAAGATACTCTACGATCATCTAGATAAGTTATTCAGTCAGCCCAATGCTTCACCATGGGGTGACCCACTTATTTTGGTTAAAGAAGAAATATGGGTCAATGTGTATTTTCAATGATTATAGGTAACATAACAAAATTAATATTATTTAAAAGTATCATATAGTCCATATTAGGGATTTTTTTAACCAATTATGAGGATCATAATATTTTCCCTAGATTTATCTTTAAAAATGATATTATCAGCTAAGGGTCAACAAGGTGAATACACCCAAGACAACCTTCCACACATGGTACGGTCATTATGAATTTATAATAATTAAATTTAGAATTTCCAATCCTCCTATTATCTTCATGGATTAAATATACATATTATTTAGATATTACCTATATCAATTTTTGGTATTCATTATAGATGATATTCTTATATATTCAAAAATTGTGGAAGTAAAAAAAGAACCATTGATAATTTAGCTAAAGACTATAATGAATTCAAATATATAACTAATTTAATAACTATAATTTTTGGTTTTATATAGTCTCATTATACATTCGTATAATTTCAATAGAGGGTATATTAGTCGATCCTTCAATGATAAAATGTTATTAATCCATTGAATAAACCACCCATGGTAACTGAGATCCATTATTTTCATGGTCTGGATTGATACTATTGAACCTTTTTGAGAGATTTATCATGAGTATGTAACCAACTAACCAAGTCTCTCAAATGGGGGTTATGTTCTTGTAGATAGATGTATGTGAGGATAATTTCAATAAACTAAACAGAAGTTTGGTCAGTGCACCTATTCTTACACTACCCTACAATAGCGAAGGTTTTTTGACATATAGTTTTGAATAAAATATGGTACTAGGATGTTTCCTTAAGTATAATTATATGGTTATATATTATGCTTCCCTGTAATTGAATATTCATGATAAAAATTACCCAACTTATTATTTGGAGTTGGTGGTCGTAAATTTTCTATTCTATACAAGGATGAATTATCTGTATGGTGAATGGAGTGAGATATGTACTAGTCATAAAATGTGGAAGTATATATTTATAGAAATATAATTGAATATTTACTAGAGAAGGCAGTTGGATTTTTTTCATATATTTTGGCTTGGACATACATTACCACCATTTAAATGTAAAAATTGTGGCTAATGGTCAATGTGGGAAAGGGTAAGATTTTTTTATGTTGTGGATTGAAAATGTTTCAATATTTATGGATTTATAGAAGTTAGATCTTGAAATATTAAAAAAATAGGAAAATATTTATCATTTTTATTTGAATGTCCAACCATCCATCCATGATAGGATTAATAAAAAATAGAAGGAAGACATAGAATTGTATAAGAATGTGACAGATGATCTTTATTTTTACTATGATCATGTTGGAATGAAAAGTATTACGAACCGATTTTTGTGTACCATCAATACCAAAATTTATGAAGGATATGTTGGATGAATCTCATATTTTATCAATCTTTATTAATCATGGAAGTAAAAATATGTAGAGATATCTAAAAGAATATTTCACATGGGGTAACAAGAATATGGATATTTCCAAGTATTTATCATGATTCCTAGTGTGGCATCAATCTAAGGCTAATATATATAAGTATAAGGGGGTTTTTAAAAAATTCCCTACACCAGAATGGAAATTGGAAAACATTACCACAAATTTCATCTTCATACTCCCAAAAAAATATAAAGGGATAAATGTTATCTGGGATTTATTCAATCACCTTATAGAACCAATTAATATTATCACTAGTTGAAAAGATTTATCTCTATATTAGGATACTTAGTTATAAATTAGAATGTTTTTGAGATTACATAAAGCACCACTCTCAATCATATCTGATAAGTATCTATGTTTTACCTAAAATTCATAGATAATCTTTCATCATAATTTTTATATATAGTTGAGTTTTAGTTTTTCATATCATCCTCATACAGATGGTCAGTCTAGGAGGTCTATTCAAACTCTTGAAGTCATTTTGAGAGATTACTCTATGCATTTAAATGTTGGTTGGGATAAAAACCTTCCTTTCGTATAATTTTATTACAATAATACATTTCACTCAAACATTTAGATAAATTATAAATCCCTATATAAAAGTTAATACAAAACACCAATGTATAAGTATGGAATTGGAGAAAGAAATCTATTATTACTTGATATAGTTAAGGAAATGGCGGAGAAGGTTATATTCATTCAACAAAACAAAAGGGTATCCCAAATGTTATAAAAAATTATTATGACTATCATCAACGAGATATATACAAAGTTAGTGATAAGTTATTCTTATGAATATCTCCTAGGAATAAGGTTATGATATTTGGAAAGTAGGAATAGTTAGTCCCTTGATATATTGTTCTTTTCAAAATTCTTGATCATGTTGGGATGGTAAGTTATCACATGGAGCTTCAACTGAATATCTCTCAAGATTACAATGTCTCCCACATATCTCCCCATAGTAAGTATAAAATTGATCCTTCACATGAAGTAAACTCATAGGTCTTACCCTTTGGGTAATATCTATATTATAAGTAACAACCATTGAAGATTTCGGATTATAGAGAGAAAGTGATAAGAAATAGACCACTAACATTATCAATGTTTTATAGAAAAATAATAAAATTGAGGAATATATTTGGGAAATTGAGGATGTGTTGAGCCGTAACTATCTTTAGTTTATTTAATTATAGAGATGGGAGTTCATGGTTCAAATCATTATAAGTAAGTAAAATGTTATAGCCACAGATTTTATTATATATTTCTCTTTAAATAAATTTCATTGATAGACTGATTTCCAAGAAAAAACATGTTTAAATGAACCTTGAAAACCTATTAAAATGTTATTATTCTTAAATTAATTTTGTTTAATTCATTATTTAATTATTATCATGGGTCTATATTTTGATATTTTTCTAAAAGGATTTATTTTTTAGTGAAAGGTATAATATTCCAATTTTTTTAAAATAATCATTTCATTGAAAGGAAAAATCCCATTAATGATATAAATTTAATCGTGATTTAACATAATCCTACTTTATATATAATTATTATAATTAATTATATTTTACTCATCATTATACCTGATTTTGGAATAAGTTGATTTATAGACAAAAAACACATTTTTTTATATAAAAAATATTCTTTTAATTTTATATTTTTATCTAAAATTATTTTCTACCAGATATATAATTTGAATTCTATATAATTTATTCCATATTTTGAATTAAAATGTTCAAATTTTTTAAATAGATAAATTTTTTGTCAATATGAATATTATTCTTGGTGGATATTCATCACCTAGGTAAGGGTAAAATTAGTAAAACGTGGTTAAAACATTGGATAAGGTTTTAAAATTTATATAACACCTAACTTTATCCAATTTTGTAAATTTAATTTATCCATTTACTTCCAATTGTATAAAATATGTCTACTTGGTTCCATTTTTCTTTTACATTGACCATTGTTTTACTTTAATAAAAAATAACAAAGAAAATGTGACACTCTTGACTTTAATATCTCAAATATTTTTACAATAGGATAAAATTGATATGTTTGGTTTTAAATATTGATTTTAAATATTAAATAATTCATTATAATTTTCATTTATTTTTAATTTTTAGTGATGGACTAATTACCTTCAATGCTTATATAACACCAAAACAATATTTATTGAATCAATAGAAAATTAAAATCAATTATTTTTAAAAATAATAAAATTAATACAATTATGAAGAATTATTATATTCCATTAATTATATAGTTTAAAATAACCTATTAGTGTTTTTTAGTGGATTATGTTATAATTAAATCTTTGTATTGGTGTCTTTAATGTCAAATTGAATGAATAATATAAAAAATTTACATTAATGGTATTTTATGAAAACAATATTTTTTTCAATTATTTAAAAATAATAAAAATAGATAAATTGGATAATTGTATAATATAGGGTAGAAAATATCATCCATTATCCATTTATGATTCAATTTTAACCTTAGAAATTAAATTATAAACCATTAATATTTAAAAAGTTATTACCATGGTTAATGTTAAAATTGGTTAACCAAGGGGTTAATCTAAAAGATAATGTTTAAAGTGATATATAACCCTATATATGTTTCATTGGATTATTATATTAATACCACAACATTATTATATTCATATATATTAAATTTTTGAGTAGGATTCAAATTTTATTATTTTATTTCATGAATTTTCAAAAGTGTCCCTCCCCTCATTTATAAATAGACACAAATTCTCTCCCTTATTTTTATAATATTGAGCCATATATCTTGGCCAAAAAATATCCAACTATACTATAAACTTAACTGTATAAAAATTCTAGTTTTTTTTCTTAAATTACCATTCAATGGGTTTTTATTAATGCATCTAAAAGAAGTACACTAAAGAACAGGTAATTGCCTTTACTAACTCTTTCTAGTTTATTTCTTCATACACATCTTATAAATATATTGTAACCATCCTATCATAATAACTTTATTATCATAAATATTTGATTATGTTATTATGATTATGTTAAAATACATTTCTATCACTTTTCCATTCAAAAAAAAAGTTAAAACATCACTCATCTGTATGTACGGCTTACAGTCTCCACGCAATGGTGTAATTTATTATCACCACATCACATGGATTGGTAAAAATATGTAAATAAATTATATGAATGATATATACGATATAATATTTAATTTGAAGGAAAATTAATAATTACCATTCTTTTGTTTCATCAATTAAAAAGTGAAAACAATGTTAATGCATACGTACAACCTACCCACTCCCAGAACTGTTTAATTAATGTTTCTATATATACTTTATGGTTAGATATATATATATGTGTGTGTTTATAATGAATATATATGATATTAATAATAGGATCTAAATTGTATATATAATGTAACCATAATCAATGAACATGAACTGGAACTACTAAAATAAACATCTTATGAAAAATGAAACTTTTAACCAACATAAATAAAGATTTTACAAATGAATAATAAAAAAATTAGTGTTAAAAAGACCATATGTGATATATTAAGTTTTTAAATGGATATAATAAAAAAATTATATCAAAATATATTTTATTATATAGGATCTTAAATAATATACAAGGAAATTCAAACATGATGTAAGGGATTTTGTCACAATTTTGACTCCATTGAGACTTATTTAGTATTATATAACTTTTTATTTTTATATGGTGTACATAACAAAAAATTAATGTATTTAAAATTAATATATATTTTTTAATAATTATTAATGTTTCAAT
This sequence comes from Viscum album, assembly GCA_963277665.1. Taxonomy (NCBI): domain Eukaryota; kingdom Viridiplantae; phylum Streptophyta; class Magnoliopsida; order Santalales; family Viscaceae; genus Viscum; species Viscum album. The sequence continues at coordinate 1,349,911,391 of OY728153.1, read as the reverse complement.
TCATCTTTATACTATCAAGCGGTTATAATTAAAAAGTTAATAAGAGGTATGATTTTTTTAAATCTCATTTTTTTGGGATTTCTCTTATTTTCATTGAATGAATCCTATAATATAACCTTTATAAAATAAATATATTTTCCTATAATATAAATATTTAATGATTTCCCAATTATTATTTCAACATATTTCCTATTTTTAACTTGAATGATATAAATAAAGGTTTTTCAGATCATATTTCTCTTTTTGATCGCATATATTATTCACCCATTCAGTTTTTCTCAAAATTGATTCACAAAAGACCTTTTTATTTAACAAAATGATTTATTACGGACATGATATACTATTCGTGAATTTTTTACAGGTTAAAAATTAATATTTATAATTTTTTTTGTAAGGTTCATTTTAAACATTTTTTATAAAAGTCAAAATGAATTTTTTTAAAGGTATACGATGTTGGCAAATTTTTAACACCACAAAAATTGTTTTATGCACTTTTATATTATTCTAAAAGAAAATAATAGTTTTAGAAAGAAAAATATTTAATTATTTAATATGTTAATATATTTATTCTATTTTACATTATTCTCTGAATGATATGATTTTTTTAAAAACATATATTTATAATTAATTGATGGTTGTATTTTGCCTCTTATTAATATTTTAGTCATTAACTATCTCTTAAGACATTCACTTTATTATGATCATTTTTAATTGTAAATTAAAATTTTCTTAAATATCCTTATTCTTTTTTTCATGGATTTTATTATTTCAGAAATATTATACCATTTTTTACATACAGTGTCTTAAATTGAAAGTTATTTGGTTGGTTGGGGAAATCGTATTATTATGTATTCTTTAATCAATACATATATTTATGAATATGGAATATTTTTTATGAAATAATCTGACCATTAAATATATGAATAATGCATTATACATGTAGTAATGGATGGGGCCCTATTATCGATGGCCCCTCAATTAATATATAGTTCTCATGAGAGAATTTAGTTGGTCAAAGTTATTAAATAGTTTTTTTCTATATACATATCCATTGAATAAATTGACATGGAACAAGGCCTTGAGGGTATTGATATTAGGATTTGTGAGATCAAGTCCTGGAACATTTTTCATTTCATTAATTGAAAATTTATTTATTATTATCCATGAGATTACTACATTGATATTATCCATGGATTCATTTTTCACTCAAGTTATTGATTAAATAGAATTTTATTTCAATTATTTACCATTATATATTGATTAGAAACCATTTACTCATGCTAGCTTCAACTTTACACAAATATTATAGAGAATATCGTGTCATTCATTATTTTATTTCCCTTTTCTCAGGATATGAAGATTGATATTATTAGTATTATCAAGGATCCAAGATTGATTCTTGTTTTATTTATTTTATATTTCTAATGTTATATGGAAATCATATATGTATCTGTTGATTCCAAACTGCTAAACTGGTCGATCCTAAATTGTGTTATACCTTGTATCTTATACTAATATAAAACATAAGACACCATAATTTGGTTATAATTGTAGGGGTTTATAAAACCAAACCTCAACCACATAGAATGAAATCCAAATACATTAAATGGATTGAATATCCCACATAAATAAAATCCCTGATTCCATAATTATAACATCCTCATTATCAAACCAAATCAAAAGAAGTGGAGAGCCTCATAGCGGTGTTTCTCCCCCATCCTCCCATGCTAGGGTTTCTCTTCGAGTCATCTTCCTTCCCCCTCGGGCATGGATCGCCCTCATCGACGGTTTCTTTTCCTCATTCTGGCGTCGTTCGGTGCTTTCTTGGTGTGGATTGGTTTTTCCCAGAGTGTGGTCGTGTTTTGCTTTTCGGATTTGGACTTCTATCTCAGATCTGGTTTTCTTGCTTTTAATCATGGTGCACCTTGGTTGGTGCTGATATTCCTTCTGAATCTAAGATTTCTTGGCAGCTATGGTTACTTGGTGTTGGATTTTGTGTGCCTCGTTGTGTCTCTGGCGTTTCTTCGGACGGCTTACCTCTTTCGAAATGGCTGTCCCACTAAGGGCTTCCACTACGACCATGATTTCTGGTGCCGACTCCCCAGATTGGTGCATGGAATATTTGCTTAGAGAAGTATTTCTTTGTCTCTGAGGGGTTTTGAATTGGAATTATCAGTGTGCGTTGGACTTTGGATCTGTCCGCTGCGTCTTCGTTGTCTGGTGCTGGTTCCAGTGGCCTTCGCGACAGCCTTGTTGTGCCTCCTGACATCGCGATCTCCACTCATCTTTACCTGGCTTGACATCGGCATCTGGTTTGCTTCATTGATTGAGGTTTCTTCTTTTTTCTGGAGGGGGGAGGCCCTATATGGTTTATGAATACTGATTTTGCTGGGATTTCGGCTGATATTGTGTGATTCTGGTGATGGTGATTTTGTTGCTGTTGCTTTTAGTTGTCGGTGGTATTTGGATGAGGAGTTAATGGATGTTGGTGATGCAGTCTGGTATGGTGCTTCTGAATAATGATGCTGAGGATTTCTTAATGGTGATTGGAGATGGAGTTATTTGTTTGGCTTGAAAGTGAAATACTGTATTGAATGGTTTGTTATTTGATGGTGGGAAGTTTGTGATCCAGATGTGACTTCATGGACAGTCTTTAGAGATGGTTTAAGAGCTAGTGATCCTTCTTTACATTGTTTTTTGGATTTGGTTGTTTGAGAGGGTATGGCGCAATCCATCGGATCAGGCCTATGCTTTGACACAGGACCCTTGCTTTCCAATTATCCTTGCAATGATGGAGAGCTTCTTCATGTTCAAATGCTGGGGAGGAGATATTTCGTGTTGTTATTTGGGTTCTTCTCTTTCTATCCTTCATGTGTGATTGTCCAATGTCAATGATGTCTTTGGGTTTCCACCACCTTCATCCCTTAAAAGAGGTTTTATCTTATAATAAAAAAAATTGAAGGCCTTTGGGCCGTTGATTTTTATAACAAATTTTATCTAGTGTTTCCTCATATCTAATTTAGTTAATCATGGATTAGTGAATCCCACTAATTAAAAACACCGAAAACATTTATTAAGATAGAATATTTCTATAGGAAGTAACATAGAAAAGTTTCAAAAGGGATATAATGTTTGTATTGAAATATAATAGGATTTTATGGGATTCCTCAGACCTAAATTTAGAGATATAGTAAAATAACACCATATACTTAATAAAAATAATCAACATTTATTACATTAAATTATTTCATAAATCATAATGTTTGAGAGTTTATTAATTAGTATCATAATACGGGAAGAAATAATACAAAGAAAAATTTAAATCATTGTATTGATGTATCAATGACCTGCAACACCATATCATTTATAATATTCATTATTTACTATATTTTTATATAAATAAATCATAATATAAAAACAACAATAATGGTTCCATATAATCATTATACCACTTCAAGGGAGATATAACCATCAAATTGGGAGCATTACATGATATTTTTATAATACCATTCAAATATCATTCATAAATATGATACTCTAGTAATCCATAATATCTAAATAACATAAATATGTTGTCAAAAACCTTATATGCTAAATTTATCCATAAAAGAATATATCGTAATGGGAAAATATGAAAACACTACTAGCCAAGTCATGATATTGTAATCATTACCACATACATTTTATATTATAAGATGATAACATGATCAATTTTCTAGGGAATATATAATTATTGAAACAAGTATAAAATAAAATGTCCATTATTAATTGAAATAATTGAATAAAATTTAATACATGATTTAATAATTAAAAAAATTAAAATGAGATAAATCATCAATGGTAAACCATAAAAAATGTCCATGGGTGTTTTTATAGAATTTAAAAACAACATTTGGAATCATATTTAAAATATTACACCGAAATATGTTGTTACTTATTAATATAACTATCATGGATGAATTTAACCATATATGTGGGTATTTATTACAGGTATTTTTTAAAAATATTTATAATTGAGGTCATGTGTATTCCAATGATCTAAAAGGGATTTTATGGAGATATCCTTTTGAATGGATGTTTATTAGTAAGGGATTATAATTTAGTAATAATATTATAAAAATTAATAAACATGTATAAAATCAATAGTTTTTTTAAAAAAAATTGGAAAAATGGGAAATACAACTCTTCAATAATGATTTCTTCAATATATTTTCTTTTATATAGAAGGTTATTTTTGTATCAATATAAGGAGAAATACTAAAGGTCCCTAAAATTGATAAATATAATATTTCCAAACAATATTTTCTAGTCATATCACTTTTTTCTTAATTTATGTTTTCTATAAAACCAAATATACTTCACATACAAAACGATTTATTTTAAAATATTATAAAGTAGTTTTACCGAGATAGGATAAATTATTCGAGACATTTATAATTCAAGATAAGTTTTATTTTTTATTGGGAAAGATAATTAATATATTTATAATTTTATTGTAATAAGATGTATATATTTACATAATCTAACATAAAATTATAATTTAAAATATCTTATTAATGATAAAATAGGGAGAGAAAGAAAAAAATTTACCTTACATATTTATTCTTAGGATTTGAGATAATATATTTTGAATCCTTTTGATATTATTAAATAGTGACTAAGATAAAGAATTGAAGGATATATAATCCTTAAATATCTATAGAAAATAGATATGTGGAATAGAGTTGGGTATTTATATTGATTCTTTGTATATCCTTCAATTGTTTTTATTATACCACCTGGAAAATAGGTTACAAAATTTTTAAACTTTAAAATGTATAAATTATTTTATACACATAATTTTTTGTTATCAAAAATTAATATTAAACTTAAAAATATTTATCATTTTATTTTAGGCATCCCAAAAGATTAATAATATTTTAAAATAAATTATATTCTTAATGTAATGATTAAATTGTTTCCAATGACATAATTAATGTTTATTCGTTAATAAATCATTATAGAAAGGATGTTTATTATAATATTTATAACTAGATTTTACCAAAAAATAAATAATTTTTTATTATATATACATTATTCATTTATTTATAAAATAATGTGAACATTATAATATATTCACATATTATATTTTATATATATATAATTTTATTATTTGACACAAAATTAAAATAAGTCTAAAAAATCAAAATAATAACTATTACATAAATTTTGTATCATTATAAAAAAATATTAATGATTTTTGGAATGTTTACCCTTAATTATATGTAATTTAATTATATGATAAATATCAGAAAAATAGTTTCTAATGTGATCTATCTAATGAAAAATAAATTTTATTTCTAATGGTAATCTTATTAATTTTTGGTTATCATGTAATATTCATATAACCCATATAATTTACGAAAAATGGTATCCATTATACTCATAATGATCATTCCCAAGTCTAGATTAATTCAGTAAAATAATTTTTACATATAAAATAGTTTTTTACTTTTTACCATGTTTTTATATCCTTTTTTATAATGGGGGAGTATGATAAAAAATAATTACATCCTTTATTAAAGATGTTTTGATTTTAAATATTTAAAATTTTGTACTACGAGAGTTGTGATGAATAAATATATTTTTTTATAAAATAATTAAATAATGTTTTTCTTTTATATTTATTTATTAATGAACATTTTTTATACTTGTATACTATTCATTGAAATAATTACTCAGGAAATTAATAATAAATGGAGATAATTTATCATACATAAATTAATCCTTCATATATTCTCCTTCCCCCTCCTAAACTTTTTTTATTAAACATTTAAAATATACCAAATCATAAATAAATATTGGGTATTATTTCTTTATTGTTTCCTCTTTCTCCAATGTTTTTTCATCAAAATTTTGGTTCATCCAAATCACCATCACTTATTAGTTCATCAATATTGGCATCACCTAATCGCTCTAGATAAAAACTTTCAATAATTATTTCCTTTTATAATCAGTACAGCTCTTATTGTACTCCTTCACTTTTATGTATGTGTCTTAAGAATTGAATATACTTCATCAGATGAGATACTTCAATAATTTGATGAAATTGAAAAATGAATACTGGTATGGAAAATTGATATGTTATAACACTAATTTACTAAAATCATTAATTGGGAAAACAATCATGGTTTTAAATTCACCTTTACTCAATCTCATTACTATTTAAAAGAATATATCTTTAATAATATTGGATTGTAGACTTAATAACATAAAAAATGACACCTAACGTATGACCCCTGGTTTTATTTAACATTTTAATTGTAATTCATTATTAGAGTGTTGCTTAATATTTTAATTCTTAGTTCTGAATAATTTTCTATATTTTATCATGTTTTAGTTAATATAAGTATTCAACCATAAATCAATGATTTTATTGTTTTGAAATCAATTTTGAACACAATTGTTTATTTTAGAATAAAATTATTCATTTTAAATTAAAAATATTATGGTGAAAAGTTTAAAAATAATTATTTATTAAAATTTAAAATAAAATTCCAAATTGAGAGTGATTATTTTTCATTTTTATTTGTGTTTTGTTTCAAATTTAAATTGATTTTTTGCTGATGAAATTTTAGGCCAATTCTTCATGATTTTCTCATAAATATTAATTTTGAATTAACTACTTTGTGTTTGATTAATATTTCTTTCACATGGTTATATAATTGAAAATAAATATTCAATTAAGAAAATATATATATTCCTAATCAAGTTGATATATTGAATGTTCAAGTGATATGTGGATTTTTCTAAGAATAATTATTCAATAAGAAGGTTGTTTACAATATAGTTGATGGAAACATATGTGAAATGTTTTTTATTTCCATGTTTTAAATAAAATATACTATAAATTCTCATTTAAGTTATTTTTTGGCTTATATGAGTATAAGAACTATCCCTTAGATGATTTTTTTCAACTCTTATTAATGTAAAATTAAATTAGTTTAATTTTTAGTTTTGTAAAATTCATCTCTTTGGATGGTGTAGGAACCACTCACATATAAATAAATCAAAATCAAAGGATTGTTCAAGTAAAATTCTCCAATACTAATTATATAGTCATTTACAGAAATTGGTAAATGGATATTCAGGATCAATGATCCTAAAATATATAATTTATCCTTACTAGAGTGGATAATGATTAAAGGTAAATAGATTCTTTCTTGAAGAGTTTGAGTGAAAAAATTTGTTGAATATTAAAAGATATTGATTGATGGTATTGATCCAATATATTGAATAATGGTGATTAAGATCAATTACCTATTAAATAATAATTCTAGAGGATGGGGGAGATCATGTCCCATAGCTCACGTGGGAAGTTATTGAGAATCGATCTCTTTTGGGGAAGAGCATGTCCCACTGCTCTATGGGAAATGAAGAGGATTTCTATGGCCCTGCCTCTCTATTATGGTCTAAGATCCACCCTTTAATGAAAAGTATTCAACAAAACTCTATATGGATTTTAGGGGAAGGTGATATCCTCTTTTAGAGATGCAACTGGGTAGGCTTTATTTTCTGCTTCCTAGGATTCCCTACTCCAAAGATCAATTTCCATGAATAATGCCAGTAACCCAGGCTTACCCAAAAAGTCCTAGAAAAGGAGAAACATTACATTTATGAGTTAATTATAATCAACCATGAACGTGATAATTTTTTGTTCACTCCATCCTCATCGAGGAGATTCACTATCAGGGACTTCTATAGGCACATGTCCTCGTAGGGTCAGCATGATAATTGGAATGACATGGTTTGGTAAAATAGGATACCAGCAAAGTATAACATCATAGTGTGGAGAATTAGTAAAATGGTAGTATAAAAGGATGACACCATTAAGAATGTGGTAATTTTATTCATCCCTAGATTCCACTACTATAGTAACATATGGGAGGAAAGTACAACTCATATTTTTATTAAAGGTGAATGGCCACACACTATTTGGTCTTTATTTGGTGGTATTATTGATTTTTCGTGTCATGGTCTTGGAAATGATTTATTCGTGAAAATATGGTTCCATGGGATTAATTATGTCGGTATGTAAAGGATGGCGAGGTCCAAGGTTCTAATTTCTGGTTGCTGGTTCTTGTGGCAGGCTAGAAACTAGGAAATGTATGGAGGGATCCTTTTGATAGTGAGGTCCATTATTATGAGAACAAAGAAAATCATGGTGTGCATGATATATCTTAATAAAAATTGGTTGGAATCTCCTTCACTATGTTTTTTTCAGTTTACAACCTCCCAGGTTCATCCCTCTAACAACAGTTCACAAGGGTAATGGGTTTTCGGTACCCACCTGTCATAGGTTAAAAACTCAATATGAATGGGACTTGCATTGGGGACGACATGATATGTGGGGGTGTGGTTTGTGACACTGTGGGAGGGTTTTTCTATCCTTAACTTCATTATTTAGTAATGGTAATCCTATATAGGTCGAGGACAATTCATTTCTCATTGGGATTACTCTTTGCAAACATCATTGTCTTTCTATTACAGAAGCTGAGACTGATTCCTTGATCCTACATGATTCCATACATGGAAAAGGTTCATTACCTTGGTCTATATCCTAAATATTCAGGAATCGTAGATCCCTCCTCAGTGACATCATTCATATAACCCACACATTGAATGAGGGTAATAAAGTCATGGATAAACTTTCTTCTTTAGTGGACCATGGATCCAACATCACTTGTCTCATCAACACCAACTCCTTAAATCCTGAATGTGTTAATTTGGATATAGGGGATTCCCTTGTTTTTCAATACTTCAGGGACCCCTAATACCTATTTTCTGCTGTTTCTTTGTTTTATTTTCTCTTTGTACTCATTTTATTTCAATAGAAATATGATATTAGATGTTAATAACCAAAATGAATTTATGATTCAGGGAAATTGTATTGAGTTATATAGTTTTTTATTAAGATTTAAATTTCGTGTTATGAAGAAGGTGTTTTTCATCACAATTGAGGTTGATCTAATATTGTAAGAAATTGAATTTTGATGTAGGTATGTGTGTGTCATTGATAAAGATTTATGGAGTTGAAAATTTTGATTATAATAATTTTTTGAGTTTTTTCACCAAAACAACAGTGAAGGGGAATAAATTGATTAATAATGTGAAAGCTTGACGACAAGGATAGATGATGATTGATGAAATTGATGAAGCAGGATGACTGATGAGTCTCATAAGGATGAGTTATATGTAAATATATTGACTTTTTGAGTAATCAAGTGTTATGTAGAATATATAAAATTTTGAAAACATTAAAAATAAGTAATAAAGAAGGAAATAAATTATAGGATTATTATATAAATACGACTTTTTATGTTTAATTATATGATCGATGCTCTAAATTGTGGTTTGAAATTAGGGTTAAGCTAGTGTGTACAGAAGGTACTCAATGATTTATCAAGATAGGAATTGTTGAATAAATTATATTGGTATGGTTTTTAAATATGTGTTATTATATTATGATTATATAGTTTTTAGATTGGTTTTAGTATATGAGGTAATCTAGAGAATAAATTATGGGTGGAGCTTTGATAGTTGAATATATATGTTTGTTTTTTTATTATACTCCCATTGAATTGAAGGAAATGCAATAAAATTTCATGAAAATATTTTTGGACAATGAATCAGGTGAGGCCATGTAAATCTTTGAATACTTTATCAATGATATATTTATATTAGATAAATATAGATGAATGGTGGGGCTGGGGATATTCAAAGGTAAGGGTTACAACTAATGTTTTAAAAGGGTATGATGGAAATGGATAAGAAAGGAAACAATAAGAAAGGAAACAAAAAATAAATTAATTAATTAAAAATGAAAAAAAAATATTAATAAGATAAATGTATTAATATTAATAAAGGAAAGAAATGTGTGGGTATCTTAGGGAAAATATAAATTTTTATTTAATAAATTATAGATTGATATGAAATGATAAAATAGAAATATTAAAATTGAGGGACACCGATTAATAATTGGTAAAATTTTAAATAATAGATTATTATTTTAAATAATGTTAAATTGAAGCTAAATAGAGACCAATTGTGTGTCTGGTTGTTCTAAGGAGTTAATACTAAGACACCTGTTTTAGTGAGTTCTTTTCATCATCATCAAATCCCAATATACAATAGAACTAAACATTGTCAATGATGTATAGTTAATTGATTACTAAACTATATTATTAAATTTATTTCTTTTTTATATAATCATTAAGATACAAAATAGTCCAAAATTTATATAAGAGAGTTGTATAGTGAATTTTGTTGAGTATAACACTAAATTTTAAAAATAAAAACAGTTATTTTTTATAAAACTATTAATAACTTTCACTAGTAAACTCCTAAGTGTTGTAATATTTCTTTTAAATTTATTGTGTCCATGCAACTCATTTATTTATATACATATTGTACTATAATATAAATTATTTTCATCAAAGTTCACTAAAACCTATGTTACATGTTTATTTTTATATAAATCTAATTAGTAAATAATTGTGTCATGAAAAATAGTGAAGGTTAGTTCACACAATGAAATTGGACTATGATTATACACTATACATCATTCTTTGGGAATATAATAAATTTTTTTATTATTACTTAACAAAAAAATGACTCATTGTCAAATTTTCACCATTTAGGGGAGCCCAACTATCAATTTTTCTGTATTTTTTAAATGACAAAATAAAAAATTTATATTTCAAAAAAATTAAAACAATAATGTTTATGTGACTAATTATTGTCTTTAGCTACTTTTTTTACTTGTTTTTCAACTATTTAGAGCATTTTATGATCTCTAATAATGAATTTAATGGTTTGAATCCAACTAATGATTTCTCTTTCTTGTTGTTACCTATATTATATAATTTTTTAACAACTGTTTTAGTGAACTATATATGAAATATTCTTGTTCATAACTACTATGATAATTCTTTGAAACTGGGAAAGAGTTAATTTTTTATAATAAATGTTATTCAAAATATTATTTAATGAATAAACCATAATCTAAAAATATAACCACATAAGGAATTTTCATCAATAAGATTTTGTAATGGCTATATGATTTTCAAAATCATAACATTTTTTAAATTCAAGACAGTTTTTGAAACCCATAAAAATAAGATAAATCTTATGCATATACATGTAAATACTAAATGATTAAGTCTAGTTCCATGTATTTGGTATATCAAAAATTTCAAAAAAAACATTGTTAAAATAAAAAAATATAAAAAATGAAAAAGATACCAATCTGTTGAAGAATTTAAAATTCAAAGGTAGTAAGAATCTCATATGGAAGATAAAATTAAGGAATAAATTCTTCCACATAAATTAATTGATGAAACAAATAATATAGTTGTTAATATAAAACCTGAGTATTCTCCAATGAAAATAATAATTTATTTGATAATGGTTTATTATAAGTAATTTAACCTATTTGATATATATTTGAGTGGTAAAAATATTTTTATTGATTTTCGTTATATTTTTTTAATGATTAAGTTCTATGCAAAACTCTAAATGTTTGAGATGGTAAATGAAAACCCTTATACTTTATATAGGCTAAAGATAGAGATACACTTGAGGTGATCTATTATAAAGATAATATTGATGTGGTTGAAATACTACCTCTCATTAATGAAATAATTCCAATGGATGACTAGTCGCCAAAAGAGCTTGGAAGTAACCTATCAAAGTGAATATGTGAATTTGAATTCATTTACAATAATTTTATTAAAAATGATTTAAATTTTTTTGAGTGTATAGATTTAGATAATTTATTAATGAAATGGATTATTATAGATAATAAATAATAAGATGAAACAATTCATGATACCAGTTTAAAAAAAAGTTCATTGTTGAGTTATAAACTTTTTTATTTTGAATATTTCCTAGAGGCTTAGAGGTAAATATTATCTTGGATGAAATGCTTAAATAGGTATATTTTTTATTTCTCTGGTCATTTTCATTAAATATTGATGAATTTGAATCGAGTATTAATGTTCCCTATTGTATAGATTTTAACATCAAAAACGATAAATTTTCTCTGTAAAATGATAATGAAAATGAGACATTTTAAGTTGAGGATCCTCATGGAATTTTCCTATTTACTCACTTGAATAGTGTTATGTAGAGGAAAAACTCATAATAAATGTTACTAATAAATAAAAATAAATAGTTTAACTATAATTAAAATATTATTTAGTAAAGTTTTCATAATTTAAATTTCACAATCAAATTACTTATTTTAATCATTTATATTAAACTTATTTTTACTTATATTATGGGTGGAATAATAAATCATTAGAGAAGGGTATAATTTTTATTAATAATGGGATTTCCCATATTTAATATTATCACTTCTTTTAAATGAGTAGTATTCTGAAGTTAAGTAGGGTTCATTATGATGGGTTCTTCTCAACTATATTTTAAATTAATATATCAGTAAAAAAATCTGGTGGTTTCATTTAAAGAAATTATATCCCCATTTAGACAAGTTATGGTCCAATACTATAATATTATTGGGGGAATTTAAATATATATCACCTTATATGGAGATATAAACACAAAACAAATTATTACTTTATTCTATGTTTATTAACTTTTTTTATAGATAGTAATAATAATGTTTTCTTGTGTTTCTATATAGGTAAATAAAGATATCGAGTAATATTCACATGCATTGAAGATTTTTTAATTGATACTATCCATATTGAATAAATAAATTCACATTATATTTTTATATTAAATTTTAATGTTAATAAGGGTATGTCTATTTTTTTAGGTAGGATAAAGATGAAAAGTTTTTTACCTGAAAATAAATCTTATATGATGCTTTTTTACATCACTAAATAAAGATCAAGTTTTATTATTCCACACATTAAAAAATAAATTTCCTTGATTTTACATTTAAAAAAGTAATATTTTTTATTACTTTAAGTTTCAAAAATCTAAGAAATTGTTATACATGAAGGATTTTTTATGATGAATTAGGTTTTATTATAGATTTTATATGATTTTTTAAAAAAATGGTGTATTAATATTAACACCATATCTTCCAAACACCTATTTTTTAATAGGAATGAAAATTATTTTTTGGATATCAATGTAAAAATAGAATTGATTTATAATATTATTTATTTATTCAATTATTTATTTGATCATTTAATGTATTTAAAATCAAACACGGAACCAATTTTATGATCATTATCCACAATTAAAATTCACTTATTTGAGACTTTTTTAAATATATTTTTAATATTCATGTAATTATTTTTATTTCATGAGGGAACATGATATAATATTTATAATATAGCACACTCTATAATTCTCTCCCAAAAACTTTGGAGATTAGAGGATATATATAAAAAAGGACAATAATTTTTTTTCAATGATTTCTTTTTTGTATTAGTTTTTAACCACATTACATTTAACCATTATTTGCATATTTTTAGAATATAGATTTCTTTATTGGATACACATTAAATGATAAAAATACCAACAAACCTTTCCCATGTGTATAATTCAGGTAGACATTGAGATCATAGAGTGGGAGATGATGTCATTTCTCATAGTCCTTTTATATGGTGTATTTTTAGGAGGAAGGGCGTACTGTATTTCATAAATTAGTGATAATGAGTTATCAAAATTGATTTAATTTTTTGTACCATAAATGTAAGAAAAATAGTTTTAAAAATAAAAAAAAATTGATGGAACAGACATTATGAGGTTTAAATTACCATTCTAGCAATTTTTTAGTGTTTTAATTTCCATTCAAATAAGTCGATGAAGACTGATTTTGAGATATAAAGAGGTTTCGTGAGGATAATACATAGTTTGATTTAATTATCAAATATTTCATTATATATAAGATATAAAATCTGCATCTATCTCTCCTTTTATTCAAAACATTAACCCAATGTCATATTATCGCCACAAAAATAAGTTTAAATTATTCTTCATTTTCATTATCTCTTTTTTTAGTAAATAATTAAAGAATATAGTAATATTATAAAATAGTCACATGACTGAAGTTTACAAGTACAAGTTAGATACCACTTAGATGGGGTGAATCAGTGGTATACAATTTTTACAAATTGTATTATTTTTAATTCAACCTCTGTAAGAAGTTAAAGTCATGATCCCTCACATTTAATACTAATCCTCATCCTGAAACAAATAACAATAAATAAAGAACATTACACATAGATTTAAAAGTTTTCACACAATGAACTACTTTGTGTCATGTTGGTTACCCCCCCCCCCCCCACATGGATTTCCCCTATATCAGAAGGTGATTGTAATAGTAATTTTTTAGACACCCAAATACAAACTAGTAATACCCCCCCTCGAGTTCCAATAAGCATTAAATAGTTGGTTAGACCCCCCCCCCCCCAAGTGAACCATCTTTATAGTGATTGGTAAGACCTCCCAATCACGATATTCAAGAATCTAGTTAGATACCCTAGATGTATCCTTCAATTTCTTATTTCTTGATCAACTATTTAAAGATCAGTTGAGCTCCACATCCACAAGCTCATTGGATCAAATTGGTTTCTATAAAAATCAAGAAAATTTTCACTAATGTTGTACTTTATTGAATAATATATTATCACTGTATAAAATTAGAAAACTCATAATGAAACTTCTTTGAAAATTATTTGTTCTCCTACTTGAGACTAAGCCTCACTAATCACTGAAAAATATGATACACAATTTCTTCTAAGTCGCTGAGAGTAAGACTTTCCTAGCATTAGTTTCAAATATCATTTATTATTGTGGATTATATTCTACGCGTTCATTTATTCAAAAATTATGAATTAATTTAAAAGATTTCATGCTATTGTCAATTTATGAAATCATTATTTCATGTGAATATAACATACCTTTATTACTTCTTCAATGTATAATTTTTTTCACACTACCTTTCATGATCACTAACATAGGTACACAATATCTTTACTTATTATGCATGAATTAACAACATGTGCGCACATACTACCTCATGCTTCTTCAAATGATGTGTTAATGTGTTTAAACACTTCCAAACACACAAAAATTTCTAGCATGGACTTTTTTCAAAACTCATGCATAAAATGCATTCACAACACCTCCTTCTCTTCATAATTTATGCCACCCTCTCAAAATATTCACCAACACATTTTCCACACTTAAATCACATAATCAAATATGTATTTTCATTATGAGGAAATTATAACTTCTTCATTCCCATGTATAATGACACTATCAAGTCCTATACATGAGCATGTGTTCTCAATGTCATTTAAAAAATTGTATTTGGTATTTCCTTCCACTTCTCAAAACTGAATATGGAAACTCTAAATACTTTGTGGAAGACAAAAGAGATGCATGTAGTGTTATCCCATATGCTTCACAGATATGGTTTGTTGAAGGAAACACTTTTCAAAAACATTATACCCTTCACAAAATTCAATTATTTATGGTGCCTATATCTTCCTCTCATAATGGTAGTATTATATAGTTCGCATTGGGCTTCCCAGAACCTAAAAAATAAGACATATTCATGTGATGGTAAAACCTAAACGTGCAGGGTTATCTTGTGAAATCTGATATATCTCTTGGTTCTATTTCTCTCTCACTACTTCTCTCAAAAGTGTGTTTGATCTCTCTAATGAGGGATAAGATATATATTGCAAGTGAGTATTTATTAATTATTTATAATCAAATCACTCCACCAATATAGCACGTTTCCACCAACGGAAATCAAGCACACAAAGCCTAGACACATGCTTCGTGGGTCATCACTGTCATTAAATAAAATCCTTTATTCTCTATGAAATATTTCTTATTTTTTCATTATTTAGGCTTATAAAAAAATTATCATGATATTTTAATCATGATCGGATCCTAAAAATATTCACATGGTGATCAGAAGGCTTAGTTTCTATCGATGCAAGAAGATCCCATCGAGCATCACTCCTTGACGGCTCATGGTAGAAGATGATCTCGGCTGGGATCAATGAAAAAATATGTAAATTGCTGATCAAAAAGAAAAAAATATGATATGAGAAGATCCGATGGTAGGAGTTATTTTAAATTTATAATAAAACACAAAAATGAGACCACACATGGAAACAAACATAGTTCCATGCACAAGATGCGTTGATAGAACGCCAAAAATACTTATAAAGAACTCTAGTTAACCAATGAAAGCATCTCGTACCAGCACTACCATATGTTGTTGTACCACCATGTGTGGTGGATTGAAACATCCTATATGATCTCATGTGAGTGTGGTCCACTATCAAGTATGAATCCTCCTATATTAGCCCAAGTTATCTCCTTTAGCAGTGGTTAATCTTTATAGGGTCCCACATAAGGAAACATTTGAGGTTCTAAGTCAAGCTTGTGTCTATAGTCGTCATGCATAAAACCTTAAAACATATTGAAATATTTCTCCAAACATTTTTTGATAGAAAATGAAATTAAATAGATACTTCATTCTCCCCCTTTGTATTTTTTTTCTCAAATGACGTCAATAAATTTACTTTCATTTCTACCCCTTATTAGTAATTAATACAAAGGTGAATTTTCGTGATCAAACTTCAAGTAACTTTTTCTCAACATCAATTTTTTAACAGATTGAGAATGCACTAAACAAAAATAATGATCTTTTAGTTATTCGAATATAAGTCTATGTGATTAAACCCATTGTAGAAAACAAGGGAGATGTCACCTAATCAGCAAATCTATTCAACTCTTTTAATGTCATACAATTCTAAATATTGTTTCAATAACATCATCATAGTAAAAAAATAGAACAATATTGCAAAGAGATATCCTAAAAACATCTCAAAAAATGAATTATAATGTGTAAGTGAAAATAAAAATAGATTCCCATTTAAGAAAGTTCATATTAAAATTTTTAGAGGTTTCCTTATTTTCACAAGATTTTTAATATTTAAAAGATTAAAATTTTTATTTATCCCCTTCAAGGGATTCATCTATTTCCTTATATTCCTTTCATGTTAGTACAAAACATTTATATATGGGAATATGGAGAAACCTATTTTACCTTGTAAATAACACTCCAGTTGAGATTTTCCTCTCAATATCGATTTTCCCTTCTTCATTTTAAAATCAAATATGAAAGAGTTATCCTTCATCTCTTGGGTTGTTAGAAGTATTATGTAATGTTGTGTGTCATTCCTAGTTTTTTCACACCATTCACACTTTGTAATTTTTATGTCATCATTTTTAGATAGCTCCTCATCATCATTATATTATTAATATGTCACCTCTTTCTTTTCTTTTAATCTAACAAACATCTTATCTTCTTCAAATTGTTTCATCTTCTCACAAAACTCACCAGTGACTCTAGGTTTCTTCCATGTCTAACTTATCTTAAGAAATTAACTATGATAAATCTCACATGATAAAAAAACTCTTCATTTGTCAACTTTGTGACCTTATTGACAACATCTACCATAGAATTCATTCAGACATTCAAATATGTTCTACAATGATAGTTTAGATAAATTCTTGATCACAATATGTTATTTCATAAAATATGGTCTCATCTGATCAATATTTTACACCCTTTATTCAAGCCTCTTCCATGGTAGTGACATGTTATACCAGCATGAATAATATTTATGACCAAACACTATACAACACCAATAATAGCTTCTAATTGTTGATCTTATAGACTGATAGAAATTTGGATCTTATGATTTTAGATGTTTCTTTTTTACAAACTGTTGATGTATCTACTCAGGAAGAAATATTTTACTTGAATTAATACACTATTACTTCAGGGAAAATATTTTATCATTTTTTATTTTTGTCCATTTGTTTCAGAATTCTCTTTTATACCAACAATGTTAGAGCTAAAAAAATTTACATTAAGATTTTTTTATATTAGAATCAACCATTTTCTCTGAACCCTTATAATCAGAAACATTATAAGATTTTTTGTTAATCTTAACGGATTTAGTAGAGTTTTCTTTCATCTACTTCAAATCATGTTGATCTATAAGGCACAAATATATGTCTTGGATAATTCAACCTCTTTCCCAATAAGTATTTATCTAATATCATTCTCTATATTCTTAAATTTAGCTAATTTATAAGGATTTTGATTATTCTCTTCAAATAAAATGTTGTTTCAAACTTATCAATATTTTTTTTTCCAATATTTTTTTAAATTACTTCAAGATATTATCTATTAATCTTATTTTCCTTAATTTAATTAAGATAAATATCCTATTTCTTAACATGTTCTTTGTTTTTAGAAGAGATCTTATCAACTTATTTCTTCATTTGTTTCTTCTCCTTATTCAGTTTCATATATTCCACAATAGTATAATTAAGATTATATTTTAACATTCATTATAATTAAGTTATTTCATTACCTTCATTGCCTTCGAATCAGTATCTATATTTATTGAGTTTACCTAAAAAATACATTTAATTCTTATAATATCTCACATCTTCTAAATAATATCATGATGATGCAAATTCACCCTTTTCCTTACTCATAATATATCTCTTCTTGGAAATAAACATTTTATTATACGTCTTCCACTTCTTTTTCTAATACTTATTATCCAATTCATTTAAAACATGGTCATCGACCTTCATCTTTGTATAATTTCAAACAAAATTACCACTATTGTAAAAATTCCATCCCTTTGTATTTGTTTTCTATTTCTGTTCAATATTTCCCTTTTGAACATTCTTGTAAAAAATGACTTCATTTGATTGAAGTCATGTTTATCTTATTAATTGTCATAATAACTTGATTCCAGTTCTTCCCTGATTTTTTTACCATTTGTCATGGATTCAAAGGCTACATCATATCTTTCCTTTTTATTGAATTTTGACACATTTTTCAATTTATATGATATGATAGAATTATGATGTTCGTACAATTATAGATATTATCTCTCTTATAGTGCAGAAATATTTGAGTTAAATATATCTATGAAATTTATTAAAAGCTTTTTCACAATATTAGAATCAAACAACTTCTCTCCAAACCCTCTAATATTGTTGAAATTTTTATTTAATGTTTTATATTTTTAATGAATACTTTCATCATTAGGGATTTTGATATATTAAAAATTTATACACTATATTTGAAACATGGCTTCTCTGATATTAATATTTCCATTATAATTTCTACTCATTTTATCCAAGATCTCCTTCTTATTTTGTTGACCTATCAATTTTGTGTAATTTGTTTCGATAAATACATCAAAAATGAATTCTAATCCTTTTCATCAACATTCATATTTATCTTATTGTCTTGATTCATAGAAACATATTAATTAACATGAGAAACACCCACTGTTATTGTATCTCTCTCTTCCAGACCAAAATATAAAAGGAAACAAACCACCATGTTCCTCCAATTGTGATAGTTCATACAATCAAAATTAGGAATTTCTTCATTGATCACTGAGATCAAATTATCCATTTCGAAAAAAAATCTGATAAAAAGAGGGTACCTTTTTCTTTGATACCAATTAAAGTGTTCAAATATCAGTTATATACAACTAAGAGCGGTGAATTATTCATAAACGTTTTTTAAAAATTACTTTTCTTTTAATTCATTTTATGTGAGTTATTAAAGTATTTATCCCTTATATATAATACATAGCCTCACCTTGAAATTAATAACAACAAATAAAGAATAATAAAATGGGATTTACAATGTTTAGTACAAAGACATACTCCTTTACATTTTGGTTATACCCCCCGCCCAATAAAGATTTCTAATTATATTAGTAGGTGATTGGAATTAGTTAGACCCCCCCCCCCACACACAATTACAAACAGGTTATACCCACGTTTCCAGTCATCCTTTGATTGTTTGTTAGAAATCTTAAATTTACCATATTCAAAGTAATTGGTTATACCCCCACCCCCCATCAAAATATTCATGAAATTGGTAAGAACCCCCCCCCCCCCCAGTTGCAACCTTCAATTTCAGATGTATTGATCTACTATAGAATGATAAATTGAAGATCCTCCTCCACGAGCTCATTAATCACACTGGATTTCTTACAAATAAAGTATGTTTTCATTGATGTTGTAATTGATCGAAAAATACCTTATAACATCATCAATAAAGGCGCATCATTAAAACACTTCTCAGATAAGAATTCTTTCTTCTGCTTGAGACATAACCTCACTAAACATTGAAAAATTGGATAAAAAATTTCTTCTAAATCACTAATAGAAACATTTTCCAAAAACCAATCTGAAATATCACTACTCACAGTGCAATGTATATTGAAAATTAATTTATTGAAACATCATGAATTTATTAAAATCATTTCATAGTCTCATAATTCTATTCAATCATTATACCATGTTCATAAAACATTCTCCAATTAATTCTTTAATTTAGCATTTTTTACACTACCTTTCAAGTTCACTAACATGGATACCCAATATCTTCACTTATTACACCTAAATTAACATAATTCTCCCAATTATTTCCACATGGTTCTTCAAGTGATGTGTTAATGGGTTTACAGACTTTCATGTACACAAAAATTACCAACACAACCTTTGTGCAAAATGAGTACATTAAATTTATGAACTACACATCCTTATTGTTATATTGTGGGTTGCTTTCTCAAAATCTTTTCACACACACACATGCTATCCACAGTTATTTCACACACAAACAAATAATTCAGTCTATTAAATGGAGTTTCTCCCTACTTCTGGCATTTTTATACTCCCACAGTCAAGGAAAAAATTCATTTTTGTGTTATCTATTTTATTTGAAAAATAAATATGAGGTATTTCATTCCACTTATAAAAATAGAATGCAAAACACTCAAAATACTTCATGGAAAAAATATATTCTTTAATTTATTACTCAATGATTCATGGATAATATATTCAAAAAGGAAATAATTTTTGAAACTCTATATCCTTTAAAAAATACATTGATTTGAGGGACTTATCTCTTCCTCATATAATTTCAGTTTTATACAGTTCTCATTGTGCTTTGTGGAACCTCAAAAATAAAACATCTTCACACAATCTCACGACTCAAACATGTGGGATTATCAAGTAAAATCAAATCTATATGTTGAAACTGTTTCTCTCTTAAAAATTCTCATAGATGTAATTTGATCTCTTGGATGGGAGCTATGATATATACTACAAATGATGAGATCTTGTTTATTTTTAGGAAAATCACTCAATAGAACTAGTTTGATTCCACTACCAGAAATAAAGCACACAAATCCATTACACTTTCTTTGTGACTCATCATTATCTTCAAATAAACTCAATATTTCTACATGAAATATTTCTTTTGTTTGTTTTTTTAACAAATACTATGAATTAAAAGTATATTAGATCATTTTTGGATCATCAAGAGATTCAAATACTGATTGGAATTCTTGTTTCAATTTTTTCGACGATAATGTATGAAGATTCTATTGAGAATCACTCCTCAAGGACTTGAGGTAGAAGATGGTCACAAATAGTCTTCAAGAAGATGACAATGAAAAGATTAGATTAAATGAATCATAAAATTAGGTGATCATATCAGACAACGGGGTTTATTTTGGAGCTATATTAATCTAGTAAAATGATACCACACATTGAAATGGGCGTAGTTTCGTGTTCCTTTTATAATAAAACTCACGCTAATAGACCTCCATAAATGGTTATGAAGTACTCCCATTAACATCTAGCACCACCCTGTGTGGGCACTCATATATGATATCATGCTGCCCTTCATGGTGGATCCACACTTCCTCTATCCGCCTATGTAAATGTGTTCATTAATCCATTATACAGCCTCTACGATTGGCTCACACTAGCTCCCCCAGCCATGGTTGACCCTTTCATGGTCCTAGATAATGAAAAAGTTGAGGTGTTATGGTCAATATGTATGTGTTGGCCATATTTTTTAGTAAGAACCAACTAGAACTTCAAAACTTCTCAAAAAATAGTGCTAATCCAAATCTAACATACTCAATCATTAGACCACAATTCATCTCGTTTTATGATTTTGTTCATAAAATCTAAATATTTGATTCTACCAAATATTGTAAACATCAGTGTCAAACTGGAATAAACAATGACAGAATTTTTCTTGAACTGCACACCATATCTCTAATAATCACACTTACAACCTTCTAACATATTGAAATATTTCAACAAACAATCATTGACAACTAATGAAATTCCCTAGATACTTCAATATTTTTAAGATGAAAAATTAATTGTTAAAAATCATCCATGTTGTTTGAATAAAGTATCATTAAAGGAAGGTGTGGTTATTAATCGGTTGATGAGATGACTTTATTGTGTTTTAAGGATTAAATTATGAAAAATGGAATGAAAAATATATACGTCATTATGAATTAAAAAATTTCAAATGATTTTTTCAGTACCACTTTTGATTCCTAATTTTTCAATATTAATTTCAATTATATTTTCCCTTGAGTGTAAAATATAGTACAGGAGGACTAATTAAGTTTGGTTTAATTAAATATTAATGATATTTATTTTTATTATTTTAAAATTAATTGTTAATACAAAAGTTTTTATTGTAATTGAAATGCTCACTTTGAATTATAGAAACAATGTTTTCCAAAAGTATGACAATATATTTATTGATAAAATTTTAAAATGAATATTTTAAAATGAAAGTGATTCTTTATAGGTTTTAATAAATTTTTTATTATTTTAAATATAATTTTCATATAGATTGATTTTAAGAGAATTCTTCATAATTATTTCATGTGTTTATATTTTTCATTAAATTATCGGTGCATAATTAATGGGTATTTATTGAAATTATGTAAAAGTAAATCCATATTTAATTTAGATATATAATTTTTATTTAATCAAGCTTCGTAAAGAGTTTTATAGACTTATAGGGATTTTTATATGAACCATTCAAAAAAAATATGGTGTGTAAGTTATATCATTTGGAATGATGTAATAGAAATGTCATACATTATAATGAATCAATAAAAAAACTTTAAAGAATTTCCTGAAAAATATTAATTGAATTATGTGAGTAACAAAGAAACCCTTAGTAGATTGGTTACACTCTTATTCTTATAAGAATAAATTGTTTTTTTTTGTTCATGAGTCAAATATTAATTTTTTTATTGGAGTATGATTGAATAAATTAAATTCAATAGTTATCTGCAGTAAAATTAATAAAATACTTATCAACTACTAGTCCATAGTGATAAATAGTTCATATCGATCAAAGACTTTTAAATGATGAATGAAACCTAGGTGAAGAGGATGAAAAAGAAAGAAATTTTTTTGATAACCCATCTATTTTTTCTGTAACGCCCCGACCCCAGATACCTAGAGTCGGTGCATTATTACATAACATTGGCATGATCACAAGAAAATTCAAATCTCGAAAGTCTGATTGGTTTAGTAGCCTTGGAAACATTAGATATATTCATAAAGATTTACATTACATCATAAAGTGAAAAACTACTACAACAACATAGTCTCCATATCCCACACTCATATCCCCACATATTATCCCTGCAGGTCATTCATAAATTACTTCTTCACATCCTGGGAAAAATAAAACATAGAAAAGGGGTGAGCTCAAATGCCCAGTAAGGATAACAATATAGCGAAAACTTTCATAAATAAGAATAAACATTTAAGGCAATGTATAACGTAAAACAAAAGCCTTTTAAACTTGAACTTCAACATAGTATGGAAAAAATAAAATGAAATAATGCCATTTACTTATTCACATTGATATTCTACTAATCGAATAATCACATGCAATATCAATTACCACTTTCATAATGATGGAATGCATAATGCCAGACTATCATAACCACATATCCAAGTCCTCGTTCCAAGACTACAAATAAGATTTTTCCAAGGCCTTGTGCTAAGACACTAGTTTGTTTCATGAGACCTACTGATGCATCGAGGAGCTATAGCGGGCTCCACCTGTCACATATTAAGTCCAATGCATTCCCATATGAAAAGGTTTAAACATAACATAAACATTCGTATTAAAACTAGCATAAGAAATGTCAATACTTTCACCATAAACTATGAACGGTATAAAAATAGAACATCCACAGTCAAAAATATCACAAAACCTTCAATACAATATATAAGTTTTGTATCATAATAAATCAACTTCAAATAAGCATAAAATCCATCAAAGGATGTTGACATAGATGAAATCAAAACTCTTTTTAGAGAAATATCTGTTTCTATTTTTAAATCATTTAAGAGTCATATATTTATGAAATAAAACATTTTCTTTGAAAATATTCTTATAATATTGTAAGGGAAGCTTCGACGATTTTAAAACGGCGGAAAATAACTGCACCCGCCATATATGTTAAAAAACATTCTTACCTTAATTCTGTCAAAAAGGTTAAAAAGCACCTTGTTTGAAAACGACGGAAAGATTCCTTTATAAACCACTTATAAAAAGTCAAACAAGGGTATAAATGACATTAAACCGTATTCTTGTAAATAGTAATAATGTTTTTGAGATACATTTTTAAGAAACATGGATGTGGATTATAAAGAGATCCCAGTAGATTATTACGTATAAACAACCTCGGATAATGAAGAGATTGTGAAATAAACCCTTACCTTGTAATTTTACTTGGTTGAGGGTAGGTTAACCTCCTGTATAATTGTGAAATAATTGTTATTAAATTATACATTAATCATATATATTAATATGATATTATATATGATCTTTTAACATTGCTTTTTTAATAATATCTTAGTATTATCGTTGTTTCGGGTGTTAACTTACTCGTTTTCTTTTATAGGTTGTGTTACGTAAGCCATCTTTGTCATGGATAAATTTTATCTTATTCATATTCAGATTGATATCATGTCCTTAAGCATTATTTTTAAATCATCAAATGATAATTATACTTGAATGGATATGATGGAGAATGAATCTCATCGCGTTCGTGGAGACGGTAGTCCGTACGTACTCACGAGCGACAATATCATTATTTTGATATTAAAATAATATATAATTGGATATTATATCATATATAAAGAATCAATGTCATTTTATACTTATTATTTACATGAGTTACACATCATTATTATACCCATCCAAATAACAATATATTGAATAACAATTACACCACGACGTGGAGACGGTAAGCCGTACGTACGCACGTATGGTGACATGTTATTCAAAGGGTGGATAGAATACTGAATTTTGTTGTACCATATTTATAATAACATCACATTATATATATGATAATGGAGTTATTATTTTAGAATGGTAATAAAAAAGAATGAAGAAGTGGAAGAATAAATGAATTTGAAAAAAGTTGGTGAAAACATTACCTCTTCTTCGGGTTCTTCCTTTTGATTTAATCAAAATGGCTCCTTAGGTTCGCTTTCTGATAAAACTAAGGCCTCTAGGTTGTAGTGAGGTAAGGTGATAGAGTATTTGGTCAGAGTTTGGCCAAACCAAAAGGCTTTGAAGGTGTGAAGTAATTAGAATGGGGAGTTCCCTTTTATAAGAGGGGTGAGGGGCACCTTTGAAAAAGCTAGAAATATTAATTTATAATAAATTCATATTCGGTTTCTAATGGCTCAAAAGTTGATTATTAAAAGTTTAAGGTGGGTATAGGTCTAAAACCATTCAACCAATAGAATTTAGACGGGTTTGGGTTACTATATTAACCTTATCTTTTAGTTTTAACTCTTAGTTAATTAGTTTGACAATTTCCATGTCACTTTGTATATTTATATTATATAGTTAATAAACATACTATATACATCCAAGAGACCCCTAAGTGGTCCATTAATGATTCAAATATCATTATATAAGTATTTTTGCCGAACCTTATATTTTTAAGAATTTAATATCAATTAATAATATAATTTTTGTTTTTAAAAATCTTTTATGTCAATTTTGACACTATTCAATAGTTGATTTTTTTGAAACTTATAACAGAATTATTACTTCGAAAAAAGTAAATTAAATCAATCATAATATGTAATATTATCCTATAAAATTAGTGTAATTCATTAAAAGTCTCAAATTATATTTATTTGGGTATTTATAATATCAATTATTTTAATTTTTCACAATTATGGTAATTACTGCATCATCATTGTGTCATAAATAAATTAAATTATTTAATGTCTAAAAATTATAAATAAAATAAAATTATGTAGGAAATCGTTTTATCTTTCTAATTAATATTTAAAATCGAATTTATCCTATGTATAACCCTATATTACGAATGTTTTAGTAAATAAACATTGATTTTAACTCTTTTGACTCTTCTTTGAATTAAATAATAATAAATGTCCTAATCTAATCCAAGTGGACCTAAATGATAATATTTTATTCCTAAGGTTGTTTTTGGTCGAGATAAACTTGTACAATAGAATTAGGACATGTGTTATGGTAATATTAATATCATTTTGACCCATAATTACCCTATTTACTTTTAACCGTAGTAAATAAAAGTAAAAAGTTACCATTCACCAAAATTATTTTCATCTCATTGAACCACGTTTTACTTCTTGATATTAACCGAGTGTCTCAGATTTTCAAAATTCCATTCACAGAAGCGGTAAAATTATGTTTTATGAAAAAATCAGTTTTTTAACTACCACTTAGTAGTTTCACTATTCATCAAAAATTGAAGTTTTTCAGAACAATGCCAAAATTTCACCCTAAGTTATAATTGATATTCCGAATTCAAAAATGAGGTCTATTTTACAAAATTCCAAACATATAAGTTGCATTAATTAATTTTATAATTAATTCCCACTGTCACAACAAATAGCGTGTTTTTAAGAAACAATATATACCAAAAGATTGACAATTGTTTAGATCCAATTTCAAAGTGAAATTAATTCTAATGAACACCATTGGATAAAATGGTAAAAATATATTCTAATTATACTTTAAAACCACTCAATAATATAATTCATAAGTATAAATTATTTTGGTTAAAAATTTTGTTTTTAAGTATTTTTCACTATTCATAAAAATTGGAAGTTTTCAGAAAAATACCAAAAATTCATCTTAGGATAATTTCGATATTCCGAAACAAAAAATGAAATCCATTTTGAAATATAAAATATATATAATTTCAAAAAAAGTATTACTATTTATAACTACTAGTTTGATTGGTTGTGGTGTGTAAGAACTCGATGTTGTGTAAAACACATGCTATCGCATTATTCAAAGAGAATCGTACCGTAGAATCTTGGGGTGTTACATTCTCCCCTCCTTCAAATACTTTTGTCCTAGAAATTTCCAGAATACTACCGCATGAAAAGACTCGGGTGGTTCTTCATCATAAGTTCCTTCGGTTCCCAGATTGCCTCTTCCATCTTATGGTTTCTCCATAAAACTTTTACCAGACGCGTCGTCCAGTTTCTCAGTACTTGTTCTCTTGTATCAAGAATCCTGACGGGCTCTTCACAATAAGACAGATCAGGTTCCAGTTCTAATTCTTCATATGTGAGTACATGCGTTGGTTCAGGCATGTATTTCCTCAATAGAGATACGTGGAACACATTATGAACTTTGGAGAGACTTGGAGGCATTGCCAATCGGTAAGCTACATCCCCAATTATTTCTACAATTTCGAAAGGTCCGATGTACCTAGGACACAATTTACATTTCTTACCAAAATGTATGACTCCCTTCCATGGAGATACCTTCAGGAAAGCATGATCACCGACTTGAAATTCCAAATCCTTCCTTCGATTATCGGCATAGCTCTTTTTCCTACTTTGAGCTGTTTTGATGTGATTTTGGATTACCTTCACCTTTTCCATCGTTTCCTCCACCAGTTATGGGCCTACAAGTTTTCTTTCACCAACGTCATCCCAACAGGTTGGGGTGAGACATCTCTTTCCGTATAACGCTTCATATGGTGCCATCTGAATACTGTAATGGATGCTATTGTTATAGGAAAATTCTACCAAAGGTAAATATTGATCCCACATACCCTGAAAGTCAAGTGAGAAAGATCTCAACATGTCTTCTAAGGTTTGAATAGTCCGTTATGATTGTCCATCTGTCTGAGGGTGGTATGAAGTGCTCAAATGAAGTTCAGTATCCAGGAATTTCTGAAAACACTTCCAGAATCTTGAAGTAAAACAGGGATCACGATTAGAAACAATCGATAGGGGTACTCCATGAAGTCTCACAACTTCATTAATATATAGTCTTGGTAGACGTTCTAGTGGTAGATCTTCTCTTATAGCAAGAAAATGTGCTGAATTGGTAAGAAGATCAATAATAACCCATATTGCATCGTTCCTTCTAGGAGTCTTTGGAAGTCCCATGACAAATTCCATCGTAATGTTGTCCGATTTCCACTCCGGTATGGGAAGAGGTTGCATGACTCCTCCAGGTTGTTGCCTTCCAGCTTTCACTTGTTGACAAACCATACATCTTGACACAAAATCAGCAATCTCCCTCTTCATGTTGTCCCACAAAAAATGTCCCTTCAAATCTCTATACATTTTGGTGCTCCCAGGGTGTATAGAGATATTGGAACTATGAGCATCATCCCACAATTCCCTTTTTAGATCAGGTATATCGGGAACACAAAGACTCTTCCTGAATTTCAAAATTCCATCTTCATACACAAAGTCTCTCAATCTCCCATCATTCACAGCTTTAATCTTCTTTTGAAATTCTTCATCATCGGTCTGAGAACTCTTAATTATTTATATTAAAGATGGTTTGGCAACCATTTCAAAAAGCATTTATGTTTCACCTTCACTGGTTATTCCCATGCCCATCTTCACTAGATCCATGAAAATTGGATCCCTTTCAATTCTCTTATTGTTCAAAACTCCATGGTCTTTTCTGCTCAAAGCATCTGCCACCTTGTTTGCCTTCCCCGGGTGGTAGTGAATTTTACAATCATAATCCTTGAGTAATTCAAGCCATCTCCTTTGCCTCATGTTGAGTTCTTTTTGTGAGAAAATATACTTCAAACTCTTCTGATCAGTATAAATCTCACATTTTTCACCATAGAGATTGTGCCTCCATATCTTCAAAGCAAAGATCACAGCTGCTAACTCGAGATCATGAGTAGGGTAGTTTTGTTCATGAATTTTCAACTTCCGTGATGCATAGGCAATAACCCTATCATTCTGCATAAGGACACAACCAAGTCCTTTCTTCGATGCATGAATATAAATAACGAACCCATCATTCCCCGATGGTAGATTCAATATAAGAGAATTGACTAATCTTCTCTTCATTTCTTAGAAACATTCTTCACACTCTTTTGTCCAAACAAATTTAACCCCTTTACGTGTGAGCTTCGTTAATGGGTTAGCGAATCGGGAAAAATTCTGGATGAAACATCGATAATAACCAGCCAAACCAATAAAACTACATACCTCATTTATATTCATTGGTGCTGGCCATTCTTGGATTGCCTTGGTCTTAGAAGGATCAACAGATATTCCATCTTTAGAGACAATATGGCTAAGAAAAGAAATCCCATGAAGCCAGAATTCACACTTGCTAAACTTTCCATATAATTCATGTCTTCTCAGAGTCTTCAGGATAATGCGCAAGTGATTTTCATGTTCTTCGTAGCTTTTGGAGTATACCAAGATATCATCAATAAATACCACCAAAAATTCATCGAGATACTCCTTCAAACTCTATTCATTAGATCCATGAATACAGAGGGTGAATTAGTCTATTCAATAGGCATTACAGTAAACTCGTAATGCCCGTACCTGGTTCGAAATGATGTCTTCAGAATGTCTTCCTTCTTCACACACAACTGATGGTATCCAGATCAAAGGTAAATCATTGAAAAGTATTGAGCTCCAGGAAGTTGGTCAAATAAATCATCCTTGCGAGGTAGGGGATACTTGTTCTTTATTGTTATAGCATTGATCTCCCTGTAGTCGATACATAACTTCATGGATGCATCTTTCTTTTTAACAAAAAGAACATGGGCTCCACATGGAGAAACACTAGGGCGAATAAATCCTTTATTACTCAATTCCTCTAGTTGTTTCTTTAGTTCTACTAATTCTACAGTGGCCATTCTATAATGGGTCTTCAATATAGGACTTGATCCAGGAATTAAATCAATGGAAAACTCAACTTCTCGTTCTGGAGGATGTCCAGGTAAATCATCCGGACACACATCTACATATTCTTTAACAATGGGTACATCCTCTATTTGAAAATTCATTTCCTCACCCATAGTCACTTAATTCTCTTCCTCCCCAATAATTGAATTTAGTTGAGCTATTGGGGGTGGATCTAGATAAGAATTAGGTGGTGACGATTCTGCTCTAAAGATAAGGTGTTCTTTATCATCATCATCAAGAATTGTAACCTCTTTATTCTTACAATAAATCATTGAATCATAGTCCAAAAGCCAGTCCATACCGAGGGTTATATCAAACTCAATCATAGGTATGACGATTAGATCAGTAGATAAATAACATTTATGTTCTCTAATGGGGACTGATTCACAAAACTTTGTTGCAATGATACTTCCCTTAGGAGTTTTAACAGACAACTCCCTTATTAAATCAAATTGGAAATATCTAATTTTCTTAGCAAACTGGGAAGATATGAAACAATGCAATGAACCAGAATAAAATAATGCATTTTCTAAACTTGAGAAAACTATTACATTACCTGCCACCACGTCTTTCGGAGCTTCTACCTCAGTTATAGTGATAGCATAAGCTTGGCCTTGATCCCTTGGAATTTTCTGAGGTATGTACTTAGGATATTCATTTGAATAATGCCCCATCTCCCTGCAATTGTAGCACTGAACATTGGAAGCTTCCTTATTCCCTTTTCAATAACGAGCTTGGTGGCCTTTTTCACCACACTTGAAACAGACTCTCGTTCCCATCAAGCAAGTACTGGGGTGTTTCTTCCCACATTTACCATAGGATGGATATTCAACATTTCCCTTCTTCGACTTATTTCCATTCCCAGATTGATCAGCAGATCTCTTCTTCTCTTTCTTTGCTTTAAATTCATAAGACTTATATAATTGTTTTTCGGTCTTGATAGCACATGAGACAATGTCTTCGTACGACGAGAAGGATTGTGATACTAATGCTCGACGGAGAAATGGTTTTAACCCATCAAAGAAATGATCAATCTTACTTCTTGGGTTACATATATAATCTCCATAAAACCTTGCTAACCTTGTAATGTTAGCCTCATACTTTGTGACATTCTCATCCTCTTTTTGTCTCAAAATCAGAAACTGCCTTTCCATATCTTCTCGATGGTCGCTAGGAATGTATTTTTCTAAAAACAGATCTTTGAACTCCATCCATTCCATATTTGATACTTCATCATCTTCCTTCGTATTTTGAATCAATGACCACCATTGATCAGCATCTCCAGTGAGGCGGTAAACTTCCATTATAACTTTTTCCCTTTCACTACTCCCCAAAGACGGAAATATTTTCTCTAGGGAAAATATCCATCGCTCAGCTACTAAGGTATTCGTACTCCCATTGAACGTTGGTGGTTGTTGCCTCATGAAGAGATCTAACATTGATCATCCATGATTTGGATCAGGGTGCTCTATACGGGTAAGGTTATTATTCATAACCTGAGTAAGTTGTCCCAGTATGGTGATTAGCTAATCGGCACCAATTTCATCACCAGCTCCACTATAATTATCTTGAGCAGGAGGGAAATCCCTATATGGAGTGTGTGCATTAATACGGTTTCCATTTCTTCCACTAGGCGCCATTTCTAAACAATGGCATAAACTAGATCAGTTTATGAATCAAAATACATAATCCCATACTTATAAAACACTTAACATAAATTGAACAATTTATGGATATAATCCATAATCATAAACATGTTTTCTTTGAAGAAGTATATACTCATAAACCCTTCATAATGATTTGTAAAAAAAATGAGAGTTATCCTAAGCATATCCCCCGGGAGTGTCGTAACCAAGAGTGCAGCAAGGTCCATTGTCGTGCACTAGTTCCCGTTCGAGTCTAGCTCAAAGCGGTGTTTTCGGGTTTTACCCCTAGGTACATCTGTTCCAGAGCCGCCTCTACTTGCTCGTACCTAGACAGGGATGTATTTCTCGGAAAACTCACAAAATCTCTACAATACAAAAATTATAAGAAGTTCTTCTATACTAATCCTCAAAGTTCATCTTAGGTCTACATGCTCTAATCAGAGTTTATCTAAATCTAGGTTCCAAGGTTTTTACGAAACTTCCTCTGATACCAATTGTAACACCCCGACCCCAGTTACCTAGAGTCGGTGCATTATTATATAACATTGTCATGATCACAAGAATGATCAAATCTCGAAATACCGATTGGTTTAGTAGCCTTGGAAACACTAGATATATTCATAAAGTTTTACATTATATCATAAAGTAAAAAACTACTACAACAACATAGTCTCGATATCCCACACTCATATCCCCACATACTATCCCTACAGGTCTTTCATAAATTACTTCTTCACATCCTGGGAAAAATAAAACATAGAAAAGGGGTGAGCTCAAATGCCCGATAAGGATAACAATATAGCGGAAACTTTCATAAATAAGAATAAACATTTAAGGAAATGTATAACTTAAAACAAAATCCTTTTAAACTTGAACTTCAACATAGTATGGCAAAAATAAAATCAAAAAATTCCATTTACTTATTCACATGGATATTCTACTAATCGAATAATCACATGCAATATCAATTACCACTTTCATAATGATGGAATGCATAATGCGAGACTATCATAACCACATAGCCAAGGCCTTGTGCCAAGACTATAAATAAGATTTTTCCAAGACCTTGTGCCAATAAACTAGTTTGTCTCATGAGACCTACCAATGAATTGAGGAGCTATAGCGGGCTCCACCCGTCACATATTAAGTCCAATGCATTCCCATATGAAAAGTTTTAAACATAACATAAACATTCGTATTAAAATTAGCATAAGAAATGTCAATACTGTCACCATAAACTTTGAACGGTATAAAAATAGCACATCCACAGTCAAACATATGACAAAACCTTCAATACAATATAGAAGTTTTGTATCATAATAAATCAACTTCAGATAAGCGTAAAATCCCTCAGAGGATGTTGACATAGATGAAATCAAAACTCTTTTTAGAGAAATATATCTTTCTGTATTGAAATAATTTAAGAGTCATATATTTATGAAATAAAACATTTTCTTTGAAAATATTCTTATAAGCCTGTAAGGGAAGCTTCGATGATTTTATAACGGCGGATAATAACTGCACCCGCCGTATAAGTTAAAAAAACATTCTTACCTTTATTCTGTCGAAAAGGTTAAAAAGAAACTTGTTTGGAAAACAACGGAAAGATTCCTTTATAAACCACTTATAAAAAGTCAAACAAGGGTATAAATGACTTTAACCCAAATTCTTGTAAATAGTAAAAATGTTTTGAAATACATTTTTAAGAAACATGGATGTGGATGATAAAGAGATCCCAAAAGATTATTACGTATAAAAAACCTCGGATAATGAAGAGATTGTGAAATAAACCCTTACATTTTACAATTCCTTGGTTGAGGGTAGGTTAACCTCCAGTATAATGGTGAAATAATTGTTATTAAATTATACAAGAATCATATATATTAATATGATATCATATATGATCTTTTAACATTGCTTTGTAAATAATATCTTAGTATTATCGTC
This sequence comes from Viscum album, assembly GCA_963277665.1. Classification (NCBI taxonomy): domain Eukaryota; kingdom Viridiplantae; phylum Streptophyta; class Magnoliopsida; order Santalales; family Viscaceae; genus Viscum; species Viscum album. The sequence goes on along the minus strand of OY728153.1, from coordinate 1,349,877,654 downwards.
GTTTCAGATGTTAACTTACTCATTTTATTTTATATGTTTTGTTATATAAGCCATGTTTTTCATGGATAGGTTGTATCTTATTCATATTCAGAATGATATCAAGTCCTTAAACATTATTTTTAAATCATCAAATGATAATTATACTTGAATAGATATGATGGAGAATTAATCTCATCGCGTTCATGGAGACGGTAGTCCGTACGTACACACAAGCGACAATATCACTCTTTTGAGATTAAAATAATATATAATTGGATAGTATATCATACATACAGAATAATTATCATGTTATATTTATTATTTACATGAGTTACACATCATTATTATACCCATCCAAATAATAATATATTGATTAACAATTACACCATGATGTGGAGACGGTAAGCCGTACGTACGCACGTATGGTGACATGTTATTCAAAGGGTGGATAGAATACTGAATATGGTTGTACCATATTTATAATACCATAACAGTATATATAAGATACTGGAGATATTAGAATGGTAATAACAAAGAAAGAAGAAGTGGAAGAAGAAATGAATTTGAAAAAGTGTGGTGAAAACATTATCTCTTCTTCAGGTTCTTCCTTTTCATTTCATCAAAAGGGATCCTTAGGATGGCTTTCTGATCAAACTAAGGCCTCTAGGTTGTATTGAGGGTAGTTGAGAGAGTAATTCGGCAGAGTTTGGCCGAACCAAAAGGCTTTGAAGGTGTGAAGTAATGAGAATGGGGAGTGCCCTTTTATAAGAGGAGTGAGGGGAACCTTTGGAAAGGCTAAAAATATTAATTTATAATAAATTAATATTCGGTTTCTAATGTTTCAAAAGTTGATTTTTCAAAGGTTAAGGATGGGATAGGTCTCAAACCATTCAACCAATAAAATTTAGACCGGTTTGGGTTACTATATTAACCTTTTATTTTAGTTTTAACACTTAGTTAATTAGTTTGACATATACCATGTCACTTTGTATTTTTATATTATATAGTTAATAAACATACTATTTACATCCAAGAGACCCCTAAGTGGTCCATTAATGATACACCTATCATGATATAATTCTCTTGGCCAAACCATAGATTTTTATAAATTTAATATCAATTAATAAAATAATATATTTTTAAAAAACTCTTTTATGTCAATTTTGACACTATTCAATAGTTGATTTTTGTGAAACTTATAATAGAATTATTACTTCGAACAAAGTCAATTAACTCAATCCTAATATGTCATATTATCCTATAAAATTATTTTAATTCATTAAAAGTCTCAAATTATATTTATTTGTGTATTTATAATATCAATTATTTTAATTTTTCACTATTATGGTAATTACTGCATCATCTTTTTGTCATAAATAAATTAAATTATTTAATGTCTAAAAATTATAAATAAAATATCATTTTGTAGGAAATATTTTTATCTTTCTAATAAATATTTACAATAAAATTTATCATATTTATAACCCAATATTAAAAATGTTTTAGTAAATAAACTTTGATTTTAACTCTTTTAACTCTTCTTTAAATTAAATAATAATAAATGTCCTAATCTAATCCATGTGGACCTAAATGATAATATTTTATTCCTAAGGTTGTTTTGGGTCGAGATACACTTGTCCAATAGAATTATGACATGTGTTAGGGTAATATTAATATCATTTTTACCCTTAATTACCCTATTTACTTTTAACCGTGGTAAATAAAAGTAAAAAAGTTACTATTCACCAAAAATTATTTTCATCTCATTGAAACACATTTTACTTCTTGATATTAACAGTGTCTCTCGTATTTTCGAAATTCCATTCACAGAAGTAGTAAAATTAAGTTTTATGAAAAAATCAGTTTTTTAACTACCACTTAGTAGTTTCACTATTCATCAAAAATTGAAGTTTTTCAGAACAATCCCAAAATTTCACCCTAAGCTATAATTGATATTCCGAATTCAAAAATGATGTATACTTTAAAAAAATCCAAAAATATAATTTGAATTAATTGATTTTATAATTAATTCGCATTGTCACAACAAATAGCGTGTTTTTAAGAAACAATATATACCAAAAGATTGAAAATTGTTTAGGTCCAATTTCAAAGTGAAATTATTTCTAATGAACACCATTAGATAAAATGATAAAAATATATTCTAATTATACTTTAAAACCACTCAATAATATAATTTATCATTATAAATTATTTTGATTAAAAAAGTTTTTTTTAAGTATTTTTCACTATTCATAAAAATTGGAAGTTCTCAGAAAAATACCAAAAATTCATCTTAGGATAATTTTGATATTACGAAACCAAAAATGAAGTACATTTTGAAATATAAAATATATATAATTTCAAAAATCAGGTATTACTATTCATAATGGCTAGTTTGATTGGTTGTGGTGTGTTAGAACTCGATGTTGTGTACAACACACGTTATCGCATTATTCAAAGAGAAGCCTACCGTAGAAGCTTGGGGTGTTACATTTTCTAAGGAAGAAATTTCATATTTTTATTAATATTAATTTAAAGGATTTATATTAATAGTAATTATTGTAAAAATAGAAATAATTATATTATCTGATGGAGAAATAATATTATTTTTTATTCTGTGATTTAGTTTTGATTTTGTCATATAAAAATGGCTTAATAAAAAATAAAACTTATGCCTTCACAAAAAAATTAATTTAAGGAGTAACATATTTCATTTTAAATTTATATTTTTTGTGTATAAATATATTCTTTACTTTTTGGAACCAACGTTATTTTTTATTCTAAAAAATATATTTTGGTACTTTTCCATTAATAATGTATTTATAGTGATCCATTAATACTTGGAATAATTTAAAACTCATATAAACCTCCATTATTAACAAATAAACCAAAAAATATCATGGTGATTAATATTATACATAAATATGTTGCAGATTCATTTTCAGGATTAAAAAAACATTTTCCTAAAAACGTTTTTTATTTTTTATTGAATAATTTTATTAACAATATTTTTTACCACCTCTAGAAATTTAAAAATAAAATTTTCAATTTATTTCAATTTTGGAGTTATAATTATTGTATAATTAAATATGGTTAATTTTATTTTAATCACGAAAATAATTTACCAATGTAAAAGTTAGTCACCGTGGTAATGGCTATAATAGGGTAAAAGTGGTAAATCAATGGTTAAAGCTTTAAAATATCCCAATACACTATCTTTTAATTGGTGTATCGAGTATTTATCGACCTCCCCATTATATATTCTCAATATTTATCTATATTATATCTACTTCCCATGATAATGAGTTTTCCATTTCATATTATGAAATTAATATTATGAAAACATCACCTCTATCATCTATAAAAGGACCCATTCATCACCCCACTTGTTCAAAAACATTATCCCCGTATCTTTACCTATACATAAAAATATATACCCCCAACACTCATTACCATGTATAATAGTTTATAGTATCACCAAAATACCAATAAAATGTGGCATAATCGGAGACTTAAATAAGGGTATCGAAAGAAGTGGTAATTGTATTAATCGAGTTATTCAAGTTTATTTCTTCTCAAAACTCATCTAAATATATTATTAAAATTATTATGTAACTAGATTAGTATCAATATTTTAGTAAAAAAAATTATATTTATTTAATAATAATAATATACATCCCTTGTATCCATTTCATTATGAAGATTCCAACTTTGTTAAGTACGGAGAACCACCACCATAAACAATGTATCTCATTTTTCATTACCACCTTACATGGATGGTTCTAAAAATATATTTAATTTATAAATAATATATTTATATTAAAATTATGTATCTATAAATATAACATATCCATTATATTAATAATATTAATAATAAATGATCATTATAAAATTTAACCGCAAAAAAACAAGCCCATCGAAAAAATTTATTTATTTGAATCTATTTTGGAAAACCTATAAAAATGTAAATTTTTTATTTTATAATTATATAAGACACACTCACACACACACACACTTATATATATAATAATTGATATGATGAAACTATATTATATACCAGTTTCCAATCATCAATATACAAGTCATTTTTAGTGGAAACGATCGAATGATACCAAGATGACAAACACTGATTTAGTAAAAAAAGAACTATTATAATAAATAAAATAGATAGAATAATAATTAGGGAATCAAAACATAACATTTTTTATAATAATGTAAATAATTTAGGTAAATTGTTTTATTTCAGACGTTATATGGCATACAAAATGGGTCAGGACTCAATGTTATAAAATTTTCATTTAATTTTTTTTAATATTTTCCTTGTTTTTTTTTGAACAATTTATCTTCTATTTCAATATTATTTTCATCATTTTCTTCTATAAATTTAAATTTTTTCCTAAATTAATTTCATATTGACTTTAAATTTCATTATAAAGGTGGAATAAAGGAATATTTTTAATGTCTTCCATACGAATAATTTTTTAGTTTATTTATAAAGGCATGATAAGAATATTTTTTTGGTAATTAAAAGATGATCTCCTTTACCAACCATCATGTTTGTACTTTATTATGAGGCTTCATTTTTAATTTTTCATGGTTTTCCAAAATAAATTAATATCCCATTATTTTTTTAATTTTTCATTTTTTTGTTTGTCAAATAAAAAGGTTACTTATTCATGTTTTAGAAATAAATTTTCAAGTGCTCTTTTAATATACTAGGTTTTTATAATTTTCCTCTCTATAGATATTTGGATGAATAATTATTAAAATAATAAAATTTATCTTTTTTAATTTAATAGTTTCAGATTATGGGATAAAAATTATGTTTCTAAACATTTTCTTCATGGGATGATGAAAGAAAAAATCCTATGTTAATTATTCACATAATGGTTCTTGGACATTATAAATGATGATAGGTGGGCCTGCATTATATCCATATAATGTATTGTGTAATGATTTATTATGTAGAGATATGAAATTAGAATTAACTGGTTAATTAATTCTAATAAATGTTAATGTTGCTGGAATTAACTACTTAATTTATTTCATAATGACTGAATTACCTATGTTGAAATATTTATTGTTCCATTACTCTTATGAATTATTTCAATGTTGTTATATTATTTGAGAAAATAAGATTTTTTTATGTGTTTGAATATTTATTCATCAAAAAAGAAATATTTTCATGGGTTTTCATGTTTTCAATGGTCCAACAAGTTTCATTCCTTTCTATATCCCATACACAACATTATTTTCTCATTATAATTTTTCAATTGATTATTATAGGGTATAAGGATGTATAGAAAGTATAATAATTTCAATATTATAGTTATAAAGACTAATCTCAAATTAATCATGTGTGTCTTAAATGAATCAAGAGTGGTAATTTTGGAAAAAAATGTAAACTGAGTGGAAGTGTAATATTTGTTCATGTAATGATTTTCTTAATTCTCTAAAAATATAATCTTAAAAGGGAATAAGATTAAATTATAATGAAACCCTTTTTATAAATCTTGTAATTAGAGTTTTATTATGTCTATTATATCTTATTTGGTATCAAGGAATGGTTTAGATAAGTGTATATGATAGGGTGTTGATAATAAAATAGAATATTTGGATGATAATTTATGGTTATATTATCATTAGAGAGTTTCTGATTACTCTAACGGTTTCTATGTTCCTTCATCTAGTTTATAAATATTCTATTATGGTTTTTAGCATCAAAATAAAATATGATATTCTCCATTACAATATGGTATTGAATTTTATTTTAAAAAACATTCATTTTTATCCTTAAGAAAATTTAATATTAACACTGTTAAACAATTTGAATTCAAAAACATTCCTTGGTTCTTAAACAAAGGGGTACTTGGAAGGGATTGGGTCCAATTATAAAGAACCAAATCTTAAACAAGAGTATCTTAATTAAAATGAAGTAATATTTTATATGGGAAATATTCTACCTTAAAACGTATAAATTCATATTTATTAGATTATACAAGTATAAGAAAGTTTAAGAAATATATACTTTTCTTCTTTCACAAAATACAGTAAAAATAAGAAACTTTTTCAAGAACAAGTGAACAAGTATGAAATAATTTTTCCCAAAAATAAGGATATCCAACAACTAAAGATAAAGGTCCATTGATTTATACATTCTATAAATTTTGTCTTACCTAGACCAGGACAAGCCCTCGATTAGAGTATAAGAATTTTTCTTGTTATCCCCACAAGTCCTTGAACAATAAGGTAGTCGATTCCTCCATCTTTCTATCCCAAGATATCCTAAAACATTAAGGTAGTCGGTACCTCTGTCTTCTTCACCTCTGAAGACCTCGATTTTACACACCACAAATCGGAGTTGCACAAGGCAGAACAAGTTGTTCATGGGTAAACAAGATGTTCACAGATTTCATAATGCATGAGTACCTCTCTCTATAAATCACTTCGTAGAATCTTAGTTTTTTTCATTGTTGTGTTAAATTATTCAAATTGTTGGGGGTATTTATAGCATTAAATCCCAATGGTCATCTCCTCCTCTAACAGTCATATTCTTCCTCAAATTTTATAGGAACCTTTACACGTGCCACTCAGCCAACAGTTAGTTAAAAACGGATTGTATGATATCATTTCATGTAAAATACATGGTAAACATTACCAAGTGAAAGAAACAATAATATATAAGAAAAATATTTTTATTCATAACAAACATGAGCATACTTAAGATCTGATAAAATGAAATGTTACTCTAAGGAAAAAGGGTAAGTATAAGAAAATCATTTAGTGAGATTGTTGAGGAATTGATAATTAGGGTCTAAAAGTATGAACAATCAGATTCTGGAATAAAAAAATTAGGAGTCTGGATTTTGATGAATCTAGAATTTGATAATCAAAGAATACATAGAATGGGACAAAATTAGTGTTTGGAGTCTGATTTTAAAAGAATTCTAGGTCTAATAATTAGATAATTTAGATTCTGAAATTTAGAGGATTCAGAGTCTGAATTCTGATGAGTTTGGATAATTATTTCTAGAGAATTCAAATTCTGAATTATTATGAATTTAAAGTCTAGTTTCTAGGGAATTCTCATTCTACATTCAAATGAATTTGGAGTCTAATTTTTATAGAATTTGGAGTCTAAATTATAATGAATTTGGAGTCTGATTTCTAGAGAATTCAGAGTCAGAGAACAGAAAGACTTGGAATCTAATGAACTGTTTGATTCTGAGGTTATAGATAAGTATATGATTATTCTTATGAAAATTTGTTCTTAAGAAAAATATTGTTAAACATAAATAATTATTATTATGCATAACATATAAATGAATATTTATAGATTAATCAAATATAGTTTCTTAGAGAAAAAAACATTTTGTATAAAAATAATTCTTAGGAGAGATAATTTTTCTTAAGAAAACGTTTTTATGATTTTTAAAACAAAAAGGTATATAAATGACATAAGTAAACTTATTGACCAAACAATATTACCGTTTCTGGAAATCAAAAACAACTTATCAAAAAAGAACATATTGAATAAGGTTTTCACTATTTCATCTTTAAAAAAACAAATCTCCCTTTACTTCTAACCCATAATGAATATAACTAACACCCCATAGGTTTTGAAATCCCTAAGGATCATATTCTTGTCTTTCTTTATAGAATTTACTTCTTCTTTCTTTAGAATTTACTTCTTCTTTCTTAAGAATATAATCTTTGAGCAATATCCCCCTTACTTAATCTCCCCCTTACTTAGGGAAATATCTTTTTTTAACATAAAATTATTTTGATCATTATTTTCTCCCCCTTTTATATTTTCAAAAGGGGATGGAGGGAAATAAAGAAAAAAATTGTACTTAAAATGTTAGTAGTATACAAAACAAAATAAATAAAATATAACAAAAATATCATTATGATGGGAAACATTTGATACATAGAAAATACAAAAAAAATATGGGATTTTAGTAAAATTAGTCATCCTTATTTTCCTTCATAATTATCTCTCTCAAGGTTTCTATTAACTTATTATACACATTGTGATCATCCACAAACTTTTTGAGAAGCTAATTCTGATCCTGATTTTTATTTTCAAAAACATTGATTCTTTCTTTCAAAGACATAAGAATTTAATCGTGAGACTTTACCACCTCTTCTTGTTTAATTTTTTTCTCTTATATATTCCTGATTTTACCTTTCCCATTTCCAATTTAGAGCAACTCAATTCAAATTTCAATTTAGTTCTCTATCTTCATGAATCCGGGAAGCTTTCTCTTGGTTCATCATCATAGAAAGGCTTGTTGTATGGTTCTTTATTATGTCATCTGACATGTCAAAATAATCCTTTTCTTAATAATTTAAATCATGCATTATTTTAAGATCATGAATCACTAATTTAGACCATTTGTTTGTTTACTTGTGGGTTATCCTACAAGCATCATAACCAATTTGATAAGTCTTAAAATCTGCAACAATATTGATAAAATTTTCCATGAGAATTCTTGATGAATCTGACTTGTGATTGATTTTTTGTTGAAGTAGCTAACACCAAAAGTAATTAAATGGAATTAATGGAATAATATTACCTATATTCTTTAAATACTAAAAAAAATCATTTCCCCATAGATATGATTATTATAAGATAGATTAATTTTCTAGCGATTATATATTATCTAGTTCTTCTTCATTCCTCTTAGATGTTCCAAGAACACTTTTCTTGGAATTTTAGACATTAGATTGGTTTGGCATTTCAACATCCACTTTCTTACCTTTATTAATTTTATATATTACCTTTTCATATTTCAAACTCTCATGATCAATATTAAAAACTCGAATAATTATAACATCATAAACATCAACATATTTATCAAAACCTTTCTTATTATCATCAGGATGAATGAAATAATGATTACTACTTTCATCATTTTATGGTTTATCAACCTCATCCTAAGCATCATCATTTATCCCTTCTAATATTATATTGGTTGATTCATCATTGTATGTTCTAATCGACAACTTCTCAGAAATACTCTCTTTCTCATGATATTCTTCGACCATTTTGATTGTGTCTTCGCTCTCCACTTCCTCTTTTTATTTGTATTATTATTCTTATTATTGAACTACTTCTTCTTCAATAGTTGGTTCAAGAATTGAAACATTTTTTCTTGTTGTCTATTTTGGAACTATCTCTTTCAAGAAGGATTCGGGTACTTGAATTTTGTTGAATTCTTTATCTATATCATTGTGAAAATATTGCACAATTTTGGATTCTGAAATATTCTACTTTAACTTTTTCTCTTTTTCTTTCTTCTCAAGATCTTTAGTTTTTTTTATTTTTAAGGCCTTAGCCTTAGTATGTTCAATTCCAAACACTACATATACTTCTTTCTTCTTCTACTTCTACTCTTTCCACTTGGATAATACTTCGGCAAAAAATTTATTTTTCTCTTCCTAATTAGGTGCGGTAGTACTGATTCTAGTACTATAACTTTCTACATCTGTTCTGGTTATTTTTATTTCATTGGGTTTTTCTCAGAGGTTTCTCCTGCTTCACCGTTCTTTCAGATAGCTTGAACCTCACTTTCAAGATGATCACAGAACTCTCCTAACTTAATACTAAAACCGATTTTCATCCTCATCATTGTGGAATCACTCAATAACATTATCTTAAAAACACTGCTTTTTGATATGCAAGTAATTTTTAAATATTGTAAACAATGAACAGTGATCTTCGAGAATATTTCTAGATAAATTATTATCTAATACTTAAGGGTTCCATTCTCGGTATTACAGATTTTCATAATAATATACTTTATGATATTTATCTTTCTTAGATTAACCAAGAAATCCATTATGAATATATCACACTTATTAAGGGAATATTTGTCTCCCTTTCTCAAAAGGATAAATCCTTTCATCCACAGTGATAACAACATAATGTTTTTTCTAATACGATTGATATTCACTGACTTAACTCCTTTGTTTTTAAGGCACTCAATTTCCTTAACCTTCTCAAAACTACATTCCTTGTTTAGAAACATGTGACAACAAAAGATAACTTCACCTTCCTAAAGAATACCCCAAATTCATGTAGTTATCTTAAAGGATAAAGAATATGTTTTTCCATATCTCATGGAAGAAAACTTTTCTCTTCCTCCTTATTTATTAAAAATAAAAGAATCATAGAATTCTATAAAGAGATTAGGATAAATTGAATCCTGATTTTTCGATTTGGAAATACATAGACTATCCTACATATTCTTCTTAATTATTTTTACAGTCATGGAATTATTCTTAAGAATGAAATTTGAATCAAGAAACTTCCATAAAAATTTTCTAGTCTTCTATTTCCCTATTGGAGGCCTTCATATTTTTCAATGAAATTTCAAGAGACATTTGTAATGTAATGAAACTAAGATAACTTAATGGATGATTTGAAGAGTGGAAGAGCTTCGGTGAAAAAATAGTGGAATAACTAATATGGGCATGAATATAAGGGTCCTTTAAATTGGATTCATAGAGACGGTTCGTATTCCCAAAACAATCAAACAGTTCAGATTAGATTAATCTAATCTCATGTTTGATATCACTGCCGAAGAAGGATTTTAAGATTCTGATCTTTTGAGATTTTAAGGAAAAAATAAAATTGTACTTTAGGAAAGTGAATATGATAATGTTTTCTCAAAAACTAGATAGAAATACCAACATCTAAAATGAAATTATGATGATTAAAGTAAGAGAAATATACCTTCTGGATTTCATAGAAGGAATTGTTAGTATTGATAAGGTTCTTCTTATAAACGTTGGGTTGTGAAAATTTTTATTAATGAAAAGGGAATTTTAGGTTCCAAAATATTTTATTAAAGGAAAAAAAGTTTATGAAAATGTTATTAAGGTAAAAATGATTTAGGTTTCGAAAATTTATTTTAAAAAAACTAAGGAAATATAAAATAATAAAAATATGTACTCCCGCTATAAAAAAAAGTATCTTAATTCAAGGATATAGGTTTTAATAAGAATTTAATATAGAATATTACCATATATTTATCATTACTAACGTTTGTTTAATGTATTCAAATATATCATAGGGTAATGATATTGTGAAAATGTCAGCAAGTTGATCTTGCATTCTGATAAATTGAAGAATGATATCTTTTTTATGTGTGTGATCATTAAGAAAGTGATGCCTAATATCAATGTTCTTTTCACAAGATTGATGTGTAGCATTTTTTTTGTAGGGAAATGACACTAGTATTATCAAACATTATTTATTTTTTTGTAAAATTCACTCCATAGTTAGAGAGTGTGTGTTGTATCCACAATACCTGAGCACAACAACTTCTAGTTGCTACATATTCAGCTTTAGCATTGAACATTTCTTCCAAGTGTTTCTTCTTTCATGACCAAGAAACTAATGAATCTCCAAATATATGACAAGTTCGAGATGTACTTTTCATATCCATTCTATATCCACCAAAATCAGTATCCAAAACACTCTTTAAAAAAAATCATTTCTAGAAGAATAGAATAGTCCAAAATCCATTATTCCCATTAAATAGAAAAAAATTATTTTCATAGATTTTAATTGAAATTATGTTGGATTATATTGATATATTTTACATAAGAATACTGAAAACATTAATTTTGGATGACATGTTGTTAAGTATAATAAATTTCATATCATACCTCTAAATGGTGTTTAGTCTAATGGTTTCCCAACTTCATTGAGATCAAGATAGTTTGAGGAACTAATTGGAGTGCTTATACTTTTAGTATTTTCAAATCAATAATTTTTAAGATGATCTATAATATACTTCTATTATGGTATTTAAGTTATTTCTAGTTTTTGAGAAATTTTAAAACAAAGTAAAAATGTTTACCTTCCCTTCATACTAATTTCTAACTCAGATTTTATAATATTTTCAAATAAATCAGTTAAAGATTGCTGAGTTGACTTGAATATAATTTCATCAACACAAATTTAAAAAATTATATCATATTTCTTATATTTATTTATAAGATGTTTTTTATCATCAGTTCCCTTTACATAATCATTTTGTAACAAAATCATGTAATTCTATCATAATAGGCTCTAGGGGATTTCTTAATCCCATATAATGATTTGGTATGTTTAAAAACATATTTAGGTTGTTTTGTGTCTTCAAATCTAGGGGTTGTTCAACATTAACTTCCTCTTGAACATATCCATTATGGAAAGCACACTTCACATCTGTTTGTAAATTTTTAATTAAAGAATGTTTTAAAGGCTACAAGAATATGAATATATTCAAGTCTATCAACTAAAGCATAGGCTTTTTTCATATTTTATTCCATCTTATTGATTATAAACTTTAGCAACTAATCTTACGTTATTTCTTATAATTATCCATTTTTCATCAAAAAAAAATTTGGAAAACCCAGTTTACTCTACTTAAAGAAGTTTCTTTTAGTCTTTTAACCAAGGGTCGGACATTGTTCCTTTAGAATTAATTTAGTTAATATTGCATGGATGTAATATGATCATCATCACCTAAAGCTTCACTAGTACTTTTATGTTCCAATTGGGAAAGGAATTATATATATTAAACATTATTATTCAACATTATTCCTTAAATAACTTCTAGTCCTTACAAGTTGATTTACATCACCAATGATATTATCACTGGGATGATTCTTAATAAAAAACAGATTTGGGTTTTGTAAAACCTATTCATAAACATAAGGTAAAAAATATTCTCGGGTAAATACATTCGAAACATTTTCTTAATTATTTTCTTTATTAGAATAATTTTTCATCAAATGTTGATAATCACTTTTTCAAAACATATCCATGGATATAGGTTGGGATTGTTGAAAAAAAGGATTAGTTTCATAAAATTTAGCTTTCTCAATTTTTATACAGTATAAAATTTTTTGTTAATAACTCTATAAGCCATAAAAGTAGTGGAATAGCCTAAGAAAATTTCTTCATCTGATTTTTGTGTGAATTTATGTAAGTAATATTTAGTATTAAAGATAAATACCTTGTATCTAATTACTTATATGTAAGAAACTTTATGTTTTTTACCATTACAAAATTCATAAGGTGTTTTTTTAAGAAATGGTCATATTAAAACTTGATTTATAGTTGCAGATTCTGCCAAAAAGTCTTTAAAAATATACTATTCACTCAACATGGTTTTAGTTATCTCATGATGAATTCAATTTTTTCATTCAACAATTCCATTTTGTTGAGGAGTTCTTGAAGCTAAGATGTTATGAGTAATTCCATTCATACTACAAAAAGTTTCAAAATATGAATATTCAAATTCTTCTCTATGATCACTATGAATAGTTATCAATGGAAGGTTTTTCTCATTTTTAACTTTGGATAAGAATGATTTAAAATAATAAAATTCTACAGATTTATTTTCTAGAAAATAAACCCATGTAAATCTAGTGGAGTCAACAACTAAAAAAATACACTGTATTTGCCTCTAATACATCCAGTATATGTTTGACATAAAAGATCCATATGAACATGAAGTAATGCATCAGAATTTGAGACTTAATTAATAGATTAAAATCTTCGATTATGTTGCTTTCCCTAATAAAAAGGATCACAAAATTTGGAATAATCAAATCTAAGCTCAGGTAAATCCTTAACATGCCTTTTCATTAAGATTTTTCAAAGGTTCTTAAGGTTACAGAGTCCTAGTCTTCTATGTTATCACGATGATTGATCTTCCATTGCACTATGGAAAGGTATATCATGGATCTTAAGGTCTTCTAAGTTCATTGTATTAATATTTTCATACCTATGGGAAGAGATAATAAACTCTTCCTTGTAATTGTGTACTAAGAATTTATCATTCCAAAAATTCACAACCACCACAATCCATTTTTTAAATTTTTAGGAAGCCATACTTTGGAAAAATGGGAAGCAAACAAAAGCTCCACAAACTACCCATACATAACCTACATGAAGATCATCACGCAACAAACAAAATTCAAAATGAAAAAAAAATTCAAAATCCTTACAGCCACTGTAGCCAACTACAAACCATAAAATTAGAAATTTAAAAAACAAGGCATCACTATCCAGTCGTCTCGATCTATGTGATTCCTTGAGTCCAACACCTTGTCTTGAGTCCCACACAGAATTCGTTATCCACCCAGTCCACATCAAACCTGATCGTTAATGATCTCCACTGGCATCCTCTAGTGGAGATCACCAATGAAAAAAACCATCATCTCTTCCATACTAGAATCAAAAAACGTCACGCAATCCCCAATATCACCATTTTCATTCTTTTCTGAACTCACCAGCTCATCACTATTGGCATGTTCACCAATGTCCACTACCTGCACCGAACACCATTGTCACTGTTTCAATAGAGCACCCTCATCATGATAGTCTGAAATGTCGATCCACCACCATAATCATTATCTTCTTTCAAACATTTTCCAACAAAACTGAGTTACCAATATCACAAGAACTCTAGTTTGGAAACCTAGAACCCCCACCCACAATGAACAACAAAACCCAAAGCCTCTAAAACCACAACACCTGACCGAATGGGAAGGGAGTAGTGGATCTGGAGGCTGGATAAGAGTATGAGTGCATTGGACTTCCATAGGAAGACATGATTGAGAAAAACCCATCTGAATCCTCATAAAAAACATTGACAAAACATTAACCAAAAAAACAAAGACTACAACTCCATCAGAACACCCAATAGATATAGAATCACACCCCATAGCCACTACTGAACTAATAAGAGGAAAAGAAGATTGAAACCCTAATACAAACATTGGAGGATATCCAATACCAGTGAAAAACCTGGAAAAAAAATTAAAATTGGTATAAACCCCTAAAAGGAGCTTGGGATTGAAAACCAATGAAAAAGAACTAGCTTTAGTAACGCCTATAAATCTTGTCGTCTTCCAAAAAACATCACAAACCCTCAATAATTCCCATTCTCCAAAAATGACATAGGGAATAGATAGAGAATGATAGAGATGAGCACAAAGAGATAGAAGATGAGAATAGATGAGAGCCTTCATAGAGTATGGAGATTCCAGAAATAGATAAATAAAAGTCGAGATAGAGTGTAGTCCATATTGAATGAGAGTGAAGAGGAACCTCAGAGGAGCGTCATGGTGGAACCATTGCCACCAGGGAAAGCTGAAACCCTAGGAGACAAGCATAGAGCTTCGGAGCATCCAAGAGAGTGAGGTGTCATTCCAATCCAAAAACACCTTAGGAGTGTTTTGGATATAAGATTACCATATTCCTAAAATTTACAAGGTAACCATTATCACAAAATTGTATAATTCTTATAAGGTTGTTCTTATGACCATTAACAAATAAGACATTGGAAATTAATGCTTTTCTAATGAGAACAATGTTACCCATACACAAAATTTCTCTCTGAGCATGAATGTTACTTTTCCTCCTTTCATATTGATAATCCTTTAAAAACCTTTATTACCAGTAATGTTCATGGAACATCCACTATTCATATACCATGTATTGTTGATGGTAAATACTTTATTTTTGTGAAAATAAAAAGTTAAAATTTCAGAATCCATACTTCCTTGGATCTGAAAATTATAGATTTTAAAATCCTAGGTATCTACATTTCAGTAGAAAAGTAAGATTTTTGAAAACCTAAGGATTTGGTTTTATTTAGAGAAAAAAATTAGCAATTTTCACCACATTAACACTTTGTGAAAAAGGAGCACTTTAGGGAATAAAATAATTAAGACTAAAAGTAGGTTTTGAGTGAGTATGAAAAAAATCCAAAACTATTCTTAAGAGGATGAAGTTTTGAATAGAATTTAACCAATTCAAATCTTCTATAAGTGAAGCTTTATAAATGATTATTTAAGGAAAAAATTTAGATTTTATTCTAATGACTAAATTCTTATCCTCATATTCATTAGCCTTAGATTTTGAGTTATTCTCAAATACATTTTTCTTAAAAATAACATTTTCAAGATCCGTAGAAAGATTATCCTTCTCTGAATTTACTTCCTTATGTTTTCTTGAAATATTTTTAAAATAAAGGGTTTTCTGATCGGGCTCCTTGAAAGATATAATACTTCTATTGTTAAAAAAATCGAGAACATTATTTCTCTAACTTCTTTTTTATCTTATAGTTCTCTTTCTAATATGATTTAGAAAATCTAGAAACTCATTCAAACAGAGTTAAAGTATTATCTTCTTATTAGTAATATTTTTCATTTTAAAAATCATAATATTCTTCATTAGGAAAATTTAAATTTAATGAAATATTGGTTGAGGATTCAGAATTGTGTACCTTATCCATAAGACAATGATTTTCAATAAGTAATTTAGATATAAGACCAATATTCATCTAACCAGAAGATTTTTATTCTAAGGATTCATCTGAAGAGTCACCACAACTGGAACTCGAGGTATCATTAACCTTCAAGAAATTCTTTGCCTTAAATTTGTTATACTTCTTTCTATTCCTTTCTGAATGTTTAGCCTTTCTGTCTTTTCTCTTAATTATGGAACAATCAGGTCTGA
The DNA here is from genome assembly GCA_963277665.1 of Viscum album. Classification (NCBI taxonomy): domain Eukaryota; kingdom Viridiplantae; phylum Streptophyta; class Magnoliopsida; order Santalales; family Viscaceae; genus Viscum; species Viscum album. Next base: position 1,349,861,144 of record OY728153.1, on the reverse strand, counting down.
TATTTCAATCTCTTTTGCATTTATAACATGTTACTTCAAATTATTTCTTGTCCTTTCTGCCTTTTTTATTATATCTATACTGAAAATCCTTCTTTCCAAATATATTTTTCATCTTTCAAGCAAGATTGGATAGTTCATTCTCAGACTGATCAGTATCATAATTTTTAGATATTACTATAGATTTATTATCATTATATCTAGACACCCTTTCTGAAGTCTTGGATTTAGATGTAATAGTAAAAGAAAAAAATTCCATTACCATTATTCTTATTATTAAAATCTGTATCTCTAATAATTCCTATTTCATGATTAATAAGAGTTCCAAATAACTCATCCACGGTAATGTTGGGTGCATTCCAATTCTCATAAATAGTTGTCCCTTTAGATTCCCACTTATTGGGAATAATATATATTATTTTTTCCTCAATAACATCATCATTATGTACGTTTTATCCCATATATTGAATACTTTTGATGATAGTCATAAATCTATGTTGTAATTTACATGTAGTTTCTCTATCAGGAAACATAAATCCATAACATTAAGCTCTAATAATAGCTCTTCTAGTTTTTATCCCTTTTGAATTTCTGAAATGTGTAACTTCAATTTTATTCAAGATATTATTATCTTATTAACAATAAGAAATTTGATGATAGATATTCTTGGTCATGGATCATAAAAAGAGTATTGCGTACCTTCTATTTTAGTTGATATTCTTTCTTTTTCTGATTTTTGAGTGTACTGATTTCTTTTTCTGGAATCTTGTAGTCTCTAGTTATCATAAAAAACTATCCACTCTGGTGTTTCTAACAAAAGTCTTTATCCTATATATCCAGTACTCATAATCATTACCATAAAATATTGGTGGTAAGGTATGATTTAGGTTGTCTACAGAACCGACATTCTTTCCCGCCATGTTATAAGAAAAATAATTTCCCACAAAAAGGATTAGTAAGAGGAGTTTATAAGAAAAGAAAATTTAATAAAAACATAATCAAGTAATGTTGTGAACGATAATTTGAGAAATAAAACCTATATGTATGTATAAGTATTTTAGAGACCTACTTTGATACCAATTATATGATCAAAATAATATATGATATGCACAATTACAAGATGGGGTAAATTGTATGTTTTAAAAACGTTCATTTTTATCCATAAAAAACAATATGTTTAACAAAGTTAAACTAGGGGAATTAACAAACATTTTTTGGTTCTCAAAAAAATGTATAATTTGAAGTACCCAGGTCTAATTACAATAAACCAAAACATAAACAAGTTTATCTTAAAGAGTCAAAAGATTGTTTTCCTTAGGAAATGATAATATCTTAAATTTTATAAAATAATACTTATCACAATATACAAGTATAATAAATTATAATAAATTTATAATTTGTTTCATGAAAAAAATATAGAGGAAATAAAAAACTTGTAACAAGGATAATTAAACAATTAAAAAATATTTTAAACCAAAGAGAAAGTAATCCAACAACCTTGGAAAAAGGTCCCTTGATTTATTCTTTCATGAATGTTTATCTTACCCATACTATAGAAAGCCCTCGATAAGAATATTAGATTTTGTCTTACTATACCTGCAAGCCCACAAACATTAAGGTATTTAGTACCTCAGTATTCATATCCCTGAAAGTCTTTGGACAATAAGGTATTCATCACCTCTATCTTTATATCACCGGAGGCCCTCGGTTGTACACAATAACAGCTGAATTTGCACATGATGGAACAATTTGTTCATATCTAAAAAAGATTTCCACAGATCGCACAAATCAAGAGAGTATCTCTCTAGAAATACTTCACATCATCATAAAACATTTTAACATTGTATTTAATTATTCAAATGGTTGGGGGAATTTATAGGTAAAATCCCAATGGTTATCTCCTCCCCTAATGGACATATTTTTCTGTGAATTTTAGAGGAACATGTATACATTTCTCTCCGCCATTAGTTAGTTAACAACAGGTTTTAAAACATAATTTCATGTAAGAAAACATGGTAAAATTTACCATTTTTAAGAAGCAATATTATATAAGGAAAATATTTTTATGATTTAGAAACATGATCATGCTTAAGATCTGATAAAATGAAAATTTACTCTACGGAAAATGGGTAACTATAAGAAAATAATTTAATCCAATTCTTAATTAATTTTGAATCATAGTCTAAAATAAGAAAAATTTTATTCTATAATAACAAACATTCGGAGTCTAGAATATTATTTTTTAAAAATTTAGATTCTAGAAAAAATGAGATTTTAGAGTCTGCTTTTTAGAGAATTTGGAGTCAGATTTTCAGATAATTCAGTGTCTGATTTCTAGAGAATTTGGAGTCTGAAAATAGATAGACTCAATATCTAATTAACTATAAAATTTATAGTTTTTGGATAATGATATGATTATTATTATGGAAATTTTATCTTATGAAAAAATATGGGAAAACTTGGATAAGGATTATTATGCATAACATATAAAATCATATTTCAAGATAATAAAACAGATCTCCTTAGAGAACGAAAATTTTCCTTAACAAAATAATTCATAGAGAAAGTTAAATTTCCATAAGAAAATGTTTTTGTGGTTTTCAAAACAAAAATGAATGGAAAATTCATACCAAAACGTTTTTACATAACATGGATTCCAATATAAGTAAAAGGTTTAATGACATATGAAGGAAACAAGAGGATAATATTATTCTGAATCAATAAGTAAAAATGTTTGGAGTTAGAGGTGTCTTGTTTATTGTTGTGTTTAATTAATTAACATAGGTTATAAATATTTGTAATCATAAAAGAGAGAGACCAAATTATCTATATAAGATAATGTAAATAGTATATAATTATATACAGTAACATAATATATCAATTGGTGGAACCTCAAACCTATTTATAGCTAAGGGATGGATCAATTAATTTGAGAACATATTTGAAATTTCGGTTTGTTTATAGCATCAGATAGTAAATCATACTATTTATCATCTTGAATGTGATGTTGATTAGAGATGGTCTTTGACTAAGAATTCCAATGAGAATAATGAGATTGATAATATAAAATAGAAGGTATTTATAGATGTTTTTATTGAATAATATTTTATTAAATATTTTTATATTAGTATATAAAGGTTTTTTCTACTAATAAAGTTGATGGTGGAATCAGTTGTCTCATATGAAGAAACATTTATCATACTAGAAAGTATATACTAAGTATTACTTTAAACTATGAATATAAAATTGATAGATTTTACTCAATTTTAAAGCCATGTTTATGAAGGGACTTGGTTACTCATGTATTTGGGTTTTATGATGAAAATGTTATATGTGATGGAAGGATTGAAATAGTGTTTTATTAGATTGGGGTCAAGTCCATTTTATTAAAAAAAGAGACATCCATTTTAAATGGGATGATGGGTATCCCATTGCATTAAATAAAATACCGACGGATTTGGATCCCAATATATAGCCTAAAAACCAACCATTTTACTTCCCAAAGGCCTCCACTACATCAATGTCACGACCTACTAGTGTCACTGCTTTCATAACTAAATGTGTCCTAAATCCTGTCAAGGGGATTCAATGATTCAATATATAATCTCTTTGATATGGATTATAATGGAGAGTACCAATCAACCACTTCTCAAAACACATTTTGAAACAGAGTTTGTTGATTCATATTTATCCGATAATAGTAAATATAATAAGCGAGAAAGGTGGTAAGAAATATTGAAATAGTAACAAATATAAAATGGAGGTAAACTTCATCCATATACTAAATTTGGTAAAAATAATTTAGGGAATGTATGGTATGATAATGAAAATTCTACATGTGTTGTAAATTTTTACATATTTGATTTCATTTCAATGAAATGTATAATAATTAAACCAAAAAATTTTAATTAACAATAAAATGTTTTTATTATAATGTGATAGGACATTAAGAACATTTTTGTTTAAAGATAAGTATGAAGGGTGGAAATAATAAATATCATAAGTATTAGGGTGCGGAAAATTAATTTTCTACTATCACAGAAAATGATTGCCCATAAAATGATTTGGTGATGGGTACCATATTCATTTACTCAAATTATCCCATTGTCTTGTTTGATTCTAGATCTATATATTCTTTTATTTCTATGAAATGATATAATAAAATTAAAAAATCACCTAAAGAAACATAGATATATATTTTGGTAAAAACTACTAGAATAGTAATTAATCCAAGAAAGATTTATAATATTTTTCATTCAACTTGCTATGGAATTTTTTTCCTTACAATTTTTTTGTTATACCTATGGTAGAGTTTTATGTTATTTTTGGTATTGATTGGATTTTGAGTTATCACGCTAAGATTTAATATAATAATAAAATATTAATTAATTTTCTAAAGGATTTTCATTTTTAATTTAATAATGCGTTCATTCCTATTATAACCTTTTAGGAATATAAGAAGAGGGGGTTGAAAGTTACCTTTCACATATTATTGAAAATAAGGGAATAGTTCAAATTAGTGACATGTTAGTGGTAAATAAATATTTGGATGTATTTTATGATGATTTTTCTGGTGTTATTTCTTGATTAGAAGATCGAATTCACTATTGATTTAGTTCATTATATTAAGCTAATTTTAAGACATTTTATTGATTATCTCTAATGTATTTTTTGTAATTAAAATTTAATTGTAAGAATTACATGATAGGTATTTTGTCCTCCCAAAAAAATTAATATAGGCTTCCCCAATTTTGTTTGTTAAAAATAAATAGAGTTTTAATAGTATTTTCATTAATTACAAATAACCCAATGTATAATATCCTGATATTTTTAAAAATCTTTTTCTCTAATAAATATAATGTTTTTTATATTTTTCATTACACGTGACACTGAGTTTTGTTTTTCTTAAAAGAAACATCAAGTTTAAATGAAATGTGACATGATTTTAAAACATTATTATTTAATATGATTATTATCACATAACCATTGGAAAGGAAAGTATGAATATGATTACACAAATTATGAAACTATACAGTTTACACATGAATGTAAAATAAATTATTCATTATATATTTAATTAGAAATTAAAATTATAACCATTTTAAAATAAAATGAATTTCTTTCTGAAAAACTATTATTATACGCACAAATGTGTTTTCCCTCAACAAATTAAAATAATAAATTTTTTGGAATTACTTTAATGAAATTTCTTACATTATATATTCACTCAAATTTATAACATTCATTTTATGTCTTTCCAATAAAAGAGATAAAAAATAAATACAATTTTTTGTATAAAATGATATTTTTTCAAAAAACAATTCATATTTTGCACAATTATTTTAACATAATATTTGGAAAATTGTATACTTTTTTTTAAAATGAAATTCAATTTTAAATTAATATGATCAAAATTATTATGGAGTTATTTTTTATTATTTTGTGAGAAGAAAAAAAATTTAGTGAATAGTGAAAATTACCAGCATTTATTAAAAAACTACATTTTAATTCATATAATTTTCATGAAAATTTTAATTTTAATATGGTTTAAAAAGTAAAATAAGTAAAATAATACATCTATTAATCAAATTTAGTACACTTCAATCGATTTTATATTGAATTTTGATATAATAACATTTTAAACTTCTAAAACTTATCTTTTTGGAAAATGACTTTCTCGTCACATTTTCATAAATAATTCTAAATTAAATTTGCAGAAATTATGAGAATGTAATTTTGAGAAAATTGAGTCTATATTATGCATAAATATATGTCATCTAATAACATCAAATTAATTTTTTACCATAATGAATAGTAAAAGTTGTAAAAAATCACTGAGGTTAATGTTGAAATAGGTTTACTATGGGCTAAACTAAAATTATAATTAGTAAAATGATATATATATATATATCCTAAAACAATTTTTTTAAAATATTTAGACCTTTTAACCTCTATAGTTTAATAATATCACTTATTTGAGCCTATGTTCATGAGAAAAACAAGGGTACACCTTTTTCATTTCAAAACATACATGTGTGCCCCTCACATCACTTATAAAAGGACACCCATCTCCTCCCCAATTCACACGTAAAAACAAATTTTCTTATCCAATACCTTCCCAAATAACTTCCCAAATTACCTTATATCATCCTAAAGGCCTCATTTTTCTCCTAAATCCATCCCAATATGTATTTTAGAGAAAACCAAAAGAAGATTCCTAAATTAAGGGTAATGTCCCTAGCTGAGAATTTAATTATATTTCTTCTTATACCTCAGTAAATTATAATTAAACCATGATGATATAAATAATTAATTATATTCCATATAATAAGATGTGTTTATGTTAAGGGGATTACCTATAGCCATCTCTACATCCTTCAAATGGGATACGAAAACATCATTCACATATACGGCGGACTACCACCTCATGAATTGATGTTATCAGTTTTCCATCACCACCCTTAACAGCTGGATATAATGATAGATTTATGGTTTATATATTATATTTATGATATTATTTTACAAATGTAACTATAATACCACATTGAACTTCTTTCCCAAAAAACATTGGAAAACAATAATGTCGCTCGTGTGTGTAGAGGACTACCGCATCACAAACAGATGTGTTATTTTTTCCATTTTTAATTTACAAGGATATTAATAAGGATATATTAAATGAATAAATGTTATATTTTTAATATAATTATAAATCAATAATTATTATATCATATATACCTTCTTACATTCATTTTCATGGGGGATATGATAACGTTTTTTGAGTATAAAAAAGACTACCACTCCATGAAGCAACGTGATTCTCTTTTGATATACAATTTGAATAAAAGTTAATAATGAATAATTTAAATAAAAATATGTGATATATATTAAATAAATATAATTACACAATTTTTATATATTATTTACCTTATTTATTTTATTCATTCGAGAAAATTGAAACAAAATTCATATGTACATAAGGAATATCGTCTCTATAAACGAAGTATTTAGTTTTCTATCAGTAAAATTTATGAATTTTGATAAATAATTATATACTATGTATATATGAAATTTCTATAAAGTTTAAAATTCTATAGATTATGGAACTATTATAAAAGTAATAGTACACAAAATAAAAAAATCAACACAAATGTACAAGAAATCGGTTATTACCTAGAACTTGATCTTGAGAAGGAATTATTGATAAAAAGGAATAACTTAATAATATATTCTATTATATATATATATATGGTTCTATAATAAATTTATAATACCCCTATATTTATTATACATAAGTTTCAAATGTATGGAAATTAATTTGAAATTTATGGTAGGGGATTTTTATCCCACGTTTTATATTTGTGAGATACCATCCATATGCACCACTTGTTCCTTTTTTGTGGTGTATATACAACACATGAATTTATTTTATAATGATTCTCATAAAAATTATTGGATTTTAAATATCAATTTTAGGATATCTCTTTTATAGGGTTTACAATTCAAAATATAATAAACTAGTAAAGTATTTTTGTCTCAATTTTTCTTTTCTCAGACATATGTTATGTTATGCACCTATCATCTTTTATGATGTTTATATACAGTCCATTTATCATGTAATATCTTGAATTTATATATTATCATTATATTAAATTTTCTTTTTTAATTTCATTTTTCTTGGGGATTGTGGTTCAAATGTTACCAATGTGGTAAGGGTTTAATGGTACAATCCTATCCTTTATCGGGATTGGTCTTGATTATACTTCAAATAATAAAATATTATGATATATCTATCAAAAAACTCTTTTATTTTATTATAATATGTTTATTTCTGGAGAGTAAATGTATTATTTTTTTCATCTGTTTATGTACTCAATATTTCAAAAAAATAATGAAATATTATCTTTATATCTAAATTCTGTCAAAATCATTTTTTTATTCCAAGGACATGTATTCTAAAAAAAATAAATTTTTTTTTAGATATCCAAAAATTATTTGTTAAATCTATTTTTACTTATGTTAGAATTATTTTCAAAAAATTTATAAATAATTTTCATGTCATTTTCAAAACATTACCAGTTTTTATTTTTTAAAAAATTTAAAAGGAATATTTATTTTAAATTGTATAAAATAAACGTTATTTTCTACGATCATGAAAAATAAATGTTTTAAATATTATATTATAATTTTCCAAAGATATTTTTAAAGAAAATTATTCGGAAAAAAAATTATATTTTAAATGTTTTTTTCAAATTGAAAATGTTATTTTACTCAAGAAGTTTTTTAAATTATTTTTAAAAATTCATTTATATATTTCAAAGGTTATTTTTTAAAAAGGTATTAAAAAATTATTTATGTTATAAATTCTAAGTGGAAAGTTTATTTTCCTTAAAAAAATTCAACGTGATCTTTCAAAACCATTTTCCATATAAGATGACATCCTTTGTTGTTTTTTTATTAACAAGGGATATGATCCAATGATACCATTATTATTCATTATATGGATGGTTTATTTTTATGATAAAAATATTTTTATAAAACCCATTTCTTTTGGATAGGTAATTATATCATTAAATGTTTTATAAAAACCATTTTTTTCATGGGTTATGATATAATGAATGATTTATGAAGCCTATTGTTTTTCATCAGTTCAAATATGATAAATATGTTATAAAGCCAATTTATTTTCATGGGTTCTAATATTATTATTAATTTACGATATTATGAAAAAATTATGCATGGATTCCATTATGTGATGGTGTTTAAGTTATTACTAAGGATAATAGTTAGGTTATAACCAAGGATAATAGTTACTTTATAAATAATGATGGGTGGGACCTTTATCTCCCACCAATGAAATGGGTAAATATTGATATCTCTTGAAATAAAAAAGACTATAATAGGGAAAAACTAGTTCAATAAGGGATTTCGTCCACTATGATAGTCTTGGGAGTGAAACTTGAATAGAATGATATTTTGGGAAGTAAACCCTTTCCATTATGATAGTTTGGAAAATGATCCTTTGCTATTAAGGAAATTATTTACTATGATTATGTGTATGCCACAATTCCATGTATTGTTTTTATGTTTTAATCACATTGATCATTTTATTTGACTCCATTATAATTTATGTATTATGTACTACCACTATTTATTCTATTACTCATTTTTATCATCTATGATATGAATGGTATGGTTTTCAATGATATTTTCATGTTATCATACACTTATGATCACTTTATGATTATGTGATCTTTTATATCTCTCTTATTTACCATTACTAAAAATCCGATCTCGCCATTTATTTTGTTTCTGTTCCCCATGTTAAGAAGAATGGTTCTAGGAAGGGTATGTTTTACAATAATACTATGTGGGAAGATATTTGCTGCAAATGTTAATGATCTTTCAGGAAATAATAATATTGTGTATCTAGTCTCTAAATACACTAAAACATTATGATCCTAGGGCATATATTTATGAAATATATTAAATATTTATCTAGAAAGATGTAATATATATTTATAATAAGTTTTTTTGTTTATATTTGGTATCAGAGGAAAGGTTTAGTCAATGTTTGAAGATTAGGTTTATAAAAATATTATTGAAATACATAAGGATATTGCTAGTGATATTTCTAGGAATATTTCAAGGGATATATCTAAAGATACGTATAAGGATAATTCTATGTATAATAAAATATCTAGGAATTTTTTGGATGGATTGAGTAATGAGTTTCCAAGAAATTACATCCCCGATGAGATACTATACGAGGATTTTACTCATTGAAAGTTTTACTAGGGGTAATTACTCTGAAAACGTGCATTTAGATGGACTTGATCACAACCTTGTGCATGAAAAAGGACTTTACTGCACACCCAGCATAAAAATCATTTGGGTTATGTTTTGTAAATTCAAAAACTCTGTAAAAAACATGAAAGATTAAAATAATTACCACGAAGGGCCTTGGTTTAGCCTAAGGTTTCATTGATTGAAAATTCGGTATCATGATTTAGACATAGAATAAATGATTATTAATTATTATGTTATTTATCTACTATGAGTATAGTTTCAAACACTATGATTTTTTGTTTTAGTTGATATATAGACCCATAAAGAATCATGTTAGCACTAAATCTGATCGAAAATATGGTGTCTATGAGAAACTGAATTAGATGTTGACTATAATGAAAGATACTGTGATTATTCATAATATTTTATTACAATATATGATTAGTAACATGATCTTATATGAGATTAAAAATTCATTAAATAATATAAAGTTTGAATTTTATTGAATTTATTGTTGTAATGAATAAGGATAAAAGAAAATTATGCTTCCTAAATGAAAAGAATGAGTGAAGAAGTTCCAAGAATAATTTATCAAATCGGTGTTAATTTGGTAGGAAAGAAGGTCATAAAGTGATATATTTTCAAAGTGTTCAATGTATTATGTGTGGGGAATAAGGGAATTGAAAATATAAATTCCTGGACCCAAGAATTAACTTATATACCAAGGAAAGACCTATTCTATCTTAATAATTAATGTGTATGGATTGAAGTATGTATGTAATGTGATTAAATTATTATATTTTAGAATTATATTTTCTAATGGTATTTGGGTTTTAATAAACAGGAAGCATCTACGGATTGTGTTAATTATGATATAACATATTTATCCATGTAGGATTAACATAATAGTTATAGATACCATCATGGGTTTATGGATTTTTGTTATATCATAAGTTAAAAATCATAGAAACATATTTTTAGGTATTATGTGATGGTATTTTTTCAAGATTAATGATATTTTGGGAGATATTTATGGAAATACAACCATTTGGTTTTGTATATTTATTAGTGGGAAAAAATTCATTGATTGGGAATTCCTTTAATTTTTTTGGGAAAATGATTAACGATATTGGTAACCTCTAAGGTTTATTTTATATTTGATGTTAATATAATTATGGGATATTGAAATTTTTGAATGGTTTATATACAATTTTAATATAGTTCTTTAAAAAAGATTAACCCAAAATTTGGGTAAAACCTATTTTATTTGGTAAGGTTGTGGGGCTAAAACCTGTAACTGAAGGGAAACAAGGGTATATAGCCTAACATTGGCTTTTGTGAACTATTAATTCTGGTAGGACACCATAAAAACAAATATTAATGAGTATATATCTTAATCCTTAATTTTTTATAAAGTTAAGGGTGAGAGAAAAATATATACAAATATACTACAACAATTATCCCTTCCAAAATGGAAATGGGAAAATGTAACCATGTGATTTTTCATCTGACTCCCTATAAAATATAAAGGGCATAATGCTACATGTGTTATAATCATTTTACTTATAAATTCATCCCACTTAATATCTACAAAATATGAATTTTCTTTGGATAAACATTATCATATAGAATTTATGAAATGTTACATTTTCTTTTTTTAAAAAAAATTCTATTATATATAATCTAGTTGATGTTCTGGTGAAGTATTCAACAGGCCCTCGATACAGATATAAGTATCAAAATTGTGCATCATCTTAATATATATGGTTATCTAGAGAGAAAAAATAATACCCTATATGATATTTAAAGATCTTATATTTATTTAAAAATATATTTTGGATCAACACCCTCCTCTAGTTGAATTTTCATATGGTAATAGATTTTACTCCATCATTTAGATGAATCCTTATGAAGACCTATATGGAAAGAATTTAAGAACACATATATACTAGAATGATTTTTTTGAAATAAATCTATCACTGAATAAGATAAATGAAGAAATGAAAGTGATGTTTAAAGTCATTCTGAAACACATAAAGGGAGAACAAAGGTAATTGAATGGTTATATTGGTAATTATCGGCACTATCTAGAATTTGAAGTTGGTGAGAAGGTATTTCTTTTATTTTCTATATTAATGAATGAAATTAAAACTAATATCTAGTTATATCAGTACCTTTAATTTTATTGATCATATAAGTATTGTATATTATCGCTTCTGACATCCACCAAACCTATCGCAAGGTCATTTTGTGTTCTCTAAATCACTTCAGAGGAAGTATATATATAATCCATCACATTTACTTAATTAAGAGGTTGAAAAATTAGAGCATGATCTTTTTTTGGAATAACTAGTGAAGATTATGGACAGTATAGATAAATTTCTAGGAAATAATACCTCTCACCTTGTCCATGTTTTTTGGAAAACCACTAACTGGAGGAAGCTGTGTGTGAAACTAAAGATGTAATGAGGTAGAATTATCTGTAGTTGTTGGTACAAAAGTGATGCATTTTGAGGGAGAAACTCATTTTATAGAGGGTATAATTTAAAACCATAATATTTTGTGATATTTGTTTAAAAAACAATAATCTTTTAGATATTTTTCTTTATATAAAACACTAAGTTTTTCTAAAGTTACATGAACCGCCGAGTTTAAAAGAGTCATGTAATTCTATTAAAATATTATTATTTAATAATATATTTAGCACCTACATAATGGAAATGTTGGAATAAATAAGATTAACTAAAATTTTAAAATATATGGTTTACACAAGTAAATAAAATTATTTAACTGGTAACCAGTTAATTGAAAATAAAAATTAGAACCATTTGAGAATATAGAAAATATTTTGATCATGAACTATATTTATGGACCCAAACATTTTTAACTCAAAAAATAAAACAAATCTATTTTGAGTAATGATTTTAATTAAGTTTATATATTATATAATAAATCAAATTTTTAACACTCATCTTATATTACTTGTATACTTGTGATAAGAAGAAATTCAATTTTACACTTAAAAAATAAATTTTTTCAACAAAATAGTTTTGTTGAATTGTGTGCACATATTTTGAAATTTATTTTTGAAAATTCTAGAAATTTTTTTTAAAAAAAATTACCTTTATTTTTTAAATAATAATGTAAAAAATATCTTGTTTTAATGTTTTGAGAATTTTCTAAAAAGTTACATTTACTAGTGAATAACGAAAAATAGTGGTTTTTATTAAAAAATAGCATTCAAAGAATTTAAAAGATAAATATAATTTTAAAATGGTTTTAGAATTAAAATTAGTTAAATTATATATCTATTAATCCAATTTAGATCATTGGAACCAATTTCATAATTAATTTTGATATAAAAACTTTTTAAACTATTGAAAATTTTCTCTTTAGAAAACTACTCTTTCATTAAGTACGCGTGATTAATATTATATAATATTTTTCTAGTTTTATTAATGTAATTTATAAAAATAGATTCTGTATTTGGAGTCATTATAATATATATTATCTAATATGTTCAATTTAATTTTTTATTATAATAAATAGTAAAGAGAAGGTAAAAATTAAATGACCTGCATAAGGTTAAAATTGGTTTACTGAGGGTTAAAATAAAAATTAAATTTATTTCATTACCTATTGTGTTTAAAAACACGTATTTCATCTCCATATTTATTCTTTATAACCTCTAATTTTCTTTAATGGACCATTTTGGATCCTTTTGGAATGTGAAAAACATGAACGGTGTACCTACAGCTTACCGTCTCCATGAATGGTGTATTTCATTTTCTATCAAGAACATTTATAGATTATGATAAATAAATATATAGTGAATATATATTATTTTTATATCATTGTTATAATTATATATATTATGTAATAATGATAAAATTAAGAGAACCAAAAATAACAAATCAAATCATACATGAAAAACAATGCAATTATTAACTAAAACGTAATTTTAAAAAGAATTTGTTGATAAATATGAATAAATAAATCATATATGATTTCATATATATAATTATTAATTAGTAATAGATTTATAATAAACTTATATTTATTATACATGGGGTTTTAACATTTATAATATGTGTTTATATATAATGTAAGTGATTTTCATATCAATTTTTATATCTATGAGATATATGTCATATACATCACTTTTTCCATTTATGTGGTGAATATACTTACCATTAATTTATTTTAAAATTATTATCCTGAAATTTATGTGGATTTAGATTTCCATTTTAGAATCTATCTTTTATGGGGTTTACTATTCAAAATATTCAAAGTGGTAAGGGATTTGTGTCTTAATTTTTCTTCTTTGAGACATACGTTATGTTACAAACCAATATTACACTATGAGGTGTATATATATTCCCTTTGACATTTTATGACTTGAATTTATTTATTATCATGATTTATTATGTTTCATTAAATTTCATTCTTTAATATAGATTTTTATTCAAAATTTACCAATGTTTTAGGGGTTTTGTGTTACAATATCATTTTTTTCAGGAGTGATCATGATTATGCTTCCAATGATGAAATATTATGATATATCTCTCATGAAATCCATTTACTTTCTTCTCCTATAGTTATTTATAGATAATAAACATGTTCTATTAATTTTCATCTCTTTATGTACTAAAGAGTTCAAAAGAATATTTAGAAGAAAAAACATATATACTTCTCTCTTTAGTTAAAAAAATTCCAAAACCATGTTTTCCAAAAATATTTTCAAATTTTCATTTAACATTCCAAAATTAATTAATTAAATAATTTTTTTCAAATAATTTACATATTTTTTTAAAAGAAATAGTTGATTCAGCCTTTTCTTTTCAAAATAAATTCCATTTGGGTTTTACTGAAAATTTGAAATGAATATTCATTTTAAAGTGTTTGACATATAGTTTAATTTAAACTATAATAAACAATAATTATTTTAAAGAATCAATTATAAGATTCCATGTTTATTTTAAGATAGAAGTATTTTGAAAATGTTTTTTGTTCTAAAAATAGTTTTTTCAAGTTGAAATGTTTATTTTCCTCTTGAAATTTTTTAAATGATTTTAAAATATTCCTTTATAGGTTTCCAAGGATATTTTCAATGAAAAGGATTTCTAAATTGATTATGCTTTAGAAAAGGTTTTTTCAATGTCGAAAGGATATTTATCTCAAAAATTGTTCAAGTGATCTTTCAAAATCATTTTCAATAAAAGATGACATCCTTTGGTGTTACATATTATTTAATAGGGATATTATCCAAGGATACCATTCTTATTCAATCTCTAGATGGTTCATTTTTATAGTGTAGATATGTTTATGAAACTTTTTACATTTCCATTGTTTATACTATGATGACTTTTTTTATGAGACACATTCATTTTCATGGGTTATTATATAATGAATGATTTATTAGTCACATATCATTTCTTGGTTTCAGATATGATAAATGTGTTATGAAGCCCATTTCTTTTCATGTGTTTTGATATAATGACAGTTTTATGATCATATGGCACACTTTTGTATAGATTTCATTATTTTATGGTGGTTACATTATAAAAAATGATTGTGGTTATGTTATAACTAATTGTGGTGGTTAAGTTATAACCAAACATTGGTGGGACAAATATGTCCCTAAAATTCATTGGGAAAGGATTAAAATGTCATTATATAAACAGTGCTAGAATGGGGTGTCAAAATATTTCATTAAGGGACTTCGTCAACTATGGTAGTCTTGGTAATGAACCATGCCTACTATGATGGTTTAGGGAGTAAACCCATTCCATTATGATTGTTTTTGAAATTATCCTTGACGAATGGGGAAATAATTTTATATACTTATTTTTATTCCACTATTCCATTTATTAGGTCGTTGTTATACTATCATGGATCATGTTTTTTGATTCCTTTAGGATTCATATCTTATGAACTGCCAATATTTATTCCATGACTCATGATTAAGATCTATGATATGCTGGGTATGGTTTTAAAATATTGTTCTCATATTATCATAGCATTATGATATGGTTAATTTTTTGATCATTGATATCTCCCTTGTTTACACTTACTAAGCATCTAATATGAACCTTTCTCATGTTTCCATATGCTAGGTTGTGTAGAACCGTTTTAAGAAGGGATCATCTAAGAAGAATACTATTTGTGGAGATATTTATTGTATGTTTTAAATATCTTTCAAGAAATTAGAATATTTTTTATTTATTATCCATAGACCAAATACTATTACAGTCCCTGGGAGTATGTTAATTAAATTTATTAAGTATTCATCTAAAAATATATACAATCTAATCATGAGAATTTTGGATCTTTACACAATAAAATTTCTATTAAAAATGTATATTTTCCTCATATTGATGACTTGTTTGATCACATATATAAAGCATAATATTTTCAAAAGATTGGCCTTAGGTTTGAATATTATTAACTAAAGGTAAAGGATAAAGACAATATAATAATGGAATTTCAAACTAGGTATAGACATTATGAGTTTGTGGTTATGCACATTAGATTAAAAATTTCTCCCATTATATTTATAGATATAATGAATATAGTATTCCATAAGAATTTTTATTAACATTCTATGGTATTAATTAATGTTATTCTAGTATATTTTAAAATTTATGAGTATCATAAAAAATAACTAAGGATTTTTCATCATATCCTTAAATAAAATAAGTTCAATTAAAAAATTACTAAAAATTAATTTTGGTTGTAATATATTTCTCTCTTTAGTAATATTATGAATAAATATGGAATAATAGTTTATCCTGTTGAATCTAAATTATTAGGAATATAAAATACATCGTAGTTTCACTAATATTTTATGTTTTCTTAAATGATTTATTGAAAAAATTTCTTGATTTTCTGACCCAATAACCCTATCAAATTGAAAGGGAATTAGATTCATCTGGATAAAAAATTGTGATGAATTTTTTTAAGGATTAAAAATAAAATTGGTTAATTCTCTAGTACTATCATTTCCATCAAGGAACCTATAATTTTTCATTTGTAATGATACTTATTTCATGGAAATTAGTAATTTTTTGATGGAAAATGATCGGGTATTTTTATATTCAACATGACAATTGAAACCCCATGGGAAAATTTATAAAATGCTTGATCTTGAAAATGTGGTGGTAATTGTTTTCTTTAAAACTTTGAAAGAAATTTTTTTTTTTGGAAAATATTATTTATACATTGATTATAAATGTTTAAAATAAAAATTCACCCATAAAGTGTTGAATATTAGGTTGAGAAGATGGTTTGAACTGATAAAGGATTATGATTATATAATTTACTATCATCCCAGGGATAAAACAAGGTAACATGTTCTATTATTTGAAAGGATAATACATCATTATCCATGTTAAAATTCAAACATGATATAATAGTTAATGATTTGATGAAAGTTGAAAAATTAATATCTGAAATTCACTTCTTCATTTTCCCCAGTATTAGTACATTAATTATTGCTAGAAATAATTAAATATGATTAGAAAAAAGATCATGGTATGAAAAGATATATAAAATTATTTTAGGAAGGATGGTTGAAAGAGATTAATATTGAAAAAGAATGTGTTATAAATTTTGGATAGAGATTATGTCATCAGTTGACTCTCAAATGAAAATAGAGTTATTGGGTGAGGCTCAAAACTCTCTATATTTTGTTCAACCTAAAAGTATTAATGTTTAAAAATATCTTCATGAATATTATTGGTCTCAAGGAAATAAGAATTATATTTCATTTTATACCTTTAAATTTTTCATTTTTCAATAGGTTACGGCTGAATGAAAAACTACTAAAGGGAATGATTCAGGAATTTTCAATCATATAATAGAAATAAGAGTATATATTTATGGATTTGATTGTGAATATAAAATATAAATCTCAAGGTAATAATTCATGAAAGGTTCTTATTGATTTTTTTACTAAATATTCTTATTTTAATTTATTTTTAGATTATATGTATATAGATCATCTTTACCAACATTATCATAAAGTTATAGTCATGTTGCATAGAGTTACACAGTCTATTGTAAATAAACATAATCACAAGATTACATTTAGTTTCTATAAAGGACATGATAAATAATTTGTTGACAATTTCATTTTCAATACAGTTGTACATCATCATTTTGATAAAAAATCTTGGTGGATAAATCAATCATTGTAGGATATGAGATGGTATTACATATTATATTATCATTGAGTTTTGGGATCAACCCATTGAATTAGAAATGTTTTTTTATAATAAAATAATCCATTCATGTATGCAGACAGAATCATTTAAGGACTTATATGGAAAATGAAGCTAAACTATAGAAATTTGAGATAAAGTTGATGTATGAAAAGTTTTCAGACCTAAATTGGTAGAATATTTGGTTGAAAAGGTAAAGATGATTGAACACCATATGAGGGTGTCTGAGAACGTGAAAAAGATATTTGAATATAATTGGAGGAAACATGATTTTCTTTTCTGGTTGGGTAACATGTTTTTCTAACAAAACTCCATGGATATGTGTAATGTGTTTTAATAATAAGGGGAAATAAAGATCCTAGATTCTTCTATGTATAAAATTCAATAGAAAGTATGATTGGTTCAATACCATGTATCCCTAGCTCTGAGTTTATTCTAGGTTCATGATTTTTTTCATTTTTCATTGTTATGGATATATGTACCTAATTCTTCTTGTTTATTTATCCCTGAAGTGGTACAGTTAGAGAAGAATCTTTTTTGAGGAAAAGGAATGTTAAGTTTCATAACCATAGAAATAATGCATTGTGATACAAATTAACTCAACTAGTTAATTGTTTTTTCGGTGAATTTTATGATTCAATATCAAACATGCAATCCGAGAATAATTATTAGATAAAAACAACCTCACTCTTTTACAAATGAAAAAAAAATTAAGATGAAAATTCTACAATGGGGAATGTGAATATACCAATTGTTTTGTTAATGAATGAATTTCATATTTTTATCAATTTAAATTATATATATTCATATTATTTTTGGTTATTATAACCAAATAAATAATTTTATTATGTTGTGGAATAACAATATGATTGTCTATTTGGTATATTAGTTTCTATTATATCTAAAATATTTTCCTTGAGTTATATAGTTTCTTTTCAGAAAATTAAATATCTTAATTTTATAATTATAATTTTATAAAAAAAGTAATTTTTGGATTAATCATTTCAAAATCATATTAGGAATAATTTTCTATATAATTCTAAAAGGATTCATTTTTATTTAAATAGTGAAAACATAATTTTTATAGAAATCATAACATTTATGAAATCATCATGATATAATAATGAATGAAAAATATTTTAAACCTTTTTATCAACCAAAAATACCTTTATGGTGTAAACTAAATCACTTAAAATTAAAAATTCATATTCATATATCTATACTTGACTTTTTTGGATACAAAAATATATTTTATTCTAAAATAATTAATAATTTGGTTTTTTAAAAATAATAATGTATTCGCAATTAACCATTTCCAGATTTTAAAGACACATAAATCTCAATTATTTAACACGAAAACAATAAAGAGCATCGAAATAAATACAATACCTTATTTTGGTGTAGATTCATTTTTATGTATACATATTAATTTCTCTAAAACAAATTTATTATGTTAAGTACACATTTATTAAAATTAATTTTTACGAACTCAATAAATGAAACATTTTAAAATTATTTTAAAACATTAAATAATCATATTAAAATTATAAAAAAAATTTATATCATTTTAAGTCATAAAACAAATTTTTTGAGAAAAAATTTAGTGACCATGGTAAATGATATAATTGGGTATAAGTGTTAAATCAAGTGTTAAATCATTAAAATATCATAAAAACTTGTATTTAAATTTTTTGATGGGGGATTTATGAACCTGAACCTTATATATTTTTAATTTTTATCTATATTTTTTTTATTTTCATTAGAATTACTTTCGCTTTTTCTATTAATAAATTAATATTACAAAAATGACACCCCTCTTATTTATAAAAGGATCTCTTCACCACCCCACTACTCTATACACCAAGATCACCATAGATAATCTTATCCCTAAAAAATCAATCCCCATATTTATTCACCATTCCCTATAGTTTCTTTTCACACTAAAAGGAAAACATAATAAGGCTTAGAGAGAGACTTAAAATAGGATATCTAAGAAAGATGTAATTGTCTTAACTAAGTTATTCAAGTTTATTTATTCTTAAAAATCCTATAAATCAATTAGAAACATACTAATATATTGAAATAAACATCATTTGTATACTAAATAGTTGTTATGGTTTTATAATATCCAGCATCAACCTCCCTCTTATCGATAAGAAAATTAAAACATCAAATATGTTATTTGTGGACTACCCTATTCCTGAACGATGTATTTCATTTTTCATCACATCAATACATGGATGGTTTCAAAAATAAATTTTTTTAATATATATTATATTTAAAAATGATTAATTTTCAATAAATTTAATTTTTATTATCTATTAATAATGTTTACCATAAATGTTTGTCATAAAATTTATCCACCTAAATTAGCATACTGAGATAGTTTTATATATTGGAATCTATTTTATAAATCCTATTAAAATGTAAAAAAATTGTGATATTGGAATGAACATGAAATATAACGTGATAATAAATTAATTAATTTGAATAATAATATGGTAAATAACATGAAAAAATTTCTTAACAAATCATATAATTAATATAATATTATTACTCAAGAGGATAGAGAAAGCATGAACTCAATCGAGACTCAAGGTAAGGAATTTATTTTTTATCCTTATTTTAAATGTTTCATATATTTCATGTCAACTCTATATATTCCATTTCCATTTTATTTAAATAACTTTATTCTCTATGCTTCAATTTTTGATTAAATCCCTTCCCACTTGTATTTTACATTATTTTCTAAATTTTAAAAATGGTATCATTTTAATAGTTTACTTATGGGTCATTTTTACTTTCATTATAAATTTGTGAAAAGAATGTTTTTTTAACCTATAAAATTTGATTTCTTTTACCTAACATTATATCCATTATTCATTATTAATCTGATATTACATGTTTTAATGATATTATAAATTTTATTTTATTTCTATTGTTTTTTGATTTTTACATTTCTAAGGCTATCAAAAGAAAGGGTTAATTCATCTTATTTAATAAATAAATTTTTAATTCTCTTATTATATACCCAATTTCCATTTTAATTTACTCTCCACAAGGAACTGATTAATGAGCCATTTCACCATTCCATCTAGGTTATCTTGTCCACTAGTTATGTTTATCCCATTCTCAATATCAGTTACACAATTCCCACCATCAAATTGATTTCCTTGAACATGTTTAGCCCTTAATTATTTCTTTTATGTTGGATTTCATTCAACATGAGTTATTTCCCATGAATAGATTTCATTACCTTCCATTTTCTCTCATCATAATTCATGTTTTTCTTCTAAATAATCACTCCCAAATGTCGAATTATGATTCTTTTCATCATCCAACCTCGTTCATTATATTTTTTAGATCCAGAAGTATGGGTGGCCTCTATTCTTGATCTTTTTAGGAGTAATATCCAATGGTCACCATAGGTATGTGAATCAGTACTTTCGACATAATTTGGTTTTGTACTTATCCCCTTTCCTTATGGATAACCCAATGTGTCATCCGGATTTTATAATTATGGATAAAGGTTGGTGTAAATATATATGGATTTCATCCATTCAACTATGGGTGTGGTTCGACTATTATATTTTTGTTAATTTAATTGCTAAAAGTTATTACATGATTATTCCCATTAAATAATTATTATTTTTCATGATATCCCTAGTTTGTAATTTATCCATGATCATGAAAATCATATCCCAATATGATCTGATGTGAAAATATATAGTTTTTAAATCGTTATTTTTCATCTTGCACCATTAGATTTTGATGAATTTCATTCTTGATATTGTCGAAGATGATCAAGAACTAATATATAAATGTATGTGGTTTCATTTTAAAAAACATTCCCCAGAGATAATGGTTCCATCGATAATTTCTAGCAGTTTTTGGTGGTGTTTCAAGGAACATGGTTTGGATTCATGAGAGACAATGTTTTAAAGATTTTTTTTCTTATAATTCTTAATTTTTTGAATTTTAATTTTAGTTTATTATGATATAAAAATTGATAATGATTTGTGTATGTTTATAATTAATGAATCATTTGGAATCTCCGATAATTGATTACAGATTACCATAAATCCTAAAAATCTATTTTTATAATGATTAAAAAAATTAGATGGGGGAATTGGTTAATCAGTTTTTGAAATCATCATATTTTTTTGGTTAAAAATAAAACCCTGCAATTATTGGTTGGAAATTACATTATTTGGAGTTCTAATCAAGACATAATAAAAGGATAGATCCTATTTCTGTCTTCATATAATAGTTCTTGGATGTTATATATAATTATTATCAAGACAACGATATATCACTTCAACGCAATGGGTAATGATTTATTCTTCAAATATATGATATTCCAATTTACTTGTTAACCTACTCCATTATAAGTGAATAAATACGATCAATATAACTTCCCAATATTCCATCATGATTATTCCATTTATCATATTCTTAAATTTAAATTTATTTTAATTTTTTATAAAAGAATTCATTTCTATAAGTTCAAAGATTGGTATTGAAAAAAAGAAACTATTTCATGGTATTTCATATTTTCAATAGAAAAATGGGTTTTTTTATTTATATATCCATTATAGAGATTTAATTTCCCATTCTAACTTTTAAAATGATTTATTAATGTATAAGGATGTGTGGAAACTATATCAAGGTCAATATTCAAGTTATAATGACTAATATTGGATGCAGAAAGTGTGTTATAAATGGAATATAAGGGAAAATTGTGGAAAATATATACATTTAATATATGTGTTCTATTTTTTATGTAATGGTTATCCTAATTCTGTAAACTATAATCCTAAAACATCATGGGAATATATGATTATTAAATCATTTGTATAAATATTGTAATTATGGTTTGATTATGTCCAGTTTGTCACAAAATAAATGGCCACTTCATTAATGTGACTGATACAGATCTTTTAATATTTTATAAAACCCTTTTGGCCTATTAATGATAGATAATCAAATAAGTGTGATTGATTTAAATAAACTATTTGAAATTAATTTTAGATATTAACTAATTGAAATTAGAACAAATGATTAGTCGATAACCTAAACCAATTGAATATTTTGTAATCTTTTGTTGAGTTTGGTGCATATTTATTTAATTTTAAAGCATTATTTTTGTATAAGGTTGATTCATCATTGGTTAGGAAGATTAAGGTGGGTCAATAATTAGATTCTAAGGTATGTTGATGTGTATTATTGATGATATTTCTTATAGAGTATGATGTCATTTTCTTGTTGTATCTTCTATTCAGAATTGTTGGATGAATACTTAAAATGGGGAAAAGAGGAATACTATGTGAGAATGATGATGAGTCAATATAATGATTGATGAAATTGAAAATCGATTTTTAAATATGATTCTTATAAGTATCTGTAATATTAAAAACATTGGTACTTGTGAATGATTGAGTGGTATGAATAATATTCCACTACTTTTAAAGGATTTAAATATAAGTTTAAGATTATGATATTTTTTTGATTTATTAATACATTCCTAAGATCTATGTTTTATGGGTAGAGGTTGGGTCTTGGTTTTTTTTGTTTTGAGATCGATTTTAAGCTAGTGTAAACATAATGTGACCAGTGATTTTTCGAGATGAACTTTGTTAATGAAATATTTGAATAGGGTTTTCAAGGACATGATTTTTTGTTAATATGATCTTTATATTTGACAATATATGGTAAGGGATCATGGTTAAATGAGTTATTTTCATCAATATTTAATGGTTGAATGTAAATGTTGATTTTTTTAATAAAACTCCATTAAATTAATGGAATTTCAATGAAGACTTATAAACAATTTCACGATATTGAATCAATTTCTGTTGAGTGAATCTTAAAAGTATTATTCCACAATGAATTTAGGTATATTAAAACTAGATAAATGTTAGAGGATGGAGTTATTTGAGGGTTTTTATTATTATAAAAGTGTAAAATAGGTAATAAATAAATTGACTTTAGAAGGAAATGACAAGAATATGAAAAAAATAATATATTAATAGTAAAATAATATATAAAATATAATAAAATAAAAAACTTTTAAGATATGGAAACCAATGTTAATTAAAATAAATATGGCATTGAATAATGAGTGGAAAAAAAATCTTAAAAGGAAATCATAAGGATTTACTGGAAATATAAAATAAAAAAATGAGGGACATCAATTTTTAGTGGGTAAAATTGAAGTAGTCTGGAATTTCTCAAAAACGAAATTATAAAGTTGAAGGGAGGCTAGTAGTATCTCTTAATGTTTCTAAGTAGATGTTGTCATGGAAAAACATGGTGAATTTTTTTATTAATGATTAATATATAGTTAGATAATTTAATATTTGTTATGATAAAAAAACTAGTGATATTGGCAAGTGAATTGAAGCTACTAGAGGAAGATATTCCAAATATAATTCTTTAGTCATTAAATAGAGGTAAAATTCATTTAGTATAAACTATTCCTATTATTTAGGACTAAATTCCTCTGTGTATTTATCTATTTATTTTTCTCTATATAATAATTTCATCATTCTATAATTATTTTTTTATTCGTCCTCATTTTTGTAATCTCTTTTATCTATGATTATAAATAAATAATTTTATTTGCCTTTCTAACGGATGAAATATTAAAATTACTTTCTTAATTTAACTAATTCTTCATTATTTTTATTTTTAATCTTAAATTTTAGAATATATTTAAATTGATAGAGGTGATAGGTTAAATATTCATCTTTATATACTATACCCCTTTTATCTATATTCATTTATTCTTTTCTTCCCTTTATTATTAAAGTCCCACATATATTGTAAATAATATTTGTTAATGATATATAGTGAAGTGATTATTAAACTATATTTATTAAAATATTTCCTTATATAGTGGAATATTCAATGAAATATATCTATAGTGAATCCAATGGAGGTATATATTAAATGATGATAACATTTACACTGAATTAATATAATTAGATTAATTATATTTTTTAAAACTGTTATTGTATTGCACTGGTCAACTCCCATGGAAATGAATATTTTATACTAATTCATTGTGTTAATGTATCTCATTCATTAAAATAGATAATTCATCCCTTATAAAATATATGTATCTTGGTTCATTAAAATCCTCATTTATTGTATATATTTGTATTCTTTTAATTAGTAAAAAAATTTAAACAAATCAACTAATTTTAGTGGCCTCCTTGAGGAAAACTGTAAGTTATGAATTATAATACATAACATATAAAAATATAAAATAATTTTATTATTACTTGATAAAAAATATTTTTATAATCACAATTATTTATATAGATCTTATGTCTATTTTGATACATATATATATATATGTTGTGGAATATCCTTCACATTCTTTATTTTATCATAATACATGTATATTCTAGAAAAATATCTTGTAATTAACTTCATCCAAAAAATATAGAGTTTGAAGTTACTTCCAATAAATATTCTCATAGGGATATATTTGGAGTTAAAATGATATATATTGTTATATAATATTTCAGTTAATTAACAGTGAATATTTTATTTACCATATAAACAAAAAATTAAATCCCTTATGATATCCCATTATTTATATATATATTTTTTTTTAAATATACGTTAGAGTGATGGTGATGAGTAAAGAAAATATATACCACATTATTCTTCATTCATTTAAGTCACTTCTAAAGACAATAAACAAACATAAGATTATTATTAGAAATAATTTGTAGATTATCTTAATTAAATAGAACTAAGACCATTATATATTCTTTGGAATTAAGAATACGGGTAATTATTCTAGAATATCGATAAAATTAATTAACATTATCTGAAAATTGATTACATTTTTTCAATGTTATGACTATTTTATTTTCTAGGAAAATCCATGATGTGGTCCATTAAAATATTATCTTAAATAAATATTAGAGTAATAAAGTGGTTAATCATTCCCATGGGTATTTTCCACTAACATTTTACATATGACCACTACAAAAAACATCTAGTATATTCAACTATCTTCAAAATTAATATTCCACACTCATAATGATACTAAAGATCCTTGTACATTTCGATGTACCCAATATGCTCAATTAAAGTAATTTTATTAGATTTGTATAGTAAATATATTTTTAACCAGTTCATAAATATTCTATAGAACTTTTTTCAACCCTGAAATACACTCTATTTATCAACCATAAAAATGTGTATCTTACCATCTTGAATAGATTACTTTTATTTGATAGTAAAACTACATCTAGATTATTCCGCTTAATATTATTTAGTAATGGTATTTAAGAAACTATATGAGATATATGTGTTGTAACTCAATCACTAAAGATTCACAATTCGTTCATTACCAAAGGAGTTATTATAGGATCAGACTCAATTACCATTGTGTAAAGATAAGAATTATCCTTCCAAATTGAATCAACAATATTCTTATTCAACTCCCCAAATTGATAATGGATGTTGAAATTAGAATCCATAATTATATTTGATCATTATTTTCTTATAATATTATAAAAAAAAATTCAATATATTATATTAAACATTAACATTCGTATATATATCATTCCTATCATAATATAGATAATTATTTCATATAATCATGGGAAAAATAATTCTTACCAAATATAAGTCTTTCGTAAGATAACTCAAATATACAATCTATAACTATATAAATGAAAAAAAATTCAAAATATAATTATACATTAAAAAAATAAATATCATGTTTATAATCATAACACAATATTAAAAATAATTCTCCTCTAAAAGGTACGGGTACACAGTTACCCTAACCATCTTCCACATTATCTATTTAAAAAATTCCACACACTCTTTAGTATGTATAAACATAAAAATATTTTTTGTTAAAAAGGTTATCATATTGAATAATAATGAAATTTTATCTTGAAACATCTATAATGACACCCTAATATGAGGAAACAGTGGATATTTATAACAGTTAATTATTTTACCACTTAAAAATTACCATATCCATTCAAAGATAAAAAATTGCCTTTATTATGTATAATATTCTATTGAAAATACCCATTCTTCAAATAAAAAATGCTCATTTTGAACATCTCATAAAACTTATTTCTCTTCAATACATTGAAAAATAAATCCTTAGTTGATTTTAATAATCTTCTGCAAATATTAAAAATCGATGATGTCTTATATGAAGAGTACTAAAAAACATTCATAGTGGTTCATAAAAACATTATTCATCAAACAATATAAAAACATTTAGTAGTGATTTATAAAAACTATTGTAATTTTTTTAGTAGCGGTCTTGAGAAATCATATCATAAAAATGGTGATTTTTTGAAGTGTTTTGAACTATTTAAATTTTTTAATAATTATATATTTATTAATTTTAAATTATAATTTTTTTTCCAACTGTAAAAATCATTCCTGTCATTACATACTAATTAAATGATAATTTATAATTACATATAATTTATTTATATTTGAAAATTAAATTTAATAATATATGATTATTAATAAAAAAAGAATATTCCTTAATGAAAAATTATTAATTATTAATAAATATTTTCTTGTTATTAAAAAATAATTTATAATTTACTGGTACTTTTCAAATTAGAAATAAATAATTTCTATATAATAATTACTAATTAAAAATAAAAAAATTTATTGAATATTTATTATTATGTTAAAAAAATACATGTATTAAAACAATAACATATAAACGCCCTGACCCTAGTTACCCAGAGTTGGTGAATTATTAAATAACATTAGCATGATACAAGGAATCATGTCCTGAAAGACTGATTAGTTCAGTGGACTTGGAAGTACAAGATAGAGACTTAAATTTTACATTACATTATAAAATAAAAAACAACAACAAAATTGTCACCTTTGATCACATTCATATCTCTTAGACTATCCCTACAGGTCAGTCATAATATACTTCTTTTCATCCAAGGAAAAATAAAACACAGAAAAGAGTGAGCTTAGATGCTCAGTAAGGATAACAATATAGTGGAAACTTTCATAAATAAAAATAATCATTTAAGGAAATGTATAAGATAAAAAATAAATCCATTTAAACATAAAAATCTCAATAATATTGAAAATAAAAATCAAATAATTACATTTACATGTTTACAGGGATATTTTACTAGTCGAAAAATCACATGTAATATCAATAGCTAATTTCATAATGATTGAATGAATAATGTTGAACATCATGACCACATAGTCAAGGCCTTGTGCTACGACTACAAATAATATTTTGTCAAGGCCTTATACCAAGACACTAGTTTGTCTCATGAGACCTACCAATGCATTGAGGAGCTACAGCGGGCTCCACCCATCACTTACTATGCCCAATTCATTCCTTATATGAATAGGTTGAAACATAATATAAAAATTCCTATTAAAGCTAGCATACAAAATGCCAATACTTTAACCACAAACCATGAATTATATAAAAATAGCACATCCGCAGTCGAACATAACTCATTCAATACAATATAGAAGAATGTATCAACCTCAGTCAAAAATAATACAGGATGTTGACATAGTTAAAAATAATCAGTAAAACTATTTGAGGGGAATATCCCCTCTTTTCTTTAAAACTTTTAAAAGTATCATGATTTATCAAGAAGATGATAAAAATAGATTTTTGAATCAATGTGTCACATGATAATTTGAAACATTTAAGAGTAATTTTAATTTTACAACATCCATGTCCATATAAATCAATCCTTATAACCATTTTTAAAACATGAAAATTAATTAAAATGATTTAGAATATTAAACCTTTAAAACATTAATATGATATTTTAGTTAGAGTTCCTAACCAAATGAGAGACATTTGAATATAAATAGTTTAGTTAATAAAAAATTTATAATATCATGAGAATAAAGGTATTAATGATATACTATGTCAAAGAACAGTATATACAGTATATAAATGTGAATTGGTTTCTAACATCAAAGAAGTCTCAATTGAATGTAAATTGAGATGAAATCCTTTATAAATACAGTATTATTATGTTAAGGATAAATCAATGAAATAATTATTTGTGAAAAATATAAATACACTCAACATGATTGTATATTCAGTGCAAATAAATTAAAGGACATTCACACATATTATTGTGACAACAACACCAATGACTTGGATGTTTAACTCAATGAATGGAAATTGAGGTAAAATTACTCTTATCAAGTTCATATCAAGGACTTGAAAATTTTCCCATGGAGTGATTATGTGTATCAAAACTATATCCACAAAAAGGGGAGTGTAAATTACTGCATAAAAATAATAAATAGTGATTTCACACATAATATTGGAGTAAAAAATCAATATAGATTGCATAAAACCCAATGAGTGGAAATCGAAATTTGAAATTCCCTTAACGATTTGGTAACTTAAAAAACATACACCCTATATAAGAAATACCATAAAATGAATTTGTAAATAGCCATAAATTAAAGTATATTACACAAATAACACAATCATGGATAGTACATACACCAGAAAAAACTAAATAGTGGAAAATATAGAATGAATCCCATAGGAATAAAAAGTGAGACGAAAATCCCTTACCTTGTACTTTTCTATAGTTTATGGTACGTTAACCTCCTGTAAAAGAGTGAAATAATTGTTATTAAATTATTTAAGAACCATATATATAAATACTATATCATATATGATCTTTTAATATTTCATTGTTAATAATATTTCGGTAGTATCATTGTTTCGGGTGTTAGTGATATGTTTTTCTTTATCTGTTTTGTAACGTATGTCATGTTTGTTATGGATGTTATGTATTTTATTTATAACTAGAATGATATTATTTTTTAAAACATTATTTTTTAATCATAAAATGATATTTATTCATGAATGGTTACGATTAAGAATGAATCTCATTGCGTTTATGGAGACGGTAATCTGTACGTACGAACGAGAGACAATACCATTATATTGATGGTGAAATCATATGTAATTGGATGGTATATAATATATACAGAATAATTAACATGTTTTATTTATTATTTATATCAATTATACTTATTATTATACCCATCCATATAATTAAGTTTTGAATAACAAACTACACCACGACGTCGAGACGGTAAGCTGTACGTACACACATATGGTGACTTTTTCATTCAAAGTATTGATAGAATAATGAAAATGGCTGTAACATATTTATAATAACATCACATTATTTAGAAGGTACTAAAGTTTTTATTTTTTATTGCAACAACAAAGAAATAGTAAGTGGAAGAAGAAAAGAACATTGAAAGATTTGATGAATTAATTACCTATTTTCTTTAGGTGCTTCTTTTTTATTTGATCAAAATGGCACCTTAGGTTATAATTTGATCAAATTAAAGCCTATAGGTTTAATTAAGGGTATTTGGGAGGATATTTGATCAGGGTTTGGTTGATCAAAATTGCTTTGGGGTGTGATTTTGGGAGAAGTGGAAGTACCCTTTTTTATGAGAGGTGAGGGTCGCATTAGGAAAACATTAAAATATTATTTTATTATACAATCATTTTCGGGTTATAATGGCTCTAAAAAATATATTTTGAGGCTAAGGTGGAGCTTGGTTTAAATTCCCTCATAAAATTGGTTTTAGATAGGTTTGGGTCTCTTTATTAACCTTATCTTTTAGATTTAACTCTTGGTTAAATAGTTTAACATTTACCATGTCTCATTGTATTTTTATACTATATGGTTAATAATCTTACTATATAATGTCAAGCGAACCCCAATTGATTCATTAATGAAATATTTATTATTATATAATTCCTTTGGCCCAAACATATATTTTTATGACTATTATATCATTTAATATTATAGTATTTGTTTTAAAAACTCATTTATGTCAATTTTGACATTATTTAGTATTTGGTTTTTTGAAAGTCATAACAATATAACTTAATGAAAAAATTAAATCAACCCTAACATATAATATTAACCTATAAATTTTTTGGAATGCATCAAAAATCTCAATTTACATGTATTTTAATATTTATAATATCAAATATTTTAATCATTCATTAATAAGATAATTACTGTATCATCATTATGCCATACAAAAATTTAATTAGTTAATATCTAAATATTATAGATAAATTTGATTATGTATTAAATATTATTAGATTTATAGTAATTATTTGTAGTTGAAATTAACTTATGTATAACCCAATATTAAAAATGCTTTAGTTATTAATATATGAATTTAACACTTTTAACTATTCTTTAAATAAATTAATAATAAATATCCTAATATAAACCATGTGGACCCAAAGGATCATATTTTATTCATAAGGTTGATTTTGGTTGGAATACACTTATCCAATATAATTATGACATGTGTTAGGGTAATTATTATATCATTTTAACCTTTAATTATCACATTTACTTTTAACTGTGGTAAATAAAATTCAAAAATAACTATTCACCAAATATTATTTTCATCTTATTGAACCTAATTTTACTTAATGATGTCAATCGTGTCTCTTGGGTTTTTGAAATTAAATTCACATGAGCATTAAAATTAAATTTTATGCAAATTTTCTAACGTGCATAGAAGGTGGGTAAAAGGTGTTAAAAATCCTATAAAATATTATACATCTATTTTTATTATAAAATGACTCAAATGAATTATATTGAAATAATATAGGTATTACGTATCTATTTTGACTTAAAATAAATTTAAATAAAATAAATAATTATTTAAATAAAAAGTTGGTTTTAAAATAATAACGAAGTGTTTTTCACTATTCATCAAAAATTGAATATTTTCAGAAAAATAACAAAAATTTACCATAAACTAATTTTGATATTATAAATCCAAAACTGATGTCTATTTTAACAAATTTTTAACCTAGATGTTTTATTAATTAATTTAATATAAATTCCCGTTGTCAAAACCAGAAAGTGGATTTTTTAGAAATAAAAACTATCAAAAGATTGATATATGTTTATATCCGGTTTTAAAGTGAAATTACTTCCAATGGCCAACATTAGATTAACTGATAAAAATATAATTTAATTATACTTGAAAACTATTCAAATGTATAATTTAACACGATAAATTATTTTTATTATAATCTTGTTTTCAATTAAAATTTAGTATCTTTCACTATTCATCAAAATATGGAAGTTATCAGAAAAACACCGAAAACTTATCCAAACTAAATTTTTATGTCCTTACTCTAATGAAGAGTTTAATTTCATAAAATTGAAAATATAAAAGTGTCCAATATTGGATTTAGAAAGGGTTCACCATTAAAAGGCTGAAAAACTACATTTTTTAAAAAAACACTTCTTTTATCAGAAAAAAAGAATTTCTCCTTATATTATGTATAAGAAACATAAAATATGAATGTTAAAACTATATGGGTTATATATAAAATTCAAATTTTAGTTATTAATAAACATAACCTCTTCATAAACGGTTAGTTTAATAGGTCGCGGTGCGCTTGAACTCGGTGTATCTCACATCGCACGCTACTATATTATTCAAAGATAAGTGTACTGTGGAAGCTTGGGGTGTTTCATTTTTCCTTCCTTAAATAAATTACATATTTTCAATTTTAATTTTTTATGAGGAAATATATGGTTATAAAATTGAAATTTCCATTGAAGAAAGCCACATGAGAAATGGGGTTAATAAAATGTAGTTTTAATTAGAGGGAAAGTGAAATGAAAAAGTCACCACCAAATTGGGATTTAAAATAGGATAACATTAGGGGTAATTATAATTGGAAGATAAAATAAATATTTATAAGGATTTATTGAGTTCATCAATCACAAACAAGTTAATGGAAAATTGAGGGGCCCAAAGCAAAAAATCTATGATGAATAACGTACGGTATTAAGAAAATACATTTTTGGGATTAAGATCTTTTCCCTAAGGTTTAAGAATTAATTTCTTAATAGAATAAGAAAAAAAATACTTGATAAGTATAGTTCCATATTTTAACTAATTTCTACCACAAACTCATTTTTCACTCTAAACGATGAGTATTCAAGATGGAATGGTCACACCTGAAGCACTAGAATCAACTTATAGAGAATCACATAATCCAAAAAGGATGAACTATATATTTTACTTGTCCTTAGACATTAAACAAAACCAAAATGGTTAGTTCAAGATTATATGATCCCCAAAACGGATAATACTTTAGAGAAAGAAATACTAATATTAATTTCTAAAATTAAACCAACAATACCCGAATTGGAATAAATACCATTTAATAAACAATTTTATTTAAAATCCTTCAATATAATCCAAACTATGTTTGAAACCCAAAACTAAGAATAATTTTATTATGTAGTCTTCCATGTTAAATTGTATTT
This sequence comes from Viscum album, assembly GCA_963277665.1. NCBI lineage: Eukaryota > Viridiplantae > Streptophyta > Magnoliopsida > Santalales > Viscaceae > Viscum > Viscum album. Next base: position 1,349,827,771 of record OY728153.1, on the reverse strand, counting down.
CCAAAGAACATCGACTACTCTTAAAGTCACACACTTAAAATTAACTAAACTAATCACATATTCTCTATGGTAGGTTAATAATTTCCTTAAATAATCCAAATCTCTATAAATCCATAATAAAAACATAGATAAAAATCCACCATTATTCCTCAAATGAAATCCACTAGTATTCTATCATCCTTAGACATATAGTGTTCCAACAGAGTGAACGTCTTCCAAAATAACATTTAGCACTAAATCGCCCAATCATTTTCCTACACTAAGATATCTATTGGATAAAACATAAGATCCCAAATCCACTTATTATTGATCAATAAAATAATTTAACTAAAAATAAGTAGTCACACTAACTAGGGACTTCAAGTAGTCCAATGGTAGGTAATAAATCTCAGTCTCACTTTGGTTGTGGGTTTAATTACCGTAGCTTTTCCTGACACGACGTTTTTTCACACATTCTGTATGTTTTCCTTTTTCAAAAACTATATTTTATAACATTCTCAAAATGAGATACATTCCTCAAAAATAACCATAAATTAATTTAACCACAAATGTTATCTCATACCTCTTAATTTCATCCCAAAAATTAATAACCATTAATTGCCTCAAATTTAAGGATCATATAGACCCAAATGGTTATTTATAACTATATCCAAAAAAGAAAAGATAATTCTTCCTGGAATAGTATTTTCACATAACAAACTGCAGGATTACACATGCAAGAGAAAAGTCTTCCAAATCAATCTCATCAACAGAGAGAACTAATAATTTTAAACATTTCGACATCCATTTATATCCACAAAGGTTCTTCCATGACCAAGAGTTTATACTATATAATAGGGCATTGAATTGAGTAATTCCCAGGTCCACTAAAGGTATAACAAATTACTATAAATGGATTCTCGAGATCATTTTTATTTTCTTCCATGGAACTCTTCATTTTTCCTTGTAAATTCATTAATTTATGTCCTTCTTTCCCACACTTAAAGAATTCCTTTGTTCCATTGAGACACTTTCTTGTGTGTCTCCTTCCACATTTCGTACATGATGGGAATTGAGCTTTATTTTCTCTATGGTCTCCACTACGGGAGCTCTTATCATTCACTATCTTTCTCTTATTTGTTGAGTGTAGGAGTTAGTTAATATATATTTTTCTGATCATATTTTTGGAAAAATGATTCTGCATGAACACAATAACTTTTTCACCTATTAATCTTCCATTTTGTTTATCATATCCACCATTATTCCCACCGTGTACATCGTGTTCAATGTTACTATGACTTTCTTATAATCCAACCATTTACTAAAATCATAAATCATTGTGTGAGTAATAATATTCATAAAATCATTTAGATAATATCATGACACGTTATTTTCAATCAAAAACACCTTTGGATAGTCCAAGGTTATTTATTCTCATCTTATATTAAAATCCACAAAATCAGTTTGTAAGGAAAATGTGAATTATCCTAATCATATACCCTAGTAGTGTCATAACCATGAGTGAAATAAGTCTCATTATCGTGCACCAGTTCTCGTTCGAGTCTAGATTAAAGTGGTGTTTTTGGGTTTTACCCCTAGGTACATCTGTTCCAGAGCCGCCTCTACCAGCTTGTATCCTGACAGGGATGTATTTCATGGAAAACCTACATGATATATATATTACCAAAAATTTTGGATGTTCATCTTTACTAATCCCCAAATTGTGTCTTAGGGTAATGTTCTCTAATCAGAGTTTTTCTAAATCTAGTTTCCATGGTTTGTACTAAACTTATTCTAATAATAACTATAATTCCCCGACCCCAGATACCTAGAGTCAGTGCATTATTAAAAAACATTGGCATGATACAAGGAATCATGTCCCTAAAGACCAGTCAGTTTATTAGCCTTGGAAGTTATAGTTATAAACATAAAATTTTCAGTAAATTATTAAATTAAAAACAAAAAAATATTGTCTCCTTTGAACACATTCATATCCCTTAGACTATCCTTACATGTTAGTTATAATATAATTCTTTGCATCTTAGGAAAAATAAAACATAGAAATGGGTGATTTAAGATGCTTAGTAAGGATAACAATATACCAGAAACATTCATAAATAAGCATAAATATTTAAGGCAATGTATAAGACTAAAACAAAATTCCTTTAAAATTAAACTTAAGCATGATATAGAAAATATAAATCAAATAATTCCATTTAATTATTCACATAGATATTCTACTAGTCAAATAATAACATGTATTTTCAAAATCTAATTTCATAATGATGGAATGGATAATTACAGACCTCATAACCACATAGTCAGGGCCTCGTGCCAAGACTAAAAATAAGATTTGTCAAGGCCTTGTGCCAAGACACTAGTTTTTCAGATTAGACCTACCGATGCATCGAGGAGCTATAGAGGTATCTATACATCACTTAATAAGTCCAATGCATTCCTCATGTAAAAATGTTGAAACATAATCTAACATTCGTATTAAAACTAGCATACAAAATGTCGATATTTTAACCACAAACCAAGAATTGTATAAAAAATAGAACATCCACAGTCAAACATAATTCATTCAATAAAATATTTGTAGATTTTATCAACCTCAATCAAGAATAATGAAGGATATTGACATAGATGAAAATAATCAGAAAAACTATTTGAGAGAAGTATCCCCCTTTTTTTGAAACATTTAAAATTCTCACAATTTATCAAGAAACTGTTAAAAATATATTTTTGAATAAAATTTCACTTACCACTTTGAAACTTTTAAAAAGAATTTTAATTTTAAAACATCCATGTCCATATAAATCATTCCTTAAACCCATTTTTAAATCATGGACATTAATGAGAAATATTTAGAAGAATAAATCATTAAAACATTTAAAGTGATATTTTAGTTATAGTTTATTACCCAATGAGAGACATTTTAATAAAAGTAACTATGGTAATCAAAATGTTATAATATCATGAGAATAAATGGATTCCTGTTATACTATGTTAAAGTACAGTATATACACCATATAAAAGTGAATTGGCGCATAACAACAAAAAAGTCTCAATGGAAGGTAAATTGAGATGAAATCCCTTATTATAAAGACCCTATCCTTATGTTAAGGATAAATCGATGACATAATTATTTGTGAAAAATATAAATACACTCAGTTTCATTAGATATTCAATGTAAATAAATTAGTGGACATTCACACATATTCTTGTAACAACTACACCGATGACTTGGATGTTTAAGTCAATGAAGGGAAATTCAGTTAAGATTAATCTTATCAAGTTCATATCAATGACTTGAGAATTTGTCAATGGATTTATTATGTGTATCAAAATTATATCCACTCAAAGGGAAGTGGAAATTGTTATATAAATAAATAAATAGTGATTCCACACATAATCTTGGATTAAATTAATCAATGAAGTTTGCGTAAAACTCAATGAGTGGGAATCGAAATTAAAAATTCCCTTACTAATTTGGTAACTTACAAAACATACACCCCATTAAATAAGGATCATAAAATGAAGTTGTAAATACCCATAAATTGATGTATATTACACAAATAACACAGTTATGGTTAGTGCATACACCACACAAAATGAAATATTGGCAAATATAGCGTGAATCTCATGGGAATAAAAAGTGAGATGAAAACCCATTACCATGTAAATTTCTTTAGTTGAGGGTAAGTTAACCTATATTATTGGGGTGAAATAATTGTTATTAAATTATAAAATAACCATATACATAAATATGATATCATATAAGATCTTTTAATATTGCTTTGTTAATATTATTTATGTAGTATCATTGTTTCGGGTGTTAACTGATCCATTTTTTCATATGTTTTGTTACGTAAGTCATGTTTTTTACAGATATGATGCATTTTATTTATATCCAAAATGATATTATGTTCATAAACATTATTTTTTATTCATAAAATGATATTTATTCCTGAATGGTTACGATGGGAAATGAATCTCATCACGTTTGTGGAGACTGTAATTAGTGCGTACGCACGAGCAAAAATATAATTCTATTAATGGTGAAATCGTTTATAATTGGATGATATATCATATATACACAATAAATAAAATTTTTTATTTATTATTTACATCAATTGTACTTATTATTATACCCATCCAAATAATTAAGTGTTGAATAACAAAATACACCACGATGTTGAGACAGTAAGTCGTACGTTCGCACGTACGGTGACATTGTCATTCAAAGTATAGATAGAATAATGAATATTGTTGTACCATATTTCTAATAACATCATAGTATTTAGAAGTTACTGGATTTATTATCTTGGTATGTAAACCACAAAGAAAGAGTAAGTGGAAGAGGAAAAGAACATTGAAAGAGGTGATTAAATAATTACCTCTTCATCGGGTGCTTCCTTTTGATTTGATCAAAAGGGATTTTTAGGATGACTTCTGATAAAATTAAGGACTCTAGGTTGAAGTCAGTGTAGTTGGGAATATATTTGTGTAGGTTTTGGCAGAGCCAAATGGCTTTGTAGGTGTGATTTTGAGAGATGGAGAAGTACCCTTTTATAAGAGTGATGAGGGTCACTTTTGGAAAACCATGAAATATTATTTTATTATACAATCATATTCGGTTTATAATGGCTTAAAAAGGATTTAGTTTGAGTCTATGGTGGTTATGGGTCAAAAAACTCTCAAGCAATTGGTTTTAGAATGGTTTAGGTCACCGTATTAACCACATCTTTTAGATTTAACACTTGGTTAAATAGTATAACATTTACCAAGTATCCTTGTACTTTTATATTATATTGTTAATAAACATACTATAAAATGTCATTAAAACCCCAAGTGGTTCATTAATGAATGATTTATTATTATATAAGTCTTTTTCCAGAACCATATATTTTTATGTCTATTATATAATTTAGTAATATAGTATTTATTTTAAAAACTCATTTATGTCAATTTTGACATTATTTAGTGTTTGGTTTTTGTGAAAGTCATAAAAATATGATTTCTTCTAAGAAAATAAATTTAATAAACTATAACATGTATTAGTAACCTAAAAAATTTGTAGAATGCATCAAGATATTAAATTTAAATTTATTTTAATATTTATAATATCAATTAGTTTAATCATTCATTAATAAGGTAATTACTGCATCATCATTGTGTCATGATTAAATTTTATTATTTAATTTCTAAAAATTATAAATAAAATACTATAATTTATTAAATCTTCTTATATTTCTAATGAATATTTATAGTCAAAATTATCTTATGTATAAACCTATACTAAAAATGTTTTAGTTATTAAAATTAGAATATAAAACTTTTAACTCTTCTTTAAATAAAATAATAATAATTCACATAATCTAAACCAAGTGAACCAAAGGATCATATTTTATGCCTAAGGATTATTTTGGCTGAAATACACTTATCCAATACAATTATGACATGTTTTAGGGTAATTATAATATCATTTTTACCTTTAATTACACTATATACCTTTAACCGTGGTAAATAAAATTCAAAAGAAACTCTTCACTAAAAAATTATTTTCATCTTATTGAATAACATTTTACTTACTGATTTCAACCATGTCCCTTGGATTTTTGAAATTCAATTCAAATAAGTGGTAAAAATATTTTTCATGCAAATTTCCTAACTTGTGAAGAAGGTGGGTGAAAGATGTTCAAAAAATTCAATAAAATTTTGTAAATATAATTTTATTATAAAATGACTCCAATGAATTAAATTGAAATAATATAGGTATTATTTAACTATTTTGACTTAAAAAAAAATTAAATAAAATAAATATTTATTTAAATAAAATTTGGGTTTTTAAACAACAACGCATTGTTTTTCACTATTCATCGAAATTTTAATGTTTTCAGAAAAATACAAAAAAACACCCTAAGATAATTTTGATATTCTGAATCCATAAATGATGTCTATTTTACCAAATCATAAACATACATGTTTATTAATTAATTTAAAATTTACTCTCATTGTCAAAACTAGAAATCAGGTTTTTGAGAAGTAAAAAAACTATCAAAAGATTGATATGTGTTTATGTCTATTTTAAAATTGAAATTACTTCCAATGACTGGAATTGGATTAAATGATAAAAATATAATCTAATTATACTTCAAAACCATTCAAATGTATAATTTAACACTATAAATTATTTTTATTAAAAACAATTTTTTCAATTAAAATTTAGTATCGTTCACTATTCATAAAAATATGGAAGTTATCATAAATCACAAAAAAATATATCCAGAATAAATTTTATGTCCCTCTTCTAATGAAGAATTTTATTTCATCAAATTGAATATATAAAATTATCAGATATTGGATTTTGAAAGGGTTCTCCATTGAAAGACAGAAAAACTATTTTTTTAAATACTTATTTTATATGAAAAATTGAATTTGTCATCTTATTATGTCTAAGAAAAAAAAAGATGAATGTTAAAAGTATATGGGTTATATAAAAAATTTAAAATTTTATTGTTACTATTAATAACCTTTTTCTAAATGGAATGTTTGATAGGTCATGGTGTGCTTGTACTCGGTGTTGTGTACATCGCATGCTATTGTGTTATTCAAAGAGAAGCATACTGTGGAAGCTTGGGGTGTTACATTATTCCCTCCATCAATAAATTTCATCCTCACAATTTGAATTTTTCTTCGGAAATAAATGCTTAAAAAATATAAGATACTTTTGTTGAAAACCCACATTAGAAATACGGTTCATAAATTTTAGTCTTAAAAAAAGGGAAATGGAAATGAAAAAGTCACCTGTAAATTAGAATTTTGAATACGAGAACACTGTTGGAAATTATAATTAGAGGTAAAATGTAAATATTTATATGGAGTGATTGAGGTTATCAATCACAATCTTTTGAATGGAAAATTGAGGACCTCAAATCCCTAAATCAATGATAAATAATTTAAGGTATTAGGATACTAAATTTTTGGGTTTAAGATCCTTTATATAAGGTTTAAGAATTAATTAATTCATAGAATAAGAAAAAAATACTTGATAAGTAGAGTTCCATACTTTATATAATTTCTACAAAAAAATCATTTTTCACTCCAAAATATGGGTATTCCAGATGAATTGGTCTCATATGAAGTGCTAGAATCAACATATAGAGAATCACGTAATCCACAAAGGATGAACTATTTATTTCCATTGTCTTTAGAGATTATCCAAAACTAAAATGGTTATTACAAGATCATATGATCCCTAAAAAGGATAATCCTTTAGAGAAGTAAATATTAATCTTAATTTCTAAAATTAAAACAACAATACCCAAATTTCAATAAATACCATTCAATAAACAATTTTCCTAAACATCCTTTAATATAATTCAAACTATTATTGAAATCCAAAACTCCGAGTAATTTGATTACATAGTCTTCCACGTTATATTGTATCTCCAAATAACATCGACTACTCTTAAAATCGAATACTTAAAAGTAATTAACGTAATCATATATTCTCTATGATAGGTTAATCATTTCCTTAAATAACCCAAATAACTATAAATCCAAAATAACAATATTGATAAAAATTCACCATTACTCCTATAATGAAATCTCATAGTATTCTATTATCCTTAGACAATTAGTGTTCCCAAAAGAGTGAATGCCTTCCAAAATAACATTTATCATTTAATCACCAAATCATTTTCTAACACTAAGGATATCCATTTGATAAAACAAAAGATCCCAAATCAACTTATTATTGATAAATAAAAAAATTTAACATAAAATATTTTTTCACACTAACCAGGGACATCACATAGTCCAGTTGTTGGTGAAAATTCCCAGTCGAACTTTGGTTGTGTGTTTGATTCCCATACCTTTTCTTGACGTGGTGGGTTGTCACAAGGTTTAGGTGTTGTCTTTTTCCGAAAACTATATTTTATAACATTCCCAAAATGCGATAAATTACTCAAAATAACCATAACATAATTTAACCACAAATGTTATCTCATACCTCTCATTTTCATTCAAAAGATTAATAACCGGTAATTGCCCCAAATTCAAGGATCATATAAACCCAAATAGTTATTTATAACTATATATACAAAACTGGAGGAGATGATGGAGAAATGCGTGGAAAAGTCTTTGACTTGGATCTGATAATTCAATGATGATCAAATTTTGGCCAAATATTGATGCAAAATCGATTAGATTGATCTAGAATGGTAATGATCGTTTCCTCCTCATCATACTGATCCAAGAGATGGCACTGGTTCAACTATTCTTCCCCACAAAGGGATCTCCTTTGCGGAAGAACTGTCAAATCCTTCCTCTAATGCAGGCACTCAAAGAAAATCACCTATTATAAAGAGGTCTGGAGATGAAGGTATTACCATTTTTGTGGATCAATATGTGGTTAAACAAATAATGGAGTGGTGCAAATTTTCAACACTTGGTTTCATCTCTTGTGAAATAGGTGCGAGGCCTTAGTCATTATCAGATCTTAAGAAACCCATCTCTAATTGATAGAATATATGAAAATGGCATCTGATTCTTCTGGGAAAGGGATAATTTCATGTTATACTATAGAAAAAGGAGGATTTTAATGAAATATGGAGATATAGAACTTAAAATCTTAAACCAGGAGTCTTTCACATCTCAGGATGGGATGCAAATTTTAATCTGTTAACACAAAATCAATCAATTTCTCAAATTTGGGAAAGTATTCATGGACTTCTATAGATATATTTTCATACTAAAATACATATTTATCATTCCACTAACTTTTCCACTCCCCTACGAATTGACCTGAGATATATTAGTGGAGACATGGGACTCTATGCCAGAGTGTTCATATAGATTCATCACATCCTGAGCGTGTTTTACTGGATGTCAATGAAAATATTTTTGAGGAAAGGTTTGAATTTGAAAACATGCCTAAATCTTGTGATCAAGGCAGGATTGTGGGTGATTTCATTGAAAAATATTGCATTGTTCAAAAGATGGTCCAAACTAAAATAAAATGTACCTCATGGAATGAGGTCCCAAGAAAGGAAACGGATGCTTTTAGGAAGTATGTTAAGAAATATGATATTAGGACCTCAAAGAAAGTTGCATTTGTGCAATCAGGGGAGGCCAGTAGGTCCTGGGATAATTTTTTTGAAGAAGAAGAGCAAGGTTGTATCCACGAAGCCCACCAAATAAGAGGTTTATATAAAAATGATGAATGATCTAAACAACAGGTCTTCTCAGATGGAATTTTTTAGTTAGTGATTAATACACAATATGATGAGTTCACTCTAGTGCTAATTATTGAAAATATCATGCATGACATAGATAAAGTCACTGATGATATAATTGAATGTACGTTTTCTCCATTGCTGAGAGAGAATGCATTGATCTTAGATGGAATTTCAAACCAGAATGTGGATACACCCTCTAAAAGAAAAATCAGAGATAACACTGTAAATTCTGTTCCTCATTACAATGCAGTTACCCCATGGCATAGATTTCCCCTTGATGATTCCCGAAAGAAAGAACTGATAATATCTGGAAGGAAAAATGTTTTATAAAATTCAGAAAAAAGGTGGTTGCACCCCCCAAAAAAATCATAATTAGGATTATATTTTGGAAATGCTATGGATTAGCCAATAGTGGCACTTTAAGATTCCTTAAGCTGTTATCAGGTAAATATAAACCTAATCTTATTTGGATTTCTAAACCAAAAACTAGGGGATCCACCTCTAGTCCCACTCTCGTTGGACATGGCTATTCACTTCTTACCTCTATACAGGAAAATGATCGAGATATGTTATGGATTCTAGTTCATAATAGTGTTAATAATCCTATTATTCTCTTAGTGGACAAGTAGGTCATCACGTGTAGGTTTACTATATCTAGTTACAATATTGTCTTCTCCATGGAATATGCCTCCAATAATTGTTCTAATCGAAAATATCTCTAGACACACATCCTAAATTTGTCCACTTCTAAATCTGATGCTTGGGTGGTAATGGGGGACTTCAACGATGTCCTTCATGCTGATGAAAGGCTTGGAAATTCTTTTCGTGTAATGTCTATGAAGGATTCCATATCCTGTATCGATGAATCAAATCTAATTGAAATTAACCATCTTGGGGCCAAATACACTTGGTACAGAAAATATTTGAACATCATGAGAGCTAGCAGGATTGATCAAGCCTTTGTTAATGAGAAAATACTTAATAGATGGTAAACCATTTCATGTGTCACTCTAGAAAGGCACAACTCATATCATCATCAAATTATAACAATCTTTATTGAGAATGTTGAGGGACATCCTCTCCCTTTTTCGTTTAACAATGCTTCGACCAATATTCCATAATTTTCCCGACTTGTTAGGGACACTTAGGCCCCTGAATATTACAACAATAATATGTTAGCTACTATTCTAATTCTTCGTACTCTCAAGCTGAAAATGAAGCACTAAAGTAAGAGCAAGTTCAGCACTCTTGAGCAGGAGATTGATGCTCTTGAAAACACATTACAAGAAATACAGAAATCACAGACCCCCAAGGATTTCTCTAGTGATGATGAGTAAGAGGCTAATGTTTCTCCAGAAATGAAAAATATGGTGTTTCTTAGGGACAACATTAATAAAGAGATATTCAAATTACAGTGTCTTATATATGTAGATAGAAATAAAAAATTCTACAATGTGATTAAAATATCCAAAAGGGATAGTATACCTATATCTCTATTAAGGTATGGAAATGTTATCTTGGATGATAGAAAAATTCTCTCAAATCATGTTTTCTACTTCTATAAAACACTCTTGAATGGTCCTAGTAGAGATTCTCAATTAATGGAAGGTATTATCTAAAAACTATTCATTGAAGCTAATAACACCCTCCTAACGAAAATACCTATTGTTATTGAAATCAAAGATATAGTGATGGGACTTCAAAAAGGAAGCTCTCATTGACCATATAGTTCCATAAATCAGTTATTTCAATATTATTGGTATGATATTCAAAATGATGTTTGCACATTTTTTAAGAATTTTTGCACTGATGGATCTCACTTTCATGGCCTTAATCCTCAATTCATTGCCTTAATTTATATGGTTGAGAATGAAAGTGACATCAGTCAATTCATGCCAGTTTCTCTCATAAATACTATACATAAAATCATTACCAAAATTATGGGAAATCATATTGAAAACATCTCTGATAAAATCATCTCTTGGCAACAGTGTAGATATGTCCAAGGAAGGAGGATCCAAGACTATATTATTACTACCTCATAATGCATTAATATTATCTATAAGACTACAAGTGGTGGGAAAATTTCTCTTAATATGGATATCAGGAAATCCTTTGACATCCTTGAATAGAGTTTTATTAGTCGAGTTTTGAAAGAGTTTGGATTTCACACAAATTTTATACGGTGGATTTATAAGTTTCTCACATCTCCATCCTTATTAATGGCTCACCAGAAGGGTATTTTAAGTGCTCAAGAGGTGTGAGGTAGGGAGACCCTCCCTCTAATATTATTTTTGCTATTACAGATGAATATCTTATTAGAATCATTAATTACAAAGTTGACAATGTAGAAAAAAATAAATTCGAGAAGCAAGAGGTATCTATTCCCACTCTCACTTACTTTTTGCGAATGATATTATTCTCTTATCTGAAAAGGATATGAGGAACATTCGACAAGTTAAGAAAGAACTTATTCATTATTAAAAGTTCTCTAGACAGGAAGTCAATTGGATAAAAAATTTCATTTATTTTGGGGAAAATATTGATGCAACTAGAAAGAACCACATGATGAAAGATTTTTGAATAAGACAGGGGTCCCTGCCTTTTAATTACCTTGGGGTCCCAATGTTCCTTGGATGACCTTGTTCCTTCTATTTTAATGAAGTGTTGAGTGGGGTTAGAAGAACCCTCTTTACATGGAAAGGAAAATCTCTGTCAATGGCAGGAAAGATTTTTCTTGTTAAGCATGTGATTGTTTCAAAATTGGTTTACACCTTCATTGTGTATCTGTGAAATGTATCCATCATCAAAACTCTCAACTCACTTATGAGGAATTTTTTTTTTGGAGTGGTAGAATTCTAGAATGAAAATTTATTGTCACAACTTGGAAAAAAATTTGTTTATCACAGGAGATAGGGGTATTGGGAATAAAAACATTGAACTCTTCAATTTTTTCCTTCAGACTCAATTTATTTGGAGGCTGATTAATCTCAAATATCACTCCCTTAGTTTTCTCAAAAATAAATTTCTAGGAAAACTACTTCAATGGAAGATTAGGTATATGTAATACTCGGTCTGGACAAGTCTTAGAATGATCTTCTGAAAGATTAATATTCATTCACATTGGTTTGTCAGTGCCAATCCTTCTCTGAAATTCATGAAGGATAATTGGATAGGATCTCTTTTAATTTAAAATGTCGATATTACTGATATTGATATTGATTATAATGCCTCTATACAAATTATGCTTTAGAATATCAATTCCATGACACCTCAAATTGTAATGAAAGTCTCAGATTACAACTTCCTCAAAACTGATGATATGATAATATGATAACCGAGAAAAAAATGAAATTATTGATTCCAAACTTTTTTATAATCATCTTCTGCCATGAAATGGCCCTCGGTTTCTGAATTGTTACAAACAGTGGATCCAACCATCCTATTTTACACTTTTATGGCACCTCTATTTGGGAATGCTTTCAGTTGAAAATATTCTATAGAAGGTCAGCATCTCTTTATGCTCTAGGTGTTCACTGTTTCATCAGCATAGGGATGATATAAATCATTTATTTCTATCCTGAAAGATGGATTCATCCCTTTGGAAATTAGTTTTCAGTGTATTTGAAGTTCATTTGCTACATGTCCAGGATATTATAGACATTCTCTAATACATTTCAACGGTACCTCCATCAAAACAGACTTGCATTATTTTCTTGGTAGCTTGTGTGGAGACAATATACTTTATTTGGATGAGAAGTAATAAATTTCGACGTAAAAATGCCACTTTCAATTACAATTCTTCTCTCTCAAAGATTCTGTTGGAGACACAAATGGAAAAAAACCTCCATGTTGTGCATTGTGATAATACAATTAATGACTTTTATATCTTAGGGAAATTTCAACTTCAAGTTATTTATCCTAACCCACTTTTCACCATTGAGGTCTTATGGTCTCCTACTTTTGTAGGATGGATCAAATGAAACTTGAATGGTGCCTCATGAGGCAACCCCGATCCTTCTGGATATGGCATTGCTTTCACAGATTATAATAGTGATTTCTTAGAAGGGGTCTTTGAACCTTGTGGATGGGTCACTACTCTGGAAGAAGAAATGATGTCTCTTATCACCGTAGTGAATTTGGCTCATCAAAAAAATTGGGATAGAATATGGTATTAAAGCAACTCATCCACAATCGTTCAAGCTATCAGAATAGGGAAAATTCATCATGATTGGAGACTCACATCCAAATGGATTAAATGCCTTAATATCCTTGCTTCAAAGCAATACAACATAACTCATGTCTATTATGAACCTAATTATCTTGTTGAAAGCCTTATAAACATGGGGATCTCTACACACTCTTGTAATCATATTCTCAGTATTAAATGTGATATGCTCACTATTTTCCAAAGAGATAAATGTAAATTTCGGACCTTTGTTCATTTGTAATATTCTTCTTTCCTCATTAATGAAACTTTTCTACTTTCTCTTTTAAAAAAACTATATCCCATAAGAAAAGATAATTCTTCCTAGGATTGATTTTTCACAGAAAAAACAGCATGATTACACATACAAGAGAGAATATTCCAAAGTAATCTCATCAGAAAAGAGTACTAATACTTTTAAACATTTTTTCATCCATTTATTTTCATATAGGTTCTTCCTTGACCAAGAGGATATCCTATATAATAGGGCATTGACTCTGGTAATGACCAGATCCCCTATATTTACAGAAAATGACTGTAAGTGGATTCTTGGGATCATTTTTATTTTCTTCCATAGTACTCTTCATCTTCCCTCGGAAATTCCTTACTTTATGTCCTTCCTTCCCACACATAAAGCATTTAGTTGTTCCATTGAGATACTTTCTTGTGTCTCCTTCAACATTTCCTACATGACGGAAATCGAGCTTTCTTTTCACCATGGTCTCCACTACTAGATCTCTTATCTTTCGCCACCTTTCTCATCATTTTTGAGTCCAAGAGTTGGTTAATATATATTTTGTTGATCATATTTTTGGAAAAATGATTTGTCATGAACACAATGTCTTTTACGCCTATCAAAATTCTATTTAGTTGTTAATTTCAACCACTTTTCACACCTTGTACATCATGTTCAATGTTACTATGACTTCCTAGGAATCCAGCCATTGACTAAAACCAGAAATCATTGTGTGAGTAATAATATGCATTAGACCATTTATAGAATATCATGAAACCTTATTTTCTATCTAAAACACCTTTGAATTTACCAAGGTTATTTATTCTCATCTTATATTAAAATCCTTCCAATCAGTTTGTAAGGAAAATGTGAATTATCCTAAGCATATCCCCAAGGAGTGTCGTAACCAATAGTGTTGCAAGGCCCATTGTCGTGCACCAATTCTCTTTCGATCCTTTCTCAAAGTGGCATTTTTGGGTTTTACCCCTAGGTACACTGGTTCTAGAGATGCCTCTACCAGCTCGTATCCAAATAGAGATGTATTGCTTAGAAAACCCATATAATATTTCTATTAGAAAATTTTTTGGAAGTTCTTCTATATTAATCCCCAAAGTCTATCTTAGTGTAATGTTCTCTAATCAGAGTTTTTCTAAATCTAGTTTCCAATGTTTGTACTAAACTTCCTCTGATACCAACTGTAATACCTCGTCCCTAGTTACTCAGATTTAGTGCATTATTACATAAAATTGTCATGATACAAGAGAGGATGTCTTGAAAGAGCAATCATTTTCATAGCCTTGGATGTACTAGATACAAACATAAGTTTTAAATTACATAATAAAACCAAAAACAGTAACAACATTGTCTCCTTTGAACACATTCATATCCCATAGAATATCCCTACAGGTCTGTCATAATATATTTCTTTGCATCCTGCGAAAAATAAAACATAGAAAGGGGTGAGCTCATGTTCTCAGTAAGGATAACAATATAGCAAAAACATTCATAAATAAGGATAAACAATTAAAGAAATGTATAAGACAAAAACAAATTCCTTTTAAACTTAGACTTCAGTATAATATGGAAAATATAAATCAAATAATTTCATTTACTTATTCACATGGATATTCTAATAGTTGAATAATCACACATAATATTAATAGTTAATTTCATAATGATGGAATGAAAAACCAGACATCATAACCACATATTCAAGGCCTCATGCCAAGACTTCAAATAAGATTTTTCAAGGCCTTGTTCTAAGACACTAGTTTGTCTCATGAGACCTACCGATGCATCAAGGAGCTATAGTGGGCTCCACACATCACTTACTAAGTCAAATTCATTCCACATATGAAAAGTTTGAAACCTAATTTAATCATTCGTTTTAAAAATATCATAATAAATGACAATATTTTAACAAAAAACCATGAATTGTATAAACATTTCACATCAACAGTCAAACATAACTCATTCAATACCATATGGAAGATTGTATCAAACTCGATAAAGAATAATAAAGGATGGTGGCATAAATAAAAGTAATTAGTAAAATTATTTGAGAGAAATATCCCCTTTCTCTGGAAAACATTCAAAAGTCTCACTATTTATCAAGAAGCTATTAAAAATAGATTTTTGAATCAAAGTTTCTCATACCACTATAAAACTTTTAAAGGGAATTTTAATTTTAAAACATCCATGTCCATATAAATCAATACATAAAACCATTTTTAAAAAATGGACTTTAATGAGAAATATTTTAAAGAATAAATCTTTAAAACATTTAAAATCATATTTTTGTTAGAGTTCCTAACAAAATTAGAGACATTTGAATTCAAATAATTATGGTAATAAAACATTATAATATCATGATAATAAAGGTATTAATGATATACTAAGTAATTTTTTTAAATGTTTGGGGCAAAAGCATCATTTATTATTAAAGAAAAGCAAATACCTCTTTAACTGGGTAGAGGGAGACCCTTACATAGCACAAAGGCCCAGTGGGCATTTAGCCCATTACATGGCCCGTAGGCCAATTTTTTTGGCCCAAAGCCCATTCTGTGAATATTACTACTACAGTACTTGTGCTTCTACAGTACCGCACAGTACCCACTACTGCTACAGTACTCAGTCGCCACTATAGTGCACATCGCTGCTACAGAGCCACCGCTGCTACAGTACCTGCACCCCATGGGTTTTGAACCCCCAATTTTTCAGCTATAATTAAGGGGTGCTGACCAATAATCCAAACCCCAACTACATGATATAAAAATTCAATGTATAGTATATACACTATATTAATGTGAATTGGGGTATAATAACAAAGAAGTCTCAATGGAATGTAAATTGAGATCAAATCCCTTTTAAGACTGTATCATTATGTTAAGGATAAAACAATGACCTAATTATCTATGAAAAAATTTAAATACCATCAACATGATTGGATATTCAGTGTAAATCAATCTGAGGAAGTTTACACATATTCTAGTTACAACAACACCAATGACTTAGATATTTAACTCAATAAATATAAATTGAGTTAAGATTGCTCTTATCAGGTTTGTATTGACAACTTAAGAATTTATCAATGGAGTGATTAGGTGTATAAAATGTATATCCATGCAAAGGAGAATGTAAATTACTACATAAATAAATAAATAGTGATTTCACACATAATATTGGATTAAAAAAATCAATGATGTTTGCGTAAAACCCAATGAGTGGAAATCGAAATTAGAAATTCCCTTACTGATTTGGGAACTTACAAAACATACACCCCATGAAATAAGGATCATAAAATGAAGTAGTAAATACCCATAAACTAAATTATATTACATAGAGAACACAATCAATTATAGTACAGACACTACAAAAAAGTAAATAGTGGAAAATTCTACATGAATCTCAAGGGAATAAAAAGTGAGATGAAAACCCCTTACCTTGTACTTTTACTTATTTGAAGGTATGTTAACCTACTGTATAAGGGTGAAATAAATTTTATTAAATTATAAAAGGAACATATAAATCAATATGATATCATATATTATCTTTTAATATTTCTTTGTTAATAATATTTCAATAGTATCATCGTTTCTGGTGATAACTGATTCATTTTTCTTTATATGTTTGGTTACGTAAGTCATGTTTGTTATAGATGTGATGTATTATATTTTTATCTAGAATGATATTATGTTCTTATTAATTATTTTTTAATCATAAAATGATATTCATTCTTGAATGGTTAGGATGGGGGATGAATCTTAGTGCGTTCATGGAGACGGTTATCCGTACATACGCACGAGCGACAATACCATTATATTGATGGTTAAATCATATGTAATTGGATAGTATATCATATATTAGGAATCATTAACATGTTTTACTTATTATTTACATCAATTATACATATTATTCTACCCATTAAAATAATTAAGTTTTGAATAACAAACTACACCACGACGTGGAAACGGTAAGTTGTACATACGCACGTATGGTGACTTTGTCATTAATATGATGGATAGAATTGTGAATACAGTTGTAACATATTTATAATAACCTCATAGTATTTATAAGGTACTGTATTTATTATTTTTATATGGAAACAACAAAGAAAGTGTAATTGGAAGAAGAAAAGAATATTGACAGAGATGATGAAATAATTACCTCTTCTTCGGGTGCTTCCTTTTGATTTGATAAAAAGGACTCATTTGGATGTATTTTTATCAAATAAAGAACTCTAGGTTGAATTGAGAGTAGTTTAGAGGATATTGGAGTTGGGTTTGTCTGGGCCAAATGGATTAGGAGGTGTTATTTTGAGAGAAGTGGAAGTAACTTTTTATAAGAGATGTGAGGGTCACTTTAGGAAAACATTGAAATATGATTTTATTATACAATCATATATAGTTTATAATGGATCAAAAGAGTTTATTTTTAGTCAATGGTAGGTATGGGTTTGAAAACCTTTAGAAAATTTGTTTTATACAGGTTTAGGTCCCCATATTAACCTTATCATTTAAATTTAATTCTGGAATAAATTGTTTAAAATTTACCATGTCTTATAGTATTTTTATATTGTATGGATAATAAACCTACTATAAAATCTCAATAAAACACAAAGTGGTTAATTATTGAAATATATATTATTATATAAGTCATTTTTCTGAACCCTATATTTTTATGACAATTATATCACTTAATAATATAGTATTTTTCTTAAAAACTCACTTATGTCAATTTTGATGTTATTTAGTATTTGGTTATTCTGAAAGTCATAAAAATATTCTTTCTTCAAAAAATGATTAATTTAATAAACCCTAACAAGTAATATTAACCTAGATAATTTTTTTAAAGCATCAAAAGTCTCCATTTAAATTTTTTTATTATTTATAATACCAATTATTTTAATCATTCATTAATAAGGTAATTACTACATCATCATTGTGTCATAACTAAATTTAATTATATAATGTCTAAAAACTGTAAATAAAATACAATGATGTTGGAAATTATTTTAACTTTCTAATGAATATTTATAGTCTAAATTATCATATATATTACCCTATATTAAAAATGTTTTGGTGATTAAACTTGTAATTTAACTTTTTTAACTCTTCTTTAAATAAAATAATAATAAATATCCTAATCTAAACCAAGTGGACCAAAATGATCATATTTTATTTATAAGGTTAATTTGGGTAGAAATAAACTAATCCTATAGAATTATGACATGTCTTAGGGTAATTATAATATCATTTTTATATTTAATTACCCTGTTTATTTTATCCGTGGTAAATAAAATTCAAAAGTCATTGTTCCCCAAAAATTATTATCATCTAATTGAACCAAATTTTACCTATTGATGTCAATTGTGTCTCTCGTATTTTAGAAATTCAATTCACAAAAGCGGTAAAATTATGTTTTATGCAAATTTGCAAACGGGCCTAGAAGGTGGTAAAAAGACTATAAATTCAAAAAAAATTATATATCTAATTTTATTATAAAATTTCTCCATTGAATTAAATTCAAATAATATAGGTATTATGTATCTATTTTTACTTAAAATAAATTTAGAGAAAATAAATATTTATTTAAATAAAAAAGTCGGATTTTAAACTATAACGCAGTGTTTTTCACTATTCAAAAAAAATTGAATGATTTCAGAAAAATACCAAAACATCACCCTAAGATAATTTTGATATTATGAATAATCAAATGATGTCTATTTTACCAAATTATAAACCTAGAAGTTTCATTAATAAATTTTAAATTAATTCCCATTGTCAAAACCAGAAAGCGGGTTTTTGAGAAGTAAAAACTATCAAAAGATTTATATGTGTTTATGTATGGTTTAAAAGTGAAATTAATTACAATGACCAAAATTGGATTAAATGATAAAAATATAATGTAATTATAATTCAAAACCATTCAAATGTATAATTTAACACTATAAATTATTTTGATTAAAAAATTGTTATCAATTAAAATTTAGTATCTTTCACTATTAATCAACATATGGATGTTATCAGAAAAACACCAAAAAATTATCCAAACTAAATTTCTAGGTCCCACTTATAAATAAAATTTTAATTTAATGAAATTGAATATATAATAGTTTCAAATATTGGATTTATAAAGGGTTCTCTATTAAAAGGTGGAAAACTGATTTTTTTCCAAAATACTTCTTTTATGAGAAAAACTGAATATGTCCTTATATTATGTCTAAGAAACACAAAATATTAATTTCAAAATTATATAGGTTAAATATAAAATTAAAATTTTGTTATTGATATTCATAACCACTTTCTAAATTACTAGTTTGAAAGGTTATGGTGCGCTTGAACTCGGTGATGCGTAAATCACACGCTTCTGTATTATTCAAAGAAAAGCGTACCATAGAAGAATAGGGTGTTACAACATAAAAAATTATAGATAATATATATGTGTGAGCATGTGTGTGTTAATTATAATTTAATACATAATAATTAATCATGCTTAATAATAAATAATCAATTGTAAATATTTCATTATTCTTTTTTAATAATTTTGTGTGAGTGTTTTTTGTGTGTTTGTGATTGAATATAAATAAAAATAGGTAGTTAACCAACCCATTTATTAGGAAAATAAATTTGAAGATCCCATGTGAGGATTTAATTTTTTTTGTCAATGATGATGGTTTCTTTGATGATAACGAGATATCAATATGTATTGGAAATAAGTTAAGAGGTGAGTGACCTAATGTTAGTGTAAATAGGAAAATAAAATGTATTGATATTTACTAAAGAACTTTTCATGACACATTAAACGTATAATATCCTAAAATATAAACATTAGAGTAATTTTCTTCATGGAAATGAAATATAGGTGTTGATTGATGAACGAACATGATCTGCAATAGTTATCAATGAGTATGGAAGAAGTAAGAAAATGGTATAGTGATGTTTTGTTATTAATGGAAGATAAATATATATAGACTTGTGAATAAATCATCCAAAGGTACATGAGGTTATAGGATTCGAAAATCAATGACAAAAATTTTGGGAGGTATTTTGAGAAGATTTTAAGTCATTGATAATTCCTCAAGTTAAATTAAAGAAATTATGAATTAAATTAAGTTGAGTCTATAATATAAATGTTAGGGATAAGAATAAGAATGTAATGATTATATGTATGATTTTTTAATTTCAATAAGGATGTTATACACCAACATACAGATCAACATGAAATTACATAAGTATCAATTTTGAGTTTTCATATGAAAGAATGAGCTACGTATGAAACATTTTTAGTTTCTGGATAATGGTTTCAATCTGCATAGGGATGATTTCTAACTGAAATAAGGATTAATTACACCTATGTAAGAACGATTTTTTTCAATGCATTGATCAATATATGTCACTATAATGCTGATAATCATAAGTATTATTCATCATTATGAATTTATTTCATTCTGTGATTTTGACTAAAGCATGGGACAGTAAGGAACATTTTATACCCAATAGTTAGGAAAATTTTGAGAAATCAAAAGTAAACAATATTTTATAAATTCTAGAATTATATATTATGAAAAGTTTTGAAATTAAATTGGATTATGCTTTCAAATTTTCATTAAGGATTCAAATATCATGATCATTCAAATAAATCATGATATTAGATGATGAGAGATAGAGTACTAAGATGGATTCCATGTCACAAGTTGTTATACGACATCACAATACTTATTCTAATGCGTATTTGAATAGTGATTTTTGAAATAATTTAAACTATAAATTTAAAAGATATTCAAAGAAGGAAATTACCCTGACTCCATTAAGTGAATTTTATGGAAATTTAAATTAGAATTAAAACTCTAAAATATCTTCTATATTTGGATGATAAGATCACATAATAGAATAGATTCTGAAGTTTAAAATTAAAATATATAAACAAAATATTCATGTTTCTATATATATAAAAAATATAGGGATAAATATGAGATTATTTGACATTTATATCACTAAAATAAATATAATAATTTCACGATGTGAGGGAACCTGATATTACAACTAAAATTAGAACACTATCTGGTATTAAGTAAGAATGAGGGGGAGGTGTGTGAATATTATATATCAGTATTTTATAGGGAAATCAACTAAGTAAATTAGAAGAAAAATAAGTAAAAGATCAATGTCGATGTGTTTCACACTAATAATAGGGGTAGAAAAACTCTTGTTATTTATTTTTTGAGAGACTCAATTCATTGACTGTGAAGTGAATTCATTATGGTTGTGAAGACTGGGTTGTATGAGACATAGATGAACCAAGAGAATTTCGATTGCTATAAAACATTGTATGAAGACCCTATAGTGGGATACCAGATCATATAATGGGATATCATGTAATCATGGTTCTATAGAATATCATGTAACAACTCTCATTATAAGTGATACAATGTATGGTTGGGGCATCAAACCAAACATAGAAAGATGTGGGATTTCAAGGAAGAACACTATAAATCCATGTGTTCTTATTTAAATATTTACTATATAATCTAGATGAGGATTAGAGATAAAAGTATGATAGGATCAAGACATTTATAATTCCATGGGGTTAAATTCAATTAGAAAAAGTCATAAAAATAGATCACTAATTCACACCTCACCATGGTGATCCATCAAACCTAGGTACATCAATTGGTATCAAAGAAAAGTATAGAATATTTATAATTAGAAACTCCCACATGTAAATATAAATTTAATCCTCGATCTCTATCCAATGGATTCATTTATTTTAATGGTTTCCATTTGGAATTGGATGATACGTTCCCAATAGGCTGCATAGGTATGTGGATAATATGATCCCATAGGTTTCTAAGGGAAGTGGACGATACATAGTATATAGTAAAAATTATATCATAGAGTTCTCTAATAGGAATAATTTAATTACTCTCACAATATTACAATTACGGTCCTAGAAATTATATGATCCCTCTAAAAATATTAAATAATTACTAAAGAATTAATAAGATGCATTAGTTAGATAACAGGGAAGTCTACCCCATAAATGAAAACATGGAATTTTAACCAAAAACACTGATAAACAAATAGAAGATAAGGAAATATAATTTAAGTGGGATGTTAAAGAAGAAATAAGTTACAATAGTACATAAAGATCAATAGAGTGGTAAGAATTCACCCAAATCAAATTATTTTAATTCTTCTAATGAGTCAATTTATAACTCTGATGGTTTTGTAATAATTGAATCACTTAAGGATATTTACTTTGATATTAATAATTATTTTAAATGATTTTATTTATAGTTATTGTATATAAATTGGGATTTATCATAATATTATAGGATTAAATTTCATATTTAGATAAGGAACATAAAATCATGAATAAATTCATGATAGAACATATTGTAAAATGAAAAAAATCATTAAGGATATGGAAAAATGAATAGTTAATTTCATTACAAAAATCAAAGTGCTCTTTAATTAATGAAAATTGAAACAAGATAATTTATGAGAATGATGAAATAATTAATGAATCTGAAGTAAGAATCTATACCCTATAATAAATCAACCAAAGTTACTCATAATTGAAATGATAACTAGTTTCTTGTCAAAGAAAAAATAATTAATGATCTTGAGAGTGATCTATAAAGTATAAAATTGTATTCGGAGCAGGTATACAAATTAAGATAAATTATTAATAATGATTTTGATATATTATAGTTAATAATAAATCCCTAAACACAAAGTGAATTAAATTATAATTCAAATTAAATCACCTCATGTTAGAACTGTAACACCCTGGGATTTTGTGAATTTTTTTAATTTATTTACCCTTTTTTTTATTTTTCACTTCATGCAACACTAAATATAGTTCATTTTATATTAAATAACTATGTTTGTCTTGTGTTATATTTAACCCCAAGTTAATCATTCATTAAAATCAATATAAACCTTTTCTTTCTCTACATGGGACACTGAGGTTAGCTTGCATTATATGAAACAATGACTTTCCTCGATGTCTTTTATAACACCAAAGAACGAGCTTTACCAATGAATAATATATTATTAAAATATAATTACTTAACATAATGTTATTAAACTATGATGATATATTATATGTTATGTATAGTATTAACTCATTTATGAAAATATATGGTTTATATAATATAATATAAATTCATAGGTTAACAATTAATTATAAATTAATATAACAAACGATTGAATAAAAAAAGAAATATTATTATGGTTACAAATTTGTTTTACTATAATAAATTAAATTTTTATTTATGTCTTTCAATGATATATTTCAAATATTCTTTTCACATGGAACATCGACTTGGTGAATGCTCCAGGCAATACTGAGTTTCTACGAAACATCATTTTATTACTATAGTCATTTAAATGAGTAAGTTATAAACTAGCCCTTAAAATATAGTGAGGTGAATAGTAATAAAAATTTCTCAAATATTTTTGATAATTTTTTATATCAATAAAACATATTGATAATGAAAGATATGATTTTTGGAAGAGTCCCTTTATGTTTAAAAATATTTTTTCCCAAAAGAACCACTTTTAATGTTCTAATATAAAAAATAATAAATTCAATGTTAGAATAATTTAGAAATTTAACTTTATAAAATAATTTTCACATTTTAATTCATAATTTCAATGTTATTCTACGGTTAATTTTTGAGATTTTTCTGAGAAACGTCAATTTTTGATGAATAGTGAAAAATACTTCTTTTTAGTTATAAACTACATTTTTTTAATTTATTATTAATGTTAAATGATATTATATATTTTTTTAATGGTAAAATTAGATAAATATTACATCCCTTAATATAATTTAATTCCAAAGAACTAATTTCTCATTGAAATTTAATTTAAAAGCTTAAAAATCTTTTTAACAGTTTTTTACTTTAAAAACATGTTATTTTGTTCCATCTGCAGGATTAGCATTAATCATAATTTTACCACTTCTATGATATGAATTTTGAAAAACTGAAATAAACCACTATATTCAGTATAATATTTATATTTTAACAATATCATTTCAGGTTTGGACCAAAATGATTAGTAAAAGTGAATAAAAATAATCGCAGCGATTAAGGCCAAATTAAGCTTCATTAGGGACTAAACCTTAAAATTAAGTGCCCAAATGACCTATAGAAGTTTCCAAAACCAATTTTATTTCTATATTTATAAAATAAAACTTATATTATTTATTTTTTAGGATTGATGTGACTTTTTTAGGTAATACAATGTGTGCACCTTACTTATTTCTAAAAAGTCAAAGTGAGTCCTCTTCCTTAACAACAAAAATCCACCATCTCTCTCACTTCCTCACACCTCTATAACCTCTGATGGTTGAAAAATACCTACCCAATAAACTTTCCATAAATCATCCCTACCTTATAGAATCCTTCAGTTGGGTATAATTCAATTCAAGGAATCATTTCGGCACAAACCAAAAAGAGATAACTGATTAAGAGGAAAAACATCTTCTCTCGCGTCCTTTCTTTTATTTCCCTTCTCCACCCCCATAAAACTCTCTTTATTATATAGTTATATAACAAAACATGTATCATATATATTCTATTATTATTTATGTAAATTATTTTAAATAAATTTACCCACACCTCCATCTAATGGGTAACGAACAGGCTGTTTCAGTGTATGGAGAACTACTGCCTCACAAAACGATGATTGTTCATTTTTTCAATAACACCTATCATGGTGTAAATTATAATTTGTAATATATTTATATATGATAAATATTATATTTTTAAATTTATTTATTCTTCTGTAATTTTTATTTGGATCATAACATTATGATTTCCATCTTATGTTAATACTATAATTTCATTTGAGGAAGTGTGGACTACCGCCCCCTCAAAGAGATATGATTCGTTAATACACTACATGGATTATATTAAGGATGGTTGTGGTGAATATATATGATATATATTTTATCAAAAAACTAATTAAATATTTATATATATATATATATATATATTTCTTTTATTTTCATTCTCTCAACATCATAGTTAAACAGAAATAACATTCACACATACGCACGGCATACTGTCTCCATGAACGGTGTATTTGATTTCATATCTATATATTATATAGATTATTATTATACAAATATAATTTATATAAATTATATTTATCTCATTATTTACATTCTGAAATCATTAAATAATTATAAGGACCAACAATATTATAAATTAAAACACATAAGAAAAACCAAGCGAATATTACCCAACGTGAAAACTTATCATAGGATGGTAACAAGTGGGTAATATATAGTCATTAATAAACGATATATGGTATTATATATAATAATATGGTGATTTAAACTATTTATAATAAATTTTTATTTATTATAAAGGTGGTTTTAATGAGTATGATGAGAGTCAAGACACAAGGTAAAGGGATTTCATCTAAATTTTTATTTCCATGAGATACATGTTATGTTCACCACTCCTTACTTTTAGGTGGTGTATGTACATCCCATGATATTATTATATGTACATTTTATATAAATTTATAGTCATTCACATATCTATTTCAGGAATTTTCTTTCCAGGGTTTTATATTTCAAAAGGTACCAAATCAGTAAAATAGTTTTATATCGATATGTCTGCTTTGAGACACATGTTTTTTATTCATTTAAATTATTTTTCAAGGTTTATATACATCCATTTTACATGTTATTTCATGACACTCCTACTTTTAATGATATTTTAAGATTACATTAATTAAATTTTCTTGCATGGAGAATATAATCCCAAGTTACTAATTTATGCGTGTTTATTCAGACAATCTCATTGCTTTTCAATATTGTTTATCTTTATTCATTATTTGATGAAATATTATGGTCAATATCTCATGATAATTCATGAATTTTATTATCATATACATATTCATAATATAATAATGTATTGGTATCATTATTCTACTCTTTGGAATATAATATAATTAAGAAAGTGTTTTTAAGAAATCCCAACTTTACCTTTTCTTCAATTGGAAATATGTGTTCTCTCAAAACAAATTTTTATAAAAAGGGTTTCCACAAATATTTTTCTAATATAATATTATCATTAAGAGAAATTTTTACCCTTTTGTTATTTTAAAATCTTTTAAAGAAATCTTATTTTCTATTTCTTATCAAGTCAGTTTTTGAACTTTTTTACCATGTAAAAGGAAAACTCATTTTACCTCATATGCCATGTACGGATTTACCTATAGTTATTTCTATGAATAATACTTTCAGTTTTTAAAGGATAAATTATTAAGAGAGTTATTTTGTAATATTATTTTCAATAACAACGTTTTTTCAAAAGATTTCAATTTTATTTTATAAGTTTTCAAGAAAAATAGTTTTCATATTGTTTTGTAGTTTCTTTTATAAGTTTTCACGGAAAATGGTTTTCAAAACATTTTCATGTTTCTTTTAAAAAAATTCACGAATAATTGTTTAAAAATCTTTTTCAAGCATATTTAATATTTTTTAAATGAAAATTTTTTTCAAAACCCTTTTAATCTTTCTTTATAGGTATTAAATTTCTTTTCAAAGAAAATATTTTCAAAGATGTTATGAAGCTTATTTTATAAGATTTCAAGGAAAAAGGTTTTCAAATAATTTCATGTGTTCGTTATCAGTTTTAAAGGTATTTTCTAAGAAAATTATTTTCAAATGGTTTTATGTATTAAAATTTAATTTTTCAAATAATAAAGTATATTTTCCTCAACAAATATTTTTTAAAGATATTTCAAAATTATTTTCTATCTAAGAAGATATTTTTTCATGTTACTCATGCCTTTTTAGGAAGTTATCTTAATGTTACATTGATATTATTTTTTTTAATGGGTTACACTTAATGTCATGGTCTTCATGAAACTCGTTTCTCATTCATGAGATATATGGTTTTTAAACACGCTTCTTTTCATGGGTTGTGTTTATAATGAAATGATTATGAAGCCTATCGTTTTCCCTAGGTTATGATAAGTTAACATGTTTATAATACCCATTTCATTTCATGGGTTATGATATGATTATTTATGATATTTTGGAACATAAATGTATGATTTCATTGAGAGAGGGGTTGGACTAATATATCCCACTAATGGAATGGGTAAAAATTTATATCACATGAGATAGAATAAGATGGTCTCGGGAATGAACCATTACTAATAAAATGGTCTTGGGAGTGAACCAGGACTACCAAGATGGTATGAGGAGTGAAATCATGCTAATAAGATGGTAATGGGAGTGAACCATGACTACATAGATTTTTATGGGGAGTAAACTCATACTACAAAGATGGTATTATCATTAATTCCTTGGATATTATGTAAATACTATTATATTTTTATGTGTATACCGAAATTCCACATTTTTTCCTATATTATTATTTCTTAGACTATGTTATTTATTTATTTATAATTCATGTCTTATAAACTGAAACTATTTATACCATGAGTTATGTATATGATATGTGGTATGAAGGCTATGATCTTATATTTTTATGATCATGTTCTCAGGCCCTTATGCTCATAAATTTTCTTACATAACTCATGTTTTTACTCATACTGAGCATTAGATCTCACCCATTTCTTATGTTTCCTTTCCCTGGGTTACGAATAATGGTTTTAGGTAGAGGTACTAAATTTGTGGATATTTATGGGAGATGTTGAAGATATTTCACCAAGATTGAATATTTTTTCCCATGTTTCCAAAGACACTGAATTTTTATAGTCATCGGGCATGTATTATTGTAATGTATTGAATATTAATCTAAAATGATTTAATATACATGTATATTAAGCTTGGGTCACTATATATAGTATCATATGAAAGTTTTATTCAATAATTGGAAACTATGATGAGAAAACTTTAGTGAGATACTTAGGTATATTTCTAAGGATATGTCTAGTTATGTCTCTAAGGATAAGTATAAGTGTGAGTAAATGTTTAAAAAATGTCCTAGAATTTTGGTAAGGATTAGATTTAGTGGTTTCTTAGAAATACATCCTTTTATTGATACTATAAGTGGATGTAGATCTAGAACAGATATACCAAGGGTTAATAACTCTAACAAGATGTTATGGGCCGGACACGGGGTAATATGGTACATGACAACGAGCCTTACTGCACACCTGGTTTGACACTCCTGTGGGATATTCTTTGGAAATTCATAAACTATTAACAATCCATCACGAAGGATTTAGATACAAGTGGACATAAATAACCTAGGATGAACTTAATGTGTCATATATTAAGGAAGGTGTCATGACTAAAAATCCCAAAAATAACTATTTTCATTACTATGTTGTTTTCTACTATGATAAGTTATATTCACAGTATGTTTATAGTTTTAGAAAATATAGAGAACTGAATGGTACTGGATTGATTTTGAATGTGATGTATGATTTTTTATGATCATTCACGAGGGATGATAACTAGATGGAGAGATATTGTTATCATTCTTAATCAGTTTTCACGGAATATGATTAATAACATGTACCTTAACCAACTCTCAATATTAACAAGAAATTGAAAGAAAGAGTTTTCTAATAGTTTGTGTAATGGAGACCATGACGGAATGAAGATTCAGTTTCCTTTGTGTCCCAAATGTGTATACAATCACCTAATTAAATTTATTAGAGGAATAAGAAGATGTTTTGATTATGGAAAATAAGGACTCAAAGAAAGTGATTTCAAGGGAAAAAATAAATAGTTTAGTTAATGTAATTGATGAGAATATTTTCTTTCCTAATAAATTTTTCAAGGTTAAGTGTTTTAAATGTGTAATAAATTTTCATTATGAATTTCAATGTCCAAAGATGAAATATACTGAAGAGATCAGAAAGGTGGTGTGAGTAATGGTTACATTGTTTATGATTATGTAACTATAGCTAAAATGTTAAAGGAAATAGGTATTGTGTAATAGGATTAGGTATCCTTATTAATGACATAAGTATGAAGTTAAATAATCAAGATTTATAGGTATTTTTATTAAAAATATATGTTATATTAATGATTAAATATACAAGGGTTGTATAAATTGTATTTTTAGATCAATATTTACAAGTTTATATAGAATGTTAAAGATGGAATGGTGGAGTGATTTAATAAAAATGTGATGTTTTGGATATGTTAAGATAACCCTTAATATGTTCTTTATGTTTACATATTGTTATTATAAATAAGTTAATTATATGATATTGATTAACTTGGAACTAAGTAAGGAATTTTTTATTGTTACTTTATGCTATCACTGATGAATTTTACAATATCCTTCAATTTAAGGAATAGATCCAATGTACTTTGGAATAAGGAAGCATGCTTGTTTTCCAAAAAATATTTATGGTAATTCAGGTCATTACCATATTTTAAGATAATTTACCAAAAGGGTATTCACATGTTTTGAATGTGACAACCAAGAGATACTTTGTTGTATATGGGGGATCAATGTTAAGCTGTTTTGGTGGCATTCTTTATATGATTTTGTATATTTCATCTTTCAGAAGTGTTAAAAGGTTATCCATTCAAGAAAATATTATGGTAAACATTGGAGGAATTATTTATGCATTGAGTTTGTATTGAAAACCTTGGTTAATAGGCTAGTTAGTAATTAACCTTATTTCAATGATGTCCATCATATTTTAGAAATTATATTAGAGTGGTTTTAGAGAATTACATATTGTATGTTGGGTAAAAATCGATCAATTCCATCAAGGACGCAGATCTTGAACCCATTACAGAAGGACGATAAGGGTTTCCCACCTACCACAAGCCTACGTGATGTCTTGGTTAAAGTAATAGTATTTTTTATGAATAACTATATATGATGAAACATTAGTGTTACATTTATGTTTAGGGATTAATTTTTCATCCATATTTATTTTTTAAGAATATTTATAAATAGTAATACATTTAATTATTTTAGCATCCTTAAGATCTGCTAAAAGTGTAATTTTGTATTTTAAGCAATAGAGTTAATTTTTGGATGTCCATTACACAAATTAATGGATAAATTTGAAATTGATAAAATAATAACAAAATAATTATGTTTTTTTAATAGTAATATATCAAATATATATATATCCTTATATTCATGGTCAATAAAATAATTACTCAACTCTAGGATAATGTTCATAAGAAAATGTTTTATCCTAATTCCTTAATTTCATTGAATCAATGTCCTTTTAAATCATCACAGATTTATGACTTTGAGGCCCCTAACTTTTCATTGATCGTTCACTTGTATGTGATTGATGACCCCAATCACTCCCTATAAATATTTATTCTTTTTACTCTATGTCCAATCTTTACTACCAACCTATGTTCTCCTATGTGGAAACCTAGTTATATGATTCTTTAGGGAACTTTTATCATTCCAACATTCCATAATTAAAGGAAGAGTTAGTATTCATTTTTATGATATAGGTTTATATAAATGAAACTTTTAATTATTAAACCCTTGATAACCTAGATTAATTTTGAGGGATAAATTAATTTTAAGGGGGTAAAATGAAACACCCTAAATTTTTTTGAATTATTTTCAAATAATTTAACCTTTTTTATATTTTAAATTTCATGAAACTCTAAAGAGAGTTCGTTTTATGTTAAATAAATACGTTTGTATTGCATTATATGTAACACCAAGTTAATAATTCACTACACACAATATAAACTTTGTCCTTCTATACATGGAAAACCAAGTTTGACTTGCGTTATACGCAATAATGACTTTCATCGAGGACTTGCTTAACAAAAAATACAGAGGTTTACCAAAAAATAATATATTATTAAAATATGATTATTTAATATAATAAGATAAAACTTGTATGTTAAATTATAAGTTATAAATATTATTAACTAATTTCTCAAACTATATGGTTTATACAATATAATAGGAATTCATATGTTAGCAATTAGTTATAAATTAATATGAAAACTGATTGATTATAAAAGGAAAAAATATTATGGTCACAATGATGTTTTACCCAAACCAATTAATTTTTCATTTATGTCTTGAAATTCACTAATTCAGACATTCCTTTTACATAGAACATTGACTTCGCATACGTTACATGGAATATTATGTTTCTACGAAACATCATTTTATTGTTATAATCATTTAAATGAATTAGTTATAACATATCCATTAAAAATAATAATATTAATATTAATTACTACTTCTCAAAAAAAATTAAAATTTTTATATAAATTAAAAATATTGATAATGAAATATATGATTTTTGGTGATATCATTTTATGTATAAAAATACGGTTTTCTTGAATGAACTACTTTAAATGTATTTCTATGAAAATTAATAAAAAAATTTTTTTACATGTTTAGAAATTGGATTTTATAAAATAAACATCATATTTTAATTCAAAATTTGGAAATTATCTTAGGGTGAATTTTTGGAATTTTTTTGAGAAACTTCATTTTTTGATAAATAGTAAAAAATACTGCTTTTTATTTAAAAACATTATTTTTGTTTTATTAATTACTAATTTTAAATTATATTATAAATTTATTTTAAGTTTAAATTATATTAATCTGACATATATTAATAAAATTTAATTATCTA
The DNA here is from genome assembly GCA_963277665.1 of Viscum album. Lineage (NCBI taxonomy): Eukaryota > Viridiplantae > Streptophyta > Magnoliopsida > Santalales > Viscaceae > Viscum > Viscum album. The sequence goes on along the minus strand of OY728153.1, from coordinate 1,349,795,497 downwards.
TAAAAAATTTCACTTTAAAATTGAATATAAAATCTTAAGAAACTTTTGAACATTTTTCTACTTTAAAAGCCCACTATTTGTCACATATGTTGGATTAGCATTAATCTTTATTTTTCCCCATTTGTGAATAAAATTTTGAAAGACTAGAATACACACTTGTATTTAGTATAATATTAATATTATAATAATACCAAGTTAATTTTTTACCCAAATGATTAGTAAAAGTGATTAAAATTAATCACACCAATTAAGACCAAATTATGATTAATGAGGTACTAACCCTTAAAATTAAAGATGAAAATGACCTATACACTTGTCCAAAAAAAAATTTTGTCTATATTTCGGGAATAAACATTTCACTATTAATTTATTTTGTTTTTTATGACTTTTTTTAGGTAATAACATCTTTACACCAAACTTGTTTCTAAAAATTTCAAGTGAGTCATTTTCCATCCCAATAAAAATCCACCACCTCTCCCACATCCTCACACCTCTAAAACCTCTAAATATCATACATGATCTGAAAAATAAACTTCACATAAATCCTCCTTCTATAATATAATCCTTTTCTTATGCATAATTAAATCTAAGAAATCCTTTTGGAAAAAACCATAAGAAGTTAACAAATTAAGAGGTAACGTCTTCTCTTAAGTCCTTTCTTTTATTTTCCATCTCCAACCCCTGAGACTCTATTTATTCGATGATTATATAATAAAAACAGTATATTCATTATACAAGTATGTTTTGATTTATATTGTTTCACCTACACTTACACGCACCTCCATCAAATGGGTAACGAACATATTGTTTCTATGTACAGTGAACTATTGTCTCTCGAAACGTTGATTGTTCATTTTTCCCATTACCTCCTATCATCGTGGCCATTATTATGGAAACTAATTTTATATATTATATTTATTATATTTATAATGTCTTAATTATTCTGTAATTTGTATTTGTAACATACCTTTATTCTTTCTGTCTTATATAAATACAATAATTTCATTTGAGGAAGTATGGACTACAGCCCCCTCAAAGAAGTATGATTTTTCATACACAACTTGGATTGTATTATGAATCATTTTTTTGAATATATATGATATATATATGATATAATAAATATAATTTAAAAATTATATATATATATATACATATATACCTTTTACTTTCTTTCTCTCATCACAATAAGTAAATGGAAATATCGTTAATGCGTACGTATTGTCTACCATCTCCATGAACTATGTATTCCATTTCAAAAATATATATTATATAAATTATTATGATACACATATACTATATATATGTGTGATATTTATATCATGTTTTACATTTTGAAATTATGATATAATAATATGGGCCAACAATATAACAAATTAAGACAAATATGAAAAACAAAGAGAATATTACCTGAAGTGAAACCTTAACATAGGATGGTTAATAAGAGGGTAATATAAGGTTATAATAAATCCATATATTATATTAGATATTATAATATGGTTCTATAAAAGATTTATAATAAATTTATGTTAATTATACAGGTGTTTTTAAGGAGTACAACGAGAGTCAAGACATGTAAGGGGATTTCATCACGCTTTTTGTTTCTAGAAGATACATATTGTATTCACCACTCTTTCCTTTTGTGTGGTGTATTTACTGTTGATTATTGTATTAAATGTATCATTTATTTAAATTTATGGGTATTCACATATCCATTTTATGAACTATATTTCATGGATTTTATGTTTTAAAAGTTACCAAATTGGTAAAATAGTTTTGTCTCAATTTTTCATTCTTTGAGACACTTGTTTTATTATACACATAAATTATTTTTCAAGGTGTAAATAATTCCATTTTACATGTTATATACTGAATCTACAAATTTTCATGGAATTTTAAGATTCATTTAACTTCCATTTTCTTACATAGAGAGTGTGATCCCAGGTTACCAATTTATAAGAATTTATTGAAACAATCTCTTCGCTTTTAAAGATTGTTTATGTTTGTGATTTCCTCGATGAAATATTATGATCAATATCCCAAAAAAATCATGGATTTTCTTATCCTCTAGATATTCCTAAAATAATAATTTATTGGTGCCCTTTTTATGATCTTTGGTTCTTCATATAGTTAAGAAAGTGTTTTTAGGAAAACCAAATTTTTTCTTTTCTTCGTTCAAATATCTATGTTATTTCAAAACCATGTTTTTTAAAAATAGTTTCCAATAATTTTATTATAATATACTATGATCAATAAAATATATTTTTAACTATTTTTTATTTTTATAATTTTAAAAGGAATATTATTTCTTTTCTTCAATCAAGTAATGTTTCTAACCTTTTTCCGTGAAAAGGGAATATTCAATTTACCGCATTAGACATGTATGCAGTTACCCACCATAATTTCTATGAAGCTTCATTTTCATGATTTACAGGTTAATTTTAAAGAAACTTTTTATGTATTTTCAAAAAAAAAGATGTTTTCAAATCTTATTTAGGTTTATTTTATATATTTTCAAGAAAAATGGTTTTCAAATTATTTTCATGTTTACATTTTATGTTTTCAAGAAAAATAGTTTTTAAAATGATTTCAATATTTTTTTATATTTTTTCAAGTAAAATGGATTTTAAATCATTTTAAAGATTTCTTTATAATTTTTTAAAGTCATTTCAAAACAAAGGTTTTAAAATTATTTTGAAGATTATTTTATATGTTTTTAAGGGAAAGGGTTTCAAATCATTTCAATATTATTTAATGTTTTTAAATGTATTTTCTAAGAAAATTATTTTGAAATGATTTTATGTATTAAAAATCATTTTTCATAGATTAAAAGATATTTTCCTCAAGAAACGTTTTTGAAAGATGTTTCAAAATTAATTACCATCTCAGATAAAATATGTTGATGTGACTCATTCCATTTAATGAAATGATCTAAAAGAGACATTTTTATTTATTATATGAATGGGTTATGGTTAATTTCATGGTCTTTATGAAACCTTTTTCTCTTTCACAGGTTATATGATTTGGAATCCCTCTTCTTTTCACTGGTTTTATTTATGATGAAATGATTATGAAACCTATCATTTTCCATAGGTTATGATAAGTTTACATGTTTATAATACTTTTCTCTTTTCATGGGTTATGATATGATTATTTATGATCTTTTGGATCATGTATGTATGATTTCATTATGAGATGAGTGGGACCTGTATCTACCTCTAATGCATTGGGTAAAGATATATATCTTATAACATAGATAAATATGGTCTTGAGAATTAAACATATCTGCAAAGATGGACCTAGGAGTGAACCATGACTACCAAGATGGTGTGAGGAGTGAACTCATGATACTAATATAGACATGGTATGGCAACATGACTACCAAGATGGTATGGGGAGTGAAACCATACTACTAATATGGTCTTGGAAGTAATTCCATGGATACTATAGAAATCATATTATATTTTTTTGTGTCTACAAAAATTCCAGGCTTTATTCCTATTTTATGCTTTCATATCTTATGTGCTTTATTTACATATGATTCATGTCTTATGAAATACCATTATTTATTTCATTTTTCATGTATATGAACTTTGATATATAGGGTATGATCTGTTGTTTTCATGATCTTGTTACCATACCCTTATTCTTATTGGAAAATTACTCAAGTGCATACCCTCTTTGAAATTCCTATGATATTCCCTAGAAACCATTGTTTTTTTAGGTTTTCTTATTGACCCCTTCAATTCCTCAATTTTTTATTTCAATTTTCTTCCAAGGAAGATTACTACCAAATTTGGGAAAAGAGTCCATTTTTTTGGGGGGTTCTTCTATGAATGTCCTCAAATAGACCCCAGACATTGATCCCATCTCTATATCTTCTATAGTGCCTTTTTGAGTTGGTTTTCCTAGGATCCCGCTACATATGATTAAACACCATGATTTGTTTCCAATTTTTAAACTCATTAGTAATCCTTTTATATTAGACTTAGTGATGAAGAATCTTTCACATCCTTTTATTGCCATAATTTGTATGGAAATTGATGTATCTAAGGATCTTCCCTATCACATTTGGATTTAGAATGTAGAATATAGATCCACTCAAGAGGTTGTTTATGAGAGGCTTCTAGACTATTGTAAACATTTCTTTTACCTTTTGAATTCCTAAAATATTTGTCGCTAGAAAAATGTTGGTCATGAGGTCATGATTGCCACCTCATTTATGAAGGGAAACTAGAACCTCAGACTAGATGGCACCATTAGACCAACTAGACCTTCTAGTGAAGGGATAAAGAATGATGTGAAAAAGGATGTTCATCTTTTTGAGAACAATTATTTTTCATCATTTGTGGATGTTTTTCTTGCTATCACTAGTAATAATACTATCACAGTCTCTATAGAGAAAGATCAGGGGAATCATATTGATTCATAAAAGGAAAAAAGAGATATTTCTTATGAATTCCCTATGGAATTAGTTGATCCAACAAATTGAATTGAGGAATATTATCTCAAATCAAGTGCTAAGAAAGGAAAATACCGATGGTGTATGTTGATTGATACATTAACCCAAATTCGAAGAATAATAGAAAACATAGAGACTATTCTGATGTTGAAAGAAAAATAGTCACAAGATACCTTCATTCCTCTAGGAAAAATGATAAGACTCCAAAAACTCTGGTGAAACATGTTGCAATCTCTAATGTGGATGAGTATTATGACAAGGACAAAGATCTTATGTACAGAGATTCATATATGATTTCGAATGATTTGAGCGATGAATTTAGTGCATTGATGGACGAGAAAAATGAAATAACACATCAAAGATATTTCTATCTTCACATTTTGGATAACACATACCTTGAAATCAGATAATGTGTGTACAAAAGGATGGTTGAAAAATACCAGAAGAATCATTATTTCAACATATAAGACGTAGCATGGGTTGTATCTCTTTAGTTTCATAATTTTCTTAATGATATTTGGTTTAGTTTTTTTGGTCATTGTTTTCTTGGTTTGATACTCTGAAAATTAAAGATTCTCTTTCTGGAATTTCTTTATGAGAAGGATCTTGGTAGAATTATTCTGTATTTTTTTTTTTGAAAGGATCTAATATTGGTTTCATTGTTGTTCTTTTGACATGGTGAATGCGACAATCCCTGGGATGTAATTTCACTATGTGTTTAAGGATTCTCATAACTTTCATTATTAGGAGCTGCAATGTTTTGGATAGCTCCAACTCTTGATGATGGTTTTTTTGGTTTTAGTGAAAGTCTCGGTTTACTTATCCTACATTTAAGAGGGTAAAAGGCCTATTATTTTGAAATAATCCACTACTTACATATACTTGACTTATATAATTTGATCTCAAATGTTAACGTGAACCTACTTTGATCCACATTGGTAGATTCCCCTCATCTGTTTTCATGGGTGTTCGATATTGCATCTTGTCCAGATTATCTATATGTGATCTTGATGGGAAGTGCTCTCTTTCATGCGGTTTATCCTTTCTCTAGGAAGTGTAGTCACAAAAACTGCTAGTTTTTAATCATTTTTTATGTCGCATGTGTTGTTTTTCTACATATCAGTGATCTTTTTCATGTCTCTTGAATACTGTAGATATTGGGTCCTTGGTACAAGCTTGAAGTTGTTTCCCTTCATGCATGAGGGGATTTCTTAATTGAAGACAAGTTTTTTCAGCCAGATTGATACATTGTGAAGTTTTTTTAGCATTATTGTCACGTTATCTTGTATCAATATCATTTTTTATTGTTGTAAACTCATTAAAACTTGATCATACATTATAACAATTTTATTTTAATAATTGTATTTGTGGAATGAATTGGGTCACCAATTCATGTCACTGTTTATCATAAAAAAATAATACTTTTATTAGTGTCAATTATAGATTAAAAACATTCTTTGATCAAGATCAAACACTCTCTAATAATAAATTAAAAAAAAACAATTTTTTCTACTTTTGATAATATTTTATCAAATAGAAATATAGTTTTCATTTTAAAATCTGGGAAACTTTGGGTTGATAAAATGTTTGAAAAATTCAATACCTCTCCAAGGGTCAATTTCTATACATTTGAGAGTAGTTTCTTTTGATTTAGTTCCCAAAAGAAAGAAAACTTTTTCCAAAAATACCATGGTTTCTAATCTAAATGGACTTTATCTCTAAGAAAACAAAAGTGATTTTTAGGCCACTATTGGTGGTATCAAACGTTTCGGTAAAAGGCCAGAGAATATTAGCACAATTTTAAAGGGGGTATAGCTAAAGATAATAGAATACTTTATGTACAAACATGGATTAAATATAAAGGTAATAATATATTAATTGTTAATATATTCAATTATTTAAAGGGATTATATGATTACTATTTTTTAAAAGTTTGGGGACGAAGCCTCAATTAATTATTTATAGAAAATATCTCTTTAGACTGGGTAGAGGGAGACCCATTACATAGCCCGAAGGCCCAAGGCCAAGTGGCCTGAAGACAAGGCTTGAAAGCCCATATTTTTTGGCCCAAAGGACCCCTCGGTGAATAGAACTGCTATAGTACTAGTGTAGCTACAGTACCTGCTATAGTACTATCACCGCTACAGTATCTGCTACAGTACCTCAGCTGCTACAGTGATGTCGCTGCTAAATTCCATGCTACAGTACCCCTAGAAATTTTCCCCTGCATAGATTTGATCTTGGGTCTTTTGGATTCCATGCATGAGCATGTACCACTACGGTACATGCTCGTTGGAAAACGTGTTGTTGGGTAACGAGGTATTGGGTTGGCACGCCCACCTGTATGCCGCACACCCCCCGCGAGGCCCAAGGTGGCCAACAGTTGGGCTTATGCTAGTTCCCAACAGGGTATAGGGGGACATGATTGGTTTGCTAGAATATGGTGTACATTTCCTTGCGAGGACTCGAACCCAGAACCTCAGGGACAGGACGCCAATGCCTTTAACCAACTCACCTGTGCCCCGTGGGCAAAACGTGTTGTTGGGTAATGAGGTATTGGGATCGACTGCCCACTTGTGCACTGCACATCCCCAGCGAGGCCCATGGTGGACAACCCTTGGGCTTAGGGTAGTTCCCAATGGGTTAGAGGGTCCCACGAGTTGTTTGCTATAATATAGTGCGCATTGGCTTGCGAGGACTCGAACCCATAACTTCAGGGATAAGACGCCACCACCTTTAACCAACTCACCCATGCCCTACGGGCTTATATGACTACTATTATGAATGTTGTAATAGTGAATAAGTGTCCTATTATTGAATAATTTGGAAAAAATCATCTTCTAATCTAACGAATAGACCCTGATATAAAAGGAAATAAGTGTTGAAATAAGATAAGAGAACAATAAGTATTATACAAAAAAATAGTGTGGAAATAAATTCTAAAAAAAATACAAGAAGAAAGTTTAACATGATGTATTAATAAATATAAGATTGTTTTACTATGTATGGAGAGGCCACATCCCATATCACAATAATAAGGTCATGAATTATAGTGATGAAAAACGTAGCTGATATAGTAGGAGGAGAAAATTTACGATGAAAATTAGAAAATTGTAATTTTTTAATACATCTCTAAAAATAAAGTATATAAATTTACATTAAATATAAATTTGAAGAAGAATAAATATTTGTTTGGAATGTGATAAAAATTTGGGCATACATCAAAAACATTCATGGAAATTTCACATGGATAGTGGAATATTTTTAATAATTATATGAAATAAAATAATGCTTCATTTGGTTTTATGGTCAAATTAAAAAAAGAGTTTCACACAAAATAATACTTAATGATGCAAAATAATTATATGTTTATAGTCATGTCCTAATATTAATACTCTAATTAAAAATCTAAGTAACCCTATTTAATCCCTTATTCCTTATTTATTGTGTACTAACACATATGTAATTAAAGGAGAAATATGGGTGTTATATATAATTCAACAAAATAAGGAGTTCTTCATGGAGTGTTTGAACTTCCATATGGAAGATAAAGGTTGCGTATCCTTTATGGGGGAGGAACATGAGGTGGATCTATCAAAATATCATTTTTGAATGAATGTTTTATTTTAGTAAAAATATATAATAATAGAGAATTATGTTTGAGAATCACACTTAAAAACCATTTTTATGATTATATCAAGAATATTTACAAGAAGGGAGTTATGGTTGATGAAGATATGAGAAAATGGGGAGTATTAAGTCTTACACATAAAATATTTTGATGGATTTATTGAAGATGGGTGGAAGTTATTTTTCTTGATAAATCAATTTTAACAACTTCAAACAAGATAATGTGATAATGGTATAAAAAACATGACATAATTTTGTACATCTTGATGCTTTGGTTAAATCACTCTTATTTTATAAATCGGGTTAGCCCAAGTACACAAATAGTTGACTATCTAAATCCTCATTAGTAATAATTTTGTGGTGTAACCCTTCCCTCAATAATAGAACAAGTTAAATTCTTGATAAATACATGTGAAGAATTTATTTTGATGAGAATACAGTCATCTAAATTCATTTAAGTTTATTATAAAGAATAGCTAATAAACAGGCTTAAACACAGACATTTTCAAAGGATATTGATAGTGTTTCTAACAAACATAAATAAGTAGATTGGATAACCCATTTGTTGATTAAATTTTTTTTAATGAGAAAGATTTATAAGAAAATAATAATTTGTTAATATGTTTCTGAAAAAATAAAAAAGTTAGGTAACCATCTACCAGTGTAAATAGAAAACAAAACATGTTGTTTTTTCTTAATTACCTTGGGTAGATATTTTTAATGTAACATATATTATATGTTAAGAATGGAGTTATTTTATTCATTAAAATAATGTACATGTGTTTATATATGAATTAAAACTATCTAAAATAGTCTTCAATGAGTTTAGAAGAATCAGGATGAATAACAGAGAAGATTTATTTATTAAATAAATAAAAATCTAGTTTGACATGTGAAGAACCCAACCAAGGGAAATTGATATTAAACTCTTTTTAAATCATAGATAAAGGATTTAGATGATATTTTGAGATGATTTGAATTCATTAATAATTACATGGGATAAATTAATGATTTTTTTAATTTAATTTATTTCAATTTGGAATATAAAAATTATGGATTATAATAGAAAATTAATGTTTAGAATGATGATTTTGGCATCTGTGTACGGATTATCTATATCTATGTAAGCATAATTGTTGAGTTTATTTTAATAATGATAAAACTATGTAAGCTTAATTTTAATATTTTATAATCATAAGACTGTAATTATCATTCTATGTCCAATATCTAGGTTAATTATGAGAAAATAAAAGTAAGAAATATTATAGGAATTTTTTAATTACATATTTTAAAGGATTTGGAAATTAAATATGATAATGATTTATGACGATCTTATGGGATTTCGTTTTCATGATCATTTAAATAAATCATTATCTAAAATATTTTTATATGGATTGATAATATTAATTAGATACTGTAAGTTATTGTTCCATGTGACAATGCATGTTATAATGCACACGTGGATGAATATTTTCAAATGAATTTAAATTGTTGACTTCATGGATATTTAAAAAAGTAATTTATCTAGATTAATATTAAATAATTGACTAGGAATGTTATTGGTAATTAAAACTATAAATATTATTCCATTTTTGAAGGATAATATCTTTTTTTCATTAGTTGGGTATTTTATAGATTAAATATAGAAAAAAAAATTTGGATTGGGTGAAAATAAAAATTGAATGATGAGAAGAAGATGAGATGCTTCTAAACATATATAATTTTAAGAAATATATCTAATCAAGGATGTGGGTGATCCAAATATGGTACTTGAAATATAAAAACCTACTTGTATTAATGAAATATAAGTAAGAGGATTACGATATAGATGTATTGTAGAAGGTAATCAACTGAGGACTGTCAATGAATTCTAATAAGTCTATGGATGTCTACATGTTCTATATAGATAATTGGGATTAGTGGAATACCTAATTGATGGTTCATGAAATGATTTATTTATGAGATATGTGATTTAGTAAATCAAGTTGTGAGGATTGGGTTTTTTCACACATTGAAGAACGAATGGGAGACCCGTAATTCTATAATGAAATAAAACTTCCATCCAGTTGGAAGCTGGAGAAAATTATGGGATATAACAACCATTCTCTTTATTACACACTAAAACATGATTTATTACATAAACCCTTCACTTGATAAAACATGGAAGATCAAGAGGTCTAGTTTCTTTTGGGCTTATGAACGTTACACAATGACTTAAGTCGTGAAACACAACATCTTTATTGAAAACCTCATTTACATGGCCAGTACATTCCCTCAGACTTACCATTGTATGGGATAACCTGAGGACATGCATTAGAAAAGGGTGATCTATAAATCCCAATAAGAGATTAAACAAGGAATAACATGAATAATACAATACATGTTAGGAAATACGCATACCAATAGAGAATAAAATAAACATGAACCTAAAGGCATGATATAGCATGATTATCATAACATGGAAATGTGGAAACAGAACTTAACATTGTATTAGAATGTGCCAAGGCTCATTGCACATGGACCTTGCGTAAACCCTCATTTAACTTTAATTAGAATGATTAAACCCTCATTGTACTTGACATATCATGAAACTAATCTTTACCCAATTCTATGGAGTGCTATTAGGGGGAACCCTTCTTAAACATTTAATTTCATACATAAGTGTGCCAGTTGGATCATATAACATGGATTCACTAAACATCATAATTTATTCCAAGATAAAGTAATTTTGAATTTATACAGGAAACTATATAATCAATAAGTAAATGTTCATAAAGTACAATACCCTTCATAGGGAAATGGGCATTGTATTCAAGACACAATGAATTTGGTTTGAAAAATCGTAGTGCAATTTTTGTAGCATAACGGCCTGACATAAGAATTCATAAAAACGGTTGATGAGAGATAAATGGGTGTATAATAATATTTAAATGAAATGGAAGGTAAATGGTTTATATAGATACATTTCCCAACAAAAGTAATGAAATTTTAGATTCATAATACAAAATAATTTCATGAATGTAAATGAGGAGAGAAAAATTCCTTACAAAATTTTGACATGGTAATGGGTGCACATGGGAGTAATTAATGATAGATAAATGGGTATCTAATCAAAAAAATATAAATAGGGTAGTATTTTGGAGGTTCTAAACAATACCCCATCATTTTTAATTGAAAATAAAATGGCATAACAACTTAAATAAAATTGGACAAAAATTAGAATGGAAGAAATCCCTTACTTCGAAGTGTGATACCAAAGGCTTGGGAGGGTCTTGAGAGTGGCTTCATGAGAGATTGAGGCACCTTGGTTGGATTCTAGATATATTAGAGAATATTTTGGTCTATCACCAAAGGCTTTGAGTGAAGAGGAAGTGGGAGCTTGGGTGGGTTTATATAGGAAAAGGGAGGGAATTCATTATTATTTAGGTTGTGGCCACCACACATTAAACTAAACAAAACCACAAACCAACCCATGGATTTTTCCCATGGTTTTTTCAAAGAAGGGTGGAAAAAATTATTTTATAAGGCCAATTTTCTAACTTTTTAAAATATTAGGCTTGCTTTTGTGGAGGTGATTCACACTCTTAAGGAAATCAATTTAAAATGTTAAAATGTTTTATAAGTCTTGGAGGGTCCACTAATATTTTCTAAAATAAACCAACAAACCTAAAATCACATTATTTTAATGATAAAACATATATTGGAAAAACATAAAGTTTATAGTATTTTATTATACGACTATAGGGTCATTATGATGTCATAAAACAAATTATATATTTAAACGATATTTAATTTTTACCCAAAAAATCGACTGTCCCGGAAAATTATGAAAAATACTCCTTTGGATAATTTAAATGTCCTGATTCCAAAAATAATATTCATTTTTCTAAAATAAATTTCTAAATGTTTAAATTTTTACTTTTAAAATAAAAACTTACATTTATCGAAAAATCATGGGTTTTGTTAAAAATGGATTTCAAAGCATAATAAAACTCACATGTGTATTCATAAAAATTATGAAATCATTAATATTTAATAAAAATAAATTTATTAATAATATTTTATTAAAATATTATTTAATTCATTAATTCATTAAAATAGATTTTTTAATTGAATATTATCTAAATATATTATTTGTGCTTTAAAAAATATTTACAAAATAAGAATAATAAAATGAATGTAAATTCATTATTATATACAAAAATAATGCACATAATCATAGTGATAAGGTCTTGTTATATTACCCCTTATAACACCTACATCAGACCTAAGGGTAAGGTGTGTGATGGTGACAGACTCTTGGGGTGGCTCGAATAACATCACTTTGGTGGTAATCTCTATCAACATCCTCTTCTCACGTAGGTGGTTCTGTTTGAGCTTAATGTGTTGAAGCTCAAATCGGTCTTGGTCAAGAGCGAAGCCAAATGATGTCACCTCCTTTTTGAGATCTTAAGAATGGGATTCATATGGATTAATTCTACTGGATGAGGCCATTGCTTCATTTTTATGAGTAAATTGGATTTGTTAAAGCCCTATATTTATACTAATCAATTTCTCACTATTCAACAACTATGTTATAAACAGTGATAATTATTTATAGTATTTTAAATCCAAAATCATAAAACCAAAGACATGCATATTTTTTATAACCATTTTATTTAATAAGATGTTTAATTAGATCAAGATTAATTTTCATTAATGAATGTTTGGTTCATTACAATCTTCCCACCTTCAAAAATTTCTTCATCGAAATTTCCTTTTCCCACACTAGAACAGATGAGGGTGACTCTGCTTTATCACTTCCTATGATTACCATAATGCTTTTTCAAACTTTTGGTTTCTCCAAAAAACTTTCACGAGGAGAATTGTCTTATTTCATAAAAAAATTTCCCTACGATCTAAGATCATCACCGGCTTCTCTTCATAGGAGAGGTTATTCTCCAATGATACCACTTCCAGATTGAGTACATGTGATGGGTAAGGTATGTACTTCCTCAAGAGTGATACATGGAATACATCATATACTTGAGATTGGTTCGGTGGGAGTGTTAGTAGATAAGACACTACTCCAATGAAATCATGGATCTCAAAAGGGTCGATGTACCTTAGAATAAGATTTCCATTCTTCCCAAATATCATAACTCTCTTCCATATTGATATGAAGAGGAATACCATGTCTCTGACATCAAACTCTAGGCATTGTTTACAATTATCAACATAGCTCTTTTGTCAACTCTGATCATATTTAATGTGTTTCTGGATGGTCTTAACCTTATCCATAATTTCTTGGACCATTTATGGAACAAGGATTTTTCGATCCCAAACATAATCCCAACATGTTGTTGTTCTACACTTCTTCTCATATAGGGATTCATAAGAATCAATTTGGATGCGTGAGTGTACACTATTTTTATAAGAGAACTTGACTAGAGAGATATGTTGATACCATTATATTCTTAAGTCAATTGAGCATTATCTCAACATGTCCTCTAGTGTTTGGATAGTCCTCTTAGATTAGCTATCATTTTGAGGATGATAATCCGTACTGATGTTCAGCTCAGTATCCATATCATGTTGATGACTCTCCCAAAACATAGAGGTGAATCTTTGATCTAGATTGGATACAATAGATAGTGGTAATTCATGCTGCCTTTCCACATGTCTGATGTATATATGTTCCAGTTGATCCAATGAGAAATCCTATCAAATTGAAATGAATTTTGCAGTCATTGTAAGACAATCCACAACAACCCAGATAGCATTATTTCTTTTGGATTTCATTAGATGTCCGTTTACAAAGCCCATGATGATATTTTTTCATTTCCATGTTAGTATAGGTAATATATTCATCATACCCTTAGATTTCTACCTCTCGGCCTTCACTTATAGATATACTAGGCACCTTTATGTATACTCAGTGATCTCCCTCTTCATGTTTTCCACCAATAATTCTCTCGGAGATATCAATACACTTGTGTGTTTCCTAGGTGAATAAAGAAATTTGAACTATTTGCATCATCCAAAAGTTCCCCCATTAACTCCAAATTTGATGCAACACATATTCTTAACCCAAATCTCATAGTTCCTTCTTTGATGACATTGAACTCCTAGGATTTCCTTTTTTTAATAGTTTCCAATTTCTTCTAAATTTCCACATAATTCTTTTGAGCATCTTTTATCCTTTCCAAAAGAGATGGTTGAGAAATAATTTTTGAATGTATTAATGATGTTCCCTTCTTTATGATTCCCATGTCTATATTCATCAAATATAAGAAGATTGTATCCTTTTCAACTCTCATAAATGATAGAATTGCTGGATGCTTTCTACTTTGAGAATCTTCTGCCTTGTTCACTTTCCCATGGTGGTAATAGATTGAGCAGTCATTGATCAGCTCTAACCATCTTCATTGGCACATATTCAACTCTTTCTATGAAAATATATAATTGAGTATTTTTTGGTCCATGTATATTTTAAACTTCTCCCATAAGTGGTAATTTCACAAAATATTTAAAGCGAAGATCACTACATCCAACTCCAGGTCCTATGTTGGATAGTTTTTCGAATGAAATTTCAATTTCCTTGAAGCATGGGTAATTAATTTTTCATTTTTCATCAAAACATAGCCCATGACCTTCTTTGATGAATCACTAAATACCATAAAAATTTCTCCACTTCTGGGTTTTGTGAGCATAGGCCTAGTGATAAGAATCTTTTTCAAATCTGTGAAGATCTCTTTATTTTCATCACTCCAAGAAAACATTAATCCCTTTCAAGTTAGATTGGTAAGTGGTTTGGAAAATCATTATAAATTTCTCAAAAATCGGCGATAATATCAAGCTAACACCAATAAGCTACAGATATATGTTAACGATGTTGGCCTCATCCATCCCTCAATTACAGCTGTCATGAAGGGATCAATAGATATACCATTTCTTGTGATGATGTGACCCAAGAATGAGTCATCATTCAACTAGAACTCAAACTTTATGTACTTTTCATAGAGATTATACTTTTACAAGGTCTCTAGTATAGTTCTTAGATGATTATCATGATCCTACTTGGTTTTTGAATATATTCGAATGTTGTCTATAAATACTACAACAAATTTTCATGGTAATCTCTAAAGACAATATTCATCATTTCCATTAATATTATTGGGGAATTAGTGTGTCCGAAATGGAATTACTATGAATTCATAGTGCCTGTATCTTGTAAAAAATGCAGTATTGTTGATATCCTCCTTCTTCACCCTTACATGGTAATATCCCGACCACAAATCCACCATGGAGATGTATTGTGCTCTATATAGCTGGTCAAAAAATCCATCAATTCAGGGAAGTGGATACTTGTTCTTTATCATGATTTTTTCGATCATGGTAATAAATGTAAAATCACATGGACCAATCCTTCTTCTTGATGAAGAGGACCGGTGCACCCCATGGTGAAGCACTTGGGCATATAAACCCTTTTTCGAGATTCTCATATAGTTGTTTCTTAAACTCTTCAAGCTCCACCACAGCCACTAAATTTGGAGTCTTGGATATTATAAATTCCCTAGGTATAAGATCAATTGAGAATTCAACATCTATTCTAGGAGGAAGACCATACAATTCCTCGATAAACACTTCAGTAAATTACCTCACAATAGGCATGTCTTCATGGATGGTTGTTTCCTTATACTCAACCATGTGAGCAAGATATGCATGATCACAGTGTTATAAATACATGCTTGAGATGATGGTTCTAAAGAAGATTCATCTTCCTCCTTTCACTTGTACAGAATTGGGGGTCGATTAACCATATGGAGAGTGATTTCCCTCTCACTAAAATTTATGTTGGATCTATATAAGTAAAGCTAATACATGAAGATAATTGCATCAAATTACACCAGAGAGAGTATGATGAGGTTCTTTGGGAATTACAATCAACAAATTATGACAGGGGATGAGTCATATTCATGGGATTCAATTATTTCCTCATTTTTTGTACACACCACATATTTACTTCCATGATTTGTGGTGGTGTTGGTTTTCTTCTACTAAACATTCGGGATATAAAAGAATGCATAGAAATATGGATGAAAACCATACATTTAACTTTTTGATTCTGGTTCTAATCTATCCAATATATACCTAGTAATAATTATCTTAAATAGTTAAACAAATAAATGGGAATCTGATGACCTTAATGGGATAACTTATAATTTACATTAATTTCCATAACTTATGAATTTATAAGCTTCAATCTAATTTATCCAGGATATACTTCCCAACATATATTATTTGGGGAATTTTTTTCCCTTAATATTGGTTCTTACTAATTTTATGGATTTACCAAATCATATACCATGAGAGTGTCATAACCAAAACACCAGCAAGGCATGTTGTCATGTACCAGGATACAATGGGTCAAGCCTGATACTCCTTTTCAGAGTTTTAAATCCTAGGTACATCTGTGTCAGTGCCATATATACTTTCTTGTATTCATTCAGGGATGTATTTCTTTGATAAACCACTTACTCAATACTCACCAAAACATAGGGATGTTTTTTTATACTTAGTCTTATCTTGGAGGCTTTTAATAGGTTTTTCTAATATTAATCCCAAAAATAAATAAACATATCCTCTGATACCAACTATAACAGCCCTTCTTTATTACACACATAAACAAGATTTATTACATAAAATATTCACATGATACAATATGGAAGATGGATAGGTCAAGTGTCATTGGGTCTTAGAAAAATTACATAATTACTTAAAACATGAAACACAACATCTATATTGAAAACCTCCTTTCCATGAACACTATATTCCCTTGTACATAGAATTGAATGGGATAACCTGAGGAGATTCATAAGAAAAGGGTGAGATATAAAGCCCAGTAAAGGAGTAAACATGGCATAACATGAAGAATACAATACATGTTAGGCAATATTCATATCAATAGAGCATAAAAAACAAGAACATAAAGGCATGATATATCATTATTATCATAACATGGAAATGTGGAAACATAACTTAACATGGTATTCACTACTAAAAATTCGGTCTATAGAAACCGCCATTGGTGGTTTCTATAGGCCTCTAGAGACCACCCAACGACTGCCAATGGCAGTCACTTTAGCCTCGTCACAATATCCCAACAACAACCACCAATTTCGGTCGCTTTAGGGGGCCGAAATTCAGCCCTACGGTGACCGTATGGCGGTCGTTGTGCTATTGATGGGTCAACATTAGCGACCGCCATTGGGGGTCGCTAATGTGTGTACCAGGCAGCCTATTGCGACCGCCTATGGCGGTCGCTAGGCTGGGGGAATTTTTTTAAAAAAAAATCATGGTGCAAAATTAGAGATAAAACAAGGTAAAAATCATAGAAAATGGAAAATAATTTCAAACAGCATAAACATCAATGTCTTCATAAACAATAAATGATAAATGTGCTTCAACGATCCGAACAGGTCCATCCATTTCAATCGTCTGTTCAATAAACCTACAATAAGGAAAAAAAACAACTAAAAATAAATAAATTAGACATATTTATTCAGTTATTATATACATATAATAAAATTAAATCTGACATCAAATCATGGTTCTATAATAATTTAAAACCCCCAATTTAAGAAATGCTATCATTTCAGTTTTCTTATTTGGTTTGGTTTTTGAAATTGTTTTTTTGTATAAAAATTAATGTTCTTCATGACCACCACATGCTCGATGGGCGTTTCATCTCCTCTTACACATCACAAATAATATTTCTATTTTTTTCATGTGGTTTCAGGTCATTCGGAGCACGTTTGCTCCGAATTCGACAGTCTCACGCCGTTTTGGTGTTTTATGTCTCCGGAAACACATTTCTGTTCACCACAGTCAAAATACACCTCCGATTGACATTCTGTCAGCCTGACCATTTCACAATTCACACCACGGCTGTTGTCATATGATTTCATGGAATTCCAAGGTCGTTCGGGCGGTTTTGACCCCCCAACACGCCCTTTTAGTGCACACCAAACTGCTAAAAATGACACAATCGGTCGTACTATGCCCACCGCACGTCTGATGGGCATTACGTCTCCTCCTACACATCTAGAATAATATTGATATTTTTTCTGTGTGGTTTCAGGTCATTCAAAGCACATTTGCTCTGAATTCGTCCATCTCACGCCGTTTTGGTGTTTTATGACTCCGAAAACGTGTTTCTGGTCCCTGCGGTCAAACTACACCTCCGATTGACATGTCTTCTACCTGACCATTTCACAATTTACGCAACAGCTATTGTAGTATGATTTCATGGCATTCTAAGATCGTTCGGGTGGTTTTGACCCCCCAAGGCGCCCTTTTAGACCGCGCCGAACTGCTAAAAACGACGCAATCGGTCGTACTGCGCTCACCGCACGTCTAATGGGAATTATGTCTCCTCTTACACATCCAAAATAATATTTCTATTGTTTTTGTGTGGTTTCAGGTCATTAGGAGAATGTTTTCTCCGAATTCGACCATCTCACGCCGTTTTGGTGTTTTATAACTCCGAAAATGTGTTTTTGGTCACCGCGGTCAAACGACACCTCTGATTGACGTGATGTCTGATGGACAATTTTTCAATTCACACCACGGTTGTTGTTGTATTATTTCATGGAATTCTGAGGTCGTTCGGGTTGTTTTGATACCCCAACATGCCCTTTTAGTGTGCGTCAAGCTGCTGAAAACGACACAATCGGTCGTACCACGTGCATTGCACGTCCAATGGGCATGTCGTCTCCTCCTAAAGGTCACGAATAATATTCCTATTTTTTCATCTGTATTCAAGTCATTCGGAGCACGTTTGCTCCGAATTCGACCATCTCACGCCGTTTTGGTGTTTTAAGACTTAGGAAACGTGTTTCTGGTCACCGGGGTCAAAAGACACCTCCTATTGACATGTCGTCTACCGGACCATTTCACAATTCACACAACCGCGGTTGTCGTATGATTTCATGGCATTCCGAGGTCGTTTGGGAGGTTTTAACCCCCGAACGCGCCCTTTTAGCGCGCGCCAAACTGCTAAAAACGACACAATTTGTTGTACCGTGCGCACTGCACATCTGATGGGCATACCGTCTCCTCCTACACGTCACGAATAATATTCCTATTGTTTTCGTATGTATTCAGGTCATTCGGAGCACGTTTGCTCCGAATTCGACCATCTCACGCCGTTTTGGTGTTTTATGACTCCAGAAACACGTTTCTGGTCACCGCTATCAAAAGAAACCTTTGATTGACGTTCCGTCTACCCGACCATTTCACAATTCAAACCACAGATGTTTTCGTATTATTTCATGGCATTCTGTGGTCTTTCGGGTGGTTTTAACCCCCCAACGCGCCCTTTTAGCGCACATCGAACTGATGAAAACGACATAATCAGGCGTACCGCACCCACCGCACATCCGATGGGTGTTTAATCTCATCCTAAACATCACAAATAATATTAATATTGTTTTTGTGTGGTTCCAGGTCATTTGGAGCACATTTTCTCCGAATTCGACTGTCTCATGCTGTTTTGGTGTTTTATGACCTGGGAAACACGTTTCTGGTCACCACGATCAAACAACCCCTCTGATTGACGTTCCTTCTTCCTGAAAATTTCAAAATTTACATAGTGGCTATTGTCGTATGATTTCATGGCATTCTGAGGTCGTTCGGGTAGTTTTGACCCCCCCCCCCCCAACGCGCCCTTTTAGCGCGCGCCGAACTGCTGAAAATGACACAATCGGTCGTACCATGCGCACCGCACGTCCGATGGGCATTCTATCTCCTCCTACACATCAAGAATAATATTATTATTGTTTTCATGTGGTTTCAAGTCATTCGGAGCACGTTTGCTCCAAATTCGACTGTCTCACACCATTTTGGTGTTTTATGACTCCAGAAACGTGTTTCCGATCACCGCGGTCAAACAACACCTCCGATTGACGTGATGTCTGCTCGGCCATTTCCCAATTCACACAACGGCTTTTGTTGTATGATTTCATGGCATTCCGAGGTCATTCGGGTGGTTTTGACCCCCCCAACGCGCCCTTTTAGCGCGCGCCGAACTGCTGAAAACAACACAATCGGTCGTACCGCACACACCACACGTCTAATGGGCATTCCGTCTCCTCCTACATTTCAAGAATAATATTAATATTCTTTTTTTGTGGTTTCAAGTCATTCATAGGACGTTTTCTCCGAATTTGACCATCTCACGCCGTTTTGGTGTTTTTTGTCTCCGGAAATGCGTTTCTGGTCACCGTGGACAAATGACACCTCCAATTAACTTTATGTCTGCCAAACCATTTCATATTCACACCATGGCTATTGTCGTATGATTTCATGGCATTATAAGGTCGTTCGGGTGGTTTTGACCCCCCCAACGCGCACTTTTAGCGCGCGCCGATCTGCTGAAAATGACACAATCGGTCATACCGTGTTCACCGCACGTCCGTTGGGCGTGTCTTCTCCTCCTACACATCACAAATAATATTCCTATTTTTTCATGTGGTTTCAGTTCATTCGGAGCATGTTTGCTCCGAATTTGACCATCACACGCCGTTTTGGTGTTTTATGACTCCAGAAACGCGTTTCCGATCACCATGGTCAAATGAAACCTTCGATTTATGTGTCGTCTACCTGACCATTTTAGAATTCACACCACAGATAGTTTCATATGATTTCATGGAATTTTGAGGTCGTTCGGCTAGTTTTGACCCCCCAACACACCCTTTTAGCGCGCGCTGAACTGCTGAAAATGACACAATTGGTCATACCGCGCACATCGCACATCTGATGGGCGCGTCGTCTCCTCATACAGGTCACGAATAATATTCCTATTGTTTTCGTGTGATTTCAAGTAATTAGGAGAACTTTTTCTCCGAATTCGACAGTCTCATGACGTTTTGGTGTTTTATGACTCTCGAAACGTGTTTCCGGTCACCGTGGTCAAACGACACCTCCGATTGACGTGTCATCTGCCCAACGGTGTGGGGGGTGTCCAGGGTGTGGGGGGGGCTTTATAGGGGCTGTTCAGGGGGCGGGGAGGGCTGTTCGGGGTGTGGGGGGGATTTTCGGGGTGCGGGGGGATATTCGGGATGCTGGTAGGGGATGTATGGGGGTGCGGGGTTGTTGTCCGGGGTGTGGGGGTGTCTGAGGTTTGGCGAGGGCTGTCTATGGTGCGGGGGGGGGATTTTCATGGTGCGGGGGCCTGTCTTGGGGGAGGGGGTGCTGTCCGGGGTGGGGGGGGTTGTCCAGCGTGTGAGGGGGGGGTTGTCCTGCGTGCGGGGGGGCTGTCCGGGGTGCAGGGAGGGATGTCACGGGTGCGGGGTGGGCTGCCCAGGGTGAGGGGGGTTGTCTGGGGTGCGGGGGGGCTGTCCGGGGGACTGGGGGGCTGTCCGGGGTGCGGGCGGGCTGTCCGGGGTAGGGGGAGGATTGTCCGGGGTGCAGGGAAGGGTTGTCCAGGGTGCAGGGAGGGGTTGTTCATGGTGCGGGGAGGGCTGTCTGGGGTGCGGGGGGGTTGTCCAGGGTGTGGGGAGGGATGTCCGGGGTGCGGGGTGGTTGTCCGGGGTGTGTGGGGGCTGTCCGGGGTGCGGGGAGGGGATGTCTGGGGTGTGGGGGGCATGTCCGGTGTGCGGGGGGGCTGTCCAAGGTTGGGGTGCTGTCCTGGGTGCGGGGGGCTGTCTGGGTACTGGGGGGCTGTCTGGGGTGTGGGGATGGGCCGTTCGGGGTGCGGGGAGGGCTGTTTGGGGTGCTTGGAGGGTCGTGTTGGGTGCAGGGTGGGCTGTCTGGGGTGCGGGGGGGGGGGAGGGGGGGGGAGAAGTCCGGGGTGCGGGGGGGTGTCCAGGGTGCAGAGGGGTTGTCCGGGGTGGGGGGATGTCTGGAGTGCTGGGAGAGGATTTTCGGGGTGCGTGGGGCCTGTCCGGGGTGTGGGGGCCTATTCGGGGTGCGGGGGGCTGTCCGAGGTGCTGGGAGAGCTGTCCGGGTTGCGGGGGGGCTGTCCGGGGAGTGGGGAGTCTGGGGTGTGGGTAGGGATGTCTGGGGTGTGGGGAGGGCTTCCTGGGGTGGGTCGGGGACTAAAAATAGTGAACCTAAGCTTAATCATCAAAAACAGGTTTCATGGATTATATTAGGAATCACATAGTTTTTTCAAAACTATTACAGAACAGGCAATTGAGAACATTGAAGAATTAAATGAACAAAAAATATCTAAATCATTAATCAGTTTCATGGTTACTTCTCAATTTGTGAACACAAACATTGCATCAGGGAAAAACACACATGATACCCCCAAATAACAAAAAATCTCACTAGAACCCCAAACTAAATATCAATAACAACCCCACCATTAAAAACAGAAACACACCTCGTGAATATGATGTGTCATGCGCGGTCATGACTACTACATCCATTAGGTGGGTCATGGGCCTACAAAAAATAAACATTATTAATATTTTCATAACAAAAATAATATAAAATAAATAAATAAATACAGTATAAACCTGTGTCGTCTGATCCCCTACACCATCACCTGGACGCACATATTGCCGCAGTGCTCTTACCTCAGTGATCAATTGCGCATTTACCTCCTCAGAAGCGCGCAGTCA
Organism: Viscum album; assembly: GCA_963277665.1. NCBI lineage: Eukaryota > Viridiplantae > Streptophyta > Magnoliopsida > Santalales > Viscaceae > Viscum > Viscum album. Next base: position 1,349,772,796 of record OY728153.1, on the reverse strand, counting down.
TGCCTCGAAATCTGACAACTGTTGTGTCATCTGAGCAACAGTAGGACCGACAACCACAGCGCATGACACTACAAAACTAGTAATCCTTGTTCCATAGGTCAAACTATATCAATGCCCGTCCTGAACAATAATGCGATGAAAGATCTCATCCCTTCACATGTAAGTGAAAGCCCATGTCATACCTGATTGCTCTACAAACCTGGAAGGGAGCGGAGCTGAAGGCGGTGTTGCGAGGGAGAGGAGAGGTAGCGGAGGTGAGCCGGAGCTGGAGGCGGTGTGGCGAGGGAGGGGACGAGCAGCGGCAGTGACGGGGAGCTGGAGGAGAGGAGGCAGTGAGGTGGCGATGTTGCAGTGAGGGTGGGACGATGATGGAGGGGACCGAGGATAGGGGGAGCCAGAGTGGACGGGCGGCAGTGGCAAGGGGATGAGTAGCGGCCGTGCAGGGAGGGAGGGGACCGGGCGGCGGTGGTGCGGCAAGGGAGAGGATAGTGAGGAAGGGGACGGGCGGCAATGGTGTGGTACGGGAGGGGACGAAGACGGAGGGGATGGAGTTTGGCGGGGTGTGGGAGGAGGGTGTCTGTGGTGCGGGGGGGCGTCCGCGGTGTAGGGGGGAGGGTTGAGGGGGTGAGGGCTGAGGGTAGACACTGATGGGCAGAGGGGTTAGAGGCCGGAGGGGGTGGAGGCTGGAGGTGGGTGGCAGGACGCCAAAGGGCAGAGGGACCCCGGAGGGGATGGAGAATAGGGCGGAGGGTAGCTGGAGCCGGAGGGCAGAGGCGGAGGAAGGCCAGAGGAGACGGAGGGCAGGGCGGAGGGCAGTCGGAGGGCATATGGCGGAGGACGGAGGCTGACAAGGGAAGAGGGTGGAGGGTGGCGAGGGAGGGTGCACGGAGACGGGGGAGGGCACGCAGCGATGGGGGAGGGCAGTGAGGGAGGGCGTGCGGCGATGGGGTAGGGTGGCGAGGGAGGGCGCGCGGTGACGGGGGAGGGTGCGCGGCGAGGTAAGGAGGGAGGAGGAGGGTTCAGGGGGGCCATGAAGCCCCCCCTTTTTTTGAAAAACCTAGCGATAACCATTAGCAGTTGCTATTGGTTACCTATAGCGACTGCCACTGGCAGTCGCTATAGGTAAGGGGTCTCCAAAGCCTAGTTTTCTAGTTGTGATTAGAATGATACAAGGATCAATGCACTTGGATCATGAGTAAACCCTCATTTATCTTTAATTATAATGATTAAACCCCCATAGCACTTGAATTATCATGATACTAATCATTAACTAATTCCTTGGAGCACTTACAGGGTGCACCCTTCTTAAACATTTCATGTCATGCGTAAGTGTGGCACATGGATCATATAACATGGATTCCCTAAACATCATCATTTATCCACAATAAAAAAATGTGGACATCATACATGAAACTCTATAATCAATCATTAAACTTGCATAAAGTTTAATACCCTTGATACAGAATTGGGAATGGTATTCACAACATAATTACATTGGCATGGAAAATCATGGTGCAATTTCGGCAGGATAACAGCGTGACATAAGAATTAATAAAATTTATTTATGAGAGGGAAATTGGTGTATCACCATATGTACATGAAAGGGAAAGTAATGGGTTCATATAGATACATTTTCCAACCAAAGTAATGTAATAATATATTCGTAATACAAAAACAATTGCTTGAATGTAAATGAGGAGAGAGAAATTCCTGACAGAATTTTGACATGGAAATAGGTGTACATGGGATGAATTAATGAGATATAAAGGGGTCTCTCTTCATGAAAACATAATAGGGAATTATGGGGGAGGTTAAAAATTATACCCCAACATTTTTAATTGAATATAAATGGGCATAACATCTTAAAGAAAGTTTGACAAAAATGAGAAAGGAAGAAATTCATTACTTGGTAGTGTGATCCCAAAGGATTGAGAGGGGCTAGAGAGAGGCTTATTGAGAGATTGGAGCACCTTGGGAGAATTATAGAGAGATTATGGAAGACATTGGTTAATATCAAAAAGATTTTAGGGAAGTGGAAGTGGGATCCTAGGTGGGTTTATATAGGAAAAGAGAGATAATTCTTTATTATTTAGGTTTTGTCCACCACACATTAAACTAAACAAAAACACAATACATCCCATGGTTTTTGACATTGAGGAGTGGAAAACATAATTATATAAGGCCCATGGCCTAAATTCTTAAAATATTGGGCTTTATTATGTGGAGTTTAGTCACACTCTCAAGGAAATCAATTTAAAAATTAAAAATATTTTATAAGTCTGAGAGGGTCCACTAAAGCATTGTAAAATAAATCAAACCTAAAATCATATTATTTTTATGTTAAAACATATATTTTCGGAACATAATGTTTATAATATTTTATTACATCACTATTGGGTCATTATGATGTCATAAAACATATTATATATTTAAACGGTATTTAATTTTTACCAAAAAATTCGACTCTCTTAGAAAATTATAAAAATTTCACCATTGGAAAATATCGACATCCTAATTCAAAAACTAATAATCTTTTTATCATAATAATTTCCTAATATTTGAATTTTTAATTTTAAAATAAAAAATGATATTTATCAAAAACTTAAGGGTTTTGATAAAAACAGATTTCAAACATTAATAAAAATTACAATTGTATTAATAAAAAGTATAGAATCATTTATGGTTAATAAAAGGAAATTTATTAATAATATTTTTTTAAAATATTTTTTAATTCAAAAATATATTAATTCATCAAAATATATTTCTTAATTGAATATTAAATAAAAATACTATTTATTCTTTAAAAATTATTTACAAAGTAAGAATAATAAAAAGAATTTATATAATTTATTATATAAAAAATTAATGAACATTATAATAGTGCAATGTCTTATTACATAACCCCTTATAACACCATAATAAGACCTAAGGGTAAGGTTTGTTATGGTGACATACTCTTGGGGTTTCTCGGATAACATCGCTTGGGTGGTAATCTCTATCAACTTATACTTCTTACGTAGGCGGTTCCGTTTGAGATTAACATGTTGAAGCTCGTCTTGGGCTTGGTCAAGAGAGAATCCCAACAACACCACCTCATTTCTAAGCTCCAACAAATAGGCATCATATGGAGGAATTCTACTAGATGAGGTCATCACTTCCTTTGTCTGATAAAATTGGATTTGTTAAGGCCTTATATTTATACTAATAAATTGACCACTGTTCAACGGATATATTAGAAATGGTAACAATTCATAATGGTATTTTGAAATCCAAAATCATAAAACCAAAGATGTTCATATTTTATATAACCATTTTACATAATAATACATTTAACTAGATCAAGAAGAATTTTTATTAATGAAAGTTTCTCTTCATTACATGGGAGGTCATCAAATATTGGTGGGAGGATATAGTTTTTATCCAATCTAATTAATTCTATGTGAATATTTGGTTTTGTAATCTTACCAATCACAAAAAAGGGTAGGATTTCAAGGGTAAACCTTATAAATTCATGTGTTATTGTGCCATAATTTACTGCATAATCTAAGTAAGGGTAATTGATGAAAGATGGGAAAATTTATATTTTAATTATTTTATGTGTGTAAATTAAATAGGAATCATTTTTGAAAATGGATCTCTAATTCAACCAACCCCCCAATGATCCATAAAACATGGGAACTTTAAAAAGTATATAGAGAATGTTAATGGGGTCAGACCAGGAAAAACTGCCTTCATTTGAAGAAGAAGAATAAAAAGAATATGAATAGTTATAAATGTAAAATTAGTGATCATAATATAAAAAACTCAACCTAAATATGATAAACCTCATTTAAATCTAAATTATATCATAGAGTAATGTGAACTATTGTAACCATTAATAGTTATAAGTGAGATTAGTCCTTCCCATTCCATTATTTTCTAAGAGGTACTATTTTTACTCCTCGTTGACAATGAGGGTATTCTTCCTTTTTAATAGATAAAATTAAGTGACTGCAATGAGATTTGTTTAATTAATCAATATCATATTGAATTTTTTTGTGTTGAACCCCAACCTAGTCATGTGATTCATGAAAATCCCGCTAAGATAAACCAACATCCATTAGTTAAGAGCCATCTTATCCAAGCACCATGCCTTCATTATCTTTACCAATTGTTGAAAAAAATTCCCCACAAACTCCCATGATCCATTAAACATTCCTATTATACCATAGTTATATCATTTCCCACAACAACCATTACCTACTCCACTATGGAGTGAGTGGATAAACATAAAACAAACCCATGTAGTTCAATATCAATCACTATATACTAACCCTACATAATATAAACAGTACATGGACCATAATAGTGCTTAACCTCATTCATTTACTCAAACGCACAATTAATAACTCTTTGGTCCCGGTCATATTCAACATTGATAGGTTATTCCATAAGCTTGTTCTAGACACCTACAGGGTCATGAGGTCCATATTCCACACTATCAACCCTAGACTATCCATCATCTAAAGAATTTTTGTAGCCACTACCAAACTAGCATTTCTAATTTGTATGTTTTCATTTTACCCTACCAATGTAGGATTACCACTATTTTAAATTCATTCTTTTCTCTTAATTAGTAATTCTCTAAATTGTTACTTTTATAAGAATGGATAGTACATGTTAAATTTTTCATCCATTTCCCATGAGAATTATCTATGAACTAGAATTCGAAAAAAAATAATGGTAAATACAAATATGAAATATTGAAATTAATATCAACAATGAAAATCAAGAGGATCACCTTCTCGTTTAATGTGGAATTTAGATCAACTTCGACTAAAACCTTTGAAAAATTTCTAAACCTCATATCCTCAATAACTCTGTTCAGATTTTGGGTATGCCTATAGATGAGGTAATATCATACAAGATTCCAAGATACCAAAGAAATAAGAATAATACATATACTCATACCCATGTTTGGATTCTGGTGTTCATGATAGTAATGGGATTAAACCATGGGCCCCATTCTTTTATAACAGCATACCAATTTTAAGAGAGATCGAGTCAAAGATTGAAACATTTATCTTTAATTCATTAGATGAGAATATTATATGATAGAATCCTCACCCCAATGTGATTAATATATATTCTATGAATCCCAAACTATATGATATATGACTAATTATTTCATTTACCATCTAGACTTGCTACTCTTAGGTTGAAAAATTAATGTGTTGATCAAAAATTAAAAAAAAATTGATTATATCAAAAACCAAATCTTTATGTCCAATTATTTGTATAGTATTAACTCACGTGATAATATGATTTGGAGTTATATCCTTTAGAGAGGTGAACTTTCATCTGTGATCCCCATATTTGAAAGTTTAGCCAATGGGATGTAGAACACCTATCAAAGAATTAATCAAATAACACACATGTTCATAGATATATATAATTTTTTATTAATATTTATAATTATATCATTATATAATTATATATATTTATTATGTGTGTGTTTTTTTATGTCAGGAGTGTTAAAGTTTTTTAATTGGACAAATAGTGTGTTGGGAATATTTTTTTAGTTACTCTATAATATCTTTGCGATAAGGGATTCAAATTCCATCACTTCTTATATATGATGTCTTTTGAATAACGGATATATTGGGTTGGGAATATAGTGAATATTAATATGTTTTTGGAAATAAGTCACTTGGGTCTATGAAAAAAATCACATTTAAAAAATATATTTCACATATATTAATTTTGTAAACATGTTTTTATAAATAAAAAATAAATTTTAAAAATCAGTTAAAAATATCAACTTATCTATTAGAAAATGTCCAAACTACTATTAAATTTATTTATATATAGTTTTATAAAACCACCTCTAAATATAAAAAAAATATATTATTTGATGATTTCATTTTCTTGAATTTATAATGGATTTTATAAATTTATGTGTTTCATTTAGTAGTGGTTTAAACTGATAAAAAATGTGTCAAACATTTACTGTTAAATAAATTTTTTACCATATAGTCAATTAAAATAGCAAGAAAATTCATCAGAATAATTAACATTGTTGAAAATTAATAGTGTAAATAATATTTTCTAGATGTGGTCCTCGATATATATTCCTTAATTAATATGAATTGATGATTTATTAATATTTAATTAATCTAAATGAAATTTTGTACTCCGACAAGAAATTTCTTAACTATTGGAAAAGAATATTAATTATCTATAATAATTTTATATTGAAATTTTTATCTATATATAGATTCACCGATATAATATTATTCATTTTAGATAGCACTAAGTCACTACATGGTGATACACTAGGATGAAAAACGCCCATTTTCTAAAAGATATTTTTGCAACTTATTGAAATCCTCTAAATAAGCTAGTGTTATTCTATATAAAACAGTAAATATTGGTTTATATCTTGATATAATATCAATGGATAACTCATATTATTTGTATATGGGATATAAATAAAACTTCTATGGGAATACATCTGTAAACTCTTCCATAATGGTTACAAACTCCATGATTATTCCCTATTCTTATTCTTGTAAAGACCTGGAATTTCCATGTAATTTTTTTTATATATATGGGAATTTTATGAGTTTGAGAAAATTTATGGTGCGTGATTTAGAGGCCCGGTGTGCCCATATTCAATTTCTAAAGTTTTGTTCGAGTACGTTCAGTAAACGTATGAATGATTTTTTATAACTTTTCAACCGGTGTTCGGAATTGAAATCTGAGGAAACTGATGAACTTGCAGTGCCAGTATTCTCTTAAGATGACTTTCACCTCGACACCAGTTTGTCGAGGGTGAAAGTTAGTTTTTGGGTTTTTCATGGAAATATTAAAATAAAATAAACACATGTTTTATTTCATTTTATCTATAATAACCACCCATGTGGAAGTTATAGGTGGGGACCACCACACCTTAACCTACCATGAGAGGTTATGGAGGTAGGGCCCACACGAACCTAACCTCCCAAGAGAGGTTATGGTTGTGTGTACCACCTGGGACTAAACCCCCCCCATTTAATTGAGAAAAACCTCTCAAATCTCTCGTAAATGAGGGAGAGCCTCCTGACCTCCTCTACCATTAATGGTGCCACCACCTCCCTTAATTTAATTCTACCAATCCACCCTAATTAATATTGCCAACCTAGGTGTTTAATTAGGCTAATTTGAAATTGGTGCCAATGACATAATAAGATATTTTATCTATTAACATTGGCTACCATTTCATTTGGTTGTAAAAAGAGGATTGGGGAGAGGAGGATCTTGGGAGAAAGCTCCCAACAAAGAAAGCTCGACAGACGAAGAATGCTCCACCGACGAAGAACGTCGACGACTTCAACCATCTTCCACGGAACCTCCTTTGACGTAGGACGTGTTTGTCTACAACGAAATTATGTATGCCTTCTCTTGCCAATGTTGACAAACAATGAACAAGGTAGGGATTTATTTGAATAAAATATTATTCCCTTGATTCTTTCCTTTAAAAACAAAGATCGTGGATCAAATTATAACTAGTTGATCCGCACATGTTTACCTTTTGTGGGTTTCGGGATTATTCACTGTGGAAGGGTCTGTTGTGCTTTGTTTTAGTGAGACAGATGCTACTACCCTAAACGTGGAGGGTGAAGGACCCCGGGACACCCTAAGAGGGGAGGGGTGAATCAGGGTGACAACTTTTTTTTAATGTGATAGATCTTGTTCCCACGTTGGTAGGAAATTGTTGAACCTGTATGATGAAAAAGATCAGAAAGCAAATATGCACATTCACAGAGAAGACACAACCCTTTTTACTTGGTTCACCACTAAGGGATACGTCCAAGGAAAATACGCTGACAAGTTTTCGGTCGTACCAAAATCCACTATGCTTCACAAGCTGGAGATTACAATTGTTCGGGCATAGTCACTCTGTCCCAGGCTCACTGCCTTTACAAAGATTTAGGGATTGCTCACTCTATCCCTCGGGTCACTTCCGTTGAATCCCCCTGTCTCACTTCCCTTGGTGAAGTCTCACTCAGTTTATAGACATGAAGGTCTCTTCAATATATGTGCATTGAAGTCTTTGCCTTTGCTCAGCACGAGACACTGCTTGCATCTATGTCCAGAATAGATGCACTAGAATGCAGAAAAACACTGAACCGAATAACCAGAATGTGCCGACAAACTTCACTGACAATTACGCGCAACCCCAAACCTTTGCGCGAAAAACCTTCATATTGCGCGCAAACATTACTTTTTGCGCGGAAAAATATTGCGCGCAAACTTTACTTTTTGCAGGGAAAAATATTGCATGAAAAAACCCCCCTTTTCGCGCATCCCAAAATTTTCCATGCAACACTAAATATTTCACGCAAGCCCCTTTACGCCATCCTTTTTCACGCATCAGACCTCAAATCCTCTCTAAGTCTTTTTCCGTACGGAATGAAGGGGGTCACCTCATATTTATAGGCGTCAAAGACCCCCGCGTGAAAAAACCTCTATGGCGCGGAAAACCTCTCATCTGGCACATAATCTTTCGCACCGATACCAGTTTTCGTGCACATCATCAGATATTTCGCGCAACCCATGCCTTTGCCAATTTTTGACGTTCTGATTCCGAAACACTATTTGCGCGAAAAACTTCACTCCAATATTTCGCGCACCACGCTATGTTTTGCGCCCAGCTCACGTATTTCGCACAGATCCCTTATTTTCCGTGCAGCCCGTGCCTTTTCCATTTTTCACCCATCTGATTTCAAAACACTATTTGCGCGAAAAACCTCGATCTATTATTTCGCGCATCCCGCTGTTTTCCGCGACCAACATAAGTATTTTGCGCAAGCCTCTTGTTTTTCGCGCACCAATTCCTCTTTGTGTGAACCTCCTTTTGAAGACAATCAATGTCTTCATTTTCCGATTTTGAGGACCAAAAATTTGGCAAACACTGGGAAACAGCGCCACCTTCAATACTGTTGTCTGCTTGAACTATATGATCCCTTTTCTGGCACACATTCGGAACTTCCACTGAGGATTGACAACAAACACAAACCAAACTCCAATTCCTGCAATGAACAGCCATGGTTCCAACAATCTCCGCCTTTGGGTTTGTTGGAAATCACCAAATAAATTCAATATATCACCATCCATATGCATACCAAAAATGCAAGGATCAACTCAGCCAACACTCTAAGTCTACGTGAGAATTGCTCACTGTAGAAAACAAGAGCGGAGGCTTGAATTGGGTACCACTGTTTTCCTTCTCCTTCTTCTCATCACAGAAGTTGCCTGAATTTATTCCTTTCTCCTTTCTCCCCCATTGACAATAAATCCAAAGACCAATAATTTTTTTTCACGTTCAGCTCAAACCATACTCCCCCTGGATAGTATCTCCCCCATAAACCTACATCACATCCATATGTAGATTAAAACAGTTATAACAAATGGGGAGAGGGGATTTCTGGATCCTTCTTATGCAGTAGGAGGCAGTTGAACACCGAGGATCAACCGATGCTTCTCAAACACAGCCGCAGACAGTGGCTTGGTCGGGATATCAGCCACTTGCTCATCAGTTCCAACATGGTCCACTCTGATCACGCCTTGTTCAACCTTTTCTTTAATAAAATGATACCGTATTTCAATATGTTTTGTATGAGAATGCTGAACCGGATTCTTCTTAAGATCAATTGCGCTTTTGTTATCACAGTAAATCACCAATTGTTGCTGCAACTTATCCCCAATATCTATTAGTTATTGTTTCATCCAAAGCTGTTGATTGCATGCCTTTGTGCAGATATATACTCAGCTTCAGCAATACTAAGAGAAGTACTTTCTTGTTTCTTGCTCAACTAGCCGACACAGTTATTTCCAATAAAGAATGCTCCACCACTGGTGGATTTTCTGTCCACCACATTGCCAGCCCAGTCAGCATCTGAAAATGCTGATAATTCACAGTACCTTCCTGCAGCAAAAAATAACCCGAAGTTATGTGTAACTTGAATGTACCTCATTATTCTTTTTACAGCTTCCATATGTTCCTCCTTTGGATTACTCCGAAAGCGGGCCGCAAGGCATGTTGCAAAGACAATATCTGGCCTTGTCACTGTCAGGTACAGTAGGCTTCCAATGATCCTCCTATACATGGTGGGATCAACAGAGTTCCCATCCTTATTCTTTCCAAGTTTAGTTCCAAATGCAATCGGAGTTGAAATTTGTTTGGAGTCTGGCATATTGAACTTCTTCAGCAGCTCTCTTGCATATTTTTCCTGAGAAATGAAAGTGTATTCCTTCTTTTGAATCACTTGCAGCCCCAAGAAATATGTGAGCTCCCCAATCAAAGACATTTCAAATTCTGATTTCATGTGGTTGGCAAATTCATCCACTGATTTCTGCCTGCTGCCACCAAATATGATATCATCAATGTAGACAAGAACCATGAATTGATCTTTTGGAGAATTATTCACATAGAGATTATGATCAACTCCTCCAATTTTGAATTCTAACTTCTTGAGATATAAATCTAGCCGTGAGTACCACGCCCGTGGTGCCTGCTTCAAACCATATAGAGCTTTCTTTAGTTTGCAGACCATTGTTTCATCAGTACCCAAAACAAAGACCACTGGTTGTTCAATGTATACTTCTTCTTCGAGTACACCATTCAAGAATGTTGTCTTGACATCCATTTAAAATACTTTATATCCTCTTTGGAGTGCCATGGAAAGGAAAAGCCTGATTGACTCCAGTCTAGCCACTGGAGCAAGGGTTTCTTCAACATCAATGCCTTCAATCTGGGAGTATCCTTTACATAACTGTCGTTCCTTGTTTCTGATGACACTTCCATGCTCATCAAATTTATTTTTGAAGATCCATTTGGTACCAATCACATTGTGACCTTCGGGTCTCTGGACAAGATCCCATGTCTGATTCTTGTCAATCTGATCTAATTCATCCTTCATGGCTTTCACCCAAGATTCATCTTTTGCAGCTTCTTCGAATGAGGATGGCTCTACAACTGATAGAAATGCAGATTGCATGGTATTCCTCATCCTTCTTGTTTGAGTGGGTGCACTCCTGTCCCCAATTATGTTGGATGGATCAATCTCAGCTCTTTGATTTCTCCTACGAGGTTCAGTAGTATTCTCTTTAGCCATAGTTTCTTCTTCAGATTCTTCTTCTGAGTCAACATCCTGATGTGATTGCTTAGTGTTTTGAACAACTTCCTCTATTTCTGCATTTTTATTCTCTTCACGTTCACATTCTTCCTGACTTTCTATCACATCAGCATATGGCATCCTTAAAGCATTTGTGGTTTTCTCTTCAATTATCTTAACATCACTGCTTTCCAAAATCCTTCCCCAACGCTTCTTGAAACATTTGTAGGCTTTTCTATTCATTGAGTAACCAAAGAAAATTCCTTCATCTGCATTGTCTCCATATTTCCCTTGATTTCCTTCTTTGTTTCTGATGAAGAATTTACTTCCAAAGACACGAAAGTATTTTAGAGAAGGCTTCCATCCACGCCACAATTCATATGGTGTCTTCGTCTCACCCATCTAAAGTCCGGTTCGATTCTGAATGTACACTGCACCTTGAACAGCCTCTTTCCAGTAATGTCATGGAATACGACTCTCAATCAGCATAGTTCATGCCATGTTGTTCACCTATCAATTCCTACGTTCAACAACTCCATTTTGTTGTGGAGTTCTCATAGCATATACCTCATGATGTATCCCATGCTTCTCCAGATAATTCTCAAATTCAATGGACGTGTATTCTCCTCCATTGTCAGATCACAACACTTTGATTGTTCGTCCAGTATCATTCTCGGTGATTCGCCGATATGTTTTCATGCAGTCAAGGACTTGTCGTTTCTTTTGAATGACCATCACATATTCCATTCTACTGTAATCATCTATGAAAAAGAAAAAGTACCTTTCTCCATGAGTTCCGGCAATATTTATTGGCCCAGAAACATCTGTTTGAATCAGATCAAGAAGGTGAGACACCCTTTTCTTCTTTGGCCGATATGAACTGCAGACCAGCTTCCCACGAATACAATCATCACGAGATTTTTCACGCTCACGCATCAGGTTGGGAATGTCCATGACAATTCTCAATTTTGATATTTTCTCCATGTCTTTTTGATTGATGTGTCCTAGTCTTCGATGCCACAAATTGTTTTCTTCTTCAACAGTCATGTAACACACATTTTCTTCACTATCAACCTAATACAAGTTTCCTTCTGTTCTGCATCCCTTCATAAGTGAATTGCCAGTCTTTCGCTTGATAGTGCAGCCTTTCTGATTAAATGTAACTATAAGTCCTGAGTCACAGATTTGACTCACTCTGAGGAGGTTATGATGTAGGCCATCTACATAAAGGACTTCAGTCTTCTTTAATTCTCCATTAGCTAATTCGGTACATCCACTCCCTTTGATTTTCAGAGCCCCATCATTACCAAATCATATTGTACCATATACATTCCTTATGATATTTGTTAGTAGGTCAGCATTACCTATCATATGAGATGAAAAACCGCTATCCAGAATCCAGGTACTGTTGTTCTTTGTAGCTTTGATGGCCACCTCTGCAAGGTTGGATTTCTCAATCTTCTTCCTTTCCATCCATGAGACATTATATCGAGTATATAGAACTGATGTCCTTTCAATTGTCTCTTCCGCATACCCAGGTTCTTTATAGTCAAAGTCTTTTTTGAGGGGTGAAAACCTGTTTGAAAGAGCAACACTATCTTGCTGACGAGACTTGACTTTTCTTGAACTTTGGTATGAGGTTTCCATGTCCCTTCTCTGCCTGCAATTAGCGGCCTTATGACCAAAGTTAGAACAACAAAAACAATATCCATAGAAATTATTTCTTCTATAAGAATTAGGATATGAAATTATTCTCCTTTGTTGAGCTTCTATATCTTCTCCATTCAGATAGCTTCTTGCCTCTTCACAATAAGATATGGTATGGCCCAGATAGCCACAGAACTGACACTATAAGAGAGGAAATGTCTTCTCACTTGAATTTCTCCTCATACCTTCTTCCTTGGGAGAATAGTAAGACTATCTGTCATTTTTGAATGTTTGAGGATAATTTTCAAGTCCCCATTTAGTTTGGATTGAAGGTTCCTTTTTCGGAACTCTAGGTAACGTTTCAACATGTTCAACTTTCATCTTATCTTTCTTTTGGATCTTTTCACTTACAGAAGTTGATGTCTCAGCCTCACATCCAATTCCACTCTTTCCCATGCAAGTGGGTCTTTGATCACTCAAGATTTTTCCAACTCCATCTGAACCACACTTGGCTCTTGCTAGTAATCCTGCATCTGAGAATCTTCCAAACTGTATTTTCTTCCTCGATTCTTTTGGAACTGATTCAGTCTCCAGTTTACTAATTAGAGTAACTACTTCCTCCTCAAGACCATTAGCAGTCTTGGATTTTTCATCCAGTCTGGTGGTGAGGTCATTTATGACCTTTTCCTGCTCTTCAATTCTCAGCATCAGATCTACTACATCATCATTGCTTTCAATTATTTTAGACTGTACCTTCACAAATTCTTCCAGTTGTTCAATTTCAGCTTCAAGTTGATCAACATATTCAGTAGATTCTTCTATAATTGATTTCCACTTATTGCAGCTCTTACATTTAATCTTAAGATTACTAACCGCATCCTTAAGTTGCATCTCAGGATCTACACAAGTTCTCAGTTGTTTTTCTCCATTAGTATCTTTTGACTTTTCAACAGTGTCCATCATAGAATCATGGTTCCTAGTTTTGAATTCTGGTTCTTCTTTATCACAGAATTCATTATCATCTTCTTCCTCTTCACAGACAAAACTCTTCCTCTGCATTTTCTTACCAGATTTGAAGTCTCCCTTTTTGAAGAACCTTCTCTGAGGCTTCTTGAAGTTTTCATCCTCACTATCTTCATCATTGATCATTTTTAAGCACTGAGAGGCAATGTGCCCAACTTTTCCACAACGGAAACATGCGAGAGGTAACTTCCCATTGAATTTCCAATTCCCCTTCTGGAACTTCTTTGAAATGAGAGAAAGAATTTATTTTTCTTCGTCATATTCACCGCTACTATCCTTTGAGATTTTCAGTTTATCCATGGCCTTGAATTCCATTTCCTAGCTCACCCGAGTCGTAGCATCTTCTGGTTTGACTCTCATTTCATATGCCACCAAGCTTCTCAGTCAATCATCTAGAGAAAGTTTGGAAAGATCTCTTTCCTCAAGGGCTGACACCTTCACATTATACAGAGGTGGAAGTCTTCTCAATATTTTCTTTACAATATATATGTCTTTGATTTCTTCGCCTAGACCCCAAATTTCTCCAACCACTTCAGTAATTCGATTGAAGAAAGAGTCTGCTTTCTCATCTGGATGCATCTTCAGATCATCAAACTGATTGTGCAGCACTTGTAGTTTCGCCTCCTTCACTTTTCTATCTCCTTCATAAATATTCTCAATTTTATCCCACATGGATTTTTCTGAGGTGAAATTCATCACCTTTAGGTAGATCTGTTCAGAAAGGGCTGCAGTGAGTGAATTCTATGCTTTAGTATCTACATCAAGAAGTTTCCTGTTTGTTTCAGTCATAGCTAGACCTGTTGGATCAGTGACTTGTATTCCTTGCACAGTAGAAAAGAGAACTTCCATTTCAAGAGATCTTAGATGAGATATCATTCTGTTCTTCCAGATCTAGAAATTTCTTCCATCGAAGTGAGGGACTCCCCTGACATTGACCGTGTTTTCCATGACGAAAAAGGTCAGATTCAACACCAGCAACCTCGCTCTGATACCACTTGAAGGACCCCAGGACACCCTGAGAGGGGAGGGGTGAATCAGGGTGACAAATTTTTCTTTTAATGTGATGGATCTTGTTCCCACATTGGTAGGAACTTGTTGAACCTGTAAGATAAAGAAGATCAGAAAGCAAACATGTACATGCACAGAGAAGACACAACCCTTTTTACTTGGTTCACCACTAAGGGCTACGTCCAAGGAGCATACGCCGACAAGTTTTCAGTCGTACCAAAATCCACTATGCTCAAAAGCTAGAGATTACAATTGTTCGGGCACAATCACTCTGTCCCAGGCTCACTGCCTTTACCAAGATTTAGGGATTGCTCACTCCGTCCCTTAGGTCACTCCCGTTAATTCCCCTGGCTCACTGCCCTTGGTGAAGCCTAACTCAGTTTATAGACGTGAAGGTCTCTTCAATAGATGTGCATTGAAGTCTTTACCTCTGCTGAGCACGAGACACTGTGTGCATAGATGTTCGGAATAGATGCACTAGAACGCAGAAAACCACTGAACCGGATAACCAGAATGTGCCGACAAACATCACTGACAATTACGCGCAACCCCAAACCTTTGCGCGCAAAACCTTCCTATTGCGCGCAAAATTTACCTTTTGTGCGGAAAAATATTGCGCGCAAACTTTACTTTTTGCACAGAAAAATATTGCGCGCAAAAACCCCCCTTTTTCGTGCATCCCAAAATTTTCCGCGCAACTCCGAATATTTCGCGCAAGCCCCTTTATGCGATCCTTTTTCACGCATCAGACCTCAGATATTCTCTAAGTATTTTTCTGTATGGAATGAAGGGGGTCACCTCATATTTATAGGCGTCAAAGACCCCAGTGCGCAAAAACCTCTATGGCGCAGAAAACCTCTCATATGGCGTGTAATCTTTCGCACCGATACCATTTTTCGCACACATCATCAGATATTTCGTGTAACCCATGCCTTTGCCAATTTTTGATGTTCTGATTCTGAAACACTATTTGCGAGAAAAACTTTGCTCCAATATTTCGCGCACCACACTATGTTTCGCGCCCATCTCACGTATTTCGCGCACAACCCTTATTTTCCGCGCAGCCCATGCCATTGCCATTTTTCACCAATCTGATTTCGAAAGACTATTTGCGCGAAAAACCTCGATCTATTATTTTTATCATCCCGCTGTTTTCTGTGACCAACTTAAGTATTTCGCACAAGCCTCGATCTATTATTTTGATCAATACTGTTGTCTGCTTGAACTGTATGATCACTTTGTTGGCACACATTCGAAACTTCCACTAAGGATTGACAACAAACACAAACCAAACTCCAATTCATGCAAAGAACAACCATGGTTCCAACAATCTACCCCTTTGGGTTTGTTGGAAATCGCCAAATAAATTCAATATATCACCATCCATATGCATACCAAAAATGAAAGGATCAACTCAGCCAACACTCTAAGTCTACATGAGCATTTCTCGGTGTAGAAAACAAGAGCGGAGGCTTGAATTAGGTACCACTATTTTCCTTCTCCTTCTTCTCATCACAAATGTTGCCTGAATTTATTCCTTTCTCCTTTCTCCCCCATTGACAATAAATCCAAAGACCAGTAATTTTTTTTCACGTTCAGCTCAAACCATACTCTCCCTGGATAGTATCTCCCCCATAAATCTGCATCACAGCCATAAATAGATAAAAACAGTTATAAAAAATGGGGAGAGGGGATTTCCGGAGCCTCCTTATGTAGTAGGAGGTGGTTGAACACCGAGGTTCAACCGATGCTTCTCAAACACAGCCGCAGATAGTAGCTTGGTCAGGATATCAGCCACTTGCTCATCAGTTCCAACATGGTCCATTCTTATCACGCCTTGTTCAACATTTTCTTTAATAAAATGATATCGTATTTCAATATGTTTTGTACAAGAATACTGAACCGGATTCTTCGTAATATCAATTGCACTTTTGTTGTCACAGTAAATCACCATTGGTTGCTGCACCTTGTCACCAATATCTATAAGTTGCTGCTTCATCCAAATCAGTTGAGTGCATGCCTTTGTGGCAGATATATACTCAGCTTCAGCAGTACTAAGAGAAGTACTTTCTTGTTTCTTGCTCAACAAGCCAACACAGTTATTTCCAATAAAGAATGCTCCACCACTGGTGGATTTTCTGTTCACCACATCGCCAGCCCAGTCAGCATCTGAAATTGTTGATAATTCACTGTCCTTGCCTACAGAAAAAAATAACCCGAAGTTATGTGTACCATGAATGTACCTCATGATTCTTTTTATAGCTGCCATATGTACCTCTATTGGATTAATCTGAATGCGGGCCGCAAGGCATGTTGCAAAGACAATATCTGGCCTTGTCGCTGTCAGGTACAGTAGGCTTCCAATGATCCTCCTGTACATGGTGGGATCAACAGAGATCCCATCTTTATGCTTTCCAAGTTTACTTCTAACTACAATCGGAGTCGACATTGGTTTGGAGTCTTGCATATTGAACCTCTTCAGTAGCTATCTTGCATATTTTTCTTGAGAAATGAAAGTGTATTCCTTCTTTTGAATCACTTGCAGCCCCAAGAAATATGTGAGCTCCCCAATCATAGACATTTCAAATTCTCATTTCATGTGGTTGGGAAATTCATCCACTGACTTCTGCCTGCTGCCACCAAATATGATATCATCAATGTAGACAAGAACCATGAATTCATCTTTTGGATAATTCTTCACATAGAGATTGTGATCAACTCCTCCTCTTTTGAATTCCAACTTCTTGAGATATGAATCCAGCTGTGAGTACCAAGCCTGTGGTGCCTGCTTCAAACCATATAGAGCTTTCTACAGTTGGCATACCTTTGTTTCATCAGTACCCAAAACAAAGCCCACTGGTTGTTCAATATAGACTTCTTCTTTGAGTTCACCATTCAAGAATGATGTCTTGACATCCATTTGTTATACTTCATATCCTCTTTGGAGTTCCATGGAAAGGAAAAGCCTGATTGACTCCAGTCTAGCCACTGGAGCAAAGGTTTTTTCAACATCAATGCCTTCAAAATGGGAGTATCCTTTACATACCAGTCATGCCTTGCAACTGATGACACTTCCATGCTCATCAAACTTATTTTTGAAGATCCATTTGGTACCAATCACATTGTGACCTTCGGGTCTCTGTACAAGAACCCAGGTCTGATTCTTGTCAATCTGATCTAATTCATCATTCATGGCTTTCACCCAAGATTCATCTTTTGCAGCTACTTCGAATGAGGATGGCTCTACAACTGATAGAAATGCATATTGCATGGTATTCATCATCCTTCTTGTTTGAGTGGGTGCACTCCTGTCCCGAATTATATTGGATGGATCAATCTCAGCTCTTCGATTTCTCCTGCGAGGTTCAGTAGTATTCTCTTCAGCCATAGTTTCTTCTTTAGATTCTTCTTCTGAGTCAACATAATGATGTGACTGCTGAGTGTTTTGAACAGCTTCCTCTATTTCTGCATTTGTATTCACTTCACATTGACATTCTTCCTGACTTTCTATCACATCAGCATATGGAGTACTTGAAGCATTTGTGGTTTTCTCTTCAATTATCTTAACATCACTGCTTTCCACAATCCTTCCCGAACACTTTATGAAAGGTTTGTAGGATTTTCTGTTCATTGAGTAACTGAGGAAAATTCCTTCATCTTCATTGTCGCCATATTTCCCTTGATTTCCTTCTTTGTTTCTGATGAAGCATTTACTTCCAAAGACACGATTTATTTTAGAGAAGGCTTCCATCCATGACACAATTCGTATGGTGTCTTCGTCTCACCCATATAAAGTCATGTTCGATTCCGAATGTACACTGTAGATTGAATAGCCTCTTTCCAATAATGTCGTGGAATACGACTCTCAATCAGTATAGTTCGTGCCATGTTGTTCGCATGTCGATTCCTACGTTCAACAACTCCATTTTGTTGTGGAGTTCTCACAGCAGCTACCTCATGTTGTATCCCATGCTTCTCCAGATAATTATCAAATTCAATGGGTGTGTATTCTCATCCATTTTCAGATCGCAACACTTTGATTGTTCGTCCAGAATCATTCTCGGCGATTCGCCGATATGTTTTCATGCAGTCAAGGACTTGTCGTTTCCTGTGAATGACCATCACACATTCAATTCTACTGTAATCATCTATGAAAAGGACAAAGTACCGTTATCTATGAGTTCTGGAAACATTTATTGGCCCACAAACATTTGAATGAGTCATATCAAGAAGGTGAGACACCCTTTTCTTCTTTGGCCGATATGAACTGTAGACCAGCTTCCCAAAAATTTGGCAAACACTGGGAAACAATGCCACCTTCAATACTATTGTCTGCTTGAACTGTATGATCACTTTGCTGGCACACATTCGGAACATCCACTGAGGATTGACAACAAACACAAACCAAACTCCAATTCCTGCAAAGAATAGCCATGGTTCCAACAGAGGGTGCGGACCAACCCAATATGTCCTGACCCCTCCAACATTCTCTTTTGCGGTGTTCTTTGAAACAGAGGAAGGTGAAAAAGGTGACGTAGGCAACGACTGTGCTACCCGCGGCCTCCACAACCCGCACCGCCCCCGCGATGCTCTGGAACTCCGGCAAAACCGGCGCTGCCGCCCCGGGCAGAACCGCGCCACCCACTGGCTTTCGAGTCATGCCACAACTTGGTCGCACCGCACCCTGGCTCGCCGGCCTCCCGAGCCGCCCTGACCACACCAGTCCACCGGCCCAGCAACACCGCTGGATGAACCGTCCCCGGCCACACCGCACCCCGGCCCGCCGGCCTTCCAAGCCCCTGGACGAACTGGCCTCGGTCTCGCCACCCGCTGGCCAAACCGGCCACGGTCGCACCACCCCGGCCCCTGGCCAAGCCGCTCCAGCCTACCGGCCTCTCGAGCCCCCGGCCGAACCCGCACCATCGCAGCGCCCCGGCCGAACCGACCCGCACCCTCACAGAGCCCCAATCAAACCATCTTTCTCCTTCACGTCACCCTCCGGGTCGAGAGGCCCTCACTCCAACCCACGGCCGGTCCCGGACCTCACGGCCGATCCAGGCCCTCGCGGCCCGTTGAGCTGGGCCCAGCGGGCCTGGCCAAACCTAAAGGGCTAGCCTACCCAATGGGCCTGGCTAGACACAACGGGTCAGGTTGGGTCGACAAACTCGGGTCCGCCCAGACGGGTTCGGGTTGGGTCGGTCCGACCGAGTCGTCCCTGACCCGGGCCCACTACGAGCCTATACTTTCTTTTGTCCATATCTTAGGCACCAGACGTCCGTTTGACAAACGGCCAGTGGAGCTGGATTTCATGGAGCATGATGGTCCCTTTGAGTATACCCCACTAGAGTTTGAGGTATAGTTGAGATTCAGTCAGGTCGGATTGTGCTTGAATCCAACCGGGACCTCGGGAGTAAAAGGCTAATAACTCACAGATTGGGCGTCTGATTGGCGCGCCGTCTGTTGCGTTGAGACCCCTATAGCCTGTCAGACCTTTGGGATACTTCTTCATGTGGATTCGTCACAGTTGGAGTATCTACCAGTAGATCGTGGAGAAGATCCTTCCAGTGATGAGCAAGCAGAGTGCATAGACCTATTAGCTAACTGAGACCTGATGACTACTGACCATTTGACTTAGAGAGACTCTACTAGCCTAGTGGGAAGCACCAGGTTGTGGTGGCTGACCCACGGTGGAGGAGCGCGATCTGTGTGACGCAGCTGACCCACGGTACTTGACAGGAGGAGTACCCCTGCAGGTTACGATGGGGAGCGCCTGGGTGTGGAGGCAGACCTGTGGTGGGGTGCGCCTCTGTGTGACACAGTAGACCCACATTACTCGATAGGAGGAGTACCTCAGTAGTCTAAGGTTAGTGGGAAGCGCGCTTGGTGTCGTGGCAGTCCCACTGTACTCGATAGAGGAGGATTTCACCAGCATCCATGGTTTTGATAATGTGAATAAAATCATAGTTGAGCTGAGTTGGTACTTTTTTTCCTCATGATTGAGATGGATCACTTGATAACATAGGTATATGTATGGGTATATACCTAAGTAAGGTTATGTGTTGATTTTATACTTTGTGGTTTATCCTTGTTGGATTTTGTGATACCTTGAGGTTCTCGGGGTCCCTACTGAGTATTTTTATACTCACCCCTACACGGTCTATGCCTGCACCTTATTATGTTGGTTGCAGATGATGGACAGCGATGTCTGAGGCTGAGAGTACCAGGACTAGACGGTACCCAGAGGTGGACCACACGACGAGTCGGTACACGGAGGAGACTGATGGATGTGGAGTGCTGAGGAGGCTATCTATACCTACCCTTCTGGTATGAATCTCGTAGGATGATCCAACAGCTGTTTTTCAATTCTTCAGTTGTGCATGTACTTTCAGTTCTTTGTACTTTATAGTTGGGCTTGTATTTCCTTCCCCTTTTACTTTTCAGCACTCTTTTTTTATATAGATTACTTAGTGTTTTGTATCCAGTTGTGTGCTCTTTTGTGTACATTTACAGGTTATAAAGTCAATGCCTTCCCAATTTTAGGGAATTGCGCCTTTGGTGCTAGTCGCCAGCCCCTGGCCTATGGAAGGTGGGCTTGGGGCAGTCACAGCACGGGCCTCAGGGGACAGGTCTCGAAAATTCTATTATTTGATTATAAAAAAAACATTTTATACTTTATTATTAATATTTGACTATAATATTATGATGTAAATGAATTATTTCAATTCATCGCATTATAATTATATACATATATGGGTTGGTTAAAGAGGTTAAATACAAAATAATTACACTAAAAATATATATATTCCCCCCAAATATATGATTCAATCCATGCCCAAAATAGAATCTAATCTCATTATGGGAAGAACAAACAAATTATTAAGTTTGTTTTTCATAAATAATAATAATAATAAATTATTTTAATCTATTAGAGTAAATATGCAACACCCCATGATTTTATAATGTGTTTTATTAAAATAATATTACATTGGATATCATGTTATATACGCACCATTAACCTTAAAACTAATGATGATATATTATTAAAATATTATTATTTATGTATGAATATAATAATCTAGACATTTGATCAGTATATATAAATACGAATAACCATATTATGTCATATTTTTAGAAAAAATTTCCTTAATAAAATGAATAATCAATAATACATAGATTAGAAATTGTTTATAAGTAAAGATAAAATCGTTTAAAGGTAACAAATATATTTTTCACAGAACTATTTTTTTCTGCAAATTGTGTATTTATTTTAACAGATTAAATTAATTACTATTTATAAATGATAATAATTAAATTAGTAGATTATATATCTAATATAATGTATTAATATTCATTTAATTGTGGTTATAAGGAATGTAATGTGGATAAGATCATTTTATTCTTCTAAAAAATGAATTTTCTCCAAAAGCAGTCATTATTTCATTTTCTATGAGAATTTTATAATTTATTTATATCAAATTTATAAATTTAATATGAGAAAATGCACATAATTTTACAAATTGTAATTTCAAAATAATCTTAAGATAATTTTTTTTTATTTTTCTAGAAGGACAGTTTTTTGGATGAATATTGATAAAAATTGATTTTGTAAAAACTGTAATTTTTTTAATTTAATAAAGTTAGTTTAAATGTTCAAATTTCTTTTGGATTTGTTTTCAAGGAACATAAGTTTCAATTTAATTAAACATAATCGAATAAATTTAAAGGAAATGAACATTATACCTGATATTGGTATGAATTCATTTTTATGATTAAAACATGTATTTTTCTAAAAACTATTTTTGATAATGCTTCATCAACTAATATTAAAATAAATTTATACAAATTTAACAATGGATTTAATATTTTAAATTATAATATTCAAATATTTCAAAAATATTCCTTTTAATTTTATTTCTAATGAATATTAACCATAATTAAATTTTATCATCGCGGTAAGGAACAAAAATATGTTAAATAGTGTTAAAAATATTGTATAAGGTCTTCAAATAAATACAAAAATTAATTTTATTTTATTTTATGAGTGAAATTATTATATAATGATCATATATTTTTTAAATTTTCATTTTTATTCCACTTTACATTGATTACAACCTTTATATTATTTTATATTAAGAGTAATTACAAAGTGTTACACTCTATCACTTATTAAATTTTCATTATATAGATATGGATTAAAAATATATAAGTATTAATATATAAGATAATTTTTTAAATAATAATATATACTAATAATATTAATTTATTTAAAAAATTTAGTGATGGTATAATAACCTTGAACACCTATGATGTGCCGACACAACGTTTGTGCAAGCAATAGAAAAAAAGTAAATTATTTAAAAAAAAATTAAACTTTGATCTATAAATTATTGTATCCATGAAATATATTACATATTTATAATTTATAATTTATAGTGAAATATTTTATATCCTAATTTAATTTTTTCCTTGATATGTTTAAAGTCAAATTTTTTGAATATTCTTGAAAATAACCTTAATTGGTATTGAATGTTTAAAAATTATTTTTAAATTATTATAAAAATTAAAATATATATCATAAATAAATTTTATAGATTAGTTTTAATCCTATAATTAGTGTTTTATTTATTTTCCATTTATAATATTTAAAATTATATTCATCACCCTAAGAGATGGAAAAATGTGTTACAATTGTTAAGGATGCACATGGGTAATGAGGATTTAAAAAAATATAATGTTTAAAATAATAAACAAAAATGTAAAAAATTTATATTTATTAATTTATTTAAACCTTATACTTCATATATTAAAATATATTTCTCTTTGGATACATTTTACATTAGTTATACACAATTAATATATTAATATACCATGTATTTTTGAGATATTCACCCACCTAACTTATAAAAGGGAACCACATATCCTATGATCCTATAAATTATTTAGCTTTTTATCTTGACTAATACATGAATAAATCCATTCTTAACCTTCCTCACCATGTCATATAGGTTCTTGTCTCACAAAAAATTCCAACCTATAAGGCATAATCAATTTTCCAAAGGAGGTTTTCCAAAAAATATGCATAACTCTTAAAAGAGATTTTTCATGTTTATTTCTTCCTCTTCATCCTCTAAATTTTATATAATCATGATGATATTATAACATATATAACTTTAAAATATTTAATTTTTTTTTATTTTTTTGACGAAACCCTTTTTCATATCATTTTTCATCCTATATGAAATGGAATCATTGCTCGTGTGTACTTGGAGACTACCAACTCCACAAAGCGATATGTTTTTTCCATAACCACATAAAAAGGATGGTTTTTATGAAATAATTAATGAATATATATTATATTCATGAAATAATTATGATTCATTAAATATAATTTATTACTTTCTTTATTACAAATTTATCTGTTGAAATATTACACCATCATTCATGTGTACGTGTAGATTACCACCTCCATGAAGTGATGTGATTATTTTTTCTTGTATTCCTTTAATGTATGATTAAAATTTGTATTTAATGAATAAAAATTATATTTATTTAATGATTATAATTCTTAATATTATTTAACCATGACCCCTTTTATAATATTCTACCTACTGATGTCATTTTACACATAAAGACTGAATGTCCTAAAAACGTCTAACATGAACATAATTGATTGAGTAACAATATATATATATATATATTTTAGAGCTGGAGCCTTGGTCAAAGACCAAGGCAGTATTTATTGCTCAAAAAAAGGAGTTACAAAAGTCTGAAAGACGGAATCTTATTACAATCCTTATCATAAAAGGGGAGCAAAACATCAGGTAACTCATCAAGCCAGGTAACATCCTGATTTACCCCATTGTTGGAAAGACTATCAACAACCATGTTTGCTTCACGGAACACATGTGTGGCAATGTAATCAAGGTCCATGAGCGAAGCAATGAATTTCATCCATTGAGGGGTAAGCGGCCATGCAAGGTGCACCACCCCCTTCCAAATAGCTTGAACAACAATGGTTGAATCACATTCAATCCATATCTTGTGCCAACCCTTTTGTTTGGAAAAGTCCACCGCATGAATAACACCCATCATTTCCACTTCCAAATCTGAGGTCATGCCACATCCACCGAAGAAGAATTCAAGGTATTTGCCAAGGGAGTCTCTAAAAATGGCACCACAACCTGCCGGACCCGGGTTTCCTCTAGAGGCGCCGTCGACATTCACTTTTATCCATCCAAGAATTGGATCTTGCCATAAGACATCAAATATGTCTCGAGGTTGTCTATAAGATCCCGCAATCCAAAGACGGCGAAGAATCTCAAAATCGCCAACAGAGTTGTCACAATGATCTTTCTGAAGAGGAGCAGCATCCTTGATGGCAATGAGAATATGAATTTTACCTGCATTGAGACTGAAAGAGCAATTATTATGAATGAAGTTATTTCTCTCATACCAGATCACATGCAGGAGTTTCGCCACTACAGTCAGAAAAAGATTCTTGATTTTCTTTGAAGAGTCCCAATTAACACAGATCTGCAATTGGGAGTTGATAGTAGCAGGAATACACCATCTGCAACCAAAAATGTCAAAAGTGAAATTCCAAAGAGTTGTAGCTGTAGCACAAGACAAAAAATGGTTAGCATCCTCACGATGTTGATTTCACATATGACATCTAGAGAAAAGAGGAATCCCAAAGGACTGAAGGCACACATCGGTGGGGACCCTATTATGGGAAACACGCCAAATAAGAGTAAGTCTCGAGGGCTTGATCCAAGGATTACTAAAGGCTTCCATCAAAACAAAATTAGAAACATCATTGTTGAAATTGTTTTTGTAGAAACTTTTGGAGTCAAGGAATCCATTAAAAGCAGGTTCCCAAATGAGGAAATTGTCCATGTAAGACAAAGGAAAGTTTTTAATGATGTGACTGATGTGATTTGGAAGAGAGATGTTTTGGGAGTTAATAACATCCCTGATAGTGGAGTTGGTGTTGCCAGAAGAAGTGGTGGACATCAACGTTGAGATTAAGGGGACACCAGTCCAGTTGTACATCCAGAGATTAAAAGAAGAATTAGCACTAACCATCTATCTATAGTTATCTATGATATTAAGAAAAGAGTTTCTAATGGAGGGACATATGGAATAGGTGATGTGACGAAATTTCCCATTTTGAAGTTTGGTAACAAATCTTTTCTTGAGGAAGTCCAGAGAATCAGAGTTGTTATGAATCATATTTCAAGTCATCTTCACTTGAAGTGATTAATTGAAAAGCTTATGATTCTTAATACCAAGACCACCCTTGTCCAAAGTTTTGCAACAAGTGACCCAAGGAATGGTGACAAGTTTTCTTTCAATCGTACTACCAGAACAAACAAAATTTTTAATATAGGCATTGATTTTCTTGAGAATGCATGCAAGACAATTGTAAACCATCATTGAGTAAACCATCTTGGAGACCACCGTAGATTTAACAAGACAAATTTTTCCATCCATCGAAAGAGATTTACCCTTCCATGTAGAAATTTGATTGGTAATTTGATAAAAAAAATGTTGTGAAAGTAGCTGGATTTTGGTCTTCCCCAAAAGATGGGAACACCCAGGTATGTGAAAGGAAAAAATCCTTCTTTGATTCCTAAATAATTAATGATGTGACTTTTTCTAGTGGGGGAAAAGTTCTTCCCAAAGAAAACAAAGGATTAGTTCCAACTTATTAAATAAATTATGGTAAAGGAATAAACCTAAAAAAATTTGCATGCATGTAAATAATTAGTTTATGTTTATACTATTTTTTTAATTAATGTATGTGGTGAGTTGAACAATAGGTAATAGTTTTTTTTCTCAGATTCATTTCATTGAGACTCCTGTCATTTCCACAACATTTTTTATTTATATAGTGTATAAACTAACATATAGAGTTTCATTATTATTAATTTAGTTAAATTTATGTGGTTTAAAATTTTATTTCATGTTCTCTCTATCAATGTTAATTTGATGAAAAAGATACCAAAATTGCAAGGGATTTCTCTTTTAAACCTTATTTTTAAGTTTTCTATTCTAAGATTGTTACTACATGTCCATGTTCTCTTAAATATTTCTGGGATTTTCTTCATTATCTGTAAAAGTAAATTTGGTTTAATTTTCAATAGGATATTTACATTCTTTAAAATGATTAAAAATGAATCTCTTAAAATTTTTATATACGGGTTACTATTGACACTTTTTACTTAAGTGGACAAGAATTATTTTTTGATGCATACAGCATGACCCAAATTTCCCAAAATTATGTCCTTTAATTTTTATTAATATTTATATAAAAATTTTCATTATTTTGTAATTTTAATTAAATTAAACTTTTTGGGGGAATTCTTCATTTTTATCAGTTTTCAAGGAAAATGATATTTCTCATTATGAGTATGTTAAAATGAAATGTGTTTTGATTGTGGATTCAAATGACTTTTGAAATATTTTATGAAAAATAAGTGACGTATTAAAAATATTTTGTTCATGATATGTTACATTATAATTATGCATGCTGATGGGTGATCCAGATATAGCTTATAAAAATGGGTGAGCCTGATATATCTCTCCAATACATTTGGTAATGATGAGTATTTAATTTGAAAAATATGGGTGATAACTAAGTAAGTCACTCGTATAGAATTAGTAGCTCCTTATTTATTTATGATAGGAGTTTAATATAATTGAATATGTTTTATTAATATGATTCTCTAAGACACTTACTTTATTCTTACTAAGGGGTTTTATAGAAATCTTTTGATTTCATAAGGTAAGGAAAGTTTATGAACTCTTATAGGAAAAATGACTGTTATTCAAAGAAATATTTTCACGATGATTTCATATATTTTCTATTATTTGAAATGGGTTTCAAATATTTTCTTGGAGAAATGTTTTATTCTCTATTGGGTATAATATTTATTTATGTTATCAATGTTTAACTGCTAAAAATGTAATAATTATCATGGCTTTTATGTTTTTCAATGGATTAAAAAAATTCTTTTATTTTTATATCATTTAATAATATTTATTTCTCTCAACATGTGTTTTCAAATTACTTTCATAGCATGTAAGGATCATTAGGAACTATATCAAAGTCAAAAATTCTTCTATGGTGACTTATCTTAAAATATAAAGATGTGGTTTGAATGAAGGGGGAGTTTAAATCTAAGAATCTATATTTTGTAGGAAAATGTTCAATGAGTTTAATTTTCTATATTGTATTGTACTGGTTTTATATGTAATATTTTTTCCAAATTATATAATACTATAAACCGAATATATTTTAGAAGTATAAGAAAGCAAAACCCTTGTTACAAAGAATGTAATTACTGTTTTTTATGTTATAGGGCATTATAAAATAGTTCAATAATTTATGGTATTTTCTATTAAATACACCTATAAACATTAATTTGGATAATTAATTTTCACTATAAATGAAAAGTATTTGATTTAATGTTTTGGTATAAAATTAAATTAAATATAGGTATTTCTTGATTAGAACATTATAATACCTATGAATATACAATTTGGAGTGTTTAGACTTAACATTATATTATAAGAATTATCTTTATCATTATTTATTGGTTACTACGGTTTTTGATTTCTATTTTTCACTCTATATTGAGATCATTGTTTAACATAAAACCCAACTTTTTTATAACCTAAAAAATGAAATACCATTTTTGTATTAAAAACATATTTTCCTCTACTTGAATTTCATCCTGACCACTTTATATCTCATTATTTCTTCTATAGGTGAATTATTGAAGTTTTTTATCAACTTTATACAGATTAATTATCTTTAAGTTCCAAGAAAACTATTACCAAAATATTTCTATTCACATATTTGACCAATTTTATTTTTAAAATAATTTTAGTTATGTTATCTATTATATAAACTCTCATATTATTATTCACCCATAATCTTCTAATCATACTATTATTAAGGCAATAAAAAATTTTAAACATCTATTTCATATTTCCTAGGAAATATATTAAACTTCAATGGTGATGCATATACCCTTATAAAGACTAGAAATTACTCAAGAATTAAATCTCTCATGATTATCCCTATATTAATGAAATATACATAGGTATAACTTTTTAACCTTCTAAATTTAGAGTAATTTTTTTTAATTTAATTATTATACTTCATCTAAAAGATTTTTATCTATTTTTATTATTTTATAGTGCATAAAAATTATTTCCTAATAAAAAACATCTTAAAATCCTCCCACGACATGGGTATGATGTAATATTCATTACTAGATACAACCACTATTCTATTTTCCTTTCCAATTACTATATTATTGTAAAAAATATTTTTATAAAAAAAATCTATTATATTGAATATTTTTTCCATTAAAAATAACTAAATTTCTACCAAATGTGTATCCACAGACACATAAAATGAATAATTTTAGTTCAAAATAAATTCTATAAATTTTAAGGATATATGGAATGGATAATCAAATCACTCTATATTTTTATAATTATTATCAATAAAAATTTCATTAGAGATAATATAATGTTGATGTTTTCAACCCCAATAACTATTAGATTGAATTGGACACTAGTAAAATTTGAAAACTGACTATTGTACCACGTGGGACATTTCTATTATTTTTGAAATATTATATATATATCAATAATTCATATACATTAAAAAAATATATGATAAGTCCATAATATTTCTAAATAAAAATAACGATAAAATTTCAAAACTACACATTCATCCATGTTATACATGATCTAGTTCTCAAAACCTAATAGTATTCATCATTAGGTTTTAAACCTGAATACCTAAAAAATGGAAATTTTCTTTAATATCAAGTGTAATGACTTAGGCCGACACTTAAAAATCTAGTGTATTATTATTATATCATTCATGCATAATGGGATATTTAATTTTATTCTAATATTCTTTTATGACTATATATATATTATTTATAAATATGGACCATAATATATGTAAAAATATTAGAAAACAAATTGTTAAATTACTATATATATGTGACCATGATCCATATATATTATACCTTTCATAATTTTATCATATTTATAATCATTCTTCATGGAAATTAAAGGGTGTTCTAAAACTCATATAAAGGATTCATATAATATTGATAGTGTGTAAATAAATATTTCGGAATAGAATACGGTTTATATCCTGATATTGTAATAAAACATTAGAAAGATAACTAATTACTTAAGTTATTCCTTATATATAAAAAATATAAACACGTTTTCAATGATCTTTGATGAAAAAAGTACAGACCGTTTTATTGTTACATAATGAGCTGATGTTAAAAAACTTATCCCAAGTAATGGTATATTAATAATTTGTATATATATAGTATCAAAAATATAGAGGTATTCATTTTTCTATACGTTTAAATTTTTTTCTAGGTGATGGTAACATTGAAATAAATATTTGAGGTGAGTAGAGGGAAAGAAGTTGGAAAAGATGGTTTTGTGGAGAAAAATGACAGTTTGTTTCCTAATATTTCATGGTGAGGTCTAAGGAAAATCCTACTCCATTAATAGAAATGGTGGTCAATAAGTTTTTATAGGATTGAGGAGTTTATTTTGTTTAAATATATTATAAAAAAATTATTTCATGTTCTTCATCTATATTGGAGAGTTAGAATTTTTTATAGGCATGACTTTGGTGAAATATCTATATTATATAGGTAAGGATTTAACGCATTTTTTTTGGTTTGTGGTGTGAAAACTACATATTTTGGATAAAATAGTAACATATATATGTTTTGTTTCTTTGGGAAATGGAAATGGTAGAATGAGTTACAACATGTATCTTGTCTTTTCTCACTAGTAATTAAACTCCCTAAGCGCACATCCATTATGTTAGGGGTTGGTGGGTATTGATAACATATCTAAAAAAACATTGGAGCATTTCCTCTAAATATACCTTCCTCTTTCTCAAATACACCACCAACCCCCATATATAAATTAAATATAAATATAATAAAAAAAATTGTATATATAAAAACCAAGATAAAAAAGAAACATATCCAATATTAACCAATATGGTTGAAGGTAAATTAATAAAAAGTGATAATATGGAACAAAGGTAGTATTATATACAACCAACCCATCATAAGATGGTGGCATCTGGAAATCTTACCATCTAAGGGTGGTCTCTATCATAATTTCCACTAAACTAGATATCCATATACCCAAACATATCTAGGATCCATGGTTAGGTATCCTTTTCATTGGCATATCTTCATGGATGAAAATAGAAAATTGCACTAGTTTCCAAGTGGGTTTGATTGTGGAAATACCATGTATAGTCTTCTTGAGTAATAAACCAGGCCAAAGAAGACATCTAGTGATAATTTGAAGAAATGATAACCAGGGATTAGACATCTGATATACCCATCATCCTTAATAATATAGGTAAAAAACTAACATTATCAAACAACCCAGAACTCATATCTATATTTCTTCCCAAATAACAAGGATTTGTTTTATAATAAACTATATAATAGAAATTAGTCACGCTTCCCATCACATATTCCAAATAAGGTAATTCACCCTAGATCCACTAATGGTGGAATATATTTCTCCACAAATCTTGGTAGTATGTAAGTAAATACACTTCTTCATCAATCACTTATGTTCTAGAAAAAATATACATCTCCATTTCCATTAGTTCTAATTTTCTCTATGACAATTAAATTCTCGTCTAAATGGATTAATATTTATATTCTTATACTAGAGGAAATAAAAATATTTTTCAATAAAACTTAATATTTTTACTACCAATACAAGAGGAGTTGTTTGGTAGTAAAGATAACATCATGTGCATCTTCATCAACTTAGATTCTCATACTATGGGAAATAAGGGGTGTCAAAACTTATGTAAATTACCATTATCACATTCACATTCCAAGGATTTTTAGGTACTACATGTCTTCACATATCCTATCTGTTGAGTTCTCATATCAAGGAAACTAGAGAAATTTCCCATATCTATCTATCTCATACCATAGATATTGAATGAATAACCCAGATACAACTAGACCCTAGAGATATCTAGCATTTGTTTCCATATTAATCATGTAGTATGGATATATATATAAATAAATCACTTTTTACTGTACCCAAATCTGTGGAAGAGATAAGGTGTAGTCAATACCATCTCACTCTAACCCTAAACTATGTGTGAGTTCATGAAAGATCCATCACCATATCCATTCATCATCAATATACATTATTTTTAAGTAATAACACATCTCAAGATAGTTATCACACACAATAAACAACTCAATCATAATCATTATACCCTTTTATTAGCTATAAGAGAATCCCCATAAAGAAATCCAGTAGCTTCACTACCTATAATGAATCATACTTCCTAACTCCATATGAAGATAATGATTTGTCAAAAATTGATAAATATTGTCATTGGATTAATATATTTTTGGATTAATCCATCTAGACACACCACCACACAAAAGATGTTACATTCACAACTTCATTCCATGTCAAAGACTTTGAAATCATCTCAAAGTATTCCAATAAGTTCCCATATTCACTACAAATCCACCTCAACCATCTTCTTAATTAATTTCATCATTTTATGCTTCAAAGTTCATGTTACCATCCCTTTTTATTGTTTCATTTATTCACAGAACATTAATTTCTCTATTAAATAGAATTATATACTTTAATATATTTGATTACATTGATATAATTCAGTTAAATTTTGTAGATATAACATTCATGAAAACACATCCAAAGTGATCATCAATTTCATTAATTTCACCTTTCATTCAAGATATTTTCTTACATTAGTCACACTTCACATCAAATTATCATAGATCTTGAAATATTGTTTTTCTTTTAAATTAATAAAATATTATCCCCATGTGTAAAATATTATATACACATTGTATAATTTCCTAAATAACTATTTCATAAATTCATTATTTCATAAAAAATTTAATTTTAATAAGTGTTTTAGAATAAATATATGAAAAATCATTATATGTTCTAATTACATTCCTTACATTTTTGTAACCACTTTTTACAATCACCTAGCCATAAATTCAAACCAATCACAATCACTCATGGTTTAATAACTCATTTATGTTGTTACATTAACCTTATCTTTTAATTTATCAATATATCACTAATAAATATTATTATTATTATCTAATAATAATTTTTCCCATAGTGAATTATTTCAATTCTCGCAACTTGTCCAAAAACATGTCTTTATACATCCTAACTAATGCTCCAACACAGTTTCTTATGATTAGAAGAAGAAATCACACATCCCCTACTCTATTTCAACATTTTTTCGAATATAATATTTTTATAATAATATTTTCATATTTAATTAATATTAAAATCATTAAATTTCATAAAAATGATTATTAATTAACCCAAATATGATTTCCATGTGTTTGGGACATCGATTCAGGTCAAGGGAAATTTTTTTACTCCAAAAAAACTCCCCAAACGCCCCCATTCATGGGTAGAAAATTCAGCGAGTGTGGGGGTTCCATGTGGAACCACTCATCCACCCAGTGGTGTTGTCCCACTATATCACTTAGCTCTTATTGGCATAAGAAAATTTTGGATATATAATTTATATTCAATTACCTAGATACATCCAAATATATTCATGTCAAGTTGTCTCATGCACGAGTGACATGGTCATGCAACATGTAATCCAATAAAACTAATCGAGTGCCCATAGTCCAAAGGAGGGGTTGGTCATGCAGCCAGCACAACCACATGAGATCTCAATATATCTATCTGATTATACTACTTCCTTTCCATGAGGTAATTTTATAGAATAAAACATGTATGAGAAAAATTTCAATGCCAATATCATTTACCTCTTGTTGGGTATGAGGGAGAAGAGAGCCCTAGTGTTCTAGGGAAAACATGTCATTATCTAGTCTACTTGTGTGAAACTTGAGTAGCCATTGTTTCTCTATCATAACTCTCACTGACATTGAAATCCAATACCACATCATATGACATCTTGTTATAGAGATTAATCTTTAAAAAAATGAACATTTTGTTTTTCTCATCTCATATACCACGAAAACATGATTATTATCATGTAAATGAATCACTAAGGAATGTAATTTATATATAGAAATTCACTTTGGTATAAACTTATCTCTACCATAACCCTAATCCATAAAATGAATTGACCTAAAACGGGTATCAATGGATTAATATTGAGAATATATCCACAAGGGTATATGGTTTTATTTATGATTCTTCTCATATTTTAGTCAATCATGAAATTACCCAAAAATATAATTATTTCATCTATATAGTTTATCTCAAAGAAATAAAAAGATATAAAATCTAAAAACATAGTGTCATTAAAAACATTTAGAGGTATAAAACAACATAATTTAATCATATTTTCGGGATTTAATGTTGGACATTTTTAAATCTAGAGAGAAATTATTAAAATATAAATATCTCAATAGATTTTCTCAAAATCTAAAAATTGGATTTTGGAAAACCAAAGAAAGTGTTTAGATCTTGTTATCTTGAATATCAAAACTAGATTTATTCCTAAAATTAAATTATTTGTTTTAAAAAATTGAAGAGGCTTCATATAAATAATAAATTATCATAACCAAAATGAAAAAAATCCAAATATCCACACCTTTGAGTAAGGATCACTTTATCATATTATATATCCCCATTCCATGGAAAATTTCTTCCACTTGAACAAAAGAAATAAACATTTATTAAAATAACATTCCATGAAATGAAATATATAAGGATTAAGATATAATTATTTTTTAAAAATGATAATTACAATTATTATTTGTATTTAATCATTTAATTAACAAAATTGACCCATGATGGTGTGATGATTCGATGTTTCCTAAAAATTACTCAACATCCACCATATGGTAAACACCCCATTTTAGACTCAATGATGAATTTTGTTTCACAATATAATACCAAAAATAGTTTGAATTTAATTATTTTACCTTCTAAATAAAAACATTTTATTTTCATGAAAAACTACTAAAGGTTATCCATTAAACCACTCAAGTACATTATTAAAATTTTAATAAGTGAAGTTAATCTCAAAAAAATAAAAAAAAATTGAATTTTATCATATTAAAAGGAACAATAAGTTGTAAAATTGGGATATTATATACTCCCAATATAAAAATAATCCTTGAAAACAACCAAATCATTTGCACCACAATCAAAAAATTAAACCATATGTCATCCAAATAGAATAAATCCACCAACATAATTGAATATTCATCAAATTTTAAAACATCAAGGATACCACCTTCTAATAATGTGGGACTTTATCAATGACTTATACAATTACTTCAAAAATCTACCATATCCTCTAATAAAAAGTTTCAAGTGTTGCACCTTTAATTAATAGTCCTTGTTTTCTAGTGAAAACAATTCTGATCAAAACCGTTCATTTCCTCAACCATTATTTGTGAGCCAACACAAAACTCAATAATAATTTATACTCATTGATTATTATCTTAATGTATCCATATAATCTCAAAAACTTCAAGTCTCACATTCCAAATGAAAATACCAACATCATTTCATCCACCTCTAAAGAATTACACTAAGTGTATCAAATGGTGTCACCAAGGGTTGACCCTTAAAGAAATAATTATATTGTACATATAATTTTATAACCAATAATCATGGGCCCAAAAAAATAAAAAAATTTCAATGGTGATTATTATAATGATCACCATTTATGTAAAATACATTTTTTTCTAACACTATTTTTACATCATCTAAACAGACTTTCATCATAAGGATTATTACATAGGCTACATGGAACATTCCAACAACTCTCACTTATATTTTCTCGATATAGCCTAACTATATAGAATAATCCCAACACACTAGGATTCATTATCTCCTATTATGATCACTAATTTTTAATAATAACCACACTAGTTTATAAAGTGTAAGCATAACACTGTATAGGAAAATCATCCTTGTGCTTCACATAATCATGGATCACTCAATAAATTAGAGAAAACTATATATTATGATTCCCATTGAGGAGAAATTATTAACATACTTTTCTTCCTCAGTATCTTAACACAAAAACTTCATGACCATAATCAGACCACCTCATCAAGCATTCTAATTATATAGATATTATACTCCACTAAAAAACTATTGGTGAAACATCCCTCAAGGTAACCTTTTAATGTTTTTTGGTTGATTGTTTTTGTTGTAAAAACATTATTTTAGAGTTAGTTTTAGAGTTCTAGTGTGATTTTTGAAAATGTATGTTGAAAAAATATCAAAGAAAAAGTAATTGATTCTCTATAATTGCTATAGAAAATTTCATGTACAAGGTGGATTTATTTCGACATTTTTTCCATATTTTTGGGGTCCTAAATTTATAGGTTGAATAAAGATTTTAAAATTTTTTATTTCTAGGGATGAAAAGTAAAAATATGGAAAATATATGGAATTTATTTATTTTTGGTTTTTATTTAAGCTTATGTATTTCATGAAGGTTTGGAGATTTGTGAAATATTGTTAATTCACAAAGGAAAGGCTATAAGTTACGTTATTATGAGAAATTTAACGAACAAAAAATTTCCTTAAATGTTTCATAAAGGTAGGGTGTTTTTTGAAGAAGTATAAAGTGGTTTGTCAAAAGGTGGTGGTGAAATTTGAATATTTCATGAAAGGGATGATATTTTTGTAAATAGGCACCAACCCCCCTCATTTAGGCATATTAAGACTTAAAAAATATATATAGTCTATGAATTCGCCAATGTGTTTCATGAAAAAAAATTATTCTACAAAGGTTTTTATAATATCATCAGTTTTATGAATAAATAAGTATTATAAAATTCGTGACTATCTCAAAATATGAGTGTTCTATGAAGGTAGTTAGTTTAATGAAATATGTGGGTTTCAATAAAGAGTATTTTTTTATAACTAAATGGGTAGTTTCCTGATGGCTAAAAAGAGGATTTCATGAAAATTAAACTCATCTGAATCTGAAGGTATTTACCAATAATTATGTGGTAATTTGGTATTCATAAAATGCATGGAAGTGAAGCTTTATGACTCACCAAATGAGGTGTAAAAATTATTTATTCAAGTGTTCAAATAAATATTCCTTTGAATAAGTAGTGATAACACCTCACTTGAGAGAGAAGCGAACTTTTAAATAGTAATTAGTTGTAAACTATGAGAGATAGTGAGCGTACTAGAAATTATTTAACAGTAGTTCACTTTAGTGGATTTTGTACATTATCACATTTACATTGTTTTCAACTTGAATATAGCCCAATTTTGGTGAACTGTGTAAAAATATTTGTCTCATGCATACTTTCATTTCAAATCATACATATCTCTATGAAAGGGAGGGACGAGTGTTTTTTTTAATGAAAAATCAATATCTAAAGGGGATAGTTTAGTTATAATTCATCGATAGTTGAATAAATACCTGGTCCAAACTCTATCATATCACCTAGCTAGTGTCTGGGTACATATAAGATGGCTTGAAAAGTCTCAGATTCAATCTTTTTATAATAAGAGAACTAATATCCATAGTGAATTACAGTCATTATCTCATGTCCCAAACAAAAAAACAATATTAACTTGATTGAAAATCTTCATATTATATTCTATATAGATTCCCCTGATATTTAAAAAAAGAATAAATTACTTTTTTAATTCCCTTATAAAAATTAAGCATGCCTTCTATCTGGGATGATTATAATTGTAGGAATAATTCCTCACAATTTTGTTCTTTATTAGTAGATCTCTTAACTTATATTGTACTTGTTTTGTTTTTATATACATAAAAAATCTATAAATATCTAAAAAACACCTTGGTAGAACTATAATTGTTTTAAATTCAATGGTAAAACCCTCAAATTCCCATTGAAGTCCATTAAAATTCAATTATTATACAAAAAATAAAATAAATCTCAACCACTGTAGAACATAATAGAAATAAATTGAAAAACAACAATGAATTCATTGGTTATCCCATAAGGATTTTTACCATAAATAAGAAAGACTACTATCTAGGCATACTTGGTTCCTCTGGAATAACATATTAGGTATTATTCCACAAATCACTATCTAGGGTTTCTATATCAGGACATTATCACATCCATTAATGCACAATGCAACATCCCATTCTTAGCAATCCCTTTCCACTATCTCGGATAGAGTATCTCAACCTCAAACTCATCGAATATGATAAGGATATTAATTAATACTCTACCAGTTCGTCCCAATATGACTTTCTGTGGATATAATAAAATCAACTATAATAACACAAAATCAAGTCCTAGATAAATATGGTGAATTATTCCAATTTAAGAACTATTTCACATACAAAAATCTGAGAATATTTCATCTATAAGAGTCACTCTCAGGAATACATAAATCATAAATTCTTTTATAAAGACCTCTTATAAGTATCCAAAATTAAAAATTAAAAAAATCTAGTATCTTTATACTAGAAAAACCTTTCTTTCATTCCCAAAGATATTTCAGTTTTATATTTTTATATAATAATTTCATAATGCCTTCATATAAAAACCCATATATTATAAACTTTATACATTCACTCTTTATCCAGTTTTCCACAATATAATACTTTTAACATAAAACACTTTTTATTTTCTTGAGAAATATTCATGATTTTTATCTTGAATTCATATTTTTTTCTTAATAATCCTTAAACCTTCTTATGAATTTTTAAAAATGTGAGATGAGAAAAAAATATTAGTAAGGGATATAAAAGAATGAAATTTTTTAGTCTAGGGAAAAACATGAAAACCAATAAAAGTTTTATCATAATCAAAACATTTTATAACCATATGAAATTAATAATAACAATATGAAAGGAAAACACATTTCATTTAAATAAAAAATTTAAATCTCATAATAATAAAATAGAAACCCATTTAGGCGACTTAGAGCATTATACTCATAACCCGTGTTACAATTAACAAAAGACTGGTTAAATCCATATGATAAACCACTCTAGTTAACTCTATCCTTCATGAATATGAAGACAAGTAATATTATTCATTTAATAAGTGATCCATGACTGGATCAACCATTGTATAAGATATATCAGGCTCAACTTTTGTATAATCTGAATCAGGCTCACCCGTTGTGTAAGATGTATCGGGCTCACCCATTGTATATGTTTTATCAGGATCCCCTGTATTATATGTTTTATCAGGATCACCCATCATTCTATATAATTATTAATTACCATATTATAAATATAACATTTTTATGATACAAAAATTTCATCCTAAAAAAATATAAAAAATCTTTTG
Organism: Viscum album; assembly: GCA_963277665.1. Lineage (NCBI taxonomy): Eukaryota > Viridiplantae > Streptophyta > Magnoliopsida > Santalales > Viscaceae > Viscum > Viscum album. Next base: position 1,349,733,621 of record OY728153.1, on the reverse strand, counting down.
GGTCCATATGAAAAACACTTTGGGATATCAAAATGTATTTTCCTTTTCAAAACCATTTTCAAAACGTAAGTACCTAGAAACAAGGAAAATAGGGATTTTCATTAAAGAAAATATGGAAACTTATAAAGTAATAAAAACCCCAAATAATATTTTTTTTCCAGGGAAAATATGTTGACATCAAAAATGTTATAATAGAGCATTTATTATCTCCTTTATAAAATAATTAAAAAGGTTTGGTATAAAATATGTAAAAAACATACCTTTTGAAAAAAGTTTTGAGAAACTTAAAGGTGACATAAAATTAACTTTATAATTAATTTATTTCTATATAAATACATCCATAAAAAATAATTTTAAGTATACGAACATGTAAGAAAAATATTTTGAAAATAAAACATTAAATGATTTAAAATGAGTTATTAAGATAATGTATCCCTTACCTCAATTCTGACTCATTATGTACATTTTTTATCTAACTGAATAATAAACTTATGATAATTATTTACTTTATTATGGAAAAAAATCAATTTTTATTCCTTTTTTTATTTATTACCATTCCATATTCAATTATTTAATCATTAAATGTCATGTTGGACATTATGATGATATTCAAATCATATTTCTAAAATGACTTTAGTAAGAGAACTATAATCATGAGGTCATTATTCAATCATCTCTAGAATAATAATAATGATATAATTAACATTTTTATACATAAATTATTATTTTAAAACCAACTCGGAAATATGGTTATGAAAAATGGACTACATTACAATCATGTAGATAGTAGGTTATACGTACACTTGAATAACGTTTCCATTTTTTAATGACCGTAATGGAAAGGTGGTATGTATTATTTATCATTATAAAATTATGATTATATAGAAAAAAATATAATATTATCTCTTTAAATAATATTATTTTCATAATTTATGAGATGTGGCAATTAAAAATGAATCACATCGTTTCGTGAAGGTGGTAATCCACATGTTTGTGAGAGAGATGTAATCATTTTTCAATGCATGTAAATATAAGAAAGTAGATTACATGATATATTACAAGAATTATAAATGTGTACTAAATAATATATATGTATTAAATACATCATTATAACCATCTAAGAGGGGCGGTGATGGAAAATGACTTACATCGGTTTGTGAGGTGGTAGTCCACCGTACACTCAAACCACAGTTTCGTTCCAATTTGATGGGAGAGAAGATGAATATATATTATTACATTAAGAAAAAAATATATCAGTAAATTAAATATAATTATGTTATTATTTAATAGTTTTTTATGAAGATTTAAAGTAGTTATAATAAGAAATAATATGAAAATGCTTGATAAAGATTTATACCTCTTCTTAAGACATACAATTTATATTTAGAGCAAGATACTTATTGAGATGGTTTTATAATAAAATAAAGGCCTCTATGACATTGATAGTGAATTTTAGGAGTTAATTTTGTGATTATTGATTAAACTAGAGTGCTCAAAATGTGTTAGTAAGAGAGGAGAAGATGTTCCCTTTTATAAGTGAGTGGAGGGTCACTCTTGGAATTACATAAAGTATTAAATTAATCTCAATTTATTTTCATGGAAAATGAATCCAAATTAATTTAATTAGAATAAATTATTATTATGAGTCAAGACTATCATCTAGTAAAATTTTAATGAGTTTAAGAGACGTTTTCAGCCTTATAAATGTTTTTTGACCCTTCATTAATCCTTTTGGTGATTAATGTGATATCAACATTTTTTACACTATATGATTCAAGAATGATGCTGTAAATGAACATGTCTCTCATAAATATACCATGGTTAATATTATACATCATATGCAATTAAAATGTTTTAATATGTTGTTTTTATGAATTTTAAATCACTTAAAAATGTATTGCTTATTATAAAATATCATTAATGTCATTTTAAGAACCATTCATTTAATTTGACTTTAAAGGAATTAAGATAGTTATTTAACTTGAATATAAATGTCTCACAAATACATAATATGTTTTATTGTTATATTAAAATAGTGGGACACTAAAATCCACCCATACAATTATACTTCTAGTGTTTGTAAAATTTTTTATTGGATTTTTCTAGTGCTTTCACAACTATTGTGTCCGTGTTTTGTAAGAATTTAAGGTAATTATTTCATCAGTAAAAATTATAAATAAATTTTATTATAAAAAAAATAATGTCTATTATTTATTACCAATATATTATTATCTCTATGGTAACATATAATATAAATTTAAAAGTAAGAAAGTTGAATTTATTTTATTTTTCATTACGTTAAATATTATAAAGGTAAAAATAAAATATAAATGAAAAAATATCATATTTTTTACATTTGGATTATTATTTATGAAATAAAAACGTTCAATGAAATAAATTAAAGTGGTTTAATGAATTTTATTCCTTTTCACATTAGTTTTACTCCTTATTAACTCATTTTTCATTTTTGATGTAACAAAAATCTTGTTTGGTTTCTATTAATATTGAATAAAATAAAAGTGGACTATTTATAAAATATATACCTAATGATTTAAAATATGTAATAAAATTTCCATGATTCAATTTCTAAAGTTTCATAAATTAATTTAATATAAAAATTAAAAATTAAAAGAATTTTTTTTTAAAATAAATGTATTTAAGCCCAAAAAATAAACTTATAACTAAATAATGTATAATGATAATACATTTGTAATTAATTATATTATTTATAATATAAATTAAATATTGTTACTTAGAAACAATTTCAAAACTAAATAAAACTTTTTAAATACATGAAATGAAAAGTCAGTTTTTAAAAACAAATTTTTTTGCACCATTCACTGAAAAATAATACTTTTCATACAATTATCATAAATTATTCCTATGCTAATTTGGATATGTGAATTTCAAAAAGGTATTTATATTTTTAAAATAAAATATTTAATAAAACCTAATAATATATCAAAATGAATTTGATAAAAACAAAATTGTTTCCTTTGTAATTGAAAAATTAATAAATATTCTTATAATGAATAAGACTATATAAAATTTAATTCACAGATATTAATAAAGAATGAAATTAATTATTAACTTTACCTAGTTTGTTAAATTATTCCCCCATTTTAGAAATTGTGACCTCAAATTTTTATTCATTACTTAAAAAAGTGGGGATATTTTTCCTTTATTTAATTTTATGATTCCCATGTTTCTTCTTTAACCACGTGGTTTTTCCAAAAAAAACATGAACATTATGAATTACCTTACTTCTTAACACATTCTCTCTATGGTCAAGAATTTGTACTTGTTTTTCCTTATAAGAAACTATTCTTCCAACTAAACTACTTCAGGTCACAAAACATGATATGCATCTAGCAAACATTTTCTTAATATCAAAACCTGAAATACATTATATATTAAAGATAAACTTAGAGGCAAGGATACTTGGCATGAAACTAGTCTAACGTATTTTATTATTTCTTATGTTCTGAGGAACTGATGACTTAGATTCACTTTTTCACTAAAATGAATAACACTTTTCCATGGTGATACTTTCAGAAAAAACATAATCACCTACCTTCAAAGAATGATCATTACTCTGGTTATCCATATAAAGTTTCTACCTACTTTGATCTCTCATCATATGTTGTCGAGTCCACTTAACTTTCTCAAACATTTTTTATACATACTATGGTCCCAACAACTTTCATTTGACTACTTCATCCCAACCTTCTAGAATATGGAACATCTTTTCATTATTGTATCAAAAGATTCTATCTGTATACTTGATTGAAAATAGTTATTATAAAAAAATTTAACAAATGAATATTGTTGATCCAAACATCCTTCGTAATCCATGTACAATTTATGTCTTCCAAGTTATGTATCATTCGCTCAAACTATCCAATGGTTTGAGGATGAAAATATATAGTGAAATTTTAATCAATACTCAATGACTTCTAATGGCCTTTCCAAAAATTAAAATTAAATCTGATATCTTGGTCTGATACAATGTAGAGAGGAACTTCATTTAACATTAATATATCCTTATGGTACAACTGAAAAATATAATCTATATAAATAGTATCTAGATTGGGAATTAAATATTAATATTTATTTATTCTTTAAAAAATAAATAAAATCTCATTCTTACCTCATGATGTTAGTGGTAATCCCACCACAAAATATATTGATATATTCTCCCATTTCTATTCTACAATTGGTAAATTGAGAAGCATCCCATTCGTTAATTTTAATTATACTTTAACCTATTGACTAGATAAACATTTCATGGTAAATTAAAAAACATATATTTTCATTCCATCCCATAAGAAATTTTCTTCAAGGTAACTATAAAATATTGTCTTGTTGGGGTGAATAAAAAACAGAGACCCATTAACATCACACAATAGTTCTTTCTTCGACAGGGGGTCACATGAAACATATAACCATTTTTTTAATTGTAAAACACCTTCTTTGTAAATATTAAATTTTGGAATCTTACCTTTTATAAAATATTCTACTATTTCATATAAAACATTGTCATACTTCCAATATTTATTAATCATATATGATAAATATGGTTATACTAACCCCTAAAACAAAATAGAGGCAGTTCTTATTTACATAATTTCTAGGAAAAAATTAATCAAATAATTAACCAAAGTTTTATGTTCTAAACATTACATGGTTAATATATAGTTATATATTTTACTCATGGAATTGACTACCTTGATTGATTTTTTATAATGGTAATGAATTTTTTAGTAATAATATTTAATCCGTTCTATCCATCTTCTCTACCTCATGCTCAAATATTTCTGAGTGAGTATATTGTTCAAAATTTTATGATCAGTATATATTTTACACTTTACTCCATATAAATTAGGCCTATAAATGTTAAAAAACTATTTTATCCAATTATAGATCGTGTATAAGATAATTTAACTTATGAAGTTTTATTTGGAATGAATCATTATAAATTACTTGATTATTCTGTATTAGAACACAACCAAGTATCATCATTAAAGAATCATTGTAGATGAAAAATTCACCATTTACAAAGGGTAGGGCCAAAACAATATCATTCACATATATTATTTATAATACCTATAAATAACCAACACACTCATTTATCTGAATGAATTTTATTTCTTTTTGAGTTAACGGAGTCGATGGTCTAGATAACTTAGAAACCTTTTAAAAAACCAGATAGTATTATCCCTCAAATCAAAGAAAACTATGAATAACTATAAAATTTATAGGTCTTATCTATTCTTAAACTAATTTAGTTTTAAAATGGTCAATAGTTATGTCATATTTAAAAACAATGTTTCAGAGGAAATTTATTTGTTTCAAACAAAATTCACACTTGATAAATTTTCCATATACTATCTTTTCTTTTAAGGTATTAGAAATAATCCTTACTATTATTTCATAATCCTCCTGATGATAAAATATATAGATATATAATCAATAAAAAGAAACCTATCTAAGTAGTCATCAAAAACACCATTCGTAAGATCCATAAAGAAAGTTGGTGCAATATACAATCCAAAGGTCATAAAAACAAACTCAAAATGTCCATATCTAGTATCAAATTTTAACTCATGGATATCTTCTTCCTTCACCTTCAATTGATGTTATCCTTACCTGAAATAAATCTTTAGAAAATAAAACTTTCCCTTGATTTGGTCAAAAAATTCATCAATATAAGGAAAAGGATACTTGTTTTAAATATTGATTTTATTCGAGGCTCTATAATAAATGAACATTATGATTGAAATAGTGTTCCTTTAAACATATAAAATAAGATAACCCCATGTTTAATAGCTAGGATAAATGAAACATTTATCTTGTTACTCTTACAATAAATTTTTCAACTCTAAAAGTTCTACTCATGCCATTCAATGAGGGTGTTTTGAAATAGGCTTAAAATCAAGAACAAAGTTGTCAATATAATCAACCCATATTCATGAATAAAACCTATAAATTAATAAATAAAAATATACATATATCAATTCACAACTGGAACCTAAATAATTAAAAAAATTCTTTCTTTTCAAAATATGAGCTAGGTAACTTTTACTAACCTCTATAATCAATTTCATAGCTTCTTGATATGTTATCAAAGGTATGAATTCATGGAATATAAATTGATTATCTATGAAATCTATCTTATCATTATAAAATAAAATAATATCCATATATAAAATAATATAAAAATATATTGTGTTTAGTTTAACAAGATTTGTAGGAAAGACCATCCCACTAATATTAATAGGAAGATTCTTATAAATATGGGTTACATTAATATTTACATGATGATTTTTCACCAAATGATTTATATTTTTTTCATGAGGTGATATACCAATTTTACTTGAAATTTTCTCCAAAATGAAAGAATTTGAAGATATATAGTAAAATAGATCATTTTCATAATTCAAATAAATATTTAATTTACCTATCATGACATCATTAGATGGACCAATATAAACCATAGTAGTTTCAAATGATTTGGAACAGCTTTTTTCTTTTAATCATGAAAATTTCCACCCTAGGTAACTATGTTCATACACAAATTAATATAACTCTCCAAATAATTTAAATTAAAACATCTCATCATATGTTGGATATATATTACCACATTCTTAGATGGTTTGTGATTATTTTCATTGCACTAATGATCCTCATAACCAAACATAACATAATTGTAACACATTCTAGAACTTTTGAAACATTCCCTGAAATGATTTTTTACCTGGAACATGTTAGGGGCTTACATATAGATTTAATTTTTTACTACTTCTCTATTTCCTAACACCATTATTGGTTCTTAAATTTTTTATCTTGAGAAACATTACAGTCATCCAATTAAATATCATCTTTCTGAGCATGAAAAAACAATTTCTCATAAATTTGAAATTCTCATGTGGAAATAGAACTTAGTAAACATTTCATAAATATTAAGTAAAATATATTAATTTTACTTCCAAGGTATTAAATAATATTCAGTGTGTTCCTTTACAATATTCTATAATTTTCTTCATACACTACTAATAAATGTTCATATTTTCACATCAATTCCAACAATTGTTTCTCAATTCTGATTCAAACATTCTTATTGAAATTTTTGTCTAGAAAAATAATCTTAAATTTATCACATTTCATTGAGTCAATCTCTTCTCTCACTTTATCTCTTGTATTCTAAACCAAATATCATCATCGATTGGATTCTCTTTAAAAATTATAAATGGAAAGACTTACCTGTTTTATTTTATGAACTTTCTAGGACATCAAATATATTTTCCATCACAATGATTAATTCTTCAGCTATAAATGGATCTAAAGATCCACATAAATCCAAATTATATCTATTTCATGAAATGATCAACTATCGGCAATTTCCTCTTTGGTAAATATGGTTTCTCTCTAACATAGATTCCACAATAATTTATTGTTAATGTCAACTAATTCATTACTATAAAAAGTTTCTTCATACCAATTATAACCATTCCAAACTACTTTTTATAAGGATATTTTCCTCTTAATACATACTTACATTATATTAAATGTTCCTTATTTGGTTAAACACTCTAAATCGACATATATTAGTATAAGCAACATAGTAATAGAAAAATGCTATATCATTTTAGAATATCTAGTAAGTACAATCTTTTAATTGTATTCTATTAATATTATCATAGAATGTATAGTAATCTAAATCTTTATTCTAATACCATTATAAGGAATCAACATTAAGAATTAACCAATATTTTTTCATTAGATTAGAATTCAATTTCTTGCATTCCTAGTTATCTTTTAGGTTTATCATTTTATATAATTATGTCATAATAGTACAAAAATCACATACATTAGAAATTGGACACATCCACTTAGTATCCATTTTTTACACAATATAACATTATAAAATTAAGCATATTATCTTTTCATGAAAAATCATTGTGTATTTAAACACGAATTATTAAATTTTCGTACTAATCATTAAATCATATAAAAATATTTCAAAACATTATATGAGCATAAAAATCTATGTACGAGAAATAAAAGAATGAATTTTTTTTATTCCACTAAAAAACATGTAAACCAATAAAATTTTTTCCTTTATCACAATATTCTTTGAGTGTATAAAATAAATCATATTCAAATGAGAATGACACACTTTTTTCTCAAATAAAATATTTAAAAATCCTAGAAAAATAGAAACCCTTTTAGAAAAATTAGAGAAATATTTTTATAACACATTTCAGAAATAATTGAATGTTAGTTATATCCATAAGAGAAACCTCCCTAGTTAAATATCCCCTTCTTTCCCATGAATACATGGAACATTACACAATGCATGGGATGGATATATCGGGTTAACCTATCATATAATCTATATCAATATCTCCCAGAATATATATTATATCAGGCTCACATATTATCATATATAATTCTCAAGTATCATATCATAAAAAAAACTTATTTATGCATCTTTTCATCATAAAACTCATGAAATTTTTTTTATTCCATATGAAAGACACTATAGGATTTCAAATTTTCCTTACCCTTTAAAAACATCATTTTTAAAACTTAAATAACCATAAAAAATGGATGGGGGTTTTTCATGGATGAAAACATCGAAGCTTATAAAGGAAGAAAAAAATAATGGTCGTGATGGTTGGAAAATCCGTTGATGTCCAATAAGTTAAAATAAAACATTCCTTTTTTCCTTATATAATCAAATTCTAAAGTTCTGTATAAAATATGTATTAATATTTGCCCTAAATTTTTTTAAAATAATTTAAAAAGGGTTATAAAATTTTATTTATAATTTATTTTTTCCTGTATCAATACATTTACAAAATAATTTTTAAAATATCTTCATGGAAGAAAAATATGTTGAAAATAAATCATTAAAACATTTAATATGATGTTTTAAGTTAATTATCCCATACCTCGAGTATGGATCATCGCGTATGTTCATTAACATCATAAAAAATAATTTTTTTTAATTATTTATTTTATTAAAAAAAATTATTTTGTTATTAATTTAGTTTTATTTTTTATAATTTTATATTCAATTAATTAATCATTTATGTTCGTGTCACACGTTTTCATAATATTCAATGCTTATGTCCAAAATGAATTTTGTAAGTTTACTGTGGTCATAGATGTCATTATTGAATCATATAATGAAAAATTAACATGAAATAATTATAATTTTTATACATAAATTATTATTTTAATACAAAACATGAAATTTGGTTATGAAAATTGAACTATATTACAATCATTCAAATGGTAGGTTGTACATATTCATGAGTAATATTTCTATTTATCAATGATTGTGATGGAAAGAATTTAAGTACAATTTTATGTTTAAATATTGATAATAGTATCATAAATTTGCTATTATATATTTAAAAAAACATATATACAGTATCCATGTGATTTTGTTATGAAAAATGAATCAAAACACATCATAGAGGTGGTAATCCATATGTATGTATGAACAATGTTAACATTTTTCAATGGATGTAAAGGTAAAAAATTTGATGATATATTATACCAATATAATGATAACTATAACATGAATAGAATATATATATATATATATATATATTAAATTCATCATTATAACCATCGATGAGAGGTGGTTATATAAAACAAATTACATCGATTAGCGCAGTGGTAATACATTGTACAAACAAATGAAAGTTTAATTTCTAATTTAATTCAAGAGTATATAGATATAAATTATTACATTAAAATAATAGAATATAAGTATAAATAAGAAACTGACGATTTTATTTTAGAATGGTTGAAAAAATATTTGATGGATTTAGAAGAGGAAATAAAACTAAAACACTTGGTTAAGAACTATAATTCTTCTTTGAACAACATCATTGGATTTACACAAAAAACATTCCAATGATATTTTTCTAATTAATAAATAGACTCAAATATATGGGGATTTATGTTGGTAGATATTTGGGTAGGTATTTACTGAACTAGATTTATCAAAATGTGCGAGGAAGAGAGGATAAGAAGGTTTCCTTTTATAAATGAGGAGAGAGCCACTCTTGGATGTACTTAAAGTATTAAATTAATAAAAATTAAATTTCATGTAAAATGGCTAAAAATTGATAAAAGTAAAGTAAAAGATATGTATTATAGTAAATCCTCTTGTAAAATAAATTTTTTTAAAGTTTAGGTGATTTGTTCACCCTTATCTTTTTTTTTAACCCCCCTTACACTTTTGATGGTTATTGAGATATCAAAATTTTTTACAATATAAGAGTCAATAAATTTACAATAATAGGACATGTCTCCCATAAATAGATCATGGTTAATATTATAAACCAAATCCCATTCACTTTTCCAAATATAAGATTTTTATGTATTTTAAATCAATAAATAGAATATTTCTTATTATAAAATATTATTAATCTTATTTTTTAAAATATTCATTCAATTTGACTTTAATAGAACCAATAAAATAATTCAATTAAAATAAAAAACTTTAAAAGATAATTAATATTTTATATTAACCAATAAATTTTTTTTACAATAAAACACAACCAAACAATATTACTTTTAGAGTAAAATGGAACTATTTATCGCATTAATTTTAACCCTTATCACATTTATTTTAATCCTAATTAACCAATTTTATAGTTTCAGAGGTAAAAAAAATAATATGATTACTATTCAAGTTGACCAAAAATAAAAGGGAACTATTTATCAAATTTGGACCTCCTAATTACAAATACGAAATACATTTTTAAATATTCAATTTATTTATGTTCCAAAACTAATTAATAACTAAAATGAAAAATGGGGTGGAATATTGTTTTTAGAAAAAGTTTCTTTTAATCCAAAAAAAACATGTACTAAAATTTGGTATAATGATCATTCATATGTAATTAAGTAAATTATTTGTAATAAAAACTTAATGATTTTAATTTGAAACCATTTTCAAACAAATTTTAACTTTGTAAATTTTTTAATTGAAAATATAATTTCACTATTCATTGAAATATCAAAATTATCAAAAAAAACTCATAAATTCATCCTAAGATATTTTTTATATTCCAATTTAAAAAATAAAGATCATTTTTTCAAATTAAAATTTTAAAATTTAGAAATTAAACTCTTAATTAAAACCTAATTATACAAGAAAATAAATTTAATATGAATAAAATTACTTCCATTTTTATTGAAATATTACTTAATATTCTTATAATGAATATAACTATATAAAAAATAATTCTTTAATATTAATTAATTATTAAATTTACCTTTGTTTTTACACCTATATTGTGACAACATTTATTAATATCCTTAGTAAGAATCATTTAAACTATCATAACCAATCCTCACATGTGTCCAAATCCATACTCCATCCTAATGATCATATATTAATCTATCACACCCTGGATCATCAAAAAATGAACACCCAAACACTTCTTCCATTGGATTGGGTTTAGTGACTATCTTAGAGGTATCTAGGCCAACATGAGAGTAATTACTTCTAAATGTAATTTGTATATGATATCATACACCACCATCAACTATAAATAAATGAAATGTAATCTGAATAACAAAAAAATGTGTGTATATATATCAAAAACATGATAAAAGTAAATAATATAATTAAAACCAACAAGGTGTAAGGGGACTGATAAAAAATAAAAATAATGTTCAACTGAAACACTGGGTATAAGAAATGAATCCCAATAAGGTTACATCATAAAAGATGAAATTCTGAGGTTGGTCACCAAAATGATCTTCATTCAACCAGTTATCTATATCTATAACCATCCATATGATCTATGGTTATCTATGTTATGCATTGAAATATTATAATGTAACTAAGGAAAACTATGCCTAAGTGTGCGTGTAGGGGTTAGTATTACATCACCCAACATAGTTTTATTAAATAGACAATTGAACCAAAGAATACATTTAGTGTCAATGTGTACAAATGGTAACCATGGCGGGGACATATGATATTCCTAATTTCTTCAAAAACAATGGTGTAATATCATAATTAACCTTATTATGATACCCATATATCACCACTATAACATTATCCAAGTAACAAGGATTTGTTATGTGACATATTAGAAACTAGAAACTGATCACAATTCCAATGAAAGATTCCCAACATAAAAATTAACCCTAGATGCACTGATCTGGAGATAGTGGATGAAATTTGTGTCTCCACTTAATATGATGGTACTGATGGAAATACATATTTCTAACTACCTCTTATTTACTTGAGGAAATTCACATCTTATCTGATGGACATACACATCCATATAGATAATATCATATATATGTTAAGATATTGGATGAAATATACATCTCTGTAGATAAATCTATGTACTAATATACTGTAGGAAATAAACATCTCTAGGGATTCCACTAAATTTATGATACTCTCAATCCTATATTATTTGTTATAGAGTAAAGATACCAGTGGGTGCTTCATTTCCCAACTTGATCCTGGTATTGAAAAAATATTAGTTGTTTCCACTTAGGTAAATTACCATTATCACATTCACATACCAAGGGTGTTGGAGGTACCTCACATCTTAACCCATTATTTCATTTAAATTTTCATATCAGGAATAGTAGTGGAATTAAAAATCATCTTTCTTCCCATATCAAAGATGTTGGAAGAATTACCATTCTCCATTTATATCCTTGAAATATCTTTCATTTCTCTACCAAGAGTAATGGGTGGGTATGTTTATTTACATATATAGTTCATCATTGGTATCTATCCAGATATGTGAGTGAGATAGTGTGTAGTCACTACCATCTCACTCAAATACTACAAGGAGGGTGAGTTCCATGATTATCTATCATTATATCTAGTAATTTTTAATATCCATTTTTCATAATCTGTATCACATCTCACGATATTGAGTATACATAATAAATAAATAAATCATGGTTAAGGGATCATTGTACCAGTCATAATAGAATTCTCATATAGCAATCTAGTAACGTTTCATCTTGAAAATAATTCTACTTATAAAACCCATAAAAAGTGTATTATTAAAAAATAATTAATAAATGTTTTTAGTGATTAATCCAAGAAGAATCATCACCAAAATATATATATTATTTTACTAACAATGATTCTTGTTTGATTCATTAAAATAATCTCAAGGAATTCCAATAGCATCTCTCATTCACTAACAAGCCACCTAAATCCTCTTTGTAAATCATTCCACCATCATTGACATTAAATATCAAGTTATCATCCTACGTTATATTATTATTATTAAAAAATAATTTAACTATTAAATAATATTACAATAATTTTTATATTTTTCTACAAGAATATTGTTTGGATAACACTTATATTGTTATCATTCTTGAAAACACATTAACATTGATCATGATATCTCTTTAATACAACCTTTCATTTTAGATGTTCTCTTACATTAGTCACACTTCACATTCTATTATAATTGATCTTGTGATAATTATTTTCATTTATTTTAACATAATGCGATATTTGAACAATAAATTCATTATTCATGTTTCATCCTTTCCCATATTATCATTTATTCAAATCATTTTTTTATTTCAAATTTTCTATAATTTTCATCAACATAATCCATGAATAGGGTCTTATTATTTTCCTTATTTTGGTGTAACCACTTATCATAATAACTAAGTCATTAATCTCGGCCAATCCCCATAAATAAAGATGAACTTTCTCCTCCACATTATTACATTAATAATATATTTTAAGTTCTCAACATCATTCAAAAAAAATATTATAATTATTTAATAATAATATTTCACACAATGAATTCAGAAAATTCCCCCAACCAATCCAATAATCCACACTACACTAAACCAAATTAATGATCGAAAAAAATTTCTTGAATTTGTTTCATTAAAGCACACATCCTTTCTATTATTTTAACATATATTAAATTATTATTATATTATAAAAAATGATTAAAATTTTTTTTAAAATTAAACTTGTTGTATATTTTAATAAATATCTTCATTTGACCCAAACATGGTTATAATGGGTTTGGGTCATTAATAGGGTCTCAGGAAATTTTTGGTGTCCAAAAACTCCTCCCCACGTGACCCCCCACATAAAAGGGAGATTTTTCTTATTAGGGGTTTCCATATGCACCCCCCCCCCCCACCCCATGTGACCAAGTTCATTGGACTACCGCACTGGAAATATCTCACTTAATAGAAAACTCTTGGTTATTTAATTTAAATCAGATATCCTAGATCCTACTAGATCGGTGTAGGGTAATTCTACTCCAACATAGATGATGTGGTTTTTTAGGGTGTCATCTAATCAAGCCAATTATATTTATCCAATGGAATATATAGCGAACCCATATGGATGACATGAACTTTTAGAATTTTCTATGATCAATCTGATTAGATAACTGCATATACCTATGGTGGTTGTGTGGTGTGACCTATGTATGAGACATGTGGAGTGGCCAATGTTATGTGATCAATTTATCAGATAGTTCTATAAATACCCACCACATATTATGGTGTAGAAGCATTCCTTAATGTTATAGGGAGCACATGGACATATCTAAGATATCACTTCCTATAATTATCATCCAATGTTACTCCACTGCATTCATTTCAACTTATGAGCTCGACCGCTATACATTTCCTCCTATGGAATATTTTTAGGGAGATAATGATTAAATTTTATTCCAAATTTTAATAGTAGGTTTCTCTCATAATTTAGATCCCAAAAATGTTATTTTAATCTTATAAATGAATCATTAAGGATAATAATTTTTAAATAAAAGTTCAATTAAGGCGAAACATCTCTCTACCAAAACTCCTAATCCATAAATTGAATCAACCTCAATCCAGTCTCATTAGAATCATATTGATAAATTATTCACATTTGAATAAGGATTTCTTTGTGATTATTCATAGATTGTATTAAATCATTAAATTACCAAAAATAGTATAATTTCCTCTCTAAAGGTTATCTCTGAAAATAAAAATATAACTTTAGGAAACTCATTATCATTAGTTATATTTAAATTAAGAGAATAAAAAAAATTCTTGGTTAATAGTTTTAATGTTTGATCCTTTAAATTCTAAAGATAATTATTGTAAATCAGAAATTATCTTTTGATTTACTCAATATATATATGTTGGATTTGTAAAACCCAAATCTTGTGTTCAAATGTCATTTTATAGAGTATCATAATTGAATTTTTTTTTGAAATTCATATTTTATAATATAAATAAGAAGATGGGTTTTTAAGAGGATAAATTCAATAAACCACAATGAAAATGATCCAAATAACTATACCATTGAATCAAAATAACCTCATAATTAATGACATACCCCTTTCATGGAATTCTTTTTTATCTTGAGAAAAGTATTTTATGGGTTATGGAATATTCATGACACAAAAAGAAATGTATATGGATTAATATATAATTACAATTTTTAAATAAAAATTATTATTATTATTATTATTATTATTATTATTCAATCAATTGAATTAAAAAATCCCTTGTTGGTATAATGACTCCACATAGCCCAAAAAATACACAAAACCGCCCTTGGGTAAACAACGAATTTTATACAAAATGGTGGATCCTACTTTCTAATCCCCTATCTCAAAGAAGAAAACATTTTTGATTTATAATTGTTAATAAAAAATTAATACTTTAATATAATAATAAATTGGTGATCAATTATGTTACACAATTACATTAATAAATTTTAAATAAGTGTAATTAAACTCAATGAAACTGAAACCGGTGTCGGGTTTTGATCATAGGAAAGTGTCCCATAAAGATAAAACCTATGATATTACAATTTCTTTCATTTTTTGTTTAATTTAGAGTATGAGAGTGAATTTATATAGTGGATAATATTATTCCATAGTAGTGGTCAAATCCAAAATACTAATTATTTAAGAGGGTATTTGACTATTTTAAAGGTTGGTGTTTTGTAACTCCTTTAACTAAGCTTCTCCACAACATGGTCATCCCCTCACCATGATTTGATGAAGTCGCTCAAATTTAACTATAAATTAATCCTCCATATACCTATGTGGGAGTCTATTATCCCTCCCTCAAACCCTAAATTATATTGGTACATGGTCATGGTGGTATTTTATTCCTTTGGTAAATAAAAATTCATTCACATACTGTGATCAATTCCTTATGATATGAGGTTCCATTTTATTACATATTTATTTTATTAATCTCTTATTCATTTTTCTCAGATGGATACGACTGAGTTTTTTTGTTTTATAAGTTTATTTTGGTTGATGGTTTTCTAAAAAAATGTTATATTATAGTTTCTTAAAGGATTCACACATGATCATTGTTATTTCATTATTGGTTATTTCTATTCTCTTTAGTGTTTTGTTAAAACTTCTTTCAAGGTAGGGTATTCAAAAATATAACTATATTATTTTAATTTTAATACAGAACTATCATATTTTTTTCTATGATAAGGATTCTAAATTGACCAAACAATGATAATCAACAAGATGAAATATTATAGTGGAAGAGAATCATTTATTTATTTATTTAATTTACTTGTTATAATTATTGGATCTTTAAGTATTTCATTAGTTTTTCAAATAATAGGCTTATATAACTGGAAATTTTTATTTATTTGAGAAGAATTTTTAAATTTATTATATAGAATAATGATGTTAAATAGAAAAAAAAGTTAAAATCTCTAGTTTTTTATCAAAATTTTGAAGTATGATTAATTGAAAAATAATGATGCCTAAGAAATTATAATTTTACCCTTTTATTGGGTTCAAAAAGTATTATTTTAATGTTGTAGTTTTAATAAAGAATTTGGCCTAGTATTTTACTACAATAGGAGGATGAGGTGCTGGTATGTTATATTTTATAGTTTTGTATAGTTTATTATTTTAAAAATAAGTGAAGTAATGTTATGGGTTTTCGTATTCTTTGTTGATGTGGTTCATAGGTTTTGTTGTTTATAGTGCATATGAAAGCTTGTTCAATAAATAAATGAGTTTAATTATATAAATGGGTAATACTATGTGATAAAAATGAGTTTTTTGAATAAATAAATTTATGAATGTGGTAATTTAAGTGAAAATGTTGAAGTTTTTCTTTGGGTTTTTTTGGATAGAATCTGATTTGAGTTACAAAATGATGTTTTTTTAAATGAATAAAGTGAAATAAATTATTTAGTATAGAATGGGATAAATATATTGTTTTTATGAAATATTGATGTCTCATTGTATGGAAATTATTGTTATTAGAGAGAAAAAAGTTAATATTGAAGTGGAAATAAGATTATGGGATGTGGTTTTAGTGGTTTGATGTTAGGTATTTCACCTTTTGCTTGAATTTTTATTGTATTATTCATTCCTTATTTTTTATATTATTTCATACACAAAAAATCATAAATTGAGTAACATAACCTATAATAATATGATATTTTTGGTTTTAGGTATACCACCAACATCTCATATATGTGAAGTATTGATGGTTGACTACTCCCACTTCTTTGGTCTCTCTTATAGAAAAGGTATTAGATTTCATACCTTGACATTTTTGTATATCATGAGGTAGAAGTGTATGGTATGTGTTTTTGGTATGTTGTATAAATATGTTTTATGGGGTATGGGTTTATAGTATTCGGAATGAGGTTTTAATTATGTGAATTATGATGTGGTATGCAGAATATAGCAAGAGTAGCAAGAAATATGTCTCTAGGTGTGAGGGTGAATATTTTATTAGGGATATTGGAGTGGGGTATAATTTTATTATATTTTTTTTAAAATTAAATCACTAAATTTGACCAATTATTTCATATATAGATCATCGATGAGGCTTGGTGTTAGTTTACTAGTAATAGGTGACATGTTGGTTTCACTTTTCATTCATAGTTACTTTAGTACACTTCTTCTATATTTTTGTGGTATTTTTTGTAGAGGATCCTATTTATTATATCTATATGCTCAAACTTATCTTTTATACATTATTTTTACTAATTATCAAGTTATATTTGGGGGATAAGATGATCATTACTAGCTAATGGGATTCATTCATAGTATTAGAGTAACTTTCAATATTTTTTTAGAATTTTTTTAGGGATTTATGTTTTATAATGAAATTACATTCATTTTAGGATACTGGTTTAATTTAATGATATGATGATGAAGTTTATTGGTGGTTTATTTTTATCATTTGTGGGTATTATATGGTCAATTCCCCTCATTATGTGTGATTTATACCCTCTATATAATTTCCAACTTATTTCATGTTGGAGCTTGGCTTTGGGGGCATCATTAGTATTCATTATGATCCAAGAAGATGTTCCAAAGGGGGTGAGTCAGGGAAGAGTGGTATTAGAACCAATTAAATAGTTAGGATAGATTTTTGAGTTATCCACTATTGAGTATTTCCTTAGTTTTTTATGAAAACAAAATTAATTAGATTTAGAATGTAAAATATGTAAGGGATTCCATTTATGCTACAGAAATAACCTTTATGATCCTGGAAAAGTACCTTAATCATATTAAATATACCAAAGTGAGATAATGTTATTTATAAACTAGGTATTTAAGTATGGTACATGCATCATAATTATTAATCAATGTGATTGGATTGGATGGAATTTGGGAATTATTTAAAATGAATTTACATAAATTGAATAACAAGAATCACATAGCATAGTATTAGGATTTATTAGTGATTTCACTAATAAAAAATAATGTTTTATCAGTGCCAAAAAATACCTTTATTAACTCTAAAAAAGTTTTGATAATCGTGAAAATATTAAAATGGGTCCCTTTTATCAGTGCTAAAAAAACCATGATATAGGCCTCTTTTATTAGTGCTAAAAAGTGATGATAAAAGAATCCTGTATCAGTGCTATTAAAAGAGCACAGATAAAAGTTAGAAAATTTAAAAACTATTTCTTCAGATATGAGGGTTTTAACAGTGCTTGACCCATTTCAACAGTGCTAGGTGAAGCCCCATGCACCCCTGCCCGTGCCCCCCAGACACCCCCCACCTTTAACAGTGTTGGCCTCAATTTCACCAGTGTGAAAACCCATGCCTTCCCCAGGATTCGAACTCGAGACATCCCCTATATGCACCTGGACCCTTTACCACTCCTCTATATTGCTTTAATCTCTATTTAATGATATATCTATTTATATATGTAGTTTTATTTATTCCTATATTAATATATATTTATATTAATATATATTTAGTTATATTAATTTATATATATATTCATATATTATTATATATATTTATTCATATATTAATATATATATATACATATATAGTTATTTTTATATATTTATATATGTATATATTTATATATTTATATATTTATTCGTATATTAATATATATTTATATCTATTTATTTATTTATTTATTTATTTATTTATATTTAGTTATATTTTTTTGTTCATATATTTATTCATATAATAATATATATTTATAATATCAGTTTTAAATACATTTATAAAATATTTTTTTTGTGTGCTTATATATAAATAAATAATTACATATATACAACATACACACATATATATATATATATATTATATGAATATCTATAAGTATAATTATACATATTTATATATATTTACCAATAAAATATTAAATATGTACATACATATGTTTGAATATATGGATAATATATATTAGTTTGTTAATAAAAATACACACAAATATATATATACAAACACACATTATATAGCTATATAAATATTAATATAATTTTATTTTAAATAAAATGGATATTAGTTTTTGTTTAGATAACTCTTATATATTGAGAAATATATTTCATATGTAAATAAGTTTTATTTTTATTTATAAAATTACATTTTTTATGTGAATATATAAAAAATATGTATATGTTTTTGTATATTTGATTAGAAATAACAATTCATTGTGAAAAAATATGAAATTTCAAGGACATAAAGTCAATATGAATGTAATTCCTCTGAATAAATTCACACCCCATTGAAAAATGGTAAAAATACCTCTTTAAATGAGTCTTAAATTCCATCGAATGTTAACAAAAAAGGGATACCCCGACTGAAAACCTGGTTTTAGAGGCCTTATAGGACCTCTTTGGCCTCGAAAAACGAAATATAGGGTTTATACTTAGTTATTAGGGTGTATATATCATCGCATACTTGGATTTGATATGTGGTAGAGCCCCAAAGGACACGTGGATCAAAACTTATGGTCGTTTGAAACTTGAGTTATGTTTTCATCATTTTTTAGATCTTTTATTAATTTTTTGATTTTTTTTCATTCAAATTGTTATTAAATGACTATTACTTGATAATAATTATAAATTTATTAATTAATAATATTTTTTAAAATATTTTATAACCCATTTTCACAATATATATTATATATTAAGTGAAAATATTTATTTATGCTTATCTAAAATGTATTTATTAATTATATATTATATCTGCATCAATATAAATATATTTATATATTTATATATCAATATATTATTTTTAATGATATATTTTTTTGAAATATACCATTTATCAGCGCTCGTAAAATGTAATGAAAAACACGCCACTTTATCAGCGCTACTAAAAAAAGCGCTGATAAAGGGGGTCCCTTTAACTGTGCTAAAAAGTGTTGATAAAGGGGATATATCTATTAGGGTTTTTTAGTGATTTTAAAGAGTAGCACGGTGAAAACCTGTTTTTATGGTAGTTTTTTTAGATATTTTTAGAAAAAGTCATCCTTGTTTGGTTTAGGAGGGAGAGATACACTAGGATTTCCTTGTTGAGTATGGGTGGGATAAACCCAATGTGGATGATTCCTAGAGAAAGGATTTTTATAAGTTCAAACATAATATATTTATAATGTGTGAGGGAACAATCTCTAGTCTGAGGAGAGAGTTCTAGTTGTAGGATCTAGATATTACATTTATTTAGATTCATTCATGGAGTAATAATTTGATTCAATTGGTCATTAGTTTTTTGGGGAGGTTTTCATTAGTGGGAAATTATATTTCATAGAATTCATGAGGATTCAAAGGTTTCCTGGGATAATTTTAACATCCAATTTCATTCTAATTTTCTTTTTCAAAGACAATAGAGGTAACATGACTTTAGAAGTTTCTCTCTCTTCAAAAGAGAAATTTCACTATGTAGAAGATTGGAGTTCAGTTAGTGATATTTCCCAGTTATTCTTTTCATCTTTAATGTGATCCAAAATTTTCAACATTTATTCCATTATTATTTAAAAATACCCCATTATTTTACCCAATTCTCAGGTAAAATCAGGATTTTTGTGACCCTTATGAATCGCGAGCTAAAATATTTAATTGTATAACTAATGATTCTAAATCTATAGAATTATTCACGATGCCAAAAAAATTGAATCTTATCCTACACTAAAAAAAATGGTGCTTTATAGAGCATCAAAAAATATAAATGAAATTGGGAAATTGTGACATTTCTTCTTACATCTACTCTAATCATCAATGAAATAGTAAAGGAATGGATTGATCATGATATCTATTACTATAGTATATCCAACCACTAAACAAATTAGGAAGTTAAAGAGTTATCGCGGGATAATGGAAATTGATCGCGGGACAAAAAAATTTATCTACTATTGATCGTTGACATAAACTATCTAAGCTTGGTGGTGAACAACCAAGATTAGACATTTGGTTTTGTGATTAAGATGGTATATTTTTCACACCTGATCTATCTTCTGTAGATCCAACCATTTTATGTTGCTAATTTCATGCACTTTTTAATTAGAGAATATGAATAAAACTAGATCTAGGTGACCAAATAGCAACATCCGAGAGGGAAATCCACACTAATGTGTTCTTCTGAGCATGCCATTTGAGAATCCCAACTCACAAATGAATAAATAGATACAAGGGAACATTGAAATCTAGATATAATCAAGATATCTATAAAAATACATTGTTGGAGATTTTAGTGCCAATGATTTCGAAATATCTGAATTCTTTGGCCGATAATGGAAATATTCGTGTTGCAGAATCTCTCGATAGAGCATGGTAGAGAAAGAAAATAAAGCATAATGTAATATTGGTGAAAAGAAGAAAAATTTAGAACTATCCAGATCCAAAATCATCAACCAAAGTCCCATGTCTCTTTAATAATATGAGATAATTTAAGTCCACATGTTGGGAATGTTAACACTATATGTGACACTACTATCTTCTACTAAAGGTGTTAGAAGTGTGGGGGTCACTCCCATTTTGGGAGTCAATTGTGGAGGATGAACTAGAAGAAGTCATATGCATCTACGGGAGATGTATTACATGGTTGGAAACCAACCATAGCATGCAGTAGCCTTCGTGGGTGAGCAGTAGGCAACATGAGGTTTATCTGAGGGAAGATGAACTACATCAATAGCCGGAGAATGTTTAGTTTTTGTTCCACTATAAAATTGGATTAAAATATCATTTTCTCAATGTGTAATTTTTAATTCCTCCGAATAGATCAGAATAGTGTGAAAAGATTTTGTCCCCTTTATCCCGTGGACGTAGGTAATCCAAATGAACCGCGTTAAAAATTCTGTGTTCAAATTTTTCTTTTATTTTTGTGTGTTTTGGTTTCCACAGACCTCCGGTGTGCCCTTATAAGTGGTATCAGAGGTGAAGGAGTTTGAAACAACAGAGTGACGATGAGTTTTCCAGTGGCTAGAAAATTCATGTTTTTCAGAAAAATTTTCCGATCCTAGATTCGTGAAGAGGAAGACAAGACGATTCCAATGGTGAAAGTGTTGTAGAAAAAGGTGTTTAAATAATCCATGTAGATCCTATCAAAGTTACAATCAAACCATGTGTGAATAGTAACCTCATACCAGAGAATACGGTATAGGTCATTCCACTGGAGAAATTTCTAGTGAGATTTCGGTGGGTGCTCCGTCATGCCATGTCATCGCCAAGTCAGCAGACGATCTGGACCATTAAATTTGTTTTGGCAATATCTTGACCAATTGCACTCTGATTTCAACGATCCAAGAGTCAATTCCCATTATTTCAACCATTCCAAATGCATCTTTATAGTTATCTTTTCAAAACTTCCAATCCATAAGGTGGTGTTAAATTGGTACAACGTCGATGGTGGTGATTGCATTTTGCGACAATGATGATAGTTGGTGGCGAAGCACTACCAAAATTTTATATCGAGAAGTTTGATTTTCGAAACAATTTCAGTTTGTAAAAAAGCACAGTAAATGATATTATTGTTTAGTACGGAATGATCAGACTGTTGATCGGATAAAATCCTGAGACAAAGAGTGATGATGATTGGGAAGAGCTCGAGATATGGGTCGTCAGCACAATTTGACTATCTGGTGAACAAAGTAAAATACTCGGTGTTGGATGTGACCTCACTGAAGGAGATATTGAAGAAGTTAGAGAAGTGATATATTGTGAAGTCTCTCACTAGAAATTATTCTGAAAGAATAATTTGTACCAATTGTGCAAGGACGAGGGAACAAATTTGTTGGATCACACCAATGATTTCAACAAGATCTTGACACAATTGTTGGGTCTCGGTGTGAATGTTAGAGATAAAGAAGAATAAATTTTTCTATTTTCATCTATATCAAGTTTATTTTATGGTCTTGTGAATTAATTTCTTGTGGGGAAGTAAAAATTGATGCTAGATGACGTGATGGAATCACCTCAAGATTCTGAGACATTATAAAGACTTACGATGCATTTAGTTGAAAAAATCATGGTGATGCAAGAAAATTAATGTGGGAGGAGTAGATATCGGATATTCATAGGTATAGAATTATTGTAAAAATCAAGAGGATGTGATCCTAGAAAAATCACATGGTTTTGGTGCGAGAAAAAAGGGTAACTAGAAAAGTGACTGTGGAGAGTACAAATGGTACTTTTTTGGGAAGGATAAATATGAAGAGAATGTTGCAATCATTAAATAATTATCGGTAGATGATGAAGTATACATGAAAATAAGAAGCCTCCACTCAGATGAGAGAGTTTAATGAGGAGAATTGTAGTGTCCCTACCATAAAAGATACAGGCACAGGAAGCAGGAATGTTATTTTCTAAAGGGGAATAATGACGCAGCACAAAATCCAATGGAAGAAGGATGGGTTTTGAATTCGAGGAGCTCGACACACATATGCACAACCAAATGTGAATTTCATACCTTTTAGTAGGCACGACATTCGTTGATACTTGGTGATGGGTTAACATGTGAGGTTCATGGAGTTTGATGGTGAAATTGAAGACACCCTATGGAGTAGTTTTTAAAGTGGCTGACATAAAATTCATTTTGAGAATGATATGGAACTTGGTATCATTAAGTAGGCTCGATGGAAGAGGATACAATATTTCCAAAGCAGGTGGAGTGTTTTAAATATCATGTGGGGTACAAAGATGCATATAGTGAAAGAGTACGGAGGTTTGTATCATTTGATGGGGACCACAGTTAGCCCTAGAACAATTGAAGAAAGTGGAAGTGACACATCTTCTGGCAAGAAGAAGTGGGTTTGATTTGTAGATGATGATTTCAATTCCTAAAATGAGACTGTAAGTCTGGTTTCTACCCCAAATTAGTTGTGAGGGGGAGATTAGTGGGGGAACTCCTATTTTGGGAGTTAATCATAGAGTATTAAGTGGAGGAAGTCATATCTGGATGTGGGATATTTCTTCCGTGTTTAGAAACCAACGACATCGTACAGCAACCTTCGTAAATGAGCAGTAGGTGGCATGAGGTTTTTCCAAGGGAAGATGAACTACTCCAGCCACTGGAGAAATTTTAGTTTTGGTTACTCTATAAAACAAGATTAAAATCTCATTGTTTGAAATGTTTAATTTTTGATTCCTCTATTAAGATCAAGAGAGAGTGAATAGAAGTTGTCCCCCTAATCTATTGGACATAGTTCATCTGACCGAACCACATTGAAAATTTTGTGTTCTTCATTTTTCTTATGTTTAAGTGTGCTTTGGTTTCGACGCACCTATGATATGTCCATACAAGAAGTGAATTAACTCTATAAAAATAAATACGGAGCTTGATGATGGGAAGTGTGTAAACCAGTTGGGTAAGATTCTTATTACACAAAAAACAGCATATCCCTCGATTCTATAAATTTATTGATCTTCCAACAAGTCATAAGTCACATCTCGGAACTAGAAATAAAAGAATATTCTACAATATTTCGAAGAATTGAGATGCATTGGCACATTTCAAGAAACTCATGACATTATTCTTTAGATTTTACACTATTTCATGGTGACAATGAGTGGGGGGTTGGCTCACGATCTCTCTCTATCAGATCATCTCTTCTAAAATAACTCAATGATCACTCTTTTTCAATTTTTTAATTTTTCATTGTAACAATTATGATGATGGAACACTATGACATTTGTGTTCACACTAAAGATAACTCCCTCTTTCCCCCTGTTAATGAATTCTGATCAATTTATTTAAAAATTAATTCATCTTTGGATCTTAATATATTTAATTAGTTAGTGGTTTCTTATGGTCTTGGATTTTACTTTCTTCTACTCATTATCAGCATGGAATAACAAATCCACTTGGATTAAAATAACTACGTGTAATAGAAAACGTGGGTTAATTATAATGTGATCAGAGATATCCAATCCCCATGATAAAAAAATTTATGGTGTAAATTGATCATAATATTTCTCCATCCAAACCTAAATTACCAAATAATAGTAATGAATGATTTATTAATTGATTAGATAAATAATATAAAAAATTAAATAATGATTTAATAGGATAATGAGTCAATGATCAATTGAGAGACTTTTATTCTTTAAATTTATTTTTAAAACCAACCAACTACACCACTATTTTCAAATAAATATTTTAGACAAGATTTTAACACACCCAAAGCATTGTATTCTCCAAATACAACCCATGTACCAATGTACTAAATTTTTTCCTCAGATCAAAAATCATTTTTCTATGTTCCCAATAACAATCATGAATCAAACCTCATGTTGTTTCCAAGGAATAAATTTTTTTTAAATTTTGATTAAAATATTTTCAAATAACCATATCCAATTATTCCAACCTCATTGATTTGTATCCTAAGGTTGAGAGAACTATTATCTCAAGATTTCAAACTCTAAAAATCAATGAATAATAGGAAATATAATTTTCACCATTCCATTGGATAAATCTCCTCTATCATCTCCTTTATTCAAAAAAGTTACATTAGGAAGTTAAAAAAATGTTGAATATTCTTACTCAAGTTAATAAGAAATTAAGGGAAATATATGTACCAAATTTCAATATTAATAATCTATAATTACCTTTAAATTATCAAATAGAAATTGATGAAAAAAATGAATTATTTGTTTACTAGATATGTTTTATGGGTTATGTGGTCTAGGCCCTAAAAAGAATCTGAGAGAATTCAAATAGGGTTACAATAGATTCAAAACTAGATGATTCATTAAGCCCCAAATCAGGTTGAATGATTTCCCCTTTTAACTTATAGGGGCATCCATGGAGTGGCTCTTCAACCTACAACCTAAAGATTTCACCTCATTGTATGAACTACATAGGACCTCCCTCTATAAATTATTCCATTCTTCAAGGTTTTCTCATCTTAGAAAGGTGATTTATGGAATAAAACAATAACCTAGAGAAATTTTCTATGACTTTTTCTAAAGGTTCAAGAAACATTCTACATCCTAACAAAATTAACTATTTGAAGAACATCGTTTTATGGTATTCTTTTTCAAATCATTGATATAAAATTATTTATATTTTCTAGATGACTCTTTAGTAGTAGAGTTGATTGATATGTAACCAGTTAAAGTGAGAGAACGTATTGAATGAATCTCCAAAAATTCCCATAAATTTGGTATGCCAAAAGAAACTAGAGTTTTATATGAGCTCAAAAGTTCAAAATCCGATTTACTAGAAAATAATATTGATGAACTAACACCTCTTGTGAGATATCAATCTATGAAAAAACGTTCAAGAGTCATCATCCATCACACCCCCAAGGGTCTTCCCAAAATTCATTTCCTATGAGACCTTATGGATTCCCCTTATTTTAAAAGATTGAAAGCTATGATTTTATGTTTTTCTGTAAATTCTATAATCAACCAAGTAGAAACCAAGTATTTTATAATTTCCCCACTATTAATTTTAGTGTTTGGTGCCAAAAAAACGAATTCCATCATTCCAACAATCATTAATATACGCAAGCCAACAACTATTTTAACCCCCACTATTTTAGAGATAATGTTTACAACCATCCATAAGTTACCATCAAAGAAAATAAGAAGATAATTCCATTAAGGAAATGTTGATATGGGTAATAGAATCCCAAAATAGTAAACATACCACTCTCACTACTTCATTAATCATAGTAAAAATAACTAAAAAGAAAATTATAATCATCTCATTGACTTCCTCAATAATCTAGTAAATCAATGTTTAGGTAAGCTTCCAACTCAAAAAAATCTCAACCCTTACTAAAATTTCAAACTAATTAGGTTAAAGAGTAGAAGGTGATAGAATAAAATGAAGGATCTCCGTTGGAAATTAAATTTAGAGGTAAACAGCAGCATGTTCTTGATAAAATTGTCCAAGAGAAAGAAGTTAAGAGGTAATAGTGAAAAAACCATCAAATAAAGACAAGGGGATATCCAAAATGGATGATCTACCTCAACCCCAACCTCTCTTCCCAAAATGATGCATGCCCATAATAAAACCAATGAAGAATCACTATAATATGTGATGCTATAAGTACTCAAAAAATTATATATTAACATTCCCCTACTAGAATCTATCCTCTATATTCTAAAGTACACAAAATGCATTAAATTCATGTGAAATATTTTGAGAATATTATGAAGAAATGCGGAGGTAAGATTAGGTAAGAATTTTTCAACCCTTGTTACCCCTAAAATCCCCCAAAAATTACAATATATGTGTGCTTTTGATGTCCCCTACACATTCAGTAATCTTTATTTAACCAATGAATTGGGTGACTTAAGAGACTCATTTTAATTAATTAGATAATTAATTTATTCTTCATTGTATATGGGGGAAATAAATCCCAACTAAGTGGTTGTACAACTCACTAACCTATCCATTTCTTACTCAATAGGTGTTATTGAATATGTCTTAGTATGTTTAAAAGGACACCAATTCCATTCTAACTTATACTTTCTCAACATGGAATATATAAAATATAAAGATCACTCTCCCATAATTCTAGGAATCTCATTCCTCAGGACAACTATAACCAATATAAATTTTAATAAAGGCACCCTTTACATGAATTTTTGTATGAAAATAATGGATTTGAACATACCTGAAACAATGAAACACCCACATGAAGATCATTCTATTTTTATACTAACATAACTTGAATTTCCATGTTATTATAAGGAGGGAATTGAAATTTTTTATGATATAATTAGACTACTATTTTCATTGGAAACACCCAACTTAGGTAATAAATCTTTTTTTGAAAATGAACTTAATTTTAAAATAGTTATGAGCATTAAAAAAATGAAATAGAACGAAGTTATTTCTGATGAGTTACTCAAATATACTACTAATATATATTACTAAAATATATGTGTTTCTAACATTGTGAACACTAGGTTGGAAAAATCTCAAGAATACCCCCTATGTTAGAATTAATGTTTCTTCCATAAAACATTAAATATACCATTTTAAATTAAAATGAGAAACTACCAGTTATAATCACAAAATAAGTTATAGCCTATCCAAGAACACCAAATGCTGAAAATTATGAAAAATATTGCTAATACCATAGGCTACACACTATGAGATATTATAGGGATTATCCCTACCATCATTAAGAATAGTATTATTATTTAAAATGAATCCAAACCAGTGAGATAATCCCAAATAAGGCTCAACCCAACAATTCTAGAAGTATTACAAAAGGTGGTAAAAAGGATTTTATGAGCTAGAATAATCTATCCTATATAAAAATCTAAATGGATGTTCCCCCATCCAAATTTTCTCAATGAAAATTAGTTACAAATTAGTAAAAATAATAATAATGATTTAGTAACCTTGAGAATTTAAAAATGTAAGAGAGTTTTCAAAAAATAGAGTATATTGAACAATGTGACCAGAAAAGAACCACTTACCCATACCCTTTATCGACCAAATATTAGAGACGCCATCTAGGAATGTCCCTTATTGTATTATTAACATATTTTATAGCTATTTTAATGTTTTAATAGCTCTCAAGGATAAACACGAGAATACATTTACATGTCCCTTTAGAATGTTTTCTTATTTAATAATCCCATTTAATCTTTAAAATTCCCCATGTTCCATTAAAATATACATGTAATGTATCTTCATAGACCAAGTTGATCATTTCCTTGAAGTATTTTCTGGATGAATTCACTATACATGGGACCTGATTTCAAATCTATCTAGATAGTCTGGGAAAAAAATTATAAATTGGTTTTTCCAAGAAAATAAGGATTTAAATTTTTAAAAGTACTATTTTATGGTTGAAAAATGAAATGTTTTTGGGCCATTTTAATTCTAATGGTGGAACGAAAGTTGAAAAATCTTAATTTGATGTAATTTTCTCTCAAACTTATCCCACTATTTTGATACACATTATATCATTTCTATGGCATGTTATGTTTTATAGAAGGTTTATTAGGGTATTTTGGAAAATTTAATTTCCCCTAACTAACTGACTCAAGAAGGAAACAAATTTGGTTTTTGATGATTCATACAGAAAAAATTTTGAATTATTGAAAGGACAATGTCCCAATTATATTTCCACCAAATTGAAGTTACCCCATAGAAATATTTTGTGATGCTTCCAACCAACCTGAGGGGGTGTGTTTTTCAAAAATATTGATAGGATTCTGCAAGTGATAGCCTGCACTTCACAAACCCTAGACCCTGCCCAGATTAACTACACAACTATAGGGAGGTTTATTTTTCCTATTATTATTGGTTTAAAAATTTTCATTCTTTTCTTTTAGTAATTAAAGTAAATATTTATTTTGATCATGAAACATTGAGTTATTTTGTCAAGACAAATGAAAAAAATCCAAGGATAGTGAGATGGATATTGATGATACAAGAGTCTAACCTAAAAATTAAAGATAATAAGGGCAATGAAAATATGGCAGTAGATCATTTGATTCAGATTCCTTACCCTACTGAGGTAGAACAATTCCTCAAGACCAGTCTATATGATTCATTATCTAGTAATAAACTATTAATGTAACACCCAAAGATTTTATAATATAGAATCTTTTTAATTTCATTGATTTATTTTATTGGATGCTACACCAAGATTATCTTTTACTATAAGCAACACTGACTTGGCATGTGTTACACACAACGGTGACATTCTTTGATAGCTTGCGTTGTACGCGATACCATGTTTCACTAAACAACGATATATTATTAAACTATTATTATGTAATGGGTTATAAACATGTCTTTTTGATTATTATTAACCAAAATTTGAATTTTATATAACAATATCATTTATATTACACATTTTATAGAACCTGATATGAGAAAAAATCATTTTTCGGATAAAAGAACTATTTTTAAAAAAAATTGCAGTTTTACCACCTTTTGATGGAGTGCTCATTTTAAATATAGTTTTTGTCACTTTTATATTATTAATTTGACAAAATCAATTTCTTATTTAGAAAAAGAACATAAAATTTTACTTTGGATGAAATTTGGGTATTTTTCTGATGAAATTCATATTTTTATGAATAGTGAAAAATGCAGTATTTTAATTCAAAACATTATTTTAATATAATTAATTTATATAGTTAGATTGTACTTTTAATTAGTTTTAAATTATAATTGGATTATATTTTTATCATTAAATCCAATTTTTTCATTGGAAGTAATTTCACTTTTAAATTGGATATAAAAAAATGTCAATATTTTGATAGTTATTACTTCTTAAAAAACTGCTTTTTTGGTTTTGACAACATGAATTAATTTTAAATTAATTTCTGAAACTTATTTATTATAAATTTGGAAAAATGGATTCAAAATTTGTAATAAGTAGTTCTAGTTTTTTTAATAGACAGGCGCCTTTTATTTTTAGTCATTATGAATAGTAAATTCTGTAATTATTGTATTTTTCAGTGTTAAATGGTAAATCTGGTAAATAAGGGTAACAAAATAATATTATAATAATATTAAACTTCACTAAAAAATGAACTAGTCTTAATGGATGAGATATTTCCGACCAAGGGCTTCCATGGGTCGATTTTGGGACCTCGTAGATTCACATGGATGTGAAATTGACATTTTATAAGAAATAATTTAAAGTACAGGTAATTAAAACCTAAACATATATCTTTTACTAAATCGTTTTTAATATGGGGTTATATAAATGATATATATGTCTATAAATAGTCTTTATTAATATTATAATATTTTTTACAGCATGGTATGTTATTTATAATTTTCTTATATTAGATATATTTATTTATTTATGACACAATTACGATGTCGTGATTACCTCATTAATGAATGATTCAAATAAATAAATTTATAAATATTGAAATAATATTAATTTGAATATTTTGATGTCATTAACGAATTTTTTGGATGAAATTGACATATTAGGGATGATTTAAGGCCTTTGGTTTTAAGGAATAATGTTGTTATAAAATTTAAAAAAAAAAAGTCAAGTATGAATAGTATCAAAAATTGACATAATTCATAACTTAAAACATAAAATATTTAATTAAATGATATTAAATTCATAAAAATAATTGATTAAAACAAATATTTTATATTAGTACAAATATGTCATAAATAACATTTGGTTCTGTTTATATGATATGGTAATTACATTAACCCACAATGTAAAAAAACATGATATCGCTGTTATATTAAATAGGGTAAAATAAGGGTTAAACCAAAAAGATAAGGATAAACAAATATTCAAAACATATCTAAAATTTATTGGATGATGGTTATTAGAACCAAAATCATATAATATTTAAATTAAATATGTTTTGTAACATTTTGAATCTAAATTTAATTTATAATAAATTAATATTTATGTCTTTTCAAAAGTACCCCTCTCCCTAATTATAAAAGGGAACCTCCTCCTTCTCCACTTAACACCATTTTGATCCTTTGTGCTCAGAAACACCCTATATAGTTCTCTTCTAAACTTCCCTAGTTACAATATATATGTTATTTTCTTCTCAAAAGACCAACTCTAGTGCCCTAAGAGGAAATTTAAAGGAGGCACGTTGAGGAAGAGATAATCTCTTCTACCGATTCATTCAAATTTATTTTTTCTTGTACTTTCTCTTCTTTAGTTTTTTCATTATAAAGTAAAAAAACTCAGAATCACTCATATATAAATATATATATATTATTATAAATATAAAACAACCCTATTTAACCTTCTATCTATCCTACGAAAAACAAAATCACTGCATGTGTGTACATACAGCATACCATTTTCAGGTCGTGGTGTAATCTGTTTTCACCACCACCTTAAATGGATGGATATAATGGTGGAAATAATATCTATATATAATTTTTATAAAATTATAATAATTATGTTATACTATAAACCATCCAATACACTACCATTCAACAATTATTGCAACGATAACGCCGCTCGTGCGTACGTACGACCTACCGTCACCATATAGCAATGTGATTCATTCTACATAATCTTCATTAAACCATGATTATATAAATGAATTTAATGAATAAATATGATATATATTATACTAATACAATGTTATAAATTATATTACTATAACCTAAAAAATATGAATAAGAACTTATCCAACAAAACATACATAAGAACATAAAGTAGTTAATACCCAAATAACAGGTAACAATGAAATCTTACTAACAAACAGATGAAAGTATGACCCTAAATGTTATCATAAAAATGATTATGATTCTATAATAAATAATTCACATTATTTAAATATTTATAAATGATGTTTAGATACATACAAATCATATTAGACCTATGGTAAGGGATAAATTTCCTAATCTCGTTTTATCCGAGATTGTTTATTTGTAAGTATTTACTGGGGATATATTTATCATCCATGTCCATGTTTTATAAAACTATTCTCATAAAATGTTTAAAATTATCCTATATATGTTTAAAGTAATTTTTACCCATTTTTACTTTTACTACATGGTTTGAAAGGAATATTTCCTTTGTTTACCATAGGAGGTACTTTTTGTCTTTTCCGAAAAAAAAGTATGAGGAGAATGGTTTTTTTACTTATACTGTATGAAAAGGTTTTTGAATCTTCATAATTCCTTATTTCCATAAAATTTATTCTACACGTTTACAGTTCTATTTTAAACTAAATGTTTTTCTTTAAAATTTTCATGAGATTTTTAGAAAATAAATGTTTTTGAAGAAGAAAGGATATTTTCCTCAGGAATGAATCTCAATTGTTTTATCAAAATTATTTTCCATATAAGATAACATAGGTTTATGTTTATATCCCTATTATTGATATGATTTTATTGTGTTTATGATTTAATTTTATTAAGGAAATCCAATTTTTATGTCAATTGTAATGTAATGATGCTTAAGAATCCCATTTGATTTCATGGGTTATGTTATGGTGAATGTTTCTATGTTTCTGTGGTACAAATAAGAATGGTTTCATTATGAGATAGGTGGGACCAATATCTCCCTACAATTAATTGGGTAAAGATCCATATCTCATGAGATATAAATGAATGGAATGGTAAATAAATCTAGTTTAGTAATACATGGCTGGAATGTCAAGTAAACCCGATTCAATAATGGACATTTTCCACTATGATGGTCTTGGTTGCAATGTATTGACTACTACGGAAATCATATTATGTGATAATTAGTTTTCCAAAATTACATGTTCTATTCCCAATATATTTTATCATAGATAATGTTCTTTTATGATCCATTCCTAACATACTGCCAGGATTTATTTCATGGCTCAAGATTTTGATGTTTAAATATTATGTTCATGTTTTTCGAGAAAATGATTATGGTTTTTTTATGTTCTCCATGTTTAACCTTTTTGAGCATTTGAGATCACCCTTTTTATGTTTTCTTTTCCCTTGGATATAAATAACGGTTTTATGTATGAAAATAAAATGGTAAAATCTTAATTGGAGATGTTTAAGATCTTTCACAAAGTTAGATGATTATGTTCTATGTTTCCAAAGACCCTAAACTAATAGAGTATTTGCGTGTATTTTGGTGTCTTGTATTATGTATTCCACAAAATTAATGTAATATATATGTACATCAAGCATGGGTCTCTGTAGTTTTTATAATAGTGAAGGTTTAGTCAAACTTTGGAAACTAGGATGAAAAAACTTTAGTGAGATCCCTAGAGTTATTTCTAAAGTATGACTACGGACAACCCTAAGGTTAAGTATAAGTATAGGTTACAGTTGTATAATTATGATAATGATCAATAATAACCTCTGATTAAACCTAATATGTTATATATTGAATGTACTCCCCCTTGATTATATTATTTTCTTAGTATGATTTTTTCCCCTCACATTATTCTTTTTGGGTTTAGGCAATAATCAGAACATGAAGGAATCATGTTAATGATCAATGCACTGAGAAATGCAATGATTGTCCTCCTGAACAACCAAATTTTATAGTATATGGAGTGAAAAATCTTATTATTATACTTACAAAAGAAATGAATCATTCTAGACTTCCAAATGAGCAGATAATGGAACAACATTCTATTAATTCCTTCATGATGCCACTATTGGAACCATGGTCTTCTATGCATGATTTGGAGTATGGTTTGTGTTTGTTGTCAATCATCAATGGAAGTTCGGATCGTGTACCGGCAATGAGATCATGCCGTTCAAGCAGACAATAGTATTGAAGGTGGCGTCGTTTCCCAATGTTTGCCAAATTTTTGGGGTCCAAAATCTGGAAGATGTTGAGCATCGCGAAAAGTGAATTTCCATGAAGATAATAATTAAATATGGAAAAGGTATGAATTTCTTGAAGAGAGGATTCATGGTTTGGAAATCAAGAAGACCAGAAAAATGGAGGCGGTGATTCTTCACGATTACGTCAAAGCTTCGCGAATGGAAGAGTTGAAGCGCATTGCGGCGGTGAAGGGATTTGCGAGGGAGCTTTGTGGTGAAGGCGCGAAGGAATGATGACGGTGATACTCCGCGATTACGACGAGCTCCGCGAATGGAAAATTTCCGTAGTGCTTCGCGATTTTGAGAGATTTTCGGCGGGAACTTCTGAGCTTCGCGATTTGAGATGACGTGGCGCAGACTTCGCGCGGAAGGGTCGAGGGTCGGTGGAATCGCCTATAAATAGAGGCCGACCCCCTCGAGAGAAAAGAGAGTATTTCAGAGAAAATCCTTTGCTCTCTATTCGCAAAGGTCTCTCGTGAAGGCAGTTTGCTTCACGAAAGAGGATCTTCGCAGCGGTTATTCTAGCTCCGCGAAAGTCTTGCGCCCCGCGTTGGCTCAGTGAGCTTCACGAAGAGGCAGGAGCTCCGCGATTACCAAGCATTGCGAAGGCTGGAGCATCGCGAAAGTGCTTCGCGATTCATCTTCGCAAAAAGGCAGGGGCTCCACGAAGGCTTGTTTGAGCTTTGAAAAATTCAGAGCCTTGCGAATTAGGGTACTTTTTGAAGGCCTTTTCCAAAGGTTATTTGCCCAGTGGATAAGGGAAAAGGGGGTATTCATCAGTCATTGGAATTTGGACTTTAACAGAGCATTAACTCAGGACTCTGATGCAAGCAAAGTCTCATGCTGAACAGGAGGCAATGAACCTCATGTCTATCAATTGAGGAGACCTTCACGTCTATAAACTGAGTGTGACTTTACCAATGGTAGTGAGCCAGGGGGAGTCAACGGCAGTGACCCGAGGGAAGCAGTGAGCTATCCCTGAACCTTTGTAAAGGCAGTAAGCCTGGGACAAAGTGACTGTGCCCGAACGATTGTAATCTCCAGCTAGTGAGGCATAGTGGATATTGGTACGACTGACAACTTGCCGGCGTATGCTCCTTGGACATAGCCCATAGTGGTGAACCAAGTAAAAAGGGTTGTGTCTTTTCTGTGCATGTGCATGTTTGTTTTCTGATCATTTTCTTCATACAGGTTCAACAAGTTCCTACCAATGTGGGAACAAGATCCATCACATTAAAAGAAAAATTTGTCACCCTGATTCACCCGTCCCCTCTCAGGGTGTCCCGGGGTCCTTCAAGTGGTATCAAAGGGTAAAGGTTGTTGGTGTTGAATATGACCTTTTTCGTCATGGAAAACGCGGTCAATGTCAGGGGAGTCCCTCCCTTCGATGGAAGCAATTTCCAGATCTGGAAGAACAGAATGAGATCTCATATTAGATCTCTTAGAATGGAACTTCTCTTTTCTACTGTGCAAGGAATACAAGTCACTGATCCAACAGGCCTAGCTATGACTGAAACAGACAGGAAACTTCTTGATGCAGATGCTAAGGCTCAGAATTCACTCACTATATCCCTTTCTGACTAGATCTACCTAAAGGTGATGAATTTCACCTCAGCAAAATCCATGTGGGATAAACTTGAGAATATTTATGAAGGTGATAGAAAAGTAAAGGAGGCGAAACTACAAGTGCTGCACAATTGGTTTGATGATCTGAAGATGCATCCAGACGAGAATGCCGACCCTTTCTTCAATCGAATTACTGAAGTGGTTGGAGCAATTCGGGGTCTAGGTGAAGAAATCAAAGACATTGATATTGTAAAAAATATATTGAGAAGACTTCCACCTCTGTATAATGCGAAGGTGTCAGCCCATGAGGAAAGAGATCTTTCTAAACATTCTCTAGATGATCTACTGAGCAGTTTGGTAGCATATGAAATGAGAGTCAAACCAGAAGATGCTACGACTCGGGTGAGCAAGGAAATGGCATTCAAGGCCATGGATAAACTAAAAATATCAAAGGATAGTAGCGGTGAAGATGACGAAGAAAAATAAATTCTTTCTCTCATTGCAAAGAAGTTCCAGAAAGGGAAAGGGAAATTCAAAGGGAAGTTACCTCTCGCGTGTTTCCGTTGTGGAAAAGTTGGGCACATTGCCTCTCAGTGCTCAATAATGATCAATGATGAAGATAGTGAGGATGAAAACTTCAAGAAGCCTCAGAGAAGGTTCTTCAAAAAGGGAGACTTCAAATATGGTAAGAAAATTCAAAGGAAGAGTTCTGTCTGTGAAGAGGAAGAAGATGATAACAAATTCTGTGATGAAGAAGAACCAGAATTCAAAACTGGGAACCATACTTCTATAATGGACACTTTTGAAAATTCAGAAGATACTGATGGAGAAAAACAACTGAGAACTTGTGCAGATCCTGAGATGCAACTTAAGGATGCGGTTAGTAAGCTTAAGATTAAATGTAAGAGCTGCAATAAGTGGAAATCAATTGTAGAAGAATCAACTGAATATGTTGATCAACTTGAAGCTGAAATTGAACGACTGGAAGAATTTGTGAAGGTAGAGTCTAAAATAATTGAAAGCAATGATGATGTAGTAGATCTGAAGCTGAGAATTGAAGAGCAGGAAAAGGTCATCAATGACCTCACCTCCAGACTGGATGAAAAATCCAAGACTGCTAATGGTCTTGAGGATGAAGTAGTTACTCTAAGGAGTAAACTGGAGACTGAATCAGTTCCAAAAGAATCGTGGAAGAAAATACAGTTTGGAAGATTCTCAGATGTAATATTACTAGCAAGAGCCAAGTGTGGTTCAGATGGGGTTGGAAAAATCTTGAGTGATCAAAGACCCGATTGCATGGGAATGAGTGGAATTGGCTGTGAGGCTGAGACATCAACTGCTGGAAGTGAAAATATCCAAACGAAAGATAAGATGAAAGTTGAACATGTTTAAACGTTACCTAGAGTGCCAAAAAAGGAACCCTCAATCCAAACTAAAAAAAGACCTGAAAATTATCTTCAAACATTCATAAATGACAGACAGTCTTACTATTCTCCCAAGGAAGAAGTTATGAGGAGAAATTCAAGTGAGAAAACATTTCCTCTCATGAAGTGTCAGTTCTGTGGCTATCTGGCCCATACCATGTCTTATTGTGAAGAGGCAAGAAGCTATCTGAATGGAGAAGATATAGAAGCTCAACAAAGGAGAACAATTTCATATCCTAATTCTTATATAATAAATAATTTCTACGGATATTGTTTTTGTTGTTCTAACTTTGGTCATAAGGCCTCTAATTGCAGGCAGAGAAGGGACATGGACACCTCATACCGAAGTTCAAGACAAGTCAAGTCTCGTCAGCAAGACAGTGTTTCTCTTTCAAACAGGTTTTCACCTCTCAAAGAAGACTTTGACTATGAAGAACCTGGGTATGCGGAAGAGATAATTGAAAGGCCATCAGTTCTTTATACTCGATCTAATGTCTCATGGAAGGAAAGGAAGAAGATTGAGAAATCCAACCTTTCAGAGGTGGCCCTCAAAGCTACAAAGAACAATAGTACCTGGATTCTGGATAGCGGTTGTTCATCTCATATGATAGATAATGTCGGCCTACTAACGAATATCATAAGCAATGTCGATGGTACAGTAAGATTTGGTAATGATGGGGCTCTGAAAATCAAAGGGAGTGGAAGTACCGAATTAGCTAATGGAGAACTAAAGAAGACTGAAGTCCTTTACGTATATGTCCTATGTCATAATCTCCTCAGTGTGAGTCAACTCTGTGACTCAGGACTTATAGTTACGTTTAATCAGAAAGGCTGCACTATCAAGGGAAATATTGGAACTTCACTTATGAAGGGATGCAGAATAGAAGGCAACTTGTATCAGGTTGATAGTGAAGAAAATGTATGTCACATGACTGTTGAAGAAGAAAACAATTTGTGGCATCGGAGACTGGGACACATCAATCAACAAGACATGGAGAAAATATCAAAATTGATAATTGTCATAGACATTTCCAACCTGAAGCCTGAGCGTGAAAAATATTGTGATGCTTGTATTCGTGGGAAGCTGGTCTGCAGTTCATATCGGCCAAAGAAGAAAAGGGCATCTCACCTTCTTGATCTGATTCATACAGATGTTTGTGGGCCAATAAATGTTGTCGGAACACATGGATAAAAGTACTTTTTCCTTTTCATAGATGATTACAGTAGAATGGCATGTGTGATGGTCATTCACAGGAAACGAAAAGTCCTTGACTGCATTAAAACATATCGTCGAATCACCGAGAATGATACTGGACGAACAATCAAAGTGTTGCGATCTGACAATGGAGGAGAATACACATCCATTGAATTTGAGAATTATCTGGAAAAGCATGGGATACAGCATGAGGTAGTTGTTGTGAGAACTCCACAACAAAATGGAGTTGTTTAACGTAGGAATAGACAGGTGAACAACATGGCACGAACTATGCTGATTGAGAGTCGTATTCCATGACATTACTAGAAAGAGGTTTTTCAAGTT
The DNA here is from genome assembly GCA_963277665.1 of Viscum album. NCBI lineage: Eukaryota > Viridiplantae > Streptophyta > Magnoliopsida > Santalales > Viscaceae > Viscum > Viscum album. The sequence continues at coordinate 1,349,694,099 of OY728153.1, read as the reverse complement.
GCAGTGTACATTCAGAATCGAACAGGACTTTATATGGGTGAGACGAAGACACCATATGAATTGTGGCATGGACAGAAGCCTTCTCTAAAATACTTTTGTGTATTTGGAAGTAAATGATTCATCAGGAACAAAGAAGGAAATCAAGGGAAATATGGCGACAATGCAGATGAATGAATTTTCCTCGGTTACTCAATGAACAACAAAGCCTAAAAATGTTTCAACAAGTGTTTGGGAAGGATTGTGTAAAGCAGTGATGTTAAGATAATTGAAGAGAAAACCACAAATGCTTCAAGGACGTCATATGCTGATCTGATAGAAAGTCAGGAAGAATGTGAACGTGAAGAAAATACAAATGCAGAAATAGAGGAAGTTGTTCAAAACACTCAGCAGTCACTTCATGATGTTGACTCAGAAGAAGAATCTGAAGAAGAAACTATGGCTGAAGAGAATACTACTGAACCTCACAGGAGAAATCGAAGAGCTGAGATTGATCCATCCAACATAATTGGGGACAGGAGTGCACCCACTCAAACAAGAAGGATGAGGAATACCACACAATCTTCATTTCTATCAGTTGTAGAGCCATCCTAATTCAAAGAATCTGCAAAAGATAAATCTTGGGTGAAAGCCATGAATGATGAATTAGATCAGATTGACAAAAATCAGACATGGGATCTTGTCCAGAGACCCGAAGGTCACAATGTTATTGGTTCCAAATGGATCTTCAAAAATATGTTTGATGAGCATGGAAGTGTAATCAGAAACAAGGCACGACTGGTATGTCAAGGATACTCCCAGATTGAAGGCATTGATGTTGAAGAAACTTTTTCTCCAGTGGCTAGACAGGAGTCAATCAGGATTTTCCTTGTTATGGCACTCCAAAGAGGATATAAAGTATATCAAATGGATGTCAAGACAGCATTCTTGAATGGTGTACTCGAAGAAGAAGTCTACATTGAACAACCAGTGGGCTTTGTTTTGGGTATTGATGAAACAAATGTCTGCAAACTGAAGAAAGCTCTATATGGTTTGAAGCAGGCACTACAGGCATGGTACTCATGGCTGGACTCATATCTCAAGAAGATGGAATTCAAAAGAGGAGGAGTTGATCACAATCTCTATGTGAAGAATTCTCCAAAAGATCAATTCATGGTTCTTGTCTACGTTGATGATATCATATTTGGTGGCAGTAGGCAGAAATTAGTTGATGAATTTCCCAACCACATGAAATCAGAATTTGACATGTCTATGATTAGGGAGATCACATATTTCTTAGGGCTGCAAGTGATTCAAAAGAAGGAATACACTTTCATTTATCAGGAAAAATATGCAAGAGAGCTGCTGAAGAAGTTCAATATGCAAGACTCCAAACCAATGTCAACTCCGATTGCAGTTGGAACTAAACTTGGAAAGCATGAGGATGGGAACTCTGTTGATCCCACCATGTACAGGAGGATCATTGGAAGCCTATTGTACCTGACAGTGACAAGGCCAGATATTGTCTTTGCAACATTCCTTATGGCCTGCTTTCAGAGTAATCCAAAGGAGGAACATATGGCAGCAGTAAAAAGAATCATGAGGTACATTCAAGGTACACATAAATTCGGGTTATTTTTTGCTGCCGGCAGGGACAGTGAATTATCAGCATTTTTTGATGCTGACTGGGCTGGTGATGTAGTAGACAGAAAGTCCACTAGTGGTGGAGCTTTCAATATTGGGCAGAAATGTGTTGGCTGGTTGAGCAAGAAACAAGAAAGTACTTCTCTTAGTACTGCTGAAGCTGAGTATATCTCTGCCACAAAGGCATGCACTCAACTGCTTTGGATGAAGCAACAACTAATGGATATTGGTGATACGGTGCAGCAACCAATGGTGAATTACTGTGATAACAAAAGCGCAATTGATCTTACGAAGAATCCGGTTCAGTATTCTCGTACAAAACATATTTAAATACGGTATCATTTTATCAAAGAAAAGGTTGAACAAGGCTTGATTAGAATGGACCATGTTAAAACTGATGAGCAAGTGGCTGATATCCTGACCAAGCCACTGTCTGCGGCTGTGTTTGAGAAGAATCGGTTGAACCTCGGTGTTCAACCGCCTCATACTGCATAAGGAGGCTCCGAAATTCCACTCTCCCTATTTGTTATAACTATTTTAATCTGTTTATGGCTGTGATTTAGGTTTATGGGGGAGATACTATCCAGGGGGCGTATGGTTTTAGCTAAACTTGAAAAATTTACTAGTCTTTGGATTTATTGTCAATGGGGGAGAAAGGATAATGGAATAAATTCAGGCAACGTCTGTGATGAGAAGAATGAGAAGGAAAAACTTCTGTGATCAGAAGAATGAGAAGGAAAATAGTGGAACCCAATTCAAGCCTCCTCTCTTGTTTTCTACACCGATCTTTGCTCACATAGACTTAGATTGTTGGCTGAGTTGATTCCTGCGTTTTTTATGGAGATCTATTGAATTTATTTTCTGATTGCCAACAAACCCAAAGGGGGAGATTGTTGGAACCATAGTCTTATATGCATGATTTGGAGTATGGTTTTTGTTTGTTGTCATTCATCAATGGAAGTTCAGATCGTGTACCGGAAAAGAGATCATTTTGTTCAAGCAGACAACAGTATTGAAGGTGGCGTTGTTTCCCAGTGTTTGCCAAATTTTTGGGGTCCAAAATCTGGAAGTTGTTGAGCATCTCGAAAAGTAAATTTCCATGAAGATAATAATTAAATATGGAAAAGGCATGAATTTCGCGAAGAGAGGATTCATTGTTTGGAAATCGTGAAGACCAGAAAAATGGAGGTGGTGAGTCTTCGCGATTACGTCAAAGCTTCGTGAACGGAAGAGTTGAAGCGCATCGTGGCGGTAAAGGGATTTGTGAGGGAGCTTCGTGGTGAAGGTGCGAAGGAATGATGATGATGATACTCCACGATTACGACGAGCTCTATAAACGGAAAATTTCCGTAGTGCTTCACGATTTTGAGAGATTTTTGGCGGGAACTTCGGAGCTTCGCGATTTGAGCTGACGTGGAGCTGACTTCGCGTGGAAGGGTCGAGGGTCGGTGGAATTGCCTATAAATAGAGGCTGACCCCCTCGAAAGAGAAGAGAGTATTTCATAGAAAATCCTTTGCTCTCGGTTTGCAAAGGTCTCTCGAGAAGGCAGTGTGCTTCACAAAAGAGGAGCTTCGTGGCGGCTATTCTAGCTTCGTGAAAGTCTTGCGCCCCGCGTTGGCTCAGTGAGCTTTGCGAAGAGGCAGGAGCTCCGCGATTGCCAAGCATTGCGAAGGCTGGAGCATCGCGAGAGTGCTTCGCGATTGAGCTTCGCGAAAAGGCAGGGGCTCCGCGAAGGCTTGTTTGAGCTTTGCAAAATTCAGAGCCTTGCGAAGTAGGGTACTTTGTGAAGGCCTTTTCCAAAGGTTATTTGCCCAGTGGACAAGGGAAAAGGGGGTATTCATCAGTCATTGGAAATTGGACTTTAACAGAGCATTAACTCAGGACTCTGATGGAAGCAAAGTCTCATGCTGAACATGAGACAATGAACCTCATGTCTATCTATTGAGGAGACCTTCACGTCTATAAACTGAGTGTGACTTCACCAATAGTAGTGAGCCAGGGGGAGTCAACGGGAGTGACCCGAGGGAAGCAGTGAGCTATCCCTCAAACTTTGTAAAGGCAGTAAGATTGGGACAGAGTGACTGTGCCCGAACAATTGTAATCTCTAGCTAGTGAGGCATAGTTTATTTTGGTACGACCGACAACTTGTCGGCGTATGCTCCTTGGACGTAGCCCATAGTGGTGAACCAAGTAAAAAAGGGATGTGTCTTCTCGGTGCATGTGCATGTTTTCTTTATGATCATTTTCTTCATACAGGTTCAACAAGTTCCTACCAACGTGGGAACAAGATCCATCACATTAAAAGAAAAAGTTATCACCCTTATTCACCCATCCCCTCTCAGGGTGTCCCGGGGTCCTTCACCAACGTCCACCTTCATTTAGTGGGTATTGTGATCCACTAGTTGATGAAAAAAGGATTAGTACAATTGAAAAGATATTTTCCATCATTCATTGTTCAAAACATGAAAAAGTGATTTTGGTTGTTTACTATTTAGAAGTTGAAGCATACTAGTGGTGGACTCTAATTAAGGATATAAGGAACCGAGATAAAATTTAATCCATGGAATGGGATGAGTTTAATAACATATTTTTTCAATAATTACTTCCCTTGTATTGTTTTAACAAAGATGGAAAATGAGTTCCTTGAGCTTAAGAAAAAGGATGATGAATCTTTTGGTACATATGATATGAATTTTACAAGGCTTGTAAGGTATGCTTCTGGCATTATCATCAAACCTGAAAATAAAGATTATCGATTCCTTAGTAGCTTAAAACCAAGTATTTGAATGGAATTAGCTATGATATACTTCAGTAGCTATGAAGATATTGTTCATTTTTTATCAAGGTTGAACTTTAATTTGGTGTTATATATCCATCTCATGGTTTATACAAGAAACAAAAGATGGATTTCAAGGAAAAATCTAAAAAATAATTGTGAAAAGAAGATAAAAGTTTCCTTATGCTCAAACTGTGGAAAGAAGCATGGTGGATATTTTCATATAGAGACTAGAGAATGTTTCAATTGTGGAAATGAAGGTCCCCGAGTAGTTGAGTTCTAAGTATTGGGGAAAAGGTTGTTAATGATTTGAAGAGCGAAAATACTATAGAGAACACACAAAAAAACACTTCAATGATACAAGATCAAGGAAATAGGACATTATGCTAACCAATACCATAATCCAAGGGTTAATGATGATCGACGTCAGCAACCTCTTAAGGAAAAAATGCAAATGGAAGTCCCATATGATCACTATTTGTGATGTTATAACAATGAAGTGGCCGAATGATTAAGTGTTAATGTAATGGAATTGGAAAATACTGTTATGGAATCTCATTTATAATATTATAGAATATTAGAATATATATGTATTGGTTTATTGTGGTTTTCAATAATTTTATGGTACCGGTAACCATGAAAAGTGATTGATTCTTTTTTTTTAAGCACATGATATTCACAGAATGAATGGATAAGGAGATAATGAGATGTTTAATATTATCAATGATCTCATGACTGATAAAATGACAAATTGATATCGTGGTTTGAGTATATATAATTTTTGGTATTTTTTGTGTGCAGAAAGAGTTAATTTTGATACAAATTAAGTTTTCAATGGGTTTTTACCGTAATTCATTTTATTATCTATCAATAGAATAAAGAATTATGGTATTCACATATTTTGAATGTGACAACCAAGAACATCCAAATGAGATATGTGAGACAAATGTTAAGTTGATTTAGTTCACCTCTTTCTAAAGTTTTATATTTCTATTTTTTGTAAGGATTTTAATGTTATCCATTTATGGATAGTATAAGTTATTTTACATATTATGTATTTTAGATTAATGTATTATCTCACTATAGGGGGACTTATGCATATTTGATTACCCGTACTAACATTTTTGTTGAGATAGATGGAATGACATGTCATTATACCGCATGATCTTCTAACACTTCAAGAATGAAAAATTCAACTTCATTTCATTAAATAATAGAAGAAGTGGAATTTTTTCGAGGCATGAACAATGGTGAAATTGTACCAAAATCAAGTAATTATTAATTCTTGTGCAAGAACCATCAACTTTAGAAAAGGATATTGGAAACCGAAAAAGTTATCCAAGTTATTTCTTATCCTATGAATTAGATAGACCCTTAATTCATTGCATATTTATGGATTTCTTTATGTTAACTTTCTCCAACCCTGTTCTCTATCACTATCCATCATAACATGGTCATTAGATTTGTCTTCTATATCCATGATTTCAGTTCCCACATATGTTCTCCTATTTTGAAACCCAGTGATGTGTTAATTTGGGTAACCATTATGTTTCTATATTTTCTTTTTACGTATTCCTTTTTATGATGTGGGTTTCTATGGAAGAAACTTTCTTGTAGTAAACCATTTAAAACCCTGATGAATTTTGAGGGTAAAATTCATTTGGGGGGGGTGGAAGATAACACCCTGATATTTTATGAGATATATTATTTTTAATTTCTTTGGTATCTTGTATTGTACACTACACCAAGATTAGCTTTCACTATATAAAACACTAACTTGGATTGTGTTGCATGCAAGTGAGACCTTCCTCGATATCTTATGTTGTACGTGATACTGAGTTTCACTAAACAATGATATATTATTAAAATATTGTTATTTATTGGGATATAAACTAGCCATTATAAATAGTATTAACCACATTTTTTATTTTATATTGTATTATCATTCATCTTAAAAAATTTCTATAACATGATATGAGAACAGAATCATTTTTTCTGATAAAGAAAGTATTTTTTTTAAATGCAGTTTTACCGCCTTTTGATGATGTACCCATTTCAAATTTAGTTTTTTTCACTTTTTTATGTTCAATTTGAAAAAATAAATTTCTTCCATACAAGTGGAACATCAAAATATACATCGAAATTTTTTTGGTATTTTTCTAATGAAATTAATAATTCTATTAATAGTGAAAAATACTATATTTTAATTCAAAACTAGTTTTTAATCTAATTTATATATATATTTAGATTATACTTTTAATTAACTTCTAGAAAATAGCAATGTACCCATGGTTTTTTTCAAAACCGTGGGTATAGGACACCCCTATACATATCATTTTCCAAAACCTTGGGTATTGGGGTGGTATGGAAACTTATACCCCTGGTTTTCCAAAACCATAGGTAGAGGTTTTTTTGAAGACCTATTTTCACAGTTATTTGAAATCATGGAAAAAAATAGAAATACCTATGGTTTTGTTCAAAATCATAGGTATAGGCATTTTTTCAAAGCCTATACCCACAGTTTTGGAAAAATAATGGGTATAGGATTTCTTTTGAAGACCTATACCCAAAGTAATATAAAACTGTGGGTATGGATTTCCTGCATTATGGTGGGAAACAAATTCAATGATACACAAAAAATATTTGGCAAGAAAACATATACCCATAATTTTTCCTCTTATACCCATAGATTGGGTTAATATATTTTTATAGACACAAATATATAATAATATAATCTTCGTAGGTGAGTTGGTGAGCCTCTCCTTGGTGTTCGCTGTGGTCGCTGGATCAAATCTCGTTGAACAATTTTTTTTAATAGAGGGAGTGAGATTAATATAATAATATAAATGTATATATATTTACATATATGTGTGTTTGCTTGGTTGGTTAGGAATTTGAAAGATAAATCGAAAGAAACATGATCAAAACCCTTGGGTGGTATGTTTTATATTATGGATGTCAATTAATATATTTAGAAAAATATAGATATATTTATGTGTAAGTGGCATATCTTAAGTGGTGAGGCACCTAGAATAAGATTGGTAGGTCACGGGTTCAACCTCAGGTGTCCATTTTTGTACTATTTTTATCCATGGTTTTAAAACCATGGGTATAAGGCTTTGACACTGTGGAATTAGGGTACAAGGGTTTTAAATGGGGGGAAAATCTATACCCACGGTTTTGGGGGCTATACCTAGGGTTTGGAACTGAGGGTATTGGTCATTTTTTCAGTAGTTATTAGTTTAAGAGTTTCAATGGATTATATTTTATTAATTTAATCCAATTCTGGTCAATGGAATTAATTTCACTTTTAAATTGGACATAAATAGATGCCAATCTTTTGATAATTATTACTTTTTAAAAACCCACTTCTTGGTTTTGACAATGGAAATTAATTTTAAATTTATTACTGCAACTTCTGTATTTTAAATTTTGAAAAAGGATTCCATTTTTCTAATAAAGAGGTCCAAAATTTGTAAATAGGTACCTTTTACTTTTATACATTATGAATAGTAACTTCAGTGATTATTTTATTTACCATGGTTAAAGGGTAAATCTTGTAAATAAAGGTAAAAAACTAATATTATAATAATATTTGACTACCCTAACACATATCTTAATCTAATTAGGTGATATATTTCTGACCATGGGCATCCATGGGTCTATTTTAGGACCCCATGGATTCACTTGGATATTAAAATGACATTTTATAAGAATTAATTTAAAGTAATGATAATTATAACCAAAATATCTATCTTTTACTAAATCAATTTTAATATGGGGTAATATAACATATATATATATATATATAGTCATTAGAAATATAATAATGTTTTCTACATTATCGTACTTTATTTATAATTTTTATATGTTAAATAAATATATTTATTTATGACACAATTATGATGTAGTGATTACCTCATTAATAAAAGATTCAAATAAATGAATTTATAAATAATAAAATAAATTTAATTTGAATATTTTGATCCCATCCAAGGATTGTATGGATTAAATTTACGTATTAGGGATTATTTAATTCCTTTGGTTTCAATGAATAAGTTTTTTATGAATTTTAAAAAAAACAAGTAGGAATATTATCCAAAATTGACATAATTCATAACTTAAAAACTAAAATAGTTTATAAAATGATATTAAATTTCTAAAAATATAATATTCTGAAAAATGGTTAATATAAGTCCAAATATTTCATTAATAACTTTTTTTGGTCTTTTGACATGATATGATAATTACATTAACCCATAATGTATAAATAACATGATATAATGGTAAGATTAAAAAGGGTAAAATAAGGGTTAAACCAAAAATATAAGGATAACCAAAATATTCAAATCTTTTCTAAAAATATTGTATTATGGGTATTAGAACATAAATCATCTTTTATTTGAATTAAATAATTTTTAGAACATTTTAAATAGAAATTTAATTTATAATAAATTAATGTTTTAGGGTATTCCTAAAGTGCACATCTCCCCTCTTATAAAAGGGAACCTCCTTGCTCTCCTCTTCATTCCATTTTGAGCCTTAAATCTTGGCCAAACCTTGCCAATGTCTCTTCTAAACATTACTTGTAACACCCCGATATTTATGAAAAATATTCTTTTTAATTTCATTAATGTCTTTTGTTGTACGCTACACCAAAAGGAGCTTGCACAACACGCATCCTTGACTTGCCTTGCATTACACGCAATCGCGACCTTCCTCGATAGCGTTTGTAGTACGCAATACCGAGTTTCACTAAACAACGATATGTTGTTATTAAAACTAGCCGTTATGAATAGTAATAACCACTTTTTGAAATTTTATAAATTTTATCTTTCAAAATGGAGTTCATTTTTGGATTCGGAATATCGAAATTATCTTAGGGTGAAATTTTGGTACTTTTTGGATAGCTTTCATATTCTGATGAATAGTTGAAATTACTAAATTTTAATTAAAAACAACTTTTTTAATCGAAATAATTAATAGTGATGAGTTATTAATTTGAGTGGTTTTAAACTATATTTAGAATATATTTTTACAATTTAATACAATGTTGGTCATTGGATGTAATTTCAAATTTAAACCAGACATAAACAAGTGTCAATCTTTTGATAGTTATTATCTCTTAAGAACACGTTATTTGTTTTGACGACGGGAACTAATTTTTAAATTAATTAATGCAACTGATATGTTCTGAATTTGGTAAAATAGACATAATTTTTGAATTCATAATATCAAATATAGCTTAGGCCTAATTTTTGGTATTTTTCTAGAAACTTTCATTTTTTGATGAATAGTGAAACCACTAAGTGGTAGTTAAAAAACTGAATTTTTCATAAAACATAATTTTACCGCTTCTGTGAGTGGAATTTAGAAAATCTGAGAGACACGGTTAATATCAAGGACTAAAATGTGGTTCAATGAGATGAAAATAATTTTTGGTGAATAGTAACTTTTTTACTTTTTTTACGACGGTTTAAAGTAAATAGGATAATTAATGGTAAAAATGATATTATTATTATCCTAACGCATGTCCTAATTCTATTGGATAAATGTAATTCGACCAAAAACAACCTTAGGAATAAAATATGACCATTTAGGCCCACTTGGATTAGATTAGGACATTTATTATTAATTTATTTAAAGAAGGGTTAAAATAGTTAAAATAAAAGTTTAATAAGTAAATAATTTTTAATATAGGGTTATACATAAAATAAATTAGACTATAAATATTCATTAGAAATATAAAGATATTTCCTAAATAATAGTATTTTATTTGTAATTTTAAGACATTAAATAATTTAATTTATTTATGACACAACGATGATGCAGTAATTATCTTATTAATGAAATATTGACAAAATTGATGTTATAAATACCCAAATAAATGTAATTTGAAACTTTTTATGAATTTCACTAATTTTATAGTTTAATATGACATGTTAGTATTGATTTAATTAACTTGGTTCTAACTAATCATTCTGTTATGAGTTTCACACAAATCAATTACTAAATAGTGTCAAAATTGACATAAAACAGTTTTTAAAACAAATATTATATTATTAATTGTTATTTTATTCCTAAAAATCTAAGGTTCTGTCAAATGACTTAGATAAGGTTATATATATTAATAATAAACAACTTGGGGTTCTTTTGGCTTGTTATAGTAAGTTTATTAACCTTATAGTGTAAGAACACAAGAAGACACGATAAAAGTAAAATTATTTAACTTAATGTTAAATCTAAATGATAAGGTTAAAATAGGAACCTAAACTTGTCTAAATTCTATTGGATGAGAGTATTTCGACCCATCCCCACCTTAGCTTCGAAATAAATCAATTTGGAGCTATTTAAAACCGAATTTGGTTTTATAATAAAATAATATGTTTAGTTTTTCCAAAGGAGCCCCTCTCCTCCCTTATAAAAGGGCACCTCCTCCCCCTCTTCCTCAAACCACTTTGAGCCTTAAAACTCGGCCAAACCCTAACAATTTCTTCTCTCCACTTCCCTAGAGACATCCTAGAGGTCCTGGTCTTCTTCAAAGACCAATTTTAGTGCCCTAAAAGGAGGTCTTAAAGAAGTGCTTCAAAGAAGAGGTAATGTCCGTTACCGATTCTTTCATATTTATTTCTTCTTCCACTTATTCTTATTTAGTTGTTTCATTATGAAGTAATAACATCAGTATCACTCATATACTGATATTTTATTATAATTATGAAACAACCATATTTCACCATCTATCCATCCTACGGAAAATGAAATCACCGCGCGTACGTACGTACGGAATACCGTCTCCACGTCGTGGTGTAATCTATTTTCCACCACCACCTTACTTGGATGGGTATAATGGTGTAAAGAATGAAGATATATGATTATTGTAAAGTGATATTAATTCTTAAATAGTATACATACAATCCAATACAATTCCACGATCATGAGAACGATATCATCGCTCGTGCGTACGTATAGACTACCGTCTCCACGACGCGATGAAATTCATTCTCCACGTTAACCATTCATGAATGATTATAAAGTATATATAATAAGTAATCATGAAATATATGAAATAATAATGTTACTGTATTTATGTGTATATATATGTATGTCATCTACTTAATTCCATTCAACTCAATAAGGAAACGAAAACAGCGTTCATGCGTACGTACGGCCTACCGTCTCCATGAATGGTGTATTTCTTTCCATTTACTGATCTATTATATATATGTATATTCTGAATATATATTATATATAAATAATGTTTTATATTCTGTAATTAAGTAATCATGATCTAAGTAATCATATGAATAATTACAAGTCAAAACACGGATGACAAATGAAACGATTTTACCCAAAAAGCTCTTTAACATGGAATTTACAAAAGAACGGGTAATATAAAGTCATAAGTGAACCATATATAAAATCATAACAATGAATATGATTCTGGAATAAGTAAATGACATTATTTAAATCATTATACAGGAGGTTCAGAAACTTACGAAGAAAATCAGACCTAAGGTAAGGGAAAATATCAAAATCTCATTTTTATCCGAGATTGTTTATACTTTGGTATTTACTGGGGTGTATTTTATCATCCACATCCATGATTCCTCAATATGTAATATTATTTCCATCCACCTAAAATTGTTTAAATCCAATTTTACCCTTCGGTGAGATTTTAGTAAAATATATGAAAGAAATATTTTATCGTTTTTCATACGAGGTACTTTTTGACTTTTCTGACAAAAGTACGAGAAGAATGTTTTTTTAACTTATACGGCACGAATGGATTTTTACGGTTTTATAAAGCCTTATTTTTATGAAGCCTCCCCCATAATATTTCATGACTATTTTCAACAAAATCCTTTTCTTTTAAAATTGCATGACATTTTTTAAAAATAGAATGATTTTGAAGATGAAAGGATATTTTCCTCAAGAATTCATTTCAAGTGTTTTATCAAAACCATTTTCCATCTAAGATGACATTATTTCATATGTGTATGTTTCAAGTATAATGTCTATATGATTTACATGGTTTCAATTTTCTTATGATGAAATGATATCCATTTGTTTTATATGGATTATGTTATGATGGAATGATGTTTATGAAACGCATTTTATTCTTTGGGTTATGATGAATGTTTTAAGTTTATTTTGCAGCACAAGTAAGAATGATTTCATTATGAGATTGGTGGGACCTATATCTCACTCCAATGCATTGGGTAAAGATTTATATCTCATGAGATAGACATGGCTGGAACGGTAAGTTAATCCGGTTCTGTATTACAGGACTGGAACGAGGAGTGAACTCGATTCAGAAAGGGACTTTATCCACTAAGATGGTCTTGGCAGTAATGCCTTGGCTACTATAGAAATCATTACATGTGCTTAATGGATGCCATAATTACATGTTTTATTCCCATGCTATTTTATCATGATTGATGTTCCCTTATGATATATGCCTTACGTACTTCCAAGATTCATGTCTTTACTCAAGATTTTGATGTTTAGATTTTATGTTCAAGTTTTTGCATTCAAATGTTTTTGGATTGTTTTATGTTCTCTATGTTTAACCTTACTGGGCATTTTAGCTCACCCCTTTGATGTTTTCTTTTCCCCATGATATAAAGAAAGGTTTTAGGTAAGAAAAAAAGGGAAGATCTTTATTGGGAGATGTTGAAGATCTTTCACCATGATTAGAGGATTTTATTCCGAGTTTCCAAAGACACTAAACTATTACGGTCCCTGTGCGTCTGTCTTTATTATGTATTAAGTATTTCGCAAAAGTAATGTAATGTTCATGTATGTCAAGCTTCGGTTCTCTACAGCTGGTATCAGAGGAAAGGTTTAGTCAACCTTTGGAAACTAGGATGCGAGAACTTTAGTGAGATCCCTAGAGATATTTGTAAGGTATGTCTAGGGATGTCCCTAAGGTTAAGTATAAGTATAGATTATAGTACTGGAATTGCGCTAACGATGTTATAATTAAACCTAAGATGTTAGATATTGAAGTCACTCCCCCTTTATTATGTTGTTTTCCCTAGCATGATTTTTTCCTCTCACACTATTATTTTTGGGTTTTAGACGATGGCTGGAACCCGAAGGAACCGTGTTGATCAATGTAATGGACAATGCAATGATTGTCCTCCTCAACAAACAAATATTATGGGAGATGGAGTGAAAAATATTATTGCTATACTTACACAAGCTATGAATCATTCTGGACATCCAAATTAGCAGAGAAGGGAACAATATTCTATTGAGTCCTTCATGAGGCAACGTCCACCTTCTTTCAGTGGGACTTCTGATCCACTTGTTACTGAACAATAGATCAGTACTACTGAAAAGATATTTTCAGTTCTTCAATGTTCTGAACATGATAAAGTCATCATAGCAGTGTATCGTTTGGAAGGTGATGTTGATCAATGGTGGAATCTTATCAAGAATACGAGGCCAAGAGAGGAAATTGAGTCCATGGAATGGGGAGAGTTCAAGAACTTATTTTTCAAAAAGTACTTCCCTCGTATTCTTCTAACAAAGATGGAGAAGGAGTTTCTTGAACTAAAGAAAAAGGATGATGAATCTGTTGGTATATATGAAGCGAATTTTACAAGGCTTGCAAGGTATGCATCTGGATTTATCAACCAACCCTAAAGTAAAGTTGATCGATTCTTTAGTGGCTTAAAACCAAATCTTCGAAGGGAATTAGCTATAAGAGACTTCAGTAGCTATGAATAAATTGTGCGTTGTGCTATCAAGGTAGAAATGGAAGTTGTTGTTACTTATCCATCTCATAATTTTGACAAGAAACAAAAGATGGAGTTCAAGGAGAAATCTCAGAATAATGGTGAAAAGAATATGAATGTTTCCTTATGCTCAAAGTGTGGAAAGAAGCATGGTGGAGATTGTCTTAAAGGGACTAGAAAATGTTTTAAGTGTGGAAAAGAAGGTCATCGAGCAGCTGAGTGTTGAAGTAATGGAAAAAGGGTTTCTAATGATGTGAATAAAGAAAAGACGACAGAGAACACACCACCAACACTTCAATGCTTAAAGTGCAAGGAAATGGGTCATTATGCTAATAAATTCCCTAATCCAAGGGTTAGTGATGATCGACATGAGCAACCACTTAAGGCAAAGGACAGAGGGAAGTCGCATGCGATCACTATTAGCGATGTTGAATATGACAATGATGTGGTGGAATAATTAAGTGTTTATGTAATGGGATTCCAAAATAATGTTGTATATAGTATCATGGAATATTGGAATATTTATGTATTGTTCTATTGTGGTTTTCAATGGTACCGGTAACCATGGAAAGTGATTGAGATATTTTTGGAAAAAAAGATGATATCCACATAATGAAGGGAAAATGAGAAAATGAAATGTTTGACAGTATTCATGAGCTCATGATTGATATAAGGACTAAGTGATATCATGGTTTGAGTATATAGAATTTTGAAGATTTTGGTATGTGGAAAGAGTTAACTTTTAACAGCACTCATGTTTTCAATAAGGTTCAATGGGTATTTATTTTTTTCAAGAGAATACATGATTATGGCCTTCGAATGTTTGGAATGTGACCAACAAGACATATCTCATGATATATGGGGATCAACAGTGGTATTAACATGCTAGTTGTATGAACTATTTGGTAATCGTTTTCACTATAATATGAGATTAGACAGTATTATTTTGGATAAGCCTAAAGAATAAAATGGATTATGTTGGACATAAGTTAGTATTGTTTAAGGATAGAAGTTTTTCCGATATTATTTAGGGGATGTTATAGTAATGTAGTTTCAGAAAAAGGACAACCTGCAGGACGGGCGACAGCCCATCGCGTCGGACAAGGCTGTGGGAATCAAACCCACAACCGAAGTGCGACTAGCCTTTATCGCCTACCACTGGCCAACAGGAAGTCCCTGTTTAGTAGAAACTAGTTTTATTATATTAAGCAGTATGATATATGAAGTATAAGTCCATTTTAGGAACCATATATGATTAATCTCACTATAGATGGACTTATGTATTTTTTGATAACTTTTCTAACCTTTTGTTTGAGACAGATGGAATGACCCATCATTCTATCACATGATCTTCTAACACATCACGAATGAAAAATTCAACTTCATTTCTGTAAGATATGAAGTGGAAATTGTCCAAAGAATGACCAACGGTGAGACTATACCAAAATCACGAAAGTATTTCTTCTAATTCCAATTTCATCAACTTTAGGGAAATGATCTTGAAAACCAAAAATGTTGTCCTAGTGCTCTTATATCGAATGAATCAGATGGTACCTTAGATCGTCACAAATTTATGGCTTTGTAATTGCTGGCTTTTCCATACCCATGTTCTCTACCACTCTCCATTAGAACGTGGTGGTTAGATTTCTCTTCCATATCCACATTTTCACCTATGTGGAAATCCAGTGATTAGTTTATTTGGGTAAACGTAACATTTCATACTTTTGTTTTTAAAGATTGGTTTTTTTATTACTTTTTACAATGTGGGTTTCTATTAAAGAAACATTCGAGTAGTCAACCATTTATAACCCCGACGAATTTTGAGGGCGGAATTCATTTTAAGGGGGGAAGAATGTAACACCCCGATATTTTATGAAGAATATTATTTTTAATTTCATAAATATCTTCTGTTGTACGCTACACCAAAAGGAGCTTGCACAACACGCATCCTTGACTTGCCTTACATTACACACCATCGCGACCTTCCTTGATAGCGTGTGTAGTACGCAATACTGAGTTTCACTAAACAACGATATGTTATTATTAAAACTAGCCGTTATGAATAGTAATAACCACTTTTTGAAATTTTATAAATTTTATCTTTCAAAATGGAGTTCATTTTTGGATTCGGAATATTGAAATTAGCTTAGGGTGAAATTTTGGTACTTTTGGGATAGCTTTCATATTCTGATGAATAGTGGAAATTACTAAATTTTAATTAAAAACAACTATTTTAATCGAAATAATTAATAGTGATGAGTTATTAATTTGAGTGTTTTTAAAGTACATTTAGAATATATTTTTACAATTTAATACAATTTTGTTCATTGGATGTAATTTCAAATTTAAACCAAACATAAACAAGTGTCAATCTTTTGATAGTTATTATCTCTTAAGAACACGCTATTTGTTTTGACGATGGGAACTAATTTTTAAATTAATTAATGCAACTGATATGTTCTGAATTTGGTAAAATAGACATCATTTTTGAATTCATAATATCAAATATATCTTAGGCCTAATTTTTGGTATTTTTCTGGAAACTTTCATTTTTTGATGAATAGTGAAACCACTAAGTTGTAGTTAAAAAAATGAATTTTTCATAAAACATAATTTTACCACTTATGTGAGTGGAATTTCAAAAATCCGAGAGACACGGTTAATATCAAGGACTAAAATGTGGTTCAATGAGATGAAAATAATTTTTGGTGAATAGTAACTTTTTACTTTTTTACCACGGTTAAAATTAAATAGGGTAATTAAGGGTAAAAATGATATTATTATTACCCTAACACATATACTAATTCTATTGGATAAGTTTAATTCGACCAAAAACAAACTTAGGAAAAAAATATGACCATTTAGGCCCACTTGGATTAGATTAGGACATTTATTATTAATTTATTTAAAGAAGGGTTAAAATAGTTAAAATCAAAGTTTAATAAGTAAAGAATTTTTAATATGGGGTTATACATAAGATAAATTCGACTATAAATATTCATTATAAAGATAAAAAGATTAGCTACATAATAGTATTTTATTTGTAATTTTTAGACATTAAATAATTTAATTTGTTTATGACACAACGATGATACAGTAATTATCTTATTAATGAAATATTGACATAATTGATGTTATAAATACCAAAATAAATGTAATTTGAAACTTTATATGAATTAAACTAATTTTATAGGTTAATATGAAATGTTATTATTGATTTAAGTAACTTGGTTCTAACTAATCATTCTTTTATGAGTTTCACAAAAATCTATTACTAAATAGTGTCAAAATTGACATAAAATAGTTTTTAAAAAATATTATATTATTAATTGTTATTTTATTCCTAAAAATCTATGGATCACCCAAATGACTTAGATAAGGTTATATATATTAATAATAAACAACTTGGGGTTAGTTTGGCTTTTTATAGTAAGTTTATTAACCTTATAGTGTAAGAACACAAGAAGACACAGTAAAAGTAAAATTATTTAACTTAATGTTAAATCTAAATGATAAGGTTAAAATAGGAACCTAAACTTGTCTAAATTCTATTGGATGAGAGGATTTCGACCCATACCCATCTTAGCTTCGAAATAAATCAATTTGGAGCTATTTAAAACCGAATTTGGCTTTATAATAAAATAATATATTTAGTTTTTCCAAAGGAGCCTCTCTCCTCCCTTATAAAAGGGCACCTCCTCCCCCTCTTCCTCACACCACTTTGAGCCTTCAAGCTCGGCCAACCCCTGACAATTTCTTCTCTCCACTTCCCTAGAGACATCATAGAGGTCCTGTTCTTCTTCAAAGACCAATTTTTGTGCCCTAAAAGGAGGTCTCAAAGAAGCGCTTCAAAAAGAGGTAATGTCTGTTACCGATTCTTTCATCTTTATTTCTTCTTCCACTTATTCTTATTTAGTTGTTTCATTATGAAGTAATAACATCAGTATAACTCATATACTTATATGTCATTATAATTATGAAACAACCCTATTTCACCATCTATCCATCCTACAGAAAATGAAATCACCGCGCGTGCGTACGTACGGAATACTGTCTCCATGCCGTGGTGTAATCTATTTTCCACCACCACCTTACTTGGATGGGTATAATGGTGTAAAGAATGAATATATATGATTATTGTAAAGTGATATTAATTCTGAAATAGTATACATACAATCCAATACAATTCCACGATCATGAGAACGATATCATCGCTCGTGCGTACGTACGGACTACCGTCTCCACGACGCGATGAGATTAATTCTCCACGTTAACCATTCATGAATGATTATAATGTATATATAATAAGTAATCATGAAATATATGACATAATAAATATACTGGATTTATGGGTATATATATTTATGTCATCTACTTAATTCCATTCAACTCAATAAGGAAACGAAAACAGCGTTCATGCGTACGTACGGCCTACCGTCTCCATGAACGGTGTATTTCTTTCCATTTACTGATCTATTATATATATGTATATTCTGAATATATATTATATATAAATCATGTTTTATATTCTGGAATTAATTAATAATTATCTATGTAATCATAGGAATAATTACAAGTCAAAACACGGATGACAAATGAAACGATTTTACCCAAAACGCTCTTTAACATGAAATTTACAAAAGAATAGGTAATATAAAGTCATAAGTGAACCATATATAATATCATAACAATGAGTATGATTCTGGAATAAGTCAATGACATTATTTATATCATTATACAGGAGGTTCGGAAACTTACGAAGCAAATCGGACCTAAGGTAAGGGAAAATATCACAATCTCATTTTTATCTGAGATTGTTTATACTTTGGTATTTACTGGGGTGTATTTTATCATCCACATCCATGATTCCTCAATATGTTATATTATTTCCATCCACCTACAATTTTTTAAATCCAATTTTACCCTTCGGTGAGATTTTAGTAAAATATATGAAAGGAATCTTTTGTCGTTTTTCGTACGAGGTACTTTTTGACTTTTCCAACAAAAGTACGAGAAGAACGTTTTTTTAATTTATACGGCACGAATGGATTTTTACGGTTTTATAAAGCCTTATTTTTATGAAGCCTCCTCCATAATATTTCATGACTATTTTCAAAAAAATCCTTTTCTTTTAAAATTTCATGACATTTTGTAAAAAGAGAATGATTTTGAAGATGAAAGGATATTTTCCTCAAGAATTCATTTCAAGTGTTTTATCAAAACCATTTTCCATCTTAGATGACATTATTTAATTTCTATATGTTTCAAGTATAATGTCTATATTATTTACATGGTTTCACTTTTCTTATGATGAAATGATATCCATTTGTATTATATGGATTATGTTATGATGGAATGATGTTTATGAAACCCATTTTATTCTTTGGGTTATGATGAATGTTTTAAGTTTATTTTGTGGCACAAGTAAGAATGATTTCATTATGAGATGGGTGGGACCTATATCTCCCTCCAATTAATTGGGTAAAGATTTATATCTCATGAGATAGACATGGCTGGAATGGTAAGTTAATCTGGTTCAGTATTACAGGACTGGAACGAGGAGTGAACTCGATTCAGAAAGGGACTTTGTCCACTAAGATGGTCTTGGCAGTAATGCCTTGGATACTATGGAAATCATTACATGTGCTTAATGGATTCCACAATTACATGTTTTATTCCCATGATATTTTATCATGATTGATGTTACCTTATGATATATGCCTTACGTACTTCCAAGATTCATGTCTTTTCTCAGGATTTTGATGTTTAGATTTTATGTTCAAGTTTTTTCATTCAAATGTTTATGGATTGTTTTATGTTCTCTATGTTTAACCTTACTGGGAATTTGAGCTCACCCCTTTGATGTTTTCTTTTCCCCAAGATATAAAGAAAGGTTTTAGGTAAGAAAAAAAAGGGGAAGATCTTTATTGGGAGATTTTGAAGATCTTTAACCACGATTAGAAGATTTTATTCCATGTTTCCAAAGACACTAAACTGTTACGGTCCTTGTGTGTCTGTTTTTCTTATGTATTAAGTATTACGCAAAAGTAATGTAATTTTCATTTACGTCAAGATTCGGGTCTCTAAATTACTTTTTAAATTCTAGAGGTTTTTCTTTTCTCAAAAGACCCACTCTAGTTCCCTAAGAGGAAAAATTAATGGAGGCATGTCGAGGAAGAGGTAATCTTTTCTACCGATTCTTTCAAATTTATTTCTTATTTTACATCCAATTATTTAGTTATTTCATTATAAATTAATAACCTTAGTATCACTTATATGCTGATATTTTATTATAAATATAACACAACCCTTTTTTACCTTCTATCCATCCTATATAAAACAAAATCATTGTGCGGGCGTACGTACGGCATACCGTCTCCACGTCGTGGTGTAATCTATTTTTCCCCACCACCTTACATGGATGGGTATAATGGTGGAAATAATAACTGTATATTTTTATTATTACATGATACTAATTATTATTTACTATATTCCATCCACTTCAATAACATTCAACAATTGTGGGAACGACAACGTCACTGGTGCGTATGTACGGCCTACCATCTCCACGGTGTGATGTGATTCAATCTACACAATATTTATTAAACCATGTTTATATAAATGAATTGGATGAATAAATATGATATATATTATAATAATACCATGATGTAAATTATATAACTATAACCTTAAGAGAGGAATAAAAAGATATCTGATAAAACATACATAAGAACATAAAGTGGTTAATACTCGAATAAAAAGTAAAAATGAAATGTTAAAAAAAATTGATCAAAATATGATCATAAATGTTATCACGAAATTTATTATGATTCTAGAATAAATAATTAATATTATTGAAATCATTATACTAGAGATTCAGATATATAAGAATCATATCGGACATAAGGTATGGGATAACTTTTCCAGTCTCATTTTATCTGAGATTGTTTATTCATAAGTATTTACTGGGGATATATTTATCATACATGTCAATGTTTTCTAAAAATATTCACATAAAATGTTTAATATTATCCTATGTATGTTTAAAGTCATTTTTTACCATTTTTAATTTTACTACATCGTTTTAAAGAAATCTTTGTTTTGTTTACCATACGAGGTACTTTTGGACTTTTCTGGAAAAAGTACGAGGAGAATGATTTTTTACTTATACATCATGGATAGGATTTTTCATCTTCAAAACGCCTTATTTCCATGAATATTACTCTACAAGTTTACAAGTTTATTTTCATCTAGATTTTTTTCTTTAAAAATTGCATGAAATGTTGAGAAAATAAAATGTTTTTGAAGAAGAAAGTATATTTTTCTCAAGAATAAAGCTCATGTGTTTTATCAAAATTATTTTCAATCTAAGATTACATAGGTTTATGTTTAAATCCTTGTTATTACTATGATTTTATTGTTTTTATAATTTAATGTTATTTAGGAAATCCATTTGTTTTATGTCAATTATAATGTAAGGATGTTTAAGAATCCCTTTTGATTTCAAGGGTTATTCTGTGGTGAATGTTTTAATTTTTTGTGGCACATGTTAAAATGGATTAATTATAAGATGGGTGGGACCTGTATCTCTCTCCCATTCATTGGGTAAAGATTTATATCTCATTGGATAGACATGAATAGAATGAAAATTTAATCTGATTCTGTAAAACAAGGCTGGAACGACATGTAAACCCTGTTCAGTAATGGACTTTTTCCACTATGCTGGTCTTGGCAGCAATGCCTTGAATACTATGGAAATCATATTATGTACTTATTAGTTTTACTAAATTACATGTTTTATGAAAATTATATTCTATCATGTTTAATTTTCCTTCATGATCCATGCCTTACATTCTTCCAATATATATTTCATGACTCAAGATTTTGATGCTTAAACTTTATGTTCATGTATTTACGTGAAAATGTTTATGGTTTGTTTTTTATTCTCCTTGTTTACCCTTACAGAAAATTTGAGCTCATCCTTTTCATATATTCTATTTCTCAGGATATAAATAAATGTTTTATTTAAGAAGACAAAAGGGGAAAATCATTTGGAGAGATGTTGAAAATCTTTCAAAAAGTTATAATATTATGTTCCATGTTTCCAAATACACTAAACTAATATGATATTTGTGCATCTTTATATGTCTTGTATTAAGTATTCTGAAAAATTAATGTAATTTCTACGTACATCAATCTTGGGTCTCACCAAAAAAACTCATCCAGGTTCCCTAGATTATAGACATGGTTGATTTTCTAGACATTGTAAAGGTACCCTCCTTTTATAAACATCAAAATGATAAACTGAAATATGGATAAAAATATTTTATCTAGGAAGACCCTTATTTAGGGAAAATAATCAATGACCAAGTAATTATAAGGTGCATCCATGAAGAAAAAATGAACTATGTGTTTTCTTTTTTTTAATGTACATTCTTGTGGAGGCCATTTTGGATATCAAATAACCATACAAGAAATTTTGGATATTGGATTTTTTGGCCCTCAATTCTATGAAATTCACATTATTCTCATAAAAAAATGTCCAAAATTCTATCTCACTGGTGTAATTTAAATAAAATGAACTCTGTAAAAATCATTTATTTTATTTAAAATATTCTATATATGTGGAATTGACTTCATGGACCTATTTCTTATTTCTTTTTGATTTTATTATAGTGGTGGATTATATTTCTAAGTGAAATAAAGAAAAATATACTTGAATTGATGATTCAAAAATTGTGATTGAATTTCTAAAAGAAAATACTTTTATAGGTTTGTAATACCATTAGGTATAATCAGTTAACAAATAACCCACTTTTACAACAAGAATATGGAGGACCTCAAGAAGAAATATGGAGTGCACCATAAAACATCCACTATCTATCACCCATAGACAAATGGACTAGTTGAGGTGTCCAATAGAGAAATAAAAATAATTTTTGTGAAAATAATGAATCCCAATGATAGAGATTGGAGTAAGAAACTATAGGATGCATTGGGGGTATATAGAACTACCTACAAAACCCCATTAGGTATTTCACCCTACAAAATTTCTTATAGTAAAAACTACCACTTACCTAATGATCTACAGGAAAAATATTACTAAGCTATTGAAATAGTGGGCCTAGATTTTATCAAGGATAAAAAATAAATAAATCTGTAGATTATGTAGCTTGTGGATATGATAATGGAATTACAATAAATCTCACAGTTATAAAAGGATTAAACTAAATCTTCTCAAAGAAAAATATTCTATATAACAGGATTCAAAGTGGGAGAGAAAGTGTAATTATTTTATTCAATGATGAATATTTCTATTTTCAACTTCATTCCATGTGGGATAGGATATACATATTAAATAATAAATTTCATTTCAATGTATTTGAGATTGAATCATAATGTTAAAAACATCCATTCAAGGTAAACAATCAACAACTGAAGAAGTATCAGGAGGACTTCTAGAAAAAACCTATAGAGGTTTCCAGAATGCTTCCTAATATTAATGAATATAGAACTTATAGGTTTCCTCTTTACACTACACGAATATAGTACTTATTTTTAGTGTTGAATTTTATGAAATTTTCATGTTTCATTGAACTAGAACCATTTTTGAACCAAGTGTAGGGGTTATATACAAAGTCTTTTTATAATGTAAATTCCATTTAATTATTTTATAGATTCATATTTAAAAAAGAAAAAGATATTTCTATTAGTAATTATTGTAATTGTATTTTTGTATATTTTTCTTTTCAAATTTTTTATCATTTATTAAAACCAAATTTTTTCATGTCTAGTTTTAAATTTCTTGCTTGAGTTGAGGAATTCACTGCTTCTGAGATTTTAATATTTAGATGATTTCTGGGTGAAATTAGTCTCTTTTTTAATATATGTTTAGTCTTGGTACTGGGAAATAGAGTGTAATGGAAAATATATTTGTGGAACCAATTTAAAAACATAAATTCACTGGAATTTAGAACATAATCAGAGGTAACTTAGCCTCTGTGGGAAATAACAACTTTGGAAGCGAACTCAAATGAAATTGGAATATGTCCTTTCAAACTAAATTAAACTGAGAGATTGGGAACCCTTAATGAATAACTACGAAAATGTCACTTTTTGTGTGAGTAACCCTATGTACATTTTAATAAATTCCTTTTCAATGTTTTGTTCAAATGCAAAGGTGGGAAAAATTAATACACATATATATATAATGAATAATGGGTACAAGTAAAAAAATTATTCATTTATGTGTGGTTGATATTAAATCCATCAAGGGTACATTTGAATTTTAAGAAATTCATTTTAGTTGTATTAATAAAGGGTAAAATCAAACATTGGTTTAAAAACTTGGGAATGAAGGAAAAAATGGAAGTTCTTCTTGTTAAAATATTTATTCCACTTAAATCTCATTCGATATACTGGTAGAATTGGAACGTTGACTGAATTAATGTGGGGTAGTGGTATGATTCACAAAATAGGCATGATATTTTTAATAATAGATGAATCATTGATTTTCTAATTATCTGGTTTGTTTATTTAAATCTAATAAGTGTGATTTTATTATTTTTCTATGAATAAATTGGAACTCAGTGATATTTTTCCTAGGGGTGAAATAGTCCATGTGTGGGGGTGATGTGAGCCAAAATTGTCAAAAAATTTGTTTTTTTTTCAAAATTATACTTAATTTTAGCAAATCATATGTAAAATATTGATTTTTGTGACCCTAGTGAATATTGAAATTAATTTTATAGTGTTTTAATTAATTATTTTTAATCATTGGAAATATTTTTTATGCCAAAAAAAATAAATCATATCATATAATGAAAAGAAAAAAAGTTTTTCCTTGCAGAGGATCAAAAATAGAAAAGGAATGAAGTGCACGTGACTATTATTCTTATGGTTGGTCCAATCATTGATGAAATGAAAAAGGTATGGATCGATTGTGACATCCCTTCTCTTGGTAAATCTATCCTGTAACACCCCAAGCTTCCATGGTACGTTTCCCTTTGAATAATGTAATGGCTTGCGGTGTACGCAACCTCGAAATTCTAACACACCACAACCAATCAAACTAGCCGTTATGAATAGTAATACCTAATTTTCGAAATTTTATAAATTTTATCTCTTAAAATGGACTTCATCTTTGGATTCTTAGTATCTAAATTAGCTTAGGGTGAAATTTTGGTACTTTTCGGATAACGTTTATATTTTGATGAATAATGAAAATTACTAAATTTTAATTAAAAACAACTTTTTTAATCAACTTAATTAATAGTGATAAATTATTTATTTGAGTGGTTTTAAAGTATATTTAGAATATATTTTTACCATTTAATACAATGTTGGTCATTGGACGCAATTTCACATTTAAATCAGACATAAACAAGTGTCAATCTTTTGATAGTTATTATCTCTTAAAAACATTCTATTTGTTATTACAACGAGAATTAATTTTTAAATTAATTAATAAAACTTATATTTTTTGAATTTGGTAAAATAGACATCATTTTTGAATTCATAATATCAAATATAGCTTAGCCATAATTTTTGGTGTTTTTCTGAACACTTTTAATTTTTGATGAATAGTGAAAAATACTCAGTTATAGTTAAAAACCAAATTTTTATTTAAATAATTATTTATTTTATTTAAATTTAATTAAGGTAGAAATAGATACATAATACCTATATAAGTTAGATTTAATTCATTGAAGTTAGTTTAGAATAATTTTATATATATATAAATTTTATTGAACTTTTCACCGTCTTTTACCCAACCCCTAGGAGAATTAAGAAA
Organism: Viscum album; assembly: GCA_963277665.1. Taxonomy (NCBI): domain Eukaryota; kingdom Viridiplantae; phylum Streptophyta; class Magnoliopsida; order Santalales; family Viscaceae; genus Viscum; species Viscum album. The sequence goes on along the minus strand of OY728153.1, from coordinate 1,349,668,165 downwards.
TTTACATAAAACTTAATTTTACCGCTTCTGTGAGCGGAATTTTGAAAATACTAGAGAAAATTTTAATATCAAGGAGTAAAATGTGGTTAAATAAAATAAAAATATTTTTTGGTGAATAGTAAATTTTACTTTTATTTACCACGGGTAAATGAAAATATGGTAATTAAGGGTAAAAATGATATTAATATTAAGCTAACACATGTCCTAATCCTATTGGACAAGTTTATCTCGACCAAAAACAACCTTAGGAATAAAATATTATCATTTTGGTCCACTTGGATTATATTAGGATATTTATTATTATTTAATTCAAAGAAGAGTTAAAAGAGTTAAAAATAAAAGTGTAATTACTAAAATATTTTTAATATAGGGTTATACATAAGATAAATTAGATTTTACATATTCATTAGAAATATAAAAATATTTCCTAAATAATGGTATTTTATTTATAATTTTTCGACATTAAATAATTTAATTTATGTATGACACAATGGTGATGCAGTAATTACCAAATTAATGAAATATTAAAATAATTGATATTTTAAATATCCAAATAAATTTAATTTGAGACTTTGAGGAATTACACTAATTTTATTGTATAATATGACATGTTATGATTGATTTAATTAACTTTTTTTGAATTAATCATGTTGTTAGAATTTTCACAAAAATCAAATTCCAAATAGTGTCAAAATTGACATAAAAGAGTTTTTAAAAACATATTATATTATTAATTCATATTCTATTCCTAAAAATCTAGGGTTTGTCCAAAGAACTTTTATCATGATATTTTTATCATTAACGGACCACTTTGGGGTCTCTTGAAAGTTTATATTATGTTTATTAACCATATAATATAAAAATACAATGAGACATGGTAAATGTCAAACTAATTAACTAAGAGTTAAAACTAAAAGATAAGGTTAAAAATGTTACCCAAAACTGTCTAAAATCTATTGTTTGAGTTTTTTCGTCCTATCCCCACCTTAACCTTTAAATAATATACTTTGGAGCCATTAGAAATGGAATATGGATTTATTATAAAATAATATTTCTCGCTTTTCTAATGGATCCCCTCACCCCTCTTATAAAAGGGCACTCCCCCTTCTCATTAATTCACACCTTCAAATCCATTTTTCTTGGCCAACCTCTGCCCAAATATCCTCCTAACTTACCTCAATTCATCCTAGAGGCCTTAGTTTGATTAGAAATCCAACCTAAGAAGCCCTTTTGATCAAGTCAAAAGGAATAACCTGAAGAAGAGGTAATGTTTTCACCACCCTCTTTCAAGTTCCTTTCTTCTTCAACTTCTTATTTATTTGTTATTTCTATTCTAAAATAATAACTCCAGTATCTTCTATATGCTATGATTTTATTATAAATATGAAACAAACAAATTCATTATTCTATCCATCCCTTTAATGACATGTCACCATACGTGCGTACGTACGGCATATCGTCTCCACGTTATGGTGTAATTGTTTTCAATATATTATTATTTAGATGGGTATAATAATGTTGTATAATTAATATAAATAATAAATATAACATGATAATTATTCTTTCTATATGATATACCATCCAATTATATATTATTTTAATATCAAAAGAATGATATTGTCGCTCATGCGTATGTACGGACTATCATCTCCGCTAATGCGATGAGATTCACTCCCCATCATATCCATTTGAGTCTAATTCTCATTTAATGATTAAAAATAATGTTTAAGGAATTTATATCATTCTTTATATGAATAACATACAACCTAACCATAAAAAACACAGCTTACGTAACAAATCATATAAAGGAAAACGAGTAAGTTAACACCCGAAATGACGATACTACTAAGATATTATTAACAAATCAATGTTAAAAGATCATATATGATATCATATTAATGTAAATTATTCTTTTATAATTAAATAACTATTATTTAACCATTATACATGAGGTTAACCTACCGTCAACCATGGAAAAATTACAAAGTAAGGGGTTTCTTATCTCACTCTTAATTTTGTGAGAATTCCATTGTTCACCACTTATTTATTGCATGTGGTGTATGTGTACTGCCCATGATTGTATTCATTGTCTAATATAGTTTTATTTATGGGTATTTACATCGTCATTTTATGATCCTTCTTTCATGGGTGTATGTTTCGTATGTTACCGAATCGATAAGGGAATTTGAAATTTCAAGTTCCACTCATTCGGCTTTACGCATACTTCATTGATTATTTTACACCAAGATTATGTGTGGAATCACTATTCATTTTATTATGTCATAATTTCCACTCCCCTTTCTGTGGATATAATTTTTATACACATAATCACTCCATTGATAAATTCTCAAGCCATCGGTATGAACTTGATAAGAGTAATTTTTACTCAATCTTGATTTGTTGAGTTAAACATCCAATCCATTGGTGTTGTTTTTACAAGAATATGTGTGAATGTCCTTTAATTGTTTTACACTTAATATCCAATCATAGTGAGTGTATTTTTATTTTTCACACATAATTATGTCGTTGATTTATCCTTAACCTAAGGATACGACCTTTACGAGAGATTTCATCTCAATTTACATTCCATTGAAACTCCTTTGTTGTTATACACCAAATCACTTTTATATGGTGTATATAATTTACTTTTACATAGTATATCATGAATACCTTTATTATCATGATATTACAAGGTTTTTATTATCTCAATTATTTGTATTCAAGTGTCTCTCTTTTGGTTAGGAACTCTAACAAAAATATCATTTTAAAATGTTTTAAAGATTTCTTACTCTAAATATTTCTCATTAATGTCCATGTTTTAAAAAATGGTTTTAAGGATTTATTTATATGTACATTAATGTTTTCAAATCAAAATTCATTTTACTAGTTTCAAAGTGGTATGGGAAACTTTGATTCAAAAATATATTTTTAAATGTCTTCTTGATAAATAGTGTGACTTTAAAATGTTTTCAAGAAAAAGGGGGATATTTCTCTCAATAGGTTGATGATTATTTTAATCGATGTTAATATCCTTCATTATTCTCGATCGGGGTTAATCTGACACAATACAATCTTCCATATTGTATCGAATGAGTTATGTTTGACTGTGGATGTGCTATTTTTATACCATTCATGGTTTGTGGTTAAAAGTATTGGCATTCTGTATGCTATTTTTAATACGAATGTTTATGTTATGTTTCAAACTTTTCATATGAGGAATGCATTGGACTTAGTAAGTGAAGGTTGAAGCCCACTATAGCTCCTCGATGCATCAGTAGGTCTCATGAGACAAACTAGTTTCTTGGCACGATGCCTTGACAAAATCGTATTTGTAGTCTTGGCACGAGGCCTTGGCTATGTGGTTATGATAGTCTGGCATTATGCATTCCGTCATTATGAAAGTCGTTATTAATATTTTCATGTGATTATTCAACTAGTTGAATATCCATGTGAATAATTAAATGGAATTATTTCATTTTATCCTTTCCATATTATGCTGAAGTTCAAGTTTAAAAGGCTTTTGTTTTAGTTATATATTTCCATAAATTTTTATGTTTATTTATGAATGTTTCCACTATATTCTTATCCTTACGGAGCATCTGAGCTCACCCCTTTCAATGTTTTACTTTTCCTTGGATGTAAAGAAGTATTTTATGAATGACCTGTAGGGATAGTATGAGAGGATATTAAGACAATATGTTGTTGTAGTTTTTCACTTATTAATGTACTATATACTTTATGAATATATCTAGTGTTTCCAATGCTACTAAACTAATCGGTCTTTTGAGACTTGATCTTTTTTTATCCTGAAAATGTTATGTAATAATACACCAACTATGGGTAACTACGGTAGAGGCATTACAGTTGGTATTAGAGGATGTTTAGTACAAACCTTGGGAGCTAGATATAGATAAACTCTGATTAGAGCACATATCCCTAAGATAGACTTTGAGGATTAGTATAGAAGAACTTCCTAGAATTTTGGTATTGTAGAGATTTTATGAGTTTTCCAAGAAATACATCCCTGTCCAGATACGAGCAAGTAGAGGCGGCTCTGGAACAGATGTACCTACGGGTAAACCCCGAAAACACCTCTTTGAGCTAGACTCGAACGGGAACTGGTGCATGACAACGGGGCTTTCTGCACTCTTGGTTACGACACTCCCGGGGGATATGCTTAGGATAATTTACATTTTGTTTACAAACTTAATTGAAGTATTATATATAAGATGAGATCAAATGACCTTGGATAATCCTAATGTGTTTCAAATTGAGAATATGGTGACATGTTAATATCTAAATGATTTTATGACTACTGTTACTCACAAAATGATTTCTGGTTTTAGTCAATGACTAGATTTCAAGGAAGTCATAGTGACTTCGAGAATGATGTACAAGGTGGTAACGGTGGTGGAAATGAGCATCAAAATGGAATTTTGATAGGTGTAAAAGATATTGTCTTCATGCCAAATCAATTTTCCAAAAATATGATCAATTATATATATATTATCCAATTCCCGGACTCAAAAAAGAAGAGAAAGGTGATTAATGATAAGATCTCTAGTTGTGGAGACCATAGAGAAAGGAATCCTCAATTTCCATCATGCAGGAAATGTGGAAGGAGACACCCAGAAAAATGTCTCAATGGGACAAAGAAATTCTTTATGTGCGGGAAGGAAGGAAATAAAGTGAATATTTGCTGGAGGAAAATGAAGAGTCTTATGGAAGAAGATAAAAATGGTCCCAAGAATCCATTTAATGTAATTTGCCATAAATGTAGGGGACCTGGCCATTACCTGAGTGAATTCCCTATTCTATAGGATATTTTCTTGGTCAAAGAAGAAGCTCTGTGGAAATAAATGGTTTGAGAAATGTTTAAAAAGTATTAGTGCTCCTTGTTGATGGGTTTACTTTGGAATAATTTTCTATTATATTTTTAACACTATAGTTTTCGATGTGAGAATGATATTTGAGGAAGAATTATCTTTTCTCTTGTGGATATAGTTATAAATAACCATTTGGTTTTATATGATCATTGAGTTTGAGGAAATTATAAGTTATTATAATTTGGGATAAAAATGCTAGGTATGAGATAACATTTGTGGTTAAATTATGTTATGGTTATTTTGAGGAATTTATCTCATTTTGGTAATGTTATAAAATATAGTTTTTGAAAAAGGACAACACGTTGACCGTGTGACAACTCATCACTTCGGACAAAGCTGTGGGAATCAAACCCACAACCAAAGTGCAATTGGGATTTATCGCCTATCACTAGACTACGTGAAGTCCCTCGTAAGTGTGACTATTATTTTAGTTAAATGATTTTATTGATCAATAATAAGTTGATTTGGGATCTTATGTCTTATCAAATTAATACACTTAGTATAGGAAAATGATTTATTGATTAAGTGATAAATGTTATTTTGGAATATGTTCGCTTTTTTGGGAACACTATATGCCCAAAGAAAAATAGAATAATATGGGATTTCATTTTAGGAGTAATGGTGGATTTTTATCAATGTTTTTATTGTGGATTTATAGTGATTTGGGTTATTTATGGAAATGATTAAACTATAATAAAGAATATGTGATTATGTTAATTACTTTTAAGTATGTGACTTTAAGAGTAGTCGATGTCATTTGGAGATTCAATTTAACATGGAAGACTACATTCTTATAAGTTTTGGGTTTCAATATTAGTTTGGATTATATTAAAGGATTTTAAGTACAATTGATTATTGAATGGTATTTATTTAACTTTGGGGTATTGTTGGTTTAATTTTAGAAATTAAGAGTAGTGCTTTTTTTCTCTAATGGAATATCCATTTGGTGGATCATCCGATATTATACTAACCATTTTGGTTTTGATTAATCTCTAAAGAAAAGGTAAATATATAGTTTATCCTACGTGGATCATGTTATTCTATAGAAGTTTATTCTAGCTCTTCCAGTGTGACCAAGACTTCTTGAATACTCATTGTTCAAAAAAATGGGTTAGTGGTAAAAATATATTAAAGAATGAATCTCTACTTAAGAAGTAAGTATATCTATTTATGTTCTTAGTCAATATCATAAATTAATTCCTTATCCTTATGTAATGTAACTTAAAACAAAAAATGTTGTTTGTTTACTTTTCCTACTGGGAGACTAATGACCTTTTGTACCAACACAAGTTTGTGTTTTTCTTGTTGTTAACTTTCTCCTGATCATGTTTTCTATCCCTCTCCATCAGAACTTGACACTTAGTTTATCGTCCATATCCATTTTTTCTTACATGGAATCCTAGTATGGGTTATCTTGGGTGCTCATGTTAGGGCATGGTATGCCTTTGGGCCTTCGGGTCATGTATTGTGGGTCATGTCGGGCCTTGTGCCTTTGGCCTACGGGTCATGTACGGGTTCCCCTTTATCCCTTAAAAGGGGGATTATCTATAATAAAAATAAAAATAAGGCCTTTGGGCCATATAGAGACAGAGGTTATCTTGGGTGACCTTTATACCTCTCTTTCTTTCTTTTAAAGTGATAGTTTTATTGACTCTTTTTCTGATGTGGGACTTTCCATTATATTCTCAAGCCCAATTTTAAAAAATTTCGAGGTCGCAATTTATTGAAGGAGGGGAGAATGTAACACCCCAAGCTTCCATGGTACGTTTTTTCTTTGAATAATGCAATGGCTTGCAGTGTACGCAACTTCAAGATTCTAACACACCACAACCAATCAAACTAGCCGTTGTGAATAGTAATACCCACTTTTTAAAATTTTATAAATTTTATCTTTCAAAATGGACTTTATTTTTGGATTCGTAATATCGAAATTAGCTTAGGGTGAAATTTTGGTACTTTTCGGATAACATTCATATTTTGATTAATAGTGAAAATTACTAAATTTTAATTAAAAACATATTTTTTAATCGAAATAATTAATGGCGATAAATTATGAATTTGAGTGGTTTTAAAGTATATTTAGAATATATTTTTACCATTTAATACAATTTTGTCCATTGGACGTAATTTTACATTTAAACCAGACATAAACAAGTGTCAATCTTTTGATAGTTATTATCTCTTAAAAACACGCCATTTATTTTGACAACGGGAATTAATTTTTAAATTAATTAATGAACCTTATATGTTTTGAATTTGGTAAAATACACATCATTTTTGAATTCATAATATCAAATACTTATTATTCCTAATTTTTGGTATTTTTATGGAAACTTTCAATTTTTGATGAATAGTGAAAAATAATGAGTTATAGTTTAAAACCAAATTTTTATTTAAATAATTTTTATTTTATTTGATTTTAATTAAGGTAAAAATAGATACATAATACCTATATAAGTTAAATGTAATTCATTGAAGTTAGTTTAGTACAATTTTAGATATATAAAGATTTTATTGAACTTTTCACCGTCTTTTCCCCACCCCCTAGGAGAATTTGGAAATTTACATAAAACTTAATTTTACCGCTTCTGTGAGTGGAATTTTAAAAATCTGAGATACACAGTAAATATCAAGGGGTAAAATGTGGTTCAATAAGATAAAAATAATTTTTGGTGAATAGTAACTTTTTACTTTTATTTACCATGGTTAAAAGTAAATAGGGTAATTAAGGGTAAAATGATATTAATTTTACCCTAACACATGTCCTAATTCTATTGGAAAAGTGTTTCTCGACCAAAAACAACCTTAGGAATAAAATATTATCATTTAGGTCCACTTGGATTAGATTAGGACATGTATTATTATTTAATTCAAAGAATAGTTAAAAGAGTTAAAATCAAAGTTTAATTACTAACACATTTTTAATATAGGGTTATACATAAGATAAATTCGATTGTAAATATTCATTAAAAAGATAAAATTATTTCCTAAAATTTTATATTTTATTTATAATTTTTATACATTAAATAATTTAATTTATGTATGACAGAACGGTAATGCAGTAATTACCAAATTAATGAAATATTAAAATAATTGATATTATAAATATCCATATAAATGTAATTTGAGACTTTTATGAATTATAATAATTTTCAAGGATAATATGACATGTTAGGATTGATTTAATTAACTTTTTTTGAATTAATCATGCTGTTATGATTTTCACAAAAATCAAATTCTATATAGTGTCAAAATTGACATAAAAGAATATTTAAAACAAATATTATATTATTAATTCATATTCAATTCCTAAAAATAAAATATTTGGCCAAAGAACTTGTATCATGATATGTGTATCATTAATGGACCACTTTGTGGTCTCTCAAAAGTTTATAGTAAGTTTATTAACCATATAATATAAACATACAAAGAGACATGGAAAATGTCAAACTAATTAACTAAGAGTTAAAACTAAAAGATAAGGTTAAAAATGTGACCCAAACCTGTCTAAAATCTATTGGTTGAGTTTTTTTCGACTTATACTCACCTTAAAATATAAATAATCTACTATTGAGCCATTATAAACTGCATATGGATTTATTATAAAATAATATTTCTAGATTTTCCAAAGGAGCCCCTCACCACTCTTATAAAAAGGCACCCCCCCCCCCTTCTCATTAATTCACACCATCAAAGCCATTTGGCTCGGCCAAACTCTACCCAAATATGCTCCCAACTTCCTTCAATTCAACCTATAGGCATTATTTCGATCATAAAGCCAACCTAAGGATCCCTTTTGATCAAATCAAAAGGAAGAACCCGAAGAAGAGGTAATGTTTTCACGACCCTCTTTCAATTTACTTTCTTCTTTGACTTCTTCTTTCTTTTTTATTTCTATTCTAAAATAATAACTCAAATATCTTCTATATACTGTGATGTTATTATAAATATGAAACAAAAAAATTCATTATTCTATCCATCCCTTGAATGACATGTCACCGTACGTGCGTACATACGGCCTACAGTCTCCACGTTGTGGTGTAATTGTTATTCAATATATTATTAGTTAGATGGGTATAATAATGATGTATAATTCATGTAAATAATAAATATAACATGATAATGATTCTGTCTATATGATATACCATCCAATTATATATTATTTTAATATCAAAATAATGATATTGTCGCTCATGCGTACGTACGGACTACCGTCTCCACGAACGCGTTGAGATTCATTCCCCATCATATCCATTTGAGTCTAATTCTCATTTAATGATTAAAAATAATGTTTAATGAATTGATATCACTCTGTATATGAAGAATATACAACCTATCCATAACAAACACGACTTACGTAACAAAGAATATAAAGGAAAATGAGTAAATTAACACCCGAAATGACGATAAGACTAAGTTATTTTTAACAAATCAATGTTAAAATATCATATATGATATCATATTAATGTAAATTATTCTTTTATAATTCAATAACAATTATTTCACCAATATACAGGAGGTTAACCTATCGTCGACCAAGGAAAAAATACAAAGTGGTTTCTTATCTCATTCATAATTTCATGAGAATTCCATTGTTCATCACTTATTTATTGCATGTGGTGTATGTGTACTGCCTATGACAGCCCTGCTTTTTATTACAACTTAAGCATGCTTTATTACATAAAACTTCACTTGATACAACAAAGAATATCGATAGGTTTAGTGTCTTTGGGGCTTAGGATCATTACATAAAAACTTTAAACTTGAAATACAACATCTTTATTGAAAACATCCTTTACATGACCACTACATTCCTTCGTACTTAGCATTGCATGGGATAACCTGAGGACATGCATAAGAAAAGGGTGAGCTATAAAGCCCAGTAAGGGAGTACACAATGAATAACATGAGGAGTACAATACATGTTAGGCAATAGGCATATCAATAGAGCATAAGAGAAACATGAACATAAAGGCATGATAAAGCATGATAATCATAACATGGAAATGTGGCAACAACACTTAACACTGAATTAGCATGATCCAAGGCTCATTGCACATGGAGCATGAGTAAACCCTCATTGCACTTGAAGCACGAGTAAACCCTCGTTGCACTTGAATTAGCATGAGTCAACACTCATTGCACATGACGTATCATGATACTATACTTTACCCAATGCATTGGAGCGCTATAAAGGGCGCACCCTTCTTAAACATTTCATTTCATGCATAAGTGTGCCACATGGATCATAAAACATGGATTCATAAAACATAATCATTTCTTCCACGATAAAGGAATGTGGAATTCATACATGAAAATTTATAATCAATATTTAAATGTGCATAAAGGTGAATACCCTTGATGGAGAAATGGGCATGGTATTCACTACACAAAGACATTGGCTTAGAAAATTGGTGCGATTTCGGCAGCGTAACGGTGTGACATAAGAATTCATAAAAAAGGTTGATGAGAGAGAAAGGGGTTCCTCATCATATTTACATGTAATGGACTGTAAGGAGATCATATATATACATGTCCCAACAATAGAAATGGAATTTAGATTCATGATACAAAAGTATTGCTTGAATGTAAAAGAAGAGAGAGAAGTTCCTTTCGGAATTTCGGCATAGTAACGGGTGTACATGGGAGGCATTTAATGAGAGAGAAAGGGTTCTCCCATCATTAAAAAAATAAGAGGGCAGTATGGGGGAGGTGTGAAACCATACCCCAACATTCATAATTGAAATAAAAAAAGGCAATACAACTTAAAGAAAATTGACAAAAATGAGAAAGGAAGAAAACCCCTTACTTGGAAGTGTGCTTCCAAAGGCTAGAGAGAGGCTTGTGAGAGGCTTCTTTGGAGCTTGGGGAACCTTGAGAGGATTCTAGAGAGAGTAGGGCAGAGGTTGGACGAACTTCAAGGGCTTTGAGTGAGGAGTAAGTGGGAGCTTGGGTGGGTTTATATAGGAAAGGTGAGAGAATTCTTTATTATTTAGGTTTGGGACCCCTTATATTAAAATAATCCAAACCACAAACAATCCCATGGTATTTCACCATGGTTTCTGGAAAAGGAAAGAGGAAAACAATATTTTACAAGTCCAAGGTCCGAACTTATTAAAAATTAGGGTTGCTTATGTGGAGGTGAGTCACACTCCCATGGAAATTAATTTAAAAAGGCAAAGTGTTGAATAAGTCTTGAGGGCTCCATTAATGCTTTGAAAAGTGAGTCAAACAAACCCAAAACCTCATTATTTTAATGATAAAACATATATTGGCCGAACATAAGGATTATGGTATTTTATTACATCACCATTGGGTCATTATGATGTCATAAAACACATTATATATTTAAATGGTATTTAATTTTTACCCAAAAATTTGACTGTCTCAGAAAATTATGAAAAATTCACCGTTGGATAATTTCGATGTCCTGATTCCAAAAATAATATTTATTTTATCTAAATAATTTTCTAAATATGTGAATTTTCACTTTTAAAATAAAAACCGACATTTATAAAAAAATTCACGGGTTTTGACAGAAATGGCTTTCAAACCTTAATAAAAATTTTAATTGCATTCATAAAATTACAAGATCATTTATATTTAATAAAAATTAATTTAATATTAATAATAATATTTTATTAAAATATTATTTAATTCAAAAATCCTTTAATTTAATAAAATATAATTCTTAATTAAATAATAACTAAAAACACCATTTGTACTTTAAAAACTAATTACAATGTATCAAAAATGACTAGAAATTATATTCATTATTATATACAAAAAAAAATAATGTACATGAACATGGTGCTACTTATTTGTTACATAACCCCTTAAAATAGCCGCATAAGACCTAAGGGTAAGGTGTGCGATGGTGACAGACTCTTGGGGTTTCTCGGATAACATCGCTCGAGTGGTAATCTCTATCAACTTCCATTTTTCCTGTAGACGATCACGTTTGAGCTTGACTTGATAAAGCTCAGCTTGGGCTTGGTCAAGGGAAAAGCCCAAAGACGCCACCTCTTTTCCGAGCTCCGACAAATGGGCTTCGTAAGGGGCAATTCTACTGGATGAGGCCATCGCTTCCTTTGTCTGAGTAGAAAATTGGTTCGTTAAAGCCTTATATTTAAACTACCCAGATGATCACTGTTCAACGGCTATAAAAGTAACGGTCACAAATCTTAAAGTAAGACTAAAAAAGTTGATATCTTATAAAAAAAATTTCATAAAGAAACATTTAACTGGATCAAGAGGGATTTTCCATTAATGAAATTTTGGGTCGTTACAACATTCCCCCCTTAAGAAATTTCGCCCTCGAAATTTTACTTTTCCCACACTAAAACAAATGTGGGTAACTTAGGTTCATCATATCCTCCGACTCCCAAGTTGCTTCTTCAAACTTGTGGTTTCTCCACAACACCTTGATGAGGGGCATTGTCTTATTTCGTAGAACTTTTTCTCTACGATCTAAGATCTTCACTGGTTTCTCCTCATAAGAAAGATCGTCTTCTAATTGTACCACCTCAGAAGAGAGTACATGTGAAGGGTCTGGTATGTACTTCCTTAAGAGGGATACATGGAAGACATCATGCACCTTGTCCATAGTAGGTGGAAGTGCTAGTCGATAGGCCACAGCCCCAACACGATCAATAATCTCGAAGGGGACGATGTACCTTGGACTTAACTTCCCTTTCTTTCCAAACCTCATGACCTTCTTCCACGGAGATATGCGTAAAAACACCATGTCTCCGACTTTAAACTCAAGGTCTCGTCGATGATTATCTGCATAACTCTTCTGTCGACTCTGGGCTGCCTTGATATGCTGCTGAATGGTTTTCACCTTCTCCACCATTTCTTCGACCATTTCTAGTCCAAGCAGCTTACGTTCACCGACCTCATCCCAACATGCCGGTGTTCTACACCTTTTCCCATACCGGGCTTCATATGGTGCCATTTGGATGCTCGAGTGGAAACTATTATTATAAGAGAACTCAACTAGATGAAGATGTTGATCCCATCCTCCTTTAAAGTTCATTGAGCACGCTCTCAACATATCCTCAAGTGTTTGGATAGTCTGCTCGGATTGGCCATCAGTTTGAGGATGATAGGCCGTACTGAAGTTCAGTTCAGTATTCAGTGCATGTTGAAGACTCTTCCAAAACTTAGAGGTAAATCTTGGATCTCGGTCAGACACAATAGATAGTGGTACTCCATGAAACCGTACCACTTCCCTGATATATATCTGTGCCAGTTGATCCAAAGAGAAATCCTCTCGAATAGCAATGAAGTGTGCAGTCTTTGTAAGACGATCCACAACAACCCAGATTGCATTGCTGCCTTTGGATGTCCTTGGAAGTCCAGTGACGAAGTCCATGGTGATGTTCTCCCATTTCCATTCTGGTATGGGCAATGGTTGCATCATCCCCTTAGACTTCTGCCTCTCTACCTTCACTTGCTGACACACCAGGCACTTTGATGTATATTCAGCGATCTCCTTCTTCATATTATCCCACCAAAAGTTTTCTCGGAGATCTCGATACATCTTTGTGCTCCCTGGGTGAATAGAGAAATTTGAACTATGTGAATCATCCAAAAGTTCCTTCTTCAGCTCCGAACTTGATGGAACACATAGTCTTTTCCCAAACCGCACAATTCCTTCTTCATTAACATTAAACTCTGAGGATTTTCCCATTTTGATAGCTTCCACTTTTTCTTGGATTCATGCATCATCCTTTTGAGCATCCTTTAACCTTTCCAAAAGAGATGGTTGAGCAATCATTTGTGAAAGGATTGATGATGTTCCCTTCTTTATGATTCCCACGTCCATCTTCATCAAGTCTAAGAAGATTGGATCCTTCTCAATTCTCATCATTGATGGAATTGCTGGATCCTTTCTACTTAGGGCATCCGCCACCTTGTTCGCCTTCCCAGGGTGGTAATGTATTGAACAGTCATAATCCTTAATGAGCTCTATCCATCTTCTCTGGCGCATATTAAGCTCTTTCTGTGTGAATATATATTTAAGACTCTTGTGGTCAGTATATATCTCAGATTTCTCTCCATAGAGATAATGCCGCCAGATTTTCAAGGCAAAGATCACCGCCGCCAACTCCAGATCATGCGTTGGATAGTTTCGCTCATGGATTTTCAACTGCCTTGAGGCATAGGATATCACTTTATCATTCTGCATCAGCACACATCCTAATCCCTTCTTCGAAGCATCACTGAATACCACAAAAAGCTCCCCACTTGTGGGTAATGTGAGCACGGGTGCAGTGATAAGCCTCCTTTTCAACTCCTTGAAGCTTTCTTCGCATTCATCACTCCAAGCAAACTTTACTCCCTTTCGAGTTAGCTTGGTAAGAGGGTTGGACAATCGTGAGAAATTTCTCACAAATCGTCGATAATATCCAGCTAACCCCAAGAAGCTACGGATATCAGTTACCGATGTTGGCCTCGGCCATCCCTCAATTGCATCTATTTTGGAGGGGTCCATAGATATCCCATTGCTTGTGATGATATGACCCAAGAATGAGACTTCCTTCAACCAAAACTCACACTTGTTGTACTTTTCATAGAGCTTCTCCTTGCGCAAAGTCTCTAGTACAGTTTTTAAATGCTCCTCATGGTCCTCCTTGGTTTTGGAGTATATTAGAATATCATCTATAAAGACTACCACAAATTTGTCTAGGTAATCTCTAAAGAATCTATTCATCAAGTCCATGAATATTTCTGGAGCATTGGTGAGTCCGAAAGGCATTACTATGAATTCATAGTGCCCGTACCTTGTACGAAAAGCTGTCTTGGGGATATCTTCCTTCTTCACCCTTACTTGATAATATCCCGACCACAAGTCGACCTTGGAGAAGTATTGTGCTCCACGCTGCTGATCAAACAAGTCATCAATTCTTGGGAGAGGATACTTGTTCTTTATCGTGATTTTGTTAAGTTCACGATAATCGATGCAAATCCGCATTGACCCATCCTTCTTCTTGACGAAGAGGACAGGTGCACCCCATGGTGATGCACTTGGGTGTATAAACCCTTTATCCAGATTCTCCTGTAGTTGTTTCTTCAGTTCTTCAAGCTCAACCACAGCCATTCTATATGGAGTCTTGGATATTGGTAGCGCCCCAGGTATAAGTTCAATTGAGAACTCAACATCTCTTCTTGGAGGAAGACCAGGAAGTTCCTCGGGAAATACTTCAGCGAATTCCCTCACAATAGGCATTTCTTCAAGGGTGGTTTCTTCCTTGGACTTAATCATCTGAGCCATATATGCGTGCTCATAAGGCAGTAATATCCATGCTTGAGATGATGGAGCTAAAGGAGATTCATCTTCTTCCTGACACTTGTAAAGAATCGGGGTTCGATTCTCCATATGGAGTGTGATTTCCCTCTCCCGACAATTTATGTTGGCTCTATATAAGGAAAGCCAATCCATGCCAAGAATTGCATCAAATTCTACCAAAGGGAGTATGACGAGGTTCTCCGGGAAATTCAATCCACAGATTATAACAGGGGAGGACTTATACTCATGGGATGCAATGATTTCCCCATATTCCGTACTCACCGACATCTTTACTTCCATGATTTGTGGTGGTGCAGGGATTATTCTACTAAACTTTTGAGATATAAAAGAATGCATAGAACCTGAATCAAAAAGTACGTTCGCTATTCTTGAATGAATAACTAGCGTACCTGTCACCACTTCGTTGTCGGGGTTCACTTCGGCAGAAGTGATGGCAAAAGCTCTTCCTTGCTGTCTTAGAGGTTGTTGATTGCCTCCGATAACCCTTGGATTAGGGCACTGATTCGCAAAATGACCCGGTTCTTTGCATTTGAAGCATTGAACAATGCGTTGAGGTTCGAACGGAGCGTTCCTCTCCTCTGTCGCAGCCGCGGGTCCTTCTTGCTGACAGTTAACAGCTAGGTGCCCTTCTCTTCCACACTTGAAGTATTTTCTTGTCCCCCTAAGGCAATTTCCCGGGTGCTTCTTTCCACACTTTTGGCAAGTGGGGTGCTGGAATTTCTTAGCGACGTTGGATTTATCCATCAGACCACTAGCATTGAAGTCCACCTTCCGCTTCTTGTCCCCATGATACCCCTGTGATTCTCCGATCTCTATTTCAACCTTGAGGGCACATCGGACAATTTCCTCATAGATGTCGAAGTCACGGATCGCTAATGCTTTCCGCAAGATAGGCTTCAGCCCACCAAAGAAGCGGTCAACCTTGCATTCGGGGGTAACGACAAAGCCGGAAGCGTATCGTGCAAGCCTTGTGAAGTTTTCCTCGTACGCTCCCACAGATTCCTCATCTTTCTGCTTGAGGGAAAGTAAGTCCCTTTCCATCTTAAGACAGAGGGTGCGTGGAAAATATTTATCGAAAAACATCTTCCGGAATACCTTCCATTCCAAAGCCTCGATCTCCTCCTCAGGCTTCGTATTTTTGATCAATGTCCACCATTGATCAGCTTCACCCTCCATACGATAAGCCACCAAGAGAACTTTCTCTTTTTCATAGCATTGGAGGATGGAGAATATCTTTTCAATGGAGTTGATCCATTGTTCAGCAATCGTGGGATCGGATGATCCACTAAAAGTAGGAGGCCTTTGTCTCATGAAGCTTTCAATAGCGACTTGTTCTTTCTTAGGAGGGGTTGAACGTTCCTCTTGACCAGTGTTTCTATTCAAAACTTGAGTTAGCTGAGAGAGAAGCGTGACAAAGTTCGCGATTCCCACTCCCATTGGATTGGGCATCTCATAAGTACAATCATCACACTGATCTTCACAACGGTTGTTAGCACAAGTTCTCCTATTACCGGCCATTGGATGGAATAAAATAAAGTTAGGGGTAACACATAAAGGGAAATCCAAAGACAAAAGTTGATGACTTATAAATAAACTTTAATCTCTTTAACTCATGAGTCTATAGGATTCAATCCAGGCTTCTCACGATCTTCCTTCTAAAATATATTCTTAGGGGCATTTTTCCCTTAATAAGGGTTCATACTAAGATTGTGAATTCATCAAAACATATCCCCCGGGAGTGTCGTAACCAAGAGTGCAGCAAGGCCCGTTGTCGTGCACCAGTTCCCGTTCGAGTCTAGCTCAAAGCGGTGTTTTCGGGTTTTACCCCTAGGATACATCTGTGCCAGAGCCGCCTCTACCTGCTCGTATCCAGACAGGGATGTATTTGTTTGATAAACCACTTACTTAGTATTTACCAAAACATAGGGATGTTTTTATTATGCTTAGTCTTGTATCTAAGGCTTTACTAGGGTTTCCTAATCTCAAAAATAACTAAACCTATCCTCTGATACCAACTATGACAACCCTGCTTTTTATTACAACTTAAGCATGCTTTATTACATAAAACATTACTTGATACAACAAAGAAGATCGATAGGTTTAGTGTCTCTGGGGCTTAGGATCATTACATAAAAACTTTAAACTTGAAATACAATATCTTTATTGAAAACATCCTTTACATGACCACTACATTCCTTCGTACTTAGCATTACATGGGATAACCTGAGGACATGCATAAGAAAAGGGTGAGCTATAAAGCCCAGTAAGGGAGTACACAATGAATAACATGAGGAGTACAATACATGTTAGGCAATAGGCATATCAATAGAGCATAAGAGCAACATGAACATAAAGGCATGATAAAGCATGATAATCATAACATGGAAATGTGGCAACAACACTTAACACTGAATTAGCATGAGCCAAGGCTCATTGCACATGGAGCATGAGTAAACCCTCATTGCACTTGAAGCATGAGTAAACCCTCGTTGCACATGAATTAGCATGATTCAACACTCTTTTCACATGACGTATCATGATACTATACTTTACCCAATGCATTGGAGCGCTATAAAGGGCGCACCCTTCTTAAACATTTCATTTCATGCATAAGTGTGCCACATGGATCATAAAACATGGATTCATAAAACATAATCATTTCTTCCACGATAAAGGAATGTGGAATTCATACATGAAAATTTATAATCAATATGTAAATGTACATAAAGGTGAATACCCTTGATGGAGAAATGGGCATGGTATTCACTACACAAAGACATTGGCTTAGAAAATCGGTGCGATTTCGGCAGCGTAACGGCGTGACATAAGAATTCATAAAAAAGGTTGATGAGAGAGAAAGGGGTTCCTCATCATATTTACATGTAATTGATAGTAAGGAGATCATATATATATATGTCCCAACAATAGAAATGGAATTTAGATTCATGATACAAAAGTATTGCTTGAATGTAAAAGAAGAGAGAGAAGTTCCTTTCGGAATTTCGGCATAGTAACGGGTGTACATGGGAGGCATTTAATGAGAGAGAAAGGGTTCTCCCATCATTCAAACAATAAGAGGGCAGTATGGGGGAGGTGTGAAACCATACCCCAACATTCATAATTGAAATAAAAAAAGGCAATACAACTTAAAGAAAATTGACAAAAATGAGAAAGGAAGAAAACCCCTTACTTGGAAGTGTGCTTCCAAAGGCTAGAGAGAGGCTTGTGAGAGGCTTCTTGGGAGCTTGGGGCACCTTGAGAGGATTCTAGAGAGAGTAGGGAAGAGGTTGGACGAACTTCAAGGGCTTTGAGTGAGGAGGAAGTGGGATCTTGGGTGGGTTTATATAGGAAAGGTGAGAGAATTCTTTATTATTTAGGTTTGGGACCCCTTATATTAAAATAATCCAAACCACAAACCATCCCATGGTATTTGCCCATGGTTGCTGGAAAAGGAAAGAGGAAAACAATATTTTACAAGTCCAAGGTCCGAACTTATTAAAAAATTAGGGTTGCTTATGTGGAGGTGAGTCACACTCCCATGGAAATTAATTTAAAAAGGCAAAGTGTTGAATAAGTCTTGAGGGATCCATTAATGCTTTCAAAAGTCAGTAAAACAAACCCAAAACCTCATTATTTTAATGATAAAACATATATTAGCCGAACATAAGGATTATGGTATTTTATTACATCACCATTGGGTCATTATAATGTCATAAAACACATTATATATTTAAATGGTATTTAATATTTACCCAAAAATTTGACGGTCTCAGAAAATTATGAAAAATTCACCGTTGGATAATTTCGACGTCCTGATTCCAAAAATAATATTTATTTTATCTAAATAATTTTCTAAATATTTGAATTTTCACTTTTAAAATAAAAACCGACATTTATAAAAAATTCACGGGTTTTGACAGAAATGGCTTTCAAACCTTAATAAAAATTTTAATTGCATTCATAAAATTATAAGATCATTTATATTTAATAAAAATTAATTTAATATTAATAATAATATTTTATTAAAATATTATTTAATTCAAAAATCCTTTAATTTAATAAAATATAATTCTTAATTAAATAATAACTAAAAACACCATTTGTACTTTAAAAACTAATTACAATGTATCAAAAATGACTAGAAATTATATTCATTATTATATACAAAAAAATAATGTACATGAACATGGTGCTACTTATTTGTTACATAACCCCTTAAAATAGCCGCATAAGACCTAAGGGTAAGGTGTGCGATGGTGACAGACTCTTGGGGTTGCTCGGATAACATCGCTCAAGTGGTAATCTCTATCAAATTCCATTTTTCCCGTAGACGATCACGTTCGAGCTTGACTTGATGAAGCTCAGCTTGGGCTTGGTCAAGGGCAAATCCCAAAATGCCACCTCTTTTCCTAGCTCTGACAAATGGGCTTTGTAAGGGGCAATTCTACTGGATGAGACCATCGCTTCCTTTGTCTGAGTAGAAAATTGGTTCGTTAAAGCCTTATATTGAAACTACCGAGATGATCACTGTTCAACGGCTATAAAAGTAACGGTCACAAATATTAAAGTAAAACTAAAAAAGTTGATATCTTATAAAAACATTTTTCATAAAGAAACATTTAACTGGATCAAGAGGGATTTTCCATTAATGAAATTTTGGGTCGTTACACTGCCCATGATTGTATTCATTGTGTAATATAATTTAATTTATGGGTATTTACATCATCATTGTATGATACTTCTTTCATGGGTGTATGTTTTGTATGTTACCATATCGATAAGGGAATTTGAAATTTTAATTTCCACTCATTTGGCTTTATTCATACTTCATTGATCATTTTACTCCAAGATTATGTATGGAATCACTATTCATTTTATTATGTAATAATTTCTACTCCCCTTTCTGTGGATATAATTTTGATACACATAATCACTCCATTGATAAATTTTCAAGTCATCGGTATGAACTTGATAAGAGTAATTTTTACTCAATCTTGATTTGTTGAGTTAAACATCCAATCCATTAATGTTGTTTTTACAAGAATATGTGTGAATGTCCTTTGATTGTTTTACACTGAATATCCAATCATATTGAGTGTTTTTATATTTTTCACACATAATTATGTCGTTGATTTATCCTTAACCTAAGGATACAGCCTTTATGAGAGATTTCATCTCAATTTACATTCCATTGAGACTTCTTTGTTGTTATACACTAAATCACTTTTATATGGTGTATATAATGTACTTTGACATAGTATATCATGAATCCCTTTATTCTCATGATATTACAAGGTTTTTATTATCTCAATTATTTTTATTTAAGTGTCTCTAATTTGGTTAGGAACTCTAACTCAAATATCATTTTAAAATGTTTTAAATATTTACTACTCTAAATATTTCTCATTAATGTCCTTATTTTAAAAAATGGTTTTAAGGATTTATTTAAATGAATATTAATGTTTTAAAATCAAAAATCATTTTAATAGTTTCAAAGTGGTTTGGGACACTTTGATTCAAAAATCTATTTTTAAATGTCTTCTTGAAAAATAGTGTGACTTTCAAATGTTTTCAATAAAAAGGGGGATATTTCTCTCAATAGGTTGACGATTATTTTAATCGATGTCAATATCCATCATTATTATCAATTGGGGTTAATATGACACAATAAAATCTTCCCTATTGTATCGAGTGAGTTTTGTTTTACTGTGGATGTGCTATTTTATACCATTCATGGTTTGTGGTTAAAAGTACTGACATTCTGTATGCTAGTTTTAATATGAATGTTTATGTTATGTTTCAAAATTTTCATATGAGTAATGCATTGGACTTAGTAAGTGACGGGTGGAGCCCGCTATAGCTCCTCGATGCATCGGTAGGTCACATGAGAAAAACTAGTGTCTTGGCACGAGGCCTTGAAAAAATCTTATTTGTAGTCTTGGCACGAGGCCTTGGCTATGTGGTTATGATAGTCTGGCATTATGCATTCCATCATTATGAAAGTGGTTATTAATATTTTCTTGTGATTATTCGACTAGTAGAATATCCATGTGAATAATTAAATGACATTATTTCATTTTATCCTTTCCATATTATTCTGAAATTCAATTTTAAAAGGATTTTGTTTTAGTTATACATTGCCTTAAATTTTTATGTTTATTTATGAAAGTTTCCGCTATATTGTTATCCTTACTGAGCATCTGAGCTCACCCCTTTCAATGTTTTATTTTTCCCAGGATGTGAAGAAGTATTTTATAAATGACCTGTAGGGATAGTATGAGGGGATATGAAGACAATATGTTATTGTAGTTTTTCACTTATTTATGTAATGTAAACATTATGAATATATCTAGTGTTTCCAAGGCTACTAAACTAATCAGTCTTTTGAGACTTGATCTTTTGTGATAATGCAAATGTTATGTAACAATGCACCGAATCTGGGTAACTGGGGTCAGATCGTTACATATCCATTGAACAAATTATAAAAGAATATATCTCCCAGGGGAAAAAGTCAATATACTATGGGATACAGATATGTCTACCACAAAAGAAATTTGACAAAGGGGAGTGACCAAGGCTTAAATGTTACACCAATCATCGTAGATTTAAAAAAAACATGGACCAAACTTATGAAAAACCATATTCATCCCATCTCATAGTCAATCAACCCAATCAATCGTTCCACCATATAGTTCCCTAAAATAACCTAAACTATCTAAGATAAGTAGGATGGTGGAAAAAACTATATTTTGGGGGATTCAAGGCTATAAATTAATCGAATCCAAGCTCCACATCCATAATAATTGAGATCCATTAGGGAATTATAGTATTGAAATATCCCTTATTGTTCAACAAGTGATTTTAAATTCCACACTTCTATAATGGAGATAATTTCTTAACACCACTAGAGCCACACAGATAAGAACTAAGATCCCATATTAGACTTTCAAATCAAGCTACTCTGTTTGTACCGTAAACATTATCACCTGTTGACCCAAACTCCGCCTATTCTTAATTCTATGAATCTATCCGATAAAAAATATGAATGAATCCAAATATATGAGATCATTGAGAAGAATCCAATATGTAAATACACACTAACACATTTTTTTAGTGCGCCATTCGAAAATTTCAACTAGCTGCAGAATAGATAGATATATGGAGAGAATGAAAACTGGAGATAATCGGGTTCACTAGGGAAATCACATTGATGGATAATATTGTTAAAATGATTCAGAATGATTCAAATACACTAGTAGATGATTTAATTTTTTGAGTTTCGGATTCTCTTGATGAAATATGTTAGAAAAAATAGAGTTTTATTTAATCTTAGGGGAAAGAAATAAAATCCATCACTATATAGATCTATGAACATCAACCAATGGCCCAGTCGTTTAGTCCTAGTATAGTGATTTAAGTCCAAATTTTGAGCACATGAAACCATATACGTATCACTTATGTCCTCTATTAAAAATGATGAGGAATGAATTAAATCATGGAAAAGAACTATGGTACTTGATCATAGGAAGAGCATGGTCTAATTGGGGAAGATTATTTTTGTGAAGCCAAATCATCTAAACCCTTAATTCTAGACATGTGTTGATAATGATACAAGTAATAAGTAACTAAATTAATCTAGAAATAAATTAAAATTAATAATGATTTGGAAGAAATGAAATACTTTGATGTGTGTTAAGGAACCCCTAATAATTATTCTTTAATTTTTTCATTGTTTCACAATTATAAGGAGATGGGGGATTGCTCATGATTTCTCTCTCTTAAAGGTTTTCTTCTACCATCAATAATTGATCACTGTATTTTTAATTGTCTTTTTATTTACCATTGTAATGATTCAAATGATGGAATATTAGGAAATTTATTAAGGAACCAAGGAGAACTCCCTCATCACCTCTTATAATGAATTAGGATTGATAAATTTTCATATTAATTTATATATGGATGATAATGTATTTAATTTGTTTGAGGTTTATTCTAGTTTTTTCTTTTAATTTCTTCTACTCGTTATCAAGATTTCACACATAATCCACTCATATTTAAATCACTGCATGTGACAATAACTGGTGGGATAATAAGAGGGTAATTGGATATATCCAATCACTAGGATAAGAATGTATAGTGGGTATATTAATCATTTTATTTGTCTATCCACACTAAAATGACTAGATAATAGTAAAAAACGAGCTATCAATTGATTAGAGGAATAATATATAATAATTGAATAATTATTTAACTGAAGAGTGAGGGAATTATATAAGGTGATATCATTTTTCTTTAAATCAATTTTAAAACAAAGCAATTGTTCCCATTGTTTTCCACAAATTGGAACCCACTAAATAATATCATAATACACATAGAGGACTATCTTCTCAACTTACAAATTGAGTCCCCCTATAATTCATTTTTCTTGGGTTCAAAAATCAGTCTCCTGAGTGACCATTGATAGGCATGCATAAAAATAAAAAAAATTATTAATTTAATATAGTGAATTGGTTTTAATTTTGTATGGAATGTTTTCAACGGTTCATATCTTGTTATTCCAATATCATGTTATTTGATCCAGAGGCTGAGATAACTTTTCTCTCAAGACATCAAACTCTAAAAATCCCTGAATATGATGAAAAATTAGTGTTTTATAATTCCATTATATAACTATTCTCCCTCATCTCCAATATCAAAAAAAAATACATTAGTAAGTGAAGCAATAGAGGATAATCTTTCTCATGTCAGCAAGACTCTAAGAAAAATGTATGCCTCAAATTTCAATATTTATATTTGAAAATTACAATTAAGTGGTCAATATGACTATGAACTCAAAATTGGAATGATTTGAATACTCCTTGATTTCATGGATTATTTGGCGAGGACCCCAATATGAATTTATGAGTATTCTAATAAGTTTATAGTGTCTTTATAACTCAAGAAGTCGTTAGGGATAAAATACTCTAGAATTCGTTCCCCTTATTACCTGAATGGGAATCCAAGGAGTGTCTCTATAACTTATCTATGAGATAATTCACCTCATGGGACCAACTATATAAGTAATTACTCTGTAAATTCTTTATTTCTTAAAAGATTGCTAAACTTATAAAATAGATATATAAAATTTAATAAGAAAATAGAGAAACGCTCGATGAGCTTTGGGAAAGGTTTAAGAAAATGACCACATCCTTCCCACACCATACATATGAAGAACATAAAATCATTGTATTATTTTACCAAGGATTGATATACAATGATCTTTAATTTATATATAATTATTCTAGAAGAATGTGGATTGAAAACTCACCAATTTAAGTGAGAGAAATGATTTAATGAATCTCCCAAATTTCCCAACACTTTCTTTTGATAATTTTAACTAGATATGTGTATGTGGTAATAAGTTAAAACTCCCATTTATTAGAAAGTAAAACTGATGAACTAAAATATATTTTGAGACATATTTATATAAAAAAAATTTGGAGTCATCATCCACCACACCCCTAAGGGTCTGCAAACTTTTCTATTCCCATAATTATTTCACTAATATATGGCCTCAAATTAAAGGGATCAAAACTGTGATTCCATGTTCTAGTGGTAATTCCAAAATCAATAGGTGGAAGCCAAGTATCTGAAGATTATCTAAAAAATAAATTCTTAGTTGGGATCCCACAATAATTAAGTCCATCATTCGAATAAGCATTCTAATAGACTATCAAATAGCCGTTTCAACACCCAACATTTCAGAGAAGAAGATAGAGTCATCCAAAAGTTACGAGAAAGGAAAACAATAAGATTAATCTATGAAGGACACACTGATATAGGTAATAAAATCTCAAAACAATCAATATAAAACACTCACCAGTCATTTATCATAGTTGAAATAACTAAAAGGAATGTTCAGATATCTCATCACCACCCTCAATAATCTTGTAAATCAAGGTTCATGTGAGCCTCCTACTCAATAAATTCCAAATACTAAAGGAAAATTAAGTGCTAAAACATTAAGGAGTAGAAAGGATATAGAATAAATTGAATTAAAACCCCTATAAATTGAAGATATAGGTAAACTATAGAATTTTCTAGATGAAATTGGCCATGAGAATGAACCTATGGAAGAATAAATTAAGGAACCATACAATAAAGTAAAGGGGAAATCTAGGACGAAAGATATAAATAAACCCTAACCTATCTTTTTATTATGGATGAAATCCCCTAATAAAAACTATGAATAATCACTACATCATGAGATTTTAGAAGTATTCAATAATATATAGATTAACATTTCACTACTGGAATCCATCCACTAAATTCCAAGTTATAAAAAATTCATTAAAGACATGTGTACTAGTAAAAGTATATTTTGAGTAAATGAAGATGTAAGATTGGTTAATAATTTTTCATCTCTTTTTACCCCCAAAATACCCTAGAAATTCCATGATCCATATACTTTAACTATCCCATACACAATTAGTAATCCTAATTTTTCTAATCAATCTTGTGACTTAAGAAAGTCAATTAAGTAATTTTTTATTCCATTTATTATTCTTTGAGTATGGGAGAACACAGACCCATTAAATTGGTTTTAAAATTCCTTATTTGGTCCACTTCTTACCCAGTATGTGTTCTTGAATATTTATTCATAATTTTAAAAGTGTAACCATTCCCTACTGACTTATACAATCTCAAAATTGAAGAAGTAAAAGGTAAAGATAAATCTCTCATAATTCCTTAAAGAAAAATTCTTTAGACTATTGAAATCACCATAAATTTAAATTTAGTTTACCTTTTAATGACTTTTGGGGAGGAAAATTGAATTTAAACATCCTTAACTCAATGAAACACCCACATGAAGAGCATAATATTTTTACACAAAATCATTTTGAATTACAAAATTCTTACAGGGTGGTATTTGAAGTGTTAGATGACATGATTATACAATAATAATCTTTAGAAACTCCCAACCTTGATGATAAATCCTTTTTTGAAAATAAAATTAATCTAGATATAGTTTTGATAATTTCACAATTTTTAGAAGTTTATGAAATTTATTTTGATGAGTTTCTCAAATATTATACAAATATGAATTCTTTAACGATGTTGGTGTACAACATGGGGAAACCTAGTCTAGAAAAATCTCTTGAAAACCACATGAGTTATAATTAAAGTTTATTCCATAAAACATAAAATGTGACTTATTAAATAAGGTAAGAAATTGTCATTTATGATCTTAAATAACATAGAACCTAGACAAAAAAACCAATTTTAGGATATTTGGAAACATAATAATAGGTCCATAGGTTGTACATTAGGATATATTCGTGGGATCATCCCTACCACTTACATGCATAGTATTTTGATGGAAAATGAATCCAAAACAGTGATACAACACTAAATAAGGCATAACCCATCTCTTTTGGAAGTATTAAAAAAATACTTATAATGAATTTTAGGATATGGATTAATCTATCCTATCTCGGACTCCCAATGGGTAATCCCCATCCAAATTTTCCTAAAGAAAATAATTTAGACATTTGTAAAAAATGTGAACTATGAGTTAGTTCCCATGAGAATATAGAATAATTAGAGATTTTTCCTAGATTATAGGAGATTGAACCATGTGACTATAAAGGACCACTTCCCCATACCCTTGGTGGACCAAATGTTAGGGAGACTATCTTGGAAGTTCCATTATTGTTTCCTTGACAAAGTTGGTGGGAATTTTCATGTTCTAATAGCTATCAATGACCAAGAAAATACTACTTTTACATGTCCCTTTTTTATGTTTTCTTACAAAAGGAAGCATTTTGGTCTCTCCAATTCCCCAGTTACCTTTCAGATCTACATGGTAAGTATCTTCTCAAACCTGAATGATAAATGGATTGGGGTATTTTTGGATTAATTCACTATGTATGTGAATTTTTTCAATGTTTTCTTGAGAGTTTGGAAAATATTTTGAAAATATTTATGGAGAAAAACATGGTTTTAAATTTTGAGAAGTTTTATTTTATCGTATAAAAATGAATTTTTTGGGGCCATTTAATTTCTAATGGTGGAATTGAATTTGAAAAATCCATAGTTTATGTAATTTCTACTCCACCTAACACCACAACTACGATACACATTAGATCATTTCTAGGACATGATAGGTTTTATAGATGGTTTATTATTGAATTCAGAAAAAATTGATTTTCCTATAACTATCCTACAGAAGATGGAAACTAAATTTTTTATAATTCATTAATAACTTCTTTTGAGATAATTTAAGAGTGCTTAACTACTAAGCCAATATATATCCACCAAACTATAGTTACCACTTTGAGATTTTATTTGATGCTTCCAAATTAGATAAAGGGGATGTGATTTATCAAAATATTGATACACTTGCTCAAGTGATAGCCTACACTTCCCAAACCTAGAACACTACCCATATTAACTACACAACAACAGATAAGGTCTATTTGTATATTTTTATATATTTATAAAAATTATGTTCTTATATTTTAAGAATTAATGTTACTATTTATTTTGATAATTAAATATTTAACCAAGAAAGATGATTCAAATTCCGAATTTTTTAGATGGCTTTTCTTGTTGCAAGAGTTTGGGCTTGAGATTAATGACACGAAGGGATGTGAAAATATAGAAAAATACCACATGATCGAGATTCCATACACTATTAGGGTAGTACAAATCCCTAAGACTTGTCTAGATGAATCATTAGTTGTTGAAAAACCATACAACCTCGCCCATGTTCCATGGTATGATGACATAGTTGATGTTTTTCTCATTGTAAAGGATGCATCTTTTTATAAACGTCAAACTACAAAACTGAAATCTGAATCAAAATATTATGTCTAGAAAGACCCTTATTTATGTGAAATTTTCAATGACCAATTCATTAAAAGGTGAAACTATGAATATAAAATGCACTTTGTGCTTTTTTTTAGACATAAACTTTCATGTGGAGGCCATTTTGGACCCCAAAGAACTGCTAGGAAAATTTGGGAAACTGTATTTTTTTGCCCTAAATTTTCAAAAATTCACATTATAATTTTTAAAATGTCCTAAATTCTAGTTCACTGATGAAATTTCCAAAATACAAGAGATGCACACAAAAAAATTGATTTTTTTTTGAAATATTCCACGTTTTTTTAATTTAAATCTTGTTCCATATCCTTTTTATTTGTATAGTATTAGATTTTATTAGGAGTGGGCTACGTTTATATGTTGATTGAATAAATAGCTACCTAAACTGCTGATTCAAAAACTATGATTTTGATTCTAAAATCAATATATTTTTATAGGTTTGGAATACCTCAGGCTATAATCTCTGACCAAGGAACAAACTTCTTCAATAAGAACATTTATACCCTCGTTAAGAAATATAGAGTTCATCATAAAACATCCACTACCTACCACCCATAAAGAAATGAACTGGATGAGGTGTCTAACAAAGAAGTTAAATTACATTTGTAGAAAACATTGCAACCTAACGACAAAGACTAGCATAAGAAATTATAATATGTAGTGTGGGATTAAATAACGTCATATAAAACCACATTAGTTATTTCACACTATAAATTTTCTTATGGTAAACACTAACACTTTCTTTTTGATATGAAACACAATTCCTAATAGGCTATGAAAAGAGTGAACATGAAGTTTAGAAAGTCTTGAAAACATAGGAAGCTATAGATGATGGAGCTTATGTAATTGATAAGGGAATAATATGAAAAATCACTACTATACAAGGAAAAAACAACATCTTCTCATGAAAAATTGATCCAAAAAAGGGAATTCAAAGTTAGATACAAAGAGTTTTTTTTATTCAAGGATAAAGTTATTCCCTGGTAAACTCAATTTCAAGTGGAATTAGTCATACACACTAACTAATATATTTCCATTCAGTGCAATTAATATTGAAGAAGGAGGTTCAAAATAGTAATTCAAGGTAAATAGAAAACAACTGAAGAACGTCCATGTTTATTTTGGGAAAGAATCTATGGAGGAGTCAAGACACATCCATACTACTAATAAATAGAGCACTGTCTAGTTTCCACTTTCCTCTATATTTTTCTGAAACATATTTCTAGTGTTAGATTTTCTAAAATATTCATATTCCATGGAAAATGTAGAGTATGTTATATGGTTGAGTGGTACAATGTACGTTTGGGATGTAAATACCATTTTTCTCTTGTATAAGATCATATATAAAAAATTTATTTAAACATATTTTAATTATATTTTTTAATAGTTTTATTTTTTGATTATTCAAGCTTTCTTGAACAAAAATTTTACCCTACCTATTTTGATAATTTCATTCTATAGTTGAGTAATTAAATGGTTCTAATAGTGTAATACATAAATGATTTCTGAGTGAAATTGGTCACTATTTTCATAGTTCTTTTGTCCTATATCTAAAAAATTGTGTGTGAGTGATAATATATTTGTAGAACAACTTTTGTAACTTAAATTAAATTTAATTTAGAACATAATTGAGGGTAACTAATCATGTGTGAAAAAGATTCCATTATGGAGAAAAATCAAATGAAATTGATATAATTCCATTAAACTGATATTAAAATTTTAAATTGGGAATTGAAAATGAATATCTAAGCCAATAGAACTATATGTGTGTGTAGCTGTCTGTACATTTTAATAAGTTCCTCTGAATCGTTTTATTCATATACCAATCTAATAAAAAATAATATATATATATATATGAATATATAATGAATAAAGTGTCGATGTAAAAAATGAATTCATTTAAGTTAGGTGAATATTGAACCCATGAAGGGTAAAATTGACTTATAACAAAGTCATTTTAGTTGTATAAATAATGTGGAAAATCAAACTCCGGTTTAAGAGACTTAGTAAATGGGGAGAAATAGAAGTGATTTATGGTAAAATTTTGATTCAACTTAATCCACGTTTTATATATTCCAGTACTTAGAAACTTGATTAAATTACAGTGTGTTAGTGGTATGACTCACCAATGAGGCATGATATTTCTAAAAATTGAAGAATCTTTGAGTTTTTACTTTATTGGTTTGGTAATTTAACTCTATGTTGGGTTAAGTTCTTTGTTTTTTTGAATAAATTTTAATTCCATGATAATATTTCACATGAGTTCAATAGTTCAAGTATGGGGTTGATGTTAGCCAAAATTTTCTAATACATTTGTCTATTATTCATTGAAATATACCTATGATTTTACCCAGTTCACTAGTAAAATAATGGTTTTTATGGTCCTCTTGAATCATGGAATTAATTGTTTAAGGGTTTAACATATGATTTTTAATATATGTAAATAGTGGTCAAGCCGAAAAAAAATTAATCTTATCCTTCACTAAAAATAAAAAAAAATCCTTGTAAAGCATTGAAAAATAGAAAAGGAATAGAGAGACCATGAAATTTTCTAATATAGATGGTCTAATCAACAAATAAATTACAAATTCATGTATTGATAATGATATACTTTTTAAATTCATATCAAGCAAACTAAAAAATGATAAAGTAATCGAGCTACCAAATTATAAAGGCAATCAACCGCCTGAAAAAAAATTCTACCACTACCACAATTTGACATAGGGGAGTTCCCATTAATTATATTTTATAACAACCATAATAGAACCAGAATTATCAAACATGGACTTAAATTACAAAAAAATAACTACAAACCTTCTCACAGTTGACCTGCTTGATTGACTGTACCATCTTCTTCTTCCCTCCACATAGCTAAACTATCTAAGCTTAGTGGTATGGAGGTGAACCATTTTTATATGTCAGTCATAGTTATACACTAATAAAATCTAGGTTCCACATTGATCACGAATGAGATATATCTGGGTATTCCATGATTAAAATCTCCCTACTCGCACCATTGAGGATTTTAAATTCAACTCTATCATGAAGGAGTTAATTGCCTAATACCACCAGAGCCATGTGATGAAGAACCAAACTCTCATATTAGGCTTTGGGATCATGATTCTATGTTTTCTTGACTTTTAATTTCCTACATACCCATCCTCTACCTATTGTTAATGTAATTCACTTGTTTTCTATAGACTATGAATGATTCCAGATCTAATATGTCATTGATCAAAATCTGATCTGGAAATCTAGCCTGACGCATTCATATGAGCATAATGTTTAAGAAACTCATATCACTAATAAAAAAATAGATGTGTGGAGGGCATAGAATTCATATCTAGTCAACATAATGGAAAAAATAACTCTGATAGAGATTACAGCACCAATAATTAAAAAATATTTGAATTAGATGGTCGATGTTGGAATGGATTGAGTTCTAGATTCTCTTGACGCAGCATAACAGTGAAAAAATAGAGCATGATGTAATCTTAGGGGAAATTAGTAAAAACATTCCCTTTATAGATCCAAGAATATAAAAGAAAATCCCAAGAATATTTAATCCCCAAAAAATGATTTAATTTCACAATACAATCATGATCAACCCTACATGTGAAAATTTCATCTTCTATTAAAGGTGCTAAGTAATGAATTAAATCTCTGAAAATAAGTAAAAAACATGATTATGGGAAGACACGTAAACAATCAGAGAAGATTCTTATTGCATAGAAACATTATCACAGTCCTTGATTCTAGACACTTGTTTATCATCCAAAAATTAAGGAGTACCATCTTTGTACAAGAAATAAAGGAATATTTCTAATTCTATTGATAAATAAAGATACTTTGACATGCGTCCAAGAACATTAATCATTTTACTTTAAATTTCACATTGTTCCATTTTTCTAAAGAGAGGGGGTGTCACCCGATTATTCCCTCTCAGAGGATATCTTCAACCATCACTCACTACTCACTCTTTTTTCATTTTCTTTTTTTATTTCCCATTTTAATAATTTTTATAATGGCATGCTAGGCTATTAGCGTTCATGCAGAGGGTAACTCCCTCACTCACCGTGTTAATAAATTTTGATCGATCAATTTTCATATTAATTCCTCTATGGATACTAATGGATTTAATTAATTATATGAATCTTCTAGTTTTGGATTTTAATTTCATTTACTCATTATTGGGATTACACACATAAGCCACTCAGATTTAAATCACTTCATTTGATAACAAGAACTGGGAAAATTCAAGGGTGATCAGATATATCTAATCACTAGGATATGAAAGTATAGTGAATACATTGATAATTTTATTTATCTATTGAATCCAAAATGAGTAGATAATAGTAATCAATGAGATATAATTTTTTTTTGAAGAATAGATTATAATTGAATAATTATTTAATAAGATAATGGGGGAATAATCTCTAAGGAGGCCACTTTATTAAATTAATTTTAAAACTGACCAATTTCACTCACAATTTTCAACAAATTAGAACCCAGTAAATGGGATTTTAACACACCCAAAGCATTTCATTATCTAGAGACATCTTGAGCCCACTATAGCACATTTCTCTTAGGTTCAAAAATTATTTTTCTGATCACTCTATGATAGGTGTTCATCAATATTATTCGTGGTAATGAATCTAAGGAAAGACATTTCATAGGGTCATTTCATCTAGATATCCTCTGAAAGTTCACTCCTTTCATGTTAATAATGAATCTTGAGGTTTTGGTGAATTATTATTTGATATAGAAGATACTAGTTTATATTGGTTCATTCTAAAGGTGATTTCATCATATCTATCTTGGGATTACATAGGTAGATAGGCGCGCTCATTTTTCTGGTTAATTTTAGTTTCAACCACTTTTTAATTGGATGAATATTTCTTAGACTCATTTATCTTGGATCAATAGTACTTGAACATCTACCTAGAGATTGAGTGTGGTTTTTTATTCTTATAAAGTACATTTCCATTAGTAGTTAAAGTGTATAACAATCTTTTGTGGTTAGTTTTAGGTAGTTCGTCGGTTCATTATACAATCTAAGCAATAGTTTCCTCTTATACTATATTATTATTAGTAGGGGCCTTGGAATTTTGGTAGTAGAAAATAGGTGGGGATTGTTGAGAAAAACCCTATTATGTATATTATGATCAGGTAAATATGGATCTGTGTAGTCCTGGAGATGTTTATCATCTTGGGTAATGGTGTTAAGGATGTGGGTTTGGTAATATATATACTATATAATTTATAATTTTAGGTTAATAAGAAGCTATTTAAATATACCATTAATTTATCTTATTTTATTTCTCATGCCTTGTTAAATTTTGTTACTCTGTTCTCTTTTGATAAAAAATATTTTTTATCTCTAGGATATAAGTTTGAGATAATTACAATTCCATTAGTGGTTACAGTTATAGTTGGAGATTATTCAAATATGTTTGAGGTTTTTTAGGGACTTAAGTAGATGTTTAGGAAGCATCAGTAAGGTGTAAATTTTATTATGTATACGATTACATGATGTCATACTTAGGATAGATTGGTTATATTCTATATATATCATTATAAATTTCTTATATACGATATTTACTTTCATTAATGTGGAAGGAGATCCTATAATATTCATTATTGAGAGGGATCATTAGTTGGATAATGGATATCAGGTTCCATTTTTTTCTCAACTAGAAGAGATGATTTTGAGTGTGTTGGAAGTTTAAGTAGTGGTGTCTTAGTTATTTGATAAGGAATTTTATAATTTTGTTTCTAAATAGGTTGTGACACTACCCCCTCTATGTGATATAAACTTTCGGATATAGTTGCAACCCGACATATCTTTAATTTTTATTTATCTTTATATGATGGAACCATAAAAAAGGTAGGAGTTATATATTTGGATTAATGAGGTATTGAAAAAAGTTCATATATCCCATTATGTATCCTTGGAGTGTTTTGGTATTGTTCAAAAATATAGTGATAGTAATTTGAAGCCATGTATCAATTAATATTGGTTGAATTGGGTAATCATAATGAACTATTCTCCCTACCTGAAGAACAATTGCTACTTAAATTAGTTATAGGTATCTAGATAGTTCGTAAAGATTTATTTTTGGTTTCAATATAACCAAATGATGATGATGGATGAGTATATCCCAATAATTACATTTATATGTCATTATAGACACTAAAAATTTGTGGTTGTATCCTTCGGTATCATAAATGATATATCTATTATCATGGAACTAATAAAATAAAATTTTATTAGTTCATGGATTGGTTTTTGGATTTATTCAATGATTAAATGTTAGTAAATTAGAGATCATAAGAGGATCATGTTGATAATCTGAGGAATATTCTGGAAGTACTTTTATGGTAGTGGTTATATAATAATCTTTCTATGTGAAATTTTTTGATATAAAAGGCTTATTTTTTTGGGCATGTAATGTGTCGGTAGGGTATATCTATCGATACTTCGAAGTGTGAGGAAATTTTTCCTATGTGAATCCAATATGTATTATATTGGTTCATAGTTTCCATGGACTTATAAGTTATTATAGTAAGTTCATATATGATTTCTCATAGACTGAGTCTCCCTTGGGGGCCTTTACTAGGACAAATCAGGATATTTTTTGGATATATCAACGTCAGGTAGCATTTGAATAAGTTAATTAAAATTTGATCAATACTCATACCCTTCACCAAAAAGATGAGGGATTCATATTTCAGGTATTTTATGATGCATCTCATACAAATATTTGGTGTGTTTAAATATTTCAAATCACTGTGATGTCTTATGGTTCATGTAAGTTATATCCCTAGGATTTTAATTATATCATCTAGGATCTTGAGCTTATAGTAGTGGTGTTTTCTCTAAACCTATGGTAGTGTTATCTTATTGATGAGTGATTTGTGGTCATCTCTCAAGGATAAATGAATTTACATCATTTTTTGTGGGTGGAGTTCATATAGAAAATTGACATAGAGATCCCCTATAGTTCATGTAATGGTATTTGTGTAGATGATTCCTTTAATAAGAAGTTGTGTAGAGATATATTTCATTATTTTATTTCTATGTAGAGGAAGATAGGGGAGATTTATATAATAAATATGAAAATGGGAAAATATGTTAATAGATTGTTCCTATACCAGATGATATTTCACACTTCTTGGTAGTATCTTGTGGAATAAATTCAATTGGGAGATTATAAGGCAGAGGTTTAGAGTGATTCCATTGTTTTGTATATTATCCTGAGGGGTGGTCAAAGAATGGTCAGAATTGCATGTTTTTTTTATGAAAAGGTATTAATATTTTCAGGGATTTGTGAGGTATTTCTTAGTGAGTTATAAAGATGACCTTAACAGTGAATCATTTTTCATATAAGATTCATCTCACTTTAGGGATTCATCATTTAGGGAATGGAATAAAGGGATCAATGGTGAGGATTGTATCTCAGTGATTAGTATAACCCATAGGGAAATCCTGATATTGTGTTCATGATGTTTTTCTAACAACATTGAATCTTTATTAGTGGATGTGGTAGAATGTGGTGATTAATTTTTTTATCGATTTTACATAAGTATCAAGTGGACACAACATGATATGTGTTATTATGTATTGGTTGATGATGTCATCTCATTTCATGGGGATTGGGGAGTTGAGTATAGTGGACACATTAGTGAAGCTGTAAGTGTGAGGTGGTGTGACTTCATGGGATTAAAAGTACAATCATATCTAATCCATATCTTCATTTTGACTCATGAGAGTAAAGGTTTTTTCAACATTATTTTTTCTTGCAGTTTGGCCTTATCACAATTTTTTCATCCTCAGATGAATGGTCAGATAGAGTAGACAATGTAGATAGTGGATAGAATGATACAAATATGTGTTATTGATTTTATAGGTTCATTGTAATATCCCAAACCAAGTACCCATGTTAGGTTGTAATTTTATTACATTTGTATAGAATACATAAGATCCTAATACTTAGGATCTAACAATTTAGTAGTCTTAGGATATAATATACCATCACGAACATTACATTACATTAGAAACTAAAAATATATTATAATAATAAATACAACATTATTATACCACATTGATTATACTTAAGTAAAATTTACTAATATTCATTATTTATTAATGAAATTGGAAAAATACAAAAGGGTGAGCTCAAACACCCAGTAAGGGGTAGAGTACAACATAAGTTATCATGAATAAAAAATAAATTCATAATGTATCAGGAATAAATAATAAAATAATGACATATAACTAATAAAATAAGATTTATATATCTACATATAATATAATAATGGAATTAAATAATCACATGGATAACAATAACAAATTTTATAGTGATGGAATGAAAAATCCTCAACAACATATCCATACCACAAGGACTCATCCAAGACATCATACATAAATGGATGTCAATACACAAAAGACCCTATCTAGTTTGTCTCATTAGGCCTGATGATGTATCATGGAGATATATAATCCATTCCTGAATGTCACATAATAAGTCCAATTCATCCATAATATTAAGATAATGTATAAAAATAAATATATGAATGTTATCTAAGAAACATCATACATTATTATTGATAAGTAATCAATTTTTGTCTATATAAAATTTATAGATTTATAGATCGTCAATATTTTCATGGTAAATAAAATAATACGGTTATATAGGTGAATATACATCAATAAAAGAAGAAACTATAATATATTAACAATGAAACATAATGTACCCTTAGAAAAAGTTTTATAATGATCTAATAGTGTAGGGTACTTACATGGCATAATAATTTCCAAAAGATTAGTCATCTAATATAATGTTTTTTAATCATTGGATAAAAAATCAGTGATAGGAATATTCTATCTTTAAATTAGGAGTATGCATCACATAAATTTGATACCTGTTAGAGATATTAATGTTCATAAAGAAATGACTTACAAGTTTGTATATGTTAATAGAAAATGTGAACCTATTCCAGAGTCAATTTTAATCCAATTGGGAATTGATAGAAGCTTCACCAATTACATTTCAACCAAAATTACTTATATTAGTCCCACCTATGAGAAATAATACATCTACAACACCAAAAATTCATGTATTATGCAAGGATTTTGATAATGAAGTTTATGTGTGTGGGAATGTTTGAGCATAATAATGGGTTAGGAAGATTATATAATTATAGGGAAGAGTGGTATCTCAGTAAAAATATCATAATGAATTTATAATAAGGGTTCATAAAAACTTTATATATGTAAATGTAAATGAAATAATTGGATTAAAATTGATTAATTTGGAAAATATGTTAGGTTCCCTTACATCCCAAAATAGACCACTAACTATTGAGAAAGAACACTTTATAGCCTTAATAACCCATTGGATGGAATATAAATATTGAATGTGAGAGGAAAACCATGATCATTTATTTTTGGGTGAAGAGGTATGAGAGGATGGGTAGGTATTTATCATAAATGAGGGGGAATTTTTTTAAAATTTTATGATTTTGGATTTGGAAATATAGTTTGTAGAAAATGAAAAATCATTAGTTTACCCATGGTTTTAAACCATGGTTTTTTTAATTTATTACTTATTTGTTTAAAGTTATTCATTTAACAACCAAAATCAATTTTTTAATATTACCTATGTCTATGGAAATATCTTTTATTCACGATGAATTGTTTTTATAACAATATTTTCTATTTTGAACTTTTTAAAAATTATTATAGGCTTGAAAATTGATTTTAATATGTTCAAATATATTATTTAAATAAATTAACATATTTATGCTCAATTATTCACATATATTAATTATTACATCATTTTTATATAATTATAAATTCCTAATATGTATCATATATTCATAATGCATTTTTTAATTTACTCAGACATTTGACACTCCTGAATATGAAAAATTAACCATTGGATAATTTCAATATTTCGATTCCAAATTTATAACCCTTTTAATAGAAATAATTTTTTATTTATGGGAAAATTGATTTTTAAACAAAAGTCTTCATGTATTTCAAAATCATATATTGGGTACCAAAATTTTGGAAACTCTTTTTTAATATGTTATATTTTTATTCCTTGTAATATTTGTTTGATTATATTATTATTCATTTACAAAGATACATTATTAAATAATAATTATATAATTACCAAATGGTTTTGTGTATTTTTTAGACAATTTTACATGTAATGGTTACATTACTATTACAGCTGTCATATTGGGAAGTTATAATTCCAACTGCCACCTTAGCCTTCAAACTATCATATTAACCCTTATATATACAATTCATCCTAATATATAAAATAATTAATTTCATTCACTTAGTTCATATACCATGTATATCCCATTTCTTATATTATTTATAATTTCATTGTATCTTATATATTTTTTATTTATTTTAGTGTATGGTCATGTATAGTTCAACATTATGGTGATGCAATATGTTTTTATGTGTTCAGTAGCACAAGTTGTGTCTTTTATACTAAATTTAAATAATATTTTTGAACATTATACTATAATGATGTAGTAAAATGGATTATGTTATGTGGTGGATATTTTAATAATATGTTATTTAATATAATTGTGTCTCATGTCTTATTATCATGAGTGAAAATTTTATCTTTCTTTTAGTTCTCCAAAATTTTACCTATAACTGTTTTATTATCAAGGCCTCATTTTAGGAATTTTATGGATGGCCTTAGTGATCTCCACTATGGTGGATCGATTTTGGTAAGTAATTGATTCTTGGGCTAGATTTTGGGTAAATCTCAATATAGATAGTATAGGTGATTCATGTGGTGATGATGACTATATTTGAATTTTGTGATCTTATTTAGATTATGGGAGGATAAATATATGGTTTTAGGTGGTTATCATGTGTTATTGAAGTATTTTCCTCATTATGAGTAGTAATGGTTTGATTGAGGAAGTGATATTTCCCCTCAATTTATTATTCATATCAAGGTGTTGAGGAATTTTTATAAGGTGGAATCCTCATGAGATTTTCCACCATAAAAGTATTATATTCACAACATTTTACATGCCTGAAATCTTTGAAAATAAATTAAAGATAATTATCATGTCATTAAATTGGGTGAGTGGGATGTCTCAATGGATGTAACGTTTTTATAGTGGTGTGTTTATATTCCTAATAAATGATGGAAGATGTTTCATGGGAACATAAATCCATTAGTTTATGTATTTTTAATGAATGATTTCATGTTACATTATATATGGGATCATGGGTAACATATATATGATAAATATCTATAGTTGGTTTAAACTTTTTTTATAATAATGTTGTTAATTTAATGTTTTTATCTTTGATTTTTTCTTTCTTTTATGATATGTTAATAATTTCTTATAATGATATTTCCGTTTTAGATGTATATTTTAAGGTATTTTGTTATGAGGTTTTATTATTGTCTCAATTTTAGTCTTCATTCTAAATGATGAGAATTTTTTGTGAGGAATATAAAATAAGGATTTGTATTTTCATAGACCATTACATTTTTTTATGGGTATTTGTGAAATTGGAAGAAATATTAGAAATGATTTCAAGGAGATAAGTTGAAAAAAGTTTTTTAGGAGGAAACTAATGTATGGTGGTTTACCATTATGTTATGGATGAGTATAAATGTGGTAGTGGTTTAGTTGTGGGTGTGGTGGACATTCTATTTTTTCATATTTGATGAGTTAAATATAATTACATCCTTATTAAATATGTTTATATAGTTGTGTTCATATATGGCATGGAGGTGGTCATTATGATAGATTTGGTTTATGTTAAAATCTCTATATTCCATGAGGATTTTTAAAACACAAATTTTTATATCATGGTGAAAAAATGATGTGTGTTGGTGAACAATACTCTATGGGGATTCCATTGGTGTATTATGAAGAAAATTGAGGATGAGGTAAGTTGTGGAATAGTCATTCAAAGGATTGAGTTTTGGTATGATTGTGAAATATTCATAGTTGATACCACTAGGTTGTGTTTATGTTCAAAGAAACATTCAAATAATGAAACAATTTGTAATTTAAGAGGGTATGAGGTGGTATTAATTATTGGGATTCTCCAATCACATTTGAGAGAGCTTATCTGTGATGTGGTTTTCCTCTCACCACATTATGGGAAAGTTAATCGAATTT
Source organism: Viscum album (assembly GCA_963277665.1). Classification (NCBI taxonomy): domain Eukaryota; kingdom Viridiplantae; phylum Streptophyta; class Magnoliopsida; order Santalales; family Viscaceae; genus Viscum; species Viscum album. The sequence goes on along the minus strand of OY728153.1, from coordinate 1,349,627,914 downwards.
AGTGATAATTCCTACTTTCATATTACCTTTAGTGGTTCTATTCATCTTCTATAAAACCCCAGATGACCCAAGTACTCATTATTAATGGTACTTGATGCATATGGTGTGATTATCCAAACTGTTATAGATAAAATTTCCAATTCAATTTAATTGAATATTTTTTATATAGTATGGTTATAGAATACACATGATTCAATTTGGTTTCATTATATTTTATCTGATTTAAAATACCATAAAGCATCGTTACCATTGATAATATAGTCATTGAATACTAATCATATGATTAGTATAAATACAGGATTTTAATAAATCCCGTTGACATATACAAAGGAATTGATGGCTTCCACTAGTTGGATCATACCCAATAAAGCCTATTTATTGGAGATTTCAAGGGACATAGAATCACTGAGATTTTATATTGTCAAATCCTAATCTATTATCCAACAACTTAAGAATGAGTGAAACAATATACTGGATAAATTTAAGCTCATCAAAATCACATACCAAACTATGTATGATGAACCACCCTATGAAAGAGTCTCTGTCATGTGCTTTACTCTTATGGAATTTGTTTGTTTATTAAAATTATATGTTTCAATAACCTTGTGATATGATTATTTACATTATTTTATATATAATAATAGATATATTTTCATCCTATTATTTTTTCTTTATAAATAATTTCTATTTTGATACAATAAAACATAAATAGTATTTTTGGGAAATATTAAAATCCAATTAAGAAATTTATATTGATGAATTAATGGATTTTTAAAATAAATAATATTTTAAAAAATATTATTATTAACTAATTTTAATTAAATATAAATTATTATATAATTTTTATGAATTCAATTCTAATTGTTATAAGGATTTGATGACTATTGTTGTCGAAAAAACCCTATCATTTCTCAATAAATTTCAATTATTTTTTTAAGTGAAAATTAAAATATTTATAAAATTATTTTGATAAAATGAATATTATTTTTTGAAAAATAATTGAAAAATTATCCAATGGTTAATTCATCATAATTTTCTAAGATAGTTGAATTTTTGGGTAAAAATTAAATACCGTATAAATATTCTGTCAATATTATGACACCATAATGACCTAAAAATAATGCAATAAATACTATAAAGGGGATACAAGAACAAATATATGTATTTTTTAAAATAATTTTATTAGTTTTATAAATACATTATGAATCCCCCAAAACTATTAATATATTTTAAAGATTCAAAATCCTTTTATTAAGAGTACAAATCACCTCCATATAATAAAGGGTTTTATTTTATTATGTTTATCCCTTTACCTTATAAAATAATGAAAACCACCCCCATTAGGATGTAACCATTGGAAAAAACCATGCAAGGGGTTTTTTTATGGAGTCCAAACCCCAAGATTGAGAAATAATAAAGAAATATCCAATCATTTCTTATAAAAAACCTATATAGGATCATATTTCGCTTCACTAAAAATCCTTTAATAATATCATTACTCTACCCCCACATCTCTAAAGTCCTTTCAATGTCCCCTAAAGGTCTCAAGAAGCTACTCCCAAGAATTGTTAATCCCATACGCAATCAAGGAATCTCTTCCTACTATTCTTTATTAACGTTTCATTATTATCTTATTCCTTCTATTTACATTTTTTAATGTTGAGATATATATTTAAATATCCCTATGAATACCCATTTTATGTCCATGTTATGAGATACCACTTTCTCCCTCATAAAAAAATTATGAATTTTTAAGTTATTTCATTATGATGCTGAATTTTTACCCCGATTGTTTCCATGCGAAAACAATTGTGTAGTGGATACCATACTCATTTCTTATCAAGGTTGTTCACCTTTATACACTAATAACTATTTGAATTTTTAACAACATGTATTTCTTCCACACTTCAAGTTTGTGGAAAAAAATTATAGAAAATGATTCCATGTAATGTAATCTGTGTGGAACACTTAATAATGAGAATGAAATGAATGTGACACGTGCACACAGAATTATATAGCACTCCAATCCACTGGGTAATATTTTGTCTCATGAGACTTCATGTTTAGAAAAGTAGTAACCCATATTCTTTTATGATACTTTTTCCATCATCATTTCATGGTAGTAATCCTTGAACTATGTTTATGATACATTGTTTTAAGTTGTTTCCACATTTCTCAGGTTACCTTTATGATTATGAAGCTATATCATGAATCACTATTCATGTTTATAATTCCTACTCTTTTTATTTCCCATTGATATGTATATTTTCTAGAATTTAATATTCTATTCATTTTAGGCCATATTTATTCCTTTATTGGGATTTATAGATCACCCCTTTCTTATGTATATCCCTAGGTTATCCCATACAGTTTTATGTTTAAAAGAATATTATGATCATATCAGGGCGGTTTTCAATAAAGATTTCATATTTCCCATTTTAAGTTGTTATATAATGTAAATAATTCTAAAATTAACTATAATTATTCAAAATTAAAGTTTTTATTAAGTTTCCTTTTATTTAATAACTCATTATTTAATGTGTATTAATGAACAGTGTTGTAATAGTTGGTATTAATGGAATATTTTTGTTATTTTTTGGATTAGGATTAGAAAAATATGGGGAAAGCCTTATGGATAAGAATAATTATAAGAAAATATCCTTAAATTTTTGTAAGTATAGATTTAGTGTTTTATTAATAAAATATATCCAGGTCTGTATACTAAAAGTGGATTTGGTTTTGGAACAAATGTATATAGGGGTAACAACTTAGACAAGGTGTGTAGGCCCTGGCTCGGCATAACCTCATGCATGAAAACGAGGCTTATTTCTCATATAGTTTAGCACACCAGGGGGATATTATTTGGCAAATTAATATGCTCATTATCAACCATTACTAAGGGAAAAATTACTATAAGATTATATATTAGTAAATATATCATGGATAACTAGATTGATGCCTAAAAATTCAAAAGTTAAAGAAATAAATGTAATTTAAAAGTTATCTCTTTAATTTCATTGCATTCCTATTTATTTTCTTAATATTTTAAAAATAATCATCCCTAATTTTTTCTTTATTTTATCAAATGGAAAAAAATAAGATGAATTAGGTAAATAATCAATGTTTTGGGAAATGTGATGGCGGCCCCAATGACATACCCAACCTGATGTGAGAAAGAATCATAATCTTTGTGATTATAAACTCTCAAGTAAATCATGTTTCGAATAAAAAACTAGATCAGGAAGAGTTACAAAATCCCCCTAAGATAGAAAAACATGAAATTGATTATTTTATGTGATGAAGTCTTACAAATTTCAATGAATCATGCATAATCATGGAGCAATAGATAAAATCCATTGAGAAGATCCTTTCCATCCTTCAATTTTTCAAACAAGAGAAGGTTCTACAGGTTTTTTCATATGGAGGGAGAAGTTGATTAGTATTGGAAATTGATCAAGAATAAGAATCCTAAAAAAGAGATCAAATATATGGTGTGTAAGGAATTCTAGAAAATGTGTTTCGAAAAACGTTTTCCTTTCACTATCAAACTCAAAATGGAATGGGATTTCCTTTCCCTCAATAAAAAAATATTATGAATCTATAGGGGTGTATAAGGAAAAAATTACAAGACTTACATGATACAGCTCCTCCTTTGTTCTTACCACAGAATATAAGGTTGAATGATTATTTGGTGCGATAAAACCATGACTATGAATAACCCTAGAAATCCAAGACATTGATAGTTATGAGGAAATTTACTGATGTGCCATCAAATTCGAAATGGAGAAAAGTGAATCTCAATGGTTTCATGGGGAAAAGAATTGGAAAGTGGATTTTAACTTTGGTGGACTGATGGATATATCTAACAGTAACATGAAATTTCAACATCCCACTGGTCAAAGGTTTAGAATGAAGCACCTCATAAATTTCTAAAGGGGAATGGGAAATTATTTAGGTGTGGGAAGGAAGGACACCTAGCTAATGATTTCTGACATGAGAAACCCTCTAATGTGATAGGGGAAAGGAATTATCTAGTCAACCCCCATTACATTTTTCATTTCATCAACTATAAGTAACTAGGGTACTTTGAAAATCAAGGCACAAACCTAATTGTTTTATGAGACAACCAATATCCTCCAAGGAAGAAAGGGTGATATTTTTTTCATCGTAGCTACTGAGGTGGGTCCTAAAAATGAATTTGTGAGAGGGATGCTAGTTATTCAATAAATAACTACAAAATTAGTTTTTTATTATTTTTCAATGCATTCCATCGTATGATGGTAGCTTAGTAAAAATATTCAAACACCCCTACAAAACATGGAAGTAGATATGTCGGTGAAAAAACGGGGAAATTATTAGATCCTAAGTTTATAAATCATCCCCTATCAAAATTTATGGTATAAAGATCCAATAAAACCATGTCATACTCCCTTTGGTGTAATTTCATGAAATTCTGGTCATGGATTGTCTTTCCATATATAAATCCAATATGCAATGCCACTATATGTAAATCACTCTTAGTATTTAGAATCTACCCCTAATTCTGTACAATTGCAAAGAGGAGGATGAATCTTATTTAGAACCAAAATCTCAAAAATGGATATTATTTCCCTACAAGTAAACATATATAGATAAAATTATTGACTCTAAGAAAGTAATAATCCTTGAAGATGTGCTCATTGTGAGGGAATACGTTGACGTGTTTCTTGTGGAATTTTATGGTCTTCCTCCCAGACGAGAGGTTGAATTTTCAATTGTTCTCAAACATATGGCATTAACATTATCAAATATTCCTTATTGAATGTTTTTTTATGAACATGAGGAAGTGAAGAAACAAATATAGGAGAATCTTGATAAAGTGATTATATGCCCATGTGCTTTACCATGGGGTGCACCGGTCCTCTTAGTCAATAAGAAGTATGAGTGAATTCACCTTTGTATTGATTATCATGAGCACAGAAAGATCATGATAAAGAACAAGTATCCTTGCCATAGATTTAGGACTTCTTAGATCAAGTATTTGAAGCACAATACTTATCTAAGGTGGATCTATAGTCTGGATATTACCAAGTTAGGGTGAAGAAAAGGTATATCACCAAAACACATTCCTGTACAAGGTACGGTCACTATAAGATCATAGAAATTCTATTTGGACTCACTAATTATCGAGAAATCTTCATGGAAATAATTAATATAGTCTTTATATATTACCTTTAAAACTTATAGTATCCTTTAATATAATACAATGGAAAGGATGAGCATGAAGATAATTTGATCACTATGCTAAAGACATTATGAAAGGATAAGATCTATTACATGTATAAAAATGTGAGTTAGGTTTGAAGGAAGTCTCATTATTGGGGAATATAATCACAAGTAATGGGTTATATATAGACCCTTAAAAGATTGATGAAATTTATGGATGGTTGATGCCAACATTTGTTAAAAATATCCATAGTTTCCTTGGAATATATGGGTATTATCTCTGATCTGTGAGAAATTTCTCATGATTATCGAACCCTCATACCAAGATAATTTATAAGGGAGTATTTTTTTCTTGGAATGATGAATGTTAAGAGATCTTTAGGGAGTTTAAAAGGAGTTTTATCCCAACACTTATTCTCACACTTCCCACAAGTAGATAAATATTTGTGGTATTCGGTGACGCTTCGAAGAAGGTTTTGGGAAATGTGTTAATGAAAAATGAAAAAGTGATAGAATATGGTTCATAATAGTTGAAAGTTAACAATACAAGTACCTAGTTCATGATCTGGAGTTGGATGTAGTTATCTTCACTTTGAAAATATGGTAGCATTATCTCTTTATCTATAAGTATGAAATATGTACAAATCACAAAATCCTCAAGTATATATTCATATACAATGAGATGAATATGATCCAATGAAGATGGTTAGAGCTGATTGAGGACTATAACATATCAACCCACTACCGTCATAGTAAAGAAAATAACATTTCGAACACTATAACTAGAAAGAATCCAACAATTCTATCAATAATGAGAATTAATATAGATCTAATCTTATTATATATTAAAAGGATGGACATGGGAATCCTAAATAAAGAACATCATCAATCCCTTCAAATATGTTTCTCAACAATACTTAGTGGAGAGGTTAATGTATTCTTAAAGAGATGGTATGGGAATTTATAAGAATATGGGAACTATAAGTAAGGGTAAATTCTCATATTTCAATGTTAATGAAGAACGATTTGTAAGATTTTGTTCACATCTATGGGTACCATCAAATCCTAATTTAAAGAAGGAGGTTTTGGATTATTCGCATAGCTTAAACTTCCCCATCCACCCAGGTTGCACAAAGATATATCAATATCACCGAGAAATATATTAGTGGGACAATATAAAGATGGATATCATAGAATATACATAAAAATGTTTTTTATTTCATCAAGTGAAAGAAGAAAGGAAAAAAATACAATGGGATGATGCAACCATTACACATTCCTATAAGGAAATGGGTAAACATCACCGAAGAATTTTTTCATTGGTCTTCCAAAGTAATCTAGATGTAATAATGCTATATGGGTTGGGATGGATCGTCTTATAAGGATTTCATAGTTAATTGTAATTCGATAGGATTTCTCACTTGATCAACTTGAAAAGATATACATTATAGAAGTGGTAAGGCTACATAGAACACTAGTGTCGATTGAATCAGATCAATATCTAAGATTAACTTATGCATTGTGGAAGACACTCAAACATTCTCTAAACACCGATTTGAACATTAGCACAACATAAGACCTCAAAACTAATGGCCAATCTGAGAGGACTATCCAGACACTTGAGGACATGTTGTGATCATTCTCAATTGGCTTCAAAGGAGTATGGGATCAATATCTTCCAATGGATGAGTTCTTTTAAAAAACTATTTCCACTCAAGCATCCAAATGGATCCCTATGAATCCCTTTATGGGAAGAGGTAAAAACATGTAAATTTGGTGATGAAGTTGGGGAATGAAAGATTATTGGTCTTAAAATGGTCAAGGAAATGGTGGAAAGGGATAAGACCATTCAGGATCACATCATAGATGCTCAAAGTTGACAGAAGAGTTACACTGACATTAATCTATTAAACCATGACTTTTATGTTGGAGAAATTGTATTAATCCATATATATCCATGGAATAAATTTATGAAATTTTTTAATAAGGAAAATATTAGTTCAAGATACTTCGGCCCTTTTGAAATCCCTAATCGCATTAGAGAGGTAGACTATCGACTAGCACTCCAACCTAACCTATATTAAACACATGATGTATTCCATACAACTCTCTTGAGGAAGTACATACAAGACCCCTGACATGTACTCAATATAGTGTTGGTAATTTTGTATAATGATCTTTCCTAAGAAGAGAATCCAGTGAAAATATTAAATCATAGAGACAAAGTTCTATAAAATAAGACCATGAACCTTGTCAAAGTATTATGGAGAAACCAAATGTTTGAAGAAGAAATGTGGGTACTGGAGGAGGTAATGAAACAAAGTTAACCTCATCTATATTAGTTTAGGAAATGAGAATTTTAAGGGTGAAATTTCTAAGGGGGAATTATTGTAATGAGCTAAACTGTTATAAATAAAATTCTCTGTGCAATTTAATTTAATGTAATCTTAGGTAATGTAGTTATATAAAACACATGCACTTATTTGGTTTTATTATATTCTATATTATTTAGAAGATGATTAACCATCATTAACATTAATAATATAGTCTTTTAATAGTTATCACATGATTAGTATAAATATAGGGTTTTAAAAAATCAAATTTATACAAACAAAGGATGTGATGGCCTCAACTAATAGGATTGTACCCTAGGAAGCCCATTTATTAGAATTTTTTAGGGAGATAGAATCACTAGAATTTTCCAATGACCAACACAAGTAGGTATCCAACAACTTAAGCATGATCAAAACTATTTACAAGATAATTTAAGCTCATCGAGATCATGAACAAAATAATATATACCAAACCACACCATGAAAGTATCATTGTCATGCACCTTACTCTTAGGGTGTTTTATGTTGTATTAAAAGGATATGTATCAAGAAACTAGAGATATGAGTATGTAAATTATTTTTTATAGAATAATGGATATATTTTAAACTTATTATTTTTTACTTTATAATTGATTTTTATTTTGATGCAATAAAACACAAATAGTATTTTTGGTTAATATTGAAATTAAATTTAAGAATTTATTTTGATTAATTTATTTATTTTTTAAATAAATAAAATTTTAATAAAACATTATTATTAAATAATAGTTATTAAATATAATTTATCATATAAATTTTATGAATTAAAATTTAATTTTTATAAGGGTTCGAAAACTATTGTTGTTTAAAAACCCATAATTTCTCAAAAATGTTGATTATTAATTGAAAATTTGAAATTAAAATATTTAGAAAATTATTTTGATAAATGAAAATTATTTTTGGAATTATAATGTTGAAATTATCTAATAGTGGATTTTTCATTAATTTCTGAGATGGTATACTTTTTGAGTAAAAATTAAATACCCTATAAATATACCTTGTTTATTATGATATCATAATGACCCAAAGGTTTTGTTAAAAAAACTATAAATTTAATCCATTATCAAATATATGTTTTCTATTTAAAATAATTTTATTTTTAGATTAATTTATTTATTTTATAAATCCATTATGAATCAACGAAAAACATTAATATTTTTTTAGGTTTTAAAATCCTTTATGTATGATTATCACACACCTTCACATAAGAAAGGGTATTATTTTATTAAGTTAGGACTTCGGCCTTATATAATAATCGAAACCACTACCATTTTTAATAAACAATGCTAAAATATCATTGTATGGTTTTTTTATTTTCGTTATTTTATTATATAGAGTCCAAAACTTATGTTTGAGAAATAATATATAAGTCCCCACTAATTGTTTATATAACCCACCAAAGATACCATTTCACTTGACTCAAAATCATATTAGAACTTCATCACTCTTCCCTACCATCTCTAATATCCTCCCAAGGTTCTCCAAATCTCTCAAGAATATCCTCCCAAACATTTGGAGTCACACACTCAAGTAAGGGATCCTTTTCTTCTATTCTTTATTAAAGTTTCTTTATTATATTATGCCTTATATTTCCAATTCCTTGTGTTGGGATATGTCTTTACATATCTTCATTATTTACCATTTTATGTAAAAATTATTATAGATCCCATTATCTCTCATAAACCCATTTTATGACTTTTTAAGTGATGTCTTTATGCTATCAAAATTTCACCATGATTTTTATATGCCAATACTATTGTGTAGTGAATAACATACCCATTTCCTATAAAGGGTGTTATCCTTTATACACTTAAACCAATTTGACTTGTTATTTACATGTATTTATTCAACACTACATGTTATTGGAATAAAATGTGATTATAAATGATTCCATGTATTATGATATATGTGTCACACTTAATCATGAGAATGAAATTAATGTGACAGGTGCACCTGGAATTATAAAGTGCTCTAATAAATTGGATAATGATTAGTCTCATGAGAATTAATGTTGGGATAAAGAGTGAACCTGATTCCTTTATAGGACATTGTCCCATCATTTGTTTTTATATTTATCCTTGACCTATGTTTGTGATGTACTTTTCTATGTTTTTTCAACATTTCTCGTGTTACCTTCTTGATTATCAATCAATATCTGGTCTCATTGTTCATATTTTTTATTCATACAATTTTTACAAACCATTGATATTACTACAATCTGACATGTATTTTTATCTTCAGGTTATGCCATGTTTATTCCATTATAGGGCTTTATTCCCCACCCCTTTCTTAGGTATGTCCCCAGGTTATCCCACATAGTTTTAAGTTCGATGAAATATTATGATCATATTAAGGAATTTTTCAATAGCGATGTCATATTTTCTATTTTAAGTTGTTATGTAATGTACCTAATTCCCAAAGAAACTAGATTTCATGATCTTTGGGGTTGTATTATGTTCACTTTTATGTAATATATCATAAATTAATGTGTAATAAAGAGATAGGATGTTATATATGGTAAATTTAAATCCTTACACACCATTTGATCAATACCCTAATATATAATGTATCATTCTCTTCCTTATTAATTTATTATTATCCTTTTAATTCTTATCATAATTTTATGACATAAGTTTCCTGTTCAGTGATAGTGGATTTTGGTTTAAGAGTTACAGTATAATAATATGTTTTAATTTATTTAAAGATTCTTATGTGATCATTGGTATTTAATTATTGGTTTTATATTGTCTCTTTAGTGTTGTGTGGAATCTTTTTTTAGATTGAGGACTTATAATCTCTCTCTTGTATTTTTTTGATGTGTAATTATCAACATTTTATTTGTTTGGGAAAATTATTAGAATTATCCAAAAAAATGATAATGTACATGATTGAAAAATTAAGGGGAATGGATTTATTTCATGACTTCCAAGAAGTAATTGTTTTCTAATTGTCCCATTATTTGCTTCTCAAGTTGTAGAAATATCTGTTTTATTTATTTTTCTTATTCTATAGAAATGTTTAAATTTTTTAAATAAAATAATGATGTCAAAGTGAATTAGTAGAAAAAAGATATAATGTTCTTATTTATGTTTTTATACGTGGTTGATAGATAAATAATGAATCCTATTAATTTATTATTATTTTATTATTATTATTAAATAATTGAATTTTTCTCATATTGTGGTTTTGGTGGAGAATTTGGGCTTCTATTTTATTATACTTAAAGTTACTGGTGTAGGTTTTTTTATTCCTATGGATTTTTGTGGTTTTTTTGAAGAAAATAGTCGAATTAGTGGCAAGTAATGTTGACGTGGTTGGTACGTATCATAGTTTCCCATATATACAAAAACATGTTGAATGAATAAATGAGTTTAATTAATTGAAATAGTAATTGTATGTAATGAAATAATTAGCCATTATAATAAATGAATTAATGAATGTGTTAATTAATATTTTCAAATGGTAGTGGTCATATTATATTATATTGTTGATGTGAGTTATAAAATGATATGTGTGATATCTGAATAAATTGGAATAAATAAGGAAATATGGAATTGGATAATGATGGTTGTTATGAAATACATTACAACCTGATATTTTTGGATGTATTTTATTTTAATAAATAAATGTTTTGATAACATGTACCACATGCAATACCGAACTTAAAATAACAACAACATACTTTGGATATATTTCAATTTAAAAATGATTGTTATAACATAGTCGTTGGTTTGGAATGTATTAATATGAGTAAGCGCATAATAAAAAATTTGATGAAACTTTTTTGTTATTTAAATTTACTGATTAATTCCTAAGAAATAACTACACAATTTTAATGAAAATAATTAAATCAAAAAAAATTATGAATGGAAAAAGATTAAATGGTTTGCTTTTTATATAAAAGTAAGTTTTCGTTATATATTATATTTTAACTTTGAAAATCTAAATTTGTGTATTTTATAATTTTAATTTTATTAAATTAAACCCATTTTTTATGCATAATTTCAAAATTATCTTAAGGTAAATGTTTTTTATTTCCAAAAATATTTTCTTTTATGGTGAATAGTAGAAAATAAGCATTTTAAAAGTAACGTAACTTTTATGAAATTATCATGATATAAGAATGAAATAAAAGTTTTTTAAATCGTCTTGATATACCAAATATATATATTAGATTTAATATAATTCATTTAAAAATAAAAAATTCAACTTATAAATCTATGTTTGACATTTTGGAATTCTTAGGGGTCCTTTTATGTAGAGTTAAAAAGGGGATTATCCAAAATAAATAAAACATCAAGGCCTTCATTCCATTCATAAATTATTTAAATCTATGTAATTTTTTTATTCAGATAAATATTATTTTCAATGATTATCTTTTAATTAATTTTACATAAGATTACTTTTAGTTTTTATTTTATTTTAAATTCAAAAACACATATTTTTATAAAATATAATCTAATTATTTCCATGGGATTCAACATTATACATGATTTTGGTATAAAATCAATTTTATGCTTAACAAAAGCATATTTTTTAAAATGATTTTTCATTCTATTTTGTGAAATTTTATTAAAATTAATTTTTACTACTTGTGAAAATTGAATCTTTGAAAATTCATTCTATATTTTATATCATAATTTAATATTTTGTTATTTGTTCTATTTAATTTTTATTAATATTAAATAGTAACAATTGTAACTATTTAACACCTCTGTAAAGGGTAAAATGATTTAAAATGGGTTAAAGAGTAGGGTAAGGTCTCAAAATCACTCATAACCTTGAATTTATTTCATTTAATGTGTTTATTTTGATGGAAGTCATCCTATATTTGGAAATGTGGAAATTTTATATCATTTTCTATTAATAATGACCTTTATATTATTTTAATTAAAGGATAATTAAAAAATGTCACTCTCTTTCTTTTAATTTATATGATATATTTTATTATGGTTAAAAATAAGTTATGAGAAGTTATAAGTGGTTATTATGAGTAAGAATAATTTTTTATTGATTTAAATTTATTTTTAATTTTTAGTGATGGTAAAATTATTTAAAACCCTTACACATCATTGATGTAGCGCTTGAGCAAGCGGGTGAAAAATCATAGTAAAGAGTTTTAAAATATTAAAAGATATGATTTTTGGAAAATTTAAACTTTTTAATAAATTTTATGGATCAAAATGAAAGGTAATTATTGTTTTAAATATTTAAATTCTAACTCCATGGTAATATTATTTTTTTAAGTCAAATTATATGCATTGTTCTGAAAATGACTTTAAGGATATTTTTTGATAAACAATATTTAATTACTTTCTAAAAATCATAAAAAACAAAATATTTATCATTTTAAAGGTAAATGGTGAATAATATCAACCATTTTCTATTAATAATCCTCTTTACCTTATATATTGACATTATTTACCCATAAATAATGAGTATCTTATTACGGAGGTGAGGTTTAAAGGGGTTAAAGGATAGGTTAACCCAAGATTTAAGTTTAAAAATAACACAAAACACTTGATTATATATCATTGATTGATTATATTTATATGTTAAACTTAATATAATAAATAATATGATAACTTTTATCCACATTACTTGTGGAAGACATATATTATATAATAAAGATTCCAGTATATATAATATTGACACTAACCTCACTTGTAAGAGGGAACCTCCTCTTCTCACTTATATAATCCACCTAACCCTTTGGATCGAAAAAAATATATTCAAATAACTTTCAAACCTCTTAAATCATGACCTATAAGTATTTTCCTCACCAAAATAGTATCCCAATAATGTTTAATGTGTAATACAAAGGAAGATACCTAAAGAATAAGTAATGCCCTTTATCAATCTATTTCGAGTTTCTTTCTTCTTTAACCTCCTCCAAGTTTTATATGACCATCATAAAATTATTAAATAATTATATTTAATATTAATAAATTTTTTAAGTTAATTTTAAATCCATTTTATATCTCATTTTTATCTAATATAAATTAAAACAAATATCATGTATACATACATACTATAATCTTTATGAAGTGGTGTATTATATTTTTCATCACCATATCTCATAAATGATAATATAGATAAATTTAATTGGAATAGATTATTTCTATAACATAACTGTGATTATTTAAATATAAACTAATATGTAAATTTTTTCACTTCCATTCATTGGAAATGATTATCTTTCTCATACGTACATGTGGACTACCATGTCTAAGAAGTAATGTGATTCATTTTCCATTTACATTTTATATGGAAGGATGTATGGAAATATTTAATTAATATATATGATATATGTTATATATTTTTTAATGTGAATTACTATTTATCTTTCTTTCATTCTATCCATCGAAAATTGAAAGCATCACTCATGCGTACGTGCAGACTACTACCTACATTAAGTGATGTAAATCAGTTTTCATCACCACCAAATATAAAGGATTATAAATGTGTATATTATGAATAATAATTATATTTATAATATTATGAAGACTTTATATATTATTAACCCATGAATATAGTCCAACTACCAATACCACTGAACAAAAAAATCCTGAAAAATATAAAAGTTAACACCTGAAATAATGATTTTAATAAAGAACTATTAATAAATAGGTGATAAGATGTTATACATGATCATATATGGTATTATAAATATTAATATAGTTTATTATATATATTTAATAAATTACCATTTATTATATCGGGGTTAATTTCACATACAAATCAATACAGGACTTAAGGTTAGGGTTTCTTGTCTCACTTTCATTTCTGTAAGAAATATTTCATATTCACCAATTTAATCTTTTTGGATGTGTATATAATACAGATAAATGTATTTAAAAATGATTTAAATGAATAATTTAGGGATTTACAAATCCATATATGTTTCTCCCTTTTATGAGGTTTTGATTTAGAGGTTACCAAAGATAAAATGGTTTATGTTACAATCTCAATTATTTTTAGGATTTTCTATGTTATATTAACATTGAAGGAAATTATATGATCCGTATATATGAAATAGTATATATTCTATTATACTCTATTTTTTCTATTTTTATAATTTTTTCCTCTCATTCTCATCTCTTTATTACTTATAGTGATAGAAAAAAACCAATAAAAGTTGACCATATTTTTTTTTTTTGATCAAGAATATTTATCTTCCATATATGTATACTTCAAATTGTTTTATGGTACCTTTTTCTATGATAATATATTTTAAAAAACTCAATTTAACAACCATTTTCATTCTTTACAAATGAGTAAATGTAATATTTTCAAATATTTTATGTATGAATCACTTTTGACTTTTTAAAAAAGTATAGAAGAATGTTATCTTATAATGTATACTGCATGAACGGATTTTCGCACCATAATTTTCATACATCATCATTAATATTACTTTATAAGTTAAAAAAATAAAGAAAATAATATTCCCATTTTTCTAGGAATTTTATTTTTAAAAGTTACCAAAAATGGGAGGTTTTTTCTTAATTTTCAATGTTTATTTTAAATGATTTTATAAAAGTTATTTTTTATCTATGTCAATAGTCTTTAAGGATCATTATGATTTAATATGGATATTCTATTATGATAAAATCCAATTTATTTCTCTAGATGGATTATGACGATGATTTTTGAAAAATGATTTCATGAAACTCAATTCTTTTCCATGGGTTAATTATAATATTATAAAATGAAAAAATATATTACCTTATGCATACATATATTTTGATTCCATTATGTCAAAGGTGGGTATAGAATTATATATATCTCTAATGAATTGGGTATATTATTTATTATTATTATGTGTATGTCAAAAATTATATATTGTGATTATGATATGCCCACATGGTTTAGGATTAATTTTTGATGATTTTTTATTCTTATAACCCATATATTTTTTTATAACAATGTTTTATCTCATGACTCATTATTTAGGATCTACGGACTATTGTGTATGAATTTTAACATTTATTATCATTATCTTTACCACTTATTATTATCTAATTCATACATATGATCATCAATAGATATCTATAATATTTACCCTTATTGAGAATTTAATCTCATCCATTCTTATGTTTACATTTCTCTAGGTTATGAAGAATGATATTTTGTAATATATAACTCAAAGTCTCTCATTTGTGTACAATTTCATAGGAGATATAAAATTATTCTTATTGAAAAATAAAATATGGTTATAAAGGTAAAAATATCAATTTTATCTGAAAGAAATGGGTTTTATTTTGTAAATGATTTTTCCTAGTTCTCTAAAAATATAAACCTAAAATTTATTTGGTATGTTCTGGATTCAAAATTGGATATTGATATTATAATTATGATGGAGAAAATGGGTCTCTTAAATTAGTATCAATTCTGATATGTTGGAAATTTGTTTTTAACATCAGAACATGGTGTATGGGTCTCAGGTTGTTTCAATTGGTATCAGAGTAGGTTTTGTTAGATTTCATGATTTTGAATTTATTAGATAAATATTATTTAAGAGTTAATAATTTCATTATAGTTTGATAAGTTTAAGTACTATTTTAATCAACATACATTTTAGGATTTATGTTATGGGATTTTAAGATAACAGTTGACATTTGGGGATATTTTTACTGGGTTTTAAAATATCATTGAGGTATATGTGACAGTTATGTTTGATAGGTGATTTAATGTGATGTTGTTCAAGAATAATTTTTTTATGGTTATAATTTGAAATAAATATGTAACCTTCAAGTTTAATATTTTCTTTTACGAAGAAGTAATTATGGTAAATGGGAATAAAGGAGTATCACATTTTGGGAATATATGATATCGAAAAGAGATTTGGTGACTAAGTGATTAATGTTTTATTATGAGGTTCAATGTATTGGGAATAATATATTATTATGGTAAACATATAATTATTTTTTAGGATGGGATTTTTAATGTCTCGACCTGGTTTCCACACACCCGTGCCCCGAGTTTGTTGGCTAGATGCCCTCAAGCATGCCTCCCCATTTGCTTGAGGCTTCCGACTAGTAGTGAGGGTCCAATATCGATCATGTGGATATTATACCATATTTATCAAAGTAGAAAAATAGTGGAAATGAAATAAACGACAAAAAAATATATAACCAATAACCAACCAACCAGTATCACATGATGAACAAAACAAAAAATACAATATTCAAAAAAAATGTATATATGTCCTGCCAAGTGCGTATAAAGTGTAAATATGAAAAAACAAAAATAATTAATGACACTAAAAACTTTTAATAAGGACCTAATACTATGTCGAGTTCCCTCATCCACACTCCATTCTGATTCATTCATCTAAAATATTTCTCTTGCCCTCATCTTATCCTGTAAACCTGAAATCTGTGTGGGTATAGATCTGGAAGCCAGAGTAGGGTGTGAGTATAACTCATTAGGCCACCACCAATGGTGTCTAAAACAATATCTAGTCTATAATAGTGTATATAGTTTTATAAATAATAAATCACAAGCAATAAATTATTTTACATTTATTCAATTACTCTTCATTTAACCATATAAACCCCCAGGTTCCCAAGGACACCCCAACCCTAAATACCTACTTTGCCTTATTTCGGAGTCTAAGCCATTTCAAAATATAACACTTTTCATTTATCATTCATTTCAATTCATGCCATGGACAATTGGAACCATAGTCAAATTCGAACACATATATATATAACATAATTTCTATCACCCCATGCATATTTGGAGCCTCAACCCTTGTCCCATACTCATATATCATATGAGTATTTGGAACCTCAGTCCCTTTTCCACGCACATTTATCACACATGGGTATTTGGAACCTTATAATGTGTCCCATACTCTTTTATCACACTGGAAATTTTTAGGCAGTAGGTCATGTCACATATACGTTTATCAAATCAATTTATCACTATGGGCTATTGATGCAGCTAACCATTCCCTAAAATTGAATATCACCAACACATATATATCACCTATATCACATAATATAATGTTAATCAATATTAACATTATTATCACAATACACAATCAAAACATATGATAATTAATTCAATAATTAATTAATCCAATTTCATCAATTTCATTATCAGAACAATTCACATTAATTAATTCAACAATTAATAAATCCAATTCAACAATCTCAATATCCTCATAATTAATTAAAAAATTAATTATTCTAATTCAATCACTACATAATCATAACAATTCCCATTAATTGATTCAACAATATTAGTATCTGCATAATAAACTCAATAATTAATTATTATAAATCAATCAATTTCATAATCACAACAATTACCATTAATTAATTTTACAATTAATATAAAAATTCAACAATCTCAACATCTCCATAATTTATTATTACAATTCAATATATTAAATAATTTAATTAATTACCATTAGTTATTTCAATAATTAATTAATCCAATTCAATAATCAAAATATCCCCTAATTAATTAAACAATTAATTATTCAAATTCAATAAATTGAATAATCATAATAATTCCCATTAATTAATTTGATAATTAAAAAATCCAACTAAAAAATATCATAATTAATTAATTTTACAAATTACATAATTTAGTTTAATAAATTCAATTTCTAAACATCCAATATAAATTCTACAATTAAATAAACATAATTAAAATCAAGATTTTGGGATTTGAATAACAGAACCTCTACCTCAAATCATTGATAGGAGATCACCCAAAACAAATTCCCCAAATTGAAATGGAAAGGTAAAACCCATGACGAAGAATGATATATTGAATGAAATATTAGAAACAAGATCAAATGTATCAAGATATATCAAACCTTGATCTAGATATAATACACATAGTTTAAAATTCTCTTCAAAGGATGGGATAAGAATATGAGAAAGACAGAAAGACAAACGAGGTGTGATTATCATACTAGGAGAGGTGTGGATCTTCAATATGGGATTAGAACCATCAAGAATGGAGGTCAAGAGACTAGGAATTTATCTAAGAACCTCCGAAAATAGAGGATTATGTTAGGGATAAGTTGGGTCATATTAGGGTGATGTATGGGGGGTTTTGGGTTTTAAAATGTAATTTGAATGTTAATTAAAACTTCATGCACTATTTCCTAGACAAGAGTGCATTATTTTCCAAAATTTTCACTTTAATTCAAAATATATTCTATATGGGGGTTCATGGTTACCCCTAATGTTGTTCACTATATGAAAAAACATGTGTTAGCCATGTGAATACACTCTACTTGGGTTTTCACGGTTTGCTGGGTTGGGTGGATGATTTGGTGGAACTGTGCACTAACCATGTATATCCCCTCCTCTTTCCATTATTATCCAATTTTACCCAAAACCTACCAAAGGTAAAACCCAAGAAAGATATAATCAATAAATGTTAAATGAATATTTTCAAAAGACCTCGAGATGCCTCTCGAAAAGGTTGGGATCTTACAATCCCACCACCTTATAACAGCTCATCCACAAGTTATACTCCCAAGCATCTCTAATATTACGAGTCATAAAATATGGGGCTATAAGCCCACATAGGTGATTTTCTATCCCATGTTTCCTCCTGAACATTCCCATGTTGCCAAAATACATGAACTATCGACATGGCCTTCCCATATAACTCTTCCTCACTTCGATCCAAAACATGCAACAGATGCTCCTGAAAGGATGCATCAGTATCTAGATCAACATTATCTATAATGATCACATTAGAAGTGTTAGGGTGATACCACTAAATATGTGACACATGATAAAAACCATGCATAGAACTGTACCTTTGTGGAAGATCCAATCGATATGCCATTATCCCGATTCTCTCCACAACCTCAAATGGTCCAACAATCTTGGGTGCCAACATGCCCTGCCTTTGTATCCTATGGTATCCCAATGTAGGCAATTCCTGAAGGAATAAATGATCAACCTCTTCAATCTCTAGGGTTCCTCGGCATCTATTAGCATATGAATTTTTTCTACTATTATTTGTAGCTATATGCTTCCAAATAAACTGAACCTACTTTGACATCTCCTTCACGAGACTCAATCCCAATAGTTCTAACTCACCTAATTCCATCCATCATATAGGTGATATTAATAATATACCATAAAGATCCACATATGGGGTCATCTGTATAGTTACATATTAAATGTTTTATAAGAGAACTCTACAAAATCTAGGTGCATCTCCCATGTCCCACCAAATTCTAGGATACACACCCAAAGTATATCCTCAAGCACCTGTATCATACGCTATGACTAGCCATCTATCTTTTGGTGTAATTTTGTACTCAATAAAATTTGTGTACCATGATCCTTTTGTAAGTCCTTCCAGAAGTGCAAAGTAAAATGTGATACACAGTCTTAAATAATAATTCATGGCACCTTGTGCATACATACTATCTCCTGAATGTAAAAGTCTCTTGACTGGTCCATTGAGAATGTCTCACATATAGGTAATAAATGTTATAACTTTTTAAAATATTTCACAATTACCCAAATAGCATTATTCTTCCATGTAATCCTCATGATACCAACTAAAAATCCAATTTAATCTCATTCCACTTCCATTATGGAATGGGAAATGACTGTAGTAAACCACCATGTCATTGATGCTAAACCCTTCACCTATTGAAAGGTGTAGCATTGCTTCATAAACCCTTCTATATCTTTTTTCATGCCTAGCCACCAAAACTAATAACTTAGGTCATTGTACATTTTTGTTACTCTTAGATGAACCTTCCACTTTGAGGCATAAAATTCCACATTAGCTTCTTCCTAATATTGATAGACAGAACAACTTGATTCCTAATATAGATGATATATTCCTCATCCATGGTCCAACCTATATGTGACAACCCACATTCAAGGATTTACCTCAAGGGAAAACATTCCAGATCTTTATATTGTGTGTTCCTAATCCATCACAAAATTGTAGACTCCACTGAAACTAATATGGCATTCATCTTCTCCAAGCTCTCATGAACCACAACATGTATTTCTATTAGTAATGCCATCATCTTCTACTCAGCACTATACTTCTGAAAACCATGACTCTATGTTTTACTACATGATGATTTAGTAACACTATTTTTCTTTATGGTCATATATTATAGTTAAATGTATAAATACATCATATACTCAACCCATATCTTCTACTATATATTCAATTATTTCTATGAAAATATATACATTAATCTCTTGTGATTCTTATATATAGTAAACATCTCACCCAATAGATAATGCCACCAACACTTCAAGTATTATACCACTATAAGTAATTCAAGGTCATGTGTAGGGTATTTTCACTCATTTCGCCTCAACTATTAAGGCTCATATTCCACAACTCAATCTCCCTACATCAACAATACTCCAAACCCTATCCGCTAAGGATCACAAAAAACCATTTACTCCTCCCTGGACTTAGGTAGGATTAATATTGGTTTAATTTTCAAACACTTATTTAAATCTTAGAAGGAATTCTCACATGCCCAAAACCATTCAAACCTTACTACATTCTTGGTCATGTCCTAAATTGGTGCTTCTAAATGGTAAAATCCCTAGATATTCCTCTGATAATAGATCACTAATATAAAAAATCTACAGATAATGAAAATATTCTTCAGTTTCTCCTATGAAACCATGACATGTATATTATCTAGTTCCACTGGCACACCTTCCTCAAATATAATGTGACTAAATAAGTGTACCCGATAAATCCAAAACTAAAACTTAGATATCTTGGTATATATTTGATGATCTATTGGTGTAATTAGTATTATTTCAAGATGATAGGAATTATTTTCATGAGTCTTATAGTGCACCAAGATTTCATCAAAAAACACTACCACAAGCAGATCTAGGTATGGGTGAAATATTCTATTCATCAAGGCCATAAACATTGTTGGTCCTTTCATCAGCCCAAAAAGCACCTCAAAAAATTCATAAAGTCCATGTCTTCTTATGATATCAGTCTTTTATATATCATAAGGTCAAATAATCAATTGATAATACCCTTATCTCAGGTTAATCATGGAGAAGAAGAAAGATCCTCTTAACTGGTCGAACAGATCATCAACATGTAGAAGAGGAAATTAGGTCTTCAAAGTCATCTAGTACATCTTTTAGTAGTCAACACATAAGTGTAGAGTCCCATCAACCTTCTTTACAAACAAATATTGGAGAACCCTGAGGTGACATACTCATGGATTAAACCCTTGTCCATTAACTCTTCTAGATAAATCTTGAGCTCCTGAAGCTCTATTAGTTCCATTTTATATGGTGGAATATAAACCCACTCATCCCTAAGAATGAGCTTAATTATAAATTCCACATCTATCTCAAGTTATATCACTATGAATTATTTAAGAAAAATATATTGAAACCTATCAACTAGAGATGGAAAAAATCATTCCTTTTAGCCCCATCATCCAGAAAATGAATTTTGGCCTGGGTGGTGACCTCCCCAGTTACTGAAGAGGCCTTGCATGACCCACCTGGATATCCCACTCATCATAATGAATATGCTTGTCACCCTCTAGAAACATAAAATGTCACTCTCAATTAGTAAAAATCAATATGGACTTGGCATGATACTAACCATTCCATACCCATAATTAGGTCAAATCCTAACATATCAAGGACATAAATAACCAATATAAAATGATACTCCCCAATATCAAGAAAACTCCTTTTGCAAAAACAGATATCTCTCGGTCTTACTCCTAAAGGTGTATTGATCGTCATCACCCTGCTCAAAAAATCCACTGTCAGACTCAACCCATTCATGAGATAAGAAGATATAAAAGAATCGGAGACAGTATTATCAAATAAGGAAATATAAATAATAGAATCTAAAAGAAAAAATATCTCTAACATTCGATGATTCAGCCATGTTATCCACAAGTGTAGACTGAACTTCATGAAATTGTCTTATCTCTCTTCCATGTGATTTAGTCTAAGTCCTGTAGGATACACCACTCTATTGATACAGGTTATCTTTCCCAAAAAAACCATGTACACTGCCTCTACTTAAAAGGCTAGTATAACTCTAGATTCCATACTGATACGGTGTAGAAGATCCACTTCCAACACTCAGATTCTACCTAGCTACCCTATCATTACTGATCTGTCATAGTTTCATGCAAAAATTATGTAGATTTCCCATCATGATGCAATATCAACACTTTACTATTGGTCGGGCGAGTGTCTATGATTGTGGAATAGCATACCACAAGGGTGTAATATCACTTGGGTAATATCATGAGTAACTGATCCTTCCCCCTAGACACTCTTCTTATCCATACTCTAGTCAATATTCTCATAATTATGTTTCCTACCCTTAGAAGATGAACCACTTACTTTTCTAGTAGAAACCACCTTTCCTCAATTAGAATACTCCTTAATGTTACCTTCAGCTATTTGAGTATGATCTATAACCTCAACAAAATTTATTAACAAAAATATGTTAACCTTGTACTTAATATCACATTTAATTTCATCCATGAAATGCCATTCCTTAGTTGTCTCATCCCTTTCCAATGCTATATGAAAGCACTATTGGTTTGTAAATCGACTAGCATAGTTCGTCATGGACATACACCCATGAGTCAAATTAATAAAATCATCAACTTCTCCTTTATGGGGGTATCTAGATAAAATTTATCTAGGAACTTTTCTGAAAAATTATTCCATACCATACAGTTTGTCAGCCCATTCTATGCATGAACATCCCACCGGTACTTTGCTAATCCTAGTAACATATAAGCAAAAAACTTGACCCGCTTCTTGGAAGGAGTATTTAAATGTTAATGCATTTTTTGGATGGACTCAATCCAAAACTCTACGGCCTTAGGTTCATCCTCTCTGGTGAAGGTCATAGGGTGATGAAACTGAAACTCCCACATCTGGTCAAACATACTCTTCACAACCTGCTCTAGGTATCTCTCTATAAACAGCACAAACCGTTCAAAGTTATCATGGAACTTATCTCATAATTCTTCACTCGACAGTATCTTTTCCTCATGTTCCACTATTTGAGGATCATCTCAAACCATTTCCTTATGTCATCCTCTCAATAAGAATCTTCTTGGAGGAATATCTCAACAGTGTCAAACACGTGTCTTAGGAAACATAACTCACCTTTAACACATTTAACAAGATGGTCTCAAAAAATACATAACAATTCATTTACCTAATCCCTTCCACACAGTCAAGACTGATGTGCTATCAATACCCTAAACCATCGAACATCTAGGACATGGTTAGAAAAGGTTAAACTCATTCTCATATTCTACCTTCTCATTATACCCCAAATTTCCCATTTCTATTTATAAATACATGCATAATTTTCCATTTTCAATTCATATTAAGATCATTTTTCAATTAAATTATACAAGAAAATAAAAGCACAATCATAAATTGAATTACCCAAAAACCTTCTTTTCCCATGCTTGCTTAAAATAATGCATCTCACATGACCATACTGAGTGCCTAGAATGATGAATAAATAAATAACTCTCATTTAATACCATGCCATGGGTAAAATATTTAAAATATCATAAAAATTAATCGCATCACACATAATGTGTATCACTCGAGGTAAAATATCATCAATTGTAACAACAAACACCAATAACAACAATCCCACCCTAGGTAATTGACCCTACCCTCACACATGGGTCAGCTAATCCCATGAATGATCTCTTAACCAAGTCTTGACTCAAACTATTATTCTTTCTAAATTTCTAAAATTTTATGAAAAAAGAAAAATAGAAAAAAAACTCTTTTGATACCACTTTGTAACATCTTGAACTAGGTTCCACTCACTGACTCCCTAATCCAGTCAGTCACATGACCTCAGGCATGCCTCCCTATATGCCCGAGGCTTCCAACTAGCAGTAAGGGTCCAATATCAATCATGGGGAGACATTACACACTTTATTAAAGTATCACAATGATTTAAAATAAATATACAAAAGATATAATCAACAACAAACCAACCAGTATCACCTGATATCCAAAATTGGAAATACAATATCCAAAACTAAATAATAGAAATGACATGCTAAGTATGTGTCAAGTGTAAATATGAAAACCCAAAAATAAATAAATATACTAAAAACTCTCAAGCGGATCCCAATACCATATCTGATTCCCTCATCCATGCTTCATTCTGACTCATCAATAAAAGATATGGCTCTTTCCCTTATCCAATCCTTCTACCATGAAATCTATTTGGGTACCGATCAGGAAGCTCGGTTAGGATGTGAGTACAACTCATTAGTACATCACCAATGGTGTCTGTAACAATATCCATTCAATAACAATGTATTAGTTGTATAAATAATAAAGTAAAATAAATAAATTAAACATATTGCTTTTATTCAGTTACTCTTTATATGAATACATAAACCCCTTGGTTCTGGAGGACACCGGAACACTGAATAACTACTTTGTCCCACGCAGGATTATGAAACATTTTACAATATCATAGTTACCATATATCATTCAAATCAATTCATGTCACATCCAATTGTAACCATATTCTAATGCCAACACATGGGTTTTGAACATCGTGTCTAACACCCCATGGATATTTGTAGCCTCAGTCCCTATCCCACACCTCAATGTCACATGGGTATTTAGAGCATCATTATCAATCCCAAGCTCATATCTCATATGGGTATTTGGAGCCATATTCCCTATCCCACACATATTTATCACACATGGGTATTTGGAACCTCCGTCGATGTCCCACACTCATTTATCACAATGGGATTTTGATCAACTAGACCATGTCCCACACATGTTTATTAAATCAATTTATCATTATGGCCTTTTGATGCAACAAGTCATATCCCACACACGAATATCAAAATCACATATATATCTCATTATTCAAGGTTAATCAACATTAACCTTCTTATCATAGACCACAATCAAAACATCTATTAATTAATTCCTTAATTAATTAATCCAATGTAATAAATTTCTTAATCACAACAATTCCAATTAATTAATTCAACAATTCATTAATCAAATTAAATAATCTCAATATCACTATAATAAATTCAAAAATTATTTATTTCAATTCAATCAATTTCATGATCACAACAATTCCCATTAATTAATTCAACAATTAATAAATCCAATTCAAAAATCTCAATATCACCATAATTAATTCAAAAATTAATTATTCAAATTCAATCAATTTCATAATCATAATAATTCCCATTATTAATTATAAAATTAATAAATCCAGTTCAACAATATTAATATCTCATTAATTAATTAAATGATTAAATATTCCAAGTTAATCAATTTCATAATCATAACAATTCACATTAATTAAATAAATAAATAAATAATCCAATAAAACAATTTGAATATAACATAATCAATTCAAAATTTACTTATTCCAATACAATCAATTCTATAATCAAAAATAATTTCAATTAATTATTTCAAAAATTAATAAATACAATTCAAATATACATTAATTAATTAATTTACCGATTAATTAATTAAATTAAATAAATTTAGTTGTTAATCATCCAATATAAATTCTACAATTTCATACACATAATTGATATTAAGACTCTAGAAATTTAATAATAGACCACCAACCTCAAATTGTTGGCAAGAAATCGCCAAATGGAATTTCTTCCAATTGAAACACAAATATCAAACCAAAAATAAAGAATGAAATATTGAATCAAATCCTAGAAACACGATAAAAAAATCAAGATCCATAAAATCTAGATCTAGATCAAATACCAATAGGGTAAAGCATCCTTTCAAATTATGAGAGAAGAATGGGAAAAATAAGAAAATCCAACCAGGATGAGATTCTCTAAGTAAGTGAGGTATGGATCTTTAATATGGTCTTTGAATCGTCAACAAAGGAGGTTTATATCATTAATAATATATTCAAGAAGCTCCAAAAATGAGAGGAATATGTTAGGGCCAAGTTGGGTTGAATTGAGGTGAAGTCTAAGGGGTTAGGTGTTTTAAAATATGATTTTCGGGATAATTAAAATAGAACACATGGTTTCCTAGGTAGGTGTGCATGGTATTCAAAATAATGTTCCATAAATCTGTGCCTTTTCTATGGGGCGGTTCACAGTAACTTTTAAAAGGGCACACAGTTTGACAAATTGTGTGTCAGTTCTTCAAATTCTCTAAGTATAGGTTCGCACGGTTTGCTGGGATGAGCGCACAGTTTGGGAAAACATTGATCCAACCATTCATAACCCCTCTGGCTTATAAAATCCACTAATTTCACCAAAAAAACTTCCAAGGTAATCACCAATCAAGATATACTCAAAAAAAAAAATTAATACCTGAAAAATAAGCTTGAGATACCTCCAGAAAAGGATAGGATTGTAGTGACCCGAAGCTTGACGTACATGGAAATTACATTACTTTAGCGGAATACTTAATACATAACAAAAACAGACACACAAGGACCGTAATAGTTTAGTGTCTTTGAAAACATGGAATGTAATCTTCTAATCGTGGTGAAAGATCTTCAACAACTCCCATAAAGATCATTCCCTTTTTTTCTTACCTAAAACCTTTCTTTATATCCTGGGGAAAAGAAAACATAAAAAGGGTGAGCTCAAATGCTCAGTAAGGGTAAGCATGTATAAAATAAAACATACCATATACATTTGAACTTAAAAACATGAACATAATGTTTAAACATCAAAATCTTGAGAAATGACATAAAACATGGAAGTACGTAAGGCATAGATCATAAAGAAACATTAAGAATGAAAAAATATCATGGGAATAAAACATGTAATTGTGGCATCCATTATGCACATGTAATGATTTCCATAGTAGCCAAGGCATTGGTTTCAAGACCATCTTAGTGGACAAAGTCCCATTCTGAATCGAGTTCACTCCTCGTTTCAGTCCGGTAACACTGAACCGGATTAACTTACCGTTCCAGCCATGTCTATCTCATGAGATATAAAATCTTTACCCAATGTATTGGAGGGAGATATAGTTCCCACCAATCTCATAATGAAATCATTCTTACTTGTGCCACAAAATAAACATACATCATTCATAATAACCCAACGAATAAAATGGGTTTCATAAACATCATCCCATCATCACATAATCCATATAAAATAAATGGATATCATTTCATAATAATAAAAGTGAAACCATGTCAATCATAGAGACATTACACTTGAAACATACACATATGAAATAATTTCATCTTAGATGGAAAATGGTTTTGATAAAACACTTGAAATGAATTCTTGAGGAAAATATCCTTTCTTCTTCAAAATCAATTTCTTTTCACAAAACGTCATGAAATTTTAAAAGAAAGATAATTTTTTGAAAATAGTCTTGAAATATTTTGGAGGAGGAATCATAAAAATAAGGCTTTATAAAACTGTAAAAATCCATTCGTGCCGTATAAGTTAAAAAAACATTCTTCTTGAACTTTTATCGGAAAAGTCAAAAAGTACCTCGTAACGTAAACAAAAGAAAGATTCCTTAAATACCATGTAGTAAAAGTAAAAATGGGTAAAAATGAAATTAAACATACATAAAAACACTTTTAGAAAACATGGACATGGATGATAACAATAACCCCGGTAAATACTTACATATAAGCAATCTCGGATAAAAAAAATGAGATTTGAACAATTATCCCTTACCTTAGGTCTGATTTGCTTCGTAAGTGTCTGAACCTCCTGTATAATAATTTAAATAATGTCATTGACTTATTCCAAAATCATACTCATTGTTATGATATCATATATGGTTCACTTATGACTTTATTTTACCCGTTCTTTTGTAAATTCCATGTTAAAGAGCGTTTTGGGTAAAATTGTTTAATTTTTCGTCCGTGTTTTTACTTGTAATTATTCATATGATTACTTAGATCATGATTAATTAATTCCAAAATGTAAAACATTATTTATATATAATATATATTTAGAATATACATATATATCATAGATCGATAAATGGAATGAAATACACCGTTCATGGAGACGGTAGGTCGTACGTACGCATGAATGTTGTTTTCATTTCCTCATTGAATTGAATGGAATTAATTGGATGACATACATATATATATATACATAAATCCAGTATCATTATTATGTCATATATTTCATGATTACTGATTATATATACTTTATAATTATTTATGAATGGTTAATCATTGAGAATGAATCTCATCGCGTCGTGGAGACGGTATTCCGTACGTACGCACGAGCGATGATATCGTTCTCATGATCGTGGAATTATATTGGAGTGTATGTATACTATTACAGAATCAATATCACTTTATAATAATCATATATAGTTATTATTTACACCATTATACCCATCCAAGTAAGGTGGTGGTGGAAAATAGATTACACCACGGCGTGGAGACGGTATTCCGTACGTACGCACGCGCGGTGATTTCTTTTTCCGTAGGATGGATAGATGGTGAAATAGGTCTGTTTCATACTTATAATAACATATAAGTATATGAGTTATACTGAAGTTATTACTTCATAATGAAACAACCTAAGAAGAAGAAGTGGAAGAAGAAATAAAGGTGAAAGAATCGGTAACGGAAATTACCTCTTCTTTGTAGTGCCTCTTTGAGACCTCCTCTTAGGGCACTAAAATTGGTCTTTGAAGAAGACCAGGACCTCTAGGATGTTTCTAGGGAAGTGGAGAAGATAATTTTTCAGGGTTTTTCCTAGCTTTAATGCTCAAAGTGGTTTGTGGAAGAGAGGGAGGAGGTTCCCTTTTATAAGGGAGGAGAGGGGGCCCTTCGGAATTCTTAAAAATATTAATTTATAATAAATTTAAACCCACTTAAAAACCTCCCAAAATGACTCATATTCGAATATTAGATGATATAGGGTTGTAATCTCATCAACCAATCAAATTTATACATGTTTGGGTCTTATTTTAAACGTTATCATTTTGATTTATCCTTATTTAATCTATTTATGTTTATTTGTGGTAATAAAATTCTAAATTTTAAATTATAACAAATAATAACTTATTTGTTGTGAATTTTCCATATTGTTTAATTTATAACATTATAGACCATATAAATTTAAATTTATAATTTTTAAATATCTTTGTGATTTTTAAACAATTTTATAATATGTTATTATTATAAAATAACAATAGTGTCAATTTTGACACTATTCATTTATTTGAATTTAAATAAACTATATACAGAAGATATGTTCGAAATAAAAGCTTTAATAGATTCATAAAAGGTCATATGTATCTATAAAATTAGTGTATCACATTAAATAGTTCATATAATATTTACTTAATTATTTTTAAAACCATTTATTTGGTTTATCTCTTAATAAAATAATTACTACAACATTTTTGTATAATTATTTAATATACTGATTTGTTGCATAAAAATTAAAAATAAAATCCTATGATGAATATAAATCTATTACCTTTAACAATAATACTTTTACTAGAATTTATCATCTTAAAATCAAAATATTTAAATTGTTATATTTATTAAATTATGAAGGTGACAACTTTGGCATCATTTAAGATAAAATAATATAAGTGTCATAATCACTTTTATAAGGCTCCAAACGGTTATATATTAGGTCCTTGGATGATTAAGGTGTAGATATACACTACCAATAAGTTTTTTTCCGGTTTGTGGGCCTTTTAATGGGTATTATTATTTCAATAAAAACTATATTATTGATTTTTCACTAAATAAATAATTTCTGCATCATTAATGTATCACTATTAATGACAATTATTTAATCCCAAAAAATTATAAATAATAATCATGATGTAGATATTGTTATTATATTTCTTGATACTATTCATGTTCTAAGTTTTATGATGTTTATCACTAAATTAAAATTATTATACTTATAATATTTAAGAGAGTGACATGTTGTCACTTTCTTTGATTTTAATAATAATTAAATTATTTTCATGGTAAAAAGTCCATAAAATGAATCTAATCTGACCCTTAGGTTATATGGGTCTACTTTTAGCCATCCAATAGAATTTTGGCATGTGTTAGGGTAATTTTATAATATTATATTTAACCTTAATTACCCGATTTACCTTTAACTATGGTAAATAAAATTTACCGTAGTTACTATTCATAATTCCCAAAAATAAAAATTATCTTATTAACATAATTTGGACCCACTGATTCTAAATATGGAATCCATTTTTCCAAATTCAATACACAAAAGTTTCTGAAATTAAATTAAAATTAATCCCGTTGTCGAAAGAAAATGGGTTTTTCTTTAAAACATTGCAAAAGATTGAATTGATTTAACCTACGAATTTAATGTAAAATCAATGCTAATGACATAAATTAAATTAAATGTTAAAAATATATTCTATTTATACTTTAAAACCATTAAATATTATAATTTATCCATATAAATTATTGCGATGAAAAAGGTTGTTGTTAATTAAAATATAGCGTGTTTTTACTATTCATCAAAATATGAAAGTTACCAGAATAATATGAAAAATTTATCCAAAGTAAATTTTTATTTCTTGATTCCAAAGAAGAATTTTATTTTTTAAAATTGAACTTATATACATGTAAAAAACTAGATTTAAAGTGGGTGCTCCATCAAAAGGCGGCAAAACTGCATTTTTTGAAAAATACTTATTTTACTTGAAAAGTTTATTTTGTTCTTATAACATGTTCTAGAAAATGTGTAAGATGAATAATAATGTTATAAAATTCAAAATTTTAGTTAATACTATTCATAATGGCTATTTCATAATAATATTATAATAATATATCGTTGTTTAGTAAAACCCAGTACTGCGTACAACACACGCTGTCGAGGAAGGTCGCGATTGTGTGTAATGCAAGTCAAGTCAGGGTTGCGTGTTGTGTAAGAATCCTTAGTTGTTTCTTATAATAGAATCAAACCATATTTCATTTATACATTGAATATATATATATATATATATATACTCAATGTTGCGTAGAATAACTATTATCAAAATTGTTTGTAACACGATCCAAGAATAGTGTTGCATATACTGCAAGGTAATACAGTGTTGCATATAGTGCAAGGTAATATTGGTGTAGCATACAACACAAGAAATTAATGAAATTAAAAGAATATTTTTCATAAAATCTTGGGGTGTTACATTCTACCCCCCTTAAAATGAATTTCGCCCTCGAAATTCGTCGGGGTTATAAATGGTTTACTTCTCGAAAGTTTGTTTAATAGAAACCCACATCTTAAAAAGGAATACCAAAACATGGCTTTAAAAACTAAAGTATGAAATGTAACGGTTACCCAAATTAACTCATCACTAGGTTTCCACGTAGGAGAACATAGGTGAAAATATGGATATGGAAGAAAAATCTAACCATCAAGTTCTGATGGAGAGTGGTAGAGAACATGGCTATAAAAAAGCCAACAATCACAAAGCTATTGATTTGTGATGATCTAAGGTACCATCTGATTCATAGGATATAAGGGAACTAGGACAACATTTTTGGTTTTCAAGATCATTTCCCTAAATTTGATGAATTAAAAGATATAGTTGCATGATTTTGGTACAATCTCACTGTTGTTCATGAATTGAACAATTTCCACTTCATCCCTTAAAGAAATGAAGTTGAATTTGTTATTAGTGATGTGTTAGCAGATCATGTGATAGAATGATGGATCATTCCATCTCTTTCAAACAAAAGGTTAGCAAAAGTTATAAGTCCATCTTATGGTTAGATTAATCGTATATGGTTCCAAAAATGAACTTATACTTAATATATCATACCGCTTAATAAAATAAAACTAGTTTCTACTAACCAGGGACTTCCTGTAGGCCAGTGGTAGGAGATAAAGGCCAGTCGCACTTCGGTTGTGGGTTCGATTCCCACAACCTTGTCTGACGCGATGGGTTGTCGCCCATCCTGCAGGTTGTCCTTTTTCTAAAACTATGTTACTATAACATCCCATCAATAATATCAAAAAAACTTCTATCCTTAAACAATACTAACTTATGCCCAACATAATCCATTCCAATCTTTAGGCTTATCCATAATACTACAGTCCACTCTCATAATATGGTGAAAACAATTACCAGAGATTTAATACCATCGTTGATCCCCATATATCATAAGATATGTCTTTTTGGTCACATTCCAAACATTTGAAGGCCTTAATCATGTATTCTCTTGAGAAATGAATACCCATTGAACCTTAGTGAAAACATGAATGCAGTTAAAAGTTAACACTTTGCACATACCAAAATCCTCAAAATTCTATATACTCAAACCATGATATCGCATAGTCCTTATATCAATCATGAGCTCATGAATACAATCAAACATCTCATTATCTTCTTATTCCTTCATTATGTGCATATCATCTACTTTACAAAAATATCTGAATAACCTTCCATGGTTACTGGTACCATTCAACATATACTTTCAAATACTTTTAGGAAAAACAATAGTGTAAAAATCCTTAAATGATCATTTATTCCATAGTACCATTAACTATACAACATAACTCTCGATAAACATACAATCATTCCACTACCTTCTAAAACAACTGACTGAGCTTCAACACTTCTTTCAGCTCATATATCATTTGTAGTCTCCTCATCATCATCCACATAAATACTACCCATATAACCATGCTGATTCTCTTCATGAGATTTTCCATTAGGGCATTGGTTTGCATAATGCATGTACATTCCAAATTTAAAACATCTAATCATTGTTGATGTCGTAGAAATACCATTATCCTTGTCCATGGTGTTAACTGAACCTTTTCCTTTTCACTTACTGGCTTTGTTTCCTTCTTTTCCACACCCAAAGCATCTTGCAGTTCCTTTGAAACAATCTCCCTGATGCCACTTCCCACATGATTTACATGAGGGAAATTGAACTTTCTTTCCTCTATGATCATCATGAAACTCCATCTTTCTCTTATTATCTGAGTCGGTAGACTTACCAAAGTTGAGATTATTGATCATATTATGAGATTTCTGATTAGGCATAATAACTATTTTTGGACTTCCAGATCCCGTTTCATTTGGTTTCTCATGAAGAAAATCATTCCATTGTCCGTCATATCCTCCATTATCATGAATCTTCCTGTTTCCAGCCATTTTCTAAAACCTAAAAAGAATAGCGTGAGAGGAAAAAATCATGCTAGGGAAAACAACACAGTAAAGGGGGAGCACCCTCAATATCTAACATCTTAGGTTAAAATCTAAGATCGTTACCGTAGTTCTAGGACTATATCCTATACGTATTCTTATCCTTAGGTAAATCCCTAGACATACCTTAGAAATATCTCTAGGGATCTTACTAAAGTTTTCGCATCCTAGTTTCCAAAGGTTGACTAATCCTTTCCTCTGATACCAACTGTAGAGACCCGAATCAAGATGTACAAGGAAATTACATTACTTTAGCGGAATACTTAATACATAACAAAAACAGACACACAAGGACCATAATAGTTTAGTGTCTTTGGAAACTTGGAACGTAATCTTCTAATCGTGGTGAAAGATCTTAAACATCTCCCATAAAGATCTTTCCCTTTTTTCTTACCTAAAACCTTTCTTTATATCATGGGGAAAAGAAAACATAAAAAGGGTGAGCTCAAATTCTCAGTAAGGGTAAGCATGGATAAAATAAAACATACCATATACATTTGAACTTAAAAACATGAACATAATGTTTAAACATCAAAATCTTGAGAAATGACATAAATCATGGAAGTACGTAAGGCATAGATCATAAAGAAACGCTAAGAATGACAAAATAGAATGGGAATAAAACATGTAATTGTGGCATCCATTAAGCACATGTAATGATTTCCATAGTAGCCAAGGCATTGCTGCCAAGACCATCTTAGTGGACAAAGTCCCATTTTGAATCGAGTTCACTCCTCGTTTCAGTCTTGTAACACTGAACCGGATTAACTTACCGTTCCAGCCATGTCTATATCATGAGATATAAAATCTTTACCCAATGCATTGGAGGGAGATATAGGTCCCACCCATCTCATAATGAAATCATTCTTACTTGTGCCACAAAATAAACATACATCATTCATAATAACCCAACGAATAAAATGGGTTTCATAAACATCACCCCATCATCACATAATCCATATAAAATAAATGGATATCATTTCATAATAAGAAAAGTGAAACCATGTCAATCATAGAGACATTACACTTGAAACATACACATATGAAATAATTTTATCTTAGATGGAAAATGGTTTTGATAAAACACTTGAAATGAATTCTTGAGGAAAATATCCTTTCTTCTTCAAAATCAATTTTTTTTCACAAAACGTCATGCAATTTTAAAAGAAAGAGATTTTTTTGAAAATAGTCATGAAATATTTTGGAGGAGGATTCATAAAAATAAGGCTTTATAAAACCGTAAAAATCTATTCGTGCCGTATAAGTTAAAAAAACATTCTTCTCATACTTTTAACAGAAAAGTCAAGAAGTACCTTGTAACGTAAACAAAATAAAGATTCCTTACATACCATGTAGTAAAAGTAAAAATGGGTAAAAAGGACATTAAACATAAATAAAAACACTTTTAGAAAACATGGACCTGGATGATAACAATAACCCCAGTAAATACTTACATATAAGCAATCTCAGATAAAAAAATGAGATTTGAAAAATTATCCCTTACCTTAGGTCCAATTTGCTTTGTAAGTGTCTGAACCTCTTGTATAATGATTTAAATAATGTCATTGACTTATTCCATAAAAATACTCATTGTTATGATATCATATATGGTTCACTTATGACTTTATTTTACCCGTTCTTTTGTAAATTCCATATTAAAGAGCGTTTTGGGTAAAATCGTTTCATTTGTCGTCTGTGTTTTGACTTGTAATTATTCATATGATTACTTAGAGCATGATTAATTAATTCAAAAATGTAAAACATGATTTATATATAATATATATTCAGAATATACATATATATAATAGATCGATAAATGGAATGAAATACACCGTTCATGGAGACGGTAGGTCGTACGTATGCATGAACGTTGTTTTCGTTTCCTCATTGAATTGAATGGAATTAATTGGAAGACATACATATATATATACATAAATACAGTATCATTATTATGTCATATATTTCATGATTACTTATTATATATACTTTATAATCATTTATGAATGGTTAATCATTGAGAATGAATCTCATCGCGTCGTGGAGACGGTATTCCGTACGTACGCACGAGCGATGATATCGTTCCCATGATCGTGGAATTATATTGGAGTGTATGTATACTATTACAGAATCAATATCACTTTATAATAATCATATATATTTATTATTTACACCATTATACCCATCCAAGTAAGGTGGCAGTGGAAAATAGATTACACCACGGCGTGGAGACGGTATTCCGTGCGTACGCATGCGCGGTGATTTCTTTTTCCGTAGGATGGATAGATGGTGAAATAGTTCTGTTTCATACTTATAATAACATATCATTATATTATTTATACTGATTTTATTACTTAATAATGAAAAAACCTAAGAAGAAGAAGTGGAAGAAGAAATAAAGGTGAAAGAATCGATAACGGAAATTACCTCTTCTTTGTAGCGCCTCTTTGAGACCTCCTCTTAGGGCACTAAAATTGGTCTTTGAAGAAGACCAGGACCTGTAGGATGTTTCTAGGGAAGTTGAGAAGAGAATTGGTCAGGGTTTTCCCGAGCATGAAGACTCAAAGTTGTGTGTGGAAGAGAGGGAGGAGGTGCGCTTTTATAAGGGAGGAGAGGGGCCCCTTTGGAATTCTTAAAAATATTAATTTATAATAAATTTAATCCCACTTAAAAACCTCCAAAAATGACTCATATTCAAATATTAGATGATATAGGGTTGTAATCTCATCAACCATTCAAATTTAGACATGTTTGGGTCTTATTTTAAACCTTATCATTTTGATTTATCCTTATTTAATCAATTTATGTTTATTTGTGGTAATAAGATTCAAAATTTTAAATTATAAAAAATAATTACTTATTTGTTGTGAATTTTTTATATTGTTTACTTTATAACATTATAGACCATATAATTTTAAATTTATAATTTTTAAATATTTTTGTGATTTTTAAACAATTTTATAATATGTTATTTTTATAAAATAACAATAATGTCAATTTTAACACTATTCAATTATTTGAATTTAAATAAAATATATACAGAATATATGTTAGAAATAAAAGCTTTAATAGATTAATAAAAGGTCATATGTATCTATAAAATTAGTGGATCACATTAAATAGTTCATATAATATTTATTTACTTATTTTTAAAACCATTTATTTTGTTTATCTCTTAATAAAATAATTACTACAACATTTTTGTATAATTATTTAATATACTGCTTTGTTGCATAAAAATTAAAACTAAAATCCTATGATGAATATAAATCTATTACCTTTCACAATAATACTTTTACTAGAATTTATCATCTTAAAATCACAATATTTTAATTGTTATATTTATTAAAATATGAAGGTGACAACTTTGGCATCATTTAAAATAAAATAATATAAGTTTCATAATAACTTTTATAAGGCTCCAAACGGTTATATATTAGGTCCTTGGATGATTAAGGTGTATATATGCACTACAAATAAGTTTTGGTCAGGTTTGTGGGCCTTTTAATGGGTATTATTATTTCAATAAAAACTATATTATTGATTTTTCACTAAATAAATAATTTCTGCATCATTAATGTATCACTATTAATGACAATTATTTAATCCCAAAAAAATCTAAATAAATTATCATCATGTAGATATTGTTATTATCTTTCTGGAGACTATTCATGTTTGAAGTTTTATGATGTTTATCACTGAATTAAAATTATTATACTTATAATATTTAAGAGAGTGACATGTTGTCACTTTCTTTGATTTTAATAATAATTATATTATTTTCATGGTCAAAAGTCCATAAAATGAATCTAATCCGACCCTTAGGATATATGGGTATACGTTTAGCCATCCAATAGAATTTTGGCATGTGTTAGGGTAATTTTATAAAATTATATTTACCCTTAATTACCTGATTTACCTTTAACTATGGTAAATAAAATTTACCGTAGTTACTATTCATAATTCCCAAAAATAAAAAGTATCTTATTAACATAATTTGGACCCACTGATTCCAAATATGGAATCCATTTTTCCAAATTCAGTACACAAAAGTTTCAGAAATTAAATTAAAATTAATCCGGTTGTCAAAAGAAAATGGGTTTTTCTTTAAAACATTGCAAAAGATTGAATTGATTTAACCTACGAATTTAATGTAAAATCAATGCTAATGACATAAATTATATTAAATGGTAAAAATATATTCTATTTATAGTTTAAAACCATTCAATATTATAATTTAACCATATAAATTATTGCGATGAAAAAGGTTGTTGTTAATTAAAATATAGCGTGTTTTTACTATTCATCAAAATATGAATGTTACCATAATAATATGAAAAATTTATCCAAAGTAAATTTTTATTTCTTGATTCCAAAGAAGAATTTTATTTTGTCAAATTGAACTTATAAACATGTCAAAAACTAGATTTAAAGTGGGTGATCCATCAAAAGGTGACAAAACTGCATTTTTTTAAAAATACTTATTTTACCCGAAAAATTTATTTTGTTCTTATACCTTGTTCTATAAAATGTGTAAGATTAATAAAAATGTTATAAAATTCAAAATTTTGGTTAATACTATTCATAACGGCTAGTTCATAATAATATTATAATAATATATCGTTGTTTAGTAAAACCCGGTATTGCGTACAACACACACTATCGAGGAAGGTCGCGATTGCGTGTAATGCAAGCCAAGTTAGGGTTGCGTGTTGTGTAAGAATCCTTAGTTGTTTCGTATAACAGAATCCAACCATATTTCATTTATACAATGAGTATATATTTATATACTCAATGTTGCGTAGAATAACTATTATCAAAATTGTGTGTAACACGATCCAAGAATAGTGTTGCATATACTACAAGCTAATACGGTGTTGCGTATAGTGCAAGTTAATCTTGGTGTAGCATACAACACAAGATATTAATGAAATTAAAAGAATATTTTTCATAAAATCTTGGGGTGTTACAAGGATCTTATAGGATTTTATTTCATTAATAATTATTGAGGTAACTTTCTATAGAATATATGTTTTTATTGTGGTTTTATGGAGATTAATTTTTTTGGGAAATGAAAATTATGTTTTAGTGAATATATTATTAGGGTGAATACATTTTTGGTATGTGGTTTTATGTGTGATTAATTTAATTCAAGGGTAAATTTTAATTTGGTCAAAAAAGAATGTGTGATCAAAAAAATCTATGTTTAGGTTTATAATTGGGTCAAGTATGTTATAGAATATTTTTAAGGGTAATTATTTTAGAATGGTTTAAGCTGATTTTTGGGTGTTATTATTGAGGTTTTGGAGATCTATTTCTAATATTTTAATCATATTGGATATTATATTAACATGTGCTAACCATTTTGGTTTTTTTTAATGGGTATAAACATGACGAATAATTTTTCAACCTTTTTTTGATATTTTTGTCATTTAAAATATAATTTTTGTGCATCGAGAAAGAAAAATTCAACATGGTTATTTTTTTATTAAATACAGTATATGTGGATAATTACTAAAAATATAACCAAATTATGAAATTATGAGAATAAATCAACTATGTATATTCTACCACATTTCTAATAGCGATGGTAATATAATTTATAAAATTCAATCGATAAGAAGATAAAGCTATTGAGTCTTATATAGAAAATATTTTTCATTTCTGAACTACTATTTGAGAAATTAATTCACAAGTATGAGTCTAATAATACAATTTCTATGGTTTATGAAATGTTTAAGAAAACATAAGTTTCATAGTCCTAACATAGAAATGAAATTCGTTTTAAAAAAAATTAATAAATTTGGATTAAAATATATTTCTTTCCACTTATGTATATTTATCTTCTACTCCTTATAACTGATTCTGAAAATAATTTAAACCATTTTTATCATACATCAGATAAAATTCAAAGAACAAAATTTATTTAATAGTGGTAGAATGGACCACCCTAATATTTTATAATTTAGTTTATTTTAAATATATATTGTGTTTGATAGTGTGTACCATATACAACATCGATTATAAACGAACTATGATCTACTATGGAAATATTATTATTTAAATATTGATGTTATAACTTAGTCATTGATTTACCATGTATGAATAGGGGAAACTAAATTATGAAATATATGATGAAAAGTATCCTTATTAACATTTATTAATCATTTCATATGAAATAATTGGTCAATTATTATTATAATAATTTAATCACATAAGGATAAGAATATTTAAAGATTAAAAGGGTTATTTTTCAATAAAATCATATTTTAATTCTATTTTACATTTTTTAATTGAAAATATCTATTTATAAATTTCTAATTTTAATTTTTTGAAATGAAATTTATTTTAGGATTCATTAAGACAAAATTATCTAAGGGCGAATTATTCATCTTTTTCAGAAATAGATGATTTTTGGGTTAATAATTAAAAATACATATTTTAAAAATAATGTCACTTTTATAGAATTATCATACTATAAGAAGGAATTGAAATTTTATAGACAAAATATATATATATATATATATTGATTTAATTTATTTAAAATATATTTTTGAACATATAAATCAATGATTTGAATTTTTGAAATCTATGTAATTGTTTTATTCAAATAAAAATTATTTTCAATACTTCTCTTTTAATAAATTTTTCAGTAGATTTCTTTAGGTATTGATTTGGTTATAAAGTCAAATAATTCAAATTTTATTAAGGATAATCAAATTAATTTCATTTGAATCAATATTATACATGATTTTTGTATAAAATCCTTTTTATTTTTAAAACAAGAATTTTTCTAAAAACTCTTTTCATTATATTTTGCAAACTAATATTACAAGTAATTTCTAAAACTTATATAAATTTAATCTTTAATATTTTATATAATATTTTGAAGTATAATTTATGAATTTTTTAATGAGTTCTATTTTATTTTTTATCATAATAAATAGTAATAAATGTAAAAGTTCAATGCCTCTTTGAAGTTTAAAATGGTTAACATAGGGTTAGAAGTATGGGATAAAATCTCAAACTATCTAAAAACATGCCTTTATTTTATTGGATGAGTTTATTTCAACAAAAATGATACTATATAC
The DNA here is from genome assembly GCA_963277665.1 of Viscum album. Classification (NCBI taxonomy): domain Eukaryota; kingdom Viridiplantae; phylum Streptophyta; class Magnoliopsida; order Santalales; family Viscaceae; genus Viscum; species Viscum album. The sequence continues at coordinate 1,349,587,051 of OY728153.1, read as the reverse complement.
TAAATTATGGAAACTTTTATCCATTTTCCTTTTATAATTACCTATATATTATAATAATTAAAGGATAATTACAAAAATATCAATATCTTTATTTTAATATCTCTAATATATTTTGTCTGCGATAAAAAGAAGTTATGAATGGTTACAAATTGTTATAAATGGTTATTTTTATTTTGGATAAATTGGTTCTATGATAGTTATTTATTTTAAATATTTATTAGAGTTATAATTACCTAAAATGAATTTGCATCACTGATGCAGTGCTTGTGAAACCGGGTGAAGAATCTAAGTAAACAGTTTTAAAATATTAAAAGTGATGTATTTTGAATAGGTTAAAGTCTTTCATTTTTTTATTGATAAAAATAAATTTTAATGAATATTTTAATTATTAAATTTCTAACTACGTCTTAGTATTGATGTTTTTAAATTAAAAAAACTTTAATAGTCCTGAAAATGAATTCAAAGATATATTATGTTAAACGAAAATTAATATATTGTTTTAAAAATCTTAAAAATATTATAGTTTTAAATTGAGAATGAAATTATCTATAATATCAACCATTTTATACTTACTATCCTATTTCCCTTTTATATTGACATTAATGACTCGTACAACAATTTATGAAGTTACCATGATAAGGGTTAAAAGGGTTTAAAGTGGGATTAACCTAATTAGTAAGGATTAAAATAGCATAAAAAACTTGAATAAATGTCATTTGTTAATTTTATTTTCACCTTAATATTATAATCATAAAAATTATGACAATTTTTATCCACTTTAATTGTGTTAGAAAAATATTATATAATTAAGATTAAAGTATTTATAATATTGTCACCCACCTCACTTAATAATGAGCACCTCCTATTTTCATTTCTCCACACCACTTAATCCCCTTGGATTAAACAATATCTACCTAAAAAACTTTCCAAACATACTCCCCATTACCTAGAAATTTTTTTATCAATAAAATAACTCCTCAAGAAGTATTAAGGTGTAAATAAAAGGAAGATTCCAAAAGAATATGTAATTGTTTTTTTCGATCTATTTTGAGTTTCTTTCTTCTATAACCTACTCCATATAATATAAAACCTTATTAAAATAATTAAATATTTATATTTAATGTACTAAAAATTTTTTATTATAGTTACATCCATTTTTTTATCTTTTATATCAAATGGAGAATAAAAACATCAGTCATGGGTACGTATGGATTATGATCTTCGTGAAGCGATGTATTTTATTTTCCATAACTGTCTCTCATGGATGGTTATATATATGTATTTAATCTACATATATATATATGATTTTTCAAAAAATTATGATTTTTTAAAGATAAAATAACACATACATTCTTACCTGTACATCTGTTTAAAAATGTTAATGAAGTATGTGCGTGCGTATGGACTATCCCCCTCTGCAAAGTGATGGGATCCATTTTCCATTCCTTCTTTATATGGATAGTAATAAGGATATAAATAATAAATATATATGATACATATAATATATTATAATTATTCTATAAATTTTAATCATTATTTACCATTTTTATTTCATCCATTGAAAAGTGAAAACAATACAAGTGCATACGTGTAGACTACCCCCTCTACAAATTGATGTGATTCATTTTTCATCATAAATTTATATGAATGATTATTAAAGTGTATATAAGGTATAAATATGATAACTATGAAATTTTTAAGACTCTTTAGATAATGAAATGGTGAGAAATGTTCTTGGACAGGAACTACCAAACCAAAACATGCTTGAAAAAATGAACAATTATCACACGGAATAATGATTTTAATGAAAAACTATTAATAAATTTTTTATAATATGTTTTTAATAGCACCATTTAGAGTTATCATACCATTTTATTATTTATTTTGAGGATATTTAATAAATTTTTTGATTTTCATGAGTGTATGGATGGTTTTGGTGTGTTTTGTAAGTGTTTCAATGGGTTCACTAATCGAGAATGATTAGGAGAAACCATACGGGTTTCTCCCAAAAAGTATGTGATAGGATTAGGGGGATTTTTGGGAATACACAACTAGTGCATATTTTTCAAAAATATCTAAGTACCCAGGAGAAACAATGTAAGTGGAGATATAGGGAAAATCACAGTTGGTTGCTAGTTTATAAATTATGCAAACCAACCATGTGAGTCGGTGGTTTTGAGGCAGTGTCATGCACATGATTAGCACTTGGTTTCCCAATTTGTGTTCCATAACCATGTGATGTGACTTTAATACTCCAAAAATAGAGTTTAAATCGATTCTAACCACTTAAAATCTCATTTTTTCACCTCTCCTCTCTGGATTGCAAACTCTACTCAACATTTAATAATTCTTGGTGGTTACCTTTGATTTGGAAGTCAGTTTTAATAGATTTAAGGGAACTAAATCTCTAAAATCATGGATAATTATATGATTTATCCCTTTATATATATATGTATCCTTATCTACTCTCCCATAAAATATTAGATCTAAGCTGTTATGGATAAATTTATGGTATATTATGTATTTTAATGATATCTTGATTGGGCTATTGAATAAAATGTGGTTTGAGATTGAATCTAGAGGTTTCATTAGGTTATTCACCATTTTCATTACATGTGGATAGATAGGTGTGTTCTCTCTCATTTCCACATATTATAGAATTTAATTTATTAGTATTACTAAATTTTCTCAATTTATTTTCAATGTTTGGATGATTTTTTAAGGGAAACCCATTTGGATTATGATTTGGTAACATGGAAATTTGATTTGATTTTGGAAAACCCATTTGTTTTATGGTTTTAAATTACTGATTATTTTATTACATAAAATATGTTCAATGGAATGATTTATAGTGGAGAATTAATTTATGTGCAATGAATTGTTCTGTGAAATTGGAATAAATGAGTAGTGTGTGTTCATATTTGAATTGGATGTGCCCGTTTATGGGCATGGTTCCAGACTTGAGAAGCCTAGAGAATGGTAACCGAGTGATGACTGGATGGATTAGAAATTAAACTATAATGGGTATAGATATATCTATTGGAATTAATGTGTGTGTTTGTGTGGATGGATTTTGTTTTTATATTTCTATTGGTATTGATATATAAATTTCTCTTCTTTCATTTTTTATTATTTTAAATTGTAAAACTATTTTGAGGTTTCTCTATTTGTTATAAATTATGTTTCAAATTGTGAGCTAACATGTTCCAATCCTAGTAGCATGATTTTTGATGTATCTTTCATAAATACTAATGGGTATTATTAGTCACCCCATACATATTCACTTTGTTGTGTGTATAGAAATTTTCCTTTATGATAAAAGAAAATGAAAGGTGTCATATTTCTCTAATGGAGCTTCAGGATGCTACTTCTAGAGGATTGTTTTTGAAGCTTGAAGTTTCTCTCATGGAGTGGTTAGAGTTATTAAACATTGGTGTTATTATGTAAGGATATCCTTTGGTTTTGTTGAGACATTGTTTCATGATTTTCCACTGATACATTGATATTTTCAGTTCACTAGTTTTTTTAGTTTTATTTTTTATACGCATGCATCATATAGTTGGTTGTTTGTTTTATAATTTTCTTTAACAAGGTTCTATTATTTAATAGGGAAAATATTCACCCAATATTATATAATACCAATACATTTATTTTCAACCTTTATTGTACAGGGGATATCACTTAAGGTTGGTGAAACATTGGCTCTTCCCAAGCCAATGGTTAGGGTTGGAATATTACAAATGGTATTTATATTGTTTAGTCTATCATCTTATGACGGTATCAAAGAGAAAAGAATATTAAACCATGGAATGAATATCATAAAGATATATATATATATATAACCTATTTATTCTAAACATAAAGTTATCAAGGGGTTTTAGGTATAAAAGGTGTTTTCAACACCTATAGGTTTGTTGTGATATCATCCTAGTGGGTTTAGCTAATGAGTGTAGAATATCATGCATTAGTAATGAGAATTACCACTATGATTCCATTTCTCATATTAAATTTTATGATTATTGGAAATTTTAATAATGGTTATTTCTTTTGATGATTTTTAATACTATAATCCTTCAGGTTTTCAGTGATGGATTACTAGGTGGTGTTTTTTATAACTATAAGAAATTGGTGTTGGTTAAATAACATAGAAACCTATATGAATAGGATACAGAGAATGTGGTTTTACCTAAAACATAAGTGAACCAACATATTATTCAGATAATTATTCATGAGTTTCATGTTTTTGATAATGGATATTGAAATGATGAACCATGTCAAGAAGATAATTTTGTGCACCTTTATGAATAGAATCATCCAATATTTCAGGGAGATTCAAACCCAAAAAAGGTAGAAGTTTTTCTGAAAAGAATAAAATATATTTCTAATTTATTTGGAACCCTATATGACTAAATATCTTTTTATAAGTAAACATGTTTAAGGATATTTCATGCGTATAGTTGGATTTTTCAATCTATACTAGGGTTTTTCAATTCATAACTAGGGAGGGATTTAAATAACAATTCAAAAAAAACATATCAACATAAACACCTTTAATATTGAAATAATGGAATATTTATTCAGTCATAGGTATGAAAATTTATCAATGATTGAATATATATCTATTTTTATGAACTTGGATCATTTTTTCAAAATTATCTACTAGTTCATCCTTGAAGGAACACATCTTTTGGTCTAGAATATTACTATAAATTCATTGTAAGATAATTGTTCTCTATGTTACTAAATATATAGAGATATTTAGTAGAGAGATAGTGAAGGAAGTGGATATTACCAGGAATATTACTAGAGGATCCACTTTGATGTCCATGGGAACATGTTAGACTCTAATGATGGGAACAAATTGAAGAGAGACACCTAATTATAAAGTGTTAGAGTGTCACGAAATAAATCCACTAGATAGGTAAACATTCCTCTACAATTAAAAAAGAAATCATGGATGATTCTAGTGTGGATAATTTGGGTATATGATGAAATATTGTAAAATACGGACTCCTTGGATAATGAAACCACATTAAGGAATTAAAAAACGTGGGTTCGAGTAAGCCATTGTATAGTGCTGATAATATTATCATAAAATACCAATCAGTTTATTTTACTGTATGATATACCATTATAGTTAACCCAGCCCTCATGAAAGATATTTTTTATACAAGTTCATCCCACTCTTTTATTACCTCATGTACCATTGATCAAATGGGATTGTATATTGAGATGATTCCACACATTATGAGTATCTATACACTTCTTAGTCAACAAGAGTATAGGGTTTTTAAATATAAAGGTTGTTCTATAATAATTTATGGAGTACCATTTGGGACATTTCTATTTTAGACATGGATGTATTTTACTTTATCACAGGAATGGATTTTTTAGTTTCTTTCATTTCGCATATCAATTATTATATGAGATTATTAAATTTTACATCCTATGATGGGATGATCCATCTTTTTAAAGAATATTGGGTTGTGAAGGATGTAAAAGAAAGACCATTTTCACTAATGGTTGAAAGTATTTTTACTTAATTATCATCATCAACTTTGGGGACTAATGACAAAATTGTGACTAAAAAAATTGTACCTTTTTGGATAAATATCCCGATGTGTTTCCCAAAAATTGCACTATTTTATCACTAGAAAGGGAAGTTAAATTTTTGATTGATCGCTTTATGGGGAAAATACTATTTTAATACCATTTTTTGGACTATAGCTAATGGAATTAAAGGATTTTAAGATCTAATTGGAATTATTGGAATGTAATGGGTTCATAAGATCAATCATGTCTCTTTAGTTAGCTCCAGTTATTTTTTTCAAGAAGACATATAGTTTGTTATCACTCTCTACTGATTATTATAAGTTTAATTAGGTTCTTATAAGGAATATATATCTACAAACATTGATTGATGGAATTTTTTATCATTTAAATAGATCCTAATGGTACTCCAAAATTGAACTACACTCAAGGTATAACAAAGTCTTGCATAAAAAAGAGGATAATCCAAAGATAACATTTATAATTCATTGCGGTCATTATAAATATGTGTTCATGGATTTCATCAAATCAATGCACTATCAGTTTTCTTGGAATTGAAAAATCTTGTCTTTCAGAGGTACCCAGACTCTTTCATTATGGTATTTGTGGACAAACTTCTTGTGTATTATTTAACATAGAAATAATATGATGAACATCAAGAGATTGTTTTGATAATTTATCAAGGGGTCTGGTTATATGAAAAAAATTAATAAATTTTATTTATGAATATAATAATTTTTCTTCCTTTCCCATTTAATTTTTGATAAGGGGTATTAGAAGACCCTTTAAATATACAAATTTTTATCTCCTAGAATTGCTGAAATTCTCTCTGAGATACACAATATTCTGGGGTTATAAAGTTACTATATTCACTTTATTCATGACTTATCATGACCTGAATCTTCTATGATATTTCTCATAAGGGAACTTAATTCCATTAGAGGAAGGATTGTCAATAATTATTCTTTGATCTTAAATAAAGGCTCATTTCTATAATAATTTTTGTATTTATATAACCTGGTAAGGGTTATGTTGTTTATTGTGAATCATCTATATATATACTCTGTTTTGTTCTCCTATAAGTAGGTAATGTGGTATCTTATGGATCAAAACAGTTGAAATTAATAAAAAAGTATCATCCTACCCATTGATTTTTAATTGGTTGGGGTATTTTATGCTTTGAAAACATGGATCCTTTATCTCATTGGTGCGAAACGCACTGTGTTCACAAACCAAAATATTTTTAAAAACATATTTTCACAAATATATTCAACCCTAATATAAGGAAAATGGATTTAATGTACTGTGTTGTTTGACTATGAGAAGTTTTATGAACATGGAAAAAAGAATCTCATGGAATATTCTTTAATCTCAAATTTCCATAATCAATTAGCTAAAGAAGATTGTGATTTGTGTAATTTGATGAGTATGATTACAGATATTATTTTGGATTATACTTGGTATAATTAATCCCTAATCTTTTACCTAGTGACTATTATTATATATTTGGTTGATTAAGTTAGGGATTATTAAAGAAGATATCTTGATTTTCTTACCTTTATATCAAAACATATTGGTGGGGGAACCATTTAAGGATATAAATAGGATGGGAACTCCATTTTTATTTTTAAATATAAAATTTTTATTATTCATTATTTTTTAGGAAAACTTCTTTTTGTTTATCACCATTCAAAATGGGTGGTTTGGCCAGGCATAAAATATATATACAAGGATATAAGAACCCCTATTATATGGGAATATATGAATCTAATTGTGATTTTTCTTGTATCAGAATGCCTATATTTTATACAGGTCAAGGTAGAGTATCAAGGACCAACAAGAATGTTTCAATATTAACTTATCCCTATCTAGAAATTGGAACAGATAACTATATACTTTTTCATAAGTTAAAAAAAATAGAAACATGATTCAATTTGGCTGACTTCAGACTGGCTCGCTAAGTCATCATACTTCGTCCAATTTTGAAAATATGATACAGTAGGTAACATAGAAAATATATGAATTCCAGAAGTAGTAAACTGTCATGGAATATTATTTTCAATCAAATCTGACTGAGATTATCATTTCTCCTTATATATTTGGAAATCACTTCATGAAACAATGTGTACCCAATTCTCCATAATTATAGAATATTATCCTTAAATAGATGGGTAGTTTGAATAAATGATTTAGACACTTGAATACATGATATGTTCTACTGTAATGGATTTTCATGTCTTATGTGAGGATCATTTTCCTTTATTAAATTTTTCTTATAACAAGAATTATCCATCCAAAATACATATGGATCCATTCAAGGAATATTATGGTCTTCCTTTTTCACTACATTATTGTTTAGATATCATGGAAAATCACTATTTGTACCTATCCTGGTAAAAGAAAAACTAAGATATTATAAATGATTAAGAAAATATTGGTTTAGGCACAAAATCTTTTGAAATGATCTTTTGAAAATCAACTTCTCCCTTTATAATTATTCAAAAGAGATCATGTATTGTTGAAATTATCTCTAAGGATAGTACATAATCAGTTAGGTAATATAGGGATGTTTTCTCCTTGGTATGTTGTACCTTTTCAAATAATTGAAATAATTGACGATATTACCTATCGGTTGTATTTAACACTATTTTTTCAGCATGATTCATAATTTTTTCAAGGTATCTAAACTATGTAAATACAAGACCAATTATATCCTTTTTATTCGATGGGATTAGGTTGAAATTGAAGCAAATGCTAAATGTTTTCATGAATATTTTTATATCTTTGAATAAAAAGATAAATTTATTACATAGTAAATTTATTTACATGGTTTGAATTTTATAGAAACATGGTGCAATTCAGGAGACCCGGGAACATGAAAATTAAATACTCGAATAATGACCCAGACTTTTCTAAAGCACTAGAAATATCTAGCTTTCCAAAGACATAAATTTTAATGTTGGAGAAAATTTAACACCTCTAGTTTTAAGTATATTTCCTTTTTATTATGTATTTTGAAATTATATAACACATAGGTGTAGTTTTTTTATGGTTTAAGTGTGTTTAAAAGTGATTTTAAGTATTAATGATTTGATTATGGTTAGGATAAATTGTGATGTTTTCTCTAGGTTTCTATCTGATAGGATTTAGGGAAAAGTAGGGTGCACTAGGATAGCGCAGAGTTTTTTCAAACCATTTGAGTACCGAGGATAAACTGTGTAAGTGTACATAATGGTAAAATCATATTTGGTGCATTATTCTTCAAACCATTCAAAACAAAAATGTGATAAGGTGGTTTGGAGGTAGTATCATGCACATTATTAACACACATTTTCTTAAAATAAATCATCCTAACCCTGAGACATGCATTTAACACTCAAAACAATAGAGTTTAACTTTTTTTATCTCTTAAGACCCTATTTTTTAATCACTCACTGAGTGGTAGGTGATTTATCACTCTTTTATACATGTTGAATAACTTCAATTATTAGTTTTACTAAATGTATTTCTTGAATTTTTAAAGGAAACTTTGGATGAATTTTTAAAGGAAAACTCTTTTGGTTTATTATTTTGGAATATAGGGAATTGGAATGGATTTTAGAAAACCCCTTTGGTTTATTGTTTTAAATTGTGGTTTTATTATCAATCAAGGAATATATTCAATTACATGTTTTATAAAGGGAATAATTTTTTTATAAGGAATTAATTGATGTGAAAACCTTGGACACATGGGTGGTGTGTGTTTATCTTTATAATAAAATTGAACTATTGGGGGTGCTAGAGACACCTGGATATTGGTCACCTAGTGATTACTTGTTGGATCAATGAGTAACCTCTCTTTATTATGGAACAATCACCTAGAATTCATGATTGTGTGATTGGATGGGTTTGTTTGGATATTCCAAGCGGTATAGATTAATAAAATTATCTTCTTTCAATTAAAATTTTTTATATTGGAAGACTATTTTGGTGTTCCTATGTTTATTATAATTTATGATTGAACTATGATATAATGTGTTCTTGTCCTAGTGTCATGATTTGCTATGTATCTTTGAGAAATATTACTTGGTATGTTACTTACCCCATGTATATGTTTTTTGGTGCATATATAGATATTATTCTTCATGACATGGGTAATGGAAAGTTCTCATATTTATCTAGTGGATCATCATGATGGTTCTTCATTGGGATGGTGTCTACAAAAATTATTTTCTCCCATGTAGTGGTATTATTATTTCTAAATTGGTTTTTCTACATCGGTACATCCTTTTGTTTTTTGTAATATCCTTTCTATACTTTTCCAATGCTACTATGATATTGTCATTTTATTAGTATTTAATTTTAGTTGTATTTTTATACTATACATCTTATTGTTGGTTGGTTATTTTAAAAGTTCTTATTAATGGGTTTTATTTTTTAAAAAGTAAAAATCATCACCCAAAGTAAGGTAATCCCTTTTCATTTATTTACATCCTTTGGATTCTTATGGATATCGCCTTATGTTAGTAGTAGCCTAACTCTTTACAATCCAATGGTTATGTTTGGGATGTTAAAATATTATAAATTAATAACATATCATATGTTAAATTTGAATATGGTTTTATTATAGATATATAATAAATTTAAATTTATTATAAATGATATTAAGAGAATGTATGAATCATGTCAGAACTTAAAGTAAGGGTTTCTCACAACACTTTCATTTCTGGGATATATATACGATATTCGTTGCATGTTTATTTTGGGTGGAGTATATACTTAAAAATGAATGTATTTTTTGGTGATTTAATTAAATAATATAGGGATTTACATAACCATATAATGTTTACTCTTTCTTACATTTTTTATTCAGATGTTACAAAAGCTATAAGGGTTTGTGTTATAATATCATTTATTTTCAGGATTATCTATGTTAAATTTTTATTAAGGGAAATTATATAATCCTTATCTTTAAAACCCCAAATATTTTCTTCACCTTTGTTTATTTATGAGGTTTTTATGTTTTCCATTCATTAAAATATCTTTATTGTATAACATGATTGAGAAAATAATTTTTAAGAAAATCTAGCCTAATTTTTTCTTTCTAGTTGAGAATATTTCTCCACCATATCATGTTTTCAAAACATTTTTATTCATGTTTTTGCCTTAAAAAAGTTTTAAAATTCTAATATTCACTAAAATTGGCATAATTTTAAAATATTTAGAAGCAATATTTTCAAAAAGAATCATACAACCCACTTTTTACTTTTTACAAAAGTGTAAATAGAATGTCCTATTTTAACATGTATGGCATAAAAAGATTTTTTCCACTATCATGTTATTTCTTCATCATGAATCTTACTTTATAAGTTTAATGGTTTTTGTAAATAAAGACTTATTTTTATTTTTTATTTTGGTATTTTTAGTTCTTAAAAGTCACTAAAAGAAATGGGATTTTTTCTCTTGATTTTCAAAGTGTGTTTTAATTGATTTTATGAATGATATTTTATATCTAGGTAAACATAATTTAATGGTTTTTATGATTCACTGGGAATATTTTAGCACCTATTATAGTTTATAAACACTATGTATTATTTCTTAGGATACAAGCAATAGTGAGATTAAAAAAGCAGATATAATATAGAGATATTGTTGAATAAATATGATCATTTTAACCCACCTTTTGGATTGGTGGGTATGAATAGGAGTAATCTCATTATGAAATATATATATATAATTTTTTAAAAAATTAAAATAGATTTATTAATAAATAGTGAAACATTAATCAATACTTAATGATAATAATGAAATCATATAAGTTTAATAATATTAGATGTTTGAATGGGTCATTTTTACTATAAAAGTGGTTTTCCTTTATATTATATGTGTTTAAGTAAAAAAGATAAATTTATTTTTTTTATTATTAAATTTATTGAAAATTCATTGTTTATAAATTATAGTTAGATAATAATCATTCATACATTGATAATAAATTTTTTATAAATGAAGATAAAATCATTCGATGGTAAAAAATATATCTTTTATAAAATTACTTTGAAGTGTGTAGTGTATTTTTGTCTTAATAAATTATGTTAATTTCTATTGGTAAATTATTTTGAAGAAAGTTATATAAAAAATATTAAATTAACTAAATTAACAATAATATAATATTTTTTTCTCATAATTTATTAAGAAAAAATTCTTTTTGGGCATTGAAAATATATTTTTTCTAAAAATGTTTTTTATGATTTTAAATGTGGATATTTTAATTATTTTATAAAAAAATTAGAAACTTTATTTCACAAAATGAAATTAATTTTTTTCATCACATTAAAATTATATTTGTGTTAATTTTTGGGATTTTGTTTTATTTTTTCAAAATAGTTTATTTTTTGAGTAAATAGTGAAAAATACTAATTTTAGAAATAATGTCACTAATAGAACCCTAAAAACCATGCATTAAATCCAATATTTTTGTTAAGAAAATTAATATTATCCAATTGGTAGTGAAATGTTATTTTTATGTGAGTTTTTAATAAATTTTCGAAATGGTTATATTGATTTAAAGATGTTTCTATCCATTTATTAGTATTTTAGATGTTGGATACTGATATTTGGATAAAAAGGGAGGTGACTAGGGTTTTTATTTCTCAATATACTTCACTCAATACCTTGTGGGATCTGACTAAGTACCCTATGAGGCTATAAGGGGGTTTTGTCTGACCTTTACATTACCATCATGTAGTCGATAACATGGCACCAATTAGTTGGTGACTATCGAGTAGTTGATGGAAGGTGATTTGGTTCCTAGGGGTATTTGGTTATGAATTTATTTGATAAAAAATTTATAAATTTGTGGAAAACTTTTTAAAATTTTACCCTTCCCTCGTTTAAGTCAATTTAATATCTATGGGCCCCCCTTCATCACTTCCCCCAAATCGATCTTTATTATTCTCTTAACTTTATTATATAAAAACATATCTAATATATTTGTTAATATGGTATTATCTTGATAAGTATAAATTAAGGCATCATTAAATCATCAATTTCTACAACTGTTTATTTTTAATTCATGAAACTTATATATTTATATAATTTTCTTTGGGTTTTAATAATTATAATGATTAAACTTAATTGAGATAAGGATATTTCTTGAGGATATATATGATAAAAATAGGTAGGTGGACTATAGAATATTACATGTTTATATGTGTGTTTGATGTGTTCTAATTCTTGGGATTAGAAAATTGGATAAGGGGTCCTAACTAGGGGTCTAGAGAGTCTAAAAATTGGGCAATTCATAGATAGAGTGTAGGTATGTTGTGGTGAACATACTACCTTGTATAATTTTTTTAGGTTATTAGTGACTGGGTTATATATAGAACCATGTGTAATTATTTATTGGTGAAACTAGTACGGTTTTTTGGTGATGAAATTGGATGAAAATGAGCTTATGTAATATCACATGATTGGAATTAATAATCTATTAAAGGCAGAGGGACTTAAAAATCAATAATGGTGTGAATGATTAAAGGGTGTGTAAGGTTATATTTTAATTAGATAGTCTAAACACATTGTATTGATTTAAGAAATACAAAATGTAAAATGGGATCTTGTTCTAGAATGTTATTTATTAATGGTAATGTATGAGGTCATTGGAATAAGGGATAATATTAATAGGTTATCCAAGGAGGATAAGAATAGTTCATCGTATAGTTATGCCTCATTTTTTATTGATTTTTTATACCATTAGGATATGTATTAATAATTAATTAAATATTTATTTTATGATATGATGGGTGATTGTTATATTTTAGTCTTGAATAATAGTAGTTTAGGCTTTCCTGAGGAGGATACGGGTTATCTTTTGGACAAATAATTCCTTGGGGTTAATTTTACTTTGTTTCCTATATTGACATTATCACAGCAACATGTAATATTGGATAATATTAATGGGGTGAATAACGATACACTGTGACCCTTATAATTGTACTAATATAGGTTTATGTTACGTCGTGACTAAAAATTTGATGGTGGCTATGTGATTCTATGACCTGGATATACTATGTTGTCTCTCAAGGCTTATTTTCTATGACCCAACTTTTTTATTTTACATCTCTTGTGATGATATAATATAATTTATATTGGTTTATTTGAATCACTAGACTAATGTTATATGAGAAGGTTAAATTACACCACATCCGTTGAATTTATATGATATGAGTTGTATATTTCAAAATATTTACCATCATGATGTGATATAGGATAGTTATGCTACACCATTCCCCCAAAAATACTATAATATGGTTGTCTATTCTTTTTCTAATTCTAAATATGATATAGTAAAAAATTAATGAAGAAATTAATTTTAAAATTTTGGTGGAATTATAAACACATGATGACCCAATTGGATAGTTACAAATATTATTCACCTAGTATGATATTACATCCATTATTACTCTTGAACACAAAAATACTACAAAATTGTTATGGGCACATTTTTGTTGTATTAAATTATTTCTAAATCATTCCCTTCATGTGAACCAAGTTAGATGTATATAATTCAAGTCTCATAATATATCAAAGGTAAAGTACTTAATTAATGTGGTCAAGTTGATAAATTTATTATAAGACTTGGTGAATACATGGTACTAGAGAAGGTTCAAGTATTTTTAGGCTACATAAACACCATTGATTTTTTGTATATAGATTTATAAATTTTCATCACAATAGTAAAATAATAAAGTTGTATTATGTGAAATTATGAGATGAAACATTATATATATGAAATTATATTTTTATTGGCATGTTTATCCTTAAACTATAGTCTATTATTAGCTATTTCAATCTATTATTATTATTATTTAGTAATTTTTTGTTATTAATGGAATACAGTATCTAAATTGAGAGTATATACCTTCCAATAAATGGATTCAAAGAACCTTTAAATCTAGTCACTAATATATGGTAATCATTGAGTGAAACTACATGGTTTGAGAATTATTCAATTATAGAAATAATTTTTTTATTTTATATATGTCGGGACAAAACCCCTCAAGTGAACCCTATATCATTTTTGGGATGACTTTTTTTTGTTGAAAAACTAGGTTTCTATGGTAAGTTGTGGAGTATAGAGTCATTATTGACACAGTAGGTTGACAAATATCCAATAAAAAGTAATAGATTCCCTATAATCGGTACAGAAAATTGCATAGACAAGGTGAATCCATTTCCCAGTGTTAGCCAAATTTTTTGGGTCCAAAATATTGAGTGTGGCTAGCATCACAAAAAATTTTATTTCCTTGAATGCCTTATAAAAATATGGGAAAGGAATGAGTTTCATGAAGAATGGGATTCACAAAGGTGTTTTTGTGAGGGTAAAAAAAATTGATGGTGATCTTCATGATTACGAAGAGCTTCATGAATAATGAATTTTCCCAGAGCATCGTGAGACAGGGAGCATCGCAAAAGAGATGAGGGAGCGTCACAAAATGGTGATGATGTGGATGGAAGATTTTGGAATCAGTAGAAATGCATATATATAGGACTCTACCCCCTTCAGAAAAACAACTATACTCAATGAAAATTCTAATTCTTTAGATTTGTGAAGGTGGTTTGAAAAGGTTTTTCATGAAGGTGGCTCATGGAAAAAACATTTGAAGGCTACTAAAGCCAGCCAGATTATTTGAGCATCAAAAAAACATTGATATTCAATAAGGTTATAAAAATCTGAACAAAATTTTTGAGCTTTATAAAGCTAAGAATCTTTGAAAAATATTTGAGCTTCGTGAAAGGAGGTTGCTTTGTGAAGGCTATTACAGCTTCATGAAATAGGTTTCTTTTCGAAATTAGTGAGTATCATGGTAGTTTTAAACAAGTTATTTCCAAGTAAATGTTTGGTAAAGTGATATTCATTAGTTGTTTGAATGTGGAACTTAATGAAACAATAAATGATGTTTAAAACACATTGATTGAAGTGATCAAAGGAGGATCTTCTAAAGAAGCAGTGATAACACTTCAGTTGAGAGTGAAGTGATCTTTAATATTGTGATTGGTTGTCAACCATGAGAGATAGTGAGTCCAATCCATACATTCTAAATAGCAGTGTACTTTTAGTGAATTTCATAAATCAAAACATTATTGTTGTATGTTCCTTGGATGTAGCCCAGTGAGGGTAAACCAAGTAAAATATTTGTGTCTCATGCATTATTTAATTTATTTCCATACATTCCTGGGAGAAATAGGGAGAACTGGGTTTTATTTAACAATGAAACATGATTTTAAGGGGTAGTTTTTTTAATCTATCATACCCATATTCACCCCCCACTATCAGGGTATTTAACCGAGTTGGTCTAACAATATATATACTTGTTAAATTAGAATATAGTGATAGGATAGTAAAGCATGGGATGAGAGTTTCACTTATATATGTCTGACACGTTTTTATTGGAATTCATAGTTATCAAGGTGTTCATGATATGGTTATTTATTTTTTACAATAATAATTTGATTTATTCGGAGAATTTATAATATTTTATGAGTTATGAGTTATATTTTTTTAATATATTCTTGTGTTAGAAATAGAGTGTGTGAAAGAATCATATAAGAAATTTATGTTCACATTATATGTATATGAGTATGGGTAATTATAAATATCTAGAAGAAATATTTGTTTATTTATGTATCAGGGACAACTTATTTAGTGTATTTTAAGATAATTTTTTTGTAGTTGGATAATTAATTGAAATAATGGATTCCTTTTCTTTATCCCCTATTATAGCTGGTATTCTCATGACTTATGAACATGATATGTGAATATATCTCCTCACATAATATTGTTTTGGGTTTTAATACCAATTTTATATACTTGGATAACGCATGGATGGTTGTTTCACATAATTTATTAATATACATGGGAATATATGGTTAGATATTGGGATGATTCTTAAGTATGATGATTAATAATAATTATAGTGTGGATCATAAAATAAGAAAGGTTTATTATAAGAATTTTATTCTTTCATTATTATTTATATTATTAATTTAGTTTTTCATAATTTAAAAGAATAATGAACAATAATATGTCATTATATATGTTTTATAATAATTTAATCTAGAGGATTTCCTTAAATATAGGGCAAATTAGGGTAGTATAGTGGCACCTCCAGAGAACCCCATGAATTAGAATCTAATGAATAAATTGTTTCATGATTTTTAGGTAATGAGATAGGGACACCTAAGAGTTATTTCCACTAAATTTAAATTATCTAAGGAATTAAATATATGTAATACACCTATATTTTTTATCCATAAACCATATAATATTTGATCGATATTATCTAAAAAATATTATAGGTATTTAATACAACAAAATACAATAAGGTGGGAATAGGAATCTACTTATTATAGGGATCACCACTACGTAGATGGGATATCCTGTCCTTGTCCTAAAAATATGAGTACCACTTTTGGGTTGAATTTAATGTTCTATTTTTTGATAAGTTTTCCCATTATATTTTGATAATGGGTAGGGGCTAGGAGTTTATGAAACATAGACAGATGGATTTATGATGATATAATAGTTTTTGATGTTTATTGACTTTTTTTATTTCGAATAAGCCACATGTTAGCACAAGAAAATGATTTCTCATCTATTTGAGAATGGTTTCTAATGAGTGACTCAAAAATAGGTGATATTTTTTAATTTTTAAATATATACAAAGGTTTTGAAAAAGACACTTACTATTGAGAAAGGACTTATTGAGGTTTAAGGACTAGTCCTTCCATATTTTACCAGGGGAATAGTTAGTGGATCTTATAGATATTGAAATATTATATTTATGTCTATGTTTAATGTTTAAAAGTGATAGAGAATCTTGGGTATATGTTATTTTTTTATCTCTCCTCAATTAATGGTTTTACTAGAGTGATATCAGTGTATTTAGAATCGTTATGTTCAAGTAATATGTGCGGATGAGATGAAGAATTCTTCTTATTATGGAAGGATGGAACACTTTTATAAATCATATTGGAGGATTCATTGAGGGGGATTGATATAATATAAAATGGAAATAGTAAACTTGCACCTTATCAAGTGTTCACCTCATAGTGTTAGCATGGTATTATTAGGCATGTTAGTATAAGGTTGATGACAGGATATACATGTACCTCATTAATATGAGTACATAGTGGAGTAAAGGTTTATAAGAAAATTATCATGGTATTAATTTGTCTTATCCCTTTACAATTAATTTCATTCTAGGTGATATAGGAAAGGTTATATCTATAATTCGAGGAACTATTTTGGTGTAATATACATTTACAAGAACCCTTTTCAATTTGGGTGTCATTTACTCTATTATATCTACTTAGTTCAAAAATGATTTGGGATAGCATTAAATTGTTATATGTGTATGTTTTCAATAAAGACTCTCTTTGGGAAGCATCCAACGTATCTAAGGATATACTCAATTTGTTTATAAGTTGTGAGAAGTTATAGACATCATTCGACCTTATAATCCTAGAAATTACTCATTTTGATGAAATATTTTTCAATGATTGGGTTACACTATTTCATGTTTATGTATAATTTTAAAAAAGGTGAGTGTGTTTTACTTATATAACTGAAGACTATTACATATTCATCATAGTGTGGAATTTATTATAACATCCTACGATTTATGGAAAAATTATTTCCTTAAATAGTATGTCAGTCTTTATTTAAAAAATATATTCATTCAAAAAAATTAAAAACTTGATTAGAGAATGTATTACAAAAGATATGAACCAAACTGAAAAAAATTTATTCAATAATAGTGGAGCATTAAAACAAAATAAAATGAAACCATGTATACCATACAATTTATTATTACATATCATAGATGATTACATCCATTAAAATTTTATAAATTTAAATTGCAAAATAAATAGAAAATAATAATATCTTCACAACTAGAAAATCCCTTGGTTCATATTCACTAATGAGAATCATCATTAGTGAAAAAAACAAATAATGTTAAAGTATATCATTAAATCATAAATTATTATGAAACATCCAAAATTAAAACAATGGAAATGATAAATTTTACTTTTTCAGTTATAATAGAATGAATTTATAGGATGTAATAGGGTTATATAACTATTATATTTCCATTAAAAAAGAAAATGCCATCATTAGAAATGTTTTAATTGGATAAAATTATATCAAATAAGAATACTAGGGCTGTGTAATTATTATTAACAAATTGAAAAAGATAATACAAAAAATATAAATAATTAAACAAAAAATATATTATTTAATTGAAATATTTATTTATAAAAACATTATGTGATACGTGATATTATTATTAAAATATGATATGATGTACTTATGATATGAAAATAAATATTTTAAACTCAATGTGTTGCTAAAGTTAAATTTTTATGATATAGACCATTAATTTTAATAATATTTAGAAAATATTATTTAAAATAATATATTTCAAAGAATTTTTTTTGTTAAGAGTTGCGTATATTTAAATTAAAAAAATTAATCACTGGTAAAGAATAATTTTAAATGAAATATATTTATAATATATATATATAAACCATCCAATTAAAATTCATCTATATATATTTACTTGGAAATGAATAAGAATATATTCATTTTTTTCTAAAAATATATTTTTTCTAAAATTTGTTTTTTTCATTATGTGTTCGTGTATTAAAATTATTTTTATCATTTTTATAATTTTAATTTTATAAAATGAACTTCATTTTTTGATTTATATAGTAAAAAAATTATTTGTGTATGATTTTTTTTATTTTTATACAAATATTTATTTTTAAATGAATAGTAAAAATATTTTTTTCTCATAAATATGATAATGTTTATGAGGCACGAAGTGTCATCGCAAGGTCCTCAGGGACAACATCCAAGGCATTAAAAATCATGTGATCCGTCATCTTGCTAGAAGAGGAGGTGTGAAGAGGATCAGTGGCTAGATCTATGAGGAGACTAGGGGTGTCTTGAAGATCTTCTTGGAAAACGTGGTATGTGACGCCATGACGTACACATATCACACTAGGAGGAAGCATGTGACAGAGATGGACGTGTTTTATGCTCTATAGAGGAAGGGACATACTCTTTATGGCTTTAGTGGGTAGATTGTTTTCTGTTTTTCTCTCATTTGGTGGCTGATCCTCTCGATCTATATTTTCTTTTTCATGAACATCCTTTTCCTCATTCAATTGTTTTTCTCTTGGGAGTTTCTCTCTAAGTATTCAGAATTATCCATTTGGTTTTGGATTGATTTTAAGGTCACATAACGTCATTTATTTAATCATAAACCAATGGATGTCATAGAAATCAATATTATACATCATTTTTATGTAAATTTTTTTTATTCATAAAGTGGGTATTTGTCAAAAAATATTTTTTTTACTTTAAGAATTATTTTATTAAAACTAATTATTACCACCTCTATAAATTTAATCTTGAAAAATGATATTTTATTTTAAATAAAAATTATAAAATTTGGTTATATGGTCAATTTTATTTTTTGGCATAAAAATAATTTATTTAGGTAAAAATTTTGCATACCATGGTAATGAAACAAAGGTGTAAAAAAGGATAAAACTAAGTGATAAATTCCAAAAATATCATGAAATAATATATCAAAAATGTGTGGTTAAGGGATTACTCAAACAATACTTATCTCATATCCATTATTTTACACTTTGGATCCAGTTTCCTTTGAAATTTATTTTTATTTAATATAAATTAATGGGTATTTACAAAAAAACTAACCCCTCTCACTTATAAAATGATTCATTCACCACCCCACTTCTCCTCACGCCTAAAGAATCTTAACTCAACCAAACATTACCAAAAAAAATTTAAAGATATCTTTCCTATATCCTAGAAGTTTTGATCTCAGAATAAGTCTTTCCAAAACTTTTTGATTAGTTTCATAAATGAGGATATCTAAGTAAGAGAATGTTAAAGAGCTTTCATGGAAGGAAGGAGTAAAGGTAAGTGTTTTTTCATATCAATTGTTCTTTATTGGTATATAAAATATATTCACCTTTTGTTTTAATTTTTACGGTGTATATGATTCCCATGGATGTGTTTCATTAATATTTTCATGAAATTAAATAGATTTCAAAATCCATCTAAGATTTTATTCTAAAGAGGCTTTTGATTACAAGTCTACCAAAGTCGTAAGGTTTTATTTAATAATCTCATTTTGAAGTCAAGATAGTTATAACTCGATTTAAATATTGGGAAATTATATAATCTTTATCTCTAAAACCACTTCTATTTTATTATCCTCCAGCTTTTCAATAGTTTATATGTCCTAGAACTATTTCACTTATCCTTTAGTTCATAATTCACAGTAATTGATTATTTTAAGATAAACTAATTATATCACTTATTTTTTATTGGGAATCTTTTTCTTCCATGTACAAAATATTTATATTATTTTATGGATGACCATATCTCTACTTATATAAATTTATAAGGTATTTTTCAATTTCCATGACCTTCTTTACAAAACCAAATATTCATTAAATGTTTCTAGTAAGGAATTTTCTGCCAAATTTAACACATTATAATAATGTCATAAGAAAATTGTTTAATTATTTATATAGAAATACTTTTTCTTGATTTTATAACTATTTTTATAATTAATATTACTCTATATGATATTATGTTTTTACAAGTAAATTTTTATTCTATCTGTTTTCTAAAATATTTACTCTTCAAATAAAAGGATTCAATAATTTAAAGGGTGTATTTTTCTTTTTCAAAGTAAATTTTAATTCCCTTATAAAAGTTTCTTTAACCAATGTGATCATCTTATAATTTTTCTTATCAATCACTGAGAATATCACTCATATAAATTTGACCTGAAAACATTGTATTATATCCTAGGATGGTATAATAATTATTGTAGGGGTCCTACATTCATAGTTAATATTAGACCATGGTCATATGGCTCCTTGTGTCGGCCTATAGCCATAGTTTAAAGAGATTGTGGGGATAGGCCAAACTAAAGCCCAATTAATATGAAAACATGAAAGTAGGTAGATGTGGGAACCACTATAATTTCATGATAGTTAAGTATTATAGAATAAATATTGTTTTATGGACATAATTTTCCAAAACATTATGGTGGTAGAGGGGGTTACAACCATAGTGTTTGATAAATCATTGAAGTATGGAGCACTACCAAACACGGTCTTGAAAAATCATTTACATATGTAATATATATAGATCAATGTCCATGGGTTTTCAATAAACATGTTATTATAGCAGGGATATGACCACAGCATTCAAAAAACATTGTTCGTATAGAGGATCTATAGGGCCATAGTAAGAGTTTTCCAACATTTATGGTCGTAGGGAAGATCTATATAGAAATGGCCATGGTCTTTCAAAAACTATATAATTAGAGAGGACCTAAGGACAATTTTTTATAAAATAATTATTTTAGAGATTAGGTTAAGCACATACATACATGGATAGCTTAAACTAAAGCTATAGTGGTTTATCGAAGCACTTATGGCTATATTTTCCAAAAACCATGGCCACAGGTCCTACACCATAATTCATTTTCTACTTTTTAATGTTTAACAATAATATGTAGAAATATTAATATTTAAATATATATATATATATTCATATATAAATAAATATAGATATTTTAAAGTTAGTTTTAAGGTCTTGTGTGGAATTGAGAATGGATCATACGACCAAAACATGCTGAAAATTTTTATTTTTGAAAATCTATATCCAAAATTTTAAAATGTTGCCTTATCTTTTGACATACTAGCATAGTTTAAAACATTTTTCATGTATTGTTCCTTATTCCAATGGCCTCTATCAATAAAATTCTCAATATCATGGCCTTAGGCTATGGTCATGTTTCAAAATCATGGTTTATATTGGGCCCTATACTAATTAGGGTGGCTACCATGATGGAAAAAATGGTCATAGGCTGTAGCCATAGGTTTCTATCATACTTACATGGTATTTTACCCTATAAATAGCCTCATTTTATTGTTGGTATCCAATTATACCATAAACCTTCTTTCTCTAGATAGATTATGATAATGTGTTGTATAAGTTTTCATGTATCTCATTCCTACGTGAAGGGTTCTTTAAGTTAAGATGTAATTAACAATTTTTTTATGTTCATGTGTCATTTAAATGTTTGGTTTTCATTATTTTATGGTTAAACCATAATTATAAAACCCACCAATGCTTTAGTTAATTCTCTAAATATCATTAGATTGTACATGGACATGATTTTTATTGGTTTTTTTTACAATATAATATATAGAAATGATTGTGATTATCTATGCTCATAATATAATGAATAGACATTATATTGATTATATATGTTTATAAGATAATGCATAAACATTATAGTGATTATATATATTCACAAGATTATGTGTGGATATAAATTTGATTAACTATTTCACAAGAAAATGCATGACCATGATTTTGGGTGGCTATATTCCAAATGATTTGATTTATTTTCATATGTTAACACCACACTTTTATTCCACATCATGATGTCTATGTTATGATTCATATGGATCGTCATTATTATCTGATGATTTATTCTTTATTAAAACATTTCTATTCCATGATTTATGATTTGTGATTTATATACTATTTGGTATGATTTCCTTTTTTATGCCCATGTACTTTGATTAAATTACCATACCCATATGATCTTCTTATGGTCACATATGGTCATAAATTGTTAACACCTAGGTTTAACCTTACTAATAATTTCATCTCACCTTTTCTTATGTTTTTATCCCCTGGGTTATAAAGAAGAGTATTATGTAGTATTTTTCTATAAAATTATCACCTGAGAAGGCTATCCATTGGAAATTTTGAAGACTTACTCAAAAATAATATTTTATTGTTAATATAAATATTTATTAAACCACTAGTTTCTGTGATTGTATAAATTAGTGATATAAAATGTTCAAATTATGGAAATTATGTAAAATATATGTGTTTTATTCTTGTATTTTCTCACTTAGTATAAAATGTAATATATAAAGGATATGTTTTTTCCACTGGAATTGGGAGCGTGGATTTGGGGAACCTCGATTGGTATTAGTATAGGTTTTTTGGGACTATGTTAATAAGTATAATATAACTCAACTAAATTAAACATAGGATGAACAAAAATTGATAAAGAATCAAGAAACAAATGTGTTGAAAGTATCCTAGTCTAAACGAAATGAGTCTTATATTAATAAATTCATAATATAGAATGTTAAAATTAATATATTCATTCTCTCTATTTATCTTAATATATTATTCTTAATTACTCATGTTAAAATATTTTGGTTTTATTAAATGGCAGGATCTAGTAGGGACCATGTTAATGATGAAGGTGATGGAAAATTCAATGATTTCCCAAAAGAGCAACAAGGTAATATAGGAACTGGAATGAAAAATATTATTCTTATATATAATCATATGTCTTGAGATATTATTTGAAACATAAACCTATATAAATTTCTAAACACACCAAATAAGATAAAAAGTAGTTTTTTGGAAGCTCACATGATAAATACTAGGAATTAAGGAAGATTAAACTTTTTATGTGTCAAAAATAAGGAAATAAGAACCCTAGAATGTGTCTCAATGGAAATAGAATATTTTTTATTAATGGTAAATGCGGGCATAGAGTATCCAACCAATGAGTAGAAATAATGATTTTGGTTAGTATAATAGAGGAAAATAATTTTTATACTTAGGCATCATTATACATTCAATTTTTTAATTATAAGTAGTCTATTTTTCATTCAAATAAATTCCCTAACCCATGGATAATCAGAATAATATAGACTAAAAACCTAATAAATCAAGGGATTAAAATAATACTTACGTGAGTACAGTTACTGAATTGGGTCATGAAAACAAACGGTAAGAGGTACACTCTTCGTACACTTAATAACTGATGATGTTATATTTTATTCTTATTCTACCCACTATTATATATATATAATGTCAGTTGAGAACACAAAATCACCACCCTAATGAATTTATATTTTATTATCATGAAAAAACCTAGTGGTAAAAGGATTTCATGTCACGTATCCAAGTCTTATTAGACAAAAAATTATGAGAATGTACTAAAATTTATTATTCTCAATTTAGTAAAATTTAATTTGATTTTATATATGGACCGGTTCTCTCAAAATAGATTCCAAATTAATTTCAAGAATTAGGAAATTGCATTTCATGTCTCAAATAAATATATGATCATTAATTCCATTATATGGGTCTTAATACCCATTCACTATGAATATTTTTTTAAATGGTTGGGTAAAATATTTGTTTCTTATTTTTCCAAATATAGTAAGGTAGATGTCTCATTAGAAATTATATCTTGACTTATGATTATATTAAGAATAAAATAATCTAGTTTAATCAATAAGATAATTAAAATTAAAAATATTCAATTTATTTAGGGGGAGAGTTTGAAATCATGGGTTTTAAGAAACATTTTTTCCTTAAACTATATTTCTATCTTCCTTAAAAAAATTATTCATTCCAAATAATTAAAACATGATTATATAATTTTCATAAAAGATTTGAACCAAACTAGAAAAAACATTATTCAATAATAATGAAATATTAAGAGTAAATGAAACCATGAATTTCATACAATTAGTTAATATATATTATAGATTATTACAACCATTAGAAGTGAAAAAATTAAAAGGGTATAATAAATAGTAAAGAATAATATCTCCCCAACTATGAAATCTGATAGACCATATTCACCATTGAGAATCACTATTTGTGAAAAAAAACATACAGTAATAAAGAAAATTATGAAAGAAGAAATAATTATCAAAATTAATAAATGAAAAGTATTTAAATGAGAACTTTGTTCAGTTAATTCAAGATAGAATTATTTTATAGGATATAATGGGTGTTATATAATCGTTATATATCCATTATAAAAGGAAATATGGTCATTAAAAATATGATCATTAAAAATATAGTCATTATAAATATGGGAATTTCGTATACATGTATCCAATAGGTATATTGGGGTTGTGTAATTATTATAAAAAAATAAAAAGAAATTATATTCCAAAAATTATATATAATGAAATAAAAGTATAATATTTAATTGAAATTTTTACTTATAAAAAAATTATGTGTTTCAAATTATTATTTAAAAAAAGATATAATTTTTTTTTAAAATAAAAATTTATATTTAAACATAAATTAATTTATTTAATTGTATGGTTTGGATATAAAAAAGTAATTTTAATTATATTTTGAGAAGATTATTTAAAAGTGATATTTTTTAAAGAACTATTTATTTATTTTAAGAGTTGAATATGCATACATTAATGAAATTAATCACTACTAAGGAATTATTTTAATTGAAATATATTGATAATATATATTAAAAATGTGTTTAACATTAATCTATATATTTTTACTTGGTAATAAATAAGAATAGATTTGTTTTTATGCATAAAAATACATTTTTTATAGAAATTATTTTCCTGTATTATTCAGTCTTAAATTAAAACTACTTTTTAAAAATTTGAGATTTTATATTCTATAAAATGAACATAATTTTTTAATTCATCAATTTAAAATTATTATAGGTTAAATTTTAGAGTCTTTTTTTAAAAAAAAAATTATTTTTAATTGAATACTGAAAAGATTTTTTTTATAAACACCATAAATATTATGATATCATTGTAATATTATCTTGACGTAAAAATACATGAAACCTTTAACATGACTAAAAAATAATTTAATGAGAAAAATAATTCATTTTAAAATAATATTTGGAATTGATAAATCCATATTTGACTCTTTGGAATCTAAGCTATGTTTTATTCTAATAAAAAATTTAATTTGGCATGTTTCCTTTAATTATGTATTCATAATTATCTATTTAGTTTTTTGATTTTTTGAAATTAAAAAATATATATAATTTTTTAATCATAATAAGATATATGAAAAGGGAAAACATATTATATATAATGTTGGTTCAAATTATTTTTTTATTAAAAGACTGTTTTTTTAATTCTATAAGCATACATTTATTAAAATTGATTTTTACCGCCTATATGAATTGAGTCTCGAAAAATAATTTTCATATTTGATATAATAAAGTTCCAATAATGTTAAAAGTAAAATTTTATTTTTTTGGTATAATAATATGTTACTGAGGTAAAAAATTATTCACTAGAGTAAGGTAAAAAAGGTTAAAACTAAGTGATAAAAGCTGAAAATATCATGAAACTCTTTCACTAAATGTTTGGCTAAGGAATTTCTCAACCAAATATTATCCCCTCTTCATTATTTTCAAATTTAGATACATTTTTCTTGAAAATAACATGTATTTAATATAATGTAATGATTATTTTCAAAAATTACACCCTTCTCACTTATAAAAGGATCCATATATCACCCCACTTCGCCTCACACATAAACCATCTTATCGTCTCTAAACTCTAACAATATCCCTTCCCAATTCTCTTTTTCATTTCCTCGATGTTCTGGTCTCACCAAACACCATTTTAGTAAGTCTTAAAGAGTCTTTTAAAGTAGTATATAAAAATAAGTGGAGGTTAAACTGTTTTGATGGAGGTTGAGATTAAAAGTAGGGGTTTCTCATCTCAATTTCCCTTCATTAAGATATGATCTAAATTCAACACCATTTTATGTGGTGTATATACTACCCATGGATGTTTTTCATCATTATTTTTAAAAAAATTAAGGTATTTAAAAACCCATCCAAGGTTTTCTCTTTTAAATTATATGGATTCAAATTTTATGAAACTTTTATGTTTTTTCTTTCGAATCACGTTTTGAATTTGAGATTGTGATGAAAAAGTTTACATCGTGGTAAATTATCTCTCTCTATCTCAAAGAACACCGCTATTTTAATTTCCACTGGTTTTTAATTAGTTCTAATAATCCTCCTTCTATTTCACTATCTCTTTGGTTCGTAATTCACATGAACTGATTCTTTCTTTTTAATTGGTAATCTTTAACTTATTTGTCCACATTCATTATACTATTTTATGGTTATCTTTATCTCTGTTTCTATGACTAATTAAGGTATTTTTCGATGAACATAACTTTCTTTATATGAAGTAATATTCTATTTATGTTTTTAGTGTGGCTGTTTCCACCTACTTTGACACTTTATAAATGTTTTAATAGAATCATTTTTAATATTCTCCATATGAAATCCTTTCCCCGATTTAATAACCATTTTTTATAATGAATATTCCACTCCAATTTTCAATGTTTTCCAAAATAAATTTATTCGAATTTTTTCTAATTTGTTTTCTTTGAAAATTAAAACGTGATTCAAAAATTTAAACGGATTTTCTTCTTCTTTTTCAAAGTTAAATTTAATTATATTATAATTTTTCTCATCTATTTCAATATCCTTTAATGTTTGTTATGATTTACTAAGAATATGATCCAATGATATCATCCACCTTCTTTCTCTATATGGATTTTGATCATGTCTTATATATGTTCTTATAAAACCTATTACTTTCCTATGGTAAAATTATGATAATATAGAATTGATAATATTTCCATGCTCATGTGATGATCATGTATATGGATTTAATTATGTGATGGGAGGTCTTGGGATTATATATCCCTCTAATTTATTGGGCTAAATTTTAGTCCAATGATATAATGCACAAAAACATTTATTATATATGTTAAAAAAATAATGAATGTACATGATTTTGATTATCTATGTTCATAAGATAATGTATGGTAATTATTTAGATTATCTATGTTCACAAGATAATGTGTATACATGATTTCTATTGGCTATCTTCACAAGATAATGTGTAGACATGAATTCAATTATCTATGTCCACAAGATAATGCATGAACATGATTATTGGTAGCTATGTTTACAATGTTTTTCCTTTTATGATTATATATATACCACACTCTTCTACCACATCATGATTTCTATGTTATGTTTCTATTGGTTCATGATTATTGACTCATGATTCATGTTTATGTCAAAAGATTTATACCAGGATTTTTTATTTTTTATTCATATATTGTTTGGTATGATTTATCTATTTTAAGTTCATGTAATTTTGTTGAGCTATCATAACCATATTCTCATCTTATGATCACTTATGATATCTGACCGTTAACAACTATGTATACCCTTACTGATCATTTGAGCTCATCCTTTATAATGTTTCCATTCTTCAGGTTATAAATAAGTGTATGATGTATCTAGGAGGGTATCACCTAAGAAATCTATTCATAGGAAAATGGTGATGACTTATTTAAAAATAATATCATGTACTTAATCTCTAAATACACTAAACTTTAGTTCTCAGGGATTTCATAAATTTGTTTGAAAAAATGTTAAATTATAGAAATGATGTAAAATATATATATATATATATGTGTTATTATCATATTATCTTAGTTGGTATAAAATCTAATATATAAAATATATGTTTTTATGAAATAATTTAGAGTGTGGGTATGGGGTACCTCATTTATAATAAAGTTATATATAACCTAACCTTGGTTATCTAAGAGTAATAACTTCTCAGATTACCAGAATTGTTCTTGGATAATTTGAAGAGACATATCCACCTATTATCCCTATAATTTTTTTATTTTCTTACATGATATGTTCCCTATGAATTTTTTATAATTACCTCTAGATAGAAATTTTTAGCGTACTATTAATATTATTCTAGTAGTAGAGCTGATATCAGTAATATATTATCATATGGATACAAATAATTTAAAGGATCCTAAAGGAGTACTTTATTACTTATTAATAAATGGGTTATTTAGAGAAATTACATCATTATAGGGTGATCTAGTCCTAATATCCAATAAGTATGTTGATAGTTTGAGGTTATTTTTAGATTATCTAAGATTAAATTATTAATAATCAAAAAAATATAGTTCTTTTTATATAGGATATATTTGAATTGTTTATGGGAATTATATAGTACTACAATATTTATTTATTTATTGATTATAACAAGATTAGGATATGGGTTGATAACTTTCCATTGACAATGCTCATTAGTCTATTTCGATTTCTCATGTTTCGGTGATGTAATTTTGGATGATTAATATGTTAACTAAATTTATGGAATTCGCGAATATTATATTTATCCATATCTTAACTCTTTTTTTATAGTGTTTATTGATGATATATTTTCCTACTTCTAAGAACAACCAAAACATGGTAAATATTTTGACATTATGTTTATAACTCTATGAGAAAAGATACTATTTTTAATGATCTCAATTTTTAATTTCTTGATTGAGGATTTAAATTTATTGGTTTAAATGGTTTATGAGTTTTATATCTCAATATATTAAGATAAGTTCTATAAAATAATTTTGGGGGACAAAAAAATTTGATTGAGATCATAATTTTTATCAATCATGATAAGTAGGATCATTAATTCATCTATAATTTCTCATGATTAAAAATAGTGATGTTTGACCTTAATAAGAATGGGGTGAAGTTTGATTAGGAAGGATGATATGATTTTTTTTTTAGAAACAGGTAGGAGGTGTAAATATTTACCAGTTATTATCTTAATTGTGATTGGTAAGATTTATGATTGATAATGTGATGCATCAACTATGTAGTTAGTATGCTTATTGATGTAGTAGGATTGGGTGGTTTTATATGGTTTTGGTTACCTTAGTCCATGTAAAGAAAAATACTTAATTAATAATCTGTATTGAAATGGTATAGACCACACTCTAAACTATTGGATCCATTATATATTGTGGGAATTAATTTAAATTCACACTAGTTATAAGTTTAATATCCTCATTTTTATTAATGTACAAGTTGTTTTAATGTTTATAAAACTCTAAGGTTATATATTGGTTCATTATTACTATGGGTGATTAGAGGTTTGTTTTTATATATAATGGTTTAGGGAATTGATGGTTATAGTATTAAGATGTGGTCTGGTCATGTGTTTCCTATAAACCTACCACTAGTTAGTTTATGGAGGTGTTATTTGTCTATAGGAAACTATAGACCCCACCAGCTGACCGGTGGTGCTGAAAAAACCTAGGTGGTTCTTCCCAGTACATCGTTCATTTGGGGCTCATACACCAAGTAGTTGGTGGTTCCTCCAGTCGAACAATACACATAGGCCAAAGATTTTTTTGGCCCATAGGAGACTATTTTCCACACTCTCTAGTATAAATGGTTTTAATAATAAAAAAAATCAAATCCTATTAATCATACCGAATAATTATAATCATGTTTGTTTAAATTTCCATATGTATAATTGTGGTTATGAATGATCACATATACATTTAATACATTTTGTTAATATTTATGTTGTTAGTCCAAAGAGAAATATTTTCTAAGTATGACAGACTAACACCGATAGACAGAATAAGATACTGAAAGTTCAACTGAGTCGCCGATAGTTGATCTAATGATGCATATGACATACCGACGCAGATGACTTAACGATGCAGATTACCTACCAACATTGATGACCTACTGATTTAGATGACCTGTCTAGGTAGATGATCTACCAATGAAGATGACTTACTGAAGCAAATTCCATACCGATGCAAGGACTCGGTATCAGTTCAAATTTCATACCGATGCAAGGACTCACCGTCATTTCAAATGACCTACCGATGCAAGGACTCACCATCAGTTCAAAGGACATATCAATGCATGGTAATACTAACGCAAGGAATCACTAACAGTTAAATTGTGTCACCAATGAAATGAGCACCTGATGCATAGAAATAACGATAGAAGGAGATATGGACTAAGGACTCATCGATAGAATGTTTAAAATTTATTTTATTTAAAATTACATCTAATGGTAATATTTTGAGTGTTTTAATGTAATTGATTAATCTAATTCCTTTTGAAAACATCTTAAAAGAGGATGTCAGAAGTATGTGGTACATTATCTACATTAAAATATACAAATTGTCAGGTTGCAAGTATATCTGTCCAAAGAAGAGTGCATAAAAGAGAGACACGCACAGACACACATACACAAGGGGAAATGAGTAGACCCCCCCCCCATGAGCATCATAAAGAAACAAAGAACAGATAAGGAATTATTCATTCCTAATTTTTATGAACCAGAGAATTGTTGTTCATCATAGTTTCATCATCTCTACATCATCCAAATAAACCAAAGTAGAAGAAAATTTCATCCTCCTGAAAGATAGAACACAGAGCTCCATGGCACTCTATTTTCAGAGTCTATTTCCAGATTAGGACTCGAGCTTCAACTTCGATACATCAGAGAGTCCAAAGATAAATTGGATGACACTCACAGCATCTCAAATCCCTTCTTAATATATTCTGCATTGTATGTATTATTTTACTAAACTATCGAGTAGTGTGTCTGTATGTACTAAAAATACACACGGTCTCCTTCACTATACTAGTGGATACTAGATATCATCACACAATTATCTTCCTATAATATTTTATCCTACATATAACTAGGGAAGAGGTCATATGTGACCTGATTTTATTTTTGTTCCCACATAGAACTGTGGTAGAGGTCTTGTGACCTGGACAGTCTGGTGTACTGTTATTAACCCTGATCTAGGGTGTGGATATAAATCATTATCTTTATATAATTATTGATGTTAGGTGATCATTGAGTGGAGAGGACTAAGTCTCTACTTGATACTGAACCTCTTGTTTTATATCTACTGTATTTTTCAATTTAGCCCTTCTCTATTTTAAGTCAAATTTCAGAAAAAAATAAATTTTACATTGATAATTAGTCTTGGATAGTATTTATAACTATTTTACCTTATTAGAGTAGTTTCAAAATTTTTATCAACATATCATATTTTTATAACTGATAATTAATCAATCTTCTGAGAAACTATTTGAACAGTCAATCTATTATAATTTTACTACCTTGGTAAACTCACTAGTTTTATTTCAAATAGGGGGAGTATTTTAAATAAAATATTTAACAAAAAAATTATAGGTACTCAATTCACCCCCTCCCACCATTCCCCCTCTCTTTAGTGTCCTACTTTGACCAAAATTTAGTATCAAAGGTTGTTTTCAAAATTCTGTTTTCAAATTTTTAAATTTTTTTAAAATATTTTTCAACTGTGATTTTAGTTTTATTTTAAAGAACTTTAAATTTATATTAGTTTTGAATTTCTAAGTCTTTAAGAGCATATTAATATATCATGGATAATATATTGTAAGGTGATTCTACAAATAGACCACAATTATTTGATGGAACAAGTTAT
The DNA here is from genome assembly GCA_963277665.1 of Viscum album. Classification (NCBI taxonomy): domain Eukaryota; kingdom Viridiplantae; phylum Streptophyta; class Magnoliopsida; order Santalales; family Viscaceae; genus Viscum; species Viscum album. The sequence continues at coordinate 1,349,554,212 of OY728153.1, read as the reverse complement.
GCACAATGGAAAATTAAAATGAAAATGCACTAAAAAAGTATGGGTTTTGAGATTTGTTCTTCAATTATAGATGAATATAAGATTACTTCTAATACTATGAATACTTGGGATGAACCAACCAAGGTTCCCTATAACAATAATTGAATATCCATGAATTCCCTATACTTTTCTTTATGTGATGAAGAGTTTAATAGAATTTCTGCATGTAAAACAGCCCATGAAATTTGGGAAACTTTATCTATTTCACATAAAGGAAACTCTAGTGTCAAGGAAACGAGACATAACACATATACTATTAAATATGATAACTTTAAAATGAATCCTAAGGAGCCTATTTTTAACATGAATCTGAGGTTTAATGAAATTGTGAATACTATAATATCTCAAGGAAGGGATGTTACAACCATGGAGAAAATCATGATAACACTTTGATGCTTACCAGATAGATGGATAGAGACTTTTGTATCAATTAAATAATCTTGTGACATCAGCAAGTTTCTAGTAAAGAAGCTGATAAGAAAGTTCATGATGGACAAGGAAGAACTAAAAGTCAATAAATAAGAGGATGACAAACCCAAAAGAAAATCTATTACTTTTAAATCAACTACCTCTAAGTAGAAGGAAAAAGTTCAAGATGAAACTGAATGTTAAATTGATGGAAAGTCATCAGAAGAAATTAATGAAGAGATGGCTCAAATAGCTAGAAGGTTTAATAAATTCTATAGAAAGAAGAAATTATTTAGAAATCCCAACTATAAAAGTAAGTATGATCATAAGGATAGTTGGAAAAAGGATTGGAAAAAGGTGATACTTCCAGTGAAATAATATGTTTTGAATGTAAGATGAAGGTACATGTAATGGTTGACAGCCCCAAGTTGAAGTACAAGAATAATTTTTATGATAATGACAGAAATTATAAAACTTTCATGACGTCCACATGGAATGATTCTTAGGAAAACTCAAGTGACTTAGAATCCTCTCATAATGAAAATTATAATAAAGAAAATATTAGTTTTATGACAAACACATCTGAGGTAACACTAAATTCTGCTAAACATAATTCTTATTATTCTAGAGATGAAAGTGATTCTGAAAATATGAAAAATGGAGAAATGATAGAATATTAAAAAAATTATAGAAGACCCTTGTAATGATTTAAAAGATAAATATAAATATTTAAAGAATCAGTATGTTTTTACTGCCATAGTTAAATCTGAACTTTCTATAGAAAAGGAGAAAAATTCTCAACTGCTTACCGAGAACAATGAACTTAAATTGTAAAATGAGAAATTGAAAAAGGATTTAGATAGATTTACAAATGTAAAAGAAATATTAGTTAAAATTCATGGTAAACAAGTATCTCAAAAGTACACTAATGTAATAGGATACCAACCAAGAAAGAGGAATATGAAAAAAAAACTCATTTTTTATCAAAATATGGAAAATCTAGTTTTTTGTCTTGTTCTGAAAAATTTTCTACAAATTCCAGCTATGAAGCATCTTCCACTATTCGAATTTTTTCTAGACCAAATAATGTTTATTTGTAAAATAAATTACATGCTTCTTAGAGGAAACCCAAAAAGAAAATGTGGGTTCACTTTTAAGAACTCATATCATTATTTTAGGTATGGATCTTTGTTTTGGGTTTTTTTGAGGAAAAGGGAAGAAAAGGAAATTTTCTAAGTACACGATGTGTACTCCTGAGTACACACCATGTACCCGGTTGTTGTGTGTAACTGTGTACTGGCCGTGTAATGGACAAGTACATGGTCGTGTAGGTGACCTGGTAGACCACCTATAGTGGGATCCTATTGAGGCAAGTACAAGACATGTACATTAAGTGAACACGCTGTGTATTTTTCTTTTTATTTGATTAATTGGATCGGGGTCATGTATAAACTCCATAATGCTTTTCTTCTCACCGTGTCTCATTTAGGAGATCGAAGAATGGCTAAGAAACTTCGATCTCCTCCCATTCATATGTCTGAGCTCTGATTGAGATTCCGAAAAGTGTGTTTGATTCCCACCTATAAGTTATCTCTTCCCCTAGATCCTCTATTCTTTATTTCCCATCTCCCGTGAGTTATTCAAGGTTGGAAAGTTTTCACCTTTTTATAGATATACATTATTCTAGTCTGATTCATGGCCAAGTGTTCAACTATAGTGATCACCCGACATCGAGGTAGGTGTTTTGTGCCTTTCTTTGATTATCTTCGGATTATATATTCTTCGAGTGTCGAATACCAATGTTTGGGTTATTGCGTGTTATGGATTATTAAACTTGTATAAGACTTGTTATTGTGTATTTTATTGAGGAAGGGTTATTGATTAGTAATAAGTTTCAATACCTTGATTATGGATGTGTTTCCCGTGTTTGTTTGATAATGGTTTTTTGGTCTAGATGCATATAAGGATTGCTTTGTTTTCATGCCTCGTCTTGTTAGGATGTAGTTACTATTTATTTTGGATTTTCATTTGTTTAAAATTGTGATAGTATGACCAAGGGGAATAGACTGTAAGATATTCCCAAGTTAGGGTCATTTATGTATAATTTATTGTTATCTTGACCAAGAGGTATTGTTTGGGAGAGTTGTTAGGTGGTCACAGACCAGAGGGGTTCGACCATGAGAGCTACCCAGAGGGTCGTTGGTAAATCAATGTTAGACCATAGGGAATTGGCTATGATATCTTCCATAGGGTCATTATATTTTATTTATTCTATGAAGAACAACTGGTATTGACCGTAACAGCTACCCAGGAGGTTGTTTGTAATTGATTAGTGTTATGTGCGACCAAAGGTGTTGGACTGTGTGATCTTTACAAGAGGCTTATTATTGCATATTGAATTTATAATATATTGAACTAGAGGGGTTAGATTGTGATAACTTTCCCATATGGTTTCTGTTAATATTTGAATTATTGTGATGAGTCTGCCAATCCAAATCACAGGCTTGGACTCGATATTACTAGTTTGTTGGGATAGTCTTTTAATACATCTATTTTTAATATAGGGGGATAAAGATTTAAGTCTATACCCTGATATTTCATAATTGAATTATTGAATAATTGATTAATGTAAATTAATGTAATTGAAAAACTTTAAGATTGTTTACTTTTGATTACTCTTTATTTTATTGCTTCATTTCTGCTTATTACCAACTATATATATTCACTGACTGTTAGGAACAGATCTTTTGGTGGTTTCCTACTAGGATTCATCTAACACTCTATTTGGATTATGTTTTTATACCCATGAATATTATATGGTTTCAGGTATAGATAATGGAAAGCACCCTTCTTCCTCAGGTACTTAATTTCTATTGGAGCTAGAGATCCTGGGACCAAGCTGAGGCTAGTGGTGTTATTGGAGTTTCTTCTTTCCTGTACTTTGGTTTTAGTATTTTATTTATGGAATTATGACTTTTTTGGATTCTTTCCAATACATGTGACATAAATCATTTATTTATATATTATGCAGTTGTTTACACTATCATTCTTTCATTGTTTTCTTCTATTGTATGGTATTATTGTTTTCGATATTATTTATCATTTATTATTTTACTCCGTATAATATTCCAATGAGAAAATTGTTTCCACACTATCACACACATGTCCCTCGCTACTAGTTTAAATTCCCTAGTGTTTGCAGAAATTCCCTTGAGGCCATGTGAACAACCGGGTACGGGGCACCTTTGGGAAGCACCAAGAACAGGGACGTTACAAAATGGTATCACAGGAGTTTCTTTTCTACTTTTTCTTAATATTTGGATCCTATACACAAGGATATGAAGGAATTGGTAGTTTTTAATATGTTGTGTCTAGGAGTAGCTAACCCGTGTACATGGAAAAAACAAGTTACCTCAAATATTTAAATTTTTTTGGTTTTTCAATTGTTACAGTTGATCTGATTTCACAGTTCGGTGATTCATTTGTTTTGTGCTGTTATCATTGATATTAATAAGGTTCTATTTCTGTTTCAACCTAATGAGATGAGGGCATGCCATCCCATGAATCATATAGTCACTTGATAGTGATCACATGTCATTCATTATTTTCATGCCATTTAAGGTGAATTACTGATTACATGTTGTTATGATAGTGGTTGTGCTAGATATGCCTGATGTTGTGATAGATATCATGATAGAATACATGCTATTTTGATAGGGAATTGGAATATATAAAGTTTCATTTGGATGGACGCCAAACTTTGGTCCCTGAGGTGTTATGGGCCCTCTTGGATCAGAATATGGGGGATCATGTTTTAACTTTAATTGAATTTTTTCAAGATATAATATGAATAAGGATGAAAAAATTTGATTCGAGGAAGTATGGGCTCTCACGGGTTGTAATTTTTCATGCCTTGGAAAAATGTTATGTTTTTAAGTGCTCCGGAGGAGTTTCAGAGGTCTAATTTCTAGAAACCCAGACAACACGACATGTGGTGTTATGAATACACACCATGTGTTCTTCTGTTCTAGAAGAAACATCTTTTCTTAAGTACACATTGTGTACCATATATACACACCGTGTAGTGCTTGACCATGTGAATAACTGTGTGAGCAGAGACACGGGGTTGGAAAACTACTGGAAGATCATGTCATGTCTAAATCGTACACTCCATGTATAGAGAACCATGTATCTGGTCATCTAACCAACGACAGTGGTAGATAAAACATAGGTTTTACACATCGTGCCTCACTTCTACACATTGTGTCCGGTCGACTGTCTATCTAACCATGTGACTAACGACACGGGCGATTAGGACTTAAGAAATACATGTTGTTTCTAGGGTGAACACACCATGTACTGTTACCCAGGAGAGAACTGTGTAGTCCTATCTGTGTAATAGATCTTGGGAAGGTTGCTAAATTCAAGTACACACTGTGTATCAGGAGGAACATGTCATTTGTATGGGTGTTATATGACCAGGTTTGATAGAGGTACACTCCATGTTAAAATCTTAAGGGAACATGCTCTGTTGGGGTTATACATGCCGTGTAACCCTATTTTGTAAAACTTTAATGTTTCTTATCATGTTCCTTTATTTAACTTCTAAGTTTTATTCTTTGATAATATTGTATCAAGGTGTTCCCTTGACGTTGCAGAGTCATGCCACCAAGACATCCTATGGTTGTTTTCCAGGTATAGGGCGATGATCAAACACTAGAAATGGTAGATCAAGGACTACCAGTAGATCCTCTTGTCATGCTGGTTTTTTCACCAGCTGTTATACCAGACACAGGTGCTGATGAATATTTCTATAAAGGATTTTGAGGATGTTATGAACTTTTCATAGAGCATCTTATCCTACCTCATCTATGGAAGAGCTTACTTGGGTGTTACAAAAGCAGAATCCTCCCACTTTTTCAGAGGATGGAGGACCATAGGCTGAAGAGTCGTAGTTAGAGGCCATGCTTTCTATCATTGAGCATTTGGAGATGCCTCTTGAGAGGAGGGTGAATCTTGATACATACATACTATGTGATTACTTCATGAGATGGTGGGATGTTATCTCATAGGTGGGACATCATAGGGATATTTATTAGGAATAGTTTCATAGGACCTTCTATGTTTATTTCTATCCTGAGATGTTGAGGTCCAATCGAGCCTGAGAGTTCATATATTTAGAGTAGGGTTCTCTTTCAGTGATGGATTATTCATCTTGTTTTACAGAGCATCAATGCTTCACACCTATTCTGGGTGGTGATGAGTAATCCTTGGCTAGGCGATTTGAGGATGGTCTCAAGTATGAAATCCACTCATAGGTTAATGTTTTCAGGTATACTTTGATGGATGTTATAGTAAATCAAGCACTAATTATCGAGCGTAATAAGATAGTGTTAGGAGCTGTGAGCCAGGGCGGTTAAGCATCTAGAGCTGTTACTACATTGACAAGTAGCAGGAAGCGCCGCAAGGAAGTTTCATGCAATGTTTCTTTAGGTATCTTGGTGGTATGATACTAGTCTAGGAGGAGTGGGATTATGATACCACATTTCACAAAGGACCCATTTGAGTGCCAATATTGAGGTAAGATGGGTCATATTAATCATTTTTTCTAGGTGTTCTCACCAGCAGCTAGTGACAGTGGTTCTGTTATGACTCCATGTTTAGGAGCAAGACCACCAGTTTCTCATCAGTCAGGGAACTAGAGTTTTTCAGGCTGTTCAGGCCGAGGTGGATGTCATGGTCATGGTATCTAGTTGGAAGGATTTCAGAGACAACATGGTGGATCATATCAGGGTAGTCAGGTAGGGTTGTAGGGTGGCGGTATAGGTCAAACATTTGTCGTGGAGTAGACCCAGCAAGAGTAGGATCCCAGACGCTCTATGGTGAGAGGTACAATTCTAGTTGCCTCAGTTTTAGATTCTTCTTTTTTCAATACAAGGGCTTCCCAGAGTTTTATAAATATTGATATTGTGGATATACTTTGGATTTTTATCTTTAATTAAAAGGATTTTATGATGTTGGAAACTCTGATGGAGATTAGGACGGCTAGTGTACGTCAGTGCAAGGAGTACCATTTTGAGGTTGGGGGTGTCACTTCTTATGGGACCTCTATATCTTAGAGATGACAGGCTTCGATTTAATTATCAGAATGAAATGTTTAGTCTCTTTCTAGGCCTTTGTTGACTATTATCATCATAGGGTTAGTTTCAAATCACTAAAGGGAGGGTCTTTTCTACACAATGGAGAATGGGATGTCTGGGTGAGTAGAGCTGGACCTGAGCATCTTGGGTTGGGAGGAATTATAGCATAGATTTCTAGTTTATATCTGTATTACTAGGGGACTTCATAGAATTAATCTCCTCTAGTTGTGGATCACTTTAGGGATGTCTTCCTAGATGACATTTCAGGTTTACCTCTGAATCAAGTGGTAGATTTCTCTATTGATCTTATTGTATGAGTGGCACTGGTGTCCATTATTCATTATAGGATTGCTACAATAGAGTTACAGGAGCTCAAGAAGTAGTTAGAGGAGTTTTAGGAGAAGGGTTTCATTTGACCTAGTACTTATCCTTGGGGTTCGCTTATCCTTTTTGCAAAAAAGGCAGACCGTACCCTTAGATTTTTAATGGATTATCAGAAGATGAACCAGTTTATGGTCAAGAACCGATATCCCTTACCGAGGATTGATGATCACTTAGATCAACTTCATGGAGCTTGAGTGTTCTCAAATATTGACTTGAGAACAGGTTATCATCTATTGTTGGTTAGACTATCAGATATTACTCTGACATCCTTTCGAAGAAGGTATAGTCTATACGAGTATTTGGTTATGTCGTTCAGTCTCACGAACACACCAACTATTTAAATGGCGCTGATGAATCAAGTTATCCATCCTTTGATTATTTTTTGGTAGACTTTTTGGATGATATCTTGGTGTATTTTCCCACTCGACATGACCATTTCATCCATATTGAGATCGTTTAGAGTACAATGAGAGAGAATCAGTTATACGCTATGCTCTCAAAATGCCACTTTGGATGGACCATATTCACTTCTTGGGCCAAGTTATCTCAGATACAAAAATATAAGTAGACCTAGAGAAAGTGAGAGCAGTAGTTTCCTGGGATTATCCTAAGAGCGTCTTTGAGTTACGAAGTTTTCTAGGACTGGCTAGTTACTACAGATGCTTTATTCAGGACTTTTCATGCTTAGTAGGACCACTGATGTTCTTGACTAAGAAGGGGGAAAAGTAATTGTGGAAAAATTCTTATGATTCATATTTTCAGAAGTTGAAAGGGAGATTTACTTTCACACTAATAATGATTTTTCTGAAGCTAGGAAAAATTTACAACTTTTACTATAATGCGTTAGGTATTGGGATGGGAGAAGTTCTTATGTGGGTGTAAGGATTCGTTGCATACGGATCACAGTAGTTGAGGCCACATGAGATGAATTACACAATTCAAGATCTCGAGTTAACTGCAGATGTGCATGCTTTATGCTATTGGATACTTTATCTTTTGGGAAATCATTTTGTGGTATTCACTGACCACAAAAGTTTCAAGTATATGTTTACTCAACATGATCTGAATTTGAGACAGTGAAGGAGGGTTGATTACCTTCATTATTTTAACTTTTCACATTCCTACACACCAGGGAAAGGCAACATAGTAGCTGATGTGTTGAGTAGAAGGACTTAGATACAAGCAGTTTAGGAGTCCAGTAGTGAGTTGCAGCTTATTTATCTATTCTCTGATATGAATTTGGAGGTTCACAACAGGAAGGGGAAGGCATTTCTTTATTCTATATCTATTAAATCTACTCTTCTGGATCGAGTGAGAATGTGGAAGCTATTATATTCTGAAGGCCTAGTCCTATGGGAGAGTGTGTCGGGAGAGGACCCTACTCCTGGGTCCTGTGTAGATGACGATGAGGTCTTTTGTTTTCATAGACGCGTATGGATGTTAGAAGATATACATGAAGAGTTGAAGTGAGATTTTCATCCCTTAGTTTGGGAATTTCATCCTGGTGTCACCAAGATGTATCAGGATCTACACCATCAGTATTGGTGGCCCAGTATGAAGAGGGATATTGCTGGTTTTGTTATTAGATGTTCCACCTATCTATAGGTGAAGGCAAAGCATCAGCGACCAGTAGGGATTTTACAGTAGTTACCCATTTTCGAGTGTAAGTGGAATTATGTCACGACATCTAGGTAGTTTTTTTGTGCCTTTATTTGGTTTGTGCCTTTATTTGATTGTCTTTGGATTATATATGCTTCGAGTGTCGAATACCCATCTTTGGGTTATTGTGTGTTATTGATTATTAACCCTATTTAAGACTTTTTATGGTTATTTTGATTGAGGAAGGGTTATTCATTATGAATAAGGTCCATTACCTTGATTATGGATGTGATTCCCATGTTTGTTTGATTATGGACATTTGTTCTAGAAGAATGTTAGTATTTCTTTGTTTCCATGCCTCATGTTGTTAGGATGGAGTTACTGTTTATTTTGGATATGCGTGTGTTTCGCATTGTGAAAGTACGACCATGGGGAATAGATTGTGCGCGCTTCCTGAGGTAGGTCATTTATATATAATTGGTTGTTATGTTGACCAAGAGGTATTGATTATGAGAGATAATAGGTGGTCACATTCCACAGGGGTTAGACCGTGAGAGCTACCTATAGGGTCATTATTAAATAAATGTTGGACCATATAGAATTAACTATGAGAGCTTTTAGAGGGTCATTATATTTTATTGAAGTTATGAAGACCAAGGGGTATTGACTGTGAGAGCTACCCAGGTGGTCTTCATAAATTGATTAGTGTTATGTGGGGACAAAGGGGTTAGACTGTGTGAGCTTTCCCAGATGGTTACTGTTTCTTATTGAATTGATAATATGTTGAACTAGAGGATATAGACTATGAGAACTTTACCTGAGGGTTAGTGTGAATATTTGAATTATTGTAAACAGTCTTCCAAGCCAAAGCACAAACATGGAATCGGTCTTACTGGTTTGTTGGGATGATCTTTTGAGACTTCTGTTTGTTATATTTCATAGGGGGATACAGATCTTAGGCTAGATCCCAAGATTTAATTATTCAATGATTGGATAATTAATATATGTAAATTAATTTAATTGAAAACTGTATGATTGTTTACTTTTGAGTGGTCGTTAGTTTATTGCTTCATTTCTTCTTATTACCAACTATATATATTCAATAACTATTAGGAATAGATATTTTGGTGGTTGCCTACCAGGATTCATCTCACAACCTATTTGGGTCATTCTTTTGGACCTAAATAGATTATATGGATGTATTTATAGGTAAGGGAAAGATCCCTTCTTCCTCAGGTACTTGATTTTTGTAGGAGCTGGAGAGCATGGGACCAAGTTGAGGCTTGTGATGCTGTTAGAGTTATTGCTTTCCTATACATTTGATTTAGTATTGTATTCCTACATTGTGACTTGTTTGGATGATTTTTGATACATGTGACATGAATCACTTATTTATATATGTTTTATTTGTTTACACTATCAGTCTTCTGCTGGTTACGTTTTTGTATGGTATTACTACTTCCATTGTTGTTTTTTATTTGTTATTCTGATACGTATACTCTTCCAATGAGGACATAGTTTCCCCACTATCACACCCAATTCTCTCAATGCTATTGGACAGCCTCTGGTGTTTGGTTAAATGAACTTGAGTCCATGTGACCAACCAGGTATGGGGAAACATTGGGCTGCATCTAAAACTGGTACGTTACATCCCAAAGCTCTTATTATTAATGTTAACGGACCCAAACAAATTTGGGTACCAAAATATTTTATTGTTTAATCTGTTTTGTAGGAAAACTATTTGAAATGATCCTGTAAAAGCTTATGGTGCCCAGATAGTGGATGTTCAAGACACATGACAAGAGATTACTCATTCTTGAAGAACTTGGTAAACATTGATGGTGGTCATGTCACCTTTGGTGACAATGATAAAAGAAAAATCATTGGACTTAGCCAGATCGGTTACTCTAACTCAATTATAAATTCTACAGTACTTTTTGTTGATGGATTAAAATAAAATATACTTAGTATATCTCAATTATGTGATGATGGTTTTAATGTTAAATTTTAGAATTATTCATGCAATTTTTTTAAATCTAAAAATAAGTTCATATTTTCTGCTCTTAAAAATGAGAATGTTTATGTTGTTAACTTGGATTCTTTATTTCTCAAAATGTTCCTTTCTTGAGTGATTTTCATAAATAATATTGGCTTTGGCATAGGAGATTCGGACACTATAATGTACACTAACTTATAAATTTTACTAGTAAAGGCTTAGTCAAGGATCTACTTAAACCTGAGTTTCTAAATGACAAAGTATGTAATGCTTGTCAAAAGGGTAAACAACACAAAATCTATTTCAAACCAAAGAAAGAAGTTTTAACTTCTCAACCACTCGAGTTGGTTCACATGGACTTGTTTGGACCTTCTAGATTTAAAATTCTAAGTGGGAAGCACTATGTCTATGTTCTTGTATATGACTACTCTAGATATACATGGACCTTCTTCTTGGCTCAAAAAAGTGAAGCTTTCTCTCATTTCACCAAGTATTCTAGGGATGTAGAAAATATTAGAGGTCTTAGAATTAAAAACCTAAGAAGTGACCATGGATCTGAGTTTTAGAACCAAGATTTTTAATCCTTTTTCTCACAAAATGTATACATTCATAACTTCTCTTCTCCTTGGACACCCCAGAAAAATGGAGTTTTATAAATAAAAAATAGTACCCTATGAGAAATTTATAGAAAAATACATAGTGAGTATGAAGTACATATATTCTTTTGTGCAGAAGCTATCAATACATCGTGCTATATAATCAATAGATTCTTGATTATATCTATCCTTAAAATAACTCCCTATGAGTTGTGGAACAATATAAAACCCAATATTATCTACTTCAAAGTTTTTGGTTGAAAATTATATATTCTTAACACTAAGGATAATCTAGACAAATTTCCCTCTAAGAACAATGAAGGAATTTTCCTAGGTTATTCAATTTATAGTAATCCATGTACATTCTTCATTAAGAGAACTAAATGAATGTAATAATCTCTACATCTCAAGTTTGATAAGACAAATAACCATGAGAAAAAAACCTTTCTAGAAGATCTTGAGGATGATATGTCAAACTTGGACATCAATAAAAAATCTTCTGACCATCCTGGGAAAAAATCTATTAAAACATCCAGTTCTAGAAATTCTCTAGATTTTATTCATGATGAACCTGAACATGTTGAAGAACCTGTAGTGACTATCCCTTCATTTTCTAAACCTGTTAGAACTCTCAAGAACCATCCTTTAGATTCTATAGTAGGATATTTAGACAAAGGAACTCAGACAAGAGCTTCTCTAATAATTCAGGTTGAACATCAAGCTTTTCTGTCATAGCTTAAAACTAAGAACATCAATGATGCTATCAATAATGAATTTTCGAAGATTTCTATACAAGAAGAGTTAAATAAATTTGAAGGAAACAAAGTCTGTAAACTTTTATATATACCCAAAGACACCTCGACTATAAGCACTAAATGGGTGTTTAGGAATAAAGTTTATGAAGTTGGTAACATAGCTAGAAACAAAGAAAGATTGGTTTTACAAGGTTATAGTCAATAAGAAGGAATTGACTATGAGGAAACATTTACACCAGTAGCTAGACTTAAGGTCATTAGAATCCTACTTTCCTATTCAGCACATCTAGATTTAAATCTTTATCAAAAGGATGTCAAGAGTGCATTTCTAAATGGTTATATAGTTCAGGATGTTTTTTTAATAACCCCCTTGTTTAAAAAACCCTCGTTTTCCAAATAATGTTTTTAAATTAAGAAAATATTTATATGGTTTAAAGCAAGATCCAAGAGATTGGTATGATAGGATCATCACTTTTCTTATTTCTGAAGTTTTTTAAAGGTATATCTAATCCTACTCTATTTATAAAAATAATTTCCAATTATGTTTTAGTAGTACAACTTTATGAAGATGATATTATTTTTTGATCTTCTAAAAATTCATTATGGGTTGATTTTCCAAAGATGATGAAAAGTGAATTAGAAATGAGTTTAATGGGTGAACTCAAATTCTTTATTGGATTTTAAATATTTAAAGATAAATAATGTATTGTTTTTAATCAAAGTAAATATACTAAGGATCTTTCAAAAAAAATTGTCTTTGAAAGAACTAAGAGAACTGAAAATCCAATGAGTACAAATTGTAAGTTAGACATTGATAAAGATGGTAAATCTATTGATCAAACCACTTGGAGAGGAACGATTCTAAGTTTACTCTACTTAACATCTAATAGGACAGATATTATGTTTAGTGTGTTCATGTGTGAAAGTTTTCAAGTAAACCCAAAATAAACTCATCATCTAGTTGTTAAAAGGATTTTCAAATACCTTAAACGTACTACCAACCAAGGATTGTTCTATCCTTGAAGATAACCATTTGATTCTCTGATTTATTCATATTATGATTTTTGTGGTTATAAGTTATATCATAAAATAACCTATGGAACATGTCACTTTTTGAGCAAGTCTCTAGTTTCATGGTATAGTATGAAACAGAATTATGTTGAATTATCTACTGTTGAAGCTGAATACATAGCTTTTAGTAGTTTTGGTGCACAAATTTTGTGGATGAAATACACATTACAAGATTATGGATATTAATTCATACATGTCCCTATAAATTTTGATAACACAAGTTCTATTAATATTTCTAAGAATATTGAATAAAATTCGAGGACAAAAACACATTGATTTAAGGAATTACTTTTGGAGAGACCATTATCAAAAAGGTTATATAACTTTAGAGTTCATTGGCACTGATCATCATCTTGCATACATTTTCACTAAGCCATTGAACACTGAAAGAATGAATTGCATTAGACATGAGTTAGGAATGATCGATCTATAGGACCTTGTGTTTCTATTCCATTGATAATTTTTAGTGAAGTTGCCATACTAACAATGGCATAGTCAAATAGATAGTGTCATGTAGACACTGACTATATGAAGCTGACAATATCATGTAGACACCAATAACCTTTCCATACCAACATAGTTGTCATACAAACATAGATGCTATTTCATTTAGACACAGTTGTAATTCCAACATTGATACTTTGTTATGTTGATGCCCTGTTATGCTGACACAAACGCCTTGTCAAGACGACACCATTAGTCATATGAAAAATATGTCATGTCTACACTGATGACTCGTTGTTTTTATCTATTTTTTGTTTTTACAAAAATGACTTTGTTTTGTTGAATTTGTTGAACTTGGTTCATGATTTCATGGTTTGTGTATTTAAAAATCCCTAAATGATATAAATTTTAATCAATCTGCTCTACTTCTTTACCCTTACACTCACTCAGCCATTGTTGTCTCTACCCCTGACCTTTCACCTTCCAACCTTCAAAACAAACTATTGGAATGGCATGTATGAATCAATATCTTGATGGTGTCAATTATTTTTCAACTAGTAAACATATATTTTAATCGATAAAATCATCTATACCTTTGAATCCTGCTCTAGAGAACCATGTAGCAACTCCAAAAAAAGTATTTCTTGTGGAATGGCTGTTGAAAGGAAAGTATATGCTGCTCAAGGTACTAGAAGATCAGGGATTTCTTGAGTGGTTCTTAGATAAGGAAATACACTTTTGCCCAAATATAGTTCATTAATTTTATATTAACGTGGAATTTCGGGTGGAATCAAGTGACGTTTCATGGATTAAGTCCATAATGAAAGGGAATAGAATATATTTCTCTTCAAGATAATAGGATGAATGTCGGAAAATCCCTCATGACGATGTGTTTGATGATTATCAGAGTAGTTCTTCATATGAGATTGATATTTTCTACTTTTAGACATCTCTAAAGAAGTTTACTAATAATTATGATCACAGGAGACCCATTTCTACAAAGTTAAGTGGAGAGTGTTGAATACTGTTCATGTTTATTCAGCATCAGATATGTCCCAAGAAAGTAGAATTTTCCTCTCTAAAGTATCAATATGTCTACTTGGTTTGCTAATGAGAAAATGGGTTAAGGTTAATCTATGTAGATACCTTGCTATGAACAAAAATTAAATGATCAAACCTTATTGAAAATAATCCTTATTTTATCCAAGGTTAATCTAATCTATGTTAAAATAGAAAGGTTGTGTTAACGAGGGAGAATAAGTTGTTTCTAAGTGCAGTGGGATCTTCCTCAGTAAAGAGATCTGTAAGAGGATGAAAATAAACTATAACCCATGGAATATAGAATGTGTTTGAGATGAATATAATATTTATGATAATTTCAATCTAGTGGACTATCCAAGTAGGACTAAGAATATGGTTGATCCTGGTGTGAGACCAAATTAGGAAGTTGTTTACTCATTAGAAGAAGAAGAAGATAATGTCACTCTAGTTAGAGATCAATGGTCACCTTTCAATGATATGAGTGATCCTAACACCACTGAACCTCGCAATGATTTTTATTTTACACCTCCTAGTCCTCCACTTATCTTACCCTCTGATGATCCCACACTTAGAGATATTGAAGATGAATATACAGAAGTCTCATGTAGTGTGTAATATATAATTATATCTAGTGGCTCTGAAGATGAATAAGAAGAAGGTAGTGAAGATGATGAGAGTAGCAGTGGTAGTGATGGGGATGATGATTGTAGAAATGTAAATGAAGAGAATGTATCATGAAATTATGATAATGAAAGCAGTGAAAGAGATGATGACTATCATAAGGATGATCAAGGTGGATATTTTGAAATGGTTGAAGCTATGGATTGGGCATGGTTGAAAGAACATCCTGAATTTGTTGTTGAAGTAAGAGAAAATTATGAAGTTAATGATGAAGTGTAAGATCAGGAAATTCATGTACCTCAGTTAATATATGAAGAAAGGATACATAATGATGAAACTGAGTAACCAGCTAGGAGAGCTCAGATCAAGGGGGCCTCACGAAAGGGAAGATCAAGTTATTTAAGAGAACCAAAATGGAAGATTAATACTTTACACTCTCACTCCTCTTGATGATTTTATAGTGGATAAATGGGAAATGAATATTGGGTATGTAGCATCGGGTTTCGATTATGAAGATTTAGATGAAATTTTTTTTTGTACCTATTGAAAGAGAATCAGTGGAGGAGACCCTTCTTATTGGCTATATCACTAAAGAATATTTTGAAAGGTTTAAATAATAAGTTTGTTCAACTGTAAGTATATATGTTTGATATCAAATGGTGCCTGAGATTAAAATAGTTATAAGAGAAAACATTGATATGAGTGATGAATTAAACTCTCTCAGATATTCAACAGCATAAATGTGTCAATCTGGTCAAGTTGTTTTTGTTCCAAGTTAGATAGTGGGTGTAAGTGAGGCTGATGCAACTAATGTTTCAAAGAATGTGATATAGGATATTTAACCAAACTTAATTAAAACTGTTGAGACAATTGATGCATGCACTTACAAGTTGAGAAAATAAAATGATTGGGCTTGCATCTAAAAAAAATACCTTGACCTCAGAGTACAAAGGTTGTGTGGAGAATCTTATTAAGGATTTAAAGACTCATACCTCATCTCCTACTGATATTCCTTCTACATCTCATCAGACATCTCAAACTTTGGACATTGAGGCAATTCGTAGTGTAGTTAAGGAAGAGCTTCAAGCTCTCTTTGATGTTTTTGGTTTTTCCAACCTTTAAAAGATTGAGAAAAATAATGATAATGTTTATGATATGTTTGGAATCTATTCCAAGAGTGCTAAGGCTGCAAATGCTCAGATCACATAAAAGGTGGACTACTATTTCAAGATGATCATTACCAAGACTCAGATGACCATTATGTTTAAGTATATGATAGAGAACCTCTCTTTACCTCAAGTGACCAGAGATTTTAAAGATAAAGTACATATTTTTAAGTTATTCACCCCTCTTTTAAAAAAATCATGCAGAATAAAGATGATTTAAAAAAATAAATGAAGTATGGTGGTGAAATCGTTTAGGATTTCATCAAGCTATCAAATCCATACATTCATGTACAAAGTGAATCGATTATAGTGCACAATGATGCCCCTATTGGACCTGTTGGATCAGTGCCTCCTCCTCATATGTCACTTGCTCAGGCTTTGACTCAGATTCAACCACTGATCAAAGGTCAGAGTCAACCTCTTATGTTTTCCCAACACAAACCCAACCTTGTACCTAATGTTCCAAAAGGATTGATTCTACCTCCTCTAAAAAATTCTTCAAAACCTTTAGCTTCATAGCCACCACCTACTAGACCCTCTATTGATCCCCCTAAAAAAGGGAAGGACCCCCTTCATCCTCAACCATAGTGTGGATAATTCTCTTATAGGGAGGTTTTCTTGACTTTTGTTATTTTTTTAACCCATATTACTTTATTGATTAATGGAATTTCGTGTTCTTATCTTTCCTCTATTTCTATTCTATCTATTATTATATGGTACTTTTTATTTATTTATTACCTATTACCATATTTCTTATACTCCAAAGGGGGAGAACTATTTTAACACCCATTCACTTTTTGACAATCCCAAAAGGGGGAGAATAGTTTTGAATTACATTATCCTTATTTTCTTTACCTTTGATATAACTCTTATGTATTTTTTATTTGATACCATTACTATTTATTTTAATTATGAACCTTATCTATATATGGAGAAACTTCATCAATAATGAGAGATGATAAGTAGACTGATTATATTCCATATCAAATGACTTAACTGAATAATGCCATTATTTGGGATCATCAAAAAGGGGGAGATTGTTGGCCCATAAGAGACTGTTGTCCACCCTCTCTAGTATAAATGGTTTTAAAAATCACATATCAAGTCCATTCCAATTAATCATGCCTAATAATTCCAAGCATGTATGTTTAGCTTTTCATATGTATAGTTATGGTTATCTATGATCATGTATACCTTTAATAAATTCTGTTAATATTTATGTTGTTAGTCCAAACAAAAATATTTTCTAAGAATGAAAGACTGACATAGACAAATAGAATAAGATACTAATAGTTCAACTGAGACATTAATAGATGATTTACCGATGCAGATGGCCTGCCAACGCAGGTGACCTACCGATGAAGATGACCTAGTAACACATATGACCTACTAATGTAGATAACCTACTGACGTAGATAACATACCGATGTAAATGACCTACCGATTCAAGGACTCACCATTAGTTCAAATGACCTATTGATGAGAGAACTCATTGTTAGTTCAAATGACCTATCGATGCAAGGATTCACCATCATTTCAAATGACCTATCAATGCACGGGGCTACTGACACAAGGACTCACTAACAGTTAAAATGAGTCATCGATGCAATGAGTCACTGATTCATGGAAAGACCTATAAAAGGAGATACAGACTGAGAACTCACTTATAGACTGTCTAGAATTTATTTTATTTAAAATTACTTCTAATGGTCATATTTTGAGTGTTATAATGTGACTGATTAATTTAATGACTTTTGAAGACATCTTAAATGAGGATGTCAGAAGTACGAGATACATCATCTAACTTAAAACGTGTATATTTTCGGGTTGTAAGAATATATGTATATAGAAGAGCGCATAAAAGTGAGACATGCACAGACACACGTACACAAGGAGATACGAGCAGACCCCCCATGAGCACCATACAGAAAGGAAGAACACACAAGTAATTCTTCATTCTTAATTTCTATAAACCAAATAACTATTGTTAATCATAGTTCCATCATCTTTACAGCATCTAACTAAACCGAAAGAGAAGAATATTTCACCCTCCTAGTATACAAAACACTGAGCTCCATGACTCTCTATTTTCAGTGTCTGTTTCCAGAAGACGACTCGAGCTTTAACTATGATACGTTAGAGAGTCCAGATATGAATTGGATAACACTTATAGAATCTCTAATTCCTTCTTAATATATTCTTCTCTGTGTGTACTATTTTATTGAACTTTAGAGCATTGTGTGTGTTTGTACTAAAAACACACACTATCTCCTGCATTAAACTGGAGGATACTAGCTATCCTCACACAAATGTCTTCCTACAATAGTTTATCCCATGTAGATTTGTGTAAGAGGGCCAGTATGACATGGTTGTATTTTTCCCCACATAGAACTATGGCAGAGATCTTGTGACCTGGACAATTTGGTGTACTGTTGTTAACCTTGATCTAGGGTGTGTATCAAAATCATTATCTTTAATATTTCTTGTAAGTAGGTGATCACCAAGTGGAGAGGACTAAGTCTCCTCTTGAGACTAAACCTCTTGTTTTATAACCACTATGTTTTTAAATTTATTCTTTCTCTATCTTAACTCATATTTCATAAAACTAAATTTAACTTTGATAGTTAGTCTTGGATAGTAGTTATAAATGTTTCTCCTTGTTATAGCAGTTTAAAATGTGGTATCAATATCACATATTGTTATAACTGGTAATCAATAAATCTTTTGAGAAACTATTTAAACAATCAAGCTATTATAATTTTTCTACCTTGGTTAACTGGATAGTTTTGTTTTAAATTGGGAGAATGTTTTAAATAAAATTTTTAGTAGAAATTTTTATAATAACTTAATTTACCCCCATCTTGAGTGTCCTAATCCGAACAATAGGTGTATTAAAATCACTCCAAGGGTTTTAATTCTTCACATTTTGTATCCTTTTTTAAATCCTAATTCTGACCCCAAACACCCTATTACTAATTTGAGACCTCCGCTCTTGAATCAAGATCTTTTTTTCTTATATCACATTGGTTTTTCAATATTTTTCAATTTGATGACACTAGAATGGTAATTTCCCCCTAGATTTATAACACATTACTCAACTTTTTTGAGAGATAATCATGGATTTATGATGGAATTGAGTTTCTTATATGGATTTAATGACAAATTAGACGTTTATTTTAGGATCGATGATGGATCGATCAAGTTAATGATATATATTGATTGGTTCAAGATCTAACAATGATTATGGATGTATTATAGGTATGGGTATATCCTAACCCTCTTATTGATGGTGTATGGATGATGGAACATTAATTCATTGATGGTCCTTTAGTATATTGGTGGTGGATTCAACGTTTCAATGGAATGACTTTGACCAAAGCGTGATTCCTCATGAATGATGGATGTTTCTGGGTATGT
Source organism: Viscum album (assembly GCA_963277665.1). Classification (NCBI taxonomy): domain Eukaryota; kingdom Viridiplantae; phylum Streptophyta; class Magnoliopsida; order Santalales; family Viscaceae; genus Viscum; species Viscum album. Next base: position 1,349,534,535 of record OY728153.1, on the reverse strand, counting down.
TTATAAAGATTGATCATCTTCAAACCTTCCCTTTAGAAATGTGATCTTTGAGCTCTATTCTAATGACATATTCTTAGTTCATCAATGCATGTTGGATAGACTTGAGATTCACTTCTAGAATTGATAATGAATTCCCAATATGTTCTTAATTTGAAAATAGAATCATTGACTTGGAACCCTCTTCTTTAATACCTATTGATAGATTCTTTAATGTTTATAATTATAAATATACCCATCATGATATGGAACCTCCATGGGTCACTTTTCTAAAACTCTTTCTTGATGAACCTGAAATAGAGATAGGCATACTTAATTTGTGAACTTGTTTTTCTTGGGTACTAAATGAGATTCTATATTCAATACATTAATGAATATTGAAGTACTTCATCAATAACCTTGTGTTATGAATTTACATACCATTTGAGACCCTTTTATACTCTTTTTACCCTAATTATTATTGTAATAGACTAGAATGTTAACCATGATTGATGGTGTTTCCTGTGGGTGTGTGTGTATCTCAAGATACCCATATATGTTTCTTGATTCCATGAGTATATCTAGAGTATCTTGTTACCATGATTGATGTTGACAACATTTAGTTATATGGCACTAATATATTTTCATGAAGACATGTTATTCTTTTCTTATTAAGAAATTAAATGTTATTTGTATTTACCATTCCATGGAAGTATGTCCTGTAAATTGTAACAAGTGTATTGTCATGGTATGATTACCCCTTATTGGAAGATTATAAATGATCTGAGGTTATATTAGTGGTGGGACCATACACAGGGTAGGATCTTGATAGGCTTGTGGCCTAATCTGAAACTCAATTCCTTGAGGATACCGAATAACATGATGGAACTCGATTACCTATGGATGTTCTGTATCATGTCCACTCAATGATAGGAATATGTTGAGTAACATTTCATATAACTTGGGGATACTTCATTATCACATATGAAATCAATTGATTATCCTTTTGTCATGTAGCCAAATTTGGTATGGCTGGGACTCATGATATCATGGTTTTTACATGGGTTTTTTCATATATTTTTTTTATAGTTACTCGCACATTTAATATTATCACAGAATAAACTTGTTATACATATTCACATTTTATAAGGATTAATTGGTTGTGTCCTACTAGTTTTTATTACTTACAACCTATATGTTCGTCTCGATGCATGTGAAAAAATCATATATATATGTATATATATCCTGGAAAAGGAAATGGGCCCATGGAATATGGTTTTTCCAAGGAGTATAGGGCTAGGAGGGGTACTCAAATATACTCAAAAATATTCTATAGTGTTACATTGGTTATCTAAATTCACTATATACTTTGGATTGTATTTACACATTTTGAGCCTATTTTATTTATTTGTATGGAAAGTGTGCCATTTGATATAACAGTATGCCTCTTCCACCTTGATTACTCTAAGTTTTTTATATTTTATTTATATCGTCGGGTATGGATATGATATTGATGGTATATTATCCTCATTAATGGTGTCTAAACCCTTTCTTCTAGTCAACATCCTCTTGTGTATGATGAGGTGCACATAAGGTGTTGTGTCTCTCCATCTTGGACCTGTTGATTTAGTCGGTCATTAAAAAATGTTATCAAAGAACAGTTTAATTCTTTTCCTTTGACTAAACTAGGACATGCTAGAAATTAAATAAGTTTTGTGGGACTTAGGTAGCTTATTTTTCATGTTCTTGGCCAGCTCATGTATAACAGACCTTTGAGATACCATTGAATGGATTTTTATTATATTTTATGGTATTTTGGGGCATTCTTGCATTATGTCTATGCACCTACAATCACGTGTCAAATATATATATATATATATGTTGTGTGAGGTATATTATTTATTTAATTTAATGACTTGATTCTTTTATCTATTTGGGATAGACTTGTATTCTTTAATTGAGTGATAAATCTATTTTCCATGTTGTTGTGATAAATCTACTTTCATTAATTAGTTGAACCTGAGAATACTATTGTTTTTTGTATATATCCATGTGTGTGTGTGTGTGTTTTTGTGTGTGTTACTATGAAGAACATGTATGAATGGAGACCTTGGTTATTTCTATATTTTGGGACTTCTTTTTTGTGTGAAGTTGTATTTGTTGTCAATAGTTTTCAGTACTGGTCAAAATGAAGACGGAGCTCCAAAGTTAATTCCAAATTTAATAGAGTTTGATTGAAATGATGATGCATAGAGAATTTTTATAGATTTATATAATTGGATTCCATGTATGAAGGAGTCTATGTTTTTTATATTGAATTACATTCTTGGTTTTTTACTAACTATTTTTATGAGGATTTCTTAAAACCAGAAGATGCTTTGATGATTTGTATTTTAAAAATATCATAGGTTTCGAAAATTTTTGATTCAATCCTAATGAAGGAAAGGGGTAGAAAGGTGATGGCAATCATATTTTGGTTTGATTGGAAAGAAATATATTTCTAAAAGATAGGGAAGTTACATTACATTACTAAGAAAACCAAATGTTGCAAAAGGTGTTCGATCAAAGACTATATAACACTGAATATCAGTTTCATGATGAAAGAGTATTTTTTTTGAATAATATAGATGATAGTGAAACAACATTGGTGTTTTTACCAAAGCATATTTTAAGGTGGCGCTATTTCCCAATGTTTGCCAAATTTTTGGGCCTATAAATTGAGAAATAGAGACATGTGTTTTTTGAAAATGAAGGTGCGCAAAAGATATTTCATGTGATAGAATTATTAGTTTTTTATGCAATATTCAAGGTTTTTTTTAATTTTTCATGAAAGGCATGTTTCAGGATCAGAACATTGAAAAATGGAAAATGTGTGAAGCATGAAAAATATTCAAGAAGTGCATGGAGGATTCAATAAGAGAGAAAAAGATGGGGATGGTGTGAATGTGGCTTGCGCACCCCGTGTGACGTCAAATTGGGTTTTGTGCAATGTGTCAGGATATTTTTCGAAGTATTATGTTTTTGTGCATAGGGTTTATCATTTCCTTTAAATAAGAGGCGACCCCTTCTATTTAAAAATCTCAACACCTAGAATAAATCAGATCTATGAAGCATGAATGAATTGTATGAAAAGGTAGTTGTGTGAAATAAAGAAGAGTTGCATGCAAGAAAGGATAGTTGCATTCAAGAAGAGATTTGTGTGCAAGATTGAAGTTGTACGCAAGAAGTGTTTTGTGATAAAAGTTTAATGTTGTATGAAAGTCATTAATTTTGTGCAGAAGTCACCCAAAAGGGGTGCGCGAAAGATTGGAGTCATGTATGCCTTCAAAAATTTCTAAGCACTATCGAAGTGGTTTCACAAAAAGGAGAGTCCTGTGAACCATTCAGTTACATTATGAGAAGAAGATACCACCATCACATGACTGGTTATTAACACCCTCGTTGTGTTTCGGGGAGAAATTGATCTGTGAATATCACAGTTTTCATGAAAGTGATAGTGCCTTCTGTTGGAAAGTTAGAAGAGATTGGTCAATATATATTTATTTATTCAGACCATTTCAAATATGATGATGCTAATCCGATATGGTCTTCATTATCTTAATAATCACAAAGTATGTTTGTGATTCAAACAAGAAGAATATGAATGTGATACAGTGAAGTTGGTTTTTGCACTGAGGAAGAAATCGACACACTGCTATAAATTGTTTCTTATATTTGTGTGTCACAGATCGATGGGGGACGATAAAGTGACTAGACAAGTTCATAGTTAATTATAATTTGTGTCAAAGAAAATTTAGTGTTCATCATTCCACAACACATTCATATTATTGTGACTGAACGAAGAGAATAATATTGTACATCTTTCAGGTTTTCTACTTTGAAGAAGAAAGAAGGGTTACTTGCAAGCTTCTAAGAAAGTAAAAAGTTAAGAAAGGAAGAATAAATCAGCACTATGACAATCAATAGGTCTTAATAGGTAAAAGACTTTGTTGGTGTTAAAAACCCTATTCAATAGGCAGAAGACTCTCTTGGGAGGTAGTATAAAGAACCAGTGATGAGATTCATGTTAGACTAGGTCATCACCAGTTAAGGGGATAGGATTTTTTCCCACCCCCCTCTAGAGTATTGGGACTCGCACTGGATTAAAGATTGTTTTCTAATCTAACCCACTGTAAAATTTACTACATTATAGTGGAGAATTTGTGTATTGGTCATTCCCATACACGACAAGGACATAACTTCTCTTATTGAGTGGTGAAACTTGTAGAAATATTGTGTTCATACTTTTACTACCTTCATATTATTCCATGTTGTAGGGAAAAGATAACAATATAATCAATATCCTAAGAGGTCATGAGGTACAGGTAGAAAAAAGTTAGAAATTGGTTTAAAGATTCCACAACATTGATTCACCCCCCCCCCCTTCGGTTTTAGGCATTTCCCAAACTAGTCCTCTCACTAGAAGGTAAATACCTTGGGTTATGGTTAGCTTCATATTAGAACTTTGTATGACACCATATACTAATTAGAATTTATCTTGAATTGATGCCATTAGATATTATAAATGTTTCCTTTGTAATTTATAAGATACTTCCCCAAAAAGAGACTAATGGGGCCACCAACTGACGTGGTCTGAGATACTCCTAGTAAGGATATTGAATATATTCTACTACATGGTATATAAGAGAGTAAAGAAGGGTATTCTCCTACAACTATTCTTATAGTGCAACTAGTAGACCCACCTTAGTTTATATTCCTCCTTGTAATTCCTACCAAACATAGAGGGGCATCGAGGTAAACAAGTGATAAATTCAGAGACGTTTATATATATCATCCACCATGATTTATGGAATATAAGGGACTATAGGATGTAGAGGAATTTATATACATCATTGAGGGTATATTTTACCTCATTTAAGCACCTGAGGACAAAAGGGTGAATATTTTAGCATTCATTCAAAAAAACACTTCAGGAGATGTTGGAGAATGATGATACAGGTTGGAAAGCATTATATTATCACCTAGGAGGCGGTCAAGACCCTATTATTCAAGGAATTACGTCCCAATATGTTGATTCTTGACTGACCACCAGAGGTTAGGGAGATATAGCATGGGGCTAGGACCAAATATTCTTAGTCCACTCATTTCACTGAGCTTATTTTTTTTCTCATCTCTTGGATATAAATCATACACAAAATACTAGGAAGTTCTATATTAGTCTTTATCTCGATATCAGGTGATAGGTATTGAATTTCAACCTAACAACATACTCGGTGGTTTTATGAAAATCATTAACTAAAGAAAGGACCTTGAGGAGGATTGATTTGTTATTCTTCTTCTACCTTTAAATACCCATGTGGGGGGACCTCCTAATAATATTATGAGTTTATCATTGGGTAATAGGAAGAGGAAGACCAGGGTGCTACAGTAGGGTAAATAGGTTGACTAGCAAATTACTTATTTACCTCCTTTGGGAGAAGTTCTGTAGTGCTTAAATTGCGGGAAGGTCAGCCATTATCACAAGTTCTGCATTTCACCTCATAAAAACTATCAGTGGTGTGGAAAGATGAGGAATATCTAGAAGTTATTATCCATGGTTTTCAGGTTGAGTTTCCATAGGGGTTTAGGAAAGGCATTATCTATAACCCTTGGATCTGGTCATGGTCCTCAGCATTAGGCTCAGATGATGATGACTTAGATTGGTCATGTACCTTAGGGATAGGGTCTCAAAGGTGAGGTTGGCCAAGTATATGTATGGAATTATATTCCATATGTTAGTGGTGTGGAGTAGTCTACTAATAGATGTATGAAATCAATCAATTCTATATGGTCTACTTCCTTTTTTAATACCAGTGCTTCACATTCCGTTATATCTATACAAGTTATTACTAGACTTGAATTACTATTCATGTTGTCTTTTTTGTTTATTTCCCTAGATACAACATTGGCCCCAAAATTGGACCATATTTATCAATACCCAGATCTTCATATAGTCTTTTCCATTTATGGATATTGGATATGGTTGTCATTTAAATCACCCAAGAGAGAGAATTTCAGGATGAGTGGTAAGTGGGAGTTAGGATCAAGTCGAGTTGGTCCAAATATGAGCTAGCTTGGAACCATCACAATGATAATTATAGAGTTGGATATTTCAATAGTATTAGTAGTGTCCTCCTCTTATTTTCCTCTAGTTGTGGATCTCTATCAGAATTAATCTATAGAAAACTTTAAAAAACTTCCCCCTACTAAGGGATTTGTCTTTGAGATAAAACAAATTTTGGTGTTTAACCCATTTTCATACCCCATTATCATATAACACGGGCTGATTTGAATAATCCCAAGGTATATCTCAATGAATTAGAAAAAAAGTTATTTATCAGGATAAGTACATTGCCTTGGGTGAACCTATTTTTTCACCAAGAATAAGGATATTAGTCTCTAACTCTATATAGATTATCCAAAGCTGAATCCGGTGATGGTGACAAATAGGAATTTATTTTCCAACATCAAGGATCTCTTTAATCGGTTATGGGGATCTCATTGGTTCTCCAAGATTAATCTCTGATCAAAATATCATTGGTTTTTGGTTAGATAGGTAGACATCCTAAATATAAAGGTTGGGGCCGAAGCCTCATTTATTATTTAAATCATAGACCTCTTTCAAACAGGGTAGAGGGGGACCCATTACATAGCCCAAATGCCCAAGACCAAGTGGTCTGAATACAAGGCCTGAAAGCCTAATTTTTTGGCCCAAAGATCCCTTCGGTGAATAGTACTACTATAGTACCCTGGCTGCTACAGTTACTACTACAGTTCCACTGCCACTACAGTACATGCAAAGTGCCTAAAAGTGTTAATGGTTCTCATGGATTAGATCTTCCATCCATATCTTAACTTTTTCGTTGTGGTTTTCATTGACAATATCCTCATTTACTCACCAACCCCAGAGCAAAAATCCAGACATATTAAGGTACTCTGGAGTATAATTTAAGTACATCATCTTTATGCCAATATATCAAAGTTTCACTTTTAGATTTAGGTGGTAAAATTCGTAGGTAATGTGGTTTGTGAGACCAGTATAATAATATACATAGAGAAACTAAATGTGGTGATGCCTAGGAAACATCCTTAAAATGTGTTTGAGATCAAGCGCACTCTTGGTTTAATGCAATTATATCAATATTTTATCCAAAATTTATCCCATTTATCAACACCCTTGACTTTGATGAAAAAGAATGGTTTTATGTTTTAGTGGTCCGAATGGAATGAATATTATTTTCTTGGATTGAAAAGGTGGTTGACTGTAGTTAAAACTTTGATTGTTCATAATCATTGATTGATTTTTATAAATATTTTGATGCATCAAGTGTTGGTTTGGGAGAAATTTTGATATGGAGGGAGTGGGTAGTAAGTTATGGGTCACATCAGCTATGATCCCATGAGTGGAACTATCCAACCCATAACTTAGAGTTAGAAAATATAGTCTTTGATTTTAATTATTGGTGAAACAATCTCTTCAGTGAGAGGTTTATTTTCTACAAGAACCAAAATCTCCTTTACTATATCTTCAAAAAACATGACCTCAATTTTAGGTATAGACATTGGGTAGAGTATCTAAACATGTTAAAATTTGATATATACTACACATCAAGTAAAGGTAACTTCATTACATATTCTCTTAATCATAATACACAGGTAGCCCAAGATTTGGGTGAACAGCCTTTGAAGGAACCCTGGAACCCAATGATATTGTTTTATGATTAGAGGATGAATATTTTTTAGGACTATGGATCGATGAAATTTTCCCCATTGGTGGTAACATCTTCTCTAGTAGAAAAGGTAGAATCTAGTTAGGAGACTGACTCATAGTGTGTTGTAATTTGGGAACAGCTAAAAAGTGGTGACCAGACACCTAGGTGGTATTTGGATAGAGATTATATGATCCTAGTATATGGGAGAGTGGTAGTCCCTACTTCCATTATGGAAGAACTGATGAGATAATTTTATAGTACAAAATGGGAAGTACATCTAGGGGTGAAAAATATGTACCATGACTTTAGGTAGAGTTATGGTGTCGAGGGATAAAGATGAATATTGCATGATATGATTCTTGATGCTTTACCTTACATAGGATAAAGGTCAAGCACCAGTATCATAGTGGTTTTCTTTAGAAAATTCTTATGCCCATATGGAAGTGGGAGGGTCCCATGATAGACTTTTTGATAGGGCTACCTAGGATCCTGAGTTTTCAAGACACTATTTGGTTGATTTATGATCAGCTAATGAAAGTTTAACATTTCTTACTGATCCATGAGTCTCACTCAGTACATGAGATGGGAAATCTATATGTCTATTAAATAGTATGATTTTATAGAGTTCCCTTGAGTATTTTATTTGAGAGATATGAAAATTTTACATCAAGGTTTTGGAAGTTCTTATAGAATTCCTTAGGGACTTAACTGAGATTGAGGACATTGTACCATCCTGAGACATATAGACAAACTTAGAAGAATATTTAGATTCTAGAGGATATTCTTTGAGCCTGTATTTTGGATTTAGGTTGAGTATGGAATGACCACCAAGCCCAAGATAAATTCGCATACAACAATAGTTACTAATATTTTATTCTAATATTACTTTATGAGACTGTTTACGAAATACCATGTTATTCACTGTTTTGTTAGCATGAAGCTGGTGAAATATAAGTGGTGGGGCCTAGTATGGTATGGGAGACTTTATGTACAGTGAATCTAATTAAAATGAGTTTTACCAGAATTTGTATCATGAAAAATACTTATTCCAAAAATAATAGGAGATATTTTTAGTTTTCTATATTTGATCGATTTTTTATGAGAGTGACTCCATGGTTAGGCCATTGATGTTTGGGGAAGAAAGGGAAGCTAGCATCAAGCTATTTTAAACCATTTTATATCACTATGTGGATTTCAAAAATGGACTACTATCAAGAACTTCCTTCTCAATACCAATGTCTGCATGATTTATTTCATGTGTGTCAACTCCAGAAGTACATGCCTGACATTATTCATGCCATAAAATATGAGGATGTTGATATGGAACCTGATGTATTTTATGTGGCTCACTCATTATAGATTATATAATAGTGCTTGAAATTATTACAAGGGAAGAAGACACTAATTTAACAGATTTTATGTCATTGTAGACAGACCCAAGAGTAGACTTAGGAGTGAGAGATTGATTTTCAAGCTCAATGACTTGAGTTTTTTTATCATAACTGCTCAAGGTACTTCTCAAGGATGAGAATTAATTAGAGGGGTGAATTATAACATCATCATTTTTTCTAAATAAAATATGTTTTAAAGTTAATAAAACTCCCCAATTATCTATTGGTTCCTTATAAATATAGGTTTTTATAGGTTCAATTTTATGTATAAAGATTCTAGGAATTGATGGTTAGAGTTTTTATAGAAAGCTTGGCCTTTTGTGGTTGTAAAGCATCCATTTTCTTATTGGTGGATTTGTTTTAGGTCTATAGAAAATAGTAGACCTAAACGGACTACTAGTGGTTCCACTATTTATCCAATGCACCCAGTCCAAGGGTGAATTAAATGAACCCCATGAGTTTAAATTCTACTTTGTTTTTATCTTTTTTTTAATACCAAATTCCAACCTAAAAACCCCTATTTTGAATTCTAGGCCTCCCCTATTTACTGTAGATCTATTCTATTTATTTCCCCTTGGTTGTTCATAGTTGGATTCATCGGGTGAGAATAAAATGGTAATATTCCTCTAGATTTACACCAAATTAATCTTCTTTGTTGAAAGATAACCATTGATCTATAAAGGGTATGTGTTTTTCTATGTGGATATAATGAATAATTATTTCTTTCTTTATAGATCGATGATGTAACAAGTGAGTTATGATATATCTTGATCAGATTGAGATCAACCAAAAATTATAGATATATTATGGGTATTCATTTATGAATCATCTTCTTGAACCTCTTATTGATAGTGTATTGATGATTGAACTTTAATCTTTTGATAATCCCTTGGTAAATTAGTGGTGGATTCAATGTGTTGATGATATCCCTTTGACTAGAGTTTTATCCCTCATGTATGATTGGTATTTTCAAGTAAGTTTCCATAGACTGGTCATCTTCATACCTTATCCTTCTTAAATCTTATCTTCGATCTCAATTATAATGATGGATTCTTGCTGCATTGATGGTAATTATCTTGAAAAAATATTATCTTATATAATTTATGAATAAATCATGATTAGAACCTAAATCTATAATTGATTCAATGAATTGACAACCTCTTTTTTGACATATCTCACTACTAGTTCTGTTTATGGACTCCATGAGGTATGTAATCCTATATTTACCCTTATTGACAAGTAAATTCCATAGGAATATTTTATAAAACTTCTTCTTGATGGAAAAGATACCAATATAGATATACTTTATGTGCTAACTAGTTTCTATGGGTGTACAGTGTGATTTGAGCTTCGGTCCTTTGATGAATATTGGAGTACTTAGTCAAAAACATTAAGGTGTGAAGGTCCTTACCATTTTATTCCCATGTATAATCTTGTTTACTTGGTTTATATTATTATGTAATAACTTTTTTACCATGTTTCAGGGTGGTTTCTTGTGAGTGTGTGTGTATCCTGAGATTCCCATATATAATGATCGATTCCATGAGTGTTGTTAGGGTATCTTGTTACTATAATTCATGTTGATCACATGTTGTTAAATGATGCCGCAATATTATCATGATGATGTTTTATGATTATCTAATTATTCTTGTCCATGTTGTGTGTATTTACTATTCCATGAAGTTATTACCTTGGTACTCATAACTAGTGGACTATCAGGATATGATTACCCCTTATTGGGGGAGTACGTACTATATGCATCAATGAAAATACTAGACCCATACACAGTGTAAGATCATGATACATGTCACCATCCATATGGAAATTTCTTGATCACTTCTAGTATCTTTTGATTATCCATTCTTTGAGGAGAAAAAGAAAGTAAGATTGAGACTAATGGTGGATTCATTAGCACATGGGTACTCGAAAAATGATTTTTTATGTTTATCATACATTTTTTATTATCATGTAATACACCTATTTACATGTGAACATTTTTTATGGATGAATTGGTGGTGTCATGTTAGGTTTTATTACTCACTCCTTGTATGAGAATCTTGATGCATGTGAAAACGTCAAGTTTAAGGATCCAAAGACATGAAAAGGGGTCATTTTGGATGGTTGAGCTAAGGATTATGGAGCTAGGATAGGTACAGGGATATAATTTAGAGAATTCTTTAGTGTTATTTATTTATCTATTTTCACTCTATACTCCAGTTTTTATTGATACGTTGATATCATGATTTATTTATTTGTATGACATGTAAGACATTTGATATTAAGTTATGATGCTTCCACCAGGATTACTCTGAGTTATTTATATTTTATTTATATCTTGATTTATGGATATGATACTTATGATATAGTCACCTCATTGATATCTTTCGAACCCTCATTGCTTGTCGGCAATCTCTTGTGCATGGGGAGGAACACATGAGGTATTTTAGATCTTCATCTTAGACTTAGTGGTTTGGTTGGGGAGTTAAAATAAGATTCTAAATTGTATTTTTATGATAGAATAAAACCTTTTCAAGGGGAGGTGAGTAGAGTACCTACATTCCTTTAACTTTGTGATAGTGTATATATATCTATGGGAATGGTAACATAGTGTAAGATGTTTTTAATAAGAATTATTGGTCAAAATAAATGTATGATTCACAGGATAAGTATAAGATCATATACCTTTTAACAAATAGGAACTTGTATATGAAAAAGGGTTGTTGTACAGATGTGTTGGAACATATGTTTATTTCATATTCACATTTATATAAAGTGAATAGAATTTAAGAGTAAAATTAGGTTCCGAATTCAATCATGAAAGTTTGTAATATATGTAGAACCTAGTAATATAGACTTGAGATAATAATACAATAAATTATATTCATGAATGTTTTGTAGTCTCATTCGGTATATGAGAGGTGGTTATGACACATTCTCATGAAATTAGATGTGTTTTTTTTCCAGGTCTGATTATGTTATATCAAAACATGTGGCACTAGTTTTATTTGATTGGAAAGTAAAAGGAAGTTTTAATTTGGGTTGTATGGTGATTAAAAATAAGTGTTACAAGACTAAACACTAAAGTCTCAATAGTTTGTTACATGAAATTCCTATTTTAAGGTCATAATAGGAAGAGTTCATAATATATTTTATGATTAGACATTTGAGGCCGCCCTAAGGTAGAGATAAATTTTGGACCATCATAGAAAGTATGATGAATGGTACAAACTTCTATTATCATAGATATTTGGTAAAATTATAGTTTGGGTAGATTGTAAATGTGGTATATATTTATGCTAAACAGAGTTCCTATGATATTTTTATAAAATAGATATACATGATTCACCTTGTGATTAGGATTTAGAATTCATCAAACCTTGTAAAATCATGTGCAAATTATATGACATATCTTTTATGGGATTATTTCAATTCAAAGTATAATATCAATATTTTTTTGATATGTTGTGTGTGTGTCCTATAATTTTGTGGTGCATAAAAAGATCACCTATCCATTGTATAGTGTTCATAAAATAATAATTTCTAGGAATCCATATAGATGGAAGCATTTAAATCCATGTATCATATGAATTTTTTTTATTCTATATATTATCTGGTTGTTAATGAATTGTAATTATTTTCACCTAATATCAAACAAGAATATATGGATCATGTTTATCTTATATAAAAATGGATAAAAATTGGTATAATATTTCAAAATTCATATAATCACCAGATAGTCCAACAATAAGAGTTTTTCATTGGAGATTGGGTATTCTAACATGTTTCATAGTGATTGGGACATAATAATTTGAAGAGACATGGAGTGGTGGAACCCCAATTTGTTTATTTTTTAGAAAATTTAGAGAGGATATGGATAATAATATACCAATTAGAAATTCTTCCAATGTAAAATATAATGCATGATTTGTTTTACATATCTTATAATATATAAGTTATGCCATTCTCATTTCACAGTTTGTAATGGTCAATATTTAGATATAGATTCATCATATTATGAGAAACATATGAATGTAGTGGATCATAGAGAGAACATAGTGAAGAAGATTATTTTGCCCATCATACTAGGGTTATATAATTATATATCTGTCTATAAGGAGACATGGGAGATAAAGGTTTCCATAGGGTCTTAGTTGTTTGATCTATTTAATAACAATTCATTCTGATTCTTCTCAATAATGAGAAACCTTTTATTAGGTAGTTTTTATTGGCCCCAAATTTTGATGTGATATGCTAAATGAAATTCTAAAAAAAATTATTGATTTATGGGAGTTTTTACATGATTTTTTTTTTTTACTTCTTGAGGGTTTATGTTTTATTTTTATAAAAATATAAGGGGTTGGTTTTACTATAACAAAATTAACACTATCATCCAACTTAGGTGATATCATCAGGTACAATTCAAGGATGGTTGAGGGTAGGATAATCCCCTTCCATGACACTAGGTAGTTAGAAATAGGTTACTGGGTACGTAGTGGACTTCTAGTATGGAATCCACTAAAGAATTTTTTTTAGATTCTAAGACATATTTTATAAATATCAACCCTCCTCATTAGTATCCTATATGTGGCTAGTGGACCTCCTTTATAACTTTTTTCTCCTCCCACTTTGATCATCATAATTTTCCTAACTTATGGTATAGTGAAATATTTAAGTTTCATATAAGATAGTGATGCTCTTTCACCATGGTAAGGAATTATTTAATAATTTTTTATCATTTACATTTTGTGGTAATAAATTTAAATATTCTACTTTTAATTTTTTATAAGTATATAATAAATATACGGATTTGATTCAAATTGTTAAAGGATTATTTCTAAGTTAGTTTATTCTATAAATTTATAGGTTTACCTTGTAATATTACATAGTTATATGAATGTTTTGTATATTATAGTTTTTTTAGTGTCGTGTAACTAGATATATGAGACCCAGTTGTGTATTTAAAGTGTTTTAAAATTGGGAAATTAATGAATAGTTTCAAGGTGTTATGTAAGGTTAAAACCCCCTTTTTATATTTTTTTGGGTTATTTGGTGGAAAACCCTCATTTGTTTCATAGGTAATTATAGGATGGTGAACCCACTAAGGGTGTTTGGGTTATAAGAATTGACCAAATGGAATTTTCTAATCCTTTATGACTGACATTAAAAAACTCAAAATGGAAAATGGGGTTTCACATCAGGGATAATATAACCTCCTTGATGGTATTTTGAGTGAAATTGAATTTTTTTGGTTTAAGTACCATGTAGTAGTTTAATTAATCCTAAATGTTGAAATTGAGATAACAAAAGAAGAGTATATTCTAAAGGTAATGTTTGAGGGAATCATTCCATGAAAAATATATACTCTCTAGCTTGGTGGGATAAATATTGTTCTTATGTAAATTATGCTTCATATATGAGTGGAGTTTTATACGATATTTATATGTTTGAATTATTAACTAAATTTGGTGTTTGTGATATTATGAGTATATTATACTATATGGGCTAAGAATATAGAATGTATGTGTTACCTCGATGAATCTAGGTGTTGTATTTCAGATGAATAGTGCCTTTTTTATTTATTTGAATGATTTCCTTCTATTGATTCAATGTTTATATCATTGTTTTAATCTTGGAACTGTGGGTATAAATATTAAATTAAAACAATTATATATGTACTAATGTGTGGAAATTCTATGACTAGACCTATGATACAATGAAGGGTATATGAAACCAAGAGCTGACAATATTTTTTCACATCTTTAAACTAATTTGATATGTTCTATCTATGTTACAATGTGTCTCATTAATAAATGTGATATGATTTTACAGAGTAACACTATATATTTTGACTGATATAATACAAGAAATATATGTTACACCAAATACCCCAACTTGATACTATACTAGACAACTATTTTTTGTTGTGCGTAAAACCTTGATGTGACATTGGTCAACTATGTTATATCACATCATTTGGAATATTATGGCATACGCTAGGTATGTTACATCATAACTACCAATATAATAGATCATGATGAAAATTTTTTCTATCAAAACCTGTATATGCCTTGACGTAGTTTTGTTAGACTCCAACTAACATGATAAACCAAAAATTAATCAATTAAGTAAGGTTATCCTTTTTGGTGGCTTGGTAATAACATGATGACCTAAATTTATTTCCATTGATTTTATTTTTATTTTATATAATTCCATAAATTATCATAAATTCAATCACATATATTATAGTAATGTTAAGAGAATTTTGGTAGTGTCTAGTTTATTTGTATGATTAATCCTTTCATGTCTACATTAGTGGACATGTATACTTTATATCTCATGAAATAGTTAATGGAAAGGGCTTGATAATAGTTAGTTGTATAGTCGGGGTATTAAAAAGATTTGGAAAAGACATGGTACCTGAGCATCACTGAGTAGTTTTGGGCTATGATTACTCTACTGATTTTATTTATTTTTTGTATAAAATATTATATACATTCAACCTAATGGAAAAAACAATGATTTTTTATTGTATAAAAATATATGACATGAGATCATGAAAATCTTATCATATTTTTTATTGATATTGTTTATCCTCAAATTGCAATTACACAAGGGTTATTTCATTATGTTATTAAAATTATTTAGTTATTTATTTATAATAAGATTTTCAGGTGAATGAATTGGTGGTAAATATCACCTCAATTATGGATTTTCAAAACCTCTATATTATTATCCAACATTTCTAATTAGGGATTTCACTTACGGTTATGTGGTACATCAAAATAAAGACATGTAGTTCAGTTTTAAGCCAAATAATTATACAATAAAATACATTTATTGATATAATATAATTTTTTAAATAAATGACGAAGGTTTAACTTATTTTTCTAAAAAAAGGTCTAGTATAGTTTTCATTCAGGGTTTGCAAACCATGAATCAAACAATTATTCCATTAATATTTTAAATTTTCAAATTGTTTTTTCCTCTAGAAATGGGCATGACCTCATTGATTTAAGGTTCAAACATTCCACGCGGTTTCTAACGGGTTTGTTCGTAGAACCAGAAAACATCAAATGATTCCACATCCATTTGGACCTAATTCCCAAAGCTAGGTGATCATTAGTTCTGGACTGATGAGGCTTAAGAATTTTCATTGGTTGAGAGGATGGGAGGTCAGACTCATCACACCTTTTTGGGGGGAATTATTGTCTACTCCAAGACTCTCTTTATAGATTTAAGTTATGTTCGTGAATCCTTATTACATTACCAAGTATGAAAATGAGATTTCCTTTAGATTTGACAATCAATAATTAGTGTGTATGAGATTTAGAGAATCCTTTATATGTATTTGAGGTTCTTCATCGATAGATAATCATCTATATTTGTTAGAGATTCTTGGCCAATGGTATCCTTCGACACATTATATAGAAATCACTTGGTTATTATGATAACCATACTTGTTTTAAAGCCACTCAGTGGGGCACTGGAAGTTTATTGTCATTCAGAAGGACATGAATTATTTCATAGTTGGGATCGTACCCGTAGATGGTCTACCTATGTATCCTTTGTTTTGGAAAAGGAATTAGAACCCACATAGTTCGAGTAAAGAAGTATGAGGTTTTATGCATGATTTATGGCTCAAAGAAAGATGTCATAATTACTTTTACACCCTAAGCTCATGTGAGTCATACTCTGTGTGAGAAACAAGAGGTATTGTTAAAAACAGACCATTGTGCCATGAAAGATGAAATTATAAGAAATGATTGGGGCTTATATATGTATGACTGCCCAGATAGATAAATATTATGATTTACTTCAGGGAAGAAACCTGGGAACAAGGTCCATAAAGGTATATGTGCTTTATAGAGATTTGGATACTCTAACTTGGGGTTTATTATTAAGGAGGATGCCAAAATTAAGAGGGAAATTATGATTGGGTTTTACTCCTAAGAAGGAAGCCAAAGTCAAAAGTAAATTAAGATTGGTTAAGAGAAATTATGACTGGGGCTTATTCTTAAAGAAGAGGCCCGGGTTAAAGGGGATTATGACTGGGGATTACTCCTGAAAAGGAAGCTCGGGTTAAGGAAATTTGGATTTTTGGGAACTCGGGGCTTACTCCTAAGGAGGATTCCCATATTAAAAGAATTATGGTTGGGGTTTACTCCTGAGGAGGATGCCCAAAATTAAGGGAATTTGAAGACTATGGCTTACTCCTGAAAAGGAGGCCCAGGTTAGGGGACTTGAGACTTATGACTTATCCCTGATAAGGAGGCCTAAGTTAAATCGAATTTATGAGTGGGGTGTATTTCTGAAGAGGATGCCCAGATTAGAAGAATTATGATTGGGGCTTAATCCTGAAAAGGAGGCCCAGAATTAAGGGGACTTGGGGCTTACTCCTAAAAATGAGGCCCAGAATTAGAAGAATTATGATTAGGGCTTACTCCTGAAAAGGAATCCCAGGTTAAGGATTCTCTCATCTTAAAGGATGAGGTTGAATGAATGAAATCTCTGACCTTAGTGACATGAATATATGTACATCACTATATTTTAAGATATGTTCCATAGAATTGCTTTCAGATAAGGAAGCCAATAAACAAATCATGCCATGAATGGCTTTGGAGAGAGTTCTGGAGGCTTAATCTTGAAGAGGATAAGTGGATAGGCATAAGAGAGGTAAAATAGGCATGAGGGGCACCCAAAAAGAAGGTGGCGCGCAATTCCTGTGTGGGCACGCATGTCCTGATCGCGCAGGTGTACCTGCGTGACACGTGGATACTTGCGTCGCGGTTAACCCTTAGGGTAATACTTGGGCGAGCCTTGGCTCAAGCCCTTAGTATTATCCCTAGAGGCTTCCAGAAAAGGGTCATGCAAGTTTTATTGAAGGGGTAAGGCGGCGCGCAAGTATGGCCATTTCCCTTAAGGGCTGTCCACTTAGGCATGCAAGTTTTGATGAGTTTCAACACTTAGGCCTTCCTCCCCCTCTTTAGATATTCCGTTCTAGGTAAGAAACTACCTTAGAAGTGTTCGAAAGATTTGAGAAGTGACTAGGGCTCCGGGAGATCAAATCTGAGTTTCTGTAATTTTTCGTCCCTGAAATGGGGGGCCCACCGAGGGTATTTATAGGCTGGTGAAGATCCTGGGCGAATTTCAAAGAGGGTGTGCAAGTCACTTGCGCAACCATTGGGCGGTGTGCAAGTATACTTGCGTGACCTTAGTGGAACTTGCGCGACCCAAGTACATTGGAATCTTTGTTCATGCCTTTTTCAATTTTTGATGTTTCTTCAATGGATGAATCAATTTGGGTTCAAGGTATTTCCATTTTCAATTAGTTTAGACTTTGTGATGGAAAGGATCATCAAAAAAATTCCCCCCTCAGAGTTGGATCCGAAAGAAATGAGGATGTAACTCTGAGGAAAGAATAAAAACCAAGAAACTTCGGCACACAAGTTTTGAGCACACAGATGGCGTCGCGCAAGTGCGAGTCATGTAGGCCTCAGTGTAGCTAGTTGAGCGCGCTGGCTTTAGGCGCGTAAGGTTGAGGCATGGCCTATATATATGCGGCCATTTCTCACGCAAAGCACCGAATTTCAGAATTTTGATCTTTCATCGTGCAAGTTCCCTTCACCGTGAAAGTTTCTCTATTTTCCACTATTTATTCGTTGTCCCGCTACTATCAAGGTATTTGGACTTGCACTGTGATACTTGCACTAAAAAAACTTGCGCGGTACATCCATAATTGCGCGACACATCCATACTTGCGCACCAAAATTTAGACTTGCGCTCCTTAATGCCTTTTCCATTTTTCTAGAATTTCTACACAAATTTTATAAAAAATAAACCCATTTAAGAGTTAATTTATTCAACTTTTATGCTGATTCAATGGCTCCAAAGAGAATAGGAACGGCTGATGAACTGGCTAGCAAGAGAATTGATGATATGATGAGAATCATTGTCCATGATTACTATACCGTCTGTGACAGCACTCTCCCAGATTTGGCCAAGTATCTGAAGAAGTATCATCTTGACTTCCCACAAAGAATTTATCTACCCTTGTATGGCTATGGTCATCTGCGATAAGTCACCATTCCAGAGGAAAAGAACTATCTCCCAATTTATTGATTTCAGAATTACACCAATTTTGCTTCAGCAAATATCTCAGGTGGAGGATTATTTTTAAAAACTGGAACAGTGGAGAAGGCCTACATAATGCATCATAGCCCATGTACCTCAGATCTGAAACCTCACAAGCATGAGCTGCAACCACATTATTATCCCTCAATCTTATGAAACTCTCCGATGGATCAATCCAAAGGCTGGAATAAGAGTTGGGACTTTCTTCCTAGAGGAGGTGTGAAGCCAACTTGGATGTGGGTATACTGGGTGCGAAAAACCTGCGTAGATTTTGTCGAGGATTTGAAAGTAGCTTCAATATATGAAGCTGTCTGGTCTGGGGAAACATATGTTTACAGGAATGATGATTTTGTGTCGGAGATACTCATCCATTGGAGCCCAGAAACCAATTATTTCGATATGACCCATGGAGAAGTAGGTATCCGTCTATGGGATGTCCACAAGATCTCAGGGGATCCAATTTTGGGTGATATATATGATGAATTTATTCCTCCCAAGGTGACTTGGAATGATTCGGAGAAGACCCTGGCTTTGGCTCAGGAATTATTGAAAATATTTCACTAGCTCAAGAGTTCAAAGACCTCCTTAACTCATTCTAGAAAGGACATTCATCCAGAGGAGTGGATGAATATGTTTCTTACCAAGAAACAGGAGAAGGAGCCAAAGGAGAAGGAGTCCAAGGAGAAGGGATCCAAGGAGAAGGGGTCCAAGGAGAAGGGATCCAAGGAGAAGGGATCGAAGGAGAAGGGATCGAAGGGGAAGGTGCCCAAGGAGAAGGGGCCCACTCATCCTACTACCTACCTGAAAATAGAGAAGAGGGGTGCTCCAAGAACATTCTGGCCGACCTTAGAAGCAAGAGAATTTCATAAGTGGGGATATGAAGTAAATCGTAGAATCCCAAAGAACACTCATCTGGGGGGCTTCTTAGCCTTGTGGCTCAGTGTTTATCTTTCTCCAGTCAGGGACACGAAGGGAGGAATCAGGCCAGTGACCTTCGTTATTGCAGCCAAGTTGGCTGAGGGGAAAATGGTTGGGTTGGCTACCCCCATTTTAGCAAATATTCACAGGAGCTTACTCCATGTTTTCATGGGTAAGTCTCCTTTGAGAATAGTGGGACCATTCCAAGTTTTATGGGGATGGATCGCCACTCAATTCAGGACGTATAATGTACATATTCTCAGAAGTTATTTCAGGCTATCAGTGCAGGGATTCTCTAGAATTTCTCCACTAGCTCTCAATTCTTATGACATGAAGGTGAGGTTGAGAATGCATAAGAAATTCAATTTCTTTCCTTACAGAAATCCGCTAACCGGGCAGTTTGTTGATGATGGAACAACCAGCCTGGAATTAAGGGCATATATGCTGGCCTGTAGAGATTGTGTGATGGTCACCAAGATTGAAGGAGAGATTATATGCGAGGCCTATGATCTATATAGATTTTCATGTCAATTTAAGTGTTTTCAGCAGACTGTTGTATCTCCCCCAGTGCATGTCAGGTCAGAGCAACATCTGATGGTTTCCCAACAACTATGGTTACTGACATCTAGGGAGAAGATCGGGGAAGTATTTGATCTACCAGTTGATAAAGCGGAAAATAACTTGACTACCTGGTATGCCAAGAACTGGATAGCATCATACCTTGGAGGGGTGCTGAATCACCCAGTTTATTAGGTGGGAAAAAGGAAGAGAACTGTAGAGAAATAAACCCTTCATCTGGAAGGTGATTCTTCTACACCACCTGAAGTTGATTCGTCGGATTCTCAAGATGGGGATGATGAGGCCCAATAAGCGGTAAAGCGGCCTCGTGCCCCATATAATCCTCCTGTCAGAATCAAAAGACCAACTCCATCAACTCCTAGTGAGTTACTTCATTGTGGCAATTTAATCACCATTACTTTATAGAGCAATAAGTATTATTTTCTTATTCTCTATCTTTAGTTGCAGGAGCTGTGAAGAAGCTGAAGTCGAAGATTGTAGGACCTTCCTCGCAGCCTTCTGGTATGCATGCTGAATATCTAAAACCAGAGGTTGTCCAGACATTCCAGAGTTTATACTGCAATGTTGAAATTTCCTGGTTGGATTTGTGCAAGGGGCTACACATCCCTGGAATAGGGAAACTTCTAGCTTCTATAGATATCCGTTACAAGGATAAACCCGATGAAGTGCAAGCTTACATCAGAAAGATGGAAATTCTCATATATGCCACTGATGATTCCATTCTTGTCACCAAGTGGGTGAAGGAAATGATAAATCGTGGGGCCACTGAGGGGACTAGTGGTTCTGGAGATGAGGAGTGGCACGACTACGTGGCTCCTGAAGATGTAAGTCTATTTCCTTATTTTCTTTGTAACTTGATTCCAGTTAAATCTTTGTTACTCAAGGAAATTATTTTCTTTATCCTGTAGCTTGAAAAGAAAGGAATTACTGGGGTTCCTTCACCACAGTATAGCCCAGGTGGTACTGCCATTGGGGCTAATGAATCTCCTCGTGAGTCGGGAGAGATATCTTCAGGCCAGCAATCCATGGATGAGGAGTTGGACATGGCTTTCCATTCTCCAATTCAAGTACCTGTAAAGGAGACTTTCAACACTCCCAAAAATCCAAAAAGACAAAGGCATTGAAGGAGGAAGTCCATAGCTAAACGCTTCATCAGTAGTGGTAAGTCCTTCAGATAATCATGAGTCTAAATTCATGAAAATATTGTTCATACTTTTTTGGGGATTGCAGGGGATTCTTCAATTTCCCCTTTGAGGGAGAGGATTGGCCTTCTTCTAAGGACCAAAGAGGGTACTTGTGAACAATCACAAGTTCAGGCTGACTTGGCTGCTCCTGGAGAAGAGTCAATGTCTGTTCCCAGTATCCTTCCTGCTGTTGTTGCAAGAATATAAGAGCCTGATTCTGGTAAGTTAACAATGCTTCATAAGATGTTTAATGAAACATCAACTAACTTCTATTCTATGATACTTTAGGTTCAACCCCTTCATTAGTTATTTTGGCGTCCATTGCAACTGATGCCCCCACTTTATCTGAAGATATTGTTCAGGGTCAGAGACCACAGGATGAAGGTTTCCAAGAAGATATACCAAATGCTCCTACTAGTTAGATTAACAAGGATTCTGAGATTACATTGGATGAAATTATGGGACTTGGAACATATTTTGAAGATTTTTTAGATCATGTTAACTTACAATGTATTTTAGATTATTATAGACGTGAGTTTTATCCTTTGTCCTATTAAAAATAACTTCTTATTACATGTCTAATCATGATCGGTTCAAATATACAGCTTTATCTGAGCAAGCTGCTGAACTACCAATGCCTGAATGGGGTACATAAAACCCTACTATTGCAGAGACATTAGCGCAAGTGGAGATAAACCTCATAGAGCTTCCTCAAACACACCCTGAAAATCCTATTGAATCTAGGAAAGATGGGGAATATCCTTCTCAAGTTACTGATCTACCGTTGGGTAAGGGATAACAATATTTGAAACTGTACTTAATTTTCAAGACATCCAATTAACTTTTTTTATCCTTTGAAACTAACCAATGCTTTCAATTGATTATGCAGGGCCATCAATTTCAGTGGCTAGATCTGGAGGTGAAACCTCAGCCTCCACCCCAACGGGAATTGAAAGTGAAGAAGAATAGGTCAGGGGGGAAGGAGCAGAATAGGGCACTTGCCTAAGTCCATTAATCCCGGATTACATTCCCCCATGTGATAGTGATGCTGAGTTGGATCTAGAAGTACAAAAGGCGCTCCAATTTTCACGATGCAAGGAATGGAAAAATATATGGAAAATCATATCTGAAGTGCCTCTTGAAGATCTATCATCAAATATCCAGCGACTGTCATCCCTATTTTTCATGCTGCGACTTGGCGGTTTTGGATATCAAGAGATCCATGCTGCAGTGAAACAAGTCATCTTAAGGAGGGAGCAGGAGAAAAAGTGTCTTCAAGATTTTAACCGGGTGAGGTTGTCAATAAGCATCAACGAACTTGAGGCTGTGGTGTCCTGAGCTAAGGCTGATCATGCTGCCAAGTTGAAGGAGATGAAGCATAAGATCAAAGAGAAATTCGTCCAGCAGATGCACCTTCAGCAATAATTAGATGCTATTACTGGGGAACATGACCAGCTTAACAATTCATTGGAAGGAGTTCAAATGAATGGTATTAAAGCTATTGCAGATGCTAAGAAAGAACTCCATCAGGCTGAAAATAATGAAGTTGGTCGAGTTCATGATCTTCAAGTGGCTGTTGATGAAGCTCAGGATGCCGTAAACCAAATGAATACTTATTTTGACAGCCTTTTTTAATTATTTGAAAATAGAAGAGACTCCAATCTGTGGATTTCATTATAATTCTTATGTATGAAATGAAAAATACCTTCATCTTTGATCATTTGTGTATGCCTTCTTTTGCTACATACTTTAAATTTTACCTAAGCCAATGGGCCTAGTAAGCATAGTTTTATTTTTACTAGGATTATAAAAGATAACCCTATAAACTTTGAATATTTTAATTTCTCAATATTACCTAAATCATACGAAATGTATGTTTTGTGAGCTGGAACCTGACTTTTGTTCATAGTTCCCATGTATTTTGTAGGCAGTTTAAAGTCATGCACGTCGGACATAAAAAGGCTAATGTTTAAGGTCGAAATAGATTTGACCAAATGGATTGACTAAATTCCTTGATAATTTATCTAAAAACATATTACCATGTTCATGTATGAGGGAAAATATGTAAACGATGACTTAAGAAATTTTGAATCTGAGGAATGATATGAAAAATGGATAAAAATGCATTAGAAGAAGTAGTTCCCAAGAATGAAGTTACCACTATTTAACAAACCCGTTTGGGGGTTGAATTATGTTGGGCCACCTAAGGGAATTGGCTTCATAGTCAAATAATAGCATCTTTTGGCTGACACGTCCGTTATGTAGACTACTTATGCAAGGCCACCTAAGGGAATGTGCTGCATAGTCAGGCAAAAGAACTCTTAGAAATTTACCTTTCCACTTCTAAAAATCAAGTGGAAGTTTATGGGGATTCAAATTTTCCAAATCATAGAGTTTGTTGTATGGAGAGAGGTATTTGAATATGGAGAAGATATTTCCAAACAAGATTTTCTAAGAACTGGATGAATGTCACTCCTATGAAGGTCTGACCTAAATGTAGGGAAGGGAAATATAAACCATATACTTGAATACTTTCATATCATGAAAAAGAGTATGGGACAGATATGTTAAGGATGACCATTTTTTGCAGATCCCTACATATTTTAATTAAGACAACTAAGGAAAAAAGATATTTTCTTCCCAAGAATGAAGTTACCACTATTTGACAAACCCGTTAGAGGGTTGAATTATACAGGGATGCCTAAGGGAATTGGCTGCATAGTCACATAATAGCATCTTTTAGCTGACATGTCTGTTATGTATATTGATTATGCGAGGCCGCCTAAGGGTACATGCTGCATCGTCAGGAAAAATAATTCTCAAAAATTGGACATTTTGTGACCATAATTCAAGAAAATTGTTATGATGATCTGGAAGTATTCAAGGATAGGTGTATGACACATAAAAATTGGTATTTGTTCAATGCATGTAGAGATACACCAACCAATGCTAACCATAATCATGTTGTGGCTAGGTCCTAAATTGAAATGTTGGACTTCACTATGTATCCCATAAGGATGGGAATCAATATATACGTAGTTCTTGAAACACAGTTTAACGTCATGTGGGACGAAAGTATGGGAAATATTAGTTTAGGGTCATAGATCTTGGACCATAATAATGAATACACAGTGTGTGTTTTCATGGGGACTTTTCAGCCAGAGGACTAAAAGTAGAATTTGGGGTTAGGCCCGAAGACTTGGGGCTAGATTCGAGGGATGCTCGAACATTCCTACATATCCCATAAGGATGGGAATCAAGCCGCACGTAGTTCTTGAAATACCCTCTGTACAGATTTGGTTCGTACATATGAAGAGTGAAAAGGGGACTTTAGTGCAATGATGGTTTGACCCAAGAAAAAAGGTTCAGGTATTTCCATGTATGGACGTAGTCTTTATAAGATAACATGATCGGAGATCAATGTAAATAATGATTCTCTCTCAGGTAAGGGTATCAAAGAATGTTGTAGTTTATTTTCATATAGGACAAAAGTGATGTACAGTTTAGCGTTATGTCGCAAAGGACAAAGGTGAACCAATGTGAATAGATTGGTTTTGGGCTTGAACCTAAGAAGGTTGCCTACGTAACTAGTCTAGAAGGCAAGGATCAAAGTCTGCGTAGTTCAATTAAATAATGAATTAGTGATCAAGTTGTTCTTGGGAACAACGAACTAAAAAATGGTGTTGGGACTTACACATGGTTAGCGGCCCAGAGAGGGTGTTATGGTTGAAGTTTACTCTAAGATCATGTTATTCATACTTGGTGTGAGAAACAAGAGGTAGCAACAACCTTAATGATACACAGTTTAACGTCATATAGGACGTATTAAGGGACTATGCAGTTTAAATTCTTATAGTGAGATCTATTTTTTCTGCACAGTTTAGTGTCATGTAGAAGGGACAAAATACAGTTTAACATCATGTAGGACATATTAAGGCACACAGTTTAACGTCATATTGGAAGTGAACACAGTTTTCTGTCATGTTGGAAGAAAAGGGGACTATGCAGTTTAAGGTCATGCAGTGAGGACAAAAGAGGACACAGTTTAACGTCATGTTGGATGTATTAGGGACTTTTTCACAATTTAACATCATGTTGGATGATATGGATGAAAATAGTTTAAGGTTGTATTCATGGGCCGTTGATGGTTCAGTTTAACATCTTGTTGGACGATATCACATTTTAACGTCATGTTGGACGTTATCACAGTTTAATGTCATGTTGGATGTTATCACAGTTTAACGTCATGTTGGACGTATTAGGGTATTTTCATTACACAAAATACTTCTTCAAAAATCTAGCATTGGTTGGAGTAGTGATGAGTTCTCCATCCATTGAGATTAAAGAATATTCTCCATTGAAGTAGACCTTATGTATTGAATAAGATCCTTACCTTAATTCCTCTGTTTGATACAGGGAATTCAGGCTCATCAAGATCAAAACCACGACTGGCATAAGGATCTGTTAAATGAATCATATTAACAGAACCAAAGATCAACTCTTCATCTGATGAAGACTCTGCCTGATTAGTCTATTTAGGTTGTGCTGTTTGGCAGTGCGGTGCCCGTGGCTTCGAAGTAGATGGAATAAAATCTTCCAGAGTCAAAGACAACTTAGGCTTTGACACGATTTCATCTTCTTCTGATTTTTCCTCTTTCTTGTAATTATTCTGCCCTTTTGAGAATTTTCCCTCTAATGAAGAGGGTTTTGCTGTGGAATTCATGGTAGAAGACACAATTGGCTTCTTCAATTGTGTTCGAAAAATGGCATGAGTTTGATTGATCGTTTTTCTGACCATCCAATCATCATATTTTTTCGCATTTTTGTTCATGAATTCTTGCCACTCACCTTTCTCCTATGGATTTGTAGCAGTAACACATGCTACCTGAGCTGAAGAACCTTTCAGTTTGACTTGTCCCAAGTCGACCATTTTCTGCATGAGGTCCTTGAAGACAAAACACTCCTGAATGGGATACCCCAACATCTGATGAAATGGGAAATAATTGAAATGGTCTTCATCTCCTTCATTATTCGGCCTCTTGGGCCTTAGCAATTGAACCAAATTATTTTCCAGAGCCGAAATGAAGTAACTAGGAACTTGTTCATTTCAGAAAGAGTAGAATTTTCTCTTCTGATCCTCAAATTGTTTTCATCTTTGATCTCTTTGATCATATTGACAAAACAGCCTCTTTTGTTGACACTCAGGAGGTGGATCCCTTCGAGAAGATGAAGGCCTTGAAGTAGAAGCAGGTACAGGTGCTTATTTAAGCATAATTTTAGCATTTTCTGCTTTACCCATTCTCCTTCCTAGAGCTGATGGAATTACACAATCTTTATCCTTAGTATTTAGAAGAGATTTTTCAATCTGTTGAGCGATTGAAGTAAGGTCTTGAAACCCTCCTGTGTATTTCACAAGGATCAACGACGTGCATAATTCATCACACAGATTTTCCACACAGATTGGCAACAATTCCTCTTGAGTGAGTGCTATGCTCAGGGGATATGTTAATCCCTTCCAGCGAGCAAGGAAATCCGAAACCCTTTAATTATCCCTTAGATTACAGTTTGTAAGATCAAAAACTATTTTCTTTGGAAAAGTTGAGCTGAATTGAAGAAGGAATCATTGGCGGAGATCCTCTCATCCGGTAATTGACCAGGATTGCAAGCTTCTGTACCAGACAAAGGCAGGCCCTTGTAATGATTGTACAAAACACCTGATCTTAACTGCTTCTTGTTGCTGGGGTTCCCATCATAGGATCGCAATGAGAAACAAAATGTGTTAAGTTTTGCTCTGGGTCTCTCAAACCATTAAAGATTGGGAATGTGGTACTTGCAAAATTTGATGGGGGCGGAATTGCATTAACCCATTCAGGGTAAGCTCTCTTTTCTGGTTGAATTTGAGTTCATTTTCCCTCCATAGCTTCCAACCGAGTTGTTAGTTACTCAATAGTAGTTATTAAATTTTGAGAAACATCCGGTTGAGCTTGGACATGAGTCGGTGCAATAACTGGAGCTTGGACAGATGTGGTGGCTGGTACTGCAACTAATGGTAGCACCGCTAATTGTTGTTTCACAAGACCCGTAGGATTATACTTGTGAGGGTGTACTGGTAGAGGAGGATATTCTTGATCCATCTTAGTAGCCGCAACAAATTCCCTTGGCTGATTGACTCCAGCATGCTTAGGAGGAAGACTACCCTGAAGTAGTTTTGCATTCAACCTCCTCAACTCCTTCATTTCTTCCTCTTGTTGTGCAAATCTTTGCTCTAATGAGAGCGATTGGCCTTCTCCCGATGAAGGGTATGTAACATGATTCTTTACTTTCCCCTTATTGGACACCTTTCGGAGGGTGGGAAGTGGGTTACTTGAAGGATTACCTAAATTCTGGGTAATCCTCTGATTTCATGTACGCACACCTTCTTCATTTGTGTCTTTGTGTACAACCTCTTGAGCAGGAACCTCTTCATATGATCCCTCTGAGTGAGCCTCATCTGGGGGATCAGAAAAAATGGCATTGATGACATTAATTGATGCATAATGCATTGCATCTCTTTTATCGGAATTTCTGCGATATTGTCTTCTTCCATGTCCTTGTTGAGACACAGCCATTTGCTGATTTGATTCCTCGGGAACTTCTTGACGAACCATAATTTGGAGGTAATATCTTGATAATTTGGCTATTCATTCCTCTTTTGGCTACTTCCCTAATCAAGAGAAGACTGACTTTCTCAGAGGGAGAGATTGAGGATTTAAAAAAGTCCCCAGTCCTATGGACTGGGGTTGTTCCTGCTCAACTCCTCAAATCCTATTTGTTGATTCTGAGGGTTGGGTTGAAAGAGACCTCAGTCTGATAAGTTGGGGTGGCTCTTGAGTTTCTATATCTAAGACCTTCTTAAAATCTCTCTTGATCTTACGGACTTTAGTCTGGAAATTGGCTGGATGCATCAACCTACATCCACTCTTATCACCCAGATCAAAAGACCGTTGGATGATTTCTAACACTTATGTCACTTGATGATGTGCTTTCTCCAAATGAGAGGCCTATTCAATATTCTTGTTTTCTTGATGCAGGAGTAATTCAATGACTTTTTCTTTGTATTCCTGATTTTGAGAAGAACTAGTTGAGGCTTGTACTTGAGTGAGCCTTTGATTACAAACAATGCCAATTGGTTGTGGTCGGCCATGGGAAATAACATTGCATGAGACCATTTTTGGCAGGCTTTGCTGACTGGAGAGTACAGTGAAATGTAGTGCTCCATGAACACCCCATCCCCTGATATGAATACCAGATGGGGCATTGTCAATTAACTGGTGAAATCTTCTTAGTGCGCCAAGGCATGAACGCTATAGGGCTCTCTGCTGATTTTCAGCATTCGGATATTGAGAAACTGAGAGAGAGGCCAAATCAATTTGGCGTTGTAACCATTCTATTATCTTAACATGATTTTCATATTCATCATAAGATAATATTTTCTATTTCAACTAACAAAGAGTTTTCTATATGTTTAGAAGAATATCATGAATTCCATCTTCCGTCAACATCTCTGGAATGTCACACTGAGAGTCAGCCAAAGGCCAAAACATAACTGGAACTTCACCTTTCTCCAGTTGTTTTCTCATATTTAGTACTTCTTCTTTATTATTCAATGAGGATTCTTCTGCCTGATTAGACCAAAGCTGGTGCTTCCTTGCTACTTCATCAGATTCAACAAGATTAGTAGATAACTCACTGATTAAACTAGAAGATGAACAACCTAGGGGTGGTTCGGAGAATGACCTACACCCCAGGATATATTCTGATTGAGAAAGTGTTTCACCTAATAGTGGTAAAGCATCAGACATGACTGGCTTCACATTTTCAAGTGCCTCAGGATAAGAGGGATTTCTCATCACTACATTGTCTATTGGAGAATTTTCCAGGCAATGTGAATTATTACTTTGGAGAGGAATTTTGCAGCTAAATTCATCATCATGGGTAGGACCACCATGGTGGGTTACAGTAAAAGATGAAACATTTTTCTCCTTGGTCTTCTGACCACACAGAGGGTTCTTATGGCTCTCATCTGAAGATGAAACTTTGATATTGACCGAATTTTCATGAAGAAAGCCTTCATGAAGAAGTGTCTGATACAGACCTTCGTAATTAATGTCCCGACTATTGGGAACTGAGAGATTAGAATCTTGAGTTTCAACAGATAATTGTCTAAGTGCATCAAGAACTCCAGCATCGAGCAAGTCCTTGTTGCAGATTGTCCCTTGATTTCTGGACTGCGATGGGCGGGTCTTCTTCTTAGATGCCTTCTTACTCACTTTAGGAACCACTTGTTGAGGAAAGTGGTCATTATGGGCAGGTTTATGTTCCTTATCATGAGAAATGATCAGGTTAGGCTGATTATCTACACTCAAATCAAGTGTATGTTCTTGACTTGGTTGTCCATATGATATGGGGGAGTATTCCCCAAAACCCTCTTGGACTGGAACAGAGGTGTGTGTCTGTTTCGGAGTGATCTGTTGATGTGCCACTCCACTAGTAGGGATAGATTTATGTTTCTTTCCCTGAGATGCTGCTGAAGCTATTATAATATCCTGGCAGGCATCCAGAATATGAGCAGGGATTTGATTCTTCTCTTTCACCGTTGACAAAATGTGCTTGGTGACTTCAGCGGCTGGAATGGGGATATACGTCCATTCCATTCTTGGAGTAGGTGTATGTGCCTGCTCCTTTCCCCCTTTTCCTATCTGTGAATTATGACAGTACTCATGTGTGGGGGCAGAGAGTTGAGTATGCCTCCTGTTTTTCGCTGGAGCTTTCCAACTGACTTCTCTGAATGCTACCAAATGAGACTATTGGTAGGATTGATAAATACTAGCAGGTGTATGTGCCTTCTGATTGAAATCCACCAAACGTGGTTGACGAGCTTCCTTCAATACTGACAGACGAGTCTGCTGGTAGGGCTGATGAGTGTAAGAAGGTGTATGTACCTTTTTACCAGTTGTCAACATATTGGGTTGGCGGGCTCCATCATATGTAGTTAGAAGAGCTTGCTAACTAGCTGAGGATTTATAAATAGGTGTATGTTCCTATCTATAGTACTCTGCTGGAATTTCCTGGTGGGATTGGCATGCTGCTTCCAGACGAGTCTGCTGGACAGCGGAATTAAAACGGACGGGTGTATGTTCCCGCTCGTTGCTTGCCACCAAGTTAGGTTGGCGGACTTCTCCGGAAATAGCAGAGATAAGAACCTGATCACTATTAACCGGTTGTCGCCTCTAGTGGTTCATCTTTCCTGCTTAGGTTCGAGGAACCTGAGCCGAATGCCTGAAGACGACACCCTCATCATGTTGAGGGCGCACTGTCGTACGAATCTGGAGGAGATTGTTGATGGGAGCCCTCGGGAAGGACTCATGTCTCTTTGAGTTAAGTCCCTAAGGGACCTTCTCATTCACCTCCCTAGAATACGGGAGGGAATGGTGATTTTGTTCTAGGGATAACAACCCGAAACGGTTGGAGATGGTAGTTAGCACCGCCTGCTTCTTGATCACTGGTCATCGCTGTCCGGACAACTAGGGTGAATTATTGACTTGGAGGGATTATCGAGCGGCCTCCAAAGTCGGAATAGTATCGTTTTGATGGTACTCCTTAACCAGCACATTTGATACCTAGCGTTGAAGATGCTGAGTAAGTGATTTCATCCTTAGAGCGGACGACAATTCAGCCGGAGTAGCAGTAGAGGCCTTCACAGCAGAAGTATTCACGGATGTGAACTTAAGAGAATCATTTTTTTTAACGTAGAAGATCTTGGAAAAGAGTTCCTGTTTTATATAATAGATGTAATGAAGATAAGTTATAGAATCCCACCTCTTTATCACATAAACTTTCATTTCATTATACACAACCGAGGATCTTTAAGGTTTAGTGTATTGGAAACCATGAACTTAATACATGACAACATAAAATATTCTTCTTAAACACTTGAAAGGCTTCTCATTATGTTCATCCTAGGTTCATTACTGCATCTCATAACCTTGGGACATACATCAAAAGAAAGGCTGATCCGAAGGCCCAGTAAGCAAAACAAGGGAAACATTTAACATGTGATCTTGAGATACATCAATAAAGTCATGAAAGAGAACTTTAAGGCATGAGAATGAAATTATGAGGCATATCATAATTAAAAATAATGTATTTCATAACTTGAAGATGTGGCTACAACATTTAACATAGAAAATTATTTCTATTTCACCAAGGTCCATCCCCAAGGTGTCATTAAAAATTACCAAG
Source organism: Viscum album (assembly GCA_963277665.1). Taxonomy (NCBI): domain Eukaryota; kingdom Viridiplantae; phylum Streptophyta; class Magnoliopsida; order Santalales; family Viscaceae; genus Viscum; species Viscum album. Next base: position 1,349,502,324 of record OY728153.1, on the reverse strand, counting down.
GTTATTCACCAAGGCGTCGTTAAAAATGGTCATCTCTAGAGATTAAGTCTTTACCCAATGCATTGGAGTGCTATCAGGGCGCGCCCTTAAATTTGACTTTATTATCATGTGAGCCACATATATCATTATCAAATATTTAATAAACAACCCATATAGCATAAAATAAATGGGTTTCATTTCAAAGTCATCACATTTTAAAAACTTCTTTAAAGACGTGATCTTTATGTCACTTTAAACCCACGAAAAAAGGAAAGCGGGTCTCATGTATGTAAATCCCAGAATTAAAATATAACATTTTGATATATATGTGAATACCCCTGTAGAATAAAGATCTTTGATTATTCACTTAACAAAATAAAATAATTTGAGAAAAAGAGAGAGGCATTTTGAGATGAAAATTCTGCAGCATAACGGTAATGATACAGGGTTTTAGAAAACATTGAAAAGAGAGGGGACATGGGTCACCCACTCATAAATGATAAAAAAACAGTAGGGGAACAGAATATAAAGGATTTAAGAACATGGAAATGAAATTTTAATGATATACCATATGAAACAAAGAACTTGAAAGGAAGACAAAAATAATATTTCTCTTATGAAAATTCGGCAGCCTAACGGCGTCACTTAAAAATTCAAAAAAAATGAATTGAAGATATCAAATAGGGTCCCTCATAATATGAACATAAAAGATCAGTATGATAGATTTAGATATCATTCCCCAACATAATAAAAAGGAACATGAAATACTTGACATGAAAATAGATCTTGAAAACGAGAAGGGTGAAACAATCCCTTAAAAATTCGGCAGCCTAACAGCGCCACTTAAAACCTCAAAATACTGAATTGAAGAGATAAAATAGGGTCTCTCATAATATGAACCTAAAATATCAGTATGATAGATTTATATATCATACCCCAACATAATAAAAAGGAACATGAAATACTTGACAGGAAAATAGATCTTGAAAACGAGAAGGGTGAAAGAATCCCTTAAAAATTCGGCAGCCTAACGGCGCCACTTTAACATTTTTAAAATAAAATGATGAGAGAAAGAGAGGGTATCTCATCATATGAACATTAAAATGAAAGTTGGATGAATATAAAAGAACATAATCCAATATAATAACAAGGAGCACAAAAGAAATGACATAAAAGAGAGTACTTGGAAAGAAAGAGGGAGGTAGGATCCCTTACCTTAAAACGTATCTCTTAAAACTCAAAGGTTGAGACCTTGAGATCTTGGGGGAACCTTGGGAGGACTCCTTGGGAGGTAATGAGACCAGATCTTAGTTGGGGGAGAGTTGGGAGTGAAACCTAAAGGAGGAAATGGTGGGTATTTATAGGGAAAGTGAGGGGACAAGGCATTAATGGCCAAGGGACACCTCATTGGTGGTATTGGAAAAACCATGGGCTTGCCCATGGTATTGGCCACTTGGGACACCTCATACAATAATTCATCCCCTTTAGTCGACCATCCCTTAAAATATCTCATGACATAATCATGATGCAGTCATGATGTCATTAAACATACCGAAACCCTAAAACTGTATTTTTTACTATTCACTAAAAAATCAACTTTTTCCGAAAACTCCCAAAATTTTACCTTAACCAAATATCAATGCTCTGATTTCAAAAATGAACTCCATTTTATAAAAATAATTTTCTAAATATTTTAAATTTAATTTTTAAATAAAAACACTATTCACTGAAAATTCATTTTTTCAGAAAAATCCCCAAAAATTACCTTAACATAATATCGATGCTCTGAGTTCAAAATTGAAATCCATTTTATAAAAATTAATTTCTAAATATTTTTAATATAATTTTTAATTAAAAAACACTATTCACCTGAAAAAACTAATACTTGACTAATAATTTCTGAAACAGTTATTTACCTATTTTATTTAATCACATTACATAATCAAGGGGCCTAGATTATATTAATACTTTCTTTAAGTGAGATTACTAATCCATTTGGTCACATTACTAATCCTAAGCATAAAATCACATTTCATAATTTACTATTCATCAAAAATTAAGTTGATCTTATTAGACTCTAAATTTCTTACTGAACACATTTGCAGAATACCATTTTTTGAAAATCATTACACATCATTAATTATTTAAGGTTTACATAAATATTTTAAAATATCCTTTTTTCAAAATACATCAATAAAATACATTCTATATTCATTAGAACATTTGAAAACTCTCAAACCTCGCCATAAGAAGAAAACACAATTTTATTTATAACAAAGGATTATGGTCTCCTTACATAGCCCCTTATAACCCCAGCATAGGACCCAAGAGTAAGGTGTGCTATGGTGAGAGAATCTTGGGGTGGCTCGGCCAACATTGCACGAGTAGTAATATATGTTAGTTTGAACTTCTCGTGAAGGCGATTCCGTTATAGCTTCACACGATGAAGTTCGGCTTGGGTTTGGTCCAGAGCAAAGCCCAGTGGGGCTACATCCTTCCCAAGTTCCGTTAGATGGGCTTCGATTGGCCCGAGACTACTGGATGAGGCCATCGAATCTTCTTTCTATATTAATTAACCAATATCACTTGTATTTAGAGACAATAATCGAAACGTTTAGTTTCCAGTGGTCATATTGACCAATCATCATATAACAGTCGAAACCCAATGGTCTCATTTTAATTATACTCATGTTATCAAATGAAACAGTTTTGTTCAGTATAAAAAAATAAAATAACACACAAAATAAGGAAACAAGATTTATTCAAAATTTCAGGTTGTTACATAAGTTCATCCACTACATCTTTTGGATAATCATATATGTTATTGATTGTCTTTTTGGCCCTCTCATTGAGTGTAAATAGGGGCCTAACAAATAAGTAAAACATAATTTTAACTTGGTTAAGGATTCACGTTGGGTTCACCATTTTTTTTTCCTCTGGAAATGGGGATGACCTCATTGATTTAAGGTTAAACATTCCAAGCGGTTTCTAACGTGTTTGTTCGTAGAACCGGAAAACATCAAATGATTCCACATCCATTTAGACCTACTTTCCAAAGGTAGGTGCTCATTAGTTTTGTACTGATGAGGCTTAAGAATTTGCATTGGTCGAGAGGATGGGAGGTCGAACTCATCACGCCTTTTTTGGGGGAATTATTGTCTACTTCGAGACTCTCTTTATAGATTTAAGTTATGTTCATGAATCCTTATTACATTACCATGTATGAAAATGAGCTTTCCTTTAGATATGACAATCAATAATTAGTATTTATGAGATTTAGAGAATATTTTATATGTATTCGAGGTTCTTCATCGATAGAGAATCATCTGTATTTGTTAGAGATTCTTGGTCAATGGTATCCTTCGACACATTATATAGAAATCTCTTGGTTATTATTATAACCATACTGGTTTTAAATCCACTCAGTGGGGAACTTGAAGTTTATTGTCATTCAGAAGGACATGAATTATTTTATATTTGGGATCGTACCCATAGATGGGCTACCTACGTATCCTTTGTTTTGGAAAAGGAATCATATCCCACGTAGTTCGAGTAAAGAAGAATGAGGTTTTATGCATGATTGATGGCTCAAAGAAATATTTCATAATTACTTTTACACTCTAAGCTCTTGTGAGTCATACTTGGTGTGAGAAACAAGAGGTATTGGTAAAACCAAACAATTGTGCCATGAAAGATGAAATTATAAGAAATTAGAGGGGATTATGTATGTATGACTGCCCAGATAGATGAAGATTAGGATTTACTTCAAGGAATAAACCTAGGAACAAGGTCCATAAAGGTATATGTGCTTTATGGAGATTTGGATACTCTAACATGGGGTTTATTCCTGAGGAGGATGCCCAAATTAGGAGGGGACTTATGATTGGGTTTTACTCTTGAGAAGGAAGCCCAAGTCAAAAGTAAATTAAGATTGGTTAAGAGAAAATATGACTGGGGCTTATTCTTAAATAAGAGGCTCAGGTTAAAGGGGATTATGACTGGGGCTTACTCTTGAAAAGGAAGCCCAGGTTAAGGGAATTTGGATTTTTCGGAACTCGTGGCTTACTCCTAAGGAGTATGCCCAGATTAAAATAATTATGGTTGGGGTTTACTTTTTAATAGGATGCCCAAAACTAAGGGAATTTAAAGATTGGGGCTTACTCCTGAAAAGGAGGCCCAGGTTAGGGGACTTGAGACTTAGGACTTATCCCTGAGAAGGAGGCCTAAGTTAAATGGAATTTATGAGTGGGGCTTATTGACAGAGAAAATTTACGTGTATATTTTTTATCAAATAATGAGTATTTTTTAATTTTTTTCAATTATAAAACCCATTTATTTCATTGTTTTATTAAAATAATGGGTAATTTGAATTTTAGAATGAAAATGTGTAAAATTGTCAAAAGTGCACAATTTTGGATTTTTGGACAGAATTTTAACAAAAAGGTATTTTGGTAATTTCATGAAAAATACAATTCCAAATTTTCTAATTCAAATATTTTTAGAACACTTATTTTATTTCATTCATTTTTGTCTTCTGGACCAGGAGGTGATTCGGCCATCTACTGGTCCTAAAAATTCATTGAAGTTTGACATTTTTTCTGGGCGGACAGCGTGGACCACACCACAGTAACGGAACCCCAACTCGGCCTAAACACCTTAAAATCCATTTATTCCACTTGGGGAGGAAATAGGACTCAAATATGCGTCCAAAACATAAATTATATAGAGTTTTGAATCCATTAAGGTGGCTATTTAACGACATATTCTTAAAGGAACCTTCCTGAATGATGCATCCAGAAACAGAAGACTTCAATGAAAAATTTATAACTCCTTCATCCGGTGTCGAAATTCTATAAACTTTTGAGCGTGAACTTCAAACACATTTATTAACAACATTGAAGAAGGGTTACACACATTAATCGTCTATTTATTGGGTCAACAACACGCAATCATTTGGAAGACAGAATGCTACCTAAAAAAGGAGGCCCTCCCCTCCTTCTAAAATCATCAACTTGACATCCAAAGCCAAGGAGGGATCCCACCAGGGGGTGGGCCGCTTATGCTCTTCTCTTCCTCCCTGATTTCTTATTTGTATTTTATTTTCTTTTTAAATTTATTTCAGTTTTATTTTCATTTGTAATTTAAATTCTAGTTTAATCAATCCATGCCTTTTTGTTTCTCCACACACTTTTCTTCTTTTCTTTCTCTCTCTCTCTCTCAATCTCTCTATCTTCCTACACCCAATCCACCAAGTAATATCATACTCTTGGAAATGAGAGGCTAACTAGAGACTTGGATTTGGGGAAGGTCAAGATATTCATGAATTTTCTTTAATGTTTGTTTTATTGTTTGTGATAGATTTGAGTATCATGCATTGGTGAGGTGAATGTCCCCAATTGGGTGACGGACCCCAATGACATGAAACTAAAACTATTTATATTCTGGAAAAGAGTATTGATTCAAACATGATATTTCATGTTTGTATTATCAAACTAAAATCAACATATAAAAGATAATAATTATTGAATCTAAGACTAAACCCCAAAACCAAGTTCTTTCTTCTTAACTCATTCTGTTTGCTTTGCATGATTGTTTTTATATTTTTAAATCAAAAACCCAAAAAATATTTTCATATCTTTTATTTAAAAACAAAACCAAAAAAAGAGATAGATTAAGTGATATAGAATAAATTAAGTTAACACATTGAAAGGCTCCTCAAGTGAGACGACCCCGGTCAGCCACTATGCTGCACTAGGAAAAATAAAATTGTTTTTGTCCACACCCCGCAACAGGCGTGCGTCAAAACCGGCACCATTGCTGGGGATCCAATTAATTGTTCATTTATTTTTTCTATTTTCACAACATAGTTAGATTTCATTTCATTAAATTAAAAAAACCAAAAAAAATCTTTCCATAATGAATTTAAAGGATTATTATTCTACACGGACTGAAAATTACTCATAGGTGCAAGAACATGACTACACTAAGGATTCCCTCCAACGAAGAATAGATTCACTGATGACAATGGTTAAGCTGGTTCAAAGAGGCATAACAACATGGATCTCACCGGAAGATTTGATGTCCATGGTTGATGAACTCCAAGCCGACTTAAAAAAATTTGAGGCCATGAAAAAAGTGCCACTAGTCTTCCCGGATTTCACTAAAGACATCCATGAAGTTGAGGCCAAACTCAAAATGGAGGATCCTGACTACTTACCTATATCCTTTGATGATAAACTCCAAGCGGAACTTTCCATCCAAGAATAGATTCAAGCTGAACCAAATAAGGGAGATAATACATTCTTGAACTCAAATTCATTTTATTTTATTGAAACTAACTTGAGTATAACTCCCAATTGTTTTAAATTTTTAGAATCAGATGAATCCTTTTATGCCCTGGAGGATGAAGAGACAAAAGAAGATGCACCTATTGAGGAACAGTTAGAGTTCCCTGGAGACGTTGAAAATTTACTAGAGGGAGAAGAAGAAGGGAAAGTGAATGTTGCACAAGTAGAAACAAATAAGGAAGAAGTTTCATACTTCATCCTACCCCCACCTACCAAGCTATACGATATCGCGAAGGGGGAGGATCTGGAATACTCTATCCATGGATTCCTCCTAAAAATGAAAGAATTAGTGGATACTGAGAAAAATCACATGTTGTGGTTCATGTCAAAGAAGCCCCAACCACCATCAGACTTTGGATAACAACTGGTACTGCCCTCTCGAGGTAGTAAAAGAAGCCAGGGCACACTTGGGGGATCGTACCAAGATTTATCTTTAAACGATTTCTAGAAATTTAGATTTCAATTTCTTTTCTTTTCCTAGATGTAGTTCAGCATGCATCCCCCTCCCTCCTATATTTTTGAGCTTAAAAGACATGATCCTTATCTTTAATTGTGTTATTTTATTTTATTGGATCACGATGGAAGAAGGAAGCCCTAGAAAGTGAAGAGGAAAGAAAGGATTAAGTTTCATGGAAAAAGGGAGTTCAATTTTAGTGTTTTATCTTTTAAACTCTCCACATTTTAGTCCACAATATGTTTTGAGCTTTAAAGATAAAATTTCATGCCCACACTTGAATTAATGTTTTACTCGGTTTATCTAGGAGACATGAGTTTCTTAGGAACCCAATGATTCCATGTTTTAGATTTCAATGTTTATATGATTAAATGATTGAAATACATAATTGAATTTTTAAATATGAAGCATAGATATTGAAATGATGACTCATGATTTGAAGGAATTAATTAATTCATGAAAATGAAATTTCTCAACCATCTTTCATGCTTTAAATTTCTGAAATTTATGTGAATTGATTTATTATTATTATTCATTCCATGAGTGATTGTCTAATATTATATTTCTCACTCATGAGAGGATTTCTAGACAAAGTACTTCCTATTTATTCTTGAGCATATTTCTTGAGTGATCTTGGGACATGTAACTGACCAAAAATTTTATTGAAACTTGTCAAAGCTATGACTATGCAAAAAAAATTAAAATTATTGAGGTATCCTTTTAAAATATACATTTCATTAAAATATCACATTTACGTCAATCCTTCATTTAGCTCATAGAGACCATGAATGACATTTATAGGGATGAGCCATGTTTCGAGCCATTTTTATCCATTCCTACCCAACTCTTGGTATTTTCATGATATTTTAAAGTTGAAGTGTGGAGTAAAGGGAATCATGGTGGATGGGATGATACACATTGTGGGGAAGAAGTGTGGGGGTGTTATTGTGGGGATTGTAAAAGGTTGTGAAATCATTCATTATATTCTAATTTTTTCCCCTCTTGAATTAAAAAAATGAAAAAAATTGACAAAAAGAAAAAAATAGAAAAATGGGTTTTGATTTTGGAGAACCAAAAATCACCATTTTCTAGACCGACGATCTTACGATTGTATGTGGTTAGGTGATGGATGTGAGGTTTTATCTAATCATAAATTTCGAAAAATGAAAAAAAAAATACAAAATAAAAAAAATCAAGAGGGTGAAAAAATCATTCATTATGCTTACATGATCATATCTTTTTTTGAGTTTTGGGAAGTGCGTGTTGCTATTTTTGAAGGAGAGAATTTCATTACACTTTTAATTTTAATATCATGCATTGTACATCAGATATTAGCCTCCTCCTTGAGCATTAATTTTTAAAGCATCAAATCCTACCAACCTTAAGCCTCAGAGTCATTTGAATTTTTATTGCAAGTCCTCATGATTTTCTGAGTCTTTTGTCTTTACAAAGTGGAGAAAGTAGTTCATTTACAAGCCTATGGATAAGAAGAATGTTCTCATGATATGAGAATAACTCTACTTAAATTTTATCATGAGTGATGAGAGGATAAAAATCAAAATTGAGGTAAATCATGACATGGCATGTTTAATAATGATGAATCAAGGAGCTTGAATGAATGAAAGGATAAGTTCCATTAATTTTCAAATGGGAAAGGTAAAATAGGTGAATTAATTATTTCTTTAAAAAATGGGAACTTAAATTGATATTTTATGCAGATTTTTTAAATTTTGATTTTATATTGAAATTTTTTTGATTTTATTGCATTGAAATTTGAATATTTGTAACATTGGTATCCTCTGATTTCTATGTTGAGATTTTATGCTTGAGGACAAGCATGGTTTAACTGTGGGGGTATTTGACAGAGAAACTATACGTGTATATTTTTTATCAAATAATGAGTATTTTATAATTTATTCACTTATGAAACCCATGTATTTCATTATTTTATTAAAATAATGGGTAATTTGAATTTTAGAATGAAAATGTGCAAAATTGTCAAAAGTGCACAATTATGAATTTTTGGACAGAATTTTAACACAAGGGTATTTTGTTAATTTCATGAAAAATACAATTCCAAATTTTCTGATTCAAATTTTTTTAGAATAATTATTTTATTTTCATCATTTTTGTCTTCTGGACTAGGAGCTGATTCGGCCATCTAGTGGTCCTAAAAATTCATTGAAGTTTGACATTTGTTCTGGGCGGACAGCGTGAACCACACCACTGTAACGGAACTAAAACTTGGCCTAAACATCTTCTTATATGTTTATTATACTTGGGGAGGAAAGAGGACTCAAATATTTATTCAAAAAATAAATTACATGGAGTTTGGAATCCATTAAGGTGGCTATTGAATGACATATTCTTAAAGGAACCTTTTTGGATGCTTCATCCAGAAACAGAAGACTTCAATGAAAAATTCATAACTCCTTCATCCGGTTTCCAAATGCACTGAAATGTTGAGGGGGAATGGCCAACACATTTATGAACAACATTTAAGAATGGGTCCACAGGTTCATTAGCCATTTATTGGGTCAAAAATGCGCAAACTTTCGGAGGACATAATGCTGCCTATAAAAGGAGGTCCTCCCCTCTTTCCAAAATCATCAGCAAGACACCCAAAGCCAAGGAGGAATCCCACCGGGGCACGGGGTGCTTCTGATATTCTATTCCTCCCTAATTTCTTATTTTTATTTTATTTTCTTTTTAATTTTATTTCAGTTTTATTTCCATTTGTAATTTAAATTCTAGTTTAATCAATCCATGTCTTTGTGTTTCTCCACCCACTTTTCTTCTTTTTTTCTCTCTATCTCTCTCTCTCTCTCTCTCAATATCTCTATCTCTCTACACCAAATCCACCAAGTAATCTCATACTCTCGTAAATTAGAGGCTAACTCGAGACTTGGATTGGGGGGAGGTCAAGATATTCATGAATTTTCTTTAATGTTTGTTTTATTGTTTGTGAGATATTTGAGTTTCATGTCATTGGTGGATAGAGCAAATTTACGTGCATATTTTTTATCCAATAATGAGTATTTCTTAATTTTTTTCAATTATAAAACCCATTTATTTCATTGTTTTATAAAAATAATGGGTAATTTGAGTTTTAGAATGAAAAGGAGAAAAATTGGGAAAAATGACTAATTATGGATTTTTGACAGATTTTTACATCAAGTGTATTTTGGTCATTTAAGGAAGAATATAATTCCAAATTTTCTGATTTAAATTTTTTTTGAATACTTATTTTATTTGATTCATTTTTGTATTCTGGACCAGGAGCTGATTTTTCCATCTAGAGGGTCTAAAAATTCATTGAACATAGAAATTTTTCCGAGCGGACAGTGTGGACCACACCACTGTAACGGAACCACAACTCGGCCTAAACATATTCAAATCCGTTGATTCCACTTGGGTAAGAAAGAGAATTAAAATAGGATTTCAAAGAATAAATTAAATGGATTTTTTAATCCATTAATGCAGCTATTGAACGGCATATATTTCAAGGAACCTTTCTAGATGCTTCGTCAAGAAACAAGAGCCTTCAATGGAAAATTCATAACTCCTTCATCCAGAGTCCAAATGTGCTTAAATTTGGACCAACACGTTTATGAACAATATTGAATAAGGGTTACACACATTAATCGGTCATTTATTGGGTCAACAATGCGCAAACTTTCAGAGGATAGAATACTGCCTATAAAAGGAGGCCCTACCCTCCTTCCAAAATCATGAGCTCGACACCCAAAGCCAAGGAGGGATCTCACCGAGGAACGGGTCGGTGCTGCTCTTCTCTTCCCCCCTCGTTTATTCTTTTATTTTTATTTTCATTTTAGTTTTCTTTCATTTAATTTTTAGTTGTAATTTATTTTATTTTTAGTTTTATTAATCCATGCATTTGTGTTTCTCCATCCACATTTCATCTTTTCTTTATTTCTCTCTCTCTCTCCCTCTCTCAATATTTCTATCTTCCTACACCCAATCCATAAAGTAATCTCATACTCTCAGAAATGAGAGGCTAACTCGAGACTTGGATTGGGGAGAGTTCAAGAAGTTCTTGAGTTTTCTTTAATGTTTATTCTAAATTTGTGATAGACTTGAGTTGTATTCATGGGCGAGGCGAATGTCCCCGATTGGGTAACGGTACCCAACGACATGCAACTCAAGCTATTTCTATTCTGGAAAATAATAGTAATTCAAAAATGATATTTCATGTTTGAGTTATCAAAATAGAATCAAACATATAATGGAGAATAATGATTGAATCTATGGCTGAACCCCAAACCAAGTTCTTTCTTCATTAACTCATTCTGTTTATAATTGCATGATAGTTTATATTTTTCATATAAAAAACACAAAAAATATTTTTATCGATTTCATTTAAATAAAAAAATATCAAAAAGAGATAGATTATGTGAATTAGATAAAGTAAGTGAACCAAATTGAAAGGCTCCTCAAGAGAGACGAACCTGGTCAGCCACTATGCTACACTAGGAAAAAAATATATTTGTTTTTGTCCACGCCCCACAACAGGCATGTGTTAAAACTAGCGTTGTTGCCGGGGAGCCAATCATTAGTCCATTTACTTTTTCTATTTTAACATCTTAGTCAGATTTCATTTTTTTTTAAAAAAAGACAAAAAAAATCTTTCCAAGATGAATTAAAATGATTATTATTCTACATGGACTGACAATTACTCACAGGTGCAGCAACAACAAGAAGAATAAGAAAATTTTAAAAGGGACCAGGTGAAAGAACTTAGAGAAAGCATTGAACAACTGACAAGAAAAGCTGAAAGATCATTTGACTATGTTTTTGCATTAATGGAGCAACCAAACCCTAAGAATGATCAAGAACCTGAGGTGGAAAAGGAGGAAGACTTGCCTGCTGAGCTAAAAGTGGGAGATCAAGAAGGATTGGATGATTTTTTTATTAAATGTGAGCAACTGCCTGATCTCCCCATACAATACGAGGAAGAAAAGCCATCACCACTGAAGGAAGAAACCACCCAAGTGGTGGAATTTGAAGTTAAGATGGAGGATCCTGACTACCTGCCTCTATCCTCAAAGAGTCTACTTGAAGAGGCAGTTACCACTAAGGCAGAGATTGAGGCTGAACCGACTCAGGGAGTTGAACCATTCATTGACTCTATCTCTTCTAATTTTATTGAATCTTAATTCTATATCACTCCTTGTGATTTTGATTATATAGATTCATACAATTTCAGCAATGCCTTGGAGGATGATGAAGAACCTGGATGTGCACCTACTAAGGAACATATGGAGATCCCTGGACAAGTTGAATATTTATTGAAGGAAGCTTGTGAAGAGATGCTAGTGGATTTTACTAAGGAGACCATGAAAAAATCTACTTACTTTGATGGGGAATAATTTGATCTTAATACTTCTTGTTTTAATTTTAATCAAATACAATTGCACTCTGACTTTCCCATTTACTATTCTTTGGATGTAGTGTACCTTGAGGAACCACGGGATAGAGAAGAAGAGGTTGCACAAGTTGCAACCAAGAAGAAGGATGATGGTCCATACTTCATCCTACCCCCACCATTCAAGCTATACCTCATTGTGAAGGGGAGGATATGGTGTACTCTATCCATGGATCATTAATCACCCATAATTATAAAGCACAAGCTGGGAAAATCCACATGTGGTGGTTCAAATCAAAGAAGCTTCATCCTCCATCGGACTTTGGATAACATCTGGTACTTCCCTCTGGAGGCAGTAAAAATTCAGGGCCCAATTGGGGGATCGTACCAAGATTTATCTTTACATGCTTTCTAGGAATTTAGATTTCAATTTATTTTCTTAGATTTAGTGCAGTATGCATCCCACTCCCTCTATCTTTTTTATCTTTAAGGACACTATCCTTGAGTTTAATTGAGTTGTTCTCTTTTATAGGATCATGATGGTAGAAGGAAACCCCAAACATCAAAGGATAAGGACCGAAGCATTATTTTCAAAAGGGGGTTCATTTTCATTTTCTATCTTTTTAAACTCTCCACATTTTAGTCCACATCATGTTTTGAGATTTAACGATAAAATTGCATGCCACACTTGAATTCATGTTTTACTCAACTTATCTAGGAGACATGAGTTTCTTAGGAACCCAGTGATGCCATGTTTTAGGTTTCAATGTTTATATTATTAAATTATTGAAATGGAGAATTGAATTTTTAAATATGAAGCATAGATATTGAAATAATGACTCATGATTTGAAGGAATTAATTAATTCATGTAAATGAAATTTCTCAACCATCTTTCATGCTTTGAATTTCATAAATTTATGTGAATTGATTTATTATTATTATTCATGCCATGAGTGATTGTCCAATGTTATATGCCTCATTCATGAGAGGATTTCTAGACCAAGTACATCCTATTTATTCTTGAGCATATTTATTGAGTGATCTTGGGACATATAACTGACCAGAAATTGTATTAAAACTTTCCAAAGCTATGACTGTGAAAAAACACATTTAAAATGATTGAGGCATCCTTTGAAAATCTACATTTCCTTAAAATACCACCTTTACATCAATCCTTCGTTTTTCCCATAGAGACCATGAATGACATTTATAGAGATGAGCCATATTTCAAGCCATTTTTATCCATTCCTACCCAACTCCTGGTATTTTCATGATATTTTAAAGTTGAAGGGTGGGGGTAAAGGGAATCATGGTGGACGGGATGATACACATTGTGAGGAAGAAGTGTGGGGGTGTTATTGTGGGGATTGTAAAAGGTTGTGAAATCATTCATTATACTCTACTGTTTTCCCATCATGAATTAAAAAAATGAAAAAAAAAATTGACAAAAAGAAAAAAAATAGAAAAATGGGTTTTGATTTTGGAGAACCAAAAATCACCATTTTCTAGACCGATGATCTTATGATTGTATGTGGTTAGGTGATGGATGTGTGGTTTTATCTAATCAGAACTTTCAAAAATTGAAAAAAAGGTACTAAATAAAAAATCAATATGGTGCACAAATCATTCATTATTCTTACATGATCATAACTTTTTTTGAGTTTTGGGAAGTGGGTGTTGCTATTTTTGAAGGTGAGAATTTCATTACACTTTTACTTTTAATATCATGCATTGTATTTTAGAGATTATCCTCCTCCTTGTGCCTTAATTTTTAAAGCATCAAATCCTACTAACCTTAAGCCTCAGAGTCATTTGAACCTTTATTGCAAGTCCTCATGATTTTATGTTTCTTTTGTCTTTACAAAGTGGAGAAAGTAGTTCATTTAGAAGACTATGGATAAGAAGCATGTTTTCATTATATGAGCATAACTCTACTTGAATTGTATCATGAGTGATGAGAGAAAAAAAATTGAAGTAAATCATGACATGTCATGTTTAATAATGATGAGTCAAGGAGCTTGAATAAATGAAATGACAAGTTCCATCAATTTTCAAATGGGAAAAGTAAAATATGTGAATTACTAGTTTATTTGAAAAATGTGAACTTAAATTGATATTTTAAGCAGATTTTTGAAATTTTGTTTTTATATTGAAAATTATTTGATTTTATTGCATTGAAATTTTAATATTGGTAACATTGGTATCCTCTGATTTCTATGTTGCGATTTTATGCTTGAGGACAAGCATGGTTTAAGTGTGGGGGTATTTGACAGAGCAAATTTACGTGCATATTTTTTATCAAATAATGAGTATTTATTACTATTTTTCAATGATAAACCCCATGTATTTCATTGTTTTATAAAGATAATGGTTAATTTGTGTTTTCGAATGAAAAGGAGCAAAATTTTGAAAAATGACTAATTCGGGATTTTTGAAAGATTTTTACATCAAGGGTATTTTGGTCATTTCATGAAAAATATAATTTAAAATTTTCTGATTTAAATTTTTTTATAATCCTTATGTTATTTCCTTCATTTTTGTCTTATGTACTAGGAGCTGATTCGGCCATCTAGAGGGTCTAACAATTCATTGAAGTTAGACATTTTTTCGGGCGGACAGCATGGACCACACCACTGTAACGGAACCACAACTCGGCCTAAACACCTTCAAATCCGTTTATTACACTTGGGGGGGAAGAGGAATCAAATAGACGTTCAAAAAATAAATTAAATGGATTTTGGAATCCATTAAGGAGTCTATTGAATGACATATTCTTACAGGAACCTTCTTGGATGCTTCGTCAAGAAACAAAATCCTTCAATGGAAAATTCATAACTCCTTCATCCGAAGTCCAAATGCGCTGAAATTTAGAGGGTGAATGGAAAACACATTTATGAACAACATTAGAGAAGGGTTCTATGCATGAATCTGTCATTTATTGCGTCAAAAATGCGGAAACGTTTGGAGGACAGAATGATGCCTATAAAAGGAGGCCCTCCCCTCCTTCCAAAATCATAAGCTCGACCCCCAAATCCAAGGAGGGATCTCACTAAGGCATGGGCCGCTGCTGCTCTTCTCTTCCCCCTCATTTCTTATTTTATTTTTTTTCATTTTAGTTTTTTTTCATTTAATTTTTAGTTGTAATTTATTTTATTTTTAGTTTTATTAATCCATGCATCTGTGTTTCTCCATCCACGTTTCATCTTTTCATTCTTTCTCTCTCTCTTAATCTCTCAATATTTCTATATTCCTACACCCAATCCACAAATTAATCTCATACTATCGAAAATGAGAGGCTAACTCGAGACTTGGATTGGGGGGAGGTCAAGAAGTTCATGAGTTTTCTTTAATGTTTATTCTAAATTTGTGATAGACTTGAGTTGTATTCATGGGCGAGGCGAATTTCCCCAATTAGGTGATGGTCCCCAACGACATGCAAATCAAGATATTTCTATTCTGGAAAAGAATAGTAATTCAAAAATGAGATTTCATGTTTGAGTTATCAAAATAGAATCAAACATATAATGGAGAATAATGGTTGAATCTACGGCTGAACCCCAAACCAAGTTCTTTCTTCATTAACTCATTCTGTTTATAATTTCATGATAGTTTATATTTTTCATATCAAAAACACAAAAAATATTTTTATCGCTTTCATTTAAATAAAAAAATATCAAAAAGAGATAGATTAGGTGAATTAGATAAAGTAAGTGAACCAAATTGAAAGGCTCCTTAAGAGAGACGACCCTGGTCAGCCACTGTGTTGCACTAGAAAAAAAATATAATTGTTTTTGTACACACCCTGTGACAGGCATGCGTCAAAACTGGCGTCTTTTCCAGGGATCGAACCCGGGTCACCCGTGTGACAGGTGGGAATACTCACCACTATGCTTGAGGATAAGCATGGTTTAAGTGTGGGGGTATTTGACAGAGAAAATTTACGTGTATATTTCTTATCAAATAATGAGTATTTTTTAATGTTTTTAAATTATAAAACCCATGTAATTTATTGTTTTATTAAAATAATGGGTAATTTGAATTTTAGAATGAAAATGTGCAAAATTGTCAAAAGTGCACAATTCTGGATTTTTGGACAGAATTTTAACACAAGGGTATTTTTGTAATTTCATGACAAATGCAATTACAAATTTTCTGATTCAAATTTTTTTGGAATCCTTATTTTACTTCCTTCATTTTTGTCTTCTAGAACAGGAGCTGATTCGGCCATCTAGTGATACTAAAAATTCATCGAAGTTTGACATTTTTTCTGGGCGGACAGCGTGGACCACACCACTGTAACGGAACAACATCTCGGCCTAAACATCTTCAAATCCGTTTATTACACTTGGGTAGGAAATAGGACTCAAATATGCGTTCACACAATAAATTACATAGAGTTTGGAATCCATTAAGGATGCTATTGAACGACATATTCTTAAAAGAACCTTCTTGGATGCTTCGTCCAGAAACAGAAGACTTCAATGAAAAATTCATAACTCATTCATCCTGTGTCAAAATGCTCTAAACTTTTGAGGGGAACGGCCAACACATTTTTAAAAAATATTGATGAAGGGTTCCACGCATGAATCGACCATTTATTGGGTCAACAACATGAAAACTTTCGGAGGACAGAATGCTGCCTATAAAAGGAGGCCCTCCCCTCCTTCCAAAATCATTAGTTTGACACCCAAAGCCAAGGAGGGATCCCACTGGGGCACGGGCTGCTACTTCTCTTATCTTCCTCCCTCATTTATTATTTTTATTTTATTTTCTTTTTAATTTTATTTCAGTTTTATTTTCATTTGTAATTTAAATTCTTGTTTAATCAATCCATGCCTTTGTGTTTCTCCACCCACTTTTCTTATTTTCTTTCTCTCTCTCTCTCTCTATCAATCTCTAAATCTTCCTACACCCAATCCACCAAGTAATATCATAATCTCAGATATGAGAGGCTAACTCGCGACATGGATTTGGGGGAGGTCAAGATATTAATGAATTTTCATTATTGTTTGTTTTATTGTTTGTGATAGATTTGAGTATCATGTATTAGTGAGGCGAATGTCCCCGATTGGGTGACGGCCCCCAATGACATGAAACTCAAACTATTTATATTCTGGAAAAGAGTATTGATTCAAACATGAGATTTTGTGTTTGTATTATCAAACTAATATCAACATATAAAATAGAATAATGACTGAATCCAAGACTAAAACCCAAAACCAAGTTTTTTCTTCGGAACTCATTCTGTTTGCTTTGCATGATTTTTTTTATATTTTTAAATCAAAAACCCAAAAAATATTTTCATAGATTTCATTTAAAAACAAAACCAAAAAAAAGAGATAGATTAAGTGATATATCATAAAGTAAGTGAACACCCTGAAAGGCTCCTCAAGAGAGACGACCCTGGTCAGCCACTATGTTGCACTAGGAAAAATATAATTGTTTTTATCCACGCCCCACGACAGGCGTGCGTCACTTATTCTTGAAAAGGATCCCAGATTAGAAGAATTATGACTGGGGCTTAATCCTAAAAAGGAGGCCCAGAATTAAGGGGACTTGGGGCTTACTCCTGAAAAGGAGGCCTAGAATTAGGGGAATTATGACAGGGGCTTACTCTTGAAAAGGAAGCCCAAGTTAAGTATTCTCTCATCATAAAGGATGAGGTTGAATGAATGAAATCTATGACCTTAGTGACATGAAGATATGTAAATTACTAGGTTTTAAGAGATGTTCCATAGAATTCCTTTCAGATAAGGAATCCAACAAGTTAATCATGAGATGAATGGCTTTGGAGAGAGTTTGGGAGGCTTAATGATGAAGAGGATAAGTGGATAGGCATAAGGGAGGTAAAACAGGCAGGAGGGGCACCCAAAAAAAGGTGGTGCGCAAGTCCTGTGTGGGCGCACAGGTCCTGGTCACGCAGGTGTACCTACGCGACACATGGATACTTGCGCGGCGGTTAACCCTTGGGGTAATACTTTGGCGAGCCTTGGCTCAAGCCCTTAGTATTATCCCTAGAGGCTTCCAGAAAAGGGAAAGGCAAGTTCTATTGAAAGGGTAAGGTGGCACGCAAGTATGGCCATTTCCCTTAAGGGCTGGACACTTAGGTGTGCAAGTGTTGATGAGTTTCAACACTTAGTCCTTCTCCCCCTCTTTAGATCTTTGGTTCTATGTAAAAAACTACCTTAGAAGTGTTCGGAAACTTTGAGAAGAGACTAGGGTGCCAGGATATCAAATCTAAGTTTCTGGAATTTTTCTTCCCCGAAATGGGGGGCCCACCTGGGGTATTTATAGGCTGGTGAAGACCCTGGCTGAATTTCAAAGAGGGCGTGCAAGTCACCTGCGTGACCATTGGGAGGCGCGCAAGTATACTTGTGTGACCTTAGTGAAACTTGTGCTACCCAAGTGAATTTGGATCTTTATTCATGTGTTTGTCAATTTTTGATGTTTCGTCAAAGGATGAATCAATTTGGGTTCAAGGTATTTCCTGTTTCAATTCATTTAGACTCTGTAACGGAAATGAGCGTCAACAATTATAAAATCAAATAATTAAATAGAAATTAAATAATAATAATTCATTAAAATTTTTAGTGTTAAATTTAACTAAACCATAGATCACTACACCCCTATAAATATATTGTGAAGATCAAAAAATAAATAAAACAATTGGGTGTCATTAACCACATTTATGAATGAGAATCATTCCGAAAATTTCTTAAACACCACTATCCATGTCATGAATCCACCTCCCCCCCCCCCACTAGTACCCATCTTGGTCCTGAAAAGAAAAGGAGTGACCCACAAAGACCACCTCCAATAGGCCTCGGATTGGAAACTAGAACTGAGGGTTTAAATCTCTCAAATTAGAGGCATTAGCCTTAATATAAAGAACAAGATTGAAAAATAATATGAAAAACCACCAAAAAAATTCATCAAATGATATAAAGTAACTAATGGCCTATAATTAATTTCAAGAGATACAAATAAAAGTCTCCAAAATGAAATAGTTTCAAGGAAAATCCATGTTATTCCAACCTCCAAGCTAATAGTTTCCATCCCCATGTCCAAAATCCGTCTGAAAATCAAAAAAAAATATTTATATTAATTTTGGATGAGCATAACATGTATAATTAGTATGATAATACTCAATTTATCTCATAACAATTTGAAAATGTAATATTAATTCATGAGTGAATAAATAAAAAAACTAATATTCAACTAAATAGGTCAAAAAAATATCATCCTCACCAAGTCTCAATCAACAAAAAATTTATACAAAGTAGTAAAATAATATCAATAGAACATAGAAAATGAAACCCCATGTCCACTTACCCACTAATGTTTCTCTTTCATGACCCATTATTTAATTTGTTGCGCTCTCATCCCTACCATGTATACCAATCATAATGTATTAAACTATGGGTAAAGCTATAACCCCACTTACCCCATCCACCTACATGGCTTAGTGTCTTGTGCTGGAATCAATCATTATCCATGTATCGCATATCACTACCAAATCATCATCTATACGAGAATATATACAGATATGACCTCATAACTAGAACTACTACAAAAACATGCAAGGGAATCGCTACCCTTTTATCAGCCCTAAAAAACGCTGATAAAGGGGGCCTTTATCAGCTCTTTTTTTAGCGCTGATAAAGGCCCCCCTTTATCAGTGCTTCTTTTAGTAGCGCTGATAAAGGGTGGATTTATCAGTGCTTTTTCCTACCAGTGATAAATTTTATGTTTCAAAAAAAATCATGAAAAATAAAATATTGTTATATAAGTATATTTATATTGATATAAATATAATATATATTTTTTAACTATGTTTTAGATAAGTATAAATAGATAATTACATTTAATATATAAAAGATTTAGTGAAAATAGCTTTAAAATATTTAAAAAAATTATTAATTAATAATATGATAATTATTATTGATTAAAAAACATTTAAAAAAATTTGATCACAAAAAAAATCAAAAAAATTAATAAAAGATCTAAAATTTGTTGAAAATGTAACTCAAACTTCAAATGGCCATAACTTTTGATCCAGGTGTCCGTTTGAGCTCTACAGCATATCAAATCAAATCATGCGACGAGTTCTACAAACAATTAACTAAATCCAATCTTCTGTAAAAATTTTCGAGGCCAAAAAAATCCCATAAGGCCACCAAAACTGAGTTTTTAGTTGGGATACCCTGATTTCTTAGCATTCAAACAAGTATAACTTCTTATCTGTATGTTCGTTAGGTCTGTACCACATATCATATCAAATATTGTTTCATTTTATTATATTTGACTTGTTGTGGAGTTTAAACAGGCTTCAAGATTATATTTTATTGTGTTTTAACATTCTATGGATTTTCAAATACACATATATATGTATTTATTCATAAGTATATATGTGTCTGTATGTGTGTGTCTGTGTGTGAGTGTGTGTGTTGTATATATGTATGTTTGTAATTATTTATTTATTTATAAACACACATAAAAAAATTTCATAAATGTATTTAAATCTAATCTTATAAGTATATATTAATGTATAAATAAATATACGTATAAACAATTATAACTAAATATATATATATATATTAATATATGAATGAACATATATACTAATATATGAATAAATATATTTATATTAACACGAATCTATATCAATATATGAATAAATATAACTATATATATATATATAGATATATCATTAAATAGAAAAAAAAGGAAATGACTTAGTGGTAAAGGTGCACTCGCGAAAGAGGGGAGGTCGCGGGTTTGAGTTCAGGTGGAAGCAAAGGGGTGCACGTGTGTGAGGATGCGCGAGAATGGCATCGCACGGTAGAGTGTGAGGGGGGGTCTGCCTAGCGCCAATAAAGGGGGGGGGTAAACACTGTTAAAATCTCCCCCCATCATTATATAATTTTTTTATTTATTTTTTTAACTTTTTTACCTTTAGCAGTGCTTTTCGGAGAACTGATAAAAGGGACCACCCTATATCCTCTCCTCGAATAACAGCTCTTTTTTAGCACTGTTAACCAACTTTTCTAGCGCTTATAAAGTCCATATTTGTAGTAGTGTAGGAAAATAGGGTATAATGAACATAAAGGACATCAACCTCATTTTATACTCTTTCCTTGCATGATGACATCACATATCAGATCCTCTCATCATTAATCATTTCCACCAACTATTTATTTTCTCTCTAGTAATTTCCACCAACTGGGTACCACCACTATATAAAATCACTCATGTAAAAGAGAGGAAGAGGGGGTAATTGGTCATCAGTTCCCATACAAACTTGTATGTTGGAGAAAACACCCCTAGAACATTTGGGTGTTTGTATGTAGCACTTGATGAAAATGGGTGTGTATATAGGTAATATAAAAATATACATATAGATAGTCTCATGCATACCCATTATAAGGTTTTACACCAATAGATCCAACATCACATACAGCACTACGACAATGTCCCATGACATCTTTCACCGACTACTTCCACCACTAAATAAAACTCTCCACACCCAACTGTTAGAAACACCCCATTATTCCATTATTTCATGTATGAATAAACATTTATATATTCACTATATTATTACCCAATAACTGTCAATTGAGTCATTTAATTCCATATTAAATGGAAAACCACTCTAACCATCACCCATTATTAAATCTATTTAAGAAATAACCCTTTTATTAAAAAAATTTCTAATTCATAATTAAAAAAATTAATTTCCATCCCACATATTTAATTTCTAGCCATTCTTCATCAATTTCACTATAAAAATTTCATATTCCATCACTACCAAGAAACTAAAATAATACCTGCACATAATAGTTCATTTGAATTGAAACCAAAACCATTATATTTGATTGTAAAAAACACCACACAATATATCACCAAAATTATAGTAACAATCACAAACTAACCACTACAAATAGCCCACAATATACCCCATTCTAAACAAATCACAACCCTACTTCCTCAATACATAACACATTTTAACTGATCACCACCACCACTGTATAATCCCATATAAGTCCTCACAAACAAAAAGAATCACAGTAAATACACACGAACCACATAATAGTATGATTTAAATTTTATTTTTACAATAACATTTATTAAAATAATTTCTTAATATCATTACATCATCTCTTATATAGTTATTTTCAAAAAAATTATATGTTCAAAAATACATATCTTTATCCATATATAAGGGCATATGATTTTATATGAGATTAAATCAAACAAAAAAATAAAATGAGGGTTATCAATTCATAGAATCTATAGCACAAACAAGGATTCATTAAAAATAATAATTTTCTATAATATAATAAATTAGGGATAATCTCAAAAACAATATCACTAAATTAATTAAAAATATGTGAGAACACCCTTTATTTTCAATTTTACTAGTTCTGGTGGATGGTCTTATTTTTTCACCCTTACTATCCATCCAAAGGGAAAAACAAAATCATAATAATAAAACATATTCACTAAATATAAGAGATAATTAGGATCCCTTTCCTCGAGAAAGAAGTAGGTGAAAGATGGTCCCCAAACCGAAAAATTCTAGGAATACACAAGTCATTCTGAATCAAAGTGATCCTTCATCAAAATTACATCTTCATCATATACTAATTAAAATCAACACAAACATTTATTATCCCTAGGATAATAATTGAAGAAATAGAAGGAGAAAAAGAAAAAATTCACCTCAGATTTCTAAATATCAATCTTCTGAAGATAAGGACCATAGATGATGGGATGGGAATGAAAGACCTTCCAAAATAATATAAACTTTCCCACAACTTGAGAGGAATTAGTTGATAAATGTAAAATTAAAGGGGCATTTAAATTTTTATATATTCTGGAATAGATTATATTCATAGAATGATAGCCTCATTTATGGTGTAAATCCTTTGAATCCAACCTATACAAAAAACCATGGGGCCTATATCTTAAGAATATAGAAACCATTAAACCCATGTATATGACCTTAATTCCATGAAAGATTTTTAATTCGACCTAGAAATATAGCTAAAACACCTTCAGGTTATGTCCATTGGTTCACACTATAAACCACCTCCTACAAAAAAATTGTAGTTTCAAACACCACTGAACATCCCTCGAACAAATCCATCTCCCGAAACTAAAAAAGTAATTAGGTGAGAAATAATGAATCATTACATTAGATACCTCTCAAATTATTATTTTTCTCAGGAATCTAAACCAAACCCAAGCTAAGAAAGAATCCATTTGACCACCAACACACCCAGGTAAGATACCTCTCAAGAATTGTGTTACTAAAAAACCATGGTCACCTTAAAAGATAAAAAAGGAACTCAAAACATACCATGCTAACATCTAGATCACACACTCAGGGAAGATACCTCTCAAATGAAAATTTTTCCATCATCCAAACACGTATGTCTAGAATAAAACAATAATATTTCATGAATTACAAATAATTTAATCATTAAATCACCAAATAATAGAAAAAAACAAATAAGGTTAAAAATTACCAAAGTATTGAGCATGCATCTGCATATTGAATTCTTAAGAACTCTCTTCCAAATAAAAATCCCTCCACTACATTTAAAACAAGGAAATGAATCAATCACAGAGAACATTATATTAAAAATACTATATCTCAATTATACTCTCCAAAAATTACATTTCATCCTCAATATCCAACTCTCCCTTGTCAATGACATGGGAGTCATCGTGAAGATACCGATGAAGATAGTATATGCGGAAAAATATTATGGATCCCTTCTAGACATGATGAAAGAACCAATCGATACTCCACATCTCCAATGTACTCCAACACATAGAAAGTTCTGATAACTCGGTAGAAATATTTTTCCATCAGCCAACCCCTATTTCCCCATCATGGGTAGACCCTCAAGAACAAATGGTCTCTAACCTTGTACTCCATGATTCTTCGCCTCCAATCGTCATAGGCCTTTTGGTCATCTCGTGTTGCCTTTATATTCTCCAAAACCATATGTATCTTCTACAATGAACTTTGTACCACAAACATACCAAGAACAGTTGAACCCCCAACCTCAGTATAGTACAAAATAGATTGACATTACCACCCATAAAACACCTCAAATGGATTCATGTTGATGAAGTAGTGGTAGTTATCATTATAGGAAGACTCAATCAATAGTAGGATCTACATCCATAATCTGCAAAAATCTAAGACACCTGCCTGCAACATATCCTCGAACAATTTTATTGCTCATTATATCTACCCATCCATCTAGGTATAAAAAATAGTGTTAAGGTGTAACTAGGATCTAAATGAATGTTTCAATCATCTCTATTCTTTGGAGGGAAACCAAGGGTATTTTTTAGAAATGATGGACCTCAGTAACCCATGGATCCTCACCACCTTAAACTTGTACCACCTCTCTAAAACATCCGTCAAAGTCTACTCCAAAATTTCCAGAAAATTAGATGAATTTTTTAGTTGTTCCACAATCACCCAAACAACATCATATTCTCCCCAGGACTATGGCATCCTAGTGAATAAATCTATCAAGATATAATACTACATTCACTTTAGGGCATCTAAAGGCTATAGAAAACTGTTGGGGACATCGTGCTTAGTTTTAACCTACAGACAAAACAAACACCACACCATATATAGTACTATTACCTACTTCATTCTAGACCAAAAAATATTCCTCCTTAATCCAAAAACCATGTTAGACATGCCTGGATTCACTGCTAAGGGTTAGATATAGAACCCACAGATAACTCTCTATTGGATGTCCAGTAACTGAAAAATATTCCCCAGAAGCAACATTTGATTTTGATCATCCTCTGACCACACCTCTAGAGAATCACCATGCATGGAATTATTTTTTAATAAACTCTACCTCTAATTTACCCTACTAACACTCCTCCATCTATTGTAACAAGGATTATTCCACTTCCATCTAGTAGAGATAACACATACCAATTACTTTATTCACATCAAGATATATCACTGCAATCCATTATATACCTTTCCAAACATCTCAGGACTCTTGAATGACATCTTCCCATGACTTCCTACTCAGCATGTTATCCATAACAATCCACTTTCAAGGGGTGTAAGGGATATCAAAATCATATTCGAAAGAAACTCCATCCACCTATTCTGGCATGTTTTAAGATCCTACTAAGTGAAATCATATCTAAAATGCTTATGGTTCAAGAGGAACAAAAAATATTCATTGATAATGTAATGTCACCACAGCTTCAAGAAAAACACTACAGCTACCAACTTTATGTCATGGAAAACATAGTTGTGATTGTAGGGACATAAATACCTAGAAATATAAATGACCACTTACCTATAATACAACAAGAAACATCCAAAAAACATATGGTATGTGTATTAAAAGACCTCAAACATCACCCCTACACTAGGTATCTGAAGCATTGGGGCACAGATCAGCCTCTCTTTCAGGTATTCAATCACTCTCTAACAATATAACGACCCCAAATTTTAGAATATATTTTTTATAAGTAAGTATTATGTTAATATATTAGTTTATACATAACACTGAAATAAAATGCATCACTGACATGTAAAAATAAATTTTTACCATTATAATATAGACATTAAATTAGTGGGTATAAATGCAAGTAAACACATTATGAAATCTACAAAAAAATGAATTAAATGGCATCAGGTAGCGAAATTATACCTTATGAATCTCAATTATCTGTGATTGGGATGGAGGTATATTTTATATGGTTTTATCTAGACCATTCCCAATCCAAACAATAATAATAATTGTATGATTGAAATCATATGTGATTGAAATTCAAGCTTATAGAAATTTATATGAGATCTATGCTAGTAGAATCGCCACCCTCGATTACTACAAAAGCATAACTTATACTTAGATCTTATGTGGACATCATTAGGGGATATGTGAAATAAAATTAGGATACTCTAATCAGGTTTTTATCAATCTAATAAGTTATTTATCACATTTATTTTATATATTTCTCTTTTTTACATTTATTGAAAAATAAATTTATTATCTATAAAAACAAATTTATTTATATTTCACATTTAAAATAAAATTTTATTAATTTTATAATTCTATTTTTATAAAATGAAATTAATTTTTAAATTAATAATTTCAATATTAGTTTAAGATGTTTTCCAGTATTTTTTATAAATAGTTTATTTTTATATGAATAGTGAAAATAAAACTTTTATAAGAAATTTAAATTTTATAATTTTTTCAATATATAAAAAACACCTAGAAGTTTATAAAACCCTTTAATATATAAAATTTCTTTATGGAGTAAAATTAATTATTTAAAAATATCATTTTTAATTTATATAACCTATGTTCATCATTTTAGAATATAATTATAATTCAGAAATGGTTTTTAGTATTTTTTTATTAAAAATTTTAATTGTAATATTACTTTTTGGTTTTATTTAGAATCCACATCACTATTATTATTTTATAATAAACCAATTTATAACATTAAATCCACAAACATTAATAAATTTACTCTAGGCTTAAATTTTAAAATTAAAAACACACTTTTTCTAAAAACGATTTTATTCTTTAGTTAATATAATATTAAAATTAACATTTGTAAATTATATAAATTTTTATTTTAAAATTATTTTAATATTTTCAATAAATATTTTTATTTTTTTATTATTTTTAATTTTAATTTTATGTATATAATTATGTTACCATGGTAAATATTAATTATCATGGTAAAAAAATTATTTTTTTATAAATGATTCTATTATAAATATTGTATATTTTTAAAAATTAAATGGATATATTTTAAATTAATAATATTTGATGATTTCTAAAAATCAATCTAAATATATTATCACTCATATAATTTTTAATCAATACTAAATAATATTAAGAACACTTAATTATAAAATCAAAAATTTTCATTAAAACATTTTTTCCATATACTAAATATTTTATATTAAAAGATAATTTTATATTATTTTTAAATTAAATAGGATTAAGTATAGGTTAAATTATAGTTCATCCCACCCATATTTTTTAATAGGTATGTTTTTATATTTTTAGAAAAATGTATATTACTTAGTTAAAAACCGGTTACCTAGGTAAACACAAAAATGGTAAAATATAAAAACTTAATCTTAAAAGACTAGAAACATATTTAAAAAAGAATTAAAATTAGAGTTATAAGATTTATTGACCATATACCACTACAAAATCCATTATTCATCATTTTTATTGAATTTTTACCCTCAAATAGTTTCATTACAGTATTGAAAAATAATGGGTGCTCACATAAGTGGCATTTTCTTCCCTCATGAAAGGGGAACACCTACAATACTTAAGAACACACAAATCCCTTAGATATTTATCCAAAAAATATTCCTTTTTATAATCCAATAAGACAATATTAATTTTATTAGTATCTAGTTTTAATTTTATATCCTAAGGTTTCCATTTACAAGGATATTTCCAAAAGAAATCTTAAGTTCTCAACGTAAGTGTTTTTTACACCTTAGTATTTTCTTCTTAATATGCCTCTTATAAAAGTATTCTATAAAAATTAATATAATTATACTATTATTATTAAAATAAATTAATGTTATTATATAAATATACCAACCATTATTAAATCCTTTGTATCCACTAAGAAAAATAAAATGATATCAATCATGTGTATGTGCGGACTACCACCACCAAGAAATGATGAGGTGCATTTTTCATCACTATCTTTCATTGTTGGTAAAAAAGATGGATTTAATATATGAATACATTTATTAATTAATAATTATAATTATTAAATGATAATTTATCAAATAAAAACTCTCTATCTCATTCATTAGTAAATAGAATCGTTATTCATGCGTGCAATGGACTACTGGCTCCACGAATGACGAATTTTGTTTTTCATAATAACCCTTATGGGATGGTTCTAAGAATGAATTTAATGGAGATATATGATATTAATGACATGATTAAGTTTCTATGAAACTTATATTAACATTATATAACAACATATCCTTAATAATAAAATCAGTATAACATGCTCTCTTTTGGTCAGTTTTTACCACCTGCGTGAAGGATGTTAAAATGTTTAAACCATGAATGATTAAAAATTGTTATATAAAGGTAATATAAATTAATAATAATTTATTAAATATTTTTTAATGATTATAGAAAAAAATTGATATATTTATTAATATAACACCTTTTGATCATTAAACACCTTGAAACTAGTTCATCACAATTTCCTTTTTCATGAACCATATCCATGTATTTTTCCTAAAAAAACTGGTCTTAAGGAATAATTTAATAAAATTATTATTCTATATTGAATAATATATTAGTGGTGAAATTTGGGGAAATAATATTGAATAAAACTCCTATCATGAAATTGGATCAAAATGATTAATATTTCTCACACCCAATATTGAAAATAGATAATTACTAACTGACATATATGTAAAAATGAGTATAAATTAATTTTATAAAAGTTTTTATATATTAATAAGTTTCTTAAATTTGTGGTTAAGATAGTTATTTTTATTATACCATGTTTTTTAGTATGTTAAAATAAACATGAATACATGGTATTAGTTTCTTGTCTCAAAGTTTCGCCCCATGAGACACATTTCTAATTAAACATAATGTTTTCTTTTGAATGTATTATTTACTAGCTAATAAATTTATTTAATCATATTAATTTATTTCATGGTATTTTAATATACATGAAATTTTATCACTTTAAATGTATTTTTATTCAAAGGACACTAATGTTACAAGGTTTTTATTAACTCAACTCCCTCGGTTGAGTTATAATGCTTCATCTTGAACTTATTTTATCCATGGTTGAATTCCTACACCTTAATAATTTATTTCATCATAATTTATATTCCTATATGGTGAAATGTGATTTTTTTTATTTAGGAATTTTACCTTAATAAAATTTTATTCCCAAAGAATTATATCATTGGTGAGAATAATTCTCATTCTCTTTAATGATGGTTTCCCTTACTTGTATATATTTTCCTTTCCTACCAATATTATCTTCTATAATTGTAACCTAATTATGTGTTATCTCATTTTACCTCTATATTTTCCTTATCAACTTATAAAAAGGAAGTTTTGTTTCTCTTCTTACGATATGTGTTTTCAACAAAGATATTTTAAAATTTTGAAAAGGTTTTTTTTCCTTTCAAATAAAATGGTTTATCTTCCAATCCAAATTTTTTTGATAAACTTTATGTCATTTCAACAATATAATATTGAAGTTTATTTTTCAGCTATAAATTTTTTCTAATGTTTTCACTTCACCTTTTTGACAATAAATTTTTAAAGTTACTCATAACGTCAAATTTTTATGAGTATCTTCTAAAATATCTATTTAATGGTTTTCCATGTGAACACATATTTACATCACATATGTCATTTTATATGAAATTTTTTATTTATATTTAAATGTTTTTTAAGTGAATTTTTTTTCTCTATGTTTTATAAAAATTTTATTTTAAAAATATTTCAGAAGATCAAAGATATTTCTTATTTTCAGATATATTTTTCTAAAACTACTAAAAATTGTTTTATGTATTGGTAATTATCCTTTGATATATCTTATACTTAATCAAAGATATTATTCATAAGTTACCATCCACTTTATATCTTCAACTATATTATTTATTGTTCTTTTTTTCAAATATTTGATCAACTTCTACCTTTTTCATTTTTAATAATCAACTAAAATTATGGATAGATTTTCATCTAATGTATTTCTTTTAATAATACCCTGTTTTCCATTTATTTGATTGAAGGTTGTTCACCTATATTCCATACATAGAATAATTGTAGAAATTATTGAACTAATTATATACCCTTTATCTATATGTTGTAAATATTATATGCTTTATCTTATTTAAATAATATTTACCAAGAAAGTTACTTGATGTCATTCGATACCAATTTATTTTGTATGGGATTATCATATTACTATTATTGATGGATTTATGAATGATATATTATTTGAATACATTTTTAAAAGGATATGAAAATCATTCTATTTTTATGGGTTCCTTTTTATATGATGAATTATTGATTTCAATTGTCACTCATATGTATGGATGAATGGTGGGTGGCATACTATATCACCATCCAATGCATTTGTTAATGTTTTATATCTCATGAGATAATATAGCATGGTAATTCTTAGATATTCACACAAAAGTAAAGTGTGGTCCTTATTAGATATGATCATAAATTAAAGGTTGAGACTTCTTTGATATGCTCACAAACTAAAGGGTGGTCCTTATTGTATATTCTCCTAAAAAAAGGGTAATCCTTAGATATTCTCATAAACTAAAGGGTTGGAATTATTGGATAATCTCCCAAAAATGGTGAGACTTCTTAGTTATTCTCATAAACTAATTTTTGGTTAATCTTCGATATGATCACAATGTGATGATACAGTAGGCCTATGTTTATGTCATAGTCTTATGATTATTCTTATAAATGTATTATTCTCTCAAAGATCATGTTTATTTACTATTGTTTCAACACTATCTGATGAATTAATTATTTTCTTACATGACATATACCATAAATCATGTTTTGTGATCTAATATTTGTTGGGTATGATTATCTTATGAATCTTAATTATACTCATATTCTTATATTCTTCTCACTTAAGACCTTTGATTATTAATTCTTATGTTTTCCCTTGATGAGAATATTATCTCACTTCTTTCATATGTTTCTATTTACCCAAGTTATGAAGATAATTAATATTTAACATTTTTATAAAGAGTATCTTATGTAGGGATTTTTTGGAAAATATTGAATAATTTTTTGATTAAATAGTTGTTTATATAGTCGGAAAATGTCATTTTCTTGAAAAATTAATGAGTTTTGTTAGTTAATGTTTTGTACCAATAATATAAAACTTTAAAACTAAAAGTAATTTGTAATATGTTGTAATATAATATTTTCCCAAAGAAATGTAATTTACATCGTAACATAAAGGGAGTTATACTTGGTATTAGAGCAGGGTTTAGATAACATTAGAGGTTAAGATATTAGATGGGATAATTTAAGGGTTAATAGGATATGTTTGGTTATAATTTCAAAGTAATAAATAACCCTTTAGGTTATTTGAGGAAATTTTTAATAAGACAATTTTAGTAAAAACATAATGGATATGTCTAAGTATTTATTAACAGACTAAAGTTTTGGTAGAGTAGTGATTGTATGGTTTTCCTGGTAATAATATCCCTATCTCAATACTACATGTTGATTTAGTCTCTCTCGCATATTTACACAGGTGTAATAACCCTAAAAGGTGAAGATTGGGTATTAACTTGATCATCACCTAGTATGCGACAGTGATAACTAACTATACACCTACATTGAAACTCTTGTGGGAAATTATTACATAATAAAATTCTCTTTACAATCCATTATGGAGGATTTATTATGATAAGGAATTAGTATTAGTAATATGAGAGATACATACCTAGATAAACCTAGGTAAAATTGATAGTGATTTAGGTTCAATAGAGAGATAACATAATAATTTTGAAGAGTGATATATTTTTTAGGTTTAACTTATATATATGATAGTAATGATATTGAATTGATAATTGTTCATCACTCATGATTAAATGATTTTGGTTTTATTAGTGTCTAAATCCTGAAGGAACCAAGTTAACAATGGATGTTATTGAAAATGTGGAGATTTTCCTAATGAGAAACCAAGTGGGATAAGAGTTTGAGTGAGAAATATTTTGATTATTCCAAATAATCACTCAAAAATTATGATTAACATAATTAACATAGTTGAAATCTAAAATGAAACAAATAAGGTAAGGATGGAGTCTCATAGAATTTTGGGTAATGAAGATAATGAATGATAGAATATTTAATATAAATAATGGGAAAATTTGGGAATTTACACCTAGGAAAATTTATCAAAGGAACTAAAAGATGTCTGATATGTGGTAAATTAGGTAAACCACCAAAAATATAGCAAGGAAAAAAAGAATAGTTCAGTTAAAATTATTGGTAAAAATTATTTTCATACTAAATACTAACTAGAAATTCGATGTTTTAAATGTGAGTAATTTAGGAACTATTAAAACTAGAAAATTAATCTAATGGATTTATATGAAAATCCACATCAACAACCTCAAAGAAAATGGGAATAAATAAAATCCTATGTAATGACTACTATTAAAGTATATAATGATAATTTAGTAGTACAAGGTACACTTATTTGTCACTTAAGATTTTTATATGTCATATGTCATGCAAGAATTCACTAACTATTAACTTCTGAAATAAAAATACATCATGGTGTCATTATAGTATCCAAAATACATGAATCTTATTCATGTTTTGTGAAATCATGACTCATGCAAGTTAAATTATCCTTTCTTTAGATTAAGTTATTATAATTTTGGAAAATAATTTTCTCTCTCAACTTGGAGAAAAACAATTATTTAATGGAATAATTAAATAACACTACATATCAACCTATGATATTATCTTAAATAAATGATTATTATAAACACCCCTTAGAAGTAAATTATATAATATGGATCTTGATATCAAATAATGATAAATTTAGGGCTCAAATGGTTAGGGAAAAACTCAATGTTAGTTATATTCCAATTATAAGAGAAAAATTGAGTTTACTAGTCAAAAAAAGGATATCTATGATGAAATATCATTATAAATTATATCCAAAGTAAAGCCTATATCATAGACACCCTTAAATATTTCATTAGTTAGGAATGATTAGAATTATGAGGATGTAGTTTATTTAAGGGATGGAATGTAACAACCCCAAATTTCACTATATATTTTCTATAAGTAAATATAACATTAATATATTATTCTACATGAAAAAAAAACTAAAATAAAACCATTATATGTTAAAAAAAATTACCATTATAATATATCCATTAAATTAGTGGGTGTAAAAGGAAGTAACCATATTAAAAAATCAACGAACTAAAAAGAAATAAATGGCATCGGGTAGTGGAAGTATCCCTTATGAATCTCATATATATGATCTTGGGAATTATGTAGTTTTTATATGGTTTTTTATAGACCAATACCAAGTAAAACTTGAATGATTATGGTATGACTGAAATTGTATGTGACAGAAATTCAAACTCGTGGAAATTTCCATGAGATATATGCTAGCAGAATCACCACCATCGGCTGTTAACAGAGTTTACATTTTGTTAATATCTTACAAAAAGATATTGGTGTGATATGTAACTAAAAATTATAATGATATAATCGTGTGTTTATTAATATAATAAGTTATTTATCACATTCTGTATTTTTCATTTTAACTTTTAACTAAAAGGAAGTTTATTTTTCAATAAAAATATTTTTTGTCATATTTCATATTTGAAAGATAAATGTATTAATTTTTTATTTTTATTTTATGAAATGAAATTAATTTTAAAAATAATATTTTCAATATTAACATATGAATTTTTTTGGTAATTTTTCATAAATAGTTGATTTTTATGTGAATAGTGAAAAATTACAATTTTTACTAGAATTTTAAATTTTAAAACTTCATAGTTATATAAGAAAGACCTAATATTTAATAAACCTTTTAATTGATTAAGTTTTTATTTGATTATTAAGATTTTTTATTTTAAAATATCATTTTTAACTTATAATACCTATGTTTAACACTTTAGAACAAATGTAACGATTCTTTCTAATTTAAAAATTATTTTTAGTATTTTATTTTTATTAAACATTTTAATGGTAATATTCAATTTTTTATTTCATTTTAATCTAAGTAAACATTAATTATTTATAATAAACCAATTTACATAATTAAAATAAAATAAATTGATAAATTTCTACTACACAAATATTTTAATCTTAAAAACATATTTTTTTAAAAATAATATTAATGTGTTATGTGGGAAAATTTTAAAATTAACATTTATAACATTTAGAAATTTTATTTAGTAAAATTATTTTTATATTTTTAATCATAATTTTTATATTATTTAATAATTTCAATTTCATTTTTATACATAAAATTAAGTTACTAATGTAAATATTAGTTACCGAAGTAAAATGATTATTTTCAAAGAATGATACATTTATAAATATTGTGTTTCTTTTAAATTAAATGGATATGTTTTAATTTACAAATATAATATTATGTTTAAAAATATATGTAAATTTATTATCACTCATTCATATATTAATCAATACTGAGTAATATTTAAAAAACTTAATGGTAAAAACATTTTTTTACAAAATAGTTTTTCTACATATTAAATGTTTTAATTTAAAAGTTTATTTTATTTTATTCATAATGTTAATAGGATTAAATAGAGTTAAAATTTAGATTCATCACACCCAAATTTATTAATAGGGGTTATTTTATGTTTTTAGTAAAATATATGTTACTTGGTTAAAAACTAGTCACCAAAGTAAAAAAACGAAAATGGTAAACTGTAAATACATAATGGTAAATAAGATGAATCATATTTAAAACATGTGTTAAAATGAGTTTTGGATTATTGATTTACATTATAGCACCTCAAAATCCATTATTTTTTACTTTTAGATCTTTTTACCAGTGAATGTTGTCATTTATTTATTGAAAAATAATGGGTGTTCACAAAAGTTCCATTTTCTTCACTTATAAAATCGGAACACTTCCACATATTCATGACACACTCATCCATTATTATTTCAACCTAAAAATATGTATTTTTTATTTTCCTATAATCTTATCCCAAGTTAATAAGCCTTTAATCTTAATTATATGGCCTATACTAACCATTTCCAATGATATTTCCATGAAAAATCTCAAGATCTCTACATATTTATTTCTTACTCCTTAAAAAAAATTTCTTAATCTTCCTATTATCAACTTCTTCTAGACACCCAAATATAAGTACACCAGTATTATTAATATATTATAATTTTATTATATTAATTTAGAAACCATTATTTTGAGACTAATAGGTGTTGGTTTTTTGGTTGAAAAGAAAAAAGGATTTCTTTATATTGTATTTATTTCAATATATAAATCACATGAAAATGTTTTGAATTATTTATAATGTTTCCAGAAATAAAACTTCAGATATAGGAGTTTTAGTCCAATGGACTGAGGTGATCTTATTGATTTAAATGGAATGAGGTGATCAAATAGAGGATGGAAATAATCATGTACAAATGTATTCTTAGTACTATTGAATTGATATTTTTGAAAAAAAGAGGAGTACATTGTTATTATTAAAAGTATAAAATATCATGGTTACTAGAATTTATCATGATACAAGGTGAGTATGTTCATTAGTTTTTTAGACAATTAAAATATTGTGAGTCAACTGGAGGAACATTTTCAATTTCATCTTATAGAGGAATCTATGTAAAGGAATCAGATAGTGGTTCCTGAGAAAAAGTCATATAATAGAGATTTTAAATCTCATATCCATCAAACAGAGTAACCTGAATTTCTCTAAATAGAGGAAACATGTAAAACATACTAGATAGAAAAATATGAAGTTATACCAGGTAGTGCATTGCTGGACAAATAAATTTCTATGATGGGATATCAGATGAAGATTTTTGAATCTTTACAAAGTTTATATAATGTCATAAATTGTGATGATGTTGGGATAATATTTCATTATTCTTAAATCTAGATAAGATTTAATGATATTTTGAAGAATATTTTTTATGCTGAAATTTAATGAATGTATTTATAAAATTTGTAACTCAAATTTAATCTAGGGTTTAAATGTGGTCAACTAATTAAGTATTCAAGTTGCAGTTCAAATTTGGAAGCGAGGAATTAAAATTTGAAAGTTCAAGATTCTCCTTGGATTTTTAGAGAAATATTTCCTATATAATGGGTATTGGGTTCATTGTGAAGATTTTTGTGATTGTGAATATTTGTGAAGAAATGAGGTGTTGATTAAGGAGCTTAAGAGATCTGTTATTGAAGCATTAAATGCAGTACTATAAGTCAAAGGGTATCAGATATAGATATTGAATAAATTTTTATGATAAAGAGTTATACCAAACATGGGGTATTAGACAAATAGTGTCACAACCCCCTCCCCTTAGAGATATGTTAATTAAGGGAGAGAAATGATGACCCCTAAATCCCACCTCCAATTGACCTCATTTTGGAGACTAGCCCCGATGGTGTGTAAAAAATCTCAATATGGGAGGCATTAACATCTATAAAATTTATAGGATCAGGAGATCAGATATAAAAATATAAATCAAATACATGAAATAATATAAAGAAATAACCAAAAACCATCCCCAAATTCATGAATAAATAGAACTGATATAAATGAAAGTCTCCAAAGTAAAATAAAAAAAAGAAAAATAAGGCAGTAACATGAAAAAATTCCAAAGTCCCAAGATAGAAATGTCCAAAATGATCAACACAGTCCTTCAGATATTTTGAAAATAGTTTATATAAACATGTGGTGAGCATATAGGTATAATTAGTATAGAAAATAATGTATCTCATGTATATGTGAAAATTGAATACTAATTCACCCATGAGAAAACAACAGAACCAATATCACCTAAATAGGTCATCTAGAAAAAACCAACCACACTAAGGATCACTCAAAAACTAACTCATCCAAGTATAATAACATAATTTGAAGCATGTCTATGAATGGTACCCCACACCACTTTACCACTGATTAGCTGCTCTCACAACAAAATGGAAAACATCATGGTTCTCCAAACTCTTCTGTATCACAACACATCACATCCCTATAATAGGAAATTGATCATTCACACACCATATCATCACATAAACTGGGTATTAGAGTATCATGAACATAAAGGAAATTACACACATTCCCTCCTCCTACCATGCATGGCCACCACAAAAATACATCTCATCTCATCTCTCCATATCTTTCCCAAAGACTATTAGGCCATCATATCACATCTTGATAGTAGAAGTTTTGACTTCTGGCCATCATATTCCATGCATGTCATCATTTCCTGGAAGAGGGAGTGGGTAAGAGCAAGTGGTCATCCATCTATCCTCCCACTGGGATGTTAGAAAATACACCCCCATAAAATATATGGGTGTCAGCACATTGTGCTCTACATGGGTGGTCCATATAATGAAATCACTAGGAATTTGAATTTGTATATATATTTATGCCACACATATAATCCCAATCTATGGGATCCCAATAAGCACTAACCATATCCCAATGTCACCACTTTCACTTCCAATTCAACATCCCCAACAAAATATTCCAAGACACAATGCACAAGTAAATTTTTATCTTATTATTACATGCCAATCAAATTTTCAGAATTATATCACGAACCCATTTCAATTAAAATATCCAATTCATTACATATTTTCCATTGCATTAATATATATTTAACATCCCCCCATTTAAACCACATAACTATTTCAATTAATTATCCTTTTATCTAAACCAATCCAATTCATTTCATGCATTATTATAAAGGTTCATTTCATCATTACATGGGCTTCTAGCATAGGAACCAACCACACAATGACCATCATAACACAACATTCCATAAACAATTCCATCATTAACCTCATTCCCATAAACCCCACACCACCATCATTTCAAAGACACCACCACTATCTACATCTCATGCCACATCTCACCACACATTCACCATAACATATCAACTTCTCATGCAACACATAAAACCACCATTCCACACATTATATCTACTTTCATCAACATATTACACATAAAACACATAATAATTTTCAGATTCAATAAATGGGATTTATCATGTTCCACTTTCCTTTTATGTTTATTCAAACACAAGTAGAGTTTTATAGGGGAAACCATTTCATGAATTGTATATAAATGATTAACCAATTCTATTAAAAGTGATATCAAACAGTCATAAAAATTGGGGATACCTAAAACTATAACTACAACATAAATAAATTATCCTAATAGACATGATTTTCATCATAAGATTATCCAATACAATTAACAATATCAATAGTAATATCAAGGTGTAAAATCATTTGAAGCATTCCCCATTACCAATTAATTTCAATTAAACTGATTCATTTATATTTGATAAACTAGATGAAACCATCTTCTCATGAGATAATAAAAATAAACCCACCCCTCAAGATGAACTAAGTGAGAAATGAAGGAACCCCAACCCATAAGAAAGAAACTTCCCATGATTTGATTTACAAATCCAAGGGTTTCTAGCATGGTATAGTGTCATGAACCAACCCAAATACCCTAATACCCAAGCCAATCTAAACATGTAGCGAAGGGAATTTATGATCCCCATTGGTTGGAAAGTAGCACCTGACATCAAATAATATGAAAGTGGGAATGAATTTTCCATAAACACATTGGAAGAAATAGTTACAAGTCAGTATATACTAAAGAAAACTCCCCAAGAAAAACTATACCATAATTTAAATAGGTATAAAAACCCAAATAAAATCATCAAAGTACCAAGAAATAGGATAAACAACCCAAGTACTACTAGAAACATCTCTCTAAGTTCGAAGGATCAACAATAAGAACCAAATACAAGTGGCTCTTCACCCATTCTCAAACATAGAAAAATATAATATACAAACACCTGAAGGCACGAATATGGTGTGAAATAAAATCCTAGTAGGGTATCACCATAGATCCCATAATAATATTCCACATTAATTAACCAAATTAATATTTCTATTTTAGATAAATATGCATGGTAGTATAAAATAATATTTAAAACAAATCATGATTTAAATTTCAATTGATGGAATAATTTCTAAACAAAGGATTAATAAAATTTTTATATAAAACAGTTTATATAAATTCAAAAATCATGTGTAATATAGTTTTTAAATAATGGAATATATATATATATATCAAAATAATAAAAAACAAGAAACATGGTCACCTTCCAAGAGGTTCAACAGTTCTAGATTATGGGATCCTCACA
This sequence comes from Viscum album, assembly GCA_963277665.1. Taxonomy (NCBI): domain Eukaryota; kingdom Viridiplantae; phylum Streptophyta; class Magnoliopsida; order Santalales; family Viscaceae; genus Viscum; species Viscum album. The sequence goes on along the minus strand of OY728153.1, from coordinate 1,349,463,149 downwards.
CACTCATGTGGTGATAATGGAAATGTGTACACACATCTCTCCTAAAATGGACAAAGAAGACTAACCAACATCCCACTGAGGATAATATCTTTTAAAAAGTTTATGTTAGAGTTGAAAAACATTAATTTGATGATAGGTCAATTCAAACCTAGTATGCTTGTCCCAAATAAATCATTAACTACCTAGGCTTTCATTTTCTCAAATAAAAAAATAATGGGAAAATTATTTCAGAACTATTAAAAATCCCCATTTTCTATTTTAATATCTTAATTTCAATTTAAAAACCAATATATGGGTTTTTAATCAATTCATGAATTTTTATAGGATAAAACTGAAGGTTTATTATCATAAACAATTAATACATATTTCTTAAATATGAATTTGAAATCAATTTCACAAATCAATTTTACAATTTAATCCCACAACTTAATTTTACATATCCATTAAATTCAACAAACACACCCCAATTCAATAGGATTGGGGGGTTTCCCCAATTTTCATGCCCAAGAAAATTTAAATCCCAATTCAATGAGAATTGGGTTTTCATAATCCAATTGAATGAAATTTAATTTAAATCAAGTAATTTATGGTTAAATTAATTGGACAATATTAAATGAAACCACCTTGAGAAAGAAAGATATCTCATCTCACAATTCCCACAATATGAAACTCCAATGAAGAAAGTTAGAAATAGATATATGAGAATAAAAACTAGATTCAAGATCTAAAACAATGGATATTAGATCCTCCAACAATATAGAGAGCTAAACAAACCCAAACAAGGAGAGAGAATAAGAGAGTAAGAGATAAAGAATGTGAGAATAACTCCTAGTAGGGATAGATTGAATGATGATTTCCTCACTTTTATTCTCTTTGGAAGGGGTTTAGAGGAACCAAAATCATCTAAAGTGAGCCCCAAGGAAGAATAAATCATTTTTGGGCTAAAAGGTCTCATCAAGCACTTAAACTGGGGGTTTAGGATTTTAAAATAAATTTTTAGAATTAAAAATTCTTATACACATTGTTAATTGGGAAGGGTCACACGGTTTTTCAAAATATGTTCCCTAAACATATTCCCATATAGTGGGCTACATGGTTTATATTAGTTGGTCACACAATGGGTAAAACTATGTTCCATCCATGAAAATACTCACTGTTTGGGTTTTTACAATTTCTACTAGGTAGGTGAATGGTTTGGGAAAACTATGCACCAACTCTGTACAGCCAAGAAAACTTTCTAAATTTTCAAAATTTCACTCTAAGAACCCCTTAGTGAGACCCAACTAAATCATGGTCAAAATATTGGTTGAGTAGTACCTAAAAACAATAACATAATGTTATAACCTTCCCACAAATATTCTTTCTATCCCCAAAAAGTCTGTCAATAAGAATCCATATCAAAAAGATGAGATCACTACCCTCTCATCGGTATCTCTCTCTCCCACATCTTAGGAGTATTAGAATTGTGCAACCATAGCACTCAAACGAACGGTGTCATCCTCCCATGAAGTATCTTGATTTCAGAATAAACTATTTTGACTAGATTCTTAGTCATGGACAAATCAGGTCTAACATCAATATCACTCCAACTCAAAACATGAGATAGATCATAGAGATATTCTGAGATACGCAGAACTTGTTATGTATTTAGTTCATCTATGGTGGAAGTTATAAAAAGTAATATACTTTCACCACCTTCTCAAAAACCTAAAAATCTTCAAAAAAATGAGGTGAAACTTTCATTTCCTCCAAATCTATCGATGATCCAACTGAGGTGAAACTTCCAAGAAGACCGGATCACCAAAAAAAATTCAAACAGTCTATGATGGTGATTAGAAAAAGATTTATATCAGATCTGTATCATCAATATTCTCTAATGAATCAACTGAATCTTTACTATCATCTCTTGGACCAAGATTGGACCGACTAAGGAACTTTCACCAATCTCTGACCAACAAAATAGATTTTATAAGGCCGACTATAAAAGGCCCCAAAAGGATCCAGTCTGATCATGAATAGGTATCTATTGTTATAAGATAAATCAACTAGTACCAAATGGTTATCCCAAGATCCACATAAGTCAAGTATTTATGTGTGAATAATATACTCATGAATATAGATATATATTTATTTCTAGTTATCCAAATGTGGATGGTATGACGTACTCAAATGATCATGAGGTCCTAGTGCCTCCTAATGGCCTCTTAAAAAGTGCGAAGTAGATCAGGGATCTCTATCAGAGACTATAGTAGATGGTAATCTATGAAATGGAAAAATATCTTTTATATAGATATTTCACAACTCTTCAACTTTTGTTCTATCAAAAATGTGTATAAAGTGAGAAGATTTAGTCAAGCTATCAATCATAACCCATATTTCATTCTTCCTTATCTAGGTACAAGAAAACCCAACCAAAAAGTTTATATAGATCTCATCCCACTTCCAAGTCAACATCATAAGTGGGTAAAGAAAACCTGAAGGTCTCTGGTGCTCGAACTTGACCTATTGGAAAGTATAACAATGATAAAAAAACCATTAATGCCACATATCATACCTGAACAACCTAATCATCACCACATATTATATAACATCTTTGTGGTTCCTAGGTTCACATCCTACTAGGAATTATAGAAATACCCCATCACATTTTTCATGACCTATAACGGAATCAAAAAATGATTCCAATGACATAGAATGTTCTCCATGGAGAATGACCACTCATCAATAGTCTCCCCACCATAAAAAGAGTCTTTAATGCTACAAAACTCATCATTAAGATTTTGTTCCTGAAAATTAATCTCTAGAAGTGCAGAGGTAAACTGGACACTATCCAAAACAACTTAATCCTATGATTTCCATACCCTTATATTCAATTGTTCAAAAATATCCATCAAGTTCGACACTTCTAGTGATTATTTCACTGCTTGGGTCAGAAGGTTTGTACTCAAATCATCTGTAATGAGATTAAATTTCCCTGGGGTATAGGCGATGTCAAAATCAAAAGATTTAAAGTACTCCACTCAATGTCTCTTGCAGGGATTCGAATATTTTTTAGAGAATATATAACTCAAGATCTTGTGGTTGAAATATATAGTAAATCGTTCTCTTAAAAGGAAATTTCACCCACTCTTAAGCTCATGCATCACAGTTGTGAGTTTATTCTCATGGTTAGGGTAATTATTCTCATGTGTCATACGCTTCCAAGATCCATAAGAATTACATGATCACCTAGAATAAGAATAAATCTCAATTTTGAACCTGATGCATCACAAAATACCACATATCCCTTCCTAACCTCTAGAAGATTCCACACATATGTAGCAGTCAAAATACATTTCATCTCAAAAAAAACTCTGAAATTTCTGATCACAATAAAACTTTTTCACTTCCAATTTAGAGAATTTATTGGATAATCAAACTTTGTATAATTAATTTAATGTGACTCAATTGTGTTTTTGTTAATCAATACAAAGGCGAAGTAACACATCATATTTCATAGAAAAGAGAACACGTGCCACCCAAGGTGACACACTCAGGTGTATAAAGTATTTTTATAAAAGATCAGCTAGCTGAGAATTCAACTCTCTCATTTCAGCTGGTTCCATATGGTAAGAAAGAATAGACACTGGTTGAGTACTAGTAACTAAGTTGATTAAAAACTCTACCTCTCTTACTGGTCAAAAACTAGAGAAGTCTAAAGGAAACAAATTGGGGAATTTGACAATAATTTTAGGGAGATCACCACTCAAAGATTCTCACTCCAGGTCAAAAAAAAACATTGAAATAAATTTACCCAACTTTGTATAAGATGGTATGGCTCTACTCAACCTCGAGTCCCATTCTCCTTAAAATATATGGCATACCCCATCGAGTGTAGTAAAGGAGACCCGTAGAAGATAGAAATCAATTTATGATTTATTAGAAATGATCTGATCCATGCAGAATATGAAATAAAGAGGATTCATTTAGAGAACTAGAAAATCCCAAGAAAGATAAAACTATGATAAAGAGAACACACAAGAAGGAAAATTAAGACCCTATTATCTATTCATTCTAAGGTTTGTAGTAATATCCATCATATAAGATAAAAATTTTGTAGGAATATTAATCAGATTCAGAATATGTTCCTATAACAACCCAAACTTTTATTAATGAAAATTCCTCTTGATCTATTTAAATATATTATTATGTAAAATGGTTATATAAAACATATTAAATTATTTGGTTTTATGTTTTTTTAATTTCAAATAATATTAATAATTTTTACCGTTGCTAATATAGTTGTTGAATAGTGATCAAGTGATTATTAAAAATATAGGGCTTTAACAAATCCAATTTACTTAGACAAAGTAAGCGATGGCCTCATCCAATATAATTGTTCTATATGAATCCCATTCTTCAGAGCTCATAAAGGAGGTAGAATCAATGTGCTTCTCTCTTGTTCAATCCCAATCCAAGCTTCAACACGTTATGCTTAAACGAAACCGCTTATGGGATAAGTGAAAGTTGGAAGAGATTACCACCCGAGAAATGTTATTCGAGCAACCCCAAGAGTCTATCACCATCGCACACCTTACCCTTAGGTCTTATGTGAGTTTCATAAAGATATATGTAACAAGACTGTAGCATTTTTATTATTCGATTTATATTTTTTATAAAGAATATATACTCATTTCATTATATTTACTTTGTAAATGGTTTTTAAAGTACAAGTAGTATTTTTAGTTAATATTCAATTAAGAAAAATATTTTGATGAATTAATGTATTTTTTGAATTAATTAATATTTTAATAAAATATTCTTACTACTAAATTACTTTTTATTAAATATAAATGATCGTATAATTTTTATGAATACAATTGTGATTTTTATTAAGGTTTGAAAACAGTATTTTCAAAACCCATTAATTTTCAATAAATGTAGGTTTTTATTTAAAAAGTGAAAATTCACATATTTAGAAAATTATTTAGATAAAATGAATATTATTTTTGGAATCCGTATGTCAAAAATTTCCAACGGTTAATTTTTTATAATTCTCTGAGATAGTCGAATATTGGGGTAAAAATTAAATAATGTTTAAATATATAATGTGTTTTATGACATCATAATGACCCAATAATGATGTAATAATATACTATAAAATTTATTTTCATCCAATATATGTTTTAAATTTAAATTAATCTGATTTTAGATTTTTTGTATTAATTATATGGTTCCTTATTGGACCCTCCAAGACGTATAAAACATTTTAAGCTTTAAAATGATTTCCTTGAGATTGTGACTCACCTTCACTTAAGCAAGACTAATATTTTAGGAAGATCCTCCATTGGACTTATAAAATAATATTTTCCTCTCTCGTTTGGAAAAAAACATGGGAAGGAAACATGGGTTGGTTTGTGGTTTTGATTAGTTTAATGTGTGGTGTCCAAAACCTAAATAATAAATAATTACTTCTCTTTTACTATATAAACCAACCAAATCTCCTACTTTTATTCACTAAAAACCCTTATCACACATACTTACTCTTCCCTCCTCTCTCTAGTATCCTCCCAAGGTGCCTCAATCTACCAATAATCCTCTCTCAAGCCTCTCCCAAGCCATTGTATCACACTTCCGTGTAAGGGATTTCTTCCTTTCTCATTTTTGTCCAAACTTCTTTATGTTGTTATACCATTTTTCAATTAAAAATGTTGGGGTATGATTTATCACCTCCCCAATACTTCCCTACTTATTTTTTAATGATGTGAGTCTTATTTTCCCTCTCATTAATTCCTCCCATGTACACCTGTTACCATGTCAAAATTCCGTAAGAAATTTCTCTCTTCTCATTTAAATTTGAGAAATTCTTTTATATTATGAATCTAAATTCCATTGCATATGTTGGAAAACATATATATATATGACCCCCTTAATATAAATTTCATGTAAATATTATGAGATACCACTTTCTATCTTGTCAGTCATTTTTATGAATTCGTATATCATGTCGTTATGCTTTCGAAATTGCATCGCGATTTTCCAAGACAGTGTCATTGTGTAGTGAATACCATTCCCATTTATCTATCATGTGTATTCGCCTTTATGAACATTTACTTATTGATTATATAGTTTCATGTATTAATTTCACATTCTTATATCATAGAAAAAATGACGATTTTTTATGAATCCATGTTGTATGATCTATGTGGAACACTTATGCATGAAATGAAATGATTAAGAAGGGTGTGCCCTAATAGTGCTGCAATGCATTGGGTAAATATTAGTATCATGATACCTCAAGTGAAATTAGTGTTTACTCATGCTAATTTATTTTCAATTAGGGTTTAATCATGCTCCATTTTCAATGAGCCTTGTCTTATGCTAATATCATGTTAAATATTGATGCCACATTTCCATGTTATGATAATCATGTTATATCATGCATTTATGTTCATGTTTCTCTTATAATATATTGATATTCCTATTTATTAACATGTATTATATTCTTAATTTTATACCTTGTTTACACCCTTACTAGTATTTATAGCTCACCCTTTTCTTATGCATGTCCTCAAGTTATCCCATGCAATGCTAAGTACGAAGGAATGTGTGTGGTCATGTAAAAGAAGTTTTCAATAAAGGTGTGCATTTCATGTTTTAAGTTGTTATTTAATTTTCTTAAGCCCCAAATACACTAGACCTATCTATATTCTATGTTTTATCAAATGAATATTTTATGTAATAAGTTATGATTAAGTGTGAGATAAAGAGAAGGGTTGTTATAGTTGGTATCAGATGATAGGTTTAGTTATTTTTAGGATTAGGATTATAAAACCCTAGTGAAAGCCTTAGGGATAAGACTAAGTATAATAAAAACATCCCTAAATTTTGGTGAGTATTGAGTAAGTGGTTTATCAAGAAAATACATACATGTTTGGATACGAGCAGGTGTTGGCGTCTCTGGTCCAGATGTATCTCGGGGTAAAACCCAAGAACATCACTTTGAGATAGACTCGAATGGGAACTAGTGCATGACAACAGGACTTGCTGCACTCTTGGTTATGACACTCCTAGGGGATATGCTTTGGTAAATTCATAATCTTAGAAGAAACCATTATTAAGGGAATAAAAAAATTCCCCTAAGAATATATGTTGGGAAGTAGATCATGGATAACATATATTAAAGCCTATAAATTCATAAGTTAAGTAAATAAAAGTAATTTATAAGTCATCTATTTTTGTCTTTGGATTACCCTTTCTGTGTTAACCCTAACTTTCCTTTTATTTTACCAATGGATGGTAATATGAGGACTCGGGCTAACAACCAATGCAAAGATCAATGTGATGACTATTCTAATGAGATTTCCAATCCTATGAGAGATGAAATCAAAAACTTTATCATGATACTCTCTCTGTTAACTAAAGTTTTGAATAGAAACATGGTTCAAGAGGAATTTTCAACCTCCCTAAGAAAAAACAAGTCACAATTGAGAGATTCATCAGACAAAGTCCTCCTACTTTTAATGGATCATCTAATCCCTTAATTGTCGAACAATAGACCAACTCCATTGAAAATATCTTCTTCATTATTCAATGTTTTGAAAAATAGAAGGTTATTCTGGTTGCTTATCATATGGAAGGTGAATATGATCAGTGGTGGACATTGATCAAAAATACAAATCTTGATAAGGAGATTGAGGTGTTGGAATAGAAGGATTTTCAGAAAATGTTTTTTGATAAATATTTTCCTCACACTCTCCAGATTAAGATGTAAGGAGACTTCCTTTCCCTCAATAAAAAATAATAATAAATCCATCAGACCATACGAGGAAAACATCACAAGGTTTTCATGATATGCCTATGGTTTTTTCGTTACCCCCAAATGTAATGTTGACCGCGTATTTGGTGGGATAAAACCTATCCTCTAGAAATCCCTAGTGATCTGTTACTTTTTAGATCTATGAATAAATTATATGATGTGCCCTCAAGGTCAAAATGGAGATTGTTGAATCTCAGCGGTATCATGGGGATAAAAAGTATAAGGTGTAATTTAATTCGGGTGGACCGACAGATAAATCTAATGGTTCTAATAAATTCCATCGCCCCACTTTCCAAATGTTTGGAAAGAAGTACCCTATAAATTGCTGAAGGGGTGAGGAAATGCTTTAGGTGTGGAAGAGAAAGCCAGGTGGCCATTAACTGCCGACAAGAAAAACTCATGGCTACAACATAGAAGAGGAACTCTCCATTTTACCCTCAATGTATTGTTCATTTCTTCAAATATAGGGAACTAGGGAACTTTTCAAACTAGTTCCCTAAGCCAAGGGTTTTTAGAAGAAACCAACAACCTTAAATTCAGCAAGGGTGATCTTTTTCCATCACTACCACCAATGTGAACCCCGACAATGAAGTGGTTACAGGTACTCTAATTATTCATTCAACAATAGTGAACTTACTTTTCTATTCTGTTTCTATGCATTATTTTATATCCTGAATGTTTAGTAGAATAATCCTAACCCCAAAAAAATCATGGAAGTAAATATTTCAGTGAGAATGAAAAATGTGGAAATCATTCTATCCCATGAATATAACTCCTCCCCATTCATAATTTGTGGATTGAACTTCCCGGTGAACCTTGTCATACTCTCTCTAGTAGAATTTGATGAAATTATTACCATATATTGGATATCCTTATACAGTTCCAACATAAATTGCCATGAAATTTAAATCACTATTCATATGGATAATCGGCCCCTGATTTTGTTTAAGTGTAAGGAGGAGGATGAATCTTCTTTATTACCATCATCTCAAGTGTGGATATTATTTCCCTATAAGCATGTGAATCTTTCTCAGATGATTGAGTCTAAGGAAACAATCATCCTTGAAGACATTCCTATAGTGAGGGAATTCCTTGAAGTGTTTTACAAGGAATTACTTGGTCTTCATCCTAAAAGAGATATTGAATTCTCAATTGATCTTATACCTGAGGAGTTTCCAATATCTAAGACTCCGTTTAGAATAGATGTTGTGGATATTAAGGAGCTGAATAATCAACTACATGAGAATATGGATAAAGGGTTTATACGCCCAAGTGCTTCACCATGGGGTGTACCAGTCCCCTTTGACAAGAATAAGGATGGTTTAACGCGCCTTTGCATTGATTTTCATGAGATCATCAAAAATCATGATAAAAACAAGTATCCTCTTGAAAGAATTGATGACTTTTTTTATCAGCTACGTGGATCAAAATATATATAAAAGGTGGATTTTTTGTTGGGATTTTACCAAGTAAGGGTGAATAATGAGGATATCCCAAAGGCTACTTTTCTTAAAAGGTATGGGCACTATGAATTCATAGCAATGCCTTTCATACTCACTAATGCTTCAAAAATATTCATGGACATGATGAATAGAGTCTTTAGAGATTACCTTGACAAAAATTTTGGTAGTCTCTATAAATAATATTCTAATGTACTCCAAAACCAAGGAGGATCATGAGGGATATCTAAGCACTGTACTAGAGACCTTGAGAAAGTAGAAGCTCTATGAAAAGTGCAGCAAGTGTGATTTATGGTTGAAGGAAGTATCATTCTTGGGTCATATCATCACAAGTAATGAGATATATGTGGATACCTCCAGGATAACTTTAATTGATGTGTGGATGAGGCCAACATCAGTTATGGATATCCATAGATTCCTGGGGTTAACAGAATATTATCGCTGATTTGTGAGAAATTTCTCATGATTTTCCAACCCTCTTACCAAGCTAACTCATAATAGAGTAAAGTTTTCTTGGAGTGACGAATGTGAAGATAGCTTAAAGGAGTTGAAAAGTAGGATTATCACTACACCCATGCTCACACTACCCACAAGTGGAGAAATATTTGTGGTATTTAGTGATGCATCGAATAAGGTCATAGGCTGTGTGTTGATGAAAAATGACAAATTCATTGTTGAGGCTTCAATAAAATTTAAAGTTCATGATCAAAACTATCCTACACATAATTTGGAGTTAGCTATAGTAATCTTCTCATTAAAAATTTGGCGACATTGCCTCTTTGGGGAGAAGTGTGAAATATATATTGATCACAAAATCCTCAAGTATATATTCACACAAAAATAGTTGAACATGCACCAATGAATATGGTTAGAGCTGATCAATGACTATGAGTTCTCAATCCATTACCACCATGGGAAAGAGAACAAGGTGGCATATGATCTAAGTAGAAAAGACCCAACGATTATATCATTGATGATAATTGAAAAGGATCCAATCTTCTTAGATTTGATGAATATGGACATGGAATTCATAAAAAGGGAACATCATAAATCATTTCACAAATGATGGCTCAACTGTCTATTTTGGAAAGGTTAAAGGATGATCAAAAGGATGATGTGGGAATTTAGAAGAAAGTGGAAACTATTAGAAAAGGGAAATCATCAAGGTTCAATGTTAATGAAGATGAAATTATGATATTTGGGAATAGACTATGTGTTACATAAAATCTGGAGTTAAAGAATGAAATTTTGGATGACATACATAGTTTGAATTTCTCCATTCACCCATGAAACACAAAGACATATCAAGATCTATGAGATCATTATTGGTGGGATAACATGAAGAAGGATATCATTGAGTATACATCAAAGTGCCTAGTATGTAATCAAGTGAAGGTTGAGAGGCATAAGTCTAAGGGGATGATGCAAACATTACCCATACCAGCATGGAAATAGGGGAACATCACCATGTACTTTTTCACCAGAATTCTTAAGACATACAAAGGAAACAATGTTATCTGGGTTTTTGTGGGTTGTCTTACAAAGACTGCACACTTCAATTCAATTTGAGAGGATTTCTCATTGGATCAACTGGCATGGATATATATCAAGTAAGTGGTAAGGTGTCATGGAGTTCCACTGTCTATTTTATCCGATCGAGATCCAAGATTCACTTATATGTTTTGGAAGAGTCTTCAATATGCTCTAAATATTGGGCTGAACATCAATATGGCTAATCATCATCAAACTGATGGCCAATCTGAGAGGACTATCCAAACACTTGAGGACATGTTAATTTCATGCTCAATGGACTTAAAAGGAGTATGGGATCAACATATTTCTCAGGTTGAGTTCTCTTAAAATAACAATTTCCACTCAAGCATCCAAATAGATCCTTTTGAAGCCCTTTATGCAAAGAGGTGCAGAACACCCTCGTGTTGGGATGAAGTTGGGGAGGAAAAACTCCTAGGTCCAGAAATGGTCAAATAAATTGTGGATAAGGTTTAGACCATCCAGAAACACAATAAAGATGCTCCGAGTTGACAAAATAGATATGATGATAATCATCAATGATACCTAGAGTTTGATGTTGGAGACATGGTATTCCTCCACATATCATCATGGAAGATATTTATGAGATTTGGGAATAAGGTAAATCTTCGTCCAAGGTACATCGGCCCTTTTGAGATCTCTGATCACATTGTAGCAGTGGAATATCGACTAGAACTCCCACCGAACCTATCTCAAGTACATGATGAATTCCATGTATCACTCTTGAGGAATTACATACCTGACCCATCGCATGTACTCATTCTATAGGTGGTACCATTGGAGAATGACCTATCATTTGAAGAGAAGCGAGTGAAGATCTTAGATCGTAAGAAAAATTTATATGAAATAAGACAATTCCCCTCATCAAGGTGTTCTGGAGAAACCCCAAGTTTGAAGAGGTAATTTGGGAATCATATTAAGTGATGAAGTAGAGTTAAGCACATCTTTTTCAGTGTGAAAAAAGAAATGTCAAGGGACAATTTTCTTAAAGGGGGAAAGATTGTAACAACCCAAAATTTTATTAATGAAAAATCCTCTTGATCTATTTAAATGTCTTATTATGTAAAATGGTTATATAAAACAAATGCACTCCCCTGGTTTTATTTTTTTGGATTTTAAAATACCTTTATGAATTTTTACTATTTCTAATATAGTTGTTGAATAGTGATCACATGATTAGTGTAAATATAGGGCTTTAACAAATCTAATTTACTCTGAAAAATGAAGTGATGGTCTCATCTAGTAGAATTTCTCCATACAAAGCTCATTTTTAGAGCTTATCAATAAGGTAACATCATTAGGCTTCACTCTAGACCAAGCCTAAGTCGAGCTTCAACATGTTAATCTTGAACATACCACCTGTGGGAGAAGTAAAAAATGATAAAGATTACCACCTGGCCAGTGTTATCGGAGCCACCCCAATAGTATATCACCATCAAACACCTTACCCTTTGATCTTATGTGGGTTTTATAAGTGGTTATGTAACAATATCCTATCACTATGATTATTTTCTTTATATTTTTCTAAAATAGTATACATTCATTTCATTGTTATTACTTTGCAAATTGTTTTTAAAGCACAAATAGAATTTTTAGTTTATATTCAATTAAGAAATATATAATGATGATTTAATAGATTTATATAATTAAATAATATTTTGATAAAATATTATTATTACTAAATTACTTTTTATTAAATATAAATGATTGTATAATTTTTATGAATACAATTGTAATTTTTAATAAGGTTTGAAAACTATTTTTATCAAAACCAGTGAATTTTTGATAAATGTCAGTTTTTATTTAGAAGTGAAAATTCATATATTTATAAAATTATTTAGATAAAATTAATATTATTTTCAGAATCATGACGTCGAAAATTTCCAACGGTGAATTTTTCATAATTTTCTAATATAGTCGAATTTTTGGGTAAAAATTAATTACTGTTTAAATATATAATGTGTTTTATGACATCATAATTACCCAGTTGTGATGTAATAAAATACTATAAAATTTAATTTATTCCAATATGTGTTTTACCTTTAAAATAATGTGATTTTATATTTTTTTTATTAATTTTATGGTGCCTTACTGGACCATCTAAGACTCATAAAACATTTCAATTTTTAAAATGATTTTCTTGAGACTGTGACTCACCTCTACATAAACAAGCCTAATATTTTAAGAACTTATGACATTGGCCTTATAAAATAATATTTCCCGCTCCCTTTTTAAAAAACCACGGTTTGGTTTTTGGTTTTGATTAGTTTAATGTGTGGTGTCCAAAACTGAAATAATAAATAATTCCCTCTCTTTTCCTATATAAACCTTCCCAAGCTCCAACTTCTCTTCACTAGAAACCCTTGGATAACGTCCATAATCTGAACGTATCTCTCTATTATCCTCCCCAAGTTCCCTAATCTCCCAATAATCCTCTTTAAACACTCTCCCCAGCCTTTGGATCACAATTCCAAGTAAGGGATTTCTTCCTTTCTCACTTTTGTCCAAACTTCTTTATGTTGTTATACCCATTTTTTCAATTAAAAATGGTGTAGTATGATTTTTCACCTCCCCCATACTTCCCTCCATATGTTTTAATGATGTGAGACCTTTTTTCTCTCTCATTAATGCCTCTCATGTACACCTGTTTCCATGCTGAAATTCCGTAAGGAATTTCTCTCTTGTCATTTACAATAAAGAAATTCTTTTATGTTATGAATCTAAATTCTATTACATATATTGGGAAATTTATCTATATTACCCCCTTAACTTCCATTTCATGTACATATGATGATATAACCCTTTATCTCTTGTCGACCATTTGTATGAATTCTTATGTCACGTCATTATGCTGCCGAAATTGCACTGCGATTTTCCAAGCCAAAGTCATTGTGTAGTGAATACCATGCCCATTTATCTATCAAGGGTATTCACCTTTATGCACATTTAATTATTGATTATAGAGTTTCATGTATGAATTAAAAATTCTTTTATCATGGAATAAATGATGATGTTTAATGAATATATGTTGTATGATCTAAGTGGCACACTTATGCATGAAATGAAATGATTAAGAATGGTGCACCCTAATAGCACTCCAATGCATTGGGTAATGATTAGTATCATGATATTTCTAGTGAAATGAGGGTTTAGTCGTGATAATTCAAGTGAAATGAGGGTTTACTCATGCTCCATGTTCAATGATCTTGGCTCATTCTAATATCATGTTACATGTTGATGCTACATTTCCATGTTATGATAATAATGTTATATCATGCCTTAATTTTCATGTTTCTCTTATGATCCATTGATAAGCCTATTGCCTAACATGTACTATATTATTTATGTTATTCCTTTTTTACTCCCTTAATGGGCTTCATATCTCACCCTTTTCTTATGAATGTCCTCTAGTTATCTCATGCATTGCTAAGTAAAAAGGAATGTGTGTGGTCATGTAAAATAATTTTTCAATAAATAAGTGTATTTCATGTTCTAAGTTGTTATGTAATATTCCTAAGACCCAAAGACACTAGATCTCTTGACCTTCTATGTTGTATAAAGTGAATATTTTATGAAATAAGTTATGTTTATGTGTGAAATAAAGTGCAAGGTTGTTATACTGATAAAATGAATGAATGAGATGAACAAGTATCAAAAAATCAATAAAGATGAAATAGTAATGATGGTACCTATCATTTTCTCTAGACCCATATCTATTTCCTATGGAGAATATTCCACTGCATAAAGGCAATTTGTTCTGGATGCCTGTGGTTGGAACCCCTTAATTCTTGAAGCATCTAATTTCACTAAAGTATTTAGTTGGCATTGATGATCCCGTGAAACTAAGTGGAGTACAATATACATGGACAAACTTCTGAAAGTGACTAAAGCATCCACAAGAACCACATATTTAGGGTTCCTTGATGAAAACCCATTTTTATTTCCCCATATTTTCACACTGGTAACAAATCAAATGGCCTCTAACAGATGCTACAAGAGTTATAGAAAAACACTACTATCAAGAATGAACATGAGAATCATCACCCTTACTCATTAATTTATTGGAACTCATAGAACTAATAATAAGATAAAAATAAACACCAATAAACATGGACTTACCATCCAAGTCCATTTTAGCCATTAATTCTATATCTATCACATCTGCATAAGAAGGCATCTTCAGTAAGAAATCTTGAGAATGAATATCAAATAGAAGTTCCATATAAAACTATTGAGTCTTAATATTCTCATTCAATACTATCTTTGGTGAAAACTAGACAAGTTCAGGAGATCTATTTGAATATTTTTTTATATACCTATTTGTCTTCTCGAGTTTTTAAAAAATTATAGTCTTGTCTAACAACATAGACTCTAGATGGAACTGTTTGATGAAAATATCTTTAAATCACATCCACTCTATGCTTTAATTATTCTTATCAATCACCATAGTGTTCCACCATCTCCTATTAATCCAATATATCTTGAAGGAATTATATTTCACCCTGATAGAATAAGGTTTTTTCATGAACTCAAATAGAATATTGATATTTATTAACCAATACTCAACTAATGGTTGATCATTAGAGCATTGTAATACTGATGTATTTTGGTGAAGGAACTACTAATAATGAATTTTAAATTTATCCCTATGAGGTTATTTAGCTGGATCAAGAATGGGAACAGTTGTAGGTGCCTATCCCTAAGCTTGGATAGCACACACAATAACTTCAACTAGATTCTGGATCATGGGAGGATTTTCTCACTGTGGTTCCTCAACAGCTTCCTCTTGGATCCTATTCACACATCATCTCAAAGGAATGATTCTACCCAATATCAAAAAAACAACATTCAATACATCATATTAATACTCAAATAGAAAGATAATTGAAATTAATCCCACCAGACTGATAAAAAAGATTTGGATTTCATCCTATACAAATAAAAATTGGGGAAAAGACTGAAACTTATCCTAAAGAAGTATTTACTAAAACACCCCAAGTGACATAAGGCTCATTGACGTGAGAAATGGCCAATCACTCAATTTCAACTACCTCCTATGTACTGATAATATTACTAAATTTCATACTAAAATTAAGGTAATATGTTTAACCCACACCTTTGATACCAACTTTTCATGAACCAACTTGGATACTTTCTTACCCTGATACCCGAGTCAGTCCTGACATTGTCTGAAGGGTGTTCACAATCCCCATAGTTAGAGTCTAGAACCTGTAATCAAAAAATATGAATGTGGGGTCATAGTTTCCTCAATCACAATGGAAGAAATAGCTACAATTTAGTATGCACAAAATAAAAAACCACAAGGAGAACTATACCGGAATTAAAACAGGTATAAACAACCGAAATTACATCATCAAATTTCAAAAAAAAGGTAAAAAACCCAAGTACCATCGGAAACAGCTCTTCAAGTCCCAAGGACCAACAATAAGAACCACCTCCAAGTGGCACTTTACCCTTGCTTGAACCCAGTATAAGATAATCCACAAACACCTGAAGCCACATGTAGGGTGTAAGCTAAAACCCTAGTTTCTTCTCACTAAGGATCCCATAATAAGATTCTAAATTAATTAAAATAAATAAATATTTCAATTTTAAAAAAACAAGAATGAAAATAATAAATAATATTTTAAACTAATTAAGATTTACATTTCAATTGATGAAAACATTTATAAACAATGGATTAATAAAAACATTGTATAGAAGAGTTTATATAAGTTCACAAGGCATGTGTAAAAAAGTTTTATAAATAGTGCCATATATATCAAAATAATCACAAAGGATAAACATGGTCATCTTCCAAGAGGTACGATAGATCTGGGTTATGGGATCTTCACACACTCATATAGTGATAACATAAATTTTTACACACATCTCTCCAACACAGGCTAAAGAAGACTAACCAACATCCCACTAGGGATAATAGCTAACAACAAGTTTATTTTCGAGTTGTAAAGCATTAATCCGATGCTAGGTAAATTCCAACCTAGTGTACTTGACTTAAATAACTCACTAACAACCTAGGATTTCATATGCTCAAACAACAATCAATAATGGGAAAATTATTCAAATAGTTAAAAATATGATTTCCCCCTTTTTCCATTTCAATATGATAATTTATCTTTAAAAACCAATATATTGGTTTTTAATCACTTCATGCCTTTTTTTGGGATAAAACCAATGGGTTCTTATTAAAACAATTTAAGAAATATTTCATAAATAAAAATTTTATATCAATTTCAATATTTAGTTCTATAAGTTAATTTATCAATTCCATAAAATTCCACAAACACACCCCAATTCAATGAAATAAGGGGTTTTCCTGAATTTTCATTTCAAAGAAAATTAAAATCCCAATTAGATGTGAATAATGTTTTTCATAATCCAATTGAAAGAAATTTAATTTAAATATATAAATTTAGTTTTAAATCAATTGGCTAATCATAAACAAAACCACCTACTGAAACAAAGAGATCATGTCTCAAATGCCCATAATGGGAAACATCCACAAAGAATGTCAGCAATATATATATGAGAATCAAACCAAGATTCAAGATCTAAAATAGTGGATATTAGATCCTCCAGCAATACTATGATCTAAAAAACTTGAAAGAGGGGATAGAAGAAGAGATCTTGAGATAAATAATGGGAGAATAACTCTTTATGGGGAGAGTTGAAACGATGATCTCCCTACTTTGATTCACTTAATATGGGTTTTATAGGAAAAAAAGTCACTTCTAGGGAGCCTAAAATGAATAATAAATCATGGAAGGGTTGAAATGGCCCATCGGGTATTAAACTGGGGGTTTCTGTATTTTCAAATAAATTTCCGAAATTAAAAATTCTTGTGTGCACGGTTAGCTAGGTAGGACTGCACAGTTTTTCAAATAGTGTTCCATAACTGTGTGTCATTATAGTGGGGTGTACGGTTTCTACTAGAAGGGAACATGGTTTTTTAAACGATGCACTAGCCATGAAAACCCTCACTATCCCGGTTTTCATGGTTTCCACTTGGTAGGTTCACCATTTTCAAAAATTGTGTGCTAACCATGCACAACCTGGAAAACTTCCAAAAATTTCAAAATTTTACCTAAGGCCCCCCTAAACAAGACCCAACCAAATAATGATAAAAAGAGATGATGGGGAGTACCTAAAAAAGTAAAAAGATGTAACATATATAACCGCAATAGGAAGAATGCAAAAAAACACTAGAAAAAATATTTCATGACTCCAAGGGAAAGGCCTTAACACCACCCATATCGAAATGTAAGTAAGAAGGAGAAAAGGAAGATATTTTTTTTTAGAATTAACTAATAAAAAACAATTGGTATTTTAGATCACAGATATGATTTTAATTTACTATTAATGAAGATATTTTTAAATTCCATGTGGAAGACCCAATGAAACTCTATAGAATTTTAAGAAATGGATGATATAAATATCCTATTTTGAAACATCTCTTAATTCCCTTAATTAAGGATATAAATCCATTTTATATCAAAAATAACATAGAAAATGGAAGAGACTGTAAATCCTGGAAAAACTAAAATATGCTACTTCCAGGTGTTAAGGCCAGCATCAACCATTAGAAGCCACCATCAGGATCTGCCATCAGATAGTACCATTAGAAGATACCGCCAGAAAATACTATTAGAAGCTACCATGAAAAGATATTGTCAAAAGATACCACTATAAGATACCACCATAACCTACCACCAGACTAAGTCTACTACAGTAAGAAGCTACCATCAAGAGATACCACCAGACTTAGTTTGATACCATCATGAGCAACATTTAGGAGCTACCATTAGGATCCACAATCATGAGATATCTCCAGACTAATTTTGTTACCATTAGTACCTAACATCATGATCTTCTATCAGAAGCTTCCATCATGAGTTATCACCAGCCTCTAAAATACCCCATTTTCCTCCTAAACACCTACTAACTCCTTGGTATCATTCTTGATCACCTCTACCACCATATTTCCTAAATATTAATGGTTCTAAAGGTCATGTTCACTAAATCAAATACCTATCAAACAATTCTCAACCTTGAGACTCAAAACAAACCCAGATGAAAAATGGAAAAGGCCCAAACAACCTTCCCTCAAAATACCTTTCAAGAATATCATTACATATGAAACACCACCACTAACCAAACACACCAAACAAACAAAAATGTAAACAAATTTCATCACAAACACAAGAATAATCTATTACATGTATGCACATGCAAAACCCTTTCATCCCACACACTACCCCAACCCAAAAACCCCATGTCAAGATACAATCCACTTTGGGAAGCACTGACTCACCCACATGGTTTAAATAGTGTCAAGGTATAACACATCTCGATTAGGGGTCAGGGGTTCCCATATTCATGTAAATCGAATCTCTAAACACACATTATATCAACAAGAAATAATCATTTATCATATAAAACAACATGGTCCAAATATCACATCATCAAACAAAATAATGAAAAAAAGATAATCTCAAAATAACCCAGGGTTCTGGGCATGTATTTTCATCTCATTATACCAATTACTCTACTCCCATCCACCATACCTCCACAATAAAAGAACCAAGGGAATGGTTTATCCTCACAAAACCTTCTCTTGATGATCTTGGATCACCACGAGTTACTCTACAAATATCACATCATCCTTGATATCCATCTCTCTTTGGTTAATGAAATGGGATTCATCATGAAGATACTGATGCATATGAGATATAGGGAAGACATATTGAATTCGTTCTAGTCATGGTTTAAGTTCCAACTAATAAAATACATTTCCAATTCACAAAAAAAAAACTTGAAATTCCCAACAAATGGGGTGAGAAATTACTCCCCCTTGCTACACACATCGAGTGGAGAACATCAATAACACATGCTCTCAAACCTCAAACTCCAATGGGCACCTCCTATAATAATAATAAGACTTATTTCATTCTTACACTACATTAATCATATAAAAAACAATCTAAACCTTTTCTATCATGATCTGTACCACATCTGGTCCAAGAACTACTGACTCACCAAACTCGACCCTATACAATGTAGAACTACATGGCTGCCCATACAAATCCTCAAACAGCTCCATTCCAATGGATGAATGATAGTTGTTATTATAAAAAAACTAAAACAAATTAAAATTTTGTTTACATGATCCAACAAAGTCTCATATTCATTTCTGCAACATATCCTCCAATATCAAGATAGTTCATTCTATCTGTTTGTCTATATGAGGGTGTGAATTTATGCTAAGGGATAACTGAGTACCAAAAGAATTCTCCAATCCCATCTAAAATTTTGAAGTAAAACATGCATCCTAATACAAGACAATGTAGCATGGAACTCTTTAAAACCACACACCTCATCCACATACATTTTTTCCAAACCATCCATGACACCTAACTCCTTGATCACTAGGATATGGGCTGATTTCATCAACTGATCCAAGATTAGCTCATTGGAATCACTACCTCCATATGTGTGGGGTAACCCTATGATGAAATAAATCAATATTGCAACCCATTTTCACTTGGGAGAATCCAAAGTCTATAAAAAACAACCAGGAACACAATGCAGATCCTTTACCTATTGGAAAACCAGATCCTGGTCCACAAACTCAACCACTTCAATTTCATCTTGGGCCACCAAAACAGTATCCTCAAACCATAGTACAACTTGGAAACTCCCAGGTATACCTCCAAATGTGATATAGGAATATCACTCAATAATACCTCATGGATCGCTTCCAAACCAATCATCCTCCCCTAAAACAACATATCTTTATGACCATCATACGACTGTCCCTCTAGATCATCACCATAGTCAACAAAATCATTCATGTCCTCTACCTTAGAGTCTCCCCATTCAGACTCCACCACCTTCTTCATTGAAAGAATATTGTACTATCATCTAAAATAAGTAACCACTACCATCAACCACACTTGTACATAAGTGTAAGGCATCCAACTCCTCTATCACTTTTTATTTTTCCCCAAACTTCTGAACAACATCCTTTCATAACTTCCTACTCAAAGCATCGACCATGAAATTCCCATTTCCTAAGGTGTATGATATTTAAAAATCACAGTCCTAAGGAAACTCCATCCATCTATATTGTTGTAGATTCAGGTTATGTTGATAAAATACATACCTCAAACTTGTTTGATCTATGAAGATAAAAAATCACTCCCCAGTAAGGTAACGTTATCACAACATTATAGAAAATGCAATCACTTATATCTCGAGATAATGGGTTAAATATTTATTCTCAATGTGATTTAACTTCCCAAACCCATAAGATATCACTGCTTTCTACTACACAAAACACATACTAGTCACATATGGGTAGCATCACAGAACACCTCAAACGCAACCCCCTCTCCTAGAAACTATATCACTATAGCACTGCACAACTTCCCCTTTAGGTAGTCAAACTACTTTTGACACTAAAAAATTTAGAAAAAGCTAGGTCCTTCCAATTAAAAGTTGTAAATAGGTCTTCAATACATAAGAAATCATACATGAACCTCTGATAATATCCTAAAATACTTAAGAAGCTATGGACCTTTTCCACATTCTTGGGTGATTACTAAGAAAAAATAGCCTCAACCTTTGATGGGTTCATTGACACACTCTACCAAGATAGAAATTTCCCAAGGAAATTCACCTCTCATATTTATAAATTACACTTGGACAACTTTATATAGATCTGGCAGTGTTAGAGAACCTGTAAGATGTCTCTAAGATGATTGGCATGATCCTCCTCTGACTTTGAGTATATAAATACTTTATCTATGAACATAACTATGAAATGGTCTAGGAATTCATAGAACATGGAGTTAATGATCCCCATGAACACAGATGGTGTGTTAGTGAAAAAAAACAGCATGACCATGAACTCAAAGTACCCATACCTACATATGTGGGAAGTCTTCAAGACATCATCCTCTTTGACACTCAAGTGGTGATATCTAGACTATTGAGAGATCTTGGAGAACTAATTATCTCTCCTCAACTGGTCAAAAATATCATAAATCCTTAAAAGAGGATAAATA
Organism: Viscum album; assembly: GCA_963277665.1. Lineage (NCBI taxonomy): Eukaryota > Viridiplantae > Streptophyta > Magnoliopsida > Santalales > Viscaceae > Viscum > Viscum album. The sequence goes on along the minus strand of OY728153.1, from coordinate 1,349,441,250 downwards.
TTCATGATAATAACCTGATTCAACCTCTGGTATTATATACACAACCTCATAATACCATCATCGTTCTCATACAATAACATTGGAGCACACCACAGTGACATTGTAGGTGGGTTAAAACCATTCTACATTAAATAATCTATTTAAAACCTCCACTCCTAAAATGTATAAGGTTCTATATAAAAATAATCCATTAAAATTAGAGAATAACCATTATATAAGTCTATACGAAACTCAACATCATGTAAAATGGGTATATCCTTAGTATCCTTAGTGGAAAACATCCAAGAACTCCCCCATAAACTTGGGAGCATCCTCTGCCCCAGTATCCACTGACTTCACAGACAACTCTTCCATCATATAAAGAAAAGTTTCTACATGTATATTTCAATAATGATGGCCTTTTGAACCAATGAAAACCACACATTCTCCATCCACATACAATAACATGACCCTTCTCCAAAAGTAGATGATAATAGTGTGTGTGGAATACAACCAGTTGATACTGAGAATGAAACCATATGATTGTATCTATAGAAAAAAAATCCCCATGAGACTGATGAGGTCCCATTATCAATATAAACCTCTCGCACGCATCAGACAAGCTATTTTGGCCTCCAAAGTGAGTAATCAACGGTAGGGTATTGGGAAGCCTCTCCAAGTATATTCCCAAATCACAAACTAGAATGATTGAAACAAAGGAGTGTGAAGCTCTTGAATCAAACAAAGATCAAAAAATGTTACATGATAAACTGATCATACCTATAACGATCTCTCACCACTCTAGATCGATCTCTATCTTCACATCAGAAACACATCCCTCATAATTCCTCAAAGCCTCCTGTTGAAAGTCACACAATATTCTCTATAACTAGTCATCCTCTTCAACCATATCAACCCTATAGTGATCAACTAGATCAACCTATTGAAAATATATTGCATGATCTATATGTTGAAAATGACTAGGATCCATAGATAAAACGGGAAACAAGGATTTATTAAGCCTAATAGTATAAAACTTGATTATGTTTTATTTAATTATTTTTAGCTTATTTGAACTTTCCCATAACTAAAAACACCCAATTCAAATAAGACTATAATTTGTCACGATGCTTGTACCACTCCTAGGTCTCTACATTAAAAATTAGTCCAACTCACTTAGTAGTTCATTAATCTCATATTCTATTCAATGGATCATGGGGGCCCTAAAATCATGTGTACTAGCTCGTTTCCCTAGCCTATGTCATGCACCAAGGTCAACTGGCACTATTACCACACCAACCCATGAAATCCCCATTGTGCCTAACTCCAAACTTCATCTTATCACTAAACCAACACCTTTGACACCACTCTTTCATAATCCCCACCCCCATAGATACTGTATTGGAGGGAGAGACATGGTGACCCCTGAGTCCTACCTCTAGTAGGCTCTGGGTTAGCGACTACCATTGTGGGTATGTAAAAATATCTCAATATGGGAGGCATTTCCCTATAAAAAATATGTATGATCGGGAGATAGGATATCAAATATAAATCAACTCTATGACATAATATAAATAAATATCCAAAAATCATCCCACAATGCCTGAGTAAATAGAATAGATACAAATTAAAGTATTCAAAGTAAAATACCCAAAAGAAAACTAAGGTATAAACATATCAAAAGTCCAAAGGCCCAAGCTAGGAATGTCTAGCACCTTCCATGTAGTCCTCCCAATAACCAAAAAATAGTTTATATATACATGGGGTGATCATACAGGTATACATAGTTAGGAAACTAATGTTTGTCATGCACATGTGAAAATAGAATACTAATTCAGCCCATCATAAAACAATAGAACCAACAACACCTAAAAAGATCATCTAGCAAAACCCAACCTCACCAAGGATCACTCACCAAATAACACATCCAAGTATAATAAAATAATATAAATCATATCAATAAAAGTTACCCCACACCACTTTCCCACTGATTAGCTTCTCTTATTCCCTAATGGAAAACATCCCGGTGCTCCCACATCTTCTATATCACAACACATCACATCCCTCTTGTAGATTCCTATGCCATCACACCATATATCATCACATAACCATGGTAGTATGGTATTGTGAACATGAAGGACATTAACCTTTCTCCTCCATCCTACCATGTATGTCCCCTACCATAATAAATTTCATCCCATCTCACTGTATCCTACCTGAAGACACCTAGGCCATCACACTACATCACATAAAATTTTGACAATGGAACTTTTGACTTCCAGCCACCACAACTGATGCATGTCATCATCACCTGGAAGAGGGAGTGGAGAAGATAGAGTGGTCTTCCATCAATCCACCCACCAAAATGTTCGGAAAAACACCCCCATATAAATATATGGGTGTTGAAACAATGTTTCAAGCATGGGATGGGCATGTAAAGAAATCACCAGGAATGTACATGTATATATATAATCCATAAAGACAATCCCAGTATATGGGATCACAACTATCATTAACTATCTCACATCATCACTACTTTTATAATCAATAATACATGAGCAACACAACACTACATTCAAAAAGGCACAATCCACATTTCATCTTCTCGTTACAAGCTAATCAAATTTCCAAATTTCTCTTACCAGACCATTTCAATTAAAAGAGCTATTTCATTTTACATTTTCTATCCTGTTAATTTGTATTTAACAACGCGCCATTAAAACCACACAACTATTTTAATTCATTCATCTATTATCCAAACCAACCAATTTATTTCATTCATTATTAGAAACGTCCATTCCCTCACTACTTGATAATCTAGCCCAAGAACCAACAACACAATGAGAAACATAACACTCAAAACCATCAACAACAACATAATCCACTTCATTCCAACAAAACACACACCATAATCATTTCACAACCACCACCACTCTACACATCTCATTCCATATCTTAACAAATATCTACCAAAACATAGAAACTTCCCATGAAGCACATCAAATCGCAAATCCATATCACACATCCACTTTCATCAGCACATTACACATAAAAACATAACAATTTTTAGATTCATTTATGGGGATTTATCACATTCCATTTTAATTTTAATGGTATTCTCACAGAAGCATTATTTTCTAGGGGAAACCATTTAATTAATAGGATATAAGTGATTAACCAATTATATTCAGGGTGACATCAAAAAATCATAAAAATAGGGAATCCCTAACACCATAACTACAATTAAAAAAAAGTCTCCCAACAACCATGATTTTTAGCAGGGAATTAGTCCATACTATATACAATATCAACAATAATATCAATATGTAAAATCCTGTGAAGAATTTCCCTTTCCCCTTCAATTTAAATTAAGCTAGTTTATTTATCTTAGTTAAACCATATGCAACCATATTCCATATAAATAATAAGAATAAACCAATCCAATATGATACTATAGGTGAGAAACGAAGTAACCCCTACCTGGAAGAAAGAATATTCCCACAATTTGATGCACCAAAACATGTATCTCTCTCATAGTAAAGAACCACTAAAGGAATAACTTGAACCAACACTGAAAATAAGGTTTCATGAAACCAAGGGGAATGGATTCTTCACTGCCCATCTCAAAAATAATATAGAAAGAAATAAACTAATATACTCATTTTAGAATTGAAAAATATAAAATGATGGGTATTTTAGATCATGGATATGATTTTAATTGTCCATTAATGAAGATATCATTAAATTGTATATGGAAGAACCTTTGAAAAACAATATACCTTTAAGAAATTGTGGATATAAATATCCTTTCCTAAATGGATATTAATTCCATTAATTAAGGATATAAAACCATCTTATGTCAAAATGAACATAAAAAGGTAAAAACTTTAAATCTTGTAAAAACTATAACATGATATTCCCAGGTGTTACTGCTAGTATCTACTATCAGGAGAAACTATTAGGATATACCATCGTATTATATAATCATAATCTATCACCATAAGATTCCATATGAAGATACTGTTAGAACATACTTCTAGAAGATACTGCTACAAGCTACTGTCAGAAGCTACTACTAGAAGATACAACCATACTAAGTTTGATACTGTCAGGATCTATCATTGTGGGAAACCATCAAGAGATACAACCATAAAAATTCTTCTACCATTGATATCTTCTATAATGAGATACTATTAGGGGATTCCATCAGGACCTACCATAATAGGATATCAATAGCCACTAAAACACCCCCTTTTACTCCTAAACCCATCCAAAATACTTAGTAACTACTCTGGGAACCTCTTATAATATATTTCCCATAATGTAATGGTTTATAAGGTTATAGGTATTATAGATAAGGTATCAGAAACAGATTTATGGATAAAGTTTATTGTATGGAGAAGTTATCGAATATACAGGGTACTGAATAGAGGTCTTCAAATAGAGAGTTCCAAATGGAGAATTTATAATATGGATAGGTTGGTAAAAAAAAGTTTAGTTACCGTTTATTTTTCTTTATTGTGTAAGAAATCAAAGTGGAAGAATAAGAAATTATATGAAGTTGAATGTGAATAAGTTTCAAGAAGTACAGTGAAAACATATTAAACCAAATCAGTAAAGGATCATTATTTATTTCAAAATTGTTTTTATCATATTATATGTATGAAGATAACATGAACTCTAAAAGAAAAATAGTGCTGTAAAATTGATGGATATTCCATGCTTGTTGTAAACCAATAAATTTTTTTTTTCTAGTGGTTGTGTGGTATTGGATTATTTCCAATACATGCCAAGGACTAGATACTCTTATTGCGTAGTGGACCATATAAATTCTTATATTCATGTGGGTGTTCATGTGTGTAGTTTTTTAGTGAATTAAATTATCTATTATCAGAGGTAAAGTTTTTATTAAAAGGTAAAAAATATAAAAATTATGACCATTGATTCACCCCCCCCCCCCCCTCACTCAGTGATCATATAGATTCTTATAGGTCCTTTTATTTGGTATCAAATCCAAGGTTTCATTCAATTACTTTTGATTGTTTTAAGTTTAGAGAAGAATAAATTTTCTATAAATATTCATAACTCATTAAATAGTAAGGGTATTCATGTCATATACGGAAATAAATATCACATATAGAAAGAAAAAAAATTGTCCTATCTTTTATCTGTTGGATTTTAGGTTCTTGAAGAACCTATTGATGGTTTCACTCCTCATAATGAAGGGTCTACCTTAATAGAAACAAATAAGAATAATCTTGAAAATTATGGGTGATCAATAAATTATATACTTTCCTCCCTCACTATAAATTAATTTCTAAGGGTTAAAGGAATTAGAATAGATAAAGGCATCTGGGACAAGTTTGAATTTTTTAAAAGAAAATAAAAATGTAAATAAATACAATCTATAGATCTTTATAATAAAGTATTATGATCCTAAAATGGGAGATGAGGACTCTATTGGTGAATTTTTACGAGGTTTAATGAAATTTATATCACCATAATATTTTTTAAGTGAGAAGTTAAAGATATAATTATTATTGAAAATATTATAAGAATTCTTCCAAAAAATATTGATGCCCGGGTAACATCTTTAGAATATAGAGATCTTAAAACTTTATATATATCTATATATGGATGATTTACATATTATTATAATCACATATAAAATGATAAAATAAAAAAAATCATGAAAAAGGAAAAGGTTGATAAGGAAATCTCTTTGAGAGATGCTAAGCTGGGAAAGTTTATAAAAGTTTTTGAAAATGAATTTAGTGACTCTGATACTGAAGATAAAGTGAGTATAAATATTGATGAATTTATATCATTGTATTCTATAAAGGTGAAAATAGTTATATGGGATTATAAAATAAATTTAATGTTAAAGGTACTTAACTATAGTGCTATTGTAAATTTTATAGAAAACTATACATGGCTAAAAGAAGATAAATATAATGATGAAAAATATGGAAATTCTAGAAAATATCTAAAGAAGAATATATAAAAATCAAAGTCATGTTCAGAATAAAAAGATAAGAATTTATATAAATATAAAAAGATTAACTTTTTTTCCATATGTGAGAAATAAGATGATGGTGAAGTGGAAGTTGAAAATTCCAATGATGATGATACTGAGGAAGAGATTATCTAAAATTTAAATAATAATATATTTACAAATGAAATAAAAATCAACTCTAAATAATAAGTAGATGAAACTTAAATAGATTTTATATTGAAAAGATAATTGAAATAATGTATTAGAAGTATTGTTAAACTTGATAAAGATAATAACAAGTTAAAGAAATAATATTTATCATAAAAAAATTAGGAATCATATCATGATGAAGAACCATGTTTGTTAAAAGAGATTAATAATCTGAAGAAGTGAATAAATTAAGAGAAAAATCTCAACATAAAGCTTTGTAGAAAAGTTAAATTTGAAAGAAAAACAATTTGATCTTGTTTAATAGAAACTTTTTAAAGCAGATCCAGGAATGAAAAACATCCAAAACTCAATTTTAGAATTTATTGAATGTTCTAAAAAGTATAAACAAAATAAGGGTTAATAAATATCATCCTCATATGTAAAAAAAAGGATGAAAATATTTAAAAGAATAACAAATTCAAGAGGACCATGTATGTAAAGAAAACAAGAAATGAATATATAGTGAACCGTGATTTTCATACATTAATATTACATACAAATAGATTAATATACATATTACAACAAAAGAATTCCAGAATCATATGGGTTTAGTGTATTTGGAAACTTGGGAACATAAACAACTAGTTTATAAAACATCAATATATTCTCCTGCTTATTCCTTCATGACTATAACTCTTTTTGACATATCACACTTAATACCTTTATTCCTATTTTAGGGAAAAGAAAAATAAGAAAAGGATGAGATCAGATTCTCAGTAATGGTAAACAAGTGAGATATCAATCAGAACATAAGTATAAGGGCATAAGAAAATGAAGATAACATCTGATAATTATACCATGCATATCAAAATTCATAATCATGATTAATGAAGTAGATTATATAATTTCATAAGAAATGAATCATAAATGAATCAAATAAAATAATCCATAAGAGCATAATATTGACATGAAACATGTAATTATGTTGAACATGTAAACTTATAGCATTTTGAACATGTATAAATAGAAAAAGGTTCAATCATTAAGATAAGGACAGGAAATAAGACCCTTGCATAAACTTATGGACATAAAATCGAGTTCATGCATAATCTTATGGAAATGAAACTAGGTCCATGGATAATATTATGGAAATGAAATCCAAGTCCATTCATAAACTTATGGACATGAAATCAAGTCCATGCATAATCTTATGGACATGAAATCTAGGTTCATGTATAAACTTATAGACATGAAATCTAGGTCCACGTGTAAAGTTTTGAACATGAAATAAATTTCGTGCACAACATATTTACCTCATAGTTATCCATTATTACCCAATGCATTATAGGGAGATATGGTCTCAAGAATAACATAATAATAATCAAATATATTTTTTCCACAAGAACATAAATCATTCATTAAATTAGAACACATCAAAAGAAATAAGTTTCATAAACATTTCATCCGAACATAACTCATAGAAAAATAAATAGGTTTCATTAATATCATTACATAATAAACATAAAACAAACATAAAAATAATAATTATAGTATCCTTGAATAATATCTCTAGTAAATAATACGAAACATCAAATATTATTATCTTATGTAGAAATTAATTTTGAAAGATCGCTTGAAATAATTCTTGAGGAAAATATCCTTTCTATTTTAAAAAAACAATTATTTTAAAATGATACACAATTATAAAAGAAAAAATTTTATTTAAAAATAAACTTTTAATATTTTAAATTAATCTTAAAAGTCATAAAAGAGTCATGAAGACAGGAAAATATGCTCATTTTTTGTAAGTTAAAAAACATATCTTTCGTATTTTGTTTGGAAAATTCATAAAGAAACTTTTATAGAAAATGAAAAAAAAACTATTTCAAACCATTTTTTAAAAATTAAAACATGTTGATATAAGATAGTGAAAACATTTTTTGAAACAATTTTATAAAACATGGAGAAGGAAAAAATATAGTTTTAAGGGAAACCTTAAAAATATAATTTTTAAAGGAAAATCACTTATAAATATTGTATCATTTATGTGATCACTAATAAAATTAATTGATTGTATTTATTCACTATAATTCCACATAAAAATGTGTGAATGAAACATAATATCATAAAAATTCATCCCATACATAATCATATCAAGACATACTCAATAAAGTAGAAGGTTAACCTAAATAATGGAAATTGGGTTTAGAATTCCCTTAGTACTTTGTAATCAGTCGAATCACATACCCCATAAAAGTATTAATTATAAAATTAAACATTGAATAATATTAATATATAGATATTCATGGTATTATATATAAAATAGTATTGTATACATCAAACATAATAAATAAGTGTTGAATAATGCATATATCTCACAGAAGAAAAAGTGAGATGAGAAACCCTTACCTCACACTTCCCTTTAGTTCTGTGTAATCTAACCTCATGTATAAATGTTTAGATATTGATATTAATTAATTAAATAACCATATTAATGTTTAAAATAACTTATGTAATTCTTTTATAACATCTTAAAAACCATTCATTAGTAATATTTCCTGATTTTAATTGTTTTGTATGTATTCATTTCATTGTTTTCATGGTCAGTTCATTTTTGTATAATTATGGATTTTCTTATCGAATGGAAATAAAACACCATAATTGAAATGAGATGGTATTCACTAAAATAAATAAGTTTAAATAGTTTCAAATATAATTTATATTTCTTATATGAGGATGATTCATTTTGATAAAATTTTAACGATAAATGTTTATCTTAATTTGGTGTTTTTCTAACTATCATGAACAAGTTTTGTTTTATTTAATATTATGTCAATATATTAGTTGTAGAAAATTAAATAGGTTATAATAGAAAAATTAAAATCTGATTTAACCATAATAATACTATTATATCCACCCTTGGATTTCGTAATGTAACATGAACATAATCATTATACACAAAGATGATTAACCGCTATAATTCAGACAATAGTTTTGTTTCTTTGAATAATAGGAGGTGATAAAAGGGATTAATATAAGATATTACATTAGAAACATAAAATTATATTATATTCATGATTATATATTTATTATTACTTGATGGATAAAGTCTTTTAAGATAATCTAGAAAATAAAAGAAAATAAGAGAGGTGGTTTGAGAAAATTACCTCTTGAATATGACATCCTTGAAGGATCCATTAAAGACCATGGAATTGGTATTTTGGTGAGACCATCATAACTTGGGATTAGTTATACTAGTGAGGAGAGTGTTTGGCCTATATTTTAGGCGCTTAAAGGATTTTTAGGATAAAGGGGGTGGTGAGGGTGGTATTTATACTTGAGTATGGGTGGTTTAAAATGATTAAATAATTATTATTTTATGATTAAAGACATCCACATTTGGGTGAAATTTATCCCCATGAATTTGGATAATAATTAATGTTTTAATTAATTTTTAGGGTTTATAAACGCTTAAAAAACCATTTAATTTTGTATTTTTAGGTATTTTAAGCTTTTACCTTTTAACTTTAACCTGTTAAATTATTTTACCATTACTGTGGTAAATCGTTTTTTACCACTATAAGAATTTTATACCTAAAAATAAAAATGACCTTACAACCTAATTTGTACTTATAATTCCAAATATAGAATTAATTTTACCAAATTAAATTCACACAATTGGTAAAATTATATTTAAAATTAATCTATTAAATGAGATGACAAAGTGAATTTTTAAAGTGAAAATGAGTAAGTGATTGAAATATTTTTATATCAAAGTTAAATAGGAAAATGATTTCAATGACCTGCATTGTATTTATAACACTTAATGATTTTGTGAAAAAATAAAATTATTTTAATCTTTTGATATTTTTCATTTCAAACAACACTGAAAATTGGTTTTTACTAAGTCGAACATTCCTTTCTCATGGAATATCTACTTGGAGTATGTTACACATAATACCGAGTTTCTATGAAACATCATTTTATTATTATAATTATTTCAACGAATTAGTTATAATCTATCACTTAAAAATTAGTAATATTAATATTAATAATTACTTCTTATATATTTGTATAATATATTTATATAAATAAAACATATTGATAATGAAAATATAATTTTTATTAAAGCCTTTATATGTTTATAAAATACTATTTTCTCAAATGAAATACTTTTCATGTACAATTATGAAAAAAAATTAATTTAGGTCACTTTTAGAAATTTAATTTGATAAAATAAACATCATTTTTGAATTCATAATGTCAAAATTATCCTAGGGAAATTTTTTTGTATTTTTTATGAAAAAGTTCATTTTTGATGAATAGTGAAAACTACTATGTTTAATTAAAAACTAGCTTTTTGGTTTAAATAATTATTATTGTTAAATTATAATTTAAATTTGTTTTAACATAAAATTAGATCAATTATACATCTATTAATACAGTTTAGGTCATTATAAAACATTTCACTTTGAAATTTAATATAAAATCTTAACAAAATTTTGAACATTTTTCTACTTTAAAGACCCATAATTTTGTTTGGTCTGCAAGATTAGAATTAATCCTAATTTTCCTACTTATTTGAACTTAATTTTTAAAATCCAATATACACCATTGTAATCAGTATAATATTTATATTCTAATAATATCAAATTAATTTTTTACCAAAAATATTTGTAAAAGTGATTAAGGTTAAGTTAATCTTAATAAGGGACTAAACCATAAAATTAAGGGCCCAAATGACATATACACTTGTCCAACACCCATTTTCTTTCCATAATTAGTCCATAAACATTCCTTTATTTATTTAGGTTGGTTTTTATGACTTTTGTTAGGTAATTACATGTGTACACCTGACTTGATTTCAAAAAATCCAAGTGAGTCATTTTCCTTCGGTATAAAAGGCCACCACCTCTCCCTCTTATTCAAAACTATAAAACCTATTAAGTTAACACAATCTCTAAAAAATACCCTAACCATCAATCTAAATTCCACCTAGAATCCTTCCCTTGATTATAAGGCAATCTAAGGAATCCGTTTGGCACAAACCAAAAAGAGTTAAACCAAGTAAGAGGTAACATCTTCTCTCATGTCCTTTCTTTTATATTCCTTATCAACACCCTCCAAATATATTTATTATATTATTATATAAAACACCAGAATCCCAAATATACAAGTATGTTTTTTGTAAATTTTTATACCTACACTAACACACACCTCCATCTAATGGATAACGAACATAATATTTCTGTGTACAGCAAACTACTGCCCCACAAAATGATAATTGTTCATTTTCCATTACCATGTACCATGGTGGGAATTATGATGGACATCATATTTATATATTTGAAATATTAAATTTATTGTGTCTATAAAATTATGAGTTCCTTTTTACAACACATAACTTTTTACTTTTCATTTCTTGTTAATATGATAGTTTTGTTTGAGGAAGTCTGGACGATCGCCCCCTCAAAGTGATAGGATTCGTTCACACACCACATGGATTGTATTAAGTATAGTTTTAGTGAATATATAAGATATATATTATATAATAAATCTACTATAATAATAATATATATACATATATATACATATATTTCTTTTACTTTCATTCTATTAATATGATAATTAAACGGAAATAGAGTTCATGCATACATACGGCCTACCGTCTCCATGAATGGAGTATTCCATTTCATACATATATTTTATATAAATTGTTATAATAAAAATATAATGTATATAAAAAATATTTATATCGTGTTTTAAATTATTTAAATCATGATATAAATTTTAAATACTAAAGATATAACAAATTAAGACACATGCGAATAATAAAGAAAATATTACCCAAAGTGAAACCTTAACATAGGATTGTTAACAAGAGGGTAATATAAGATCGTAATAAAATAATATATGGTATTATATATAATAATATGGTTCTTTTAAAGATGAATAATAAATTTATATTAATTATATAGATGTGTTTAATTCTTACGATGAGAGTCAAAACACATGGTAAGGGGATCTCATCTCACTTTCAATTTCCATGACATATATGCTATGTTCGAAACCCTTTCATTTTGTTTGTGGTATGTAATGCACGATATATTATTCTATTTATATTATAATTAAATTTATGGGTATTAAAATATCAATTTTATGATCTTTCTTTCATGGGTTTTAAATTTCAAAAGTTACCAAATCGGTAAAAATGATTTGTCTCAAGTTTCCTTCTTGGAGACTAAAGTTTTGTTATGAACCTAAACTCTTTTTTAAGGTTTTTATATTTATATTTTACATGATATATAATGAATCTACTTATTTGCATAATATTTTAAGATTCATGTAATTTCCTTCTCTTACATGTAGAGTATGATCCCAAGTTATCAAGTGATAAGAGTTTATTAAAACAATCTCATTGATTTTTAAGATTGAATAAGTGTATGCTTAATTTGATAAAATAATATGATCCATATCTCAAGAAAATTCATTAAATTTTCCTCGTATTTGGTATTTCATAATATATTCATGTATTGGTACCTTTCTTCCATTATTTGTTAGATATTATATTTAAGAATGTTTTTTAAGGAATCCTAACTTTACCCAATCTTTGGTCAAAATCGGTGTTCCTTCAAAACCATGTTTTCAAAAAAGGGTTTCTAATAATATTAGACTAATATTCTATGATCATTAATATAATTTTTTACCCATTTTGTCTTTTACCATTTTATACAAAAGAATCTTCTTGTCTCTTTCTGAATGAGGTATTTTTATAATATTTTCACCGTGTAAAAGGAATGTTATTTTCACCTCATACGACATGTACATATTTACCCACTATTATTCCATTGAATCTTAATTTGAAAATTAAAAAATTATTATTTTTAAAAGAAACTTTTCTCCTAATATTATGGATATTCATTATTTTTAAATTGGTTTTCATAGAAAAATATTTTCAAAAATTTTTATGTTTTAAAAATTATTCAAAACTTTTTAAAGCTTTATTTATATGTTTTTGAAGTATTTTCAAAGAAATGGTTTTCAAACCATTTTAATTCTTTACTTATACTTTTTCCAAGTATTTTCAAATAAATGGTTTCTAAAACGTTTTCATGGTTTATTTATAATTTTTCAAAATATTTTTAAAGAAATCTTTTTCAAAATGTTTTCAATCTTTTTTTTATGTTTTTAAAAAATTTTCATGGAAAGTTGTTTTCAAAATGTTTTCAAGTTTCTTTCATATGTTTTCAAGTAAAAAAGGTTTTCAAAACATTATATTGCTTAATTAATAAGTTTTCAAAGTTTTGTAAAGGAAAAAAGTTTTTTAAATGTTTTGAAGCCTATTTTATAAGTTTTCTAGGGAAATGGTTTTCAAAATGATTTCAAGTATTATTTATAAGGTTTCAACCTATTTTATAAGAAAATTATTTGATGTATTAAAAATAATTTTTCAATGAAGAATTGATATTTTCTTCAAGAAATTTTATTGAAAGATATTTCAAAAATTATTTTCCATCTATGGTTACATCTGTTGATGTTACTCATGCCATTCTAGGAAATGTTCTAAAGGTTTAATTCATATAATTTCTATGAATGGGTTATGATTAATGTCAATATCTTCATAAAACCCATTTATATTTCACAAGTTTTATGTTTGTGAAATCCATTTCTCTTTCATTGGTTATATATTTATGAAATCTGTTTCTCTTTCACGAGTTAATATTTTGATGAAATGATTATGAAACCTGTAACTTTTCCATAGGTTATGATATGTTTACATGTTTATGATACCCATTTAATTATTTGGGTTAATATATTATTTTTTATGATTTTGGGGTATATGTTTGTAAGATTTCACTATGAGATGGGTGGGGCCTATATCTCTTATAAATTCATTGGGTAAGAATTTATATCTCATGAGATAGACTAAGATGGTCTTGGGAATGAACCTTGACTACTAATATGGTCATGAGAGAGAACCATGACTACCAAGATGGTATTAGGAGTTAACTCATGATACTGATATGGCCATGGGAGTGAACCATTACTACCAAGACAGTATGGGGAGTGAACCCATACTACCAATATGGTCTTGCTATTAATTCCTTAGCTACTATGGAAATTATATTATATTATTATGTGCCTTCCCTAATTCCATGTTTTATTCCTATGTTATGATTTCATGGATTGTGTTCCTTATTTCCTTATGATTCATGTCTTATGAACTACCATTATTTATTCCATGATCCTTGTATATGATATTTGATATGTAGGGTATGATCTTTAATTTTCATGATCATGTTTTCATGCACGTAGGTTCGTGATTATGCTTATATATCTCCATTGTTTACCCTTACTGAGCATTTGAGTCCACCCCTTTCTTATGTTTCCTTTCCTCAAGTTATGAAGAAAGGTTTTAGGAAGGATTAATAAAGGTGGTGATCTTTATGGGAGATGTTGAAGATCTTTCACCAAGATAGAATATTTGGTTTCTAAGTTTCCAAAGACACTAAACTATTATGGTCCTCAGGCATATATTAATGTAATGTATTTATAATCATCTAAAATGATGAAATATCCATGTATGTCAGTCATAGGTCACTATATTTGGTATCAAAGGAAATTTTTAGTCATACTTTGGAAACTAGTATGAGAAATCTTTATTGGGATCCATAAGTATATTTATAAGGAAATTTATAGGGTTGTCTCTATGGAAAGGTGTAAGGATGATTCAATGTTTTGGAAAGTGTCATGTAATTTTGGTAAAGGGTAGAGTGAAAGGTTTCCTATAAATACATCTCTAACTAGATACTACAAGTGTATGTGGCTCTATAACATATGCACCTAGGGGTAACAACTCTAGAAAGATGTTTTGAGCTTGACTCTGGGTAATAGAGTACACGACAACAGAACTTGTTGCACACCTTCTTTGACACTCCCAGGGGATATGCTTTAGAAATTCACAAACTCTTCATGAAAATTAATGAATTATTTATATATAAGTTGGATATAAATAACCTATAATAAACCTAGGGTGTCATATATTAAGTAATATGTCATGATTTAGAAATCCCATAAGTAAATATTTTCATGACTATGTGGTTTTCAACTAAGATAAGAGAGATCCAAAAGGAACTAAATTAATTTTGAATGTGATGAATGGTTTTTTTTATTAGTAGTCAGGTGGGGTGATCACTGGATTGAAATATATTGTCATCATTCCAAATCATTTTTCAAGGAACATGATTAGAAATGTGTACCTTAACCAACTCTCAGACTCACCAAGGAAGAGAAAGAAGGATTTAGTTGAGAGTTAGGATAATAGATACCCTGGAAGAAATAATATTTAGTTTCCTTTATGTCAAGACTTTTCAATCAATAACTTAAGTGAATGTCTTAGAGGAACAAGAAGATGTTTTTACTGTATAAAAGAAGGACACAATTTAAGTGACTACAAGGGGAAAATGAAGAGTTTTGTTAACTAAATGGATGAGAATGTTGGCCTCCATAAGAAATTATACAAGTTTAAGTGTTTTAAGTGTGGAGTAAATGGTAATTATGAAACTCAATGTCCCAAGAGTAAAGTTCCTAAAGAGAATTAGAAAGGTGGTGTGAGTAATGGTTACATTGTTGATGATGACGAGACTACAAATGAATTGTAAAACGAAAGAGGTATTGTGTAATATAATGAGTTATCCTTGTTAATGGAAAAAATATGAAGTGGAATAATCAAATTTTATATTTATTTGGATTCAAAAATTATGTTATATGAATAATGAAATATAAAATGGTTTTTTTACTTATATTTTTTGCTCAGTATTTACAAGTTTATGTTTAATGTTCTCGATGGACTAGTGGAGTGATTTAATGACAAGGTGATATTTTGAAAAAGGTAAGGAAACCCTTAATATATTCTTTATGTTAAAATAATTCTATTATGAATAATTAAATTATATGATACTGATTACCAGAAAACTAAGTAAGTGCTTTGTAATATGTGGTTTATGCTATCATTGATGAAGTTTACAAGATTTTTGGGTTTAATGAATATATCTTGAATACATTGGAATAAGGAATAATGCATGCTTTCCAAAAGGATTTATGGTAATTATGGTTATTACCATTTCTCAATGGAACATACAATAAGGGTATTAACATGTATAGAATGTGACAAAAAAGTGGTACTTTTTTATATATGTGGGATCGGTGTTAAACAGATTTCAATACTTTCTTTCTAAAGCTTTGGATTTTCATATTTCATAAGGATTATATGGCTAACCACTCCTAAAAATTTAAGTTAAACTTTGGAGGAGATATTTATGTATTGAGTTTGTATTAAAAACCTTGGATAAAAGGATATTTAGTGATTAACCATATTTCAAGGATTTCCATAATATTTATTTTTGAAATTATATTAGTGTGGTTTTAGAAAATGGCATCATGTATTTTGGGTGACAACTAATCACGTCTGGTAAGGTCGTGGGTCTTGAACCCATGACCTAAGGATGATAAGGGTTTCACACCTACCATTGGCCTACATGATGTCTTGGTTTATGTATAATTATTTTTTATGACTAATTATTTTTGATAAAATGGTAGTGTTACTTTTTATGTTTATAGATTAATGTATTAACCATATTGATTTTTAAGAATAATTTTAGATAAATAGTTATACTTTTCATTATTTTATGGGCCTTAATATCTAATAAAAGATTATTTTAGTACTTCAGACATTAAAGTTAATTTTTGAACATCCATTTCTTGCAGTAATGGAAAAAATTTAAATTGATAAAATCACAACCAAAGAACGAAAAAAAAATATTCTTGGTTAACAAAATAATTACTCAATGATAGGATAATGATCAAAAAGGAAAATGTTTTTTCCAAATACCTTAATTTTTTTTGAAATTATGAAATTTTAAATCATCAAATATTTATAACTTTTAGGAACTTTTCTTTTCTTTGATCATTCAATTGTTTGTGATTGATTACCTCAATCACTCCCTATAAATATTTATGCTTTTCCCCCATATCCAATCTTCACTCCCAACTTATGCTCTCATATGTGAAACCCAGTTATATGTTTCTTTGGGTAACCATTGTGGTTCTAAATTTAAATTTTTAATGGAAGTTTTAGTATCCATTTTTACAATGTCGGTTTCTATGAATGAAACTTTCAAGTATTAAACCTTTGATAACCTAGACGAATTTTGAGGGAGAAATTCATTTTAAGGGGGGTAGAATGTCACACCCTGAGATTTTGTGAAATTTCTTTTTTATATTATTTTAATATTTTGAAATTTTACATTTCATGAAACACAAAAAATAGTTTTTCACCAATTAAAAAATTCCTTTCACATGTAACACAGACTTGGCATACGTTACATGCAATACCGAGTTTCTACAAAACATCATTTTATTGTTATAATTATTTAAACGAGTTAGTTATAAACTAGCCATTAAAACATAGTAATATGAATATTAATAACTATTTATAAAATAATTTGATAATGGTTTTATATAAATAAAATATATTTATAATGAGAAATATATTTTTTAGAAAATCATTTATATGTTTAAAAATGTTATTTTCTCAAATAAACTACTTTTCATGCACATATGTGAAAAAGAATAAATTTAATTTTAGACACTTTTAGAAATTTAATTTGATAAAATAAACTTCATTTTTTAATTAAAATCATTAAAATTATCCTAGGTTAAATTTTTAAAAAATTTCTGGGGAACTTCATTTTTTGATAAATAGTGAAAACTACTATGTTTTAGTTAAAGATTACATTTTTGTTTAAATAATTATTAATGTTAAATTATACTTCAAATTTTTTTAAGGAAAAATTATATCAATTATAAATCTATTAATAAAACTTATATCATTATAAAAAATTTCACTTTGAAATTGAATATAAAAACATAATAAACTTTTGAAGGTTTTTCTACTTTAAACCACAAGTAATTTTATCGCTTCTATGGAATTAACATTAATCTTAATTTTCTTTATTTTATGAATTTAATTTATAAAAACCAACATGAAACATTATAATAAGTATAATATTTATATTCTAATTATATCATCTTCATATTTTGACCAAAAATATTAGTAAAAGTGATTAAAATTAATCACAATGATTAAGGTCAAATTAAGCTTAATTAGGGACTAAACCTTAATATTAGGGGACCAAATGACCTATAAACTTGTCCAAAACCCATTTTATGTACATATTTAGTACAAGCACCTTAAATTATTTATTTGGGTTGGTTTTTTATGACTTTGTTTAGGTAAATACATGTTTACACCTAACTTTATTTCAAAAATTCCAAGTGAGTCCATTTCTTTCCCTATAAAAGGCCACCACATATCCCTCTTCTTCAAACCTCTAAAACCTTTTAATTTTAATCAAGAACTTCCTAATAAACTAACTAGAAATCCTTAATTCCTCATATAATCCTTCCTTTTTTCATAAGGAACTCCAAGGAATCCTTTTCGGACAAACCAAAAGGAGTTACCAGATTAAGAGATAACATCTTCACTCAAGTATTTTCTTTTATTTTCCTTCTCAACCCCCTAAAAATCTCTTTATTATATGCTTATATAACAACACCATTACACCCAATATACTATGGTGTTTTTATTAAATTGTTAAAACTACACATACTCACACCTCTATCTAATGGGTAATGAACATATTGTTTCTGTATACGTCAAACTACTTCCTCACGAAACGATGATTGTTTATTTTTCCATTACAACCAACCATGGTGGTCATTATTATGGAAAATATATTTATATATTTAATATATTAAATTTATTATTTATTTCAGAATTTTTATTCCTTTTTACAACACATATCTTTTTACTTTCCCTTTTTTGTTTAATACGATAATTTTGTTTGAGGAAGTTTGGACTACTGCCCCCTCAAAGCAATATGATTCATTCATACACCACATGGATTCTATTAAGTATGGTTTTAGTGAATATATAATATTTATATGATATAATAAATCTAATTTAATAATGATATATATATATATATATGTATACACATATATGTATTTTACTTTCATTCTATCAACATGACAATTAAACGGAAATAGAGTTCATGTGTACGTATGGACAACCATATCCATGAACGGTGTATTAAATTTCATAAATATATATTATATATATTATTATAATACCCATATAATTTATAAAAATAATATTTATATTATGTTTTACATTATTTAAATCATGATATAATGTATAAATATCACAGATATAAAAAATTAAGACATGTGTGAATAATAAAGAAAATATTACCTGATGTGAAACCTTAACATTGGATTGTTAACTAGCGGGTAATATAATTTCATAATAAAACCATATACACTATTATATATAAAAATATGGTTCTATAAAAATATTTATAATAAATTTATATTTATTATACTGGTGGTTTTAATGTGTACGATGAGAGTCAAGACACATGGTAATGGGATTTCATCTCACTTTTATTTCCATGAGATATATGTTATGTTCATATCCCTTTCCTTTTATGTGGTGTATATACTAACCATTATTGTATTATATTTATCTTATAATTAAATTTATGGGTATTAACATATCTATTTTATTATCATTATTTCATGGGGTTTGAGTTTCAATAGTTACCAAAATCAGTCAAAATGTTTGGTATCAAATTTCTTTCTTTGAGACTCATGTTTTTTATGCACCTAAACTTTTTTTAGAGGTGTACATATTTCCATTTTACATGTTATATAATACATCTCATTATTTTCATGATATTTAAATCTCAATTTAATTTCATTCTCTTATATAGACGGTATGATTCAAAGTTACCAAGTGATAAGAGTTTATTGAAACAATCTTATTGCTTTTTGAGATTGATTATGTTTAGGATTTCTTTGATGAAATCATATGATCCATATCTCAAGAAAATTCATGACATTTACTACCCTTTATTTATTCATAATATATTCATGTATTGGTACCTATTTTACAATCTTTGGTACATATTTTATTTAATAAATTGTTTTTAAGGAAGCCCAACTTTACCATATATTTGGTTGGAAATCTATGCTTATTCAAAACCATGTTTTTTAAAAAGGGTTTCCAAGAAAATTATACTAATATACTATCATAATTAAAATAAAAATTTTCCCTTTTTTCTTTTACCATTGTTTAAAAAATAATCTTTTTTCTCTTTCAAAATAGGGAATTTTTATAACCTTTCCACCATGAAAAAGGAATGTTCTTTTCACCTCATATGACATGTACGGATTTACCCACTATCGTTCCCTTGAAGCTTCCCTTACAAGATTAAAATTGTATTATTTTTAAAATAAAATTTTCTATTACTATTCTTTATATTCATTATTTTTAAAGTGGATTTCGAAGAAAAATAATTTCCTAAATGTTTTTTGTTTTAAAAATTACTCAAAAATGTTTTCAAGCATTATTTATAAGTTTTCGAAGTGTTTTCAAAGAAATGGTTTTAAAAAAATTAAATATTTATTTTTAAGTTTTCTAAGTACTATCAATGGAATGGTCTCCAAAAATTATTCAATATTTATTTATTTATTTTTAAATTATTTTCAAATAAATGGTTTTCAAAACGTTTTCAATATTCATTTTTATGTTTTAAAACTATTTTCCAGAAACTTGTTTTCAAAATATTCTCAAGATTCTTTCATATGTTTTCAAGTAAAAAAGTCTTTCTAAAAATTCTAATTCCTACTTAATAATATTTCAAACTGTTTTAAAACAAAAATGTTTTTAAAATGTTTTGAATCTTATTTTTTAAAATTTTCTAGGAATAATTTTTTCAAGTCTTCTTTATAAGTTTTCAAGGTATTGTCTAGGAAAATGATATTATGTTTTAAAAAGCCTTTTTCAAAAAAGAAAGGATATTTTTGTCAAGAAATTGTTTTAAAATATATTTCAAAATTATTTTCTTTTTAAGATGCCATCTGTTGATGTTACTCATACCCTTATAGAAAATGATCTAAAGGTTCCACTCATAACATTTATATGAATGGGTTATGCTTAATGTCATGGTCTTTATGAACCATCTTTCACTTTCATGAGTTTTGTGTTTACTAAGTTTGTTTCTCTTTTATGGTTTATATTTTTATGAAATTCATTTCTCTTTCATGATTTATGATTCTGATGAAATGATTATGAAACCTATAAATTTTCTATGGGTTATGATATATGTTTACATGTTTATGATACTCATTTAATTTCATGTGTTAAGATATGATTGTTTATGATTTTGTGGAACATATATGTATGATTACACTATGGGATGGGTGGCACCAATATCTCCCTCCAATAAATTTGGTAATTATTTATATCTCATGAGATAAACTAAAATGGTCTTAGTAATGAACCTTAACTACTAATATTACCATGAGAGTGAATCATGACTACCATGATGGTATGAGGAGTTAACTCATTCTTCTAAGATGGCCACGAGAGTGAACCATGACTGCCAAGATGGTGTGCGTAGTGAACCCATACTACCAAATTAGTCTTGGCAGTAATGCCTTGGCTATTATAGAAATAATATTATATTATTATGTCTTTACCCCAATTCTGTGTTTTATTCCTATATTTTGATTTAATGGCTTATGTTATTTATTTCTTTATGATTCATGTCTTATGAAATTCCATTATTTATGATATGATCCATATATATGATCTTTGATATTTAGGGTATAATATTCTATTTTCATTATCATATTCTCACACCCTTATGATCGTGATTATGCTTACATATTGCCATTATTTACCCTTACTGAGCATTTGAGCTTTCTCTTTTATTATGTTTCCTTTCCCCGTGTAAAGAAAAAGGTGTTAGGTTTAAGTACTAAAGGTGGAGATATTTAAAGGATATATTTTAGATATTTCACCAGGATAGAATGTTTTGTTTCCAATTTTCCAAATAAACTAAACTATTACAGACCTCAAGCATGTAATTTTGTAATGTACTAAATATTCATCTAAATGATGTAATATCCATGTATGTGAAACCTGAGTCACTATAGTATTAATATATGTACAATTGAAATATTTTTAGTTTAAAAACAATTTAAAATATAAATTAAAATTATAAATTATTTAGATTAAAATTTAGTTTTTAATTTTAATTCAAAATTTTTCGTTATTTTTCAAAAAATGAAATTTCTCATAAAAATAAAAAAAATCACCCTAAGAAATTTTTTATATTAATATTTTAAAAATAAATTTTAATTTATAAAAAATTATAAAAGATTCAAAATCTAGTTTTAATATAGTTTTTTCTTTAAAAGGTGATAAAATTTTCTTTTAGAAAAATATAGCTTTTATGATTAAAATTGGGTTTATTAATATCTTTAGCCTATAAAACTTATTGGATAAATTTAAAAACATTTGATTGAATATTTAAAATATAAATTTCATAAATATATTTCACTAATAAGGATTAATTTAATATTTTAAGATAAAATTCCATTGTGGGCATAAAAATAATTTTTTTTATAAAAATGCATCCTCTATGTTCAATTGATTTTTATTTTAATTTCTAATTAATTAGTGACCAATAAATTAATTTTATAAACATGTGTAAACTATATTTTTATAATTTATTTAATCTCATTCATTCCTTCTATTCTAATGGAAAGTTAATAATGGCTGTGTTAAAATAATAATAATTTGGAGTTACTTTAAACTCGGTATTTTGTGAAAAGTAAGATAAGAGATTAAATTTATTTAAAAACATAGTGTAAAATCATGGGGTTTTGAATTATATACCCCTTAAAAACAATTTCAACCTATAAATTCATTACATAGATATAAACATATGAGTATACCTCTGTCTCATTATATCCTCAGGTTCCCAAGTAAGTTCCTCAAATTGGTTATTTTGCTATAAAAATTTAACCATGTGAGTGGTCTTATTTCATAGAACCCCATCTCTATAATCTATAATCTATATTGGTTTCTATTTATAATAAATATCTTTCTAAAGTGGTAGGAACTTTGAGTTTAGTACATATGAAGGATCAGTTATATACTTCTTGAAGAGAGATACAAGGAACACATCATAAACTTGAGAGAGATTTGGTGGAAGACTAAATCAATGATCTACATCCCATATATGATAAATAGTTTTTAAAAACAAATTATTCCCAAAAAAATTGAAATTTCACATTGAAAATAAAATGTGGATATTTGAAATTTCCTTTATTGGAAACCCACATCATAAAAAGGTTCAGTAAAACATACTCTTAAAAATTGTAAAATTAAAAGGTGAAGACCAACACAAAACTAGGATTATGATTATCATAAAGTTAAAATATGGACATGGTAGATAATTATAACTATAAATTTATAACATAAAATGATAGAGATAATGGCCATTAGAGGGTTAATAACCATAAAACCATAGACCAAATAGGTCTGAAAAAGGATAGTGATATCATCATAAATAAAGGTAATATGATAACATTTTATTTCAAAATTATTTGGGAAAATATACTTACTTGATTTTATCTCATAAGTAAAATATAACTCTTTGGTTGTTCCATTATCAATATCTTCTTATTTTTGTAATATAAGAAATAAAATTGGAATTGTAATGCCTACAAAACTAGTGGATCATAAGATCCATAATTGTATGATAATTTATTCCTTCTTTCTTTAGTTATAATAAAAAATAGTTAGAACATATTATTCAATACAATAAAATATTTATATTTTTATATAATACATTAATCTCTATAACCTCATCCAATTTTCAATGTAAAAAAATCATAAATGGTTACCCTTGTGAACCTTCCAAAAGATTAAAATCTAAAACATTATAATAAAAGTCACCAAATTTTCAAAATAAACTTATCATAAATCCCCGAAACAACTTGATGTATCTATTGATTATCACACAAAAATAATTTGTAAATCATTATCATTTATTCTCTTGAAACATGGTAATAACCTGAATTTCCATAAAAACTTAGTGAAAACATGTATGATTTCAAAAATTAACTCATTCACCATATGATAAATCCAAGAATTCTATAAAATTATTCCATAAACCACCATGTAATCATATTAATAATCAGTTTCATGGTCATAAATACTATACCATTTATTTTATCATATAAAATCATCTCTTTATATCACTATTATCCCAATATCATTTATTTATTAAGGTTTATATTTCCATTAATCATGAATTCTCTAAAAATATCATCTTACCATTAAATCAATTTTCCATTCAATCAATATAACTCACCATATAATTTAGAATCCTTAATGAAAAAATTATTCTAAATAGTAATTACATATTTCATGATTCGTATAACAAAATCTTTGAATTCCTGTACATAAATACTTCATTCATCCCACTTCCATTTCAAATAATTAACTAATCTTCATCATCTTATTCCTTAACACTTAGTTCTCATCAAATATAATTTTTAGTATCAATATAACCATTACTCATTCCACCTTTCTTATTTTCTTCAAAAAAATTCTCATATGGACATCAATTTTTATAATTCTCATACTTTACCCATTTAAAACATTCATATTTTTTATAATACCTTAGGGAGACCAATATTCCCTTCCATTTCATTATTTGAACCCTTCATTTTGCCTTTTCAGTTACTTTATTTATGTCTTTATTTTACATTGTCAAAATATATTCTTGTTACTCTATGGAATCCACTAGGGTGTTTATTCCCCCATTCTCGACATGTAGAAAACTAAATCTTGTTTTATCCGTGGTCTCCATAATATGAACTCTCAGTAAACTCTTTCTTTATCTTCTTTTGTGAGTCTAAGAGTTTGTAAAAGAATACATTGTTAATAATGTTCCATGAAAATAGATTAGGAATATTCAAAATTTCCATCACTCAACTCATCATCCCATTTGACTTATAGTCAAAAAATAGATCATCAAATTCAATGTTAACTTAGTTTCTTTTAGTTCCCATCATAAACTAAAACCAAAATAAATAGTGTGAGTGGCACTAGTCATACTAGGAAAACCAAAAAATCAAGAGAAAATAATTATAAAATTTAAATCTTTGTAACCTTAGGTTTAACATAGGTTATTCATGATCATTACCAAAAATCTAGGATTTCAACCCAGACATACCCTTATTGTTCTTACTAATGTTTTATCATCTTATTTTCTAAAGGTTAAATAAAACTTTCTCTAATACCAAATATAATTTCCCATACATTTCATACATTGATATTACATCTAAATAGATGAATATTCATATTAAATCAAAACTACACCAAAATCATATAGGTATAAAATCTTTTGAAACTTTGAAACATAAACGACAGGTTTACAAAACGTTTACATATTCTCTATAAAATTCCTTCATGACTAAACCCCTTTTGAAATATCAAACTTAGTAGAATTCTTCATACCTTGGGGAAAAGAAACATAATAAAAGTATGATCTTAGATGCTCATTAAGGATAAAAAATTGAGATATCTATCATAATATAAGCATAAGGGAATAATAACATGAATATAACATTTGAAAATAATACCCTTCATATCAAATATCATAAACATGATTCCCAAAATAAATCAAAGAAGTTCAGAAGACATGAATCATAAATGAATCAAACAACATAATCCATAGGAGAAACATATTAACATAAAATATGAAATTACTTCATACAGATAAAATTATTACATTATGAACATGTATAAATAGAAACATGTTCATTTATTAAGTTAAGGACCCGAAACCATGCCCTTGAATAAACTTATGGACATGGAACCAGGTCCATGAATAATCTTATGGATGTGAAACCAGGTCTACACATAATATTATGAACATAAAATCCATATCCACGCATAAAAATATGTAAATGAAACCATTTCTGCACTAAATCTTATGGACATGAATGTCAGGTCCTCACATAAACATATGGACATGAAATCCATGTCCATATAGAAAATTTTGAACATGAAATCAGGTTTATGCATAAAATATTTACTTCATAAAATTTCTATAATTTCTTAATACATTGGAGGGAGATATAGGTCTCTCCCATAATACAAAGAAAATATTACATATATGTTCCACAAGAACATAAATCATTCATCACATCAGAACTCATCAAAAGAAATGAATTTTATAAACATTCCATCATAAAATTACTCATGGAAATAAAATATATTTCATGAATATAATGCCACCATAAACATAAACCAACCATAAAATTAATAAGGATGGTCTCCTTTAATAATATACTGGGTAAATCATAAGAAACATCAAATATTTTTATATAATATGTAAATAAATTTTTAAAGATCACTTGAAATAATTATTGAGGAAAATGTCATTTCTATTTTGAAAACATTTTAATTTAAAATTTCATGAAATTATAAAAGAAAAAATTCAAAATAAACGTGTAAGATTTTAAATAAATATTCATGGTATTAAATCATTATTAAGGTAGTAAAACCCACTCATTCTATATAAGTTAAGAAAAACATTCATTTTTATTTTTTTTTTAAAGTCATAAACAACCTCACATAGAACATGAAAAAAACAATAATTTTAAACCATTTTTTAAAAATTAAAACATTAGTAAAAATAATCTTAAATAATAAAATATAATATTAAAAAAATGGATATAATTTTAGAAAACATGGACTTGGAAGAAAAAGGGAGTTTCATTAGAAACCTTAAAAATATAATTTTTAAATTAAAATACCTTACAAATATCATACATTGAAGTGAGAATTAATAAAATTAATCAATTATGTGTATATATTGTAATTACCTATAAAAAATCATAAATGAAATATAATATTATCAAAATTCATCCCACATATAATCATAACATGACATAATCAATGAAGTAGAAAGTTAACCCAGTGAATTGAAATTAGGTTGAGAATTCCCATACAACTTTGTAATCAGTCGAATCATATGCCCCATAAAAGTAATAATTATCAAATGAAATGTTAAATAATACTAAGATAATTATATCCACGATATTATATAGAAAATTTCAGTATATACATCACACACAAGAAATAAGTGGTGAATAAGGCATATATCTAACTAATGAAAGGGTGAGATGAGAAAACCTTACCTTTCTTTGATCTATCCCCAATCTAAGGAAAGATATACGTTAGTTATATGGTTTTATTCAATCTGTATTCTCATGTTTCTATTTTCCATGCTATATTGTTTGATCTTCATGGTTCTAAGGTAGTTTCATTTGGTTGTTGTTGATGCAGTTGTGTCGCGACATCCTCAGGTGGATGCAGTTGTTCAGGGAAGGCGATCATGATCCATTGCTTTGATTTGTTCTCAAGTGAAGAATGTCAAAAAAAAATTACAGTAGGAGATTCGTTTCTTCTCTAATTATTTACATGAAATCATAGAGTTATAATGATTCATCCCTTTAGATTGAAATGTAATTAACCTAATTAAATATTTGAACTGGATTAAAAGGATTGGTTTGATCGCATGTTGTTTCTTTCCACCATGATAAGAGTTTTCCTCTAGATTTTCTAGATAGTAATATATCTATTCTTTTCTGGTTAGCATGATTTTCTTGATGAAATTGTTAAATAACATAAATCAAGAATTAATTGATAATTAAATGGCTAAAAATAAATATGCATGTAATTAAATATGGTTGTTGTTGTAATTTTATGTTAATCTAATTGATGCAGATGTGCATGTCTATTCCAATTGGTTGTTAAAATTGAAGCACATTGGTGCTTATTGTTTAAAAGAATGCCAAATTAACTTTTTAATTAATTTGTGGAATCTATGATAGCTTGCAGTTTAGGTTTCCCATATTTGGAACCTAATAACAATGAATCGGTTAATTCAAGATGGATTAAAGAACTAATTTTTTGATAAAATATAATGTCTTCTAGGGTTTGGAGTTACCCTCTTTCTTATAGGTTCCAAAGTGTTCTTGGAGCTGTGAGAGCTCATTTATTTTGAAGGAAGAATTCCTTGTTTAAGGGCCAAGATCCCAGTTTCCTTGTTGTTTGCTGCTTCTTGTGATTTGATGTGTTTCTCGATGGTTGTTGTGAGATGTGGGGGTAGGGAGGCTCAGTGGTTGTGGCGGCATTTGAGGCCTATAGTTGTGAGATGCATCGGTCTAGGAAGGTGGGTGTGAGGGAGGGCACTAGAGGTAATGAAACGGGTTGATGTTGGGCTTACCCACTATTGTGAATGTGGTTGCTTGTTTAATCTCTTATTTGTTTATCTTCTTTAGTTTCCTAACTCCTTGAGGTAGCTAGTCTTTCTTACCCTCCTTCCAAAATAGGAGACGACATGTGGGGTATTCCATGTGCTTTCCGTTTTTATATTCTCAACTATGGATGGTTCTATGATCCTACTATATGTGGAAAAGATTCAATTTGTATCCCATATACTCACCATGTTGACCCAATAGTGTTTGTTAGCTTAGTTTTTCTTTTATAGAATGCATGGAAATATGGAATGTAATAATTTTATTAATAAATGGTTGAATAAATGATGTTAACCTATGGGGTTGGAGATTTCTGGGATGCAATGATGAGGCTTCAGTTTTGAGGGACATGTGTGTGATGCTAATAAAATATAATGTGTAATTAATAATATTTAATTAATGTTAAAGGAAATAATTAATGTAAATTGAAACTGATAAAAAGGAAATGAAGTGATATAATAAGTCTATTTAAATGGTTGTGTGCTTATAGGATACCTAGTCTTGGAAGTGGAAATTGTGAGTCCAAGAGACGTTAGATACAGTTGAGTATAAGACTAGGTTATCTCCATAGTGTGGTTGTGGGATATTGAATATTTTATAATTTTTGTGTTTCTATATGCTACTCCACCCCGTCAGTTAGGGATACTGACACCCTAGGGATTTTGAGCCCTGTTGAGTTTTTTCCTCAACATTCTGGTGGGAGGTTGGATGGCTGACTACCCCCTTTGGCCCTACTCTCTTCTCTTAGTAGTTACTTGTGCAGGTAGTAACAGTGGTTATTTTTTCCCATATATGTGTGTCTCTTCTGTAATGACTTCTGGTTATTTTCACACATATGTTCTGGATACAGTTTCCTAATGACTATTATAGGTGTAACATGTATAAGCTACGATTTCTTGAGGATCCTTACTTGGTGTACGGGATATAATGGCTTGAGGTTTCATACCCAAAATATGATACACATTATGCATGTTTTTGTGGATCCTGGAAACTATATGGTTACTTTTGTTACGTGGTTGTGGTGTTTTTATTGTACAAGGTGTATGTTGTGGTGTTATGCCTAGGTGTCTGTGGGAAAGCCTTTTGGAAAGTGATTCTTAAGATGTGCAATGTTGGGGAAAAGCAGAAAACTAGTGGGGAAGTAGTAGTAGGGTACCCTTGATATTCATTATTATATTATATACTTTTTTATGTGTTACTTGGTGAGAGTAGCCATGGTTAGGTAGGGGACATAGTATACATGTTTAGCTGATGAGTTAGTTTCACTTGTTGTTTGTTGTGCTTTAGTATACTTTTTTTACCTTTTCATGAGAGGCTCTGGGGAGTATCCTACTGAGTATACTGTTATACTCACACTATGTATATATAAACGTTTTTTCAAGTCACTTGGAGAAGGTTGGAGATCAGTTGGGTTACTGTTATCTTGGGGTTACAGGAGTTATTTAGGATTCGTGGTTACTATTGTTTTTACTTTCTTTTGTTACTTGCATTTTTCCCTTTCAGTTGTAGTAGTTTTTGCATGACATTACATATGTGTACTTGGGATTTCTTTAAATTGCATCATGAGTTGGAGTTGGTTGGTGTCTATCTTATCTCTCTCTTCTGCATGTGTTCTCTTGGAGGGTAATGCCTCCCATTTGTGTGTTTACTATACCCTTGGTGCCAGTCGCCAACCTGGGGCCTATTGGAGGTGGGACTCAGGGTTCACTATCTTCCTTCTCACATTGTCAGCCCAGGAGGGGTACACCTTATGGGTAGGGGTTCATGACACTACAGCCTCCTCAAACGGATCTGATTCAGTCATGATATACACGGAATGTATTAAGGGATGGTTTTAATAAACATATTTCAAATATATGGCTTAAATTTGATACTATAATTATAATATACATATATATATATATCATCTAATTTACATTATTTTATTATTAAAAATAACTGGAAGTAGCGTTTATAAGTACGTACGGCCTACCATCTCCATGCATGGTGCATTTCATTTCTTATCACCAAATAGTATGGATTATTATAAATGAATATATTCTGAATATATATGATAATTAAATCATGATTTACATTCTATAGATGGTGAAATCATAATCTAAGTAATAAGCACAACAAATAACAATTGAAAACATACTCAAAAAACTAGACAATTAACACCAAAAATAGTGAAACTAATGAAATATGGTTAATAGAAAGGTTATTAGAAGTTAATATATGATATTATAAATATGATTATGGTTATTTTATAAGTTAATAATATGATTAAAACCATTATATAAGAGTTAAAAGTATTTTCACCCAAAAGAAAATTCAAGGTAAGGTATTTTAATCTCAATTTTTTAATATGTGAGATAAATGTCATATTCAACACTTACTTCCTCTGTGTGGTGTATCTACTGGCCCTTTTAATATATTATATCATTAATACTTATATAATAATGCTATTAAAAAAATTAAGTGGTACGGGACACTTTTATTTTTTCTAAATACCCTTTTTAAATCGATTATTCAATATATGAAGAATGATTTGGACATGCACTATATAGGTTGAGGACTGGTAAATACAGTCTCATCGAAGAATCGGTAGTCTCATAAGACAAATTAGTTGTAGAAAACCCCTTCGAGTTTATTTCCAAGAAGAATAGATGGGTTTCTACCCATAGACTTAAACCATCTTGTGAAAGGTTTTAATGGTATTGGTTCATGTGATAGATACATAACATCCAATAATTAAGTATTTCCTTTATTGATAATTCATTATTTGTTATTATCCATGATATTATTGTGTCATCATATCTATGGATCCATTTCATACTCAGTTTATTGATTCAATGGAATTTTTTTAGTTTCTAACCTTTCCATATGGATTATGCCTTATCTAGTTATTTGAATGAAATGGGTTCTTAGTTATTTACCTTCCCATATAGGTTTATTCTCATTGATTCATTATTGATTAAACTTTAAATACCCTTAATAATTATTTTATCTCACCCTTGTTATGCTTCCTTTCACCAAGTTATGAAGAGGAATCCTTTTAATGAGTTTCAAGGATGTTGAACTTTTATTTTTGTTATGCTTTATTTTCATTTCCCAAAGTAATATGGGTATCATGTATGTAATCTAGTTTTCCAAAACTTTTAAATTGCTCATTACCTTGGGATTTAAATCTTTTATCAATGAAAATATAAAAAAGTAAGGAATCGACATGGTATTATGGAGTCAGGGAGTTTCTCCCATTAACACAACTGGTCTATTTGTGACACCAAATTACATAAACACAAACTTTAAGTGCTCATATCTACATTGGAATGCAGTCTTCAAGATATCCTTCTCCTTTACCCTCATATGGTGATATCCATACCTATTATCAACCTTTGAAAACTGAATGGAACCTTTCAACTGGTTGAACTAATCATATATCCTTAATAGAGGGTAATGGTTCTTGACCATCATCTTATTCAACCTTTAGTAGTCTACACAAAACATCATACTATCATATGTATTTTTAGTGACTAACACTGGGGCACCCTAAGGATATGCATTTTTTTTTTATGAATACCCTTTATTGTAATCCATAAATTTTAATTATCATATCACACAACTCCATGGGTTCTATATGATACAGATCCATCAATATCAGAGATTTTCTGGGTTATAACTCTATCGCAAACTTAACTTCGCGTTAAAGTAGGGTGGTGTCACAACCTCAACTATAAGGACATCTAGAAACTCTTTAATGACTATAAGAGGCTTTATTTCTTGAAATTACATTGAAAAATCTACCAAATAATATAAGATAGGCTTATCACATATATTTCCCATCTGATAATTCCACTCTCCAATGAACACCACCAGTTAACACTCTATATTGGAAAACACTAGTCTTATATAGAAGAAATTGATGACTTCATACATGTAATATGGTCAATCCATGCTAAAAATGATATCATATTTAGGTATTTATACCAATAAGAAATCTCTAATCAACTAATTTTACCCTATCATTAGTCTATAATTACGAAAAAAATAAATAAGCATATTCTAACCTCTAACTATCATGAATAATACTAGGGTGTCTACAAGTATATACACCTATGGTATTAATGCCCACATAAACGTTTGTGTAAAAAAAGAGTGAGAAGATCCAAAATCAAATAGGGAACAAATTGAGGTAGATTATAAGCATATCATACCTCCATCAACCATTGGATACTCCGGTGTTGGCACCCCCAGGAAAAGAATCTACCCACACCCAACTCCCCTACCTCACTAATGAAGACCTATATTTCCACACTCTAGTATGTTTACCTAAGGATGATGACCATATTAGGTAATAATTCTACCAACTCCATCTCCCCTTAACTAAGAATAAGCTTGCTGACCCGTTTTCTAAACAAATTATGGTATCCCTTGCTAATTGTAACGACCCAAAGTTTCATTAATGGAAAATCCCTCTTGATCCATTTAAATGTCTCTTTATAAAAAAATGTTTTTATAAGATTTCAACTTCTTTGGTTTTATGTTAAGAATTGTGATTGTTGTTAATATAGTCATTGAATAGTGATCACATGATTAGTATAAATATAAGGCTTTAACGAACACAATTTTACTCAGACAAAGGAAGCGATGGCCTCATCTAGTAGAATTGCCCCATACGAAGCCCATTTGTCGGATCTTGGAAAAGCCGTGGCATCCTTGGGCTTCTCCCTTGACCAAGCCCAAGCTGAGCTTCACCATGTCAAGCTCGAACGGGACCGTCTATGGGAAAAGTGGAAGTTGATAGAGATTGCCACTCGAGTGATGTTATCCGAGTCACCCCAAGAGTCTGTCACCATCGCACACCTTACCCATAGGTCTTATGTGGCAATTTTAAGGGGTTATGTAACAAATAAGTAGTACTATGTTCATGTACATTATTTTTGTATATAATAATGAATATAATTTCTAGTCATTTTTGATACATTGTAAATAGTTTTTAAAGTACAAATGGTGTTTTTAGTTATTATTTAATTAAGAAATCTATTTTATTAAATTAAGGGATTTTTTAATTAAATAATATTATAATAAAATAATAATAATATTATTAAATTAATTAAATATAAATGATCTTATAAATTTATGAATGCAATTAAAATGTTATATTAAGGTTTGAAATCCATTTCTGTCAAAACCAGTGAATTTTCGATAAATGTTGGTTTTTATTTTAAAAGTGAAAATTAACATATTTAGAAAAAAAATTAGATAAAATAAATGTCATTTCTGGAATCAGGTGATCGAAATTATCCAACAGTGAATTTTTCATAATTTTCTGAGACAGTCAAATTTTTGGGTAAAAATTAAATACCGTTTAAATATATAATGTGTTTTATGACATCATAATGACCCAATGGTGATGTAATAAAATACTATAATCCTTATGTTCTGCGAATATATGTTTTACCATTAAAATAAAGTGATTTTGGGTTTGTTTGACTTACTTTTCAAAGCATTAATGAACCCCTCAAGACTTATTCAACACTTTGCCTTTTTAAATTAATTTCCATGGGAGTGTGACTCACCTCCACATAATCAACCTTATTATTTTAATATGTTCGGACCTTGGCCTTGTAAAATATTGTTTTCCTATTTCATTTTCTAGAAACCATGGGCAAAAACCATGGGATGGTTTGTGGTTTGGATTAGTTTAATATAAGGGGTCCCAAACCTAAATAATAAAGAATTCTCTCACCTTTCCTATATAAACCCACCCAAGCTCCCACTTCCTCCTCACTAAAATCCTTTTTAGTTCGTCCAACCTCTGCCCTACTCTCTCTAGAATCCTCCCAAGGTTCCCCAAGCTCCCAATAAGCCTCTCACAAGCCTCTCTATAGCCTTTGGAAGCACACTTCCAAGTAAGGGTTTTTTTCCTTCCTTTCTCATTTTTGTCAATTTTCTTTAAGTTTTTTTCCCTTTTAATTTCAATTATCAATGTTGGGTTATGGTTTTGCACCTCCCCCATACTACCCTCTTATTGTTTGAATGATGGGAGACCCCTTTCTCTCTCATTAACTGCCTCCCATGTACACTCGTTACTATGCCGAAATTCTGAAAGGAACTTCTCTCTCTTCTTTTACATTCAAGCAATACTTTTGTATCATGAATCTAAATTCCATTACAATTGTTTGTACATGTATCTATATGACCCCCTTACTTTCCATTTCATGTAAATATAATGATACACCCTTTATCTCTCATCAAACCATTTTTATGAATTCTTATGTCACGCCATTACGCTGCCAAAATCGCACCGATTTTCTAAGCCAATGCCATTGTGTAGTGAATACCATGCTCATTTCTCCATCAAGGGTATTCACCTTTATGAACATTTACTTATTGTTTATAATGTTTCATGTATGTATTCCACATTTATTTATCATGTAATAAATGATTTTGTTTTATGAATCCATGTTTTATGATCCATGTGGAACACTTATGCATGAAATGAAATGTTTAAGAAGGGTGTGCCCTTATAGCGCTCCAATGCATTGGGTAACGTATAGTATCATGATAAGTCATGTGCAATGAGTGTTTACTCATGCTAATTCAAGTGCAACGATGGTTTACTCGTGATTCATGTGCAATAAGGGTTTACTCATGCTTCATGTGCAATGAGCCTTGGCTCATACTAATTCAGTGTTAAGTGTTGTTGCCACATTTCCATGTTATGATTATCATGCTTTATCATGCCTTTATGTTCATGTTTCTTTTATTCTCTATTGATATTCCTATTGTCTAACATTTATTGTACTCCTTATGTTATTCCATGTGTACTCCCTTACTGGGCTTTATAGCTCACCCTTTTTTTATTCATGTCCTCAGGTTATCCCATGCAATGCTAAGTACGAGGGAATTTAGTGGTCATGTAAAGGAAGTTTTCAATAAAGATGTTGTATTTCATGTTTTAAGTTTTTATGTAATGATCCTAAGCCCCAAAGACACTAAACCTCTCAATATTCTTTTTTGTATCAAGTGAAGTTTTATGTAATAAGGCATGTTTAAGTTGTAATAAAAAGCAGGGTTGTCATAGTTGGTATCAGAGGATAGGTTTAGTCATTTTTGGGATTAGGAAAACCCTAGTAAAGCCTTAGATACAAGACTAATTATAATAAAAACATCCCTAAGATTTGGTAAATACTAAGTAAGTGGTTTATCAAAAAAATACATCCATGTCTGGATACAAGCAGGTAGAGGCGGCTCTAGCACAGATATATCCTAGGGGTAAAACCCGAAAACACCGCTTTGAGCTAGACTTGAACGGGAACTGGTGCACGACAGCGGGCCTTGCTGCACTCTTGGTTACGACACTCCCAGGGGATATGTTTCGATAGATTCAAAATCCTGGTATGAACCCTTATTAAGGGAAAAATTCCCCTAAGAATATATGTTATAAAGTAGATCATGAAAAGCCTAGATTGAATCCTATAGAATCATGAGTTAAAGAGATTAAAGTTTATTTATAAGTCATCAACTTTTGTCTATGGATTACCCTTTATGTGTTACCCCTAAATTTCCTTTTATTCCAGCAAATGGCCGGTAATAGGAGGACTCGGGCTAACAACCGTTGTGAAGATCAGTGTGATGATTGTACTAATGAGATGCCCAATCCAATGGGAGTGGGAATCGAGAACTTTGTCACACTTCTCTCTCAGCTAACTCAAGTTTTGAATAGAAACACGGGTCAAGAGGAACATTCAAACCCCCCTAAGAAAGAACAAATCGCTATCAAGAGCTTCATGAGACAAATGCCTCATACTTTTAGTGGATCATTCGATCCCACGATCGCTGAACAATGGATCAACTCCATTGAAATGATATTCTCTATCCTTCAATGTTCTGAACAAGAGAAGGTTCTCCTGGCGGCTTATCGTATGGAGGGTCAAGCTGATCAATGGTGGAAGTTGATCAAAAATACGAAGCCTGAGGAGGAGTTCGAGGGTTTGGAATGGAAGGAATTCCGGAAGATGTTTTTCGATAAATATTTTCCGCGCACCCTCCGTCTTAAGTTGGAAAGGGACTTTCTTTCCCTCAAGAAAAAAGATGAAGAATCTGTGGGAACGTATGAGGAAAACTTCACAAGACTTTGACGATACACTTCTGGCTTTGTCGTTACCCCCAAATGCAAGGTTGACCACTTCTTTGGTGGGCTGAATCCTAGCTTGCGTAAAGCATTAGCGATTCGTGACTTCGACAGCTATGAGAAAATTGTCCGATGTGCCCTCAAGGTCGAAATGGAGATCGGAGAATCACAGGGGTATCATGGGGACAAGAAGCGTAAGGTGGACTTCAATACTGGTGGTCCGATGGATAAATCCAACGGTGCTAAGAAGTTCCAGCACCCCACTTGCCAAAAGTGCGGAAAGAACCACCCTGGAAATTTCCTTAAGGGGACGAGAACATGCTTCAGGTGTGGAAGAGAAGGGCACCTAGCTATTAACTGTCGGCAAGAAGGACCCGCGACTGCGATAGAGGAGAGGAATGCTCCGTTCAAACCTCAACACATTGTTCAATGCTACAAATGCAAAGAACCGGGTCATTTTTCATATCAGTGCCCTAATCCAAGGGTTATCGGAGGCAACCATCAACCTCCAAGACAGTAAGGAAGAGCTTTTGCCATCACTTCTGCCAAAGTGAACCCCGACAACGAAGTGGTGACAGGTAGGCTAGTTATTCATTCAAGAATAGCGAACGTACTTTCTGATTCAGGTTTTACACATTCTTTTATATCTCGAAAGTTTAGTAGAACAATCCCAACACCACCACAAATCATGGAAGTAAATATTTCAGTGAGTATAGAAAATGGGGCAATCATTGCATCCCATGAATATAATTCCTCCACTGTTATAATCTGTGGATTGAATTTCCTGGAAAACCTCGTCATACTCCCTTTGGTGTAATTTGATTCAATTCTTGGCATGGATTGGATTTCCTTATATAGATCCAACATAAATTGTCGAGAGAGGGAAATCACACTCCATATGGAGAATCGATCCCCGATTCTTTACAAGTGTCAGGAGGAAGATGAATCTCCTTTAGCTCCATCATCTCAAGCATGGATATTACTACCCTATGAGTACGCGTATCTGGCTCAGATGATTGAGTCCAAGGAAGAAACCAACCTTGAAGAAATGCCTATTGTGAGGGAATTCGCTGAAGTGTTTCCCGAGGAACTGCCTGGTCTTCCTCCAAGAAGAGATGTTGAGTTCTCAATTGAACTTATACCTGGGGCGCTACCAATATCCAAGACTCCATATAGAATGGATATTTTTGATCTTGAAGAGAAGAAGAAACAACTATAGGAGAATCTGGATAAAGGTTTTATACACCCAAGTGCTTCACCATGGGGTGCACCAGTCCTCTTCGTCAAGAAGAAGGATGGTTCAATGCGGCTTTGCATTGATTATCGTGAACTTAACAAAATCACGATAAAGAACAAGTATCCACTCCCACGAATTGATGACTTGTTCGATCAGTTGTGTGGATCACAATACTTCTCCAAGGTGGACTTGCGGTCGGGATATTATCAAGTAAGGGTGAAGAAGGAAGATATCCCCAAGACTGCTTTTCGTACAAGGTACGGGCACTATGAATTCATAGTAATGCCTTTCGGACTCACCAATGCTCCAGAAATATTCATGGACTTGATGAATAGAGTCTTTAGAGATTACCTTGACAAATTTGTGGTGGTCTTTATAGATGATATTCTAATATACTCCAAAACCAAGGAGGACCATGAGGAGTATTTAAGAACTGTACTGGAGACTTTGCGCAAGGAGAAGCTCTATGAAAAGTACAGCAAGTGTGAGTTCTTGTTGAATTAGGTCTCATTCTTGGGCCATATCATCACAAGCAATGAGATATCTGTGGATCCCTCCAAAACGGATGCAATTGAGGGATGGCCAAGGCCAACATCGGTAACCGATATCCGTAGCTTCTTGGAGTTAGCTGGATATTATCGACGATTTGTGAGAAATTTCTCACGATTGTCCAACCCTCTTACCAAGCTAACTCGAAAGTAAGTAAAGTTTGCATGGAGTGATGAATGCGAAGAAAGCTTCAAGGAGTTGAAAAGGAGGCTTATCACAGCACCCGTGCTCACTTTACCCACAAGTGGGGAGGTTTTTGTGGTATTCAGTGATGCTTCGAAGAAGGGATTAGGATGTGTGCTGATGCAGAATGATAAAGTGATATCATATGCCTCAAGTCATTTAAAAATCCATGAGAGAAATATCCAACGCATGATCTGGAGTTGGTGGTGGTGATCTTTGCCTTGAAAATCTGGCGGCATTATCTCTATGGAGATAAATGTGAGATATATACTGACCACAAGAGTCTTAAATATATATTCACACAGAAAGAGCTTAATATGTGCCAGAGAAGATGGATAGAGCTCATAAAGGATTATGACTGTTCAATACATTACCACCCTGGCAAAGCGAACAAGGTGGCAGATGCCCAAAGTAGAAAGGATCCAGTGATTCTATCAATGATGAGAATTGAGAAGGATCCAATCTTCTTAGACTTGGTGAAGATGGATGTGGGAATCATAAAGAAGGGAACATCATCAATCCTTTCACAAATGATTGCTCAACCATCTCTTTTGGAAAGGTTAAAGGATGCTCAAAAGGATGATGTGGGAATTCAAGAAAAAGTGGAAACTATCAAAAAGGAAAAATCCTCAGAGTTTAATGTTAATAAAGAAGGAATTGTGTGGTTTGGGAAAATACTATGTGTTCCATTAAGTCCAGAGCTGAAGAAGGAACTTTTGGATGATGCACATAGTTCAAATTTCTCTATTCACCCAGGGAACACAAAGATGTATTGAGATCTCCGAGAAAACTTTTGGTGGGATAATATGAATAAGGATATCGTTGAATATACATCAAAGTGCCTGGTGTGTTAGCAAGTGAAGGCAGAGAGGCAGAAGTCTAAGGGGATGATGCAACCATTGCCCATACCAGAATGGAAATGGGAGAACATCACCATGGACTTTGTCACCGGACTTCCAAGGAAATCCAAAGGCAACAATGCAATCTGGGTTGTTGTGGATCATCTTACAAAGACTGCACACTTCATTGCTATTTGAGAGGATTTCTCATTGGATCAACTGGCACGGATATATATTAGGGAAGTGGTAAGGTTGCATGGAGTACCACTATCTATTGTGTCTAATCGATATCCAAGATTAACCTCTAAGTTTTGGAAGAGTCTTCAACATGCTATGAATACTGAACTAAACTTCAGTACGACCTATCATCCTCAAACTGATGGCCAATCTGAACGAACTATCCAAACACTTGAGGATATGTTGAGAGCATTCTCAATGGACTTTAAAGGAGGATGGGATCAACATATTCCTCTGGTTGAGTTCTCTTATAATAACAGTTTCCACCCGAGCATCCAAATGGCACCATATGAAGCCCTGTATGGGAAAAGGTGCAGAACACCAGCATGTTGGGATGAGGTCGGTGAACGTAAGCTGCTTGGACCAGAAATGGTCGAAGAAATGGAGGATAAGGTGAAAACCATTCAGCAGCATATCAAGGCAGCCCAGAGTCGATAGAAGAGTTATGCAGATAATCATCGACGAGACCTTGAGTTTAAAGTTGGAGACATGGTTTTTTTACACATATCTCCGTGGAAGAAGGTCACGAGGTTTGGAAAGAAAGGGAAGTTAAGTCCAAGGTACATCGACCCCTTCGAGATTCTTGATCGTGTTGGGGATGTGGCCTATCGACTAGCACTTCCACCTACTATGGCCAAGGTGCATGATGTCTTTCATGTATCCCTCTTAAGTAAGTACATATCGGACCCTTCACATGTACTCTCTTCCGAGGTGGTACAATTTGAAGATGATCTTTCTTATGAGGAGAAACCAGTGAAGATCTTAGATCGTAGAGAAAAAGTTCTACGAAATAAGACAATGCCCCTCGTCAAGGTGTTGTGGAGAAACCACAAGTTTGAAGAAGCGACTTGGGAGTCGGAGGATATGATGAAGCTGAGTTACCCACATTTGTTTTAGTGTGGGAAAAGGAAAATTTTGAGGGCGAAATTTCTTAAGGGGGGAATATTATAACGACCCAATGTTTCATTAATGGAAAATCTCTCTTGTCCAGTTAATTGTATCTTTATAAAAAAATGTTTTTATAAGATGTCAACTTCTTTGATTTTATGTTAAGAATTGTGACCGTTGTTAATATAGTCGTTGAATAGTGATCACATGATTAGTATAAATATAAGGCTTTAACGAACCCAATTTTACTCAGACAAAGGAAGCGATGGCCTCATCTAGTAGAATTGCCCCATACGAAGCCCATTTGTCGAAGCTCGGAAAAGAGGTGGCATCCTTGGGCTTCACCCTTGACCAAGCCCAAGCTGAGCTTCACCATGTCAAGCTCAAACGGTACCGTCTACAGGAAAAGTGGAAGTTGATAGAGATTACCACTCAAGCGATGTTATCCAAGCCGCCCCAAGAGTCTTTCACCATCGCACACCTTACCCTTAGGTCTTATGTGGATATTTTAAGGGGTTATGCAACAAATAAGTAGTACTATGTTCATGTACATTATTTTTGTATATAATAATGAATATAATTTCTAGTCATTTTTGATACATTGTAAATAGTTTTTAAAGTACAAATGGTGTTTTTAGTTATTATTTAATTAAGAAATCTATTTTATTAAATTAAGGGATTTTTGAATTAAATAATATTTTA
The DNA here is from genome assembly GCA_963277665.1 of Viscum album. Classification (NCBI taxonomy): domain Eukaryota; kingdom Viridiplantae; phylum Streptophyta; class Magnoliopsida; order Santalales; family Viscaceae; genus Viscum; species Viscum album. Next base: position 1,349,400,118 of record OY728153.1, on the reverse strand, counting down.
ATAAAATAATAATATTATTATTAAATTAATTAAATATAAATTATCTTATAAATTTATGAATGCAATTAAAATGTTATATTAAGGTTTGAAAGCCATTTCTGTCAAAACCCGTGAATTTTCGATAAATGTTGGATTTTATTTTAAAAGTGAAAATTAACATATTTAGAAATTTTTTTAGATAAAATAAATGTCATTTCTGGAATCAGTTCGTCGAAATTACCCAACGGTGAATTTTTCATAATTTTCTGAGACAGTCAAAGTTTTGGGTAAAAACTAAATACCGTTTAAATATATAATGTGTTTTATGACATCATAATGACCCAATGGTGATGTAATAAAATACCATAATCCTTATTTTCGTCCAATATATGATTTACCATTAAAATAATGTGATTTTGGGTTTGTTTGTCTTACTTTTCAAAGCATTAATGAATCCCTCAAGACTTATTCAACACTTTGCCTTTTTAAATTAATTTTCATGGGAGTGTGACCCACCTCCACATAAGCAACCTTATTATTTTAATAAGTTCGGAGCTTGGCCTTGTAAAATATTTATTTACTCTTTCCTTTTCCAGAAACCATGGGCAAAAACCATGGGATGGTTTGTGGTTTGGATTAGTTTAATATAAGGGGTCCCAAACCTAAATAATAAAGAATTCTCTCACCTTTCCTATATAAACCCACCCAAGCTCCCACTTCCTCCTCACTAAAATCCTTTGGAGTTCGTCCAACCTCTTCCCTACTCTCTCTATAATCCTCCCAAGGTTCCCCAATCTCCCAATAATCATCTCACAAGCCTCTCTCTAGCCTTTGGAAGCACACTTCCAAGTAAGGGTTTTTTTCCTTCCTTTCTCATTTTTTTCAATTTTATTTAAGTTGTATTTCCCTTTTAATTTCAATTATGAATGTTGGGGTATTGTTTTTAACCTCCCCCATACTGCCCTATTATTGTTTGAAATATTGGAGACCCCTTTCTCTCTCATTAAATGCCTCCCATGTACACCCATTACTATGCTGAAATTCTGAAAGAAACTTCTCTCTCTTCTTTTACATTCAAGCAATACTTTTGTATCATGAATCTAAATTAAATTACAATTGTTTGGACATGTATCTATATGACCCCCTTACTTTCCATTTCATTTAAATATGATGATACACCCTTTCTCTCTCATCAAACCATTTTTATGAATTCTTATGTGACGCTGTTACGCTGCCAAAATCGCATCGATTTTCTAAGCCAATGCCATTGTGTAGTGAATACCATGCCCATTTCTCCATCAAGGGTATTCACCTTTATGCACATTTACTTATTGTTTATAATGTTTCATGTATTAATTCCACATTTATTTATCATGGAATAAATGATTATGTTTTATGAATCCATGTTTTATGATCCATGTGGCACACTTATGCATGAAATGAAATGTTTAAGAAGGGTGCGCCCTTATAGCGCTCCAATACATTGGGTAAAGTATAGTATCATGATACGTCATGTGCAATGAGTTTTGACTCATGATAATTAAAGTTCAATGAGGTTTTACTCGTGCTTCATGTGCAATGAGGGTTTACTCATGCTCCATGTTCAATGAGCCTTGGCTCATGCTAATTCAATATTAAGTGTTGTTGCCACATTTCCATGTTATGATTATCATGCTTTATCATGCCTTTATGTTCATGTTTCTTTTATGCTCTATTGATATTCCTATTGTCTAACATGTATTGTACTCCTCATGTTATTCCATGTTTACTCCCTTACTGGGCTTTTTAGCTCACCCTTTTTTATGCATTTCCTCAGGTTATCCCATGTAATGCTAAGTACGAGGGAATGTAGTGGTCATGCAAAGGAAGTTTTCAATAAAGATGTTGCATTTCATGTTTTATGTTTTTATGTAATGATCCTAAGCCCCAATGACACTAAACCTATTGATCTTGTTTGTTGTATCAAGTGAATTTTTATGTAATAAAGCATGTTTAAGTTGTAATAAAAAGCAGGGTTGTCATACTGCTGATATGCCCTCAGGGGCATCTGCTGGTATTACTAGAATGGGGCCTGACCACCCATGAAAAACTGACCACCCTAAGTGGTAAATCACTGAGACTAACAATTTCTATAACCTTCACAAGAAAACAAAATCATCAGAGACCTAATTATAGACACTCAAGAAATTTTGTCCCCACAAAACCATTAAGTATACTACTACAACTAACTACCTACTGATCAGAACCTATAATACCCTAAAATCAATGGTCCCTTTCCTTGATCTTTGATCCCAAAAAACTTGTTTGATCTCCATCTTGGTGAACTAGTCCCTATAAAATCATCTTCTTGGTCACTTCTTCTTTCCTCATCACGTCAAAGTATGTATTAAGCATAAATAGGGTAACTACGTACTTGATTTCTAAATGAAATGCTACCTGAAGACATTGTGTTCTAGAATCCTCATCTATAAAAATGTTAGGAGAGAAACATAGGAGGTATTTTAACCTAATCTCGGTCTGTCACATGATCATCCTACCTTTCTGAAGGGAGAGTAGCTCCCACCTCTTTGTTACCTTCATCATTGATGACAATAACTCTTAAAAAAACTCCTTCTGTAATTCATCCTCAGAAACATCCACCTCCTCTATCTTTACAAGATACAACATCCACCACTAATGCACTACCACTAATATCAAAATGGTCACCAATGGAACCCAATACTTATCTCATACCCGAATCAAACTGAGGGTGATCTAAATATCCTATATCCAGGACTATATCTCTTGATCGTAAAAACTTACCTCGTGATTTTCTAAAATCTGAAACTATAAATCATGCAACATATTCTTACACAACTCATACTCCTATATTGGATTGATCCTCTAATTATCGACTAGATCAGCTTTTTGAACCTCTACTCCCAAAACTATATATAAACAATTTATAGGATCTAATTCTAAAAGTAAAACATAATAGGAACCCAAATATCAATAGCATGGAATTCATTAAGATTCATTTATTTATTTTATTTTATTTATCTAACATTGCCTTGTTCAATTACAAGCACATACAATAATTATGCATGTACCTCTCATGGGTATCTACCCCACAATCAGCATCACATCACTTAACACAATTAGAAAGTTTAAATTCCTCATATTGGATCATAGGGGGCCAAAAATAAAATTTCCTAGTAATTTTCCCTTTCTTAGATCATGAGACATACTCAACATAGAGTCTCTCCCTACCAACCGATGTAATCCATACAAGTGCCTAACCCCAATCTACATCATATATATCAACCAAAAAATTTGATACCACCTATAAAAATCCCCCTACACTTATCCAATGTCACCCCTTCAGAGGTAAAAGTGAAGAGAAGTAGTGTCCCTCAAATCCCACTTCTAATAAGCCCTAGGTTGGGGAATACCACTGAGGTTTTAAATCACTCAAATGGGAGGAATTACCCTCAATATAAAGAACATGATTGAGAGATAAGATAAAGAAACCCCAAAAACTCCATTAAATGATTATAAAACTATCAATGCATAATTTATGTCAAGTTATACAAATAAAAGTTTCCAAAATAAAATAGTACCAAGGGAAATCATAAAGAAGAAACTCCACAATGAATCTAACTCCATGATTATAGTGTTTAGATCAATATCTGAAACCCTACTGTAAACTTGAAAAATAATTTAGATATAAGTAGGGTGAGAATAACTTGTAAACTTGATAGGATAATACCCAAGGTATATTTTTAAAATTTTAAAGGATAATACTAATACACCATTTAATAAATAGTTGAACTAATATAAACCTAAATGAATGAACTAACTAACCTAATATCGCGAAGGATCACTCACCAAATAACTCATAAAAGTTAGTCTAATAATATAAAGAGAAAATAGATAATGGTTCCTTGAATCCACTTCACCATTGAGTTTCCACTCTCATGCCCCAAAGTCAAACGTTTTTTTCTCTTATCAATTTCATGTATATCAATCATCACAGATCAATCCATGTGTAATGTGGGTTAAGTCATGACCTAACCTACCGTATCCTCATACTTGGATTAGCATCATGAGCTAGTATTTTTCAATATCCACATATCACCTATCATTTATATATCATTATCCATACCAACATGTATCCGACTACTGCCTCTTAATTAGGGAAGTATGGTATTATGAATGTAAAACAAACTAGCCTCATTCATTACTACTACCATGCATGACTACCACTGCATATTAAATCCTATTATGATTAGTCATCACCACTAACTAATCTATTTTAGGCCAATACTCACCACCAACTGGGTATTGTTGCACCATACTTCTGTTGAAGGGGGAGTGGGGAAGGGGAAGTAATCAATCATTTGTTCCCTCACCAACATTGATATTGGGGAAAACCCCTAAAAATATTGGTGTCGGTATGTAGTACTCAATGATGGTGGGTTTCATATATTAGTAATATAAATAATAAATATAGATAGCATCACACATACCATATCTAAGGGTTTACACCAACATAGCCAACATCACCCACAATACTACCACAACTTCTCATAGCATCCATCATTGACTTGATCCAACACTAAATGAAACTCACCATACCAAAATTTCATATATATCCCATGATTACCAACATTCAAATATGAATAACCATTTCCAAATTCACAATATTACTACCCAAAAGTCAAAACTTAAGTTATTTAATCCCATATTTAATGGAAAACTACTCAAACTTCCACCCCAATTACTTTCATTTAAGAACAATTTTTTTTTAATATTAATTCCATCCATAATTAGTTCACAATAATTTATAGCCCATATATTTAATTTACACCGATGACTCTTTAATATAATTATAAAAATTTCATATTCTATCTCTACCTTTCCACTACAACAATACCACCACACAATAGTTCATCACCCTTGCAACATAAACCACCACATCCCATGTCAAAAATACCTCACAAAATCCCAACCACATCATAATAACAATCATATAAAAACCATAAAAAAGAACCCATAAATACCCCATTCAAAATAAATCACATCCATATTTCCTCGATTCATATCACATCTTAACTAGTTCACACTATCACTTAAAATCCCCCCACATGGACACATAAATGAAATTAATCGTAGAAAACACACTAGAAGTTTATATCAAAAGGGTTAGAGTTTTATTAATTCACATAACATTAATTAAAAGAGGGATTTTATATCAATACAACATCTCTTACATGATTTGTTTCACAAAACTTCTATATTTTCACACAACTAGGTCGTTAACCATATATAAGGGCTTTTTTTATAAATGATGAATTAAAATAGAAAAACACAAAAAGGGTTCTCAATTGATAATATATACAACAAGAACATGGATTCAATAATAACAATGATTTTCAGTAATAACAATAATTATGTATAATCTATGAAATAATAACACAAAATAAAGTAAGCACATGTGAGCACACCCTTCCTTTTCAATATCATTATTTATGATTAATTATCTATGAAATAATAACACAAAATAATTATATAAACACATATGAACTAAATATAGGATAGAGAAAATATCTCATACCTCAATAAAATATTTTCGAATCATTTCATGAGAATGAAGTAGGATAAAGACTATCAATAATCCAAACAATGCTAGAAAGACCCCAGTAATACTAAATCATGATGATACTTTATCAAAATTTCATCCTCTTCATACCTAAAAAAATAAACATCATTGTTGATAATCCCCAAGATAATAATGGATGAAATCACATGGTAAAAATATAAATAACTCACCTCAAATTTAAGTATAAATATTTTGAAGCTGAGGATCAAATCTAAGGGGAATGGGCTAACAAAACTCCAAAAATTACCAATAAATCACCCATAACTTGAGATAAATAATAGAGAATGATTGAAATTAGAGGGGTAAAAAATTTATAGATAGGCTGAAACAGACACCATTCACATATTATAGCCTCCTTCATGCCATGAATCCTTCGAATCCAACCTACACTAAAATTCATAGAGCTAAGATATTAGGAATCCAAAAACCATTCAAACCATGAATATGACCTTTACATAGTGAATTATTTCTAGGAACACCCAAAACCATAACCAAAATATCCTCACACTATGACCATCGGTTCAAAAACTAAACCACCTCTTGTAGCAAAATTCTAGTTCTAAACTCCAAAAAACCTCCCTCGAACACCTCCAACTCAAAAAACTAACAAAGTGACGGCTGAGAAGGCATGGACTATTATAGTCTGAGTTCTCCCTACCATATAATTGTGTATAAATCAATCCAACTCAAAATAAAATAAATAGAAATGGGGGAGATATCTTGCTCCCAAAAATTAGAGATCGTTCTAATAAAATAATCTTAAATTACACTCCTAGAGGAAGAAAGAATTGTTTCCCCATTTATAAACACCAATAAAAATTCTCACTCTCATATCATCAAGCAAAGTCACTTATACAAAAACATAAAAGGATAAGTTAGGTAGAACATTATTTCTACCTTAATGGATATATAATTTTTTTATTCAACACTTGATCCCATTATTTATAAATTTCTTTAAAATATTGAATCCACCAAGGTCATATAGGAACTAACCCAAATTTATAATTTCTAGTTTAATCAATGAAAAGGTTTTAATTACCCAATCACTATAATTAATTATTATTGAAAAAATTATTAACACTCAAAAAATGAAATGTAACTCATTTTTAGAGATATTTTGGATTTATTTTTATCTCTAAAAACATTTACTATGGGTATGTCCAATATATTGTGGAGTATCTCATTCTGTTATATTCAATTTAAAATTCAATAGATCTTAAAAGGATTCAATGATCAAATTTTATGTTAATTATAATTTTAAAACATATTTTAAGTCCTCTTGGACATCTAAGGAATTTATCATTTCCCTAGAATGATTTCTATGATCAATTGTAGTTGAATATATTGTTTTTAGAAATTTTTACATAATCATGCTTTTGGGAAACGTTTTCAAACCATAAAAAAATATATATTGAGCTATTATCCCATTTTTATATATTTCACCCAATGTCAACAAGTTTATAAAATGGGCTACAAATCATGTTAATCTACCTTCCAATTTTTTACATGTTTTATGATTTATAAAGCATTCAATAAGTTATGTCACTACTGCAACAATAAACTAAACTATTGAAAAATTCTAGGTCGATAAAAAAAATTCTTAAATAACACCACAATCTTTATTGAGACCCTTAAAACACTTTAAAATACCTATTTATGGTATTTTTAAACCTTCATAACATATTTTCATTATGATTTACATGATTCTGAATATCATTCATCATTTTTAGCTATTAAAAATATATAAATTAATCAAACTAATACCCAAGGTTATAATTAATTTATATATCTCAATAACCCAAATTCAAAACTACTTATTGAATAATGTTATACATGATATATAAATTCAAACATTATATTGAATCAAATAGACCCTTAAACTAATTAACTTACTTTCCTCATAACACCCATTCAATCTAAACCCAACTCATAATTATTGAAACTATCCCAAACATACCCAAAATAGTAAATCCATCCACACTAATACCAAAATATCATTATTTAACCGTCCACTACATTCTACCCAGAATTTAGGTTTTCAACACACCAACCATATTAATTAAATAAAATGATAAATTTTAGGTTAAATATATTCTAAAAATGAAAATTTTAATATATAAATTTAATTCAATACACATCAACATAACTTAATTCAAATTATCAATCAATATAAAATTAAAACTCACTTATCCAATTACAAGATAATGAAAATTATACCACAAATACTAAATTCTGTAATAAAAATTATAACATGAAAACAATTTTATATTTAATCTAAGAAAAATTTATTCCCAAACTGATATTTATGCACCTCAGTTTAAAAATCCACCCATAATTCAATAAAAAAGGTATAAATTGAATACTCCATGGTTAGTTCAAAATATTCCTAATACAGTTAATTTTAACACATCATGAACATTCTTCTACATGCTTAGATATACATCATATAATTTTATAATTATAAAATCAATTCAAACAATTTTCATTAAAATTTAAATAATCACACCCTTTAAAACCCACCCTACAATTTCTTATCAATTATTACATTGAAAAAAATACTCCCATTTAAATGGTTTATATAATTATATTAATAAAATATAAAATAACTCAATTAAAATATATATTTTTTTAACATCATTTTTTAAAAACCATTCCAATTAAAAAAATTACCATATATTTTCTTTTAAAATATCCATGAAAAAAACTAATATAGGTTCAAAATAAAATAATTTTGATTAAATACCATTAAATAATTATTAAAACAATCATCATTGAATTTTTTTATGATTTAATTTTTTTTTTTTTGAAAATTTAAATTTAAATTTAATACTCATAATTAGAGAAGAAAACTAAACGTTAAAACATATTTGATGATCCCAAATGTTTTTATAAAACCATAAAATTTTAAAATCTATATCTTAAGAAAATAAGAATATAAAATCTTGATTTATCCATAATCAATTAATATAAAAAATAATAATTTAAATTCTAAAACATCATCAATATATTTAAATACAAAATTTCATATTAAAACTACCAAAAAATAATTAAATTTAAATTAATATGGAATGTTTATCCAAATAAAAAATATCATTATATAGTAACCACACTTGTAATTTTTAAAAACTCATAAAATAACTTTTCCATATAAAAATTCATAAAAAACCTTTCATAGAATAGTTTTTTTTTATTTATTATAATAAATTTCTTGAAAAAATAGTTAAAATAAAAGATAATATGTCTATTCATTGATTTTATTTTGTGAATTTAATTGAAACACTCACCACAACTCACATAAAATTTCTCGGAAACAAAAGTTTCATGTTTTTTTAATTCTTTTCTAATTCATAAAAATTGGTTCAAATTTATTGAACTTTAATGATGAGATACACATGAAAATTTATTATTTACAAAATAATTTTTTATTCTACAAACTTATATAAATAAATGTATTTTATATTTCATCTATAAATACCATTATTTAGTTAGAATTTAATTTTGTAGGTTAAATATATTTTCTTAAGGAAATAATAATTTCTGTATTTTAAATTTGGAAGTTGATTTAATTTTTGGCCCAGTACCTCTTCTATAAGGAGATTTTATTTATCATCCTTAGGTTTTTTTTCATCCTAATTCATTTTATATTCCTCTTTAACCGGTAGGTGGTTGAGTAACTCTTTGAGGAAATATCATTATTCTTTTGATTTAGAGAATGTTTATCATTTTTCTATAAAGGGCTAATTTTATTAATGATGGATGTAATAATTATTTAATTGTACATATAAATATTATTTTGATTTATATGTTTTTAGATAAATTGATAGAACTTATCTATGATAGATTTATAGTCTAATAATTTCTATGAAATAATATTTATTACTAGTAATTTATTAATCATTGCATTCTTAGTGATGTGTTTTTGTTCAAAATAATTATAGATCTCCTTTTTCATTGGGAGGTGTTTTTATATATAATAGAGATCATCTATTAAGGAATTCAGTATTTTCCCACAACACATGATATCATTACTCCCCCATTTTTTTCTTGTGTGGGAAACTTGAATCGTTAAATCCTCAAATATGGGGGTATTTTGAGTTAAGATCACATAACTAATTTGAGAGTTGTAAGTTGGGTGTATATACTATATTTACACCTCTTTAAAAAACATAAAATTTTTCCAAATTTTTGAATTTGTTTCCTTTTTTATATCCATTGTGATGGTAAATATACTCTTAATACTGTTAGAGATGTGTGTGGGTAATAGTATGAACTTTTTTGAGATGGTATTAAATGGATATTGCTGAGGAACTTTATGACATTGCTCTCATTAATAGTATATTAACCCCCACAAAATCAGTATTATAGAGGTTTGTAAGTGAATACTATTTATAATACACTGGTGTCTCATTACTCTGTACTTTTTCATAATTGTGAGAACCCTTTGAAGAGGCTTTGGAATCAAGAGAGTAATGAAAGGTCTTTCTTGTTACACCCCAAAAAAGAGCCTTTGATGCATGTATAATACTTGAGAGGAATCATAATATTTGAGAGGATAAGGTTTATTTATAGTTTATATAATTTAATAAATTTTCCATTCCATGTATCATTCTTTTATAGGCACTACAATAACCCATCAGATAAGTCATTTTACCCCTTATAATTGGGTAGATACTCATTCTAAAAAGGTATAATTTTTTTACGTTTAATATATAAAAACCAAGTTAATTTTAATAATAAATAAACTTAATTTATTATTAATATTAATTAATACATTTTGTGGATTCATATTAACTATAATAATTTTATTTCCTTTTAAAATTGAAAAAGAAATTGTTTTATTCTAACCAAAATATTTTCCATGTGTGATTTGGTTTTATTTAAATATTAAAATTCTAAATTATAGAATTATAATTTTATTAATTTTAATTAATTTTTTAAATAATTATTCTAAAATTATATTAGGGTTATTTTCTGGGATTTTTCAGAAATAGTTGATCTTTAGGTGAATAGTGAAAAATAGCAATTTTATAAATACTATCACTTTTATGAAATTATCAAGATATAAAAATTAATTAAAAATTTATAAAAAAAGTCATAGAAAAAATATGTATTTATGAATTAATATAATTAATTTATAATTATAATATTGAAATTATATCTCTATGTTTAACATTTTTAGAAATCTAAGTAATGTTTTTATTCAAACAAAAACTATTTTGTATCTTCACTTTTAATCAAGTATTCACAAGGTTTATTTATGTTTTGTTTTGGTTTAAAAGTAAAATAATTATTATTTTATTTTATATAATCTAATTAATTCTATATGAATCAATATTATAATTTATTTTAGTTTAAAATTATTTTTATGCTTAAAAAATAATTTTTCTAAAAACTGTTTTTCATTGCTTTTTTTGAACTTATATTAAAATTAATTGTTACCACTTATGGAAATAGAATTTTAGAAAATGAATTATATATTTTATATCATAATTTTAATATTATTTAATGATCTCAACTTCATTTTCATTCATAATTAATAGTTACTATGATAAAATTTTTCCACCAAGGTAAATGTTAAAAGGTTAATGATGGGGGTAAACTAAGGTATAACACTTAAAATATCTCTAAAAATTATATAAAATTGATTTTTTTTTAGAGTATTTATACCTTACAATATCCTATATTTTAAAATTTTACTAAATGGAGAACATTTCCATTATAAATACATTTATTATATTTTGAAGTTCTTAATATTTACATGGGTGACACTCCTCTCACTTATAAAATGATTCATCATATCCTCACTTATATATACACTTTAAGAAATATATCTCAAAAATTATATACAAAAATACCTCCCCAAATATCTTCAATATTTCTTAGAGGTTTTGGTCTCACAAAATGACCAATCCTAAAAGTATTAATGTGTAATCCAAATAAAGATATCCAAGTTGGAGGTATAAGTCTTAACTGAATCATTTCTAGTTTGTTTCTTCTTATACCTCTATAAAATTTTGTATAAACATATTAATTTAATTAAAATATTATATAAAATATAATTAAATTTTATTATGTTTATGGAATGGCTATTTTTTACCTTTTTTCTATCCTATGGGAAATAAAAAATGGCTCTTGTGCGTACGTGTGGAACACCACATCGATGAACTAATGTGTTTCATTTTTCATTAAAACCGCAAAATTATGGTTATAAAAATGGATTTAATTAAAATATATTATCATTATGAAATATTTATTATTATTAAAAGTTAAGATGTTGTATACCTTTTTACTCTGTCATCTGGTGGAAAATGATAGTGTTGTTTGTGCGAATGTGTGGACTACACCTACATGAAGTTTCATTTTTGACTCACATGGTCAGTCATAAATATGTATTAAATGAATAAATATTATATTTATAATATTATTATGATTATATATAGGTAAACCTTTAACTATTTAATTTCTTTTTTATCCATTAGAAAAATTGAAACACCTTTCATTTTTGTGTGCGGGCTACTGCCTTCATGAAATGATGTATCTCATTTTTTATCATCACTTTACATGGATGGTTTTAAAAGTATATTGAATGAATAAATATAAAAATTATAACTAGTTTAATCTTTTGGATATGATAGGACCATTACCCCTTTGACCATGGTCAACACACCAAATCTTTTTTGGACCGAACAAACCCAAAACACCCAATGTGAACTTAACCAATTTAGTAACTAAATAAAAAATGTATGGAATAAAAAAAATAGGTATAAAAATTAAAAAAAATCTTAATAATGTAGATATTTAACATAATTTCATTATTTTGGAATATAAATAATGTACGTGATGAGTTGGAAACACAAGGAAAGGGATTTTCTATAAACTCTTATTTTAAAGTTCTACATTCAATATTTTTCTCTTTCTTATCCATGTTATTGTAAATATTTCAATAATTTTATTATTTTTAAATAAAATATTATTAAAGGGTATTTTTAAAAACTTTTAAATTTCTTTTCAAATTTCTAAAATTGAATCTTTTCAAAATTTACCATACCATTTATTTTTTACTTTCATTGAATAATTGAAAAATGAATATATATTTTAATGCTTACCATATGACCACATTTTCCCAACATCATAGTATTTATTCATTAGAAATATTATTTTAAAAACATCTATGGTTTTTTAAATAACATATTCTTCCCATTATTTTGGGATTTTTATATTTTTAAATCATTTCAATAAAATAGGATATTTCTTCTCATATTTATAAGATAACTAAAAGTTATTTTTCTTATGGGATAAAATGCCAATTATTATGATTTTTAGGATGTAAATTAAATATTTTTTATTTTTTATTCATGTCATGATTTTTTAAAAATGTTTATGGTGATGGTTGGGTCAGATATAGCCCTCTGATTCATTGGATAATGATATGTTCTCTTAGAGGATACACAATGGAATTAATTGTGAAGGTTATTCATTTATAAGGTTAATTGTAAGAGTATTTATAACAGTGATATAAGGATGATGTCCCAATGTACCTACATGATTTTTATTCTTGAAAATTATTTGTTATGGAAATAGTTTGATTCCATAATGAAAGATAATGGGCTTAGGATTTGAAGAAATTTTATGAAATTTTTAAATAAAAGGTGTGTTTGGAAGGAAAGGTTTAAATTTATTTAAAGAACCCCTCATAATTATGATTTTACCTTTATTATTGCTTATGGTATGTTTTATGAAATTTTTTTAGAAATAAAGTTTCTTTTATGTGTAAGTAAATTATTATTTGATCTTGAAGTTAATTACTTCAAAAGGAAAACTTTTTAATGGACTATCATGATTTTCAAATGGACTAGTAGGTTTATTTTATTTTTATATATCTTATAAATATTTTTTTTCATCCCACATATTCAAATATTTTTCACATGTCCTATAGATGAATAATAATTTTATCATAGTCAATGGTGGAAGGTCTTGAATGATGAAAAATTTTCATGAATGAAATAAGACTGTAAACTTAAGAACCTATTTTTGTGGGAAAAATTAAATTGTGTGTAAATATCCACTTTTTTATATAATGTATTTCATAATTATCTAAAAATATAAACCTAAAATATCATATAAATTTAATATAGTGTAACCCCTATAATTAAACATGTAATTGTGGGTTGATTGTGGTATGGAGTGTCATAGTTGGTATCATATCAAAGGTTTTTGATAACATTAGATATTAAGATGATGTTAAAATACAATTTTAAGAGATTCAAATTTATGGTTATATTATCAATAGATAGATTTATAGGATTTTCATGTTTCTTAATCTAATCCATGTCTATTAATAATGGTTTTCCATAAAGTAAACAAGGAAAAAAAATAGTAAGGAAGAAAAATAGTGATATCATTCTGAATCAGTGACCTATAATGGTTGTGGTTGGAACAAAGAAGTTTGTGGATTTGATAACAAAGTTAACATATGATATTAATGGAGTAACCCATGCCAAATATTGACTTTATTATCTATAGAGTAACATTACTATAGTAGAAAATTTCATGAAATAACGCCCTTTATCTTTTAGTGAATCTTCTAACCCATTGGTTACTAAAGGATGAATCAATTATTTGGAGAATATATTCAACGTTTTGGAATGTTTAGAGCATCATAAGGTAACTCATTCCATTTAATAATTTAAAGGTAAAGTCTTTTTTTGGGTGTCATTGGTTAATAATACCAAATATAAATATGATATTGATGTCATTTAGTGGAGAACATTTATGTATATTTTCCTTGAGAAATATTTTCCGAAATTCTTTCAACGTTGAATGTAAAGGAAATTCTTATATTTGATACAAATGGAAGAGGAATCATCTACTGTCTATGAAATAATTTTTACTATATTGGCTAAGTATACAAAAAAAATATTCTAATCCTTGATAGTAAAAGTGATATATATTTTTCAAGATTAAAACCATGTTTGTGAAGGGATTTTGTTTCTCATGAGTTTATAAGGTATAAGGATATTGTTAAATTTGTAGATAATATACAGATGGAGTTTGTTGATTTTTATGCCAATAAAGATAAGAAGTGGTCTAGGTGTCAAACAACGAGGAAGAATCTATCAAGGAAATATGAAGGTAGTATAATTAAACTTATTTCCTATGATAAGTGTTGTAAAATTAATTCTATGGAATTCCTGAAGAATTTTGGAAAGTGTTACCAATGTGGTAAGCCAAGAAATTTGGCTTGTGGCTATAAGGAAAAGATTAATGCTATTGGTTAGACCAATAATGATAAGCCATAAGTAATGTGTTTTAATTGTAATAAGGTAAGATATAATGTTTATGTGTGTTCAAAGAAAGTCTTGAAGGATGGAAAACATCAAGACCAAAAATATAAGGGTGTGTCAAATTCATTTTATATTACATTGATTAATGATGAACTATAAAAACAAGTGGTGATGGGTACATTACTTATTTATTAAAAATATGCTAATGTCTTGTTTGATTTTGGGTATATGAATTATTTTATTTTTTATGTTTAATACAAATATGGAAATATCACCTTAATAAATGAAGTGATAACTTTTGGTGAAAACACCTGGTTGAATTTTTAAAGTAATAATGATTTATAGGAACCTTACTATCATTATATGTGGTATTTTTCCTTTAAATTTTGTTATCTTACCCTTAGTGGAGTTTAGTTTCATTTTGGGTATGTTTTATCTTTTAGTTTATCATGATAATATATATTTTAGAGCCAAATAATTCATATTTAATACTTAGAGTGAGTTTTAAAATTATATATAAGAATGATTCCATACTTCTAATAAAATATCAAGTAGAAGAAGAATTTATTAAATATATGGGATAAATTTATCTAGAAAATATCATTGAAAAGAATGGAATTATTCATATTAGTGATGTGTTTATGGTGACTGAATGTTTTTATGTATTTATTGATGATCTTTTTATTTTTATTCCTAATCGAGAACCTGAATTTACAATTTAATTATATCCTGATGATCTAATAGAGCTATTAGAATTGAAAATGTAGTTACATGAATTTCTTAATTAGGGATCCAAACACCATATCACTTCACATTAGGGTGATCATGTTTTATTCGTTAAAGATAAAGATAGGTCTATGAGGCTTTTTGTTGATTATAGAGAACAAAATAACATTATTGTTAAGAAAAAGTATCCATTTCATAATATTGATTACTTGTTTTATTAGATTCAGGGTGCTTAGTATTTTTCAAAGATTACCATCATGTCTAGGTATTATCAGCTAAAATTGAAGGAGGAAGACATTTCAAGGATGTTGTTTTATATTAGGTATGTCCATTATAATTTTTGGGTTATGGGTTAAGGGTAAACAAGTACATCCACTACATTTATGGATATTATGAATAGAGTTTTTAAGGATTATTTGGATTAAGTTTTTTGTGGTATTAATTGATGATATTATATTTTATTATAAAAGTGTTTAGGAAAATTATAAACATATAAGTATTGTTCAAAATACTTTAAAAGAAAATAAGTTTTAAGGAAAATTTAGAAATGTGAATTTTGGTTTAAAAAATTTTATTACTTGGGAATATTATTTCAAAATATGGAATAAAAATTGATCCTGATAAAACAAAAGTGTTGTAAGAGTGTTCATGACACACAAAAGTCACAAAGACTCAAAGTTCTCTTAGAATAGAGAGTTACTGCCAATGGTTTGTTAAAAACATTTCTCAGTTATATATCCCACTAACCAATTTAACTCAAATATGATGAATGTTTTTAGTAATTGAAAATAATATTGGTTAATGATCTATTATTAACCTTCCATAAATAAATGATTAATTTTTAATTTATTGTGATGCTTCATTAAAGGGAATTTTTTGTGTACTAATGCAATTTGATTGGGTAATTTTTTTTACTTTATTTCAATTTTATAAGAATAAATATCCTATACATGAACTTTGAGTTAGTGGTAGTAGATATTTATTTAAAAATATATAATAATCATTTATATTGGGAGAAATGTAAAATTTATATTTATAATAAAATTTTAAAGTATATATTCACTCAAAAATAGTTAAACATGAGTCAGAGAGGATGGTTGGAATTGAGAAAGGATAATGATTACATGATTAATTATCATCTAAGTAAATTAAACAAGGTATTAGATACCTTTAGTCTAAAATATAATATATCATTAATAATGTTACATTTAGAACTTGATCCATTAGTTAATGATTTAATGAATTTTTGACTAGATGATGTATATGTAGAAACTTTTTCCTTTTTGGTACAAGTGTCGGTATAGTCATCCTTGTCGAAAATTATTAATAAGGCTCATAAAAATATCCCGATTTGTAAGAAAAGATAGAATTGGTTAATAATTGTAAGTTTCTGAGTTTAAATTTGATAATGAATGTGTTATAAAATTTTTAAATGGGTTGTGTCTACTGAGTGATTCTAAGTTGAAAAAGGAATTATTAAATGAGGCTCATTGATCACTGTTTTATGTTCATCCTGGTAGCACTAAGATATGTAGATTCCTTCAATAATATTACCATTATGAAGGAATGAAGAACTATATTGCTTATTTTGCCAAGAAATTTTTGACTTGTTAATAGGTTAAAGTTGAGTGAAAACTACTGAAGGGGATTCGTAAGATAGGTTTAGTTTCTAAATATAAATGGGATAATATATCCATATATTTTTTAGTTGTATTACTAAATAAATCTCAAGGTAATAATGTGATTTGGGTTATTTTTAATCATTTGACTAAATGTACACATTTTCTTCTTATTTGAGATATTATGTCTTTGAATCAACTTGATAAAATCTATATTAAAGATATAGTAATGTCATATTAAGTTCCCCCTCTATTGAATCTAATCATGATACCAAATTAACATACAATTTTTTTATAGGAATTAAAATTGCACTATCAACTGAGTTATGTTTCATCATATAGTTTCACACTCAATATGAGGTATATTAAGAGTGGAAAATTCATAATTCGGTGGGTATTCTTTAGGATTGATCATTAGATTATTAGGGATTTTGGGATCATCATCTTTCACCGGTATAACTTTCTTATAATAATAGCTTTCAATCCAGTATACAGATTGTTCCATTTTAGGAATTATATTGAAAGTGTTGTCAAACTCCAACATTTTGGTTTGAAGTTAGTAAAAGAAATCCAATGGGACTAGAATTCGTAAAAGAGATGGCTGGAAAGGTAAATATGATTCGGGGTCATGTTAGGGAAGGTCAGAGAAGTTAGAAGAGTTATATGGATAAATAGAAGAAATATCTATTTTTTGAGGTAGGTTGTAATTTTTTTCTTAAATTATCTCCTTGGAAAGGTATTATGTGTATTATTAGGAAAGAAAAATTAATTCCATAGTCTATTTTTAATTATGAAATTCTAGAGAAAGTGGGATCAATTTCCTACCATGTAACCTTACCTCTGTTTTTATCCTGGGTTCATAATGTTTATCATGTTTCTTTGTAAATGAAATAAGGTAAGTGTATTTTTAAAATTTTTATGTAAGAACCATAGGATGGAAGAAGCAGCATGGGAATCTAGAAATTATATGAGGTAAAAATATCCACACTTGTTTAAGTAACGAATAACATTAAGAGGATGAAATTTCTTTCATAGAGGTAAAATGTGACACCCTGGGTCAATTTAATAATAAATCAATTTCTTTTCTTATTAGCATTCATGATTATTTTTTATGGATTCATTTTCAACATAATAATTTTGACTAATTTTTTAATTGAAAAATAAATAGTTTTATTCTAACCAAATTGTTTTCCATGTGTGATGTGGTTTTATTTAAAAGTTAAAATTCTAAATTTTACAATTATAACCTTATTAAATGGACTTTATTATTTATATATAATTTTGAAAATTATATTAAGTTTATTTTTCTGGATTTATAAAAATTAATTTATTTAAAATTATAATTTTGAACCTGTAAATCTATATTTTATATTTTTAGAAATCTATGTGATGTTTTTATTCTAACAAAAAATATTTTTGGATCTTCTCTTTTAATAAAGTGTTCAAATGGTTCCTTTCGGTTTTGGTTTGATTTAAAATTAAAATGATTCTCATGTCATTTAATATAATCTACTTAATTAAATATTAATAAATATTATACTTTATTTTTATGTAAAATCATTTTTATGCTTAAAATGTATTCTTCAAAAAATGGTTTTTTATTGCCTTTTGGGAAAGTATATTAAAATAAATTTCTTCCAATTTTGAAAATTGAATATTAGAGAATTAATACCATATTTTAGACCAGTATTTTAAAATTTGGTATTGATTTCAATTTCATTTTTAGTTATAGTGAATAGTTACCATGTCAAATTTTTACATCATTTAAAGGTTAAAAGAGTTAATGAGGGGGTCAAACTAAAGGATAAGGATTCAAATATCTCTAAAACTATTAAAATATTATTTGGTTCAGTATATTTAAAACTTAAAATATCTTATATTCTCTGTTGGACTACATTATATCCATTTTTCATGATAATGGAATTAATTATATTTTAATGTGTATATGTTTATAAGGGTTTTGTTCAGCCCACTTATAAAAGAGAACCTATTGTCCTCACTTATCTATACTCTTTTATCACTCTATATATAACTAGATCTTAAAAAATACCTCTAAAAAACTCCTCCCCACATCCTATATGTTTTTTCCTCACCAAAACACCAATCTAGAAAGGCTTAAAGTTTCATTAAAAGGAAGATATCCAAGGAGGAGTTGTAATTATTAACTGAATCCTTTCAAGTTTATTTCTTATTATAACTCCTTAAAATATATTGTAACCATAAAAAATGTAATTAAATAATTATATATAATATATTTAAATATTATTTTATTCATGTAAGAAATATTTTTTAACTCCTTTTTATCCAAATGGAAATGAAAATGTTGGTCATGCATATGTGTGGAATACTGCATCCATGAAGCGATGTGTATCATTTTTCAAAACCATATCACATAGCTTATTATAAATATGGGTTAATTAATATATATTATATTTATTAAATAATTAGTATTTAATAAATTTAAAATATTACATACCTTCTTACCCTTTCTACTTTGGGAAAATGACAGCATCACTCGTGTGTATGTGTGGACTACCACCTCCACAAACCGATGTGATCAATTTTTCATTTAAAACTCAAAATATTGGTAATAAGGATATGTTTAATGAATAGATATTATATTTATAATATTACTATGATTCTATAAAGGTAAAACTTTATTTATTTTATTTTTTTCATCCCTTAGAAAAATGAAATCATCGCTCATATGTACATGCAGACTACCGCCTCCATGAAATGTTGTATCTCATTTTTTATCACCACATTAAATGGATAATATTAAAATTATATTGAATTTATAAAAATTATGATTATAAAATTATTAAGATTCAATATATTATAGATCCATGATCCCTTTGACCATGGTCAACAAACCAAAGTTGTTTTGGACTGAATGAAACCAAAACGTTCAATGTGAACTTAACTGGATTAGGTTATAAATAACAAATTGTAATAAATTAAAAAAAATGGAATAATAGTAAAGTAATAAACATGAAAAATGGTTTTAAGAAAGTATATAATTAATTTAATTTTAGTATTCGGTAAATTAAAGTCAGGTGTGATGATTCGGGACCTGAGGTAAGGGATTTTCTTTAAAACCTCATTTTAAAGTTCTCCTTTCAAAATATTTCTATTCAACATAAATATTATTATAAAATTTTAAATAATTTTATTATTTAAACTTAAAATATTGTTACAGTACATTTTCAAATACTTATAAATTTATTTTTAAAGGTTTAAAAAGTAATATTTTCAAAAAAAAATGTATGGGTTATTTTTTAATTTATTTTAAAAAGAGAAAAAAAAAATTAATGTTTAACATATGAGGAAAATTTACTACTTATATAGTAATTATTCATTATTTATATTACTCTATAATTTTATATTTTTCTAAATAAGATCATATTCTCATTATTTTGGGAATTTTTAGTATGTAAATGTTTTCAAGAGAAAATTATATTTCTTCTAATTTTTATAAGATAATTGAGAGTGAATTTACTTATGAAATCAAATTAAAATTATTATGAGTTTCATGATGTAAATTTAAGTCTTTATGTGTTTTATTCATGTTGTTTTTCTTGGTAATTGTTTATGATAATGGGTAATTCTGATATCACCCTCCAATGTATTGGGTAATGATATATTCTCTAAGA
Source organism: Viscum album (assembly GCA_963277665.1). Lineage (NCBI taxonomy): Eukaryota > Viridiplantae > Streptophyta > Magnoliopsida > Santalales > Viscaceae > Viscum > Viscum album. The sequence goes on along the minus strand of OY728153.1, from coordinate 1,349,379,216 downwards.
GGAGACATGATGGAATTAAGATTGAAGGTTGTTCTTTATAAGGGTTATTGTAAGATTAGTATGAATATGATTTCAAAAGGTACATACATGATTTTATATAATTAAAAAAGAATTTTTCGGGAATTATTTTTCTTTTATAATGTTAAAAAATGAGCTTATGATTTAAAGGAAGTTTAAGACGTTTTTAGATAAAAGTTGTTATTTCAAGAAAAAAATTTCATGCCTTTCAAGAAACCCGTATGATTATTATTTTTTCTTTATGATTTATTATGAGATGTTTTATAAAAAACATTGGTAAATTCAGTTTCTTTTATTTGTATATAATTCATTTTTTGAGTTCAAAGTTTATTATATAAAATTTATAACTTTCTGATGGGATTTCATGATTTTCAAATGAACTAACAAATTTATTTTATTTTTATATTCCTTACTGATATTTTTTTATCATCCCATGTTTTAAAATGTTTTCCACAGGTCTTACTAATGTGTAATAATTTTTTCAAGTTCAATGGTGACACATATTTAATAAATAAAAAATTTCATGAATGAAATAATATTTGAAACATAAGAACCTATTTTTATTTAAAAATTGTACATTATATAGAAATGTTAAAAAATTTTATGTAATGGTTTTATTATTTATCTAAAACTATAAAACTAAAAGATCATATAAATGCAATAAAGCACAACCTTTATTATAAATCAATAAATTTTATGTTGATTAAAATATGAGGTGTCATATAATCTTATTTATTTGATTTATATTAATTAAATTAGTGGCCCAAATCACACTCCATGGTTAATTGATTTGTTTGTTAATTAATATCTAATCAAATAAAATAGTCCATATCGTAATCATTTAGTGAACTTGGTTGAATCACTAGATGTATATTCTTGGGCTTGGGCCTGAACCGGTAAAACCAATCGATCCATTAGGAAAAATAAATGCACCTTTAATAACCTCGAACCAACATAGTGTTCTAAGTTAAAGGTGTTTTATAAAAGCACCACATTATGTTATTCTATAAATGTATTTGTAGAAAGTGAATTGTACCATCACCTACTAGATTCTTCCTCTTAATTTTATCATTTTAAAGAATTATAAAGGAGTTCCTCTTTATTAAGGAGACCCCTTTACAACCTACTTTCCAATGGGGGATTCAAAAATTCATCCCATTTAAATATCAAAATAAAAACCCCTTTTTTAAATATTTTTAAAACATAAAAAATCCAAAAATCCCCCATCATTTATAAATATTTAAAAACAACTTTTTAAAATCAATCATCATACTCTATTAAAAATAACCTACATAAATAAATGTTTTTATTTATTTAAAACTTTATATAATAAAAAAATATCAGAGATGATTAAGGAGATAGGTGGAAACTACCTTGAACATATAACTCTAATTATCAACTAGATTCTTCCTAAATAATTTTCTTTAAATTTTTCAGTTATTCATCTACTCTTAGATTCCATTATGCCCATGTTTCACTTATCCTTTAATAAATGTTTTAGAGCCAAATTCATAAGGTATTTTGAGTTTCCCCACTCCTACATTCACATAGGTGAACCAAAAAGTGTTCCCTTTTTTCAAAATTTGTTTGATTTACTTTTTTCATTTAAGAGTTTTAATACCATACTCCTTTTCTCAAGGACACCAAACACCAGTTTCCTAGGATGTAATATACCTTTAGTGTTTCACTCTCATATATGAAATAATTTTTTACATAAAACTTATACATTTCTTGTTATCACATGTTACGTTGAATTTCCATCATTAGTAAATTTTTTATAAGAACATAAAAGCCTTCCCTAAGGATTGTTGGTATAAAAATTCTCTCAAAATTCCCTTTGTTTGTGGATCTTAAAAATTCTCAGTTGATCTAACAAAATCAACAGTTATGATCCCATATTATATAAACTAACTCACATAGTTATATCTAATAACAATTTGTCTTGATTTTACATTTTTATGTATTTATATATTCCTTTACCATTGAATCTTGATAATCACAATGTATAGTAACTGGAGACATTTGCATATCCCATAATGGTAGATATCACCAAGTGTAAAAATATAAGCATGCATAGAAGAGTCATCCTTGATCTTGTTAATTCATCTTTAATCAAAAAATCCTTCCAAAACCCTTTGGTTTCTACTATAACATATATAGTAATACGTAGTACCCATAAAATATTTGATTACTATTTATCTATTTAATCTTTATTAGGTAAAGTGGTAAACCTATATTAATCAAATATAATATAAATTGATTCAATAATTGTGTTAGCATATACTAAATCATTTGATTCTACCCCCATGAATATATAAGATTTTTAATGCTCTCTATATTCAAGAAATGTCCTATCAGCAACTCTTTCACAAAAATTTACCCATTTATGTTATTGTAATTTTATAATTTCATGAAAACCCAAAACCTTAAAATAATTAAAGTTTATTTTTTTATGCTTCTATAATTCATATGGATTTATCTCATTTTATTTTGTGGGGACTCTTTTTAATATGTTACACATAATTAATAATGCCTCTCCATATACTCCTCTTAAGAGATCTAACATAGACCTCATGGAATTAACTATTTCTATTAATGTTCTATTGTTTTTCTTGGCTACACTATTTTTTGGTGGTGTATAGCAATTTGTCACTTCATGTTTGTTCACTTGGAATTTAAACAACGAATAAATATATTATTCCCTTCCTCTATCAAATTGAGGCATTTAATATTAAGTCCATATTGGTTTTCAACCTCATTTTTATTGATATTAAACGTATTTATAAAATCATCATTATAATATAATATATAAACAAAGAACAATCTAGAAAAATTGTCAAAAAAAATTATAAAGTACTTGTTATTACCTATGGTATGTGTATCATGAAAATTACATATATCACTATGAATTAATTATAAAAATTTATTTTTACATTATATAATTGGAAATTATTTCCTAAATAATTTAATTTTCATAAAAATCACATATTTATTATCATTTCTATCCATTATAGGTAAAAATTCCATTTTTGACATGTATTATATTTTCATATAATTTACCTATCCTAAATGATTATTCTATAAATAAAAATATTCCAACAAGTAATTAAAATAAAATTTATATTTAATTTGAATAATTCAGAATATAAGTGAACTTTTCGAATAAATATCTTAAACTTATAATGAAAAAAAATATGCCTAAAATACAGACATGAACCCATGATTTTTTAACAAGCCCCACAAAACTACATTCCAACAAACTTTAGGCACATTCAAGACATCATTAATTTAAGAATCTTTACTAAGGTAGAATTTTGGTCAACCACACCCTTCCACAGAATTTTTATGCTTATAGAGTTCCCCGTATAGAGTGGTGTCCTATCATTGACTGATTTTATTCTCTTTAAGAGATTTTTGTTGTTACACATGTGACATGTATCTCTGGAATCAATCCACCAAGAAGAGTTATCCCCAAGAACATTATATTCAAATATTATTTTCATAGGTTGATCCTTTGGATTATTATTTACATAATTATTATTATGGTGGTTATAATCCCATTTTAAGTTTCCCAACTTTTCCAGGAGTATTATGACTATTTATTCTTCTTAAATTATACCTTTCCATTTAATGGAAGGTTTGGATGTTTTTATTCTCTTGAGGAATCGAATTCACCCACTCACTCTATTATAAGGACCTTGTATTTATCATCTTTATAATCATTTATCTCCTATTTATTTTTTATTTTACTCATCAATTTATAGTTATTTTAGTAAATAATTATGGAAATATATTCCTTCATGTGTTTTAGATAATGTTTACCATTTTTCCAAGAAGGGGGTAGTTTATCAATGATGGATGTGATAGTGATGGAATCATCCATGTTCATATTATTTTTCTTTAAATGTTATAAGATATATTTAATTTCATAGAACTTCTTTCGCATACATCTATTATCTACCATTTTGTATGAAATAAACTTTCTTACTAGTAATTTCTTACTCACTACATCCTTGCTGGTTTATTTGGTTCCAAATCATCTTAGTTCTCCTTTATTATTAGGTGGTTTTGATATGTATCAATGATATCATCGGTTAAATTATTAAGTATATAACCTTGAAACTCGAGATCATAATTCTCTCATTTTTTTCTAGTGTGGGAAATATGAATCATCTCATCTTTAGTTATGGTGGGATTTGAAGTTAAGATCACATACACTACATTGACAGTCATAATTAGAAATTGAAACCTCTTTATCCACATATTTAAATTATTATCATTGAATTGATCCACCTTCATTGAAATTTTTAGCATTACTATATCCATGTTGATGGTAAATATACTCTTAATATTTTTAGGGATATAGGTGGGTAATGGTATGGAATTCTATTTGATGGTAGTATATATAACCTGCTGAGGCAAAATATGATGTTTCTCTCATTAAAAATATATTTGGTACTGCCTGAGGTAATTATTAATTCCATTAGGGATACCAAATTTATAAATTTTCAATACGCAAAACTACAATAAAAAAATATAAAATTAATTTTATAGTATTTTCAAGTCCTGAAGTCGATCCCCTGAGGAAGAGTTGGAGAATAAAATGATTCAATAATAAAGATGTAAACCAATAATGAATGAAAGAATAAAATCTAATCCACTGAGCATGTGGGTTTCTAAGAAAGTTTTAGAATATAATAAAAATAGAGTATACCAAGAATATTTTATCTGGTTTCATGTAATTTTCTTTGTAAAGTTTAAATAATTAATATTTTCTTTATTAGAATTAAGCATAAATTTTCCCCCTTGGTCTGGGTGATCACTAACCCTCTCTCTCATAAACTTCCATTTCTAATGGACATGTACTTTGGTTCATTAACCTAAAACAATTTTTAAATATATATTTCAACCCATATAATGATAACAGATAAGGAATATTTCTATATATTTCATTATATAATACTCCCTTAATTAATATTCAATGTACATTCAATAAAAATATGAGATAAAGAGAGGGAATATAGATAAAATGAAAATTCCTAGCTTGAATTTAAAATAAAATTGCTCTCACACTAATAAAATTCCCCTTAAAATCATAGAATGGCCCAAAATAAATCTTCCCCCTTATTATATCCATTATAAGGTGAGAAAAGAATTAAAAAATCCTAGAGTTTGAGGAGATGGCCTAGTAAAGGACTCTACAGTAACATCAAATGTCACCCCCCACTCCGGTCTCCATGTCCCATTTGCAGCAGCAGCCTTCCCTTCTATTTATAAGTATAGATCCATCCCTATTTTGTACCTTCAAGCCAAAAATATCCCATTATATTCATCTTAGTCGTGCAAGGAGGTCCCCAGTAAAGTTAACATGCAATTAGGTCATGATTCTCAAACTTTTGAATTAAAATGTTATGTTGATCCAGTTTCCCAGAACGATAAGAAGTGTTACATAGTGAATTTTCATAATGCCTCCTAGAATACCTTTTATTTGAATCTTCTCATGACATGAAACTGTGGTTCCATTCACACACTGAATTTTTGTTTCATAATTTGAAATGTCTTGCAGTTGATCCCTTCACTTATGTTATGCTTCATTTTTCTAGTGTTGTACTGCGACCTCAATTTAATAGCTTCTTATTATTTTCTCTCTAAATTTAGTTATAAATTTTTATTTCCATAAAATGAATAAAATAATAAATAACAAGGAAATAATATTCAATTTAATTATTAAATAAATGAATTTTATATCAAAAAATGTATACATGAAATCGTGCTATCAATATTCACCCCCACCAAATCATTAGTGCAATAGGTTGAAAGAAAATGCTATTTTAAATAAGAAATTGGATTATTAATTTAAAAAAATTCTATTAAAGATAAACCTTTGAAGAGGATTTGGAATAAATAGATTAATGAGAGGTAATTATTGTTACACATTAACAAAGATCCTTTGATTCTTATAGAATACTGAGTGGAATTTAAATCATTGAGAGGGTATATAGTGCTTAGTAATTGATATAATTGAATGAAATTTCTATTACATAGACCCTCCTAATATAGTAATTGCAGTACCCATTATAATAATTCATTATACCCCTTGGAATTGGATAGATACCTATTCTAGAAAGGCATTAATTTTTTAGATTCAAATAGGTTTATTCAATTACACCTGATTAAATTTGTGTCATAGATTGCACCCACTACTGAATATATTTTTTTGTTAATTCTTGAAAAATATAATCAATGATCCATATTGTGCCCAGTTTTTGAACTATGTCAACCCACTAAACATACTCATTAGTTCATGGGCCTAAATCGGTACAATATATTAATCCATATAGAAAAAAAGGAACCTCTAAGCCCCTCATACTGATGTGGAATGAAAATTGCAAAGTGTGTCATAAAATCACCACATTGCATGATTACATGCATGTGTATGTGTAGACGGTGCGGTGTAATATCCCCCACTATATTTTTCCTCATCACTTTTTCATTTCAAATATTAACAAAATAGTTCCTTCTTATTAAAAAGAGTCTACTTAAATCCACTTTCTAAAGATATATTCCAAAAATTTTCCCATTTAAAAACAAAAATAAAAAATACAACACTTCTAATTGCATGATACCATACTCGACCCACCCATACCAAGACCCTCCATGTCCTACTCAACCTTATAAAAAGGACCAACCCCCATTCAATGCAAGGTATCCTAGATAACCTTCTTTCTCAAGATGGCTATAGTAAGACCTAGATAAAGCCCATGAAATACAGGTCCATTAGCATATCCATTACCACATAAAACTATCACATAGCTCAATATACATCTATTCATCCCCAGTTCCAACATTTATAAGTGAAATTGCAATTATTATATAGCATAAAAAAGCATAATATGGTCACTAAACATCACTTTTTTATTCCATTATTAGGGATATGTATTCATTCACTATTATTCTATTAATATTTTCTTCAAAAAACCTAAAAATTTTAAAATTTTATGGGAACAAAATTAAAACACCCATAGAATGATTATTGTCTAAATTCAATACTATATTAGACTAAATTATTCAATTATAAAAAAACATTATTTAAGAATATAAAATTAATAATAAACATCGCATCTAAAAATAACATAATCAAAGTAGTCAATTAGATAAAAAAAATAAAAGAACAAGGAAAAATTGAAAATAAAAGGTGAAATTAGTACATTATAATGTTGAGTTCATTGATGATGTTGTTATGACTATATTCCATTCTAATGAACATGTAGAGGCTGAAATTTAGTTATATGCATAAAATTTCTAGAATTTATCTATGTATTGATAGAAGGAGGATATTAAATGATATTTTCTTACTAAAAATAATTTGGGAGATAAAAAAATTAAAGGTTATAGAATTACTTTATGTATACTAAAATATGACTCAATCTTCCCATGTATGTGTAGGATGAAATATCAAGGTATTTTCTCCCTTTTCCTAAGGTAAAAACACACATAAATAGGTTCATATTGAAGAGGAGTTTTATGGGGATGAATGTATTAATCTTGTTCAACAATTCCTCTTATGACCATAACAAAATCAAGAATAAATTCATGCTTAAATATTGGGACTAAAGGCATCCTAAATATAGAAGTCGAATCCGGGTGTTTCCAAAGTCAAACTATTTCACACTCATAAGTGAACTTTAAATCATTTTCTCTCATTGGAAGGAACTTTTTCAATTTTTAATTTCTCTTGCAAATAGTCTTATAAAATTGAAGTATAAATATATAAATTCAATGAAAAATGCACATAGGTATTTTACTTGGTTCACCCTTGGTGAGATACATCCAATGATTATACACTTGACATTGTGATGGTGTAACAAAATCCACTCTAAACTCTTTTTTTATATGGATAAAATTTTCAGTGAAGTCACTCCATACTAAGGTGCCTTTTATATACAGTTATTTAGTAAATAGCTCATTATCTTCAAAGGGTTTCTCCATATTCTTCCTCCTCTATGCACTGCATAAGGGAATACATCCTCATTTTAAAGTCATGAAAGTCTCTCTACTATTATTATGTATAAATGATGTTCTTTGTGTTGTAATTATAGATTTGATATAGCATTCAATTCCAAGTTCTATTTTTTCTCTAACATTGATTAAAAATTCTTATCATAAGTGTTGTAATAATAACTTCCAAATAATATTAATAGTGTAAAAAAACTCTTCTAGAATAAGAATAAATCTATAATATAAGTTATCTTAAATAAGTTTCACCTTCACTTCACACAGTTGAATATATTAATAATGATCCATAATTATATATCATACTATTTATAAAGTAGTTGTAGAAATTATGTTCAATATTAGACTCTTCAACCTTATATTTCTCATAAATTTTGATATTTCAATGTACTATCCTCGTTCTTCTTTAGAAATTTTGGGCCCCTACTCTATAGAAAAAATAGATTAGTCAATGATGCTCTGTATAGGTCACCTTCATATTCCTTATTCTGATCATCCTCTATACTCATATTATGTCTCTCCTTCCATACTATTTTTTCATCTTCATGGAATTACTTTACTTTATCCAATGAATTTTTAAATTTATAAATATTTTTCATAGTTTAAACCAGAATTCAACTTATTCTACTTTAAGTCCGTCCTTTGGATATTCATTAACCCAATATTCACTCTGGATCTCTATTTTAACTGATAAAAGTTGAGCTATAATACCTATTTAATTATTAAAGATTACAATTAAACAAATCTTCTTCAATTATACACTTATCTAGAAATATTATTATAATTCCATCAATTGTGTCATGATGATTTGTTTCCTTTATCTATTTATTCCAACTTCTAGATCCATTACAGCATGATCCAGATCATTATGGTATAATCAGGGAGATAGAAATACACCTATAAATCATAAACTCTAGATTTGTTGTGAAATTTAATATATAATGAACATACAATTCATTTAAATGTTATTTTTTATTACTTATTTCTATATCAAACTATTATTGTAGTGTGGAAATTTATTTCATGGTTTGATGCTCATTTTTCACAAAAAAAGAGTTTCAATAAAAATCATGACTTCCTAATCATGATGCAATAAATATACTCAGGTCATAACCCATGTATTATGGAATTCTCACCTTTTGGATACTCTAATTCACTTTAGTGTGGTGGAATGGTCATCTTCTTTAAAATACAGTTTCTATTTTAACTCCCAACATACCCACACTTAATTTTCATAGAATCTCCTTCACAATGAAACCTATATGTTCACAACACAACTGATGTTGTTGAAGTGTGATATTATTACCCCAAACTAAGATATCATTCTTTACTTATTTAAATTGTATAATTCATACTCTACCTCATATTAACACCATATTATTCTTAAAGAAGCATGGTTTATCTTATCAAACAATTAATCAATTCCAGATCAATGATCACAATGTAAATATTTATTTCTTCATTTGATGGCCTTAATAAATAGATAAAACAAGGTGTACGTTCCCATTTTATTCAATGTATCCATTATAAGGGATTCTATACTTCCACTCTATATCTTTTATAATCATCCTCAACCTTCATTATCATCCATTATCTTTTGATCCATACATATCAATGATGTAGAAACAACACCAAATGTGATTTTGTGAGTGTATGGAAACCAACTCCATATTAATATAGGTATCATTATGCACCATATCTCCTTATGAATCACTAACCAACATTAATTGAAAACAAATAAAATTCAATAAAACGTTTTGTGACATTCTCCCCCATTGGGATATTTAGTCAATTATACTATAAATTATTCTTGATCTTTTAAAATAAAATACTCAAAGTTAATGTTTACAAGATTTATGGTGCATTAATTCCTCCACCACAGACATTAAAATTCAACAGGTCTTCTTTTAAATATTTTTTTTATTCCACCCATTTTACCATGAAATTTATTAGGGTTTTTAACTAAATACACTTCTTTCTGTTCTCTAGAATTTATTTCAACTAAATCCTCCTTTCTCATTAAAATATTCTCTAGTATCTTTATAATTCCTTCTCCCTCTTAGTCAAAATAAAAAATGCTCAATATTTTCCAAGATAGGTCATTTCTTGCTACTCCCCTTAAAACCGATCCACTTGTTTTGATCATCTTAAACTCAATATTTAGAGAGACCAAGCTCCCCTTTTTCTATGTAACTATAAAACTCCATCAATTTTAAGATAAATTTACATTTTATTTAAATCTATATTTTTATATTTTTACTCTATCTTTCATATTCACCACCATAATTTACCCTTTTTTATTCCACTAGTTTAAATCCATAACTCTATATTCTATCAACCACTTATAAATCATCCTCCAAACTTTTAGTATTTGTCCACTATTTTTAAGTTTACTTTATTTCCAATTTCTAATTTTTAATGGATTCCACTTATTGATAAATCTTTTTGGATGAAACTATATAGTGACCCAAGACAATTACACATAATATTAAATTATTTTTAATATAAATATCCCTAAAACACAACCCATGGATCATGAAGCTTAGTGTATTTGAGAAATAAGGTTTATATTACATAAATATTGAACTAAAACAAAACATCATTATTTTAATATCAATAATGAGATCTTAAATCCCTTTGATATTAAAAAACTTCATTTTATAACCTGATAAATAAATAAATAAAATGGGTGATCTATAAATGGTATAGAATTTGGTACATAAGTGAACCTTTCAAAATAGTGTTTTTAAGGAATCAACAAAATACTTTTAACGAAGAAAGAATATGGAATTTTATTTTAAACCATAAGTAAACAAAAAAAGTTAACCATAAAATTGTTCTTATTTTTTAAAATATATAATGGGAAAAATAAATTAAAATAATTTTACATGAAATTATTAAAGATAAAGATGTTCCCTTAAATTGGGTTCTAATTTAAATATGGTATTTGATAAATGAACGTAAGGAATGTATAACCCAAGTAAATAAAGGGATAATTAGATAGGTATATATGTAAGATAAATATATAAAACATTGATAATAATTCCATAACATTATATATAGATATAAATTTATGTGGAGAGAAAAATACATAACTAGAAGAAAAATGGTTAGTTCAGAGAGTTCCCATACATTTTTTTGGATTCATTCTGCACTTCCAATTAAATTCTTGAATAATAAAATAAAATTTATTAAAAACATGATTTAGAAAATTATTCAACTATATATGGTTTTTTATTAATATTTTATGTCATTTTATATTCATTTAGATGATATAATGAGTTTGTATTCCATCTACCAAGGTTGTTCGTTTCATGGTTCCAAAGTCACATCACTTGTAAATGATTATGAGAGTTTTTTATAAAATGGTTCCATAACATGAGAAGTAAAATGGTATGGAGTTAATTTATTAGAATAATTTAATAATAGGCTTAATATTAAATATTATTCGAAAATAAGAATGATTCATAGAGTATATTTGTTATTGTTATATGCTTAGTTCATTTAGGTTGGTTTTCTGACCAAGATAAGCTTGTTGGGTTTCCTTTAATATTATGGATATATATACATTCCAAATTATTAAATAAAATATAATATAAATATTTAAATAATTTTATACAATAATATATGAATTTATACCAACCATTACAGTGGTGGTTGAAGAAAAAACTAAAGTACGTTGTTTATATTGGTGGTGAACCGACCATATTGTGAACAACATTTTTTTAAATGAAATGAGAAGAGGTTGGATAATATATATTCAATTAAAACAATAAAAAAATATTTAATTTATTATACTATATTCATTATTTCAATATGAATGAAATTTTTTTCATGGATGAAGAGGAATAAAAATTACAAAGATCAGTTGAGAATATTATCTTTCCCTTTGGATGTATCCACTTATGTCACCCCTTAAGGCTCCATAGAATGGTTTTTAGGTAATAAAATAACTTCTTAGAAATGGGTAGGAGATTTGGGGACATAAATGGTAATATTTTGGGATATCTAATAGTATTATAAGGTGTGAGGATAAGGGGTGGTGATGGGTGGTATTTATAAGGGGATGAGAGGGGTGTTGTTAAATATAATATTTATTAGTTTATTATTTTGGATCAAGACTACCAATAGTGCTAATTCATGTGACTATATACAATATTTAGTGCATTTTGGTTCTAAATAATGGTCACTTACATCATTCATGACTCATTTATGCATGTATTCATCTTATAATATAAAAAACTATATTTTTTCATATTTCACTGTTCACAAAAAATCAAATATTTTAGAAAAATAGAAAAAAAAAATTGAATCTAACCATATTTTGATGTTTTGATTTGAAAAATGAAATCCATTTTATAGAAATAATTTTCTAAATATGATAAAAAATATTTTCTAAATAGAATTCTTATTTATTTGTAAAATACCAATTTTAATATTATGGTCAATTTTTTGAACAATTGAAAAATTACATATGGTCTCATAAAATTGTATTATAATTATAACTAAATGTAATATTGTTTTTAAAATCATTTTATGAAAATAAAATTTCTTTTAAATTCTTATATATATCATAAAAATATAAATAAATCATATGTATTTTGCAAAAATCCAAACACTTTTTATCATTTTAAAAAATATATATTTAATTCTATCATGATATAAATTTACTATATTTTTATTTTATATGATAACTAAATATTATTTTACAATTAAATAGGTAATTTTACTATTCTAACGGTCAAGTTACTATTCTTAGTGGTTAGATTACTATTTCAATGGTTATATTTGTAATTGTCATATAGGTTACCTACTTTTTATAAATACCCCATATTTTATTCATTCTTCATTCAATTCTATTTTCTGTCAAGATTATATATATTTTCATATTAAAAATTAATATTTAATTACTAATATTTTGTTTCATTTATATAATCTTATTCATGAGCATGATTATTCTAGGGGATCCAACCTGTCCAAATTTCTATAATTTAATTTTCTTATTTTATATTTTTTGTCATATTATAACACATTAAATTATTATGGCAATACTTATTCTATAAATATAATGTTAAATTCCTTTTTAATAAAGTTTTTTTGGTTCTATAATGTGTTTCATGTTCTTTATATAAAACTACATTACTAAATATGTCTCTTTTATAAAATCTGAATGGAATTTCCATTGATAAAATTTTGGGGCATTACATTCTTCCCCGTTAAGAAATTTCTCCCTCAAATTTTTATTTTACTCACTAAGATGAAAATATATGAAGTTAATTTTGTTTAATTTATTCAAATATTTCCCATGTATTATCTTCATACTTTTTGTCCCACCATAGTACTTTCACTATGTGGGTAGTCTTTTTGCATAAATATTTTTCTCTATCATCAATGATCTTCACTAGCTGCTCCGCATAAGAGAGATCATGCTCCAAATGTACCACATCCATATTCAAAAAAATTGAGGGATCTTATTTTTACTTACTCAAGAGGGCTGCATGGAACACATCATGTACTTGAGGAAAGGATGGGGGAGTTTTAGTTGATAGGCCATAGCGTTGATGTGATCAAAAATTTCAAAGGGGTCGGTGTATTTGGGACTTATCTTTAATTTTTTTCCCAAATATCATGACTCTATTCCAAAGTGATATGTAGAAGAATTATTTATCTACAAACTCAGACTCTAGGTATCTCCAATTGTTATCACCATATATATTTTATTAAATCTGAGATATCCTAATGTGATATTAAATAGTCTTTTCCATTTTACCATTTCTTCGAATATTTCAAGTCCCAAGTGCTTATGTTCATCAACTTCATCCCAGCACATAAGTATTCTATATATATTCCCGTAAAAGTATTTATATGGATCCATTTAGATTATTGAGTGGAGTATATTATTATATAAGAACTCAACTAGAGTATGGTGTTGATCGTATCCTCCTTTTAAGTCTATCGATCAAGGTATTTTCATGTCCTTGGCTGTCTAGATAGCCTTCTTAAATTGGCCATCATTTTGGGGGTGATAAGTCATACTGAAGTTCAACTCAGTGTTTATATAATTTTGGATAATTTACCAAAACATTGATTTAATCCATATATCTCTATCAGATATAATTGATAATAGAATTCCATGAAGCCTCACCACTTCCCTAATGTATATACTTACAAGTTTATCAAGTGATAAGTGATATCAAATTAAAATAAAGTGAGAACTCTCAGACATCTTGATACATCTTTATGCTCCCTAGGTGGATAAATATTGGAGAGATATGTGAATCATTTATCAGCTCATTATTTATCTCATTTTTTTATGGTATACATATTCATAACCCAAATCTTTTAACTCTTTCTACATCGATTTAGAATTTTGAGGATTTATCTTTTCTTATATCTTCCACCTTCTTCTATATTATTACATCATATCTTTAAGTATCTTTTATTTTTTCTAGAATGGATGATAGAGAAATCATTTGAGCTTGGTAGCATGTTGTTTATTCTTTTATGACTTCCATTTACATCCTTTTCAAGTTTAAGAAGATTCTATCCTTCTCGATTATCATCATTGATAAGGTTAAAGTATCCTTTCTACATAGAGAATATGCAACTTTGTTTTCCATCCCAATATAGTAATGGATTGATCATTCACAGTCCATGATTATCTTTAACCATATTCACCTGTGTATATTAATATTCTTCTATGTTAGTATATATTTTAAGCTCTTAGGATCTATATATATTTCTTACTTCTTCCCATAATGATAATTCCACCAAATTTTCAGTGAGATGATCACTACAAATAATTTTATATCATGTGTTAGATTGTTCACCTCATGAACTTTCAAATTCCATGAGGCATGGGCTATAAAATTATCATTTTGAAAAAGTAAACAATCCAAGAACTTCTTTTAATCATCGATGTATACCATAAAAAGTTTTCCACTTTAGAGTAGTATAAGTATTGATGCAGTGATAAGCCTATTTTTCAATTCAATGAATATATCTTATTATTCATTGGTCCAAAAAACTTTACTTCCTTTAATGTTTCTTAATAAGTGGGTTTAAAAATTATGAGAAGTTCCCCAAATGTCATAGACAGTACCCAGTTAATCCATGGATACTACAAATCTCTTTTACATATGTTGGTCTAGGCTACTGCTCAATCACCTTTGTCTTATACGGATCCACTAATATCCATTTTCTACTTATAACACACCCAAATAATGATACGTAATCCCCCAAAAACTCCTTTTTATTATACTTTTTATATATATTATTATTTCACAAAATCATTTGCATAGTATTAAAATGATCCTCCTTGCTTTTGAAGTATATTAGAATATATTCTATAAATACTACAAAACTTTTGACTAGGTAATCTCTAAAGACTATATTTATTAAATCCATGAATATTTATGGAGCATTAGTGAGTCTAAAGTTCATCACTATGAACACATGGTTTCCATACCTTTTTTAAAAGGTATTCATGGGAATATATTAGTTTTTCACCTTTAATTGGTGATATTCTGACTGGAGGACCATATTAGAGAAGTACTAGAGTCTATTTAACTGATCGAACAAGTTTTCAATTCATGAAAGGGGATACTTGTTCTTTATCATGATCTTGTTGAGTTTATGAGAGTTAATGTAGAGGTTCATTGATTTTACTTCTTCTTAATTAAGAGGACGGGTATGCCCCATGGTGAAGAACTCAGGAATATAAAATATGTTGGAAACTAATGAGATTAGGTGTTTCCACATATTATGTGTTGGATTAATTATCAACCCTGGTGATTTTTTGTTTTGGATGTGCTGTTTATATGGACATGGTGTGGTGGAGCAGGTGAAAAACAAATTCACCACATCAATAGTTTTATGAGAATATGGTGTCCCAGGTAAAGGGAAAGTGGTGGATTACATTAACCAATGTTGATAAAGGGAATTAGGTAAAAGTTGTATTATAAGATGGTTTTCTTAATAAAGGTAAACTGTAAGATTTCATGAAGTAATATGAAATTCTGAAATGTTGTTCATGATCACACCAAGAGAGAGGTTGAAGATTTTAAAGAAAGAGGACCACCCAAATAGGGCTGCATCATGAAAAGTTTTTGATTAAGTTTAACGACTATTAAGACCATAGTATATTCATTAAGTAATAGGTCTATATGTTTCTTGGTGTATATGGGAATTTTTATAGGGAAATGGTACAAAGGAATGAGACTCACTTAAATCATAGGCCATATGAAAATGGTGTTTCCAAGCCATCTCAATGAAATAAATCAAAGGAAATTTTTTCATGAAAGTGATCAAGATGCATGAAATGAATCAATAGTTTGATGAAGTTTTGTGAAAAATGAATTTTTTATATTACCTGTTTAAAATATGGAAAATGAATGGAATTTGTGAATGATTTATTGTTTCATGAAAGATTGGATGTTTCATGAAAGAAAGTTTTTCAAAGGAAGTAAGTTTTGAAAAGAATAAAAGTTATACAATGATTCTATATTTCTTAAAAGTGTATTCAAATGGAATTTTTTACCATAAGTTTCATCAAGAATGGTAGTTACATGAATATAATTAATAGGATCATGAAGGGTGTTGGTGAGTGAGAATGATTCACAAAGGGGTTGAAGTGACCATAAATAGACCATTACACCCCGCATTTGAGTAAGCCCAAATTGTTGAAGATCCAAAGGATTTGAATTCATGAAATAATTTCATGAAAGTTTTTATTTCACAAATAATTCATAAGAACATCAATTCCATGAATAAAATACTTAGGTCGGTCGAACAAAGGGAGTTTTAAAAAATATTAGTAAGCTTCACTAAAGGTTGTGAGTTTTATAAAAGTGAAAGTTTTAATGAAGGATTTGAAAGTTTTTTGAAATTTAAAAGTTTCATGAAGGATTGGAAAGTTATGGAAAAGTTTTTATTGGGAATATTCAATTAGGAGAATGGTATATAAATTTTTAGGCACTCATTTTAGACCTTTACAAAGGATGTCTGTATTCCTTGAATACTAGTTCAATAGGGGAAGTGATGTTTCTACAATGGTTATCTTCACAGCCAGTTTGTGTAAGAGTAGTGTGGAGGTCAACATGCACTAATCAGTTTAACAACAATTAAACAGTGAAGTTTTGTATTTTAAAATGTTCCAAAGATATTTTTATTCCCAAATAAATGAGAGAAGAAGGTAGATTATTGACCTCATGAATCCCTACCCCATCATAGTGAGGAAAGGAGGATGAAGAAGGCAGTGAGCCTTGGGTGCCGGTTATTAAAACCCTAAACCTTATAATGGAAGTGATCTTACCATGGAGTTACCATAGCTAAAACATTACATCTATAATACTATTGTAGATTAGTGGATTTTGGAACATAAACACAATGTTGGTGTGTGATCCTTGATCATAGCCCAGTGTGGTTGAACTAAGTAAAATTCTTATGTATTGTGTCATTACTTTTCTTATATTATGTAGAATTATAATCAATGCATGTTGATTGAGTTATCATTTATCTTATCTGAATAATTCTAAGATAAGTGCACCAGTTAATTGGATCATCACTTAATAGGTGAACCACAAGAGGACCCAACTAACAAGTGAGGTGAATATCAGTTAGGACAGTGAGAGTTGCATGGTTAAGTAGGGAAATAAAAATGAATATCACACCCTAATCCCCCCACCTCACGGAATCTCTCGTTGAATTCTCTTATGGGTCTAATAATTGGTATTAAAGGTTTATCTTGTGGGATTTTTTTGTTTTTAATTTATCAGATCAGTTTGTGGAGTTGAAATATATTTTCTTATATGTTAAGGGAAAGAGAAATAATATGAAGAATAAAAAATCCAAAGGAATTTTGTATAATGGAAAAGTCTTTGAGAATTTTTTTATTGATCTAAAGGATCTTAGAAGATCACAAATAGAAGTTATGAATGAATATAATTTTGTATCTACTTGTTCATATAGTGATATTGTTGGGATATCAGAGTAAGGATCCTGATATACCAAGTGATGTTGTAAATATTGAAAATGATGGGATATCAATAGATATAATGGTTGAAGTAGTCAACATATAATAAGATCTTGATCAAGGGGTTAAGTAAGAAAGCATAGAGATGAGAATGGAGAATGAATCTCAAGGAATCCATGTTGAAGTGATTAAAATAAATGTTAATAAAATAAAAATCCTCAGTCAATTACTAATTTATGTGGACACAAATATATGGGATAAAAATGATACTTGGTACAATTAATTAGAGGATATTTCTTCCAAATTGTTAGAGTATAAAGATGGTTATAAAGAAAATATCATTAGGTCAAAGGAGGTTCCAAATATGATGGTCGAGAAGGATGAATTGGATGTAGATATGGTAGAGTTAATTAAAGAGAACCAAAGGCAGGGGCAAGTAAAGGTGGCCCGGAATGATGACATTTTAAAATGGGTGTAAAAATGAAGAGTCTAAGTGACTTACTTAAATAAATTTTACATGAATTGGAAAATAAGTGTCCATGGATAAGGATCTAAAAGATAGAATTTTTCCTCTCAAAACACAACTAGAAGATAGGTTAAAATCTAAAACAAAAGAAAGTTCAAGTATGAGGATGATACCTTCCCAACTAGATAAGAATAATGGGAATATCAAAGATATTTAAAGGTGGTTGAAAACCTAAAATAAGAAGGTGATAATACCTCTCATGGGATTATAAATAAATGGAGTCCGAAATTTTGAAAATATGGATTAAACAAGAAAGAAAAATAATATTTCCAAATTTGAAAGAGAAAACTCTCGGAGGAAGGTAGTCACTAAGTGATACTATTGTGTAATCATTGGACATACCATGAGTGTTTTCTTGGAATTAAATGGGACTAAAGGAAGAAACTAATCTTCTATAATAACATCTCAACCAAGGAATGACTATACGAGGTATGGTTTTTATGTGAAATGCTTTATCTTTTCTAACTATGTTCATATGGATAAATATTATAGCAAAAAAGATAGTTGATAGTGTCGTAAGAAATTCCTCTATTCATATGAATGATGGGAAGATTGTTTTCACTGAAATAAAGTCTCTTATGCTGGAAAATAAATTCCATTCCAGAGGAAAATAATGAATCTCAACAAAAGTTACATTAAACACTAACATTAGCTTACTCATGATATCCTTCCTATAGAGAAATAAAGAAATATATAATAATAATAAAGAAGCTAACCCAATTTTGAAATAGTGGATGAACATGAAAAGAATGATCCACAACAGAATAAAACATATGAGGTGTCTCTATTTACATTCAAAGAGGATATATGCGAGGTGTTCCTAAGTGGGATTTAAAAATATACCATAAGAAAAGATAAGAATAGAATAAGTGGAGTTCCCAAAAAATGGAAAAAAATAGTTTTAAGAGGAGTTAAAAATACAATATTGAATAGAAAGGTTCTTGGAAAAATAAGAAAAAGACTTGGAAAACTAAATGGAATCCAAAATCCATTCATGTGAAAGATACATCCTAAAAAAATACATGAATTGTGAAAGTTGATATATCAGATAGGTGTAAAAGATCTTCAAGAACATGTGTAGAAAAATATTCTAATCATTAATGTGTGAGGAGGTACATGTCAGTAAGAATACCCAATGAAGAGTATTTTGTGAGTTGGGATATGAAGAAAAGTAAATTCCCAATATATGATAGGTAATGTCTAAAAACATCTAAAATGATGTTTGAGTTAGTGGAATCACTCAAAGTAGAGCTTCTTGTAAGGCACTGAAAAAGCTTACCATGAAGAATGATTAGGAATAGGAAGAGGTTGACTAAGTAATGGAATTATTTTCCTGAAATATGAAAAGTTGAAAAGGATAGTTTGATATCGAAGGGTTGGTTTATCAAGACCATACTTATTCCTCAACTTAAGGAATTGAAACTATCTTCTCACCCAAGGTGTTTAAATTTTATTAACTACTATTAAAGTGCTTTAGGTTTTAGGGGAGATATGATCCATAGGAAATTACAACAAAAAAATAAAAAAGAGATGTTTTAATGTTCTATATAGTTAAAACTAATTAAAATTACTACAAGTGGAAATTTTTATATATCTACAATTGAAATGAATGATAATAGTATAATAATTAGAGCAGTAATGAGGAGTCCCAATGATTGGTATTAGAAGTTGTATTTCATTTATATATCTGGTGATGAAGATGAGAAAGTTAGGGGGTTTGACATTAAAATATGATAGTTGGTATACATAATAAGAAAATAAAGAAACCATGTGGGTAAGAGAAGAAATTTTTTACCAAGTAAAATTTAGGTATTGATCTATAAAGATGAACAAATGAGTCATCATTTCAATATTTGGTGTCTAGAAGGATTCAAATAATGGTATCATCTATCATATTGGTATCAATGATAGTTGGTATAAATCTAAATGACTATTATCTACTTGGTGTCTATAGATGTAGAATAAACCTCTAATAATTCCTTGAAAGAAGCTAATGTTCTATATCTATTTGATATTTATGGAATTAAGTGAGTGAAATGGATAGTGATGGTGCTATTAAATATACATCTTGTTTCCTATACCAAGTCTTCACTCAATAATATTAATGGTTTTTTTTATGTCTATTTGATAAGTGGTAAGTCCACCCAATTAAAATCCATGTGAATACATATTCATCTTAAAGTTGTTTTAGGGGTGGAGAGTTTTCTAAAACCTATAGTAACTTGAAAAGAAATGATTCATAAAAAAACTGGGTTTGTGAGTCACACCAATGGGCCTAAAAAAATAATTAGTTTTATATCATAAGGGGTAATTGTCTATCCTTATCAAATTCAAAGACAATTTTGATAGAAGGTGGAAGTAAAAATACCCCAGTACACATCCTTTATAAAGGATACATATTTCCATGATAGAATTAATGATCTAAATGGAATATAATCATAAAATATTGTGTTGTCTATAATCAATAAAAAAGGTTAGAATGATATAAATATAAAAATATCATCCATGTTTACCAAGGTATGAGTTATCTCGTGATTCTATATCTAGTTCATATAGTAAAAAGTATACTTTGGATTTTATCTCAAAGAGGGATAAGAAAGGATCATGAATCCATGCATAGTGTCTACCAAACAAGAAAGAATTATGAATACATGTGTGTTCCTTACCACCCCTTCATAAGGGGATTATGAATTTAAGGTTGTAAATATGATGTTGCTGAAGGTGTTTGTTGAATAAAGATAAATTATGGAAAGTGTTCTTGATTAAATCAGTTTCTTGGTGGGGTGGAATAAGTGGTCTTCTCATGTTCCATGCATTTTGAAATAGTTTATATTGATTTAAAACAGAAATTAATAATTAGTATTTTTATTAATGGATATTTGGAATCAAAATAGGTTTATTAGGTGGCATTAAGATATATGAAAATTAATCATGGAAGTGTTTCCAATAAAGAGAAAGTGGGTATTGTTGGAAACTAATAAAAATTGGTGTTTCCATGTGTTATGGGATGGATTCATCGTAAACCTTGTCATTGTCAACCCTGTAGAGTTGGTGTGTTGTATGCAGTGTTTCAATTCACATGGTGTGGTGGATTATATTGGATTTTTTGTTCACTATGTCAATAGTTGCATGAGAATATGGTTTTCCTGATAAAGGGAAAAGTGTTGGATTTTATTAAACAATATAGATAAGGGGAATGATTTAAAGTTTAATGAGAATACGGTGTTCTTGGTAAAGGGAAAGTAGAGGATTGAATGAAGTAATGAGTGATCTTAGAATGTTGATCATGATCATAATTAGAGATGGGTTATAGATTTAAAATAAATAGGATCACCCATACAATTCATCATTATGAAAAGTTAATGGAGAAGTTATAGGATCATTAATACCTTGATATATTTAGGATATAATATTTGTGGAAGTGTTTGAGTGACTATGGAAATTTAGTTCAGTAAAATGATGTCACAAAAGAAGAATCTAACAAATCAGAGGTTTTGTGAACATGGTGATTCCAATATATCTCAATGAAATATATAAAAATAATGGTTTCCATGAAAGTTATTGAGTTTCATGAAAGGAATCAATAGTTTCATGAAGTTTCATGAGTATTATGTTTCATGACTGACTCATCTATATATGTAAAATGTATAGAATTTAAGAAATATTGATTGTTTAATGAAATATTGTTTGTTTCACAAAAATAAATTTCCACAAATTTAGTTAGTTTTTTGAAGGTGAAAAGTTATGAGAAAATTCCATGTTTTTCAGAAGTGTATAAGAACAAAAGTTTTTCAAGAATTTTTTTTAAAAAAAATAGAGTTACATGAACATAAAGAAGATTTTCCTAAAATTTTGTGGTGAGTGAGAATGTTTTGTAAAGGGGAGGAAACTTCTATAAATTGTACACTAACCCCCTCATGTGAGTAATCCTAACTCATTAAATATATAATGTCTCTAAATTCATGAAATATTTGTGCAAAAAAATTTATTGAATGAAGAATTCATTAGAAAATCGGTTCTGTAAACAAAATACTTAGTTCAGTCAAATCATCTGAGTTTTGTAAAATTTTAGTAATCTTTACAAAAGATTATGAGTTTTATGAGAGTGAAAATTTTCACAAAGTATTCTATAGTTTCATGAAATTGTAAAGTTTTCTGAAGGATTTCAAAGTTTCGTGAAAGTTTGTATTGGGAATTCACATCAGTTAAATAGTATATATATTTTTTCACTCATTATTGACCTTTATAAAGGAATTTATTATTCCAAAAAGACTATATCAACAGGGAAAGTGAAGATGCTACAATGGTGATGTTCACAAATACTTTGTGAAAGTGCATTGTGGAGGCCTGATTAGTGCGAAAATAATCAGACAGCGAAGTCGTGAATTTGAATATGTTCCAAAGATATTGTTTTTTCTAAAGTAGTGAGCGAAGGAGAAATAAGTAGGAGAAGTAAGCTCATGAAGTCCTACCCCAGCACAATGGGAAAAGATGAAGGAAGAAAGCAGTGAGCCATGGGTGGCAATAAGACAAACCCTAAACCCTTATAAATGAAGTGATCCTAGAACTGAGTAACTATATCTAAAAAATTGTATCCCCGAGACTCAGGAATATTTATGGATTATATCACATCGACACAATATTAGTGTGTGCTCCATAGATGTAGCCCAGTGCGAGTAAACTATAAAAATTTATTGTATCTTGTGTTCTTTATTTTATAATATTATGTGTGATGATAATAACTATATGTGGATTAAGTGATCATTGATCTTATCTAAAAAATTCTAAAATAAGTACACAAGTTAATTAGATCATCACTTAACAGGTGAATACAAGAGTGGCCCTACTAATAAATGAGTTCAAGATCAATTATTATAGAGAGAGTTTCATGGGAATGTGGGAAAACACAAATGATTTTCATACCTTGATTCACCCCCCCCCCCCCGCCCCACCCTCTTGGGTAATCTCTCACTAAATTCCCCTATGGGTGTAATAAAACCCATGTCCATATTCTCTTGTAACTGCTTCTTCAGTTCATATAACTTAATGATGGTCATTCTATAGGGATTCTTGGATATGGGCTGACATCCATATATAATTTTAATCGAAAAGTAAATCTCTTTGTTAAAAGGAAGACTAAAAACTATTAAAGGAATACATTAGTATAGTCACTCACATTGGAAATGTCTTCAAGAATTATTTTATCCTTTATCTCAATCTTTTGAGATATATATAATTTCTCATAAAACAATAATATCGATTATTGAAAAAAAAATATTCTAATGGATAATCATCACACTCCTTACACTAAAATAGAATATGAGGATTATTTGAGATATGAAAAGTGATTTCCATCTTCTGATATTTGATATTGGATTTATATAAGGATATACATTACATGCCTAGTATAAAATCAAAGACCAATAAAATAAGTATGAAAATATTTTTTAGGAGGTTCAATCAGAAAACATTGACTGGGGAGGATTTATGTATTGGGGATGCAATAATTTCACTGTTTCTTATTCTCCTGAATAACTTAACCTCCATGTTTTGTGGTGGTGTAGGAATAACACTACTAAACTTTTCAAATATCAAAGAATGTTTAGAACTAGAGTCACATAATATGTTCTCTATTCTTGAACAAATAACTAGAAAACCTGTCAGCATTAGTAATAACATAATCCCTTATTTTCTATCAAGACATTGGAGAGTGTTTGAAGAAACCTAATATAAACATAAATTAAATAATAAATTAATATAATGATTTTAATAATACATTTCACAAATATTCTCCCAACCCAAGGACCTAAAGTGTTTGTGTCTGAGAGATTAGCTACATAAATAACTTATTTTACCACACCTAAAAACATTATCCATAATTTTTCTCCTCTAAACCCTTTATAGACATCTCACATGATACAGTGATATTTGTAACCTAGGTATTAGAAATATATGAAGGGGGTGAGTTCAAAAACTAATTAAGTTAAAATACTTATCATAAAGGATTAGATCATAAACATGGATAAAATGAGAAAGATAAA
The DNA here is from genome assembly GCA_963277665.1 of Viscum album. Taxonomy (NCBI): domain Eukaryota; kingdom Viridiplantae; phylum Streptophyta; class Magnoliopsida; order Santalales; family Viscaceae; genus Viscum; species Viscum album. The sequence continues at coordinate 1,349,354,645 of OY728153.1, read as the reverse complement.
AATAAAATTATATATTATCAAAAGACTATGGATGGTAATCATAAAACCTTATAGACCAACATAAAATAATAATATCATTAAGAAACCGTAAAGTAAATGACATGGATTAAAAACAGATATCAATAATCATAATCATTTGATCATGATATAAAAGTGTATAATACATTAAAAAGTAAATCATGAAAACTTTTAATTATATGATAAATAACATGAAAAGATAGCACAATCATAATCCTAGGATTTCTAAACCTTGTGAACCTAGCTACTCACCAACCTGTTCACATGTAAAATTATGAGTAGACTTTAACACCTTCGCACTATCCATTTTTGAACCTAGAAACTTACTAACCTATTCACATGAAAAATTATGAGTATATCTTAGCGTTGTTACACTCACCCTTTGGGAACCTAGAAACTTGTTAACCTATTGATATAACATTTTTATATCATTATATATAATCCTTAACCTAATGTATTATGGGGATAAACAAGTCCCACCCATCTCATAATCCATACATTTATGTGCCGCGTGAAAAAAATCAATATAAAAAAATAACCCTTATAAATAAAATAGGTTTCATGACATTCTCAAATAATCGTATAAAGAACCCATGGAAATAAAATGAATTTAATACAATATCTAAACTTATATCATTTGAATTTAATAAGGAACCCATATAAATATTATGGGATTCATACAAATCTAAATGGGAATCAATATGTTTTTATAAAGAACCCATGCATATAAAATGGGTTTCATAAAACATCCAAATAACATCAAGAATTAAATTTCTTGATATCGAAAACTTGATTACCCAAAATAATTACATAATTAAATAATAACATAGGTAAAAACAAGAAAAATAACTCTAATCGAGGTATATCACCCTGAAGATAATGAAAATAAAATCAAAAAAATATCTTCTTTAAAAAAATTGTATTCGTCATTGTAAAAGTCATGGTTATCAGGGGACTTTCATAAAAACTCCTTTGATTTTAAGAAAAATTAAAAAAACCCTTTCATAGAAATTGAATTGTTTCAAAAACACTTTCTCCCCATAAGTAAAAAATAGAACGTCATTTAAAATATAAATTCATGGAAAAATGAATTTCAAATAAGAAATTGAATAACTCAAAGAAAGTAGTTTGAGTTACCAAGTCCATTTTGAAGTCATAATTCATGGATAAAGGGAAATAGAATACTTTTTAAAACCTTATTATAAAGAGTTCCAAAAAAATAACCTTTAAGAACATTAAGTATTTAAAAAGTAAAAGTGGGAATAATTTGAAAATGTTTACTCTTAAAATGATCTATATAGAGTTTTTAAAAAGTGGTAGAAGAAATAAATTGAAATTTAAAAAACAAAATCTTTAATAATGGGAACATGAAAAAGATATAAATTTTTAAAAAAGTTAGAGTGAAAATAATTATAAAAAATTTAATTTTTAATAAATAATATTTAATTATGGAAAAGGGGTATAAGGGTTATCAAATGAAAATGCGGAGTGGATGATAAAACCTTTTATTTTTGAATAATGGGAAAAAACTTTTGATCACTTTGAAATAACCATATTAAAACCCCGCATAATTAAAAGTGTATTAAATTTTATATTTTAAATGAGATAAATAATCATGAAAATTATATAAATTAGTTCATATTAGTTTTCCAAAAATAAATGAGAACATTTTTAGGAAGTAAAATATATACATGCAATAAAATATCCATTAGTAATAATGGGAGTTATTCTTACCAATGATACACTTTTATTTTAGAAAACATTTAATCAAATAATCATATATTAATAATGAGAATTAATTTTCCCATAAAAAATGTGGAAATACAACATAGAATCATCATAGGTTATAGTATATTAGTATTCAAATATTATATTCATAGAAGAGTGATTATGATGAGATGAAAAGATTCAAGTCACGAAAACACCTTAATACCTTTGTAACTTTTGAATCGAAAACCCATGAGAGGTAGAACATTAAATAAAAACTTTTATATCATGAAATATAATAAAATCATGATACAAAATAAAATTTATGTATTATTTCAACCATTTAAAATAAAACATGGTGTTTATCATAAACATTTCGCAAGGGAATCAAATTTCATACAAAGAAACCATTATAACTTGAGAAGTGAGTGTATTGAAACTACATGTAGGAGAGATTATTAAATGAAAATTTATATATCATTAAAAAGGGTGGTTTATGATAAATTAATTCATTTTTTCAGTATATATACAACATCAAAGAGAAATAGGTGCATATTCCTCAAATAAAGTGAACGTTAGATAACAAACTCTTACCTGTCTTCCTTTATTAGTTGATGACAATCTAACCTACTATAAAACAAACATAAATAAATAAATATAATATTTAATAACCCTACTCATAAATATTAACATTTTATAATCCTTATTATTACAGATATAATTAAGTGCCTTCATGTGAGTCTTTCATGGGAAATTCAGAAGATCCAAACTCTGTGGGGAACTTTTATATAAGGGAAATATGGTAATGAGAAGGCCCAACGTAGAAATATATCTTAATATATTTGGAATATGCTTCAACCTCACTTCCAAACTCTTCAACACAAATCCCTCTAGATTTTGGGATGATGTGATATCAACTTATGGCATACTAATTGGATGGGCACTGATCTTGGGTTCTTAGGATGTCCAGTACCAGACATCATGATCAAACAAGAAAGTTCTTTTCCATGGTTCATTCGGGTAGTGCTAGATAAGTATCAACAAGAATACTTTAATCAAATTGAGATAAATTAATACCTAGATAGGTGTGTTTTCATTGTGTCTTCCTATGGTATTTTTTCCTCCAAGTATTACTAGGATTTGGTGATAGCACACAACTTGACTGACCCCTAGGGAGAGATATTTTGGCCTAATGAGATCCCTACCAAATTTAACTTTAAATTGTGGTGATTTAGACATAAATATCTTCAAACATATGAAAACATAAAGCATCTTAGAATTAACTTGGCCTTAATATGATACTATTACGGTATCCCCAAAGAATATTTTGTAGATCAAAGGATATTGGGCATGTTTCATCTAGAAATTTTTTGGTTTCTTCATCAGCCTTCACTCCTAAGGTATTTTGAGTGCTTCCTTACTAAATATGTGGTTTTAAGGGGCTATCTCTTCTATTATGTAGAATAAATTTAGGGTTTTGATCCTCATCATGGGTTTTTGGTGTATCTAGAAGGTGAGAAAAAAATCTCACCATGAGTCTTATCCATGTAGTCAAACAACCATCATCTAGAGAACCAAAAACATACTTATTGATTTCACTTATTTTATCAAGAACTGGTAAAATTTTCCATATCTTTTTTCCCTTATCACTTTCTCCTCCTCTTTTCCTTAGCTGCACAGACCACAAGGGATATAGATGAGCTGGTAACCTCATCCTCATGGCTCAATCTCAACACAGATGATTCCTACGTCATAGGAGACATGAGGGGAGGGGGTGATCTGGGACTCTAATGGTTCTATCATTCTAGACTTATTGGCCTCCTTCAGTAGAGGTAACTCCTTATAAGAATAAGAAGAGGCTATGTATATAGTCTTATCCTTATGTATACAAAAAAAATATTCACTTGGTGACAGTTGAAACTGACACCCTCATTCTCTATAACTCCCTCTTTGGTTGTGGTATATCCTCCTTGTCCATATATTATATCAATAGAAGGTGTAAGAGTCTCATTAGAAATAATTTGGATAATATATATACATGGAGATAAGGGAACATGGTGGCAGGATTTCTTTATTTTAATGTTGTCTAAGTAACTTACGTCTCTGTTTTCTCCAAATTGGGATCCTTTCCTTTGGAGAAGGTGAACTTAGTGATATGAGATACTCTTGGTTTACACTACTACAGACCCCCCCCCCCCAAGCTCTTAGTTTCCTTCCCATTATGTAGGTTATTGTAACTCTTTTTTCTACAGTAATAAAAATGTTTCTATTTGGTGGTAACATCTTATTTTGGTAATTTTATCAAACAAAAATGTTACTTTATTAATAAATTAAATACTTCATATTATATTTTAAAAACCATATAATAATCCTGATTTTATTATATTATTATGATAATATTAGTTTTCATTTTCCTATAGTTATCCATAATCATATTTCAAATCATTGTTCATGTAGGTGGGTAAACTAACTCAAACTTGAAAATGATTTAACTCAATTGGTTAGTATGGTTAATGATAGATAAAATATTTTAAATAATTTTACTTTGAATTTTAATGTTATTAATCCCAATAAAATTTTATTTTATAATGAATTTTCATGGTTTTATGTTTTAGAATTATTTTGAACTTAATTGGAAAATGACCTAATTTTGGATTTTAACTGTTTTAATTTTATTCTATATTTAGACAATAAAAATTTCTAATTTAGATTAAATTGTGTAATTACTTTTTTATAAGATTCTATGTTCATTGGGATACAATTCAAAAAAATATACCTACAGCCGAATCCAAAATTTTTAGGCCCAAAAGAAGCATACAAATCTAGTCTTAGAATCTGTGAACTAATATGGATATTTTTTAACATGGGAATATATCTCACAAATTACAGGCCCAATTGAGATAAATTTCACATAAAAAATATATTTGTAGGAAAAACATTTACTATTGTTTCTATGCATGATTTTTTCTATTCAAATGTCATAATGACATGCTAACATGGTGCATTGGAATAAAAATAGTCAACCAATATGGAATAAATATCATGAGTAAATAAGGAATAACTACTTATTTATTTGTCCAGTCAAGCTGAAATTTTATGGGTACATGATAAATACATAGTAGAACACATTCCTAGGAGAAAACTTCTCTAAATTCCATAATTTAATTTTTATAACACTAAAAATAATTATTATTAAAATTATGTATTGAAAATTATCTACCCCTCTCCATATTAATTTGTATTTCCATAACCTTTATAGAGATTGGGCCCTACACTAATGATTTGGATGAATTTATGTTTTAGTTTAGTATCATGTTTTGTTTTATTTTATTTTCATTTTATATTTTAATTTTTTGTTTTAATTTTTTTTACTTGTTACTCTCTTATTATATCTCTCTTTCATTTTATCTCCTTGTTTCCTTCTTCACTATGAACTCATATGATCAAGATAATGAGTAGTTAACCCGAGGAATTTCTTGGGTGTGTTATCCGGTGATAAAACCAAGTTTTTGAATATTCATTATTATTTTTTCTTATTTTCTTAGAGTTATTCCAAGGGGGTATTAGTGGGAAAAGAGCCTTTGTGTCTCCACTTTCCACCCAAGGTTTAGCTTTTTCTTCTACAATATTTTCCCTTGATTTAAGTGGTCAATGTGTGGTGTAGTCAATCAAGTGAACTATATATTCACAACCATTGTAAGAATAGTATATTCACACTTATTATGTATTGTGATTATTAATTAAATTTTAAACTAACAATAAGACAATGAACATTCACTCATGGTGATTATCTCAAGAATATATCCTTTCTTTATAACTTCATTATATTTTCACTCATTTTATTTTAATTACATATGCTTGTTTAATTTTAGTATTTAATACTAAATTCTAAAACCACCATTACTTCTAGTTTTATTTCATAAATATAAAATATAAAATATAAAAAAAAATTGAATTAGAATTAGTGTTTTATTGTTCATAACATCTCTCAAGATAATTTCCTAGGTCAACCCATGTGCTTCACTTAGTTAAAATAATAAATATTTTGAGAGTGTGCATAATAAAGATTCATAAAAATTGGGGATTCTTCTGAGGAACCAAGTGTCCTTCACTCACTATTTTTATTTATATTTTGTAAATACTGTTCTATTCTTTAGTTTAAAAAATTAAAAAATTATATTTTTTAATTAAGTATTTAAATTCCAATTATTATGCATGGACTGACCAATATCATGTGCAAGAAGAAGTTTGCAATGATTTTGAAGCTTAGTTGCAAAGGATAAGTGATGGAATGAAAAACCTGGAGTGAAAAATAGAGTGGATAGCTGAATATGTAGGTTCATCCCAAGAGAAAAAACTTAAACCAAACCCATAAATAGAACATACGATAGAAGAAATTTTATAGATAATTTTTTTGTTAAAGAATTTGAGACGGTTGAGAAGGGGATACTAAATTAATTTCTATAATCATCCCACACTCAAACATTACTTGAGTAGTTCCTTGAAGAAAACATGTTAGAAAATATACTTATTATAGATCAACATTTTTTGGAATAATCATGGAATTACTTTGTTGAAGATAACAAGAAATGTGATCTTATCATCTTTAATAATTAAAAATACTCACCTATCTGCCTCTCTCATTCATTTAAAGATGGCAATGAAGATACACCAGTTGATATTGAGTTATCACTAGTCCCCCCAAAAGAGATCAATTTCCAAGTTTAATTACTTAAGAGGGAATATTTTTTATTTATTCTTCATGTTTTAATATTATTTAAGGTGAAGTGTTTTTTGACTTATCTTTTGTGGTGTTGATGGAAAAAATAGAGCACCCCTATCTTCTTTTCCCTCCCACTCTACACCACAAATTCTATCTTTATTCTTTATTATAGGATGGTAATTTTCTTATGTTACTTGGGGTTCTCCATTCTTGGTGTCTGATAATGGAAACTGGTAAAATTAACATGTGGTGGTTCATCTTAAAGAATCCACATCCACCTTCTGATTGGATATAATCCACTACAATTTTCTGACTAGGGGCAGTAGAAAACCTGGCACCTTATTGGAGGTATAAACCAAGAATTATTCATTTTATTTAAACTTTATATTTATTTTTCATTATTTTTCATGTATTTTTTCCTTTGGTTCTTGTAATTTTAAATTGGTAGAATCTACAATATTAACTTAAGGATACCATTGAAAAATAAATCAGGTTATTTCTTTCCTTTTATTTATTTGTATTTTTTTCCAATAAAGTTTTTATAGGAAAATATTTATTGATCTAATTTTAACTAAAAAGAGGGTAGTAAATTTAATAAGTTTAGGGGAGGGATTTCAATCAGTTTTTAGAAATTTTTTGTGTGCTTATTTTTTTCATGTTTTCTAATTTCTGAATTTTTCAGGTTTTTCTTTTCTTTTTTTTTAATATTCTTGAGCTGAATCGAATACTTTGGAAAATTAAAACCATATTAGTATTTTTTTTTTAGATTTATTGATTTGAATATTTAATTATTTAAATTATTTCTAAATGGATTTTGTTTCTTGATTTCTAATCTTTTCATTTGATGAATTTTGATTGATTTTGAAACTCATGTCCATAAGTAATGTCCAAATAGAAAACATTCCCCAAACCAAGAGGTTTATAAACCATTTTGACATCTTCTTTACATTTATATTCTTCTTGAGAGTCATGATAAATGTTTTTTGACTCATACCTTTTTATTTTTATCTTTTTAAAAGATATTAGAGTTCATGGAATGTGTCAAGTATGATTTAGGCACCACTTTGAAAGCCCTTTTTACATTGAACTCTAATTTTGGAACACCTTTTCATCAAACCTTTATTAATCCCCTAGTATCCATGAAATGATTTTTTAGGTGTCCATATTAAAATAATATTATCCCTTTCCAACCTCCTCTATAATTTAAAAGCATGATTATTGTTGAACTCAAATGTGGCAGAGGGAGAAGATGAGCTGTATTTTTCTTCTCGGGAGAATTTGATTGAGATGAATTGAAAGTGTTGCCTTATTTATTACTAATTTAGTGGAAGGATTTTTATGATGGAAATATAGATGGGTGGAAACAATTTTATTAAAAATATAGTCTGGGTTTTCACTAGTATTTAAATATTGAAAGCAACTTCTCTTTTCCTCAAAAACATGATTCTGAAGAGAAATTCTATATCTGAATTCAAGATAAAAAATGTTGAAAAATAGGGAAAAGAGGGAAGAAATTTATCATTGATGATAAAATTACATGTGTAAACTTCCCAAGTTAATAAATAGGTGTTTTTAAGTGATTAATTTCTTATATTATTGAAGATCACACCACTCTTGATCAAAACAGTTTTCATGCATTTACTTCACTTTAGATCTTAACCATCATTATTTTTTCTCTAATTTTTTTACATTTAAAACCTGTCAACCCTGAACCTCAAAACAAACCATGAAAAATACCTCATTATTGAAAAAATTTAACTCAATGAAGTGGATATACAATGAGGATAGAAAGCCTCTGTAGATCACACATGTTTCTGAGAATGATAAAAAATCCAAATTAAAAATTCTTTAATGGAGAGAGAAATATTTTTTTGGGGAGGTAGATAGAGAATTAATATAAGGATTAACATGAGATTAAATTTATTTTTAATATTTTTGAGGAGATAAGGAATTTTTATCCATCTATGAGTCATGATATTTTCAATTGATATGATAATTGAGTTTTTGTGTCATTTATGCTTTGGAAAGTTTGTTTTAACCATGATATGAGATGATTTCCTAGGAGTGAAATGCTTCAGTGTGGGAGAATTGACAGAGAAAATATATTCAATAATTTTACTCTGAATTTCAATGTTTTTAATCCATCCAAAATGTTATTTTATGAAAAATGTTCACATTTTTAGGTTTTAGAATTATTTTAACCTTAATTGGGAAAATGGATTAATTTTGAATTTTAACTTTTTAAAAAAATATTTGGCCATAAAATATTCTATATTAGATTAAATTCTGTAATTAATTTTTTTTAGGATTATATGTTAATTAGTGTATAATTCATAAAACTAGATTAAGATCTATATCAAACAATTTTAGGACCAAAATAATCTCACAAGTTATGCCTTAGAATCTGTACACAGATATGAAGATTTTTTTAATATGGGCATATATCTCACAAAGTATAAAACCAATTAAGAAAAAAATTAACATGGAGAAAGATGGAATCTGGAGTAACTTTTATTACTATGTAAATGCATGATTATTTCCCTTAAAAGGTCATAATGACATGGGAAATTGGTGCATTAGAATACGAACTATCAACCAGGCCAGAATAAATATCATGAGTAAATCGGCTATAACTACTTAATTAAAAGACAAATAAATCTAAAATTTTTAAGGTAAATGTGAAATATATATTGGAAAACATTGAAAAATAAAAATTTTCCTAATTACATAATTTAATGGTCTTAACACTTGAAATTTCATATTAAAATTATGGAGAAAAAATGAGCTACTCCTCTCCCTATAAATTTGCAGTTCCATAAACTTTCAAGGGATCGGCCGCTACACTAAAATTTTGGATGAAGTTATGTTCTAGTTTAGTCTCATGTATTATTTTTTATTTAATTGTGTTTGATGTTTTAATTTTAGTTTTCTTTCTTCTCTTATTTTATCACACTTTTTTTTCTCTCCTCGTTTTCTTCTTCACTATGAAATCTTATGCACTTGATCATGAGTATCTAACCAGATAAAGTTCCCAAGGAGTAATTTAGTGATAAAACCAACTATTTTAACATTCAGGATTAATGTTTATTATTTTTATAGATTTATTACAAGGTGGGTCTTAGTGGAAAAGGCGTCCTTGTGTATCCTCTTATCACCTGAGTTTTAGCTTTTTCTTCCACATTGTTTTCCCTCAATCGAGGAGGTGGATGTGTGGTGTAGTCGATCAAGTGCACTATATATTCATAACCATGGGTATAATAGTATTTTCACACATATTATTTATTTATTTCATTAATTAAATTTTAAACTAATAATAAGACAATGAAGTTTCACTCATGGTGATTCTCTTAGGAATATCTCATTTATTTCTAACTTCATACTGTTTGAATTCATTGTGTTTATATTACATCTGTGTGTTTAATTTTAGTATTTCATTATCAATTCTCAAACCTCAATTTGTTTTTATTTTCTTTAATAAATTTAAAATTATATATATATATATATATATATTGAATTATAATTAGTGATTGATTAACTATAATATATCCTCAAGAGAATGAGTTAGGTCAACCCCTATATTTCACCTGGTTAAAATAATAAATATTTTGAGAATATGCATGAAATGATTAATCAAAATTGACACTACTTATGGGGATCCAAGTTTCCTTTGCTTTCTATATTTATTCACAATTTATAAATAATTTTATGTTATTTAATTTAAAAAAACTAAAAATATATCTTTATTAATGATATATTTCAATTAAAATTATTATACATGGACTAAAAAATATCAGGTGAAAGAATAAGTTCACAATAGTTTTGAATATAAAATTCAAAGGATTAGTGATGAAATGAAAAACCTAGATAGAGAAAATAGAGTGGATAAATGAATATGTATGTGCATCCTAGTAGCAACAGCTAGAGTCGGAACCAGAACCATAATTAGTGGTGGAAGATATTTCACCAATAATTTTTTATGTTAAATAATATAAGGAGGATGAGAAGAAGATAATAATGTAATTAAAAACATCATCCTTCACTCAAAAATTACTTTATGAGGTCCTTGAAAAAAGCATTTTATTTGATAAACATATGGGAGATCAATATTTTTATGAAGAATCCTTGAATTTCTTTAATGAATATAAACTAAAAAATATATTCCCATATTTGATAATTAAAAATCAATAAGTCTCTACCTCTATATTTCTTTAGAATATGGGGATAAATATAAACCAAATTATATTGAGTAGTCAATGGTCCTTCTAGAAGAGATCAATTTCCAAGTTGAATTACTTGAAAGTTAATATTTATTTATTAATTTTTCATGTTCTAATCTTTTTCAAGATGAATTATTTTTTAAATTATCCTTCTCTAAAATTTATAATACACTAAAAAAGGAGTAGGCCATGAATGTTAAGGAATATATCACCCATGTGGTGGTGATTGAATAAGAATATAAGGAAAATTGTATGGTGATACATTTACCACCTTTACAACAAATTTTATACCATATAGAGAAGGAAATCATAGAAGTCAATAGGGAGCACCCCTATCTTCTTTTCCCTCCTACTATTGACCTAAAATTATATATTTATTATTTATTTGGGGTTAGTAATTTTCTCATATTATTTTTGGTTCTCTAATCATGGTGTCTACTCATGTACACTGGGAAAACTCATATACGGTGGTTCATCTTAAAGAAACAAAATCCACCTTCTGACTGAGGATAATCTACTACAACTGCCTGAATAGGAGCAGTAAAAACCTAGCACTCACTTGAGGGTCTAACCTAAGAATTATCCATTTTATTTTACATTTATCTTTATTTTTATTTATTGGTCATATTTTTTTCCTTTATTTATTGTAGTTTTAAAATTGTATCATCTAAGAACTAAACTCAAGGATACCATTGAAAAATAAATCAGGTTGTGACTTCATTTTTCTTTATTTTATTTGTTTCCCAATTAAAATTCTATATGAAAAGATTTCTTGATATGATTTGAAGTAAAAAATTGGGTATCAAATTGAATAATTGTGGGGTTGTATTTCAATATATTTTTAGGAATTTTTTTGTGTTTCATTTTTTTCATTTTTTTCTCATTTTAGATTTTTATTGTTTTTTTTATTTTTGTTTTGTTTTTAATATTTTGTGCTAAATCGTATACTTTCTAAAATTCAAACTATATTAGTATTTTTGGAACATTATTTTATTTGAATATTTTAGGATTTAAATTATTTCTGAATGGATTTTGTTTCTTTATTTTTAATCCTTTCATTTGATAATGTTTGATTAATTGTGAAACTATTATGCATAAGTACAATCTGAATAGAAAATCTTACCCAGCCTGAGTGGTTTATAAACCTTTTTTACATATTTTTTACATTTTTATTTTTCTTTAGAGTCTTTATAAATGTTGTGTGATCCATAAATTTATATTTTTAGCTTTTTCAAATATGTTAGAGTTCATGGAATGTGTCAAGTATGATTGAGGCACCACATTTGATGCCCTTTTTACATTGAACTCTAATTTTGGCCTACCTTTTCGTATGACCTTTATTAATACCCTAGTATCCATGAAATGATTTTTTTTCTACATTACAATACATTTATCCCTTTCCAACCTGCTCTAGAAGTTAAATTCACAATTATTATTGAACTCAGGTGAGGGGAGAGGGAATATGAGTTGTATTTTTCATTCCTAAATAATTTTATTGAGGTGATTTGAAAGTGTTTTCATATTTATTTCTACTTTTTTGGAAAAAAAATCATGATGTAAATATGAATGGGTGAACCAAATTTCATTATAGATATGTTCTAGGTGTTCACCAGTATTTTAAGATCAAAATCATTCTCTCTTTTTCTCAAAAACATGATCCTAAAGAGAAATTAAAAATCTGAATTCAAGATGAAGAAACACTGCAAATAGGGGAAAAGAGGGAATAAATTTATATTTGATGTTTAAATTCTATGTGTGAAATTTACAAGTAAAGAAATGGGTATTTTTAGGTGATTCAATTTCAAGAAAATTCAGGATCACACCATTCTTGAGAAAAAATAATTTCATGCTTTTACTTCACTATAGATGTTAACCCACCTTATTCTACCTCTAATGTTTTTTACATTTAAAACCTTCCACACTAAATCATAGAAAAACCATGAAAATAACCTCATGATTGAAAATTGTTTTACTCTATTAAGTGGAGATACTGGGCTTATATCAAGTCTATAGAGATCACACATCTTTTTGAGAATGACAAAAACACTACATTAAAAATCCATGAGTGGGGATAAATATTATTCTAGGGAGGTAGGTATCAAATGAACATAAGGATTAACATTATATAGAATGTATTTTTATGATTTTTAAGGATCTATAGAATTTTGATCCATGTAGGAAGCATGGCATTTTCATTTGATATGATAACTGAGTTATGTTATCATTTATTCTTTGGGAATTTTGTTTTAACCTTGATATTAGATGATTTCCCATTAGTGAAATGTTTAAGTGTGCGATAATTGAAAAAGAAAATATTTTTAAATAATTTTACTTTGAATTTCAATGTTTTTAATCCCACAAAAATGTTATTTTATGAGCAATTGTCACATATTTAGGTTGTAGAATTATTTTGAGCTAATTAAAAAATCATAATTTTAGGTTTTAAATTTTTTAATTTTATTCTATATTTTGGCCATAAATTTTTATAAATTAAATTTTATTGTGTAATTGATTTTTTAGGATTCTTTGTCTTTTGGGAAACAATTCATAAAAATATAACAATATTTGGGGACCCAAAAGAAGCTCACAAGTCAGGCCTTAGAATCTGTACACAAATCTGAAGATTTCTTAATATCGGCATATATCTCACAATGAACAGACTCAATTGAGAAACCATTTCCCATTGATAAAGAGGAAATCTAAAGAAACAAATTTTATTACTTTTTACACATGTGATTCCTTCTCTTCCAATGTCATAATGACAAGGTAACTCAGTGCACTAGAATACGAACAGTCATCCAGGACAGAATAAATATTATGAGTAAATTAACAATAACTAAATAATTAGTTGAACAATAAATTTTAAATTTTTAGGACGTAGGAATAAGAAATAGGGGAACAAAATTATAGAATAACACTTTTCCAAATTCCATCATTATAGGTTTTAACATGAAAAAATATTTTGATTAAAATTAGAGAGTGAAAATGAGCTACCCCTTTCCCTATAAATTTTTATTTTTATATTATTTCAAGGGATCGGCCACTACACTGAATATTTAGACAAAGTTTTGATGTATATTAGTCTCATTATTTATTCTATTTTCATTATTTAATTAAATTTCATGTTTTAATTTTAGTGTTCTTGTTTCTCTCTTATTCAATCTCTCTTTCACTTTCCCTACCTGTTTTCTTCTTCACTATGAACTCTTATGATAATGATCATGAGTATCTAACCTAAATAAGTTACTAGGGTGTAATTTTCTTTCCCAGAAGCCACTAAACAGTTCCCCAAGATGGTGGGTCACATGTACTTGAGCACGCTTCCCTGTATGTATGAGGTTTTTAACTAGTAGTAAGGGCCTAGGGTGTGTCTGTGGGGAGACTATGTCCTCATGTAATATTATAGCAAAACGGTAGTAAATATATCAGTTAATAGTGAAATAAGTAAATCAACCAAAAAAAGATAGCATCTAAGAAAATTATGTATAAATAATTCCAAAATTAATTTCATATATAATATTATGTTTCATGTCATGTCTCTAAAAATTTGTAAATAGGTATACATTCAACCAATACAATACATGTATCAAATTAATAAATATACCAAAAATTAACTATCACATCTAGTATCATGATCCTCATATTGGTCACATTATCCTCTGCTCCTAAGCATATCAAAAATCAAGCATCATATTGTGGTGGTTTTCCCCATTCCCTACCTACATCTATATAGTTTTTTTGGGTAACCAATGGTGGGCTAATTAGGGTGTGAGATAACACTTTATAGGCCTCCACCAATGGTGTCAATAAAAAATCCAGGATGTGTATAACAATATAAATCCATGTGCAATGTATACAAATGGTATAGAAATAATAGGAATGAAATTACCATGGAAAAATAAATAACTATAAATTGATAATGTAAATCAAAACTAGGCTCCTTGCAAGAAATAGGCAGTCCCCCATAAACAAGGGAAGTGGTAAAAATAAAATTAAACAAGTGATTCTATCCAATCGACCCGCTGGAGTCAAATACCCATACCAGGCTATCTGTAAGCATAGAAAAATATCCACTACATACATAATGTATAAAAATTTCATAACATATGTCTCATCCATGTCGTATAATCTAGTATATAACATTCACCATTGTCTCACTATATAAAAAAGTCATAAACATCGCATGTGTCATGTAATTAGAAGTGTTAGACTACAAATGGCTAGATCCAAGGTATAGAAGACCATGGAATCCATGTCAAGTCCTAGGATCATTTCGATGGAAACTCAATAAAGACCTTGGTGGAGTCCAATGATCATGCCAAAGGAACATTTCCAATGTGAATCTAAGAAAGTATAATTAAAGGGGTAATATGGCCTAAGGCATCCTATGGAATAAAGACCCAAGGAATAAAAATTTCACAATAAACCACTATAATAATCAATATAAATGGGAGAAATTTCCATTGCATCTAATGGGATCATGATCCAAGGTATACCAACCAAGTAGTCCACTACCATTTCAAATCATCTCATTCATTTCAATCAACATTTCACATTTAATTAAATTCCATGAGTTCATCTAACTCATATCAACAATTTTAATTTAAAAAGTTAAAAAAATTCACATCATGATATCACATGGAAAAGGAGGAATAAACTCTATTATATCAATTCAATCTCATTTAATCAATTATAAAGGGATTCCTCTAATAAGGCAATCTTACATTCACCCCATGGGTGGTATAAAAAAATTCAATTACAAAGGCACACCCCATGGGTGGACTAGGTTGGAGAAACAACCTCTAATATTCTCTAAGATACTCATAGGAAACCTAAATAGGTTCCAATTTTTTTAATTAAATTATTCAATTAATTAATGGGGTGCTTCAAGAAATTACAGTGTGTGGAATAATAGAAATTAATATTGTAAAACATCAAACCACAAGGGAAAGGTATGAACCACCAACTATAGGTTTATAATAGATCACTAATATAGTATTGATCTCTAATTTGGTCTAGATCAAGAGAGAAAAGAATAATACATAATGAACCGATGTGAATCCAATGAGACTGAAGGCATTCAAATCTGAGTTTGGATGGATAAATAAGATCAAAAGATACACTTTGAGCTTAAATGGGAGCTCCCACACCAAGTTTGTTGTCTAACAAAGGAAAAAAGAAAAGTTTTTAAGTTTTAAAATATTTTAAGGGAAAATTTTTAATTTTCCCAAGAATTACTAGGCCGTATGGTTTTTCTGCATGGTTAGCCAAACTGTGAACCAACTGTGTACCCTTTTTTGTCTTATGGAGAACTTCACAAGGTTCATGCACATTATTTTCCTAACCATGCGAAAACTGTGCAACACCCACAGCTAAAAAATACAGATCCCCTTGTATGGGAATCCACCCCCATTCACATGGTTTCTTTAAACTTCCCACCTCCTAAGAGAGGTCTATACCACCTTGTATAGTTAGGAGTAACCATGCGTCCTATCCTGTATGGTTTATTCTAACTATTTGGCCTACCATATATTTTCAAAATCTAGGATTTTGGCTCTAAAAAATATTTGGACACCCCTGAAACACCCATGATCACATTGGGTACTCAAAATATTTCATAAACAAGCATTTAAACCCAAAAAAATGATCTAAACCTCATAGGAAAACCCAAGTTCTTAAAATATCCCCCCCTTAAATCAATCCAACCTTGAATTCCCCTTTCAAGGGTGGTCAAGAATCACCTAATAATAACTTCGTACACTAAACACATATGTCGACCTCCCAATTTCAACTCTCATCTTATAAACAGACATATTTCCATAGAAATCACACAAGAGGAACTGACCATCCTCAAAAAACCTTCATACTCCTATCAATGACATTTATAGCATGATCCTCAAAGAATGCAATTACTTGTTACTCCACCTCATCCAGATATAGAGAGTGAGTGGGTATGAGTGATAATGACATATCTGAAATACATTAAATACATCATGCATTTCTTGATACCTTTGAGGTAACTATAAATGATAGGAAACCTACTCGACTCTCTCTATAATCTTGAATATCCCAACATATAGGGGTTAAATCTTACCCTGTCTCCTAATCGGTCTATGTCACAACCTTGGTGAGAAACCTAAAAAATAATCGATCCCTAACCTTGACCTCTAGATTTTTTATGGAGATTAGTGTAATATTTCTATTTAGACTATTGTTCCACCTCTGGGGTGGTGCATTTCAGGTGATGGTGAAATGGTCTGATGAGGATCATCACCCGTCCCTTTTCCCGAGAAAGTATCATTTCAAATTCACTATTTCTTTTGTTTCGACCTATTCTGCATCAGTATCCATTAAAAGAAGATTGGATTAACCCAATGGGGACTGACCAATTCATGCCTTTCACATTGTGAAGGAGATTCCATAGTCATTCAATCCCAACAGGCGATTGCGTGGGGTTAAGTAATTTTAAAATCGGTCCTCCTCAGATATAACTTCCTTGGATGATCTCCAATGGGTTTATTCATGGAGCTATAAACACTCAATGGCCCTAATATCCATGATTCATGGACCTTCTTTCCAAATGAAGGAGCTCGTTGATCGATGATTCATCCAACGACACTTGAGGACTCCATTGGTAGAGAGGATGGAAAGTCAGGCTCACCGCACCTTTCTAGTGGAGTATTATTGCCTGTTTTGGGAATCTCTTATAGATTTAAGTTGTGTTAATATGTTTGTGAATCCTTTCTTCATTCCCAAAGAGTGTGTCCATGGGCTACCCTTGGTTTATAGGATCGTCGTAGGCATGAATTTGTTTGATGCTATGAAGGTTATGCTAACTTGAGCCATACAATAAGTCATTCTAGAGTTTATCGTTATCCATGGGGGGTGGAAGGTGATTTGATGTTGGGATCAGACCCATAGGATGGGTTTCTTATGTATCCTTGGAAGAGGAATCAGAACCCACGTAGTTCAGATCGACTGGTACTTACGCATGAATGTTTCCCATTCTAGGGGGAATGATTGGGTGGACCCTTTTGGATGGGCACCCTTTTGAGCTCAAGCCTTCAAGTAGGCATCATACATATCTTGGTTTAATTAGCAATCAGAGTTCTCATATTTCATAATGTGTGGTGTTTACACGTGGAAGTTTCCCATTTGAGAAGACATGATTGGGTAGACCCATTACAAGAGGAAACCCTTTTGAGTTCAGGCCTTCAAGTAGGCGTCCTACGTATCCTAATTTGGTCAAAAATCAAAGTTCTCAAAGTTCAGATTATGTGGGGCTAATGCATGGAAGTTTCCCATTTGAGAAGACATGATTGGGTGGGCCCTTTATAGGAGGGAACCCTTTTGAGTTCGGGCCTTTAAGTAGGCGTCCTACATATCCTGATTTGATCAGTAATCAGAGTTCTCGTAGTTCAGATTGTGTGGGTATTACGCATGGAATCTTCCCATTTTAGAAGACATGATTGGGTGGACCATTTAAGGGAGGGCACCCTTTTGAGTTCAGGCCTTCAAGTAGGTGTCCTACATATCCTGATTTGGTCAGGAATCAGAGTTCTCATAGTTAAGATTGTGTGGATGTTGTAATCTTCACAAACCTCTAAGCCCACGTGAGTCATGATCGGTGTGAGAAACAAGAGGATGTGGAGGATTCAAAAAAACACATTCTTCTTCTCCCGTTGGTGGGAGAGAGCAAGCCTACAGCGGATGAGGCCGGGTTGACCATGGGTGAGGGCGCATAACAATGAACCTTTCCATGTGAAATGACATTAAAGGTCATGCGGCTCGGCCTAAGATGATTGGGGACTTACCATAGTGGGAGGGCCCTGTAATACATTCTGGGAAAGGGGAGGAGTTTCGTTCTTGTCAAAGGAGAAGCGAACATAACTCCTTCGACTGATCACTATTCCTCAATGAATGGAAAACAATTGATCACCCTTAATCCCTAGGACGGGGAGGTTAACGTCAGCATCCCAAGGTTAGACTATAGGTTACAATGGTAATGTAGACCCATGATCATTCTCGAAGCCCTAACATTTGTGGGGAGAGCCTTTGTGACTCCTCTTACCATGGGTATGTAGACTTAATGGGTCATGTTGATGTACCCAATGTTCTAATCATATGGGTCTGGTGTTTTTATATTTGGAGGAAGCTTTGACTTGATGCCAAAGGACTATTTCGTGGAGGGATTATGGAGGATTGGACGGTAATGGAGGGGTGAGGTTGGGACCTGAGGAAATAATACCTGAAAATAACTCATTCCACGTATTGGTTTCTTATGCGGGATGGACTTCACATATAGTAGTGGTATGTGGATAGAGGGTTCATCCGCGTACTGATGCGGTATGAGGGCTTGGGTATAGACAACCGTGTACCATAGTAATACGTGTCCCATCATGCTTCTTTGGGTTCCTTATGTATAATGATGTAGTACGTGATTCCGGGTTTAGTCTAAAAAGAAATACACTACGTGGAGCACCGTATTGAAGGAGGGTCTAGGGGATTATCGTTTACGAGAAGTTCATCCGTGAGAATTATGTGTTTTGCAGTTAACCAATTAGGTTTGTCATCCTATTATTACTATTCAATTCCCCCATTTTATGGTTCACGGTCAGTTATACCTAAAGAGATCATGGTTTGCAATTCGGGCTTCGTTAATGAATCAATACTAAATCAGGAATCTTCTCTGAGTTCTTACTTCCATCCTCTGGGTCCCCTTCAAGATTTTTTCATCCATCTTGTCATCCCCCTTCTCAATTAAATTTGTGCTCCTTTTATAGAGAATTGAGCCAATCATATCTATGGGGCATGTGGCACCATTTGTAGAGGACTATGAGGAGATATCCAGACTCATGGAAGACTCTGTCAATATAGGGTTTGTGGAGGATATGGTTCGCGATCATGGTTCACGAAACCCTATTGGTTTGCTTCATCTGAGAACTGATATGTTCGTGGGATAGTACGTGGATGGCCTTCACATGCATGAGTCCTTAGGTGACGCGGTTCATGGTCCACTATGTTCACTGACCATTTCTCAATGGGCAATTAGTTCGCGGATTGTTTTGCATACCTGTTGGTTCACAATCCAAGTAGTCTGCGAACCTTTTCCAGTAATAGTATGCGGGCCACTTGTAATTCTTTGAAAACTTTAATTCCTTCATGTTTCTTCTAAAATTTTCAACTAAATTTGAGTCCATTCACCTTTATAGACTTTTAGTAGTACTTTATTCCTTCTACAAATTCATTGTGGGGGTATTTTATTCCCTTGCGGAATTTTCAGGACCCTACAAATTCCCCCCATTGGAATGGGGTTCGTTCAGAATGAAAAGTAGACTATCCCGATGTAGAAGAGGTCCTGAACTAAAATGGTTTGCGGTAGAACATATGGTCCTAGAATGAGGGGACCAAAACTATATATAGGGTCCCATATCATTTTTCTTTTACCATTTCTCATAGAAAAAAGTGCTCTTGATTCCCTCATCTTCCTCTACATTTGCATACTATGCTCCCTGCAAAAATCACGTTCACGAACCGCTTCGTACGTACCGTAGATCATTATTCTCACAATTTCTCTATCCACATACTATATTTTGGATTTTGAAAATGGTGCTATGGAATTTTAGAACTAAAATCTAAATTCCACGTAGGAGAATGCTAAGATGCTTGCGTTTCCACAAACCGAGCTAGAATTGGTGAACCGAACTTTAATAATTAACAATCTGAACTTAAAATTTAATCTGAAACTTAAGAACATGAGCTTAATGAGTCCTAGGTTCATGGTATCCACCTCCTGAACACCTTTCTATTTTCCATCCAATGATCTATGGGCCAACTCCACACAGATGGTTCGCATACCATGGTTGTACGCTGTGAAATGCATCTGCATACCGTAGCCATGGGCGGGGTTGCTTCTGGGTATCATGTAGTACACGGATCATGCCTACCACATACCATTTCTAGAAATAGTACACAGAGCCTTATGCAGACATATTTTAAGTCCTTTGTCCTCTCCTTTTTAGCCTTTATCCAACAATTTTTATTGGACTGAGTTTTTATCAGCTTTTGGATCTTCTTGTGCAAGTTACAATGGCTTCTTTACAGGCTGCTACTAATGTCATTGCTTCTTTTGAGGCTACAATTACTTCCCCTCTTTTTACTGCTGAATAAATATCGAAGAACATGGCATCTTTGGTTGGCGAAAAAATTATGGTCATTCCATTTCACCAATCTTTGGCGAATCTACTTATGGTGGTCCAACAAGAGTACACGGTCTCAAACAGGATTCCTTCTTATGGGTTTGGTTTATTGTCTGACACAGTGATCCCAATGCCAAATTTGACTGATCAGCCTACCGTCAAGATAATTAATACCTCTATTCTAAAGGAATTGATTTCTTCCAAGGGGTGGTACCTTTAGAGAGATACTACCTCAGGGTCCTTGCTGAACAACACACCATGAACTTTAGAGGGAGTACAGTAGAATCTTGACTAGATGGCCCATTGTTTCCAGAGCATTGCGAGGAAGGATACAGCAAATGATTAGAATGGTTGGTCATCCTGGAGGGACCTTCACCCTAGAGGCTCATTTGTCTTGGACTGGGGGTGGCCTTTTTGGGTTCGCCAGAGTTGCGAAGAATTCAAAACCGAGCTACAGACTGTGGGACTGTATGAGGCCTCTTGGGTTTCTCAGACATACACCCACCTCCCTACAACCCTTATTTCACAGCTCTTAAGCAGCTGGAGTCCAAAAACTAATATATTTTACTTGACCCATGGGGAGGTCAGCATTAGTATTTGGGAAACCTAACCAATTTCAGGAGTCCCTATCATTAGGGATATGTATGATGAATTTATTCCTCCCTCATTTTCTTGGGATGAGGAGGAAAGAATCCCCCCTATTATCTAAGAAACTCATTGTCCAAGTGAATATTCTTTTGAAGGAAATCGATCCTTTCCTGAAGTAGGACATTTATTTTGACGACTGGTTTGGTGCTTTTGTTAAGCATACTAGTCTCGAGCCCAATCTGTGGAGACTCAGAGATTGTCCTACCAAAACCACCCAGATGTGAGTGGGTACTTACCGGCCCACCCTGGAAGAGGAGAATTTTCATAAATTTTGATGGGGGATCATCCCTAACATCAATAAATTACTTTGATTGGTGGGTTTATTGGACATGTTTTCGAGTAGGTGGCTCCTACCAGTGTGAGAATCTGGTTGTATAAGTGCCTCAAATTTTATCATGGTTGCTCAGTTGGCCACCAGCAGATGTATTAATTTTGTTATCCCAGTGTTGGCCAATATTTACTACCTACTGGGTCAAATCGGTGAGGGGTCACCTTATTAGATGACTGGTCCATTCCAAATTCTTTGGGTCTGGATGGGATCCCACATAGGAGGTTATTCTTTCATCAATTCCCTACCAATTCTACATTCCACCCTCCGACTGTATATTTAGAGCACCAACTGGGACATGCCGGTGGCTTGGGCTTCACAAGATAAGTAAGAGGAGAAAACTGAAAATAATGAGAAGAATCTAATGGCTTATCTCAATGTTTACAAATGTTTATCTTACCACCCTTGTGATTCATGTACTTATACTATTACAAACAATTCATCTGAAGACTTCATCAACTAAGGTTACTTATTTTCTTTGCAAGAAGGTGTCCTAGTTTCCCAAAACAAAGGGGAGCTTATTTGAGAGTCTATTCCCCATGAAGATTTAGTTGACAATTAAACTACACCAAGAAGTTATGACCTTCTACTCTCAATGATGCTTGTTAGGAGAAACATCTGATGATAGCCTGTCAACTATGGATAATGTTTACATGGGAGGAAACCCAGATCTAGGCTAGACTTTTAGATCCTAAAAATTTGGTTCCCTTTTTTACCAAGAACTATGTTGAGGCCTGAGTTACATCATATCTCGATGGCCAATTAGCCAACCTGGTTCCCATCGTGACAACTTCCAAGGCATCCAATGAGAAGGGAAAGGAGAAACAAAAGGGAGTTGTTAAGCACTATCGATCGGGAAAATTCCTACGAAGGCCTCTTGGTTCTCCCCCGAGGAATGTTGTGAAAGTTGGGGTTATGACCTCATGGGCGGCCAAACAAGCTGCTGGAGCTACTGTCGGGATTCCATCATCCATTTATTTTGAGGATTAGTTTCCAGTGTCTTGGAGGAAATGGGACCTTTTTAAAGTTCATCCATCTACCTACGACCGGTCCCCTTGTGATTTATGGAAGATCCTTCTAACTAGGGAAGTTTCCCTTACTAGCATTGGCTACGTGTCAGCACCGGCTGACGTTTCTTTTGATGAGGATCCAGATAGGGTGATTTGATACCTTAAGGACCTCGAGACCCTCATGTTCCATGCTATAAAAAATGGTGGTGGTGTTTTGTTTCACATTCTCAAGGAGGATTGAGTGAGTAATTTTCTATGTTTTCACTTGATTATGCATACATTATACCTAAGAGTCAAACCTCCTCTTTATAACCTTGAACTTTTAAATCATTTACCAACCAACCCAAATCTACAGAGTCATTTTAACCTTTTATGAAAGCCCTCATGATTGAATTCATTTTTTTGTTTCACGCTGTGGAGAAATGAGAATAGTCACAAGCCTATGGTGATACATGCAACTTTCAAGTATGAGCATAACTTCTGAATTAAATTCTATTGAGTGAAGAGTGACATAAAATTCAATGTGAGGTAGGTTGTGATTGATACATGGATGGATTTATGAGGTTGAACAAATTTAAATTTTTTGAATGAAAATGAAAGGAAATTGTTTTTCATAGAAGAGACATGATGAAATTCTGTTTTTGATAAGATCATGGATGTTTTCTCATTTTTGATTGTTGTGTGAATTTTGATTTGAATTTACGATAATTGATCAGGAGTGCAATGATTAAGTGTGGGGGATTGATGAAGCTAATATTTTCACATATTTTATATTTTTACATATTTAGGTTTTTGTGTTATTTTGAGCCTAAATGAAAAAATGGCCTAATTCTATATTTTTAACAGATTTTTATCACAGGGGTATTTTGGTCATTTATCAAAAAATATATTTCGAAATTTTGTGAATCGAATTTTTTTGGAACCCTTATTTTATTTTCGCCAACTTTTTCTTCAAGACTAGAGTCAGGTTCATGCATCTTGAGGCCCAAACAAATCAATGAACTTGACAATTTTTCCGAGAGGACTGTGTGGACCCCACCATTTTAATGGAAAAATAATTCGACATAAACTTCTCCAAATGATGGGATTATACTTGGATATGAAATATGACTCCCAAAGTCATTCACAAAATTAATTTCAAGCCATTTGGAATCCATTATGGCGGCCATTGAATGACATCATTTTGAAGAAAGCTGCCTCGAAGCTGCCTTCAAAAAAGGAAACCGCTAATATTAAATTTATAACTCCTTATAGGCGCGTCCAATGAAGCTGAAATTTGGGGAGAAAATGGAGGAGACATTATGGAACAAAATTTATGAATAAACCTATTACATATTCGGTCATTGAAGGGCATATCTACGTGGAAACTTTCAGATTAAATGTTTTGTGTGTGAATTTCTCATCCCTTCTCCCTATAAATATGTGTCCCTTTTCCTAGTTTATAAGATATCCATTCCAGGGGGCTAAGGTGGATTTTTGTTTATGTAATTTTTCTTCATATTTATAATATATATTAGTATATATTTCTTCTTCTTCCTTTAATTTCTACTTTTCTTCCATCCCTTTTATTTTATGTGTTTCTCCCACTATGCTTCTTTCTAAACTCCATGCTTATGGAGAGCTAACCCTCACTATTGTTTGATGGGGGAAGTGGTGGTATATGAGTTTTATGTGATTTATTTATTTTTCATGTTTTGTTCTAAGGATTAATTAGTGTTTAAATGATTGTGGTGAGCGGTCTCCCCACTTTCTCTACTATTGTTTTCTTCCTCCTCGTTTAATAATTTCCCTTCTCATCGATATCTAATTCATTCAAACGGTGGAGTTTGGATTGGGTATTGATGTGGAAGAGATTACTCCTACATGTTGAGGTCGCGGTGTAGGGTAATACCATTCAGATGAAAGGGTTTGGAGTGACAGGTCTTGATCTCCACATTGAATAACACATTGATGGATAATTTGAATAACAATGATAATTCCACCATCAAATCCCGAGAACAATGTTTTTCTTCCAATAACGTCATTATGTCTTTTCTTATTTTTCATTATGTTTTATATTTTTGATATATTTATGTTATATCTATATTTTATGCAATTCAATTTCACTTCCCCCCATTTATATTAGTATTACATTTTTATTTTAGTTATTTTATAATAGTGACAATAAAAAGATAGTATGTGGAAGTGGCCTCCTTGTGATTGACCCTAGGGTGTACCACTATGGTGCAGTATTAGGTTAATAAGAATTTAATTGAATAGAAGTTCACGATAAACTGCTACCATCATATACCAAAGAAAAATATTCTTACTTTCTCCCATCACCTTATAAATGTTACTCTTCTCGGGGTCCTGATTTTTAAGGGACCCCCGGGAAATATTTACGGTTATCAAAACATGCTTCGCTTCCTTGCACCAATCCTCTAGTGTTGGCCATCCTAATTACGGATACACTTCCAGACACCTGGAGAGTCTGGGATGAATTTTGGGAGATATCTTCAAATGAAGATATAAGGAGGATTTTTCAGAGGGAATGCTTCGATCTTCTCAATTTTGGGGGATCCATCGCTCCTACCGGTATTTTAGCTGATGAAGAGCCTGATGATGTGGTTTCTTACTTGAATGAAACAGATAAGTGTCTTCACGATCCTGTGGATAGGCATTACTGGTCAATCTGTATGGAGTTGATGGAAGTATTCCCACCATTGACGGGAGAGTTTGTTTTGGCCACAACCTTTATCCTTGAAATATTTTATTACAAAGATTCTGAAAGTTTCCCCCTTTCTTTCTTATTTTTAAGGGGCCTACCGGATCTTAGAAAATGGATTTCTCCCAATTTATTCTCCTAGAGGTACTGCAACTGGGTAGTGTTCCCCATAAATGGTAGGGGGTACGGTGGAAGGATCCCCTAGATCCCGAGAAAACATGGAAGTGGTCATTAAAGACCCTTCCAGGTCATTTCCTCCTCCAACTCCTCTTGGTGATCTTATTCAGGAGTCATCTCCCCGACAATCAAAGAAGCGCAAGCAAGCCTCCCAGCTGTCAAAGTGTATTCGAAGGGGAATCATGGGTAATTGGTTGTTCATATGGTGATTGAACCAAGTAACCTTATCATGTCGACTCACTAGTACATATATGTACTTTGACGCAATTCCTATTGATGACCATATGATGACCGCTCATGCATCTATAGCTCTAGTCCCTTTTAGGGAAAAGGAAGGGTCTCCATCTATTATGGCTGACCTGAACAAGTAAACATGTCCATTTGAAGAGACTGGGGGTGTTATTGACCCCTTAGGTGTGCCTGATCCCGCTCAAACAATATCTATCCCAATAATGGAAGGACATTTAGAAGTTGAGGGCTCACTTGACCATGCTGATCCAACTCTCATAGAGAGAGAAAAGGTGGTCTTTATAGCATGGACCAAGTCTAGTGGTGAGCCCCAAGCCTTGCTGGATCATAGAGGGTCTTCGAATATTGAGGATCCAATCAATCTCGATCGAGCAGATTTTACTCCTATAGAGGGAGTCACTTTATAAACTAATATTACACCTGCTCATGGTGGCTCTGGGGAAGTCATAATCCGGGAGGCTCGTGTTTTGCCCCCTAAAATTTTGGATCTGGCTATCATGCCCTTTTTTCCAGTTCTGAGAGGGGTTGTGTTTCCTACCCCCAGGATTTCGAGACCAGTATCCTTATCTAGAATGAATATCCCCACAAGCCTTATATTAATCAGAAACCTTTTGAGGGCCACCTTGAGGGATACTATTTTGGCATAGCATAGCGTCGGGTCTTTAGTATTCCTGATTAATTATTGGTGCGGGGGTGGGACGTACTATCCTCTCCTCCTTGTCCTTATAATTACAACCAAAATCTTTAGTAATAGCAGCAGATTTCCCCGCTCTATCCTCCACTGCAATTACCATAGATGAGGTCGTTGTAGGGTCGTGTCATACTGTAGTTTCCAAATCAAGTACATCTCTGGTAACATTCATTCCTAGCTATATTTCATCATTAGGGAGTGATTCTGAGACCGATTAAGAAAGCCTGGTCAATCTTCTTACCTCTCGGAAAAAGGCATGGTGAAACATTTTAAGATCAATTTCCCACACTCCATTGGTGGAGATCCCAATGAAATTTCCAAATCTTCATGATGGTATGGATTTTCGTCTCTTTACCCTATTCAATTAAATTCTTATTAACCTAATAATGCACCATAATGGCACACTCTAGGGTCGATCACAAGGAGGTCGCTTATACGCACTGTATTTTCAATTGTCACTTTTTAATTTAACTAATATAAAACTATTTTATATAATATGTATGGGGGAAAATGAAATCAAAATGAAATATTAAATCTACATTAGCAATAAAAATACCAAAGAAAATCGAGCTGGAAAGAACAAGCTAAAGGTAGCAGCGGTGGACAAACATTGATCGTTGGACACTCCCTTTATCATTGTCTACAAATATATTTTAATTAAATAATCCAATGTATACCCTGATACCTCAATGTATACACCAAAATTATCTAGATACCATATTGAAACCTCATACATGGTTTTCGATGTTCTAATGAAAGTGTTTTGATTACCCGAAGACCTCCGAGTAACCAAAACTGGTTGAACTCATCGTGCTCAAAGGCGAGACTTCACCAAAGAAATTTAAACAATGAGGAAAACCACTTTAAATTCATTAAAAGATAATAAATATAGAATAATTTAGAAGAAATTAAAAACACAAGATAAATATACCTTCTTAATTCATGCAAACAAGTTCCAGGATAGTTTAAAAGACAATATTTTACAATGAAAGCACAAACTCAAAAGGGGAAATGTCTTCTGATCTTCGTTGCCCATCACCACATGGAGTTATCCCTTCATGGAATTATTACATCATGGAATACTAATATCCTCTTTCTCTCTCCATCCAACCCCTTTTGTGAGGATGGTGTGGTGATGAATGGAATGTGATTTAGAGGTAGGATCTCCTCTCCTTTTATAGGCAGATTTCATCTTTAAAATGTTGTCACGTTTTGGAACCATTAATTGGACGATTAACACATAAACCTCTTCTTAAATGTTTTTCATAAATGTGTTTTCCGTGCATCCTCAAAATTTTGGATTCATTGGACGTATTAAGAAGGAGTTATGATTTTTTTATTGTCAATCACTTTCTCTCGATGAAGCTTCCTATAACCTTCCTTCAAAAATCTATCATTCAATGGAAACTAAAACGGATTCCAAACGGTTTGAATTTAATTTTTTGAACGCGTCTGGGAGTCCTCTTTTATATCCAAGTCTAATCCCATCATTTGGAGAAGTTTAGGTGTAATTATGTTTCCATTACGATGGTGGGGCCACGCAGTCCGCCCGGAAAAATTGTCAAGTTCATTGATTTGTTTGGGCCTCAAGATGCATGAATCTAACTCTGGTCCTGAAGACAAAGTTTACTACAATAAAATAAGGGTTCCAAAAAATTCGAATCACAAAATTTGGAAATATAGTTTATGAGAAATGACCAAAATAACCATGTGATAAAAATATGTTAAAAATCCAGAATTATTTCATTTTTGCTTTTAGGTTCAAAATAACACAAAAACCTAAATATGTAACAATTTCCAATTAAATAACACTATGGTGGGTTTATAATCATTAAATTTCAGTATATAATATGTGAAAATATTATCTTCGTCAATCCTTCACACTTAAACATTGTACTCCTGGGGAATTATCATAAATAAAATCAAAATTCA
Source organism: Viscum album (assembly GCA_963277665.1). Lineage (NCBI taxonomy): Eukaryota > Viridiplantae > Streptophyta > Magnoliopsida > Santalales > Viscaceae > Viscum > Viscum album. Next base: position 1,349,326,042 of record OY728153.1, on the reverse strand, counting down.
CTCAACAATAAAAAATGAGAAAACATCCATGATCTTATCAAAAACAGAATTTCATCATGTCTCTTCTATGAAAAACAATTTCCTTTCATTTTCGTTCCAAAAATTTAAATTTTTTCAACCTCATAAATCCATTCATGGCTCAATCACAACCTACCTCACATTGAATTTTATGTCACTCTTCACTCAAGAGAAATTAATTCAGGAGTTATGCTCATACTTGAAAGTTGCATGTATCACCATAGGCTTGTGACTATTCTCATTTCTCCACAGCGTGAAACATAAAAATTAATCCAATCATGAGGTATTTAATCAAAGGTTCAAATGAATCTGTGGATTTGGGTTGGTGGGTAAACGATTTAAAAGTTCAAGGCTAGAAAGAGAAGTTTTGACTCCTAGGTACAATGCATGAATAATCAAGTGAAAACATAGAAAATTCATCACTCAATCCACCTTGATAATGTGAAACAAAACACCACCCCCATTTCTTTAACATGGTACATGAGCCAATCAATGATTTCAAGGTATTATATCATCCAAGTTCTCCCCGTATTTTTTTTGTTAAGCTCCATAAAGGCACAGCTTTTATTTTCTTTTTTTTAAGCTCCAGAAAGGCACAGCTTTATTTTCCTTTTTTTAAAGCTCTAGAGAGGCACAGCTTTTATTTTATTTCTTTAAGGAGAACTAAATGAAACAAATGAAGAGTAATAAAATTATGACTCATGGCCAATTATTTCATTTCCAAAAATGTTGACACACACCTCACAACACCCATCAATGGAACACATTCCAATAAATGCACATGAAAGGCCCTTCCCCCACACTCAAACTTGAAATATCCATGCAACAATACCAAGAGAATGGGTAGGTAAGGATAAATTATTTTGTACTGTGGATTAAACCTATAAGGAAATTTATGGCATCTAAGGGCTAATGAAGGATAAATGTAAAGGTAGGTCTCATGATAATATGTGGCTAGCCAAAGTAGTGCCTCAATCATATTAAAAACATTCAATGAAATCCAAATCTTCAAAAAAGAAAAATCACAAATTTTGGTTCTCACACAAAATCCAAGTTTCCCTCAATAAATTGTGGGTATTAGAAATAATATGTCAAAGTGTTTTAGAATACCGCACATGATGGGAAAAATATTTTGAGTCAGTGTTTCAGGGCCATGAATTTAAAAAATTGTTCAAACTCATAAAAATGATTGAAAATCCAATTTAAGGAAAAAAATTCACATCAAAAATAATTTAAAATATTTTTTTCTAAAATCATTTCAATTTTATCAAAATCAATTAATGTGTGAAATGTGATCAGAATTATCATTAAATCTCAAGGTTCCTAAAAATGAAAATAAAAAAGAATGAAAGAAAACAACTAAGTGGGTTGAAACTACCTCCACACTTAAATATCACTACCCTTCATTTTATCTTGACAAAATATAAATAAGGGAAGAAAAACTAAATAGAAGGAAAGACTCAACCTGGCTTTATTTTTTTAGCAGCACCATTGGGTTAAGCTCCTAGTTGGAACCAATTCTTTCTACAAAGCAATAAATAAATAAATTCATTAGAAAAATAAATAAATATAAATATAAAGGGTAAAGGGAAGGGATAATGCTTGGTTTGACCCCCAAACGGGTGCTAGGTTTTTACTCCCCTATTCAGGCAGTTATAGTGGGTCAACCCCAATCCGAAGGTGGATGGGGTTTTTTTCTTAGAAACCACCAAAAATTATTTCTCTTGACATCCATATGTGGATGCCAGAAGTGAGAACACCAAAAGAAAATAAAAATATCCCCAACCCCTAGAAGATATAGAAAATAGAATTTGAGATTAAGAGGTGGAGGGAAAAGAATGTAGGGGTGCTCCCTGTTTTGGTCATCTGGAAGAGTGGTGTCCACCAGTGTTGAAAATAGAAGAATAGGATGTGGATTCTCATATGGTTCTGGTTCATAAAATTTCTCATCATGAATTTATTCTTTAGTGTCATCATCCTCATTTTCACCAATGTACAGCTCAACAGGCACCTCCATTCTCTCCTCAACATGAGTACCTTCTTCTTCTTCTTCTTCCAGAACCTGCAGTTGTAGTGTTGAATCTACAAATTCATAATAAAGGATATTAGATTGAAATTCAGAATTAATGAAATTTTAATAAAATGAATTCTCAGAAATTAAAACTCCCTCAAAAGTTTCAGCTTTAGAACCCTTTTTCTCAAGCAAGGCAGCTGGGAACTCATGTGTTGGCGAGGGAAGAGGGTCCTCACGTTTTTCTTCAACCTCATCAACATATTAATTAAATGTAGGTGTAACAAGAATTTAATTCTCCTCATCTTGTCTATTTTTTCATTCCATCCATAAGACTTTAACATCTTCAACTTGGGCGGCCAGCGATGATATCATCTTGCTTGATTTTTCCATCATTCTGCAATTCTCTGGAATTATCAAGGAAACTTCATTCAATTGCTGGAAATTTTCTTCCAATTGTTGGTAATTTTCAAGAATTTTAATATTTAATGTATCTTCCCTGCTTGTCTCACTATAAAATTTATCCACATTCCAATAATTATAAAAAATTTCATAAAAATCCATATTGGCTTATGAAATGAATGATATGCAACAAAGCTCTTTTTTTTATTTATTTTATGAAAAACAGTATGTGTAAGCACTTGGCCTCCCCAGAAATAGTGCCAAATTGATGGTAGGGGTTTTTCATGAACCTCTATTCAATTAAATTCTTATTAACCTAAGACTGCACCATAGTGGTACACCCTAGGGTTAATCACAAGGAGGCCACTTCCACATACTATCTTTTTATTATCACTATTATAAAATAACTAAAATAAAAATGTAGTACTAATATAAATGGGGGGGAAGTTAAATTGAATTTCATAAAATATAGATATAATATAAATATATCAAAAATATAAAACACAAGGAAAAAGAAGAAAAGACACAATGAAGTTATTAGAATAAAACCATTATTCTTGGGATTTCATGATGGAATTATCATTTTTATTCAAATTATCTATCAATGCGTTATTCAATGTGGAGATCAAGACATGTCACTCCACACCCTCTCGTCTAAATGGTATTACCCTACATCGAGACCTCATCATATAGGAGTAATATCTTCCACATCAATACCCAATCCAAACTCCATTGTTTGAATGAATTAGATATTGATGAGAAGGGAAATTATTAAATGAGGAGGAAGAAAACAATAGTAGAGAAAGTGGGGTGACCGCTCACCACAATCATTTAACCACTAATGAATCCTTATAAAAAACATGAAAAATCAATAAAGAACATAAAACTCAAATACCACCACTTTTCCCCTCGAACAATAGTGAGGGTTATCTCTCTATAAGCATGTAGTTTAGAAAAAAGCACGGTGGGAGAAACTCATAAAATAAAAGAGATGGAAGAAAAGTATAAATTAAAGAAAGAAGAAGAAATATATACTAATATATATTATAAATATGAAGAACAATTACATAAAAAAACTCCACCTTAGCCCCCTGGAATGTCTATCTCATAAACTAGGAGAAGGGACACATATTTATAGGGAGAAGGGGTGACAAATTCACACACAAAACATTTAATCCGAACGTTTCCGCATGGATATGCCCTTCAATGACCTAATCTGTAATAGTTGTCTTCGTAAATGTTTTTCCATAATGTGTCCTCCGTTTTCTCCCCAAATTTCAGCTTCATTGGACGCGCCTAGAAGGAGTTATGAATTTAATATTGGCGGTTTTCTTTTTTAGAGGCATCTTCCTTCAAAATGATGTTATTAAATGGCCACCATAAGAGATTCCAAACGGCTTTAAATTAATTGTGTGAATGATCCCGGGAGTCCTCTTTCATATCCAAGTTTAATCCCATCATTTGGAGAAGTTTAGGTCGATTTATGTTTCCATTATGATGGTGGGGTTCACACAGTCCGCCCGGAAAAATTTTCAAGTTCATTGATTTGTTTGGGCCTTAAGATGCATGAATCTGACTCTGGTCCTAAAGACAAAGTTGATGATAATAAAATAGGGTTCCAAAAAAATAAGAATCAAAAAATTTGGAAATATAGTTTATGATAAATGACCAAAATACCCATGTGATAAAAATCTGTTAAAAATCTAGAATTAGGCAATTTTTTCATTTAGGTTCAAAATAACACAAAAACCTAAATATGTAACAATTTCCTATTAAATAACACTATGGTGGGTTTATAATCATTAAATTTCAGTATAAAATATGTAAAAATATTATCTTCATCATTGCACCGCCAGTTTGTGGTCTTGGGTTTTGGTTAATTTAACTATCATGGTATTTATTATATAGTAAGGTAGGTGGTTTTAACTTGGGAAGAAACCGGTGCGCTTGAATATTTACATTTTGCGGTGGAATCAATGGCATATCTTACTGCTACACAGAAAGTTCTCATTGACAAAGTTATCACTCATACCGGAATGGTTGCAAAGTTGAAAAAAGAACTCATGAAGTAAGAGTATTTGACAGAAAAACTTGACCAAGAAGTGGAGCAACAAATCCAGAAACTGGAGCAGATCAAACAGGAGTGGGCTCAGGCCACAGCTGCTATTGAGGAAGGGCGATGGAAAATTAAAGAGGGAGAAAGGACCGGCCTCCAATCCCTGAGGGATGTGGAGGCACTGCAGGCGAGTGTAGTGGCTGAGACTACATTATTAAAGCTTCTCCAAGTTGTTGAGGAGCCGCATTAATCATTAATGCAACTCTAAAACTCTGCATAATGTCTCTTGTAAAGATCTTGTTGTATTTACAAAAAGAGGTTCCAGGTTGTGGATGCCCACCATATATTTTTATGAAATAAGATGGAACCAATTTTCCTTTGAACACTTATTCTTTTCCTTTTCCTATCATGTAAATTGATCAATCATATAAACATCATTTCAACTAGGTATTAATTTTAAACCATGACTAGTAAACTAAAATAATCGACTCAGGCTCTACTTTTTTCCTGATCCACGGGGCTCAGCGAGCATAGTTTGACTATTGCTAAGATTTTATAGAACAACCTCATTAACCTTTATGTATTTTTTTATTGTTACACTAATTTTTGCCTAAAACTATCTAATACGGGCTTATTAGGCATAACTTGACATTTTCTTAAGCCTCTCTTTATGGGTTTTTGACCTAACAAGATTTACACCTTTTTTATGGCACAATGTTTTTAACGAATTGATAACTGAATTTTACCCAGAGGTTCCTTCTGCAAATTTTTCCTCTAGAAAGTATAGTGTATTTTTCTTTGGTGTTTCACAGTCCTTCCAATCAAACTTATTACTAATGTTTTAGGTCAAACAACTTTGACCACACATAATGTGGCAGGGGCCCAATTTGGGATTGGTTAGCCGAGAATGTTCTAATATCCTTCAGAGATGTCTAAATTTGTGAGTTTGTACATGCATGTGGCTCAAGAGTTTTTTAAGGCGTATGGAGGTAGTAAAGTACTCTCCTGGGGAAGAATTTGCCTTTGATTTATGGTCATTTTGTGGAAAACATATTTAGAGCCTTCATGGTATGATGTTCATAGTCAATTACAGGTGTCTTCATGACACTGACCTTCCATAACTGATTTCCTGGTGGGGTTATGCAACATTTTGAATTTATTTTGATGTTGGGATCCATGGTGGGTGGGTGGCCTGAGTAATAGTGTCTGAAAATAATAGGGACATTCATATCAGCATTGATTAGGAAAATGTTCCTGTGCGGTTCTTACTTTCATTAGGGAGAGCTGGTGAATGGTTAGTTTAATTAAAAAATAATTAATGTCAGGGGCATTTAGAAAGAGGAAGGTATATAAGTTTTTATCTAGAAGTTTTCCAAATATGGGGCTCTAACAGGACATGAATGTCATTTGAGCATATGGAAACTGGAAAGGACTCCCCTAAGGATTAATTTACCTTTGATTGAGGGTCATTTTTGTGGGAAACATGTACAGAGCCTCTGGGGAATTATGTGCATAGTCAAAGAAAGGTGTCTGTAAGACACTGGCCTTCTATCTCTGATGGCTATGGTAGATTATGGAGATTGGGAACTTTCTGAATACGGTATATGACCTTCAATAAAGGGTGATCCTGAACATGAAAAGGGAAATTTTAACTGAACTTCTTTAGGGGAAACCTAGAAATGAGTGTAGGAACTCTTCTTTTGTATGTGGATCGACTTCACTCATATGGATGGGGTATCTTTAAAAACCTAAAAAGGTACCAGATATGAATTGGGGCCACATGTTCTGATATATTCAGGATGTGTCTAGGGAGGAAAATGTAAACCATGACATTGAGGGCCCTTGAATCAGGAGGGATGAAAAGAGGCTTGGAATCCATTAGGCGTACAGAGATAGGAGAGGACTCTCTTGGGGAATAATTTTCCTTTGATTGACATACATTTTTGTGGAAAAAATATGCAGATCCACCAGGGCATGATGTGTATAGTCAATCAAAGTGTCCGTAGGACACTAGCCTTCCTTATCAGATGGCCTTGAATGATTATGGGCATTCAATATCGCTCAGAGCATGGATTTTGAGGTATGGAAGGAGTGTATCTAGACATATTAGGGTAATTTGGGCTGCAATTTACTCCTGGAATTAGGTGTCCCTTGTGTAGATCTAGCTCATACATGGGGTGATGAGTTTATCCCTTATTTGGAGTACCTAGTCCTTTAACATCACATGGCCAGGTGTTTGGGTTCCTCTCACCGAAGGGAACCATGACATGACTTTTAGGGTTGTGCTTCTAGGACTAAATCCTAGGACTATTTTGCCATAATATCATGGTGGGTCTCTCGCTAAGATCCCTAATCTCACGTGAGCTATGCTTGGTGTGATAGACAAGGGATTACGAGGACTTGGGGTCATTACTTAAGAACATAAAAATCAATATTAGAGGTCACCTTAGGCTTAAACCATTGCTATGCAGTTTAACATCATACAGAAAGGTTGATTTTGGCCTTGTAGTTTAATGTCTTGCAGTGAGGACTTGATGATATGCAGTTTAAATTCATTCAGTGAGGATGATTATATTATCATAAAGATCTTTAATAGTTTTGATTTAATCACAATTAGGATTTTCCAACATTCCTTAGATGTGAGTGATAATAGAAGGTGTAAACCATAGTTCTGAGGGTAACTTGAATCGGGAGGAGTGACATGGGGTTTGGAAGCCATTGGGCATACTAAGATGGGAGAGGACTCTCCTGGGGATGAATTTTCCTTTGATTGATGGTCATTTTGAGGGAGACATATGCAGAGCCACCGGGGCATGATGTGCATAGTCAAGAAAAGGTGTCCACATGACACTGGCCTTCCATCTCAGATGGCCTTGAATGATTATGGGGATCTAAGTTCTCCTGGGGAATGGATTTTGAATATGGGAAAGATGTTCCTAGGAACGTAAAGAATACCCAGACCATGATTAAATGTGAAATACTGGATCTTCCACATAGTTCTGACTCATATGTATAGGGGGATGAAGGATCATATAGGGGGAAGCAAGATCTTTTAACTTCTCATGAGTGAGGGGCATACGAGGGATCTCATGAAACTATGAACTGAGCCACACATAACACTTGAATAATTTCGCAGTTTATTGTCAAGCGATTAGGAGCTTTCATAGACTCCTCATACAAGTCTGACCTATGTATGGAGAAAGGTGCACTTTTTTATGATGGATGGGTTGGGATGAAAAATTTGGGCATCACTATGTATCCTATAAGGGCAGGAATCAAGGAGCACGTAGTTCTGAAAGTTCCTTATACCGATTTGGCCCGGTCCATGTGTGAGTACATGTGAAGGAATTTTTTTTATGATGTCTGGGTCGGGATGCCAAATCTGGGCATCACTACATATCCTACAATAGCAGGAATCAAGCTGCACATAGTTCTAAAAGTTCCATGTGCCGTTCTGGCTTGGTCATAGGGGTAGGGGTATTTTCTTTATATCTGTCATGGTTTCCAAGCCTACGATTTTACTTTATAGTTTTATTATGAAAGATAAGACCTAACATTGATCCTAAGCTCACGTGATTTACACTCGATGTGAGAAAAAATGAGTGATAATGGTTTCCCTTACAAATATGGGGCGATAGAGGGCGTGATGGAGAAATTTTTTTGTGGGGTCTGAGGCAAGATCGAGGTGTTTCTATGTATCTTGTGAGGGTCAGAATCAAGTCGTATTTATTTATGTGAGAGATCATATAGTTTAGTTTCATGTGATTAGGATACTTTGTTCCATGTAGTTTAACGTTTTACAGCAAGGACATGAGTCACAGTTTAATGTCATGTTTTAGGGACGATTTCCTTACAGTTTAATGTCATGTGGAATGTAAAATGACTCATAGTTTAAGTTCATAGAGTTTGGACCATGGAATCAAGGCATTACTACTCATAGTTTAAGTTATTAAAGCTTGTACCATGGCATGGGCGCATTATAACTCATAGTTTAGGGTCATAGAGTTTGGACCATGGCATGGGCATTTCCATTACATGAAGTACTTCTTCAGGAACCTCTCATTTGTGGGAGCTATGATGAGTTGTTTTTTCATCGATATCAGGGCATATGCTCCATTGGAATAGACCCTAGGTATTATATATGGTCCTTCCCACTTTGGTTAAACATTTGGGGGCTTCTTCCTGAGTATCATCAAGGTTCTAAGGACTAACACCATTTCTCCATTGAGGAAATACTGAAGGAGAACCTTTTTGTTGAAGGCTCGTGCAATTTAGTTTTGGTAGATTTCCAAATGGTGTAAAGTGTGCAGCCTTTTTTGTCCAGCTACTCCAAATCATAAAACCATCTCTGAGATTTCTCTTCTATGGAAATTTGATCACAAATGGCCACACAGAGTGATGGCACTTATATTTCAATAGTCAAAACTGCCTCTTCCCTGTAAACTAGTGAGTATGGGATCACCTGGGTGGAAGTACGAGTCGTGGTCTAGTAATCCCACAAAGCATGAAAGAGATTGTTTGTCCATGATTTATTATCCTTATAAATCATCTTTTGTATTATGTTGGATAGGGTTTTTTTGAAATCCTTTATCTTCCCATTGGCTGCCACCTGATAGAGGGACTACCAGTTGGATTTGATTCTATACTCTGGGTATAGCTTGTCCAACTCAGTAGAGCATAAGTTGGTGTTGTTGTTCGTCAGTATTGTATGAGGGACACCAAATATCGTAATGATGTTGGCCTTCACAAAGTTAACAATGTTTTTCACCCTGACTTCTTTAAGGGGTATTACTTTGGCACATTTATAAAATAAGTTGGTCACTGTGAGTATGATCTTGAATTTTTTGGCTATGGCAGTAGGATATGGTCCCACAACATCCATCCCCCAAGCAATGAATTGCTAGGAGTACTTAGTTGTATGAAGTAAATCTGGGGGTCGGTGTATGAAATTAGCATGAACTTGACAGGACTGACACTTCTTGGTGAATATGAAAAAATCTTGTATCATAGTGTTCCAGTAATACCCAAGCCTTCAGATTTGGTGAGAGAGCTTGGTTGCTGATTGGTGCGCTCCACAAGCTCTAACATGCACTTCTTTCATAAAGGCAGCAGTCTCTTCTCCATCAATGCACCTGAGAAGGACTCCATCAATGCCTCATTTGTAGATAACATTTTCTTGGTTTACCCCATTTTACAGGGAAAAATTGATTGCCCGTCTTTGGACCTTCTCCCTTCCATACCTATCTTGTGGGAGTTCCTCATTCTGAAGGTAATTTTCAATGGGTGTCATCCAACCATTGGTCTGACCATAAGACTCATAAAAGGGCTAATTTCATATATTTCCTCCATATTTATCTAGATAAATGGAAATACCATCCTTTGGTGGGAAATTATAATAATTTTTTCATCCTATCCTAGTTCCACCAAGGTTGTGGATGCATTTTCTAAAGCTTCAGTTTGGGAATTTTGTGACTGGGAGACATAAGTCAATATTGGTTCTGATAGGAATTCTACCATCAGTTCTCAAACATGGTTCATCAAGGGAACCAATACTTCTTTCTTAATGGTGTAGTCACCACTGACCTGTTTGATGACTAGCTCTGAATCACCCTTTATTTTTAGGTGTTTGGCTTGCACATGAAGTTCTAGTTCTAGGCCTACAATGAGGGCCTAATATTATACTTCATTATTTGTACACCCTTCTGAAAGTAGAAAAGAGTATGGAAGGATATCCTTTTGGGGGGATATGAGTATAATTCTCATCCCCACTTTGTTGATCTTAGTATCCTCCATCCTTTTCTCTATCAGTTTCTGGAAACACAATAGAGATACATTTCCCAGGTTTGGGGGTCCTCCTGGATGGAAAAAACTTCTTCATCCGGAAGTTCGTCATCCAACGGTGTTGTTTCCTCTGAGGGGTGCTCTTCTAGTAAGTCTTATAACATCTATCCTTTTATGGACTTCTAGGGAACATACCATATGTCAAACTATTGTAGGATGACCGCCCATAATGATAGTTTCCCATTTAGCATGGGAGAGTTGAGGATATATTTGAGTGGGTTGTAGCGAGAGACCAGTTGGACCTCACGGTGCTGCAAGTAATGCCTAAGTTTCTGAACCATGAAGATTAGGTCTAGGAAGTTTTCAATTTTTGAATACTGAGTTTCAGGATCGATCATTGTTCTGATGAGGTAATAGAGGTTATTCTCACTATCGGCGTCATTCTTCTATGTGAGGAAGGTGCGTAATGACCATTCCAAGGAGGTTACATACAAAATGAGTGGTATCCCCTCAACTGGTGGCATCATCATTGGCGGTCTTAGGAGATATCTTTTCAGATTGTCGAATGCTTCTTGTAAATCATTATCCCACTCATACGTAACTCCTTTCTTCATGAGCCTGGTGAAAGGTAACCATTTACCCCCAAGTTGGCTATGAAGCACCGAATGTAGGCGAGGTGCCCCTTGAGACCTCTCAACTCTGTGAGGTTGTGAGGTGTGGACATGCCAAGTATGGTGTTTTTATTCTCAGGGTCAACTATGATGCCACGGTGGGGTACGATTAAGCTGAGGAATTTTCCAGAGGTAATTCCAAAGGCGCATTTTGGGGATTCATCTTTAAACTCTATTGCCGCAATTTTTTTAAGACAGTTTCAAGATCGTCCAGGTGGTTTGAGAACTATCTTGATTTAACCATCAGATTTTTGAAATAACACTCAACACATTTTCCCAAGAAGGACTTGAAGATATGATGCATGGCACATTGATATGTGGCACCAACATTCATTAGACCAAAGGGCATCACTTTATAACAATTACTCCCTGAGGGTCCTTAAAAGTAGTAGAATATTCATCTACTCAGACCATACATATTTGGTTTTATCTAGAATAGTCTTCCATGAAAGAGAGGGAATCATATCCAGTTGTTTCATCGATCAACAATTTTGTGATCAGGACTCAGAAAACGTCTTTTGGGCAATGCCGATTAAGATACCTGAAGTCAATGTAGATTTTAATATTTATATTCTTCTTTTTGATAGGGACTATATTTTCCATCCATATCAGATATTGGACCTCCCATATGAAGTTTTCCTTAATCATCTTGTCAACTTCAGCCTCTATTTTGGTAGCATGCATCGGGTGGGTCCTTCTGGATGCCTGCTTATAGCCCCAGTCATCTTTGGGTAAGCTTGGATGATAAGTAGAAACCTCAAGATCAAAGCCTAGAATTTCATTGTAGTTCTAGGAAAACACATCTCTATTCTTCTTTAGGAATGAGGTATATTCCTCCTTCTACTTGACAGGCATAGACACACTGCTTAGAGTGGGCTGTGGTTCATTTTTGGTGCCCAGGTTTATCTCTTTAAGTTAATCTATTGTGGTGGAAAAAACCTTCTTCAAATGTAGGAGGGGAACTTCTAAGGTCTTTTTCCTCTTCTTCTTCTTCTTCTTCTTTATCATCTTCATCTTCTTAATCGTCTACCTCTTCTAATGGAAAGATGATTTTTGAGACGAACTCTCCAATGTTGGGAGAGAAATCGTATTTTTCCTTAGTGAGTAAGGTGGGGTCAGTTTGAGGACTTGTGGTCGGGCTGGGAGAATCTTTGATAGAAATTTCCCTAACATCATGGGATTCATCCCGGTCTTCCATGTATTTGGACTTGTTTTTTGTAACAGGGACCATGAAAACAATTAATTCTGCATCTGGGCTTTCACTTTTGAATTCAACTTGGTTGAAGGGTAATACATACTCTTCCCCAAGCTGTTGGAGGGGTCGATGGGAGTCGTTTCCAATCCATTTGAGGTAGTAATCCAATCAATGTAGTTGGATAAAATATGTTTTTCTTCTAATTAATAGAACTATGCATCGATATAATGTGACTCACAAGACTCAAACAGGGATTTATCGGCATTCAATGTATCATTTTTTCCATTAGTGAAATATTTGATTCAATGATGGTAAGATGATGGGATTTCAGCATGATGATGAAGCCATGGCCTTCATAAAAGGATGTTGAAGGTTGCACTTTGTCGTACAACCAGGAACTCAGAATCTGACATGAGGTCTTCGAGCCGAGTTTTAATCTTGATTCATCCCAATAGTTTCTGCTTGCTTTTTCCATATCCCAGTAGAGTTATAGTTCAGGGGGTCAATTTGTCTTCATCATAGCCCAGCCGAAAAAGCATTCCCAATGGGAATAGGTTGAATCTAGAGATTTTTTCAATGAAGATCCTCTGGATATCAATTCCATTTATCTTTTCAGACACATATAAGGGATTTATGTGCCCTTGCATTATTTCATCTTCATCCCTGTCTGTAAAGGAGATGACGGTATGAAATTCTTCAGGATTAGTCTCTTTCTGATAGACTTCATCTACAACTACTTTAGCCTCGAACTCATGGGGACTTAGTAAGGATTCTATGAGTGCCTCTCTAAGATTCTTTGATAGGCTTAATGCATCTAGGATTGAAATATTTGCTGGTAAAGAAGATAGATTCTTTAGAATATCATACTTCTTCTCTAATGGTTAGTGCTTCGCAGCTCAGGGTTGATATTTCACATAAACTTTAGGGTTTTGGGATTTGGACGTAGATGGTTTGTCCTATATAGTCGGGGCCGGTGGTTATGCGGTCCTTTTTGGGTTTGGCTGAACTCGTCCGCCTATATTCCTTGGACGATTTTATATTTGTTCTTCCCCTGATGGATATTCCAAGATAATTGAGCTTGTATTTCTTATGATAGGTGTGGAGGAGAATTTCAGTTCTTGTTGTGTCTATCAGAGGGTCCTTCTGTGATTTTCCGTGGTGTTAACAGTTTGGATTATGGTGTGTCCTGGAATCTGACTCCTACCACGATCATGTCTTCTAGGAAACTTCTGGCCTTTGTGGACTCTAATTCCAGCTCTCCAGTTGGGCGCGGGGAATGCGGGTTTGTGGTCATAATCTCTATACAAGAAGGGGTTCATCAAGTGAATGACATTAATGGATCCTAAGATCAGTTCTTGATCTGACAATGTTTCTTCCTGACTATCTTCTTCTGATGGTACCGCTTGGCGGGGTGGTTCTTGTAGTATCGTTTGGCGGGGCGGGGCCTATTTTACCTTTTAATGGGGTAGTTTCCATTGTACCAAGTCTATTAACATGAATTCCTAAAGCATCAGCACTGACTTCAGACTTGGTTTCATCTCATCTTCTTTCTCTTTCTTTCTTCCCTTTTGGCCTTTAAAGGACCGTGGGGTCGAGGAGGATGTTTGTGTTGTATTATGAGATTTTGGGGGCAGGTTTGGTTGTTTAAAATATTCCTGGAGGATTCCATGGACTCGGTTGAAAGTCTTCTAGGTAATCCAATTATTAGAATTCTACTCCTTACTGGGGATTGTTTTTCATTCCTCTTCCTCTCTTGAGTCTTAGGTGGAAACATATGCTACTTGTTCTGGTGTTAGGCCCAACTTTACTTGCCCAGAATCCACCATATTTTTTAAGATATCCTTGAAAATGAAGCATTCTTGGATGGTATGTCCCAGTATTTTTTGTTAGGGACAGTAATTTGGATGGTCGTCAAGACCCACTTCATCAGCTCTCTTTGGCTTCAGTGGATGAAGAAAATTTCAATTCATAGCGGCTATGAAATAGTCATAGACCTGGTCATCTTGGAATGAGTAAAATTTATTTATTATTTCTTCAACCTTATTTATATTAGCATCTCATCACTCATCTTTCCAAGGTGGGGTGGATGTTGGCATCTAGCGAGTCTTGCACGGTTTGGTGGGGGCCTCTCAACTGGAGATGGTTCTAATGGTGGCTTAAGCATAACAGAATCCACTTTAGCTTTTCCCATTCTTTTCCCTGGAGTAGATGGGTCCACTCAGGACTTAAGATTGTTCCTTTTCAAAGAGTCTTCTATTCTTTGAGAAATGGAAGAGAAATATCTAAACCCACTTGTGTAATTCACCAAGATGAGCAGTGTTCGCAATTCATCATTGAGTTTTTCGATGCACATGGAGAGCATTTCATCCTGAGGGAGTAGCTGGTTCAGGGAATAATTCAAGCCTTTCCATCTAGAAATGAAGTTTGATACTCTTTCATTCTCTCACTATTTGCAGTTCATGAGATCAATGGTCGTCATCTTAGGTAGCGTTGAACTGAACTGGAAGAGAAAGGGTCGTCGTAGGTCCTCCTAGCTTGTGATTGAATTGGTTGGTAGGCTAGTATACCATATGAAAGCCAAGACATGTAGGGTTCGTACTAAGAAGCTGAGTTTTACTGTCACTTGCTGCTCTGGAGTGACCATCATGGGGTTGCAGTAAGATGCATAGTGCAGTAAATTCTTTTCAGGGTCCCACAAGCCATTGAATACTGGGAATAAGGGGTTCCCAAAGTTTGGTGGTGGTGGAACATTGATTACCCACTCGGGGTAGAGTTTACACTCTGGATGAATTAGAGTGCTCTGCCCCTGCATGGCTTCTAATCGATTTGTTAGTTGCTCAACGATATTCAAGATCCCTTGAAGCATATCCTTTCAGGATTGAGCTTGGGATGGTATGGCAGCAGCCAAGATGGGGTGTGTCAGTGCTGATGGAATATGGGGTGAATACCCAGCCGGGGTATCATTTTTGTGTTTACCTGAATATATTCTGGATTCCTTCTAATCAGGGGGAAGTATTGATGTCCTTCCGGGGTCAGGTTTAAGTAGGTTTCCAATCCTGATTCCAGATTGGATGAGCCTCCAAGATTAACTTCTTTCATCATGATGAGTGCATGTGGCAAGGGCACCCCTTCTGGAAGTACCTGCTGAAGTTCTGTAGTGGAGAAAAATTCAGAGAGGTAGCCATCTAAACGTAGCTCAGCATTAATTCGACTGATCTATTTCATTTCTTCTTCCTACTTGGAGAACCATTCCTCAAGAGTGAGGGAAGCATTTCCAAGGGGATGAGAAGGCGGGTCATAGACAACCTTGGATTTATTCTTCTCCTTGTTAGGGTTTCGCGCCGGAAGTAATGTTGGATTGATTGAGGGGGAACCCAGATTTAGAACCCCTCTCTGGTTTCAGGTATGCACACCATTAGGGTCGGTGTGGGATGCATCTGGGAGGGAATCATCTTCCTTCGTATCCTATCCCTCTACATCATTTCCTATGAGATCTGTGGAGTTGACTTTTACCACGTTCACTAAGTTATACCACATTGGGGATAGTGTACCTAGTGCCAAATGGTAAGAAGGATTTATGTATCCTTTGTTGGATTTTCTCCTTCCATTATATGGTATTCTTCAGTTTTCTTGGTGAAGATTGACCCGAAGGGAGCCCTAGTTTGACCCCGTAATGCACCTTTGTCTTGGAGGGTGTGAACCATGAGAAGGGGTAGAACGGGTGACTCCTCTATCCATTTTTCAACATAGATGGTGGAAGATAGACTTCCATTATGTGGGTACTTGAGGTAAAAATTCCCCCAGTTGTGCGAGCTGGGTTTGTTCCTGCATTGCGGCAGCAGATGCCAATATTGTCACCTTTTTGATTTCATGCACTCTCGTGCAGGTGTGATCTGAGTATAGAATTGGGAATGTGCAGATTCTATGGTCTTTTGAAGACATGATCACTACTTTCTAGTTGTATTTACTTAGTCAAGAAGCCTGGTGGATGTTCTTGGTTTCCTGACACAGAAGCTTTTCGATGGATTGATCTCTTCGGTCCTGATGATTTTGAGACTTACTATGGTCCGGTTTTGGTTGAGTATCCCATCTTTCCTGAGAAGGGGTTTCATTTTATTTATTATTTTGGGTGATGATATTTAAGGATGTCATTTCCAATGGAATTTTCTGGACAGGGTGAGGGGTGAAGTATAGATCTCCATGTTCTCCCGATCCCCAAAGGTGAACTCCAGTTGGGGAATCACCAATGAGGTGACACAACTTATGTAGTGCATGGAGGAAACCCAGTTCAAGGTTTTTCTTTTGCCTTTCTGATTGTGGATTATGTGCAAACAAAAGGGCTTCTAGGTTGATTAGAAGGAGAATCTCTCCTATCGTGTTGATGTGGTCCACATACCCTTCATAGGGAATGAATTTTTCATTCATCTAATGAAGGTTCGTCCATATATTGAGGTGAATTTCATGCGTGCATTCCCCAGACAACTCTCCTGGTATGTTGAAATGAGAAGTGGTCGTAGGAAAATACATCACGGTTATATTATCCTTATCTAGTTGTATTTTAACAAGAAACATATCCTATTGTTTTTCTTTCATAGGCTCCTCTACTTGATATTCCTAGCTCGACTGCTTCTTAATAATTTTGTTCCAAGCAACCGGGATGGTGGGAGCCTCATCGATATGTGAATGGCACAGGGGTGGATCAGAAGATAAGTGTGGCCCTGGGCCATCCTCTGGTTGAGAAAGAATATCACTCATTATAGACAGGGTGCCTGATGTGTCTGACTCCATCTTTTTTAGCACCTCGACATAGAAAGGATTTCTCATATTTGTTCTGGAAAGGGGAGGAACTTCTTACCCGTATGAATTTTGGTTGCAAGGAGGACCTTCGCAATTGGTGCTGAAATGGCGAGGGATGATATTAAAACTTGATTCTAGACCATGATAAATGTACTTATGGCGTATACCATGGAGAGGACCTTCATTATGGGCTACATAAAGGGGAGGACATTATTTATGCTTGATGTCACTGAGGGGATGACCTTCTCGATGACAGTTGTGATGGAGAGAACTACTATCATGACTTGATACCTAGCTGTAGGGAGAATTTTTGCAGTTCACATCTTGGGGAGGGACTCAAGGATTTACTGCAATGAGGGGAGGACCATCTAATTGCTTAAATTTACTATGGGGAGGGCCTTTATAGAAATTTCCATTGTAGGGAGGACCTTCTCAATGGTTGTGATCATGGTGAGGACTACCATCATGACTTGACATCTGACTGCAGGGAGAAGCATATCTATAGGGTATACCCAGGAGAGGACCATCAGGGTAGACTATAGAAAGAGAAGGACATTCTTGCTATCTGATCTTCAAGTCTAGGGGAGGGATACCCCGAAGCGCATCAGGAGATAGGCTCTCGTGATCGATCATTCCTAGCCCATGGAGTGAACCCCCTCAGGTTCTCTGTGGAGGACCTTCAGAGCTGCTGGTAGTGATATTGCAGGGAGGGCCATCACAACTGCTACTGTCGCTTCCAGCATTTGGTAATGGACTGACAGGATCTTCATCCTTTATTGGTATATGTTTAAGGGTGTCAAAAATACTAGAGTCCAACAAAGTAGGATCATGTATGTGTTATTCATTTTCTGGTTGCTTTTGGAACATTTCATTTTTGAGCACTCTCTTGTGGGTAACCGAGGCCATATGTTGTTGGTAATGGCTTTCATATATGGGTCTCTGTCTTGTTGGGTCCCATGATGTTGTTGGGATACGCCGAAAGACATCTTGAGTTTTGGCGGGAATATATACCTGCCCTGGAGTAGCCACCATGTTGGATCGGTGTCCCCCAGTTGGAACGGGTATTTGTTCCCAATCCAATTGTCTGTATATCGCAGGATATTGCCTCTGAACCTCCTAAACTGTAGCAAGGATGAATACCTACTCTGGAGTGACTAACTCATTTTTTGAGTGACCCGTTCCATTCAAGAAAACCGGGTCGTGGGCCTGATTTCTCGCCTTTGCCGCTGATGCAATATTGTCTTGTCATGTTTGGATGATATGGTTTGGGATCGACATCTGATCTTCCATCATTTATAGGATGTGCTGAGATAAATCTTTGGCTTGAATGGGTATGAAGTCTCATTCCGATGTCGGAGAAATAGTTTGTTCCTGCTCCGGTCATCCATGAGTTGCCAGTAGATACTAGTTGTTCTCCTGTACCAGGATAGAGGAACGAGTCTGCCACCAGTTTTCTTCTTTGATTGGCATCATATTTGACTGTTGATCTTTATATTCACAAGCATGGATTTTTATCTTCTCTTTTTCCAAGGTATTTGTCTCACGGTCTTTATATGCATCCGTAGGAATTTGACTCTACTCATATTTTCTTGCCACCCTATTTGGATGGCAGGCTTGATACGCATCAGAAGGTATTTGTGCCTGTGTGTATCAAGTTTCTGCCCTATTTAGATAGCAGTCTTGAAATGCGTCAGCAGGTTTTTGGGCCTACATGTAGCTAGTTGTCACCCTATTTGGATGGAGGGATTATTGTGCCTCCGTAGATATTTGCATCTGCCTGTAGTTTTCCGCTATGTCTGCATGGTGGGATTGACGGGCACTAGAAGGAATGTGCATGTGCTCATATTTTTCCACCCTATTTCTATGGTGGGCTTGAGTAGAGGGATCAGATTCGTATGTCTACCCATTGAGTGACGTCGCTTTATTACAGAAAAGTTTCTCCTTAGGAACCAGGGTGATAGCATGTTCCTGATTACATATTTGTCTCCCTTAGCGGGTAGCTCGAGGGGCTCAGGTCTCCTGGACTTTAGCAGGTTCCCTAGGCATAATTTCCTCCTCGGTGAGAGGATTCTTTCTCGTCCAGTGTTGGTGGCTACATTATCTGGAGGGGGCTCGTGAGTAGGACCCATGTGCAGTTGAGATGAAGTTGTGATCATCGACTTCATCTACCTCCCTAAGATAAGGGAGGTACTCGTTGTCAAGTTCTAGGGATAGGCTCCCAAAATTGTTTGAAACGACCATTGGGGCCGCCTTGTGTTGGGGTGCCATTTGTGGCTAATGAGGCAGCTGGTGGACCTTTGCAGACTCAAGGGATTGTCTTGCGGCCTCTAGTGTGGGGAGAGTACCATTTCGGGGGTACTTTTTGATCAGCGTGTGGGATACCCAACATTGAAGACGCTGGGTAGGCGAGGGGGTCCTGTTCTTCGTTGGGTCCATGGTCACCTGCAAGATCTCTGATACGCACTACTACAAATACGGATTTTATCAGCACTAAAAATGGCCTTTATCAGCGCTAGAAAAAGCGCTGATAAAGCCGGCGAAGATAAAGGGGGGTCCCCTTTATCAGTGCTCTGAAAAGCGCTGATAAAGACCCCTTTTATCAGCGCTAAAACAAAACGCTAATAAAAGGGTCCGTTATTAGTGCTTTGTTTTAGCACTGATAAAAGAACCCTATATGAGCACTTGCTTTATTAGCGCTGATAAAAGGTAAAAAAAATTAAAAAATTAAAAAAATACTGCCAATCGGGGGGCTTTTATAGTGCTTGAGCCCTCCCTTTTACAGCGATTTTCTGCCCATGTACAATGCCCCACACACCCCCTTCACCCTTTAACAGCGCTTTCTCCCATATTCCCCCATGCGCGCATGCCCCTGCCTCCACCATGATTTGAACTTGAGACCTCCCCCCTGCGCGTCTAAGCCTTTACCACTACTCTATTTTGATTTGTCTTCCAATTCATGATATCTCTATATATATATATTTAGTTATTTAGTTATATTTATTTGTATAGTAATATATATTTATATTAATATATATATATAGTTATATTAATATATATCTATATATATATATAGTTATATTTATTCGTATAGTACTATATATTTATATTAAAATATATATATAGTTATATTTTAATATATATATATATATATATAGTTATATTAATATATATATATAGTTATATTAATATATATCTATATATATATATTTAGTTATATTTATTCATATAGTACTATATATTTATATTAATATATATATATAGTTATATTAACATATATATAGTTATATTAACATATATATAGTTATATTAAGATATATATATAGTTATATTAATATATATATATATAGTGATATTAATATATATATTTATAGTGATATTAATATATATATTTATAGTGATATTAATATTTATATTTATAGTAATACTAATATATATATATATATGTATTTATATTAATATATATATAGTTATTAGATTAATATATATATAGATAGATTAATATATATATATATATAGTTAGAGTAATATATAGGTATATAAATATTCATATATTTGTATTTTAAATAAAATGGATGTTAGTTATTATTTAGATAAAGCTAATATATTTTATATGTAAATATATTTTATTATTTATATTTATAATTAAATTTTTAGGTGTGAATATATAAAAAATATGTATATATTGTTATATATTTGATTATAAATAGCAGTGCATTATAAAAAAGGATGAAATTTCAAAGACATAATATCAATATGAATGTAATACCTTGGAATAAATTTAGTCCCCACCAAAAAAAGCCAATAATACCCCCCCTTAAATGAGGCTGAAAATCCAAAAAATGTTAAAAAATCGGGGTACCCCAACAAAAAACTCATCCTTAGAGGCCTTATGGGCCTCTTTTGGCCTATAAATTCCCTTGACTAGGGTTCCCTGTGTGACAATGATGTAGATCTTGTCGCAGGCTTCGATTTGATATGTGGTAGAGCTCAAACAGACACCCGGATCAAAAGTTATGGCCGTTTGAAGTTTGAGTTGCGTTTTCAACATATTTTGAATCTTTTTTTAATTTTTTTAATTTTTTTAGTCTTCAAATTGTTATTAAATGACTATTAATCCATAATAATTATAAAATTATTAATTAAAAATATTTTTTTAAATTTTTTAAGAATCCATTTTCACTAAATATCTTATATATTAAGTATATTAAGTGTAAATGTACATTTATACTTATCTAAAATATATTTAAAAATTATATATTATATTTATATCAATATAACTATATTTATATAATAATATATTAATATATTTTTTTAAAAAAAAAAATTGAAGTCGACCCTTTATCAGCGCTTTTAAAAAAAGCGCTGATAAAGCCCCCCCTATTAGTGCTACTAAACAAGCGCTGATAAAGGGGGGTCACTGCAAAAAACTATTTTTGTGGTAGTGTACGTGTGTCTGCATTAGTCATTGTAATGTCATTTGGATAAAAGGTTTCTCTTTGGGAACCTACGACATACATATATGATATACAGACCACAAAATCTTGTCAAAATAGAATTCTTTTAAACATATGAATATTCGGTGATTCAGCTTGGCCCCCTTCCCCTTTTCTTCTATTCTGGGGAAAAGGGGCTTAAGTGGGGTAAAACTTCCACCTTGGTTAAGGATTCATATCATGTTCACTATTTCTATTCTTCCTCCGAGGTGGTGCATTTCGGGTGATGGTGAAATGGTCTGATGAGAATCATCACCCGTCCCTTTTTCTAGAGACGGTCTCCTGTCAAATTCACAATTTATTTTGTTTGGACCCATTTTACATAAATATCCTTAAAAATAAGGTTTGATTAACCCCGTGGGGACTGGTCAATTCACCCCTATCTTATTGCGAAGGAGATTCCATAGTCAGTCGGTCCCAGTGGGAGATTGTGTGGGGTCAAGTACTTGTGCAATTGGTCCTCCTAAGATATAACTTCCTCGGATGGTCTCCAACAGGTTTATTTGTGGAGATAGAAACACCCAACGGCCATGGTATCCATGATTCATGGACATGCTTTACAAAGTTAGGTGCTCGTTGATCAAGGACTCAGCCAACAACACTGGAGGACTCCATTGGTCAAGAGAATAGGAAGTCAAGCTCACCACACCTTTCTAGTGGAGGATTATTTCTTATTTTGAGACTCTCTTATAGATTTAAGTCATGATCATATGTTTTTTAATACTTGGTTCTTTTCTGAAGAGTGTTTTCATGGGATACCCTTGGTTTGCAGGATTTTTGTAGTCATGCATATATTTGATGTTACGGAGGTGATGCTAACTTGAGACATATAATAAGGCGCTTTGGAGTTTATCATCATCTTGGAGGACGAAAGGTGATTTAATGTTGGGGTCAGACCCATAGGATGGGTTTCCTATGTATCCATAGAAGAGGAATCAGAACCCACATGGTTTGGATCAACTGGGACTTACGCATGAACGTTGACCATTTTAGGGGGCATGATTGGGTGGACCCTTTTGGATGGGCACCCTTTTGAGATTTGGCCTTCATGTAGGCAACCTAAGTATCCTGGTTTGATCAAGAATCAGAGTTCTCATAGTTTAGAATGTGTGTGGATTATGCGTGGAAGCTACCAATTGGATAAGACATGATTGGGTGGACCCTTTATGGGATGGCACCCTTTTGAGATCAGTCCTTCAAGTAGGCATCCTACGTATCCTGATTTGGTTAGAAATTATAGTTCTCTTAGTTTATATTGTGGGGGGATTATACATGGAAGATGTCCATTTGAGAAGACATGATTGGGTGGAGCCTTTATGGGAGGGCACCATTTTGAGCTCGAGCTTTTAAGTAGGAATCCTACGTATCCTGATTTGGTCAAGAATCAGAGTTCTCATAGTTTATATTGTGTGAGTATTACGCATGGAATCTTCCCATTTGAGAAGACATGATTGGGTGGACCCTTTATGGGAGGGAACCCTTTTGGGCTCGGACCTTCAAGTAGGCGTCCTGCATATCCTGATTTGGTTAGGAATAAGAATTCTTGTAGTTCATATTGTGTGGGGATTATGCATGGAATCTGCCCATTTGAGAAGACATGATTGGCTGGACCCTTTATGGGAGGGAACCCTTTTGAGCTCGGGCCTTCAAGTAGGAATCCTACATATCCTAATTTGGTTAGAAATTAGAGTTCTCATAGTTCATATTGTGTGTATGTTGTAATCATCACAAACATCTAAGTCCATGTGAGTCATTCTCGATGTGAGAAATAAAAGGATTTGAAATATTCAACAAAACTCAAGCTTCCTCTCCAGCTAGTGAGAGAGGGAGAGCCTAGGATGGACAAGGTCGGGGTGACCGTGGGAGAGGTCACAGAGCGATGAACCTTTCCATGTGAAATGAAATAAAATTTCATGTGGCTTGGCCTCAAAATATTAGGGACTTACCTTAATGGGAGGGCCCTAAAATACATTCTGGTAAAGGGGAGGAGTTTCATTCTTGTCAAAGGAGAAGTGAACATAACTCCTTTGACTGATCATTATTCCTCATTGAATGGAAAATATTGAATGGAAAATAAAGTGATCACCCTAAATCCCTAGAATAGGGAGGTTCATGTCAGCATCATAAGGTTGGACTCTAAGTTACCATGGGAATGTAAACCCACCGGAATTCCCAAATCCCAAACTGTTGTGGGGAGATCCTTCATGACTCCACTTACCATGGGTATGTAGACTCAACCTGGTGCGCGGATGCACCCGATGGTCTGATCATATGGGTCCGGTGGATTTGGATTTGGAGGAGGCTTTGTCCTAATGTCGGAGGACTAGTTTTTAGAGTGATTATGGAGGAATGGACGGTAATGGAGGGGTGAGGTTGGAATTAGAGGAAATAATACCTGAAAATACCCCATTCTACATACTGGTTTCTTATGCGTGATGGGGGAGGCTCCGCATACTGTAGTGGTATGCGGGTAGAGGGGTTGTCCTCATACCAATGTGTTACACAGACATAGGTATAGATGATTGCATACTATAGTGTTATGCTGCCCATTATGCCGCTTTGGGTTCCATCCACAAACTGATGCAGTGCGTGGTGTCGGGTTCAGTTCATGTAGCGATACACTACGCGGAGCACCGTATTGAAGGAGGGTTTGGGAGATTATTATTTGTGGGAACTTCATCTGTGAGAATTATTTGGTTCAAGGTTCACTAATTAGGTTCTTTGTTCTATTATTACTATTCTATTCCCCCATTTTATGGTTCGTGGCCGGTTAAACCTGTGGAGAGCATGGTTCTCAATTTGGGCTTCATCGATGAATCAAGATTGAAGTTGGAATCTTCTCTGAGTTCTTACTTCCAACCTCTGAGTCCCCTTGAAGATTTTAGAATCTGTCTCTTTTTCCTCATTCTCAATTAATTTTGTGATCCTTTTATAGAGCATCGGGGTAATCGTATCGATGGGGCATGCGACACTATTTTCAGAGGCCCATGAGGATATATCCTGACCCATGGAAGACTAGGTCAATATGAGGTTTACAGAGTCTATGGTTTGCGATCATGGTTCACAAAACCCTGTTTGTTTTCTTCATCTGCGAACTGATAAGTTTTCGAGATGGTACGCGGATGGCCTTTGTGCGCATGAGTCCTTCGGCAATGTGGTTTGTGGTCCACCATGTTTGATGTCCATTGCTCAACGGGAAAGTGGTTCACAGATTTTTCTACATACTTGTTGGTTCATGATCCAGGTGGTCCATGAACCTTTTTTGGTGATGGTATGCGGGCTACTTGAAATTCTTTGAAAACTTGAATTCTTTCAAGTTTCTTCTAAATTTTTCAACTCAATTTGAGTCCATTCACCTTTCTAGACTTGTAGGAGTATTTTCTTCCTTCTGCAAAGTGATTATAGGAGTATTTTCTTCCCTTGTGGAATTTTTAGGACCCTACAACTATGCAGCATCCATCTGCTTCCTGGTCAACTAGACCTACTCATAAGTATCCTGGAAGAGACGTGGTCCCAGTAAAGCTGCCTCACCTTCCTCTAACCATCACAGGGGATATCAGCATGTCCTATCATAAAACTCTTCATAAGGTTGCATTTATATAGACACATGATATCTATTATTGTAGTAAAACTCAATAATGGGTATATTCTTCTCCCAAGAGCCTCCAAAATCCCAGATGCATTCTCACAGTATGTCCTCAACCACCTAAATTGTGTGCTCTAACTAGCCATCAGTTTGAGGGTTGTATGATGTACTTAGAAGCACCTATGTTCTCAATTCCCTCTATAAACTATGCCAAAAATGAGACATAAACCACTAATACTTATCTGATAAAATGGTCTAAAGAACCCCATGAAGTCGAACTATCTCACAGATATACAACCACCCAAGCTCATCCCCTAAGAAAGTCTCCCTAGTCGGTAGGAAATTAGCAACCTTCACGAGTCTATCAACAAAACCCAAAACACCATCACTGCCTTAAGGAAAAAATGGTAAAACAATAAAAAAATCCATCGTGACATATTCCCACTTCCACCCAATAATGGGTTACTACTATAAAATCCCAACTGATCATTGATGTTCCACCTTCACCAACTGATAGGTGGAACATCTCGTGACAAAACTAGTTATCTAACGTTTCATCCCATACACCAATACTGGAAACATAAATCACAATACATATTGGTAATACTATGATACACTACCCAAAATGATTCATTAAACTCTCACATCATCTCCTCATCTATGTCCATTGGAACCCAAATGCGGTCATGTATATAGAGGATCTTATCCTCACCTATGGTTTAACCAGGAGGTGGTTCCTCACCTTCCACACACTCTCATAGGACTAGGCCCTCAAAATCAAAAAAAAATCTCATCATCACAATATCTAGAAGAGTGGATGTAACCAATAATGATGAGAGATAAATCTATCTGAGACTATCCTTCACCTCTAAGTGCATATTAGAAAACAAGGTCATAAGCTTCCACTCACTACTGGCCTCCTGAACTGCATGTATCTGAGTCCTCTTACTCTGTGCATCAACCACTATATTAAATTTTCCATGTGTATAAGCAAGATCTAAGTAGAAATATTGTAGATACTCAACCCACCTTCACTACCTCAGTTTTATAATCGTGCTATGTAAATATATACTTGAGTCTTTTGTGTCCCATGTAAATTAAAAAACATTATTCTAGTAGATAATTTCTCCAACAGCATAGAGTATGAACAACTAAATATAACTCAATATCATACATCAGGTAATTCCTCTAATGTGTCCTCAGCTGAAGAGACCTATTGAGATTCCCAAACGTGTCATTTAATTCATGTGGGTTGTGGTCAGATTAGAATTGTATTGTTTCCCAAACATCACTGGCTACTTGGGAATAGTATAGTGAAAGTTACGGTTTGATCCTATAAGGAGTTAAGATGGAACTAGAAACCTATGGCTTGGAACTCTTTTGTGTAGGAGTCCTTTAAAATTAGTTCATTTTGGGAAAACTATTTCTATAGGGTTGATAGTTTACTTAAGTAATAAGATAGAGATCAGGACCAATTTCAAGGATTTGTAGAAAATATGATCTTAATTATAACTTGGTATAATCCTAAGGTTTATTATATGAATAAAGTGGAGGTCTCTAGTTGAATATGGTCAAATCAACTAGTTCTACTTAAGAGGTAACTATTCCTTGATCTAGAAATAGTGAAAACCTAGATGCATTAATCTTGGATTCTAAGGTAGAAATTATAATAGGATATTGTTCATAAGCTAATATACTCCAACTAGGATAGGGTCCTTCACTCAAATATCCCTTGCTAAAGGATGTTCAGACTAATTGGATTGAAAAAATTTATTTATCCTGATTACTAACCCTTAAGGTTACCAAGTTAATAATTTAAGATTTACTGAATTCAGATAAACCTACTCTTGATCTCTACCCTAGGTGGTTTAGGCACTCACTGTAGAATTGAACGCAAGTAAATGAATAATTGAAATCATTCTAAACATAACATAAATAATTGAATTTAAATTATTGACAAACATTCAAGGATTCGGTTCGGGTGTCCAATTATGAACAAGCAATTAAAATAAAAACACAATTTAGAAAACTACATACTTGAAATAAGAGATGAAATTAATGCAAGCAAATTTTATCCAAAATTCTGTGTTCGAAGTCGATGGTGTAAAAAGAAATGAATAATTTTGACTAAAAAAACTCACGATTCTCATATGAAAGTAAAAAAATAAATAGAGACTAAAATTTTCAATTTTGGGGTAAGTATTAATAGGGAATGAGGGGGGAATGGAAA
The DNA here is from genome assembly GCA_963277665.1 of Viscum album. NCBI lineage: Eukaryota > Viridiplantae > Streptophyta > Magnoliopsida > Santalales > Viscaceae > Viscum > Viscum album. The sequence goes on along the minus strand of OY728153.1, from coordinate 1,349,298,802 downwards.
TCACAAATATCATATGCTTTGGATCCTCTCAAAACAGATTTCCCTACTGGTTTATTTATAGGAGAAATATTAAATGATGTGTAATGGGTATTCATGTCATGTAATTCCAATCCATGATTTCCTCCGAATATTTTTTAATCTATGCATATTTCATGTGTATCTCATCTGAGATTTAAAGATCTGACTCCCTTCAAATCATGTATTTGAGACTCATGAAGTGTACTTTCCTTTATGATTTATCTTCAGAGCAGGAATTTCATTCAAATATTTCATGACATGTATTTCCCACTCATGATGGGTAATGGCTTCTCCACTTGCATTTTTTATGACTTGATTCGTGACTTGAGTCATAACTCACTTCACAACTTGCAACATGTTGTGAACGTCAACTACACATCGTGTAATGAGGTTTCACAATGTGTAATAGGCAAATTTTGTCTTTTTTTTGCATTTCTTATTTTAAACTTTGGAAGCCTAATGCCTGTAATAAATGACCCATACCAACTTCATTATCAAATAAATCATTGAAAATCCTTAACTAAATGATTGAAAAGTATAAATGATTTCATCTTATCAAATTCCTCCACACTTGACCAATTTATTGTCCTCAAGAAAAAATATATCAATAGTGATTTCAAAAAGTTAAGCAATTTTTTAAGCAGGAAACATTCATTATGTTCAAGAAAATAAAACTAAGAGTAAGCAGAAAAGATTATTCTTCAGAATCATCCCTGCATAAAAAATCAGTCATGCCTCATAGCTCGATTCTTTAAAAAAATTAATATTTTAATTGAAATATCTTAACAATTCCTTTAATTCTATACCCATATGTAATGTACCTCATAGATAATTTTATCTCATCACTTAGGTTAAAATGAAACTAGAGTTATGATCATACCTTGAGTACATGTTCCTAACCATAGGCTTGCATTGGTTCTATCATCTCAAATTTGTAAATAAAAATACAAAATCAATCATGGGATCTTTATCAATTGGGTTCTAATGATTCTAAGGTTGTGGGTAGGTAGGTAAATAGTGAAAAATGTAAGAACCCAGATCTTCTTTTCAGGTATGTTTTTCCCTTTTCTGGAATTTTTGAGAAAAGAGGAGTTTTTGAAAAATTTTGAAGTACACATCATGTAATTTATAAGTACACGCCATGTAAGTTGTTGTTGTAGGAGGCCGTGTTCTCGCTATGTCATGGCCACACACACGGTCGTGTGGGGTGACCTGGAGGCCACCTAATGTGGAGTACGAAAATAGAAAGTACATGTCGTGTACTCCAAAATTACACGCCGTGTATTTTGTTTTTTTCATTAAATGCATTGGGGTCACATCTAATCGCCAGAACGAACTTCTTTTAGGTTCTGTTCGTCCAAGAGCACCGAACAGCCGTGGATCTTCGATGATCCGCCGAGCCTCTGTTCGTTCTCCGATTCGAGCACCATTGATTGCATTGGAATTGAATCGGTGAGTTCTCTCTTCCGTGGGAACCTCGTTTCATGATTTCTATTCTTTTATAAGTTATAGTGGGTTGAGAATTTTAGAATTTTTGTTAGATCTATGGTTTTCTAGGAAGATTCAAGCCTCTTGGTTCAATTATTTTGATCTCCCAACGCCAAGATAGGTGGTTTGTTCCTTTCTGTAGAAAGTCTTTGAGTTTTATGTGCAATTTCTCCCAATACCCATGAACGGGGTATTGCGCATTTTCCGTTTTAGCCCTATTGTTTGCCTACTTTTCTTGTATGCCTGAGTAGAGGTTATTGTTTTTGAATAGGGTAATTTTTTTGTGCTTTGGATGTATTTCCCATGCATGTTTTGCCTGTTTTGACCATTGGGTCTAGTTTTCCTGCTAGGCTGCTATTTACTTCCCCATGCCTAGTATTGTAGGATGGTGTGACTATTGTTTTGATATGCTAATATGTTGTAAAATGCTAGACAAGTAGTTCTTGAGGTTTACTTTGGCCGTTACGCGATGTTATACTTGTTGACTTACATAAGGCCGTGAGAACCTGGTGTATAGACCATAGGGAGAATTGACATTGAGGGCTTCTCCATAGTGTCTTTATAATTATACGATTTGAGACCACAGGGGGGATTGATGTTGACTGCTTCCCCAGAGTGTTTTTAGTTCCTCGACACAGGCCACAGGGGGAATTGACATTGAGTGCTTCCCCAGAGCGCCTTTAGTACGATACAAGACTATAGGGGGAATTGACGGTGAGTGCTTCCTTAGAGAGTATATACTTTAGCTAAACTAGAGGGGTGAAATTGTGTGTGCTTCCCAGAGGGTTGCTTGAACTTGTTGGGTTGAACCATAGGTTTAGGCTATGAGTACTTCCCAGAGGGTTACTTGTTGTGTTAGCTACTTGCTTAGTTGCTGCTTGATATTGAAATTATGGATTGTATTTTCTGCTGAGTGCTTCCTATTTACTGCTTTTTGTACTTTTACCCTTCCATATACTCACTGAATGTTAGGCATAGATCTTTGGGTGGTTTCCTACTAGGATTTAGTCTCACACCCTATTTGGGTCATGCTTTTGGGCCCAAACAGATTATACTGCTGCAGGTATGGACAAGGTAAAGCACCCTTCGACTTCAGGTACTTGATTTCATTAGAGCTGGAGAGCATGGGACCAAGCTGTGGCTTGCGATGCTGAGGAGTTTCTTATCTGTTTTCCTTTTGTACTTTGTTTTAGTACTGTATTCAGCATTGTTACTTGTTTGGCTGGTTTCCTAGACATATATGTATCATGCATCATTTATATATGTGTGCTCTAGTTGTAAATCATTCAAGTCTTCCGCTATTTACTATTGTTGGATATTACTACTTTCTTTATTGTATATCTGTTTACTTCTGTTGTGTACTCTACCAATGAGGGACTATTTTCCCCACTATCACACCTAAGACCCTCGCTGCTAGTCGGTAGCCTCTAGCGTTCGGGGAAATGCACATGAGGCCATGTGACCAACCGGGTACGGGGTGCCTATGGGTGGCTTCTAGAACCGGGATGTTACAAAGTGGTATCAAAGGGTGTTTCTTCTCTCTTGACTTACTGTTTGGAGCCTTTAGCAAGGGATAGGATGGAATAGGTACTTGGTAATAAGTTGTGCCCAGGAGTAGCTAACCCGTGTATAGGGAAAAGCCAATCTACCTCGTTTATTGAAATTTTTTTGGTTTGCAGTTTTACAGTTAATTTGATTTCACCATTAGGTGATTCACATATTTTGTGTTGTTACCGTTGATCTTATTGAGGTTCTATTTCTATCGCAACCCGATGAGATGAGGTTATTCCATCTCATGCATTATATAGTCACTTTCTAGAAATCACATGTCATGCATTCTTGCCATGTCATCTAGGATGCATTATCAATTGCATTTTGTTGTGATAGATATTGTGTAGAATATGCATGTTGTTGTGATAGATAACTTGATAAAAATATCTGCTTCTTGTTAGAGCATTGATTGTGTGAGGTTTGTTTGAATGAACCCCAAACTTTGGTTCTTGAGGTGTTATGGGCCCTCATGGACTGGAATTTGGTGGATCATTGACTTGGTTTCCTTGTTTATAAATTTTTTGAGATGCCAAACTTTGATTCACAGGGAGTATGGGCCCTCAAGGATTGGAATTTAGAACTTTCAGTGTTCATTTCAGTGTTTTCTAGGCTCCGGAGTAGTTTCTGAGGCTTACTGTCCGGAAAAAACCAGAATACATGTCGTGTAGTTTTGACTACACGCCAAGTGTTCTTCTGTTCGGAAAGAAACTATTTTTCATAAGTACATTTCAGGTACTGTATATACACGCCGTGTGGTCTCTTACCGTGTCACAGGCCGTGTGGCCAGTGACACGGGATAGGGAAAATTTGGTGGGAATAGGCCGTGTATCGGTTGTGAATGTCGTGTAGTGTAATCCTAGGAGTCCGGTCGTGTAGCTAACAACATGGGTTGGTGGAGTCTCTTCTTATACACGTTGTGTCAGGCTTAAAAATTCCATGTAGTATGACCTAGGTACTCGTTCATGTCACTAACAACATGGGTCGGTGTTATCCTTCTCGTACATGTCGTGTTCGTCTGGAACACGCCGTGTAGTGTCATCCATGTAGTCGGCCGTGTAACTAACCACATGGTTAGTTGGGACTTCTTAATACACATCATTTCTGTCTGGAACACACCATATAGTATAACCTGGGTACACAGGTCGTGTCACTAACAACACGGTCCAGGTGAAGCTTGTCTAGTATACACCATGTTTGTTGAGAACATGCCATGTAGTCTTGTCTTGGGAGAGTCGTGTAGCTTAGCCGTGTAGAAGGACTCGGGAAGAGAAAGGGGATTCAAGTACACGTCGTGTGTTCAAACAAAACGTCGTGTGTCTGGGGTTTTACACGACCATTTTAGGCAGGAGTACACACTCTTGTAAATGACTTAAGGGAACATTCCATGTAGAAATTGTACACGTCGTGTAGTCATGTTTTTTAAAACATGAGTTCTTTTTTTCTCTTATTCCCTTCTTACACTCCTTGTTTTCAGTCCTTGATAATTTTGATCTAAGGTGTGCGCTTGACCTTGCAGATTCATGCCACTGAGAAGTCCTATGGTTGTTCGCCAGTTACAGGGCAGTGATCAGACGCTGGATATGGATGATCAAGGACTTCCCACAGATCCTCTTGTTGTGTCAGTCTTGGCACCAGTAGTTATACCCACTACCAATACTGACGAACAGTTCAGGGAAGGATTCATGAGGATGATGCAAACCTTCTAGGAAGCTCCGCCTCATGCCCCATCGATGGCAGATTTGATGCAGGTTTTCCAACAACAGCATCCTCCCACCTTCTCAGGGGAAGGAGGGCCTCAGGATGCAGAGTCATGGCTAGAAGCCATGATGACGATCTTTGAGCATCTGGAGATGCCTCTAGAGAGGAGAGTCAAGCTCGCTGCCTATATGCTACGGGATTCCACCAAGAGATTGTGGGATGTAATCTCACAGGCGGGTCATCAGCAGGCTATGGCTTGGTAGGAGTTCCAGCGTGTCTTCTATGACTACTTCTATCTGGAGACCCTAAGGGCCGACCAAGCCTGGGAGTTTTTGAGCCTTGAGCAGGGTACCCTATCGGTTATGGAGTATTCCTCTCGTTTAACTAAGCTTCAGCATTTCATGCCATTTCTAGGAGGAGATGGGTTATTTCTGGAAAGGAAGTTTGATGATGGCCTTAGACAGGACATCCTCTCTCAGGTGAATATCTTCAGGTTGACTTCCATCACTTCCATCATCAACCAGGCACTGATCACAGAGTGGAATCTGAGGGAATCCAGAGTTGTGAACTAGGGAGGATCGACATCCAGAGCTATTGTTTCACCAACTGATAGCCGAAAGCGCCACAAGGAGACTACACGGGGAGATCCGAGTAGGCGGGATGCATCTTATGGTAGCCATGTTGTGTGCTACTAGTGTGGGAGAAGCAGGCATACGAGGTTGTAGTTCCAGAGATACTCAATGGAGTGCCGATCATGCAACAAGTTGGAACACCTTCAGCATTTTTGTCAGGTCTTCTCACCAGTAGTCAGTGACCGGGGTTCATCTGTGACCCCTCGTATAGGATCACCTCTGCAAGTTTCTCACCAGTCTGGGAACTGGAGTTCTTCCGGCCGTTCAGGCCAAGGTGGAGGTCGCGGCCGCAGTGGTCAGTCACCAGGCTACCAGCGAAAGCAGGTTGGATCAGCTCAGAGTAGTCAACCAGGGTCATAGGGCCGCGGAGCTGGCCAGACTTTTGCAATGGAGCAGACCCATCAAGAGCAGGATCTAGGCCCCTCTACGGTTCGAGGTACGATCCTAGTTTCCTCGGTTTTATCTTCATCTCTTTTCGATACTGGCGCCACGCATAGATTCATTTCTGTCGCTGTTGTGGAGAGCCTTGAGCTCTGTATCTTTTCTTATGACAATGTTTTGACACTAGACACTCCATTGGGGACAAAAACATCTGGTGTACGTCAGTCCAAAGAGTAACCTCTTGATTTTGTTGGGTGTCACTTCCTTTGTGATATTTATGTTCTATAGATGACAGGCTATGATGTCAATCTTGGAATGGACTAACTAGTTTCCTTCCAGGCATTCGTCGACTGTTATCACCGTAGGGTGAGCTTCATATCACCAGAGGGTGGATATTTTCTTCATAAGGGCGAGTGGGATGTCCAGATGAGTAGATCGGGTCCAGAGCATCATGGGTTGGGAGCAGTTACAGCCCATATTTCTAGTCTTTATCTAGATGACCAGGGGACTTCATGGTTAGACTTTCCTCCAGTGGAAGAACATTTCAGAGATGTCTTTCCAAAGGATTTTTCAGGTTTTCCTATGGAGTGTGAGGTAGGATTTTCTATTGAGCTTGTGCTAGGGGCAGCACCGGTGTCCATTCCTCCTTACAGGATGGCTACACCTGAGTTGCAGGAGCTCAAGAAGTAGCTGGAGGAGTTGCAGGACAAGGGTTTCATCTGACCCAGTACTTCTCCTTGGGGTTCGCATGTCATGTTCGCAAAGAAGGCAGATGATAACCTTAGGCTTTGTGTGGACTATCGGAAGTTGAACCAGTTAACGTTCAAGAACCGATATCCCTTGTCTAGGATTGATGATCCCTTTTATCAGCTTCGAGGAGACCAAGTGTTCTCAAAGATTGACTTGAGATCCGGTTACCATTAGTTTTATGTTAGACCATCTGATATACCTCTCACAGATTTTTGGATCAGGTATGGTCTATACAAGTATATGGTTATGCCATTCGATATCATGAACACGCCTGCAGTTTTCATGGCACTAACGAACCGAGTGTTCCATCCATACTTGGACTCTTTATTGGTGGTCTTCATGGACGATATCTTGGTGTACTCTCACACTCGACATGACCATGCTACCCATCTTGAGATCATTTTGAGTACACTGAGAGAGCATCAGTTATATGATAAGCTCTCAAAATGCCACTTTTGGATGGATCAGATTCACTTCTTGGGTCATGTTATCTCAGAGACAGGAGTATCAGTAGACCTATAGAAAGTGAGAGCTATAGTTTCCTAGGAGCATCCAAAGAACGTCTTTGAGGTGTGGAGTTTTCTAGGGCTCGCTGGATACTACAGACGTTTCATTTAGGACTTTTTACACTTGACAGCACCACTGACAGGTCTGACTTAGAAGGGTGCAAAGTTCTTATGGTCAGATTCTTGTGAGTCAGCCTTTCAGGAGCTGAAAGGGAGGTTGACTTCAGCACCGATACTAGTCTTGCCAGAGCTGGGAAAGAGCTATATCGTTTACTGTAATGCATTAGGTATCGGGCTAGGAGTTGTGCTTATGCAGGGATATGGAGTCATTGCATATGGGTCTTGGCAGTTGAGGCCACGTGAGAAGAATTACCCGACGCACGATCTGGAATTATCTACTTTTTTCCATGATTTATTCTGTTGGATACATTATATTTTGGGCGAGCATTTTGTGGTTTTCACTGACCACAAAAGTCTCAGGTACATCTTCACTCAGCGTGATCTGAATTTGAGGAAGTGAAGGTGGGTTGAGTACCTTCAGTCCTTTGATTTTGATCTTGCCTATAGGTCGGGGAAGGGAAATGTAGTGGCTGATGCGTGGAGAAAGAGGAATCAGATATAGGCAGTTTAGAAGGCTAGCGGTGAGTGGAAACTTATGGCTCTGTTCTCTGAGATTCATTTGGAGGTGCACGACAGATAGGGACATAATTTTCTATCTTTTGTAGCAGTTACCTCTACTCTTCTTAATCATGTTTGAATGAGGCAGCTATCATATTCTGAATGCCTAGTCCTAAGGGAGAGTGTGTTAGGAGAGGACCCTATTCTAGGATAGACTGTAGGCGAGGATGAGATCTTGCATTTCCAGGGACACGTATAGGTGCCAGCAGATATACGCAGGGAGCTGATGTGGACTTTCATTCCTCAGTTTGGGAAGTTCATCCTGGTGTCACCAAGATGTATCGTGATCTACACCATCAGTATTGGTGGCGAGGTATGAAGAGGGATGTTGTTGGTTTCTTCATGAGGTGTTCCACCTGTCAGCAGGTGAAGGTGGAGCATCAGCGGTCAGCAGGGCTTTTACAGCAATTACCCATTCCCGAGTGGAAGTGGGATGACGTCGCAATGGATTTCATGATAGGGTGGCTGAGGTATCCTTAAGGGAACGACGTAGTATGGGTTGTCATCGACAGACTTACAAAGGTTGCTCACTTCTTGCCGATCAAGGAGACCTTCAGTGTTTATGAGCTGGGACGGTTGTACATCTGTGAGATTGTACGTCTACATGGAGTTCCAAACTCCATCATTTCAGACAGGGATGCTCGTTTTACTTCTTATGTCTGGTAGGGGCTATAGAAAGATTTGGGTATACAGGTGCTTTTGAGTACAACATACCATCCCCAGACAGATGTCTAGTCCGAGCGTATGATTCAGGTGCTTGAGGACATGCTCCGAGCATGCATCCTGGATTTTGGAGGTACTTGGGAGAAGCATATACCTCTTGTAGAGTTTTCCTACAACAATAGTTTTCAAGAAACTATTCAGATGGCACCTTATGAGGCTTTGTACGGTAGGCCATGTCGATCACCTTTATGTTGGTTGGAGGTAGGAGTGGCAGCTTTGCTAGGACCTTGTCTTGCTCAAGAGACCACAGAGTAGATAGAGTTGATTCAGAAGAGGATGGATACTACATAGTCTTGTCAGAAGTCTTATACGGATCAGCGGAGACGGCCTCTGGAGTTCAAGGTCGGGGATCAGTTTTTCCTGCGTGTCACACCAAGGTTGGGACATAAGAGGATTAAGAGGTAGGGTAAGCTTTTTTCGAGGTATGTTAGGACATTTGAGGTGTTGGAGAGAGTTGGGCCGATTGCTTATCGGTTGTAGTTACCTCAGAGGTACCAGGATATGCACTATTTTTTCCACGTTCCTCGGCTCAGATGTTACTTTTTAGACCCGTCTCATATTTTCCAACCCAAGGAAGTCGAGTTGGAGGTGGATGAATCTTTCAAGGAGAATCCTATCCAGATTGTCAATCATAGTATGAAGGTTCTCCATGGCCGGTTTATTCTTCTGGTACGGGTGCTATAGCAGCACAGGTGAGTACAGGACGAGACTTGGGAGAGGGAGGCCGATGTGCGATCATAGTGGTCAGAACTGTTCAGGAATTCTTCTTTTACACCGTTCTAGGGAAATTTGGGGTTGAATTTCTTTAAGGGGGGAAGTTTGTAAGAACCTGAATCTTCTTTTCATGTATTTTTTTCCTTTTTCTGGAGTTTTTGATAAAAGAGGAGTTTCTGGAAATTTTTGAAGTGTACGCCATGTACTTCATTGCCACAGGAGGCCGTGTGCTGGCCTTGTCATGGCCACACACATGGTCATGTGGGGTGACCTGGAGGTCACCTAATGCAGAGTACTGAAACAGCAAGTACACGCTGTGTACTCCAAAAGTACACACCATGTATTTTGTTTTTCCATTAAATGCTATGGGGTCACGTATAATCGCCAGAACGAACTTCTTTTAGGTTCCATTCGTCCGAGAGCGCCAAGCAGCTGTGGATATTCGACGAGCCCCTGAGCCTCCATCCATCCTCAGATTCGAGCACCGTTGATTGCATTGGAATTGCATCGGTGAGTTATCTCTTCTTCTGGAACCTCGTTTCATGATTTCTCTACTTTTCTAAGTTATCGTGGGTTGAAAGTTTTAGACGTTTTCTTAGATCTATGGCGTTATAAGGAGATTCAAGCCTCGTGGTTCAAGTATTTTGATCTCCCAATGCCGAGGTAGGTGGATTGTGCATTTCCGTAGAAATTATTTGAGTTTTATATGCAATTTCTCCCAATACCAATGAACGGGGTATTGTGCATTTATGGTTTTAGCACTATTGTTTGTCTTCTTTGCTTGTATTCTTGTGTAGAGGTTATTTTTTGTGAATAGGGTAATTTTTATGTGCTTTGGATGTATTGCTCAGGCATGTTTTTCCTGTTTTGACTGTTGGGTCTAGTTTTCCTGCTAGGCTATTGTTTACTTCCCCATGCCTAGTATTGTAGGATGGTGTGACTGTTGTTATGATATGATGATATGCTGTATAATGCTAGACAAGTAGTTCTTGAGGTTTACTTTGGCCGATACGCGATGATATACTTGTTGACTTACACAGGGTCGTGATAACCTAGTGTATAGACCATAGGGAGAATTGACGTTGAAGGCTTCTCCAGAGTGTCTTTATAATTATACGATGTGATACCACAGGGGGAATTAACATTGAGTGCTTCCCCAGAGTTTTTGTTGTTCCTTGACGTGGGCCACATGGGTAATTGATGTTGAGTACTTTCCCATAGCACCTTTAGTATGATATGAGACTATAGGGGGAATTGACGGTGAGTGCTTCCTTAGAGATTCTATACTTTACCTGAACCAGAAGGGTGTGACTGTGTGTGCTTCCCAGAGGGTTGCTTATACTTGTTGGGTTGAACTATAGGGTTAGGTTGTGAGTACTTCCCAGATGGTTACCTGTTGTGTTAGCTACTTGCTTAGTTGTTTCTTGATATTGAAATTATGGATTTTATTATTATTATTTTGCTGAGTGCTTCATGTTTACTTCTTTCTGTACTTTTATCCTATCATATACTCACTGACTATTAGGCACAGATCTTCAGGTGGTGGCCTACTGGGATTTAGTCTCACACCCTATTTAGGTCATGCTTTTGGGACAAAACAGATTATACTACTGCAGGTATAGACAAGGGAAAGTGCCCTTAGACTTCGGGTACTTGATTGCATTGGAGCTGGAGAGCATGGGACCAAGCCGAGGCTTACGATGCTGAGGAGTTTCTTATCTATTTTCTTTTTGTACTTTGGTTTAGTACTGTATTCATCATTGTTACTTGTTTGGATGATTTCCTAGACATATATGTATCATGTATCATTTATATATGTGTGCTCTAGTTGTTTATCATTTAATTATTCGGTTGTTTACTGTTGTTGGATATTACTGCTTTCTCTATTGTATATATATTTACTTCCAATGTGTACTCTTCCAATGAGGGAATAGTTTCCCCACTATCACACCCAAGGCCCACGCTGCTAGTCAGCAGCCTCTAGTGTTCGGGAAAATGTGCTTGAGGCCATGTGACCAACCGAGTACGGGGTGCCTCTGGGTGGCTTCCGGAACCAGGACGTTACAAAAAACAAGCTCAAAACAGAGGGTAGGTTCTGAAGTAAAATGCATTATTTTCGTGAAAAGTGTAATAAAATTACTCCTTCAAAGATAACAAATTCCACGCTCCCAGCACCTCGAGTTGGATCCACATATATGTCAAGTAAGTGAAAAGGGGTACTTTGTTCCTTCCTTTTTCTTTTGTATTTTTATTTTTTTGAAATTCATGTTTATTCTAGATATAACATTCATCCCCTAACCACATATGATCTTTCAGGGGATTCATCGGTCAGGAAATAGTGAATTTTTACCTTCATAATACAAAACTAGTGTCAATTTTTCTTTTCTTTTGTATATATTTTTTTCAAGGAATAGGATAGAAATGAAAAGAAACAAAGTATAAATGGATCACAACTAAATAGTATGATGAGAAACACAATATATCTCCATAGTAAAATCATATCATGCTGTCTGAAAAACTCCCCCACACTTGTTCAATAGTAAAATAATGCATTACACAAAGGGTAGGGTAGGAAGGGATAATTGTATTTTAATAGTTTCATCCTATAAGGTCATTCATGGAAACTATGGGTGTAATGAGGGAAATATGTAATGTGGATCTCAGTAAAAAGTATATCAACAAATATTGCCTCAATCGTTTTAAAATTTTATTTGTTCATTCATAGCCTCAATAAGATCTCAATGCGGGTTATGATAGGTTTACATGTAATGGGTATCACTCAAGAAATATGCTCAGAAAGAATATGAAATTGTAGGCTTAGAATCCTATTGGAAATGAGAATAAAAAATAGAAACTAGAAATCACTAAGGGTATAAAACCAATTAATAATTCAATTAACCATAATTTCAAAAATGTTGAATTTGGACTAAATTATTAAGCTTGGAAATCATTATAAAAATCTAAGAAGAGACAAAACATAGATTTCTAATAATTCCTAACATAAATGTTTCTTTTATTTAAATGGGAATAATGTTTTTCAGGTTTAAATCATGCTTCCAATATGAAAAATGTCTCTTAGATAGCTGAGAACAAGCAAAAATTCAAGTGTATCGAAAGTGAAACTTATAAGAAATTCCCCCACTCTTAGAAAGAGATAGTGTCCACACTATCCATGGAATTATTGCGAGAGTGTTATGGAAAAATAAAGCTCAAAAAATGAAATAGAAATTTCACAAATGAAGGTTGAGGGAATCGAGAGCTCCCTATAAGAAGTGGCATGACATGGGGGAAATTGGATGTGTTGATTTGTTCTTTGGGATGCCTACAAAATGGGTAAAAGGTACAAATCCTACACTAGATAAAACATTAGTACATAGGTTTAAAACATTTTTAAGTAGAATTATAAGTAGGTGCACAATATGATGAGCAATGGAAACCAATTTCATTTAAGTGCATTCAGGTTCATATAGTAAAGCTAAAGAAACACATGAAAAAAAAGACTCAAGAACTACAATAAACATAAGGTTTAAAACATGAAAAATTATAGACTATGGGTTGAATCCCATAAAGATCTAATAGAAACATCTTCATCCAGATGGATGGACCAAAATATCATACAGTTATGCCTATGGTCTCAGTGTCTCGTCTGGTTTCTACAGCTATTTGTGGTGGTTTCCTCCAGCTTGCGGGGTCTCTTGACAGGATTGATGACTTCTAGAGAATTATGAGAAAGAATCATATGTGGAAGGAAGGGTATTTTTGAACGTGTCAGTTGCTGATGGCCATGAATCTCGGGTGAGAGTTCTTTAAGTTGAAGTTCTATTTCAGTCATGTGCTAAGTCACTTGTTAAACCATAACAAATGGTGGCATAGGTTCATCATCAACCATATATGAAATAGAAAAGCTAGACATGTCTATTATAAAATTTAAAGTCATGAAAATTAATCCAAGTAAAAGTGATGAAAATTTTGTTCCCATATATATATATGAGTATATAAATACAAAAATTATGGGATAAATAGATGAAAATGGAATAACAACCATCCCTAATAAAAAAAGTCTATAAAAAATGAGAAAAGTGACCAACTAAGATAATTCAGTGGAATCAAAAAGTTCCTCCAATGTCCACTCTCTATTAGATGGTGGTGGTGGTTGTACAACTGGATTAGTGGAAGTGGTGGCAGCAGGTGTAGGTGGATAAGCTATATACGGTGGATTCATGGTGTTGGTAAGATGGGTTGGGGTAGGTGGTGGTGAGGTGCCAATCTGAAGTGGGGCCAAGAGTTTGGCAGCTGAGTCGATGAAGTGAACCTCGGTGGAGGAGGCAGTGGTTGGCCCCTTTCCCCGTTAGGCCTGATCAATGAGGTAATCCTTCTGAGAAGAAGGGTCACAGATATCTAAGGGAAGGTTATTATGGGTTTTGGGTGGGGTGGGAGTGGTAGAATAGGAGGGGTCAGTAGGTGATGGTGGTGGCAGGGTGGTAAATTTGGTAAGCTCAGCGAAGGGGAGGTGCGGATGAGTAGAGATCCATCACAGTTTATCTAGGATGACTTATTGTATGGACCAAATATATGGGGGTGGGATGGGTGAGTGGATAAATAGTGGATGCAGTGGTGGTAAAGGAAGTGATATGGGTGGGAGTTGTTGGTGGGAAGTGGTGGGTGGATCATTTGGTGGGTCTTCTGTAGGTGGTGGGTTTGCTGCTAGTGATGCCTCATGTATTCCTGGTGCCTAATGGTAAATGTCATCATCCCCCAATAATATCTTCATCTTATACATCATAAGAAAATAAATGGAATCAATAGGACCCAGGGATGTGATGGGAATATAAGTATAAAAACTCTTAGATTTCTAGTGAGGTGGGTAATGAATTAACTACCCATCAATGTGCCTCTGGTCTGCTGTGCATGAGACCGATAGTAGTATGTGAACTGGGAAGCCATGTTGATGGATGGGCCGCCCCTAGATGCTTCCAAAAATGGGAAGATCTACCTAAATCACACTCCCAAGGGACTCTCCTCAGGAAAACCATGTGTGGGTTAGGGATCTATGGATTATCTATAAAGTTGGGTTGTGTGGATGAGTGGACTTAGTGATCTGGGGGTCTTGTTCTATATGACCATCTCATGTAATCATCTTCCACAGTCACCTCGAATCGGTTCAGGGAGGCTCGAGCTAAAGTGTCAAAAATACCTCGGACATAGAAAACTTCTATGTGTAGATTCCTAGGCCGATGCCGAATTTAGAAAATGAGAACTCATTTGGTCATCCACACAGATGGAAGCGTAGGATATTGACTACTACCTAAAATGTAGAAAGGAAATCTAGGAATAGATCTTAGTGACTTTCCTCACATACTTAAATAATAAAAGGGATATGGAGTGTGTCAAGGAACTCTAGGATTCCATCACTGATGTTCAGGTGGGTGAGAATAGCCATATCAGGAGTCTTCTTTTTTCTCATGGGCTTTTCCTATATCCATTTGAGGTTGACTCAATACTTCGGGTTGGAGAAGCACAAAATGGGGCATATATAGAGGTTTTCATAACTGGATGAGTCCTAAGAGCTAGTCGAGGATTTAGATTGAGCAGTGGGTGCAGCACGGGCTGTTGTGGGAGGTGTTGAAGGTGCAGGAGGTACTGTGTCTCGTGGTCGTTTTACTAGTGGCTAATCATCGTGGTATAATGATGACTTAGAAGGTGTCGACCACAAAATTTTATTACCTTTCCATCATGGAAGGAAGATATAGGGGTGGGATCATGGGGGTTCGATTGAGGCTGAAATGGAGGGAGGGGAATGGGGGTGTGATGCAAGTCGCAGGCAAGGGGGTGTGGTTTGTGCGGACAAGAGAAGAGGGAGGGTGGATCATGTGGCTAGTGGAAGAGAAGGGGAGACAGGTTAGGAAGGGGGCACATATGAGATGGATAAGGGGAGGTAGGGAGGTGATGTGGTGGTCAAGAGAGAGAATGGTAAGGGAGGATGCGGTTGTGCGGGATGAAGGTGGAGGGTTGAGGGAGGGGTGGTTTTTTGGGGTCGTGAACTTAGGGTTCACGACTTGTTTTTTTTAACTGGACTGAGGCATGATATGATGTGTAACACCATTTCACATTTTTTACTTATGTTTTTTTTTTGAATTTTGGACAAAATAATTATACACAGTGTAACAGGGTTACACAATGTGTAATTTACTTTTTTAGCTCAAATTTTTTCAAATCCTTGCCTTCAACTCCTGGAACATCCTAAGCTTTCCAAAGGCTATTCTAATATTATCTAGTGTAAGATGAACTACCCTAGGTTTCATCCTAGTCATAGCTCCCTTTAACATCATATCTTGACCCCTATTTGACTTATATGAACTTTAAGATGATGACACAGCCTTCATGGAAGGGTTCTTGATAGATTTTCAACCTTTGATTGTTCACTTTTAATGGTGGTCCACCCTCCCTATAAATTTTAATGGTTCCATAGGGAAAAAACTGAATGACTTTTAAAGGGTCGAACCATCGAGATTTCATCTTCCCAGGAAACAATTTCAATCCATAATTTAATAAGAGGACCTTATTTCTTGGGATAAAGATGTGTCTTGTAATGTAGTGATCATGCCATTTCTTAGTCCTTTATTTGTATATTTTTGTATTATCATAAGAATATTTCTTAATCTCTTCCAATTCATATAGTTGTACTATATGAGCTTCTTTAGCCATCTGAGAATCCAAATTTATCTTCCTAATTACTTAGTATGAACGATGCTCTAGTTCAACTAGAAGATGATACAGTTTCCCATAAATTAGTCTGAATGGTGTGGTACCAGTGGGTGTTTTTTACATAGTTCGGTATGTCCATAGTGAATCATATATTTTTAATCTCTTGTCACTTCATATTTTTTTCAAGGTCTTCTCCAAGATTTTTTTTATCTTCCGTTTGACAATTCAACTTGCCCACTTGTTTATAGGTGATAGGGAGTTCTTGTGTTATAGAAGATTCCATATTTTTTGAGCAATCCTTTAACATCATGTTTGGTAAAATGTGTTCCTCAGTCACTAATGAGTAATCTATAAAATCCAAATCATGAGAACATGTTATTTTTTAGGAATTTCATCACCACTTTTGTTGTGTCAGGTTATATGGATTATTATTCTACCCATTTTCAGATGTAGTCAAAACCAAAAATAATTTAGGACTTTCCATGTGAATTGGTAAATGGTCCCATGAATTATATGCCCCATACATCAAAGATTTCGACTTCCATGATAGGTTTTGAGGTATTTTGTTTCTTTTCCCAATGGTCTTAATTTGTTGGCACCAATTCACAGTTTTGACAAAATTCCCTTGTGTCCTGGTGTAGCATGGTTCAGAAAGGTCCATTTTATAGAATATTTTCTACAGTGTGTTCGGGTCCATGATGTCCTCTATTTTGTGACATATGACACATTTCTATAACATTTGGGTTTTCATTTTTGGGAATGCAACTCCAAAAAAATCCATCAGTGCAATGATTGAACAAAAGTGGTTCATCCCATAAGCAATTTTTCAATTCATCTAAAAATATTATCCTTTTATTGGTAGGAGATATCTTGATGCAAAAATCATGTAGCGAGATAATTAGAAATATAAGAAAACCACAGTTGCACCATAATTCTGAACAAGGTTTCATCAGGAAATTTTACTTCGATGTTAGTATTATCATCGTCCTTGATGAGTGGCAAAGGAATTCAGGATAGATGATCAGCGATCACATTTTACATGTCTTTGGTATCTTTGGAAAAGATATCAAATTCTTGGATCAGAAGTATCAACCTTATCATCCTAGTCTTGGAATCCTTATTTTTCATTAAATACCTGAGGGCAGCATGATCAGTTTGTACAATCACCTTGGATAAGACCCAATAGGACTGGAATTTTTTGAAAGCATATACAATGGAAAAGATTTATTTCTTTGTAGTTATGTAGTTTTCTTGAGCTTAATTCAGTGCATGGGTTGAATAGAAGATAGGATAGAATATGTGACAAACTCGTTGTCCTAAAACAGTTCCAACAACAAGGTCATTGGTGTCACACATCAATTCAAATCCCTTGTCCCAATTAGGTGAAATTATTACACAGTATGTTATCGTGCTTTTCTTAAAAGTATTGAATGCCTACCGACATTCATTAGTGAATTAAAAAGGGACTTCCTTTGAAAAAATGTGTGTCATTGGGTGGGAAAATCTTGCAAAGTCTTTTACAAATCGCCTATGAAATCTCGCATGTCCCAAAAAGATTCTTATACCCTTAACTGTTGATGGTTCAGGTAAATATTTGAAGACATTTATCTTATCTAGATCGACTTTTATGCCTTATTTGTAAATTTTATATCCGAGGACTATGCCTCCTTGAACCATAAAATGTAACTTTTCCCAATTCAAAACGAGTAATTTCTCTTCATAGTGTCGCAGGACTAACTCCAGATTTCTTAGTCAGACTTCGAAATATATTCCATAAACTGAGAAATCATCCATGAATATTTATAATAATTCCTCCATCATATCATGAAAAATATGTGTTGTTCATATTTTATTTTTTTTCTGGAGCATTACAAATACTGAATGACATGTGCTTGTAGGTGAAGGTGCCAAATGGACATGTTAATGTTTTCTGAGTAATCATCCGGGTCGACTGAAATCTGATTGTATCCTAAACATTTGTCTAGGAATAGTATAATTCATGTCCTTCTCGTATTTCTAACATTTTATCCAAAAATGAAAAATTAAAATTATCTTTTCTAGTTTCTACATTCAAGATTCTGTAATCCATGAAAACTCTCTATCCAGTGATGGTGCGTGTTGAGATCAATTAATTTTCATCAGTTTTCTCCACTGTGATTCCACCTTTCTTGGGAGATACTCGTAACAGTCTCACCCACTAACTATTAGATATGGAAAATATTATTCTAGTATCCATAAGTTTTAGTACTTTCTTTTTAAAAAAATCCCTTCATTGGTGGTGTGAGCTTCCTTTGGTTTGATATTTGGGTTTTGAATCTTCCTTGAGAAAAATATTGTGGGTGCATACAGTAGGATTGATTCCTTTGATGTCATCCACTCCCTATGAAGTTGATTTCTTATTTCGTTTCATGACTTCAACCAATTTTTCTTCTTATGATAGGGATAGTTCATAGTTTATGATTGATGGCATAGATTTTGAAGCTCATAAGTATTAATACTTAAGGGTAATGGGTTGATACTTCAAATCTAGTGTTGGTGGTTGAATGATTGAGGATGTTAATGGTAGAAAAGTATCCATTGTGAGAGGTTCACTAAAGTTAAATTTCTCAAATCATATTCTTCTTCTACATCATGGAGTGATTCCTCATTATATTCTTCTATGTCCATGCATTGATTTCTTTCTTGGGTAAGAGATATGGTGATACAATCAATGGAATTATATGATTGTATAACATCTTTGACGAGGTTGAAGACTACCTGTTCTTCTCTGACTTGAAAGATTAGACATCCTTGATTCACATCTATTAGTTCCTTTCCTTTATCTAAGAATGGTCTTCTAATAATAATGGTGATGTCACCTTCTTCTTCCATGCCTAGAACTAGAAAGTCTGTAGGAAATATGAATTTTCCAACTTTGACCAGCACATCCTCAAGAATTATTTGAGGGTACTTTACTGATCAGACTACAAGTTACAGTGAAACTTGAGTTTTATTAAGCTCTTGATGTCCCAACATGCGAAATAAACTCATTTTCATTAGGTTTAAACTTTATCTGATATCGCACAAATCTCTTCCAAATTTAAATTCTATAATAGCACACTGAATTGAAAAACTTCTTGGGTCTCTCATATTTTGAGTGATTTTCTATAGAATAGTGGGGAATTATTCATTCAGTGATATGACACCAAGATTTTAAATTCTTATTTTGTTAGATAGCAAATATTTTAGGAATTTGGCATAATTTGGAATTTTGATCAATTTCCTCTACCAAGGGTATATTGATATGCAGTTGTTTGAACATTTCTAGGAACTTATTATAATGTGTCTCCTATATGTTTTGCCTTCCTATTTTTGGAAAATGGAGAGGTGGTTTTTATATTAGAGGGGAAACATAAACCGGTTCTTTTGGTTGCTAAAGTGTTTGAGTATTTGTAGTTGGTGATACCTCTTGGAGTATTACTTGAATGGTATCATCAACTTTTTCTTCTTCTACTGGTGAATGCTTCTTAGGTAACTTAGTTTTTCTTTCATCCCTTTCACAAGGTTGTTGGAAATCTAAAAAATTTCCAATTCTCAGCACTACATCCTTATCTTCTTCCCTTGGGTATGTCTTTTTATTACCAAGTAGAGTACCTGGTAATATGTACGACAAATTTTTTGAGATCTGACCCATCTAAACTTTTATATTGCACAAATCATCTCATTGGTTTTGCATCTCTGTCTTTTGAGTAGTCATTCTCTAGTTTGTTTTCTAAATAATGGTAGTTAGGTTTTTCTCTAAGTTATCTAGAGAGGGGTATTTTGCAACTGAGGCCTTTTTTGAGTTGGTTGAAACTAATGTTATTCTCTCTAAGGGAATGGTTTTTGCTGCACTTTTTGTTGAGGTCTTGGAACAAGGTTCATGGGAGGGTACCCTGGTGGTCCTTGGTTGTGAAATGGTGCTTGACCACTTCTCTATTAATAATATCCCTATTTGTTTTGAGGTGACTTCTGATATAGCCTCTACTGATAGTACTATTGCTACTATTGGAATGATGGTTTTTGCTGATTGTAATTGATTTAATTACAATATTGAGTTTTTTCTTCAACTCCTTCCTTGCAGTCTTGGTATAAGTGTGGGCCACCACACATTTCACATGACTCTATCTCTATTACAGGAGTAGTGGGGGATGGTGTAGCAGGCTGCTGTAATGATTCTAGCTTCTTTGTGAGTGCTTCAACTTGTGCTGCTAGTATGGTGTTCTCATTCACATAGTGGATACCATGTTGAGGTGGTCCATTATCACTCTTCTATAGGCTGACATTGTGAGAGACTTCGTCCTAAATGTCCCTTCCATCTTCTGGTGTTTTGAACATCAGTCCTCCATCAGCTGTAGCATCAACGATTGTGCATGTGGATGGTTGGAGACCTTGGTAGAATGTCTGTATATGAATACACATATCTATTCCATATTGTGGGAACTTCCTCATCAGTTCCTTAATTCTATCCCAAGATTCCCATGTGGACTCTCCATCAATCTGAGCAAAGTTTTGAATATCATTCTGGAGTTTTCATGTCTGGATTAGTGGGAATTATTTGTCTATAAACTTCTTGGCTTGATTATCCCAAGTCATGATTGACACGGGAGATTGTATCTTGATCCAATCCTTATCTTGATCTCATAGAGAGAAGGGAAAGATATGGAGTCTGATTACATCATTTGATACTCCCTAATTGTGAAAGGTATCGCATACTTCCAGGAAGTTGGAGATGTGCTCATGAGGGTCTTCACTTTGTAGTATACTGAACTAACCCATGTTCTAGATCATATGAATGAGTCTAGGTTTTATCTAAAAGGTATGGTCTTGAATAGGGGGATGCACTATTCTTGGTGTATCACTATGGATTGATGGAAATCCATAATCCATAATGGTTTTCTCTTGTTTCAATTGGTTCTCCCATATAACTAGCTATTGCATGTTTGGTGGGTTGGGTGGGTTGGGTCCTTATTGATTGTTTTGGTCAGCCATGTTTGACCAGAGGTGTGCAGAGAGATATCATTCGACTTTAGGATCAAAGGATATCTGTTCATTTTCTTCAAGTCTATTTGAAAAAGTCGAAGGGCCTTGGTACAGGCACAATGTCACAAGAGCAGGGACGTAGTGGCATCTTGAAAGATATAAATAAAGAAAGAAAGAAATGGGGTGAGGGAAAGTTAATCCCAAGTCTTTTTGAGAGGTTTTTCTTTGTGAAGAACATATTTGCTTTCTTGGCAATGGTGCCAAAATTTTATGTGTCCAAACACATCATTTAATTCGTGTGGGCTGTGGTCAGATTAGAATTTTATTATTTTAAAAACTTCACTTGCTACTAGGGAATAGTATAGTGAACGTCTAGGGTCAATCCCACAAGGAGTTATATTGGAACTAGAAACCTATGACTTGGAACCCTTTGAGGTATGAGTCCTTTAAAATTGGTTCAGTTTGGGAATACTATTTCAAGAGGTTTTATGGTTTACTTTAGGAATAAGAGAAGGATTAGGATCAATTTCAGGGGTCGGTAAAAAATATTATCTTAATTCTTAACTTGGTGGGATCCTAAGTTTTAGGCTGTAAATCAATCAGAGGTCTCTAGTAGATTATGGTCAAATCAACTAGTTATACCTAAGAGGTAATCATTCCTTGATCTAGAAATAGTGACAACCTATATGCATTAATCTTAGCTTCTAAGGAAAAAAGTGTTTTAGGCTATCGGTCATAACCTAATCTACTCCAACTAGGATAGGGTCCTTCACAAAAATATATTGTGGTCAGGTATGTTTGAAATAATTTTATTAACAAAGATTATTTATCCTAATTACTAACCCTTAAGGTTACCAAGTTAAGAATTAAAGATTTATTAAATTCAGATACACCTACTATCAATAACTACCATAGATGGTTCAGAAGCTCATGGTAGGATTGAATACAAGTAAATAAAGAATTGATATCATGTTAAACATTCTAGAAATAATTGAATTTAAATTATTGAAAAATATGTGAGTATTCAGTTCAGGAATTCGATTATGAACAAGAATTTTAAAATCAAAACACAATTCATCAAACAACTTACTTTAAATATGAGAGAAAATGAATGAAAAAAAGGTTCTCTAAAAGTCAGTTTTCGAAGTCGATGGTGTGAAAAGGAATTAATAACGCTAATTAAAAACAACTCATGATTCTCGTATTAAAGTAAAACAATAAATAGAGACTAAGAAATGTCGATTTTGGGGTAAGAAGTAATAGGGAATGAGTGGGGAATGGAAATCAAAGAGATTGTCTGCTCTATAGCCTCTCAAAATCTTCTACCCTACTGCTTTTCTTATAGGTGAAATATTACATGACGTGTAATGGTTATTCACTTCGTGTAATGAAGATATACTCTTTCCTCTATAGATTTTTGAATCTACATTTATCTCATTCTAGATTTTAATATTTGACTCCTTTCAAGTCATGTATCTGAGACTCATGACATGTACCTTCTTTCAAGCTTTATCTTTAGAGAGGGAATTGCATTAAAATATTTCACGACATATATTTTCCACTCATGATGTGTAATGGATTCTCCACTTGCAGTTTTCATGACATGATTCATGAATTTTGTCACGACTTGCAGAATGCTATGAAATCCAACTACATATCTTGTAATGAGGTTTCATGACGTGTAATAGGAATATTTTTTATTTTTATGAATTTTATCATTTTAAACATTTGAAGCCTAATTCCTATAATAAATGACACACACCAAGTGCATTATAAAATAAATAATTGAAAATACTTAACTAAATGATAGTAAAAAGTATATATGATTTTAGCTTATCACCTACACCTATGTCTCTATCCCCCTACATCAGAACTACTCCTAGCCTGGTACTTTATGTGTCACAATACACAGTGTATCTCATTTTTGTCTTTGGTAGAATCTAGACTAGTAATAAAGGAAGACTACTTTTTAACTCTTGGAAGGTTATCTCACATGTATCTGACCATAAAAACTTTACACCCTTATTAGTTAGACCCATAAATAGTGCTGCTAAGCATGATAAGTCATGTATGAAATACCTAAAATATATAGTTATCTCTAGGAAAATCCATATTTCAAAGATGTTCTTGGGATTATCCTTGAAAACTACAGCTCTCATCTTCTCTGGGTCTACCGGTACTCTTTTCTTTGAGATAATATAACCTAGGAAGTGAATATTATCAATCTAGAAGTGGCACTTTGAGATATTATCATATAACTGATGCTCTCTCAGTATATCCAAAATAATCTCAAGATTTTTTGCATGGTCATGTTGATTGTGAGAATACATCAAGATATCATCCATGAAAACCACCACAAATGAATCCAGATATGAATGGAAAACTCAATTCATCAGTGCCATGAAAACGGTTAGCACATTCATGAGACCAAAAGTAATAACCAAATACTCATATAGAACATACCAGCTATGAAAATTTGTACAAGGTATGTCTATATTTATAAAAAGAACCTGATGGTATCCAAATATCAAATCAATCTTAAATAAAATCTGAGATCCTCTAAGATGATAAAATTTTTAATCTATCTACAGAAAGGGATATTAGTTCTTAACCATCAACTGATTCAATTTTCAATAATCCAAACATAGCCTAAGGGTATCATCCATATTTTTTACAAAAAGGAACGGATAACTCCATGGAGAAATATTCGATTGTATAAATACATTTACCTCAAGTCCTATAGATACCTCTTAAGCTCCTAAAACTCTATAGTATCCATCTTATAATGAGGAATAGATACTGGTGCCGCACCTGGAGGTAGCTCAATGCAGAACTCCACCTCTCACTTAGGAGGAAAACTAGAAAATTCATCTGGAAAAATGTCCCTAAAATGATCAACCACTGGAGGGTAATATGCCTGACATGATCCCTGGTCATCTAGATATAAACAATAAATATGGGCTATCATCTCACGCATCCCACAAATCCCTAGTCTATCTCAACTTTCCTAGACATCTCATTCACCCTTGTGAATAAAAAAAATTTTCTATGGTAATATAAAATTCACCCTCCAGTGATAGAAATCAACGTGGGATTGATAAGAAACTATCCATTCCATCCCCAGTATGACATCAAAACTTGTCATCTTGAGGAAAAAAAGATATCATATGAAGTGAACCCCTCTAATCTCAATGTAGAACTCCCTTACCTATTGTAAACTCTCCGATATGATCCAAAAAGGTGTGTCAAGCAACATAACGACCTCAAAAAACTATATCAGGAGCCCAAGGATCTCCACCACAGGAACATATATGAAACTATGAGATTCGCCTATATCAAAGAGAGAAGATACTATCATATAGGCTACTAAGATTTTACTTCTCACCATAGACATCCTGGCACTCAGTTCCTTAGGGGTATGATGTATAGAATGTATCTATCTTGAACTAAAGCCCTATGAAACAAACTCACTACCTGGAGTAGTCCCACTATGTTGTCTAGGTACAACTGGTGCCCATATTCCTTGGCCATAACCACTACCTCAGCCTGAATGACTGGTACAACTCCATCTCCCATCCTGACATGGAGTTGTGAAACCTACTCCCAAACTTGAATTCAGAGCAGACCCCCTTCCACTAATTTCTAGAGGTAAGGTCCTGAAAAAACATTTCACATGTCCTATCCTTCAACAATATCAATGCTCGACTGGGTCTCAATCACCCAGATTCTTCATGTGTCCCCATATACCACACTTATGAAAGAAAACATATCTACTATGACTCACATCCTAGCTTGTACTCATCTCATAAGAATCCTCAAAATGCCTATTCCTACCACTAAAAGATAAACCACTGGGTCGAGTGGAAAAACTTCCCTACTCTTCACCCCATCTTCCCTCAGGTTCTATTATATAATTTATACTTGATTCATTATCTCATTAATATCCCTCATACTTAACATGTTGACCTATGATTGAACGGCATGTCTAAGACCTTCCTCAAAGTGTCTCTCCCTCGATGCCTCATCCACAAGGTATATCAGTGAAAAATTATGTACCTCTATAAATTATTCCAAATATTCCATAACTTTATTTTTCCCTACTATAGATGCATAAACTTATTGGCCCACTCTTCTCTAAGAGTCTTGGGAAAATTTTAGTCATAAAACCTAGATTGGAAATCCTTCTAAACCATATCTCAAATCATATCATCTTGGTTAAAACTTTCCCACCATCACGTGCTTCTCCTCGTATCATATATGTTGTGATCTTCAATCTCGTCTCAAGAGGTGTCTCTAGATGCTTGAATATCAATGAAATATTTTCAAGAAATATCCTAAAAGAATATGGACCTCCATCCCCTAAAAATGTAGGAGGATGTTTCTCTTGGAACCCACGTCCTAGCTCATCCATAGAGAAGGAATAATGAAGTGATCCCTAAAAAAGTATCCATATAGCATAAAAATCCATCACAAAACTATGCCTCGACACTTATGTCTAGAAAAAATGTTGGTGGCTCAGCTGGAACTATAGGAGGATCCAGCGATATCCCATATCCCACCACCTTTGGATCATTATCATAGCCACCCTCCTAGCATACAACTAGAGGTCGTCATGGTGGCATGTCTTTACAATTCCAAAAACATGCCTCAGAAAAGATTGATAAAAAAAGTTCATAGATAAAAGCATAGGATTGGTCAAAATATTCCTATAAACTAGTCACACCCCTCTACCTATTCCTAAATCCAAGAATGGGTAAAAATAAATAGTTGTAATGTCACTAGAGACAATGCCTAATGCTCACTCTAAAGTTGGGTCAATGTCAAGTTATATGTTTCATAATTCAATTTCCATTTGAAATCTCATCTTAATTTCATAGTTTTATTTAAATGGTTGAACCAAATGGTGCATCACTTTCGATCCATCAGGGCCCATACACCTCATGAACCATAATATGGCATCCACTTAATTCATATTATAACATGTTCCAACCCATGCAACCAATGGTCCCTGACTCAACATGCCATAATTGGATACATAAGGTGTATATTGTATCCTAATCAGGAAAACACTTCTTAGGTTATGGTAGGCACTCTAAGTACTAACCATGTTTCCCAATTCCCTATATGAACACTAGTTGGATAAAAAATATACCACATAAGGAACATATCAAAAACTCATATAGTCAAGCAATGCATCCTATATGGAAGGGAATAATGCATGGAATGTGAATACTGTAAAAATCATAAAATGATACATTGGATGTATACCCTCATCTCATCAGGAAATGATAAAGTAGATACTTAATAATATCAATGATAACATCACAATCAAAGTGAATTACCCAATGGTGAATCAAATCAACTATAATATCACGGTCCAAAAACTAGTAATTTACATTGATGGAAATTTTTCTTGTCTCTATACATGTGTTAACTTAGCCTAGGAATAGATCATTACCAAATTCAATTACCTTCCTAATCCCATTTCTATTATCTCAAAATAGTAATCCAACAAATAAAAAACACTCTAATACAACTTTTTAACATCACAGCTTGGATACCACTAAATGGTTCCCTGAGATGGTGGGTCACATCAACTCAAGCACTCTTTCTTATATTTCAGATGATTATGACTCATAGTGAGGGACTTGGGAGTTTCTATGGGGATACTATGGCCTCATGTTAGAGTATATCACAGTGGTAGTAAACATATCAGTCAATAGATGAAGTAGTAAATCAACCAGATAGAAGATAACATCCATGATAGGTATATATAAATAATGACAAAAGTAATTTGATATACAATATTATGTGTCATGTCATGTATCTACAAATATTAAAACAGGTATATAGGAAACCAAAATAATACATGTATCAAAATAACAAAAATACCAAAAAGTAATTATCCCAAATAGCATCATGAGCCTGAACTCAGTCTTATTCTCCCCTAATCCAAATCAAATCACAAATCAAGCATCGCACTATCGATGATTTCCCCAATCCATACTTGTATTTATATAGTCTATACAGGTATCCAATGGCGTCCCAAATAGAATGTGATATGACACCCAGTAGGCCACCACCAATGGTGTCTATAAAAAATCTAGGTTGTGTATAACAAGCTAAAGTAGTGTGAAATGTATACAAAAGGTATAGCAGTAATAAAAATGAAATTCCCATGGAAAATAAATAATTTTAAAGTGGTATTATAAATACAAACAAGGATCCCTACAAGAAATAGTCAGGATCCCATAAACAGGGGCAGTGGTAAAAATAGAAGTAAACAAGTGATTTTTTCCAATCTACCCACTAGAGTAAAATACCCATACCAGGATATCTAGAAGCATAGAAAAAAATATCCACCACATAAAAGACATATAAGAGTTGTATAACATCCACCATGACCATGCCATATAATCTAGTATGTGACATTCACCACAACAATGCCATATAAAAAAGTCATACACATCGACCACGCTGTGTAATCAAAAGTTTCAGACCATTAAGGGCTGGATCCATGGTATAGAAGACCAAGGCATCCACATCAAGTCATAGTATCATATCTATGGAAACTCATTAAAAACCTGGGTGGAGTTCAAGGATCATTTCAATATAAAATTTCTAGTGCGAGTCCAAGAAATTTGTATCTAAGAGGTAACAAGGCCTAAGGCATCCTACGAAATCAATACAAAAGGAGTAAACAAGTCCAAGTAATCCACTACTATAATCAATATCCATGGGAGAAATGTCCATGGAATCTAAGGGAATAAAAATACAAGGTATACCAACCAAGGCATCCACTACCATTTCAAATAATCTTATTCATTTCAATCATAATTTTACATTCAATTACATTCCACGAGTTCATCCAACTCATATTAAAAAATTAAATTTAAATAGTTTAAACAATTCACATTATGATATCACATGGAAAAGGATGTATCAACACTCTCTTATCAATTCAATTCAATTTAATCAATTATAAAGGGATTCCTCTAACTAGGAAAGCTCACATGCACCCCATGGGTGGTATTACAAAAGGGAAAATACAAAGGAACACCCCATGGGTGGCATAGTTCGGGGAAAAAACCTAAAAAAATATATAAGGCACTCGTGGAAAACCTAAATAGGTTCCAATTTGTTCAATTAAATTATTCAATTAATTAACAGGGCATCGTCAGAATGTGTGATGCACATAATAATGAAAATTAAGATTATAAAACACCAAACCTCAAGGGAAAGGTATATACCCCCAATCGTAGGTCCATAGTAGAGCACTCATCCAGTATTGAGCTCTGATTAGGTCCATATCTAGAGAAAAATGAAGAATGGATGAAGAATTAGTTCAAATAAAATGAGACCAATGGTGTTCGATTCTGAGTTCAGATGGAGAAACAGTATCAAAAGCTACACTTTTAACTCAAAAGGGATCTCCCACACCAAGGATAAGGTCCAATGGAGGAAAAATAAAAAAATTAGTTTTAAATGATTTTAATGGAAATTTTTAATTTCCCCAAGAATTACTGGGCCACATGGTTGGCAAAACCGTGTGCCAATCGTGCACCCTCCACTGTCATAAGGGGCACCTCACACAGTTCATGCATGCAGTTTTACTAACTGTGCACAAACCATGAGACACCATATACTAAATACTTAAGATCCCTTCACATGGGAATTCACCCCATTCACACAGTTTCTTTAAACTGTTCACCTCCTAATAGAGGCATGGACCACCTTGTAACATTAAGAGTAAATGTGTGGCCTGTCCTACACAGTTTCTTCTAATCATGCGACCTTCCACATTTCTTCAAAAATATAGGTTTTGAGCTTCAAGAAATCCATAGACACCCATAATATATCCATGATCACATTGGGTACTCACAATTGTCCATAAAAAGTATTTAAATAGAAAAAAATCATTTTTACCTCATAGGAAAACTTGGGATCTTATAGGGGAGTAATCTAATGAAAAACCCCAAGTCTTTGAACATTTATGCTTAATGTTTCTTATTTTCTTAGAGTTTTTTCGAGGGGGATATTAGTGATAAAAATAGATTTTTCTAAACTTTCCACCTAAGGTTTATCTTTTTCTTCTTCATTACTTTTCCTTGATCGAGGAGGTAGATGTATGGTGTAGTCAATCAAGTGAAATCTATATTTAAAATCATAGGAAGAAGAGGATGTTTAAACATAAAATGGAGTGTGTTCATTAAGTGAATTTGAAAG
Organism: Viscum album; assembly: GCA_963277665.1. Taxonomy (NCBI): domain Eukaryota; kingdom Viridiplantae; phylum Streptophyta; class Magnoliopsida; order Santalales; family Viscaceae; genus Viscum; species Viscum album. The sequence continues at coordinate 1,349,269,731 of OY728153.1, read as the reverse complement.
TAATAATAAGATAAAGAAGGTTCACTTAGGTTTATTCTCTCAATACTATCTCTTTTCTTTCTAACTTCATTTTGTTTGCATTCATTGTGTTTGCGTTACATCTGCATGTTTAATTTTAGTATTACATTCTCAATTCTAAAACCTCCATTGATTTTAATTTTATTTCATAAATATAAAATATAAAATATATAAAAATATAAAATTAATTATAAGTAATTATTGATTGACCGAAATAGATCCTTAATAGAATGAACTAGGTCAACCCTTGTGTTGCACTTAGTTAAAACCATAAATATTTCCAGGGCACGCACGACAATGCTTCATCGGTTAGGGAGGTGTTTATTTTGATATAATATCATTATAAAAGAATAATTATGATATTATTATTAGTTTTTTATGTTTTTGAACATATTTTAACATTTTTATATAATTTATGAAAATCTAAATGAAAAACAAAAAACATTTCTTCATGGAGGTGGTAATCTGCACATATTCACGATTAGAGTTCCCATTTCTCAACACATGACAGGGGGTGATGGTTGATATTAACTTGAAATTTAATAATATTAATTATATTTTATATATCATATTAATTTATCATTACAACTATTAATAACATGCATGAAAAGAGTTAATGAAAAACAAACGACGTCCCTTTGTGGAGGTGATAGTCTGTAAAATGCACTAACGATGTTATTTTATTTTTATAAGGGGATGAAAATAAATAAATAGGGGTTCTACCAATAATATAGCAACATATAATTATACTAATGTTATTAAATTCCTCATATTATTATGGTGTTAAGTTATTTTGAAGAGTGATATTAATAATAAAATCTTAAGAAGAGATAACACTTATGTTGGACACCTGATATTTCCCTTGAAAGATCTATTGAAATTGAAGGTCTAAGGATAACTATGAGTTATTAGGGGATTATGTTTATGGGATAAGATTATAGTTAGAGTAAAATGGGAGAGTCTTAAGGATTAATTTGAAAGGTAGTTTTGTGTTTGAAAGGGTGTAAGTGATCCCCAAACATTAGATTTTATCGACTAGTAGCAAGAGTATTGGTTAGGTATGTGGGGAGACTATGCCCTCATTACTAGAGTAGCATAGTGGCACAATCAACAGATAAATAGAGAAAGCAGTATAAAAATGAATAAGCAGCAAAAACATATGTAAATAACCAAGAAAATGATAACAATACTCAAAATAAGTAATTGAATCATATATAATAGATGATAACCATTTGTCTACAAATCAAGAAACATGGATACAAATAGTAGGCATTAGTTTTATACAAGCTACAAAAAAAGAATCCAAAAAGGGAAAAATCTATCCCAACATCCCAAGCTCTAACCCGGTCATCTACTACCAGCTTCATCCTAAGTCAATTCAGAAGCCATGCATCTATAATAGGATGCTTCACCTTATCTACACCTACAAGCATGTAGTATTCTCGGGTACTATAGGCATCCTGGATAGGGTGTGAGATAAATCTCATTAGGTCACCACCAACAGCATTGATAAATAACCAATCTATGTAGACAATATATTAGTGTGTAGGTGAAATAATGTAAAGAAGAAATAACAACTATAAATTGGTTGGCTCTGGTTCCTAAAATAAAACCATGTTGACACTCAAGGTGCTGAGTCCTGTATCAGAATCTGGTAGGCTAGGGATTTTAAAATTTTCATTATCGAGATGATGTAAATTGTCTTAAACAAGGATATAAGCCCTAGTACGGTCCGAGAATATAACATAAATTAAAAGAGAACATAAATTAAAACTAAAAATATACATTTTCATATCTGAAGCTTTGTTCGACTGCAACTTGTCACTAGTGATCTTTTCTTGAAGGATCCATAGAAGGATCCCTCTATATCATCCACACACACTTCAAAAATCCACCAAATCATCATGCATCAAATTACAAGTGCTATCATGGAGATCTAACAATGACTTAGATACCCCCAATGATCACTGTATCGATATGCCTTTGATACTTGAGGTATATATTGATCTAAGCTCCTAGATAGAGAGTCTCTCTCTTTATAAAGAGGGAGGAGAATGAGTCTTTGTTTTTATTTCCATTAATAGTAAAGCGTTTGAAACTCTCTTCACTTATTTATAGTGAATGATGAAAAATACATGGATTGGTTCCCTAGCCCCTGTGTAATTTAACATCCACTAAATAAATAATTATGATGAACTAAACTACATCAATATTATTTATTATTTTATCACATACCTATAATATATATAAAATAAATTATGTGATAAAATCGAGTCATTTAACTTGACTCTCCATTCCCGCTTAATATTAAACGAACCTGGAATATTAAAATAATATTCCTTTGATTGATATTTTATCTTATTTACTTAACTTGTAAATACTTTAAATAAATTCAACCCAATTATTCATAACTTGAATAATAATGATTTTATTTATTCTTTTGGTGATCGATACCTTGGACAACACCCAAACCCCATTGTGGGGCCCACAATGTCCAATATATCTATTCAACTGAATATGGTTGATTCTTGAATATACTATTATGTGTGACCTGTTAGGACCTTATATCAATAGTAGTAAATAAAATCCACAGACCAAGAGTGGAGTCTAGCAACCCATAAAGGCCCCTAAAGAGATAAGGATTGTCATATAAATGAAAACCAACCTTCAAACACTTACTATGTACTATAATCTTTTTGTCTTTAAATGTATCATAAAGCAAGATGCACACTTGTGTGATATCCTTTTTATTTCTTTATTATTTTTTGATCTAACCAGATGGATTTACCTTTCTACTACTTTGGCTAAAGACTTATGAAGGTACCACCATCCTGGTCAACCAATCCTGAGATATATAACTTCCTTAACATATAAGCGACAAGTCATTTCTTTAATATTCAAACAATTTCATACCACCAATGACACACCCAAAACAATCTACCTCACCACGATTTCAATATCATGTTTTTTTTCTTGCATCAAAGTACGCGATCAAATGGAACACACTGGTAATGATCTCAAGTTAGGATACCAATACACATGTTCATAGATAATAACAACCAATGAAATCCAAAACATATGGTGTTCCTAATGGAAGGTATGTCCTCGTGATATCACTACTAGAGATCACCAAGTGAGAACTTCATGAGAAGAATTCTCAATTCTTATGATCCCCCAGCACCTTATGGTAAAACATCTATTGTGTCCAGTCTTTCAGATGTATCTAGACCAAAGTACCTTTGTTTAAGATTAATGTCATAGTATCTCAAGGTTCTCATTATAGCATGGGATCTTCTATAACCTTTTGATATGACAATTAATCTATGGACATTATCATTAAATAGTGGATGCAGAAATATCTACACAATAATGGTAAGAAAAAAACTTGTATAACTAACTTTATACATGATATGGTAATCAAAAGTACTACATAGTTGGGTCTAGGGCGCCCACTATTTCAACACTACCACTTGAACTAGATCCAAATTCTTAACCATACTTGTTAGCTACTCTCATGATAAAGATCATGTTTCTACTGAGGCACATCTTTATTTGTTGGGTCTACCACGATTCAACCACATGAAAATTCTACAATATTAAACCTCGCCTCTTTGATTAAAACTTCTCAATAGATGGTATCCCCTAGTATATCCCTTCTACTACTATCATAACTTGACATCTTGTCTATTACTAGTAATAGAATTATCATAAAGATAAAACTTTACTTGGTATGTGTGATTCCAAGAACTAGAACAAATCATTTCATTTTACTGCTTCTTAGCTGCCTTAAAAGCTACAACATACTCAATTTTGTAGGTATGGATACCACTGGCTTAAATGAAATTTTCTCTCTCATCACCTTAGCCTAACTATGAAACTAGATCAAATTGATCCAAATGAGGACTATTTTTTGTCCCCTAAAACTAGTATCCTTTCTTCTCCACTTACCAGTTACATATCTTTTATACTTGCAAAAGTACAAAATGATAGTTATGAATGCATCACTTGCAATTATCTTGGATATAATTGATATCTCCAAACAATAAATTATATCCAAGAAATATCAATGTTGTACATATCATGACATATGTGACTAATTAATTGCTAAAGTGTGTGGATTTCAACTCATCACATCATCTCCTCTTATTCCCATGAATGTCTACTTGGAGGTATTTATGCCATGTGACACTGGAAACAATTCCTCTCTTGAATTATTCCAGTTTATATTTTTCAATGTAATTTCAATATATGTACAATTAAATAGGTACAAGAAACCATTAGACCTACCTTGATAGATCTTGATCCATAAAACTTAGTTTTCTACTTTACGTCAATAATTGAAGAATTACTTTCATCCTGGTATTAACTAACTATAAGACGAATATCTGTTTTCCATATTTTTCTAATCCTATTTTATTTGGAAATCAATAAAGCTCCCTCTAACCTTTAGAGACACATGGAAAAGATTTATTCTAAATGAATATTCTATGACTCGTTTCTTACTTCAATACTAAAGTGGATTTTAGTAACTTTCAGCCTTTATTATCATTTTTTGACATGAATCCCTTTCTGGTTGTGTCATATAGACACCTTCCACGAATGGTGTTTATGACATCCAATGAAAAATAATATGATCATAAAACGTAGTTATGACAAGTAAAATTCTAATGAACTTAGGCATACCGACTTATCATAACCAATCGAGACTTATTGGTACCACGCGTGTACCATCCATATATCATCTCACTTGAATACCCACCATAGTATTCAATTTATAATCCCCTTTTCACTTTGATGCATGGAATCCATTATTTAATTTTAATTGGTATTTTCAATCTTAGTTTATTTTCATATACTAATTACTTGTAGGAATTATTATTCTCACTGAATAATGTATCACCAACCTCGTTGAATATAAAACCATTTCTATAGTTTTAACCTTCCTAGGCAGTATGTGTCTCCTGGACATACCTATTCCACATACACTTATGGAACTTGTTCCTATGTCAACCATTTGTGCATCTCAATAATTGAATAAATCCAATTCCATCAATATCCTACTATCTCTAATAGATATGTTCACCCTTTTATATAAGTGTAGTCTATCACTTGACTACCACATTTTTATATTAGGAATTTAGGTAATATCCTAAGAAACTGTTAGGATAAGTACTTAGATACACAATGTGTTTAGCTTGATGCATGTTTCTTTATATTCTAAAAACTCTTTTCATATAAACACATGTCTTGTGAAATAATGTATTTCCATCATACTATGACTTTTATGACATCCATTTGTCATTTTTAGTTGGAAAATTAATTATGGGATTTTGCTGTTATTTTGCAAAGAACGTCTTAAAATATGATTGAATCTACTGCAGTTGATACTACATACATCATGAAAATGATGTGTAAAATATGGTGACCCTAGAATTTTACACATAGAATTACATGATTTTAAATATCATATTACAAGCCAAGGATCGCAAAGTCTAGTGTTTGGGAAGACTAGGTACATAAAGCTGAAAACTTGGGATTAAATAAAACATGTATTTATTTATTATTCATATGGATCTAATAACTACCATTGTACTCATACATATTCATAGGATAACCTTGGGATAACATGAATAAAGGTATGATCTAAAATCCTAGTAAGGGAATAAACATAGGAATAAAGCTTTAGCACATGGGTTAGAAGGCATGACATAATGCTATAAGAAGGCATGGAACATATGGAATCATAACATATAAATATGGGATTATATAAACATAGAGTCATAGAAATGTGGTAGAAACATAAAACATGACTTTGTCATGATTCAAATCTTGTTTCACATAGAGGATCATAGGTCAAGGTTAACCACAAAGACCGTTTCACATGGTAGCACGAGTCAAGGCTAACCACCAAAACCGTTGAACATGACATCTCATGAGACTCAAATTTATCCAATGCATTGGAGTGATATCTAGTCTCACCCATCATAACATGTTCATGGATATACTTTCCACATATAGAATCATACATAATCAATCGTATAAAAACATAAGGGTACCTATGGAAAGAAATGGGTATCATAATCATGTCATAAAGCATAATATATCGGTGTATCATACAAGTGTCCATAAAAGAAAAGAATTAAAAAATACATAGAAATTGATAAGGGTAAATAGTAATATATCATGGTAAGTGATTTCAAACATAAGTGACAACATGTAAGAAGAGTATTTATGAAATTTTAGCATTAAATCATTTTAGTGCGGTTTTAAGGAAAATACTAAAGAGACTTTAAAATAAAAAAGGGTATAATTTTTTATATAAAACCAGAAGTTAAAAAAAAATCATAATAAAAAGGCTAATTTTATTAAAATAATGTTGTATTAAAATATATGATAGAGTGCACTTGAAATTGGGTAAGAATTCGAGAATTTCCCTTAAAATGGGTTTACTTATCGGGAAGTATTAAGGAGGGAACCACTTAAAAACATGTATAACACCAAAAGAGAATAATGAATGTATCTTGATACATGATTTTAGAGAATTTAAACAGAATTTATAATATGTAAATAAAAATAAAATATAACTTAATTTGGGTAAAAATAAAGATAGAGCAACCCGAAGGAATAAAGAAGGTTCGGGTAGAATCCCTTACCTTAAGTCTGATGGTGTCCTTATCTTGATCTTAATGTCATGGATAATAAAATTATATTCATTAATTAGTATTTGAATAACCTATTATCCATGTAATTGATTTATTATAACCTTATTAAGCTCATCCATGACCTTTTTTATGGGTTAAGAGGTTCAATTTCATTGCTTGGGAGCGTTTGTTTCCTTGGTTTTCATGATTAGTTTACTTACATACATGTAAGGATAAACATGTAAGATGAGAATGGTTTTCTATAATTTTAGTTATATTTTATTAGTTATCATCCAGTATGTTACTTGGTTATAAAATTCAATTGGTTATTTTTAGTGAATATTAATCATTATATAAAACTTTAATGATAAATGTTTTGGTTAATTAGCAGTTTTTTATCACATCCAACACATTTTGCTTTATAAATTAATATAATCTGTAAAAAATATTCTAGAACCCTAAATTAGAAATAATACATATATTATAGTCTATTTAAACCATAAAAATGGTTTCATGACCAGAATTGAAGAGGTAATAGAAATTGCAAACCCATCATCTTTGCCCAAATGGCCCGAAGGCCTTCATTTTTTATTGATTTTGATAACCCCCCTTTAAAGGGATGAGGGTAAACCCTTACAAGGCCTGTAGGCTCAGAGATTACAAGGCCTATAGGCTTAGAAGATTAAATTACCCGAAGGTCTTAGGGAATTCAACCAGACTATCTACAAGGAACTACCCCTCCCCAGCATCTGCGTCATGATAGTAGCTCTCCACCTTTGCATGGACGTCTGGCTAGGCTTCCCGTGCAAGCACAGGCTGGTACCGATGGCATAGTCATACCCTCTCATTTTGACAATCCATTTGGTTCTGCTCTAGTGAGTGCACCTGCTCTGAATCCTTATCTGGGGCTGCTCCTTTTTTGTAGTGTGTCTGGGGCAACTGCATGTGGCCCGAAGGCCTTGAGGAGGCCCGAGGGCCTTAAAGGTGGCCCGAAAGCCCTACTGACCCGAAGGCCTGGGTGGCCTGAATTCTTTAAGGACTTCAAGCCCAAACTGGTGGCCCAAGGTGAATATTTCCAGCTTCTACAGTACCGAACAGTAACTGCTACAGCACCCGCACAGTGTACAGTTATGCTACAGTACCCACACAGTGTACAGTACTGCTACAGTGCCTACTACAGTACTGCTATAGTACCTGAAAATATGCCTCTACCTGGTTTTGAACCTGGGTCATGTGGATGCACTTAAGGATACCTCACCAACTGGGCTGAGGCTCATGTGCACCCATCATCTTTGAATGTGAGAAATTAACACATCTCAGATGGTGTTTTCATTCTAGTATAAAAGGAGGGTAAAGGAGAGATGATGATGAATTATTCTATTATCATAACAAAAATCCAATACATGTAAGTTACTGGAGTTTTCATAACACTTGGATGAAAGGATGTGAGGAAAGAAAAAGAAAATAATGGAACTTGAAATAAAATAAATGAAATGAAAAGATCATTTTACCTCTTGAATATATCTTCCTTGAGAACCTCTTTAGGGGAGATGATTTAGTATTTTGAAGAGACCAATGGCTAATAAACGTTGGAGAGGGTCATAGTTATATATTTGAGTATAATTTTGATAGGTCGCAAGGCTTGATAGGGTGAAGAGGAGAGGGGTGAGGGTGGTTTTTATAGTGGAGGAGAGGAGAGTTTTCTTAATATTTTATTCATTTTATTATTATTTTTATCAAGACAATCAATAGTAATGATTATTTTTACAAATAAAAAAGTAATATGTTCATGTTATTTCTAACCAATGGTCATTTACATCATCCATGACTCAAGCATGATGTATAAATTCAGGTTTTAGCATTTATTATAAATTGTCATATTTTACTATTCATCAAAAAATTCAAGTATTTCAGGAAAAAAATCCAAAAATTCATCCTAACCATTTTTTAGATGTGTAGAATCCAAAAATGAACTCCATTTTATGAAAATAATTTTCTAAATATGAGAAATTTAATTTTTAAATAAAATCATAATTTATTCGAAAAATGACAATTTTAAAACTATAACTGAATTTATAACACCTTGGAAAATTAATCAAGGTCTCACAAAAAATATCTTATAACCATAAGACAATAAAATAATATTTTATGATTATATTTAATGAAAATAAATTTTCATTTAAATTATTAAATTAATTATAAGATTGTAATTAAATATTTATGACTTAAAAAAATACCAACACTTATACTATGATCATATTATTACTTATAAGATGCCTAATTTTTATTTATACATTCATTAGTGAGGTGACTATTCAATTGGTTGTTTTACTATTCATAAGGGTGCATTACTATTCATAATGATAATTTACTATTCATCAAAAATTAAATTTGTCTTATTGGACTCCAAATATCTTACTGATCGCAACAATGTATGTCATATTTTCAAAATTCAAATCATATAAGTGGAAATATTATGTTTAAAGGTTACATAGTAATTAGTAGTTCATTATGTTGTGACTTCATGTGATTATGACATAATTATAAGAGGTTAATTTCCATTGATTAAACTTTGGGTCGTTACATTCTTCCCCCCTTATGAAATTTCAACCACGAAATTTCATTTTACATTCAAAGTTGTAAACAGGTGTGGGTACTTTTCCTTCATTTCCTCCTCCAGTTCCCATGTTGCATCTTCGTACTTATGGTTCCACCATATCACTTTGACCAGGTGAGTAGTCTTATTGCATAGAACTTTATCTCTATGATCCAAGATCTTTACTGGCTTCTCCTCTTAATAAAGATCATTCTCCAACTATACCACCTCTGAAGATAGTACATGTGAAGGATCTATTATGTACTTCTCTAAGAGGGGTACATGGAAGACATCATGTACTTTAGACATGGTTGGTGTAAGTGTTAGTCGATAGGCCACAACTCTGACATGATCAAGAATCTTGAAGGGGTCGATGTACCTGGGACTTAGCTTTCCTTTCTTCCCAAACCTCATGACCTTCTTCCATGGAGATATGCAGAGGAATACCAGGTCTCCAACTTTAAACTCAAGGTCTCATCAACGATTTTCTTCATAGATCTTTTGTCGACTTTGGGCTGCCTTGATGTGTTGCTGAGTGTTTTTCACCTTCTCCAACATTTCCCTGACCATTTCAGGTCCTAGAAGCTTACACTCACCGACTTCATTCCAACATGTCGGTGTTTTTCACCTTTTTCCATTAAGGGATTCATATGGTGTCATTCGGATGCTCGAGTGGAAACTATTGTTGTAGGATAATTCAACTAGTGAAATATTTTGGTCTCATCCTCCTTTAAAGTCCATAGAACACACTCTCAACAAGTCTTAGAATGTCTAAATAGTTCGATTAGATTGGCCATCAGTTTGAGGATGATAGGTCATACTGAAGTTCAGTTTAGTGCTTAGAGAATGTTGGAGACTTTTCCAAAACTTCAAGGTGAATATCATATCTCTATTGGATACAATAGATAGTGGTACTCCATATAGCCTTACCACCTCATTGGTATATATTCATTCAAGTTGATCCAATGATAATTACTCTTGAATTGTGATAAAGTGATCTATCTTTTTAAGATGATCAACAATGACCCATATAGCATCGTTTCCTCAATATGTCCTTGGAATTCCAGTGATAAAGTCCATGGTAATGTTATCCCACTTCCATGTTGGTATGGATAATGGTTTCATCATACCCTTATACTTATATCTTTTAGACTTCACTTGTTGACATACCAGCCACTTTGATGTATATTCAGTAACCTTCTTCTTCATATTGTCCCACCAAAAGTTTTCTCGGAGATCTTGATACATCTTTGTGCTCCATGGGTGAATAGAGAAGGTTGAGCTATGTGTGTCATTCAAAATCTCCTTCTTTATCTATGGATCATATGGTACACATAATCATGACGCAAATCTTACAACTCATTCCTCATCAATATTGAACTCATAGGATTTCCCATTTCTAATAACTTCCACCCTTCTCAGAATTTCCACATATTTTCTTTTGGCATCCTTTATTTTCTCCATGAGGGATGGTTGAAAATAATTTGAGAAAGTATTGATGATATTCCTCTCTTAATGATTCCCATGTCCAACCTTTTTAAATCTAAGAATATTTTATCCTTTTCAATTATCATCATTGGTAATGATATAGGATCCTTTCTACTTAGAGAATCCATCATGTTATTTGCCTTACCAGGATGTTAGTGGATTGAGCAGTCATAATCCTTGATTAGATCTAACCATCTTCATTGGTTCATATTAAGATCCTATTAAGTGAATATATATTTGAGACTCTTTTGATCGGTATATATCTCACACTTCTCCCCATAGAGATAATGCCTCTATATTTTCAACATAAAGATCACAAACACCAACTCCAAATCATGTGTGGGATAGTTTTGCTGATGAATTTCCAGATGCCTTAATGTGTAGGCTATAACTTTATCATTTTTCATCAGTACACATCCTAAGACTTTCTTTGAAGCACCATTGTACACCACAAAGACTTATCCACTTGTTGGGAATGTGAGTACTAGAGTAGTGATATGCCTCTTTTTGACCTCATTAAATCTTTCCTCACACTGAGTCCAAAAAAACTTCACCCCCTTCCGTGTCATCTTGGTCATTGGGTTTGAAAATCATAAAAATTTCATCACAAATATTTAATAATACCCAGATAGACCCAGAAAGTTTTGGATCTTTGTTACAGATGTTGGATTGATCTACTCTTCAATTGTCTTTGTCTTGGAAAGGTCCACAGATATCCCTTTGCTAGTGATAACATGCCCCAAGAATGAAACTTCCTTCATCCAAAACTCACATTTACCGTACTTTTCATAAATTTTCTTCCTTCCCGAAGTCATCAAAATAGTATTCAAATTCTCCTCATGTTCCTCCTTTCTCTTGGATTATATCATAATATCATCGATAAATAATACCACAAATTTTACGAGGTAATATATAAAGACTCTATTCATTAAATCTGTGAATATTGTTGGAGCATCAATGATTTTGAGGGGAATCACTATGAACTCCTAGTGTCCATACCTCATTCAAAATGTAGTTTTGGGAATATCTTCCTTCCTCAGCTTTAATCGGTGATATCCTGACCGAAGGTCTACCTTAGAGAAATAAATGGACCCACAAAGTTGATCGAACAAGTCATCTATCCATGGTAGGGGATACTTTTTCTATATCATGATTTTATTGAGCTCACTATAATCAATGTAGGGGTGCATTTATCCATCCTTTTTATTAACGAAGAGGACTGGGGCACCCCATGGTGAAGCACTCGGGCATATGAAACCCTTCTCCAGATTCTATTGTAACTACTTATTTAGATCTTTTATCTCTACAATGGTCATTCTATAAGGTTTATTTTATATAGGAAAAGATCCAGGAATAAATTAAATTGAGAACTCAACCACTCGATCAGGAGGAAGACCAGGAAATTATTCAGAAAATAAATTAGTGTAATCCTTCATGATGGGCATATCTTCGAGAAGTATCATCTCCTTTGTCTCAATCATTTGAGAAAGATATTATTTCTCAAAATAAAACATTATCCACACTTGAGACAATGATTTTGAAGGAGATTAATCTTCCTTCTAACACTTGTTTAGGATTGGAGGATACTCGTGGATGGGAAGAGTGATCTCCCTTTCCCGATATTTAATGTTGGCTTTGTATAAATATAGTCAATCCATGCCCAAGATAACATCAAACTCCACTAAAGGAAGTATGACGAGATTTACTGGGAGGTTCAGTCCATAAATTCTAATCGAGGAGGAGTTATATACTTTGGATGTAGTAATTTCCTTATTTTTTGTTCTCACAGATAACTCAACCTCTAAATTATGAGGTGGTGTTTGAATATTTCTACTAAACTTTCAAGATATGAAAGAATGAATAGAACCGGAATCAAATAGTACATTTACTATTCTTTAATGAATAACTAGCATACCTATCACCACATCATTGTCTGGATCCACCTCAGCAATAGTTATATCATAATCCCTTCCATTTTTCCTTGGAGGTTGTTGTTGATTTACTCCAACAACCATTTTCTTAGGGAAATTTTTTGCATAATTCCCCTTCTCCTTGCAGTTGTAACATTGCACTATAGGCTGAGGATTGATATGAACCTTCCTTTCTTCTTCCACATTAGTGGGATTCTTTATATACCTTTGGTATTTCTTAGAAATTTGTCCCATTATTCCACATTTGAAGTAATTCCTAGTTCCCTTTAGATAGTTCTTATGATTATTCTTCCCACAATTTTGACATGTGGGATGTTTGATCTTCTTTCCATCATGGGATTTATTTTCTGAACCACCCATATTAGACCCCATTTTCCTCTTTTTTTCACTGGGCCCATGAGACCATTTAGAGTCTCCAATTTCCATTTCAACCTTGAGGGCACAACGGGCAATCTCCTCATAACTATCAAAGTCATGAATTGTCAATTCTTTTCATAGACTCATCTTTAGTCTGCTAAAGAAGTGATCCACCTTGATTTTTGTGTTCATGATAAAGCCAGAGGTGTATCTTTCCAGCCTTGTAAAGTTTGATTCATATGCCCCGATGGACTCATCTTCTTTCTGATTAAGTCTGAGGAACTCTCTTTCCATATTGAGATGGAGGGTTCAGGGAAAATATTTATTGAAAAATATTTTCTTGAATTCCTCCTAATCCATGGAATCAATTTCATCCAGGGACTTCATATTATTGATCAGTGTCAACCACTAATCATCTTCTCCATCAAAACAATAGACAGCCAGCATGACTTTCTCTTCTTCTAAGCACTGGAGGATAGAGAATATTTTTTCAATGAAGTTAATCCATTGTTCTGTGAGGAGGGTATTAGGAGATCCACTAAACATGGGAGGCCTTTTCTGCATGAATGATTCAATGGAAACTTGTTCTTTCCTTGTAGGAGGATTGAATTTCACATGATTAAATTTATTATTCATAACTTGATCCATTCAAGCCATTACTGCCATGAAGTTTTGAGCACCCATTCCCATCATATATGGAAACTAATTAGGGAAATCTTCACATACCCTATCACATTGATTGTTGGAACATGTTCTTCTATTTCCCACCATTAACTAATAAAAAGAACATACAATTAGGGGGATTGAATACTCATCTAATAAGCATAGAGGAAACTTTGAACATAAAAGGATAAACTTGTAAAGAAGAAGTATATCCTAACTTGTGATTACCTAGCTTTAAATCTAGGTTATCCTTAATCTATTTCTTAACTTATATTCTTATGGGGTATTTTTTTATTCCCTTAATAATGGTTTGTACTAAAGTCGTGAATTTTCCAAATCATATCCCCTGAGAGTACAAACCAGGAGTGCAGCAAGGCCCGTTGTCATGCACCAGTTCCCATTCAAGTCTAGCTGAAAGCGGTGTTTTTTGGATTTTATCCCTAGATACATCTGTTCTAGATCCACATTCAATTGTTCTTATCTATACATGGATATATTTTCTTGATAAACCACTAACTCTATACTTACCAAAATATATGGATGTTTCTTATACTTAGTCTCATCCTTAAGGTTCTTGATGAAGTGATCTATTCCTAATCTAAAAAAATAATTAGACCATCCTCTGATACCAACTATAGTGACCCTATTCTTTTACACATAACATTACATGATTTTAAACATCATATTACAATCCAATGATCATAAAGTTTAGTTTCTTGAAATACTAGGTACATAAAATTGAAAACTTGGGACTAAATAAAACATTTATTTATTTATTTTTCATAAGGATCTCCTAAATCCCATTTTTCTCATACATATTCATAGGATAACCTAGGGATAAAATGAAAAAAAAGGATGATCTAAAAGCCTAGTAAGGGAATAAACATACGAATAAAGCTTTAGCACATGGTTAGAAGGCATGACATAATGATATAAAAATGCATGGAACATATTTAATCATAACATATAAATATGATATCATATAAATTTGGATTCATATAAATGTGTTGGAAACATAAAACATGAATTTAGCATGATTCAAGGATCATTGCACATATAGGAGCACAAGTTAAGGTTAACCACAAAGACCTTTGCACATGGTATCCCGAGTCAAGGCTAACCGCCAAGACCATTACACATAACATCACATGAGACTCAACTTTACCCAATGAATTGGAGTGCTATCTGGGTGCACCCATAAAAACATGTTCATTAATATTATTTCCACATATATAAACATACATAATCAATCATACATAAACATAAGGGTACCCATGGAAAGAAATGGGTATCATAGTCATGTCATAAAGCATAATAGATGGGTGTATCATACAAGTGTCCATGAAATAAAGTAATTAAAACATACATGTAAATTGATAAGGGGAAATATTCATATATCATGGTAAGTGATTTCAAATATAAGTTACAACATGTAAGAAAAGTATTTAATAAATTTTAGCATTAAAACATTTTTGTGGGGTTTTAAGGAAAATACTAAAGAGACTTTAAAATAGAAAAGGGTATAATATTTTATATAAAACCAAGAGTGAAACAAGAATGTTTTAATAATAAAAATACTAAATTTATAAAAAAAATGGTTTTTTAAAACAAATGATAGAGTGTAATTGAAATTGGTTAAGAATTTGTGAAGTTTTCTTATAACAGGTTTGCTTGTCGAGAAGTATTGAGGAGGGAACCACTTAAAAACATGTATAACCCCAAAAGAAAATAATGAATGGATATTGATACATGAGTTTGTAGAATGTAAATAGAATTTATAATATGCACATAAAAATAATAGATAACTTAATTTGGGTAAAAATAAAGATAGATCAACCTGAAGGAATAAAGGAGGTTCGGGCAGAATCCCTTACCTTAAGTCTGATGTTGTCCTTCTATTGATCTTAATGTCGTGTATAATCAAATTAAATTCATTTATTAATATTTCTAGAACCTATTATTCATTTAATTTATTTATTATAACCTTATTAAGTCCATTCCTGACCTATTTGATGGGTTAAGAGGTTCAATTTCATTGTTTGGGAGCATTTGTTTCCTTGTTTTTCATGATTGATTTACTTATATACATGTAAGGATAAAAATGTAAGATGAGAATGGTTGTCCATAATTGGAGTTATATGTTATTATTGATCTTCCAATATATTACTTGGTTATAAAATTCAATTATTTACTTCGACTGAAGATGAATCATTATATAAAACATTAATGATAACTGTTTTGGTTAATTGGTGGTTTTTTTATCACATTGAACACATTTTTCTTTATAAATTAATATCATGTAGAGACCCGAAGCTTGACGTACATAGATATTAAATTACTTTTGCGGAATACATAATACATAACAAAAACAGACACACAAGAACCGTAATAGTTTAGTGTCTTTGGAAACTTGGAACGTAATCTTCTAATCATGGTGAAAGATCTTCAACATCTCCCATAAAGATCTTCCACTTTTTGTTTCCTTACCTAAAACCTTTATTTTAATCCTGGGGGAAAATAAAACATAAAAAGGGTGATCTCAAATGCTTAGTAAGGGTAATCATGGATAAAATAAAACATATCATATACATTTGAACTTAAAAACATGAACATAATGTTTAAACATCAAAATCTTGAGCAACGACATAAAACATGGAAGTACATAAGGCATAGATCATAATGGTACATAAATCATGATAAAATAGCATGGGAATAAAACATGTAATTGTGGAACCCATTAAGCACATGTAATGATTTCCATAGTAGCCAAGGCATTGCTGTCAAGACCATCTTAGTGGACAAAGTCCCTTTCTGAATCGAGTTCACTCCTCGTTCCAGTCCTGTAATACTGAACCGGATTAACTTACCGTTCCAGCCATGTCTATCTCATGAGATATAAAATCTTTACCCAATTCATTGGAGGGAGATATAGGTCCCACCCATCTCATAATGAAATCATTCTTACTTGTGCCACAAAATAAACATACATCATTCATAATAACCCAACGAAAAAAATGGGTTTCATAAATATCATCCCATCATCACATAATCCATATAAAATAAATGGATATCATTTCATAATACGAAAAGTGAATCCATGTAAATCATGGAGACATTATACTTGAAACATACACATATGAAATAATGTTATCTTAGATGAAAAATGGTTTTGATAAAACACTTGAAATGAATTCTTGAGGAAAATATCATGTTTTCTTCAAAATCATTTTCTTTTCACAAAATGTCATGAAATTTTAAAAGAAAAGGATTTTGTTGAAAATATTCATGAAATCTTCTGGAGGAAGCTTCATGAAAACAAGGCTTTATAAAACCGTAAAAACACTTTCATGCCGTATATGTTAAAAAAACATTCTTCTCGTACTTTTGTCGAAAAAGGTACCTTGTAGGGTAAATAAAAGAAAGATTCCTTCCATAACATTGGGTAAAAGTCAAAATGGGTAAAAAGGACTTTAAACATACATGAAACCATTTTTAGGAAACATGGACATGGATTATAAAAATAACCCCAGTAAATACTTACGAATAAGCAATCTCGGATAAAAATGAGATTTGAAAAATTATCCCTTACCTTAGGTCTGATATGCTTCGTACGTATCTGAACCTCCTGTATAATGATTTAAATAATGTCATTGACTTATTACAGAATCATATTCATTTTTATGATATCATATATGGTTCACTTATGACTTTATATTACCCGTTCTTTTGTAAATTCCATGTTAAAGAGCGTTTTGGGTAAAATTATTTCATTTGTCGTCCGTGTTTTGAATTGTAATTATTCATATGATTACTTAGATCATGATTACTTAATTACAGAATATAAAACATGATTTATATATAATATATATTCAGAATATACATATATATAATAGATCGATAAATGGAATGAAATACACCGTTCATAGAGATGGTAGGTCGTACGTACGCATGAACGTTGTTTTCGTTTCCTCATTGAAATGAATGGAATTAATTGGATGAAATACATATATATATACATAAATACAGTATCATTATTATGTCATATATTTCATGATTACTTATTATATATACTTTATAATCATTTATGAATGGTTAATCATTGAGAATGAATCGCATCGCGTCGTGGAGACGGTATTCCGTACGTACACACGAGCGATGATATCGTTCCCATGATCGGGGAATTTTATTGGAGTGTATGTATACTATAACAGAATCAATATCACTTTACAATAATCATATATAGTTATTATTTATACCATTATACCCATCCAAGTAAGGTGGTGGTGGAAAATATATTACACCACGGCGTGGAGACGGTATTCCGTACGTACGCACGCGCGGTGATTTCGTTTTCCGTAGGATGGATAGATGGTGAAATAGGGTTGTTTCATACTTATAATAACATATCAGTATATTATTGATACTGATGTTATTACTTCATAATGAAACAGCCTAAGAAGAAGAAGTAGAAGAAGAAATAAAGATGAAAGAATCGGTAACGGACATTACCTCTTCTTTGAAGCGCCTCTTTGAGACCTCCTCTTAGGGCACTAAAATTGGTCTTTGAAGAAGACCAGGACCACTAGGATGTTTCTAGGGAAGTGGAGAAGATAATTTGGCAGGATTTGGCTGAGATTCAAGGCTCAAAATGGTGATAGGAAGAGAGGGAGGAGGTTCTCTTTTATAAGGGAGGAGAAGGGCACCTTAAGAAAAACTAAAAATATTATTTTATTATAAAGTCATATTCGGTTTTTAATAGCTCCAAATTGAGTTATTTAAAAGATAAGGTGGGGATGGGTCGAAATCCTATCATCCAATAGAATTTATACAAGTTTAGGTTTCTATTTTAACCTTATCATTTAGATTTAACTTTAAGTTAAATAATTTTTCTTTTACCGTGTCTTCTTGTTTTCTTACACTATAAGGTTAATAAACATACTATAACAAGCCAAACGAACCCCAAGTTGTTTATTATTAATATATATAACCTTATCTAAGTCATTTTTCTGAAACTTATATTTTTAGGAATAAAATAACAATTAATAATATAATATTTTTTTAAAAACTATTTGATGTCAATTTTGACACTATTTGGTAATTGATTTTTTTGAAAATCATAAAAGAATGATTAGTTCGAAAAAAGTTAACTAAATCAATACTAACATGTCATATTAACCTATAAATTAGTTTAATTCATAAAAAGTCTCAAATTACATTTATTTGGGTATTTATAACATCAATTATGTCAATATTTCATTAATAAGATAATTACTACATCATCATTGTGTCATAAATAAATTAAATTATTTTAAGTCTAAAAATTAAAAATAAAATACCATTATGTGGGAAATATTTTTAGCTTTCTAATGAATATTTATAGTCAAATTTATCTTATGTATAACCCTATATTAAAAATGATTTAGTTATTAAACTTTGATTTTAACTATTTTAACCCTTCTTTAAATAAATTAATAATAAATGTCCTAATCTAATCCAAGTGGGCCTAAATGGTCATATTTTATTCCTAAGGTTGTTTTTGGCCGAATTACACTTATCCAATAGAATTAGGACATGTTTTAGGGTAATAATAATATCATTTTTACCCTTAATTACCCTATTTACTTTTAACCGTGGTAAAAAAAAGTAAAAAGTTACTATTCACCAAAAAATTATTTTCATCTCATTGAACCACATTTTAGTCCTTGATATTAACCGTGTCTCTCGAATTTTCGAAATTCCACTCACAAAAGCGGTAAAATTAAGTTTTATGAAAAATTCAGTTTTTTAACTACCACTTAGTGGTTTCACTATTCATCAAAAAATGAAAGTTTCCAGAAAAATACAAAAAATTAGGCCTAAGCTATATTTGATATTATGAATTCAAAAATGATGTCTATTTTACCAAATTCAAAACATATTAGTTACATTAATTAATTTAAAAATTAATTCTCGTCGTCAAAACAAATAGCGTGTTCTTAAGAGATAATAACTATCAAAAGATTGACACTTGTTTATGTATGGTTTAAATGTGAAATTACATCCAATGACCAACATTGTATTAAATTGTAAAAATATATTCTAAATATATTTTAAAACCACTCAAATTAATAATTTATCACTATTAATTATTTCGATTAAAAAAGTTGTTTTTAATTAAAATTTAGTAATTTTCACTATTATTCAGAATATGAAAGTTATCCGAAAAGTACCAAAATTTTACCCTAAGCTAATTTCGATATTCCTAATCCAAAAATGAAGTCCATTTTGAAAGATAAAATTTATAAAATTTCAAAAAGTGGGTATTACTATTCATAACGGCTAGTTTATAATAATATTATAATAATATCTCGTTTAGTGAAACTCGGTATTGCGTACTACACACGCTATCGAGGAAGGTCGTGATTGCGTGTAATGAAAGGCAAGTCAAGGATGCGTGTTGTTCAAGCTCCTTTTGGTGTAGCGTACAACACAAGACATTAATTAAAAAGAATAGTTTTCATAAAATCTCAGGGTGTTACATTCTACCCCCCTTAAAATGAATTTCGCCCTCGAAATTCGTCGGGGTTATAAATGGTTTACTACTCGAAAGTTTCTTTAATAGAAACCCACATCGTAAAAAGGAATACCAAAACTTGGCTTTAAAAAATTAATGTATGAAACGTAACAGTTACCCAAATTAACTAATCACTGGGTTTTCACGTAGGAGAACATAGGTGAAAATATGGATATGACAGAAAAATATAACCATCAAGTTCTGATGGAGAGTGGTAGAGAAAATGGCTATGAAAAATCTAACAATCACAAAGCCATAAATTTGTGATGATCTAGGGTACCATCTGATTCATCGGATATAAGGGCACTAGGACAACATTTTTGGTTTTCAAGATAATTTCTCTAAAGTTGAAGAATTTGAATTAGAATAAATACTTACTTTATTTTGGTACAATCTCACTGTTGTTCGTGCCTTGAACAATTTCCACTTCATCTCTTAAAGAAATGAAGTTGAATTTGTTATTCATGAAGTGTTAGCAGATCATGTGATAGAATGACGGGTCATTCCATCTATCTCAAACAAAAGGTTAGCAAAAGTTATTAAATATACATAAGTCGATCTATAGTGAGATTAATCATATATGGTTCTTAAAATGGACTTATACTTCATATATCATACGGCTTAATATAATAAAACTAGTTTCTACTAAACAGGGACTTCCTGTAGGCCAGTGGTAGGCGATAAAGGCCAATCACACTTTGATTGTGGGTTCGATTCCCACAGCTTTGTCCGACACGATGGGCTGTCGCTCATCCTGCAGGTTGTCCTTTTTCTAAAACTACATTACTATAACATCCCATCAATAATATCGAAAAAAGTTCTATCCTTAAACAATACTATCTTATGTCCAACATAATCCATTCCAATCTTTATCTAAAATACTTCGGTCCAAGCTCATAGTATAAAGAAAACAATTACCTGAAATGTCATCAACCAACCATTATTTATCATCCATTATCTTGTTAGTCACATTCCAATCATGTGAATACCTTAATCATGTATTCTCTTGAAAAATGAATACCCATTAAAACTTAGTGAAAACATGAATGCTGTCAAAAGTTAACTTTTTCCACATACCAAAATCCAAAAATTCTATATACTCAAACCATGATATAACCTTCTCCTTATATTAGTCATGAGTTCATGAATACTATCAAACATTTAATTTTCTCCTTATCCCTTCATTATGCACATATCATCTACTTTCCAAAAATACTAGTACCATTCATCACACACTTTCAAAACTTAAGGAAAGACAACAGTGTAACAATCCTTAGATGTCTCTTTATTCCATAGTACCATGAGATTACTTATACAAAATTACACTTGATAAAAATGTAATCATTCCACTACCTTCTTAAACCATTGATCGAGCTTCAACAATTCTTTCATCTCACATATCATTTGTAGTCTCTTCATCATCATCAACATAAATATTACTCATATGACCATACTGATTCTCTTCATGAGACTTTCCCTTAAAGAATTGGTTTGCATAATGCCTGTATATTCCACATTTAAAACATTTAACCATTGTTGATGTCGTAGCAATACCATTATCCTCATCTATGGTGTTAACTGAACCTTTTCCTTTGCACTTACTGGCTTTATGTCCTTCTTTTCCACACCCAAATCATCTTCCAGTTCCTTTGAAACATTCTCCTTGATGTCTCTTCCCACATGATTTACATATGGGAAATTGAACTTTCTTTCCTCTATGATCATCATGAAACTTCATCTTTCTCTTATTATCCGAGTCAGGAAACATACCAAATTTGAGTTTACTGATCATATTATGAGATTGCTGATTTGGAATAATGATGATGTTTGGACTTCCAAATCCCATTTCATTTGGTTGCTTATGAATAATATCATTCCATTTTCCATCTTATCCTCCATTATCGTGAATCTTCCTGTTTCCAGCCATTTTCTAAAACCCAAAAAGAATAGTGTGAGAGGGAAAAATCATGCTAGGGAAAACAAGATAATAGAGGGGGAGTACCTTCAATATCTAACATCTTAGGTTTAATTCTAAGATCGTTACCGTAATTCTAGGACTATAAACTATACGTATACTTAACCTTAGGGACATCCCTAGACATACCTTAGAAATATCTCTAGGGATCTCACTAAAGTTCTCGGATCCTAGTTTCCAAAGGTTGACTAAACCTTTCCTCTGATACCAACTGTAGAGACCCGAAGCTTGATGTACATAGATATTACATTAATTTTTCAGAATACATAATACATAACAAAAACAGACACACAAGGACCGTAATAGTTTAGTGTCTTTGGAAACTTGGAACGTAATCTTCTAATTGTGGTGAAAGATCTTCAACATCTCCCATAAAGATCTTCCACTTTCTGTTTCCTTACCTAAAACCTTTCTTGTAATCCTGGGGGAAAATAAAACATAAAAAGGGTGAGCTCAAATGCTCAGTAAGGGTAAGAATGGATAAAATAAAACATACCATATACATTTGAACTTAAAAACATGAACATAATGTTTAAACATCAAAAATCTTGAGCAACGACATAAAACATGGAAGTACATAAGGCATAGATCATAATGGTACATAAATCATGATAAAATAGCATGGGAATAAAACATGTAATTGTGGCACCCATTAAGCACATGTAATGATTTCCATAGTAGCCAAGGCATTGCTTCCAAGACCATCTTAGTGGACAAAGTCCCTTTCTGAATCGAGTTCACTCCTCGTTCCAGTCCTGTAATACTGAACCAGATTAACTTACCGTTCCAGCCATGTCTATCTCATGAGATATAAATTCTTTACCCAATGCATTGGAGGGAGATATAGTTCCCACCCATCTCATAATGAAATCATTCTTACTTGTGCCACAAAATAAACATACATCATTCATAATAACCCAACGAATAAAATGGGTTTCATAAATATCATCTCATCATCACATAATACATATAAAATAAATGGATATCATTTCATAATAAGAAAATTGAATCCATGTAAATCATAGAGACATTATACTTGAAACATACACATATTAAATAATGTAATCTTAGATGAAAAATGGTTTTGATAAAACACTTGAAATGAATTCTTAAGGAAAATATCCTTTTTTCTTCAAAATCATTTTCTTTTCACAAAATGTCATGAAATTTTAAAAGAAATGGATTTTGCTGAAAATAGTCATGAAATCTTTTGGAGGAAGCTTCATGAAAACAAGGCTTTATAAAATCTTAAAAATCCTTTCATGCCGTATACGTTAAAAAACATTCTTCTCGTACTTTTGTCTAAAAAGGTACCTTGTAGGGTAAATAAAAGAAAGATTCCTTCCAAACCATTGGGTAAAAGTCAAAATGGGTAAAAAGGACTTTAAACATACATGAAACCATTTTTAGGAAACATGGACATGGATGATAATAATAACCCCAGTAAATACTTACGAATAAGCAATCTGGGATAAAAATGAGATTTGCAAAATTATCCCTTACCTTAGGTCTGATATGCTTCGTATGTATCTAAACCTCCTGTATAATGATTTAAATAATTTCATTGACTTATTACAGAATCATATTCATTGTTATGATATCATATATGGTTCACTTATGACTTTATATTACCCGTTCTTTTTTAAATTCCATGTTAAAGAGCGTTTTGGGTAAAATTGTTTCATTTGTCGTCTGTGTTTTGACTTGTAATTATTCATATGATTAATTAGATCATGATTACTTAATTACGGAATATAAAACATGATTTATATATAATATATATTCAGAATATACATATATATAATATATCGATAAATGGAAAGAAATACACCGTTCATGAAGACGGTAGGACGTACGTACGCATGAACGTTGTTTTCGTTTCCTCATTGAATTGAATGGAATTAATTGGATGAAATACATATATATATATACATAAATCTAGTGTCATTATTATGTCATATATTTCATGATTACTTATTATATATACTTTATAATCATTTATGAATGGTTAATCAGTGAGAATGAATCTCATCGCGTCGTGGAGACGGTATTCGGTACGTACGCACGAGTGATGATATCGTTCCCATGATCGTGGAATTTTATTTGAGTGTATGTATACTATAACAGAATCAATATCACTTTACAATAATCATATATAGTTATTATTTACACCATTATACCCATCCAAGTAAGGTGGTGGTGGAAAATAGATTACACCACGGCATGGAGACGGTATTCCGTACGTACGCACGCGCGGTGATTTCGTTTTCCGTAGGATGGATAGATGGTGAAATAGGGTTGTTTCATACTTATAATAACATATCATTATATTAGTGATACTGATGTTATTACTTCATAATTAAACAACCTAATAAGAAAAAGTGGAAGAAGAAATAATGTTGAAAGAATCGGTAACGGACATTACCTCTTCTTTGAAGCGCCTCTTTAAGACCTTCTCTTAGGGCACTAAAATTGGTATTTGAAGAATACCAGGACCACTAGGATGTTTCTAGGGAAGTGGAGAAGAGAATTTTTCAGGGGTTGGACAAGCTTCAAGGCTCAAAATGGTGTGAGGAAGAGAGGGAGGAGGTGCCCTTTTATAAGGGAGGAGAGGGGAACCTTAGGAAAAACTAAAAATATTATTTTATTATAAAGTCATATTCGGTTTTTAATAGCTCCAAATTGAGTTATTTAAAATATAAGGTGGGTATGGGTCGAAATACTATCATCCAATAGAATTTAGACAAGTTTAGGTTTTTATTTTAACCTTATCATTTATATTTAACTTTAAGTTAAATAATTTTTCTTTTACCGTGTCTTCTTGTTTTCTTACACTATAAGGTTAATAAACTTACTATAATAAGCCAAACGAACCCCAAGTTGTTTATTATTAATATATATAACCTTATCTAAGTCATTTGGCCGAACCTTATATTTTTAGGAATAAAATAACAATTAATAATATAATATTTGTTTTAAAAACTATTTGATGTCAATTTTGACACTATTTGGTAATTGATTTTTTTGAAAAATCATAAAAGAATGATTAGTTCGAAAAAAGTTAACTAAATCAATACTAACATGTCATATTAACCTATAAAATTATTTTAATTCATAAAAAGTCTCAAATTACATTTATTTGGGTATTTATAACATCAATTATGTCAATATTTCATTAATAAGATAATTACTGCATCATCATTGTGTCATAAATAAATTAAATTATTTTAAGTCTAAAAATTAAAAATAAACTATCCTTATGTAGGAAATCTTTTTAGCTTTCTAATGAATATTTATAGTCGAATTTATCTTATGTATAACCCTATATTAAAAATGATTTATTTATTAAACTTTGATTTTAACTATTTTAACCCTTCTTTAAATAAATTAATAATAAATGTCCTAATCTAATCCAAATGGGCCTAAATGGTCATATTTTATTCCTAAGGTTGTTTTTGTCTGAATTAAACTTATCCAATAGAATTAGTACATGTGTTAGGGTAATAATAATATCATTTTTACCCTTAATTACCCTATTTACTTTTAACCGTGGTAAAAAAAAGTAAAAAGTTATTATTCACCAAAAATTATTTTCATCTCATTGAACCACATTTTAGTCCTTGATATTAACCGTGTCTCTTGGATTTTCGAAATTCCACTCATAGAAGCGGTAAAATTAAGTTTTATGAAAAATTCAGTTTTTTAACTACCACTTAGTGGTTTCACTATTCATCAAAAAATGAAAGTTTCCAGAAAAATACCAAAAATTAGGCCTAAGCTATATTTGATATTATGAATTCAAAAATGATGTCTATTTTACCAAATTCAAAACATATTAGTTACATTAATTAATTTAAAAATTAATTACCGTCGTCAAAACAAATAGCGTGTTCTTAAGAGATAATAACTATCAAAAGATTGACACTTGTTTATGTCTGGTTTAAATGTGAAATTACATCCAATGACCAACATTTTATTAAATTGTAAAAATATATTCTAAATATATTTTAAAACCACTCAAATTAATAATTTATCACTATTAATTATTTCGATTATAAAAGTTGTTTTTAATTAAAATTTAGTAATTTTCACTATTCATCAGAATATGAAAGTTATTCAAAAAGTACCAAAATTTCACCCTAAGCTAATTTCGATATTCCGAATCAAAAAATGAAGTCTATTTTGAAAGATAAAATTTATAAAATTTCAAAAAGTGGGTATTACTATTCATAACGGCTAGTTCATAATAATATTATAATAATATCTCGTTTAGTGAAACTCGGTATTGCGCACTACACACGCTATCGAGGAAGGTCGTGATTGCGTGTAATGCAAGGCAAGTCAGGTATGCGTGTTGTGCAAGCTCCTTTTGGTGTAGCGTACAACACAAGACATTAATTAAAAAGAATATTTTTCATAAAATCTCGGGGTGTTACATATCATGTGTACAAAATATTTCAAAACCTTAAATTAGATATGATAAATATATTACAGCCAGTTTAAACCATAAAAATGGGTGCATGACCAGAATTGAAGACGGTGATAGAAATTGAAAACTCGTCGTCCTTGAATGTGAGAAATTAACACATCTCGGATGGTGTTTTCATTTCTAGTATAAAAGGAGGGTAAAGGAGAGATTATTATGAATTATTCCATTATAATAACAAAATTATAGTTCATCTATGGTATTGGAGTTATCATAACACCTGGATGAAAGGAGGTGAGTAAAGAAAAAGAAAATAATGGAACTTGAAAGAAAATAAAAGAAATGAAAAGAGGAATTTACCTCTTGAATATATCTTGTTTGAGAACATCTTTAGAGGAGAGGGTTTAGTATTTTGAAGAGACCAAGGTATGTTAGTTGTGTGAGAGGTAATTAGTTAGATACATTAGTTGAATATAGATAGGGAACAAGGCTTGAGAGGAGTGAAGAGTATAGGGGGTGAGGGTGGTTTTTATTGTGGATGAGAGGAGAGTTTTCTTAATATTTTGTTCATTATTTTATTATTTTTCTCAAGAAAATAAATAGGAATTATTATTATGAAAAAAATAGTAATATGTGCATGTTATTTCAAACCAATGTCCATTTACATCATCCATGACTCAAGCATGATGTAGAAATTCATGTTTTAGCATTTATCATAAATTATCGTATTTTACTATTCATCAAAAATTCAAGTATATCAGAAAAAACCCCAAAATTCACCCTAACCATTTTTTGATGTTTAGAATTAAAAAATGAACTCCATTTTATTAAAAATAATTTTCTAAATATGAGGAATTTAATTTTTAAATAAAATCATAATTTATTTCAAAAATAACGATTTTAAAACTATACCTGAATTTATAACACCTTGTAAAATTAATCAAGGTCTCACAAAATTATCTTATAACCATAAGAGAATAAAATAATAGTTTATTATTATATTTTATGAAAATAAATTTTCATTTAAATTATTAAATTAATCATAGAATTGTAATTAAATATTTATGACTTAAAAAAATACTAACACTTATACTATGATCGTATTGTTACTTATAAGATGCCTAAATTTTATTTATACATTCATTAGTGAGGTTACTATTCAATTGGTCATTTTACTGTTCATAAGGGTACATTACTATTCATAAGGGTAAGTTAGTATTCATTAGAAATTAAGTTTGTCTTATCAGACCCCAGGTATCTTACTGATCGCAACAGTGTATGTCAAATTTTCAAAATTCAAATCACAGAAGTGACAATATTATGTTTAAAGGTCACATAGTACTTAGTAGTTCATTTTATTGTGACTTCATGTGATTATGACATAATTATAAGAAGGGAATATCCATTGATTAAACTTTAGTTCATTACATAAAATGTGCGTTTAGAAATTTCTTCATGCAACATTTTGATGATCAATGTTAATATGTAAGACTTATCATTAGTCCTCATTATCAATTTCATGATGTAAATAAGGTAATGTGAATTTAGGAATTACTTCATGCTACATTATCATGATCTATGAATGCTTGGTCAAGATATTGGTTGGCATGCTGATCTGAAGAAACTCATATCTTTTGACCATTCATACTTTAATTTACCATTCCTTAAAGAACTTGAAGGAATATAATGAAGTATATTTACCTATATCTTACCCTTGGAATAGTTCATTCTCACTAGTTAAACTAATTCTGAAATCTTTGTGGAATACCTTTATTTCTAAAGGTTTCTTTGTCCAAACTAAATACGTCGATAATACCAAAGGTGTTTAGATTTACCGAGCCTAGATACAAAACTAGGTATATCCTTAATGTATACTTTTATTTTTACTTGAAAAAGAATTATCTTTCCATAACTGGGTAAATAAGTCTTACATTTTATATTCATTACTTATTACCT
Source organism: Viscum album (assembly GCA_963277665.1). Classification (NCBI taxonomy): domain Eukaryota; kingdom Viridiplantae; phylum Streptophyta; class Magnoliopsida; order Santalales; family Viscaceae; genus Viscum; species Viscum album. The sequence continues at coordinate 1,349,241,127 of OY728153.1, read as the reverse complement.
ATGATTCAAGTACCACTGAACAATTTTTTGATTATGTTACAACACAAACAAAATTCATTCATGAACTTGGAATGATGTCTCCTTATGTCAAATGGAAATATGAGATAAATTTTCTTGGTTATACTCTAGAAATTTTCCACTATAATCTATCACTTGGAAAATAGAAGTTATGTGTTTCTCACCGCTGACTTAAGTATCACCCTTTCTCAGCTTCTTAGAGAAGACAACTTACTTCATGTAATGTTTCTATTACTTACTTGGTTTATATATTCAAATACACATATGTGATTGGAATATAGTATTTTATACCTAAGAAGTATATCAGAAACAATTATTTTATTTGATGAATATACAGTGAAGAACAAGTGGGTTCTTCCTTATTCAATTCAGTTCATTGTGTTTTAAACTTCCATAAATTTATTTCATAATATGTGATGAAAATAACCTCATGTTTAATAATAAAAAAACCTCCATTCTTTGAAGAAAATTATGAAGGTGACTTCGGCATAACTTATCATTGGCCTTTTCACCTTTTATTTTAATTTATTCTCCATAATAACTAAATATGGTACTTTCTTTAATATCCTTATTACATGTTGAACCTTACCTAAAAGGTAATGAAGTGTTTACTCCATACTATTCATTTGTAATCTTGAACAAAAATAGAGTAATTGGGTGTAGAAATTAAATGCTTTGAAATATTGTGATTCGTCTTTCAATTTACACAAATACGGTGTCATATCATCCATTCATGTCTTGCTTCACTTTCTCCTCATAATCTGCTCAGAGTTGAGACTACATGTTATATCATTCATGTCCTGTTGTTGTAACCACAAAAAATAACGGATTTTAGTGATAGCATTATAACATAACCATCATATGCTTCATACATGAGTCTCTTGTAAGAAATTTTACACCCTCACTTCCTAAGGTGGCTTAATAGATAGGGACACCAGCACCTTAAATTTTTGATATAGTAGTATTGTGTACAAGCGCATGTACTACACTTGGAAATTCATGGTATTTTGGACATTAACTTTTCCCAATATTTATCTTAGTTTTTATTGTGGTATTTCATACCATTTTTCTACAAAAAATAAACTTTATCAGATGAGTACTTTTATATAGATTACCAAATTAGACATTATCGATTAATTAATTAAATCATTAAATGTATCCCACTATTTTATCAAATTTTAGGAACCCTCTATACTATAATTGGAATACTCTGTCGCTTGACTATTATAGTGGAAAGGATCCCTAAACCTTCTCTCATAGTCTACAAGATTTGGATACACAATTACACAGAGGGTTCAATGTAGGTGTTTGTCTGGCCAACCGCATTAACTCACGGTTCCTTGATCTATTGAGTGAAATCCCAGCTTCTAAAATCATAACGTGATTTACTCAATTCTTTCCTCTAAAATGATAGCAAGTTATCTTTGGCTAATAATTACTAGCACATTAGTTAAGTCAACCCACCACTCTCATAAAAACTCCCCTATAGTAAGAAGCACTCTCATCTTTGGCATGACGAGCACCCCAAGCACCCGATTTTGTTAAAATTTGAATGATGAAAGGTGGTAATGACTTAATATTTCTTTCAGGGTTTTGTGTTTTTCTCTCAACGAATGTAATCCATTTCTATTAATCTTATTCATCTATGTTTTCGCACTCACAAATAAAAATTAATAGAAAAACATATGTAACTTATTTATGCATTTTATTATTTATTATTTTATGTATTTTCCTTCCATTATAAAAAGCATAAAATAATAAATAAATGCATAAAGGTAAATTGCAACCTGAATGGTCTTGAGCATCTAAAATAACCTAGGGGCATCATACCTTAGTCGTAGCTTGACTCTTGATGTAGCTCACCCCCATCGTGTATATACGCTTCTCATCTAGAGTATCGCCTCATCTCAGCATTTTCTGCATTTTACACCATCCTCGTCTCGGTGAGATTCATGTCACGTCTGGAGTACTGTCTCATCTTGACGGGGTCCATGCCATATACTATCTTCATCTCAAGTAAAAAAGCGAGAGGAACTAAGGGTGAAGTGCACATCGAATAAAATAGGAGAGTAGGCCCTTATACAAATTGACCAAAAAGACGATAAGTAGACCATTTAAATTAATTAATTAATTAATTAAAAACATCGCACGTAGTTAACATAATTAATTAAATAATGTAAATCATAAATACATAGGTCAGTGCTCAATACCAATAAGCAGGTAAAATTAAAGCATGATAAAATTAAATTCCATTAAATAAAGTATAAGGGTTTTAATTAATTTAAATGAATTAAAATTTAATTAATTTAATTATATCGGTCCCCTATTAATTTAATTTTAATTCCAAAAATAAAATTAACTAATTAATTTAATTATATTCTAAAATTAAATTAATTTCATCAAAGTATTAAAATTATAATTTTCTAATCAAAATTAATATTTTAACTAATGTAATATGATTCTAAAATTAAATCAATGAAAAATATTAATTTAATTAGTCTGGGCCCCGAAACCCACGTAGTCTTAAGGGGTATCACTCCATGCTAGAGTAGACCTGTTTTGGGTCGTGCAAAGCCCGTGCATTATTTTTCTAGGTCAGGAGAGTTCGCCCAAACCTGTTTTGGGTTGGGAAGACCCACTCGGGAAAATCCATTCTTGCAAGTTACCTCAAGACATCTGAGGGTGGCCGTGGTCGGCTACACCGGATGATCCGCTGCCGGGCTGACTAGGTTGCCCGCTCAGATCTGCAGTAGCTTGGTAAGATCCAACCATCGGAAGGGAGTTTGTGGGTCTACTACTAACGGATAAGGGCAGCTCCAGGGCGGTGCGTCGAGAGGAGCACGACCACCCGGATCGGCAGCACAGCGGGGTTGCAGACCAAGGGAGGTGGCGAGGCAAGGCGGCTTCGGGCAGCGAATCAGGCCGTGAAAGACCGAATCTGGTCACTTGGGCCTGGTGGAAGTGGGTGCGGAGAGCAAAGGACCGTGGTTCCTGATCGGTAGGGAGGCACCGGTGGAGGAGGTCTGACCGTAAGGGGACTCGGCCCTGGATCTGCCGATGGGGTGCCTTCAACCAGGAGACGGTGTCCTGGCAGAGGCTGACTCTAGGACAGCGCTCGGCAAGAGCGCACAACACAGGGAGATTTGACCAGCATTGTCATGGCTTGTCGGTGGCTGGGTGTGGTGGTTGGCGCTAAGGCGTGCGGTTAGGACAGTGGTCCGGGTCACTGGGAGGAGCCGTGGTGGCGTCTAGTTGTGGATGCCAAGTAAGTCAGCGCTCGCCGGAGGGATAAGGCGCAAGCAGACCGGCTGAACTAGCTGGAGAAGGTTGCTCCGCCAGGGGTGAGAGGTGGCCCGCTGAGAGGGGAAACAGTGGGGACCCCGCAGTTTTGGACTTACCTGAAAAAACCAACACCAACATTTTATAAAAAATTAAACTTTTGCGTGACCCAGCAATCTTCCAATCTATTTCCAATTAGTTAGTCTACCTTTTAGTTTTTGATGCATTAAACATATTCAAAAGCCATCAAAACCCCTTTTTTTTATTTGTTGATCTGGTGTGGATAAAGTTCCACACCCTTTATTTTTTTTTCCAAATGCTAAAGTTTAACCTTTAATTAAAATAATAATAAATTATTAATTTAATATAATAATTTTATTATTATAATAATTATATTATTGTTATATTATTATTATTATAATTTTAATATTATAACAATAATATAAATTATAATAAGTATAATTATAATTTTTAACAAAACTGGTATTACTTCTCGTGAACCAAAAATGGTTAGAACTTGGGTGGATCTATATCATAAATAATCATTGAATTTTTAGTACCTAAGATCATACTAAAAACATGATCCATATTTAAAAATTTAAATGGCCATAGCTTGACTATTCGAAATCAGATCTTTGTGCGGTCTTAACCGTTGGGACCGATTTCAAGACCTATACTTAATTTAATGAAAATTAATTTTTTAAAAGGATCATAAAATTTACACAAATCCCTGTGATATCAATTGAAGGTATCGGGGGCCACATCGAAAGCCGGTGGTCTGGGGATTTTAAAATTTTCATTTTTGTAATAAAGAAACTTTTCATCACCGATGATATGAGCCCTGGTATGGTCTGAGGATCTCACGTAAATTAAAATATAACATAAATTAAAATTGAAAACATGCCTATTTGGATCTGAAGTCATGTTCGACTGAAACTCATCGTCATTGCTCGTTGCTTGAAGGATCCATAGTGAGATACTTCTAGATTATCCACCTATGCTTCAAAAATCCATTGGAGTGGCGTACATCGAATTCCGAGTTCTAGTGCGGAGATCTGACGACGACTTAGACACCCTGATGATCATTGCATCGATATGCCTTCGATACTTCAGGGAGATCTTGATCTAATATTTGGGATTGAGAGTCTCTCTCTCTATAAAGTGGGAGGAGAGATAGGCTCTGGTTTTATTTCCATGAATAGTGATGAGCTTGATCCTCCCTCCACTTATTTATAGTGGATGATGACAAATACCTTGATGGGTTCCACGATCCCCATGTAATTTAATGTTCACTAAATAAATAAATATGATGAAGTAAATTGTATCAATATTATTTATCATTTTATCACATACCTATAATATATATAAAATGTATTACATGATAAGCCCGATTCATTTAACTCGACTCGCTATTCCCGCTTAATATTAAACGAACCTGAAATATTAAAATAATATTCATTCTATTAATATTTTCTCATATTTAATTAACTTATAAATAATTTAAATAAATTCAACCCAATTATTCATATCCTGAATAACAATGAATTTATTTATTTCTTTGGTGATCGATACCTTGGAAAACACTCAGACCCTGTTGTGGGGTCCACCATGTCCAATATATCTATTCAAATGAATATGGATGATTCTTGAATATGCTATTGTGCGTGACCCTCTAAAACCTTATCTCGATTGTAGTGAATAAAATCCACAGACCAATAGTGGAGTCTAAGAACCCATCAAGGCCCTTAAAGATATAAGGATTGTCGTAGCAATGACAACCAACCTACGAACACTTACTATGCATTATAATATTTTTGTATTTAAATATCTCATAAAACAAGATGTGCAATTGTGTCATCACTCTTTTCTTGCTTTATTATTTTTTGATCTAACCATATAGATTTGCCTTTCTACTACTTTGGCCAACGAATTATGAAGGTTGCACCATCTTAATATACTAGTAATGAGATATATAACTCCCTTAACTTAGAAGTGAGAAGTTCTTTCTTGGCCATTCAACCAATTTTATACCACTAATGACACACCCAACACAATGTACCTCACCATAATTTCATTATCATGGTTTTTGCCTTGCATCAAAGTACGCAATCAAATGGCACACACTGGTAATGATCTCAAGTCAGGAGACCAATACACATGTTCATAGATAGGAACAACCAATGACACCCAAAACATGTGGTGTTCCTAATGGTGGGTCTGTCCTCATGAACTCACTACTAGAGATCACCAAGTGCGAACTTCGTGAGAAGAAGTCTCAACGCTTATGTGCCCCCATCAGCTGATAGTCAAACATTTACTATGTCCATTCGGTCAGATGTATCTAGAACATATGACCTTTGTTTAAGATTAATGTCATAGTATGTCGAGGTTCTCATTATATCCTAGTATCTTCTATAACCTTTTGATACGATAATTAATCTATGGACATTACCATTAAATAGTGGATGCAGAAATATCTACACTATAATTGTAAGAAAACATCTTGTATAACTAATTATATACATGATATGACAATAAAAAGTAATACATATTTGGTTCTAGGGTACCCACTATTTCAACAAACACTACCTACTTTGGCCCGTGCAGGAGTAACTTTGAAATAATATCAAGGGTCACAATGCTTGTTATCACATTTATAAGGGATGCCATTCCCAGTATCACATTAGTATAGGGGGAGCCATTACTAGTATCACATTTATAAGGGAATCCATTCCCAGTATCACAATAATATCATAAGGGACTTCATGCCTATATAGTGTCACAAGGGACACCATGCCCATATAGTATCACATTTATATAAGGGTCTCTATGCTCATATTGATATAACATGTCCAAGGTTCTTCATGCCCAATTAGATATAACTAGGGTCACGATGCACATTTAGTATAATTATAAAGGGCTGTCATTCCCATTCATTATAATTCACAAGGGTCATCATACCCATTTATTATCATTATTAAGGGTATTAATGCCCTTATGTCATATCATTAATAAATAACCATTTTATTTATTATGAGACAAGGTATAATCCATTTTTCATTATCATTTAATATCAACAAGGGTATAACCATTGTTCAATTTAAAATAGGTGATGTGGGCTTACCACTCACCATTATCTGATTCAATTTTTTACAAGAGTGTTAGCAATACTACAACACTACATCCAACCATTTATTTTATAATAACACAATTTAAAAGAAAGACCAAACACTCCAGTAGCTGATTTGGCCATATTCTCATTAAATCCAAATAGGCATATAAGAGGGAAGATTCAAAGGGGTGGCTCCATCTAAGGTAGTCGATCTGAAGGGTTCTAATAATATCATTAGGTTCCAAACAAGGCAACCAATTTAAGGCAATTACAATTTCGGGGCAACGCGTGGTGAAACATGTGTGCAACACAACAACACATATTATAAAAAATTAAAACTTGAGGAATAATTTATAGACCACCTACCTCATACTCGTATGACTCTCCTTATCTAGTATTATCCTTTAGTTCAGCCTGGATTGGAATAAATATGAAGAACAGATGGATTCTCTGAAAATAGGGCATATGATCCTACGGCTCGATAAATCTATTGAGAGAAAGAAAAATAATGAATGAATAAAAATTAATTAAGATCATACCAGTGGCTATCCAATGAGATTAATGGTTCTTTGATCAGACTTCGTATGGATGAACGAGATCAAATTATATCAAATATGGATTTGGTAGTTCAAAAGGGAGAATGGAGCCCTTATTGTCTGCTGGAAAGAGAAAATAAGAAAGAAAAAACATTTCATTAAGGAAAAAATATTAATTTCACCCAAAAATATTGGGCCACATGATTAGGTTGCATGGTTTTCCAAACCATGCACCAACGGTGCGCCATTTTCTATGCTAAGGGGGCAACCAAACGGTTCGGCCGCACAGTTAGGGAAACCGTGCACCAACAATGAAAAACACCTCTTCTAAAAATATTTCAGTTTTTTCACGGAACATGTGGCCCCTAGAGCACGGTTAAGGAAAACCATACGCCCTTATTTTCCATACTATTCATCCTTGTATGGTTAGGAGAGATCATGTGGGATGGGTCGCATAGTTTCTACTAACTTTTCGGCCTAGTGTCTTCTCCACCGGTCAGGGTTCCAAGCTCTGAAAAAGCCTTGTACACCCTCTTAACATTTATAAACTCATTATACATTCTTATTAGGTCCATAATAAAGAATTAGACCAAAATTAAAAGGATCTATACCTGAAATAAAAACCAGGTTCTTACAGTCTCCCCCCCTAACGGAACTCCTCCCCGAGATCACCATACAAGGGCAGACAAACTTCATCTAAGAACAACTCTAGCCATTGAGCATGTACATCAGCCTATCATCCCCAAGTCTAATCCTGAACCCGGCTATATTACCATAGAACTCTTACTAAAGGGACAAAATAGCCTCGGAGAGCCTTCATGATCCGTTCAACAATGCGTAAAGGGTTCTCCTCAGATGAAACATCAACATCTAGCTCAACATCATCTTGATCAAAAGTATGAGATAGGTTAACAAGATATTGGTAAATATGTGAAATGTGGAAGACTCCGTGTAGGGGATCGTACCACTGAGGTAATAGAAACTGATGGGAAACCGACCTGAATCTCTTCATAATCTCAAACGGCTTGACAAAATCCAGAAATAGATTCCCTTTCCTATGAATCTGTCTATTCCCAAGTGTGGGTGATCCCCACAAAAAGACACGATGCCCGACCTCAAACTCCAGAGTTCATCGATGGTGATCGGAAAAAGAAATATGTCTAGACTGAGCAGTAGACATCTGTTTCTGGATCAGTTGAACATGCTCTGAAGTCTCCTGAATGAGACAAGGTTTTTTAGAACCACCTCTCCCACCTATAACTAGCACAGTGGTGAATGGAATGACCTAACCTATAGGGCCTCATAGAGATCCATCTAAATTTTCTCCTGATAAATGTTATTATAGGAAAACTCATTGAGAGGGATATGCCTCTCCCAAGAACTGCCAAAATCAAGGACGCATCCTCAGAGCATGTCCTCTAGAACCTGTATAGTCTGTTTCGACTAACCATCAATCTGTGTGTGAAAGTATGTGCTTAGAAGCACCTATGTACCCATGGCCTTCTACAACCCCGTTCGAAACCTTGATGTGAAACAAGTGTCCATATATGAAATGATAGTAAAGGGGACCCTGTGTAGTTGTATAATCTGATGTATGTACCATCTTCTAAGTTCATCAACTGAGAAAGACTCTCAGATTTAAAGGAAGTAAACTTCCTTCATCAGTTGATCCATGACTACCCAAACTGTGTCACTACCTCAAGGAGACCTTAGTAACCTGACGACATAATACATAGAAACATCATTCCATTTCCATTCTGGGATTGGTAATGGATTTAGAAAGACTGTAAGGACCCGACCCTAGTTGTCCGGAGTCGGTGCCTTATTTGATTACATTGGCATACAAACAAGGAATACGACTCCTGAAGGACTGAGTAGTTTAGTATTATTGGAAACAAGATACATACATAAGTTAATCATTACAACTTGAAATGAAAAACAACATAGAAACTCCTTAGACAACTTCCATAACTCCTAGGTTATTTCAGCATGTCATTCATAATAGAATTCTTCTTTCCCTGAGAAAATGAAACGTAATAAAGGGGTGATCTCAAACACTCAGTAAGGGTAAGAAATACAGTGGAAGATAATATAAACATTAGAAATGGTGAATAATTGAAAACACATGCCTTTAATAATAAACTTGAACACATTATGGCAGGAATATGAGCTGAGTAAATAATGTCATAATAAAACATAATCATGAGTATTCTACTAGTCGAATAACCACATGAACCATCAATATCTGAACTCATAATGATGGAATGCATAATTCCGGACATTCTGAAATATTTTTTCAAGGCCTCGGCCAAGACGTCTAATGATTAAGGCCTCGACCAAAATCCATATCACATTGGGAAAGGCCTCGGCCAATTCCTCGTCTAGTTATCTCATGAGACCTACCGATGCATTGAGGGGCTATAGCGTGCCCCACCCATCACATAATAAGTCCAATGCATTCCTCATATGAGCGGGGATAAACAATAATAACATGTACATTCATATTAAAACTATCATATTAAATGTAACTATCTTTCCCCAATCATTAAACATAAAACACTAACCATTCCGAGTAATATCGTGAATGGTTTTAGGATAGATCATCCACAATAGAGTTACTCATAAACCATGAAATAAAATATGGTAGATGAATTTATAAATGATTAAACCCAATAATACCATGTAATCAACAAGACTGTTGAATTAGATGAAAACACTCTTATAAAATCATTAAGTAATTCTGGAGATAAATACTCTTTTATTTTGAAAATAAGAGTTATTTTGGAAAAATCTTTTTATAAAACCAAAAGTGAAGTAAGATATTATTTTCATAATAAAATGAGTGATTTTATAAAGATAATGGTTTCCAAAAACATATTATAGAGTACCCTTGAAAATAGGTAAGAATTTGAGAAATTCCCTTGAATCAGGCTTGTATTTTTGAAACAATTTTTAAAGTTCCTTTTAAAACGTGTAAATATCCATAAATTAAGGAAGGATTAAGGTTTTTAAACATATATATGATACTCATACATAACATATGATGAGTACATAACAATACATAAGAATTACATCGAGGTAATTAGACAATGAAAGTGTCCTGAATGAAAGTGGAAGCTCAGGTGGAAAAACCTTTACCTTAACTCCGAACGTGTTCCGCTCTTGTACTTAAGATCCTAGAATATGAAATTATACTTATTAATAAATTATTTCAGAACCTATTAGACATGTATTTATTTTATCATAATTCTATTCAGTTCATTTATATCCTTATTGATAAGTTGTTGTATTGAATTTCGTTGTTCCGGGGTGTTCATTTTCTTTCTTTTCATAATCATTTCACTTGTTTTTAAGTATGTGGAGTTCATGTGGAATGGTTATAAATCTCAAGGATTGAAATTAAACATTATTTATGAACATACAGAATTGATAATGGTTATTTCTTTCATTTGGTTACATGTAATGAGGGTGAATCATTAGATGACAACCACTTCGATTATTTGGCGGTATTTGGATTATTATGAACTAGTTTTGTGATATAACTTATTTATATGTACATATTCTGGTTCCTGAATATTGATTAGGTTATAATAAATATATTATATTCTGGTTAAACCATGAATATGGTTTCATGACCAGTAATGAAGAAGAAATTGAAGAACAAAACTTCATCGTCCACGAAGGTTATAAATCGGAACCTCATGGATGTCGATTTCGTTTATAAAAATAAAAGAGAGAGAGTAAGAATATTTATGATGGTTCTTACATTCACATGATATAAATACACTATATAGATGTTAATGGAGTTATCATGGTCATTTGGATAGATGAGGTGAGGAGAAGATAACAAAAGTAGATAAATTGAAATAAAACCAAATGAGAAAGAAGGGTGCTTTACCTCTTGAAATAACCTCCTTGAGAAACTCTTTAATGGAAGAGGTTTTTGTCTTTTGGAAAGACTAAGAGCTTCCTAGTCGTATGTAGTGACTATGGAAGGGTAATTTGGTAGAACTTTGAGGAGCTTCAAGGCTTAGAGAAGTGAAGAGAAGAGGTAGTGGTGGGGGGTTTTACAGTGGAGGAGAGGGGTAAATTTTGAATATTTAATTTCATTATTTTATTATTTCCATCAAGACAACCAATAGTATTGTTTCATGTGACCCCTAATAGTAATAAGATCATGTGAGTTCGAATAAACTGGTCTTACATCACTTATGATGTCATAAATAGTGTATTTAATTGATAAATTGAATATACGATATTTTACCGTATTTCACTATTCATCAAAAATTCAAGAATTTCAGAAAAGCCCCAAAAATTCACCCCTACCATTTTTCGACGTGTAGAATTCAAAAGTGAACTCCATTTTTCAAAAATAATTTTCTAAATATTATTAATTTAATTTTTAAATAAAGTCATAGTTAATTCTAAAAATAACAATCTTAGAGGTATAATTAGTTTTATGTGACATTGAAAAATTAATTACGACCCCGTTATCTTATTACCTTAAGAAAATAAAAAAATATCATTATTTACTATTCAAGGTTCATATTACTATTCATATTACTATTCATAAGGGTATGTTACTATTCACTAAAAATCAAGCTTGTTCTATCAGACTCCAAATGACTTACTGAACACAACTCTAGATGACCATTTCTTGAAATTCAAAACATAGAAGAGGCAAAGTTGTGTTTAATGGATAGATTATAAAATTGAATTCTATATTTATTTTCAAAACCTTTGGGTGTTACATTCTACCCTCCTTACAAAAATTTCATCCTCGAAATTCACAGAATATTACCTAAAAAGATTCAGGTATGTCTTTTGTAAAGACCCGTAAATTTCAAGGAAATTTTTTTCTTAATTTTCTTTGGAATTTTACAAGAACGCAGTTTCTGACGGCACCTGATTCCGAGGCCCGGTGTGCCCGGAATCATTTTCCGAAGTTTTGGCTCGGGTACGTTCAGTGAACGGACGAGCGGGTTTTTCTAACTTTTGAACCGGTGCTCGGAATCGAATTCTGAGGGCACCGATGAAATCACAGCGCCGATATTCGCTTAGAAACGCCTCTTCCGGAGTTGCGTTTGCACGGGTGTGGTTTTTAATTTTCGGGCTTAAAGTTAAGAAATAAAATAATTTTGCGACAACTTTATTTTATTTCGCTTAAGCCACTTGGAAGCCACTTGAAGCCACTTAAATGCGGCTTGAACTGAGTTGAACTGGATAGGATGCTATCCAGAAATATCCTACCTCTTGGTAGGATATTTGTGAGGTGGGGCCCGCACGAGCCCCGCCGTTTCTTTCCGCTAAGAAACGCACCCGTGAAAACCCATCTTAATGAAAGTCAACTGACGCGTTTCTTAAAATCTTAACAGACCATTTAATTGGGCTGTTTCTTTCGTAAATTAAATGAGCTGTTTCTTTCGTTGAATTAATTCTACGAATTAATGGTTCGTTTCTTATCTTTTGAAATTCAAATGTTTAGTTGTGTAAATAAAATAAGGCTTAAGCTTATTTTATTTTGGGTTGAAACTTGTGGCGTGGAGAGGATTTGGAGGAAAGCGTTCTTCTTCGGCGAAGAACGCGAAGAACGCGAAGAACGCGAAGAACGCGAAACCTGCGGAGATCGACGACGCGAAGCCTTGTACCGCGACGCCAACGGATCTCCCTTCGCGACGCTTCTTCCGCGACGATCCAACCCCGCGACAGCCTTCGATCGACAACAACCAAGGTAGGGGGTTGCGCTTCTTTTTATTTTCTTTTTGGATTTCAACAACAACATGGATTTAATTCTTATTAATTAAATCCCTATGTTCTTGGTCCTCGGAGATCGTCGACGCGACGCCCTTCCGCGGTGTGACGATCACCTCCTTCCGCGACGGTCAATTCCGCGACGACCTCGCATCCGACAGCGACGGCGAGGTAGGGATTTATTTTGGGAATTACCCCCCTTTTTCTTTTTATATTCCCGTATTTGTTTCCTTAAAAAGTTAAAGAACTGGATTTGTGAACAATTTTAAAATTATTAAAATTGTTGTTTCCGTTCAAATAAGGAACCCGTTTTTATGAAACAATTTTATTTCATTAAAAAAAATTGTTTCAGATATGCGTTCATGTGTCGAACTTTAATTCCTCCCGTTTGTTTATCTCTAACGCGGAGGGTGCGGGACAAACGACCACGGCCCGACAACCCTCCGTCGTTCTTCATTTTTGTGCGGAATTGACGGGCGACGACGGAACGTGCCGCAACGGATGTTTGATGATTCCGCAGTGAAGGACGAGTCCCGGGAGGAGCAGCGGCGCAGGCGGGAACAAAATCGGAACACCGGAGCGATCCCGGTGGCCCGCGGAACTCGCCGGCGGCGCGGGTCGCCGGCGCGGCGGCGCCGGCAACCGGGAGCGGCGGCGCCCCGGCGCACCGCCGCGACTCAGCGCGGCGGCGGCGGCACCCGCGGCCGCGCGGGTTCGGTGCCCTCGGACGGGGCTGAAGCCGCGTCCCGACTCAGCGCGGCCCCACGCGAGGGGCCGCGGCACCACCAGGCCGCGGGGGCAGCGCCCCGCGTGCCACAGTTGTTCGCCCGCTCGGCCGAACCGGCCGGGCCGCGCACTGGCCGGACCGGACCGGGTCGGGTCGTGTCGGGTCGACCCGGTTCGGGTCGTGTCGGGTCGACCCGGTTCGGGTCAACCCGGTTCGGCCGACTCCCGGGGGGGGGGGGGGGGGTGGGGTCGAGCCGGGTCGGCCCGGGCCCGGGCCCGGACCCCCGCCTTCGGATGGTTTTCGTTCAAACGCCCGAAACTTGAGCTACGGGCCTCCGAACGACGCGCCGTCAACGGCAACGCGATCCTTGGATCGAGACGGTCGTTTCAGTATACTATACTCAAGGTGCACCTTCCTTTTCGGGAGCCTACGTAGTTAAAACTCCGTAGTTAAGCGTGCTTGGCCTAGAGCAGTGATCAGGATGGGTGACCTCCTGGGAAGTTTCCCAGGGTGGGTGTGAGACAGAAAGGCCAATAACTCTCAGACCGGGCGTCCGATTGACGCGCCGTCTGCGACGTTGAGTTCCTGTTGTCGATACTTAACTTTTGGCATCCTCCGCCTGAGAATTGGATGCAGATGGATAGTGGCCGGGTTGGATCGCACCGAAATCCAACCGGGCCCTTGGAACGGAAAAGCTGATATCTTTCAAACCAGACGTCCGTTTGACGAACCGTCAGTGGCGTTGGTGATTACGTTGAGTAACGGTCCCTATGAGTATATCCTATGGGAGTTCGGGGTACAGTTGAGATACGGCCGGGATTGGTTTGCTCACGAAACCAACCGGACCCCTGGGACGAAAAGGCTAATAACTCACAGACCGGGCGTCTGATTGACGCGTCGTCTGTTGCGTTGAGACCCCTATGATGAGGCGGTCCTTTGAGACACTTCTTCGTGGGACCTTGAGATACTTGGAGTATCGGCCAGTAGCTCGTGGAGCGGACCCTCCCGGAGACGAGCGTGCGGAGTACGGAGATCGTGTAGCCTGCTGAGACCTGACGACTGCTTGACTGACTCGACTTGGAGTAGGTCGACTAGCCCAGTGGACGGAGCGCCCGGTATTTGGCGACAGACCCACGGCGGACGGAGCGCCCGGTAGTTGGCCGCAAACCCGCGGTACTCGACAGGAGGAGTACCTCTGTAGGCTATTGGGGGGAGCGCCCGGTATTTGGCGACAGACCCACAGCGGACGGAGCGCCCGGTAGTTGGCCGCAGACCCGCGGTACTCGACAGGAGGAGTACCTCAGCAGTCTTAGGTTAGTGAGCAGTACCTCGGAGTCGTGACAGGACCACTGTACACTCTAGAGACGGAGCTCTTCAGTAGTTACGGTTTCGATAATGAAAATCCTGGTTTGAGCTGAGACTTTTGACCTTTGTGTTTCCTCATGATTGAGATGGGTTACTTGATAACTTAGGTGTATGTATGGGAATATACCTGGGTAGTGGTTATCCGTTGATCTCATGATCCTTGTGTTTCCTCATGATTGAGATGGGTTACTTGATAACTTAGGTATATGTATGGGCATATACCTAAGTAGAGTTTATCTGTTGAGATCTTCTTGTGGTTATCCTTGATGGTTTTAGTGAGACCTTGAGGGTCTCGGGGTCCCTACTGAGTATCGTTATACTCACCCCTGCACGGGCTATGCCCGCACCTCGTTGTGTTGGTTGCAGACGACAGGCAGTGCTGACGGAGGCCGAGTGTTCGAGGACTGGACGGTACCCGGAGGTGGACTACACGACAAGTCAGTGTCCGGAGGTGGACTTCACGGCGAGACGACACTCTGAGGAGGTTGACGGACGAGAGCACTGTGGAGGCTATCTGTACCTACCCTTCAGGTAGGATTCGTGGTGGACGATCGAGGAGCTGCGCCATCTGTACCTACCCTTCAGGTAGGATCCGAGGAGGACGACCCAGGAGCCGCTTCCGTCCCTCCAGCTGTTGTCTTTTTCTGTTGTACTTTGTTCAGTTGTAGTTGTACTTTCTTTTGGGTTTGTATTCTGGCCCATTTACTTTTTAGCACTTCTTTTTGTACTTAGTGTTTTACTTCCGCTTGTACTCTGTGGTGCTTGTTTTCTTTTATAAAGGCAATGCCTTCCCAGTTATCAGGATTTTACGCCTTTGGTGCTAGTCGCCAGCCCCTGGCCTATGGAAGGCGGGCTTGGGGTAGTCACGGCACGGGCCCCGAGGACGGGTCGTGACAAATTGGTATCAGAGGTGGTCGGTTCTACCACAGACTCTGATCTTTCTTTCTGTGAAGCAATAGTGTTAAGGGTACCGAGTGTGGTTTTTAGTTCAGGGAGTCCAGTGTTGGTGCGGGCGGCCGACGTATCCATACACCAGGACCCTGGCAACTGATTTCCGACTTTGTGCATGAAAACACTGATTGCGTGTGTGTTTTCAAGGGTTTTCCCCCTTAAAACAGCTCAAACCAGGTCAGCTCACCAGGTATAATCGTTTGACCGTGTTACGTTGTTTCTTTCAGGATGCCTTTTCTCGGACGACCAGTTAGAGCCCAGAGGGATGTGCGTGCTGACAGCCTGTCGAGTGATGAGGCTTCGGTACAGGGCCCTCTTGCAGTTGAGGCACCAGCGGAGGCGCCAGCGGTACTACCATACGTTGGGCCACCAATGCCACCAGCCCCAGCAGTAGGCGATGCCCGCTACTTGCGCGCACTGCATGAGTTCCAGCGCCAGAGGCCACCCAGGTTCGGGGGAGAGACGGACCCGCAGGCGGCTGAGGATTGGCTGGAGGCTGTGGTGGGAGTCTTCAGGCTAGTGGGGACGTCATCAGACTTCATGGTGACCTTTGTTGCCAGCCTTCTTCAGGCAGCAGCAGGCAGGTGGTGGAGCCACTTGTTCCAATTTTGCGATGGGATGGCTTTCACATGGGAAGACTTCGAGACCTTCTTCAGGGTGGAGTTTGTGCCAGTATCTCTACACCCCGAGCGTGTTCAGGAGCTGCTGCCTTTGCCGCGTGTTTTTCGATCAGAAGCCGAGTCATCTGTGGGCAGTAGACAGATGATGCAGAGGTCTAGGAGGACCAGACCAGCAGTTGGGCGATCTCGGGTTTTAGGACCGGTGGTGCGGGGCACCCGGGGTGGGGTCAGAGCCAGGCGTGCCAGAAGCAGACTGTGTTACTCGTGCGGTGGAAAGGGGCACCTGGCACGTGACTGTCCGACTCCTCGTACAGTTGATCCATAGGCTTTTGAGGAGCCACCGAGGCAGAGGCAGCGACGAATTCTTGAGCAACAGTAGAGCAGTGGACAAGGCAGTAGAGATCCTGTAGCAGGTGGACAGGAGCGGAACTAGTGGATACGTCTCTTGTACTTCTAGTTCCATGTTGATGTTGTTTTTGTGTCTTTGTACCATGAGCTGCAATAAAATAAAGACACTTATCTTGTGATGTTTTCCTTCCTGTCCTCTTTTGTGATGTTACTGAGTGGTCCCGGTTAAACTGTTGACTTGACCCTCACTTTCGAGATTTCAACTGGAGGAGACCCAATGACCTCACACTGATGCCGACAGTGTGACTCGACCCTTGGAGGCGAGAGTGACAGTTGGATCTCTTAGTAGTTACGTCGAGGCCTTACGACGTCATCCATGGCATGAATGCATCCTTCATGCCAGTATTGACTGTATTAGGCAATGGGCGTGGTTCA
Source organism: Viscum album (assembly GCA_963277665.1). Classification (NCBI taxonomy): domain Eukaryota; kingdom Viridiplantae; phylum Streptophyta; class Magnoliopsida; order Santalales; family Viscaceae; genus Viscum; species Viscum album. The sequence goes on along the minus strand of OY728153.1, from coordinate 1,349,223,985 downwards.
TCTAGAGAGGGGATGAGACCAGGTTTCTCTTTTCGACAAAGGAGAAATTTTAGCAGCTCTTCCAGATCATATGCAAAGGAGGTGCAGTTCATCCAGGAGCGGATGAAGACTGCACAGTGCAGTAAGAAACAGGAAACCAGTGCCAGTCTTAGAGACTCGGGCGTGTTAAATGTTTCAAGAAGAGGAAGCTTAAAGGAGAGATGAGTCTACAAAGCAGCAGACGTGGAGGAACTGCTAGGTGAGCAGCATGAGGTAGTGTACATCCTAACATGCTACAACCACCCGCCTTAGTTATTCCCGCCAGGCTCAGGGAGATGGAGGGCGGAGGAAGAGTGCGGCTGCATGCGGTCAAGGAGTGTGACCCAATGGCTCTAGAAATGATTCAAGGGACAGTCTATGTCCACTACTAGCTTCTGTAGTAACATACGTCGATATGAATCATTCCTCGCTTCCACAAATCTTGTTCCAGACCTAGAGTTTCCGGTAAGCCGTGGACTTGACCCTCACGTCTGGAGATACCTTGGGAGGAGACTCGATAATCACACTTACGCCGACGGTGTGGTCAGACCCTCGAGGCGAGAGTTCTGGTTGGAATCTCTTGGTGGCAGCGTCGAGGCCTTACGACGTTAGTTTGAGTATGGAATGTGCAATAACTGTTCATACTCAAATTGACGGTTTTAGGCAAACGTTGGGATGGGTTTTCCTTGGTCGGCGGAAAAGGAAACCCCAGGCAGTGCAGGGTAACTCTTGCACAGGAGGGTGCGACCGATCACTCTTGAGTCGGTCAACCTTACCCTCATAGCAGCAGTCGTTTTGAGTTTCAGTTCTAACAGAAATGGAGACCTCTGGAGTTCGAGGATGACGACCACGTCTTCTTACGGGTCTCACCTCGACGAGGTTTACGGAGATGTGGCCTGGGAGGCAAGTTATCTCCGAGGTTCAACGGACCTTTCTAGGTCCTCAGCTGGGTAGGCGAGGTGGTTTACCGCTTGGCCCATCCACTTCAGTTTCACTAGGTGCATGACGTTTTCCACGTATCTCAACTGAGGAGATACGTGCTCGACCCCCCTTCGCATATCATCGACCATGAGGAGATAGACGGTGGCGATGAGTGTCTTATACGGAGGTTCCTGTGGGGATCGAGGATCGACAGGAGCGGATCCTAGGAGGATGGTCGATTCCTCTTGTGCACTTTCTTTGGCAGTGCGGGAACCTCCAGGTGAGCACATGGGAGCGGAAGGCTCAGATGCGTGCTCAGTACCGCTTTGTTTCCCTAAGTTTGTGGTGAATCTTTACGGGGACGTAAAGCCCTGTGGTGGGAGTAATGTAAAGACCCGTAAATTTCAAGGAAATTTTTTTCTTAATTTTCTTTGGAATTTTACAAGAACGCAGTTTCTGACGGCACCTGATTCCGAGGCCCGGTGTGCCCGGAATCATTTTCCGAAGTTTTGGCTCGGGTACGTTCAGTGAACGGACGAGCGGGTTTTTCTAACTTTTGAACCGGTTCTCGGAATCGAATTCTGAGGGCACCGATGAAATCACAGCGCCGGTATTCGCTTAGAAACGCCTCTTCCGGAGTTGCGTTTGCACGGGTGTGGTTTTTAATTTTCGGGCTTAAAGTTAAGAAATAAAATAATTTTGCGACAACTTTATTTTATTTCGCTTAAGCCACTTGGAAGCCACTTGAAGCCACTTAAATGCGGCTTGAACTGAGTTGAACTGGATAGGATGCTATCCAGAAATATCCTACCTCTTGGTAGGATATTTGTGAGGTGGGGCCCGCACGAGCCCCGCCGTTTCTTTCCGCTAAGAAACGCACCCGTGAAAACCCATCTTAATGAAAGTCAACTGACGCGTTTCTTAAAATCTTAACAGACCATTTAATTGGGCTGTTTCTTTCGTAAATTAAATGAGCTGTTTCTTTCGTTGAATTAATTCTACGAATTAATGGTTCGTTTCTTATCTTTTGAAATTCAAATGTTTAGTTGTGTAAATAAAATAAGGCTTAAGCTTATTTTATTTTGGGTTGAAACTTGTGGCGTGGAGAGGATTTGGAGGAAAGCGTTCTTCTTCGGCGAAGAACGCGAAGAACGCGAAGAACGCGAAGAACGCGAAACCTGCGGAGATCGACGACGCGAAGCCTTGTACCGCGACGCCAACGGATCTCCCTTCGCGACGCTTCTTCCGCGACGATCCAACCCCGCGACAGCCTTCGATCGACAACAACCAAGGTAGGGGGTTGCACTTCTTTTTATTTTATTTTTGGATTTCAACAACAACATGGATTTAATTCTTATTAATTAAATCCCTATGTTCTTGGTCCTCGGAGATCGTCGACGCGACGCCCTTCTGCGGTGTGACGATCACCTCCTTCCGCGACGGTCAATTCCGCGACGACCTCGCATCCGACAGCGACGGCGAGGTAGGGATTTATTTTGGGAATTACCACCCTTTTTCTTTTTATATTCCCGTATTTGTTTCCTTAAAAAGTTAAAGAACTGGATTTGTGAACAATTTTAAAATTATTAAAATTGTTGTTTCCGTTCAAATAAGGAACCCGTTTTTATGAAACAATTTTATTTCATTAAAAAAAATTGTTTCAGATATGCGTTCATGTGTTGAACTTTAATTCCTCCCGTTTGTTTATCTCTAACGCGGAGGGTGCGGGACAAACGACCACGGCCCGACAACCCTCCGTCGTTCTTCATTTTTGTGCGGAATTGACGGGCGACGACGGAACGTGCCGCAACGGATGTTTGATGATTCCGCAGTGAAGGACGAGTCCCGGGAGGAGCAGCGGCGCAGGCGAAAACAAAATCGGAACACCGGAGCGATCCCGGTGGCCCGCGGAACTCGCCGGCGGCGCGGGTCGCCGGCGCGGCGGCGCCGGCAACCGGGAGCGGCGGCGCCCCGGCGCACCGCCGCGACTCAGCGTGGCGGCGGCGGCACCCGCGGCCGCGCGGGTTCGGTGCCCTCGGACGGGGCTGAAGCCGCGTCCCGACTCAGCGCGGCCCCACGCGAGGGGCCGCGGCACCACCAGGCCGCGGGGGCAGCGCCCCGCGTGCCACAGTTGTTCGCCCGCTCGGCCGAACCGGCCGGGCCGCGCACTGGCTGGACCGGACCGGGTCGGGTCGTGTCGGGTCGACCCGGTTCGGGTCGTGTCGGGTCGACCCGGTTCGGGTCAACCCGGTTCGGCCGACTCCCGGGGGGGTGGGGTCGAGCCGGGTCGGCCCGGGCCCGGGCCCGGACCCCCGCCTTCGGATGGTTTTCGTTCAAACGCCCGAAACTTGAGCTACGGGCCTCCGAACGACGCGCCGTCAACGGCAACGCGATCCTTGGATCGAGACGGTCGTTTCAGTATACTATACTCAAGGTGCACCTTCCTTTTCGGGAGCCTACGTAGTTAAAACTCCGTAGTTAAGCGTGCTTGGCCTAGAGCAGTGATCAGGATGGGTGACCTCCTGGGAAGTTTCCCAGGGTGGGTGTGAGACAGAAAGGCCAATAACTCTCAGACCGGGCGTCCGATTGACGCGCCGTCTGCGACGTTGAGTTCCTGTTGTCGATACTGAACTTTTGGCATCCTCCGCCTGAGAATTGGATGCAGATGGATAGTGGCCGGGTTGGATCGCACCGAAATCCAACCGGGCCCTTGGAACAGAAAAGCTGATATCTTTCAAACCAGACGTCCGTTTGACGAACCGTCATTGGCGTTGGTGATTACGTTGAGTAACGGTCCCTATGAGTATACCCTATGGGAGTTCGGGGTACAGTTGAGATACGGCCGGGATTGGTTTGCTCACGAAACCAACCGGGCCCCTGGGACGAAAAGGCTAATAACTCACAGACCGGGCGTCTGATTGACGCGTCGTCTGTTGCGTTGAGACCCCTATGATGAGGCGGTCCTTTGAGACACTTCTTCGTGGGACCTTGAGATACTTGGAGTATCGGCCAGTAGCTCGTGGAGCGGACCCTCCCGGAGACGAGCGTGCGGAGTACGGAGATCGTGTAGCCTGCTGAGACCTGACGACTGCTTGACTGACTCGACTTGGAGTAGGTCGACTAGCCCAGTGGACGGAGCGCCCGGTATTTGGCGACAGACCCACGGCGGACGGAGCGCCCGGTAGTTGGCCGCAAACCCGCGGTACTCGACAGGAGGAGTACCTCTGTAGGCTATTGGGGGGAGCGCCCGGTATTTGGCGACAGACCCACAGCGGACGGAGCGCCCGGTAGTTGGCCGCAGACCCGCGGTACTCGACAGGAGGAGTACCTCAGCAGTCTTAGGTTAGTGAGCAGTACCTCGGAGTCGTGACAGGACCACTGTACACTCTAGAGACGGAGCTCTTCAGTAGTTACGGTTTCGATAATGAAAATCCTGGTTTGAGCTGAGACTTTTGACCTTTGTGTTTCCTCATGATTGAGATGGGTTACTTGATAACTTAGGTGTATGTATGGGAATATACCTGGGTAGTGGTTATCCGTTGATCTCATGATCCTTGTGTTTCCTCATGATTGAGATGGGTTACTTGATAACTTAGGTATATGTATGGGAATATACCTAAGTAGAGTTTATCTGTTGAGATCTTCTTGTGGTTATCCTTGATGGTTTTAGTGAGACCTTGAGGGTCTCGGGGTCCCTACTGAGTATCGTTATACTCACCCCTGCACGGGCTATGCCCGCACCTCGTTGTGTTGGTTGCAGACGACAGGCAGTGCTGACGGAGGCCGAGTGTTCGAGGACTGGACGGTACCCGGAGGTGGACTACACGACAAGTCAGTGTCCGGAGGTGGACTTCACGGCGAGACGACACTCGGAGGAGGTTGACGGACGAGAGCACTGTGGAGGCTATCTGTACCTACCCTTCAGGTAGGATTCGTGGTGGACGATCGAGGAGCTGCGCCATCTGTACCTACCCTTCAGGTAGGATCCGAGGAGGACGACCCAGGAGCCGCTTCCGTCCCTCCAGCTGTTGTCTTTTTCTGTTGTACTTTGTTCAGTTGTAGTTGTACTTTCTTTTGGGTTTGTATTCTGGCCCATTTACTTTTTAGCACTTCTTTTTGTACTTAGTGTTTTACTTCCGCTTGTACTCTGTGGTGCTTGTTTTCTTTTATAAAGGCAATGCCTTCCCAGTTATCAGGATTTTACGCCTTTGGTGCTAGTCGCCAGCCCCTGGCCTATGGAAGGCGGGCTTGGGGTAGTCACGGCACGGGCCCCGAGGACGGGTCGTGACATCTTTAACATAAGCTCCTCAGGCTCCCATGTTGCTTCCTCCATCTTATGGTTCCTCCATAGAACCTTTACCAGATGATTCATTCTATTTCTCAATACTTGTTCTCTAGTATCAAGAATCTTAATAGGCACTTCACAAAAAGATAGATCGAACTCAAGTTCCACTTCTTCATAAGTGAGTACATGTGTTGGTTCTGGCGTGTACTTTCTTAACATTGACACATGGAACACATTGTGAACCTTGGAGAGACTTGACGGCATTGAAAAACGGTAAGCTACGGCTCCAATTGGGTCCAGAATTTCAAAAGGTCTGATATACCTGGGACTTAATTTTCCCTTCTTACTGAATCGTACAATACCCTTCCATGGAGATACCTTTAAGAAAACGTGATCACCTTCTTGAAACTCCAAATCCTTCCTTTGGTTATCTACATAGCTCTTTTGCATACTTTGAGCTATTTTGATATGGTTCTGGATAATATTCACCTTATTCGTTGTTTCTTCAACAAGTTTTGGGCCCACGAGCTTTCTTTCACCAACACCATCCTAGCAAGTTGGTGTACGACATCTCCTCCCATATAATGCTTCATAGGGTGCCATCTTAATACTTGAATGGAATCTATTGTTGTAGGAAAATTCTACGAGAGGTAAACACTGATCCCATATTCCTTGAAAATCAAGTGAACAAGACCTCAACATGTCTTCCAATGTTTGAATAGTCCATTCTGATTGTCCATCAGTTTATGGGTGGTAGGCAGTGCTCAAATGAAGATCAGCATCTAGGGCCTTCTGAAGACTTTTCCAGAATCTTGATGTAAAACGTGGATCACGATCAGAAACAATCGATAGGGGTAATCCATGAAGTCTCACAACCTTATTAATATATAGTCTTGCTAGACGTTAAAGTGGTAGATCTTCTCTTATAGCAAGAAAATGTGCTGACTTGGTAAGACGATCAACAATGACCCATATTGCATCGTTCCTTCTAGGAGTCTTTGGTAGTCTCATGACAAAGTCCATTGTGATATTATCCCATTTCCACTCAGGTATGGGAAGAGGTTGCAATACTCATCCAGGTTGTTACATTCCAGCTTTCACTTGATGACAAACCATACATCTTGACACAAAATCAGCAATCTCCCTCTTCATGTTGTCCCACAAAAAATGCTCCTTAAAATATTTATACATCTTATTGCTACCAAGGTGTATAGAGAAATTGAAACTATGAGCATCATCCAAAAATTCCCTTTTTAGATTAGGTATATTGGGAACACAAAGTCTCTTCCCAAATTTCAAAATTCCATCTTCATATACGAAGTCACTCAATCTCCCATCATTCACAGCTTTAATCTTCTTTTGAAACTCCTCATCATCAGCCTGAGAACTTTTTATCTTTTCTAGTAAAGATGGTTTGGAAACCATTTGAAAAATCATTAATGTTTCACCTTCTATGGTTATTCCCATATCCATCTTTACTAGATCCATGGAAATAAGATCCCTTTCAACTCTCATCTCATTCAAAATTCCATGATCCTTTCTGCTCAAGGCATCTGCCACCTTATTTGCCTTCCCCGGGTGGTAGTGTATTGTGCAATCATAATCCTTGAGTAGTTCAAGCCATCTCCTTTGCCTCATGTTGAGTTCTTTCTGTGAGAAAATATACTTCAAACTCTTGTGATCAGTATAAATCTCACATTTTTTACCATAGAGATAATGTATCCATATCTTCAAAGCAAAGATTATAGTAGTTAACTCAAGATCATGAGTAGGATAGTTTTTATCATGAATTTTTAGCTGTTATGATGCATAAGCAAAAACCCAATCATTTTGCATAAGGACACAACCAAGTCCTTTCTTTGAATCATCACTATAAATAACAAACCTGTCATTCTCCGATGGTAGAGTCAATATAGGAGCATTGACTAATATTCTCTTCAGTTATTTGAAACATTCTTCACAATCTTTTGTCCAAACAAATTTAGCCCCTTTACGTGTGAGCTTCATTAGCGGGTTATCCAGTCGGGCAAAATTCTGCACGAAACGGTGATAATAACCTGCTAAGCCAATAAAATTGTATACCTCAGTTATGTTTGTTGGTGTGGGACAATCTTGGATTGCCTTTGTCTTCATAGGATCAACTAGGATTCCATCCTTAGAGATAATATGGCCAAGAAAAGAAATATCTTGAAGCCAGAATTCACACTTGCTAAACTTCCCATATAATTCATGTCTTCTAAGAGTCTTCATGATAATGCGCAAGTGATTTTCACGATCTTCGTAGCTTTTGGAGTATACCAAGATATCATCAATAAATACCACTACAAAATCATTGAGATATTCCTTGAAAAATATGTTCATTGGATCCATGAAGATAGAGGGTGCATTAGTCAATCCAAAAGGCATCACTGTAAACTCGTAATGCCCGTACCTGGTTCGAAATGCTGTTTTTGGAATGTCTTCCTTCTTCACACACAACTGATGATATCCAGATCAAAGGTCAATATTTGAAAAGTATTGAGCTCCATGAAGTTGGTCAAATAAATCATCAATGCGAGGTAGGGGATACTTGTTCTTTATTATTATAGCATTGATCTTCCTGTAGTCGACACATAACGTCATAGATCCATCTTTTTTCTTAACAAAAAGGACAGGGGATCCCCATGGATAAACACTAGGGAGAATAAATCCCTTATTACTCAATTCCTCTATTTGTTTCTTTAGTCCCACTAATTCCATAGTGGCCATTCTATAAGGGGTCTTCGATATGGGCCTTGAACCAGTAATTAAATTAATGGAAAACTCAATTTCTTGTTCTGGAGGATGTCCAGGTAAATCTTATGGAAACACATCAACATATTCTCTCACAATAGGTACATACTCTATTTGAACATTCCTTTCCTCACCCATAGTCAATTCATTCTCTTCCTCCCCAATAATTGAATTTAGTTGAGCTACTAGGGGTGGATCTAGATAAGAATTAGGTGGTGATGATTCTTATCTAAAGATAGAGTGTTCTTTATCATCATCATCAAAAATAGTAACCTCCTTCTTCTTACAATAAATTTTTGCATCATGGTCCGAAATCCAATCCATACTGAGGATTATATCAAATTAAATCATGGGTATGATGATGAGATCAGTAGATAAAGAACATGTATATGCCCTAATGGGAACTAATTCACAAAACTTTGTAGTAATGATACTTCCCTTAGGAGTTTTGACTGACAACTCCCTTGTTAAATCAAATTGAACGTATCTAATTTTCTTAGAAAACTGGGAAGATATAAAACAATGCAATGATCCAGAATCACATAAAGAATTGGATAAACTTGAGGAAACAATTAAAGTACCTGCCACCATATCATTAGGAACTTCAACATCTGCAGTTGTGATTGTATAAACTTGTCCCTGATCCCTTGTCCTTTTCTATTGCATATTTCCTTGATGTTTTGGACAATCAATAGCATAGTGTCCCATCTCCTGAAAACTATAGCATTGAACATCATTGGCTTCATTCTTCCCTTTGTAATCACCAGCAATATGGCCTTTCTGACCACATTTGTAGCATACTCCTTTTACTTTTAAGAATGCACCAGGGTGTTTCTTTCCACAATTGTCACATGGTGGAAATTCAACTCTTCCCTTCTTCCCTGTTTCCTTATTTCCTTTCCCAGGGTTTTCAGAAACCCTCTTATTTTCTTGACTTCCCTTAAATTCATAAGACTTAGAGAATTCTTTTTCTGTTTTGATGGCATATGAAATTATATCCTCATATGATGAAAAACTTTGGGAGACCAGTGTTCGTCGGAGGAATGGCTTTAGGCCATCAAATAATTGATCAATTTTACTCCTTGGATTTCATATGTAGTCTACAACATGTCTCGCTAATCTTGTGAAGTTAGATTCGTACCTTGCAACATTCTCATCTTCCTTCTACCTCAGATTCAAGAATTGTCTCTCCATATCTTCTCGCTGATCACGAGGGAAATATTTTTCTAAGAATATTTCCTTAAAATACCTCCATTCCATCTCTTCTATCTCTTCCTCCTCCTTTGTGTTTTGGATTAATGACCACCACTGATTCACATCTCCCGATAGACGATATACTACCATGAAAAACTTCTCTCTTTCATTACATCCCAAAGAGAGAAATATCTTCTCAAGGGAACATATCCACTACTCTGCTACAAATGGGTTTGTAGTCCCATTGAATGATGGAGGCTGTTTTTGCATAATGCGATCTAGCATGGATCCTCCACGTGGTGGATCCAGATGCTCCATACGGGTAAAGTAATTATTCATAACCTGAGTATGTTGTCCCAGTATAGTTATGAGTTGCTCAGCACCAGTCACAGCACCAGATCCAACATCATTATCTTGCTTTGGAGGAAAATCCCTACCGGGGACATGTGCATTCATGCGATTTCCATTCTATCCACTAGGCGCCATATCTAGATAATGGAATACACTATATTAGGTTATGAATCATAATGTATAATCTTAACTTAAAAATACTCAGAAAAATTGAGATCCTATGCATGGTTAATCCCATATTCACAAAAATGGTTTCTTTGAGGAATATTTTACATTTCAATCCTTCATAATGGTTTGTAAAGAAAATGTGAATTATCCTAATCATATCCCCCAGGAGTGTCATAACCAAGAGTGCAGCAAGGCCCATTATCATGCACCAGTTCCCGTTCGAGTCTAGCTCAAAGCGGTGTTTTTGGGTTTTACCCCTAGATACATCTGTGTCAGAGCCGCCTCTACCTACTCATATCCAGATAGGGATGTATTACTTGAAAGATACACATAATCTATTCCTTACCAAAATACTAGGATGTTATTGTATGTATTTCCTCAAAGAAAAACTTAGGGACTCTTTTCTAATTCTACGTTTTCTAAATCTAGTTTCCAAATTTTCTACTAAACTTCCTCTGATACCAACTGTAAGGACCCGATCCTAGTTACTCAGACTCGGTGCCTTATTTGATTACATTGGTATACAAACAAAGAATACGAATCCCGAAGGACCGAGTAGTTTAGTATTATTGAAAACAATATACATACATAAGTTCATCATTACAACTTGAAATGAAAAACAACATAGAAACTCCTTAGACAACTTCCATAACTCCTAGGTTATTTCACCATGTCATTCATAATAGAATTCTTCTTGACCTGAGAAAATGAAACATAATAAAGGGGTGAAATCAAACACTTAGTAAGGGTAAGCAATACAGCGGAAGATAATATAAACATTATACATGGTGAATAATTGAAAATACATGCCTTTAATAATAAACTTGAACACATTATGGAAGGAATATGAGCTGAGTAAATAATGCCATAATAAAACATAATCATGGGTATTCTACTAGTCGAATAACCACATGAACCATCAATAGCTAAACTCATAATGATGGAATGCATAATGTCAGACATTCTAAAACATTTTTTCAAGGCCTTGGCTAATATTTCTAATGATTAAGGCCCCAGCCAAAATCCATATCACATTGGGAAAGGCCTCATCCAATTCCCCATCTAGTTGTCTCATGAGACCTATCGATGCATCGAGGGGCTATAGCGTGCCCCACCCATCACATAATAAGTCCAATTCATTCCTCATATGAGCAGATATAAACAATAATAACATGTACATTCATATTAAAACTATCATATGAAATGTAACTATCTTTCCCCAATCATTAAACATAAAACACTAGCCATTCCGAGTAATATGGTGAATGGTTTTAGGATAGATCATCCACAATATAGTTAGTCATAAAACATAAAATAAAATATGGTAGATGAATTCATAAATTATTAAACACAATAATACCATATAATCAACAAGAGTGTTGAATTAGATGAAAACACTCTTATAAAATCATTAAGCAATTCTGGAGATAAATACTCTTTTATTTTGAAAAGAAGCGTTCTTTTGGAAAAATCTTTGTATAAAAACAAAAGTGGAATAAGATAGTATTTTCATAATAAAATGAGTGATTTTATAAAGATAATTTTTTCCAAAAATATATTATAGAGTTCCCTTGAATATAGATAATAATTTGAGAAATTCCCTTGAATCGGGCTAGTATTTGTGAAACAATTTTTAAAGTTCCTTTTAAAACGTGTAACTATCCATAAAGTAAGGAATAATTATGGTTTGTAAACATATATATTATACTCACACATAACATATGATGAGTGAATAACAATACATAAGAATTACATCGAGGTAATTAGACAATGAAAGTATCCTGAATGAAAGTGGAAGTTCAGGTGAAAAAACCCTTACCTAAACTTTTAATGTGTTCCACTCTTGTACTTAAGCTCCTGGAATATGAAATTATACTTATTGATAAATTATTTCAGAACCTATTATACATGTATTTATTTTATCATAATTTTGTTTCATTCATTTATATTCTTATTGATAAGTTGTTGTATTGAATTTCGTTGTTCCGGGGTGTTCATTTTCTTTATTTTCATAATCAGTTCACTTGTTTTTAAGTATGTGAAGTTCATGTGGAATGGTTATAAATCTCCAGGATTTAAATTACACATTATTTATGAACATACAGAATTGATAATGGTTATTTCTTTCATTTTTTTACATGGAATGAGGGTGAATCATTAGATGAAAACCACTTCGATTATTTGGGGGCATTTAGATTATTATGAACTAGTTTTGTGATATAACTTATTTATATGTACATATTCTGGTTCCTGAATATTTATTAGGTTATAATACATATATTATAGTCTGGTTCAACTATGAATATGGTTTCATGACCAGTAATGAAGAATAAATTGAAGAACGAAACTTCGCCGTCCACGAAGGTTATAAATCAGAACCTCATGGACGTTAATTTTGTTTATAAAAATAAAAGAGAGGGAGTAAGAATATTTATGATGGTTCTTACATTCACATGATATAAATCCATTATATAGATGTTACTGGATTTATCATGGTAATTTGGACAGATGATGTGAGGATAGGATAACAAAAGTAGATAAATTGAAATAAAACCAAATGAGAAAGAAGGGTGCTTTACCTCTTGAAATAACCTCCTTGAGAAACTCCTTAATGGAAGGGGTTTTGGTCTTTTGGAAAAACTAAGAGATTCGTGGTCATGAGGAGTGACTAGAGAAGGTTAATTGGATAGAACTTTGAGGAGCTTCAACGCTTAGATAAGTGAAGAGAAGAGGTAGTGGTGGGGGGTTTTTATAGTGGAGGAGAGGGGTAAATTTTGAATATTTAATTTCATTATTTTATTATTTCCATCAAGACAACCAATAGTATTGTTTCATGTGACCCCTAATAGTAATAAGATTATGTGAGTTCTAATAAAGTGACCTTAAATCACTTATGATGTCATAAATAGTGCATTTAATTGATAAATTGAATATACAGTATTTTACCGTATTTCACTATTCATAAAAAATTCAAGAATTTCAGAAAAGTCCCAAAAATTCACCCCTACCATTTTTTGACGTGTAGAATTAAAAAGTGAAGTCCATTTTTCAAAATTATTTTTCTAAATATTATTAATTTAATTTTTAAATAAATTCATAGTTAATTCGAAAAATAACAATCTTAGAGGTATAATTAGTTTTATGTGACATTGAAAAATTAATTACGATCCCATTATCTTATTACCTTAATAAAATAAAATAATATCATTATTTACTATTCAAGGGTCATATTACTATTCATATTACTATTCATAAGGGTATGTTACTATTCACCAAAAATCAAGTTTCTTCTATCAGACTCCAAATGACTTACTGAACACAACTCTAGATGACCATTTCTTGAAATTCAAAACATAGAAGAGGAAAAGTTGTGTTTAATGGATAGATTATAAAATTTAATTCTATATTTATTTTCAAAACCTTGGGGTGTTACAAAGACTATAGGTCACTGGTACATTTCCTTTACCTACTAACATATGGAACACCTAGTGATAAAACTTATTATCTGACACGTCATCCCTAGCTACCAATATTATCAGTACATGTCACGATACATCTTAAAGATAATTGGGTGTACAATGCACTATAAATTATGAGAATGAAACATAATATCCTCTCTAATATATATGGGAACCTAGATAATCCCATATATATTTTGGATGTCAGCATCATCAATAATACAATCCAGAGGCAGGTCCTCACCAACAATGCTCTCTCATAGGACCAAGCCTCTCAAGATCCAAAAACTACCTCACCTTCACCTTCTCCAAAAGTGAAGAGGTCACTGATAGCGAGGAAAGTACAGATTGTCCATGATGATTTTGAACTTCTATGTGCATCTCATAAAACATATCCATAAGTTTCCATTCACTACTAGCCTCCTGAAGTGCATGTGTGTAAGTCCTCCTGCTCAAAATGTCAGCAACATCATTACCTTTTCCAGGCATATAGGCTAGCTCTAAGATAAAGAACTATAGATATTTAACCAATATTTTCTATAATATATTTTAGTCTCACTGTGTAAATATATACCTGAAACTCTTATAGTCCATAGACACCATAAAATTCTCTCTCAGTAGGTAATGTCTCCAACAACACACGGTGTGTACAATAGCTGCTAACTTGAGATCATGTGTCTGGTAAATCTGATCATGAGGCCTCAACTTCTTAGATACATATACAATAACTCTGTCATCCTACATCAACACTACTCCAAGTCAAATTCCTGATGCATCACATAACATTGTATATACTCTACTAGGATCTGGTAGAATCAGAATAGGTGTTGAGGTAATCCTTCTTTTCAGCTCCTGAAAGGCCTTCTCACATGCTTCTGACCATATGAACTTCACACCCTTCTTTGTAAGAACTGTATGAGGTGCTTCTAAACATGATAAGTCCTATATAAAATTAATATAGTAAATATCTAGCCCCAAAAAACTCTGTATGTCAAAGGCATTCTTGGGATGATCTTAGGTAACTACTGCTCTCACCTCCTCTAGGTTAACTGAAACTCTTAATTTTGAGATAATGTGACCCAATAAGTGAACCTTGTAAATCTAGAACTGACATTTTTCAAGCCTATAATACAAATGTTTCTCTCTCAGTGTATTCAAAATGATCTCAATATGAGTGCTATGGTTGCTTCAAGTATGATAATACACCAAGATGTCATCTACGAATACCATGGAAAAGTATTCTAAATAGGTATTGGAAATCCTATTCATCAAGGCCATGAAGACAAAATACGCACTCATAAGAGTTAACAACATCTCCAGATACTCATATAAGTCATACATACTACAGAAAACTATACATGGAATATCTGAAGGTCTAAATCAAACCCAATCATATCCCAATATCAAGTAGATCTTCAAGAAAACCCTTTCTCCTATGATATGGTCAAAAAGTTATTCTATGAGAGGTAAAGGATACCAGTTTTTTACTATAATCTGATTTAACTTATGATAATCCATGAAAATCCTATAGTTTCTATATGCATTATTATCAAAAAGGACCGGTGAAACCTAGGGAGAAGTATTGGGCTATATGAAACCCTTGGCCTCTAAATACTCTATTTACCTCTTGAGCTCCTACAACCTAGTAGTAGCCATCCTATAAGGAGGAATGAATATTGTTTCATCTATAGGCACTGACTCGATCATAAATTATACCTCTGTCACAGATGCTAGTCCTAAAAAGTCTTCGGGGAATGCATCCTTGGATCGATTGACTAAAGGAGGGAACTCAATAAAATGTATTCATTGATCATTCATATAAAGTCTATAAATCTGGGTGGCCACTCCAGTTATCCCATGATATGCAGGTCTAGCTCTACCATCCTGGACATCCCACTTTCTTTTTTGAATATATGTACCTCCCTCTAGTGATGTAAATGGCACCCTCTATAGATAACAGTCCATATAGGCATGATAAGGAACCAATCAATCCATTCTAAGAATGACATCGAAGCCTTTCATCTCAAGGATAAATAGGTTCATAATAAATGATGCCTACATACCTCAAGAGGATGATCCTTTCACTAGATTATGCTCTTTGATCGTATACCCAATGGTGTATCAAGCGTTATAACACCACAAGAGTACTCCACATGAAATCTATGACTCTCCAAAACATGCACAAATATGAAATAATTTGATGCACCTATATCTAATAAGGAATAAATGATAGTAGAGGCTACTATAATAGTACCACAAATAGTAGATAAATCGGTGTCCTACTCCTCTAGTATAGGTTTTACTAAATAGATATGGCCTGATCCACAGCCATGTGCTACCACCTAACTACCTACAGGGGTTTTTCATTTTTGGAACTGAAAATATGAATTCTATCTACCATGGTCATGACCTTATCCTGTGTCTGTATGGATAGTAGTACTCCACCTACCTACCTAGAGAGGTGCTACTAATCCTACTCCTAAAGGTAGAGCTAGCATGGATCCTCTCCCACTCATCATAGGTGGTAAGTTTCTATATAAGCATTGAATATTCCCAAATCTATAACATCCTCAGCACTTGACATGGTCTCTGGGACATTGGGGCCTCTTATTCCTAGGCTTCCCACACTGGTGACATACCACATAACTATCTGTGGGTGCCAAATAGCTATCAATACTTATGCACATAGACTTAAAGCATCTCTTCTGACCTCTAGTAGAACCACTACTCTATCTACGTTCTAAAATGTTATGGCTCACACCGTCTAATTCCCTCAGGTTCTGCTCGGTGATAAGGTCCTAGTTAACTATTTAAGATACGGTAGTCAACTAAAAAACATTTATCTATGAATGAATAAGATTCCTCGTACCATCCTTAAATCTTTTTTTTTCACTGGTTTATTAGTAGTATAGATAGGCACGAAGCATTGAATCTCTATAAAGTGAGTTGAATAGTCTATGATTATCATCAAACCTTACTGTAGGTTCATGAACACTATATAATGATCATCCCTTAGGGTCTTAGGGAATAAATAATCAAATAATCTTGATTTAAATTCCCTCAACATCACTTTTTGATACTAACCAGTATAATTTAGAATATCCCACCATCATTTGGAGTACCCTCTCAGTATATAAGTATCAAGTTTCACCCTCCTCTCAAGAGGTGTCTCCAGATGCTCGAATATATACATGACAGTATTAATTCATAACTCTACTTCATGTGGTCTTATATCACCCAAAAACATGGTTGTATGTTTCTGTTGGAACTCCCGAGTCATCTCTTCCATAGAAGTGGAAGAGCGCAGAGCTCCCAGTAAGGTCTGCATAAGCCACAGGAAATCTCCTCAAAATCAAGATTCATCACCTGCATCGGGAACAACAATAGGTTCCACTACTTAAGGTATAATTGTAAGATCAAGTCCCACCAAGTATGGGGCATGTTCAGAACTTCCCTCCTAGCATATGAATGGAGGACATCCTGGTGGAATTTCTCGACAATTTCCAAATACACACCTCAAATAGGATTCAATAAAGGCATAAAACACAGATATAGAACTAGAATAGGTACAAGGAATTTCTATAAAATATTTTCAACCCTATTCTAACTCAAAGATTCAATTATGGGTGATAGATACATTTATATAGAACAACAAACATACTATCTACTTCCCACTACTAAATATGGGACTGGGTCAAGATCTATGTTTTTAAAATTTCAATTTCATTTAATTTATATTTGTATTTCAATTCCAAATTGAATGTTTGAACTAAATGGTTCACCAATTCTTGCCCATAAGGCCCCATACACCTTATGAGCTGAAATATAGAATCTAGTCAATCCATGCCATAACACGTTCTAGTCCATATGACCAATATTCCATGACTCAATGTTACATAGTTGATTTCCTAGGGTGTCTTACGTATCCTAATTAGGAAAAAACTATTTAGGTCATGTAAGGAACTCAAAGTACCAACTATTTTTTCCCAATACCCTACAAGAATTTGTATTCATTAAAAAATTAATTTATATCAATCAAATCACTCATGGAAGTCATAGGCGATGAAAACAACACAATGATCCTATATGGCATGGAATGTGAATTCCCTACAATGTGCCTAATATAACTCATGCTTAATGCTTACTTGACCTCATCTCATTGGGTCAAGGATTAATGATAAATAGAAATTATATAAATAGAAATATCACAATTCAAGTGAATCACCCAATGGTGGAATTAAATCAATTGTAATAAGAAAAAAAGAAGAAAATAGAAATTTATATTCGGGGAAATTTGGATTTTCTCTATACATGGGTTAGATATTCCCCAGAACAGCTCATTAACAAACTTCATAACCTTACTAATATCTTTTCTATCGTCTGAAAGTATTAAGTAAATAAAATAAATCCTCTAATACCACTTTGTGATTTCTCAAACCCGGATGCCACTCAATAGGTCCCCTAAGCATGGTGGGCCACATGGACTCAAGCATATCTACCCAAACACCATAATCTTATGACTAGTAGTGAGGGTCTTAGGTGTGTCCATGTGGAGAGTATGACCTCATTAATAGAGTAACACAGCGGTATAATCAACATATAATTAGAAAAAGCAATATGATAATGAATAACCAGTGGAAAAATATGTAAATAACCAAGAAATAGATATCAATACTCAAAATTAGTAACTAAAACATATAAAATAAATGATAATTTCATGTCTAAAAATCAGTAAAACATGGATATAAGCAGTAGGAAATAGTACTTTACAAGTTACAAAAAAAAGTAAAAAAGGGGAAAATCTATCCCATAATCCTAAAATCTATCTCGTTCATCTGATACCTGCTCTAGCCTAAGGTAAGCCATAAGTTACACATCCATAAGGGGATGATTTACCTTAAATACACCTACAAGCATGTAGTATTCTCGAATACCATAAGCAGCCCGAATAGGGTGTGAGATAAATCTCAATAGGCCACCACTAATGGAATCTATAACTAACCAGTTTCTATATATAATATAGTAGTGTACAAGTATAATAATGTAAAATAGTAATAAAAACTTTAAATGGGTTGGCTCTGGTTCCTGAAAGGAAACTAGGCTGAAACTACCTACAACGCATACCAAAATAACTCTAAAATATTATCAAGGGTCATAATGTATGTTATCACATTTATAAGGGATTCCATGCCCAACAACACATCAGTATAGGGGACGTCATTCCCACTATCAAATTTATAAGGGATTCCATTCCTAGTATTACAATAGTATCACAAGGGATGCTATTCCCATATAGTATCACAAGGGATGCCATGCCCATATAGTATCACAAGGGATGCCATGCCCATATAGTATCACAAGGGATACAATACCCATATAGTATAACATTTATATAAGGGTCACCATGCCTGTATTGATATAACATGTCCAAGGATTTTCATACCCAATTAGATATAACTAGGGTCTCCATGTCCATTTAGTATAATTATAAATGGTCATCATTCCAATTCATTATAATTCACAAGGGTCATCATGCCCATTCATTATCTTTATTAAGGGTTGTTGTGCCCTTATGTCGTATCATTAATAAATAACCATTGGATTTATTATGATCCAAGGTATAATCCATTTCTCATTATCATTTAATATCAACAAGGGCATAACAATTTTTCAATTTAAAGTAGGTAACATGGGCTTAACTCTCACCACTATCCAATTCAATTCTATACAAGAGTGTTAGCCATGCTACAACACAACATATAACTGTTTCATTTATAATAACACAATTTAAAATCAAGACCAAACACTCCATTAGATGCTTTGGTCATATTCTCATTAAATCAAAATAATAAGAAAATAGGGAACATCTAAAGGGGTTTCTTCATTTAAGGTAGTCGATCTTGAAGGGTCTAATAAGATCATTAGGTTCCAAACAAGGAAACCAATTTAAGAAAATTACAATTTCGGGGAAACTCATGGTGAAACCGGTGTGTGGAACAACAACACATATTATAAGACATCAAAAATTGATTAATAATTTACAAACCACATACCTCATACTTATATGACTCTCCTCATCTACTATCAGCCTTTAGTTCATCCTGGATTGGAAGAAATATAAAGAATGGATGAACACCCTGAAAATAGGGCATATGATCCTGAACCTTGATAACTTCATCAAGAGAAAGATAAAAACGAATAGCTAAAAAGGAATTTAGATCTTACCAGTGGCGATCCAATGAGATGAATAGTGCTTTGATTGGACTCTGGATAGATCAATAGGATCAAATTCTATCAAATATGGCTTTGGGAGCTCAAAAGGGAGAAGAGAGCCTTGTTGTGCCCTAGAAGGAGCAAAAGAGAAATAAAAGGGGTTTAAACATTTTATTAAGGTAAAAATAACCATTTTACCCAAAAATACTGGGTCTCATGGTTTGGCTACATGGTTGGCCAAACCGTGTGCCAACCGTGCACCCTCGATTGTGTTAAGGGGGCACCCGCACGGTTAGGCTGTACTATTAGGGAGACCATGTACCAACTATAAAAACACCTCTGATAAAAATTATACATTTTTTCTTGGACTTGCAGGCACTGGTGCATGGTTAAGGCAAATTTTTCACCCTGATTTACCCCTCTGTCTAACCCCATACGGTTAGGAGAGACTGTGTGAGTTGGGTCGTATGATTTCTACTAACCATGCAGCCTATTTTTTTCTCCACCAATTTTTTTTCTCCACCAAACGGGGTTTAGAGCTCAGAACAAACCCCATACACCCCCCTGTAACCTTTATAACCTCATTAGGCATCTGTATTAGGTCTATAATAAATAATTAGATGAAAATTAAAAGGACATGTGCCTGAGATGAAAACTAGGTTCTTACACAATTCCAAATTCAATGGTTCAAAAGTTTAAAAATTATTAAGTTTTTGGTTTCTTTGGGTTTATAAATAGTTAATAATGGATTTCAACACAAGTTTTAAAAATACTATAGTGCTTTTACCATTATTTTTTTTACATTTTACTCTTTTAATTTTAAACTAGGTAACTAATTTTTAAATAAGTGATTTTATGTTTTATTAAACATATAAAATTAACCATATAAATTGATCTTGGTGTGAAAACTAAATTTAACCTCAATTTAGTCCAATTCAATTCCTAAATATTATAAAATTAACTTTTAAATTAAAATATATAATGTGTGAAAAAGCTATTTTAGTAGAAAAATGAAATTGTAACCATTATGGATTCGTAATATTATTTAGTATTGATTGAAAATTAAATGAGTGTTTATGTAATTATTTATGTATTTATACATCATATTAGATTCAAAATTTAAATTATCTCAATTTAATTTAATCTATATAAATCCCTTGATATTAATAAAACAATAATTTTAAAATAACAGTTTCTCCATTATCATGGTAATTATCATTAATCCTAATAATATAAATTTTATACTCAAAAATGAAATTAGCCATATTAAATAATATGAAAATTATTATCTCAAATATAATAATCATTCTATAAAATTAACTTTCTGTATATAGGTAAATTATTCTTAACTTTAGTGCATATATCATGTAAAACCCCTTTTTTTGGAAAAAATATAATTTTTAAGAAACAAATATTTATGATTATGATAGAATTATAAATTAATTAAATTTAAAATAATTTAAAATAACTATTATTATTCTAAAATTATTTATTTCACAATAAAATAAATTAAAAACTTCATTTCATCATGTTATAATTAATCAAACAAAATAATCAAAAAATCAGTTTCCATTAAAACGCTGTATAAAATTTTAAAATGTTGAGAATGGGTTTGTAAATTCAACATGGTATTCTAAAATAATTTATTCTACTTTATAATATATTATTTAATAATAAAAAGGTTTCATAAACTTTCAATATATTCATATAATAAAATAATTTTATAAAAGTGATGAAAATAATAAAATCAATATTTTTTTACTATTATCCTAAAAATCAATTATTTTATAAAATTTTCAAAATTAATCCTAATATAATTTAATTGTGAGTAATTCAAAAATTAATTTTAATTTATCAAATTTAAATTCAAAAAAATTTAAATTTATCTTTTTAAAATAAAATTTATAATATAAAGATTTTTTTTATTGTAAATAACCTTTTTAATATTAACTCATATTAATTACTTACCTTCTAAAGGTAATAACTATTAATGTTTTACCATATTAGTATTTGTTATAGATTTATTAATAATGTCTTATTAATATGTTTTGGTTTGTTTATGTTGTGTGTAGCATGAGATCCAAGTTATAGAACATGGTATGTATTTTAAAGGATCCAAAATCTTGGGTCATTACATTATACCCCCTTAAATAAATTTCGTCCTCATAATTTTAATTATAAAATACTAACAAATATATTTAGGGGTATCCATATGGTTGATATAACTCAAGAGTTAATTTCTAATGTGGTATCAACCTTACTAATTTGAGTGAGACTATGAAACTATTTTATTCCTTCCTAAGAGGAATATAAAAATATTGTGTTTATTTATAACCATTTGGGTTAAATATCCCTCATAATTAAGTATCATAACTCCTATAATGGAATTATTTTTCCTAGAGGGTTCATAATCATCCTTATAATGATAGATGATCATAATTTAGTATGAAATATGAAATGTGATTTCCCTATTTTTTATTACTGTTGATTATATATATAGATAATCAATACATTTCTAAGATAATGTTGAATTTTTTTCAAATTATGGATAATAAGTCTTTCAGGAAGCATATTCTATAAACCTATAATTGGGTAAAATAATAATAGAATATAATATCAAATCATCAGGGTGTTTATTTTTGTTCTCTAAGAAAACCATGTATGCCTACTAGGGTGGCTAAAAATATATTCCAATTGGATATCAATAAATATTGAGTGGGTGGTGAGTATACCTTTTACCCTTCTTTTTCATAACCTAATTTTATAAGTAGGGTTTTCATAGGTTTTCCCTTGTTTCCTTAGTTTAGGTGGTTGATTATTTTTTTATCCTCACTAGTTTTTGAGTTAGGGCATTATTTTTCATAATTCCCAAACTCTAAAAATTTTAGGTAGTGGAAAATTTTCACCTTTGTTTTATGGATTATCTTATTCATCTTAGATTGATAGTCATGAGCTCAATGGATAATCCTTTCACACTTGAAACACTTTCTTACTCCTCTAAGACATTCCCTTGAGTGCTTCTTCCCACATTTTGGACATGTAGGAAGTTGAATCATTTTTCCTTAATTATCTCCATCACTTGATCTTCTATGAAACTTCATCCTTCTCAAATTTTGTGAGTTCGTATATTTGGAAAGATTAAAGTTATTAATCATAACTAAATATAGTTGTTTTAACATGACTGTAAGGTATACAATTTCATATTTTATCCCTCATGGGTTTTTATTACTATATTTTCCCTCATGTTCATTATTGACTTGGTTTCCCATTGATTCATCCATTTATAAAACAAAAAATTTAATCATGAGTTATCAATGTTTACATTATAAATAAATTATTAAAAATTCAACCTTGAATTATTTCACTCTTTGAAACCATCATTCTATATTTCAGTTTAACGTAAATCACTCTTGGTTCAAACTAGGTTTCTTTAGGTTGGGTTCTATTATATATATATATATATATATTAATTCATTAACATAATAAATAATTTTTAATAGAATTTAATGATAATTTGATTAACAAAATAATATATCTCAGGTGCTCCTAGACAAGTGTGAGTTTTTAGGCCCACTCATCATGCATTAGGGTGATGATAGAATCAATGCTCAACTTACCCTTTTCGAGGTGATTATCCATAGATGAATTTTGTGCCACAACCATATCTGTTTGCTGGTATCCATACATGAATGTATTTCTAGGAAAACCACTTACTCAATTATTTATGAATATTTTAGTATATCATCCTATACTTAGACTCAACTATAGGGTTTTTACTATGGTTATCTAACCTAATACCAAAGGCAATTAAAATAATCTCCAAAAATAGCTAAAATAATCTCCAAAATAACTATACCCTACTCTAATACCAACTTAAGTGACCCAAGATAAACATGACTTAAATAATAAATTAATCTTATTATTTAAATAATATATCTCACAAAGAGTCTCTTGACCCAATGAACCAATGTTTAGTGTCTTGGATATTATCTATATAAATAAATTATTTTACAAAAAATGTAAACTTGTATCCATAATCATTCCCCTCTAGACCCTTTCTAGACATATCATATGATAAAATAATCTTCATAACCTGGGGATTTGAAATATAATAAATGGGTGAGCTCAAACACTCAGTAAGCTAAAATATATATCATAAAGGATTAGATAATAAACATGAAGGAGAATATGATAAATACATAAATAACATAATAAAATCTCAAAAGATCATATGTTAATCATAAAACATGAAGGATAAAAATATGATTATAAGAAGATCATTAAGGAACCATAAAAGAAATTACTTGCATTAAAAACAAATATCAATAATCATAAAACATTTTAGCATGATATAAAAATACAAAATACTTATAAAATAAATAATAATCAAGAAAACTTAGAATTACATGATAAAAAAATTGTAGTATAATAATAAACATAAATTTTATTATACTTTTGGACCTGACTACTCACCAACCTATTCACATGTAAAATTATGAGTAGATTTTAACACCTTCACACTCAACCTTTGTTAAACTAATGAATTTCTAACCTATTCACATGTAAAATTTGGAGTAGATCTTAATGTCATCATACTCACCCTTTGTGAACCCATATACTTATTAACCTATTCACATAACATTTAAATATCATGAGATATAATCTTTTACCCAATTAATTGGAGGTAGATATAGGTATCACCCATCTAATAATCTATATATTTATATGCCACATGAAAAAAATCATCACTTCATAAAATAACCTATATAAAGAAAATGGGTTTCATTAAATTCCCAAATCATCATATAAATAACACATGGAAATAAAATAGGATTCATATAACATATAAATGTAAATCATTCAATTTTCATTAGAAACCCATGGAAATAATATGGGATTCATAAAACATACAAATTTAAATCATTAAATTTTCATAAATAACCCATGAAAATAAAATGGGTTTTATAAAACATCCAAATAAAATAAAGAACTGAATCATTTGATAGAGAAAACTTGATCACCAAAAATAATAACATAATAAAAGAATAACATAGGGTGAAACATGAAACATAACTCCAATTAAGGTATATCATCCTAAATATAATTAAAACCAAATCATGAAAAGATATTTTTGAAAACATTTTGAATTCATCATTGTAAAATTCATAGTTATGTGTCTCTTTTCATAAATACTCCTTTATTTTTAAGAAAAATAAAAAGAAAAAATTTCATCGAAATGGAATTGGTTAAAAAAATATCTTACCTAGAATTAAAAAAGATAACATCATTTAAAAGGTAAATTCATGGAAAAAATTAAAATAATAAATTGTTTAACTCAAAGAAAGGAGTTTGAGTTACAAAGTCCCTTACATATGTCATAATTCATGGATCAATGGAAAGAGAAGACTTTTTAAAACCTTATTATAAAGAGTTAAAAATAAAATATCCTTGAAATATGTAAAGGTTTTAAAAAGGAATGTTAAAATAATTTAAAAAAATTTACTCTTAAAAGGATGCTTATAAATTTTTCAAAAAGTGAAGTGGAAATACATTTAAAACTTTTTAAAAAGAATATTTAAAAATGGTAACATGAGAAATAAATAAAGTTTCAAAAAAGTTAATTTGAAAAAACATTATAAACTTTTACTTTGAAATAAATAATATTTACCAATTTAAAAAATACATAAGGTTTATCAAATGAAAATGTGGAGTGGAAGATAAAACTTTTTATTTTGTAAGGATCAAAAAAACCTTTTGATCACTTTGAATTAACCTTATTAAAAACCCACATTATTAAAATAGTATTAAAACTTACCTTTGAAAATAGATAAATAATTATGAAAATAATAGAAAATACTCCATATTAGCATAAATAAATGAGAGGAGAACATTATAGTGATGGAAAATATGAACATGGCAGAAAATGTTCATTGGTAACAATGAGAGTTATTCTTACTAATGATACACTTTTATTTTTGAAAAAATTTAATCAAGGAATTTTATATTGTTAAATAAAAGTAATTTTCAAATAAAATAAGGTATAAATACAAAATATAACCATAATAGGTTATAATATATCAATCATTAAATATTATTGACAAAAACTAGTGATTATGACATGATGAAGATATTTGAGTCATGAAAACTCCTTACTACCTTTTTAGCTTTTAAATCAAGAACCCATGAGAGATGTATAATTAAATAAAACATTAAATATCATGAAAGGGGGTTATGTTTATGGTAAAAGGTTATATGAAGATTAAAATGGTATAGTATAAATGTGATCCCCTTTTATAAGAGAGGAAAAGTTAACTTTTGGAAACACCCCTTATGATTTAATAATTTCATGACATTATTCCTAGGTAAATGGCTCAAAATAGTCAAAATTATTGATTTTGTGGTGTATATGGGTCAATAAAGACTAAAAATGGATTTAAATGTATATTTAAACATGTTATAAGGCTTTTACCATTATGTTTTTACATTTTACTCTTTTACTTTTAAACTAGGTAACTAGTTTTTAACTAAGTGGTTTTTTGTTTTGTTAAAAATATAACATAAACCATATAATAAAATTTGGTTGTTTTGAAACTAAATTTATCCTCAATTTAACCCAATTTAATTTCTAAATTTATACAAATTACTTTTAAATTAATACAGATAATGTGTATAAAAATTGTTTTAGTATAAAATGACATTTTGACCATTATAGATTCTTGATATTATTTAGTATTGATTAAAAATTAAATGAGTGTTTATATATTTATTTATGTGTTTATAAAACATGTTATTTTCATTACTTAAATTACTTAAATTAAATTAAATTGTTATAAATTCCATGATATTAATAAAGAAATAATTTTAAAATAATTTTTTCACTATTATCATGGTAATTAGCATTAATCCTAAAAATCTAAAATTTATAACCAAAAATGAAGTTGTCTATATTAAATAATATAAAAATTATTATCCCAAATATAAGAATCATTCTATAAAATTATCTTTCTATATATAAGGAAATTAATCATAATGTAAGCGCATGCCTAGCGTAAAAACTCATTTTTCGAAAAAAAATTCTTTTAAACAAAAATATTTATGATTGGGATAGAATTATCAATGCAATTGTAATGGTATGTGTGTTTATAATACTTTAATTTTTACGTTTGTTCATTTTAAGTGCTTGGAGGAGGCTCAGAGGGAGTTTGGAGAAGTTCAATTGTTAAAAGATGAAAGTAGGGAGGTTACATGTCGTGCAACTTAATTTCATGACGCAAAGTTTGGTTTTGTGGTTTATCTTGGAAGGCTTCATGACATGCAGAATTTTACATGGTGTGAAAGAGGGATTCACGATATGTAATATTTTGGGGTTTGAAAAATAAAATAAAATTGAAAGGTGATGGGTTTTTCAGTGGAAGTTGACCTCGAGGGATTACACGGTGTGAAAGGGTATCACACTCTGTCTAATACCTCACTGTTGTAATGTTTTAAACATTTTTTCAGCCACTCAGGTTATCAAACACTATGGACATATCAATTTCCTCTCGACCTTAGGCAGCTCGATGACCCATCTCCAGCGTTTTTATGCTTCTTTCACCAATTATTAAATCCTAGCTTCTCTCCTTTGATCTGTAGTGATACAACATCAATCTAATGTTCAGTATTCCTCTGTTCTTGTGATTTCTACCATTTTGGCCTCTCTTTTCCACTTTTTATTTGTTCAATGTAATGGTGGATGTTCTTTCTTGCTTCTAATGTGTTCCTCTCTTGGTTTTTGTTGGTGCGGTAGTGTTTTGGCGTCCTCAGATGGATGAAGATCTTATAGGAGAGGTAATTAGAGGACTATCACATGATCCGTTTCTATGTAAAGAATTTTAAAACCCCTTAGAGGTAGGTATTACCTTGTATCTCTTTATTTATGCATCATGTGGAAGGGTTTTTTCTTTTTTTACCCTTTGATTATGGTTTTTCTGACTTAATCAGAGATAAATAATTGGATAATTGAATTGAAAGGGTTGAGGGATTTATTGTGTGATTTTTGTGGCTTTTCTTATTTATTGTGATATTGTGATTATATTGGTTGAACACCCCACTGAAAATGGCGATTTTTAGTGGATTATTTTGCATTGTTTATATCTATTGTGTGTTCTACTTTGGTTGTGGTTGTTTTGGTATCACCCTAAATGGAAACTGGTAAATCATGTACACCAAGATAATGAACGGATGCCCTAGGATTGTATAGATTTTGTGATAACACCTAAATTAACAAGAATAAATAAATAAGGGATGCATTATTAAATATATAATTTATATTTTGTTTGGTTTGTGTGGTGATATGGTTGTGAGTATGGTTGTCTGTTGTGTTTGGGTTGCTTGGTTGGGTATAGAGGGATGGTTTGGAAGATGCGATGGAATCTCAGGTTGAGATATTGATTGGTTGTTGAATGGATGAGAGGTTTTGTGTAGTGGGGTAGGAATTACATTGTTCTTTATTTTTGTTACTAGATGTGGTTGAAATTTGGGGTCTTGTTTTGGTTGGTATGGGTAATTCACCCAGACTTTCTCCATGTTTGGCCTTGGTTGTGTTGCTTGTTATGTACTGTGCTTGGTAATTCACCAGATAATAATGGAATAGATGAATAAATAACTGATAAATAAAGTTTGTGATTGTCTTGGGTTTGTTTGGTTAATGTAATGATTAAATGAATTGTGAATAAATAATGGTAATGGATTAACAAAATTGGTAGGGAATCTGAAATAAGTTGTGTATTGTTGTGTGGTGATTGCATTCAGAAGTAGTAGTGAAGTTGGTAGTATTATGAGCTGGTTGTTTGTTTGAGAACCCATAGGTTGGGAAGCAGTGTTTGGCGTTATATCTATATATACATTTATTTTCTTAGTGATTTCTATATTCACCCACCCTAGTTGAGCACTATGTGTCAAACACCCCCATCATCATGGGGGGAGGGTGTCTTTCCCAAATATCCTAATAGGAGGATGGATGGCTGGACACCCGCTCTTCCCTGATCCTTCCACTACTACAAAATAAGGTTATAGCCATGGACCTATAGCCACGATTTTATAGGTCCATGGCTATAGCCAATTTATATCCACGTTTTAATTAAAAAACCGTGCCTAAAATTTGTCGTGTCCTTTTTTCCCACAAAATCTGTCGGGCTCCTCCTCTGTTCTCTCGATCAGCGACCCTCCTGCCCTCACGATTCCTCCTCCCCCGTAATCTCCTCCTCGCTGCGCTCTCCTCCTCGCCGCGACTTCCTCCTCGCAGTGCCCTCCTCCTCCCCGATGCCTCCTCCCCGAGCCCTCCTCATCACCACGACTCTCCTTCCCGATGCCTACTTGTCACGCCCTCCTCATCGCCGCGACCCTCCTCCCCGACGCCTCCTCATCGCAACCCTCCTCCTCGATGCCGCTCTTCCGACGCCTCCTCACCGCGACCCTCCTCCTCACCGCGACCCTCCTCCCCAACGCCTCCTCCCTGACGACGCTCTTTCGACGCCGAGGTAGACACCCCCATCGCCCTCCCCGAAACCTTTTCACCAGAAACCCTCAAAACCCTCAACCCCTCCTCGTCGTGACCCTCCTCACCCCGAACCTCCTCCAGCGAAGCTGCTCCGAGCTGCCTCCCCTCCTCCTCCATTCCCGAAGTTTCTCCCCCACAACCCTCAACACCAGAGGTAATCCCCTGTATCTTCCTTCATCCCCATCCACCATTCTTGTTAAATTTTTTAAAACTTAAGTATTTTTAATATTATTATGCACTAACTCCCATTTCCACACTGATATGCACTGCTATAACCCCTCAATTTACCACACAGTAACCACTAATTTGGGACTTGACCACATCAACCTCCTATAATGTGACCGGTGCAGAGTTTTGAAAATAATCTTCTCTTTAGAGTCACCAAATTCAGTGGTCTGTGTGTGAGGTTCTATAAAAAAGAACACAAAACCAACATGAATTTTCATGCTTAAGTTATAAACTGGATAACGACGACTTTGTATATTTTTATACAACAGTTGTGAAGAATCAGAATTGTAGGAGGAGGAAGACAGAGAACAGGGTAAGACGAGAGTGAGAAGAACATTCAAGCAGTCTCTCTTTTCTTCTTTCTATAGGTTTTACCTCTTTTAAATTATACCTTTGATATTAGTTTTCAATATGATCATTATCTGTATTGTTTTATTTTGGCTTCTTGTTATCTTTTACTCAGTGTCTGCTAATTTTCACCTTGAACACATATATTTGGAAATATGAATATACATGCCATATTACCACTGTTAACATCTTCAAATTTACTATATTTTTTATCCTTAATTATTCATCACATGAATCAATTAAATTTGTGAATTTTATACCTTGTAATTAACCCGTTAGATTCTTGAGAGAATATAATTGTAGTTATATAGTGGAAAAACCAATAATAACTCATGGAAAGTGATAATAGGCCATCATAATTTTTTTCAAAGCATTAAGGACATTCTTAATATAGTTGATAAATCCTATGGTGCTTTCTATTTTCTTTCCATGGACCATGAGTGTTCTAGATCATCAGCCCCACATAATTATTTCCTTCAACAAAAAAGGTTCATTCCCACCCCACCATTACTTTTAGAGAGGGATCTACAATATCATGATTAGGGACCATAACATATGATGATTTTATGGAATTTTTAGGTGTTAAATTGACGTGTCAATTAAATTACACGATTTCATCCTATGTATCTTAAATTGGAATCCTTCCATAATTTTTATTATTTTCCACTTTATTCTTCATAATTAAAATGACTATCTAGAGTTTTGAATTTTTATATCAAAGAAACTATCATCAGTTCACCCATTTTAAAATTTATTCTTTCAATTATTTTAATTTTTATAGCCCACAAATTATTCCCTGTTTCAACCTCCAACTTTTCCAAAATGTCCATGAAGTTTTATTGAGAAATATAACTCACTATTTTACTAGAGATTGTATTATTTCTTAATTTCTTTATGGGACTTACATTTTGTTTTCACCATCGATATATGGAATCATTAGAGTTATTTAGATAATAATAATTTTAACAATCTATTGATTGGTTTTAATTTGATAAATGTTATTCATCTTAAATTCATTATTCTGTTGGACAGTGACTAAAATGTTAACGAGTTAATAAATTATTTTATTAGAGAAAATAGCATGGAGAGCTCACAAATAGTAACATACATTTTTTTGAGTCAGCTAGTTTAAAGGAAGTTGTACTATTTTTTCATTAGTTTGGAAAAATAGGGAATGACCAAAGAATGTGAGACCATATTTTAAAAACTTGTAAAATAACTATTCCATGATTTTGAATTTCTCTTCATTCATGTAAAATAATTTTTTTTAATTCATTAACATCAGGGTGGACTTTTTTATGAACTGACTCATTGGGCCCCACCTGGCGAGTGGTAAGCTGAGTGTGACACCACAAGCCCACCTGTAATTGGTTAGGGGTTAGTGACCATCCCTGAGTAGTCATAACACACACAAGGTTTTCCTTAGCCTATGGTACCTGTACACATGAAAAGAATAAAGGGGAAAATAAAATCCTACAAAAACAGATAAAAAAGACTAACTTGTTATGAGGGACGGGACTACTGACATATGCCACAACCTAGCATGAACCATGGTCTATCTAGATCACTATCTTATATCTTCTCTTGGTCCTCCTAGGATTCCTTCAAAAGGAATATTGTCTACATAAGACATGAAAAATATGGGTATATCCCATGCAATGTTTAGTATAACAATGATCAATAGGACACTCCAAAATCACTAAACAATGGGCATTTGGAGAGTAGTTATATCATCATCACATAGAAACATCATTACAAATATGAGATATAGCAATAGGAACAATAAACTAGATATACTCATAACATAAAACATGCCTCAATGGAATATTAACCATTATTTATCCATAAGATTCTACTCAAGGATACAATTTAACACTCTTCTGGTTTCACTCACAACATGATCTATGCTTTCACTGATGGCGCATTCCCAAGAGGTCATGCTCATCAGAACTCACCAAATATGTACTCAATGTAACTCCGAAGATCTCGATACATAGATAAGGGATCTCTCCAAGGGCATCTGGGGTATACCATACCATATCTAGAATATCCCACTAAGTATGGGATTGTACACATATATAAGTTGGTAATAATGATTCCACAAAACCCACCTAGGGAAATAGAAAAAATTATAGAGGATCACACCCTGGGTCACACCCCGGGTTACACAGAGGGATTCCCAAACACTATCTGAAACTAACCCCACAGAGGAGATCACAGTCCTATTATTAGGATGTAATACCAAAATTTACCCTAATGGGGATGACCAAGGGGAACACACACAAGTTAAGATAGTCCATTGTTGTATCTCATCTTCAAATAATTAATCTTCCTTCCAATTATATAATCTTAATATTCTAAAAATAATGTAGAAATATATTCTTTCTTCTAGTTATTATTCTCATCTTCTTACCATTATAATTCTCATCCAATTCTTTAATATTAATTCTTGGTATATGATATGGTTTATATTTTCAAAATGTCTCTAAATTTCAATAAATATTTGTAGATTTAATACAAAACATCACAACTCGTTATGAATTAACCCAAACACTTTTGGGAATTGATTATTAGTATCTCTTAGATTTCATATAAACTCTTTTTACTATAATCAATCCTCATTCTTGGAACTTATGTATGACTATTCTTGAATTTTTATAATTTAAAACATTTATGAATTCCCTAAACCATAATTTTAATATATTTGTTATGATTTTTTTATTAACTTGTTATTGATGATTACTTAATATCTTATGAAACAATACATATAATGTTAAGTAATTTTCTAGATTATTTATTTAATATATGTTTATCTACCTCAGAATGGATAGATACTGGATGTACAACATTGATCGGATCACTGATGAATTTCAGAAGGAGTTACAATATTTTTTGGACTTTGCATTCACTAATGATTCAGATGGCGGATTGATTCGATGCCCGTGTTTTGATTGTGTTGGAAGACCTTGGTTAACTCGTGAGGAAGTGAGTTACCATATCACTAAAAGTGTTTTCCAAAAAAATTATCATGTGTGGTATCACAATGGAGAAAAATCTCAAGTGTTGAATGACATTGATTCAGCGGAAAAGATTGGTATGAAAAATATGATTTCTGATCGGTTTCCTTTTGTTTCTGAAACTAGCTCCTCATGTAGACCAATGCAACAGGAAAAGAATACTGGAACACAATTCTCATCTATTAATCAGGATGATGATGTTGAGAGTGTTATAAATCTGATGGAATATGAAAATACCTCAGTATATCAAGAATGTGAAAAAATGATCAAACATGTGTTTTTAATGTGATTATATCATGGGAAAAAAATGTATGGATTTAGTAATACTACGGTCGACTATCTACTTACATTTATTAAGGATTTACTACCTGATGATGCATGTATTACAGAAAATGATTACATGGCATCAAAGTTGGTTGACAAATTTAGATTTTCATCTAGTAAGATTCATTCTTGTCTCAAAGACTGTTGTTTGTTCTATAAGAAGAATGCAGACTTGAGTCAGTGAAAACAATGTGGCACATCAAGGTGGAAGACTAATAAAGACGGATCTCAATCTTGCATACCACAGAAAGTGATGTGGCACTTCCCTTTAATTCCCAGGCTTCAAAAAAAATTTATGTCAGAAAAAATGGAAAAGAATATGAGATGGCATGTAGATGAAAGAAATAAGGATAATGATGAAATAGTGCATCCTGCAGATGGGTTGGCTTGGAAGAAATTTGATAGGTTACATCCTAATTTTGTAGCCAACCCACGAAATGTTAGATTGGGATTATCCTATGATAGTTTCAACCCATTTCTCCAAATGCATACTGCACACAGTACTTGGCATGTTTTCATTCACATTTATAACTTTCCTTCATGGATGTGTATGAAGAATCCATTCACTATCCTAAGTATATTGATATCTAGACCCAGTGATCCTGGAAATGATATTGATATATACTTGCATCCATTAATATAGGAGTTAAATGAGCTTTGGATTGTTGGTGCACAAGCGTATAATGCATTCAGAAAGGAGTAATTTATGTTTCGTACATCTTTATTATGGATGATAAATGATTTCCTTTCATATGGAATGATTTCTAGATGGAGTACTAAAGGGAAATTATCCTATCCTATTTGTATGAAAAATACATGTTTCCGAAGATTAAAGTTTCGATGAACTTTCAGCTTCATAGGGCATCGACGTTTTCTACCAATGGATCATCCATACAGGAAAAATCGGAGACAGTTCGATAATGCCATCGAGACAGATGAGACACCTCAACAAATGTCAGGGACTGATATTGTAACACCCCAGGTAAATAATGAATATGAAATTTTCATATTTATCCATATTTGTGAATAAAATATTAATATGACTTTAAAGGGGACGCTATGCTCGATGGCGTACCCAACACGCAACAACGAGTTTCTTGGGAATCTTACGTTGCACTCTAATAATAAAATAATATTATTTTAAATGGTAGTTAACATGTAGCCGTTATAATGGCAGGAATGGATATAAATAACTAAAATATGATTATATATGTTTTTTAATGTTTTTACATTTATCCAATAAAAGCTAAAGGCTTAAAATATGGAAAGAATTAAATTTTAGGTGTATATGCCCTAGTTTTCACTAAAGGTTCACTTATCGCCTTTTAATTGAGAACTGTCATTAAATATAGTTTTTATCACTCTTATACATTTTTTTGGACCAAATAAAACTCTTATTAAGAATCGGGACATCAAATTTTACTTTGTGTAATTTTTTGGTATTTTCCGATAAAGTTCATTTTTTAATGAATAGTGTAGAATGTTGTGTTTTAATTCAAAACCTATTTTTAATATAATTTATTTATATGATTAGATAATATTTTGAATTGGTTTTAAAGTGAAATTAGAAAATATTTTTACCATTAAATCCAATAGTGGTCATTGGAATTAATTTCACTTTGAAATCAGACTTAAACTAGTGTCAATCTTTTGATACTTATTGTTTTATAAAAACACGCTATTTGCTCTGACAGCGGGAATTAATTATTAAATTAATTAATGTGACTAATATGTTTTGAATTTTGTAAAATAGACTTTATTTTTGAATTCGGAATATCAAATATAGCTTAGGGTGAATTTTTGGTAATTTTCTGAAAAACTTCAATTTTTGATGAATAGTGAAACCACTAAGTGGTACTTATAAAAACTGATTTTTCATTTAAATGAAATTTTGCCATAATTGTGTTTTTATTTTCAAAAATCCGACATACATGTTTTTCATTAAGAAGTAAAATGTGCTTCAATGAGATTAAAATAATTTTTTGGTGAATAGTAACTTATTAAGTTTTTAATCGCGATTAGTGGTAATTAGTGTAGTTTAAGGTAAAAATGATATTATAAGAATGTGAAAACACCATGACACTTGTCCTACACCTATTGGGTGAGTCATGGCCGACCAAGACAAGCCATGGGCCAACTTGGGGACCCCATGGAGCCACTTTAGTTGGAAAATGACATTAATATATTTTTATTTAATGTTAAAGTGAAAATGACACAAACATAATATGTTTTACGAAAACAATTTTTAAGTGGGGTTATACAAGTCCAAATTTTGATTATAAATAGTAATTAGAAATCTAAAAAGATTTCCTATATCATAGTATTTTTTTTAAAATTTTTAGACATTAAAGAAATTAAATTATTTATGACATAATAATGATGCAGCGATGACATCATTATTTGACGATTTAATTAAAATGGAAAGATAATGAAAAATCTACAACCTACACATGTCCAAAACAAATTGGATGAGTGGATTTCGAAGCCTTATCACCTTATCCACGAATTCTATCAATGTGAGACCTTTTAAAACTGAAACACATTTTCAAATAAAGTAATATTTCCTTACTTTCCAAAAGTGCCCCTCCTCTCCTCTTATAAAAGGCCCCCACCTCTACCTCATTTCACACACTTCTCAAGCCTTTGGCTCGGCCAACCCCTGCCCATTTACTCTCTCCACATACCTCTCCTCATCCTAGAGGATTCCCTTTGGGCAGAATCCTTTCAAAGGAAGCCTTTTGGCTCAAATCAAAAGGAGTTACACTTTTAAAGGTAATTCATTCTCTCATGTTCATTTGTTTTATTTTGCTTCTCCAACCCACTAAACTCTTTTTATTTTCTTATTTTGTAACAAAAATAGTATCTTCAATATACTAGGATGTTGTTATAAGATTTATTCGAGCTACACTCTCACACAACTACATCAAATGGTTAAAGAACATACGGTTTCCGTGGATGGTGAAATTCTGCCTCCCGAAACGATGATTGTTCAATACTCATTTAACACCTTCAAAGGTGGCCATTATGATGTCACTATTTTTATATATGATATATAATATGTTTATGTTTTATTTATGCTTCTGTATTTTTCATTTTTGTCTTACCTTTATGGCTTCCATTATGGGTATACGCGATATCTTCATTTAAGGAAGTGCGGACTACCGCCCCCTCAAAGTGATTTGATTCGTTAAATACCATATGTGGGATGTATAAAGGATGGAAATATGATATTATATATGATATTATACTGGAATTATAATATACCTTTATATCATTATTATTCCATTCTATAAAATACGAAATAGAAATGAAAGTAGCGTTCATGCGTACGTACGGCTTACCGTCTCCATGAACGGTGCATTTCATTTCTTACCTCTAAATGATTATGTAATGTTATAAATGCATGCATGTACTGGATATATATGACATATATGATATCTACATAATGAATACAATTCTGGATATAATAAACATTTGGCCACACGAACAACATGTAATTGTAAGAAGACCACTTTCGACTTAAGAACCAAATATCGGCAAAACAAATATTATTAACTTAAATGATTACATAATGTTTGTGACATGGTAATAAGTGGTATAAAAGTAATAATGAACTTGAAAAAGGGTTCTTAAGGAATTATAAATTAACTCAAGTTTATTATTCAGGAGATTAAAGAACGATCGAGTCAAGTCGGACCCGAGGTAAGGGATCCTACAACTCTCTTTCTTTTTAAGTACACTCTTTTATGTAATTTATTTTAAGCTCATCTTTCTTATGATTGGGATGTTATTTTATATTACTCCTACTTTAATTTTTATTTTCATGTGATGAGAGACCCTATTCTCTCTCATCAATCCTTTTGGAAGTTTTATGTGGCGCCGTTAGGCTGCCGAGTTTTCGTAAGGGATTTTTCATCTCACTTTTATCCCCGTGAGATTTATGCTACATTTGCCACAATTTCCTTTGTGTGGTGTATGTACTGCCCATTATTCTACTCTTTGTGTAATATAATTTCGTTTATGAGTATTTACATCAATGATTTATTGCCTTTCTTTCATGGGGTGTATGTTTTGAAAGATACCCAAGTCGGTAAGGGAACCTTTCACCCTCCTCTTTTTAAAAGACTTCTTTTATTGGGACTTTTAATTTACATATTGTTATGTTGGGATATGTTCTCATATATCCTTAATGATGTAAATTTTGTGTCCAAGTGATGAGATACTCTTTTTATATCTCATCAACTCATTTTGATGTGACGCCGTTAGGCTGTCAAGGGAACTTATTAACCCAATTTCGATTTCCTTGGGTTCAACATGTAGTTATTGAATATGTCATCCTTTGAATATGTGTGAATGACCTTTTATTGTTTTACACTTAATATCCAATTATATTGGGTGTATTTATATTTTTCACACATAATTTTGATATTGATTTATCCTTAATTTAAGGATACCTTCTTTATAAGGGATTTCATCACATTTTACATCCTTATTGAGACTTCATTGTTGTTATGCACCAATTCACTCTTATATGGTGTATATAATGTCCTTTGGAATATTATATCATGAATCCATTTATTCTCATGATATTATAAAGTTCTTATTATTGTATTCAAGTGTCTCTAATTTTGGTAAAAACCCTTTTGACCAAAATATCGCTTCAAATGTTTTAATGATTTGTTCTTATTAATATCCATGTTTTAAAAAATGGTTTTAAGGATTTATTTATATGGATATTAATGGTTTAAAATGTTAAAAGCTTCAAGGTGGTATGGGACACTTTGATTCAAAATTCTCTTTATTAAATGTTTTAAATGGTTTTGGAAATGGTTTCTTTTTGAATGGATTCATTATTTCAATATCCTAAAATGTTATATTGTGATTGAAATGTGGAAATGTTATGTTTCCTTTATTCATGTTTATGTGATACGATTATGTTATGGTTCTTGGGAATTTTTATGAAGAACGGGTGGTTCCGTGATAAACTAAGGGCGGGTGAGCCCGATATAGCTCTCCAATGCATTGGGTAACGTGAAGGAGTGAAACGTTAAGGTTTCTCCGAAGAGATTTAGGGAATATACTGTGATGGGTATTCCAAACGTAACCAAGAGGGTTACTCCCTACGTCAGAATGTTATGAATGCCTCAAGTTACCTTTATGTCTTATGATTTCTATGATTTATTCATGGTTTGATGAGGTATGTTAAAGTGCCTTTGTTTTATGGGTAAAGTATGATTTCATTCTTATGTATATATGAACTCATGTTTCCTTTCCATTTTTTATAACTCTTACTGAGCTTTTTATGCTCATCCCAAGTTTTTGAAATGTTTTTCACAGGTCAAGGGAAAGGTACATGATGTGATGATAGTGTCAAGGATGTGTCAAGAAAGAATCCGTGTTATATTTTAAATATGTTCCCGTTGATGGGAAGAATGAATACTGTCTTTTATGTAACCACTTTGTTTAAATGTGGAATGTAATGAAAGTTTCATGATCTAATTCTCTAAAACTCTAAACCTTAAAAGATCCTCAATGTGTAATCTTGTAATAACTCAAGATTAAGTAAGGTTTAAGGCTGGGGCCTTATAGTTGGTATCAGAGGTCGGTTTAGATAACTTTAGAGGTTAGGGTACTCTTTAAGCATAAGTGACATTACCATAATGGTTAGGATTTCAGAAAGAGTCCTAGTTTTAGATAAAGTGAATGAGTAAGTGTATAATAGTGTTTATCTTCCTAATTAGTACATGATGGTTTTGTTGATATACTCACACTGACCTTTTTTGGTTTTAGTAAATGGCTGGATCTAGCAGGCACCAAAGTAACAGTGGATGTGAAGGAAACTGTGACAGTTTTTTGAGCAAGAAACTGAATGATAT
The DNA here is from genome assembly GCA_963277665.1 of Viscum album. Classification (NCBI taxonomy): domain Eukaryota; kingdom Viridiplantae; phylum Streptophyta; class Magnoliopsida; order Santalales; family Viscaceae; genus Viscum; species Viscum album. The sequence goes on along the minus strand of OY728153.1, from coordinate 1,349,185,274 downwards.
GGGAGCTGCAATGAGAACTCTTCTGATTATCCTCAACCAACTATCTGGAGTCATGATTGACCACCTAAACCTTGGAGTTTTCTCTAAGGCATCATATATGCAAGAAACAAATCCCTACAGAAGTACAGGTAATAATCATAATGGTATGTGTGTTCAAAAACCTATGTGTCAAAGATGTGGAAAGAAACACCTAGGAAAATGTTTCGAAGGGACAGAAATATGCTATAGATGTGGAAATGAAGTTCATAAAGCAAGAACCTACCATGGAAAAAGGAAGCATCCAGTTGACTCGAGGAAAGGGAAAGAAGTTCTTTCTGAGGGATCAATTGAATGTTTTAAATGTGGTGTGCATGGTCATTATGCAAACACATGTTCTATGAAGAAGTTTCGTGAATGGGGTCACCAAGAGCGTACAAATGTTCGTTTACCAATACCTAATGCCATTCCTATTGAGGATGAAGAAACTGACAATGACCAATCAAAGGTATGTACTATTTCATGACTATTGTTTTCCTATTTTGGAATCTTAGGATGTGATTCATGATTTTGTTTGTAGGAAAGAGGTATTTCGGAATAGGTTGGAAAGGAATGGATAATGGATCATGAAGAATGTTGAATGAGTAAGATGTCAACATATAAGGGCTTCAAGAGTTATGGTGAAATTCTTAAGATTATCAAGTCTCTTTTGATGATGGGGTTACATTAGAAGAATTTTTATATTATGTGTAACCCTGATGTTTAATATAGGCAAATTTTATCCAAGGAATAGTTATCTTTTCTTTTGTGGACATAGTTATAAAGAACCATTTGGGTTTATATGATCCTTACTTTTGAGGAAATTATGGGTTACTAAATGTTATGATTGAAGTGGAAGGCATGAGATAAAATTGAGGTTAAAATATGTTATGAATATTTTTGAAGATTTTATCTCGTTTTGGGGAATGTTTTGAGAATTATATAGTTTTGAAAAAAGGACAACACGCAGACCGTGTGACAACCCGTCGCGTCGGACAAAGCTGCGAGAATCGAACCCACAACCAAAGTGCGACTGGTATTTATCGCCTACCACTGGACTACGTGAAGTCCCTGGTTAGTTTGACTGATTCATTCTAGTTATATGATTTTATGAATTAAGAGTAAGTTGATTTTGGGTTATTTATAAAAATGATTAACCTATCATGGAGGATATGTGATTAGGTTAATTACTTTTCAATACGAGACTTTAGGAGCAACTAATGTTGTTTGGAGATAAATGTTACGATTTAACATGGAAGACTATGTGACTAAATCCTTAAAATATTTGGGTTTCAATATTATATTAGGTTTACTTTGAAGAATTTTATGGAAAAATTGTTTATCGGATGGTCCTCGTTGAACTTTGGGTTTTGTTGGACAAATTTTGGAGATTAAGAATAGATTTTCTTTTTATAAGGGGTTATACTTTTCTGGATTATCTGATCTTGTACTAACCTTTTTGGTTTTGGTTTTGGTTAAAGCCTAAATACATGGGATGTATATAGTTCTCTTTTTGGGATTAGGTGATTCTCTAGAAGTTGATTATAATACTCTTAATGCGAACAAGTCTCCCTAAATACTCGTCTTTTGGAAAAAATATGAGTTTGACTAAGGAATCTAGTAAAAGTTGAAAGTCAACATGATAAGTGATTATGCTTCCTTATGAATAAATTCCTCAATAAAAAGTAACTTAAAACAAAAATGTTTTCTATTAACTTTTCCCACTGGGGAACCCAACACCGTTTAACCCATCACAAGTTTGTGATTTTCTTATTGTTAACTTTCTCCTAAACATGTTTTCTATCACTCTCCATCGGAACATGACCCTATGTTTTCTCCTCCATGTCCATATTTTCATACTTAGAATCCTATTATGGGTTATCTCGGGTGACCTCTGTGCTTATCTTTCTTTATTTTAAAGTGATTGTTTTACCGACTCTTGTTCCGATGTGGGACTTTCAAGGATGTTTCCAAGCGCAATTTTAAAATTGCGAGGACGCAATTCTCAAAAGGGGGGAAGGATGTAACACCCCAGGTAAATAATGAATATGAAATTTTCATATTTATCCATATTTGTGAATAAAATATTAATATGACTTTAAAGGGGACGCTATGCTCGATGGCGTACCCAACACGCAACAACAAGTTTCTTGGGAATCTTACGTTGCACTCTAATAATAAAATAATATTATTTTAAATGGTAGTTAACATGTAGCCGTTATAATGGCGGGAATGGATATAAATAACTAAAATATGATTATATATGTTTTTTAATGTTTTTACATTTATCCAATAAAAGCTAAAGGCTTAAAATACGGAAAGAATTAAATTTTAGGTGTATATGCCCTAGTTTTCACTAAAGGTTCACTTATCGCCTTTTAATTGAGAACTGTCATTAAATATAGTTTTGATCACTCTTATACATTCTTTTGGACCAAATAAAACTCTTATTAAGAATCGGGACATCAAATTTTACTTTGTGTAATTTTTTGGTATTTTCCGATAAAGTTCATTTTTTAATGAATAGTGTAGAATGTTGTGTTTTAATTCAAAACCTCTTTTTAATATAATTTATTTATATGATTAGATAATAATTTGAATTGGTTTTAAAGTGAAATTAGAAAATATTTTTACCATTAAATCCAATAGTGGTCATTGGAATTAATTTCACTTTGAAATCAGACTTAAACTAGTGTCAATCTTTTGATACTTATTGTTTTATAAAAACACGCTATTTGCTCTGACAGCGGGAATTAATTATTAAATTAATTAATGTGACTAATATGTTTTGAATTTTGTAAAATAGACTTCATTTTTGAATTCTGAATATCAAATATAGCTTAGGGTGAATTTTTGGTAATTTTCTGAAAAACTTCAATTTTTGATGAATAGTGAAACCACTAAGTGGTACTTATAAAAACTGATTTTTCATTTAAATGAAATTTTGCCATAATTGTGTTTTAATTTTCAAAAATCCGACATACATGGTTGTCATTAAGAAGTAAAATGTGGTTCAATGAGATTAAAATAATTTTTTGGTGAATAGTAACTTATTAAGTTTTTAATCGCGATTAGTGGTAATTAGTGTAGTTTAAGGTAAAAATGATATTATAAGAATGTGAAAACACCATGAAACTTGTCCTACACCTATTGGGTGAGTCATGGCCGACCAATACAAGCCATGGGCCAACTTGGGGACCCCATGGAGCCACTTTAGTTGGAAAATGACATTAATATATTTTTATTTAATGTTAAAGTGAAAATGACACAAACATAATATGTTTTACGAAAACAATTTTTAAGTGGGGTTATACAAGTCCAAATTTTGATTATAAATTTTAATTAGAAAGCTAAAACGATTTCCTATATCATAGTATTTTTTTTATAATTTTTAGATATTAAAGAAATTAAATTATTTATGACATAATAATGATGCAGCGATGACATCATTATTTGACGATTTAATTAAAATGGAAATATAATGAAAAATCTACAACCTACACATGTCCAAAACCAATTGGATGAGTGGATTTCGAAGCCTTATCACCTTATCCACGAATTCTATCAATGTGGGACCTTTTAAAACCGAAACACATTTTCAAATAAAGTAATATTTCCTTACTTTCCAAAAGTGCCCCTCCTCTCCTCTTATAAAAGGCCCCCACCTCTACCTCATTTCACACACTTCTCAAGCCTTTGGCTCGGCCAAAACCTGCCCATTTACTCTCTCCACATCCCTCTCCTCATCCTAGAGGATTCCCTTTGGGCAGAATCCTTTCAAAGGAAGCCTTTTGGCTCAAATCAAAAGGAGTTACACTTTTAAAGGTAATTCATTCTCTCATGTTCATTTGTTTTATTTTGCTTCTCCAACCCACTAAAATATTTTTATTTTCTTATTTTGTAACAACACCAGTATCTTCAATATACTAGGATGTTGTTATAAGATTTATTCGAGCTACACTCTCACACAACTACATCAAATGGTTAAAGAACATACGGTTTCCGTGGATGGTGAAATTCTGCCTCCCGAAACGATGATTGTTCAATACTCATTTAACACCTTCAAAGGTGGCCATTATGATGTCACTATTTTTATATATGATATATAATATGTTTATGTTTTATTTATGCTTCTGTATTTTTCATTTTTGTCTTACCTTTATGGCTTCCATTATGGGTATACGCGATATCTTCATTTAAGGAAGTGCGGACTACCGCCCCCTCAAAGTGATTTGATTCGTTAAATACCATATGTGGGATGTATAAAGGATGGAAATATGATATTATATATTATATTATACTGGAATTATAATATACCTTTATATCATTATTATTCCATTCTATAAAATACGAAATAGAAATGAAAGTAGCGTTCATGCGTACGTACGGCTTACCGTCTCCATGAACGGTGCATTTCATTTCTTACCTATAAATGATTATGTAATGTTATAAATGCATGCATGTACTGGATATATATGACATATATGATATCTACATAATGAATACAATTCTGTATATAATAAACATTTGGCCACACGAACAACATGTAATTGTAAGAAGACCACTTTCGACTTAAGAACCAAATATCGGCAAAACAAATATTATTAACTTAAATGATTACATAATGTTTGTGACATGGTAATAAGTGGTATAAAAGTAATAATGAACTTGAAAAATGGTTCTTAAGGAATTATAAATTAACTCAAGTTTATTATTCAGGAGATTAAAGAACGATCGAGTCAAGTCGGACCCGAGGTAAGGGATCCTACAACTCTCTTTCTTTTTAAGTACACTCTTTTATGTAATTTCTTTTAAGCTCATCTTTCTTATGATTGGGATGTTATTTTATATTACTCCTACTGTAATTTTTATGTTCATGTGATGAGAGACCCTATTCTCTCTCATCAATCCTTTTGGAAGTTTTATGTGGCGCCGTTAGGCTGCCGAGTTTTCGTAAGGGATTTTTCATCTCACTTTTATCCCCGTGAGATTTATGCTACATTTGCCGCAATTTCCTTTGTGTGGTGTATGTACTACAAATTATTCTACTCTTTGTGTAATATACTTTTGTTTATGAGTATTTACATCAATGATTTATTGCCTTTCTTTCATGGGGTGTATGTTTTGAAAGATACCCAAGTCGGTAAGGGAACCTTTCACCCTCCTCTTTTTAAAAGACTTCTTTTATTGGGACTTTTAATTTACATATTGTTATGTTGGGATATGTTCTCATATATCCTTAATTATGTAAATTTTGTGTCCAAGTGATGAGATACTCTTTTTATCTCTCATCAACTCATTTTGATGTGACGTCGTTAGGCTGTCAAGGGAACTTCTTAACCCAATTTCGATTTCCTTGGGTTCAACATGTAGTTATTGAATATGTCATCCTTTGAATATGTGTGAATGACCTTTTATTGTTTTACACTTAATATCCAATTATATTGGGTGTATTTATATTTTTGACACATAATTTTTATATTGATTTATCCTTAATTTAAAGATACCTTCTTTATAAGGGATTTCATCACATTTTACATCCTTATTGAGACTTCGTTGTTGTTATGCACCAATTCACTCTTATATGGTGTATATACTGTCCTTTGGAATATTATATCATGAATCCATTTATTCTCATGATATTATAAAGTTCTTATTATTGTATTCAAGTGTCTCTAATTTTGGTAAAAACCCTTTTGACCAAAATATCGCTTCAAATGTTTTAATGATTTGTTCTTATTAATATCCATGTTTTAAAAAATGGTTTTAAGGATTTATTTATATGGATATTAATGGTTTAAAATGTTAAAAGCTTCAAGGTGTTATGGGACACTTTGATTCAAAATTCTCTTTATTAAATGTTTTAAATGGTTTTGGAAGTGGTTTCTTTTTGAATGGATTCATTATTTCAATATCCTAAAATGTTATATTGTGATTGAAATGTGGAAATGTTATGTTTCCTTTATTCATGTTTATGTGATACGATTATGTTATGGTTCTTGGGCATTGTTATGAAGAACGGGTGGTTCCGTGATAAACTAAGGGCGGGTGAGCCCGATATAGCTCTCCAATGCATTGGGTAACGCGAAGGAGTGAAACATTAAGGTTTCTCCGAAGAGATTTAGGGAATATACTGTGATGGGTATTCCAAACGTAACCAAGAGGGTTACTCCCTACGTAAGAATGTTATGAATGCCTCAAGTTACTTTTATGTCTTATGATTTCTATGATTTATTCATGGTTTGATGAGGTATGTTAAAGTGCCTTTGTTTTATGGGTAAAGTATGATTTCATTCTTATGTATATATGAACTCATGTTTCCTTTCCATATTTTTATAACTCTTACTGAGCTTTTTATGCTCATCCCAAGTTTTTGAAATGTTTTTCACAGGTCAAGGGAAAGGTACATGATGTGATGATAGTGTCAAGGATGTGTCAAGAAAGAATCCGTGTTATATTTTAAATATGTTCCCGTTGATGGGAAGAATGAATACTGTCTTTTATGTAACCACTTTGTTTAAATGTGGAATGTAATGCAAGTTTCATGATCTAATTCTCTAAAACTCTAAACCTGAAAAGATCCTCAATGTGTAATCTTGTAATAACTCAAGATTAAGTAAGGTTTAAGGCTGGGGCCTTATAGATATTGTTAAAGAACTTGATGATTTGAATTATGTTCTTGGAAAAAGTCAATCAAATATCAGAAAGCGAAAGTGTGCTAATTTGAATTCCAATAGAAATTGGAGAATGAAAAGCATATTCTTTGAGTTGCCGTATTGGTCATCGAATTTATTATGTCATTTTTTAGATGTAATGCATATCAATAAAAACATTTGTGAGATGTTACTTGCTACTATTTTAAATGTCAAAGTCAAAACAAAAGACGATTTGCGGTGTCGTCGTGATTTGATGGATTGGGGTATAAGAGCAAGACTTCATCCTGAGTTAATTGGTCAAAATAAGTGGAAAGTCCCTATTGCCTATTATTCGATGACAAATGTGGAGAAAAAACAATTTCTTAAGGTCTTGGAAAGTTTGAAGTTTCCAGATGGTTATTCAAGTAATATTTCGAAAAGGGTGAATACAGAAAATGTGAAAATAAAATCTCTTAAAACCCATGATTACCATGTCTTGTTACATGAGTTGATTCCCATTTCCATTCGCCATTTACTTTCACATAATGTTAGAGTTGCGGTGATTAAGTTATGTTAATTTTATCGAGATCTTTGTGCCAAAAGATTGAGCAGAAGTGTTATTCAGAAATTGCAGAGAGATGCACCGATTATTCTTTGCGACTTGGAGAAAATTTTCCCACCATATTTTTTCACATGTATGTTACATTTGACTGTGCATATTCCCACGAAAATTCTCTTTGGTGGTCCTGTTTCGAGTCGGTGGATGTATCCTACCGAAAGAACGATGTTTACATTGAAATATTATGTGAGAAATAAATATCATCATGAAGGCTCTATTGTGAAATTATATTTAGCATAAGAATGCATGGATTTCTGTTCATCGTACTTGGCTAATGTCACTACGAGGTCTAATATACTAATGAGAACTAAAAATGAGCAATATGATCCCATTGAGCCTGCATTTTCTTTACTACCCCAAACAGGAGGGATATCTGGATCGTACTCATTGTGTACTTTAAGCAGGGAAGAGTGGGAAATGGCACATCACACAGTATTATTAAACTGTGGTGTGCTTGATGATTATATCAATTAATTAAACTAATAAATATGTATTTTTTTCATTGTGTGATTTATTTATATCTTCTGACATTTTAATGATTTCATATCTGTAGAGAACATTTAGAAATTATAAAAAAGAGACATCACTCTCTATCTATTAAGAGGAAGGAACAGTTGCACAACAAAGAATTTGCTGCCTGGTTAAAGTCAAAGGTAATAGATTTATTTTTCTTCTTCTCATAACATAATCACATGTCTCTATTTAATATTCTATGTTGGTATCTTTTAGGTTTTAACTCTACCAAATATTGAAGTATCAGATGAAATAAAACCATTGTCCTTTGGTCCAAATGATGTGGTACGTGATTGTAAGTTAATGGTTGTCAATGGATTTAAATTTTTTATAAATAGTTGTGCAAAAAAATGGAAACACAGCATGACGGTGTCACGATAAGTTCCACAACAGATTTTTATGTGAGTGCATCGGACAAGAAACCTCGATCAGAAAATATATCATATTACGGTGTTGTTGAAAGAATCATTTTATTAGATTACTATGCACATGGTCGTGTCGCAATGATGAAATGCAAGTGATTTGATTCAATGACATGACAAGGAATGCATATTGATAACTGTGGATTTAGAGTGATTGATATGAACTGCCATCTTCATACGGATGAACCTTATATTCTTGCATCACAAGCTAAACATGTGTTTTATGTAAGTGACCCATTACAACCACAATTTGGTGTTATTGTTGATGTTATTCCTAGACATATTTTTGATGAAGGCATGGATGACAATGATGTTGTGGATGAACCTGTCGGTATTTATTCTAATTTTCATTTGATGATATGGATGATGTAGTTGTTAGAACAGATTGTGAACCAGAAATTGTCACAGACCCCACATAGCGTTGACACATTTGTAAGTATTTACCTGATATTATCGCAATATTGTATGTGTTTTTTTAACTTCCATACATGATATCAAAATAACTAGTATATTTTGTACCATTATCGAATATAAAATTATTAATAGCCTGACCAATTTATGTTCAAACACTTCTCTAGTAAATCTTGAACATAGAAAAGTCTTGATATTTTATCAATATAAATATCACACATGAAAATGTATCTCATTGTTTTATTATACAATTGTATTATTTAACATTTTTCATTATTTATATTTATTTGAGAATATTATTTTAAATTTCCAGGTCAAAATGTCTGATTATGATCATACTAGAAGGAGTAGAAGAATACCGAGAAACGAACAACGTAGGTCTCCTCCTAGAAACAATGTAAGTACAAATTATGTTTGAATATTATGGTCTTTCATATTATTTATCTTGTTATCATTCGTTTTATTTTATCATCTATGTTATTTTAGGCTGCATCGTCAAGGAGACACTTAGATTATGCCACTGAGGATGATATTGTGGCGGGGGGTACTGATTCTACAGGTCAGCCTACTACTATGCTGCTTGAGACACCAGGAGGCCATCCTCCCATTATGCCACCTCCATATTATCCATACCCACCTTTTCTGTATCCCTTTTTGCCCACACCCACATCAGATGGTAGTTCTCAGACTCTCATCCCTCATTTTCCATTCCCACCATCCACTGTACAGGGTACTGTGCCCCCATATATCCCACTGCCATATCCATATCCATATCCACCCTCATCTGTACAGGGTTATCCATCGGGTTTTCTGCCTCCATCAGTACACTTTTCATCTATTATACATAGTAATCCTGTAGATATCTCACCTACCATGGAGGCTACCCCCCCTCCAGACGCAGCACTTCAGGGGTCAGCAGATCCCCCATCTACTGGTATTTGTTTAAACATTACTATTACTGATTAATGATAAATTCATATATATTATTTTCTTTTATTTTTGGTTTCATGATTAGCTCCAGCCTCTACCAGATGACGAGGCCACAAAAAAATGCGCGAGGTTTGGAATCGGTACATGCAAATCATAGTTGATTATAATGAGGACAATTCTATAATTAATAAAAATGGCACGGAATGTAAAAGTTTTATGGGAACACTTTCTAGACACAACAATATCATTATGGTTCAACCGATAAGTTGGAAGGAAGTTGGACAACAAATAAAGGACAAATCCTGGGCAGAGATTTGGGTAAGTAATGTTAATCACATTTTATATATATAAAAATTTATAATATTTTCTTAACAAATATTATGTCCATTTCTGCTTCGATATAATTTTCCTGATGGAAAAAATGCAAAGGATGCAAGGATAATGGATTTAGGTGAAATGTGGCGATCCTACAAGTATGATTTATATCTTGGTTGGAAAAAGAGAGTTGGTACAGAGATTGAATAAGTACCGGTGTTTCAAGATTTCCCAATATCACAATATAAAGAGATGATCAGCTATTGGAAGAGTCCATCCTTTAAGGTGTTTGTTAAATTTATATATATATATTCATTTATTTATTTGAAAACTATTTTGAATTACTTGTTTTATTTATGTTAATTAATTTATATAATTATTTGTTTATAGGAGAAATCAAACAGAAATAAAACAAAAAAGAGTGCAATGAAACACATTTATACTCGCGGACACACTTCATTACCAGATCATGAGCAGACGAAGGTAATTTAACATTTAAAATATTTAGCTTTGTTTAGTGTAATTTTTTTAACTTCCAATTTTTATTTATTTCTTTGTTTTTTTCCAGAAAAAGTCATTGAATATCAAGGGTCACGTTCCTCGCTCAAATTTGTTTTGTACAAGCCAGAAAAAGAAAGATGGTGCTATGCCAAATACCGACACCGAGAAGGCGATTGTAAGTACATTTCAATTTTTTTGATTTTTACTAAATTTAATTCCTTATATTATTTTATCATTTTAATTTATGTTATATATCAATCAATATAATTATTTAGAGTCATTGGCAGAAAAAGAACCTGACAATTTAGGCCCAAACGATCATCTACATCAGGTATTAGGAGATAAGCATCAGGGTAGAGAGCGTTGTCGACCTGGGAAGAAGATTGTACCATCTTGATACTGGTCTACTAATTTTTCTTCGAGTAACGGTTCTAGTTTTGTCACAGTGGAACAAATGAATGCTGCAATCAAAGAATCCAGTCAAAAATCAGAACAGGTGATAACTGCAAATATGATGAAATTTATGTTTGCCCTTTCTTCTACACTTCCACCGGAATCAGCTGCAACGGTTGATGCCTTTTTGATGTCAATGCGTTCTATTAATGTAGATTCTTTTTTCGGAGTCGGAGCCGGACCTAGTGCTGGACCCGGTGCTGGTGCCGGTTCAGATGCAGATGCCGATGATGATGTTGGTGGTGTGAGAGGTGGTGATGGTGTTTCTGTAGGAGGTGTGGATGAGGGTTATCATGATTCTTATGATACTGATATTGAGACTCACTTTTGATGTAAATTCTATTTTTGGATTGGTAATGTATGACGAGTTCCTTAAGACATAGGATGGTGTGTTTCATGGCCATGTTCTTGAATGGGTTTCTTTTCCTGGTAAGGGATTCATGCTTGAGAATGTATGACGAGTTCCTAATATGTAGTTTATGCAATCGGAAGACCTGATTCTAGTGTACGTGGTTTGTTTTATTTTGATACAAATATGAACTGTTTTTTTTTGAAAATTGTGTTTTGAGAGTTAAAAATATTGTAATTGTAGTTTAGGGAAGATCTAGTAATCAGGTTTTAATAAGTACATTTCATGGAAATTGAAAGACTCATAAGAATCATACTCATATTGGGGTCTTGTGGTGAACCCCAATATGGTTTTGAGTGGTCATTACACATAGGGTTTTGTATTGGTGCATGAGAATCATAAACATTTCATTGTTAGTATGAAATTTGAGTGGAAATGTCATCAAAATGTTTAAACAGTGTTGCACATGCCCTTTTGTTTTGGAGGGTCAAGTGCTGCCAGATTGCATGACATGTGTTGCCTGATCCCCATCAAATGCTCCCTCCCATTTTCCTACCGACACCTGGATGCCTTTCATTTATTCATAATAATTTGTGTTTTGATGCTATTATTTACTTTTATTGGAAGAAATTTAGTCGACCTATGTTATTTAGGATATGTTCGGTAAATCACAAACATTGGATCTAGTTGATCGTATGGTATATATGTGATTTACCTAGAAACCAAACAAGTCCTTAATTCCATTTCATTCCCTTGTGATGTTAGAAAAACTGGCGCCACAATTTTGAAGGAGCTGGAGCTGCTCATGATGCACAACAGGTATGCATGATCTCTACCTCTTTGCATACTATCCATGTATGTCCCTGGTATTAATCTCTCTGCTTTTGCATCTGCAGGACTTAATGTGAAGAAATTGCCCATAATGTGTCGACTAAGAATAGAAAGGAGACTATGGAGTGGGCTGCGCAGCTGGATGTGGTTGTTATGAACAAGCTTGCAAGGCTGCACAGCTAGGAGGATGAATTAGAGTAAGTCACACCACCCTTCATTTCTCAATAATCTGTGATATTATTGAAATCACCTCTTACAAACCTGTCTCGCCTCACTGGGTTGAATTTCCCTAACATCTACCACTATTCCATCCATCCATTTGTATAATTATTAGCATAAACAATAGATAAAATGATCTCTGACCCACCCATAACCACAATAGTATAATCATTTTGTGATGAGGCATTAATGCAACTTACTATGAAACACTACTTCCAGAAAATTCATATAGACTGGTTGCATGAACTTGCATGAAAATAATCTGTAAAGCCCATAAATTTCTCAAAATATACTAAATACACATATTATATTTCTTAGGTTCCATAACATCAATAATTGATACTTGTAAATTATTAGGTTTATTAAAAACATAAACACATTTTTCCCTCACCCACAGAACTCTCTCATTTTAAATCATGATATAAATCATAGAATAATAGGAGCGTTTGCTTTTCATCCTGTGGGAGTGCCTATATTCACCCCCGAGTTGAAAGAATATTATTTATAATGTGGACATGTAACTGGACCATGATCCATTAGAATGGAAAAAAACCTTCTAACACCTCTATCCGTGAAGCTAGAAGCCTCTAACACCTCCACATGGACAAAATAATCCTCAAACGCTACAAAAAAGTTGTTAAAGCACACTGGGTTACTCCATGAATCAATTTAAGTTCCACCATATACCCTACCATGTAAAGGAGACTTCACTGGAGAAGCATGTTTCTCATCACTGACAACACCCAATCCCTATAGACTAAAAAATCTCTCCTCATAAGTCTCCAGGTAGATAGGTATCTCAATGCATGAAAATTATTTAATCACCATCCTCTCTGAATTAAAAGAACCAGACACAATACAATTAGAACCCAAACCACCACCAAGAGGGATAATGTACACCTCTTTATCATTATCAGATCCATTCTATTTTGAAAAACTCTTGGTTGAATCTGGTGTGATATTTGAAACTATCTTCCCTTGGGTATGAAACAGGTTTTCCTCCATAACTGACATATCTTAAAGGGAGAGGGGGTGTGCAGGTGGGTGGGGGTGGGGTAGGGGGAGGGGTGTGTGCAGGTGGGTGGGGGGCAGGGGGAGGGGTGTGTGCAGGTGGGGGGGCAGGGGGGTGTGCAGGCGGGGGCCAGGGGGCAGGGAGAGGGGTGTTGCTGGGGGGAGGGATGTTCAGGTGGTTATAAATGTTATTTTATACTATTTTTTCGACCATTTTAACCCTTAACCTCTTACTTTCCCCCTCCTCGACAAACCAATTTTACCGTAACCGTGATAATTAGATTTTTAAAGTTTTCAGTGTTCATCATAATTTAAATTTTTGTTCAATTTATTCAATAATAAATATTATTATTACTTAAAATATTTAATACATTTTATGAAATTAAAATATACATAATTATATATAATATAACATTTAAATTAAACCAATATATGTGGTGAAAATTGGGTTTTAATGGAGTGTATTTTTCAAGAATAAGAAGATATTATATTGACTATATGAAGAATAATTTTAAGTGTTTATGCCTCTTTTTTTCCATCCCTTTATTCAATCATTCATGTATTATTCTAATATTTAGTTATGAATTGTCTAGTTATTAAGTAGTTTATGGTATTGCAGGAGTGAAGGGCTACACTCGTCATCGGTTTTAGGAACTTTCCTGATTGAGGATAGTCCCTATTATTTTTTCATGTTGAAAATCCTGCTTGGGAAGCTCTCTCAAAGTCTATATAGTCAGGTATGTCCTGTAATTGCAAGATGTTCAATGCAGTAGCTTCAAGAATCCATTTTTCTTCATTTTTTATGATGATTTTGATGTGGAAGTAGGCAAGGGGCAGGGGTCCTGTCCGGGTTTGGGGGGATCTCTCCGTGGGGGGGGGGGGGACTAGCAGGGGGTGAGGGAGGGCACTGGGGAGGAGGGCACTGGGGAGGAGGGCAGTGGGGGGGAGGGTGCAGGGGAGTCTGCAAGGCATAGGGGAGGGGTGTAGGAGGGAAGGGGGGGTGTCTGCAGGGGAGAGGTGCAGGAGGGCAGGGGGGAACTGGCAGGGGGAGATGGTGCAGGAGGGCAGGGGGGTGTCTACAGGGAAGTGGGGAGGAGGGGGGGGGGGAGTGGGGGGGGGGGGGGTCTGCAGGGGAGAGGTGTAGGAGGGAGGGGGGACTAGAAGGGGGAGAGGGTGTAGGGGGGAAGGGGGTGTTTGCAGGGTAGTGGGGGAGGAGTTCAGGGGGTCTGCAGGGCAGTGGGGAGGGGTGCAAGGGGGGAGGGGTGCAGGAGGGTAGGGGGGTCTGCAGGGGAGAGGTGAAGGAGGGCAGGGGGGAGTGGGGGGGGGGGGTCTAGGGTCTGGAGAGGGGAATTTTCAGGGGCAGGGGGGACTGGAAGGGGGTGGGGAGGATGGCAGGGTGGAATGGGAAGGGGCAGGGTGGTGCATGGGGAAGGCAGGGGGCAGGGTGGGGAGGGAAAACTGGCAGAGGGGGAGGGTGAAGGAGGGCGGGGGGGGGGGGGGGGGGTCTGCAAGGCAGTGGGGAGGAGGGCAGGGGGTGACCTATTTAATTTTATTTAACTATCTTATGTACATATTACTAAATGATTAATCAAAAAAATTTCATTATGGTCAAAAAACCCCCGAAATTAACCCAAACAATCATCATTTAATTCTTATCTAATGATTCATTCACATGGAATATCATATAATTTATTATAAGATCATTTAAACTTCTAGAATATCATTAATAACTTGAAATATCATTTCTGGATGTTTATCCATGTTCTACATGAAAATTAATTTAAGAATACAAGTGAACCACTCAAGAAAACCATAAAAATGAACATTCCTGGACAATGTTATTAAACCCTATAACTCATCAAAAGTCCCATAAAATAACATAATGAAACTGGACCGGGCCAACATGTCGCGGTCACACCGCGGTCACGCCATGGTCACGCTGTGGTAATGTTGTTATTTGGACCTGCTCCAGCCACATCCAGCGCACACCACCACCCTTCCACCTTCATTTCAGCCCGCTGCCACCAACATTCCAGCCTGAAACAGCCCCCCCTGCCACCTTCAAATCATCCCGCACCATCCCCCCAGCACCTGCAACCATCCCCCTTCCACCAACATTCTAGCCTTCTCCCGCTCCCTTCGCTCATGGCCGGAAGATGTTGCCCCACAGATGTCGCTGGACCAGGCCAACACACCGCGGTCACGCCGCGGTCACGCCGTGATTTGGCCCTGCTCCAGCCACATCCATCCCACACCATCCCCCTTCCACCTACATTTGTATTCTCCTTGGACAAATCTTCCATTATTCTATTTCTTGCCTCTATTTTCATATACAAGCAAGGCTTTTGGAATGAATCTAAGTTTTTCTCCTTCTTCCATGATAGAAGAATCCAATCTTAGTCAACACAAACATTAGAAAAGACCATTTAACTCTATTATTATCCTTTTTCAAGTCATGTTTCCATGGAATAATTCATTGTTAATATTTATTCTATGTTTTCATATATTAAAAATTATCATGGGACAATATGGCATTATCATATATGAGTCTCTTAGGAACAATGGAAATTTGATTTTCAGAAACAATAGAGGGAAGCAATGGCCATATCTGATTCACTGGAATTTAGGAGAATATAAGTAAAATTATAGAGGTCTATAAGTATAAAATTAGTGACCAATGATGTTTTTTTTTTGAATAAGGGTTATAAGAGTTTCATTGATCGAGTGAAAGTATTCATTTCCCACCCAAAGAACATATATGAGACCCGAAACAGTCCTTCCAATAATTTTCCTGAACTTCTTGAAAAAATGGAATGGAAACCATCATAGACTAGTGCTTTCATTGAATGGTTCTGGTTAAGTTCATTAGGATCTCATCATCTGTAATATCACAAATAATCGACTTATTAAACTCCTTTAAAACAACCAGTCTGAGTCATTCTTTATATTATGAGAAATGGGAGACTACCCCACTATACAAAGGTCATGGAAAAAGAGAAAAATATTATTACATGTATCATTATGATTTGATACAGAACTTCCATCAGAATCAGTAAGGAAAAAGATGTGGTTATTTCTGTAATGTTTAGAGGAATTTTGGTGAAAAAATATTATTACACGTTTCTATGATCCTCGGTCTTTTTGGAAGACGTTCATCTAGAATTGAAATTGATGCCTCATAATGTTCTTTTGAGCAGGATTGAACTGTGTTAGGGATTTTAGTACTAGGGACTCCTTTGGTGATCCTACTACATGATCGGTGTTTTTTATCCCTTGGCCTCATCCCATTAATCTTATTGTGGTCATCCTCTAAGAATGAAGTGTAAGAGTCTGTGAGAGGGGGGGGGGGCTCTTGTTCTGGGGGGTCACAACAGGTTTGTTTTGTTTTCTAGAGGTTGTGGGCGTACCCATAGGATCACATTGTGGGTATTTTTTTGATGTTATCTTGTTTTAATGGGGGTGATCTACATTAGTTAAATAATCCTGGGAGGGATGGAGAAGGGTTGGGGGCCTGAGGTGGTTTTATGGGGGCAGGGGGGGTTTGTAGTGGGCTGGGGGGAAGTGCAGTGGGCAGGGGGTGTGCTGGGGGCAGGGTGTGTGTGCAGGGGGGGTGCAGTGGGCTGGGGGAAGGTGTAGTGGGAAGGGGCAGGGGTGTGTGCATTGGGCTTTGGGGGAAGTACAGTGGGCAGGGGGAAGTGCAGGGGGCAGTGCTGGGGAAGGATAAGAGAGGTGAACCAGTACCCAAGATACCTCTTAAGAGAGGCCTTAGAGCTTATTTATAGGGAAATATAAAGATGAAAAAACACTCATGTCTGATGTGGAACAATGACTCCAATAATGAAAATAAATTTTTTAAATTTTAATGATAAATATTTTTAAAAATATATTATTTTAATAATAAATGGTATAACCATGGTTTGATAATTGAATCTTTAACGAGTGCTTTAGCTAGTTCGATGTTCAGTCCACTTCTGAACACATTGGACAAATGAGTGAACTAAACCATCCTCAGCTACATTTCACAACACTTAATAAAAATTACATTTTTATTCTAAAAAAAATAGTTACATATATCTTTCTAGAGAATATTACTTAAATGAGTGATAAAAATACACCTTTTGAATTGTTTTAGGACTCTTTCCTAACAATGGTACTGATTAAGTAGGAAGAAGAGAACAAAAATATGGAAGAAGTTTTTATGTACAGTAGAATTAATTGGAACAGAGTTAACAACAAACTAAGAAGGAAAAATTGAAAAATAAAATGAAGCGGGAAGAGAAGAACTTCTCCTAGAAAGACCACTTCTCAAAGGGCCTCCCAGACCTCCCAAGGATCGGCTCCTAGCCACGTCGTTATTTAATACCCCAACCCAACAACCATCCACCCCTACCTACTATTACCAACCCCTAGTAACTAATAAAAGTAAAAGACAATGTTTCCCTTAGGACATCCCACCAGCCACACCCACATAAGGATATCCCTGCCAAGCACAACTGACAGCCACACATCCACACTCCTAGCATTTCCACCCTTCTAAAAACCCACCTTGTCCTCAAGGTGAATATCCAAAAACCGCTAACAGAAATCGTTGTTTGTTTGATTACACATTCTTCAAAGAGTCTCAACTCATGAGAAAACTTCATCTTCATTAATTAAACCATTTTTTCTTCCATCACCATCATCGTCATCACCACCACCATTGAATTAATTTCCTGACTAGGAGAGCATGGCCGACATGTTTCTTTACTATTACAGTCAATGTATTTGAAGTACTAGTGGCACTAGAAACCAATTCTTATTTTTTATTTGCCTCTAAAAGTAATAAATGGAAAAGGTTAGGCTTTCCATCATCATTGATACCAAGAGCAGTGGTAACTCCAACACCTATAACCATGGTAAACATTGGTTTGAACTCTTCATTCCAAACATCATATTGTCTCATTTCATATTTAAGACGATTGGTGGATATAACTGCAATATACTTCTCTCCCTCCATAATAGCATTATCTGGAACATGTAGGAGCTCCTTCTGGTGCAATGCTTTTTAAACCTTTATGTACTTTCATCCACCAATATCCCGTGTAAAACCAAAAAGTTTCATCATAGATAGCCCAGCTGTAATGGCATCCCAACTATAGCCTTTATTCACCATTCCAAAAACCAAGTGCTACCCATCCATAGTCTATTTGTCCCACCTAAGAAAACCTTCCAGTACTCTGATAGGATTCTTATGTGTTTCTACTTTGAAAAACTCCAACATATGTACAACAGGGGGTTTCCAGGTAGGGGGACTAGCAGGGGGCAGGGGGGACTGGTAGGGGGACTAGCAGGGGGCAGGGGGACTAGCAGGGGACTGGAAGGGGGCCTAGCAGGGTGCAGGGGGGACTGGTAGGGGGGACTAGTAGGGGAAGGGG
Source organism: Viscum album (assembly GCA_963277665.1). Taxonomy (NCBI): domain Eukaryota; kingdom Viridiplantae; phylum Streptophyta; class Magnoliopsida; order Santalales; family Viscaceae; genus Viscum; species Viscum album. The sequence goes on along the minus strand of OY728153.1, from coordinate 1,349,166,636 downwards.
GACTAGTATGGGGCAGGGGGGACCGGCAGGGGGTGGCAGGGGGCAGGGGGGATGGCAGGGGGCAGGGGGGGACTAGCAGGGGGTGGTAGGGGGGACTAGCAGGGGGTAGGGGGGACTAGCAGGGGTGGCAAGGGGTAGGGGGACTGGTAGGGGGACTAGTAGGGGGCATGGGGGGACTGGAAGAGGGGTGGTAGGGGGGACTAGTAGGGGGTGGCAGGGGGCAGGGGGGACTGGCAGGGGGACTAGCAGGGGACAGGGGGGACTGGCAGGGGGTGGCTGGGGGGGGGGGGAGTAGCAGGGGCAGGGGGACTCGCAGGGGGCAGGGGGGACTGGCAGGGGGGACTGGCAGGGGCAGGGGGGGACTGGCAGGCCTGCAGGCCTGCTGTGTTTTTTTTATTGAACTTTGATCTATAACCATAGTTTCTAACCGTGGCTATAAGTCTTGTTTGTGTTTTACCTTCTTCCACAGTTTGAAATCGTGGTTATAGGCTATAGCCATAGTTTTTAACCTTGGCTATAGGAGTAGGCCTATAGCCACGCCAATACTATAAATGGTTCATTAAACCGTGGCTATAACCTATAGTCATGGTTTTTGGGCTTATATCCACGGTTTGAAACCGTGGCTATAGCCTTAATTTCCAGTAGTGTTCTTTTAGGTGATGGTAGACCAAGATTCTTTGGGAAGGTTATGGTTTGTGGGGCCTAGGTATGTGTGGGTGAGTTTTGTTTTCCCAAGTGTCTTTGGGATGAGATGTGTTGTGTTTTCCTAGGTTTCTTTAGGATGAGATGTGTTGTGCTTTTTACAGGTGTTTTTAGGATGTGACGTGGTATGTGGCCTAGGTGTCTATAGGTAGGGTGTGATGTGGTATGTGGCTTAGGTGTCTATGGGCGAGATATGGTTGTAAGGCTCAGGTGTGTGCGGGTGGGATTTTATTGGGTGTGTGGCCTAGGTGTCTGTGGGTGAGATGCGGTTGTGAGGCCCAAGTGTGTGTGGGTGAGTTGTGATATAGTGTGTTCAAAAGAGGTGGGAGTGCCATGAAATTTTCCATTAGGGTGTGAGAGTGGCTAATCAATGGGAAAATGGTGTGGGGTACCCTATTATCGATGTACATTATATTAATTTACTTGAATTGTGTTATTTGGTGAGGGTGCCTTGGTGAGGTTAGGGTGGTTAGTATACCTACTTAGGTACTATTTGGTTATGTTGTTTTCTCACAGGGGCATTAGTATGCTTCTTTCACTTGTTCATGGTAGACTTTGGTGTTCCTACTGAGTATATCAGTATGCTCACCCTATGTATATAAAACTGTTTTCAGGTTTCCAGGAGGACTTTGTGGATCATACTAGACTTTACTAGCTCAGATATTGATAGTTGTTATGTCTCAACCTAGATTTACTTTTGGTACTTACATTGCAGACTTTCTTTTTGTATCAGTTTTATTTTAAACATGCATGTGGGATGGATTTGAATTTATTTTACATATATACATTGGAGTTGTTTTGGGATGAAACATTGTATCACCTGATCTTGTTTCTTTAAAAAGGATACCTCCCATTTTTTGAGACTTGTATACCCTTGGTGTTGGTTTCCACCCCGGGGCCTACTGGAGGTGAGACTCGGGGGTCATCATCTCCCTTTCTTCATTACTATCCCAGGAGGGGCATATTTGGAGGGATGGGGTCATGATATAATTGTATCATAGGTGATGGTTGAGGGATAGAATGGAGTTTGGATTTAGGCACAGTGAGTATTTCATGGGTTGGTAGGGAAACAATGTCAGGAAATCTTGATACATGACATAGGCCATGGAAGACTGGATAAAACATGGGATTTTAGGTCCCCCCGTGATCCGATGCAAGGACTCTGAGCCTACCGAACGACCAAGTTAGGCTACACTGGTTGCAAGGTAGAGACCCTAGGAAAGGTATATGCATCATAATGACTTGTGTTCTTTTTTGATTTGTGTGTTTTGTGAAATTTTAAATGGATGAAGAAATGAGTTAAAATAAACCTTAAATAAAATTCCATACTACTCGATCTTAGGAATTCCCTATTTACATTTCAATTATGGAACCCATTCATCATCCATGTGTGTCTTAGGTTGTTGAGACTCAGAAATCTGATATGGATTATCAGTAGAGGGTTGAACCAATGGAGGAGGATGACCAGTGGTAGAGAATGTTATGTGCTTTCCAGTGGCAGGCCTTAATAAATTATGAGGGTAGTGTTTTGGATGTGGACACAGAGGGCTATCTCGAGGATCTTGAGATCAACTTCAGTTTGATCCACGCTCTGAAATAGCATTGGTTTCCTTTGGTGGTTAGTCATATGTGTGGAGATATGTGTCAGTGGTGGATGCTTTATCTGGGGGAGAGGAAGGAGGATGACGTGTTGTGGGTTGAATTTATATAGAAGTTTTGGGTGTAGTTTTTTTCGTTGACTATGAAGGCTGAGAAGAGGCAAGAGCTACTCTCCCTTTAGTAGGGGAGTATGTAAGTGTGGGAACTTGGGATAAAGTTCAATGATCTTCTTCACTTCACCCTATATCTCTTTTCGGATGAAGATTCTCATGCGATATGGTTTGAGGAGGCCCTCCACCCTTACATTCAGTATGTTGTTACTCCTTTTAAGTTGCCAACATATCTAGAGGTCCAGAAGAAGGTGGAGGTGATTGAGAGGATTTACTCATGAGGAGGTCTACTATGATAGGGGATCCAGTATAGTTATTCAAGGGGCGTGGATATTAGTGGTATATCTCAGTCATCGGGACCATTGAGGTTTCGACTAGAAGGGAGGTGACCTCAGTAGTTTCTTTTCTGACCTTCTGGTGCAATGGTCTCAATGACTTCCCTGTTGGATTGGGGATGATGTGTTTATTTTTTGGGGTTCGCAGACATCTTTAGAATCATTGTTCCATGGTTGTTCTATCTTAGTATATTGGATGTGGAAATGTTCAACGCTAGCCTCAGCAATAGTTTCAAACTATTCCATTTCATCAATAGGGGAAAAAGCCTCATGCTCCACCAAGGAGAGATAGGGTAGGTAGGGGCCAACCTTAGTGTGTTCCTTAGGAACCTAGACCTGGGCATGGTCATGGAGGTAGTCATCAGAAGAGGGATAGAGGATTTGGGAATGGTTCATTTCACACAACAGGGGCAGTATTTCCATAAGGTCTAGGGATTGTTAGAGGTACGATCAGCTTGTTTAATACCCTTTCTTGTTCTTTGTTTGATTTAGGAGCTTCACACTAATTTTTTCACCCAGTCTAACCCGTGCTCTAGGAATAGATGTAGAGAGTCTTCCCTTTCCCCTGGTTTTCAGTACACCGGTCATAGGTTAGAATAACTTGTTTGATGTGTTTTGGGATGTAGACTAATAATGAGACTGCATCAGTCTAGTTTGGATATTTTCTTTCTATAGATATATCCATACGATGTCATTTTCATCATCGACTGTTTGTATTACATGCATGTTGTCATATAATGCTTCTGAAGAAGAGTTGTGTTTTTAGAAGTGGATGAATGGTGTGTGGATTTCGTTGGTGAGGAGAGCTATCAGGTGGGAGTCGGCGTATAGAGCCTATTCTCTCCTTGTTGGCTGAGTTGTCCATGGGATCTGTAGATGTTGGAATGGTTTATGTTCCCAAAGTTTTTGGGAAGTTCTTGTATTTTTCCTTGAGGAGGTTGTAACCCTACCATCTCAATGTGACTTTGAGTTTGGGATATACTTGCATCCCAATGCTTATCTGATTTCAATAGATACTTATCGAATGAAACCTTCTGAGTTGTGGGAGTTTATTATTCAAATAGATGATATGATGAAGAATGGATTTATCTGGCCTAGTGTGCCATCATGGGGTTCTCCATTTTTGTTCAAAAAGAAGGCAGATGGTAGTCTAAGGGTGTACATAGACTACCAAAGGTTGAGTCAAGTGATGGTCAAGAATTGTTACCCTCTTTTGAGGATATATGATCTTTTCAACCAGTTGAGAGGGGAATTTTTTTTTCTAAGATCAATTTTTTCTCTAGATATCACCAGTTGAGGGTGAAGGAGGCTGATATCCTAAAGAATAATTTCAGATACATGTATAGTAAATTCGAGTTCTTAGTCATTCCATTTGTTGTTAAGAACACACCAGTCATGTTCATGGGTCTTATAAACTCCATCTTTCATGATTTCTTGGACTAGTTCATCTTTGTATTCATCGAAGATATCCTGCTCCACTCAAAGTCAGATAAGGAGCATGCCAAGCATCTCCGAACTATCTTGAAGGTTCTTTAACGTGACCATATCTATGAAAATATTTCCAAGTGTATATTCTAGTCATAATAGGTGAATTTCCTTGGGCATGTGGCATCTCAGTAGGGCATAGAAGATGACCCGTCAAAGGTTTAAGTGGTTTTTTCTTGGGAAGCACCCAAGAATATGGGATAAGTTCACATTTTTCTTGGTATCTCAGGATATTATAAAAGGTTTGTACCTGGTTTCTCTTGAGTTACAAATCCATTGATAGTTATGACTATAAAGGACCAAGATTTTGTGTGGAGTGAGTAGTTCTAGACAGCATTCAGTTATCTAAATGGGAAGTTGGTTAGTGCTCTAGTGCTCTGGTTTCTGGAGGAAGGAGTGATGTTTGAAATTTTTTGATGCTTCTCATCTATGCTTGGGATGTGTCTTGATACAGTATCAAGTAGTGATATCTTATGGGTATAGAAATTTATTCCCCCATGAGCATAACTATGCCACCCATGATATGGAGTTAGCAGTGGTTGTGTTTTCCCTGAAGTTGTGGTAGTATTACCTCATTGGGGAGCGCTTTGTGGTCTTTATAGATCACAAGAGTTTGAGGTATATATTTTCCTAGGATTATCTGAATCTACTGTAATTAAGGTGGATGGAGTTTATTCAGGACTATGATTTTGAGATCTCCTATACCTCAAGAAATGGGAATGTTCTGGCCAATGATTTGAGTAAAATGTCACAGAATGAGGTTTTTTGAGAATCTGTATATGCTTGAAAATTGATGGAGGAGTTGGAAATGTTTCACTTAGATGTAGGAATGAATGGTGTTATAGGATATTTGTTCTAGATGATAGTGTAGTATTATCTGATGCAGCTAGTGATGGAGTCTCATTGGGGAGACTTGAAGGCATAGGTTTTTCACGATCATGTTGGCCATGGTGATGCTCTGGAGGGATGGTTGGAGGATGGTTAGAATCAGATAATGTTTATTGGTATTTTTTATGCTTCGATAGCAATGCATGATGGAGTTATTCATGAATTTTATAAGTCAACTTTAGTGGAACACCCAAGAATTTATAAAATGTATCGTGGTTTGAAGATGCAGTTTTGGTGTCCAGGGATGAAATGGGAAGTAGCGGAGTTTGTGGCAAGATTCTGAGTCTGCCAACGGGTAAAAGTTTAGAATCATGTTATCGGTGGTTTGTTTCATCCCTTGGATTTCACCAAGTGGAATTGGGATGACATCTTGATGGATTTTGTCATAGGGTTACCCAGGGATTAGGGAGGTTATGATGTTATATGGGTAGTGGTGGATCGGTTGACAAAATAAGCTCACTTCTTAGCGATCAAGGTGTCGAGTGTAGTGGATCCCTTATCCAATAGGTATGTGGATTAAGTTTTACGGTTTCATAGAGTTATGAGGTCCTTTTTATTAGAACAGATCATGTTATTTACCTCATGAGTCTGGAGGGGATTAAAGTATGATTTAGGCATCTAGTTACGCCTCAACACTACTTTCCACCCTTAGACAGATGGGAAGAAATAGTAGACTATCCATACATTGGAGGATATGTTGTGGGTATGCATCTTAGAATTTGGAAGATCTTGGGTACATCACCCACCCTTGGTAGAGTTTTCTTATAATGATAGTTATCACACTTCCATTGGTATGGATCTATTTGAGGTGTTGTATGGGTGACCATGTCATTCTTTGTTTCGCTGGATAGAGGTTGAGGAGACAATTTTTCTTGGTCTAGACGTGGTATAGAGAACAACACAAAAGGTTCATCTTATTTGTGAGAGGATGAAAGAGGCATTGGACTAATATAATTCATATGTAGATCACAAGAGGAGGCCCTTGGAGTTCGATGTTGGGGACAACATTTTTTTGAAGGTTTCCCCTCAATGTGAGAAGTGGGGGTTTAGTAGAGGGAGAAAGATTTTCCCTAGGTTTGTAGGACCCTTCAAGATGTTGGGATGAGTTGGATAAGTGGTGTAATTGTAGGCATTTCCACTATAGTTAGAGAGGATCCATGACGTCTACCACATCACTCAACTTTGTCAGTATCTTCACAATGAATCTCATGTCCTTGATTGGGGAGAGATGGATATTGAAGACAACGTGACATATGTGGAACAAATCCAAGATCAATGAGACAATGTGTTGTGTGGATGGACCATTCATTTGGTTTGTGTGTTGTGGAGGCATGGTGGCCTGTAGGAGAGTACTTGGGAATGAGAAACACATATGCATGCCCAGTACCCAGAGTTTTTTGAGTTTTTCCTTGTTTTTGTTTTTTTTGAAATGTAATGTTTGAAAATTGTTTTATGAATGAGTTGTATATTCCTTGGTTTAAAATATGAGTGGTAATACTGACATGTATAAAGGGGAGGAATTGATTCCTAATCAAGATGCATTAATTATGATGCGATTAAACTTGTGAGGGTGAGTCAGTTCCACCCAGAGTGGATAGTATATTGACATGGAGGGTTATATTCTCAGGTTTGTGTGTTTGAGATGACGTGGTTGTTGTGATTATGTGTTGGGTTTTGTGGTCGTTTTTATTGGCATGTTCAGCTAGTGGTAGTGCTCAGGGAGTGACGAGAGTTTTGAGAGGTATCTAGAGGGGCAATTTTCTAGACCACTCCACTCTTTTCTTTTGGGTTGGTTTTGGATTCTTAAGGATGAGAATCATTTGAGAGGTATCTAATGTAATATTTTGTTCCTTACCAGCCTGTTACTTTGCAAGTTTGGTCATTGGAAGTTCTTGGAGGAGTCTTGGAGGTAGTTTACCCAAGTTTGGTTGTTAAAGGTTGGAAGTAGGGAGGTGACACGTCGTGCAACTAGATTTCATGGTGTAAAGTTTGGTTTCGTAGCTTGTCTTGGAAAGCTTCATGACATTCATACTTTTACACGTTGTGAAAGAGGGATTCACAATGTGTAATATTTCATGGTTTTTAAAAAAAAAATCGAAAGGCGATGGTTTTTTCGGTGGAATTATACCTCGAGGGATTACATGGAAAGAAAGGGTATTACATGCCATGTAATAACCCACTTTTGTAATGTTTTAAATGTTTTTACAGCCACTAGGGTTATCAAAACCTATAGCTGAAGCAATTTATTCTCTACCCCAGGAAACCCGACAACCCCTCTTCAGTGTTTTGAAGGTTCCTTCACCAAGGATTAAATATTAGCTTCTCCCCTTTGATCTTTAGTGATCCATCATCAATCTAAGGTTCATTCTTCCTCTGTTCTCACGGTTTATACTAGTTTGGCCTCTCTTTTCCTCCTATTATTCTTGACATGTAATGGAGGGTGTTCTTCATCCATTTTAATGTGTTCTTATATCAGTTTTGTTGGTGTAGTGGTGATGAGGCATCCTCAGATGGATGCAAATATTGTAGGAGGGGTAATCGGAGGACCGTTACATGATCTGTTTCTATTCAAATAATGTTGACACCCCTTATAGGTAGGGATTCCCTTGTCTCTCTTTATTTTTGCATCATGTGGGATGGGTTTTTCTTTTGTTAACCTTGGATTATGGTTGTGTCAGCTTAATTAGAGATAAAGAACATGATAATTGAATTGAAAGGGTATAAGGGTTTAATGCATGATTTTCGTAGCTTTTCTTATTACTTGTGATATTGTGATTATAATGGTTGAACGCCCCACTGAAAATGGTGTCCATTGGTGTATTTTTTTTGCACTAGTTATATCTATTGTGGGTGCTTCTTTGGTTGTGGTTTTTATGGTATCACCCTAAATGAAAACTGGTAAATCACATACACCCAGCTAATGAACGGATGCCCCAAGATTGTACAACTTCTTTGATAACCCCTAAATTAACAAGAAGAACTAAATAATGGATTCCTTATTAAATCTAGAATTTATATTTTGTTTGGTTTGTGTGGTGATATGGTTGTGAGCATGGTTGTATGTTGTGTGTGGGTTTCTTGGTTGTGAATGGTGGGATAGTTTGAAAGGTGTGATGGAATCTCAGGTTGGGAGATTGATTGGTTATGGAATGGATGAGCAGTGTTGTGTAGCGGGGCTACAATTAGGTTGTCCTTTGATGGTGTTTCTGTATGTGATCGAGAGTTAGGGACTTGGTTTGATGGGTATGGGTAATTTTCCCAGATTTTCTCTATGTTTATCCTTGGTTGTGTTTCTTTTTATGTGATGTTCTTGGTAGTTTCTCGAATAGTAATGGAATAGAGGAATAAATAATTGATTAATAAAGTTTGATACTTGTAATGACCTGAAATTTTAAATGAATTTTTGTTTCCTTTTTTGTGAGTTATTTTAGTTTATACTCAAAAAAACTGCATTCTTTAATTAATGATGTGAGTATAATTAAAATGATACCATTGGGTTTCGACTATTATATGACCATTGGTCAATATGACCGTTAGAAACTAAATGTTGTGATTATTGTCTATAAATACAAGTGATCTTGATTAATTAATATAGAAAGAAGATTTGATGGCCCCATCCAGTAGTCTCGGGCCAATCGAAGCCCATCTGACAGAACTCGGGAAGGAGGTAGCACCTTTGGGCTTTGCTCTAGACCAAACTCAAGTCGAACTTCATCATGTGAAGCTGGAACAGAATCGCCTTCACGAGAAGTTCAAGATGATAGAAATCACTACTCAGGCAATGTTGGTTGAGCCACCCCAAGATTCTATCACCCTAGGACACCTTACTCTTAGGTCCTATACTGGTGTTATAAGGGGTTATGTAACGAGATCGTAACTACCTTGTGTAATCCTTTGATTTAAATAAAAAATATGATGTCTTCTTATGGTGAAGTTTGTGAATTTTAAAATGTCCGGATAAAAATAGTATGCATATTTTTGATGAATTCTAGAAAAAAGATATTTTAAAATATTTATGTAAACCTTAAATAATTAATAATGTGTAATGATTTTCAAAAAATGGTCTTCTACAGCTGTGTTCAGTATGAAATTTAGAGTTTAATAAGATCAACTTAATTTTTGGTGAATAGTAAATTATGAAAAGTGATTTTATGCTTATGATTAGTAATTTGACCAAATGGATTAAGTAACTTCACTTAAGAAAGTATTAATATAATTTAGACACCTTGATTAAGTAATATGATTCAATAAAATAGGTAAATAACTGTTTCAGAAATTATTGGTTAAGTATTAGTTTTTTTGGGTGAATAGTGTTTTTTATTTAAAAATTAAATTTAAAAATATTTATAAAAATATTTTCATAAAATGGAGTTCATTTTTTAAATCAGGGCATCGATATTTGGTTAAGGTGAATTTTTGGGATTTTTCTGAAACATTTGAATTTTCAATGAATAGTGTTTTTATTTAAAAATTAAATTAAAAATATTTAGAAAATTATTTTCATAAAATGGAGTTCATTTTTGAAATAAGATCATCGATATTTGGTTAAGGTGAAATTTTGGGATTTTTCTGAGAAAATTGAATTTTCAGTGAATAGTGAAAATACAGTTTTTAAGTTTTAGGTGTTTAATGACATCATTAAGGATGTAATAATTATGTAATAATTCTAGTAGACTTATGAATAGTAATATAAGTTATGAGTTTTACCAATTGGCCAATACCATGGGAAAATACCATGGGAAAGCCCATGGTTTTTCCAATACCACTGATGAGGTGTCCCTTGGCCATTAATGACTTATCCCCTCACTTCTCCTATAAATACCAAACCTTTCCCTCATTATTTTCATTTACAAATACTCCTAAATGAATTTATGGTCTCCTTACCTCCCAAGGAGTCCTCCCAAGGTTCCCTCAAGCCTCCCAAGGTGCCCTCAAGCCTCCCAAGGTCCCGACCTTCAAGCTTTTGAAGTTACTCTTCAAGGTAAGGGATCCTTTCACCCTTCTTTTTAAGTCATGACTTCCTTTATGTTGCGTCTTATATTTTCCATCTCTTTATGTTGAGGTTATGTTATTATATTTTCTTATTACTATCCATTTCATGTCCAAATGATGAGAGACCCTTTCTTCTCTCATCAATTTGTTTTCTGAATTTTTATGTGACGCCGTTAGGCTGCTGAATTTCTCGTAAAAGAAATCACATCTTTTCTTTTCTTTCATGTTTCTTTTTCGAGTGGTATGTCATTAAAATATCTATACCATGATCTTATTCAGTACCCATACTATATTATGAATTATTTTTGAGTGGGTGACCCTTGTCCCCTCTCTTTTCAATATTTTCTAAAAACCATGCTATATAGCCGTTATGCTTCAGAAATTTCATCTCAAAATTTCTATTTCTTTCTCTCAAGAAATTCCCTTGTATATTTATGTGAATACCTAGACCTATTTCATTTCTATGGGTGTTCATAAATATATAAATATGATATATTTGATTTTGGAATTGACATACATATAATCCTCACTCCCTTTCCATGGGTTATAAATGATATAATGGTCTTATTTTTAAGAGCTTTTAAAATGTCACGATTTGAAATGAAACCCATTTATTTTATTCTCTATGGGTTATTTATGAAATGTTTGATTATGATCTATGTGGATAACATGTAATTAAAGAAATATTAACGGTGCGCCCTGATATCTCTCTAATGCATTGGGTAAAGAATTAATCTCTAGAGATGACAAGTTTTACGATACCTTGGTGAATAACCTTGGTAATATTTATGACACCTTGGGGATGGACCTTGGTGATATGTTCATGAATGTCTAAATTAAATGTTTTATCCACATATTCAAGTTATGTTTCAAGTTATTTTCATTATGATGTTCCTATACTTCCATTTCTCATATCTTTCTGTTGTTATTCAAGTTCTTATTGATATCACAAATACACTAATTCCCTTGTTTACACTTACTGGGCCTTCTGCTCACCCTTTCCTTTGATTTATGTCTCCAAGATATGAAAGGCATTAATTTTACTTAGGATGATCTTATGATGAAGCCTTACAAGTGGATTAGAATAATTTTTTATGTTGTATTCAAGTTTTATTGTTTCTGATTTCCAAGACACTAGACTTTAAAGATCCTCTATATGTAAAATGTAATGAAAAGTTATGTATTAAAAAGGAAGGATGACATAATACTAACTTGGGTTGGTTTGGTTAAATTAATTAATAAATTAATTATGAATAAATAATGGTAATGGTTTAACAAAATTGTTTGGTAATTGGAAAGAAGTTGTGGATTTTTGTGTAGTGATTGCATTCAAAGGTAGCAGCGATGTTGGTAGTATTGTGAGTTGGTTGTTTTTTTATAACCCATAGGTTGGGTAGGAGTGATTTTTATTATATCTATATATACATTTATTTTCTTTGTGATTTTTATATGCACCCACCCTAGTTTAGGACTATGTGCTGAACACCCCCATCGTCATGGGGGAGGGTGTCTTTCCCAAACATCCCAGTGGAGGGATGGATGGACAACCACCTACTCTTACATACTCCTTCCAAGTGGTGGTAGCCCAAGATTCTTCAGGTAGGTTGTGTTTTTTGGGGCCCAAGTGTGTGCGGGTGAGTTGTGTTTTCCCAGGTGTCTTTGGGATGATATGTGTTGTGTTTTTCTAGGTGTCTTCGAGATGAGATGTGTTGTGCTTTCTCAGGTGTTTTTAGGATGTGATGTGGTATGTGGCCCAGGTGTCTACGGGCAAGATGTAATGTGGTATGTAGCCCAGGTGTCTGTGGGAGAGACATGGTTGTGAGGACCAACTTTGTGTAGGTGGGATTTGATGTGGTATGTAGCCCAAGTGTTTACAAGAGAGATGCAGTTTTGAGGCCCAGGTGTGTGTGGGCGGGTTGTGATGTGGTGTGTTCGGAAGAGGTGGGGGTGCCATGATGTTTTCTATTAGGATATGAGAGCATCTAATCAGTGGTAAATTGGTGTAGGTTACCCTATTATCGATGTACATTATATTAATTTACTTTACTTTCATTATTTGGTGAGCGTACCTTGGTGAGGTTGGGGTGCTTGGTATACCTGCTTAGGTGTTGTTTGGTTCTTCTATTTTCTCACTTAGTAATTATTATGATTATTTCACATGTTTATGAGATACTTTGGTTTTCCTATTGATCATAATTGTATGCTCAACTTATGTATATAAAATTATTTTCAGGTTTCCAGGAGGAAATCACGGACTGTACTATAGTTTACTAGCTCAGATCTTAACAGTTGTTGTGCCGCTGCCTATCTTTACTTTTGGTACTTACTTTGGAGAATTTTGTTTTGTATCAAAACTATTTTAAACATGCATGTGGGATGGATTTGGATTTCTTTTATATATACACCTTATATTTGTTTTGGGATAAAACATCTTATCTTCTGATCTTGTTTCTTTAAAAAAGAAAAATGCCTCCCATTTTGTGAGACTTGTATACCTTTGGTATTAGTCGCCACCTCAGGGCCTACTGGAGGTGAGACTCGGGGGGTTATTATCACCATTTCTTTATTTCTAGCCCAGGAGGGGCATCTTTGGAAGGAGGGTTCATAACAGTCATTGATTCCAAATAATTTAAAATAATAATAATTATTAAAAAATTATTTATTTAAAAAAATGAAAAAAATCATTTAATCAATTTATAATTAATTAAACAAAATAGTTGAAAAAAAATTCCTTTAAAATGCTATATAAAATTTAAAAATATTATGAAAGGATTTAAAAATTTAACATAGTATTTTAAAATGGTTTATTATACTTTATAATATATTATTTTAAATGAAAAAGTTTTAAAAAAACATTCAATGTATTCATATAATAAAATAATTTCATAAAATTGATGACATTAATAAAATTGATATTTTTTACTATTCATCTAAAAAATGATTATTTTATAAAAATATCAAAAATACATCCTAAGATGATTTCATTGTGAGGAGTTCAAAAATGAATTTTACTTTATGAAATTTAAAATTCTAAAATTTTTAAATTTAACTTTTTAAAATAAAATGTATAATATAACGAAAATAGTTTTTATTCAAAATAACCTTTTTAATATTAACTCATTAATTATTTACCTTATAAAGGTAATAAATATTAATTATTTACCATAGTAGTGTTTATTATAGCTTCATTAATAATTTATCATTAATATTTTGTACTTTTTTTATGTTGGGTGTAGTGTGTGACTCAAGTTATAAAACAAAGTGTGTCTTTTAAAGGGTTAAAAATCCCAGGTTGTTACATTGTTTTCAATGATTATCATTGAATCCCCTTACCTTAGAGCATTTTTTTGTATAATTTTAATGTTACTTATAGTTGAAACATTTTACTATTGGCTAGGTTTTGATCAAAACTTTCTTTTCTTCTATCACATTAGTGGGCTTCTTCCTCTCCCTTCGATGTTGATTAGTCAGATGCCCCTCTTTTCCACACTTGAAGCATCTCATTGTTTCCTTGGGATAGTTTCCATGATGCTTCTTACCACACTTTTTACACATTGGTAGTTGGTTTCTCTTTCCTCCATGGTATGTATCTATTGATTTCTCTAATTAAACTCCATTTTACTTTTTTTTATCTCTATACCCTAAAGACCACTTAGAATCACTAATATTCATATCTACCTTGATTTAAAAATGAAAAGTCTCTTCATAGATATCAAAGTATTATATCACTAAATATTTTCATAGAACTAACTTTAATTCATTAAATAATCATTCCACCTTACTTTTGGGGTCGATGAAAAGGTTGGAAGAATGCCATGAAATCCTTAGGAATTTTTCCTCATAAGCCTTGATAGACTCATGTTCATTTTTATTCAATCCAAAGAACTAATTCTCCTTTTTAATATGGAGAGTTTAGGGAAGATATTTATTGAGTTTTTTTATTGAATAATTATTATTCCATGGATTTAATTTTCTTCTTGTGTTTCATGTTATTGATAAATTCCCACCAGTGATTGGATTCTCTCTCTTGGATATAGACAACCAGTATGACTCTCTCTTGTTCATATCATTAGAGGATAGAGAATATATTCTCAATGGAATTAGTACACTATTCCTCAATGCTGGTATCAATATATCTACTAAAGGTAAGATAATTTTATCATAAAGTACACAACCACAACTTTATCTTTCTTAGAGAAGTAGTTTGTTCCACACAATTCAAGTTATTATTCATAACTTGATTCAGTTGATCTATTAATATTATGAAGTCCTTAGATCCTACTCTCATCAGGTTAGTAATCTTACTATTATAATCATAACATTTCCTTTCACATTATTTTTTGGCATTATTCCTCATATTTATCACCATTAACAAAAATAAAGGAAATTTGGGGATGATAATACTTTAAAAAATAATCATATAAACTGGGAAACTATGAACTTAGAAGTAATAACTTATAAATTACATGTATATCCAAAATTATGAGTCTCTAGATTTTAATATAGGTTATCCATGTTAATTTTCCTATTTGGTTTTTATAACCTAACAATCTATTCAATTCCTTCATAATGGTTTATAAAGAGTTCTTGAATTTACTAAATCATATCCCCCAGGAGTGTCAAATCAGGTGTGCGGCCATGCCTATTTTTCATATACTAGGTACAGGTTGAGTTAATAACCAATGATACTTTTTATGGTTATTACCCCTAGGTACATCTGTGCAAGATCCAAATCTACTTGTAGTATCTAGACATTGATTTCATTTCTTGGAAACCACTCTCTCTATAATTTACAAAAATTCCAAGATGTTTTCCTATACTTAGACTTATCTCTAGTGTTTTAACTAATGTATCCTTTTCATAATACCTAAAAATAACTAGATGTTTTTTTGATACCAACTATAGTGTCTCATACATATTACATATATTATTACATGATTTTTAACATAAATATCCACAAAAAATAACCCAAGGATTCATAGTCCTAGTGTCTTTACAATACTATGTTTATATTACATAAATATTGAATAAAATTAAAAAAAAATATTTTAATCTCCCTTATAAGTTACTAAATCCTTTTAAGCTTCTATAATTACATAGGATAACCTGGGGAATGCATAAAGAAAAGGGGTGATCTATAAAGCCCAGTAAGGGAATAATCATGATAAAAAGTCATAACATATGAGTCAAAAGGTATAACATGATATCATAAAATACAAGGATCAAGAATAATCATAAGGGAGAATGAAATAAATAATATGGTATCATAATATCATGGTAACATAGGAATTTTTTATTAACATAAAACATGAATAAGCATAAGTCAAGGCCCACTACCAACACAACATAACATGGTGGATAGGGTCCCATCATGAATTAAGTTTACTCCTTAATCCCATAAAAATAATATCATGATATATAAACATTAACTAATTAATTTGAGTTCTATTTTTGTGATTCCACCTTAATATGTACATGCATATGTGTGCCACATAATATAATCAAACATATGGCATAAGGATAAGAAATACCAAGGGATAGTAATGGGTTACATAATATTTCCTCAAAGCACATTCAAAAAGTATTTCATAAATACTAAAAAGAGAGGAGGGAATTGAATATTATGGATGTTAATATTTGAATCGATAAGAATATATCTTAAATATGGAGTTTATTTGAAGAAACAATTATGAGAAAGGGTAGAGAATTGGGTATATAAGTGAACCTTTTAAAACTGTGTTGTTAAGGAATCGAAAAATTACTTTTAAAGAAGGAAAGAATATGAGATTTTATTTAAAAAAATAGGTTAAAATGGTTAAATATAAAATAGTTCCTATTTTATGAAATCCTGAATAGGTAAAATAATTTAAAATAATATTACATTGAAGTATTAAACGATATAAAAGTTCCTCTAAATCAGGTTTGATTTCAAATAAGGTATTAGGAAACAAACATAAAGCATATACAACCCCAGAAAAGAAAGGTGGAATAAGATATGTATATATGTAAGAGATATATATAAATAATTTATAACCATTCCATAAAATTAAATATATATATAAATTTAGTTTGAGAAAAAAAGGCATAACTCGAATAAAAGAGGGTGGTTCGGAGAGTTCCCTTACCTTAGGTCTAGATTCATTTTGTACTTCCCCTTAACTTCATTATTAATGAATTTATATTTATTAAAAACTTTATTTATAACAATATTCAACTATATTTGGTTTTTTATTAAGATTTTATGTTATTTTATGGTCATTCAGTTGAGAGGTTGAGTATGTATTCACTGTCCCAAGGTCATTTGTTTCATGGTTCTAAGGTCGCATCACTTGTGGATGATTGTGGAAATTATGTATAAAATGGTTACATAACTCAAAAATTATAATGGTATGTATTTAATATGTTTAAATAAGTTAAAAATGTCCTTAATATAAAATATTATTCAAAAATAATAATGATTCATAGAGTATAGGTGTTATTGTTATACGTTTAGTTCATTTTGGAAGGTTTTCCGACCATGATGAACTTGTTGGGTTTCATTTAATATTATATAAATATATCCATTCTTGAATGTTAAATTAAATAAAATATACTTATTTAGATAATTTTAAAACATAATATTTTAATTTAAACTATCCATGAAGGTGGTGCTGGAATAAAAAAACACAAGCACATTTTTTATGGAGGTGGTGAACCGAACATATTGTGAATAATTTTTCCATTTTAGAATGAAAATATAAGAGGTTGGATAATAGATATTCCATTAAAATAATAAATTTCTAATATACTTATGATAAATGAGTAATTATGTTATGTTAACAACTTGTTATGGTGATTTTTAGTGAAAATTGAGATTGGATAACTATTCTACAAATGACTATAAAATAAAATATGCATCTATCCACTAAAAAAATAAATTCTCATGTACAATTTTGTTATTATTTTTATTTTAAGTAAAAAAATTATTATTTATATGAAAATTAATTCAGAAGTTTTGGAAAACAAAATGAAGACCATTTAAATATGTTATCCACTACTTAAATAGGAACTTGGGTTTGAGTTTCCATTTTATTTTGAATATTTTTTATGGTTGTCTTTGTTATCTTTATAAGAAGTTGAAAATTAATAGTGATTGAACACATTATAAAATATCTAACACCACTACCCACTATTGTGATTTTTTTCTTAATAAATCCATGCCTTTTTTCTAAACTCTAATATTAATTGCCTTAAATTTTGTTAAGTGTTGAACTAAAAGCTATTTTGATATTAACGGAAATTTATTAAATATTTTTTCTTGGTTGAGTCAATTTTGAGGGATCCCCTTGATTTTTAAAAAATGGGTTTAAATGATTTTTGATATCTGATATTTCCCTTGACTTTGAATTTCAAACATCCTTATGAATTTGATTATTTTTTTAAACCCATTCCCATTGATGAGTATCCAAAATTATTTTCTCCATCCCATGAGGTAATCTAAAAAAATTTATATCTTCTTCCTCGTACCCTATTTCTTGAGTGAACTTGAGTTATGTTGTGATAATTAGAACACGGTGTTTGTATCTTTCAAAGATTTTGAGAATGAAGGAGTATAATAATGTAATTAGTGTGTATTTTTATCAAACCCTTTGAAATAAACTTGAGACCTACCTTGTAACGAACTAACTCAAGCTGACTCGACCTAATATGCCACTAGGCCAGAATGGAATTCTCAACCCCAAAGGGTTGGAAACTAGTTAATAAGCATCAAAGGATACACTCTTGGGAATGATTTCACCCTAAAATTAGAGTTAGTAAACAATGATTTTTTTTTTCAAAAAATCCATTATAGAGTGTCAAAACATTGGATGTCTATGTAAAATATGATAAGAAAATAAAAATAAAAATGAGAAACAAACAAGTTATAACAAATAAATATGATTCAAATCATTTTTAATATGCAACATCATCTATGAATAAATATACTATAAGTTCCACCTAAGGAAAATGAATAATAATAAAATAAAGGTCATCTTGGTCAGTACATCCACATCCCAAAATAAAAAGAAACTCAAACCATACTACAAGAACACCTCCATGTAACCCAAGGTTTCTCACCACATACTAACTCACTCATTAAAGAACCAAAAGAGATATAACCAATCCAAATAACCCAACTTGAACCTATACGAAACATGAGAATAGGATACACACACCCATATTGTGCATGAAAGGTGTTAGCAAACAAGCCATATAGGATCCCACCAAAGAGTCTATGAAATTTCTTTAGTTAAATAGTCTTTAAATTATAGTTTTAAATACTTTAAAATATAAGGTTTTCCATTTTATTTAAATACATAATCCAAAAATAACATCTTTCTATTTACCATGTTAAATAAATCTTTCCCTTTAATACAAATCCATTGAAAAATTTTTACAATCCAAATCATAACCTTTGATTTCTTGAAAACTAAATAAAAACCATTTCAAATTCATTTCAACACTTTTCATAAAAACTCGTCCACATACCAAATATTCTTCTATTATTATAAAACTAATTTTCAAAAACCACTTGTTAATACTATTTTGAAAACTAACTTGAGTGTAAATTAAAAAGGATAAAAACTTAATAAGCACCAATATAAATCAAGGCATATGAAAAAATGATAATATAAATGGTGTTGTGACCAAGATAATAACAAGGGAATATAAATATTCATGGAGTGATAATATCTTACATAGAACCACCAAACAAATAAAAAGTGGCATAGGCTATACCATAGGTCATAATGTGAGATGATCCCAATAATACTATAAAAATATGACCAATTTTTAGCCTGCATGGCATCCTAAAAAAATAAACAATCCACCCAAAATACCCACATAGGCCTCATAAAAGGACACACACCTATATAGAAAAATTCATACAACTAGGATACACTATCTAGTATATGAGAAAACCAGTATAGCATGAATCAGGATCTCTCACTTAGTTTCCCGGGTTTCCCATGACCAATATAAATTGGAGGTGAGAAAAAATTAAAAAATTATCAATGAATACAAAAAGATAGTATAAATAATAAATCTCACCTCACCTCTATCCCCCTCACATGGAATAACACCTTAAACATAATAAAGACACTACAAATCATACACAACCCACAAAGGGGAGGAACAAAAACATGGGGAATAAATGAGGGTTTATCAATCATCAACCCATATTCTTTATAAAGTTTTTATAGGGCCTTTTAATAATTATGGCTCATAATTACAAGTCATTTCCATCTCTTAAAAATTACACTTTTAAATATTCTTTAGAAACTGAAGCTCCCAGATCTGTGTAAGATCACCGAGAGGTGGATGAGTGAATCAGTTTTCACTTTATTTTATGAATTGTTATTATAACTTAACCTCTAAAACTTGTTAAAGTTATCAATCCACTCAAATATATATCTCAACCTCACCTTATATGTAGTAAATATAAATTGAGAGATCAACACATGATATTTATAAGGTTTTATAAATGTGACCTAATCCTTTCCATGTTGGTTATACCCCCAGTATGTATTCTCCACTAAACACTTCTTCAGGATTGTAAAGGAACATGAACCAACAAATTCTATACCATATTAATTATTCCTCTAGTTGACCCTGGTTATACCCACCAATGA
This sequence comes from Viscum album, assembly GCA_963277665.1. NCBI lineage: Eukaryota > Viridiplantae > Streptophyta > Magnoliopsida > Santalales > Viscaceae > Viscum > Viscum album. The sequence goes on along the minus strand of OY728153.1, from coordinate 1,349,146,875 downwards.
CCAACTATTCTACTATAGTTGGTTATACCCCATCCCACCAATTTTCTTTATTTTTTCATCTTCCTTCTTGACTGGTTATACCCCTAACTACAAGCTTCTTAAATAAATGGTTATACGCCCTAGTCACAAGATCTTATTTTTTTATTTTTTAATATAGTGTAGAAAGATCTTCTTCTTCAGATGGTCCTCCTCCACAAGCGAGTCAGATCTCTTTTGTCTTTGTACAACTTCTTCGAGATCTTTAATATATATTTTAAAATACTATTGGTCTTGAAACTTCCTCCTGATCTTAAAAATCCTAGATATACTCAAACCTCAACAACAATTTTTCATCTGGTAATAATATGTCCAGTATGATGTGTCTGATACTCCTTATTCTGGTGTGCCTCGATCTATTGTGCCTACGTATGGTACTGCTTCTATCTGATGTAAGTATATATGATGAACCTTAGTATGATGAACCTCATTCTGATACTCTTCTATCTTATTCGCCTCAGTATCATACTCTTTCTTCATTCAGTACTTAATTTATCTAGTAATTCTCTATATGGTGGATCTCTATCTACAAATACTCTATATAATTCTACTCTTCATCAACCAAGTAGAATCTTTGTTGGTAACTCATGCTACACTCTCAAAAAATTCATTAATTTCACTCTTCACGATAATTGCAGTAGCGAAAGCAGCACTTTGTAATGAGACTAATCCTATTTATATACCCATACTTTCTCCAAAAATAATGGAATAAGTGTGGGTTAAAATTTAAATTTCCCACTCAACTCAAATTTCATTTTACTACCTTCAAAACTTATGAAAATCTAAACCAGCATTCTTCATTAATGTTTCCTCAAATATTAGTGTCAAATTTAACATCCAGATCTAGAGACCGGTTGATGGGTACCCCATCTTGGTCTGTCACATGACCTTAGGTGTGATTCCTTATACATAAGAGGCTACTGACCAGCAGTGGGGGTCTAATTTGGTACTTTGATGAGTCTATACCCCCATATTACAGTTCATAATAATAATAAAATAATAAAGTATCAAACACACTAGAGTCTGCATAAGTAATAAATAATTTAAAAATCTATAATAAAATTAAATGCATCATAGAACTTGAATGATCATGTTATACACATCACTTGGTTTCCCACTGATCTGAACACATATATAAGTTAAATAAACTAAATATAAATTTATAGGAATAATCTTTCAAATCCAATCCATACCACATACCCAATCTCCAAAAACTTTTCTAGTTACACTAACCTGATCATAAGACTCCACGTGAGTGTCTCTACTCAATAATGCAACACTGGGCCTCCTCCCTAGCCACTACACTATGTGATCAACCTATAAATAGACATCAGGTATGCACATAGACTGAGGTTCATGTACCATGTGTGAGAAATGAATCTCAGTAGGCCACCCCAAATGGTTAACCTATAGCCTATAGTTATAAGTATATGATCATGCAATATTACCAGATTAATTGACAAATAACTAAAATAAAATAAATAAATAAAACTACCATTAATCCTATTGTATGTGACCTCAATTTACCATACCTACTTTATCCAGTGTAGGGGTGTCTCTAAGCATGTCACGATGAATGTGCCACCATATATATAACAAATCCTAGGGTATAACCCAAGAATCCCACTACTCAAGATCAAATAGTCAATAATTCACTATGAAAGGATCAACAAATAGATCTCAAGTGTCTTGTAAATCTCCCTAAAATCTATGTGTGATGAATGACTCAAAGAAAATTCTTGGAATATAATGAAATCAATTAATCAAAATTCATCCCCATGTTACCATGCCAACCAACTGAAACTCAAGAATCCAAGATATCTCGATCAGAAACACATAATGTTATTAGGTTTGACTGGATGGATACTAGGGGTGACATAGTAATATTCTCATAATAATAATAAATATCATAATTATTCCCCAATTCTATATAGATAGATCCTATAAAGGATAGGTATCCTATAGACTCATAGCATCCAGTGTGTCCCATACATACCCAAGGTAAAATCCTGGTGTCCTGGGATTTCATCACATGGATCACAATTGGATCATAGGATACACATTGGGGATCCATAATGACATCAACCATCCAAGCCATACCACATCAGTATCACATTAGGCCTAATGTTTGATCCCAAGAAACGCCTTTGGGTATCCCCAACATCATCATCGCATCTCAGCAATCCCATCATCTAGGCCCTAGGGATCACATCTTGGAATCCCCAAATTCACCCTCACAACTCATCAGGCCTAGAGGTAGGGTCCTAGGAAGTACATCTACACATCCATCACTACATCAACAGTAACTATGTGAAAACATAAATAAAATAGAGGGGTTGGTCGAATGCCTAAACCCATCACCACCACCATAGCCCCTTGGGATCACATGTTCCACATGGTTTATAAGGTGTCACCCACTACTATCTCTACCAAAGACTATAACGCACCCTCTTAGGGTCAATAATTCATTAGGGCACCCATTGGGGTCCTCTAATTCAATAAATAGAAGAGGTGTCCCATTTGGGATCCCCATTCACAAGTGGTAATTTAAACCAATTCCCATCTCTTGGGGGTAACTCACCCCACAACCTAGCCTATAATATCTCATAGCCTCACATAAGTAATAGGGAAAATATCATATGGGATATGGCCTCAGGACTATCTCCTCTGTAAATCACTCTAGGATGGGATGAAAACCCAAATTATACTCTTACTCAAGTCATAAACAAGTCCCAAAAACTAGGGTATTGTCTCATGAATTCAATAGCCAAGGGACTTATAATTCTTATATTAATTCATCCCATCATTATATTTATCCTTATCTAGGTCTCATAACATGTCCACCATAAGATACCTTTGAATCATTTTACTAAGGGAAGAACCTCTCCATTATACCCACTCACTATAAATAACCTCTTAGAGGTCCTCAAAACACCCTAAGGGGTCCAATATCATGTTCTATATAAAAAATTCTCAAAAAATACTCCTCTTATTTCTAATTTTGGATCTAGGGTGGAAAAAACTCTCAAATCCATCAAAGGGGTAACAAAGGAGTAGTACACAGTGTATACTCCAAAATCTCCACCCTTTCCACGTACTTCTACACACCCTGGATACACCCCAAGTCTTACCAAGTACTAATATACAGATTGGGTACACTCAGGGTCTATTATTATAGTATTACACAACCTGTGCACACCTTGGGTCTAGCCATGTACTACTACATGGCCTATGTACACCTGGGATCTGGATGCGTACTACTACATGGACATGTCCCCCTCACATGGGGTGTTTTCCAAGTACTCAACCACATGTTCATGTACCACTACATGGTGTGTACTTAGATTATATGACGTGTAGCCAAAAAAATACATCCTCCCAAAATATAAAGAAAACATGCCATGTTTTACTATAACCACATGTCATGAGATCTAGTTTTCCAAATGGGAAACTCTTGAGATCCCCCCAAAACCCCTGTTCAGCCCAAAATAACCCCAAATCTACCCCCATGGCATGCTCAAAAAACCATAAATGGATTTAATTTTTTTTAACTAATATACAGATATTTTTAGCTAAAAATGGAAATATTACCTACCTCTAAGTGAAAACTGCTTGTGTTTCGATCTGATATGTGCTCTGCAGCTGCCGCACGACGATTCGACACAACCCAATCTCTATAGTGCCACCTCCATCTCCCTATACCTATCTATCAATCAAGGTGAAGGGAATAACCAAGGGGGAGTTCAAGTAAATTAATACAATAAAGGACTAAAGAAAAAATAAAAGAAAAATAAAATGAAGAAAAGTGAAAAGGAAAAGGAAAAAAGAAAACAGGGTTCGACCCCGATGCTCGACACAAGGTTATGCCTCACCTAGGAAAAACTCCCCATTATTCACTCAAACACTTAGTTTAAATCTCAATTTGATGCTCCATTAAAAATATATCACCATCTAAATGTGCATGAATTAAATAATATTTAATTAATTAAATATTAAATATTCTACCAAAATTAAAATGGCTCAGAATTTAATCAAACTCTTGTCCTAGAGTAAACACTCTATTTCAGACAAACAGAGTGGTCTGAGAAATTATCTAAGATCATATAGACGTGAAAATGACCATTTTACCCCTCAAGTACATTCTAAAACCAAATATTCAAATTTTCTATCATTTTCACAACCCCTAAAAACATGGGGTTTTATAGTCTCCCCATCATAGTACTTATCATCCTCATTAATATTTAGTGGTCTTCCAACCAAACAACCTGACCCACCTCAATCATCAATTAATTTGAAACTCATTACACTCTACTCTAAAATGAAAACCAAGTTTCCTCTACACAACTCCCAATACATGGTTTATAATCCATCAAAGTTCAAGATACTACTTTCCACTATCAATAAACTACCCAGAAGGTTCCAAAACATGCCCATCATTCTTGAGATGTCATAACATCACCCACAATTCATCACCAGGTTCATGGTGCTCCACACTATAAAACTCAACCCATAAAGGTTGACTTTGATCCATAGTTTTCCCCACCATGAGAACCACCTATAAAAACAAATCCTTAGTTGTCCATCGACCTTCTCGATGTGGTTCCCACTATATCCTTATCCCTCCCTACACGAGGGTCATATCACCATGACTAATATAGAACTCCCCATAATAAGAGTATCCTTATCATCACATCCTTAAAACTATATTCATGATCATCACATCTCATTTTTTGTTTGTCACTGAATGCCATGACTAGACATAGCCAAACCGATCACACCTGAGTGCCAATGTGAACACATCAACCTCTCATTCCCATCCCACCGAGAATAGAAACCACTATTCTCAAAAAACTACTTAAACAATGATTTCATCCTCCAATGGACTATGGTGTCCTACCCACCATAAGGCCTTACTTATACTACTCCTTCATCACAGCCTCATCAAATTCATCCATAAACATATTCTTACTACTCCTCATGATCCACACTCATCAAATCCTGTCAAAACTCATTGGCCCTCAGATCACAGACATTTATCACTGATTCCAATTTAAATAGAATCGCTTGTATCCAACACATGAACTTCCTCTATCTCATCTAAAAATAAATGGGTGTAAACTATACTACTTCATTCTTGATAAAACTTGACTCATGATCCTATGAGTCACGTGTCATAAAAATTAGGCCTTCTCACTTAAACATTGGTCATTCTACTTGGCATGTCCATTTCAACCAACCAGATCACCCTTGGAACTCCTCTTTATAATTGGGTACTTCACTTGTTCCATGGTCTGCATCATGATCACCCACTAAATGGGAATCATCTCAATACCACAGGCTTCCATCTTTACTCTAACCATCCACCACCTAGAGTTGTAAAAAAACTAAAAGGGTCTACCCATGCTCTCACCATAAAAAAATGTATTCATTAACAATAAGTTTGGGCACCCAAATAGTCATTCCCTTCAAAACTAGCCTCAATAACATGGAACTCCCTTTTCCTCACATTCTAAGGCTCCATCACTCATGGTGTTTCTCACAAAAAAGAATACCAAGGCATCACTACACCTTTATCATGTCATTGATAACACCTCTTGTGAATTGATCTCAACTTGTGGCATTTACCCATACCTATCCACCTCTAAGGCACTCATAAGCATGGGATAACCCCCATTATGGGTTACCCCCAAATTTCATTAATCATTGACTCACCACTATCCTAGGTTGAAACCTAAGGTCACTAGGACCAACCACTTATCTTATAAACTAGGTATCATGTATATGTTATCACTCAAAAGATTTAATCCATGATCTCATATTAAAAAACCATGACATACAAGATGGTAAATTCCATCCTATGGGTCCCATTTCTATAATTACATCTCATGTGAACACTATTAGTCTACCCGGGCATCTATTCTCATTGATCATCCATACATAGGACTTCTCCATCAAGAATCCCAAACTCATTTTTCATCACCATGATAACTAACAACATCATTCTAAATGGTCTGTATTGGTCAAGCAGATTTATGTTCCAATCTATATGGGAAAACTTCATATAGGTTGTTATTGGAACTTTAAGTAGCGAAATTAGGATCAAAACAACCCACGAGGGGTTTCCCACTAAGGTATCATGTTCCTTATTAACCTGCTAGGTTCATTGCATGTCTCATGTACCAAGGGATTATGTTATCATCATCAATGAGAATCTCATTTTAGATCCACATGAAATTCCATTAAAAGGAAATGAAAATACAACTCATCCCAGCTGAGTAGAATGTCACCAAGTACATATACAGGAAAACATTTTATGAGTTTTTTCTAACAATTTAAACTAATGGTCCATGATCATCAGTGATAAAAAAACACACTAGAAGGATCCTATATTTCATGTGAACCCTACATTACTGATCATGATGCTTGAGATACCCATCATCTCTATGGGCCAAGAGAAAAATCAATAACTGGTCTCTTTCCAATAGGCCAAGAGTCATAAATTCAACAACTCATAAATCCAAACATCATGTGTGTCTCACTAGATGAAAATTTCCCCAAATGCAACATTTCATTAAAATAACAACAATACCATACCTACTAACCTAGACTTCCTACTTTCAGAGGTGTTCATGATGCATCAGCCTAGTATCCACCATAGGAACTAACACATCCCTCTATCACCTAGCTACTATGCCCTAAATAGTAATTCAAAAGAAAAAAATAGGAACGGATACCACTTTGTAATGTCCTAATATGGGGTCAACTTAACTAGTTCCCTGGTCTAGTTTTCCACATGACCTCAAGCATGCATCCTCATATTCTATAGGCCATCAACTAGTAGTGGGGGTCTAAGGTGGTACTATGAAGAGACTATACCCTCATATTACAGTGCACAATAACAATAAAATAACCAAGAATAAAACACAACAGATTACGAATAAGTAATAAATAAACTGGAAAGTCTATAGTAAAATTAAATGTAGCATATAACTCAAATGGTTATGTTATACACATCAGTTGGTCACCCACTGGGCCGCCATGTATACAAGATAAATAAATATAAAATAAATGTGAATGGATCATCTAGAAACTCCAATATGTACCACATACCTATTCTCCAAAACCCTTTTGATATTTTCTAGCCTAATTACAAGACTTCACACAAGAAGATCCACTAGATCATGAAACTATGGGCCTCTTCCATTGCCACAGTTCCATGTACTCAACCTGAAAATAGACATCAGGTCCTCATGCACACTGAGGTGCACATACTAAGTGTGAGAAGTTAATTTTAGTAGGCCACCCCCAATGATAAACCTATAACCTACTATCATAAGTACATGATTATTAAATATTCCTATCCTAGCCAAGAAATAACTGAAATAAAATAAATAAACAAAACCATTGTTGATCATTAGGTCTATGACCTTAATCGATCATACATACTTTGGACAGTAATGGGGTGTATTTGAGTATTTCATGGTGATCGTGCCACGATATGAATAATAGATCCTAAAGTGTAACCTAAGAATCCCACTACTCAGGCTCAAACAACTAGTAATTAACCATGAAAGACACAAAAGATAGATCCCAGGCACTCTAGGAATCTCTCTAAACTTCAAGTATGATGAACGACTCAAATCCAATTCTCAACATCCCAGGAAATCATAGAATTAGAAGTAATCCCTGTGTCACTATACCAAACAGAAATATCCCGAGCATCCTGGGAATTCTAATAAGGAACACATAATTTCATCATGCTTGATAGACTGAATCCTAAGTGTGACCTAGGCATCTCTTCACAATAATAACAATCATCTTAAAAATTCTCCAAGATCCTAAATGGTCTAGGCATCCTAAGGACCCATTGAATATAGGGAATCCCATAAAGACCCAAGGTTGAATCCTGATGTCCTAACAATTATTCACATGGCTCTAACTAAATCCCAGGATACACATCGAGCATCCACAATGATGTCAAGAATCCAAGTTGTACCACATTAGTATCACATGAGGCCTAAAGTTGTATCCCAGGAAGAACCTATGAGAATCCCCAAATTCACCACTGAATATCATGAATCCCATAATTTTGGTCCCATGGAGCATGTTTGGTCATCCCTAAAGTCACCCTCATGTCTCATCATGCTCAATAGCCAGGTCCTATGAAGCATGTTTGGGAATCCATAGTTGCATCAATAGTAACTATGTGAAATCATAACTAAAATAAAAGGTTTGGTTGTACACCTAAACCCATCACCACTACCACAACCCCTTGGGATCATTTTTTTGGTATATATTCTAAAGATACACACACTACTATTTTTACCCAAACCCATAACACACACACACTTAGGGATGATTATCCATTAGCGCACCCACTAGGGTCCCCTAGTTCAACATATAAAAGAGGCATCCCATTTAGGATTCTCATTCACAACTAGTATTTCAGTCCCATACCGATCTCCTGGGGGTAACACACCCCACAACCCAACCTCTAACATTTCAAATCCACACAATACTAATAGGTAAAATTTCACATAGGAAATGGCCTCAAGATCATTCCCTTTGTAAGTCACTCTAGGTTATCCTGAACACCCAACCTATCTACTTCCTTAAGTCATAACCAAATCCTAAAAACTAGGGGTTTTCCTCATGAATTCAATAGTTAGGGGCCTTTGTGTTATTATTAGAATTTCTATTATCATTCTCTTAATCCTTAACTAGGTCTCATATCATATCTCTCACAGGAGATCTCTGAATCCTTTTACTAAGGAAAGAACAACTCCATCATAACTCTCTCACCTAGAATCACCTTTTGTAAGACCTTAAAATACCCCAAGGTCTCAACCATCACATTATATGTGGTAAAATACTTATAATGGACTCATCTTATGTCCAATTCTAGATATGGGGTGAAAATCACCCAAACCCCTCAAATGGGTAACAAGGGAGTAGTACAGGGCGTGTACCCTGAGTACACGACATCTACTATAGAATATCCACCCTAGAAATGTACTTATACACAACTTAGGTACACCCTAGGGTATATGCGTGTATTACTACATGTCTTTGGTATGTCTAGAATCTATTTTTGTACTACTACATGACCTGGGTACACCTAGGGTCTAGTCATGTACTACTACACGGCCTGGGCACACCTGGGGTCCGGTCATGTACTATGACATGGCCATATCCCCATCGCATGGGTGTTTGGATAATTAATTATCCAAAGATACATGTCCTACTACATGGATTTTACTCAGAAAACATGGTTTATAGTCCCAAAAACTTCATCTTCCCCAAACAAGTTAAACACACTACATGTGTTTTTGGAACAACACATTGTTTGATCAGGTTCTCCGAATGGGAAAGCACTATAATCCCCCCAAAACCCATATTCAGTCCAAAATAAACCCAAATTAACCCCTATGGGGTCCCAAAAAAATTATACATGGCTTTAAAATTAAAAAAAATAATATAAATGGATTTTAATCTAAAAACAAAATAGGTTCTAACTCTAGGGGGAAACTGTCGATGCATTAGTCTAATCTACACTCTACAACTATCGCATGATGATCTAATGCGACCTGAGCTCCATGATGGGACCTCCTTCAACCTCCCCATATCTATCTCCCTCTCCCTCTCTCTCAACCATGGAGAATGAAATACCCAAATGGGGGAATGAGAGGCAATCCACGTGATGAAGGAGGAAAGAAAAGGGAAAAGAAAAAGATAAGGGGAAAAGGGAAAAAAGAAAAGAAAAAGAAAATGGGGTCTAGCCCCACCCTCAATTCCCAACACAAGGTTATGTATCACCTAGGAAAAAACCATTAGTGTATACTCAACCACAAAATCATAATCTCAATATGATGATTCATTTAAAATATATCTTTGTTTCAACGCACATGAATTAAATAATATTTAATTAATTAAATATTAAATATTATTGCAAAATCCAAATGGATCATAATTTCAAAAAACTATTTTCCTAGGGTAAACACATATCCTGAGACCAATTGAGTTGTTAGAAAAATTATTTAAGAACATCTAGTATATTAAATGACTATTTTACCCCTCATGAGTATCCCAAAACCAAAAATTCTGATTTCTCCTCATTTTAAAACCCCAGAAAAACATGGGGTTTTACATCAACAAACTTTTTAAATATTCTTAAAATATTTTCTAGATTTATTAAAATTGAATATAGATCTTAGAATCATCATAATTATTGAATTTAAAAAGTTTTGTAAAGATCCTTAAACCTCCATCCATTGTACAAACATGAAGTCATCTATGTTTGATATTTCTTCATAAGAACTCCTATATTTGATGGACTTGATATTTTATATGCATTAATCTTTATAATTTTATCTATATGATGGATTCATGAATGATTTATAGTAAACTCATAAGTTTTACACCATCTATATTTCCCCATCTAATGGATTTGTGACAGTTTTTCTAGTAAAATAAAATTTCTCTTTCAGGAACTTTGTACAAACTTTCTCCATAAATTACTCTAAAATTTCTCTATCTAAAACATCCTCAAACTTTCATCTATATTTTTCTAATAATATTGTCCTCTTAAGATTGTTATGGAAACCTCATAAACATATTCATGTGATTATATCATCATTACTCAAGAGATAAAACTTAATATATCCACATATCCATGACTTTAAAACTCAAAAACTTGTGTATATTATCTTCATCACTTCATAACTAGTACTTTGTAACACTGCAACATCGTTCTAGAGAATTTTTTATGATAAACTCATTTTTTAACCTTAGTTTGGTATACTTCACAATTCTTTATATCTTTAACTTTGTGTAGTCATATCCTGAACTTTGTACACGCTTTTCTCAATATTCTTCATTTGAAAAAACTCAGCTAGAATCATGAATATCTTCATGATGTTTAGTACTTTGAAGATCAAAAAAGCTTCATATAACATTATAATGTTTCTCTAAACTAAGAAACAACTCTTCTCTTAAGCGTCTCCAAGTAACTTCATCTATAAAGACATATTTACATATTTTCAACAAATGCAACCCCACACTTTGAATTAATAATATCCCCCTTTATGTTTGTTTAAAATATCCTCACACGTATTTGGAGTCGATATGTGTGCTCAATTATTTCTCCCCAATATTTTTATGCATTTTATTTCACCCCCTTATTTACAATCAAATTCAAAGGAAACATAAGGTTCATATCAACTCATCTTATTTCTTATCAAAATTCTAAAAAAATCCTCAAGAAAAGAATAATATAACATGAATCTCTAAATAAATAGACTTTAATCAGATAACTATAATTCTATGTGGGTGAACCCATTATGGAAAAAAATAGTATATAATCAAGGTGATCAATATTTTTTTATAAAAAAATTAATAAATTCTTCAAGTTTATTCCATCATCTTTTTATCAGGGGCTATCTCAGTGAATTTGTTAAGATAAAACCTGAACTCATCTCAACAAAGACATCAAAATAATTCAAGTGTATAAACACAACCCCCACCCCATGCATGTCATGTTTTTCAATAACCATCACTCCTTCTTGAAGATTAGTTTGGAATGACCAAGGAAAGTGTGATATTCATACCTCAGCTTCAGATTTTCTCCCCCTAAAGGGTAACATGATATCCTTCATCATGGTGATTGTAATGTTTTGTAATAGATATATATTCTTTTTGTATAGCTATGAAAACATTTACTCACCTCTTATACTTCTTCTACTTTAATTCCTTGCAAGTTAGTTCAAGTAAAAATGAGTAATGGGAATAAGGAGGAACCTCAATGTTCTTTAGAAGTAACATTTAGATTGAGAGTCTTCTCTCAATCTAGTCTTCTTATTCTTCTTTGGCTTGGCATTGGGTGTGATTTCTTCTTTAGCATTATCCTTCATATATTTTTTAATGGATTTATTCTCATATACTGAGTCTTTAGATAAAGTTTTCATATTCTTTTAAATTTTCAAAATATCTTCATTCCCTTGAGTTTGTAATATCATTTTCATACTTTCTTCTTGGGATGGTAAGATATTAATACAATATTTAGTATCATTCCCATATTTCTCACACCTATCACATTTCTTATAAATATTCAAGAAACTATATGAAGATAACTTATCATAAACTTTATTAACATATTCTAAATTATATAGATTCCCTTTTTCTTCAGCATGCTTTTGTGCTTCTACCATATTTATAGCCTTAGAAACTTGATCTAGACAAATAAATAAGCACCATTTCTTTACTTTATCAACTTTATTTATTTCCTCACATGAATTACATGAAACCTTATCATTTTTCACCTTTTAAATTTTCTTTTATTCCTCATCTTGCTTTCTTGAGAAGTTTCTTCTTATCTTCTAATCATATCTCCCCCTCGATTCATACATATTTCATGTTAGAGACATATTATACCAGAATGAGTAGGGTTTGTGCCCAAATACTCCAAAAAACCATCATTGACCACTGAATCATGATCTTTCAGATTAATAGTAGTTATAATATGTGGTTTTTTGTTTTTTTATTACAAACCATGGGTTTGTTTTTTATGGGAAAATATTCTTGATGTTTTAAAATATTTCTTTATAGAAAATGATTTCTTGCTAAAATTATTTGTCCAAATTAATTTGGTATTATCTTTTGAACCAACATTGTTAATAAATGTTGATGATTGTTGTGGTAGTTTAGAGATAAAATCAACCTGACTTTGTGGACCCTTCTTTTCACCATCTTGAGAATATTCTCCTTTAACCTCAACTATTTTGGTGAAGTCTTATGTAATCATATTTAACTCACTTTTCTATATAAGAAACATTAATAGTGTCTCAAATAGATCTTTCCTTTTTCATCCAATATTTCCTCAATATATTTTACCATATTATCAAATTTATCCAACTTCAATCTATTTTTCTTATTTTCCACAACAAGTGTTCTTTCTTCCCTATTAAGATCCTCATGTCCATTTGATTTTTATTCATGATCTTTTAACTTATTTTCTAACTTGGAAATTTTCACTTTATATTCTCTAATCTCATTGAGGTACGTAATAACCTTTTTGATATGCTCGTAATTCTAAAAATTTATCTCCTTAGTTTCTTTATTCAACTTTTTATTCTCCTTCTTGAGTTGTATAATTTTATCAATAGATGATTCAAAATTTTCTTTTAGAATCAATTCCATTTCTATTCACTTTTATCCATCATCAATATTTTTTGATGAAGCACTTTACATTTTAACATGATCTAAGAAGTTGAATTCACTATTTGATTTATTATTTGATGATGAATCATCATAATTTATTATACTCAATGGATTCTCATTCCAACTAAAAAATATTTTATTATGTTTATTTAACATATATTTCTCATACTTATTATTTTCTTCTTTTGAATCAAAATCATCACTATTATTCTTTGGAAATTTTCCTATAAAAATGAAATTATCATTACAATTTCATTACTTAAGTGATTTTTTACTTTATTCTTTCTAATTTTCATTTATATATATCTTATAAAGAAGATAAATAATTTTGTTGAAGCCATATTCATCATCCTAGGTATATGAATCGATATATTCTTCTTTTATTTATCTATATTTAAACTTCCCTTTTAACATAGCTTCAAAATCTATTTCATCTTTATCTTTTTTTCTTAATTTTTTTTGCTTTTCTCATTTCATATGCTATGGGAGCATTTTGAAGTTCATAAAAAGGTAGATCCTCTTAATCTTTTGGAGTTTAAACCTTAGGATCGAACCTGTATGGAAGGTTTTTCATAGTTTCTTTATAATTGTAGAATATTCTAGATTATTAAGAAAACCTATGATATTTATAAAAAACTCATTATCCCTTATAAAGTATTAATAAATGTTTTCATCATAATTCACCTTGATATTTTCAAACCTACTCCTCTATATTTGTAACTTAGAATCCTTGACTTTCACGTTTCATTCATAACTACTTATTAACTTATCCCACATATCTTTAGCAGTTGGAAACCCTGTAATTTTTTATAACCCTTCTTATAGAGATCCATAAAAATGAAATCTTGATATTTTTCATCAATTTGTAGATTTCTCTTATCAGTAGCTATCATAGAAACCTCGCTAATGGGAAGAAATACCATTGTAGAAACATCTATAACTTTTATTCCAAGAGATTTGATATAAGGTAATATCTCATTACTTCAACTAAGATATTTATTTCCATAAAATATAAGAACACCATAGATTATCCATTATTATAAGATATATGGATATTTTAGAGGAAATATTATCTCTAATACCAATTGAAGTGCCCAAATCAGTGTAAGATCACTGATATAGGGAAGGGGTTAATTAGTGGACACATTTTTATGAATTATTCTCAAAACTCAACTTATGAAACATTTTAGATTTATTTATCCACACAAATATATCTCCCATCCTCACCTCATATATAGTAAATACAATGATAGAGACCAGCACATGATATTTACAAGGTTTGGTCAATGTGGCCTACTCCTTTCCATGTTGGTTATACCCCCCCCAACATGGATTCTTCATTAAAAACTTCTTTGGGATTATAATGGAATAATAAGTAACTGGTTCTACACCCTAGTAATCATTCCTCTAGTTGACCCTAGTTCTATCCCTGAAAAACTAACTCTTCTACCATATTTGGTTATACTCTCCAATTTTCCTTATTTTCTCCTCTTCCTTTATGACTAGTTATACCCCCCCAGCCACAAGCCACTTCAGTAACTAGTTTTAACCCCCATACAAAATATAATACTTCTTCTTTATTGATCGGGTATAGATATTTATTCTTCTTTAGATAGTCTTCCTCTATAAGGAAGTTAGATCTCTTTTTCCTATGTACAACTTCTCAAAGATCTTCAACAGCTCTCTGAAAATATTTCTAGTCTCAAAATTTCCTCCCAATATTGAAATACCTATATATACTCAAACTTAACCAATAACTATCCATTTAGTAATACTTCATTTGGTATGTTTTGTATGATACTCCTTAAAATAGTGTACCTTTTTCCATTGTACCTCTTTCTAGTACTCTTGTCTAATGAAAATTTGTTCAATGCACCTCAGTTCGATGAACCTTGGTCTGATGCTCCCCAATACAACATACCTTGGTCTAATAATCCTTTTTCATTAGGTACTTCATTCATATAGTGATAATATACCTGATAGATCTTCTGTTTATTTCTTCTCTTTTTCAACTAAGTAGAATCTATATTGTTAACACAAATGGAACTCCCTCAAAAACTTCAGTAATTTCACTCTACATGGAAATAGTAGTAGCACCAACACTTCCCAATGAGCCATATCCCCTTTATATACTCATAATACCTCCATAAATCATGGAAGAATCATGGGATAAAATTTGAATTTCCCTCTCAACTGCTTTTTTTACTATCTTCAAGACTTATTAAACATAATAGTCAATATTCTTCATCAAAATTTCCTCAATAATCAAAATCAATAAACTCTTTAAATATTCCTCAAATCTTAGCTATATTTATGAACATTTAAAGTAAATATTATTATACTTATAAGATATGATTTTAAAAAAATATATATTCAAACCTTTATATGGTGTACAAACACAAAGGAAACTTTATCTGATATTTATTTATAAGAACTCATCTATCTGATGGACTCAGTATTGTCCATCTAATAATCTTTCTATTTTTCTCCATCTTATGGATTCAAGAATGTTTTTAGGTAAACTTTTATGTTTTTCTTCATCTGGTTTTCTCCATCTGATGGATTCATGAAAGTTTATATGGTAAAATCAAATTTCTCTATTTATAACTTTGTATAAACTTTCTCCATATAGAGCTCCAAATTTTCTCTATCTAGTACATCCTTATATTTTTCTCCTTATTCATATGATTATCATGATATTCTAGGATAATTTTTGTAATATCATAAACTTATTTGACTAATCATACCATCATTATTATATATATCATACTTCATACAACCACAACTCCATGACTTCATAACTCAAACTTTGTATATATTATCTTCATCACTTCATAACTCAAACATTTTAATATTTCATATTCATTATAGAGAACTTCATTAGGTAAAAAAATTAGCATTTTTATGGTATACTTCACAATTCTTCTAATCTTGAACTGTGTATTATCATATCCCAAACTTTTTACACCCTATATCAACATTCTTCCTTTGAAAAAACTAATATAGAATCATAAAGATCTTCATGATGTTTGGTACTTTGAAGATCAACAAAGAATCAACTCACTTTATAATATTACTCTAAACTAAGAAAAAACTCTTCTCTCAAACTTATCTAAGTAAATTATTTTTAAAACACATATTTACATATTGACAAAAAATACAACCACCGAACATTGGACTAACAAAAACCATTTATAAAATGACACATTTTCCAACATCAAAACCATTCTTTAAAAACATATTTCACTTACTTTAAAACCAAAACTAATGAAAATAACAATATTTTTCATAAAAACCCTTTAAAAGAGTCTCATGTTCATTTACACAATGATTGGAATGAAAAAAAATTAATTCCAAAGTAATTTCTGATATTCATTTAGAAAACTCTTTATGCTAAGCATAAAATTCATGAGATACCTTTTGTAAATTTTTTATGGGTACTATTTATGATTATAATTCAATTGGAAATTAATTTTAAATCCCAAGTTACTATGAGAAAATTTCCTATTTGTGGTAGTTTTTTTTGTGGTAGTTTAAACCGTCGCCAATTGTTTCTATGATGGTTTCAAAAAAGCTGTTAAATTTGGTGTGGGTATCAAATATGCAGTGATTGCTTCCATTTAGTGGAGGTTTATAGACAGCGTCATAGAACCTATATATAGAAATAGTTATTTTTATTTTATTGGTGGTTTCCCTGCCAAAAAAATAGCAACAATTTAGTAGCATTTTAAACTGTCGTTATATCCCAAAGTTTTTTTTGACTGAAAAACCACCGTAAAAATGGAAAAAATATCTCTAAATAATAGTACATCATATGTAGAGGTGGTTTTAACCACCATTAAAAAACATCATTATATAATTTTGATTTAAAACACCACTAAAAATTAATACAGGATTTTTAGTGGCAGTTTAAACCACCGCTAAATGCTGATTTTCAACAGCCCCAGAACAACCTTGAAAAAAAACAATACACAGAACAATACATAAAAAGGAATAGATAGTATTTAAACCTTCCTATTTTACTTGAAATATAACATTCTATACAAAGTCATAAATTAATTAAATTTAAACTAAAATATATAGTATATTTCATATGTATAATCTTCTTTTGATGAAACCATATAAAAAGAAAAAAAAGCCATCTTGTAATTCAATTTTTACCATTAATGTGTACCAAATTTTTTTTACTGATGATTCTCAGTTAATTAAGATGTAAATTAAAAATCATTGGGGAAATTATTTTTTCCATATCGGTCCAAGAGATCAAAGAGACCACTAATCACTACCCGATGACAAACACTGCTCGTCACCCACTCCATATTCATCTCAACTTCCTACTACCGTCACCTTCAAGAAAATTATATTGAAAATTAAATAGTGTTTTATATTTATATTTAAACTTAAAACCAATAAAATTTTGTGAACTAAATGATTTTGAAGTTTTGTAATTTACCTACGCACCACCAGTCATTGATGCAATATCACCGGGAACATATCTAGTCATCTTGTGATATAAACCAGCCAATGATTTATACAAAGCAGATATTTGAGCCCCCTATTCCTGAATGGTGATTTTCATAGAAACAAACTCGCTCTGAGCATCTCAAGGTAAAGAGTGAGTAAAACTAGGAGTAGATGTATGTGTAATCCCCGATGGCCTGCCAAAGACCTCATATAGTAATTGTCTCAAACTCATCCCATGCACTTCACCAGGATTCTCTTTCCTAAAGACTTTACCAACTAGGTCATCCTGGGAGACTGAGAAGGACTACACAATATTGGAATCTCATAGTTATTTAATTTTTACATATAAATCAAATATCAGTAATATTTTAAGCAATATATATTGATATAGTGACAACTAAAAATAAGTTATTATAATGAAAAATGAATTCATACCTCAACTTCTTTGGTAGGATCATTAAAAAAACTCCCATCATATTTTTTATAAACATCTAACCACAGTTTTGTTCTGGAGACTTGGTGGCCTAAATTGTGTGACTAAATTAAACAAATATAAATCAAAATTTTAATATATTAAATAGATAATATTGTCTTATAAATATTTAAACTAATGAAAATATTACCAGAGTCGGTCAGTTTTTGGAAAAACTCTTTGACCCGGCAATGTGAGGGATGATTTTCTTAGATTGACTCGATGAATTCATCTTCAAAACATCCTAAAATAAATAACATGTAATTTAATAGTAATGTATGCCATTTCATATCCTTATCATATGCATGTATAAATGTAAGTTGTGATTAATATAATAATATTTATTTAAATACCACACGCTTCTCATCATGATGGCTATCAACAAAAACTTTCTATTTCTCTCTAGGTACCCCATTGGGTACCTTATCATACAGTTTTTGGGTCCTCAATGAAGTATTTAGTTCATTACATAATCTCCATTTAAAATCCTTCCATTACTTACCTAAATTTTTCAATGTCCACTTTTGTGCTCTAAGATCAACAACTAGAAAGTGGAAAAACATTTGTACAAAGAGATTCAATTTTAAAATATTAGAATTTAGTAACATAATGAATTTCAACTACATCATAATGTATTAAAATTACCTTTATCTATGAATAAAAAATATCATTTTTTCAAGATGTGGGCATATACCTCCAATCATCATACATAATTATAGGGTTAACTGGCTCCACTACCAGCTGGCCTAGAATCTGGCCAAATAATTCTGTAGTATCATCTGTAGGGACCCAATAGGAGTCAAATGGGACAATTATCTTCAATCAGTTCAGATTATAGTCATATAAACTTTTCATATTTCTCTCAGTAGTATCATTTTTTCCATATTTTATGAAAAAATAGCTAATATTATAAAAAAAAGTTCAATAAATTTATTTATATTAAAATTTGTACTTATAATTTTACCCTCTAATATCCCTATGAAGAAACAAGAGTGACGACCTGCTCCCTCGCTACTGAGGCTACTGAGTGGGGAGGTGTTGGTTGAGCTACTGATGGGATGTTGACAGAGGGGTTTCCAGAAGATGATGGAATGGAGGGTGTGAGAGACACTGTAGGGGGGGAGAAGGGTGTCTTGTATGCTATAGGGAGGGAGACCAATAGATCATCACCTATCAGTATGGTCTAGGTAATGTCGATTGAGAGTCAACTGGGATTAGTAAAATGATTCCTCCTTATCATTCCAATCATTTAATCAAATGAAATTAATTTTAAAATATATATTTCAAAATATTTAAGCAGAAAAAAATAGAAATGATAAAAGATACACAGAACTGATAAACAAAATATACATGTCTATAATAATGAATGACTACATAAATAACATAAGTGGTTGATAAATGAATGGATGACTACACATACAATCATTTTTTCCTTCAGTCATATCATTTTCCTACTCCATCACTACTTCATCTACTTCATCCACCCTTAAAAGACTAATATTTTCAATGTCATGATGGACAAATAATATTGCTTCTTCCTATTGATGGGATTCAATATTAGAGGTAAAATCTTCTACTTCATCACCCAAATCATACAAGCCTCTTTGTTTTATGTAGGAAACTACACTCCACCCTTTATCCACAACATCTTCCACATAATATACCATTTTCTATTTCAATGATAAGATATAAAAATCATGTAATTCACGATCACCGACATCCATTAGGTGGGATAAGTTCACAGAATTAAATTGCAAGGAATATCTTTTAACACCCCTGATAATATAGACCCAATTTCATTTTAATAAAACAACTAAAAAATGCTCATGGTAGTTTAATTATATAATATAAGTTAACTTTCCATAGTATTTCATTTTAGAAAATGTAAATATATGACTATTTTGTAGTTTGAAACCCTCTTCCCGATCGATTGTATTAAATTTAAATTCATTCACATTATAACCGCCGAACTTTTTAACCAGTTTTAGAGGACCTTGATCAAGAAACTTAAATTCTTCTGACAACTCATCTTGACTATCAATATTCATGATTTAAAAAAAGTAATATACATTATTAGATTTACAAAATATATGTTTCAACCTAATATCTATATTTACTTCAATATTTGTGAACTTACACATCGTGAAAACCATTCTACAATCTCTTTATTAACAACTTTTGTTATATCTTTCTCATTTCATGTTTGGCCTCTCATTAATCTCTTTTTTTGTATCTTGTACTCTTTAATAAATGGATATACAATTTCACTATTCAACAGAACATATCTATGTACTTTTAATAATTCCATTTCTATTAGTGTAACATTTGAGCTCCTCCAAACTGATCGTCCAATAGCATGAAATATTTTTTATTTTCCATGTATTTGAGATTGATTTGATGTGTCATCAACATGTCCAATTCGACTAAATATTGTCTCAATATCATTCAAGTATCTAGAAAAAAAGTTAATACACTCCTCTTCCAAATAGACATCAAAAATAGAGCCTTCAGGTTGAGATTTATTTTTTACATATGATTTCAAATACTCAAGATATCTATGAAATAAAATAAAAAAAACATCATTGTTCATTTAATGAAATTACAAGAATTGTTTACTTAAATGAAAAACATATAAATAAATTACCTCTCAATTGGATACATCCATCAATACTGTACGGGGACTCCTAATTTAGATTCCTCATCAAAATGAACAGTTAAATGCTTCATGATAATAAAAAATAATGGAGGAAAAATCATCTCCATTGAACAAAGTGTCAATACAAATATCTCCTGAATATTATCAAGGTAAAATGGTTGTAGATATTTCTCACATAGTTGTCTGAAAATGTGAAAAGTTTTGAGTACAAAAAACAATAACCTTTTCAGGTAATAACGTATGAAATGTCAATAGTAGTGATTGTTGTAACAAAATATGTGAATCATGAATTTTCAATCCATTTCACCTATGATAATTTAAGTTAACACACCTTGTGCTACTGGATGATTTTTCCCTGGTTGTTCGCGGACCATGGCGGAGTTCAAGCTTCAGAGTCAACGACGGAAGATGGCTCTGCTGGCGTCCTCCTATGAAAGGTGGCGCGTGGATGGTTGGTTGGTGGGTCAACGGTCACCGGTGATGTTCACCAGCGATTTTGTGTGATGTTGATTGGTCTGGCCGGTCTGGTGAGTCTTTTCGGTGGTGTGATTGGTGGCGAGGTGGGTTTCGCTGTTTGAGGTGGCGTGCGGCTCGGGGCTGGTGATGCGTGTTAATGGGTGAGCGGCTCGAGATGGGAAACGTGATGATGAGAGCGACTCAGTAGATCATGTTTGGTTTGAATTTTGAATCTTGAATTTTGATGAATTCTGTATGAGATGGGATGTTTTGTATGGTTATCAGTTTTCCTTAAACCGGTTTGGGGTACCGGTTCCCTTAAACTGGCTTCAGAAAATGAAAAAAAAAATGATTTGTGGTGGTATCTTTATCCCTATTTTTCATTTCAAAAATTGTCGGAGCATAATTTCCATTCTCATCTAGCTTTATATCACACTTTATGTTAATTTTTTATATGTATTTCCAAGAATTTAGATAGTACTTAGATTTTCTATTCTCATTAGGCAATGTGAGGATCAAATTGTCACAAACATTCTTCTCAATATTCATAATGTAAGGCCCCAAACCTGAAAACTCAGGTTTAGACCTTAAAAATTATGTGTATTTTTTTTATAAAAGAAACTTGAATAAATACACATCATTAAATACAATAAAAGATCTTTTACCAGACTAGGTTTCAGATAAATAGAATTCTAGTAATACAATCAGATACAAAAGTAAAAAATATAGTAAATAATAATCAAAGTAACATCAGAGAAATGCTTCCAACTTAGAAATTCATTGTAGCACTTATACTAAACCTGTAAGAATAATTTAAATACATAGGATGAGCACAAAATGCTCGGTAAGGTGTTTTAAAACAAGACCATTAAGAAATAATTTTTTTAAACATTTCTTTAAAATACATGCTTTAAATCATGATATTAATATTTCTCATAATATGTCATTTTCATTTTCTTGAGAGATTCTGAAACAGCTTTTAGGATAAAATTATGCTCAAAATTTCTAAACTTATTTAAGAGTTACAAATAAAATACATTATAAAATATGCATACACTTGAATAGAAATGCATGAAATTCCGCCTATAAGTTAGATAATGACCATACTTAATTATGTATGACATGTCATGTGTGAAAATACAAATTTTCACATGAAATGTTACTTGTTTAGAATTGCACAGAAAACAAAATCAAAACACATATATGAAAACCATGAAATGATAGATAAGTTCCCAGATTTTTTAATGGATTATAAAAATAATAACTAATCCTTATTAATAAGAAATTTGCTATATAAATATATACGTAATTATAAAACATTATACCATGTGCATTGGAAAATGCATAACTGATTAATACATGTTCATAAGAGAATGATTCTTAACCATGGTTATTATACTAGTTGAATAACCACATGGAATTTCACTTACTAGATTCATAATGATGGAATCCATAATGTAGGACATCATAAACATACCTTCAAGGCCTCATGCCAAGACCATAAATAACTATTTATGTCAAGGCCCTGTGCCAAGACCTAGTTTGTCTCATGAGACCTAATGATGCATCGATGGGCTATAGAGGGCCTCACCTATTACATAATAAGTCTATTGTATTACTCATATGTATCATAATAATATGACTTTAAATCAAAGTGTCCCATACCAATTTTATTTATTTGAATCTTAATCATAGATGAAAATAAGTTCATTGATAAATTCTTGAGGTAAATAATCTTTAAAAAATCCAAAGTATCCCATACCACTTTTAAGAGATTAATTATTAATCCATATATTATCATAAAAACATTCATCTCATACTTAAATTAATTTTCTTTATTTGTAAGTCATTAATAAAATGAATAATGAAATAAATGAACATTTAATCAAAAATGCATATATTCTTTTTTCATATCAAAATAATCTTATACAATAAATAAACATGTTTCACACATGAAATGATAACTTTTTTCATAATTTCACATAAAATTATAAGCTTTATCTCATGAAGTTGAGATAACAAATTGATTTAAAGAGTTTAAAATCACTAGATGTTAGTTTGGAGGTTGAAAATTACCATTTCTAAATAAAAGAGAAAGAACATCTATAATTTATTTATTCTTAAATGCCTATATGTGTGTGTGTGTGTCTATATATAACTATATATACATATATACTTATATAAGTGTATGTGGTTTTTATGCATAAAACTCTTTCTAAATTTTAAAACAAGAACCCTCCCATATGATCACACACCAAGAGAAAGTTGATAAAATAAATGTAAATGTATTTACTTGCATGTAGGATTACGCATATACTCATATATATATATATATATATCACTTTTATAAAAATAAATTTTGAAAATTAAGTTAATACATGCTTTTTTAGATATAAGATTCATGGAAAATAAACCCTTAACATATATATACTGAAAATATTAAGTTGTATATGTGTATATACGCATGTATATACACATATATATATAAAATTTTTGTTAAAACATCATAGAATTTTAGTGAAATTACACCCTTAAAACTTTAATTCTTTAGAAATATATCCTTTAAAATGGAGAATGCATATCATATATGCAATTTGGATTAGAAAAAAATATGGTTATATATATATATATAACTATGTATATACATATAAAGGATTCTGATTTAAAAGGAAAATAATAAAATTCCCTTACTTGTTTTAGATTAGGAGAGGCTCAGTGTTTTTGGAACGGAGGGAGATAAAGATAGAGTTTGGCAGATGGAATTTTTAGGTAACAACGTGGGTAAAAAGTGAGGTTTTTAAATAAAAAAGTTTCAATTGTTGGTCTGAATAGACTATAGAAAATAAAAAAAATGTTTATTATTGAAAAATCAACATACAATAGGGTTAATTGACGCACTAAAATATAAAAATGAAGCAATGAGATGGATCTGAGTCAGGGATGGTGATTTTTGTCTTAAAATAACCCCACCCATGGAAAAAAATGAAGAGGCCAAAGCTAAATATATCGTAGAGAGGGTGGAAAATGGAATCATTAAAAAATAGAGGTGAAGAGGGGTCGGTGACTAATGGTGTGATGGGGAATGGTTCGGTTCAGTGTGGAGGAAGAAGGAGAAAAGAAGGGACACCTAGGATTAATTCTGGTCTGATCCAAGGGTTAATATTCACCCTAAAAAAATTAATGAACAGAAACTTACAGCTGGATAATAGACATCTAGGATGTAGACATGTATTTTATTGATTGACTGTCGTGGATTCAGGTGATTTAAAAACAATAGATGGATGCGATTAGATCATGGATTGATTGAACAGTTGTTGTTGATCATGCGTTTTTAAAAAGGTTTGATGGTCTAGATCGTGCAAATCCAGATCAGATGGCTGAGAGAAACACAGTGATTGAAACGTGGTAGTGGGGGTTCGAACACTGAACCAATACAGACAGTCAAGATCTCGCATGGTGAGATCGAACGACTTAGATCGTGTGCTCTGGAAAATCCTGCACCGCACATCAAAACCTCAATGATTTTGGGACTTTCATATAAGGCTCTGTGTGCGGTGCTATCTCCCGATGACACAAACACACACTCAGGGGGTCTTTATACATGGGACCTTACCTACAAGCGCTTAACCCACCCTTTGCTCGTGCCTGACTAGGCCCTATTCACAAGTCTGTACGTGTGTTGCTTATGATATGCACCTGGTTTGCCTGCTGCTTGAACCTCCCTAGAGTGGGTAGATGCCTCCTTGTTGGGGTTAACCGGGTCCCCCAACATAGTTTAGGTGTCCCCTTAACCTAGGTATGGTTCCAAAATTCTTAAATACTAGATTTATAAAAAAAAAATAGATAATGAATAAATTTTTAAGATTGTTTTCCATATTAAAATATTCAATCGATATTACTAGTTAATTAAACCATCTTTAAATCATAACCAGGTCATTTTAATTTAAAAATACTAAAAACTCATGATTAATTCAATTACCCATGTTATATCAAACCATTTTATTATTTCAAGACATTTAAAACATTTAACATAAGTAAACACATAAAATACTAATGTTTGTGCCCAAGTTATAATTAAAAGACATAATTTTATTTAACTAAAAATATTGTTTTAAAATATTTAAACTCACCCAATGGCTATAAAACCAAATGTTCACTTTAAAACCCCAACAGCTACTTATAAAGGTCATTTTAAGCCGTATAAATACCCATTCCAGGTATTCAAATGTCATATCTTATTTTTAAGAGGATGGTGCTCTACATTTATTTGATGCTTATCATTTTTTCTATACTAGTTTCCATACTGTTTTTTATGGCCAATCCAAGGGATGTCAACTAAACCATCAACCTTATTTTCATTATTTTTAGTCCTCCATTTATTCTACTGGGTCTTTCAATGATTTTTCTTGAGTATTTTTAATCTTACATATCCATGTAATATTTTAGTATTTGAATAAAACATTTCACTTTGCCCTTAGTGTATTTGAAATAAAATACAACAATTCACATTAAAACCAAAATAATAATAATAATAACTAAAAATATTATTATTACAGTTATAATTAAGTTTGGGGAATTACATTCTCCCTCCTTAATAGAATTGTGCTCTCAAAATTCTATTGTACTCATACACTCCCACTAGCACCAACCTTCAAACATCATCCTAGACATCCCTAAAAATATTTTTTTAATTATTATTAATTAATTAGAAAAATTTGAATGAAAAATAATTATTTTATACCCTCATTATGTACACCACCATTAGAGACTTTCTTGGTAAGTTCTTTTAGTCAGGTTAATCCCCAAAACATTTTTAAATTATTCAATTTCATTTTCTCAGATGCACCACGAGCAGTTAAGGTTGAAATCATGTGGATAGAAATAGGTCCTCAAGAGAGTGGCATGGGAGGTGTAAAGATTAGAGATATCGGAATGGACTTGGTTCTGATATACTTATTGAACAATTTTTTCTTCTAACAACCAGATATCATAAATTCTTCCAAACATGCTAAATCTCAGAACTTGAAACAGATAGGATGCACGAGGGTCACCCACCTCTACAGCTTCTCAAAATTTTTCTAAGGCTAGATACGTCTCACACAAGGTGAAACATAAGAAGATACTTTCATAGTACTTTTCTTTATGTGAATAATATGCAATTTGTGCATATGAAATAAAGTAATAGACATGATTTAGTCCTTGGTAGAGTTGAAGGACATTTGGGTTGTTTGAAACTTGGTAGAGATGTTTGCAAGACAAACATAGGTTTTTGAAAGGATGGTAATCATATAAACATGATTTGACAATTATGGTGTCAATCGGATTGGTATGAAGAGACAAGAGGTTAGTTGTTGAACCCTCACTTTCCATCTGAAAATTTTAAGAAATGAATTTCACTTAAGAAAACATTCTTAAATTAATAGTTTTATTCTAATTTTCCAAAGTTAACTAGATCGTTACTTTGATACCAATTGTAAGGCCCCAAACCCAAAAACCCAGTTTCAGCCATTACAAATGTTGTGTATTTTTAAAAAAAAGAAAATTGAATAATTACACAGTATTAAATACAACAGAGGATCTTTTATCGGCCAAGTTTTGGAGAAATAGGATTCCAGTAATAAATTCATATAAAAAAGTACAAAATTTAGTAAACAATAAGCAAAGTAACATCATAGAAACTCTTCCATATTATTAATTCATCACATCACTTCTACTAAACCTGTAAGAATAATTTAAATACATAGGGTGAGCACAAAATTCTCAGTAAGGGGCTTTAAAACAAGAATATTAAGAAATAATTTTTTTTAAATAATTTTTAAAAATGAATGATTTAAATCATGAGATTAACATTTCTCATAACATGCCATCCTAATTTTCTTGAGAGATTCTGAAACAACTTTTAGGATAAACTTATGCTCAAAATTTCTAAAATTATTTAAGAGTTACAAATAAAATAAATTATAAAATATTCACCAACTTGAATGGAAATGCATGAAATTCCACCTATAAGTTAGATAATGACCGTACTTAATTATGTATAACATGTCAGGTGCATGGATACAAATTTTCACATGAAATGTTACTTGTTTAGAATTACACAGAAAATGACATCAAAACACATATATAAAAATCATGAAATGATAGATAAGTTCCTAACCTTTGTTTATGGATTGGAAACGTATAATTAATCCTTCTTAATAAATGATTTTATATATAAATATATACATAAATATAAAACATTATACTATGTGCATTTGAAAATGTATAATTGATTAATGCATGTTTATAATAGAATGATTCTTAACCATGGTTATTCTAATAGTCGAATAATCATATGGAATTTCACTTACTAGATTCATAATGAGGGAATACATAATGTGGTACATCATAACCATACTATCAAGGCCTCGTGCCAAGACTGTAAATAACCATTTTGTCAAGGCCTCATGTCAAGATATATTTTGTCTCATGAGACATACCGATGCATCGAGAGGCTCTAGCAGGCCTTTCCCATCACATTATAATTCAATTTCATTACTCTTATGTCTAACAATAATATGCCATTAAATCAAAGTGTCCCAGGACACTTTTATTTATTTGAATCATAATCATAGATGAAAATAAGTTCATGAATAAATTATTGAGATACATAATCTTTAAACAATCCAAAGTTTCTCATACTACTTTGAAAAGTTTAATTCCTAATCCATATTTTATCATAAAAAGGTTAATCACATACTTAAATTAATTTTATTTATTTGCAAGTCATCAATAAAATGAATAATGAAATAAATTCACATTTAATCAAAAATACATATAATGATTTGTCTTCTCAAAATAATCTTATACAATAAATAAATAGATTTCTCATATGAAATGATAACTTGTTTTATAATTTCACATAAAATAATAAGGTTTATCTCAAGCAGTTGAGTAAACAAAGTTATTTTAAGATTATAAAATTACTTGACGTTAGTTTGGAGGTTGTAAAATACCATTTATAAATAAAAGAGAAATAACATATATACTTTGTTTATTCTTAAATGCATAAATATATATGTGTGTGTGTGTGTGTAGAAATATATACACATATATACTTATATAAGTGTATGTGGTTTGTATGTATAAAACTCTTTCAAAATTTTAAAACAAGAACCCCCTCATATGAACACACACTAAGAAAAAGTTGATAAAATAAATGTAAATGCATTTTATTTTCATGTAGGATTACACATATACTCATATATATGTATATCACTTTAATAAAAATAAATTTTGAAAATTAAGTTAATACATAAGTTTTTAGATATAAGATTCATGACAAAGAAACCTTTAACATATATATATATATACTGAAAATATTAATTTGTATATGTGTATATACGCATGTATATACACATATATATACAATGTTTGGTAAAAGATCATAGCATGGTAGTGAAATTACACCCTCAAAACATTTATTATTTAGAAATAGATCCTTGAAAATGAAGAATGCATATCATATATACAATTCAGATTAGAAAAAAAACATGGTTTTGTATATATATATATATATAACTATGTATATACATATACAGGATTATGATTTCAAACGAAAATAATAAAATTCCCTTACTTGTTTCAAATCAGGATACGCTGAGTGTTTCTGGAACTGAGGGATATAAAGAGAGAGATTTCCAGATGAAATTTTTGGGTAACAACTTGGGTGAAAAGTGAGGTTTAAAAAAAAGTTTCAGTCATTAGTTCAAATAGACTAAAACCAATCAAAAAAATGTTGATTAGTGAAAAATCAACATGCAATAGGGTTAATTGACACCCTAAAATATAAAAATAAAGTAATGAGAAGGATTCGAGTCTGTGATGGTGGTTTTTGGCTTAAAATATCCCCACCCTTGGAAAACAATAAAGAGGACAAAGATAAAGAGGTCGTGGAGAGGGTGGAAAATGAAATCATGGGAAAGTAGAGGTGAAAAGAGGTCAGTGACTAATGGTGTGATGGGGACTGGTTCGGTTTAGTGTGGAGGAAGAAGGAGACAAGAAGGGGTAGCTAGGATTAATTCTGGTCTGATCCAAGGATTAAGATTAACCCTATAAAAATTTAATGAAGGGAAACTTGTGGAAAGATAATGGATGGAAAGGATGAGTCCATGGATTTGATCAGACAATTGTGGTGGATCCGTGTAATTAAAAAACAATGGATGACCGCGATTAGATCTTGGCTTGATCGAATGGCCAATATTGATCACGTGGTTTTAAAATGGTTCAACAGTCCAGATTTGGTGGAGCCAGATTGGATGGCTGAGAGAAATGTAGTGATTGAAATGTGATGGTGGGGGTTCGAACACTGAACTAGTACAGGCAGTCAAGATCTCTAATGGCGATATCGGATGGATTAGATTTCGTGCTCTGAAAAATCCCACATCCCACATTGAAACCTCACTGGTTTCGAGACTGTCATATAAGGATTTGTGTGAGGTGCTATCTATCAATGACATAAACACACACTCATGGGGTCCTTACACATGGGACCTCACCCACGGGCACTCATCCCACCCTCTGCTCTCACCTGAACATGCTCTATACATGGGTTCGTGCGTGTGTTGACTATGTTATACACCTGGTTTTCCTACTGTTTGAGCCTCCCTGGCATGGGTAGACACTCCTTGTTGGGGTTGACCGGGTCCCCTATCATAGTTGAGGTGTCCCCTTAGCCTACAGACGGTTCCTGTAACACCCCAAGCTTCCACGGTACGCTTCTCCTTAAATAATGCAATAGCTTGCATTGTACG
The DNA here is from genome assembly GCA_963277665.1 of Viscum album. Classification (NCBI taxonomy): domain Eukaryota; kingdom Viridiplantae; phylum Streptophyta; class Magnoliopsida; order Santalales; family Viscaceae; genus Viscum; species Viscum album. The sequence continues at coordinate 1,349,116,784 of OY728153.1, read as the reverse complement.
CAAGTTGGAGATTCTAACACACCGCAACCAATAAAAGTAGCAGTTAAGAATATTAATACCCACTTTTTGAAATTATATAAATTTTATATTTCAAAATGGAATTCATTTTTGTATTCAGAATATCGAAATTATCCTATGTTGAATTTTTTGTAATTTTCTGAGAACTTCAAATTTTCTATGAATAGAAAAAATACTTAAAAACAACTTTTTTAATAAAAATAATTTATAGTGATACATTATACTATTGAGTGGTTTTAAAGTATAACTAGAATATATTTTTACCATTTTATCCAATGGTGGTCATTAGAATTAATTTCACTTTGAAATTGAACATAAACAATTGTCAATTTTTTGATATATATTGTTTCTTAAAAACAAGCTATTTGTTGTGACAGCGGGAATTAATTATTAAATTAATTAATTAAACTTATATGTTTTGAATTTTTTAAAATAGAAATCATTTTTGAATTAGGAATATCAAATATAGCTTAGGGTAAATTTTTGGTATTTTTCTGAAAAACTACAATTTTTGATGAATAGTGAAACCACTAAGTGGTAGTTAAAAAAACTAATTTTTCGTTTAAATAAAACCTTACCACTTCTGTGAATTGAATTTAAAAAATCCAATATACATGGTTTTAATTATTAATTAAAATTTGGTTCAATTGGATGAAAATAATTTTTGGTGAATAGTAACTTTTAAGTTTTATTAATCGCGATTAAAGGTAATTAGTGTAATTTAAGGTAAATATAATATTATAATAATATGAAATTACCTTTAAACTTGTCCTATCATTATTGGATGAGTCATGGCCAACCAATACAATCCATGGGTCAACTTGGGGACCTCATGCAGCCACTTGCGTAAGAAAATGACATTAATAACTTTTTATTTAAAGTAAAAATAAAATTGTCACAAACATGTGTTGTTTTACTAAAACAATTATTACATGGGGTTATATAAGTTATATTTTTTACTATAAATATTCATTGTAAAGATAAAAATATTTCATACATCATGGAATTTTTTTTATAATTTTTAGACATTAAATAAATAAATTTATTTATGACACCATGATGATGCAGTGATTACCTCATTAATGAACAATTTAAATAAAATGAAAAGATAAGGTAAAATCTAAGACTTACACTTTTCTAAAACCTATTGGATGGGTGGATTTCGAATCCTTATGACTTTATACTCGAAATATATCATTTTGGGACCTTTAAAATCCAAAAATCATTTCATAATATTGTAACATTTCATGACTTTCCAAGAGTGCCCCTCCTCTCCTCATATAAAAGGCCCCCACCACTACCACCTTATTCACACCTTCAAAGCCATTTGGCTTGGAAAACCTCTGCCCAAATACTCTCTCAAATTCCCTATATTACTCCTAGAAGCCTCACTTTGGGCAGAAGTCTTCCCAAGGAATCCTTTGGCTCAAATCAAAAAGAGTTACCCGATTTTAAGGTAATGTCTTCTCTTATGTTCTTTTGTTTTATTTTTCTTATCCAACCCCTTAAACTATTTTTATTCCTTTATTTTGTAAATAAAATAGTATATTCAATATTATATGATGTTTTTATGAGAATTATTTGATTTACAGTTACACACACCTTCATCTAATGGTTAAAGAACATACTGTTTCTGTGGGTGGCGAAATACTGCCTCACGAAACGATGATTGTTCAATATTCTTTTAACACCTCTCATGGTGGCCATTATGATGAAAATATTTTTATATATGATATATATTATGTTTATTTATTCCTTATTCTTCTGTATTTTTCATTTATGGCATACCTTTATGACTTTCATTATGGGTAAACGCGAAATTTTCATTTTAGGAAGTGCGGACTACCGCCCCATCAAAGTGATTTGAATCGTTAATGCCATATGCGGGATGTATAAAGGATCGAGTTAATGATATTATATATGATATTATACCTTAATTATAATATAACTTTATATCATTATGATTTCATTCCATTTAATATGAAATATAAATGAAATTAGCGTTTATGCGTACGTACGGTTTACCGTCTCCATGAACGGTGCATTTCATTTCTTACCTCTAAATGTTATGTAATATTATAAATGCATGTATCTACTAGATATATATTATATATATTATATCTACATCATGAATATGATTTTGGAGATAATGTATATTTTACAACATGAACAACTTGTAATTATAAGAATTTTATTGTTGACTCAAGTACCAAAGATCGAAAAAAGGACCGTTATTAATTTAAATGACTAGATATTGTTCATAACATGGTAATAAGTGATATAAAAGGAATAATGAACTTGAAAAAGGTTCTTAAGAAAGTATATATTAACACTAGTTTATTATTCAGGAGATTAAAGAACGATCGAGTCAAGTCGGACACGAGGTAAGGGAACTTCTTAACCCAATTTCCGTTCTTTGGGTTAATATCCTACTTTCAAATTATGTCATGATATTATTATGTATTATCTTTTATTTGTATTTTATTTATGTGTACTTATAGTGAATACACATAATAGATATATTTTATTTGAAAAATGATCTTTGTAAGGGACTTCGTCTCAACCTCATTTCATTGAGGCATATTTTGTTTTATACACAACTTTCTTTTATACGGTGTATAAACCCCTTTGACTTTTATGTTTATTCAAAAGGAATATTTTTATACGAAGAGTTTTACTAAACTAAAAAAGGGATGTTTTTTTGTCGTATTTATGCGGCGACAACGACTTCTCCACTGTCATGACCATTATTTGAGATTCAGCTTCCTCTATAAGCCATAACTTTTTAAAAAAAAGAAAAATAAATACCAAGTTTTACTTTTCTTTTATTTTGGTATTGAAAATGGTTTTGATAATGATTTTATTATATCAATGTGTTGTATTGATATCTTGTTATTGAAATGTGGAAATGTTATTTTTCCTTTATGCATGTTTTATGTGATACGATTATGTTATGGTTTATGATATGTTTAAACCTGCTCATATGAGGAATGCATTGGACTTAATAAGTGACGGGTGGAGCCCGCTATAGCTTCTTGATGCATCGGTAGGTCTCATGAGACAAACTAGTGTCTTGGCACAAGGCCTTGAAAAAATCTAATTTTTAGTCTTGGCAAAAGGCCTTGACTATGTGGTTATGATAGTCTGTCATTATGCATTCCATCATTATGAAAGTGGTTATTGATATTGCATGTGATTATTCGACTAGTAGAATATCCATGTGAATATGTAAATGGAATTATTTCGTTTTATCTTTTCCATATTATGATGGACTTTAAGTTTAAAAGGCTTTTGTTTTAGTTATACATTGCCTTAAATGTTAATGTTTATTTATAAAAGCTTCCGCTATATTGTTATCCTTACTGAGCATCTGATCTCACCCCTTTCAATGTTTTAATTTTTCTAGGATGTGAAGAAGTATTTTATGAATGACTTGCAGGGATAGTATGAGGGGATATGAAGACAATATGTTGTTATAGTTTTTTTTTTGACTTTATGATGTAATGTAAGACTTATGAATATATCTAGTGTTTCCAAGGCTACTAAACTAATCGGTCTTTCAAGACTTGATCTTTTGTGATCATTCCAATGTTACGTAATAATGCACTGACTCTGGGTAACTGGGGTCAGGGTATTACCGTTGGTATCAGAGACAGTTTAATACTAACCTTGGAAGCTAGATTTATAAAAACTCTGATTAGAGCACATAACCCTAAGATAGACTTTGAGGATTAGTATAGAAGAACTTCCTAGAATTTTTTTATTATAGATATTTTGTGAGTTTTCCGAGCAATACATCCCTATCTGGATACGAGTAGGTAGAGGCGGCTCTAGAATAGATGTACCTAGGGGTAAACCCAAAAACACCGCTTTGAGCTAGACTCGAACGGGAACTGGTGCACGACAACGGGCCTTGCTGCACTCTTGGTTACGACACTCTCGGGGGATATTTTTAGGATAATTCTAATTTTATTTACAAACTATTATGAAGGGTTTATGAGTATATAATTCCGCAAAGAAAACATTTTTATTATTATGGATTATATCCATAAACTGTTCAATTTATGTTAAGTGTTTTACAAGTATGGAATTATGTATTTTGATTCATAAACTAATCTAGTTTATGACATTATTTAGAAATGGTGCCTAGTGAAAGGAATGGAAACCATATCAATGCATGCACTCCATGTAGGGATTTCCCTCCTGCTCAAGATAATTATAGTGGAGCTGGTGATGCAACTGGTACTGATCAGCTTATCACTATACTGGGACAACTCATTCAGGTTATGAATAATAACCTTACTCGTATGGAGCACCCTGATCTGCAACGTGGAGGATCAATGTTAGACCGCTTCATGAGGCAACAACCACCAACATTCAATGGGAGTACAAATCCCTTGGTAGCTGAGAAATGGATAAATTCCTTAGAGAAAATATTACATGCCTTGGGGAGTAATAAAAGGGAAAAGATTATCATGTCAGTTTACCCCCTCACTGGAGATGCTGAACAATGATGGTCATTGATTCAAAATACAAAGAAAGATGAATAAGTATCAAGTATGGAATGGAGAGAGTTCGAAGATCTTTTCTTAAAAAAATACTTTCCTCATGACCATCGAGCGGATATGGAAAGGCAATTTCTGATTCTGAGGAAAAAGGAGGATGAGAATGTCACAAAGTATGAGGCTAACTTTAAAAGGTTAGCGAGGTATGCTACAGCTTATATACGTAACCCAAGAAGTAATATTGATCATTTCTTTGATGGGTTAAAACTATTTCTCCGTCGAGCTTTAGTATCACAATCTTTATCAACGTATGAAGATATAGACTCGTGTTCTATCAAGATAGAAAAGGAATTCTCTAAATCTTATGACAATAAAGTAAAGCAATAGAAGAAGAGAATGGTGGAACAAGAGACAGATAAAGGGAAAAGGGGAATAAAGGATTTTCCATTATGCGATAATTGTGGGAAGAATCACCCCGGTACTTTCCTAAAAGGAATGGGAGTTTGTTATAAATGTGGAGAAAAAGGTCACCAGGCTCGTGATTGCAAGGGAAAGAAAATGGCTATCAATGTTGAATGATAAAATTTTATAGAAATGGGGCATTATGAAAATGAATGTCCTAAGCATCAAGGAAACTTACCTCTGAAAATGCCAAGGGATTGAGGCCAATCTTATGCTATTACTATAGTTGAAGTGGAATAATTATTGTATTTGTGTTTTTTGACTCAAGAACTATATTATGGTTATAAGAATAATGTGATATATATAAGTATTGTACTGCATTACTTGTTATTTTCATTAAGGTTTTAATATGATGAAGGTAATCTGATTATTAGTATGTGACAATAAGAGAAAATTTACTTTGTTTGGGGAATCTAATGAATTGATTTTGGAATTTAGAGACCTTTTAGAGAAAGTCTGGACAAAGGTATTTTGGATAACTATAAAGGTTAGAATGGATTAAGTTTAACTTCAGATAGTATTGTTTAAGGTTAAAAAATTTCTGAAGATTATTTTTGGAATATTATAATACTATAGTTTTAGGAAAAGGACAACCTTCAGGTCGGGGGATAACCCGTCGTGTCGGATAAAGGTATAGGAATCGAACCCACAACCATAGTGTGACATGCCTTTATTACCTACCACTATCCTACAGGAAGTCCCTGGTTATTACAAAATAGTTTTCCTAATCTAAATGGTATGTGTTAATATTTGGAACCATGTACGATTAGGATAAATATAATATTTTTGAGTTCTACTATCTTTTTGAGTGAAATATGGGTTTGTGGTAAAAATTTATTAAAGAATGAAAGTCTACATGACAAGTATGTATATTTCCTTATGTTCTTAGTAAATCTCCTAAATAAATTCCTCAACTGTATGAAAGGTAACTTAAAACAAAAACGTTGTTGGTTAACTTTTCCTACTGGGGAATCAATGATGGTTTAAACAATCACAAGTTTGTGATTTTCTTGTAGTTAACTTTCTCCTAATCCTGTTTTCTACAACTCTCCATCAGACCTTGATGGTTTGTTTCTCCTCCATATCCATGTTTTCATAGAATCCTAGTATGGGATATCTCGGGTGACCTTTGTACTTCTCTTTCTTTTAAAGTTATATTTTTATTAACCCTATTTCTGATATGGGTTCTCCACAAAGGTATTTTCTATTTTCAACCTTTTATTTTCGAAGAACAATTTCAAATTGCGAGGACGAAATTTATTGAAGGAGGGAAGAATGTAACACCCTAAGCTTCCACGGTACGCTTCTCCTTAAATAATGCAATAGCTTGCACTGTATGCAAGTTTGAGATTCTAACACACCGCGACCAATCAAAGTAGTAGTTATGAATAGTAATACCCACTTTTTGAAATTATATAAATTTTATATTTCAAAATGGACTTCATTTTTTTATTCAGAATATCAAAATTATCCTAAGTTGATTTTTTTGTAATTTTCTGAGAACTTCCAATTTTCTATGAATAGAAAAAATACTTAAAAACAGATTTTTTAATCAAAATAATTTATAGTGATAAATTATACTATTGAGTGGTTTTAAAGTATAATTAGAATATATTTTTACCATTTTATCCAATGGTGGTCATTATAATTAATTTCACTTTGAAATTGGACATAAACAATTGTCAATCTTTTGATATATATTGTTTCATAAAAACACACTATTTGTTGTGACAGCAGGAATTAATTATTAAATTAATTAATTCAACTTATATGTTTTGAATTTTGTAAAATAGACATCATTTTTGAATTAGGAATATCAAATATAGATTAGGGTAAATTTTTGGTATTTTTCTGAAAAACTTCAATTTTTGATGAATAGTGAAACCACTAAGTGGTAGTTAAAAACTAATTTTTTGTTTAAATGAAACTTTACCACTTCTGTGAATTGAATTTCAAAAATCCGACATACATGGTTGTCATTAGTAAGTAAAATGTGGTTCAATGGGATGAAAATAATTTTTGGTGAATATTAACTTTTAAGTTTTATTAATCGAGATTAAAGGTAATTAGTGTAATTTAAGGTAAATATAATGTTATAATAATATGAAATTACCTTTACACTTGTCCTACCCTTATTGTATGAGTCATGGCAGACCAATACAATCCATGGGTGAACTTGGGGACCCCATGGAGCCACTTGGGTAAGAAAATGACATTAATAACTTTTTATTTAAAGTAAAAATAAAATTGTCACAAACATGTGTTGTTTTACTAAAACAATTATTACACGGGGTTATATAAGTTAACTTTTCAAATATAAATTTTCATTGGAAAGATAAAAATATTTCCTAAATCATGGTAATTTTTTTATAATTTTTAGACATTAAATAAATAAATTTATTTATGACACCATGATGATGCAGTGATTACCTCATTAATGAACAATTTAAATAAAATGAAAAGATAAGGTAAAATCTAAGAATTAAACTTGTCTAAAACCTATTGTATGGGTGACTTTAGAACCCTTATCACCTTATCCTATAAATATATCATTTTAGGACCTTTAAAATCCAAAAAACATTTCATAATAATGTAACATTTCATGACATTCCAAGAGTGCCCCTCCTCTCATCTTATAAAAGGCCCCCACTACTACCACCTTATTCACACCTTAAAAGCCATTTGGATCGGCCAAAATCTACCCAAATACTCTCTCAAATTCCCTATATTACTCCTAGAAGCCTCACTTTGGGCAGAAGTCTTCCCAAGGAAGCCTTTGGCTCAAATCAGAAAGAGTTACCCGATTTTAAGGTAATGTCTTCTCTTATGTTCTTTTGTTTTATTTTGCTTCTCCAACCCCTTAAACTCTTTTTATTACTTTATTTTGTAACAACACCAGTATCTTCAATATTCTAGGATTTTTTTATGAGAAGTATTTGATTTACAGTTACACACTCCTTCGTCTAATGGTTAAAGAACATACTATTTCTGTGGGTGATGAATTACTGCCTCACGAAACGATGATTATTCAATCTTCTTTTAACACCTCTCATGGTGGCCATTATGATGACACTATTTTTATATATGATATATATTATTTTTATTTATTCCTTATACTTCTGTATTTTTCATTTATGGCATACCTTTATGACTTCCATTATGGGTAAACCCGAAAATTTCATTTTAGGAAGTCTGGACTACCACCCCCTCAAAGTGATTTGAATCGTTAATGCCATAGGTGGGACGTATAAAGGATGGAGTTAATGATATTATATATGATATTATACTGTAATTATAATACACCTTTATATCATTATGATTTCATTCCATTTAATACGAAATATAAATGAAAGTACCGTTCATGCGTACGTACGGCTTACCGTCTCCATGAACGGTGCATTTCATTTCTTACCTCTAAATGTTATGTAATATTATAAATGCATGTATCTAATGGATATATATTATATATTTGATATCTAAATAATGAATATTATTTTTTAGATAATGGATATTTTACCACATGAACAACTTGTAATTATAAGAATTTTATTGTTGACTTAATTACCAAAGATCGACAAAACTACCGTTATTAACTTAAATGACTACATAATGTTCATAAAATGGTAATAAGTGATATAAAAGGAATAATGAACTTGAAAAAGGTTATTAAGCAAGTATAGATTAACTCTAGTTTATTATTCAGGAGATTAAAGAACGATCAAGTCAAGTCGGATACGAGGTAAGGGAATTTCTTAACCCAATTTTCGTTCTTTGGGTTAATCTCCTACTTTCAAATTATGTCATGATATTATTATGTAATATCTTGTATTTTTACTTTATTTATGTTTACTTATAGTGAATACACATAATAGATCTATTTTATTTAAAAAATTATCTTTGTAAGGGACTTCGTCTCAATCTCCTTTCATTGAGGCATATTTTGTTTTATACACAACTTTCTTTTATACGGTGTATAAACCCCTTTGACTTTTAAGTTTATTCAAAAGGAATATTTTTATAGGAAGCGTTTTACTAAATGAAAAAAAAGGAATTTTTTTTGTCGTACATATACGGTGACAATAACTTCTCCGCCACTGTGACAATTATTTGAGATTCGGCTTCCTCTACAATCTATAACTTTTTTTTAAAATGAAAAATAAGTACCAAGTTTTAATTTTCTTTTATTTTGGTATTGAAAATGGTTTTGATAATAATTTTATTATATCAATTTGTTGTATTGATATCTTGTGATTGAAATGTGGAAATGTTATGTTTCCTGTATGCATGTTTTATGTGATACGATTATGTTATGGTTTATGATATGTTTAAACCTGTTTATATGAGGAATGCATTGGACTTAATAAGTAACAGGTAGAGCCCACTACAGATCCTCGATGCATCGGTAGGTATCATGAGACAAACTAGTGTCTTGGCACAAGGCCTTGAAAAAATCTTATTTGTAGTCTTGGCACAAGGCCTTGACTATGTGGTTATGATAATCTGGCATTATGCATTCCATCATTATAAAAGTGGTCATTGATATTGTATATGATTATTCGACTAGTAGAATATCCATGTGAATAAGTAAATGGAATTATTTGATTTTATCTTTTCCATATTATGATGGAGTTTAAGTTTAAAAGGATTTTGTTTTAGTTATACATTGCCTTAAATGTTTATGTTTATTTATGAAATCTTTCGCTATATTGTTATCCTTACTGAGCATCTGAGCTCACCCCTTTCAATGTTTTAATTTTTCTAGGATGTGAAGAAGTATTTTATGAATGATCTGAAGGGATAGTATGAGGGGATATGAAGACAATATGTTGTTGTAGTTTTGTTTGACTTTATGATGTAATGTAAGACTTATGAATATATCTAATGTTTCCAAGGCTACTAAACTAATTGGTCTTTAGAGACTTGATCTTTTGTGATCATTCCAATGTTACGTAATAATACACCGACTCTGGGTAACTGGGGTCGGGGCGTTACTGTTCCAAAATTTTTAAATGCTAAATTTATAAATTTTTTAGATAATGAATAAATTTTTAAGATTCTTTTCCATATTAAATTCTTCAATTGGTATTACTAGTTAATTAAACCATATTTAAATCATAACCATTCATTTTAATATAAAAATAATAAAAACTCATGATTAATTCAATTAACCATGTTATATCAAACCATTGTATTGTTTCAAGACATTTAAATCATTTAACATAATTAAACACATAAAATACTAATGTTTGTGTCCAAGTTATAATTAAAAGGCATAATTTTATTTAACCAAAAATATTATTTTAAAACATTTAAACTCACCCAATAGCTATAAAACCCAATGGTCACTTTAAAACCCCAATGGATACTTATAATGGTCATATTAAGACATATAAATACCTATTCTAGGTATTCAATGATCATCTCTTGTTTTTAATAGGATGGCGCTCAACATTTCTTTGACACTTAGCATTTTTCCTATACTAATTTCCATGATGTTTTTTCTTACGACCGATCTAAGGGATTTCAACTACACCATCGGCCTTATTTTCATGCTTGGTAGTCTTCTATTCATTCCACTGGGTCTTGAGATGAGTTTTCTTGAGTAGTTTTAATCTTATGTATCCATGTAATATTTCAGTTTTTGAATAAAATGTTTCACTTTGTCCTTAGTGTATTTGAAATAAAACACACCAATTCAAATTATAACCAAAATAATAATAATAATAACTATAAATATTATTATTATTATAGTTATAATTAAGTTCGGGTCATTACACATAATGTCAATATTATTCTTCAAAAAATTAAATTCCCAATATGAAAGTTTGAAGAATATACTTTTTTTCTTTAATTGTTGTGTTCTGACTTCACTTGACGATGCACTTCGAACTCATTTTCCACTATCATGAAAATGATGCACCTTCCCAAAAAAAATCAACATTTCCAAGTTGTGTCTATATTTCAGATCCTTTAAACAACTTTGGAGGTTGTCTACGATCAATAGAACCATTGAATTTTGACTTGTTCAACTGAAATCTATGAGATGCATCAAGAAATCTTTGATGGCATAAGAAGAACCCTTTTTTATTATGAGATATTAATTTAGGATAAAAATAAAATTTACAAATAGTATAATCCAAACTCATATAAGTTTTCCAACCAGCTAAATTCGCAAGTCTATGGAATTCACTAATGGTCCAAATTAGAGCAACTTGCATTTTGAACATTGTTCTAAAAGATGCATCATATGTCTCAACAATGTTGCTCTATAATACCTTTAATTCTTAAATTTGAGGCTTCAATTATACATAAATATCATTCCTAGGAATTTTTTTAGGAATAATCATTGAAATGAGAAAATATGTTTGTTGCATACACATCCACAGAGGTATATTGTAAGGGAGAAAAACAACCTAACAAATGCTATAACTGGTACTCAAAGTCTCAAATGGGTTGAATCCTATAATTTCATGGAATTTTCATGTAATTTTTTTAAATTATATGGAATTATTTCGAGAATGCACGCTTTGACGACACGTGATTTCGAGGCCTGGTGAGCCCGAAATGAAATTTTGAACTTTTTTTAGTTCACTTAAGTAAATGTGCAAGAGGTTTTTTCCTAACATTTGAACTGGTGCTTGGATCGAAAATTAAAGGGAATATTTGAACTTGGAACAGTGGGATTCACCTAGAAACGACTTAACTTTGACCGAAAAGGGTCAGACTAAAAATTTATTTTTCAGACTTTTTGGAAAATATCAAAATAACTTAAAAAAGTTATTTTATTTCTTTTCTCAACTATTGAGCGGAGGAAGGAGACGCTGTGGTGAGGTAAAGAGGCAGTGACGAGGCACATTAAAGGAAACTAATAATGGCACATTTTTGTGAATGAATAATGATGTGATGTTGTAGTGTAACAAAAACATTGCGACGTGTTTTATTTTAATATCACGTTGGGGAAATCAGTTGGGGAATTTCGTTCGATGATGAACATGGAACCTCTCTCTCCCTTTCCATGTGATGATGAACTCCGGTGGGATAGATTTGATAGGTGACAAATGATAATGAATCTTGGAAGATATGATCACCGATGAAGCTTCAACCCACCACAAATGGAATGCTTCGATAGCGAACATCAAATCGAGGTAGGGGTTATGTTTTCTTTGTGATTTTCATTCTTTCCCCATTCTTCATTCTGAAACAATGAACATAGATCAACCCATGAATAGTTTGATCTACGAATTGTGTGTTCTTGCGAGATTGTTGTTAAATTAGGAGACTTGAATGGCGGGGTAGATTCATGTGTTGAAATCCCAAACCACCCTTTGATTATACACCTCTAACGTGGAGGGTGTGGGCCGACACGAACAAGGCTTGAGTCCCTCTGACTTGCGTATTCTTGTGCATTATTTATAGAAAAATTATAAAAATGATGGAAAGTATACTTTTAGGTCGTCGCAGGGAAGGTGACAGCCTTACGGTATCGTGGGCAAAAACATTTTGAGAAACAAACCACTAGAGAAACTTTAGTGGCCCGCAGAAGGAACTAGAGGCGTGCCAGTGAAGACCCAAAACGACGGTCGTAGGCAAAGGGAGGTGGCATGAATTTCATCACCAATCGGTGTCGTATGGAGGGGAATCCCACATCGGGGCTGCTCGGGTGCACTGGAGTCATGCGGTCTATCGACCGCGTGGTGGTGGAACGGGTTTACTTCAGTCATGCTAGGTAGAACTAAGGTGTCACCCATCCTAAGTTTCCTATACTGGTCAGTTTCCACCTACATTTCCATCTCAAACACCTCTTCAAATTCTATTAGGCTAGAACCAATTATATCTTATCCCAGATCTAGTTAAAGTCCACCTCTAAAGAAAAAAACATTCTCCAAGCCATTGGTGACTATATTAGGAGATTATAACACCAACTTCAAGAAATTATTGATTTTCTCCTTCACCATTCTCTCATTATGATGATAGATTGTGAACTTAAGGGAATTATATTCCATCACATTCTTGAGATAAAACTACTAAATGAACATCATCTTGAAGATATCCTAATACATGTTCCGGTGTAATTGAGAATAAGCCATAGACTCCCACCACACTCAGCTTGATCCAATAAGAAAACTCATAATGGCTCTCTCCCTTGAATCTTCAAGAATCTAGGGATAATTAAGGATCCCCTTAATAGTTTTTATCCACTCTACCACTTTAGATAAACATTTAAATCCATAAAAAGAAGTCGAACACTGATTTAAGAATTTTGGGGTAGGGTCCAAGAGCAGAGAATGTTCTAAATACACCACTCTATGATGAGTCCGCATGGAGTCTAAAACTGAAGGGATCCTTAGAAAATTACAAGAGGATTCACTAAGAGGACCATACTTAGGAGCGAGCCTTCTTCTTCTTTATTTACTATTCTAGGAGGCATACTCTGAATAGAACAATACACAAACACAACCAATTCATGCCTCAAATTTTAAATTTAATAGTCCCATTACAAACTAAGGGACATATTCCAAAATATAAATCCAATAGGAAAAAAAATTTCATTCAAACTTCATAAAACATCCTTTATTTAAAATCACAAACATCAAATGAAAGAACATTTAAACCCCTTTCTACCAAGAAATACCTTTTAAAAATAAATCACCCTTCCTCTTTTTAAAATAAACCAATATTGATGAACAAAATTGTTCCAATTTTAAAACCAAATGATACCATTTCATAATTTCATTATAATTTCAAGTCAATCAAAAATTAATGGCTTAATTTGAAATAATTTACATAAAGTTCCACTTCTATTTCAAAACACCTTCCAAATACTATAATTAAATCAACCACATTGTAAAATACCTCATGTGAAACAAGGATATATTTTACAAATAACCCATCAAAACTGGTTTTAGAAATCATTAATTTTATTAAATTATACTTTTATAACTAGAAAAAAAATTAAAAATAAATAATAAACAAAAAAAATAGCACCACAAATCAAGAAAAATCCACTTCAACAATATAAAAAAAACACTATAAAAATCTTTTTAAGTTCCTCTCCAATAAGTGGAAATCACTTTTAGATAAATATGGACCCAAAAGAGGAAAAACATTAGGAGTTGTGCAGAGTTTTACATGGTTTATCCATATATTTTGGTGGGTTATGCAGCAACTATGCAATATTCCATGTTAAGTCCTCAGAAAAATCTACATGGGCTCCTCGTGGTTTATTAGACTATGCGAGATAACCATGAAGCTTTAATTCTTCTTCTATTTTCACCCCAAAAACAAATAGAACCCCCAAAATCACTTTTATAACTCATCATGGATTGAAATACCATAATTCCACATCAAAACACACTAAAAATAATCAAGAAAAATTCATAATCCAAGACTCTAATCCAAACTACCCATGAAAACTTGGGGCTCCAAACAGAAAGAGATAACTTGACTCTCCTTGCACCAACCTCTCAAGTCCTGACATCCCTATCTCCATAATACCATGAATCACCTGAAATAAAAAGGGGTATTCAATAACCTAGTACCTTTTAATAACCTAGGCCCTAATACCATTTGAGATGAAGAGTCTCAGGCTGACCCAACATATCACCTGAATTGATATGCCACTCAACTCGAAGGGCGTTCCTGATCCCCATGGGATAGAAACTTGTACATGGTCATTAAGTGATAAACTTTTGGGAATGATTCCTCCCTTCAATAAAAGTTAATAAGTGTCATATTTTTTCTAAAAATCTAGCATGTAGAATCAAAACATTGAACATCCATGAAAAATATGATAAGAAGATATAAATAAACAGAAGAACCAAGTGATTAATAACTAATAAATATTATTTAACTCAATTTCAAGATGAAACATCATCTACGGATAAATATACAACAAGTTCCATCCAATGAAAATGAATATGAATAAAATAAAAGTCATATTAGCTGATACATCCACATCCTATAATAAAAAAACATGAATTATACCACAAGAACGCCTCGATACAACCCAAGATTTCTCGCCACATCCCATATCACTTATCAGAACCACAAAAGAGAGATAAATAATTCAGTATAAAGCAACATGGAACCTATATGAAACAAGATAAAATCATATGATCAAGCGTTTAAAGTGTGCAATTAGGGCGTGAAATCCCAGGACTAGTTAGATCTCACCAAGGATTATATGAAAATCTTTTAGTTAAACATTGAAAAAATGCTTGTTCAAAATATAGTATAAGATAAGGTCCTCCATTTTCTTTAATGACATAATAAAAAAATAAAATCATGCATTTTACTATAGAAATAAAACTTTTCCTTTTATAAAAATCCATTGAAAATACTTTACAACCAAAAACAAAACCATTTATTTCTTAAAAGATAAAAAACCCTTTGAAATTCATTTCAATATGTTTCATAAAAACTCATCTATAAACTAAATATTTTTCCTTTACTATAAAACAACTTTCCAAAAATCACTTATTAAATCCATTTGAAAAACTAACTCGAGCATGAAAAAAATGAAACACAAACTAAATAGGCATTAATATATATTAAGGAATGTTAAAATAATGATAACCTAAATGGTGAAATAATCATGACAAGAACAAGGGAAAACAAATATAAATGGAGTGTAAATATCATACATAATACCAAAAACCAAAGAACAAGTTCCATGGTCTACACCATGGGTCCTAATGTTAGACAATCCCAATAATATTGTAAATAAGGGACCATTTTCAGGACTGTGTGGCATCTTAAATGAAGGTTTCAGGCATAGTGGAATTGCTTATTGGACATATCCAACTCAATTTTTTTTCATAATAAATTAGTAATTTGAGGTTTACATGAAGAAGAACTTCATAATCAGTGAATTAATTTAAAGTTTAATTAGAATATGAACACTAGAACCAAGAAGGTAGGGTCATCTTTTATAATTTATAATTAATTTATACATAGATTAATAATTACTTCATCTTGTGATTTTTTCTTCATTGACAATGTAGTTGAATACTATTGTTGTATTTTTATTTTATCATATGATCTAAGGATAAAATCCCTCTATTGGTGATATATATATACTCTAAAATCTTAGAATAACCCCATGGAATCATCAGGTGATGGCATGATCAGTCCTGATCATTTTCATTGATTTTCATTGATCGTAGGAAGAATCTATTCATGGATGGAATATTCATTAGGTTCTATAAAAGGGTTTAGATTTTATAGTAGTATTAATTATCTTATTATTTATCACATTATTCAAAGTTTTCTCTCTTAGGGTTGTGATAATTCTTTATAGGTTTGTTGTCTCAATAAGTGGTTATCCCTAGAAAGATATATAATTGGGTACTGATAGAGATAGGTTAGGGTTGGTAATTGCAAAAAGGCCCTTATCCAATTCCTTATTCCTTAGAAAACTCCATGTATAATAATAATATAAATATTATTATTATTTTCTTGGCCTGAACAATACTTGTGGATAAATATATATCATTTCCATTCAAAACATTAAACTTGATATGTTTATCCTCCTCGATATTTACCGAACATTAAATAATTAATATTTATTTAATAAATAAATATTACTTCATTATTCATTGATAAATATAATAAATATTATATTCACTAAATCTTTCAAATAAATATTTATTATTATTTAACTAACATATTTATTCTTATATATAACTCATGATTAAATCTTGGAGATCAACCGACCCCAAATAAATATCAAACCACAAGGTGATAATAATATTTATTCCAACTTATTAAATTTATCATGGAATTTAATTGAGATTTTGGATACACTTAATGTGTGACCCCATGGGAACCTTTCTTAGTAGCATTAGGTGGAACCATCTGAAGTCCAAGGTTAGAATCTTACAACATGCCAATGAACCCATAGAGAAATAAATAAATGTCTCAATGATATAAAACCTCATCTAAATTCTCAATGTGAAATATAATATCTTCTTCATGATATCTTTAATCAAGTAAGATGCATACTGGTGTAATCAATATATGTGCTCAATGTATTTTTCTTTGACTTTCAAAAAATGAATCTTCCCATAGAACATCATGGTCATGGATTTAATTAGGTTGTTCCATTCCCATCAAATGGTAATGGATATCAACCTCCTCTAAAGAACATAAGAGATAAATCCTTTCTTACATTATTAATTAATACATAATCACTCATGACATACCCAACATACCCTACTTCTCGTAAACATATAACAACATGGTTTTGGTTAGTACATCAAAGTATGTGACTCGTGATATGAATTAATAATAATTCTAAATTATAAGGATCAATAAGAATGACCATGGATGGGAACATCCAATGAAACATATAAATGTGTATTTCTTATTGGATGTTTATGTTCTCATAATCTCCTACTCTGAATATTACTAAGGGCTTACACTATGAGAAAGTGTCTCAATGCCCTATGAGTCTCTGCCCCTAATAGCCTATATCATTTTCATCCTTTCAAATAATATCACCCAAATATAGAATATATATACTTAAGAATATTTTCATGACACTTCTAGGTTCTCATCATAGCAGGGAACTGCTATGACCTTTCAGTGCAATAGTTACTCTTTAGGAAATTAGCACATACCATATCATGTAGAAGAAAAATAATGATGTGATAAGAACTTTGTTAATATTCAAAAGAATGAATACATGTAATTATAAATTACATAGAAGTTTGTTCTAGGGCACCAACTCCAACACTAAACAAATAAATAATCCACCCAACATACCCCCACATGCCTTATTAAGGGACACACCCCTATCTAGATAAAACCATAAAAATAGGAGACATTAGCTAGTGTGTGAGTTAACTAGTATAGTGTTAATTAATAACTTTCACTTAGTTATTTGGGTTTACCATGACCAATATAAAGTGGGGTGAATAAAAAACAAGAAATGGTCAATGAATACATCAATATAATATAAATATCCAATCTCACCTCACCTCCATCTACCTCACATTAAACAACCTCTTCCACATAATATAAACACCATAAAAATTAGAGATAACCCACAAAGGAAAGGAAAATCAATTGGGGGAACAAATAAGGGTTTCTCAAGCATCAATACATCTATTTTATAAAGTACCAAATAAACCTTTTAAGAATTATGGCTCAGAATTTTGAGTCCTTTCCTTCTCTTATAAATCTCTCTTTCAAATATTCTTTAGAAACCATATAGAAAATGACAAATTTTCTCACCTCAAAAGCATTATTTAAAAATATATTTCACTTAATTTAAAACCAAAACCAAGACAAATCACAAAATTTATAATTAAAACCTTTTAAAAATTCTCATTGGAATTTTCATAATTCTTAGTATGAGAAAACATTTAATTTCAAAGCGATGCTTGAAATTCATTTAGAAAACCCTTTATGCCAAGATTAAAATTCATGACACCTTTTTAAAATTAATTATGGGAACCATAAATAATTATAATTCAGTGGGAAATGAATTTTAATGATCAACCATTCCATGAATTTCAAAATAAATTAAGAAAATAGAAACACTTTTTGAAAAATTGGGTTCCCTAGACCTAAATTTATCGATAATTTTGATTACCATATCATGTATACAATTATTTATACATGATGTATACTCACCATTATAGTTTTTATATTTCTGTTTCCAATATTTAAATGGTAATTTCCATAGATTAATTATCATATCAAAAGGTTATAGCAGTCCCCAAGCTATAAGGAGAACATAGAGATACTATAACATTACTCATAAACATATGTGTTATGGTCAGGATACATTATACTGACTGTACATAGTTGATGTTTAACTATCAGGTGTTGGAGGCTCATAAGAATTGAGACTTATTCTCATGAATTTCACACTTGATGATCTCTAGTTTGTGAGATCATGAGGACAGACCCACCAATAGGAACACCACATGTTTTGAGTTCCATTGGTTATTCCTATCTATGGACATGTGTATCGGTATCCATATTTGAGATCATTATAAATGTGTTCCATTTTATCATATACTTTAATTCAAGGAAAAAAACATTCCATTGAATTCATGGTGAGGTATCTTTTGTTGGGTGATTCATTTGTGGTATGGCATTGGTTGAATGATTAAGATAGAATTTTACACTTATGATTTGAAAAAGTGATATATCGGGATTGGTTGATCAAGATGGTAGAACATTAATAAATCCATGTCCATGGTTATAGAAGGTAATTCAGTTCAGTTAGATCAACAGATAATAAAGAAAGTAAGGATGTTTACACAATTATGCGCCTAGATTTATGAGATATCATATGACAAAGATATTATATTACACAATGTGTATTCATTGGATGGTTGTGGTTTATATGAATATTATTAATCTATTTAGGGGACTTAATGGGATTCTAGACTCTGCTATTAGTTTGGGAATACTATTCACTATTATTATGATAAGGTCTTAGAGGGTCACAAGCAATAGCGCATTCAAGATTCTGCCTTCTGGTGAATAAGTATATAAGACATGGTGGGTCTCACCATGAGCTCTAAGAGATGTTCAAGTTTTATCGATCACCAAAGAATAAATAATCAATTATTATTTAAGTATAGAATAATTGGGTTAAATTTATTTATTAAAATTATTTACAAATTTTTAAGTAAATATATGGAATAATATTATATGAATGAATATTATTTTAATATTCAAGGTTTATTTAATATTAGTGGGAATTATGAGTTGGGTTAATGACTCGGGTTTATCATATAATATATTTTAATATATATTACAATTATATGATAAAATATTAATAATATTTATGGTGAATTTAGTTTTTCATAATTATTTATTTATTACTTATTTACTGACATTAAATATACAGGGGTTAGGGAACCCTAACCGGGTATTTTGGACATCCACTATATAAGTGGAGGATAAGCTCATTCCATGTACTATTAATTAGTTGGAATTGATAGATTCTCTCTCCTCAAACATCCTAGAGAGATAAACACTCCATCTAAGTTATTGGTCTAAGAATTCCTTCATAAATCAAAGGCATGGGATTGAGGTAATCCTCAAATCATCAAAGAAATTATTGGAGCTCCATGATAGTGCCCATAATTTGATGAATGTCATGTGTGTGGATTCTTGAAGTGTGTGTGAACAATATAGAGTGGTTCTACCTCAGATCCTTCAAGAAATGATCACTGGCGATGTGAAACAGATGATCATGCTTTGATTCGAACAAGGTAATTGTTCGAATTAATTTTCATGCCTTGAATAATTCATGTGAGATCCTCAAACCATATCGAGGATCAAATTTCTAGAGACGGTGAATTTTTGTCACTCTAGTGATGAAAAATTTTAAATCCTCATCCCATTGGCTTATGTTGTGCACCCTTGTACCATCAATTAGTATCATAGGTATTTCATTGATTTTCTAATCCCTGAAAATTTATTTTGATTTAAATTTATTTAGAGGGTATTCATTCATTCCTAATGAATATAACCATTCTTCGATCCAATCTTGGATGGATAAGTTATGGTCATACGGAAAAAAATGGATTTAAAGCAGTGATTTTTCAGGTTTTAAAACTTGAAACATGTATTTTATATATATGTTATTTTATACCAACACGGGGGTGAATTACCAAAAATTTATTTTAAGTGGTTTGATTTATTCTAGCCAAAATTTGACTGGAATCTAGTAGCCAGAAATCCTTCATTCAGTGACCTGAAATTACACCCATTTCTATTAAAAAGATAAAGGAATAAATAAAAAAATTGGTACCCCTTCTATCAAAAGGCCTACCTCTAGGATTTTAGAAAATAAAATAAGAGAAATATGCTCCTTGAGAAAGCATCTAGGCCATCGATGGACCTCCCCTCACAGGCCTCTTCCTCCTCCGGTGATTCCGAGCAGCCGACCACCATGATGCTCGTCTACCACCTTTGCCTTCCCTCAACCACACCACTGCCTCAACAAGGCCAACCCTGCACCGCTCGGTTGACACCCACTATCATTGCCTGGTCTTCACCTCCCTCTAGCCACACCAGCACACCACCCTCTGTCGTTGTCCATCCAAGCCCGAGTTGCCAGGTCTCGACCACCACGTTGTTGCCTCACCCGTCGACATCATCACGGTCAAGCCTAGAACTTCCATCACCTTCCACATTCATCGCCCACTTATATCATTCAATGATTCTTCTCGGGTCACCCTGTTTGGTGAGGTGATTCTCGTTCTAGTTCACCCTGACCGTCGTGACACCCTGCTTAAGACTACTGAGCCCCATGTGAGAGATCCTCAGTCACGAGGTGACCCATACATTGGGTTCCATGGGATTAACATGTCCTATTATACCCAATCCACCTATCAATGGGCTAGGTCAGGTCTCCCCAACCCTGAATGGTTCTGGGCAGACCAGCCCGGCCCAAAACAACCTTGCACGGGGTCTTTCTGGCCTGTAACGGGCTTGCAGGCTTACGGTCGACCCGCAATGGGCCTGAGCATGGTTTTGGGTCCCGAGAATTTTTTATATAATAAAAATTAATTTAATTAATTTAATTTATTATTAAATTAAATTAATTTTTTGTTTAAAAATACTAATATTTTAATATTTTGAAAAATTAATTTAATTTTAGTATTAAATTAAATTAATGAATTAGTTAAATTTTTTGAATAAAAATTAAATTAATGATAATACCAAATGAGAATAAATTATTTTAATTTAAATAATTTATTTAATTTATTTAAATTCCCTCATATTTTAAATTTATTACAATTTAATTTTATCAAGTTTTAATTTTACCCGTTGACTGTTTTTTGAGCACTGATTATACCTATGTATATCTGGATTAATTTATTTAATTATTTATTACCTACATATGATGTTTTTAATAAGAACTTAATTTTATGACAGCCTATGAATTGTCTTTTTTTTATTCAATATGTTTAAGGATCTGCACGTCCAATTTATCTGTATGTAATTTTCACTTCTCTATAACCTCTCGCTTGTGTCCGAGTATACTTGTACATTTGATGATGATTCTTTAAGGAGTATACCCTACCAATATGAGGCAGTACACCAAACGAGATGTGCATACACTGAATTGGGAGAGAGCTATGATACGATCCAGGAATAGATTAAGGTATGATATCCCCTAGGTCATGGTTGATCAGTTAAGATTAAAACAGATCAACCAAAAATTATATTTTAACATACCCTGATTTGACACTCTCTCATATGATCAAATTAGTTTGGTTATTGGACCTTAAGCACACATCCCCATGTGCCATATGCTACTGACTAGAAGTAGGGGTGTGATATGTATAGTGTGGAGACTATACCCCTTGGTATAGAGTTATGACACAATGGAATAATTGAATAATAATAATGTCTGAGTAACGAAGAACATCAAAAACTGTATATCATACAACTAGAAAATAAAATAAGGAACCATTAAACCAATAATGATAAATCATGTAATGATAAGATAAGATGTATCTAAATTTCAAATTGAAAACAATAAAAATAAAAGAATCAGTTTACACAAAATAATCCCAAAATACTGCAGACCCGAGCCCCATGTCGGACCCATCTCCAAACTTTAGACAATCCAGAAAGCATAAAAAATCAGCAACAAGGTCCCTTGACTTTTTCCAAACCTACATCCATGTAATCTGATCGGGTACTAAACAGCGCCTGAATAGGGTGTGAGTAAAACTGAGTAAGTTGAAACCACCATGTCTAAACAAAACTAGTCTGATAATAATTTTATGTAATAAATTGATAAACATATGTATTAATTAATAAATTAATATAATACAATAATCAAATTTCTTTGGAACCATGTCAGAATATCTCGTAGCATGTAGAACAACTATTCCAACCAACAACTATATATCCATGGAAAAACACACAAAATTGGGCCAAGCCATTTATATAAGCATTCTAGCATGGGAATGAGTAGAGAATGCTCAATATAAGCATTATAGCATGGGACTGGGCAGAGCCCGCTTAATATAATAATTACAACATGGGACTGGGAAGAGACCACTCAATATAATCATTACATCATGAGACTATGAAAAGCCTATTCCATATAAGCATTACAACATGGGACTGGGTACAACCCACTCAAAGTAAGCATTACAGCATGGGATTAGGATGATCCAACTCAATATAAGTGTTATAATATGGGATTGGGCAGAGCGTGCTAAGTATAATTATTACAGGATGTTAACACAATAATTTATAACAGCAAGGATATCACATCATAATCCATAATGGTTAATTATGAAAACTACCATTTGTCCTTCAATTACTATTTCATTTATATATCAATTCATCAACATCAAAACAATAGAACACTATCTATTCCCAAAATGATTCTATATTCAGCAATCACCTATAACTTATGTCATGTTAAACACACTTTAAACCATTAGTTATATTCTTATTATTCAAAGGTTCTCTCACCCAATGGGTATCCATAAGCTAGGTCTCATCAACAATTGAATCCAAAGGGATCCAACCAATATTCCAATCCATGAATTACCATAAATAAATGAATAAATTGATAAGAGTGCATGTTATTTTGGCACGATTGTAGTATTACATAGACTTGGAAATTAAACAGACCATAGGGTTAGGTTTAGACCCCCTACCTTTATTAAATGATTAGGAAACACTTCCAACTAAAATCACCAATAAGAATAGAGGAAAGGAAGATCACTAGAAATAAACTAGATCACATCAGATCAAGATTAAAACCCAAAAAAACATGGTCAAGATATTTACACCACAATAATGGAGAGCAAGAGGAGAAGAGAGGGAAACATAAGCAAAGTAACTCACCAGGGATCAGATGTAATTGGGACATCCAGAAGTTTGTAAGGGTTCTAAAAATTCTTGGAATTCTCCCTAGGGTCTAGAGAGGATGGATCTAATAAAGTAATGAAATAAATCATTCATTATTCCCACTTAAAACTACTGGGTCTGAAGAATACATGATGTGTGATCCTTTCACGATGGGTATTTCATCATTTTTAAGTTATGTTGAAAAACCCATCACCTCAAGTTGATATTTATCTCGGTCGACATTTACACGACATAAATTAGGTTCATGATGTGTTACCACTTCACATTATGAACTAGTTAATGACATGTGTCTAGCGGTAGTTACAAATCATGTGACGTATACATGGTGTGTAATTTTCCATTGAACATTTTTCAATCCATCTTCTATGAAACTTCCCAAACCACCTTTTAAGCCTTCAAAACTCACGGGAAACCTTCATAATCCCATTTACCATATTTATACCCAGAATCAATTAAATCAAATGTATGTACATTCCTGAACTTTAAGTCATTTTCCCCAAAAAAGGATCTTTATCTCCAAACAAGACTCAGCCACCAAGGTTTAAAGACAATGAAAAAAATGAATGAAATAATTTTAATAAAAAAAATCAAAGAGGGACATATTTTGAAAAAGAAGGGATCTTATAACCTCGCCACTATATAACAGCTCATCCTTGAGCTTCTCCAAGCATCATTATGGGGTCCCAACAAGAAATTCTATCCACTATGCTCACATATCAGACTCCCTCTCCCATGTCTCCTCCTTAACATGCCCATGCTTCCAATTCACTTGAACTAGAGGTATAATCCTACCCCAGAGATACTTCTCACTATGGTCCACAATCTGTATCGGATGATTCTCAAAGGATGTATTAACATAAAGATCAATGTCCTCGAAGTCTATCACATGAGAATGTTCAAGATAATATATATGAAGTTATGACATGTGAAACACATCATGCATGGAACTGTAGAACTATGGAAGGGCTAATCGGTACACCACTAGACTGATCCTATCCACTATTTCAAACAGCTCGATAAACCTCGGCAGTAGCTTCCCCTATTTCTTGATACAACATTTTCCTAACCTAGGCAACACCCGAAGGAAAACATAATGAACAACCTCAAACTCCATAGGTCATCTTAAATGGTCATCATATGATTTCTTCCTACTCAATACAGTCCCCAACCACCTTCTTCTCGGACATCTTCTACCTGAGACTAGGTCCAACAAGTACTAACTCACCTACCTCTAGACAACAAAGAGGAGAACGACATGACCTGCCATAAAGGGCCTCAAAATGTTCCATCTGGATTGATTCCTGTAAGTTTTTATTATATGAAAACTCCATGAGTTCCATATACTTCTCCCACGAGCCACCAAAATACAAAACATGGGCTTGTAACATATCATTCAAAACCTAAATAGTTCTCTCAGATTGACTGTCAGTCTGAGGATGATAGGTCATACATAGAAGAACCAAAGATTCTAGATCCTTCTAAATACCATTCCATAACTATGATTTGAAATGAGGATCCCTTTCTTAAATGAAACTTCTTGGAACATCATGCAAACGAACTATCTCATGCACATACAAACTACCCAGATCATCGACTGTGAAGGTCTCCCTAATAGGCAAGAAGTGTGATACCTTTTTAATCAATCCACAATCACCCATACTACATCATTATTATGATTTTTACTAGGTAATCACATCACAAAATAAATATTTTCATCATCCCATTTTCACTCAGGAATAGGCAGAGGCTGCAACGGCCTAATTGGCCTCAAATGATCAGTTTTCACCAGCTTATAGGTGAAACATCGCCCCAAAAATATCACTACCTTCCTCGTCATTCCTGAACACCAGTATTATCTATGGAGATAAAAATACATCTTTGTAAAACCAATATTTATTACCCATCTAGAAGCTTGAAACTCTTTCATCAGCTCCTCATGCAAACCTATAGGAATCCATACTCGACCATAGAAAATAAGAGAATTGTCACTACCAAGAGACCATCCTGATGGTGTCTACCCGCCATATAATATGTCACCCAAAACTAAGACCTCCATATTAGATAGATTATCTATCTTTATCCATCCAAAATAATGGGTATAATATGTATCAAAGTCAATTTTATTTGTCCCTGGGACTCCTGAACATCTAGATGCATGTCTGCAAAAAGTTCCATGATCTACCACTCGTTGTAAGAATTATTCATTTCATTTGTTTGTGTCCTATGACTTAAATCATCAGCAACGTAATTTCCCTTTCCCAGTGTATAAGCCAACTCAAAGTTGAAATACTGAAGATACTCGACCCAAATCCTCTACTGAAGATTCAAGTCCCACTAAGAAAAGATGTACATGAGGATCTTGTGGTCCGTGTATACCGTAAACCTCTCACCCAAATGATAATTTCACCAGCATATTAGGGCATGTACCACTACTTCTAATTATAGATCATGATTAAGATAATTCCTCTTGTGTGGTATCAACTATGTGGATCCATAAGCAACCACTCGATCCTCTAGCATCAAAACTACTCAAATTCCAACTTCAGATGCATCACAGTACATAGTATATTATTTAACTAACATGGGTAAAGTGAGGATAGGTGGTGAGGTCATCCTACTATTTATATCCTAAAAACATATCTCATAAGAATCTAAAAAAACAAACTTTACCACTCTCTTGGTTATATCTGACATTGGTGCTTCTGTATGGGAGAAGTCCTGGATAAAATGATGATAATAACCCGTTAAACCCAGAAAACTCCAAATCTCGAAGGCCTTATTGGGGCACTCCCCAGATACCATGGATGAAACTTTCTATAGGTCCACTGACACTCCTACCTCTAATATTACATGGCCCAATAAGTTCACTTTATCAATACATAAACTATATTTGGTTAGCTTGGCATGCATTCGATGCTCTCTCAATGTACTCAATACGATATCAAGATGTTTGGCATGATCATCTACTAACTGGGAGTACACTAATATGTCATCAACAAAATCCACCAAAAACTGATCTAAGAAAGGATGAAATATCAAATTCATCAAGGCCATGTATACTGTTGGTTCATTGTTCAAACCAAATCGAATCACTACTAACTCATACAAGCCATACCTTCTCTTAAAAGCAGTATGATGTATGTTCGAAGTTATCACCCTCAACTGGTGATATCCAAATCTTGAATCAATCTTGGATAATATCTTAGAACCTCTCAACTAATTTAATAGATCATCTATATATGGAAGGGTATACTGATTCTTGACCATCATTTTGTTCAATATATGATAATCCACACATAAGTGCAAATTACCATCAGCCTTCTTGGTGAAAATAATTATAGAATCTCACAGAGATGTATTAGGTTGTATGAAACCTTTAGATTCCATATATTACAACTAAAATTTCGATTCCCAAAGCTCTAATGGTGCCATTATATTAGGCGGGATAGAAACTAGATCTTCTCCCATCACCAAATTGATCATGAACTCAATCTATCACTTGGGAGGCAAGTCATATAAATCATTAGTAAAGACATCCTAAAAATGGTCTACCACTAGAGGAAAATAATCTTATTACATTCACCATCATCCAAAATAATTCTCTCTATCTAAGCCATGAGAAAATCCAATCTACATTTAATTAGTCATGAAAAACCACCATGAAGATCCCACTCACCCTAGTGATAATATTTTTCTCTTTATGGAGATAGAAAGATAACTCTCCTATGGTAATAGTCAATATGATCTTGGTATAGAACTAGCCAATCCATACTAATAATCAAATCAAAATCAATAATTTCCATCATGAATAGTTCCCAAAAAAAATGGTCACCACCAATCTCTAGAGAACACGCCCTGAAATATTTGATATGATTTAACCACACTCCCAAAGGTGGGTCGATGGTCCAAGCACCATCCATGATTTCCACAACCAAGCCTAAACTATTTTCAAAAATAGAAGATAAAAAATGAATGTGATTCTCCTATATCAAAAAAACACAAGCCAGGGTAGAAGATACAAGAGTCATGCCTCTGAAAGTAGAAGTTCTTATACCCACACTGGTTGGAGTAGAGTAAAAAATGTGTAGCTGACTATACCCACTACCCTAGGCTCCGCCTAACACCCCTAAGGTATTCTATCTTCCTGGTACTATCATTCCTATATCGGGGTACCACATCCCCTAGATCGACCTGAATGTCCTATGGAGCTATAGATACTTATCTGTTGAGGAGTAGTTGAGTTCTTACTAGACTCTATTACCTATCCTGGTCTACTCCCACTAATCTTCTTTGAGAATTTCCTATAAATATTCTAGATATTTCCCAGCCTTACACAAGCATGGCACTCCAAAGTGGGGTACAAACATTGAGGCTTCTTGTGGAACAACTTCAAACACTAAAAGAACTACAATGGAACACAATCCTGAGATAGATTCCCACTTCCATGACTACTATTTCTATTGTTTCCTTGGAAATAACTATCATAGAGACACTTATTTCCACTATAAGAAGAGTTACCAGTTTTCCCTGCTAAAATAGCCTGGCCACTTCTCAGGGCCTCTCTCAGATTCCCTTATATGATGAGTTCCTAATTAAAAACATCCTAAAAACATATAAGACACTCACTTGTGACCTAATATCATAGTCAATCCAATCCTAAAAACATCTCACCCTAGAGATATCATCAATAGATAAAGATGGTGAAAATCACTATAGGTTGGTGGAATTGGCTACATAATCCATCACTAACATGCCCTCCTATGTCAAATACATAAAATTGTAAGCCTTCCCATTCCTCAACATATTTGGATATAAGTGGATCAAGAAATTTTCCTAAAATTCCTTCCAAGATAACTCCTCATGTTTCCCATCCTACTCTAGAATATCTCACCAATGCTTGGAAGGTCCATAGAGAATATATGCAGAAAGATTCACCCTTATATCTATGGGATTCTCAAGATTCTGGAAGATCATCTAGACATACTCAATTTAGAACTCAGATTCCTAGGGGCCTCCCTCCCTAGTGAACATAAGAAGATTATGTAGCTAAAACTCTCTCTTCATCTTAGTCATTGAAGGCATGGTGTGAATAGTATCTCACTCCATAGATCGCATGATCCTCAAGAAGGTGTCATGAAGGTGAACATCCATAGGATC
This sequence comes from Viscum album, assembly GCA_963277665.1. Lineage (NCBI taxonomy): Eukaryota > Viridiplantae > Streptophyta > Magnoliopsida > Santalales > Viscaceae > Viscum > Viscum album. Next base: position 1,349,087,772 of record OY728153.1, on the reverse strand, counting down.
CTTAGGAGCTACTGGACACTCCGAGTCAACTATGTCAGGAGAGTTTTGATTTCCACTCTCTTTATGCTTAACTCGAAGATGATGAGGAGTCATTTTCTCTATAAGATAAACACACTCCAAAGAAAACTTTCTATAACAATAAGGCTAACCTCAACAGGTGAAAAAAATAGAGAACCACTACTTCGGGACTCTCTAAACATGGATTACAAGTTTTTTAGCATGAAATATTATTTATTACATTTCATTTATCATATATAACAAGTATCTCATTTCATAGTTTATATAGTCAAGTATATAATGCATGCAATAAATATATCCCTATCATGAATAGTTCATGTCAATATATATCCCTATGTGCCTATCAAGATGTATTCATACTCATGTCATGCCATAGCGAGCCATGAGTATAAATCTCAGGAAACAATAACATTACAAAACAATGCCATCACATAGCATGTGAATCACTCAGGGTGAAATAACATCAAAATTAATAAGCGAACGACATAAATAGCAATCTCATCCCTAGGAACTCAAATTTTCTATCATACATGGGTTAGCTACTCCAATACACAAGCTCATTGCCAAATCTTGATACATCCTAGTCTCTTTTTTTCCTTTCCCAAATAGTAAAGTATTATAAAATAAAAACCTACTCCTTTGATACAACTTTGTATCATCCCCTAATTCGACACTCACTCACATGACCAAATCGGGTTGGTTACTGGACCTCAAGTGCCCCTCCCCATACGCTAGAGGTTACCGAGTAGTAGTGGGGGTGTGATATGTATGTTGAGGAGACTATACTCCCTCATATATAGTTACAACACATCAAAATAATCAAATAATAATAATGTTAGACTAATAAAGAACAATAGAAACCATATATCATACAACGGAGAAATAAAAGGAGGAACCAATAAACCAATAATGATGAATCATATAATGAAAACTTGAGATGTATCTAAATGTAAAATTGAAAATGATACAAATAAAAGAATAAATTGACAAAAAATAATCCCAAAATACCTCGGTCCCAAGCCCCATGTCAAACCCATCTCCAATCTCCGGCCCATCCAGTAAGTAATAAAAATCAACAATAATGTCCATTTCCCTTGTCCAAACATGCACCCATGTAATTTACTCAGGTACCAAATGACACCCGAATAGGGTGTGAGTAAAACTCATTAGGTTGACACCACTATGTCGAAACAAAACCATTATGATAATAAGTGTATGTAATAAAGTTATAAGCAGGTGTATTGATTAATCAATTAATATAATACAACAATCAACATCCTTTAGTGCCATGCCAGAAATCTCTAACCATGTAACACAACCATGAAAACCAATAACCATATATGCATATAAAATCATACTAATTTGGTCTAAGCCTAATATATAATCATTTCATCATGCGACTGAGAAAATACCTCTCAATATAATCATTATAGTATGAGACTAGGCAGAGCCCACTCAATATAAGCATTATAACATGGGACTAAGCTGAGCCCCCTCAATATAAGTATTCTTTCATGGGACTAGGCAGAGCCTACTCAATATAAGAATTATAGTATGAGAGTGGGTAGATACTGCTCAATATAATCATTAAATCATGGGATTGGGCAGATCCCACTCAATATAATCATTACATCATGTTAACACAATATGTCATAATAGCAAGGATATCACATCATAATCCACAATGGTTAATTATGAAAACTACCATTTGTCATTCAATTACACTTTAATTTATATATCAATTAATCAAGTGACATAAAAATATCCCAAAATATATTACCAAAATGATTCTATATCGATCAATCACTTGTAACTCATGTCATTCTAAACACACTAACTCATTATCCAAGTTCTTATTATTCAAAGGTTCGCTCACCCAATGGGTAGCCACAGGCTAGGTCACATCAACAATTGAATCCAGAGGGATCCAACCAATATTCCAATTGATGAATTACCATCAATCAATGAATAAATTAATTTAGTTCAAGTTACATTGGCACAATTACAATATTTCTTAGACTTGAAAATTAAACAGACCATAGGGTTAGGTTTAGACCCCTTGCCTTTATCTGATGATTAAAAAACACTTCAAACCATAATTTACAACAAGAACAGAGATATGGAAGATCTCCAGAAGGAAACTAGATCACACCAAATCAAGATTAAAACCCAAAAAAAAATATTCAATATATTTACACCATAATGATGGAGAGAATTGGGATAAGAGAGGTAAACCTAATAAAAGAAACTCACTAGGGATTAGATGCGTAATCGAGATGTTCGAAGTGGGTGGAAGGGTTCCAAAAATACCTATAATTCTCCTTAGGGTTCATAGAGGATGTATGAAACAAAGTAATGAAATAAAACCTATGTGATGACCGCTTAAAACCACTAGTATCTAGGAATACATAGTGTGTAATCCTTTCACATCATGTATTTCCTTATTTTTATGTTATGCTAAAAAATCCATCACCTCGGGTAAATATTTATCTCGATCGATGTTTACATGATGTGAATCATGAAATGTAACCAATTTATTTCATGAACCAGTTCATGACCTATTCCTAGTGGTATTTATATATCATGTAACATATACATGGTGTGTAATTTTCCAGTGAAAATTTTTCATCCCAATTTATATGAAAGTTCTGAAACCACCTCTGAAGCCTTCCAAACTCACAGGAAACCCTCATAATACCATTATCCCGAATGACCCGAAGGCCATATTTTTATTTTTATTATGGATAATACCCCTTTTAAGGGTTTAAGGGGAACCCTTACATGACCTGTAAGCCCAAGGCATAAGGACCAACAAGACCCGAAGTCCAATTACACGACCTGAAGGCCTAGAGGCATACTATGCCCATTACATGACCTATAGGCCCAACCCACTAGAACTTATCCTCCCCAACTTCTGCATCATTGATCACCTAGCTCCCTGCCTTGCATTTCTGATCAGTTAGCATTTCCCAATGCAAATCTACATGGTGCCTAGTCCCGATGGCGTTTTCCATACCCTCTCATTCTTCTAATCCAGTTAGCTCTGCTCTGGTGACTGCTACTCTTTTTCTATGATCCTTTTCTAGGTCTTGCTCTATGTGAACTAGGCTACTCCATAATCATAGACCATTTAAAACATTTATTTACAAACTATATTAAATCAAATAAATATACATCCCTAAACTTTAGGTCATTTTCCCCAAAAAAGGCTCTCCGTCTCCAAAAAAGACTCAACCACCAAGGTTTAAAGACAAGGAAAAACCCCAATTAAAGATTTTTAACACAAAACTCAAAAAGTGACATACCTAGAAAAATATAGGATCTTAAAATATACTCAAGAATAGTTGGGTAATTTATTTTTTTATTCATTGTTTTTTATTTTATATGTGTGCACATTTAATATGAAAACACATAAAATAATAAACAAAAAAATACATAAATATGAAATGAATGTTTTTATATTAACGCATTTTTATTTGTGAGAATGAAAACATAGAATGAAAATATTTAATATAAATAGATTAAATTCAAAAAAAGATGGGATTTTAGAGAGATGGGAGACCATCCCTCTTTAGAAACCACGTGTGTTTAGGGATTATATGCTCAATTTCTTTGATCTTCACCCACATGGAGGATTTTATCACACCTGGGAGATTTTAATCCCATCACTTTGTGACTCCTTGGATGAATAAGACACCTAATGCACAAGATATTGTAGAGAAAAAGCTAAAAGATGATGTCCCTGATGAAAGTTCTCACACTCACTCATTCTCCAGTAGAACTTAGGGGATCTCATTTCTAGATTCCCTGATGAGTAAAAATCTAGGTAAAGGTAACACAATGAATCCTCCCCTTTGACCGCGTTGTCGAACGCGTCAAATTAGTTGTTTAATTTTGACTAGAATTTCTGCAGTATAGCAGCAACCCTATGTCGTCTCTCGACGGAGCCTTAGATCATTAATTATGAAATGTGGTTCTGATTATGAAATTAAAAAAAAGAATTGGGGTTTTATAATACTTGGGTTTTATGATTAAAGATGAAAATAGAAAATAGAAGCTATAAAACAAAGTAGAGATTAACAAAATTAATTAAGCGTGATCAACCCGGGGTACTCGTATGATGTTTTTCCTTCATCGCTTCATGATATAAGGTTATGATCTTTTAATCCATGGTTTGTAACACCTAGAACTAGAATGTTACTGAGTTTATACTAGGATACTTCCTAGGGTTCGGTCAAAACACACAATGATTCACCGGACACCGCCGATGATTGAACGAATCATGTTTGACTTCATAACCAAAACTCACCAAGGCAACACACGAAGAACTCGATGCACTGTCCAGATTTGTATGTTATTTCTTTGTGATACCATGACATAAATGTACACGGCCTTGACAGTACTTGTGTGAGTTCAATTTACCAATATAAACCACACAAACACCTCAATTGAAAGGGGGAAAGAAAGTGGTGAACGGTGTGTGAAACATCACATGAATGGGTACCCCCAAACATGATCATTTGAGTTGAGCATGAAATACCAGTACATAACTCAATAAAATAAGAATAGAGGATGATGAAAAACAACACAACAATCTGGAATTTAAAAGATCATTCAAATATTACAAACATGAAGCTCGGGATGTACATCACATTCCTCCCCGGGTGATCACAAGGGGTTTAGAAACCCATGGGAGAGGAAGAAGAGAAATATGTTGGGGTAGAACTTCCCATAGCCTCCAGAACCTCTAGGGATGTTGAGAAGACTCCTTGGGGACTCCAAAATGGCAGCACCTTGCCTCTTGGCCGAACTTCTAAATGAGGAGCCCAAGGTGCCCTTTTATAGGAAATGTGGGAGGTGGTTTTGGGCACACAGATTTCATCAATCCACTTGCATGACGCGTTTCGGCCTTCATAAAGTCTTATCTCGCTTTGGAGAAAATAGAAAAGTTGTAGCCCTACCTCTTTACTGTCTTCACCGAAAGTTTGGCACCGTTTGGACAACTACATCTCAAGATATTGATAAAATACAGAACACCGCATTTGACTTGGTCCAAATTCGGTGGCTTGGACAGATCAGTTCGGATGGGCCCCATAGAAGCCGAATCAGCATTGGGTTCCTTAATATGAAATGTAGCCTATTAAATTTTGGACAGGCGCAAAAAATTTCAGCCCATTTGGATGCACGGATGTTGTGTACTATGCAAAACAGTGGACAGATGTCCATGGATCCATGCAATTTTGGCCCATTTTTCTTCCACTTCATCAAAGGTCATCCAAATCACCTCCACCTACATTGAAACAATAAAAACAAGTAACATTTCCCATTATAATATTGATTAACATTAATTGATTTATTAAAACATGAAGTGCAATTTATTATTATATTTGGAATATTCATTACAAAACTAGTTTAAAACTGCGGTGTAAGGGTGGAATAAAACAGTGAATCGTGGTACGATCACACCCCCACACCTAAACATTTGCACTCCTGGGCAAAGTCACATATCCAAATACAATGATTCATATATATATATATATTTCCAACATCATAAAGATTTATCATTTGAGTAAATTTTATTTAAAGTAAAGTGATCAATGCACGAACCACACCAAGGAGTTCTTCCTAGTGAAAATAGAAAAAGATGTCTCATAAATCATATCATAGTGAAATTCAAAAAGATTCATGATACCCAATTGAGAAAGGAATTCAGAAGTAAACCATGACACTAAATCTCCATGTGTGTGTGTGAAAACCATTCCATGCTATTCTTTCCACTTGATATCTAATAAATATATGTTATTTTAACATTTTTCAGCTTAAATGATTTTGTCACCGAACCTGTCCTACATCCTTTGCAATCATATTTCAAGACCCACTCATTTAAGCATTCCCAGAAGTCAAACCATAAGCTCCCGACCTAGATATCCCCATATGTTGCACATTTCATCACTCCCCTCATTTTTTTTTTTTTTGAAGTTGCAATTGGAACAAATCTCACACTCATCTCTCAACCCTTGTTTGATCTCCTCACGACACTAATTGCAATAGTTATAACAAGATCAAAGGTTGAGGAGGAGTGGTTTTTGACCTGCCTAAGACACAACAATTTTTTTTTGAGGGCGTACAACAGTCGGACATTAGGTACACACGCATAGGTCAATCTGGTACAGTAATGAAACAGATCGGATAAGGAACGAACGTATGGAAATATCATTTAAAGCTGAAAAATATTAACCCAACATATATTTACCTTATATTAAGTAAGAAATAATCACACTTTGTGGTTTGGTGCAAAATTGTTTTTGGAGATATTAGTGACACAGTTTTCCTAAAAACTACTCACACAATGGGCATCAATCATCTCAAAGGTTTCACATAGATACAACCATTTATATCATTGACAGAAAACCAATTCACTAAAAATCACTCCTTGATGGTAAACTCGTACACTTTCTCTTTCTAGCCTTCATAATGGTATTTTTACTTTCCCCACTTTATGGTCGCCACATCATGGAATTTCAAAATTGTTGATGGGGAAAAATAAAAATACCATAAAGAAGGCCAGAAAGAGAAAACAAAAGGAGAAAAAGATGAAAAATCCTAACTAACCCAGGAATGTATCCACCCCCCCCCCCACACCTAGAATGTGCAGTGTCCTCACTGAAATAATTGAAAATGTGAGAAGGAAGGATAAAACCTGGTATGTTTTATTGGTATGATGCATCGAGAAGGTGGATTTCCTCCACCGGATTCTTTGGAAAATCCTCATAGAAGTGTTTAAGTCGCTGCCCATTTACGGTAAGACTTCGTCCACTCTGCTCATGCAAAACCTGTATTGCACCAAAAGGGTAAACATTAATAACAGTATAAGGACCGAGCCATCGGGAACGAAGCTTACCTGGGTGGAGCTTAAGCCTGGAATTGTACATGAGGACCTTCTCACCAATATGGAACTTCCGCTGGTGAATCATGCTATCATGAATAGCTTTTGTCTTCTCTTTATAGATTCGGGAGTTTTCATATGCATCACGTCGAATTTCTTCCAACTCTTGAATCTGCAGCTTTCTTTCCTCACCTGCATCTGAAAGGTTCATATTACATTGTTTAACAGCCCAATATGCACGGTGTTCGACCTCCACCGGGAGGTGACAAGATTTCCCAAACACAATCCTATATGGTGACATTCCGATCGGTGTTTTAAAAGCAGTACGGTACGCCCAAAGTGCATCATCCAAGCGCAAACTCCAATCTTTCCTATTGGGTTGTACCGTTTTCTCCAAGATTCGCTTAACTTCCTGATTTGAAATTTCTGCTTGTCCGTTAGTTTGGGGATGATATGAAGTGGAGACTTTATGAACAACCCCATACTTACGAAGAAAGTTTTTCATGTTACGATTGCAAAAATGTGAACCCTGATCACTGATGATGAATCTTGGTAGACCAAACCTACTGAAAATCTGGGACCTCACAAAATCAACAACCACTCGAGAGTCATCGGTCCTAGTGGCCTTTGCTTCCACCCATTTAGATACATAGTCAACCGCCAATAAGATGTACACAAAGCCAAATGAATTTGGAAAAGTCCCCATGAAGTCAATACCCCATGCATCGAAGATCTCACAAAATAACATGGGCTGTTGGGGCATTTCATTCCTCTTGGAGATATTCCCTGTGAATTGACATCGAGTACATGATTTACAAAACCTATGGGCATCTCTATACAATGTTGGCCAATATAATCCTGAGTCAAGGACCTTTCGAGCTGTACGTTGAGAGCCAAAGTGGCCCCCACATGACAAGGTGTGGCAGAAGGTCAAAACAGAGGTGAACTCATGGTCAGGGACACACCTACGAACAACCTGGTCACTACAAATTCTCCACAAGTATGGGTCATCCCAAATGTACCATCGAGAGTCATGCTTAAGTCTATGGGATTGTGAAGTGCTAAAATCAGGGGGGAACCTAGATGTTGCTAGAAAATTCACAATGTCCGCATACCAGGGGGTAAGGTCCACAACATCACAAAGGTTCTAATGAGGGAAGAATTCTCCAATGGGTAGGGGTGAGTCAACATGATGGTCCAATGGTAGGGAAATCCTACTAATGTGGTCAGCTACAACATTCTCCACCCCTCTCTTATCTCTAATCTCAAGGTCAAACTCTTGGAGGAGGAGCATCCACCGAATGAGGCGGGGCTTGGCTTCAGGTTTCTTTAGGAGGAAACGAAGGGCAGCATGGTCAGAAAACACAATCACTTTTGACCCAAGAAGATATGAACGGAATTTTTCCAAGGCAAACACAATAGAAAGGAGTTCTTTTTCTGTGGTTGTGTAGTTTACCTGGGCAGGGTCAAGGGTACGCGAGGCATACACAATGACATGAGGATCCTTTTCAACCCTTTGTGATAAAACTGCCCCTACTGCAAAGTTAGAGGCATCACACATAAGCTCGAAGGGGAGATCCCACCTAGGTGGTTGGATTATGGGAGGTGATGTGAGACTCTTTTTTAGTGAATTGAATGCATCCTCACAATTTTTATCAAAAACAAATTCAGAATCCTTTTGTAACAACCGAGATAAGGGAAGTGCAATCTTACTAAAGTCTTTAATGAATCGTCGGTAAAAACCAGCATGACCCAAGAAAGACCGCACCTCACGAACACATTTTGGATATGGAAGGGATGAAATCAATTCAATTTTAGATTTATCAACCTGAATTCTCTTATTTGAAATGATATGCTCAAGAACTATCCCCCGCTCAACCATAAAATGGCATTTTTCATAATTTAAAACAAGATCTTTTTCAATGCAGCGGCGGAGGACAGAACCTAGGTTTTCCAAACAATCATCAAAAGAAGAACCGTAAACCGTGAAATCATCCATAAAGACTTCCATACAACTCTCAAGGTACTCAGAAAAAATACTCAACATACATCGTTGAAAAGTACCAGGAGCATTACATAGACCGAATGGCATCCTTCTGTATGCAAATGTGCCAAATGGACAAGTAAATGTTGTCTTTTCTTGATCCTCAGGGGCTATATGGATTTGGAAATAACCCGAATAGCCATCAAGGAAACAATAATGAGACTTACCAGCCAATCGTTCTAACATTTGGTCAATGAAAGGTAAAGGAAAGTGGTCCTTCCGCGTGGCTTGATTCAGTCGACGGTAGTCAATACAGACTCGCCAACTGTTTTGCACACGTGTTGGAACCAATTCATTCCTTTCATTTGACACAACTGTTACTCCTGTTTTTTTAGGCACAATTTTCACTGGGCTAACCCATTTACTATCAGATATAGGATAAATGATCCCTGCAGCAAGTAATTTACTGACTTCCAATTTTACCACCTCAAGGAGAGTGGGATTCAACCGGCGTTGAGATTGTCTTACGGGTTTAGCCTCATCATCCAAAAGTATATGGTGCATACAAATAGATGGGCTAATCCCGGGAATATCAGCCAATGTCCATCCTATTGCCTTTTTACACTCTCTCAAAAGTTTGAGAAGTTTCAATTCCTGTTGTGGAGAGAGGTTATTGGCAATAATGACGGGCAATTGGTCAATACCCTCAAGATATGCATATTTTAAATTAGAAGGAAGTTGTTTAAGTTCAAACACCGGTTGTTTCTGGATTGAGGGAGGGGATTTATGGGGAGTGAGGTCCATGAAATTATCTATCTGCTCATGTTTATTCTCAAAGGAAAGAGAATCTATTGAAATGAGATTTGCAGAATCATCGATAGTCATGGGTACCTCAGAATAAACACACTCATCAATTAAAGCACAAAATTTACATTTTTATGAACCCACACAACATTCAAATGAAGAACCAAAACTCAAATCATCCAAGGGTGAGGAAAACAAAAAAGAATCAGAGTTTGGGTTGAGGAGAGAATTGTGTGTGTGTGCATCGTTTGAGAGCACTTCCATCGAATAGACAGGAAGAGTGGAGTGCTCTTCAACGGGGTGTTTCATAGCCTCAAGGATGTTAAAACTTACCTTTTCTCCTCCTAATTCCATGGAAAATGTACCATTGTGAACATTGATGATCGTCTTTGCTATTTTTAGGAATGGCCTCCCAAGTATGAGAGGGGCATGTCCTTGGGTTCGGGTATCTTCCATCTCAAGAATGTAGAAATCAGCAGGGAAGATGAGATTCTTTACTCTAACAAGGACATCCTCAATCACGCCTTTTGGATGTGTTGTACTCCGGTTGGCAAGTTGCATGATAATTCCTGTTGGTTGAAGCTCTCCAACCTGTAGAGAAGTATATACGGAGTGAGGCATTACATTAATGGAAGCACCTAAATCTAGCATAACATCAGAAAAGAAGGTCTCCCCTATGGTACAAGGTATGGTGAATGTGCCGGGATCCTTGCATTTGGTTGGAATTACTGGTTGAATCAAGGCTGATACATTCCTCCCCAGGTTGACTCTCTCATTCCCCTTCAACCTCCTTCTATGGGTGCAAATCTCTTTAAGAAATTTGGCATAACGGGGAATTTGCTTGACTGCATCCAACAATGGAGTATTAACTTGAACTTTTTTAAATGTATCCATTATTTCATTGTCAATCTCATTATCAAAGTTTTTCTTAGATTTAGAGAGTCTTTGAGGGAAAGGAAGAGGAATTGATTTTTCATTTGAATCATCAATGATAATTTGATTTCCCTTTTTGTTTTTTTTTCATTAAATGAAATTTTTGAGGGTTGGGAAGGAGTGTTTTCAAGAGGGGGACATACCTGTTTCATATGATCAGTAGAAGGAGAAGCTTCTTTACCAATACGAAGTGTAATTGCACATACATTACCTTTATCCTTCGGATTGGCAATGGGTTGGGATGGTAGCTGTCCAGAACCTTGCATCTTAAGCTCACCGATGGTGTTCGCCAATTGTCCCACTTGAGTTCGTAGGTCTTGAATTGCCGATTGTGTGGTCTGTTGGAATTGAAGGTTCTGGGTTGCCATTTGTTTCACCATGTCCTCGAGGCTTGGTTCAGATTTGGGAGGAGGAGGAGGATGATTGTTTTGCGAAGTTGAAGGATAAGAAGGTTTCATACCTTGTCCTTGTTGATACCAATTCTGCTTCGGGTAGCTTGAGTTTCCTCCTTGTCGGTATTGTGGTTGTGCTTGCCACCCAGGGTTTGGATTTGGCCTGAATTGTTCTTGCTTGAAGGGAGGCTCTTGCTGGAATGGACGCCCTGGGAACACAGCTGCACAGGACTCAGATGAATCTTGAAGTTGTGGGCACTGGTCAGAAAAATGAGTATTATCAGAACAAATACCACAATGCAATGGAATAGAAGTAGAGTGTGAGTTACCTTGTGCTTGAGCTAATTTCCTTAGAAGGGTATGCATCTCATCAAGTTTAGTATCTACCTCTTGTTCTAGGGATTAATGACTTACCTCATGAACTCCTCGGGTTGGTGCAATAGCTCGTGTACCAAATTGTTGTGCATTTTGAGCCATGTTGGCTATTAAGTCACGAGCGACAGAAGGAGTTTTGTCAACTAGGGCACCACCAGCTGCAGCATCAATCATTCCACGATCCATGGGGATAAGTCCCTCATAGAAGTATTGGATTAATAGTTGTTCACTAATCTGGTGGTGGGGGAAGCTTGAGCAAAGTCTCTTAAATCTCTCCCAGTATTCATGAAGGGTCTCTCCTTGTGATTGCCTAATTCCACAGATTTCTTTCCTAATTGATGCAGTTCGGGAGGCAGAGAAGAACTTCTCTAGAAAAAGTCTTTTTAGGTCATTCCAGCCCCCAATTGTGGAAGGCAAATAGTATAGCCAATCTTTGGCTACACCATCAAGGGAGAAAGGGAAGGCCCTAAACTTAATGAGGTCCTCAGACACATTTTGGGGTTTCATGGTGGAGCACACTATGTGAAACTCTTTTAGATATTTGTGAGGGTCCTCTCCGGGAAGACCATAGAATTTTGGAAGGAGATGGATGAGGCCTGATCTTAGCTCAAAATTGGCCGCTTCCTCAGGATATTGGATGTACGCAGGTTGGTACTCCACATCCGGGGTGGTCAGTTCTTTTAATGTTCTGTTATTTGCAGCCATGATCTCTGGGGTTTGATTTGGTTCAATTTTGGATTGGTTTAGGACCAATTTAGGTTCCACAAGGGGTTCCACAATGTTACTCGATTTACCTTCTCTAAATTCCTTGATTTGTGTGTGTAGTGACTTTTCAATTTCAGGATCCAATTCAAGTAGTGTTCCTTTACCAGATCTTGTCATGCAACAATGATGTCTAGTTTGATTGATTGATTTTTTTTTTGTGTTTTTTTTATTTGAGATAGATTAAAAAAAACTTAAGAAGGGTGAAAGAAGAATATAATGTTATACTATAGAATTAGAGAGTGAGATGGATAAGAAGAGAGAGAGAGAGAGAGAGAGAGAGAAAGAACACACCAAAAACAACAAAAAATAAAGGCAAAACCCAAAACAAAAACAATAAAATGGGGGTGGGGTATTTAGAGGAGTACTAATCAAGAAGTAAAATGACACAATAAAAATAAATAAATAAAAAAATGATCTTGGCTCCCCGGCAACGGCGCCAAAATTTGACCGCGTTGTCGAACGCGTCAAATTAGTTGTTTAATTTTGACTAGAATTTCTGCAGTATAGCAGCAACCCTAGGTCGTCTCTCGACGGAGCCTTAGATCATTAATTATGAAATGTGGTTCTGATTATGAAATTTTAAAAAAAATAATTGGGGTTTTATAATACTTGGGTTTTATGATTAAAGATGACAATAGAAAATAGAAGCTATAAAACAAAGTAGAGATTAACAAAATTAATTAAGCGTGATCAACCCGGGGTACTCGTATGATGTTTTTCCTTCATCGCTTCATGATATAAGGTTATGATCTTTTAATCCATGGTTTGTAACACCTAGAACTAGAATTTTACTGAGTTTATACTAGGATACTTCCTAGGGTTCGGTCAAAACACACAATGATTCAACGGACACCGCCGATGATTGAACGAATCGTGTTTGACTTCATAACCAAAACTCACCAAGGAAACACACGAAGAACTCGATGCACTGTCCAGATTTGTATGTTATTTCTTTGTGATACCATGACATAAATGTACACGGCCTTGACAGTACTTGTGTGAGTTCAATTTACCAATATAAACCACACAAACACCTCAATTGAAAGGGGGAAAGAAAGTGGTGAACGGTGTGTGAAACATCACATGAATGGGTACCCCCAAACATGATCATTTGAGTTGATCATGACATACCAGTACATAAATCAATAAAATAAGAATAGAGGATGATTAAAAACAACACAACAATCTGGAATTTAAAAGATCATTCAAATATTACAAACATGAAGCTCGGGATGTACATCACATTCCTCCCCGGGTGATCACAAGGGGTTTAGAAACCCATGGGAGAGGAAGAAGAGAAATATGTTGGGGTAGAACTTACCATAGCCTCCAGAACCTCTAGGGATGTTGAGAAGACTCCTTGGGGACTCCAAAATGGCAGCACCTTGCCTCTTGGCCGAACTTCTAAATGAGGAGCCCAAGGTGCCCTTTTATAGGAAATGTGGGAGGTGGTTTTGGGCACACAGATTTCATCAATCCACTTGCACGATGTGTTTCGGCCTTCATACAGTCTTATCTCGCTTTGGAGAAAATAGAAAAGTTGTATCCCTACCTCTTTACTGTCTCCACCGAACTTTTGGCACCGTTTGGACAACTACATCTCAAGATATTGATAAAATACAGAACACCGCATTTGACTTGGTCCAAATTCGGTGGCTTGGACAGATCAGTTCGGATGGGCCCCATAGAAGCCGAATCAGCATTGGGTTCCTTAATATGAAATGTAGCCTATTAAATTTTGGACAGGCCCACAAAATTTCATCCCATTTGGATTCACGGATGTTGTTTACTATGAAAAACAGTGGACAGATGTCCATGGATCCATGCAATTTTGGCCCATTTTTCTTCCACTTCATCAAAGGCCATCCAAATCACCTCCACCTACATTGAAACAATAAAAACAAGTAACATTGCCCATTATAATATTGATTAACATTAATTGATTTATTAAAACATGAAGTGCAATTTATTATTATATTTGGAATATTCATTACAAAACTAGTTTAAAACTGCGGTGTAAGGGTGGAATAAAACAGTGAATCGTGGTACGATCACCCTTTTCAAGAGGCTTGATTATGGTGGTTTTCTGGTGGAAACAGACCCAGACGCACTTCAACAGTGCACAAAATTGTAAAAATTCTCTGTCATGGGCCGTATCTTCTATCTTAAAGGTGATCATCCCTGGAATTTACCTGATTTACATTCACGTATTACAAATTTCTAGAATACTTAAAACTAGAAATTGATTCCAATAGGTAAAGGATATTATCACATTATGTTGAAATCACACGATGATCTAGAGAAGGTTTGGGAGATCAAAAACATTAATCTAAAACCATATTTTCTTAGAATATATGACTGGGAATATGCTTTCAACCCACACAAATATAGGAATACCATGGTACAAGTCTAGGTCAAAATACATGGCCTAAATTTGTTCTTTTGGCATCCAAAAATATTGAATGATATTGTATCCGATATTGGATCTCATCTCAAAATAGATCAAAGAACCTTAAATGCTGACCTTGGACTCTTTGGGAGAGTAATGGTGGAAATTAATATAAATTCAAAGCTTCCCAACACTATTAATTTCAATGCTAATGACTACAAAACTAAAATCAGAATAGAATATGAAAGAAAACATCCCTTTTGTGAGATTTGCAAGATCATTGGATACACAATCTCCAATTATAGGGTGGTTAGGAAACAAGTAACTCATCCAATTGAAAATTAATGGAAATAAATAAGGAAAAATAGAAAATATAAAGCTCCCATGTTAGATATACCTAAACCTCCTAAAAAATATCTAAAATATGGGTAAAGAAATCACACAACTTGGCACACTTATGGGAAAATTCGGGCATAACATGGGTAGATTTTTCTGAAGAGGAAGATAACTTTAATAAAAAACAAATACTCTTATAAGAAATAAATAATCTGGTTTTAGATACTATTATTCTTTCCAACCATGAACTTGAGAAGGTAGAATTTTGTACCTGTCGACCTGAATAGGTTTTGTGCTCTAATTTCACCAGTACTTCTGAAAATACACTGTACAAGAGGGATACAACATCTCTAATTGAACAAAAGAAATGAAATACATACAAAACATGTACTATAGATATTCACATAGCTAATTGCCTTGGATAAACTTCTGATAAAACTGTGGATACACACACCTCCTCAGATTTGAGTACTAAACATATCCAGGAACCCTACCTCTTGAAGGCCACTACTACTCTAGGGATGAAGAATGGTATCAAAAATAAAATAGATTACTAAGGTTGTTTTCCCTATGATCACAACATTCCTGTTTATAACTCTAAATGTATGGATACCACTGGCCTGCCTATTATCCTGAAGTCTATTCAGGCAGTGGCACAGACCATCACTACTAAGATTAAGGAAAACATTTCCAATGAATAGGAACATACCACTAATACTAATAATTCTAAAAAGGTTAGAAGTTATTCTAGAGATAAAGGTTTAGGAAAAAATAAAATGGGGAGTTCTAACTACAAATTCAGTTTTAAATGAAGATTCTATTTTGGAATTTTCAAGGTATTTCCAACTCTGACATGTTTATTATTCTAAAAATAATGGTTAACACTCATCATCCTATGTTATTTTCTATTGTTGATCCCAAAATTACTTTCTCTTCCAAATGTTCTCATATATTTCAACATAATTATATTTTTACTGGTGCAATCAAAAATACCTCCAATGTGGAATCTATATGTATTTTTTCACACTCTTATTTACAGAATGTTAGTATTTTTAATGTTTTTTATCATATTTTTACTTGAAATTTTAATATTGATGGCACACACTTATTTTTCTCTTCTGTTTATGATAAGAATAGATACCAAGAAGGTAGAACTCTTTGGAATGGTCTTTCATATCTAAGCACTAATATTAATGCCCCTTGGGTTCTTATTGGAGACTTTAATGCCATTCTCAACTCAAGTGAGAAAATTAGACCATCTCATGCTTTTATATCTATGAGATAATTTAAATCCTTGATTGATGACAACAATATCATTGAAATTAATTTCAATGGTGTGAAATACACTTGGTATATAAGACATTACAATTGATTGGTTTCCTCTAAGATGGATAAATCTTTTACGAATGTCCATGCCTTAGATAAATAGGACACTATCTCCAGCACCAGTCTCCACAAGCTGAACTCTGACCATCACCCCATATTGATCAATATCTCTACTAAAGACATAAAACCCTAGTTACCTTTCAGATTTAATAATGTGGGGTACTATGGTGTAGATTTCACTAATATCATCCAAAACTTTTGGTCTTCCATGTCACACAACAATGATGCCTTTTCCTGTACTATCAAATTAAAACATCTCAAACAGACTCTAAAAAGTTTGTGCAGCTCCAAATCCAAAAAAATTAACAATGGAATTCTTCTTCTTGAGTAATAACTAAATTCTAAACAAAACAATAACACTAGCTCTGACCTCAACACTAATCCTACTCAAGAAATAAATCTTTCAGTTAAACTTAAATCTTTTCTCACTTTTAAATAAAATATGAGGAAACAATCATTTAAAGTTAAATGGATATCATATGGTAATAGAAATACTATGTTCTATAACTCTCTTCAAAGAATCAAGAAGTCTTGCAGGACGTTAACCATTATAAAAGATGGGGAAAATCTTCTAGACAATTAATATGACATTGATCACCACATATTCTCCTACTATGAATCCCTCTTCAATGGTCTTGATGTCAAAAAATAACCCCTTCCTGAGGCCATTATAATGGTGATCACTGATGAGGAAAAAACTTTCCTTCTCACCACTCCATTAGATCATTAAATCAAAGACAATATCTTTAGTTAGAATCCTGATAGTGCTTCGGGTCCTAGTGGCTTCAATAATGGTTTCTTCCAACATTATTGGGATGTGATTTGTGTTGATGTTTGTAATCTTGTCAAATCCTTTTTTTCCAATGGTGCTCTTCCTCATTCTCTTAATGCCCAGTTTATCACCTTGATCCCAAAAGTGTATAATGCTTCTGAGATTCACCTATTTAGACCCATTTCTCTCATTAACACTCTATAAAATCATCACAAAAATTATTGCAAATACACTTTCAACTATCACGGACAAAATTGTCTCCTGGAACCAATTTGATTTTATTAAGGGTAGATACATTCAAGACTGCATATTCCTTGCCTCTGAATGTGTAAATAACTTTAATAGAGATAACAGAGGAGGAAATGTCATTATTAAACTTAACATCATAAAATATTTTGACACCATGGAATAGAACTTTATCTTCAAGGTTCTTCAAGGATTTGGTTTTAGTGCCTCATTTATCACTACAATAATAACTCTTTTAAAATTGGTGTCTATCTCCATTTTGATCAATGGATATCCCAAGGGATATTTTAAATGCACCAAAGGTGTCAGGAAATGTGACCCCTCTCTTTCATTCTCTTCTTGATAGTGAAATACTATCTTAGTTGTCTGATCATCCGTTTGGTGGACTAGAATAAGTTGAAGACCATCCATGTTTCTAGGAATGTGAATGCTCCCACTGACCTCTTTTATGTTGATAATATCATCCTTTTCCTTCAAGGTGATAAAAAACATTCTTAATCTCAAAACAATTCTCTCTCATTATGAAGGTTTTTCTAGTCAAACCATTTGTTGGAATAAATCATGCATCTTATTTGGAAAGAATTTTCCTTCTAGTAGAAAATGTAACATCATCAATGACCTTGGTCTGAAAGAAGGTACTATCCCTTTCACTTATCTTGGTGTTCCCATTTTTTGGGTCAGTCCCAAGTCTAACCATTTTGCAACTATAGTTGACCATGTTCTAAACCAGCTCTCTACTTGGAAAGGTAAATCTCTCTCTATAGAAGGTCAGACTTTCCTTGTCAAATCCAATATTGTCTCCAAGATTGTCTATTCCATGATGGTTTATAAATTTCATGTTGGTCTTATCAAAAAAATGAACACCTCTATAAAGAACTTCATCTGGACTGGTAGTACTATAGAAAAAAAGCTTGTGAATTTCCCTTGGTCAACTTGTTTCGAACCTATTGAAAAAGGTGGTATCTGTATAAAAAATATAAAGTACTTTAATGAAGCCCTTCAAGCTCAAATCACTTGGAACCTTCTTCAAAATACTTAAAAATCTATTACTTTCTTTAAAAATATATTTCTTGATAAAATTAAGATGGGAAAATATAATTTCATTAACTCCTCCATTTGGAAATCCATCAAAAAATATTTCTCTAATATTATGAATAATTTCAGATGGATGGTCTTGAGAGATTCCATCATGAAATTCTGGATGGATAACTAGACTGGAATGACCTTAATTTCTATGATATCTCCTCATCAAACCCTTTAGAATACCAACTTCTCTATTAGTTAAATTCTTAACTCTTAATATGATCATCTCCCTGATACTATTCTAAACGTAATTGATAACTACTTTTTTACTAACACTAATGGTTTTTTAATTTGGGAACCCACTCACAATGGTATGCTAAATTATAAAAATTTATACAATCATTATTTTTGTAACTCTAAGAGTGATTATAGTTGGATAAAAAAATTCAACAAGACTTGGATCAAACCTTAAAGATTCAATATCATATGGTTTATTTCTCACAACAGAGTCCCCACATAGGCTTGCCTTCAATCATTTGGAATTCATCTCTGCTCTAAGTGAAAAATCTGTAATCAACACATAGAAGATGATAACCATCTCTTTCTTTATTGTTCCACTTCTTATACTCTTTGGAACTATATTCTTGAAATTTTTTAATGTAGATGGTTAATTATTGACTCTACAAAACTCAACTTAAGAAATGTGTAGAAATGTAAGGCTCTCAAAAAATCAAGAACCTTTTCCTAACTATAGTTTTTGAGCTCCATCATGTGATCTGGTATGATCAGAATTCTATTATTCATAAAAATTACTCACCAAATAAAAATAATGGTCAAATGTGGATCCTTATTGCAATACATGAAGCTACTTCGATGAAAAAGTTTTATTGTCATAACACTTTTCATGACTTTGGAATACTGTGACGTCTATAGATTAAAGGCAGTTTTTTTCAACCCCTTTGCACTCTGGAAGTTTTCTAGAGAGATCCTCTTCCTATATGGATCAAAATTAATATTGATGGTGCCTCCAAAGGAAATACAGGACCCATGGGATGTGGTGATATCTTTAGGAAACACCTCATTCAAATCCTTGGATGCTTCATGGGTAGTTGTGGCATTGCCACCTCCCTTGAAGTTGAGATGATGAGTTTAATACATGTTATTGCCATAACCAATCACATTGGATGGAATAATATATAGATCAAAAGTGACTCGATGACTATCATCCAAGCTATTTGGAATGGAATAACTCATATTGCTTGGCCAGTTACTACTCGTTGGATGGATTACAACCATTCACTTAACGATCTCAACTATATCATCACACATGTTTATTGAGAAGAAAATATAGTTGCAGATGTCCTGGACAACATGGGATTAAATCAAGACATTACCAGCTTCGAAGACCTCCCTACTGATCTTATGCTCTTACATGAAAAAGATTGTAAAATGATCCCGTATTTTAGACTCTTATAAACTCTTTTTTTAATAATAATTATGCTTTAGTCATTTTGGGCTAAGGCATCATCCTTTTAAAAAAATAATCAAGAAATATAAAAAACCCTCAAAGAAATATTATGTCATAAATTCCTTCCATAGTATGAATTTGAACAAAACCTGGTGTATAGGGTGCTCATCATCCAAAGTTGAGGATGAACCCTACTATTGAGGAGTTCTTATTTATGAGAGTGATGGGTTGACTTAACTAAAGTTGGAAACAAGAGTATCCAAAGATAGATTGTTTCAACTTTAGAATCAAGCATCAATTGAATCATGTTTTTGATTTTAGAATCTAGGACTTGACTCAAAAGATCATGGATCCATGAGTTAATGAGGTTGTCCATTATAGATCCTACCTAGAAAATCTCCAAGTAGTATCATAGCCAAATCTTTTAGACTATGAGGAGAGGTTTCAAGGATCCTTGTCATTATAATACTCAAGTGACTAAGTATTCTAATTCTAGTATAGAGGGTTGATAGATTTTGATAAACTAGTGGGAGTCATTTAATGATTTAATTAATTTAATTGGTAATTTCTAAATTAGTAATCAAGATAAAAGTACTAACTTAATATATTTTTTCTTTTTAGGAATTTAAAGCAATACCATAAGTACATTATAATATCTATTGGACAAAGAAAATTTTCAAATCGACATGAGTTTGTAAATAGTCATATAGGAACTTGGGAAAAGTACTACGATATTGTAAATTTAAGGCAATAGTGTCCCCAATACCTGTTAAGCCTCCTCAGGAGACGAGGGTGAGAAAAATATTTAAAGGAGACTCATGTATAATGCATATGGTGGTTATGTCATAATGTTATCATTAAAAAAAATTGAGTTGTAGAAATAACATTAGGACATGGATAATTTCACATATTGTATCATTACAGAGAATATTTCTAGGAGAAAGTGAAGTAATATATGAATGGGTGATGAATGCACTGGATATGTGTAAATATGAAAGGAGAATAATGATCTTTCAAGACATCCCATTATTATATCTTTTTCACCCATTTAATCTAGTCTCTTTTAATATTAAAAATTGAGTAGTATAGAGAAAATGATTATTTAACTTTTAGGTGATGTTTACCAAGTAAATAAGAACTTAAAAAAGGTTTAATATTTAGTTATTATGGTGAAAAAGTTAAAAGAAAAAGAAAAAAGGCTAATGGAATGAATAATTTCAAAGGAACCATTGTATCATCCTTCAAATAAAATAGTTATTAAATAGGAGGTTATTTTATTCTCATGTCATGAAATAAATCTATAGAAGTTTGAATCCAATGAACTAAATTGAAGAATCATGTAGTTGTTTCTTCTTTAGGTATATTCATCAATTGTAAGTAATTTTTCTGTTATAATTTGTGGGTATTAAATACAATATGCCTATTACATGTGTATATTTAAATAAAATAACCAAGTAAGTAAAGAAATGTTACTAGAATTAAGGTGTGTTCTCCAAGCGGTTGAGAAATGTTGGTTCCCTAGTCAGCAGTGATAAGAACACAACTTCTAATTTCCAAGTAAATGATTCTAGTTTAACTTTTGTTAAGTATTACCAAAACATTTATCTCACATGTCCTTTGGATGCAAGGATACATTATTCTAATTTTGGAATGAATTTTTTTGTGGTTTTTAATACTCAAATAATAGTTTTGTAATGCTAGAGTCATTGGAAATATGTGATGAATATGAAATGTAATACTTATATACCCAGTTGTGGAAAGAAAATACATTTTAAAGAAAAACTAAAAAGTTTTCATGGATATACCCAGTATGGTTTTAGAATCTATGGAGTTAAATACCTTAGGTACTATCAATATACTTGTGTACTTAGTTTTTGACAAATAAAACTTTAGAAATAAAGGAAATCCACAAAGCTTTTGGAATTAGTTCATCTAGAGAGTGTAAACTATTACAAGGGTAAGATAGTGGTAAGTATAGTTTATAAGATTCCTTTAAGTATTTATGGAATGTGAAAGTGAATTGTGGTGTATGTATCTTTAGAAGATATAAGATGCTTCGGGCTGGTGTGTTGAAGAAATCTTTACCAAACATTTATCGATCAATATAATATAGTTTGGAGTAATTCATAAACATACATTATCTTATCCACATCAAAGATATGATGTTAATAAGTAGGATTTATTATGAGTCTTACATATTAAAATTGATCAATAAAATGTAGCATGGAGCAATTCCTAAACCCACATTTCCTTATACACATCAGATTCATGATGTATGTAAAAGGAGAATCAATGTTAAAACTAATTCTTTGCATATACTTCATTTTTTTAAGACATGATTTGAAAATAGTGACATTATCCCATAACCATATGATAACTATAATGAAAATTGCATATCATATGAGTTTTAGTATGATATAAATCCATTTTCATAAGAAAAATTATTTATATGTAAAGAGTTTGTTATGATATAAACAAAATTGTATCAAGAAAAAACACAATGTGAATCTATAGTAATCATTCTAAAATTTTCCAAGGATATTATAGAAAACTCTATGATTGATAACATATAGTAATGTTATAGACTATATTTCTATAAAAGAGTGAAAATTTCTATTTAAGATAGTGGGAGAAAGATTTACGTGGGTTTATTAAATGATAGAGATGCAAAAATAGTTGACATAGGAACAAGTTCCAAAAGACCTTGTAGAAAATTATTGTTCTAGAGACACATACTATGCAGGAAGAATAAAACATTTTTAATATTGTTTATTCACCATGGCTGGTGATACATTATTCATTGAGAATAATAATTCCTACAAGTAAGCAGTATATAGTAATTAGCTAAAATTGATAAGATAAATTAAAATTAGATAATGGATCCCATGTATCAAAGTGAAGGGGGTTATTATTTTGAATATTATGGTGGGTATTCAAGTGAAACTATACATGGATGGTACAAGATTGGTACCAATAAGGTTCGATTGGTTATACCAACTCATCATTCCTAAATTCATTATAATTTTACTTATAATAGCTACTTTCTAGCATCATTTTTTTGGTAATTGGATGTAAAGACCACCAATTGTAAAATATTTCTATACAATGCAACTGAAAAGAGATGGTGACACCATATAATGCTAATAAGGGCTGCAAGTTACTAAAATACAGTTTAGGATTAACGTAAGAAAACGATCATAGAATATTCATTTGGAATGAATTTTTTCCATATGTATATAAGAGGTTAGTGGGAGGACTATGGTTTTCCAAGTGAAATATGTTTTTTAACATATGGAAAAAACTGCTTGTCTTATAGTTAATTAATACTAGAATGAAATTATCTCTCATTAGATTGATTTAAAGTTGAAACCTAAGTTCTAGGGATCAGGATCTATTGAGGTGGATCTAATAGTTAGTTAGACCTAGTAAATAGTATATATACTGACAAGGTATTGATAAAATATAACTTGGAACAATTCGAGAGAGAATTTTTTCCAGAGTCACATGGCATAAATCTCTCAAAGAATACATGCATGGGAATGGGAGGAGATTAAAAGTTGAGTATAATTCCATACAATTCTGTGATTGATCAATCACTTATTCCTTAATATGTATAAGATGTGATATTTCCAACAGATGCTTTATGGTGTGAAAATATATATAATATCCAAGAGAACTACAAGGAAAGCAAACAGAACTATCCAATTGTACTTGAGAATGTGAAAAAGGTATGTACCTAGTATGTGTATAGGAAGGGATACTAGTTACAAGGGGACACAAAGTAGTATTCTTATAGATCATTATGATCTAACATCACAGTCAGGCTAAGGTAATGATAAAGATAAGATCATTAAAGCTAGTGGTAGCTATACCTAAAAATATCAAGTGCATTGTGTCTTCTCAAATAGCTAAAGAGCAATGTATCATATGCAACACTTTGTTCCAGTTCTTAGAATCACACATAGTAAGTAATTTTTTATCATGATGATAACTATTTTATTGGTACTAGCCAAGATGTCAAGTTTTGATAGTGGAAAAAAGGGTATATGCTCGAGTTTTACATCTCTTGAGAAGTCCTACTCAAAGATATGAAGTCAAATATAGTATAATATCCATGAAAAAGAGATGTGGTAGGCCCCGTGACTAAATACATAACTCAAAAGAAACATGATCTTATCATGTGAGCGATAACAAGGATGGTTAGCAAGTTGGATCTAGTGAAAGTGGGAGTATTGTGAAAGAAGGTACCCTAGACCCAACTTTATCAGTACTTTTGATTACCATACCATGTATAAAGTTATTTATACATGATGTAAACTTACCATTATAGTGTTGATATTTTTGTGTCCACTATTTAAATGGTAATGTTCATAGATTAATTTTTATATCAAAAGGTTATGGCAGTTCCCATGATATAATGAGAACCTAGAGATACTATGACATTAATATTAAACATGTGTTATATGGTCTAGATATATCATACCGATTGAATATAGTTGATGTTTGACTATCAATTGTTGTGGTCTCATAAGCATTGAGACTTATTATCATGAATTTTATACTTGGTGACCTCTAGTAAGTGAGATCATGAGGAGAGACCCTCCAATAGGAGCACCACATGTTTTATGTGTCATTGGTTGTTCCTATATACAGAAATGTGTATTGGTCTCTTGACTTAAGATCATTATCAATGTGTATCATTTGATTTAATAATTTGATGCAAGGGGAAAAACATGAAATTGAAGTCATGGTGAGGTATATTGTGTTGGGTGATTGATTTTTGGTATGATATTAGTTGAATGATCAAGATAGAATTTGTTTCTTCTAAGTTGATGAAGTGATATCTCATGCCTGGTTAATCAGAATGGTATTACCTTCATAAATCCATGGCCATGGTGGTCGAATTTAAGTTCATCTAGTTAGATCAACAAATAAAAAAGCAAGTAAGGACGATTACACTATCATGTATCCTACTTTATGAGATATAGTATGATAGATAGATTATATTACATAGTGTGTGTTCGTAGGATGGTAGACGTTGTTATGACTATTCCTTATCTCTTTAGTGAACTTGATGGGTTACTATACTCTACTCTTGGTATGTGAATATTATTCACTTATATTGAGATAAGGGCCTTGAGGGTCACACAAAATAGCATATTCAAGATTCTTTCCTATTATGATGAATAGGTATATAGGACATTGTGGGACCTACCATGGGGTCTGAGAGTTGTCCAAGTTTTATAGATCACCGATGAATAAAATAAATTTATTATTATTCGAGTATAGAATAATTGGGCTGAATTTATTTATCAAAATTTTTTACATGTGTTTAATTAAATACATGGAATAATATTATATGAGTGGATATTATTTCAATATTCAAGGTTCGTTTAATATTAGCGGGAATTACGAGTGTAACGTCCCGATTCTGGGTACCGCCCAAAGGTGCCCTAAACCCAGTTGGTCGCATGACATCAAGCGCATTTACCAAAATTATAGAGGACACTGACTAGAAGTGAGGTCCAAAGTCTAATATTGGGGAAAATATGACCTCATTGGCAGAGTATACACAACAGAATAACAATAATAAACAATAGTGGAAGTAGTAATACCATACAGTAGAAGTAAACAGCAGAAGACTGATAGTATAAACAACTACAGCATATATAAATAAATGATGCATGTCACATGTATCTAGGAAAGAATCCAAACAAGTCACAATGATAGAAATACAATAATAAAACCAAATTACAGAAAACAGTAAACTCCAACAACATCGCAAGCCTCAGCTTGGTCACATGCTCTCCAGCTCCAACAGCCATAAAGTACCTAATGAAGAATGGATATTTCCCTTATTTATACCTGTAACAATATAATCTATTTGGGTCTAAAACCATGACCCAAACAGGGTGTGAGATGAATCCCAGTAGGCAACCACCAAAAGATCTATGCCTAACTGTCAATGAATATATATAGCAGGTAATATGCAAAAATGAAGCAATAAACTAGAAAGTACTCAAAAGTAAAAAATACTACAACTTTAAATTACATTCATTTAAATTTATTAATTATTAAATCCATTGAATAATGTAACCTCAGGATCTAGCCTAAGCTCTGTATCCCCCTATATAATAGCAAAATAGATGTCTCATAAGACAATCTAAACCAACTAGTAAGACCGAGTCCAAGCTTGTGATTTGGATTGGAAGACTCATCACAAACATTCAATCATTCAACAAGAAACCCTCTTGGAAATTTATCATAGTCTAACCCCTCTGGTTTAATATATCATCAAATCAATAAATACTATGACCCTCTAGGAAATCTCACATAGTCTAACCCCTTTGGTCCCACATGACACTAATCATTTACAACGACCATGTGGGTAGCTCTCATAGTCAATACCCCCTTGGCCTGCATAACAAAAATAAAACATAATGATCCCTGACAGCTCTTATAGTCAATTCCCTATGGTCCAACATTCATTTAGTAATGTCCCTCTGAGTATCTCTCACAATTAATACCTCTGGTCAATCATAACAATAATTCATAATTAAAAGACCCTACCTTAGGAAGATCTCACAGTCAATTCCCCTTGGTCATAATTTCATAATGTGAAACACATGCATCTCAAATAAACAACAACTCCATCCTAACAACACTAGGCATGAATAAAAAAGCATCCTAACATGATTTCTAGACCCAACAGCCATAACCAATAAAACATGGGAAACAGATCCATAATCAATTCAATAAACGTTATGCATAATCAACAAACCCTTTCTCAAAAAAACACACCATAACAGGTATTAAATAGGTTTAAATATCCAAAACATGCAATACCCTAAACATGGGTATTCATGACTTTTAGCATATATAATTCAAATACAATTGAAGAAAGGCACAAACCAACTACCTTGATTTTGTACGATAAACACTCTAGAATGTCAGCCCTTGAATCAGCCTAGAATGATGTAGATCTATAAAAAGGGTAAAAACAGTCAACCCTCAATAACTCATGAGAGAGGAGAAATTAGGAAAATAACCTCTAGGGAAAGAGAGAACTCACCGGTGGGAATCCAATGCACCTAGCAGCATCTCAATCGGAGCTTGGATGGAGGAACGGGAGGATCTAGAAGATCATCAGTCATACATCTCTAACCTATGAAAAACACGGGGAGAAGAAATTGTTTCTGGATGTGAGACATGATCCCGCACTAATATAAAAATTAAAAGGAAAAGTACACAGCGTGTTCATTTAATGTACACATTGTGTACTAGCCTCAATCGGCCCCTAATTTAGGCGGTCTTCTAGGTCACCCACATAGCCATGTACTCATCCGTTACATGGCCAGTACACAACTACACATGGCAATCGGGTACATAGTGTGTACTCAAAAGTACACGGTGTGTACTTATAAAATTTTCAAATCTTCTTTTTTCCTAAAAAACAACCCAAAAAAAAAGATCCATACCTGAAATAAAGATTCGGGTTCTTACAAACTTCCCCCCTTAAATTAATTCGTCCCTAAATTGACCTTCCAAGGGTGTAGAATAAGAAACTTCAAACTCTGGCCATTGTGATCGAAAGTTAGCCTCCCTCTCCCAAGTCTCGTCTTGTACTCGCCCATGCTTCTATAGCACCCGTACTAAAGGAATAGACTAGTCGTGGAGAAACTTCTTTCTGCGATCCACAATCTGAATAGGGTGCTTCTCAAAGGATGCATCCACGTCCAAATCAACCTCCTCTAGTTTGAAAAATGTGAGATGGGTCTGAAAAGTAATGTTGTAGCTAAGAAACATTAAAGACTTTGTGTATAGCTTGGTACCTATGAGGTAACTCCAACCGATAGGAAACCAACCCGACTCTCTCTAAAACCTCAAACGGATCGACGTATCTCAGTGAAAGCTTCCCATATCTCCTAATCCTCCTGTGTCCCAACCTTGGTGTGATGCATAAGAAAACCCGATCTCTGACCTCGAACTCTAGAGGTTTTCTCCATCAATCTGCATAAGATTCCTGGAAATACTATGCAGTAGTCATCCTCTTCTGAATCAACTTCACCTACTAAGTGGTCTCCTAAACAAGATGAGTTCCCAACATAGCTGCCCCTCCTACCTCCAACCAACATAGGGGTGATCGACAAGACCTACCGTATAAAGCCTCATAAGGTGTCATCTGAATCATCGCCTGAAAACTATTATTTTAGGAAAAATATACTAGGGGTATGTGTCTCTCCCAAGAACCTCTAAAATCCAGGACGCATGCTCGAATCATGTCCTCCAAAACCTTAATTGTACGCTCGAACTGGCCATCTGTCTGGGGATGGTAAGCTATACTCAAAAGTACTTGTGTACTCAAATCCCTTTGTAGTCACTACTAGACACGAGAAGTAAAATAGTTGTACCTATCTAAAACAAAAGAGTGTGGAAACACATGAAAACGTAAAATCTCTTAGATGTATAACCTTCCAAGATCATCAACACTAAATTTCTCC
The DNA here is from genome assembly GCA_963277665.1 of Viscum album. Classification (NCBI taxonomy): domain Eukaryota; kingdom Viridiplantae; phylum Streptophyta; class Magnoliopsida; order Santalales; family Viscaceae; genus Viscum; species Viscum album. Next base: position 1,349,059,494 of record OY728153.1, on the reverse strand, counting down.
TTGATCAGTAAGAATTGTTCAAACTTTTGGAGTCTATCAATAGCAACCAAAATCACGTCATTCCCATGAGGCGACCTTGGTAAATCCATCATGAAATCCATCGCAACATCATTCCACTTCCACTTGGGAATGGGTAACTGCTATAAAAGCCCTGATGGTTTTTGATGCTCCACTTTCACCTACTGATAGGTGGAACATCTCATAACAAAACCAGAAACATCTCTCTTCATACTTGGCCACCAATACTGGAAGTGTAGATCTCGATACATCTTGGTGACACCATGATGAACTACCCAAATTGAGGAATGAAAATCTCATATCAACTCCTCACGTATGTTTGCTGACACCCATACGTATCCATGAAAACACAAGATATCATCATTGTCTAAGTTCCACCCAGGAGTAGGGTCCTCTCCTGACACACTATCCAATAGGACTAGGCCCTTAGAATATGATAGTTGCCTCATTCTCACTTGATCCAATAGATTAGAGGTAATAGATATAGAAGAAATAAACAGCTACCCCTACCTATCATGCACCTCCAAATGCATCTTAGAGAATAGATCCATAAGATTCCACTCACTACTGGCCTCATGAACTATCTGTATATGAGTCTTCATGCTCAACACATCATCCACTGCATTGCCTTTCCTATGCGTGTTTTCAAGCTCAAAGTCAAAAGACTGAAGGTACTCAACCCACCTTCGTTGTCTCAAATTCATATCGCACTGAGTAAAGATATGTTTGAGGATCTTGTGGTCAGTGAATACCACAAAATGATCTCCCAAATGATAATGTCTCTAACAACACAAAGCATGCACAACTTCAGATAACTCAAGATCATGCATCGGGTAATTCCTCTCATGTAGCCTCAACTGTCGAGACTTGTATGCAACGACTCCTTCCCCTTTCATAACCACTGCTCCCAACCCGATACCTAATGCATCACAATAGATTGTGTAACTCTTTCCCAGCTATGGAAAAATCATTATTGGTGCTGAAGTCAATCTCCCTTTCAGCTTCTAAAAGGATGAATCATATGAATCTATCCACAAGTACTTTTCCCCTTCTTAGTCAAGCCTTTTAGTGGTGCTGCTAAGTGTAAAAAGTCCTGAATAAAGCGCATGTAGTAACCAGCCATCCCTAGAAAACTCCATACCTCAAAGATGTTATTCGGCTTCTCCCAGGAAACTATTGATCTCACTTTCTTAGGGTCTACAGATACTCCTGTCTCTGAGATAGCATGACCCAAGAAGTGAATCTGTTCCATCCAAAAGTGGCATTTTGAGAGCTTAGCATATAACTGATGCTCTCTCAGTGTACTCAAATAGATCTCAATATGGGTGGCATGGTTGAGTCGAGTGTGAGATTACACCAATATATCATCCACAAAGACTACCACAAAAGAATCCAAGTAAGGATATAACACTCGGTTCATCAATGCCATGAAAATTTTTGGTGTGTTCGTAAGACCGAACGACATAACCAAATACTCATATCGACCATACCTTCTCTTAAAGGCTGTAAGAGGTATATCTGATGTTATAACATGCAACTGATGATAATAGGATCTCAATTAAATCTTTGTGAACACCTGGGATCCTTTAAGATGATTAAATAGGTCATAAATCCTCAATAAGGGATATCGGTTCTTGACTGTCAACTGGTTTAGCTTCCGATAATCCACACAAAGTCTGAGGGTACTGTCTGACTTTTTTGCAAAAAGGACTGGAAAACCCCAAGGAGAAGTATTTGGTTGAATGAAAACCTTTTTCTAAAACTCCTCTAACTACTTATTGAGCTCCTGTAACTTTGGTGTAACCATCCTATAAGGAGGAATGGACACCGGTGCTGCTCCTGGAACAAGATAAATAGAGAAATCTACCTCACACCGTAGAGGGTTCGGGATCCTGCTCCTATTGGGTATGCTCCACTTCAAAATTCTGACATGTACTGCGACCCTTCCTGACTACCTTGAGTTGATCCACCCTGTTGTCTCTAAAATCTTTTCGACTAGCTACCACGACCACAACCTCCTCCTCGTCCTGAACGGTCAGACAAACACCAGTTCCCTGAATGATAAGAAAATGGTGGTCCTACTCCTGAATGTGAAGTCATAACAGAATCCCTATCACTCATTGCTGGTGAAAACACCCAACAAAAATGCTGAAGATTACCTATCTTTCAGCAAGATTGGCACTCAAATGGGTCTCTCAGGCACTAAGGTCTCATGTTACCACTCTTCCCACATTGGTAGCATACCACCTAGATACCTGAAGAAATATTGCATGATAGCTCCCTACAGTGCTTCTTGATATCTATCGAAGGAGTACCAGACCTAGATGTTGAACCTCCCTAGATCGCAGCTCCCAACTCCCTTAGATTACGCTCGGTAATCAGTGTCTGGTTCACTATAGTAGTCACTGAAGTCAGATTGATGACATTCACCTATGATAAGATGTCATACCTGAGACCATTCTCAAACCTCCTAGCCAAATATAACTTGTCACCTCCCAGAACAGGTGTGAAGTGCTGAAGATCTGTAAAATGGGATGAGTAATCCATCACTGAAAGAGCACCCTACTTCAGATGCATGAACTCTCGGGCTCGATCTTCCCTCAACGTCTCAGGATATAATTAATCATTGAATGTCCTTTGAAACTCTTCATGATCCATATCTCGATGACATCCTGCTTGTGAGATAACATCCCACCATATCTTGGCAGTATCATATAGCATGTACGTTATGAGATTTATCCTTCTCTATGAAGGTGTCTCCAGATGCTCAAAGATATAAATCATGGCCTCCAACCATGACTCTATAGCCTATGGTCCTCCATCACCTAAAAAAGTGGGAGGATGCAGCTGCTGGAACACCCACGTCAACTCTGCCATAGTCAGGGTAGGATGTGGTGCTCTCTAGAAAGTCTGCATCATCCTCATAGATCCTTCACGGAACTGTACATTAGCACCTGTATTCGATATAACAGTTGGTGCCAGTACGGGCATAACAGGAGGATCTACTGGTAGTCCCTGATCTATCCTTCCTGGTGTCTGGTCATCACCCTACACCTAGCATACAACTGGAGGATGTCTTAGTGGCATGTATCTACAAGGTCAAGCACACACCTCTGTTCAATATTATCAAGTAATAAAACTTAGAAGCTCATTAATGGAATAGGATAAGAAAACATTCAAGTTTTACAAAACAAGGTTACACGGCGTGTATAACCTCCAAAATATTTGTTCCCTTTAAGCCTTACATGGGTGTGTGCCTCTACCAAACCTGGTCGTGTAACACCCATACACACGGCGTGTTCCTCCTGAGACATGGCGTGTACTTGAATTTCCCAACCAGACCAATTTTTATTACACTGGTAGGACTACACGGTTCTCTCCTAGATAAAACTTCATGGCATTTTCACCCTAGACACGGCATGTACTGCTTAAGTCCTAATTGCCTGTTTCATTAGTCACACAGTAAGATACACAGACGACTCTACACGGAGTTTACAAGCGAGACAAGGCATGTACAACCTAAGTTTTATCCACTCATGTCATTGGTCACACGGCCAGATACATGGTTCACTACACATGACACGTACAATCTAGACACGATGTGTTCTACTAGAAGTTTCCCAACCCCGTGTTTATACTCACACAGTCAGTCACACAGTCAAGCACTAAATAGTGTGTACATATGGTACATTGTGTGTACTTAAGAAAATTTGTTTCTTCCAGAACAGAAGAACACATGGAATGTTTTCATAACACCACATGCCTTTTTGTCTAGGTTTCTGGATAGTAGGCCTCTGAAACTTCTCCAAAACCCTTAAAAACTTAAAATTTTGTCCAAATCATGACAAATTCTGACCCCTTGAGAGCCCATACTCCCGCAAATAAAAGTTTGGAATCCTTATTCATATCATAGATTGAAAACATTTCAATTAAAGTTCAAACATGATCTACCAAATTATGATCCAAGAGGTCCCATAACACCTCAGGGACCAAAGTTTGGCGTCCATCCAAATGAAACTTTACATATTCCAATACCCTATCAAAATAGTCGGTATTTTATCATGGAATCTATCATAATAGTATGCATATCTCTCACAACATCTACCACAATAGCATGAAATCAGTAATGCACCCTAAATGGCATGACAATAATGCATGACATGTGATCTCTATTAAGTACATAAATGATGCATGAGATGGAATACCCTCATATCATCGGGTTTCAATATAAATAGAACCAAAATAATATCAATGATAATGGAACAACAAGTGAATCACCCAATGGTGATATCAAATATACTGTAACAATTGGAAAACCAGAAAATTTGAAATATTTGAGGTAACTTGGTTTTTACCTATACATGGGTTAGCTACTCCCAGGCACAACTTATTACCAACTACCCATTTCTTCATATCCCTGTCTATAGGCTCCAAATATTAATACAAAGAAGAAAAGAAACTCCTTTGATACCACTTTGTAATGTCCCGGTTCCAGGTGCTGCCCAAAGGTTCCCCGAACACGGTTGGTCACATTACCTCAAATGCATTTTCCCAAATGCCAGAGGCTGCCAACTAGAAGTGAGGACCAAGGTCTAATAGTGGGAAAACTATGACCTCATTGGAAGAGTATACACAGTGGAATAACAATAATAAATAATATCAAAAGCAGTAATACCATGCATTAGAAGTAAACAACTAAAGATTGATAGTATAAACAACTGCATCATATATAAATAAATGATGCATGTCACATGTGTCAAGGAAATCATCCAAACAAGTCTAAATTTTGGAAATACATTATTGAAATCAAGGTATAGATAACAGTAAAATCCAACAGCATCGCAAGCCTCATCTTGGTCCCATGCTCTCCAGCTCTAACAACAATCAAGTTCCTAATGCAGAAGGGAGATTTCCATTATCTATACCTGCAATAATATAATCTGTTTGGGTCCAAAAGAATGACCCAAATAGGGTGTGAGATGAATATCAATAGGAAAGCACCAAAAGATATGTACCTAACTCTTAGTGAATATATATAGAAGGTAATATGCAGAAATGAACCAATAAACTAGGAAGTACTCAAAAGTAAATATTCCTACAATTTTCAATTACATTCATTTACATTTATTCATTATTAAATCCATTGAATAATGTAACCTCAGGATCTAGCCTAAGCTCTGTATCCCCCTGTATAATATAAAAATAGATGTCTTAGAAGACCATCTAAACCAACTAGTAAGGCTGAGTCTAAGCTTGTGATTTGGCTTGGAAGACTCGTCACAAACATTCAATCACTCAACAAGCAACCCTCTAGGAAAGTTCTCACAGTCTAACCCCTCTGGTTTAACATATCATCAAATCAATAAAGACTATAACCCTCTGGGAAATCTCACATAGTCTAACCCCTTTGGTCCCAGATGACACTAATCATTTACAACGGCCACTTAGGCATCTCTCACGGTCAATGCCCCCTTGTTATACATTGAAACAATAAATTATAATGACCCCTAGAAGCTCTCACAGTCAATCCCCTATGGTCTAATATTCATTTAATAATGAATCTCTGGGTAGCTCTCACAGTCTAACCTCTCTGGTCAATGACCCCACATAATCTCTCACAGTCAATACCTCTGGTCAATCATAACAACAATTCATAATTAAAAGACCCTACCTCGGGAAGCTCTCACACTCAATCCCTTTGGTCATACTTTCATAATGTGAATCACATGCATCTCAAATAAATAGAAACTCCATCCTAACAACACTAGGCATGGAAAAAAATTATCTTGACATGCTTTCTAGACCCAATGACCATAACCAATCAAACATGGGAAACACATCCATAATAAAGGCAATAAACCTTATGCATAATAAAAAACTCTTTCTCAAAAAAAACACCATAACAGGTATTAAACAAGGTTAAATATCTAAAACACGCAATACCCTAAACATGGGTATTTGTCACTTTTAGCATATATAATTCAAAGACAATCGAAGAAAGATACAAATCACCTACCTTGATGTTGTACGATGAACACTCTTGAATGTCGACCATTAAATCATCCTAGGACGATGTAGATCTATGAAAAGGGTAAAAATGATCAACCCTTGATAACTCATGAGAGAGTAGAAATCAGGAAGAGAGGCTCTAGGGAAAGAGATAAGTCACCGGTGGGAATCCAAAGCACCCAGTGGCGTCTCAATCAGAGCTCGGACAAAGGAATAGGAGGATCTCGAAGATCATTGGTCATACATCGCTCTCTTGTACAAAACATGGGGAGAAGAAATTGTTTCTGGATGTGAAACATGATCCCATACCGATATAAAAATAAAAAAGAAAAGTTCACAGCATGTTCATTTAATGTACATGCTATGTACTAGCCTCAATCGGCCCTTGCTTTAGGCGGTCTTCCAGGTCACCCACATAGCCATGTACTCAGCTGTTACACGGCCAGTACATGTCTACACGCGGAAACCGAGTACATGATGTGTACTCAAAAGTACATGGCATGTACTTAGAAAATTTCCAAATCTTCATTTTTCCTCAAAAACAACCCAAAAAAAGATCCATACCTAAAATGAAGATTTGGGTTCTTACAATGATTCAAGTTAATAAATTGGGTTTATCACATAATATATTTAATATATATTATAAGTATGTGATAAAATATAAATAATATTTATGGTGTAGTTAGTTCATCATAATTATTAATTTATTACTTATTTAGTGGATGTTAAATATACGGGGGGCCAAGGAACCCGAACCAAGTATTTTGGACATCCACTATATAAGTGGAGGAGAATCTCATTCCATATACTATTCATCAGTCAAAATTTATAGCTTCTCCCTCCTCCCACATCCTAGAGAGAGAAACACTCAATTTGAGTGATTGATCCAAGAATGCCTTTGTGGATTAAAGGCACAGGATCGATGTAACAACCCAAACTTTTTTAATGATAATTGTTTCCTGAAAATGTGTATTATATTATTTTATATAAAATAAAACTATAATAATGAAGTGAGTATAAATGTGACATTTTATTTTTTGACTGTTATATGATATTTGTTCAATGTTATTATTGGGAACTATACTCATGGTAATAATTTTAACATTATCATTATAGTTTATAAGTAAAATTTTGACAAAGGAAAATTGATACTGAAAGAAGAGTCAATGGCCTCAACTAGTAGAGTTGTTATGTTTGAATCCCATTTGTCAAAACTTGGGAGGAAGGTAGTGTCACTAGCCTTATATCTTTACCAAGCCCAAGATGAGCTTTAACAAGTGATGCTTGGATGAAATATCTTATGGAAGAAGTTTATGTTAATAGAAATTACCACTCGGGCGATGTTAGTCGAGTCGCCCCATGAGTATATCAATATCGCACACCTCACCCTTATGTAATTTTTGGGTGTTATAAGGGGCTATTTTTTGAGTCCCTAGTTACTCATAGTGTTATTCCTTTTTATGAATAAAATTTTTATTCTATCATTTCCGTTTTAAGAATAATTTTTCATAATAAAATTGAGATAGAATTTGATATATTCATTTTTTGGTCAGAAATTGTAGTTTCTAGAAAAGAAATAATTGCTATAATAAACTAATATATTATTAATAATGTTTATTTTAATTAAATAGTATGATTAAAACACTCTTATTTAAATTTAAATGATAAAATAATTTTATTTTTTTCAAGTGTCGGAAATTTTACTATGCATTTTACTATGCATTTTCTATTTTCTATTACTTTTTAAAAAATAAGTATTTTTATATTTAAAAGTTAAATTTATCATACTTATAGAATTATTATGATAAAATAAATATAATTTTTTAAATCATCATGTTGAAATTAGGTTAGGGTGAATTTATGATAATTTTCTAAAACATTTTGTTTTTCGATGATTAGTAAAAATATAGTTTTGAGTTTCTGAGAAGTTTAATGAATTAATAATTATATAATAATAATTTAATAATTAATTAACCATAATAAACGACTCAAAAAAATTTCTTTTTATTAATATAAACTATTATAATAGATTTTAATAAATTTTTAAAAAATATAATTTACTTTCCAAATTCTAAAATGGAAATTTCAACTTTAAAAATGTTATTTTGTAAAAACTTTAATTTAACTTTCCAAAATAAGTAATATAAAATTATGGATGAATATTTTGGATTAAAAAAATAAAAAATTTGTCTCAAGTTTTCAATAAAATTTGAAAATACCATGGGCAAGCCCATGGTTTTTCATTTACCACTACCTAGGTGTCCAAAGAAATTAATAAATAAATCCTCCTCCTTTGCTAAAAATACCCACTCATTTATCCATTTCCTTTCACTCCCATTTTATAATATAAGAATATTTTATAGTTTTAGCACCCAAGGATTCCTCCCAAGGTGTCCTAAATCCCCCAAGTACCCAATCATCTAGTTTTATGAGTTACTCTTCAAGGTAAGGGAAATCTCAACTTCTCTTTTCATTTCAAGTTCCCTTTTTATGTGGTATGTATTTAAAATTTCAAAACTATGATCTTGTATCCATATTATTATATAAATTTACTATATTAATATTATTTTATGAATATTATACCCTTTCCCCCTCTCTTTTTAATATTTTTTAAAACCATGTTTCATACCTGTTATGCTGCCGAATCTTCTTCTCAAAATTTCTCTCTTTTTCTCAAGAAATTCTCTTATCTTCTTTTATGAATACCCAAACCTCTTTATTTTCTAGGTTTATTAACCTAGATGTCAAAAGGATATATTTTATCCTTTAATTAACCTATATTAATCCCTCCTTCCTTTTTTGTGGGTTAATAATGATATAAAGATCTTGTCTTTATCACTTTTTTAAAACATCGTGATTTTAATATGAAACCTATTTATTTTATTCTCCACAGGTTATTTTTGAAATTTTTTATTATGATATATATGTGTCACATTAATTAATACATATGAATTGTGTTTCATGATAGCACTCCAATGCATTGGGTAAAGAATTTAATCTCTATAGATGACATGTTTTACGATACCTTGGTTAATAACCTTGGTAATTTTTATGACACATCAGTGAAAACCCATAGTGATATTCTTATGAATGTATAAAATAAATTTTATATCCACATTTCCAAGTGATTATTCATGTTACTATTGTTATTATATTCCTATTTATCATTCCTTTTTTATATTTCTCAAGTTCTTATTGATATTACTCAAGTTCACATGTAAAATATTTCCCTTGCTTTCCCTTACTAGGACTTATACTCACCCTTTCCTTTGATATATGTCTCCAAGTTATGATATGTAGTAAATTTAATTAGGATGAACATTCCATGAATCTTTTTAAATGTATTAGAATAATTTTATAAATTTTCATGTATTAGGTAACTTTTTTCCAAGAAAATAAACTCTAAAGGATCCTCTATTTTGTATAATGTAATGAAAAGTTATGTAATAAAAAGGAAGGATTCTATAGTTGGTATCAAAGGATGATTTAGATATTTATGGAAATTTGGATTTGAAAAATTTAGTAAGAACATTAATGGAAATTTTAACATCCTGGTATTTTGGTAGAATATTAAGTAAGTGGTTTCCAAGAAAATAAATATTTATCTGGATAAGAACAAGTGGAAATGGTTCTGGCACAGATGTACCTAGGGGTAACAACTCTAACAAGATGTATCAAGCCTGAATTGGTGTAAATTAGTATATGACAACGTTCCTTACTGTACACTTGGTTAGAAACTTCTGGGGATACGTTTGGTTAATCATAAGCTTTTTATGAATCATTATTAAGGATTTATAGAAAGTGTAATTGTTTTTAAAGAATAAAATATTTAAGCATGATGTTTTAAGACATCAAATTCCTTTATAATTATAATATTATTAAATGAAAAAATTTTCTCACTAAGGTTTTCTTATTTTAGAAAATGTTGGGAAATATGAGAAATCATGTAAATGGTGAGCACAATAGACCAGGCCTTGACTACCTTCAAATGGAAGCCAGAATAGAAAAATTCATGGGAATGATGAATCAACTGACTTGAGTTATGAGCAATAACTTGAATCAATCCAAGAGACTAGATTCAACTCAAAGGGAACAATTTTTTTATTATTACTTTATGCATCAACAACCACCTTATTTCATTGGATCTACTGACCCATTGATTTCTAAACAATGGATAAGCTCTATAGAAAAGATATTTTTTTTACTCTGTTGTTCAGAAAAAGAGAAAGACACCCTAGTTGTGTACCACTTAGAGAGAGAAGCTGATCAATGGTGGAAACTGGTTGAAAACAAAAATCCAATAGGTGATATTGATGCAATGGATTGATATGAGTTCAGGGGAAACTTTTTCAAAAAATATTTCCCCCATTCGATGTGAATGAAAATAGAGAAGTAATTCTGAGTACTAAAGTAAAGGAAAAATAAATATGTGGGAAGCTATGATTTGAACTTCACAAGACTTTCCCATTAAACCTCTAGCTTTGTCCTAGATCCTAATGGGAATGTTGATATATTCTTCAGTGGACTAAGACCCCATATATGGAATAATATATCCAACTAAGACTTTGAAAACTATGAGTAGATCATGAGGAATGCTATGAAGGTTGAACAGGATTTCATAGAGACATAGAGGTCCCATAGATCTAATGAAAAGAAGAGATCAATGGAGACAATATTGGGGAGTAATTTTTATCATAGAATAGGATGAAAGAAATTTCATATTTCCACATGTAAAAAATGTGGGAAGAAACATTGGGGAACTACTTGCTTTGGAGCAAGAAATGTTACAAGTGTGGACGAGATGGCCATATTGCTCAGAATTGTTGTAGTGAGGTGAAGCCTAAACTTATCAACACTAAAGATAAAGGGAAGATAGTGTAGGACCATTTTAGACCCCCTTAGGCCTGGTGTTTCTTTGTTCCTAGGATCTTTGGTCTCTTGTATTATCTCCTTTGAATAAATATATAATAATGATGATGTAGGACCATTCCAATGCTTCAAGTGTATACAGTTTGTGAACTTTTACAATCACTATCTAAATATAATGTTAATGGAGGGGAATCAACATCAACCACAACATAGGCCAAGGGAGAAATTTCAGGATTTTTTTATCACGACAACTGAATTTGAAGCTCCAAATGATGTGGTAGCAAGTACTCTCATTGTTCTCTCAAAGCTAAGAAGTACATTTTTTTATTATGGTTCTACTCATTCCTTTATTTCCTCTAAGTTTATAAATAATATAGAATTAATCCTTGAAATTATAGAGGTAGATTTATCAGTAAATACTTCTGAAGGGATTATCCAATCATCAAAAGTGTATAGAAACTCTAGTATTCACTTTGGCGAGCACAATCTCATCACAAATCTAGTAGTCATTTCCCATGATGGAATTCGACATTATACTAGAGATGGACTGGATCTCAAGGTATAATGATAATATCAATTGTAGAGGCAATGAAATATTAGTAGTCTTTAATGGAAAACTGAAAGTTTTTTTCAAATGAGAGATAACGTGACTTGAGATTTGTCTAAAAGCACCTCCCGTAGACTTATTTATAGAGATGAATAGTGAAGATAATGAAGGAAATAAAAGTATAAGAATATAAAATATCCCCATAATTTAGGAATACATTGACATATTTCCTAGGGAGTTACCTAGACCTCCCATAGAAAGAGAGGTAGAGTTATCCATTGAACTCATGCTTATATCCAAGCTGAATGCAAATACCCTGTATAGAATGGAAAATTTGGAGCTGGAGTAATTAAAGAAAAAACTCCAAGATCTTTTGGAGAAGAGGTTTATTTGACCAAGTGTGTCTCCTTGTGGATAACCTATTATTTTTTTGAATAAGAAGGATGGATCGATGCGGCTATGAATTGATTATAGAGAACTTAATCGGATCACAGTGAAGAACAGTACCCTCTTCCATGGATTGATGATTTATTTTGTAACGACCCAAACTTTCATTAATGAAAATTCCTCTTGAACTAATTAAATGTATTATTATGGTTATATAAAATTTGAACTTCATAGGTTTTATGTTTCTATATTTTAAAATACTATTAAGAATTGTGACCCTTTCTAATATAGCCATTGAATAGTGATCACATGATTAGTATAAATATAGGGCTTTAACAAATCCAATTTACTCAGACAAAGGAAGTGATGGCCTCATCCAGTAGACTTTCCCCATTCGAAGCCCATTTGTCAGAGCTCGAAAAGGATGTGGCATCATTGGGATTCTCTCTTGACCAAGCCCAAGCCAAGCTTGAATGTGTTAATCTTGAGCGGAACCGACTATGGGAGAAGTGGAGGTTAATAGAGATTACCACCCGAGCGATATTATTTGAGCCACCCCAAGAGTCTGTCACCATCACACACCTTACCATTCAGTCTTATTCGGATGTTATAAGGGGTTATATAACAATATCCTATCACTATGACTTTACATTATTTTTGTATAAAGAATGTGCATTCATTTTATTATTGTTACTTTGTAAATACTTTTTAAAGCACAAATAGTATTTTTAGTAAATATTCAACTAAGAAATCTATTTTGATGAATTAATGGATTTTTGAATTAAATATTATTTTAATAAAATATTATTATTATTATTAAATTACTTTATATTAAATATAAATTATTGTATAATTTTGTGAATGCAATTGTAATTTTTATTAAGGTTTGAAAGCTGTTTTTGTCAAAAACCCATGAATTTTCGATAAATGTCAGTTTTTATTTTAAAATTAAAAATTCACAAATTTAGAAAATTATTTAGATAAAATAAATATTATTTTTGGAATCAACATGTTGAAATTATCCAATGGTGAATTTTTAATAATTTTCTGAGACAGTCGAATTTTTGGGTAAAAATTAAATATCGTTTAAATATATAATATGTATTATGACATCATAACAACCCAATAGTAATGTAATAAAATACTATAAAAATTATGTTCGGCCAATATATGTTTTACCATTAAAATAATGCGATTTTGGGTTTGTTTGATTTATTTTCCAAAGCTTTGGTGGACCCTTCAAGGCTTATAAAACATTTTTTCTTTTTAAATTGTTTTCCTTGATAGTGTGACTCACCTCCACATACAAAACCCTATTATTTTAAGATTTTAGGCCATTGGACTTATAAAATATTGTTTTCCACTCCCCTTTGGGAAAAACCATGGGCTTTTTGTGGTTTTTATTAGTTTAATGTGAGGTGTCCCAAACCTAAATAATAAAGAATTCCCTCACCTTTCCTATATAAACCCACCCAAGCTCCCACTTCCTCTTCACTAAAAGCCTTTGGAGTTAGACCAACTCCTTCCATCCTCTCCATATAATCCTCCCAAGGTTCCCCAATCTCCTAATTATCCTCTCTCAAGCCTCTCCCAAACCTTTGGGATCACACTTCCAAGTAAGGGATTTCTTCCTTTCTAATTTTTGTCCAATTTTCTATAAGTTGTTATGACCTTTTTTTCAATTAAAAATGTTGTGGTATGATTTATAAACTCCCATATACTGTCCTCTTTATGTTTTAATGATTATATACCCCTTTATCTCTCATCTATGTCTTCCATGTATACCTGTTACCATGCCGAAATTCCGTAAGGAATTTCTCTCTCCTCATTTACATTCAAGCAATTATTTTGTATTATGTATCTAAATTCCATTAAAATTATTGGGACATGTATCTATATGACCCCCTTACTATCCACTTAATTTACATATGATGATACACCCCTTTCTCTCTCATCAACCATTTTTATGACTTCTTATGTCACATCGTCACGCTGCCGAAATTGCACTGTGATTTTCCAAGCCAAAGTCATTGTATAGTGAATACCATTCCCATTTCTCTATCAAAGGTATTCACCTTTATGAACATTTACTTATTGTATTAAAGATTTTCATGTGTCAATTCTACACTCCTTTATCATGTAATAAATGATAATGTTTAATGAATCCAAGTTTTATGATCCATGTGGCACACTTATGCATGAAATGAAATGTTTAAGAAGGATGTGCCCTAATAGAGCTCCAATGCATTGGGTAAAGTATAGTATCATGATACATCATGTGCAATGAGTGTTTACTAATGATAATTCAAGTGAAATTAGGGTTTACTCATGCTTCATGTGCAATGAGGGTTTACTCATTCTCCATATGCAATGAGCCTTGGCTCATGTTAATTCCATGTTAAGTGTTGTTTCCACATTTCCATGTTATGATTATCATGATTTATCATGCCTTTATGTTCATGTTTCTCTTGTGCTCCATTTATATTCCTATTTTCTAACATGTATTTTATTCCTCATGTTATTCCTTGTTTATTCCCTTACTGGGATTTATAGCTCACCCTTTTTATGCATGTCCTCAGGTTATCCCATGCAATGCTAAGTACGAGGAAATGTAGTGGTCATGTAAAGGAATTTTTCAATAAAGAAGTTGTATTTAATGTTTTAAGTTGTTATGTAATGATTCTAATCCCCAAATACACTCAACATCTCAATCTTCCATGTTGTATAAAGTGAAGAGTTTATGTAATAAATCATGTTTAAGTGTGTAATAAAGAGCAGGTTTGTCATAGTTGGAATCAGAAGATAGGTTTAGTTATTTTTGGGATTAGGATTAGAAAACCCTAGTGAATACTTAAAGACAAGACTAAGTATAATAAAAACATCCCTAAGTTTTGGTGGGTATTGAGTAAGTGGTTTATCAAGAAAATACATCCATGTCTGGATACGAGCAAGTAGAGGCAGCTCTGGCACAGATATACCTAGGGGTGAAAACCCTGACAAGGAGTTTTGGGATTGACCCGGGGTATCCCAGTACACAACAAAACAAGCCTTGCTGCACTCTTGGTTATGAAACTCCTGGGGGATATGCATTGGTAAATTCACAAGCTTAGTATAAACCATTATTAAGGGAATTAAAAAAATCCCTAAGAATATATGTTAGATAACATAGATTAAATCCTATAGATTCATAAGTTAAGGAAATAAAAGTTATTTATAAGTCATAAGTTTTTTCCTTGACACTCCCGGGCATGTACTTCATCACGCGGCCAGGCGAGGCCAGTAACACGGGTCACCCCATGTAAAGATTACACGGGTTGGAGTACACGGGTTGATGACCATGTACGGGAACATAGCCAGCGTACATGGAGCCAACCCCAGTCACTCAGACATGGCATGTACACCGTACTATACGTCATGTACTCACTTTTCAGTACGACTAGCCTTACGACATGAGCTGTTGTACACGGGTAGTACCTGGGGTCAGACAACATGACGTGTAACTTTTCTACACGTCGTGTACTTTTCGAAAAATGGCATGGTCCTCTTGTTCACCATATCTTGGACATCATTCGTTTGGGTTAGTTCCCCTTCTTCTTGTTCCCCTGAAGTTCAGGCATTGTTTCCTTATACAGGAGTATGATCCCTTCAGTAGGACTTTCTGTGATAGAGTCGGCATCCCTACGAGAGGCCCGAAGCGAGATCCTCTATCCATTCCTGACCCTAGGTAGAGTTAGGCATCGACGTGACCAACTCTACCGGGCATTGATCCTATACCTAACTGGTGAATCCGGATGAGTCATGGTATCCGCCATGGCCCTGGAAGTGATCCTCATTTGTGTATCGTGATCTTTCCCACTCAGGAGTGTGTCTCTCATAATGAGTGCTTCTATATATTGTGATCTTCCCACTCAGAAGTGTGTCTCCCATAATGAGTGTAACTACCTCTCGTAACATTTCTCGAAGAACAATACTTCTCAGAAGGATGTCATCAGAGCTAACCGACTTGTGGAGTGTGTTCTCCCGGAACGAGTACTTCATGGAAACCTTCGGACTGAATCCCAAGCAGGGGTATGCGGTTGTGTGACTTGTCTCTAGACTACGGGTCTGGGTTTTGAGTATATCTGGATTGTGATCTCCTATTATATGTTCAGTAGACATAAATTGTGTAGAGATGACTATGTCTTTCCTCTGTGTACTTGATTTTTGTTTATTTGGGTCCTCTACTGAGTATTGTTATACTCACCCCTGCACGGGCTTTGCTCGCACATGTCGTGTCTTGTGCAGACGAGCAGCCTTTTGACAGAGTCCAGGGCGGGCCAAGATAGGACCGAGCTTTCTGAGTTCCCTCCAGGCCGAGGCATTCCTTCAGCTATGAGCAGCAGTCCGAGTACCTCTTTGTGTTTACAGGTTGGACTTTGTAGTTTTCAAACTCTTGTTTTTGGTGGGTTTGTATTCTGTCCCAGTTTACTTTTAGTACTTTACTTTCTTCCGTACTCTGTTGGTTGAGTTTAGTTGTATGCATGCATTTTTGTTCCTTAGTGGTTTTTACATTTCACCATTTTTGGGCTTAGAGATGTGTGCATGTGTACAGGTTTTTGGGCAATGCCTCTCATGTTAGAAATATGCCTACTCGGTGCTAGTCACCAGCCCCTGGCCTATTGGAGGTGGGCTTGGGGAGTCACGGCGCGGGCTCCACTGGGACGGGTCGTGACACTGGAGTTTCCTCTAAATCTTATTCTAGCTATGGAATTCATTCTGTTGGAAATGTTCTGACAATGTGAATGAGTCCAATAAATATTTACTTTATTTTTTAAAGTGCTTAAAATGGATGAACTAGGACATGTGATGTCCATGTTCTAGTGCTATATTAATAGTATAAATGGGTAAAAGTTCATCTGAAAGAAGAAATGATAGTTTAAAAGTCTAATAATGTTTCTTTAAGTAGTATGTCAAGGTTATTGAAGCCTAAAAGTAATGTCAGGAATGAAGGGCATCGTTTCCATATGATTGAATTATTTGGGATGTCTGAAGGGGATTGAGAAACTCCATGGAATGTTTGTGTCAGGTGTTGTTGTTATAAAAAACCAATTCTTTGACTTTGAAGGATATATAAAAACAAATGTATATTTTAAAAAGGTTTTAAATATACAAAAGTTCTATATTAAGAAAAAAATTGATAGCGTTTGTAGTTTTTATTCAACTGATAAAGAAAAGGGTTGTTGGTTCATGAATATAACAAGCTCAAATAGATCTAAATAAAGAATGTATATAGTTATCTCATTTCTCTTATATGATAAGAAAAGTTGTTTATTAACAAAGTGTGGTTATGAACAATATGAGATGATGAATTTAATATACATTGTTTATGATTCATTGGCTTCAATAACATGTTTAAAAATAAGATAAAGATAAAAGAAGTTTTATCAGGGATAAAAGAAGATTATCCAATTGTTTGTTAAAATGTGAGGGATTTGATCTCACCACCATTAGTGATATATTTTAAAGAATAAAGTCTTGTTTTCAAGAAAATGCTCCAAATACATAGAATATCATATTTGATATGGAAATAATAGTTTCTTTTTTAAATATTATCACTAAAGGAAATTAAAAGTTATTTACTAACACAAAAGAGTTTATGTATCTTAACAATATATTCTATAGAGAATATAGTGTCTAAGAGGCTAGTGATAATATATTTGAACTTAGAGAAGTTAAAATACAACAAATAAATGATTAAAATAGTCAAAATACAATGTGAATGTCACTTAATATCCTAAAAGTTTTAGGATATGTCTGTAAAAGAATAATGTAAATAGTTACATTGTTTACCAAAAGATATCAAGGAAAAAGTTGATGGAATAAGTTCTAAGAATGATGATGATGGTGAACTTAAAAAGAATTATAAGTAGACAATATAAATTATTAGCATCGTAGAATTTTATGTTGTGAAGTTAAGACGTTTGAATATTATTTTCAAAGAGTTGAACATTATGAATACGATTCCAAAATCCCATTAGTAATTAGAATGGATTATTTCATAAATGTTATTTACTAAAGAGTTTTAGTGAGAAAGTTTTATCAAATTATCACATAAATATGTGACAAGAATTATAGAGATATAATGAGTTTAACAAAACCCTAAAAGTGCAGAAAACATAAGATTAATTTGACAGTCTATCATATATAACATGATATAGTAGGCACTTATAACCCACATAGTATACCACATGAAGTATCATACACCATGACTTTTTTATACTAGAGGTGCATGGTTTATATTTTGATTTCTCCAATACATGAGGTTGGCAAGATAACTAACATGAGAATCTTCATACTTTGATACATTTCTTACACAAGCCTCACAACTTAGCTAACCAGGGATTGATTGAGTATGTCACTGATTATTTCATCGATTGAAGCTTAACCTATATGATATTTTTCCTCTCACATGATAACTATGACATATGGTCCCTCTTGTATCAGTTTATGACTTCTCAACCAATTACTTTTCTGGTTTTATGATTGGAGAGTGCTCGAAGAAGGCTAGAGGAGGTTCTATAGAGTGGGGGATGAAATTGTGTAGAAACAGATGTTTCATGATGTGAAAGGGGGATTCATGTCATGAGTTGGTGATTTATGTCTTGTGTAACCAGTGAATCCATGGATTGTATGTAGTGGTGGAGGAGTCTATGAAGCAAATTCATGTCATGAAAGTGGAATTCATGACGTGTATTAATTTAGGCTAAGGTGACTTGATTTTAAATGAAAGTATGAATTTTAAGGGATTCCCAGCGAATGGATTCATGGATTCTAATCCACGATCCTCATGGAATTCACGATGCGAATATGTAATTTATGATGTGAAGGGAATTTTCCAAGTTATAAATACGTTTTGTTCAGATGATTCTCCAGCCATTCGATCGTCACCTCTTCCTCTTTTTTTGTGAAGAACCCTATGTGATTTTGGGAGACTTTCCAGCCAATCATCCCTCGCCTCGATCCTCAAGTTTTGATGGTGGTGTTTCATCAATTAGTGGCGAGTTCTTCACATTTATCCTTGTGTTTTATTATATTCTACTCTGGGGTCCCATTGAAATGATGTTGGTTTTGGTTCAGGGTGTGTTTTGGGTTGTGTTTTGATGATCCCTTGATGCGGTGTAGGTTGATCTGTTGTTTCCTTGTGCATTTGTGGTTTGTAGGCTGATTTTTCTTCACCCTATGGTGCGCAATGAGATTAGAGAGCTTCTTTGAGGCAGAGGATCCTCATTCTCATTTGTTTTCATGTTATTTGTGAAGATTTCATGGTGTTGGTTCCCTTTGGGTTGATAGTAAGGATCTCCTTAATAAAGATAATTAATTGGAAAACCTGAAATTGTTGGGTATGAGGAGATATCACATTTTTTTACTTCTTTGAAATTGTTGATAATATTATTCCATGTAGTTGCCTTGCTGAAAATGACGACTATTGGAATCCTTGATTTCATAGTATATGTTATCAGTTGAGACCCTTTTGTGTTGTTGTTTGATCTTGCCCTAAATAAATGGCTAAGAACATATATTTGGCTAATAAATTGGTTTCCCATGGAAACCTGATTTGTGTGATAATATCCATGCTAAATAAAGATGCAATGTGATAAAATCTCCTAAATAATTGTGGAAGCTGGTGAGTGTTGTTGTGATGTGTGTTTGTGCTTGTTGTATTGCCCTGTGTGGTTTGAGCTGTTGTGCAGTGGTGGTGATGACCAACTGGGCTTTTCAAGGTGCGGGGCTACGATGTGCTGGTTGGTTGGCATGGATGGGATGTGGGCAGTGGTTTGATTTGGTGCAAAGTGGTTGTGGTGCGCATTGGCGATGATTTGTGGTGGTATTGTGCGATGTGGTTATGGTGTGTGGTTTGGCTGGGATGTGTGGTGATGTTGTGTGGTTCATATTGGATGTTGTGTAGTGGTTGTGGTTGTGTGGTAGTGATGGTGTGCAGTGGATGAGACATGTGGCATGATGGTTTTTTTGGTGTGGTGCAGCGACAATGGTGGATGCAAGGTGTTGTGTCAATGGTTGTGTGAAATGGACTAGTTGTGGAATGGAGTGGTTATGTTAGTTTCCCAGTTAGCCATGAAATAAATTGTGATGATAAAATGAAACAAAATAGGCTGGTAAATAAATGAGATGGTCTGGAAATGGATGTCTGGTAAATGGATTAAAAGAATTGAACAATAAATGAATGAGCAGTGTAAATGTGAATGAAGTGATTTAGTAAATGAAAGTGGAATTGTGTGTCTTGTGTGGCGGTTGTGTGATGAAATATAGTGGTGGCAGTGATTGTGATGGGTGATGTATGATACAGTGGTGGTGATGTGGTGTGATCTAGTACAGTTGTTGTGAACCCATAGGTTGGGTATTGTGTGTTATCTATATATCATTTATCTTTATGTTTTTTCTATATGTATCCCACCTAAGTTGGACAACCTTATCAATGCTCAAAGGTTCTAGGTTCCAAGTGTTTTTTCCGACATCCAGGATGGTAGTGACATAGATGGATGACTACCCCCCTCTTCCATGCTCTTCCTTCAGTTGTGACGGCATAGGTGTCTTTGGGTGAGATATGCAGGTATGGACCAGTTGTTTTCAAGAGATGTGTGATGTGATGAGTTTGTGATGAGATGTGATATGTGGTGGGGGTCATGCGTAGTATGAGGTGGGCATTGGGTTGATTTCCTTCATGTTCATGATACCTTAATGTTCTGGATATGTGGTTGAGATGTGTTGTGATGGCTCAAGTGTCTTCAAGGGACATGAGATGTGATGAACCATGTGTCTTTAGGCGAGACGTGGTATGGTGATGCCTGATGCGAGCACATGATGCTAGACCTTGTGAGGGTAGGGTAGGTACGAATGCATCTCGACCCACATTTGAGTTGGCCAAGGTGTCTTCAAGTGAGATGTGATGCGATGTGATGTGTATGGAAGGGATGAGAGCACGTGACGTTCGACATTAGGGTGTGAGAGCGGAAACTTAGTGGGGAAGTGGCAGTGGGGCACCTTTCTTTATTATGATCTCGATGCTATATTATTATATTGGATTCATGATTTGGTGAGAGAGCCACAGTGAGGCTAGGTTCTGGTTAGTTGACCTACATAGGTGCTTGTTAGTTCCACTTTTTTTTCATTGGCGCATTAGCATGCTGTTTTCACATGTGCACTTGAGACCTTGGTTACGTATCTACTGAGTATACCTTTTTATGTTCACCCTATTTATATAAACTATTTTTCAAGTTTCCAAGAGGAATTTGGGGATTGAGATGGACATTACTAGCTGGGTTAGAGCTGTTGTTGTGTCGCTGCCATAGACTTTTCTTTTGGTATATTTGGAAACTTTTATATGTATCAGTTTTACTTTATTCGTACATTGTGGGATAGTTTTTGGTTTACCTTTATTTTATATTCTAGAGTTTCTTAGTGGCTGTTTATCTTATCTCCCGATCATGTTTTATATTATAGAGGGTAATGCTTCCCATTTGTGATATTTCTATACCCTTGGTGCTAGTTGCTAACTTGGGGCCTACTGAAGGCGGGACTCGAGGGGTCATTATTTCTCTTCATTAATTGATGTATCTTTGGAGGTAGGGGTCGTGACAGAGTGGTATCAGAGGCCTAATGGTTGATAGACGTGATGAATTTTGGATTTAAGCATGATGAGGATTGCATGAGTTGGTAGGGAAGTGGTGTCAGTAGATCTTGGTGAATGACATAGGCTAGGGAGAACGGCTAGGATGCAGGATTTTAAGGCCCTCGTGATCCCATGCACAAACTCTGATCTTATTGAATGACCAAGTGATGTGGACCTGTTTGCAAGGTAGAGACCCAGGTGAGGTACATGAAACATGATTTATTGTGTTCGTATATGAAATTGGGTTGTTGTGGGAAAATAAAATGAGTTAAATAAATAATATTTGATAAAATTCCATGCTATCAAGCTTAGGACTTCTCCTTGCTTTTTAGGAATGGCTCTTGTTCATCATCTGCGAGTGGTTCAGGAAGTTGAGGTTCATCAGGATGATCTGGTTGATCATCGAAGGGTTGAACTGATAGAGGAGGATGAGGCATGGTAGGTATCCTTGCATTCCTTTCAGCGAAAGATTTTGAGAAAGTATAAGGGGAGCATCATGGGTTTGGAGAAAAAACGATGGTTGGAGAAGCTCGATATTGTTTTTGGCCTAATTCGAGTACGGGTAGAGTTATAGGCATTGTTGGTAGTTAGTCAGATGTGGGGAACTACGTATCAGTGGTGGACACTGTTTCTGGGTGATTGAAAGGCGACATATGTGTTTTGGTCAGACTTTCAGAGGGGGTTTCATTTAGAGTTACTTTTATCAATGATGTAGGCAGCAAAGTGTCAGGAGTTTCTCTCTCTTTATTAGGGGATCCTGAGTGTTTGGGGATTGGGATCGGGTTCAAGGACCTTTTTTTCTTTCCTCAGATGTTTTTCTAGATGAGGAGTCCAAAGTGTGGTGTCTGGAGGAGTCTTTGTGCCCAATGATCAGGTACATGATCACTCCGTTTATGCTCCTTACATATTTGGAGGTACATAAGAAGATATAGGTCATTGAGTAGATTCTTTATTTGGGAGTTGATCCTCAAGAGAGAAGAAGGGTGTCTTGAGGAGAAGGGCTTCAGGCAGTGGACCGCACGGGTGTTCAGGCAGTCAAAATTCCAGTCAGTGGGGAGTCGACTGTAGAAGATCACTTTCCATTCTTCTGGGTAAGGTGGCTCCTGAGAACCTTCCAAAGATTTCCCGTTTTCGTGTTACATCTATAGAGGATGTGGGCATCTTCATGATCAGTATCAAACCACTCAATGAGGTTAGTCTTATGTGGGTGTTCATGCCCCTTTTTGGGAGCAGCAATAGTTTCCTCTGAGGCAGTTTCAGTAGTAGGGGTCACCAATGCTTGTTCAATAGCCGAAAGCAGTTGGTGTCAACATAGAGAAATCATGTGATGGTCCCCATCCGTAGGGAACTAGGCCAAAGTATGGTTGTGAAGACTAGCAGTAGATAATTCTATGGGTTGTACATGGTCAGATTCATGCGTTAGAGGCAGCAACTCTAGCGGAGCTGGGAGTTGTTCGAGGTACAATTAGCTTATCATCTACCATTGTGTGTGCTTTCTTTGATTCAAGAGCATCACACTCTTTTTTTGCTCCCTCTTTGG
Source organism: Viscum album (assembly GCA_963277665.1). NCBI lineage: Eukaryota > Viridiplantae > Streptophyta > Magnoliopsida > Santalales > Viscaceae > Viscum > Viscum album. The sequence continues at coordinate 1,349,036,457 of OY728153.1, read as the reverse complement.
TCTATGCTTTAGGACTGTACATGGAGAGGCTTCTAATGCCACTGGTGTTATCTATGCCTGTAAGATCCTGTATTTTTTCAGGCATGTCACTCTCTGAGTTTTTCATTTTAGTCTTGGTGGCTGAGTCTTGTTCAGAGATGAAAATCATTTTTTGGAGAAAATGACCTAAAATTTGGGGATGTATGCTCATTTGAGTTAATGGAGTCGAGGTATAAATGGGACTGAGTTTTGATATGATTTCTTGGTAAGTTGAAAAGATTTAAAGGGGGTTTAGTTTTTTTTAAAGGAAAATGGACTGAAAAATCAATCGAAGAATATTTACATGTTGTGTAAAGGGATTACAGGTCATGAAATTGTTTGAGGGTTTTGATAAATTAATTCTAAGGTGATGAGTTTTTTGGAGAATTCCATTAAAAAAATTACACAATGTGTAATCACATTATACGCCGTGTAAAAGCTCAACTTGCTGTTTTAAACATGTTATGTGGATGAAATTTCTATTTCGCTGCAACTCCTCTCCTCTCGACCATAGGGAATTCTACAAGAGATTTTTGAGTGCCAACCTACCTTTTAGATGTTCTGTTTGCATCTTAAATCCATGGTAAGTTCCTTTGGTTAGGTTTCTTCTTTATTCCCTTTGGTTCTCTAACCGTTGTGGTGAAATCCTTTGGCCAGTTGCATTGTTGGTTTTGATCTTGATAAATGTTGATCTAAGAACCTCATTTTAATCATCCACACCTTCTTCCTCATGGTATTTGGCCATTGGAAGTGTTGTTGGATCATTGGTTAAAGAGAGGGGGTCTAAATCTTAACCCTATGGCTTGATTATTGTCAATTTTATGCAATATTGTGATTACGCTAACGAAATTTGTGCCCAAATTGAATAACTAATAAATGGGATTATTCCTTGGATACCTTTGTTTTCAATTGGATTTTGACCTAGATTATGGCTACCCATTAGGTGAGCAAACCTTTGAATATAATTAAACTGGTTAATAGCTTAAAGTATGTTTAATATGAAATGTGACCTAAGGTGATTTCCTGCAATAGAATCCCTAAATTGCGGATTATTACTTATTGATATAATTTTTAATTAATTATGAATTGAATTGAAAGTGGAATATGAAGGAAGAATGGTAATTCACATAATTAATCATTGAGAATTGTGATGTGATATTGTGATATCCATGTTGTATTATAGAGAATGTGTTTCATGCTGTAATGACTATATATTGGGCTCGACCCTGACACTTGCACACTTATATGCTGCAACGTTGATATTAAGTGGGCTCGACTCAGTCCCATACTGTAATGCTTATAGAGAGCGGGATATGCCTAGTCCCATGCTATAATGTTTATAGGGCTTTGACCCGAAATGTTGTAATGCTTATAGGAATTTGACCTGGATTATTGTGACTATATCGTGGTTATATGGTTGTAGTTGGAATGGTTGTAAGACATACTCAAAGATATTCCAGCATGGCACCGAAATATGTTATTTTACCTTGGTTATATGGTTATGGTTGGCATGGTTGTAAGACATGCTTAGAGAAATTCCATCACAAAACCGAAGCAGGTTTTCATTGTATTTTATTAATTATTTAATTAATTAATACACTTTTTCATCACTTTATTGCATACAATTATTATCAAACTAGTTTTGTTTAGATACGGTGGTTTTGATCTACTGAGTTATACTCACACCCTATTAGGTCATCATTTGGCACTCGAGCAGATTATGTAGATGCAGGTTTGAACAGGGGAAAATGACCTTATTGTTGATTGCTTATTTGTTGTTGGGATGAAGTTTGGAGATGAGACTGACGTGGGTTTCGAAACATGAGACTTTGAGTCTTTTATTTGAGTCTGTTAGTCTTTTATTATATTATTCTAGCATGCCATTTAGTGACATTCCAGCATGAAATTACATTATTCCTTATCTATTTATTGGATTATTCAGTTGGTTTTATTATTTTCTTCCACAATGTCTTTACTCTGATTATTTCTATTTATTTATGAATTATTTTTAATGCTACGACACTTCATACCAGGGGGTATAGTCTCCCCACTATACTATTCACACCTCTGATGTTATTCGGAAACCTCTGATATATAGGGAGGCACGCTTAAGGTATCGTAACCAACCCTTTCTAGCCACGTGAAAGATATCCAGATTCGGGGATGTTACAAAGTGGTATCAAAGCACCGAGTTTTTATTTTCTTATGCCTTACTATTTAGGTAAATCTAGAAAGGAGACTATGATGTGTTGAGGCTTAGTAATGATCTTGTTCATAAGAGTAGCTAACCTATGTATGTGGGAAAATCAGAGTACCCAGGGATGGGATTGTTTTTTGTGTTGTGTGCTTGTTACAGTTGATGTTATTTCACATTGGGTGATTCACATGTTGTGTGAGGTTATTGTTTTATGATCTTTTTGTTTCTTGAGATCTGTACTCATGGCCCGGTATGACGCGAGATAATAATACAAGCATTATAATAGGCACATAGGGATATATTGACATGCATTGTTCATAATTAGGGAATATCTATTTTTTCATGTGATATATACTTGTCTGGTGAACTGTAATATGTGATATCTATTTCACTAGATAAATTAAATGAGTTGTCATGTTATGCTGAAATATTTATAATCCATGTCTAGAGGGACCAAGAGTTAGTGGTTCTCAGTTGTAGCCACATGTTGGGGTATACCTTACTGCCAGCCAATTCTCTAAACTGTGTGTTTTTCTTGTAGAGAAAGTGTCTCCTCGTCATCTTCGACTCGAGCGTCAAGAGAGTGGAAATCAGCATGATCCTAATGTAGTTGAATCGAAGCTTCTTGTAGTTCTTTAGGATTATATGGATGTTCATCTTTACAACGCCTTCCTGAGGGTCATGCGATCTATAGAAAGGGAGACTATTCATACCATTCCCTCAATGTTTGAGTTGAAAAGAGTGTTTTAGATTTAGCATCCGCCTATGTTTACTGGGGAAGGGGGACCCCAGGAAGCTGAGTTCTGGATCGATTCAGTCCATAAAATCTCCAAGCATCTCGAGACACTCATAGATAGGATGGTGAAACTTGCTGCGTATATGCTTCGTGGACCTACTAAGCGTTGGTGGGATATTCCAGAGGAAGTTAGGTAGCATGATGAACTATCTTGGAAGGAATTCGAGACGAAGTTCCTAAGACATTTCTATCCCAAAACCTTGAGGGATGAAAAATCTCACAAGTTCATGCATCTGATGTGGGAGGGTTTGTCAATGCTGGACTATGCTATATTGTTTACTGACCTACAGCACTTTGTGCCATCTTTGGCAGCTGATGAGATATCCAGTGTAAGACGTTTCTAGGACAATATTTGTTATGAGATCAGGTTGTAGGTAAATGTTTTCCTTTTAAGAAGCTTTGAAGACCTGATGAATCAGACACTCATCACGGAAGGGAATCTAAGAGAGGCCCTGAGCAGCGATCAATCCATTTTAGCAGGGCGATCTGGAAGTTCTTATTTGAGTGAAAAGAAGCAATGTTATGACAATTTCCACTAAAGTAACAATGGGAACAGTAGTTAGGGCAGTGGATTACTATCTCAAGACTATGTTATGTTCCAGTGATATTAGTGTGGCATGTTTGGTCACAAGCACCTGCAGTGTCCTTACCTCGCATTCGAGTGTCGTATCAGTGATATACTGGGTCATATTCAGATATTTTGCACAAAATTTCCATAGAAGACCAGTGGAATAGGGTCAAGATAGGCACTAGAGTCAGGAAGGGGCTCAACTGCCCCTCAGTAGGCTGGTAGTTGGAGTTCCACAGTCTGTTTTGGTTGAGGCAAGGGACGTGGTACCCCAGTGCATGAGCAACAGTACCAAGAAAGGGATGTAGCTCGGGGTAGTCAAACTGGAGCCCAAGGCAAAGGGACAAATCAGTTGCACATTATGCAAACTACTCTAGCTAATATGGATGCAGGATCGTCTACTGTTAGAGGTATGATTCTTGTATCATATACCTTAGCTAGTGTTTTGTTTGATATAGGAGCATCACATTCTTTTCTATCTACTCTTTTTGAAAACGGTTTGGGCTTCGATGTGGAAAGATTACATGGTATTTTAACAATCGACACACCATTTGGAGTGCGGTCATAAAATATCAAACATTGAAAAGCGTGTTCTATAGAGATTTGTGGTTACTGTTTCTTTTGAGAACCATTCATGTTGGAAATGATAGGCTTCGACTTGATTCTTGGTGCGGATTGGTTAGTTTTATACCAGAATTATATTAACTATTATAGGAGGATAGTTACCTTCCTATCTCTAGAAGGAAGCAGCTATTCTCACTAGGGTGAGTGGGATCTTTAGGCTGGTCGTGTAGGACCAATTCAGTGCAGATTGGATTGTCTCATGACTCAAGTCGCCAATATTACTCTAGATAATGATGGAATGTAGTAGGATCTTTTCCTATAGTGGTAGACCGTTTTTAAGATGTTTTTGTCAACGAGTTCTATGGCTTAGAACCTGAGCGAGAGATTGAATTCATGATCGAGTTGGTGCTAGGAGCAGATCCAGTTTCTATCTCACCTTACTGAATGACACCAGTAGAGCTTTGGGAGTTGAAAGTTCAGGTAGAATATCTAGAATCTAAAGGCTTCATATGGCCTAGTACATCTCCTTGGGGTTCTCCAGTTCTCTTTTCCAAAAAGGCTGATGGATATTTGCACTCATGTGTGGATTATTGGAGGTTGAACCAGATGGCAGTCAAGAACTGGTATCCTCTTCCATGCATTGACAATCTTTTCGATCATTTGAGAGGTGCTAAGATTTTATACAAGATTTATTTGAGATCGGGATATTATCAATCAAGGGTGAGACTATCTAACATACCTCAGACTAGTTTTATGAGCAGGTATAGTTTATATGAATTCTTAGTGATGTTGTTTGGGTTAACTAATGTGCATGAGGTATTCGTGACCATAATAAATAAGATCTTTCATCCTTTTCTGGATCAGTTTGTGGTGGTTTTAATTGATGATATATTAGTGTACTCCTAGTCAACAGACAGTCATGCCAAACATCTTGACATAGACCCGAGTACATTGATAGAGCATCGAATTTATGCCAAACTAACTAAATGCATTTTCCGGATAAATGAAGTGAACTTTTTGGGTCATGTCATCTCAGAGGAAGGAGTGTCAGTGGACCCAAAAAAAGTCACAGTTGTGGTATCTTGGGAACAACTCAATAACATCTTCAAAATTCGGAGCTTTCTGGGTTTAGAAGGTTATTACCAGTGTTTTATCCAATATTTCTCCCATTTTGAAGAACCAATGTCTGGGATAACCAAGAAAGAGGTGAAGTTTTTTTGGTCAGATTCTTGTGAGAGATCTTTTCAAGAGTTTAAAGGCAGGCTGATCTCGACACCTATCCTCACTTTACCTGTGTCAGGTAAAGTATATACCATGTACTGTGACGCATCTGGAGTTGGACTCAGAGCAGTTCTAATGAAAGAGGATCAAGTGGTTGCTTATGGATCCAGGCAGTTGAGACCGCATGAGAAGAATTAACCTACTCATGATCTGGAGTTAGCAGTAGTGGTACATGCCCTTAGATGTTGGAGACACTATCTCATGGGTGAGAGGTTTATGGTATACATGGATCATAAGAGCCTCAAGTACATATTTTCTCAGTGATACCCGAACCTTCAGCAGAGGAGGTGGGATGAGTATCTGTAGTCTTTTGAATTTGAATTGGCTTATACACCAGGAAAGGGAAATATCGTTGCTAATGCTTTGAGATGAAAGACACAGATGGAGGTAGTACGAGAGTCTTGTGATGAGTGGCGGATAATGGCCCTCTTTATAGACATGTATCTAGATTTTCTCTCAAGGGTTAGTAGCTCTAACTACGACATTAGTTATACCCATGCTTTTGGACCGGATTAAGACCAAGAAGTTGTTTGATCTAGAGGGATCGGTTCTGAGAGAAAAATTATATAGTGGGGAGATTCCATCAGGATGGTCTCTCAGTAGTAGAAATTCTCTTCTTTTTCGTGGCTAAGTATGGGTTCCTATAAGCTTATGCAAGGAGCTGATGAAGGAGTTTCATGCTTCTAAATGGGTGGTGCATCTTGGTTTAACAAAGATGTATCTTGATCTCCATAGACAGTACTAGTGGTCAAGAATAAAGAAGGAGGTGACAAGATTTGTGGCTAGATGTTTCACTTTCCAACAGGTGAAAGTCGAGCATCAGAGGCCAGTTCGGATTTTGCATCCTTTACCCATCCTAGAGTGGAAATGAGATGTTTTCATGATGGATTATGTGACATGATTACCCAAGATGACTCATAAGAATGATTTTGTATGGGTTGTTGTGGATCAAATGACTAAGGTATCCCACTTATTACCTATTAAGGAAACCTTCACAATTGAATATCTAGGAAATATTTACATTTTCGAGGTGATTCGGTTTCAAAACGTTTTGAGGAGTATCATTTCAAAAAGAGATCCTCGTTTCACATTGTGTTTCTGGAAGGGTATGCATAAATCCTTGGGATCATTAGTTCTTTTAAGAACATCATATCATCCAAAGACTGATGGTCAATTTGAGTGAACTATTCAGGTTCTAGAGAATATGTTACGAGCCTGTGTTTTGGATTTTGGTGGTTCATGAGAGCAACATATGGAACTTGTGGAGTTTTCATATAATAATAGCTTCTATAAATTGATCCAAATGGAACCTTTTGAGGATTTTTATAGCAGGATGTGTCGTTTTCCTCTTTGTTGGTTGGATACGGGTGAGTCATCACTTGTTGAGACTAGTCTCATGCATGAGATGTTTGAATAAGTTTAGTTGATCAAACATCAGTTGGTGACTATGCATAGCAGCCAAAAATCATATGCTGACCATCAGAGACGACATCTGGAATTCGAGGTTGGTCAACATGTTTTCCTTTGGTTGTCACCTAGGTTGGGGCAGCGCCGTATCAGGAAACAGGGAAAGCTAGTGTCTGGTTTATCAAGTCATTTGAAATAGTGGCAATGGTCAGTCCAATGGTGTACTGTTTAGCCCATCCACAACACTACAATGTCATTCATGATGTGTTCCACATGTCACAACTATAAAGATATCATCCATACCCTTCCCATATGATATATTTATCAGACGCCTATCTTTGTGCTAATGTTTCCTTTGAGGAGCATCAGATACAATTTGTGGATCGTAGTGAGAAATATCTTCGGGTCAGACTATACCATTGGTTCGAGTGCAGTGGCAGTGTGGGTGAGTTCAGGAGGAGACCTAGGAGAGGGAGTCTGATATGTGAACACAGTGTCCAGCCTTGTTCATTGAGACCTTGTAGTGATGCTTGGAGTAGCTCGAGGATGAGCAGTTATAAGGTGGAGAGGTTATAAGATCCCATATTTTTTTAGGTATGTCTCTCTCTGAGTTTTTCATTTTAGTCTTGGTGGTCAAATCTTGTTCGGAGATGGAGATCCTTTGTTGGATAAAATGACCTAAAGTTCGGGTATATATGCTTGTTTGAATTAATGGAGTCTGAGTATAAATGGGACTAAGTGTTAATATGGGTTCTTGGTAAGTTGAGAATCTTTAAAGGGGTTTGGGTTGTTTAAAAAGAAAATAGGGTGAAAAATCAACTGCAGAACAATTACACACCATGTAAAGGGATTACATGCTGTGTAAATGGATTATACATTGTGTAATTGTTTTATGGGTTTAATAAATTAAATTCGAGGTGACGAGTTTTTCAGAGAATTACATTAAAAACATTTACACGACGTGTAATCACATTACATGTCATGTAAAAACCCAACCTGCTATTTTAAACATACTATGCAGCTGAAATTCATTCTATTTCACTACATCTCCTCTCCTCTCAACCCTAGGGAATTCTCCAGATGATTTTGGAGTTCCAACCTCCCTTCCATACGTTTCGTTTGCATCTTCAATCCCTAGTAAGTTCCTTTGGTTAGGTTTCTTCTTTCTTCCCTTTGGTTCTCCAACCATTGCGGTGAAATCCTTTGGTCGGTTATGTTGTTGGTTTTGATCATGATCAATTTTGATCTGGGAACCTCTTTGAAATCATCTATACCTTCTTCCTCATGAGTGTTGGTCATTGGAATCATTGTTGGATCATCAATTAAAGGTAGGGGGTCTAAATCTTATCCATATGGTTTGATTATTGTCAAGTTTATGCAATATTGTGGTTACACCAATGATATGTGTTCCCAAATTGAATAAATAATAAATTTGATTATTCCTTGAATACATTTGTTTTCAATTGATTTCTGACCTAGCTTATGGCTACCCATTGGGTGGGAAAATATTTGAATATAATTAAATTGGTAATGGCTTAAAGTATGTTTATCATGACTTGTAACCTAGGATGATTTTTTATTATAGAATCCCTAAATTGTGGATTATTACAAACAGTCGGGTAAGAGGGTCTACAAAGATATAAAGAAACATGCAAACACACATATGTAGGAAGTCGGTGTGACTCGAACCTGAGACCTCCCCAACACCCCACATGGCCCTTTTCCACTAGGTTAAGCCCTGGGGGCATAAATTATGGCTTATTGCTTATTGATATAATTGTTAATCAATTGTGAATTGAATTGCAAGTGGCATATAAAAGAAGAATGGTAATTCACATAATTAACCATTGAAAATTGTGATGTGATATTGTGATATCCATATGATGTAATGTTTATATATCAGGATAGGCCCTGACACTTGCACACTTATATGTTGTAATCCTGATATTGAGCGAGCTTGGCCCAGTCCCATGCTGTAATGCTTATAGAGAATGGGCTATTCCCAATCCCTTGTTGTAATACTTATAGGGATTTGACCCTGAATGTTGTAATTTTTTATAGGGATTTAACCCAAAATGTTGTAATTCTTATAGGGCTTTAGCCCAAATTATTGTGAATATACCATGGTTATATGGTTTTAGTTGGCATGGTTGTAAGACATGCTCAGATATATTCAGGTATGGTGACGAAGCAAGTTATTTTACCTTGGTTATATGGTTGTGATTGACATAGTTGTAAGGCATGATCAGAGATATTTTGGCATGGTGCTGAAGTAGGTTATTTTACCTTGGTTATATAGTTGTGGTTGGCATGGTTGTAAGATATGCTCAAAGATATTTCAACATGGCACCAAAACAAGTTATTTTACCTTGATTATATGGTTGTGGTTGTCATGGTTGTAAGATATGATTAGAGATATTTTGGAACGGAGCTGAAGCAGGTTGTCATTATATTTTATTAATTTTGAAATCGCTTTATTGCATACACTTCTTATCAGATTGGTTTTGTTTAGACACGGTGGTGTTGACCCACCGAGTTATACTCACACCCTATTCGGGCCACTGTTTGGCATGAGAGAAGATTATTTAAATGCAGGTTTGGACAAGGGAAAAGGACATTGCTATTGATTTCTTGTTTGTTGTTGGGGTGGATTTTGGAGATGGGACTTTTGTGGGGTTTGGGACTCGGGACTTTGAGTCTTTTATTTGAGTCTTCTAGTATTTTATTGTATTGTTCTAGCATGTCATTTAGTTACATTTCAGAACATCATTACATTGTTCCTTATCTATTTATTGGATTATTCAGTTGTTTTTATTGTTTTCTTTCGCAATGTCTATATTATGATTATTTTCATTTATTTATGAATTGTTTCTACTAGTATAACACTTCATACTAGGGGTATAGCCTCTCCACTATACTATTTTCACCCATGCTGCTAGTCGGAAGCCTCTGGTGTACGGGGATGCGTGCTTGAGGTCTCGTAACCAACCTTTTCCAACCATGTGAGAGAGATCCAGATTATGGGACATTACAATGCCGGTTAGAGGTCATACTTCTTTGTTTGATGTGTGTTGGGGATGTAGATTGGTGATGGGGAAACACCAGTCGGTGGGGGTCTTCTTCTTCTGCAAATACAACCATATGATGTTATCCTCATTATGGATTGATTGTATTCTGTGCGTGCAGTCATCGACTTCTTTCATAGGGGAGTTTCATTTTCTGATGTGGAGGGTCAGCGAGTGGTGTTCATTGGCAAGCAAGGTTATCAGATGAGTGATAGGCAAGTTGAACCTTTTTTTGTCTCAGTTGGTGGGTTTGTCCGTGGAAGCTCAGGTGGGGGATGTTCCAAGAGTTTTTGAAGAGTTCTTGAATGTTTTCCCAAATGAGATTATGATACTACCCCCTCGACGTAACTTCAAGTTTGAGATAGATTTGTAGTCGGGCGAGTCTCTAATTTTGAAGAATCCCTATCGAATGGAACTTACGGGCCTGCAAGAGTTGAGGTTTCATGTGGATGATCTAATGTTGAAGGGTTTCATCTGACCCAATGTGTTTTTGTGGGGTGATTCAGTGTTGTTCGTCAAGAAGATGGACGGTATTATGAGGTTGTGTATAGACTACCATAGGTTGAATCAGGTGACAAACAAGAACTGTTACGCTTTTCTAAGGATATACAATCTTTTCGACCAACTAAGAGGGGCTAGTTGGTTTTCAAAGATTGATTTGTGGTCTGGATACCACAAGTTGAGGATATCCCAAATATTGTCTTTATGTGTAGATATGGGCACTTCGAGTTTGCAGTCATGTCATTTGGTGTTACGAACACACCAGTTTTCTTCATGAGGCTCATGAACTTTGTGTTTTGTGATTTCTTGTACCGATTCATCATCTTATTCATCAATGATATCTTGATATACTCAAAATCAAAGGAAGAGCATGTCAAGCATTTCAGAGCTATTTTATAGGTCCTATGACACCACTGACTCCATAGAAAGTTTTCAAAGTGTAAGTTATAGATGCAAGAGGTGTATTTCCTAGGACATGTGGTGTCCTAGTAGGGTGTGGCAGTGGACCCGTGTAATGGCTCTGATTTTTACGTGTATTATTTTTGAATATTATATTGATTAATTTTGAGACTAGGCACTGAGATGACATGTGATTCTGAGGCTCAATGTTCCCATACTAAATGTTTGAAATATATTAAAATATTAAATAGCACGTGCACACACGGTTTTCCTAAAAAAGTGGAATAACTTCTAAACAGGTGCTCAGATCAAAAATCAGAGGGCACCGTTGAGTTCAAAATGGTGGTTTTACCCTAGGCTCATCCTAGCATTGGTCGGTGCGGGTTGTTTGTGGGAAAGTTGTCGCGGGCGTAAAATGAATAAAATTATTTAATAAAATTATTTTAATTTGTTGTGTTGATGCAGCGACTTAATTATTCTTTAAATGTATCCTTATGTCAGAATTCTAGGGTCAGTCGCATAACCCTAGAACTTATAGAGGATCAAGGGAGAGAGCTCTGGAGAAGCCTTTCTGATGAACGATGATAGAATCAAGGATCGACGATCGAAGCACACCGATTTTGAAGGATCTCGCCAACGAATGAAATGCATCTTTGCTCTTCACTAGCGATCGATCCAAATCGATTTAGGGTGTGTGATTTTGTTTTTCTTTGCCCTGTTCTTGAATTCCACGACTAACGCGAACCAATCAACGAATAGATTGATCAGCGGGTCGATCGTATTTGCAGGATGAGTTATTTTTGCAGGGTTTTGACGAGAGATTAATCTTTGTGATTATTTTTTTATTTGATTGTTGATCCAACAACAACGAATCACGATCGAAACGAACATCGATTGAGGTTCATTCCTCTTGATTTGGTTTATGGTATTCTCCCCCAATTCACCATTCTTAATGACATTCTTCTTTATTCCCTACGGTTTGACACCCCATTGAATAATCAATTTTTGCGCATTCGATTCTCAGTGCAATGATCTGATATCGTAGATTTGGCATCGGTACGGCTCGACAAAGTTGTGACGATGGTTTCGGTAGTGGATCAAATGATGGTTGGTACTGATCCCGCGTTCTTCGACGCTCAACAAAGAACGATGATGATCTTGTTTTTCAAGTGGATCAAAGGCCTAAAACGCATCGATTTGGCGATGGCATGACTCGATAACCTTGGATCTTGAGTTTTGGGGTGAACCGACCATAGGAATAGAGATCGGAGGATCGACCGGTGTGAGTGGGAGGAAGAAGAAGTGTAGATACCCAAAGCTTGACATACATAGAAATTACTTTACTTTTGTGGAATACTTAATACATAACAAAAACAAACACACAAGGACCGTAATAGTTTAGTGTCTTTGGAAACTCAGAACATAATCTTCTAATCGTGGTGAAAGATCTTCAACATCTCCCATAAATATCTTCCCCTTTTGTTTTCTTTCCTAAAACCTTTCTTTATATCCTGGGGAAAAGTAAACATATAAAGGGTGAGCTCAAATGCTCACTAAGGGTAAACATGGAGAAAATAAAAAAACCATATACATTTGAACATAAAAATATGAACATAATGTTTAAACATCAAAATCTTAAGCAATGACATAAAACATGGCAGTACGTAAGGCATAGATCATAATGGAACATCAATCATGATAAAATAGCTTGGAAATAAAACTTGTAATTATGGAAAAACGTTAAGCACATGATATGATTTCCATAGTAGCCAAGGCATTGCTGTCAAGACCATCTTAGTGGACAAAGTCCCTTTCTGAATCGAGTTCACTCCTCGTTTCAGTCCTGTAACACTAAACTGGATTAACTTACCGTTCCAGCCATGTCTATCTCATGAGATATAAATCTTTACCCAATACATTGGAGGGAGATATAGGTCTCACCCATCTCATAATGAAATCATTCTTACTTATGCCACAACATGAACATAAATCATTCATCATTACCCAAAGTATCAAATGGGTTTCATAAACATCATCCCATCATAACATAATCCATACAAAAAAAAAGGATATCATTTCATTATAAGAAAAATGAAACCATGTAAATCATAGAGAAATTATACTTGAAACATACACATATGAAATAATTCCACCTTATATGGAAAATGGTTTTGATAAAACACTTGAAATGAATTCTTGAGGAAAATATCCTTTCTTCTCCAAAATAATTTTCTTTTCACAAAATGCCATGTAATTTTAAAAGAAAAAGACTTTTTTTGAAAATAATCATGAAATCTTGTAAAGAAAGCTTTATGAAAATTAGGCGTTATGAAACCGTAAAAGTTAGTTCGTTCCGTATAAGTTAAAAAAACATTCTTCTCATACTTTTTCCGGAAAAGTCAAAAAGTGTCTCGTATGGTAATCAAAAGAAAGATTCCTTACATTCCATGTAGTAAAATTCAAAAATGGGTAAAAATACTTTGAACATACATGAAACCATTTTTAGAAAATAGGGACATGGATGATAAATATAACCCCAGTAAATACTTACGAATAAACAATCTTGGATAAAACGATATTGGAAAAGTTATCTCTTAACTTATGTCCAATTTCTTCCGTATGTGTCCGAGACTCCTGTATAGTGGGTTTAAACATATTATTAACTTGTAACATAACCATAATAATATTTATGATATCATATATGATTCACTTACAGCTTTATATTATTCGTTCATTTGTCAATTCCATGTTAAAGCAGCATTTTGGGTAAAATCGTTTCATTTATCGTCTGTGTTTTGACTTGTAATTATTAATATGATTACTTAGATCATGATTACTTAATTCCAAAATATAAAACATGATTTATTTATAATATATATTCAGAATATACATATATATAATAGATTGATAAATGGAAAGAAATACACCGTTCATGGAGACGGTAGGCCGTACGTACGCATGAACGTTGTTTTTCATTTCCTTATTGAATTGAATAGAATTAAGTATACGACATACATATATATATACATAAATCCAGTAGCATAATTATGTCATATATTTCATTATTACTTATTATATATACTTTATAATCATTCTTGAATTGTTAACATGGAAAATGAATCTCATCGCATCGTGGAGACGGTAATCCGTACGTACGCACGAGCGATGATATCGTTCCCATATTTATTGAATGGAATTTTAGTGGATGATATAATATCTTAGAATCGGTATGATGTTATAATAATCATATATAGTTATTATTTACACCATTATACCCATCCAAGTAAGGTGGTGGTGGAAAAACAGATTACACCACGGTGTGGAGACGGTATTCTGTACGTACGCACGTGCGGTGATTTTGTTTTCCGTAGGATGGATAGAAGGTGAAATGGGGTTGTTTCATATTTATAATAACATATCATTATATTAGTGGTACTGATGTTATTACTTTATAATGAAACAACTAAATAATAAGAAGTTGAAGAAGAAAGAAAACTTGAAAGAATCGGTAGAAGAGATTACCTCTTCCTCGATGCACCTCCTTTAAACTTCTTATTAGGGCACTAGAGTTGGTCTTTTGAGAAGACCAGAACCTCTATGATATAACTAGAGAGGTTGGGAAGAGGAATTTGCAGGGTTTGGCTGAGCTTTAAGGCTCAAAAGGGTGTGAAGAGAAGAGGGAAGGGGTGCCCTTTTTATAAGGGAGGAGAGGGGCATATTAGGAAAACTTAAAATATTATTTTATAATAAAGTCATATTCAGTTTTTAATACCTCCAAATTGATTTATTTCGAAGATAAGGTGGGGATGGGTCAAAATAATCTCAACTAATAGATTTTAGACAAGTTTAGGTTATTATTTTATCCTTATCATTTAGATTTAACTCTAAGTTAAATAATTTAACGTTTACCGTGTCTTTTTATTTTCTTACACTATATGGTTAATAAACTTACTATAACAAGCCAAACGAACCCCAAGTGGTTCATTATTAATATATATATCCTTATCTAAGTCATTTGGATGAACCTTATATTTTTAGAAATAAAATAACAATTAATAATATAATATTTGTTTTAAAAACTATTTTATGTCAATTTTGACACTATTTGGTACTTGATTTTTTTGAAAATCATAACAGAATGATTAGTTCGAACAAAGTTAATTAAAACAATATTAACATGTCATATTAACCTAAAAAATTAGCGTAATTCATAAAAAGTCCAAAATTACATTTATTTGGGTATTTATAACATCGATTATGTTAATATTTCATTAATAAGGTAATTACTGCATCATTATTGTGTCATAAATAAATTAAATTATTTAATGTCTAAAAATTATAAATAAAATACCATTATGTAGGAAATATTTTTATCTTTCTAATGAATATTTATAGTCAAATTTATCTTATGTATAACCCTATATTAAAAATTATTTAGTTATTAAACTTTGATTTTAACTATTTTAACCCTTCTTTAATTAAATTAATAATAAATGTCCTAATCTAATCCAAGTGGACCTAAAGGGTAATATTTTATTCCTAAGGTTGTTTTTGGTCGAATTACACTTATCCAATAGAATTAGGACATGCGTTAGGGTAATAATAATATCATTTTTACCCTTAATTACCCTATTTACTTTTAACCGTAGTAAATAAAAGTAAAACGTTACTATTCACCAAAAATTATTTTTATCTTATTGAACCACATTTTACTCCTTGATATTAACCGTGTCTCTCGGATTTTCGAAATTCCACTCACAGAAGCAGTAAAATTAAGTTTTATGTAAATTTTCAAATTCTCCTAGGAGGTGGGTAAAAGACGGTGAAAAGTTCAATAAAATTTTTATATATCTAAAATTATTATAAAATGAATCAAATGAATTAAATTTAACTTATATAGGTATTATGTATCAATTTTGACCTAAAATAAATTTAAATAAAATAAATAATTATTTAAATAAAAAGTCGGGTTTTAAATAGTAACCCATTGTTTTCACTATTCATCAAAAATTGAATGTTTTCAGAAAAATACCAAAAAATCACCCTAGGCTAATTTTGATATTCCGAATCCAAAAATGAAGTCAATTTTGAAAGATAAAATTTATAAAATTTCAAAAAGTGGGTATACTATTCATAACAGCTAGTTCATAATAATATTATAATAATATATCGTTTAGTGAAACTAGGTATTGCGTACTACACACGCTATCGAGGAAGGTCTTGATTGCATGTAATGCAAGCCAAGTCAGGGATGCGTGTAGTGAAAGCTCTATTTGATGTTGCGTATAACATAATCAAAACATATTTCATTTATACATTAAACAAAATCTATACTTAATGTTGCGTAAAATAATTTCCACAAAACGAACTTGAAATTGTGTGTAACAAGAGCCAAGAATAGTGTTGCATATACTGCAAGCTAATACGGTGTTGCGTATAGTGCAAGCTAATTTTGGTGTAGTGTACAACACAAGACATCAATGAAATTAAAAAGAATAATTCTCATAAAATCTCGGGTTGTTACAAGAAGGGTTCTGAAAAAACCCAATAAACACAGCGTGTAGTCCTTGACTACACGGCGTGTATTCCCCTTGGATGAACCCAGTGTGTACTTCAGACAGTACACAGACATGAGTTGGAGTACACGGGCTGCCTACACAATGTGTACCCCCCCCCCCACACGCCATGGCTTGGACCCTGCACATGGGCTACCCTGTGTACTGGTACACAGGAAAGTATACACGGGCTAATGTCGTGTACAGGCACACGGCTGGAGTACACAGGCGGACCCTAGATAAAGAGACACAGCGTGTAACCCTTCCACACGTTGTGTACTCTTATACACGACATTGTTTGAATGACACAAGCCATTTTTCACAAGCAGTACCAGGGGTCAAAGGGCACGATGTGTACCCCTACTACACGTTGTGTACCCCTTTCTACATGGATTGAATCTCTTGTCCACCGTATCTTGGAAAAGTTTTGTTAGGGTTCGTTCCTTTATCGTTTACCTAACGGTTGGTGCAAATCTTTTTCTACTCCTAGGACTACGATCCCTTCAGATGGACTTCCTGGATAGAGTTGTTGGAATCCCCCAGAGAGGCTCAGAGTGGGATCCTCTATTCATCTCCATTCCCTAGGTGGAGTTCTTGGTATCGACGTGACCAACACTTCATGGGCGCTGATCCTCTATTTAGCGGATTAATCCAGATTGAGTTATTGGTATCACCCCATGGCCCTGACAGTGATCCTCATATGTGTAGCGTATTCTCTTTAGATCTATCAGTGTATCTCTCTCATGACGAGACCCAACGAGTAGTACCTCTCAGACAGACATCATCAGTACCATTAGACTCAAGAGCGTGTTCTCCCAGACGAGTGCTTCATGGAGTCTTCGAACTGAAATCCTAAGACTGGCATACTATGGTTGTGGTTTACCTCTAGATTGTGTTTCTTAGATTGAGTATATCTGGATATTATTTTTATATATATTGTAGACATATACCTATATAGAGATGACTATACTTTCCTTTGTTGTATGCTTTGTGGTTTCGGGGTGTCCTACTGAGTATTGTTATACTCACCCCTGCACGGGCTTTACCCGCACTTTTCGTGTCGTGTGCAGACGATCGCCCTTTTGACAGAGTCCTAGGCGGACTTGGAACATGCGGTGCTTAGTGGGACCGAACAGACCGAGTTGTGTTCCTGCGAATTTCATATTGCAATCTCAATACCTTTACTGTTAGGTTAAACTTGTGTTACAGACTCTTTGTGGTGGGTTTGTATTTGGCCATGTTTACATTCTTTTACTTCTTTTCGTACTCTAGTTGTGGGATATATATGTATGCATGCATTGGTTGTTTAGTTGTTTTTACATTTTAGCATTCTGTGGGTTTGGAGATGTGTGTGTGTGTGTGTACATGTACTTAGGCAATGCCTCCCATGTTAGTGATATGCCTACTTGGTGCTAGTCACCAGCCCCTGGCCTATTGGAGGCGGGCTTGGGGAGTCGCGGCATGGGCCCCACTGTGATGGGTCGTGACATAGTGGTATCAGAGCGGGCCAGTTCTACATTAGTACTAGGAGTCTGTGAGGTTGGTTTGGGGCAACAATGTTAGGTGTTTTGAGTTCAGATTTCAGGATAGGGACTCCTGTGTTGGTGCGGCAGTTGACATATCCATACACTAGGACTCTAATCCCCTGCTTTTTGACTCGGTACATGAGAACATTAGTGGTAGGGAAAACAATGAAACATGTATCAATAGGAATGGTTTATGGTCTCTATGTCCTTCTTAAGTCACCTCTCCAGATATACTCATTGACCATGGTACATCTTGCTTATTTCAAGATGCCTCCGCGACGTATACCAGCTAGGATTCAGCACGATAATCATGAGGATGACCCCATCAGTGATGAGGCTTCAATGCAGGGACCAGTTCCCAAGATGTTACCTCTAGGTGGTGCACCAGCCATACCACCACTTGTAGAGCATCATGTGGTACCCACAATACCAGCGGATAAGGTGCGCAGGTTGAGTGTGATTCATGAGTTTCAGCGGTAGAGACCCCTCAAGTTCTAAGGTGAGCCTGACCCACATGCAGCTGAGGAATGGATTAAGGTAGTGACCTGAGTTTTCCATCTAGTCAGGACACCAACATATTAGATAGTGGTCCTGGCGATGAGCCTTCTTCACAGTTCAGCAGGACGATGGTGGAGTTTGGTTACTCAAACTTATGATGAGGCAACTCTTACGTGGATAGAGTTTGAGCACCTCTTCATAGAGGAGTTCTCACCAGCTATGTTGAGGGTTGTATGTATCCAGGAGATTCTTCATCTCCAGTAGGGAAACATGTTAGTGGCTGATTATTCATCGAGGTTCACCAACCTTTACAGGTACTTGATGGATATGGTTCGAGATCAGTGCTTCAGGACTTAGACCTTCGAGTGAGGTTTGCGTAGAGACATCTGAGCTAGTGTTATCCCTCTATGCATTCCTACTTATGTTGGGGTGCTTGACTAGGCTTTGGTGGTTGAAATATTCTTGGCTGACCAGATATAGCTGGGGATAGTCAGCAGTGGGAAAGAAAGAGCAGAGACCTCAACAGCAGGGAGCCAACATCAGACTCAGGGACCTAGAAGTGGGAGACATTTTAGGAGGAGGTCCTAGGAAAGAGGATCTACAGTTTAGAGTTCAAAGGGTGGATCTAGTCATCCTAGAGAGAGGCAGTGTTATTCATGTGACGATAGGGGACATCTCGCTCGAGATTGTCCGACCTGACATTCTGCTGACAGAGAGATTATTGATGGACCACTGAGGCAGAGACAGTGGCAAGAGCAGGCAGATCCGCAGGGTGGTGAACATGGCAGAGGAGCTGGGAGAGTAGTAGGAGGTGTTCGACATTTCAACTTTTTACCACTACCACCCTCAGGTGGTCCATGTCAGGCTCAGGGATCTGGAGGACAGGGGCGGGGATAGCTGCAGACAGTCGAAGCTTATAACCCAGGGGATTTAGGAATGATCTGATGTACAATCTATGACTTTTTTACTTAATTTGTAGTACTAATAAACACATGAGCTACCCTTTCATTTCTTTCCACATACCTTGTACGGGAGTTAGAGATTTCGATTAAACCATTGACTCAGCCCTTACACTTAGAGACTCTTACTGGAGAGGACACAAAGATCACGCACTTATGCCGACAGTGTGACTTGACTCCTAGAGGTGAGAGTTTTTATTGGAATCTCGTGGTAGCAATGTCGAGGCCTTACAACATCATTCTTGACATGAATGGGTTATCTACATTTCATGCCCGGATTGACTGTTTTAGGTGAAGGGTGCGGTGTGTCTGCAGTGACAGAATCAGATTTTCCTCTATCGGTGAAAAGGAAACCTAGGCAGCATAGGAGGGTGCATCCGATTACTCATCAGTTGGCTAGCCTAACCCTTGGTGTGGTGGATGTTGTGACTTCTCAGTTTCCTGCAGTGGTGGTGGAGTACGGTGATGTCTTTTCTGAAGATGTTTCAAGTTTAACTCCCCACCAAAAGATAGACTTCTGCATTGATCTACACCCCGGGACGACACTGATATCTGTGTCAGTATATCAGATGGCTCTCATAGAGCTTCGCGAGCTAAGGGTGCAATTGAAGTACTTGCAGATGAAGGGCTTCGTGAGACCCAGTGTTTCACCCTGAGCAACCCTGGTTTTGTTTGCCAAGAAGGCAGACGAGAGCTTGAGGTTGTGTGTGGACTACCGACGCTTGAACCAGGTGACCGTGAAGAATAAGTATCCACAACTGAGAATCGATGACCTCTTTGATCAGTTGAGAGGGACACTATGGTTCTCAAAGGTTGACCTCAAATTAGTCTATCACCAATTGCAAGTACAGGATGAGGATATATCGAAGATGGCATTTTGATGACACTCCAATCACTATGAGTACTTGGTGATGCCCTTTGGTGTGAAAAATTCCACAACAGTGTTCATGGGACTCATGAACCGGATCTTTCAGCCTTACTTAGATCGGTTCGTGGTAGTCTTCATTGACAATATCTTTGTGTACTCGGCGTCTGAGGAGGAGCACATGAGACACTTAAGGATAGTTTCAGGCGTACTATGAGGAGAGTAGATTTATGGAAATCTCTAGAAGTGTTAGTTCTGGATTCAGGCAATCCACTTTATGGGACATGTTATCCCATCGGATAGAGTAGCAGTGGACCTGGGCAAGGTCGAGGCAGTGTTAGCATGGGAGCCACCTAAGAGTGTGACAGAGGTGTGAAGCTTCCTTTGGTTGGCAGGCTATTACTGGAGATTTATACCTGATTTCTCCAGGATATCATCACCCATGACAGCTTTGACTCGAAATTGGCACCCTTTCATGTGGAAAGGAAGGTGCTAGCAGGCTTTTCGGTAGTCAAGGCAGAGTTTAACGAGAACTCTGATCTTGAGATTTTCATAAGAAGGTGTCAAGTATGTAGTGGTATGTGATACATTGGGAACCAGTCTTGGTTGTGTTCTGATGCAGAGGTGAGCGGTGATTGCCTATGTTTCACGCCAATTGAGACCACATGAGCAGAACTATGCAACTCGTGATCTTGAGTTAGAAGTGGTAGTCTTCGCTTTGAAGATGTGGCAACACTACCTGATGGGCGAGCGGTTTATCGTCTACTCTGATCACACGAGTCTCAAGTATATCTTCTCTCAGAAGGATCTCAACTTAAGACAAAGGCGATGATTAGAGTTCCTCTAGGATTATAACTTTGAAATTATCCATACTCCTAGGAAGGGCAACGTGGTAGCAGATACTCTTAGCAGGAGATCTAGTTTTCAGTTGTTCAACGAGGTGTCGGAGTAGTTAGCCTCACTGTAGTTATCCTTTGTGGATGAAGATGGAGCACCTCACCTCTAATCGATGGTTATCACCCTCCACTCTTACAACGTTTCAGGGAGGCATGGCTCGGGGATACTGATTGTGAGACCCTACATGCTCAGATATCCACAGGGCATGCTCCTAATGGATTTTCAAAAGGTGGAGAGCACATCGTTCTTTCCAGAGGACGCATTATGGTACTAGTGACATTGCGGGAGGAGGTTTTAAGGGAGTTTCATATGTCCCCTTTGGCGGTACATCAGAGTGTGGAAAAGATGTACCAAGACCTCCAACGTCAGTTTTGGTGGCCAGGGATAAAGAAAGGATTTACAAATTTTGTCTCTCAATGCCTTGTCAATAAGTGAAGGCTAAGCACCAAGTTCCAATGTGTTTAGCTCAACCCCTTTAGGTGCCAAAATGGAAGTGAGATGGGATATCTATAGACTTCATGAAATGCTTACCATGTACGTCCAAAGTACATGATGCCATCTAGGTGATCATTAACCAACTCACCAAGTCAACCCACTTCCTAGCTATCCAAGAGCAGAGTTCAGTAGAGAGCTTGGGATGCCTTGACGTTCAGGAGATAGTTCGACTCTATGGAGTTCCATTGACGATAGTTTCTGATCATGATGCTCGCTTTACGTATCGATTGTGGAAGGGATTGCAAGAGGTTTTTGGGACCCAATTACACTTGAGCATAGCGTTTCAACCACAAACTGACGGCCAGATAAAGCAGACCATTCAGGTTCTGGAGGACATGTTGTGAGCTTGCATGTTAGACTTTGGTCGTAGTTGAGAGGATCATTTACCACTGGTGGAGTTTTCATACAATAATAGCTATCATTCCACCATCGGCATGGCACCATTTGAGGCTTTGTACGGGTGACCCTGCAGGTCACCACTTTGCTGGACTGACCTAGGAGAGTCAGCACTCATGGGCCCGAAGTTGATACGAGCTACAATAGAGAAGGTAAAGATCATCCAGGAGTGGATGAAGACTGCATAGAGCCATCAGAAGTCTTATACTGACAGGCGACAAAGGCCTTTGGAGTTCGAGGAAGGAGACTATGTGTTCTAACAGGTTTCACCTCGACATGGATTGCAAAGATTTAGTCGAGGATGAAAGTTATCTCTGAGGTTCCATCAACCCTTTTTAGATATTGCGTAGAGTTGGCGAGATGGCGTGCCACTTATCTCTACCCCCGTAGTTAGACTGGAAACACAAAGTCATCCACATGTCGCAGCTGAGGAGGTACATGCATGACCCATCGCACGTTATCGACTGGGGTGAGTTGGAAATCGAGGATGAAGTGACTTTTGTTGAGTACCCAATGGAGATCGAGGATCGGTAGGATGAGATCCTTTACGGGAAATCAATTCCTTTAGTGTGTGTCCAGTAAAACCATAAGAATCTCCAAGAGATCATGTGGGAGCAGGAGGCTCAGATTCATGCTCAGTACCCACATATTTTTGAGTAGCCTTTATTTTGGCTTTTTAGAGACATAAAGCCCTAAGGTGGGGAGAATGAAAATGACTCGGATTTTTCCGTGTATTATTTTTTAATATTATATGGATTAATTTCAAGACCAGGCGCTGAGACATCGTGCTATTTCGAGACCCGGTGTGCCCGGAATAAATGTTTGAAATATATTAAAATATTAAATAGCACGTACGCGGTTTTCTTGAAAAGTGGAATAACTTCTAAATGGGTGCCCGAATCAGAAATTTGAGGGCACTGTTGAGTTCAGAATGACGGTTTTACCCTAGACACGACCTAGCATTGGTCGGTACGAGTCGCTTGTGGGAAAGTTGTTGCGGGCGTAAAATGAATAAAATTATTTAATAAAATTATTTTAATCCATTGTGTTGATGCAACAACGTAATTATTCTTTAAATGTATCCTTATGTCAGAATTCCAGGGTTAGCCGCATAACCCTGGAACTTCTGGAGGATCAAGGGAGAGAGCTCTGGAGAATCATTTCTGACGAATGACGACAGAATCAACGATCAACGATCGACGCACACAGATTTTGAAAGATCTCACCAACGAACGCAATGATGTTTTGTTCTTCACCAGCGATTGATCCAAATTGAGGTAGAACGTTTGATATTGTTTTTATTTTCCCTATTCTTGAATTCCATGATGAACACGGAACAATCAACGAACAAATTGATCTGTGGTTCGATCATATTTGCGGGATGAGTTATTTTTGTGGGGTTTTGACGGGAGATTAATCTTCGTGATTATTTGTTTATTGGATTGTGGTTCTAACGACGACGAATCAAGATCAACACAAACATCGATTGAGGTTCATTCCTCTAGATTTGGTTTATGTTTTTCTCCCCCGATTCACCATTCTTCATGGCATTCTTCGTTCTTCCCCGCGGTTTGACACCCCTTTGAATAATCAATCGTTGCACATTTGAGTCTTAGTGAAACGATCTGATATCGTAGATCTGACATCAGTACGACTCGATGGAGGTGCGATGGTGGTTGCGGCAGCGAATCAAATGACGGTTGGTATCGATTTTTCATTCTTCGATGCGCAACGAAGAATGACGACGATCTTTTTTATTCAAGTGAATCGAAGGCCCGAAACGCGTTGATTTGGAGATTGTATGATTTGACGACCTTGGATCTTGAGTTTTGGGGTGAATCGGCCACCGGAATGGAGAAAAGAGGATCGACCAGTGCAAGCGAGAGGAAGAAGAAGGGTTCTAGAAAAACCCGATACACACGGTGGCATGTAGTCCTTGACTACACAGCATGTAGTCCCCTTGGATGAACCTGAAATGTACTTCGGACAGTACATGGACACAGGGTGGAGTACACGGGTTTCCTACACGATGTGTACTCCCTCACATGGCATGTTTTGGACCATGTACATAGGCTACCCCATGCACCGGTACACGGGCAAGGATACACGGGCTGACGCCATGTATAGGCACACGACTGGAGTACACAGGTGGACCTCAAATACAGAGACATGGTACGTAACCCTTCCACACGTCGTGTACTCTTATACACAACATGGTTTGAATGACACGGTTTATTTTACACAGGCAGTACTTGGGGTCAAGGGACATGGCATGTACCCCTACAACACAATGTGTACCCCTTTCTACATGGATTGAATCTCTTGTCCACTGTATCTTGGATAAGTTTCCTTAGGGTTTGTTCCCTTTATCATTTCCCTAAAGGTTGGTGTGAATCGTTTCCTACTCTCATGACTACGATCCATTCAGCAGGACTTCCTAGATAGAGTTGTTGGAATCCCCCCAAGACGCCCGGAGTGGGATCCTCTATTCATCTTCATGCCCTAGGTGGAGTTCTTGGTATCGATATGACCAACACTACACAGGCATCAATCCTCTACTTAGTGGATTAATCCAGATTGAGTTATTGGTATCACCCCATGGCCCTGACAGTGATCCTCATATGTGTATCATATTCTCTTCAGATCTATCAGTGTATCTCTCTCATGACGAGACCCAACAAGCAATACCTCCCGGACGGACGTCATCAGTGCTATCGAACTCAAGATTGTGTTCTCCCAGATGAGTGCTTCATGGAATCTTCGAACTGAAATCCTAAGACTGATATACTATGGTTTTGGTTTACCTCTAGACTGTGTGTCTTGGATTGAGTATATCTGGACATTCTTGTTATATGTATTGTAGACATATATCTGTGTAGAGTTGATTGTACTTTCCTTTGTTGTATGTTTTGTGGTTTTAGGGAGTCCTATTGAGTACTATTATACTCACTTATGCACGGGTTTTTCCCACACGTGTCGTGTCTTGTGCAGACAATCGCTCTTTTGATGGAGTCATAGGTAAGACTGAGGTGTTTTTCCTGCAACTTTCAGACAACAGTCCTAGTACCTTTACTTTCATGTTGGACTTGTGTACAAACTATTTGTGGTGGGATTGTATTTGGTCTTGGTTACTTTCTTTTACTTGTCGTACTCTGGTTGTGGGATATATATGTATGCATGTATTGGTTGTTTAGTTGTTTTTACATTTCAGTATTTTGTGGGCTTGGAGATGTGTGTGTTTGTATAGGTACTTAGGCAATGTCTCTCATGTTAGCAATATGCGTACTCAGTGCTAGGTACCAGCCCCTGGCCTATTGGAGGTGGGCTTGGGGAGTCATGGAATGGCCCCCACTAGGACGGGTCATGACAACCCGTCAAAGGCCGAGACATATGTTTCTTGGGAAGCACCCAAGAACATGGAAGAGGTTCGCAGTTTCTTTGATATCACATAATATTATCAGAGGTTTGTACCTGATTTCTCTTGAGTTGCAGCCCCACTAACAGTGTTGACCAGGAAGGACCAGACTTTTGTGTGGAGTGATCAATGTTAGGAAGCATTCAGTTACTTGAAGGGGAAATTGGTTAGTGCTCCAATGCTTCAGTTGCCCGAGGAGGTTGTGTTTTTTAAGGTTTTCTATGATGCATCTAGTTTGGGATTAGGATGCGTGTTGATACAATAGAGAACAATGATCTTTTATGGGTCTAGGCAATTACACTCCCACAAGAATGACTATGCCACCAATGATCTGGAGTTGGCGACAATTTTGTTTGCGCTAAAGTTGTGGCGACATTACCTAATTGGTGAGTGCTTTTTGGTTTTCACAAACCACAAGATCCGGAAATATGTTCTCTCAACGACATATGAATCTACACCGGTAAAGGTGGCTATAATTTCTCCAGGATTACGATTTTGATATCTCTTACACCCCGAAAAGGGGAATGTGGTTGCTGGTGCGTTGAGTCGGA
Source organism: Viscum album (assembly GCA_963277665.1). Taxonomy (NCBI): domain Eukaryota; kingdom Viridiplantae; phylum Streptophyta; class Magnoliopsida; order Santalales; family Viscaceae; genus Viscum; species Viscum album. Next base: position 1,349,010,504 of record OY728153.1, on the reverse strand, counting down.
AATCCCGAGGAGATGTGGTTTGGGGATCTATGAATGTTTGGAAATGGATAGAGGAGCTTGCAATGATGCATCCTGACATTGGAGAGAGTAGTGGTCATGGTTATTTTATCAGATGATTGTGGAGTCATCCTTGATGTGGAAAGTGGAGGAGTCTTGGTGGGGAGACTCAGAGGTAGAGGTGATGTGTGGCCGTGTTAGCCATGGTGATGCCCCTGGGGGATAGTTAGAGGATGGTCAGAATCAGATGTTGTTTTGGGGGAGGCCCTTCGTCCCGTAGGTGATGCGTGAGGGAGTTCTCCGTGAGTTTCATAGCCCACCTTTAGCAGTACATCCTAGTGTGAAAAAGATGTATCGTGGCTTGAGGAGACAACTTTGGTGGTCAGGGATGAAAGGGTTAGTGGCATAGTTTATGACGAGGTGTCTGGTTTGTCAACAGGTAAAATCATAGCACCATGTTTTGGGTGGTTTTTTGCAGTCTCTAGATGTTCTTGAGTGGAAATGAGAGGACATATCGATGGGCTTCGTCACCGGGTTACCTCGGGATCAGGGAGGATGTGATGCGGTTTGGGTGATAGTGGACCGACTGACGAAGTCAGCTCATTTTTTGGCGATCCGTGAGTCGAGTACCATGGATTTTTTTGGCAAGATGGTATGTGGATGATGTGGTTAGGCTTCACGAGGTACCGAGTACCATCATATCCAATCAAGATCCTCATTTTACCTCATGGGTCTGGAGGGTATTGCGACATACTTTTGGATCCTAGTTTCACCTTAGCACCGTTTTCCACCCTCAGACATATGGATGGATGGAGCGAACCATCCAGACGCTGGAGGATATGTTGCGAGTTTGCGTCCTAGACTTTGATGGATCATGGGTAAAACACTTGCCTTTGTTCGATTTTTCATACAACAATAGTTATCACTCATCCATTAGCATGACTCCATTTGAGGCGTTGTACGGGTGACCATGTCGTTCTCCATTGTGTTGGATGAAGGTTGGGGAGTTTGTAGTTCTTGGTCCTGATGTGGTGCAGAGCGCAACCGAGAAGATCCAGTTGGTTCGAGAGTGGACAAGGGCACTACAGAACCATCAGAAGGCCTATGTTGATCATAGGCGGAGGCCCTTGGAGTTCGAGATCAGAGACTATGTGTTCTTGAGAGTCTCCCCTTAATGTGGGCAGTAGAGGTTTGGCATAGGGAGTAAGCTTTCTCCCAGGTTAGTTGAGCCCTTTGGGGTGTTGGGGCGTGTTGGCAAGGTGTAATATCAGTTGGCGTTGCCATCGTAGATAGAGAGGTTTATGACATCTTCCATGTGACCTGGCTTCGTCGGTATCTTCACGATGACTCTCATGTCATTTACTGGAGGGAGTTGAATATCGAGGACGACGCGACGTTTGTGGAACAACCGGTAGAGATAAATGATTATCAATAGAAGGTGTTGTGTGGATGAATTGTCCCCCTGGTTCATGTGTTGTGGAGGCATGGTGGCATAGAGGAGAGTACTTGAGAGTGAGAGGCACTAATGTGTGTCTAGTGCCCGGAGTTATTTTGAGTTTTGTTTTACTTTGATCTGTTTTGATGATGTGATGTTCGAATCTTGTTGTGTTATGATATGTGTTGTTTTCTTGATGTGTGATAAAGCTCTCAACATATGAGGAAGGGAAGACCAGAATCCTAGTCAAGACATGTTATACTTTTGATATAATTAAAACCGTGAGGTCGAGTCAATACCGCCTAAATTGGATAATATCTTAACATGGAAGATGAGACTCACTGATTTGTGTGCTCGGGGCAGTGTTGTGTATTGGTTGTGGCAGTGGTTGGTTTGGGTTGTGCGAAGGTTGAGATGTTGATGTTGATGGTTGTGTGGGAAGTCATGGCTTGTGGCTGGTACCAAATGAGTGGTGTTGTGCCTGGTGGGAGGTTGTGATGTGGTTGTGTGATGATGTGCTTGTGTGGGATGTTTTGTGGGCGTTTAGGTTTGGCTTGTTTGGTTGGTGGTAGTGTTGATGTGTAACTAGATCTTTAAGAGGTATCTCACGGGGTGGTTGTTCAGACCCCTTTCCATTCTTCAGGTTTGGTTTTGATTCTCGAGGGTGAGAATCGTTTGAGTGGTATCTGATGTAACAATGTGTGCCTTCCTGGCCCGTTACATTGCTATTTTTGAGGTTGGAGAGTGCCCGAAGGAGGCTATAGGAGGTTTAGCGAAGTTGGGGATGAAATTGTGCAGTAGCAGATATTTCACAACGTGAAAGGGGGATTCATGTCATGAGTTGGCAATTTGTGGCTTGTGTAGAAGGAAAATTCACGGCTTGTATACGGTGGTGGAGTCCATGAAACAGATTCACGTCATGAAAGTGTAATTCACAACGTGTATTAATTCAGGCTGAGACGACTTGATTTTCGACAAAAAACTGAATTTTGAGGGATTCATAGCCTAGAATGGATTCACAGCTTGTAATCCACGATCCCCATGGAATTCACAATCCGAATATGTAATTCACGACATGAAAGGGCCATTTTCCTGGTTGTAAATAGGTATTGTTCGACCAATTCTCCATCCATTCGGTCGTCGCCTTATCCTCTCATTTTGTGAAGAACCCTATATGATTTTGGGAGACTTTCCATCCCGTCTTCCCTCGCCTCGATCCTCGGGTTCCAGTGGTGGTGTTTCAGTGATCGGTGGTGATTTATTCTCCTTTATCCCTGTGTTTTCTTCCTTTCTTCTCCGAGGTTCTATTGCGGCCATGTTGGTTTTGGTTCGGGGTGTGTTTTGATGATCCCTTGATGCGGTGTAGGTTGATCTGTCATTTCCCTGTACGGTTGTGCTTTGTAGGCTGATTCTTCTTCGTCCTGCGATGCACAACGAGATCAGAGAGCTTCTTTGAGTTAGGAGGTCCTCATTCTCACCTGTTTACATGCTATGTGGGGGGATTACATGGTTTTGTTATCCATAAGGGTCGGCATAATAAAGATAATTAATTGGAAAACCTGAAATTGATGGGTATGGGGAGATATCACATGTTTTGACTGTTTTATATTATTGTTGATAATATTATGTCATGTTGTTGCCTTACTGAAAATAACGGTTGTTGGGAGCCGTTCTTGCACAGTAGATGTTATGAGGTGTGACCCTTGTTGTGTTGTTGTTTGATCGCACCCTAAATAAAAAGATAAGAACATATATCTGGCTAATAAATTGGTTGCCCATGGAAACCTAGTTTGTGTGGCAATACTCATACTAAATAAAGAGGTAATGTAAACCCCTGAATAATTGTTGAAGTCGATGTGTGTTGTTGTGATGTGTGCTTGTGCTCATTGTGTTGTCATGTATGGTTTGAGCTGATGTATGGTGGTGGCGATGGTCGACTTGGCTTTATAAGGTGTGGGGTTGCAATGTGATGGTTGGTTAGCATGGATGAGACGTGGGTAGTGGTGTGATGTGGTGCGCAGTGAAGATAATGTGTGGTGGTGGTGTGCGACATGGTTATAGTGCGTGGCTTGGCTGGGATGTGCGGCGATGTTGTGTGGTGGGCATTGGATGTTGCGTAGTGGTTGTGGTTGTGTGGTAGTGATGATGTGCGGTGGATGAAACATTTGACTATTGTGGAGAGATGGTTTGGTTGGTGTAGTGCGACAATGATGGTGGATGCAAGGTGTTGTTACGATGGTTGTGTGAGATGATCCAATTATGGCGTGGCATGGTTGTGTTAGTTGCTTGGTTAGTCAATGAATAAATTATGATGATAAAACGAAAAAATAGGCTGATAAATAAACAAGATGAGCTGGAAATGGATGTGTGGTAAATGGCTTCAAAGAATTAAGCAATAAATGAATTATCAATGTAAATATGAATGAAATGACTTAGTAAATGAAAGTGGAATCGTGTGGCTTATGTTGCAGTTGTGTGATGTGTAGCATATAGTGGTGGCAACAATTGTGATGGTTGGTGTGTGGTACAATGGTGGTGATGAGGTGTGCACTAGTGCAGTTGTTGTGAACTCATAGGTTGAGTATTGTGTGTTATTAATATATCATGCATCTTTATGTTATTTTTATATGCACCACACCCAAGTTGGATAACCTTACCAATACTCAGAGGTTCTGGGTTTTGGGTGCTTTCCCCAACATCCAGGATGGTGGTGACATGAATGGCTGACTACCCCCTCTTCTCCGCTCTTCCTTCAACAGTGATGGTCCAAGTGTCTTCAGGCGAGATGTTTAGTTATGGCCCCAGATGTTTTCGGGCGAGGTGTGATGTGATGAATGAGATGTGATATGTGGTGGGGGTCATGCATGGTAGGAGGTGGACACGAGGTTGATGTCCTTCACGTTCATAATACCCTATTATTCTGGATATGTGGTTGAGCTATGCAGTGATGGAGTAGGTGTCTTCGGGTGAGACGTGGTGTAGCGATGTCTAATGTTAACATAGGATGCTAGAACTTGCGACGATGGGGAATGTAGAGATGTGTCCCGACTCACATCAAAGATGACTCAGACGTCTTCAAGCAAGATGTGATGCGATGTGATGCGATGTGTATGGAAGGGATGAGAGCACAAAGCGTTCGACATTGGGGCATGAGAGCGGCAAATCCGCGGGGAAATGGCAGCGAGGCGCCTTACTTTGTTATGATATTGATGCTATATTATTATTTTGGATGCATGATTTGGTAAGTCAGCCATGGCGAGGTTGGGTTCTGGTTAGTTGACCTATATAGGTGCTTGTTCGTTCGGTTATTTGTTCACCGGTGCATTAGTATGTTGTTTTCACATGTGCACTTGAGACTTTGGTTATGTTCATACCGAGTATACCTGTTATGATCACCCTACATATATAAACCAGTTTTCAAGTTTCTAAGAGGACTTTAGGGACCGAGCTGTACATTACTAGTTTGGTTGGAACTATTGTTGTGTCACTACCATAAACTTGTCTTTTTGGTATATTTGGAGACTTTTATATGTATTGGTTTTACTTTATTCATGCATTGTGGGATGATTTTTGGTTTACTTTATTTTATCTGCTGGAGTTGTTTGGTGGTTATTTATCCAATCTCTTGATCTTGTTTTATATTATAGAGGGCAATGCCTCCCATTTGTGAGGTTTTTACACCCCCAATGCTAGTCGTCAACCTGGGGTCTATTGGAGGCTGGATTCGTGAGTCATTATCTTTTTTCATTCATTGTGGTATCTTTGGAGAGAGAGGGGCGTGACATCTATTGAGATGGACTGATATGACCATACCTAAATAAGACACCCGATGTACTTATCTATTGGGTGAGGGGCATCTGATGTGATTATCCATAAAGGTAAATTACATGTGATGTATTCATCGACTTGATTGATCTATACTCAAAGAATCGAGAATGTATGAGGCTATATGAGATTGGCATACTCCATTCACATGGTTACTCAATATCTTGGACAAAAACATCATATGAAAATGCATGTTTGCATATGATGTAGTTGGTGGACATATGTATAGAAATACAAGTGTTTGATGGAGATCACGTCAGATCCCTTTGTATCATGAGTAGCATTAATGCTTTCATAGAAGCCAAGATTTGATTTCATCTATGAATTCATGGATTCATATTTGTTGTCAATGTTATAAAGACCTGTGAGGTTACACTTTGTGGTTGACTAAAGAAAGATTGAGTTTTACTCAGAGAACTGCTCAAAAAGTGTTTTAGATTTTATCCAAAAGAGTTTTGGATGGATATTTACAATATATTTCATATGATGTGATACAAGGTGAAGTTGGTGCATTTCCAAAAGTATTTTAGAAGATATCCAAAAATATTTTTTGATATGATTTCACAAATTATTGCATACGATAAAATAATAACGTGAAATGCCCTCAAAGGCGTAGCCTAGTGGTTACGCCTTTGCGGGGTCTTGTGAGAGGTCTCATGTTCGAGTCTCCCCGAGCACTTGTAGACGCGGTAACTTTCTTCATTTCTTTGTATTCCCTCCTCCCCAAACTATTGTAATAAATATAATAATAACAATATGTGCATGTTGTATATTACAACATGTGTGTTTATAAAGCATATCACATGCTTGTGTTTTTGGCATACTGTTGGCTACGATATAGTGATATCGTAGCCACTGCTTTGACATGCTTGAGATATTAGAATTGGTTGAGGGTTATAAAGAGTTGTAACCGAATTCATCTACACATAACGTGCAGGTAAATGAATGCATAACTCAAAGAATGTCTCGAGGCTTATATAAATAAAACAAAGGCTATGAAGATGGTTGATGCATTTTGCAGATTTCCCTTGCCGCTCTCTTTCCCTCCCTTTGTCGCGAGAGATACTAGCATACCAAGGGTGAAAGAATTCTGCTAGAGCATTGAGTGAGTCTTATCGATTTGTGAATACATCATGTAGGTGGGAGTCCTATGACTATCACTAAGAGATCTTCATCAAGCATAGTGAGTGACAACTTTCTACGGTGCGAAGTGCACAAAAGTTCTTCATTTTATATAAGCACGATTTTAGTTTTAATACATGGCAGATCTTGGGATTTGGGGTTCCTTAGTGTTTTCGCTGCGTTGATTAACTATTAATAGATTCTTAAAAAGTCATCACTTACCTATAAAGAACACTACAACTATGCAGTTAGTCCATGTCCTTGGCCCCTTTATATCATATATGGAGGCACCAAGCATGTCAAATTGTCCCACCAAACCACCATTACACAACTCCACACCAAATAACCTCATAAACAACACATCAAAATTTTAAAAATCCAAACTAATTAATTAAATTTAATAATTAATTAACCAATGCTCTTAAAAAGCATAAATAACAACACCCATTTTGTATCACAGTGCACCCAAAAAAACCCTTTAAAAATAAATGAATAAAAAAAACATTCATTTAAAATTTAAAATGAAACCAATAATTACATTTCAAGGCAATAATTACATTTTATAAATCAATTGGTGATAAAAAATTATTCAAAAATCACCATCTAAGAATATAAGTGTGACTCCACAAGCCACATATCTTTAGGTATTACAATAATGTTAATCACTTTTCCTTCGGCCATGATTTCATTCACTGAGACCTAATGAACTGCAAACTATCAATTTCATAAACTAAATAAACCAAATAGAGGGTATAAATTGCCCTGGAACCAATGAACACACACCATCAAGTCATACACCAATGATAAACCATCAAATGATTTGTATTCACATTGCATTAGCACCCCATAGCCATTCCAAACAAAATATTAATCATTGATATGGGATTCCCCATAATTTAAAGAAAACTTAAATCTCTAATCTAAGAAAAAAACACCTTCTTGGAAAATGAGAGGCAGGAAGAAGAAGAAGATGAGCAAGGAGGGGAGAAATTTACCCTAGATCCCTAAATCCGTAGCCATGGAAAGAGGAGAAGAATATGGGAGGAAGCCCTCCCGTTGATGGGGGCTGGTTCACATGTTGGTGAAGGAAAGAGACTGGGTCCCCTATTATGTTAATTACAACCATTAATATCACCCCATAAAAATCATCTATCAATTTAAAATATGGGCCAAGATGAATTTCTAAGGTTCAGATAATTTTAAAATAAAAGCAAGAAATGGCATAATTAGTAGGCAAAGGAGGGCATGAATAATCCCCACATAAGAAAAGTATTGAAAGAAAATAACCTTATGAATGGATTCTTGTTTACAAGGAATTACAAAGGTTGAATACCATAACATTAAAGGATAAATACCTATAGAATAAACAACATGCTACTCATATTTTTTATTTAAATTTGGGAAATGATACCTTTAAGTAAGAACTCCCAAATCATCAGATTTGGATGTCAAAGATTCACTTGTTTCAATGCAAGGAGCAGTAATGGTTAACCTAAATATATCCTTGTACACTTGCCTGCATAAATTCTGCCTCTAAGAAATTAGATATCCACAATATCATTGATATATCACATACATAGGGATTTATATAAAAATAATGTGGAAGGGTCTTACTAGAACAGTGTTTTCATTTTTTGTTATGCTTTTCATAAGTTGTCCATGTCAAGGGCTGCAATCTCATACCTGACTTCTTCCAAATGTTCGTTTATGATCATTACAGCCTCCTGCAGGCCTTTAATGGCTTCCCTGAGCGAATCTTCATATTCAGCATCCGCCTCAGCCTCCGTCTTGGCCTCTTCGGTTCCAGCAGCTTCAGATATCTCTTCGATGTGCTCCCTCCGCTTCTCAAACCTGCACCCCTCGCGGCTCACCAACCGTTCAGACGGCCTCCCACTCTTCTTTAATACTTGAATCGTTGCCGTCAAATGCAATTTTCGTTTTTCCTGTTCTTGAACAGTTCTGAGCAACTGAGCTAGATCATCCCGGAAGCAATCAGGTTTCAGGAATAAAGATTCTATTTCAAGGACCTGCTGTGAGCAATCATTGAACTCTATTGTAATCTCACTGCACAGTTGTTGGTAATTGGAATCTCTTCCTGTAAACATATACTCCCTAAAACCCCTATGCAGTTTCGAATACGCCTCCGCTCTGCGATGCTGAATCGACTGGAATTTGCGAAGCAAACAAAGAATTTTGGAGCAATCGGATGAGGAATCTACATCCATGGCGTCCGATAGCGTAACTTTTTGGCCGAATTCCTCCATTTTCTGAGAATGAACCCTTGAATTCTCGAGAGAGTTGAGAAAGAGAATGAGAGAAGAAGCATCTTTAATAGATCTGGAATGAAGATAAAATAAAATACGTTTTAAGATTTAAAATATTTATATATAGATGGTGTGACGATTGTAATATTTACATTAGAATTTGTTACACAATAACTAATATTTTAAGACATGGAAATAATATTTAAATCATAACATCATTTTTTCATCATAATTGACTCCTAGAGTATAATGTATATACACAACTTTTGGATATTCAACCCAAATTTTGATTGTATCCAAAAATTTAAAAAATCTAACAATTACCTACTTTTAACATGTTGAATCCAAAAAAATCATCCATTTCATGAAAATTCATCTCTAATTATCAGTTATATAGTTATTAAATAATGACATGAAGAAATACTTTCGATATCATAGATGGTATATTGCCTACATTATATTTATAATAGTTACTTAATCCATTTTTATCATTCATGCAACAACCACATAACCCATATATATTCCTATAAATTCTTTCTATTATAATCATACTTATCATTTTTAATGTCTAATTGTATCCCTGAGAATGTCCAATCCATTGAGTTTTTTTTTCATATATAACCTTGACGTTTGTTGGGGGCTATGCGATAATTTTATCTTATAACTATGATTTTTTTATTTATCATCCACTTTTACTTCTAGTAGTTTTAATGAATGTTACACTACAGGAAAACACACTCTTAGTGTCAGTTAAAACCATTGTTAAATCATTTCGAAACCACTGCTAAGTTGTACGTTGGTAATTGTTTCGTGATGCATTTTCTCAACCATCGTGAAAAAAGAATTTGCAACGGTTGTTCTTGTTTAGTGGCAATTTACAAATTGTTGATAAAGATATCTCTAATGTATCTTGTTTACCAGCGGTTTTAAATGTTGTTACTTAAAAAATTTGAGTATAACCGTGAAAGCGACACACGAGGCAAAGAAGAAAATAGAATTAAACCGCTAGGCGGGGACTTAATCCTGCAACCACGCCCAAAACCCCTCCCCACCCTTACCACCTCAGCCGAGCGCGGGGGGCAAAACGTGGGTTAAGTTATGCTCGACTCCCACTGGGGTCCCCCGCCAGACCCATAGCGCCTGCACGTTCCCCAGCAAGGCAAATGGTTTGGAATCACCCTGTGCATAATATAAACAGTGTCTGAGTTTGACGGGACTTAAGTCTGGGCTAGTCCCCCTGGAGAGCGAGGGGGGCAACCAATGGGCATCACTCTGCTAACACCCCATGGGCAAAACGAGGGTTAGGTTACGCTCAGTTCCCACTAGGGAGCCCCGCCAGACCCATAGCGTATGCACGTTCCCCAGTTCGGCAAATGACTTGGAATCGCCCTGTGCATAATATGCACAGCGCCCGAGTCTTGTGGGACTCGAGCTTAGGTCAGTTCCCATTGAGAGTTAGGGGGCAACCAACAGACCCCACTTGGCTAACACCCCATGGGCTAAAACGTGGGTTCTGTTAGGCTCGGCTCCCATTGGGGGGCCCGCCAGACCCAAAGCACCCGCACGTTCTCCATCAAGCCAAATGGCTTGGAATCGCCATGTGCATAATATGCACAGTGTCTGAGTCTGGTGGGACTCGAGTCTAGTGGGACTTGAGCCTAGGCCAGTTCCCATGGAGAGCGATGAGGGCAACCAACGGGCACCACTCAGCTAACACCCCATGGACAAAGCATGGGTTAGGTTACGCTCGGCTCCTACCGGGGGGGGGGGGGGGCGCCGGACCCAGAGCGCCCGCACATTCCCCAGCTAGGAAAATGACTTCGAATCACCTTGTGTATAATATGCACAATGTTCGGGTCTGGCGGGACTTGAGCCTGAGCCAGTTCCCATGGAGAGCGAGGGGGCAAACAATGAGCACCACTCGACTAACATCACATGAACTTAAATGGTGCTACTTGTTTAGTGGCAATTACATATATAGCGACAGTTTACAAACTCGGTGCTAAAGTTGTCCCCAATGTGTCATATTTAGTGGCACTTTTAACAACTACTAATTATTTAATGGTGGTTACATATTTATCGACGATTTATATGATTACCTCTAAATACAATTTACACCATATCTACGGTGGTTAAAACCGAAGTTAAATAGTTAGTGGTGGTTAAAACCACTTCTAAATATTCTATAACAGAAAAAAAATCCCCATACAACCACCCTAATACACCCCACCTATAAAAAAAATAGATACACAACTAATTATCTAGCTGGTATAACATAACACCAAAAACGATTCCCATACGTCAAAATATACTACACTTTGTATAACATAACTACATTGCATCACAGTTAACAAAATGTGCACCATTTAGTTAATCAGTAATACAACATTTTAGTCCCCAATTATTCCCAAACATTATCCCCCCTTGCCTTCACTCTCTCCAGATGTGTAATGATGCTCATCAATCCTTGCCCACTTTTTGTCTTTAGTGTCAGCATTTAAAGTAGTTAAATTCAAATTAGTAACAAACATATTCCAAAAATATTAAGCATCTATGAGCCTATATTGTTATACTATCACGAACCAAGTCGGAGTGATATCCAACCCGAAACCCGACCCGGTCTGTGATATGGCCCGAAGGGTGTTCCTGATCCCCATGGGCTGACAACTAGTGCCTGAGTATCAACAATATACTTTGGGAACGATTTCAACCAATTATATAAACATGAACAACCAATAGAAATAAACATCACAATAATAAATAACCAAAGCCAAACAGGGCACATCAACTTTCAAATTCAAGGTTTACAACTTTAAACAAAACCCAAGAATACTACAACATAAGGAAACCAAAAAACGACCCAGAAACCTCCTGCAACATGAGGAGCATCACCCTCAAGCCACCACCACCAACACCCGCAACAAGTGGAACACTACCAACCTGAACCACCAACATCTCCACGACACATCTTACCTTTACCTGGGTCACACATAACAAAGTCTACATACACCCAAATGCGTATGTAGGGTGTGAGCCAAAACCCAGTAGGATGCCACCCAAAAGAAAGGATTGCATGCTACAACATTAGAAGACAATTCAACATTCATTCGTCTGTAAAAGCTTTTAAATCATTTTTAAGAAAACATTTTAAGAAAAACCATTCTCAAGGAAAACATTTTTTTATGGAAAACCATTTCTCAACAAACCTACCTCAAAATGAAACACACACAAGGTCCCCTGTATACCGACAAATGACACCACGTCACATAAGAATCAAGTTATAATAGAGAACCATGGGTAAATCCCTAAGGGTAGTCTAGTACAAGTGGAACTCTAGCAACCTCGTACCTCGGTGAAATGTGGTATAGAAAGCACAACCCACAACTTTCTCATGCATGAACCACTAGGAGGGAACATCACATGGTCCTAGTGGTCTTCGATCATATCACATGTTTAGTTAGTGTTGTAATCGTCAATCCTACTAAGTGAATCCAAGCCTTGCCACTTTTGAGTCAACTAACGTCAATCCACTGGAAGAATACATGCTTTCCACTTTCGAATCACTAGCGTACTAGTTATAGTTTTCCAACCTAGTTACATGAGATTCCGTTTGTGCTCAATTTGACCTTTCACATGTCACACAATTTATCACTTTCACATACACATGCTAAGCATTTTAAACATACTGGGAAATCACCGCTTTCACAAACCATTACACGGGAACCACCATTTTTCATAAACAAAACACTTTCTATTTTACACACACCAAAACTATTTAAAATAACATTTTACACTACTTGCACAATATATGAGACCCATTTGGCAACATCACAATAAAATCACATAATCAATTTAACCATTTCCATGGGCCAAGCCCCTTTCAAATCCACACATAACCCAATTTCACTTTTAAAACATGCTTCCCATCATTTACACAATTCACAAGTCAAATTAAAAGTACATAATAAAGAATCCTTCATGCCATAAAAATACTTTTCTTTTGAAAAACTCACTTTCAATACATTCACTCCTCAAGTTCCTTTGAAAACACATTTTTGAACCTTTCGAATAACCCATGAAACACTTCCATGAAGTACCATAATAAAGCACACATAAGAACATTTCCATTTTCCTTTATAAAATCCATTTCCATCACATAAGAATATCAAACCCTTCCAATTTTTTTGCACCACACAAATAAATCATAAAGCACATATAAGTAACCAAGTAAGCATATCAAAGCATCTAAAAATGTTAGAGCATGGAACCACCTATCTCACACTTATAAATTTACAAAAAATGATGCAAAACTGAAACCACACAACCATAAGACCCTATAAAGGCAAGATCGAACACTACACATCAAGATCTTACTCAACAACACAAGATCAGACCAGCATTAGGTCATTCTACCCTATAGAAAACAAGAACTCAAGAAAGGGGGAATGAAAACCCTAGAAAGAGGGAAGAAATTGTGAGGACCTGACCCCAACATACCTGGAGCCGGTGCCTTGAATCATGATGTGTAATTATCTTTTTTTTTCTTTTACGAAAGCAAGCACTGATCAACTACACATCATGTCCAAACAGAGGATCGAATTCGGTTCGGGTTCTAGGAAACCAACCACTTCTGTCTTACTTCTATAGCTCAAACTGATACCTAATTTTTTTAATAAAAAACGTAGGGTGAGCATACAAATTCCCAGTAAGGGGTTTTAAAATAAACCAATATAACTTTTGAAAATATTATTTAAAACTTTCCATAAAAAATTTTTCTTAAGAGAAGCTGTAACACATGTAACACTTCATAATAATAAAAGTGCACAACTAAAGCATGCCAACTGAATTACAAGGGCACATAATTCAATTATAGGCATTCTCATTTAGAGTAATAATTATAATACATTCAACATAAGCATTACATGTGGATACACAAGTACAATTTAAACAAGTAAGAGTAATGCATGATCAGAGTTGCGCATAACAAACTTCAATTCCATCCTTTACTATTGTGAGACATACACTGGCCATTAAAATCTCTGAATATTTCATAAATAATATCCCATAAATTATACTTGTTTTGATTCTCATAATCATTAGCTCTTTAACCAAGTATATTCTACTAGTCGAATATTTTTATGGTTAATTAAATTACATAGTCATAATGAGGAAAGTGCATATGTCGGACTATGTCAAGGCCTCAACCAAGACATTTAATGATTAAGGCCTCGAAAAAAATCCATAACTCATAATTGGGAAAGGCCTTGGCCAATTCCGCTTCTAGTTGTCTCATGAGACCTACCGATACATCGAGGGGCTATAGCGGGCCCCACCTGTCACATACTAAGTCCAACACATTCCTCATATATCTAAATCAAGTGCACATACCACTTGATTTATTAAATCACTTATCACTTATCACACTAAGTGCACATATTACTTGGTTTCCCACTTCACATTATTCAAAGTGTCTCATACCACTTTGAGTAATTTAATTTCTTATCTCATCATTATGATATGCCACATGCATGTATCATTGAGTGAAACTATAAATAAAATGGAAAATTAAACCATTCACTAAAAATACCTAATATGACAGAAAACATTGAAAACATGTCAGTAACAGTTTATCGAAGGCATACATGGTTTATTACACATCCTTTGCACATGAGATAGTTATTAATGCACATCAAATGATGAGTAAGAGGGGTTTCCATATGAGATGTTAAAATGATAACCCTTTAATTTAAAATCCTTATTCCCTGAATGAAAATACATGTTATTTAATATGCTCACAAAAAGTGTCAGTGATCAAAAAATTAGATTACATCACGACTCAACTAACAACAATCACCGCAGATGATAAAAACATTAAGTGAGCATAACATGATCACATATTTTAACACACCCTTTAACCCTTTAATATATTTTGGTCAAATCAATAGTTTATATTCTTTCTAATAATAACACAACAAGGTTAATCATATAATACCTTTGAGACACGAGATTATAACAAGTCTAATATCATTAAAAGTTATTTAACCAAAACAAGTTTGATATACTTTATGGATTAGGACATACACATTTACATAATACCTATTGGTTGGATTACACAAAGATTGATATTCATTAAAGTCTTACAAGTATTAATTACATCAATACATTAATTAAATTCTAATAATCCATACATGAAATTAGGGTTTTGTAAACTATAACTATATATACACAATGTATATATATGAGTTTTCATAATTAAACTAGGTTTAATGATTTCTTATAAGTAATAAATACTTTAAAACATATTTAGTACACCATTTTCACTTGATTAAAAACCAAACCATGATAGGTTTATAACATGTGTGACCGTATGTATATATATATATATATATGAACATACATAATTGGGTAAAAAGTTTTATACAAAATATAGTTCTTCATTAATTTTGAAACTCAATGTTTTTTTTGTAAAACTTAAATCCGGACATAAGGGTTTTATGAAAAACCATAGGGATGTATATATGAATATATATATATATATATATATGGTATGTATATGTGGCATGTAATTAAGTTTCATGAGGAAATTATGCTTCAGATTCACTAATACCCTATAAACTCAAAAATTCCAAGCCCTGGAGTCAGGTATAAAAGGGTTTAAACTCAAATCGCGAGACGTAAAAATATACATTATAGGTATACATATGTATATATTCTAAAAAGGAAAATGCAACGCAAGACAAAACAACCCTTACATTGTTCTGAGGAGGAGGAGAGCTTGAGGAGGATTAGCTGAAGTTTGCTGGAGGTTCGATTTGTGAAAGAGCTGAGGGATCCTTTGGTGTGCCTTGGGTTTATTTTTTATAAACTATACCTATACTGATTATTTTAATACAAGTTGTATGGGATATGAGGAAAAAATGGCTTATAAAAAGACTAAGGGCTGATCTTTGTGGAAACCGCATGAATGATGGGGGACCAATGACTGTCAAGTGGAGAAAAAAAATGGTGCAAAGTAGGGTGTAGGGTTACTGGTCAAAAGTAGGCGGAGAAGAAGAGGACAACACAGGAGATAAAGATCGGAAAATAAAAAAATGGTCAAGATTTAATCTAGGTTTGATCTAATGGTCGGGGTGCATCCGTGAGTTTTAAAGGTGATGTACAACTCAGATTGATATGTGGCAAGATCGGATGGCCCATGATCGACGCGGTGTTTTAAAAATCTTGAACAGTCGAGATTAGATCCGAGGTTGATCAAACAGTGCATAAAAATTTGGTGGAGCTCCGTGGTTGCTGAAGGTCGAACGTGGGATCAGGATCGATGACCCAGATCATGCGCGATGCGTTCTAATGGCCCAAATTTGATCCCCGATGATTTTAGACATCCCACATCAAAATGGAGAGATGTTTGTGTCTCCTTTATAAGACCGAGCCTCCGAACGATAGCTCAGAAAAACATACAGCACACACCTAGAGAGCCTTATACCCAGGCTTCCTCCCCCACAGGCCTCATCCTACCCCTGCCTCGCTATGGCCTCACGCCCACAGTGGCGCGCTCATGCGCTCCTGTGCTCCCATGCTCCTGTGCACTCTTCAGGGAACCTATGCCCGCGCTCGGGCTGACCTTGGATTGGGTTAAGGGCTAGGCTCAACCACCTAGCGTGAGCTACCTCCCTTGGCCCAACCATAAAGGGATGGCCCTAGCAGGCCCAATTTTTTTTATAAAAACTAACCTAAAAAAACATGAAGTATTAAGGGAAAATAATACATTTATTAAAACTATGTAAAAATTATCCTTTTAAACATGAATTTTATTTAAACATTAGAAGGCTAATGAATACAAATCATAATTTGTCTTAGCTCAAATTATTTACAAACACTAAACCTTCAACATACAAAGTTATAAATTTAATGATAATTTTTATACTACTATTATAGAGTTCAAAACTTAGTTTAGTCAAAAACATAGTTTAATTATAAGAAATTAAACACAATCTAGAACACTATTTAAGAAATGAAAATATTTACAATATAACTGAAATATTTGTAAAGTGTTTTTCATTTCTTATTACATTACAAAATCACTTAAGTGTAATTCAAACTATTTCAGCATGTCCTTTTAAAGTTCATGATTAGGGTGGTTTTATAGTTTTTCAATCCATAACCAAATTATTTGGAGAACTAAAATATACTCACATGTTTTCAATTAATTCTCCAATAAGGCTAACAACTATATTTATAGCCGTTAGAGTTCCACAGTCTCCCAAGGAAACGGTCAAATTAGTGTCTTATAAAACCAAGCCTTAGGGTGTCCTAAAACTCAATTCAAATAAGAAGACGGTTCACATCATACCATTGGTTCTTAGTGTGTCCACAGTGGCTTTGGACATTCTTATGTTCATTATGATGGATTCTAAGGACCCATATTATCTTCTTGGGGTTATCGTTGTTTTGAGTGGTCTCCATGTAATTTTGATAGGGTTTTTAATAGGTATATTTGGGTAGAATTGTTTCTTGTGATCTTGGTACATTGTAAAAACTACGATGTTCTTATTTAAATGAAAATCCTTGTGTCTATTTTGTGTGTTTTACTCAGTTTCATTCTAATATAAATTAAAACTATATTATTACTTTTTCATGAGAAACAAGTTTTGTTTGGTTATTATGAAATTCAAACAAAATTCAAACAAAAACTTATCAATAGATGAGGTTCAAGTTTTTAGGGTGTTACATTACCCCCCATGAAGAATTGTGTCCTCATAATTCATTCTACATAGGCATAATAGAAAGACTCCCTCACCAAATTTACTACAAACTCCATCATGGAGGGTCATCCGGTGATTCCAAATGAATTCCCAAGTTAATGTTCAACTCTTATGCTTCCCTATCCCAGATACATTTTGAGAAGAAAGGGTTAAACCTTTGCATAGTGCATTCGGGATTCCAGAGAGAGGCTCAAATAGTGGAAAGTTCAGAGATGTCTAAATGGACCAACTCTTGAAGAATTCTCTAGAAAGACTCTCAATTGAGAGAATCTAAGTTGTAGGAATTTTCATATAAGCTGAAACTGAGGAGTTGGAACATATAGGATGCAAAAAGGTTTCCCTCCAAAGCAGCCTCTTGAAATATTTCTCCAACTACAAAGTTCTGGCCTAGAGTAAATCATAGAAAAATCCCTTCGTGGTATTTTCCTCTTTGCCTGTACTCGGCCTATTGGACCGTGGATATTCTATGGTATATGTAATCATTCTCCTAATAGGAATAGAGAATGTCCGGACTGTTTGACACTTCGTAAAGTTTCTTTCACATTTTTCATAAATTTGTGAAAGGTAGGTACTCTTCTTCACAGGTTTTGACCAAGATGGTCTCTGGTATCTCAGTAGGGAGTGATAAGATGTGAGTTCGTCCTTCCATATGAAATTTTTTATGAAAGTTCAATCGTTGAAACCCATCCAAAAGTATAAACAAAGTAAAGATAGTAGAAATAGGAGATAACAAAATGTATTCTCATATAACCACTGGTACATAAAAAGGAAGGGCTAATGGTTTCCACAGTTCCCTAATACACGAATCCCCAAAACTAGTTAAAATTTTTCGATCTACCTAAACCATATGCAACCCGAGTAGTCTGGTTCTATCTTGTGGGTGCACTTATGGTGTCTCCAGAGTCTAGCATGTGGGGTGTACAACTGTGAGACATCCGTATGTAATTTTTTTCCTATACACAGAATGAGAGGCTTCATATTCAAGGATGCTAAAGTCCATTACTTGACTGTAATGGCCATATGACAAGACTTGACACATATACGCAGCACGGAGGTCTCCCGCTACTGTAGCTTCTTGGAAATTTCTGAGGGATGGGATGCCTTCTGCAGCGGTGAATCATCTAAAAAGTACCTCGTAGTATTTTCCCTGTCGTGCGTAAGATGGAAATTGGGCTTACATAATAAAGATGTAATCCAGACCCGCTCTTCGGTAAAGTTGTAGTACTCGGGGGGAGTTAGATACGTCATAGATGTGTTTGCATGACATATGGAAATGGGCATATTTTATAAAATTTTCATGGCTGGCTAATGAAATTTTGGTTTCTAGGGCCTCATTGGGAAGAGACAGAATACTAGTTCCTTTGTTTTCCATCTGAAAATTAGGAAGATCCTCATAATAAGAAATGATTAAGTAAATTTTTCTTTGTTTAAGTTCTGGTTTTCCAGAGTTATCTAAACTGAATAATCTAATACCAACTGTGAGGACCCGACCCCAGAATACCCAGAGCCAGTGCCTTGAATCATGATGTATAATTATATATTTTTTTCTTTTACAAAAACAAGCACTGATCAACTACACATCATGTCCAAACAGAGGATAAAATTCGGTTCAGGTTTTGGGAAACCAACCACTTCTGTCTTACTTCTATAGCTCAAAATGATACCTGAATTTTTTTAATAAAAAACGTAGGGTGAGCATATGAATGCCCAGTAAGGGGTTTTAAAATAAACCAATATAATTTTTGAAAAAAATCTTTAAAACTTTCCATAAAACATTTTTCTTAAGAGAAGTTATAAAACATGTAACACTTCATAATAATAAAAGTGCAGAACTAAATAATGCCAACAGAATTACAAGGGCACATAATTCAATTACATGCATTCTCATTTAGAGTAATCATTATAAGACATTAAACATAAGAATTACATATGGATACACAAGTATAATTTTAACAACTAAGAGTAATGTATGATCAGAGTTGCGCATAAAAAACTTCAATTCCATCCTTTACTATTTTGAAATATACACTGGCCATTAAAATCTCTGAATATTGCATAATTAATATTCCATAACTTATACTTCTTTTGATTCTCATAATCATAAGCTCTTTAACCAAGTATATTCTACTAGTCGAATATTTTTCTGGTTAATTAAATTACATAGTCATAATGAGGAAAGTGCATATGCTGAACTGTGTCAAGGCCTTGGCCAAGACATCTAATGATTAAGGCCTCAGCCAATTCTGCTTCTAGTTGTCTCATGAGACCTACTGATGCATCTAGGGGATTTAGTGGGCCCCACCCATCACATATCAAGTCTAATGCATTCCTCATATCTATAAATCAAGTACATATACCACTTGATTTATTAAATCACTTATCACTTATCATACCAAGTGCACATATTACTTGGTTTCTTACTTCACATTATTCAAAGTGTCCCATACCACTTTGAGTAATTTAATTTCTTATCTCATCATTATGATATGCCACATGCATGCATCATTGAGTGAAACTATAAATAAAATGGAAAATGAAACCATTCACTAAAAATACCTAATATGACAAACAACATTGAAAACATGTCAGTAACAATTTATCAAAGGCATACATGGTTTATTACACATCCTTTGCACATGAGATAGTTATTAATGAACATAAAATGATGAGTGAGAAGGGTTTTTCCATACGAGATGTTAAAATGATAACCATTTAATTTAAAATCCTTATTACTTGAATGAAAATACATGTTATTTAACATGATGAAAAAAAAGTGTCAGTGATTAAACAATTAGATTACATCATGACTCAACTAACAACAATCACCGTAGATGATAAAAAAATTAAGTGAGCATAACATGAGTGCATAGTTTAACACACCCTTTAATCCTTTAATATATTTTGGTTAAATAAATAGTTTATATTCTTTCTAATCATAACACAACAAGGTCAATCATATAATACCTTTGAGACATGAAATCATAACAAGGTTAATATCATTAAAAGTTCTTTAACCAAAACAAGTTTGACATACTTTATGGATTAAGACATACACATTTACATAATACCTATTGGTTGGATTACACAGAGATTGATATTCATTAAAGTCTTACAAGTATTAATTACATCAATACATTAATTAAATTCTAATAACCCATACATGAAATTAGGGTTTTGGAAACTATAACTGTATATACACAATGCATATATATGAGTTTTCATAATTAAACTAGGTTTAATGATTTCTTATAAGTAATAAATACTTTAAAACATATTTAGTACACCATTTCACTTGATTAAAAACCAAACCATGATAGGTTTATAACATGTGTAACTATATGTATATATGTGTATATATATATATATATATATGAACATACATAATTGGGTAAAAAGTTTTATACAAAATATAGTTCTTCATTAACTTTGAAACTCAAAGTTTTTTTTGTAAAACTTAAATACATACATAAGGGTTTTATGAAAAACCATAGGGCTGTAAAAATGTATATACATAGATATGGTATGTATATGTGTCATGTAATTAAGTTTCATGAGGTAATTATGCTTCAGATTCACTAATACCCTATAAACTTGAAAATTATGAGCCCTACAGTTGGGTATAGAAGGGTTTAAACTCAAACCGTGAGATGTAAAAATATAAATTATAGGTATACATATATATATATATTCTAAAAAGGAAAACTCAATGCAAGACAAAAAAACCCTTACATTGGTCCGAGGAGGAGGAGAGCTTGAGGAGGATTAGCTGAAGTTTGTTGGAAGTTTGAGTTGTGGAAGAGCCAAGGAATCCTTGGGTGTGCCTCAGGTGTATTTTTTATAAACTATACCTATACTAATTATTTTAATGCAATTTGTATGGGATACGAGGCCAAAATGGATTATAAAAAGACTAAGGGTTGGACTTTGTGGAAACCGTGTGAAAGATGGGGGACCAACGACTGTCAAGTAGAGAAAAAAATGGTGCAAAGTAGGGTGTAGGGTTATTGGTCCAAAGAAGGTGGATAAGAAGAGGACAATGTGGGATAGGAAGATCAGAAAATTAATGAACAATCAGGATTTAATCTGAGTTTGATCCAATGGTCGGGGTGCATCCGTGGGTTCTAAAGGAGATGGACGGCTCAGATTGATCTATGGCAAGATCAGATGGCCCATGATCGACACGACATTTTAAAAATCTCAGACGATCGAGATTAGATCCGAGGTTTATTGAACGATGCATAAAAATGTGGTGGTGCTCCGCGGTTGCTAAAGGTCAAACGCGGGATCAGGATTGATGGCCCAGATCACGCGTGATGTGATCTAATGGCCCAGATTTTATCCCCGATGATTTTTTCCATCCCACATCAAAACAGAGAGATGTTTGTGTCTCCTTTATAAGCCCAAGCCTCCGAATGATAGCTCAGAAAAACACACAACACACACCTAGGGAGCCTGATACACGGGCTCCTGCCCCCACAGGCCTCGACCTACCCCTACCTCACCGTGGCCTCGAACCCAAGGTGGTGCACTCATGCACTCCTATGCTCCCATGATCTTGTGCACTCTTCGGGGAACCTATGCCCGCGCTCAGGCTGACCTTGGCTTGGGCTGAGGGCTAGGCTCAGCCACCTAGTGTGAGCTACCTCCCTTGGCCCAGCCATAAATGGATATCCCTAGTGGGCCCAATTTTTATAAAAACTAACCTAAAAAATATGAAGTCTTAAGGGAAAATAATACGTTTATTAAAACTATGCAAAAATTATCCTTTTAAACATGACTTTTATTTAAACATTAGAAGGATAATGAATACAAATCATACTTTTTCTTAGCTCAAATTATTTACAAACAATAAACCTTAAACATACAAAGTTATAAATTGAATGATAATACTTATACTAGTATTATAGAGGTCAAAACTTAGTTTAATAAAAAACATAGTTTAATTATAAGAAATTAAACATAGTCTACAACACTATTTAAGAAATGAAAATCTTTACAATATAACTGAAATATTTGTAAAGTGTTTTGAATTTATTATTACATTACAAAATCACTTAAGTGTAATTCAAACTATTTCACCATGTCCTTTTAAAGTTCATGATTAGGGTGGTTTTATAATTTTTCAATCCATAACCTAATTATTTGGAGAACTAAAATATACTCACATGTTTTCAATTAATTATCCAACAAGGAAAACGACTATATTTATAGCTATTATAGTTATATGGTCTCCCAAGGCAACGGTCAAATTAGTGTCTTATACAACCAAGCCTTAGGGTGTCCTAAAACTCAAGTCAAAGAAGAAGATGGTTCACGTCATACCATTGGTGCTTAGTGTGGTCGCAATATCTTTGGACATTCTTATGTTCATTATGACGGATTCTAAGAACCCATATTATATTCTTGGGGTTCTCGTTGTTTTGAGTGGTCTCCCTAAAATTTTGATAGGGTTTTTAATAGGTATATTTGGGTATAATTGTTTCTTGTGATCTTGGTACATTGTAAACACTACGGTGTTCTTATTTAAATGAAAAGCCTTGTGTCCATTTTGTGTGTTTTACTCAGTTTCATTCTAATATAAATTAAAAACATATTATTAATTTTTCATGAGAAACAAGTTTTGTTTGATTATTATGAAATTCAAACAAAATCCAAACATAAACTTATCAATACATGAGGTTCAAGTTTTTGGGGTGTTACAGAAACCAAGGTATAAATCACTTTCTTGATGTTTCTTTGATGAATCCACACCAAATAAACCAAAAGGAGGGAGTCCAAGGGAGCTAAGAGAAGGAGGGGGAGGTTCCTAGAGCTGGAGAGATTGAATAGGGTGAGAAAGGGATATTTGAGGCTAAATCTCGAGCGAACATAAAAGGAATTTTCAGATTTTTAATGGCCTAGAAAAGTTTCATGATTTGCCTGCACGGTTTACCAAACTGTGTAGCAATTGTGCAACCTTCACTATCCAAGAATGAAATGCCACCCAATTAGCCCGCACAGTCTCCAAACCATGCACAACCTGTTCGGTTCACCTCTATCTGAAAATGACACTTAGGCACACAGTTTCCTAGGCAAGGTACATAGTTTCCCCTAACCATGCACCAACCGTGTGCCACCTTCCATCGAGCCAAAATTTTCTATTTCTCACCAAAAACACTTGGGAAAACTGAGAAATAACCAAGGGACATAATTTAAACAAAGGAATACTTCAAAACAAAGTAATGAATGTGTCAATTCTCCCCACCATAAAAACTTCCCCCCCCCCCCAAAAAGTCATTCCAAGGTTTGATCCACAAAAAAAAACTCGATATTCCTCTACAACTCAAGGAAGTTACTAACAACTCCAAATGAGGAGAAAGAAAGAAAACCATGAATAAAAAAATCGGTTCACAAGATTTAACTCGAGAGGCTAGAATAGACTTCCCACTATATTCCTTTTGACCCTAGAAATCTACAACACCTCCAGTTGATCAATAAAAAGAAAATTAATTCTCACAACCACATAATCCAACCTATCAACCCAAAGAAACCTCAGGCATGGCCAAAAAAAATTCATACATATTACCTGACATAAAAAAATGAACCCAAACCACTTCTCGAAGAACATTGGAAAACTTGAAGCACAACTTTTTCAACTCTTGGTTCAAAAAGGACCATTTGGCACATTCTAAAAGACCCAAATTTTCTTGGAAGGGAAACTCAGAGCAAACATATTTAAATGAAACTTCTCAATGCTAGTATAAACCAGAGACTGAACTGAATTATTAAAATGGGAAGCCCAAACAGACTCCCACTATGAAAATCCAATTAATACCGACCAACAATAGAAGAGACCACAATGAAATCTAGGGCGGGTCTTCCCACCATTTAAAATAACAACCATATTAGGACAACCAGCACAAACCAATCTAGGGAAACCCATCACAGACAAAACCCCCACCACAAGGGGCACAAAAAAATAAACTCTGAACCAAGTAGAAAGCACTTCACAATTTACCATCCCCACAGGATGATACTATTTCTAGATGAGTACAAACCAAAACCAAAACTGATTCTGAAGGCTAACCCTACAAGGACAACCAAATGAAGATTATCATCCAAAAAGGAACAACCACTAGAATTTAAATGATGCGAGACCAACCACATACTCACAACCAAAGAGGATCTTTCAAACTAAAAATGAGGCCTCTATGTGTCTTTCCACAAAATGATACCATTTAAGATGAAACAACTACACAAGAAGCATAAAGTATCTCCATTTACCGCACTTAAGACAAAAGCTAAACTAAGGTCCCTCACACTCATGGGATTCCTGACTGCACATGATCTTTACTCTAGGGCCTATGGGTAGAGCCCTGATGTTTGAATCATCTCTTTCTTTGTAGCCGGAAGATTACAATCCCTAATCGGAACACTTTCCTTAGTTTCATGAGAGACCACACAACATTCCAGGAAGAACCAAAAGAAAAAAACACCCCACAAGGCTCAATTTACTTGATCATGGAACTTTCAGAAAGACATGGAATTATAAGATGTACATGGAATAGAACTCCATTTTAAAATGGAAAAATTCATAATTTTTGAAAGAAAACATGATTCCATTAAGAAATAAGTTTTGAATAGATCCCACAACATCATACTTTTCATTTGAAAGAAATATGTCACCACAAAATACCACCATACATGACCATAACACCCAACAGAAGCATTACAAAGGAATAGATTTTAAACTGATCCCCAAACAACACACTATTCCCACAAATAGGTAGGGTTTTTTTTTCTGATAGGTGTACCTAGCTCCATGACGCTTCCTGGAAACACTCCGATAGAATCGTTTCAAGTGACATAGGCATCCATAGGCATGAAAAGTCTTCTTAGTATTCAAACACGATGACTTCTTATGACCATACTTTCCACACTAATGGCACAACATGATCCCAAGCATGAAAGAAACTAATGAAAAATCCAAAGTCCTTTTAATACTACAACAAGCACCAACAGATTAAAGCTTCTTTCCATTACTAAAATTCCCTTCACCACTTTTAGGATGAACCTTCAAGTATAAAGGTGGAAAATTTAACCTTTGAAGACTCATGCTACTCAATAAAACTAATGTTTATTTTAATTTACCACATCTACTCTTCTTCTTGGAGAGGATATGTTTAACCGAAAAAGAGTGGTGGGTTCAATTTCCGAAACTCAAGAAGAAATTCTATAGGTTGATCAACTGAAGGGCCTTATGACAGTAAAGCACCCATGGTAATACTTTGAATATACATCAAATATTTTGGGAGCATACACTAGCTTACAAGGAAATTGATAACCCCAATCAAATCGATCAATCAAACAAAAATCACCAAAAAAAACATTGAACACACATGAACCAACTCAAAATATTCCCAAAACATTTCTCAAAAGAATACACTAACCATTATCTCAAAACCAATTCATTGGAAAGAACTCAAACTTGAAACACCATTCAAACACAAAGAGTTATAAAACTCAAAATACCTCACAAGAAACATTCTAAAATTGCAAGTAGACACACCACACAACTACTGATTATCAAAACATCACATATTCTCTTAAAAGAACTTTTGAAAATAAAACATGCTTGGTGGGTTTCACCCTCACCAATGGATGTATCCATGCATGTGGTCACAAATAGAAATACCAAATGTCAAAACAAAACTTTTCAAATTTCCAAGAAAATTATTCAACCCACGATTTCAACTTCTCAATTTACTCCCCATTTTAAAAAATCATAAAACTTTTCAAAAGCTCACTCACCACTAATTCAAATCCACATTCAAATCCCACATATCAAATTGTTTTTTCTTTTCTCAAAATAAAATCCCATGGATTCCATCAAAAAATTCCAATTCAACCCATTAAAAATATTCTTGTCAACTTAAAAAACCCCATTTAAAATAGATTTCCAAAACTCACCTTGAAATAATTTATGTTTTTCCCAAACAATCAATCTCAATAAACCATAAGTTTTGATTATGAAAATTAAATTCTTGATGAACTGATCCCCATTTATTCAAAAATCATTTTATAAAAATCCACTTTTATAAATATTCTTTCAAAATGATTCTGAAAATCCATTTTCCACCCTCCCAAAGACAAACCATTACCACTTTAAATCCATTTTTCACAATTCCAAAGAAGGGGTTTTCAAAAAAAATCAGAACCCAAGTAGATAAAAAAAATCACAAGAGGAAACTAGTGTCGGTGGGTGACTTGGTCATATGATTGGAAGCCACATTACAATCACTTCACCATCATAGAGAGTCTCTCAAGATCATGTACCTAGATCCACATGGATCTCTAGGCCCTACAAGATCACTGAGACCATTATTCCAACTCTCTTTTCATTTCCAAAACATAAAACAACCTGTAAGAGCCAAAGAAACCAAAAGAAACTCCACTTCCCAAGGAAACTTGAGTCTTGTCATGAGGTGTGTTGTCCATGCACCCTAATCTCAATTAGAACTTCAAGCATTGACAGTAATATATATGGTCTATCCCAAATCATTCCCAAATACTTGGACCAAAATAGTGTGACCTACTCTGATACCATTTTGTCACGAACTAAGCTAGAGTTCCATCCAATCCGACACCCGACCTGGTCTGTGTCATGGAATGAATGGCGTTCCCAATCCCCATGGGCTAGAAACTAGTTCCTAGATATCAAAAATATACTTTGATAATGGTTTCATCAATTTATATAAACATGAACAACCAATAGAAATAAACATCACAATGATAAATAATCAAAGACAAAAAAGGAACATCATTTTTTAGATTCATAGTTTAAAACTTTAAACAAAACCCAAGAATAATACAATATAACGAAACCAAAAAATGTCGCAGAAACCTCCATTAAACATGAGGGGTATCACCCTCAAGCCACCACCACCAACACCTGCAACAAGTGGAACACTAGCAACCCAAACCACCAACATCTCCACAACACATCTTGCCTTTACTTGGTTCATACATAATAAAGTCTACATACACCCAAAGGTGTATGTAGGGTGTGAGAAAAACCCAAGTAGGATTCCACCCAAAATAAAGGATTACATGATACAACATTAGAAGACAATTTAACATGCACATGTATGTAAGAGATTTTAAAACATTTTTAAGAAAACATTTTAAGAAAAATCATTCTCATGGAAAACATTTTTTTATGGAAAACCGTTTCTCAAAAAACCTTCCTCAAAATGAAACACACACAAGGTCCACTATATATGGATGTATGGAACCATGTAACATAAGCATTAAGTCACAATATATCACCATGGGTAAATTCCTAAGGGTAGTCTAGTACAAGTGGAACTATGGAAACCTCACACCTCGGTGAAATGTGGTATAGTAACCACAACCCACATCGTTCTCATGAACGAGCCACTAGGAGGGAACATACCATGGGACTAGTGGTCTCTAATCATATCACATGTTTATTTAGTGTTGTAATCATCAATCCTGCTATGAAAATATGGGCCTTTCAACTTCTGAGTCTACTAGCGTCAATCCATTAGAAGAATCTAGGCTTTCCACTTTCGAATCACTAGCGTACTAGTTCCTGTTTTCCCACCTAGATACTTGGGATTCCCTTTTTGATCAATTTCACCTTTCACATGTCACACAATTCATCACTTTTACATACACATTCCAAGAATTATAAAAATATAGGGAAATCAACGCTTTCAAAAACCATTACATGAAACCACTGATTTCTATAAACAAATCACTTTCCATTTTAGACACACAAAAACTATTTAAAATCACATTTCAATCTACTTTTAAAATCCATGAAATCCATTTGAAAACATTACAAGAAAATAACATAATCAATTTAACCATTTCTATGGGACAAGCCCCCTTTAAACCCATACATAACCCAATTTCACTTTAAAACATGCTTCCCATCATTTACACAATTCACAAGTCAAATTAAAAGTGTACAATAAAGATGCCTTCATTCCATAAAAATCCATTTCTTTTGAAAAACTCACTTTCAATACATTTTCAACTCAAGTTCCTTTGAAAACACATTTTTGAACCTTTCAAACAACCCATGAAACACTTCCACGAAGAACCACAATAAAGCACACATAAAAACATAGCCATTTTCCTTTATAAAATAAATTTCCATGACATAATCATGTAAAACCATTCCAAAACATTTTTATCACCATAAAAATAAATAATAGAGAACATATAATTAACCAATTAAGTATATTAAAGCATCTAAAAATATTAGAGCATGAAACCACCTACCCCACACTTGGAAACTTATGGAAAATGATGTGAAACCACAACCACACCACCACAATACCCTATAAAGGAAATATTGAACACCACACATAAATATCTTACTCAAAAAAACAAGATCAGAACATAATTATGTCATTCTACCCACTGGAAAACAAGAAATCAAGAAAAGGGGAAGGAAAACCCTAGAAAGAGGGAAGAAAACAAGGTAGAAATCACTTAATTGATGTTTCTTTGACAAATCCACACCAAATACACCAAAAGGAGGGAGTCCAAGGGAGCCAAGAGGAGGGGGGGAGGGGAGATGCATAGGGCTAGAGATCTATATTAGGGTGAGCAAGGGGGATTTGAGGCTAAATCCAGAGAGGACACAAAAGGAATTTTCAGATTTTTAATGACATGGACAAGTTACACAATTTTTTTGCAGGGTTTACCAAACCATACGAAAGTCATGGACCCCTCAATATCCAATAAGGATATGCCACATGATTAGACTAAACGGTCTCTAAACCATGCACAAAATATATGGTTCGACTCTGTTTGAAAATGATTCTTAGCTGCATGGTTTTCTTGGCAAGATACATGATTTCCCCTAACCACACACTAACTGTGCGCCACCTACTACTGAGCCAAAATTTTCCATTTCACATAAATACACTTGGATAAACTAATAAATAACCAAGGGATATAATTTAAAAAAATTAATACTTCAAAATAAAGTCACAAATGTGACTTATGCTAATAAAATATATCCAAGTTATAAAAAACAAAGCAAGAAATCATGTGTATAGAAGCAGATAATGACAATGTTTCTTCAATAATGGATTCCCCAAAAGGGAGACCTAAATTATTTACTGAAGGTGGGATTTAATATTTATTAGTCTACAATACTATACCAATAAACCCATCTTTGAAGTCATCAAAAAATGATATCTAATAAGACCTTCAACTCAAAGAATATTGTTTATATGCATGATAACTATTCCTTGATTCCTTGATATAATTTTTATTGTTTCATTATGTATGATGAAAATAATTTCTATCATTTCGTTATACATGATTAATATTTATTTTTATTTGACGATTACTTTATTTTAGGGTCTTCTATTATCCTATGATGTTTATGACTTGGTTGGTGTTTATGATTATATAACTCTGTTTTCAGATACTTTGATGTTTTATTTTAATGGGATTTAATTATTAGGGGATGTTATAGATTGATTTGGGGTTTTTTTAGATTTAGGGTCCATTTGGTTTAAATTGAAATAGAATTTTTTATTTAATATAGGTTTGGATTAATTATAAAAATTGAAATTATTCCACTAATTTAAGGCATGTTTGGAATGTTGGTAGAAGTTTTGGTGTAATTAGATTCTTGAATGGTGCCCTATTTAATTATTGTGGAATAATATTCAATCGATTGTGTTATAATTAGTTAAAAATGAAAAAATTGTACCATACTATTGTATTAAAGTGTAATTTGGACTGAATTATAAAAGTGTTGATTAGTGGTAATGAATATTTTGAAATCTGTACCATGAGACTGGAAAATTGATCTTGAATGATGATATTCTACAATTTTATTATCTTCAGGTGATTTTCAAAAAATAAAGGATAAATAAATATTTTTAATGGTTGAATTGTGAATTTTGGGTTTATAGTGGATGTTCTCTTCTTATAGGGAGTTTTTAGATTACTTTGATATGTTTTGGGTTGGTTGTGGTGAAATTAACTAATCAAATGTGACCCCAACCAAATTGAACTAGATATAAATTATCTGAACCTAATCAAACAAAGTAAAATTAAATTTAGTAAAAATGAACTAAATATAACCAAATAAAATATAAGTGTAGAAAATATTACAGATTTTTATAAAACATAATATAATTGAAACAAAAAAATTAAAATGAAATTAATTAAATAGAACCTAATTGAAGTAAATAAATTGTGATGAAGGCCACAATGTATCAATTTTGGGAGTTTCTTTAAGTTGTCCATTTGATTTAAATTAATTCTATTACTTGAGAGGATGATGTTTTACCTTGTATTAAGATAGATATGTTATGATATTTCCCATTTTCTATTAGCAGTTAGTTTTTATCTTGTGTTTTAAGTCCCCAAATTTGAGAAATTATTCATAGAATGGTTCATAAATGACAATGATATATGTATAATCCTTTATAGTGGGAAGATCTATTTCAAAAATTTATTTTTAGGTAAATATTGTTTCATCTTTAATGATTAAACTTGTTAGTATAAATCTTACAAGTGAAGTATTCTTTTTTCCTCATTTAATAATATTATATTAGTAAGTTGAAATGAGAATCAGAGTGGGTTGATAGGGAGTTGAATTTTTTTATTGAAAAGATAATCAAAATGAACTAATGAAACCCCAACTAAACCAAACCAAATAATATAAGGTTGTTATATTGTTATGTGTTTATGTGTGTACAATGAATAAGTCCACTTCAACATCCTCTTGATAATTACCGAGTCATGGTATGAAAGCATAGTTATCCAACATCATAAATAGTAGAAATACCTATGAATGAAATCATAATTAGGAAATTTATGTGAAAAAGTGTACCCTATGTAGTATTGGTAGATCAACTCCCTTGTACAACTAGTGTACTATGGGTCATAGGAGTAGAATGGTTATCCTATGCCATAGAGTGAATAACATCTAGAAACCTCTTTGAGTAGGGTATTCCTATAAAAAAAATAAAAAAAATCAATTACACCTACATTTAAATTACAAGTCATTTCAATCATGTTTATATAATGAAATATTATAAAATACTTTATATTCAATATTATAATCAATTTCTTCTTGGTTGATAATGTTATTATTAGATTTTTTTGTGAAAAGTACTTCTTCTTAGTATCCACCCTCCCTTATAAGACCAAAGTTTTTAATAGTTCTAGGGACATACAATTCAATTTAATGTTTTTCATGGGGTTCATTATCACAAATTACTTCACCTTCATCACCCATATCATAAACTATTGGAGTCAGCGTTTTAGAACAAATTGTTTGTACTTTAGATTGCATGTATATTCAAAGAAGTGAATGAAAAAAATATCTTATTACATATTTTTCATTGTTTTGTGTGTCTTTAATGTAATAATGTCCTAGAGTATCTGTTGGATTGAAAAGGTTATAACAGTTATCTTCTATAATGAGAACCATGAAATGCTATGATGATATTCTTAAATATTTTTATACGATTTGATAACATTCTATATTAGGACATATAGTATGTTGAATGACATGTTCAAGTACTCATATGTTGATGAGACTTCATCGCATGAAGTTCTCACTTGGTAATCTCCAAGATGAGAGATTATGAGAACACACCCTCCTATAGAAAATCCACATGTTTTTGTGTTATTTGATATTCCTATATTTGACCATGTGTAATTATCCTTTGAATTTAAGATTATTATTAATGAATTTAATGACTCACACACTTTGATATACTAACAAAAACTATGAATCCATATGCTCATGGGAAGTAGGGTATATTAGGTGAATCATGAATGATATGTTATTAATGAATAAGTTGTGGAAGTATTTTTCCCTTACATCTTTATATAAGATGATATCTCAACCCTTTGATTGAAATAGAATCGTCACATTAAATTCCACGACCATGGTGTATTGATGAGTTCATTTCAAATAGTCCAAGAAAGACATATCAATCACATATATTGATGAAATAGGTGTAATGTTAGGTCAGAATGGCTATAGTGATGACACAAGAGGGGGGGTGAATTGTGTCCTTTTTCAAAATTTTATGATTATATTGATTCACACAAATAGAAGATAATAACTGACAGCGTTTCCATAATAGATTATATGTAGCAAATATGAATAGAGAACAAAGCACAATAATTTATAGTGGTTCAGGGCACAAAGATCCCCTAGTCCAATCCACCAATTACCCTTTCTGCAGGCTTGGTGAATTTCACTGGTATGGTCCTTGTATCATAAGAGCAACCCACAACTGAGTGCAGGCGGTTGAAACTGTACACAACTAATAAAAGAAGGATCTTAAACTTCAGAAGAAAATAAACATTGAAATATATTTGAAGAGATATGGTTGCACAAAAGATCTTTAATTTTAAGAATGGAAACAAAAATAGAGCATCGTGTTTCCAGATTTGAACATGTATATCTCCAAAATGCAGTCCTTGTTTCTGAGATGCTTGATCGCTGTAGCACTAAAAACAATTTTCACAGAAAAAATTTAACGAATAATATTTACATAGAAATATGGGAAGTATTCACAGATTTGAGGCTTTTCTAGATGATACTTAGAGAGATATATAATGATAAATATCCAGCACAGTTTCATATCTGCAAAAGATGCATGATAAATCATCATGATTCAAAAAAAAATACAGCTCAAAGTAGTTGTAACTTCCCTGAAGAACTGGAGAGACAATATCCACCACAAACAGATATTTAAATCATTTAAGATGAGATTTGAATCAGTTTAAATCGAGCATTAAATCACCCTGATATTCCATAAATACTGTTGCAAAAATCTCCGATAAATATGTAAATTCAAATTTTCGGTATTGAAAAGTCAAACATAAGATTCCTTCACAAAACAACAAAATAACAAACATAGGGTTCAAATTCATAATGTAGGGTTGATGATCTATATGTTTATCCACATTAGCATAGATCTTTGAATGTAACATTGATTACCCATACATTCACTTTTCCCAAATGTAAGGTTGACAATATAAGGTTGATTACAAAAGTAAGGTTATTGATCCATACATTTGTAAAGTTCCATACTTACATAGGGTTCTTTAACTATACTTTTTCTTTCTGAAAAATGTAAGGTTCTTATCCAAGAACAATGTTCCTTAACCATACGTTTCTTTAAATGCAAGGTTTATTAACCATATGCACTGATCCTTCAACATAAACATAAGGTTTGTTTCATACATTACTTTTTTTTGATATATTGAATGAATAATATTTTCAATAAATGAAAAACGGTGAACAATGTTTCCAGAATACACTTAAGAGTGTTCCGAACACTTCAAAAAATATTTCTAGAAAATAAATAGTTAAATATTATTTCAATATAAGAATTATAAAGAATATAAATTTCCTAAAATACACTCAAAATAAAATAATTAGTAAAACAAACAAGGGTATTTGTGAGCATCAAAATCAATAATATTTATAGATTATTGTTGAGACAATACATACCCGATATGTGTAACCTACTTGATAATATATCAAAGAAAAGTGATTATATTATACAGTGAGTGTTCAGATGTGGTTGTTGTCCTTGTGAAATATATTCTTCCACTATGGGTGTCTTAAACCATTACTAAACAATAATCTTGGACTTTAGGTAATCCCACATAATGCTACTGAGGAAGTGGCCTAGGGGGTCACACACAAAGTGATTCCTTTGATCTCTGTTAAATATTATTTACATTTAACAATTGGAATAAATATTTATCTTCAGACCGAGAAGTAATATTTATTTAGGTTTTATTAAATAATTACAAATATTAAATACATATTTATTTTAAAGGTAGTTATTTAATTAAGATAATATATAATATTTATTTATCTATTTTCTATTTTCATGGTAATAAATAATTATTCATTAAATAAAATTTTTATTTAGTTGCACAAATATTAAATAAATATGTATTCATCAGATTGTGAATAGAATATTTTTATTTATTTAATGAATAATATTCATTCAATATTTCAATAAATGTCAAGGATAATGAGAGAACCATATTTTTTTGATGATAAATGTTTATTTATCATACTATAAAATAAATATTTATTATTATACAGGTTTACACACATCACAAGTAAAATAATAATAATAATAATATTGAAATGGGATGGGGTTTATTTGGGATTAATTCATAGTTGAGGGACTTTGGGAAATTAATTTGAATTAAACCTTAACCCAAGGTCTATTTATATAATGATATGTCAATCAAAGAAAGGTTCATCGTTGTGCACAATAATTTCCTCTCAAGATCTCCCTCCTCTCTTCCTCTAAAGATCGAGAAGAATATGAGAAATTCCTTTATGTATGAAGGAATGTGAAGTTATCAAAGAAAAAAAAACATAATATGATCAATCAGTTGTTCTAGAACCTGGTGTTTCATCAACATTATTCAGAGATCAAAGGAGCATATGTGGATTACTGCTAGAGGGGTTCTTCTTTGGATCCTTACTAAGAAATGGTGATACATCGACCAAGTTATAATGATTGACACCATCAATGGAGAAAGATATTAATATTGAGGTAATATTTATTCTCATGTTTTAAATTAATTTTAAATTAATGTGAAAAGATACTCTCTCTTGGTTCCAGTAAAAACTTGTCAATATTATTTATAAAAATTTTCATTGGTCATGATGTTCACGTCATGTATATTGTTGATGATCTGTTGAATCAGACAAAATACAAGTTTTACATATGACTAATAGAAACTTATATTACATCCAAAACCATCAAGTAATATTAGAGTGCTAATGTTAAATTCATGTTTATTTAATTATCATTGATCGTTATACACATTTAAAGTTACTTTTCATTTTAGTCAATTCATTCTTGAATCAGATCATTGAGATATCTTCTTCCACCCTTCGTTTCTCTCTAATATAATCCATATTTGATTAATTATTAACAAATAACATATGAAGAACCTATCCAAAGGTGATAATAAGTCTAGAGGAACAATACAAGATTAAACGACGTGTATCTAGAGTACACGCCGTGTATCCAAGTTCACTACACTAGGATGCAGTACGAATTAATTCATCACATCATGTAATGAAAGAGACATGGTGCATTAAATAATCAGCATGTTGACCAAACTAGGATAGAACACAACATGTGGAACTACATGGTGTGTAGTATACACATTTTCATGGTGGAAAATTCATATTCAAATACAAGTTGAGTATTAATTATGTGATGCATAAGGAATGAAATCCATGTAGCAATGAGGTTACAAGGAATGTACCGGCTATACACATTGTGTACCCCACACATGCCCATGAAAAAATACACACCCATTCCCTAGGTGTTTATCATGAACATACGGGGAGAAAGATACACGATGTGTAGCAGGATATACATATCGTGTACCTAACCCGTTGATGTAAAAAGTTAAAATTAATTTATTTCTCCACAAACCTCATCATTATCTATTATGTGTGTAATTTATTCAAGTTGTACATTCCATATGTTATGTTTTATATTATATCAAATGTTTATTTAATTTCTACATAAAATCCGAACTACATATCATGTATAACCATAATATGTTGACTACTTCATGAATATCAAAATCATTCCATGGTATGTTAATTAACATGTGTTCTGTGTAATATCTATTGAATCATACATACCATGTAATTATGTGATAAAATGTGTATGCTATATGCTGCATGAGTAGACTATATACTATTTTAATATATATAGAGTAGTTTAAATAGTTACTCAATGATTTTCTTTTAAGTATAAGCTGTGTACTTATTTTATTAAATGTTAAATAAAATAAATTAATTTAACTTATTTAAAATCATAGAGGATGAGTATCATTAGGAAAAATTAAATGAATATTAATATAAAATTAATTTATTTATTAATCAGATAATTAATAAAATTAATTTTCATGTGTTTTACCTTAACAAAAGAATGTACTGAAATGAGTGATAACTGGTTATTTTAAATGTATATTCATTATACTATTGGATGATGATGAGATTAGAATTAATTGTGTATGTGTATGGTTTATTTTAATTTATATTGCATGTTTTTTATAGTTATTATTATTAAATTAAATCGATGTCTAGTGAGTCATACCTCCCTCCTTATTATGTACAGGATTGCATGCCCACAATTTATTTTATGTAAAACCCTTTATGGTTCCCTTCAATTGTGTGTGAAGTAAATGTATTGTAAGGATGGATCTCCCATGTGCATGGATTTGGTTAAATATGGAGCTTAGATTAAACCAAACTAGTAGATAAACCTAACATAGGTGGAATGCTGTAACTCGATCTTAGACAAACTTAAGGAATTACCCCCCTAGTGTTAATGGTTTATTTATTTTTTACTCACTAAACAAACTAATAATTAAAGATTATGGTTATGCCACATTTTATTTATTTTATTTCTTTATAAATCATGGTTTATTCTATGGATGCATGGCCAGAATCACATAAATAAATGGATCAATATACATTGATGAAATTAAAATAAAAGGATAATGTATACATTTTTTATCGGTACATGGTTAATCACTTATGTAAAATCCACTTAATATTAAAAATACATATAAATGGATAAAATAATATAGTTTATGCATGATAAATAAAATACCTCAAGATGATATTAAGTCTATATTCCATACATGACCATATTTATAATGAAACTATAGAACTAAGTGTTCGACTAACCCCTTTCAACACACTTACTTTTATTGGTGAGTTTTAATAATGGTTTTGGGTTGACTTAACCATGTTTACATCAAGAGGAGTATCCATTTATAGATTTGATTTATCTTGGAGGCATGTTTTGAAGAAACCTGATTTGAGATTTTAGGATTAGGAAGTCTACTCAACACACCTAGGAACTTCCATCCCACAACTGACAGGAGTGACCACCTAAATACCTTTGAGTAATTGAACAAGACCTTACATGTGTTATGATAAGGTAAATATGGATCCTAGAAACTATAATATCTATACGATGGTATATTCTGAGTTCAATGGTGAGGTCTATTGGGTCTTGATAAAATAGTGGGAGACATAAAAAATTATTACTCCTCACATAATTTGTAATAATGTAAATTACTAAAAATATGATTTTATATTGTTATAGAATAATGAAAATTTCATCAACCACATTATCCTTATGATCAATTATGGAGAAAGACCATATCCTAACTGGTAGTAACTTCCTAGAGTGGTTCAGATGCTTATGGGTTGTGCTTCCCCATGAACGTAAGTATTACATGCTATAACCCTCAATCCCTAATATGCATGCTAAGGAGGTGAGTGATGAGGAGTTTTCTATCTATGAAAATCACCTAAATGATGTTCTAGATATCTAGTGTTTAATACTGTTATCTATGTCTAGAGAACTCATGAATTCCCATGAGAACATGGATGCCTATAGCATGATCCAACATCTTTATGATATTTACTATGAGAGAGAAAGATATGAATAAATTGAGATATTCAATGTACCCTTCATAAGAAAACTCAGAGAAGGTGCACCGAATAAGCCTCACATAGTCAAACTAATTGGCTAAATTGAGTTTCTATAGGTTATAGGGATCAATTTTCCTGAATAACTACTCACCAATCTTATTCTTTCACCATTACCTCAGATCCTCTTTAGTTTTTTGTATATTTAAATATAAACAATATAGATAAGTCTCTCCTAGATCTTCCCACTCTACCTTTCCAAGTTGAAAAGGATATATTACGTGAAAAGACTTCTGTTTTTATGGTGAATTAAAGGAAAGTCCAAGCAAAGAGATCGAAGTCAAATTAAAAGTTTAAATCTTCTTCATAAATCCCTCCCAAGATGATAAGGATCAATAGGAAAGTAAGGTAATAAGACACTATCATTTTCTTCATGTAGAAAGAGGAGTTATTAGAAGAAAAATACACCCAGACAAAAAAGTAAGGGGAAGTTTCAGGTGTGTTTTCTATCAAGTTTAATTTATATTTTTATACAAATTGGGTATTATATACAACATGTGGTTCCCATATATGTATTAAAATATAGGAACTAATTAGATTCCAAAATATTGACCATGGTGAGGTGGATCTATGAGCATCCAACAAATCCATACTTGCTACTCTGACTATTAGAGATTATCGAATCATGAAACTGACTGTAATGATCTTGGTTTTAAAAGATTGATATTATATACCTTCAGTTACCAAAAACATTATTTCTCTATCTATACTTGATAAAAATAGATTTATATTAAAATTTGTAAATAAGTGTTTCTTCTTTTATAAGGAAATAATGTTTTATGGTAAGACATATTTAAATATCAGTCTTTGTGTGTTGGATTACATGAACTAAGTAATGGAAATTGATAATAAGAATAGTTCACATGACTCATATGACAACCAACTATAGAATAATAGACTAGGTCATGTAAATATAAATCATTTGAAAATATTACACTAGGATAGATATAAAAATTCATTTAAACTAAACCCACTAGGTGTATGTCATGCATATTTGTAAGGTAAAATGACCAAATCCCCATCTAGTGGAAAAGGTGAAAGGACAAAAAAGCTTCTTGAGTCGGTTTATAACAATGTGTTTAGACCATTTATATTTATATCTAGGTGCGGATATTCATTATTTATAACTTTTACTGATTAATTTAGTAGATATGGATATGTATACTTAATGAAGTATAAGTCAAATTCCTTTGACATATTCAAGAAATACAAGAATGAAGTTGAGAAACATCTTGGTAAGAAGATTAAGAAAATTTACTTAGACCATGGAGGATGATATCTTAATCAATAATTCAATGATTACTTATAAGAGTTTAAGATTTTATCTCAAATAACTCCTACTTATACACCATGATGGAAATTTGTAAGTGAAATGAGAAACCACACCCTGTTAGAAATAATGAGATCGATATTGATTCATGTGAGTTTTCAATTATCATTTTGGGGATACACATTATAAAAACTACATATATACTAAAACAAGTTTCAACTAAATAAAAAATGGTATTCTATACAAACTTTGGTCTGGAAGGAAATTTGTGTTGTTGAATTTACATTTTCAGGGTTGTGAAACATTTATTAAGACTATTTATGGCAAAAAACTTACACTCCGGAGCACTAAGTGTATCTTTATAGTGTATCATAAGAAAACTAAATAATATTACCTATATGACTCTATAGATGTCGTTAAAAGACATTTGAACTTTATTAAATTGGATTATATCTCTAAAAGATATTGTGGGAGTGAGATAGGCTTAGATGAAGTCATGGATCAAGATACACATGAGTTGGCATATGAATAGATTCTATAAAGCCTCATAGAAGAGGATGTTCTAGAGAGATAATTAATTCATAGGATTATGAGAGAGGTTAGAGAACTAGAACAATATGGTTTTCTAGTCACCGAGGATAGTGACTCATTATTAGTTGATAATAATGACCCTATAAACTAAAAGGAAGTAGTAAGTGGAAAAAAAGATACCAAATGGAAAGAAGATATGAATTCTAAAATATATTCCATGTACTAAAACCAAGTAAAGGATTTGGTAGATCCTCCATTGGATGAAAATAACATTGTTTATAAATGAGTATTCAAAAAGAAACTAGAAATGGATGGACATGT
This sequence comes from Viscum album, assembly GCA_963277665.1. NCBI lineage: Eukaryota > Viridiplantae > Streptophyta > Magnoliopsida > Santalales > Viscaceae > Viscum > Viscum album. The sequence goes on along the minus strand of OY728153.1, from coordinate 1,348,970,408 downwards.
CAGTACCAATAAGGCATGACTAGTTTAAAAAAGGATCAAAAAAATTCAAGGAATAAACTGTAATTAAACCTTTTTTCTAGTTTATATACTAAAATTGATTTGAATTATACTTGACCTAGAAGCTTACCATGACTATGAGATTTGTTATATGGATGTTAAAATAAATTTCATTAATGGGAACATTTAAGAATATGTCTATATGACACAAAAAGAAGGATTCGTGACTCCAAATGATGTCAAAATGGAATGAAATTTATATAGATCCATTTATTGATTACAAAAATCATCCAGGTCATGGAACATTAGGTCTGATAAAGCCATTAAAAAATTTAGTTTCATAATAAATGAATGTGAGCCATGTGTCTATAATCTGTTTAGTGGGAGTATGATCATTTTACTAATATTTTATGTTGATGAAATACTAGTTATTGGAAATTAAATACCAGTCTTATAGTCCATTAAGGCCTAATTAGACACTTGGATTCTCTATGGAAGACTGAGGAGAAGTAGAATATATTCTTGGGACCAAGTTATATCATGATAGATTAAAGTGGATATTTGGACTATGTCAAAGTATATACATTAACAAGATGCTAAAGAGATTCAGTATGGAACAATCCAATAGGGGATTATTTCCATTGTCACATGGAATACATATTTTCAACAAAATTTATCCTTAGACACATAAATAAAGATACAAGATGAAAAGGATTCCATAAGTGATATTAATTGGTTCAGTTATGTACACTATTCTATATATAAGGCTAGATGTCACCTATGCCTTAAGAATAATAGGAAGATATAAAGTTGACCCAAGAAACCACCATTGTATGGAAATCAATACTATACTTAAGTATATGAGGTGTAATAAGGATATGTTCCTAGTCTATGGAGGATATAAGGAAATAGTCATTAGGGGATATGTATATGCTAGTTACAAAACAAATCAAGACGGACTTAAATCATAGCCAGGATATATATTCACTCTCAATAGAGGTGCTTTGAGATAGAAGATATCAAATTAAGCCATGATATACAATTCTATAGCACATTCTGAGTATATTACGACTATTAAGGAAGCTAAAGAAGAGGTTTGGATACATATATTCATTCAAGATATTTCTGCGGTGCCTAGTAGTAAAGACCTTATCACATTTTATTTTGATAATATTTTAATGATGACTCTTGTAAAGGATCTAAGTTTAAATCAGTGGATAAAGTACATACTTCAGAAATATCATCTCTTAAGGGATTTTTTTAGATATGTGATTTCATAGAGACCAAAGTTTCTATATAAGACAACATATAATACCCTTTATCTAAACCCTAAATTTAGTAGAAACATGATCATCATGTGAGAGCTAGTAAACTAAAATTAATTAGTAGTTAGACCTAATCTAAGTGTGAGTCATTAGAGTTGGTATCCTAGAACCTATAGTTTTTACTTTAGATTACATGTATATTCAAAGAGATTAATATTAATTAAATATCTTATTATATGTTTTTCATTTATTTGTGTGACTTTAATGTAATAACGTACAAGATTATTTGTCTTATTGAAAAGGGAATAATAGTTCCCCACTATGATGAGAACCTTTAAATTCCATGATGATATTCTTAAACCTTGTTATATGATTGGATAACATTATATGATGAGACACATAGTATGTTGACTGTTAGGTGCAAGTACTCATAAGAAGATGAGACTCCATCTCATGAAATTTAAACTTGGTAATCTCAAAGATGAGAGATTATGAGAACATACCCACTTATAGGAAATACACATGTTTACGTGTCATTGGATATTCTTATATGTGAGTGTGTGTGATAATTCTCAAACTTTAAAATTATTATCAATGCATGTCATGAATTGGTAACTTTGATGTATTTCCATAAACCATGATGTCATATGATCACAGTGAAGTTTGGTACATTAGGTGTGTCATGAATGATATATTATTGATGAATAAGTTAGGGAAGGATTTTTCCCTTCCATATTTTTAGAAGTTGATGTATCATCCATTTGATTTAAATGGAACCATTGCATTAAATTCCATGGACATGCTGTATATAAGTGTTCATTTTAGAAATTCAAATAAATATGTATCAAGCATATAGGCTGAAGACATGGGTGCCCAAAATGCTTGATGAGATATTATGACAAATGGATTATATTACGTAGTGAACATACAAATATGGATTTTTAATTGTGAAATATCTTCTTCCTCTGTGGGTTCTTTGACTCGTTACTCAATAGTAATCTTGGAATTTAGTAAAGCTCACTGAATTCCACTGAGAAAGTGGCCTAGAGGGTCACACAAAAATTGTTTCTTTTGATCTCAGTTAAATATTATTTATATTTAAAAATCAGAATAAATATTATTCTATAGACTTAAAATTAATATCTATTCAAGATTTATTAAATGATAACAAATATTAAATAAATATTTATTCATAAGGCAATTGTTTAATTACATGAATATATAATGTTTATTTATCTCCTATTATTCTCACCATAATAAATAAATATTTATTTATTAAATAAATTATTTATTTAGTTATGTGAATATTAAATAAAAATATATTCTCTAGACCATGAATAGAATGTTTAATTAATTATTGAATGAATAATATTTATTTAAATTTTTATTCAAGAATTAAATAAATGTTGAGGAGGATGAGTAGACCATATTTTTTATGGTGAAGAATATTTATTTACCAGATTTGAAAATAAATATTTATCATTTCATTGGTTAGTGTAATCCATAAAATAAAATAATAATAAAATTATATTATATTAAACAGTGTTACTTTTGGTTTTAATATATTATTAAGGGTCTTTTTTCAATTAATTAAATATTAAACCATATCCCTAGGTCCATAAATAGTATATAATGTCAATCAGAGAAAGGTTAATCTTTATGCACCAAAATTTCCTCTCAATACCCGCATCCTCCTTTCCTCTCAATATCAAGAAGTATAAGAGAAATTTCTTAAAGTCTAAAGGAACATGAATCAATCAAAGAAAACAACAAAATATTATCAATCTACTACACTAACACACAATGTTTCATTGATTTTATTCAAATATTAAAGGTGAATGTATGGATCACCGCTAAAGGGACTCTAATTTGGGTCCTCTCTACGTAACAATGATACACCGATTATGTTATAATAGTTAATATCATCCATGAAGAAATATCTCAATACTAAGGTAATATTTATTCTTGATTTTTAAATTAATTATAAATTAATGTGCAAAGATCCTCTCTCTTGGTTTTGAAAAAATTATTTTTCAATATTCTTCAGAAAATTTTTCATTGGTCATGGAGTTCATGTCAAGTACATTGTGGATGATCCATTGAATCTGACCAAAGATGAGTTGGCCATAAGACCAATAGGCACTCCTGTTGCGTCCAGAACCATCAGTTTACACAATTAAGATTTATATTGTATTAGTCACAAAAACATTATCTGTTAATATGTTATCATCTTGATCATGTTTTCTTTTTGTTCTAGAATTATATTTAATATTTCTAATATAAATTTTTGGATCAACTTATGCATTAATATCTTAATGGTGTTTCCATATAGTGTTGAAAGAATCATTTATCAAGTTCTAACTTTCATTATCAACCATAAGGTAATTAACCTATTTATTATGAATCTGGACATAACTATTATAACTTTTTATAATTTTCAATTCTTTATTCTAATTCTACCTCACATATTAAAGAGGATACTATTTTAATATGAAGTGTTTAAATACTTCACATCTCTTCAACTATTTTTTGAATTTAAATTTAGGACATTGACATTTTACTCTTTTTTCAATGGATTGACTTTCAATTACAAACTCAAAAATCATCTCTAAGCCCTTGACATACTGATATGTGTTCTGAGGAAATGTAATCTAACTTTTATTCATATGCAATAAATTGTATATACTTTCAAATAAATAATATATTTATATAAATATATAGGAATAAAATAATAAATTTTAGTTAAAATGACCGGACAACATTAAATCCAACACCCAAAAAATCCATACATGAATGAGAGATGATATTAAAGGGTAATGATTTTGTTTATAAAAATAATAAAAGAAACCAAAGGGTAATAATTATGAACATACACCTCAATTCTTTACAAATAATCCATCTATGAATAAAAACACATATTAAATTAAAAAGTACGATATTCACCTCTTTTTCCACATTTAATTATTTTCCAATTATTATCATGATAAAGGATGAAAATTATAAAGTACAATAGTAATCATGAGCAAGAAATTAGAGTTAGACACAATTCCTTGTTAAATAAACTTTTTAATGTATTTCCTTCTCCTTGAATAAAAATTTGCATGATGATTATGATTATGATGTTAAATAAACATCTCATGATTAAGTTTTAATATAATTTTTGGATCTAGGGTTTTCCAGCACTCCACAAGGTTAATGACATAGGCTTAATAACCCTCTTTTATAGATCTCAAGCATCATACTATGAATCTAATAGGCCATGTTGTGATGCTTCATACAAATTCCCACATGGGGAGAGGGGGAGTTCCACACATCATATATATAACATATAAAAGATCTCCCCCATCATGAGATCTTTTCCAAAGTTATAAAGCAGTGAGCTAAAGCTGACAATATTGTGGTGTGAGGGGTTGAAATAACTATAAATAGTATCAGAGCACATGGGTAAGGTTCAAACTACTTAGTTAATGGAAATAGGGACATTATTAGATTTAGGGGTCTTGCAACACTCCTTGAGGTTCACAATATGGGCTTAATTGACCTTCAGTTTTCCAGCCAGGCATCGTGATGCGAGCCTAATATGACACATCATGAAACTACATTCCAAATTGCATATGGGGAGAGTGGGAGTTATATGAATCATATAAATACCATACAAGATATATCTCTATCTTATGCCTTTTCTTAAGCTGTGAGGTAGTAGGCCAAAGTGGATTGCACCATTGATCAAGAGGCAGATAGACTTGTAGCAACTTTTTATAACCAAAAACACCTTGAAGGGGAGGGGGGGGGGGTTAATCAGGGTGTTTGTTAATTATAATTTTTATTTAACTCAATTATATTTCTTATGGATCTTGTTACCATGTTAGTAGGAACAGTGTTTAACCTATTTTTTAATTTATTTTTTCACACAACCTCACTAACCCTTAAGCATGAATGCAGAAATGTAAAGAATGCACATGGCATGAGGATTTTATTTGGTTAAAAACAAAGGGATAATAAAAGGAGCATACATTGAGGGTGTGTCTAAATACTAGGAGATAATACCACTCATTATATTTATTATGAAGGTTTATAAAAGTTTCACTCTTGATCCTAAGGTCACTCCCTCTTCTTCCCTCCACACACCACTTCAGTGAAGGATTAGTCAATTTATAGACATGAGGGTCTCTTCAATTGTTTATATAATTTAGGGTTTATTCAAGATAAATATAGGTTTTTAGACACCTTTCATCATCATATCTAGGTATATTTACTAAAAATCTTCTCATTTTATACACTCCTGTTCTTTAAGTGCAGATAAGATCAACTCTTTATAGAGAGTGGATTGTTTTTTTCTTTTAAAACTTGATAAGAGAGTCCTCTTTCTATGATAATTACTCATTTTATTCCATATATCATAGTAGTATAACTTCTTATCCAAATGAAGGTGATTCCAAAACTAGAATTATACTTTTGTTCTCTCCTTCTTCTAAAACAAGTTATAACGATGATATTTATTAGCCTTCTTCTCTAGAGCCTTCTTTTTCAATGAAATATATGTGTTAAATAAATAATCTATGTTGATCTCCTTTTATTATTTTTATAATCCTATATATATTGGTATGATTCAATCATAATACTTCTCTATAACTATTACAAGTTGTTATTTATATTTTCTAGCATTCAACCCCTTAAACCTAGGGTTGAGATAAATTCCATTTATTTAAAGTGTACATGATCATTTTAGGTTTACCACAAGAATTAAGTTTATTAATTAAGTTAATTAAAACCCAAGTAAACACCTAAAACTTCATTCATACATTCATTCTTTTACAATCCAACTCAAACTACCATATATTCTGGAAACCACCTCTTTATGGTGTGACTTGTTCCTTCACAATGTGGTTTTATAAACTCCAGCCATTTCATAGTGTAGTATCCATTACTATTATAAAATTCTACATTAAATTGTAACATCCTGATTTTTTTAAAAATAAATACTATAGTGTACAAGATATGCCACATCAAACTTAAGCGAACAACTAAATATTATTATTTAAATGCTATTATTATAACAGAACCATTAGAATGGTGGGAATGGATAGTATTAACTAAATAATTAAAATAGGGTATACACATGTTTATATAATGATTCATTGGTTACCAAAATAATTAGAAATATAAATAAAAACCAATTAAATATAAAGAACGTGTTTTTATGAAAAACTATTTAAATGTGAATAATTATGTTTATAAAATAATCAAATCACTTTTGTTGAATTATATTAATGAAATATAAATTCAATATAATGTTTAAAATTCATATTATATGTTTTCTAGATATTATATAAGAACAAATTCAATTTTATAGATAAAATGTGTATTTTTCTAAAAGACATTTTTTCCGCCTTTTGATGGCGCACTTGTTTTAAATCTACATTTTGATACTATTATAAATTATATTTGGGAAAAAAATTCTTCTTTGGAAGAGAGAAAAAAAATTTACTTTGGTATTTTTTTTGTATTTTTCTCATAAGATTCATTTTTTGATGAATAGTGAAAATATAATGCATTTTTAATTGAAAACTATTTTTTCATTAAATTTATTTATAGCATTAAATAATATTTTTGAATGGTTTTAAAATATAATTAGATCATTTTTTTATCATTTAATCTAATTCATATCATTTTAATCAATTTCACATTGATATTGGATATAAAAACTTGGTGAATTTTTGAATATTTTTACTTTAAAAACCCGCTCATTCCGTCAATGAGATTAACTTTCAATTAATTTATACCAATTATGTGTTTTGTATTTGGGAAAAAATAGATTCCATATTTGTAATCTTAATGTCCAAATTATGCAAATATATCCCTTTTATTTTTGTACATTATGAATACTAACTTTAGTAATATTTTTATTACCATGGTTAAGGGTAAATCCGGTAATTAAAGGTGAAAACAATATTATAACTAATATAAAATCATCACAACACTTGTACTAATTTTATTGGATGAGTGAGTTTCAACCAAAATAATCCTTGGGTCTAATTTATATCATTTTGATGTCACCTGGGTGTGACTAAGACATTTATAATATTATATTCAAAGAGAAGACAAATTTTATCACATCCTTATTTTTAATAAGTAAAGTATTTTTAATATGTGGTTATATAGGGGATCACTTTTAGTATAAATATTATTTGGAAATAAAAAATGTTTACCTACATAATTTTAATTTATTTATAATTTTTTGGAAATAAATAATTAAATTAAAAGGTGACACAATGATGATGCAATGATTGCTTCATTAATGGAAGAATCAAATAAATGATATTAAAAATATTAAAATAAATATAATTTAATATAATTAATGTCATACACAAATTTTATCGATTAATTTTATATTTTATTGATGATTTAAAGGAGTTTTTTGAAATTATATTTCTGTTATTATATTTTAAAAAGTCAACTAATGAATAATGTCAAAATTGACACTATTAATATTTTAAAATAAATAATATTTTATTGAATGATATAAAATTCATAAAAATAAAAAATTCAACCAAATGATTGGGATAAGTCTTAAAATTTCATAAATGACTCATTATTTGGTATTTTTTTATTTTATAGTAATTATATTAACCCTTAAAGAGTAAATTACATGATATCACGGTAAGAATTAAAAGAGTTAAATAAGGGTTAAAACAACAAGTTAAAGATTAAAAAATAATAAAAACTTGTATAATTTTTATTGGATGAATTTATCTATACTTATAATAATCCTATATTCTAAATAAATTAATTTTATCCATTTTTAATAGGAAATTAATTTATATTAATTTAATACTTTGTGGAATTCCAAGAGTGCCCCTCCCCTCTCTTATAAAAGGGAAGTACTTCTTATCATTTATTTACACTTAAAAACCTATTTGGTTCAGCCAATATCTACCCAAATAAATTCAATGAATCCCTAAATTCATTATAGAGATATTATTTTGGGTAGAACACTCAACTTATAGGTTTTAAGGTGTTAATCAAAGGAGGTCATCCAAAGAAGAGATATTGTATTAATTAAGTGCTTCTATTTTATTTATTCTTCTACTTACTTAAAAAATCTTATTCCACTATGATAAAATAATAAATAAATTATCCTAAATATAATTAAATTTTATTATGTTAAAATCATCACCTAAATCCATCTCCACTTCCATCAAATGAGAAAAGAATTAGTTGTTCGTGAGTACGTGTGAACTATCACCTCCACGAACTGATATAATTCATTTTCCATTACCATCTATCAAGACTGGTTATAATGTTTGAATTATTTTTTATATATGATATTAATGACATATTAATAATTATAATACAGTAATACATAAATTATATTCTTATTTCCCATGTATGGAAAAATGATGACGTCGTTCATGCGTATGTGTGAACTATCACCTCCACGAAGTGATGTGATTCATTTTTCATCACCACATCACATGGATGATATATATATGTATATTTAAATTATTAATATGATATTAATTACATTATTATCATTATTTAAAGATAAAATACTACTTATCTTCTTTCCATAATGATCATTAAAAAATGGAAATGTTACTCATGCGTACGTACGACCTACAGTCTCAATGATTATAACATTGTTCATTTTTCATAAACATAAATAAATAGTTTGATTTAAAAGTATAATTTAGGTATAAAATTAATTATTATTTTATTAATATTATTCTATAGATTATGGAATAATTACCACTTTGACTATTGACATCATACCAAAGTCGCTTTGAACTCAAGTACCGAATATTGACAAAACATCCAACATGAACTTAACTAATTAAGTAATTGTTATAACATAATAATAAGTGATATAAAAGGAATTGTAAAATTTAATAATTTTATAAATAATGTAAATAATTAACCTAATTTTATTATTCAGGAATATAAGTATTGTACATAACGATTCAAACTCAAGGTGAGGGACTTCGTCTCAATATTCATTCATTGAGGCATAGTTTGATGTTATACACCCACATTATTTTACGAGGTGTATATATAACCCCTATGAATTATATCATAATTAATTAATTTATTATAAATTTTTTTAATGTTTTGATAAATATTATTCTTTCATGGGGTTTATAATTTAAATGTTCAATGTGGTATAAGATGCTTTGAATGTTTAAATAATTAATCCTTTCTCCATTTCAATATTATTGATATTATTTTAAATATTTATTTATATGGATATAAAAGGATTATAAATAACATTTTATTTATATTTTTTTATTTCATTTAAATGTTTTCAAAAGGATTTTTCTAAGGTTTTATGTAAGGTAATTTTTAACTAAAAAAATCATTTTAAGTGTTTTAAAGATTTATTATTTTAAATAATTCTCATTCATGTACATGTTTTAAAAATGGTATTATGGATTTATTTATATGGATATGAATGTTTTAAAATGTTAATTTTTGATTTTTTTAAAAAGTTTCAAAGTTTTATGAGACACTTTGATTCAAAAATCTTTTTTATAAATGTTTTAAATTGGTTTTTGAAAATGGATTGGTTATTTCAATAACTTGAAATGTTTTCTTATGTGTGAAAATGAAATTTTATGAGTGATATATTTAAAATTGAAAGATTTTATGTGTTATGATTATATAATGGTACTTGGACATTTGACAGGTGGTCACATGATAAACCAAGGATAGATGGTTACGTTATAACCACCAATGTATTGGGAATATAAGTCAGACGTATGCATATTCCATTTGTAAGAGTGACATTTTCGGAAGTCAGCCATATGGATATTCCATTTGTAAGAGTGACATGTATGAAAGTAAAATGTATGGTTATTCAATTTTAGTATAATTATGTCCCAGGTGACGTATTTATATATTATGTGTTTTATTATGAGTTTTCTTGAAAATAATTTGATTTTCAAAAGGTAAGATAATGATCTTTTTGAAATGATGATCTATTTTTAGGGTAAAAAGGCATGTTTTAAGGAAATGTTTTATGGGTTTTCACAGGAATAATGGTTTTCTTTCTTTATGTTCCTTACTGATATTTTTATTGTCATCCTAATTTTTAAAATATTTTCTACAAGTCTTAAGATTGGTAAGGGAAAAGAAGATTTCATGATGAAAGAATATAAGATGTATCTCGAAAAGAAGTCATATTTTTTTAAAAGTGCTTCCTTTAGTTGAAAAATGGATATCGAGTATAAGTGTCCTCTTATAATGTATGGATTTAATTTTTAAGAGTTTTCCTAATTCTCTAAAAATATAAACTAAAAATATCCTCAATGTGAAAAAAAGTAAAATTATTTACATAGCTCAATATTATGTAACATTTAAGGCCATGTCCTTAAATAAATAGTAGATTTAAAAAATCCATCCAAATTTATCCTTTTTAATTATTCAAATATCATGACATAATTCTTAAATTATTCTCAACCTTCAAACCTTTCATTACATGGTCTATTTATTCATGGTTTAAACCACCTCTTACTCTTAAAAGGTTGAAGGACAATCATTATTAATGTAATGGAGGTATCAAAACTTATATAATCACTTAAAATCATCCATTTTCCCCTTTTAGTGTGGCTAATATGTCATAGTGTGGAATTCTCAATCATATTTTATGATTGGTCTTGTTGTGGTGCATCAATCCTTCCATTGAGTGAAAATATTTAGATCTATATAACTACTAAAATATTCTTGATTATCTTTATAGAATGACATCTATTCTATGGAATGTAACTCAAACCTCTAAATTCAACAAAGTAAAAAGTATTACAGTTTCTACATGATATATCTTATGCTCTATTTTGTTCTCCAACACTTAGGCACATTCGGTCACTTTCATGTTGCGGCATGTCCATATCTCTCACAATGTGACTGGGTCCATTACTAAAATTTTAACAAAGGATGTATACTTATGATCCTAATTAATGCCTTATATAAATATAAAATCCTTATAAAATTTACCAAGTCTTAAAAAATAAAACACGTCTCATGAAATCTAACTTAGCCTTATAAAAATCTAAAAAGTGCTATAAAATTCATAAAGTCATACAATTACAACCAAAATTCTTACATGAATCACTAATAAGTCTTAAAAAATATAGATCAAAGTCTTAAAAAGACTAGATAGAGTTTTACACACAAAGGGAAGCTTCTATACTTTGAAAAATCTCAAGTCCATGTAAAGTCTTATAAAATCTATAAATATTACAAATTGAGAGTAGAATTTAAGAAATTTCCAATTTTTAGATATCTTCTCACAACCATATTTCTACATGATCATTACACACTTATTTTAAAAACTCTTGAAACTATTATATAACATATCTTAGCCTCTAGAATACATTTCAGAATTATAATTCAATTTAGGATCATCCTAGAAACATTCCTTGATCCATTTCATGTCCTTGATATACTGAGATATCAAGGTTTGTATCTTTTCATTTCTCAACTAACAAATCCATGTGTGACTCTTATTTATATCTTCCATGAACATACTACTCATTCTTAACCACAATTTTTCTTCATTAGTGATTGATAAAAAATCTAGTGATTGATTAAAAATCCAATACCAAACAACTTTGGTTCCAATATTCCCCCCTTAGACTTGGTTGTCAATACTATCATAAATCCATCCATAATCAGACACATCAAATACCTCCAAGGATATAGATTTATGATCCATTATATCTCTCCCTTTAATATTAAAATTCAAAGGACTATGTTCAACCACTTCAATCCCCTTCAAAATTAAGGATGCAAGGGATATTCTTATACAAATATTTCTTTCAATTCATATCCCCCTATTTATTTGAACTCCATAGGGTTTTCTTCTCAAAAATACCCCAAATTTCTCCATATTTTCAATGATATTCACAAGAGTCTTGTTTGGGTAATCCTATTCTCCTCAACTTCTTTAAATTCATATTAAGACAGATTATTCTCCCCCTTTGTTGTGAAATCCTTCTCATACAATTTGATATCACTAGTTAAGATTTGAAAACTTATTGTCTCTATAAACAATTTGAGAGTTATCTTCAAAACCATTGGTATGTCTTTAACACTTCAAAAAATAGCTTTGACACTACAGAATGTGGCTCCATTTTCCACCTTCACATATTTAGTCTCAATCACTTGTTGATTTATCCTTTAGATCTTTTTACAACCTTTTGGTATTTCTAGTTGGAATGAAACTCCATATTTTCTCTTTATCCTTTATTCCACTTGTTGATACCATTTTATTAATAAACACAATTATTAATTATCATTTTAATCTTCGAACCACTTGTTGAATAGAATAATTATAGACTTACTTTTGAATATTTGAGCCACTTTCTCCTCTAAAACTGCAATTTAATTAATTATTTTAAGTGAGTAAAATTACCACTTGGCATTGAGTCATTAAAAAAATCCTATAATATTACCGATTAAAAATTTAGTGTAGGAAACAAGAGTTTATGAAAATAATACTAAAGCTATCCATGTCACTCAATTAATTAAAAAAATGATAACAACTTAAAAGTTTTACTTTCTTCAATACATCCCGTGTTCTCAATCACACTAACACCAAACCATCAAAAAATAAACAATAAAGCACAAGTGCATGAAACATAACACATGTTGAACTAACTGATATAACTTTTTTTGTGATAAAATTGTGATACCAATTTATTTCCATGATCTTCCTAACTCCATAGAGGTTTTTCTTTTTAGATGAGGATCAACAACCTTTGAATTATTATCACCAACCCCCCGAATTCTTTCAACTATTGACACTATATATTGAGATAAATTTTAGCATGGGGAACCACTATTTTATATTTAAATCTTCATTAATTAGATTTTGGTATCCTGAAAATATTAACTTGAAACCACTTGTTAGTATATAAACAAATAAATATGAAATCCATGAATGTTACAACTTTGTCCACTAATCTACCTTATCCTTTTTGGTGGTCTATTACCACTTTATATATATATTAATATTACTTATTAATATTCAATGGTATTTTGATAAAATTGGAATTTTAAAATACAACTTTGATACCTCTTTAAATCAAAATCATGCTCTTTACTATTTGAACATCTTTATTTTCAACATGAAACTCTATATTTGGCCTTAAAAATTAGAGTGGTTTCTTGACACCACTTATTGTGAATTTTTTTACCTTGAAACCATTTGAGATGTTTTTAGGACTGATACTAATTAGAAAATTCAAACAATATGACTCCACTATTTCATGTATCTCCTTCCTTCTCATACAAATCTTCTTTTAGTACAATAAAATGTCATCTTTCAGCACATATAACACCAAGAATCATGTCTCCCCCTTAATCCTTCACAACTTTCAACAAATATTAGAAATATTTAACACATTGGGAGAGGGTTACCTCCAAACATTCTCAAGTAAAGGAATGTGGTTGGACAACACTACCCAACTCTTTAATTTGATTTGCTTCTAATCCTATCTCTAGATAACACCTCTTGTGTAACCATATTTTTGAATGTTTCAAACAAAAATATTATTATTATATGGTTTAGTGTTCATTTTTTTAGTGAAAATCATCCCACTTGTTCAAGTTTCATCATTTGATGCATCATTTGTGCATTTCTTAGCATGATTATTTCTCCAATCAAGAACAACTCCATCAGTCTTACATTACTTATTTATAGCGATATGAATGAAATCATCTAAGAATGTCGCTTGATTATCTTCCATGAAACCCATAAAACTCACTTTAGATTTTTTTATCCTTAATTTTTTTGAATCTTTACTCATGTTTTGTTTTATGGTAATTGTCACCTCCATATTTTAAAATGATGAAATTTATTTCACATCTTCTTTTATAACTATGAGAGAAAAATCTTCTTCCTTATTTACTATCTATGTTTTTATATTTTATTTATAGTAAGGTTGGTGTGAGTATTAAAACTTTGGTGATTGATGCACTCTATGTTTCATTCTCACTTTGTAATCATCCAAAACTATTAATCTATTTTTAGTGGAAAAAATTTCTAATTATTTCATTCTTGTATCTTTCTTTCCATATGAGCTAGAGACATGATATTAGAATTTATATCCATTTTTTTGAAATTTATATCCTCTAGAAACATACTCATTCTATGTCCCCACTTTATATAAAAGTTTCATTGTAATTCCACTTTTGTTTGAGAACTATTTATACATATTTTAGTAGTTTTATTCTGAATTTTACTAGATTCTAGATTTGAGTTCTTTTTAATTCCTATTAAAGTATCCATGTGAGAATATTTAGTGTTTGAATTATTCCTCACAACATTAAGTTCTCCCTCAAGATTATTAATTCTTAAATCCTTCTCATTTAGTTAGAAATATGAATTCTCAAGTTGAGAATCCTTTTTATCATGAAAAATCTTTATATACTATTTACATTTCTCTCTAAGGGAAGACATATATGCTTTATTGAGTTTATATTTTTTCCCTGTTTAACTTCAAATAATGGATAAGTTATTTGATAATGTCACTTTGTTACTTCATTTTCTTATTCATACTTGTCATGAACTCCTATAAATCCATTACCTCCTTTATGAAATTCCTGTTTACTTTCTCTAAATTTGTTATATAAGTATTGTTTGTTCACCTTCATCCTTAAATAATTACACTTCATTCCTCAAGGATTTAATCTTATATTCTTTTTTACATAAAAATATTTGGATTTACCACATGATGTGGTTTCCTATTTCCTATCATCATCCTAAAACCATTCAACTGATATATAATTCACATCATTAAATTTAAAAAGAGAATCTACCATATATTTAGATTCATACATACACAAGGAATCAATTCTGTTCACCTAAATAGGATTACCCAATTTCTTGGTAGAATTATTCTTGTTCTTCTTCCTCTTGCTTCTAGATAGACGAAATTATTCTTTAGAATATTTTAAATTATAGACTTCAGCTAATTCACATTTCTCATTTGTGAAAGAAATATATTTTCCTATTTATTATAAAACTACTCCAATCTCATACACATATATTTTTATGTCTTGTAGTGTGATATATTATCTTTTACATTTATATCCATGGTATCTTTCAAGATATTATTGATATAAGAATCAATCTCTAATTTTATTTGATCAGTATAATATAAAATTCTATGCTGAATTTTCAAATTAATCCAACTAAAAAGGTATTATAAGATATTCTAATATGTAATTCAATATAAAACATGAAATAATTTTTCCAGTAAGTAAAAATATTCCCACAAACTAAATGAATCTTCAATTCTGGAAGATTATCCTACAAATACATTAAATCTAAGTACTATAGGTTGAACCTACCATAAAACCTATTTGATATGATACCACTTGTTGTAACCCGAGACACCCTGGGGGGGGGGGGTGAATCAAGAGTTTTACCAATTATAACTTTCATTTACTTGATTTTATTCTTTATGGATTTGTTCTCATGTTATCAAGAACTATTTTAAACATGTTAATCAATTTCCTTTTTTCACACAAACTCAATGAACCCCAAACATGAATTCAGAAATGTAAAATAGGCATGTGACATGGGGATTTTACATGGTTTACCATAAATAAATAATATAATAAGTATACTACTATAATTTTTTGATGTACATGGTGGTAATAAAACTCACCATAGTTATTGAAAAGTTTTAATAAAGTCTCACTATTGATCCCAGGGTCACTCCCTCTTCTTCGTCCCATGTACTACTTCAAGGAAGGTTGGGTCAGTTTATAAACATGAGTATATCTTCAATATTTTATAGACTTTAGGGTCTCTTAAATACTACAAAATAGGCCTTTAACATCGCTAGAAACAACCTTTATCAGCAATAATTTTTTTTGACTACATGAGTGAGGTTAAAAGCTCTAGTTTTTTATCAGTGCTAAAAAAACATTGATAAATGTGTCCTTTATCGGTCCTAAAAAAGCGCTAATAAATGAGACCTTTATTAGTGAGTGATGATAAAAGAACCATTTATCAGTGCTTTTCTTAGTGCAGATAAAGGCTCAATTTATCAGCACTCATAGAAGCACTAATAAAGTAGACATTTATCAGTGCTTTTAAGAGTGCTGATAAATGTTTCCTTTATCAAAGCTTTTAAAAGCACTGATAAAGGTCCATACTGCGGTGTACTATGATAGTACACTACATCACCACTACAATGTGATGTAATAACACACCGTAGAACTAGAAACACACTAGATAGCTACAAAAACAAGTACCGATACAAGATTTAAATGAAATAAAATTTATAACACAAACACAAGAAAAAACACTATATTATAGACATTTTAAACTTTGGTTTATACAATTATATAAATAAATTTTTTTACATACATTAAAAAAAAATCAATGTTCCTTTGTCTTTTAATCCTGACCCAACTCATGCTATTGAAAAACAAAAAACCCATTCTCAAGAAAAATAACACACCTGTGTAATAAAAAAATTATTATGTTACTGATAATATAAGGAAATAAAGTAACATAAAGTGTTAATTTTACTAAAATTGATGTCAATTTTAAATAAAAATATAAACTTGGAGTCATATCAGTCACACTATGCATCATATTGAGCTGTTCCTGATTCATACACATCCCAAATAAATTGTGTATTATTGTCTTAAAGCATCAAAATAATCTTAATGTGTTTTCTTGGTTTTGAATACGTCCATTGTCTTTTTTACAAAAATGTAATTTTAAACAGGAAACACACACTTTTGAATCATTTAGATCATATAATATATTAGTTTGATGTGAAATAGATTCATACACATCATAAATTACCGATGAATCATTTTCCAAAGTTATCAAGAAAATACGAGCACATTTGATCGGTTTTTAGTGAGTGACCGTTTTTGAACTAAAATGTCGATTTTAAATTGATAACAAAAACTTTGAGTCATACCGGACACATAAAGTATCATAATAAGGTGATAATGATTCCTAAATGTCAAAAATGACATATGGATCATTTTCATAAAGTATCAAAACAATTCGAATGTGTTTTCTCAGTTTTGAGTAGGGCAATTGTCCATTTTACTAAAGTTGATGACAATTTTAAATAAAAAGACACACTTTGAGTCATACCGGTCTCACCGTGCATCATATTGAGATAAAATTGATTCATAAACATCCAAATGAATTGTGGATTATTTTACTAAATTATCAAAATAATCTGAATGTGTTTTCTCTATTTTGAATACGTCCTTTTTCTTTTTTACTAAAATATCATTTTAAACTATAAACACACACTTTTGACTCATTCTGATCACATCATGTATCATTTTAATGTGAAACGGATTCTTATAGGTCAAAACTGAATTATGAATTTTTTTAATAAATTATCAAGAAAATATGAGCATGTTTGATCGGTTTTTAGTGAGTGACACTTTTTTAACTAAAATATCGACTTTAAACTAATAACGGATACTTTGAGTCATACTGGGTATATTGTGTATCATATTGAGGTGGGGATGATTCCTACATGTCAAAAATTACTTATGGATTATTTTCATAAATTATCAAAACAATATGAATGTGTTTTCTCGGTTTTGAGTAGGACATTTGTCCATTTTACTAAAATTGATGACAATTTTAAATAAAAAGATGCACTTTGAGTCATACCAGTCAGACCGTGCATCAGATTGAGGTGAGAAAAATCCCTACATGTCCCAAATGACTTATAGATTATTTTCCTAAATTTTCAAAACAATATGAATGTTTTTTATTGGTTTTGAGTATTCCACTTTTTTTTTTACTAAACTGTCATTTTAAAATCGAAACACATACTTTGAATCATAATGACCACATTGTGTATTGGATTGATGTGAGGATGATTACTATACATCACAAATGACTTATGTATTGTTTTCATAAAGTAATTAAACAAATTGAATGTGTTTTATTAGTTTTGAGTAGGTCAATTGTCCTTTTTTACTTTAATTAATGTCAATTTTAAATAAAAACATGCACTTGGATTCATACCGACCACACCGTGTGTTGGATTAAGGTGTGGATGATTTTTTCATGCCTCTAATAACTTACAGATCGTTATAATAAAGTATTAAAACAATCTGAATGTGTTTGTTCATTTTTGAGTAGGTCGGTCTATTTTTTTACTAAAAATGATGTCAATTTTAAATAAAGACGCACTTAGGGTCATACTGGTCACACCGTGCATCAAATTGAGGTTTATATGATTTATACATGTTCCAAATCACTTATGGATTATATTAATAAAGTATTAAAACAATCTGAATGTGTTTTCTTGGTTTTGAGTACATTAGTTGTCTTTTTTAATAAAATGTCGTTTTAAACTAGAAACACACACTTCTGAATCATTCCAATAACATTGTGTATTAGTTTGATGTGAGACTGATTCCCACATGTCAAAAATGATTTATGAATCGATTCCCTAAATTATCAAGAAAACCCGAGCTACTCAGTTTTTAGTGAGTGACACTTTTTGAAGTCAAATTTCAATTTTAAACTGATAATGGAAACATTGAGTCATATTGGACACATCGTGTATCCAATTAGGGTGAGACTAATTCTTACACATCAAAAATGACTTATGGATCATTGTATTAAAGTATAAAAATAATCTAAATATGTTTAATCATTTTTGAGTCTATTAGTTTCCTTTTTTACTAAAATTAATGTCAATTTTAAATAGAGAGAAATACTTGGAGTCATACTAGTCCATTGAATTTATTTATTGAACTACCAACACTACATGAGCAGATTTGAACAAACCACATAAACTTAAAAAAAAGAATCCATCTGTATAATAAAAAAATTATTATGATTAATACTAAAAAGGAATAAATTAAACATAAATATGAAATAATACATTAATTCTATAGAAAATGATTTTACTGTGCAAATATCAAGATTCCCTTTGTGATAGAGAAGTGGAGGGAACTTTAAGGAAAGTGGTAAATGTGAACACTGTAGGGGTGAAAGGTTTTGAGGGAGAAGATGTCTGTGGATGTTTTGGTGTAGAAAGGCATGAAATATGGATAGATCACCCCAACTCGAACAAAAGAATCCACCTGTATAAGAAAATAATTATTATATGAGTAATACTAAAAGTAAATAAATAAAACATAAATATGAAACAATACATTAATTATATGGACAATAATTTTACTGTGAAAAATATAAATATTACCTCTGTAATTTAGTAGTGGCAGCGTCATTACTATTCTTATAAATATAGTGGAGATAACTTAAAATAAAGTGATAAATGAAAAACTATAGGGGTGAAAAGGTTTTGAGGGAGAAGAAATATGTGGATGTTTTTGTGAAAAAAGGCATAAAATATGGATAGAGAACCCCAAATTGTACAAAAGAATCCATCGGTATAAGAAAATAATTATTATGTGAGTAATACTAAAAAGAAATAAATTAAATATAAATATAAAACAATACATTAATTCTATGGACAATGATTTTACTATGAAAACATAAAGATTACATATGTAATTGAGTATAGGTAGTATCATTTCTCTTCCTGTAAAGGAACTAGATATAACTTGAAAGAAAGTGATAAATGAAACACTGTAGAGGTGAAAATATTTTGAGGGAGAAGAAGTCTGTAAAAGTTTTGGTGTATAAAGGCATAAAAGATGGAAAAATCATCCCAACTCAAAGAAAAAAAATCCAACTATATAAGAAAACAATTATTGTGTGAGTAATAATAAAAAGAAATAAATTAAACATACATATGAAACAATACATTAATTATATAGACAACGATTTTACTATGAAAACATCATGATTACCTCTGTGACTGAGCAGAGACAACGTCATTGCTCTTCTTGTAAATGCATGAAACATGGATAGAAATATTCTAAAATAAACGAACTATTCAAGGAATAATGAAAATTAAATAAACGCTTCATTATATAATTTTTTAGTAAAATAGATAAAGTACACCATAACATTACCTTTACATCATTCATAAGGGTTTCCTTCATTCTAGTTTGTTGTTCTGAGGGATTGGTAACATCATCATGTGTAGAAGATATTTTCTACATGATTAGTCAAAAATTTAATTTAGATTATGTTAATGCAGTAAAAAACATACAATATTATGAGGAAAAACATAAGAAAAGAAATAATCCACTATGGAAGGTGATAAAATACCCTTTATCAGCACTTTTATAATCACTGATAAATTAAGCCTTTATCTATGCTAAAAAATCAGTAATAAATGGTTTCTTTATCAATGATTTTAAAAACACTTATAAAGGTCCTATTTATTAGCTCTTTTTCTAGCACTGATAAAAGACCCCTTTATCAGTGATTTTTTAGCATTGATAAAAGACCAACTCTTTGAACCTCTCTCATGTAGTTATCACTTTTATAGTGCTAATAAAGTCTATTTCTAGCACTATTAAAGGACTATTTTGTAGTATTGGTGGTCAAAGGATTTATTCCAGGAGTCTTATTCTCACAAAAAAATCAACATTGCTTTTTTTGAATAGAAATACCACCATTGGTGTATGTTCTTATCATCTTCATGTAAAGAAGGAATATTAAAAAAATAGAGCAGTGGGTTTCATGTTGAAAAAAATAGAGTTATTTATTTGTTTGTGGTAGTGAACTTGGATGTTCAGTAAGACCAATCTAAATTGAAAAGTAGGGAGATTTAGTAATCTGGTGTACAAACACATTATCATTCATGATCCTTTGACTTTCCTAGTGTAGGAGAACCAAGTAAAAATACATCATATTATATCTACTTTCATCACTCTTGGGATGACAAATAATAGAGAAATTGAAGTGATCTTCAAGGTGAGAGAACAATATTTTTATACAAAAAGAATTTATCAAATTATCATCTCTACCTTGATTCCCCTCCCCTCTCAGGGTGTTATATTTTTTAGGGATCCAACACTATTGGGGGAATTTTTTATTGTTGTGGAAAGAAAGGTCACTAAATAAGTGAATTCAGAATAGAATTTAGGGGATATAATCCATGGATGAGAGGAAGAACAATATATATTTGTAGGAGAAGATGTTCTAGATGTGGTTAAAAATACCCTATTGTAAGGGAAATTCAACATTTGATTGTTTTAAAGAATTTTAGTATGATGAAGAAAATGGGTAATTAGATTTAAGAAAATGATTACTCCACTACGGGAGGTGTTATCCTATTAATTCATTCAAATGTGAAAGTTATAGACAACTCATTGTCATTTCATTTTCCATGATGCATACCTACCCTTAATATTTATAGGAAATTCACAAAAACTATCTATTATTTATTCACATTGTATCCACATGAGATGCATATTTTTATTTATCACACATTAAGGAATATGTATTTTAGAAAATGACACTCCTTCTCAATTATATAGTAACCCCTCCACCACCCTTTCAGAACAAAAACTAAAATTATGATCCCCCAATATAAGATACAAATAATCTTTATAATTTTCATCCATTACACTTTTTAGAGGTCTCAGTCTTAATAGGATATCCTAAATTACTCAATATGAAGAAATATTTCAATATAAGATATGATTTCATTTATGGAATTAACAATTTCTTATATTTCTTTTCCATTTAGATTCTTCAACTACCTATTACTAATACTAATTTACCACTTTAATAAAATCAAAATAAAATAATTATAATTTTGTAATAAATATATTAAAATTAAATTAAATTCATATTAATTCTCATCCATTGATTATTATATATTATTTTTTGGGTCAATTTAACCACCAACATGAAGGATGATATAAAATGATATCATGGATTATTATGAAAACATAATTAAATTTTTATTTGATATTTACAATGAAAGGATTTTTTATGGTTATATAAAGGTAATAAGACAATTTAACCCATTCTTAATATATGACCTTACGTTTTTCGAAAATTACTAAAATAAGCATGTTATAGATTCCGTGTTGGGGAACCATACCTAAAACATCCATGGAATGAACATGGAATATATTAACTCACAATGGAACTATAATTATAATACATTTAGTATTAAGAAGAAGATGAAATATTGAACAAGGAATAATAACCAAGATTGTTATATAGAAATAGATAAGGAATAATTGGAACTATTATTAACTAATGATCAATATAAATTTTAAAAAAAATTATGCTTTGAGAGAAAGCTGGGGTACAGATGTAGACAATGAATAAAATTGATTGATTTTTTTAAAAAAAAGTCCAAAATAGGATATCCAAATCTGTATTCAATCAAACAAAAGATCATAAATAAATTGTTCTATTCATTATCTAAAAGAAAAATGGTATTCAAGGATCATACCACAAATAACTCATGATATCATCAAACAAGAAATCAAAAAAGAAAAAAAATATATAAATAAAATCACAAGGCCTACCTCACTAGGTTAAAGAAAATCCACTTTGGAAACCCTAACTATAACCAAACAATGGATATATAATAATGATCGAGCAACTAGAGGTAGTTGAGTGGTGTGATTCGAGATTCTATTAACTGAGGAGGAGTGCCAATAGTGGGTGGATTCTATTAAAAGATTCTGATATCATGACGGGTTCTCAAATGGTTAGAGTCTTTAAATAGATTGGGACACTTTGATCAGGTCTTATAAATAAGCACTGATAAAAGGAATATTTATCAGGGATATTTTTTCACTGATAAAGGTAGGTCTTTATCAGTGCTTTTTAGCCTTGATAAAATCATTATTTATCAGTGATAAAGTTTAGTACTGATAAATATTTATTTTATTAGTGTTTTTTAGTGCTGATAAAGCCTAATCTTTATGAGCGCGAAAAAGGTGTTGATAAAGACCTAACTTTATCAGTTCTTATTACTTAAGCACTGATTAAGGATTTATAATTATAATTATAAATAAAAAAATTGTAAATATATATATATTTAATAAATATACATAAATATAAATATAGTAAATATATTACTTTTTAATTATATTTATTATAATTTTATAATTATTTATTTATAATTATAGAAATATTTTTGAAAAATAATATTTATATCTAATTTTAAGTGCATGAATATACATATATGTTAAAAATGAGTGAAATTGAATAAATTAAAAATAAGTAAACTTTAACAATATTAAAAAAAATGGATAAGTTTTGTGTGT
Organism: Viscum album; assembly: GCA_963277665.1. NCBI lineage: Eukaryota > Viridiplantae > Streptophyta > Magnoliopsida > Santalales > Viscaceae > Viscum > Viscum album. The sequence continues at coordinate 1,348,946,982 of OY728153.1, read as the reverse complement.
GTGCATTGTATATAAAAATGTATTAATTATATATATGTAAAATCAATAAAACACACATTTGATCTATGTTAAATTAAAAATAAAATGATACATTCATTTATATGTCCATTGCACTATGCAATTAGTTATTATTTTTAATTCCTATTAATTTTTAATTATAAACCATTATTCACTAAATATATGACTATTTAGTGCAAAACGCATAAATATATTGTAATATACCAATCATATTTATATACATTAATATATATCTATATATTTAATATATAAAATTTACTAACATTAATTATCATAATTATCTAATTAATAAAATTTTTAATATTTAATAATGTATAATCAATTTATTTATTTTTATCAATAATTATTTAATTAATAGAATTTGTAATATTTTGGTAATAAACTTATTTTTTATTTTTAATTTAATTAATTATTTCATTTTATTTATTCAGACCTTTATTAGTGCTAATAAAATCTATCTTTATTAGCATTAAAAATAAAGTGCTAATAAGGTTCAATTTATCAGCAAAAAAAGTGCTGATAAAAGGTTAAATTTATCAGTGCTTTTTTTAGCACTGATAAAGATGCCATTTATCAGTGCTTTTTTGTAGTGCTGATAAATACCAGCATTGTTAAACTCTTATTTTGTAGTAGTTCTTCAAGATAAACATTGGTTGTAGAGACACCATGCATCCTCATCTCTAGGAAGATACACTGATAAGATCCTCTTCCACTAACTGACTGAAAATTAACTTTTTTATTATCAAAACACTTTTAAGGGGAAAGTGAGAAACCACAAAGTCCAGTATTACAAAAAAAATAACCATAATAGAATAAGATCCAAAGAAAAATACATGATCTTCCTCTCCCCAAAAACTACCTCATGTTGAAAAACCCTCACCAATGCATGACCACTCAGATAGCTATCCCGTGCAAGGATGCACGAACCCGAAACCGCTGGCATATCCATACCCTCTCAGACTTCCAAATCCAAATGGCATGCATAGTTGATGGATGATTTCTCTGATCTCCATCTAAAGAAGATCCAAGAAAAAATATGGATCCATCACACCAAACTTCACTTCAAAATACACTAAAAACTTATCCAAAAGTAGACTGAAACTGAACTAGAAAACCTCCCAAATCAAGCAACAAATTCCACCAATTTTAACCAATCATTGATGAGTAATTTCATATTACCAAAATAATTTTCCATAAAAAATTTCCATGAGATAGATATTACCTGGATACTAGGTTACTCCATCATTATATTTTCAAACTCAAAGGTAAGATGGTCCCATGACTATATGTACTCCTCAATGCTAATCTTCCCTTTGTTGAAACCCCTAACAAGAATTAGGACCTGTTTATCAACCCAAGCGTATTGATCCTCATTAAAGGTCTCCCTTAAAGACCACACCATCATTTTAGCTGCCTCATACTTAGAAGCATTAAGTAACAAGACCTACTCTACCACTTCTTCCTCAGAGATTAACAGTAATTCCAAGGGTTGATCATCCTAGACCCCTGGTCTCTGATGGCTCACATCATCAGTGTCAAGCTTTTTTATGTTTATATTACTAGAAGAACGAGTCTCCAGAGGAGGTGACAAGGAGGAGTAATCCTTCCTAACCTTCCTCATCATATTACTCCTATTACACTTCGGTCTTGAAGCTTTGCCCGCCAATCCTCTTTCACTACACTCCTCCTCTTTAAGTTATATAAGACCAACTCTTTATAGAGAGTTGATTATATCTTATTATTTTAAACTATATGAGAGAATACTATTTTTATAATGATTACTCTTTCTATTATATATATCACTACAACATCACTTATTATCCAAATAAAGGTTATTTCAAATATAGAATTATCCTTTTATACTCTCCTTCTTCTATAACCAGGTATAGATATGACATTCCTTCGCCTTCTTCTCTCGAAACTTCTTTTTCACTGAACCAGATGTGTCAATGAATTCCTCTCCATGTATATTTTTTTCTCTTATTATAATCACTAATATTTTGATATGATTCAATTGGAATACTTATCTAGAACTTTGAAGAGTGGTTATATATAATTCTCTATATCCAACCCCTTAAATTGAAGGTTGAGATCAATTTACTTTATTTAAAGTATCTATGATTATTCTATGTGTAACACACAAATTTAGTGTGGTCATTAAGTTAATTAAATCTCATTTAAACACTTAAAATTTTATCTAGATATTCCTCCATTTAATTTCCAACTCAAACATCCTGATATTCAGGAAACTACTACTTCACAATGTGACTTATTCCTTCGCAGCGTTGTCTCCTTCATTGTATTGTAATACCCAGTCACATGGGAGATCTAAAAAATATAGATAAATATCTAATTTTTAATTATTAAAAAACTCTATAATAATTATTTATATATTCTCAACCTTAAAACCTTTCATGGTGTGGTCTATTTCTTTACAGTGTGAACCACCTCTTACTCTTCACAAGTTGCAACGTAATCATTATTCTCGATGCAGAGGTCTCCAAACTTCTAGAATCACTATAAATCAGCCATTATTCCTTCATGGTGTGTAAAAAACATTAAAAAATAGAATTATAAATCATATTTTATGATTATTCTTATTGAGAAACAATACTCCTTCCATGACATGAGAATCTCTAGATCTCTAGAACCATTGAAGTCTTCATGTTTATCATGGCATGACATATATGTCATGGTGTGTAACTCAAACATCCAAATTCAAAGAAGTAATAAGTCTTAAATTTTCCCCTTGATAAATATTAATATCCACTTTTTTCTCCAACACTTAACCTAATTTCATTACTTTCATGTTTTGGTGTCACCATATCTCTCATGGCACAACCTACTCCTTTACTCAAATTTTGACAAAGGATGAAGTATTACGATCATGAGTAAAGTATTAAGGAAATACAAAATCTAGATGAAATCCACTAAGTCTTAAAAAATTATAAAATCAATGTGAAATCCATCTAAGTATTATGAAAATAAAAAAAACCTTATGAAATTCACAGAGTCTTATGATTTCACCAAAAGGCTTACACAACTCACTGATAAATCTTACACAATCTTGATTAAAGTCTTACGAAGAATAGATAGAGTATTAAAAACACATGGAAGCTTCTATTCTTTAAAAAATATTAAATTCATCCAAATTATTATTAAATCTAAAAGCCTTACAAAATTATTGTAAACTTCAAGACTTTTCCAAATTTTAGATAGATGCCCACAACCATATTTCTCTATGATTATTCTAGGATTATTTTAAAAAATCCTGAATTTATTATAGTAAATATATTATCTTCCAAAATAATTCATGAAATTATAATTAACTTTATTAGAATCATTATAACATTCTTTTAACCATGAAACGTTCTTGATATACTAGGATATCAAGGTCTGTGTGATCGCATCACGATTCACTATTTTATTTCACCTTTACACCACTGTGTTAAATTGGTTTTATATTTTAAATTAAAAATATAATATCTAATTAAAATTAAAATTTTATTCAATTATTTAATATTTACTTCTATTAAAAATGGAAATTTAATTTGTTTTTATGTTTTCATTGTAGGTGGAGGTTATTTGGAGGACCCAAGATGAAGTTGAATAAAAGGGATAAAATATGCAAGATCCTAAGCACACATATGGAATAAAATGTATAGTACAGATAATATATGAATAAAATTGGGATGAAATTTTGTGGAATGATACAAAATTCAGTGGGATAAAACTATTCTAAATACACCCAAGCTCAATTCTTCCATCAAGGTTCCCAAACAAACTGATCCATACAAGAAACCGAATCTTCTCTAAGTCAAAAGTTTGGTTACCTATTTTATAAATATCTCCCATTTTATAAATTAAATGGACAAAAAATTTGATAAAATGATATTAAAGAGGTATTAAAACAATTCTTGTATTTTTTCCATGTCAATATAAGGAATTTTACTAGCCCAAAACCATGGTCCAAGTGGTATCCTGAAATCTAGGTTCCCAAAACCACCTCCCACCTTGCCTATAAATTGGCTCCTTGGGAACCCAATTTGTAAGATCATATAAGGGGAAAATATATACCATTTTGGGGACCCAAAAGATTAATATATTTATCCTAGAAGTTTTGGAGTCCCCTATCCTCATAAGGAGATCAAGGATGAAGGAGAAGTTTCACCCCAGCCTCCTCCTTCTGTCGAGGGTGAGCTAAATGATGGGAGGTCATTTCAAGGAAGCTACACACACTTGGAGAGGGAGTTATAACACTTTTTATTCTAATAGTTTTGTGTAATTTTTTTTGAAATATTTCACTTATGTTTTATCTTAACATTATTCTCATTTGAATTAATTTCTTTGGTATAATCAGGTGATTTTTTTTCATTTTAATATCACTTAGGTTGAGATTTAAGTGGGAAACTTGGGTTATTCCAATTAGAAAAGACAAACATCCTCTTTCCCACACACATACATGAGATATCACCATGATTTGGTTTCCATAACTGTATTTTTGAGTTCCGAACCATTACAACATGATTATTATGTCAAGGGTTAGTTCTTTATGCATTATTTTAAGACGCAAGAGGGGAATCATGATCTTGAAATCCCTCAACAAATGGATTACATTAAACCGTGTGTATTTTTAAGAATGATGAACTAAAAAAGGCGTGTAGTGAACTTGAAATGAAATACTTTTCTCAAAAATTCTAAACACCCCACCTTTGTTTCCCAACTATTAAACTCTTTAATTAAGTCTTTTTATTTTTAAAACTATTTTCAAAACCACCCCTATTTCAGTTATTTTTATTAAATATACACACTTTAAACCTTCAACTCTCCTTGATATATGATATAGAGTCCACCCTATGCTACAAATAAAATTTTAAAAAGTAATCAATTTATTTTTTCATTAAAACATGGTCAAATTTTGGTGATTATATAGAGGAGTAATTTGGTTTTTAGTGTGTGTTTTTGATAAAATATTTATGAATTTTTTGAATATATTTTTTTATTTCATCTCCTACCTTTACATATATTTTGGTGTTATGATTTTTTTTCTTGTGTAGGTTCTGTGCATGAATCATTATTCTCTGGGAGATATACCTTCTTTAGACCCTAAACCAGAGAGGATCCTATATCAGCAACACCAAGACACACAAAACGATCATTTGAAGGAGGAAACACAAAGCATCGACACTCTTATAGATACTTATTCTTCTTATTAAACCAACATCAAGACTAAAATAAAATTGAATAATATGGATGAAAATAATAAAATATTAAAACAACTAACCTCACCTGTTGTTGATATACAACCTTCATACATTCAAATACAAGGAGAGTCACCTAATTTTGAACTTAAATCCAGTTTGATTCACTTATTACCAAAATGTCATGGACTTACTGGAGAAGACCCACATAAGAACTTAAAGGAATTCCATACTGTATGTTCAACGTTAAAAACCAATATTTTGGATAAATAATTTGTTAATATTAGGTAATTACATTTCTCATTATAAGACATTGGAAAATGTTGGTTATATAATGTTAATTCCCCAATTAGAGGGTGTGCAGACATGAAACACCTTTTTATTAAAAAATAATCCCCAGCCTCTCAAACTGCAACTATAAGGAAAAAAATTTGTGTAAGAGGACAATCACAAGGGGAAATACTTCATGAATACTGAGAATACCTTAAAAGGTTTTTATTAAGTTTTCCACACCACTAAATAAGTGATCAACCTTTAATACAATATTTTTATGAAGTTTTGATTGCTATTGATCATAACATGATTGATGTTGGTGTAGGTGATGTGCTAATTTAAAATACCCTAGTTTCTTCAATAAACCTCATTGAGAAAATGGAATAAAACACATAAAAATTTGGTTCAAGGTCCAGTATACTGATTCAAGGTGTCTATGAGGTGAAAAGTTCTAAATTTAAGAAGGTGGACACAAAGTTTGAAGAGGTAAGTACCCTAATTTGAGAAATTTCTCTTTACCAAGTGAAATCCCATCCTCCTCCTCCAATTCATTGTGGCATTTGTTTCTCCAAAACCTACTATTATGACTAATTCCCTTAACTAAGAGAAACTTCTAAGAGTTGTGAGGAAATATTCCTAGGCCACCCCTATAACCAACCTATTAGGAAAGAAGCATACTATCCATCCAATTATGGATGGAAGAATAAACAAGCCTATAGTCAAGGGGGTTATTATACCAAACCTAAACAGTCTTGGAATCCCCAAGGATAGGGTAGTCACCCTAACCACCACCCAGAAATCCTCAACCACCATAAAGGAATTTCCAACATCCCCCTCCAAAACTCAAGCCAAGCCTTGAGGACATGATAAAACAAATGGATAGAGGTAACCTACAATTATAACAATCCATACATTCATCCATACAAGACCTAAAAACTCAATTAGTACAACTTTTTAACTCGGTGGGTAAAATACAATGTCAAGGGTCTAGATGACTACCATCCTAACCTATTGCCAATCCCAAGGAAAAAGGTAATGTATGTGCTATCACAATTTACAATGGTAAAAATATTTCTACTTATATCTATTCAACACATCATGTATTTACTCCTACTAAAAACTCTCTTTCTCTACCCTAAAAATATTCAAGTGAAGAAAAAAAGGGTAAAAAAGTTATCAATGAGGATTCCCCTAAACAAGCCATTCCTTTTAACTTTTCCTAAAGACTCTCTAAATCCAAGAAATTCTTTGATAATGAAATTGATAAATATATCATTGATAAATTTATAAAGGTATAAGTTAAAATTACTCTCTTGGATCCAGTTAATCAAATTCCTCAATATTCAAAATTTCTAAAAGAAATTTTCATTAACAGATGATGAATGAAGTGGAATGAGAGAGTAAAACTTAGAAGGAATGTCTCGTTCTTGATAAAACCAGTGATTCCAAAAAAATAAAAGGATCTTGGAACTTTTAAAATACCTTTCAATATATGGGAGACTTTCTTTTCTGATGCAATGATTTATTTAGGTTCTTCGATTAATGTTATGCCTCACTCTGTGTATACTTATTTATATGTTGGAGAGATTTATCCAACAAGAATCATCGTGAAACTTTCCAACTGGAGCACAACACACCCAATAGGAGTGACTGAGGATGTCCTAGTACATTTAAAGAATATTATTTTTCCTAAATACTTCTACATTCTTGATATAGAAGATAACCAGACCCATGGACATGTTCCTTTCATATTTGGAAGGAATTTCCTTAAAACAAAAAAGACAACCATAAAATGTTCATAGTAGTACGATATACATGGATTTTGGGGGAGAAAAGGTAAGTTTTAATATCCTTGATGCTATGAAAAACCCTATTGAAGAGAACTCCACTCTTCCTATCTATTAGATGAAATTTATCTAGATGGCACACATAAACAATATTTTCTCCTTTACTCATACTCTGATTCATTTTCTATTCTTAACTCCTTGATGATTTGTGTTGTGATTCATCTTTCATGTATCGTGTGGATTTGAAAAAGTGTAAATTTTTTATTTTTATTGATGAATGTGTTCATTCTGATGTACCCCTAATCATCAATGATTTTGAAAACTCTATTTCCATTGATTCTATTTCCATAGAATAAACATGAGTATATAGTCAGTTTCATATACCCCTATCCCCATGAATCGATTTCCTAAATCCAAAAATCACTGGTATTGGAATTAAAAACACTTCTATCTAATTTAAAATATGCCTATCTTGAGGATATTGAGTAATTTACCATCATTATTTCCAATAACCTCTCTCCAGAGCATGAATCAAAACCTCTAGAACTTTTGAGAGAGTGCAAAAAGGTGATAGGATGGACATTGGATGATATTAATAGGATTATACCATCTAATTTCATGAAACATATACTTTTATATGACAAGTTTAAGACCATAAGGCAATCTGAACACTGATTAAATCCCACCCTCCTTAAAGTGGTAAAACTGGAAGTTAGTAAATTTCTACCTCCTAGGATCATCTATCTCATATATGATAGTAAATGGGTTATACTAGTACAAATTGTTCCTAGTAAAATTGGAATAACAATAGTTTAAAATGAAAGGAATGAATTGGTTCTAACACATGTGCACAATAGTTAACAAGTCTATATTGATTACCATTGACTAAATCAAGCCACATGAAATGAGTAATTTAATTGAATTTTTATTAACCAAATATTAGAGATATTGGATGGTAAGTCCCATTATTGTTTCCTTGATGGCTATTTGGGTTATTTTCAAATCCATATAGCCCATAAGGATCAAGAAAATACATTATTTACCTATCTATTTGGCACATTTTCATATAGGAGGATACCATTTGGTCTCTATAATTCCACCAGTACTTTTTAGCATAGTATGTTGATTATATTTTCTGAATACCTTGAGAATTATATAGAGGTTTTTATAGATGATTTAAAAGTTTATGTCTATTCCTTTGATGATTATTTGTAATACCTAGGTTCTGTGCTACAATTTTTTTATTGAAAAAGATCTCATATTAAATTACGAGAAGTTCCATTTCATGGTAGAGAAAGGGATAGTCCTTGAGAATATTATTTTGAGTAATAGAATTTAGCTTGATAAATAAAAAATTGAAATAATTTATACCCTTCCATATCTAAAATTTGTTCATGAGGTGTGATATTTCTTGGGCTATGCTAGTTTTTACCATCGATTCATTAAAAAATTTAGTAATATTACACTTCCCTTGTCTCGATTGTTACAAAAATATTCTACGTTTTTTTATAAAAATCTTTATTATGAATTTAAGTAACTAAAAATTAGTCTCACATCACCTAACATTATATAATCACCAAGATGAGATCTACCATTCAAACTTATGTATGATTCCTCTAACTCTACAGTTGGGGGAGTTTTATCATAAAGGTTTGAGAGGGCTCATCATTTCATTATTTATGCCTCACATAGCCTTGATCCTACCCAGTAAAACTATATAACCACTGAAAAAGAGCTTCTTTCCATTGTGTTTTCCTTGAAAAAAATTCATTCATATCTTCTTGGGTCAAAATTCATTGTGTTTTTTGATCATTATTCCTGTCAATTTCTCCTCAAGAAACCTAAAGCTAATCCCTAGATTATATGGTGGATGCTTTTCCTATAGGATTTTTACGTAGATATTTGAGATAAGAGAGGAGTGGAAAATGTTATATATGACCACATTAGTAGGATTTACCCACCATTTGACCACCATGTTGACTCATCCCACCCCATTAGAGAATTATTCTCTGATGAGAACCTTTGTGATGTAGTAGACCTTACCCCTTGTTATATAGACATTTTGAATTTATTAAAAACATCTAGGGTCCCCATAACTTTTCTCACCTAAAAATACCAAATACTTAAGCATGAGTCACAATGGTACATTTGTGATGACCCATACTTGTGGAGAATTTATAGTGACCTGGTTGTTCATCAGTGTGTCTCTGACCATGAGTTCACCTATGTTTTGAGCTTCTGCCACACTTTGGCATGTGGGGGACACTTTACCACTCAATGTGTAGCTTTAATGGTCATTGAATCTAGAATTTATTGTCCAACATTGTATAAAAATGCCCATAATTTTTGTAATTTATGCACACAAGGTCAATTCACAGTGAATATCTCCAAGAGGAATGAATTATTTAAAAACCAATATTATTTTTGAGATATTCAATGCATGGGGAATTGACATCATGAGGAATTTTCCAAATTCATTTAGATTTGTATACATATTATTGGATGTTGACTATGTCTCTAAATAGGTGGAAATAAAGTCTAAAAGGACCAATGGATCTTCCTTGGTTATCAATTTTGTGATATTTCATATATTTAGTAGGTTTAATTTTCCAATATTCATCATTAGTGACCAGGGTTCATTTTTATAATTGAAACATGAAACAATTAATCTATATGTATAAATTTTTACATAAAGTCTATACTTAATATCACTCCAAACTAATAGACAAATAGAAATCTCAAATTGGGAAGTTAGGAAAATCTTAGAAAAATAGTACAACCCAATAGGAAATATTGGAGCTTACACTTGGATAATGCAATTTGGGTGTACCATAACTTTTAAAACCTCAATTATAAGTTCACAATATAGGATTGTTTTTGGGAAGGCATGTCACCTCCCTATGGAGGTAGAACAACATGCATATTGGGATGATAAAAAATTTAATATGAACCTCTTAGATATAGTAGATAATAAGAAGTTAGAGATTCAGGAGATATATAAAATTTAAAGAGACTCATATGAGAACTCCCAGATCTATAAGGGGAGAACCAAGGCTTCCCATGACCGCTTCATCCTTTATCATCAATTCCACATTGGGTAAAAGTTACTTCTTTTCAATATAATGATAAAGTTGTACCCAGGTTAGCTTCGTTATTACTGGTTCGGCCCATACACTATTACTAACATCTATCAATTTAGTTTTTTATAGTTTCAAAATGAGAAAAAACATTCACTATTAAGGGGAAGTAACTAAATCACTTTCCTGAAACCATTCTGGAGTCCCCTATAGAGTAACTCCATCTTTAAGAAGAAACCTACCAGTGAAATCCATCAATTTTTATCCTTCCATCCCACATTCTCTTTTATTACAGTTAGGATAATACACACACTAGGCATGGGGGTGGATAAATTCTTAAGTTCATTAGTTTTTTCATCATCTTTATTTTTTACCCTTTTCACTTGCTACATAGTTTTTTTACTTTTCCCAACTTTCTTGAGTTCATTATTATTCTCATAATATTTTTTTATCTCTTTCTCTTACTGCATAGTATTTTAATTTTCCCCACTTTTCTGAGTTCATTAGGATTTTCAACATATTTATAATATTTATATTTTTGTCTTGTTGCATAATATTTTCACCTCCCCCTTTTTTTGTATCACAATACTCATTTTTATGCCCACCTAATCAAGGAAATTATTAAAAATTCATGATGAATTTACCTATTTTAATTTGTTTTACTATTTAAAGAAAAAAAATTTCATTGAAAAAATGAAAATTTTATCAATATTTTAACATTTAGTTGTGATTTTTTAGTAAACTAGTTGTTTTTTGATGATATAAATGGTTGTATCTCTATGAAACCTTTGATATGATTGACACCATATCCGTGAGTAGTTTACGGGTTAATAATATCACTTAATATATCCACAACACATTGAAATAAACTATTAAGTGTGAATATTTCTTACTTAATATAAGGTAAAGATAATTTAGGTTAATTTTTGTCATCTTTCCAAAAAGATTTTATATTTATACGTTCATTCCTTATCCGATATATTTATTACTGTATCAGATTAAACTACATGTGTGTACTTATTATCCGAATGTTGTACGCCCTAAAAAAACTAGTGGAGTGATGAAATGTAAAAAATATATGGATATCTAGGTTGAGAGATTATGGTTTGGATTATAGGAATGCTTAAGTGAGTGGTTCTTGAAATTTGATTGAAAAGGATATAGGAAAGGTTTGTTGGAAAGAATTAAGGAAGAATAAATTTTTTAAATAACCTATATTTACTGGATATAAAGTGTAAAGAATTGCATGAAATTGTTATCAAACACAAAAAAACATGTTTAGAGTTAGTGGCATGGTTGAATTATATATTAATCTCTCAAACTGGTATCATACATCTCCTTGAATTTCATTCTAATATAATTTATGAGACAATTTTTTCCATGATCACTGATAATAAGTCCCTTTTTTAGTTTTTTCTATGATCACATTGCTATGAAGAATTAATTTTCATTGAATGATATTTATAAGGTTATGAATATATTCATGCATAATTTTTTGAAATATGAATTTTATGAGGAGTTATAATGCTTAGGTGTGGGGGTGTAATTTCACTACAATTCACTAATTTATTTCACCTTACACCACAATGTTAAATTAGTTTTTTATTATAAATTACAAATATCATAAAAAATTTAACATCACATTTGATTCAATTATTTAATTTTTATCACTATTAAAAATGTAAATTTCACTTGTTTTGATGTTTTCATTGTAGGTGAAGGTGATTTGGAGGATCCAAGATGAAGTTGAAGAAAAACAGGCCAAAATATATAAGATCCCAAGCATACATGTGGACTCAAATGAAAACTTGAGATAATCTGTGAATCCAACTAGGATTAAATTTTGTTTCATGATCCAAAATTTAGTGTTTTAAAACTCTTATAAATACACCCAATCCCAATTCATCCAATAAGGGGCACGACTAAACTGATCTTTCTAAGAAACTGAATCTGATTGAAGTCAAAAGTTTGGTTCTATATTTTGGAAATATCTCCCATTTTATGAATTAAATGGTATCAAAATTTTATCGGAATATATCCAATAGGTATACCAAAAATTATTTTCTTTTTTATAAGTCGAGATAATGTAGTTTACTAGCCCAAAACCATGGTCTTTATAGTATCACAAAATATGGGTTCCCAAAACCACCTCCCACTTTTCCTATAAATTAGAACCATGGGCACCCCATTTGTAAGATCAAACAATGGGAAAACCTTTTCCAATTTGGAGACCCAAAGGATTACTCTCTTAATAATAGATTTTATGGAGTCTTCTATCCTCATAAGCAGATCAGGGATGAAGGTAAATTTCCACCCGAGCCCCCTCCTCCTCTTGATGGAACACTAAATGGTGATATGTAATTTGAAGTAAGCTACACACACTTGTAGAGGGAGTTTCAAAACTTTTTCTTATACTGGTTTTGTGTAATTTTTGTGTGAAGTATTTAACTTATGTTTTATCTTAACATTATTCTACTTTTAATTCATTGATTTGGTATAATCAAATGGAAACTTTTTCATTTCAATACCGATTGGGTTGAGATTTAAGCGGGAATCTTGGTTTTTTCGGATTAGACAAGACAATAATACTCTTTATCTCACACATACATGATATATTAGTATTATTTGGTAGCTATCAATCTATTCATGAAGTCTAAACCTTGAAAACATTATTGTTGTGTCAAGGGTTGGTTCTTTATGCATCATTTTACGAGTCAAGAGGGGAATCAAGATCTTGAAAACCCTCAACCAAAAGATTCTATTAAACCATGTGTATTTTTCAGAATGATGAACTAAAAAATATTTGTAGGGAACTTGAAATGACCTCATTATCTTATAAATTCTAAAAACCTCACCTTTGTTTTTCAACTATTAAAATCTTTAATTAAGTCATTTTATTTTTAAAACTCTTTTCAAAACCACCCCCTATTTTAGTCATTTTTATTAAAGATACACAATTCAAACTGCCAATTATCTTTAAGAGAGGACCTAGGTTCAACCATATGCTATAAATAAAATTTAATAACATAATAAATTTTACTTTCCATGAAATCATGGTCACCATTTATTTTCATTTCTCAATTAGCGCATCCATATAAACTTATTCTCAAGATCTTCTATGAAGATTATACTCATTCTCAACTATACCTTTTCTTCTTTAGTGATTTTAAAAAATGTCTAGTCATTAAAAAAAATGCAACACCAAAAACATTTGGTTCTAATAATAACATATTCCAAACCTTTATAATATCCTCTTAAATTACCATATTTATGTATTAATCAATTTTGAACATGTAAACACTCTCACAATGAATCCATGCACAATTATAGCACAAAAATAATAGTATTATCTACCTAAAAAATATAGTATTATAAAATAATGGAAAAAAAATTAATAAATAAAAAAAATATCAGTTTAATAGAGAATGGAAATCAGTCCATGACATCTCACCACCTTCTTTTTTAATCCCCAGGGTGAAACACTAACAATGTTACATTACGAATTCTGTTGTTAATGGAGTTTATGTCAAGGTAACATCAATAAAGACTGTATATATGTAAAATATATAATATAAAGTTATGGTGTTAGTTCAAATTTATTTTCCCATGAAAAAGAATTTATGCCTGGGGATATTCAAAACATTTTTATTGGTCAATATAGACTCAAGAGGGTAAGGATTTTCAATGTAAATTCTTAACATAGGTTCACTGAGAAATTTATTTAGATGATTTCTGTACATGAAAATGATATTATAAAAATTTCAAGATATAGGATGTGTATTTGATCAAATTTATGATATGAATAAATTATCTTAATTAGATCATGTAGTTACCAATGGGCTAATACAGATGCATACGAGGAGGGGGGGGGGTGTAAATTAGGTGTGACCAATCTTTACCTAAATAAATTTCTATATTTTTAAAATCATTTCACCCCTTTAGTCTTTATAACCCATGTTTATGGTTAAATAATGTATGGATCTCATTCTTTTTTACCCAGCAGACTACAACCACATGCAATATAGAAATGTAAACAAAGTTCAACACATGGTATTTTTACAATGTTTGGCTCCAATGTGGAAAACCCACCCCTTACCATGTTCAAATCCTATTGAGACATAAATTATCCAATAATATCTAAATCACCAAATAAAAAATGTGTATAGGGGTTATATTGTAACTAATTTTAGACAATATTACACATATGTGGTTTACTATATTACACAAGTGAACAAGTATACTTTCATAGGTTATTTATAATCGTATCCCATAAGTTCTTCAATAACCTCCTCCTCTTGAAGTAGATATTAAAAATATCTATGAATGTATCTACACCCAAAATAATGATATTCTTCCTCTCATAGAGTCTCTTTGAATTCATTCAAGTCTTCAAGCATAACTCATGCAACTTGACCTCTGTTCAACTAGCTTCTCAATCATTGGAAGGATCAAAATGAAATATTAGAACATGTAAAGTAGGATAGTCACACCTTAGTTATTATTTATTATTATTCTTCTCTAAACACTATACGATAAGGTATAACAATTTATCATTACACCCTAAACATTGAATTTATATTTTCAACCCTTATTCTTATTCTTTTTTTTCTTTAAAAACTGGCATGTTACATAGGCTCGACACACTCTTGTTCTTCCTCTTCTTATTCAACACATAGTTGTTGTACAACTTCAACATGGACTCTGTTGCCTTATTATTTCTCTACGAAGGTTGAAATAGATGATTATATTTATTCTTCTTCAAGTTTTCCTCATTTATCTCAACATCACAGTTTGTTTACACACCCTAACCAGTGACACATAATTCTTTTTATATTTGTTCCTCTTTGAAATTATCATCTTTTCATGTACATGGCCAATGAAATTAAATGGATTATTTCATTTTTAATGTTTCATAAATAGAATACATGTTGAAAAATGAAACTTGTAACCAAAAAGTAGTATTATAAAATATCCATTTGTGGATTCCCATGATTTTACATGTACTTCTTTTTCAACTGAAAGAATATTCAGAGAATACCCTCATTAATTTCATCCCATGTGGCCGATTAAATTTTATAATTATTTTCTAGTAGAAATGAATTTATATTTATCATCAAGATTACACTAAGTGTCACACTTCAATTTCCACAGTTTTAGGAAAATCATACAGCACACATATCTTGTGTCATGGAACTCTCTCTTTCAGTATGAGTGCTACTTCATGAAGACTTATAAAAACATCGGTTTGATTCTACATAAAACAAAAACTAAACACTTTTAATCATTTATTATTATTAAATAAATCATTTCATAAATGATTTAATCACTGTCGAATAACTCAAAATTTCATGTGAATTCATTGGTATTATTCTTAAAAACCCAATAAATTCTTTTAATATTCCCTTGATACCTTTATCATGTGGATGTTCTCATGGTTGATCTTATTCTTTATGAAATGAGAATCATAAACTAATTTTTTTTATTAAATCAAAATAAAACTATGATATTTTAGACTTTGAGGAGTGGATCAAACATTTCCAGATTTAAATTCCTCTTTAGAGTAAACAATTATAGAGGACTTGATTTTTTCTTTTCCATAGAAATCATAAAAATTATTTAAATCAAATATCATACATGGCTTGAAATATCACATGATATTTAAAATATCACAAGGGATAAGATTTGTCAAAATATAGAAAACTAAAATATCATATGATCCATTAAAAATATTGAAGATCCTTTTTTATGTTTTTGTTTTTAAAAAGTTTTTTTTGTTGACAAGTAACTTTTTGTAAAGAATGTTTTTGTAAATCATGTGAAAGATGTGTTATTAGAATTATATATATATTTTTTGAGAAGTTTCTGAAAATATGGATGAATAAAGTGTTTTAAAATTTTTGTGATCAGATGATCCATTAGACACAGTTCGTTCGACATCATTTTTATTAGAAAGTATGATTTTGTATGAAGATGAAAATCACTGGACACATTTTTTTTTGGAAATTCAGAAGTTACTGAAACTTGAAAAGTTGGGAAGTTGTTAAAATTTCAAAAATAATTCATATGATACTTTGATGTTATTTTATGTTCCTAAAATATCATGGAAAAATCAGAATATAAGCATAAGTTTTTATAAGAAAAGAGAAATGATTTTTTTGAGTTTCAAAAATTTAAGTCTCATAGAAATAGAATATAGGATGGAGAAGTTTCTAGATATCTAGAAGTAAAAATTTGATGAAGATTAATAAAATAAAAAGTTTATGATCAGATGATGTTCATTAGACACACTTTATTAGATACGAATCATTAGATGTTTCTTTTATTAGAAAGTTCAGTTTTATAGTTTTTGATTTTTGAGTTTTTGTAGTGTTGAAAATGTGAATGAAATACGCAAAGTCTCAAGGGTTATTTTTTGAATATCTGATAAAAAAAATGGGAGAGATAATATTTTATATTAACCAAAAATATGAGGATGTTTAATGTTACATCACCAGATATAAGTTGATCGAATGAAGAAGTTGTTGGAAGATAGACAAAGTTTGAGTTTTATGTTGGAAAGACCTGATCGGACATGAGGTAGTTTCTAAGTCTATATAAAGGGAATTTTTTATCCAAGGAATCAGATTTAGATCATCGTATTAAGATTTTTTTATAAATTTGGATGTGTTGTGGTTGATGAGATCATGCAGTTTTCAATAATATGAAATAAGAATAAGATTCATCAGATGATCTTTTAAAATCGACAAATAATCAAATGTAGAGTTCCTTAGGATATAGTACAATCAGAATAAAGAGATGATAAATAATATGATCAAATAGATAAAGTGCATGAAAATGTGATACATATAGAATTTTCCACTTGACATGCATTGCAGGTTTTTAGAGCCTTTAGAAGTTGAAATAATATAGTCAATAATTTTTAGTTATCCTAGAGAATCAAATCAAGCGCCAATATATTTCTTTTTGTTTTTAGTGGGTCAAGAGAAAATTATGTGAGATATTTTTATTGATTTAATAACATCAGACTATAGCAAGTGAGGTTTACTCGGCAGATTTTTTTATGAAATTTTAAGAGAATTTTTTTATTTCATACCAAGGTCAAAGTTATGAAGTTATGAAGTAACATTCCATTGGATGAGTGTTTTGTAAGAAAATACATTAGACAATTTTTTTTAAATAGATCCATCAAATAGATCTTCTTTCAGAACTTTAAAATTTTATAAAGATAAGAAAAGTTGAATACATTGAAGCTCCAAAGAATTCAAGAATATTTTAGAAGACTCCATAATAGTAGAGAATAATTGATAAGTGGTCAAATGAAGCTTAAATGAACATGAAATTTGGATGTTTGGGATTTGAGTAAGTGGGAAAAAGAAATTGGTTTCCTGCTCTTTCCTTAATCAAATCACCTATAAATAGAGGTATAAATTAAATCATATTTGGTTTCTATTAACCTATGTATAAAAGATGATATGCTGCTGATTTGGTGTCTAAAATAAGTTTCCAACTGAAGTTGTTTTGTGTTGAAGAAGAGTTTCTATATAGAGTATTCTAATTAGGATATTAAACAAAGGAAAGTTAGATTATCGAATAAAGAGAATCAGACTGAGGGAATCGGTCCAAGTTTTTGAGTAGATGTTTTAGAATCTTAGTTTTTTTTAAATAATAAGATAATTTTTTTATTCAAGTATAGATTCAAAAAGGTAATTTGTACTGAGTATATCAGACTGAGGCCATCAGATGCAGGCACATTAGATATATTTTTTATATAAACCTTTGTAAAACAGAATGTTTTAAAGTTATATTTACTATTGTAGCTCAAAATTTTGTAAGAATTTTTTTTAAACTGGTGATAGTTAGTATAATCATTCCTAGAGGTATATAGAAGGTGTCTAATGGGAGTTGACACAAGTTTCATTCACTTATTCATAATAGCAGATTTCTATGGACCCATGGGAGTGGCTATGGAATGGATATAGATTCTCACACTGAGACCAAACCTTTTAAATCATGTATTAATTATTTATTTTTCTATTTCTTCATGCACTTGAGTTTTCAAAATTTTTATAAGGAATAAAATATAACAAGTTACAAGGGTTAAGTTTCCTAAAGTAAAAGTTTGTAAAATGGAAACAATCAATTCAAACCTCCCTTATGAGTTCTTCTATGATCCTTTGGAACTTAAAGTGGAATCAGAGGGAGGTTCCCCTATTGAGTCCTTATCATGCAAATTAAAATTCTATCCATAGTATATGAATTCCTACCTTTGACAGAAAAAATTATCATGGGTGGAAAAATAAAATGATTCCTTATCTTCTATCACTTGTCTTGGATGTTGTTGATGATGCTAAAATTGGTTTTACACACATTGAGAAATATTATCCTATTGATTTTACTAATGAAATAAACATTATATTGTATTGAAAAGCTAGAAATTTTATTCTTATGTCTCTATTACAAAATGTTTATATGAAGGTGATGAGTCTCAAAAAAGAAATGATTATATGGGACATGGTTGAAAGTATTTTAAAAGGGAATACTAAATTAAAAAAATAAAAGTTAAAAAATTTGGTGCAGCAATATTTAATACAGAATATTGAGATATGAATAAACAATTAACATGTAATTCACCAGATTTAATGAATTTTTTTTCAACATCATAGGTTTCTGAGATGTCTTAGAATATTCTAGAACTGTGAAGAAACACATGAGAAACTTTATGAACATGTTTGATTCTAAAATGTATAATCTATAAGAAAAATATTATTTATCACTTGATTAATTTCATAAATTTCTTATTTATTATGAAATGATATAATATATAATATTAAAAAAATAATATTAAAGATGAAATGGCTTTTAAAGATGTGAGAAAGATAAAAAATTCAAGATGTTGGAGATATTGATCCTTGTGATTCTGAAGACAAGGAGGATGATGAGTTGAATGAAAAAAATCCCATCTCTTATCTTGAAGAATTATCAAATAGGAAGGGGAAATTATAGAGGAAAAATTCCTTTCAAATGTTTTCAGTATGGTGAAATCAATCATTTTTCTATGAATTTACCCAAAAGGAATGTATTTAAATTCAAAGATTATTCTAAGGAAAAACATCAGTGGAAGGATTTTGATAAAAATTATAAGAAATAAAGTAAGTTAACTAATGGAAATAAGTTTTCTGGAAACATAAAAAGCATGCTAAGTAATAAATTCGAATCTAAATTAGATGATATTGATTCATTAGAAGATGAAAGTTCAAAAATAATCATAACCTTCTTTGAAAATATTGAGAAAAAGGAAGATTAAAACAAAGAAGAAGAATAAGGTGAAGAATATTACATAGATTATCATCTCAGATCAGAACTTTTTTCATGTATTGAAAAAAACAGAACTCTAAAGAAAGAAATCAGAATGATAAAGAAAGAAAGTTGAAAAGTTATTGAAAGAAGAGAAGATATGAGTATGTCTGATAGAGATTACACCAGCCCCTTAGAAGCATGAGTAGAACTAATTATTTATGAATGAATCTATTTTCTTATATATATATGAAATATTGATTTCATATATATTTTTTAAATTCTACTAAGGTCCGTAGGGTTACACAGTTAGGACCTTAGATAAGAATTAAGTTTTGGATAATTTTTTTTGTTCCAAAATGAAGAGAGTTCGAAGAAACCATATAAAAAAGTGGCTTTGTATATATTCAAAAATACTTGTGATTTTTTTCATTAAGTACTTGGGGATTTAGTGAATGTCGAATATTGTTGGAAGTGCACTAAAATAGGCACCACCACATCATGTTGGTTCATGTGATGTTATGTTCTGCAACTGAGATCACCATTTCCATGCATATAATACATGTGGTTGGAATATTCTTTCCCACATGGTTTTACTTCATATATGAATAATGAGATGGATATTTTGGATAATGAACCTCATTTACTAAAGTGTCAAATAAATTAACAGCATAAGACTATAACATATGGGTTCCATGGGATGGAACCCAATATGTTATGTTATGTCTGATTACCTTTATTCAATGAAGAGAATTGATGATTTCTATATAATAGGATGTGATCCTTTCCTATTGGGAGTGTGAGATACTATTGATCAATAACTGATACTCTCTTCTTCTTGAAACACTATTCATCATACAGTGAAGGCATTAAAACCCATTTGGGAATTTGGGAGTCATCATGAAATGTTCATGGATCCAATGGCCAGTGTTACCCTCTCAAAGGTACGAAAAATATGTATAATTCTCCCCATTATAATTATCAAGAACATTCCATCAAATAATAATATGGAAGTTGATGATATATGGTAGTTTGAGTTACACCGTTTTATTTTCTATTTTTTGAATTTAATTGTACATTTGTGTCTTTGGAGATAAATTCTTTTGTGTTTGGGTTTGATTTCATTTCTATGGGTCATATTATGATCTAATGAAACCTATGTAATAGGGTGTTTACCTTAATATATGGCTAGTTATTTCCAAATTATAAGAGGATATTAATTCTAGAAACTAGAGATAATAATTAATTAATAAGAAAATCTATCAATCCAATTTGGGTCCACTATATGGATAATGAAATTAAATAGTCTCAAAATGACTTATGAGTTGAACCATTGTATATTCACCCCATTATAAAAATAATAAAATGATTGAAATTTAAATTCTAGTTTAATAACTTGGTCGAAATTAAGAAAAAAATTTATCAACTTATCCAAGAAACATTATAGACTCTTAATAAAGTATTTTTATCAACATGAATTTTATTTTTAAGGTACTCTAATATGTATGAAATTATGAAAAATGTAGTTTCATATAGACCACATTTCATTTTATTTATTGATTTTAGGATTTTTTTTCACATGAAATATACTAATGGGAAAATTATTTTACACACACATATATAAATAATAATAATCAAATATTTAAATAGTGTAGAAGTTTTCAAATTATCCAGGAGTCACATCCAAAGTGGTTTGATTAGTGCACTCCCATCAATTTTAGTAGAATATATACGAGTTGGCTATGTTAGTACATCAGAATCAGTTTCAAGTACAAAGGCAAACCTTTATATCATATTATTCTTATTAATCTAGTTTCGGCTTTTAGAAGTTTATAAGCTTCATTTTTTGTGTGCTTGGTCACATTTGTTACATGAAATTATAGGTTCACATAGATAAAAAAAGATATTATTATTTTGAAATAAATATATAAATAGTTTTTATTATTTGGATTAGTGGAAGGAACCATGGTATAATTTAAAATAATAAGTAGCTTGCTTTTATATTTATCCAAGAAAATAATTTAATCATAGGAAACTATATGCAGTTGATGAATCCAAGGCTATAGAATCTTAAGATAATGATATATTTTTACCTATTTTATATTAGAAACTTATGGTATCCAAAAATGATTCATCAAGTGTAGAGTTGTAATTCCCTTTCCAAGTTTATGTTTCATTTATTTTAATCAAAGGTCATGGATGATGTAATATTGAACATCTCATTTATTATGTATTTTTTAAATATTAAATTAATACAGTACATTCCATTGTTGATTCTATTTTAGGGATGAGGTTATTATATATGTTTCTTTTTCAAGGTCTTTACAAATTACATTTCATTTAATTATTTGGATATTTTAACCATATATTCATTTTTTTGTTATATATTTTAGATGAAAATAGTTTCCAAGGTGTTGTATGATAACATTTTTTTTATTTTTAAAGAGTCTGTAAAAAATTGGATAACCAATGAGAGAACATGTGAAAATCATTATATTTGTTTATTCTGATGAATTTTATTTATAAAATTTTATATAATTTAATTTAACAAATAATATGAGAACATACCCATAATTTATATAATAAGGTTCAATAATTTTTTAACCATCAAGATGAGTTTCACTACTTATATGGTTATATAGGAAGGAATTTCCAATACATATGAAGTTTATTAAAAAGTGTAATATCCTAAACACTAGGTTATATTCTATTAATTAAACTATTTAATGATACACATGAGTGAATGTGTTGTTTAATTATTTAATAAAATTATCGATGTTTTTAGATCATTTTGAAGACTCAATAAGGATAATAAGGATGTTGAGATAATAAAGAAATCTTTAGAATGAATTTACCATTGTACAGTAAAAATGTTTTGGAAAATGAAGAGTGAGATATATGTAATGTTTGGAATATATTGTTACTTTAAGTTATGTACACATTTAAATTACAATATCCTACAATAAAAACAAGGAGGCCAAGAATAGTCTCCTGATCCCTAAAACCCATAAATAATCACAAACCTGAACTAAATAATTTAACACTCTAACTACAATAATTCCAAAAAAACCAAGGGAGAAACTAAACTATCTAATATGATAAAATCAATGTCTCTAAAGGCTAAAATTTGTTCATGTGAAAGGTGAATAGAGGGGCCACATGACTATGTAAGTCTAGAAGGACCATCTACAAAATAGATGAAACAACATGTCATCATAAAGGGCCCACCCAAGACTAAAAAAAACACACCCAATTCCATGTTAATCATGTGACATCATCTATTTGAGAATTTATGACCACCTTGAGGCAAAGATCTTAGATATAAAGTATCATAAAGATCACCCAAGACCTTTCATCATTTTAAAAATCATAACTACCATCACCATGATATCATATATGTGGCTATGGTGAAGAAGTGTACAAAATGTATACCCTCTCTGGTAAAGGAAAGTACATGATATATATTGTGAAAAAACAAAGAAACAAAACATAAGGAAAATAAAAATATAAATAAAAAAACAAAAACAAACCATAGGTTTGAAAATTATATCCTTTAACCTCATTATACTGATTGAATTAAAAATTTTGAAACCTAATCCAATACCTCACTATTTAATTAAAATTAACATGAATAACCCTCAACCATATCATCTCCATATAATTAGTTCCATCTTAAATGTAAATCAAGGTAATCAATATATCATAATACTCTTTTATTGGAGAACTACTGGAAATAGAAAAATAAATTCATGAAATAGAAAAATAAAATAGGCCTCCCACCACATCTTCAGTTGAATGAACATTATGAAATACTACATTTGGATAGAAAACCCTCACACACCTATGATGAGACAAAAAATAACAGTCTTTTTAAAACTATTCATGTACATCAACTGATACCTTGATTTCAATCAAACGTTGTATTTAAGGGAAAAAACTAAAAACCAATCAAACTAATAACATTAAAGCATCCTGAATACAATATAACTCCCAAAAACTTAACTATATAATCTATGAATATCAAAATACCCTAAATAAGTAGATAAAAATATATAAACCTAGACCTGTATAGGTTTGATGGCCATACCATATCCAAACCACTAGTCTCACCTCATCTTGGCCTGAGGAAGATGACATATCCAAAGCACCAACATTTGAAGTGATTAGTACTTAGTGTTGAAATTCAATCTCTAATATTCTGAAACCATGCATTATCCATAATAGGGATGATGTAGGTTACAAATCCATATTTCCATAAAACCTCAACAATAATGCACAAATCACTACTCGACTATAGAGAAATTCCTTTATGAATAATTCTAGAAAAAAATGCACCAAAGTGTGTGGTGTGTTATAGAAACCACTATAAGAATAAAATCACTATCATGAAAAGGGAGAAAAATTTATAAATCATTTAAACAAATATGAAACAAAAACTACCAAATTAAAAACACACACAACACAAAGAACTATATGAAAGAAATAATAAAAATGAGGAATACAACTGATCCATGACCTAGGAAACGGATTTGGGAGGATCTTTTCCCATATAGATAATGTGTGATGAGAGATAATATATGAACCACCATCTCTAAAACTCACCATGATGATTTATAAAGTATCTTTGTGGTCTAATAGATGAGAGTAAAGATATAATGGACTAAATATCATCCTTATAAAAGGATCCATTGTAAAGAAATTGGGAAACCAAAATTAAATCATTAGGAATATAATTATGGAATATGAGTGATTAAAATATATCACTTATAGAAAACAAGTTAATGTGTGGAAAAGTGAGGATTCACTGTAATATTTCATTATAATATTTTAAATGTAACAAAATTGGACAAATCACTAAAAGATATATAATAGGACATAGACAGGAAGACAATGATAATGATTTTAAAATAATAAAGAAAAAAATTTCCTTCTAAGAAGATCAATAAAATTGGATTTTATAGGAAATATAGAAGAAGCCTATTTCATAAGAGAGGTTATATAATAAATAATGATGGTGATTGAAACACCTTGTGATTTTCGAATATATTTTTCTCATATAATTTTTTTTATTCATTCGATATATTATGATGCATGAAATCCTTAACTTTAGTTATTAATGAAATACATTATCAAAATGATAAAATAAATTATTTTATAAAATAAAAATGGATATAATTCACATAATAAAAAAATCTATAGAAACTGTTTTGAAATGTATTGTGGAATTATATATTTTTATTAAATTTAATACTTTTGAGGAATGATATTAATAAAATTTATTGATTAAATAAAAAATAAATCAATATAATCTATGGAATAATTAAGTAATAATATGAAATACTAGATTAATAATTCTCAGATAAATCAAAATTCCTTGTTTAAAAACATTATGTTATTTATATATGTTTTTATTTAGAAGAAATTTTTTCTTACTTTGGGTATTAAAGTTATGGAATAGTTTTGTTTATAAATGTAGAAAAAAATTAATGATCACTCATATATTTATTATCAATTGGTTAGAAATATAGATAAAATAATTTGTAGGTAAAAATAGAAATTTTACCTTAATAAATTACATTAATCACTATTAATGAATGATCTTAATGAAATGTGTAGATGATATATTTTATCAAATAAATTAACATACATCTAATTGTTTCACTTAGCTCAGAATTATAAGAGAATAATTTTTGAACTTAAAGATACATTTTTTTTCTAAAAATGGGTTTTATGCATTTTGTGAATGGGTATTAAAATTAATTTATGCCATGTTTAAAAATTTAATTTGATAAAATGGTTTCTATATTTGGAATCATCATGTCAAATTTTTTTATAAGATCAATTTAATTTTTGGTCATAAGAATATGTTACCTAGGTAAAAATATAGTCATTTTAGTTAAGGTTAAATATGATAAATTTTTAAAATAAGATATATGGACACAATATCACTAAAACTTATCTAAATATAATTTTATAAGTTTATTTCAACCATACCTTATCAAATATTTTAAAACTTGTCCATTTTGTTCCACTTTCCTCTAATAATTTCATTTATTAAACTCCATTTATATTTTCTCCTCTAATTATCTTTTGTGTTTACATGTCATCTTACTATTTACTTCTATTTTGGTTTAAGAATCAACAGAAAAGAAATATTATAATAAAAATTTAACTTATATATTATTTTATATCAAGAATATTTTTCTTTCATATCCATATTATTTATATTATTTCAAGAATGTTCTTCTTTTTACTCCAATGATCATTTAAGGTCATTTTAAACTATCTTTGACTTTATTTACAAGGGTTTTAAAAGGAATATTTTTACCTTTTAAGTATATTTTAGTTTGAATTTATTTGAAATTATGTTTAAAGAATGTTATTTTTAATGTTTACGTCTTGAACAATTCTTCCCACCACCATTCCATTTCTTCATTATGAAGATTCCTTTACAAGTCTCCATGTGTTTTATAGGAAAATTATATTCCTATTGTTATATAAATTTTTAGTTTTTAAAGTGATCAATTTTTTTTTCTATTCTTGATTTTCAAAGTATATTTTTTATGACTTTATAAAATTTTTTTTCATCTATTTCAATATCCATTAATGATAATTATGCTTTACTAATTATATGATCAAATGATACCATCTACCTTCTTTCTATGGATGGATTATCATGATGTTTTGTTGAAATTGTCAGGAAAAACATTTCTTTTCCATTAGTAAATGAAGATATAAAGTAATAATGAATTATCTTATGTTCTTATAGTATAAATATGTACGACTTATCATTATATTCTAGTGTATTTTTTTAGTCCTCCAATGGATTGGGTATTGTTTTATATATCATGAGGTAAAAGTGTACATGGGCGGTCATCCTAAGACCAAGAGGGTACATGGGTGGTTAGCCCAATCCCTAAAGGGTATGAAAGTGGATTTCTCAAGAATGGTATACAATGAATGTATTGATTGGAAGAATTTACATATAAATTATATGATTATTTTTATGAACAACTTTTATACCATACCATTATGACATATTATCATGACTATTATGCTCTCATGGCACATGGTTCTTTGATTTTACACACTCTTATGACATATTCTTATGCCTATGTTATGCTATCATGGATCACGAATCTTTTATTTTATGCACTCTTGTTAATCATGTATTATGTTATGCCAATTATTTATTACATGACTCATTATTTTAGATTTATATATTTAGTTATGATATTTATGTTATCATACCCTTATGATCATATTATTCTCACTTATGATCTTAAAATGTTATCTCCCATGTTTACCCTTACTGAGAATCTGATCTCACCCCTACTTATGTTTATATTTCAATAGGTTATGAATAAGCATATTAAGTATGATAAATCTATAAGGGTACCATGTGAGAAGAATGTTTTTGGGAAATATTAAATATTTTTTATAAATTATTTGTTTATGTATCTTGTCTCCAAAGACACTAAACCTTTATGGTTATAGAGCATGTATTATTGTAAGATTCATTTAATGTTTTTCTAAAATGATCTAATATTTATGTATATTATACTTGAGTTACCATAATTGGTATCAAAGTTGGGTTTAATTATTTTTAGGGATTAGGTTGTGAATAATAAGAGGTTAAAACCTAAATAAAAATATAAAAATTATTATGAACCTAAAGAGTGATAGGTGAAAATGAATCTATCATAGTTCAAGGAATCCTTGGATTTATTTTCTTTATAATATGATTTCATAATCTAATTATTTATTGTTTCTCACACCGACTATTTTGGTTTAAGTTAATGGATGGAACTATGAGGAATCATGTGAACAATGAATGTGAACCAATTAAATGACCTTCCTCATGAGAAACTAAATGGAATTAGAGGTGTAATGTAAAATATTATAGTTATGATCACCAAAATATATAAAGATATGAAAAATAATGTGAAACATCTCTAATTTATGAATGACCAATAGAAGGAAAAACTCACCATTGAGTCTTTTATGTAGAAGCCTTTATTTCGTGGATTTTCTGATCCACTAATTACCGAGTAATGGATAAATGTAATAGAAAATATATTTTATGATATCCAATGCCTAGAACAAGAAAAGGTTGTTTTAGCTATGTATAATTTGTAAGGTTAAACAAATCAATGATGGACTCTTTTCAAGAATATATGGCATGAGGAATAATTTTACTCCATGACATGGGAATCATTTAAGATTGTATTTTTCAATGAGTATTATCCCTAAAATATTTACAGTAAAATGGAGAGATAATTATTGTAATTGAAGCAGAAGGATGGAGAATCCATTAGTTTCTATGAGGAAAATTTCAAAATACTTTCAAGGAATGTTTATCAATTTCTCATCGTCCCTAAAAGTTAATTTTACTAATTCTTTAGTGGCATAAAACCAATCATCATAAAAGAATTTTATATAAGTGAATTTTATAGCCATGAAGAAATAAATCAATGTGCACTCAAAGTAATAACGGAGAAGGGGGAATCTCATTATTCTATTGGTTTTGGGGACAAGAAGTGAAAAATGAATTTTTTAGGAGATTCAAATTATAAAACCCATGGAGAAAAGGAAATTAATCCTCCTTTATATTAAACATATAGAAATAAGCCTGGGGTAAACTATTTTTAAGGGATAGGTAAATGATTAAAGTGTATAATAAAATAACATCAAGCACATGAATTCTAAGAAGATATGGCTAAAAATAATTCTAAATTAATTATACCACCCACACTCTAATGATTCAATTATAAAGTGTATGTGCATTATGTTAACAACTGCCTAAAACCAAAGGTCAATGATGATAATTGAAATCAATAACCTCCTCATATAATGGAAAAAGGGAATTCCTATGTGGTAATAACTCTTAAAGTGGGTCATGATAACAAAGTGGTGAAAGGTACACTAATCATCCACTCTAAAACTAAAAATGTCTCATTTGATTCATGTTCTAAATTCTCTTTTATATCTAGATAATTTTATAAGGGTATCACATCAACACCCAAAAAATTATATATTGAATTATCAGTGAAAACTCCCAATGGTATGGCAATTTCATCTCAATTATATAATTACCCTCTAATATAAATTTGTGAGAATGTTCTTCCTTCATGTCTTATTATCCCCCCTATAATTATATTTGATGTGATTTTAGACATGGATTGTCTCTCTATATATAGATCTCATATCAATTATAGAGGAATGAAAGTAACATTTGACATCCCAAATCAACCTATGACCATATATTAGTGTAAGTATGAATATGAAATTATAAATGAAATTACCTATATTATATGGGTCTTAATACCTACTCATGAGGAGTATCTTATACAAATGGTTTGGGAAAAAATAAACCTTGAAGATAATATCATTGTATAAGAATATGGAATTGTATTTCTTAAAGAGTTATCTAGTCTTACCCTGAACATTGATGTTTAATTTTCAACAAAACCCATACTTTGTGCTATATTTATTTCAAATACTCTTTATAAAATATCCCCAATTGAGTTACAAGAATTAAAGAAGAAAATATATGAGAATTTATATAAGAGATTCATATGCCCTAGTGTTTCACCAGAGGGTGAAACTATTATTTCTATTAATAATAAATATGTGTAAATACATATTTTCATTGATTACAATGAACTTAACAAGACCACTATCATGAACAAGTATCCTATACCCCATATTGATAACTTGGTTGAACAATTGTGCAGAGATCAATACTTCTCAAATATTTACCTTTGATCTAGATATTATTAATTAAGGGTCAAAATGGAGGATATACCCAATAAAAAAATTCATAATAGGTTAGGACACTACAAATTTATAATGATTCCATATTGATTAACCAATTTCACCTCTACCTTTATGGATCTAATGAATATAGTCTTTAGAGTTATCCTTAATCAATTTTTGTTATTCTTTATAGATGATATTCTTATATATTTGAAGATCAAGGAAGATAATCAAGACCGTATAAGCATTATATTTAAAACCTTGATAAAATAGAAACTACATGAATAATATTTAAAATGTGAATTATTTCTATAGAAAGTATTATTATTGGGCATTCTAATCACAAATGATGGCATATCCATGGATCCTTAAAAGATGGAGGTTATTTAGAAGTGAAATAGACTAACCACTATGATTGATATTTTTAGTTTTCTAATATTGGATGGTTACTATCAATGACTTGAGAGAAATTTATCATAGATATAAAATACATCAACTAAGGTGATGTAGAAGGGAGCCAAGTTCCTTTTGACATAAGAATGGGATGAAAATTTCAAGGTTCCAAAAAGAAGGTTAGTTGTTTCACCTATTTTTACACTACCCTATAACGGAGAATGGTTTTTGATATACAATGACACATCAAATAAATTATTATGATGTGTTATAATAAAAAATGACTTGATGGTAGAATATGTATCATTCCAATTTAAGGTTCATGAGAAAAATTACCCGACTCATGATTTGGAGTAGTCGGTGATATTTTTTGCATTGAAAATATGGAGGCATTATATTTATGGTGATATGTGTGATATATTTACTGAACATAAAAGCATAAATTATATATTCATATAAAAAGAGTTTAATATGTTCCAAAATAAATGGTTGGAGATGATTAAAGATTATGACTCCTCAATATATTACCACCGTGTGAAGGTGAACAAGGTGGATGATGCTCTGAATATGAAGGATCACTACACCACATATGTGATGAGGATTTAAAAAGATCCAATACTTATGTATTTATAGTAGATAATCCATTAAATCACAATGAAATGTGATAAATCATATATTTATCAAATAAATGTTCAACCATCCATCTATGCGAATATTAAAGAGGAGCAGAAGAAGAATTTGGGGTTGTAAAAGAAGGTATGAAATGTTCTAGATTTTAACCTTGACTGTGATGGAGTGGTAAAGTTAATTACATGAATATGTTACCATTTAATAAGAAAATTAAAAAAAATGATATATTAGATTAAGAAAATTTGTCATCATTCTTTATCCATACTAGATGTACAATGATGTATAGAGATATCAAAGATAATTTCTGGTGTGACAACATGAAAAGGGATATTCCAAAGTATTTATCTTGATTCCTGATATGTCAATTTATTAGGGTTTAATGTAATAAGTATAAGGGTATGACAAAACTATTTCCCATATCTATAAAGAAATGGGAAAACATCACCATGGATTTATTCATAGGAATCCCCAAGACATTTAAAGTTTATAACTCTATTTGGGCTGTAGTCAAACACCTTACTAAGTCATCACTTTTTATTTCAATTAGAGAATATTTATAACTTGATCAAATTTATAGAAATACATTAAAAACGTGGTAAGGTTTCATAGAGTACCACTCTCAATTATATTTGAGAAAGATTCGAGATTTAGCTTGATGTTTTAGGGAAGTATTCAGTAATTTTATAATACGGAGTTGAACATTAGCACTACATATCATCCTCAGATAGATGGTTAGTCTAATAGGACCATAAAAACCCTAAAAGATATTATGAGATCATTATCTATATATTTCATAGGTGTTTGGGATCAAAACACTTCTTTAGTTTAATTTTATTTCAACAATAACTTTCAATCAAGTATTTAGATAGCTCCTTATGAATCTCTCTATAGCAATAAGTACATAACTACAACATGTTAGGATAAAGTTAGATAATGAAATATATTAGGACCTAAGTTAGTTGAGGAGATGGAATAGAAAGTTAGATCCATTCAAAATCACATCATAGAATCTTAGAGTCAATAAAAAATTTATGCTAACAATAATCGGTGTGATATAGAGTTTGAATTTGGTGACAAAGTATTTATATATATATCTCCTTGGAATAAAGTTATGAGATTTAGAAATAAGGGGAAGATAAGCCCTAGATATATCGGCCCCTTTAGGATTTTTGATCATATCGGGATGGTATCTTATCACTTGATGATTCAAAAAAAACCTTTCCCAAGTCCATGATGTGTTCTATGTATCACTTTTGAGGAAGTACGTACCTGATCCTTCACATATACTAAACTTAGAGGTAGTATAGCTAGAATATGATCTATATTATAAGGAATAACAAGTGGTGATTATAGATCAAATAGATAAGTTTTTTTTGAATTAGAACCACCCACTTAGTCAAAATTTTGTGGTAGGATCAAAATTTTTAGGAAGCTACATGGGAACATAAGGATGTAATGAATAAAAATTATCCTTTGTTGTTTTTATCAGAGTAATGGAATTCTAATCTCTAAATTCTTATAAGGGGGTAGAATGTAATTCCCTATGATTTCAAAATATATTTTCCTATTAAAAAATTTCAATTCATTCAATAGCTTATGATTCCAAAAACAATTAACTTTAGTGAATAATGAAATAATTTATGAAAATGATAAAATAAATGTTTTTATAAAATAAAAAGGGGTTAAATTCACTTAAGAAAACAAATATATAGAAATTATTTTGAAATGTTTTGTTGAATTATGTATTTTTGTTAAATTTAATACTTTTGATAAATAATATAACTAAAATTTATTAATATAATAATAAAATCACTTAATGACATCCATGGAATGGTTAATGGTCTTTTGTAAAATATTATAGAGAGGCTCGAACTTATGAATGATCCACTAAATGTTTCTCCATAAATAGAAATATTTTTTTCCCAATAAAATATTTATTTATTCCTATAATCACTGTGACTATAACATAACCCAAAAACTGACTCATTTTACTGAATATCATTATGTCAATCTGTTGTAATCACACACTATGCCAAAATAAGCCTTTAGTAGTAGTTTTTTCATAGCAGTTTTGAAAACTGATGCTAAATGTTTTCCCAAAAAAAATTAATGAAGGTTTTTTAGCAGTGGTTTTTAAAACTTCCAATAATTGTTTTTAAAATTTTTTATGATTTTTGTTTCAGAAAAAAATATTTTTTTTGCGGTGATTTTTTTAAAAAATTGACGGGAAATAGCGACGGTTTTTAAAAAAGTGGCACTAAATTAAAGGGAATTAAAAAAACATACTTGATTATGATTTATGATTTGTTATTTTCTATCATATATAGTTTATTATTTCTATTTTTAATTAATTATAATTGGTAAATTAATAAATATTTATAATTATTAGTTAATAATAATTTGAAACTTGTAATAAATGTTCAATAATATGAAAATTATACTTCAACATCAATTAACCATAACTTTTGATACGAGAGTCCATTTTTCCTCCACAAACAATCAAACAAAAGCTTATGAAATGAACAAAAACCGCATTAGATATAAATTTTTTCATAGTTAAAAGAATAGAATTTATTATCATTTCAAGAAAAGTAGAAAATTGAACTTGAACTTCAAACGGTCATAAATATAGATCATGGTGTATGTTTGGGATCTACCACATATTAAATCGAAGCCTACGATGAGATCTATTCCATGATGATAAATAATTTCTAAGTTACTTTTTTTGAGGTAAAAATATGCCCTGAAGGCCTAAAAAACTGAGTTTTAGTCGGGGTATCCCAATTTTTTTAACATTGAATAGAAATTCATTATCGATTAAGGGGGTTTTATTGTATTTTTTATGGGAACTAAATTTATTCTCAAGGATTACTTTCATAGTGATATTATGGTTTTTAATTTTTATCATTTTTTCACAATGTAGTTTTATTTATAATTAAATATATGCATATTTTTTTATATTTACTTATAATAAATCACTTGTATAAATACATATTTACATTGAAATGTATTTTTAAACATATAAACCATATGAAAATGAATATTTTTTATCCATTTCATTTAAAATAAATAATTATTAATTTTATTTACCAAATAAAAATGCATTAATTTGTATATATATACATATATGAGTAATATTCAATTATATATTTTAGAGTGTTTATGTTTATATATTTTTATATCATATATGTATATATATATAGAAATATTTATATTTACTGGTGTTTATATATGTATTTATATTAATATAAAGTTATATACCTGAGTGTGTTTATATATATTTATATAACATAAATGTTTGTTTATATATATTTATGTAAATTTTGTTATATGTATATATATTTATAGATATTTATACCCATTTATTTTATTATTATTTTATTATTTTATTATTTTATTATTAATTATTAATTATTAATCATTAATTATTGATTATTAATTAATTATTTAATATCGATTTATTATTTATTGATTTATTGATTTATTATTAATTTATTTTAAACAAATATTTAATATTTATTTATTATTTAATATTTATTATCATTTATTATTATTTATTATTTATTTATTTTTATTATTTATTGATTATTGATTATTTACTTATTTATTTAATATTTTATTATTTAATATTTATTTATTTATTATTTATTTAAGATTTAATTATTATTTATATATTAATTTTTCATTATTTATTTAATATTTAATATTTAATATTTATTCATTATTTATTATTTATTTAATATTTAATTATCATTTATTATTTATGTATTATTTATTTATTAGTTATTTATTATTTATTATTTATTATGTATTTATTATTTATTATTTATTATTTATCATTTATTATTTATTATGTATTATTTATTATTTATTATTTATTATTTATTATTTATTATCATTTATTTTTATTCATAATTATTTATTTATGATTATTATTTATTGATTATTTATTTATTTTTTATTTATATAATATTTAATCATTCTTTATTTATTACATACTTATTATTTATTTAATAATTATTTATAGTTTATTTATTATTTATCTATTATATATTATATATTATTTATTAATTTATTATTTATTTATTACTTCTTTATTATATATTCATTATACATTCATTATTTATTATTATTTAATATCATTATTTGTTTTTTATTTGCATATGTATAAGTATATTACAGACTATTTACTCACCAAATGAAGAGCTTGCTGGATTGGTAAAGTCTTTATAGTATATCCAAGAGGCAAGGTGCTCAAATCTCGCCCAACACATATATTTTCCAGATTTATACATGGCAGGCATGACATGCATGGTAGGATAAATAATAAGTAAATAATAATAAGTAAATAAATAAATAATAAGTAAATAATAAATAATAATAATAAATAATAAATAAATAATAAATATGAATAAATAATAATAATAATAATAAAGAATAATAATAATAAATAAATAAATTAAGTAAATAAATTATAATAATAAATTAATTAATTACATAAATAAAAAAATTAAAAATAAAACAAACAAAAAAACCACCGCTAAATATTTAGCGTCGGTTTAAAATGCCACCAAATGAAACGTTATGAAATAAAAACATGCCACACAAAAAGCACCGTGAAATGATTCCCGACATACAAATACACGACGCTTTTTGAAAGCATCACACATCATTTAGCAGTGATTTAAACCACCACTGAATGCTAAAAAACCACCAAAAAATGCAATTTCTTTATAATGAAAATGATAGGAATGGGAGGGTGCTCTAATTTTTTCAGAGGGATTTAGATCTAGTGAGTGTAGTTCAACTATTGTTATAATTTCATAATGGATCCTTCAAAATTTTGAGTATTTTGCATTACCACCCTAATTTTTGCCTAAGTCAGATATGAAGAAGACTTAGCGGGTGAGACTTGGAATTTTATTAGGTCTCCCTTTGTTGGGTTTTCAACATAATGAGTCTTACACCTCTTTTTTTATTGCTCAATTTTTCCTAAATCACCCACAGTGCATGTCTAGTGTGTTGATACATGACTTTTACCCAAGGTTCCCTTTGTGGGTTTTCATCCTGGTGAGTAATGTGTATATTTTCATGGGTAGTTTAGAGTCTTTAAATCTAGACTAATTAAATTGGTGTATTAGGTTGAATAGATTTGACCATGAGTTATGGGATGATGAGTCAACTAGGGCTTGCTGGATGAGAATGTCTCAACATTCGTTAGCTACAAAAATGGGTAATTTAAGTCACAATTTTTTGATTTCTAGATCTGACACGTGATATAGGACAAGTATGCAGGGAATTAACGCAGAGTATGTTTGAGAAGGGGTTCTTAGCATGATATTGTTTGGGATTATGGATACATAAGAGGTTTCTATTGAGAATGAAGGTACCTATGGTTGATAGGCCTTTTGGGGGAGACTTATTCAGAGCCAAATTTATCCATATTATGCATATTTAAAATAAAGGTTTTCTCAGGAATCATACATTCTATCACCAATGGACAAGGAGATTATGAGGATTCAGATTTCTCAAGACCGCAGAGGATGTTTTATAAAGGAATCATGTCTAATAATGAAGGGAGCATCCGAGCTGTCACTTTCCGTGAATGAAAAACCAATCCTATGAAAATTTATTTTGTTTGTAAAGGAGGGGGAATTCTATTTTGACTATAAGCTTGAAAAGGTGGGGTCCTGGGAGAAATCTAGAACTTACTGTCATATCAAGGTTGTTTCCATGAATAGAGGAACACAAATTATTTTGTTTCTATAATAGCCAGTCCTAGAATAGATGATCTAGGTTTCACTACATGTATTGATGGAATGAGTATTAAGTCATACATAGTTCTTCAGGGTGATGTGTTGGATGAACAACACTAGGAGGAAAGGATCCTCCCTGATGAGGGTTGAGGAATCTTGCAGTTAATGTTGTGTGACCAAGATGTGTACCATGAATTTTAATGTCTTATGGTAAGGACATAGAGGGATAAAATTTAAAGTCATTTATATTTGACCAAAAGGTTAGTGATTTTCACTTTCATGGTGATCTGACCAATAATTTTCCATTATCCTTTAGGAATGAAGAGGGAAAATTATAAGCTGTAATCTGGGGAATTCCATTCCAAAAAGTGATATGAAGATGGAATGCAAGGAATGATCATGGACCATACTTGAAAATTGATTTAAAAAATAATGTTGTTAGGGATTATGGAGATAGAAGTGATCCTAAATATAAACATTATACTAATTGATAGGCCTTTTGGGGATGACTTATCTGAAGCTAGACTAGGGCGTATTAATGCATAGTCAAAACATAGCTGCCCCCGGTAATCACACATTCTATCATTGATGGTTATAAAATGATTATAGAGATCCAAATTTCCCTAGACATAGTGTTTGGTTTTTGGAAGGAAGGTTTCTAAGAATGGAGGATCATTTATTATCGAAATCACACAAGAATGGGGAGAAAAGTTTCCTATGTAGGTCTTACCCATATACAGGGCATGGGTTTATTATTATGGTTAGTCCCATGACATAGAGCCCAGACATTACTACATATCTAATCAAGACAAGAATCATTCCACACATAGTTCAAGGTTATATTACCCATGCTGATTGAATTTTTATATAGAGTGGGTGAATTTTTTTCTTTTAATATGATCTCATGAATGGGGTGAGAACCCATACTGAACCCTCCTATGAAGATCTAGCTCATATATAGGAGAGTGGGGGAATTTTTTATATTACAGATAGAAAATGATGTAGGATTCATACTTCCCTACATATCTCATCAAAGAGATAATCAATCCATACATATTTCTTAGATGGAGGGAGACCAACACCCATAATAGTGGTCTTTTAGATTGAGGGACACAGTAATACACAATTTTACATCATGCAAGAGATGTCAACCATGAAATTTAACATCATGAAGAAATGATCTTTGGAGTTTCTTGTAAGGTCATGCATCTATGACCATTTTAACCATGACGTGAATTGAAATGCCTTGATTATACAGGGAAGCCTTTACCAAAAACCCTAATCCCAAGTGAGTTATGGTCAGTGTGAGAAACAAGGAGCAGAAAAGGTTTCATTCACCACACATAAGCGATTAAAAGTAAGGACATGGGGATTTTGATCATGTGGTGGCTATAACATTATGTAGGATTTGGGCATCACTACATACCTCACAAGGGTGAGAATTTATTCGTATCTAATTATTATGAATTCTTAATATAGAATAAGATGGAGGTTAACCATGCAGTTTAGTGTCATGATGTAAGGATGTATGGTGTCTTGTAGTTTTAGGCTGTATGACTAGGACCATAAATATGGAAAAGATGAGTGATGCAAGGCTTACTAGGTCAAGGATGTTATAACTTACTTTATATGTGAAGAAGGAAATTGTAAACCCTAATCTTGGGGGTTCTCGCATTATGAGAAGTGATATTGGAAAAGTATGAATGGAATGACCACAGACCATGTTTTAAAATAAATTTCTAGCATGATGTTTTTGGGGATTATGGATATAGAAGAGGTTAAACCTAAGGAAAAGGTTCCTATGATTGATAGGCCTTTTGAGGGTGACTTATGAAAAGCCAAACTGGGTAATATCAATTCATAGTGAAGAAGATGTGTCCTTACAAATCATAAATTCTATCCTTGATGGATGAGTATAGCATTTGGATATTCGAATTTTCCCAGGACAAGGAGTATGATGTGTGGATGGAATGTGTCTGAGCATAAGGAAGGAATTTGTACTGGCATTGGACATGGAGTTTGAAATCCCCTACTTAGACCAAGTGAGGGAGCATTTTTCATACTCTATGGCTGGGCCCAATACAAAGGATCTATAAATCACTACATATTCCTTTGAGATATTAATTAAGTCACAAGTAGTTCTAGAATGAGGTGTGGTGGGAGACTAATACCAAGAATTTTGATCCGCTCAAGCATGGACTGAAATGTTATTCTTTTTTATGTTGTACAATAAGTAAGTGAACCGTACAATTTTACATCATGTGGAAAGGATATTGTTGTATAGTTTAACATATTGTGACTAGGATGTTGGGATATGTAGTTCAGTGTCTTATAGCTCAGACTATGGTGTCTTGTAGTTTAAGGTCATATGACTAGGACTATATGTCATAAATTTTAAGTTCATGAGACAAATTCCATTTATCATGATTTCAAAAAGTATTTCTTGAGAAACCTTATGTTGGTAGTGACCATAAAAAATCTCTATATCTATTGAGATCAAGGGAGAAACACTATTAGAGTGGACCTTGTGTATCACATAAGGTCCCTCCCACTTCAACTCTAGATTTGGAGGTTTCTTCCTTGATATCATTGGGGTCCTGAGGACCAGTATCATATCTTCTTAGAGGAATGAGCAGAGGAATATTTTGTTAAAAGACCATGTTATCTATATTATGTGGAATTCCATGTGGTTCAAGGTATGTATTCTTTTCTCTTCAAGTCACTTCAATTCATACATTTGTTTTTGGTATTTCTCATATGTGGATATTTGATCATAGATGAAAAAATGATGAGATAAAAATTGGACCTCATTGGGAAGGAACTCTTCTATACCATATACTAGTGAATACATGGTCTCCTGTGTGGTGGTGCAGGTTATAGTCTAGTAATCTCACAAGACATGTAAGAAATTTTCAAAACAAGATTTTTTATTTTTATCCACTATCTTCTGGAATATGTTTTATAAAGTCTTGTTGAAGGAATTTATATTTTAATTTTCTGCTACATGATAGTGATACATATGGTTCTATTTGATATTATAATCATGATAAAGCGTCTTCAACTCAGTAGAATATAAATTGGTGATAATGTTTTTCAGTATCTTACGAGGGACACTAAATCTAGTGATGATATTTTCTTTCACAAAGCTAATAATGATTTTGGTTCTGAATACTTTGAGGGGTATTAATTTAGCCAATTTTTAGAAGATGTTGGTAAGAGTGAGGATATATTTACATTTCTTGGTTATAGCTGGTGGATGTGTCCATACAATATCCATCCCCCCCATAACAAATGGCTAGTAGTATTTTGATGTGTAGAAAATTCAGGGGTTAATGGAGGAAGTTGGCATGAAATCGGTAGAAATGACACTTTCTGTTGAATTTTGTGCAATCCTATTTCATTGAAGGATAATAGTATCAAAGTATCTAAATTTAATGGGAAATCTGGAAACCTAATTGGTGGCCACCATAGTCCCCTACATATGCTTCTCTTATGACAACAATATCTTCTCCATCAATGAACCAGAGAAGGAATCTACCGAAGACCCATTTATAGATGAATTTCTAGTGATTTGGGATGTCATAAAGAGTAAAGTTGGATGATCATCATATTTATCTCTCTTTTCCATTTGAATAAAGCACTCCATTTTTAAGATAGTTCAAAATGGGCATCATCTGGCCAGTTACAGGACCATATGGTCCAGGGAAGTAATTAACATCCTTGATTTCTTCCATTTTGACATGAACAAAAGGAGAGATTATTCAGTAGTGTGCAATGATGATAACTATTTCATCCCAATATGGATTCTACAAATACATATCTGAATTTTTAAATGCATCTTCTTGAGAATTCTATGATTGTGGGACATGATTCAATGTCATCACAAAGGTTAACTCTTCCTTTAGTCCTCAAACATAGTAAAGTATGGGGAATAAATATTTTTTTGATGGCATAATCACCATTGATATTCTTGATCACAAACTCTGAATTTCCTTTTACCTTAAATTTGTTGATTATAATTTGAAGTTCCACTTCTAGGCCTTCAATGAGGGCCCACTACTTTGCCTCAATGTTTTTTAAACCTTCTAATAATAGGTAGGAGTAAGGTAAGACATCATTTTCTGGAGATATGATCATGACTCCCAACCCAATTTTTTGGACCATGGGGTCTTCCACCCTCTTCCATGTTGGGATTATGAAAGAAGCATTGAAATATATCTCCTATATCTAGGGGTCCTCTTGGATAGAGAATACTTCTTCATAATGAAATTCAGTATTAAAATACATTTTTTCTATAGATGGATGTTCTATAAGGGATTTTTCTAATAAATGTACTTTTACCACTCTCTAAGTCATGAATGGATGTCAAAATACTATAAGATAACCTCCCATCATGCCAATAACAT
This sequence comes from Viscum album, assembly GCA_963277665.1. Lineage (NCBI taxonomy): Eukaryota > Viridiplantae > Streptophyta > Magnoliopsida > Santalales > Viscaceae > Viscum > Viscum album. The sequence continues at coordinate 1,348,906,388 of OY728153.1, read as the reverse complement.
AGTCAACATAGGAAGATTGAGGTCATATTTGAGCAGGTTAGCATGAGACACCAGGTATACTTCATGGTGTTATAGGTTGTGCCTTAGCTTCTGAACTACATAGATTAATATCATGCGTCTCTTCTTGATATTTGAATAAAAAGTATTAGTATCGAGCATGATTATATTGGGATAACAAAGTATATTTTCATTCCTACCATTATTCTTCTATGTGAGGAAATCACCTAGTGATCATTCTAGGACTGTCATATACAAGATGATTGGATTCCCCTCAACAGGCGGCATCAACAATGGTGGAATCAAAATATATTTCTTAATTATATTGAATGATTCCGGGAACTTATCAATCCAATGATATGCGACCCTTTTTTCATCATCTCGGTGAAGGGAAAATACTTTCCTATGAGGTTTTCTATAAATCATTGTATATAAGAAATAATCCTTGTAGTCCCCTCATATCATTAATGTTTCAAGGAGGTGACAAATCAAGGATATAATTTTTCTTCTTAGGATTGACTTTGATGCATGATTTCATTCCACAATGCTAAGAAAGTTTCCCAAGGTTATTCTGAAATCACATTTCAAGGGGTTGATTTTTAGGCTATATTGTTATAGTTTATTGAATATGGTCTCACGATTAGCTAGGTGGTCAGAAAACTACCAAGACTTAACCACCAAACCATCGACATATAATTTGATAAACTTTCCAAAAAAGTGTTTGAAGATGCGATTCATGGCATGTTGGTATGTGGCATAATCATTTTTCAAACCAAAGGGAATTACTTGATAGAAACACACCCCTTTGAAAAATATAAAAATGGTAGATTACTTATCTTTAGGGGCCATCATGATTTGGTTGTACTCCCATGATGTAAAGGGCATGATATCCATCTATAACATCAATCAGTAGTTTTGTAATCAGAACTGGGAATTCACCTTTCATAAAATTCCTTTTGCGATATTTGAAATAGGTTTATACCCTAATTTCCCCATTCTCATTCTTTACTAGGACAATATTGGCTATAAATTTTGGATAATGGACTTCCTGAATGATTTTTTTGATAATATTGTCAAATTCAGCCTCTATTATTTTAGCATGAGTTGGGTGCATCCTTCTAGATGCCTGTTTATAATCCTGGTGGTTTTCTGGAAAGCATAGGTGGTGGATAGACTCCTTGATATAAACACCTGGCATTTCAATGAAATATAGGTAAACACACCCCCATGTTTCTTCATAAAGGAGGTATATACCTCTTGTTTTTCAGAATATATGTTCGTGAAAATCAATGTGCATCACATGTACTCCTTTTTACCCAGATTTATTTGTTTGAGTTCTTCAATAGTGGTCAAGACACATTCCTCAAATACTGGAGTGGAATCCCTGAGGTCCTCATCCTCATCATCATCCTCATCCTAATAATCTTCCAATTCCTCTACCTCTTCCTATTTTTCCTCACTTTTAAGGGAATTAGGTGATGAATTAAAATCTTTAGAGTTAGGAGAGGAATAAATATTTTGACATCTAAAAGATGAAACAACTTCCTCCAACCTAACTGAAATTGTGGGGCTTCTTTTAAGTTTTGTAGGGGATATTAGGAACATAGAAAGAGTATATTCACTCTCCCATGGTGAAATTACAAACTTTTATGATTCATATAATGGTAATGGATTTGTTGAAGCTCAGGTAATAGAATGAGATCATTTTTACCCAATCTTCTATCACTGTTTGGTGGGTTGATGTCATTTTCAGTGCTGATGGGATCAATTGTAATGATTTATACCATGAAGGTTTTTGAATATGTGCTTGAATTTGGGATCATGTCTTTGATCTGATTGATAGAAACCATGTATTATTCACTGAGATATTTTAATGGATTGAATAGGGTTATTTCTATCCCATTTAGGGTAGCAACCCGAGCAACACCATTAGTCATGGGTTATTTCCCTTATCTATAGTGGAATCCTGCATCAATATATTAAGATTCTCAAGATTCAAATAGGTCTTTATCACCATGCAATATCCAAATTACACCATTAATGTAATATTTTAGGCTTTGGTGGTATGATGAGAGGATTACCATGTGATAATGAAACCAAGGCCTTCCAAGAAAAATGTTGAAGGTTGTATCTTTCTTGATAACTGAAAAATTTGATTCAAATATGAGTTCCCAAAACTGAACTCTGAGCTTAAATATGTTGAGTGGATTTTTCTCACTTTTTTCATATCCCAATAGCATTAAAGTAAAAGGGTATAAGTGGATCTCAGTATAACCCAGTCAGAAAAGTCTTCAAACTAGAATTAGGTTGACTCCGAGCCATTATCAATGAAATCCCATCAAATATCAATGTCATTTATCCTTCCAGACACATAAAAAGGTCTTATATGTCCCTATATAATGGTATATTTGTCCTGTTTTGTGAAGGACATGATTATGTGGAAATATATAGTATCTATATCTACATGATATATTTCATTAGTGAAAACCTCATCTTAAAAATATTAAGGACTCAACATAGCCTCTATGAGTGTTTCACCAAGGTCTTTTGGTAGACTTAGAGTATTAAGGATCAAAAAATTCATCGACACCAGTGCCAATTGATTTAAAATATCATACTTCTACGATAAATATCAACACTTCCCAATATGAAACTACTATTTCACAATCAATTTAAGAGATCAAGTAATTGATGTAGGCATATTGGCCCTTGGAATAGGATTTTAAGACACTTCTACATTTGATGGGTTAGGCTGAATAGGTCTGCCTGCTTGATGAGGTTGATCAAAAAATTACACCTTCTCTAGTCAATCTTCCATGATGATCGGGTCAGGGTGACCCATGGAATATATTGGGGAACTTCCTTTCCCCTGTAAGTCCCATTAGAGGGACTTACCAAGAGTTTCAATAACATAGAAATCTTGATAAGGGACGTGGATAAAGTATTGAGTTCTTCCTTGACTGTGTCTTCCTCTGTGTCCCTAGATCCAAAGGCCTCTCCCTGAGGTTCCCCAATTGGGTGTAGGAAAATTGGGTTCATGTCCATACTCATCATCAGATAAGGGATCCATTAATTGAATGAAATTAGTGCAAATGAAGATTAATTGTTAATCTGATGAGGATTTCATCTGGCAGGTCAACTGTTGTGGTACCATTTGGTGGGATGATTTCCATAATTTTAGGACTAAAGGCATGAAGTATAAAATAGTTAAAGATAACATTGTACTTGGTATAGGTTAATATTTTTTATTTTAGTTTTCTACTCTTTTGTCCATGTCTTTTTTTGAAGACTATCCTTTAGAGGAATTCAGTGCTGATAGAGTTGGTTTTACCATAGCAGAATAAACTGGGGCACAATTGATTATTTAAACAACTCTAAAAGGATAGAATGAGTCTATTTGATTGTTTTTTGTATCATAAAATCATTGAACATTAGTGCATTATTTCTAGAAACTTTATTCCATTAACACTCTTCCTTCGAAGTGGTGTAAGAAACATACGCTACCTGTATTGGTGGTTTTAACTACTTCAACTTTTATAGAACATAATTAAAAAAACAGCCCTGGATGGTGTGAAATAATATTATATGAAAGATAAAATAATTTAGTTTATCATAAAGACCAACTTATCCATGTATTTTGGGTTCCGGTAGGGTTAACAGGTTGTTTTCCAAGGCCACTAAAAAGTATCTTGGAACCTTATCATCTCCGAAAGAGTATAATTTTTCCTTTAGTCTCTAAATTGAGAGAATTTTGGATATTTACTTTTATCCCATCAAGGAAACTTATATTAATATCGCTGTTATGGAGTCGGTGCCATGAAAGGAGGCGTAATCTTTGGATTTTCCACTAGCACAATGGCTGGTTTCAATGTAAATATTGCAGCTTCCACTCTACCCATACACTTCCCTTGAGATGTCGGAATGGAATGGAATTTATCCTTGGTTTGAAAAATAGAATATTTAAAACTTCTTGATACTGCATAAAGATCCCAAAATCCACCTAGATACTTTACTTGGATAAGTGGTGTTCATATTTCATTATGAAGATTCTAAATTAAAAGGCCCAAAAAATATTCTTGAGGGAGCTTTATGTTTGGGTAATAAGTCAAACTCTTTCACTTAGAAATTAAATCTGACACCATCTAATTTTCTCATGGTCTTTATTTTGAGAGATCAATGATGTTTTCCTTTTGTAACATAGAAATAAACTGATAAATGAATTTTCTTTGAAGATATTCTCATCCCTTGATTGATTTGACTGGTAGACCGATATACTAGGTGAGGGATGGTCCTTATAAAGTCTGCACAATACATCCGATCTTAGTCACTTCTTTATGCTCAAGGGTCCCCATCATGGGGCCACACATAGACTCTAAGGGCATTAGATGTTGTCTCACATCCATCAAACCATTGAAAATTGGGAATGTATGATTCCAAAAAATCGGTAGGGGAAGAGTTGAATCCACCCATTTTGGGGAGGCTTCCTCTCTGGTTGAACTGGAACACATTGTCTTTCCATAGCTTCTAATCGACCTGTAAGTGTTTTGGTAGCATCGATGATATGAGGAGGGGTGACCAACTAAGAACGATCCTGAGCAAGGGGAAAAAGATATTGGGCTAGTTGTGGCAGTTCATCTTGTACTCACGATGGGTAACCTACATGGGCTGGTCTATGAGGATGTTTATAAGAAAGATCTAGTTTTGTACCCAATAGAGGAAATTCCTAATATCTTACATCTGTGGGGTCCAAATATATTGGTTCATATCACCACACATTGAGTGGGTGTTCTAACACCATTTCAGCTATCAGGATGAATCCTTTTTTAGGTTTATTAACTGGGAGTGCGTGTAACACATAAAGCTTCCACAGTGCGCTTCTCTTTGAATAATACAATAGCTTGCACTGTACGCAACTTCAAGTTCTAGCATACCAAGATCAATCAAACTAGCCGTTTAAAAATGAGTTATGAATAAAAATACCCACCTTTTGAAATTTTATTAATTTTATTTTTCAAAATGGAATTCATTTTTGGGTTATAAATAACAAAATTAGCTTAGGGTGAATTTTTGGTATTTTTATGAAAACTTTAAATTTTTGATGAATAGTGAAAAACAATGCATTATTGTTTAAAACCGATTTTTTATTTAAATAATTATTTTTAATTTAAAATTATTTTAAAGTCAAAATAGATAAATAACACCTATATTATTCCAATGTAATTCATTGGAGTTATTTTATAATAAGATTAGACATATAAAATTTTATTGAAATTTTTAACGTCTTTTACCTACCTTCTAGGAACATTTGAAAATTTGAATAAAACGTAATTTTACCACTTCTATGAATTGAATTTCAAAACTTTGACTGAAACAGTTGTCATCAGTAAGTAAAATATGATTCAATAGGATGAACATAATTTTTGGGGAATAGTAACTTTTGAATTTTATTTACCACAGTTAAAAGTAAATAGGGTAATTAAAGGTAAAAATGATATTATAATTACCCCAAAAATGTCCTAATTATATTGGATAAGTGTATGTAGACCAAAATCAAACTTAGGAATAAAATATAATCCTTTTTATCTACTTGGATTACATTAGGACATTTATTATCTTTTATTTAAAGAAGAGTTAAAAGTATTAAATTCAAAGTTTAATAACTAAATTTTTTTTAATATTGGGTTACACATAATATAAATTATACTATAAATATTCATTAGAATGATAAAAATATTTCCTAAATCGTGAAATTTTATTTATAATTTTTAGACATTAAATAATTCAATTTATTTATGACACAATGATGATAAAGTAATTACCTTATTAATGAAATATTAAAATAATTGATATAATAAATATTAAAAGAAATGAAAAATTGAAACTTTGGATGACATAAATTAATTTTATAGGTGAATATGACATATTAGGTTTGATTAATTTTTTTTAAGTAATCAAGTTTTTACAACTAAAAAAAACAAATACTAAATAGTGTCAAAATTGACATAAATGAGTTTTTAAAGTAAATACTATTTTATTAAATGATATAATACTCAAAAAATATAATATTCAGCCAAAGGACTTAGATATGGTTATATATTTCATTAATTAACTCCTTGAGGTTCTCTAGGAATTTTATAGTATGTTTTTTAACCATGTAATATAAATATACAAGGAGACACAGTAAATGTTAAACTATTTAACTAAGAGTTAACTCTAAAAGATAAGGTTAATATGGTGACCTAAACTTGTCTAAAACCTATAGGTTGAGATTATTTAGATCCATAACCACCTTATACTAGAAATAAATCAATTTGGAGCTATTATAAACCTAAAATAATTTTATAATAAATTAATATTTTAAGCTTTTCCTAAAGTGCCCCTCACCTCTCTTATAAAAGGGTAATTCCCCTTCTCTCAAATTAACACCTCCAAAGTCATTTAGATCGGCAAAAACCTACTAAAATATCCTCCAAACTACCCTCACTTCAACCTAGATGCCTTAATTTGATCGTAGAGACAACCTAAGGACCCCTTTTGTTCAAATCAAAAGGAAGCACCTGAAGAAGAGGTAATTATTTCATCACCTCTTTCAATGTTCTTTTCTTCTTCCACTTCCTATTTATTTGTTGTTTCCATACCAAAATAATAACTCAGTACCTTATACATAATGTGATGTTATTATAAATATGGTACAACTATATTCATTATTCTATCCATTATATGAATGAAAAAGTCACTATATGTGCGTACGTACGACTTACCGTCTCCACATCGTGGTGTAGTTTGTTATTCAACACTTCATTATTTGGATGAGTATAATAATGAGTATAATTGAATTAAATAATAAAAATGACATGTTAATGATTCTCTATATATAATATACCATCTAAGAACATATTATTTCACCATCAATAGAATTATTTTGTCGCTTGTGCGTACGTACAACTTACCGTCTCCACAACATGACGAGATTTCATTCCCCATCATAACCATTCAAGAATAATTTTCATTTGAGGATTAAAAATAATATTTAAGAACTTAATATCATTCTGGATATGAATCAAATACATCCTATCCATAATGAACATGACTTAAATAACAAAATATATAAAGGAAAAGGAATCAGTTAACACCCAAAACAATGATACTACTGAAATATTATTAACAAGAAATATTAAAGGATAATATAAGATATCATATTTATGTATGTGGTTCTTGTATAATTTAATAAAAATTATTTAACCATTATACAGGAGGTTAACATACCATCGACTAAGGAAAAGTACAAGGTAAGGGTTAATTTTACAATCTCTTTATTATATGAGGTTGTTTATACGTAAGTATCTACTGGGAATTCTTTATCATCCACATCCGTGTTTCTTAGAAATGTATTTCAATTTTTTTACTATTTTCTAGACTATGGGTTATATTCATTTATACCCTTGTTTGATTTTTTATAAAATGTTTTGAAAGGAATCTTTTCATCATTTTCCAAACAAGGTACTTTGTGACCTTTTTGAAAAATTAAGGTAAGAATTTTTTTTAACTTATACAGAGGGGGAGGATATTTTCCACCATTATAAAGCTTTTGAATCTTCCCTTAGAGGCTTATAAGAATATTTTCAAAATTAATATTTTCTTTTAAAATTATGCGACTGTTAAATGATTTCAAAGTAGAAAGAGATATTTCAATCAAATAGTTTTTGGATTGATTTCATCTATATGAACATCCTTTATAGGATTTTACACTTATTTGAAGTTTATTTATTATGATACATTATTCCATATTTTATTGAAGGTTTTGTGATATTTTTGAATGTGGATGTGCTATTTTTATACCATTCATGGTTTATGGTTAAAGTATTAACATTTCATATGACAGTTTTAATATGAATGTTTATGTTATGTTTCAACCTTTTCATACGAGGAATGAATTGGATGTAGTAAGTGACGGGTGGGGCATGCTATAGCCCCTCGATGCATCAGTAAGTATCATGAGACAAACTAGTGTCTTGGTACAAGGCCTTGACAAAATTTTTATTTTTATTCTTGGCACGAGGCCTTGAATATGGGGTTATGATGTCCGACATTATGAATTACATCATTATGAAATTAGCTATTTATATTACATGTGATTATTTGACTAGTAGAATATCCACATGAATAATTAAATGATATTATTTGATTTATATTTTCTATATTATGCTGAAGTTTAAGTTAAAAGGGCTTGTGTTTTAGTCTTCTACATTGCCTTAAATGTTTATGTTTATTTATGATAGATTCTGCGATATTGTTATCCTTACTGAACATCTGAGATCACCCCTTCTTATGTTTTATTTTTCCCAGGATGTGAAGAAGAATATTATGACTAAACTTCAGAAATAGGATAAGAAATATGAGTGTGTTAAATAGAGACACAATTTTTCCTTTTTATTTCATAATGTAATGTGAAATTTATGTATGTATCTAGTACTTCCAAGGCCACTAAACTGAATGGTCTTTAGAGACTTGATCTCTTGTGATCATGCCAATGTTATGCAATAATGCACTGACTCTAGGTTACCCGGGTCAGGGCATTATAGTTGGTATCAGAAGAAGTTTAGTGCAAACCTTAGAAACTAGATTTATAAATAACTGTAATTAGAGAACATTACCCTAAGATAGACTTTGAGGATTAGTATAGAAGAACATCCAAATTTTTTGGTGATGTAGATATTATGTGGGTTTTCCAAGAAAAACATCCCTGTATGGATACTACAAGTGGATGTGGTTCTGGAACAGATGTACGTAGGAGTGAAAACTCAAACGAGGAGTTTCGAGCTTGACTCGGGGTATCCTGGTACACGACAACGGGCCTTAATACACACCTGGTTTGACACTCCCAGGGGATATTCTTAGGATAATTCACATTTTATTTAAAAAAAATTATGAATTATTTATGAGTAAATACTTCCCCAAAGAAAACATTTTTATGATTATGGATTATATGCATAAACTGTTCAATTTATGTTAGGTATTTAACATGTTTGGAATTATGTATTATGATTCATAAACTAATTTAGTTTATGCCATTGTTTAGAAATGAAGCTTAGTGGAAGGAATGGAAACCGTATCAATGCACGTAATCCATGTAGGGATTTCCCTCCTACTCAAGATAATTATAGTGGAGTTGGTTATGTAACTAGTGTTGAGGATCTTATAACATACTAGGACAACTCACTCAGGTTATGAATAATAACCTTACCCGTATGGATCACCATAATCCACAACGCAAAGGATCAATGTTATACTGCTTCATGAGGTAGCAACCACCAACATTCAATGTGACTACAAATTCATTTGTAGTAGAGAAATGGATAAGTTCCTTAGAGAAAATATTTCAAGCTTTGGGGAGTAGCGAAAGGGAAAAAGTTGTCATGGCAGTTTATCACCTCACATGAGATGCAGACCAATCATGGTCATTAATTCAAAACAAAAAGTAGGATGAAGAAGTATCAAATATGGAATGGAGGGATTTTAAAGATATTTTTTTAGAAAAATAATTTCCTCGTGAACATCGAGCGGATATAGAAAGGCAATTTATAAGTCTGAGGAAAAAGGAAGATAATAATGTCACAAAGTATGGGGATAACTTTACAAGGTTAACAAGGCATGCTGTAGATTATATATGTAACCCAATAAGATTGATCAATTATTTGATGGGTTAAAACCATTTCTCTATCGAGCATTAGTCTCTTAATTCTTCTCATCACATGAAGATATAGTATCATGTGCTATCAATACAGAAAAGTAATTCTCTAAGTCTTATGACTTTAAAGAGAAGCAAGAGAAGAAGAGATATTATAAACACACTGAAAAATGAAATAATGGGAAGAATAGAAAAGTTGAATTCCCAAATTGTAGTAATTGTGGGAAGAAACATCCTAGTACATTCCTAAAGGTAAATTGAGTTTGTTACAAGTGTGGAGAAAAGGCCACCAAGCTCTTGTAAGGGAAGGAAAGAGGTTGTCATTATTGAATTCTATAATTGTAAGGAAATGGGGAATTATGAAAATGAATGTCCTAAGCATCAAGGAAACTTACCACAGAAAATGACAAGGGATAAAGGCCAAGATTTTGTGATCAAAACTGCTGAGGTTGAAGCTCTGAATAACGTGGTGGAAGGTACTTTTATAGTTTCCTCAAAATTAGCCAAGGATTTATTTGATTTTGGATCATCACATTCTTTCATATCTTTCTGGTTTTCCAATAAAATTATATATTTCCAATTTGACTTATTAAGGGAGTTGTTAGTCCAAAATCCTAAGGTAAGTATCATTGTAACAAATATTTGTCAATTAGTTACAATTATGGAATATAAATTTTCTTTATCTGTTGATATATTTTTCATACCCATGATTGAATTTGATATAATCCTTAGCATGTATTGTCTTTAGGAGCATGATGAAAATATTTACTGTAAGAATAAAGAGGTTACAATTTTTGATGATGATAATGAATACCTTATCTTTAGATCATAAACATCACCATCTGATTCTTATCTAGATCCACCCCTATTAGCTATACTAAATTCAATTATTGGGGAGGAAGGGAGCGAAGTAACTATGGGTGAGGAAAAGAATGTTCAAATAGAGTATGTACTTATTGCGTAAGAATATATTGATGTGTTTCCAGAGGATTTACCTGTACATCATCCAGAATGATAAATTGAATTTTCCATCGACTTAATTCCTGGTTCAAGGCCCATATCGAAGACCCCTTATAGAATGGACACTATGGAATTAGTGGAACTAAAGAAACATCTAGAGGAATTAAATAATAAAGGATTTATTCTCCTAGTGTTTCTCCATGGAGAGCCCCTATTCTTTTTGTTAAGATAAAAGATGGATCTATGAGGTTGTGCATTGACTACAAGGATATCAATGCTATAACAATAAAGAACAAGTGTACCCTACATCACATTAATGATTTATTTGATAAAATTCACGGAGCTCAATATTTTTCAAATATTGAACTTTGATCTGGATACCATCAGTTGTGCATGAAGAAGGAAGACATTCCGAAGAAATAATTTCGAACCATGTATGGGCATTAAGAGTTTACATTAATACCTTTTGGACTAACTAATGAACCCTATGTTTTCATGGATCTAATTAATAGAGTTTTCAATGAATATCTTGATGAAATTGTAGTGGTATTTATTGATGATATCTTGGTATACTTAAAAAGCTACTAAGATCATGAAAATCACTTGCGCACTATTCTAAAGACTCTTAGAAGAAATTAATTATATGGGAAGTTTAAAAAGTGTGAATTTTGGATTCAGGAATTTTTTTTCTTGGCTATGTTGTCTCTAAGGATGGAATATTTGTTGATCCTTATAAGACAAGGTAAATCCAAGAATGGCCAGCACCGACAAGTATAACTATGGTACAATGTTTTATTGGTTTAGCAGATTACTATCGGCATTTTGTCCCGAATTTTGCCTGATTCGATAACCCTTTAACTAAGATCAAATATAAAGGGGTTAAATTTTTTTAGAAAAAAGAGTATGATGAATGTTTTCAAGAATTGAAGAGAATATTATTCAATGATCCTATCTTGACTCTACCATGGTGGAATGATTAGTTTTTTATTTATAGTGATGCTTCAAAGAAATACTTGGTTATGTCCTTATGCAGAATGATAGAGTTATTTCCTATGCACCATAGTAGCTAAAAATTCATGAACAAAACTATCCTACTCATGATATTGAGTTAGAAGCTATAATATTTTCTCTGAATATATTGAGACACTATCTCTATGGTAAAAAATGTGAGATATATACTGATCACAAGAGTTTGAAGTATACACTACTGGAAAATGGACCTATCCCCACGGTTTTCCCCAAAACCGTGGGGATAGGTCCGGAAAAGTCACCTATACCCACTGTTTCCCAAAACAGTGGGTATAGGGGTAACTATCCCCATGGTTTTTGGGAAAACCATGGGGACAGGTCTGGGATAAAATACTTATACCCACGGTTATGAAAAACCATGGGTATAGGTCACTTTTGTGTGCGCGGGAATTTTTTTTTCCACGGGAAGGAAATGTTTTTTGGCGGGAACCCTATACCCACAGTTCCTCCCTCTATACCCCTGGTTTTATAACTATATGTAACTATATATATATATATATATACATATAGGTGATGTTAGGTTAGTGGTTAGACGCGGTTTTTGCAGCGAAGAGGTTGCGGGATCGAAACTCAGCACCCACATTATTTTAGGACCTATACCCACGGTTTTGAAACCGTGGGTAAAAGCCATTGACACCGTGGCAATTGGATATGTTTCGGTGACACGGTGCCAGGACACCTATACCCACGGTTTTGGAAAACCGTGGGTATAGGCTGGGGACCTATACCGACACCGTTTCAGCCCACGGTTCCCAAAACTGTGGGTATAGGCTATACCCACAGTTTTGGGGGCTATACCTGTGGTTTTGAACCATGGGTATAGGCTGTTTTTCTAGTAGTGATATTTTCTCACAGAAAGAACTCAACATGAGGCAAAGTAGATGGCTTGAACTACTCCAGGATTATTATTGCACATTACACTACCACCCGAGGAAGGAAAATAAGGTGCCAGATGCTTTGAGTAGAAAGGATCATGGAGTTTTGAACAAGATTAGAGTTGAAAGGGATCCTGTATACATGGATATAGTAAAGGCGGAAAATGGGAATAATCATGGAAGGTAAAACATCAATAATTTTTCAAATGATTTCAAAACCATATTTACTATAAAGAATAAAAATTCTTCAGACTAATGATGAGGACTTCCAAAAGAAAATTAAAGTGTGAATGATGAGATATTGATTGACTTCGTATATGAAGATGGAATTCTAAAATTTGGGAAGAGGCTTTGTGTTCCTGATATACCTGATATAAAAAGAGAATTTTTGGATGATGCTCATAACTTCAATTTATCTATACACCATGGTAGCACTAAGATGTATATAGATTTGAAGGAACATTTTTGGTGGGACAACATGAAGAGAGATATTTATGATTATGTGTCAAGATGTATAGTGTTTTAATAGGTGAAGACTGAAATACAACATCCTAGAGGAGTCATGCATCCTCTTACCATACCTGAGTAGAAATGGGATGATATTATGATTGACTTTGTCATGGGGCTACCAAATAATCCTAGAAGGAATGATGCAATATGGGTCATTATTGATCATCTTACCAAGTCAACACATTTTCTTGCTATAAGAGAAGATTTACCACTTGAACGTTTAGCAAGACTATATATTAATAAATTTGTAATACTTCATGGAGTACCCCTATAAATTGTTTCTGATCTTGATCCACATTTTACATCAAGATTCTAGAAAAGTCTTTAGAAATCCCTAGATACTAAACTTCGTTTGAGAACTACCTACCACCCTCAAACAGATGGACAATCAGAACAGACTATTGAAACCTTAGAAGACATGTTGAGATCTTTCTCACTTTACTTTCAAGGTATCTGGGATAAATATTTACCTCTAGTACAATTTTCCTATAACAATAGCTTCCATTCAAGTATTCAGATGGCACCATATGAAGCATTATATGGAAATATTTTTCAAACACCAACTTGTTGGGATGATGATGGTGAAAGAAAACTCGTAGGCCCAGAAATTGTTGAGGAAAAAATGGAAAAAGTGAAGATTATCCAAACCCACATCAAATCAGCTCAAAGTAGGAAAAATAGCTATACTGATAATCGAAGGAAGGATTTGGAATTTCAAGTAGGAGATCATGTTTTCTTGAATGTATATCCATGGAAGTGTGTTATACGTTTCAATAAGAAGGGTAAATTAAGTCCCAGGTACATCAGATCTTTTGAAATTCTGGAACGAATTGGAGTTGTAGCTTATCGTTTTTCAATGTTTCCAAGTATCTCCAAATTTCATGATGTGTTCCATGTATCACTATTGAGAAAATAAATTCTTGACCCAATGCATGCACTCACCTATGAAGGAATAGAACTGAAACCTGATCTATCTTATTGTGAAGCGCCTATCAGAATTCTTGATACCAGAGAACAAGTGTTGAGAAACCAGACGACTTGTTTGGTAAAAGTTCTTTGGAGAAACCATAAAATGGAAGAGACAATGTGGGAACCTAAGGAACTTATAATGAATAACCACCCAAATCTTTTTACACAGTAATATTCTAAAAATTTCAAGGATGAAATTATTTGAAGGATGGAATAATGTAACACCCCAATCTTTCACGATAGATCTCTCTTTGAATAATAAAATATCTTGCGATGTACGCAACTTCGAGTTCTAGCACACCATGACCAATCAAATTAACCATTTTAAAAGTAGTTATGAATAGTAATACCCACTTTTTGAAATTTTATTAATTTTATTTTTCAAAATGGACTTCATTTTTTGGTTCGGAATATCAAAATCATCTTAGGGTGAATTTTTGGTATTTTTCTGAAAACTTTCAATTTTTCAATGAATAGTGAAAAACACTGCTTTAGTCTTTAAAACTGAATTTTTATTTAAATAATTTTTTTAATTTAAATTTATTTTAAAGTCAAAATAGATACATAATACTTATATTATTCCAATGTAATTAATTGGAGTCATTTTATAATAATATTAGACATATAAAATTTTATTGAACTTTTTAGCGTCTTTTACCTACCTTCTAGGCACATTTGAAAATTTGAATAAAACGTAATTTTACCACTTATGTGAATTGAATTTTAAAAATATGACATGCATGGTTGTCATAATTAAGTAAAATTTGGTTCAATAGGATGAAAATAAATTTTAGTGAATAGTAACTTTTGAATTTTATTTACCATGGTTAAAAGTAAATAGGGTAATTAAAGGTAAAAATGATATTATAATTACCCAAAAACATTTCCTAATTATTTTGGATAAGTTTATTTAAAAAAAAAATAAACCTCAGGGATAAAATATGATCTTTTTGATCCACTTGTATTAGATTAGGACATTTATTATATTTTATTTAAAGAAGAGTTAAAAGTGTTAAATTCAAAGTTTAATAACTAATTTTTTTTTAATATAGGATTACACATTCGATAAATTTGACTATAAATATTCATTAGAAATATAAAGATATTTCATAAATCATGGTATTTTATTTATAATTTTTAGACATTAAATAATTAAATTTATTTATGATACAATGATGATGCAGTAATTACCTTATTAATGAAAGATTAAAATAATTGATATTATAAATATTAAAATAATTGAAAATTGAAACATTTGATGACATAGAAGAATTTTATAGGTGAATATGACATTTTATGGTTGATTAAATGTATTTTTTTTCGAAGTAATCAAGTTTTTATGACTTTAATAAAAACTAAATACTAAATAGTGTCAAAACTGACATAAATGAGTTTTTAAAATAAATACTATTTTATTAAATGATATAATACTCATAAAAATATAATATTCATCCAAATGATTTAAATAAGGTTATATATGTCATTAATTAACCACTTGAGGTTCTATTCTCATTTTATAGTAAGTTTATTATCCATGTAATATAAAAATACAAGGAGATATGGTAAATGTTAAACTATTTAACTAAGAGTTAAATCTAAAAGATAAGGTTAATATGGTGACCTAAACTTGTCTAAAACCTATTGGTTGAGAGTATTTCGATCCATACCCACCTTATCCTCTAAATTAATACATTTGGAGCTATTATAAACCTAAAATAATTTTATAATAAATTAATATTTAAAGCTTTCCCTAAAGATCCCATCACCACTCTTATAAAAGGGTACTTCCCCTTATCTCAAATTCACACCACCAAATCGATTTGGATCAGACAACCCTGGCTCAAATCTCCTCCAAAATACCCTTAATTAAACCTATAGTCCTTAATTTGATTATAAATCCAACTTAAGGAGCCATTTTGTTCAAATCAAAAGGAAGCACCCAAAGAAGAGGTAATTATTTCATCACCTCTTTGAAAGTTCTTTTCTTCTTCCACTTCCTCTTTCTTTGTTATTTCCATACCAAAATGATAAATACAGTACCTTATACATATTTTGATATAATTATAAATATTTTACAACTATAATCATTATTCTATCCATCTTATGAATGATAAAGTTACCATGCGTGTGTGCGTACGACTTACCGTCTCCACATCGTGGTGTACTTTGTTATTCAACACTTCATTATTTGGATGGGTAAAATAATGAGTATAATTGAGGTAAATAATAAATATAACATGTTAATTATTCTGTATATAATATAACATCCAACTACATATGATTTCAACATCAATAGAATGATATTGTCTCTTGTGCATAGGTACGACTTACCGTCTCTACGACGCGATGAGATTTCATTCCCTATAGTAACCATTCAAGAATAATTTTCATTTGATAATTAAACATAATATGTAAGAACTTAATATCACTATAGATATGAATCAAATACATCCTATCCATAATGAACATGACTGATGTAACAAAATACATAAAGTAAAATGAATCAGTTAACACCCAAAACAATGATACTATTGAAATATTATTAACAAGAAATATTAAAGGAACATATATGATATCATATTTATGTATGTGGTTATTGTATGATTTAAAAATAATTATTTAACCATTATACTAGAGGTTAATGTACCGTCGACTAAGGAAAAGTACAAGGTAAGGGTTAATTTTACAATCTCTTTATTATCCTAGGTTGTTTATACGTAAGTATCTACCATGACTTCTTTATCATCCACATCTGTGTTTCTTAGAAATGTATTTCAAAACATTTATAATATTTCCTAAACTATGGGTTAAATTCATTTATACCCTTGTTTTAATTTTTTATAAAATGTTTTGAAATGAATCTTTCTGTCATTTTCCAAACAAGGTACTTTATGACCTTTTCAAAAAATTAAGGTAAGAATGTTTTTTAACTTATATGGTGGGTGTGGCTATTTTCTGTAGTTATAACACTTTCAAAGATTAAATTACAATATTATAAGAATATTTTCAAAATAAATGTTTTATTTTAAAATTATGCAACTGTTAAATGATTTCAAAATAGAAAGAGATATTTCACTCAAATAGTTTTTGGATTGATTTCATCTATGTAAACATCCTTTGTAGGATTTTACGCTTGTTTGAAGTTGATTTATTATGATAGAATCTTCCATATAATCTTTATGGTTTTGTGATATGTTTGACTATGGATGTTCTATTTTTATACCATTCATGGTTTATGGTTAAAGTATTATCATTTTTTATGCTAGTTTTAATACGAATGTTTATGTTATGTTTCAACCTTTTCCTATGAGGAATGCATTGGACGTAGTAAGTGATGGTAGGGGCCCGATATAGCCCCTAGATGCATATGTAGGTCTCATGAGACAAACTAGTGTCTTGGAACAAGGCCTTGAATTTTTTTTATTTGTAGTCTTGGAATGATGCCTTCAATATGTAGTTATGATGTCTGGCATTATGCATTCCATCATTATAAAATTATCTATTGATATTACCTGTGATTATTTTACTAGTATAATATCCATATAAATAATTAAATGGAATTATTTGATTTATTATTTCCATATTATGCTGAATTTTAAGTTTAAAAGCCTTTTGTTTTAGTCTTATACTTTGCCTTAAATGTTTAGTCTTATTTATGATATATTTCGCTATATTTTTATCTTTACTGAGCATCTGATCTCACCTGTTTCTTATGTTTTATTTATCCTAGGATGCGAAGAAATATATTATGACTGACCTTCAGGGATAGGCTAAGGAATATGAGTGTGTTCAATAGAGACACAATGTTGATTTTTCATTTCATAATGTAATGTGAAACTTATGTATGTATCTAGTATTTCCAAGGATACTCAACTGAACATTATTTCAGGAATTGATCTCTTGTGATCATGCCAATATTATGTAATAATACCCTGACTCTGGGTAACTTGGGTTGGGGTGTTATAGTGCGGGGTGAGGCTCTAGAACATATCTTGTAGGGAAGTTTCCTCAATACAATTTTGCATTGAGTTTTGTAAAATCCATCAAATATTCCTATTATGAGAAAATATTTCCTCAAGTGTGAGGAGTTCAACCTCTTCGGGTGGTGGGTGAGGTAAGGCCAAACCTTTACCATTTTCTTTGGCAGATGCCCACTAAGGATGTAGTAGTAGAGAAATTGAGGGAATCACAAATTCTTAAAATGCATTTGGTTTTGGGAACTCACAACTTCTATAATCATATCAGTGTGGACCGCATTATGAACATAAAACTCCTCCTCCCATTACTTTTTATCGACCTTGTGTTCTATATCATCCACTAGTGTGGTGCTAACTATGTTCATTGATATGTAATGAATTGGATGCATTTCATCATACTTTGAATGATAATAGGGTAAGCTGTTTTAGGGATATCTTCTAAAAGAACTGTGATCACCAAGAGAACTCATACCATTGAGATATTTCCTTTGTTTGTGTCTATTAATAGGCCTCAAACTATCTTTTGTTGGTCCTCTAGAAATAATTTTACGAATGGGGATCCAAAGGGAATCGGTGGATAATTTTATCATTAATGTTCCAAGTGAGGAAGTCAGATAATGGGATAGGATGAACTAAGGGGATTTATCCTGCATTGCTCCCCATAAATGGGAAAATACTGACTTCTGTTGAGGAGGATATTGTGGTAAAAACTTACTCTACCCTGTGGGATGGGGTTTCTCTTAGATTTTCATGGATGTTTCTACCGTGACTAATATCTTTATTTTATGGAGCTTTGTTCAAACATGGGATCAGTGAATTGGATGATTTTCACCTAATCCACTTGCTTACAAATAAATTGGTTCTTTTTGATGATTGGAATACCTTAACTTGGATTCTTGATAAATATTTTAAAATTCTTGATGTGGGATCCTTTTGATGGCTCGGTCTTTTCTGGACCAAATTCTTTGAGAGTCATTCAGGGAAGGTTTTTGTTGAGCATACCACCTGTTAAAAGAAGAGATCATTTGCAGAATATATCATGAGGATACGATATCAAATGATGTCACATTTGGAGGGATTTGGTGATTGGGAAGCGTGGTGAAATAAAATGCCCCATTTTTACCCCATCATCTCATATAAACATTGGACGGGGCATCAATAATAATCCGAAACAACCCTTTCAATGCATCAAGACATGCACACTTAATAGATCCTTGATGTTTTCCCAATTTTGAGTGTTGTACAACTAGGAGGGTATCCTAGTATATTTGATTATGTATCCATTTTATTACCTTGACATGGATTGGATATTCATCATAAAGCAATAATTTTTGTTTAGGGTATGAAGAGTATTCCATAAATTTGTTGAATGTCATGCACCCAGTCTTTCGATAATGACTATGGAATAATGTATTGGGGAGTGGCTAAAGGCCAAAACATTACTGGTATATTGTCTTTATCCAACTATCCCCTCATTATAAATATGTCTTATTCATATTATTTAGGAGGTTATTTAACCCGATCCAACTAAATTGGATGTTTCCCAACTGATTTATTGTAAACAGTAGGATTGGTAGGGATTTGATCTATCGTACTGGAAGGAAGGAAATCCAAGGGAGGTTCAAAGAATGTTCATTTCCTTGGTCTATCTTCTAGTTGAGAAAGAATTTCACTTATCAATAATGAGACATCAATCATGAATAGACTCATTTTTCCAACTGAATCGTGATAGGAGGATATTATCATAACTAATTCAGTAAGGGGATGACCTCCTTGATGAAATGAAATGTCACTGTAGGGAGGACCTTTATAGTGAATTCCATCATGGGGAGGAATACCATCATATCTTGATGTTTAAATGTAAGATGAATTCCAAAATAATTTACCAAAGGGAGGGAATTCAAAGTGGATGAATAAAGTGGATGAACTCATTTCTATTTGATCTTATGTCCATTAATAGAATTTTCATGGTGATCATTAGAAGATGGGATCTCGTGATCGATCGTAATATAGGCATAAAGTATGCCTTCATGGTAGGATGTCCATAGAGGACCTCCGAAATTGTTGGTGGAAAAGTTTTTTGTAGGTCCTCTATAATTAAAACTACTAAATTTTTAATTTAATATCAAAATATCAGGATCACGAGACACTATATAAATAATTTAAGGGATTCAAGAACACCAGCATTAATCTGAGTGAGATCATATAATGGATCTTAATTTTCCAATCATCTTTAGTGAGGCTTATTTTTGGATTATCCCTTATAGGCGATTGGGGATGCTTACTGGGTATAATGGATTTCATATATAGAGACTTATTTTAGTATCTCCTATGTTGTTTCCTAAATTTACTGATATATTTATGAAATTTTTTCATGGATATATGCCTACCATGGAGTAGACACTAGGATAAGAAGATGACCTCCATTTGGAACAGGGGTTTGGGCCTGATCTGATTGTCCATTTATCATGGGATTTGTCCCAAAAAACTTATATATGGGAGAATGGATATGCATATAATCCATAATGACAGCTGCATTATGTTGACGAGTCACCCCAATCATGGGGATGGATTTGTGTGCCTACCCCTCAACCATTTACACTATCGTTATTATATTTTTATAAGTTTTCAGGATGTGAGAAATAATTTTCATAGGTACTTTTATCATTGTTATGATATTATGAGTGACTTTAGTGGTTAGAATGGGGATATATTACCATTCTATGGTTGGAGGAGGGGTGTGGGTTAGTTGATTTTATTCATTTTTATCAATCTATACTTCTATTCTTCATGTGAAGGAGAGGAGATATGGTTCTACCCTCTATTTTTTGCTAAGATTCACTGGATGGTTTCTCTAAATGCTTCTAAACTAAGTTGGAAGGCTTTTTGTATGTGGGAATGTGTGTGTGACTGCTCACAATTTCTCACTGTATTTGATTGTTAGGATTTTTTTGGAGGGAACATAGGTATGGTTCTATTCCCTATTTCCAGGTCGTTTCCCTCAAAGGACTTTCCTGAGTGCTTGATCCTTGGTGACCTAGGCTAGACTCCCAAGGGTAACAACCTCATCATGTTGAGTGTTTGATGCCACATGATGTTGGTGGTGGAAGATGCTGACAGAATCCCCTTAGCAGGACCCAATTTTGATGAGTTCATTCATGACCTATTGATATGACTCCATAAGATAAGGGATGAAACTTTTGTTTCATTTTGGGGATAGACTGCTAAAACATTTTGAAAAGAAAATTTATTCCGTATTATTTTGGGACACCAGATTTTGTTGAGTGGATGTTTAGTGGGGATTCGTGTGATGTAGGGTTTTTCTAGTGGCCTCTAGAGTTAGGAAAACTCCATTGAGGCAGTACTCCAAAATCAACATGTTTTATACCTGTCATTGAAGGGGATGGGTTGGCGACAACATCCTATGAATGGATGAGGATCCCACTTGTGCGATAGATGAAGTATATGTCAGCTTAAACTGGTAAGACTCCATTTGGATCAAAGGGAGTTCTGGTTGAAATTTCCTGGAAAGTATATTAAAACACAAACAAGAAAAACTCATCAAAGAAGCATCTTAATAAATAAACACTTGCATAATTTATTGTTGTAAATCCATATTTGGACCACTTTCATTTCATGTGAGTGTGAAAGGGGCTTTATATGTGGGTGAAACAATCATTTTGGTTAAGTTTTCACATTAGGTTCACCATTTTTATTTCATCCCCAAAAACAATTTGGGGTTGGAATGGTATTTTGTGGTTGTGGTGGAAAAACCCTTTACATCAGACACATATTTCTACATCTTTTCCAGGTGGTTCCAACAGGTTTTATTCATGTAGCTGGAAACACCCAATGGTTTCGTTATTGGAGATGTTTTATGAACCTTCATTCCAAAGGTAGGTTATTATTATGAAATTTCTCCAACAATTCTCAAGGACTCATATTGGTTGAGAGGATGAGAAATCAGGATCATCATACCATTTTGAGTGGAATTATTGCCTACTATGGAGCACTCTTATAAATTTAAGACATATTCATGAATCCTTTATTAAATCCAAATTATAAAATGGGTTTCCCTTAATTTAAAAATAAATTTTTAGAATTTAATGGATTTGTAATCATATGTACATATCCAAGTTTCTTTATCAATGGAGTCATCAATATGTATAAAAAATTATCTATCTATGGTACCCTTTTGTATGTATAGATTATATATTCTTATGGAATTTATTGTCATGATGCTAGTTTTAAGCCACAAATTGGGGCGCTTTGGAATTTATCTCCATAAAAGAATATGAGAGTTGTTTTGATGTCAAGATTAGGACCAAGAGATGGGATTCCAGTATATCCTTATAAAATAAACCACAACCCATGTATTTTAGTGCCACTTAATGGAAGACATCATACATTTTAAGATCATGTGATGAGGACCAAATTGTGCAGTTTAACACCATACAACAAATATGTATAAGGGAAAGGTTACTAGTTAAGGGATGGTGTTGGAATTACAACAAAGTGGACCAAGGGAACTTAGAGGGATGTATCCTCCTAGGTTGGATGTGACCCTGATGGTGATATGGCCCAGAGATAGTTAGGGTGGATTTACAGTATTGGGTTTGAACCTCAGGGAGGATTCCTATGTATCCCATTCAGACTGGAATAAATGCCCCCATAGTTTGTAATGTTAGGTATTACATCAAATAGGAGGCCCAAATCAAGGATATAAGAGGATAGAAAAATGGAATCTCTACCGAGATAGGATGTTCATTCCCCTCAGTGATGGCACATTTATGTTTTATGTGTCCACTAACCATGCTCCTATGGGGTAATGGTGTAAACACTACTATGGAGAAGTAGAAATCAAGAGTTCAAAGGGGTTTCCAAAATGGTTATATATCCCTTTAATATGATCACATGTTTTTTTATCTTACACTAAATAGGAGGCCCAAGAGATTAAAAAAGAAAGATCTAAAAATGGATTCCCCTCCCGAGGTGGGAATTTGATCGTACAGATGTCATGACCATCACTAACTTCTAAGACCATGTGAATCTATCTTGATGTGAGAAATAATAGGAATGGGAATATCTAGAAAACCACACAATATTCTTTATCCACTGGTGTATGAGGCCAAGACATAGAAGGTGGGGTGATACCCCATAATAAATACAAGGGGGATTACTCTAGGAGGGATTCACTAGGGTGAAATTTAACCCTTATTTGTTGGTAGATGAGGGTGGATTCCTATAGATGGAATTAGTGAGAGTAACAAGGCTATGATGTTCCCATATAGTCTCTTTTTTTCAACCTCTATGGTTGGGCCTTACATACCCCCATAGATATATCTTGATTCTATTCACATTTTGGTATGTAGATGTAGTTTTTTAGATCGAGGATCCTACATCCACAATACCTAAGTTTGGGACCCTAGTTACCTCATGAATGTATGATTGGGAACATTCTAACGATCTTCATTATTCATTCGATTAATAAAATGACCTCATTTACCATAGGAATGTATGATTTAGAGGATATTCTAGGGTGCCCTATGTTCTGATCATACATATATGGAGGATTTGGAGGAGGTCTTGGATTGGTCCCCTATGTATGGGGGATCTAAGGAAAGATGTGACCTACTATTGGTGGTATGATGAGGTTCTCAATGTATGACCCACATTGGTAAGTTCTGGGTGTATTAAAGGTTTCTCATGCAGGTGGGGCATGGGGGAGATTAAGATGATTCACCTAGGTGTTTTTAGGTGATATGAAGGTTCTTAACCTAGGTGATTTCTAGGATAGATGAAGGTGCTTCACCTAGGTGATGGATGGGAAAGCTTGTATTAAGAGAAACATAGGAAAAAACTAGGGAAATTATTTCCTAAAACCTCTAGGGGCCTCTTCAAGAGATTCTGTAAGGGGTTTATGAAAATACCAGGTTTGGGAATGTGATTTCTCTCTACTACTTTTTAACTTGGGGAAAAGTCTCTTCATGCAGGTCTTGTGTGTTCCACACACTAGGGGGACTCTAATTCAACTACCTTTCTTAATTTCAACATCATTTGAGTATTGGAGAGATACTTGGGATATTTTGAGTACCTGAATAAAGGACTAGGTTGAGAAAATCTTCGAGGCTTCTCATAATCTTCAAGTCATTGCAAATGGGGAGCATAAGGGTAGTATTTATGGGAAATTTTTGTAACCTGGTTTAAGGAGTTAGTTTGTACATGTATGTCACACTATGTATCACACAAGTGTAACCCACAAGAGTCTCTTAGGAGCACTTGTCTAGGCTTGTATGATGGAATTTGACACACATGTTGGACCTTCTTAGCGATGTTGGTTGGGCCTTTCATGAGACTACTTGGGTGAATGCATGTAATCCTTGATGTCTTTCACTTCTCTTTTACTTGAGGAATTTCTATTTGAAACTTCTCATTTCCATTTATTTTTTTTCAACTTTTTTTTCTAGGTTTTTTATTATGTTTCATCATATTTTAAAAACAAATTAAACCACCTATAGAGATTATTTGTAGACTATTTTATATGATTGATTATTTTTTAGATGAATATTTAAATGTTTGATTTTTTTAGTAAAGTTTCTATGAGTTTTTATTATTGTTTTATACTATTATATTTCAATACATAGGTTATGATTTATTATATTTTAATAAAATTTTAAAAAAATTAATTAAGTTCCAATATAGGTTATTATGTAAAAAACCTTAAAATTAACTTTTAAATTTAGTTGAAATTAAAATTGACATTGAAAGTGGATTTAAGATTTGGTTTTAATAAAAAAATGATGTCAAATGACTATATTTAGTCAGTTTAAATTCACTTTCAATATCAGTTTTTAATGAAAACCAACATTGAAAGTGGATTTTTATATCATTTTTAATAACAAACCAACATCAAAAGCCTATATTTAATAATTATAAAGTCACTTTCAATATCATTTTTTATTGAAAAACGATGCCAAAATAAACTTTAAGTTTTAATGAAAACATAATGTTGAAAGTCTATATTTGGTTTTTATTTTAATCTCTTTTATTATGATAACTGATATTGAGAGTATAATTAGACATCAATTATTATGAAATTTAATATTTAAAGTCACTTCCAATGTCAGTTTTCATTATAATCGACATTGAGATCCTTTAAATATATAAATTATCAGTATATAAACATCATTTATCATACAAATTTATATTATATATATATATATATTCATACAGTAATCAACCCATAATTAATTGGTTTAAAACAATGATTTCAATTTCATACATTTATAGGATCTTTTTGGTTTAGGTCTTTAGACAATTAGATAAAAAATTACAAAGTAAAGTGTATATTTCCATACAGTATCCATTTTTCTCACAAAATAAATTCTTCATAAAGACACAACTACTTTGTTCAAGGTAACTCCCATAATATAAAATCTGAATTTATTAACCTCTCTAATCATAATTAATCCCTATGAAAAAAATTTTAAAACATAGGATGATAAAAAAATACTAGTAAGGGATATAAAAGAAAAGAAACTAGTTAGTCCATTTAAAAACATAAAAAACAAATAATAAGGTTTTCATTTAACATAAAAACAACTTAATTTATCAATATACTTCATAGAACATTTCATATAAAATCATAAAGGAAAAATCATAAACATAAGGGTTTCTTAGAAAACGTGAACACTCATGAATACCATTCCTTGAAATATAATCCTTTCACTTTTTTGAAAAATAGTCATACACATTCATAAAAACACAAGCTCATTTGATTAACTTTTGAAATAAAAATATTTACTTTAAAAATAATTGTAATAATACTATATAGTTTCCTTGGGACATTATATTTTCATTCATAATTACAATAACCCTAAAAATAGAATCACCTAACTGAATAATTCACACATCCCTTTGCAGTAACCAATCAACATTAAACTCTATCACTTTACCCAATGCACTAAAGAGGTATAATGAGCTCACCCATCATTAGATCTATATCAGGATCATATTTCATTCATTAAAAATTTACAGGAATTATAGAATTAATAAAAATACACATAACTTTAACTTTAATTATACAATCCATTTTAATTGGTATTCAATCCCATAAGAAATAACACTTTAAATTATCTCACAACTTTAGAAAAAGCTTACATTTACTTATAAAAAAATTTTAAAATGAAAAATTAAAAGTATAATTAGAAAAATATTTTCTTTTAAAGTAAATATAGGAAATTTTAAAGTAATATTGTTTATAAATAATTATTTTGAGGGGGGAAAGAAATATAATCCATTTAAGTTCAAAAACATTCATTTTTTCACTTTTGTAAAAAGAAAAAATAACCCATATGAAAAATGTTAAATTTTTTCCTTTTTAATGAATTATAAATAAAGTAAAAAAATAATTTAAAATGACCCTTATAAATCTTTTCATAATAATTAAGAAAATTCTTGAAACATTGAAGATAACTTTGACATAAAATAAAAAGATTTGTAAGGAAGACTTTATAAGAATATTTTTTAAAGAAAGTTCATTTCCTCAAGTCCTGAATCATATCCTTTGTATATATATCCCCCTGAGTAATACAATTATATTAGTTTTTACATACCTAATAAACTTTTTCATGTGAATTATATGATCAATTTTCCCTTTATTTTACTTCTTACCATGTTTTATGTAGTAACTAAAATAATTTAGTTCACATTGGATGTTCTGAGGATGTTCGGTTTGTAAGTCCAAAATGAAATCAGTAGGTTGAATAAGGTCAAAGGGATCATGGTTCCATCACCTCAAAAATATCAATCCTCACAAAATTATTATGTTTTTACATTAATTTTTTTTATAACCAACATTTTTAGGTGTATGTGAAAATATTAAAGACATCATATCGTGGATGCGGTATTCCACATGTACACACGAGTAAAGTTTCCATTTACTATTGGATGGAATATAAATAATTTATATAATATTTTATTTTCTATAATAATAATTATGTTATAAATGTTATATTTATTCATTATTTTCATCCTTAAGAAAAACCATGTCATACAGTAATGAAAAATGAATCACATCGCTTCGTGGAGATGGTATTCCACACACACGCATGAGATATATTATCAATTTTCAATGAATATAATGTGTAAGAAGGTAAGTAATATATTTTCAGTCTAGAATCATAATAGTTACATAAAATTATCATTTATTCATTAATTACATCTTTATTACCAGCTATGTGAGGAGGTTATGGGAAAAAACACATCGGTTCATGGAGGTGGTAATCCACATGTACACACTATTGATATTTTCATTTACCATAGGATAGAAAAGAGATAGAAAAGAGTTTTTAAATTTGGATAATAAAATTTGAGTATAAATAATATACTATTTTAATAATTTTATAGTGTTTACAAAATATTTTAAGAAGGTAGAATAATAAATATAATAGGTCGGTTAGGACTTAAACCTCCTCCTTCAATATTTGCCTTTGGATTACATGCAAATCCTTCTTGTATTAGTATTTTGAGAATTAAAAGGACTCTAGGATATATATAGATATGTTTGAAAGGTATTTAATTAGATATTGGTTGTGATAAAATTATCAAGTGGTGTGAATAAGAGAAGATATGGGGTGCCCTTTTATAATTGAGGGGAGTGGGACACTTGTAAATTATTAAAATTTTAAATTAATATAAATGTCCCTCTTTAGGAAAGTTTTTACAATTTAGTCATATTTTGAAGGAAATATATGTGAATTAATAGAACCAAAATTTTCATACATATATATTACATATTACTCTATTAATATTCAATACATAACATATCAATCCACACTTGAATCATTTAAGTCTAGTTTCTTTGGAAACTTAGACACCTAAAACAATTATTTGAAAGTAAACTACATCATATCCAAATAAGTTCATCAAAACTAGCACCATTATTAGGAATATCATACATAATACCTTTATTCATAACGTGGGTAAAGGAAAAATAAAAAAGGGTGAACTTGGATGCTCAGTAATGGTAAAAAATAGAGACATCAATAAAACATGAGCATAAGATTATAAGAACATGAGAATAATATTTGAAAACCATACCCTATATATTATAGATCATAAAATTGAGTCATGGAATAAATCATGACAGTTCAAAAGACATGAATCACAATGGAATCAAAGAACATGATCCATGGGAATATAAAATTGGAATAAGACATATATTTTTGGAACACACATAATCATATAAAATCATTTCCTTAGTAGTGAAGGATCAATTATAATACTATAATAATGGAATGGTTCCACTCCCCAAACCATAAAAGTAGTCAAGTTTTACTCCCAAGATAATCCTAGTGGAAAATTTACCTTACTGAACTAGGATGACTCCCCATTCTAGTCCTATTTATACCATAAGATGTCTATCTTTACCCAATACATTGGAGGGTGATATAATTTCAGGCCCACCCATCACATAATTAAAATCATAACAATATCATAAAACATTCATCATATCATAACTTATGAAAATAAAATGGGATTCATAAATATTTCATCATTTCATCATAGAAAAACCCATAGAAAATAAATGAATTTCATAAACATTTAATCATTTCATCGTAGAAAAATCTATGGAAAAGTAATGGGTTTCATAAACATCTTGTCATCATAAACACAAAAAAAACTAGAGAAATAATAAGGATGGTATCATTGGATCATATCCCTAGTAAATATTAAGTAACATCAGTGGATGCCATCATATATGAGAAATTATTTTAAAAGATCGGTTGGAACATTTCTTGAAGAAAATATCATTTCCACCTTGAAATCAATTTAAAATATAATATTTTCCCAAATAAAACTAAAAAAATTTTATTTAAAAAAACCTTGGAAAATTTTAAGGTAAGATTTAAATCATTGTGTGTTCATGATAGTGGTAAATACGGTTCATTCTATACATGTTAAAATAATTAATCCTTTCACATTTTTCTATAAAAATTCAAAATTGAATTGTTCAGTAAACAATAATAAGATTCTGTTTAAAAAATATTAAAAAAAATTAAAACATGTGTAAAAATTTATTTAGAAAATCATTAGATAATATTAAATATAAAATTTTAAAACATTTTTAGAGAACATAGACATGGAAGAAAAAGATTTTCTACTGAAGAGAGAAATAAAGTCAGTATTCCTTAAAAATATTAATTTGGTATCTTGAGTACATAAAGAGAGAAAAGTTAAAGGAAAAATATTATTCACAAGAAATAAACATAGTATAATAATATTTTTGAGATTATTGATAGATATATGATAATATTTTATCATGAGAAACTTAATCATAAACAATCTCGTTAAAATAGAAGATTATAACATAAAACCTTTACCACTTTGTTATCTTTTGAATCGTAAACACCATGAAGGAAAGAAAATTATATGAATATGTATATATCATAATTTCATTAGAATAATCATAAAATAAATTCATGGGTATAAAATAAACCACATAAAAGAAACAAATGGTTAATATGACATCTGTTTCATGGAAATAAAAGCGTGAAAAAAATTCTTTACCACTTTGGAGACTTTTTCAATCTTAATACTCATTAAATAATAAAATAAAATTAATATTTTAAATATAATTAAAACAATCATATTCATGATATAACATATAAAATTGGTTTTATATACACCTTACAAAATAAACGATTGGTGAGTAAGATATATGTCTCCCAAAAATAAAAGAGAGACTAGAAATTCATTACCTCAAGTCTCGAATTTCATCATGAACATTTGAAACTAATGTGTAATAATTATATGTGTATTAAACATATATTATATAACCATACTCATTTAATACCATATAGGATTTATTTATTACATTTTATTACCCATTTATTAATAATTATTTATTAAAAACATTGTTTTGGTTGATAACTGCTTTGTTTTTCATGTACATTTTAGCCCGGTAGTTTTGGTCCTTATACTTTTATTATGGTTAAATAATATCCATAATATTAACCATGATATAAATATCATATATATATATATATTCATTATTTATGTATTTAGACTATTTCATAAATGTTTGAGATAGAAAATGAATGTCACTGTTTATGGAGATGGTTGGCGTTATGTAAACAAAAACATTGTTTTCATTTTCTCAACGGATGGAATGAAAGAAAGGTGAATAATAAATTACCTTTACAAAATAAATTTTATTTCATATATATATATATATATATATATATATATATTAAATCTTCCCTTATTATAATCTATTTCAAAATAAAATGAAAAATGAATCAGATCGTTTCATTGAGGCAGTAGTCCACACGTACGCATGAGTGACATTATCGTTTTACAATAAATTTTATGGTAAGAAGGTAGATGTGAAAATATAATTACAGAAGTATAATTGTGTCATAAATATCATATATAAATATTAAATACATCATTATCTTCAGATGAAATAAGCGATGATGGAAAATGAATTACATCGATTCGTGAGGTGGTAGTTCACCGTACACATGATTGACAGTTTAATTTCCCATTTGATAGACGTGGAGATGGATATAGGTTATTAAATTAAGATAATAAAATCTCAATATATATAATATACTTATGTTATTATATCATCATATTTGAAAAATATTTTAAGGTGGTGGAAGAAAAAATAAAACAAAAATGCTCGGTTAATAATGACACCTCTTCTTCGGAAAACCTTCTTAGGTTTTCACCAAAATACTTATTAGGAGGGTTTAATAATAAAAATAATTAATCTAGGATGTGGGGAGTTAATTAAGGAAGTTATTTGGGAAGTAATTGGATGAATGAAAAGTCTTTGTAAGTGTAAAGAGAAGAGGATAAGGGGTTCTCTTTTATAAGTAGGGGAGAAGAACACTTAGAATTTTTGAAAATGAAATGTTATGTCCAGGTTTTACACATGCCAAAAGAATAATTATAGAACCTTATATGATATAAGGTCAAAATATTTCTGTAAAATTGGATTTTAAAATGTTTTTTTGGTCATTTTAATCCTTATCATTTTTAGTTTAACCCCTCAGTAAACCCGTTTTAAACTTAATCATGGTAATTAATCTTTTTTCCATTTTTACTATTTATTATGAGCTAAAATTAATATATACTAATTATATAATATTATTAATTCATATTACAATAATTAAATACATTTTATCATATTAAATTCATATAATTTGAAGAATTTAATTTAAAATTAACCCTATATGTAACACCCCGAGCTTCCACGATACGCTTCTCATTCAATAATGCAATAGCTTGCATTGTACGCAACTTCGAGTTCTAAAACACCGCGACTAATCAAAGTAACCGTTATGAATAGTAATAACCACTTTTTAAAATTATAGAAATTTTATATTTCAAAATGGACTTCATTTTTGGATTCGGAATATCGAAATTAGCCTATGTTGAATTTTTGGTATTTTTCTGAGAACTTCTAATTTTTTATGAATAGTGAAAAATACTTTAAAACAAATTTTTTAATCAAAATAATTTATTGTGATAAATTATACTATTTAGTGGTTTTAAGGTATAATTAGAATATATTTTTACCATTTTATCCAATGGTGGTCATTAGAATTAATTTAACATTGAAATTGGACATAAACAATTGTCAATCTTTTGATATAAATTGTTTCTTAAAAACACACTATTTGTCGTAATAGAGGGAATTAATTATAAAATTAATTAATGCAACTTATATGTTTGGAATTTTGTAAAATAGACATCATTTTTGAATTCGGAATATCAATTATAGCTTAGGGTGAAATTTTGGCCTTATTCTGAAAAACTTCAATTTTTGATGAATAGTGAAACCACTAAGTGGTTGTTAAAAACTGATTTTTCGTTAAAATAAAATATTACCACTTCTGTGATTTGATTTTCAAAAATCCGACATACATGGTTGTCATTAAGAAGTAAAATGTGGTTCAATGAGATTAAAATAATTTTTTGGTGAATAGTAACTTTTAAGTTCTTAATCGCGATTAGAGGTAATTAGTGTAGTTTAAGGTACAAATAATGTTTTTATAATATGAGATGAGCATGAAACTTGTCCTAATACTATTGGATGAGTCATGGAAGACCAAGACAACCCATGGGTCAACTTGGGGACCCCATGGAGCCACTTTAGATAGAAAATGACATAAACACCTTTTATTTAATGTTAAAGTAAAAAATGACACAAACATAAAATGTTTTACTAAAACAATTTTTAAGTGGGGTTACACAAGTCCAAATTTTTATTATAAATATTCATTAGAAAGATAAAAAGATTTCCTACATAATAGTTTTTTTTATATTTTTTAGACATTAAATAAATTAAATTTTTTATGACATCATTATGATGCAGCGATGACCTCATTATTTAACGATTTAAATAAAATGAGAAGATAATGCAAAATCCAAGGCTTACACTTGTCCAAAGACTATTGGATGGGTATATTTCGAACCCTTATCACCTTAGCCACGAATTATATAAGTGTGGGACCTTTAGAAACCGAAAATCATTGTATAATTGAATAACATTTCATTACATTCCAAAAGTGCCCCTCCTCTCCACTTATAAAAGGCCCCCACCTCTACCACCTCATTCACACTTTCAATCCATTTGGCTCGGCCAAACTCTGCCCAAATACTCTCCCAACTTCCCCCTCTTACTCATAGAAGCCTCACTTTGGGCAGAACGCTTCCCAAGGAAGCCTTTGGCTCAAATCAAAAAGAGTTACCCGATTTTGAGGTAATGTCTTCTCTAATGATGTTTTGTTTTATTTTTCTTCTCCAACCCCCTAAACTCTTTTTATTCATTTCTTTTGTAACAACACCAGTATCCTCCATATACTAGGATGTTGTTATAAGAAGGATTAGAGCTACACTTACACACACCTACATCTAATGGTTAAAGAACATACGGTTTCTGTGGATGGAGAATTTCTACCTCACGAAACGATGATTGTTCAACTCTCATACAACACCTTCAAAGGTGGCCATTAAGATGTCACTATTTTTATATATGATATATAATATGTTTATGTTTTACTTATGCTTCTGTATTTCTCATTTATGGCATACTTTATGATTTCCATTATGAGTAAAACGCGATAATTTCATTTTAGGAAGTGCGGACTACCGCCCCCTCAAAGTGATTTGAATTGTTAATGCCATATGTGGGATGTATAAAGGATGGAGTAAATGGTATTATACACTATATTATACTGTAATTATATTATAAATTTATATCATTATGATTTCATTCCATTAAATACGAAATAGAAATGAAAGTAGCGTTCATGCGTACGTACGGCTTACCGTCTCCATGAACGGTGCATTTCATTTCTTACCTCTAAATGTTACGTGACATTATGAATGAATGTATATACTGTATATATATGATTTATATGACATCTAAATCATGAATATAATTCTGGAGATAATGGATATTCTACCACATAAACAACTTGTAATTATAAGAAGTTTATTGTTGACTCAAGTACCAAAGATCGACAAAACGACCGTTATTAACTTAAATAATTACATAATATTCATAACATTGTAATAAGTGATATAAAAAGGATAATGAAATTGAAAATGGTTCTTAATAAGGTAGATATTAACTCTAGTTTATTATTCAGGAGGTTAAAGAACAGTTGAGTCAAGTCGGACACGAGGTAAGGGAACTTCTTAACCCAACTTCCATTCTTTGGGTTAATCTCCTATTTTAAAATTATGTCATGATATTATTATGTCCTATCTTGTATTTATACTTTCTTTATGTGTACATATAGTGAATACACATAATAGATCTATTTTATTAAAAAAATGTTCTTTTTAAGGACTTCGTCTCAATCTCCTTTTATTGAGGAATATTTGGTTTTATACACAACTTTCATTTATATGGTGTATAAACCCCTTTGACTTTTACGCTTATTCAAAAGGAATATTTTTCTATGAAGCTTTTTACTAAACGACAAAAAGGGAATGTTTTTCTTTCCGTACATATGCAGCGACAACGACTTCTCCGCCGCCTTGACCATTATTTGAGTTTTGGCTTCCTCTACAAGCCATCATTTTTTTTTGATGAAAAATAAATACAAAGTTTTAACTTTATTTTATTTTGGTATTGAAAATGGTTTTGAAAGCATTTTTATTATATCAATGTGTTGTATTGATATCTTGTGATTGAAATGTGGAAATTTTATGTTTCCTTTATGCATGTTTTATGTGATACGATTATGTTATGGTTTATGATATTTTTAATCCTATTCATATGAGGAATGTATTGGACTTAATAAGTGACGGGTGGAGCCCGCTATAGCTCCTCGATGCATCGGTAGGTCTCATGAGACAACTAGACGTGGAATTGGCCGAGGCCCTTTCCCAATTTGATTTATGGTTTTGGCCGAGGCCTTAATCATTTTAGACGTCTTGGCCGAGGCCTTGACAAAATGTTTCAGAATTTCCGGCATTATACATTCCCTCATTATGAAAGTGGTTATTGATATTTCATGTGATTATTCAACTAGTAGAATATCCATGTGAAGAAGTGAATGGCATTATCTCATTTTACTTTTGCCATATTATGTTGATGTTCAAGTTTAAAAGGCTTTTGTTTTAGTTATACATTGCCTTAAATGTTTATGTTTATTTATGAAAGCTTCCGCAATATTGTTATCCTTACTGAGCATCTGAGCTCACCCCTTTCAATGTTTTAATATTTTCCAGGATGTGAAAGAAGTATTTTAGGAATGACCTGCAGGGATAGTCAGAAGAGGATATGAGTGTGGACTACGGAGACTTTGTTATTGTAGTTTTTCACTTTATGATGTAATGTAACGTTTAAGAATGTATCTAGTGTTTCCAAGGCTACTAAACTAATCGGTCTTTCGAGACTTGATCTTTTGTGATCATGCCAATGTTACGAAGTAATGCACCGACTCTGGGTAGCTGGGGTCGGGGCGTTACAGTTGGTATCAGAGGCAGTTTAGTACTAACCTTGGAAGCTAGATTTAGATAAACTCTGATTAGAGCACGTAGACCTAAGATGAACTTTGAGAATTAGTATAGAAGAACTTCCTAGAATTTTGGTATTGTAGAGATTTTGTGAGTTTTTCCGAGCAATACATCCCTGTCTGGATACGAGCAGGTAGAGGCGGCTCTGGCACAGATGTTCCTAGGGGTAAAACCCGAAAACACCGCTTTGAGCTAGACTCGAACGGGAACTGGTGCACGAAAACGGGCCTTGCTGCACTCTTGGTTACGACACTCCCGGGGGATATGCTTAGGATAACGCTCATTTTCTTTACAAATCATTATGAAGGGTTTATGAGTATATAATTACTCAAAGAAAACATGTTTATGATTATGGATTATATCCATAAATAGTTCAATTTATGTTAAGTATTTTACAAGTATGGAATTATGTATTTTGATTCATAAACTAATCTAGTTTATGCCATTGTTTAGAAATGGCGCCTAGTGGAAGGAATGGAAACCGTATCAATGCACGCACTCTGTGTAGGGATTTCCCTCCTGCTCAAGATAATTATGGTGGAGCTAGTGATACAACTAGTGCTGATCAGCTTCTCACCGTACTGGGACAACTCACGCAGGTTATGAATAATAACCTTACTCGTATGGAGCACCCTGATCCGCAACGTGGAGGATCAATGCTAGACCGTTTCATGAGGCAACAACCACCAACCTTCAATGGGAGTAAAAATCCTATAGTATCTGAGCAATGGATAAATTCCTTAGAGAAAATATTCCATGCCTTGGGGAGTAGTGAAAGGGAGAAGGTTGTCATGGCAGTTTACCGTCTCACTGGAGATGCCGATCAGTGGTGGTCGCTGATTCAAAACACAAAAGAAGATGATGACGTATCGAATATGGAATGGAGGGAGTTCAAAGAGCTTTTCTTAGAAAAATACTTTCCTCATGACCATCGAGCAGATATGGAAAGGCAATTTCTGAGTCTGAGGCAGAAGGAGGATGAGAATGTCGCAAAGTATGAGGCTAACTTTACAAGGTTAGCGAGGCATGCTTCCGATTATATACGTAACCCAAGGAGTAAGATTGATCGTTTCTTTGATGGGTTAAAACCATTTATTCGTCGAGCTTTAGTATCACAATCCTTCTCATCATACGAAGATATTGTCTCGTGTGCTATCAAGACAGAAAAGGAATTCTCTAAGTCTTATGACAACAAAGTAAAGAAAGAGAAGAAGAGAACGGTGGAACAAGAGACAGATAAAGGGAAAAAGGGAAAGAAGGATTTTCCATTATGTGATAATTGTGGGAAGAATCACCCTGGTACTTGCCTAAAAGGAATGAGAGTTTGTTATAAATGTGGAGAAAAGGGTCACCAGGCTCGTGATTGCAAGGGAAAGAAAGAGGCTGTCAAAGTTGAATGCTACAATTGTAGAGAAATGGGTCATTATGCAAATGAATGCCCTAAGCGTCAAGGAAACTTACCTCAGAAAAGGCCAAGGGATCAGGGCCAATCTTATGCTGTGACTACAGTTGAAGCGGAATAACTAATGTATTGGTGCTTTTGGACTCATGGATTATATTCTGGTTATTAGAATAATGTGATATATATATAAGGATTGTACTGCAGTACTTGTTGATTTCAGTAAGGTTTTAATATGATTAAGGTAATCATATTTTTAGTATGTGAAAATAAGAGAAACTTTTCTTTGTTTGGGGAATCTGATGTTACAATTGATTTTGGAATTTAGAGACCTTTTAGAGAAAGTCTGGACGGAGGTATTTTGGATAACTATTAAGGTTGGAATGGATTAAGTTGAACCATGGATAGTATTGTTTAAAATTAAATAATTTCTGAAGATTATTTTTGGAATATTATGATACTATAGTTTTAGGAAAAGGACAACCTGCAGGGTGGGGAATAACCCGTCGCGTCGGACAAAGCTGCAGGAATCGAACCCACAACCATAGTGCGACAAGCCTTTATTTCCTACCACTAGCCTACAGGAAGTCCCTGGTTATTACAAACTAGTTTTACTAATCTAAATGGTATGTGTTAACATTTTGAACCTTATACAATTAGGATAAATAGAATATTTTTGAGTTCCGTTACCATTTGGAGTAAAAGTTGGGTTTGTGGTAAAAATTTATTAACGAATGAAAGTATACATAACAAGTATGTATATTCCCTTACGTTCTTAGTAAATCTCATAAATAAATTCCTCAACATTATAAAAGGTAACTTAAAACAAAAATGTTGTCGGTTAACTTTTCCAACGGGGGATTCAATGACCGTTTAACCAATCACAAGTTTGTGATTTTCTTGTGGTTAAACTTTCTCCTAAACCTGTTTTCTATAACTCTCCATCAGACCTTGATGGTTTGTTTCTCCTCCATATCCATATTTTCATATAATCCTAGAATGGGCTATATCGGGTGACCTTTGTACTTATCCTGCTTTCTTTTAATGTTATATATTTATTAACCTTATTTCCGATGTGGGTTTTCCTCAAAGGTATTGTCTCTTTTCAACCTTTTATTTTCAAAGAAAAATTTCAAATTGCGAGGACGCAATTTATTGAAGGAGGGGAGAATGTAACACCCCGAGCTTCCACGATACGCTTCTCATTCAATAATGCAATAGCTTGCATTGTACGCAACTTCGAGTTCTAAAACACCGCAACTAATCAAAGTAGCCGTTATGAATAGTAATAACCACTTTTTAAAATTATAGAAATTTTATATTTCAAAATGGACTTCATTTTTGGATTCGGAATATTGAAATTAGCCTATGTTGAATTTTTGGTATTTTTCTGAGAACTTCTAATTTTTTATGAATAGTGAAAAATACTTCAAAACAACTTTTTTAATCAAAATAATTTATTGTGATAAATTATACTATTTAGTGGTTTTAAGGTATAATTAGAATATATTTTTACCATTTTATCCAATGGTGGTCATTAGAATTAATTTAACATTGAAATTGGACATAAACAATTGCCAATCTTTTGATATAAATTGTTTCTTAAAAACACGCTATTTGTCGTAACAGCGGGAATTAATTATAAAATTAATTAATGCAACTTATATGATTGGAATTTTGTAAAATAGACATCATTTTTGAATTCGGAATATCAATTATAGCTTAGGGTGAAATTTTGGCCTTATTCTGAAAAACTTCAATTTTTGATGAATAGTGAAACCACTAAGTGGTTGTTAAAAACTGATTTTTCGTTAAAATAAAATATTACCACTTCTGTGATTTGATTTTCAAAAATCCGACATACATGGTTTTCATTAAGAAGTAAAATGTGGTTCAATGAGATTAAAATAATTTTTTGGTGAATAGTAACTTTTATGTTCTTAATTGCGATTAGAGGTAATTAGTGTAGTTTAAGGTACAAATAATGTTTTTATAATATGAGATGAGCATGAAACTTGTCCTACTCCTATTGGATGAGTCATGGCCGACCAAGACAACCCATGGGTCAACTTGGGGACCCCATGGAGCCACTTTAGATAGAAAATGACATAGACACCTTTTATTTAATGTTAAAGTAAAAAATGACACAAACATAAAATGTTTTACTAAAACAATTTTTAAGTGGGGTTACACAAGTCCAAATTTTTATTATAAATATTCATTATAAAGATAAAAAGATTTCCTACATAATAGTTTTTTTTATATTTTTTAGACATTAAATAAATTAAATTATTTATGACATCATTATGATGCAGCGATGACCTCATTATTTAACGATTTAAATAAAATGAGAAGATAATGCAAAATCCAAGGCATACACTTGTCCAAAGACTATTGGATGGGTATATTTCGAACCCTTATCACCTTAGCCACGAATTATATAAGTGTGGGACCTTTAGAAACCGAAAAGCATTGTATAATTGAATAACATTTCATTACATTCCAAAAGTGCCCCTCCTCTCCACTTATAAAAGGCCCCCACCTCTACCACCTCATTCACACTTTCAATCCATTTGGCTCGGCCAACCTCTGCCCAAATACTCTCCCAACTTCCCCCTCTTACTCCTAGAAGCCTCACTTTGGGCATAACTCTTCCCAAGGAAGCCTTTGGCTCAAATCAAAAAGAGTTACCCGATTTTGAGGTAATGTCTTCTCTAATGATGTTTTGTTTTATTTTTCTTCTCCAACCCCCTAAACTCTTTTTATTCATTTATTTTGTAACAACACCAGTATCCTCCATATACTAGGATGTTGTTATAAGAAGGATTCGAGCTACACTTACACACACCTACATCTAATGGTTAAAGAACATACGGTTTCTGTGGATGGCGAATTTCTGCCTCACGAAACAATGATTGTTCAACTCTCATATAACACCTTCAAAGGTGGCCATTAAGATGTCACTATTTTTATATATGATATATAATATATTTATGTTTTACTTATGCTTCTGTATTTCTCATTTATGGCATACTTTATGATTTCCAGTATGGGTAAAACGCGATAATTTCATTTTAGGAAGTGCGGACTACCGCCCCCTCAAAGTGATTTGAATCGTTAATGCCATATGTGGGATGTATAAAGGATGGAGTAAATGGTATTATACACTATATTATACTGTAATTATATTATAAATTTATATCATTATGATTTCATTCCATTAAATACGAAATAGAAATGAAAGTAGCGTTCATGCGTACGTACAGCTTACCGTCTCCATGAACGGTGCATTTCATTTCTTACCTCTAAATGTTACGTGACATTATGAATGAATGTATATACTGTATATATATGATTTATATGACATCTAAATCATGAATATAATTCTGGAGATAATTGATATTCTACCACATAAACAACTTGTAATTATAAGAAGTTTATTGTTGACTCAAGTACCAAAGATCGACAAAACGACCGTTATTAACTTAAATAATTACATAATATTCATAACATTGTAATAAGTGATATAAAAAGGATAATGAAATTGAAAATGGTTCTTAATAAGGTAGATATTAACTCTAGTTTATTATTCAGGAGGTTAAAGAACGGTTGAGTCAAGTCGGACACAAGGTAAGGGAACTTCTTAACCCAACTTCCATTCTTTGGGTTAATCTCCTATTTTAAAATTATGTCATGATATTATTATGTCCCATCTTGTATTTATACTTTATTTATGTGTAAATATAGTGAATACACATAATAGATCTATTTTATTAAAAAAATGTTCTTTTTAAGGACTTCACCTCAATCTCCTTTTATTGAGGAATATTTGGTTTTATACACAACTTTCATTTATATGGTGTATAAACCCCTTTGACTTTTACGCTTATTCAAAAGGAATATTTTTCTACGAAGCGTTTTACTAAACGACAAAAAGGGAATGTTTTTCTTTCCGTACATATGCAGCGACAACGACTTCTCCGCAGCCTTGACCATTATTTGAGTTTTGGCTTCCTCTACAAGCCATCATTTTTTTTGATGAAAAATAAATACAAAGTTTTAACTTTCTTTTATTTTGGTATTGAAAATGGTTTTGAAAGCATTTTTATTATATCAATGTGTTGTATTGATATCTTGTGATTGAAATGTGGAAATGTTATGTTTCCTTTATGCATGTTTTATGTGATACGATTATGTTATGATTTATGATATTTTTAATCCTATTCATATGAGGAATGTATTGGACTTAATAAGTGACGGGTGGAGCCCGCTATAGCTCCTCGATGCATCGGTAGGTCTCATGAGACAACTAGACGTGGAATTGGCCGAGGCCCTTTCCCAATTTGATTTATGGTTTTGGCCGAGGCCTTAATCATTTTAGACGTCTTGGCCGAGGCCTTGACAAAATGTTTCAGAATGTCCGGCATTATACATTCCCTTATTATGAAAGTGGTTATTGATATTTCATGTGATTATTCAACTAGTAGAATATCCATGTGAAGAAGTGAATGGCATTATCTCATTTTACTTTTGCCATATTATGTTGATGTTCAAGTTTAAAAGGCTTTTGTTTTAGTTATACATTGCCTTAAATGTTTATGTTTATTTATGAAAGCTTCCGCAATATTGTTATCCTTACTGAGCATCTGAGCTCACCCCTTTCAATGTTTTAATATTTTCCAGGATGTGAAAGAAGTATTTTAGGAATGACCTGCAGGGATAGTCAGAAGAGGATATGAGTGTGGACTACGAAGACTTTGTTATTGTAGTTTTTCACTTTATGATGTAATGTAACGTTTAAGAATGTATCTAGTGTTTCCAAGGCTACTAAACTAATCGGTCTTTCGAGACTTGATCTTTTGTGATCATGCCAATGTTACGAAGTAATGCACCGACTCTGGGTAGCTGGGGTCGGGGCGTTACACTATAGACGGGATGAAAAACAGTTTTCTAAAGAAAATGTTTTAATAAGTATAAAAAGTTATTCTATCAAATTGAACATGAATTTTATTAAAAAGATACAATTTGGATTAATAATTCTATAATTGAACTAATTTTAATTTTAAAACATTTTAAAATAATATTTATCTTTTTTAATACTTTAAACGAAAAGGTAATTTTTAATAAAAATCTGTATTTTTCACTATTTATCAGAAAATTATAAAAAATTCAATCTAAGCTAATGTTGACATTTTGATTCCAAAAATTAAGTTATTTTTTTTCAAAAAAAAATCTATAAAATTTGAAAAAGATACTTCTCACAAAAATAAATTTTTTTTTGAGAAAAAATTATTTTCAAACCATATAAAGACTTTACTAAAAATTAAGTACCATTTATCAATATGATTTATTTATATAAAACCATTATAATTAATTATATTTTTTTATTCCTATTCATTCCTAGAAATTTAACGGCTAGGTATAATAGTCATTTTTAAATAATAATAGTATATCATTGTTCATTAAAACTCGATATTGCGTGTAACACAAACTATCAAAATTAAATCTATTTGAAAAAAAAATATATTTCATAAATTCTCTAGATGTGACAAATAATAACTAAATACAATAAAATAAAAAAATATAGATAATTTTTAGAAATATTATATGCCTTATATGTTATTTTGACCCCTCTTAACCCTTTTAACCTTTACCAGAGTGAAAAAGTTTTACCATGGAAACTATTCCTTATGAACAAAAATGAAACTGAATGAATTAAAAAATTTGAAC
The DNA here is from genome assembly GCA_963277665.1 of Viscum album. NCBI lineage: Eukaryota > Viridiplantae > Streptophyta > Magnoliopsida > Santalales > Viscaceae > Viscum > Viscum album. Next base: position 1,348,864,208 of record OY728153.1, on the reverse strand, counting down.
CTACTAATTCCAAATATAAAATCAATTTTCAAGATTAAATTTATATAAGTGGGAGAAATTAATTTCATTATATGTGTATAAAATTCCATAAAAATATAGCTTTTAGAAAAATGTCATTTTTAAGCATAAAAATGATTTTAATCAAAAATAAAATGTAATAATGATTCCTATGGAAGTATTTGGATTATTTTAAATAAAATTTGATTTTTTTTGACATTAAAACCAATCTATAAACAAATGGACATTTTCAATTACTTGAAATGAAATGACAGTTTTTATAAAAAATACCAATATTGTCCACTACTCACTCAAAAATCAATATTTTCATAACAATACCAAAAAATTAACCTTAATATAATTTAGATATTATGAATCCAAAAAAAAATTATTTTATCAATTTCAAAATCTAAAATTTATAAATTTAATTTTTAAATAAAACCTTATATTTCATATAAAACATTTAATCTAGAATAATAACATTTCTTTTTTGATAGTAAAATCATATAAAATTATCATATTATATATGAATCCATAAAAATATATTTATTAAAACTAATAATAACTGATATTGATTTATTATTAAAAATACACAGGTTATCACATTATTCTCCCTTTTAGAAATTACAACCTCACAAGTTTATTCATTACTTAAACAAGTGACAATATTTTCCCCTCATAGATTTTTTATGATTCCCATGTTTCTCCTTCAAATATGTGATTCTTCCATAAAACCTTAACATGGTGAATCATATTATTTCATAGTAAATTATCTGTGTGATCAAAAATATAAACCAAATTTTATTCATAAGATATATTATCCTTTAACTATACTACTTCAGGGATCAAAACAAGAGCTATATCAGGTACGTTCTTCCTTAGAAAAGAAACAAGAAACACATCATGTATCTAAGATAAACTTTGAGTAAAAGCTATCTAGTAAAAAAGGAATCTTAATTTCTCTAAAATTTCACATGGTCTAATGAATCATGGGTTTTCCACTTATACTGGTCTAGGAAATTCATCAATTTTACTAGTCTATGAAGGATCAAATGATATATCTTCTAATTTGAACACATTCCCTAATAATGTCACTTACTACATATAAAAGTCACATTTATAGAACTTTTCATAAAGATTATCCCTTAATAAAGTATTTAAAAAAAATGATCAATTTTTTTTCATGATATTATTTATATTTAGAATATATGATAATATTATCTAAAAATACTTCCAAAATGTTATTGAGGTAATCATTAAAGACTCTATTCATAATGTCCGTGAATAATGTTAGAGAATTAATGAGTTTGGATGGTATCACTATGAACTCATAGTGTCAATATATTATAGAAAATGTAGTCTTAAAAATATATTCTATTTTCAATGATAATTGATGATATCCTAATCAAAGAGCCACATTAGAGATGTACTGAGCCCCATGTAGTTAATCAAGTAGTCACCAATCTGTGTAATTGGACACTTTCTCTTTGACATGATATTTTTAAGTGCATGATAATCAACATAGATATTCATTGACCCATCCTTCTTGAAAAATTTAATGGTGTTATCTCTAGAACTAGGGAATATAAAACCATTTTCTAAGTTTCTATATAGATTATTCTTAAAAAATTATCATTATTGGGGGTCCATTCTATAATGAATCATTAATCTGGATAGAGTTACAAGGGAAAGATATATAGAGAACTCAAATTATTAATTAGAGTAAGGACTTGAGAGGGTACATATCAATATAATCTCTCATAATAGTAATTTATTCAAGTATTATCCTTTCTTTTATCTAATTTATTTAAGAATGATTTGATTTATCATAAGGAAATAATATTTATTCTTTAGATGGAGTTGATAAATCTGATTCATAATTCTCTTTGAACTTATATAGAATCATATGATGGTTTGGTACATGAACATGGTTTTACCTCCCCTAGTAATTGATATTATCTCTATATAAGGACAACTGGTCCATTCCCAATATAGAATTGAATTATATAAATATAAGAAAAACTAGATTTATATGGATATTATTCCCACAAATTTTAATCAGAGAAGAGTTATATACCAAATATGAAATGATTACACAACTTATTATTTTTTTTCTGATAGTTTAATCTTTATATTATGGGGCGGTGTTCAAATATTTCTAGATAAAATTCATGATATGAATAAATTATTTGAAATATAATTAAATGGTTCATTTTATACTCATAAATTAACAACATTTTTACCTATCAAAAACACATTTTCATGATCCACCTCAATGGTATTCATAAAATAACCTCTTCCACATTCCTAAGTATTTGGAGGTTGTGATCATCAGTTAACCTCTACAACCCTTAGCTTGGTGAAATTATTTACATAGTGTTAATGTTAATATAGTTCAAATATTATACCATCAGATGAAGATAGATATAAACCTTATTTTATTCCATTATATTTATTTTATTATTCATGCCACTTTAGTATTATTAAGAAATATTCCTTTTATTTCCACACTTGAAGTATTTACTCAATACTTTGAGATTGATTCAGGGGCAATTCTTCCAACACATTTGACATGATAGAAGTTGAACATTATTCCATATATAAGGTTAATCAATTGAACCCCATGAGTCAAAATCCATTCATCTCTTACAATCTCTAGTCCCATAGGACTATTGAGATTCACTAATATCTATCACCACTTTAAGGTCACATCATACTATTTCCTCATAGATATCAAAATATCAAATCACTAAATATTTTTTATGAATTGGTTTTAGGACACTAAATAAGTGGAAAATTTTATTTTTTAGGTTAAATTAAAATAAAAATGCATACCTTTAAATCCCCATGATTTTTTCCTCATATGACCGAATAAAATCATCTTATATTTTCTTTGGTCCAAAAAATTCCATCTACATTTTAATATAGAGCTATCAAGGAAAGTACTTATTGAAAATATTTTCTATAATTCTTACCATTCCATTGAGTTAATTTTCACCCTGTTCTTGGTTTTTCTAATTAATTTCCACCACTGATCATCTTCTTCTTATATGAAATAAATTACCAAATCACTTTATTTTTCTCAAAGCATTGGGGAATAAAAAATATTTTATCAATAGAATGTATCTATTTTTCCATGATCAATCAATCAGAATTAAAATAAAAATAGGTTTATCATTGGAATTTAAAATTATCAATCAAAATTTGATCCTGATTCAATGGAATTGGTTGTTCCACATGGTTCAAGTTATTTTTTATAACCTGATTCAATTAAGAAAGTTCCACTATGAGGTTTTTAACTCCCTCTCTTATCAAATTAGGTATCTCATTTTCTAAATCAATTCATTGTACTTCACATTGTTTTTTTAAAATGTAACTCTTATTTAATAAAATTTACTTAAATATAGGAATTATAGGATTAGAGTGATGACCTAAAATTTCACTATGTATTTTAATTAAATAAATATAATGTTAATAGCTTGTTCTGTACGCAACACTGAACTAAATAAAAACTAAGAAATATTGAAATAAAATCTGATCGTTAAAGCATAGTCATAGAATTAGAGAGTATGAATAGGATTAATCAAATTACTGTATATATAAATGTGTGTGTGTGTGTTAATTTCATTTTATACAAATATAATTAGGTCATTTTTTGCTTAAAAATATATTTTTTTTAAAAAGTTTTCTTTTTTATGTTGTATACATTTTATTAAAAAAACTATGTAAATTATTTTTAAGTTTTTTTGATAATAAAAGAAAATATTTATTGATTCATTATATTTTTATTATACTTCTATAAATATTAATAATATGAACTACTAGTATTTCTAAAATTTATTTTATAATAAAAATAGTTGTAATTATATTTTATGATTTTACTTAAAGCTTAAATTTATAAATTTTTGAAAATAAATTTTAAAGAATGAAAATAATTTTTGGATTAATCATAAATATATTATCTTAGGATAAATATTTTCAGTTTGTTTTGAAAATATTGATTTTTAGGTAAATATTTCAAAATACCATGTTTACAAATACTATGGATTTTATGAAATCACTAGGATATAAGAATATCCAAAAACTTATGAAAAATATTTATTAACCAAATATGTTTTTTATAAGTAACATTATTTATTTGAAAATATTAATTTTAACTTACAAGACTATATTTGGTAATTTCAATCTTAAGTAATATTTTTCTCAAAAATTATTTTTAATACATTAAAAATTTATAATTTTAAAATTAATTTTCATCTATATTTGAATGTAAATATAATAAAATATATTTAAAATTTATAATTAAAAGTTATATATTATTTTATAATGGTCATTTTATTTTTAGGCATTAAGGATAAATTACTTAGGTAAAAACTAGTTACCGTAGTAAAACCAAAAGGGTAAAAAAGGGAAACCAAATGGGTAAAATTCCTAACATGTTACAAAAATATTTTTAATTTATTTTGTGATGTTTAGATCAACTAAAAATTATCTCCACTCAATTATTTTATATTTTGGAGTCTTATTGACATTTAAAACATGGTCTCACTTTATATTAAGTTAGAAAAATTAAAAAATTATCATTCTCACGACTTATAAAAGTATCCTCTCACCACCCCTTCATGACCTCTACAAAATTATAGTTTCCTATTGAAAATATACCATTTAATCCTCGCCCTATAATAATATTTCATTTATTTAAGATTTTGGACACATTATTTTAGACTAATGACTCCATTTCCATGGAGTCCTCCCAGGGAAAACACAAGTTCTCAATGTGAGTACAAATATTTCCAAAATTTATTTTATTTTATAGCTTGATTTTATAAAAATAATTTTATCATTACTATATAACGACATTATTTTTTTATAATGAATTTTATTATTCTATGTTAAAAATCATCGACCAAATTTCCCCTTTTCCATTAAGAAAAATGAAAGCATCATTCTTGCATTTGTGAAAACTATTGCCTTCATGAAGTAAAATATCTAATTTTTCATATAGTTTATTACATATTTATAAAAATATATTAAAATATGATGAATCACATTAATAATATCTTAATAATATCATTATAATTCTGTAATGATAATATTTTTTCAAAGTAAATAGATCTCATAACTATACTCACCCATTAATTATGGTATATTCATGTTTCGGTTGGTCTAATTACCTACTTGAGCAATGCTATAAAATAATTTCACGGATGAATATGATTAATTAATTAATTATAATATATGATTCTTTTTTTATAATGGTACATTAATATTAAACTAATTAATTAAGATACCAATGTCTATTCTTTAAAAATCACTAAAACATGCTCATTATTTATTTCATTTTTAAGGTTTATAAGCAAAAATATCATAGAATGAAATTATAACATTATAAATAATTATAAATCATCAATTCCTTTACCTTTTATGATCTATGAATTATGAAATTTTGAAAAGTAATGAATAATAATATTTCTATTATGAAACTAATTCAAAACGATCAAGATTACTCACACCAAATGTTGAAAATAGATAGTAACTAACTAATATTCATATATATAATAATTATAAATAAATATTATAAAAGTTTATACATATGAATAAGGTTATGAATTTTTTTATTAAGATACTAATTTTTTTATATAATATATTCATTCACTTTTGAGTAAGTAAATAATTAAGGTAAGGGTTTCTTTGTCACATTTTCAAATCTATGATATATTTTTGATTTTACACACCATATTTTTTTATATAGTATATACACTACCCATTTTAGATTTTATTTCATGGATTAAATTTTATTTAGGGGATTATATGTCTAATTTCATGACCTCTCTTTAAATGGGTTGTTATTAAAATGTTACTCAAATTGTAAGGGTTTCATTGCTAATAATATATTCAAATCAAGAATGGTCTTGAGTGATAATTAATATAAAGAATTGGTATTATTTATAAAATATATCACGAATTTATTTATTTAATCATGGTATTTTACATGTTTACTGAAAATTTCATTTCTCCTTTTTCTCATATTTTACTTAAAGTTGTTCTGGTAAGTGAAACCGCTGAGTTTATTTTTTGGTTGGGAACATCCATTTTCTTTATTTGCATTCATTGGATTATTTAATAATGTCATTATTTGTGGATAAATAATTTATTAAGGTCATTTTATAAAATATTTATTTTATTAAAAAGTTTTAAAAAAATAATGTTTTCCACATGGGTCATTTTCATCAAAGTGTGAAAATAATCTCTTTTAAATATTTTTTATATGAACAAATCTTTACACCATTTTTTTTAATGAAACATGCTCTTTAAATTTTATTGGTTTATAAAATAAATTCTAATCCTCCCCATTTTATAAAATATTTATTTTTTAAAATATTTTTTTAAAAGGCCAAATATATTCCTTTTTTCCAAGGTAAGTTTTTTAATGATCCAAAAGTTTTTTTAATATATTTCAACATATTTTGATATATTTTATACTTGATAGAGGATATTTTTAAAATGATACCATCCTATTTCATTCTTTAAATTTAATATGAAAAATTATTTCATATCAAAGAAATTTTCCATCATTTACTTTTTCTTTCCTAATAATTGGATATTAATGAACCAATTTTTATCCTAATGCCTTTAATATATGAATACTCTTTATTTACATCATTTTATTAAATAGTGTTCACCTAGATTCCATATATATATTGACTGAGGACATTATTGACTTAATCTTATACACTCAATCTATATAATTTAAAAACAATATTCTTTATTAAAGGGTATTTACCTAGAAATTTACTTTATATAATTTTATACCTATTTATTTTCCATGGTTTTATCATGTTATTATTATTGATGGAATCATGATTGTTTTATTTATGTAAATCACATATAAAATTTACCTATTATGTTTGGAAGAGTGTACCCTAATAGCACTCCAATGCATTGGGTAAAAAAATAATCTCTAGAGATGACATCTTTATGATACCTTAGTAGCATGTCTTGGTAATGTTTCATGATACCTTAGTGAAAAACATTGGTAATATTATTTTACAACACCATAGTGATAAACTTTGGTGATATGATTATGAAGTCATGTAATATTTTTTGGTCACAATATTTTGATGCCAAGATCTGATGATAACTATTCACTTATGATAAAAAAATAATTTGATGATTCTTGGATCATTATCTAGGTTTTATTGTCTATAATATCTCTATTATGGTTTCTTCTACCTTGATTATATTATCAGGGACACATGCTCAAATTATTCTCTCTAATGTTATTTAATTTTTACCACTTTTGTTTACCATTGTACAAAATTTTAGATCACCAATTGTATATGTTTTTATTTCCCTAGATTATGAAAAAAGTAATAAATTTTATGTGTCTAAAAGAGTACCTTATGTAGAGGATTTTTGGGATATATTTAAGGCTTTCTATGGATTAAGAACTTTATTTTATAATTGGGAAAATGTACATTAGTTGAAAAAGAGATAGGTCTTGTTAGTTAATATTTTTTCATAATTATCTAAAACTATAAAAATAAATGATTGTGGGAATCTATTTTAATGAAACATTTTATTTAAGTCACATAATTATGGGATGGTCACATCTAATGCTATAAAAATTGGTATCAGAGTAGGGTTTAATGAACTTTAGAGGTTAATATTTCTTTTGAGGATAATATAATTATTTTAGATATTATTTTACATTGAAATAGGCTAATATTAATTGATTATATTTTAATATACATGTGATTCAATGTCCATAAACACCAATTTAGTGCATTTTATAAATTTAACTTTATTTCCTATCACATGTGCAATTCATTTTTAGAGTGTGTAAATTTGGTCCCAATCAATCATATACTTTTGGATTAAATAATTTTCATTATTTTAATTTGATAATTGAGATATTATTTATCACTTTTTGTGAAAACAAAATTTATTTTAGGATCAATGGATGAATCATAATGGAAGATGGATATTTTTGGCCTTGGATGCTGAAATTTTTGGACAAAACAGAATGGATTTTAGGCCCATCAAATAGAAGTGTAGCCCAAATTTCAAGCCCAATGAAGTTCAAATTTTAACTTTATATATAGAAAAATATGTTGAACATTTCATTAAACCATTTATAGAGATAATTTTGAAGTTTTCAAGGAGATACATGGAGCCCAAGTTGATGTTTAATTTCTGGGCTAGGTTTAAAGGCCCATAAAGTTAGCCCACTATTTCGAGCATAAAATCTGAATGGATGATCCAATTAGAAATATATTTTAACAAATATTAGAGGACAAAATAATAAAATAGTTATCTTATATGATACCTCCAAATTTATCCTTCTTCAAAGTTTAATTTTTTATTCATCATGGGGGAAAAATCTTGATATGATTTTTCTTGTCAACATTGAAAAGTCCCCTTTCCATTTTTTCTCACTCACCTTTGACTATCCTAATTAAATGGGATGACATTGAATTATGGGGTATTAAACCTAGAACCCTAAATTTCCTATTTAAGGTGGTGGTGGAGAATAAATGGTGGGAATATGTTTTTTTTATATTTCAATTGTATTGTTACTCTGTCATTTTGTAATCACAAGTCGCTTTTCTCAATTAAGTTGTTTGATTCACACAAGATTATTAATAAAATTTCTTATAATTATTCTATAATTTTAATCTTTTCAATATCATGTTGAAATTATTGAATCAATATTTTAATTTATTCACACAAAAAACTTGTGAATTTATTCACACAATGGTGTAGTGATCGTTATTTCACTATTTTTATTTTTTAATTCCATCCTCATGAGACTAATTCCAACTTCCATTGAGTACATAACATCAATGGTGGGATAAAAATATTATGGGTTGTTCTAATGGTGTATAAAAGGGTTGGATTGGATGTTATTTATCACACTATATATATTTACTAATTTATTTTATTTGAGTTTTTAATTTAATGATTTTCTCTCTTCTACTTATTGATTTTTTTGGAACAGTTTTCCCATGCCAAAAGACCCTTTAGCTTGGAGTGCTCATGAAAATGATCCTCTAAGTATATAAGTGATTAACATGTGTATGTTAATTTTTTAAACTGGTAAATTATGAGGTTATATTGATTTCATTGAATGAATCCTTCTTGAATTTAAGACATTTAAACCATTAAAAGAAATTTATTCTGTCACGACCTATCCTTGGGGCCCATGTAGTGACTACCCCAAGCCCGCCTTCCATAGGCCAGGGGCTGGTGACTAGCACCAAAGGAAAAAATCCCAATAAAAGGGAAGGAATTGCCTTTATATAAGTAAACAAACACAACAGAGTACGTAAGATGAAGTAAACACTAAGTAAACTGAGTAAAAAGTAAGTGCTAGAAAGTAAATGGGCCAGAATACAAACCCAACTGAAAGTACAGTACAACAGTAAAGAAAGATCAGCTGTAGTAAAGTAAACCAGTAACTACTGAGTCGTCCTCTGGATATCCCACCTGAAGGGTGGGTACAAATGGTCTCCTCAACTCCTCAGGTCCGGCCGTCTGCTCCGTGTACGTCCCACCAAGTGGTCCACCTTCAGGTACCACATCGCTCCACAAGACTCCACCTCGATCAGTGATGTCTGTTGTCTCCATCCAACACAATGTAGTTTGGGCATAGCCCGTGAAGGGGTGAGTATACGATACTCAGTAGGGACCCCGAGACCCCCAAATGTCTCCCAGAATCCACAAAGTATAAACCAAAAAGGAAATATACAACAAGAAGTATCAACCAACTCTACTTAGGTATATGCCCATACATATCCCTAAGTCATCAATTCTAGTTCGGCTCCATCTCACGAGCCCAAGTACAACCCAGTCCACACAAGAATGCACAACCCAGTCCACACCAGAAAGCAAGTCAATCACATCGATGATAATGATTGAAAGTCAAGACTCAGCTCACACATGTATACTACTCATGAAGAGGGGTGGAGATGATAGATGTAGCCTCTCAATCATCTTCCTTGTCGAACCCACGTAGGATCCAAGTACAGAAGTCGTCGCTGCCGAACCCACGTAGGATCCAAGTACAGTAACCATCATTGCCGAACCCACGTAGGATCCAAGTACAGTCGTCATCGCTACCGAACCCACGGAGGATCCATGTACAGTCGTCCTCACTGTCGAACCCACGTAGGATCCAAGTACAGTCGTCATCGTCGTCGTAGTCGCAACCGGATCTAGGGTTCCCGAACATGGCACGCTTGATTCCGGGAGGGTCCGCTCCTTGAGCCAAGGGGGTAGATACATCAATTGTCACAAAGTCTAGAGTTGATGTATACCGAAGTTCTGTCTCTTCAAAAGGAACTCAACGCAATATACAATGTGTCAATCAGACGCCCGGTCTGAGAGATAATGGCTTTTCCTTCCTAGGGGCCCAGTTAAAAATATGCTCGTTTCTAACCCGGTTGATATCCAAATTCATTTGAAACTTACTTAGAGTATTGAAAAAGGAACGTCTCATCGAAAGATTCCCAGTTCCGTAAACGGAATGTCGATCAGACGCGTAGTCCTTAAGTTATTCATGTTTAAGTGAATAACGGGCCCGAACCGTTTAGCCCAGTGGGATGACAGGTTAGGTTGACCCAGTTTGACGGGTCCGACCCAGTAGGGGTGTCAGACCGGTCCAAAGAAATACACAACTTAGCCCGAAGGGGCGCGGCCCGGCCTGGTGCAGCCCGACTCGGCCCGGCCCGGCGCGGCCTGGCTCGGCGCGGCCCGGCGTGGCTCGGCTGGACGCGCGACCCAGCTGGCTGGCCGAGCGGCTCGGCTGAAGGCTGAGCGGGATCCACAGGGGGGGTTCCACACTGGTGGCACCAGGCGGTGCCGCCCTTCCCCAAACTGGCCTGATAGACCGGATGGTCTTCTGTGCACGTGGCCCGCATGGGCGGGCCGCCAGTCTTACAGCACGTCGCCCTCCCGGTGCCGCGGTCTAGCTCCGCCCAGCCGGCCGACCGGCCAGCCGGTTCCTCCGTCGAAGCGGCCCGTTTAGCGGGCCGCGGTTCTTCCCGCACAACTGACGTGACGACGCAGTTTCCCTTCTCCATGTTCTTGGAATGGCGCGACGATGTCATGCTTACTCTGCCATTAATTTCCAATTCTAAATTAATAAACAATAACAACAGATGCTTGTCGGGCCGTGTTCGTTCGACCTGCACCCTTCATGTAAAACGATAGCAATTGACCATATTTAACAATGATTTCCAACGAGAACGGGGTATGTAAACATACACTTTCAAGAATAAACCCCTACCTCAACAAAAGATATCGAACTTTGGGCGTCGTGTAAGACAGTGTCGCGGGTTGAGGTTCCCTAAGCGACGACGGAGTGCGCCTGAGGAGGAAGCGACATCTCCCCTTTTGTCAAAGAGAGAAGATTATATGGTGAGACGTCGTTTGAGAGATCCCGCATCGGTGTATCCTCCCTTTTAACGGAGGAAGAAGGGGATGGAGAATCTGGGGTTGCTGAGTCTATATTCTTTGTCGGAGAGTTGGCGTTCTTCAACAAAGGAGATGAAGCGTTCTTTGAAACTCAAGAGCTCTCTCCCCAAAATCTCAACACAACAAGACAACCCCCAAAAATAAAATAAGGTCACCCCTTATTTTAATTAAACAAGCCAAGCATTTCAAAATACAAAATCAAACACTTAATTAATTAATGAAAGAGTTTCAATTAATTAATTAAGGTGTGTGTGTTGGAAAGTTTTAATGAAGTGAGAGGGAGAGAGGAAGGGTCCACATTAAATTATGGAAGTTGCCAAGTTTAAAGGGGGATTTTTATGAGAGTTAAGAGAGAGTTATGGGAATGTGAAAGGTTGGGGATTGTGTGGGCCCCACCCCACAAATATCCTTACATGGGTATTTAGGAGCTTGTGGGTCCCATCCAAACTCCCCCATGTAGGATATAACCACTTAAGATATTAAAATAAAATTTTCCCACAATTTTATTCACTTCTCATTTAATCCACAAAATTTAACTTCACCTCCTGAGAAAACACATCTATGATAAAAGTTCTCTGAAGTAATTACAGGCACTGCGAGTTCATCAGTGCCCTTTTATTTCAATTCCGAGCACCGGTTCAAAAGATAGAAAAACCCGCTTGATCGTTCACTGAATGTACCAGAGATAAACTTTGAAAATTGATTTCAGTCACACCAGGCCTCCGAATTAAGTGCCATCAGAAGCCACAGACTCGAAAAATTCCAAAGTATTTAAGAAAAAATTTTCCTTGAAATTTCCGGGTCTTTACATTACTCTCACCTTAGGGCTTTACGTCCCCATAAAGCTACATCATGAACTAGGGAAACAAATGAGGGTATTGTGCATGAATCTGAGCCTCCCGCTCCCTTGTGCTCTCCTAGAGGTTCCCGTGCTACCAACGAATGCGCACCAGAGGAATCGACCATCCACATAAGACCCGCTCCTGTCGATCCTCGATCTCCACCTGGACCTCCACAAATGTCACCCCATCATCGATGTCCAGCTCCCCGTGATCAATGATATGTGTCGGGTCGTGGAAATATCTCCTTAGCTGAGATACGTGGAAGACGTCGTGCACCCGGTGCAACTAAGGTGGAAGGGCCAGGCGATAAGCCACCTCGCCTACCTTGCTGAGAACCTGGAATGGTCCGATGAAGTGCGGAGATAACTTGCCACCTTGGCCAAATCTCTGTAATCCACATCAAGATGAGACCCGTAAGAAAACGTGGTCTCCATCCTCAAACTCCAGTGGTCTCCGCCTCCAATCAGCATAGGACTTCTGTCTGCTCTGTGTAGTCTTCATCCATTCCTGGATGATCTGCACCTTCTCCGTCGTAGCCTGAACCATCTCTATTCCTACGAGTGCTTACTCCACAGGGTCAGTCGAACACAGAGGTGATCTGCATGGTGGGCCATATAGTGCCTTGTATGGTGCCATCCCGATGGTGGAGTGGTAGCTGTTGTTGTACGCAAACTCCACCAAGGGTAGATGATCCTCCCACCTGCGACCAAAGTCGAGGACACATGCACGGAGCATGTCCTCAAGTGTCTGAATGGTCCTCTCCATCTGGCCATCCTTCTGAGGATGAAAGGCGGTGCTTAGGCGTATCTGCGCCCCAAAATCTTTCTGCAACCCCTTCCAAAGCCGAGATGTAAAGCGAGCATCTCAATCAGAGATGATAAATGATGGCACACCACGAAGTCGTACGATCTCTTGAATGTATAGGCGTCCCAAGCTCTCCACTGAGCCCTGCTCTCTGATAGTTAGGAAGTGGGACGACATGGTGAGTTGGTCGATAATCACCTAGATGGAGTTGTGTCCTCCGGAAGTACGTGGGAGCCCCATCATGAAATCCATGGATGTCCCATCCCACTTCCATTCTGGGACATCTAAGGGCTGCACTAAGCCTGACAGTACCTGGTGCTCCGCCTTCACCTGCTGGAAGGTGAGGCATCATGAAACGAACTCTGCCACAACCTTATTCATACCCGGCCACCAGTGCTATCGTCTGAGGTCCTGGTACATCTTCTCCACTCTTGGATGTACTGTAAGTGGGGAAGTGTGAAACTCCCTCAACAATTCCTCCTGTAGTGCAACTGGTACCATGGTACATCCCATAAAGAGGATGACCTGCACTGCTCCTTCAGAAAATCTATCAGGCGCTTGTCCTATTGATATCTGTGCACATCACGTCTCAGAGTCAATGTCCCCACACTGTGCCTCTCTGACCTACTGAAGTAGTGGAGGAGTGACTGTGAGTTACTGTAGAAAGGCTGCTCCATCTCTATCCATGAAGGATATCTACAACGCAGCTAGTTGCTTCGTCACTTCTCCAAGTAGCTGAATGCCCGATCTCCTGCTGAGAGCATCAGCTACCACGTTCCCCTTCCCAGGAGTATAGAATATATCAAAGTCATAGTCCTGGAGGAACTCGAGCCATTTCCGCTGTCTCAGGTTCAGGTCCTTCTGCGAGAATATGTACCTAAGAATCTGGTGGTCTGAGTAGACTGTAAAGCGATCACCCATCGGATAGTGTCACCACATCTTCAAGGAGAAGACCACTACTACTAACTCTAGTAATGGTTAGTGTAGTTCTTCTCATTCTTCCTCAATTGTCATGAACCATAAGCGATCCCACTGCCCACACCTACATTAGGACACACCGAATTCCGGTCCCTAATGCATCGCAGTAAACTACGTACCCTATGACCTCCTCCGGTAGTCTCAAGATGGGTGCACTACTCAATCTCTGTCTCAGCTCTTGGAAGCTCTACTGACATCTATCTGACCACATGAAGGGTTTCCCCTTCTTCATCAAAGCTGAAAGCGGTGATGTAACTCTGGAGAAGTCTGGCACAAACCTCCGATATCACCCAGTTAGACCTAGGAAACTTCGCACCTCCATCACACTCCTGGGTGGCTCCAAATAAAGTAATGCCTCGATCTTCGCAGGATCCACCACAACTACCGCCTCAGAGATGACGTGCCCCAAGAAGTGGACCTCTCGAATCCAGAACTAACACTTCAAGAGATTACTATAAAGCTGGTGCTCTCAGAGTGTGTCCAGTATAACCCGCAAGTGGTAGGCGTTCTCCTACTCAGTAGTCGATTAAATCAGTATTTCATTGATGAAGACTACGACAAATCAATCGAGGTAAGGCTAGAAGTTCCTGTTCATTAGACTCATGAACACTTCTGGAGCGTTGGTTACACCGAAAGCCATAACCAAGAACTCATAGTGGCCATACCGACACCTGAAGGCCGTCTTATGCACATCCTCGTCTCGAACTCTCAGATGATGATAGCCTGACCTGAGGTCTATCTTCAAGAACCATCGTGATCCCTTGAGCTGATCAAATAGGTCTTCTATCTTTGAGAGTGAATACTTGTTCTTTACGGTCACATGATTCAGGCGACGGTAGTCAACACATATTCGTAAGCTCCCATCCACCTTCTTGGTGAATAAAATCAGAGAAGCCCAGGGTGAAACACTGGGTCAGATGAATCCCTTGCCCTGCAAATCCTCCAGCTATACCCGTAGCTCATGAAGCTCAGCGGGAGTCATCTGATATGCTGGAGTAGATATCGGGGCTATCCCAGGGTACAGGTCAATGTAGAAATCTACCTCTCTACGAGGAGGTGGTCCTGGAACATCGTCAGGAAAAACGTCCTCATACTGATCCACCACTACAGGAATACTCGGACTCCGCACACCAACTACTCCAAGGATGAGACTAGCCAACTAATGGGTGATTGGATGCCCTCTCCTCTGTGTAAGTCCATCCTATGCTGCAAAGGCTCCCCTCTCACTGGTGAATGTGAACCTCCTCCCATCTATGCGGACACACCACACTTTGCGCCTAATACAGTCAATCTGGGCATGGACTGTAGATAACCAGTCCATACCCAAGATGATGTCGTAAGGCCTCGATGCTACTACAAGAAGATCCCACTCGAAGATCTCTCCTCCTAGAGTAAGCTCACACTGCCGGCACTAGTGTGAAATCATCAAGTCTTCTCCCATAGGAGTCTCTAGCCGTAAGGATCGAGCCAATGGCTCTGTCGGATTCTCCTATCTCCGAACAAGGGAAACAACAATAAAATAATGACTCACTCGTTTTTTAATAAGAACTGAAACAAGGGTCGAGTAGACATAGATAATACCTCGAATCATCTCAGGTGCACCGTAGTCGTAGGACTCGACTACCTAGAGCTGAGCTTGCTCTTGTCTGCTAGCTCCCTGTGGTTGGGGTGGTCCTCCAGGTGGTGGTGGTGGTAGAGCCTCGAAGCGTCATCCACCACCTGATGCTCGGCCAACTCCTCTACCTCATCTTCCATCTCCCTGCGAACCACCACGGTCAAACCTCCGCATCTACTTGGGTGGTCCCTCAACCGTCTGCTGCTCTTCTGAATGGCGGGTCGGTCAGTCACGAGCCATGTGGCCCTACCCGCCGCATGCATAGCACTGCCTGCCTCTCGTATGACTAGCTCTGCTGCATGTGCCCCGCACCTCCGAACCAGTATCATGAGGTCACCCACATGATGGCCTGGTCCACTTGGACCTCTGCGACATCTGTCTACTGCCGGCTGCAGAAGACTCCACTACGTGTCACCCTGCGGTAGGCCTCGCTGTTGGCGTAGGCTCAACAAGGAAGCTCTCCACAAGAAGGGCTCGCTCCAATACTCCTTCCTGCATCGGAATGCTGAGGGAGATCATCGAAGCCCTGATCTCATGCCTCAGTACCTGCTCAAAGGTCTAGGCCCAGAAGAATGTGTCTCATACCATGTTCGTGGAGTAGCGCGAGAGGTCGGTAAACCTTGCTGAGTACTGGGCTACTGTCATGCTGCCCTGCCGCAGCTGTAGTAACTCCTGGATACGAACCACACGAAGGGTTGCTAGAATGAACTCTAAGAAGAAGAGGCTCTTGAAGTCCGTCTAAAGTAGAGATGCCTCGTCGTTCACCTGGAGCATCAAGCTCCACCATCTACCTACTACTACGTGCAGGAGACTCGCCGCAAAAATCACCATAAGATCTGCTGGTGTCCCTACCAATATGAGGACTCAGAAGATAGCCTCTAGCCAATCCTCGACTACCTGAGGGTCTGTCTATCCGTGGAACCTGGGCAGCCTCTGTCGCTAAAAATCGTGCAGTGCACTCAGGCGGCGTGCACCCTCCGATGATGGGGCTGGTGGTATTAGTGGCCCAGCGGGTAGAGATACTGTCGGTGCCTCCGCTGTAACGGGGCCCTGCACCGAGGCCTCATCGCTCGGTGGGATTCCATCTCGCACAAAGCTCAGAACCCTAGCTAGCTGCCTTTGTGGGGCCATCCTGAAAAGAAACAGGTGCTCCACGGTCAAACGATATACCTGGTGAGATAACACAAAGTAATCACAAAGAGAACTTTTGAAACACACATGCAATTAATGTTTTCGTTCACTGAGTCGTAAATCAGAAGTTAGGGTCCTGGTGTATGGATACGTCGACCACCACACCAACACTAGACTCCCCGGACTGATAACCACACTCAATATGCTTAACACTATTTCTTCACAGAAAGAAAATATCAGAGTCCTGAGTTCTGTGGTAGAACCGACTGCTCTGATACCAATTTGTCATGACCCGTCCTCGGGGCCCGTGTCGTGACTACCCCAAGCCCGCCTTCCATAGGCCAGGGGCTGGCGACTAGCACCAAAGGTGAAAATCCTGATAAAAGGGAAGACATTTCCTTTATATAAGTAAACAAACACAAAAAAGTACGCAAACTGAAGTAAACACTAAGTAAACTGAGTACAAAAGTAAGTGCTGGAAAGTAAATGGGCCATAATACAAACCCAACTGAAAAGTAAGTGTAGTACAACAATAAAGAAAGAACAACTACAGTAAAGTAAACCAGCAACTACTGAGTCATCCTCCAGATATCCCACCTGAAGGGTGGGTACAAATGGTCTCCTCAGCTCCTCGGGTCCAGTCGTCTGCTCCGTGTACATCCTGCCAAGTGGTCCACCTCCAGGTACCGTCCCGCTCCACAAGACTCCACCTCGATCAGTGCTGTCTGTCATCTGCATCCAACACAATGTAGTGCGGGCATAGCCCATACAAGGGTGAGTATACGATACTCAGTAGGGACCCTGAGACCCCCGAATGTCTCCCATAATCCACAAAGGATAAACCAAAAAGGAAAGATACAACATGAAGTATCAACCAACTATACTTAGGTATATGCCCATACATATACCTAAGTCATCAATTCCAGTTCGGCTCCAACTCATGAGCCCAAGTACAACCCAGTCCACACAGAAAGCACAACCCAGTCCACACCGGAAAGCAAGTCAATCACATCGATGATAATGATTGAAAGTCAAGACTCAACTCACACAGGTATACTACTCACGAAGAGAGGTGGATATGATAGATGTAGCCTCTCAATAATCTTCCCTGCCGAACCCACGTAGGATCTAAGTACAGAAGTCGTCGCTGCCTAACCCAAGTAGGATCCAAGTACAGTAACCATCACTGCCGAACCCACGTAAGATCCAAGTACATTTATCATCACTGCCGAACCCATGGAGGATCCAAGTACAGTCATCCTCGCTGCCGAACCCACATAGGATCCAAGTACAGTCGTCATCGTCATCATAGTCGCAGCCAGCTCTAGGGTTCCCGCACACAGCACACTCAATTTTGGGAGGGTCTGCTCCTCGTGCCCAGGAGGTTGATACATCAACTCACACGAAGTCTAGAGTTGATGTATCCCTAAGTTCCGTCTCGTCAAAAGGAACTCAACATAACAGACGGCGCGTCAATCGGACGCCCGGTCTGAGAGATAATGGCTTTTCCGTCCCAGGGGCCCGGTTAGAAATACACTCGTTTCTAACCCGAATGATATCCAAATTCATCTGAAACTCACTTAGAGTATCACAAAAGGACCAACTCATCGAAATAATCCTAGTGCCACAGATGGCGCGTCGATCGGACGTGCGGTCCTTAAGTTATTCACGTTTAAGTGAATAACGGGCCTGACCCGTTTAGCCCAGTGGGCCGACGGGTCGAGTTGACCCAGTTTGACGGGTCCGACCCAACAGGGGTGTCAAACCGATATGAAGAAATACAGAACTCATCCCGAAGGGGCATGACCCGGCCCGGCCTAGCGCGGCCCCGCTCGGCCCGGCCCGACGCGGCCCGGCTCAGCCCGGCCCGACGCGGCCCGGATCAGCCCGGCCCTGTGCAACCCGGCTGGGCGCGCAGCCCGGCAGGCTCGGCCAAAGGCCGAGCGAGTTCCAATGGGGGAGGGGGGGGGGGCTCAGTTTTCCGCACTGGCGGTGCCAGGCTACACCGCCCTTCCCCGAACCGGCCGGTTATACTGGATGATCTTCTGCGCATGCGGCTCGCATGGGCAGGCCACCGGTCTTCCAGCACTGCGTCCTCCTGGCGTCGTGGTCCAGCTCTGCCTGGCCGGCTGATGGGCCGGCCGGTTCCTCTACCGAAGCGGCCCATGTAATGGGCCGCAGTTCTTTCCGCACCACCGGCGCCATGGCGCCGGTTCCATTCACCACGTTCCCGGCATGGCGTGACAACGTCGTTCTTCCTCCGCCATCGATTTCCAATTCTAAATTAATAAATGAGAACAACAGAGGGTTGTCGGGCCGTGTTTGTTCGACCCGCACCCTCTGTGTAAAACGATTGCAATCTGCCATATTTAACTATTATTTCCAAAGAGAACATGGTACGTAAACATCCACTTTCAAGAATAAACCCCTACCTCAACAAAATATATCGAATGTCGGGCGTCGCAGAAGACGGCGTCGCGGGGTGAGGTTCCGTAAGCGACGACAGAGTGCACCCGAGGAGGAAGCGGCATCTCCCCTTTTGTCACAGAGAGAAGATTATATGGCGAGATGTCATTGGTGAGATCCCACGTCGGTGTCTCCTCCCTTGTCATGGAGGAAGAAGGGGATGGAGAATCCGGGGTCTCCGAGTCGATGTTCTTCGTCAGAGAGTTGGCGTTCCTCAACAAAGGAGATGAAGCGTTCTTCGAAACTCAAGAGCTCTCTCCCCAAAATCTCAACACAACAATCCAACCCCCAAAAATAAAATAAGGTCACCCCTTATTTTAATTAAACAAGACAAGCATTTAAAAATAAAAAATCAAACACTTAATTAATTAATGAAAGTGTTTCAATTAATTAATTAAGGTGTGTGTGTTGGCAAGTTTTAATGAAGTGAGAGGGAGAGAGGAATGGTCCACATTAAATTATGGAAGTTGTCAAGTTTAAAGGGGGAGTTTTATGAGAGTTAATAGAGAGTTATGGGAATGTGAAAGGTTGGAGCTTGCGTGGGCCCCACCTCACAAATATCCTTACATGGGTAGTTAGGAGATTGTGGGTCCCATCCCAACTCCCCCATGTAGGATATAACCACTTAAGATATTAAAATAAAATTGTCCCACAATTTTATTCACTTCTCATTTAATCCACACAATTTAACTTCACCTCCCGAGCAAACGAATCTATGGTAAAAGTTATCTTAAGAAATTACCAGTGCTGTGAGTTCATCGGTGCCCTCAGATTTCAATTCTGAGCACTGGTTCAAAATATAGAAAAACCTGCTCATTCGTTCACTGAACGTACCCGAGCTAAACTTCGGAAATTGATTCCGGGCACACCGGGACTCGGAATCAAGTTCTGTCAGAAGCCACACACCTGAAAAATTTCAAAGTATTTAAGAAAAATATTTCCTTTCAATTTCCGGGTCTTTACACATTTAATCCACCACTTGTAATAACCTAGGATAAACCCTTATTTATAAATTGAATTCAATTAATTATTTCAAACTCTTTAATAATGTACTCTTGTTAAACCCAAGTTGTCCACTTCATTGCTAAATTCCCCCAATAGAATGTATATTTCTTTAGTTTACTTCTTAGGTCTCTGATGATTCGATAACCCAAGATGTACTACAAGTCACCCCTGATTTAACTTCTATGGATGACCAATTTGAACAAATCCATACATGGGAAACCTCTCCCTACATTGACTACCCCATAAAAAGTGTGACGTGAAATGAACATCATAGTTTATATTGGTGAAAAAAATCAACAATTGAATCAACCACTATATTTAAACTCCTATGATCCAAAAAAACATCCCAACCAATAATGAGTTGCATTCTGAACAATGCCAATATGAACATCCTCTAGTGCAATTCCAACAATATTATTATCCTCCTAGAATAGACCATTTGACTTAGCCCCTTGTCCAAACTTATCCACAACCAATACTTGATAAACTATTTAAATATATGGAGAAAATTACTTTTGAGGTTTCATCATTGAGATTAGAACTAAAAATTATTAAAATTATTATAAAACCCATTCTCACTCAGGTTATCTCTTCCAAATCATTGATAGAGGAATCTTGTTACACAAAATCTTCTTATGAACAACTTCATGTTGTTTCTATTTCCATGATTGTGAAAAATAATGAAAAACCTAAAGTAATGATTCCCAAAACATAAAAAGATTCAAAATTAGAGGAAAATGTTGAGAAAACCACTTCAGAATCTGAAAAACCTGAGTTGGATAATTAGTTGAATTGGTTAGGTAATGTTGAAAGTAAACCTGAGGAACATGAGAGGACTTTTAATGAGTGTTTAAATCAAGAGGAAATTTATTTAATTTTTATTCATAAGGGGATAATTTTAAATAATGTATTAAGTTTTCTAAATATATATCCATTGATAATTTTTCAGAAACAACGATCACTAAACCATTGGGAGAAATCACAAACTTCAAGCCCATCCCCATTCCTGATCCTGATCTGTCCAATTTGGTGGTTGAATATTCTATCCAAAAGGACCCAATTCTATTCAAAAAATTTGAATATGAAACTGAGTTCTATTCAATGTCTTGACCTGTGTCTGAAAGTGATATCCATCTTGAGATCAAATTCATGGTCCATACATTCCCTCTCACGTCTTCATCATTGTGGATAACATAAAACTTTCGGTTTTCATTTCATCCTTTCTCAAATCAAATGATAAGAAAATTCTATTTGATGTCTTATGGAAGATTAAAAATGAAATTGGATGTATTCTTTTTACTATTTATTGAATTAGCCCATTCAATAGGACCTACACAATTTTTCATGAATCAATTTCAAAACCTTCCTACCAATCACATTGGAGACTCATTCACAATAAAATTGATGTGGTGAAAAATTAAATCTGTAAAATGAGGAAAGTTGGTATTGGGTTAGTTGGGAGATCCAAGTCGAGCTAAAGACTTTAAAATAATTGCTTTGTGGGAGGCAACCCATCTTCTGTGTTGATTTGATTTGATTTGATTTTTTTGATTTAATTTTTTTATTAAAGGAACCCCCTTAGGGTTTATAGTGTGGTATAATGTTTCTTGTATATGAGATTTAATAGTTTTAGTAGTTTAGTATTTAAAAATATATCACGTGCCTTCCCAAGTTCAATCCTAACCTAACATCATGCCCAATGAGTCTACTTGTGACATGTAGAAAAAGTGATCAATTACTTATTGATGAGTCATTAGCTTTAAACCAGGTGATTTTATTCCATAATATCATGTCAAATCTCATTACTCCCCTCTTTCTTCCAAATTCTAAACTCTCACTTCTCTTATTTTTCAAAACTAATGGAAACACCATTCTAAGTTGGGGGGGGGGGATAAAAATATAATATTTAAAAAAAATTGTGATTTTTTGAAAAATTTAAATTCATTATCCTTTCATGTGTTAATGTATATTTTTATACATGAAAATTGAATTTCAAATGATTTTTAAGGCCATGATTTTGATTTTAATGCATGTTTATGTTCATGAGCATAGTTTTTGGAAATTGAGGTTATCTGATGTGATTTTTTAACATTTACTTTTTCATACTCTTAATCAAAATTCCACAATGCAGATCCATTGGATTTTTGGTGTAAGTTTGAGTTCTTGGGTCCCTTTAATCATATCATAGTATTTAGGGAAAATTTTAGTTTAATGTGAGTATCCAAGATAAAATTAAAATAAAGACAATGTAGAGTAATGTTTTATCCAAATGTGTGGCATTTGACACTTGGCGATCACAAATCCATAATGTTTTTACCCATAGTTAGGTTTTATATCTCTTTTTTAGAGCATGGAATTAAAAAAATGTGTGGCATTCAGTACTTTTCTATCATGACTCCATAGTTTTCTTTCCCAAAGTTGGTATTTTTATCTTTATTGTTGTTAAAAAAAACAAAAAAAAAAGAGAAACAATATGAATAAGAAAGTAAAATAAAAAGAAAAAATTTGGATACTCATCTTAAATTTTAATTTTATTCCCACATAGAACTTCAATTTTTCCCCTTGAACAAGAAATGGGGCCCCATACCTATTTTTATGTAAATCAAATCATCATGCTTAATTGAAATTGGATGGAATGTGTTAATGAATTTGATCAAAGGAATGGGTTTGGGATTGGGATATATTGTTGAACCTATCTTGTGTTAAATTATATTTATATGTTTCATGATTTTTTTGCACGATGTATTTTTGTGATAATTGTATGTTAATTGTTTTTGAGAAAGGTAATTAAATTTCATATTTTAAGATATTTTTTGCTCGGTACTAGAAAATATCAAGGTAGGGGGTTTGATTATCGACTGAAATAGGCTAATATTAATCAATTATATTTTAATATTCATGTGTTTCAATGTCTATAAACACCAATTTTAATGCATTTTATAAATTGAACTTCATTTCTCATCACATGTGCAATTTATGTTTAGAGTGTATAAATTTGGGACCAATCAATCATATTATTTTGGATTAAATTATATTCATTATTTTAATTTATTATTTTTGGATATTATTTATCACATTGTGTGAAACATTTTTTATTTTAGGATTAATGGATGAATCACAAGGGATGATGGAATTGTTTTCCCTGGATGCAGAAATTTATAGACAATGCAGAATGGGACTTAGGACAATCAAATAAAAGTAAAGACAAAAATTCAATCCCAATGAAGATAAAATTTTAACTTTAGATACATAAAATTATGGGGAACATTTCATTCAACTTTTACTAGAGATAATTTTGAAGTTTTATAGGAGAACCATGGATCCTAAGTTGAAGTTTAATTTTTTGGCCAGATTTGAAGTCCCATAAAGTCAACCCACCATTTAGAGCATAAAATCTGAATATATGATCCAATTGGAATGAAATTTTGAAATATATTAGAGCAAACTGGGTTGAAATATTTTTCTTCTATGACCTCTCCAAATTTGGAATTCTTCAATGTTTAATTTTTGGGTCCACATGGGAGAATAGTCTTGATCTATTTTCTTAGTCAACATTGAAAAGCCTTCTTTCCCTTTTTTCCCACCTACCTTTGACTATACTAATGAAATGGGATAAAATTTAATGATGGGGAATCTACCCAGTAACAACTGGGTCCCAATAGGAGATCCATGGATCCTAAGTTGAAGTTTAATTTGTGGGCCATATTTGAAGTCCCATAAAGTCAACCCACCATTTAGAGCATAAAATATGAATGTTTGATCCAATTGGAATGGAATTTTGAAATATATTAGAGTAAACTGGGTTGAAAATAGTTTTCTTCTATGACCCCTCCAAATTTGGCATTCTCCAATGTTTAATTTTTGGGTCGACATGGGAGAATAATCTTGATCTTTTTTTCAGTCAACATTGAAAAGTCTTATTTCCCTTTTTTCCCAACTAACTTTGACTATACTAATGAAATGGGATAAAATTTAATGATTGGGAATCTACCTTGTAACAACTGGGTCCCAGTGATAGCACAGACACCCCCGCCTTAACATGGCCGTCGGGTCCGAGCCTTCTTGGTACCACCAGTTTCCCCGTAGACACATGGTCTCCACCAGTTGATCTATTTTTAGTCAACATTGAAAAGTCTTCTTTCCATTTTTTCCCACCTACCTTTGACTATACTAATGAAATGGGATAAAATTTAATGATGGGGAATCGATTCTATAACAACTGGGTCTTAGTGACAGTACAAACACCCCCGCCTTAACATGACCGTCTAGTCCTGGCCTTCCAGGTACCACTAGTTTCCCCACAGACACGTGGTCCCCACCCTAGGGCCCACCCACATGCCCGAACGGGCCATATTACTAATGACTCTCTCCACAGGCCAACACATATCCTTTCTAGTGTGTTTTTTCCTCACTCACACACACACCCTGAGAAACTTCCCAAAAGGTCACCCATCCTGATCACTACTCCAGGCCAAGCATGCTTAACTATAGAGTTCCAATCACCCATTCTGATCACTACTCGAGGACAAGCATTCTTAACTATGGAGTTCTAATCCGGAAATCTCCTGAAAAAGAAGGTGCACCTTGTTGACATGAGTCATATCATTTAGTCATTTAACCCTTTATCATTTGGGGGTGTTACAATCACCCCCCCTTTAGAGCACAACATCCTCATTGTGGGCCCTACATCTCAACCCAGGCGGTGCACCACACTTAATGATGAGTACCACCTATAATACCAAATGTAACAACTGGGTCCCGGTTATAGCACATACATCCCGAATTAAGATGGTTGTCGGGTCCTGGCCTGTTAGGTACCAACAGTTGCCTCACAGACACGTGGTCCCCACCCTAGGGCCCACCCACGTGCCCAAACAGGTCATCTAACTAATGATTGTCCCTACAGGCCAACAAATGTCCTTTCTAGTGTCTTTTTTCCTCACTCACACACACCCTAGTAAACTTCCTAGAAGTTCACCCGTCTTGATCACTACTCCAAGCCAAACATGCTTAACTATGTAGTTCTAATCAGGTAGGCTCCCAAAAAGTAAGGTGCAACTTATTGACAAGAGTCATATCATTTAGTCATTTAACACTTTATCATTTGGGGGTGTTACATACCCTAGGAATCTATAATTCATATTTATGGTGGTGGTGGGGAATCAATTGGGAGAAGATGGTTTTTCTTTCAATTGTATTGTTACTCTGTCATTTTGTAATCGCAAGTCACTTTTCTCAACTAAGTTGTTTTATTCTCACAAGATTATTAATACAAGTTCTTCATATTAATTTTTAATTTTAATATTTTAAATATAATGTTGATACTATTTAATCATTGTGTGAATTTATTCACACCAAAAACTTGTGATTTTCTTCACACAATAGTAGTGTGATTGTTATTTGACTATTTTTCTTTTTCAATTCCTCCCTAATGAGTCTACTTCATTCTTACATTGAGATAATAACATCAATGGAGGGAAAAAACTTTTACGATGTTATAAAATGGTACAGAAAGGGTCTGTATTGGATATTATTTATCACTCTATAAATGTTTAATAATTTATTTTATTTGAGTTTTTCATTTAATGATTTTCTCTCTTCCTCTTCCTTATTGATTTTTTGGCACACTATTAATGTGATAATAAGATTCATTACCTTTGATTACTCATTAAAATGATATTCTAAGTTTATAGGTGATTATCATGTGTATGTGAAGGTGTTAAACTAGTAAGTTATGATGTTTTATTAATTTCATTGAATGAATACTTCTTGAATTTATGACATGGATTACATTAAAATAAATTCATTCAATCCAACCCTTATAATAACCTAGGATCAAACATTCCTTATAAATTGAATTCAATCAAGTCTTTAAAAATCTTTAATAATCCACTAAATTTGAACCAAATTTGGAAAATTCATATCTAAATGACCCCAATAGAATGTATGTTTCTTCAGTTTACTTCTTAGGTCTATGAGGATTCTATAACCCATGATGTACTACAAGAAACTGTATAACCCTAAAAACATGGGAAAATTTTGTCTTCACCAAGATACTATCATGGGTTGGTATGTTTAAGTTTTATTATAAGGTATAGATAATCTTTTAGGTTTATTGAGGTAATATTTAATACCTTATGTTTTTTTGGGAATAGGATAAGAGAACTTTTGATAAAGCCCTATGGGTGAGTATAATTATAATAAAACATATAAAATTTTGGTAAAGTATAGATTTTGAGTCTCTCTTAAAAATTACATAAATAGAACCGAGATAAATAAACATATTTATAACATTATTTTACATGAATAAACATTACATCTCACAAATGGTCGTAAAAACAGAATGACTAAAGGTTCAATATCTTGAATGATCAGTTACATAAATAACTTATTTTACAATACTCATCTACATTTCTTCATAATAATACCATACTATAACATCTTCCAAAAATCTCATTAGTAAAACCCATCCTCATAACTCGAGGAATGAAAATATAAGAAGTGGAAATATTAAATGATAAATAAGGGAAGAATAATCATTTAAATAAGGATGAGTTTATAATTATAAGGAAAATATACAAGCATAAGAGAAAAATCATATCGTCATAATTGATAATAATAAAACACAAGTGAGCTAAAAAGGACATGGAATAAGAAATTTAAGCCACAAAAGATCAAAAAAGAAATTTAATAGGCATAACATGGTTTAAAAATTTTAATATAATCCTTGAATCATAAGAATATAAGATCAAAATGCATAAAATCATTCAACTAAGGCATAAACATTAACATAGGGAAAAATTAAATTCACAAGTTATATACTTGCACTCATGATTGCGAGACAACTTAAGTTTACACATGTATACATCACCTTCATGTGTCACACACTTGCATCCACACTTGGGAACAACTAAATTGTGCACGTGCATATATACCTCATGATATTTAAAATTTTAACTAATGAATTAGAAGGTTATAAAGGAACCTAACAATCATCATCCATACTTATGAGTGTCAACTGATAATCATTCACCTATTACATCATAAATATCTCATTGAAATAAAATAGGTTTCATAATAATTTTAAATGAAAATCATTCACATTTCATAAACAATTCATAGAAATAAAAACGATTTTCATAGAAATCCTAAATGAAAATCATTAACCTTTAATAGAATAAAGAACCCATAGAAATAAATGTGGTTTTCAAAATATATCTAAATAGTATAGTAATAGGAATTAAATTAGTTGACATCGAAAACATAATCACCAAAAAATAATCATATAATAGAAGAAAAATGGTGGGTGAAAATTAAAACCTGAATCCATTGGAGACTGTTCTTTTCATATAAAGAGAGTAAATTAAAACCAAATCACAAAATATTAAATTTTTTTTGATCTATAATGTAAGGTAATATTCAAAGGTCAATTTTCAAAAAGTCTCCACTGTTTTCTAAAAAAAGTGAAAAAAACACTTCATGGAAGTGGATTTGAATTAAAAACTCATTCTCCCTAGATATATATTATATAACATCATATAAAAAGTAAAAATCAATTATTTTAGTTAACATAGGGGAAATAATTTCAAGAATAAGCTGTATAACTTAATTAAAGAATTTTGTGTTACCAAATACATTACCTATAAACTTGATTTCCATTGAAGTGATTTAACCTATTTTATAATGAAAATATATTTCTTAATAACCAATTTAAAAACCTTATTCATATGAATAAATTTTATGAACTTAATTTCAAAATTTTTACAAC
The DNA here is from genome assembly GCA_963277665.1 of Viscum album. Classification (NCBI taxonomy): domain Eukaryota; kingdom Viridiplantae; phylum Streptophyta; class Magnoliopsida; order Santalales; family Viscaceae; genus Viscum; species Viscum album. The sequence goes on along the minus strand of OY728153.1, from coordinate 1,348,836,124 downwards.
ATGTATATTAGTTAGTTTTTATCCATTTTCAATTTTTTGTGTGAGTAATATTGATCATTTTAAACTAGTTTCGTAATCACAGTGTTGTTATTCATTCATATCCTAAATTTAATCATTAAAAGGTAATAAAATATGCCATAATTTATTCTTTTTAATTATTTATAATGTTATAATTTCATTCTATGTGTGTTTTAGTTACTATCTATAAGGATGAAATTGTCGATGAGTATGTTTCATTAGTATTTAATGAATGAGTGTTGGTATCTTAATAAATAAATTTAATATTAATTTTTCCATTGAAGAACCAAAAAAAATATTTATTTTCTTATTTATATCATATATTATTAGGGATTGATTTTTCATATCCATCCATGATATAATTTTATAACATTATTCAAGTAAGTGGTTAATGTGACCCAAGAAGAACATACCATAATTTAATGAATATGCATGATTATTGAATAATTTGGATATAATATCATAATTATAGAATTATAATGATACTATTTATATGTTATTAAGGTTTTGAATCAAATTTTAAAATATTTTTATAAATAAGAAAAATACTATATGAAAAATAAAAAGTGTTACATCGTAGAGGCGGTTTTCCGGACATACACAATGTAAACATTATAATTTCTTGACAAAAGAGAAGGGATAAAGGTATATAATAAATTTATTTCTAAAAATAATAATTATATTACATATAAAATATTTTTTTTCATTATTACCTTCTTTAAAACCATCCTAGAAAGATGATGATTAAAAATGAAAGGCATCTCTTCGTGCAGGCAGTAGTACACCGAACGCAAGATCGATGTTCTTTTATTTTTATATGTCGATGGGAAGGAAAAATAAGGGTCCTTAAATTAATATAAAAATACATTGGTATATTAATTATACGAATATTATTATATTATGGTGTTTAGATAAGGTTTGGAAGCTGAATATTAAGAAGAAAGGACTAAGAAGGTAATAATTTTGTCAGGAGCTTGAATTTTATCTTATAAATATCCTTTGAAATGGAAGCCTTAATATAACTAATGGTGAATGGATTATGAAATGAGCTACATGAATAATGGGCCTTTAGGATAAATATATATGATGTAATAAAATTAGGTAGTTGGGTGGGTTATCCCTTGGGGGAGGCTATGACCTACTTTTCAGGCCTGTGTGTGTGTGGTGTGTGTGTGTTTGATGTAATGATACCCGCAATCACCTAATATAATACAAATATATTTAAAAAATGTAGTTAGAGTTTGGGTTAATGGTAAGAACCACATAATATTACATATAAAATAGTGGTTTAAAACCCATTGATCATAGGTTACTGTAGAGTACAGTAGCGGTATTGTGGCAATGAAGGCACTGTAGTAATAGTGACACTGTAGTGGTGGAGAGCACTATAGCAGTAGTAGTGGTAGGCACTGTAGAAGTGGTGGGTACTACGTGGGTACTATATCTAGAGAGTACTGTATCATAACTATTCATATAATGGGACTTGAACCAAAAAATTTCGGGTCTACTGGCCATGTAATGGGCTACATACCCACTGGGCCTTCGAGCGAAAATATATATGATTTAATAAAGCGGATAGTTGGGTGGGTTGTCTTTCAGGCCTGTGTGTGTTTAGTGTGTGTTTTTTTGATGTAATTGTACCCCCAAACAAGATCAAAGAAATGATATAAGGTTCTAGGAGGAAGAAATGTTAGAGATTTAGGAATAGATTCCAAGGTAAATGTTTAACTTGACGTAGTAGAAGTGACCACTTTTTTTAAGTGAAGAGGAGGTCAATTTTGGAAGAACCCTTTAAATTTTAAATAATGTAATGCTAATATTCAAGGGTCATGGATAAAAAAGAGACAAAAGAGGAGCGGAGGTGAGGTTTGTTGGAGCCATACATCAAACATTCATTTGGAATGAATTTTTTGAACATGTTTTGTGTAATTTATTCTTAGAAAATCAAAATTTACCATTTTTTACTTTACCTAGGGTAATTAATTTTAAACCAAAATATTTAATTTTAATGAAAAAAATTAAAATTAAAATTTTTACCTAATTTGAACCTTCTTACTTCATATTTGAAAATAATTTTTTCGAATAAAATTTTTAATGTTGGGAAACATTAATTTTAAAATAAACACATATAATGCGTAAATAAAGTTTTTATGCATGGCATGTTTTCATGATTAAAAATAATGCTTAAGAAATAATTATTAAAATTATAATTCTGCATGACATAAATTTTTTTATTAAAAAACAAAAAATATTATTTATCTTAAAAAAATTAAAAAATTGAAATATTACCATTAAAATACATAATTAAAAGAAAAGATTGAAAACTATTTTTATGATAATTAAAATATTAATTTTATTTTATAAGTTTAAACATAGGTTTTATAAATTTAAATATATATATATATAAAATGCATAAATTTATTCCATAAAAAATCATTTTATCAAATTAAAAAAATTTCAGGCCTTTCTTATAAACTGATAATGCAATAAAAGTAATTGTTTTGACAAAAAGCTATATTTTTTCACTATTCGTATAAAAAAAATTATTTTTGAAAACTTTAAAAAATCATATTTTGAGAATTTTGATTTTTGGAAATAAAAAAAAGTTAATTCTTTCTAAATAAGTTTTCAAATGTGCTATAAATAAATTTTAATATAAAAATACCTAAATGGGAAAAAAATGTATTTTCAAAAAAGTGAATCGTATTAATATATCTTTTTTACATCATTTTTATGATGTGGTTACTTCTATTGATACCCACCAATTTAATTACCATAATATATTAGAAATATTTAATAACTTTATTTTATTAATGTATCATGGTTTTTTGTTTGGAATTGTGTGTATGAAAAGCCACTCATCTCGATATTTAATTGAGGAAAAGTATTTAATAAAATCATAGGTCATTACATTATACCCAAATTTAAAATAATTTATTCCTTAGAATTCTTATTACTCAGATGTAAAAAATATAGGGTAATTTTATCTCACTACATCCCTAGGTTCACATGTAGGTTCCTTGAACTTATTATTCCTCCATATAACATTGACTAGATGAGTGGCCTTGTTCCACAACACACTATCTTTTCGATTTAAGATCTCTAATGGTTGTTCCTCATATAAGATATCATTTTCCAATTGAATGTATTTTGAGTTAAGTATATGTGAATGGTATGGTATGTAATTTCTGAAAATTGATACAAGAAACACATTATGTACTTGAGAGAGGTCAGGAGAGAGTGCTAAGCCATAAGTTACAACCTCAACACAATAAAGGATCCGGAAGGGACCAATGTACCTATGGATTAACTTTCCCTTCTTTCTAAATCTAATAACCGACATCTATAGAGAGATTTAGAGGAACACCTTATCACCAACTTCAAAATATAGATCTGTTTTATGATTATATTCATAACTCTTCTATTGACTTTGTGCTATTTTCACATGTTTTTGAATGGTTTGAACCTCCTCTATCATTTCATAGACCAGGTCAAGACCTATTAGTTTCATATCTCTAACTTTATCCATGCATATTAGAGTCCTACATCTCTTTCCACATAGATCCGTATATGGTGCCATATGAATTATTAAATTGAAACTGTTGTTACATGTGAACTCTATTGGGGAAAGGTGTTAATATCAACCTATTTTTAATTCCATCAAATGAGATCTCAACATATCCTCTAAATTTTGGGCTTTTTCTCAGAACGAATGCCTATCTGAGGGTGATAAGTAGTGTTGAAATTGAGCTCTATCTCTAATTATTTCTGATGACTTATCTAGAACCTCAAGGTAAACCTCATATCCTAATTGGATATAATTTTTAGTGGTACTCCATGTAGTCATACCACTTATGTTATATATATCTTAGTGGGTTGTTCAATAGAAAAATATTCTTTAATGGGAATTAAAAGTAATAACTGAGTATAAAGGATAAATATAAACCAAATAATATTATATCCCTCATATGTTTTGGGTAGTCCTATGATAAAATCCATGGCAATGTTTTCCCATTTCTAAATTGGTATGGATAATGTTTTCAATATACCCTTAGAATTTTTTCATTCAACCTTAACTTACTATAATTCCAAACATCAAAATATTTAGTCTACAATATCCTAATTCATTTTATCCCACAAGAGGGTTTTCTTTATATCTCTATACATCTTAATTATTCTTGGATTAATAGAGAAGGAAGAGCTATGTGATTCATCCAAAAGTTCCTTGTTCTAGTTTTGATGGAACTAATATCAGGTTCCAAACATATAACTCCATATTTATCAAAGTTGAACTCCATTTTATCTTCTTTTTTTGTATCTCTACATCATATTTCTAAGATTAGTTTATCTTCATGTGATTATAAGGTTAACAATTTAGTTAGTAAAGATAGCATTTCTCTACTCCTATTATGACTTCAAGATCCATCCTATGTAAATCCATGAGTATTGGGTCCTTTCCAATTCTCATCACGGATAGAGTAACATGATATTTCTTGCTCAGATCATCAGCCTCCATGTTTTCTATATCTATCTAGCAATGTAGTAAGAAGTCATAATATTTTAACAATTCTAACCATCTCCTTTATCTCATATTTAATTCCTTCTATGTGAATATATATTTCAAAAACTAATGGTTAGGGTATCTATCACACTGTTCACTATAGAGATAATGTCACCAAATTTTTAGTGTAAATATCACTAATACCATCTCTAAGTCACAATTTTGATATTTTTCTCCTGAGTATTTAATTTAAATAAGGCATAAGAAATCACCTTATCATTCTACATGATGATCCATACTATAAACATTTTGGAAGGATCACTGTATATTTTAAACCCTTCCCCATTACAGGGTGATATAAGTACATGTTCAGTGACTAACCTCTTATTTAGTTCCTTGAAACCTTATTTTCATTATTTTTCCAAAGTAACTTCACCCATTTCTATGTTCACTTTCTCAGTGGATCTTATGTCCATGAAAAATTAATCACAAAACTTATAAATTGTCCAGATAACCTAAGTAATCTACCAATATTAGTTATTATAGTTAGTCTTGGCCATTTGTCAATAAATTCCATATTTGATGGATCTATATACATACCCTTTCTAGTGATTACATTAACCATTAATGATAATTATATATCCAAAATTCACACTTTCTAAACTTGGCATACAATTTCTCCTTTTTTAAGGTTTTCAAAACAATCCAAAAATGATTTTCATGCACTTTATTTCTCTTACAATATATTAGAATACAGTTTATAAATATTACCATGAATTTTTAAAGTGAATTAGTAAAGTCTATATTTATAAAATCCATAAATATAACAGGAGAATTTATATGTCCAAATGTAATTAATATAAATTTATATTTTTTATATCTTTTTTGGAAAGTTGTTTTGGAAATATCCTCCCTTTTGATCCTTAACTAATGATATCTAGATCTAAGTTCAATATTTTAGAAGTATTGACCTCTACATAGTTGATTAAAAAATCATTTATATGAGGTAGAAGATAAGTTTTATTGATCATGTTTTTATTAAGCTCATGATAATCAATGAAAATTTTCATTAATCTATCCTTATTTCCGATAAATAGGACTGGTACACCCCATGATGAAGAACTCAGGTGTATGAATCCTTTATACATATTTTCTTGAAGTTTCTTCTTTAATTCCTCTAATTCAAGAAGTTATATCATATATGGACTCTTTGAGATAGCAATAGATCCATGTATGAGTTCAATTGAAAAATTAACCTCATGCTCTGAGGGAAGACAAAGAAGTTCATTCATAAATACATATGTTAACTCCAAAATAATAAGATTTTCATCAATTTTGAATTTATCCCTAATTATTTGAGCCAATATTCTTTCATTACTAGGTTTCATAACTCATATTCTATAATTTTATTTTTAAAGGATCTCTTAATCATCCCTTTTTATATATTTTATCAAAGGATGGTTTGGAATAATAAGCAAGATATCCTTAACCCGAAAATCGATATTTTATCTATGTAGGGATTGTCGATTCATACCTAAAATTACATCAAATTCAATTAAGGGTAGATAGAATATATTTTTAGAAAATACCATCCCAAATATCTTAATAAGAGAAGAGGTATATATCTTAGATGTTATCATCATGTCACCTAAGATTTTTGAATATAGTTCATTATCCATGGTTTGAGGTGGTTAATCAACATTTTTAGAAAACATTTATGATATAAAAGAATGTAAATAACAAGAATCTAATAAGTAATTTTCTGACCTAGATTGGATAATTATCATACCTTTAACCGCTTAATTATCATGCTCCACATCGATGGTAATAGTAACATACACTCCTCCTTTATCCCTTAGTTTATGAGGTTTTTGAGGTCTATTCTATATAATATCTCAAGGCTTATGGTATTTATTTTCATAATTCCCAAAATATTTTCACATTAAGTATTGTAGTGTGGGTGGATCATTATCTATGGCCCTATTCTCTTGTGTTGTGTTAATTATATTCTTAGCCTCACTTCAGTAGTTGTGGGCTATATCTCCTACTTTATCACACTTAAAACACTTCACTAATCCTTGAAGAAATTACCCAGGTGAGACTTACCACACTTTTGGAAAGTATTTCATTGAGATTTCATCCACCTATGGGACTTACCATCATATTTCTCTTGATATTTCACCATTTTTCTTATTTCCCTTGAAAAATGGCAGTCTTAAATTTACTTCTATATATTAGTACACAAAAAATAATATCCCCGCAGTTTCAAAAGTATCTTATGGCTAACTCCCATAAACGGTTTGGATTTAAGACACCAAAGAAATGGTAGATCTTAATTTCAAATTGGGTGATATAACCAGAGGAATATATCATGACCCTCATAAAGTTTTCTTCATAAGTTCCATTGGACACTCACTCTTTTTTTATCTATTATAATTCTTTCTCAATACTTTTATAAAGAGTTTGAGGAAAGTACTTGATAAAGAACACTTTATTGAACTATTCTTATTCCAGAGAGTTTAATTCCCCATTTTCTATTATATTCATATTGAGATTCCACCACTGGTCAGCCTCTCCTTTTGTATGATATAAAACCAAAATGAGCTTTTCATTCTCTAAGAAACAAAGAATGAAAAATATCTTTTACATTACATTAATCGAATGCTCTGTAATGAGTGGATTATAAGATAAATTAAAGGGGGTTGAATGTTGTTTCATGAAAACTCTATAAAAGCTACTCTTTCCTAGGTGTTTTTGGGATATCAACATGGTTTGTGTTATTATTTATAGCCTGCGATAGTTGGGTGAGCATTTCTATGAGATTTTATAATTTGATGCCCATCTGATTTTTTATTTCATTGGGACAATCAATTCATTTCTCATTGAACCAATAATTAACTCAATTTATTCTTTCTCAAACTACTTATTAAATAATTAATATTCAATAATAAGAATACAAAATCTAAAAATAAAAGTATTAACACTAAATGAATAAATCAAAAATTACATGTGTGTGTTAGCTTATAAGTGTTAATGCTTTAATCTAGGTTATTCATGGTAATTTTACATTAGGTTATTTAACCTAAACATATTAAAATACCTCATAATGGTTCATAAATATAATGTGAATTAAGAAAATAATATCTCTTGGGAGTTTCAAAGAAGGTGTTTAATTAGGAATCTTTTTCATGCATTGGGTGATGATTTTTTTATTACCAAATGTTCTATTTTTAGGGTAATTACCCCTAGGTACATATGTTACAAAGCCTATATCCACATGTAGTATCAAAATTGGGATTTTATTTCCAGGAGAACCAAAAAATTTATATTTTACCAACTCTTTATGATGTTATCCTTTAATTAGACTCATCCCTTAGACTCACCCCAAGGGTTTTCACTGAAGTTATCTAAACTAATCACCAAGATATATAAAAACTCATTTAATACTTACCATGACTCCCCAGACCCACACTCCTATATCTAGTTCTGAAAAAACATATCTTATAAATACTGGATTTGATAAAAATCCATAATTATATGACAATACAACATTTATAACTGAAGGAACTTTTTTAGGTTTAATTTTTTTGAGAATTCATAAAAATATTTAACAAGTGGAAAACATGTTCTTTATATCAAAATGAAAATTTTCCAACTATATAAGAAACTAATTAATTCATAACAAGACTTCAATATCTCCCATGAATCTTTCAAACACGGTACTCTTCTAGAAACATATTATGAATTACTTTTCTTCATTACTTAGGAAAACAGACACATAAGAAATAGGTGTTCTCATATTATTAGTTAGTTTAAACATTAGTGACAAAATTTAAAGATCATAAAAGTGTATAAGATGAGCATATGGGTATAATGAGAATACAAAAGAAATTTAAACCCAATAAATCATAGATCATAAATCATGGAATAAGTCTTGGAATAACATAATACATAAATCAAATTAGTATGGAAATATGAGTCAATAAACATGGGTCACGAAAACATAACATAGCCATGAGAATAAGCATACAACTGTGACATCATTCATATATGACACAAAAATTAGAATAGGGAAATGTAATTACAATAAAATGGATTAAAAAATTTAGTATATAACTTTAGTCATGAGATAATAAGATTATAATACATGACATATTTTAACTATGGAACAAAATTTATCATAGGAAAACATTACATTCATGAGTCACACACTTTCACCCATTCTTGCGTGACAACATAATTGTACCTATGTATATATCACCATCACGAGTAACAAAATTTCACTAATGCTTAAGGATAACTAAATTATTCCCACGTATACATATATAATTATATTTAAAATTTTAACTAATTAATTATAGGGTGGTATAGGACCCCACCCATCATCATCCATACTTATGAGTTTCACTTTAAAATAATTCACTTATTATATCATAATGAACCCATGAAAATAAAATATGTTTCATAAAACCATTAAATGAAAACCATAATTTTTATAAAGAAACTATGGTAATAAAATAAGGGGTTTTATAAAACATTATAAGGAAAATAATTCACCTTCCATAGAATAAATAACCCATGGAAATAAAAGTGGGTTTTACAACATTTCCAAATAGTATAAAACTACACATTAAATTGATTGAAATTGACAACTTGATCACTAAAAAATAATTGTATAATATTAAGAAGAATTAAGGGTGAAACATAAAAAATAATTCCATTATATATTTATATTTATAAATATATAGTGGAAAATTAAAACTTTATAAAAAATTATCTTTCTTGAAAACTTTTTTGAAATCATCGATGTAAAAGTCATAGTTACGTTTATCTTTTAAAAAATAATCTGTTGTTTTCCTTTAAAAAATGAAAAGATAACTCTTCATGAAAGTGGATTTTAATTAAAAAATATTTTTAACTTGATATATAATTTATGGAATCATTTAAAATAGAAATCAATGAATGTAGTAAACATAGGGGATTGAAATCAAGAATAAGTCATACAAATCAAAGGAAGAAGTTTGAGAGACTAAATCCCTTACCTTTAATTATTAATTTCCATGGAAGTACTTAAAACTCATTTATAAAAAAATATTAATAACATATTTCATAAAATTATTCATATCTATAACCTTTTAAAAACGTAATTTATAAATATTATCTACATGTATATTTGTTAGTTTTTTTATCTATTTTCAATTTCGGGTGTGAATAATCTTGACCGTTTTGAACTAGCTTTGTAATCAGGATGTTGTTATTTATTATTATCCCAAAGTTCATACTTACAAGATCATAATAGGAAATGAAAATGATTCTTTTAAATTATTTATAATTTAGTAATTTCGTTCTATGAGGGTTTTGGTTATGGTTCTTTAAGATAAAATCAATGATGAGCGTGGGTCAGTGATTTTTAACGATAGGGAATGGGTATATTAATTAATGATTTTAATACTAAATTTTATATTATAGAACCAAAATAAAATCATTGTTTTATTATTTATATCAAATATTATTATTAATTAATTTATCATAATCATCCATTTTATTATTTTATTTCATTATTCAAATAGGTGTTTAAATCGGCCCGATAAGAACATACCATAATTTAATGGATAAGTATGATTATGGGATAATTTGGTTATAATATCATTATTACATATGTATAATGATATTATTTTAATTTTATTAAGGTGTTGAATCATATTTGAAAATATTTTTATGAAGAATAAAGTATACTAGATGAAAAATGAAAAACATTACATCGAGGAGGCGGTAGTCCGCATATACACAAGGTAAACATTATCATTTCTTAGAAAATATGATGGGATAAAGGTAGATAATAAATTTAAATATAATAATTATAATAATTAAATCATATATATAATATTTTTAATCATTTCCATCATTAAAACTATTCATTATAGATTGTGATAAAAAATGAAAGACGTCAATTCGGGGGAGACAATAGTCTACACAAAACACAATCGATATTATTTTGATTTTCTAAGTGAATAAGATGCAATAAATTGGGTTTTTTTCATTAATATAATAACATATTGTTATATTAATTATACATATTTCATTATATTAATTTTTTTATAAATGTTTTAGAATGGAAAAATTAAGAAGAAAAGATTACGAAATGGGTAATACTTACGTTGAGATCTTAAGTTTTCTCTTAAAAACATCCTTATAAATAGAGGAAATATTGGTGAATAGAGGCTTAATGAAGTGGGAGAGGGTTATAATATTAATAAAATGTAATATTCTCAAAAATAAATTTAAAGGGTGAGGTGTAACATGAAGTGGTGGAAGGATCCCCTTTTAGAAGTGAAGAGGAGGAAAAATTTTAAAGCACCCACTAAATATTCAATAATTTAAAATTACTATTCAAGGGGAAAAGGATTAAAAAGGCAATAAATAGGAATTATATGTGTGTTTTTTTTCAATAAACACCTCAAACATCAATTTAAAAACACTACTAGAAAAATGACTTATAGCCATAGTTATAGAGTTCTATGGATATTGGTTAATTTATAGCCAAACTTCAAATTAAACCCATAATAGTAGGGTTTAATTAATCATGTTTCCTCAAATCTCTAAATCCCCCCTCTCACAATACCTATGTGACCCTTCTTCTCTAATGGTGCCCTTCATGACCTCTCATATCCCTGATCCTCCTCCCCCGACAGTGCCCACATGACCCTTCTTCCTTGATGATACTCGTGCGACCCTTCTATATCCCCCAACGATACCTGTGCGGCCCTTTTTTCCCCAACGATTCCCCTCGCGATGGTTCCCCTCACGATGATGACCATCACTACCACCAAATGAGAAAACCCCACCATGAGTTGTCATCATCGACCCTCCTCCCCTGATGCTACCGCTGAACATGGGACACCTCACCTTCCCCCACCGATGCTGCTCCTAGGTAGCCTCCCCACCTCCTTCTTTGGTGCAGCTCCGACGTAGCCACCCCCCTCCAGGTGATCCTACTCCTCCTTGATTATAAATATTTTATAAATAACTTGCATATATATATTGATCATCTTAGGATGAAATGCCCAGAATATATTTAATTTTTAATAATAACATTTTGATAATTATTGGTATTAGTATTATTTTTTTTTTGTTTAATACTAGTGTAGTCCAAAATAAAATAATTGCAAGAATAAAAATAAAATCACGTTTTAATCAATAAGAATAATGAAACCTTACATTAACATAGGTCCAAAAGACCCTTACTAACCTAGAATACCTACTAGGAGATCTATCAAGATCACCAGGAGACCCCCAAACCTCACAAATAGACCAAGAAAATAGTGATAGTCCTTTGGATCTATCACAATGAAGAACATTATGGCTAGAGCTATGGAGACCGAACTAATCATTAAGGGGATGTAGAGAAGCATCTTCACCAAGTTGTTTTTGAGTTGGAAATACCCTAAACACCTATTTATAAGGCCTTTGTGACTGTTAATAGCCGTTGAGGTACTTAGTTGACTATTGGTATTTTCAGCAATCATAAAAGTTTTTAACCATTGGGTATATTAAGTATTTTGATCGTTTTAAGTATACTAAATATATAGGTATTATAAGTATACTAATATTTTAAGTATCTTAATTATTTTAAGAAATTTAGGGTTTTGCATGTTTTAAGATAATATTTTAGTTAATAAATATATGTTTTCAAGTAAATATAATGTTTTCAAAGAATACCACTTTATGTATCAAAGGTTCATACTTAATTATCTTTTTGATAGAAATGAAATTTCACCAATTATTTTATGAATAAATATATATGTTTCACATGTTTTAAATATTTTAAAGTTATATCCTATGTTAAATAACAACATGGTTTTAATTAAGGGAACACTTTATTATTATAACCTTGATGTTTATCTAAAAAGGAATAAGACCAATGAGGATGTCTTTTGGACTTATAATGTTTTAAATCTTAAGATAGATTTTAAATCATGAATTTTGAAAAGAAAAGTAAATATTTTTTACTTCAAGTATACATATTGTTTTTGATACAAAAATTATGTATTTGAATTTGAAATAATGTTTTAAAATACTCTTATTAATTAGAAGCTATACTTTTGGTTAATTGAGGACATGGTATAATTTAGATTGTGTATTATAATGTTTCAAAATTAAAATGAAGTTGAAACCGAGTTGTGGACTAATAAAATTGATGATATTGTTAGTTTTAATGGAAATAAATATTGGAAACATCATTTTTTCTTTCTTTGGTTTTAAAATAAGTTATATGTAGTGTTATTATGTTATAAGGTATATTTTTATTTTTGAAAGTTATATATATAAATTTTTTTGTGTGACCCTAGCCAGCCGTCTAGCTGGTCGATGGAGGAAGCTCGAACCACTCTCAAGGAGTGGTGGCCGAGCCTAGGAACCCCAACCATTATAGGATGACAATGGGTTTACACTTTCCTAGAGGGGTGCAGGGAGGAACTGAGATAATGCAGCATTGTGCGGGGTGGCACGACGACATAAGGTGGGCACAGAGCGCACCCACAGAGGTGAACTGATATGGGGCTGTACCAGGGAGGGGGAGTTATCTGGTGAGTGTTGGGAGCTTAAGGCTTATAAAGCCGGATTGAAACCCCATTCGTTTTGATTTGGGATGAAAAAAGTTCAACGGATATTAAATTTTGGCCGTTCGATCTTGCCGTGCGAGATCTGGACCACATGTTTCAATCGCAGGTTCAAATCCTGCCACCGTAACCTATTCCTCTATGTTTCTTTAGCTGCCCAATTGAGGAATCAACCGATCTCAGACATCCATCTATTTTAAAAACCGTGGTATCACAGTGACCGTCTGATCAATCTGTCATTTAATCATAACCATCCATCCCTTTTCATATACACGGAAGCGACTGTATCCATCTAATCTCACACAGACAATCATGATTGTCCATCCTTTTTCACATCTACTTTGTATTATTATTATTCCTTGTGACCGCACCTATACCAGTCACTATCTTCCATCTCCACTACTCTTCTTCAACCTGTGAGTCCTTCTTTCTCCATCCAGGGTCCCTCCTCTCTTCTTTTCCACAGGCCGACACACACGGTTTTATTTTAAAACCGAACCATTGGGCCCTATATGAGTTTCTCGTGTTTTATATGTATAAATATTTATACACTTTATCAACGACCGTTTTGTTTAATTTTTCATTGATTGGAATGATTGTTTTCTCCTGCTTAGGTATCCTCTTGAGTATTTGCTTATATTTTCATGTTTGATCCATGGTGTATATAAAAATATATATACACAGTTTATATAAACTCTTGTTTTCACCAAAAACCTATGGGTCTTCTTCCTATCAACTTCTCCCAAGACTCTTCTCAACTCTACCTTATTATTGACTTCAACTAAGGTATTTTTATGCTTTGTCTACCTTGTAAAAAACTATATATACACCCTGTGTATATATGAATATATATGAATTCATATAGTTTTATATAATTTTCCACCCTAACCAGTTTAAGGTCTTCTAAGTATTGATTATCAATGTTTAACTGATGTTTTTAAAACATATGGTAATTGTAAGGGATTATTTTTCTTGTTTTTCTTTATTAAAAACCCTTACTTATACTATGTGTATTATGGTTATATATATATATATATATAATTTTATATAACTTTCAAACTGAAATTTCTTTTGGTTTTATAAATGATGTTTTACAGAATTTAAATTATATATATGATGCGTATAAAATTTGTAAGAGTTCTTTTTTAGTTTGGTTTTTAATCAATTGAACCCATAAACACTTATATATGTATATATATTATTTATAAAATAAACCTAAACTGGTTTTATGATTATCGAATGATGAACATTTATCTTTAAATGATGTTTTTTAATGCATGTAAATCATGTAAGAATCCTATTTTGTTTAATTGGATCATATAAACATATATGTATATATATATTTGAATGTATATATACATATAGGTTTTTATTATAATTAGAATTAGGCTTTCATAACACTGATTTTAGTGATTAAATTATTTTCTAGAAGTGTAAAACATTTATAAAGATTTATGAAGCCTTGTTTTTGGTTGTGCAAATCTCATGTATGCACTTTGTGTATATATGGTTTTATATAAATTTCAAACCCATATATATATATATATATATATATATATAAACCACAATCTCACATATTCATGTCTTAATTTTTGTAATAAGTTTTGTATGGTATTAACTTGGTGATGATTTTATACAACTGATGGTAAATTTCATATGGGAAAACAATAGAAAAACTCTGTTTTGTTATTATGTGCCTAAAAGCAATTAAATTTACATATATCCTAATTTTAAATTTGATTAGTATCTCTTGTTTATACATATGCACATACATTCACATACACCTTTAGTAAAGTGTGTTTAATTTTTTGTGCATCAATATGAATGTTGTACATTAGCAAGTGTTATGTTTTAATATAAGATGAATATACCAAAATAAACACTATTAGTTTATGATTAACATGTTTATCACATATTTTTATCATTTCATGGTTTCAACGTGATTAGTTTCTATCCTGAATTCAAAATCATGTATTCTAATGCATTGAATGTTTATTTTCATGGAACAAGGATTCTAAGAATTGTTATTTTATGTGTCAAACCCAATAAATCTATTATTAATATATCACTTATGATAATTTATGGATTAAGGAGTCATTTATTTTAAGTGGTATGGGACACTTCAAATAAAACACATAAATTAATTATTTGAGGTGGTATGGGACACTTCAAATAAAAGAGATGAATTAATTATTTGAAGTGGTATGGGACACTTCAAATAAAAGACATAAAATGATAAATTAATGTGGTATGGGAAACTTTTATTTAAATACAGTTAGACACATGAGGAATTCATTTGATGTATTATGTGATGAGTGAGGCCCCTATAGCCTCTCTATGCCTCAGTAGGTCTCATGAGACAAACCAGGTCATGACACGAGGCCCTGAAAAAATGTTTATACATGGTCTTAGTACGAGGCCTCGACTGAATGTAATGATTGTTCAAAATTATACATTTCCTCAATATGTGATCATTATTTAATTAACCAAGAGATTATTCTACAAGTATAATATCCCTTGGTTAAGAATTTTTATAATGGAAATAAATGCTTATGGCATAATGAGGTATGTACTTGGAAAGTTAATAATATTAGAGTGTTGATATAGAAGTTGATAATTACATCTGCCATCTCATGAATTTCATTTCAGGTGTTAAGAGAAACATGTAATTGTTACTTTTATAATTATAATAATTTTTTATTTCATGTTCTTAATGGTATCAACATTTTTCATGTCACCCTAAAATTAGTTTGATTAACTTCTAGATTATGTAGCATCCTGTACATCTTTGTACATGTATGTGTACTATGTTAACTGTTTTATCTATAGCTTTTGAATAATTTTATTAATTCTTGTGTAAGAGTTTTCCTTATAAACATTTTAAAATAAAATTTGAAATTTTTTGATGATGTTATTATGGAAATATTGTTTACCATTTAAGAAAATGTTTTGTACATATATTAAGGGATGTTTTGAAAATGAATTTCATTAACTTGTTTTGGAACCCCTTACTGAGCATTTTTAAATTATCACCCTATGTTTTCAATTTATTTTTATAGGATTAGTACATATGAATTTTACTTGATGGTTACTGAATTATCTAGTTTATATATTTCAGTCTTTAAGAAATGTAACATTTGTATATGGTTTCCAGAACCTAAACCAAAAAGATTCTATGTATTGGAATGAGTTGTGTAATTTTAATCAGCATGTTTTTATGAAACAAATTACACACCATGTTTAGCACACTGGATCTAGGTTTCTGGGGTCAGGGTTTTATATAGGGTATAATGTAGTATGAATATGGTTAATAGAAATTGATTTGGGTGTTATGGGATTAGGAGATGATGGAAAACATTTCATTAAAGGGTTAAATCCACTTGAGGTTGGTTCAACCCCTAGAATACTACATAAGATTTGTGTCACCGAAAAACAACATATGAACCCCAAAGGAAGTTGGTGGTTTCTGAAATTAGGTGACTGGATTAACTATAGAATAATAGAGGCACAAAATAATTTCAGAAGTGTTACTTAATATTAGTGATCTACATAGGTGATTATTTATAGTTATTGTAATCTTCATTTATCATATAGACAAATAAAAATGAATCATTGTTCTCCCATGTACATGAGATACAATGTCTAGAAAAAAAATTTCCTTCTGATTCCAATATATTCTTTCATTTCAATTATATTATTACTGTAATTGAGTGAATATATCCATCTGTTTTGACCCAATTTGATGAATTAATGTGAGGATTTCTTCCTAAGTGTCGATACAATAAATGGTGGGAGTTTTCATTTTGGGGATTTGGTTCTACCTATTAAATTTATAGTGATCTAATACTCAATGATTAGAATATTTTTTATTATTTCTCAATAATTGTTATTATATATTTTTTTCATATAAATCTGTACAATTTAGATGGTAACAGCTTAGGTGAAATTCCCAAATGTCATGATTTTATATTTTGATTTGGAGATTCTTGAACTTGGGAACACCTCCCCTTATTTCAACATCTTTTGACTGGGAGTGAGGTCCTAAAACATTCATTAGGGATATTATTCAATATTATCTAATTAAAAACACATAAAAAATAAATAAACACATCCAAAAAAATCATTAATATCATTGTATTCATAATAAATCTATAAATATTCCATATAAAATGGGATGCAACATAAAACCAAACCAAAAAACTAATAAAATGAAGGAATAATCACATATTTCAAATTTAAAAAGAAATAAACAGAAATAATTATATCTAAATCCATGGTCTTGGCTCATCCCACCCCATTCTACAAAATCACATCGACCGAAACAATCCCTATCCATTACACATCCTCTGATAAACCTCAAATATAACAAAATGTCTACATTCACATTGAGGTTCTTGTATAAGGTGTGAATATATAAATTTGTAGGGTCTCACTATTCAACTATAATATACACTGAAATATTAATGTGTGTGCATGAGGAAAACAATTAATATAAATAAAAATTATCACTAGATCATAATTATTTAACCCAACAATCACAACATTCGACATGTTTCATGCACTAGTTGAATATCAATTTGATATGTAGAAAATAATTATGTCTAACCATACCTACATTAGTTCCATTATAGTATCTTATCCCCATGTTCCATATACACCATCTAATTAATAATAAAAAGGTTATTATATTTTTGAAGACCTGAACAATACCCAATGTTTCATGGTAGAACCTTATGTCTAGAATCTGGTCTCATATCATCACTTGAAGATATACCACATCACTTAAGGGGGATTATCCAAAAATAAAATCCCTCAAATTATCTAGAACCCACTATCTCACTCAAGAAATTCCCATATTCCTTCCCCATGTTACATTACAACCTAGACCCCATCCACCTCATGGCGGTCTAACAATAATCTTCTCCGTCAATGTATCTCTCCTAATAAAATCAAAATCCAAACAATTTCATTCTCACTAAATGAATGGTCTATGGAAAATACATTTCATTCAATCAGAAGGTAAACCCATATTAACACACTCATGGATGCCAACCTCAATTCATAGAGTTTTCACCACATTAAGCACTTATCTAACTCTAAAAAACCTATCCTTGCCTTATCCTAGAACATAACAATCCTTGAGCTTCTTTATCAGCCTATGAAACCAAAATAATTAATTATAAGATCACATCAACATCATAATGCACCAATATAAAGAAAGAATAAATAGGAAAATAGATGAACCCAACATAAATCACCATAAAAATGCATAATGATTTCACTACACATGGGGGTATTGAATATGGATGTATATGGAAGGATTGATGACAAAATATCTATCTCTCTATTACCCACTCACACTAAAATAAAATGGACACCAACCATGAAATGATGAGTTATCACCACATAAAAAATAAAGAGATGACACCTTGTAGCATGACCACAAGGGCCATGATGTAAGTTCTCATAATAGTATAAGGATATTGGGTGGAGTAAGGATCCACTATACAATCAACCATGGGAGAAAACAAAATTTCCTACCTCCCCAGGCCCCCCACCATGTATCCCCTACCATAGGGATATGTGTTTCTTAATTCGATCACTATCCTGATGCAGAACCAAGCCACATGATACATCACCCCTCCAAGGGGAGCATTATTATGTATCCTCCTAGGAGACATCCACTATACTAACCCTATAGTACATATGGTTGTCTCCCAGTCATAAACCCATTTGTTAAACCTTTTTTTCAATATTCCATAGCCTCCCTACCTTAAAATTGATACTGAAAGGACACTATATGATACACCATAATGACTAAGGATTTGATTTGGTATTTACCTACAAAAAAACATATATGGGTCCCCTAAACCCTTCTCCTATGTTTGACCTTTCACTGAAAAAAATAACCGGGCCTCAATCCACATCATAAAATATCTCAAAGTGATGTTAAAATACTCAAAATATTGATCTAAATTCATATTCATGAAGCATCCCCTACTTAGTGATGAAAAATCATTGTGGATATTATTTAGGGATTTGTTTTCCATATTTTCGTAATTCTACTATGAATGTACATTATACTAATTGGTTTTGAATTTGGACATGATTTCAAGTTTGTTTCCATGTGATATGTTATGACACATCATAAAAATTACTAAAGTAGGTATAGTCATAGTTGGGTGGTTGTGTAGTACCCATGGTTGTGAAAAATTTATTATTATTATATCCATTTACTCTTATTTTACATAAACTCATATAACATTATACATAATCCAATTTATATTGGTATTTTTATGGGCAGTATAATGACCTTCTTGTTTTATAAATGAAATTCCCTTTTAAAATGAATAAATTCTTGGTTATGTAATGATGTTATAAAAATACATTAACTTATTTTTTATATTGGATGGTTATAAGTTATATCCAATTAGATTAAAAGGAATAATAAAAGTCATAAAAATTGATAATATAGCCATTATACAGTGACCGTTAAGATTATTATATATCAAGGTTTATGATAAATTTTAATTGAAAAAAATAGAAGAAGCAATGACCTTGAATAGTGGGATATTATTTCATATATAGCATTAATAGAATATTCTAATGGAGATTGAATTATAGGGGTTTTCCATTGACCAATACAGATACATGATTCTATACCTAAATCTTGTGAAGAAATGTTTATGGAAGATGATAATGATTATTGAGATCACGGTCCAAACCATTTATAGAATGCATACATAAAATTCATATTTTGGATCACACTTCTTTGATTAAACAAAACTTCAAAAAAAATTTGGATTTTGATTTTAATTAATACATTACAAATTTATGTGTTTAAAATTGAAGAACACAAGATAACAAGATTAGAAAAATTGATCAAGTGGTATCCAATATCATTCCCATTTTCACCATGATGATGTGTTATACTCCATGATTAAAAATCAATAATGAAATGGAATACTTTAACACACTATGGTATATTGGCATCCTTCTACACACTATGGTGTATGATATGGTTTAAATTTTCAAAATGTTTCTAAATTTCAATAAATATTTGTAGAATTAATATAAAACGTCACAAATCATTATGAATCCATCCAAAGACTTTTGGGAATTGATTATTATTATCTCTTAGACTTCATATAAACTCTTTTTACTATAATAATTCATCATTCTTGGAACTTATATGTGATTATTCATGATTTTTTATAATTTAAAATATTTATGAATTCCCTAAACCATACTTTTATTATACTTGTTATGATTTTTTTATTAACATGTTATTGATGTTTACTTATTATCTTATGAAACAATACATATAATGTTAAGTCATTTTATAGATTATTTATTTAATGTTTGTTTATATGTCTCAGAATAGATAGATACTAGACGTACAATGTTGATTGGATCACTAATTAATTTCAAATGAAGTTACACTATTTTTTGGATTTTTCATTCACTAATGATTCAGATGGTGGATTGATTTGATGCCCGTGTTTTGATTGTGTTGGAATACCATGGTTAAATCTTGAGGAAGTAAGTTACCATATCACTAAACATGGTTTCAAAAATATTATTATGCGTGCTATCACAATAGAGAAAAAGTTCAAGTGGTGAATGACATCAATTTAGCGGAAAGGGTTGGTATGAAAAATATGATTTCTGATCAGTTTACTTTTGTTTCTAATGTCATCTCCTCATGTAGACCAGTACAAGAGGAAATGAATACTGAAACACATTTTTTGTCTATTAATTGGGATGATGACGTTGAGAGTGTTAGAAAGATGAGGAAAGTTGCAAATACCCT
The DNA here is from genome assembly GCA_963277665.1 of Viscum album. Taxonomy (NCBI): domain Eukaryota; kingdom Viridiplantae; phylum Streptophyta; class Magnoliopsida; order Santalales; family Viscaceae; genus Viscum; species Viscum album. The sequence continues at coordinate 1,348,815,174 of OY728153.1, read as the reverse complement.
AGTATATTAGGCATGTGAAAAAATGGGAAAACATGAGTTTCTAATGATATTATATCATGGGAAAACAATGTATGGATTTATTAATACTAAGGTTAACTAAATTATTACATTTATTAAGGATTTGCTACCTAATGATGCATGTATTCCAGAAAATGATTACATGGCATTAAAGTTGGTTGAAAAATTTGGATTTTCATCTATTAAGATTCATTCTTGCCCAAAATATTGTTGTCAGTTCTAGAAGGAAAATGTAGAGCTGAGTTAGTGCAAAGAGTGTGGTACATCAAGGTGGAAGACTAATAAATACGTAACTGAATCTTGCATACTAGAGAAAGTGATGTGGAACTTCCCTTTAATTCCCATGATTCAAAAACTTTTTATGTCAGAACAAATGGAAAAGAACATGAGATGGAATGAAGATGAAATAAATAAGAATAATGATGAAATAGTGCATCCTGCAGATGGGTTGGATTGGAAGAAATTTGATAGGTTATATCTTGATTTTGCAGCTGACCCATGAAATGTTAGATTGGGATTATCCTATGATGGTTTCAACCCATTTCACCAAATGCATAATGCACATAGTACTTTGCCTATTTTCATTCGCATTTATAACTTTCCTTCATGGTTGTGTTTGAAGAATCTATTTAATATCATGAGTATATTGATATCTGGACCTAGTGATCCTAGAAATGATACTGATATATACTTTCAGTCATTAATAGAGGAGTTAAAGGAGATTTGGATTATCTGTGCACAAGAATAAAATGCATTCAGGAAGTATTTCTTTATGTTTTGTCCAACTTTATTATAGATGATAAATGATTTCCCTTCCTATAGAATGATGTATGGTTGGAGTAATAAAGGGAAATTATCCTTACCTATTTGTATGAAAAATACACCTTCCCAAATATTAAATTCTTGAAAAACTTTCATCTTTATAGGGCATTGATGATTTATAATGATGGATCATCCATAAATTAAAAATTAGAGGCTGTTCGATAATGCCGTCAAGACAGATGAGACACCTCAACGAATTCTAGGGAATTATATTGTTAAAGAACTTGATGATTTGAATTATGTTCTTATAAAAAGTATAGAAAATATCAGAATGAAAAAACATACTAATTCGAATTCCAAATGAAGTAGGAGAAATAAAAGCATATTCTTTGTGTTTCTGTATTGGTCATCGAATTTATTGCATCATTGTTTTGATATAATATATATCAAGAAAAACATTTCTGAGATATTACTTGCTACTATTTTAAATTTAAAAGTCAAAATAAAAGACGATTTTCGGTCTCATAATGATTTGATGGATTGGGGTATAAGATAAAGACTTCATCCTGAGTCAATTGGTCAAAATAAGTGGAAAGTTCCTTTTTCTTGTTATTCGATGAAAAATGTGGTGAAGAAATAATTTCTTTAGGTCTTGGAATGTTTGAAGGCTCCATATGGTTATTCATATAATATTTCAAAAAGGGTTAATACACAAGATGTGAAACTAAAATCTCTTAAAAATCCATGATTACCACGACTTGTTACATGATTTGATTCTTATTTCCATTCGATATTTACTTTCACATAATGTTAGAGTTTATATGATTAAGTTATATCATTTTTATTGAGACCTTTTTTCAAAAAGGTTGAGCAAAAGTGTTGTTCAGAAATTACTGAGAGATACCCCTATTATTCTTTGCAACTTAGAGAAAATATTCGCACAATCATTTTTCACATTTATATTACATCTGACTATGCATCTTCCCACATAAGTTATTTTTGGTTCTCCTGTTTTGATTCAGTGGATGTATCCTATAGAAAGAATGATGTTTACATTGAAATTTTATGTGAGTAATAAATATCAGCCTGAAGGATCTATTGTGAGATGCTATTTAACAAAAGAATGCATGGATTTATATTCATCATACTTGGCTAACATCACTATAAGGTCTAATCTAATAATGAGAACTGAAGATGAGAAATATGAACCAATTGAGCCTACATTTCCCTCACTTCCCCAAATAGGGGGGATATCTCGATTGTACTCATTTTGTACTTTAAGTAAGAAAGAGTGGGAAATGGCTCATAATATAATATTATTCAACTGTGGTGTGCTTGATGATTATATCAAGTAAGTAAACAAGTAAATATGCATTTTTTCATTGTGTGATTTCTTCATATATTCTAATATTTTTAATCTTTCATATCTATAGAGAACATTTAGAAATTATAAAAAAAGATATATCACTCTCTATCTATTAAGAGGAAGGAAATGTTGCTCTACAAAGAATTTTCTTCTTGGTTAAAGTCAAAGATAATAGATTTATTTTTTTCTTCTAATAAAATAATCAGATGTCTCTATTTAATATTCAATGTTGGTATCTTTATGTTTTAACTCTACCAATGAATGAATTATCAGATGAAGTAAGAGCATTTTCCTTTGGTCCAAACGATGTGGTTCATGATTGTAAGGTAATGGTTGTCAATGGATTTAAATTTTTTATAAATAGATCTTCAAAAAATGGAAACATAGCATGAAAATGTCATTATATTCATAAAATATATTCTTATATGAGCGCATCAAACAAAAAAACTAGATCAAAAAATATATCATATTACAGTGTTGTTGAAAGAATCCTTATATTAGATTACTATGAACATGATCGTGTTGTAATGATGAAATGCAAGTGGTTTGATTCAATGACACGACATTGAATTCATATTAATAATTTTGGATTTATATTGATTGATTTGAACCTCCAGCTTTATACTGATGATCCTTATATTCTTGCATCACAAGATAGACATGTGTTTTATATAACTGACCCATTACAACAACAATTTGGTGTTATTGTTAATGTCATTCATAAAAATATTTTCGATGAGGACATGGATGACAATGATGTTGTGGATAAACTTGTCAGTATTTATTCTAATGATTCATTTGATAACACAAATGACTTAATTGTTAGAATAGATTGTGAACCATAAATTTTCACAGAGCACACATAACATTGTCACATTTTTAAGTATTATCCTGATATTATCAGAATATTGTATGTGTTTTTTTGAAATTTCATACATGATATAAAATTAACTAGTATATTTTATACCATTGTTGAATATAAAACTATTTATAGTCTGATCAATTTATGTTTAAGCATATCTCTACTAATTCTTGAACATAGAAATGTCTTGATATTTTATTAATATAAATAGAACACATGAAAATTTATCTCATTATTTTATGATACAAGTTTATTATTTAACAATTTTCTTTATTTATATTTATTTGATAATATTATTTTAGATTTCCAGGTCAAAATGTCTAATTATGATGATACTAGAAGAAATAGAAGAATATAGAGAAATGAACAACATATGTCTTCTCTGGGAAACACTGTTAGTACAATTTATGTTTGAATATTATGGCCTTTAATACTATTTATCTTGTTATCATTCATTTTATTTTATCATGTATATTATTTTGGGCTACATCGTCGAGGATATGGTTAGATTATGCTACTAAGGCTAATAATATGGAGGGAGGTACTGATTCTATAGTTTAGCCAACTACTATGCCACTTGAGTCACCAGGAGGTTATCCTCCTATTATGGCACCTTCATACTATCCATACCCACCTTTTCCATATCCCCTTCTTCCCACACCCACATCATATGGTAGTTCTCAGACTCACATCCATCCTTATTTTCTATTCCCACCATCGACTGGACAGGGCATTACGCCCCCATATATCCCACCGCCATATCCATATCCATATCCACCCTCATATATATAGGGTTATCCATTTAGATTTCTCCCTCCATCATTACACTTATCATCTTCTACTATACAGAGTACTCCTACTATAGATATCCCACCTACCACAGAGGCTAATCCCCCTCTAGGCGCAACACTTCAGGGGTCAACTGATCCCCTATCTACTGGTATGTTTTTAAACATTACTGTTAGTGATTAATGATAAATTCATATATATTATTTTCTTTTATTTTTTTCATTATTAGCTCCATTCACTCCTATATGATGAGGCCACACAAAAATAAGAGATTTTTGGAATCGACACATGAAAATCATGATTGAATACAATGAGGAAAATGATATAATTAAAAAAGTGGTGCATAATGTAATAGCTTTATGGGAAAACTTTCTAGACACAACAATATCATTCCGGTTCAACCAATAAGTTAGAGGTAAGTTGGAGAAGAAATAAAGAATAATGCACGAGTAGAGATCTATGTAAGTAATGTTAATCACCTTTTATATATATATATATTAATTTATAATATTTTTTTAACAAATATTTTTTCCATTGCAGATTTAATATAATTTTCTTGATGGAAGAAATTATAAGGCTGCAAGTTTAATGGATTTAGGTGAAATGTGACGAGCATAGATGTATGACTTATATCTTGGTTAGAAAAATAGAGTTAGTGAGGAGCTTGAAGATGTACCAGTGATTTATGATTACCCAATATCATAATACAAAGAGATGATCAGCTATTGGAAGAGTGAATAATATATGGTATTTGTTAAATTTATATATATATATATATATATATATTCATTTATTTATTTTAAAATTATTTTCAAAGTTTAAATTACTTTTTTTATTTATGTTAATGAAATTATATAATTTTTTATAGGAGAAATCAGGAAGAAATAAAATAAATAAGAGTGGAATGAAATGTGTTTATACACATGGACACACTTCACACCCATATCATGAGAAAACACAAGTAATTTAGTATTTAAAATATTTATCTTGGTTTATTGTAATATTTTTGACTTCTAATTTTGATTTTTTTATTTGTTTTTTTCTAGAAAAAGGAATTGAATATTGAGGCATGCGTTCCTCGATCTACCTTGTTTTGTACAAGAAGAAGAAAGAAAGATGGTACTACGAAAAATACTGACACTGAGAAGGTGATTGTAATTATATTTTTTTTTTTATTTTGACTGAATTTAATTCCTTATATTATTTTATCATTTTAATTTATTATATATATCAATCAAAAGAATTATTTTGAGGCATTGGTAGAAAAATAACATGACAATTTTGGTTCTAACGACCATATAAATCAGGTATTAGAAGATGAGAATCAGAGAAAAATACATTGTTGACCTAGGAAGAATATTGTACCATATCAATACTGGTCTTCCAAAAATGTTTCTTCGAGTATTGATTATAGTTTTTCATAATGAAACAAATGAATGCTGTAATCAAAGAAGCAAGTCAAAAATCAGAAAATGCGATAAATGAAAATATGATGAAAGTTATGTCTGCCCTTTCTTATACACTTCCACTAAAAGCAGCTGCAGTGGTTGATGCCTGTTTTATGTCTATGTATTCTACTTATGTAGATTCTTCTTCCAGAGCCAGAACCAGAGCCTGACCCAGTGTTGGTGCCGGTGCCAGTGCCGGTGCCGGTACTGATGTTGATACCATTGATGATGCTAGTGGTGTGAGAGGTGGTGATGGTTTTTCTGTAGAATGAGTAGATGAGGGTTATCATGATTATGATGATACTGATATTTAGACACACTATTGATGTAAATTTTATTTTTTGAATTCTAATAATGTGAAATTTAATTATGTAGTGAAGTTTGATTATTGTAATATTAAATTGTATTGCGGTGTTTCTGTATGTTTATACATATATTGAATTATTTTATTATGATGTATGTTTGTTTATGTAATAGTTAAGTTTTATTATTATTATATTATATTTTATCCTCCTTCGATGTGACCATTGTACCTCATTGCCGACGCTACTCCAAGGTGGAACCTCTACCTCCTTCAGCACACCTCCGATGGTATGTAGTCCACTTTTCCATTTTTTGCTGATTATTTTTTCTTTCTACTATTTTTATATACCCTAATTTGTCTTATATTTTAAATTTATTCTGTATGTGAACTCAGTCTAGAACACCTCCGATATTAGTCTCCAGGCATGTCATAAATATATATGTTTTTTGTTCCCATTTGATTACTAGTAGGGGTTGGCAGGGGGTGGAACTGGCAGGGGGATCTGATAGCGGGGGAAGAAAACTGGTAGAGGGTGGCAGGGGGAGGGAAAACTATAAGTAATATTCTCAATACAATCATTAATGATTTCATCCACATAAATCACTCTTACTCCTTCGAGGACCTTGAAGATCCATGGAACTTCTGGAAAACAATAAGTGTAAGTTTTTTAAATCACATCACTATAATTTCTATGCCATATCAAGTTGAATTTCTATATTCTATTGAATTTTACCTATAGGTAATTATAAATTTCCAATATTCTATTCCTAAATATGTTCATGTATCACCATAATTTTGGATTCTAATTTCAAGGATATTCATAGCTGACCCTTCCATGGTTTGTTAATAAATTTAGAGTGAAAAAAATAATACAAATTCTAATTTTTAGTATACTCTTTTTTGTGTCACTTCTCCCCTACATGTACACATACTTTTAAAAAAGATAATGATTAGGATTTGAGGGTTTATGACCTTTTCTTTAACTGAAGCTTATGAATAAGGGGTTTTATGTTGCATGTGATACTTCGCAACCCAATTCTTGTGCCACAAACTCTTCCCAAAACTTACAGGAATTTTGTTTATTTACCTTTTGTTTATGTGACAAATCTTAGACATCCCTCAGGTTGGGTTTGGTTAAAGCAATCCTGCAAGAGAGAATAATAGTTCTAAGAATATTTTAATTGTTTTAACATCTGGTGCAATAAATTCCTACAATGTTGATGTCATATGAACCCTTGAGAATCCCATTTTATGAAATCAAGATTCCCTCAAAAAATCTAGGTAATGAGGATTCTAGGTGTGAGTTTGAAAAAAAGAAACATCAACACTTAATATATATTTTGAAATGGATTAAAAAAATCAGTATATAAAATTGTTTTATACTTTTATTGTATATTTTAAACTATTAAAATATCATATTAAATATTTTTTTAAACTAATATATGTGTTTCACTTTTTATAAACTTTTACAGTATATACAAATTAAATTTCAAAAGAATTGGATGCTTAAAAAATCAATTATATTTCATATTATTCTAATGATGATGAGTATCACTACAAATGATTATGGGTGCTATTTCAAATTATGCTCCTTCTATAGAGGATGATTCTATAAAAACTGTTGGAGAGATCAAACTATTGGTGAGAATACAATAGATCAATTAGTTCTTTTAGGGTTTGATATACTTTTTAATAGTTTTATACATTTCTAAATGAAAATTTAATTACATAGGATTGGTTTATCATTACAAATTTATCACATTACATCACTATATTATGTGGATTATCCTAATTTAAAAGGTCATGTTTAAAAAAAAATTTGTTGATGAATTTTTATTCATGTTTCAGTTGTTGGGTTAGTTAACTTTCAAAAACAAGTGATCTTTATCAGTATATTATAACTCAAATTTTAAGTGTTCAATGAGTGAGTAAATTATATATTTTGACACTATCTAATGTTTTTTTATTTGAAGAGTTATAATTATTCATTCATGTTGTAATTTATTAGTTCTATAGACTACTAAAACTAGAATTTCATAGTGTTTCCTTTTTGGACCCTACAAATTACAATGCTGAATTGATTCTACATTTTTTGTCTGTTCCTATGTTTTTTATTCAAGTTTGGCCTTTTTATTCATATGTTCCTATTGTAAGCAGTGGAGGGGTGGGTGGGGGGGGGGGGGGGGGGTTGACAGAGGGAGGGGGGTGTCCAGGACTGGTGTAGGTGTGTGTGTGTGTGGGGGGGGGGGGGTCCAAGGGGGGAGGAGAGGGGGATTTGTAGAGGGAGGGTGTCCTAGAGGGAGGGGTTGTTCAGGAGGGGGGGGGGCTGTCCAGGGGGGTGTCTAGGAGGGAGTGGGGGTGTCAAGTAGGGTTTCCAGGATATAGGGTCTTATCACTCCTCACCCATTGGGACACTCCCATCTCAATGATATATGGTCTTATCACTCCTCACCCATAGGGAAACTCCCTCCTTTCTCTCTTTTACTCACTAATAATATAGGGATAACACTTTGGCACACATTCTAAGGCAAGGCTTCACTATCTCTGCACTATACTATGTATGGGTAGGTGCTTATTGATCTTTAAAATACTCTTTCACACATGACATGTGAAATCCTCCATGAAAATAGTTCCACTTTCCTTAAGGATATCCTATTTGTCTTTAAGGACAAATTCATAAATTTTCAAGGTCTTTAATGAGTTACTATTCAATTTCCTCATTGTTCCAATGACCACTTTCATATAACTTCTATTTAGGTTAGCATTCCAATATAAATTTATATAAAAGAACTAAATCAAGCTTATTTATTTTGTGATAGATTATTCTTCACACAAAGAAAAGGGTCACATAGAAAATATATTCATAGAAATCAGTGGTTTTTATATGAAACTTTCACAACACAATGGTTCATGTAACCCTTTTTCATAACTTCCCATTTGATGAAAAAAGTGTTTAGATTTCTTAATATCTTCACCAAAAAATATCTTTGTATTTTTGTGTCCTATTTTTTATAATTATTTACAATTATGAATTTTCATTTCCACATGATGTATAAGTTACTTAGTTTTTTGGTAGTTTTTTATATTATATACCTCTAGATTCAAGGAACTATTTATGGTCCTGAATTATAGTGATATACTTTCGGTTCTTTTGTTCCATAAAAAAGTGATGTAATTTATAACAAAAACTACATTGGAACATTGGGAGAGTTTGGTTTAAGTAACATATTTTATAAATTTATTTAATACCATATATTATTTATAGATATAGTGTTGGTCCTTACATGATTTAGGGTGATGTTCCTAATTCTTTTACTGGTGTATAGGAAACCAGGTAGAACATGAACTAACATCTTAGGTTTAAGGGCTGCTATTTTTTTGGGTATGTTATATTTTTTGATCATTTTATATGCTTCTAAATATTCATTTCAACACATGATATAAGTTAGATTTCAAATAGTTTTTTTATTATATACCTCCAGAGTCATGGTGAAATTTATGGTAATGGATTACAATGAAACAATTTATGTTCTTTTTTTCAATAAACAAGTGATGTAGTTTATAAAAAAATTGCATATGAACAAAGAGATAGTTTGATTTAGGTAAAATATTTTATGAATTTATGTAATACCAGATATTATTTATAAATGATACTACACCTATAATTCTATCCAGTGAAGGAAATTGATAAAAAATATCGGGAATATCAACAATAATTGAATTTAAAAGTTGAAATAGATTAGTTTAGAAATTAATGGGCCCAATAAATGGTTTTAGAATGTATAAAGACATGGTGATGCACTTGGGTGTGGAGGGGGTCATTGCAGGGGGAGGGGGGATGTCCAGGGGAAGGGGATTGTGGAGTAGGGGATGCAGGGGGGAGGGGGAGGGGGGTGTGGGGGGGGATGGTTGGGTGGGTTACTATGAAGGGTGGGTGGGTGGGGGATGTGGAGGGTGGGTGGGGGGGCTGTCCAGGGTGGAGGGGGGATGTCCTGGGGGGTGGGGGTCTATCAAGGGGGGTGTAGGGTTGGGGGGGATGTCTAGGGGGTGTAGGGTGGGGGGTTTCCATTAGTATTACCTGGTTTTATTTTTCTTGAACTGAAATTATTTAATCTAATATTTATTTTTTCTTCTTTTATAGATACATAATGAGAAAAACCAGGATGAGTGAAATTTACATAGGGAAGGATGAATGGTTCATCTACTAAGAGACAAAAATATATGAATTTCAGGGAGTAATTCATTTTTTACCTCTATAGAACCTTTATTTCAAATTCACACTAATTGGACCAACTTTAAATACTTTATTTTAGGGTGTTATGAATGTTTAGTTTTTGTGATTAATTTGTTAAATACTTTTCATGTTGATTGCACTGAATTTGTGTCTTCCTATTGGGGGTTGGGTGGGGTGTTCCAAGGGGGGTCTGTAGGGGGGAGTGGGCTATGTAGGGGGGGTCTGTATAGAGAGGGGGTGGTGTTTGTCTAGGGGGGTTCTGTCCAGGGGGTTGGGTCTGTATAGGGGGGCTGTCTAGGGGGAGTGGAGGGGGGATTTTTAGGGGGAATGGGGGCTGTAGGGGGAGTGGTGGCGGGGGGACTTTGTAGGTGGTGGGATACTGTAAGGGGGGTGGGGGTGTAATGACCCAAACTTTTATTAATTAAAATTACTCTTTATCTAATTAAATGTATTATTATGTGAGATGGTTATATAACATATGCACTTCCTCGGTTTTATGTTTTTGAATTTTAAAATATCGTTAAGAATAATGTCAGTTGCTAATATAGCCTTTTAATAGTGATCACATGATTAATATAAATATAGGGCTTTAACAAATCTAATTTACTTAGAAAAAGGAAGCGGTGGCCTCATCCAGTAGAATTGATCCATACGAAGCCCATTTGTCAGAGCTCAGAAAGGATGTGGCATCATTGGGATTCTCTCTTGACCAAGTCTAAGCCGAGATTCAACATGTTATGCTCAAATGGAACTACCTATGGGAGAAGTTGAAGTTGATAGAGATTACTACTTGAATGATGTTATCTGAGCCACCCCAAGAGTATGTCACCATTGCACACCTTACCCTTCAGACTTCTGTGAGTGTTATAAGGAGTTATGTAATAATACCCTAGCACTAATATTATGTACATTATTTTTTATAGAGAATATACATTCATTTTATTATTGTTGCATTGTAAAATGTTTTTAATGAAAAATAGAATTTTTCAGTTAATATTCAATTAAAAAATATATTTTGATGAAATGATGGATTTTTTAATTAAATAATATTTTAATAAAATATTATTACTAAATTAATTTTTATTAAATATAAATTATTGTATAATTTTTTATGAATAAAATTTAAATTTTTATTAAGGTTTGGAAGCTGTTTTTGTCAAAACCCATGAATTTTTGATAAATGTCGGTTTTTTATTTTAAAAGTAAAAATTCACATATTTAGAAAATTATTTAGATAAATTAATATTATTTTTGGAATCAGGATGTCAAAATTACCCAACGATGAATTTTTCATAATTTTCTGAGACAATCGAATTTTTGGGTAAAAATTAAATACCGTTTAAATATATAATGTGTTTTATGACATCATAATGAACCAATTGGGATGTAATAAAATTTTATAAACATCATGTTCGGAAAATATATGTTTTACCATTAAAATAATGTGATTTTAGGTTTGTTTAATTTATTTTACAAAGCTTTAGTGGACCCTCCAAGAATTATAAAACATTTTATCTTTTTCAAATGATTTCCTTGAGAGTGTGACTCACCACCACATATTAAAGCCTAATATTTTAAGAAGTTAGGCCATTGGAATTATAAAATAACGTTTTTCACTCCCCTTCGGAAAAAATCAAGGGAAAAAATCATGTGATGGTTTGTGGTTTTGATTAGTTTAATGTGTGGTGTCCAAAACCTAAATAATAAAGAATTACCTCTCTTTTTTCTATATAAACCTACCCAAGCTCCCACTTCCTCTTCTCTCAAAGCCTTTGGAGCAAGACCAACCTATTACCCCCTCTCTCTAGAATCCTCCCAAGGTTCCCCAAGCTCCTAATAATCCTCTCTCAAGCCACATCTAAGCCCTTTGGATCACACTTCCAAGTAAGGGATTTCTTCCTTTATCATTTTTGTCCAAATTTCATTATGTTGTTATACCATTTTATTTTCAATTAAAAATGTTGGGGTGTGATTTATAACCTCCCCCATACTACCCTATTTATTTTTTAATGATTAGAAACCCCTTTTTCTCTCATTAATTCCTCCCATGTACACCCCTTACCATGCCGAAATTCCATAAGGAATTTCTCTCTCTTCATTTACATTCAAGCAATTCTTTTGTATTGTGAATCTAAAATTACATTTATTATGTTGGGAAATGTATCTATATGAAACCATTAATTTTCATTTCATGTACATATGACAAGAATCCCCTTTATCTCTCATCATCCATTTTTATGAATTCTTATCTAACACTGTTATGCTGCCGAAATTGCACCACGATTTTACAAGCCAAAGTCATTGTGTCGTGAATACCATGACCATTTCTCTATCAAGGATATTAAAATTTATTCATGTTTACTTATTGATTATATAGTTTTATATATTAATTCCATATTCCTTTATTTTTGAATAAATGATGATCTTTAATGATCCCATGTTGTATGATCCATGTGGCACACTTATGAATAAAAAGAAATATTTAAGAAGGGTGCACCCTGATAGCACTCCAATGCATTGGGTAAAGATTAGTATCATGATATGTCAAGTTCAATGAGGGTTTAATCATACTAATTCAAGTTAAATTAGGGTTTACTCATGCTCCATGTGCAAATATCCCTGGCTCATGCTAATACCATGTTAAGTGTTGTTTCCACATTTCCATTTTATGATAATCAGGCTATATATTGCCTTTATGTTCATGTTTAGTTTATTCTCCATTGATATGCCTATTTCATAACATATATTGTATTCTTCATGTTATTCCCTATTTACTCCCTTAATAGGATTTATAGCTCACCCTTTTCTTATGCATGTCCTCAGGTTATCCCATGAAATTCTAAGTACGAGGGAATGCAGTGGTCATTTAAAGTAATTTTTCAATAAAGATGTTGTGTTTCATGTTTTAAGTCATTATATAATGTTCCTAAGCCCCAAATACACTAGACCTCTTGATATTATATGTTGTATCAAGTGAATATTTTATTAAATAAATCATGTTTAAGTGTGTAATAAAAATCAAGGTTGTTATAGTTGGTATCAGAGGATAGGTTTAGTTATTTTTTGGGATTAGGATTAGAAAACCCTAGTGATGACTTAGAGATAAGAATAAGTATAATAAAAACATCCCTAAATTTTGTTGAGTATTGAGTAAGTGGTTTATAAAGAATATACATCCTTATATAGATATTAGAAGGTAGAGGTGGCTCTAGCACAAATATACTTAGGAGTGAAAACTCTGACAAGGAGTTTCGGGCTTGACCCGGGTATCAAGGTGCACGACAACGGGCCTTGCTGCACTCTTGGTTATGACACTCCTGGAGGATATTCATTTGTAAAATCACAAGATTATTATGAACCATTATTAAGGGAATAAAAAAATTCCCCTAAGAATGTATGTTGGAAATTATATCATGGATAACATAGATTGAAGCCTATAAATTCATAAGTTATGGAAATAAAAGCAATTTATAAGTCATCAGTTTTGTATTTGGATTATCCTTTATGTGTTACCCCTAAATTTCCTTTTATTCCAGATAATGGCTAGTAATAGGAGGACTTGGGCTAACAACTGATGTGAGATCAATGTGGAGACTATTCTAATGAGATGCCAAATCTGATGGGAGTGGGAAACAAAATATTTGTCACGATAATCTCTCAGTTAACTGAAGTTTTGAATAGAAAATGGGTTAAGAGGAACGTTAAACCCCCTAATAAAGAACAAGTCACAATTGATATATTCATGAGACAAAGGACTCCTACATTTAATGGATTATTCGATCCTTCCATTGCCGAACAATGAATCGACTCCAATGAAAAGATCTTCTCCATACTTAAATGTTCTGAACAAGAGAATGTTCTTCTAGATGCTTATCGTTTGGAGGGTGAAGACGATCAATGGTGGACATTGATCAAAAATACAAATCCTTAGAAGGATATAGAGGTTTTGGAATGAAAGGATTTACAAAAATATTTTTTGACAAATATTTTCCTCGTACCCTCCAACTTAAGATGGAAATGGACTTCCTTGACCTCAATAAAAAAGATGATGAATCCATCAAAGCGTATGAGGAAAACTTCACAAGGATTAAAAAATACGCCTATGGATTTTTCGTTACCCCTAAATACAAGGTTTATCACTTATTTGGTGGGCTAAAACCTAGCCTATGGAAATCCCTTGCGGTCTGTGACTTCAAGAGCTATGAGGAAATTGTCTGATGTTTCCTCAAAGTCAAAATAGAGAACAAAGAATCTTAGGGGTATCATAGGGATAAGAAGCATAAGTGGAATACAATTCTGGTGGTATGATGGATAAATCTAATAGTTCTAGGAAAATACAACACACCATTTTCCAAAGTTATAGAAAGACTCTCCTTGGAATTTGCTTGAAGAGGAGGAGGAAATGCTTTAGGTGTGGAAGAGAAGGGCACCTAGTTGTTAACTTCTGACAAGAAAAACCTGCAGCTGCGATATAGGAAAGGAATGCTCCATTCGACACTCAACGCATTGTTTATTGATTCAAATACAAATAAACATGAAACTTTTCAAACCAGTTCCCTAAGCCAAGGGTTTTTGGTGGCAACCAACAACCTCCATGGTAGCAAGGGTGAGCATTTTCTATCACTACCACCGAAGTGAACCCTGAAAATGAAGTGGTGAAAGGTACTCTAGTTATTCATTCAAGAATAGTGAATGTACTTTTTGATTCTTGTTCTACACATTCGTTTATATCCCAAAAGTTTAGTAGAACAGTCTGAACACCACCATAAATCATGGAAGTAAAGATGTCAGTGAGTACGAAAAATGGGGAAATCATTGCATCCCATGAATATAACTCCTCACCGGTCATAATTTGTGGATCTAACTTTCTAGCGAACCTTGTCATACTCCCTCTAGTGGAATTTGATGCAATTCATGGCATGTATTGTCTTTACTTATATAGATCCAACATAAATTTCCATGAGAGGGAAATCACTCTTCATATGGAGAATCGACCCCCGATTCTGTACAAGTTCAAGGAGGAGGATGACTCTTCTTTAGCACCATCATCTCAAACATGGATATTAATTCCCTATGAGAACGTGTATCTGGATCATAAGAATTGAGTCTAAGGAAGCAACCATCCTTAAAGACATGACTATTGTGATGGAATTTGCTGAAGTGTTTCCTGAGGAATTTCCTGGTATTCCTCATAGAAGAGATGTTGAATTATCAATTAACCTTATACTTGGGGCATTGCCAATATACATGAATCCATATATAATGGATGTAGTGGATCTTGAGGAGTTGAAGAAACAACTATAGGAGAATCTAGATAAAGGGTTTATACACCCAAGTGCTTCACCAGGGTGTGCACTAGTCCTCTTCGTCAAGAAGGATGGGTCAGTGCGCCTTTGCATTGATTATTGTTAGCTCAACAAAATCATGATAAATAACAAGTATCCTCTGCCATGAATTGATGACTTGTTCAATCAGCTACGTAGAGCACAATAATTTTCCAAGGTGTATTTGCAGTCGATATATTACCAAGTAAGGTTGAATAAGGAGGATATACCCAAGAATACTTTTCATATAAGGTACATGCACTATGAATTCATAGTAATGCCTTTCAGAAACACTAATGCTCCTGAAATATTCATGGACTTGATGAATAGCCTTAGGGGTTACCTTGATTTTTTTTGGTTGTCTTTATAGATTATATTCTAATATACTCCAAAACCAAGGAGGAGCCTAAGGAGAATCTAATAACTTTACTAGAGACCTTGATAAAGGAGTATCTCTATGAAAAGTACATCAATTCTGAGTTTTGGTTAAAGGAAGTCTCATTATTGGGTCATATCATCACAAGAAATGTGATATCTGTGGATCTTTCCAAGATAGATGCAATTGAGGGATAGATGAGGCCAACGTCGGTAATGGATATTCAAAGCTTCCCAGGGGTAGCTGGATATTATCACCGATTTGTAAGAAATTTCTCACGATTGTCCAACCGTTTGACCAAGCTAACTCATAAGGGAGTAAATTTTTCTTGGAGTGATGAAGTTGAAGAGAGCTTCAATGAGTTGAAAAGAAGGCTTATCACTATTCCCATTCTCACACTACCCACAAGTGGAGAACTTTTTGTGGTATTTAGTGATGCTTCAAAGAAGGGCCTAGGATGTGTGTTGATGAAAAATGAAAAAGTCATTACCTATGCTTCAAGGAAATTGCATGTTCATGAGTAGAACTATCTGACACATGATCTGGAGTTGGATACAGTGATATTCACTTTAAAAAATTGGTGGCATTACCTCTTTGGGGAGAAGTGTAAGATATATATGGACCACAAAAGCCTCAAGTATATATTCACACAGAAAGAGTTGAATATGAACCAATGAAGATGGTTAGAGCTGATCAAAGACTATGAATGCTCAATCCATTACCACCCTAGGAAAGTGAACAAGGTGGAAGATGCTCTAAGTAGAAAGCACCCAACAATTATATCATTGATGAGAATTTAAAAGGATCCAATCTTCTTAGATTCGATGAAGATGGACATGGGAATCACAAAGAGGTGAATATCATCAATCCTTTCACAAATTATTTCTCAACCATATCTTTTAGAAAGGTTAAAGGATGCTAAAAAAGATGATGTTGGAATTTAGAAGAAGGTAGAAACTATCAGAAAATGGAAATCCTTAGAGTTCAATGTCAATGAAGAAGGAATTGTGAGATTTGGGTGAAGACTATGTGTTCCATTGAATCCGGATTTAAAGAAGGAACTTTTGGATAATGCATATAGTTAAAATTTCTCTATTAACCTAGGAAATAAAAAGATGTATCTAGATCTATGAGAGCATTATTGGTGGGATAACATGAAGAAGTAGATCACTGAGTATACATCCAAGTGCCTGGTATGTCTGCAAGTAAAGGCTGAGTGGCAGAAGTCTAAGGGGATGATGCAACCATTACCCATACGAGCATGGAAATGGTAGAATATCACCATGGACTTTTTCACCATAATTCCGAAGAAATCCAAAGGAAACAATGCAATCTGGGTTATTGTGGATCATCTTACAAAGACTACACACTTCATTTCAATTTAGGAATATTTCTCACTGGATCAACTGGAACAAATATACATCAGAGATGTGGTAAGGCTTCATGGAGTACCACTATAAATTGTATTTGATCAAGATCCCAGATTCACCTCTAAGTTTTGGAAGAGTCTACAACATGATCTGGACACTGAGCTAAACTTCAGTATGACTTATCATCCTCAAACTGATGGCCAATCTGAGCGGACTATCCACACACTTGAGGACATGTTGAGAGAATGCTCAATATACTTTAAAGGAGGATGTGATCAACATCTTCCTCTAGTTGAGTTCTCTTATAACAACAGTTTCTACTCAAGAATCCAAATGGCTGCTTATGAAGCCTTGTATGGGAAGAGGTGTAGAACACCGACGTGTTGGGAGGAAATTGGGGTGAGAAAACTCCTAGGTCCTGAAATGGTTGAATTTTTTTTGGAGAAGGTTAAGACCATCCAATATCACATTAAAGCTGCACAGAGTCAACAAAAGAGCTATTATGATAATCATCGACGAGACCAATAGTTTGATGTTAGAGACATGGTATTCCTCTGCATATCACTGTGGAAGAGAGTTATGAGATTTGGGAAGAAGGGAAAGCTTAAACCAAGGTACATTGGCCCTTTTTAGATCCTTGATTGCATTGGAGCAGTGGCCTATTGACTAGCACTCCCACTAAACCTATCTCATGTACATGATGTATTCCATGTATCGCTCTTAAGGAAGTACATACCTAAAGCATCACATGTACTCAATCCAGAGGTGGTACCATTAGAGAATTACCTCTCCAATGAAGAGAATCCGGTGAAGATCTTAGATTGTAGAGAAAAAGTTATATGAAATAAGACAATGCCCCTCATCAAGGGGTTGTGGCAAAACCACAAGTTTGAAGAGGCAATGTGGGAATCAGAGGAAGTGATGAAGTAGAGTTACCCATATCTGTTTTAGTGTGGGAAAATGAAATTTCGAGGGTGAAATTTCTTAAGGGGGGAAGATTGTAATGACCCAAACATTTATTAATGAAAATTATTCTTGATCTGATTAAATGTCTTATTATGTAAGATGGTTATATAACATATGCACTTCCTTGGTTTTATGTTATTGGATTTTAAAATACCATTAAGGATTGTGACCATTTCTAATATATCCATTGAACAGTGATCACATGATAAGTATAAATATAGGGCTTTAACAAATCCAACTTACTCAGAAAAAGGAAGCGATAGACTCATATAGTAAAATTACTCCATACGAATCCCATTTGTCAGATCACAGAAAGGAGGTGGCGTCATTGGGCTTTACTCTTGACCAAGACCAAGTTGAGATTCAACATGTTAAGGTCAAATAGAACTGCTTACGAGACAAGTAGAAGTTGATAGAGATTACCACTCAAGTGATGTTATCTGAGTCACCCCAAGAGTCTGTCACCATCGTACACCTTAACCTTTTGTCTTATGCATGTGTTATAAGGTGTTATGTAACAAGACCCTAGCATAAAGATTATGTACATTATTTTTTTATAGAGAATATACATTCATTTTATTAGTGTTACTTTGTAAATAGTTTTTAAATAAAAAATAGCATTTTTTAGTTAATATTAAATTAAGAAATATATTTTGATGAATTAATGGATTTTTGAATTAAATAATATTTTAATGAAATGTTATGACTGAATTAATTTTTATTAAATATAGATGATTTTATGATTTTTATGAATACAATTGATATTTTTATTAAGGTTTGAAAGCTATTTTTGTCAAAACCCATGAACTTTCGATAAATGTCGGGTTTTATTTTAAAAGTAAAAATTCACATATTTAGAAAATTATTTAGATAAAATGAATATTATTTTTGGAATCATGAAGTTTAAATTATCCAATGGTTTATTTTTCATAATTTTCTGAGATAGTCGATTGTTTGGGTAAAAATTAAATAATGTTTAAATATATAATGTGTTTTATAACGTCACAATGACCCAATAGTGATGTAATAAAACACTATAAACATTATTTTTGTCCGAAATATGTTTTAAAATTTAAATAATATGATTTTAGGTTTGTTTTATTTATTTTACAAAGCTTTAGTAGACCCTCCAAGACTTATAAAACATTTTAACTTTTTAAAATTATTTCCTTGAGAGTGTGACTCACCTCCACATAAGCAAGCCTAATATTTTAAGAATTTCAGCCATTGACCTTATAAAATTATTTTTTCCACTTCCATTTGGAAAAAAACATGGGAAAAAACCATGGGATGGTTTGTGGTTCTGATTAGTTTAATGTGTGGTGTCCAAAACCTAAATAATAAAGAATTCCCTCTCTCTTCCTATATAAACCCACCCAAGCTCCCACTTCCTATTAACTCAAAGCCCTTGGAGCTCAATAAAAATCTGACCTCATATCTATATAATCCTTCCAATGCACCCTAAGCTCCCAATAAGCCTCTATCAAGACTCTCTTAAGCCCTTGGGATTACACTTCCAAGTAATGGATTTCTTCCTTTCTCGATTTTTTTCCAAATTTAATTATGTTGTTATGACCTTTTATTTTCAATTAAAAATGTTGGGGGTATGATTTATCACCTCCTCCATATTTACCTATTTATGTTTGAATTATTAGAGACCCCTTTCTCTCTCATTAATTCCTCCCATGTACACCCTTTACCACACCAAAATTCTATAAGGAATTTATCTCTCCTCATTTACATTCAAGAAATTCTTTTGTATTATGATTCTAAAATTAAATTACTTATGTTGGGACATTTATCTATATGAACCCCTTATATTAAATTTCATGTAAATATGATGATACACCCCTTTATCTCTCATGAAACATTTTTATAAATTCTTATGTCACACCATTATGCTGCCAAAATTGAACCGCGATTTTCCAATCCAAATTCATTGTGTTGTGAATACCATGCCCATTTCTCTATCAAGGGTATTCAACATTAGGAATGTTTAATTATTCATTATAGAGTTTCATGTATGAATTCCACATTCCTTTATCATGGAATAAATTATTATCTTTAATGATTCCATGTTGTATGATCCATGTGGCACACTTATGCAAGAAAAGAAATATTTAAGAAGGGTACACCCTGATAGCGCTTAAATGAATAGGGTAAAGATTAGTATCATGATATATCAAGTGAAATAAGGGTTTACTCATGATAATTCAAGTGAAATGAGGGTTTAATCATGATCTATGTGAAATGATCCTTGGATCATACTAATACCATGTTAAGTGTTGTTGCCACATTTCCATGTTATGATAATCATGCTATATCTTGCCTTTATGTTCATGTTTCCTTTATTCTCCATTGATATGCCTATTGACTAACATGTATTGTATTCTTAATTTTATGCATTATTTACTCCCTTACTAGGATTTATATCTCACCATTTCCTTATGCATGTCCTTAGGTTATCCCATGCAATGCTAAGTATAAGGGAATATATTATTCATGTAAAGGAAGTTTTCAATAAAGATGTTGTGTTTCATGTTTTAAGTCATTATGTAATGTTACTAGCCCCAAAATACACTGGACCTATTGATATTATATGTTGTATCAATTGAATATTTTATGTAATAAATTATGTTTAAGAGTGTAATAAAAAGAAGAGTTATTATAGGGGGTGTGCAGGGGGGAGGGTGGGGGTGTTTTTTATGAAATGGGAAGGGGGGGGGGTCTTTACAGGAAGGAGGGAGAGGGGGGAATGTCCAAGAGGGGGGGGGGATCTATAAAGGGGGTGGGGTCTATATAGGGGAGTGTGTGTGTGTGTGTGGGGTGGGGGGGTTGTAGGGGGAATGGGAGCTGCAGGGGGAGTGGTGGGGGAGCTTTGTTGGGGGTGGAATACTACAAGGGGAGTGGGGAGTGTTTTTTTAATGAAATGGGAGGGGGTATATCAAGGGAGGGGGAGTCTATCCAGGAGGGGGGGGGGGGTGTACAGGGGGGAGTGGAGGGGGGGGGGATTTGTAGGGTGGAAGGGGGGATATATCGGGAGTGGTGGGTGGGGGTGGGGGGCTTTGAAAGTGGTGGGATAATGCAAGGGGAGTGGGGGGGGGGGGGGTAGGGGGAGGCAGGGGTGTTTATATAAAATGGGAAGGGAGTGGGGGTCTATCGAGGAAGAAGGGGGATTAGGGGTATATCAAGGGGGTGGGGT
This sequence comes from Viscum album, assembly GCA_963277665.1. Taxonomy (NCBI): domain Eukaryota; kingdom Viridiplantae; phylum Streptophyta; class Magnoliopsida; order Santalales; family Viscaceae; genus Viscum; species Viscum album. The sequence goes on along the minus strand of OY728153.1, from coordinate 1,348,794,153 downwards.
CTGTACAGGGAGGGGGGGATATCCAGGGGGAGTGGCTGGGGGTTATAGGGGGAAGGGGTGCTATAAGGGGAGTAGTGGGGGGAGGGGCTTTGTAGGTGGTGGGATACTACAAGGGGAGAGGGTGGGGTGGGGGTGTTTTTTCTTATGAAATGGGAAGGGTGTCTATCCAGGAGGGGGGGGGGGGGGGTTGTCCAGTTAGGGGGGTTGTCCATGGGGGAGTGGAGGGGGGATTTGTAGGGGGAAGGGGGGATGAAGGGGGAGTGGTGGGGGGGGGGGATTTGTTGGGGTGGGATACTGTAAGGGGAGTGGTGGGGGTAGAGGGCTATGCAAGGGGGAGGGTGGGGGTGTTTTTTTTATAAAATGGGAAGGCCTATTTCTATGGTTTCAAACTATGGCTATAAACTGTTCATGGATTAAGCTTATACCACAGTTTCAAACCGTGAATATAAGGATTTATCTAGGGTTTGAACCATGCCTATAGGTCTTTAGCCAGGGTTTGAAATGTGGCTATAGGTATTTAGCCATAGTTTGAAACCATTGCTATAGGCATTTCTCTATAGCCACACCAATACCAGCCACAGTTCATTAAATCGTGGCTATAACATATAGCCATGTTTTTTGGAATTATCTCCATGGTTCCAAACCATGGATATAGCCTAAATTTCTAGCAGTGAAACATTTTTTAACATATTTTGGGTCATTTACTCTAATTAAATCAAATTTTACCATTTTTAATTTTATCAGGGAAATTAATTTTCAACCATAATAATTAATTTAAATGAAAAAATAATTAAAATTGATATTTATAGATAATTTAAAAATTCTTATTTAAATTATTTAAATAATTTTATCATAAAAATATTCTAATAGTTTGGAAGGTTTATTTTAAAATAAACACACATAATGTGTAAAACAATTTTGAAGAAAAGTGTGTTTTTAATCTTATAATTAATGTATAGGATAAAATTATCAATGGTTATGATTTTCAAGAAATAAATTGGTTTATTATAGAATGATAAATTTTATGTGGATTTTAAATTATTCCAAAACCATATTTTTCCAAAACAATGTTTAATTAAATAAAAATTCCAAAGAAATTTTTTTATTCTAATTAAAATATTACTTTTGTTGTATATGGTTAAAAAATGTTTTTATAAATTTAAAACAAAATTTTAAAAGGAATATACTTAAATATTTTTTCCTATTAAAAGTTTTTATAATATTCAATGTCTTTATTATATACTAATAATGTAATAAAAGTAATTGTTTTGGAAAAACTGTATTTTTCACTTTTCCTCTAAAAAAATATTTTAGAAAAATACCCAAAATTTATATTAAACTAATTTTCATATGTGTAATTAAAAAATGAAGTTAATTTTACAAAATTAAAATTCAAGAAATTAAAAATATAATATATAAATAAATAATGCTTATATTGAAAAATTAATTTCTAAGCTTTATGTGTTCTTAACCCTATTATTCATTTCAAATTGATTACTATCTTTCTATTTATTATAGGTTTTATTATTATAATAATTTCATTACTTAATATTTTAGGGAAAATTTTAGTGGTGTTGTGTGTGAAATAAGCTATAAAAAATAATATTTATTTGAGGAGGAATATTTCAACGAAATCTTTGGTCATTATAGACTCACACCCATGAAAACATGTAACTACTAGTCACCTAATAAGTTGATCACTATAATAATTAATGAAATGAATAAAATTCATAAAGGATCTACCATCCCCAATCCATAACTTAAATGAATTATCTAACTCAGATCGAGATATCTCATTTGATCATGCAACACTGAGCCACTGACCTACCAGAATCTGTGAATAGTGAAGTATGCTCGGGTACCCATGTTCCATGGCCATCCAAGTAGGGTTTGAGTAAAAATTAGCAGGGTAACACAAAATGGTCATGTACATAAACATTAAATGTATTATAAGTGTATGTGATATTCTTAGGTAAAAATTAAATAACCTATAGAATAAAAAATAAATAATATCCACTGATCTCTGGGTTCTAATGTGAAAACCAAGATCAACCATACATTCTTCTTCCAGTTATAGATGTATTTGAGCATAACACTTATCCACCAGGGGATATAATTCCTGCCCTAGGATCTCATGAACTTGTCTTTAAGGATAAAAATATTAGATTCTATGGAGTATTCAATGCATCATAATTAATATAGTAGACTCATGTCAGATCCTAGAGAGAACCCTAAGCATCTCTTCATATCAGGTATAAGAATTAGATCCTAGATATTGCTAGTAATGTTATTTCAAAAAGTATCACTGGATCCTGGTGTAATAATCCTTAGAATATTATATTCACTAACCATACATTGATCCTATAGAGGTAATCCCTAACATCACATACTACTAATATCCTTAGGTATAATGACTGAATCCTATAAATAATAAGAATCTCCCCTAACATAATAAGGTATAACGTTAGAACCTAGGAATCAATTGGAAGCTCTGTAAACACCATGAATACCCATTTAATACTTGGGTGGTCATATTAGGTAACCTATATTCATCATGTGTTATCACATATTAGGGAGATGATCCCTTTCACCCTTCATCATTTAGCATCATCGGATCCTAAGGAGGTAATCCCTAGAATCCATCATTATATATCAAGGTGTAACAACCCCAACTATAGTAACCTAAATTCACTGTATACTTTATTACATTGGTATCGATATAAGGATCACATCACCAAGGATTAAATAGTTTAGCAGTATTGGACAATAATACATATACATGATTTCTTTATTATATTTGAAATAAAATATAAAAGATAAAAAATGTAAATAATATGAATCCTTGAAACTCATTAAAATATTTATTCTTCATAATGTAGGTAAAGGAAAAAATAAGGGTGAGAACAGATGCTCAGTGCGGGTTATGTACAATAGAAGATATCATGATTAAATAAGGCACAATCAATATAGAAGGGTAAATAACCAGAAACACATTCAATTAAATTAATAACATGAGATAAAAATGAATCCATGGATAATATCAATATAGTAATTTCATTGATAGTAATAATAACTAAATTCTAAATGAATGAAGTGTATACTATTTGAATTCATGATCCCAGACATCATGATATCACTACCATCAAGACCTTTCACCAAGATAGTTTAAGACTCTTGGTAAAACCCTAATTAATTTGGCCAAATTATTTTTCTTATGAGACCTATCAATGCATAAAGGGGTTATATAATTCTTAAACCCACTCATCACTACATTCCAAATAAATTCTTTATATACTGAATGGTATATTTAATTCATGAAAATATTCCTTATAAAAAAATTTACACATCGGTTAAGTAATACAGATTATAAATAATTCCCGATACAATTAAATAACTTTCATAGTAAAAAACCATATATAGAAATGGTATATGATTTAGGAAATAAGAATATACATGATACAAATAATATGTAAATTTAAAAGTAAATGTAATGTCCAAGGATCATAAGAAAGTGAATGTTTTGAAAAAAAGTTAATGTCTATGGGAATATTCAAGAGATGAGATATGACAATAAAAAAGTATAATTTGATGTAAAATTGATTTATTGAAAAATAAATGATAAATGGAAATGAAAAATTTAATATTGGTTTTCATTAAATATTTTTCTTTTTAAAACTATTGAAAACTTGTAGAAGAAGATAAAGGGTGTAAAATATTTATGGTAGTAGGAAAGTAATTTAACACCGTTTAAGTTAAAAAACATTCCTTTTGAATTTTTATTAAAAATGAACCATTTCAGAAAAACATTAGAAATATTAATTTCATACTATGTATAAATTAAAGGATAACATTAAATTTTCTTAATATATCATCTTATGTAATAAAAAATATGTTTGTAAAAAAATGTCAAAAAATATGGATATGGAAGAAAAATACACCTGATCAAAAGAGGAATAAGAACAAATTTTCTTTTAAGCATACCTATTGGAAGAGAAAAATTAATTCTATAATTAATAAAAATTAATAAATTTATAATCATTTAAAATACCTCAAATGGAAACTATATACACCTCATAAAAATAAATTGGTGTATAATACCAAATATGTCTCAATAGAGTGGAAATTGAGACAGAATCCCTTTCTTCAAGTTTGTCTTGTCTCGTAGGTGCTATAACCTTCTATATAATAAATTTTAATTTATTATAATTTCATACCATAACAATATTCATATTTATAATATCATTTATTATTCATTTATAACATTTTTCACCTGTTTATTAATAATCTTTTATTATTATCATTATTTCAAGCATTAACTACTTTGTTTTTCAAATATGTTTTGATTTGGTAGTCTCAATACTTGAATATTTATCATAGTAACATAATATATAGAGTGTTATTAAAAATGTAAATATAATATATATTAAATATATATATATATATATATATATTTATAATCATCCATAAAATACAGAGATATAAAAAGAAATCACAGCATTCATGGAGACAGTAGGCCATATGCTTGAATGAACGTTGTTCTCACTTTTTAAAGGATACAACTAATGAAAGGTGAATAATAAATAACATTTACTGAATAATTATTTTATAATATAGATAATATATTTCAATTTAATCTATCCCTATTTCCATCTATGTAAAGTGTAATTGAAAATCGTATCACATCACTTCTTGAAGGTGGTAGTCTGCACGTATGCACGAACAACGTTATCGTTTTCCAATAGATTGGAAAGTAAGAAGGTATATATGATATTATAACTATATAATAATATTTTGTTTATAAATATAATAAATAATAATTATTTATATCATTATAACCATCCATGTAAAGTGGTGAATAAAAATGATTTACACTATTACGTGGAGACAATAAGCTGTATGTACGCATGAGCAATGTTTTTGCTTTTATAAAAAAGGAAAAGAGATGGAATATGGGTGAAACCTAATCATAATAAAATATAAATATATTTATGATAATTTATTTATTATTTTAGGATAGTTAACAACATTAATAGGAAGTATATGAATAAATAAACTTGAAAGATTCGGTAAAGATGATTACCACTTATTTGGTATACTTCCATTAGATTTATTATTAAGGGACCTAGGGTTGGTATTTTAAAAGGAAAATAACATCTATAAATTAGATAAGGATTTTTAAAAGTGTAATGTTTTGGGTTTGGTCAATCTATATGGCTCAAAGTGGTGTAAGGAATTGAGAGAAGGGGTGTTCTTTTATAAGAGAGAGGAGGGACATTCTTGGAATTTATTAAAGTATTAAATTAAAATAATCTATATATGATGTAAGAATGGTTAAACATAGATATAATTAGAATATAATATAATTATAATTCTAAAAACTATCATTAAATAAAAATTTGATAGGTTTTAGTTTTGTTTTTACCTTTATCTTTTAGTTTTAATCTCTCATTTACCCTTTTGACAATTTTCACAATATTAAAGTTTTCCACTCTTGAAGGGTTAAGAATGTTAAAATATGAGGAAAAAACCCATAAATATAACATTTCTGATAATTTCAAACATACAAAATTAATTTGGTCAAACCTAATATTTTTATAAATTTTAAATTTTCTAAAAAACACTTATTTATTATAAAGTATTATAATTGCCTTTTTTGAAACTATTCATCTAATATGAATTTTAATACATCAATACAAAGAAAAAATTAAAATAAAATATATTCAAATTTCTCTAAAATGTAATATATATATCAATAAAATTCATGGGACACATTAACTCATTCAAATTATATTACTTTTAACATTTATTTTATTTTTTATTAATTAAATAATTATTGTATCTCTGTTGTCCAAGCATTTAAGGTAGTTATTTCATCCCAAAAAATTTGAAATAAATTAAAATGACAAAAAACAATTTATATTTAAAATAAATATTTATAACTAAACATAGACTCTATCTATCCTTATTTCAAAAAGTTAAAGATAATAAAATAAAATGAAATAAATATTGGACTTTTTATTAAATAAAGTAATATAAAGTTCACAATCATGGGAAAATGGAAAAAGTCCATATATTTGGATTTTAGATAATTATCGATGAGATATAATCATCTAATTAAATTAATAATAATGTTAGGATCATTTTTTATTCCTTATCATTTTATTTTTAACCTTAATTAACCGATTGTCTCTTTACCGTGGTAACAAAAATTACTAATGTTTTGATTCATAATGTAAAAAAATAAAAGGGAAATATGAACCAAATTTAGATATACTGATTCCAAATATGGAAAAAAAATTTAAAATTTGTTTCAATTAATTTGAATAATTTAATTCAATATAAAAATCACAAAAAGTGATAAAAAAGTTTTTTTCCTGAAAAATACATTTTCAAGTACAAAAATGATTTTACTAAATTTAAGTAAAAAATTCATTAAAAATACTATAATTGGATTAATAATAATATAATTAGTTTTAATTTGATATCATTTTAAAATAAAATTAAACTCTCTAAATTCTTTAAAAAAATATCGTTTTCAATAAATCATTAGAAAAAAAAGACTTTTTTAATTTTTTTTGAAAAATAAGGCTATAGAAGAAAAATATACCTGATCAAAGAGAGAAATATGATTAGATTTTCTTTTAAACATAATTCTTTGAAAAATAACATGAATATAATCATTAATAATCATGAATAAATTTATATTCATGTTAAATACCTAAAATGGGTAGTTTAAAAGCCTCATAAAAATAAAATGGTGCATAATAAAAAATATATCTCAATGGAGTGGAAATTAAGATCAAATATCTTCCCTCAAGTTCAACTTGCCTCATAGATGCACTAACCTACTTTATAATAAAATTAAATTTATTATACATATATTCCATTACCATATTCATATATATAATATCATATATGATCCATTTGAAACATTTTAGCACCCATTTGTTAATAGTCTTTTAATATTATCATTTTTTGGGTGTTAACTACTTTGTTTTTCAAGTTTGTTTTGATTCGGTAGTATCAGTACATGAATATTTCTCACAGTTCCATAATCTCAATAATTTTATTAAATATGTAAATATCATATATTATATATATATAATCATTCATAAAACATAGATAAATGAAAACGACTTACACCGTTCATGGAGACGGTAGGTCGTACAAACACATGAACACCGTTTTCACTTTTCGAAGGATGGAATGAAAGAAATGTGAAAATAAATAAACATTATAGAATAATTATTATATCATATATATCATATATATACACTAAATCTATCCTTATTACAATCCATGTAAATGGTAAATGAAAAATGCATCGCATCGCTTCATTGAGGTGGTAGTCCACACCTACGCACAAACGACGTTATCATTTTCCAATAGATTGAAAGGTAAAAAGGTATATATGATATTATAATTACATAATAATAATAATTTCATAAATTCCATATATATTCATTATTTCCATATTTATAACCATCTATTTAAAGTGGTGATTAAAAATTAATTACCCCGATATATGGAGACGGTAAGCTGCATGTATGAACAAGCAATGTTTTCACTTTTTTTGGGATGGAAAAGAGATGGAATATGTTTTTACCATAATAATAATAAAAATAACATATAAGTATATTTATTATATTGGAGTTATTATTTTATTATGGTTACAACACATTGAGAAAAAGTAGAAGAATAAATAAACATGAAATAGTTAGTAAAGATGATTACCCCTTCTTCGGTAGACATCCTTTAGATCTCTTCTTAAGGAACCTCAAGTTGGTTTTTTATAAGGAATACTACCTATAAAAGTTTTATATGTATTTTCAAAATAGGAATTTGTGGGTTTTGGTCAACCTCGATGGCTCAAGGTGGTGTAATGAATTGAGAGAAGGGGTATCCTTTTATAATAGAGGGGAGGGGCATTCTTGAAATTTATTAAAGTATTAAATTGATATAAATTTTATCTCATGTAAAAATGGATAAAAATGGATATAATTATAATATATGATTATTATTAGTTGAAATTATAGCATTAAATAAAATTTGGATAGGTTTTAGTTGTGTTTTTACCCTTATATTTTGGTTTTGACCCCTCATTAACCCTTTTAACAATTGCCATAATATTAATGTTTTCCACACTTTAAGGGTCAAGAATATTACTATATGAGGAAAAGAGACCCATAAATAGATGATGGATGATGATTTAAACCATCCAATTAATTTTTTTGAACCTAATAATTTTATTAATTTTAAATCATTTAATAAAATAATATTTATTATAAAATATTATTAAATACATTTTGACACTATTAATTTAATATTTCATTAAATACACCAATACAAATAGGAAATTAAAATATAATCCTTACTACCATAAAATTTAATATAAATTGATAAAAATCATGATATACATTAAAATATTCAAATTTAATAATATTTAAAATTTATTTTATTTTTTTATTAATTGAATAGATATTGTGTGAGCATTGTGCAAGCGTTTTAGGATATTATTTCATCCATAAGAATTAGAAAAAAAAATAAAATTATAAAAAATAAAATTTTTATATTTGAAATTAATATTTATAACTAAACATATCCTCTTTTTATACATACATAAAAAATAAAAATATAATAAAACAAAGAGAAATACATTTTTTACTTTTCTATAAATAAAATAATATAAATGACAAAATCATGTCTAAATTGTAAAAAATTCCATATATTTGACTTTTGGATGAATATGAACGATATATAATCATAAAATAAAATTAATACAAGTGTTTGGGTCATTTTTGTGCCCTTTTAATTTTACTTTTTACCTTAATTACCCAATTTACCTTTTATTGTGGTAACAAAATTACTATGGTTACTATTCAAAATGTCAAAAAATAAAAGGAACCTTTTTACCAAATTTGGACCTAATAATTAAAAACATGGAATAATATTTTCAAAATTCAATTCAAATATTTATAAAAATTTATTTTTAAATAAAACATGACAAAACGTTATGAAAAACATTTTCTCATAAAAAATCATTTTTATATACAATTTTTTTAGAATTAAAGAATAAAATTTGTTATGAAGATTGTAATTGGATAATTAATAATATAATTAATTTCACTTTGAAACCATTTTAAATTAACATGTAATTTTTTAAATTCTTGATGCAAAAATGCAGTTTTCAATAAAGAGATGCATTTTTCACAATTCACTTGAAAATCAATTTTTTCAGTAAAATTAAAAAAATCCCCCATAAGTTAATTTTCATATTATGATTTAAAAAAATGAATATATTTTATTAAAATTAATTTTCTAAAAGTTTCAAAAAATATATATATAATTTGATAATTGTGTGAAATAAAAATTATTTTTGAGGAAAACATATTTTTGAATAATATAATGACTTTTATAAAAAATTGTATTTTTATTTAATAATTAATAAATTTGTATTTAGTACAACCTATATATTTCAAAATTTGCTTATTCCTATTCATACCATCCAATTTAATGGCTAGTTTATGGAAATAATATTTAAATATAATATTTCATAGTCCGTTTAGGCTCGATGTGGCGTGTTGTATATGCTATCAAGAAAAGATTTCTTAAAAACTGAAGATATTACACCAGGGGATTCTATCCACATGGTATAATCTCTTTATAATAATAATAATAACAATAATAACATGGTTAAACTTCTTACCCAAACCAACACATGTATCTAAGGTCAGCATCCCAAGTATGCGATTTTTCATCACTATTATCGACATACTAAGCTCATGTTATCAATTTGGATTCTAAAGTTACACTCATAATCATTACTAACCATTATTTTGATACCACTTTAAGGGGTAAATATAACATTGGGTAACCCACCAGGGCCACCTTGGTAACTTCATATCACATACAATTTATTTTAGGTGTAACACCCTGAAATTTTAAGAGGAACATCATATTCGATAACATATATGAAATGAAGTGAAATAAAAAGAATAAAAGAGAATATAACACCATAATAATTTTTTATACATATATTTTTAAATAAATTCAATCTCTTTGATATCTTACAATGCACAAAACATCAGGGTTGAAAAAATAGGGTACTCTATTAATGTATTATTATTTAAACACGACCATTATTGCCTAGCCATTAACCTAGAAGGTATGAATAGTAATAAATAAATTAAAAAACATAAATGGTTTAAACATTTATAAATTAAATTAAATGTATATGTATTGATTATAAGTAAAATAAGAATCATTTTAAATAAATAGAAATGTTTTCTGAAAAACGGTATTTTTCAAAAAGGCAGTTTAGTCATGATTTGCGCATAAAATTTAAAATTAATTTTTACTACTTTTAGAAAAATTATTTGAAAAATAAACTTCATTTTATAAATATACATGTAAAAATTATATTTGGGTGATTTTTTTTAAATTAATGAAAAGATCAATTTTTTGATGAATAATGAAAAATACTGATTTTTTTATTGAAAAATGCATTTTTGATTAAATAATTTACAAAGTTAAATTATATAATAAATTAGTTTTAAAGTAAAATTAATTAAATTATATTGAAATTTAAATAATTTAGTTCATTTTAATCAATTTGATATTTAATTATAATAATTGTTTTACTTTTGAATGTTTCTCTTTAGAAAAATAATTTTTTTCAACACATCCACGACTTTAATTTTAAATTGAATTCCGCCACTTATGTGAATGAAATTAGGAAAAATGGATTAATTATTTTTGATATTCATAATTTATATTATCTAATAAGGTCATATTAATTTTTTACCATAATGAATAGTGAAACTAGTAAAAATTATTTACCATGGTTAAGGTAAAAATCGGTATACTAGGGTGTTAGAATAAGAAGATCAATGTTTAAAATGATATAAAACAAAGTAAAAACACATTTTAAAAACTTATTTAAACCTTATAACCTATAAATATCTACATTGGACCATTTTTGGGGCTTGTGTCTTGAGAAAAATTTGGTTATCACTTTATCTTTTACAAAATTCCATATGTGTCCTCTCCCCTCACTTATAAAAGGCTGCCCCTCCTATTCCCTCATCACACATACAAAAAAATTTGGTCCACCCAAGACCTTCCAAAATATCATCCTTAATTTTATACCCACATCCTATCATCCTTAGTTGGATTAGGAATCTTTCATATGAAGGCTTTATGTATAAACCTAAAGAGGCTCTCAAAAGAAGAGGAAAAATTATTAAACACGCGTAATTGTTTTATTTCTTATTACACATAAATAAAATCATATTAAACTATGATAATATAATAAAAAATATACCCTATATAATTATATATTATTATGTTAATTTAAAAACCCAAATCCATCTCCACTTCCATCATATGGGAAACGAAACCATAGATCGTGTGTACTGCTGACTACCGCATCATGAACTGATGTAATTCGGTTTTTATAAGAACCATTAAATGATGGATATAATGATTTATTTAAATTTTTAAAATGATAATTATGAAATTATTATAAATATATAATTATGTTATTATATATATCTTCTTACTTACCATTCCATACAGGGATACGATCACGTCGCTCGTGTATACAACATACTACAGCCTCACGAAGCGATGTGATTCGTTTTTTTATACTTTACATTGAAGGTATTAAGGATAATGTTAATAAATATATGTGATATTTATGGTTCAAAATACTTATTCAAATTCTAATATCACATCTAAATTCTTACCTTTATATCCATTGGAAAATAATAACATTGCTTGTGTGTATATGTGGACTACCACCTTTACACATCGATGTGTATTATTTTTCATTTTATTTTTACATGGATGGAAATGATGATGGATTTTATTAATATAAATGATATATATAATAATAATAATTTTTTAAAGGTTAATTGATGTTTATTTCCTTTTATTCCATCCATTGAGAAAAATGGAAACAATGTTCATGCGTACGTATAACTTACCATCTCCATGAATGGAATAATCCATTTTCTATATCTAACATTTAATGATTGATAAAATTACATATATAATGAATATATATGACATTAAAAAAAATATAACTTTATATAAATTATGGTACTATGATCAAATAAAAATAACTGAAATTACCAAACCAAAACATACATGAAAAATGAAGCAATTATCACTCGAAATAGTGATTTTAATAACAAAATGTTAATAAAAAAGTGATAAAAGACTATAAGTAAATCATATTTAGTATAAAATATATTATTATTGTTATTTAATTTATTTATAATAAACATATATTTATTATATAGGAAGTTTGGACACAAACAAAGAATGTCAAACCTGAGGTAAGAGTTTCTCGTCTCACTTTTACTTCCGTGAGACATATACCATATTCACCACCAATTCCTTTTTTTGTATAATTACATTTTTGATATTTTATGTTATTAATATATTTATATTAATGGAATTTAAGGTTTCAGTTTAAGTTATTTATTTCCTGGGGCTTATGATTCAAACATTACCAAAGTGGTAAGGGTATATTTCACAACCTCATCATTATTCAGGATTGTTTATGTTTAAGTCTCCCTTGGGGGAATTATTTGATATTTCTAAAAATAAATATATTTTATTCTTCTATGGTTATCTATGAACCCTTTTAAGTAATACTACCATTTTTCCTCTCTTGGGTACTTAAAATTATTGAGAAAATGATTTTAAGAAAAGGTAACATTATTTCTCTTTTTGGTCAAAAATGTTTTTTCTTAAAAACCATGTTTTCTAAAAAAAATTAAAAAACTTTTTTAACATTATAGAAATGATTTATCAGAGAAATTTTTACCCATGTTTTATTTTTTTCAAAATGTTTTAAAATTAATCTTCAATTAGTTTTCCAGAACAATTCCCATTTGGATTTTATCGAAAATATGAAAGGAATATTTGTTTTAAAGTGTACGAAATGAACAAAACTTCCCTCTATCACGACCAATAAATGTTTTAAATATTATTTTATAATTATAAAAGATTATTTTCATTTTTTTTGAAATTTTAATTTTAAAATGTGGTTTTCAAAGTGCAAAGGTTATTTTTGTCAAGAATGTTTTAAAGGATCCTTTCATGGAATTCCTATTCCTCAACAACAACAACCCTTATTCTAATTTTTCTCCACTAGGTATATAGTGTAATGATACCATCATTATTATTTATCTAAATGGTTTTTTATCAGATTTACAATGGATATACAATTTTATTACCATTCACAATATTACTCTGGATGGGATATGATTATGATTATTGATGTGGGTAAGTATTAACATTTCACATGTTAGTTTTTCAATATGAATGTTTCTGTTGATTATGTTTCACCTATTTCATATGGGGAATAATTAGACTTATAACATGATGGGTGGATCCCAAAATTACATAGTCCCTCGATGCATTTATAATTATATTGAGATAAATTATTTTTCCAAATTAAATGGGTTTTACCCATATATTTAAACTATATTATGAAAGTTATTGACATTATGTTTCAGATGTCTGACATTTTCCCTTACCTCATTATGAGATTAGTCATTGATATCTATGTGATTATTTTTTAGTTATAATATAGATGTAAAAGTTTCAATATCTTGTGATTATGTATATGGAATTATTTTATCATTATTTATTCCTTCCATATTATGCACAAGTTATTGATTAAATGGAATGTGTTTTAGTTATTTACCTCATCATATTGATTAATATTTATTTATTCATAGGTTATGCTACACTCATTCCATTATTAAGAATTTGATCTCAACCCTTTTATATGTTTTATTTTCCCCAAGACACTAAGAAGTTTTTTATGATTACTCTTCAGGGATATACTAATTGGAATTTGAGAATTCTCAAAGAAAACACTTTTGTATTTTATGTTTTTAATTGTAATGTGAATTTCAAGTATGTATCTAGTTTTCAAAATCTACTAATTTATTCAGTTATTCAAGATGTTAGTCCTTGTATATAGTACCAATTTAATAAACAAACCACATAATCTGGGTAACTGGGTTTGGGTTCTTTAAATTGGTTCCTTACTCTCAACATTAACTATAACATCATATTTTTGGGATGTTTTGAAATTTTAAAAGGAAGTTGAGCTTTTCATTTTCTTTTCTGGAGAAATCTTAAACTGGGATTCATAATATAGTTCAAATTGTTGTAAAACTCAAAAGTGTTGTTTTTATACATGAAACGAGGCATAGAATGTGGATTAGAGGTTTCAAGATTTTCCTAAGGATTCAAGTCCCGAAATGGAACTTTGGGGAATTATAATCCTAGGTGCATGTTTGGCACATAGTTAATACTAACAGTGTGGAAAAACCATGAGGATAGTTTTAATAGTGACATTGTTTGTTTAACCATGTGAGGTGGCCTAGGAAACTATGAAAAGTGGTAAAAATGTGTTAAGTGACTTGCACAATTTGAAGATGGTTTTGCTAACCGTGCGCTGCAACCACATTGGGTAGGAGTTCTTGGGGTAGTAACACTGCATAGTTGGGGCTTGATTTATAAAACATGTGAGGATTTTTTATGTCTTGGTGGTGATATAGATAGTGGAACCACATGGTTGGTGCATATTTTTCCTAACTTTTAACCTCTTAAAAAGTGGTAAAATTACCATTTTCATCTCTGAACTTAAAAGGGTTTTACCCTATCATTTCACCCAGAAGGTCCCTCTACGTGGGTATCCTATCTATCCTCTCCCATGGAATTATACTCCCTAATTATTGTTCTAAAATTAATGTTGTTAGGTACATTATAAGCATAATGGTGAGTCTATAACTCCCATTGATTTCTTTTATCCTTTCTTAAACCTTAGATTTATTATCATTGGTATAACTAATATGCCCTATTTTAGGGTGTTTTTTTGGTTCATCATTTTCTCTCTCCTTGGCTTAAATCAAACCCCAATAATAGATGATTAAATATTTATAAGAATGAGGTTAGTGGTTTATTTTCCTTTCCCTTATGTTTGTTTCATTTATAAAATGCACAGTTTTGTTGCATGCCATACTTTTCACAGGTCACATCCAAAATGTGAAATTGTTTAAATAAATTGATAATACCAAGAGTTAGTAAGTTTTTGATACCTAATTCTACCTTTATAGGTTGTTTACCTTGAAAAATACACCCCTTAGGGTGTTTTGTTTTAAATTCTTATGATTATGATTATTTACTTACACTTTATATCTCCTTTTGATGTGTGTAGAATCATCCATGATAAAAGAGATTTTTAAAATTCAATTAAACAAAATTATATGAAAACCAAGGCTCTATTTTATAATAAAACAACTTTTGAGGTATGTTGTTATATCTATTGAAAAAGGGAGAGTCAAATTGAGATATTTGAAATGTGATATGTCTTGAATACATTATTTATTCATCATGGCCTTTTTATCAAACCACCTTCCATAGTGGGTTTGACTTTTTAATGTTGATTGACTTGTTTAAATTAATTAAATGGAAAATGAATGGTAAGACCGTGTAATTTAGAAATTTTTGAATTTTATTAATGTCATGTATACTCACATGACCCATGATTATTTATAAAATTCAAAATGCATGTTTATTACAGTTCACCTTGATTAATACCTGGATTCCTATACAAAATTCATTGGATTGGCTCCTAAGGCATATTGAATTTAATGATTATAAATCATTGAGCGATGTTGGTCATGAAATTACAAATAATTAATGTGAATGTTATGGAAATTGTTTTCATTATTATTATTTACTAAATTTATTGTACATGATGTTCCTCTTTATTTATTGAATTTATTATACAAGATGTTCCATATCCATTAATTATTATTGTTGGACATTACATTCCTTAACAATATTTGTATCACTGGACTTAAAATTCCATTTTCATCAACCTTCATTTATATAGTTATACATGACATTCCAAATCATTATTATTTACTTATAATTATTTTACATGATTATACACATCGATTGTTGGATGGGGTTCGACATGATGCTGCAGGTCCCCTTGGTTAGATTCTGAAGATCATGTCTTTATTTTTAAAATATGTTTCCCCATATGATTATCTATTTTCATGGATGCCTTGGTTGTATAACATTGGTAATAGGTCTATTAATAACAATTTTAAGTTCTTAGAGACATTCTGGATAAGGCCAAAGCTGGTAAGTCCCAAGAGGAACCCAATCCATTAGGTTTACCATTTATTTCACAAACTTAATAATATACCTACACACTATTTGATTTTATACTCAAAAATTCAATTTCATTAGAATACATTGTTGGTGGCCTACTTAATTTTACTCACACCCTATTTAGGATAGTATTTAATACCTGAAAGGACCTCATGGATGTAGGTATAGATTACGACATGTGCCTAACTATGTATGATTGACCATTTATAATTATATATAGTACAAAAACAAATGAACAAGATAGTGCTTGAGATTATAAGGGAATTTATCATTTGGCCTTTTGTTACATTTGTGTATCATGCATTGTATTGTATACCTGCTCCCCATTTTTGTACAACATCTTGTCATTATCTTTTATATATGATACTAAGTAGAGATTTTGTTACTTATTATCACTGGGATGATTTACTTCCACTTCATTTCATTAATTTATGATTCTTCTTTGTTTACTACTGATCCAGAGGGTGCAGTTTCCCCACTATACCATATTTAGACCCTAAATACTAGTCAGAAACCTCTATCCTATTTGGAGGCACACTTGAGGCTAGGTGGTGCTCAGGTTCAATTACATATAAGTGAACTGATCCTAGGTTTTTACAAAGTGGTGTCAAATGCATCTTATTTTTTTCCTTTTCTTGAATTTTTGGTCTAGTAAATAGAAGAATGTTTTGATACTTGATAAATATATTGTGTCTGAGAATAGTAACCCAATAATGGGGGAAAGATCATTTTTCCAGGGATGGTACTATTATTCATGATGTTTTTAATTACAGTTGATTATTATTTATCCTTGAGTGATTGGTTTACATTCATCTAGCTGTTGATTTATGATATTTTCCTCTTAGATTGGTATGGAAAGAGGAAATCTATCCTCATGCATCATTTTAGTCACATTGGATTCACATATCATTATCATTATTACCTAAATAACATGTTTTTCTGATTATGTTCCATGATTATCTGTACACCATGTTCGGGTGATTTTTTATCATGTTTATCAGTATACCATGCTTGGATGTTTCTTATTTACATTCTTATATTCCTTGATGATGTGATAGATTCCTATGTTATGGAATGATATGTAGTTGGTCAAATAAAGTGTCTTCAACAACCTAAATAGCATTTTACTATATATATTCATGGTTTCATTCTATTTAATTAGCTTGTAATTAATTAAAATAAATGATTTTTAAAATGGTTAATGAATTATCCTGAATAAAATACTTAAATGAAAAATTAATTGGAATTTTTTAAATAAAAATCAATTTATTACTTATGGAAATCATTTGAACAAGATTCTAATTGTAGCTTATGGAATAGTTGCCTCCATAATCTATGAATGAATTCCCTCATAATTGAGTCCAATATGGAATCTTTCTTCCTTTTTGAAACAAAAATGATCAGTGATGGATGTTAGTTAATTGATATTTCAATTGAAACTTATAAAGTTTTGTACCTCTAAAACTTAGGAATAATGTCCTATATAACTGAATCCTTATATACTAACTCATCCCTTATTAGAGAGTTTTAGAATTATATTCCTATGAGATGAACCCATTAAGGGTGTGATTAATTTTTATTTATCAAATCTTATTGGATTTAACATAAATGTAATTAAAAATGTAATTTATATATCATTTACTCCATAAATTGGGAAAGGAAGACCATATTACTGAACCTAGGTTGACTTTATGAGACCCTTATAGATTTCCTATATTTTTACTTTCTTTGTAATTAACCCAATGTGGGTATATTCATCTTAAATGGTATGGTTATTTAAAGTGTCATCAAAAAATTATATAGTGTCACATGTAAATTTATGGTGGAATCTTACTTGACTAATCACCATTAAAATGATAAATGAACCATTTTCTGCTTTTGATATTTGTTTGACATGAGTCACCAATTAATTAAAATTACAATTATAACCTAAAAGGTGTTTTCATATATATAATGTAATTAAAATTTTCTTTACCACTCCCAATTGTGATAAACATGGATAAATAAATAGTTAAAAAGGAAATTATGAGATAATTTTCCAATAATGTTGCATGGAGTCAGCTAAATAAACTGTTAAATATTGTTTTAAAAGAATTTTTATGTTACAATTGGTACTTTATACTCCATATAACTTATCATTTCTAGTGTTATAATAAATTTTAATCAATTTAAAGGATTAAATAAAAAATTATATATTTTCTTGTTTGGGACCCTTATGTAAGTGTCAGCTCTAATTATACCTTGAGAGGTACATTGGATTGGAAATTCTATGTTTCCCATGGATCAATGATCTCTTTTCATATAGTTTTGTCGGACCTAAAGGATATGTAATAAAACCTAGTGTAATTTTAGGAACGACTCTAGTTAAAAATCAATCTTATATGATTTAATTAGGGGTTATCCCATTACTGTAGCACCCTTGTAAATGCAAACCAGTAGAATTTGGGATAAGTTTCTAGGAACATCGAGTGATGTAGTTTTAATCGATTGAGTATGGTAGGAATTTTAGATAATGAAATCAAACCCTCGAGAAGATGGTGGTTTTTTTGTGGAGTATAACCTTGACGGGGTATTACCTTATATGGATACCCATTGAGTGTTAGCTCTTTATCATTTTTTATTGGCTTTGTAACCATCCATGGATCACTCCCCTATGAGGATTCTCAGGGAGAACCAAGTCCCAGCAAGCCAATGATTGGATGGTGATGTCATTAAACCTATGCTGTTAGGTTTTGACCCTATAGGTCAATGATATCCCCACATACCTCTAGTTTTACCTCACTTAGAGAGGGTTTACAAGTGTGTTAGATTTTTTGTGATATATACCCTTATGTGGATCATTGTTCTTATGTGAGAGGAATTAGGGATATGTGGTTAGACCTAGTTTTCCTATTATATTACTTTATTAGTAGGGATGGGTAGGATACCTAAGGGCCCTAGGTTTGACATGGACTTTAATAGGTCAACCAAGTTTGGTTTGATTGGGTGAAACCTGTGAAAGAGATAGATCATGAGTAAGGACCAATACATTTCAGCTTATCCCAGGGTTTATAGATTCCTTTATGGTTATGAGATTAGTTTTATTCTTATTTTGAGGCTAATTCATATTATGTGCTCATGTATTTCAATATATTCTTGATTATGTCTATAGTTTTTGAGAAAACACAAAGAGTGATTGAGTATTGACACTGGCTTTAATGGGATTAGTTTTTTGGGTGCCTAGACTAGTAGACCATTGATTGTGCGGTTTATATTTTAATTTGGAAAGATTTCATTGTGTGAAAGGTGATTTTTTGATAAATCATAGCATAGGTGAGGTTCCCATTTTGAAGGGGAGTTCCCAGGGAGCTATTGGTTATGCTAAAAATTGACGTTCTAGGTAGCATGATTAGCTTTCCCTCATAGATGGATGCCTTGTGGTAGCTTGAGTTATCTTTTAAACTAGGTGGTACAGGATGTAAACCTATTGTGTATGATAATATTAGTTTATGTTGGTTGCATGAAAGGACCATTCAAAATTAAACATCGGTGAGAAGTAAGGTGTGGTATGTGGATTAATGGGTTCTAATATGCTGCTTGCGAGCATGGTGACCCAGAGCTTTGGTAAGAATTTAATTAAAGTACTTGGTGATAAGGGATAATTTGAGAGTAGTTTGGGATATGTTAGAAAGATGACTATGGTTGGTTTTAGACACACATTTTCCAGATACATGGTGTTAAGAGTTAGTTAAAATAAATTATATATTGGTTTTGGATCAATATGAATTTGGAGAGTGATACTCTTATTGGTGAAATCCTAGTGTACTCCCATTTCTAAGATTATCATTCCTAATATCACGAGATCATCTTGAGTATTCTATTATAGAATCAATATTATACTGAGATAACCAAATATATTAATGATCAGATAAAAGTAAACCTTAACATTAGTGCTTGAGGAGTGTTTTAAAATAATCCAAATAGTGCATAGTACGGTATTTTTCATTTAAGGGTGGTGACCCTCATTATGTTTTTAAAATTATTTAACACCTTGGGAACTATTCTCAGGAAGAAGAAATGGTTAATGGGATATGATTATGTTTGTTTTCATGAGTTAGTG
This sequence comes from Viscum album, assembly GCA_963277665.1. Classification (NCBI taxonomy): domain Eukaryota; kingdom Viridiplantae; phylum Streptophyta; class Magnoliopsida; order Santalales; family Viscaceae; genus Viscum; species Viscum album. The sequence continues at coordinate 1,348,773,842 of OY728153.1, read as the reverse complement.
GGATCTTATCCATACCTATCGTTATGTCTGGGACATGAGATGTTGTAATTAAGAAATAATTCTGTTGATGTGATGAAAAGGATTCTCCTAATGTGGGTAGTGGAATGATGGTCACTAGAACGTGAACCTCAAGAGAAAATTATCTTAGAACCATATACCAATTGGGTGATGGTATTTTTAGAATTCGTATGATATTGGAAAAAAATGAATCGAGGTATGGCTGAACTTCTTGTTAAATTTTTGGTATGGGTTAGAGAACAAACTTGAGGAAGTCTATGAGTGGGTGTTAGGCCTGAGATGTATTTTGATGATCTAGGGGTTTGGATTGTGTGTATACAGGTTCTTATATTATAGCATGGTAATGTTTTTTAATAGGGGATGATTCAGCCATGAGGCGCCATCAGAAGTTGAGTACGGACTTCGGTGAGTGTTCTTGGAAAAATCCTGGTACACCTTGGGTAATATGATTTTTTGAATTGGGTTTTTTATGTGTTAGTTGTATAATACATGGGTTTTCATAGATATTCATCTATATGTAGTTCAAATTGAGTTTCCTCTAATAGTTAGATGTGGTCAGTAAGGAACCACATTAGGCATGCTATTGGGATGAGACAAATATAGTTTAATGACCGAATTTGGATTTTGAAGGAGAAACATGTGTGATCACATTATCTTGGTCAGTTGGAATTTAACAATTATATTTAATTTATAAATTCTCTGGGAGTGTCTCTAGAATTCTAAATACATGCTTAATTAGGAAATTCTAATGGTGTATGTAAAGACCCTAACCCCAATATCCAGATTCGGTGGTTACATTATTACAATGGCATATTATACAAAGAATCACATCCAGAAGGGTTGGATAGTTTTATTGTCTTAGTAAACAAGATATATACTTTAAATCCACACTACATTTTAAAACATAAAATACACAAGGAATTTCATCATGTCTTTCATTATTTCCCCTTTGTGTAACACTACACATTAGTCATAATATCTTGGAATCGTGGGAAAAAATGAAACATATGAAGGTGGTAAGCTCAAATGATCATTAAGGGTAAGTGTATAGTGGAATCTATCATAAATAGATATTCATAAATATTAAGAAAATGTGAATAAATGAAACACATTTCATTTAAATAATCACATGATCTAAGAAACATAACCATGGTTATCCTACTAGTCAAAAAATCACATGGAAAATCAATAACCAAATTCATAATGATGAAATGAATAATTTTGGACATCTAAAACATACTATCGAGTCTTTGTTCCAAGAATATATTATTTTCAAGGCTTTATACTGAGAATCTAACATTATCATGGCTTCATTCCAACAATCTAATGAATGGGTAAGGCCTCAGCCAAAACCATATCTAATTTGTCTAATGAAACCTCCCAATGTATCGTGTGTATATAGTGGTCCTCACCCATCACTTAATAAGTCCAATGCACTCCTCATATGAAATGGGTGAAACATAAACAACATAAACATTCATATTATACACTAGCATATGAAATGTGAATACTTTAACCATAAACCAATAATGGTATCTAAATAAAACATCCATAGTAAAAATGATCATAAAACATTCTATAATATATGGTAAATGATATCATAAGAGATCAACCCAAATTAATCATAATATTAAACAAAGGGTGTTGTTCTATATGAAAATACTCTAATAAATCATACAAAAATTATTGAGGGAAATCTCCTATTAAAACCATATAAAAATCACTTTCGTATAAATACCATTTCCATTTAAAAAATAACCATTTTAAATACCAAATATCTCAAAAATAATGTAAGAGGGTTCTTCATTTAATAAAATATTTAATATTGAAAAGTAATATAGAAATTAAATAATAGTCATGGCGGTGAGAAAGTTGTTGTCGTGTACATTAAGAAAAGAACATTCCTTTTATCATTTATCAAAACCTTCCATATAAAACACATAAACATTTTTCCTTTGAAAACGAATAAATAAAATTAAAAATAGACATAAAATGTCCTTTATAATCCTTTTATATCTATATAAATAAATATATAAAATAATATCATGATTATTAGCATGGAGGAAAAGATTTGAAAATTAAATATTTAAACATTCAAGGTGTCCCATACCACATTGAACATTTAAATAATATGCCCCATGAAATAATAAAATTTAACAAAACATTAAATGATAATAAATAAATTAATAATTTTATAAGTCAAAGGGGATATATATACATATCATAAAAGAATATGGGTGTATAACACCAAACAATGCCTCAATGAAAAGAGATTGTGATGAAGTCCATTTCCTTACACTTTCCTCTATTTGAACATGATTTAACCTTCTATATAATAGTTTGAATAATTTTATTAATTTATACCAAAACCATATCCATATATATGATTTCATGTATGACCCTTTTGTATATTTTTGTTAATAATATTTTGTTATTACCCTTTTTTTGGGTGTTAACTGCTTCATTTTCTTATGAATGCTTTGTGATGTAAGTCTTGTTTATTATGCACAGAATATATTTTATTCATATATATAATTAGAGTAAATTCAATATATAATATTTCTTCAGTATATACATTTTTATAATCATTCTTTAATGGTTAAAATGGAAAATAAATCACAACCCATCGTGAAGACGGTAGGCCATACATATTCATGAGCGATAATATCATTCCATTAATGGTGAAAGGGTAAAGAAGTTGATGTTATATTAATTTTTATAGAATCAATAAAATTTAATAACTATCAAATATATCAATTATTTAAATCACTATACCCATCCAATAAAAGTGGTGATAAAAAACATATTACACCATGACATGAAGATGATAAGTCGTACGTACACACTTGTGGTGTTTTTGATTTTTGTATGATGAATAAAAGGTGAAATATGGTTATTACATAATCATAATAACATATAATCATATATATTATACTTTATTTATTAATTTATCATGTAAATAACACACTAAGAGGAAGTATAATAAGAAATGAACTTGGATGAGTTGGTAAAAATGATTACCTCTTCTTTAGTGGGCTCCCTTTAGATCTCTTCTTAAGGGTTATAAAGTTAGTATTTTTGGAAGTTAAGGATCTCTAAAACTTGTATATGGATGTTGTGAGGATAAATGGTCAGGTTTAGGTTTATCTAAAAGGCTCAAAGTGCTGTGAAAAGTTGGAGAGTATGTGTACTTTTATAATTGAGGTGAGGGACACTTTTGGAAACTCTCAAAATATGAAATTAATACAAACTAATTTTCAATTAAAAATGTATCAAAAGTGAATAATTTTGAATCTAAGATGATTATTGGTCTAAATAATCCTATCCAATAATTTTTAGATAGGTTTAGGTCTCATCATTATCCTTATCTTTTGGTTTTAACCCTTATTTAAACCCTTTAACTCTTACTGTGACAACATGTGTTTTTACTCTTTGAAGGTCAACATTGTTACTATAAAAAACCAAAAGAACCATAAATGATTCATGTATTACATTTTAAAATTTATCTCAAACATGTGGCTGAATTTTATATTTTTATGATTTTATATTAGATAATAAAATATTATTTATTTTAAAATATAATAACGTCAATTTTGACACTATTCAGTACTTGAATTTTTTAAAAATATCATAAAAATATGATATATTTGAAAAAAACTTTTAAAGTATAAAAAAACTCAAATTAATCTATAAAATTCATGGTTGATATTAATAATATCTAACTATATTTAATTTAATATTTTTAATAATGTTTATTTGATATTACCATTAATTAAACAATTACTACATCATCATTGTGAAAGAATTTAATTTAATTAATTATTCCTTAAAAATTAAAAATAAATTATAATAATTAAGATAATAATTTTATATTTATAATTAATATTCATATTCAAATATATATTTTGAAATATCACATATTAAAATTTTAATACTTATTAAAGACATGAGTATGTCATATTCGACTTTCTTTAAAATAAAATACTATAAAGTGTTAAAGTCATAAAAGGGGTTCCAAGAGGTGATAAAATTGGATGAATGATTATTTTGGTCAAAAAATAATAAAATAAAATTAGGATAGGCATTAGGGTAATTTTATAATACTTATAATATTATTTTTACCTTTAATTACATGATTTACCCTTTAATATGGAAATTAAAAAATAATAATGCAATGACTCAAATTTTCCATGTATTATTTTTGGATATTGTATGGATTATTTTAATGACTATTAATTGAGAAATAAATTTTGATTCTGAGGCCCGGTGTGCTTGAAATAATGGTTTAAAATTTATTAAATATACTAAATAGCATGCGTACATAGTTTTCCTGAAAAAGTAAAATACCTTTTTAATGGTTTCTTGGATTAGAAATCCAAGAGCACCATTGAACTTATAATTGAGGTTTTCCCTTAGGAATAACTTAAACTTGATCAGCATAGGTCGTTTGTGTAAAATCCATCATAGGCATAAAATAAATAAAATAATTAATTACACTATTTTTGACATAGCGACGCAGTGAACTAATTCTATTTATTTTAAATATGTTCTTATGGAAGAATTTTAGGGTTAGCGGCATAAACCTACGACTCAAAGAGAGAGATTGGAGCTGTTGGATGAGATCCCATTGGTGAATGATGATCAGATCATGTATTGATGATTGACGTGCAACAAAAATGAAGGATCAAGCCAATGACAACGATTACACATTTTTCTTCATTTGCGATTGATCCAAATCAAGGCAAGTAAGTTGTTTGATTTTTTTCTTTTCCCCATTCTTTATTTTTATGACGAATGTGAATCAATCGTTGAACAGATTGATTCAATGATTGATCGTCTTTCGGGATGGGTTAGATTAATCACATTCTGGGATAATTTACTTCATGATTAAATTGTTGATTTTTGATTTTCATTCTAGTAGCAACGAATCAATATTTACACAAACATTGATCAAGGTTAGTTCCTCTCTTTTGTTCTTGTGCTTTTCTCCCCGGATTCATTGATCATCATGGGCATTCTTCATTTGGCCCACAGTTCAAAATATCCTGATCAATTGATCATTGCACGCCCGTTTCTTAGTGAAACGATCTGATATCATATATCTGAGATTGAAATGACATGAAAGTGGTGTGAAAGTGGAAGTGAAGAAGAATCAGAGGACAATGGATACTATATTTTATGTTCTTCAGGTTTCATCGGTGTGAAATGAAGAATGATGAAAATTTTGTTTCCCAAATATATTTTATGGCCAAAACTTGTTTTTTATCGAAGGTAAGGCTCATATGAGGTGGTTACTTGAGTTTTACAATATGGTATAGCTAGATCAGAGGTTAGATAAATAGAGGAGATGACTGTAGTGAGGATCTGGATATCTGGAAAATCCTAGGAAACGCGACGTGTAAACTGGATATACACACCATGTGGGCCCCCCAAGAGGCGACTAGGGTTTTGGTAGGGTTAAGGATAACACCATGTTTGACCCTTTCGCATAGAATGTGACCCCTCCTTGGGGACTGTGCATGTATCTTGGAGGTACACGAACACGGGGTGAGGCACACAGGCAACCTACATGACATGTACTCCCCTGCACGTCCATGACTTGAGGATACATGTCATTTACAAAAGCAATAGTCTTGGTCAAGTGGAACAATTTGTGACCCCTACTACATGTTTTTCACTATTTTATACATGGATTTAAGGTCTTGTCCTCAACGACTTGAAAAAGTTTCATTAAAGTCTGTTCCCCTTATCCTTTTCTTTAAGGTTAGTATGGTATCATGTCCTACTCCTAGGATAGTGATTCCTTTAGCTAGAATTCTTGGATAGAGTCATTAGAATCCCTCCACGAGGCATGGAGTGAGATTCATTATTTATATTCATGCCCTCAGTAGAGTTATTGGTATCATTGTGACCAAAATTACACGGGTGTAAATCCTCTACTTAGCAGATTAATCCATATTGAATTTGTTGGTATCGTCCCATGGACTTGGTAATGATCCTCAACTCTATATTATATATCTTTCGATGACATCAGTTCCATCAGACCCAAGAGAGTTTTCTCCTAGACGAGTGCTATGTGGAATATTTGATCTAGAATCTTAGGCTGATATACTATAGTTGTGACTTACCTTTAGACTATGTATCTTTGTTGAGTATATCTCTATATTCTTGTTGTATGTGTTATAGATATATACCTGTGTAGATATGAATTTATTTTCTTTGTTGTGTACTTTTTGGTTTTAGGGTATCCTAATAGGTATTATTATACTCACCCCTATGAGGTATTTTCCCACATGTGTCGTGTCTTGTGAAGATGATCAACCTTTCAATAGAGTCCTTGACTGACCAGGACCAGATAATGCTTAGTGAGACCATACATATCAGGGTGTGTTCCTATGGTATTTAGAAAAAAATACCTTTACTTTTAGGTTATACTTTTTCCAAAATATTTATAGTAGGATTATATTTGGTCTTGTTTAATTTACATTACTTCATATTTTAATTTGGTTGTAGGATTTAGATGTATGCATTCATGATTGCTTATTTGTTTTTACATTTCATCATTATATAGGCTTGAAGATGCGTTCCTGTGTACAAGTGGTTAAGTCAAGGCCACCCATGGTAGTGATATCCTTCTCGGTTCTAGTATCTAACCCCTGGCCTATTAAATATGGACTTGGGGAGTCACGACATGGGCCCTATTAGGACAGGTCATGACAGAGTGGTATCCAAGCCAGTTGGTTCTACCTTAGAACCGAGAGTCTATGAGATTGGTTTAGGGAAACAATGTTAGGCGTTTTGAGCTTGTCTTTCAAGCCAGGGACTCTAGGGATGGGGAAGCATCTGACATATCAATACACCAAGACTCTGATCACCTACTTTTCAACTCAGCACATGAGAACATTGGTTACAGGGAAAACAATGATACATGTATCATATAGGAATGGGTTGTGGTTTCCATTTCCTTCTCGAGTCAGCTCTCAAGATATACTCATTGACCATGGAACATCTTGTTTACTTTATCGAGGCCTCCATGATTTATTATAGATAGAATTTAGAATTATGGTCATGAGGATAATCTCTTCAATGATGAGGCATTGATACAAGGACTAGTTCCTAAGGTGTTACCTCTAGGTGGTGAAACAGGTATACCTCCACCTATGAAGAATAACAAGGTACCCATAGTATAATAAAATGAGGTGAATAGGCTGAGTAAAATTTATGAGTATAAAAGATAGAGACCCCTCAGGTTTCAAGGTGAGCCCGAACCATAAGTGGATGAGGACTGTCTTGAGGAGGTGACCTGAGTTTTCTATATGGTCATGACAGTAATAGAGAAAATGGTGGTCTTGGCATTAATCCTTTTTCACGGATCAATATGGTGATAGTGGGTTTAGTTACCTAGAAACATGAAAAGATAACTCTAATATAGATAGAGTTGGATCACCTCTTTAGAGAGGATTTATCACTAGCTACACTAAGGGGTGTACTTATCCAGGAGATTTTACAGCTTCATCAGGGTAGCATGGAAGTAACTGAGTATTTATCGAGGTTTACCAACCTTTCCAGATACTCAATGGATATGGTTTTTGACTATTTATTCAAGTATCATACTTATGAGTAGGTTTTACATAGATAAATATGATATAGTGTTATCTCTTTAGGCATTACTACCTATGCTAGGGTGCTAGAGTGATATTTGGTGGTTGAGAGTTTCCTGGCTAAGCAGATACATCTGGTGGTTGTCTGCATTGGGAAAGAAGGAGAAGAGACCTGAATAATAGGGGTTCCATGTTAGTCTCAGAGACCTGGACATGTGAAACATTTCATGAAGAGGTCCCAGGAGGGGGGATCTATTGTTCAGAGCTCACAAGGTGGGTGCAATCAACCTAGAGAGAGGCAATTCTACTCATGTGATGGTTGAGGACATCTTGCACGATATTTTTAGACCCAATGAATAACTAACATGGATACCATGGATGGGCCACCAAGGTATAGGCATTAGTAAAAGAAAACAGGTCTTTAGGGAAGTGGATGTGGTAGAGGATCTGGGAGAGAAGTATGAGGTGGTAGGCACTTTGACCTATTACCACCACCACCCCCAAGTGGTCCATGCTAGGATCAGGGAGCTAGAGGACAAGGGAGGAGAAACATACGTGCGGTTCAATAATATTCCCCAAAGGATCCAAGAATGATTCAAGTTATGATATTTTTATTTTCTATCTTATCTTCTATATTGATAGATACAGGTTCTAGACACTCGTTTCTCACCATATATCTTGTTCAAGACTTAGGGATTCCAGTTGAGCCACTAGCTCAACCCTTGCTCTTGGATACTTCTACTAAATATGATTTAATGATAAAACATTTGTGCTAATAGCGTGACTTGACACTTAGAGATGAAAATTTATATTGGAATCTCTTAGTAGAAGCGTCGAGGCCTTATGATGTCATCCTTGGTATGGACTGGTTATCTAAATTTCATTCCAATATTGACTATTTTAAGTGTATGGTGTGGTGTATCTGCAGTGATGGAACCAGATTGTCAATTTTTGGTAAAACGGAAACTCAAGATGCGTAGGATGGACTCATGCATTGGATGGTGAAGATGATTAATCATTATCTAGCTAGCCTGACCCTTGTTGTAGTGTATGTTGTGAGTTTTCAGTTTCCTACAGTGGCGGTGGAGTATGAGGATGTATTCTATAAGGATGTTTTGGGTTTACCTACTTGTCGATAGATATACTTCTATATTGATATATATCCCATGAATAAACTGATATCTTCTTTAGCATATTGGATGACTCTTATAGAGCTTCACGAGACGAGGGTGCAGTTGGTGGACTTGTAGAAGAAGGGATTTGTTATACCTGACATTTCACCCTAGGAAAACCTAGTTTTTTGGCAAAAAGAAATATGGGAGCTTGAGGATGTGTGTTAACTACTGATGCTTGAATCAGGTGACCATAAAGAGAAATTATTCACTATCTTGGATTAACAAAATCTTTGATTAGTTAAGAGGTGTACAATGGTTCTCTAAGATTAACCTTAGGTCATGTTCTCACCAGTTCTGAGTATGGGAGGATATACTGAATATAAAATTCAGATGTCGCTACAGTTAGTATGAGTACTTGGGGACACCCTTTGGTGTGACGAATTCCCCAGCAGTGTTGATGGGACCCATGAACTGGATCTTTCAACCTTTCTTAGACTAGTTCATGTTAGTCTTCATCAATGATATCCTTTTATAATTGACGTCCAAGGAGTAGCACACAAGACACTTGAGAATGATTCTTAACATACTATGAGATCACCATATTTATGAAAATCTCTTGAAGTGTCAGTTTTGGATTTAAGTAGTCCACTTTATAGGAAAAATTATCTTAGTAGATAGAGTGATAGTAGACCTATCTATGGTCGAGGCATTGTTATCTTGGGATCCAAATAAGAGTGTGATGGAGGTACAAATTTTCCTTGGGTTAGTAGAATATTACTGGAGATTCATACCTGGAATCTGCATGATATTGGTAACATTGAAAACTTTGAATCAAAAGGGGAATCCTTTCATGTGGACATAGAGGCACCAATAGTATTTTTAGTAGTTGAGGAAGAGTTTGACGATTGATCCCATATTTAGATTTCTGGAGGAGGGTGTCAAGTATGTAGTGTTCTACGTTGCATCAGGAATTGGGATTGGTAGTGTTCTGATGAGAGATAGGTAGTGATTTTCTATGGTTCACATCTATTGACACCACATGATCAAAACTACATGACCCATGATCTTGAGTTAGCAAGGATAGTATTTTCAGTAAGATGTGGTGACACTACCTAATGGGTGAGTGGTTTATTTTCAATTCAGATCATAAGAGTCTCAAGTATATCTTCTCTCTGAAAGATATTAACTTGATATAGAGACAATTTCTAGAGTTCCACTAAGATTATGACTTTGAAAATATCTTCACCACTAGTAAGGGGAACATGATAGCATTTTCTCTTAATAGGAGATCTTGTTCATAGTTATTGAATGAGGCGTCAGAGCACTTGTACTCTTTGCAGTTCTCCATTGTGGTTGGAGATAGAGTTTCTTACCTCCACTTGATGGTTGTTACCCCTTATATTTTTTAGTGAGTTAGGGAGGAGAATCTTGAGGAGATCGATTATGAGACACCACATACTCAGATATCCACTAGACATGCTCTTGATGGAATTTATAAAGGTCCGTAGCATGTCGTTCTTTTCAGAGGATGCACCTTAGTTTTAGTGATTTTATGTGAGGAGGTTCTAATATAGTTTCATACATATCCTTTAGAGATACATCTAGGTGTGGAAAATATGTACTAGGACCTCCAACATCAATTTTGGTGGCCAAGGATGAATAATGGAGTTACGAAGTTTTCCTCCCGATGCCTTACTTATCAGTAAGAGAAGGCCGAGCACCAAGTTGCAGTGGTTTTAGTTCAACCCCTTGAGGTTCGATAGTGGAAGTGGTATGGAATATCCATGTTTTTCATGAAAATATTACCACATATGTCTAGGGGAAATGACACCATATAGAAAATTGTAGACCGACTCACCAAGTCAGCCCACTTCTTAGCAATTCGGGAGAAGAGTTCAGTAGAGATCTTGGGACGCCTCTAAGTTCACGAGATAGTTTGACTCCATGGAGTTCCATTGATGATATTTTAAGTCCATGATGCTAATTTCATATCTCGGTTGTGGATGGTATTTTAGGAGGATTTTAGGACTCAGTTACGCCTGAGCATAGTGTTTCACCCCCAAATTGACATCCAGAATGACCATACAATTTAGGTTCTGGAGGACATGCTGTGAGATTTCATGATGAACTTTTCTCGTAGTTGGGAGGATCACCTACCACTGGTGGAGTTTATATACAACAAACACTACCATTACACCATTAATGTGGAACCATTCGAGGATTTGTAAGACTGACCTTGTAGTTCACCACTTTACTGAACTAACCAATGAGATTCTATACTAATGGGTCTAGATTTGGTGAGAGGAACTAACAAGAAGATTCATATAATATAGGAGTGGATGAAGACTGCACGGAGCCATAAAAAGTTTTATGCAGATAGATGATGGAGACCTTTAGAGTTTTAGAAAGGAAATCATGTGTCCCTGTGGGTTTCACCTCTATGTGAATAATATATATTTGGATAGGGTGACAAGATATCTTCAAGATTCATTAGCCATTTCTAGATACTATATAGATTTATTAAGGTGGCATACCAATTATCTCTACATTAATAGTTAGACTAGGTATAAGACGTCTTCTCCATGTCGCATCGAAGGAGGTACATGCATGAACTATCACACATTATCAACTAGGGAGAGCTAGACATTGAGGATGGATGCACCTTTCTGAATACCCGGTAGAGATCGAGGTTTCGACAAGAGAGGATCCTTCATTGATGAAATATTCATTTAGTGTTTTCCCGGTGGTAGCATGAGAATCTTTAGGAGAGCACTCGGGATAAGGATGCTTAGAATCATGTTCAGTGCCCACATCTCTTTGTGTAGTCCTTGTTCTAGATTTTCAGGATGCAAATCCCCATGGTGAGGAGAATGTAATGACTTAGATTTTCCATGTATTATTTCTAGATATTGTATGGATTATTTTTAATACTAGGTGATGATATAACATGAGATTCTAAGGATTAGTGTTCCCAGAATAAATGTTTAAAATATATATAATTAATTAACTTGCATGTGCATGCAGTTTTCTTAAACAAGTAGAATAAATTCTGAATGAATTATCAGATTAGAAATATAAGGGAACCATTGAATTCAATATGTGGGTTTTACCCTTGGCACGACTTAACCTTGGTTATCACAGGTTGTGTGTGGAAAATAGGTCATGGGAATAAAATAAATAAATAAATAATTAAATTATTTTAGATGTGGTGATGAAAGAACCTAATTTTGTTTATTTTAATACATGCTTATGGTAGAATTGTATGGTAATCCACATAACTTAATGATTATACAAGATCCACTAGATCCATTTGAGGAGATCTTGTTGGAGAACGATGACCAGATCGTGGATCAGCGATTGATGTGAAACAGAATCGAAGGATCTCACCATGACAATGACACTAAATTGTTCTTCATTAAAAATTATCCAAATCAAGGTAGGGTGGTTGTTTTATTTGTTTCTTTTTACCACCCTTTATTTCTATGACAAACATAAATCAATTGACAAATAGATTGATTCCTAGATTGGTCATCTTATGGGATGAGTTAAATTAATCGGGTTCTGGGATAGTTTTCTTCATGATTAAATGTTTAATTTTTGATTGTTTTTATAATGGAAACTAATCAATATCAACACAAAAATCGATTGAGGTTCATTCCTCTATTTTATTCTTGTGCTTTTCTCACCTAATTCTTTGATTGTCGTGGGAATTATTCATTTTGATCACTATTTGAAATATCCGGATCACTCGATCATTGTGTACCTTTTTCTTAGCACAATTATTTGATATCATAGATCTGAGTTCATCATAGCACAAAGGTGGTGTGAAAGTGTAAGCGACGATGAATCAGATTATGGTGGATACCCGATTTCACATTCTTTTATGTTCATTAGATCAGAATTAATAATGGTGACCATTCAATTTTCTGAATGGATTTGATGGATGAAACTCGTTTTTTATTGAAGGAAGGTCTTATAAGAGGTGGTTCCTTGAGATTTCCAAGAAGGTGTAGCCTGATAAAAGGCCAGAGTGATGGAGTAGATAACTGGATCATGAATATGGATTTCTTGAAAATCCCATGCTACATGATGTGTAAACCAGATCTACACACCATGTGGGACCCCTTGAGCGGTGGATAGGGTTTTAGGTAGAAGTTAAGGATCAAACTGCATGTGACCCCTCCTTGGAGACTCGGTGTGTACCTTAGAGGTACATGGATATGGGTTAAAGTAAAAAAGTATCCTACACAGTGTATACTTACCTACACAAACAAGACTTGACGAGACATTCCATTTACCCGAGAAGGGCCTGAGGTCAAGGGACACAACATGTGGCCCCTACTATAGGTTTTGTACTCTGTTATACATGTATTTAATATATTTTACTAAGTGACTTGGACAAGTTTTGTTAGGGTCTATTACCATTATCATTTCCCGGATGGTTTGTATGGTATCATCTTCTACTCCTAGGACAATGATCCCTTCGACATGACTTCTTGGATTGAGTCATTTTAATCCCTCTATGAGGATCAGAGTGAGATCCTCTATTAATCTTCATTCTATAGGTAGAGTTCTTGGTATCTCTATGATAAAATGTATGTGGGTTTAAATCCTCTATTTATAAGGTTAATCTAGATTGAGTTTGTTGGTAATGCCCCAAGGCCTTAAGGAGTGATCCTCATCTATGTATCATATCTCTTTAGACATAATTAGTTATATCACACTCAAGAGTGTGTTCTCCCAGATGAGTACTATGTGGAATCTTTGAGCAGGAATCTTAGGCTGATATACTGTGGTTGTGAATTACATTTAAATTGTGTTTCTTTGTTGAGTATATCTAGATATTCTTGTTATATGTTTTGTAGATACATACCTGTGTAGATATATTTGTATTTAATTTGTTGTATACTTTTTTGGTTTCAGGGTGTCCTACTAGAAATTTTTATACTCACACCTACATGATATTTTCCTACACATGTCATGTCTTATGCAGACAATCGAAATTTCAACCGAGTCCTTGACGGACCAGGGCCAGACGGTGCTTAGTGAGACCAGACGGATTGGGGTGTGTTCCCTTGGTATTCAGAAAATAGTCCATTTACTTTCAGGTTGTACTTATTTTATACTCTTTTTGGTGGGATTTTATTGAACCTATTAGTTTTACTTTACTTCCCTTCGTACTCAGGTTGCATGATTTAGATGTATGCATGCATGGTTGTTCAATTGTTTTCTTATTTCAGCATTGTATAGGCTTGGAGATGTGCGCATGTGTATAGGTGCTTAGGATAAGGCACTCTATGTTAGTGATATGTCTTCTCAGCACTAGTATCCATCCCCTAATTTATTATAGGAGGGCTTGGGGAGTTGCAGTAAGGGCCCCAATTAGATGGGTTATGATAAATACTAAAGTTACTCTTCATATTGTTCAAAAATAAAAATGATCTATTTACTAAATTTAGAATTTTTTATTAAAAATATGGAATCTATAACGACCCATACTTTACATACATTATTAATACATCAAAATTGAAGTACACTTATTACAACATATAACAAAACCACAAAAGGACCGTATAGGTATAGTGTCTTTAGAAACTAAGAAACATAAACAACTGGTTCATAAAGCATCTACACTGTCTCCCATTTATTTCATCATATCTATAGTTCCTTTTTGGAATATCTTACTTAATACCATTCTTTCTGACCTGGGTAAAGAAAATATACAAAAGGGTGAGTTCAAATGCTTAGTAATGGTAAACAAAAGAAATATCAATCACATCATATTCATAAGAACATAACATTTTGGAAATATTAACCTACAAAAGAGATCATAATTTCATAACATGGGATAAATCATAGTAGTGAAATGTAATCCCAATAATCATAACATAAAACATGAAACTTTTTGGCATACACACATAATCATAGAGAATCATTTCTTATTAGTCAAGACTCATTTCCAAGACTATCTTAGTGGACAAAGTCCATTTATGAACTGAGTTCACTCCTCATTTCAGTCCTGTTTCACTGAACCAGTTTAACCTACCGTTCCAGCCATGTCTATCTCATGAGATATAAAATCTTTACCCAATGCATTGGAAGGAGATATAGGTCCCACCCATCTCATAATGATACCATTCTTATGTGTGCCACAAAATCATAAACCATACATCATATCATAACCCATGTAATAAAAATGGGAATCTTAAACATCGTGAAATCATAAATCAATTCATATAATATAAAGGAATTCATAAAAATAATTCCATCACAACATAGTCAAATCAATGTAATAATAGGGATAGAAACAGAACCCTTTATTATCTTAGATGGAAAATAATTTTGATAAAACACTTGAACTCCATTCCTGAGGAAAATATCCTTTCTACTTCAAAAACACTTTTCCTTTCTTAACATGTCATAAAATTATAAACTAAAAGAAGTTAATTAAAAACAAACTTGAAAACTTGTAAAGGAAGCTTCTTGTAAATAATGTTTTAAAAATACATTCATGCCATATAAGTTAAAAAAAACATTCTTCTCGTACTTTTGTTGGAAAAGTCAAAAAGTACCTCGTACGAAAAACGACAAAAGATTCCTTTCATATCTTTTACTAAAAACTCACCGAAGGGTAAAATTGGATTTAAACAATTGTAGGTGGATGGAAATAATATTACATATTGAGGGAACATGGATGTGGATGATAAAATACACCCCAGTAAACACTAAAGTATAAACAATCTCAGATAAAAATGAGATTGTTATATTTTCCCTTACCTTAGGTTAGATTTGCTTTGTAAGTGTCCAAACCTCCTGTATAATGATTTAAATAATGTTATTGACTTATTCCAGAATCATACTCATTGTTATGATATCATATATGGTCATATTATTAGCTTATTATTAGTAATATTTCATTGCTACCTGTTATTCGGGTGTTTATTGCTTTTTGTTCTTATGCGTGTTTTGTCGAATAAATTCTTATTCCTCTTTTTAGGTTATAGATACCTCATTTACAGAATGGTATTAGTGTAATATATATCATATTCATTCATTCAATTAATTTATATAATCATTATGAAATGAATATCATGTAGAACGAATCGCATCACATCGCGGAGACAGTATTCCGTACGTACGTACGAGCGATGATATCATTCCCATGATCGTGGAATTGTATTGGAGTGTATGTATACTATTTCAGAATCAATATCACTTAACAATAATCATATATATTCATTATTTACACCATTATACCCATCCAAGTAAGGTGTTGGTGGAAAATAGATTACACCACGGCGTGGAGACGGTATTCCGTACGTACGCACGCGTGGTGATTTCATTTTCCGTAGGATGGATAGATGGTGAAATAGGGTTGTTTAATACTTATAATAACATATAATTTTATGAGTGATACTGATGTTATTACTTCATAATTAAACAACTAATGAAGAAGAAGTGGAAGAAGAAATAAAGATGAAAGAATCGGTAACAGACATTACCTCTTCTTTGAAGCGCTTCTTTGAGACCTCCTTTTAGGGCACTAAAATTTGTCTTTGAAGAATACCAGGACCTCTAGGATGTCTCTAGGGAAGTTTAGAGAAGAAATTGGCAGGGTTTGGCCGATCTTGAAGGCTCAAAGTGGTGTGAGGAAGAGGGGGAGGAGGTCCCTTTTATAAGGGAGGAGAGAGAATCCTTGGGAAAAACTAAAAATATTATTTTATTAGAAAGACAAATTCGGTTTTAAATAGATCCAAATTGATTTATTTCTAATATAAGGTGGGTATGGGTAGAAATACTCTCATCCAATAGAATTTAGACAAGTTTAGGTTCCTATTTTAACCTTATCATTTAGATTTAACATTAAGTTAGATAATTTTACTTTTACCGTGTCTTTTTGTGTTCTTACACTATAAGGTTAATAAACTTACTATAACAAGCCAAACGAACCCCAAGTTGTTTATTATTAATATGTATAACCGTATCTAAGTCATTTTTCCAAAACTTAGATTTTTAGAAATAAAATAACAATTAATAATATAATATTTTTTTTAAACACTATTTTATGTCAATTTTGACACTATTTAGTAATTGATTTTTGTGAAAATCATAACAGAATGATTAATTCGAAAAAAGTTAATTAAATAAATAATAACATGTCCTATTAACCTATAAATTTAGTGTAATTAATAAAAAGACTCAAATTACATTTATTTGGGTATTTATAACATCAATTATATCAATATTTCATTAATAAAATAATTTCTGCATCATCTTTGTGTCATAAATAAATTAACTTATTTGAAGTCTAAAAATTATAAATAAAATATCATTATGTAGGAAATATTTTTATATTTATAATGAATATTTATAGTCTAATTTATCTTATGTATAACCCTATATTAAAAATGATTTAGTTATTAAACTTTGATTTTAACTATTTTAACCCTTCTTTAAATAAATTGATAATAAATGTCCTAATCTAATACAAGTGTGCCTAAATGGTCATATTTTATTCCTAAGGTTGTTTTTGATCGAATTAAACTTATCAAATAGAATTAGGACATGTGTTAGGGTAATAATAATATCATTTTTACTCTTAATTACCCTATTTACTTTTAACCGTGGTAAATAAAAGTAAAAAGTTACTATTCACCAAAAATATTTTCATCTCATTCAACCAAATTTTAGTCCTTAATATTAACCATGTCTCTTGGATTTTTGAAATTCTACTCACAGAAGCAGTAAAATTAAGTTTCATGAAAAATTCAGTTTTTTAACTACCACTTAGTGGTTTCACTATTCATCAAAAAATGACAGTTTCCAGAAAAAACCAAAATTTCACCCTAGGCTAATTTTGATATTCCGAATCCAAAAATGAAGTCCATTTTGAAAAATAAAATTTATAAAATTTCAAAAAGTGGTTATTACTATTCATAACGGCTAGTTTTAATAATATTTTAATAGCATATCATTGTTTAGTGAAACTCGGTATTGCGTACGACGCAAGCTATCGAGGAAGACTGCGATTGCGTGTAAAGCAAGACAAGCTAGTGTTCTGTGTAGTAAAAGATTCCTTTGATGATTTATATAACATAAAAACAAAATATTTCTCATAAAATTCTCAGGTGTTACATTCTACCCCCCTTAAAATGAATTTCGCCCTCGAAATTCGTCACTTTGTAACTAACAGATGATGATACCTCTCCATCATCATATCCTCAATATCCCATGTAGCTTCTTCTAATTAGTGGTTCCTCCATAAAACTTTCACCAAGAGAGTGGTCTTGTTTTGTAGGACTTTTTTGCTATGATCCATAATCTCTATCGGCTGTTCTTCATAAGAAAGATCTTGCTCCAGCGGTACAACTTATGAGCTGAGTACATGTGAAGGATCAAGTATGTACTTTCTCAAGAGAGATACATGGAACACATCGTGAACTTGAGAGAGATTCGGTGGAAGCACCAATTAGTAAGCTACCTTCCCAACACGATCCAGTATTTCGAAAGGACCGATATATCTAAGGCTCAACTTCCTCTTCTTTCCAAATCTCATGACCCTCTTCCAGGGAGATATTTGTAAGAACACTTTATCACCCACTTCAAACTCTAGGTCTTTTCTTCGGTTGTCGGCATAACTTTTCTATCGACTCTGAGCTGTTGTTGAATAGATCAGACCTTTTTTGCCATCTCATCAACAATATCAGGTCCTAATATATTTCTTTCCCCAACTTCATCCCAGAAAGTTGGAGTCCTGCATTTCTTTCCATAGAGAGCTTCATAAGGATCCATCTAAATACTGGAGTTAAAGCTATTATTATAAGAAAATTCCACCAAAGGTAGGTGTTGATCCCAACCACCTTTGAAATCCATAGAGTAAGATCTCAACATATCTTCTAGAGTTTGAATTGTTCTCTCAGACTGACCGTCTGTTTGAGGATGATAAGCAGTGCGGAAACTCAACTCTGTATCCAGAGTATGATGAAGACTTCGCTAGAACTTCGAGGTAAATCTCAGATCCCGATCAGATGTAATAGAAAGTGGTACTCCATGCAATATTACCACTTCCTTCACATATACCCTGGCAAGCTGTTCCAGAGATAAATTCTCTCTCATAGAAATGAAGTGTACGGACTTTGTAAGATGATCAACTATGACCCAGATAGCATTATTTCCTTTGGATGTTTTAGGAAGTCCGGTGAAAAAGTCCATAGTGATGTTTTCCCATTTCCATTCTGGTATGGGTAATGGTTGTAACATCCCCTTAGACTTCTGTCTCTCAGCTTTAACTTGCTGACAAACCAAGCATCGAGAGACATATTCAGTAACATCTCTTTTCATGCCATCCCACCAGAAGTACTCTTTTAAGTCCCTTTACATCTTCGTGCTTCCAGGATGAATAGAAAATGAAGAACTATGAGCCTCATCCAGCAGCTCCTTCTTTAATTCGGGGATGGGAGGAACATAAACCCGATTCCTGAACTTTATTATCCCATCACAATCAAGGTTTAATTCAGGAATATTTCTCACCTTCTTTTGTAACTCTACATCTTCTTTCTGCGCCTCTTTAATCTTCACATGTATAGATGGTTGAAAAATAATTTGAGAAAGATAAGATTTCTCCCCTTCCATTAAAATTCCAAGATCCATCCTTTGTAAATCCATAAATATTGGATCTTTTGTGATACTTATCATGGATAAGCTAGCATGGTCTTGTCGACTTAATGAATCTGCCACCTTGTTTGCTTTCCTAGGGTGGTAATTAATTGAGCAGTCGTAATCCTTAATCAGTTCCAACCATCTTCTTTGGCGCATATTCAGCTCCTTTTGTGTGAAAATATACTTTAAAATTTTATGATCATTATAAATATCACACCTTTCTCTATAAAGATAATGCCTCCAAATCTTTAATGAAAATATTACCACAGCTAACTCCAAATCATGAGTTGGGTAATTTTTCTCATGGATTTTCAACTGTCGTGAGGCATAAGCTATCACCATATCATTTTTCATGAGAACACAACCCAGTCCCTTCTTGGATGCATCACTGTAGATCACAAACCTTTCTCCACTACAAGACAATGTGAGCACATGTGCACTGGATAACCTTCTTTTCAACTCCTTGAAATTCTCTTCACATTCCTCCGTCCAGACAAAGTTAACTCCTTTCTGAGTCAACTTGGTTAGTGGATTAGATAATCATGAAAAATCTTTCACAAAACGTCGATAATATCTAGCCAAACCAAGAAAACTTTGGATCTCAGTTACTATTGTTGGTCTCAACCATCTTTTGATAACCTCTGTTTTTTCTGGATCCACAGAGATACCCTCTTTTGAGATTATGTGACCCAAAAATGAAACTCTTTAAAGCCAAAATTTACACTTGGTAAATTTGGCATAAATCTTCTCCTTTCTCAGGGTCTTCAATATAATTCTCAAGTGATCTTCATGTTCTTCCTTTCTCTTTTAATATACAATAATATTGTCTATAAATACTACCACAAACTGATCAAGATAGTCTCTAAAGACTCTATTCATCAGATCCATGAAGATAGTAGGGTCATTAGTAAGACCAAATGACATCACTATAAATTCATAGTGTCCATACCTTGTACGGAAAGCCATCTTTGGTATATCCTCCCTTTTGACCCTTAATTGGTGATACCCTGAACGAAGATAAATCTTGGAAAAGTATTGAGCTCCTCGTAGTTGGTCAAATAATTCATCAATGCGCGGGAGAGGATATTTGTTCTTGATAGTGATCTTGTTAAGTTCTCGATAATCAATACAGAGTCTCATTGATCCATCTTTATTCTTAACAAACAGAACATGTGATCCCCAAGGTGACGCACTAGGGTGTATAAACCCCTTATCAAGATTCTCTTGGAGTTTCTTCTTCAATTCCTGCAACTCAATTGGGGCCATTCTATAAGGGGTCTTTGAAATAGGCAAAGCACTCAGTACGAGTTCTATTGAAAACTCAACTTCACGATTTGGTGGAAGACCCGAAAATTCCTCCGGAAAGACATCGTCAAACTCCCATACAATGGGCATATTCTTAATCGTGAGTTTCTCTTCAACCATTTGAGATAAATAACCTTCATTCATTAGAATCAAGACCCATAAGATGGAAGAAATTTCCACCGGAAGGTTATGTTTATCCTTGCATCGATAGACGATCATAGATTGATCTGGAATATGAAATGTGACTTCCCTTATTTGGAAATTGATATGAGATCCATATAGAGAAAGGCAATCCATGCCAAGAATCACATCAAATTCCACTATAGGAAGGATCACAAGATTTGCAGGAAGCACTTTCCCACAAACTTCAATCGGGGAAGAATTATAAACTTTTGATGCGACTGTTGTGCCATTAGGGGTTGTCACAACTAACTCAACATCTAATTGTTGAGGTAATATGGTGATACCCTTAGAAAATTCTTTAGAAATAAAGGAGTGGGTGGATCCAGAATCAAATAGAACATTTTCTACTTTAGAGTGGATGGTAAGTGTACCTTTCACCACATCGTTATCGTACTCCACATCACTGATAGAAATTGCATGTGACTTTCCTTTTTCTTTAGCCATGAGATTTTGTTGATGTCGATCATCATCATCAACCCTTGGATTTTGGTATTGATTGGCATAATGCCCCATCTCCTTGCACTTGAAACATTGAAGTGTAGTAGGTTCATTCTGTGTGTCACTTCCTTTGTTTGCGTCATTAGACATCTTCTTCCCATCATTGCGTCATTAAAATGGCCGATGACATTCCTTTCCACATTTGAAACATTTACCTGTCCCTTTAAGACAACTCCCTCCATGTTTCTTTCCACACTTTGAGCATAAGGGAAAGATCATGTTCTTTTCAGTGTGCTCTTTTGATTTTCCTTTGAATTCCATTTTCCTCTTCTTATCAAACCCATATGACTGAGGGGTTACTCCAATCTCCATCTCAACTTTGAGAGCACATCGAATGATTTCCTCGTAGCTATTGAAGTCCCTTACGGCTAACGCCCTTCGAAGACTTGGTTTTAAGCCACTAAAGAATCGATCGATCTTAATCTCAGGTTGGAAAATAATACCAGAAGTGTACCTTGAAAGTCTTGTAAAATCTGTTTCATAGGTACTAACAGATTCATCATCCTTTTGCTTTAGTTCAAGAAACTCCTTCTCCATCTTTGTTCGGAGAATACGAGGGAAGTACTTATTGAAAAATAAGTTCTTGAACTCGTCCCATTCCATGGACTCAATTTCATCTCTTTGCCTCGAATTCTTGATAAGATTCCACCATTGACCAGCATCACCTTCCAAACAATACACTGCTAAGATGACTTTATCATGTTCAGAACATTGAAGAACTGAAAATATCTTTTCAGTAGTACTAATCCATTGTTCAGCAACTAATGGATCAGTAGACCCGCTGAATGAAGGTAGACGCTGCCTCATGAAGGATTCAACAGAATGCTGCTCCTTCATTTGCTCGTTTGGAAGTCCTGCATGATTCATAGCTTGAGAAAGTTGTGTGAGCATGGCTAAAAGAGTTTGCATTCCATCTCCCATAACGTTTGGTTTCTCAGGGGGACAATCATTGCATTGCCCGTCGCATTCCGCATTAACACGGTTCCTTCAAGTTTCATCCATTGACTAAAACCAAGAAGAATAGTGTGAGAAACACTAATTATAATAGGAAAACCACATAATCAAGAATAAAATTTCACACTTAAGGTCTTATCCTAGGTTATTCATGGCCATTTCTAAAACAATAAGATTGTGTTCTATGATTAGACTTATCCTTAGGGTTTTTACTAAGTCTTTCACATCCTAGTTTCCAAAGGTTGACTATACCTTTTCTCTGATACCAAATATAATGGACCATACTTTACATACATTGTTAATACATCAAAATTGAAGTACACTTATTACAACATATAACAAAACCACTAAAGTACTGTATAGGTATAATGTCTTTAGAAACTGGGAAACATAAACAACTGGTTCATAAAGCATCTACACTGTCTCCCATTTATTTCATCATATCTATAGTCCCTTTTTGGCATATCTCACTTAATACCCTTCTTCCTGACCTGGGGAAATAAAACATACAAAAGGATGAGTTCAAATGCTCAGTAAGGGTAAATAAAAGAAATATCAATCACATCATATTTATAAGAACATAACATTTTGGAAATCTTAACCTCCAAAAGAGATCATAATTTCATAACATGGGATAAATCATAGTAGTGAAATGTAATCCGAATAATCATAACTTAAAACATGAAACTTTGTGGCATACACACATAATCATAGAGAATCATTTCTTATTAGTCAAGACTCATTTCCAAGACTATCTTAGTGGACAAAGTCCATTTCTGAACCGAGTTCACTCCTTGTTTCAGTCCTATTTCACTGAACCAGTTTAACCTACCGTTCCAGCCATGTCTATCTCATGAGATATAAAATCTTTACCCAATGCATTTAAGGGAGATTTAGTTCCCACCCATCTCATAATGATAACATTATTATGTGTGCCACAAAATCATAAACCATACATCATAGCATAACCCATGTAATAAAAATGGGAATCTTAAACATCGTGACATCATAAATCAATTCATATAAGATAAAGGAATTCATAAAAATAATTCCATCACAACATAGTCAAATCAATGTAATAATAGGGATAGAAACAGAACCCTTTATTATCTTAGATGGAAAATAATTTTGATAAAACACTTGAACTCCATTCTTGAGGAAAATATCCTTCCTACTTCAAAAACAATTTTCCTTTCTTAACATGTCATAAAATTATAAACTAAAAGAAGTTGATTAAACATAAACTTGAAAACTTTTAAAGGAATCTTCTTGTAAATAATGTTTTAAAAATACATTCATGCCGTATAAGTTAAAAAAACATTATTCTCGTACTTTTGTCGAAAAAGTCAAAAAGTACCTCGTACGAAAAACGACAAAAGGTTCCTTTCATATATTTTACTAAAAACTCACCGAAGGGTAAAATTGGATTTAAACAATTGTAGGTGGATGTAAATAATATTACATATTTAGGGAACATGGATGTGGATGATAAAATACACCCCAGTAAATACCAAAGTATAAAAAATCTATGATAAAAATGAGATTGTGATAGTTTCCCTTACCTTAGGTCCGATTTGCTTCGTAAGTGTCCGAACCTCCTGTATAATGATTTAAATAATGTTATTGACTTATTAAAGAATCATACTCATTGTTATGATATCATATATGGTCATATTCTTAGCTTATTATTATTAATATTTCATTGCTACTTGTTATTCGGGTGTTTATTACTTTCTGTTCTTATGCGTGTTTTGTCGAATAAATTCTTATTTTTATTTTTAGGTTATAGATACCTCATTTACAGAATGGTATTAGTGTAATATATATCATATTAATTCATTAAATTCATTTATATAATCATTATGCAATGAAGATCATGTAGAATGAGTCACATCACATCGTGGAGACGGTATTCCGTACGTACGCACAAGCGATGATATCGTTACCATGATCGTGGAATTGTATTGGAGTGTATGTATACTATTTTAGAATAAATATCACTTCACAATAATCATATATATTCATTATTTACACCATTATACCCATCCAAGTAAGGTGGTGGTGGAAAATAGATTACACCACGGCGTGGAGACGGTATTCCGTACGTACGCACACGTAGTGATTTCATTTTCCGTAGGATGGATAGATGGTGAAATAGGGTTGTTTCATACTTATAATAACATATCAGTATATTAGTGATACTGATGTTATTACTTCATAATGAAACAACTAAAGAATAAGAAGTGGAAGAAGAAATAAAGATTAAAGAATCGGTAACGGACATTACCAATTCTTTGAAGCGCTTCTTTGAGATCTCCTTTTAAGGCACTACAATTGGTCTTTGAAGAAGACTAGGACCTCTATAATGTCTCTAGGGAAGTGGAGAGAAGAAATTGGCAGGTGTTGGCTGAGCTTGAAGGCTCAAAGTGGTGTGAGGAAGAGGGAGAGGAGGTGCCCTATTATAAGGGAGGAGAGAGGCTCCTTTGGAAAAACTAAAAATATTATTTTATTATAATGCCAAATTCGGTTTTAAATAGCTCCAAATTGATTTATTTCAAAGATAAGGTGGGTATGGGTCGAAATAATCTCATACAATAGAATTTAGACAAGTTTAGGTTCCTATTTTAACCTTATCATTTAGATTTAACATTAAGTTAGATAATTTTACTTTTACCGTGTCTTTTTGTGTCCTTACACTATAAGTTTAAAAAACTTACTATAACAAGCCAAAAGAACCCCAAGTTGTTTATTATTAATATATATAACCTTATCCAAGTCATTTGACCGAACCATAGATTTTTAGGAATACAATAACAATTAATAATATAATATTTGTTTTAAAAACTATTTTATGTAAATTTTGACACTATTTAGTAATTGATTTTTTTGAAAATCATAACAGAATGATTAATTATAATAAAGTTAATTAAATAAATACTAACATGTCATATTAACCTAGAAAATTAGTTTAATTCATAAAAAGTCTCAAATTACATTTATTTGGGTATTTATAACATCAATTATGTCAATATTTCATTAATAAGATAATCACTGCATCATATTTGTGTCATAAATAAATTAACTTATTTAAATTCTAAAAATTACAAATAAAATATAATTATGTAGGAAATATTTTTATATTTTTAATGAATATTTATAGTCTAATTTATATTATGTATAACCCTATATTAAAAATGCTTTATTTATTAAACATTGATTTTAACTATTTTGACCCTTCTTTAAATAAATTGATAATAAATGTCCTAATCTAATCCAAGTGGTCCTAAATGGTCATATTTTATTCCTAAGGTTGTTTTTGGTCAAATTACACTTATCCAATAGAATTAGAACATGTGTTAGGGTAATAATAATATCATTTTTACTCTTAATTACCCTATTTACTTTTAACCGGGGTAAATAAAAGTAAAAAGTTACTATTCACCAAAAATTATTTTCATCTCATTGAACCACATTTTAGTCCTTGATATTAATTGTGTCTCTTGGATTTTTGAAATTCTACTCACAGAAGTGGTAAAATTAAGTTTTATGAAAAATTCAGTTTTTTATCTACCACTTAGTGGTTTCACTATTCATCAAAAAATGACAGTTTCCAGAAAAAAACCAAAATTTCACCCTAGGCTAATTTCGATATTCCTATTCCAAAAATGAAGTCCATTTTGAAAAATAAAATTTATAAAATTTCAAAAAAGTGGTTATTACTATTCATAACAGCTAGTTTTAATAATATTTTAATAGCATATCATTGTTTAGTGAAACTCGGTATTGCGTACGACACAAGCTATCGAGGAAGACCACAATTGCGTGTAAAGCAAGACAAGCTAGTGTTGTGTGTAGTGAAATATTCCTTTGATGATTTATATAACATAAAAAAAAATATTTCTCATAAAATTCTCAGGTGTTACAGAATCCATTTTTCAAAATTCAAAACACAAAGTTAGCTAAAATTAATTTAAAAATTAATCCCATTGATTGAGTGAGAAGACTAGGTATTAAAGTGAAAACGTTTAAAAGATTGAAATGTTTTTACATCAAAATTCAATGTGAAAATTGCTTAAAATTACCTAAATTGGATTAAATGATATAAAACTTATATAATTATACTTTTAAAAAATTATAAATATAATCTAACACTATAGATTATTTATAATAAAAAGCTATTTTCAATTAAAAGCCAGTATTTTTCACTATTCATCAAAACTTGAAACTTATCAGAAAAATACCAAATGTTCAACCAAAATAAAATTTCAAATTCCTATTTCAAATAATAATCTAATCTTGTCAAATATAAATTATAAAAGTTTAAAAAAAATATTTGAAACAAATTCTCCATCAAAAGGCGGCAAAACTACATTTTAAAAAATATAGATTTTTATTAATAAAAGTTGGTTTATTTTTATATCATGTCTAGAAAACACATAACATTAATGTTGAAAATTCTATTGAACATATTATTTATAAATGTGATAATTTGGTTAATATTATTCATTCCCTCCAATTTGATGTCTAGGTTTTAATAATATTTTATTGTTCGTTTAAGTTGGGTGTTGTGTGCATCATAAGCTTTAGAAAATATTATCTTTAAAAAGATACATACCATAAAATATTTGGGTGTTACAGTGGAAGAACCAGGACTCAGAATTAGATGGTGCATACTAGAAAAAATTGGGGAAATCATCATAGGTAATTTGATGAAAGAAATAGTGATGTGATCATATCTTGGGTAATATTGTCTCAAGTAAGCATTGTCTTAGAGTTTCATGGATAATTATGAGCATTTAATTTAATTTCAATGGTTTATGAACAATATTACTAGAAATATGCTCAGAGGTTCATTGGGTGTTTGGAAAGGCAACACAACTGTTTGAAAAAAAATCATGATCTGAGTAGGCTAGGGGATGTTTCAATGTTCCACAAGACTTCTTGTGGAAGATAGGCTCTAATGTGTAGAGTTTGTAACATCTTGTGTTTTGGAGGTGTGGAAATTTTCAAATAAATTTAAGATTTTTATTTTGTGGGTGGTCCAAATCTTAAACTGAGCATAGAAATGTTGTTTCATGTGCTATAACGCTTAAAAGTGTTGTTTTTATGTCTGAAATAAAGAACAAAAGGTGGATTAGAGGTTTTGGGAATGTACTGAGGGTTTGGAATTTAAAATGAATGTTTTGGAAAAAGGAATCCTAGGCATACAGTTGGTGTGTGATTTGTGTTAACCATGCAACGCAACTATAAAACCTATTTTTATGGGAAAATGTTTTGGTTAACTATGTGAGGTGATTGATGAAACCCTAAAAAGTGGTGCAGAGGTTCTGGGAGACTCACACAGTTGGTGCATGACTTTTCAAATTCTAAGATGCAACTATTCAGGGTAGGAGTGCTTGGGGGCAGTAACTCTGCTTGGTTAGAACATGTTTTGTGAACCGTGAAATGAAACTATGGAACTTTTTGGTGCTTTGGATAGTGGAAACACATGGTTGGCACACAATTTTACTAACCATGCACCTCTTAAAAATGAGGAAATTACCATTTTCCCCCTCAATCCTTAAAAAGGTTTCACCCGTTTTTCTTCCATGTTTCACCTAGGAGGTACCTCCACATGTGTATCCTCCCCCCAATTTTCCATGGGTTTATTCTCCCTTATTCATTTTATAAATCAAATTTCATTGGTAATGTTTGAAGTGTGACAATGAGTCGAAAAATCCAATTACTTCCTTTATTTACTTTATTCTCCCTTAGATTTGTTATCATTTTGTGAGCTGATATGCTCTATCTTTTGGTAATTTTCTTAGTTATTTGTTTTCTCTCATTTAAGATAAAATCAAAGACTGATAATAGACGAGAGAATCTTTTTAAGAATAAGGTATGTGGTCCATATTCCTTTCCCTTAAAGCTGCATCATTTATAAAATGTGCTATTTTGCAGTGTGTTGTACTTTTAATGCACTGCATCCAAAATGTGAAATTTATTAAATAAATTACTAATACCATGAGTTAGTTATCCCTTAAAACCAAATTACACCTTTTTAGGTTATCAATATCAACTAAAACAACCCGTTAGGGTGTTTTGTTTTAAAATATCAGGATTATAATATTTTACTTACGCTTTAAATCACCTTTTGAGGTTTGTTGAATCATCCCTCATGAAAGAGATATTTAAAATTATATTAAACAAAATGGTTTAAAAACCATGCTATTTTTTATAATAAAACCAAATTTATGGTACACTTCCTTATATATTAAAAAGGGTTTAGTTAAATAGAGATATTTCAAAATGTGATATGGTTTGAATATTTCATTTATTCATCATGCACTTTTAGAAAACCACATTTAAATGTGGGTTTGACTTGTTAATGGTGATGGACTTGTTTAATTAATTAAATGGAAAATGAATGGTAAGACCATGCCATTTGGAAATTATTAAATTGTCTTAATGGTATGTATACTCACATGGTCCATGTTTATTTATTAAATGTAATGTGAATATTTGTTATAGTACACATTGAGTGATACTTGAATTCTGATATGGAATGATTTGGATGGGATCATAAAGGATATTTAATTAAATGATTATAAATAATTGAGTGGTGTTTGACATGATGCTCCAAATAATTTATATGAAAGTGATGGACATGATGTTCTTTATTATTATTTATTTAATTCATTACACATGGAATTCATAATTGTTTATTGAATTTTTGGAAAATATGTTACATATCCATTAATTATAATTATTGGACATGAAGTTTATTAAATAACTTTTTTCATTTTATAAGACATTCAAATTTCATTACCCTTTATTTATACTATTGGACATGTTGTTCCACATCATTATTAATTACTCGTAATTATTGGACATGAAATTCTACACCATTTATTGAATGGGGTTGAACCTGATTCTATACATCCCCTTAGTTAGATGATTGGTCTAATGCCTTTATTTTTAAAAAATGATACCCTTTATGTATATATTTTTTCATGGATTATTTGGTTGTATACCATGGGCAACAGGTCTATTCATAATAAATATAAATGTTCTGAGACATTTCTGTTCTAGTCGAAGCAGGTAGAGTTGACCAGGTGTCCCATGAGGCACCTGCACTGAAAAGTTTACCATTTATTTCACTACCTTAATATTATACCTACACATTATTTCATTTTATACTTATGTAATGGATTTCATTATACACCATTGGTGTTAGAAAATTTAGTTTTACTCACACCTTGTTAGATCCTCTATTTAGTACACGGAAAGACCTCATGCATGCACATATAGATTAGGGTGTGAACCTAGATATGGATAACTAACATTATATACTAGGATGAAGTATGGTATAATAGTACCAAGTTAGTTATCATGATGCTTGTGGAGTTTATTATTTGTTATTTTGTTATTTTTGTATAGCATGTATTATGTTTTATACCTTCTATCTAATATTTTACAATATCTTGTGATCATATTTTTTATATGATATTGGTTGTGGAATTATATGGTTATTATTATTTGGATTATTTACTTATTCTTAATTTAATTAATTTATGCTTCCAATTTTCTTACAACTAATCTAGTGGGTATAGTCTTCCCACAGTACCACCTTTAGATGCTCATTGTTACTTGGAAGCCTCTAGAATATGAGGAGGCATTCTTGAGACTAGGTGGAACTTAGGTTTTATTACTTATTAGTGAATCAAACCCAGGATATTATATCAAATCTAAATCAACACCCACCAATGATATGGCATATACTCAGAATCATTATAATCATCTATAGTCCCCATTAGCCTCCAAGGAAAAGCCATAGTGCCATCACTCTAGAGAAATGGGATAAATATTTTCTCATTTCAAATATCATCCTTGGTATGTCCATTCACCCAACCTATAGTCAAACTACCTAGGGTATATCCACCTATTTATTATACACTATTGGTGGAGGAACAACACCCCATGCTCATCTAAACCATCTAGAAGCCTTTAATGGTATCTCAAGGGCACATAATGACCTACTGGGGAGAATCACTCCAACCCATCACATTCCTCTACTCAAGGGTCATCTAGGAACCTTTAATAGGGCACAATACATTCAATTAATTCATCCATGTTCTCACCCATTAGGGTTTATGTATAAAAATTAATATAATTATAATTATTCTCTCATTCCCTTAGCATCAACGACATCCATCCAGTATACAAGGGTCCATCACGGTTCTTAGAACATTTTTCATTTTTTTCATTTACTTTTTATTATAGTTATATTATTTATATAATTTAAAGATGTTTTATAACCCATAATGGATATATCACATATCACATTCTATAAATAAATTGCATATATCATGGGGGAAGACACAAGGACCACCTACCTAAAATACAGTTATTCCCTTTAATGCGCAACCCAAAAACTATTTCTTGAGCCCATCCAAGAAGCATGAACACTCATACGATCTACCAATAACTTATCTCAAACCATAAAATCCAATGAATTTAATTATAAACATTTATAATTAATTATAAAAATTAATTAAAATTGAATAACACATAAAAACTCACTAGGCGACATCCTCTCACCAAAAAATTAAGAAAAAGGGTGTGGTCCACTCTTGACTTGCACCTAAACCTAACCCATTAAATACCATATAATGTAGTATGATTCATTGTCTATATTCACTTAATTTAGGAAAAATACCTAAGAAAATTTACATGGGGACATTCCTCAACTAAAATTATATATGAAAAAACATAGAAATACTTCTAGGGTTACCATTAACTATACTAAGAAAAATCCCCATTAAGAGGGATTATTTCAACCATGATTTAGTGTAAATAATTGATAAAACTTAACTAAAATCATTTGATATAAGAAATCATTTAATTGAAAAAAATAAGAGGAAGGTGGTAGATGGGCATTCCATGAATCACCATCGAATCATATTAAAAAAATCCCTTTATATGAGGTATCAAATGGAATAAAAGGGAGAGGGATATCTGGCTAAATGAACCCTCCACAAATCTCATATCCCCAAGAAAATAAAAGGGGTGAAAAGTAAATTAAAATCCTTACCTCTGTTACAAAAACTAGGTTAGTGTAAGGTTTATACGGTTAATCACAATACCATATCAATAAGACCTAGGGTTTTGTAACCAAAACTATGGGGGGGGGGGGTCAATGTTGGGAATTTCATGGATTGTAATGTGGATGAGACGTTTCTATGTAAAAAAATGGGTGGGGATCTTACAGTGTAACCCCTTGGTTATGGCACTAGAGGGCTTCCTTGGATGCTAGTTGCAACATGGAGTGAGGCTCTACATTATATCCCACCATGTAATTCAATGGCGTGGCCTCCTCAACTATAGTGTAACTGATCCCTAAGAGGAAGAGCTAACCCAATAACCCTCCTCCTCTCCATAATGGTGTAGCCCCTTAGGATACACTATGGTATTCCTTGACCAAGATAAATCCACACTATTGAATGGCCTCTAGGTTGTTGTGTAGTCACCCATGAAGGGGTCAGACACCCAAACTCGGATAGTATCCTCACCATTACGATAAGAAAATATAACTGTTGGAATAATAATATGGTCATTATAATAGTATTCTTACAATTGAAATAGTAAAATATCAATTATGGTAAATGATTAATTAAATTTACAAGAAATGTTTATAATTAATTAAATATGTAAATAAAATTTTCAAAATACCAGAAAATAATAAATTTATCAATGTAACAAAATATATTTATATGTGTGCATTTTTAGTCCAACATATTTTGTAATATTTTATAAAATAATGGCTCAAATAAAATAATTATATATTAAGATTAATAAATTTACTGATTTATCTTTAAAAAATAAATTTTAAATTTGGAATAAATATAGAAAAATTATATTAGAGTGTATTTTTTGTTCTTTTTGTAAAATATTGAATTATTGGTGAATAGTGAAATATGATAAAGTAATGTATTTTATATTATATGTTGAATACATGATTTATTGCATACTAGATGATGTGTGAAACCATTATATAAGCCTCAAATTCATGAACTATTATATAAAGTCATGATAATCATTAATATTATTATTCTTGAGGGAAAAAATAAACCATTGAATATTTTAACCTAAAACACTCCTCTCCTATACTTATAAATATCACCCCTCAACATGAAACCCCCCCTCACACCATAAGAATATTATATTGTCTAAATTATTATGAAATACAACCCCAAATCTCTTATACATGTTATTAATTCCCCATTACAACCAAAATACCAATCTTAGAAGGATTAAGATAATTTCCAAGGAATCCACATCAAAGAGAGAAAAGAAGTCTTTCATTTCTTACACTTTACAATTTCATTACCTTATTACTTCCACCTAATCATTATAATTTTCAAAAAATAATAATTTAATAATATAATTAAAAATATAATTCAACTATAATATGAGTTATATCATTATATAATTCATAAAATAATTTATTATTTGTATTTATAACTCTAGTTCCATTATGGTTGGTATTAACTGCCTATATAGATGATGTTATACAACATCTATTAACGCATTACATAGATGGATTTAAAAATTTATTTAATGAATTAATATAATATTAATTAATTAATTAATAGTTTAAAAGGATTAATAATTAATTATATCAATGATAATAACAATAAATGATAATGTCTATTTTGACATCCCAAAATAGGTGTATCGAGCCCCCTTTCATGATTAAAAGTTATTTTGAACCATCTATGGAACTATGAAACTTTTGTTCTATAAGAAAGATAAATACATACATCTAAACTTATAAATATCATTGAACTATTTGAAAACACCTTTTACCATTATTAACATACCAAATAAGTTCTGGAAAAGTTTACTAAATAACACTATGTGGTTGAAATGAGCAACAATAATGTAATGAATGAATGAAATGTGTTAAATAAATGGGACTTAATATATTAAATATACAACAATAAGGTTATATATAATTCAATTAAATTATATAATTTAATAAATCATCAATTTAATGGAGCATCTAAATGATTCAGGACTTGAGGTAAGGGAACTTTTCCACTTATCTTTATCATGTAGTTTATACTCTCTCTCTATATGTATTTTCCTACTACATTTAATTTATATTTTTAATAAATATATCATTTTTGTGAAAAATATTTTAGTTATCACTTCCAATAGTTATGATATGATTTTCTTTTTAGTTCCATTTTTATATTTTCTTTAAATAAAACCCAATAAAGGGAACATTTATAAATCTTCATATTTTCAAGATATTATTATAAATATTATCACCTTAAATTTATATTTAAAATAATAAATTTTACATAAAATATTATAATTCATTTTGGGTTTTGGAAAAATAAAATCATATTCCTCTATTCCATTAAATGTTTTGTTTACCCATCTTTCCTATTTTTTTGTTAAGAGGGTTTTTAACTCTTTAGGAACCTTTCACTATTTTTCTAAAACTCATTAAAAATTATTCATTTCATAGTTTAATTTATTATTTAAAATTTGGAATTTAAATAACTTAAATAAAACATTAATACCAAATTCACATTTTTAAAATTTATTAAGGGGTTTATTATTTCAATATTTTCATTTTAATCACTCTCCTTTATATTTTAAATGTATTCCATATCATTCACACTATTTTATGGATTTTATATTATTCACATGATCATATACCATTTACATTATATGGTTTAAATATCTAATATTTAATAATTTATATTGATGAGTGTTTACCTTGAATGTTATCCTATTAATCTGGATAAGGAAATATTTGTAATCTATATACATTTTATTTCAATATAGATAATTATTGATTATGTATCCATGTTCGTATAAAATGTTCCTTAGGGAAAAATATGTATTGTGTTGTTTATCTAGTTATTATTTTATTATGATGAATTAATTGGAAATAATAATTAATGGATGGTTACTATATTTATATATCACCTCAATGCATCAGTGGTCCATATGAAACAAACTGGAATAAGGTAACATGATCATTTTTACTCTTTATTTATGATTTCTTAGTCGATGATTTGAAGGTATGATTATGATGTCCAAAAATGTGCATTATATCACCATGATAATATTTATTTTTACCCATGTGATTATTTATTTTCTTTTTTATTTCAACCATGGATATATTATGATCAAATTTTTAGTTATATATCATTATTTAATCATTCATTTTTACCATATAATGTATGGATAATTGATGTTTTGATAGAATTTTTACACTAATACTTACTGATCATTTGAACTCACCTGTTTCTATTATTTATACTTTTCTATAAGAAACCAAGGAGACTACTTCGACTGATCTATTGATAAAAAACTATGAAAAATAATATTTCATGTGTTATAATAATGATACCCATGTGTTTTATTAATGTTTTATGCATATATTATCCCGAGACTACTAAAATTTGGATCCTGTTTACCAACATATGACCAGTGCTGAATCATGCCCGTTCTGCCCAAATATTCCTGAAACTCCTTGGCATGAAATCATGCACTGCTCGGGAGCCAAGGAATTTGGAATAAATGGGGCTCGGCTTTGGATGCTTCACCAGACAATGCCCCTGACCTCCCTGATCTTCTGATGCGCTGGTGTTCCTCTCTTTCATCGGTTAATTCAAGAACTCATTGCACCCTGGCCTGGATCATTTGGGTTCGACGCAACGATTTGATTTTCCACCATGTCCATAAGCCCCCCGAGTTCTGGATTGAACGAGCCAATTCACAGATTAAGGGATGGAAGGACCGCAATGGAAACCATTTTCCAGACGTTACCCCCTCTTGCCCCCCTCATTAGACCCCCCCAAAGGAAAGGAGTCTTAAGCTCAATGTGGACGCTTCTCTCCCCAAGTATGAGCCTATTCCTCTCGGCCTCCTGGCTCGAAATCATCTGGGGAAGATCATTGCAGCAAAATATGAACCACATCATGCCTTCTGGGAACCTGCAATTGCTGAGGCCTATGCCATTCTTGAAGGGATGATGCTTACTATGGAATGTGGATGGGATGATATCAACATCAAGTTGGACTGCCTTTCGGTTATCAATGCCATTAACCACAATGACGCTGAAATTCATGCCTTTGGCTTCATCGTCAGGAGAATATTCTCGCTACGCCAAAGCTTCTATTATTGCACCTT
The DNA here is from genome assembly GCA_963277665.1 of Viscum album. Taxonomy (NCBI): domain Eukaryota; kingdom Viridiplantae; phylum Streptophyta; class Magnoliopsida; order Santalales; family Viscaceae; genus Viscum; species Viscum album. The sequence goes on along the minus strand of OY728153.1, from coordinate 1,348,738,315 downwards.
CTCCTTTACCAAAAGAGAAATAAATAATGCGGCCCATTAGCTGGCGGCCTCAGGCCCCTTCGATGTTAACCAACTATGGCTGGACAACTTCCCTTCTTGGATCTGCTTATGTATTGCTGCCGATATTCGTCATTAATGTTATCCTCCTTTCTTTTAAATTTTTTATATATAAATCTATATAATATTTATGGAATGATAGAGATTAATTTAAGACTAAAGAATATAAGTTTTATAGAATGATTCATAATTCTTATCATTATACAAAATATAATTAGAAATTTTCCTTTATCTAGAAATGACACATAATGGGAGGATTTGAAACAATGTTAATACTCGTAACTAATGTATGGATTTTTCTACTGATCAAACCAATGAAACTAGTGTTTGATCTGAGAAAATTATCATTATACTGGGGAAGTTGACTTAGTTTATAATGAATTACCTTTCTTATATAGTTATACTTTCTACCCCTTTAATAATTTGTAACCATATTTAATCATTTTATGAGGTTGAAATCCCAATATTTCAATGGAAAAACTAATCCAAATGTCAAAAAGAAATGTATAAATTCTTTATAAAAGAAATTATTTCCTTTGGGATATAATGTAAAGGGGAAGGTTATTTATACTAAAAAACATTTAAAGAGATATGTTGATCAATAGTTGTCATTTATTCTAAGAAGGATAAAGAGATATAAAGAATGTATTAGGGTGATTTAAAGGAATTATTCTCTAAGAAAAATTTTCTTAAGGAGAAACAATATAAAATGAAAATAAAATTCATAAATTTCCTATAAAAGGTGGAATAAAATATTGCTGAGTATGAGGAAAATATTACAATGTTGGAAAGACATGTTGTGGACTATGTATACAAGATTGACCACTTATTTTATGGGATAAATCCAATCCTTTCAAGGGAATTATTCTCTCAAAAAAATTCTAATATGAGGAAATAGTGAAAGTTATAAGAGGACTTAGAAATTTCTTTCCATGTACTACATTTTCAAAGTAAAGTAATAGAAGAAGTGCATAGATGAGAAAATAAATTTAGTAAATAAATAAATGGAAATTTATAATTTTAAACATTTAATTTTTATAGGAGGAAATTATCAAAAGATTACTTGAAGGGCTTATGAGTTTGTTATAAGTGGGATGATAAATTCCATTAAGATCATGAGTGAAAATTGAATAGAGAAAATATCAATCTTCAATGGTTCAATTATAAGGAAAAGGGGAATTATTCTGATCAATTCTCAAATCTTTAAGGGAATCTACCTTATATGAGTCTATATAAGAATGTTTGGGCTTATAAATTTACTATAGAAGAGTTTGAGGTACCAAATTATGTGATTATGGGTACTTTTATTATAAAAAAAATGTTAACTAATACATTATTTCATTCAAGATCCATGTACTCTTTTATATATTGATATTCTTACTAATTAATTGAATTATCTTTTGATTCACTTAGGAAAAAGTTTTCTATTAAAAATTTGAGTGAAAATATTATTGAAAAATTATATTTTAGACTGTATTTATTAAAATGAATGGTGGTTCTCTAGTTATAAACCTAGTTATTATACTAGTGGTAATATTTGACATGATTATTAGGACTAATTGGTTACCAAATTATATTATGATTATTTCTGTATTAGAGAAAAATATTTCTATTTTTGTAGTGTGAATAAAATCCTTTATTTTCGTAGGATAGGATTCATTATCTAATACATGTAAAGAACTGCCTCTAGTGGCCCATATTAATTGAAATTAATGTAGAGAAGTAAGATCATATTCAATTTAAAAAAGGAAATTATATCATAATAATTGAATATTTATTGATTTATAAATATTATATTTATGTTTTCCCATAAATAAGTACTTGTATATACACCTTATTGTGAATTTGAATTCTCTATTGACTTTATCACTGATGTAAAGACTATATCTAAACCACAATTATTGAATAGATCTAACTGAATTGGCGTCACTAAAGAAACAACTTTATGAGTTGTATGGTAAGGTATTAATACTCTATAGTGTATTCCCATGGGTAGAGAATATTCTATTTTAAAGGAATAAGTATGCATCTTTGAGGATATACATTGACTATACAGAAATCAATGGTATTTCTATTAATAATATATATAATTTTCTATGCATTGAATATCTATTTGATCAACTTGAAGGATCTAAATACTTCTCAATGATTTACCTTCATTATAGTTATCATAAATTAATAATTAACAAATATTATATATTAAAATAGTATTTATTAAAAAGTACATGAATTATGAGTTCACAATAATTCCTTTGGGTTAATAAATGCACCAACTATATTTATATATTTAATGAATAATTTATTCAAGGATTATTTTGATATATTTTTTGTGGTGTTTTTAAATGTTATAATTATATAATATAAAATATATTAATATCATGATAACCCAATAAAATATTTCTATAGAACCTTAGAGAGAATGCATTATATGCGAGATTCTGTATTTGTAAATTTTGTTTTCAACAAGTTTCTTTCTTTGGATATGTTATCTTGAAGGGTAGAATATCCATTGACCCTTCATTATTATGTTAGTTGAGAAATTAAAATATCCAATGAATATTATTGAAATATATAGTTTCCATGACCTAGATAGTAATATTTGTAATTTTTTAAATATTTTCCTAATTAGAAAACCTGTTGAAAAATTTTACATATAAATGGGTCGAATTAAAATTGTCTTAGAAATGTGAATAATTTTTTGAGTAAATAACTAATATATTTATATATTCCTAAGTATTAAATTTATCATTGGTAAATGAATGATTTTGGATATATAGTGATCCATCAAGGAAAGGAATGGGGTGTTTCCTTATAAAAATGCTAAAGTTATTTCTTATGTATCACAATGATTAAATATTGATAAATAAAATTATATAACTCATTATCTTAAGATGTAAGATATATTTTATTCATTGAAGATATAGAGAAAATATATTTAGGATGAATGATGTCATATATATTAATATCATATGATTTTAAAGTATATATTCTCTCCGAAAGAGCATAACATGAGACAAATTTGACAGATAGAACAACTCAAGGGCTATAACATTGCAATACAATACCATCTTGGGAAGTAAAATAAGGTGGAATATTCCTTGAGTAATAAGGATCATAGAGTTTTAGCCATTATGAGGATCAATAAATGTACAATAATAATTAATTTAGTGAATATATTCATGAAAATTATTAGGGAATGGGAAACCTCATTCCATTTCCATGTAATTATCAAACTATACCTACTAAATATGATAAGGAAGTATCTAAAAAATGAATTGGGTATAAAAAATAAGTTTAAATACATACAATATTTGAGATTTATAGAATTTTATTATGATGATGGTGTTTTAAAATTTGGCAAGAGGCTTTGAAAAACATCAATATTGGATCTAAAAACAAAATTAATAGAAAAATATCATAGCTCAAATTTCTCAATATACCCTTATAGCATTGAGATGTATAGGTTTTTTAGAGACTATTTGTTATTGGATAACATAAAGTGAGAAATTTATAAATATGTATCAAGATTATTGATATGCTAAAAAGTAAAGTCAGTGAGAAAACTTATAAATTGTTTCATGCAACCTCTTCCTATACAAATGTGGAAATAGGACAATATAACAACATATTTTATTACTGGGATTACTTAGACATCAAATAGGAATGATGCAATGTGGATTATTATGTATCACCATGCAAGGTATATAAATTTCCCAGAAATAAGGGAGGATCTACCCAATAATAATCTTTTATAGCTCTATATTACTGATGTTGTAAGGATTTATAGTTCTCCACTATCAATTAATTCTGATATAGTCCCTCTTATTTCATCAAAATACAATAAGAGTCTCAAAATTTATTTAAACACTGATATATGCTTGAGAGATTCCTATCATCCCCAAACATATTGGAAGTAGAAAAGGATTGTCAAAAAATCAGTGTATATATTAGGGTTATGATAAATTTACATCCAAGGGATTTAAATATAGTACATAACTTTAATGAAATTTTCATACAATAACAGATTTTATTCATTAATTCAAATAACATTAAATGCATATTTGCATGGGAAACGATTTCATACTCCAACCTACTAGGTTTAAGTAGAGGAAATGTTGTTAGTTTGTTCATAACTCATCGAGGAGACATCTAAGAAAGTATGATCTATACAAAATCTTATCATGATGTAATAATGTAGACAAAAAAGATATGCTAATAATGAGAGGAAATACATGGAATTACAAGTATAATATTAATTCTTCTTGAATATATATCCATAGGGGGGATTTATATGGTCTAAAAAGAATGGGAAGCTAATTACAAGGTGAATTAGTTCTTTTTTGATTTTTTGAAATAATTAGATATATGCGTTATCATTTTTATATGCCACCCAACCTCACTAAATTTTATAACATCTTCCATGCCTCACAATTATGGATGTACTTTCATGCCCTAACACATGTACTCTCCAATAAGGAAATTGAGACCAATCATGACTTTTATTATAATGAATGTTCTATCAAATTTATTTATAATAGTGATAAAATGTTTTAGAGTCAAAAATAATTGACGGTGAAAGTACTTCATAGGAATTGTAAGTTGAAGGAAGAAATGTGGGATCCTGATGAAGAAATGAGGAGGAATTACCCAAATTTTTTCAAGGATACCAAAAATTTAAAGGAATAAATTATTTATGGGGGTGTAAGACCTGAGATCCTTATGTAGATATTTTCTTACAACACATATATTTTGATTTCATCATAGTAGTATAACATGACTATAAAATTAATTTAAATAGCATAGTTATGTTTTTTAATGTTATATAAAATATATAAATACACTCCGTAAAATTTAAAATAGAATAATGGGATAATAAAAATAGGTAAATAATAAACCCAAAACTTGATATTCTCAAATGTTGTGATCCCTAAATATTATAATTAATGCAAATAACACTATAAAAAAGAAACATAAAATTGGTAATATATTCATCATTTTAAAATATAAAAATATAAAACATTCAGATGAATTTTAGTTAATGAATTATAAATAAAATAATAAGTATTTATATAAAGTATAATCTTTTTATAACCTTTTTAAATAAGAGAGATAACAATTAGAAATATGACAATTGGAATAGTAATCTGGCCATTAGAATAGTAACTTTACCATTAGAATAGTAAACTAACATCAGAGTAAATAAGTAATTAACTTTCTAAATAATTTTTATCAATAATTAAATAATTAAATAAAATTATCAAATACCATTGAATTATCACTCAATCAATGTAACAAAAAGTAAGTCTATTTGTACATTTTCAGAAAAATAAATCTATATTATTTAATAATACATTAGTTTTAATACAATATTTAAATAATAAAATTCCATAATATACTTATTTGTTTTCAAAAAATGTTTTTTATTTTTTAAATACAACATTGAAATTATCTTAGGGTGATTTTATTGTATTTTTTTTGAAAATTTTGAATTTTTGGTGAATAGTGAAATACAATAGTCTGATATTTAACATTATAAGTTTAATACAAGAATAACTGCAAACAAGATAATGTAATAAACCATTATATATTAATCACATGATTAAATTATTTTATATAGTCACAAGAATCATTATTATTTGTAGTCTTGTGTAAAAATAATAAACTAAGTAACATTTTATTCTAAAATACCCCTCTCATCCACTTATAAATATCACGCCTGCCCACCCCACATTCTATCACAACATGATCTTTTTATCTTTCATAAAGTATTCCAAAATATCTCTCAAACATTCTTAGAAATTTTTTAAAATAATTGGTCTAATGAAAAGTACAATCTAAGAAGTATTTAGGTGAAGTATAAGGGAGCCACATCAAAGAGAGAAAGTAAGTCTTTTATTTCTTACACCGTTAAATTTCATTCACTTATTACTTTCACCTACAATATCAAATTTTTTCAAAAAATTAATTTAATAATATAATTAATAATATAATTATAATTTAATATGATTTATATCTTTATATAATTCATAAATTCTATTTTTATAGTTGTTTATAACACTCATCCCATCTTGGTCAGTTTTAACCACCTATATTGATGATATTATAAAACATATTTCACTATATTAAAATATTGGATTTAATTTTTTTTAATGAATGAATATATATATTATGTCATGATTAATATTTTTTAAATAAACATTATTCATTATTTTAATGATAATAATTATAATAGATCATGTCCATTTTAACCACCCCAATCAAGCATACTGAGACACCTTTCTTGATTTGAAACTATTATAGACCATCTATTGAAATATATAAATTTTGGGCTAATAAAATGATAAATAATCCATATCTATAAACGTTTTTAGACAATGGATATATTTGAAATAACCTTTTACCATTATGAATGTACAAAATCATTTTTGGAGTAATTGTCTAGGAAACCCCAAGTGGTTGACATAACAATAATAATGTAATAAATGAATGATATATGTTAATAAAAGTAATTTAATATATGAAAAAAATAAAAGGTTCATATATAATGAAATTAACATATGTAATTTAATAATTCAAGAGGTTAATAGATCGTTCAAGTGATCTAGGACTTGAGGTAAGGGGACTTTTCCACTTATCTTTGTCATATGTTTATACTCTCTTTATCTCTAACACTTTTACTCCTCCATTTCATTTATATTATGAATAATTGTCTCCATAATGATAACTATTTCATTTATTCCTTCATTTATTTGGAAAATTCTTTTCTTTTTTAGTTTTTCTTTTTTATTTATTCATTAAATCAAACCTAGTGAAGGAATAATTTCTACTTCTTCATACATTTCAAGATATACTATTAGAAAAACCATTACCTTACATTATATCTCCAAAAAATCCATTTTTTGACATGAAATATTATAGTTTATTTTTTAGTTTTGGAAAAATAAAACCATTTTCCATTAAAATAGTTATTTTACCCACTTCTAGTGTTTTTGGTAATGGTGTTTTTTCTATTTGAGACCCACTCTCTTTTCATCTAAAAACCATTAATTTTTTTTGCTCCAAAATTTTCATTTCTAGTTTTTTAGGATATAGATAAATCAAATAAAATATTAATACCAAAGGAACAATTTATAAAATTCATAAGGGTATTCATGTCATAATATTTTTCTTTTAATAATTTTCTCTCTTTTTTTTATTTTTGATGTTTGAAAAACCATTCCCAGTATTTCTATAAATTTTTTATTATTTACTTGACCATATCAATTAAAATGATTTTTTATAGAATGAAGGGTGTTTACCTAAAATGTTAACATACTTATTTGACTTGTGAAATGTTGATAATCCATTAATAATTATTGTAATATGGATAAATATTGTTTTTGTATCCATGTTCATATAAATTTTTTTGTAGATAAAATTCCATATTATATTATTTATCCATTTATTCTTTTCATACGACTAATACATTGAACAAAGTAAGAGATGGGTAGGATCAAAAATTATATATCCCATCAATACATCAGTTGATATGATTAGACAAACTAAAATGGGTAATGGGAGCATCATTACCCTTTATTTAACATTTCATAGCCAATTCATTGGAAGTGTGGTTATAATTTCTAGAATTACTCATTTCATTGCCACGAGATTATTTATTTTCATATATGATATAATTTATTTCCATTATTATGTATTCCATTTTTATATATTACACTCATGTTTTTAGTCATATAAAATTATTTTATCATTTATTCTCGATATATTACATATGAATTATTGATATTATGATATCCTATATTGTAAATTTCCACTTAATGAGCATCTAAGATCACCTCTTTCTATTTGTTACACTATTTACTAGGAAACCAAGAAGACCTACATGAATGATATAATGATAAAAAATAAGTAATAATGATATTTCATGCATTTTAATAATATTACCCATGTATTTTATTAATGTGTTTTGTATGTTGTCTACAAAGACTACAAAAAAGTGGATCTTGTGTATTTATATCATTGTATTGTATAAAAATTTAAGGAATGACCAGTAACTCTGGGTAGCTAGCATCGAGGTGTTACATTTAATGAAATTCCATTGTATTAAAAAATGTAATACAAGGAAGAAGGATAAATGGTAAGCTTTGACTTCATTCATATTATATATTGAATGAAATCTTTATATTTTTAAATATTATGTAGTATATACAACCCATAGTTCAAAATCTTTTATCCTCATATTAGAACCATGTTTTTTGAATGATTAAAAAGGAAATTTAATCTTTTAGGTGGTAATTAAGTGAACATTATTATATTAGATATAGGTGATTACTATATATCAAGTCCTAGTGGATTGATTAATATATTCGATTAATATTATTTTGTGAAATTCACAATCAATAATGTAATTTTATAACTAATTTTAGTATCATAAGGTTTTTATTTAATTTTTATAAATAAATTTTGTTTAATTTACTGTTATAAAATTATTTGTGATATTGAACATTTTAATAATAGTTTTTATATACTATAATTAGAAAATATAGTGTTATAAATAATTAATTAATAAAATTCATTTAATATATATTATAACAAGTTGTGGAATTGTCATTTTGGACATGTGAACCATAAGTATTTGAGAACATTACACCAAGAAGGGTATGTAAACTCTTTTGGGTCAAAACTCATTCATATTTGTTATGATTTTTTATTAGGAAAAATAAAAAAGGAAAAAATATTGGTGAAGGTGAGATATCCATAAATATTCTTGATTTAATCTATATTGATGTATATATACAACTCCTAGAAGAATATAGTGTTGGATTTTCATACTTAATGAATTTTATTAATGAAACCAATATATATAAATATGTCTATGTGATAATTAAAAAAATAATATTTATTTTATATATTTAAGGAATATAGAAGGGAAGTCAAGAATAAACAAGTTAAGAAGATAAATAATGAAAAAACAGATTTTTTAGAAGAACATAACTAAGAAATCATAAATTTTCTGAGAGTGTGGGATAATATCCTAAATAAATTTCTCTTTATACACCTCAATGTAATGGTTTAGGTTAAAAGAGAAATCACATATTTTTATACATGGTGAGATCAATGATGATTCATTCAATTATTTCATTATCCTTTTTGGGATATCCACTATATGTTTTAAAATACACACTCAATTGTGTGATAAATAAGAGGGAAGTAGGGTAAAATAAAATTTTCTTATATGAGAAGAAACCTCGAATATTTTATATGTCGAGTCAAAAGTTTATTTTTGACCTTTCCATTCCTTTTAACCTTTTTTGGAAATCAAAAACTCACTCTTAAATACATAATATCTAATAATTTTATATCCAAAGTATTTTTATAATTTTTTTATAGAAAACTTATTATTTTATGATACTTTGAAAAAGTTTTAAAGTATTCCTAAATTTACATTACAATAATCCAAATTAGAATAAATATTATTATGATTATATTCACCTTATAAAATATATTTAAAGTCTTTTTTTCATATATTCATACTAAAAAAATTCTTTTTCAGATTTGACATCGGATCCGATATCATAATATTTTTACTCATTATTGTAATAACATTATACAAGTAAATCCATCTGATTAACAGTACATTGAATTGACCTCTATTTAATTCTGAACATGGAAAAATGTTTTATCATATTGGAAATTTTACTCTTAACCCTGTAATGATAAAATGATGTTGTTCTTTCTGTTATGAATTGCATGATACAAAAAGATGTCTTACTTTTAGTTACAATATGACCGTTGAAGTGCTAGGTGTCTAGGTCCCTCAAAAAATCTTAGAGGAAATTTGACCCTTGGAGATTAAGATGACTATTGGGATGAATTCCTATAAATAATAGGTCATTTGAAGATATTATAACAAGAAATAATTTGATACACTGTGTGAGAGATGTACTAATTTTTTTCTGTGTGTGAGAGCTTTGATGCTTACAAGTTGTGAACTACTTGTTCCATACACCAGTAACCTTCTAGAGTTCATTTTTCTTTGTGCGACACTGATCATTATGATTATTATTTAGGGATTCCAAGGATAAGAAGATATAATTTTTTAGCTTGATCGAGGTATTGTGGGGATAGCAAGAAAAAATTGGATCCATCGGATCGAGGGATTCTAGGGATTGGAAGATAGAGGATCTAATCACCTTCATAATCAAGGATTTCCTAGGATAGGCAGACAAATACTGATCATTTAATTGAGATATTACCCTAGTGATGGTAAGATAAAATTTCTTGAAATTATAAATCAAGATACCTTTATCCTAGGTTTTTGGGTTTAAATAATTCCATTCATTTACTTTTATTTCATTTCCACTCCATTTATAATAGAAATTGATTTATTTAATATTTCGATTTGTATTACATTTATCATAATTACATTAATTATTTTACAATTTTTTACACTATATTATATTATAATTATATTTTTTGTGATTACGATTACTTCATTTAATTTGTATGATTCTAAATGATATATGATTGAATCATTATTTTGTATTACTTTGATCATTGTAACCATTGTGATTATGATAATAAGCATGCTTAATATAATAAAATAATTTCTACTATGAGTATGATTAATTTATAAATATGAAACGAGGAATAAATATCGAAATCAAATTGATTAGGATATCATTTATCAAAGGATCCAAAGGCCTAGTTTGATTATTGTTTGAATACTTAAGAGGTTTGGTGAATTTAATTAGTTCAAATTAATTTAAACTAAATTAATTTTAATATTAAAAAAATTAAACTTAAAATTCATCCCCTTCAACATTTACCAGTCAGGATTCAAGTATCATTGAGAGGGGAAGGGGGTGAATCTGTGATATCTTTTTACTTTTAAATTTTATCACTTATACAACAACCATTGCCTCATGTTGAATATTTTCTTCCCCAATGAACACAATACAAACAAACATTCACAGGAACACAAGAATTTACAAGGTTCACTACTCAACACGAGTAACTACGTCCTTAGTATATTTTGGAAACAATCTAATACCACACAATCCACTAGAAAAAATCCTTTTGGGTGGAATAAAATGAGAAGGATGTGCCCTTACAGTCGTGTAGCACTTCGAAAAAAAATCCAATATTGGGTTTGCTTCTTCTAGCACAAAATATTTAAATTCAATGTTTTGGTGCTTCTTTATCAGCTTTCTCAAATTTGATCTTTTAAAAAATTATTCTCTTTTCTACCCAAAAGCTGGTAGTAACTTCCTTGAGTCCTCCTTGAACCTTCCTGTCTTTTCTACGAACTACCTATATCCTCTGTTAACTAATTTGCACCGTGTATCGCGAGTGCTTCATGAACTAATTATTCTTATATATAATGTCTCTAATACACATACCACCAATGCTCAGCATACCACTTATTCTCAATGTACTACAAATTCCATATGAACTAAGGATTCTCTGTGTACCGCCCCTACACCATGAACAACTTTTTCTTTTTGAGCCGCTTTCCCTTCTAAGTACTTCCTCTTCCTTTGTGAACTATTTCTACTTCTGCAAACTATCTTGTAACATCCCACCCCATATCATTGGTTTGATAGGGTAGTGAAATGATAATTGTCCTTAAGATACATCCCCAAGGCACCAAAGGATAGAAATAAATGCTGAAGGGTTTTAATATAATTGGGGGATGATTTACCCTTTAAGAATGAAAAAATAACCATAAATACAAACCAAAAAAACCTCTATATGATGAATGATAACAAAATTGAAAACTAATTATTTCATTTATAACCAAGGTACCACAATAGAAGATGAAAGAGACAAGACTCCAAGATAGTACAATACTCCATGCTTCACATGCTCCATGCTTAAACTTCATCAAACATCACAAGTATCATGAAGTAATGCTAAAAATGTGTGATACTTTACCTTTCCCCACATCACGATAGATGACTTCTGAAAAATCACCAAAGTTCCAAAGAATGGGTTCGTACTAAAACTCAGTAGGGTTTCCCCAATGAATTCCCTACTCACACCACTTGTATAGAATAGTTATCACCATTTCTCAAAACAGTTTATAACTAAATATAAACAACTTCAAAAACTGTTTATAACTCAATATAAATAAGTGCTATAAAATCCAATTTTTTTAGAAAAAGATATTTTAATGAAACAACCAAACTATGCTCTAAAACCATTTCACAAGTTTTATTTGGCATAACAAATACCTTCCACATATTCACACTACCATCCAGGCATGCATTGTGACGATAGTTCCATACTCATGAACAGTTTCTCGTCGATCTATATAGTCATCACAAGGTAATTAAATTCCACGTGCGATTATACCTTTTTAACTAAGCATAAGGTCATATTTAAACTAATCCCTAGAAATAAAATATGAACAAACACAAACCAAGTATGCCCAAAACCCTTGCTAATATAACTTACAAAAACCATTTCAATAAAATAACCCTTTTACTGAAAACCGTTTCCCATCAAACCATTTTAATAAAAATATCTTTATTAAAATACTTTTTCCAACAAACCAATTTAATATTTCCAAAAATTACATATTTTAATATAAATTATTTTAAAACCAATAAGTTAAATCACTTTTCAGGACAATTAACCAAAAGTACACAATTTCATCAAAACAATAAATCATTTCTAAAGAATATTTATTCCATGATTTTCACATCGATTTCATAATAAAATTCATATAATTAAATTAATTTGAAACTAAGACAATAAATTCAATTAAGAGGAGTCAATAGTAAATCCACTTACCTCAAGATGTTTGGAGAAAACGGTAAACGAATGAAGAATGCCAACAAAACCGGGTTAGATCCCGACAAAACATCCCTTGATCACTTCCCCCATCAAAAATAAGACCAAATCTCATCAAATTTGGCGTCCAAAATCTTAGATATACTCATAACAGAAATAGATATGAGAAAATGAGAAAAGAGGAGACATATATCTAAGTAGATCTAAGAAATTGTGACTAGAATGGTGAAGAACAAGCAATTACCACAAGAATCAGACTTCTAAACGCTAAGGAAAGGATCCTGATCGATTATAATTCTCTTGGGAGAGGTTCTATAGCCTGTAAAAGAGAAGATTATTTAGATAGGGTTGTTTTGGGAGGAAAATTAAGTCTATAGATTCAAGAACATGTGTGATCCATTTTTTAGGATCTCACTTAAACCCTGCACACGGTTCAGTCGCACAGTTAGACAAACCGTGTGCTAACCATGTATTCACTACTACCTAGGAAAACCATCCCATGAACTCCTTGCATGGAATCCTTAACCGTGCACCCACTGTGATGAAGCTACTTTCCAACATCTACAACTCTTCATAGTTTCTCCTTGGATTCCACATGGTTTAGACAAACTGTGCGTCGTCCACGCACTTCATTTTGAACCCCAAAAATTTCAAAAAGATCTCCCAACCCTCCCAACTATCACCCTTATACTTTATCAAAATGAAAAACATAAAGAAAGGGTTTCATACCAGAAACTGAGGGTTCTACATTCTCCCCACCATTAGTCTTTCCATCCTCGAAAAGGGGAAAACCACCATTTCTCTGAAAGATTTCTGACCATTGATCATTCATTTCATTCTCGCATTCCCAAGTATCTTCCTAAATCTAACCATGTTTCCATAAAACTAACACCAAACTGATGATTTTTCCACTCAATACTTTATCCTTCCTATCCAAAATCTACACTAGGATATGTACCAACAAAGCATCTGGCTCTAGGTAAATGTGATCCCATATGATCACATGGTTAGGATTAGGCTGATACTTTTTAGCTGAGATACGTGGAACACATTATGCACCAAAATGAACCATGATGGCAATGAAAACTGATATTCCACCTCTCCAAATCATTCCAGTATCTCAAAAGGGCCTATGCATCAATGAGATTCCATGCCTTGATTCCCAAAATGATGACGTCAAGGCCTTAGAGATATCCTTAAAAACCCATGATCACACACTGTAAAAAAAGATATTCGATGATGGAAAAGATTCAATTTTTAATGATTATAATCCATCTCCATCTTTTTTATGATCAACTGAATATTCTTCATTGTTTCCTGGACATGTCTCATCCAAACTAGTGAAGTCTCACATGTTTCCACCAAATAAAGTGGATAATTACAAGGATTCCCATACAAAGCTTCAAACATAGCAATATGTATTAAGGCATGATAACTGTTTTTATATGAGAACTCAACTAAGGGTATGTGCTTTTCCCATGAGAAAACAAAATCCATAACATAATCCCAAACATGTCATCCAACTTCTATATCATTCTTTTGGATTGGCCATCCGCATGAGGGTGATATTCCATAGTCATAGTCAACTGAGTCCCAAGAGATTTCTATAAATATTTAAAGAAATGAGATATGAACCTTAGATATCTATCAGAAATGATTGAAACTAGTATTCCATGTATCTTTACCACATCATGGATATAGATTTTGGATAGATCCTCCACTGTATGAGTTTCATGAATAGGGAAGAAATGGGCCCAATTGTTGAGATGATCCACTATCACCCATATGGCATCATGTTTCCAAATCATTCTTGTAAGACCTGCAACAAAATCCATGGGCATCGTCTCCTATTTTCATACTATAATAGGTAAAGACTGCAACATACCCACTGGTTGTTGATGCTATACCTTAACCTGTTGACACGTTAAGAACTACGGAACAAACTCTTACACCTTCCTTTTCATACCAGTCCACCAGAACTGCACCTTCCATCCCTTATACATCTTTTTTATTCCAAGATAAACAAACCATATTGAATGGTAGTATGCATAAAGGATTTATTATTGACAAGACATAGGTACAACCATATGATCTTGAAACACCAAGATTGAACTCCCATCCAATTTCCAACCCTCAATAAGATCCTCACCATTGAGTTTTGAACTCATTACAACACATTCTACATCGTACGTTTGTGCCTCATTTTCCATATTTACCAAATTAGGAACATGCATGGTTGAAATGAAAACCAGAACATCACCTTAGTCTTCACATTCCATATTCATGTGGGATATAACCGACATCAACTTCCATTTATCTAAAGCCTCTCCAATTGAGCGTCTGACTTTATACTTAATGAATTTACCACTGAATTGCCTTTACATAGTTTATACATTAAGTCAAAGTTGAACATTTGAAGATAGTCCATCCATATTATTTTCCTAAGATTGAAATACCATTGTGATAAAATATTTTTCTCTTGTAATCTATTAACTTAATAATTTTTTCACTAAAAATATAGTGATGCTAGGTCTTTAAAGCATGAAAAACTATAGATAACTCCAAAATATGTGTTGGCTCATTCTTCTCATGCTCCCTTAACTTCCTTGAATAATAAGAAACAACATTGTATCCTTTAATGAGGACACATCCTAACCCAGATCTCAAAGAATCATAGTACGCTATATACCATTGTCCTGATTCTAGAAAAATCAAGATAAGTGCTGATGTAAGGTGGAATATAAACTATTGAGAAGTTTTTTTGGCATTCCTCAGTCCATTGGAATGGATTCAAATATATCATAGGTGAATCTATCCATGATAAGTCAAACACAAAGTGTTAGTAATAACCAGCTTGACCAATAAAGATCTGTATGTCAATTAATTTATTTAGTAGTTTCCAAGAGACAACGACTTATATTTTTTCTAGATCCACTGAAATAACTTTTTTAAAAATTACATGGCCAATAAATCACCCCTCTTGTATACAAAAATCAATCTTTGATAGTTTGGAATACAAATGATGATCTCTTAATATTTCCAACACTATTGCCAAGTGTTTCTCATGCCCAGCCTTTACCTTTGAATAAACTAATATGTTGTCCACGTACACTACAAAAAAATAATCCAAATATTGCTAAAATATTTGATTCATCAAATCCATAATGAATTCGGGTTCATTTGTAAGACCTAAAGGCATTACAACATATTCATAATGGATATATCTTCTTCTAAAATGTATTTTTAGAATTTCCTCCTGAATTTTCAATTGGTGATATACTTATCAAAAGTAAATTTTTGAGAACCACTGAGCTCCCATAAATTTATCAAACAGATCATCAATGTGTGGTAGTGGATACCAATTCATTATCATAACATTGTTATGTTTTCAATAATCAACACACAATGTTAGAGTTCTATTTTCTTTCTTCAGGAACAAGAATGCTTTTGCCCATGAAGACGTGCTCTGCTAAATGAAACCTTTGCTTTCCATCTCTTATAACTACTCATTCGTCCCCCTTAACTATATTGGTTCCATCCTATAAGATGGAAGGAAAATAGGTTTGGTCCCTAATAAAAGATCAATAATAAACTCCACTTCCCTTATAGGTGGTAACCCTGAGAAGTTATTGGGAAAAAATATCAGAAAATTGATCCACAAATACTGGAAAACTGTTATCCTAAATCTCTTCCATTGATTCCAAATTCAATGCCACAAACTGGTAATATATTTTTCCCACTGCTAGTTCCAAAAAACCCATTGCACCCATCTTCATGACTCTTTCTCCCTTAAAGATATTCTCACCGCCATACTTAGTTATGAAACTAGATATCTTTATATAACAGTTGATGTGATCCTTGAACATTTTCAACCAACCCATTCCTAGGATTACATCATAGATATACATATCCAACACTAAGAAGTCCCATTTTATCTTATATCAATCAATTATTATAGAACATTCTCTACACAGGAAGGCTCCACATTCTCTTTCCCTGAGAGGAGTTTGAAGTTTTATCATGGAGGGCATCATCTTGAGTTTTAAACTTAGAAAATCAGTAGTATGAGAAGAAATAAAGGAATGTGATGCACCAATATCAAACAACACTTTCATAAGGGTATAATTAAAAATAATCGTACCTTTTACCATATATGGTCCATCCTAATCATCCATAATCATCTTCTCAACTCCATATAATTGTTTTGTTGCTGCACTATACTCCTTGTTTCTTGGAGGAGATTACCCTTGCTGAGAAGTCATGGTATTCCTAGAAT
This sequence comes from Viscum album, assembly GCA_963277665.1. Classification (NCBI taxonomy): domain Eukaryota; kingdom Viridiplantae; phylum Streptophyta; class Magnoliopsida; order Santalales; family Viscaceae; genus Viscum; species Viscum album. The sequence continues at coordinate 1,348,721,187 of OY728153.1, read as the reverse complement.
CCACATGTATTTCTCTGCTATGCTAATGAGACTGATTTTATTGTCCTTTCTCGGTTGTATCATATTATGGCTACGACACTTGAGAAGTTTCCCTAATACCTGGCCCCAAAGAAATGTGATAATAGCTCTTAAGATGTCCCATCCTTTTGCAATTATGGCATTCTATCAGTTGTGTTGTACATTGTCACTTGATATAACTCATTGAACCACACCAAAAACATCCTAGCTTACTCTTGGGTCTTAGAGTAAGGTTAGTTTCTCTTGTTGTCCAAATCTGATGTGTTCCACCTTCTTGATAATAGATGTCCCTCTTCCTCTTGATCTTACTATTAGATTTATCAGTTCCTATTATGAAGACAACTATACTTTCTCCACTTGGATTTTCAGAAGTGACAGATATTGTAACACCCCAGGTAAATAAAGAATGTTACATTTTCATATTTATCCATATTTGTGAATAAAATATTAATATTACTTTAAAGGGAACACTATGCTCGATAGCGTACCCAATACGCAAAAACGAGTTTCTTTGAAATCTTACGTTGTACTCTAATAATAAAATAATATTATTTTAAATGGTAGTTAACACCTATCCATTGTAATGGCGGGAATTATTGGAACTAACTACAAAATTATTATATATGTTTTTCAAATATCTTTTTACTTTTATCCAATAAATGTTAGAGGCTTAAAATGCAAATGAATCTAATTTTAAGTATAAATCTTCTAATATTCTTTAAAAGGTCGATTAACCGCCTTTTGATGGAGAACCCTTTTTAAATATACTTTTGACAATTTTATATGTTGTATTTGACAAAATAAAATCCTTCTTTAGAATCTGGACATCAAAATTTACTTTGTGTAAATTTTTGTTATTTTTTCGATAAAGATCATTTTTAGTAAAAATGTTGCATTTTAATTCAAAACCTCCTTTTAATCTGATCTATTTATAAAGATAGATTATCTTTTCAATTGATATTAAATTTTAGTTAGAATATATTTTTACCATTTAATCCAATGGTGGTAATTGGAATTAATTTCACTTTGATATTGGACTTAAACTAGTGTCAATCTTTTAATAGATATTGTTTCTTAAAAACACGCTATTTGTTTTGACAGTGAGAATGAATTATTAAACTAATTAACGCAACTTATATATTTTTAATTTTGTAAAATAGAAATCATTTTTTAATTTGGAATATCAAATATAGCTTAGGGTGCATTTTTGGTATTTTTCTGAAAAACTTCAATTTTTGATGAATAGTGAAACTACTAAGTGGTAGTTAAAGAAACTGATTTTTCATTTAAATGAAACTTTAACACTTCTATGATTTTATTTTCAAAAATCTGACATACATGGTTGTCATTAGGAAGTAAAATGTGGTTCAATGAGATTAAAATAATTTTTTGGTGAATAGTAACTTTTAAGTTTTATTAATCGCGATTAAAGGTAATTAGTGTAATTTAAGTTAAAGATATTGTTTTAATAATAAGAAATGAGCTTTACACTTGTCCTACCACTATTTTATGAGTCATGGCCGACCCATAAAATCCAGGGGTCAACTTGGGTACCCCATGGAGCCACTTTGGTTGGAAAATGACATTAAAAACTTTTTATTTAAACTTAAAATTAAAATGTCACAAACATGTATTATTTTACTAAAACAATTTTTTACATGGGGTTATACAAGTCATATTTCTGACTATAAATATTAATTAGAAAGATAAAAATATTTCCTAAATCATGATATTTTTTTTTATAATTTTTAGACATTAAATTAATTATATTATTTATGACACCGTGATGATGCAATGATTACCTCATAAACGAACGATTTAAATAAAATGAGAAGATAAGGTGAAATATAAAGTCTTACAGTTGTCACAAACTTATTGTATGGGTGGATTTCGAAACCTTATCACCTTATCCTAGAAATATATCCTTTTGGGACCTTTAAAATACGAAAATCATTTTATAATAAAGTAATATTTTATAACTTTCCAAGAGTGCCCCTCATATTCTCTTATAAAAGGCCCCCACCTCTACCACCTTACCCACACCACTCAAGCCTTTGGCTCAGCCAACACCTGCCCATTTCACCTCTCCACATACCTCTCTTTATCATTTAAGCCTCACTTTTTGGATGAATTCTCTTCAAGAAACCCTTTTGGTTCAAACCAAGAGGAGTTACCCGATTTAAAGGTAATGTCTTCACTTGTGTTCTTTTGTTTTATTTTGATTCTCCAAACCCATAAACTCGTTTTATTCCTTTATTTTGTAACAATACCAGTATATTAAATATACTAAGATGTTCTTATGTGAAGTATTAGAGCTATACTTACACACACCTCTGTCTAATGGTTAAATAACATAATGTTTCTGTGGATGGTGAATTACTGCCTCACGAAACGATGATTGTTCAATATTCTCTTAACACATTTCATGGTGTCCATTATGATGTAACTGTATTTTATATATGATATATATGTTATTTATGTTTTCCATATGCTTCTGTATTTTATATTTAAAACATACCTTTATGCTTTGCATGTTGTGCAAATGCGATAATTTCATACGACGAAGTGTGGACTACCGCCCCCTCAAGTGATGTGACTCGTTCATGCAATACATGGAATGTATAAAGAATGAAATTAATGAACTTATGTGACCTATAAAACATATATATTATACTGTAATTATAATATATATATATATATCTCAATTATTTTTAATTCCATTAATATGTCAAAGAAATGAAAGTAGCGTTCATGCGTACGTACGACCTACTGTCTCCATGAATGGTGCATTTCATTTCTTTTTATCTCCAAATGTTATGGAATAGTATAAAATTAATATGTACTTTATATATATGATATTTAAATCATTAATACTATTCTGGATATGATTTAACTATAACTACATGGATAATCATTTTCAAATAATTTCCGTTTTGACTCATGTACCAAACATCGACAAAAACGTCTGATATGAACTCACATTATTAACCAATTATTATAACATTATAATATGAGATAGGAACTAAATAATATTTTTTAAATGAGGACCTTAAGAAATTATAAATTGAACAAAGTTTATTATTCAAGAATATAAATAAACGAACAAGACAAGTTAGACTTGAGGTATGGGATCCTACCTCTCTCTTTATTTTTAAGTACTATTTTTATGTAACTTACTTTAAGCTCCACTTTATTATGTTGGGGGATGTTATTTTATATTCCTATTCCTGTAAATTTTATGTTAATATGATGAGAGACCCTATTTTATCTCCTCAATCCATTTTTGGAAGTTTAATGTGGCGCCGTTAGGCTGCCGAATTTTCATAAGGGGATTTTCATCTCACTTTTTATTCCCGTGAGATTCATGCTACATTGGCCACTATTTCATTTTGTCTGGTTTATATATTGCACATTATTTTACTATTTTTATAATATAATCTCATTTATGGGTAGTTACATCTTCATTTTATGACCCTTCCTTCATGGGGTGTACGTTTCGAAAGTTTCCCAAATCGGTAAGAGAACATTTCACACTCCTCTTTTAAAAAGACTTATTTTGTTATGTATTTTAATTTATGTCTTTTTATGTTGGGATATGTTATTATATATCCTTATTGATGTAAATTTTATGTCCAAGTGATGAGATACCATTTTATCTTTCATCATCTAATTTTATGAATTTTAAAGTGACGACGTTAGGCTGTCGAATTTTACCAAGGGAAATTTTTAACCCAATTACGATTTCTTTGGGTTCAACATGTAGTTATTGAATATGTCATCCTTTGAATATGTGTGAATGAACTTTTATTGTTTTACACTTAATATCCACTTATATTGGGTGTATTTATATTTTTCACACATAATTATGAGATTGATTTATCCTTAATTTAAGGATACCTTCTTTATAAGGGATTTCATATCATTTTACATTGAGAATTCATTGTTTTTATGCACCAATTCACTCTTATATGGTGTATATACTGTCCTTTGGAATATTATATCAAGAATCCATTTATTCTCATGATATTATAAAGTTCTGATTAAAGGTTATTCTTCAATTATTGTATTCAAGTGTCTCTCATTTTGTTAAAATCCCTTTAACTAAAATATCATTTTAAATGTTTTAATGATTTATTCTTATAAATATTTCTCATTAATATCCATGTTTTAAAAATGGTTTTAAGGATTTATTTATATGGATATTAATGGTTTAAAATTTTAAAAGCTTCACAGTGGTATGGTACACTTTGATTCAAAAATATCTTTATTAAATGTTTTAAATGGTTTTGAAAATGGTTTTTTAGAATGGATTCATTATTTAGATATCTTAAAATGTTAAATTGTTATTGCAATGTGGGAATGTTATGTTTCCTTTATGCATGTTTTATGTCATACGATTATGTTATGGTTCTCGGGCATTGTTTATGAAGACAGGTGGTTCTGTAATAAACTAAGGGTGGGTGAGCCCGATATAGCTCTCCAATGCATTGGGAAACACGAAGGGGATAAACGATAAGGTTTCTTCGAAGAGATTTAGGGAATATACGGTGATGGGTATTCCAAACGTAACTATCAGGGTTACTCCCTACGTAAGAATGTTATGAATGCCTCAAGTTACCTTTATGTATTATGATTTATATGAGTTATTCGTAAATATTATGATTTCATGGGGTATGTTAAATTTATTATGTTTTATGAGTAAAGTATGATTTAATTGATTCTTATGTACACATGGAATAATGTTTTCTTTTTGTATTGTTATAACCCTTACTAAGCTTTTTATGCTCATCCCATGTTTTTTTGAAATGTTTTTCATAGGACATAAAGTTGAATAGGGTCAAGGATGGGATCAAGGAAATGTCAGGCTGTCTAAAACAAGGAACTAGACATGACTATTTTGTTCAAGATTTTTTATTTTTTGAAAAAAATGGAAGCTGAGTAGATTTGTCTACTTTGTAATCTTTGAGATGTAATATTTATGTCCTAATTCTCTAAAACTCTAAACCTGAAAAGATTCTCAATGTGAATTATTCATTTAATTCAATAATAAGTAATGTTTAAGGCCAGGTCTTTATAGTTGGTATCAAAGGTCGGTTTAGATAACTTTAGATGTTAGAGTATTCTTTAAGTATAAGTGACATTACCATAATGGCTAGGATTTCATAAAGAGTCATAGTTTTTAGATAAAGTGAATGAGTAAGTATATATTAGTGTTTATCTTCCTCATTAGTACATAATGATTTTGTTGATATACTCATAGTGACATTTCTAGTTTTAGTAAATGGATGGATCTAGTATGAAACAAAGTGACAATGGGTTTGAAGGAAACTGTAGTGGTTCTCTAATTAAGAGACTGTATGAATTGGGGGATTCAATGAGAAATCTTGTGGTTATTCTAAACCAACTATCAGGAGTCATGATAAACCACTTGAACCATGGTGGGTTCTATAATGCATAATTTATGAGAGAACTAACTCGACATGGAAGTTCAGGTAATAATTATAAAGGTAACCATTAGGGATTATATGATCCTTACTTTTGAGGTAATTATGGGTTACTATACGTTATGATGGAATATGAACGACATGAGATAAACATGAGGTTAAATTATGTTATGGTTATTTTTGAATATTTTATCATTTTTTGGGGAATGTTATAAGAATTATGTAGTTTTGGAAAAAGGACAACACGTAGACCATGTGACAACTTTTCGTGTCTGACGAAGCTACGAGAATTAAACCGACAACCAAACTATGGCTGGTATTTATTGCCTACCACTGGACTACGTGAAGTCCCTGGTTAGTTTGACTAATTATTTTTAGTTAGATGATCTTGTGAATCTAGAATAAGTTTATTTTGGGTTATCTATGAAAATTATTAACCTATCATGGAGGATATGTGATTAGGTTAATTACTTTTCAGTATGAGAATTTAAGAGTAACTGATGTTATTTGGAGATAAATGTTAAGGTTTATCTTGGAAGACTATGTGATTAAATCCTTAATAGATTTGGGTTTTAGTATTAGTTTTTATTACTTTGAATAATTTTATGGATAGATGTTTATTGAATGGTCTTTGTTGAACTTTGGGTATTGTTTGACAAATTTTGGAGATTAATAATAGATTTTTTATAAAGGATTATCCTTTTTGGTATTATCTGATCTAATACTAACCTTTTTGGTTTTAGTTTTGGTTAAGGTCTAAAGACATGGGAAGTATATAGTTCAATTTTGTGGATTAGGTGATTCTCTAGAAGTTGATTATAGCTCTCTTAATGTGAACAAGTCATCCTAAATACTCATCTTTTGGAGAAAATATGAGTTCGTGTAAGAAATCTAGTAAAAGTTGAAAGTCAACATGATAAGTAAGTATGTTTCCTTATGTTTTAGTTAAGATCATAAATAAATTCCTCAGTGAAAAGTAACGTAAAACAAAAATGTTGTCTGTTAATTTTTCCTACTGGGGAATCAAATACCGTTTAACCCATCACAAGTTTCGGATTTTCTTATAGTTAACTTTCTCCTAAACATGTTTTATATCACTCCCTATCAGAACATGACCCTTTGTTTTCTCCTCCATGTCCATGTTTTCCTACATGGAATCCTAGTATGGGTTAACTCGGGTGACCTTTGTACTTCTCTTTATTTATTTTAAAGTTATACTTTTACTGACTCTTATTTTGATGTGGGATTTTCGATGAAGTTTCCAAGCCCAATTTTAAAATTCCGAGGATGCAATTCCCAAAATGGGAGAAGGATGTAACACCCCAGGTAAATAAAGAATGTGACATTTTCATATTTATCCATATTTGTGAATAAAATATTAATATTACTTTAAAGGGAATGCTATGCTCGATAGCGTACCCAATACACAACAACGAGTTTCTTTGAAATCTTATGTTGCACTCTAATGATAAAATAATATTATTTTAAATGGTAGTTAACACCTAGCCATTGTAATGGCGGGAATGAACGGAACTAACTACAAAATGATTATATATGTTTGCCAAATATTTTTTTTACTTTTATCCAATAAATGTTAGAGGCTTAAAATGCAAATGAATCCAATTTTAAGCATAAATCTTCTAATATTCTTTAAAAGGTCGATTAACTACCTTTTGATGGAGAACCCTTTTTAAATATACTTTTGACAATTTTATATTTTGTATTTGACAAAATAAAATCCTTCTTTAGAATATGGACAACAAAATTTACTTTGTGTAAATCTTTGTTATTTTTCCGATAAAGATCATTTTTAGTGAAAATGTTGCATTTTAATTCAAAACCTCCTTTTAATATAATTTATTTATATGGATAGATTATATTTTTAATTGATATTAAAGTTTATTTAGAATATATTTTTACCATTTAATCTAATGGTGGTCATTTTAATTAATTTCACTTTGAAATTGGACTTAAACTAGTGTCAATCTTTTAATAGATATTGTTTCTTAAAAACACGCTATTTGTTTTGACAGAATGGATGAATTATTAAATTAATTAATGCAACTTATATATTTTGAATTTTTTAAAATAGATATCATTTTTTAATTTGGAATATCAAATATATCTTAGGGTGAATTTTTGGTATTTTTCTGAAAAACTTCAATTTTTGATGAATAGTGAAACCACTAAGTGGTAGTTAAAGAAACTAATTTTTCATTTAAATGAAACTTTACCACTTCTGTGATTTTATTTTCAAAAATCTTACATACATGGTTTTCATTAGGAATTAAAATGTGGTTCAATGAGATTAAAATAATTTTTTGGTGAATAGTAACTTTTAAGTTTTATTAATCGCGATTAAATGTAATTAGTGTAATTTAAGGTAAATATAATGTTATAATAATAAGAAATGACCTTGAAACATTTCATACCCTTATTGGATGAGTCATGGACGAACAAGAAAATCTATGGGTCAACTTGGGGATCCCATGGAGCCACTTTGTTTGGAAAATGACATTAATAACTTTTTATTTAAAGTTAAAATTAAAATGTCACAAACATGTATTGTTTTACTAAAATAAATTTTACATGGGGTTATACAAGTCATATGTTTGACTATAAATATTAATTAGAAAGATAAAAATATTTCCTACATCATTATATTTTTTTATAATTTTTAGGCATTGAATAAATTATTTTATTTATGGCACTGTGATGATGCAGTGATTACCTCATAAATGAATGATTTAAATAAAATGAGAGGATAGGGTGAAATATAAAGTCTTACACTTGTCACAAGCCTATTGGATGAGTTTATTTCTAAACATTATCACCTTGTCCTCGAATGATATCCTTTTTGGATCTTTAAAATCCGAAAATAATTTTATAATAAAGTAATATTTTATAACTTTCCAAGAGTGCCCCTCCTCTTCTCTTATAAAAGGCCCCCACCTCTACCACCTTACCCACACCTCTCAAACCTTTGGCTCGGCCAAACCCTGCCCATTTCACCTCTCCACATCCCTATATTCATCATTTAAGCCTCAAATTGGGAATAATTCTCTTCAAGAAACCCTTTTGGTTCAAACCAAGAGGAGTTACCCGATTTAAAGATAATGTCTTCACTTGTGTTCTTTTGTTTTATATTGCTTCTACAAACCCCTAAACTATTCTTATTCCTTTATTTTGTAACAAAACCTGTATCTTAAATATACTAGGATGTTTTTATGTGAATTATTCGAGCTACACTTACACACACCTCCGTCTAATGGTTAAATAACATACTATTTCTGTGGATGGTGAATTAATGCCTCACGAAACGATGATTGTTCAGTCTTCTCTTACCAACTTTCATGGTGGACATTATGATGTCAAAATATTTTATATATGATATATATGTTATTTATGTTTTCCATATGCTTCTGTATTTTATATTTAAAACATACCTTTATGCTTTGCATGTTGTGAAAATGCGATAATTTCATACGAGGAAGTGTGGACTGCCGCCCCTCAAGTGATGTGACTCATTCATGCAACACATGGAATGTATAAAGTATGAAATTAATGATCTTATGTTACCTATAAAACATAAATATTATACTGGAATTATAATATATATATATATCTCTCAATTATTTTTAATTCCATTAATATGTCAAAGAAATGAAAGTAGCGTTCATGCGTACGTACGACCTACCGTCTCCATGAACGGTGCATTTCATTTATTTTTATCTCCAAATGTTATGGAATAGTATAAAATGAATATGTACTAGATATATATGATATTTAAATCATTAATACTATTCTAGAGATGATTTACCTATAACTACATGGACAATCATTTTCAAACAAGTTCATTTTTGACTCATGTACCAAACATCGAAAAAAATGTCTGATATGAACTCACATTATTAACCAATTATTATAACAATATAATATGCGATAGGAACTGAATAATAATATTTAAAGTATGAACTTAATAAATTATAAATTTACCAAAGTTTATTATTCAGGAATATAGAGAAACGAACAAGACAACTCGGACTTGAGGTAAGGGATCCTACCTCTCTCTTTATTTTTAAGTACTCTTTTTATGTAACTTACTTTAATCATTTATTTATTCTGTTGGGGGATGTTATTTTATATCCCTCTTTCTGTAAATTTTATGTTAATATTATGAGAGACCCTATTTTATCTCATCAATCCATTTTTGGAAGTTTTATGTGGCGCCGTTAGGCTGCCAAATTTTCATAAGGGGATTTTCATCTCACTTTTTATTCCCGTGAGATTCATGCTACATTGGCCACTATTTCCTTTCATTTGGTGTATGTAATTCCCATTATTTTACCATTTGTATAATATAATCTCATTTATGGGTAGTTACATCTTCATTGTATGACCCTTCTTTCATGGGGTGTACGTTTCGAAAGTTTCCCAAATCGGTAAGGTAACCTTTCACACTCCTATTTTAAAAAGACTTATTTTGTTATGTCTTTTAATTTACATATTTTTATGTTGGGATATGTTCTTATATATCCTTATTGATGTAAATTTTATGTCCAAGTGATGATATACCATTTTCTCTCTCATCAAGCCCACCTCCCCCGGGGCCCGTTCTGTGACTACCCCAAGCCCATCTCCCATAGGCCAGGGGCTGGTGACTAGCACTAAAAGGCATATCCCTAAAAGGGAAGGCATTGCCTTTCAACCTAAACACACACACACACAACCCATACTATGGAAAGTAATCTAAAACTAGAGAAAAAAAGTAAAATTACTACAATAAGTAAAATGCTCTGGAATACAAGTCCAAATGAATGGAAAGTACCGCAAAAAAGTACAAGTTCCAGAGGTCATCTTCCAATGATCCTACCTACAGGGTAGGTAAAACTCATTACTGGATGTCACTCAATCACACCACGTCTATCTATCCACCTCCGATAACCATCTAAACCTACCTCCGTAGAGTACCAGTCAAAGTTGTTTGTCATCAGTATAAGACACAACAGGTGCTGGTGAAGCTTGTGCCGGGGTGAGTATAACAATACTCAGAAGGGACCCTGATATCAACTCGAGTCTCATAGAAATCCAAAAAAGAAAATACCAAAAAGAACGATCTCAACTTAAAGCACAAAAAAAATACACAACTCACACCATGTATTACTTAAGTACCAAAGGAAATATGGTTAGTCGTAAATATGGAACATCTTATTCCGTCGAGAGGCTCTTCAACTGATCTATGAAGGACCGCTCTACTACTGATCCACGAAGGGTCTCTCTAATGATGATCCATGGAGGGTAGCTCTAATGATGATCCATGGAGGGTCTCTCTCATCTTGATCCACAAAGGTTCGCTATCATGATAATCCATGAAGGGTCGCTCTCATGTTGATCCATGAAGGGTCCCTCTACTGCTGATCCACGGAGGGTCTATCTCATGTGGATCCATGGAGGGTTGCTCTATTAATGATCCATGAAGGGTCCCTCTCATGTTGATCCACATAGGGTCTCTCTACTGCTGATCCATGAAGGGTCACTCTCATACTGATCCACAGAGGGTCGCTCCCATTCTTCATGTCACTGCCAGCCACTGGATTCCCGCACTTAGCATGCTTGATTCAAAGAGGATTTAATCCTAAAGATATCAGTAATAAATAAACCAACAAGAAGTCCCACATATAGTAACCAAATGGACCATCTCATCATCAGGGTCCCAACACAATAGACGACATGTTGAACGGATGCTCGGTCTGTAAGATATGACCTTTTTTATAAAAATGGCCCAGTTGGATTCAAGTTCAGTCTGACTCAGAAATATGAAAAACTACACCAAAACTAAAATAGATTATATCAGAAGATCCGACTCATTGCAAGGGTCCCAACTCCGCAGATGGTGCGTTGATCGGACGCACGGTCTGAAAGATATAAGTGTTTTTTGTAAACAGAGGCCGGTTGAATCCGAGCCCTATCCGATTGGTTCAGACTGACCCAACCAACCATGCTTGGGATCTTTCATGAACCGACCTGTCTGTATGGACCATAAAGCCTCACTGGACCTAGACTAGGCTGGCTGTGGTTCCAGTTTTCTGAGTGACCTAGTGACCCGGGTTGATCTGGCCCGACATGCTCTGGTGGGCCGGTCTCGTTTTCCAGCTGAGACCGCATAGCAGCCTATGTGGCCCAACTTTAACTCATAGGCCTAGTCCAATAAAATGGATCGACTCAAGGAACTGATCAACCCACTCAGGTGGCCCGGTCCAACAGGACCATCGTGGTGTGGTTGTGACCAGATCGGCTGATCCGATTTAGCCTGGATCGGTTCAGCCGATCTGGTAGGGGGAACGCATGACCGGTCAATCTGGTACTCCTCCTCATTGGTAAATGCGGCCTATGGTTGTGGGAAGCCTCCTTCACCATATGACGCCACGTGGTGCTGCGTATCTAGCGCACCGCCACGACCATCCGGCTATGGTCTCCTTCTACTCAGCCACGACATGCACAGAGCATGCCTCCTCCACTAGTCGGTGGCCCCTATTGATCCATCGTGGCCCGCTCTAGCCGTGAACTACTCTGACCATGAACCTCCTCAGAATGTTGGCATGAACTTCCACAGACCCCCGAGAATGCTCCAGCGGTCCGTTTTCAAATCTGACGATGCCCTCAAGCCTCTCGGGTCACCATTACTACAATGACATCTGGGCTATCTTCTTGTCAATTCTGATACTTGGTCATGAAGAACACAAACACCTTCTATGGAGGGATCCAAGCCTTGTTAATTTGGACTGATACCTTAGTGTTAGAGATTATAAAAAAGTTTCAAAGGAGTTTGAGAATAAAAACATGGATTTAGAAATCCCACATCTCCCTACAATATCAAGACCTGATTCCCCAAGAATGAACAAACCGTGGGTCAACCTATTCGTGGGTTGATCCTCATTCATCATTGAAAATAAGAACATGGGAGGGAAATCACATAAAATGCAGAAAAAATCCCTTCCTAGATTTCAGACCTGTCATTGACGAAGGGGGGTGATCCGAGTTATTGTCGATCTGTGATCCACTACCATTCACCACCGTTCATCGATCCAAGATCCATTGGAATTTACCACATCTCATCAATTCCTAGATCCGATCTCATTTTCCACAAGTTTTCATCGTTCATCATCATCAGAGAGAGAGAGAGAGATATTCTCATTGATAGAGGTTTTCCCAGGGTTGTTTTCCAACCCTAGATCTCTAATTAATCTGAACTGGGAGACGCATTTCGTGTTTCCACACTGATCTATTAATGATATTCATTAATGAGTCAGCATTTCCTTGTCATTACACCACAACACTGACCGATCGATGTGTTGCAGAGAACTCATTTCAAATAAAATAAATTCTAAAATATTTATGTTTATTTTATATTTTTATTTACAAAATTTGAAATTAATCTTTTTTGGTCAACTCACAACGGTCGAGTTTAAGTCATTCCTAAGTGAATACCGGTGTTTTGAATTCAATGGTGCCCTAGATTTTTGATCTAGGAACCAGTTCAAAAGTTAGAAAAATCCACTCACACAATTACTAAACATACTATAAATAAATTTTAAAAATATGTTACTACCTATCCGAGCCTCAGAATTACATGAAATCTCATAGAATGGTTCCAAAATAATCCCATTTAACTGTAAAACTTTTACACGGAATTTTATAGTGTTACATTCTCCCTATATTATAGATTTACGTCCCTGAAATCCAAACAGGGGATAATAAAAAAGGGGTTACTCAGCATGAATCTAAGCCCCTTGCTCCGAAGTGATCTCCTAGAGATTATTGTGCTTCCAATGAACACACACCAAAGGAATCAACCATCCACGAAGGATCCTATCCTATTGAACCTCTATCTTCACTAGGTACTCTTCAAAATTCACCCCGTCATCAATCTATATCTCTCTGTGGTTGATGATGTGAGAAGGGTCGTGCATGTATCTCCCCAACAGGGATACGTAGAAGAAATCATGCACCTTCTTCAACTGTGGAGGTAGAGCTAAGTAGTATGACACCTCGATTACTATATGCAAGATCAATAAATGTTCGATGAACCTTGGAGATAACTTCCCGCCTCAGCTAAATCTTTGTATCCCTTGTTAAGGAGAGCCCTGTTGGAACACGTGATCCCCCTCCTCAAATTCCAAGGGTCTCCATCACCTATCAGTATAAGACTTTTTAGGATCTGTAGAGTCTTAATCCATTCTCAGATGACCTTCACCTTCTTAGTGGAGGCCTGTACCATCTCTGGACCCATGAGTGCTGAATCCTCTCGGTCTGTCCATCACAACGGTGATCGACATGGTCGTCTGCACAGTGCCTCGAACGGCACCATACCGATGGTTGAGTGGTACTGTGTTGTATAAAAACTCCACCAGTGGTAGGTAGTCCTCCCAACTGAAACCAAAATCCAGGATATAGGCATGAAGTATGTCCTCTAATGTCTGAATGGTCTGCTCATTTTGACCATCGGTATGTGGGTGGAAGGCTGTACTCAAGCGTAGCTGATTCCCCAAAAGCCTCCTACAGTCCCTTACAAAACTATAATTGAATGTGTGTATCATGATCTAAGATTGTCATAGATGGAACTCCATGGAGTAAAACTATATCCTACACGTAGAGGCGTCCCAAGACCTCTACTGAACCCTGGTCCTAAAAGGGTAGGAAGTGGGCCTACTTGGGGAGTCATTTGATGATCACCCAGATGGTATCATGCCTCCTTGATGTACGTGTAAATCCCATCATGAATTCCACCAATACCCCACCCCACTCCCACTCAGGTGACTCTAGGGGCTGTGCCAAACCTGCTTGAACCCAGTGCTCAGCCTTCACTTGATGACAAGTGAGGCATCTCGAGACAAATTCTTCTACCGCCTTCTTCATCCATGGCCACCAGTACTGATGTCGGAGGTCCTGGTACATAATTGTCACACCTAGATGTACCTCCAAAGGGGATATATGGAACTCCCTCAACACCTCCTCCTGCAACATCACTGGTACTATGGTTCCCCCTCTTTAAGGATGACATGCTCCCCACCTTTTGAATATCCATTAAGAGTGTGCCCTGTGGATATCTGAGCACGTGTAGTCTCACAAATGGAATCTCTGAGTTGTGCCTCCATGACTTGTTGTAAGAGGGGAGGGGAATCTACCATCGACTGAAGAAAAGCTATCTCCTCCCTACCTACGAAGGATATCTGAAGTGAGTCCAACTTTTCTGAGGCCTCATTTAGTCAATGTGATCTTGATATTATATTGAGAGTATCTACCACAACATTCCCCTTCCCAGGGGTATAAACTATCTCAAAGTTATAGACTTGGAAGAACTATAGCCATCACCTCCGTCTTAGATTTAGATCCTTTTGAGAAAATATATAATTCAGACTCTTGTGGTCTGAGTATACGATGAAATGCACGCTAATCAGGTAGTGTCTCCACATACTCATTGTGAAGACCAATGCTACTAACTCCAGGTCATGAGTCACATAGTTCTCATGTGGTCTCCACTATCGTGATCCATAAGTAATCACTGAATCACCCATCATCAGGACACAACCTAGTCTGGTTTCTGATGCATCACATTACACCACGTAGTCGGTTCCCTCCTCTGGCAGCCTCAAGATAGAAGCACTCATCAAGCTCCACCTCAGCTGCTAAAGGATTTAATGGCACTGTTCTTTCCAAAAAGAGGGTTTTCCCTTCTTTTTTAATGATTTCAAGGGTGATTATACTCTAGAAAAGTCAGGTACAAACCTATGATAGTACCCAGCCAGCCCAAGGAAACTCCTCTACTTAGTAACACTCTTGGGTGGATCCTGAGTAAGAATTGACTCAATATTTGCTGGGTCTACTGCAACTCCATCCACTGATATTATGTGTCCAATGAAATAGACGTTTTGTATCCATAACTCACACTTCAAGATCTTCCCGTAAAGCTGGTTCTCTCAGAGTGTCTCTAGAACCATCCTTAGGTGCATCACGTGCTCCTCCTCAAACATAGAATATACCAAGATGTCATCCATGAAGACCACTACAAAATATACTCAGTACTGCTAGAAGATCCTGTTCATGAGTCCCATCCACACTTCTGGGTTGTTTTTCACCCCAGAAAACATTACTAAGATGTCATTGTGTTCTTCCACCACTACAGGTAACCATGAACTCATCTCATCAACCGCACTGAGGGTCATTCTATCCAACTAAAGAGTGACCAGTTCCAGCCTCCAATGTGTGAGTCCATTCTACATTACTCTCTTTTCATTCTCGTTGACAAAGGAAAACTGATTCCCATATATGCGGATACATCACAATGTGTGCGGAAAATAGTCAATATGAGCATGAATCGTGGTAGTCCATACACAAAATGATGTCATAAGGCCTTGACGCCACTACTAGGAGATCTCAGACAAAGATCTCACCACCTAGAGTAATCTCACATTGTTGGAACCATTGTGTGATTGCTGAATCACATCAAGTGGGATTCTCTAATCATAAGGATCAATCCAACGACTCGATAAAAATCTCTGATCTCCGAACAAGGTATATGGAAAAGAAATAGTGATTGGAACCTGTGTCTATAGGAACTGTAGATAAGGAGGAGTAGACATTGATTGTACCTCTAATCATCTCTGGAGCACCATAATCGTAGGCCTCCATCGCCTGAAGCTGTCCTGTCCTTATCCACCTGCTCCCGAAGCCTGTGGTGGACCGCATGGGGGTGGTGGTGGTAGTACCTCATACCTCCTCCCACTGCCTACTGCTATTCCTAATCCCCTTCTACATACACCTCTCTACGGAATTCACTATTCAATCCAATGCCTAAGTGGACCCTTGACTATATACTAGTCTTCTGTTCGGTGGGTCGGGCCGTCTCGATCTTTATGTCCCTACCCGCCGCATGAGAAGCACAAACTGCCACTCTAATGGTGTCCACTGCCGGTGGGGCCTTGAACTACTGATCCAGTATCATTGGGTCATCCTCTAGAGTATCAAGACCCAATATCTCCATACTGCACCCTATAGAAGGCTAGCGGATAGAACCGCCATCTGGTCTGGAGGTGTCCTCACCAGGAGGAAAAATTGCATCACCACCTCCATCCAATCTTCATCTACCTGAGGATCTATCTTGCCTCAAAAAGGTATAGGTCTCTACCTATAGAACTCATGAAAATATCTCATTTGGCATTAATCCTCCACTAGAATAGTTATTATCAACTGCTTATCGGCAGGTGGTGGTGCCTCTAGTGCACCACACAGAGGTGCTATCTTTGGAACTGGTCCCTACATTGTCACCTCATCACTTGATGGACCATCATCATGATCCCTCACTGGAATCCTGGATAGCTTTCTACGTGGAGGAATACTAAGAGAATTCAAGATAGACCATGGTTAGTTATGTTATACCTGATGAGTTGACTCAAAAGAGATCAAGAGTAAACACTTCAAAACACATGCAACTAGTGCTTTTGTGTACTAAGTAAAAAAATAGAATTTAGGGTCCTGGTGTATAGATACATCGGCTACTACACCAACAATGGACTCCCTAGGCTAAAAGTTTAAATCAAAACCTTAACACTATTGCCCCATCAAAATTATAGACTCTTAGTTCTTCTTCTAGAATCGACCGCCCTCTGATACTACTTTATCATGATCAGTCCCCCAGGGCCCATGCCATAACTACCCCATGCCCGCCTTTCTTAGGCTAGGGGCTAGTGACTAGCACCAAAAATACATATTCCCAAAAGGTAAGACATTTTATTTCAACCTGTACACACACACACACAACCCATACTATAGAAAGTAAGCTAAAACTGGAACCAACAACAAGTACAAGTACTACAGAAAGTAAAATGGTCGTAATACCAGCCGAACTGAACGGAAAGTACAACAAAAGAAGTTCAAGATCTAGAGGTCGTTATCTAAGGATCCTACCTAAAGGGTAGGTATAGATCGCTATTGGATGTCACTACATCACACCACATCTGTCGATCCTCTTCTGAGCACTGTCTAGCCCTGGCTTCCCAAAGTCCCAACCAAAGTTGTCCATCATCTGCACAAGACAAAATAGGTGTGGGAAAAGCCCGTGCATGGGTGAGTATAAAAATACTCAGTAGGGACCCTGAGACCAAATTAGGTCACAAAGAAATCCACAAAGAAAAATACCACAAAGAAAGATCTCAAAGTAAAGCACAAAGCAAAAGACACATCTCACACCAGGTATAACTTAAGTACTGAAGTAATGATGATTAGTTGTAAAGATGGATCATCTTATTCTATTGAGAGGATTTGCTACTGATCCAAAAAGGGTCTCTATATTGTTGATCCATGAAGGGACTCTCTATTGATAATCCATGGAGGGTCACTCACATGATGATCTATGTAGGTTCACTCTCTTGATGATCTATGAAGGGTTGCTCTCATGCTGATCCATGAAGGGTCTCTCTACTACTGATCCATGAAGGGTATCTCTAATGTCAATCTATGGAGGGTCACTCTAATACTGATCCATGAAGGGTATCTCTCATGATGATCCATGTAGGTTATCTCTATTGTTTATAAACAAAAGTTCTCTCTCATACTGATCCACGAAGGGTATATCCCATTCTTCAATTCACATCCTGCCACTGGATTCCCACACATAGCACGTCTGATTCCAGGAGGATCTTATCATCAATCCAACAGTTGTACTTAAACTTCTACGAAGTACTAAATATAGCAACCCTAAGTACCGTCTTTTCGTAAGGGTATCAATGCAATAGACAATGTGTTGAATGGACACCCGGTCTGTAAGATATAACCCTTTTTATAAAAAGGGACTGATTTGATTTTGGTTTGATCTGACCCGACCATATGCCAACTTCTGCCAAAACTCACGTAGAGTATCTCAGAAGAAACAAATCATCACAAGGATCCCAATTACATGGATGGTGGGTCAATCAGACACATTGTCTGAAAGATATATGCATTTTTGTAAACAGGGCCCAGTTGCATCAGGGTTCGGTCCGACTGGTTCAGACTGACCTGACCATCCCAGCTTGGGGTCCCACATGACTCGACCTATCTGTCTAGCCCATAGGTCCTCGTTAGACCCAACCAATGCTGGACGTGGTTCTAGTCTGCTGAGTCACCCAGTGAACCGGGTTTATCCAACCTGGCCAGCTCTGGCGGGCTGATCTCTTTTTCCAACCCGGGTTGCATAGGGGCCTATGCAGTTTGGTTTTAACTCGTTGGCCATGTCCGTTAAAATATACATGGATGCTTAGGTGGCCCTGCCCGATGGGCCAACTTGGATTGGATGGGACCAGCTTTGCTGGTCTAGTTTAGCCCAAACCAGTTTGGCCGGTCTTGCTGGGGTCACATACTGTCGGTCAATACGGCCTCCCCACTCATTGGTCAGCATGGTCTGCAGTTGTGGCCCACCTCTTCCAACATGAAGTTCCATGTGGAGACGCATCTCTAGCACACCTCCACGGCAGTCCGACCGCGACCTCCTACTGCTCCATTGTGGCGTGCTGCCTCCTCTAGCCACTAGCCCCCTCGTTGATCCACCATAGCCTTCTTCGGCCACGATCCTCCTCGGCGCACCATCATGGCATTCCACCATCGCCTGCGGCTGGAGCCGGCGCGCCGACCTGAACTTCTACGGACCGCGGAGAATTCTCCACTGGTCCATTTTCAACCCTGACTGTGCCCTCAGTCCTCTCAGGTCCCCGCCATTACTATAACATCCTCAGGGACATCATCTTGTCGATCTCAACATTCGGTCACGAAGAACACAAACAACCACTATGGAGGGATTTAGGCCTTGTTCGGTTGGCCCGATCCCTCCATATTGGAGCTTATAAAAAAGTTTCAAAGTATCTCAAGAATGCTAACACAGATTTAAAAATCCCATATCTCTTCGCAATATCAAGATCTGATCCCATAAGAATGACTGAACCATAGGTCAACCTGTTCACGGGTTGATCCACATTCGTCATTGAAAAGAATAATGGTGGAGGGTGATCACATAGAAGGCAGAAAAAAAATCCATACCTGGATTTCGGATCTATCGTTGATTAAGTAGGGTGATATGAGTCATTGTCGATCCGTGATCTGTTGTTGTTCCCCACTGTTTGTTGATCCATGATCCACTGGTGTTCATCGCCACTCATCAATTCTTAGATTCGATATTGTTTTCCAAGAGTGTTTTTAGTTCATCATCTTTGGAGAGAGAGAGAGATAGAGATTCTCATCACCAGAGGTTTACCCAGGGTTGTTTGTTAATTATGGATCGATGATTAATTAGAGGTGGGAGATGCATTGGGTGTCGCCACATTGATCTATTAATTAGATTCATTAATGGTTCAGTGTTGCCTCGTCACTGCACCATATCGCTAACCAGTCACTATGTCACAACAAAATCATTTCAAATAAAATGAAATTTAACAGATTTTAAGTTTATTTTATGTTTTTCTTTAAGAAGTCTGAAATTTATCTTTTTCAGTTGACTCGTGTCGGTCTAGGTTAAGCCATTCCTTGGAGAATCCTAGCATTAGAAATTCAACGGTGCCCTTAGATTTTTGATTCGGGTACCGATTCAAAAGTTAGAAAAACCTGCTTGCATGATTAACGAAAGAAATTTAAATAATGCTTAAAAATACATTCCGAACTCTTAGGTCTCAGAATCACATCTTGTCTTAGAGCCTGGTTTTGAAATAATCCCATTCAAATAGAAAATTTTTATATGAAATTTTTTGAGGTTTTACACTCTAGCATTCAAGAGAGAAGAATCTCAAGTTAAGGCCATTTTATGTGAAAAATGAAACATATAGAGTCAAAAACATGTGATATCCATTTTTTTAGGATCTCACTTTAACCCTACGCACAGTTGAGTCACACGGTTAGAAAAACCACGTGCTAACAATGAATTAGCTACAACCTGGGAAGGCCCTCACATGACCTCCTTGCATGGAATCCTTAATCGTGTGCCTACTGTGCTGAATAAACTATCCAACATATGGAACTGTGTGCTATTTCTCCTAGGATTCCGCATGGTTTAGAAAAATTGTGTGCCGCCTATGTGCTTCCCCTTTCTCCCCCAAACTTTCCACAAGATCTCACAACCATCCCGACTAACACCCTTATACTTTATAATCATAAAAAACATAAATAAAGGGTTACATACCAAAAATCAGGGGTGATACATGTATTATCTTTAGAAAAACATTTCTTCTTCCATAGACCATCCCCCTTCCATCGACCATGTCTTATTCTGGAGACAACTTAATCCAACGCGGAATCTCTCCTTCGATAAATGCTTCCCATCGTAGAATTATCCCTCACAAACTCTTCTAGACTTAGCTAAATTCATCCTTGGAGGAAAGATATTATCTTATGAAAATCTCTCTCTCTTTCTTAGTGATGGGATTAGAATTTATTATATAGGAAAATAGATCTAAAATTCTCGCTCATCTGATTTACCCAATTTTTTAATGCGGTACAGTCTTTACCATGTATTGTGCATGTCCAGTGAACCATTTTCCCTATGTGGTTCGCATACCACCTTTCTTTATTCGTGACAGCCTAAATCACCACTTACATTATGTAAATGATATCCTTTTTAGTGAATAGTTTACCTCCTGTGAACTATATGCCTTCTGTGAACTGGGATCCACCCGCGAACCGTTTCTCTTATGCGGTTTGTGCACCACACTTCGCAGAATCCTTCCTTTGATTAATTTTATTCACCATTCTGCGTACCTTCTATGTGGTTTATGAAAAATCCTTCACGGTCTAAGAATCATGATTTGTAGACTCCTTTTTTGGAAAAATATTCCTTTAAAAAAATGAGAAACTCTTGATTTTGACGCCCTCAAATTTGGAAAACATTGGAAAACTATGCCACCTTAAAAATATTATTTGAAAAAAGTTAAACATACTGAATTATGGTCATATAATTTTATCACAAAAATTATCTGTAATTATTTCTAACCTCTGATCAATAACCTTTAACATTTTCTGATTTTCAATGGAATGTATTATAACTTCCCTATCTTCTAGCAACAACTTTATTTCCAATCAAACCAAAACGATTGGAAACAACTTTATACCCCCTTTCTTTCATAAATCCTGCATCACAAGTTCTCCAAACAACTTATGATACTTGAGAAATATAAATAAAAAAACCATCATTGTGTTTAAAAAGTCTTTTAAAATGTAAATTTATTTATCCTCTTTGAAAAAAATACAACACTCTCGAAAAAAAACTCTTCTTGCTTCCTTCTCTTGCCAACACGGTCCCACCACCCTCTTGTATTTTTCCATATACATATACATTTCGATCCTATAATTGGCATCAGATCCAATTCTCTATAATACTGATATTAAATTTGGTATCCTAGAAGGATTCCACTTTTAATACTTTCTACCTTTTAATTCTTTTCTTTTGCAATTTAGTTATAATTTTTTTATAAATATTTGTTACACTAACATGTACTGTGGAAAAATATTTTTTTTAAACATGGAAGGACTCAATGATGGATGAATAGATAACCTCAATCCAAATAAACCATCTATTTTTTAATGGAGATGATTTTGACTATTAGAGAGATAGAATAAAGTAATTTGTTATAAATACTGGTGTTGACAATTTTTGTATGTTAACAAAGATTACAATATTCCTAACAAGGAAGTGACTACTTTTTCAAATCAAGTGAATAAAGTGTATCAATTTAATTAAATATTATGGAATAATTTATTATGTTCTATTATAAGAAATATATATAGTCGCATTTTCTATTGTGGAGCTGCAAATAGTATTTGGAAGAAGTTATAAATTACTCATTTTGGATCTTCAAAAGGTATAGAAACTATAAGAGCTATGCATGGAGATGAATATAAAGCTTTTGAATTTTTTAATGGAGAACCTATTAAAAATATACAAGAATGGTTTATGTCAATATTCAATAGTCTTCAATCTATGGTAGAGAAAGCTCTAGATGATGATGAAATTATTATTGATAAAATTATTGATATTATGAACAATGAGTGGGAATATAAGAGGACAACTGTTGATGAGTCAAGGAAGATTACAAAACATACTTTTGATGATTTATTAGGAATGTTTTTACAATATAAAGGTATATTGAAAAATGGCGCTCTTGGGAGCTCTGCTATCAAGAGCACCCTAGGGCTTTACCTCCAGTGCGGATAGCCTTCTCTGATACGGACGGTGCTGGTTCTCAATGACGGGGTGGGTCTAAAGGCATCAGATTTTCTAGGATTTGGCTTCAGCGGCTTCGGTCTTCAACTACGGTTTTCTTTTCCGTACGGTAGCTTCGTGTTTCTCAACTCATCCAGGGCCTTTAGGCAACGACGTCATAGTGGTGGCAAGGGGGTTTATCGGCTCATCGTCTAGATTTCAGTAGTGGTAGTGAGGGTTTCTCAGCTTCTGGATTTTAGTGGTGGCGTGGGTGGAATTTTCAGTTTGACTTTCATCTTTCAGCGTTGATAGGTTCGTTCCATCACCAAAATATCTACTTCTTCCATGTGGTTGGTTCAAATCTGGTCTTCTATGGATATGGTCATAGGTTTTCTTTCTAATGTGAGGGTTACATTTCTGTGCTGGAACGACGTCAACTTCGTTCTCATCCTTTGATCCAGTGATGGTTTTTGTATCTGGTGTGATATCCAGTGATGTTATTAGATTCTATGAGGGTTTCAATTATCTTTGATTTGGATATGGTGTGATATTCTGTGGTTGTTTCTGATTTGTTGATTTCCGGTATCTATAGCCTTTATTGTCCTTGTTCTCAAATTTGGTTTTTGTTGAGGTAGTTTGTTTTCATGTTATTTCTTAAATTGTTGTTTGACCCTCCTAAATCCTCCAGTTTGAAGTTAGTGTCTGTGGGATGCGTGTGTTTTGGTTCCTAAAGTTGATTGGATTTAGGGTCATCTCATTGTCGGTGTTTCATCATTCCTCTACTTATTTCTCTGCTCTGGTTCTAAGATTCCTTCGTTCTCTTCGAGGCGAAGTAGTGTGGTGGTCTTCTTGGTTCTTTGGGATGTGAGTTCGGGTACCCAGTTTAAGAAAATCGATGGTGATGATTGCTTTGATGGATTTTTGATGGATTTTTTTTTTGGATTTGGTTTTTGGTTTTTTCTCAGTGGTGGTTTTTGAAATCTATAATGGGCGGGATATGAGGAAATTTTTAGTATATGTGTTTTTATGAATTTTGATGGTGGAAGCAACCAGAACTCTACAAGGATCAACATCAGATGAGGTTACAGAGCAGAAATCTTCTATCTGAATGACCATTTAGATTTGGATGAACTAGAGGGTATGTCTTTTCCATTGGTACCGGGACCATGCAACCCTGCACGAGACAACTTGCTGAGCGGTCATGTGAGGTGGAGGCTTAATATAACGATGTAGTTGGTGGGGAGGGGCAGTTCCTTGTAGTATTGATTGGGGTAATTTCTTATATCAGGTTTCCCACTTTTTCTTCAAAAGTGATTTTGAAATAAAAATTTAATTTTCAGTCAGGTATATTGAAAATAGATGCAATGAAAGTAAAGAAAAATAATGGTGGAGTTGAATTTACTGCTACATAAAATTCAATAAAATCTCAGACTCATGATAAAGTTGTTAAATATTATAGAAAGAATAAATATATCATTCAGTCTGATTCAAATGATTCTGAACATTACGATAATGAATTAGATAATCTTTTTTGAAGGATGAAAAATATTGTAAATAGAAATTATTTTCAATATCTTTACAAGAAAATTAATAGGTACATAAATGAAAATAAAAAAGTTAGTAGATAAGATAAATGAATTCTAATGAAACAACTTGTGAACCTTGGTTGAAAGACATAAACAAACATCCGTAAATAGAGTAAAATGGGGTTTCAGAAACAAATCTGTTGAAAATGGAATAATTATTAGAAATAAAGTAAAACTTGTTTATAAAATATATAATCAAGAAGATGTAATATATTATGAAGAAACATATGCTTTGGTAGCTATAACTGAATATATTCGTATCAAATTAACCTTTGTGGCATTATTTAATTTCAATCATTTTCAAATGGACGTGAAGTGTTCTTTCCTTAATGGATATGTTGAAGAGGCATTTTTTGTTGAAACAAATCTTGGTTTTGAAGATACAAAACATCCTAAATACTTTTACAAACTTACAAAAGTTTTATATATACTTAAATAAGATCCTAGAGCCTTTTATGATATATTATCATGATTTTTGTTAAAAAAATTATGTTAAGGGAACTGCTAATCCAACCATTTTTATAAAGAATTATAAAAACAATTTTATTTTCCAAATCTATGTTGATGAAATTATATTCAGATAAACTAAAAAATCTTTAACAAATCCTTTTGTGAATCTTATGAAATACGAGTTTTAAATGAGTATGATTGGTTAGTAAACATTTTTTCTTAGTTTTCAAATTTCTCAAAAACTAGAAGGCACTTATATATAGACTTAAGTATATCAAATATCTTATTAAAAAGTGTGGATATGAAAATACAAAAATTATTATTATTCCAATTGGTACCTCAAATACACTTGATCTTGAGGAAATTAGGAAACCAGTTAATCAAACAACTTTTAGAGGTATGATAGGAATTCTACTATACTCAACTAATAGATACCTAGACTTAATGTTTTATGTTTTCTTATATGAAAGATATCAAGATAATCTAATGTAATCCTATTTAAAATCTATAAAAAGATTTTTTTGTTATTTAACTTGAACCATAGATTTAGAAATTTAATATTCTTTTATAAATGATTTCGAATTGAAAAGATTTTTGGATGCTGACTTTGGGGGCTGTAGAATGGATAGATAAAGTACTTCTAGAACAAGTCATTTATTAAGAGTTTTATTAGTTTCTTGGTATTTTATGAAAAAACACTCTATATCACTTTCCACTACTAGAGATGAACATGTGGTAGCTGGAAGTTGTTGTGATCAAGCATTGTGGATGGAACACACACTCATTGATTATGGTATGAGTTTTACTAAAACAAAAATACGATGTGATAACACTAGTGAAATTTCTTTAAGTAAAAACCCTCCACATAAATCTCATGAAAAAAACATATCTATTAGGGACCACTTTCTTAGGGTTAACACACTAAAATGAGTTATCATTTTAAAATTCATTAGAATGCAAGAAAAACTTTCTGATATCATTACAAAACCATTACCTTCTGATTGATTTGAATACATTGAATAGAAGTTAGGAATGATCATTTTATAGTAATAATTCATATATACTTCTTTATTAAACAATCTTCTCACATTAAAATCCTTATTTTCATAGGGGGGGGGTACATATGATTAATTTTTATAAAACCTTTAGTCTTTGAAAATGTTAGTTTTTCAACACATTTTTTTTTCAGACTTATATTTATTCTAGAATTGGATTCAAAATTTTTAGATTTGAATTTTCAATCATATTTAGAAAAATAGTCATATTTAAATTTTAAATTGATTTCAAATCTGAATTAGATATGTATTTTTTAATTTCTTTTCATATTCAAAATAATATTTTCCATGTTTTCATATGATTTCCAAAATTGTCATTTTTTTTTTCTATACTAAAACAAAGAAGAAAAAATTATCACATTGATACTTCCACTCCAAAAGTTATTTCTCTTTTACACATTAAACACTATTCTAATAAATTTGTTTTTTTGTTTTTATACCGAAAGTTTTTTTAAAAATTGTATTACCAATTGTATTCAATAAATATGAATACAATAAAAGGTTTTTTTAAAACCTCAAATGTTTTTTAAGAATATATTTCTTGAAAAATTAAAACAACCATTAGATCAAAGAGATCAAATCTCAACGATAAGATAAGTTTGGAATCTGAATCGTCACACGTTTTTTCCAATAAATAGGGGAGCACCGCCTATCCCACATTAGTTGACCTTAAGTTTTCTCCATGAAGTGCTTCCTAATGTAAAACTCATACTTTTATTTGTTTATGTATTCTTCCTCCATTTCAAGCCCTAATATGATGTATCCAACTCAAGATTACATGAAATGGTTTTTATTTTGAGAAATGTGAGTCTCAAGATCCTTTTATGACATGTATTACTCATATTTAAAAAGAATGATTCAATTTCAAGGATGGGAATCACTTTGTATTGAACAACTAGATCCAAAACTTCAATTTGATTTATTTAGATATAGTTCATGATTTTTGTGAAACCGTTATGTTATACACGAAAAATAGAAAAGAAATGATTTTTTAGGATTTATGATATGTATTATGAGATGACTCAGAATTCCATTGCTTGTTTTCTTAGTGTTTTAGATAAGGTAGATGCATTCTGCCCTTCTCATAAGTAACTAGACTTAAAGGTTTACTTTGTGAGATAAAGATAAGAAAATTACTTTTTTAAAATAGATGAGGATCCAATGAAAGTTACACATCTTATCCCTGATCATAGAGTATTAGAAACATGGATGTATGGGTTTCTTATCCCAAGGATAAGGGATAAAGATACTATTAAAGTCTAAGATGTTTTTGTTTTAGATTACCTAGTAAACATGAGAAATATAAATATTTCTAGATTCATAATTTTGATAGTAAAGAACATCAATTAAAAATATATCAAGTCCTAGATAATCATGTTTTCTGGTTTGATAAGTAAGATAATTGAAAATAGTATCATGCATTGCAAAATTGCTACTAGATATGATCCAGTTAGAGAAAAGATTAGCTTCATCAAATAATACACTATCATAAGTTTGAAACTTGTTTTTGAATCAAATTCAAATACCTTTTTGAAGATTATCAAGGTCTCTACATCAGAGGAAGTGCCTTAATCAACCATGAAAACTAATAAATATGAGGAGAATAATACCGAAGATGACTCCATTCCTACTAAGAAAAAAATAAACAAAAGAAGTATTCAAAGGAAGTTGTGGATGAGTGAAGAAAAATAAAGGAAGAAGGTAAGGAAAGAGAACCCTAATTCCAACTCGACCCTATATAAGAGTTTGAAATAATACTTTAGGAAGAATGAGTCTTGGAAAAACAAGTGAAATATAAGAAGAAAAATATGATGTTTTTTGAAGAACAATTATGTGAAAAACTATTGAAAGGTGTAGAATCAGCTTCTGGAAAGGTTTTTTTACTCGACATCAACGCTGGTATTATATAAAAAACATCTATAATAAAATAAAATTTTACCTCTAAAAAAGGTAAAGTAAAAAAAAATCATCGATGCTCAATAATATATTCTAGTTAAAAATGATGACTTGAGTTCAGAACATCAAATTCATGAAATATTGGAAAAACCTGTCGAAGGAATAGAAGATGAAGAAAATGTATTTAAGAAAATTGAATAATATGAAAGTAAAGGTTAAGAAAAAGAAAAAGAAAAAGAATAATAAGAAAGAGAAGAATAAGGATAAGAAGAATAAAGAGAAGATGAATAAGAAATTGAAAATGGCTATAAAAAACCAAAATCTGAAGAGAAAGAACAGAATTATGGTTCTGATTAAAATCTTACTATGAAGTTCTCTAGCCTCATAAAATATATTATCTTCTTAATGTAATTATATTGATATGTCAATAAGTTAGGATAAAAAAAATCTCCTCTAATTTAAGAAATTTTTTCTTCATCCAAGTAGGATAACGCTAATCGAAATGTTGAATGTGGTAAGAAGAATGATGTCGATGATATAAAAATATTTGATGAAAAGAATAGTTATAAAAACATTTAGAAGCCAGATCTAATGAAAAATAAAATTAATATAGTGAAATAAGTAATCCAAACAAGAAGAATAAGAGTTCAATCAGAATCTGATTCCCAAAATACAATCGCTACTTAAGGAGTTGATTTTATTTTCTATACCTTCATCATATTGGAGAAGATAATTACTTTCTTTCCAAGAATTTATAAAAATATGAATTGGTGGTGGAAAACTAGTATAAATACTTATATTAAATAAAATCTTTGGTAGACAGGCTGATAAGAGTGGAAGAATATTTCAAAGAATTCAAAGAACATGATGAATCCCATTGAAATAGTTGCAAAAAAATTATTAAACAGACTCAAGGAGTTGATGAAGACTTTAAGATCAATTATGAGAATATTGGGAAACTCAATAAATCCTTGGAATAGGCCAATAATTATTTCAATAGTCTGATAAGGTACATTTCCAAAAAGTTAATTTTTCTTGATACCTTAAAAAGTGAATCTGAGATGTAAAATAATGTTATTTCTAAAATATAAAAAAACTTTAACTTCTTGATCAAATAGATTTCTAGACTCAATTTCTATGAAGATGACATAAATTTCTTGTTATGTCATTAAGAAATTTCCTCATAAATAATCAAATAACAATAATCTCCGATCAAAGGATTTGAAGAAACAAAATTCAAAACTAGGAAAGAAGAAAATATAGAAAAAACAAAAGATTCCAAATTCAAGATGAAAGGATCCAAGAGATGAAAAAAAACCTCATCTGGATCTTTTAAAAGAATTATAATAGTATAAAAAGGAGTTCAAGGAACTAAGAGATATTGTCAAATCACTCATGTCTTCAAAGAAATATTTTCCTTTTTAAATTTTTTTACAATGTTTTGTTTTTTGAACTTTTGATAAAATACTACTTTATCCTTATTCATTTTTGATTGAATGACCTCCAATTTTTCATGGTTGAATATTATTTCATTTACTTATGGTTGAAAAATTAATTTAAATTATTTTGTCAAGATTTATTCTTTAACTCTTTTTAAGTACCTCAAATACTATTTATATTCCATTTTAAAAATCAAAAAGGGGGATAATAATATAGTTAAGGGGGTGAATTCTATATAAAGGGGTAGAATAATATATATAAAATGGAAAATAATGTTAAAAAAGGGAGAATCCCATATCACGGGGAAGAATAAATTATAAAATAGTGGAAAACGATCCTTAGGGGGACTCTTATCCTAAGGGGAAGTTAGTCGTATTCAATATCATACTCATAAGAGTTTATAAACTCAGGGGGAGCTAAGTATAATTTTTTCAATTCTGAATATGATTGTTTTGAAAATATTTTTTGGACTTATGTTTTTCAAATTTATTTCATATTTTAGCTTTATAGTTTTTGCTTTCCAAAAATGGGGATATTTTCGATCCCAATGTTTATTTCATACCTTTCTATACCTTTTGACATTTTTTTTGAAATAAAAAACTCATTCTTAAATACATTATATCTAATAATTTTATGTCCAAAGTATTTTTATAAATTTTTAATTAAAAAATTATTATTTTATCATACTTTGGAAAAGTTTTAAAGATTTCATGAATTTACATTAAAATAATTGGAATGAGCATAAATCTGATTATTATTGGATTCAGCTTATAAAATCTATTTAAAGTATTTCTATCAAGTATTCATATTCACAAACAAATTTGTCAGATTTGAGGTTGGATCGGATATCATCATATTCATACTCATTATTGTTATAAAACTATACAATTAAATCCATTAGATTGAAAATACATGGGATTAAAATCTATTTAATTATGAATACAGAAAACTATTTTATCGTATTAAATTATTTTCTCTTAACCCTATAATGATAAAACAATGTTGTGATTTCTATTATTAATTGTGGGATACAAAATGATGTCATTATTTTAGTTATAAGATGACCATTGAAGTGCCAGGTGTCTAGGCCCCTTCAAAAATATTAGTGAAAATTCGACCATAGGAGATCAAGATGACCATTGGGATGAATGACTATAAATACCAGGTCATTTGAAGAGCTCAAAACAAGAATTAATTCAATATATTATGTGAGAGTTTTGGTAATTTACTGATGTGTGTGAGAGCTCTAAAGCTTACAAGTTGTTAACAACTTGTTCTATACACTTGTAACTTCATAGAGTTCAATTTTCTTTATGTGACACAGATCATTGTGATTACGATTGAGGGATTCTGGGGATAGGAATGAAGAATCCAATCAGCTTGATTGAGGGATTTCGTTGCCAGCAAGATGGAATTTGATCTATCAGATCTAAGGATTCTAGGGATAGGAAGATAGAGGAGATGATCATCTTCTTGATCAAGGACTGGTGAGGATGGGCAGAAAGAAGATGATCATCGTATCAAGGACTTACCTTGGTGAGGGTAAGATAGAATTTATTGAAATTATAAATCAGGGGAACTTTATCCTAGGTTATTATATACCCTTCTCTTTGGGTTAAAATAATTGTATTCATTTACTTGTATTTTATTTCCACCACATTTGTTATAGAAAGTGATTTCTTTCATTTTTCTATTTTTATTCCATTTAACGTAATTACTTTAATTATGATACAATGGTTTTATACCGTATTACATTTTTATTAGAATTTTTTTGATTATGATTACTCCATTCACTATGTATGATTTTATAC
Organism: Viscum album; assembly: GCA_963277665.1. Classification (NCBI taxonomy): domain Eukaryota; kingdom Viridiplantae; phylum Streptophyta; class Magnoliopsida; order Santalales; family Viscaceae; genus Viscum; species Viscum album. Next base: position 1,348,690,272 of record OY728153.1, on the reverse strand, counting down.
ACTATGACAAAATCATTATTTCTTTACCCTGATAATTGTAACCACTGTGATTATGATACTAACCACACTTACTATAATAAAATTGTTTATACTGTGAATATGATTAATTTCTAAATACGTTCTGAGGAGTACATATCAAAATCAACTTGATTGTGATATCCTTTATCATATGATTTAAAGGCCCAGTCTTATTATTGTTTTAATACTAAAGAGGTTTTTTGAATTCAATTAGTTTAAATTCCTTTGAAATAAATTAATTTTATGATTAAAAAAAAGTTTTTAAACTTACAATTCACCCCTATTGTAGTTTTACTTATACATATACATTTCAATCCTACATTATATAAATATCTATGTTTGTAAATAATTTACTAAAGAAAATTTTAGAAAAAAAATTACATCATGAGAACCACAATACATATTTATAGGGTATCTTTATTTATCAAAAGGGTATTTTCTATATAATCCCTTCTATATAAATAAAATTAATTGTGAAAATACTTGGAATATTTATATATATGGATCATATATCCAAAGGAGATAGTTTAAGAAAGATATAATTTTATGAATTTGTGTCTCAAGTTGTACAATCATCGATATAACAAAAAAATCATAATACCGTATAGAAGAAGTTTTTCTAGAGAAAAAGAGGAATACATATTACCTATAGAAGTTAGATAAACATAGATATAAAATTTTATTTTCATTGAGAATGTTATAATGCTATTCATTTAGAATAATAAATTCTCATCCTAATTAGTTTAATGAAAATGTGCATAAAAAATTAATTTCATGTGAAAAAACCATTTTTGGACTTTAGTAGAACCTTATATTAGAGTGAATCCCATTAGATATAAATGAATATTCAATAATAAGTTTGATATATTTAGGAAAATCAATACCTATATGGCCTAATTGTTTACTAAATGTTTTATGTAATTTCAAGGAAGAAACTATGATAACATCTTTCATAAATTAATATACTAAAATATTTTTGAATTATAATTCTCATAACAGATTATAATGATTATGGGATTTCAAAAATATTTATGAAAACCAATTTCATGATTATTAAACATATAAAATATTTATATATGACCTAACTATATGATATTGTGACACTTAAGAAAGTAAATTAGGTATAAAATATATATAGATTTATTTATGGCTTAAATAAAACATAAGAATCATAAAATGTCAATTTTTATGAGTCTATAATAGAATTTTTTTCTTTAAAAATAAAAAATATTCATGTTTCAAAATAATGTATAGAAGGATCATGAGGGTTTTTCTAGTGATATATTTTAATGAGATATTACTAATTGAAAACCACATACTAGTCCTTTAATAATTACAGACTTAGTTGGAGGAATTATTCTACATGAAGAACATATGTGACGTAGGTAAATTTTTAAGGATCAAGATCTACAAATATAGACCAAATAGTATCCTTGGACTATGTCAAATGTGTAAATTTTAAAAAAACAAGATGCAAAAAAATCCAAGAAATGATCATTTTCCATTGTTATATATCACAAATCACTCTACGAAGATATATCCTTAGATATAAGATAAGAAATAAAGTTTGAGTATATTAAATTTAACTTTTGTGGTTAAATATATAATGTATACCATGTTATATACTAGGTTTGATATTTTTTACCCCAAAATAATGGTAAGAATATACCAAGAAAATTTAGTTAATATATAATAGAAATTTCTTAAAATTATCCTAAAGTAACTATATTGTAAAAAAGATATATTATTGGTATTGAAAGGATATAAAGATCTAGTTCCCACAGTAAACATGGTTTTTTGATTAAAAATTGATTATAATGATATAAAAAATATTAAATCTCTTTTATCTTCCATAATAATTATAAATTGAGCTAGTTATATTTAATGAAATTCAAGGTTTTTTATTCTATAATATATTATGAATTTATTACAACATTTAATTTGGGTAAAGAATTAATGTGGATATAGATTTTTGTATTCGATATCAGAATTCTACCATGGAATATAGATCATATCATACTGGGATTTCAAAATACTATAATAGTGATATCATGTCATAGAAATGTATAAATAATATAATTTATAAATTTTATATCTTAAAATATTTCCCTGTAAGAATTCAATTCAGAGTTATGAAAGTAGTAGAAAAATATAAGTTTGAAAATATTTTAACTAAAACCATTTCTTAGTGTTGGTTGGAGTAGGACACTCAAGAGGGGGGGGGGGGGGGTGAATTGAGTACATATAATTTTTTTGTCTAAAATAATTATTTAAAAGTTCTCCAATTTATAATAAAAAATTACCTAGTTAACCAATGTAGTAGATTTATAAATTTTTTGATCATTTAAAAGATTTCTCAAAGAGTGATTAATTCTTAGTTAAAATAATATGGATAATTATTCCAACTTTTTAAATAAATCCACTAAATCAAATTCTTTTATAAACACTATATAAGATTAACTATCAAAGTGATAGAAATGTTTTATTCTTTAAAATAGATAAAGTAGATAAAACAAAAACTTTTAAAGACACAAATTAAATAAAACAAGAGGCTCATTATCAAGTTGAGACTTAGTCCTATTCACTTGGTGATCACCGGATACAAAGTAGTTTAGATAAATAAACAATGATCCACACCCTAGATCAGGGTAAACAACATTATACACACTGTATAAGTCAATTAGACCTCTTAAATAGTTTTTTAAGATTTCTAAAATATACATGCCATGTAGGGACCTTTTGAACTATTATCCATGGGAGTGAAATGTGTAAAAATATAGTTTGTGAAGATATTAGTGTATCTTCTAGTTTTTCATAGGATTCTGTGTGTGTGCTTATAACAGGGAGACACACACTTATCATAATGTTAAAAAAATACATGTGTAGAGAAAATTTTATTGAATAGAGTTTAGAAGTCTCTGGTTGATTGGAAATGTATCTTGAGACTCCTAAAAGTTATGTAAAAATGAAACATGAGTCAAATCCTAGAGACAAACAGTAAAAGAGAGTGTTGTGTGAGATTCTATCTTCTGTTTCCAATAAGGTAGTAGTTGTTTGATGAGATCTTCTCTTTTTTAGATTGTTTCTATAAAGAGTTCTTCAGTTTAAGCTCTCTGTAGTATCTTTGTGTTTTCAGAGTTAATAGTTCTTGTGTTCTTGATAGGTGTACTAGATCTCTACTGCACTATATAGATCTCTCCTTTTCTTTTTTGTTTGTGTATGTGCTTTATACAGTACAAACGACAAGGAGTATGTACCTCATACCTCGTACATCATAATGTACTATGAAATCCATTAAATTTTTTCTAAAAAATACATATAGAGTTATTAAAATAAAAAATAGTACTAAGTTTCATAAATATGACCATTATAATAAATTTGAATTTAAGTGGAAAATGAATGGATGATGGTGTCTTAGAACATTGAATTGGTTTGAAGGTGTCTTAGGAACTGTGACTTGGTTTGATGGTGTATCAAGAATGGTTACTTGGTCTAATGATGTCTCAGGAACTTTGTCTCTATAATGGTAGGTCAGGTAATGGTGTCTTAAAACCAGTGTATTATAATTAGAGCATTCTACAATCTGGAATGGTGAGACATGTATTGATGAATCTCGATCGGTAGGTCTTTCTGACGGTAGGTCCTATTTATAGTGACTCGTGCTGTCAGTATCTCATACTAGTAATACTTAGAAAAAATTATGATTCCATTGGTAAGTCATTCTGTCAGTAGGTTTATGAAATGATGACTCAACTATTGGTAGCTCAATGCAATGATGACTCGTACTTATCCAATTTTCTGAGTTGAGTTTGAAGGTAATTCCAATAATGGTGAATCAATGCATCATTAGATCAATTGATGATGTCTCATCATTTTTCAGAGTTCAGTGTCTGTGCTGATGGTGATAGAACTAATAGAAAGACATATTTTCAGTAGGTCTATGTTAATGGTATCTTATACTTAAACGTTTTTTTGGCCAATGTTGAGATGTCCAACAATGAGTGAACATTAATGGGGACTCAACCTTAACAATGACTTATAATTAGTCATAATCTATCAATTTTTATTATGATATCAAACACTAAAAGAATATATTAGGCTTATATGTATACACAATTGAACATAAGTAAGCATAAATTAACTTGATGAAACATGATTGAGCATGATTTGTGAATATTACAACTAGAGGAGTTCTACAATATCCCCCTTTTATGATAAAAAATCATGGAATTAATAATGATAAAAGCACAAGTTCGGCTTAAAATATCAAACATGTCATGTAAAAATAAATTATAGTTCTAAAAAATTAAATAATTAAAATCCATATCATATTTCTCATTTTTCATTTAATTACGTACACATTCTCCCCCTTTTGGGATTATAAAAATGAGAATAAATAAGAAAATATAAAGAACATAAAATAGAGGAAAATAAATTATTCATTTCATGATAAATAGAGTACATTGATGTGAAAAATCCAAAAACATACATCCCTATCAAAAATAAACTAAAAATCAAGACTTCTCTAATGAAGGATCCATGACTAATTTTCCCTTATCAGCATCAGTTGGTGGAGGAACAATAGATGTAGAAGGACCATAGGTATAAAACCGATGAATGGGAACTCCAATAGGTACTATAGGAGTAAGAATCTGAGTAGAAGAGATAGGAGCTATAAGTTCCCTATAGATCACATGCCTTAGATGACTAAGAGCCTGAGAAAATGGCATGGTAAATAGTTGAAGGGTTGTAGGTAGAGGAGAAAAAGGAATTATGGTCATAGATGCTCCAAACTGAGGATCTATAGATCTATAGTTGGGCCCTAAAGGTAGGTCCTTAGTCAATAGTCTAATGGAAAAGGCCTCTAGAGCTATAATAGCTGAACTATGAACATGCAGGCATGGGTTCAATAGATTGATAAAATCCATTATTATCTTCCCACTTTTCCGCATAGACTTAGTAAAATCATCCTTGTTCTCCATGAACATCTGAAGTGCAGGGGTGATCTCCTTAAACTATTTAACCCATTCCTTGAATGCTTGAGTAATATGAGGTATCCTCAAATTCTCAACCAAATACTTAAAGAGACTATCCAACTGATGTTTGGTATAGATCCTTTTAAAGTAGAAATATACTTTCTTTGAAATATCTTATTGAGAAGAAGTGACCCCTTTAGAGAAAAACCTTACCATATCATATATATGGTCACTGTTCTAGTGAATTTTGCAAAGGCCCTCCTGATATGAGCTACCCATCATGGATTTAAGTTCTTCCCCAAGCACTGATCTGATCATATCACTATAAAAAAGTTGGGAAGGAGCAACAAAGGATAACCCTTCATGTACTACAACTTTGACTACAGATATCAAAATATCTAAATCTAGAGTCAGAGGAGAAGGATTATCATCCTTAGAATACGTATCTACAAGAATTTTGAATATACCATCCAATGATTCTATGTACTCAAAAGATATCCCTTTCACTACAAGAATGATTACAGCCAACTCATCACTTAATATTTTATTTTCTATCCTTACTTCATGATGTTTAGAAACTATCTGAGTGTGAATCTGAGAGAAAAGTATCTCTACAATCATAGTATCATATGTTTCACTAATACTTTACATAGGTTTAGATTGTGGTTGTAGAATAACTCTAACCATAGAACACAAATCCTCTTTAAAAACATTGAAATAATGTTGGGTCACATAGTCTGCAAGAACATATGCAACAGGAGGAGAAGAGGCAGAATTAGTTCCAACTAGAATTTTGTGATCATGATCTATTCTTTCAGCTAAGGATCCTTTAGGATCAAATTCTTCATCATCTGAGTTTGGATAGTCTAATCCAAGAGTGACATATCCAGGGGTTTCTTCCTATTCCTCGGTTATCACATCATAATGAGTGAGAGTAGAAACTGTAACTCTCTTAGACTGTTTCTACCCCACAACAGGTTCTTCCCTCACAATAGGTGATTTATTAATAACATTCACCAGATCTTAAATTTTATCTATTGGAGTTACTACTTCAGCTAAAAATAAACCAAGATCCCTCTGAGGTTTAAAAAACTCCCTTAAAAAAACTGAGACTAAAGCCTTACCAGATTCCACCACTTGTTCCTTTTTTTCTAAACCAATTGCAGCCAGATTCTCAAGTTCAACATGATTTAGATCAATGATAGCATGATCAGTAGGTTCTACAATAATTCCTTTATCCTTAACAGAAGTTTCATCTTCACCACCAGCTGCACCATCATCTTTAACACTTTCTTCTTTATCATATTCTTCACTTCCACTTCCACTTTCACTTTCACTACCATTTTCTTCTTATTCTTATTCAACTTCTTTTTCTTACTCTTCTGATTCACCATCCTCATCCTCATCTACATCTCCTTATTCACCAGATTCATCATCATCTTCACTTCCACTTGCATTATCATACTCAAAATTTTGAGATTTTTCTGTCTCTTCATTATAATCATCATGTAGGATAGGTTATTTATAAGGAAGAGCCTTTGTAGGGATTGAAGATCCAAAGGTAATTAATTTAAGTCTTTATGAAATATTAGTATCACTATTTTCATCAATAGGAGAGTCCTTTACTTTATCTTCCATAGCTTGATCTTCTTCTTCCTCATCAGAATACTTTTCTACTTCATCCGGTACTAGACCAGAATCATCCATATCTTTTGTCCTTGCAGGATGTTGAAAATGATCAATATATTCATAAATTTTTTCAATATCATCAAACCACTTCCTTTTCAAGGTATTCCAACTAATATTCATCCTTTTTATATAGATTGTTTTATAAATAATTCATAACAACCATCACCATTTATTATTTTTTATTTCTAACTCCTTTAGGTTTTAGCATTGAAGAAATCATCTTCGAATAAAACAAGGAAGTTTACTTAGATTGGGAATTAATAATGTAACTCATGTAGACCCCGAGGTATTTTCAAAAATTGATCTTGAGTCCTTCATTCATCATATACAACAAATAAATATCCTGATATTTCAACAAAGCAAAGTCCCATTTCTTGGGACACAATTGGTGCTGAATAAACTTAAACAACAACCTATATTAACCATCTAGCTCAGTTTCTATAAGCCTTCTTAGAATACCATCACTGGTCACCTCAATTAAGGATATTTCATAACTGAAAATTTCACTATCAGGAGGAGCACAACCCTAATAATCATAAAAAATACCTTCATGTGGTACCTTCAAACATTCATCCCATTACTCATAAGAAAATACAATCCTTTTCCAACCAATTTTGGACATGATCTAGAATTGCTTAGTTGCCTCAAGAATAAAATCAACATACATATAAAACTTATGAACTAACTTCAGATAAAGAGGTCACATGTTATTGGGGAACCACTCCAACCAACCTTTCTCTTTAAATAGTTTCAAAACAAAGGACTTAATTGAAAACAACAATTATGTATGCACTAATTTTTAGGTATGGCCATTCAATTGGAAAGATATGGGTTAATAGGTTTGAGATTTGGAGAAATTGATTCTCCTTTCTATTTATTTGATGATGAAACTCGTCCAGAGATGTATCAGAGATATTCTTCCCTCAATCCATTTTGAAGGATTCCAAAGGTTTGGTTCTAAGGAAAAAGGTTGTGGAGGTTTGGAAGACAAAGGTTCAACCGTGAGAGAGGAGCGATTGAGAAGTGATTTAGATCAATTTTATTTTTATCTTTTAGGGATTTCATAATATTAAATAAAAAATGTGGTATAGGTAATGTGAAATAAATAAAACATCTACGTTTAGTTAGAGCCATAAAAATAACAAAGTAAAGAACAATGGTAAGTTACAATTGTGAGTTCTAATAGTGAGTTTTCAATTGATGATTCATCAACAGCGAGTCATCAATAATGAGTAATCAATAGGGAATCATCAATGTAGAGTCATTAATGGTGAGTCATCAATGGTGAGTCACTCAACAGTTAGTCACTCAAAATTTATCATCACCAACTCATGTCTGATTTAACTCATTCTATCATAATTTAATGGATTAGTAAATATATTAGAAAGCTAATGTTCAGTGCCAATGAACTCAAGAGTTATATCAACTTTTTGATAATGATATCTTAAAAAGTGATGAATTACATCAATATGATTTATTCTCAAATGGGAAACTAGATTCATAGAAATGTTAATAGTACTTGAATTATCATAGTTTATAGGGACATGCCTAAATTGATATATATAGTCTAGTAATGTGTGTTTCATCTACAAAATTTTAGCACAAAAACTACCAACAGCTATGTGTTTAGATTCAGTAGTAGATAATGCATCAGAGTATTGTTTCTTACCACACCATGAAACTAGTGACTTTCTCAAAAAGTGACATGTTCTAGAGGTCCTTTTTCTATCTAACATGAAACAACTAAAGTTAGCATCAAAATAACTAACTAAGTCAAATGGTTTTCCTATAGGATATAATAGTCAAAAGTTAGTTGTATATTTGAGGTATTTTAAAATTCTATTAACAACAAGTAAATGAAAATCTTTTGTATTTTCTTGAAAATGAGCACACATATATACAATAAACATAATATCTGGTTGGATAGTAGTTAATTAAAGAATACTTCCAATCATACCTCTGTAAATTGTTTGATCCGCTAAATTTCCATCTTAATCATGATTCAATTTATAGGTGGTACTCATATGAGTATCACTACTTTTAGTGATATCCAAGTTAATTTTTTGAAAGATATTTATTATATTTACTTTGATTTAAAATAATACCTTCTTTATTTTGAGAAAATTGAATTCTAAGAAATAATTTGAGTTCATCCATTAATCTCATTTCAAACTCATTTTTCATCATATTTGAAAAGTCAATACATAAAGAATGTTTTCATGATTAATATATAATACAATCCACATATATTTGAACAACTGAAACATCTTTAGAAAGTATTTTTATGAAAATAGTAGGATCAAATATACCTTTTATAAAACCTTTAGAAATAAGAAAAGTGTTGATCCTATCATACCAAGCTCTTAGAGCCTATTTTAAACCACAAAAATATATTTTTTAATTTAAAAACATGTTTTAGAAAATGAGGATTTGTAAAACTGAGGGGTTATTCAAAACAAATCACCAACTATATAACCATTCAGAAATTCACTTTTGACATCCATTCGATAAATTTTAAAATTAAGATGTTCTGCATAAGCTATAAGTAATCTAATGGATTCAAGTCTAGAAAGATGTGAATAGGTTTCATCATAGTCTATTCCTTATTCTTGACTATAACCATGTGTAACTAGTATGGATTTATTTCTTACTATTGTACTAGCTTCATCCACTTTGTTTCTAAAAACCAATTTAGTGTCTATTATCATGGTTTCCTTGGGTTTATCAACTAGTTTCTATACTTTTTTTTATTTCAAACTGGTTTAATTATTCTTACATATCCATCATCCATAATTCATCATTGATTGAGTCATTAATGCCCGAATGGACCGAAGGCCTTATTTTTATTTTATTATGGATAATCCCCCTTTTAAGGGTTGAAGGGGAACCCGTACATGACCCATAGGCCCAAGGCACAAGCCCCGACAATCCCATAATATATGACCCGTAGGCACAGAGGCATACCATTCCCAATACATGACCCGTAGGCCCATCCCACTTGAACTGCCCCTCCCTAGCCTCCTGCGTCATTGATCACCTAGCACCCCACCTTGCATTACTGATTGGCTAGCATTGCCCTGTGCAAAGCTGCACAGTGCCTGGTCCTGATGGCGGCTGCCATATCCTCACATTCTTCCAATCTGGTTAGCTCTGCATCTGGTGGTTGCTACTCATGTTTCTTTAATCCTCTTCTGGGGCTTGTTCTGTGTGATCTGGGCTACTCAATGGTCTACGTGACCCGAAGGACCTATGGCCCAAAGGCCTTTGATGACCCGAAGGCCCTGAAGACCCATAGTCCCAAACCGGTAGCCCGAAGGCCCAAATCGGGTGAATAGTTCCGTCTACTACAGTACCAAATAGTAACTGCTACAGTACTTCTACAGTGACTGCTACAGTACTGCTATAGTATTTCTACCGTGACTGCTACAGTACTACTACAGTACCCGAAAATTCTCCTCCACCCGGTTTTGAACCCGGGTCTCATGGATGCCAAGCAGGAGCCCTTACCACTCGGGTATGAGCTCGTTGGCATTGCGTCATTAATGTTTTAGGTTCAAGCTGTGACAAAAAGACTTTTTGTTCAACCTAGTTTCTTAGAGAAGCTCTAATATCCATCCCTTTGTCTAAGTCTCCAACCACCACATCTAAAGGATGGTTATTAAGAGTTATAAAATATCTAGAAAAATAAGGGATGATCACTTTAAGTTCATCTGTAGATTCAGGTTCATTTTCGTTAGAATTTGGAGAGTTTCCAGAACCAGATTTTGCTACTTATTTAACAACAGAATATGAAGGTTTAGGATTTATTCTAGACTGAACATATTAGCTTAATGGTTTTGTAGGGAGGTTTTGGACTCATGTTGATCTATTTCATCAAACTTGACATGCCTATATTCTTCAACACACTTGCTTCTATTGTTAAAGAATCTATAGGATTTACTAGAGATTGAATAACCTAGGAAAATTTATTTATCACACTTAGGAGAAAATTTTTCAAGATTGTCTTTTGTATTAAGGATAAAAAAATTTCAACCAAAAACTTTGAAGTAATTAACCTTGGGTTTATTATTATTGCATATCTCATAGGGGGTTTTCGTTAATATAGTACTAATTAAAACTCTATTTATTTTATAAAAAGTTTTATTCATAGATTCTTCCCAAAAGTAAATAGGAATATCATATTCATTAAGCATAGTCCAAGATATTTCTTGTAAGGTTATATTTCTCATTTCTAATACTCCATTCTTCTAGGGTGTCCTAGGAGACGATAAGTTAGGACTATAGCAATTTTTTACAAAATAATATTCAAAATCTAGATTTTCAAACTCAGATTCTTGGTCACTTCTTAAGGTTTTGATTCTAAGACCACTTAGGTGTTCTACTAATCTATCATACATTGTGAAATAAGAACAAACTTCACTTTTTTGAGCTAAAAAGAAGGTCCAAGTATAAAGAGAAAAGTTAACTAATATAACATAAACATACTGATTCCAATTTAAACTTGAAACTCTAGATGGTTAAAAAAAATCCATGTGAACCAACTCTTGAGGTTGAGAAGTTGAAAGTTGTTTATTTGGTTTGAAAGATATTTTATGATATTCTCCTTTTTTATAAGGATTACAGACTTTGTAATTTAGAAATTTTATTTTAGGTTGATCCTTGACTAATCCTTTTCTAGTAATATTTCTAAGAGAGTGAATATTATAGTGGTATAGTCTCACATTCCAGAGCTAAGACTCTTTATGAAAGGCACATAAGTAAGAAACATTCCTTGAGAATATGTAATCCATATTAATAGAATACAAATTTTCACCTCTAAAAGTAGTAAAAAATAAATCATTCTTAGCATTGAAAACATTACAAGCATCATTTTAAAATTTAACATGAAATACATCATCACATAACTATGAAATGATAAGTATATTGTACTAAATATCATCAACAAAAAGAAATTTAGAGATTAAAACTGAGTTAGTGTTACCAATTTGGCCAATTCCATTAATCTTTCCTTTTTCATTGTCACCAAAGGTGACATGTACACCATCAAAGTTTATGAGATTGTTGAATCTAGATCAGTCCCATGTTTTATGTCTTGAACACCCACTATCCAAGTACTATAAGATTTTACAATAACTCTTTAAGATAATTTCCTAGAAAAATAGTTAAAACAAGAAAAGAATTTGGTACCCAAATTTACTTGGGTCCAATAATATTAGTAATTAAAGCATTAAGAACCCACATTTTATTCATGGGTTTCCTGTAAGTATTTTATAAAGTTTTGAAAAAATAAAATCTATTGGTTCTAGAAGAACTAGAAGTAGTAAAACATCTTACACTGTTGGAACTTGCAAAAAAATTTCTAGAACTAGGAATAAAACCGAATTTTACATATTTAGACACAAAATTGATTTTAACAAAAAAAATTTCCAGGTTGATATCTGATACCATTAGTATATTTAAGATATTTTTTTTCAAAGAATTTGAACTTAGGTATCTTTATTATTTGTAAATTCCTCTAAATCCTTCTTTATTTTCTCATTTAAAAGTTTAATTTTAGTATTTTGATTTACTATTTGATAATTATTTTCCTTTTCTATAGTGAGTTTAGATTTAACATTATTAGAAAGAGTAAGCTATTTCTTTAAAGATTTATATTTATCTTTTAGTTCATTGAAAGAAACTTCAATAATTTTGTAATATTCAAACATTTCAACATTATTCATATTTTTAGAATTTTCAGATTTTGGTTCATCTCAATAATAATAATAGTTTTTTTATAGAAGATAGTAAGGATACCTCAGATGTATTTGTAATAAAATGCATATTGAATTTTTTAGCCTTTTCATCATGAGATAATTCATATTCACAGGAATTATCCTCAGAAGTACTCCAGGTGGACTTCATTTCTTTCTTTTATTTTATGTCCTTCTCCTCAAAATTATTGTTGTACTTTAGGTTGAAAATTCATCCTGGACATGTAATTTTATTTTACATTCATAGTATACTATCTCATTTTTATTATTATTTCTTTTCCAATCCTTTTCTAGTTACCTCTATTATTATATTTCTCTCTATATCTATCTTTCTAAAGAATTTATTCTTTCTATAAATTTTCTTAAATCTCCTGGATAATTGATCAATTTCCTTACAATTGTCACTTGATGTATATTTATTGCTGGAGATTTTATTAGGAACTACAATTTTATCTTTATGTTTGGATGCAGTGGTTTTGAAAGCCACTGAATTTAATTTAGGTTTATCTTCTTATTATTTGTTAACATTCAACTCTTCCTCATACATCATTAGTTTGAAAATCAGTTCCTTGAATAGAAAATTACTAATATCATATAAATTTCTTATTGATACCGAGGTTCCTCTTCATATTTCTGGTAAACATCTAAGTAGTCTCATGATTTTCTCATCAGCATCAACTGGCTTTCCCAAAGAGATAATTATAGTTACAATATCATTGAACCCGAGATACATGTCAAAAATAGTATCATCAGGCTTCATTTAAATTTCAATATATTTAATAGTATATGTGTTGAGCCTTATTTCCTTAACATTAGTGGTTCCTTCATGTGAAATAGTTAAAGTATCCCAAATTTTAAAGTCTATTTTACATGTAGAAATCCTAATGAATTCTTCATCACCTAGAGTACAATATAAAACATTCATATATTTTCAATTATTATTATATGAATCCTTAGTCGAATCATCCCAAGTCTTTCTAGCAGTATTATAAATCTTATACCCATCAACTATAAAAATCCATATTTCAAAACCCATGCATTCTAAATGAATTTTCATTTTGATTTTCCACTTAGCATAATTTATTCCATTGGAATAGGGAGGTTTGTTGGTAGTAACACCTTTTTGTCTATTAACCATATTAAGGGAAAAAAGTTTTAAATATCTATAAATTTTGAACTGACAAATATTTTTTGATCCTTAAAACTGAACTAAAATCATAGTTGAAAAGATTTGAAAATTTTGAAATTCAGAAAGTAATAAAAGTTCATTTGATACAAAACGTTGGTTGTAGTAGGAAAATCAAGAGTGGGGGGGGGGGGGGGGGGTTAATCGAGTACCTATAAAAATTTCCATCTAAAATACTTATTTAAATGTTCCCCAATTTAAAATAAAAAAATGACCCAGCTAACCAAAGTAGTAGATTTATAAAATTTTTGATCTTTTAAAAGATTTCTCAAAGAGTGATTAATTTTTAGGTAAAAAAATATGGATTATTATTTAAACTTTTTAAATCCATATACTAAATAAAATTTTAATATAAAAACTATCTAAGATTAAGTGTCAAAGTATAATAAATTTTTTCTTCTTTAAAATAAATAATGTAGTGAAAGTAGAACTTTGAAAGGTTGAGTGGAAATAAAACAAGAGGTTTAGTCCTCTCCACTTGGTGATCACATTCCACCATGTATTTTATATAAATAAAAAATTATCCACACCCTATATCAGAGTAAAAAATAGTATACACACTATTCATGTCAATTGGACCTGTTTCATAGTTTTTATGGGAGTGCTAAAGCAGACAGGCCATGCATGGACCTCTTCCACTATTATCTGTGGGAGTGGAAGGTGTAAAAGGTTAGTTTGTGAAGATATCAATGTATCTTACAATTTTTCATAGGATTCAGTGTGTGTACATATAATATAGATACACACTACATGTAATGTAAAAAAAGTACACAAGTAAAAAAATAAAGAATGCAGTTTATAAGGCTCTATGTGATTGGAAATGCAGATTAAGACTCCTCAAAGTTATGTTGAAAAGTAGATTGAGTTAAATTTTGGAGACATACAACAAAATATAGTGTCATGAAAGATTATCTATTCTATTTCTATTAAGTTAGTAGTTTCTTTGATGATCTATTCTTATTTATTAGATTTTTCTGCAAATTTTTCTTTTGTTTAAACTCTCAATAGTATCTTCTTTTTTTAGAGATAGAAGTTCTTTTATTCTTCACAGGCTCATGATATCTATACTTAACTACATGGATCTATCCTTTCTTTTTGATCTGGTATGTGCTTTATACACCACATACAACAAGGATAATGCACATCATACCTCATATTACACTCTAAAATCCATTAAATGTTGTTTACAAAAGAAAGTCATATTTATTAAAATAAATAAAAATACCAAGTTTCATAAATATGAATGTAAGAATAAATTTGAATTTAAATAGAAAAGGGATGACAATGCCTTAGATCAATGACTTGATCTAATGGTGTCTTCGGAATGGTTACTTGGTCTGACGGTGTCTCAGGAATGGTGACTTGGGCTGATAGTGTATCAGCAATGGTGTATCAGCAACGATAAGCCAGGTAGCAGTGTCTTAGAACTATTGTCTTAGACTAAGAGAATTCTGAAATCTGGAACGATGGGACATGTGTCGGTGACTTATGATATGTAGGTCATTCTAACTGTAGGTCCTCTTGAAATTGAATCATGATATAAGTAGCTCATACTGGTAACTCATACATAGCAAAAATTCTGATGCCATCAGTAAGTCATTATATCAGTAGGTTGATGCAATGAGGACTCATCTATCGGTATCTCAATAAAATGGTGACTCATACATAGCCAATTTTCTCAGTTGATTCTGAATATAGGTCTAACAATGGTGAATCAATGCATCAGTAGCTCAATTGATGGTTTCTCATCCTTTGTTATAATTAAGTGTCTATACTGATGGAGAGATAAATAACAGTGAGACATATTATCGGTAGGTCTATGTCAACAATAGCTTGTACTTAGAAATTTTTTCTGCCAATGGTGAGATGTCCAACAATGAGTGCACCTCAATAGGGACTCAACCTTAATGGTGAGATATACTTAGTCATAATATTTCAATCTGTCTTATGATATGAAGCACTAAAAAATAGATTAATCACATATGTAGACATAATTAAACATAAGTAAGAATAATTTAACTTGATGAAACATGATTGAGAATTATTTGTGAGAATTAAATCTAGAGGAGGTCAAAATCTAGTAAAATAATGATCATCATATGAGAAATAGTTAGTTGAAGATTTTTCATAGTTTTATTTAGTGTATTAGTAATTTTACACATTTGGTAACCAATGACCAACTCTTTCATGTACTTTTTATTTCCTTGCTATGTATTCAATTTGATATATATATATATATATATTATCAAATATTTATTTTTCATCTGTATACAATATGTGATAATTTTTTAGTATATTATTCACATAAAAAACAATAATAGTTCCCCATTTTAAATAGAACCTATATATGTAACCACCCATGCTTTATGATATTTTTACATTGTATTTTAAAATTGGTGGGAGTGTTGAGAGGGAGTTTTTTGGATAGTGTAAGAGGGGAGTCAATGTTTTGAAAAAATAGTTAAGGGACTAAATCTTGTTGTGATGATATGTGATAATATGTATTCAGTTTCATTGAGAATGGGAGTTTTTGTAGATTCTTATGTTGCACCATGGGAGATATTATTGCATCACGAGGAGTACGTAGTGGTGTATAACATAAACCATGATATTTTTATGGTGTGTTTTGGGGGAGTGGTAGGATGGAAGTAGAAAGGTGTATCATGTTAATACATGTAGGGTCATGGTAGTTCTTGGTTTAATCTTCCATGAGGTTGTCATGGTATGGTTTTTTTAGTTTTAGTGTGGATATTATTGTGTTATTTTTACATATAGGGACTCTAGGTTTTAATTTTATTTTATCCCCTTGAGCTAATATGAGGAGAGGAATGTTGCTTCACAATAAATATTCTTGCATCATGGATACCTAATTGATAAAATTTCAAGGTTATGCATGAATTTAGTCCATGTTTTCATGGGGTGTTTGTTGTTTCATGATCATGTTTGGGTTATACTAGGTTTGAGGAGAGGATCCTATAGATCTATTTGTGATCCTTAGGTGTTCTGGAATTATGACATGACCATTGTGGTCACATCATTAATTTCCATTAACATCGGTTTTAAAATAGTTTGATAGTGAAATTTTTTAGAGATATAAGGTGGACATTATGATGAAATTTCTAAATATTTTGTTAAAATGACACCATTTTCTCTTGATCCTTAGTATTTCATTATGAATCATATGTTTTTTAGTTCTATTATAAATTTGGACACCCTCTCGAATACCCTATTTTTCAATTATCCCCTATCAAACCCTAAAGAATCTTGGGTTCTATTCTCAGTTATTTTAAATTCCTAAGTATGACTTTTAGTCCATAGATTCATTCAATCAATTCTTATTCAACCTAAGGGGTTACAATAATATAATTTCTCCTTTATGTCTTAATTACAACTTCTAAGAGGTTTTAGTGGGAATTATTGTGTTATAGTTTATAAGAGATATTATTATGAGTTTTTTGAATATTACCTGCAATTTTATTATATTTGTGGGGTATTGTTAAAGATTCCTTGAGGTAGAGGATTTATGAAATCTTCTAATATATTCTAAAATCATATTATTAAATAGAGTACATAGATTTCTTCCTATTATTTTACATTATGTATGATACATTATTTTTAATAGATTCTAGAAATATTAGTGGTTTGTGATGAATTGTTATTTTTTGAATTCTCATTAAGAAGAGTGATTTGAAAGAATTTAAAAAATAAAACATAAGAAATTAGAAGGAAGAGATGGTCTTTTGTGATTTATGAGTTATCAAGCCATATTTCAACTATTATTAATTGATATTTTCTACTATAATCTCTGCATTTGAGTTTTTATCTATTAACCTTTTCACCTTAATTATTTGGTAAGAACATAAATACATCATCAACAAGGGGGATATAAAAATATGGAATATGAAAATTATTATTTTATTATAAACTATATATATTAATGTTGTATTTTTTATTATTTACTCTAATTATATTTAAGGTAAACCTTGGTGTGTTGATTATTTTGGAATGTATCATTGATATTTTTTATTCTTTTATCTTCTTATTTGATTTAGATTACCCAAATAATGAGTTAAAAGGTATAATGAGAGTATGAATTGAAAGTAAACTTTTTAGTGTGGTATTTATGAACATAATGAATTAAATATGGAATAGATCACGAGATCTAAAAATTTACTTGGATTTCATAATGTTTGGGTGGTGATTTCATCTTACTATAATCTTAGTAATAGTCATGGTCTTAGTGGGAATGTTATATTTCAAATATGATATTTTGTTCTTACATTTTCAGGTTTTGTTAGGTTGGTTTCATAAAATACTGATACATTATTTGGGAGGATATTGGAGCTGGTGTTTGGTTAGTGAAATTAGGTTTGTGATGTTATTAGATGAGTTAGTTTATGAATTATGGGGTGTTATCCATGATTTTTAAATTTTCTACATGATTCCATAGGTTGTGCATGAGTCGGGGGGGGGGGGGTGAGAAATTGATAGAAATAAAGATGGAAAATAAGGGAGTGTTGTGGGAATGGACTGTTGGTTGTTTTAGGAAGTGAGTAGTTGGGAGGTAAAGCAATAAGGGATGAGTAGTGTTTTCTTAGCTTTTAATTTTGATATAAATTTTCATATAACTAGTTTGGGGGTGTTGTGTGTGTATTTACTGGAATAAGTTAAGGATTTCTATTTTTTGTTTAGTTTCCAACTTGAGGGGTGGTGTTAAAATTAAAAGTAATGGATCAAAAGTAAGCTGTAAAGTTAATGAGTTTTTGATTAATATGATTATTAGTGGATTTTGATAAAAAAAATTAAATTAATAAAATAGAAGTCTTATATGGAATTAAGGTATGAAATTATACAATGTTATAAGGATATAATGTGGTTAGTAAATGGTAAATGGTGGAATTGGTTATATTTTACTAGAAAGGTAGTTTTTGTTGTATGGATTCTACTTCCTATAGTTTTTGTTATTTTATTTATGATGTTTTATTATGAAATTGTTTTTATGTAGTTTATATAGTGTTTTTTTGATATTATGGATGTTATTTGGGGGATTTAATGTGGTAAATAAGGGAGATGGTTGGAATTCCTTGGGTTATAATGGCTCAAATTTATGATTCATGGATTTTGATGGCTCATGTTAAGAGTGTGTGTGTTTTTGATCATACTAGATATAATGTATTATTATATATATATATATATATATATATATTATCTGACATGGTTATATGTTTATTGATTGGATTCAAAGTGGGTTCATGCATGATAAGAGGATGGCATGAGGTTGTTTTCCATCATGTTCATGATACCCCATTATGACAGGAAGGATGCAAATTTGTAGATATCATTAGGGGTATACATGGAAGGAGGAGGGCATTAGGTTGATTTCATTCATATTTATGTTACCTTACCAATATAGGGACATGATAAGCGGGTATATGGTAGTGTAGTATGAAGTGGTACATTTTTTATTATGTAAGGGTTGTTATAGTATTTGAATGTGTGGTCAAGAGGTTGGTATGATTTTGGAAGATATATTTGATGATGTTGTGCTATTTTTGGTCTGTTATTTCATTCTTTATCAGAAATGGAGCGGTTTTCCTACCAGATAAATACCAATTTTAGGTGGAATGAATTTATATAGATTTATAAGAGAAGTGATATGTTTTTGGGCCCTTTTTTGTTTCATTTTGATGATGTATATAGAGTTGATGGTATTTCTCATTTTTTTGATTATTGCATATGATATTTTTAATCCATAGAAGGAATGAAAATTCTATTTTATTCTTGATTAGTGAAGTTGTAGAAGGTGTTATTGGAAATTTATGATGTTGTGGTAGCTGAGGTCATATAACGTTTGGTGATTTATATTTTTATGCTCTCCTTAATCTATTCATGGTTTAAATTTTTCTTGGTTGATATAACACATATATACTATTGAGTGTTTATTTCACATGGATGTTGATTTATTTGGAAGGATGATCTAACTAAGTTCTCTTAAGTGTTATCCCCTTCGTAGTTTATTATTTTGTTTTATAGGATAGTCTACGAGAGATTGAATCTACTACTCTAGTATATCGAGTTGAGTTTATTAGATGATTTAGAGTCCTAAAATCTATTTTTTCTTGTTATTTCATGATGATTGTATAACTTTACATGTAGGTAAAATTTCGGTCTTGGGAATTACATATTGGATTAAATTTTCAGGGATTTTATTAGTGTTTTTGATTTGATATTTTCTAAGTATATGTGGGAAATGCCTCTTATTTTCAAACATTAAACCCTTGGTTTTAATAATCAACCCATGACCTATTGGAGGTGGGATTTGGGGGTCACTATCACCTTCACTACTGGTCCAGTAAGAGTTTCTAGTGGGTTTGGGTCACGACACTGTGGTATCCATTCCAGGTTGAGAGTCAAAATTGATTTTAGATTTAGGAATATGTAAGGATTTCATGGAATTATCAGGTAAGTGGTTACAATTGATCTTAATATGTAAACTTTTATAAGGATACTAGCTATGAAATATTTTTGGACCCCTATGATCTAATTCAAGGACCTTAATTCCGTATTAAACTTGTTAAAGTGAATATCTAACTGTTGTAGGGTGTAAATATCAAGGGGGTCTAAAAATCATTATCATTAGTTTCCTTAGAAATAATATTCTATAGTTTTATCAATTTTTTTATTATTATTCACTTTATAGTTGTTTAAATTTATAATTCCCTTATTAAAATTATTGTGTTTTCTTGAGTGAAAGTAAAATTGTGTTAACTAGAATAACTGTTTTACGTAAATCAATGTTGTTATTGGTGGTATGTTGATAAAATACTTATTGATTTTCTAATATATTGTTACCATTATTTGTATAACATGTATTTTCAAAAATTTACTTTCATTACCATTATTACAATATATTGTAATTAAATCAACTCCCTTAAAAACCAGAATTAGTAGTAAAATCTTTACAAGGAACCCTTGTTGTATATGATTCCAAACATATATGATAATTTTGAATTAAAGTGTTCCCTTAATAATAAATTCCATATTTATATATATAGGGAAAATTTTTAGCATCATATTTTAGGAGTTTTGAATTCTTTGATCATATTATCATCTCATGTGTATCTTGTTAAACAATTGTAGAGAATTCTTAAAAGTGCATAGTTTAATTTTGGAATAATCATATAGCATGAAAAGGTGGATTTATTATTAAATAGATCATGTCTATTATTGGAATAATGTTTGTTTTAATTATTATTATATCCTATTTTAATGCATTATATATCCTATTTCAATTCTATTTTAATTTGAGTAACTGATATTAAATTCCTCAGAAAATAGTTTTATTGAGTTTTTTCACCTAATATATGAATTTAAAAGTATGCCACCCCTTACATAATATAGAACCATGTTTAATTGTTGATAAAATATGTAATTCAAAATCAAATTTAAATAATATTGTTAAAGTGTGAGGTATGATAATTTCAATTAAATATAAGTTAAATAAATTTTATTTTTATTCATGATGACTTATTGTATAATTGCTGGCTCAAATTGTTAATATATTTTATAGATAATCCATTTTATTAATTCATAAATTCAATTTTTAAGTTTTAGTTAATATTAATTTTAACAATAAAAAAATTTATTTCTAGAATTTCTATGTTATGCTATTAATTTTTTTGTGATGTGATAATTGTTGTTTGGAAGGTATTAATGGAGATGTTTCCATGTGGAATCTTGATATGTTAATTATGTTATAGATGATATTACTAGAGAGTGAATTTTATTTTAGTACATGTTTTATTAAGGAAATTTTTTTTTGGGTTAATAATTTAGGAAGTGATGATGTCACTATAAAGTTTAAGGAATTGTTGTGTAGATGGTTAGGTTGAGGAGAGTAATTTATAATTTGATATATTCCTATAAAATGTTATTTCACTTCATAATGGAATTATGATTAGTGTGGTTTATACTAACATTATTTTTATTACTTTTTTAATTGAATATATTCCTTTAAAACATTATCAATATATTTGGCATGCATAGAAGAAAGAGGAATCATGGGATAGAGTGTTATTAAATTTTTCATGATTAGAAGTACTGTAATTATTAAGTGGGGAATCTAGACATGATACTTAGGATGGGTTAGAAGAGATTAATTTTTTTAAGACAGTGATGAATATAAATAAAATTCATGTTTTTTTAGTGGTTTGAATCTTTCATAAAGTATCTCTAATATGTTAGAAGATTAATCATGGAACCCCCAAAGGGATGTCATTGAATAAATATACTGGATTATTCAAGAATTATTTAATTTCATAACTGTTATTGGTTGATCATATGAAGGAGAATAATAATATTCAACAGGGGATGAAAATTTTTATATATTTGGTAGTTACTTAAGGGATATGATTATTTAGTTTCCATGTTATCTATCCAACAAGGAAGAGTGAGTGTAGAATTTTGAGTCTGTTTTGAGGAAAAATATTCAAAAACCCGTTAAGTATTTTTATTTAAAATTTTGGATAGAGGTATAAGATTATTTAGAGATCATGAATAAATTATTACCCATAGGGGGAGTTTCTATTGAAGTCTCATCATAGTTGTTTGGGAAGGTTGCAATGTATTCTCTATTTTATGTTTTTATGGTTTGTATAAGAAGCGGGTGAGGTAAACTTCTAGAGTTAAAAAATGTATTCGAGACATAGGATTTAAAAGATCGAGGTTTCTTCTATCTATAAATTTGAACTACTTCCATTGTATTATTTTATGGAATAATTATTATGATTTATTTGAGGTTCAGTGTGCTTATCAGTCTTTGGTGGGTGGTATATTGAGGCCTAGTAAGTGAGGCATGTCTTAGGGTGGTATCCCTACCACCTTCACTAAAACACCTTTGGTAGGTTTTGATCCTATTATAAAATCATTCATTTATTATTATTTAAAAACTAAAGTGGATTGATTTTCCTTGAAAATTCATTGGGATTTTTTCAAAAGGGTTTCATATTTTACTTTTTTTTATATTAATGGGTATTTATTTTGAAATATGTTTGAAGTGAAAAGACAAGTTTTTTGTAGAGTCAGTTGTGATTCAGTCTGGTTAGTTATTATTTTTGTTTTACTTGATGTAAATGTTCTTCTTTGAGAGGTATATTATTTGTAATTTAGTTGTTATGTGTGTTTTTCTTTTTGTATAAGTGTTAGTGTTCTAACTCATACATTTCCATGGGAGTGTTAGTAGTGATTTCATTATGTTTGATAAGTATTTTCCATTAGAAAATAAGATTTAATTTATCATTGTCTAAGTTTGTTTTCATTATCAAGGATCATAATAATTTTAGAGATATATAATGTAAAGACAATGGGTTTCCCATAAATTTACATTTTTAATGGTATTGGGGGTGTTGAGAAGGATTTAAGAAGAAATTAGAAGTAGAGAGGTGGAGTTCAGATTTTTTTCTAGTTTAGGGAAAAGATAATGTCATGACGATATGTGTTGCGGTGTGGTTAGTTTAATGGATAATGGGGGTTTCCATATATGGATTGATTCTATCATGAGGGTAATTATTTCAATGTAAAGAGTGTTTTGTGATGTATGGAATCATCCATGATACTTTTATACAATGTAGTTTAAGAGTGGGAGGATGATTGGAGCATGGTGTATCATGATATTAAGTATAAGTTTTCTAGGAGTTCTAAATTTAATAAATCACGAGGTTGTTATAATGTGATGGGTTTTATTTTTGGTATAATGGTTATTGTGTAATTCTTATATTGAATTCCTCTAGGTTTTAATCTGATATGGGTCCCTTGAGTTAATCTAACATGATAAATTTCACAGTGTAATACTCCTAGTTCCACCATGGTAACCTAGTTAGTCAATTTACTTGGTTTCTCAAATCATAGGTCTATTTAACTATGGGGGTTTATATAGTTTCATGATTATTTTTCTATGTTTCGAGTTCAAGTAAATTAGGCTAGTGATTGTACGACAATCCTTAGGTATTTGAGAATTATAGTGTAACCACCATGGTCACATCATGAACTTCATTTAATTTCATCTTTAAAGTAGATTCACCATGAGATTTCAAAGAGATATAAGGGGGAGACCCTAGTGTGATTTATAAATATTCACTTCACTTGAAATCATTACTCTGTGATCCTTAATGATGTGCCAAGAATCTTGTGTTTTCTAATTCTATTATAAATTAGAGAGTCTTTTCATGTCCCCTTCTAGTCTTGAAGCCTGTCCTAAACCTTGAGTGACCCTGGGTTCTATTACTGGGGAATTTATATTTCTAAGACTGATCATTATGCCTCATATTAATGCAATTTATTTTTTTAACAGAAGTTGATAATATGTTTCTTTTTATCCTTTCTTTCCTTATTCCCTATTCAAGATGGTTGTAGTAGTGGTGGGGCTTGGTCTTGATAAATAATGGATAATTGATTTGATTATAGAAAACGTGTTATAGGTTCTAGGAATTCATCAAGTGTATTTTTATAAGATCAAATTAAATTTTTCTCTATAATAGAGGTGTATCTTAAGATTCATTGAGGTAGGTGATTTCTAAAATCTTATTTGGTCACCTATAATTATATATTTAGATGGATTGATATGATTTCTTCATATTATTTTATATTATTTAAACAATGTATTTAGTTATAGATTCATAAAAATTCATAGTTTTTTGGTAATGGTAAACTAGTGGGGAATCTATTTAAGAAGAGTGAATTAAAGGAATATAGTAAACATGGTATAGGGGATTGGAATGGGAGAAATAGAAACTTGTTGTTTATGAGTTATCATGATATGACTTAATCATTGTTAATTGATATTTGTTTCTAAAAATTTTACACTTCCTATTACTATTGATAAACCTTTTTTCCTTAATATTAAATAAATCACTTAAATATGATAAAAATGGATTTTTTGAAATATGGAATCTAATATGTTATTATTTAAGTATAAAATTTATACATTGAGGCTATATTTGTTTACTATTTACTCTTATAATAGTTAAGGTAACCTGGAGTTAATTGATTTTTATCAAAGGTATTGCTAAGATTTTCAATTTTTGTGTCTTCCTATTGGATATTGAGTTTCCAACTAATAAGTTAAAAAGGACTACGAGAATGGTAATGGAAAGTGGAAGTTTGGGTTTTTTTATTGATGAACATGATGAATTAAATATGGAATAGGGCATTAGTGATGGTAATTTATTGATATATTGTCATATTTGGGAGGTGTTCTCATGTTATTATGATCTTGTTAAAGGTATTGATATAGATGGAAATGTGTTATTCTTGATCTATCATTCTATTCTTCCTTTTTTCGGGTTTTATTGTGATGAATTAATTAAGGTTAATTACATTATTTAATATAATATAGGAGTTAGTGTATGGTAGGTAGGATTTGGGTTGTGTTGTGACATGATGATTTGGGTGATGAGTTTTGGAGTGTTATCTACATGTTATTAATTTTCTAAGTGTTTTGATGGGTTGTAAGTGATTTGGAATGTGTGAGATTATAATAAATAAAAGGGACTATATGGGACTATTATAGAGAGTGTTTTGAGTTTTAGGAGGTGAGGAGTTGGGAGCTAAAGAAATAAGGGATAAGTAATGCAGTATTACATATTCCAATTTTTATCAATGTTTAACTAACTATTTTTGTGGGATTTTAGGTATGGTTACTAGAATAAGTGGGTATATGTCTTGCATTCTTACTTGTCTGGATGAGGGGTAGTGTTAAAAGTAAAAGTGATGAGTTGAAAGGAAGATGAAGACTGAATGAACTTGTTATAAATTTAATGCTTAATGGATTTTGATAAATAAATTGAATAAAAAAAAGATAAAGTTATATTAAATTAAGGCAGGGAAGAAAATTATAGTATAAGAACATAATTTGGTTGGGAAGTTTTAAGTGGTCAAATTGGAAACTATTATTCATAGTAGAGAACTCAAGAGGGGGTGAATTGAGTTTCCAATAAAAATTTATATTTAAATATAATTTAACCAATAAATCCCCCAATTTATAAGTACATCCCAATTAGCTAAAAAAATTAAAATATATAATTTAATGTTTTCAAAAGATTTCTAAAAGGGTTTATCACAACCTAATTCAAAAATTATGAAATTACTTTAGATTTTTGAAACAAATATAATAACATTAATATTTTATATAAAAAATGATTAATGATAAATATCTAAGTATAATTTTTTAAATTATATTTTTGAAATTGTTTTAAAACAAAGTAATAAAGACTTTAAAGCATGCAACATAACATAAAAAACAAGAAGTTTTTATCAAGCTAAGACTTAATCTTTACCACTTGATAATCACCCACTACTAAGCATGTTGATTAAAAATAATCAGTTGATCCGAAAACTAGATCATGTTTTATATGTAATAATGAAAAATTTTATTTAGGCTAATAAATAAATTCTATCATATTTTTTATGGGAGTAAAATTATGGAGAAATAAAATTTTAGTATTTGAGTACTCTTCTATGCTCTAAAGGAGTTTGTGCTCTAACAAATGTAAAAAAATTTAATCCACAAAATGAAGTTCATAAAAATATATAGAATGATTTTTGAAAATAATTTTATGAAAAAAATATTATAGTTCATCCATTATATAAATATTTCTTCTCTTATTTATGTATTCTATTAGTTTTGTGTTGAGATGCGAAGACATAATAATTTTATTAGATCATGTAGTCGAGTTCCCATAAAAATAGAGTATGGAGCAGTTAAGGTTTTTCACTCTTGTAAAATTCCCTATATTCGTAGACACACACACACACAGATATATATCCCTATATATTTATCCACATTCTTCTTCTCTATCTTCATTCATTTATAAAAATAAATCTTACTCTAAAAATGGCCATTAGAAATGTATCATTATGAATCCTTGTACATGAAATGTTTTTAGGGTGCAATAAATACCTCTAATTTCACATTTAATTATGTGAAATAAGTGGTTGGAATATATTATTTTAAAATATAATTCCCACTTTTATACATGGTCTCTTTAAGTGTTCCATGTCATATCATCCATGGTAGATCCAATACTTAGCAAATAAACTAATCAGATTCCTTTACAAGTTGTATGATCGATTAATTTGAACTCATGGTCAATCAAGTACTTTGAAAACAAATCATTTTAGTAACTTTATGTCAATACAACCACTTCATCAATTTTAAAAAATCCAATTCTCCCATATGGTTTCTACACTTGAAATTGATGTATCTTGAAGTATCATAGTAGATCCAATGATTTTTCGAAATCTAAAATCATATTATAGATTGGAAAACAACATGAGGTCTCTATAGTACTTAGAATGATTTTAGACAACTAGAAAAACCATGTGGTAGATTTAATTTGATTTTTGTTTACTTGGTTTGAAATGAATTTTATTGAGGAGTTAGTGATAAATATTCAATGGTTAATCAAATGGATGTGTGTTCGAGGAAATTGGATGTGATGTTGATCCAAATAGCCATACATTTGATCCAAATGGTTGTGCAGTCGATCTAATCCTTTTTTAAAATTCAAAATAGTTCCATGTGGCTCCACAAATTTGATGATTTTTTCATGCGATTTCTCTGGTACTTTTTGAAATTTATCTTATCCATGTTTCCACATAAGGTCGATAGAGACTTCATGTGTTCAATAAGTTTTTTCTTTTGGTCAATCAATCACTTTTTAAAATATCACCCATTTAGAATCAAAATAAATAGTCTAACTAGATTATCATTACAGTCTCTTAAATACATTAATTTTTTTCCCAATTTTATCATAAAAATATTGAATTTAGATAAAACATAGAAATGATTAGAAACAAAAAAATGATTTTTTATTGTTAAAATAATTAATTTTCAGACTATGGAAAAATATCCCCTTTTTATGATCACAAATCATAGAATAAATACACATAATTCACTAATTAACCATGTAAATATAAAGATGAAAATATAATATAATATACAATCATGAAGTTTATTAACATTCCATACCTTACTCTCCCTTTTAGGATTATCAAAAATAATATAAAAAGGGTGAGAAATAAAAGATAATAAATATGTAAATAAGGTGAATAAAATAAAAAGAAAGTAAAATGAATATAATCAATTTCATTAAAATTCCAAAATAATTTATTAAAAGAGAACATTATAATCTGTAATATAAATACGATTCATTGTTATGTAAGGTATAGGGATCAATCCGGGTTTTTTTTCTAATTATTGGAGTAGAAGTAGGTGCATAGTGAGGAGTAGAAGTATCTCCTAGAAGACTAAGAGGTTTGGAAATAGACCTAAAATGACAAAGGTATTAAGTTAGGGTGAGACCAAATGGTCCTATAGGAGGTTAAGCATGGGTATTAGTAGAAACTGGTGCACTAGGAGCTATAGAAACTTATTTTCATATTGATGTTGTTTTTTAGGTATTAGAAGGTGAAATGATGGGAATAGAAAGCATAGAAGGTTCTCAAACAGGAGCATTTTCAATACACATATAGTGATCCAAGATCCTGGTAATGTCTGTCATAGCTCTAGCAAAAATTGATCTAATAGTGGTGACATAATCAGTATTTTCTTACAAATATCATTGAAATATGTGGTTAGAGGAGTCATTTTTAAGTCTTTGGAAGAATATGAAAACTATTTTTTTAAAGTTAGTATTGGTATTAATTCGATTGAGATAACACTTTATAGCACCCTTAATTACATCCTTGTCATTTGTAGTCATGATTGATTCTTATTTAACTATGTTACAGAGTATCTCACCATGTACAAAAATATCTATATGAACTTGGTTCCTAATATCCTTAACACTATCTTATATACTCTAGATTTCCTCACAAACGAACCTTATGATAAGGTCATAATCTATAGAAATAGATGTAGGAGGAGTAGAATCTCAGGGTCAAGAATGATTGGTGATTATAAAAAGTTACCTAATATCTAGTGTATAAAAAATATCTAATATATTGGATTGAATAGATCCAATCTATCCTCATAAATATTCCATTTGAGTTCTAAAACTCCAAATCATATGAGCATTGTGATCGGAATTTAGAAAAAACTTAGGCTAGATATGATCCAAAACACTCTCAATAATATAAGAAACATCATCTTTCCTATCATACTCATTTACACTATTGATACTAAGAAATATTTATTTCAAAATATCTATAATATAATTCTTGAACTAGATAAAATCAATTAAAGTGATAACATAGGTAGAAACAGGTGCCACTGGTTGAGGTATAGCATGTATGATTGAAGTATATGTAGCATAAGGAGATGATATAGGAAAAGAATTATGATTTGAGTCACTTAAATCCAACTCTAAAAGTCTCAACTTATATTCCTAATTATCTGAAAATATATTCTATGAATTATCAATTTACTAAATTGAACCGTTTGAATCTATAACAAATAGAACCTCAATTCTAGGAGAGGATCCATAAATTGGATCACCTTGAAATAGATTTTCCCTATCATTTAATCATGAGTAATTTTTATATGGTTCTATATATCCAAAAAGTTATTATAATATATCAAAAAAGGCTCAATAGTATCTAGAAAATGCTTTATAACTTTGGAAATGACAGTCATGGAATGTCCATATGGCTTATGTGGTCTTTCATCATTATCAACATCCTTGTCATCACTATTATGAGGAGTACATAAATCCAAATTAAATAAAGGGTTCTCCAGAGATGCATCTTCCTTATGATGTGTTGAATAAAAATTAAGGGCAACACCTATCTCAAGTATAGGAAGACTATTTACAAATATATCTTCATGCTTATCAATTTGAGAATTAATGAGTATTGGTCCAGAGAGTAAGGTTATTTCACTTTTATCACCCTCATGAGTTACTCAACCTTCTATTTCTAATTAAATATATAATAGAAAATTTAATTCTTTTGAAACTCTTATACCAATAGACTAGACTATTCACTCTTCACAATCAATTTTATACTATTCAAATACATCATCCATAGCCTAAGATCTGTCCTCATAAGAAGAGTAGTCATCCAAATTATCTGGTCAAGATTAAAGCCAAGATATATAGCATCTTTTGATATTGTAGGATTCCTAATTAAATTGGTGAATTCATAATTATTATCCCCATATTCTACCTGTATTTTTTCTATGGATTCTAGCTAATTTTCATTTTATTTCATGGGTTCAGTTATGATAAACACTACCTAAAATTATTGACTTTTATACACCCTTAGTAATAATTATTTTCTATTAAAGCATAGTTAAAAAATTAATTTAGGGTCGTTCATAGATTTAAACCATGAATAGGTCTTATTAATATATTCCATATGCCTCATCATAAATCTATGCAGTTTTATCTAAATTTCATAAACCATTCATTACTGTAGGAAGAGGTCTTGGTGCCTAATAGTGTTAAAATACCCCTTTCTAGGGTATATAATATACTATATAAACTTTAAAAACATTATAAACTCCCAATTTAATATGATATCACTATTCCATAAATGAGTTATATCATTGGTTACTCTTCCAACAAATTTGCAAGATCAAAATGTGGATGGTTTAATGAATAAGAACTCTGGTAGTCCTCATACTCTCCTTGATGCGGTACTTTTAAACTCTCATCCCAAATAGTTGAAGAAAAAATCACATTAATGAATTCTAACAAAGGTTATGATGATATCCTCTCATTCTTTATCTTTTAACATCATCCCTTATAAACAACTTCTCACTAAACTAGAGAAAAATTTGTCATAAATCCATCCACAACAAATTGTTTTTCTAGGGATACTTCACATAGAAAAATATGTATCTTTGATTTTTTTGGATCAAATCATGTTCTCCTTTAATATTTTTCAACCATATAAAGTTTCAAGAAAATATTATTTGAAAGTATGCTTCATCACCATGAATCAAAGCTCTGATTTGTTGATTAAAAAGTCAGGTTTTTGGGGAAAAGAGTCAAACTTAAGTTCAGATCAAGTTAGAAAGGGACGTGATGATTCCGATTCTATTTTTGAGATATAAAAATCACTTTTGAATTGATATATAATAATGCATGGGAAAAAGAAATAAAATATACGGTATCCTTAAATAAAATAATTTAATTGAATATTCCCTATAAGATGAAAATTTAATGATATAGTAATATTACACATTATATATATATATATATACATACATACAAAATAATTTAAAGGGAAAATAAATTAAAAATATATAATCATTCATAAATCATGTATGATATAATTTAACCTCTCACAATTCACAAGATTTATAAAAATGACATAAAGATGATGTTTTATAAAAATGAATCCAAGAGTGATATCCCATTTTTGAAAATGATATCTCAAATGTGATGTCTTATATCAATGTACTTTTCCTTGAATGAGATATTTTATTTTTTGAAATGTCAATAGCACTTGTATTATCATAGTTATTGGGACACATATTAATTGGTATACATAGTCCAATAAAGTCTGTTGCATCCATAAAATATATGCACAACAACTTATTACAACTATGTATTCATCTTCACCAGTAGAAAATGCAACAGAATTTTGTTTCTTATTACACAATGATACTAGAGACTTTCCCAATAAGTGACATGTTCTAGAGGTTCTTTTTATAAATAATTTATAGCGACTTAATTCAGCATTTGAATAACTAATTAAATCAAAATATTGTACTCTAGAATAGAAAATAACAAAATTAGTTGTAATTTTGATCTATCTGAAAATTATATTGGCAACAGTTAAATGTGATACACTAAGATTTTCTAGAACATTTGCACACATACACACACAAAACACAATATCAGACTGACTAACTTTTAAGTAAATTAAACTCCATATCATACCTATGTAAATGGTTTGGTCAAATGGATTCTCGGTTTTATCAAGATCTAATTTACCAGTGGTACTCATTGGGGTGTAACATCTTTTTGATTTATCCAAGAAACATTATTATAAAATAACTTTTTTAAATACTTTGATTTAAAATAATTCCTTATTTATTTTGAATGATTTGAAAACCATGAAAGATTTTTAGTTCACCAATCAAACTCATTTTGAATTCATTTTTCATTACTTTTGAATATTTAGTACATAATGAGTGTTTGGATGATTCAAAAATAATATCACCAACATATTAATGAACAATGAAAACATTTGTTGAAATTATTTTTATAAATACAGTAGTTTGAAAAACACATTTTATAAAACCATTTTAAATAAGAAATGTGTTGAGCCTATCATATCAAGCACTAGGATCTTGTTTTAAACTGTAATGTTATTTAGTTAATTTAAAAACATGATTCAGAAAATGATGATTTTAAAATAAAATGGTTGTTCAATTAAAAAATCCTCAACAATATAACCATTAAGAAAAACACTCTTAACATATATTTGATATAATATAAAATTTTAATGTTTTTTATAAGTAAGAAGTATTTTTATGGATTTAAGTGTTGTTATTAGAGAAATGTTTTCATCATAGTTAATGACTTATTATTGAATATAACATTATACTTCTAATCTATATTTGTTTCTAATAATTGTTCCAGATTCATCAACCTTATTTATATATACCCACTTTGTACCAATAGTGAGGTAGTATTTATGTCTATCTACTAATTCCCAAACTCTATTTACTTGAAACCAATTTAGTTCTTCTTGTATAGATGTTACCCAATGTTCATAATTTATTCTATCATTGATGTTCTTAGGTTGAATCTTTTATAAAAAGGTTTGATGTTTAACTTGGTTTCTTAGTGAGGATCGAGTTTGAGTAACTTTATCCAGGGTTCTTATGATAACATCTAGGGGATGGATTTTGAGGGTTCTAAAGGTTCTAGGGACTGAAGTACTTAGGTCATCCAAGTTTTCTTCTAGGTTAGGAAGGACTTGAGGGTATTTGGTAGGATATTTATCAGGGGAATTAGTAAAAAGATTATAATATTTATAGGTATTGTTAATATAAAAATTTGACATATCATACTCAATATTTTCAATATAAAGTTTGAGTTCATGTGGAATTTTCCCTTCAAAATTGACATGAATATTTTCTTCCAAAACAATATATTTCTTGTTAAAGACATAATAATATTTATTATTTTTTGAATAAACAAGAAAATTTTCTTCATATATTTTTGGTGATTTTTTTCCAAATTTACTTTGTATTTAGAATGTAGACTTTGCATCCAAAAAATTTAAATTAATATACTTTTGGATTTAAATCATTCCATAATTCATATCGATAATTTTTTGATATAGGTTTTATAAGAACTCTATTAATTACAAAACAATCTATGTTAATTTCTTTATCAAAAAAATAGGCAGGTATATTATATTCAATGAGCATATTTGAGGAAATTTCTTGAAAAGTTATATTTCTTCTTTAAATAACCCCATTGTTTTTGTGTATAAGGTGTAGAGAAATTGTGAGTATATATATGTTTTGTGCAGATAAATTAAATATCTTGATTATAAAACTCCCAAACTCGATCAATTATCATGGTATTGATGGTGAGTATGCTAAGGTTCTCTACTAACTATGCATATTTTTTCAAACAATAAGGAGGTTTTCCTTTATGAGAAAGGTAAAACACCTTCTTATATACTGAATAATCATCATTAGTAAAATATGAATATCGTTTCCCTACTAAACTAGAAACTAAAGATGGTTCAAATAAATTCATATGAACCAATTCTAGTGGTTTATAGGCAGATACATATTTCTTTGGATCAAAAGATATTTTTTGTTACTTTTTCTTTTGATAAGAATTTCACACTTTTTATTTATAGAATTAGACAGTAGGTAGATCCTCGAATAAGACCTTATTATTTATCTTATCAAGTGATTATATATTACAGTGGCCTAGTATCATATTCTTCAACCAATATTATCTACGAAAATCAATTAAACAAGAAACATTTTGAGAAATTAAAGAATCTAAATTAACAAAAAAAACATCATCATTTCTTACGATAAATCATAAATCAAGATTAGAATAATAAATATTATGATATTGTTTTTAAAATTTAACATTAAAACCATCATAACATAACTAAGAAATACAATTTATGTTATATTTTAAATCATCAATGAATAACATTTGGAAATAAAGACAGATTCTGAGTTTCCAAGTTTTCCACATCCAAAAATCATTCCTTTTGCATTTTCACTAAATGTGACATGTCCACCATCCACTTTTATAAAATTATATAATTTTTAAAAGTCTCCATTCGAATGTCTGGAATATATAATGTACAATTACCATGTATTTTTATAGGATACTTTCAAACATTTTTTCATATGAACAATAAACAAAATCACTTTGGAAACTATATTTTATTGGGTATATAGAAGTTATCAAAAAATCCTTTGAAATCCACATTTGTTTTATGGAATTTCTTACAACTAGAATAATAAATTTAGATGTAAAATCCTTTTTAGATCCAAATTATTTATAATTATTTATAAAACTAATAGTTTCCTTGGAATCTGAAGCCTTATTTTTTAACTAGGCATGAAATAATATTTACACATCATCACTTGTTCAGATCCATACCCAATTCTAGATTTGGATTTATGATTTTGGTGTTTAACTATTATAATATTAAAAGGTTTTATACTATAAAAATTCTATCCCAAATCCCGTTTTAAACTATTAATTTACATGTTTTAGATCAGTATTTTACTTTAATAGATTTCTATTCATTTCCTTTTCTATATCCAAATCAGATTTATCAGCAAAAAATAAAACATGAATATTTTACAATTTATATATTTATTTTTTTTAAAAATCCCTGGTATCTTCTATTATATAAAAATATTCTTAAAATTATTCATTTTATATTTCAGAGTCATTAGTAATATGATAATAATAAATAGATGGTACCTCTAAATCAGTATCCATAAATCATAAATTTTCGTATTTATTTGTATCATATTGGATAGAGTCTAAGTCACTGGAGCTATCTTCATATGCACTCCATGTCACCTTTTTTTATTTATTTGGAAAATACTATTTATCCATATACCTATTATTATACTTGAGCTTATATAGTCAGCTTTTATATGTCATTTACTCTTACATTTATAGTAGGTAATTTCATTATAGGAATCATCCTTTTTTACAACCATTCCTACAATTTTCTATTTTATCATACATTAATTTATTATTTGACTTATGAATGAATTTATACTTTTTTTTCAAACTTATTAAATATTATATCTAGTTGATATGTTTCTCCATTATAGTCTCATCAACTTCACTTTCAATTGTACTATCTAGTTTGACAACTTCCTCATCATTTTACTATGATTCCTTAAAGGTAATTAATTTCTTTTATGGTTCATCAACTTCATTGTTTAATTTTATATCTTCTTAATACATCATATACTTTCCAAATATCTCTTATACCATTATTTTTTATATATCAAGTGATTCTTGAATAGAGAATCCAGTAAATCTCTAATGATATGGTATGTGTCTTAAGATCCTTAGCACTTTACCTTTTCCATCCATATTTTTTCTAAGAATAGTTATAATATTTATGATCTCATTGAAACTAAGATACATGTTAGAGATAGATTAACTAGGTTTCATTATGAAATTATCATATGTAACTGTATATATATTTAATCTCATTTCTATAACATTAGATATGCCTTCATGAGACAGAGAAAGGACATACCAAATTTGATAAGCAGTATCACAAGAAGATATCCTATTAAATTCATCCTCTCATAAAAAAAATAAAGCATTCGTGGTTTTTTAGTTGAATCATAATCATATTTAGTTTGACCATTCCATTCTTATTTAGTGGTTTTATTTTTTTCATTTTTATCTTTAATATATAAACAAATTTCAAAAACCATGCTCTGAAGATGAATTTTCATTTTTTCTTACTAACCATAATTTTGACCATTAGAGTAAGGAGGTCTTTCTATAGAATAACATGAAAAGTTATCCTAAATAATAATATATTTTATAATAAAAAATCTAAAAATAAATTTTTAAAAACTTAATAAAATCCAAAGGGAAACAAAGATAAGGAAGAAAAATCTATATAATACCAAATGTTGGTCAGAATAGACAACTCAAGAAAGGTTTGAATTGAGTTTCCAATAATAATTTCTATTTAAAAACAATTTAAAAATATATAACCTTGTTTATAAATATATCCCACTTAGTTAAAAAGGTTTAAATATAGAATTTAATGTTTTTGAAATATTTATTAAAGTTTTAATCACAACCTAGTTAAATTAAATTTGAAATCACTTTGTCTTTTGAAATAAATATAATCTCATTAAATATTATATATAAAACACTAATTAAAGATAAATATCATAGTATAGTTTTTCAAATGATATTTTAAAAATAGTTTTAAAAAATAGTAATAAAAATAGTAAAACACAAATAAGAATATAAAAAATAAGCAGTTAAGACTCAAGATGAGGCCAAATCCTCTCAACTTGACTATCACCCGCTACCATGTATGTTTATTAAAAATTAACAACTGATAAAAAACCTAGATTGGGTTTTACATAAAATAGTTTAGAGGGATATCTAGGCTAAAACCAATATTTTTCCATATTTTTTATGGGAGTACAAGTATGAAGAAAAATACAATGAGAGTATTTGAGTAATCTTCTATGATCTAAAAGTGTTTTTGGTCTACAATATGTACAAACATTTCAAGAAAAACATAAAGGTAATAAAAATATAGAGAAATAGGATTGAAAAAAATTCAATGAAGAAAATATTAACTTTTGGTTGTTATACAAATACTTATTCTCTTATTTATCAATTATTTCACTTCAATGATGATATATTATGATGATATAATATTCTCCAATCATGCAGTCATGTTCTTATAAAAATATAGTATCAAATAGTTAATAGTTTTCACTCTAAAAAATTATCTACATTTATTTATGTATCCATATTTTTATATTTTTTAATCTTATATAAAAATAAATCCTTCCTATAAAAGATCTATTAGAAATGTGCAATTATGAATCCTTATAGTTTCCATGAAATCTGAGAGAAATAAATGACTCTGACATTATATTTAATTATTCACTAAAAGTGGTTGGAATATATTATATTGAAATTTAATTACCACTATTAGAAATGTTCACTTTAAGTGTTCCATGTAATATCATTCTTATTAGCTCCAAAAATTATCAAAAAAACATATAAAATTCCTTGAAAATTCATACACTCGATTTCTTATAACACATGGTTAATCCATTACTTTAAAAAAAATCCATGCAGTTTCTTGGTGTCTGTATGGTCACTTCATAGCTTATCCAAAATCTGATTCACTCATGTGGTCACTTCACTTCAACATGTGGTAGATTGAAGTCCCATGGTAGCTCCAATAGTTTTTAAAAAATATAAAATCATATTTTTAGAAAGAAACATGTGGTTGCTCCAATTCTTAGTAAGATTTTCGAAAACTAGAAAACCTACATTGTTGCTTCAAGTTATCTTCATGGTAAATTGTTTTCTCATATATTCAATTGAGGAGTTAGTGAGAAATATTATAGGGTAGATAAAATATGTATGTGGTCTATCAAATTGTTCATGTGATTGTTCCATTATTCATGTGGTAAATCCAACATATTATGTGATTTATTTAGTCGTTTATGAAAAATCGTCAGAGTTCTAAGAGGATTCACACAGTGGATTAATTTTATGTACAATCAATTTGGTACATTGTGAAATTTATACTATATATATTTCTTCATACACTCAATATATTCTTCAGGTAGTTTATTGAATTCTACTCATGGTCAATACATCACTCTATGAAATATCACTCCATCAGACTCACGATCGGTAGTTTGGCTGGATTGAATATACAATCACTTCAAGGCTTTGAAAAAAGTCCTAATTTCTTTGAAAAATATTTTACTTTTATAAAACAAACAAAATTATTAGAAACACATAAACATGATTTAATATTATTTTAAAAAGTAATTTGTGGACTAATCCAATAAAATAATATGAAAAATATGAAGTTTTTGTATTGATTCTCCTTTTATATGGTTTTAGTTATGTTATTTATAATGTTTTTTTGTGAAAAGTGGGGTTTGTGTGTGGTTCATATGGTGTTATTTAGATACTATGAAAGTGGTTTTAGGAATATGATGTAGTAAAGGAGGGTAAAAAGAGGAATTTTAGGGGCTGTAATCGCTCAAGAATATGATGCAAAGGTAGTGATTTCTAATGTTAGGTATATATATATTTGGCCTATGATGTATTCTTTTATTTATGTGTATATATATAAATAAAACATTTTCTAATTATGCGGTTGTGGTGTAGATACAAATGGGGGCCATAAATGGTAGGATGTGGGAACACTATTGATTTACATCATTTCCAATATATGTTTCTATAGTGAGAAGGATTTAAATATAAGGATATAGGTGGGGGAATGCATGGAAGGAAGAGAAAATGAGGTCCAAGACCTTAATGTTATGGTTAACTTATAAATATATAGACATGATAAGTGGGTATGTGGTTGTGTGTTATACATGAGTGATTGTTTTATGGTTGTAAAGTTTTGGTATGTAAATATCTAGTGTAGAGGATGGTTTGTGTCATGAAGAGATGATGAATAATGTGGTAGTGTTTTCATTCTATTTCATC
Source organism: Viscum album (assembly GCA_963277665.1). Classification (NCBI taxonomy): domain Eukaryota; kingdom Viridiplantae; phylum Streptophyta; class Magnoliopsida; order Santalales; family Viscaceae; genus Viscum; species Viscum album. Next base: position 1,348,651,958 of record OY728153.1, on the reverse strand, counting down.
ATTCCTAATTAGATAGGGAGAGGTCATCCTACTAGATCTCAACCAATTTGAGGTGGAATGGATCTAAACTTATTGGTAAGAGTAGTGATAAATTTCTATACCCTTTTCTTTGTATGATTTTGAGGAAGTTTATATAGTTGATAATATTTTATTTTTTAATTATTATATGTGATATTTTTAATCCATTTGTAACTAAGGTTTTCCGTGGAGTTTATTTTTTTATATTTTTTATTCTTCTCCTAATTCTATTTATGGTTTATGTTTTTATTGGTTGATATCAAACATGTTTACTCCAGTATATTTAGTTTTCATTGATGATTATGTTATTTGGAAGAGTAATCCTACTGATTACTCCCAAGTGTTCTGTCCTTAAAAGTTTTTAAGTTGTTTTGTATGTGTTGACACCTTCTAAATGAGCATCAACAAAACTAAAAGGGAAGAAATACCAAATCATGTGTTTAATTTTTCCAGCAAAGTAAAGTAAGAGAAGATGGAAAATCACATGGATCACATGAAATCCCAAAGGACATGTTATCCCATGACCTTTAAAAGGTTATCTAAGCGGGTCATACATAGAGAATGATCTTATGGAGATCACACAAATACCCCTCGACAAGACTTTATACTCTTTTGGAGGAGTCCAAGACACTCATTGGTCACACGAATGCTGCCAAAAAAAGTTTCACTGAGTCACATGACTTTTCAATCGACATGCATTAAAAAATCACCCATACCCCCTATAGAAAAATGGTAGAAATATTATGAATATGTAGACCTTATGCGGTATATGATTTTCTTATGACACACTCTTACAATCTATAAGACCTCATAAAGTCATTAGAAACATGTTTACCTTATCACACAAGAGTCTACTGACATGTCACCTTAATCATGTGAAGGGTTTCAGACATATCCATACAATTCAACACTGTCCCTTTAGATCTATAGAAAAATAGAAGGATTAGTACTAAAATTATCAGGTGATATCCATTATTAGTTACACAACACATCACATACAAGGGGGATGATTTTATTTAACAACACTAAAAGAACCTCACATGATCTACAACCCTTATAAAATTAAGAAGGTGATAAAAATGGGAAAATACAGAAGCTTCTTAGAGAGGAAAGATACCCAGATCATCACTTAAAAGTGGTTATGCACCCTAGTAGATAATTATTTATCCCATGAAGGACCCCATACAATTTGAATTCATCTCATGGAAGGCCCTAGAAAAGCTTTCATTGATCACTTGAAGAACTTTCCATAGTCAACCTGATTTTATGAAGACCCCGATACATGTCATCCTGACCTTGTGAAAGCTCCTTGAATTGTAAAAGTGGTATGAAAAAATACCTTTGATCATCCTAGGTGTAATGAAAATGTAAAAGTATGAACATTCTTGAGGTCACCTAAAATCATGTGATTCCCCTTGATGAACTATAGAAAGATCTCAAGAAGTTCATGACACGCAAACCCTCCATAGACTCCAACTCAAATCTACAAGATACATGCCGCACAATAGAGAGTATAATCTGAATAGTGACGCCTATAAATCCACCAAGTATAAAAAAGGAATCCATGATCGATCACACAAGGTATCATAAGAGAAAACCTCTTGGAGTTTCCAATCATGTGATCACAAATGTTTTCTACTAGGTAAAATCCACGGAACAACCTAGGGGAGAACAAGGCATGTATTGTCACTTCACATGATCACTTGAGATCACGCGAAGGAGTTATGGTGTATCATTCAGATTTTGAAAATGATATTTTTCATGTTATATGGGTTATGTGAAACCTAAAATAATCTAACGTTGGATGAACTTGAGGAAAAAATATAATAAATGTTGGAATAATGACTAAAAGATGGTAGAATTATGAGAAGAACATATACAATGATCCTCATGCGCTTTTCATGACTTACCGAGATCATGAGACATCACTTGGACATGTCACGATAATCATGTGATGATTCCTTTACATATTATGTGGATCATGCGATGTCCCTTAGACATGTCAAAACGAGTCATGTGACACCCTCCACGCATGCCACCTAGGTTTTATGAAGCCCTATAGGATTAGGAACCAAAACTTTATGATGTCCTCTAAACGTGTCACCCAAGTTATGGGGTTACATGAGGACCAGTCTGCTAGGTCTCATGATGAAACCAATACATGTCAGCCTAGATCATGTGACATCTTCATGAATATCTAGCTAGGTCACATGACACCCTCTATAATTTTCAGCTTGGATCATAAGACATACTCCAAACAAGTCATCTAGGCCACACAACACACTCAAAACATGTTAGCTAGATCTTGTCATGACACCAAGACATGTGTCCTGGATCATTGACTTTTTATGAACATGTCATATAGATCATGAGACACCCTCCAAACATTTCATCCTTGATAATGAAATGGTCTCTGGACATGTCATTCAGGTTATGTGATGTCCTCCAGACAATTAAACTAGATTGTGTGATTGCCCTTTGGAATGTCTGCTAAGAAACTAGGACATGTCTAGACATCCATAGACATGTTAGGAAGACCATTAAAACATGTCCAGGATACAATTAGTCCATGTCAAGTAGACATCCCAGGACATGATAACCTTGTCCTATGGATGTATGAGGGAAACCTTTGTTTGTAAGCTCTGATCAGTGGCATGATATGACTTCCCCCATATTAAGGAAACCTTGTTTTGTAATACCCAATAAAACTAAACTATGATAACTCTAATTCCTACCATAACCAGGATATCTAGGATGAATTCTTATGGACTATGCTCAAATGGGAATCCACTTTGGTATATGTCCTGTCATGTCTTCAACATTCCCACCATGGGTACCTAATTTCTACCATGGGTTGATCCTTCTTCCCCACCCACAAGCAGATTGAGAAGAGAACTAAACTATGAGAACTTTGATTTCTATCATAACCAGGATATGTAGGATGCCTTTCTAAGGCTTGAGATAAAATGGGTATCCACTTCAGTGTTTGTACTTCCATGTAACAAACATTCCAATAATCAGGATCCAATTTCTCTCATGGGATGATACTTATTCACCATCAACTAGTAGATTGAGATGGGAATTTAACTATTAGAACTCTAATTTTATCCATAACCAGGATACATAGGACTACTTATTAATGACTGAGTTCAAATGAGAATCCACTTTAGTGTAATACCCTCCATGTCTTTGACATTCCAACCATCGATACCCAACATCTCTTATGGGTTGATCATTATACCTCATCCACCTATTGATTGAAAAGGCTACTGAACTTTGATGGCTCTAATCCCTTCCATAACCAATACATGTAAGACACATTACTAAGGACCAATATCTATATTAATCATTCAAAGTGTTATCCTTGCACATAAGTCCCACAAGATTATGCAGTGAGATTGATTACTTATTATCACTTGTTTCTCAAACCAAGCATGAATCACTTGGCATTAGGGAGTTTCAATGATCATATCATTTTCACCATAAATCTCCACCAGCCATGGAATCCTTATTATGTAAGCCTTTATTAGTGGAATGATATAACAACTCCCATATAATGGAATCTACCTCGGGGGAATTCTCAAGTGAATGATTGTACTATGATAACTCTGATTCCTTCCACAACCATGATACATAGGATGTCTCCCAGAGGTTCAACTTCAATTACCAATGGCAAAGTTCTATAATATATTTCCTTTTCTCATGATCACAAACTACACGAGTCTAAAAAACTATGTGATTTTTGATTCATATTATAAAAAAGAAATATAGGACACCTCATAATGTCTCAGTACCAACCTTAAAATATTAATCGCCTCCCTAGATCACAAAAAATTCCATAGTGCCTAGTTATATGGATTAAAAACATAATAATCTGCCCAAAAATTAAAATTGGATGAAGAAAATTAGAAACATATAAATGGACTCATTAATAGGCCCTCTTTTACATATGTAAGGATTCAATAATTTATCATTTTTAAGGGTATCCAGTCTTATATCGGGATTAGGAATAGTTTCTTGAACATATCTTAAATCTATAAAAGATTCTCGGATTAAGAAAAAATTCCCCTCAAAAGGGTGTGATGATCTTGACCTCCATTACTCTTGACTAATGAGAGTTACTATGTTTTATTGTGTCTGAAACCCCAAATGACCACCTGCATTTGGAAAGAAGGTCTGCACCCAGTTATGGATGTGGTAACTGTTGGGAGTTTCTATGGAAGATAAAAATGAATAGTGAACCCAACATAAATGATTATACAAACATAAACTCCCACTATAATCAAATTGTTGGACTATTTTCCCCAACAATGCATGTGATATTTTCCACGAAACAAAAATGGTGAACTTAACATGAAATAATTAAACTACAAAGTCTCCTTTACAATATAGAAATGATAGAATGGGTAGTTCTCATCAGAATATTTTTTTTCTTCCATATTGGTGATCATCCCAAATATTTTCCTAAAGAAACAAAAATGGTGAACCTAATGTGAAACTCTCAAATAGAAAAATGATCAGTATACCATGAATCCGGCCATTTTTTTCATATCCAATGAAAATTAAAATGATGGACCTGGAGTGAATATCTCAAACGATAAAAATGATCTAATGATCCTCTATATCTAGGGTTCTCATGAATTAATTTCATCCTCACATTGAAAATTCCATGTGAGTATAATGGATGGATTTGGACTAAAGGAAAATTATGTTACCCATGCATATCTAATAAATAATGTATCATGATTGTGATTGAAAACTAATCATTAACCTTGTTCCTTATTGTCTTCATAGCTGAAAATAATTCCCTTGTAAAAAACCCCATGATCTGAGACAATTACATCATCCATTGATTGTTATGGAAAATAAGATATTTTATAAACCCTATGGGTTTTAGAATTACCTCACCCACCCGACACCTTCAATGGTAGGTGATGAATTCAATGTTCTAGGAATACCATCAATTGGGTACCATCCAGAACATTGAGGCTACTCGCAAGGGTCTCTAAACACTAAAATGAGCGAGTCTGAATCATCCAAATAAAGATTTTGTAAAGCTAGTTGCACTCATTTCCACCACCAAACTCTTCATAAGATTATGTATGGAGTGCGTCAATCACTAACTTTAGTATCTAATAATGGTGGATCAAGGAGTCATCTAAAACTCCCTTTTGGTTTAGGATCCATTGAGTAGGCCACCTTTCAAACACCATTACATGTAATGTCCCACTAGTTCCCTTTAGTCTCCTACTAAGGGAACCACCTGACACATTTCCAACTCTGATACCCATTCACAAGAAACAAGGAAGACACATTAGGAACTAAAAGGTTTGGAAAAATATGAGTGAGATCATATCCCTACCCCTTCTAACAAATCCCATCAGCATATTCCAATGGTATCAAATGAGTAGGATCATTTCACTACCCACTTAGAATAAGCTTGTGGTAATATTCCTACAACAAGCATGGGTGAGGCACATATCCCTAAATTCCTGAATTAAGCCCATCATCATATTTAGATAGCAAAAAGAGGATAGAAGTGTGATCTTATTATTGCTTCAATTGAAGAAATTTTCCAATATATTTTGGATACATAAAATGTTTTATATTACATTCCTCCACACAATTTGATAAAAGGAAATTAAATTCTAGAAACACCTAAAGAACGCTTCTACCATATTCAGGAACTAATACAGATATTGGGATATGTGAAAACTCACATCCTTATAGCCAGGGTATCACAATATTCTGATAAGTATGAACAAGTGGTTTCTTAAGAGAATGAACACATTCTTGCTCCAATCTAGGAAGATTTTTTCCATATTCTGGTAATGGTTGAGGCACCCGACTAGGCTCATATTCTTGCTCCAACTGGGGCTCACCAAGTGAGATAATCACATGCCTTAGGATAAGGGTACATTCCTATCAAAAAATACCGACGACATATTCCAAAGTCCCAGGATCGGGCTCATATCCCCATTCATATGAGGGATAACTAAGTGAGAGTGACACATGGCTTGGGAAATTCCAATATTCTTATTGAAAAAGATCATTGGAATACTCAGAAGGCTTAGGATTAGGCTCATATCCCCATTATGATTGAGGCCCACCGGGTGAGAGCATCACACACTTTGGGATAGGCTCATATTTTTATCAGTGAAGATTCTTGGCATATTCCAGTAGCTCTTGGAAGATGGGATCATATCCCTAATTATATCGATGAATTGATTAATCTAAATCCTTTAGAGGCCTTTAAATAGGAGGATCATATCCCTTCTCCCATTCGAGAGGTCCATTAGTATACTCTAACAAGAAATGCATATTCGAAGCAGGTACATATCCTCATTAAAACTAGGTCCCACCAAGTGAGAGTAGCAGATGCCTTAACAAAGGATCATATTCTTATCAAAAAGACTGATTCATACTATACTAGATCAAGATAAACCTCATATCCTTGTTCTGAACAAGTCTCATCAAGTAAGAGTGGAACATGCCTCATGATAGGGTCATATTCCAATCATAGAAGCTAATTGGCATACTCTAGAACATTCATAGTAGTGGGATCATACTCCCACAAACACTATATGATTATCAACATATTTTGGATGTTGTATTATAGTAGGCTTATATCCCTACACATTCACAAAATGTATGTCATCATATTTTAGACACAAAAAAAGATCATATCCCAAATCTACTCAATTTTGGTGTCTTTAAGGTTTTTTCAGATAAATTCTCAAACCCCCATGGGTCTGCCGATGCTTTAACTAAAGAATAAAGAAATCATTACCATGATAGTCCTCCACATGGTAGTGTGGAGATAGATCACAAGGAATCAACTCCTAAAATATTATATGGTTAAAATATTTATGGTGATATCTCCCACAGATAAGGAAATCCTACCCTTTTCGTGACACCTCTGTATAGATAGGTTCTCAAAACTCATACAATTTTGTATTGAGAGGTGATCGAAACATTGAGTTCAACCATATTTAGTTCCCAATAAACTTATAGTAACAATACACTTCAATCGATATGTGACCCCAAGAAAAAACTTCTTTGGTCTGCCTAGATGGAGGCGTGTAATTTTGATAAAGAGTAGGCTGGTAGTGACATATGGAGAGAGTTTCCAAGAAAAAACATCCACACCAGGTTCTGAACCCTTTCTACTTATGACTATGAGATCCCACATGAGATAGAAAAGGAGTACATGACTTATTTATGCCAAAATTTGCGGGATAGTCATTAGAAAATGAAGGATAAACACCTCTCTTATCAATGATACACGGGTCACCTTTAGACCATCCAGATTCTTTATTGTCAGCTAGACCAAGATGCGATATTTATAGCATGGGACCCAAAATCAGAAAAGCGCAGTGAAAATATACTACACACTTTCCAACATATCATTACAAATCTTCAAAAATAGATATCCAAAGCCACTTCATGTATCTGTATTCAAGGATGTGGTAACTATGGTGCATTTCACTTCACCGCACCCCAGGAAAAATAGAAATCTCCACATATGGCATTGTTTTTGACACTTTTTCCGGGGAACGCATGTCCGTCTACTTGAGTACGAAAGGGGTGCCTCGTGAAGAAGGGTGTTGTGAAGCAATGTGATTCTTGAAGCATAATGATCCTGCTTTAGAATACAGGTCATGTGGGCGTGGTGGGTGTTTCACGAAGCATAAATTCTTCACGACAACTAGAGTCCCCATGGGGATCTCTTTCCTTCACAAAGGCTCATGGTCTTAACAAAAGGAACCCATCTCGGAAGAGGGGACCAATTAAGGCCAAGGTAGAGGCACTTCGCAAAGAAAAAGTACCTTGAAGAACTCATAGTTCGTAGATCAAGAGGTGATTCATGATTTGAGATCTCAGAAGGTGAATGGTCAGATGCCCTATCATCTAGGATCGAGGGGAGATTTGTATTTATAGGTAAGAGGTGCCACGAAGCAGAGCTTGCTCGGTGTGAAGATAGAGTTATCCCCACAGTGGATCACGAACATCAAATGTGGCCGAAGAGCATTACCACCTCCTTGCTATGCGGTGGGTCACGAGTGTTAAATGCGGTCGTGGAGGGTTACCGCCTCCTTTCTTCACACCGGGAACGGGGCCCTAAGGCTCCAAAAAAGGGATCCACAGGGCAGACTGGGAGGCGTCCCTCTTGTTCTCTATCTTCCCAATTTTTAGGCATCAAAAAATGCTCCCCTTAGTCTTGGAGCTGAGGAGAAATAAAGGGTTAAAGTATGAGGGTTAATCGCCAAAATCTCTCACTGTCCGTGAAGCCATTCCGTGAAGTGGTCTCATGAAACAGATAGGTGACGTGTCAGTTTGGTGCACCGCGAATCTCAGCACGACATGGACGCACCACGAAGCTCTAAAGGTGTTCTCCTATAAATAGGGGAGACAACCCTTCTTTTTTCCTTTCTTTCCTTTGCATCTTCGAATCATAGTGCTCTCGATTTGCGAATCTCCGTGTACTTCGCGCTTTCTCTCCGCGAATCAGAGCTTCTGATTTGCGGCACACAATGAGTCTCCGACTCCGCAACAGTTCCTAGTGACTTTCTTTTGGAATTTTGGGGTAGGGCTCTGCGAAATTATTTGAAAATGAGCTCCATGAAATTGCTTCGGGAAAGGGATTCACGAACCGTACATAGGAAACTCTGAAACATAAAACTAAATGGCTCACTAGGAGGCTGCTAGGGGGTCCTCACGGACGCTACCTGAAGGGAGGAGATGAAAAAAAACTTGGGACTAGGGGAGTTAATACAGAGCCATTCCAACCATGGTTCCTTGGTGGAGCTGCTATCAGAGAGCTAGAGGAACTATCCACTATTCGAGAGGTTTCCTATGTATGACTTTGGGCTGAGGGATGATGTCTTCATTCCTAAAGCAAATAGGGACGAGCAAGCTTACTAGTTCAGGAGTACACCATTTCAGCACCCATGGTTTAGGGTGGCTGAAGGCCATGCCTGAGAAGACTCCATGCCCGTCGATGTTGATTACTGATATAACCACCTGAACAATGTGGATGGGGAGGTATTGCAGCCGAAGACATCCCCCCTCTATACCAGAAAATCTTGAAGGCAGCCTTGAGGAACCCGAGGAAGGGATAGTCTGAGGAGTGGGACCTACGCTAGGGCAGAAACTTCATAGATGATTGGGCTTGGACCTACTGGATAGGTGCCTCGTGTGAAGAGTTTGGGGCCAAGCTGAGGAGAGTGGGCTTATATGAGGGGGCTTGGGCCTCCCAGTTTCACATCTATTAGCTGAAGAAGCTGATGCCGAAGCTGCTGAGTAGGTGGTCATCAAGGACCAACACCTTCCACCTACACCATGGGGAGGTTGGTATCAGCTTTTGGGACATGCACCAGATCTCAATGGTCTTGATATTGGGGCTGATGTATGATGAATTCCTCCCCTTCATGAGTGCATGAGAGGATCCAGAGAAACTTTCGTGGCTTACGATGGCATTGATGGAGCTGGTATCGAGAGAGGATAAAGAAGTTGTAGGGGATGTCCATTTCAGGTGGTAGTTCAAGCAATTTCTGAACTTCCCAGAAGACATGCAGTTTATGGTGAGGCCTCGGACTTGCCCAAAGGGGGCTCAACGAGGCAAGGATCACTCGTACTGGAAGCTCTTTGAGGATAGCCATTGGAAAAACTAGGGATTCAGTGTCAGCACCAAGTAGCAGCCAATAGTCATGTTGGAGGCATTCATCGCGGCTCTAATTTGTGGCTGGATTCTTCCAGTGATGGATAAAAACAGGGGCATGTGGCCCAGAAAATTTATCATGGCATCCATGTTGGCGAAGGGAAGACGACTCAACCTCGGGATCCCGATGCTCTTTAATCTATAAAAGATGTTGTGGCACATCAGTGGGGGAAAGATGCCACAAAGATTAAGTGGTCCAGTCCACGTTTTGTATGGGTGGATGGCGGTGCATGTTAGGGGGGGTTTATGAATATCCAAACCCCATATCACCTCTGGGGTCGAACTTCTTCCCCTCTATTTTTAAGGTCGTGTGAAGCTTTCCGGCCAAGCTGACCACAAAGTTGGTACTGAACCAGATGTGGAAGGTGGAGGAATAAAAATTTCACCCTTTTCTGTTTCCAACTGGTGCTTTTAATGATGATAGACAAGGAATAGAAGAGCACTGGTATTATCTCCTGGAATTTTTAGGTGGATTCCTAGTGGAAAGGGTGGACCGTGAGCCCCTCTAAAAGCTATACACCCTACATCGTTTTTCTCGACAATTTAGGTGCATACAGCAACTGACCCCAAGGGTCTATCTAGGTGTGCTCCAGGAGGAACACCCTTGTGTGATGAAGAAGGTGTGGTTCATGTTCACATGGGAAGACATGAAAATGTGGATCAAGCTGCCTTCACCTACTGCTGCCTTTAGGTTGGTAAAAGAGTATGCCCAAATCTGGGAGGTGGCCTACCTGGGGGAGATGCTGAAGCAGCCCACCGTTCGGGTCAGTGATAGTGAGCCTCCCCAACCCCGAGGTTGGGGCTGGAGGTGGCAATGGCATCCTGCGGTGGAGGGGATTCCATGGCGGTGGGACCCACATCAGTTGAGGGTGAGGCAACATCGAAAGATTAAATAATGGTAGTTGACCTGGCGGTTCCAGAAGAACAGAGTCATCCAGAGGGGAGGCCACCGAGAGGATTCCGTAGGATACCCACCCAGGCTCTGGGGAAGCAGCTGCGCCATATAGATAGACTGGATAATTCTATCTTTATGGAGGCCTAGGAAATCTGGGAAGTCAACTAGAAATTCCTCAGTCTGTTTGAAATGTGGCAACACCTGAACTGTCTCGGGATGGATTTGTCGTAGATAATCTCTATTCGCGTCAGCTTTGCGGTGCCCCAAGTGGAGGCGGAGTAATACCCAGCATACTTGTAAGACTTTGTGCATTCCTGGGGTGCTCCTCGTCCAATGAAAGATCGTGTCAAGGTGTTGCTAGATCGTACAGTCCAACCGCAGTTGTCGGCTGCTGAACTGAGAGAGCACTTCCCTCTGCCGGAAGAATCAGACAAGTCCTCTTGGGTGGATGAGGCTAGTAGAGGGATCCCATTGGAGGAGGGAGAAGTCAGAAATCTAGACCCAGAACTCAAATAATTTACAGAGGCCCATGAGGTAAAATCCTAAGCCCCTTTCTCATAATCTGCTCCCAGGTCATTCTGGACTCCTTGCTAATACTTGAACTGTGAAGAAGAGTCTCATACACAGAACCCGTTCTCATCCCTCATAGGATGCCAGTGTAGGGAATTCGAGATCCACACATGTGGCTACACTAATTGTTATGTCCAGTGGGCCCAAGAAACCTGAGGTGACCACTACAGATCTTTTAGAACTTCTGAAAATATATGGGGGGCCATGCCTCGGGGTCCCAACGATGTCAACCCAAGAACGAGACTAGGAATTCTATCTATGTAAGTCTCTTCTACCAAATTCAAGATTTTCACCCGTTTATCATGTCAACTGACGTACAAGCCCTCTTTGGTGCGCATAGTTCTTCAAATGGCATGGGACACCTTGGTGAGTTTGGTCAAGGCTTTTGGAGGCATCCTTCCTAGAGGAATGTCAGTGATCGTGGAGGTGGATATCCAGACAGACCAAACTGCGGTGCTCCCGATCACGGGTGGGACCACCAGTGGGGCTGTGCCCGAGATTATTGAGGTGGGATCTGATGATGAGGATTGATCAAATAGCACAGGTCCCACCATGCCTGATCAAACGCCAAATGAGGACCTTGCTGATGAGTTCCTGAGGGCGTTCCACACATATGAGCCTACCAACCACACTGACTGGGATGAGACGACCTATGATGAAGAGGACATAAAAATAGTCTTTCGCTGATCATGGAAGCTGGTAAAGCAATTTATTTATGACACTCCCCAAGCATGATGGTGGATTAGATGGAAAAACTTTGTTCATGACTACGTGAACTATGTGCTGGGGAGTAGATGCCCAGCGTCCTCGCATGCTTGTCTGAGATCTTATGGAGGAGAAGATTAGGGAGTATGACCATGGCCTTGGCATGGGCTGGCAGTAGAGGAAAGTGGTGAACATCAAGAAACTCCAAGAGGCCGATAACGAAGTTCAGCGGCTGTAGGTCCGGGCGGATGAACACTCAGCCACCCTTAACACGCAATAGGGGTTGATACTATGATTGAAGGCCCGACTGCCAGAGGCCGAAGAGGGCTTGAGGAGAGACTCTGAGGAAATGACCATAATCTAAACCAATGTAGAGCAGGCCCAGATTGCAGCCGATGAATTGTGCCCCATCGTTGCTGAGGAGGAGCGAGAACTGAACAGGTGGCAGAAAATCTTAGATGCCACAAGCTAGAGGGTGGCCGAGCTGCGTCTTTATTTTGATGGGATTAACCCATCCATGGGAGGGGTAGACCCTCGGGTTTTGTAAAGATCACAAACCCTCTAACACACTTTCATAATTTGATTATTTGGATTCCATAGCATGCATGAGTCCCATTATTAGTACTAGTTTTACACGCATCTATTATATTTGCGAAATGCCCAGTGATCAATCCTTAAGCTCATGCAGGTCGAACCCAATGTGGGAAACAAGGGATGATCACTATGTTATTCCACCTGAACATAAGAGTTCTGACCATGATTTGGGTATCCGGGGTCTAAACAACCAATTTGAATTCCCAGGAAGAGAAATGAGAGACTTGATTAGAGAATGAAGCTCTCAGAACAGTCGAATTACCATCTTCGCATTGTGCTCTTGTGTATGAATGGGGTGATGCCAGGGGTGATAGAATAAACCCAAACCAGGGGAAATGGAAGGTTTGAATCATAATACCCATGATTCAGAACACTGTAGTGATGTCATGATAATTAATAATGACTATTGACCGTGTTTGAAACACAATATCCTTATTGAGTTAGCTTGAAATGGGGATAAAAAATGAGGGCCAACAGATGACCATGTTCTAAACATGGGGTTTGATTCAGAATGTTATCCATTATTCTTCCAGAATGTTATCCCACGATAGTTGGCGAGCCATAGACTGAGCATCCATACTGTTAGGGGCTTCCATTAGACGTGAAAGAGGGTGGGGATTCGAATAAAGGGCACGCAAAGTGTGGAGAGTGGAGTGATGGGTTTTTCAACTGGAGTCCAACACTCTTTAAATTACACCATCATGGTAGAAATGCATTAGGTGGATACATCGGTCTGATCATGGATCAAACATTCTTCTAAACAGGACCTCTCTGACGAGGAAACTGTCACCTCCCAATGTTATCGTTGGGCATCCAGAACTTGTTCAGGTTAGAACCATAGTTTAGTGTCATGCATTGAGGATATATGAACTTGTACAGTTTAACATCATACGATAGGATGTGGAGTGAAAGGGAACATCCCGGGAAGGGATTATGTGGTGTGGTAGCTATAAACCCGACATGAATGAGGACTTGAAGTCTGGATCACACCATGTTTCCTTGGGGGAAACTCTTCAGGTCAAGGGACCAAAAGTGAAAATTAGGTTGGGCCTGAAGCAAAGTGGCCGAGCATTCATATGTACCCCATGAGAATGGGAAACAAGCCAAAAGTAGTTCTTAGGGCACAACTTAATGCCATGCAAGACGAGGAAAGGTACATGTGGCATGGTTGTGCCAGTACACGTCCTACCAAAACTACTAAGATGACGTGAGTCATGCTCGATGTGGGAAACAAGAAGTAGTGATGGGACTTTCCTAGAACAGGGAGGTACAAGTTGGGGATGATGGGACACTAGGGGAATGATGCCCCACTGATGCTGAACTACCTATATAGCACACCTAGATGTGTGGAGGAGTAAAGCCGGGTATGTTGGAATTACACTTGAACATAAGGAAGTGGAAATATGAGAATCATGATGCTCGAGATCTGGACCACAGTGATGGTGGTGTGACGATAGAGGATAGCTATTGAACATTTTTGAAACATAGCATCCATATCGCATTAGCCTGAAATGGGGACAAACAAATGAGGTTCGACTGTTGACCCTGTTTTAAACACATGACCTGTCACAAATGTCATCTGAGATCATTAGGGACGTTGGCCTAGGACAGTAGGTAAGACAATGTGGCATGATAATAGGCATCAAAGGGGATCCCTTCAGACATGGAAGAGGATGAGGATCCAGATGATGGGCTCATGAAGCTTGGACATGGAATGAGGGGAATGTCCCTTTGAAAAATCCATACTTTGGGATCTTTGTCAAAACGCATCAGAATACAACTATAAGACATATCAGATAGAGGGAGACGAGTCCCTTCCCATGTAAAAGGGTCCAGGGGTCGCACACTTCCTACTTAAGGTCCTAGGGTGGACCATTAAGGGGGCTTGATTTAATGGACTGTGTGCAGGGCAACGAAATAGCCAAACATGACACATAGTTCCCATAGGGAGATCTTAGTTTTGGGTCCTAGAACTCGGGCCACACTGGGAAAAGAAATGAGAAGCACATGGTGTGGATATTGAAAAACCCTACATGAACAAGAATATAAGAGGTACTAACCACATCACATGTTCCCAAATATGTTTGGGACAAGGGGACGAAAACGAAAGGACAAGATTTGTAGATTCTTGGGGCTGGACCCGAAGACAAAAATGCATGGGCGTTTCTACATATCCCATGAGGATGGGAATCACGAAATACGTAGTTCTAGAAGATGTTGTGCAGTTTAACATCTTATGACAAGGACCTGGAGTGGTCATAGTTTATGGTCATAGAGCTTGTACTACGGATGGTAGGAAATAGGAGACACACGACAATGTCATTACAATACCCGAGGTGAATGAGGACATGGTCTATATCACTGTACGCTTCTTGGGGGAGGTTTAAGGTCGAGGGACTGAAAATGTAAGTTAGGTTGGGACTGAGACAAAGTGCACGAGATTTCTTATGTATCCCATGCGGGTGGGAATCAAGCTACAGGTAGTTCTAAAAGGTCGTGCGAGTCTGGCCCTTTCACCAAAAGAAGTGGTATTTGATAGATCTTGTTTTTCCTTTAGGATGAATGAGTTTTTTTGTGTAGTGATGGACCTAGGATAGAAAGTCCATGAATCACCACAAAAATCAAGCCATGTATAGGCTTTGACAATTTGTATGGTGCATGATTGATACCAAACATGATGCCTCCTCGATTGAGGATATCAGGGTGCAGTGCCATTTTTTGTTGTGCAACCAAGACGATAATGTCACAGTTTATGGTCATGTGATGGGACCAACCCTGCATTTTTAACATCATTCAGGATAGATGCAACAGTTTAAAGTTGTGTGGTACTATGAATCATAGTTTAAAGTCATATGGATTAGATTTATAGAAGAGAGATGAGGTTCTAGAGGGGATGCACACGATGTGATAAAGCATACCCGATGTGAATGAGGACGAGGTCGACACCATACCGTGCATGATTATGAGGAGGAAACCTCAGGCCGATGGGCCAGGAAAGATTAGAGAATAAGTGGCCGGAGAAACTAGCTCCCAATTAAACTGGACCTGAAGACAAGATGTTCGGGTGTTCCCACATATCCCATGAGAATGGTAATCAATCTGTACATAGTTCATGAAGGTGCCTTTTAATGTCATGTGGGACAACATATAGTTTAATGTATTTTGGGATAGAAAGTAGGGGGGATAACTCCTAGAAAGGGGTGTACATGGTGCAACTAATGCAAACCCAATGTGAATGAGGACATAATACCACACCACACCACGCAGTCCCATAGGAGTTAAAGCCAAAAAGGTAGAATAGAAGAGATAAATTAGTGGAACTCAAGCTGGAACCAAAGAAAAGATGTCTAGGCATTCTTACGTATCCCATGGGAATAGAAATAATGTTGTACATAGTTCTAAAAGAGGTCTTAGTTTATGGTCTTAGAGCTCAGACCATAGAGGAGCGAAATCCTTTCAAGTAAGTGCAAATCTCAACCCAATGCCTATGCCTACGTGAGTCAAACTCGGTGTGGGAAACAAGGGTAGAAGAGGTTTTTTCCAATACCTGGAATGCATGCTAAAGGGAAATCAGAGCAGAGACCCGAATGATGCCTTTACCATGGATTTTGTCCTCCTAACTTGAAAATTCACACTGAGGGATAATTCTAGGAGTGTCAAAATCCGATTTGGACATGATGTGGTAGAAAATAATGTGAATCATGTAACCGACATTCAATGCTTGAGGGGGATGGCGTGGCTATGGAGGATAACTGTTGACTGTGTTTGAAATACAACATCCATATCGCGTTAGCCTAAACTGGGGGAAAACAAATGAGAGTTGACTACTGACCATATTCGCAATGCATGACTTATAAAGATTTGTTTTCTAAACCCCATGAGGACATTGGAACGTAATGGTAGGAGAGTCTTTAGGCCTAGCATCCATGCCATTTGGGGGTCCCTTGTGGTGTAAAAGATTATGAAATCTCAAATGAAGGGGAAAAAAATCCTGTAAGTTGGGCGAAAGCATGTCCAGGTAGAATCTGACACTCCAGATGCTGAACCAGAGTACTCTTGGGCACATTGGTGAATCACTAAAGAGGGTCAAGGGGATGAACTTGAGAGTGGAAGATTTAAAAATATGAGTATAGAACAAGAGGATAGAGAACTCTCAGGAGAAATAGGAACATGGCATGGTCATTATAGAGCCGACGTGAATGAAGAAATTATCCCACACCATATACCCCTCTCCCTAGGAAAGTGGAGGCCACGAGGAAAATTTAAAGGAGATATTTCTAATAGATGGGGCTGGACCCGAAGTCTAGATGTTCGGGAAGTCCTATATATCCCATTAGGATGGGAATCAAGCCACATGTAGTTCTAAGAGAGGGTAATGTGTATTTTACCGTCATGTAATAAGGATGAAAATGGGTAAGATACCCCACACGAAGGAGGTGTACAGTGCGGTGAGTAACCCGATGTGAATGAGGACATAATCCCACACCACACCATACAACCCTAAGTGAGAACTTGAGACAGGGGCTCGAGAAGGCCAAGGGGCATGAGGCTGGGCCTCAGACAGAATGTCCCCGCTAGCTTGCAGTTTAACGTCTTGTGGTGAGGATGAAGAAAGGGGTAAGATATGTCAAACAAGGGAGGTGTACAACACGTCGAGTAACCCGACGTGAATGAGGACATAATCCCACACCAAAATGTACAAACCTAAGTGATAACTTTGGATAGGGGCCCGAAAAGGGCAAGGTCCTGAGGTTGGGCCATTGATGGAGCGTCATGTCTAGCTTACAGTTTAACATCTTGTAGTGAGGACGGAAGTGATATTAGTTTAGGGTCAAGGAAATCAGACCGCATATTACTAGTTTAATGTCATATGCGTGGGACATAGAGGGTGAATCAACATGTTTATAGAAGACCATAAAGCGGTAGTGATTATTGAAGACAACTATTGACAAGGTTTGCAACACAATATCCACCCTTATGTGACCCAAAGGTGGGAGAAAAATTGATCATCGATCATTGACCATATTTGAAACATAGGACTTACATCAACTTCTCACTCAAAATCCTCGAGGGCGTTAGCTCGTAACGGTAGGAGAGCCCTTGGGCCTAGTATCCATGCCTTTCGGGGGCCCTTATGGATATAGAGGATGATGGAAACCTAAATGATGGGTCATGTCGAGCATGGCAGGGTCTGTGCTCACAGAAAAGATATTAAATGAAGGAAGGGACATCTCAAGGGGATACATGTGGTGTGGAAAAATAGCCCGATGTGAATGAGGACATGAGTCCGCACTGCACCACACAATACTAAATGAGAAATTGGGAAAGGGGCCTGAAGGGATTGAAGGACCTGAGGCTGGGCATCATGGCCAACTGTAGCCATATGACCTCTTGTGTGGTTACAGCCTCATCACAACTCCTAATCCCACTTCATTAGTTCTCGGTGTGGGAAAAAAGCAGTCAAGTTTGGCTTTCCGTATCATATAAGGGTATGATAACTGGCATCGCCTGAAGGGAGTCAGAACTTGAAGATGTAGCAAGTAGGATGAACCATCACACTCAATGTTTGGGATCTATGGGGGTGGTGACAACGACAATGGATAGCCACTGACCATGTTCAAATAACAACATCCTTATAGTGTGACCTGAAATGGGAACAACAAATGAGCATCAACCACTGACCATATTCGCAATGTGGGACTTATATAATTTTTTTGCTCAACATCCTGGAGGGTGTTGGCCCGAAGTGGTAGGAGATTTATAAGGCTGAGAATCCATGCCAGTCAAGGATCCTTTTGGACGTGAAGGATGATGGAGTCCTAATCAAAGGAGTGGGTGAAGCATAGCTGTGACCATGCATTTAAGCATCAAGCAGGGCAGTTAAAGCGAAGAATATCTCCGTGGAGTGGGACGTATGGTAGGATTGAGATGAGCTCGAAATGAATTGGGGTAAAATCTTGTACCAAATCATCTGTCTTGACCTGAGGGGAGATTATGAAGTTCGGGCTGGGCCAACAGAAAAAATTTCTAGGCGTTCCTACGTATCCCATGAGGATGGGAATCAAGCTGTATGTAGTTCTTAAAGGCCATGCAGTTTAACATCGTATGGTGAGGACGTGGGAGGATAGAAGAACAGGGACGGGGAACATGGTGCAACCGTCATAATCCTGTCATGAGTGGGGATAAAGAAGCCTATACTATAATATGAAAGGACCCTCTGAGAGAACTATACCCAGGGGGGATAGTCAAAGAGAAGAGTCTAGGGGATAGAATCAAGACTGAGCATCTGAGAGTTCCTACATATCCCATGCGGATTGGAATCAAGCCATACGTAGTTCTAAGGGTTTAGTTTAACATCTTATAGAATGACATATTGTTTAACAACATGCAAGACATTTTAAATTTTAAATTCATGTAGGACCGGGCAGTTTAGGGTTTTGTGGGACCACACAGTTTAGGGTCATGTCAGACCAAACATTTTAGGGTCATGCTGGACCAAACAGTTTAGGTTCATATGGGACCAAACAATTTAGGGTCATGCTGTACCAAAACGTCTATGGTCATGCCGGACCAGCTGGCTCAGGAAAAGTATTTCTTGAGGAATTTGGCATTGGTGGATTAGTTATACTCTCACCATCCATGGTCACTACTGAGTACGTACAATTGGGGTAAACCTTGTGAACAATGAAAGGTCCTTACCATTTGAGCTCTAACTTGGGCTGTTTCCTACTAGGTAGCATTGGTGTCTGGAGGGCCAATAACATATCACCTTGAAGGAAAGAGAAGAGGCAGACCTTCTTGTTGAAGGCTCTGTCCATCTTGTTCTAGTGTATTTCAAGGTTGTGCAGGGCACAAAGCCTATTCTTGTCAAGTGCTTCCAATTCAGCCAGACGAATTTCAACTACCTTATCTGGTGACTACTAGTCGTAGACCGCTGTGCGTAACAAAGGTAACTGAATCTCAATAAGAAAAATGGCTTCTGTTCCATATACCAAGGAATATGGGGTCACCTGTATGGAATTACAAGCCGTTGTCCGATAAGGCCAGAGGGCGTTGGGGAGCTTGTCCGACCAACTCTTCTTGTTCTGACTGACCATTTTCTGCAAAATTTTAGAGAGGGTCTTGTTGAATGCCTCGATCTACCCATTTTCTTGTGCATGATAGCGGGAGGTATGGTTAGAGTGGATGTTGTACTTGGCGTACAACTTCTTCAACTCAACTGCAAGGATGTTGGTGCCGTTATCGTTGAGGACGACATGAGGGACTCCAAATCGGTAGATGATATTGGAGCTCATGAAATCAATGATGGAAAAGTTCTTGAACTCCTTGAGTAGAACTACCTCTTCCCACTTGGAGAAGAAATCCGTAGAAGTTAGGATGAACCTGAACTAGTGAGCTGTCACCGGTGGATATGGTCCCACGACATCCAGTCCTCAGACTACAAAGGGCTAAAAGTACTTGGTAGTGTGGAGAGGCTCTGGTGGCCAATGCATGAAGTTGGCATGAAATTGGCACGCATGACATCTCTTGGATAACTTGATGCAATCATGGATCATGGAGGGCCAAAAGTACTCCAGTCTCTGGATCTGGTGAGATTTCTTTGTCCCGGTCTGATGAGCCCCGCAGGAACCAGCATGAAACTCATGAATGACCTAATAAATCTCAAATCCTTGGATGTAATGGAGGAGAACACCATCTAACCAATTCTTTTAGAAGATCTTCTCAAGATTAGGACCACTCTAAAGGGTAAAATACAGCGCGCGACATCGGATTCGCTCGTGCTCGATCTGATCAGTCAGGAGGTAACGATTTTAAAGATACTCGACAAAGGGGGATATCCAGTTAGGATTAACTTAAACCACTACATTTGAGGGACTTGTGGGGTCCTTCCGTGGAGGATCTTTAGGTACGATGGCTCACCTGTAGGCTATCGTCGTCACCTGGGGTGACGGGAGAAATGACTCTTCGATGTGCCATGTGGATAATTAGATCATCCTACTCGGGTTCTGCATGTGAGGAAGCCCGGATGGCTTGGGTGTCAGCTTGAACGTTCTGAGATCGAGGGACATGAGTAACTTCCATCCAAGATGGGAAATGAGCCATTATATGGAGAGTGAACTCCAACAACGGAACGAGATCTAGCTTTCTAACGATGTAGTCACCATTGATCTGCTTGATGGCTAGTTCGAAATCCCCTTTCACATGCAAATGGGGCACATCAATCTCTAGGGCCAACTCGAGGCCAGTGATAAGAGCCTGATACTCTACCTCATTGTTGGTGCAGCCTTCGAACAATAGGAATGAGTATGATAGAATGGATTGTGCTGGGGTAATAAAGATGATACCCAAGCCCACCCTGTTGAGCCTGGGGTCTTTGAGCCTCTTGCCGGTGGGACTCCGTGAAGCACCGTCGAAATGCATCTTCCAACACAGGATGACATTATCTACTGAGAGGATTGCCTCATTAGGAAAATTGAGATCTAAGGACTAGTCAGGAAGAGATGTATGGGCAGTAATGAAGTCTTCCAATGCTTTCCCCTTAATAGATTTCTGAGGAACAAACCTGATATTGAATTGTTGAAGAATCACTGCCCATCGAGCTAGATGGACTATCAACATGGGGGACCTCAGGATGTATTTCAATGGGTCTACCTGAGACACCAGATGTACCTCGTGCTACTGTAAGTAATGTCGCAATTTCTATACTGTGAATACCTGCGCAAGGCAGCTCTTTTAGATGGGGGAGTATCTGGTCTCCGTATCAAGGAGTATGCGACTGAGGTATTAAAGGATATTCTCTGTCCCCTTTTTGTTCTTATGGGTGAGGAGGGAACTGAGAGATCATTCTAGGGCAGTCACATAAAAGATCAGTGTTTTTCTAGAGACTGGTGGCATCAAGACTGAAGGCTGGAGCATATATTGCTTGATTTCCTCGAACACGGTCTAGCACTCTATGTCTCATTCATATGTGGTGCCATTCTCCATGAGTCGAGAAAAGGTATTACACTTGCCGACCATATTCATAATGAATCTGAGTATGTAGGCTAAGTGTTCTTGAAAACCTCGAAGCTCCCGAATATTGCTCAGGGGAGGCATCTGCCTGATGGCCTTGATCTTCTCTAGATCGATCTCGATACCCCAGTATCTGAAAATGAACCCAAGGAACTTTTCAGAGGTGACCTCAAAGGAAAATTTCAATGGGTTCATCTTTAGGTAGTGGGAAAGGAGGAATCCGGACACTTTTTCAAGGTCCTTGAGATGGTCCTGGTGCTGGCGATATTTGACCACCAGGCCATCCACATAGAATTCCACCAATGTTCTGCGGATTGGCTTGAATATGCGATGCATGACCCGCTGATAGGTGGAACCTGCATTATTTAAGATGAAGGGCATGACCTGATAACAAAACGTACCTTGTAGCGCCCTGAAATTTGTTGACTCCTCTTCCTCAGGGGCCATTCGAATCTGGTTATACCCGGAGTACCCATCCATGATGAAGATGGATTAGAATCTAGCTGCATCGTCAATCAACAACTTTATCATAGGAAGGGGAAAATCATCCTTCAGAAAGTGATGGTTGAGATCCTGGAAGTTGATGCAGACTCTGATTTGTTCGTTCTTCTTCCTAACTATTATAATGTTGGCTATCCATTTGGGGTATTGGACCTCCTTAATGAAATTGGCTCTGATGAGCTTATCAACTTTTGCCTCCACCATGGCACTGTGAGAAGGGTGCATCTTCCGGGGAGGCTGTTTAAACCCGCAATGATTTGAAGGGAGACCGAGGCGGTGGATGACTACTTGAGGATCTAGTCCTGTAATCTCATCGTATCTCCAAGTGAATACATCACGATGTTGTTTCAGGAAGTCTACATACTATTTCTTCTCCTTGAGGGACATGGTGGAACTGATCAATGTGGGTCTCGGATCTGCCTTGCTACTGAGGTTCACCTATACCAAATCATCGACCGTGGTGAAAAAACCCTCTTCAAAGGCAGGGGAGAATACTCCAAATTGTCTTCTTCGCTTGCAGAGGAGGGATCCTTAGCGGGAGGAGCATCCTATGGTTCGACAAATTCCTATGGGAGGCTGGTACTAGCCTGAGCAGTAGTGGTCACTGCATCCAGAGATTCCAGTACTTCTGAAACCATAGCAATGAAGGATGTTGACCTGATCCCATCCTGTATTCAGCCCAAGGGGCCACTCTTGATGATATCAAAGAACTAGTGACGCGTTGGCTTGAGCCGGTTGATTCCAGCCCGAAGAAATAGGCAAGTATGACGTATCACCATTTCCATGGGGCGGACATCTCAATACCTTATGAGAGTAGGGGGCTCAAGGATCACTTAGTCTTGATTCATATAAGAATACGAAGTGATCTTCCGACATCGCATGGACTGGGGAATATGCTTCCCCCTTGTACCAGATACAACAAACAATTTCCCCATATCAGGGGTCATGGCTTCCAATCGATGGATTGGGAAGATGTAGGTGTCTTCTAGACCTTCTCAGGGGTTAGTTGCAACCATGGAATGCTCGACCTCCTTGGCCTGAATCTACTTTTCCTTTCTCTTGTAATAGTCGTCATCCAGGTAGCAGGCTTCATAAGAGGAAAAAGGAGATGTTTCACCTTGGAGAATGCCCACTTGACCATTAAGGGAGTACTTGAGGCACTGGTGATATAATGAAAGAACCTCCATGTGTAGGTGGATCCATGGTATTCCTATCAATTCATTTTACGTGGTGTCTTGGGAGACAACCATAAACTCGATACTAGAAACTAGGCCACATAACTGGGTATTCAAATGAATCTTGTTGATTGGGGTCTTCTCTGTCCTAGCATATCCCTAGATTTTTAGGTTGGAGGGAGTCAAGTCATCTTCAGATAACCCCATCTTCCACAATATTCATGTCGGGATAAGGTTAATCTTGTAGTCAGTGTCAACAAGATAGCGGCGAACCTCCACACCATTGAATTGGCTGGTGATGTATAGTGGGCAAATGTTCCCCTATATGGGAGAAACTTCATCTTCTCCAGAGAATGAGATAATGTCCTGGAATTTAGCATTCTCTATTGCTTCCGTATGAAAGGCCTCTGTAGCTGCTACTTCCGTCTCAAATTGGAGGGGACTTCTTAAAGCCTCAGTAAGGGCCTCACGCTTATCTGGAAACAGGAGATGGGCATCAAGGATGGAAATCCTTGCTAGGATTCTAGCAAGGTACTTGAGAACATCATACATCCACACTAGGTGTAAAATTATACTTGCAGGAGGTCGCTCTATGACAGATAGTACGGTGGCCCCTGTCGGATGGGCCAACGGTTGACTGGTGCTGGGTATATCCCACTTCCCACTAGTAGAAGCCCATACAGTGGCTAATAGATGAGGGCTAGGCGATAGAGACCAACCTATAGTAGGGAAAGACTGGTCGCGGCATGGTCGAGGTGGCTCTGCCTAGTCCAGTAGCCCAAACAATGATGGAGGCAGGTCTGATGACACTGGATGTGGATGTTTCATGTGCTGAGATCTGCATTATGCCTGCTGTCTGGTCTCAGTGGCATGCACAACATGGCTAGAAGTTCCAAATACTATGCCTCGATGACCCATATGGCCACGGCTCTGCCGATTTTGGCATCATTAGGGGACGTTGGGGAGATCCGCCTAGTGCTCCCCGTCGTCGGGAGTCATGTAGGGGTTTACCAACTCTGCGGTGTTAAAGAAAGCGTACCCTTGATTGTCACTCGAAGATCCATCCACTACTGGGCTGATTCTAGAAGGAATCCCAATCTCCAGAGGCATGAATTCACTGAGAGTACACGACGACGATGGAATTGGTGGGGCGTGTTGCTTTCCCTTGCCCCACCGGTTTTTGCTCTTCTGGGAAGCGGCTGACTGAGATGACGATGCAGAAGTGGTGGCTGTAGCTTCTAAAGGATCAGGCCAATTCAGGCAGGCAAAGATGATACCATGGGCATGGGAAACCATTTTTTGAGCCATCAAGTCATCATAATTCTGAGACCCATGGTTAGAAACCTGCTGCCACTCACCCTCACTGTCGTTGCTGCTGTATGGCCTGCCGATGACACATGCCACTTGTGTCGGGGCTAGGCCCAACCTGACTATGTTGTTATTAACCTGATATTGAATCCAGTCTTTGAACACATATCACTGCTTGAGAGTGTGTCCTAGGATCCGGTGATAGAGGCAGTATTTGGGGCGATCAGTGAGGTTCTCCTCTTTTGGACTTCTGCACTCTGGAAAATGCACAATCCTCTATTCTAAGGCACTTCAGAAATAGCAGAGGACCTGATTCTTGTTGAACAAGTAGGCCTGATTTCTTCTGTCCGAAAAGGGGGGCCTTGTATCTTGTCCTTGATGAGGATCTGGAGGAGCCTGTCGAGGAGGTGAGGCCTGATTATCCCACCTCAGTGGTGGCTGTGCGTTGCACGGGAGCACCTGTCGATTCTGAGGCGGACGCTGCTAGGCTGGAGGCTGCGCCTGTGGTGGTGGGCCTTTACGAGGTTGAAGAGGTGGCTCCACTGGTAATAATTCCAGCTGTCTAGGGGCCTCTATTTGGGCCACCATGGTAGGCTCGGCTCTGGCATCCCGCCTTGCAGGAATTACAGGGGGCAACAGATATGCCTGGTTGGCCTGTTTCATGGATTCTTTGAGGTTCTGGGCCTTATTAGAGAAGTCTTAGTATCCTCCAGGGTAGTTCTGGGTGATCAGAGAGGGAACTGGTTCCATCTTAACATTTCCCACACACATCGTTAGTAATTACTCGTGAGTCAGTGGCATGTCAAGGGAGAATTTAAGCCCTTTCCACCGAGTGATAAAGTCCATGACGTGCTCATCAGGCCTCTGTTTTCACTTAAGAGGTCTGTGATGCTCGTTTTCCACATGGTGGAGCTAAACTGGTAGAGGAATTGCCTACGGAGGTCCTCCCAACTGGTCACTAATCCGATGGGGAGCTGGTTGTACCAGACAAATGTCTTCCCCTCCAATGTCTTCACAAAACATCGGACCATGGTGGCCTCTTTCTACACTAGAGTCCCTAACATGGGCCCACACCTTAAGGTGGAGTGGGGAAGATGCTTTTGCGGGTCCCCTATCCCATTGAAGGGGGGAAAATGTGGGATTCCCGAAACCCGGAGGTGCCAAAATATCATCCACCCATGCTAGGTATGGCTTGCCATCAGATGGGAGTTCCACCGGTCGCATTTCCAACTCCCCAAGGTGGGTAATGAGCGCCACAATTAGATCATCTGGGTGAGGGTCCCTGTCTTGATGGGGGTCCCTAACAATGAGTGTGTTGGCAGATTCTTCAAGATGGTAAGGTGGATCAGCGGCTCATGGAGCAGCTGGTGGAGTGACCTGCGGGGTAGTTGGGGGAACCCGAGCTAGGTTCCTTGGATTGTCATGCCATTCTAGAGGGTTTGGCGAGACATACAATGCCCTCTTGCTTTAAGTTCCAGCCTCAACCCTGTCTGTGGGGGAAGGATGGTCGGGATCACCTGGAGGCAGCTTGCTGAGGGGAAGTTGTTCTTACCCATGCTGCCTTGGACTAGGATTATCATAGTCTGGCCGTCGCTCTGCAATGCGTTCAACAAGGAGGTCATCGACCAACATATTCTGTTCTACAAGTTTTTGGTGGAACACAACCTTCTCAGGGTACTCCTTTGTATTTTTCACTAAGGCGGACGGTTCAGAGTGTTTGGCAGCTTCAAGGTGCTCTATAACCTTACCAAGATTTCGGCTAAGGACTAATGCCTCGTTGGGCACAAGGAGAACTAGTATATTCCTTTTCTGGAGAGTAACTCTTCCCAATGGATCCAGTCATGGTGGCACACCCTCGAGGGGGGGGGGGCTTCAAGAAGCTCCAGATCATTCTCCTCATCCAATATGTTGACCATGTTGACCGTGACCCTTCATGGGGGAATGTTCTCAATATTGCCTAGTGAGTTAGGCAGCCTTTAGATAGGACTGAAGAGGAGGGAAGTATACTGCCCCCAACCACATATTTTCATATGGGGATAAAAATCCTTGATAATCTTGAAAAGTACCTTGAAACTCTGAACACATTGCTATTGGAGGGCCTTACATTGGCCTGGTGACTCAGGGCGCTGGGCAAGAGGGAGTGCAGCCAGGTCGACCAGATGACATTGCTTGCCGATGTCTTCAAAATGTGCTTGGATCCTGGGATAAACCACTCTCTGATGATGAAGGAGGAATTGCATCACCCATAGGGTTTGACGGAAACACTCAACTTACTCTGGGGTGAGGGATTCCAGTGCACTGAAATTTGGCACTACAACCGGCCAGAACATCTTAGGGAAGTGGTCAGCTGTAAGGATATTCCATAAGCTCCTTGGCTTGGATTCAGGGTTCGACCCTTGATTGACCAATTTTTCAACTAGGGGTGGCTGAGGAACTGAATATGGTCTTGAGGCAGACCGCTGGAAGGGTAGACTGGCCGGTGGGGAATACTACGAATGGGATAACTGGCCGCTGAATCTCGGGCTATCCTCCAAAGAGTGTAGAGACATAGCCACCACATCTTGGTAGGATGGGATGACAGAAGAAACTCCTGGTGCAGGGTCTAGGGCTACTGGTGATAGGACGTGCTGCTGCTCGCCCACTATTGGTCTCCAAAATAGCTCTCTATTATCTCTAGTCAAGGTAGAGAGTGCTTCTAGTGATGATGGTGGTGACTGCATGACCGTAACTAGTGGGGTTGCCAAATTTTCATCCTCTTGGATATACCTATGGAGGGAGGTGGGAATCTGATGGACCTCACATTCCAGGAGTACTAGGATGATGTTCCTTGTTCCTACCCCAACCCTTGGCTTGGAGGAGCGAGGGGAGGGTTCATGCGCTGAGTCGTACTCTACTTCAGAGTCTGAGAAGCGGACTGGTTTGATATCTATCCAGACCTTCCCCAAATCATTCTTATGGCGGCGATGACACACCTTACTGACCCTGGATGGCTCTTCTGGATAGGTAAAATTTCTTACATGAGGAGGACCTTCGGCCATACTAGTGCTGGGGTGGGGAGGAATTCCACCCGAGAAAGCCGGGGTGTGAGGATCACCAGGGAAGATATCAAAATGGATATGTGGAGGACCTCTGTGGGAAGTGCTGGAGCTGGTTGGACATCCGCTCGAGCCCGTAAGAGCATGGGCAGGACCCCCATGCTTGTTCCCTATGATGACATGAGTATGAGGAGGGGCCTCGTACTGGTCGATCTGAACACGGGTAGGACTTCCATGCTGGGTGATGGTGAGGCGAAACCGACACTCACTCCTCTGATTACTGAGGAGAGGAGGACCTTCACCAGCTACTAAGAGGACACAGGAAGGGTCCCCACATTAAATAGTGACCTGATGTGCAACATACCCATACCAGCAGTCTATGGCAGGAGGAATGAATCTATATCCGGTGTAGTGGGCACAAGAGAGACTTCCGTACCGAGCATCACTACCGTGGGGAGGACCCTCATTTGGATTGAAGGTGGCACGAAGCAGACCTCCATGCCGATCTTAGAAGAGGGGAAGATCCGTGTTCTCCCTGGTAGTGGTACGGGGAGGACCTCTATACTGGGATTCGTTGTCGCAGTTTAGTCCGCGGTGGCCACTGCCTGTGTCGGCGACCAAGAGAATCGACCTAACCTACCCATGGGGTGGTTGGGGCCTCGATCCAGGCCAGGCGTATGAATGTCCCTATTTAGCATACACAGGGAGTTTGTGGTATGCGTCAGCGGTGGCTCGGGCCATAGTAGCCGCTGACATTAACTCCCCTTGGCGGGTGTCCTCTTTGGCTTATGCCCGATGTTGGCATTGGGTTAGATGGACCATAGTCTGTGGTGCAGGTTCATGGCTTACCTGCTCCTCTCCCAGTAAGATCGGGCGGCAACATTGGCATGGTTGGGTGGGAGCCCTAATTGGGTGCCCTAGGAATGGGACTCTAACCGGGATGGCCTAGACATCCCCTACCTCATCGGCATACGACAGGGAGTCGTCGAAGCATTATGGGGACAGGCTCCCGAAATGGTTATATGTTGGAGTGGGGAGAAATGGATCCCTACTCATCCATCAGGGGTGGCTTTGACGATGAGGCGCATACGCCTCTAAATCCAGGCGTGCCATATCCCAAGTCAGGATAATTACCTCCTCATTGTACTGGTGTACAAGGTCATTGATAACCCTTATTTGGATGACCTTAGATTGGGAGATGAGGTTTGGACACCCCATGGTAATGGGTGTAGAGGCCATTGCGGAAGAGGCAGAGCCACACAGGACTTCCGCGTTGGCACTGCCCTTGCCCCTGCATCGGTGGGCAGGCAGTGACCGAGTTCCGGGTGCAGCAGCTTGGTTTCTGAAAGCAGGGAGATTAAATCATAAGTGATGAAAGAAAAATAAAATAGACAACCAGTGTCTCAGCTCCATTCTATCATCCATGGCTGGTAAGATGGATCCACACTGACAATGTTGCAGACTGGGAAGTCCAAAATTCTACTACCCCAACTTCTGGTGAGTTTCATACTAGGCCCGCTATTTTCATGATGGGACCCAGTGCAGGATAACTGGATCTGGTGACACGTTAATCCATTGGTGTTTTGAACGCTACTAATCTCCATATTGATGAGAATATATTCATGTCAGGTTCACCATTTATGTTTCCGATGCTTTCTCCAGGGTGCACGCATCCATCTGATTGAGTACGAAAGGTGCGGTTTTGTTGCCCCACATTCCCACTTTCCAAAGGTGGGTGGCATCCATTCCTTGTTCGGGGACGTCTTCTCCTTGATCTAAATGGGATTATGGGATGTCGGTTCTTCCTTCTATGGATTCCTCCTAAGAACTCATCACCTAGTCCGGGTCTCCCTTATAGATTTAATATTTTTTCGTGAAACTCTTCCTAGTGCCATATCTTCATGGACACTAGTTAATTATACTACTTCTGTCGAGACATTCTAAAGGGTCCAGTTAGGGCAGTAACCTTTGGTCAGGGGAGTAGTCATGTTGGACATCACTGGCGTGTCTGGACGCCGGGACACTAGCATGTCTGGGTTTCTTCCCCTTATTATAGGGCTTCTTGAGGGCTTAGAATCTCGAGGTATCCCACATCGAATGCGGGTAATAATATTCCATAGGAATATATCTGAGGTTTTCCTCAGATTCCCATGTTTAACACAGGGTATGCGGCAGGCTTAACGTCTAGTGGAAATGGATTAGACTGATCAGAACACTGATTAGAGTGGATCAGATGGGTGAAACCCCTGGATGGAACACTGATATGGGGGGGGGGGGGGGTTGTCATGACCTCACCAGGATGTGGCAGACTGGGTAAAAATCAAGATGGATGATGGAGTGTTTGAATTAAGTGGATGGTGGATGGGAGGGAATGACCGTGAGGATGATGATGAATTTGGGATCGAGCCTCAAGGTGGCTTCCTATGTATCCCCGTGGTAGGGAATCAAAGTCCTCATAGTTCCTCTGATGACGACTTACCACTGATTGGGGATTTAAATGGCTTACCACTGGATGGGGAAGTCGACAACGTACCACTGAATGAGGCCACAATGACTTACCGCTGGATGGAGTTGACAACGACTTACCACTGAATGAAGCCGTAATGGCTTACTAATGGATGAGGTTGACAACGACTTAGCGCTTAATGGAGTTGCAACGGCTTACCGTTGGGTGAGGTTGAACCTCTGGTTGGATTCCTACATACCTTATCTAAGAGACAAGGATCAAACCCACATTGTTCCTGTGGGATGGGGGTCAGTAGAACAACATGGGGGAGGACCTGGGGTTCAATGGTTGTTGGGATCGAGCCTCAGGGAGGTGTCCTACGTACCCTGCCTTGGAAAGGATCAAATTATATGTAGTTAGGGTGGGTGAAATGGCTTACCACTGATTGGGGGAAATAATAGATTAACACTGATCGGGGAAGATAACGACTTACCGCTAATTGAGGTTCACAGTTTAACATCATGTAGGACGAGGGTGAACTGATGTGAAAGAGGACCTATGGCCCAGATATATGGTTGGATTGGACCTCATGGAGGCTTACTACGTACCTTACCTTGGAAAGTATCAAAGACCTCATAGTTCAGGTATGGGTGTGGGACTTACACTCTAGGATGCCCGAGGTGTTGGTGAATCGACGTGAAGATTGTCCTAATGACTGGGTGTTGGGATTGAAGCTCACGGAGGCTTCCTATGCACCTTGCCTTGGAAAGGATCAAAGACCATGTAGTTCAGGTTGGAGTTTGGTGAACTACCCTAAAGGGGGTCGGAACGAACGGTTGTTGGGATTGAACCTCAGGGAGACTTCCTACATACCTTGCCTTGGCAAGGATCAAAGACCATGTAGTTCAGGAGGTGTGGGAACTGATGTGAAGGGGGTCAAAACCAATGGGTGGTGGGATTTAACTTCAAGGAGGCTTCCTATGTACCTTGCCTTGGTAAGGATCAAAGAACATATAGTTCAGGTGGTGTGGGAACTGATGTGAAGGGGGTCAGAACTAATGGGTGGTGTGCTTGAACTATAGGGAGGCTTCCTACGTACCTTGCCTTGGCAAGGATCAAAGACCACGCTATTCAGGTATGGGTGTTGGGCTTATACTCTAGGTTGCCCAGAGAGGATGTCATGGTTGATTCTTTCTCTAATCCAACACGAGTCATGCTCGGTGTGAGAAACCATAGATAGAAAAGACATGACGATCATAGTGCAAAGGTGCATCTGTGGGAAGTATAGTGGGCCTTACACATGGTCAGCAACCCGAAGAAGAAACAGGGTATTACGCGTGGATAGAGGCCCTAGGATATGGAGATTGGGACTTAATCCAGGAGGGAGGCCTGGGTGGTGACAAATCACAGAGGGAGATGGATTTCGCACTTAGGAAAAGAGGAGCAGGGGTGATGCCTCTTATAAGGAAAGATTGGGGATTACACAAGGGTGGTTTCCCTTTCCTTGCGAACATAAGATGCTCCGATAAAGAGGATATCATTCCATGTGAGAAATGATTTCACTCACGTGGAGACCAGTGGGTGTAAAGAATGTACAATGTGGGGTACCCCACGTATGATGCATGTAGTGAGGCCATAGTTTAATGTCATGTGCTGAGGACGATGGTTCTTGACAGTTTAACATCCTGTTGCTTGGATGGTGGCGCTTGGCAGTTTAACATCCCGTAGCTCGGATGGTGGTGCTTGGTAGTCTAACATCCTGCAACTCGGACGATGGAGCTTAGTAGCTTAACATCCTGTAGCTTGGATGGTGGCACTTGGAAGTTTAATGTTCTATAGCTTGGATAGTGACAAGTTTACTCCGCACCCCTAGGACTTACATAACTGGAACCCTATACACCTTGGTGAAGAGATGGGACATGAAACGCCGTGGTTGGGGGGTGTTATGGAACGAACCATTGGGGGGGTCCACATTAGCATGGCTATGCGAAGAATCAATAGCCATTAGCATTCCTATGTGAAGAATCATGAGGTAAAGTAATGCAATGGGTGGTATCATCCAAGGTACTTTGAAGTTGCTTCGTGTGAACCTAAAGGGTCGCACAAGAAAAGGAGTTGTAGAGAAAAAGGGTCCATAAGTAGAACCCCTATGAAGCTCTGGTTCTCCATGAAGTGGAGGGGGCTTCGTGAAGGGATGTGATTTGTGAAGTAAAGTTACCTAGGATAGACATAAGGAATAGGTGAATATTGGAGGAGATTCATGAAGTGGAAATGTATTCTCAAAGCAATGCCTCATGAAGTAGGGGTGCCTCGTGAAGCAGGGTGTCGTGAAGCAATGTTCTTCACGAAGCACAGTGACCCTGCCTTAGTATAGAGGTCATGTGGGTGTGGTGGGTGTTTCATGAAGCATAAATGATTTGCGACAACCTGAGTCCCCATGGGGATATCCTTCTTTTGAGAAGGCTCGTGGGATTCGTGAAAGGAATCCCTCTTAGAAGTGGGGATCAATTAAGGATGAGGGGGAGGAACTTTGTAAAGCAGAAGTACCTTGAAGAACTCATGGTTAGCAGAGAAAGAGGTGCTTTGCGTTTTGAGAGCTCAGAAGGTGGAAGGTCCGATGCTCCGTAATCTGGGATTGAGGGGAGCCCTATATTTATAGGAAAGAGGAACCGTGAAGAAGAGATAGCTTGGTGCAAAGAGAGAGTTAGCTTCAAGGAGGATCACGAACGTCAAATGTAGTCGCGGTGTGTTACCACCTCTTTACTGCGCGGCGGGTCGCGAATGTCAAATGCGGTCGTAAAGGGTTACCGCCTCCTTGCTCCGTGGTGGGTCACAAACGTTAAAACAACTCACAAATGGTTACTGCCTCCTTGATCCATGCCGGGAACATGGCCATGGGGCTCTGCGAAAGGGCTCCGTGGGGCAGACTAGGAGGCGTCCATATTCTTCTTTTTCTTCCCAATTTTTTGTCATCAATAGGAATATTGCAATATCCTAGCCTCCATCAAAGTTAGGGGACCATATAATGTGTGAGACACTTGGTCACTAAATATAATTCCCCCCATCCAATAGTGCCATTACATCACAAATGGAGGGAGAGGATAGAAAACATGTCTTTGAACTAGGCCCCACAAAAAAACGTGAAGGAATTCTAGACACATAAGTCGAAGTTTTAATCAACCAAACAAATTCATGTAGAGACCGAATCCTATCAAGGGATTCCATTACACCTATCTCATACATTTTAATTGATCCTCCATATGAAATAGGTCGCAATAGTATCTATCATAGAAATCATCCAAGAGTGAACCCGTACCACCGGTCCAAGAGAATATCAACCACCACCTCCACCCCTCAAATAAAAAATTCAAAAGAGGAGTCGAGATATATCGATAGTAGCTATAAATCAACCCCATATCACTATGCGAGGGAAATTTATAGCTCACTTGCTATCAAAAAGTTCATCATCTTTTGGGAGGGTCCTAAGGAAATCAGTGAAAGTTCTAGATCAACCCCATCCAAATGGTATAGGGGAATTTATATATCAATGTCCATCCCTAGAATCATAAAATCCTAGAATATAAGTGTTGAATCCTTAAGAAAAATATCAACTAATGCTAATTGTGGCCCTGAATATTCCCCATCCTATATGGATTGGGTAATTTTTATCATCATAATCACTGTATAGAGAATAAGTCTTCTCCATGTTGGGAGGTAAATATTGATGGTTAATATCCAATCGGTTCCTTCCACTATAAGACAAACCCATAATATTTGGGGCCCTTTCAGAAAACACAATCAGAAACTCCCACAGGGACAATATTTATAGAATGTGACTGGAGGAATGTATGGTGATGTAAATCAAACCATATTGGGGTTGTAAGAGAAAATGGTCAAAAATGGCCAAGGGTTTGGAAAATGGCCTTGATGTAGGTAGTGTAGAATAATACTATTGTGTTGAGTGTACTGAAACAAATACAAATTTTTGATAAACCTCTATTATTGTTGTCACCGTTAACACAACATATAATGTGGATCATGATTCAGATGTAGAGGGATGCAATATAAAAAACATTCCCTAAGAGGAGGATTTGGATGCACCCATTGAGGATGTGCGTACCTAGAACAAAAGGAGAATCCAAAACCTGGAACCTCTGAATATTGAGATTCCACCTCTGTGGAAGAACAATACCAAGGATAAAGGGAATGAAGTTTTCTTATCCCACTCATCACCATGAAGAGTCGAAACTCTTTCCATGGGTGACATATGGCACAATATGAGAATGATATAAAAAATCTTAGTCAAATAAATGAGGAGATACTCAGGGTAAAATTACCACTGGGTATCATATCTAGACAAAGGAGAATATCCCTCCTACCATATATCAAGAATGATCCAATATTCCTACAAGAGAAACATTTGAGAGTCAGACTGGCTCCAGATACAGACAACCTTTTAACATAAAATAGGAATTAAAAAATAAACATGATTTCCCTCTATTAAGATGATATTCTACCTCTCCATGGCGATCATTAAGTCTTAGGATGAATTTAGAATCATCATGAAATGAAAATGAGGCCATATCATGAAACCCTACCTGGTCCCTATAGATGGGTGAGACTCAGACAACAATACCTCTATTATTTCTTAATGCCATTGAGTACTTGGAAACATGAATGGAAGCCAAGGAAGGGAGACACACACACCTGATTATCCTGAAAATAATCCATATCCCGAATGGATGAATGGCACTTTTCCACCACCCAATTTCATTAATCCTACCTTGTACACCTTTGAGAATGTGGGATACCTAGAACAACATCTCTCACAATTCATGTCCTGACGTGGTATGATGATGGGCCCTCAAGATCAATAGGAGCGAACCAAGATGAGGTGTTTTGTACATAATCTTACAAGTTCATATTTTTTTTGGGTATATAAGTATTCTAGAAGGATCATTTAATGGATGGTAATACCTTCATCATCAAATCATTTACCATTTCAGATATATGATGTGGAAAATTATAATTATCTACCTAAAAAATTATAAGAAACATGAAATTGAGGGGGTTTCTAACTTAATAGCCAGATCTAAAGGACTAACTTATTCACTCCGCATAAATATCTCACTGGAGAAATTGCTAGAAGTCTATGTTGAAAATATCCATGATGAGTTGTAGAAACCTCTGATACCAATGTAATATCCTCAGGTAATCCATGAGTTTATAGTAATGGCACAACATTTATAATAAGGCATTCAGTAGACCCAATCTAAGTCCCATCTCATGCCCTCATCATAGGGGAAAATGCTTGCCAAGGTAGAAAATTCAACTATTACCCTCAAGCCAATATTAGGGCCCATCCAAGTATATAGGTAGGTCCCGAACCACCCAATGCCTCCTATCAAGTAGCATTAAAAACAAAGTCACCTTCATCCATAAGCTAAAAGAGACCAGGGTCACCCAAGATTTTAGGAACGTATGAATAAAACACACTCCTTATAAAATGAGAAATTACAAAACTATTTACATGGATACATAGAAAATAACTAAATCAATATTCCATAGCCCTGAAATGTCACATAAATGACTTATTTTTAAGGTAAATTTCATTTATTTTCCTTTCATTCGTCGTTTTGGATGTTTTCCAAAGGTTTTATGGAGAAATAGATGAGTTTTCATGAATTGGGCCAAACCGTGAGCCCAATTCCAGATTTAAAAATAAATTTTGTTTCCTTTATAACTTTTTCATTTTTTAATATTTTTCCCTCATTCTAATTCCTAAATGGTATCCTCTGACCTATTAACAGAAAAATACAAATTTGGAGCCTTTATAAATCCATAATCATGGTGGATATGGGTTTTTATTTAAGATATTGGTCCTGCCCGAAGGCCCATTTCCTGCATTAAAAATAATTTTTAATGTTTTTATATATCCTTAACTATTTGCGTTTTTTCAGTGATTACACCTCTCCCTCGACCCTAAGAAACCCATGCGAGATCCCATTGCCTTTACCCCCTCCTTGGAGCTCTTTGAAATCGAGAATTAGGGCTGATCTTCATAGGGTGTCTCAAATCGTCCAGAATTGAAGAGGTAAATTTATCCCTTCTTAACTCTCTCAATTCTTACTATTTTACCTCCATTAAAGTTCCTAAATTACCTCCTAAATCTTGTTCGAACAATACCTGAATTTTGGATGTTTTAAATTTCAGAAACTATTGTTTTTTGGAGTGATTAATTCAGGATACTTCAAGTAGGTGAGTCTATTTCTTTCCTCTTTCAAATTGCTTAGGGTTTCTTCCCTAATTCTTGAATTATAAAAATTCCAGAAGTTAGGGTTCATGACTAGGTTATAAATTACTGTATTTTGGGTGAAATATTGAGGTTTTAGGTTTATTTTAACTTCCTTGAGGTGCGGCGGTCGTGCGGTTGAAGTTTCGCCCCAATATTTGAGGGTTTCGACACATTCGGTAGGTGATTCCGTGGGTAACCATTTAATGATGAGTTAGTTTGCTTGATTAAATAATTTTTCATATTCCTTATATGCTGTTTATTATGTGGAAACCATTATTGGTAGCAATAGTAAATCATTTGGTATTAAAGTTAAATTTTTGTTTGAAGTATGTATTTTTCAAATGTATTTCTTGAGTTATCTCTTGTAGTAGTTTTGTAAAATGTGGAAGTGATTTATTAGTTGTTGAATGGGGCTGCCAATTTTGGTTGGGTAATAATATAGTGTCATATGGGCCTAAAAATGAGTGTCTTTTAATGGGTTTTATGTGTGTAACCTTGTTATACTCTTTGAAAGTGTTTTATGGATTTGTGTGTTCTCATGGGTATCTTTTGCGATATTGTTCAAGGTGATTATATAACATTTGAAAGTGGATTATTACATGTTTATTGGGATGCCAATTCTGTTTTGGTAAGCGATTAGTGTGATTTTGGCTTAATAATAGGTTTTTGAAATGAGTTTTTTTGTACAAGACATATTTGGACCACTTGAGTTCTTTTTATGAAAATGGTAAATGTTTTAGTTGGTTAAACAAAGTGGGAAAAGGGTGAATATGTACTATTTGGAATATGTGTTCAAGTATTATAGTGTTTTGAAAGGTGAAGTGATGTTTTAAGATTTCAAATATTTTTAGAATATTTTGTAAATTTCTGTAATGTTTTAGTAAATTGTGATGTTGGAGCGAAAAATGTTTGTGGGCTCTTTCATGTATGTTTAATGATAAAATGATTTTGAAGGTAAAAGGGGTGTTATGTAACAAGTGAGTGGACTGTTATGAGTGTTTTAATATATTGTATTGGTTTTATAAAATTGTTTAATGAATTTTTGGAAGTGTTAAAGAAATGTGAAAAGTGTTGTGGGCTATTTTGGTGTGAGTCGGATTTCAAAATCAATTTGAATGAAAAGTGGACTTTTGTGACTTGTGTTGTATACATGTGGGATGTTTGGTGCATTTATGATATGTAAATATTATTTTCATGTGAATATTATATTCATTGACATGTTGAACTTGTTTGAGCACAAAGGGAAAACCCGGGTATCTAGGTGGGTGGACGTGTACTAGTATGCTAGTGAATCCGTGGGGTTTGGCCTCAGTTTCACTTAGAATGATTGATGCTTACAACTATAACTAAACTATGATGATGATTATTGGGAACCAATAGGTTATGG
The DNA here is from genome assembly GCA_963277665.1 of Viscum album. Lineage (NCBI taxonomy): Eukaryota > Viridiplantae > Streptophyta > Magnoliopsida > Santalales > Viscaceae > Viscum > Viscum album. The sequence goes on along the minus strand of OY728153.1, from coordinate 1,348,614,296 downwards.
GTATGTTCCCTACTAGTGGATCATGCACGAGAATGGATATTTGTGATGGTTACTCTCAACGAGATACGAGGTACCTGGGACCGATAGCTAGCTAGTGCCTAGGGGTTATTTCCTATTTCTTGTGCTCATTATTTACATTGTACTTACCGTCGACATACGGTATGGTTGGCTGGAAAATTAACTAGTGATTGACATTATTTTTAAATGTGTTGATTCTTAATGATAGCCCACTTGAAAATTGTTTTTATTCAAAGTTGCATCTTTTAGAAATTGTAACTAGCTTTTCATGTTTTTGAAAACATGCATGCTTTTCGTCTTTAAATGTTTATCACATGGAATCTCTTAGTGGTGTTATTCTACTGGGAATTGGATCACACCCTACTTATACCCTTCGGTGTAAGTACACTTGGTTATTTTTTTTGTCGTAGGTTGGGTACAGTTTTTTTCTTCCAGTGGTTCGGGTTTCTAGTAGGTCCTTGGTGGTGAAGTCTTGTGGAGGTGGCTTGAGGGCAGTGCCCCTTGCCATGAGGGTTCTTGGGCTGTCCTTATTTGGGATTGTACCTTTGGTATAGAACTTTTTAGTTGTTTTAAGCTATGTAATTCAGTTATGAATTTTTGTAAAAGATTGTTTGGTTTGAAAAATCCAGATTCGTTTTATTGGATTCTTTTGTTGTTTTCAGTTTATAAACTCGGGTAAATCTTTCCCAATTTTCATTTTATGATACCCGGGCACTTATGCCAGCCCGTGGGGATCGGGAACTCCCTTCGGGCCTTGTCACGGGCCAGGTTTGGCCCTAGTTTCAGTGGTGACCAGATTTGGTTCGTGACATGAAATCTCAATGAGGTCAACCTCATCAATCATCTCAACTACTACCATTTTCATAAATGGTCTAGTCACAACATCCAGGATTGTTTTGGATTCAAATACATCCTCATAATTATTATTACTTTCAAATAGTTGTTATTGGATAACTAATCATTATTGGTGACCTGCATAACCATTTCCTAGATAGAAGGACAAGGTGATTGGAAATTTTTTTGTCCTGGTGTGGGAAGAATTTCAACAACTTGAATTGAAAAACAATTGATTGAGCTAATTAAACTATGAGATCACATCTTTCTAGACCCACAATAGTTCCATCATCTAGGGAGGTGAAATCAAATATTCCTCACAAATATGTACACAATCATTAGACATAGGAAGGTATAGAATAAAATTAGTCATATACAACTCCAACATAAGATCTGACTCTGGAATATTTTTTCCCTATAGCGTACGAAGCATGGGGACCACCCCACCAAATGGAACCCCCATAGTAATTGTATCTCATATTTTGTTTTTTAATGTGACACACTTGGAAGACTCCTTCATCAATGATGAATATACCTCCGAGTTTGACTTCCCTATACCTCATATAATAACCAGAGGTCATAGGCATAGGAGACAAGGATACAGAGGAAAACACATGCATGGTCAGATCGAATATTTCTCTCATGTCCTCGAAAAGGATATATATACATCCAAGAACCAAGTAAAATAACTACTGTGAGCTCAACAGAAACACAAAGGTTACCCAGTGCCCTCTAGTGGTTTCCTCAGTCTATTCACCCTTCATGACTATCTAGAAGGGATTTGATTATCTGATCATCCCAAAAAATGGGGATGGATGACACAACCTGAAAAACTAGTAGAAGATTAACCCTCAACCAGTTCACTAGAACTAGGTCCACCTTCCTCAAATACATCAACTTTTAATCCACATAATGAAAAAAACCCCACTTCACAATACACCAACATATGACACAAAAGTATAAAATTCTAAATCAACTGATGGTTTTCCTATCCAAGATATCAATATATGATGTTCTTAATATTTAGAAATAAATCAGGGATGATATTTTTTAATCCCTATAGAGCCCATAGGATATCAAGATAAAAGTCAATGAAAACAAGGTTTATCGATTGGAGACTATTCCATCAAAATTTTATTTTTCCATCTTGATCATAGTGGGGGATCTAGAAGTGGTCATCCAAAGGGATTTTATTAAAAATGGTTCCAGAATCAAACTCATCATGATTCAGACCCTTCAACATTTGGGATATAGTGAGGGAGATTTATCTCCCATAAATTTGACCATTCAAGGGTATGATAAGCGTGAGAATTGTTTTTCTAGAAATATCAAGCTCAGAACTCATTTTGGGGATCTAAAATATAATATTGAGTTTATGATTATCCAGTAATACATAACATAAAATTTTATACTCATAAGATACTGGCTCCACAACCACATAGTATTACCTTCAAAATTTAATTATTGATTGAAATAACCCATTGATGGGATGGTTGTAATACTACTTGGTGACAGTGCCACCTTCAATACTTTTGAAGGAATATATGATGAGGTAGGTTTCTATAAAAGGGAAGGAAAACAACCAATGATGGATGAAATTATACAGGTTTCATCCCCCAATAGATTAAGGATCTGCCTTGTGAATCCCTATAGTATTATCGATAAAGATTACATGCTACCCATTAATTTATTTAAGGGAATATACTCAATCCTAAATGTCCATGCCCCTTATGTCTTCAATGATTGTGTAAACTAAAATCAACTCTGGAATCTCTTTATAATTACTCTAGTAGTATGGGATGAAAATGTCTCTCTTTATGACCTCTCTCATCTAAATAATGACATAGAATCTCTCATATTTACTACATCATATGAAAATTCATTCAGAGAATCAGAGGATGAAAAATAAGTGTATGAAATTTGGAAAGATCCTCCCGCATTTGAGGAAGGCATCTACACCACCATCAATGAACTCATAAAGGAAATTATAGGAATATAAGAATACTTGCGGCATAAATTGATCAGTATTTTCACGCCTCTAAGTGCGAAAGAGATGTGTATCAAATTAATAAAGAAAATCAATATGTGTTCTCTTAGAACTAAAGAGAAATTCCCACACTAAATCTAAACATGGTTAGCGACCATCTTAGCTTACAAAATAACCATTAACATTTCAAGTAGGAATCCAGGAGGATGAACCTATTTCAAGATACTAATGTTGAAGTAGAAGTTAAAAAATTGATCAAATCCAATTTTTTCCAAGAAGTGAAATACCCAAGATGAGTCTCTAACATCATCCTTATCATGAAAAAGAATGGTAAGATTAAGGTTTGCATCAACCTCAGAGACCTTAATTGACATTTCTGAAAGAAAGAATTCCTATTGCTGATCACATATCTCTTGATCATTGAAACTACTAGCTTCGAGGCCCTTTCATTCATTGATGGTTACTCGGGGTACAATCAGATAAAGATGGACCCTGAAGATGAAGAATCCACTGGCTTCAAATCACCATAGGGTATATTTTTAAATCACTTTATTCCCTTTGGAATAAATAATTCTTGTGCTACTTATCAATATTCCATTCATAATATCTTTAAACCCTTTTGGGATGAATAGAATAATGTTAAATCGATGTCCTGGTGGTAAAATATCGATAGTGAAGTGATCACTTAACAGATATTCAAACAGTCTCTGAAAAGTTTTGGCATCACAATATGAAGATTAATACACTAAAAAATGCTTTTAGGGTAACATCAGGAAAGTTACTTGGTTTTTTGGTATGCCATCATGGAATCGAGATTAACCATGAAATGACCAGTGCAATCCTAGTAATGTCACCCCTAGAAATAAAAACGATTTTAGGGTTCTCCAAGTTAACCTCGCCTACATTAATAATTTCATAGCCAACCTGGCCAGAAAATCCCTCCCCTTAACCAAGCTAATGAAGAAGGTAACCACCTATCGATGGTATGGGGACTACCAAGATGACTTCAAGAGTCTAAATTAGTATTTGTTTCACCCACTAGTCCTGATGCCACTAGTGGAGGTAAATCCACTAATTTTATATGTGGATTCCATGGAATGATCACTTGGAACTCTCCACACACAAAAGAAATGATGTGGGGAATGAGAACAGTTTCTACTACCATAGACGAATGATGTTTGGTACCGATACCCAATATTTAGATGTCGAGAAGAACTATATATAACTCTTATTTATAGTGTAAATGATGAGGCATCAATTGCAGCACCACTAAGTCCACCTATTCCCTTGTATTGATCCTTTCAAGTACATCCTTGGCCACCCCTTGCTGACTTGGAGTTTGGACTGATGGGATATCATTCTCTATCAGTATTAAATTCAGTTCATGTCACAAAATTTAATGAAAGGGAAGGACCTAGATGATTTCCTTACAACACATCCTTCCCTAGAAAGTGCAACAATGGACATCAAACTTCTAGATGATGATGTTTTATATGACTATGAAACTCACAAAACATGGGAGATGTATTTTGATGGAAACTCTTAAAGTCCTATCGATTAGAGACCGGAAAACCTGAAACTTAATCGGGTTGTCTTAGGGATTATATTTGTCTCTCCATGAAAGGAACTTTTTCCTTACTCTTTCTCACTATCTAAAGGATTCATGAATAATGATTTTGAATACCAATCCCTCATCACTATCTTGAAAAAATCACTATATCTATAAATATACTACCTAAACAATAAAGGGGATTCTGAACAAGTGATAAAGTAGATCAATGGTGAATATTCCATAAAAAATGAAGAATTATCCCCTATCACTAGCTACATTAGAGGACTAATGAAGGAATTAAATTTTGAACCCACATTTCATTATGTTCCCCAATAAAAAATGTTCATAATAATGCATTAGATAATGAATCCAGAGTCTTCGCCAACCCTGATTAGGAGGAAGTGATCTTCCACATCATGCATCAAAGAATGGTCTCATCGATAATTATATGCAACATGGAATAAATCAACAAGGAAAACACCACCCCAAAGCATGATGAACCTATATCTACTACTATATAGATGGATCCCATAACTTATTATCTCCAAAATGGAACTTCCCTAAAGGAATTATACAAAAGGGAACAAATTCGACTTTAAGCAGCAAACTTTACCCTAAAGGATGGTCGAAATGAGTAGAAAGTCCTCTAAAACTAAGGATTCAAGGGAATAATCCTCAGATTCATAGCATAAAGAGACATTCATACTATAATAGAAGAAGTCCATAGAGGATTTTATAACGCTCTTCAGTTTGGGACCCAACTCTCCCACCAAATCAAGAGTCTAGGTTACAACTAGAAAACCATGATACATGACTACATGAAAATCACTAGGAAATTTAATGCATTCCAGATTCATGAAAACTTCATCCATCTACCCTTGAAATTTATACATATAGTTAAATATTAATGTTCTATTTTCATATGTGGAATGGATGTTGTGGGGCCATATCCCCCAACAAAAACTAAGTAGTTTAAGTACATCATTAATACTACCAACTAATTTTCCATGTGGGTTGGGGAAGTACCACTCACCGAAGTCAATATGAAGAATATCACCAAATTTGTGAAGTCCCATATCATCACTAGGTTTGGATTCCATTACATGATATTTAAGGATTACCACATTAACTTTTTTTCTATGAAGTTAAAGAAAATATACCTTGAGTAAACCATCAAGTCTAACTATTATTCTCACTATTATGTAGTGGAAAATGAAATGATAGAGGCCTCCAATAAGAATCTATCAAATATAATATAGAAAATTGTGAATAAAGACATGAAATATTGGATGAACATGATCCTCCATGATTTATGGGCCTACCTTACTACCAAATTTACTATTATGTAAGAGACTCCGTATTCCTTTGTGTACAGAACTGAGGCAGTGTCACCCATATAAGTCCAGTTTCCATCACTTCTAATAGATATCTATGAACAACTCTCATATAATGAAAATTCACAAAAGTGGTTGGATGAGTTGGAGTGGCTTGATGAGAAATGGTTGCATACATTACACAACCTTGAAGTCCACCAAAATCAGATCACACAAGCCTTTAATAAAAAGGTTCACCTCTATTCGTTCCATCAAGGAGAACTAATATTGGCTCTTAGAACCCCAATGATACCATGAAAGAAACCTCCTAAGGTGGAACCCAAATGGGAAGGATGTTATATCATACTTAAGGTCTATAAAAATGGAGATTACTTACTATACACAATGGATGAGAAACGTGTCTGACCCCCCACCAATGTGAGAGTTCTTAATAAATAATTTTTTTACCTCCCATCAATCATTATAGTCATTATTACTTCACGATGTTAAATTTTAGGGAAGATATTCAGATCACATGACATTAAATTTTTTGAAACAGGTCCTAACAAAAATACGTTAAACTACACAACATATATCATCCTGGTCACATGATATTAAACAATGAAAATGTGTCCTGACTAGATAAAAATAAATTGTATAAAACATGTCCAGACTACATGTTTTTAAACTGTACAGAATATGTCCTGAAATAATTATATTAAATTGCATGGTATATTTCCATTCCACATAACGTTTAAAAATATGGAAGGTTTCTTCACCACATGATGATAAAATACATAGAGAGCATCATCTTTATGAAAATTCATTGCATATGAGATAGATTTATGGGAAATTAAAATAGAATACCCCTGTCTCTATGTGAGAGTTAGATCCACATAGGGAATCTCTTCTTCAAAGAACTACATGTGGATTGATCTATATTATAGGAAACATAGTGACACCCATACCCCCATTCTTGGTACCATCCACAATATTCCCATTATTTCATATAGAGTGACCCTCATCCTTACCGTAAGACATTAAACTACATGGATAATGTCCTCTATACATGACACTAAACTACATGGATTCAATGAACTATATGTGGATTTATTCCTTCCACCACATGATATATAGTGATGCCCAGTGAGCCCAATCACAACATTCCTCTTCTTTCACATTGAGTCACCTTCATCCTCACCGCATGATGTAAAACTCCATGTATCTCAAACATTCTATTTTCACCTCGGGGATCCTATGTCCTCACCACATGACATCAAACTACGTTGTTTCTCAATATCTACATGTTTCTTGATTCTTGTCATCACATGATATGTAGTGATGCCCGACTCTCCAAATATGAGTCCAATTGCAATAATCAATTTGAATAATTCCCCCCATATGTATGGGCTAGACCTATGTAGATATTTTCCCATTTAATAATTATGTGTGGATTAATTCTTGTCATCACAAGATATGCAGTGACACCTAGATGTCAAATCTTAGTTCCAGACAAAACAATCAATAGAAAAAATTCCCCCCTTTACGTATGGGTCAGACCTATGTAGAGAGTTTCTTATTCAAGAACTACATGTGTCTTGATTCCCATTATCACAAAATATATATTGATTCCCAGATCTCAAATCTCAGGTCCATATATAATAATCAATGAAAATAATTCACCTATATGCGTATAGGTCAGACATGTATAGAGCATTTCCTATTCAAGAACTACATGTGGCTTGTTGTTTTGTCATCATATGATATTTAGTGACACCTGGATCTCTAATCCCAGGTCCAACTATAATAATCGACATGAAAAATAGATCACTCTACGTATTGATAAGGACTACAGAGAGAGTTTTCCATTCAAGAACTATATGTGGCTTGATTCATGTCATATCAAGATACATAGTGTCTCTTGAATCTCCAATCCCAGGTCCGACTATAACAATCAATGCGAACAATCCCCCCCTCTGTGTATGTGTCAGACCTACATAGAGAGTTTCCCATTTCAGAAATATGTGTGTCTTGACTTCTTTCATCACAAGATATTTAGTGATGCCTAGGTCTCCAATCCCAAGCCCAGCTGCAACAATAAACAAGAACAATACCCCCTCTGTTTTTGGGTCAGACCTGATTAGAGAGTTTCCTGTTCAAGTACTACATGTGGATTGATTACTATAATAACATGATACATTTTGATGCTCAGATCTCCAATCCTAGGTCCAACTACAAAAATAAAAGGGAGAAATACCCCCTCTACATATGGGTCAGACCCATGTATAGAGTTTCCCATTCATGAACTATGTGCGTCATGATTCATATCATCACATGATATGTAGTGACACTTAAATCTCCAATCTTGGGTCCAGATCTAAAAATCAAAAGGAATAACTCCCTCACTTTGTATGGGTCAGACCAACGTAGAGATTTTACTGTTCAATAACTACATGTGTCTTGATTATATCATCACAATATACATAGTGATGCCCAAATCTCCAATATCAGGTCCAACTTCAACAATAAATTGAAATAATTCCCCCCATATGTGTATGGGTCAGACCTGCACAGAGAGTTTCCCATTAGAGAACTGCACGTGGCTTGATTCCTATCAATATAGGATATGGAGTGACACTCAAATTTCTAATATTGGGTCTAAATGCAACAATCAATGGGAAAAATTCCCCCCTCTCCATATGGGCAAGACCTGTGCAAATCTTTTCCAATTCAATAACTACATTTGGCTTGATTCGTGTCATCATAGGGTACATAGTAATGCCTAGATCTCTAATCTCAACTCCAGTTGCAACAATGAACATGAAAATTCCCCCTCCCTACATACAAGTTAGACCTGAATAGGAATATTTAATGAAATAAATTTGTGATGCTTGATTCTTTCCATTACAAGAAATTAAGGGACACCCGATTACTCAATTATTGGTTTTCCCACAACATAAAAAATGAAGATAAAAGTTCTTCTTTAACTGTATATGGTTTAGACCTGTAACACCATGAGTTTTTATGAATTATTTTTAAAAAATAAATTAAAATTCTTTGATGGATTTCATTTAATGATACTATAAGTTAATGTTGATTTATACTCAACAAAAAGTTAATCTTGAGCTACAAGAAACACTGATTTTATCTTTTAATAGATGCAACACTATGTTTGTCTTGTGTTACACACAATACTGAGTTTTACTAAACAACAATATACAATTAATTTTATTATTAAAATATTATTATAGTAATCACCTAACCATTGGAATAGTGGGTATAAAAAATATTAAAATAACTATGAAAATTTCGTTTATTAATTTTTATAAAATTAATTCTTTGGAAAACAATTAATCAGAAATGAAAGTAAGAACTATTTGAAAATAAGTAAATTATTTTTTAGAAAAAATATTTTATTATGAAAAAAAATTCATCCTAAAAAATTAAACAAACCACTTTATATGAATGATTTTCATGAAATTTATATATTATATATTAAATAAACTATTTAACATTCATCATTTTAATTTTTTTATAAAATAGATAAGAATAAATCCAATTTTAGGCATAAGAATATGTATTTTTCAAAAAGATGGTTTTACCACCTTTGAATGGTGCACTTATTTTAAGACAAAATTGTGAAAATTTTATACATTATATTTTCAAAAATAAAAATTATTTTTTAAATTATAACATCGAAATTATCTTAGGGTTAATTTTTGGTATTTTTCTAAAAAGTTTCATTTTATGTTGAATAGTGAAAAATACAATGTTTTAATTCAAAAATTCCTTTTTTGAATTATTTATGTAGTTAAATTATATTTTAAATTTGTTTTAAAGTATAATTTTTTCAATTATATATCAATTAATACAATTTAGTTCATTTTCTCATCACGACTGCGAGATTGATTTTACAATAATTTATACCACTCATGTGAATTGAATTTGAAAAAATAGATTCAATAATTATAATCACTATAATTTATTATGTCTAATAAATCCATCTTAATTTTTTATCAATGTGATTAGTGAAAGCAATTAAAATTAACTACAACGATTAGGTAAAAACAAGATTATGTTGTGGTTAAACTTAGAATAGAAGGTGTAAGAATGAACCAAAACTTGTGAAAAAACCGATTTTATGGAATTATTTAAACCATTGTGACCTTTGGAATGATTGTTTTGGTACAAATTTATAGAAATTGACCCATATAATAACTTAAGTAAAGAAAAATTAAACAATGTACCTTTCTTCCTTCTAATTTTTATAAATATTTAGAATAGCAAATAAACTACATAATTTAGGTTATAAATATTATTTTTGGAATATAAATGTCTTTTTATCATGATAATTTATTATACATTTTTAGATGATATAGTTACTTTAAATGCTTAAGAAACACCAATATATGAATCATTTAGTCAATAATTCAATAATTCAAATGATACTAAAAACATTAACAATGAAGTAAATTGAATGAATTATTGTGTTATATTATTTTTTTAAATTAATAAATCATTTTACACAGGTTTAACCATAATTTATTTTATTACCATTGTTTTATTGATATTTTTTTAATTAAAAGTATATGAATAAAGTCAAAAATTACATTATTTTAATTTTATAATAAATACTATTTTATTAATTGATTTAAAATTAATAAAATTTATATTTTTTGTCAAGTGATTTTCAAATATTAAATAAAATATAAAATATACCCCATTAATATATGAATTTATATATTATAATTAATATATTGACCGTTAAATAGAAACAACCCGGTTAACATAATTAAAGTTAAAGTGGTGTTTTGAGTGTTACTTGTGCTTGTGATAAAGTTATACTCCAACACACATAAGATTTATAATTTATGAATTAGATATAATATTTCTAATCAGTGTTTCATAATTATCTAACAATGGTAAGTCTAACTTAATATTAAAAAATAAATTACTTAGGTTAGGAAACTAGTTAACATAATGAAAAACCAAAATGGTAAAATAAAGAAACTTAATAGATAAAGATATAAATGTTTGAAACATGTGTAAAATTGTATTTTTTGAGGTTTTTATAGACCATATAATCCATAAACACCATTAATTATCAATTTTGTAGTAACATGAGGTAACCTTGACCTCCCAATAGTAAATAATTTTAAATATTTAGAGGAATGTCACTCATCCTCAACTATAAAAGGAATCTCACTATCCCCCATTATTTACACATATAAATCCATTTTTTATCATATAATACCTACCCAAATAACTTATTCCCTTCCATACTATAATCCTAGAGGCCTAACTTTGGGATTAAATCCAACCAATGATGTATTTTTGTGCGAACCACAAGGAGATACTCAAAAAGAGGTAACATTCATCAACATATGTTTTTTTATTTCTTCCTAAAACCCCTTAAATTATATTTATATCATTATTATATAATAACATAATTATCTTAAATATAATGATATATTTTTTATATTAAGGGTATGACATAAAAATTCATGTACTTCCATCAAATGGGTTACAAAATCATTGTTCATGTGTACGGAGGACTACCACCTTACGAACTGATGTCATTCATTTTTTCCATTACCACCACTAAAGGATGGAAATAATGATAGAAAAACAATTTATATTTTTTATATATGATATTTATTATGTATTTATGATTATGGAATTATTATATAACACATAACTTCTTGATTCTATTTTGTGGGAATAGGATAACGTCGTTCGTGTGCACGCAAGACTACCGCATCACGAAGCGATGTGATTCTTTCATGGAATACATGGAATGTATTAAGGATGGTTTTAATAATTTTTTTGATATATATTACACAAATAATATTCTTTAATTACAATATATCAAATAATTTTCTTTATTTCAATACAATAAGAAAATGGAAACAATGTTTATTCCCGCGTACTGCCTACCGCCTCCATGAACAGTGTACTCCATTTCTTATATATATATTTTATAGATTATTATAAAAACATATATAATGAATAAATATGATATTTATATCATTTTTATAATTATAAATATGATGAAATCATGATATAATTAATTGTATCATGAATAATAATTGAAAACATGTATGGAAAACAAAGTGGTTATTACCTGTAACATAAATTTAACATGAAATTGTTAATAAACAAGAAGAATAAAGTCATAAGTAAATAATATATAGTATTATATATATTAATATGGTTATTTTATAGATTTATAAAAAAATTATATAGATTATAAATGATGTTTGAATGAGTATGATGAGAGTCAAGACATAAGGTAAGGTATTTCCGTCTCCCTTTTGGACTTTTGTGAGACTTGTGATATATTCACCACCTCTTTCTTATATGTGGCATATATACTTCCCATGAGTGTATTGTATTATTATTATAAAAATATTTCTTTTATTTATATTCCCAATTCAGTATCCCTCTTTTATGGGTTTTAGGGTTCAAAAGTTACCAAGTCGGTAAAGGTTTTTTTGTCTCAATTTAATTTCTTTGAGATATACGTTATGTTATGCACAAAGATTCTTTCACAGGATGTATATATAGCTCTATTAACATGTAATATCATGAGTTTATTTATATTCATGATATTTTAAGTTCCATTTTATGTTATTAATACATAGGGATTATGATTCAATGTTACCAATGTTATAAAATGTTTATGTTACGATCTTATCATTTATCAGTATTGTTTTTGATTAAGTATATAATGTTTAAATATCAAAATATACATATCAATAATTATTATGAACTTTATTATCATATGGTTATTCATGATTTATTTTTTTAATGGTTCCATTTTCCCACTCTTCAGTACTTAATACAATTAAGAAAATGTTCTTAATAAAATTTGAGTTTATTTGTCTCTTCAGTTTGAAATATTTTTTCATTCAAAACAATGTTTTATAATTTTTTTAAAATGTTCTAAATGATATATTTATCTCATTTCCAATTCAAGGGATTTATAAAATGTTTTATGTTTTAATAAGTGTTTAAAATGGTTTTAAAATATTTTTTTATAAGCGTTCAATGTTATTTTTAAAAGAAAAATGTTCTGAAAATATTTTTTTTAAAAAATATTTTTCAAAGAGGAGAGTATAGTTTTTTCAATACATGTTTTAATGATTTTTTAAGGTTAATTAATAATATATCATAGTGTTTTTTAAATAAAATTATTTTTTAAATGTTTTATGTCTTAAAAAAATTATTTTCAAAGAAAAGTTATTATCCTTAAGAAATGTTCCAAGTGATCTTTTAAAATAATTATCCATTTAAGATGATATAATTTGATATTTTTATACTTTATTGGTTATATTATCCAAGGAATCCATTATTATTATTTTTTTGAAATGTTTATTCTTAATATGAAAAGTGTTTTTTAAAACCCATTTCACTTTCAATGAGTATACTATGATACAATGCTCATGAAACCCTCTTCCTTTAATAGGTAATTATATGATGAAATGATTATGGAACCTATCTATTTTCCACAAGGTTTGAAATGATGAAATTCTTATTATAACCATTTCATTTCATGGGTTATAATATGTTGTTTATGAAACCCATATATTTTTATGTTTCATGATATGATGAATGTTTTATGATCTTATGAAACACGTATGTATTATTTCATAATGTGATGGGTTAGAATTATATCTCCCTTCAATGCATTTGGTAAATATTTATATCTCATGAGATACACATGGCTGGAATGGGGAGTGAACATAGTTCAGAAAAAGAATTTGTCTACTAACATGGTCTTAGGAGTGAACCTTGACCACTAAGATGGTTTGGGGAGTGAAACCATTAAAATAAGACAACCTTGGAATTGAGAATTGAGTTATATATAAATGATTTTATTTCTTTATGTGTCTGTTATGATTCCATGTCTTATTTATATGTTATGATATCATGGATTGTGCTCTTGATTTCCTTATAATTGATGTCTTATGATCTACTAATATTTATTTCATGACTCATGTGTATAATCTTTTATATAAAGAGTATGATCTTAAACTATTATGATAATCTTCACATATGATTATGTCTATGTCATGATTACGCATATCCTTTATTTACCATTACTGAGAATATGAGCTTACCCTTCTTATGTTTCCTTTCCCTAGCTTAAGAAGAAATGTTTCAAGTAGGTGTAATAAATGGGAATATCTTTTTCAGAAACATTGAAGATATTTCACCAAGTTAGAATATTATGTTCCATGTTTCTAAAGACACTATAATATTCTATTCCTCTAGAATGTGCTATTGTAATGTGAAGAATATTCATCTAAAATGATGTAATATCCATGTATGATAATCATTGGTCATAATAGTAGTTATCAAAGGAAAGGTTTAGTCATCCTTTGGAAACAATGCTGAGAAAACTTTAGTGAGACCCCAAGGGATATTTATAAGGATATGTCTATGAATGTATCTAAGGGAAAGTCTAAATATGACTTAAATTATAGGAAAATGTATAGGAATTTTAGTAAAGGAAGTAGCGGGTGGTTTCCTAGAAATACATCCTTTTATAGATACTAAAAATAGATATGGATTTGGAACAGATGTACCTTGGGGTAAGAACCCTAAAAACACTATATTGAGCTAGAGTCAATCAGGAAATGGTGCTTGACAATGAGCATTGCTACACACCTGGTTTGACAATCCCAGAGGATATTCTTTTGAAATTCAAAAAAATATTTACGAACCATCATAAAGGATTTAAATATAATATGAAAATGAATAACCCAGGATAAACCTAAGGTTTCATATATTAATTAATGTTTCATGATTTAGAAATCATATATATGATATTTCATGATTTTTTTGACTTACACTATGATTAGTGTTTCAAACACTATGCTTTTTGGTTTTAGTTAATGGCGAGAAACAGAAGGAACTGGATTAAAATTGAATGTGATTAACAATTTTTTAATGAGCTACCAAGTGGTTTGATGACTTGGGTAAAGGACTTTGTGATTATGCCTAATCATTTTTCACAGAACATGGTTAAAATTTTGTACGTTAACCAACTCTTAGGCTCACCAATGAAGAGAAGGAAGGAGTTAGTTGATATATCGGGTGATGGTAACCATGGAGGAAATAAGATTCAACTTTCTATATGTTGATAATGTTAAAGAAAATCCAAAGTGAGTGACTTAAAGGAATACGAATATGTTTTGATTAGGGAGAAGAAGGACCTAAAAGCAAGAAACTAGAAATGAAAAATGAAGAGTTTAGTTAACGTAATGGATTAGAATAGTGTTCTACCTAAGGTATTATCAATGGATGAATGGTTTAAATGTGAAAATTATGGGCATTATGAAAATAAATTTCCTTGGGGAAAATCGTGTCAAGAAAATTGGAAAGGTTGTATGAGTAATTATTATATTGTTGATGATGAAGAGACTAAAAAATACATGTGAAACGAAGGAAGTGTTAAGGAATAAGACAAAAAATCTTAGTTAATTTTTTGAGAAGGAAGTGGGATTATTGAAGTATTTATGTATTAGATTTCAAAGATTATGTTATACAAATAATGAAATATATAATTATTGTTCAGAATAAATTTTCATTAAGGATTTGAATGAATATGTTGAATGATGATGCTAGACTAAAAAAAGTTATTTAATAGAAAGGTGATATTTTTAATATGGTAAGGTGCCCCTTAATATGTTCTAGATGCTGAGAAAATAGTGTTTATTATAGATAAATAGATGATTGATGTAGATATAGTAAATTTAATATTACTTATGTCCTTAGAAATGATAAAGGTTTTGTAGAAAAAGTGGTTTATTCTATCATTAATGAAGTTTACATCATTTTTTGAATTTAGTGAACATATCCAAAATTGTATATTCTATGTAAGGAATGAATAAACATGTATGTTTTCAATATGGTTTTATGGTATTTTAGGTTATTAATAATTTTCAAGAGAATACATGATAAATTTATTAAAAAGTTTTGTATGTGACAATCAAGATATACTTTATGATATATGGGAGATTAATGTTATGTCGATTTTGACAAATATAGTCACCTTCTTTCCAATGTTTTGGATTTTAATATTTTGAAAAAGTAATAAAGGATAACCATTTATGTTATGGTTAATGTTGATCTTTGAAAAAATGTTTTAGAGATTATAATATTACTTAACTATATTAATATTTATGCATAACATGTGATAACCTCATTGCTTTTGGAAAATAGTTAGAAATGGACAGAAAAACTTTTTGCTCTTTTATGGATCTTAAACAATTTTAAATAAAAAAATTTGAGAAATGACAACTTTAATGGAAACGAGTTAGAAAGAAAAACAACACATTTGTTTTTTATTACACCACAAAGGTGATGCCATTTACCGTTGTCAAGTGAGATGTAATCCAAGAGCCCCAAAGTAGGAGAGGACCTATAGGTACTAGCACTGAAAGGGACCCTAGAAAATCGTGTCTCGGTGAACCAAGGAATAAGAACCACAATAACGTATGATCTCGTGGAAGAGCCACGAGTAGGGAAACACATCCATAACCCAATGGTCCCCAAAAGTCACCCATAGTTTTGTTAGTGTTGTAAGCCTCAAACCAGCTAAGTGAAACTGGGCTGAGGCCACTTTCGTATCACAAGCACACTAGTCCTACTCCTCCCACCTAATACCCAGGCTTCCCATTTTGTGCTCAAAATTTCCAAGTTCACATGCTTGTTAAAGTCAATTCACAAAACACAAGAGTATTATCTAAATTTTGCTCCATACTATCACACACACATAAAAATCCATTTGGAAACATTACACACATAAAAGATTTTCCAAAACTCAACCTGCACAACTCACACAGTCAAATAAATAGCTACAAATTTTTTTTAAAGACCACACTACAATTATTTAACACTATAAAATTTTTTCAAACAGTTTTTTTGTAAAATTCATTGCAGGGATCAAGGTGCCAAAAACCCACACAAAAAAACCTGTTGTTATAACCAGACTCATACTGACGCCACCACAAAACACAAGTCACGTATCCTGCACATACTTACAGACAAACTGCATAATTTTTAACAAACACTAAAATTTTTTTTAGACGCACTACCAGCAGAGTAAATACACTTTAAGTTTCAAACCAAAAACCAACTGAATGCATTGAAAATAATTAATAAATTTAACAAACAAATTAAACAAGCAACAGATTTGATCAGATAATCCTTACATGAAGAACCACCTACCAACATGTAGCAGATTTGACAAACTCAAAGCGCAAAGGTCATTGCATGCCCACCTCGACTCAAGTAGACCACAAGGAACCCCAAAACAGTATACTGAACTAAAAACATCAAAATTGGACCCCAACCAATGTGAAATACCAACCCAAAAATTTATTAAATGGGATAAACAACAAAATGAGGTGAAACACACCTACGACGTGGGTGCGTAAGGCCGGCCGGGGGTCGTCAGAGGGTGTCGTGGGTTGCACAATGCCGAAAAAACAAGAAGAGAAGCCGCTAGAAACTTGGTCGAGAAAAGGAGGGGTGCGAGGGTCTTGGCCAAACCTATAAGGGGATGTGCACAGATGGTTCATCCAGACTTAGGTAGGTTGCTAGTGTGGGATCTTGGCCAAAGAGGAGCCGGTTGGTCCGGTATGCGAACAAGTTGAACTAGGGGGCTCACACATTTGTCCGAACTAGGGGTGCTTCGACTCGATGAGGATGGGGCACGTGGACTTCAGATCGACGAGGAGGGGACACACGCAGACTATAGATTGATGAGGAGGGAAACCATCATGTGGACTCCGGCTGAGGAAGAAGGTTGTAGCCAGCCAGCAAGAGGAGAAACAAGGAGGCAGCTAGTGTTCAATGCAAGGCACAAGGGGGAAGAAGTGTGAACAGTAGCGCCGTGAGGGAGAGAGAAAAAGAGGGAGGAAAAAAAAGAATAAAGAGAAATTGAAAATAAAGGATAATAAAAAAAAGGGAATAAAAAAAAAGAAAAAAAAAGAGAATAAAAAGCAAAGAAAATAAGGGAAAATATAAAATAAAAATAAAAATATGGGAAATAAAAATAAATTATAACATAAAAAAAATCTAACCTAAACTAATAACAATAATAATAATACTTATACTAATGATAAAAATAACTATAATGATAATAAATTTTATTTTTTTATTTGGTTATTGAATCATCCTCGCACCGGGCATGCCACGCATTAAACTGGCGAAGCCGCACAACTTCTCCTGTGCCCTGCCCGCGTGTCGAGCGACATCAAGACAACACTCACTTATCGGCACCAAAAGTGAAAAACTCACATTGGGTTCGGCCTGACCTTCAACCTAACAATTTAAATAAAAGAAAAATAAAATAACGGGATAAAAATTAAAAATTAAAAGCATACCTCAAACGAAGTCTGGGTGTGACAATTCTCCCCACCATGAAATCTTTATGGCCTTGAAAAGTCAATTTGAAGCCTGATCAGAGAATAGAGATGGGTACTCCTTCTCAACCCAAGACTTCTGCTCCAAAGTCTCATGCTCATCATTCCCATGCTACCAAAGAATACGAACCAAAGGAATAGACTTTCCACAGAGCACCTTCTCCTGAGAATCCACTATCCACACTGGCCGCTCAAACACTGATAGGTTAGGATCTATCTTAATCTACTCCCAATTCAACACATGTGAAAGATCGGGATTATACTTTTTCAGTTGGGAGACATGGAATACGTCATGAATCAATGTCAACTATGAAGGCAAAGCTAACCTGTATTCCACCTTACCAATTCGCTCAGTAATCTAGAAAGGCCCAACATACCTTAGTGTCAGCTTCCCTTGCTTCCACAAGAGGTGGTGAACCAAATGAAGGGCCACATTTAAGAACACTATGTACCCCACTGAAAACTCAAGATCCCGATGCGTCTAATCTGCATAATATTTGTGGCGACACTGAACTCACTACTATAGATATGGATTATAATAGTGCTAAAAGAGGCCTTTAAAAGCGCTAAAAAAGCACTGTTAATCTCGACAAAGATAGGGGGTCCCCTTTATTAGTGCTAAAAATAGCACTGATAAAGGTAGTATTTATCGATGCTGATAAATGTATAATATATCAGTGCTAAAAATAGCACTGATAAACACTACCTTTATCAGCGCTATTTTGAGCGCTGATAAAAACTAACTTTATCATCACTTAAAATGGCGCTGATATATTATCCATTTATGAGCACTTAACTAGCACTAATAAAACCCCAAGATCCTGTGCAAAACCATAACCTGCACAGAACCTGCCCAACACCTGCACACATTACAGCACCTGCACAGATCACAAACAACACCCACACACAGCACAAACAACACCCACACACAAAGCACATAAGAACAAAAATGATACATACATTTATTTGAAATCATGAATACAAAACAATACACTTCTATATACATTTCAAACAATGTTTAATTTGGTTACAATTACATTTATCCAAAAAACAGTTAAAAAATGATATTCCATCCTTTTTGCATCCATCCACTCTAAAAAATTGTCGTCCATGGCAGCGGTTTCTGAACAAAGCATTCGAACCGAGGAAAAAGATTTCACCTACATAATAAAACATATATTATGTTAGTAATACAATAATGAAGTAAATAATGGGGTTGCTAAATGGAATTATACTAGTGAGGCACAAAACATAAAATTACCAATTAAAAAATTGGTGCATGGTTAGGGATAATCATCTATAATAATCATATAGCCCAATGTTTATTAGAACATGGGATATTTAATGATTCGAGGGGGAATAAATAAACCTACAATTTGGTTCTAAGGTTATGATGGTATCACATTGATGGTTAATAGTTTGTCAAATAATGTGATGAACATGTGTAAGGTATGAGTTTTTGGGGAAGTATCTCTATATGGTTGAGTAATGGATTGTAAGCCACTCAATGAAACTATAAGGATTAGAAGTGTGTGTATATTGATTCCCACATTGTTGGAAAATGATTTATTTTACCCTTAGGCCTAATAATTCACCTAATTAATGAGTGGAATTAACAAATTTTTACTGTCAACCATTAAAGAGGGTTACCCTCGTATATCCCTCATTTCACTCAACAAAATCCATTACACGCACTCTCCTCCTTCTCCCTTCCCCCATGGGATATCTCCCTTACTTTTTAGATAAATCAAATATTATCAGTTATATTAAAAGAGTGGTGGAATATCTTCAACCCTATTATCCTCTTCTACATTCTTCTCCTTCTTCCCCTAACTTTGGTTTCAACTATTAGGGATTTTGGTCTCCATTCTACAGCATCATGATGCTATTGGATACCAATTATGGGGATTCTAGTCTAACTATGAAATGGGTTATTATAGACTTCTTATTTTATTGAAAACATTCATTTTTATGTGGTACACCAATGTTATGAGTTATCTAGTGGTATTTCCTAAGTTAAAATAATATAATAATTGTGCTGACATCCTTGGATAGGTATTTTCTTTATAATTATTTCAAGGGTACCCTAAATGAATGTAAATACACATATATAGACTCTGTACATCTCATAAACTAGTGTACATGTCATAGTCTACCCACCTAGATACCTTGTATGGAAATTGTGCTCAATTTACATTATATAGATCATATATATCAACACATTCTCATGTACTTTCATTCAATGTAAATACCCATATATAGAATATCTACATATCATAAGAAAACCCTATTTAAAATTCACAAACACATTAAATCCATTTTAAAACACCCATCACACAACTTTTTCATTTATTCAAACACGTTTAGAGGACTTAAGCATGAAAATCCACAAGAAATACAACTGCATTCATTTTAAAAATAACTTTCAAGTCTATACACACCCCAAATTCCTTTGATAACACATTTTTAACCACAAAAACATTTCATATAGTACACTTAACAAGCAAATACAGCATAATAAAATCATCATATAATGTAAAAGCATGGAATCACCTACATAAAGCTTGGAATCTTCCGAAATATGCTGGAAAACATAAAACCACACCTCCAAAATACCTTAATGAGGACTAATTAAACATTAATATTGAATATATTAATGGAAACCCATGTTTAACTTGTGGTATTCCATGAGTTTAACATCCCACAAGGATAGAGGGTCATGATTTAATGTCTTACAGAGATGTAATGGGTGAATCAAAACACTTATAAAGGTGGATCAATTAGGTACATCTCTAGGAGGGAGCACCTAGAATGTGTACCTGATAGATAACTAGATACCTTGTATTATAAGGAAATTTCATGCAAAAGATCCTTCTTTCCCGCAATATTACCTTTGTGAAGTACCTCTTTCTCACTTACCCCTCATTATGCATGCAGGTCTTAAATATTTTGTGCACCCTTTCTAAGGTGATCCATGACTTTTCATCATCATAATTCACCATGTTTGAGCTCCTCTTGCATGCAACATTCCTATATTTCATGCACCTCCTCTTTGCGTCCATATAGGATTTCATGCAGTGATTTTCTAGACCACTGAATAGTGTCTCATGTTATTTTTCCCTACCTGATGATTCTTCGCATAGGTACGCTAATAGATATTACTTCTTCACATAGCTATGCTAACGTGGAACCGTCTATCAGACACTCCTCCACCCCGTTAACAAATTAAAATTATTGTGCCTTCCCTTTTTGGAGTGGGGGCTGGTGCAAGTATTGTAAGTCCAAGGGATGAGGAGTGATTCTCGAAAGTTTTTTAGTATGAACTGTAGGATGTTTAACTTCTTATCACCCAGATCCTCACCACATGAAATTAAATTGTCCTGAACAAGGCTCAGTCCCATGAGTGAGGTCTCTCCTAACTCATCCCAACATAAAGGTGACCGATAAGGTCGACCGTAGAGTGCCTCAAAGGGTGCCATTATAATAGAGGATTGGTTACTGTTATTATAAGAAAACTTGACCAATCCCAAATGGATATCCCATGAACCTCTCAAATCCAACACACATGCGCGAAGCATGTCCCCCATAATTTGATTCGCCCGCTCTGTTTGGCCATCCGTCTGGGAATGGTATGCCATGATCATCTTAATCTGCGACCCCAAAGACTTATATAGGCATCCCCAAAACTAAGATGTAAAGAGGGGGTCTCTGTCAGAAATAATTGCTAATGGAACACCATGAAATCTGACCACTTCCTGAACATACAAACGACCCAACTCCTCCACCTTCGATGTATCTCTAATCAAGATAAAGTGAGATGACTTGGTCAAATGATCCATCACTACCCATATAGCATTCCTACCCCGAGGTGTATGAGGAAAGCCAATAATGAAGTCCATGGAGACCTCGTCCCACTTCCAGGTAGGAATGGGTAATGGTTGAAGTAGGCCAGATGGTCTTTGATGCTCAATTTTCACCTGTAGACAAGTATAACATCTCGATACAAAGTCATCTATGTACCGTCTCATACTTGGACACCAAAATTGGTGACGAACATCATAATACATCTTGGTAGCACTAGGATGGATGAACCACTGATATTGGTTGCTATCCTGCATCACCACCTTCCACAGTGACAACGACACCACTACACGACCCTTGAAGCACAAGATCCTGTCGGGAGACAAAGACCAATCAGAGAAAGTATCCCCAAAATGAAGAAACTGCATAGATCACTGACATAGATCATCACCAAGCTGCTCCCACTGGATCAACTCCAGAAGATCGGGAGTCAACTAAATTCTATCCAAGAGAGTACCTCCACTATGCTCCATGCTCTCCAAGTGCATCTGGGAGAAGAGCCCCATCAAATTCTACTCATCACTAGACTTCCACAATGCCTATACTGGTACCTTCCAGTTCAAAGTGTCATCAACCACATTACCCTTTCTCGGTGTATAGACGATGTCAAAGTCAAATCCCTACAGATACTCGATCCAGCGGCGCTGCCTCAAATTGAGATCCTTCTGAGAGAAAATATAGGCTAGGCTCTTATGGTCAAAATAGACCACAAATTTCTCCCCAAAGAGGTAGTGACACCAAGTCTTTAAGGCATGCATCACTATTGCCAACACCAAGTCATGAGTTGGATAATTCTTCTCATGAGGCCGGAGCTAGCGAGAACCATAAGCCACCACATCATTATCTTGCATGAGTACACACCCATGGCCCATACCTGAAGCATCATAATAAACCACATAGCCATTCCTAGACTTTGGTAAGATCAAAACAGGTGTGGTGGTCAACCACCGTGTACAATCCTCAAAGGATTTCTGGCACTATGGGCTCCATACAAACTTCACCACTTTCCGAGTGAGTGCAGTCATGGAGGAGGAAATCCATGAGAATTCCAAAACGAAACACCTGTAATAACCTGCCAGGACAAGAAAAATCATGATCTCAAACACATTCCTCAGTTGTTCCCATGACATAACTGCACCGATCTTCTCAGGATCCACTGAAACCCCTTTTTCTGAGATGAAATTCCCCAGAAACATAACTTTACTAATCTAGAAAGTGCACTTCAAGAGTTTAGCATACATGAAGTGATCCCGCAAAGTGCCCAAAACAATGTGCAGGTGATTCTCATGTTCATCCTCAGATCCAGAATAAACGAGGATGTCTTCCACAAATACCAAAACAAAGGAGTTGAGATATTGGTGGAACACCCTATTCCTGAGTGCTATGAAAAATTCCAGAGCATTTTTCAATCCAAAAGGCACGATTAGATACTCGAAGTGACCATAACTACTTCAGAAAGACATCTTCGGAATGTATTCTTCTCTAACCCTGAGCTGATGGTATCTCGAACGAAAGTAGATTTTGGAGAACCACTTTCCCCCCTTCAGTTGGTCAAAAAATTGTCAATTTGGGGAAAAGGGTATTTATTCTTGATGGTCACCTTATTCAATTTCTGGTAATTGATGTACAACCAGAGGGTTCCATCGGCCTTCTTCATGAATAAAACTAGGGTGGCCCAAGGAGAGATGCTTAGGAAAATGAATCCCTCAGATTCCAAATTATCTAGCTGCATCATTAATTCCTTCAATTTGGTGGGGGCCATGCGATATGTGGGAAGAGATATAGGATATGTTCCTAGCACAAACTCAATAAATAACTCCATATCCCTCTCTAGGGGTAAGCTTGAGAAATCATTTGGGAAGACCTCTAGGAACTATACCACTACACGAGGTAACTCGCCCTGCGAAACATCACCATTTTCCTCCAATGTGAGTGAAGACAACTGATAAGAAAGATTCCCTAACTCAGGGAGTGGAGGTACTGCGTGACCCAACTGAGGATCCCATTCTCCATGAAATAACTGAGGACTCCCATCTGGTGCCATAGAGCTGACTCAACACCGATAGTAGTCAATATGTACTTAGAAGCTCACCAAATAGTCCATGATGAGAATCACATCAAATAGGTCCATATCAAGGACCAAGAAATCCCATGCCATCTCGACTCCTGATGCAGAGAGTGCGCACGATGGACACCTAAGGCCTTGATCCTTTTCATTAGCTAGTGGTGTTAAAAACTACATTCCAATAGATAAAAGCTTGGTTGGAAAGCTCAAAAATTTCACAAGATGTGCATATATAAAAGAGGAAGATGCATCGATATTAAAAAGGATAGAAGCTAAATAATATACAATAATAATGGTACCTTGAATAGTCGAAGGTCCTGCATCAGATCCCGCTGGTGCGTAATCCACAACATGCAGTTGTCTGGTTCCTGCCTGGGAATGACCGCTCACTCATCGATCTACCCTAACCTGGATCTACCCAGAGGATGATCTAGTCCTACCGCCACGACCACCAAACCGAGATCCCATAGTCCTGGTTGGCTATGACTAAACTGGTACTCCCATGGAAGCCACATACTCTGCCCCACTCTGATAAGGGAGTTTCACTCTAAAAAATCACTTCACATGCCCCATAATTCCACAAAAGAACCAAGGCCTGGGCGGAGTGGGACACGCAGGTCAGACGTGCCCTGCCTTCCCACACTGATGGAAGACAACTGACCTCATATCAGAAGCAATATATGAGGTCTTCCAGAAAGGATGGACGGAGCTTCCACTCGCCTTCTTCCCATGCTCATCACACTTTCTCTTCTTCTCGGATGAACTGCCACTGCCATACCCTGACACTGATCTAGAAAACCCTGACTTTTTTCCCTGTTCAACCTCAACCATGCAAGCATGATCGAACACCTCTGCATAAGTTTCCAACTTGAAGAAAAAACTTGACAGTGGATTTCTGGTCGAAGACCCTTCTTGAACTTCCGAGCTTTCAAATATTCACTTGAATCAACCTCAGGCGCATACCGCACTAGCTCAGCAAAGTGGTTTGCATACTCCATCACTGTCTGATCCCCTTGTGATAGATCCATGAACTCTTGGGATCTGGTGTAGGCTAGGAACTCAGGACAATACTGCACATTGAAAATAGCTTTGAAATCCTTCCAACTCATCTACTCATGCTTCGCAGCCTAAATCACTGATTCCCACCACTTGCGACTGGAACCCTCTATCTAGAATGAAGCACACTTTACCCTCACTTCATCTGGCGTGTCAAAGAATTTTAACATACGCTCTATCTTTTCAAGCCATTCCTCTACCTCTTGAGGTTCTGAACTACCTCAGAAAGAAGGAGGTTTATTCTTTAGAAATTCCTGAGCATTATCCCTTTTGGTTCCAAACTCATCTTCTCTAGCTGGAATAGGGGCAGGGGCAGTAGTCGCCCCTTTCCAAAAGTCTGAACAGCTCGGACCACAATTTCTACCAATCTCTGATCAGGTGGAGAGGGAGAACTTTCCCCAGCTTCCTCCCGTGGGTGCGTATAAGCTCTCTTGGGAGGCATCTTGCTACAAAAAGCAACAGTCATAAAATTACATCATAAATACATCATATCCAGAGAAAAGTCAAATTTTCAGAAAAATAAGTAATCCTCAGTAAACCGAGTATGAAAAAGTAACATCATGTCGAAACTCTTCTTCCCCACCTAATTTCCACACGTAGTCTACAACCTACACGTCCCACCTAGAAGAGAAGTAAAACAAGCATCCCGACATCCCATGGTGACTTAGGGTCTATCACGAGGTGTGAGGGCCAGACACCCTACTCGCAACTAGAATTCTGAGCCCCGACAATCCTAACTCCTATCTAACCAGACTTGTACCAAATAAAATAACTCAGAAAACAAAACCTCCTGGCTCTGATACCATTTTGACACGAACCAAGTCAGGTCACCATCCCATTGATGCCCGACCCGGTCTGCGATAGGGCCCGAGGGGTGTTCCTAATCCCCACGGGCTAGCACAAGTGCCCGGGTATCAAAATAAAGCCTTGGGAACAATTTACCAGATTACGAAAAACATTCCCAAAACAAAAAAAAAGGCATGCCAATCCAAAAAACTCAACCAAATAGGCCCTTAACACAATCTAGGATCTTAGCTACAAGTTTAATACCAAACCCAAACAACTAAAAAACATGGTGGACAAAAACCAACTCAAAAACTACCCCTGGCTAGAGCACACCACCCTCTCGCCATCTCCACAATGCCACACCAAGGTTTCAACTAACAACTTGAACCACCACCTCTGAAATCCTTTCCCTTACTTTCATCGGAAAAAACCAGATCTACTTACACCCAAGGGTGTAAGTAGGGTGTGATCTAATGATCAATATGATATCACCAATAAGACATACCACATGTAAAGATTAACTCACAAATCATTTTCAAGTTTAATCCAGAAATAAAAATAAAATATTAAACAATTTCAAATATTTTTTTTGAGAAATGAAAACTTTAAGGGAAATGGGTTAGAAAGAAAAACAACACTTTTATTTTTTATTACGCCACAAATCTGACACCACGTACGATTTTCAAGTGAGATGTAATCCAAGATCTCCAAAGTGGGAGAGGCCCTATAGGTACTAGAACTGAAAGGGACCATAGAACATCGTGTATCGGTGAACCAAAGAATAAGAACCACAATAAGATATGCTCTCGTGCACAAGCCACTAGTAAGGAAACACATCCATAACCTAGTGGTTCCCAAACTTTACCCATAGTTTTGTTAGAGTTTTAAGCATCAAACCAGCTAAGTGAAACTGGGCGAAGGCAACTTCCATATCACTAGTGCACTAGTCCTAGTCCGCCCACCTAATACCCATGCTTCCCATTTTCTGCTCAAATGTTCCAAGTTCACATGCTTGTCAAAGTCAATTCACAAAATGCAAGAGTATTATCTAAATTTTTCACCACACTATCACACACACATAAAAATCAATTTGGAAACATTATGCACATCATAGATTTTACAAAACTCAACCTGCACTACTCAAATAATCAAATAAACAACTACATAATTTTTTTAAAGACCACACTACAATTATTTAACATTATAAAATTTTGTCAAACAATTTTTTTGTACAATGCATTGCACGGCTCAAGGTGCCAAAAACCCACACAAAAAACCCCCTTGTTATAACAATACTCATACTAACGCCGCCAAAAAACACAATCTATAGCTCCTGAACAAACTAAAAAACCAGCTGCATAATTTTTAACAAACACTAAAAACAATTTACAGACGCACTACCAGCAGAGCAAAGACACTTTAAGTTGCAAACCAAAAACCAACTGTGCGCATTGAAACTAAATAATAAATTTAATAAAAAAATTAAACAAGAAACAGATTTGATCAGATAATCCTTATGCGCAGAACCACCTACCAACGTGTAGCAACTTTCACAACCTCGATGCACAAATGTCGTTGCACGTCCACCGCGCCTCAAGTAGACCAAAAGGAACCCCAAAAAAATATACTGATCCAAAAACATAAAAATTGGACCAAAACCAATGTAAAATTATAACCCAAATACTTATCAAATAGGAGAAACAACAAAACGAGGTGAAATGCTCCTGCGACATGGGTGCAGAAGGCCAACCGTGGCTCGCTGGAGGGTGTCGTGGGTTGCGCAATGCCGGAAAAAATGAGAAGGAAGGCCGTTGGAAACTCAATCGAGCAAGGGAGGGGTTCATGGGTCTCATCCAAACCTATAAGGGGCGGTGTGCAGGTATTTCGGCCGGAATAGGGTAGGTTTCTGGTGTGGTATCCCGGTCTAAGAGGAACTGGTTGGTTCGGTGTGTGAACGGGTTGAACTAGTGGGCTCACACATTCGTCCGAATGAAGGGTGCTTCGGCTCGATGAGGATGGGGCGCGCGGACTACGACTCGATGAGGAGGGGGTGTGCACAGACTATGACTCGATAAGGAGGGAGACCACCGTGCAGACTTCGGCTGAGAAAGAAGGTTGCAGCCGGTCGGTAAGAGGAGAAATGAGGAGGTGGCTAGGGTTCGACGCAAGGCACAAGGGGGAAGACGTGTGAATAGTAGCTCCACAAGGGAGAGAGCAAAAGAGGGATGAAAAAAAGAATAAAAAGAAAATAGAAAATAAAGGATAATAAAAAAGGAAATAATAAAAAAATGGAATAAAGAAAAAGAAAATAAAATAGGAGAATAAAAAGAAAAGAAAACAAGGGATAAAATAAAATAAAAATAAGGATATGGGAAATAAAAATAAATTATAACCTAAAAAGAAATTATAACCTAAAATAATAACAATAATAATAATACTATCAATAATGACAAAAATAACTATAATTGTAACAAATTTTATTTTTTTATTCTGTTATTTAACCATCCGCTCACTGAGTAGGTCGCACGTTAAACTAGAAAATCTACACGGCTTCGCCTGTGCCCTGCCCACACATCGAGCGAAGTCAAGAAAACACTCACTTATCAGTGCCAAAAGTGAAAAAATTACATCAGGTTCGGCACACCCTTCAACCAAACAATTTAAATAAAAGAAAATAAAATCACGAGATAAAAATTAAAAATTAAAAACATACCTCAAATGATGTTTGGGTGTGACACTATTTATTATTCACTTGATTATGATCAATGAACTCAATCACCCTCTATAATTATTTATGATTTTCTTCAATGTCCATGTTTTCACTTCCCACCCATGTTATTTTATGTTGAAACCTAGTTATGAGTTACTTTAGGTAAACATTATAGTTCCAAATTTCTCTTCTAAAAGGATGTTTTATTATTCATTTTTATGATGTGGGTTTATATGAAAGTATTGAAATTCATTTTAAGATAGGTAGAATATAACACCCTATGTTTTTATAAATTATTATTTTTCAAATAAATTAAATTTAAATGATGGATTATGTTGCACGCTACATACACGTTTAAATTACACTACATGAAAAACTGAGTATAGATTTTGGTATTTTAAAAACTATGCTTTTCTTATATTACACCAAATACCGAGTTTCACTGATCTATAAAATAATATTAATAATTTTACTAAAATATTATCATATTTTTCACCTAATCATTGGAATGGAGGGTATGAAAAGTATTAAATAAATTATGGAAATTATTTTATGCATTTTAATTAAATGAATTATTTTGAAACCAATTAATTTGAAATGGAAGTAAAAAAATATTTGAAAATAAAGAAATTCATTTTTAGAAAAACTTCTTTTTTATATAAAAAGATGTTTTATATAAATAAATTAAATTAACAAATATTTATGAATTATTTTAGTGAAATGTATATATCATAAATTATATCAACTATTTTACATTCATATTATGTTTTTTCTAGATAACATATAAGAATAAATCTATTTTTTCACCTAAAAAGGTGTATTTTTGTAAAATAAAATTTTACCACATTTTAATGGTGAAATTATTTTAAAACTAGAATTTTAAACTATTATAAATTATATTTTAATAAATATAATTTATTTTTGAAATAGGATTACCAAAACTAGTTTAGGGTTAATTTTTAGTATTTTTCGGAGAAGTTTCATTTATTGATGAATTGTTAAAAATACTCAGTTTTAATTGAAAACTATGTTTTTTATAGAATTATTAATATAGTTAACTTATATTTCAAATTAGATTTAATATATAATTAGTTCAATTATATATAAAATAATAAAATCTATGTCATTGGTATCAATTACATATTGAAATTGGAAATAAAAACAGTATAAACTTTTGAATATTCTGACTTTAAAAAGTATGCTTTCTCTTCAAAACTGAGGGATTAATAATAAATTAATTTCTACCAATTATATTAATTGAATTTAGAAAAATTTATTCTATATTTAGAATCAGATTAATTGAAAAATTTATAATAAATTCAGTTAATTTTTGAAAACATTTATTAGTGAAATCAATGAAAATTAATAACAGTGATTAATGTAAAAATAAGATTACTTAGTGGAAAAACTAAGAATATAAGGTGTAAGAATGACCGAAAACGT
The DNA here is from genome assembly GCA_963277665.1 of Viscum album. Classification (NCBI taxonomy): domain Eukaryota; kingdom Viridiplantae; phylum Streptophyta; class Magnoliopsida; order Santalales; family Viscaceae; genus Viscum; species Viscum album. The sequence continues at coordinate 1,348,584,234 of OY728153.1, read as the reverse complement.
GTCTAAAACCCATTGTATGAAAAAGTTTGACCATTTTGACATTAGGATATAATTTTATGAGTTTTGGGGACACTTTTCTTTGAAAGTGACCCATATAATAGGTTATGAAAAGAAAAATACAAAAATATATCTTTCTTCCTTTTAATTTATATAAAGATTTGGAATAGAAAAAACTTATAATTTCAGTTATAAATATTATTTTTTAAGATAAAATATTTTTTATCATGATAATTTATTACAATTTTTTAGGCCTGATATAATTTCATTAAATTCTTAAGAAACAATCACACATGAATTATTTAGTTAAAAATTAAATTAGTTAAATGATACTAAAAACAAAAAAGTGAAGTAAATTTGATGAAATGTTGTTTTATATAATTTTTTATATAAATATATAATGTTAAAAAAAATTTAACATGATATATTTTATTTTTATTATTGTATTAATATTTTTATTTTATTTTAAATTAAATGAATAATGATAAAATTGACATTAATGAAATTTTCTAATAAATACTATTTTATTAATTGATTTAAAATCAATAAAAGTTATAAATTTTTAAAGTTATTTAAAAATATTAATAAATATAAAATATTTCCCATTCATGGACCAATTTTTCTGTTACAATGACTATATTGACCATTAAATAGAAAAAACTCAGTTAGCATAGTTAATGTTAAAGCAGTGTTTTTTACATTACTTGAGTATGGGATAATGTTAATTTCCAACACATATAGAATTTATAATTTATAAACTACATATCATATTTATAATAATTGATTCAAAATTATGTATTAATGATCACTCTAACGTATTCTTAAAGAATAAATAACATAGGTTAGAAAACAAGTCAAGCTAATGAAAATCCAAAATAGAAAAATAAGGAAACATGAGAGTTAAGGAAAATGATGTTTAAAAAATGTGTTTGAATGTGTTTTGGAGGTGTTTATAGACTTTAGAATCCCTCCAAACCTTTAATTATAATTTTTTGATAAACTTGAGGTAATCTTGACCTCCCAATAGTCAATACCTTTGTATATTTAGAAGAATGCCACTCTCTTCAACTATAAAAGGGAACTCACTCTCCCCCATTATTCACACCTATAATACCATTTGGATTAGTAAAGATATTCCAAAATCACTTATAATATTACCTTATAGTATCCTAGAAGCCTCAATTTTTGGAGAATTCCAACCAAGTAATTCCATTTGTGCAAACTAAAAGGAGATACCCAAATAAGAGGTAATGTCGATCAACATACATTTTTGTATTAATTCTTCTTCAAAACCCTTAAATTATTTTTATATAACACTTATATAATAAACTCAGTATCTTATATATACTGATATATTGTTATTTTAAGGACAATACCTACAACGTCAAACACTTCCATCAAATGGGTTATGAAATTTTTGTTCATGAGTACGATAGACTACCACCACGTGAACTCATGTCATTTTTTCCCATTACAACATTTTAAGGTTGGGAATAATGATGGAAATACAGTTAATATATGATATATATGATATTTGTTATGTCTTATTCCACTTTAATTATTATATAATGTATAACTTCATTCTTTCTATTTTATGGGGATATGATAATGTCGTCCGTGTGTACTTCGAACGACTGATTCACAAAGCGATGTGATACATTCATGCTATACATGGAATGTATTAATCATGCATTTAATAAAAATTTATGATATATGTGACATAAATACGATTCTTTAATAAAAATACATCATAAAAATTGTTTTATATAAATATGATAAGAAAATAGAAACAACATTCATGCATACGTAGGACCCACCATCTCAATGAACAGTGCATACCATTTCCTGTATCTATCTTTTATGAATTATTATAAATAAATATTTTAACATACCAATAATTTTGAATAATAATTTTATTTTAATTAAGTTTTATTTTGATTATAATTTAAAAGAAAAATTTTTAATAAAAAATTTTCTGAAACTAAAAGTATTCTTTAATCAAAATAATTTTTCATCTCAATTATAAAATATTACTTTGTATTTTCAGAGATAGTATTTTTATATCTAAATGAAAATAAACTAATATATTCATTAAATATTTTTTCTAGAATAAACCGAAATCCATTATTGAAAATTATATTTTAATATTAAATGGTTTAGATATATTAATATTTCTCAACATTTTATATATATATATATATTATATTATGTTTATAAATTCTCTCTTATTTGAAATTATTGGTATAAATAGATATTTTGATTAACGTTATTTTATTTCTAAAATGTTAATATTAGAAATAATGTTAACAAGAAATATTATTACTTTATGTTAAATTATTTTCAATAATTAATTTTATTTAGTTAATTTTATTACATGATATGTTTTAATATTATTGATTTTCGTAAATTATTTAATTTTTTTTATATAATCTTGGTTTGTATAAATAAATTATAGGAATTTAAATTGAAATTAATTAAGGATTCATAATTATAAGTGTTTACATTTGTGTAAATTAATATTATGATATTATAGGTAATGATAAAAATAATAAAAATAATTAAGGGTAAAACATATTTTTTAAGATGACATATTTTATAAATATATGTCATTATATTATGATTTTGTTTTATTTTTTTAAAATTATATATATATATATAATTATATCAAAAAATGAATTTCATATATATAGGTTAAAAAATAATAAAAGGATTTAAAAGAATGTTAAAACAAAAAGAAAAAGGAGAAGAAGACAAGTTACTAAAGAAATGACAAATGAGATAAAAAAATATAAAGATATAAATATATAATATAATAGGATAACTTGAAAAAAGGGAAAAGAGATGATATGATTTAATAATAAAATATCATAATAATTTTGGTAATGTGAAATCAAAAGTGAGAGCCTCACGTTTCAAAATCTTCGCACCCCTAGATGTCAGAATCATAATTTAAATATATAATATACATATAATATGAAAAAAGGAAAAGTAAATCAATTATATAAAATTTTATCAATGAATCGAACCACTTATTCAACTTTCATCTTCCTCCTTAATCTTCAAAAATAATATATATATATATATGTTTGTGTGCGTCTCTGTGTGTGTGACTCTCATTCCACACACCCAAAAATAACTGAACAAATCCTCCCCAAACTCATTCCATTTATTTTTCTTGGTGTCCAGAAGCCAATAGACTTTAGATTCATCCTTTTTAGGTATGAGTGATATTTTATTTTACTATTTTAAAAGTAAGGGTTTGTTTCAATTTTTAATCTTTAAATTTTAGTTTTGATTTATAAATTTATATATGCATGTTTGTGTATATATATATGTATATTTTCAAATTCTATTATATAAAGATGTTGGTATTTCATCAAGACCATGTTTTAGAAAATACTGTCTCTTGTTATTTTGTTTCAAAATATTATTTAAAAACCAATATTCCACCTATCCATTTTCTATAAACTCTTTATATATGTACATGTATATTTATATATATATATATATTGAATTCATTAGAAAGGGAATTATTGTTATTTCATTAAGTTAAAATAAGTTATTTTAAAACATTAAAAAACATTTTTTGTTATTGTTAACTTTAATTTTTTTATTTACTAGTAATTTCTATAAGGGATTTTTTCAGTTTATATGGGTTTTGATTTTATGTGAACCCTTTATTTGAATGAATATTTTATGTAATTAGAAGATATTATTTTATTTGTGATTTCTATGTGTCATGGTTTTAAATAAAGGTTATAATTTTATGTTAAAAATGGTATTTTACATCTATTCATGTCATTCATAATTTATATATGTACACTATCTAAAATATTAATTAAATCCCATGAATTCTAATTCAATCACTCTTTTAAATTATTAAGAATTTACATTTATGACTTTTAATTAAGAAAAACTTTTTATGAATATGGATTTCTTATAGTTTTTTTTTTCAGTTTTTTAAAGAATAAAATATTTGTTCCTTGTAAATAGATATGTAAGATTATATTATTTTGAGGAATTAATTTATGTATGGTTTTGAAATGTTTTTGGGTTATAATTTAGAAAGTAAGAACCATTAATTGTTTTTCTTAAAATTGGAACTTGAGTATTAAATGGTATGATGTGGTATGGTGAGTAACCCCATGACCTCAATGGGGCACTATCCCACAGGTTATATGAATAAATAGCATTATGGGCTTTCTTATGTCCTTATGAGTATCATGATTAATCCATAAAAATTATTAATTTCAAAATGGATAAATCGAAAGTAGTATTTCAAAGGAATTATTATTTTAAAATTATATGGTTTTCTAAATAATATACACAATATAAGGATATTTAGAAAATTATTATTTGAAAACCCTTTTATACATATTTATTTTTATCAAATGATTCATTTGAATAATGTTTTGTAGTTTTCAAATAATGGTATTTATAAATGGTTTTAAAACCCCTTTTGGGTAATTAAATTCTCACCCAATGTTTTAAATTTATTTTCCACAGGTTTAGTAAAATTTTAGAGGGTGTTCACTTCACTTATAGAGTTAGTACATGAGAATAATTTTAGTTATTCTATTTTATTTTTTCATAGATTTGTTAATTTTTAATTTATATGTATAAATCTCTGAAACCTAGGCCAGAAAAGGTTTCAGTATGTAAAATGATTTGTGTTTTTTGTCATTTTATTTTATAAATAAATACACAAAATTATTTTGTTCCTAACCGAAAAGTATGGGTTTGGGGATTTATACATATATACTGACTATATATAATATTATATCATGTTTATAATTCTTTAGATTATGAAATCATTATCTATGTATTATGACAAACAATAACTAGTCAAAACATGTACAAAAAATGAAGTAGTTATTACTGAAAACATAACTTTAACATGGAATTATTAATAATTGAGTAAAATGATGTCATAAGTAAATCATATATAGTATTATATATATGAATATGGTTCTGTTATAGATGTATAATAAACTTACATTTATTATACAAGAGGTTTGAATGAGTATTATGAGAGTCAAGACTTAATGTCCATCTCACTTTTTACATTTTTGAGACACACACTGTATTCACCACCTCTTTCTTATCTGTTGTATAAATACATAAAATGTATATATTTTAAGATTATTCTAATAGAATTTATTGGTATTTACATACCCATTTTGAGGTATCTCTTTCATGTGGTATATGTTTCAAAATTTTCCAAATCAGTAAAGTATTTTTTTTGAGGTATACATTATGTTATGAACCAAAATTATTTCATGAGGAGTATATACAACCCATTTTACAAGTAATATAATGAATTTATTTATACTCATGATGTTTTAATTATAACTCCATGATCCTGCTCTTCCATAATTAGTGATTAAAAATACTATGTAATTTTTTTCTTATAAAATTAACTGAACAATAACACAACACATTAAAGAAAAGAGGACATTTTACCAGTCTAGGTTCTGGAGGATTAGAAAAAACCTTACATTTATCAGAGTTGGAAGAAAAATAAAACAACTGTCCACAACGCTTCCTCACGCGCTAACTCTGAAAGTGATAACTCCTGTAAATAATCTTCAATGATATCTATGAAAATAATTATAAAACAAAGGGTGATCATTCCATTTCCTAGTAAAGAGTTTGGAAAAACTTTGATAAATATCATTAAAAACATTACCTTGATTATACATTTGGAATATTAAAAAAGAAATACATTTTTAAAAAAACCTTTACCAATTACTATAATGCTTTGAAAAATAATTATACTTTGAAAAACCTTTTAAATTAATCCAGTGATTCAATTGAAAATATTAATCATGATCTTAAAAACAAAACAACTAAGGCCACTCAAAACTTTTAAGGCTATATTGGGCCTACCCACTAGAGGTATGGATTCACTATCCAATTCCCTATCATATTTACAAAGTTTGTGTTTTGGTTTTTATAAAACATTTTTTGTATTAGCTTTCCTTATATACATACAATTTTCACTGGTGTTTTAGTTTTGAAAATATATTTATAATAATTCATGGAATAAATAAATACAAATCTTTACTGAAAATTATATATTCGACTTGGTATGATCAAATCTAATTACATTGCATAATCACATGAAATATTAATCGAAATCCATGCACTTATAATTTCATCCATATTTCCATAAAAATATACTTTTTTATAAATTTTATTTAATGATCAAGTATATATATATATATATATCTGTGTGTATGCATGTATGAAAACATATCGATATATGTCCATAATCGTGATATGAGTATGACATGCATGTTGATCCATCATTTAAATTCATAAAATTCCATAAATAATAAATATATATATATATATATATCTATATATATTTAATAAATAATTAATAAAACAATAATAATTATTCGAATTCATATGAAACAAAATGTTGATCCTTACAAAATAAGTTTGAAACTGAAAATCATAATTTTGGATTAAATAATATATCACTAAATTTGGAAAATAAAACATTTGAATTATAAAATGACATAATTTAACATGATCAAAATAAGGAAAATAATTTAGATAAAATAAATTATTGGAAATAAGAAAAATAAATAGAATTATATAGAGAGTCCCTTACACAAAATAAGAAAATAGAATTTATAATTTGAAAAGAATAAAAAAAATTCAATTACAAAAATAAAATAGAATAACAGAGTGAGTATTTGAAAATAAACCAGTCCCTTACTAGAATTATTTGAAGAACATGTATTTTTCTTTACAATGGAAGGTTTTTTTTTCTATCTCTCATGTTTTCTAGAGGTGGTAAGCACACAAAAAAGGCAAGGGCTATGACCCTCCGCCTTACCCAATAAGGACTCAATGAACTGTCTGCCAGGCTATCCTCCCTTACTTAAATATACACTTAGAAAAATATCTTACCGAAAAGTGGACATGTTCAATTTTAATGAGATTCTAGAAACAACCAAAAAATTTTGATTGTCTATCATTCTTATAGGGGAAGCTAAAATAAAAAAATTCACTATTATAAAATCGATGATACGACTGGATTCAAAATTAACTGAAACTAGCAGATATAAAAACAACTTTGAAGGAAAATGCAGTGTATAGGATAAAGTTTAGTAAATGAAATATTTCCCTTATTTGGATTTTTTATTCGCAAAACAGGACGTGAAATCTACAGATAACAAATAGATTATTGATGGAGAATTAATATAATCCAAATTGAAAGAAACAGTTGACAACAGATTAATTCATTAAACATAAATATTTTCATATACCAACATCGAATAAATATTGAGGAAGAAAACAATATGAATTATTGACTATCTGATACAGTACATAAATGAATATGAATCAATACTGTTTTAAACATTGAGGTTTGAGGAAAAATACAAATAGAAGATGAATATAATTGAATAAATTGGTATATAAATAGGACCATACATTGATGAAGAATGCTGCAAGTGGAAGAATAAAATATTGAAATCAAATCTGGAAAATAGATTCGGATTAAAAAAATAATTAAAGAATACCTAATATAAAAACCCAAAAAAAACAAGGTATATATCAGAAAATAGGGGCCAAAAAATATCAATCATAACTCATTAGACATAAATCAAACATCGATCTTAGATCCAGATCTAGATTCCAACATGGACATCCTTGATCGAATTAAGCCACAACACATCAGAACCTCTCGGTTAAGAGCAAAACCACCCTCCTTGGCTCAACTCATCAACTGCAGCCAACTGTGACTTCTGAAGGTGAAAACAAACCCTCACCAACACAGCCCTAAACATGAGCCTTCATTGAAACATATCATCACCCTATGCTTCGACCCTCACGACTCGAATGGATCAGCCTTATGAAAAACCGTAAATGACTTCTACCATTTTTTATTCGTTTTATTTATTCTATTCCACCATATATAATTATATATATCATTTTCATTTTTTTACAATAATAATAATATGATAATTAATAAAAATATTATAAAATACACTACTTTAATTTAAAAATTTGAAATAATATTTTATATATAATACTTAAAAATAAATAAAATTTAATTTGTAATATAAATTTATAATAGTATCATTATAATGTAATTATAATTAAAAATAATACTTATATATATATATATATATATATATTTCTATAGAATTTATAATTTTAAATAATAAATTATTTCTATTGTTCTATGACAATTTATTAATGTTGAAAACATTAAAATGAAACCACATTTAAATAATAAATATCATTTCTTGAAAATAATGATTTATTTTTAAAAGTATTTTAAATCTAAATAAAATCATATCTAATGAATTATCGTTATAATTTATTTTTACTAAAACATGAGATGTTACATTAATTTCCATTTTATGTTCTACATTCACAGGGCATATGATTCAATGTTACCAAAGTGGTAAAAATTTTATGTTACAATATCATCATTTATTGAGATTGTTTTTGATTAAGTATCAAATATTGAAATCTCATGATATACCTCTCAAGAATTATTATTAATTTTATTATTATCTATTTATTCATGATAAATTCTTGTAATGGTACCATTTTATAATATTTGGTACTTAATACAATTTAAAAAATGCTTTTAAGAAAATCTGAGTATATTTGTCTCTTATGTCTGAAATCTATGTTCTTTGAAAACAATATTTTCAATAAAAGTTTTAAAAATGTATTAAATAATATTTTATGATCATTTTCATGGAAAATTATTTTTTAAATGATAAATTTTTTAAAAATTGAGTACATTGGTTTTCGAAGACTCTTTTATAAGTTTTAAGGGTTATATACAAAGAAATAGGTTTTCAAACTATTTTTTTATAAATATTTTGTGAAAGTAGAAAGTATTTTTTCCTCAAGATATGTTTTAAATTTTTTTAATGATTAATTAATAAATCTTCATAGTTTTTTTCAAATAAAATTATTTTTAAAAAGTTTTATGCCTTAAAAATAATGATTTTCAAAGAAATGTTATTTTAGTTAAGAAATGCTCTAAGTGATATTTCAAAATCCTTCTCCATATAAGATGAAAATATTTGATATAGTTTATGATTTACTAGGGATATGATCCATGGACACCATTCTTATTATTTATTTAAATTTTTTATGTTTTTGATGAATTTTTTTTATGAAAGCAAATTTCTTTACCACAGGTTATAACATGATAAAATGGTTATCAAACCCACTACATTTCACTAGTTATTCTATGATGAAATGATTTTAAAGATTGTATCTTTTCCAATGGTTATTATATGATGAAATGTTTATAATACACATTTTATTTCATGGGGTTTGATATGATTTTTATGAAACCCATATCTTTTTATGGGTCATAATATGATGAGTGTTTTATTATCTTATGGCATGCGTATGCATGATTTGATTAGGTTAAAGGTGGGACTTGTATCTTCCTCCAATGCATTGGGTAAAGATTTATATCTCATGAGATAAACTTGGATGGAATAGGGAGTGAACCCAGTTCACCAAAATAATGTTTTTCGCTAAGATGGTCTTGGGAGTGAACCTTGACTACTAATATGGCTTGGGGAGTAAACCCATTCCCCTAAGATAGCCTTGTAAGTGTGTGATGATTAATATGGAAATCAATTTATAATTTTATGTGTATCAAAAAATTCCATGTAATAGTCCTATGTTATTTTCTCAGTGATTATAATCTTGATTCCCTTATGATTCATGTATTATGATCTTATAACCATTATTCTACAACTCATGTGTATAATATTTGATATGTAGGGTATGATCATAAAATGTTATGATCATTCTCACATAAACCTGTGTTCATGTTATGATTACATTATCCTTTATTTACCCTTACAAGGCATCTTAGCTCATCCTTTCTTATGTTTCCTTTCCCTCATTTATAAAGAAAAATTTTAAGTAGGTGTTTTAAATGGGAAGTTATTTATAAGAAACATTGAAAATCATTCAACAGGTTAGAAGATCATGTTTCAAATTTCCAAATACACTAGATTATTATGGTCCTTAGGCATGTACTTTTTTAATATTCTTAATACTCATCTAAAATGGTGCAATATACATGTATAAAAATCCTAGGTCACTATAGGACCTATGTAGTGAACATCCTTACCACATTATATAAAAATTCATGGAAAACATCCTAGTCTCATTACATTAAAACTGTACAATAGATATTCCCCCACCAAATGACATTAAAATGTGAATGACATAACCCATAACCATTCCTTATCAAAGGAACATAATATCATGACCCATATCAACCAGTGTACAAGGTTATTCTTCCATCCTTTAAGCCCGTCATCCCATAAATCTCACTTCAGGTCTTGAGTGCCTTGGGTTTTTAAAAAACCATTCATGGACCATGGAAAGAAAATAAGATATCTATGTTTGACCTTGATATAGATGCATAAGGGATTTAACCTACCAATAAGAGACATCTTAGCCCTATATAAAGGGCTTTCTGATCCTTATGAGCCTGACATCACTAGAGTATAACTCAGCACCATAGGTTGTTTTAGTCCATCACCAACATGATTTTCCCATATAATTACTCATGGAATAGAAAAATCGAGCCATGATTTAAGTCATTTTAATATCCCTCTCAGAAATATGTTGGAGTAAAAACAAACCTCAGAATCTTATTGGGATCTTGTGTTGCATTTACCACATATCAGGTACATGGGAATCCCAACCTTAAAATTCCTACACTTTGGTAAAAGATGTATGACACTAAATTTTTATCCTATGATGTTATAAATAGGAAGACCCTAAAATGATAGTGAAAGATATACAAATATTCTCATGTTGAAAACCCTCAAAGGGATACCTTAGAAAAATTCATTTCTTCATTCAATGAACTCTCCATCTCCAGATTTTAGGAAAATATTAGGGTATAAATAAATGAGGCATAATTCTCATAGGGTCCACATTATGGCCCTAGTAAATGAAAAAACATGATTGATGGATCCCTTAGTCCTAAAAAAGATAGGGTAATGATTTTTTATATCTCATCACTAGAATAACATGTTCACTAGGCAGTGACACAACATTTAGGGTTCTTGAACCCTTATTAAATAATACATTTTTCATAAACCACTTTCACACCTTTAAAGTATGAGATGACACAAACAGTTCCCTAAGTCAATATTATTCTCTTGGAATCCTATGGACCTTGGGATTTTTTTCTGTTGTCTCTTCCCTAAAACAAACTGGTATTATAAGATAGTTCCTTAGAATATACTGTTAGATCCCAAGAAGGTACCATTAAACCTAGGAGTTATTGTTCTGACCACATGGAATATTAGAGGCTCATTCCATTACCAATGTTTGACCTTTAACCACCAATTACCACCTTCAATTAACTTAGATATTCCTTTAACATGATTTAAAATACCTTTAACAAAACTATTCAAGTAGATTTTACATCCTCGACATTACATCACTGTGTATTGTAACCTTTAACAAATCATGGATTCAACCCAACATTCCAAAATCTATTGATAAACCAAAACCTATGACATGAAACCATAAAGAGTAGGGATCAAGATTCCAATTCTAAAAGCTAAACTAACCTGGGGTTATGGAACCCTTCCAAGATAGTCCCTTTCTCCATACCCCGCATCATTGAATAAACATTTTATTGTTTAAAAATCATTCACGGCCCTCCAAAAAGAGTTTGGATCAACACTACTTGAACATACATGTAATCCCTATAGTCTCTTGCATAAGGTTTTTGACCTACTAATTACATGAATCCCCTCCCTATAGGAAAGGAACTCCAATCCTTATGATCCCTATTGACACCATGGAAAAACTTAGATACTTAGGGTATTTTTGGTTTCCTGGGTATGTATAACCCATTACATGATTCATCGATTCAAGTTCCTGAACACATGATTTTTACAACCCATACTCATATTATCCAGGTGTGCTTGGATTCTCTAATATTTCACCCTTAACCAATATTAGCCCCATAATTCTTCCATCAAAATTAGAAAAGACTATGAAACATCTGTTTGACTATTTTATCGATGCATACGGGCTTTGACCAACCAACTAGATGTGTATTCTCCTTACATGAAAGAACCTTCAATACTTGTGAGCCCTGGAAACACCATAGTGGAAATCAGAACCTTTTGGTGTTTTAGTTAATCCCTAGAATGTTTGACCCATATTACATATTCATCATAAAAGACCAAGCTAAAAGAACTTAAAATAAAACAATAGAAGGCCTGAACTAAAAAAGAATTTAAACTACAACAATATAAGGTATGAGCCAGAAGACCATAAACTATAATAATAGAAGGTATAAGAAAAATTAACCTAAACAAAAACAATATATGATCTATGATAATGAACCTAAAATATAAGATAATTCTAGGAATTATGATTTACTTGATATAAATAATCTATTGTTGGTGAGTATTCAAGATAATTCCTGAAGAAAAATATGTTATGATTTAAACATTCAAATCTAGGAATTAAGGTTTACTTGATGTACAAAGGATTGGTATCATTGATGATTCATGAAACATAAGATGAATTAAATATCATACACATAATAAATGAAAGAGAATTTGAAAATGAAATCAGTAGTTTAGAATATCTATTCAATGATAGCATGAAAAATTAGGGGTATTCACATTTTTGATCTTCTCCAAATATTCATTCAAAAAAAAATTATGATCAAACTACAATAATATTTGATCAGCTAAGATGTCCAAATCAGAAATATTCTGGCAAGAATCATTGATGGAATGTCAAAGTGTCACCCGCCCCACATATTCTACTACATTCCAAGGTAACAGGATCTTGATAAGATAGATAGATCCTAAAGTCTTTAATGAGTATTTTATAATGAGGATAATGATTCCAAGATGATAGAATTTGAGCGAGATATGATCTCTTCATGTATCGCTACCTATGTTGTCAAGACATCCATTAGGATATCCAGCTCAGATATAGTCTAATAACTCTATTACAATGCCTCAGAAGCTTCCCTCATTAGTTTAGCTAGGGTAGTGTCATTTAATTCGCTCAGTTCCCTCTATGTAGTATTCATCTCTTTCCATTTCAGGATTATTTTTCTCATGATTCCATATAATGACTGGTAGTCAAATATGCTCCCCCCAATTCATGAAAGAGCCAAAAAATACGTTATTCTTGATCATGAAATGTTTACAAGGGATTATTAGTGATCAAATAATATTTTTTATACCATATTATATTTTTTAATGTATGATACACTTCAATTTATTGAGTAAGTACGTTGAAATGAGGAATAATCTGATGAGAAAATGAAGAAGAAAAAGAAGAAGACCCATATACTCTACTCTCAAAAGTTTCATCGTCTAAATTACTATATTCAAAAAAATATTCTTCCCCATTAATGGGATGGTCATCATTAAGATACATATTCTTTTTCTAAGACTCGTCATAATCCTGAATTTGTTCCACTATTTCTTCAGACAAAGGGGTCAGCAAGGTATATGGTCTATCCACTTGACGGACTAGGCTGTTTAACACACCAACTAAGTAGGTTTCCACATAGGCTTGGACATAATCATGAGATATGAATTCAGAGGCCCCAACATACTGAAGGGTAATATCAGTAGGCTTATACTCACATGCCAATATAAGTCAAAATTGGTGAATAATACCGAGATGCCATTCTCCCCGCACTCCAACTAAGGGTAGGGGAGAAACCCTTCAGATTCAGATATATTGGAAAACAAACCTGTAAGGGGTATATGGATAAAACACGAATCAAACCATCCATCATGGCCACAAGAAACCCACCCCAAATTGATATCTTGTATGATTTTTCATCAAGAGAGCCACCGCCATTACCAATAATTAACCCAGTCAGTGTAAGGTAAGGCATGGATTTGAAGTGATCAGACCGAATCAACATGTTAGTAATCTCGTCAAGGCCTAAAAACATATCCTTAACCCTGAATATGTCTAGTATCCTTGGAAAAAACAAGGCACCTGAGATCCTGTAGTGTTGTGGTATGTGAATACCCAAGGCCTGCACTTCCAGATATGGTAAAAAATATACATTATATATATATATATTTTAAAAGTAACTAGAAAAATATCTTTATTTACATCTAAAGATATTTTTTGGTCTAGGATTTTAAGTAAAAGACCACTATTAGATGTTATCAAAGTTAAAATAGTAAAAAAATGAAGCAATTGAACTTTGCTAGTGCTAGCTCCTTATTATAGCCAAAATCCATGACACCTCTAAATGGTCCTAATTTTTTTATAAAAACTGGGTGAACATAATTTCCTAGTAATAGTTTTTTAAAAATCCATTATAAAAATGGTTTTAAATACCTTGCGAATATATATATCTTTATAAAACTCATTTTAAGATCCTTCGAAAATACTTATGATTTTGAAAACATTATTATGAAATCATATTTTATAATATAGGAGCTCAAAAATACTCATTAAAATCATTTGAAAATACATAAAATTTTGAAAACCAAAAATTTTAAAACACTTTTCAAAATATAATGGCTCTTTAAAAAATCTATTTAAAATTATTTGAAAACATGATTTTGAAAATTCCTTTGAAAATACTTACACCTTTGAAAGTTTTATAATATTTTTTCAAAAAAATTCTCTTTTTAGAATTATATAAATAATTTAAAAATAATTATGCTTTTAAAAAAATTATAAAACTTTTCGATAATACTTATGATTTTCAAAATGTTATAAATCCTTTTAAAATACGTATTCTTTTGAAAACATTATAATAATTTTCGAAAATAATTTCTGTTTTTAAAATGATTTTCTTAATAAAATAAACTAGTTATTTTTCATAAAATAATATGAAATATTTTGAATATGAAACCATGGGTCTACTTCAAACATTTAATGTTGTCTGTCCCTACCCTCTTTCCATAGGGATGGTCTCACTCCCCACTTCCCTTTCACATTTACAAAGTAAAAGTTCCAAATGTTTTTATAAAATCATTTTGATATTGCCTTTTTAATTATATATAAACTATAGTTTTTTATTTTAATAACATAACAATGAATTAATACATTTACACAATTATATCTATAGAAATAAATATATAAATATGAACTTTCATATGATATTACATGTTAAATTTGGTACTGCCAAATCTCATGACATTTAGAGTTTTCATAAATGCATGGAATGTTAATTAATGACCATGTATCTAAACATTCCTTCATAAACTCATGAAATAAATTTTATTAAGAAAGAAAAAAATGTTAAACATTATCTTTTAAAACAAATCCTTAAATAAGAATATTAGATAACTATTTAATTAATACAAAATTTGATGATTTTATACATAAAAAATGGTATAAATGTATGAAACCTTCACATAAAATAATAGAAATTATAAATTAATATTCACAGAAAATAATATATTTATATGTTTTCATTCTCAAAATAATCGTAAGAATAAGAAATTATATAAGACACATATAATTTTAATAATTAACATTTTTGAATAAAACATATCATCCTTGAATAACCAAATTAAGTAAGATGGTAATTTGAAATTAGAATAAAAATTCATAAAAAAATTGATTAATCATTCATGTAACAATAATGGATTTCATATATATATATATACACATATATATAATAAAATCATAAATTTTAAAATAAGTATATACACTTTTATAATTATGAAAATCCATTAGCATAATTTTAAATTACCCCTTACAAAATTAAGAGATTTAGAAATAAATAAAATTAAATTTGAAGACAATATATATATATATACACACAACCTTATAAAAACAAAAGTATCAAAATACTTATGTAATTAGAACTTTTGACATAAAAAAACCATAGAGTTTGAAAAAAATTTCAATTTGAAAATAATTTACTTACATATATACAGTTTAAAAAATATAAGATCCCATTACTTAATTAGAGGTCTTGAAATAGATAAACTTTTAATACATATATAAAAATCATGAATTTAAATCCTAAAAATAAGAACAATAAGTTTTTGGAAATATTATAGATATATATATATATATGTATATGCATTAATAATAAAATTTGGAATTGGAAATACATACATACATACATACATATATAATAGTTTTTATTTTGAAAATAGAACCCCCCTTAACATACTGTAAACTGAAGAAGTGGAAGATCCTACCTCTTTAGGGAAACTCGAACCAGATTGAAGGCAGTGGACTTTAGTCTATTTGAGTGGGGTGCTTGAACCAATGGGTAAGAGAGTGAAAACATGGATCGATATGGTCTCTCCTTAAAATCGAATTAATGGGGTATTTTTTGTATAATAATTAGATTATATACACGGAGGTTCGGGATTGTAGGTGTGAAAGAAAATGATGTTGTACACAAAAATACCATAATAAACAGAAGCCAACCTTGACGCTTTGATCATAGTGGAGCTCGAAATCATGGCTTGAAAAGTTATCCAAGGAAATGTAGATGTTTTACAACTATATATAAATATATCATCATGATTTATAATTAATTTTACAGGGAAAATGAAAACAGTTTCATAATGTTAGTAGGTATATTGTACTACTAATTACTTGTACTAAATGGGAAGTATAAGGCAGTTTATTCGAGATGACTGATGGTGATGGTGGATCTACTAATTCATATGGCTTATAGGAGAAGGAGTGAATAATGAGGGTAGGGGCATCACAATGAAGAAGATGTCTCAGAATATTATCAGATGATGGAGGTGATTTGATCCAACAACAATGTTTTAAGAGAGGTGTTTAAACGATGCACAATAATCATCTTTTTTTTATCCCACATTGAAATGAAACCAGGTTTTCCTCTTCCTTATAAATGAAAGGATGATTTAATATACTCAAAAGTAATACATAGAAAAAGAACAATTCATGTTATATCCCATCTTACCTATACATAATCAAGACCTTATACATGATCAAATATATGTTATTTTACGACACTATCCTCCATCCTATATGTGAGTCCATGTTTCCACTGAGCTTGGTGTTCTTGGCCAGTATTCCCCTAGGGTCGAGCTTTCTCCCTGAGGGTTGTAGGGATAGATAAGAACTTGATCAATAACATTTTTAGAAAATGTAAATTATAAAAGACAAAGTAAAAATTAACTTATATTTCATTTAATTTATTATTAAATTTTAACTAATCCTAATATTTCTAAAAAAATTCATATGTGAAAAAGTAAGGATAAGAATTATAGATGTGAGACATTTTCAAATTCGTTTTAGCAATGAGAATGATTTGATCTATGCCTAGTCCCCGCCCCACATTCGATGGATGGTTTTCATTATTCTATTTTTTTGGTCTTTTTGGTTTCATATGCACCATGATCCCCCAACTACGATGATTTGGATCACTATCCTGGGTCTTCCACTACCTTTTCAAAAATTATTCATCCTGTAGCTGATCAAGAATATGATTGGTTGATTTTTATGCACGGACTCTCGTACTCATGCTCTCTTCCATCCAATTTCTCTGAGAATTTGCATTAAGGATGTTGTGTCTAAGGATTTTATTATGACATCTGTGTCGAGGTTCTGGGTGAGATCCGATGGAATCAATTGGTTTTCTTCGAATCCTAAGCCCTTTTCTGAGTGAACTGTTGTTGGCTGGGGCATTTGGATCTGCTTTGTTGTTGTGGTAATAATGGCATGTGTCTTTCTCGTGGAGTGTCAGCTTGTGATGGGGAGCAGCGATGCTGTGGAGAAGTTTCCCCTACCTGTGTTGGACTTAAGGAGACTAGTGAAGCTACGAGGGAGCATGGTTGCTCTGATCAAGCCCCTGGGTCTTCAGGAAGACGTGATCTTCATGGATCTGATGATGGTGTTGCTCAAAAGGATGACCATGTACCTCTGAAGAAGATCATAGATACACCCTCTAACCCAAGTGTGGCAGGGGACTTCAAAAGGTTGTATTGTGATATTGGTGAGGTGTTTGTTGTAGGGGAAGTGGTAGCCAAAATTTGGGAATAAAAAATATAGATGTGGTGCTTCCTCAAGTCACCTATGTTGAGTGTTGTAGTAGAGAAATGGAAATGTATTCCTAGGGCTATGTGGTCATCATGAAGGACGCCCCAGATATTGAGTTTGGTAACAAAGTTGATGTCATAATGAATGTGGATGATGGTTCGGAAATGGAAGAATATAGGAAGATGGATTCAGATGGAAAGAAAACTACGAGGCATGCATATTTTCCCCCTTAGTAGCTAAGATTGTAGCAGATTTACATTGAGAGAGTGGAACATGATCAATGTGGGAATGTCTGTCTTGATGAGGGGGAGGTTAATGGGGGGGGGGATGGTCAATGCATTGAATTAATAGGAAATAATAAGTAATCTTCTCAAATGGGACTTGGTCTGGTGCAGGAGGGTCATAGGATGGAGGATGGATCCTAGGATTTATCAATTAAGTGGGGGGGGATTTTTCTACTGAGAATAAATAAAATAAGAATCTTTCTCCCAGTTTTCATGTCAAGGAATATTATAGTGATATACTCAATAATGGGAGGAAGAAAGAAAATGATAATGTGGGGGATTTCACTACTACACCAAAGAGGAATCCACTAAAAGACTACTCTAATATGTCAAAGAAGGTGTCTATGAGGCACTCCTTCAAGGAATCAAAATGGAAAAAGATGGATCAGAAACATGGGATGGTTAACAAGTAGCTGTCTAGGGAGCCACAGACTTCAGAGCAACTGCGACTAAGGGAACAATACATCAAAATGATCAATTCCTATAATTCACAATCTGAGTGGGAGTCAGCTGATCCAAAGGTGGCCTCATATTCCAGAAATGGTGAAGAGTATGATCCCTTTTAAGTTGATTCTTGGTTGGCCTCTTGTCTTGTTTTGAACTTTTGTACCCTTCACTCTTTTTTTTATACAATAAATTTGGAGGACTAGGCAGTTTTTCATAGGCCAATGCCTTTCATGTATTTTATAAAATTTCATTACTATAATATTAACATAATTATTTTAATGAATATGAAACTTATTAATAAATAAGTTTTATTATTATTATTTTATATTGAATTAAATTTTAAGTTTAACTTTATAATTTCAATTTGATTACTTTTTTTAAAAAAATGTATCAAAATTTATTTTACAGTAAGGGTAAAAATAATAATTATCATATATTATTACTCAAATAATCATATTTTTTTATTTTTCAGAACAATTAAACAATTAATCAAATATCTTAATTATCGTAATTTTATGTTATTTAATTAGTTTTTTATATGTTAAAATGATAATATAATGAAAAAAATAAAAAAATATACATTTAAAAATATCTTTAATTTTAATGCACTTTTATTAAAAGGGATATAGTCTAAAAATGGAAATTCATATTAAATATAATTTTAAATAATTTAATATTTAACAATATTATTTAAATAAATTCTAATTTAGGAAATAAAATTAAATTTCATTTTAAAATATTAAATAATTTAAAGTCTAAAAAATATACACAAAGTTGTAATATAAATTTATATTACACACTAAAATAATAGTGAAATTTTATCTTTATGAAGAAAAAACCAAATTTGATTAATGAAAACATTTATGATTATGTTAAATCACATTTTAGTTTTTTTTAATTATAAAAAAATTAATTTAAGAAAAATGTATTAAAATGAAAAAATTCATGGGCTGTTACACGGTATTTGTCATAATGGAAATACTCCAATAATTATATAGGGTATAGATCCCTACTGAATATGGTCCAAAAGATGGTAAAATACAGCAAGAGTCAGTACAACTATATTGAGAGGGTTTCCATCTACTAACTGAGCTACCGTCACTAGCATGCCAACTAAAATTCTCCAACATGCATTCCTAGCTAGGAAAAGACACCTGATAAAAAACAAGGCCAAGAAACCCACTAGAATAAGGCTCAAGGATATATCCAGTCTCACCCTATATCCCCATGTGGTGTATTATTTGGATTCTAGGATTTCCCAATATGATCTAGCACTATCATGGACCTACTAAGAATAGAACTAGTGAAGGTGTATAATGGTCGACTAAGCTCTATTACGGTAGAGGAAAATGCTGATATTATCTTTAAAGAAGATGAGATAACACATTTTCAAATCCTTCCTTTGCTCTTCTTTCACAATGTTGAGCGCATCCATTTCAAAAATTGGAGTCTGTGAGGGGTCATACTAGACATTCAGAATAGGAAGGAACTCATCATACATTTCCTCAAGGGGGGTATCCCACCCTGTCAATAGATATTCCAAAGAACGATTACTTCTTCACCATGATAAAGATGTACCTAATTGGTACCAGGGAACCAAAAAATAATGAGTTATCTAATAAGTTCCTAATGATGGTAGATTATGAATTGGGAAATCCATACGAACTCATAAATATGGAAAGAATATAACAGACTATGAAATTATGAAAATTTCTGTCCAAACAAGAATGGTCATGCCCGTTCATAATAAATATTTCCACCCTAACTCATGTATTATTTCAACTTCTAGCTATTTCTTGTGTTGTTCAAAGAAGATATGGATATTCTTGAATATCTTTGAGGGATAGGATGGAGGAAAAAATTTTAGTCATTTAGAACAATGCATGAGTCACAAACATCTAGGACAACCCCTGAGACCATGCTATAACTAGTTTTCCATCCTCAAAAAAACATCATCTGGATATAATCGGTGAAATATGATACCTAGTAACATAGTGGATTGTAGTTAGTTGAAGGAATGGAAACATCATTCATTAGGCCAAACTCAGACCGGGGAAGTCGATGTGATAAAGGATAACTTTGATGTTAGGACGAGAGAAGCATATTTAAAGAATCAATATTAGAATTCACACAATATCAAGGGTTATCATTACTGTTCATAATAGTCTTGGACCTCTGGATAGATGCATTAGACAAAATATGAGAGTTGGAATCTATCTATATAAAACCAAGAAGTATAATCCAAAAGGGCACGAATCACCATTAAAATAGATCCATCATCCCAAAAACATCATAATAATTGCATGATACATCATGGGATTTTCAGTCACATAACCTAATACAGGTATTTATAATCAAAGAAATTTTAGAGATCTCATAGAGAACACATGTCATCTCATCACCATGAAATCTTTCATAAAACATGCAATCACGTGACCTTGACATGGTCACAAAAACAACATAACAATTAAGAAATCATGTGACCGAGATGATAGATCCTGAGAAACCTACAAGATGGTCACATAGAAAAATTTAGAGAAATTAATGAAGATAGATTTGTGGTTGGTTCGAATGAGTGATAAGTAAAAGTAGGAATCATGAAAAGCTATCATGAAACAGTTCTCTCAAAACACTCTTGCGAACATGTCTCATGGTCAGTTCTCACAGAGGGTCTTACAAAGGGATCACATGAAGAAGGATAATCACAATAGATCAGGAGATATGGAGTAGCTGGTGAATGATATAGCCTCTATTACCCTATTTATATGTCACTCTTAGTAATACTGATGATCACTTGGAAGACCAAACGTCACCAAAAACATAGATTGGTGGCATCCCTAAAGACTCTGTAAAACAATTATTTTCCTCATAACCAAGACCTTTTACCTTTGGGCATCGCTCCTTAGGGGAGAATTTGTTGAATCCCACCAAATGATCATTAAAAAATATATTATGAAAGAAATACCCAATGTATGGGTATTCTTTTCCTTACAAAGAAAAGGAAGAAAAGATGTCCAAATCACATGGATCATGTGAAATCACAAAGGACATGCAATATCATAACCTTTAGAAGGTCATTAGTAGAACATCATCTACTAGAGATCATGTGCAGACCCTTTAACAAGCCTACTTGATCTTTTGAAGGTGTCCAAGTCACTCACAAATCGTACAAGGGATGCCATACAAGGTCATCCATGTCATGTGACTTGTTAACTAGTAAGCTCCTAATAATTTCTCAAAACTCTTTTCAAATAAAGGGTAAAAATATTCATAAGGTAGAAATATTATGAAGTCACTGATCTTCTTATGACTCACTCATATAGTCTATAAGACCTCAAGATATTCTTAGAAACATGTCTAACTTGTCACACAAGAGACTACTATCATGTCACCTTCATTATGTAAAGGGTTACAGACATGTCTATCTAATTCTGCGCTACCACTTTAGCATAATAGAAAAACAGAATAATTTTCTATGAAAATGACCTTCTAAGACCCATTATTAGTCATGAAATTCATCGTAGACAAGAAGGGTGATTTTCTTCTAAAATATTGAAAAAACCTTGAAATATCTTATACCATTCTAAAACAAACAAGGGAATAGAAAGGGGAAAAGAAGCAAGATTATTGTAGATAAAAGATACATTGATCATCATGTTGAACGATTTATGGAGCCTGTGAAATTTACATTTGGTCCCATGAAGGACCCCAGAAAAGTATCCTTTATAACTCGGAAGGCCCTAGACAAGCCTTCTTTGATCATGTGAATGTTTTTCCATAGGCATCCAAATTCTGCAATGACCCTAAGACATGACTTCTTGACCTTGTGGAAACTCGATGAACCATCCACATGGTTAAAAAAATACCTTCAATTAGATGAGGTCCAATAAAAATTGCAAAGGTGGAACATTATTTTGGTCGATAAAAATCACATGATGCCCCCTAGATGACCTAAGATAGGATCTCATGAAGCGTCTACCATGAAAACCCTCCACTAACATCAGTAAAAATCTGCGAGATATGTACGATGCAAGGTGGTTTATAACTATGGTGTAGAGGGCTATAAATCCCCCTCTCATCCTAAAAAATTAATCCACAACTGATCACACACATGAGAGTGGGATATGACATCTCGGAGTGGCCAATCATGTGATAAAAAATGTTTTATTCCAAGTAAAATCTAGGGAACAACCTAAGGAATCACAAGGCATGAAAAATAAATTCACATGATCACTTGGGATCCTGAGAAGGAATTATAGAATATCATTCAGATGCTGAAAATGATGTCTTTCATGCCATTTGGGTCACACAAAAACTAAAATAAGCTAACACTAGATGAACCTGAGGCTCATATGCAATAAATGATTAAATAAAGAGTAAAGGACATCAGAATTATATGAAAAACATATATACTGATCCTCATTCACTTTTCATGACTTACCCAAATCATGAAACAACATTAGGAAATGTCTCCCAAATCATGTGATGCTCCATTGACATAATATATGGATCATTTGATGTACCTTGGACATGTCAAAGTGATTTTCATGATTCCCTATGGTCATACCACCCATGTCTTGTGAATCCCTATGGGATTTCCAACTAAAACCATGAGATGTACTCGAGAAATGTTGCCCAGGTTATGTGTCTACACCAAGAAAAGTTATGTAAATCTCACAATGAAACTAAGACTTGTCAGAATGGATAATGTGATGTCCTTCAGAGAATCCATTTGTCTCATGCAACACCCTCCATACATGTTGACCTGGAGCATGCGACATGATCCAGATAACTCAGCTAGGTCATGCGTCACCCTCTAGACATGTCATCTAGTTCTCACGATGACACCAATACATGTCTACGTAGATCATGAAACATCCTATCAATAATTCATCCAGGTCATGATACACCATCCATACATGTCAACCATGATCAGGAAATAGCCTCCATACATGTCTTTCTGGTTATGTGATTTCCTTAGGATAAGTCAACTGGATCATTCGATGGTCCTAACACATGTGATATAAGAAACTAAGACATGAAGAAACATCCTTAGACAGGTTTGGAAATCAATAAGAACTTGTTAATCATACAATCATTTTGTGTCAATAAAATATCTCGGGACATGATAAACGTTTTCTAGTGGATGTATAGGGAAACCTTAGTGTATAGGCCCCAATCAGTGGAATGATATGACTACCCCTATATTAGGGAAACCATAGTGCATAATCCATAAAAAAAATAAAATATGAGAAATATAATTCTAACCATAACCAGGATACATATGACAGTTTCAAAAGGATAAATCTCAATTGGGAATCCACTTCTGTGTAAGTCTGACCCTGTTTCCAATATTCCAACCATCAAGCCCCAATTTCTCCCATCGACTAATCCTTATTCCCCATACACCAGTGGATTGAGAAGGAACTAAACTACTATAACCATAATTTATATGATATCTAGGATATGTAGGAAGCCTTACTAAGGCTTGATATAAAATGAGAATCCACTTCTATGTAATTCCCACCATATCTCCGACATTCTAACCATCAAGACCCAATTTCTCCCATGGGATGATCCTTCTTCCCCATCCACTAGTGGATTGAGATGATAAATGAACATGAGAACATTTATTGCTACTATAAATAAGAAATATTTGAATCCTTATTAAGGAACAAATCCAAATAGGTATCCACTTATGTGAAAGTTCTCCCATGTCTTCGACATTACAACCATCAGGACCCAATCTCTCCCATGGGCTGATCATTTTTCCTCATCCACCAGTGTGATGAGAAGGAAATTGATAAAGGAAAAATCTGATTCCATTAATAATTTGGATAAATAGGATGCCTTCCTAAGACCCTAGATCCATATTAAACATTTAACGGTCTATCCCAGCACATAGTCCCCACATCCATACATAGTGAGACTGATTAATTTTTATACCTTGTTTCTCACACTGAGCATGGATCACAATGGAATAGGGAGTTTTAATGATCACATCATTTTCATAATGAATCTCCACTAACCAGAGAAACCTCATTGTGAAATCTATGGTTAATGACATGATATAACTACTCCCATATAAGGGTATCTACCTTAGGGAAATTCCCTAGGGAATGATCAAACTATGTTAAATCTAATTCATTTTATAACCAAGATATGTAGGACACCTCCCTAAGGTTCAATATCAATCACTAGTTCCTATGTGTCCTAATATATGACATTTATACATGATTCTAAACTGCACGAGTCTAAAAAAAATATGTGGTTTTAAATTCTTATTATAAATAGGATGTGTAGAATGCCTCATAATGGCTAAATCACATCCTTGAAATATCAGTCACCTACTTGGATGACAAAAAATTCTAGAGTTCCTGGTTTTATGGCATAAAAAAATAAGAATCTACCCAAAAATGGGAAGTAGAAAAAGAACATCTGATTTATACACATGGAATCATTAATAATCCCTCCTTTTCACATGGAAGGATTCAATACTTGATCATTTTTAGGGTAATTGGCCTCGTATTGTGATTAGGAAGAGGTTCTTGAACATATCTTAAATCTATATGAGTGTCCTAGGGTAGGAAACAATTCCCCTCAATGGGTGTGTTGAGCCTAACTTCCCATCCTCCTAACCAATGCTAGTTCCTAAGTTCCATTAGGTCAGAATCCCCAATTTATTGGCTGCCTATGAAAAGGATGTATGTACCAAATTATGGATGTGGGAACAATTGTTCGTTTCAATTGAAGATAAACATGGATGGAGAACCTGACATAAAATATTGTATAAACATCACCCCCATAATAAAACCATCAGAACATTTATCCCCTAACATGTATGTGATCTTTCCCATGAAACATAAATGGTGAACTCCACATGAAATAATTTTACTAAGAAATCATCTTCACAAGATAAAAAAGATAGACTAATGAGTTCTCAGCAGACCATTATGCTCCTTGTATAAGGGTGATTAACACATACATCTTATTGAGAAAATAATAAGATTTTCTGAGGGTGTTTGGAATTGTTTCTCAGGTATATTGAGTAGAGTTTAGTGAATGATATAGATACCTATAATCTATTTTTACTTTTTCATTAATGGATATTTTATGCATTTTTATATAGGTAACATTTTGATTATGAGAATTAATTATTGAATCAAATTTCTTTGGAGTTGATTGGAAGGTTCATTTTCATATTTCAAAATGTTATAAGTGAAATTCCCCCATTATTCTACTTTAAATCCTTGGTGCTAGTCACCAACATATAGCCTATTTGAGTCTTATTTTTGAAGTCACTCTATCCATCACTACCTTCCCAAGTGGGGTTCCTAGTGGGAGTGGGTTGTGATATATATATATTTCAAAAAAATAATAGTAAAATTATTTCATATTTTTTTACTCATCATTCACATAGTATATATATTATGTGTTAATATTAGGAACTCATGGATCAATTTCATTAAGAATTATTCATATAAAGTTTTTAAATTCTAATCTCCAAAAGTGGGAATCATGAAAAAAAACCTCCAATAGAAAATTTCCATGTTTTATATATCATTATATATATCTATTAATGAGTGTGTCTACTATTACATAGACTTAAGAGAAGTATTATTATAGACCATGAATTATTCTCATTGATAAATAATGAAAAGTAACTTGTATCACATGCATCATGAGTGATATAGATTTTATTTACTCTTACAATAATCAATACATAGGAAAAGAATACTCTTACAAAATCACAAATTATTCTTATATAAGCATTAAAAACTTTAGATAAGTCTTACATGAGCTCTATTGTAACATTATATTTCCTTTGAAACATTGGATTTACTCATGTATTTGTAATTAAAAAACCATATTACTCTTATACAAGAAGTTGGAATTAATGTTTAATCTTACATATCTCCATTATTTTTCAAAAATATAATAATACATATATTTTATAACTTTTTATTTAATCTTACACCGCCTTTGAAAAAATTATTCTAATCATACATAAATCCATACTTTTTTGAATCTGCTGATCTTTTCTAAAACTCCAACCATTTAAAATATCATACATCCTTTAATAATATGAAAAAATAAACTCATCAAAACATCCATTAATAATATATTTCCATAATTTATAATATTTATGTATTCTCAATACCCTTTCTTATCCTTGACATGAAAAGATACTTTCACCATACTATTTCTCTAGATTTCATATAGTTAATATAGTAACTTTGATCCATGTTCCCTAGATTATCATTGCATCACCATATACCAAATATATCTATCTCAAAGGTCTTATATTGGCCTATTTATTAAAAATTTCATCTATATTTAATAATTATGTTATGACATTTATATTTATCTTTGATATAAATTCAACACGTATTACAAAACAATTCAACTAAAATTGCTAGAAAATCCAACAAACATCCACTAGTAGTAAAAATTTTACACTTTATATTTTTTTCCATTATTCCATAAATCCATCTCCACAATCCAACTATTTTTTTTGAAATATATAAATTTTTTACCTCCTCGCTTATCTCAGAATTTAAATATCAAAAAATATATGATTTTATGGAGAACCCTTCTCTCCATCTATGATAACAAATTTTAAAGAATATATTTTACTGATTTATACCACTTATTAGAATCCATAAAATAATGTAATTAAAATACAAATTTGATAAAGAATTATTATACATTTATCCTTAATATTTATCACTACTTATTAAAAAAACCATGTTTTTTATGAATCTTGACACCCTTAAACTAGCTATCATTATTTTATTCTTTTAATGAGTGAACAAAGAACATTGTAATGAATCATGAGAAAACCTTCTAAGACTGTGTTAGTAAGAATTGGTGTAATAAAAAATATTATAAATGAAAAATTCAATGTTTTACATCACACTCACTTATTACGATAAAAGAATATAACTTGGGACTTTACTTTAAAAATCTTATATATATTGAAATAATTTATCTCTTATATAAGGTGTATTTTATTTCTATGTTATTCAAGAATCATTTATATTACTCCAATAATAACTCACCCTGAATTAATTTTACTTCACCACCCAATTAAAAAATGAAAATCAACATGGGAGTAAATTATAACCGTTTTTACCATCCTAAAATCATATATGCTACCACTTTATAAGATAAAAATAAATAAAACATGATATCCTCCTTTAATTTTATTTCTACACCATCAATTTTAGGCTATCCTAATTTTCTTAAACATTTAAATCCACTTGGTATGTGCCTAATATCATATGTTCTTTTTAATATTAAATGTGATCCTGCTTGATATTTCATATTTGTATTTGACATCACTGTATATTGTTTCCATGCATGGTACAAATTTTTTTTCTCTAAAACATGTATAACTCAAAATTTAACATCACTTAAAATTTACTAACCTCCTAGATCATATCTCAACCTTAAAACATTAGTACTAAAATAAAATTTATGATTGTTAAATACATGGAAATATAGTTATTTTCCAACCTCATTAAGGTGAAGAATGTAGTTAGTCTTGGTAAACCAAAATTTTTCCTCTGTATTTATTTCAATACTTCTTCTTATTTATCCATTGAGTGATACCACTAGTAAAAAAAATTAAAGATAATTGATTTTTTATTTTACACATTATTTAGCTTAAAAACTATATCTATTGTGAGATTAATCCCAATAAGTAATGTTTCCACCATCAGTACTTCATTTTTAATCCTTCTCTATGATTCCCCCTCTATTTTAGGTATTTTCGACCAATATTCCTATCTTAAATTATATTATAGTTTTTGAAAACACAAAGTAATTCTGTAGACTTATCCTCTTTGATATCTTTTAAGACTACCTTAAATTGGGTTATCTATTATGAATATTTTTTTATGTGTTCATCCTTTTTTTATTCTCTAGTTAAACATTAAAATTTATGCTTAATTCATGTTTTGTTTTCTAATATGATGATTTCTATAATCACTTATCCAATAATACATTATTCACCCATTATAGGTCTCTATATTTTAAATCTCTCAAGACAACTAGTCTATTTTTTATAATAACATTATTTTATCCTTTGGTATATCTCATGGATTACCTTTTGGTTCATCCAATATCTCTCAAACATAAAGAAATTATTTTATTCCAATGGTTAACAAAAAAAATGACTCCAAAATAATTAATACCCCATGTATTTTTTTTCTAGGTAGAGATGGAGAAAAAATATTCCTCATTTTCTTTATGTTTGTGGTCTCTACACAAGTATCCATGGTGGGTCCCATGGTTACACAATATTGAAGAACTCGTATTATTATTCAATGGTAATTTTTTTCTTTTTATTTGGAATGATTCCAAATTTTCTATAATTATTCTATATTTTAGTCTTTGTGAAATCCACTTGCTAAATCCATCATATGAGGGATCACTAACATCACTTTTCTATTTATGACTACCTCTTCCTTTCATGATATAATATTTTTATATATTTTTTTACTTCAATTGGGAAGTCACATCCTCTATTCTAGAAAAAGCCTATTTTATTTATTTATCCTCTATTCTAGGTGTGTTTTTAGATGAAATATATTGGATTTAAATTACTTCTCCTTAACTATTTTAACATAAAATTCATGTGAATGTTCTTAGAGTAAATCACTTTGAACCTTCTACATAACATTGATCCTTTCAATGGATCCCTTTAAGGATATCCCCTATTTCTTTATCATTTGATACTCAAACATATCTAGTGAAAAAACCATGCAACTCTTATGTAAATAGTAATAATTCTAGTTTAATTTTAAAAATATTAATCATTTTGCAAAAATCTAATCATAAATTTATAGATAAACATTCAATTTAATCATATTACACTTTGAAAAAATCATTTTAATCATAAATAAATCCATATTTTTCAATAATTTTATAATATTTAATAATAATCCAATCATTTAAAATATCATAACTCATCCAATTCCATGAAAATAAAAAATAAAAAAAATTACTTCATTAGAACATCCATTAAAACCAGATAGAGATAATTCTTAAGATTTACACTTCTCAATACTCATATATGTCATTGACATGAATATTTACTTTCACCTTAACTTTTACATATATTCCAAATAGTCACAATGGTGGATTTAATCCATGATATCATAATATTACATATATCACAATATTTATCAAAAAATATCAACTCCATGTATCTCCCTAACCCTTTCCTAGACTATGAATTTCTATGTTCTCCACTCTTTACTTAGTATGTTATGATCTATGTAATCTACTTGATATAAATCCTAAAAATATTTTTAAAAAATTAAACTTCAACAATCAAAAAAATACAATACAATACCATTGATTGAAACATTTCTCGAGAATATTTTGATATATTTGAAAAAATTAACTTTTTTAAACCAATGTTTAATGAGTTAAATCCACGAATATCTATTATAATAATCAATATTAAATAATAAATTGTGTAACATAATCAAAAAGTATTATTTATAAATAAAACTAAATTCACAATAAATTGATTTAAAAATTACTTATACTTATTAACATTTTAGAAAAATTAAATATTGTCTTCATAAATATTATATTAGATTCTCAAAATAACAACTCAAACTAATTAAAAGAAATCATAAAATCATATTATATATATTTTTATATTGATATAAATTTTTCTTATTTCAACTTATCCTAGTATTTTATACTTTCCACCATTATATCAATCATTTGACTTATAGTTTTAAATGTATTATAATGACCCTAACCTTGTTTATTTAATTTTTATGGAAAAAATTATTATGATAATGTAGAGGAATTTGAATTTTTTTATTTCTATTAGAAGGTAATTTTTTAATTCATTATTTTCATGAATTTTATAATTTAAGGTGGGTATATTTTGTGTTTTTGGATAATTTTTGAGGTTCGGTAAGAGGTTATAGAAGTTTATTTGAGATTTCTGTGAGCTTGGAAGAAGAAATGGGAATGAGGATGGGGGTCTATGAAGAACTAGAGTTTTGGTGGAGGTCTACTTAGAGTATAATAGCTAACCAGTAGCTATTTAGCCACTAGAAGTCTGAAAAGAGGCCATAGAAACCTATAATGTATTTATTTAAATTCTTATTAATATAATTTTTTTTGATTTTTTCTTAAACCCGTTGAACCCTAGACACCCTGTTCTTATCCCCTCATTTCCACATGATTGAACACTCCTTGCGAGATCTACTTTTTTATTTCATTAATTACCCTTAATAATTCTTTATATTTTATCTTCTTTTTGTAATATACACCCAAGACCAAGGCTAGGTAGGAACTCTCCCACCTCTATTCTATAATTATTTTATTTTTCTTCTCTTCTTACTACATTAAGCGAGTATATTAAATAGAAAATTCTCTAAATTCATTACTATATCCATTAAAATTATATTTATTATTCTTATTGGGTTTATATAACACTCAATTGAGTGATTCAAATGTCTTCTCTTACTACACTTATATAGTTTTATTTCACAATAATCTTATTATGGAATCCTTGATTTCAGATCCATAATTAAGGATTCTATTGTACATTTTAATTGGGGATCCTTTTAAATTTATTTTTATATTTTTTTTGGTTTTCTACCTATGTTTTGGCTTCATTTTATTTAAAATTTTAATATGGTTACTATGGTTTCATGAATTCATGGTTTTTAATGGTTATTTAATGCTTATTTAGTGATTCTATGATGTATTTTGTCTTCATTTTAGTTTTCCTTGAGGATTGTTGTGTTTCTAAATTTCAATTTCTATGAACAAAGTGATGTTTCAACTCACTGAGTACATTTGAAGGCTATACCAAAGACATGTCTACCATTGTGTTTCTAGAATTAAAAATAAACCTTTACATTATATTCAAAACAGAAAAGTTGTTTTCCTTAGAAATAATTTATTATTTCAAGATTAAAATTATAGATTTTTATTTCTTGATATATTATAACTGATTTTAAATCAAATATTTAAAAAATATTTTTAAAAATATGATGATGAAATGGTTTTTGATAAAGGTTTAATTATACAAGTATTACTTTATTTAAATAATTCCATGTTAGAACATGTTATAAAATTATTTTGAATAATTCCTCAAATTATTTCTAAAATATTATGAACTTATAAATCTTCATTATCTTCATATTTATTTCCAATATTCCCAAAAAATGAGTTCATTAATAGTTATTTTATATGTTTTATGTTAGTGGTATTACCTTATTAGTGTTGACCCTTATATGGCCTCATATTTTTCTCACTAGTGATTATTATACAATCTCAATAATGGTGCTTAAATTGTATAAACACGTTTAAATTGGGCATACCCTTCTATAAATTTTCCATGTTTCCATATAGTTTTTATTTAATTTTATGTTATCCCATATTTGTTATAATTAATTATACAAACTTAACTTTTGGTATGACTTATATCAATTGTGTCATGACAGATGATCTAGATTAATTGGAGGAAGTGATAAAGATTTTATTTAAAACTATTTTCATTAAGTTGGAATATTACATAAATATAAACATTGCGATTTTGAATAATAAACCATTATTATAAAGTTCTAAAACTAATTTTAAAAATTCTCCCTTGGTAAATCTTTTAGTTTAGTTTTTTGAAATCATTCCATCTTCAGGAAATAAAATTTTCTATATTTTTCAAATAAATTAATTTCAGATAATCTTTGTAAATAGAATTTATGTAATAAGGGTTAGTTGTGAAATATTTTTAAATATAAATAGAATTATATTAAAACTATTTTTTTAAAAAAGTTATTCCAATGATTATATAACCTCTATAAATTGAAACATTGTTTTGAACAAATTTTATTAAACAGAACTTGTGCATTATGTCACCATTGTTTGGAGTACTCCAAAAAATGGATATAGATGAAAGTGAACAAAACTTATCTCTATTTCATTAACACTATAAACTTGTGGAAATCGCTGCAATCAAACTACACCATCCCAATCAGAAGAACACACGAGCATCTTTTCTCAAACATGTAACTCTAGGCTTCATACCTATCCACCATGCAACACATGATCAACTAGAAAAGTAGACATAAGGTGTATATGTACACCGCGGTTCATGTGAAGAGGTGAGAAATAATCTTAGTAGGCCACCCTGACAACCCACCTATAATGTGATTTTATAAGTGTATGAAAAATAAACTACTTAGCCTTACTGAGACACAACTAAAAAGGTAAGTAAAACCAAATGTGAAACCATAGTCAATCCTTCGGTCCATAATCTAGGTCAACTGAGAAAGTCCCACCATGGATGTCCATATCTATATAACTACACATGTATAGTCCCATAACTATACATATATACATAAATATTAATATTCAATGTTATGTGGAATCAAATAACATGAAACCACTTCAGTAGTCGATTTGTGGGTCTGTAATCCTGATCGCCTGTACATCCTGTGCAAGGGAATTGAGCTAGATGTCATGGCACTCAAGGGGAGTATGATTAATTAAATTTATGGTTCTATAATCCCAATTGACATATACCTGTTTCGACCAATGATAGAAAAGTCTCTGAGAAAGCTACATCGCCGCATGGGGATACTCATCCTACACCAGGGTTCACCTGTTCTCACCTCCAATCAACAACAAGGGTTCCGTAAACCGATGGTTAATCCTGTAAAAAAGGATATTGTATGCTGATGATCAATCCAGTAAAAAAGAGTTCCAAACATTACATCTGGGAATCCAATAAAAGGTCATTAATTCAGTCACCATGATACCCAGGCCTATAAATCCATTCCAATGTCTAAGCCCTAGGTCTTGGTCTATATGCGGTCACAACATCGAGAACCCGGGTGAACTCTAAGGGGATCACCATTGGAAGATCTGTAAAGAGAGAACTCCCTGGTGAGACACCATGATACACCCCTTGAGTCTCATAACTGATCCATAAGATCATAATCATCCCCACCAAAAGGAGACCATAATCTACCATGAGTCTTGGGACGCCATGCTCATATAAAGAGAGAACTCACCGGTGACACCATTCTACACCACTTGAGTCTCATAACTGATACGAAAGAGTGTAATCATTCCGATCATAGGACAAGGAGATCATAATCATCCCCACCACTCAAGAGATAATAATCTTCCATGAGTATTGGGACTCCATGCCTGTATTGAGGAGAGTATAATCATCCCCATCATATATCATCCAGCCTATGAGTTTGTACAAGGAATTCCTATAATGGGAATCCAATTATCTCTCAAGGCGTACAAGTCAAAATGGAAGGCTCAGTATTCTAATAATAGTAAAAAACTTTGGAAATCCCATATATATATATATATAAACACATATATAAATCCAGGATCAATAGCAAAGTCTGATGTAATGCCTTTGGGTATACCAGAAAATATCAGAAATAACATGGTTCAGAATGAATATCTTAGGTAAGCATGTATGAGACTCCCAACAAGAAATACAGATACCAGGAAGAACATATGAGCATTCCAAAAAAATGAATCACGGACAATAACCCTAAAAAGATATAAAAAACAAGTGTCGATGGACTGAATGCCCAACCCAACACTCAATCCATATCTATGTGGGCTTACTAGTTCAGCATGGGTTCTAAGGTGACACCCACTACCATATATAACCAAACCTGATGTATATATTGGGGATGGTCAAAAAAAGAGGCACCAACTGGGTCCCGCAAGTCAAACAATAAAAAGTAATCCTACTCAGGATCCTTGAAGGTAAACCCGAGTGAAGGCATCCTACTCAAGATCCTTAATTGTAAATGGGGTGAAGGAGGAATCTTACATGAGATCCTTGAATAGAACAAAAATAGAGGCATCCTACTCAGGATACATGAAATTAAATCCTACAAAGGACTCCTTATATCACCATATATGCAAAGGAACCCCTCATGGGATCTTTGGCAAATAGATAAAAGATAGAGGTATCCTATAAGGGATCCTTGAAAACATCTTTTCTCATGGCCTCTTAGGACAAAAGGGAACATCTCACAAGAGAGATGTCATCAAAGGAAAAACACAAAGTCATAATCCATAAAAGATATCTCTAAGCTCATATCTAAAGAAATTATCAAACTTGGTTGGTCTAAATAACCGACCTATAATTCAAACCAATTCCCTCTCTTTGGAAGAAACTGAATTCAATTACTACAGGACAAAATTGTCCATCAAGGTAGAAGCCCCAAAACACCCATTATGAGGCCTCATAATGCTCCATAGGTTTTACCATCATGATATATGTGAATGAATACTCATAATAGACTACTCTAAGGTCCAATTCCAACTCCATGGAAAAAACCCCTCAAAGGGTTGAAAAGTGGAAGTACATGTAATGTCACCCTCGATACACAATGTGTACTCTCAACACGCCACACGGGAATGTACTCCTGCCGGACTGACCATGTAAAATCCCTAGTTACATGACATGTAAGCTGGGTACATGGGATTTACCCAATATAGGGTACATTCTTGTGTACCTCAGATGGCCTGGCTGTATTCTTGGCTAGGCCATGCACATTTACATAGAGTTCTACCAACATGGGGTCTGGCCATATACCCCCCACATTTTTCCTGGCCAGGTACTCATATACATGACCAAGTACCAGTACACTACGTGCACACCCCATAAATGGAGTGCACTCACTTAAACTTCATCTTCCCTTAATGATAAGAACACATGACTTGTCACCTTGAACAACATGTTGTGTATCCTAGTTATACTGAACAAAACCACCCCAGATCACTTGATTCCTTCGTTTTTACCCACAAATCAATAGATCTAGCCACTAGGGGCCTAATAAAATCATAATAGGGACTATAAATTTATTAAATGATAAATATATAAAGATATATGGTTAGAATAAAAATGGCCCTATATTTGGATATAAACTTCCAAAGATTTGTTTTATTTCATGCTTCACGGTTGTCATACATTGATCCAACACGTTGAAGGCTTCATGATGGCACCACTATTACCTTCCATACTTATATCTCTTTCTCCATCTACCAATTTTATCTCTCTATAAAGAAGAACAGGAGGAGCCACATGAGGAGCATAAATGATAAGGAATGAAGAAAAGAAAGAAAAGAAAAATAAAATAATTAAAAGGAAGAAAAAGAAAAATAAAAGAAAATGGTGCCCGAACTAACCCCATCACCCAACTCAAGTTTATGCCTCTCCTAGGATAAAATTACTATTTTGGGCCCAAAGGTGGAGAAAAAATCTCAATATGACACTTTGTTCAATAGTTATGGACAAACAAACCGACATGAATAAATTAATATTTATTTTATTAAATACTAAATATTATTTATTCCGATAAAATTAGCACGACGTGGATTTATAGAAAACTTATGTTATAGGGTAAACACATTATTATAGGACACATAGAGTGGTCATAAAAATTTTATGAGATCATCTTCTTGGGGAAAAAGACCATTTTACCCCCTTACAGGCATCTCATAGAAAACATTCAAAAATTTGCTCCAAACTAGAGTCCAAAAAAAAAACACAGGTCCTCACAAACTCCCTAACATAAACCATATATTCCCCATGGATCCTAGTGAAAAGACTAACATCGATGATCACAAATCGAGCATCTACACAACCAAGCAATCTAGACTATCCAATGACCAACCTCATAGAATTACCAACTGCCTTCTATGTGGATGAAATTTAACTATGACTAATCTGGTACTCCCCACCATTGGAAGAACCTTATCATCATCTCAAAAAAAAACACATATCCGAATGAAACATAGAGAATTACTAATTTCCACTGAAAAATTAGGGACACTAACCTTAAAT
Organism: Viscum album; assembly: GCA_963277665.1. Classification (NCBI taxonomy): domain Eukaryota; kingdom Viridiplantae; phylum Streptophyta; class Magnoliopsida; order Santalales; family Viscaceae; genus Viscum; species Viscum album. The sequence goes on along the minus strand of OY728153.1, from coordinate 1,348,547,619 downwards.
GGCCAATAGTGTGCTCCCCACCATATGAATTAGATTAAATGGCTCCAAGAGAGAAACCAAAACAAGTTCCTTCCTTAATAGGGAAGATTATTTAGAAATAAAAGGAGGTTTTCATAGGGCTAATGCTCTACTAGAATACTCCAGATGAATCAAGATATAGTATGGTCGTCTCTAATAAGAGCACACTAAGATTCCACCCAGGGCATGTACAACTCTCTCTCATCCATTCTTATTATCCTATAAAAACCTAACTAGGATTAAACCATGGGTCAACCATTTCACGGTACCCAATTGATTTCATGATGTCAACTCTACCATGGAGGTACATTCCAGCACAACCAGCAAGATCCATGCCCACAACAATTCTTCAAACATCAATCCTCACCTCACACCTAGAAACTCACCGATTTAGATTCAAATGATACCACACACAAACAACATGTATTCTTATCCCTAGAACCATACTAGAATGAGTTATTTATTAAAAATATATGCTGATCATGCTATACGGAACATCAATCTCATTAATCTAGAAGTTTCCATTGAACTCCTCTTCAAAATGGAACACCTCACCTGTGCCATGGTTTTTCCCATGATCGCCTGTCACCCGACATTTCTCTAGTCACAAGTGTCTACCCATACATTGACTATATTTGAATAAATGGAAAAAAATGGTAGAACATGGTAGGAACCTGAAAAGTCCTTCTCATCGAAGCTAATATAAAAAAATCAAGCACCGAAAGTGATTACTAAAAGCTGAAGGCATCAAAATTCTAATAACGTAGAACTCAATCATCTATTGTGACTTGATCTTAAAATAAGCGTACAATAAGGCTCAATAACCAAAAATGGATATGAAAATATAGGGCATAAACTCTTACATGCAAACCTCCCTAGAACAAAATATTCATCTAACTACATAGGTCTAAGTCTAAACTAAAATCCTTTAGGTGTCCCACCTAGCCCAATGGAACAAGCCTCACAACTAGTTCACAAGGTCTAACCACCTAGCCTAAAAGTTCAAAGACTCTCAAATGCAAGTAAAGATGACAAAAATAATTAGGTTCAAAGATAGAAACATGGCCTAAAAGGGCCTATATCCTCTTTAAGAATACTCATAAGTAACTACTCCATAGAAGTCACAATACAAACACAGAGGAAAAAAATTGAACTGACACCCATCGAGCATCCAAACATGGAAATACCCCTGGTTCAATGCACCTCCTGTGAATGAGGGCGGAGTCATAAAACTCAAAAAAACACCTCAATGTAGATCCACAAAACCTTCCATTAAAATTAAATATATACATAAGAATACCCAGTTGAATAGGCCGTAGTCATCTGTAAAATCGCATACTAGCAGGACTATATGATGTGAATCGTATTTTCCCAAAATGATGCATTACATGCCTCTTGCCTTTTCCATACAAGATTTAAAATCCATTTATGGCCTCTTTCCAATTTCCAAGAGGTGTACATCCACATTAAATCACAACATATACAAAACATGTGAATCACTCAAAGAAAAACTCACATACAACTGTAACATCGCAAATCAGAATTGCAATCCCATACCATGACAAATAGGACCTCCCACTAGAACAAGTGTTCTTGATGTACCTGTCTAATATCCATCAAATGTTTTATCACATTCCTAATACTCTTATCTACCACATTACAAATAGTAAATCCCATGAAAATAATCCCTCTAATACAACTTTGTAACATCCCAACCCAGATTCCACTAAGCTAGTGCTCTGAGCTGGTGGGTTACAAATCTTCAAGCGCATCTCCTCGTAAGCCAGATGCTTCCAACTAGTAGCAAGTGCATAGGGTGTGATATTGTGGAGAATATTCATTCATATTGGAGTAAGAAAAAATGGAATATATATATATATATATCAAACACAATGGAAAGTAAATAGATTGAAGAGGTAGTAAAAAACTGAAATAGAACATTATGTAATAATAAATGAAAATGATATAAAATCCTGAACATTTATCCATATAATACAACACTGGTCAAATGTTGGTCCGACTATATGGATATAAAATTAGAAAAAATCTAAAAGTAAAAGTACAAGGCTCTACTATTAACTTCGAACCAGACCACGTACTCGGTCTCCAGACACTATCAAATTGCACCAGCCCAGTCAGAAAAAAACACGAGAAGCTCCACTCAAACATAAAACTATGGCATTCAACCCTATCCACCATTCAACATGCGATCAATATAAAATGTAGAGATAATGTCTCCACATAAAATGAGGTGCACATGTAGGGGTTATAAATAATATCAGTAGTCCACCCTGAAAACCAACCTATAAATGTGTTATTATAAGTTTATGAAAAATAAACTTCTCATCCTTACTGAGACACAACTTAAAAGGTATGTAAATCCAAATATGAAACCACAATCATACCTTGGGTATTTAATTCTTGTAATCTAGGAAATTTCCACCATGGATGTCTATATCTATATATGTAGACATGTATAGGCCCATACCGATACATATATACATAAATATTAATATTCACTAGTATATAGAATAAAATAACATGAAAGCACATCAGCAGTCGATCCTTGGGTCTGTAATCATAATCTCCAGACATCTTGTGCAAGGTCATTGAGTTGGAAGTCATTCCACTCAATCCATGTATTATCAAGTTGATATTCGGTTCCGTAACCCCAATGAACCTACACCTTCTTTGGCCAACAACATAAAATTCTTTGAGTAAGCTATGTCACCATAGGGGGGGGGGGTACTCACACTACACCTGGAGTCACTCGTACTCACCCCCAATCACCAAAAATGTTATCATAAACTGATGTTAAATACTGTAAAGAAGGATACCATATAACGATGGTCAATATAGTAAAGAATGATTCAAGAGAGTACATATAAACATTGTGTAAAAGGTCACAAAGTCAGTCACCATTCTACCAATTCTTATAAATCCAGTCTAATGTATAAGGCCTAGGTCTCAGTCTGTAGGTTGTCAGAACATTAAGAAATTAGATGAACCCTACGGGGCTTATCCTTAGGCGATCTATAACGAGATAACTCACTGGTGAGATGCCATGCTACACCCTTGAAGTATCATAACTGATATAGAAGAGAGTAATAATTCTGATCATAGTCCGAGGAGATCGCAATCATTCCCACCACCTGGGAGAGCGTAATATTCCACGAGTCTTGGGACTCCATGCTCGTAAAAAGAGATAACTGATTGACGACACCATACTACAGCCCATGAGTCTCATAACTGATCTAGAAGAGCGTAATTATTATAATCATAGGTTGATGGGATCGTAATCATCCCCACCACTTGAGAGAGAGTAATCTACCACGAGTCATAGGACGCTATGCCTGTATCAAGGAGATCATGTTAATCCCCATCATATATCGTCTAGACTATGAGTCTGTCTAAGGAATTCCTACAATGGTAATCCAAGTATCACTCAAGGAGTACAAGTCAACATGTAAGACTGAATATCCAAAAACTTGGAAAGACCTATGGACATACCGAAAATATATATATAACCACATATATATACATCTAGCCTTAATAGCCAAGTCACAGGTCGTACCTCTGGGTATAGTAGTAAAAATCAAAAATAAAATGGATCAAAAGCTGGATCCCCGGTAAGAACATCTGGGAATCCCAACAAGCAATACATATCCTATGAAGAATATTCGAGCATCCTAATAGAAAGAACGACTCTTTGTGTCAGTCTCACCAGCCACCAACCTGAAAGCACCCTTGGAAAACATCGCTATACCAGAAATTACAATGTCAAGATATAAAAAACAAGTGATGGTGGTGTGAATTCCCCACCCAACACTCTAGACACAACCCCATGGGATTACTAATTCGGCATGAGTTATAAGGTGAAAAATGCTACCATATCTAACCAAACCTGAAGTAGAACCCATGGTTAATCAAATAACAGGGAACCCAATGGATCCCTAATGTTAAACACAAAAACGAAATCCTAATAGGGATCATTGAAGGTAAACATGATCGAAGGCATCCTACTCATGGTCCATAGCTGTAAAAGGGGTGAAGGAGGAATAAAACATGGGATCCTTGAATGTCATGAAAATAGAGGCATCTAACTTGGGATCCTCAAAATGACACACATGTAAGGGATCATACAAAGTAATACCTAGATCATCATATAAGAGAAGTAATCCCATAAAACATCCTTGGTAACTAGATAAAATATAGAGGAATCCTACATGGGATCCTTAATAATAGCTATCCTCATAGCCTCTCAAGCTAGAAGGGTACATCTCACAAGAGAGACGCCCTCAATGGAATTCCATGAAGGCATTATCCACAGGAGATAGATCTCAACTCATCTTAGAACAAAGTCTCAAACTTGGTTGGTATGAACACTAAACAATCATTAACTCCTTGTTTATCTCTCAGGAGGCAACTAAATTAGATTACTAGATTCAATACCTCTATATCTTGGTAGAAGACCCAAAACACCCATTTGGAGTCCTCAAAATGCTCTATGGGTTTCACCATTGTGATCTACATAGAGAACTACATTGAATGGACTACTCTTGGGTTCGATTCTCACTCTAGGGTAAGAAAACATGAAGAAAACACTCAAAGGGTTGAAAAGGGGTAGTACAGAACATGTCACCCTCGGTACACATCATGTTCTATCAACACACCACATGGGATTGTACTCCCACTAACTTGGGTGTGTAAAATCCCCAGGTACACAACATGTAAGGTAGGTACATGGAATGTACCCATCATGGGATATATTCCCATTTACCTCAATCGGCCTATCCATATACTTGTCCAGACAACATACTTTTACATGATGTGCAACCCACATGGGATCTAGCTGTGTACTCTACACTGCCATGTACCCCCACATGGGTTTTCCTCAGTCAGTACTCAGATACATGGCCCAGTACTAGTAAAGGGTGTGTATATAAGTTACATGGATTTTAATCCCTTATATTTCATCTTCATCAAACAGAAAGAACACATGTCGTGTTACCCTGAACTATAAGCTGTGTAGCCTGGTTTTTGCAAACAGAAAAAAGTAAAATCACCCAAATCCACCATTTTCACCCCCAAATAAACAGATCTAGCCACTAGAGGACACATACAAGAATAATAGGGATTTAAATTTAGAAAAAATATATTGGTATCTTCATTGAAAATAAAAACGAACATACCTTTGGGTGGAAAGCACTGATGATTCAATTGATTTCACAGTTCACAGTTGCCATACGTCAATCCAACACATTGAAGGCTTCACGATGGTACTTCTATTCCATTCTCTCTCTCTATCTCTCGTTATCCCTCTCACTATTTTATCTCTCAGTAAAGTGGTGTAAGAGATGCTTTAAGAGGAGGGTAAATGAGAAGGATGGAAGAAAAGAAAGAAAATAAAAATAAAATAATGAAAGGAAATAAAAGAAAAAGGGACCCAGGCCGGCCCCAACACCCAACTCTAGTTTATGCCTTTCCTAGGATAAACTCCCCCATTCTAGACTAAATGAAGGAGATAAAATACTAATACGAGGCATCATTAAAAATTTATAGATGAACGATCCAACATGAATAAATTAATATTTAATATATTAAACATTAAGTATTAATTATTTCACTAAAATTCGAACAAATTGGATATCTACCAAACTCCTATCCTAGGGTAAACACCCCATTACAGGACCAACTGAGTGCTCATAAAAATTATCTGATACCATCTACCAGGGTAAAAAAACCATTTTATCCCCATTAAAGAATATATTAGTAATGAATTCAAATTTTAGTTCCAAACTATAGTTCAGAAAAACACGGGTCCATACAACTTCAGTGGGCATGAAACATCATAAACTTAATTTTAGACACCTCATTTTCTATGAAATACTCTAGGATCCAAAGGAATTGGGTGTCACAGGTGTTTAGATCATGAGTACAATCTCTTAGAGTCATTAATGTATGTGTAGATCAGATATATATGGGTTTTCTATGATTGGTTAATTAATGTTTCTACACTCATGACCTCACACTATAAGTACTTAAGTTGTGATTGAATTTTTATATTTTTTCATAGTGATTTCATAAATTTTATCATAAATTATGAATTTATGTGACTTTTTGTCTAGTTTAGTATGTATATATTGTTTCAAATATTTGGTACTCATCTTGTGGCTTTTATGGCTTGGTGGTTTGGATGTGAATCAACACCAGGGGACATGCAGAAATTTCAATGGACCCCTAGTTTCTTTTATTCATAATTTTTAATGGGGAAACACCTCCCAACTTTATTATATTCAATCCACAATATTTATTCCCACCTCTGGTGACTATAATATGGGGTTGAGGACATTTAATGTCATATTGTAGTATTGTTCGGGTAACTAGGTCATAGAAACTAAAAATGGTATCATAGTGTTAGTTTGAGGATATCTGGGATCTAGGGTTTCATGGTTTGGATTTTAGTTAGGATGTTGGAACAAAGGGGGTATAATGTGTGTATGTTTGGCCAAGATGGATATGGTGGAAACCAAAGTCACCATGGAATTATGAGTTTACCTCTTAAGCACTATAGGTACTGATGAGATCTTAATTATTTTGAATTGAAATTTATGAGAATTTGGGATATATGATATAAGGATCATTGATGAACAAAACATGACATTGGTTTATGAATCACACTGTACAGTGGTACATAAGAACATGTGAATTTCATATATATTAAAATAATTAACACATATATATTACCATAGATAGTTACAAAGTAATTAATAAATTAAATATTATTTTCTTGTATACCTTATTAGATCATATCAAGTGAATTAAAGTCATTAATATACAAATCTTTGTTATGATTAATTATTTTAATCCTTCAAATCATGAATAATATGATATCAATATATATTTTCCATGGATTTGAATCCCTTTTAAAGGAATATACATCTCTATAACTTGAGTGGTGATAGAGTTGTTATTAAAAACTTGGGGATTTCTATATTTGTTTAATTCTAGGTTTTTTAGTTTTATTTCTAGATTAAGAAGATTTAGGCTGAGGGTATTCTTTTCATCTTCAACTAATCGTAACCTACCTTCCCATTAACATTTTAGTGTATGAATTTTTCTTCATGAATATTGCTACTTTATGTTAGATATTTTTCATGGTTTGTTATATTCTTAATGTTAACATCCAAATGTGTATTTTTAACACTCATTGAAACTTTATCTAGATTCTCTAATGCATGGAACTGTTCGGTAATAATACTTTAGAGCATAACCTTCTCAAAAACCTCACTCTATAGTTCTTCATAAATCAAATAGATTTGTTTACAATTAATTTTTAAAGATTCTTCCTTTAATTTCACATGTTTTTTGATGGTGTTACAAATACCAACCCTTTAATCTAGTTCATCTTCTATAGTATGATTTTTTTATTCAAGCTATCAATTCTTATCTTATAATACTTTTATGTGTGTAAGTATAAATATAACCACTTTAATGGAAACTATTTAAAGATACTCCTTCCCTTATTAATAATAACTACTAATTGATTTATCATAAGAGTATTGTTCATATTCACTAAATCTTGAACTTTCTTCATTAGAAGAATAATATTCAATATATTTAACTAATAAAAAATTATTTTTCTAAGTAATTTTAGATAATGGTTATTCCTATATCAATTTATAATTATTCCTCAAATTTTTATATTCTCTCCCATTCCCATTTTTCAAAGTCTTAGTCAATACCACTATATCTGTAGCAACATGAACATATATTATTTCCTTCATGTGAGTCTCTTCTTGAAAACATAAAATATAAACTTCATATTTTCAAGTACAAACATTACAGTGAGAAAATTTATTTCCAATCAGAGAGAACCTTAATTTTATGCTAATTGATATACCCCTATGTATCAATATTGACGTCTGAGAGGGGGTTAATTAGGTGTTATCTATTTTTTATAATATACAAATTATGTTTTTTATATTTTACCCCTTGGAATGGTTATCTATGTTATTTATTAAGATAACATTGCATCTTCTTATAATTTTCCAAGCCCATATATATATCAAATGCATGAAAGTATATAAAGGATGACATAGGTTATTTTTAAAAGGTTTTTAAATAATGTGGAAAAACTACTCCTTATCATGATTAAATGTTGAACCCAATCATAGATTCAATTATCCACTATAAAACCAGGTGAGGGAAATGATTCATAATTACCCCATAGTTTTTTACACACTAACATTTCTTCTTATAATGATTACAATATTTCTAGCTTCTCACTGGTGTCACATAGTCACACTATGATCTCCTTGCATAGTGGAATTCAAACTAGTTCCATAACATCAAATCCTGTGCAAACAAGTGTTTCCTTTTATTTCATTTGAATTAGATCAAAAAACTTATTAGGGTCTCAATTCACCTATATAATTTGATCTTATTATTATTAACAGATTCATTGAATTTCTGAAGGTATTAAAAAAATACATGCATCTCAATATCCTATTACAACATAGCTTTATAGAGCATTCATAAAATATTCTCACTTTGATTTATGAACAAAATATCTAGATTATGTGATCTTCATAAATATATAAACTTTTCACTATATGAAAGGCTCTATTTGAGATAGTAGGATAATAGTAATGTCGTCAGTATCTCATAAACTTATTCTTCCTCATTCTTATCATTGATTTGAATGAATCTATTAAATAGAACCAGTTTTGAATAATTTCATAATTAGATTCGATAATAATATGATTAAAATACTTTATTATAAGATCAAACCACCTTCTTCAAGAGAGAGTGTTTGGATGTTTTCCTAGTTTACACCTCTCACCAATCCCGAACTCTATGTCCTTTTTTATCTTTTATATATAGATCACCAAAGTAATATTTTCTATATTTATAGTATAGGAAATATTTAATGAATTTGGTCCCAATTATCTCATTTTCCTTTTCAAACATGTTTTTATATGTATGAATCTCCCACATGCTGGTTATTATTTTATTCTCAAAAGTTGTATCCTTTGAAAAAATAGAAGTATCCTTTCTTATTTCATAATCTATTTTCTTAGTTAAGTAAATATTCAGATTTTTATATAATATTATATGAGTACATATTTTTCAAAATATACCACTAATAAATCTGTAATTAATAATTCTTCCAAATTGTATGAAAATCGAACCGTTACGTACCTTACAGCTTGTATTATTTCATTCACAACTTGCGGGCTTCATAAATAATAATAAAAATATATTTTTGAACATATAAATCACATATTATAGCTCATAAAACTCATATTAATATCTTTTAAACATTAATCATATCATACAGTTATAGTAGAACTTGAAGAACAATACTTTTATCTTCACATTGAAATTCCATGTTTAATAAATCTAATATTCTATCTTCATGCTTTATAATATTGGTATAAATTCATAGCACCATGATTATTTATTAATTAAACTCAATAATATTGAATCAAAACATTTAATTGATGTTTGTAACATTAATTATTAGTATTATAAACAACTAGTTTAATTACATGTCATTCAAGTATTTCCTCATTTAAAATGTATTTAAATATTTCTAATTTTTTTACATTGATATTCTTTTACACAACATAAATATCAAATTATCTTAATTTTTTTACCAAATCACAAATCCATTTAGTTTTTTTAATGTTTATATTATGTAATTTTATCTTAATCATCACCCCATTTTATTTTTTATTTTGAAAATTAATTATCGTAATCTATTCAATTTTCACAATCAAGGAAACTTATGAAGTTATAGAAGGTTTTTATAATCCTTATGAAAACCTATCTAGACCTTATTATACATTTTCTCAACCTTAAAAAGTTGTAGGATAAAACATACTACAGTGACACATGTTTTTCATACATATATATCATATATTATTAGAGGAATATTCATTATCTAACATAACGATCAATGCCAGAATCATTTAAATCTAGTCTCTTTGTAAACCTAGACACATAAACAACTGGTTCAAAATTAAAATACATAATCTCTCACGATGTTCTTCATAAATTTCACCCTTATTAGATATATCATACTTCATACCTTTCTTCAAAACATAGGGAAAGGAAACATAAGAAATAGAGAGCTCAGATGCTCATTTAGTGAAAATAAGGGAGATATCAATGATTATATAAGAATAAAAGGAGCATATGGGTATGAGAACACAATATTAATGTTTTAAAATAATATCTTGTATATCAAAGAACATGATATAGATTCATGGAATAATGTTTAAAAATTTATAAGAAATGAATCATAATGGAATCAAAGAACATGTTCTATGAAATCATAACATTGGCATAAGACATTGAATTGTGGCATACACATAAGCATAGAAATTTTTTTCCTTATTTGTAAAGGATAATTTCCAATACTATCAAATTGGAATTGTTTCAATCCCCAATCCATCATTGTAGTCAATCTTTACTCCTAATAATATCATAGAGGACAATGTACCTTACTAAACTTGGTTCAATCCCCATCAATGTCCTATTTATATCGTGATATATCAAAATTTACACAATTAATTTGGGGGATATATAATTATAGACCACCTGTCACATAATGAAAATGATATATATCTATTCCACAAGATCATAAAACATTCATCATATCAAAACCCATGAAAATAAATGGGTTTAATGAACATTTCGACATAGTATAACTCATGGAAAAGAAACAAGTTTAATTAACATATTGTTATCATAAATATAAATCATCTAGGAAAACAATATGTTTGGCATAATTGGATTATATAAAAATTAAATCTTAAGTAACATCAAAGGATATAATATTAGAGGGAAAATTATTTCGAAAGACCACTTAGAACATTTCCTGAGGAAAATATCCTTTCCACATTGAAATCACTTATTTAAAAAATAAATATTTCCAAAACATTAATGAAAGCATTTTCATATAAAATAATCATGGAAAACTATAAATAAATCGTTAAATAATTTATTTTTTTGATGTTTGGAAATACCATTCATGTCGTACATGTTAAAATAAAGATTCCCTTCACATTTTCGGTAAAAAGCTAAATGATCCCTATTTAGAAAATGACAAGAAGATTCATTTTAATACATTTTTTAAAGTCAAAAATTGAAGGAAATTTATTTAAAAATAATTAGATAATAGTAAAAAAAATTAAATAATTTTATAAAATTAGGACATTGAAGAAAAAATATTTTCAACACAAGAGGGAAATAAATTTTACTTTCCTTAAATTATTTTTTATTCTATTGAGTACATAAAGAGATGAAATATAAATTAAAACTTTAAATTTATATAAATAAAAAAAGGTGTATAAAATTAATTAGTTTATTGAGATATATATCATAATATTTAGTCACCATAAGCAAAATCATATACAATCCTGATAGACAATGAGATTACATCATAAAACCTATAAAAAGTTTGTAACATTTTAGTCAAAATCACTAGGAAAGAAAGAACATTACATGGATATGTGTATCCAATTAATTTTCATGAGAAAAATAAAAAAATAAATTCATGGTAATTATATAAACCACAGTAAAGAAACATTTTGGGAATATGGAATGTGTCCCCTGGAAATAAAAGTGAGTGAAAAATCCCTTACCTCAAGTATCAAATTTTATTGTACATGTTTGAAGCTAATATATAATAAATATAGGACCATTATATATAAATATATATATATATATATATATTAAATAACCATAATAATATATATCATACCCTATATTATATAATTATGTCTTTTTATTATCAATTTATTAATAATTCCCTATTAAAATAACTTTTCTGGTAGTAACTGCTTCCTTTTTAATATATATATATATATATATTATTGTTTCTATAATTTTTTATTTAATGACTCCATTATATCCAAAATTTTAACCATGATATAAATATAATATATATTTATTATATATTTATTCATAATCCTCCATAAAATTTAATATAGAAAAATAAATTACACCATTCATAGTGATGGTAAGTCGTACGAATGCAAGAACATTGTTTCAATTTTCTCAACAGGCAGAATGAAAGTACGGAAAATAATAATTCACCTTTAAAAATAATTTTATAATATATATATATTAAATATTAATTAAATATATCGTTATTACCATCCATGTCCAAATAAAATGAAAAAATAATCAAATCACTTGGTAGAGGAGGTAGTCAACATGTACACACGAGCGACATTATCATCTTCTAGTAGATTAGAGGGTAATAAGGTAGAAGTGATATTATAATTTTAAAAGTATAATTATGACACAAATATAATATATGAATACTAAATCCATTATAATATCTATTAGGGATAGGTGGTGATGGAATCTAATTACCTTGGTGTGCGATGTTGTAGTCTTCTTTACACATGATTGGCAGTTTCATTTCCCATTTGAAAGAGGAGAAGATAGATAAAGTTTATTCCATTAAAATAATAAAAAACAATTATATTTAAGATATTTATTTTATTATATTATCATATTTTAATAATATTTAAAGTATTTTTAATAAAAAATAAAACAAATACACTCTATTAAGAACAATACATCTTATTCGGACAACCCCCTTATGTTAGCACCGAAAGTATTATTATGATGGATTAATAATCAAAATAAGGACCCTAGTATGTGGGAAAGAATTAATAAAGACATTTTATCTGTTATTTCATGAAACCATGAATTTTATGTCTAAATAAGAGAGGAGTGGGTGTGCCCTTTAATAAGTGGGGGGGAGAACACAATTAGAATATTTGAAAGGAAAATGGTATGGGAAACTTTTACACATTCCACAAGGCTCCTAAATGAATAATTATTGAATATTATATGAGATAAGTAAAATATATAGATATAAAATAAGAATTATATACGTTTTTATGTCAATTTAACCTTTATTTTTTTTGTTTAAACCCCGGTAAATCAGTTTTAACCATAATTGTGTTAATTAATTTTTAATGTTTTACTATTCATTATGACGAAAACTTAAGTTGAAATTATTATATAATATTAATTATTCTGATGAAAAATATATAATATATTTTTTACAATTTCAATTAATACAATTTGTAAAATTTAATTTAAAATTAAAACCACCGATGTGATGGAAAAGTGGGTTTCAAAAGAAAATGAATTTCTAAGTATAAGTGGTTTTTATATTAAAATTAAATATAAAAATGAATTCAATGACCTAAATTAGATAAATAATAAAATAATTGAACTAATTTTAATATTAAACCATTTTAAATCAATATATAAATTTATAAATGATTTAAACGAAAAAGGTAGTTTTTAGTAAAAGTTAGTATTTTTATTATTCATTGAAAAATAATTTTTTTAGAAAAATTCCAAAAAACACACCATAAGATAATTTAGGCATGTTTATTAAAAACTAAAATTTTATTTTTTAAAATAAATTTTCTAAAAGTGTATAAATTTAATTTTATTATTTTTTCATAAAAGGAAATAAAAACAATATTTTAGGAAAATGTATTTTTGAAGCATATAAAGAACAAAAAAATTAAGTAAGATAGCATGATCCTTACTTAAAGATTTCTAGATCAATAATTTGAAATTATATAAATATTATTTCTTTTTTAATCCACATCATAGATAATCTAGCATGATCCTTTTGACTCGAAGCATCATTCACCTTATTCTCTTTCCTAGGGTGGTAATGTATTGAGCAGTCATAATCATTAATCAGCTCCAACCATCTTCTCTCGATTGTGATAAACCTTTTCTATGTGAATATATAATTAAAACTCTTATAATTAGTACATATATCACACCTTTATCTATAAAAATAATACCTTTATATCTTTAATGAAGAAATTACCACAGATAACTTGAAATCACGAGTTTAGTAATTTTTCTCATGAACCTTCAATTGTCATGAGACATAAGATATCACCATATCATTCTACATGATAATAAATCCAAATAACTTCTTTGATGAATAATTATCGATTAAAAACCCTTCTATACTATAGTTTAGTTTAATCATTGGTTGATTGGATAATATTCTCTTAATTTCCTTCAAATTTTCATCAGATTCATCTTTCCAAAGGAGCTTGGCTACTTATTTAGTTAACTGATGAGTGGATTAGATAGTCATGAGAAACTCTCTATAAACCATTGATAATATCAATCCTAATGAATAAAAATTTATATATCAATCACAAAGTTCTATCTGAGCCAATTTTTAATAACATTTATCTTTGATGGATCTGCAAATATACCATCTCTTGAGATTATATACCCTAAATATGAAACCTTTCAAAGACAAAATCCACACTCTGTAAACTTTTTATACAACTTATCCTTCCCTAGGTTATTTAGTATAATTTTAAAGTGATCTTAATTATCTTCCTTGAACTTTGAAAAGATAAAAATATCATTAATATAGAATACCACAAACTGATAAAGGTATTCTCTAAAGACTCTATTTATTTAATCCATTAAAATATTGGGGGGATTCGTAAGACCAAATGGAATCACTATATAATAACAGTGTTCATATCTTATAGAGAATGTTGTATTGGGTATGTAATCCTTCTTATAAATATAAAAATTATATCTAGAATGATGGTCAATCTTGGAAAAGTATTGATATATGCATTGTTGGTCAAATAGGCCATTAATATGGGGTAGTGGAAAATTCTTCTTGATTTTGATCAAGTAAATGTTCTTGATAATCAATAAATCTTCACTTTGATCCATATTTATTTTTACAAAAAGAATATATACACCCTAAGGTGGCATAAATGACTGAATGAATCCCTTTTCAAGATTATCCTAGAGTTACATATTCAATTCCTATAACTCAATCATGGCCATTCTAATGAGAGTTTTTGAAATAGGTGTAGCAGCAGGTGTGATTTCAATTGAGAACATAACTTTAAGTTTTAGAAGAATACTAGGAAAAATTTATGAAAATACATAAAAAAAGTCTCAAAAAATAGGTGTATCATCGATGTAGATTTTCTCCCCAACCATATGATACAAGCACTCCTTTTGAATGGGAATCAATACCCAAACATAAATTAGATTTACATAAAAAGTTTATATTTATCATCACATTGATAGAATATATTAGTTTGGTATAGAATATGAAAAGTGCCATAACTTTCTTATCAAATTATTTGGGATTTATGTAGAAAAATTTAATCCATACCTAAGATAACATCATATTGAACCAAAGATAGAATAATGAGACTTCCTAGAAGTACATTCCCACAAACATCAAATGATTAAGATACACATATTTGAGATTTTATCCTCCTACCATTATGTTATTTCACTATTAATTTAACATCTAATCATTGGGGTGTCAATTTAATACCCTTATAAAATTATTTATACAAAATAGATTGGCTAGATCTAGAATCAAATAAGACATTAACAGTTCTAGAGTGGATAATAAGTGCACCTTTCACCACATCATTATCATACCCCACATCATAAATAGTGATGACATGAGATTTCCATTTTTCACTTTTATTAATAGGTTTTTTACATCGATCATCAACATTAACCTTTATATTTGAGCACTGGTTATAAAAATTCAAATAATACTTGTATTCGAAACACATGATTGTAGGTAGTGCATTCCATGAAGATTTCACTCTATTCACATCATTATCTATCTTATTCTCATCACTTCAGAATTTTATTTCTTGATGAAGTTATTTTACAAAATTAAAAAATATTTACTAGTTCACAAAAGGTAATTTAATGTATGTTTCCGTCCACACATTAAGCATGAAGGAAACATAATCTTATTCTCTATATGGTTATTAGAGTTTCCCTTGAATTCTATATTTCTTTTTTATCAAAACCCTGAGATTGATGGGTAACTCCAATCTAAATTTAAATTATGATTCTACATAGAATGATTTATTTATGGCTACTAAAGTCCTTTAATGGATAAAACACTTAATAAACTAGGTTTTAATCCATCGAAGAATCAATAAACCACACTTTTTGGTTTTATTATAACACCGGAATCAAACCTTGGATGTTCTGTAAAATTTTCCCCATGGGTACTAATGGATTAATCATCCTTATATTTTAACTCTAGGAATTACTTATCCATTTTTGTATATAGAATTAAAGGAACTTACTTATTTAAAAATAATCTCTTAAACGAATCCCTCTCCATGGAGTCAATTTCATATTGTTGTTTGGTATTCTTGATAAGGGTCCACCACTGATCTGCTTCTCCTCTCTAATGATATATATCCAAAAAGAAATTTTCATTAATCAAACATTGGAAAAATATAAAATATATTTTCAATGGAACTAATCTATTTCTTAAGAACTAGTGGATTAATGGAACTACTAAAATAATATTGAGTTTACCTCCTGAAGGACTCAAAATAATGGTGTCCCCTCCATTCCTCATTTGGAATTTCAGCATTATTAATATCTTAGGAATGTTGTCTGAGTAATTCAATGAGAATTTTCATTTAATATCCCATAAAATTTGGTTTCTAAGAAGTAAAACCATTTAATTATTTTTCACATTTAGCATTAGAAAAATTCCATTAGGTTCCATCCATTGTTTAAACCAAAAAATCATAGTTTGATCACCAATAATCATTGGGGGAAATCAAAAAATAATGAGAAAACATTTATTAAAAATATAAATAATGAACCCTTTTTTAAAATCTATGAAACCTTAGGTTTAACCAAGGTCACTCATGGTCATATTATATTAAAATACCTTTTAATGGGTTTTAAATAGTTTTTGAATTTCTAAAACATACCCTTTGGGAGTGTCATACCAGGTGTGCGATAAGGCCCATTGTTGTGCATCAGGTGATGATATATTCAAAGACCAATGTTCCCTTCTTGAGTTATTAACCCTTGGTACAACTGTTATAGAGCCACATCAACTTGAAGTATCTAGAAAAGGATGTAATTTCTTAAAAACACTCATTCTATCCTTTACCAAAATTCCAAGACATTTTATTATACATTAACTTAATCCTAGTGTTCTCACTCAAGTTTTCACTTCCTAGTTTCCAAAGGTTAACTGAAACTTTCTCTGATACCATCTATAACGAACCAAACATTTCATACATATATATTAAATATTTGTAGATGAATATTCATTATATTACATAATGATTCATGTTAGAATCATATAAGTCTAGTTAATTTGGAAACATAGATACATAAATAACAAGTACATAAGTAAACTACATATTCTACCTCTAAGTTCTTTATAACATGAACCCTTATTAGATACATAATACTGAATATCTTTATTTATAACATAGGGAAAGGAAACATAATAAAGTTTGAGCTTATATTCTCAGTACGGGTAAACAAGTGATATATCAATGATAGAATAAGCACAACATGAGCTTAAGGGTATGAGAACATGAGATTAATATTTTAAAATCCCACCCTTCATATCAAAGATCATAAATTGGGTCATGGAATACTTTTTTGAAGTTCATAAGACATTAATCATAATGGAATCAAAGAAAATGTTTCATGGAAGTATAACATTGGCATAAGACATGGAATTGGGAAATACACATAAGAATATAAAAGCTTTTCCCAGATAGTCACTTATCATTTATAAGACTATTATAGTAGAATGGGTTTACTCCCAAACCATCAAAGTAGTAAATTTTCACTCTAAATACTATCATAGTGGTCAAAGTAACATACTAAACTGGGTTCACTCCATATTATAGACCTATTTATATAATGAGGTATAAATATTTAGCCAATTCAATGGAGGAATATATAATTCTGAGGCCACCTGTCACATAATTAAAATCATAAATATGTGGCCTAGAAGGTCATAAAACTTTCATCATATCATAACCCATGAAAAGAAATGGGTTTCATAAACATTTCATCACAGAATAACCCATGGAAAAGAAATGGGTTTCATAAACTTCTTTTCATCATAAATATAAATTATCTAGAGAAATAATAATTAATGTATCATTGGTTTATATCCCTAGTAATGCTCAAGTGACATCAAACAGTTTTATATTAGATGGAAAATGGATTTTGAAGATCACTTGGAACATTTCTTGAGGAAAATATCCTTTCCACTGTGAAATAAAGAATTTAAAATATAAAGTTTTCTAAAATATTAAAGAAAAAATTTTATTTGAAAATGAACTTGGGAAATTAAAATGTATGATTTAAATCATTGAGTTTTCATTTTGGATGGAAGTATATTGCATTTTGTACATATCAAAATGAACATTTGTTTCTCATTTTTGGTAAAAATTCAAAAAATCCTTGTTCTTAAAATGAAAAATAAATTCCTTCTGAAATAAGATTTTAAAAATTCGTACATGGGTATATTTGTTTTTAGAAAATAATTCTATAATATAAAAAAACTTCTTTAAAACATTTTCTAAATTTATATGGAATAAAAATAATTTTCTTCTAAAGAGAGAAATAAAGTATGTTTTATATAAAAACTTTATTTTTATATATTGAGTGAATAAAGAAAATAAAATGAATATAAAAAATGTATTTTAAAAAATGACCATATGAAAATAAACTTCATGAGTTTTTTAGTGCTATATCATAATATTTCATCATTGGAAGTATAATCATAAACAATTCTGATAAACAATGAGATTGTATCATAAAATCCTTACCACTTTGGTTACATTTTAATCATAAGACCCGAGAAATAAAAAATCTTATATGTATATTTATGTCCAATTAATTTTATAATAAAAATAATAAAATAATTTCATGGGAATTATATACATAATTCAAAAGAAACAAGTGATGAATATGGCATGTGTCCCACAGAAAAAGACGTGAGATGAAAATCCATTACCTCAAGTATCGAATTTATTCATACTCATTTGAGACTCATGTATGATAAATATATTTTTATTATAAATATTTTATAGAACCATAATTATATATATAATACCATATATGATCTAATTATATCTTTTTATTACACATTCAATAATAATTACTTCTTAAAATCATGTTTCAGGTAATAATTGCTAAAATTTTCATATATGTTTTGGTTTGGTATTTTCAATAATTCTACATTGATCATCATCCCATACACCCCAAAATTATAAAAATTATATACATATATTATATAGTAATTATAGATATATTTATAATCATCCATAAAAATTATTAATAGAAAAATGAATTATACCACTTGGGGAGATAGTGGGTCATACATACATATAAACATTCATTCCATATTCTTGACGAATGGAATGAAATAATGGTAAATAATAATTCAGATTTTTTAAAACATATATATCATATATTTTCATTAAATATATACCTATTGTAATATACGTCAAAATAAAACAGAAAAAAAATCACATCACTTTGTGGAGGGGGTAGTCTACACGTACGTACGAGCAATGTTATCATCTTAAAATAGACTGGAGAGTAAAAATTTATATGTAATATTATAATTATATAAGTATAATTATGTCATAAATATCATATATAAACATTAAATCCATCATTATATCTAGTTGTGAGATGCAGTGACGGAAAATGGATTACACCGGTTCGCGAAACAATAGTCCAACATACACACGGTCGACAGTTTCATTTCCCATTTGATAGAGGATGATATGGATATAGGTGATTAAAATAAAATAATAAGATATAATTATATTTAAGACAATTATTTTATTATATATGTGTACTTTATGAATGAGTTTGAAGAAGATATAAAACAAAAACGATCTCTTAATAACGATACATCTTCTTCGGACAACCACCTCAAGTTCGCACCAAAAGCCTTCGTATGATGGATTCATAATCAAAATAAGACCTCTAGGATGTGAGGAAGAAAATATACAATGTATTTGGTCTAGTATTGGCTCAACCAAAAGTATTTGGAAGTGTAAAGAGTAAAAGTGAGGGGTGGCCTTTTATAAGTGGGAGAGAAGACACACATGATATTTTTTGAAAAGAAAAAGGTATATTCACATTTTACTCTTTAAAAAGGATCATAAATGGATAATTATAGAATATTATATTATATAAGTTCAAAATAAGTCCATAATAGTGGATTTAAATAAGTTTATGTAATTTTAACCTTTATATTTTCAATTTAACCATTGATAAATCTGTTTTAACCTTAATCGTGATAATTATTTTTTATATTTTTACTATTAAGTATGATTAGAAGTTAAGTTAAAATTATCATATAATTTTAATTATTTTTATTAATAAAATTTAATCAATTTTTCCAATTTCAATTCTCATAAGTGACAAATTTTAATTTAAAAATAAACCCGTAGATGTGATGAAAAAGAGGTTTTCTGAAGAAATGTTTCCATAAATATAAGAGATTTTTATATCAGAATTGAACATAAAATCGATTCAAATGAAATAAATTATATTAATAATAAAATAATTTCTTTAATTTTACTTTTAAATAATTTAAAAAAAATATCAAATTGTAAATGATTCAGACAAATTTTTTTTTTTAATAAAAATTAGTATTTTTTTCTATTCATTGAAAAATAAAACTTTTCATAAAAATTCCAAAATTTTTCCCTAATATAATTTTTAAATTTTGTTTTGAAAAATTTGGTACATTTTTACAAATCAATTTTCTAAAAGTGAAAGATTTATTTTTATTTTCCACAATAATAAATGAAAATAATTTTGTGAGAAATATTTATTTTTGAAGCATGAATGACTTCACAATAAAAATAAGTACACTTTAATCATTATGTTTTCTTTATATAAAACCATTATAATTAATTTTCATAAATATTTTCTTAATACCACCATGTTTAATGGAAATCTTGTAACAATAATGTTAAAATATTAATATTAATAGTATATTTTGTCTTGTTTAAACTTGGTGTTGCTTGTAATGCAGGATATCGATAAAATTAAATCTATTTGAGGCAAATATATTTCATAAAATCATTAGGTATTACACTTAAAAATGTTTATATCATCCTTATGAGAATTATGTAAAAAAATTACAAAGTATAATTATACCTTATGATGGTATCTTATGAAATTAATTTATACCTTATAAAGTCCGATGTACCATATGAAGATTATCTAAGAATATTATGAAGTTTATTATTTACAAAGTTTTTTACATTATTAAGATCAATAAACCTTATAATTTTACTAAAATATATTGTATGAAGTGAACATAATAATGTTCCTACTATAAATTGTGATGTTTGTATGGTTCAGTACTTAAGAAAATTTCCAAAATTCTACAAGACCAAAATATTTCAGCTTAACTTTGGATGCCTACTGGACTTCACAAAACATATTCAGATCACTTCGAAACCCTTTTTATATTATTTCAAACCAACTTATACTTTTTTAACGCCATTCTAAAGGTATTTATGTATATTAAATACTCAATATATATATTATTTTCAATATAGATTCACTACATTTCATTTCAAGTGTTTAACTCATACTCTCCATCTTTCGACCATGGGAGATTTGTCAATAAATTATACCCTCATTATCCTTGGATGGTTTCTATAATATTCTCCCATTTTTTTCCCTAAATTGATATAGATAAGACTAGAATAATTTAACTAAAACTTTTCATTGTATATCGTAAAGACTAGGACATGAATTGAATGATTTATAGACTTCTCCACAAGTAGCTTATCCTTTGTCATTTCCTTGTCATGATGAATTTACCTTTTTATATACAATGAAAACCAATTCCATTATCATTTAACCATAATTGCTGGGAATCACCTTAATGTTTTGTGGTTGTATCCTCACTCTACCACCCAATATAACAATAATGAATTTAACATCCACATTTCACATTGATAATAAATAAAACTACCTCTTCTCAAATAAATTTGAATACTTCACTAATCTATAAAGTTACTCTCTATTGTTCCACTGTTATACTATATTTATCAATTTATAATACTATTTTACCATATATATATATATATGTTTGTGTGTGTGTAAGAAATTATACATGTTCATGAATATGTATGGTTATTCACTAACGAGTTAAGGCTCATTGGTTGTACCCTAACAAGTATATATATGCTCAAACCCTATATGGAAAACATGGTGGACAATTATCTTCATTGGTTTCTATTCAAGTACCTAGTTGTCTATGGAATTATCATCTATCCAAGATACTTGGTTGTCACTAGTGCTTATAGATTAATTATATTATCTTGGAGTTTATAGTGGATATGTACATTAGATATTAAAGGGATGTATTTGGTTGGTTCTAGAGATTTTCTACACACGGGATCTCTAAACATGGTTCTTTAGGCCATGTTTAGATGTTTACATTTGCGCATAGTTGGTTTTTATTCATTTTCCATCATTTTTGGACTTTATGTTACTTTTGATCTAGTTTGGTATATAAGAATGGCCTCATATAAATAGTACATCACTTATTTCTCAAATGGATAGTTGGTTTGGATGTCTGTCAACCTGAAGGATTATTCTAGAATTTCATTAGTACCCTCATTTCCTTTATTATTGTTTTATATAGGGGAAACCACCTCCCACCTTTATTGTATTAAACCACTAATGTTTACACAAACCTATAGTGACTATGATGTGTGCCAAAGGTCCTATAACGACATGTCTTGTTGTCTTATGGGTAATTAGGTCATGGTCTCTACATATATACAAACCATTATCTAAATGAAACATATCAATTAGTTTCATCATAGATAAGTCTTTCATGACACATATATAAATAATGAAAATAAAATCCTAATTTTTATCATTTTCTATCTCTATAAACAATAATAACTCTATTTGAAAAAGTAACAACTTCAATAGCTTTTACACATACATATTTCCACTTTAGAATTATAATGGGTTTCTACATACCCTTATATGTACAATTTCTCAAAATTTTACTATTATAAGGTTTATGTTTTATTTTTTTAAATAATCCATGAATATTTATTGTTGATTTTAACTATGATGTATATTACTAAATGATATTTTTCATGTAGTAGTGACCTAGGTTTTTTGAAATCATTCATTATTAAATCTAGTAATTTTGTCTCCTAATATTTTTATCCTCAATATTTTTTGAAGTTTGTAACACTTAAATAAAAGGGATTAAATATATATTTTCTTCATGAACAAGGAATTTGAGATGAAAAATACATGAATACTTACAGTGAAATTATAGATCATATGACAATAATTATATTATATATTATATAGGCATCATTGATGGCACTAAATTCCTAAGGGTTTTCACTCTCATGCAGCTCCTGAATTCTCTAGGGTTTCCTATTGAAAACCTTTAGTAATAGTGATATCATTGTTCTCCCCTACTCCCTTATTTGGAGTGTGGACTCTTCTCACCTCAGCTCCCACCCCATTTATTTTATTACTCATTTTGTCAGCTACCAAGAAGTTATGGTAACTTTTGATTTCAAGATGTTTATAGAAAATGTGTTTTTTTGTGTTCTTGCTAATGATCAGCATCTTTAATGGATATGTATGTGTTTTATTCCTTCAGCGTTGCATTGATGTTTATCTTGGCTTAGTGGTTATGTCGTTATGTGTTCATGAGATCTATCGATAAACCCCCCTCCATCATTAATCATCCTACCAAAATTCCTCATTTTTGGGCCTCTAAATTTCAGATCCCCCTACTATATCTCACTTCAGTCTTGATCTATCAATACCTTATCCCTAGTGTTGTGGTTTTGGTTTTTTTAGACCTAGATTTTTTTTTCATTTGTTCATGGTCCTCCTCTTACTTATTTTATTATTCCTTCATTTATGTTCCCATTCTATTCTTCCCTATTGGATTTAAGAAAAATTTTAAATGGTGTTGGTGGATCCTATGGTGTTGAAAAATATACATGGATAGTTATTCATGATCGGTTTCATCCTCAGTGTACATTAACCTGAACATTAATTTTAGTGGTTCCTAAACATCAATTAGTGTTTTTCGGAGTTATGGTTACCAAAAATATTTTACGTGGAAGATGGTGATGAGAGTTTTGTGGTTCTATCAGTGTCACTTCAATGCCAATTATATAGATAGTTCGGTGATCGCTAGATGACCTCTTTTGAAGATTGTTAATGTAATCGTTAGGATCATGTTTCTCAAAGACAGAATCTCAATCCTAATTGCCTAGGGGCTCCCATGGGTTATTCAGGCATAGGCCTAACACGTTTATTTATATCTCAATTTTCCTTTTTTATTAGGTTCTCCCTAAACCCAATGTGGGGTCTATGTGGGTACCCTTAGACCTAATTTTCAATGTAGTCTTATCCATGTTTTGCCTCAACCCTTTTAGAGGCGGTTATTTGAAAAAAATGAAAAAAATGGATTTTCACCAAGTGAATTTGAATATTTAATAGATAATTTTCTAAAATTGTGTATGTAACATTACTAAGAGAAATCAATATCTATGAAATTTTTTGTAATACTCTAATGTACTAATTTACATATTTATTAAATATAATTAGTCCTTATCACATTAAATTCAAGATAGAATATATTAGAACATGCTTATTGAAACTTTTAAGACAATTGTTTTTATAAATTTTAACATTATTATCAAAGTTATATTATATTATTTTAATTTAATTTTTTATTTAGTCATCTATTCAAGTTATAATAAATTTAATAAAAAGTAAGAAAATAATATATAAACCCAACCAATTTTTACTAGAGGTGCAATAATTTTAAGGTTATACTTATGACAGTGTTGATAGCCCTTTGTCATTTAGACCACCATGAGTCACTAACCACTTCCCTTTTTGGTGGTGGAAAATATTACAAGATATTAAAGTACTACATATTATATTTTAATCATTATAATTTTAAGTAAAAATATTCATCCATGCCACTAAAATATATATTCCAAGTATCTCATAGCCTCTGGTTTAGTCTCTTTAACACAATCCTATAATGTTGAATTCATTAGATAAAGTATTTAGGTGTCAACAAATATAATGTACCATGGTCTATTTAATTTGTCTATATAGACAAATCTAATTTATTTGGTCTCTAAGGAATTGTATGGCTACCACTTGGACTCTCTATTAAGGACCGAGTAATGGGATCAGACTTTTAAATGTAACCACAAATGTGTAATATAAATTGAACGTAATATAATTTTCTTTTTAATTTATTGATGAAACCATAACTAAATTTCTTCTATGAAATTATATAAAAGTATTGATAACAATAAAAATGAATTATTTTAATTTTCCACCTATGTTGTATTTATATTGTCTTGTCTCATTATCATATTTGAAACATGTGATGAAAGTTATTTTATCTTTCAATGATGCATAATAAATGTTTTATCAATTGGCGTATACTTCACCACTCCCACCTACACCTGATATCTGACCATTTATAATGTAGGGGTTCCATGTAGATTCCCCTAACTAAAAAAATCCCAAAATCTTGGTTATAAGTTTGAGTATAATGGTAAACACAAAAAAACAACTAATTTTCTTATTTTCGATTTGTATAATTTTTTGACCCCTATATAGGATATTCAGTGCCTATGAAGTGGAACATTCTATAAATGAATATTTTCAACCTAAATGTAATCGTGATCATCATGTGAAAACATCCATGATATTGGAATATGATGGATTTAACATGTGATTACCAATTATATGATTATTATTTTAGTGAGATAATTGTTATTGAGAACATACCTAAGAATCTACTTGGCATTATACTAATATTGGGAAGGTAATTATTTATAGACATGATTTGAGTTGTGTGATCGACTCATTTAATTCATATATTTGAGTTACATGATGATAAAAATAATGGATGGAAAATTTGAGATATCCCAATTGACCATACCACTTAGTGAAATCCTATTTTATATAGTGTAGAATAATATGAGACCTTTTATTAGGTATGAAAGCTCTTGTAGAATATAAACATACATTGCAATATCCTATCGATTAGTATGATAGTGGGATGCGAAAATTATTTTATGAAGAATAAAGATATAATATATAGAGGTTTATTCATTAATGCCTGGATTCAGTTTAAAGTTTCACATTATTTTTAATTGGGAAACATTGATACGTTGAGACTTGGGTATAGACTCTATGATATTTTAAGTTCCTCAAAAATGCCGCAACATTGAATTGAAATTTTATAGAGTTAATTGTTGAAATTTTATTTATTTTTTAATTTTGGTAACATTATTTTTATTCATACATTGGATTAAACCACTCTATTCTTTATTATATAAGATGTTTTTATTAAATATTTCATATATTCACCCCTTTTATTGTCACTTGTGAGTTTATATATGTATGGATATTTTTAGTAAATAAGGATGGATATAGTTTTCTTGGAGTGACTCCTTATATGGTTCCTTTATTTTTTGGTTATATTTCCTTATTAAAGAATAGAATTTCCCTTAATTTAATTCCTTAACTAATTTTTCACCTTGATGTTGTTTTTATTTTCCCGGGATTTTTTTATGATGATGACACAACTATAGAGTTTCCACATCATGCATGAATTAATTTGTGTTACATTATATATTTTTTCATTTTTCAAAATTATTTCCTTTATGAATACAATTTTTTTTTCAAATGTTATTTATATATATTATTTTTCATTTTTTGTGCTAGTAACTAACCCTTGATCGATAGGAGTTTATATTTGGGTAGAACTCACTATATAATCACTACACTAAGAGTTGTCTTAGAAGGGTTAGATCATTTCATGGTGGAATTAGTTAAATTTTTGCTACCATTTTTTTTGATTCTATTTTTAGTTTCGGGGAACAGTTCCTGAAGGACTTATGTGCAGTCTTTCAGGCTATGGAATAAGTTAAGGATATCCTGGCCGACTCATTTCAATTCAATAACTCAAATAAAATATTGAATATATTTAAAAAACATATAAATTATTAAAATGAATAATTATGTTAATTATTTTATTGTATAATGTCACTTAGTTTATGGTCTTCATTTGTGTGTTTTTATGCTTGGTGGAGTTGTTCTGGGATGGGAAAATAGATGGAAATAAATTTACATACATAATATATTATCTTTATTATACAATTAATAAAAATTTTATAATAAAATATTTTTAAATCTTTTAGATTTATATATATATGTCAAATTAAGAGACATGGTTTAAAGGAGTGGGAATTTTATACCCATTATAGTGTCTACCACCACTGAAAAAGGACAAATGATGAGTCTTCCCATGGAATTATACCTAAAGGAAATATAGTTATGAGATAAATACCTATATATAGAATAACGTTAGAGAAAAAGATTGAGGTTGGAGTATATCATTAGTTATAGGTGTTACTTAGTTTCTTTATGATAGGTTATTATGGTTTTAAAGATATATTTTCGCTCGTGTAATGGTGTATTGATCATGGGAAATTATAATAGATGTTCATTTAGTGAGGATAAAAATATATTTTAAGGATATATAAGTAATTTTTTTACAAGGAGTGTCTAAATGTTTTATATATTTACCCTATATATTACGAAATAAATGGTAGTTAATTTAGAGGTGTTTAATTCAATCTTCTAATAATAATATTATCCTTATATTATGAGAATAATAAGGTACATGGAGTTGTAGGATATATAATAAATTAGAGTATTTTCTTTCTCTATGCCTCATAGTTAAATGGTATATTAAGTTACTATCATTATATATTGGTTTATGAGAATTTAAATGATATAATATTAAATTTATTCTTGTAATAAGTGATCTATACATGTATTATTTACCATTACCTCCCATACTAATAAAATATCTTGTAGAGATCTATTTTTTTAAGAAATTATTGACGGGATCCTATTTAAGGATAGAATTTAATGCCCATTTTTTGGATTTGAATCATATATGACATAAATTTATCATTATTATTCACTCATAACTTAAATTAATATGAGAATTATTTGATTTTAGTGCCATTCAATAGAAATAGTTAGATCATCTGAAACATAGGAATAACATTGGGTAATTTCATTCCTCTCTTGTAAAGGCATTAACTATAATGTTAGGTCATTTCAATAGAGGAGGTATTATATAGGTATCCAAGGTGAAATGGTAAATGTAACTCACTACATTATGCAACAAGTGTATTAATAAACTCTTAGAATAGGTCATGGTTGGGTACCAAGAAAATATAATAGATGAACAAATATTGAAAGTAAATTTTTGATACAATATAAGTAATTACAATAATCTGTAAAAATTTGAAGCCTTTTGGTATAAATAAAGGGTCCATAATAATGAGGATTTGGATGAAAAATTCATGAACTACTATATGTAATAGGTCTTTAATTTTGATTCACTGGGCACGTATCATCGAATGATTTGATTTTTCTGGACATGGAATATGTTTAATTGACTTTACAATCATGAATTACTTTATTACCACACCAATAATGTTAGAGTTTTATATATTTTTATATTTATTTATACAAACTATAATCTTAGGTTATAATTTGGGAACACTTGGTAATTGAATCTTATTTGGTGTAATGTGAGTTTCTATTATAGGTGTAGTAGTTCACATGATATCAGAATATCAAGGGTTTGATTCCCAATGCCATCATTCTTGGTTTATATATTTTTTATATAGAATCATGAATGATTAGATTAATATTATTGAAGATTAATTTATATTAGGAATAATAAATTATAATTTTTATCTATTGAAGAGTGGAAACCCAATGTAATTTTTGGATATCCAATGTTAGGGAGAGTTCTATTAAATCACACACTAGTTAGATATCCTAGCTTATTTCATGATAAAGGCTTAGGGATAACATCCACTAACATCTTGGAGGGTAGACTAAATTTATTCCTTGAGGAAATGTTAGGGGTACACCCATAACGTGTTATTTATTTCATCTTTGAGTTGAATCAAGGATTTACATCATTATCTATAGACTCTTATAAAATTGATATTTAATAGGTGAGGGAGATAAGTGTTTTCTAGTGGAAATGAGAAATAATGTTATCATAAATACTATTACATTATCTACGGTAGGGCTCAATTTTATTAAAATATATATAGGATCATAAGGATTTTCATTGAATATTTATTCTTAAATCATGTGATAGTGGTAAAAAATTTCAACTAATAGATAATAAATGATCTATTTGAAAATATATATGGGTAAAATTATTTTTCAAATATTTATATCAAACAAAAATATGATAAACTTCGTATAACCACCCTTCTATTTCTTACGCACTTAAACCTGATTTATTACATAAAAAGTTCATCTGATACAACACAAAATATCGATAGGTATAGTTTCTTTGGGGCTTAGTATCATTATATAACAACTTAAAACCTGAAATACAACATCTTTATTGAAAACTTCCTTTACATTACCACTACATTTCCTCATACATAGCATTGCATGGGATAACCTGAGGACATGCATAAAAAAAGGGTGAGCTATAAAGCCCAGTAAGGGAATAAAAATGGAATAAAATGAGGAATATAATACATGTTATAAAATTGTAATATCAATGGACAACAAGAGAAACATGAACATAAAGGCTTGATAAATCATGAAAATCATAACATGGAAATGTGGCAACAACACTTAACATAGAATTTGCATGACTCAAGGCTCATTTAACATGGAGCATGAGTAAACCCTCATTACACATGAAGTATGAGTAAAACTTCATTGCACTTGAATTATCATGAGTCAACAACCACACATTACATTTCATTATATTATACTTTACCCAATGCATTGGAGCGCTATCAGGGAACACCCTTTTTAAACATTTCATTTGATTCATAAGTGTGTCACATGGATAATATAACATGGAATCGATCAAAACCATAAGTTATTACAAAATTACGTAATGTGGAATAAATACATGAATGTACCATTCAATATTAATATGTTCATAAATGTGATTACCCTTCATAGATACACAGGTATGGTATTCACTACACAATGATCTTGGCTTGAAAAAATGCGGTGCAATTTTGACAGCATAACGACGTGACATAAGGATTAATGAAAATGTTTCATGAGAGAGAAAAGGGTTTATAATAATATGTACATGAAATGGAAAGTAAGGGGGTTATATAGATACATTTCCCAACAAACTTAATGGAATTTAGATGCATAATACAAAATAATTACTTGGATGTAAAAGAGCAGAGAGAAATTCCTCACGGAATTTCGGCATGGTAATGGGTGTACATGGGAGGCATTAATCAGAGATAAAGGTGTCTAAAATAATCCAAAAATAAATAGCGTAGTATGGGGGAGGTGAAAAATCATACCCCAACATTTTTAATTGAAAACCAAAGTGCATAACAACTTAAAGAAAATTGGACAAAAACGAGAAAGGAAGAAATCCCTTACTTGGTAGTGTGATCCCAAATTCTTGGGAGAGGCTTCTTGGGAGCTTGGGGCACCTTGAGAGGATTTTAGAGAGAGGAGGAAAGGGGTTGGACTAACTCCAAAGGCTTTGAGTGAAGAGGAAGTGAGATCTTGGGTGGGTTTATATAGGAAATGAGAGAGAATTATTTATCATTTAGGTTTGAGACACCTCACATAAAACTAATCAAAACCACAAACCAGACCATAGTTTTTCCCATTGTTATTGAAAAAGGGGATTGGAAAACAATATTTTATAAGTCCAATTTACTAACTTCTGAAAATAATATGGTTTCTTATGTGGAGGTGAGTCACACTCTGAAGGAAAACAATTTAAAAAGACAAAATGTTTTATAAGCCTTGAAGGGTCCACTAATGATTTTAAAAATAAATAAAACAAATTTAAAATCAAATTATTTTAATTAGAAAACATATATTGGCCGAAAAAAATGTTTATTGTATTTTATTACATCACTATTGGGTCATTATGTTTTCATAAAACACATTATATATTAAAAAGATATCTATTTTTTACCCAAAAATTCAATTGTCTCAAAAAATTATGAAAAATTCACCATTGGATAATTTCGATGTCCAGATTACAAAAATAATATTCATTTTAAATAAATAATTTTCTAAATATGTGAATTTTTACTTTTAAAAGAAATACTGACATTTATAAAAAATTCACAGGTTTTGACAAAAACAACTTTCAAACATTAATAAAAATTACAGTTGCATTTCTAAAATTATATGATCATTTATATTTAATAAAAACTAATTTAATAACAATAATATTTTATTAAAATATTATTTAATTCAAAAATCCATTAATTCATCAAAATATATTTTTTAGTTGAATATTTCTTAAAAATACTATTTGTGATTTAAAAACTATTTACAAAGTAACAATAATAAAATGAATGAAAATTATTTATACAAAAAAATAATGTACATAGTCATAGTGATTGGGTCTTGTTACATAACTTCTTATAACACCCACATAATACCAAAGGGTAAGGTATGTGATGGTGACAGACTCTTGGGGTGGCTAGAATAACATCACTCGGGTGGTAATCTCTATTAACTTTAACTTATCCCATAGTCAGTTCCGCTCAAGCTTAAAGTGTTCAAGCTCAGCTTGAGCTTGGTCACGAAAAAATCCCAATGAAGCCACCTCCTTTTTGAACTCTGAAAAATGGGCTTCATATTGGGAAAGTCTACTGGATGAGGTCATCACTTCCTTTGTCTGAGTAAATTAGATTTGTAAAATCCCCATATTTATACTAATCATGTGATAATTGTTCTACAACTATATTAGAAACAATAACAATTCCTAATGTTATTTTAAAAACTAAAAACATAAAAAAATGAATTTTACATTTTATATAACCATATTAATACATTTAATTAGATCAAGAGGAATTTTCATTAATGAATGTTTGGGTCGTTACAATCTTCCACCGTTAAGAAATTTCTCCCTTGAAATTTCCTTTCCGCACTCTATAACAAATGTGGGTAACTCTGCTTCACCACTTCCTCTGATTCCCATATCGATTCTTCAAACTTGTGGTTTCTCCACAACACCTTGACGAGAGGCATTGTCTTATTTCATAGAACTTTTTTTCTACTATATAAGATCTTCACTGGTTTCTCCTCATAAGAAAGATCATTCTCTAGCAGTACTGCCTTTGAAGAGATTACATTTAAAGGGTCTGGTATGTACTTCTCTAGGAGGGATACATGAAAGACATCATGTACTTTGTCCATGGTAGGTGGAAGTGCTAGTCGATAGGCCACTGACCCAACACGATGAAGAATCTCGAAGGTGATGATGTACCAAG
The DNA here is from genome assembly GCA_963277665.1 of Viscum album. Lineage (NCBI taxonomy): Eukaryota > Viridiplantae > Streptophyta > Magnoliopsida > Santalales > Viscaceae > Viscum > Viscum album. Next base: position 1,348,515,340 of record OY728153.1, on the reverse strand, counting down.
GACTTAACTTCCCTTTATTTCCAAACCTCATGACCTTATTCTATAGAGATATGCGTAGAAATACCATGTCTCTAACTTTAAACTCAATGTCTCATCGACAGTTATTTTCATAACTCTTATGTTGACTCTAGGATTCCTTGATATGCTTCTTAATGGTTTTCACATTCTTCACAATTTCTTCTACCATTTATAGTCTTAGAATCTTAAGTTCACCAACTTCCTCCCAACATTTCTGTGTTCTGTGCCTCTTCCCATATAGGGCTTCATAAGTTTCCACCCAGATGATCGAGTGGACACTTTTATTGTAGGAGAATTCAACCAGTGGAAGATATTGGTCCCACCATCCTTTGAAGTCCATAAAACACGTTCTCAACATATTCTCAAGTGTTTGGATAGTCCACTGGGATTGGACATCAGTTTGAGGATGATAAGTTGTAATGAAGTTCAGCTCAGTATCTAGAGCATGTTGAAGACTCTTCCAACACATATACGTGAATCTTGGAGCTCGATTGGATACAATAGATAGTGGTACTCCATACAAACTTATCACTTCCCTGATATATATCCATGCCAGCTGATCCATTGAGAAATCCTCCCGAATTGCAATTAAGTGTGCAGACTTTTTAATATGATCCACAACAACCTAGATTTCATTGTTTCCATTGGATGTCTTCGAATGTTTGGTGACAAATTCCATGGTGATGTTATTCTATTTTCATGCTGGTATGGGAAATGGTTGCATCATCCCCTTAGACTTCTGCCTCTCTGCCTTCACTTGATGACACACCAGACACTTTGATGTATACTCAATGATCTCCTTCTACATATTATCCAACCAATAATGCTCTTGGAGATCTCGATACATCTTTGTGTTTTCTGGGTGAATAGAGAAATTTTAACTATGCACATCATCCAAAAGTTCTTTCTTCTTCTCCAGACTTGATGGAACAAGTAGTCTTTTACCAAATCTCACAATTCCATCTTCAGTAAAATTGAACTCCAATGATTTCTCTTTTTATGATAGCTTCCACTCTCTTCTAAATCCCTACATCATCCTTTTGATCATCCTTTAACCTTTCCAAAAGAGACAGTTGAGCAATCATTTTTGAAAGGATTAATGATGTTACCTTCATTATGATTCCCATGTCCATCTTCATAAAATCTAATAATATTGGATCCTACTTAATTCTAGTCAAACATAGAATTGTTGGGTTCTTTCTACTTAGAGAATCTACCACCTTGTTCTCTTTCCCAGGGTAGTAATGGATTGAGCAGTCATGGTCTTTGATCATCTCTAACCATCTTCATTGGTGCATGTTCAACTCTTTCTGTGTGAATATATACTTGAGGCTATTGTGGTTTATATATATTTAACACTTCTTCCAAAAGAGAAAATGCCGCCAAATTTTTAAAGCGAAGAGAAATGAATCCAAATCCAAATCATGTGTTAGATAATTCTACTAATGAACATTAAATTTACTTAAAGAATAGGCAATGGACTTTTCATTTTTCATCAACACACATCCCAGGACCTTCTTCAAAGCATCACTAAATACCACAACTAGTTCTCCACTTGTGGGTAATGTGAGCACGGGCGCAGTGATAAGTCTCTTTTTTAACTCCTTGATGCTTTATTTACATTCATCACTCCAAGAAAACTTTACTCCCTTCCTAGTTATCTTTGAAAGAGGGTTGGAGAATCGTGAGAAATTTCTCACAAATCATATATAATATCTTGCTAACCCCAATAAACTATGGATATCTGTTACCGATGTTGGCCTCATCTATCCCTCAATTGCAACTTTTTTGAAGTGATCCACAGATATCCTCTTGCTTGTGATGATATGGCCCGAGAATGAGACCTAATTCAACTAGAACTCACACTTTCTGTACTTTTCATAGATATTATCCTTCCAAAAGGTCTCTATAATTGTTCTTATATGCTCCTCATAATCCTCCTTTGTTTTAGAGTATATCAGAATATCATCTATAAAGACTACCACAAATTTGTTGAGGTAATACCTAAATACTCTATTCATCAAGTCCATGAAGATTCCTAGATCATTAGTGAGTCCGAAAGACATTACTATGAATTCACAGTGCCCGTATCTTGTACTAAAAGCAGTCTTGGGGATATCTTCCCTCTTCAACCTTACTTGATAATATCCCAACCGAAAATCCACCTTGGAGAAGTATTGTGCTTCATGTAGTAGATTGAACAAGTCATCAATTCGTGGGAGAGGATACTTGTTCTTTATCATGATTTTGTTAAGCTCACGATAATTGATGCCAAGGCACATTGACCCATCCTTCTTCTTGATGAAGAGGACTGGTGCACCCCATAGTGAAGCACTTGGGCGTATAAACCCTTTACCTGAATTCTCCTGTAGTTGTTTCTTCATCTCCTCAAGCTCCACAACAGCCATTCTATATGGAGTCTTGGATATTGAAAATTCCCTAGGTATAAGATCAATTGAGAATTCAACATCTCTTCTAAGAGGAAGACCAAGAAATTCCTTAGGATACACTTCAATGAATTCCATCATAATAGGCACGTCTTCAAGGGTGGTTGCTTCCTTGGACTCAATAATCTGATCTAGATATGTGTGCTCATAGGGTAGTAATATCCACGCTTGAGATGATGAAGCTAAAAATGATTCATCTTCCTCCTTGCACTTGTATATAATTGGGGTTCGATTCTCCACATGGAGAGTCATTTCCCACTCACGGAAATTTATGTTGGATCTATATAAGGAAATTTAATCCATTCCAATAATTGAATCAAATTACACTAGAGGGATTGTGATGAGGTTCAACAGGAAATTCAATCCACAAATTACGACAGAGGAGGAGTTATATTCATGAGATGCAATGATTTCCCCATTTTTCGTACTCACTGACAACCTTACTTCCATGATTTTTGGTGGTGCTGGGATTGTTCTACTAAACATTTGGAATATAAAAGAATGCGTAGAACTAGAATAAAAAACCACATTCACTATTCATGAATGAATAACTAGCATACCTGTCACCACTTCACTGTCAGGGTTCACTTCGGCTATAGTGATAGAAAAATCTTGCCCTTACTACCGTGGAGGTTGTTGGTTGCCTCCAAAAACCCTTAGATTAGGGAACTGATTTAGAACATGCCCTAGTTCTTTGCAGTTGTAGAAATGAACAATGCATTTAGGTTCAAATGGATCATTCCTATCCTCTACTATAGTCGTGGGGTTTTCTTGTTGGCAATTAAAAACTAGGTGCCCTTCTCTTCCACACCAAATGCATTTCCTCATCCCCTTTAGGAAATTTTTTGGGTGCTTCTTTCCGCACCTTTGGAAAGTGGGGTGCTGGATATTCTTAGCACTATTGGATTTATCCATCGGACCACCAGAATTGAATTCCACCTTACGCTTCTTATCCCCATGATACCCATGAGATTCTCCAATCTCTATTTTGACCTTGAGGGCACATCAGACAATTTCCTCATAGCTGTCGAAGTCCTGAATTGCTAGTGCTTTCCGTAGGAAAGGTTTCAGCCCACCGAAGAAGTGGTCAATAATGAATTTTGGAGTAACGACAAATCCAAATGCATATCATGGAAGCCTTGTGAAGTTTTCCTCATACGCCCCGACAGATTGATCATATTTTTTTCTTGAGGGCAAGGAAGTCCCTTTTCATCATAATTCGGAGGGTGTGAAAAAAATATTTATTGAAATCATCTTTTACAAATCCTTCCATTCCAATGTGTCGATATCCTCCTCATGATTCATATTTTTTATCAACGTCCACCATTGATCATCTCCACCCTCCGTACGACAATCAACCACGAGAACCTTCTCTTGTTTAGAACATTAAAGTATGGAGAATATCTTTTCAATAGAGTTGATCCATTATTCAGCGATTGAGGGATCATATGATCCATTAAAAGTAGGAGGCCTTTGTCTCATGAAGCTCTCGATAGAGATTTGTTATTTCTTGGGGGGGGGGGGTTGAAAGTTCCTCTTGACCCATGTTTCTATTCAAATCATGAGTTAACTGAGAGAGATGCGTGAAAAATTTCACGATTCTCGCTCCATCAGATTGGGCATCTCATTTTCACAGTCATCACATTGATCTTCACATTGGTTGTTAGCCCGAGTCCTCCTATTACCAGCCATTGACTGTAATAAAAGGAATGTTAGGGGTAACACATAAAGGGTAATCCAAGGATAATTCTAATGACTTATAAATAACTTTTATTTACTTAACTTATGAATCCATAAGATTCAATCTATTCTATACATGATCTACTTTCTAACATATATTATTAAGTGTATTTTTTTAATTCCCTTAATAAAGGTTCATACTAATCTTGTGAATTTACCAAAGCATATCCCCTATGAGTGTCCTAACCAAGAGTGCAACAAGGCCCATGGTTGTGCACCAGTTCCCATTTGAGTCTAGCTCAAAGTGGTGTTTTTAGGTTTTACCCCTAGGATACATCTGTGCCAGAGCCACCACTACCTGCTTGTATCTAGAAATGGATGTATTTTCTTGATAAACCACTTACTCAATACTCAAAATACTTAGGTATTTTTTATTATACTTATTCTTTTCTCTAATACTTCATTAGGGTTTTCTAATCCTAATACCAAAAATAACTAAAACTATCCTCTGATACCAACTATAACAACCCTACTTTTTATTACACACCTAAACCTTATTTATTATATAAAATATTCACTTGATACAACATAGAAGATCAAGAGTTTTAGTGTATTTGGGGCTTAGGATAATTACATAACAACTTGAAACCTGAAATATAACATCTTTATTCAAAACATCCTTTACATAACCACTATATTCCCTCATATTTAGCATTACATGGGATAACCTGAGGACATGCATAAGAAAAGGGTGAGCTACAAAGTCCAGTAAGGGAATAAACATCGAATAAAATGAGGAACACAATAAATGTTATAAAATAGGCACATAAATAGAGAACGATAGAAACATGAACATAAAGGCTTAAAAAAGCATGAAAATCATAACATGGAAATGTGGAAACTACACTTGACATGGAATTAGCATGAGCCAAGGCTCATTGCACATAGAGAACGAGTAAACCATCATTTCACATAAATTATGAGTAAAAACTTATTGCACTAAAATTATAATGAGTCAACACGCATTTCACATGATGTATCTTGATGCTATACTTTACCCAATGCATTGGAGCGCTATCAGGGCACACCCTTCTAAAACATTTCATTTCATGCATAAGTGTGACACATGGATAATATAACATGGAATCAATCGACATCATAAGTTATTCCATGATTAATTAATGTGGAATAAATACATGAAATTACCATTAAATATGAATATGTTCATAAAGGTGAATACCCTTCATAGAGACATGGGTATGGTATTCACTACACAATGATCTTGTCTTGGAAAAACACGGTGCAATTTCGACAACATAACGATGTGAAATAAGGATTAATGAAAACGTTTGATGAGAGAGAATAAGGTGTCTCATAATATGTAAATGAAATAGAAAGTAATTGGGTCATATAGATACATGTCCCAACAATCTTAATGGAATTTATATTCATAATACAAAAGAATTACTTGGATGTAAATATGAGAGACAAATTCCTCATGGAATTTTGGCTTGGTAACGACTGTACATGGGAGGCACTAATGAAGGATAAAGGGGTATCCCATCATCCAAACATAAACAGGGAAGTATGGGGGAGGTGGAAAATCATACCCAAACATTTTAATTGAAAATAAAAGGGAATAATAACTTAAATAAAATTGGACAAAACTGTGAATGGAAGAAATCCCTTACTTGGAAGTGTAACCCCAAAGGATTGTGAGAGGCTTGAGAGAGGCTTCTTGGGAGCTTGGGGAACCTTGATAGGGTTCTATAGAGAGGAGGGAATGGTTTGGAAGAACTCCAAAGGCTTTGAGTAAAGAGTAAGTGGGATATTGGGTGGGTTTATATAGGAAGGGAGAGAGAATTCTTTATTATTTAGGTTTGGGACACCTCACATTAAACTAATCAAAACCACAAACCCGCCCGTGGTTTTTTCCCATGGTCTTTTCCAAAGGGGAGGGTAATTTTTTTTTATAATTATAATGGCCTAAATTCATAAAATAATAGGGTTGCTTATGTGGAGGTGACTCACACTCTCAAGTAAAACAATTTAAAAAGACAAAATGTTTTATAAGCCTTGAAGGGTCCACTAAAGCTTTGTAAGATAAATCAAACAATTCTAAAATAACATTATTTTTATGGTAACACATATATTTGCCAAAACTAATGTTTATAGTATTTTATTACATCACTATTGGGTCATTATGATGTCATAAAATACATTATATATTTAAACGGTATTTAATTTTTACCCAAAAATTCGACCATCTCAGAAAATTATGAAACATTCACCATTGTATAATTTCAAATTCCTGATTTCAAAAATAATATCCATTTTATCTAAATAATTTTTTATATATGTGAATTTTTTATTTTAAAATAAAACTGACATTTATCGAAAATTCATGGGTTTTGACAAAAACAACTTTCAATCGTTAATAAAAATTGCAATTGCATTCATAAAATTATATGAAAATTTTATTTAATAAAAACAAATTTAATAATAATAATATTTTATTAAAATATTATTTAATTCAAAAATCCATTAATTCATCAAAATTGATTTCTTTGTTGAATATTAACTAAAAATACTATTTTTGCTTTAAAAACTATTTATAAAGTAACAATAATAAAATGAATGCACATTATTTATACAAAAAAATAGTGTACATAGTCATAGTGATAGGGTATTTTTACATAACCCCTTATAACACCCACATAAGACTAAATGGTAAGGTGTGCGATGGTGATAGACTCTTGGGGTGGCTCGGATAATATCGCTCGGGTTGTAATCTCTATTAACTTTCACTTCTCCAACAGTTGGTTCCACTCAAGAAAAACGTGTTCGAGCTCGGCTTAGGCTTGGTCAAGAGGGAAGCCCAATGATGCCACATAAATTCTGATCTCTGAAAAATGGGCTTCATATGGGGCAAGTCTACTTGATGAGGCCATCAATTCCTTTCTCTGAGTAAATTGGATTTGTTAAAGCCCTATATTTATACTAACCATGTGATCACTATTCAACGGTTAAATTAGCAACAATCACAATTCATAATTGTATTTTAAAATCCAGAAACATAAAACAAATGATGTTCACATTTTATATAACCAAAATAATACAGTTAATTAGATCAAGAGGAATTTTCATTAATGAATGTTTGGCTAGTTACACTTCATATCTGGGTTGAGGACATCATGAGGGATGTTTTTAAATACTATAATGGTTATTTTAATTTTATAGTAATGTTGTTAAAGGTGAATAATTATCCCTACTGTGTCTATGGACCTACTTAACTATATTTTATAGTGATTATTATTCTAATTATATATGATTTTGATCAATGGAATCTTAATTTTTTTTATTTAATGTGGACTACACTAATCATTTGAGTATGGTCCAAGAAATAATTATTGAGAACCATCCTTTTTATTAAAAAAATGTTGAAATAAAATTATTAGGGAATATAATCTCAATGTTGGAGTGGTATTAAATCATGAAAAGATCTAGGTGGTAGTGTCTTGGGAGCCTCCAAAGAATGACTTTGAGGTTCCAAAAATTCTATAGTCAAGAGGATATTATAAAATATATTTTCTATTATAATTCATTACATATTAATTAATTAATAATATTATTGAAACTAGTGGTATGACATATATAATTATGCGACACATGATTTCGAGATGTCAATTTTGGTTATCACATTTAATATATGTAAGTATTACCTTTATGGATATAAATTTTTGGTTTATACAGGCCCATGGAGTCCCAAGTAAAATTTATTTTACAATAATATTAAAATATTAGATAGGATACATATTTTTTTACTATAAAATTTATATTATTTAAATAATTATTACGGTAAATATTATGGTAAATTATATTACTATTGGGTTAATAATGTCTGTGAAAGAGGAATTTTTGGAGTGTATAATGTTTTTTAAACTAGTGAAATGTGTTTGTAGATGATTATTGTTCTATAAATAGATTCCTTAACCTTGGTGATTAATTTCCCATGGATATTGGAATATAAATGAAAATAATCCCCTCAAAAAGATCCTAAAAGATTATAAACCCCACTCAAAGACAATAAGAAAATAATTATATCAATATTGACACAAAAATCAACAGAAGGAGGTTCACTGGAAATTTCTAGTTCTCATGGAGGATTCGATATAAGTCTATTGAGTGTTAGTATAACATGAAAACCATTTAAAGGAGGCCTTGAGAAAGGGGTATCATTCTTAATGAAATAATAATACATATTGGCCCAAAGAAGAATTCATAGTGAAAAGAATAATTTGATCACAAAAAATAGAATTCATTGCACATATATATTTTATGAATACTTATTCAACGATAATCATAAATATAAATATTTATACTATGAACCCACCAGTAATTAGAAAAATTCCAATGATAAAGGAAGACCACAATAGTAGAATGTAAAAAAGAAAAAAGGGATAGTAAAGTGCCTTGGTAAGAAATAAATTAAATAAAGGTGTTCAACAAAATAATAAATAAGGGAAAACACTTTTAATAATTTAAATAAGAAATATGATAGGATATAACATAGAATAATTTAATATTACTCTACTTTGGAAAACATTTCTACACTATAGATCATTGAGAAAAATATTTATAGATTAAAATTAAAGGAAGCTAAATCTAAAAAGGGAATCAAACATGGAGAGAAACAAAAAATAATGGATTAATTGAAGACATCACATTAGAAGAATTGAAAAATTTTATTAATAAATGTAAGGAAATATTCATGAAGAAACTATATAAAAACTCCAAGAAATCAGAATATGTTAAGAAATAGTGGATAAATAAATGGCCAAACTAATTGAGAATAAATAAATAGATGGATAAAGATAAAGAATGCTTTGTATTAAAATTGGTTGCTTAATATAAAAGAGAACTCAAATTTAATGAGAGGTTTTATAATAATTATAACTCAAAAATTCATGAAAATATATGTGGAATGTCAAAATAAACTGTTCATACTTCTGAAAATTGTATGAATCTTCTTCCATCTCAAAAAAAAATTATTAAGAAGGATGAATAAAATGGTAAAGCACATATGGATTAAATTTCATTATTATTAAATGTGAATAAGCAAATTACATAGAAGGATAAAGCTAAAAAAGTAAGTTTATACTACCCAAGGAAGATCAAACCAGAAAAAAAGTAGATCAAGAATATAGTTATCTCCAAATGTTAAATATAGAATGAGTGGGAGATCTTTTTTTGATGGAATCCTCTCAACATTGAATCTACCATCGAGGAACTAATCGATAGACCCTCCTTTTTCCATTAATAATTTTTATTTGTAATTACATGTTGGGAATTTAAAGATAGAAGCTAAAGGGAGGGATATATGAGAATCTAACAATTTTATAACAAATAAAGATTTTTCCATCATAGAGTTATACCAGATAAAGAAAAACCTGATTAATAAATAAGTAAATCCCTTAAGGGAAATCTAATATGAATGTGAATCTATGAATAGATGTGTTAAAATATAAAATCTAGAATTTATATACATCCCATTAACACTATAAGTCAAGGTATCAAAATAAAACTTTCTTGTGTTATTTTTAATGTATCAAATATGTTTGTAAAGGGTATGTGTTGGTTAATGGTAAATATGAGAGAAATAGGGTTATATATATCACAAACATTAATTTTGTTACATTTTTATTGAAATAGATTTAGGATATACTTTTTTCTAAAAAATATACCCAAAAGGTCCCTAAAAATAAATTGAGAATGATATCACATGCATGTTTGTTTAGGGAAATCATTGAACACCTTGGTTATTTTTTCTTATTTTATATATATGATTACGTAACATAGACTTAGATTTAACTAACTAAAGTCTCATTTTTAATAAATCATGTGAACACATTCTTTTCTCAATAAGTTGATCCTACTAGATTATAAATAAATGTGGGATAAAAATTTAATTGAAATCATGGAAAGTTTATAAAGAGTGAGGAATAAATTTCCTTTGTATTCATTTTAAATAAGAGGAAGATGTAAGAGAGCTATAATTATCACATATTATCATGAATAATTTGATTATATTTAGCATAAAAACAAAGGGTATATTTAAGAGATCATCTCAAAGGTTTTATTTTTTATCAATAAGAAAGGATTTAATGTAGTTGAAGAAGCTATCAATATCTATTGTAAAGTGAGTGAACATGTGATGTATTAAATATAAAAGTATATTGGGATACTATTTTGATCTAACTTGGATAGATTCAAAATATATTCTCTAAAATGTTATGATTTTAGATCTAGTCTTCAATGTAATCATATAAAGTTTCATTTATTGAAGAGACATTGTTTATAATAGTTGTAAATAGGTTGTGAAGAAGTTTTCAAGTAGGGATGTTTAATATCTATTATTAATTATGGAAATATGTAGATAAAAGATGAAAAATCCCTCTAAAGGTTCTTGGGATTCATGTATGATGTGAATTTATCTGAATATCTCAGGATCAATTGAATAATCTCTTTGATTTCTTAATGATGTCAACAAATATTATACTAATACCTTTAAAATGGATAAGTACCCAAGATTTTTTGAGACTTTATATATCATGTATGAATTTAAAGAATCAGGCAAAAAATTGTATGTTTGTTTCTATAATACATTTTAATAATAAATTATAAGAATGTTGTGGGGCTTTATAAGAATTTTAGAAAAACTATAAGTGTAAGGACCCGAATTTAAGCATGACATATTCTTGTGTTTTTGAACTAGAATTGAAATTCAAGGATATTTTCAGTTTATAGATTTGTAGAATTAGTAACAACTTTTAAAAATTAAACCCATACATTAATAGTAGAAACTTATACTTACTATCCATTTTTTCCATAAAAGGAAACTTTTTTAAAAAAAATATGGTTTCTTTTATTGGTATAACATCAATTATTTCATCATGATATTTTCTTATTCCTTTCAAATATTAAGATGTATGATTTTTTTAAAACTTGGGATAAACACAAAAATATTGTTAAGGGACATAAAGAAATTAAACCATTAGTCTAGGGAAAAAACATAAAACATTTACTTAAAGAAAAACATACATTTTTACTGTAAAAAAGTGATCATCATTTCAAAAATATCATTATCATACATTTTGAAAATCAACGATTTTAATAAAAACTCCTAAGAAAACATATAATATATAAGCAGGTAACATGTGGAATAATTATACTAAAATGGAATTACCATATGGTCAACTTCCATACATGTCACTCTTATAAATAGAATATCCATATGACAAACTTCTAAATATGTGACTCTTACAAATGGAATATCTATACAACTAACATCCTTATCTAATGCATTGGAGGATATAATGTAACAACACATCCTGGGTTTATCACGTAACCACCAATAAAATATCGAAATATAATTATATAATAATGAGACATAAAATCAAGCAATCTTAAATATGTCACTCATAAAATTTCATTTTCATAAGTAAGAAAACATTTTAGGTTATTGAACTAACCAATCCATTTTTAAAACCAATTAAGAAAAATTTAAAAAGAGATTTTGGATTCAAAGTGTCCCATATGACATTGAATCATCTGAATGAAACTCAAAAATTACCATTTTAAAACATTAATGTCAATATAAATACATCCATAAAAACCATTTTGTAAACATGGAAATGTAAGATAATGATTTTGAAGAATAAATATTTAACCCTGTTAAAACGATGTTTTAGTAAAATAGTACCTTACATAAAACCTTGAAAAGTTTAGTTTTGAAAAAATTTGAATGAACATAAAAATAGACATAAAATTTCTTTTATAATCCTTGTATATCAATATAAATAAATGTGTAAATTAATATCACGAATATTGAAACTAAGAAATGATTCATTATTTAAAAATTCAAAGCGTTCCATAAAACATTGAACATTTAAATCATAAAAACAATGAAAGAAAAATATTTATAAAAAAATTAAATAACTTGATAATAAATAAATTAATTATATGATAATTAAAACGGTCTATATATACACCTCATAAAAGAATGTGAGTGTCTGACATCAAACTATGCCTTAATGAAAAAATATTGAGAGGACGTCCCTTACCTTAGGTCTGAATCGTCAAGTAAAATAATTATCTTATGGAATAATAAACTTAATTGAGTTATTTAATTTATTGATATAATTTTTAAATTTTATTATTCCTTTTATATCACTTATTATCATGTTATAACAATTACTAAATTAGTTATGTTCGTGTCAGACATTTTGTCAATATTTGGTACTTGAGTCAAAAATGCAATAGTTATGGTTTCAAGAGTCAAAGTGGTCATTAGTCCATCCTCTCCAGAATAAAATTCATGATTTAATAATAATTATTACAGATCAATAATATTTTAAATCCATTCATTAAAAATGGATATAAAAAATGAACTATGTTACAATCATGGAGACGGTAATCCGTACGTGCGCATGAGTAATGTTTTCATTTTTCAATGATCATCATGGAAAGAAGGTAAGTATTATTTAATATTTCATGAATTAAAATAATATAATTAATGTAATATTAATAATTTAAATATACTTATATATATCATCCATGTTATGTGGTGATGAAAAATGAATCACATCGTTTAATGAAGGTGATAGTTCATACGTACGTACGTACGATGTTATTATTTTCATATGCAAGGAAAGTAAGAACATGATTCATATATTATTCTATTATAATGATAAATATGTCTTTAATATCATATATAACCATTAATTAAATCATTATAATATATCGTTATCGATGGAAATTGATGATGAATTATATCGGTTCATGGAGGTGATAGTTTACATGTACGCACAAATGATTAATTCATTTCCAATTTTATGGAATAAGAGATATATTTAGGTAATTATTTTAGAATAATAATGTCTTAGTGTATTTAGTATACTGGAGTTATTATCTCATAATTTTTGAAGAATATTTTAATGAATTGGAAGGAGAAATAAAAGAGAATCACTTAATCAAAACAATACATCTACTTTGGACGACCTCCTTTGATTAACACCTTAACACCTCTAAGGTGAGTTTTATGTATAACATAATAGCTATATAATGTGGGTAGGGATTCTAGGAAGGTATTTTGATATATATTGGATAAAGAAAATTTGTTTTGAATTTTGAAGTAATGATAATAAGTATTTCACTTTTATAAGAGAGGGGAGCGACACTCTTAGAATTCCTTAAAGTATTAAATTAATATAAATTAAATTTCCATTAAAAATGAATCCCAGTTGATTTATTTCTAATATAGTATGTTAATGGGCCTAAATCCAATCATATAGTTAAAATTAGACTTGTTTTTTAATTTTTCTTTAATCCTTATGTGTTTTAACCTTTATTTTACCCTTTTAACTCTTACCTTGTTATCATGAAATTTACACTTTTAGGGTTAATATAATTACTATACATGCCAAAATACAAATAAATGAGTAATTTATGATATTTTAGGACTTATAATAATAATTTTTCTTAAGTTTTTATTTTTTTAAATTTCATATCATTTAATAACATATTATTTATTTTAAAATATCATTAATGTAAATTTTGACACTATTAATTATTTTACTTTTTAAAAATATCATAATAAAATTATATATTAGAAAAACACTTTTACCACATAAATAACATGTCAAAGTCGTCATAAATTTTTTTTATGACATTAATTCACTAAAATTTATTTTATTTAATATTTCTAATATTATTCTTTGATTATTTTTTTAATTAAGCAATTACTACATCCACATTGTTTCACAGTTTAATTTTAATATTTCGTTCATAAAAATTAAAAAAATTACTATGATTCTGATAAAAATTTTATATTTCTAAATAATATTTATAGTCAAATTTATACCCTCTATAGCCCATATTAAAAATATTTTACTTGTTAAAACAATGGTGCGACAAAATTTGTCTTCTCTTGGAATATAGCATTAAAAATGTCTTTCTCACAAAACAATGGCATAAAAAGGATATAAATTGTACCCATGCTTGATTTTGGTCAAAAAAACTCATAAACGTAAAATAGGAAAAGTGTTAGGGTGATTTTATATTAGTTATAATATTATTTTTACATTTAATTAACTGATTTACCCATAAATGTGGTAATACAAATATTACTAAATTTACTGTTAATAATGTTCAAAAATTAAAGATATCTATTTACATAATTTATACCCTATGATTAAAGATATGTAATCCATTTTTCCAAATTCAAATAATAGATTTGGTATAAACTTATTAAAAATTAATCCTTTTCACAGAATGGGACTATGGGTTTTTAAAGTAAAAACGTACCAAAGTTCACAATGTTTTTAAATCAAATTTCACCGTAAAATGAATTCCAATGACCTAAATTAGATTAAATGATAAAAAAATAATCTAATTACACTTTAATACCATTCATAAATATAATTTAACACTATAATTTAATTCAATGAAAAAGTATTTTTCAATTATAATGCATTTTTTTTATAATTCATCAAAAAATGAAACTTAGTAGAAAAATACCAAAAATTAAACCAAAGTAAATCTCTTTACCTATATTTTAAAATATAGTTTAATTTTTTCAAATAAAACTTATAAAAGTGTCATAACTATATTTCAAATATGTGTTCCATCAAAAGGGGGAAAACCACATTTTTAGAAAAACACTCTAATCCATAAAATTAACTTTTTTCTTATATTCATGTCTAGAAAACATGTAAGATAAATTTTAAACAGTATATTGAATAATATATATATATATAATTAATCCAACAACAATACTTTTATTATTTTATAAACACAGTTATTTGAATTTAAATAGTATTTTATAAAACAATTCATTTTATTTTAAAAAAGGTTTTACATTAATTTATAATTAATTATTGACCAAATAATTAATTATGTTATAAACCATATTTTCATAATTTAGTTAACACTATACATAACCACCATACTAACAACTAGGTTATAATGTTAAAATTTAAATAATTGTGTCTTTTTTTTTTCATTTAAGCACGATGTGACATATCATGCATGTTATTGAGCATAGTGTTTCATTTTATAAACTCAAGATGATAAATTATCCCATGAATTTATAAATTGTGTCCTCGAAATTTGAACTTAGGATAAAAAAGGTTTTAATTTTTAATTTTTTTTATAGAATCCCCACATTGGAAAATGAAAAATGAAACTTACAATTTAAATTAAGGAAATGGAAGTATGAAGGTTACATGAGTTAACACATACTGGGGTTCCAAGTAAGAAAACAAGAACATGGAAGAGAAAACTATCCATCATATTCTGATGAAGATTAATAGAAATCATGGCCCGAATAAAGTTAAAAATCATATAACTATAAGTTTGTGATGGTTTATAAGGCCATTGATTTATTTTTAAGAAAAGTTAATGGATAATGTTTTTAGTTTTTAGATTCTTTTCATAGAGATGAAAAATTATTCTATTACATGGAATAATAACATAAAGAAATATACTTACTTTATAAGTAGAGATTCATCCATTCATAAAATTCCACAAAAATCTCATCTTTTTCCCCAAACGATGAGTATTCAAGATGAATTTTTCATTCTTAAAGAACTAGAATATTCTTCTAGAGAGTCACATAATACTCAAAAGATTAACTATCTATTTATCATAACTTTAGAAATTAACCAAAACCAAAATGGTTAGTACAAGATAAGATAATTCCTTAAAAATAATAATCCTTTATATGATTATAAATTATATTAATCTCTAAAATTCAATAGTAAAACCTGAAGTTCAACATAGAATAGTCAAAAAACAACCATCCTTAAAATTCCTCAAAAAAATTTATAACTATGATTAAAAACCCAAAAAAAAAATAAGTATTTGATCACATATCCTTCCAAGATAAATTTTAAGAAATACCTCCAAATATTATCAATTACTCTTGATTTTTCGTACCAAAAGCATTTTCCCTAATAATCTTCAAGATAATATTACCCTTTACATAAATAACCTAAATAAACATAAGTCCTAAATTTAATCATATATTATTCGGGATTATAAATCAACATTTAATTATAAAATAAAATACCATAATATTATATTTACCAAATTTTTATAGGATTCGTAAAGTAGCCAACATCTTCTAAAACAATATTAATCACCTAATCACCAAATCATTTTCCAATCCCAAGGTTTTCTATTTGATACAACACGGGATTAAAAAATAAACTTAATCTTAATACATAAATTCATTTAACTAAAAATAAAAATTCATAACATCCTGATACATCATGTTGGATAGTGGTCAGTGATGCAACCTTATTGCCCTTCGGTTGTGGGTTCGATTCCCATGACATTTCCGAACGCGATAGGTTGTCACCCATCCCACATGTTGTCCTTATATGACTATATTTTTCTTATAAAATTACATATATATGATAAATTCATCAAAAATAAATATAACATGTGTTGTACATCAATGGTTATCTCATACCTTTCATATTTCATCCCAAAATGTAATAACCCATTATTACCTCAAAAATTAATGTCTCTAAAAATATCCTTAATCACCTTAAAATTTCATAACATAATGCTTAAAATGTGGTTTATAAAACATTGAACTTATGATCAAACTTATAATTATAAACCTATGATGACATCTGTAAATTTTAGAAAACATCGTAATATATAATGTTTAATAAACATTTCATTTGATACCAATTATAAGGACTCAACCCTAAACATTACTTATTCGTGTCTTTTTCAACTTGAATTCACATTTTAGGAACTTATCCATTTAGTGTTTTAGAGGATTAGGAAACACCCATATATATTAAACCCATACATTACAAGTGGACACTTATACTTATTATCCATTTTCCACCAAATGAAACCCTTAAAAAACAGAGATTCGTTTCTTGAAATATCTTCAATTATTTCATCATGATATATTATTTTTCCTTACCAATCCTAAGATACATGAAAGGAAAATTAAACCTTATGATGAGCACAAAAATCTCATAAAGGTACATAATTAAATAAATCCATTAGTCTAGAGAAACCCATAATCATTTCTTTAAAATAAAACATATGTTTTACCTTGAAGAAGAGATCATAATTTCAAAATGATCCTTATCCTACCATTTAAAAATAAAAACAAATTAATAAAATCTCATAAGAAAACATAAAATATATAAGTAGGTAATTTGGGACATAATTATACTAAAATCAAATGACCATACAGTCGACTTCCATACATTTCACTCTTAGAAATGGAATAACCATATGGCAGACTTCCAAACATGTCACTCTTATAAATATAATATCCATATGAAAGACTTCAATAACCAATTAATTATAGGTTATAATGTAACCACCTATACTTAGATTATCATGTAAAAACTAATAAAATATCTACGAACCATTAAATAGTAATAACATATAAAATATTTCAATCTTCAACATGTTAATCAATAAATTTCATTTACACACATAAGAAAACATTTCATATTACTGAATTAACCAATCTATTTTAAAAACAAATTTAAAAATTTTAAAAGTTATTTTTTATTAAATCTGTCCCATACTACATTGAATCATTTCAAATGTCACCAACCAACTCGGGTCGACCCCAAACCTGTCACCCGAGCTGATCCGGGACAAAGGCCAAAGGGCATTCCCAATCCCCAAAGGCTGGAAAATAGTGCCCGACATCAATTGAGTGAACATAGGTAATGATTTCTCCAAATAATAAGTAGATAAAATTAACATCCCAATATATATATACAAAATCCAAACTGAATATGTTTTATACAGAGTTGGAAATACAACAAAACTAAAAACAAACAATACAATGACCAAAATTAAACTGATGACTACGATGTCTCCATGTGATCTATAAGGTCACTCTCTGATACCAAACCCTACCATTACCATTGAAAATCAATACCATGTTGAAAAACTGAAATAGAATATAAAAATAAGTAAAAACTATAGGTGTGAGTATTAAAGCTCAGTGTGAATCCCTAAATAATATATTCCTAATTCACTTCCTTTAAAATAATAGAAGCATCAACCTGAAGTTTGAAATTCAATATACAAAGTAATATTTTCCACATTTTTCACTTTAAAACCAAACACAATCCATTTCAATTTAATGTTCAATCCAGTTTCATTTCCATTAAATTATCATTAATATTTTAAAGTGGGAAGTGATGTTTTCATTTCAAAATTTAATAAGAGAGTATAAAACATTTTTACTTTAAAAATTTTTTTCTATAAAAATATGGGATAAAACCCATCACTTTCTAATAAATACACCATACATGAGAGAAATACAATAATCGCATAATAAGGTAAATGGAAATAAGAATACAATAGTAACAATGTAACAGGAATCTCATTCACCACTACAAGAAAAGAAGTTCCAATTGACATGGGTGAACCTAAGAGACTGTAAATAATATAGAACTTAATAATAAATGAGACCCATCCCCCAAATCATGCCTCATAAGATGAAATCCAAGGACCGTAAATAATCATGTCCACCCTAACATAGGACATACTATGGGAAAAATCCCATAGTAATAAACCAAATAAATCCACCTAATATGGGCCACCAACTTGTTCATAATCTATCCAGTGCATCAATAATTCTTAGAAGATTATCTCACTATTCCTGGTTCCAATGTCTTATGTATAAAAGGGGTAATCCTACTGATTCCAATAAATCATCCAATCACATGTATATGTGATCATTAATCCAAATAACATACATCACCCCAAGCCACCCCAAGGATTGATACCATTCCATGGAAAAAAAGATCTCAAAGGAGTCCTGACTGAAGATCTCTCATTCTTATAATGTATCAAAAGGATTACACAATGAATAAATCACATCCATTAAATATAAATAAGGCTATAGAATCATCCAATGTAGGTTCTCATATTAAATAATTTCACCACTTTCACAAAAGTGACAAACAGGCCTGAGGCTCCTTTCACAAAACCATCATATTTAGAAGAAAAAAAACCATCTTTCCAAAAGGTAAAAACACCCAAGTTCCATTTTGAAAACCATTTATAAAAAAAAATCATTTAAGTAACTCATAGCACATTTAGAAACAAATCCATTTTTATTAAAATGCCAAATGGGAAACAATCCAACGTCACATGTCAAACCACTTTAAAAATCAAAATAACCACTTCTTTTAAAATTAAAACCAATTGAAAATATTTCAATAAACAAAAAGTAATAATTTCAGAAGCCACATATTTATAAAAAAAATCCAAACCATGCTTTACATAACAAGAATTAATCAGAAAATCCAACCAGGAATTTCATTGAACACTTGGAATTCAATATTTAACAAAATAATTATATATATCACATAACAAGGAATATAACACCACTTTACACACCTAATAAATATTTCAAAGGCCACACATAAATATTTATCATATAATGTAGGTCATAAGTTTAGGAAATCAAATATTCTTAAATTAAAAAGTGAAGTGTAAGGGAAACCAACCTTAAATCCATGGTGCATCAATGATGCACACCAAAAAATGCTCCACTAGAGAAACAAGACCCATGATCTATCAAGAGGAACACTAGAAGAACGAAACCAGCAATTTAGAACCACCCTTGGTATGGAAATCGACCAAAAATGGACACTAGGGTTAGAGGATATACAAAAAATGTAAGAAAAGAAAATGAGAAAGAGAGGGGATCCCGAACCATTCAAACCGGATGAAGATTCAACAAGAAACCCCCTTGAAATCCACATGGAGAGGCTAGGAAGATCCAAACACAACCATGGGAGGCATTTTTCTCCAAAAATTAAAACGGGAGAGTCTAAGGGAAGAGTACACAATTAAAATAAGGATAATATCCCAAAATACCCTTTCCCAAAAGGGTTGCATGGTTAGCTCGCACAGTTTAACAAAATGTGCACAAACTATGCAATTACCCACCGTTTAGTACTACAGGGGCTGCACACTTTAGTTGCATGGTTAGTTAACCATGTAAAAAATGTGCGACACCCTACACAGTTACCTAAATCATTAAACTTACCATGCACCATAACCATGCGACTTGGAAAAAATATCTTAAAAATAACCATTTTCACCCCAAAACTCATCTAACTCATGGGGTTAAACCATCCAACAAACAAACCCCATAAAATGGTGCAACTAAGAGTGTTACAAACTCAATTTTCAAGGAACCTTATCCTCATAGCTTTCAATCTAATTGATAATTAGTGCAAAACAACCCAAAAACTCAAAAACATTAAATTTAAATATGGAAAATCGAGAACTCGATAGAAAAAACAAGATCCAAAAGATAATCCAGAATATAGGAAAAAATCAAACATCTGGGTGTGACATGAAACAAACTAAAAAATTACAATTTTAAAAAATTCATGCCCATAAAAACACATTTAGAAAAACAATTTTGAAAACATTGACATGTAAAAGAATTATTTAGAAGAATAATTTTTTAAAACATTTAAAATGATGTTTTAGTAAAAGAGTCCCTTACATAAAACATTAAGAATATTCATTTTGAAAACAATTTAATGAACATAAAAATAGACATAATATATCCTTTATAATCCTCATATATCGATATAAATAAATATGTAAAATAATATCAAGAATATTGAAATAGAAAAATGATTAATTATTTATACATTCAAAGTGTCCCATACCACTTTGAACATTTAATTCATAAACCCAATGAAAGAATAATATTTTTGATAACATTAAATAATTTGATAACAAATAAATAAATTATATGATAATTCAACGGAGATTTATATACACCTCATAAAATAAGGTGGGTGTATAACATTAAATTTTGCCTCAATGAATGAGTATTCAGATGAAGTCCCATACCTTGAGTCTAAATTGTCATGTACAAACCTTATCTTCCTGAATAATAAAAATAAATAAATTATTTAATTTCTTGAGATCATTTTTAATGTTTATTATTCTTTTTATATATCTTATTATCATGTTATAACAATTAATTAATTAGTTATGTTCATGTTGACTATTTTTTCAATATTTGGTATTTGATAGTAAAATGAAATTGGTATGATGTCAATAGTAAAAGTAGTAGTGATGTTCCAGACCAGGAAGCCACTAAACTTGTTCCCCAATTAGGGTATCCACAAGACCTTAGGTGCACCACCCCATACACAAGAGGTTTATGACTAGCTGCGAGTGTCTAGAAGTCACGTGGGGACACTATACCCTCATTACCAGATTAAACCACAATAGAAAATAAATAGAATAGTGGAAACAACAAAGAATAACACATGAACATGCATAAACAACCATCTCTCAAAACTGAGTAAAAACTATAACCAATAACAAATTTTTCATGTCATGATAAAATGCTATGTGAAAAAACCCAATATAAAGACAAACAATAGAATCCTCAAATGGACCAGACCCAAAGTCTGGAACCTCATCTAGAAACATCCCCAATCCAACTCAATTCCCAAGAAAAAGGCCTTTTACATTTTATTGGCATACAAAAAGGAAATCTACTCAGATACCCAACAGCGGTCCAATCATGGTGTGAGTACAACTCACTAGGCCACCACAAATTATGTCTACAAAATATGTATTCTAAATAGATAGTGTATGGAAGTACTATATAATGAAAAGTAAATAAAGATAGTTCGGTTAGAAATTAGTAAATATTTTCCCCTAAGTCATCCAATCATTAAATCCAGGTTCAATACTTATAACATCTTTAGTACTTCATTCACTCACATCACGTGTTTAATGGATTTGTAATATTTATCAATCACAATGAATATGTGAATTTCCAGTCCCTATCTCACTAGGGGTAAACACATCACAACAACCACATTGTCCTCACCTCAAAGCCTCAATCCGAGTGGAATGAAACCATTATGGTAATAGAGATTTGTCCTTTTACCTAACCCATGCATTGATTGGTGGAGTTTAGAGCCTTGGTCAAACTCAACCCATGGTTATATAACCTCATGTAAATACCACCACTCTAATAATCCATACACACATGATTATTTATCCATTCACCACACACAACCCACATCGCAATCATCCATAGAAAATACCATTAGCAATATCAACAATTAATAACATTAATATAAGAATCAATATTATTCCACAATCCATTAACACTTTTATCAATTATATCACATAACTATTTATCCAAATTCCCATTTCCCATGCCTGAATCACTAAGAATATTCAAAAATTCCCATGCGTCAACCCATTTATGAATTTCATGTTCCAAACCCAATTCATCTAGCATCTTCCTTATTAATCATATTTAGAAATTTTTCCATCTTAAGCCAAATGACCCTTTATCCATTATCCTCATAAAGACAAAATTATCCATAGTCTTTTATTAATCATCACATTAACCAATTAACATGTTCATCATGGGATCTACATACTCATAAGTCAATTTCATAATTTATATTTATGTTAACCATTTTCAAAAGGGTTGGAACACCCCTTGGGTCTCCCTAGATCAGTCAAGTCATCATCCATGCATCCCAAGGGGATTATGAGGGGTTTCATTTTTCATTTAGACACCAATTATATCAAATTTGGAAAATAAAACCAAGAACACAACAATGGGAGAACAAGAACACCACCACAAATGTAAAAATCTATATAATAACTATGGGATATAACCTATAGACCACATACCTTGAATATTTTGATAAAAACACTCCTAAACATGGTCTTAGGTCTAGATTCAACCACCTCTTAAATATTCACCCTAGATCCTAAATTAAAAAGAAGGGTTTTAGATATTCAGAAGAATATTTCCCAAGGTGAAAACCTTAATACATAAAAGAGAATGAAAGAGGAGATCATACTTACCTAGAGATTCGATTCACAACTTACAATACTCCAAATGACCTAGAGATGTAGGAGATAGATCCTTGGGAGTTCTTGGGAGCTTTGGTTCATCACAAGGGTAGGAGGAGATTAAATGAGAATCAAAATCAGGTGAGAACCTAAATATCATCAGTGGGAAAAACTGGAAATTCCCACTTTGTAAAGGGTGCATGGTTTGGTCTCATGGTTTTCCAAACCATGTGCTAACTGTGTGTAATGTCACTATCTCAAAACAACCATTTTGGTTCCCCCCTGAACTTTTTCACAAACCATGTCCAAACTATGCAACATGTACAAAATAGCCCGATTCACATTTATTTTATGACCCGAGCCCCTAAAACACACCCATGATTTCTCAAACACCCAGTGACCATTTAATAATCTAAAAATAAGAGATTGAAACCAAAAGTTAATAGAAAAAATTCATGTATGAATTTTGGTATCTTACAACCTCTCCATATTGTAATGGCTCATCCCCAAATCACTACTCCCATGAATCACCGAGTTTCCTAAGAAAAGAGATCAGGGCACTGGACCCACATATCCTATTCCCGCTCCCAAGTTTCTTGATAAATGTTTCTATGTTTCCATAAAACTTGAACTACGGGTGTAGTATTTCCCACTAAGATATTATCACTATGATCCACAATACAAACTGGAATCTCCTCAAATGAAACATCATCTTAAAGCTCTACATCCATGGAATTTATCACATGAGATGGATCAAGGTAATACTTCTAGAGGTATAAGACATAAAAAACATCGTGTATGCCACTATACATATATGTTAGTTTCAATCGATAAGCCACCAGTCAGATCCTCTCAACAATATCAAATGACCCCATATACATGGGTGCCAACTTGCTCTATTTGTAAATTATATGGGGAACCAAACATGGAGACACTCAAAGAAACACTCTATCACCCACTATAAACTCAAGAGGTATCTGACATCGATCTACATATGAATTACTCATACCCTAAGCCATTTTCATGAACTTATAAATCAAAAAAACCTTTTCTGATGTCTCCTACATGATACTCGGTTCTAACAACTCAGATATTCCAGGTTCTAATAAGAACAATGAATACCTACACGATCCCCCATGGATTTCCCCAAAAGGCACTATCTGAATCATAGCCTAAAAATAGTTATTGTTGGAAAACTAAAAAAGTAATAAATATTTTTCCCATGAACCACCAAAATAAAAAACACAAGATCTCAAAATATCCTCTAATACCTGAATTATATGCTTTGACTGCCCATCCACCTACAGGTGCTAGGACATAATGAAAAACACCTAGGTATCGAGGGCATTCTATAACCCCAACTAGAAGCACAATGTAACAAACATATCATGATCCAAAACTATTGTTCTTGACACACTATGAAACTATATCATCTTTAGAACATATAGTATACCCAACTGATCAACTTTGTAAGCCTCTTGGATCAACTTGAAATGGGACACTCTAGTCATCCAATCTAAAACTATCCAAACTACATCATTTTTTCAAGGTGTCCTTAGAATAACCTCTATAAAGTCCATCAATGCATCATACCACTTCCACTATAGAATGGTAAATGATTGTAACAAACCAATTGGGTACTGATTCTAGGACATCACTCGTTGACAGCTAAGTCATCGGGCCACAAAACCCGCAACCACCTTCTTCATTTCTGACCACCAATACATCCTACAATGATCATGATACATCTTAGTCAAACTAGGATTCACTACCCATTTTAATGTGTGAAACTTGTGCATAAAATCTTCCCACACACACACTGGCACAACCAAATGATAATGAACACTGACAATCCCATCATTACCAACAACCCAGCTAGAAGGTGGCTACCCACCACTAAGACTTCCCTTCATGTCCAAACACTGTGGATACTCTAGATGACTCTCCTCAAACTAGATAAAAAGAATACACTCAGCTGATATAGTCACAATAGTCATTTTTCAATGCCCATCCCACACCTCTAGGTACATCTCAGAAAAAAGAACATCATTCTCCACTCAGAGTTGGATTCCCAAAATTCTTGATTCCAAGTTTTTTGGCTTAGAGAATCTGACAAAATATTCCCTTTTCCTAATGTGTAAACCAAAACAAAATCAATGGATTCCAGGTACTCAACCAACCTTCAATACTGAAGATTAAAATCCCATTGGGAGAAGATGCACTTAAGACTTTTATAATTAGTGAACATTGTGAACCACTCACCTAACAAGTAATTCCTCCTACACTTTAATGCATAAACCACATTATATAGATAAAGATAATGAGTAGAGTAATGTAATTCATGAGGTCTCAAATATAATGACCCATATGCTACAAAACGATCATCTTTCATAAACAATTCCCCAATCTAGACACCAGATGCATCATAGAACAAGGTGTACCTCTAAACTGGTTTGGGTAGGATCAGGATTGGTGTGGTAATCAACCGCTTATTTAACTCATGGAAATCATACTCACATAACTCTAACTAATTGAACATAATTAAATTCCTGGTTAATCTTAAGGGTTCCAATTCCAAATGGGAGAAATCCCTAATGAACCTTCACTAATAGCTGACCAAACCTAGAAAACTCAAAACATATGACACATTCTTGGTCTACTCCCAAGATATCACAACATGAAATTTATATGGATCCACTGATAAACCTAACTCAGAAATGATGTGACCCATGAAATGAACTTTATTAATACAGAACTAACATTTTTATAGCTTGGTATAAAGCCTATGCCCTCTTAGTATACTTAGCACAATGTCAAGAAGTTTTACATGATCATCGAGAGTTCTTGAGAAAACCAATATGTCATCAAAAACGTCAACCATGAACTAATCTAGGTGTGGGTGGAATATCTATCTCATTGAGGATGTGAACATAGACAGTTTATTGTCAACCCGAACAACATCACTATAAACTCATAACACCCATACCTGATCTGAAAAGCTATCCTTAGTACATCAGAAGGTCTCACCCTCATTTAATGGTATCCCAATATCAAATTGATTTTGGATAACCTCGAGGAACCCTTCAGTTGGTCAAATAGGTCCTCAATTCTGGGAAGTGGGTACCTATTCCTAACCATCATTTGATTCAACTTTCTATATTCGACACATAGCCTCAAATATCCATCAACCTTCTTAGAGAATAGTATGGGAGACCCCAAGGTGATGTACGAGGTTGGATGAATCCATTTCTCTCTAACAATTCCATATAAACCTTACGTTTCTAGAGTTTTTCCGCCACTATTTGATATGGATGATTGAAAACTAGTTCTTCCCCTGGAAAAAACTCAATAATAAACTCAACATCCCAATCAGGTGGTAGCCCTGAGAAATCCTCAGGAAACACATCCTGAAATTGATCCACAATGGTATGGAAGGTTCATTGATCCTTTCCTCCTTCATCTAGCATAATAGAAGACACTTGGGCCATGATTTTTCCCATGTATTGGAAAAATGGCTCTGTACAGCCTAATTGAACTTCCCACTCACGACCAATGGACATTAGTGCCTCCATTGAGAGACGTGTACATTACCCAACATTAGTAACAATGAATATGGGATTGATATAGGACCAGCTACCCATACCCAAAATCAATTCAAAACCTGACTTCTTAAGGACAATCAGTTTCCATAGAAAATGATATCTTCAAACTTCCAAAGCATAACCCTAACACTGTCCGGTATCCTCAACTCTCACTCCCAAAAGAGTATCAATTAACATAACCCCGCACACAATTTCCTTGGTTTGTCCCAACATAAATATAAACTATGAAAAAATAAAATAAATCATAGAACATATGTAAAAAAAAAAGCACTAAAGAGTGTGGAGGCTACAAAAGTCATACATCAAATGATAGACAGTCCTGCCTCGCCCCCGCTAAGTATAGAGTAAATCACATGAAGCTGACATGCTCTTATTCCATGGGATCCTTCTTGAGTACCTTACACTACACTACCCTATTGGTATGTACACTATCTATCCCAAAGTCCCACATCCACCACCCATACCATTATAGAGTGTGGAGATCCAAATGCCTTCTTGTTACCATGTAAACGACCCCCCTCCCGCCTATACCCAACATCTGCCTATAAACCTCATTGTTTCCCAAAAACCACATGTTCTTACAGAACCATTGAACATGGCCCATTCCATCGCACACTCAACAATAGAATAGTGGTTAGGGACACTAGACACACATATTCTCTAACTTGACACACTACTAATAGAAGACCTTATCACCACCATGAGAGGCAAACCCCCTCTTTGGACTTCTCTGTGCACTTCCACCATGATATAAATTTCCAAAACGATGCTCCCTTACCTTGAAATATTCACTATTGGCCTGCCCAACTGGCACCAAAATTTTAATACCTAGATATCCCTTCAAGTTACCCTATGAGATAAGGTTCTAATCTAGTACCTCGAAATACCTTTTCAAAAGGAATTTGTTCACTTAGGACCTGATCTCGTGTCTCATCCCATCTTGGAAACATTTCACCACAGTTGCCTCTTCTATCGCTAATGGAAAAATGAAGTGCCAGAAATTAGTGAAACGACTAACATAATCCATCACTGACAGTTTCCCATGGGTCAAACTCAAACAATATGTAGCCTTCTCTTGCCTCAAGGTTTCTCAATAGAAGTTTTCAAGAAACTTCTCCTGAATATCTTTCCACATCATTCCTTTGGCCTACTTTTTTTGAACCATGATGTAACAACACTTTTTTTCCTGACCCCAACATATAGGCCACTAATTTACTCTCTTCTTAGAATGATTCAACAAATTATCAAAACTTTTCTAGATGGACTCTATCTAGAACTCAACTACCTCTATCCCACCCTCTCTCGTAATGGTCAGAGGGTGGTGTATTAAAAAATCCATGGTCAAATCGAACATACTCAATGCAACCCACCCTGGGTCCCATTCCATCATCTACATAAACTGATAAAATTTCTCACATAACTACTCTTCCCTATTATCTTTAGCCACCAGATCATCCTGATCAACTATTGGGGGATAATTTTCAGAAATTTCTTCTTATCGACCAATTGATACATGTATTCATGGTGGAATTTCTCTATAATTCTAAACATGAGATTTAGAACACATTATCATAAGCTTAAAAATTATTATAATATAAATCCTTCTACTGGTTACAATAACTCTTTTTATACACTACCTCAAACACTACCCTTGACCATCCCTATCAAGTTCCATGTCTAGTATGAGGTAACTATCTTGTACGGTCACAAGTATTACCTTAGACGACATTAGTTAACCATTATTCAATGTTTTTTTCCATTTTACCATTTTCATAATTTTATTAGACACCATTTACTTTTAATTTCTTTAAAAAGGTAAAATTCATCTCATCTTTTATAATAGACACCCCCATCCCATGTAAGAATACAATGATTCATGTATCCTATATACTTTGGTGCCTATAATTATGTGTGAATGTAAAACTACATTTTCTAGTGGACATTAGAAAAACATCATAAAATTGTCACATTAGATAACATGTGCATCACCCACTGATGAAATATCATCAATTGTAACAATGCATAACAAGAAAAAAAATTCCCACCCTAAATGATTTGTGGTTTCCCTCATATGTGTGTTAACTACTCCAAGGACCGAGCTCATTACCAATGACTAACACCTTCCTATCCTCCTATCTACAATCCCAGAATAGTATTTCATAGAAAAGACCAACTCTAATACCAATTTGTAACATCCCCAACCCGGAGGCCACTAAACCGATTCCCCTAACCATATTGCAACATGACCTCAGGCGCGCCTCCCCGTATGCCATAGGTTGTCAACTAACAGGGAGAGTCTACAATTCATGTGGGGATATTATACACTCGTAACTAGAGTAAGCCACAATAGAAAATAACTAGAATAGAAGAAAAAATATAGAATAACCAATGAACATGCTTAAACAACCATCTCCCAAAACTGGGTACAAATCACCACAAATAGTAAATATGTCATGCCATGCTATAGTGCCAAGTGAACAAAACCCAATATATAGAAAAAAACAGAATCCACATATATTTTTGCCTCCAAGTCTAGAACTGTATCCATGCACATCAGAAATCTGACTCAATTTCCTAGCACATGGCATTTTCCCTTTTACTGACCTACAACCATGAAATATTATTGGGTTCCCAATGACGACCCAAGAAGAGTGTGAGTACAACTCAGAAAGAAACCACCAATGGTGTCTTCAAAATATCGAATCTAAAAATACGTTGAATGGAAGTACTAAATAATGACAAGTAAATAAAGATAGTTTGGGTAGCCATTAGTTACAGAGTTCCCCTATGTTATCCCATTTTTAAATCTAGGTTCATTACATATAACAAATTCAGTTCTTAAATCACTCTCATTTTGAGTTTAATGTATTTGGAATATTTATCAATCACAATATATATGGTAAAGTCAAGTCCCTATATCATTAGAGGAAAACACATCACGACAACCACATTTTCCTCACATCGAAGCTTCAATATGGGTGGAATTCGACCATTAGGGGAATAAATTTTCATCCCCTTACCTAAACCATGAATTGATGGGTGTAGTTTAGAGTTTCAATCCAACTTGACTCATGGGCATAGAAACTCATGTAAATAAATTACTATACCAAGCCATGTGAACAAGATTATTTATCAATTCACTATAAAGAAACCACATCATAATCATCAATAGCCAATACCATTAGCAATATCATCAATCAATAGTACTGATATGGGAATCAAAATTATGCCATAATCCATTAACACATTTATCATTTATATCACCTAACCATTTATTTGAATTCCCATTTCCCATGCCTAACTCACTAATCATATTAAAAAATCCCCATGCATCAAACCATTTATGCATTTCATGAGGAAAACAAAATTCATTTGGTACATTCCCATTAATCATATTTAGAACATTTTCATGACATTCCAAATAACCCCTTAGGCATTATCATCATCTAGACATAACTACCCATTGTCCATTACTAATCACCCCATTAACTAATTTATATGTTCATCATGGGCTCTATATACTCATAAGTCATTTTCACACTTTATATTTACGTTAACCACATTTGAGAGGGCCGACACACCCCATGGGTGGACCCAGATCGGTCAAGTCATTATCCAAACATCTCATGGGGATCATGAGGGGATCAATTGTTCATTTATAATTCCATTATATCAAATATCACAAACATCACCAAGAACAAAATAAGGGGAGAACAAGAATACAACATCACATGCACAAATCTATATAGAAACTATGGTATATAACTTGTAGACTAACTACCTCAAATATAATGATGAAATCACTCCTAAACATGGTCTCAGGTTAGGATTCAACTAACTCTTTAAGCTTCAACCTTGATACCACTATAAAAATAAGGGTTTTAGAGATTCGGTAGAAGATTTCCAAAGGTGAAAACCCTAATCTAGAAAAGAGAAGGAAGTAGGATATTAGACTTTCCCAGGGATTTGATCTACAACTGATGGCACTCCAAATAGCCTAGAGACAAAGGAGATCGATCCCTAGGAGATCTTGGGATCATTTTTTTGTCACAAGATCTAGAGGAGAATAAATGGGATGAAAATCATGTGAGAAACTAAAAATTTTGATGGGAAAACTGTAAATTAATAATTTTTAAAAGGCACGTGGTTTGGCCCCACAGATTTATAAACTATGTAGAATCCATTTTACTACCTCTATCCTAGAGTATTTGAGTCCCACAGTTACCTGAGGAGGGAAGTACATTTTGAAAAACGGTGTGCCAACTGTGGAGAATACCATTGTCTCAAACTGCACAGTTTGGATCTCCCCTCACACGATTTTCACTAATCATGAGAAAAAAATGAAACATGAACAAAATGGCCTGACTCCCATATATTTTATGTCCTGATACCCCAGAACATCCTCGAGCTTCCTCGTAAACCTAGTGAACATTTAATTAACCAAAAAAAGATATTAAAACCAAAATTTATACAAATACATACCTCCACGAAGACCACGATATTATAGTGGTCATTAGTCCATAATCTCCAAAATTATAATCATGATATAATAATAATTATTATAAATCAATCAAAAATTTAAATCCATTCATTAAATATGGATATCTAAAATGAACTACGCTATAATTATGGAGATAGTAAGCCTTATTAACACATGAGTACCATTTTCATTTTTCAACGATCATTATGGAAAGAAGGTAAGTATTATTTTATATTTAAAAATTAATAATAATATCATTAATATCATATTAATAATTTAAATATAATTATATATATCATCCATATGATTAGAAATGAATCTCATCACTTTTTAGAGGTGATAGTTCATACGTACGCTCGAAGGAAGTTATCATTCTCATGTGCATGAAATGTATGAAGATAATTGATTTATAATTCTCTTATAATGATAAATATTTCTTGAATATAATATATTAAAATTAATTAAATCATTTTAACTTATCTTGAAAGACGGTAATGGGAAATTAATTAAACCGGTTCGTGGAGGTGACAATTCACACTTACACACAAACGATTAATCCATTTACCATTTTATGGAATCTGAAATAGATTTAGGCACTGATATTAACATAATAAAATCTTACTATATTTATTATATGGTAGTTATTATCTCATCATGTTTTTAAAATATTCTAATGAAGTAGAAGAAGAAATAGAAGATAAATACTTAATTAAAACAATACCTCTTCTTTAGACAAACTCCTTTGATTAACACCTTAACAACTCTAAGGTGATTCTTATACCTAAAATTAGAGCTTTATAATGTGGATAGGAACTTGAGGAAGGTATTTTGGAAGATATTGGACAAACCAAATTGGGTTTGAAGTGTGAATGAATGATAAGAAGTGGTTCCCTTTTACAAGGGAGGGGAGGGGCACTCTTGGAATTTCTCAGAGTATTAAATTAATAAGTATTAATTTTATATTACAAATGGATCCAAATTGAGTTATCTATAAGATAGTACGATTATGGGTCAAAATAAAATCATCCAATGAAAATTATATAAGTTTTAAATATTTTTTTAATCCGTATCTTTTTGTTTTAACACTTATTTTACCATTTTAAATGTAATTGTGTTATCTTGTAATTTATATTTTGAGGGTTAATATAATTACTATAACATGAAAAATGACCAAGAAAAAAATAATTTATTTCATTTTAATGCATAAAAAAATTATTTTTCTGAATTATTTTTTTTTATAAATTTTGGATCATTTAATAAAATATTATTTCTTTTAAAATATCATTAATGTCAATTTTAACACTATTCATTATTTGAATTTCTATAAACATAATAACAACCTGATATATTTAAAACAACTCTTTTAATACATTAATAACTTTTCAAAGTCATCATAAAGTTTTTGGATGAAATTTATTCACTAAAATATTATATATATTTTTATATTTTTAATAAAATTTATTTTATTTTTTCATTAATTAAGAAATTATTGCATCATCATTGTGTCACCATTGAATTTATTAATTTATTTCCAAAAAATTAAAAATAAATTATGATGATGTAGGTAAAAATTTTATATTTATAAATACTATTTATAGTCTAATGGATCCCCTAAATAACCCCATAATAAAAATAATTTTCTTATTAAAAACATGCGTGTGAAAAAA
This sequence comes from Viscum album, assembly GCA_963277665.1. Lineage (NCBI taxonomy): Eukaryota > Viridiplantae > Streptophyta > Magnoliopsida > Santalales > Viscaceae > Viscum > Viscum album. The sequence continues at coordinate 1,348,482,519 of OY728153.1, read as the reverse complement.
AATTCATCTCTTTGAATATCATATTATAAATGTCTTACTCACAAACAATTGTATTCTAGAGAATATAAATTTGACTCGAGGATTCTGGTGGTCGATGAAAACTTATCCAATTAAATTAGTACAAGTTCTAGGATAATGTTACATTAGTTATAATATTATTTTTTCCCTTTAATTACTTGATTTTCCCTTGACTCTGTTAATAAAAATATCACTTATGTTAGTATTCATAATGAACAAAAATAAAAGGAATATATTTAGATAATTTGGAATAACTAATTATGAATATGGAATCCATTTTTATAAATTTAAAACAATTAATTGTCATAAATTATTGAAAAATTTATCTCGTTGATAGAACGAGAAAATGAATAAAAAAATCCTTCAAAAGTTCACAAAGTTTTTATATCCAAATTCAATGTGAAATTAATTAAAATTACCTAAATTTTCTTAAATGATAAAAAATAATCTAATTATACCTTAATACCACTCAAAAATATAATTTTTCACTATAATTAAATATCATGAAAAAGTTGTTTTCAATTAAATGCATTATTTTTTTACTATTAACAAAAAATGGATATTATTAGAAAAATACCAAAAAATCAGTCGATTTAAATTTTCATACTAAAATTTAAAATAATAATTTTTTTTCAAATATAACTTATAAAATATTCAAAAACAAGATTTAAAATATGTGTGCCATGAAAAGGTGTAAAAACTGCCTTTTTAGGAAAATACTCCCTTTATCTATAAAATTGAATTTTTTCTCATATCATGTGCAGAAAATAAATAGGATAAATTTTAAACATTATATTGAATATTATATATATATATATATTTCATTAATCCGTAATAGTGATTTTTTTATAAACACACTAATTTGAATTTAAAATATTGTCTCAAAAAAAATTTCCTTTTATTTTAAAAATAGTTTTACATTCATTTATAATTAATTGGTAACCAAATAAGTAATTATGTGTAAAAACATTTTCATAAATTTGTTAATACTATTCATACCCCCCCATACTAACAACTAGGTTATAACGTTACAATTTAAATAATAATATCTGGTTGTTCGTTTAAGCATGTTGTGGCATATCATGTATGCTATCGAGCATAGTTTTATTTTTAAAAAATAGGAATTTTACAATATGGATTTAAATAATTTATTTAAGACTTCAATTTAGGTCATCATACTTGGGTTGATTTCATAAGACTCTATAGAAAAATATAATACACCATGGTATTTCATAAGACATCAAGTTTAAATAATATATAATAGTTATTTTGTAATATAACTCATTTCATGTGGCATGATATTTTTATAAGGTATGGTATTTTTGAAGGAATTAAAATTTTCATAAGATATTAGGTTTTAGTAATACACTGATACTTAATAAGATAACATAATCTCATATGATATCTTACTATTTAAAAATATTGAGAATCTAGAATTGAGTATTCTGAAGGAAATTAGGTCAGATGATAGAAGACCTATTCTTTAATGATTTAAACCTGAAAATAAGTGTTTATGACTCAATACATGATCGAAGAATAAATAACTAATGAGTAATCTATATTTTGAGAGTTATGCACTATAAAAGAGGTGTTATATACCAATGATGCATGATTCCATGCATACATGGATGGAGAATTCAAAAAACATTAAATGTGTGAATATAATGGAAAAATAATATGGTGATATATAAATATCACATGGGAAATAAAGCACTTGAGACTTAAATAGAATTAAAAAGTAATACATTTCCCATATTTTTAAGAAGAATTTAATGGGAAGAGCCTATCATAAATTTTAGAGTTTATATATAAAAAATGTTGAAATAATATTAATTGGATAAATATAAAAAGGTGATGTTGGGAAAAAATTATAGGTACCTTTCAAAATTTCTATTACTCTGTCAAAACTCTTTCACATAAAAGAATAAAATAAAAAACTGATACTTCTACTATTATATGAACTTCCAACTATTAAACAAGAATAATATAATGAATCTTGTAGAATCCACACATTGAATAATAAGAATAAAGAGACTTTAATATCCTTTTATATATAATCAATTGATATGAGAATAGAATAATATTTTTGTTTTTGATAATAATTTTTTTATAAATCTTGAAAGAAGAAGATGATATAATATAGTTGGATATATATATATTCATCATTTTCATAGTGAATAATAATAAGAACATGAAAACACAGTAGTTGATCTTATCTTATCAGGTGAAAACCCATTCACTAGTTCCTAGAAGGATCCTTAAATTGTTGGTGGTACAAGTATAAAGAACATTTTCATCCAGTCAGGAGGACTAATTTTTGTAATATATCATAGATTATGTGATGTGGTCATTGGGAAGTGGATAATTCCTTCCTTTGGGATTTTGACGTGTTGAACACCACTTTTTGTTGTGTTTTATTTTTTTAATGCGTGTTAATATGTGAAGAAGAATAATATCATGGAATATAGGAGTATTTTACAAGAATGTTGATGAAGGTTTGAGATCCCAATTAAAGAAATAAAATTTATAAGTTTCATGATAGTTTAGGTATAGCATTGATGATTGTAAGATTGGATGGTACCATGATTCACATGTTAAAGGAAAATATGTGATAATGTTTCCACTATTTATATAGAAAAGAAGTAATTTCATTAGTTTTACATCCTTGTAAATTATTAAGATCACATGAAAAAATATTTGGACGAATTTGGAATCGAGTTTGATGATTGTTGGACTCCTTCTATTTTCTAAAGAACGTGCTATTAATGATTGATGAAAGAACATGTTTAAAAAATATAAAAGAATAAGAAAATTAGAGGAAATGAAAAATGTTAGATATTATTAATTATAAGTTGAGGATATGGGTAATTTTAAGAGTATTTGAGGCATTGGCATATTTTATGAGGATCACTAAACATTTTGGGTCACTATTGACCACCATATTGGATCTTTCCTCAAAAGATCGATGAGGATAATGGACATATGAAAACAACCAGGTGGGGTGTACACGTGAGTTTCATGCATAGGAAGAGTAGGGGATAACCACTCAATAGGATAGAGTGGTATGCGTGTGTGATGAATGCAACCCAGATTGGACCTAGATACATCTCTATGATTTCAATGCCACCTGGAGGCTAATAAAAAATAGTGGAGTGCAATTGAATGTAGGATGTGGTAATTTGGAAACATGGGTGTTGTTCTCAAATTTTAAAACACATATAAAAATGAAAACTATCCAATCAAATAAACCCACACCATTTCGTAAAGATAATATCATCTTAAGACTTCCATATTCATGGTTCATATATATATAAGTAATAAACCACTTGAATTATATAAATTGACCGCACATACATCTGCTAAACATCCCAAAAGATGAGTTGTGAGTCAATTATATGTGATTCTACAAGAAAAACACGGATTTAATTGCCTAAAAAATAATTGACCAATCATAAAAATAGCCAACCACATGAGAAGATAACATATAATGAGTATTTCAAAGCGTTTGTTTGAAATAAACTCAATCCTAAATGATACCAACCAGATGAGTTGAGTTGAAACAGACTATCAGCTACACGGTAGGTCAAGTGACTATGTATTTCACATGGTAGATGGAAGAACCACATGAAGGGTAGATGAACTGATTGTCATAAGAGAGTAAAACTGACCACATTTGGAAGGACCTGATAGTAATATCTTGAACATACCATATGAGATACATTATACTGATCTTGTGTGAGTTGATATGACTCACCATGTGTTGTGATGAAAATAACATCATGAGGGCTGACCTACCACTACAAGAACATATGATGTGATGACTGACCATGAGCCAGTGAAACAATAGTAAGTTGAATTTCATAAGTGAATCCAAAATTTCAAGAAATTTATAGGAGAGTTTCAAACATATTTATATACATGCAGTTACAATTTCGTTTATGTAATCTAAAATGGTATTTTTTTAGAGATTGGACGGTGTTTCTAATATGGAAGATTATAAGAGATATGTATTCCAAGATCATCATGGTTTAAAGATATTGTGTTATCATGTGTGAATTATATAGGTTTTAGACTATGAAGGAGGTTCCATGATCATATTTTTATTATGCACATATGGAAGATTTTGTTGGATTATAATAATGATGAAGGATTTCATGGGGAGTTTATAGGAAACAAATGTTATTCCATTTTCACAATATATACAAACATTTAATTAAAATATTAATTCCTGTAACACCCCAATATTCCACAATATATTTCCCTTTTAATAATTCAATAGCTTGCATTGTACACAACTTTGAGATTCTAACACACCACGACCAATCAAACCAGACATTATGAATAGTAATACCCACTTTTTGAAATTTTATAAATTTAATTTTTTAAAATGGACTTAAATTTTGAATTTATAATATCAAAATTATCTTATGATGAATTTTTGGTATTTTTATAAAAACATTCCATTTTTGGTGAATAGTGAAAAACACTACGTTATTGGTTAAAACTGGATTTTTTATTTAAATAATTATTTATTTTATTTAAATTTATTTTAGGAAAAAATAGATACATAATATCTATATAAGTTCAATTTAATTCATTGGTGTCAATTTATAATATGTTTAGATATATTAAAATTTTATTGAACATTTCACCGTCTTTTACCATCCTCCTAGGTGCATTTGAAAATTTGCACAAAACATAATTTTACTACTTTTGTGAATTGAATTTCACAAATACAAGACTCACGATTGATATTAGTAAGTAAAATGTGGTTCAATAAGATGAAAATAATTTTTGGTGAATAATAGCTTTTGATTTTTATTTACCACTGTTAAAAGTAAATAGGGTAATTAAGGGAAAAAATGATATCATAATTACTCTAACACATGTTCTAATTCTATTGGATAAGTATAATTCGACCAAAAACAAACTTAGGAATAAAATATGACCCCCTCTGCTCCACTTGTATTAGATTAAGACATTTATTAATATTTTATTTAAAGAAGCATTTAAAGAGTTAAATTCAAAGCTTAATAACTAAACCATTTTTAATATAGAGATACACACAATATAAATTCGACAATAAATATTAATTATAAAGAAAAAAATATTTCCCACATAATGGTATTTTATATATAATTTTTATACATTAAATAAATTAATTAATTTATGACACAATGATGATGCAGTAATTACCTTACTAATAAAATATTATTACAAATATCCAAATAAATGAAAATTGAGACAACTCATGAATTAAACTAATTTTCTAGCTTAATATGAAATTTCAGGGTTGGTTAAATAATTTTCATTTGAAGTGATAAAGTTTTAATAGCTTTTATAAATATCAAATACTATATATTGTCAAAATTGACATAATTGAGTTTAAAAAAATACAGTATTATTAATTTATATAATATTCATAAAAATATAAGGTTAAGTCAAGTGACTTATATAAGGTTATATATATTACTAATGAATAACTTGGTGTTCTATTGGAAGTTTATAGTATGTTTATTAACCATATAATATAAAAAAACAAAGAGATATGGTAAATGTCAAACTATTTAACTAAGAGTTAAATGTAATTTATAATGTTAAAATGGTGACCTAAACCTTTCTAAAACCTATTGGTCGAGAGTTTTATGACCCATCCCAACCTTAGTCTCTAAAGAAATCATTTTGGAGCCATTAGAAAGAGAAATTTTTTTTATTATAAAATAATATTTAAATCTTTTCATAAAGTTACCCTCACCTCTCTTATAAAAGGGCACTTCTCCTTCTCTCAAAATCACACCTCTAAAGCCATTTTGATCTGCAAACCTCTGCCCACATATCCTCCCAGCTTTCCTCCCTTCATCCTTGAGGCCTTTCTCTGGTCATAAATCCAACCTAAGGATCACTTTTGATCAAATCGAAAGGAAGAACCTGAATAAGAGGTAAATATTTCATCACCTCTTTCAAGTTATTTTCTTCTTCCAATTCCTATTTATTTGTGTTTTCAATTATAAAATAATAACTCTAGTATATTCTATATACTGTGATGTTATTATAAAAATGTTACAACCATATTCATTATTCTATCCATCAAATTAATGAAAAAGTCACCATACGTGCATACGTATGGATTACCGTCTCCACACTGTAGTGTAGTTTTTTAATCAAACACTTCATTATTTGGATGGGTATATTAATGAGTATAACTGATGTAAATAATATATATAAAATTTTAATTATTCTTTATATATGATATAACATCTTATTTCATATGATTTCACCATCAATATAATGATATTGTCGGTCGTGCGTACGTACAGATTGCTGTCTCCAGGAACACGGTGAGATTCATTCCACATCGTAATCATTCAAGAATAACATTCATTTTATGATTAAAAATAATGTTTAAGAACATAATATATTTCCGTATATGAATAAAATACATCATATCCAAAACAAACATGGCTTACATTACCGATCATATAAAGGAAAACATATTAGTTAACACCTGAAACGAATATGTTACTAAAATATTAATAACAAATAAATATTAAAGGATAATATATAATATCTTATTTATGTATTTAGTTTTTTTATAATTTAATAAAAATGATTTAACTATTATACAGGAGGTTAACGTACCCTCAAACAAGGAAAATTACAAGGTAAGGTTTAATTTCACAATCTCTTTATTATCTGAAGTTGTTTTTAAGTAAGTATCTATCAGGAATTCTTTATCATCCACAACCATATTTTCTTAAAAAATGTATTTCAAAACATTTTTACTATTTACTGGAAAATCGGTTAAAGTCATTTATCCCCTTATTTGACCCTATATGTTTTGAAAGGAATCTTTTCGTCGTTTTCAAAACAAGGTACTTTATGACCTTTTCGACAAAATTCAGGTAAGAATTTTTTTTAACTTATTTGGTGAGTGCAGATTTTTTCTGCCATTATAACGTCATAGAAGCTTCCCATACAAGATTATAAGAATATTTTCAAAATAAATGTTTTCTTTCATAATTATGTGACTCTTAAATGGTTTCAAAATAGATAGATGTATTATTTTCAAATAGTTTTCATTTCATCTATTTCAACATCATTTGATGGATTTTAAACTTGTTAGTAGTTGAATTATTATGGTAAAAATCATCAATATTGTATTGAAAGTTTTGTTATATGTTTGACTGTAGATGTGTTATTTTTATACCATTCATGGTTTATGATTAAAGTATTGACATTTCGTATGCTAGTTTTAATATGAATGTTTATGTTATGTTTCAACATTTTCATATGAGGAATATATTAGACTTACTATGTGACGGGTGGAGCCCTCTTGTAACAACTAGGTCCCACCGACCAGTTCCCCGCAGACATGTGGTCCCCACCCTGGGGCCCACCCACGTGCCCAAATAGGTCATCAGACTAATGAATGCCCCACATTCCAACACATGTCCTTTTCAGTGTGCTTTGTCCTCACTCACACACACCACGAGAAACTTGCCAGAAGGTCACCCATCCTAATCACTACTCCAGGCCAAACATGCTTAACTGTGGAGTTCTAATCAGGTAGGCTGTTGAAAAGGAAGGTTCACCATGTTGACATGAGTTAAATCACTTAGTCATTTAACCCTTTTTCATTTTGAGGTGTTACAATCACTCCCCCCCATGTGCCCAAACGGGTCATCTGACTAATGACTGCCCCACATGCCAACACATGTCCTTTTTAGTGTGCTTTGTCCTCACTCACACACACCACGGGAAACTTCCCAGAAGGTCACCCATCTTGATCACTATTCCAGGCCAAACATGCTTAATTGTGGAGTTCTAATTAGGTAGGCTCTTGAAAAAGAAGGTGGACTATGTTGACATGAGTCATATCACTTAGTCATTTAACCCTTTATCATTTTGAGGTGTTACAATAACCCCCCCCCCCCTCACATGCCCAAACGGGTCATTTGACTAATGACTGCCCCACATGCCAACACATGTCCTTTTCAGTGTGCTTTGTCCTCACTCACACACACCATGGGAAACTTCCCAGAAGGTCACCCATCCTGATCACTACTCTAGGCCAAACATGCTTAACTATGGAGTTCTAATCAGGTAGGCTCTTGAAAAGGAAGGTGCACCATGTTGACATAAGTCATATCACTTAGTCATTTAACCCTTTATCTTTTTGAGGTGTTACAATCACCCCCCTATAGAGCACAACGTCCCTATTGTGGGCCCTAACATCTCAACCCAGGAAGGTGCATCATGTTCACCATGCCTAATGTTTATGTTATCTTCTGCTATATTTCTTACCCTTACTGAGCGTTTGAGCTCACACCTTTTTTATGTTTCATTTTCTCAGGATATGAAGAAGTTAGTTATGAGTGACTTTCATGCGTAATCTAGGAGACTTGGATGATTCTAATGGAACAAATTAGTGTTGTATTTATTTTCTAGTTGAAATGTTGAACTTATGTATATATCTTGTTTCCAATAATACTAAACTGATCGGTATTTCATGACATGATTCCTCGTATCATTCCAATGTTATGTAATAATGCACCAACTTTGGGTAATTGGGATCGGGGCATTATAGTTGTTATTATAGGATGTTTAGTACAAACCTTGGAAACTAGATTTTGAAAAACTCTGATTAGAGCACATTACCGAAAGATAGACATTGGTGATTAGTATAGAATAACTTCCTAGAATTTTGGTACTGTAGAGATTTTGTGAGTTTTCCAATAAATACATCCCTATCTGGATATGAGTAGATAGAGGCGGCTCTGGTATAGATGTACCTAGGGGTAAAACCCAAAAACACCACTTAAAGCTAGACTCGAATGGGAACTAGTGCACGACAATGGGCCTTGATGCTCTCTTGGTAATGAAACTTTCGAGGGATATGCTTAGGATAATTATCATTTTCTTTACAAACCATTATGAATGGTTTTTAGTATATACTTCCTCAATGAAAACATTTTTAGGATTATGGATTATATCCATAAACTATTCAATTTATGTTAATTGTTTTAGAAGTTTGGAATTATGTATAACGATTCATAAACTAATCTAGTGTATTCCATTGTTTAGAAATGACGCCAAGTTGAAGGAATGGAAACCATATTAACCCACATAATTCATGTGGGTATTACCCTCCTATTGAAGATAATTATAGGGGATCTGGTGATGCAATTGGTGCTGATCAGTTTATCACCATACTGGGACACCTAACAAAGGTTATGAATAATAAACTTACTTCTATGGAGCACCCTGATCTCCAATGTGGAGGATCAATATTAGACCGCTTCATGAGGCAACAACCACCAACATTCAATGGGTCTATAAATCCATTTTTAGCTGAACAATGGATACGTTCCTCAGAGGAAATATTTTAGGCTTTGGGGAGTAGCAAAAAGGAAAAAGTTGTCATGGCTGTTTATCACCTCACTGGAGATGGAGATCAATGGTGGTCATTAATTCAAAACACAAAGTATGATGAAGAAGTATCAAGTATGAAATGGAGGGAGTTTAAATATATTTTCTTAGAAAAATAGTTTCCTCGTGACCATCGAGTAGATATGGAAAGACAATTTCTGAGTCTGAGAGAAAAGGATGATGAGAATATCACAAATTATAAAGCTAACTTCACAAGGTTAGCAATGCATGCTACATATTATATACATAACCCAATAAGTAATATTTATCATTTCTTTGATGGGTTAAAACCATTTATTCGTCGAGCATTAGTATTACAATCCTTCTCATCGTATGAAGATATTGTCTCATGTTTTATCAAGATAGAAAAGGAATTATATAAGCCTTACAAAATTAAAGAAAAAAAAGAGAAGAAGAGATCTACTGAACACTCTGGGAAAGGAAATAAGGAAACATGGAAGAAGGGGGGAGTTGAATTTCCACCCTGTGATAATTGTGGAAGGAAGCACCTTGGTGCCTGTCTAAAAGGAAAAGGATTATGCTAAAAATGTGGACAAAAAATCCATCTTTCTAGTGATTGTAAGGGGAATAAATAATCTACCAATGTTCAGTGTTACAATTGCAGGGAGATGGGACATTATGGAAATGAATTTCCTAAGCATCAGAAAAATTTACCTTAGAAAAGGCCAAAGGATCAAGGCCAAGCTTATGCAATCACTACTGCTAATGTTGAAGCTCTCAAAGACATGGTGGCAGGTAATATAATGGTTTTCTAAAGTTTAGCCAATACTTTATTTGATTTTGGATCATTACATTATTTTATATCTTCCTAGTTTTCTAAGAAAATTATATATTTCCAATTTGATTTAATAAGGTATTTGTCAGTCAAAAAACTTAAGGGAAGTATCATTACCACAATGATTTGTGAAATAGTCCCCATTAAGGCATATAAAAGATATTTATCTGCTAATCTAATCATCAAACCCAAGATTGAATTTGATATAATCCTCATTATGAATTGGATTTTAGACCATGATGCGAAAATTTATTGTAAGAACGAGGTTACAATTCTCGATGATGATAATGAGTACCATATCATTAGAGTAGAAACATCACCATTTGAATCTTATCTAGATCAACCCCTAGTAGATCTAAAAAGTTTAATCATTGGGGAGGATGAGAATGAAATAATTATGGGTGAGGAAATGAATGTTTGAATAGATACATACCTATTGTTCAAGAATATGTTGATGTGTTTCCAGAAGTTTTACCCGGACATCCTTCAGAACGAGAAATTGAGTTCTCCATTGATTTAATTCCTGGTTCAAGGACCATATCGAAGACCACTTATAGAATGGACAATTTGGAATTAGTGTAATTAAAGAAAAAACTATAGGAATTGTGTAACAATTGGTTTATTCACCATAGTGTTTCTCCATGGGGAGGCCATGTCCTTTTGGTTAAGAATAATGATATATCTATGAGGTTGTGCATTGACTATAGGGAGATCAATGCTATAAAAATAAAGAACAAGTATCCCCCACCTCACATTTATGATTTATTCGACCAACTTCATGGAGCTCAATATTTTTCAAAGATTGACCTTCGATTGGGATATTATTAGGTTTTTGTGAAGAAGGAAGAAATTCTGAAAACAACATTTCGAACCAAGTACAAGCATTATGAGTTTGTAGTAATGCCTTTTGTATTGACTAATGCACCATCTATATTCATTTATCTAATGAATAGATTTTTTAAATAATATATTGATGACTTTGTAGTGGTATTTATTGATGATATCTTGGTATACTCTGAAATCTACGAAGATCATGAAAATCACTTGCGCATTATTCTAAAGACTCTTAAAAGAAAATAATTATATGGGATGTTTAGCAAGTTTGAATTCCAGATATAGGAGATTTATTTTCATGATTATATTTTCTCTAATGATATAATCTTTGTTGATTTTTCAAAGACCAAGGCAGTCCAATATTTTCCAGCACTGGCGAGTAAACCTGAGGTATGCAGTTTTATTGGTTTAATAGGTTATTATCGATGTTTCATCCAGAATTCTTCCTAGTTGGCTAACCAATTAACCAAGTTCACATGTAAAGGGGTTAAATTTGTTTTGAAAAAAGGGTGTGAAGAATGTTTTTAAGAACTTAATAGAATATCAGGAAGTGCTCCAATCTTGACACTACTATCGGGGAATGATGGTTTTGTTATTTATAATGATGCTTCAAAGAAAGGGCTTGGTTGTGTCTTTATGCAGAATGATAGAGTTATTACTTATGCATCATGATAGATAAAAATTCATGAGAAAAACTATCCTACTAATGATCTTGAGTTAGCAGCCGTAATCTTTTCTCTGAAAATATAGAGAAACTATCTCTATAGTGAAAAATTTGTGATTTATACTGATCACAAGAGTTTGAAATATATTTTCTCATAGAAATAAGTCAACATGAGGAATAGAAGATTGATTCAACTACTCAAGGATTATGATTGCACTCTACACTACCACTCGGGGAAGGAAAATAAGGTGGCTGATGCTTTGATTAGAAAGGACTATGGAGTTTTGAAAAAGATGATATTTGAAAGGGATCCTATTTTCATGGATCTAGTAAATATGGATATGAGAATAACCATGGAAGGTGAAACATAAATACATTTTCAAATGGATGAAAAACCATCTTTAATAGAAAAGATAAAGAGTTCTTAGATTTATGATGAGGATTTTAAAAAGAAGATTAAAGTATCCAATGATGAGCGATTGAGTGAATTTGTATATCAAGATGGAATTTTGAAATTTGGGAAGAGACATTGTGTTCCTAACATACCTGATCTAAAAATTGGATTGTTGGATGATGTTCATAGCTCTAATTTCTTTATAAACCCTTGGAGTACCAATATTTATATAGATTTTGTGGAATATTTTTGGTGGGACAACATAAAGAGGGAGATTGTAGATTTTGTGTCAAGATGTATAGTTTGTCAACAGGTGAAATATGGAAGGAAAAAACTTGGAGGATTCATGCAACCTCTTCCCATAACTGAGTGGAAATGAGATAATTTTATGATGGACTTTGTAATGGGGCTACTAAATACTCCTTGAAGGAATGGTGCAATATGGGTCATTGTTGATCGTCTTACCAATTCAGCACATTTTATTGCTATAAGTGAATATTTACTACTTGAATGTGTATAAAGAATATATATTAATGAAGTTGTAAGACTTCATAGAGTACCTTTATAGATTGTTTCAGATTTTGATCCCTATTTTACATCAATATTCTAGAAATTTATTCAAAAATCCCTGGATACTGAACTTCGTTTGAGCACTGCCTACCACCCTCCAACTGATGGACAATCAGAACAGACTATTCAAACCTTAGAAGACATGTTGAGATCATTCTCACTTGACTTTCAAGGTATGTGGGATCAATATTTACCTCTGGTGTAATTTTCCTATAACAATAGATTCCATTCAAGTATTCAGATGACATCATATAAAGCGTTATGTGGAAAGAGATGCCACACACCAACTTGTTGGGATGATGTTGGTGAAAGAAAACTCATAGGCCTAGAACTTTTTGAGGAATCAATGGAAAAAGTTAAGATTATCCAAACCCACATCAAAGCAGCACAAATTAGGAAAAAAATCTATGCCGGTAACCGAAGGAAGGATTTTGAATTTCAAGTAGGATACCATGTTTTCATGAAGGTATCTCTATGGAAGGGTGTTATATGTTTCTGTAAGAAGGGTAAATTGAGTCTGAGGTACATCATACCTTTCTAAATTTTATAATGAATTGGATTTGTAGCTTATCGTTGGGAAATTCCTCCAAGTCTCTCCAAAGTTCATGATTTGTTCCACGTATCACTGTTGAGAAAATACAAGCCTGACATAATACATGAACTCACCTATAAAAAAATTAGAACTAGAACCCGATCTTTATTATTGTGAAGATCCTATCAGGATTCTTGACACAAGAGAACAAGTTTTGAGAAACCAGATGTCCAGTCTAGTGAAATATCTATGGAGAAAAATCATAAGATATAAGAGGAAACTTGGGAACCATAGGAACTTATGATGAAGAACCACCTGAATCTTTCTGTGCGGTAGTATTCTAGAAATTTTGAGGATGAAATTATTTTAAGTAGGGAATAATGTAACACCCCAAGCTTCCATGATACGTTTTCCTTTGAATAATGAAATAGCTTTCATTGTACGCAACTTTGAGATTTTAACACACCACGACCAATCAAAATAGCCATTATGAATACTAATAACCACTTTTTTGAAATTTTATAAATTTTATTTTTCAAAATGGACTTCATTTTTGAATTTGGAATATCAAAATTATCTTAGGGTGAATTTTTGGTATGTTTATGAAAACTTTCAATTTTTGATGAATAGTGAAAAACACTACGTTATTGGTTAAAACTGAATTCTTTATTTAAATAATTATTTATTTTATTTAAATTTATTTTAGGTCAAAATATATACATAATACCTATATAATTTCAATGTAATTCATTGGAATCAATTTATAATAAGTTTAGATATATAAAAACTTTATTGAACTTTTTACCGTCTTTTACCCACCTCAAAGGAGCATTTGCAAATTTGTATAAAACATAATATTACCGCCTCTATGAGTTTAATTTAAAAAATCTGAGAGACACGGTTGATATTAGAAAGTAAACTGTGGTTCAATAGGATGAAAATAATTTTTGGTGAATGGTAACTTTTGACTTGTATTTACCACGGTTAAAAGAAAATAGGGTAATTAAGGGTGAAAATGATATCATAATTTCCCTAAAACATGTCATAATTTTATTGGATAAGTATAATTCTACCAAGAACAACGTTAGGAATAAAATAGGACACCCTTCGGTCCACTTGGATTAGATTAGTACATTTATTATTATTTTATTTAAAGAGGTGTTAAAAGAGTTAAATTCAATGTTTAATAAATAAACCATTTTTAATATAGGGTTACGCAAAATATAAATTTGACTATAAATATTCATTTGAAAGATAAAATAATTTCCTAAATAATGGTGTTTTATTTATAATTTTTATACATTAAATAAATTAATTTGTTTATAACACAATGATGATGCAGTAATTACCTTATTAATGAAATTATAAAATAATTGTTATTATAAATATCCAAATAAATGTAAATTGAGACTTTTGTTGAATTAAACTACTTTTATAGGTTAATATGACATGTTAGGGTTTGTTAAATTTTTTTTATTCGAAGTGATAAATTTTTAATGGATTTCAAAAAAATAAAATACTAAATAGTGTGAGAATTGACATAATTGAGTTTATAAAAAATACTACATTATTAATTGATATAATATTAATAGATATATAATTTTCTACAAAAAGACTTATATAAGGTAACATATATTAATAATTAACCACATTGGGTTATATGGGCAGTTTGTAGTTAGTTTTTTAACCATATAATATAAAAATACAAAGAGACGTGGTAAATGTGAACCTATTTAACTAAGAGTTAAATCTAAAAGATAATGTTAATATGGTGACCTAAACCTATCTAAAACCTATTTTTTGAGAGTTTTTCGAATGATACCCACTTTATCCTCTAAATAAATCATTTTGGATCCATTAGAAACCGAAAATGATTTTATTATAAAATAATATTTCAAGATTTTCCTAAAGTGACCCTCACCTCTCTTATAAAATGGAACTTCACCTTATCTCAAAATCACACCACCAAAGCCATTTGGCTCGGCCAAACTCTACCCAAATATCCTCTAAAGTTTTCTCCCTTCATCCTAGAGGCCATTATTTGGTAATAAAGCCAACCTAAAGAGCCCTTGTGATCAAATCAAAAGTAATAACATAAAGAAGAGGTAAATATTTCATCACCTCTTTCAAGTTCTTTTCTTCTTCCACTTACTCTTTCTTTGTGGTTTCCATTATAAATTAATAAATCTAGTATCTTATATATACTGTGATGTTATTATATTGTGTAACCATATTCATTATTCTATCAATCATATGAATGAAAAATTCACTATATGTGCGTATGTACGACTTACCGTCTCCAAGTCGTGGTGTTGTTTGTTATTCAAACACATAATTATTTGGATGGGTATAATAATGATTATAAATGATGTAAATAATAAATATAACATGTTAATGATTCTTTTTATAATATATACCATCCGAATACATACAATTTCACCATAAATATAATGATATTGTCACCCGTGTGTACGTACGGATTAGCGTCTCCATGAACGCGATTAGATTAATTCCCCATAATAATAATCCAAGAATAATTTTCATTTTATGATTATAAATAATGTTTATGAACTTAATATCTTTCTGTATATAAATAAAATACATCCTATACTCAAAAAACATGGCTTATGTAACCGTTCATATAAATGAAAATAGACCAGTTAACACCCAAAATGATGATATTACTAAAATATTAATAACAAAGCAACATCAGAGGAACATATATGATATAATATTTAGGTATTTAGTTTTTGTATAATTTAATACCAATGATTTAACTATTTTACAGGAGGTTAATGTACCCTCAACTAAGGAAAATTACAAGGTAAGAGTTAATTTTACAATCTCTTTATTATTTGAGGTTGTTTTTACGTAAGTATCTACTAATACCTCTTTATCATCCACATATGTGTTTTCTTAAAAATTGTATTTGAAATTTTTTTTACAATTTAATGGAAAATGGGTTAAAGTCATTTAAACTTTTATTTGACCCTATATGTTTTGAAAGGAATATTTCTATCATTTTCCAAACAAGGTACTTTATGACCTTTTCGACAAAATTAAGGTAAGAATGTTTGTTTAACTTATACAACGAGTGCGGTTATTTTCTACCATTATAAAATCATCGAAGATTCCCATGCAAGTTTATAAGAATATTTTCAAAATAAATGTTTTCTTTTATAATTATGTGACTCTTAAATGGTTTCAAAATAGAAAGAGTTATTTCGTTCAAATATTTTTCATTTCATCTATGTCAACATCCTTTGATGAATTTTAAACTTGTTTGATGTTGATTTATTATGATAAAATTCATCCATATTTTATTGAAGGTTTTATGATATGTTTGACTATGGATGTGTTGTTTTTATACCAGTCATAGTTTATGGTTAAAGTATTGACATTTCGTATGCCAGTTTTAATACGAAGGTTTATGTTATGTTTCAAACTTTTCATATGAGGAATGTATTGGACTTAGTATGTGATGGGTGGAGCCTGCAATAGCTCCTCGGTGCATCCGTAGGTCTCATGATACAATTAGACATGGAATTGGATGAGGCATTTCCCATTTTTGTATATGGTTTTGGCCGATTCCTTAATCATTTTTAGACATCATGGCTAAGGACTTGATAAGATGTTTCAGAATGTCTGACATTATACATTCCCTCATTATAAAAATAATAATGATGGTTCATGTGGTTATTAGACTAGTAGAATATCCATGACTATGTTTTATTATGACATTATTTAGTCAGCTCATTTTTTTGCCATAATGTTTTCATGTTTATTATTTTTAAAGGCATGTGTTTTTAATTATTACCCATGCCTAATGTTTATGTTATCTTCTTCTGTATTTCTTACCCTTATTGAGCGTTTGAGTCACCCCTTTATTATGTTTCATTTTACCAGGATATGAAGAATTTAATTATGAGTGACTTTCAGGAATAATATAAGATACTTGGATGTTTCTAATGGAACAAATTAGTGTTGTATTTATTTTCAAGTTGTAATGTTGAACTTATTTATGTATCTTGTTTCCAATAATACCAAACTGATTGGTCTTTCGAGAAATGATTCCTTGTATCATGCTAATGTTATGTAATAATGCACTAAATCTGGGTAACTGGGGTCAAGGATTTATAATGCCTACCTTTTTCTTTGACAAAATAAAGAGAGGATGTTATGAATAAGGGTTGTGATTTAATTTATGTTAAGAAAACATACACATATAGTTTTAATGTTTGATAATTATTTTTGAGATAATTTTTAGTAAATATTATTATATAAAATATTATACATGTGCGTTTAGTATATAATAATATTTTTAAAAGAATGAGATAGAGGTTCATTCAATGAATAATAAAATGGTGTACATGTTCATGTCTCTCATTTCCATTCATGTAGAAATATTGAAATATGTTAATAAAGAGAATTTTTTGGATCTGAGTTTGTGATAATTTAATATTTCATAAATGAATAAAAATATGAGTCTCCATATAAATTAAAAAGTTATTATGAAGGATTTTATTACATTTTGTTTTTTGGAGCTTAAATGTGAGAGAAGATGCCATAGATAATTTTGAGATCAAGGGTTAATTAAATCGAAACCATGATATTTATATCATCAAGAATTAACTAATACTGAGTATTCAAAGAAAATAGATGGAGTGATAAATGATATAGAATAACTATATATCTTTTCGAGTCTCTGAGATAAATTAATCAAGGATATCAACTTTTTTATAAATAAAAACAAGACCCAAGATATTATGAAATTCAATGAATGATATTTTAGGAGGATTTAATGTAAATAATTATGGGCAACGAATAATGATAATAACATTCACATGTAATGAATATAAACTGAGAAAAATAAGAAAAAATAAGGGTGTGATTCGACACTTCAACTACTAAGAAAATTATACGGGTCAAAAAACTGTGAGAACCCGTGTTTCATAATAAGAATATTTCATGTGCACTAAAGAAGAAGATAAGAATTTATAGGGAGTGGAATATTATAATTGAACAAGGAAAATCCAAAATTTTAAGTATTCTACTTTCAATATAAACATATTTTATAGATTTTTGAGTAAATTGAGGCATCCCATCTGATTTCTGGACATTGAAGAAAGAGACTAGGTCATCTGTGTCAGAAGAAGACTGATTTTAAGGTACTAATCACACTTCAAAAAGAGAAGTATGAATCCTGTATTCTATAAATTTTATATACTAGTAATATTTTAACTTGATTTTTACATTGTTGGGGATAGTATAATGAGTTTAAATACAAAAACATGATTTTGATTTCATTGATAATAAGAAGGAAGTTACGAAAATGGGAAAACAACCAAATTTCACTGATGATGTAGTCATCCTTTTAGGAGGAGAACCTTGTAAAAAAATAAAGGTTTTCTATGATACAAATTTTCTATCCTATATCTTTATATATATCTTCCAAATGAGATGTAGATAAAGAGAGGAAAATGTTAAGTAATATAGTCATTGAATAAGTGAAGGGTAAGTAAAGGATACAATTTAAATTGATATAAAATTGCACAAAAAATTATTCACCACATCTATTTTGGATTATCCTATTGAGATCCTATCAATTAGTATTAGAGCAGTAGGTTACACCTCTATTGGATTGTCTTTTAATTAGAATTTTTTTAGGTTCCCTTATAAAAGAAATATAGAATGAAATATTGGGTGAAGTTGATCAACTACTAATCATAATTTCATATCTTCTAAGAACCTAGAGAATAAAAGGATGAAATATTTGAAAAAGAAGAATAAATCATCCCTTTTATGTAAAAAGGAAGTTGAAGATTTTTTCTATATTATAATTCTGTTGAAAATAACTATTAAATATAGGTTGATTTTTTTGTTAAATCTACTACTAAGGATATAGATAACCCTTATACCACATATATTGATGAAGAGGTATCATATATGTTTTCACAAGATTTTCTAAAAAAATAACCAAGTACTGATGAGAGATATCACATTTTTGGTGTCTCAAAAGATGAATCAATCTCTACCTTAAGAGAAATATTTTATAATTTCCTAGTAGATATAGTTACTTATATTTGTGGGTATTTTAGAAGTCTATTAAATAAGGTTTCACATATTGAAGAATAATATGAGAAAAGAGAATGACACAAGAACATTTGGCTATACCAATTGTAGATATCATAAAACAATGTCATGTTAAGAGTGTTAGAGTTCAGAATCTTGAATAAGAATAAAAAACAAGGAGAAATACATATAATAAATAGTTCAGGCCTCTATAACGTTATGTAAAAATGTTAAATACAAAGAAAAAAAATGAAAAATGAACTTGAATAAAAATGATCTAGTTTTAAAAATCAGTGGTTCAATACAGTTAATGAAATTGAAGTTAACAAAAAAAGATCTTGAAGAAAAATATAAAGTAATAGAAGATAATTTATAGTCTATCATTGCAATCTTGAATGATCTAATTGGGATCAAAGAATATAAGATTAAGGATATAAACACTCTTTATTTGGTGAAAAATAAAATTTGTGATGATAAAGTTGAAAATATCATAAAAGAATGTGAATATATACTAAAATTATTAGAAGATAAGAATATATTCCTAAATATAAATTTTATTGATCTTAAATTCAAAATGGAAAAATCTTGAAAATGTTCAAGATGAGTATTCAAGAAAAGTATAGAAGTGATTTGTTGTCACATAAAATTTTATGGAGTATTATTATCTAAAAATAATTTTACTTGGTTGCAAGACCATCATGAATTCACCTAATGATCAATATCAATTATTCCCAATGAAGAAAATACCATCCACATCAATTATTTTTGTTGATTCTAATCCTAGTATACTATAAATTAAATGATTAATCTCCAAACTAGTACATATTTGGATGAATAAAAATGTTAAATAACCTAACATTATCTCTGTAGTGGATGAAATAAGTTTCATGTGGAAATATTCCTATAAATAATCCCTCTTAATAAAGGAAATGGTATAAAAGTAACATGCACATAAATTTGGATTGATAGGCCCTCAAAAAATATCTTTTTCTGTGGGCCATTGTTTGTTGCTCTATAAGTTTTTTAATAAGGTTGATTATTGTTTGTTTAATATATCAACATATAGAGTTCAATGGAGGCATAAATCCATGGGGATAAAAATATTGATATGGAATAAAAAAATGAATGAAATAATTTTCCTATTACAAACAAATTTGAATGTTTGAGTAAACTTTGTGTTATTTGTAATGGTATTATTGACACATAATAGTAATGAAATTACAAATCTTTAAAACATGAAACTAGAACAAATAAGAAGAGAATACCACATAAGCTAATGAATAAAGATAATATAGTCTTGGGAAATATTCATAATCAAAATACTAAAAGGAACATTCCTAATAAGTTGGTAAAGAAGACAGATAATTCATCATTTGGTGATAAGAAAAAGAAAGAATCAAACAAATTCATTAATATCAAGATGGGTGAAATTCCAAAAGTAAAAAACTACTTCTTTTTTAAAAGAAGAGGGAATACCATGGACTTTTTTAGACAATCCATGGATATTTATAGAATCATGCTAAAACATAGAGGAATAATCGTCTAAAATTAAAATAAGAGGACTATCCTAGTGAAGGATAGTCTAGAGGATCTATGTGTAACATCTAATCATGTTATGCATATCCCAAATGATTCAATCATAATTTTTCCAACTGACTAGGTAAGAGAAAAATAAATGAAAAAATATGAAGATAATGTAGATACCAAATAGAAAGAACTTATTCCACATAAAGAATAAGATAAATTTCATGTGAAGTTTTCTATAAATGACAACACAATACTTGATAAGGAGGAATGTATAAGGGGAAACCTAGGTGGACACAACTCAAATAATTATATTACAAATTACACCCGCATAAGAAGAAATTTTAATAAATATGGAAATATCACCTAAGAGTCTCTATTCCTTGATGGATTACAATATGAAGAATTTTACACATAAATATAGATAAAATATTATAAGAGGTAATGGTTGAGAATATATTTTAAGACTTATTTATCTCGTTGAAAAAAAAGTTTCACCTTATTCCCCTATTAATTATTTCACCTTATTTCATTATTACTTATGTTGTGTAATTTTCAGAATATATATGGAACTAATGGTGAAGATGGTTCTCAAAAGGAGAACTAAATATAAGGAGTAAAATAGAATAATTATTCTAGAATTGAAGAAGTAACCATCATGGTAAGATTCATAAATTTCCATTCCCAAGAACTTCTGATGTTATGGTCTACCTTGATGAAGTAGAGAAGTAATTCTTCCCTTAAGGGGGGGTCTCTTAAGAAGCTTCTAAATTTTGTAATTTATACTAATATAAATTCTGAAAATTAATTGTGAGTTGGTAATTGAAAAGGTATCTATGCTCATTCTCTCATCCTCAGTTACCAAAAATAAATCTCTAACATTAATGGGGATAAATTCATTTCATAAATGACATGAAAATTTAATAATATCTAATGCCTTATTTTTAAATATGGGCACTTGTACTTGAATATTTATATCCTATGTGTTTAAATGAGTTGAGGATCTCAAATTGTTATCCAAAAAAAGTTGTCTATTAGAATTGTTAGAAATTTTACAAAATATATATATGAATATCCCCTAAAATATTTGAGGTAATAATATGAGTTTGTCTCATTTTATGTATATCAATGTATATCATTGTTTTCTAAATCAAACCCTCTTGTTTTCTTCACTGAAAATATCCCATGTTTACTTGGAGTATAATGATTAATGGAACATAGATTTAAAATAAATTGATACCATGGAATCCCCATGAATTAATTTTATTTTTTATAAATAAATAGGAGATAATAAAATGAACATGTAAATGGTTAATGATGATACAAGATAAATCATATTTGTGATTGGGAAGAACATATTGACATGACATTTTTAGGTTGGTATTAAAAAAATATATTAAGGGGAATATTATTGAATCCCTCTTTAGGTTGTGTTTTATTTTTCATCAATTTGGTTTAATATATAATGAAAAATAATATCTTATTTGATAATGATAGATTCCAAGTATTTTGAAGAATGATTAAGATCCCAATAAAGGTAATAATATTTATAGTGTTTATGTGATTTTAAGTACAACCTTGAATCTTGGAAGATCGGTTGATACCATGGTTGGCATGTTCAAGAATAATATTTTATGTTGTTATCAATATTTATGTGTAAAAGTCATAATATAATTGGTGTTACATTATTTTTAAGTATAAATATTACAATGAAGTATATTTAGATGATTATGGAATCAAGTGTAATTTTCATGAACCGCGTCGTGACAGTTTGAAAAAATAGGGAAAATTTGAATTTCTACTATCAGGTGGTGTTTGAGAGAAAAAATGTTAATTTATCATATAAGAAGATCATAGATACTTTTTATATCCCCTCCATTGGTCCCATAATTTTTGTTTTACCCTAGGAAAAGAGTTTGGTGGAATTTCGAGCCATTTGAATTTTGAGGAATATTTGATGTTTAATTAATTATTAATTATCTATTAATGAATGCTCATTTAATGATATATTATATGAAGGTTTTCATATTATAATTATTACAATTATGTTCATTCCACAATAGGTTATATTTCTTAGGTGAGGCATAACCTTGCATCATGTGCGGGGTCGGGGTTAGGTATCTTTTCCTTTTTTCCCTTTTGATCCTCTTCATTTTTCTATTTTGCCTCTATTTTCTATTTTTACCCTTAATTATCTTGTAATAACCTTGGGGTATTTAATTTTCCATGTTTTATAGAGAATAGTTTGTTGGATATAGATAGGGATAGAGTGGGTGTTGAAGGTGTCATCACAAAACTCGAGAGGAGCCAAATCATCATACGACAGCCGCAGATCACAGATCAAATCAATGATTTGGAAGTTTCAACCTTGATGCAGTAACATTTAATGTTTCCAACATAAACACCTGTATTTTTTAAGTTTTAATCTTGTTTTTTGGTTATTTGGGACAACTAGAGGCTTGATATGGTGTGTTTTAATGGAAAATGTGGGTTTTAAGAGGTTCATAGGGGTTCACAATTCATAAATCTTTATCACACAGAATGTGATTTCAAGAAAAAATATCATTTTTCTTCCTGTTTAACAAAGATAACGTTTTTACAAGTATATGCAATGTACTTTACCTACAAAATGCATAGTAGTACATTTCCAGGTGGCTAAGTAATCCAGAATGTAAAGTGTTTGGGACTACATGTCTTTTACCTGAAGTACATTCATGTAGTGGTACTTAGCCATGTCGACAAATACATTGGTAGATGGATGTTTCGAGACTAAACATTATGTACTAGGAATCCATATCATGTAGTATATGGCCATATGGTGGGGTTCTTGGAAAGAAACTCTATGTGATTTGGACATGGTCATGTAATACTACATGGGCATACCCCATGTATGCCTTAGCCATGTACAAGTACATTGGAAGAACCTTAGTGTGTCTTGGCAGTGTGGAAGTAAATTTCCAAGTTCACCATTTATAGTACATGGAATGTACTCATAAGTACAAACTGTGTACTTTTTTCAAGAACAGGCTTGAGGTGTCTTTGTTCCCTAGAGTCAAAATTAGACATTATAGAAGTCCATTATAAGTGTTTTTTCATGTAGATCACAACAGAAAAATCTTTTTGGTATTTAAAGTTCATCTAGATGATTTTTTGGATTGATAGATTTTTTCCAGAGGATTTCCTATGAAGTTGTGGTTCTATAATATTCTTAAGGATCAGTCTATGAGTTGTTAGGATGGGTAAGGGTTTTATGATTTCTGATCCCCTTGGTTATGGATTCCAATTTCGTTTTTTAGTTTATTTAAAATATCCTGAGATTAAATATTGAGTGTTTCTTGGATGATATTCATTAGTTTGGTCATTTGAGGTTTTGATCTGGTCTCTTATGGTCTGGACCAGTAGGAGCCTTCGTGGTTGGATGACATCGTGGGATGTCGGGTATAACTAGGTGTTGTTGGGTAAGTTTAAGATAGGTATAAGTGACATGTTTTATGAATTAACTTCTAGGAGGGGGTATTTATTGATTTTAACCTTATGGTAATATTTTGGATTAATGTTTGTCTTATGGATATGATGTTTTTTGAGGTTTCCCTTTGAGTAGGTGATATTGGGGTTGTAAGTTAGTCGGCTGATTATGGTTTATTTTGGTTGGATTAGCCTAAGGATTTATTTTTCTAGAGGATTTCCTTGTAGGGTGTCCTTATTAAGATGTGGTTTTAGAGACAGTATAGTCGATGTCAATATCAAAAGCTCTAATTGGTGGGTTTGGGTGCAACAAACCCTGTTGGTCGATCTTGTGGGCTTTGAGGGTTGAGGATATTCCAATTCATTACTAGATTGGATAATAGTGTTATAGGATATTAATGGATCAAGTGTTGGACCATAGATTGATTCATTATCTCTCTTATATTGGTTGTTTGTTGTGATGCAGGTCTAGGAAGCTTATGGAAAATATAGATGAGTGCATCGAACCTACTTTAACTTATCTCCCTAGATGGGATTAGTTTACTGTGGAATATATTACACTTCTGGGACTCGATATTTGAGTCTGGTCCTAGTGAGGAAGCCCAAGTGAGGAAACCCAGAGATGTGATTTTAGGTTGTTATCTCCAAGTTAGTTTTGTAGGTCTTTTGGGACTTGGTATTAAACACATAAGTCCAAAATGGAGTGACTAGTTCTAATTCAGATTATGAATTTGGAGTACTATATCCTGGTATATGTTTTTTATTGTTTAAATTCTAGTGATTGGATCCTAGGGTATGATATTCATGTCTTCCCTTGAATTTTACTTTAGAGATAATTCTTGATTAGGCAGATGCTATTGATAGTGTGGTTTCATGAGACACATTTCATAATTACTCTAGACGGGGCTAGTGCGAGGTTATATTTTCATTGGGTGTCAAGCTAGAACCCATAGTTAGTTATTTTCCTATTTTTATCCCTTTCTATTTATTTTTCTATATTTTATTTTCTTTTTATACTAATAGTATCATTCGACTAGACTAGGCATCTCTAATGTTACATTCACATGTTATTATAGTGAAAGTTAGGACCACATTTGGGGATGGACTACTAAAATAAGTTATCCACTCTTTGTACATGCACCTCAATGCACACGAAGACCTTATATTTTATTTAAAGCTGATAATGGGTTGTGGTGGATTAGGAAGATTTATAGTATTTCATGAACATATGGGTTTTCTCCAATGTATTTTTAGGTTCATGTTAGAGCTGTTCAAAAGTAATGGAAACTAGTTATTTGTTTTGTCTTGGTGTAATAGTAGATAATTGTGTATTTATTTTTATTTTATTTTATTAGGTATATATCATTGATATAATTAGAGACTAGTGTATGCATTTTTTCCTCTGAAAATGTATTATGTATTTTATTTATCATATTTTGATCTATTGTTTATTTATTAATTTATACGCACTCTCATATTCGTTGATGTGTATGTATTTAGTTTATTTTCAATTATATTAAACTAATATATAAGAAATTAGTCTCTTGTAGTATCCATTTAGTCCCTCATCTCTAGTTGGAAGCCACTATAATTTGGGGAGTTACACTTGAGGCCTTGTTGTGAGTTGGATCGGGTGACAAGTTCAGTCGACCCTGGCTGGTTCATGATTGTAACGATTGTTGGTGAACTTGATAGTTATGCCAGATTATGATATATTCATGATAAATTCTCAAATAGGAAGAGGAATTGGGTGTAGATCTTGAATTAATCACCTTTCTTACATAACTAAATTGATCCAACATCGAAGAACCAATGGAGATGAGTAGAATAGCTCAATAGGTACTTAAGATAGGTCTCAAATTTTTAATAGGGACTTTCAGGCTATAATTGTGTAATAAAGAGGGTCAAGCCTGAGGCAATTAAAATCATATTTTGTGAATTTAATAAACCCTTTTAATGGGAACAACAATGAGCTGATTGGTCTCACCAGTAGGCCAGTGACACCACCAGTTAGTCGGTGGGTGTGAAAGAGCCATCAAGGTTCAACCAGAACTACTATCCCATTAGTGGTAGCTTTCCAATAACCACACCACCATGCCTTTTCTCATCACCCTACCATCTATCTATAGACAGATATTTACTAGAAAATAAACTTCTAACATACCATAATAAATAATAATCAAAAGAAAATGGAGAAATTTATAAACTCATAATATCTCAAAAAACAAAATAAGTGAGGATATTATAATCCTCCACTGCTATTGACTTCTCCTCCTCAAGAAATTATTTCAAGGTTTTGTGATCCATTGAGCTTGAACATCAGACTCTCACTATCAAGTGTCCTCCTAGATAATTCCATGATGATATAGAATCTAGAATAGTGGTACTATCTTCCCTCATAATAGTTTCTTTCCCCAGTCTATAATATGCAATCGGTGCTCTAGTACCAAGCATTATGCCCCGACTCAACATCCTCACAGTTGATAACATACATGTGATTGAGCATGTTAATATTAATATGAGATACATAAAACACATCATTCATACCTTAGAATAGATAAGGGATATCCAAATGGTATTCTACTATTCAAATTTACTCAGTAATCTTGAAGGGTCTATCACATCGCGACACTATATTCCATTTATTACTCAAATGTTAATGTCCTAAAGAATCACTCATTGAATAACTTGATCTCCTATAGAAACCCAAATTTATCCTCCCATGGTTGGAATAAAACTAATACCTTATATAAGACATTATCAACCTATTCTATATAAGATAAAATCTCTCCAAAGGCCTCCTACACCATACTGGTCCCCACAATTATTACCACAACTACCTCTTATAATGAAATTTTGAACAACATGGCCTACAATAAATAGCCCCATAATGTTTCATTTGAATCAAATCATAGTAATTATTTTTTTTGTGTGAAATAAAATAAAGATATGTTACAATATTAAGCTTTATAAAATACTAAAATTTATTCTTGGAGAATATCATCTAATATCTGAATCTTTTTCTCTGATCGTTTATCTGTTTGGGGATGGTATATTGTGATAAATATCAGTTGAGTACCTAAGGACTTATGTAAGACTTTATGGAACATTATTTGAAACATTTTTCATTATTATAAAATGAAATATAAGAATATTCATTGTTTATATTTTAATATTCATGTGTTTTAGTTTCTATTAACAATAGTTTTAGTGAAATTTATTATTTGAACATAATTTCACATCATTGTTCAATTCAGATTTAATGTGTTCCAATTTAGTCCAATTAATCATCAAATGTTGGAATTAATTATTATAATTTTTTTAATTTCATATTTCATGATATTATTTATCACTTTGTGTGAATGTTTTTCTTTTATAATCAATTGTATATTTATAAAGGGGGGTGAACATTTTGGGACTTGGATGCAACGATTGTTGAATAAAGAAGAATGAGCCTTAAGACCATAAAATAAAAGTGGATCCCAAAATTCAATCCCAATTAATATTAATTTTAAAATTTAAATAGGGAAAAATATGGGGGATATTTTATTAAATTTTTATTAGATTCAATTTGGTGGTTTTCTGGGTGATCCAAGTAGTCCAAGATGATGTTCAATTTTGGGAATGATTTCAAGGCCCATACAGTCATCATATCAATTGAATCATAATATCCAAATGGAAAATCCTATTGGGATGAAATTTAAAAATTAATTATAGGATATATTTATGATAAATATTATTTTCTACATTGATAAAAAAATTCATTAATCTTCATTGTTAAATTTTTAGGTCAATAAAGGAGAAGAATCTTGATCTATTTTTTGGGTCAAAATTGAAAAGTACCCTTTCACTTTTTTCTCACACACCTTCTAACTATCTTAATTAAATGGGATTATATTGAATGATGGGGGATAAAACTAAGGCTCAAATAATTTCTAATTAAGGTGGTTATGGAGAATTAATTAAGGGTGGATGTTTTATTCCATTAATTGTAATTTTAAGCTATC
Organism: Viscum album; assembly: GCA_963277665.1. Taxonomy (NCBI): domain Eukaryota; kingdom Viridiplantae; phylum Streptophyta; class Magnoliopsida; order Santalales; family Viscaceae; genus Viscum; species Viscum album. Next base: position 1,348,454,214 of record OY728153.1, on the reverse strand, counting down.
ATTTTGTAATTAAATGTTCATTTTTTATCAAGTAAGTTATTGGGGTCACATTACTTTATTAATAAAAGTTCTTATTCTTATTATTATAAAATTATAAAATTTTCAATATCACTTTAATACTATTGAAACAATGTGTGAATTTATTTACACAAAAATTTGTGAAATTCCCCACACAATGGAGGAGTGTTTGTTATTTCATTATTATCGATTCTTTAATATGACTTCTTTAAGTCTACTTCTATATTTCATTTAATGTTTTTCACCCATTGAAGGATAATTTTTTTTTTGTTTGTTTTTATCAAATTTTTGGTATGTATTGGATTTTATTTGATTTTAGTAAATTATTATATTATTTTTATGGTATGAGAGTTCCTTTATTTGACTTATTTTCTTCTTCATCTTCGCTAACTTTAATGAAAACACATTTGGAGTTCTATTATGATCCAATTAATTAGAGTTATCTTGGAAGTGATATTATGAGTGCATTTCTAAATATCATTGAAATTGAGTATGGGTTAGATCATTGAATTATTTTGGGTAGTTGTCTCAGTGATTTGATACTTCATGAACTAGTTAACTGAAAATTAATAAGAAAACAATTTCTTCCATTATAAGCCTAAAAACAACCCAGGATCAACCCATCATCATTATTTTTTTTCTTCAATTCATTGTGTTATTTTTTGTTAGTTTTTATATTAAATCATTATTTATTCAAATAATGTAAATTAAAATAGTTTTCCACTCCAAATAATGTAAGTGTATTTATATTTCTTATTAGGTCTATATAGATTCAACCCTTAATTATACTACAAGGACTGATTCTACTTATACGGTAAATTTAGGCATCATTAAATATCAGTGTCATTTCTAGGGACAAAATTAATTTATCTTAGACATTCACATATTAATCTCACCCCACTTCCCTATTATCACTGTATATTTCACTCATACAGAAGGAAATTTTGAAGAAATCCAATCATGGGGAACCTCTCCCTACATTGACTACCCCACTCCAAGTGTGACTTACAATGATTATCCTAGTTTTTACTGTTGGGATAATTGACAACCAATTCAACAAAAATGATTTATCTCATATGATCTATAAAACACTCAAACCTATAATGAGTTTCAATCCCACTAAATCCAACATGAACATACACATGTGAAATTCAAAAAATATAATTATCCTCTTGGAATAGAATATTTGGATCAAGATCTTTTCCAGCATGATCCATAAACACTACTTGAGATATTGTGTTAAAGAATGGATAGAATGAATTTTGAGGTTCCATTCTTGAGATTAGAACTACAAAGATTTGAAATGGTTAGGGGAATCATTTCCACTCAGGTTGTACCTTCCTTATTTTTTATAGAAGAATTTTTTAACACACAATCCTCTCATGAACAAATCCTTATTGTGACTATTTCTATGAGTGGGAATAATAATGAAAACCATGATGTGATGATTCCAAAACCATTATATTCTTTATAATAAATGGAAAATATTGGAGAAACAACTTTAAAATCTAAGAAATTAGAGTGGGTTAATGAGGTGAATTGGTTAGGAAATGTTGAATGCCAACCTGGGGAACACGAGGGGACTCTTAATGAGTGTATAAATCTAGCGTAAAGTTATTTTCTCTTTTCAAAGAGGTAAATTTGTATTTATGGATTTAATATTTTTTATATAGATCCATTTATTTTTTAGGACCACTGATAACTGAATCATTGGGAGAAATCAAAAACATAGAGTCCATACCCATTCCTGACATTCATCTGGCCAATATGGGGGATGGATCATAATTTCATAAAAAACGAATTATTTTTAAAAAAATTGGGTAATAAACTAATTCTGATTAAAATTTATAATCTTATTTAGGAAATTTCATCCATCCCAAACTCAAAATTATAGTTCTGATTTCCCTTCTCAAGTATCCCTTAATAGGTTATAACCATGACCTTGCATTTGGAATTCATTATTTTCTTGAAACCCACAAAGGGGGACTGATCCTTGATCTCATAGGAATGAATACAAAGGAAACTGGATTAACCATTTCTAATATTCCTAGGATTTTCCCACTCATTGAAGAACATATTTTTCTACTTGAAACAAAATCATAACAAAGTATCAATCTCAATATTTTAGAAGTGGTTATAAATCCAATCCTTAAAATGTTTAAAGTAATTATTGGGAAAGTTGGCGATACAAATAGAGCTAACGGCTTTAAACTATGTTCATTCTGAGTTGAAACTCAAATTCTTCATTTATTTTATTTTTTTATTTTATTTTGTGTATTTTTGGGGTTTTAAGGGATCTACTTGGGGTTTTAAATATGATATAATGTTTATTGTTTCTAATATTTAATAGTTTAAGTAGTTTAGTATTTTCAAATAAAACACATACCTTACAATGTTCAAACCTAACTTTCAATCATCCAAAAGGAGTCTACTTGTAACATGAATCCTAGTGATCAAATGATTATTGTTAGGTCATAAACATCAAACAATGTGGTTTTGTTCCATGATTTTATTTCAGATTTAATCCCCTCCCCCCTATTTATTCTTATTATGAAAACTATCTTCTATTCTATTTAAAACACTAAGTGCAGCGTAATTTGAAGTTTGGGGGAGTGAAAATAAATTAAAGAAAAAGAGATTTTATATAAAATTTGAATTCATTATCAGTGAATAAGTAATATATATTTTGAAACAAGGAAACTGAATAATAAATGATTTTTAATTCCTTTATTCAAGTATTTATACATGTTCAATATCACAATCATAAATTTTGGAAATTGAGGATGTATAATGTGATTTTTCAAAGTTTACATTTTCATCCATTTATTTATAATGTCACAATGAACATACATTGTATTACGTTTGTCAGTTTGAGTTCTTGGGTACCTTTCATCATATATTATGGTTTGGGGAAACTTCAATTTAAATTGTAGTATTAAAAAAAAGAAAAGAAATAATATCATATAGAGAAATGTTTTATCCAAATGTGTGGTGTCTGACACATGTGGATCATGTATCCATTGTTTTATTTCCTGGAGTTAGGTGTTACATCTCTATTGTATAGAATGGAATTGAAAAAAAGTATGTAATCCAGCACTTGGGAATCATGAATCCATAGTTGTGTTTCTCGAAGTTGGTCTTTTCATCTATATTTTAGTTCAAAAAAGAAAAATAAAAAAACATAAAAAATAAAAAAAATAAAAAATTAGGATACTTATCTTAAGGTTTACTCTGATTCCAAAAAATCACATCAATTTTTTCCCCTTGAAAAAATATCCCCCATATATATTTTTATGTACAATACATCATCATGCTTAATAGAAATTGGATGAAAGGTTTCAATGAATTTGAATAAAGGAATTGTCTTTGGATTGTGATATTATTTTGAACTTTTCTTGTGATAAGTGATTTTTATAGGTTCAATTATTGTTTTTATGATTCATTTTAATGAGTATTGTATGATAATATGTTCAAGAAAAACAGAATTCAATTTTCATATTTTTGAGATACTTTATGTGGGGCACTAGAAAAAATCATGTGGGGGGGGGGATTAGCAAATGAAATAGGATAACATTCATTATTTATATTTTAATATCCATATATATTTCAATGTCCATAAACTTTTTTTTTTGAATTTTATTATTTGAACCTCATTTCACTTATTTTTGCAATTCATGTTTAATGTGTGTCAATTTGGGTCCAATTAATCATAAAATTGTGGAATAAATTATATAAATTATGTAAATTTGAAATTTCATGCTATTATTTCTCACTTTTTTAGAAAACGTTTTCTTATAGGATCAATTCAGTATCCACAAATGTGGATGAAAATTTTTAGACATCGATGGAGAAATTTTTGAACAAAAAATAATGGGCCTCAGGCCCATTAAATAAAAGTGGTTAAAAAAATTAAAGCCCAATTAATCCTAAACATTTAACTATATATAGATAAAAATATGTGGAACATGTTATTAAATAATTAAAGAGTTAATTATTAGGTTTTTATGGCGATCTTGGCTATCCACGATGTAGTTAAAATTATGGGCTATCTTTCAAGGCTCATAAAGTCATCCCACTAATGTAATCAAAATTTAATAATGGAGTATCCAATTAGGATGAAATTTACATAGTAATTATAGTAAATATGGAAGCACATTTTTATCTTCTAAAACCTTACAAAATTAGGCCTTCTTTAGAGGAAAAGTTTTGGGTCAACAATGGGGAATAATCTTGATCTGATTTTTATGGTCAATATTAAAAATTACACATTCCTTTTTTTATCAACAACCTTTTGACTATCCTAATTTAAGGTGATGATATTTAATGATGGGTGATATAAATAATGATAAAATATTTCATATTTAATGTGGTTGTGGTGAATTAATTATGGGTACACGTTTAATTCTTTAAATTGTTACGTTAAGTTTCCATTTTTTAATCACATATTCATTTTTTATCATATATGTTGTTTGGACCACCTTAATATCATAATAATAGTTCTTATTATTCTAATAAAATTATAATATTTTCAATAGAAAATTGATACTATTGATTCAAGGTTTTAAATTATTTACACAAAAAATTGTGATGTTCCACACCCAACGGCAGAGTGTTCGTTATTTCTTAGTTTTCCCCTTTTAAATTCTGTTTCTTTAAGTCGACATCCATATTACATTGAAGGATTTGTATTTATGTAAGGATAACCCTTTTGTGGGTTTATTATACTGATTTTATTTGGGATGTATTGGATGTTATTTTTTTGTGATTAAATTTTTAAATTAGCTCTATGTTTTGAGTATTCCTTTGATTGAATTATTTTATTCATCATATTCAACGACATTAACATGTACACATTTTGAGTTCTAGTAATATCCAATACCTTAGAGTGATCATTAAAGTGATCCTCTAATTATGTTGGTTATTATACTAGTAAATTTTCAGGGATTAAATTAGTGAATGATGTTGTATACTTATCTAATCGATTTGATACTTCTTAAACTAGTGAACTAAAATTAATAGGAAAATAATTAGATCCATTCTATCCCCTAAAAAAATCTAGGATCAACTAATATTATTTAATTTCTCCATTAAAATATTTTGGGGTTTCATTCTTCAATTCAATCAATTCCATTATTTAATTTAGTATTCTTTTAATCAAATCTCAATCAACACCGATGTTTTCCACTTCATAGAAAATCCTCCCAAAAAAAATCTGAGTGTCTCACGGTTACTTGTTCAGTGTCTGTGGATTGAAACAATACTTGTAATACAAAAACCACTTCTACCTATATGGTTAATTTTGCAATCACTAAAATTATATATGGAACTTGATGAAATCATGTTATCTCATAAATATAAATCTTTATAATCTGACCCAATACATGAGTATAATGGATTGGTAAGAAATGAGATACTTTTGTTAGCTGATTGACAATTACCCATCCAGTATCATTGCTCATTGAGGCTCTCGGTTACTCTAGAATAAAGTCTATCATGAAATTATATCTCTTCCTCATGTTCATGGGAAGTTATTGGATAAAAAAAATGATGATTTCAATGCTAAAACTTTATCCTATGGTAGATAAGGCGTCAAGAAAAAAACCTAGAAATGTCCATATGTCCACCAGAACTACCACCTAAGGTCATCATAAATATTTATTTATCTAGGATGAACTTCCAAATTAGAGATATTGAAGTCTATTTTCATATATTTCATGATAAAATCATGGACTAAAACTCTTAAATGCACTAGTAACCCATATTTGTCATCTAAAAACTAATGAGGTATTGGGTCACCATCTTCTAGCTATTCCCACATAACGACACACATAGGGAAAACCTCTAATATTGACCTTACCTGGTTTACTAAAGAATATGTGACCTACAGTGGGTCAAAAATAATTTCTCCCTGGTCCCCAGAAGCATCCATCCTCTAATCATCCAACAAGATCATCAGGTGATACTTGTACTAATAAGGTCATTCCTAGTGATTTTTAGCTACATGGGTCTTTTGGATAAAAGAATTTTCAATGAAATTACCTTTATATGGGGCATTGTCATGAACCAGCCCAAGTCGACCCTGAACTGGTCACCTAGGCCAGCCCGCAACAAGTCCCAAGAGGCATTTCTGATTCTCCTGTGATGGTGAAAAACACCTAGGGCATCAACAGAGTACACAAGTGAACTATTTATCTAAAATATAAACAATCAAACAAATAACAGAAAGAAATGGACAACCCAAAATACATTTACATAAAAATTGATCTGAACATTATTTGAAGAAGAAACAGAAAATAAAACTAAACCAAATACTGAACTGACCAAACCTGATAACCAACTAACTCCATGTGACCCCTCTGGTCACTCTCCAACATAATGATCACAGATAGGCCGAGGTGATAAAACTCAACCTAAAACCTTCACAAGGGATAAAAAATAACAAGACTATAAGCGTAAGTATTAAAACTCAATAGGTCATCCCAATATTCTATTCCCAATTCACATCCTTTAAAATAAAAGAAACATCAATTTTAAGTTTTAAATACATGATATAGTGGTATGTTTTCCTAATGAGGTCCCATTCTATAAAAAAATTACCAAACAAAAACTTACATGTTTTATAAAAAATAAATCTAGTAACAATATTCAAAGAGGTGAAACTTCAAAATGAAAGTAGTTTTCAGGAGGACTGATTCAAAGAATGTACAATTTCAAATAAATCACACACACTTCTGAATTTACAAACCAAACAAACCGTATTTCAATTATGTGTAAAAAATAGCCAATAATCAAAAGTCACGGGAACACCCCTTGGCACTAGTTAGTTATGAGCCCTAGGTACCTTGTATCTCGGTGAAAGTAACCATAACAAATTTCCATTCTCGTTCACACGAACCACTTGTAGGGAGCATACCCATAACCTAGTAGTCCCAGAAAATCATCATCATTATAGGTTAGTTAGTGTTGTCATCGTCAAACTTGCTACGTGAAACATGGTCCAAACCCCACGGGATCACTAGAATACTAGCACACATCCGCCCACCTAGATACCTAGGATTCCCTTTAGGGATAAATCAAGTTACACATATTATAAAATACAAATTTCACATCCAAATTTAATTCCTAAACCATAAACACACAAACATCCCACAAACATGCTTCACATTTCTTTCACAGATCAATAATCTAGTAAAAATGTTCATAAAATAATTTTGAGGAGTGTATTGAGGCTTTTCACATAAAACTCATTCAAAAACACTATTTTAAGTATAAGTACACAAAAAACACACCCAAACATATTTTTAGTCCTAAATAAATTTTAATAAAATCATTTTAGGGACTATAAAATAATCTCATTTAACGCATCAAGGTATATACAAGTAAAACACTCATTCTTTATTTTTAGGAAAGGCCAAAGGAGCCTTTAAATTTTTTCTAAAAAATAACATTTGACAAAGGTTTTCATTCCAATTTTATTAAGGAGGTGTATAGAAAAAATTTACAGAAGTAAAACACATCCATAAATCCCTTTAAACCCTTAGGTTAAATATTCAAAATACAACCATTTTCATAAGGATGTGAAACAGGCCATTTCCCGACAACTCGAGCCAAAATATGTTGTAAAAGAAAACCCATTTATTTATAAAACCAAGTCCGAATTGGAAAGGAATTTAAGGACCCAAAAATATAATTTTTCATTCTAAAATGAATTTATAAATCCAAACAAATAATTTTTAAATCACACATAACACAAAAAATCCAACCGGCCAATTTATCGAACACATGACATGCACTTTTAAACAAAACAATTTATTTGAAACACTTTACAAGGAATAAAAAACCAATTTCATGCCATATTTTATTAAATCTACAAATAAATATTCAAAATACCATTAAAAAGCTTCTAAACTTCACAAAATAGTTTCAAAAGATATCAGAACATTTAAACAAACACTATGTGTGCACTTTTATGACTACACAATACTACCTTTCACAAAATAAGGCTTAAACAACCATTTTACACACCAAGAAAATTATCCAAAGGCTTAAAAACAATAATAAACGTATATATAAGGTTATAAAAATAATAAAATGATGAAACTTAAATGATAAAGGCATGTGAAATGGATATCCTACCTCAAATATTTAGCATAATGGAAACACACACTTGATATCCTTATTTGAGGGTTTATAAACCCTAAACCTATGATGACCAGCCCCAAATGAACAAAATCGCCACAAGAAAACTTGGTATAACAGAATAAATTTTCTACAATGAGTATAAGAGAATATAAATCCAAGAAATAATGAATGGAGGAGGAAGAGGGAAGACAAATGAGAAGGAATCTCACCTTTGAAACTTGAAAACACATCGTATTACCTTAAATCTGCACCCTTAGAAGAAATAGAATTTCATGAAACTCAATATAGGGTCTCCCTAGGTCTATAAGAACTAGTTAAAACAAATATGGGGGGGGGGGGTATATAGTAATAAATGAATTCTTTATGGAAGATAAAATTACCTTTTTGAAATCTACAGGATTTGAGAAACATTGGGAATTTCTTCTCTAATTCTCGACTAATATGAGATCCAAAGTAGGAAAATAGAGAATGGGTGTGATACTAGGGTTATGAATCTATAGAGGGAGGTGGAAGCACCGAAAATTATTAAAAAAATGAACAATATATAAAAGAAACAATCTATTTTTTTAAACTGGAAATGGGCCCACGGGCTGGCCCAATACCTAAATAAACAACACAAATTCACCATGCTTTTGAATTTCTAAGGGCTAAAAAAGGATATGGAGGTTTCAATATGTCAGGGGAGGATAAGTGGGAATTTTTCTGGGTGAAAAATGTTAAAAAACAAAGGATTTATAAAATAAACAATTTTTTTAATCTTGAAATGGGTCACAGTTTGGCCCAAATAAAGAAGTAACCACCCTTTCTCTACAAACTCCCAAACAAGCAATGAGGTACACAATGTAGGATGATTAGAAATATATGGAAGTTAAAAACAGAAAATTAATCTCACCCAAAACCCAAGAAAATTATTTTTATTTCAAATGATCCTTATACAATCCAAGACATGAGGAAGAAGAAAAAAAACCGGGTGTGACAATTCTCTCCACCATTAATGTTTTCCATCCCTGAAAAGCCAAAACACTTTACAACTTAATGAACAACACCTAGGTATTCTATATCAACATGATCCATCCTACCAAGAAAATAAAATATCATTCACCATGAATGAAACTTATTCCTATTTCCCAAACAAAACAGCAACTGACAACAACTTTGTGAAAATCAACAGAAAGGTCAAGCCACACCTCCACAACCAAGCCAAGAACCAGATTATTGGGCGTTCTCCGAATGAACCCAATGATAACCCAAACCAATTTTTACTCACAAAAGAAAATTAATTGTGGTGGGTGATGCTATAACGGGCTCCACACCATTAAATCACAAAAACCATTTGAGAAATCCTTAATGGAAATATCTTTGAGACCCGCAGTGGGTCTCCCCACCATTAGAGTCCAACTAGAATTGAAAAAAAGAATTCAACATGAACTAGAATTGGGCCTCACCCAAACATGAAGACCAATAATATCCCACAAAAACCTACAAACACATGTTAATAGGGTTACAACATTAACATCTAAACCACCCACTCTTGAATAGAGGGGACAAGAACTGTCCAACACTTTCTACATGGATCTAGACCCTCACCACTAGACGAGGGTAGGGAAGGGGACCCAATCATTAGACCACTGTAACCACAAAAGAAAAAAAGAATCTATCCAAAATTATCCTCCTACAAATAGGTAACACCAATACTGCACCCGATTTACACAGGCGGTCCACATAGGGACATTGATCAGAAACCCACATCCATGAAGGCATAAACATAGAAACTGTGTGAGGGGTAAGTCCACCATGCTCATTGTGAATAGAGGAAATTCAATGTGATGGGGAACCACAATATAGACATAGAAATTACCTTACCACAAAGGTGGAGGCAGGATCCCAATCGATCTCCCCACACATCTTGCGATTTCTTGACTGCCTCAAAAGCTTCACTCCGAGGTCTACAGCTTAAGCCCTGATGTTTGAAGCATCTTCAGCGCCGTAGTCAGGAGCTAAAAAACAATTATCTCATGAAATGTACTAGATCAAACAAACCACCAATACCCAAAAGATACCGAGTGATACAAACCACCAATATAACTTATATAAAATGGGGAGTGAAATGAATAAGGAACATGGTGAAGCACATCAAACATCCCTGAACACAACTTCTATAACCGAGAGAATCATCATAACACGAAGGCACTATAAATCAAGACTAAAGAGGTCTCTATTTCAACAAACAGGATGAGGAATTAGTTGAAGAGGTGGATCTATCCTGTGAAACATGAGAATGAATCCTTGGGTTGATCCATTGGAAATCTTGAAAACAGAGAACTATCTGGGGCCACATCGTAACATCCAACACATATTTAGAAACCCACTAAACATTACTCTAAAACCGATCCACCAAAAAGATACCATCTCAATAAGAAACTAGAGTATGACTTCTAGATCACAAGTAATCATACAGAATAAACAACTATTATAATACAAAGGAAAAAACTATCCACATAACCATCGGTTTATAAAAAAATTCCATAATTTTTCAGCTCAAAACACTTTTGAAAAAAAAACTAACTTGGTGGATTTCTACACTCACCAATGGTGTTTCATCAAGTATCACTCACATGAACATTTCCATGCTACCCTAGGAACCCAACCACCATTTCATATAGGCCATCATTCCAGATATCAATAAAACCATTCATTTGAGCACCCATGAAAACATAAAAGGCTAAAAAAATATCTTTCCCAAAATCATGTACCTTCCAAACAAACACTAAACACCAAGTCAAAACCCCTTTTCATATTTCACCAAACAAACAACACTTCATCAAGAACCATTTGCTTAAAAATCTACCCCTTTTCATTTTTAACAACTTTTAAAACAACCAAGATACTCCAAACAACCCCTTCCAATTTTCTAAATTTCATAAAGGTGTCTTTTTATAATCTGATGGCCACTGAGACCAATACCCTTTCTAGGAAAACACTAACCACTCAAAAAATATTTCCAAATCCAATTCATTAGATTCAAACACTTTTCAACATCCCAAAACACCCCATTTAAAACAACGATTTAGAATCACCTTAAAATGATTTACACTTTAAAAACATTTTATTTCAACATACCACATATTTAGATTAGAGAAAATACAATCCTATTAAATCATTTCCACTTCCTCTTCTAAAATTGATTCAAAAAATGCACAAACTTCGAAAACCAATCATATATTTAATTTTTGAATACACCTTTTCCAATTTTCTAGAACCAACCATTCATTTTAAATCCAATTTTAACAATTCTCACACAAGAATTTTTAAAAAAAATCAAAATTCAAGAAAGGTCCAAGAGACCCACAAAAGGGAACTAGTGTCAGTAGGTGACTTGACCATATGGTTCGCAACCATATGTCCAAAAAAACACCAACATAGAGAGACATATTTATACCATGCCCTAGCTCTACATGGATTTCCAGACCCCACGAACTAACATAGGCCATTATTCAGACTCTCCTTGTCATATCCCAATAATAAACAATCAAAAAGAACAAAGGATACTAATAAAACCAGATTTTCTATAGAAACCTGAGGATTTGAATGAGGAAGAGTTTGCGACGCTCTTCCCATACATACCACTCAAATCATAAAAATACTTATACATCTACCTTAAAATACCCCAAGTAACAAGGGATCTCCAAAAATAAAGGTCTCCTAAGAGCCGAAATCTTTTGATACCATTTTGTCACGAACCAGCCAAAGTCAACCCTGAACGGATCACCTAGGTCAGCCTGCGACAAGTCCTGAGAGGCATTCCCAATCCTCTTGGGATGGAGAAAAGAACTAAGGGAATCAATAGAGTACACAAGGGAATTATTTAACCCAAATATAAACAATCAAGAAAACAACAGAAAGAAATGGACAACCCAAAATACATTTACATAAAAATTGAAATGAACATTATTTGTACAAGAAAATGAAATTACAACTAAACCAACAACTCAACTGACCAGAACCTGATAATAAACTAACTCCATGTGACCCCTATAGTCACTCTCCAACACAATGATAATACATCACCAAAGGCAATCGAACTCCAGCTAAAACCAGCACAAGGGCTAAAAACAAAAGAAGACTATAGGCATGAGTATTAAAACTCAGTAGGTCAGCCCGATATTCTATTACAAATTAAAATCCTTTAAAATAAAAGAAACATAAGTTTAAAGTGTAAAATACATTATATAAAGGTATGTTTTCCAAATGAGGTCCCATTCTATAAAAAATTACCAGACAAAAACTTGAATGTTTTATAAACAAAAATGCTAGTAACAATTTTCAAAGAGGTGCAACATCAAAATGAAACAAGTTTTCAAGAGGTATGATTAAAAGAATTTAAAATTTTAAATAAATCACACACACTACTGAATTTACCAAACAAACACACTTTATGATGATAGTGAGTACAAAATAGCTAATGAGCACAAGTCATAGGAACTCACCTAGGCATTTGTTAGTTGAGATCCCTAAGTACCTCGTATCTCGGTGAAAGTAACCATAATAAATATCCATTCTAGTGAACACGAGAAACTGTTAGGGAGAATACCCATAACATAGTGGTCCCCTAATTTCATCATCATCTTCATAGTATAGTTAGTGTGGTCATCATCAAACTTTCTATGTGAAACAGGGGCCAAACCCCACGAGAACACTAGAATACTAGTACACGTATGCCCACCTAGATACTCATGATTCCCTTTAGTGATCAATCAAGTTAAAAAAATTATCAAATACACATTTCACATAAAAATTATATTACCAAACAATAAACACACAAACATCCCACAAACATGCTTCATATTTCTTTCACAGATCTATAAACCAGTAAACATTTTCATAAAACAATTTCAAGGAGTGTATTGAGGATTTTCACATAAAACTCATTCAAAAACACAATTTTAAGTATGAAAACACAAAAAAATCATACCCAAAAATATTTGGAATCTCTAAAAACCTTTTATAAACTCATTTCGTGGAATATAAAACATTCTCAATTACCGTAACATGTTATATACATGTAAGACACTCATTCTTCATTTTTAGGAAAGGGAAAATGGGCCTTTAAACATTTTCTCAAAACTAACATTTGACAAAGGTATGCATTTCAATTTTATTAAGGAGGTGTATAATAAAAATTTAAAGTAGAAAAACACATTCATAAATCCCTTAAAACTCTCAGGTTACATATTCAAAACACAACCATTTTCATAAGGGTGTAAAACGGTCCATTTTCTGGCAGCATAGGCTAAAAAATGTTTTAAACCAAAACCCATTTGTTTGTAAAGAAAATTCCAAATTAGAAAGGCATAGAAGGACAAAAAAATAAAATTTTTCATTCTTGTAATGAATTTATAAAACCAAAAAAATAATTTTGAAATCAAACTTAACACATAAAATCTAACCAGACAGTTTACCGAACACATGACATGCACTTTTAAACAAATCAATTTATTTGAAACACTTGACAAGGAATAAAACACCAATTTCATGCCATATTTTATTAAAGATACTGGAACATGTTCAAAATACCATAAACAAGCTTCAAAACCTTACAAAATAGTTTCAAAAGATAGCATAATATTTAATCATACACTATGTGTGCACTTTTATGACAACACAACACTACCTTTCACAAAACAAGATCTAAAAAACCCTTTTTCACACCAAGAAAATTATCTAGAGGCTTAAAATCAATAATAAACATATTTATAATGTGAGAAAAAATATGAAAATGATGAAACTTAAATGATAAAGGCATGTTCAAGGGATATCCTACCTCAAATCCTTGGAATAATTGAAATGCACACCTCATATCACCATCCTAGGGTTTATAAACCATAAACCTAGAATGCCCCCCCACAAATGAACAAAACCCCCATAAAAATTCATGGGATAATAGAACCATAGTTTTATAATGTCTATAAGAGAATAGAAAATCTAGAAATAATGAAAGGAGGAGGAAGAGGGAGGAAAATGAGAAGGAATCACACCTTGGAAACATGAAAACTCTTCGTATTCCATTAAATATTAACCCTTAGAGGAAACCAAATTTCTTGAAACACAGTGAAGGGTCCCCTCAAGTCTATAAGTACTATGGGAAATACATTTTTGAGTAAAATAGTGGGAAATTAATGATTTATGGATGTGACAAATTACTTTTTCCAAATATGGATGATTTGAGAAACATTGATAATTGCATCCCTAATCTGTGACTAATATGAGATCCAAAGTGGGAAAATAGATAATGGGGGTCTGCCTAGGGTTATGAGGCTTGAGTGGGAGGTGGAATTACTGAAAAATATTAAAAACTAAATAAGATATAAAATAAACAAATTATTTTTTTAAAACTAGAAATGGGCCCATGGGTTAGCAAAGTACCTAAATAAACAACCCAAATTCACCTGGCTTATGAACTCCTAAGGGGTACAGAAGGATATGGTGATTTTAACATGTCATGTTAGGATATGTGTAAAGTTTATTGGGTGAAAACTGTTAAAAAAAAGAGTTATAAAATAATTTTTTTTAATCTGTAAATGGGTCACGGTTTTTCCCAAATCAACAAGTAAGAAACATTTCTCTAAAAACTCCAAAACAAGAAATGAGGAACCCAAATTAGGACGATTTGAAATATATAGATGTTCAAAAACCAATATTAATCTCACCCAAAACCCTATAAAAAGACTGGGATTTCTAATGAACTGGATCAAAACCAATACACGAAGAAGTAGAAAAAAACCAGGTGTGACAAACATAGTTCATCTCGAAGTAAAATGTCTATAGATACTCTACCCATCACCTCTTCCTCATGTTTGGGTCCCATTGTATGAAGATATATTGAAGGATATTGTTGTCTGCGTGGACAGTAAAACTATCACTAGATAGATAGTATTTACAACACTTCAAATAAAGGACCATAGATTCAATATCCAAGGCATCAATATGATAGTTACACTCATGGGGTCATAGAAGACATGATGCATAAGATACTACCAACTCCCTCTACATTAGTACAACTCATAATTTAATGACCAATGTATTATAGTATATGATATAACTGATCTCGGGACTAGGACATATAAACATTGAAGATGTAGTCAACCACATATTTAGCATATGAAAAACATCCTCACACTAGTATAGACAATGAAACTTCACCCCTTTCTTTGTCAGTGTAGTCATAGGTTTTGATAATTAATATAATTTTTGGATAAAATGTCAATATTTTCCCACTAAACCAATGGAGTAATGATCTCAACATGTTATGGGGACATGTCCAGAACATAACTACCTCAAATTTATCTGAGCACATGGATATACCTATCTCGGGCAACACATACCCCTAGAATTGCACAAACTAAATACAAAATTGGTACATCAACAAGTTGGAATAATTATAACGTGATTTAAGCATACTTAGGACTATCTCGAGATGTCTGGTATATTGCTCTAGGGTCGGAGAGTAAATGAGGACATCATCAATGAACACAAAAAAAAACAAGTCAATGAATGGGTTGAATATCTTGTTTATGATATCCTTGAATACTACCATTGAATTCTTTAGTCCAAACCGCATCAATAAGTACACATATATCCCATAAATTTTATAAAACACCATATTCAAAATTTCTTTCAATATAACCAGAAACTAGTGACAGCTCGATTAATGGTCATTATTTGAGAACAACTAGGACCCCCTTAACTGATTTATGAGATCATTGATCATGGGAAAAGGATATATACTATTCCCTAGAACTAGTTTCAAATTTTGTTAATCAATACATATTTTAAAACTAAAATCCACCTAATTGGAAAACAATATAGGTGAACCCCAGGGTGATATAATCTACCTAATAAATCCCTTATGTTATAAGTCCTCTAGTTATACCTTAAGGTCCTTCAAATCGGTCAGTATCATATAATAATTTGGTAATGAAATGGGTTGTGCACCTACAATGAGTTCTATGTAGAAGGATACTCCTCTATTAGGGGGAAGTTCTATGAAATAAATAGGAAATACATCCTAATAAAGATCCACAACAAGAGGAAAAGATGAGGGGGATACCAAGGATACTAACCAAATATCCAGACAGAAATTTTTTGATGTAATCATCACAAGATGAATCAAGTATAATCCAACTCTAGTTACCACTTACTCCTATTTACTAATTTTCATGAACTTATATCTCTTGGGCAATGTAAATGATACCCATCTCCGATAGCAATTAACGTGAGTTCAGAAATTGGTCAGCTAGCCCATTCCAAGAGTTACATTGAATCTCATCACCTATAGAATCATAAAGTTACACAAATTTACATAACTAGAAATTACTAAATGAAACTATGAGAATCACTAAATAGGGTTCACATTTATTCCAAATAGTGTATTGAGGGAAAGAAACTCATAAGAAAACCTGACAAGATATTCAATTCAATTAATAACTTGTGTAGATATAAATGAATAGGAATCACTAGTATAAGAAAAGTTGTAGAAAATATAGATGTGATCATGACCATACCTAGAATAGTGGATGGTCTCTCACCACTATCCTTTTAAGTTTGATCCACTATATAAACTCATTGTGTCTTAGATCTATGAGAATATCCTTGCGATGAATGACCCACCTATGTTTTCATCAACTAAGTCTCCTGTTGAGGGCCCTAGATAGATCCTTGGGACACATATTGTGTCCATATTATCCCCCTTTGGATCCTCATCCCCGAATATCTATAGAAAAACTGTTTGAGATTTCTTATATTACCACAATAATAACACCTGGTATAAGGTGCTGTACATAACGTCTGATAATGTCTAACCTTCACACAGTTGAAGCACTATAGAACTTCTCTTGAGGGGGATAAAGAATCCATACTCTAGTACACTTGAATACTACTACTGTATTGTACATCCATAGCCATTCTCTTCTTAATTATAGTAGTGACACTCACAACAATAGTAGGATGTCCACCCACCTGATTACTGAAGCGTGGAAGAAAACCTACTACTTGATCCTCCTCTAGACCATTCTCAATAGTCATGGACATTCATAGAACCTCTAGATAATTAGTTAGGTAAAATAACATGTCATCGAATGTTAGGATGAATAATGACCTCAAAATTCTTGGCCTTATGTGCATCATTCTTGGCTAATAGAGGAGAAAAATATAGTATCTCAGTTAACGAAATGGATTGTACAGAGCCATCATAGATTCCTTTAACAACTCCATGAACTCCTTCACTGGGTCTTGCATTATCATGTCAAGAAATATTTCTTCAATGAAGAGGCCCTTGAAAACCTCCCAAGTGAGACCCTCATGTATGTCAGCCTATCCCATCACAACCTACCACCTCTTTGGGGATCCCAATAGCATTGGAATTTATATCTTCACTTTTCTATCCTCGTGTGTCTCAATGAGTTAAAATACACCCTTTATGGTGTTTATCAATTCCTCATAATATTTTGGTCCCCATATTACTTGAATGGTTGGTGGATGTTGGATCTAGAAGTCTATGGAATAGTCAACCATGGGCCTTGGTGCTCCTCCAACCTAGGAAGGAACAAGCACAATGACTCCCTACTGAGGTGGTCCCACTACCCGCACTACTGGAGTAGGTTTGAGAGTGTTCTATGTTTCACCCTCCTTAAAAAAGGTGTTGTAATAGTGGAATCCTCCCTTGCAGGAGTATTTTATCCCACATAAACTGGTGGTCCCATTAATCTCCTTTGGGAGGTATTCTTCTAAATCATGAAGGGATTTTTTTCAAATATGTGAAATTTTTAGGATTGAACCATATCGGTTTATGGGATCATACAAAAGGTTTACTAGGACCCTACCCATAACAAAAGATATATCCCTCATAACACTAACTATGATCTTCATCCATTCATGTCAGTCACTATCACAAACATATAAAAGACATCATAGTATACTCAGGTTTGACTACTTAATTAAATCATAGATATATCAAAAGAGCACAAATAATAGATATATTAATCAATCAAAAAAATACATGTCTATCCAGAATAGATAACACAAGTCAATGCATTAAATTATAGAACAATTATGTTACAGATAATAGGTGTTTATATGGAATGTGATACTGTGTGCCTAATCATGATGCATAAATGTACCATAATCCCAAAAAATAGTAACAATAATCCCATAAATGGTAAATCAGAGGTCCATTATACATGAGATAGTGAATCACATTGAAAATACCCTACCTGAGTCTCACACATCCTATCTTATTTCTACAATGTCCCAAGGATTTAAAAAATAAAAGAGAAGAATTGTGCTCTAATACCATTTTTGTAATTACCTAACCCAAACAACTGGGATCAATATGGAAAGACATAAGTCCTCATGCATACCTCCCCATACATAAGTGTCTACTGACTAAAATTGTGGGTCTGAACATTGTTAGTGGGGAGATTATACCCTCAATATCATATACTTACACTAATAATATAAATACAATATAAAAAAACTCAATGTAATATAGTGGATGATAAGGAATAATAATGTAATATTAAATGAAACATGCATCATAGAGATAAATAATGAAAAATAAAACAAACTCCCATTGTGGAAAGACACACCCAAGTAAAAGTGTATGTAGGTAATCAAATTTAAATCTAAAAAAATCCTCCTGAGTTTATCCTGATACTACTTCGAGATTATAGATACACTACTCAATTATGTGACATGGGAACCCTTCCCTTCCGTATACCCCTAAAAATGAAGTCTTTATGTGAATTGAGATACATGTATATGGTATGAGTAATAAAACATAGCAGGACACCACTAATTCATCCTTAACAGTTTTTCACATGCATAAAAGTTCTTCATATGTATAACATGTGTATTCTATGATACTAATAAATTCACAAGAAAGCATAATCAATAATATGTCATGAAACTGGGTGATAATCAAGAAACCATGAGCCCTGGATGCACCTACTTCACCTCTATGACGTAATAATAATTAAATGTGTAAAAAGTGATCAAGAAATAGCCCCATGTTTAGTGACATGTTACTTAGTATCCTCAAGTAATTGAGTAAATTTTTTTACTCAGTATCCACAATAAATTATGTTCTAGTACATTACTCAGTATCCTCAGCACATCGAGTTTTAGCAGAGTCACAAGGCTGTCATGTTCCTAGCCCATTTATGGGTCCAACATCACCATCATCACACATCATACACACTCCCCCTATAAGGATTAATCATACCATGACCATACACTTATTATAAATACCAAGACAATACCTCTAAGGACTTGTAAATACAAATAACAGGGAAAATCACAAAAAAAAGCATATAACATCATCATGAGAATATAATATCATTATATAACAACTTGTGATCAACATCAATCATGATTAGAATACAACCTAGAAATACTTATGTAATCAATGATCATATATGGGTATCATGGACCCTAAACACAACCACACATAAAAACAAACAAACATGGACAACAAGATATGAAAACCCAAAATTAAATCAAGGAAACAAGAGTATAGAAGGGCATAAAAAAGTAAAAAAATTTATACCTCAAATTTGTTGATTAATACATTCAATGTTTGTTATGTGATCTAATACGAACCACATTTCAAAACTAGGAAGAACTTTCTCGCATGTCTAGGATATCTATATTAGGTTCCGGTTCATCAAATAAAGAGGTTTAAAAAGATATAACTTTGAGTGTTATATGTATTTTAAGGATGTTCAGGAATTAAATGGCTTATAGATTTTATCAGTGGAACTAGTTTTGAGGTATTACTAAGAAGAGGTTATCAAGTCATGAGATATGTTTTAGATTCTAGAACAGAACATGAATTCAACATTAATTCTAAAATAAAGCCTCATGAATTTCTAATAAACATTTATCTTACAATAAACCATCAATAGGAAAGAGATCTAAGATTATATTCAATTATAATAAGATATCAAGATGACTAATCTAAAGAAACTCACTTGAAAACATACACTATTTACATGAAATCAAGATTCCATGAGGGGGATGGCATTGACTTGTACAAAACACTACGAATATACTAATTTATTATCAACATGTTATAGTTCTAACATCAATCCACCATAAATTAGATGTTTATGATGATGATTCATAAACCATTACCCATAAAATGCATGTAATTGATGGTAGACCTCAATCTAATCAAGAGAGAAAAAATGGAAGATCATCAACTGAACTATGAAGGAAAGGGAAATTCATTACCAGGTCATCATAGAGTCCATATATCAATCATATACACATGATCGATTATCAAATAGGAAGAATAATTGGGTGTATATCTAGAATAAACACACCTTTCTAGCATCACTAGATTGATCTAATATTGATGAACCAAGGGAGATAAATGGGATATCTCTAGAGAAAAGAAGGATGTTATAAAATTTAAAATAGGGACTTTGGGGTAAGAATTGGGTGTTACAGGTTCAAACCATGTGGGATTAAAATCCCACAGGGTTCATTTAATGCACTATCATATGAGGTACACTAGTAAGCTGGTGGGCCTCACCTGATTATCGGTGGGCCTAGAAAAACCACTTGGGTTTTTCCAACACCATTGACAAGCTAGTGGGGTCTTCAAAACATCTAGAAACATACATACTAGTTGGTGGGTTCCAATGACTAGCCGATGGTCTCTTTCATTCCACCACACCACAATTCCTATTATCATCACCAAACCATTGATTCACAAACCCATTTTAATTAAAAACCAAACTATTAAAAATACATAGTAAATAATAACAAAAATATAATATATATGGTTATAAAATCAAAATATATCATACATATAAATGTGAGAGGATGTTACACTAAAAACATAGATTTTCACCTATAGTATGGTTGAGTACAAAATATATTCCATGTATTAAAACTAAGGATATATGTGAAAAAACCATAAGAACTTATTAAATAAGGTAATTTGAACATTGAGGATGGTTCTCCATTCACATAGTTCCAAGTTTAAATCAAGGTAATGTGGGAGATAAATATTCTGGGATGGGATATACAATCAGTTCTTGTCCTATAGCAACATGAGAAACTTTAGAAGAGATCATGGGATTGTTATAGTCATATGTGGGCTTAGTACACATCCTCTTTGAATATGTTTTTATTTTAAAGAAAAAAATCCTTAAAGGAAGGTATTATGAAAAAACCCTAGTATTTTTAGTTTGAACTATTATAATATTTTAAATAATATTTAATTGATTGGTTATTAAGCTGTTTTCATTTGATTAGCATTATTGATCCATGATATAATATATTAGATTTACTCTATGAACACATTATCATGAGAATGTAACATATCTTTTTAAAATGGGTTTCATATAGAAATTTGGACATCATGTTTGAATCTATAATTGGGGTTTACCCTAGGTGTGTTATAATCATTTATCACACCTGAGGTCTGTGGGTTCGAACAATTGCAAGCAGAATTAATATATTGACTTAATTAATTATTTAATTACTTGATTATATCCACTAGAAACTTATATCAATCTATTTAACTTTTCAGAACCCCTCTATTTAGGATTATCCACTATAAAATCAAAATTGAGTGTAATTCCCTGACCCCAGTTACATAGAGCCGATGCATTATTTTAATACATTGGCCTGATTACAAGGAATCAAGTTCCGAAAGTCCGATCAGTTTAGCAGTCTTGGAAAATAGATTACATACATGAACGTTACATTACACATTAGAAAATAAAACAAAACCCAAATGATCCTTTGATAATTCCATTATTCCCTTTATCCTAACCCTACATATCAATCTTAATAAACTTCTTGGAATCCTGGGAAAATAAAATAGAAGAAAGGGGTGAGCTCAGATGCCCAGTAAGGGTAAATAATTTAGCGGAAGCTATAAAATTTTAAGGAAAGATATGTGATAAAAACAATAGCCTTTATAACAATAAACATGAATATAATATGGAAAAAATAAATCAAACATTACCATATAAACATGCACATAGATATTATACTAGTAAAATAATCACATTTAATAACCAATTTTATAATGAGGGAATGCCTAATGCCGGACGTCATTACCACAAAGTCAAGGCCTCATGCCAAGACTAAAAATAAAATTTTTGTCAAGGCCTTATGCCAAGACACTAGTTTGTCTCATGAGACCTACTGATGCATCGAGGAGCTATAGTGGGCTCCACCCGTCACTTACTAAGTCCAATGCATTCTTCATATGAAAATGTTTAAAGATAACATAAACATTCGTATTAAAACTAGCATAGGAAATGTCAATACTTTATCCATAAACAATCAATGGTATAATAAATAACACATCCACAGTAAAAAATATCACAAAACCTTCAATATAATATGGATGTTTTGTGTCATAATAAATCAACTTCAAATAAGTTTAAAATCCATCCAAGGATGTTGATATGGATGAAACTGATTTGTAAAATTCTTTGAGAGAAATATCCCCTTTTCATAAAAATGTTTAAAAGTCACACAATTTATAAAGGAAGACATTCAAAGACATTTTTTAATCAAAGTGTCTTATACCACTTTGAATCTTTTGAAAGGAATTTACATTTGAAAAAAAATCATGCCCATATAAATAAATCCTTAAAATCATTTTGAAAACATGGAAATTAATTAAAAGGGGTTAGGAAGATAAATGTTCAAAACATTTAAAATGATGATCTATTTAAATTTACCCTCCCATATAACCTTAAAATATTCTTTTTGAAAACATTTTTATAAAATATGGGTATCTATGATAATTATGTCCTAGAAAATACTTACACATGAACAATCTCACATAATAATGAGATTGAGAAATTAACCATTACCTCATTGTAATCAATCGAGTCATATGAACAATAGTCAATAACAACCAAATTAATCACAGAATAGCATTAATATAAAGATAATCATTACAATATATATCAAATGGTAGTACAGAATACACCACATTCAATAAATAAGTGGTGAACAATGGAAATCTCACGGAATTAAAAGTGAGATAAGAAACCCCTTACCTGGAACTTCCCTTTGGTCGAGGGCACGTTTAACCTCCTGTATAATGACCATTGTATGTTATTAGATTATACCAGGACCATATTTATATTTACTATATCATAAATGATTCATTTATGACTTTATACTACCAATTTAATAATGATTTTCATGTTAAATTAACATTTCGGGTAATAATCGCTTCTTTATCGTGCGTATTTTAACTTGTTATTCTTAACCGTGTCATTTAGATCATGATTTGAATACCTCCAGAAGATAAACTTGATTCATATATCATATATATTTAGAATATAAATATTTATAATAGATAGATATATGAAATGTGAAACACCGTTTATGGAGACAGTAGGCCGTACGTACGCATAAATAATGTTTCTGTTTTCATATCGTATTGAACAGAAGTAAGTGAATAAGATATATGTAAGAACATAAATATATATATATATATATATCTCCAGTAGCATTATTATTTCATATATTACATACTTATTAGTAATATATATTTTTATAATCGTCGATGAATGGTGAACGTGGAAATGAATCTCATCGCGTCGTGGAGACGGTAATCCGTACGTACGCACGAGCGACAATATCATTTCCTTAAAGGTTTGGAATTGGATGGTATATTAATTTTACAGAGACATTAGCATGATATTTTCTTTATTCATATACATGTTACTCATCATTATATTTGTCCAAATAACATAGTGTTTAATAACAAATTACACCATGACGTGGAGATGATAAGCTGTATGTACGCATGCATGGTGACATTATCTTTCATAAGATGGATAGAATAATGAACGTAGTTTTTAAATATTTATAATTACATTCAAGTATATAGAATATACTGGAGTTATTATTTTATAATGGAAACAAAAAAGACAGAGTAAGTGGAAGAATAAAAGAACTTGAAAGAGGGTGGTGAAATCATTATATCTTCGTCAGGTTCTTCCTTTTGATTTGAACAAAAGGGATCTTAGGTTGGCTTTATGACCAAATAAATTCCTCTCGGATGATGGTAGGATATTGGGGAGGATATTTGGGCAGGTTTTGTTCGAGTCAAATGGCATTGGAGTTGTGAATTTGAGAGAAGGGGAAGTGCCATTTTATAAGAGGGGTGAGGGGCACCTTAAGAAAAACTAAAGAATATTATTTTATAATAAAATCATTTTCAGTTTCTAATGGATCCAAAATAAATTATTTAAAGGATAATGTGGGGATGGGTCTAAAACCACTCAACCAATAGGTTTTATACAGGTTTAGGTCACCATATTATCCTTAACTTTTTTATTTAACTCTTAGTTAAATAGCTTGACATTTACCATGTCTCTTTGTATTTTTATATTATATGGATAATAAACATACTATAAAATGCCAATAGAACCCCAATTGGTTCATTAATGTAATATATATTATTGTATAAGTCTTTTGGTCGAGCCTTATATTTTTTCGGACTATTATATCAGTTAATAATATAATATTTGTCTTAAAAACTATTTTATGTCAATTTTGACAATATTTGGTATTTGTTTTTTTTGTTAAAATCATAACATCATGATTACATAGAAAGGAATTGATCTAACCAACCCTAACATGTTATATTAACCTATAAAATTACTGGAATTTATAAAAAGTCTTAAATTACATTTTTTGGATATTTATATTATCAATTATTCTAATCATTCCTTAATATGGTAATTACTCCATCATCGTTGTATCATAAATAAATTTAATTATTTAATGTCTAAAAATTATAAATAAAATATAATTATGTAGGAAATAATTTTATATTTCTAATGAATATTTATAGTAGAATTTATCTTATGTATAACCCTATATTAAAAATGTTTTAGTTATTAAACATTGATTTTAACTCTTTTAACTCTTCTTTAAATAAAATAATAATAAATTACCTAATCTAATCCAAATGGACCAAAGAAGTTCATATTTAATTACTAAGGTTGTTTTTGGCAGAATTATACTTATCCAATAGAATTAGGACATGTGTTAGGGTAATAATAATATCATTTTTACCCTTAATTACCCTATTTACTTTGAACCCCAGTAAATAAAAGTCAAAACTTACTATTCACCAAAAATTATTTTTATCTTATTGAACCACATTTTACTTACTTATATCAACCATGTCTCTCGGAGTTTTGAAATTCAACTCACAAAAGCGGTAAACTTATGTTTTATGTGAATTTGTAAATTCTCCTAGGAGGTGGGTAAAAGACGGTGAAAATTTCAATAAAATTTTATATATCTAATATTATTAAAAAATGACTCCAATGAATTACATTGAACATATATAGGTATTATTTATCTATTTGGACCTTAAATTAATTTAAATAAAATAGATAATTATTTAAATGAAAAGTCGGTTTTAACCAATAACACAATATTTTTCACCATTCATCAAAATTTGAATGTTTTCAGAAACATACAAAATATTCACCCTAAGTTAATTTTGATATTAATAATTCAGAAATGAAGTCTATTTTTTCAAATTCAAGACATATAAATTTCATTTATTTATTTAAAATTAATTCCCATTATCATAACCAAAAAGCGTATTTTTAAGAAATAATAACTAACAAAAGATTGACACTTGTTTATGACCAATTTCAAAGTGAAATTACATCTAATAACCAAAATTGGGATAAATGGTACAAATATAATCTAATTATACTTTAAACCCACTCAAATGAATAATTTAACACTATAAATTATTTTGATTAAACAAGTTATTTTATGATAAAATATTGTATTTTTCACTATTCACCCAAATATGAAAGTTATTAGAAAAACACCAAAAATTTATTGAAACTAAATTCTTATGTATCGATTAGAAAGATGTTTATTTTTTCAAACTGAATATATAAAAGTTTCAAATATTGTATTTAAAAAGGGTTCACCATTAAAAGGGGGTAAAAGTGCATTTTTTTAAAAAATACTTCTTTTATCTGAAAAAATGAATTTGGTTTTACATTATGTCTAAGAAACTCATAATGTGGATTATAAAATTATAAGGATTATATAAAGTTCAAAATTCAGTAAATACTATTCATAACTTCTTTTGAACGACTAGTTTGGTAAATCGTGGTGCGCTTGAACTCGGTGTTGCGTGTAGTCCATGTTATTGAATTACTTTGAAGAAATAATGTACTATGAAATATTGGGGTGTTACATTCTTCCCTACTTCAATAAATTGCATCCTCACAATTTGAAATTGGTCTTCGAAAATAAAAGGTTGAAAATAGAAAATACCTTTATGCGAAAACCCACATCGGAAATTAGGTTAATACAATTTAGTTTCAATAAGAGCAAAAGGGGAATAAAAAAGAAACCAAAAAATTAGGATATCGATTAGGAGAAAATTGGTTGAAATTAGATGCACATAATTAAAGGAAAAACATAAATATTTTTAGGGAGTGATTGAGGTAATCAGTCAAAAACAATTGTAAAATTGAGGGCCTCAAATGTATCAATCTATGATAATTCAAAATATCATCGGTTCAACAAAACATAAGGTATTAGGATAACACATTTCTAGTTTTAAGATCCCTTACCAAAAGTTTAAGAATTAATTTCTTCATAGAATAAGAGAGGAAAAAAATATACTTGATAAGTAGATTTCCATCCTTTAACTAATTTTTACCACAAACACATCTTTTACTCTAAAAGATAATAGAACTTAAAAAAATATTCTATTTATCCTATTCGTATAGGGTTCCAAAAATAATGAATTTATAATTCACCAATCAGACCTTTTAAAGAAGAAACTACATTATAAAATCCAGAACATCACGTTGGCCAGTGGTAGGTGATGCACCCTTGTTGCTCTTTGGTTGCAGGTTCAAGTCTCGCAGCCTTGCCGGACGCGACGGGTTGTCGCCCGACCTTCAGGTTGTACTTTTTATGACAATCCAAAAATAATCATGAGAAATGATTTAACATTAACAATAGTATCCAATTTCAAACTTAATCAATTCCAACCTTTAGACGTATCCAAAATAATTCTGTCCAAACATAAAGTCCAAAATTTATAAGGAAGGTAAACACAATAAAGATCCTTTTTTCCACATAACAACATGTGAATACCTTCATCATGTATTATTTTAAAACATAGTAACACCCTGAATTAACTTAAAACCTTATTGATTACATTCATGCTCCCTTATTACTTATATAATTCTGGATATACTTTTTATATCAAAATATGTTGTAAAATCCAACAATAATGGAATATACAAATCATTAATCAGTTACAAGGTAGTGAATAATATCCAATATAATTTATCAAAATCAATCATCTCTTATTCCAAAATTAATACTTCAGTATCAAGACCATATTAATGTTTTTCCTTTCCTTCAACCATATATTTTGCAAAAAATTTAACTTACCATTGAGTCACTTTTCTTGGTTCCACACAATCTCAAGTCCTTAATGAAATAGTAATGCAGTACAATTCATATATACTGTATAATTATAATAACATGTACATCATTATTACAATACTCAAAATACATAATAATTTATTAAAAACATAAAAAATCTTAATCATTCCTCTTTATCTTTGGTAGTATCATAACTTGATTATTATCCAATAGCAGCATTTGGGGTATACTCTTAGGATTTGGACATTGATTCACGTAGTGTCCCAACTCCTTGTAGATTAAGCATTGTACATTTGAAACCTTTTTCTTACATTTTCAATCACTTACTTGCTGTCCTTTTTCTCCACACTTATAAAAAATTCTTATTTCCTTCAAGCATTTACCAAGGTGATTCTTTCCATAGTTATCACATATAGAAAAATCCTTCTTTGCCTTATTCCCTTTATCCATCTTTCTTTATACCATCCTTTTCTTCTCTGGCTTCCCTTCAATCCCATAGGACTCAGAATAATATTTTACTTATCTTATTAACACATGATACTATTTCTTCATATGATGATAATAAGTGGGAGACTATTTCCTGTCTAAATGTTAGCATAATACAATGAAAGATATGATCCTTCTTACTCTTTGGATCATGCATATTGCTGGAGGTCTCATTCCTTCTATTAGGTGTCATTTCTAAATAATGGCATATACTAGGTTAGTTTATGAATTGCAATGCACAATTCCAAACATGTAAAATACCTAATGTAAATTTAAATGATTATTCATATAATCAATAATCATAAAACGTATTATTTGAGAAATTATTTACTCTTAAATCCTTCATAATTGCTTGTAATTAAAATGTGAATTATCCTAAGCATATCCCCTGGGAGTGTCATAACCAAGAGTGCAACAAGGCCCATTGTCGTGCACCAGTTCCCATTCTTGTCTAGCTCAAAGTGTTGTTTTTGGGTTTTACCCCTAAGTACATCTCTGCCAGAGCCACCTCTACCTGCTTGTATCCAGACAAGGATGCATTTCTTGGAAAACTCACAGAATCTCTACATTACCAAAATTATAGGAAGTTCTTTTATACTAATCATCAAAGTCCATCTTAGGGTAATGTTCTCTAATCAGAGTTTAACTAAATCTATTTCCAAGGTTGTTTCTAAACTTCCTCTAATACCAACTGTAATACCCCAATCTATGTTACCCAGAGTCGATGCATTATTTTAATACATTGACATGATTACAAGGAATCATGTCCTAAAAGACCGATCAGTTTAGCAGTCTTGGCAAATATATTACATACATGAACGCTACATTACATATTATAAAATAAAACACAACATAAATGATCCTTTGATAATTCCATTATTCCCTTTAGATTAGCCCTAAATATCAATCATAATACACTTCTTGGAATCCTGGGAAAATAAAACATAACAAAGGGGTGAGATCAGATGCCCATTAATGATAAATAATTTAGCGAAAGCTATAACCTTTTAAGGAAAGATGTGTGATAAAAAATTGCCTTTTTAAACATAAACTTGAACATAATAATGATAAAATAAATCAAACATTACCATATAAACATTCACATGGATATTCTACTAGTAGAATAATCACATTTAATAACCAATTTCATAATGAGGGAATGCCTAATGTTGGATATCACTACCACATAGTCAAGACCTCATGCTAAGACTACAAATAATTTTTTTTCAAAGCCTTGTTCCAAGACACTAGTTTGTCTCATGAGACCTACTGATGCATCAAAGAGCTATAGCGGGCTCCACCCGTCACTTACTATGTCCAATGCATTCCTCATATGAAATGGTTTAAACATAACATAAACATTCTTATTTAAACTAGCATATAAAATGTCAATAATTTAACCATAAACCATGAATTGTATAAATAAAAAAATCACTACTAGGAAATTGGGCTATATCCACGCCTATAAACCCACAGATTAATGAATCCATGGCTGCACCCTCACAATTAGCCGTGGTTCCATGGCTGAATACCCAGACCAATTCATTTCTTCTTCCTTCCGCTCGATCCATCCTCCACGAAACCCCTCAAAAGCCCGATGCCCTCTCCAAAGCCTCCTCCCCGCGACCCTCCTCATCCAGAGAAGTTGATCTGAGAAGCCTGCCCACCTCCTCTCTTACTTCCCGAAACCTCCCCGATGCCTCCTCGCCAACAACCCTCAATACCCACGATGCCTCCTCACCGCGAACCTCCTCCCCACGATCCTCCTCCTCCAGCGAAGCTGCTTCGAGCGCCCCCCTCCCTTCCTTCCCGATGGCTCTCCCTCACAACCCTCAACACCCCGGACACTGAGGTCGACACCACCATTCCCTATCATCAAGGTATTTGAAAATTTCTTTGATTTCTTCTGTTCGTTCTTGAATCAAAAACTAATACTGGATGTGGACAAATCTATGGTAGATGGTCTTGTTCTTTTTCAATTAATGACTCAATGGTCCTTTTTATTTGTTAAAGGATGTTTCCCATTTTGGGTTAATTCTTTATTCAACATGTTTTGGTGCAGTGGTAGATAATGGTAGAGGGAATTCAGAATAAATTTCATACATTATCTTGTTGTGAGATGATATTTTGGATGATTTTATAAATGGAGTAACCATTTTAGATCCTTTTGATCCTTATAGGATCTCACAATAATTTGGTCATTTAAAATAGGTTACATATTTACCTCTAGTCAATATTTAGAGATAATATAACCCATTTTAATTTTTGAAATGTGGCCGATGATGATGCATGAGGATTCTGTCTTAGAAATTTCATTACATCTTGATAATGGTCCAAATAACAGGCCAATGAAATCCTGAAGACATCTTTCCTGATGTAATCTCATAACAGTTCAAAGAAATCCTCCTCAATTGGGGTAATTATAAACACAAGCACACACACACACACACTCAGATACATTCGTGGATCAAGCTTCATCCCTCCAAATTATCATTGTCAATCCAGATGGAACTATTTATAAGAATTTGAAATGTCTCAAAGGCTTAGATGATGGCTTACCAAAGGCCCCTAGATGAGATTTCCTGAATTCCTTATGGCACAAAGGCCATAATTTACAAATTTCTCAACTCAATCAGCCATGGGGGTCAAATGATATGCCCCTGCCCATGAAACCAGGGCCTAGGTCGAGTATCCCCTAGTTGGCCCGTCGGGTACCTGTGTTGCCGTCACCAATGCCCCTTCCTATTCCATGTGCATGCCATGCCCCATGCATTCCCACACTCTCCCTGCACTCACTCTCACTATCTCTCTCCATGCTCACCCATGCCCTCAATTGATGGATTTCCCATTGGAGTGACACTTCAATCCAAAGGAGGATTTCATTAGGGATTTTGAGGAAGGGTGCTGCTGGACATGTCGTGATTCAAGTGCCTTTGGGTTTAGATGAAGATAGTCTAGTAAATCATGATGTAAAGGATCCCTGCAATGTGAATGTTCAAGATGATTTTAAGGATAACCATCTCTCTTATGCTCGGATAGATATTTCTTAACCTTATAGGTAGTTCCGATTCATAAAATAAAATAATTATTAGAAATGGTATTTTAGATTTTGTTGAGCTGAACGTTAAAATTATTGAAGATATTTTAGAAGAATGTAGCATTTAATTTGTGTATTTTTAATGTTGTAGCATAATAATAACCCATGAAAAATTGATGATTTCTTAAAGAGGTTCCATCAGATTTGGCGCTTAGGTGGATGGTGCATAGTGTCAATTAGTAGGGGATTTTTCCTCTTCTCTCAACATAGGATGAATTAAAATCGATATCACGGGGCTTCAGTTTTGTCTCCCACAAACCTGTAATCTTGAGGTTTCAAGATTGGGATCCTCTCTTTGATCTAGATTCGGTTAAGAATTTAATTATTCAAACTCATATTCTCTTTCAGGGGTTAAGATGGTTTTTTGGAATTCTCAAATCCTTTGGGGTAGTGAACTAGTTGTGGGAATTCCTATCAAATTCATTGGGGAGACTAAGCATGATTGATATGGTCATTTTGTAAGATTTTTTTGTAGAGTTTTTTTTATGTTTTCCTCTCATTGAATCTATTTTCCTTGTTTTTAATGGTTATAAGCTTGAATTATCATCTGATTCTGAAAGGTTACATAAATTTTTCAGTAAGAGTAACTGCATTGGGCACTTGAGTGAGAAGTGTTTTAAAAATATAAGATTTTTCAATTACAAGAAGATTGGTCATATGATTGATCAATGTAATTTTAAACTACCAGTGAATGATGTTGCTTCCAAGGATGGGGAAATCCTAGATAAAGATCATTAAATTCATTAGGTTGGGAATGTTATGGGGGGAGACAAACATGGTAAAGGTTCTATAATCTAATTTCCTACTACGGTGGTTATTAATCAACCAAAAAAAATATTTATGGATAAGGAAACTACAATTAAATCAGTTGAGTTAGGTCGGGAGGATCAACTTTCAAAGATCAAATCATGTAATGATACTACCCAAGATGCTGGAGAGATTAGGACTCAAGACCCATGGTTCTCAGATAATTAAACTGAGGTGGATATAGCTAATATCCAAGAGGATGGTTTTATCAATTCTGCAGATAGTTAAGGTAATAAGAACACTGCTATGGTTGGTGTTTATTCCTCAGTACAAAGGAAACAGAAGAAAAATGGTGTTTCAATTAGCAGTAAAGATGAATATTCTTCCCCAATGGATATAGAATAGGTTTATATTTCAACATGTTCTCACTGGGAACTGAGCTAGATACAGGGAAAGTTCCTAATGAGGTAGTGGAACTTAGTTTTGGAAACTCTGATGTACTAACACTGGTGGATGGTAAGAAAATAGGTAAGTGGGTGAAGTAGTAAACCTTGGCTGGTGCAGACACTTCTGTTTTGGATGATTTTTAGGAATTTTCTTCAGAAGGGAAATATAAATCTACTTCTTTTTTGAGTGCTAAGCTTGATATACAGAAAAACAAAGCGAGTCAAGAAACTTTGGATACTCCAATTGATGAGGCTAATCTAAGCAGTGGTAAAGGGTTTGGTGGTAAACATCAGTTAGAAATGACACTAGTGGGAGGCAATTTGTTCTCTATGTTCTATTCATAAGTGTTTTTTATAACATGGAAAACTATCTGGTGGGCAAAAAAAACTCAAGAGAAGGTTATAAGTAACTTCACATTGGTTGCTAGATATATTGGTCATGTTGCTATATAAGAGAATGTTGTGCTAGGAACCAATGCATCTGTTGCTTCAAAACATGAGGTAATGTAAACAGTGAGGTTCAACACTACTAAGAATGTTGAAAGTTAGGACTTGGTACTAGGGGTAGACTCACTGAGCATCCCTGAAAAAATTCTCAAGGAGGCTCAAAAAGAGAAGGGCAAAGTTGGAAGCATTTTAATGTTATCTGATAAAATCTCAATTCCTGGTGTACATGAATGGGATGAGAAGGATATAAATCCATAAGATATGTAGTAACATGGTGGGAAAGACTTGAGAATTCATCTTGTGGTTCATTCTAGGGAGTAATAAGGAAATCAATGGAAAACTGCCAAATCATGGAGTAGGGGAGCCGGGGTCTGCAGGTCTGCAGGGCAGGGGACTCGAGTCAAGGGAAAGAGGGCAGGGGGTAGGGGCCAGGGGGAGGGTGGAGGGGGGTAGGGGTAGGTCTGCAGAGTAGGAGGGAGGGGGAAGTGGGTGGGTGGAGGGGGGCAGGGTGGAGTGGGGAGGTCTGTAGGGCCGGGGGTGTTCTACAGGGGGTGGTCTGTAGGGGGTCTTTAGGGAAGGGGGAGGGGGTGGGGCAGTGGGGAAATGGGGTGGGGCATGGGGTGTAGTTAGTCTCTTTAGGATTCTTTAATCTTAGATAAGGTTGAACAACCATTACAATCTACCTCTAACTTTCCCATTTCTTCATGATTAGGTTTCTTTAAATATGACCTCTTGTTTACAATAGATTTCATTCACTAAATCATGGCTTGATATTAGTTGCAAAAAATAAGATTTTTTATGATACCACTAGTTTTTATTGGTATGGCTTTAACACCTTTTCTTTTAAAAATCCAGGCCATTATGTCCACTTTTTTTAATTATATCTTATAAATATAGATTTGGATCCTGTAATCTGTCCTCCTTTTGGTAGGTTGATTCCACTACCACATTGCATGAATTTACTTATACATAGCTAAATTCAATATGATATTTTAAATTACATTCACTGGTGGAAATCCCACTTATACCAACACTTGCATGCCAACGGTTTTAAGAAACAATTGTTTTAAGTAATAATTTTATGTGTTTTCCCAATGGTTTCATTAAACCATTGGGAATAGATTACATTAGACAATATTTTCCTATGGTTTCTAAAAACCGTAGGGAACCCCCCCAATAAAAATTCATAAAAATCAATATCAAACTGTGATATATGATTGATTTTGGTTTTCTCAAAACATAAAAATAGTTATCATTGTAGTGTTTGTAGATATAAATCATTGGAAGTTCACATAGAAGATACCAGATGAACATGATATTTTTGGGATTTAGGTGAACAATATATGATGTGTTTCTAGTTTCACAAAGAATATAATATTCCATTTGAAATCATTTGGAGCTCACAAAAATGTTAAGAATATTTTATGTGTAGAATTATTCATACAATTGAAGCTTTGTGGATGTAGTTGTCATGTGAATGGAGTGTTATAATTTTCAAATGAAAATGCTATCTAATTCATACTATTTTAATATGTTCATGATGCTTATGAAGGGAAATTGGTTATGGATAAATGTGTTGTTCTTTTTGGATTCACATATAGTTGAATGGGTAACCATATTTTATTAAAATGTAAAGTGTTATGTAATGAATACTATTTAAATATGTTCTCGCGCCTCATGTATTTGGATATTTCAGTGTTTTTGACTCCATATTATGTTTTCAGTAGGGCATTGGATCATTTCGTGTTGGTTCAGGTGGATTTGGTTCTCCCAATCGAGGTAAGGATTTAATGCCATTGGTTGTTTTCTCACTGGTTATGTAGCATCCTTTATGTGTTCTAATGTTCCTAATATCCTTTATGTAGGGCGTTGATCCCTGCTCATTGGTTTTGAGTAGCCAAGTTAAAGGCGACTAGCCTGCATGTGCATAGGTAAGAAAGTATATATGTGTGGGTTCCCCCGTTACGTGTACAATCAACCATGGTAGTGATTATGCACGTATGGGGCTATGTGTGCCCATGTGTGTATATATATATATATATAAATTTATATACAAGTGAGTGGATACCGGTATATGCATATAAGCATATGTGCAAGGATCCCCTTGCACA
This sequence comes from Viscum album, assembly GCA_963277665.1. NCBI lineage: Eukaryota > Viridiplantae > Streptophyta > Magnoliopsida > Santalales > Viscaceae > Viscum > Viscum album. The sequence continues at coordinate 1,348,419,229 of OY728153.1, read as the reverse complement.
TGCTCATGTCCATGCTAGTGTGTGCATAGGGGCTAGGTGTCCTTCCATGTGTGTGAAGGTGCGTATACCCAGGGGGGGAGCAACAACTTTTAGTTTGAAATCTCCAAGAGCTGAAGTGGATGATTTGGTTCTACCTTGTGGTAGGATCCCTCTTCTAGTCTCTTTAATTCAGGAATGCTTTAAATTGAATTTTTCTTTTTTTATTAATTTTTCTTAATAATATTGAATTTCATATCTTGAATAAGTGTTCTTTAATATAATTGTTTCATTTGATAAATAAAGTAATGTTTTTAAAATAAAATCCCTCCAATGGAGGTGCACTGTTTGCAAAAACTCATAGTGATAGTTATGTTTATCTAGTTTCTTAAATTATTGCATTTGATTTGTGCTGAAAGAGTTTTCGAATAAATGTTAAATATAATTAAATTAATAGTGTGATAAAGAAATGCCATGATTTTATAATAAAACCCCTCCAAAGGAGGTGCACTGTCTTCTAAACCAAAGAGCAGTGATAGTTATTTGTATCATGTTTAGATTTTTTTTGAGTCTTTCATATGCCTCTTGTTGGTGTTTCTTTTGTGGTTAGTTTTTGTTTTCTTTGAATAATACAAATTGTCCTATCATACTCATTTAACTCAAATTAAATTGCCCGAGTAGGCATATGCCTTGACCATGACACTTTACTTTTCACGCTTTGAATATTATAAATAAAATTTCCATGTTTAGAAAAAGTGAATGAATTTGTAAATGGTTTGTGTTGGGTGTATGGTTCTTTTCTGTCGTTTTGTTGCCCTTTAGACATTGGGTCATTGTGCCGCTTGCTAAAACCTTCTCTGGAGATTCATTATTATAACATATTAAATAGTCGATCTATTCTATCATCTACCGGAGGGGCGACTGTCAGAATGTTGCCCTACCTCCTCCTGCTCCCTTCGCTCCTAGCTGGAAGATGCTGCCCCGTGGATGTCGCTGGACCGGGCCAACACGTCGCGGTCATGCTGTGGTCACTCCGCGGTCATGCCACTATCATGCCATGGTAATTCCATGATGTGGCCCTGCTCTAGCCACATCCAGCCCACACCAGTTCCCTTCCACCTTCATTTAATCCCGCTTCCACTGGCATTCTAGCCCGCAACATCCCCCCTGCCACCTTTGAATCAGCCCGCACCATCCCCGAAACACCTGCAACCTACCCCCTTCCACCAACATTCCAGCCTCCTCCTGCTCCCTTCACTCCAGGCCGGAAGATGATGCCCTATGGATGTCGCTGGACTGAGCAAACATGCCGCGGTCACGCCATAGTCATGCCGTGATTTTTCCTTGCTCTAGCCACATCCATCCCACACTGGCCCCCTTCCACCTTCATTTCAGCCCGCCACCAGCAGCATTCCAGCCCGCAGAAGCCCCCCTGCCACCTTCAAATCATCCCACACCATCCCCCTAGCACCTGCAACCAGCCCCCTTCCACCAACATTCCAGCCTCGTCCCGCTCCCTTCACTCTTGGTTAGAAGATGTTTCCCCGTGGATGTCGTTGGACTGGTCCAACACGCCGCGGTCACTCCGCGGTCACACCCCGGTAATGCCATGATATGGCCCTTCTCTAGCCACATCCAGCCCACACCATCCCCCTTCCACCTTTTTTTCAGCCCACTTCCACCAAGTATTCCAGCCCGCAACAGACCCCTTCCACCTTTGAATCATCCCGCACCATCCCCCCAACACCTGCAACTAGCCCCCTTTCACTAGCATTACACCCTCCTTCTGCTCCCTTCACTCCTGGCTGGAAGACGCTGCCCCATGGATGTCACTGGACCGGGCCAACATATTGTGATCACACCGCGATAATTCTTTGGTTATGCAGCGGTCATGCCGCAATAATGCTATGATTTGGCCCTTCTCTGGCCCCATCCAGCCCACACCAGCCCTCTTCCACCTTCATTTCAGCCCACTGCCACCAACATTCCATCCCGCAACAGCCCCCATGCCACCTTCAAATCAGCCCACACCATCGCCCCAACACCTGTAACCATCCCCCTTCCAACTGCATTCCAGCCTCCTCTCACTCCCTTCGCTCCTGGCCAGAAGATGCTGCCCTGTAGATGTCGCTGGACTGGGCCAACACACTGTGGTCATGCCGCTGTCACGCCGCAGTCATGCCGTGGTCACACCATGTTAATGTCGTGATTTGGCACTGCTCCAGCCACATCCAGCCCACACCAGCCCCCTTCCAACTTCATTTCAGCCTATTTCCACCATCATTATAGCCCGCAACATCCCCCTGCCACCTTCAAATCATCCCACACCACCCCCCCAGCACCTGCAACCAGCCCCCTTCCACCAGCATTCCAGCCTCCTCCCGCTCCCTTCACACCTGGCCGGAAGATGCTGCCCCACAGATGTCGCTGGACTGAGCCAACATGCAGCGGTCTTGGCGCGATTAGGCGGAGGTCACGCCGCGGTCGTCTCGCGGTCACGACACTGTCACACCATGGTAATGCCATGATTTGGCCCTGCTTTAGCCACATCCACACCACACCAGCCCCCTTCCACCTTCATTTTAGTCCGCTGCCACCAGCATTCCATGCCACAACAGCCCGCCACTGCCACCTTTGAACACCATCCCCCAACACCTGCAACCAGCCCCCTTCCACAAGCATTCCAGCCTCCTCCTGCTTCCTTCACTCTTACCTGGAAGATGCTGCCCTGCGGATGTCACTGGACCGTGTCAACAAGTTGTGGTCACACCATGGTCACATCGCATTTATGCCATGATTTGGCCCTTCTCCAGCCACATCCAGCCCACACCAGCCACCTTACACCTTCATTTTAGCCTACTGCCACCAGCCCACAACAGCCCCCTAGAAACAAGATGGTAGCCCCATAATAATTTATGGGTAACAAGATTCTTAGGATGAATTGGTTTTGGTACTGAACTTTGAGGATATTTCTATCCAGCTTTATATTTGTGAGTCTCTTAATGTTATTTTTTTAACCATCCTACTAGAGGGTCCAAGTTATAAGTGTTGGAAGTCTATTATTCAGACTATGCCAGACCAAGAATATTTTTAGAAAAGTTTCAAGGCATTGTTCATTTAGAATTATTTCATAATGAATTGAAGGTACAGATGGCTATAGAATTTTCTAGGAGGGGCTGTCTAGGTGGGGTGTCCAAGGGATGTCTGGGGGGGGTGCCGGGGGGGGGGGGGGGGGTCTGCAGGGCAGGGGGGAGGGTGCATGTGGGGTGTCTAGGAGGGGTTGTCCAGGGGGTGTATAAGGGCTGTCTGGGGGGGGGGGGTCTGAAGGGCAGGGTGCAGGTGGGGTGTCCAAGGGCTGTCCGTGGGGGGGCGGGGGGGGGGGGGGGGGGGGGTCTGCAGGGCTGTCCGGGTGGGGGGGGGGGTCTGTAGGGTTAGGGTCCAGGTGGGGTGTCCAAGGGCTGTCCGGGGTGCCAGGGGGTCTGTAGGGTAATGGGGAGGGTGTAGGTGGGGTACTTAGGAGGGGCTGTCCAGGGGGTGTCCAAGGGTTGTTCCGGGGGGGGGGGTGTTCGGGGGGGGGGGTCTATAGGGTAGGGGCAGGGTGCAGGTGGGGTGTCTAGGGGGGATGTCTAGGGGGTGTCCAAGGACTATCCAGGGGCTGATTTGAAGAGATAAACCCACAAGAAATGAGACCTAACCTCATAGAAATAATTTTTCAAATGATTTTTGGAAAGGCATTCCCTATAGGAATAGGTCTGAAATCCTTTACATCAACATCATTTTCCTTCTTTGGGATTAGGGAAATAAAATTGTAGTTGATTCCATAGGGCATTAAGGCATGGTTAAAGAACTCCCTCATAGCTTTAAGGAGCTCATCACGAACTATGTCCCAGTAGAACATAAATAATTAATATGTGAACCCATCAGGACCAGCCACAATCTCATGATTTAGAGAAAAAGGGCACTATTAACCTTCTTCTTATCAAGGGATGCAACAAGGGAGATTGTTGGATTGGTGTAGCCCGATCTAGTTGGGCCGAATGCTTGTGGCCCACAACTGTCACGAGTCGAGCTGACCAACCGACACTGATAGGCACTATAGAAATGTGGAATTTGGAGTCAATAGGACTGTAGCACTTTTGACAAAGGTGGTCGTCGTTCACTGTAGGGACATGAACATACTTTTTGGAACAATGATCATATTCTTTATTTTATATTCCATTTTCGGGCTAGGGTTATGTATGAGAAAACTCTTTAATTTTTTGCTCCTGAATTAGTGAAGTTCAGACTCTCTGTGGATGTAGGGTTATTCCCAAACCTTGTAAATTTGTGTGTCCCATGTCTATTTTTTTCTTTCGGCATTCTTCTTTCGTTTCTATTTTCTGTTGTTGTGCCTCCCTGATGATTCCACAACAATTGAATCCCCAATCCCTTTACCATTCCCTCTCATTATTTTTATGCTACCATCCAAAAGTCTATCATCAAACCAAATAGAGCCTAGGATTCAAATAATCTTGGTTAACCATTATCAATCAAATGATTAAATTTAAGCTCGGAAATCTCACATAGGATCCTTTACTGCTTACATCACGTATCACTTAAGATAAGTGCTTCTATATAAGTGGTTTCAGATTGCTTATTGAAATTTTTTATTCTGACACTTATTTGAGTGGTTTTTTTGTTGAATTGGAAGTGTAAATGTTCTTCAGAAACAAAACGCCACAAATTTTTTCAAACTGTTTTTCATAAGTCGTTTGGAATCTGGCCTAACAAGTAGTTGCACACCAGAACTAATTAGATGTAAATTAACAAAAAATCAACATCTTTTATTTATGTTGGAGTAAGCAGAATTATAGAGAAAACATATCATATAAGGGTGTATCACTCTTTGTAAGGGTGTTTAGGTGACTATGAAGAATGTTTTACACTAATAAGGATCACATGTTTGACACAGGTGGACCATATTTGATTCTTTGAATGACTTGGGAAATAATTTTGTTTATATTTTTCATAAATTTGAAACATAAATCATGGAGTTCATGTGGGATGGATTAATGGGGAGATTACATGGGGAGACACGCAGATACAAATACCACTATAACTAAAACAAACATTCTTCCCATGGATTCTTCTTTTAGAGTTTTGGTTTTGAAAAATTAAATTTAAAGGTTTTGTTACCAAGAAAAACCATCCTTGGGAAAAAAACCAGTAGAAAATGGAATACTTTATTTTTGAATTTCATTACATATTTTATGAACCAAGAGAGTTACCACCTGAGTTAGAGATCATTTTATTACATTAATTCATGGTGCAACATAAATGAATATATATGACCATATAAGCTAGATCCTTCCTTGAATGAGGAGGATGGAAAAAAATTAACTAACAGGGGGGATACTAGTGGGGGGGTGGTGCAGGTGGGGTGTCTAGGAGGGTTGTCCAGGTGGTGCAGGGTAGGCGGAGGGTGCAGGTGCAGTGCAAGGCGGGTGTCAAGGTTGGGGGGTGGGGTGCAGGGGGGGGGGGGTCTTCAGGGCAGGTAGAGGGTTCAGGTGCGGTGCAAGGGGGGTGTCCAGGAGGAGGGGGGACCTGGAAGGGAGGGATACTGGTGGGGGGGAGCAGGGGGTCTGCAGGGCAGTGGGGAGGGTGTAAGGGGGTGTCCAGGAGGGGGGGGGGGGTGGACCTGGTGGGGGGGGGGGTCTCCATGGGGGCGGGAATGATGTCTTACGTCAATTTACATATGTCGAGTGATGTGTAAATTTTTTATATATACACTAATGACACTAGTGTTATCATACAAGATCATAACATGTGTATGAGTGAAACCATTATCTAGACCTTTGGAAATACCCTAGGTTTCTGATGAGTTCTTTTTAAATAGCATGGACAGCTCTTAGTTCTCTGGCCCTTTGCAGAGATTCTTCAATACACCCCTTGGCTGTCCAATACCAATTCAAAAGATCCTTTATTGGTCCAAAAGAGATAGGTAACTAGGTAGTTTTTCCACACCCAAGATGTAAATAGTTGTTGAATAGTCTGGAGAAATCCCCCTACTACATCATCCAAGCCATCTGTTTCTATATTTTCAGAAATATTTGATGCACCTGGGGGGGGGGGTGCAGGGGGTCTGCCTGTACATAGTCTATTCAAAGAGGGGGGGGGGGGGTCCATGGGGGGTGTCTAGGGGGGAGGGGTGTCTAGGGGGAGGGGGTGTCTATTGTGGGTTCAAGGGGCTATCCAAGGGGGGGTGGGGGCTATCCAGGGGGAATGAGGGGGAAAGAGGGTTGTCCCGGGGGGGGGGGGGTGTTCAAGGGGCTGTCCAGGGGGGAATTGGGGTCCAATGGGGTGAAAGGGGTTGTCCAGGGGGTGTAAGGGGGGGGGGGTCTTCTTGTTGAGGGTCTATCCGGGGGGGGGTCCATGGGGTGTCTAGGGGGTGTCTAGTGGGGGTGCAAGGGGGCTGTCCGGGGGGTGGGGGGGGGGAGGTTCAAGGGGCTATCCAGGGGGGCCCAAGAGGGCTGTCAAGGGGGCTATCCAGGGGGGTGTTCAAGGGGGCTATCTAGGGGGGCATGGGGGTGCGGGGGGGGGGGGGGGGGGGGGTCAAGGGGCTATCTAGGGGGTCCAGGAAGGCTGTCAAGGGGGCTGTCTAGGGGGGTGTTCAAGGGGGCTATCTAGGGAGCATGGTGGTCCAGTGGGGGTGCAAGGGGGCTGTCCAGGGGGGCATGGGGGTCCAGTGGGGGTACAACGGGGCTATCTATGGGGGGGATGTTCAAGGGGGTGCAGGGGGGCTGTCCAGGCGGTGCATGGGGGTGCGGGGGGGGGGGGGGGGATGTTCAAGGGGGTGTAGGGGGCTTTTGCAGGCAGGGCATGGGGGTGCGGGGGGGGGGGGGGGGGGATGTGGGTTTTTTTAATGAAATGTGATGGCCTACATCCACAGTTTTAAACCGTGGCTGTAGGTCTATTACCACGGTTTTAAACCATGGCTAAAACCATATAGCCATGATTCTGATCCGTGGAAATATGACCTGTATGGCTTATTGTTTTTCCATAGTTTCAAACTATGGCTATTGTCCTTTAGCCATGGTTTGGAACCATGGCTATAGCCTTTTAGCTACAGGTTGAACTGTTGCTATAGGCCTTTAACCATGATTTCAAACCATGGCTACAGGTCTTGCCCTATAGCCACACCAATAACATCCACAGTCCGTTGAACGGTGGCTATAACCTATAGCCATGGTTTAAAACCGTGGATATAACCTACATATCCAGTAGTGCATCCATAGTATAACATATCACAAAACCATCAATACAATATAGAGGTTTTGTATCACAATAAATCAAATTCAAATAAGTTTAAAATCCATCAAAGGATGTTGATATAGATGAAACTTATTTATAGAACCCTTTCAGAGAAATATCACTTTTCATAAAATCATGTAAAAGTCACACAATTTATATAGGAAGACATTCAAAGACATTTATGAATCAAAGTGTCCCAAACCACTTTGAAACTTTTGAAAGAAATTAACATTTTAAAAAAAATCATTTCTACATAAATAAATCCTTAAAATCATTTTGAAAACACACACATTAATTAGAAGGGTTTAGAAACATAAATCATCAAAACATTTAAAATGACCATCTATTTAAATAGAACCTCCCATAAAATCTTAAAATATTCCTTTTGAAATCATTTTTTTAAAATATGGGTATCTATGATAAGTATGTCCAAGAAAATACTTACACATGAACAATCTCAGATAATAATGAGATTGAGAAATTAACCCTTACCTCGTAGTAATCAATCAAGTCGTACGAACAATAGTCAATAACCCCCAAATGAATCATAGAATGTAATGAATATAAATATAATCATGATTATATATATGAAATGGTAGTACAAAATACACCACATGGAATAAATATGTGGTGAACAATGGAAATTTCACAGAATTAAAAGTGAGATAAAAACCCCTTACCCTGCACATTCCTTTGGTCGATTGTATGTTTAACCTCTTGTATAATGACAATTGTATGTTATTAGATTATAAAAAACCATATTAATATTTATTATATCATACATGATTCATTTATTACTATATACTACTCATTTAATAATTATTTTCATGTTAAATTTACATTTCAGGTAATAATCACTTTCTTTATCGTATGTATTTTTACTTGTTATTCTTGACCATCTCATTTAGGTCACGATTTAAATAATTAAATAATATAATCCATGATTTATATATCATATGTATTTAGAATATAAATATTTATAATAGATAGATATATGAAATGGAAAACACCGTTTATGGAGACAGTAGGCCGTATGTACGCGTAAACATTGTTTCTGTTTTCATATCGTATTGAACGGAAGTAAGTGAATAAGATATATGTAAGTAAATATATATATATATATATATATATCTAATGTAGAATTATTATATCATATATTACATACTTATTAGTAATATATATTTTTATAATTGCTGATGAATGGTGAACGTGGAAATGAATCTCATCGCGTCATGGAGACGGTAATCTGTACGTACGCACGAGCGACAAATATCATTTAATTAAAGGTGTGGAATTTGATGGTATATAAATTTTATATAGACATTATCATGTTATTTTATTTATTTATGTACATATTACTCATCATTAAATCCATCCAAATAACATAGTGTTGAATAAAAAATTACACCACTGCGTGGAGACGGTAAGCCATACGTACGCACACATGGTGACATTATCATTCATAAGATGGATAGAATAATGAATATAGTTGTTCCATATTTATAATAACATCAAAGTATATAGAAGATACTGGAGTTATTATTTTATAATGGAAACAACAAAGAAAGAGTAAGTAGAAGAATAGGAGAACTTGAAAGAGGGTGGTGAAATCATTACCACTTCTTCTGGTTCTTCCTTTTTATTTGATCAAAAGGGATCATTAGGTTGGATTTATGACCCAAGAAAGGCTTCTTGGATTTAGTTAAGAGAGTGAGGAGGATATTTAGGCAGGGTTTTTCCGAGCCAAATGGCTTTGGAGGTGTTAATTTTAGAGACGGGGAAGTTCCCTTTTATAAGAGGGGTGCGGGGAACCTTAGAAAAAACATAAAATATTATTTTATAATAAATTAATTTTCGGTTTATAATGGCTAAAAATAAATTATTTAAAGGATAAGGTGGGGTTTGATTGAAAACCACTCAACCAATAGGTTATAGATAGGTTTAGGTCACCATATTAACCTTAACTTTTAAATTTAACTCTTAGTTAAATAGTTTGACATTTACCATGTCTATTAGTATTTTTATATTATATTGTTAATAAACATACTATAAAATGACAGTAGAACCCCAATTGGTTCATTAATGTCATATATATTATTATATAACTATTTTTGCCGATACTTAGATTTTTATTACTATTATATCAATTAATAATATAATATTTATTTTAAAAACTATTTTATGTCAATTTTGACACTATTTGGTATTTATTTTTTGTTAAAATCATAAAAACTTGATTACATCGAAAAATATTGATCTAACCAAACATAAAATGTCATAATAACCTATAAAAGTAGTGGAATTTAAAAAAATTCTCAAATTACATTTATTTGGATATTTATAATGTCAATTATTGTAGTCTTTCATTAATATGGTAATTACTACATCATCATTGTGTCATAAATAAATTTAATTATTTAATGTATAGAAATTATAAATAAAATACGATTATGTAGGAAATATTGTTATCTTCATAATGAATATTTATAGTCTAATTTATCTAATGTATAACCATATATTAAATTTTTTTAGTTATTTAACTTTTATTTTAACTCTTTTAACTCTTCTTTAAAGAAAATAATAATAAATGTCCTAATATAATCCAAATGGACCAAATAGGTTCATATTTTCTTCATAATCTTGTTTTTGGTAGAATTATACTTATCCAATAGAATTATGACAGGTCTTAGGGAAATAATAATATCATTTTTACCCTTAATTACCTTATTTACTTTTAACCATGGTAAATAAAAGAAAAAAAATTACAATTGACCAAAAATTAATTTTATCTTATTTATCCACATTTTACATACTAATATCAACCGTTTCTCTCATATTTTTTAAATTCAAATCATAGAAATAGTAGAATTATATTTTATGCGAATTTGCATATTCTTCAGGAGGTGGGTAAAAGACAATGAAATGTTCAATAAAATTTTATAAATCTAATATTATTAAAAAATAACTCCAATGAATTAAATTGAACATATATAGGTATTATATATATATTTTGACATAAAATAAATTTAAATAAAATAAAAAATTAGTTAAATAAAAAGTCGGTTTTAACCAATAACACAATGTTTTTCACTATTTATCAAAAATTGAAAGTTTTTAGAAACATACAAAAAATTCACCCTAAGATAATTTTGATATTATAAATTCAGAAATAAATTTTATTTTAACTATTTCAAAAAATGGAATTTTCATTTATTAATTTATAATTAATTTCATTGTCATAACCAAAAAACATATTTTTAAGAGATAATAACTACCAAAATATTGACACTTGTTTATGACCAATTTCAAAGTGAAATAACATATAATAACAAAAATTATGTTAAATGGTAAAAATATAAACTAATTATACTTTAAAACCACTAAAATGAATAATTTAACAGTATAAATTATTTTTTATTAAAAAAGTTTTTTTCAGTTAAAATAAAGTATTTTTCACTATTCACCCAAATATAAAAGTTATCAGAAAAACACCAAATATTTATTGAAATTAAATTCCTATGTCCCGATTTTAAAGAAAAAGTTTACTTTGTCAAATTTAATATATTAATGTTTCAAATATTGGATTTAAAAAGGTTTAACCATTAAAAGGCAGAAAAAGTGCATTTTTTTAAAAAATACTTATTTTATCTGAAAAAATGTATTTGTTCTTACATTATGTCTATGAAACTCATAATATGGATGCTAAAATTATAGGGATTGTATAAAGATCAAAATTCAGTAAATACTATTCATAACTGCTTTTGAATGGCTAATTTGGTAAGTCATGGTGCGCTTGAACTCGGTGTTGTGTGTAATGCAAGTTATTGAATTACTTTGAAGAAATAACAAACTATGAAATCTTGAGTTGTTACATTGAGAGAGAGATAGTGATAGGGAGGGAGATCTTGTGAGATTTGTAGATCAAGATATCTGATAAGAAGATTCTTCATTGGAGTAGGCCTAAGAAGATAGTGTGAATTTGATCATTCATAATGAATGATGCAATCAAAGGTATGAACCATTATCTTAATTACCCCACTTATTTCTTCTTTATTTATTCAAATGAAACATTGTTCTTGATTTATATCTCAAAAATCACATGCCTTGAAAGTTTATCTAGTTTTATTTTTCCTAAAATTTATGGTTCTATTTGAGTTGTCTTTCATTGGTGTATCCACACAAGATGATTAATGGATGAACCCTGACCCACCTTCCAATTAATTTTATTATATGATTTATTATATTATTATTCCTCATTTCTTCATCCTTTCACCACTAGAATTTCATATGTTTTGTGGTTCACCGGGTCTTAGAATAGATCAATGAATGGTTTATACCTAAGTCTGTGAGTGGTCAATTTAGATATTGAAACAATAATCCAGGATTATGTGGTTGATGATGAGTTATAAGGAATCACTATAAGATCTGGTAAAAAATATTCTTGGGAAGCTATGGTGTGTGGGGAATAAGGGTTATGTGTCAACCTCATTTTCAAGTAGTTTTCTGATGAAGGAAGACTAGAAAATGTCCATCCGGGAACAAAAACAAAAAACAAGTTCATTGGAATATTTGTTGGAACAATAAAGAGTGATAATGGTGAAGGTAGAGAATTCACCAAAATTTAACAATTATAGATGTTGAAGGTAGTCAAGTGGTGTGTGATACAATTCCACTTGTTTTTTATATCCTTGAAAATGGGGACTAGGTTTTCATCCACATTAAGTATTACACAACATGTACCCTTGGAATATATGTATTTCCCCGAATATTACCCACTTAGAATGTACATGGAGTACATGCCTAGATTTAAATCTATATATAAATAATTTATGGGTTAGGACCACATGTAGTGTACCCCTTTAACACACATTACTCAGTCTCTCTGACAGTATATGCCGAGTGATCCTTCTATAGAAACACACTGAGTACCCTTTATGAGATATGCCTCATACCCTCACTCCAACACATTATGAGCTATGATGGTATATCTTGTGTACCCCACTAGTCCCATGCTCTATGTACACTAGTTTTTATGATGTGTAGGTTATCCTATACATGGAATGTAATGGGATGTATGTGAACATACTCCTAAGGAACTACACACTATGTATCCATATAATACATTTCCGGTAATTTTCATGATTTAATGCGTTTTTCTCCTTTAATAAGACTCGTATTTGGTCACAAAAGTAGTATATCTTGAGAATTTATCCACCTAAAATATGTTAGTTCACTCGTCTTAGGAATCAAAGGATGGAAATAATGTAAATTCGGTTGTTTAGACTCTTTAACTTCATAGGTCCAATAATGGGGACAAGGCGTGATAATTGAAGAAATTAAGAGGCTAGTAAATCCCATGGAAATGTGTTTATGATACATTATAGGTCCTCTATAGGTCTCATAGAGTTATGGACTCCCCCAATCTTGGAGTACAGGTCCTCTATCCATGGGGTTGGTAACTCCCTCATCTAATGATCTATTTTTAATGGCGTATGGCATTCTACTGGGGTTGGTCATCCCCACGTTCAAAATTTATCCATGGTGGTGGATGAGTCTCCCACTAATGTTTTTGAGAGAAATTCTTGGTTGAAAAGTTGTGTAATTCATACTATTTATATGGTTTCATAGTTTAATCTTTTGTGGTTGGGTTGTAAAAATATGGTCACTCTTATATGTCATAGGTTCTCTGCCATTAAATCATATATAGGTTTTCTACTCCCTTTTTTCGTTTGTGATTTTTTATCTATATGATTTTTGTCTTTTCTCATTTGTGGTTTTCAAAGAATTTAGTTGGTATTGTTTATACTGAAACCTAAATGGATGTTTTTCTCACACATTTCATGCCTTATATTGACGACGGATAGTTAGATAATTAATTTGGTGGAAATAGTATTAATGGATATTAGTAGTATCCGGAGGTGTTGATAGTGGAAAAACACACATTCCTGGAGGTAGTTCATTCTGGTGATCCTTTGACATCAAATTTTTAGTTTGGTACTTCATAAGGTTTGTAGAGTGTGTATTTATCCCCTTTTTTATATGTCTTATGCACTTTTTACTCATTTATGAACTACAGTGTCTTCCAAAACCGATAAATATTGTAGTTGGTTTTATTTTTACATCCTATATTATTGTTCCCTATGTAGAGATGTGTGTTTGTGTACAATTTTGATAATCTAGTTCCTCTTATCATTTATTAACTATAGTATATCTCAAAACCAAGTTACAATAATGATTTTTTCCATGATATTCACTTTTATTATATCTTGGTCCTTATATAAATATTAGTGATGTAAAAGTTTAGAAGATCACTAATTTGAAAAATTTATCAATCCAATTTCCTAATGAATTAAATGATTCCAAATGGGTTTTTAAAATAATGCATACCCATCATAAATTCATTGAGTAGAATAAATATCTTATAAGAAGAATCTAATAGTTAACAAAAAATTATTTACAATCCATGCCTAATGAATTATAAACAACAAATCTCAAAAAGAAAAATATACTTTTCCATGAAATAGTAAAAAATGTAAAAACAAATTTCGTGATCATGAAATTTCTTAATAAAAATTTGACATGAAGTACATTATCATGTTCATGATGAAATTTTAATAATTTTTTAATATTATAAGAAATATTTAGTGAGAGGTTGAGACCATTTATGTGGAATTATATTATGTTTATTCCACTTACGTTTTGATTAAAATTACATTTTGTTTTATGATTAAACTATGATTAAATTTAGTACTATAATATAATTAATAAATCTGGAATAAAATGAGTTATTCATGAAAAAATCACTATATAACATGTTAGTATTAAAATAATATTTTATTTTATTTTATAAAATCTAAATATTTTGTGACTATACTTTTGATTCTTTGATCCTACTTTTTTAATTATTTTTAGACTGGAATTAGAAATATATATTTTTTGATATATTAAATAGTGATTTAAACATTATTTTTATTTTTAATGAATATACTTTGAACTTATATGAATATATTTCAATATTTTTTGAGTATTGTATAATTATATAGAGATAAGTTTTTAATTTTTTTTAGTTTTTTATCTTTAATTAGAAATAAAGTTGTTTGTAAGTGAATTAAATTATTTTAATTTTCCATAAAAAAATGGATAGTTGTTGAATTTGAATAGGGATATATTTAGATTTTATTTTTTGATCATGGATTCAATCAATAATTTTATTAAGGAATGGGTCATTAGTAAGATGTGGTTTGATTATTTGATATATAATGAAGCCACATGAATATTGGTTCTTCATACACTCAAGGATAAAGCATCAAACTCATAAATATATCTATTTGAGATCATTTGGGTATCATATTTATGTTTATTTACAACTATAATTTTTCTAACACTACTGCTGGTTCAAGGATGTCACTCATATAAAGTCAATGTATTGGTTATCTAATTAGAAGGGGATCTCCACAACTAAGTATGTGTAGTCTATTTAAGATGATTACAAGGAATTTTTAATGAAATTATTATTATATGGTATATATATAGTGGTGGCTATGAATGATCAGGGGATGATGGAAATTCAAATCATTCAAGTTAGTTGTTGGAATATTTGTTTTATGTCAATGAGTTGGAAGATGGAGGTTGGTTTCTAGTTTGTAGAGAAATGTATGGTATTGTATACTTGATAAAGTCATTTGAGGTGCCACTATAATGGAGAATTGAATACGGGGTGTTTTATGTCATTATAATAGGAATTTTATAGATATATAAGAGTCTTATGTTATCCCTTCTATGAAGGTTTTTAGAGTTATAATCATTTTTGTATGTTCCCAAAGCCCAAGATCACCACTGTTACTGTTTGATGCATGTATCTAATGAAAGGAGATAGATTGGAGGTTATTTAAGTGACCCGATTTCAAGAGTTTTTTTGATTCATATTTGGGTATTCAAATAAATTCTAGGTAATACTTTTATTGATATATTCAAGGGCTGTTTGAGTATAAAAAAATCCTTAAAATAATGTTTGACAATGATCTTATGTGTGCTAGGATAGATTTAGTTTCTCATGTGGTGATCTTGTATGATATATATGTTCCAACTTATGAAACATATTTTCAAAAAAGTATACAAAAATAACCTAACCCCATGGATTCTTCAAAATTGTTGTTACATATATGGAATATGAAGAACCTTTTCTATACATCCATGGTTGAATTCCATTATTGTAGGTGGGTGTCAGTGGGGATTGGTGGGAGTTGTTTAAAACATGGTAACCACCCAATAGGTTTATTTAAAGAGTATTTGGAGAGATTCTAGTATTCAATAATATGATCCATAGATATCAATTTCATCCATCGATAGAGGATTGATGCTTCAAATTTTAGAGAGTTCAAGGGGTATAATGATGTAGATTTTGAAACATTTATTCTTGGTGAAATAAAAGTCAGTTTCTCCATCAATTCTCTTTCTCTATGATCAAAGTATCATAAAAAATGGTATCAAATAATTTTTTTTTTCATGTCACACCACTACTAGAACCCCGCCCAGGTTGGCAGTGAAAATAAGTGTGACCTCTAAATCCCTCATCTAATAGGACCTAGGTTGATGAATATCACTTAGGGTATCTAGCACAACTATGTGATTCATTGACCTCAAAATTACTAGTAAAATAATGTAACACCACAAATTAAAACCATATATAAACCAAATAGATAAAAATTTCAATACCCAAGTTATCACGACATGGAAATGTATTCAATAAGAAAAGGGACAATGCAAGACCGACTTCTTAAAATTCCACCCCAAATCCTAAAATAGTAACATCAATAATATTCATTGAACTGTACTAAAAAAATCCAAAAAACTATAAAGGGGTGAGGATTTGGGATTAATTTGTATGATCATACTTATAAATAATCCAACATCCATGTGAAATTAATGTTATAGTATAGACATGAGTGAGATTAAATGATAAAAGGAAAAAAGTATGGATCAATAGTATGGCTTGTAAATAAATCATAGTTGAATGTAAACACAATCACCATTTTAAACTGAATCACCTTTAACCAGCATATGAAATCAATAATCTACTAGTATTATACAAATGAGATGATATTAGATTTTTTGGGACAATAGAAGAATAAAGGGAAAGGTCCCAAAACATATCACCAATCTTTTTAGTAATCATAATTTTGATCTGATATAGCATCAACCAAGCCCAATCACATCATCACCGTAAAATGATCACAACCATAGACACATAACAACCACCATCACTAGGTTATTATCACATGATGACCACCAACACATCACCACAACAACAGAAACATCACAACCACCACCACATCACCAAAACCAAAACCACCACACAACCACCACCACATCATCATGTCATTGAATCATGTTATAACAGAGAGTCATCACATCCCAAATATATGACACAACCTTAAGGCATCAAATATCAAGGATATATGTTCATTTCCAAATCTTGATCCATTATAGCGTATAGAAAATTCTTGGTTCACAGCCTTGATCCATTATAGCCTGCATATGTATATATATATATACACTATACCTTAATCCATTATATACCTTGTATATTTAAATTCATTTCAGAACTCTAATCCATTATAACCTATATCTTATATAAAAGTGATAAACATTACCCACTATAAATCATGTATATATTCCCTATTCCTTAATCCATTATAGCCATTTCAAGTATACACATAACTGAAATCCATTACAATCTACATATATAGTATCATAATATCACAAAATAGGCATTTGTGCTATCATAAAACTATTGAACAAGTAAATATATACAATAATAATCAATGAAACATCAAAAGGTATCATAAAGAATCAATATCAATAAAATTTATTATAAAATAACCATATCAAGTAATGATATAATAATTAGTCATAAAATAAAATAGTTTTGGAACAACCATCATCACCATATCATGTTCATTTCTAGCTTTCAATGTTTTATCCCTTTACCATTCATTCCAGAACTGTATCTATGTCACATACATAAGAAAATGTTGTATATTTAACTCAATATCATTTTAGTGTAGTTATTTAATTATTTCAATTCCCTCATTATTAATCATATAATCACTATAGTACTCAATAACATGAAAAAATCCCATTAATTATTTAGTTAATTCAATAAAACCACAAAATTATGAACATAAATGATGCAACCATTAAATCACCATAAAACTTCACACATCACATCCCATGATAGTAATAACCAAATAAAAATAGAAACCAAACACCCTAAACCCATATTTTTAAACAAAACTGTTAGATCCCATAACCCCCACCACTAAGATTAACCTAACTCTCCCAATATCTAACCCACATAATCTCATGACAACTATACATGCATGAACCAAAAACAACACTAATGGAATCACCCAGGGAAGGAACACATGACCCATCTTCTTATTGTTAGTGGGATCCCTAGAACCGACTCATGTATGTACTATGATTACAATAACATATATACAGTTTGATATATACATTAATTTTATTTTACCATGATAGTAAAGTTAATTATGTGTGTAATATATAATCGGTAATCTCATTAGAATACATATCATATCAAAAGTATAATGTAGTTCCCAAATATAATGAGAACCATTAGTTACTGTTATAGTAATCTTAAACCTATGTCCAATGGTCAAGCTATATTAGGATGACCGGAAATTGATTATTATTGACTCTTAGGTGTTGGCATATTCCAAAAATTGAGAATTCATCTCATGAAGTTATCACTTAGTCATCTTGAGTATATCAGATCACGAGGAATAATCTTCTTAGGAACACCAATTGTTAGAGGTTTCATTGGGTTTTTTCCAATCTACAAGCATGTGTATTAGTGTCTTGACTTGAGATCATTATCTGTGTATACCATTTGATTATATACATTTATTCTAGATGAAAACCATTAAAATTTATGTTATGGAGAGGTAGATTTTGTTGTGTTCATTATTGGAGGTATGGTATTTATTTAATGATCAAGACATGATTTTTCACCTCCAAATGGAAGAGATATATCAAGATAGTTAATTAGGATTGTAGTTCCTAAAAAATCATATTCATGGTAGAATAAGTTAAGTTTGTCAATTATGGAGAAGAACAAGTATTGTAATAAAGGATGATAAATTATGTTCATACCACTCTTTATCAGATGTTAAGGTGAAGATATTACATTAAAATGTGTATGCTAATCGGATATGTTGTCACTAATATGACTATACCATATATATTTAGGGTCTTTTATAGGTTTATAGACACCACCCATAGTCTATGAGTAGTACTAACTGTTATCGAGATCAGGAACAAGAGTTTCATACACTAAGGGTATTCAAAATTTGACTTATTATTATGAAAGGTGTTTAGGACATTGTGGGTTCCACCAAGGGGTTCAGGTAAAGTTTGAGTTTGAATGAAATCAAATAAATAAATAAATTCATATTATTCAAGTTTAGAATAATTGTTATTAAATTTATTTAATAATTATATGAAAAAGTTATTTAGTGAATAATGGAAAAATATTTTATAAATGAATATTGTTATTCAAAGTTCATTTAGTATTTGTGTGAGAAACCAGTAAAGTAAAAGACTATTAGTTTATCACATGATATGTGCATTATGTTATGAGTATCTAATAAAAATAGATATGAAATTTATGAAACAACTAATATGACGTAGGATTTTATTTCAAGTATATTTAGTAGGTTATATATTTTTAGGAACTATAGTATAGATTTCATGAAAATTAATCCTAATTTTTTATGTTTAAGAAAACTCAAAATATTACTATTCATCATATAAATTTGATAGCTCTTATATAATTCCTTATACATAATAGCGAGACAATAAACATTTTACAAGAATCTAATCCATGTTCTTCATAGATAATGTAACGACCCAATGTTTCATTAATGGAAATCCCTCTTGATCTAATTAAATGTCTCTTTATGTTTATATAAAATGTCAACTTCCTTGGTTTCATGTTAATAATTTTGACCATTGCTAATATAGTTGTTGAACAGTGATCACATGATTAGTATAAATATAGGACTTTAACAAATCCAATTTACTCAGATAAAGGAAGCGATGACCTCATCCAGTAGAATTGCCCCATACGAAGCCCATTTGTCAGAGCTCGGAAAAGAGGTGGCATCTTTGGGCTTCCCTCTTGACCAAGCCCAAGCTGAGCTTCATCATGTCAAGCTCGAACGTGACCATCTACGGGAAAAGTGAAAGTTGATTGAAATTACCCCTCGAGCGATGTTATCCGAGCCACCCCAAGAGTCTGTCACCATCGCACACCTTACCCTTAGGTCTTATGTGGCTGTTTTGAGGGGTTATGTAACAAATCTATAGTACTATGTTCATGTACATTATTTTCTGTATATAATAATGTATATACGTTATTGTCATCATTGATACATAGAAAATAGTTTTTAAAGTACAAATAGTGTTTTTAGTTATTATTTAATTAAGAATTATATTTTATTAAATTAAGGGATTTGTTTTGAATTAAATAATATTTTAATAAAATATTATTATTAAATTAATTTTTTTATTAAATATATATGATCCTATAATTTTATGAATGTAATTATAATTTTTATTATGTTTTGAAATCCATTTCTATCAAAACCTATGAATTTTTTATAAATGTCAGTTTTTATTTTAATAGTGAAAATTAACATATTTAATAAATTATTTAGATAAAATGAATTTTTTTTTGTAATTAGGATGTTGAAATTATCCAACAGTGATGTTTTCATAATTTTCTGAGACAGTCAAATGTTTGGGTAAAAATTAAATACCGTTTAAATATGTAATGTGTTTTATGACATCATATTGACCCAATAGTGATGTAATAAAATACTATAATATTTATGTTCAGCCAATATATGTTTTAGCATTAAAATAATGTGATTTTAGGTTTGTTTGACTTACTTTTCAAAGCATTAATGGACCCCTCAAGACTTATTAAACACCTTGTCTTTTTAAATTAATTTCCATGGGAGTGTGACTCACCTCAACATAAGCAACCTTATTATTTTAAGAAGTTAGGACCTTGGCCTTATAAAATATTGTTTTCATCTTCCTTTTTCCAAAAACCATGGGAAAAAACCATGGGATGGTTTGTGGTTTGGATTAATTTAATATAAGGGGTCCCAAACCTAAATAATAAAGAATTCTCGTACCTTTCCTATATAAACCCCCTCAAGCTCCCACTTCCTCCTCACTCCAAACCTTTGGAGTTCGTCCAACCTCTTCCCTAATCTCTGAAGAATCCTCCCAAGGTGCCCCAAGCTCCCATGAAGCCTCTCTTAAGCCTCTCTCAAGCCTTTGGAAGCACACTTCCAAGTAAGGGTTTTTTCTTCCTTTCTCATTTTTGTCAATTTTCATTAAGTTGTATTGCCATTTTAATTTAAATTATGAATATTAAGGTATGGTTTCTCACCTCCCCCATACTACCATATTATTTTTTGAATGATGGGAGACCCCTTTCTCTCTCATTAAATGCCTCACATGTACACCCATTACTATGCCGAAATTCCGAAAAGAACTTCTCTCTCTTCTTTTATATGCAAGCAATAATTTTGTAAAATGAATCTAAATTCCATTAAAATTGTTGGGACATGTATCTATATGACCTTATTACATTCCATTACATGTAAATATGATGAGGAACCACTTTCTCTCCCATTTACTATTTTTATGAATTCTTATGTCACACCGTTACGCGGCCGAAATCGCACCGGTTTTCTAAGCCAATGCCATTGGGTAGTGGCATAAGAGCCCCAGCCTAGTTGGTGAGGGCTCGCTAGGTGCATCCAAGAGACCCAAGATCAAATCCTGGTGGAGGCATATTTCCGGGTTACTATAGCAGTACGGTAGTAGTACTGTAGTAGGAACTGTAGCGGGCACTGTAGCAGGCACTGTTCTGTACTGTAGCAGCCAAAACTATTCATCCATCTGGGCCTTCGGGACACTGGTTTGGTTCTCGGGTCCTGTAAGGCTTTCGGGGCACCCAAGGCCTTCGGGCCAGTTGATTCTCAAGGCCTTTGGGCCACTTTAAGGCCTTAGGGCCACCCCAAGGCCTTCGGGCCACATGAATGCAGGCCCAGACACACTACAAAAAAAAGGAGCAGCCCCAAAAGAGGATTCAGAGCAGGTACACTCACCAGAGCAGAGCCAAATGGATTGTCAGAATGAGAGGGTATAGCTATGCCATCGGTACCAGCCTGTGCTTGCACGGGAAGCCTAGCCAGACGGTCATGCAAAGGTGGAGAGCTACTATCAAGATACAGATGTTGGGGAGGGGCAGTTCCTTGTAGATAGTCTGGTTGATTTCCCTGAGACCTTCGGGTCATGTAATCTCTCAAGCCTACGGGCCATGTAATCTCTGAGCCTACATTCCGTGTAAGGGTTCCCTCTCATCCCTTGAAAGAGGGGTTATCAAAATCAATAAAAAATGAAGGCCTTCGGGCCATTCAGGCAATGCCATTGTGTAGTGGATACCATGACCATTTATCCATCAAGGGTATTCACCTTTATGCACATTTACTTATTGATTAAAAAGTTTCATGTATGAATTCCACATTCCTTTATAATGAAATAAATGATTATGTTTTATGAAACCATGTTATATGATCCATGTGGCAAAGTTGTGCATGAAATGAAATTTTTAATAAGGGTGCGCCGTTATAGCGCTCCAATGCATTGGGTAAAGTATAGTGTCATGATACGTCATGTGCAATGAGTGTTGACTCATGCTAATTCAAGTGCAATGAGGGTTTACTCATGCTTTTTGTGCAATGAGGATTTACTCATGCTCCATGTGAAATGAGCCTTGGCTCATGCTAATTCCATGTTAAGTGTTGTTTCCACATTTCCATGTTATGATTATCATGCTTTATCATGACATTATGTTCATGTTTATTTTATGCTCTATTGATATTCTTATTTTATAACATGTATTTTACTCCTCATGTTATTCCATGTGTACTCCCTTACTGGGATTTATAGCTCACTCTTTTCTTATGCATGTCCTATGGTTATCCCATGCAATGATAAGTACGAGGGAATGCAGTGGTCATGTAAAGGAAGTTTTCAATAAAGATATTGTATTTCATGTTTTAAAGTTTTATGTAATGATCCTAAGCCCAAAAGAAACTAAACCTCTCGATCATCTTTGTTGTATCAAGTGATGTTTTATGTAATAAATCATGTTTATGTTTGTAATAAAAGTAGGGTTGTCATAGTTGGTATCAGAGGATAGGTTTAGTTATTTTTGGGATTAGTAAACCCTAGTAAAGACTTAGTTACAAGACTACGTATAATAAAAACATCCCTACGTTTGGGTGAGTACTGAGTAAGTGGTTTATCAAACAAATATATCCATGTCTGGATACGAGCAGGTAGAGGCGGCTCTGGCACATATGTTTCCTAGGGGTAAAACCCAAAAACACGGCATTGAGCTAGACTCGAACGGGAACTGGTGCATGACAACGGGCCTTGCTGCACTCTTGGTTACTACACTCCAAGGGGATATGTTTTGATAAATTCAGAAGTTTATTATGAACCCTTATTAAGGGAATTAAAAAATTCCACTTCGAATATATGTTAGAAAGTAGATCTTGAAAATCCTAGATTGAAGCCTATAAACTCACAAGTAAGGAAATAGAAGTTTATTTATAAGTCATCAACTTTTGTATTTGGATTAACCATTATGTGTTGCCCCAAAATTTCCATTTATTCCAGCCAATGGCCGGTAATAGGAGGACTCGGGCTAACAACCGTTGTGAAGATCAGTGTGATGACTATACTAATGAGATGCCCAATCCAATGGGGGCGGGAATCGCGAACTTTGTCACGCTTCTCTCTCAGCTAACTCAAGTTTTGAATAGAAAAACTGGTCAAGAGGAATGTCCGAACCCCCATAAGAAGCAACAAGTCTCTATCGAGAGCTTCATGAGGCAAAGGCCTCCTACTTTTAGTGGATCATCCGATCCTACGATCGCTGAACAATGGATCAACTCCATTGAAAAGATCTTCTCCATCCTTCAATGTTCTGAACATGAGAAGGTTCTCCTGGCTTCTTATTGTATGGAGGGTGAAGCTGATCAATAGTGGATATTGATCAAAAATACAAAGCCTGAGGAGGAGATCGAGGCATTGGAATGGAAGGATTTCCGGAAAATGTTTTTTGATAAATATTTTCCGCGCACCCTCCGGCTTAAGATGGAAAGGGACTTCTATTACCTCAAGAAAAAAGATGAAGAATCTATTGGAGCGTACGGGGTAAGCTTCACAGGGCTTTCACGATACGCTTCCGGATTTGTCGTTACCCCCGAATGCAAATGTGACCGCTTCTTTGGTGGGCTGAAGCCTAGATTGTGGAAAGCATTAGAGATTCGTGACTTCAATAGCTATGAGGAAACTGTCCGATGTTCCCTCAAGGTTGAAATGGAGATCAGGGAATCACATGGGTATCATGGTGACAAAAAGTGTAAGGTGGAATTCAATGCTGGTGGTCCGATGGATAAATCCAATGGTGCTAAGAAGATCCAACACCCCACTTTCCAAAAGTACGAGAAGAAGCACCCTGAAAATTGCCTTAAGGGGACGAGGAAATGTTTCAGGTGTGAAAGAGAAGGGCACCTAGCTGTTAATTGTCGGCAAGAAAGACCCGCAACTGCGACAGAGGAGAGGAACGCTCCGTTCGAACCTCAATGCATTGTTCAATGCTACAAATGCAAAGAACTGGGTATTTTTTCAAATTAGTGCCCTAATCCAAGGGTTTTCGGAGGCGACCAACAACCTCCAAGGCAGAAAGGAAGAGCTTTTGCCATCACTTCTGCCGAAGTGAACCCCGAAAACGAAGTGGTGACAGGTACGCTAGTTATTCATTAAAGAATAGAGAATGTAATTTTTGATTTAGGTTCTACGCATTCTTTTATATCTTGGAAGTTTAGTAGAACAATCCCAGCACCACCACAAATCATAGAAGTAAAGATATCAGTGAGTACGGAAAATGGGTCAATCATTGCATCCCATGAATATAAGTCCTCCCTAATTATAATATGTGGATTGAATTTCCCAGCGAATCTCGTCATACTCCCTCTGGTGGAATTTGATGCAATTCTTGGTATGGATTGGCTTTCCTTATATAGAGCCAACATAAATTTTCAGGAGAGGGAAATCACACTCCATATAGAGAATCGACCCCCGATTCTTTACAAGTGTCAGGAGGAAGATTAATCTCCTTTAGCTCCATCATCTCAAACATAGATATTACTTCCTTATGAGCACGCATATATGGCTCAGATGATTGAGTCAAAGGAAGAAACCATCCTTGAAGAAATTTCTATTGTGAGGGTATTCGCTAAAGTTTTTCCCGATGAACTGCCTGGTCTTCCTCCAAGAAGAGATGTGGAGTTCTCAATTGAATTTATAGTTGGGGCGCTAACAATATCCAAGACTCCATAGAGAATGGCTATTGTAGAGCTTGAAGAGCTAAAGAAATAACTATAGGAGAATCTAGATAAAGGGTTTATACGCCCAATTGCTTCACCATGGGGTGCACCAATCATCTTCATCAAGAAGAAGGATGGGTCAATGCGGCTTTTCATCGATTATCGTGAACTTAACAAAATCACGATAAAGAACAAGTATCCTCTCCTAAGAATCAATGACTTGTTTGATCAGCTGTGTGGAGCACAATACTTATCCAATGTGGACTTTCGGTCGGGATGTTATCAAGTAAGGGTGAAGAAGGAAGATATCCCCAAGACTACTTTTCATACAAGATACGGGCACTATGAATTCATAGTAATGCCTTTCGGACTCACCAATGATCCAAAATTCTTTATGGACTTAATGAATAGAGTATTTAGAGATTACCTCGACAAATTTGTGGTAGTCATTATAGATGATATTCTAATATAATCCAAAACCAAGGAGGATTATGAAGAGCATTTAAGAACTCTACTAGAGACTTTGAGCAAGGAGAAGCTCTATGCAAAGTACAAAAAGTGTGAGTTCTGGTTAAAGGAGGTCTCATTCTTGGGCCATATTATCACAATCAATGGGATATCTGTGGACCCCTCCAAAACAGATGAAATTGGGGGATGGTCGAGGCCAACATCCGTAACAGATATCCGTATCTTCTTGGGGTTAGCTGGATATTATCGACGATTTGTGAGGAATTTATCACAATTTTACAACCCTATTACCAAGCTAACTAGGATGGGAGTAAAGTTTTCTTGGAGTGATGAATGCGAAGAAAGCTTCAAGGAGTTGAAAAGGAGGCTTATCACTGCGCCCGTTCTCACTTTACCCACAAGTGGACAACTTTTTGTGGTATTCAGTGATGCTTCGAAGAGGGGCTTAGGCTGTGTGATAATGCAAAATGATAAAGTGATATCCTATGCCTCAAGGAAGTTGAAAATCCATGAGTGAAACTATCCAACACATGATCTGGAGTTGGCTGCAGTGATCTTTGCCTTGAAAATCTATCGGCATTATCACTATGGAGAGAAATTTGAGATATATACTTACCACAAGAGTCTTAAATATATATTCACACAGAAAGAGATTAATATGTGCCAGAGTAGATGGATAGAGATCATCAAGGATTATGACTATTCAATCCATTAACACACTGGGAAAGCGAACAAGGTGGCATATGCCCTAAGTAGAAAGGACCCAACGATTCTGTCAATGATAAGAATTGAGTAGGATCCAATCTTCTTAGACTTGATGAAGATGGACATGGGAATCATAGAGAATGGTACATCATCAATCCTTTCACAAATTATTGCTCATCTGTCTCTCTTAGAAAGGTTAAAGGACGCTCAAAAGGATGATGTGGGAATTCAAGAAAAAGAGGAAGCTATCAAAAAGGGGAAATCCTCGGAGTTTAATGTTAAGGAAGTAGGAATTGTGCGGTTTGGGAAAAGACTATGTGTTCCATCAAATCCGGAGCTGAAGAAGGAACTTTTGGATGATGCACATAGTTCAAATTTCTCTATTCACACAGGGAGCACAAAGATGTATCAAGATCTCTGAGAAAAATTTTGGTGGGATAATATAAAGAATGAGATTGCTGAATATACATCAATGTGCCTGGTGTGTCAGCAATTGAAGGTAGAGAGGCAGAAGTCTAAAGGGATGATGCAACCATTGCCCATACCATAATGGAAATGGGAGAACATCACCATGGACTTTGTCACCGGACGTTCGAGGACATCCAAAGGAAACAATGTAATCCAGGTTGTTGTGGATCATCTTACAAGGACTACGCACTTCATTGCTATTCGGGAGGATTTATCTTTAGATCAACTGGCAAGGATATATATCAGGGAAGTGGTAAGGTTGCATGGAGTACCACTATCTATTGTGTCTGACCGAGATCCAAGATTCACCTATAAGTTTTGGAAGAGTCTTCAACATGCTCTGAATACTGAACTGAACTTTAGTATGGCCTATCATCCTCAAACTGATGGCCAATCTAAGCGGACTATCCAAACACTTGAGTATATTTTGAGAGCGTGCTCAATGGACTTTAAAATAGGATGGGATCAACATATTCCTCTGGTTGAGTTCTCTTATAACAATAGTTTCCACTCAAGAATCCAAATGGCACCATATGAAGCTCTGTATGAGAAAAGGTGCAGAACACCGGCATGTTGGGATGAGATTGGTGAACGTAAGCTGCTTGGACCAGAAATGGTCAAAGAAATGGTGGATAATGTGAAATCCATTCAGCAACATATCAAGGAAACCCAGAGTCGACAGAAGAGTTAGGAAGATAATCATCGACGAGACCTAGAGATTAAAGTTGGAGACATGGTTTCTCTACACATATCTCCGTGGAAGAAGGTAATGAGGTTTGGAAAGAAAGGGATGATAAGTCCATGGTACATTGGAACCTTCGAGATTCTTGATCATGTCGGGGCTGTGGCCTATCGACTTGCACTTCCACCTACTATGGCCAAAGTACATGATGTCTTTAATGTATCCCTCTTAAGGAAGTACATATCTGACCCTTCACATGTACTCTCTTTTGAGGTGGTACAATTGGAAGATGATCTTTCTTATGAGGAGAAACCAATGAAGATCTTAGATCGTAGAGAAAAAGTTCTATGAAATAAGACAATTCCCCTCGTCAAGGTGTTGTGGAGAAACCACAAGTTTGAAGAAGCGACTTGGGAATTAGAGGAAATGATGAAGTTGAGTTACCCACATCTGTTTTAGTGTGGGAAAAAGAAAATTTCGAGGGTGAAATTTCTTAAGGGGGGAATATTGTAACAAACCAAAGTTTCATTAATGGAAATCCCTCTTGATCTAATTAAATGTCTCTTTATGTTTATATAAAATGTCAAGTTCCTTGGTTTCATGTTAAGAATTTTGATCTTTGCTAATATAGTAGTTGAACAACAATCACATGATTAGTATAAATTTAGGACTTTAACAAATCCAATTTACTCAGAAAAAGTAAGCGATGTGCTCATCTAGTAGAATTTCCCTCATACGAAGCCCATTTGTCAGAGCTCAGAAAAGAGGTGGCATCTTTGGGCTTCACTCTTGACTAAGCCTAAGCTGAGCTTCATCATGTCAAGCTCGAACGTGACCGTCTAAGGGAAAAGAGGAAGTTGATTGAAATTACCACTCGAGCGATGTTATCTGAGCCACCACAAGAGTCTGTCACCATATCACACCATACCCATAGGTCTTATGCAGCTGTTTTAAGGGGTTATGTAACAAATCGATAGTACTATGTTCTTGTACATTATTTTTTGTATATAATAATGAATATACGTTATTGTCATCATTGATACATTGTAAATAGTTTTTAATGTACAAATAGTGTTTTTAGTTATTATTTAATTAAGAATTATATTTTATTAAATTAATGGATTTGTTTCGAAGTAAATAATATTTTAATAAAATATTGTTATTAAATTAAATTTTATTAAATATAAATTATCTTATAATTTTATGAATGCAATTATAATTTTTATTAAGTTTTGAAATCCATTTTTGTCAAAACCCATGAATTTTCGATAAATGTCGGTTTTTATTTTAAAATTTAAAATTAACATATTTAGAAAATTATTTAGATAAAATAAATTTTATTTCTAGAATCAGGATGTCGAAATTATCCAATGGTGAATTTTTCATAATTTTCTGAGACAATCAAATTTTTGGGTAAAAATTAAATACCGTTTAAATATATAATGTGTTTTATGACATCATAATGACCCAATAGTGATGTAATAAAATACTATAATATTTATGTTCGGCAAATATATTTTTTACCATTAAAATAATTTGATTTTTGGTTTGTTTGACTTACTTTTCAAAGCATTAATGGACGCCTCAAGACTTATTAAACACCTTTCCTTTTTAAATAAATTTCAATGGGAGTGTGACTCACCTCCACATAAGAAACCTTATTATTTTAAGAAGTTCTAAGATTGGCCTTGAAAAATATTTTTTTCCTCTTCCCTTTTCCAAAAATCATGGGCAAAAACCATGGCATGGGTTGTGGTTTGGATTAATTTAATATAATGGGTCCCAAACCTAAATAATAAAGAATTCCCTTACCTTTCCTATATAAACCAACCCAAGCTCCCACTTCCTCCTCACTAAAAACCTCTAGAGTTTGTCCAAACTCTTCCCTTCTCTCTCTAGAATACTCCCATGGTTCCCCATGCTCCCAAGAATCTTGTCTCAAGCCTCTCTCAAGCCTTTGGAGGCACACTTCCAAGCAAGGGTTTTTTCTTCCTTTCTCCTTTTTGTCAATTTTCTTTAAGTTGTATTCCACTTTTAATTCCAATTAGGAATGTTGGGGTATTGTTTCGCACCTACCCCATACTTACCTTTTATTGTTTTAATTATGGGAGACCCCTTTATCTCTCATTAAATTCCTCCCATGTACACCCGTTACTATGCTGAAATTCCGAAAGGAACTTCTCTCTCTTCTTTTACATTCAAGAAATAATTTTGTATCATGAATCTAAATTCCATTAAAATTGTTGGGACATGTATCTATATGACCTCCTTACTGTCCATTACATGTAAATATGATGAGTAACCCCTTTCTCTATCATCAACCATTTTTATGAATTCTTATGTCACGCCGTTACACTACCGAAATCACACTGATTTTCTAAGCCAATGCCATTGTGTAGTGGATACCATGCCCATTTCTCCATCAAGGGTATTCACCTTTATGCACATTTACTTATTGATTACAATGTTTAATGTATGAATTCCAAATTCTTTTATCATGGAAGAAATGATTATGTTTTATGAAACCATGTTTTATGATCCATGTGGCACACTTGTGCATGAAATGAAATGTTTAAGAATGGTGTGCCATTATAGCACTCCAATGCATTGGGTAAAGTATAGTATCATGATACGTCATGTGAAATGAGTGTTTACTCATGATAATTCAAGTGCAACGAGGGTTTACTCGTGATTTATGTTCAATGAGGATTTTCTCATGCTCTATGTGCAATGAGCCTTGGATCATGCTAATTCAATGTTAAGTGTTGTTGCCACATTTCCATGTTATGATTATCATGATTTATCATGCCTTTGTGTTCATGTTTATTTTATGCTCCATTGATATGCCTATTGTATAACATGTGTTTTACTCCTCATGTTATTCATTGTGTACTCCCTTACTGGGCTTTATAGCTCACCCTTTTCTTACGCATGTCCTCAGGTTATCCCATGCAATGCTAAGTACGAGGAAATGTAGTGGTCATGTAAAGTATGTTTTCAATAAAGATGTTGTATTTCATGTTTTATGTTTTTATGTAATGATCCTAATCCCCAAATACACTAAACCTCTCGATCTTCTTTATTGCATCAAGTGAAATTTTATGTAATAAATCATGTTTAAGTTTGTAATAATAGCAGGGTTGTCATAGATAATCTATGGAATTACATGGCAATGATTGGTGGGATGTTGAAAGGTTCATTGGTAATCTTCTCTAGCACCCAATATTTTATGTTCTATACCCTAGATGACTATTTATGCATTTGTATTTTATATTAAGGGATATAAAATCTGTTTCATTGAAAAAAAGTCATAGGTGATGAGTGGAAAACACCATCTTCTTCTAATCAAAGGAGTTAATGTTATGATTAAATTTTTATGCCAAAATCTTTCCATGTGGAATCCTGAAGTTGTTTACCTGAAAGCATATCATTAGTGATAATGTCCCTATACAGAATGAGAGATAAAAAATTTAAAATCCTTGGGATTTCCACTTCCACTGCTTTCCTGGTACAAACTAGACGTATTAGAGAAATAACATGATAATTTAAGTTAGATTTGTATTAAATTTTTATGCATTTATTTAGAGGGAATAATAATGATCCCAATTCTAAGAATGAAACAATGATTAAATATCAGACAATCGAGTTACGAACATATTGAGTTTTAAATCAGATCAAAATTTAGTTTAAAATATGCAAAAATGAAAACATATATGTTCTATATTTATACATAATAATGAAATATTATAGTGTATTTTGGTCGGAGTTGATTACCAAAACCCATCTATGCTGTCAACGAACAATTGATCCTTGAGTAGGGAAGTAATTTCTTTATGATTTGTAGAATTCAAAATAAAAAAGACAACAAATGTATCCTTATACAAATCAAAAGAAAAAAATCGTAATGAAAAAATAAATAAAATTGGTCTGGCCGGCTATCGTTTCCTATATCAAATATTTCTTCATACACCCCACAAATTTGGAGGGCATTGTATTGAATCTCCCTCACCATTATGGTGGCCAGTTTACAAAAAAATGTTTTTTATTACATTTTGTAGTAATAGGTGCCACTTACCCCCCATCACCAAATCCATGAACAACTTCACGGGGATACACTGTTCGTTTGTCCATATAGTCTAGCCAGGTCCTCTCAACCCTCCTAGAATACTAATGAGAAATTTATGGCCCCCCCGAAGTATTGAAAAATTATATAAAAAATAATTAAATTATTTTTTTAGAAATTATTAATAAAATTTATGGAACCATGTGTTTTATAAATTTTAAAGAAAAACTAAATTAAATTTTTTAGTCAAAATAAATTCCTTCAAGTAGATTTTATTTCAAATATAATTTTATTTTGTGTTTCTATTACATTTTGACTAATCCTGATCGTTGAGAAACCATTATATGTCCTTTTTTATCTATTTAATTATTTGTTTGTTGAAATTTTTTCTCTGTAATAATTAATATATAAATAACTATATACACATCATCTATCTCCCATAATATATTTATAAGGGACTAGGTGTCCATGGATGTTATTTTTCTTGTGTATGTTTCATTCCCAAGTATTTATGTATAATGATTAGGATAAAAGAAGCTTTAACCCATTCCAATAAATATTTATGTACCCAATGAGATATAGATGCATTGCAATGGGGTGGGTGCTTCAACTCGAGTTGATTATAGCCCAATTTGTTACCCCAATAGTCATGGTTGATCCATTATTCACTCAATATATCAACTATTACTTGATTATCATGATTAATCAATTCATTTATTTATTTCTTCATGGTTTTTTATTTTTTGAATGTGTAACATTTACATGATCACATAGAATAATAAATAAGCATGCATATATAGAATAAGATTACACATACGGAAGATGCTGGGGAGGATAAGTTCCAAGTAATGAGTCTAGGTTGCATGTAATGTTTGAAGCCTACGGGCATTGAATTCTTCTAAGGCCTACGGGCCATGTAATACTTATGCCTACGAGCCTTGTAAGGGTTCCACCTCACCCCTTGAAAGGTGGATTATCAAAAATCAATAAAAAATTAAGGCCTTCGGTCTATTGGTGGTATGTTTGATCACATAGAACAAGCATGTGGTATAGAAAATTTTTATATTCTCTAAGAATAATTAAAATCCCTCAAAGACATATTAAGTCGTAATTCGTTCCATCACTTGAGTTTGAACTAAACTAAATGTTTGATCTTCTCATCGACCCTAGTTAAGGGTGCCTCTTATTAATGTGGTGTTCTAATGAATTTGGTGGGTTTATTTGACTAAATATGACAAAAAATATTCATAACTAGTTTTTTTGCAACATTATATGAAATACATTGATTAAATCAAGGTTATGGTTTCCAAAACCTATAAATTCACTCAATAATTCAATGGGTCTCAAGTAAAATTTTGTTTTTCAACCAAAATCATTCCTTGAAACTCTCCATTTAGTTGTATGGTGATTAGAAGGATTATAAAGAGTGGTTTTAAGGTTCATTTCAACTAGAATACTCAAGTGACTTGATATTCATAATATAGAAGTGAGGGCTACTTGTATTTGATAAAATTGTTGGAGACATCTAGTGATTAATTACTTATTAATGTATATCAGAAAGAAAGATATGTAATATTCTTTTAAATTTTATTTATTGAAGATAAAATGGAAAACACCACCATTGGTTCAATATCACTATGATAAAAAATGGATAAAGATAATACCCTATCCATTATAACCTCTAAGAGAAGTACAAACTATTGTTCATAATACCCACCAAGAGAGATATATATATGTGATGGAATCTAAACATCTTCTTTAACCACCCATAGAAGAAATTAAATAGTATAAATATTAACATAATAATCATTTAGATGATTTTCTATTTGTATAGTGCATCATGTTGTAATTTATGTTCAGTGAGCAGTACAAAATACATGTGGATGAAGATGCCTATAAAATAATGTCTCATATCAAAGTGATTTTTCAGGAGAGAGCCCAAAGAAATATATGAGATAGATAAAATATCACTTTTTTGGTGCATGATAACAAAAAAGAGTTTGGTAATCTCTTATGCACTCAAGAAGATTAAGTACATTGAGAAACATGAATCCATTGGGTTCAATAAGAACCATTAACTAGTGACCAATCTTATTCTTTTCACTTTACCATTATTTTTCACAAATTTTATTGTGCATTATAACATCAATAAAATGAAAAAATCTCCCCTAGATCTATTAAATTTGGTTATAAAAGATGATTAAGATATTTAGAATAGAAAATATTTATTCCTCTTGGTCAGTAAAAAGAGGAAGGGAAAAGCTATGGTATCAAAGGATTAGTAAAATCCAAATACAACAATACACCAACCCTCAAAAAATCTAAAGATATAGAGAGTGGTTAACACAAAGGAGGTTTTATTATTTTCATGTAGAAGGAAGGGAAATTAGAAGAATAATTATTTAGTTATGAAGAAGAAGTATGGTGATTATTTTTCCTCATGTAAATTTATCATTGAATTAAATAAATCTTTATCTATAATAAAGGTATTGGATTTAATATGTTAATAACACATTTTTATTTACATATAAAATCCATGTAAATTCCAGAATATTTTAAATGGAAAGGTGGATCTTTGGTTCGATAATTCTTTGGGATTAGTAGCCATAGAAGTGGAAGGTTATTATTTGACTCTTACTACTAGTCTGGTTCATATATTTAAAAATATTTTTTTTTACCATTAAATTCAATAAAGATAATATCAAGGTCGATTTTAGAACATATGGTTTTTAATTTAATATTTGTAAATAAATGTTGTATCCTTTATAAGGATAAAATATGTTATAATATAGAACATATTAACAATGGATTATATATACATGGACATTAAGTTTTCATTTTCAATCAATGAAAAATCTAGCGAGGATGACTCATATCCTCCCCGCTCATGGAAGTCTAGTCTTATCCATATAAATATGAAGTGTTTTCATATATTACCTCAAGAAAGTTGTTTAAAATCATTTTAGTTAAAACCCCATGATGTATGTCACAATTATTTACAAAAGAAAATGATTGGTTTACATTTCATTAGGAAAGGATAATAGGACACAAAACTACAAGAATAGTTTCATACTGATGTATATGATCTTTTCAATGTAGCAGTAAGGTGTAGTTTTTCTTACATCATTAATTTACCAATAAAAATAGTAGTTATGTCTATACCTACTTAATTAGAGGAATTTTATAATGAATTAAAAAACATATTGGTAAGAAAATAAAGAAAATCCACTCAAAACATGGAAAATAATATAAAAATCAAACATTAATCGATCAATTGAAGGATTGTAGGATTGTTTCTTAAATCAATCCTCTTTATACTCCTCATTGGACTGGTGAATGTGAAATAAAGAATCATACCTTACTTGACATGTTAATATTAATTCTGAGTCACACAAGTCCTCCATTATCCATTTGGGGATATGTACTATAAACAGTGGCATATAAACTGAATAAAGTACAATCTAAGGAAATGAAACAGATTCCTTATCAGTTATATTATATAAAGAAGCCCACTCTATCTCATATATATATATATGGGGATGTGAGGAATTTTTCAATATAATATCAAATGAAGATATTGCATCCTAAAGTATCAAGTAAATATTTAAAGGAAATAATAAAGAAACAAAAGGATATTACCTATATAATCCTTCAAAAATAAAAGATATTATGTAGAGAAATTCCATATTTTTAGAATGGGAACCGGTTCCAATAGAAATAGTGGTATATATATTCACTATGATGATGTTGATGAACTGGAAGAGTATAATTTGGTGTGAGAACAATCTCCACAAGAAATGATAGGAGATTAAAAGGTTTTTAGACATAAGTACTACATAGTTCTTCTATAAAGATTATAGAAATAGAGAGATGTGGTTTTCTTATCATTGAGTTAGGAGAAACATTACTCATATATAATGATGAACCTTTAACCTAAAAGGAGGTAATATATGGAAAGGATGTTTGAAAATAAAATGAAGACATGAATTCAAACATGGATTCCATGTACCAAAATAATGTGTGGATTTTAGTAGACCCACCAGCTAATGTAAAACCTATTGGATGTAAATGGTTATTCACAAAAAAAATGTACATGGCTGACAAATAATGTACTTATAAAGAACGACTAGTTATGATGGTTTTTATGAAATTTGAAGGAATTGACATAGAGAAAAACTTATCACCTATCATGATACTAAAATACATTAGAATATTACATGGAATAATATCCTTCCATGATTATGGAATTTTGAAAATGTATACTCAAAGTAATTTTCTAAATGGGAAGTTTGTTGAAGAAAAATACATAAGAAAAATAAAAGTGTTCATTGTGTCATTGAAGACTAATAATAAATTGATGTTGTAGAGAACCATTTATGGATTTAAGTAGTCGTCAAGAACATTTAATATTGATTTTTATGAATCCAAAAGTGAATTTAGTTTCATAATGAATGAATGAGAACCATGTTTCTATAATAAGGCTAATAAGAATTCCATTTTTTTTCCAGTATTATATGTTCATGGCATATTAATTAAGGGAGACTAAGTGTAAGTCTTATAAATAGTTAATAATTGGTTAAATGAATTAATATCCACTTATGTTTTATGTGAATTATCCTATATTATAGGGATCAAGGACTATTAAGATAGATCACATAGGACGCTTGGGCTATGTCAAAGTACATATGTTAACAAGATACACAAAATGTAATATATATAACAATATAAGATAGGTTTATTTCCAATGTCACATAGAACATATATATGTTAGAAAAAGAATCAACAAACATAGGATGTGATTGAAAGGATTAGTATAATAACTTATGCTTAAGTAGTTGGATCTAACATATATGTCATGTTATGTACAAGGTGGGCAATTGAATTTTCTTTAAGCATAGTAGGTAGATATCAAGAAAATCCATGACAACTATATTTATAGGCTATAAAAAATATCCTAAATTACTTTATTAATACAAAGGATATGTTCATGGTGTATGGAGGGTATGGGGAACTAGTATTGTTGGGATACGTTGATGTAAAACTCTTAATCAATCATGGTGATATGAAATCAAATTCAAGCTATGAATTTTGCCTAAATGGTAGTGGTTGAGCTGGAAAAGATTGAAACAACCCATAGTCCTACAATTTAATCAGAGTATATAGATTCTTCTGACGAATCTAAGAAGTAATCCATGATATATATCTTTTTCTTATATATTGGTGTAGTGGGAAGTAGTGTAGAACCTGTTATAGTTTAATTTTATAATATTACTGTAGTGTTACTTTCCAAGGAGCCCAGGTCACACCAGAGTACAAGCATATAATTCAATAATTTCATCTCCTGATTGATTTTACATGGAGAGGTGATGTCACAATTAGTATATTTTTCACTATTTATAACATGTATGACCCCTTGACTGATGTCATATCTCATCAGAATCATGATTCTCATGCTAGTGCTAGTAGGTTGAGAGTTGTTAGAAGTCACCTCTAGTGTAAGTGGGAGTGTTGTGAGTGGGTTACCAAGACCCAACTCTTGTATAGAATTATATTACAATAACATGTTCATAGTTTTATATACAAATTTGTTTTTATTTTCATCATAGTAACATTAGTTCTTCTTGTTCAATTTAATCATAAATGTCCTTAAATTACATGTCATATCAAAATGATATAGTAGTTCCCCACTACAATGAGATCCTAAAGATACCATAATAGTAACACTAAAAATATCTCTTATAATATATATGCATCATGATAATAGGATATGGATGATTTTTCAATATCAAGTGTTGGATGCTCATAATATTTGAGACATTACCTCTTGAAGTTCACACATGGTGATCTCAGTAATATGAGATCACATGGACTAACCCACCAAATAGGACCACAACATGTTATATGTTTCATTAGTTGTTCATATCTATGAGCATGTTTATTTTTTTATTCACTTGATATCATTAATAGTGTGAACCATTTGATTTTATACATTAATGTTAGTTGAAAAAACAGAAATGTTTTTATGGAATATTTTCTTCCATTGGGTGAATTATTTGTGGAAAAACATTAATTGAATTATGAAGATAGGAATTTTCAATTATTAAAGGAAGAGATATCTCGATCCAGTTGACTAGGATGGTAGTAAATTATCTAAACCCATGGATATTATAGAACAAGCTAATGACATTTAGTATGGTGAAGAATAAGTAAATAAATAAAGGATGATGACATGAAGTGTGCTTCATACTTTATGATATGTCAAAACAAAGAGTTTACATTACACAATTTGTGTTTGTATGAGAGGTTGATGTTTCTATGATAATACCATATCTCATTGGGGTCCTTTATGGGTTTCTAGACTCCTATTATAGTCTATAAGTAGTACTCAATATTATTTAATGAAGGGCCTAGATGGTCACAAACTAGAATATTCAAAATTTAGATATATTCTTATGAATGCGTTTTTAGGACATGGCGGTCCCCACTATGGGGTTCAGGTAATGTTGTATTTTAAACAATCAACTAGAAATTAATAAATTTATATTATTCATTTTTAGAATAATTGGAATTCAATTTATTTATTAATTAAATTCACAAGTTTTATAGTGTATATAAGATAATATTTATATAAATGAATGTTGTTATTCATTGTTAATTTGGTATTCATGGGTGGAGTGAGTTAAGTAAAATACTTGTATTTTATCACATGATATATTTAGTATGATATGATTAAGTGATAAAAGTATAAATGACCTTTGTTACATTGTTAATACGTTATAATATGTCATTTATATCTTATTTTATTCAATATATATTTTCATGGGTCATAGTTCATTTTCTGTGAATATTAAACCTTCTTATTAAAGCCGGGTGAAGCTCAAATTTAGATGACTACTCATCATAAAGGTTTTAGTGATCTTATCTCATTCCTGGTATATCCTAGTTAGAGAAGGAACCTATTTCATGTAACTGATCCATCTTCTTCTTCTTGAATTGATGGAATGGCATAGCAGTGATCATCAAGAGTTTGAAAGGTTCATCGACAATTTTTTATAGCACCCAGAATCTGATGATTGATACTCCAAATACTCTTGAAGCACATATGGATGATCTATAGGGATTTGATTCCAGTTACTTTGGGAAGAATTCATCATCAATTAGTGAAATAACCTTGTATATTACAATGTAATGTGATTTTGGATCAATTTAATTGATGTGATTAGATCATTTCATGGGGGATCCTTTAGTATTTTACCAGACATAAAATCATCCGAGAAGATGTGACTACATCAGACTGACAATGAAATTTTAAAATCCTTAGGATTTATACTCCCACTACACACTAGGTTCCAATACTTATCACCTATAACTTATCACTATCCCACCAAAAACACAAATACATCATCCAAGGGACAGAATAATTACAAGGTTATGAATATAATAAGGTGACTATGAACAATGTATCCTATATCACTTAAATCATTTTCAAGTTCATTAATCACTAATTTTAGGGTCCCTTTTTATTAATATGATATTATAATTATAAAATATATTCACATTTACATGAAAAATTTAAACATGATATCAACATCACAAGTCAACAGTATATATGAAACTTAATTTCATAACCACATGGAAGAACAATGAACTATGAAACATCAATCATTCACTTCCATTCTCATTACAAATTTTTATGTTATATCCCAATACTAGTTCACTATATGTTTATAAAAATAATAATAGCTACTTAGTTGTAATATTATAAATAATAATAATAGATTATAGAGAAAACATCAAATAATATCACCTTTAACTAAAAAAATCAATACATAGCGGTAGATTTAGAAACCATAGTGAAATAAATACAGTTAAAAATATATAACATTATAGTGGTTTAATCAACACATCGCTATTTTATTTATTTCAACTGTTTTCAACGTTTTCAATTAGAAATCCACTAAATGTTATAAAAAATACCTTATTAAACCCCTCTATCTCCCTATACATGACCCTGACCCCTACCCCCTCCCCCGACCTCTGGATCTCCCCTCCCTGGTGATGACCCCATGACCAACCCTCTCAGTTCCCTTCATTGGTGGTGACCTGGATCCCCCTCTGACCTCCCTTTCCCAAGCTTGGTTCCACTCCTCGGTGGTGATCCCGAACCCCCTCCGACCTCCCTCTCCCCAACCTGGATCCCCTTATTAGTATTAATGAAAACCCCCTTTAAGGGTTGAATCATCCACCCCATAATCACCCAATATCTATTATTCCTCAAAGTGGTTATTTTCTTATAATTTAACTCTATATTTTTGATTTTATGTATACATGGTATTAGATTACACTTTATTAGTTAGTTAATAGGTAATTTTAGTTGTGTATTTTTTTAGTATATACTAGAAAAAACCCTCAAAGAGAGTTTATTTATATATAGAATATGGTATAGGGGTTCAAAGTGTTATTGGAATAGCCTTGGCTATCACACATATTGGTTATTCATTCCCATGATTAATTGGATAAATATCAATCATCTGATATATAATTCAATATAATAGAGAAAAATGTTGTTTATAAAAATATATTATTAATAAGTTAGGAATATTTGAGGGCCAATATAATTTACCCTTTCACAATAATTAGGACTCATCATTATTTCATCAGATTGTTTCTAATGAATCCATTGAAGCTTTAAAATTAGAATTTTAAGCACTATGTATAACTGGAACAGATGGTGTTCTTTGGGGTGAATCCTTTATAGTTGTATAAGGGTGTGTTCTATCTTTTATATACATGGTAGACATATAGATTTTAAGATTTTGGGTATATATGACATATCGTGAGCTCATATAGTGTTGAATATTTTTGTAATAGAAATATTCCAATGAAAACACATTTCACTATATATATATTTTTTATCATAAAGATTATTAATTTTAAGATTGTAAAATAAACATCATTTTCTGATTTTGACATGTCAATTTTATATTTCTAATATTTTTTCATAAATTTTATAAATAATTATTTTATAGCTAAATAGTGAAAAATACAAATTTTCTTAAACATTTACTATCATTACATTACTATAATAGAATAATGGATTAAATTTTTTTGAAGCCATTTTACATTATGAAAATATAAATAATAACATAGAAAATATACTTTATTGTATTTAGAAAACACTTGTATATAATTTTTCATACATATGTAATATTTAAATCAAAATATTGATTTAGTCGATTAAAATAAAAAATTAGTTTTCTTCACCAATTGAAATTATATCCATAAAATTTATTTATTTTTAGATCAATATTATCATATTATGTAATAATTATAGTATATTTTTCTATAATAAATGTATAATTACTATGATTAATGTTGATGACCATGATAGTGAAAAAATATTATTTTTGACAAATTGTTTTATTATTTTTCATTAACATATAACTTATAAATTAGATTGATTTATTTAAAATAACGACTCTAAAATTATTTTTTCAAACCTATATTAGTATATTAACAGAAATGTTACTGGTAATCAATGAATTATAATATTAAGAAAAAATAACAGTAAAAATATTATTTTATACATAAAATAGTTTTCCAATATATAAATGCTTTAATATATATATATATATATGTTTTTTCATGACCATAAACTAAATTGCATTAAATTGATAAAAATTAAGGATGAACACATAAAAAACTTGTCAAATGGGTTATTTTAAATGTTTAGTAAAACATAATTTATATAGGTAAACACATGTTACTATAGTAAAAATATGAAAAGTAAAAAGTAAATATATAAGAAAAAATAATTTTATCCTTATCAAGAAAGTGACTTTATCTTCCAACACTCAATTTAGTAATACATATATGATATATTTTATAATGTTCATGGGTTTACATTGTGATAAAATGTGTTGTTTCGTATTTATATTTATTTCATTTATTTTTAGTATTTATCATGTAATAATTATTTTCTTATACAAGATGATTATTTTGTATGAGTTAGGGTGGTTTGTTCAAATATATTCATTTTTATGAGTGATTGTACTTTGAGCTTAAAACTAAGATAATTAAAAAAACAAATATGTAAATAATTCATATAACCATCAGGAAAAAGTGAAATCCTAAAACTTATTTAACTAATTTTGTCATAATGTTATCTACTATTTGTAAGTTAATTTCATCATCATTTTTATATAATACTTATTTAATTTTTATAGATCTTTTGGGATGTCATATTTTTCTTTCAACTATCATTAACATTCCACAATAGAGATAAAATGTTTATTTATATCAATGTTACCACAATTTCTATTTCCATTTTCATTCTTTATTGAACTTCCAACACTACATATTGAGTCGATGTTCTTAGCCAGGAAAATTTCTCTTTATCAAAATCCAATAGAGTATATGAAGGACATGTTCCCTTTATGGTTTATTCTCATGATATAATGGTAAGATGAGCTTCCTGATCTCTTCCAGATCTCAACAATGAGAAATAGTTTTTGGTTAAGAAAATCGGGTCAATATGAAGTGCTAAAAGTTATTAAATGAAAGGAAATGAAAATCATGGTAAAATTGGAAGTTAGTATTGTTTTTAGAAATTGGGATTTGAAGGAATCAACAACACCTCGATCTAACACTTGGTTTGGCCGATATGGCTCAAACTGCTTCATTTTATTTAAAATTGACATTAATTTTCATAGAAAATAAAACTCACATACTCAAAACCAAGAAAAAATATTTATATAGTTTTTATACCTTAAAAAAACTATCAATAAGATCTTTTTTATGTATAGTTTTTAGACTCACCTTGTAGAGAACCTAATCTTAACGTACAAGGACATTACATTACTTTTGCGGAATACTTAATACATAAGAAAAACAGACACACAAGGACCGTAATAGTTTAGTGTCTTCGGAAACTCGGAATAAAATCTTCTAATCGTGGTGAAAGATCCTCAACATCTCCCAATAAAGATCTTCCCTTTTTTTTCTTACCTAAAACCTTTCTTTACATCATGGGAAAAATAAAACATAAAAGGGGGGAGCTCAAATGCCCAGTAAGGTTAAGCATAGAGAACATAAAAAAATCAATAAAAATTTGAATGCAAAAACATGAACATAAAATCTAAACATCAAAATCTTGAGCAATGACATGAATCTTGTAAGTATGTAAGGAATATATCATAAAGAAACATTAAGAATGATAGAATAGCATGAGAATAAAACATGTAATTGTGGAAAACATTCAGCACATGTGATGATTTCGATAGTAGCCAAGGCATTGCTGCCAAGACCATCTTAGTGGACAAAGTCCCATTCTGAATCGAGTTCACTCCTCGTTTCAGTCCTATAACACTGAACCGGATTAACTTACCGTTCGAGCCATGTCTATCTCATGAGATATAAAATCTTTACCCAATGCATTGGAGGGAGATTAAGGTACCACCCATTTGATAATAAAATCATTCTTACTTGTGCCACAAAATAAACATACATCATTCATAATAACCCAACGAATAAAATGGGTTTCATAAACATCATCCCATCATAACATAATACATATAAAAGAAATGGATATAATTTCATAATAATAAATGTGAAACCATGTAAATAAAAGATACATTATACTTAAAACATACGCATATTCATTTTAGATGGAAAATGGTTTTGATAAAACACTTGAAATGAATTTTTGAGGAAAATATCCTTTCTTCTTTAAAATCATTTTCTTTTTACAAAATGTCATGAATTTTTAAAAGAAAAGGATTTTATTGATAATAGTCATGAAATATTTTTGAGGAAGCTTCATGAAAATATGGATTTATAAAACCGTAAAAATCTTTTCATGCTGTATAAGTTAAAAAAACATTCTTCTCGTACTTTTGTCGGAAAAGTCAAAAAGTACCTCGTATGAAAAACGACAAAAGATTCCTTTCATATCATTTACTAAAAACTTACCGAAGGGAAAAATTGGAAATAAACTATTGTATAAGGATATAAATATTACATATAGAGGAAACATGGATGTGGATGATAAAATAAACCCCCAGTAAAAACCAAAGTATAAACAATCTCGGATAAAAATGAGATTGTGATATTTTCCCTTACCTTAGGTCTGATTTTCTTCATAAGTGTCTGAACCTCCTGTATAATGATTTAAATAATGTAATTGACTTATTCCAGAATCATACTCATTGTTATGATATCATATATGGTTTACTTATGACTTTATATTACTCGTTCTTTTGTAAATTCCATGTTAAAGAGAGTTTTGGGTAAAATCATTTTATTTATGGTCCATGATTTGACTTGTAATTATTCAAATGATTACTTAGATCAGGATTACGTAATTCCAGAATATAAAACATGATTTATATATAATATAAATTCAGAATATACATATATATAATAGATCAATAAATAGAAAGAAATACACCGTTCATGGAGACGGTAGGCCGTACGTACGCATGAATGCTGTTTTCGTTTCCTTATTGAGTATAATAGAATTAAGTAGATGACATACATATATAAATATATAGATAAATCCAGTATCTTTATAATGTCATATATTTCATTATTATAGATTATATATACTTTATAATCATTCTTTAATGGTCAACATGGAAAATGAATCTCATCGCATCGTGGAGACGGTAGTCCGTACGTACGCACGAGCGATGACATCATTTCCATAATTATTGAATTGAATTGGAGTGGATGACACAATATATAAGAATTAGTATTATTTTATAATAACTATTTATATTTATTCTTTACACCATTTTACCCATCCATGTAAGGTGGTATTGGAAAAATAGATTACACCACGGCATGGAGACAGTATTCTATACGTACGCACGCGTGGTGATTTCGTTTTCCGTAGGATGGATAGATGGTGAAATAGGGTTGTTTCATA
Source organism: Viscum album (assembly GCA_963277665.1). Classification (NCBI taxonomy): domain Eukaryota; kingdom Viridiplantae; phylum Streptophyta; class Magnoliopsida; order Santalales; family Viscaceae; genus Viscum; species Viscum album. Next base: position 1,348,375,145 of record OY728153.1, on the reverse strand, counting down.
ATTATAATAACATATCAGTATATGAGTGATACTGATGTTATTACTTCATAATGAAAAAAATAAATAAAAGAAGTGGAAGAACAAATAAAGATGAAGGAATCAATAATGGGCATTACCTCTTCTTTGAAGCACCTCTTTGAGATCTCCTCTTAGGGCACCACAATTGGTCTTTAAAGAAAACCAGGACCCCTAGGATGTCTCTAGGGAAGTGGAGAGGATAAAGTGGCAGGGTTTTGCCAAACCTTAAGGCTAAAAGTGGTGTGAGGAAGAGAGGGAGGAGGTGCCCTTTTATAAGGGAGGAGAGGGGCACCTTTGGAATAACAGAAAATATTATTTTATTATAAAGACAAATTCGGTTTTAAATAGCTACAAATTGATTTATTTAAAATCTAAGGTGGGGATGGGTCTAAATCCTCTCATACAATAGAATTTATACAAGTTTAGGTCATTATACTAACCTTATATTATAGTTTTAACTCTTAGTTAATTCGATTGACATTTACCATGTCACTTTGTATTTTTATATTATATAGTTAATAAACTTACCATATACATCCAAGAGACCCCCAAGTTGTGTTTTATTAATATATAACTTTATCTAAGTCATTTGGCTGACCTTAGATTTTTAGGAATAAAATAACAATTAATAATATAATATATTTTTTAAAAACTATTTTATGTCAATTTTGACACTATTTAGTAATTGATTTTTTTTGAAAATCATAACATAATTATTAGTTCGAAAAAAGGTTATTAAATCAATAGTAACATGTCATATTAACCTAGAAAATTAGTGTAATTCATAAAAAGTCTCAAATAACATTTATTTGGGTATTTATAACATCAATTATGTCAATGTTTTATTAATAAGATAATTACTGCATCATCATTGTGTCATAAATAAATTAACTTATTTAAAGTATAAAAATTACAAATAAACTATAATTATGTAGGAAATCGTTTTAGCTTTCTAAGTAATCTTTATATTCGAATTTATCTTATGTATAACCCTATATTAAAAATGATTTATTTATTAAACTTTGATTTTAACTATTTTAACCCTTCTTTAAATAAATTAATAATAAATGTCCTAATCTAATCCAAGTGGGCCTAAATGGTCATATTTTATTACTAAGGTTGTTTTTGGTCGAATTACACCTATCCAATAGAATTAGGACATGTTTTAGGGTAATAATAATATCATTTTTACCCTTAATTACCCTATTTACTTTTAACCGTGGTAAAAAAAAGTAAAAAGTTACTATTCACCAAAAATTATTTTATCTCATTGAACCACATTTTACTTACTGACATCAACCGTGTCTCTCGGATTCTTGAAATTCCACTCACAGAAGCGGTAAAATAATGTTTTATGAAAAATTTAGTTTTTTAACTACCACTTAGTGGTTTCACTATTCATCAAAAAAATGAAAGTTCCCAGAAAAATACCAAAAATTAGACCTATGATATATTTGATATTATGAATTAAAAAATGATGTCTATTTTATCAAATTAAAAACATATCAACTTCATTAACTAATTTAAATATTAATTCCCGTCGTCAAAACAAATAGCGTTTTTTAAGAGATAATAACTATCAAAAGATTGACACTTGTTTATAACTGGTTTAAATGTGAATTTACATCCAATGACCAAAATTGTATTAAATTGTAAAAATATATTCTAAATATACTTTAAAACCAATTAAATTAATAATTTATCACTATCAATTATTTCGACTAAAAAAAGTTGTTTTTAATTAAAATTTAGTAATTTTCACTATTCATCAGAAAATGAAATTTATCCAAAAAGTACCAAAATTTCACCCTAAGCTTATTTCGATATTACGAATCCAAAAATGAAGTCAATTTTGAAAAATAAAATTTACAAAATTTCAAAAAGTGGTTATTACTATTCATAACGGCTAGTTTTAATAATATTTTAATAGCATATTGTTGTTTAGTGAAACTCATTTTTGCTTACTACACATGCTATCGAGGAAGGTCGTGATTGCGTGTAATGCAAGGCAAGTCAAGGATGCGTGTTGTGAAAGATCCTTTTGGTGTAGCGTACAACACAAGACATTAATGAAATTAAAAAGAATATTTTTCATAAAATCTCGGGGTGTTACATTATACCCCCCTTAAAATGAATTTCGCCCTCGAAATTCGTCGGTGTTATAATTGGTTTACTACTTAAAATGTTTCTTTAATAGAAACCCACATCGTAAAAAGGAATACCAAAACCAATATTGAAAAAACAAAATTTTGAAACGTAACGGTTACCCGAATAAACTAATCGTTGGGTTTCCACATAGGTGAAAATATGGATATGGAAGAGAAATCTAACCATCATGTTCTGATGGAGAGTGGTAGAGAACATGGCTATAGAAAATCTAGCAATCACAAATCCATAGATTTGTGATGATCTAAGGTATCATCTGATTCATCAGATATAATGGCACCAGGACAACATTTTTGGTTTTCAAGATCATTTCGCCAAAGTTGATGAAATTGGAATTAGAATAAATACTTTTGTGATTTTGGTGTAGTCCCACTGTAAGTCGTTCTTTGGACAATTTCCACTTCATCTCTTAAAGAAATAAAGTTTAATTTGTCATTCGTGATGTGTTAGCAGATCATGTGATAGAATGATGGGTCATTTCATCTGTCTTAAACAAAAGGTTAGAAAAGTTATCAAAAAATACATAAGTCCATCTATAGTGAGGTTAATCGTATATGATTCTGAAAATGAACTTATGCTTCATCTATCATGCCGCTTAAAAAAATAAAACTAGTTTCTACTAACCAGGGACTTCTTGTAGGCTAGTGGTATGTGATAAAGGCCAGTTGTACTTCAGTTGTGTGTTCGATTCCCATAGCCTTGTCCGATGCGATGGGTTGTCGCCCGTCCTGCAGGTTGTCCTTTTTATAAAACTATATTACCACAACATCCCATCAATAATATCGAAAAAAAACTTCTATCCTTAAACAATACTAACTTATGACCAAAATAATCCATTCCAATCTTTGGGATTATCCATAATACTACAGTCCTCTCCCATAATATAGTGAAAACGATTACAAGAGATTTCATATAACAAGCTTGTTAATACCATCGTTGATCCCCATATATCATAAGATATGTCTTCTTGGTCACATTCCAAATATTCAAAGGCCTTAATCATGTATTCTCTTAAAAAATGAATACCCATTGAATCTTAGTGAAAACATGAGTGCTGTCAAAAGTTAACTCTTTCCACATACCAAAATCCTCGAAATTCTATATACTCTAACCATGATATCACTTAGTCCTTATATCAATCATGATCTCATGAATACTGTCAAACATTTTATTTTCTCCTTATCCCTTCATTATGCGCATATCATCTTCTTTCCAAAATATTTGAATCACTTTTCATGGTTACCGGTACCATAAAATTATTGAAAACCACAATAGACTAACAAAAAAAATATTCTAATACACCATAAAAGTACCTCAACAAAATTATTCTTGAATACCAATACATAAATAGTTTAATCCATCCTCTTCAATGATTGTCCGGGAATAAGTCCTTCCTTGATTTTAAAAGATACTTTTTAGGTCAGGGCATTGAGTTGGGTAATGCCCATGTTCTCCACAAATATAACATTGAACTCCATAACAGTCTGTAACTCTATGACCCTTTTCTCCACACAGATAACATCTGTCCCTCCATTTGAGGTATTCCTCAAGGTTTTTCTTCCCTTCTTTAGAAATCTCAATCTTCCTTTCTTTATGCTCCTCAACATGCGAACATGCATAAAAGTCTATCTTCCTCTTATTTGATGAATTAGGCATACCACTAAATTTCACCTTGTTAATCATATATCACGATGGTTGATTCGGCATAATCACAATATCTTTCTCTCTAGGCATTACGTAATTTTTTTGCTCATAGTCACAAATTTGTCCATTGGATTCAATGTTAACCGAATTCCTTCTAGTTCCCTCCATTGACTAAAACACAAAAAGAATTCTGTGAGAGGAAAAAATCATACAAGGAAAATAACATAATCAAGGGGGAGTACCTTAAATATCTAACATCATAGGTTAAATTCTAAGATTGTTACCATATTTCTAGGACAATATCCTATACGTATACTTATCCTTAGGGACATCTCTTGACATACCTTAGAAATATATATAGGGATCTCACTAACGTTTTCGCATCCTAGTTTCCAAAGGTTGACTAAACCTTTCCTCTGATACCAACTGTAAAGACCCTAATCTTAATGTACAAGGACATTACATTACTTTTGTGGAATACTTAACACATAAGAAAAACAGACACACAAGGACCGTAATAGTTTAGTGTCTTTGGAAACTCGGAATAAAATCTTCTAATCGTGGTGAAAGATATTCAACATCTCCCAATAAAGATATTCCCTTTTTTTATTACCTAAAACCTTTATTTACATCCTGGGGAAAAGAAAACATAAAAGGGGCGAGCTCAAATTCCCACTAAGGGTAAACATAGAGAACATAAAACAATCCATAAATATTTGAATTCAAAAACATGAACATAAAATCTAAACATCAAAATCTTGAGCAAAGACATGAATCTTGTAAGTACGTAAGGCATATATCATAAAGAAACATTAAGAATTATAGAATAGCATGAGAATAAAACATGTAATTGTGGAAACCATTCAGCACATGTCATGATTTCCATAGTAGCCAAGGCATTGCTGCCAAGACCATCTTAGTGAACAAAGTCCCATTCTGAATCGAGTTCTCTCCTCGTTTCAGTCCTGTAACACTAAACCGGATTAACTTACCATTCCAGCCATGTCTATCTCATGAGATATAAAATCTTTAACCAATTAATTGGAGGGAGATATAGGTCCCACCCATTTCATAATGAAATCATTCTTACTTGTGCCACAAAATAAACATACATCATTCATAATAACCCAACGAATAAAATGGGTTTCATAAACATCATCCAATAATAACATAATCCATATAGAAGAAATGGATATAATTTCATAATACGAAAAGTGAAACCATGCAAATAAAAGAGACATTATACTTAAAACATACACATATTCATTTTAGATGGAAAATGGTTTTGATAAAACACATGAAATGAATTCTTGAGGAAAATATCCTTTCTTCTTTAAAATCATTTTCTTTCCAAAAAATGTCATGAATTTTTTAAAAGAAAAGGATTTTCATGAAAATAATCATGAAATATTTTTGAGGAAGCTTCATGAAAATATGGCTTTATAAAACCGTAAAAATCCTTTCATACCGTATAAGTTAAAAAAACATTCTTCTCGTACTTTTGTCGGAAAAGTCAAAAAGTACCTCGTACGAAAAATGACAAAATATTCCTTTAATATCTTTTAATAAAAACTCACCGAAGGGTAAAATTGGATATAAAATATTGTATAAGGATATAAATATTACATATAGAGGAAACATGGATGTGGATGATAAAATAAACCCCCAATAAATACCAAAGTATAAACAATCTCGGATAAAAATGAGATTGTGAAATTTTCCCTTACCTTAGGTCCAATTTGCTTCCTAAGTGTCCGAACCTCCTGTATAATGATTTAAATCTTGTCATTGACTTATTCCAGAATCATACCCATTGTTATGATATCATATATGGTTTACTTATGACTTTATATTACCCGTTCTTTTGTAAATTCCAGGTTAAAGAGCGTTTTGGGTAAAATCATTTTATTTATGGTCCATGATTTGACTGGTAATTATTCAAGTGATTACTTAGATCATGATTAATTAATTCCAGAATATAAAACATGATTTATATATAATATACATTCATAATATACATATATATAATAGATCAATAAATGGAAAGAAATACACCGTTCATGGAGACGGTAGGCCGTACGTACGCATGAACGCTGTTTTCGTTTCCTTATTGAGTATAATCGAATTAAGTAGATGACATATATATATATATATATATATAGATAAATACAGTAGCTTTATAATGTCATATATTTCATTATTATATCTTATATATACTTTATAATCATTCTTTAATGGTTAACATGGAAAATGAATCTCATCACGTTGTGGAGACGGTAGTCCGTACGTACGCACGAGTGATGATATCGTTTCCATAATTATTGAATTGAATTGGAGTGGATGAAACAATATATCAGAATTAGTATGATGTTATAATAACTATTTATAGTTATTCTTTACACCATTTTACCCATCCAAGTAAGGTGGTATTGGAAAAACAGATTACACCACGGCGTGGAGACAGTATTCCATACGTACGCACGCGCGGTGATTTCGTTTTCCGTAGGATGGATAGATGGTGAAATAGGGTTGTTTCATACTTATAATAAAATATCAGTATATGAGTTATACTGATGTTATTACTTCATAATGAAACAACTAAAGAAGAATAAGTGGAAGAACAAATAAAGATGAAAGAATCGGTAACGGGCATTACCTCTTCTTTGAAGCGCCTCTTTGAGATCTCCTCTTAGGGCACTAAAATTGGTCTTTTAAGAAGACCAGGACCTCTAGGATGTCTCTAGGGAAGTGGAGAGGAGAAAGTGGCAGGGTTTGGCCGATCTTGAAGGGTCAATGTGGTGTGAGGAAGAGAGGGAGGAGGTCCCCTTTTATAAGGGGGAGAGGAGCACCATTGGAATAACTAAATATATTATTTTATTATAAAGCCAAATTCGGTTTTAAATAGCTCCAAATTGATTTATTTATTAGATAAGGTGGGGATGGGTCTAAATCCTCTCATCCAATAGAATTTATACAAGTTTAGGTCATTATACTATCCTTATCTTTTAGTTTTAACTCGTAGTTAATTAGATTGACATTTACCATGTCACTTTGTATTTTTATATTATATAGTTAATAAACATACCATATATATCCAAGCGACCCCCAAGTTGTGTTTTATTAATACATATAACCTTATATAAGTCATTTGGCCGAACCTTATATTTTTAGGAATAAAATAACAATTAATAATATAATATTTGTTTTAAAAACTATTTTATGTCAATTTTGACACTATTTAGTAATTGATTTTTTTGAAAATCATAACAGAATTATAAGTTCGAAAAAAGTTTCTTAAATCAATACTAACATGTCATATTAACCTATAAAATTATTGGAATTCATAAAAAGTCTCAAATTAAATTTATTTGGGTATTTATAACATCAATTATGTCAATATTTCATTAATAAGATAATTAATACATCATCTTTGTTTCATAAATAAATTAACTTATTTAAAGTATAAAAATTAAAAATAAACTATATTTATGTAGGAAATCTTTTTATCTTTCTAATGAATATTTATAGTAGAATTTATCTTATGTATAACCCTATATTAAAAATGATTTAGTTATTAAACATTGATTTTAACTATTTTAACCCTTCTTTAAATAAATTAATAATAAATGTCCTAATCTAATCCAAGTGGGCCTAAATGATCATATTTTATTCCTAAGGTTGTTTTTGGTCGAATTACAGTTATCAATAGAATTAGGACATGTTTTAGGGTAATAATAATAATATCATTTTTACCCTTAATTACCCTATTCACTTTTAACCGTGGTAAAAAAAGTAAAAAGTTACTATTCACCAAAAAATATTTTCATCTCATTGAACCACATTTTACTTACTGACATCAACCATGTCTCTCCGATTTTTGAAATTCCACTCACAGAAGCGGTAAAATTATGTTTTATGAAAAATTCAGTTTTTAACTACCACTAAGTGGTTTCGCTATTTATCAAAAAATTGAAAGTTTCGAGAAAAATACCAAAAATTAGACCTAAGCTATATTTGATATTATGAATTCAAAAATGATGTATATTTTATCAAATTCAAAACATATCAGCTACATTAAGTAATTTAAATATTAATTTCCGTCGTCAAAACAAATAGCGTGTTTTTAAAAGATAATAACTATCAAAAGATTGACACTTGTTTATAACTGGTTTAAATGTGAAATTAAATCCAATGACCATCATTGTATTAAATTGTATAAATATATTGTAAATATACTTTAAAACCACTCAAATTAATAATTTATCACTATTAATTATTTCAATTAAAAAAAGTTGTTTTAATTAAAATTTAGTAATTTTCACTATTCATCAGAAAATGAAAGTTATCTGAAAAGTACCAAAATTTCAACCTAAGCTAATTTTGATATTCCTAATCCAAAAATGAAGTCCATTTTGAAAAATAAAATTTAAAAAATTTCAAAAAGTGGTTATTATTATTCATAACGGCTAGTTTTAATAATATTTTGGTAGCATATTGTTGTTTAGTGAAACTCGTTATTGCATACTACACACGCTATCGAGGAAGGTCGTGATTGTGTGTAATGCAAGGCAAGTCAAGGGTGCGTGTTGTGCAAGATCCTTTTGGTGTAGTGTACAACACAAGACATTAATGAAATTAAAAATAATATTTTTCATAAAATCTCGGGGTGTTACACACCTCAATCTAATACATGATGTGCCCGGTATGACTCAAAGTTTCCGTTATCAGTTTAAAATACACTTTTTAGTCTGAAAAGAGTTACTCATTAAAAAATGAGAAAACATGCCCACATTTTCTTGATAATTTAGTAAATTGATTCAAAAATCATTTTTCATGTGTAATAATCGGTCTCACATCAACCGGATACACAATGTGATCGGTATCAGTCAAAGTACATGTTTCCTGTTTTAAATGCCATTTTAGTAAAAAATACAAGTGTTGTACTAAAGAATGAGTAAAATCATATTTATTATTTTGTTAGTTTTGGAAAATGATACATATATAATATGAGACATGCAGTAATCAGACTCACCTCAAAATGATGGATAGTATGACAAGTAGGACTCCAAGTGCAACTTTTTATTTAAAATGATCATCATTTTAAGTAAAAAGGACAACTGACCTACTCAAAATCAATAAAATACATTTGGATTGTTGTTATACTTTAGGAAAACAATCAAAAATTCATTTATGACATGTATAAATCGACTTCACTTCTGAATTATAGTTTTCCTTGTATGGACATAAATGCTTTTCTAGTGTTCTAAAACACTAAAATGTGCTTGGAATGGTCAAAACCATATATACCACCTCATATTGTTCTTAAATCATGGTACAATGAACTTTGAGTTTTTTTTGATGTGTATTCACGAAAACACATCAATCTGATGTGCAGTGTGGTGGGAATTACTTGGTAAACACTTCTTAATGGTACAAAAGCCTTTAAAAACATGTGTCAGGGGGGGGGGGGTGAAAACCTAGAAAACAATGTCAGATTACCTTGAAATATGGGGACATCGACAATAGATTTAATTTTGAAATTTTGGAACTGAAAAAACATAATTTCAAATTATGGTTTGTTTTAGATGGAAGTAAACATGTTTTAGTGAATTAAAACACTAAAACATGCATGGAAAAATCAAAACTATAGAAAAAACACATATTGATGTGAAATCATAGGAAAATTACAATTATTTTTTTTAATGTGTACACATAGATAAAACATAAATATGGTGTTTGGTGTGGTTGGATTTATTTGATAAATAATTCTTAAAGTTATAAAATCCTTTGAAAACAAGTTTCAGGGTGTCAAAACCTTGAAAAAATGTCTGATTTCCCAAAAATCAGGGGACATCGTGTCACGAACCATCTTCAGGGCCCGTGCTGTGACTACCCCAAGCCCGCCTTCCATAGGCTAGGGGCTGGAGACTAGCACCAAAGGTGTAAATCCCTATACTGGGAAGGAATTTCCTTTATATAAGTAAACACACACAACATAGTACGCAACTGAAGTAAGCACAAGTAAAACTGTATACAAAAGTAAGTGCTGAAAAGAAAGGGCTGGAAGCATAAGCACAACAGCGAGTACAATACAACTGAAAAACTAGTACAACAACAATAAAGTAAATCAGCAACCACTGAGTCATCCTTCAGGAATCCCTCCTAAAGGGTGGGTACAGATGGTTTCCTCATCACCTCGGGTCCATTCGTCCGCTCTATGTACGTCCGACCAAGTGGTCCACCTCCAGGTACCATCTAGCTCCACAAGCCTCTACCACGATTAGTGTTTTCCGCCGTCTGCATCCAACACATCGTAGTGCAGGCATAGCCCATGCAGGGGTGAGTATAACAATACTCAGTATGGACCCCGAGACCCCTGAAGGTCTCCCAGAATCCAAGAAGGATAAACCACAAAGGAATGATACATACACGAAATATCAACAAAATATACTTAGGTATATGACCATACATATACCTAAGTCATCAATCCCAGTTTGGCTCCAACTCTCGAGCCCAAGCACAAACCAATCCACATAGGAAAGAAGTCAATCACATCGATGATAATGCTTGAAAGTCAAGACTCAACTCACACATGTATACATTTTTTGTATAGTGATAGAGATGATCAAATGTAGTTACTAATTAATCTATTTTGTCGGGCCCATGTAGGATACAAGACCAGCTAAGCTGTCATACCCACGTAGGATACTAGACCAGCTACTCTATCGAACCCACGTAGGATACTAGTACAGAAGTCAAACTATCAGACCCACGTAGGATACAAGAAAATTAGTCATCAATGTTGAACCCATGAAGGATTCTAGTATAGTTGTTGTCCTCATCGAACCCACGAAGGATTCCAGTACGATCGTCGTCATCATCGAACCCACGGAGGATTCCAGTACCATTTTCATTGTCGTCGAACCCATAGAGGATTCCAGTACGGTAGTCGTTGCAGTCGCAGCCAACTCTAGGGTTCCCACACACAGCACGCTCGATTCTGGGAGGGTCCGCTCCTCCAGCCAAGGGGTCGGTACATCAACTATCACTAAGCCTCGAGTTGATGAACCTAGAAGTTCCGTCTCATCAAAAGGAACCAAACACGACAGACGACACGTCAATTGGACGCCCAGTTTGATAGATATTGTCCTTTTCGTTCCAGGGGCCCAGTTGGAAATACGCTCATTCCAAACCCGGCCTTTTTCCAAAGTCATCTAAAAATCACTTAGAGTATCACAAAAGGACTGCTTTGTCGCGAGGGTCTCAATGTCGTAGAGGATGCATCAATCAGATGCACGATCTTTAAGTTATTCACATTTAAGTGAATACGGGCCTGACACGTTAAGCCCAGTGGGCTAGCGGGTCGGCCCGACCCTATTCGGCAGGTCCGACCAGCACAGGGTCGTACCGGCACGATGAAGCACACTGTCTGGCCTGAGGGGTGCGGCCCGACCTAAGGGGGCTCGGCCCGACCCGAGGGGGCATGGCTCGGCTCAGCCCGGAGGGGCACGGTCCGGTGCGACCTTTCCCGGTGGGGCAGGGCTCGGCTCGGCGTGACGCGGCACAGCTAGGCATGGCCCGGTCCGATGTGGCACGGACCGTCCCGTATTGTCGTGGCTCGTCCCGGTTGGCCGAGCGGCTCAGCTCGGGTGGCCGAGCACTGTAGGGGGCGTGGCCCCCCGGTCTCCTAAACCAGTGGTGCTGCACTCCTATCTGTTGGGTTGAAGCCGGCCAGTCTTCCCGGTGCAAGCGGCCCGCACGGGCGGGCCTTGGTCCTTTAGTGCGGCGCCCTCCTGGTGCCGCGAGTATTCCCAGCCCAGCCGGATGCCTGCCGGCCAATTCATCCGCCAAGCGGCCCGCAAAACGCTGGCCGCTGTCTTCCACAGCGCGGCACCGTGGGGCGCCGTGGTTCCACCAGCCCGGCCGGCTTCTACCGTCCTATTCTTCTTCGGCCGAGGGGCCCACGATTGTGGGCCGCGGTTCTTCCGCACGCGGACAGTGCACAACCGTCTCCTTTATTCATCACCGCCTATTCCGACGTACCTCTATTGCGAATAAAAATCAGAAAAACATCGAAGGGTCATCGAGCCGTGTTCATTCGGCCCACGCCATCCGCATTAGGCAGTATCAAATGGCCGATGTTATTCCAAAGAATTCAACACAAATGATATAATTTATTCACTTATAAACTATATGAAAGCCCTACCTTGAAATAAGGTTCGCGGTAGTTGGCATCGTGTAAAATGGCGTCGTGGGGAGACGGCGTCAACTCGTTGACGTCGGGGAAGAAGGAGTTGAGGATGGCGCGTCGTCGGCATTCCTTGCAGGTGGTTCCTTATCTTTGGCATGGACAAAGATCTAAGTAGGAGATCATCATTCTTCGGTGGTTCTTCATTTGAAGGTTGGTGTTCTTCATTAAAGAATGAAACTCTTCTAATTTCTCCAAAGGTTTCCCCACCAAAAATATTTTCTACGCAAATATTATAATAGACATCTCCAAATTTAAAGAAATGCCATGAAATTCAAAATAATTCAAAAGAGGAGATGTGCCAATTAATTAATAAGGATATTAATTACATGTGATGGAAAACATAATGAGAGGGAGGGGGATAGTTTAAAATTTAAAATAGAGGAGTTAATAAATTAATTAAGGGGGGGGGGTGTTAATGGTGTTAAGTGGAGTTATGCGGAGATAAAAGGGTAAGGGAACATGTTGGTCCCACCACACTATATCCTCCCATTGGAGGTTATGTGGGTGTAGGCCCCACATCTAACTACCATTTTAAAGAAATAACCACCATCAATAAATAAAATAGTGTATTACAAATTTTATTTATTTTATTCTAAATCCCCAAAAATTAATTTTAAACCTGCATAAAACACAACTATGGTAAAGGTCCCCTTAGGCGAATACTGACACTGAGAGTTCATCGGTGTCCTTAGATTTCAATTCCGAGCACCATTTCAAAAGATAGAAAAAACCACATGCACATTTACTAAACGTACCCGAACAAAACTTCAGAATTTGATTCTGAGCACACCGGGTCTCAGAATCAAGTGCAGTCAGAAACCACAGACTCGAAAAATTCCAAAGTATTTAAGAAAAAAATTTCAATGAAATTTCTAGGTCTTTACATTACTCCCACCTCAGGGCTTTACATACCTGTAAAGCTAAAACACACACTAAGGAAACAAATGGAGGTACTGTGCTCGCATATGAGCCTCCCGCTCCCAAGTGCTCTCCGGGAGGTTCCTGTGCTACCAGCGAATGCGCACCAGAGGAATCAGCCATCCATGTAGGACCTGCTCCTGTCAATCCTAGATCTCCACCGGGACCTCCGTGAATGTCGCCCCATCATCGATGTCCAACTCCCTGTGATCGATGATGTGGTCTGGTTATACACATATCTCCTCAGCGGAGATATGTGGAAGACATCATGCACCCGGTGCAACTGAGGTGGAAGGGCCAGGCGGTACGCCACCACGCCTACTCTGCTGAGGACCTGGAAAGGTCCAATGAAACGCGAAGATAAATTTCTGCCCTGGCCAAATCTTTATAGGCCTCGTCGAGGTGAGACCTATAGGAAAACACGATCACCATCCTTGAACTCTAGTGGTATCCTTCTCCTATCAGCATAGGACTTATGTCTGCTCTGTGTAGTCTTCATCCGCTCCTGGATGATCTGCACCTTTTCTATCATAGCCTGAACCATCTTTGGTCCTACAAGTACTGACTGCCTTGGTTCAGCCCAGCACAGAAGTGATTTGCAAGGTCGGCCGTACGATGCCTCATAAGGTTCCATCCCGATAGTGGAGTGGTAGCTGTTGTTGTACACAATCTCCACAAAGGGTAGGTGATCCTCCCAGCTTCGAACAAAGTCAAGGACACTAGCACAAAGAATTTCCTTGATAGTCTGAATAGTCCTCTCAGTCTGGCCCCCCATATGAGGATGAAAGGTGGTGCTCAGACATAGTTGTGTCCCAAAAGCCTCATGTAACCCCTTCCATAGTCGGGAAGTGAAACGATCATCTCGATTAGAAACAATAGACGATGGAACACCATGAAGCCATAAAATCTCATGACACTAGAGGCATCCCAATCTATCCACTAAGCCTTGCTCTCTAATTGGTATGGAGTAGGCTGACTTGGTGATTTGGTCTACGATCACCCAGATAGAGTCGTGTCATCTAGATGTATGTGGAATCCACTTCATGAAATCCATGGATATCCCATCCCACTTCCACTATGGGACCTCTAAGGGCTGCACCAAGCCTGCTGGTACCTGGTGCTCTACCTTCACTTGCTGACAAGTGAGGCATCGTGAAATGAACTCTGCTACAACCTTCGTTATACCCGGCCACCAGTGTTTTCGTCTGAGGTCCTAATACATATCCGCAACTCCTAGATTTAATGCTAGAGGGGAAGTGTGGAAGTCCCTTAGCACCTCATCCTATTGTAAAACTGGTACCATAGTACATCCCTTGAAGATGATGACATGCTCCCCTCATTCAGAAAATCCATTAGGTGCCTGCCCTAAGGATATCTAAGCACGTTGTGTCTCACAGTCAGCATCCCCACGCTGTTCCTCCCTGACTCACTGATGAAGTGGAGGAGTGACTGTGAGAGACTGAAGAAAACTTATCCATCTATATCCACAAAGGATATCTGCAACGCGACTAGCTGCTCTGTAGCCTCTCCTAGAAGAAGAATGTCCGATCTCCTGCTGAGAGCATCAGCTGTAACATTCCCCTTCCTAAGAGTATAGACTATCTCAAAGGCATAGTCCTGGAGGAACTTGAGCCATCACCTCTGTCTGAGGTTCAGGTATTTTGGGAGAAGATATACCCGAGACATTGGTGGTCAGAGTAGACTGTGAAGCGCTCTATCATCAGATAGTGCCCCCACATCTTCAAGAAGAAGACCACTGCTGCTAACTCCAAGTCATGGGTAGCATAGTTCATCTCGTGTTTTCTCAACTACCGTAAACCATACGTGATCATTTCTCACTCCATCATGAGGAAACACCCGAGTCCGGTCCTTGATGCATTGCAGTAAACTACGTACCCTATGCCCACCTCTGGTAGCCTCAATATGGGAGCACTAGTCAATCTCTGGCTCAGCTCTAGAAAGCTCTGCTGGCATCTATCTAACAAAATGAAGGGTTTCCCCTTCTTCGTCAAGGATAAAAGTGGTGCTGCAACTCTGGAGAAGTCTGACACAAATCTCTGATATTATCCAGCTAGACCTAGGAAACTCCACACCTCTGTCATGCTCTTGGGTTGCTCCCTAGAAAGTACTGCCTCGATCTTCATTGGATCCACTACAACTCCACCCTCCGAGATGACGTGTCTCAAGAAGTGAACCTCTCGAATCCAGAGCTAGCACTTCGAGAACTTACCATAAATACGATGCTCTCAGAGTGTATCCAGTAGAAATCATAAGTGGTTGGCATGCTCCTCCTCAGTAGTCGATTAAATCTGTATGCATTCAATGAAAAATATGAAAAATAGATCGAGGTAAGGCTGGAAGATCAAATTCATTAGAATCATGAACACTGCCTGTGCATTGGTTATGTCGAAAGGCATAACCAAAAACATCTAGTGGCCATAATGACACCTGAAGGCCGTCTTCGGCACATCCTCCTCTCAAAAACAAAGCTAATGATTGGCTGACCAGAGGTCTATCTTCGAGAACCATCGTGCTACCTTGAGCTGATCAAAGAGGTCCTCAATCCTCGAGAGTGGGTACTTTTTCTTCATGGTCACCTGATTCAGGCGACGGTAGTCGACACACAGTTGCAAGCCCCCATCCACCTTCTGGGAGAACAAAATTGGAGAAGCCCAGGGTGAAACACTAGGTCGGATAAATCATTTCCGCTATAAGTCCTCCAGCTGCACCCTCAGCTCACGAAGCTCAGCAGGAGCCATCCGATATGATGGAGTAGATATCTGTGTTGTCCTGAGGTAAAGGTCTATATAGAAGTCTATCTATCTGCGAGGAGGTAGTACTGGAATGTCATCCGAAAGAATGTCCGCATGCTGATCCACTACAATAGGAAAACTCGGACTCTGCACATCAACCACATCAAGGATGAGACTAGCCAACTGATGTGTGATCGGCTGCCCTCTCCTCTGCGTAAGTCCATCCTGCGTTGCAAAGGCTCCCTTCTTGCCGGTGAAGGTGAACATGGTCCCATCCGTGTGGACACACCGCATCTTGAACGTAATGCAGTTGATCTGAGAATGGATTGTAAAAAACTAGTACATACCCAGGATGACGTCGTAAGGCCTTAACACCGTTACAACAAGATCCCAGATGAAGATCTAGCCTCCTAGAGTAAGCTCACACTACCAGCACCAGTGCGTAATCGTCAAGTCTGCTCCCATAGGAGTCTCTTTCCATAAGGATCAAGCCAACGACTTTGTCAAAATCTCCGAGCTCCGAACAAGGGTAGTAGCAATAAAAGAATGACCCACACCTATGTCTATACTTACTATAGTAAGGGTGGAGTAAACACATATAGTACCTCGAATCATCTACGATGCACCGTGGTCATAGGCCTCGACTGCTTGGAGCTGAGACTACCTCTGTCCGCTAGTTCCCTATGGTCGGGGTGGTCATCCTGGTGGTGGTGGTGGTAGAGTCTCAAAGCATCATCCACCGCCCATTGCTCGGCCAGCTCCTCTGCCTTGTCCACCTACTCCCAGCGAACCACCACAGTCGAACCTCCGCCTATGCCTAGGAAGTCCCTCCAATGTCTTCTGCTCATCTGTACAGCAGGTTGGGCAGTCTCGAGCCATGTGACCCTGACCGCTGCATGTATAGCACTGCCTACTTCTCATATAACTGGTTTTGTTCCGTGTGCCCCACACAACCGAAGCTGTATCTTGTGGTTTCCCACCTGATGGTGTGGTTCACTTAGAACTCTGTGTCAACTGGCTACTACCGGCTACAGGAGACTCCACTATGTGTCGCCCTATGGTGGGTCTCGTTGCTGGTGTCGGCTCAGCGAGAAAGATCTCTGTAAGAAGGGCTCGCTCAAGCACTCCCGCCTGCATCAAAATGCCGATGGAGATCATGGAAGCCCTGATCTCATGTCTGAGTCCATGCTCAAAGGTCAGGGCCTTGAATAATTGGTCCCATACCATGTCTGTCGAGTAGCGCGAGAGGTCAGTATACCTCGCTGAGTACTGAGCTACTGTCATGTTGCCCTGCTGCAAATGAAGTAACTCCTGAATCTGCACTACACGAAGGGTCGCTGGAACAAACTTCAAGCGGAAGAGAGTCTAGAAGTATGTCCAAAGTAGAGATTCCTCATCATGCACCTGAAGAAACATGATCTACCATCTACCTACTGCTGTATGTAGTAGAAACACGACAAGGATCACCATATGTTTGGCTGGTGTCCCTACCAATACAAAGACTCTGACAATAGCCTCCAGCCAATCCTCAACTGCCCGAGGGTATGACTCTCCGCGGAACCTAGGCGGCCTCTGTCACTGGAACTCATGCAGTGCACTTAGGAGGTGTGCAATCTCTACTATTGGGGGTGGTGGTATCGGTGGCTCAGTGGGTAGTGGTACCGTTGGTGCCTCCGTTGTGATGGGGCCTTACACCGAGGCCTCGTCGCTCGGTGGGCTACCATCCCGTACATAACTCGGAACCCAAAATGGCTGCCTTCATGGGGTGATCCTAAAAAGAAACAGGTGCGCCATGGTCAAATAGTATACCTGGTGAGATGACATAAAGAAATCACAAAGAAAACGTTTCAAAGAAAACACATACGCAATCAGTGTTTTCGTGCACTGAGTAAGAAATCAGGAGTCAGAGTCATAGTGTATGGATACGTCGGCCTCCACACCAACACCAGTTTCCCTAAACTGATAACCACACCCAAAGCACTTAACACTATTGCTTCACATAGAATAAATAATTAGAGTCCTGAGTTCTGTGGTAGAACCAACTCCTCTGATACCAATTTCTCACGACCCATCCTCGGGGCCCGTGTTGTGACTACCGCAAGCCCGCCTTCCATAGGCCAGGGGCTGGCGACTAGCACCAAAGGTATAAATCCCTATACTGGGAAGGAAATGCCTTTATAGAAGTAAAAAAACACAACAAAGTATGAAACTGAAGTAAGAACATGTAAAACTATTTAAAAAAGTAAGTACTGAAAAGAAAGGGCCGGAAATACAAGCCCAACAGTGAGTACAGTACAACTGAAAGACAAGTACAACATCAGTAAAGTAAAGTAGAAACCACTGGGTCATCCTCTGGTAATCCCTCCTAAATGCTGGGTACAGATGGTCTCCTCAGAACCTATGGTTCTTCTGTCCTCTCAGTATACATCCCACTGAGTGGTCCACCTCTGAGTACCGTCCATCTCTACAAGTCTCTACCACGATCAGTGCTATCCGTCATCTGCATCCAACACAACGTAGTGTAGTCATAGCCTGTGTAGGGGTGAGTATAAAAATACTAATTAGGGACCTCGAGACCCCCGAAGTTCTCCCATAATCCATGTAGGATACACCACAAAGGAAAGATAAAACACAAAGTATCAACCAACTATACTTAGGTATATGCCCATACATCTACCTAAGTCATCAATCCCAGTTCGGCTCCAACTCTCAAGCCCAAACACAACCCAGTCCACATAGAAAAGAAGTCAATCACATCGATGATAATGATTGAAAGTCAATACTTAGCTAACACAGGTATACATTTTTCATATAGTTATAGAGATGATCAGATGTAGTCACTGATTAGTCTAAGCTGTTAGACCCATGTAGGATACTAGACTAGCTAAGATGTCGGACCCACGTAGGATACTAGACCATCTACTCTGTCGGACCCACGTAGGATACTAGTATGGAAGTCAAACTGTCGGACCCATATAGGATACAAGAATAGTAGTCATCGCTGTCGAAACCTCGAAGGATTCCAGTACAGTTGTTGTCGTTGTCGAACCCACCGAGGATTCCAGTATGATAGTCATCATCTTCTAACCCATGGAGGATTATAGTATGGTTTTTGTCGTCATCGAACCCACGGAGGACTCCAGTACAGTAGTCGTTGAAGTCGCTGCTATATCTAGGGTTCCCGCACACATCATGCTTGATTCCGGGAGGGTCCCTTCCTCAAGCCAAGGTTTCGGTACATCAACTATCACAAAGTCTCAAGTTGATTTACCCTGAAGTTTTGTCTCATCAAAAGGAACCCAATGCAATAGACGACACATCAATTGGACGCCTGGTATGATATATATTGGCTTTTTCGTTCGAGGGGCCCAGTTGGAAATACGCTCGTTCCAAACCCGTACGTTTTACAAAGTCATCCAAAACTCACTTAGAGTTTCACAAATGGAACACTTCATCACGAGGGTCCCAATGCTGCAAATGGAGCGTCAATCAGACATGCGGTCTTTAAGTTATTCACATTTAATTGAAAACAGGCCCGACCCGTTAAGCCCAGTGGGCTGGCAGGTCAACCCGACCCGATTCAGCGGGTCTAACTGGAAGAGGGTCGGATCAGCCTAGTGAAGCGCTTGGTCCAGCCCAAGGGGGCACGGCCCGGCCTGAGGGGGCGCGGTTCGGCCTGAGGGGTCGCGGTCCGACCCGGCACAGATCGGCCCGACGGGCCGCGGCTCAGCCCTGCGTGGTGCGGACCGGCCGGGTGGGCCGCGGCTCGGCCCGGCGCGGCGCGGACCGGCCCGGTGGGACGTGGCTCGGCCCGGGTGGCCGAGCGGGGCGGGGGGGGGGGGACAACCCCCCGATCTCCCGAACCGGCAGCTCCACTCTCTTGTTCGACCGGCCTAAGCCAGCCGGTCTTCCCGGTGCGATCGCCCAGCACGGGCGAGCCACAATTCCTTCAACGTAGCGCCCTCCTATCGCCGCGTGTCTTCTCAGCCCAGCTGACCGCTTGCTGGATGGTTTTTCCACTGAGCGTCCTGTGGAACGCGGGCCGCGGTCTTCCGCAGCGCGACACAATGGGGCACCGTGGTTACACCAGCTCGGCCGGCTTCGGCCGCCCAGTTCTTCTTCGGCCGAGCGGGCCATGGTTGCAGGCCGCGGTTCTTCTGTACGCGGCCGGCATGTGGCCGCCATCTTCATTCGTCACGACCTCTTCCAACGTGCCTCTATCGCGTATAAAAATCATGAAAACATCGGAGGGTCATCGGGCCGTGTTCGTTCGGCCCGCACCCTCTGCGTTAGGCGGTGTCAAATGGCCGAAGTTATTCCAAATAATCCAACACAAATGAGATAATTTATTCACTTATAAACTATACGAAACCCATACCTTGAAATAATGTTCGCGGTAGTCGTGCGTCGCATAAAATGGCATCGCGGGGAGACGACGTCAAATCATTGACGTTGGGGAAGAAGGAGTTGAGGATGGCACGTCATCAGCGTTCCATGTGGGTGGCTCCTTCTCTTTTGGATTTCCTGAAGATTGAAGGAGGCGATCATCGTTCTTTGGTGGTTCTTCGTTGGAAGGTTGGTGTTCTTCGTTGAATAATGAAGCTCTTCTAATTTCTCTAGAGGTTTCCCCACCAAAAATATTTTCTATGAAAATATTATAATAGACTTCTCCAACATTAAAGAAATGCCATGCAAACCAAAATAATTCAAAAGAGGAGATGTTCTAACTAATTAATAAGGATATTAATTACTTATGTTGGCAATCTTAATGAGAGGGAGGTGGATAGTTTAAAATTTAAAATAGAGGAGTTAACAAATTAATTAAAGGGGGTGTTAATGGGGTTAAGGGGAGTTATGAGGAGATGAAAGGTTTAGGGCACGTGTGGGTCCCACCACACTAAATCCTCTCATGGGAGGTTATGTGGGTATGGGCCCCACCTCTAACTCCCCTTGGAAGGAAATAACCACCGTCAATAAATAAAATTGTGTACTACAAATTGTATTTAATTTATTCTAAATCCCCAAAAATTAATTTTCAACTCGCATAAAATGAAACTGTGGTAAATGTCCCCTTAGGCGTATACCGGCGCAGCGAGTTCATCGGTGTCCTCGAATTTTAATTCCGAGCACCGATTCAAAATATAGAAAAACCCAAATGTACATTTATTGAATGTACCTGAAGAAAACATCAGAAATTGATTCTGGGCACACTAGGCCTTGGAATCAAGTGCCGTCAGAAACCCGAGACTCGCAAAATTCAAAAATATTTATGATAAAATTTTCCTTGAAATTTTTGGGTCTTTACACATCGATTGTAGATTTAACTATGAAATGTATCAATCGATGACACGTCTTTTCGAATTATAGTTTTCTCTAGATGGACATAAAAACATTTCTAGTGTTTTAAAACACTAAAACATGTGTGGAATGGTCAAACACATGGAAAATAACCTCAGATTGATTTGAAATCATGGGAAATAAACCAATTTTTTTATATGTACACATAGGCATAATATCAATCTGATATGCATTGGGATCGAAATTACTCAGTAAACACTTCTTAAAGTTACAAAATCCTTTAAAAACAAGCACTGGGGGTCAAAAATAAGCAAATGATGTCAGATTTCCCTGAAATATGGGATAACAACCTTATATTTAATTGTGAAATATAAGAACTAATGGTACATAATTCTGAATTATGGTTTTTCCTACATAGCCGTAAATGATTTTTAGTGTTTTAAAAAACTAAAACATGAATGGAATGGTAAAAAAACTATAAAATGATCTCATATTGATGTGAAATCATTGGAAAACTAATTTTGAGTTGTCTTTGATGTGTACATGTAGAAAACACATCAATATGACATGCAGGGTGATCATAATTACTCGGTAAACACTTCTTAATGGTATAAAATCATTTAAAAACAATTATTAGTGGATGGGGGCTGAAAACCAGGAAAATGACATCGTATTACCCTAAAATCCGGGGAAATGGACAACATATTGAACTGCGAAATTTAGGAATCGATGACACATTGTTTCAAATTAAAAATTTTCTAGGGATGGCTATAAATGTATTTCTGGTGTTTTAAAACAATAAAACATTCATGGAGTTGTCAAAACAATAGATAATGACCTCATATTGATGTGAAATCACTGTACAAACCACCTCTAAGTTGTTTTGGAAATATAAGACATTCTAGGATATCAATGTCTATAAAATTTTCTTATTAAGTAAATTTCAATCACACCACAAGTCACTTTAAAAATAAATTAGAATATTTAATTATCCATTTTCTGTTTTGAGTGTTGAATCTTATATTAAATATGTATTTTTATGTTTTATATATATTTTACATTATATTTTATTTGTTTTTTATTGAAATTTCTTATGTTTGATAAATAAAATAAAAATTTTTATGTGTAGTAATTTGAAAATATTCTCTGTATTTTCTATTTCTCATTTATTTTCATAAATATTTTGGGTTTCATTATAGGTGGATTATGTTGAATGTTTTTTATATTTACATATTTTATTAGATAAGATAAAAAATGTAATTTAGTAGTTGTTTTTAATATCCACTTCTAAATAAATTTAATTACATATGTTTCATGATAGTTATGATTAACCTCCTATAAAACAAACTGCCAGTAATATATTCAGTGGTGTTTTGTTTCAATTTATTTATATTTCCCCTAGATATATTTTTTAAATAAAATAACCACTAATAAATAAACAAGAAACCACCGCTAAATTCTCCAAATCAGTCACATAAAAAACCATATTGAAATTTAAAAAACTTCCACTAAATGACTTGAGACCATACAATACATGATAGTATTAATAACCACAGCTATACTATTAGGTGATGGTTTAAATAGTTTCTAGTCTACTAAAAAACCGCCGCTAATGACCTTTTTTCCTATTTACAAATTAATTTCAAAATAAAAGGAAGCAAGTGGAATAAACATGGAAAACTACGTAAGAAAAAATTGGAATGATATAAAATTTAATAAAATATGGAATACAACATAAAATATCAACTTATCTTGGACCAAACCTTCAACTCCAAACCCAAGGGAAGTGTTACATCCCATTAATCTTCTGAGAAGTATGTTTCTAACCTTTTCATGGTTTTCCTTTTTCATTGTCTTGGTAGGGACAAGAAAGAAATGAGAGTATACCTGTAATGTTGATGTTAGAGTTTTTTTTGAATTTCTGGAATGATTTATTTGGATTCGTATCCTTCTAGAGATTTACATTTTTCATAATATGGATACATGATGTGTAAACCATAAATAAAAATAAATCAATTTTTTAAAAAAGTGACAGGGTTTTTTGGTGATTATAATATGTATCAGATACATGATATGTAATTGGGTTACACATCATGTAAAGTCTTACATGTGGTTTTTTAAATAGGGATCCCAGATAAAATATTCATTTTCTTTCTTCCCAGATTTCTTTCTCCTGGCCTATATTTTTTCCCAGGTGATCTTAGGAGCCTTTAAACACATTAAAGGTTTTTTTGTGATTGATCTTAATAGAGATCACATTTTTCCTTTCTGGGTAAGCATTCGTCATGCCTCTTCATCTCTTTTTATATACCTTCCTTAGAGTTTGATGTACCTTATCGAGTTTTATAGATCTAATCCCTGTGTTTTTGAATCTCATTTCTATATTGAGTTTGTAAATATTTTGTTCCTTCATTGTTGTTGGTGGGTTTGGTTACAAGCATTGTGTTTCTGTGAGAAAGGTTGGTGGTTCCATCTTTGGATTATAATTTAATTAACCTTAAATTTCATGATTTAGATTTAGTTTGATTTAAAGTGAAATTTTTTAAATTGAATAAATTAATCTCAAATGTTTTATTAAAAACCTAATTCTAGTGAATTGGGGTTTTTGTTTACTTTGGAATGAAATTGGGAAACCCCAAAATTATAATAAATTTCTGTGTGTTTGTTAAATTGAATGAAATTGTTTGAAAAATTATTTTTTGGAATTTAACTATCTATTTTATAAGAAATTGATAAAACCCCAATTCTAGTGAATTGGAGGATTAAAATGATATTTAATGAATTTATTTGAAATTCCTATTTGTGAAAATGGCTTAAAAATGGTATTTATAGAAACCCAAAGGTTTCATCTTTTTGAAAAGGTATGTTTTTGATTGAAAACCCATTATAGGTTTTCAAGGGTAAATTAGAATATTGAAATAGAGAATGGGAATTAATTGTATTTTTAGTAGTCTTGAAATAAATTTTCCATCATTGTTCTTACATGAGAACATGTATGAATTAGATAGTTAGTATGTTATTAAGACAACTCTTTATGTTTCACAATGTTCTAAAACATCATATTAGAACATCACATTATTTAGTTTATAGTGATTAGTTCCCTCTACCTTAGGCCCAAAGGGGTATATGTATATATTTTCTGTTTCACAATGTTGGGTCTCTATATCCTTTAAAATTCATACCTATTTGGAATATGATATGTTTCTATATATTTTTTTCATTTCAAATGTATATTCCATTATTTTAAACTATTTTAAATAACAATAGAATTTATATAAACTATTTTATATAAAAGTTTTTAGTTAAGTCATTTTGTGAAGTGAAAAGTTTAATTTTTGTAAGGAACCCTTTTTTTAAGGGAAATTTCATAGCTTGAAATTTATTTCCATCATTGGAAATGTGAATCATGAATTGCTAAACTATTTTTATATTTTGAAAAGTAAAGAATGAATTGTTTTAATTATTATTTAAAAATAAAAAAGCTGTTTTTTTTAAATTGAAGGAACATTATTGATTAATTTGATACTGGAACCTTGTTATGGAATCGTTGGTGAAATCCTAATGGGATGTGGATCACACATTACTTGTGCCCTCAAGTGTTTGTAGATTATCTTCTTCTAGGATCGATCAAGGGAAAATGATCTTTTAGAGGTGGATCTAGCTGTTGAACCTTGGGCTTGGTGAGTGGTGTCCATTGGGGGATTGGGATGCTTTCCCTATTTTAGTTATTTTAGTTATAGTACTTTGGGCATTTATTCGTTTTTAACTTCTGGTATATTACTCTCAGTGGAGTTTCTTAGATATGAATACTGTCTTGTTTCGTTTCTTCTACATTATTAGTGGAATAATCATCCCCAATTTTAGTTTATATGATGTTAGATTCTAGTCACCGACTAGGGGGGATCAGGAACGCCCTCCAGGATATGTTAGGGCTGGCTCTGTTATTAGGGCACTAGGTTACTTGGGTTGGTTTGTGAAAAAGTGGTATCAGAGGTAGGATAAGATTCTTGTCTTGAAGTCATTTGGAATTTGTTAAATCTTCTCAGGATATAGGTGGTATTTTTGCTTGAGTTTCTAGCCAGATCTCACCAAAATAAACCTTATGTTTCCAAGGGTGGTTAGGGATGTATTCCTTGAGGATTAGTTATAGTGTTTTCCCTATTTTTATTTAGATTTATAGAACTATGAATCTTTTTTTTCAGTATCTTTTATATTAATTTCCTTGTTGCTCAGTTTGTGTGTTATCTAATTTCATCCTTATTTTCTACTGATGTTGTGAATCATCATGACTCTTAGAAGACATGAAAATAAGATATAGTATGACACAGCTGCTGAAACTTAGTGAGTGAATACTCCTATGTAACCAAATCTGGTTGAGGTGATTATGTGTACTGTCCAAGATCTCAGATATGCACCACCTCCAGTACATGTTCAGGCTCCAGGTGTGGAACCATATAAGTTTGTTCTTAAGATTTAGTCTTAAGAGTTCCTTCTCTAGAAGCCAGAACCATTCAATGGATCAAATTATCCTGAATAGGCTGAGGTGTGGTTAATAAGAATGAAGAATTTGTTTTCATTTTTGGACATACTTGATGAAATTGAAGTGAAGTGCTCCCCATTCATGGTGTAAAGAATAAGTAGTAGATGATTGGACATAATGGTCATAGTGAAGAATAAAGAAGGATTATAGGGAAAATATTTAAAATTTACTTTCACTAACCAGTTCTATCCATATTCGATGTTGTTGGGCAACTCTAAAAAGTTCTTCAAACTTGAGCAGGAAGATAGAACCATCACATAGTATGCAAATAGTTTTTCTAATCTCGAGCCTTTCACACATGATATTGCATCGAATGAGAAAATTAAGGCTCAAAGTTTTATGTTAGGACCATTTCAGGATATTCAATCTCATTTTTCTTTCCAAAACATCTTTATTATGCTGATGTTCTGGATAGATCCCTTATGGTTAAAATAAACCTAAGTCGTAAGTCAGGTTTATCAAGAGTTTCTTTTTCTCCTAGTGGCAGTGTGATTTCCTTCACAGGAAAGAAGAAGCATGATGATTCTCATAGTATTTCTCAACAACAAGGTCATATTAGACCTCATTCAGTACTTAGAAGAGGTCCCTTAGTTTTCTTTGAATGTGTCAAGGAAGAATATTCATAGAGGTTCTACTCCATGGAACCTATGAACTCAAGATCCTATATATGTTTAGGGCTCTTTAAGTGATTATTCTATATTTAGTACACTTTTTATAGTGGAACAAAACCATCATCTCCCCCTAAAACTTTGGAGAAATTAGATTCCTCATAGGAAAAAGGGCTCCATCCTCAGGCATACATAACGAATCTTTTTCATTCAGTGGAAGAGTATCATGAGAAAGTGGATACAAGATCAATGACTGTGAGAGGTACAATTACTATATCTTCATCGTTAATGAATTCTCGATTGGATACTAGTGCATATCACTAATTTATTTTAACCCATTTTTTAATATTCTTAATCTTTCTATGGATCTTTTATCTTATGAAACATATATTACTACACCCTTTGGTATAAAGAGATGGAAGGGTCTCCATTTTACCTCTTGTGTATTCTTTATATATTGATCTTTCTTGGAGATTTCTGGTTCCCAACATGAAACCACTTGATGCCATTTTTGGGATGGACTAAATCATTGACAATAAATCCCATATTGATAGTTATCTTTTAATGGTCTCCTTTAATATACCCTGTAGAATGTGATGTTTCTTACAAGGACAATGAGAACCATGATTGAGCATAGCCATACCTTTTTAAATAGAGTTGTAGAGAGTGATATCGGTGTTTTCTTTTGATCTGGACCAGAAATCTTTTAGCAGTGATATCCCTCCAGTTGTCATTATGTTTTCTGACTTGTTTCCTTCTCACTTCTATGGTTTTCTTTCGATAAGGGAGGTTGAGTTTTCTGTTCAGTTAATACTTGGAATTCAAACAGTTTCTATTCCATCGTAACATATGGAACCCACTTAAATGAAAGATCTAATGTCCTAACTGGATGATATTTTTGAGAAAGGCTTTATATTCCCATGAAGGTCACCTTGGGTGGAATCAGATATCTATTCTAAGAAGGTTGGTAGTTCACTCTGCCTATGTGTTGATTATCTAAATATCAATTGAGTTACCATAATAACAAATATCAATTATCCTGAATTGATGATATATTTGATTAGTTGAAGTAGCTATGTGGTTTTTAAATATTTACCTTATATATGGCTACCATAAATTAAGTATAAAAGAGTCTGAAAATAAAAAAAACACATGTCATAGTAGGTATAGAAAATTATGACTACCTTGTAATGCCCATTGGTATAACCAATGATCTTTCAGTTTTCCTTGATTTGATGAACATGATTTTCCATGAGTGTCTTGATACATTCGTGGTACTCTTTGTGGATGACATACTCATTTACTCTATTTATATGGAGGGTTATGTGCATAATTAAATAATTGTTATAAGTGTACTTAAAAATCAAAGACTTTATTCCATGCTTTCAAAATGTGATTTAGGGATCCGAGAATTGAAGTTGTTGGGACATGTGGGGTCTGAACATGGTATATTAGTGGACCGTGAGAAGGTAATGGCTTTTGTGACATGATAACAAACACAAAATGTTTTCTAGATTCAGAGTTTCTTAGGCCTTGCAAGATATTATAACTAGTTCAGGATGGACTTCTCAATGTTGGATTCTCCAATGACTTCACTAACTCAAAAGGTATTAATGTTCACATGGGATGAAAAATGTTATAATTCTATTTTGAGGTGAAAATTATTTTGAAAACTATGCTGGTGTTGACTCTTCCAAAGGCTGGGTATGGCTATGTGGTATTTTGAGATGCATTGGGTGTAGGCTTGTGTTGTGTTCTTATGCAGGGTAATCATGTCATTACTTAGGGATCCCATATCTTAGGCTGCACAAGAAGATTTATCCAACCATGACCTTGAACTTGCAATCATAATGCACGCACTTAAGACTTGCTGGAATTGCCTTTATGGATAAAGTTTTACCAAGTTTTTTGACCATACTATCTTGAGTTATATATTATCTCAAAATGATTTTAAATCTCCTTTAGAGGAATTGGGTGGAATACATGTTGTATTTCAATTCCAACTTCGCTTATACCTTAGGGAAAGGGAATGTCATTGAAAATTATTTAATAGAGAAACATCCAACCCATGAAATGAAAGAATAATCAGAAGAGGGGAATTTAATTGATCTCCTTTCATTATTTTATATTTATGTTCCAAAAAAAGGGGATGAAGTTTCCTTCTCAAGTGTTCAGTTGAGATCTTCTCTTCCAGAATTGATTCTACAAGAACAATATTTTGATAATGAGTTATGTAGAATTAGACTCTCTTTATGGTGGGGAGACAATTTCCCAATTTCCATTATCTAAAGATGGAATTCTAGGTTATTAGAATAATTTTGTTGTACCGTATTCTCTTAGAAACATTGTGATGGAGGATTTACTTAGTTCCAAGTGGGCAGTGCACCCTGGAACCACAAATATGTTCTATGACAAGAAACGATATTTTTAGTTCCCATGTATGAGGTAGGGCATTGCTGAGTTTGTTTGTTATTGTCATACATTCCAAAAGGTTAAGTATAACCACAAAAAACCATTGGTTTTTCATTATCCAATTACATTTCCTACTTGTAAGTGTATTGAAATATCAATGGAATTTATGGTTGGGTTTCCACATACCTAGAGAATGAATAATATGATATGGGTAGTGATTTTTAGGATAAAGAAATCATAACACTTCTTACCCATTTGTGATACAATCAATGTTGGGGAGTTGGGAAATCTCTATGTGAAAGAGATTGTTCATTTTCAAAGAGTTCCATATTCTATAGTCTCTGATAGGGATCCATGGTTTACTTATAATTTCTGGATATTCCTTTAGTAGGCATTGGGATGTCACATCTATTTGAGTATGATATACCATCCACAGTCGAATACCCAAATAGAAAGAGATATACAGATTCTTGAGGATATGACTTTTTCTTATATTATAAAATTTAGAGGAGTATGGGATGCTTATTTGGGGTTGGTTGAGTTTTATTATAACAATAGTTACCAATACATGATTATAATGGATCCTTTTGAGGCATTGTATGGTTATATCTTATAAATCTCTATTGTGTTGGCCAAATGTTGGTGAAAGTTCCTTAGTTTTAATAAGATTGGTTTAAGAGATGACATATATGATTTACTATATTTTTCTGAGGATGATGAGGGCACAGAGTTGGTAAAAGTCTTATGTTGATCGTCACCATAAACCTTCAAAATTCTTAGTTGGTGACCAGGTGTTCTTAATAGTTTCTCCTCAGTTGGGTCATTAATAGATTAAGAGAAAATGAAATATTTTTACACAATTTAATTGACATTTTTTAGGTTGTTGAGCAGGTGGGGAAGGCTACTTATCATTTGGAACTACCACCACAGATGATGTCTATACATACCTTATTCCATGTTTCTCAGCTATGAATGTATCAATCTAATTTTTCTCATGTTCTTATTTGGGGTGATCTTGAATTTGAACCTGATTTATCCTTTACTAGATGACAAGTAAGGATAGTTTAATCTGGAACTAAGGTACTTCATGGGAGGATGATACATTTTTTTATGTGATATGACAGCTTGGATTTGATTCTCACGAGATGTGGGAGAGGGATTCACTAATGAGAGAGATAAGGCCTCATCTTTTTAGAAAGGACTCTTCTTCATAGGATTTCTAGGGACATAACGTTTTTATGGTGGGGAGGTTGTAACATCCCATTACTCTTGTGAAAATAATTTTTCTAACCTTTTTGTAGTTTTCCTTTTTCATTGTCCTTGTAGGGGTGAGAAGGAAATGGTAGAATAACTATAATGGTGAAGTAAGATATTTATTGGAATTTCAGGAATGAAATATGATGGTTCTATAGTGTTCTATAGATTTAAATTTCATTTAACGTATTTACATGATGTGTAATCCATAAATGAAAATAAATCAATTTTTATAAAAAGGTGATGGGTTTTTTCAGTGATTATGAGACCTATCAATTACAGAATGCGTAATTGGGTTACATGTCATGTAATGTCCCAAGGGTGATTTTTTAAATAGTAATCCCGGATAAAATATTTATTTTTCTTCCTCAAATATTATTTTCCCTTGACCTAGATATTTTTATAAGAAATTTTGTGAGAATCCAACTCCTCCAGACCTTTTTGTTTGGAAATTTATCATTGTGGTGATCACACGCTGTCTTTCTAGGTAAGTGTTCTTCATTCCTCTATATATATTTCTCTATTTATTCCTTGTATTTTGATGGACCATATTGATTTTTATGGATATAAACCTCATGTTGTGTAATCTTGTTTCTGATTTTAGTTCCTAGATCTTCTACTTCTTTGTTCTTGTAGCTGGGTTTTGTTGTGGGTGTTTTGTTTCTCTATGGATGGTAGGTGGTTCCGTCTTTGGTTTCTAATTTAATTAACATTAAATTTCTTCATTTAGATTCATTTTTTATTTAAATTCAATTTTATTAAATTTAATTAATTTATTTCAATATTTTTATTAAACAACTAATTCCAGTTAATTTGGGGTTTGGTTTGCTTTGATATGAAATTAGGAAGACCTCTAATTCTAGTGAATTGGGGTGTGTTTGTGAAATGGACATAAATTTTTTGAAAAATTAAATTTTTGATTTAAATCATATATTTTATGGTAAATTTATAAAAACTAAAATTATGGTGAATTGAGAGTTTGCGATGATATTGAAGGAATTGTTTTCAACTTTGTATTTGCGAAAATTTCATAAAAATGGTTTTGATGGAAACCCAATGGTTTTATATTTTTGAAAATGAATGTTTTTGATTAAAAAACATAATGGGTTTCAAAGTGAAAATTGTCCTATCGAAATGGAGAATATGAATTAATTTTATTTTAAGTAGTGTTGAAATAAATTTCCCATCATTATTTTTACTTGAGAACATGCAAGACTTAGGATTTTAGTGTGTTATTTGGACAACACTTTACAGTTGAAAACATTTTAAAACATCATATCAGCGCATCCTATTCTGTAGGCGATGGTGATGAGTCCCCTTTTCCTTAGGCCTAAAGGTGTGTATATATATACTTGTCATTTCACATTGTTGGGTCCCTATATCCTGGAACTATTGAAACTATTTGGCACATGACTATGTTGATCCCTTGATTGTATTTCAAATGTATATTCCATTTTTATAAACTATTTTATGTACCTTGATAATTTATATAAACTATTTGATATAAAAATGCTTATTTAATCCATTTTGTGAAAAGTTCCATTAGTGTAATCAACCTTTCATAATGAATATTCCCTCACATGAAATGTATTTGCATCATTTGAAATGAAAAAAATTTATTTATAAAGTATTTTCATATTTTAAAAAGAATAGCATGAATTTCTTTAATAAGATTTTAATACTCCAAAACTAATTTTTTTAATTGAAAACACATTATTGGTTAATTTGATATTATCATCTTGTTATGGAATACTTGGGGAAATAATACCGGGCTTTGGCTCACACCCTACTTGTGATTTTGAGTATTTGTATATTATCTCCTTTTAGGTTCAAGCATGGTAAAATGATCTCTTAGTAGTGGATTGAGCTATTGAACCTTGGACATTGTGAGTGCTATCCCTTGGGGGGTTAGGTTGTTTTCTCGGTTTTGAAAGTTTTGGTTGTAGTGCATGGTTTTGTTATTCCTTTTTGACTTGTGACACATTAATCATAATGGAGTTTCTTTCATATGAATATTTCCTTCTTTCTTTTCTTCATCATTTTTTGTGAAAAAATCGTTCCCACTTTTAGTTTGTATGATGTGAAGTGCTAGTTTCTAACCCATGGGGATCAGGAATGCCCTTCAAGCTATGTCAGGGCCGGATCATTTATCAGGTAACCAAGGTATTTGGGATGGTTTTTGATATGAATAGATCTATAATGTAATATAATTAAACATATAATAACCCCTTCTCCTAATCCAAACCAACAACATCAATCTGGAGGGAAGAGTATGAACATACCAAGTCAAATAGTCCTCTTAGATGTTTTAAAAAGGGACAAGTTTTCAATGTTTTGAGTAGTATAAGAAAGGAGTCACGAATTAGGGAATTTAATGGAAATATTTTGACTAATGGAATAATGAAAAACAAAGATCTGGGTTCTAAAATAACTTTTTAGGTTCATAATGGTTTGATTTGAAAGGGTCAATAATCAAAATAATTTTAGATCAAAAATAGTAATTTAGAACATTATATAGCATTCAAAAAAATTTATTATTCAATAATATAAAATAACATCTTGTAATTCCATTATAGGAATAGATTTGAGAAATTTTACATCAATAACATTGAATTTGAGCACCAATGAATCCATGGGAAGATCCCGCCAACCTTGGGTCAAAAGATAAATGAATTTCAAATCACGGTCTTCGAGAAAAAATAAAAGAGTTTCAAAATATTTCTATTAGAATCTACAAGGCCACCTAGGTTCTGATAAAAATGTAGAATATAAACTCAAAGTGACGGGTAACCAGGAATTTATAATAGAAATTTGGATACATGAAATCATGTCACGATGAAAAGAGTCATGATAAAACACGGTGGTTTTAAAATAACTTATTAGCATCCTGATATAATAATCATGGGTGATCCCCCTTTTAAAACACAATACACTATCTTAAATTTAATATAACTAGGTATGTTCATGGTGAAATGATTATTATCATAATTTAATTACCAAATTTCCAAAACTATTCACACATGTCTTACATCTCCACCTTAATCTCGATCAACCAAGACAAAGACCATGAAGAAATGATACCCAAGAAGAAAACGAAAATAAATAATTCAATAACCAAGGTTTTATGATGTACAGAATGTAATCATTGGGAAGTAGTCCCTCATATGAAATTAAACTAAACCCTACACAATATTCCAAACCAATGTACTTTTGTAAAATTAAACTAAACCCTAGTAAAAAAGTTTAAATTGTAACTATAAATGACATGGGTTAACCAAAATAAAGTCAGATAAACTCAAGAGACGCACACTAGATTATCCTAGGTACATTATTATGTAATAATTTAGTAACGAAATTAACTTTGCAATAGTGAAAATCACATTGAAACAAACAAAATATCAATAAAAACTCATAACTATCATGGAATTAACCCTATGATGTCCAACCATCCTAAATCACTAACCAGTGCCTGAACTAGTGGTCCCTACATTACCTCAAGGGTACCTCGCCATATGTCAAAGTCTTATGACTAGAAGTACTGGTATAAGGTGGTATGATGGGGAGACTATACTAATATATCAGAGTAAAAAAGTAGATAACATTAATCAAATACAACAACTAGAAGTTTATTAAAAGGAATTAATTCCTAGAATGTGTTGATAAATAATCAATAACCATGAAATAAAAAATTATATGTAGACACTAAATGTTAGAAAAGGGATATATCAATTATATACTATATAAAATAACCCAAGATAAGAAGTTAAAATACCTGACAACCCACTTGAACAAACCTTAGTCCAAAACCGTTATCACCTCCCATTATCAATCCTAATAATCATGTAACCCAAAAAATTGGGAACTTCCTCAAACCTGCACCTACAATGAAATTATGATAACTAATCAGGTGCCCAAGTGGAATGGGATCCAAAAGAAGGGTGTGTGTATAACTCGGGTGGCCAACACCCAAAATTACCCTAAAAAACCAATTGATAATAAAGTACTTGCAGGTGTTCCATATATACATATTTATACCATTTAACAATTTTAACAATTTACAATTTAAATAAATAAAAGAAAAAAAGGAAATTACCTCAAGGCCTCAGGATCTATGGTGACACCCAACATTGATCTATACCTATGACAACCATCAATGATAATTCTTTAATCATTGTATATTCTATAGATTCATTGATTCCAAGGTATAGAATCATGATAACCCTATTTTTAGTAATATTTCGGAACCAACATCGATCAACTTAACATTATCCCTCAATAATTCTTCTAGGGAATCCAATAAGTATTACCCTTGTAATTCCATTATTTCTTACAGACCATTCTGAACCCGAGGAAAAATCCATAACATTCAAAATGATGGAATTATTAGTATCAACATCTTATACCTGAGGAATTCCACCCAAATATATAAAGCAGAATATTGGGAGCTCATCCTACAACATTCATCTATGGTACCTAGAAAGTATACAAAACATTAATATGTGGCATTAAATAAATAAAACATTACCCATATACAAGGGGACATGAACCAATACATTAATAGTAGGTAATCTAAGTGGAATGAAATGGATAACTGAAGTCATTCTATAGAATCATCCTTCAATGAATATGAGGGTGTCATCATACATTTACTTTAATCTAAGTCCACTATAAGAATATGGGGCTCACTCAGAGAATTACATACCCAACAAGTCCATATTAAATCTATATAGTCTCTCTAATTATTTCATAGCAATCACAAACAATAAGGAAGAAAATCATTCCAATCAATCATTTGATTCATTCTTTAACTATCACATGATATGATCCTTGCATTAAAATATTAAATTTACACCCTTAAATTAATTGGGTAACCAAATCCCTTTTCTCTCATTTACCAACATAAAAATAAGGTTAAATCATTATTTCCAAACATATCACCCATTTCACTATCTTCCCAGTGATCTCATGTAAACATTCTAAATATAACAAGATTCCTAAATTTCAAAGGTTTGAAAAAATATGGATTCATTAACAATATATAAGGTAAAATAAATTTTAGGTTTTCTATTGACTATCCATTTAATAAACACCAACCATAAATAATACACATTTAATCATACTACCTACATCCCCTTTCAATGAACATTTTACTAACTGGTTACATTAGAAAAAAACTATGGTTACGTTACCGATGGGAATTCCTACTAGAACCTCCCTAAAAAACGGGTCTAAAACACATTTAACTAGGGTTTTATGAAGGTAAAGGACATAATGGAAAGATACATTTAATTTTTGAGGTCACCACCCTCAAAACCAGTGATATTTCACAACTGATGAATCTTATAAAATAAAAAATATACTATGGGTTATTTAAAGGTCCACATACCACATTTATGAAGAATTCCAATTTAATTCATATACTGAAAACCCAATGGTCAAGCTTGTTCGAGACCAACATCAAATTCTCAAACCTCCCACAATATAAATGCTTTTATCATCCTAAATTGACACTAACCCTCCTTTAGAGGTTTGTGGAAAGGTCCCAACACTCACTTGAGCCAAATCCCTATCAACAAAAATAAATTCCTTATGATAGGATATTTAAATTATCCTAAAACTATTGAAAACTCCAAAAGTGATGTAAATACAAAAAACAATGGGATAAAGCATGTAGAAATGGTCTTGAGACATCTTAAAGCCTTGTAGTATGAAAACCCCATCATCTTGGGATGATTCCATCATCATTCAATGGAATCATATCTTGAATCACCATCTTGGACCACCAAATACTTTCTACAAATAAAAATAGGAGAGTATGTATTTATTTACTTACTATAGTTACTTTATTGTAAGAGTTAGTTGGTAAAATGAATAATATATGGGGTAGATACCCCATTTAAGAGAGTAGAGGAATGGACTCCCTTGTGGGGGTTATTGGGTAAACGAAGAGGAGAAATGGTGGGGGATTGGTTTATAAAATCATAAGGTCTAATATGTAAAACCCCAATTTTTAAGGGGAACATGGTTTGGTCATATGGTTTTATAAACAGTGTGTTTAGAACGATCCCTAACTCCCCACCTTTCATGGTTGTTCTATGCATTTAACTAACCACACTCCAACCATGAATATAAACTCTAGATCAATATATAATAAAATAAATAAGTTGTTTAAAACTATAAATAAACCATCCACCCAGCCCCAAACCCATTCCATGTCGCACAGTTTCCACTTAAAACCTCATGGGTTGGAAGAAACTCAAGTAATGCCTGTAAAATCACAGCCTTTCATATTTAAAATGATCTATACATTAGGGTTTCTAATAAATGTGGAAGTGTCTTCCCGTGGTTTACCAAAAATCATATGCCTTAACCATGCTCAAGAGTAAAATTTAAAAATGTTACAAACTTAACTAGAAACTCCAATGACTTTACTGGGTACCATAGGCACTTCCCAGGTCTCAAAAACGACAAAAAACATCACTTTATGTTGTCTAAACTTCTATAATTTCATTAAAAAGCCCAGTTCAAAATCTAGACCATCTACAAAATTGAAATTTCAAATTTATCTTAAAATTAAAACCCACCCATACACTCCTGGTATTTAAAAATCTCCACCATACCACTTCTCATCCCCAAGAATTTTGAATGGTCATCCAAATGGGTATTACAACATATATCAGTCATCCATTCCTTTTCAACAATCACATTCTAACCATGAACACCCAAAGTGCTTCATGAGTGAAACATGAATTCAAGGTTATTAATCCACACAAACATAAACCACCAATTGAACCTAAAACTGAAACACCAAGATGATGCTCTCCCATGGCCTATTACCTTAAGACACCAAAGTGTATTCATCAAACTAATAAACCAACCTATGGTGCCCCCACAATAAGATCCAATCAAAGGTTTCCAAATCTATTCCATGGTAATAATTACCTCAATAATTTCATACCAAAACATGATCCTGGAATTATGTGATTATCCTCAGGTGGTTTCCAATCCTCTGCACTTGATTGACCATGAATAAAACTATCGGAATTAGGTATAGCACTTAGTTTTATAACACAAACCCAAATAGAGGAAAAACCTTCATCTACTAAATAATTATAGAATTTCCATATTTTCCCCCAAAATACCCATCCAACTTATAAAAAATAACCATAATACCCAAAATGATGAACTCAATATGATTTCTATCCCACCACAAAAAATTACATGGAAAAACACAAATTGAACCTTCCATGATTTTTTTTTACAAAAAATGATTAGCATCAACCATCGACACACCATTAACACTCCTGACCAATATCATGACCCAACCAACCGTGGACCACCTTGCCGACTATAAGCTGAGAGTGACACCCCAAAACACCACTAATAGGCTCGGTGATATAAAATAGCACCAAGTAGACATATGACACACATGAGAGGCCTTAGCCAAAAGTACCTATACCCATGCACATATCTATAATAACCAGTATAAATAGGAAAGTTAAATAATATATACTATAAATGTATAAATAACATATTTTTTTTAAAAGGTTGGGGCCGAAGCCTTATTTATTATTAAAGGAAAGCAAAGACCTCTTTAACTGGGTATAGGGAAACCCATTACATAGCCCGAAGGCCCAGTGGGCATTTAGCCCATTTCATGGCCCGTAGACCCATTTTTTTGGCCCAAAGCCCATTCTGTGAATAGTACTTCTATAGTACCCATGCTGCTACAGTACTGCACAGTACCCGCCACTGCTACAGTGCTCTTCCGCCGCTATAGTGCCCTACCACCACTACAGTGCCCGCCGTTTCTACAGTGCCGCCACTGCTACAGTTCGCTACAGTACTACTTCCGTGCCTGTGGCCAATGGGTTTTGAACCCCCATTTTTCATGTAGATTTAAGGGGTTCTTACCACTAAGACAAACACCATATGAATGTATGAAAAAAGATCTTGGAAAGATATAAAGGGACATATACGACACCCCTAATACTGCAAAGGAATCAAACCTTCTAATGAAAGGAAACTCCTACCAAACTAAAACTCTACGATCTGTCTAAATTCAACCTAGACCAATTATGCTCCACCTACTCCGAGTCCTCCATGGACTATATCAAAAAACTTTTTAATAGTATAAGAAATAACTCATGGTTGAAGAGCCCATGCAATGGTGACATAAACATACCCAGTAGAAAACTTGAAAACACCAAAGAAAAATCATTAGAAGTGAGTATCATGTATAAATCACTAAGAAAAGGGTATAAAAAGAAAAACTGAAATATTCTCAAAGGGAGACTCTATGTCTTAATGTGAGGTATGTCCTCACTACCAACATAGGGATTCTACATAAAGATCTAAGGTACCTCTCAATATAACACCCTCCATATGTCTTTCCAACACTTCTGAAAATCACAATACAAAGATACATGGGTTGGTGATCACCCCGAGGGCCTATCGGGGATACCAGTCCCTATTTGGAATAACCCACTAAGAAGAGGATCACACACCATAAACATTTATCATGGGATACCTAAACTATCTAAAGGAATAATGATATAAAAGATCACACCTCGGGCCATGTGGAGGGATACCTAACTCTATCTAGTACTAGAATGTAGAGAGGACCACTCATCCTTTAATTAGGTTGTGATACCTAATTATACCCTCATTGGTACATAATCAATGCAACACACACATGTGAATTCTAAATCCATCATAGGAGTCACAAAAAAATGCTCATGAGATATTTTCTTAGCTTGAAAGGCCATTTTTGACAAGGAGGATTCCACATGATATGTTATCTTCCAAACTACACATTGTGTTAGTCAATGTTTCCTATAAATTCTTGATATTTCATGATCTTCATCCCACATCGATGTGTCATCTACATCCACTATGGGTCTCTTCTAAAATTTATATGGATTATATGGAGTGTGATGGATTCATCATAGTTACACCTAGAGATACAATACTTGAATGATCTGGTTCTCGAAACCACTATCACCCACACCACAATTGGATTCCATTTTCACCATTACACCTATATCATATCTCTAATCCCAACATCAATCATCCACAAAACCCTATTGAAATTAAGTGTCAGTTATACCATGAAATGGGTTCTCAAATATTTTCAAATATTCACCCAATAAAATACTAAAAATGATCATATAATGAAAGGAGGAAGGAATGAAACACGGAGGTGATTATCCAACGATGACCACATTCAATTATCCAACTTTTTTAGAATATGAAGAATGAGAAGAGTAATTTTTTTACCAAATTAAAAATAAAATCAATCATTATAAGAAAATAAAATATTAAATGGATAAATCAATGAAATATGATTCATCAATTTAATTAATTTTTATCCATCACAAAAACAAAGAATATGGAATAAACAACCAAAACAAAATTCCTTCCCCTGATTGGAATGATCATTGGAGGATAAAACTCTAGTAACCAATTAATAAGAATAAATTACTATACGTAGTAATCGCTCTAAGGATCCTCAATTACATATTTTTTTGATCAGAAATGTCAATCCTTTATCTCCCTAGACTTGATATCTTGCCTAGGTTAGACAAACATAACTTGGAAGCAACAGGAAGAGAGAACCCATTCTCAACTAGGTTTGTCAGGACATTCTATAAAGCATAGAAATCATATTTATTTCAAATAGGGAGAGAAAATACAAATTTATATGATATGTTAATAAATAAAAATGTATTAAAATTACCCATAATAAAGGCCTTACATGTTTCCATTAAAATTCATTACTTCTAAAAACATTCACAGTTGAATAGTTTTTTATGAATTTAAAATTGACCATCACCAAGACCTATACCACAAAATCCACTATGGTTGTGGTGATGTTGAGAATACTAAGCTTGGCCAACCAACTAAAAAAACTACCATGGGGTTTATCTTGATTTTTTTGTCATTTACCCCTCACTATGGCCTCTACCAAAGGTTTGGTGAACCCTCTTTGGTTGTAGCGCATAAGTGCTCCTCAAACCCTCTACACCTATGTACAATACCTGGTATAGACATTATTAATTGATCGTGGCTCAGAAGGATCTCACCATGGATAAATAGTATTTTAACCAAGGAATATTGTTGGCAATGTTGAACTAAAAGTCCCTACAAAAACCTAAGCCACCAACATCCTTCATAGGACTCGGAAAACCTCATTGACTCCACACCTTACAATGAAAATATCATTTAAAATATTCCAATGTATTTAACATCACAAACATATTAATTATACTCTCCTGACCTCATATGTTTTCTTCTCGATGAGAAAAAACATACTAAAATAATTGAGGGTACTGAGATTGAATATGTTTATTTAGCTCTGACAAGCTCTCATTGTGGTTCTTGTACTTTTAAAGAACATGTACACCCATGAATGATATTATCCTAACAATCCCAGATCAGTAATAAGAACTTTTATAAGGTATCTCCATCTTAAATGTCCTACTCACCCCAACCAACAATGTGTGATGGGGTATGCTTCTATCTCCTCATCTACATAACATGGAAGATTTCATGCACCCAATCTAACTATGTCTGTAAAGATAAGTGATATGCTACCTCAACAACCCTACACAATATCTAAATAGGGAAAATGGATATTAGAGATAGCTTTCCACCTTAGAAAAATATCCATAGTCATCATTGAGAAGATACCTTCAAGAATACAAGGTCTCCCTAATCGAACTTCATAGGATTTAATCATCAATCCAAATTTAACTTTTTATGGATCTGGGAAGTCCTCATATGCTCTTGGGTGATTTGAACATTCCCTTTCATCACTTGATCCAACATTGTACCCATAATAACCCTCACTCTTAGATTCATGTATAACAACAGTGAAATACATGGTCTCTCATAAAAGGCCTTGAGTGGTTCCATACTAATGGTGTCGTACTATTGGTGGAATGGTAACTATTATTGTACATAAACTCAATCAAGGATAGAAGATCCTCCTAGATTTGAAACAAATCCAGTGCACAAGCCTATAACATGTCTTATAGGATTTGAATGGTCCACTTTTCCTAGTCTTCTATCTAGAGGAGGAATGTCTTGGTCATATTAAACTAGGTCCCTAAATCCTCTTATAAGAATCTCCATAGTCATGAAATGAAGTGGGATTCACTATCAAAAATAATCATAGAGGGGACTGCATGATTTGGTATTATCTCTTGAACATACAAGTTTCCCAAAAATATTTACTAAACTATTCTATTAGATGGATATGAAATGGGATAACTTGGTAAGTCGGTCCATGATCACCTTGATATTTCCACAAACTCTAGGTAATCATGGATGTTCCATCAAAAAGAACATGGAGATAACATCAAACCACAACTATGGAACCTCAAGGGGTTGGGATAAACCTGCTGGTAACTCATTCTCAACCTTAACCTAATGGAATGTAAGATATCAAGAGATTAACTCAATTACACTCTACTTCATCCCTATCTAGAAAAAAAAACACTGAAGGTACGGTTAAATCTTCAGCACTCATGTATATATCACTAAGTGGATATGTTAAACCCTCCTAGAACCAACACCCATAGCATGACTGGTACCATCATCCATCCTCATAAAATGATTATGTTCCCCCTTCAGAAAATCCATGAGGAGTATGTCTTATGAATATCTGGTCAAGAAATACCTCATAATCAATACCTCAAAGTTGTGATTCCATGAACTGCTAAAGAATATGTGGGTTCATAACCATCAATCAATGTTTGGATACTCCACCCCCATCTACAATGGTTAACTAAAAATATGATAGTTTTTCTATTGCATCACTCAGTAGATTTCAATGGGATTTCCTAGTGAGAGTGTCTGCCAACACATTCCCCTTCCCAAGAGTGTTGTTTATCAAAAAATTGTTGTCATATAAGAACACCATATATTTCCTCTACCTCAGTTTAATGAAATTATATAAGAAGCTATACCTGAGACATTTAGAGTCATAATAATCAATAAATCCCTCTCCCATAAGATAGTGCCTCTAATATTTCAGAGTGAACACCACTACCTACAGCACCAAATCATGGGTTACATAATTCTTCTCATGTGGTCTTAGATATTGGTACCCATAAGAAATAACCACCTACCTTTGCATCATAACACATATAAGCCCATATCTATATACATTTCACAATTCCATGTATTGAACTCTCTCATTTTGTAGTCTCAAGATGTGGGTTCTTATCAACCATTATCATAATTCCAGAAAATACTATTGATACTCCTCCTTCCACACAAAAAGATTCACCTCTTAGATCAAGGTATCCATAGGTTTCAGAATCTTTGAATAATTGGGACTGAATCTTCGACGGTATCCTACCATCCTAAGTAATATTTATACCTTAGTAATCCCCTTGGGTGTCTCCCAAGTTATCAGTAACACCATTTTTTTGGGTCAACTACCAATCCCTCCTCTAAGATAATGTGTCCTAGGAAGTGTACCTATCAAATCCATAGTTGAAACGTCGAGATATTTCCATAAATCAGGTTCTCTTAGATAATGTCCAAGACCATCCTCAAATGTATTATGTGCACCTCCTCTGATTTTGAGTACACTTGGATTTCATATATAGAGACCACCACGAATCAATCCAATAAGGGTTAAAAAATTTGGTTCACTAGTCCCATGAACACTAATAGTGAATTATTCACACCTAAGGGAATCTCTAAGTAAACATAATGATTTTAGTGATATCATAAGTCTATCTTCAATACATACTCATATAAAACTCTAATTTAGTGATTACCAAACCTATGATCAATCTTTATGAACCACTATATCCATTTCTATTGTTCAAAAATATTATCAAATCTTAGTAGTGAATACTTATTCTTGATAGTCACTCAATTGAGGAAATGATAATCCCAGAATAACCACAAACTATCATCTTCCTTCTTGGAGAACAATAATGGGTATGCCTAAAGGGACACACTGGTTCTAACAAATCCCTCCCTCTAAAGATCCCCTAATTGTACCATCTACTCTCATAGCTCTGTGGGGTCCATCTCATATACTTGAATAGTTATCTAGGTATTACCTAGGTATAGGTTTATAAATATGTTTATCTCTCAATGGGTTGGTAATCTCATCACATATTCAGAAAATATTCCCTCATGCTCCTCCAACACTATCGAAAACTAAAATCCCATAGTATCCTCAACACCAAGGTTCTTACTATCCATTTTTGAGAAATATACTGTGTAATCCTAGAAGAAAGCCTATCCTACTATGAATGAGATTCTTTCACACCAATAAAAGAAAATACCTTCCTATATACCCATACACACTTCATCTTCTTCTTGAAAGAATACAATCTATGCATGGACTATAGAGAACTAGTCTATAACAAGAAAAACCTCATTGGCTCTCATTGTAGCTATTGGGATATCTCACCCAAAAATATATCCTATGAGAGTTAGGTGACACTATCAATAGAAGTGATTGATCACCAAATATCCACCGATATGAGTCTCTAAGGGAAACGGTAATGATAATGTCTCAAATATAATATCTAATTCCCAAAAAATAAGATATATCCAGGTAAGAGTGGCTCATTACTATGTCTATAAAAATATAAATAAAGTATAGTTGAGACAGATCACACCTCATATCATACCTAGAGCCTTTGGGTTGCTAGCCTTCAATGACTATAGTTTTCCACATCGTTGAACACCAGCTCCTTAAGATTGGGATAGACCACCTAGGGTTAATAATAGTAGTAATAGATTATAACGTTTGTTAACTCTCAGAGATATCCCATCCCATCCTCTATATCTTCTACCTTTCGGACCTCCCTTCTCAAGATTCTACTTCTTCCTTAGTTTATCATTGATCATATCTCTATCTTCTTAATAGAGATTTAGGTAATACCATGTGAGATAGCCTCACCCATCATTGGTGATTCACCGCCACTCCCTCATCTGATTGGAATATCATTGGGATCCCCGAGTAGCTGACACTCTTCCCTAATATTGTATAAAAAAATTCATTATGTTTCTAGGTATCTAAGTCTACCATCATCTACTAGTTGCTAAGGTATCGACTCTGGTTTGTATTTTTCCAAAACTAGCTATTTTTGACTTTTCATCTAAGAGTATCTCCATAACCAAATCATAGTCTAGAACTCAAGCATAAGAATGGATCAAAAGAGATACCAATCTTACAAAAACTATCTCATCAAAGGTCACAATCAATGTTATTTGCTTAAAAGTATATACCATTAACCTTATCCATGGAATACCATGAGATGTTAGTGAACCTTTATGGGGAATCTATGACTAATATGATGCCCTATTAGGGCACTAGAATATACTGAATACAAACATCTACCAAATTGACTAGATAAAGCTATTCTCTAGATATGGACAAAAACATTTCCCAAATGAGTGTCACATCCTCATGAATCTATATCACCAAACCCTACCATCACCCAACTTTTCTATAGAGTAGGAACACTATTAGGACCACCATCAAGCCAGGAGGGGTCCTACCTGAGAAAAAACAATCATCCACCCCAAGATAGTCCTCTCTTACCTAGGCGTCTTGATCACCTTAAATCCTGAGCAGTCATTATCTCTAAAACATTTGGAGAACAAAA
The DNA here is from genome assembly GCA_963277665.1 of Viscum album. Taxonomy (NCBI): domain Eukaryota; kingdom Viridiplantae; phylum Streptophyta; class Magnoliopsida; order Santalales; family Viscaceae; genus Viscum; species Viscum album. The sequence continues at coordinate 1,348,330,638 of OY728153.1, read as the reverse complement.
ATTCTATGAATATCATTTTTTTGTACTAGTTGAATAGTTTGCCTCTCAATGGGTGGAGGTGCTATTGATAATCCTTCATGAGGAATTTACTTCTAAATAGGTCCCTAAAATGATACCGCATTGATAAGAGTATGTTCATAATGATCTTGTAGTGGAATCTCAGTTAGTTTTCATCATGGATGAATCCTTTTAGAATGAAGCGACACCATAGTCAGAAGAGAATATATAGGGAGTTGACTCAAGAGTCTAGTGGAAACCAAAGCCCGTTTCAATTTAATTCATGTACCAATGTTTACCCTTAAATTAATTCATACATGTACCATGTCAACAGGATTGATATCAGAGTCTTGGTGAATGAATATGTCATTCATCTCACCATCAATGGGTTCCCTTGATAGATAGATGAACTTAACACACTTTAAAATTGTTCCTATAGTTCTCAAAATAATCCACACATGTAGACTATCTCCAAAATATGATCATAAGATAGCATAAGATCTAATACCACTCTGTCATAACCTAAACCACCAGGACCTTCCTTGCTAGTGGTAAGATAAGGGTGAAACCCTAATGCCACCTCTAATAGGATAGGGGTTTTTAAGTAGCACTAAGTAAGAAAATCACACTAATGGGAAGCTTATCCTAAAGTACATGTACGTAGGAACACATCTCCAATCACTAGTATATTGTTGAGTGGTAAATAAATCATACTATAAATGAATTTTCAACATCCAATCCCACATTAGAGTATGAAAAAGTTGCATAGAATGATACAAATGGAAACATAAAATCCCAATAAAGTTGTAAAGAAGGCCAATATGATAATGAAAGGAAATTTATATCAAACTAAAACTTCAGGATCTGCTTAAATTCAACTAAGACTAACTATGCTCCACAAATTCTTGGTCCTCCTATGATATGATTTAAAGGTCAGTCATATTTATAAGACAAGACATGTGTGAGAAGATCTCATGAAGGGTTGAGTATACACATACCTAGTTAGACACTACAAAACCACAAAACAAAAATCATCAAACAATGCATCGACTCTGAATCACTATGAAAGGGAAATAGAAGGATAAACCTAGATATGATCAGTAAAATATTCCAAGTCTCAACATGAGGCCTCTCCTCATTTCTAGCATTATAATTTTTTATGAAACTCAAAGGTAATGCTCGTCCAAGAGAACTTGATCGATGGATCTTTTGAACATTGTCAAAACTCACTAGGAAAAAGATACAAAAGTATGGAATAATTCCTAGGGCTTGTTGGGGATATGTAACCCTATCTGGAATAACTCACTAGGAAGGGGATCACACACCTTGAACACCAGTCACTGGATACCATACCTGTCTTGGGAAGAATGAGGTAGGGGAAACACCCCAGGCCTTATAGAAGAATACGATACTCTATATAATACTATCCCTGAAAGAGGATCATTCATCCACTACTTAGGATGTGATGACTCTCTATACCCCATGGGACAGTATATCAAGGGAACACACTTATGTTAATACTGAAGCTAACATAAGGTCCACATATCATGTAGTCAAATTACATGGATTTGTGATATTTTATTGTCCTAAAGGGCCATTCTTCAAAAGGAAGGGTCCACAAAACGAGTGTATTTTTTAAACATCCCACCATATAGGTCGTAATTTCAAAAAAAATCACAATATTTCACACATCTCTACCCATGGATTATTTGGAATATTCTGGAATCATCATTACCGTACATCTGGATAGAATACCTTTATGATTTGGATCACAAAACCATCATCAACCATACCACCATCAAATTTTTTTCATCACTATTATTCCTTTATCACATTATGGACCCAACCCTAGACCCAATTAAACAACGCATTGAAACATAGAGTTAATTCCACCATGAAATGAGATTTTGATAAAGTGAAATCTTTAGCTAATCAAATTCCAGAGATGAATACAGGACAATGGGATAAAGGAATCAAACAAAAATTTGAAAATCGAAAAATGGATATGTTCGATGGAAAACATTGATATAATTTTAAGAACATGTAGAATGAACATGTCTTCTAAAATAAAAACCAAATCCCGAAATATATTAAAATAAAATAATAAATGTGTAAATTAGTGGAAATTGATTCGTTAATTTAATTTATAATTAAATTAATTCATGTTATCCATGAAAATAAAGAATGGGGAATAAATTAACTATAAAAATACCTACCTCATATTGGATTGATCATTGGAGGAGAAAACATCTATAATTACTGAAAATGATTAACTTATTGAAATAACTACCATCCCCATGGATCCTAAATTTATTATATTTTTGATCAATAATATCAAGCCCATATCTCATTATCTTTGAAAAATGGGATAGTTTGGACGAACCACCGATAATATAAATAGGTTGAGATAATCTCATTTCAAGCCTAGTTCATTTGAATATTTTTTTAAATCATCAAATTTGGGTTGATTTCCAAGAGGAATAAGGGATATCAATTGATAAAGGAAGGGAAAACATAAGAATTCATTAAAACACCCCACAATTAAGGTCTAATTCATTTTCATTAAGATTCATTAATCTTCAAAATACCAATGGCCAAATCAACTATTAAAAATTTCAAATTGGTCATCACAAAGGCCTACACCATGGCCTCCATGATGACTATACTAACGTTGAACATACTGATCTGGAATACTCAACATGGTGATCCGCCTTGGGTATGGGCCAAAAGTTTATCCTTTCCCCTCACCACATCCTCCACCTTACTCATAGTTAGTTCATTATATATATGTCCCATATGAGCTCCTATAGTGATCTATTCATGATTTAAATCCTAGGCCTGACCATTTTTCCTTTTCTATGACCTATGGGGAGATAAATAGGGACCAACAGAACTTACACTGCGGCATATTGTTGGTCATGTTGAAAAAAACATAATCCACAAATAACCTTCATAGACCCAAGAAAACTACATCGAATCCATGCCTTAGTCAATAAATATCATTTTAAATATTCCAATTTGTTTAATATTAAAAACACAGTCTTTACAACCATGATGTTGTAAACCTCAAAGTCGTCCCATGATTTTATTAAAATGACCATCGAAGTTCATAAACTATTTTTGGAAATATCCCATGGTCAAACAATCAACTTCCCTTTTCCACCACTGTACCATACTACAATTACTAACACACCTCCAAACCGGCCATTTTCATATCAACAAAAACCATATTAGGCCCATAACTGATTCCTAGACCCCATATGATACTACATAGAATTAAATACCTTTAATCAACTTAAAACCCCATTAAATTTATATTCATTTATTAACCAGTATTGGAACACCATAACAGTCATCCATCGACTGACCTCACACATCCCTAGTCCCCCTTGATTGAGGGTTGCACTGTCTGGACAGACATCCCTCTCCCCACCCTAGGAGAATCATTGTCATCATATCAATGAAAATTTATCAACCCCCACATCCAATGTTTCATACATCATTGAAAACTATGGTTGGATGGGTTTGAGTGCTCTCATAATGGAGTGTTATTAATAAAGTTAAATCCAACTCTTACATGGTTATGAGGATCACACATGGTTACTTTCTGAATTAATCACCATGGGAATATGCTCCCATACCACCCGAACCATATACTAATGTTATAAAATTTCTCCCACACACCAGTACCCAATATTCCATGAAATCCCAGCATCTACACATTCTTCTATACCCCAATAAAAAAACATTGAATAAACTCCATCAAACCATGTATCACTAAAATTGTTCTCACATTCCTTTGACACTAGCCATGCCTCTTTAACATGATATTCTCACAAAGGGATTAACACCATAAATTATTATCTGAACCATAGGAATCTAACCATAAAAAAATAATTTATAAAATAACTCATAACAAGATCATAATTTTAATGTTCTATTGGGATTAATTTATTCCCTTCTCACATTCTTGGAGATGCATCTTTAGTTTATAGGGATAGGAATCTGGCCGGTCCTTCCCTTGAAATTGGTAAGGACGACAAAAGAACCATCACCCAATGTACCTTACATTCTAAGAAAAAATGGGCATTATGACATGGATAATACCAAAACCCACAAAGGTTATTCAATTAATGGAGTGAATCGCTCCCAATAAAAACACATAACCACTTGTATTATCCTATCTCTACTGATGCCACATGGTCTAGTCATTTGAATTTGCATTCCCTTACTGAAATCAACCTTAATTATGAAAGCACTAGAAAAAGGTACTTATCTCTGAATTCCCAAGGAATCTAATGCACCTACATCACACACCCGGTGACACCCCTCAAGCACTATTTTCATAAGCCCAAACAACCCCTTATGCATCATGTAACTAAAGGTAGTCACAGACTCAGATGAATTCTTTCATGGGTCTCCCTCAAAGACTACCAAACACAATCTCCCAAAACTGGAGTCTCATCTAAGAAGGTTGCTAGGCCCTCCCACCTATCACATATATTTGATCTCACATAGGTCATAACTTCTTGGATTACACTCACCCTCATTCCAAGGTCACACGATACCTTTAAATCCAAACATCTACCACAGGGTCTCACATAAAGTTCCAAGAAAGTCTACTCTTCCAACACTCAGGTCAGACACAAACAACTAGGGCCTCAAGTAGTCATGACTCAACATCTTTTCATTACCTAATAATCCATATCTCAAGGATATCATATAACTTGATAACTCTCATAGACACAACAACAAATACATATGGTAAGAATCAACTACCCATTAGGACCACACTATAAATTTATAGGTCTCACCACTCTATTCTATTCCATTTACATTTGAAAGGGCCACCCTTAACAAGGGATTGGATAACTGATATGTCGTGTATGATTTATAGAGGAAAATTATTTATAACTTATAGTTGTAATATTATTTATTTGATACCATGTAAAACCCAAAACAAGTAATCCCATGAGTTACTTTTATCTATTTAATTTATCGAAATATTTCCATAGTTAAGGCTTAGTTACATAAGATTTCAATTACATGTTATATAGGGAAACTCTATTTAAGTAGCAATTGGAATTTTAAGTAATCAACCCATCATAATAATCAAACCATGCAATGACACAACCAATATTATATTCATTTAAGGGGATCATTCATGTAAAATATTCCTCCATACACTTATATAAAAACAGCATATGAATGTTTGTGAAAACATTATATATTTGAACAAAGTCATGGTCCAATTAAACTAGTAACCAATCATATGAAATACTAAAAATTACATGTGAATCCTATGTTATTGATATGATATATGAAAACTCCCTCTATTTTTATACTAGTTAAAGAGACAAAATCCAATAAATCAATAAACTTAGAATCAAGTGTACCACTTGAGGTGAAATCAAGTCAACATTAAAAGAAAATAGCCTAAATAATAATCGCATCATGGGAAACATGGACTTTCCACATATGTGGGGTGGCTAGTCCCATGAATAATATCCACACCATGATCCTCCATGTTTCTTTTCTCATGTTTGCCTTTCCAAAATATAAATAAAAAAAATAAAATATACAATTATACCATTTTGTAATGACCCACCCCATTATACCACTAACTAGTTCCCAGACCAATAGTTGCTACTATACATTAGGTCTTCCTCTCCATATTCCAATGAAAAATGACTTTAATTATACGTGTAAAGTGGTATAGTGAGGATACTATACTCATATATCATATTAAAAAAACATCAAAGATAACACTAATCAAATATAACATCCAAATAAGAAGTTTATGAAATGAATTCCATGAAATTTTCAATAAATAATCAATAAAAATGAAATAATAAATGAGATATTAATACTACATTTCATGAAAGGAATTAATTTTTAGTATACTATATAAAACATCCCAATTCTAAAAGATAATATATTTAGAAGGATGGTTTTTTTCAGGGGGAGCTCTGTGATGCCTTCTCCCACTTATTGAAAAAAATGGTAACTGTGCTGGTCCCTCCCACACTAGAGGGGGAGGGACCTTCCTCATCCTTCAAGGTAGTATAGTCCCTATTTCCCCCTTTTATAAACCTGAGATTATTCCCCCATTCCCACATTTCTCCCTATTAATTAAAGTTTCTAAGTTGTAAAATGGATTCCCTAATATTCGTTTGTCAATCACATAGTTTAACGAAGATTCAGTAATCCTTAATCAGACTCTTATGGCTCTATTCTTGCAGTGAATACCTTTAGTGGACACCTTTGATAGGTTTGTTTCCAATTATTAGGATCTATAGGATAGAGATACTATCGGTTTGATGTTAAATAGGAACTTCATGATCCATTTTGCATCAAAGGATGATTTTATACTAGCTTGGTCCTTTTCACCCCATAGCTACAATAGGTCCCTCTTCTACCTCCATAGAGAGACTTATGAATTTCATATGAAGAAGGACTCACCATCGATGATTATTTGAGTGAGTATCTCTAACATACCCCCTCCATTTCAAAATATTTCCACTATTAAGATGCTTTGGAACCTCATTCGTAGGTTCATGTGCTCTAATAGCCAAACCACTACTATGTTCTATCCTGTTAATCCTCTAGTGTGTGTCAAAATATATGTTTCAAGGAATCCTTCCGATCTTTTTTGGATTACTCTTAGAGGGGAATTTAATTATAGGAAAGAGTTTTTGTATGAATCATGGGTTAATTTTTGTTCTGATTTCAAGTGGATGTGACACTCGTAGCAGACCTACAAATGTGGGTCTAGATAGTAGGATATGCAGAAGGGTGTGGACATTTGTGGAAAAAGGGCTTCAGTGATCAGTTTTGCGAATGGTCCCCCTAATATGAGGAATATAGATGTGGAGGCATGAGATGATCATGGTGAACCACGAGATGGGATATGTTCTTCCCAGAATATGGATTTGGATTTGTGAAACAAGGGTAAGGGCCATTCCAGTGGTGATGTGCCTGGTTTGGATGCACATACGAAGGAACCTGTTCAAGGAGGTGCTATCCCCTAGGGTGGCCGTCAATCGAATATCATAATTTTGGATTCACAAGATGTAGGGGTTTGCGGGCTCTCATTTGGATACTAATACAGATGCTGTAAAACATTTTAGGGAGGACCATTCAAAGTTGGAAGCTCATTCAACACTCCCTAAACCAAAATTTACTGAGAATTTTCAAAATCTAAAGATGGACCATGGACAGAGTTATGTTATTGAGTTTGCGAGCCCAAGGATTAAAACTATGGAGTCACCTAATGAATTTTCAATGGGAGTGGTAAATGAAAATGAATATAAGGTTATGAGGTAGAATTTACGTGAAAATAAATACAAGGGCACCTATACATAGGGAAGACAATACAAGCAAGGTTGAGGAAACAGGTGGGGTTAGTCAAGAATGAACTAGTTCCATGGTTATAGTTTCTAATAATTTTGGGTGTCTTGAGGTCGATTAATCATGAAAGGAATGAAAGGGAATTATATATTAGGATCCTATTGTTAGAGAGGTCTCTTGGGCTAGTTTAGTGCCATAATAGACTTCGACTGACCACCGTGCTAGACTTAAGGATATATATTATCTGGTTCAAAACCTTGAAAGTGATCAGGTCTGCTCCACCATGGATGGAAGGAATGGAATTCATAAAGAGAGTAAGGATTAATCCTCATTGACTCCTCTAATAGAGACACATGAATTGAATAAATCTGATAATATGGACAACTAGTGTAAGTTAGGTGATGTGATTGACAATTCCATTGAATTGCTCATGAGATCAAAAGATGAAGTGGATAAACATGTTTTGCATCTCAATTCTACTGAACAAGAAGACTCTAAAATTATGGGGATATCGTTAAGGATGAATCTCAATGAGGATAAATATACTAGGATCGATAAGTAGGACTTGATCTTAGATGAGGGATTCAATAATGGGAATATTATCCTCAAAGAGTACATATTTTCCTAGGAAAAGTTTCCCTTTTGGATTAGAGATCTCATAATGGAGGAACCATACACTCAGGTAAACAATATCTCTTGGAAATAGTTCAAGGAAATTTAATCTGGAAGGCTTAAATTGTCTTCTAATGGATGTTATTTATTATTGTGGTTGAACTCATGGTTTCCCACTTTTTTTAAAAGAGTTTGACAAATAAAAACTTAATTTTCAGTCAGTAAAAGATAAAATAATGGAAAACCCATCATAATAGAATAAAGTCCTTACCTATCACGAAATCCTATACTCTTTCCTATAAATCATGAAATCCACATACTCAAGCACATTCCCAAACCATTACCTATTATTCAATACTGATAATTGATCGACTAACCAAGTGTCATGGAGGCCTGATTAGGGTGTGAGTATGACTTAGTATGCCACCGAAAATGGTAGCCCTAAAATAACCATTTTATAATAAACTATAAAAAAGTGTTCCATATATAAATATTTATACAGGTTATCAATTTTAACAATTAATAATTTAAATAAATTAAAGGAAATAGAAAAAACCCCTAATTCCCTAGGCTCTGCAATGACACTGGAAATAAATCTATCCCTACCTCATCCATCATTCGTAACTCTTTAATTATGGTATACATTATAGCATAATTGGTTCCAAGGTATGAAAATTAGGAAACCCAAGTCATAATATTCTAAGGGAACCTATGTGGCTCTATTGGGAATTCACTCTCAATAATTCCTCTTGGGAATCCAAGGGGTATGACCCTTGAATATTTACTATATTGAGAATACTAGTATGAACTCAAGGAGTCAACATTATAATATAGAAGAAACAATTTATTCTAATCCACAGTATACACCCATGTAATTCTATCTAAATAGACCAATCCCAATCTAGGGAGCTCATATATGGCATTCATCTTGCATACCTAGAAGAAACCCATGATATTAATCTATGAAATTCAGTAAATAAGTCATTACCCAAATCCAAGGGAGAGATTATTTAAGGAATTTTTGGTTGTGAATATAAGGAGAATCCAACTAATAGATCAAATCATTCAATGGAATCAACACTTAATGAATTTGACTGTGTCATTATAGTTTGAAATTCATCTAAGTCCACTATTTTAATCTAGTGCATGATCATGGAATTCCCCACAAAACATGTCAATATAGAATCCATGAAGTCCCTATAATTAATTCATATAAATCACAAACAATAATAAATAAACTCATTCTAATCAATCATTTTATTCATTCTTCAATTATCACATGACAATCTCCTTAAAATAAAGTATTTAATTTACACCCTTTAATTCATTGGGAAACTAAGTCCCTTAGTTCCCCTTTAGTAACCTAATAACAAGGTCCAATCATAATTTCTAATCATTTCAAATATTTCATTATCTTCCCAAGGTTCATATTTAATCATGTATATTTAAAAAGATTCCCACATTTAGAATTATTTAGTAAACAAAGCTCCATTCACATGCTATAAGGAAAACCAACTTTTAGGTTGTCTAATGTCTCTCAATATAATCCAAAAAAACCTTAAACAAATCATTTTTAAATATGATTCATATATCAGCATTCATAGACCACTCTATTAACCATTTTCATTCAGCCAAAACCAAGGTTGTGTGCCAATTGTAGAAACCCATTTGAACCTCCCAACATAATGGGCCAAAAACATTCAACTTGTGTCTTACCAATGGAAAATATATAAAAGGGGGATCTATTTAATTTTTGAGATCACCACCCAAGAAACTAGTGAGACAGAAAAACTGATGCATACTATAAACTAAACAATATTGTGGGTTATTTAAAGGGAACATATATATCATTTATAAATCTTTTCCACTTTAATTACTAGCTCGGTAACTCACTACTTGTGATTTTCCATGACCAACAGCCAATTTTCAAACCACTATGGGTATGTATGCCTCCACTATACTAAAACCAAGATTAAAACTTCTTCAGACATCCAAGACAAGTTCTAGTCACTCACTCAAGGAAAAAATCAACCAACCTAAATAGAAACCATATGTGATGATATTTAAATTATCCCAAAAATTACTAAAGAATAACACTATAGTGTGCCTCTAAAATCAATGGGAGAGAACATGAAATTGTTGTCTTAAGATATCCTGAAGCTAAGAATCATGTAACAACCATCATCCTAAGATGATTCACCCATCCTATGGTGGGATTATCTATCAAATTCCTATACAGAAGAAATAAATATATGATAAAAATACAAGTATTAGAGGATAGATTTGTGGAATTACCATAGGATCTTTATCACAAGAGGTGATCGAATAAATGAACAAGATATGGAGGTGATCCACCATAGAAGAGTGGAAATAGAAGGAGGTGTTCATGGGGGATGCTGGATCAAGGGATAGGAGAAATGTAGGTGGTTGGGATATAAAATCATATGGTTAAATGTGTAAAACCCCAATTTTTATGGGGATAATGGTTTGGTCTCATTCTTTTTAAACCCTAAACCAACCATGAGTATAAACTTCTCCCAACTCCCCACATCACATGGTTAGTCCACATTGTTTACTAACAACATGAAAATTGTAAAAATTATCCATAGAACCTTCTACAAAATTACACATTGTTTATCTAAAACCATACAAAATCTATTCTGCAAGTCCCCTACCCATGCCACCTCACATTGTTTCCCTTAAAAACCAGACAATTTGGAACCATCCTATGTGATTCCCCTATATCCCAAACCATGTGAGTTGAAAATTAAATTAATTTAGGGATTTTCTAGAACCATGTATGGGTATTCTCATGGTTTTATACAAATAGCATGCAATAACCTAATGTTATAAAAAATCTATAAAAATTTTCAAACATACTCTGAAACTCCTAAGACTCACTCGGGAACCCAAGGAACCACTCAAACCTTAAACCCTACCTAAAAACATAACATTAATACATCCAAAAATTCTTATTTCTATTAAAAATATCAATTCAAAATATTTCTCATCTACTAAATTTAAAGTTAAAATTTCTCTTGAAACTCAAGCCAACAAAAAGACATGGGGGTATTAAAAACCCCACTCATTATGCCAAACCTGACACTATAATCCAATAATCATGGAATGATAACAATAATGAGAGAAAATATTATCAAAAACTCTAACATTGTCTCTCTATAATACCTACAACACCCAAAAATTCCAACAACACCTAAAAATAAAAAAAACAAGGGTCTATGAAATTCATGGCCTTAAAACTGGTTGTGAAACACCTGTGATTAAATGATATTTTTTATGGAAATAAAGTTTACGTTTCTCATATTTAAATTTTGAATTTTAATTCATAAATATCATGTTGAGTTGATTATATTGGTTTAAAAATATTAAAAATAGAGATAAAAGGATCTCCCTAGAGGTGGAAAAATTTCAGGGTAACATACAGTTTTATAGTACCCTATTTTTGGGGATGAAGACATTGTTCACAATAGTGCTGGATTTTTTTTTCATTTTATGGTAGCTTCTCTAACATGCCTTGTCATCATCAAGTCATTGGTCAATATCGATTTTTAATAATTTTCGGACATATCCTAATCAATACAAGTTTTTTTATGTTCTAAGAGTCGATTCCACCATTTTCATCCATTTGGGTTGTGATAGTACTCTACATTTTTCTAAATTGTAATACCTTTTTTAATGAATTGAAATTCAATGGAGGGGTCATCCATATTTGGGATGATCATATTAACTTAGTTGACCTACACCATTTTAAGTATAAAATATAATATATTATTAATTACAAATATCTATTTGATCACATTAAAAACTATGGGTTAACCTTGATGCCACTATATAAGTAGAGTGGATGAAGTTGAACAAAAATATGATTGTTCAAATCCACAGATGTATTAATCATAGTATCTACCATCATTTTTCTCAATATACTAACACATAGGAACTATAGATGAAGTTGGAAAACATTTACCTATCTAATAATACTTAAAACAATATAATTTGGCTAAACCAGTTGATAAATATTTGGTTATAAAGTATAAGTTCTGTAGTTTAACATGCCACTAAATTTTAAATCCTAGTGAATCAATTAGTGGCTATAGAAAAGACTTTGGCTGACAATAATTATAAAACATGCATATTAATCATACTTATCAATGTTTGGTATACACTTGTGGTCACCATTATGAAAATTAGTTCCCATAAGAAAACATACCATGGAAATGGTAACGGGTGAACAATTCAACAAGGAGGCTTAAATGGAGGATACAAGTTACAACAAAAAAACCTATTATCATAGAGAATCGAGAGAGAAAACAAGGTGGTGGTCAAGGATCAAGAAAAAGGTGTAAAAATAATATCCAAATAAGATACATTGATAGTGGGAGTGAAACATACAAATTCTACCATTATAGAATGGAGGGGAAAATGGAGAAGAATGATCAAAAGTTACATCAAGATAAGGTCCAAATTAGTAAATATCATATGTGAAATAGAGATGTATATTTATGGTTAATGGATAAGTATCAATTTTATTAGAATATTAGGAAGTGACATGCCTTCACACATTAGGCTAAGACACAAAATATGTGGTTGGTTTTGAAACATCATACCATATCATTCTGCATAGTGGCAATTTTATTTCTTATCTGGATACTGACATTAGTGTAGTCAATATGAGGAATACTATTCTAGTAGATATCAATGGAATGAGTGATATCTAAGTCATGGTGAATATGAGATAAAAATTAATTTAAATTATGTTCAATATGTTCTAATTCTTTACCTCATCCTATTATTGGGAATATCCTCTATAAGGCATGGTTATGACAACATATTCTGAAATGGCTCATGAAAGATAATGAAAGGATCCATCATCATCACCCAAGTACACATATATGATACATTGTAGTATACTAATTTGATGATATTCCTAGAAAACCTCAAAATAATGGAAGGAGATGCATTATCAAATCAGTTGTATTGGAGACTCATCCACATGAGTGAAAGAGGGTTGTAGACTTTAAAAAAATTCAACAAATATTTGATGATAAGGATTCATCACTAAATAATTACAATTAATTATTGTGTTAGAATAAACACATGGTCTCATTCAGAACAGATTCATTGAGTAGATCGAGGTTACTGGATCTTCTATAATCTGATGTATGTGGTTCCATAGAGGTGGAATCCTTGGGTGGTAAGAAATATTTATTAACCTTTATTATGATGCATCTCAAAAGGTGTTCGTTTGATTATTTTTAATGAAGGACTAAGTATTATATTAATTCAATATGTTCCATGCTCTAGTAGAGCATAAAATTGGGATAAATTGGAACTTTATTCATTTTGGAAATGCAGGATATTACACATCTTGGTAATTTGGTTATTATTATATGATTCAAGGAATTCAACCTGGGAGGATGATCTCACTCACCCCACAATATAATGATGTTACGAAAATGATAAATATCACTATCATATAAAAGGTTAAGATCATGATGAGTTTGTTTAATTTACCTAATATATTGTAAAGAGAAGCTAGTTGAGTTTCATATTACCCAATAAACATATCACCACCAATCCCTCAAAAATTTGAGAGTCCATAGAAGTGATGATCTCGTAAAAAACCATCTTAATCTCATTTATGAGAAGTTGGATGCTGGAAATTTTTACATGTATCCAAAGATCTCAAGAATAATTTGTATAGGATATATACTCCAAGAATCCTCATCATCTATGAAGATGAGGAATTTGGAAAAAATCTTTGGGACTTAAAGGAGAATAATGTTATTAGTAGAATAGATAAAAGTTCCGTATGAACCAAACGATCGAGTAAATTGAAAATCCTAGAATGCATCGAAGGGAAAGTTTTGGGGAATAAATTATTTATTCAGATACTATACCAAAATCACATACCATTGAATATGAATAGGTGCAATAAGGATCATCACTAGTAGACCAAGAGGTAATAGAGGAGGATATTGAGTAAGGTGAGTCTCATTACTCTCCACTAAAAGTCTAAGAACCATCCTAGAATCTATGTGATAGTGTGCCTCCCAAACCTATCATTTCATAGGTTCAAAGATATATACAGTGAAAGGATCCAATAATAATATATACATAATTAAAGTAACTATTACATACTAAAGAGGTTTATTTTCAAGCATATCAGAAAAAAGTATCTCATCCCTACATGAAATAGAGGATGACATAGAGTCATTAATGAATAACAATATGTAGGATTTTGTGGAAGTACCCAAATTTGAGAAGGCATTGAAAAAATGGGTTCTCAGGATTAAGAAATATTAATGTGGAATGGTGTTCATCCAAACAACTCATTTAGTCATCAGAGGATTCCATAAGAAGAAAGGAGTTGATATTGTTGAGATATTTTCACCCATGGTGAATATGGATTCAATTCGACTCATTTTTGGATTGGCTACTAGTATAAACCTAGAACATGAGTATATGGATGTAAATACAATGTTTAATCATGGTTATCTTAGTGAGGAGATATAAATAAATCAACCTAAATGATTTCAGGTTTTTTGACAGGAAAAACTCTTGTGAAAATTGAATTAGTGCATTTATGGACTAAAACAGGATTCTAGATAGTAATATAGGTAGTTTGACTCATTCCTGATGAGTTAAGGATACAATCATACAGAAGTGGAATAATGTGTCTACATTTAGAGATTTTATTATGGTAACCTCTTTTTCCTCATACTTTATGTGGATGACGTGTTAATTATTGGAAAAAATGCAGTGAATATAAACTAATTGAATAAGGAGTTTTCCATCTATTTTGATATGATAGAATTGGGATCTGCTCAACATATTTTAGGGATATAGATCATTAATATTAGGAAAAAGATATTATTATGGATATCTAATGAAAATTAAGTTGAGAATGTTCTAAAATGTTTCAAAATGAACAAATACAATCTATAAAGAATTCTCTTAACCAAAAATTTGAAGGTGAGAATGAATTTAAGTCCATATTCTAAGGAATAAATTAAGCTGATAGAGACGATATCATACTACCCAATGATTGGATGTTTGATGTATGTTATGGTATACCGAAGGACATATATTTACAATGTTGTGATGATTGTGAGATGATTTTTATCCAATCAAGGGAGATAAAACTAGGATACAGTCAAGTGGACTTTAAGAAGTATTAAATGTACATCGATGTTATGTTTGTGCTATGGGGGAGATGATCCACTTTTGGAGGGCTATACATATACATATATAATTTGAGATATTAATAGCAGGTATTATATATCATGATACATATATAATTTTGTAGGAGGATATGTATAATGGTTTTTGATGTAACACCCAAAGATTTTCGAATCTATTACTTTAAATATATTATAAAAATATATTTGTGAAAATAAAATTTATTATGAAGTAATTTTTTTAATAAAATATCAATTTTTTAAAGTTATTAAAGTTGAAGAATTTTATATATAGAATTTATTGATAAAATTATAGTATTGATAAGTTAGTAACATTTAATAAATAACTAAGAAAATATTTTTTTAATACACTTTTTTTATTATATATTATATTTTATATTTTTGTTAAAAGTTAAATATGTTATTTTGAGAATTTTAATTTTATTAAATTAAAATAATTCTCAATTCAACATGTAAATATTATCTTAGTGTGTATTTTTTCTATTTTTCTATGATTTTTGATTTTCGAGTGAATAGTGAAAAATACAGAATTTATAAATATTGTCACATTTATGAAATCATCATTATAATAGAATAAAATAAAAGCTTATGAAATATTTTTTAGATTAAATATGTATTTAATGATATAAATAAAACATAATAAATATTATCTTGAATTTATAAACCTATATTTGACATTTTAAAACCCAAATGATGTTTTTTTGTAATAAAAGAACTATTTTAACCATTTTCAGTAATTAATTATTTTTACGATTACATCATGTTTTGGAATGGTTGTGAAGTCACATAATACTATTTTTTAATAAACCAATAAATATTAATATAGTTAATATTGAACATGATTTTGATGTAAAATCATTTTTATACCTAAAAAGACAATTTCCTAAATCTATTTTTCATTGCATTTTTTGTAATTACATTAAAAGTAATTTTTACCACATTTAGAAATTGAATATTTAAAATTTTATTCTATATTTTGAAGAATAATATTCAAATTAAGTAATAAATATAAATTTATTTTAATTCCAAATGAATTTTTACCATGTTAAATGATAGCCACTACGTTAAAGGGTAAACTGGTTAAAAGGGGGTTAAGCTAAGGGATAAAGAAACAAATAATCCAAAATAATGTCTTAATTATAATTAATTTTTTTATTTATACCCTATATAATATTATCATTGAATGTTGACTTATTTTATTTCAAATTACCTAGAAAATTACTTTTAAAAAAATAAGCTAATTTACAAGAGTGTCACTCCCTACACTTATTAAAAGAGCCCTTCATCCCTCACTACAAACATTGAAAAAATTGTCTCAACCAATATGAACTAAAATATATTAAAAAAACTCCAATCCATGACTTAGAGGTTGTGATATCACCAAAATACCAACTTAGAAAATCTTAAGGAGAGATCCAAAAGAGGATACCCAAGGAAGTGGTGATTATCTTAAATGTGTTCATTAAATATTATTTATTCTTAAATCATCTAAAAATATTTTATAACCATTTTAAAATAATAAAATATGTATAATTATTTTAAACAAATGTTATTATGTTTATTTGACAACCATCATATACTTCCTTTCTATCCAGTGAAAATTGAAAACGTCACTCTGGTATAAGTCTGTACTACCACCTCTATAAAAAACGTATTACATTTTTCCTCACCTACATACATGGATAGATATAAAATATGTTTTTAATAAATAAATAGTACATTTTTGACATAATTATGTTTATTTAATGATAAATCACCATATACTTTCCTTTATTCATATTTATTAAAAAATGAAAGCATTGTTCAAGCATACGTTTGGACTACAACCTCTGTTAATAAAGTATTTCGATTTTCATTAATGCCTTACATCAATGGTTATAAAAATTATTTTAATGGATAAATATGATATTTATAAAATTATTAATATTATTTAATATTTATATTATCATTATAGAATAACATTTTCTTACTCATTCAATCGTGGTAACGTGTTCTCGTTTTTCATGGTTTTACCACTTACAAGAACAATGTTATATGTTTTTGTAATGAATTATTAATGAATGTTATAAAATGGTAATATTATATAAAAATTATTAATTATTTTTTTTTCTAAAATTCTATAATGGTAACACACACACATGTATTTTTTTTTTAAAAAAATCACTTATTTTTCAAAAATAAAAACTACCACAAAATAGAATGTTTAATCATTCCATGAGAATCCTCATAAAAAGTTCATTGAAATAAATATTAAACTCCAAAATCATATAATATATATATATATATATATATAATAATGATGAACATTATTTATATTATGAAACCATGACCAAGGTTTATGGACCAAAAATGCTGAATCAAAACATGCGTGGGAAATAAGATCCTTAACACTTAAGAATCGATTTTAATAAAGCATTATTTCTTTCTAGGTAAAAAGAAATTACAATTTAATGGTATATAGTAAGATGAATATAAATATTTTTTTCACATATATATTTGTAATAAATGTAAATTTATTATACATTTAATTTAGAATGTCTCAAACTAAGTAGGAATCCATGGTAAGGGCTTTTTCATCTCAAACTTCATCATTTGAGATATGTTTTGATGTATACACTAGTTTTGTTTATTTGGTCTATATAATACCAATTTTAAATATTATATCACTATAAACTCTTTAATAATGATAATCAATGTTCCATTTCTTGTTATCTCTTTCAAGGGGTTTTGAATCAAGTGGTCTAAGATCCTTAAGGGTTTATTTTACAATCTGAATTTTATTAGGATTGTTTATGTTTCAATTACCATTTGTTTAATTATATGTTATTTATATCCTAAAAGCCATAAATATTATTATAATATAGTTATTTTGAAGTATTCTTTCTATTTTTCATCTCTTTGATACTCAAAACCTAAAAAAGAATCATTATAAGAAAATAAAATATTATTTGTCTCTTTTAGTTGGGAATATTTTTCTTCCATATCTATTTTTTTATTTAATTTTAAAATTGTTATTTTCCATAAATTAATGATTTATTAAGGTAAAATTCAATTAAATTCAGATTTATTTTCAAATTTTTATAATTAATCTTTTTATCATTTTCTGTACAAAGAATTTTTGGACTTTCTTTATCAAAGTGTGAAAAAATTTATCTTTAACATTTTCAGATTGAATGACTTTTCCCTCCATCATAAATATTATTTATTATTTAGATTACTTTATAGTATTTCAAGTTTTTCCAATTTATTATATATTCTTATTATTCTATTATTTTTTTCAAAAGAAAAGGATATTATTTTCTTAAAAGTTTTAAAAATGTATTTCATTCCACTTATGTATATTTTTATCTTATACTACATATTTTCCTACTTATACATAGTTTCTCTTTAATAGTAAATTATTGAAAATTAATTTACAAATAATGTTACAATGTTTTCTTGAAATATCATAAAATGATCTTGTGTAGTGATTTATAACTTTTTTTCCTAATAAATTTACAAAATATTTAAGTAACATTATTTTTTAAAAGTTTCAATTTCATTTTTCTCTTTATCTCTCAAATGAATTATTATTACTACAAAACCCACATTTCCAATGAATTGATAGTATCCTTCATTTTCATGTTTCTTATTATCATGGATATATACTCTATCATTTTTAGTATGAACTTAGTTGTATACTCATTACTATATACGGTGTGAACATCATATTTTTCATAAATCAAGTTTGGGTGTTTACCAAGAAAGATAGATCATCTATTTACTCATGAAATATCAATAATCTATATATTTTTAGTTCTATATAGATTATTATTGTATTATAAGGAAGTATTATTATATACTGGGTAAATATTTATATTTTATATAGTTGATTAAATATGGATACATATTGTTTGATAACGTATAATGATGATATATTCTATATGATGAATGCATTAGACTTGTGTAAGTTACTGGTGGGTCCTGAAATTATATATATTTGTAATGCATCAGAAGGTCTCATGATACAGAAAGGAATATGAATTATTTGGTGTATATTTCCCATATTTTTTTTGAACTCATCGGAATGATGATTTATTGATTGGTGGGACCCATAATTATATAAATCAATGATATATTAGAAGGTATCATGAGAAATAAAATAATGGGTATCCCTATGTGTATTTCATCCCATATAATGATAATTTTTTAGAATGAGGCATTTAAATTATGTAATATTTCTTATTATGAGGCCTTTATTAAAAGATTAAGATGTTCATCACTATGAATTACATCACTAGGAAGAAGATTATGGATGTTGGTGTGGTTATTTACATGGTTATGGTATTCATGCATATATTTCATTATCAAAATTATTAATTATATAATATATTAATTGATTATTTAATTTTCTACATTACTCATGTTTGTATCTTAATGACAGTTTCCACTGAACGCTACACTTACCGAGCATTTGAAGACACACTTTTTATGTTTCTTTTTCAATAGGTTATAAAGGATAGTAATATTAATGATATATATAGAAGGGTATCTTGTGTAGATAATTTTATGGGAGATTTTGAAAACATATTATGAAATAAGAAAATATATATATAAATGAATTTTTTTTCCTTATATCGAAAATACACAGGGTCTGTTAATTACAGGGTTTTCCTAAATATCTAATTCTATAAACCTTAAAATTCATGGGGGTGTGTATGTGAATCATAAATTTACTTCTATATTGTAATCATGGGTGGTTAAAATTGGGACACTTGATTTGGTATTAAATACTTTATGTAAATATTATTATTTTAACACAAATTCTAGGAGTATGGATCAAGGGAATCACATATTGTATTACAGTAGTGTTTAGATAACCTTATAGGTTATGAATTTTTGAGAGGAGGATAATTTAAGAGTTATGTATACCATCATTGGATAATAAGTTTAATTTTTATCATAAGTTCCAAGGAATGGATACCATTTTAAGGTGTTATGTGATTATATTTTAAGGTGATTAATGATATTTAGGAGATTTTTTATATGGTTTTAATAGGATTAAATGATTGAGGTATAGATTACCATCTTATATGGTATGTCATTTGATTATGGTTAATTAAAAATTGGTGGATCTATTTTGTTAATATAAGTTGTTTGGTATAGAAAACCTTAGGGGTTAAAAAGTAATATTTATTTAAGGGAAGTTTAGGTAGTTTTGGAAAATATTCATATCTTTTTTAGAGTTTATATTTTTAAGTTATATATTGAATGGTATGCGATTTTGTGAGTGATTAATTTTTTTTGGAGTTAAAGATTAAATTGATTTTTTGGAAAATTTTATTCCATGTTTTTTTTGTTTAGGATATAATAAAAAAAAATTAATGATTATTTAGGTTTAATAATTTTTATGAAAACATTATGTAATTTTGGAACAATACGTGATCAAATATTTTTAATTTAGGGTTTTGAAGTTGGTCAAGCATATTTTTGAAGAGTGTTAGGGTTTAGTTTAAGTTTAAATTTGGGTTTTATTGTTGATGTTTTAAAGATTAATTTCTTACTTCCTCACATGATGTTTTATTCACATTTATTATTATCATAACATGTACAAACACTTTTTGGTTTTAGTAAATGACTAGACATGGGATGGATCAATTTTTATTGTTTTGTGGATATTATGATACATTAAAAGTTTATTTTTTTTCTTCATGCATGATAAATTCATCATGATTATTAATAATTTAAAATATGAGATGAAGAAGAGGTGGAAAAGTGATTGAAACACAAGTAAAGGATGAAACATACAATTATATAATGGAAATAAATCATGTAAGTATATTTTATAATATTACCCATCTCGATGGTAAATTAATTCCTCAAACTCAAGTAGTAGGAAGATAAATATATTGAGTATTATGATGAATATATCTCTCAACTATCGAGGCATGCTTTTGGAAAATCATTCCCAATTATGATTCATATAATGGTACATATATGGTATTAAAAATATTTAATTAACAAATGATAATATACCTTATAGTAGCTTAGAAATAACTTATAATGATAAAATATATATCCAAGTCGAGGTTCATTATTTTTGGTAAGACAATATTAAAACTGTGAGGATGAAATTTATTTAAAGAAACAGAATGTAACACTGCTAGATTTTAGAAACTATTACATTAAAAAAATTATATAAAATAATTTGGGAAAAATATTTATTCAAAATGAATTATTTTTATAAAATATGAATTTTTCATTTTATTAATTTTGATGAATTATTTCAATAAAATATATTTATAAGATTCAACAGATGATAAGTTAGTAACATACAAAAAATTATTTTTCAACTATAAAAAAGATTTATTTAATTACTCAAGAATAAACAATTATGATTTATTTAAATAGATTTTTTATTGTTAATTACATATGTTTTAATTAAAAGTTAAATTTAGAAATATTATAATTTTAAATTTTTGAAATTAATTTTTTTTAATTTATAATATCAAAATTATCTTAGGGTAAATTTTTGATATTTTTATGAAATTGTCGATTTTATTGTGAATAGTGAAAAAATAGTTTTAACAAATACTTGTCACTTTTGACATCAATATTATATAATATTGAATTAAATGTTTTTAAAAAATTTTGTTTTAAATATTTTCTAATGATTCAAATAAAAATATTTAAAAATATTATTTTTAATTTAGAAACTTTTGTTTGACATTTCGAAACCTATGTGATGTTTTATGCTAGTAAAAGAACTTGTTGACCCTTTCCTAATTTAGTATTTACGAGGTTTAAATTAGTTTGGGATGTGTTTTAAATTAAAATTAAACTATTTTTTATTAATAAGACAATATATTTCATCACAACAAACACTACACATGATTTTTTTGTAACATAATTTTTATGTGTAAAAATACACTGTCCAATAAATTGTTTTCATTGTGTTTTTCATACTTATATGAAAAATAATTTTTACCATCTATAAAAATAGAATCATGAAAAATTAATTCCATACTTTCACTAATAATATTATAATTAATTAATTATAATTTGTTTCTATTATTCTTGAATAATAGTTTTCCTGGGAAATGTTTGTCACCATAGTAAAAGGTAAAATGATTAAAAGGGGGTAAAATTATAAAATATGGAGAAAATATCACCACATAGTGTATAAATTTATTTTTTAGTGAATTTAGACCCTCCCTAATCTTAATTTATAATTTGGTATTTTTCTGTTGCACTTTTTCTTGAAAATGATGTTATTTTATTTTAATGTTGAAGGTATTTATAAGAGTGTCATTCCCGTCACTTATAAAAGGATCCTGTCACCCCCTCTATTCTCCACCAACATTTATCAATTTATACCAAAAAATATATGAAAAAATAAATTAAAATATCCCTTAAACATGAATTATATATTATGGTCTCACAAAAATACCAATTCAAGAATGATTAGGGAGATGTCCAGAAGAGGATAACAAAGCAAGATGCGATCACCTTAACTGAGTAATTTTAAGTTCCTTGCTTCTAAACTCACCTAAAAATATTATATTATCTTATAAATATAAAAATATAAGTATAATTATTTTAATAAAATTTTATTATATTAATGTAATGTCCATCATCTACCTCATTTCCATTTGTTGGAAAAAGAAAACATCGCTCGTGCGCACATTCGGACTACCATCTCTATGAATGATGTATATCATTTTTCATCACCCACTTGCAAGGAAAGTTATAAAATATTTATTTAATAAATAAATATTTAATATATTACATAATTAATAATCTTTAAATATGGATAATTATATCAATTTCTTTATTTATTACCATTTAAAAATGAAAGTGTCATCTTTGCATACGTGCATACTATTTCCTGCATGAATGATATATTTCAATTTTCATTACATCCCTGCATGGATGGTTCTAAAAATGAATTTAATGAAAAATTATAATATATATAAAATTATTAATAATATTTATAATTGATATTTTAATTATAAAATAACATGTTTTTACTTATTCAACCATTATAATGTGTTGTCTTTTTGCTTGGGTTTACAACGTATACAATGAATGGTATAATGTTTATGTCACAAAATGATAAGTAATGTTATATATTGGTAATATTATTTAATAAATATGAATTTATGATGTATTAAATAATATATACTGTTAATATATATATATATATATTAACTAATAAGATATATTCTTTCGAAAAAAATCAAAACTTCCAAAAATTATGGAATTTTTATGTTTTCCAAGAGAATATTCACCATAAGTTCCATGAAATATCCGTGAAAATAAAAATTCGTATTAAATAAATATATAATATCTTATTTAAAATTTATTATATAATGAAACCATATCCATTATGAATGTACTAAAACCGTCAAATCAAAACATGCATGAGAAACATAACATTTAACACATAAACCGTGTTTTTTACCAAGAATTATTACGAACTGGGTAATAAAAAAATATAAGTGAATGGTCTATGGTAAGATAAACATTAATATGGTTGTTATATAGATTTATAATAAATATAAATATATTATATTGGGTAGTTAGAATGTGTCTGGCTAATAAATAATCTATGGTAAAAGTTTCTCATCTCAGTAATCCTTATTTGAGACATGTTTTAAATTACACACTCATTTCCATTATATGGTGTATATTCTTCCACATAGAAATATTATAACAAAATCCAATATTTAATCATGGTAATTAATGCTCCATTTCATGTTCTTCTTTCAATTGGTTCTGATTAATGTTGTATAATATTCTTGAGGGTTTATTTTACAATCTCACTTTTATCGGGATTATTTATGATTCAAATATCATTATGAAAATTATATATTATTCTCTCTTAATACACATACATTTTATTCTTGTGTAGTTATTTCTATAATTTCCATGTATTATTTCAATTTTTTTATCTTTTGTATTCTAACCCACAAAAATAATGTTTATAGGAAAAAGAAAACCTTATTTATCCTTTTTGGTCAGAAATCTTTTTCCACCATATACATATTATTTATTTTAATTCAAAAATAATCTTTTATATACATCAATTATTTGTTAAGGTAAATTTTTTTTATCTTTAACATTATATTAAAAGGATAAAAGGGGATGTTTTTAATTTTTTTATACAAATTTTTTTTTTACTTTCTTTAAATAGTGAAAAAAAGAAACTGGTTTTAATGTTTCCCACTTGAATGAGTTTTCCCATCGTCCAGAGAATTATTCATTATTTAAATTCCTTTATAAGACTTTATTGTTTTATAAATTAATATATATTATAATTATTATATGAATGTTTCAATATAAAGTGATGTAATGTTTTTTTAAAAATTGTAAAGGGATTTCATTCCACTAAAGTATATTTTAAACATAAACTCCATCTTTTCATACATAATAATAGTTTATTTCCAATATTAAATTATTGTAAATAATTTTACATATAATGGTTTATATGTTTTTATCTCATAAATATTGATTTCGATGTGATTTATATCATTGTATTTTCAAAAACATTACAAAATCATTAATGAAAATTCTTTTTAAAATGATTCTCTTTAATTTTCCTCTCTGTCTACCAAAAATTTTTCCTATAAACAATTACTTAATTTTTGACGAATTTATGGCCTCCTTCATTAACATGTTAACTACTAATAAGGATGTACTCTAAAAAAGTTTATGTATTAACTTTTTTATATACTCATTACTGTATATGATGTATATACCCCATTTTACATAAATAATATTGGGGGTGTTTACCAAGAAAGATAAAATTTACTAACTAGGATAAGACTGAATATTTATATAATTTTTAGTTCCATATGAATGATTATTGACTTCTATTTTAGTTAGATGATGAACTATATAAATATTTATATTTTTTATTCTTTATTCAACATGGATACATGTTGATTGAAAAGGTATAATGATGATATACTGTATATTATGAATGCATTAGACATGTTTAAGTGATGGGTGGGCCCTAGGATTATATATCCCCTTGATTCATCGACATGTATCATTAGAAAAACAAATTTGTTATATATTATGTATGAATTACCATATATATATATCAAGCCAAGGCCATTATGATTTAGTTTAAGGTGAGACCTATCATTATATAGGCCCTTGATTCATCCGAAGGTCTCATGATAAAAACATAAATAGATATTTTTATGGTGTATACTATCCCATATGTAACGCCCCGACCCCAGCTACCCAGAGTCGGTGCATTATTACATAACATTGGCATGATCACAAGAAAGATCAAATCTCGAAAGACCGATTGGTTTAGTAGCCTTGGAAACACTAGATATATTCATAAGTTTTACATTACATCATAAAATGAAAAACTAATACAACAACATAATGTTTCCACAATCCACACTATTAACCCCACATAAAACCCCTGCAGGTCATTCATAACTTACTTCTTCACATCCTTGGAAAAATAAAACATAGAAAAGGGGTGAGCTCAAATGCCCAGTAAGGATAACAATATAGAGGAAACTTTCATAAATAAAAATAAACATTTAAGGCAATGTATAACTCAAACAAAATCCTTTTAAACTTGAACATTTAACATAGTATGGCATAAATAAAATGAAATAATGCCATTTACTTATTCACATGGATATTCTACTAATCGAATAATCACATGAAAAAATCAATAACCACTTTCATAATGTTGGAATGCATAATGCCAGACTATCATAACCACATAGCCAAGGCCTCGTGCCAAGACTAAAAATAAGATTTTGTCAAGGCCTTGTGCCAAGACACTAGTTTGTCTCATGAGACCTACCGATGCATCGAGGAGCTATAGCGGGCTCCACCCGTCACTTATTAAGTCCAATGCATTCCCATATGAAAAGGTTTAAACATAACATAAACATTCGTATTAAAACTAGCATACGAAATGTCAATAATTTCACCATAAAATATGAATGGTATAAAAATAGCACATCCACAGTCAAACATATCACAAAACCTTCAATACAATATAGAAGTTTTGTATCATAATAAATCAACTTCAAATAATCTTAAAATCCATCAAAGGATGTTGACATAGATGAAATCAAATTTTTTTTTAAAGATATATCTCCTTTTATTTTGAAATCATTTAAGATCCATATAAAATAAAACATTTTCTTTTAAAATATTCTTATAAGCTTGTAAGGAAAGCTTTGAAGATTTTATAACGGCGTAAAATAACCGCACCCGCCGTATAAGTTAAAAAAAACATTCTTACCTCAATTCTGTCGAAAAGGTTAAAAAGGACCTTGTTTTGAAAACGACGGAAAGATTCCTTTATAAACCTCTTATAAAAAGTCAAAAAGGGGTATAAATGACTTTAACCCATATTCTTGTAAATAGTAAAAATGTTTTGAAATACATTTTTAAGAAACATGGATGTGGATGATAAAGAGATCCCAGTAGATTATTACATATAAACAACCTCGGATAATGAAGAGATTGTGAAATAACCCTTACCTTGTACTTTTTCTTGGTTGGGGTAGGTTAACCTCCTGTATAATGGTGAAATAATTGTTATTAAATTATACAAGAATCATATATATTAATATGATATCATATATGATCTTTTAACATTGATTTATTAATAATATCTTAGAATTATCATCGTTTCGGGTGTTAACTTACTCATTTTCTTTTATATGTTTTGTTACATAAGCCATGTTTGTTGTATCTTATTCATATCCAGAATGATATCAAGTCCCTAAACATCATTTTTAAATCATAAAATGATAATTATACTTGAATGGATACGATGGAGAATGAATCTCATCGCGTTCGTGGAGACGGTAGTCCGTACGTACGCACGAGCGACAATATCATTCTTTTGATATTAAAATAATATATAAATGAATGGTATATCATATATACAGAATAATTAACATGTTATATTTATTATTTACATGAGTTACACATCATTATTATACCCATCCAAATAATATTATATTGAATAACAATTACACC
Source organism: Viscum album (assembly GCA_963277665.1). NCBI lineage: Eukaryota > Viridiplantae > Streptophyta > Magnoliopsida > Santalales > Viscaceae > Viscum > Viscum album. The sequence goes on along the minus strand of OY728153.1, from coordinate 1,348,303,447 downwards.
ACGACGTGGAGACGGTAAGCCGTACGTACGCACGTATGGTGACATGTTATTCAAAGGGTGGATAGAATACTGAATATGGTTGTACCATACATATAATAACATCACAGTATATGTGAGATACTGGAGTTATTATTTTAGAATGGTAAGAACAAAGGAAGAAGAAGTGGAAGAAGAAATGAACTTAGAAAAGGGTGGTGAAATCATTACCTCTTCTTCGGGTTCTTCCTTTTGATTTGATCAAAAGGGCTCCTTAGGTTGGCTTTCTGATCAAACTAAGGCCTCTAGGTTGTAGTGAGGGATGTTGGGAGATTATTTGGGCAGAGTTTGGCCGAACCAAAAGGCTTTGAAGGTGTGAAGAAATGAGAAGGAGGAGTTCCCTTTTATAAGAGGGGTGAGGGGCACCTTTGGAAAAGCTAGAAATATTAATTTATAATAAATTCATATTCGGTTTCTAAAGGCTCAAAAGTTGACTATTCAAAGGATTAGGTGGGGATAGGTCGAAAACAACTCATCCAATAGAATTTAGACAGGTTTGGGTACTTATATTAACCTTATCTTTAAGTATTAACTCTAAGTTAATTAGTTTCACTTTTACAATGTCTCTTTGTATTTTTATATATTATGGTTAATAAACTTACTATATACATCCAAGCGACCCCCAAGTGGTTCATTAATAATTAACCTATCATAATATAAGTCTCTTGGCCGAACCTTAGATTTTTAGGAATTTAATATCAATTAATAATATAATATTTGTTTTAAGAACTCTTTTATGTCAATTTTGACACTATTCAATAGTTGATTTTTGTGAAACTCATAACAGATTGATTACTTCGAAAAAAGTCAATTACATCAATCCTAATATATCATATTATCCTAGAAAATTAGTTTAATTCATTAAAAGTTTCATATTATATTTATTTGGGTATTTATAATATCAATTATTTTAATTTTTCACTATTATAGTAATTACTGCATCATCATTGTGTCATAAATAAAATAAATTATTTAAGGTCTAAAAATTATAAATAAACTATCATTATGTAGGAAATCGTTTTAGCTTTCTAATGAATATTTATAATCGAAAAGCCAACATGTATAACCCTATGTAAAAATTGTTCTTCTAAAAGATATAAGCTTATGCCATTTTAATTTGTATTTTAACTTTATTAATATAATGTGTCATTATCACTTACAAGTGGATCCATGGTGTCCCCAAATAGACCCAAAGATGCCCATGGTCGACCATATATCAACCAATAGGGTTAAGACACGTTTTTAGGGTAATTTAGTATTATTATAATATTATTGTTTAACCCTTATTTACCGGATTTACCCTTAACCATGGTAAATAAAATATTTACCGCAGTAATTATTCAAAATGTCTAAAAATAAAAGTTACCTATTTACACAATTTGAACATCCTGATTCCAAATATGGAATCCATTTTCCTAAATTCAAAACACAGAAGTGGCAGAAATTAATTTAAAATTAATTCCCGTTGTCAAAACAAAAAGCGTGTTTTTAAGAGATAATAACTATCAAAAGATTGACACTTGTTTATGTTCGGTTTAATTGTAAAATTATGTCCAATGACCAACATTATATTAAATGGTAAAAATATATTCTAAATATACTTTAAAACTACTAAAATTCATAATTTATCACTATTAATTATTTTGATTAAAAAAGTTGTTTTTAATTAAAATTTAGTAATTTTCACTATTCATCAAAATATGAAAGTTATCCGAAAAGTACCAAAATTTCACCTTAGGCTAAATTCGATATTACGAGTCCAAAAATGAAGTCCATTTTCAAATATAAAATATATATAATTTCAAAAATTAGGTATTACTATTCACAACGGCTAGTTTAATTAGTTGTGGTGTGTGTTAGAACTCGAGGTTGCGTACAACACACGCTATTGCATTATTCGAAGGGAAACGTACCGTGGAAGCTTGGGGTGTTTCATTTTAAATTTTTGATGTCCCCATTTAGTCAAAAAGTTTAAATTATTGTATTTAAAAAGGTTTCACTATTAGATTTTGATAAAAGTGAAATACTGAAAATGAATCTGTTCTTGCAATATGACTAAGAAACTCATAATAGGGATTCTAAAATTATAAGGATTATATAAAGTTCAAAATGTAGTTAATACTATTCATGACCTCTTTTAATGGTGTGATTGAACTCGGTGTTGAGTGTAGTGCAAATTATTGAATTATTTTTAAGAAATAACACACTCTGAAATCCTGGGGTGTTACATTCTCCCCTCCTTCAATAAATTGCGTCCTCGCAATTTGAAATTGTTCTTCGAAAATAAAAGGTTGAAAGTAGAAAATATATTTGTGGGAAAACCCACATCGGAAATTGGGTTACTAAAATTTAGTCTTAATATGAGGAAAAGAGAAATGAAAGGGTCACCACCAAATTATGATCTCGATTAGGAGAACATTGGTGGCAATTAGAGACATATAATTGGAGGAAAAACATAAATATTTATAGGTAGTGATTGAGGTCATCCATCACAAACAAGTATAAAATTGAGGTCCTTAAACTAATCAATCTATGATGATTTGAAGTACCATCGGTTCAACAAAATATAGGGTATTGGGACAACACATTTTTGACATTTCAAAATATCTTAGTTGAAATCCCACATCGAAAAATGAATTAATGAGGCCTCTATTTAAAATAAAGAGTGGAAAGTATGAAGATTACCGAAAATAACACATACTAGGGTTCCATGTAGGAAAATATGGATATGGAAGAGAAATCTAACCATCAATTATCTGATGGAGAGTGGTAGAGAACATGGCTATGAAAAGGCCAACAATCCCAAAGCCATAAATTTGTGATGATTTAAGGTACCATCTAGGACAACATTTTTGTTCTAAGTTTCTATTATTAATGTTGAGGAATTTATTTATGAGATTAGCTAAGATAATAAGGAGATATACTTACTTTATAATTAGAATTTTACCCATTAATAAATTTCTACCACAAACTCATCTTTCACTCTAAAAGATAATGGAACGTAATTTTTTTTTCTATTTATACTATTCGTACAGGGTTCCAAAATAAATGAATTTATAATTCATCTACCAGATCTTTTAAAAAAACTACATTATTTAATTCAGGACATCTCGTGGGACAGTGGTAGGTGATACACCCTTGTCGCCCTTCGGTTGCGGGTTCAAGTCTCACAGCCTTTTCGGACGCGACGGGTTGCCGCCCGACCTCCGGGTTGTCCTTTTATGGAAATCCAAAATAATCCAAACTAGAACTATCCAAAATACTTCTGTCCAAACTCACAGTCTAACATTTATAAGGAAGGTAAACATAATATAGATCCTTTTTACCCTGTAATACCATATGAATACCTTCATCAGGTATTACCATATTCCTTATTGACTACATTCATGCTCCCTTATTCCATATAGAATGCTGGATATACTTCATCAATCCAAAAATGTTTTAAACCCCAACAATGATGGAATATAAAAATCATTAATCAGTTCCAAGGTAGTCAAGAATATCCAATATAATTTATCCAAAACAATCACATATTATTCCAAAATCACTACCTCAGTATCAAAACTATATTGTGATTTATCATTCTCTCAACCATATATTTTCCAAAAATTTATCCTGCTATTGAGTCACTTTTCTTTGTTCCACACAATCTCAAGTCCTTAATAAAAAAGTACTGCAGTACAATCCTTATATACTCCATAATTATTATAACAAGTACATTGTTGATACAACACTCAATTGACATAATCAACATAAGAACTCTAATCATTCCTCTTCATCTGTGGTAGTATCATAACTTTATTATTATCCAATAACATCATTTGCGGCATAGTCTGATGACTGGGACATAGGTTCGCGTAGTGTCCAAACTCCTTGCAAATGAAGCATTGTACATTTGAAACCATTTTCTCACCCTTGCAGTCACGTACTTTGTGCCCTTTTCCTCCACACTTATAACAAACTCCCATTCCTTTCAGGCAAGTTCCAGGGTGTTTCTTCCCACAGTTGTCACATATGGGAAAATTCATCTTTTTCCTCTTCCCTTTATCCATCTTTCTCTCTTCCATTCTTTTCTTCTCTTGCTTCCCTTCAAATCCATAGGACTCAGTAAACTCTTTACTTATCTTATCAACACATGATATTATTTCTTCATATGATGATAATACATGGGAGACTATTTCTCTTATAAATTCTAGCTTAAGACCATGAAAGATATGATCCTTCCTTCTCTTTGGATCATGTGCATTTCTGGAGTTCTCATTCCTTCTACTTGGCGCCATTTCTAAACAATGGCATAAACTAGATCAGTTTATGAATCAAAATACATAATCCCATACTTATAAAACACTTAACATAAATTGAACTATTTATGGATATAATCCATAATCATAAAAATGTTTTCTTTGAGGACGTATATACTCATTAACCCTTTATAATGATTTGTAAAGAAAATGAGAGTTATCCTAAGCATATCCCCCGGGAGTGTCGTAACCAAGAGTGCAGCGAGGCCCGTTGTCGTGCACCAGTTCCCGTTCGAGTCTAGCTCAAAGCGGTGTTTTCGGGTTTTACCCCTAGGTACATCTGTGCCAGAGCCGCCTCTACCTGCTCGTATCCAGACAGGGATGTATTGCTCGGAAAACTCACAAAATCTCTACAATACCAAAATTCTAGGAAGTTCTTCTATACTAATCCTCAAATTTCATCTTAGGTCTACGTGCTCTAATCAGAGTTTATCTAAATCTAGCTTCCAAGGTTTGTACTAAACTTCCTCTGATACCAACTGTAACGCCCCGACCCCAGCTACCCAGAGTCGGTGCATTATTACATAACATTGGCATGATCACAAGAAAGATCAAATCTCGAAAGACCGATTGGTTTAGTAGCCTTGGAAACACTAGATATATTCATAAGTTTTACATTACATCATAAAATGAAAAACTAATACAACAACATAATGTTTCCACAATCCACACTATTAACCCCACATAAAACCCCTGCAGGTCATTCATAACTTACTTCTTCACATCCTGGGAAAAATAAAACATAGAAAAGGGGTGAGCTCAAATGCCCAGTAAGGATAACAATATAGAGGAAACTTTCATAAATAAAAATAAACATTTAAGGCAATGTATAACTCAAACAAAATCCTTTTAAACTTGAACATTTAACATAGTATGGCATAAATAAAATGAAATAATGCCATTTACTTATTCACATGGATATTCTACTAATCGAATAATCACATGAAAAAATCAATAACCACTTTCATAATGTTGGAATGCATAATGCCAGACTATCATAACCACATAGCCAAGGCCTCGTGCCAAGACTAAAAATAAGATTTTGTCAAGGCCTTGTGCCAAGACACTAGTTTGTCTCATGAGACCTACCGATGCATCGAGGAGCTATAGCGGGCTCCACCCGTCACTTATTAAGTCCAATGCATTCCCATATGAAAAGGTTTAAACATAACATAAACATTCGTATTAAAACTAGCATACGAAATGTCAATAATTTCACCATAAACTATGAATGGTATAAAAATAGCACATCCACAGTCAAACATATCACAAAACCTTCAATACAATATAGAAGTTTTGTATCATAATAAATCAACTTCAAATAATCTTAAAATCCATCAAAGGATGTTGACATAGATGAAATCAAATTTTTTTTTAAAGATATATCTCCTTTTATTTTGAAATCATTTAAGATCCATATAAAATAAAACATTTTCTTTTAAAATATTCTTATAAGCTTGTAAGGAAAGCTTTGAAGATTTTATAACGGCGTAAAATAACCGCACCCGCCGTATAAGTTAAAAAAAACATTCTTACCTCAATTCTGTCGAAAAGGTTAAAAAGGACCTTGTTTTGAAAACGACGGAAAGATTCCTTTATAAACCTCTTATAAAAAGTCAAAAAGGGGTATAAATGACTTTAACCCATATTCTTGTAAATAGTAAAAATGTTTTGAAATACATTTTTAAGAAACATGGATGTGGATGATAAAGAGATCCCAGTAGATTATTACATATAAACAACCTCGGATAATGAAGAGATTGTGAAATAACCCTTACCTTGTACTTTTTCTTGGTTGGGGTAGGTTAACCTCCTGTATAATGGTGAAATAATTGTTATTAAATTATACAAGAATCATATATATTAATATGATATCATATATGATCTTTTAACATTGATTTATTAATAATATCTTAGAATTATCATCGTTTCGGGTGTTAACTTACTCATTTTCTTTTATATGTTTTGTTACATAAGCCATGTTTGTTGTATCTTATTCATATCCAGAATGATATCAAGTCCCTAAACATCATTTTTAAATCATAAAATGATAATTATACTTGAATGGATACGATGGAGAATGAATCTCATCGCGTTCGTGGAGACGGTAGTCCGTACGTACGCACGAGCGACAATATCATTCTTTTGATATTAAAATAATATATAAATGAATGGTATATCATATATACAGAATAATTAACATGTTATATTTATTATTTACATGAGTTACACATCATTATTATACCCATCCAAATAATATTATATTGAATAACAATTACACCACGACGTGGAGACGGTAAGCCGTACGTACGCACGTATGGTGACATGTTATTCAAAGGGTGGATAGAATACTGAATATGGTTGTACCATACATATAATAACATCACAGTATATGTGAGATACTGGAGTTATTATTTTAGAATGGTAAGAACAAAGGAAGAAGAAGTGGAAGAAGAAATGAACTTAGAAAAGGGTGGTGAAATCATTACCTCTTCTTCGGGTTCTTCCTTTTGATTTGATCAAAAGGGCTCCTTAGGTTGGCTTTCTGATCAAACTAAGGCCTCTAGGTTGTAGTGAGGGATGTTGGGAGATTATTTGGGCAGAGTTTGGCCGAACCAAAAGGCTTTGAAGGTGTGAAGAAATGAGAAGGAGGAGTTCCCTTTTATAAGAGGGGTGAGGGGCACCTTTGGAAAAGCTAGAAATATTAATTTATAATAAATTCATATTCGGTTTCTAAAGGCTCAAAAGTTGACTATTCAAAGGATTAGGTGGGGATAGGTCGAAAACAACTCATCCAATAGAATTTAGACAGGTTTGGGTACTTATATTAACCTTATCTTTAAGTATTAACTCTAAGTTAATTAGTTTCACTTTTACAATGTCTCTTTGTATTTTTATATATTATGGTTAATAAACTTACTATATACATCCAAGCGACCCCCAAGTGGTTCATTAATAATTAACCTATCATAATATAAGTCGCTTGGCCGAACCTTAGATTTTTAGGAATTTAATATCAATTAATAATATAATATTTGTTTTAAGAACTCTTTTATGTCAATTTTGACACTATTCAATAGTTGATTTTTGTGAAACTCATAACAGATTGATTACTTCGAAAAAAGTCAATTACATCAATCCTAATATATCATATTATCCTAGAAAATTAGTTTAATTCATTAAAAGTTTCATATTATATTTATTTGGGTATTTATAATATCAATTATTTTAATTTTTCACTATTATAGTAATTACTGCATCATCATTGTGTCATAAATAAAATAAATTATTTAAGGTCTAAAAATTATAAATAAACTATCATTATGTAGGAAATCGTTTTAGCTTTCTAATGAATATTTATAATCGAAAATCCAACATGTATAACCCTATGTAAAAATTGTTCTTCTAAAAGATATAAGCTTATGCCATTTTAATTTGTATTTTAAATTTATTAATATAATGTGTCATTATCACTTACAAGTGGATCCATGGTGTCCCAAAATAGACCCAAAGATGCCCATGGTCGACCATATATCAACCAATAGGGTTAAGACACGTTTTTAGGGTAATTTTGTATTATTATAATATTATTTTTTAACCCTTATTTACCGGATTTACCCTTAACCATGGTAAATAAAATATTTACCGCAGTAATTATTCAAAATGTCTAAAAATAAAAGTTACCTATTTACACAATTTGAACATCCTGATTCCAAATATGGAATCCATTTTCCTAAATTCAAAACACAGAAGTGGCAGAAATTAATTGAAAATTAATTCCCGCTGTCAAAACAAAAAGCGTGTTTTTAAGAGATAATAACTATCAAAAGATTGACACTTGTTTATGTTCGGTTTAATTGTAAAATTATGTCCAATGACCAACATTATATTAAATGGTAAAAATATATTCTAAATATACTTTAAAACTACTAAAATTCATAATTTATCACTATTAATTATTTTGATTAAAAAAGTTGTTTTTAATTAAAATTTAGTAATTTTCACTATTCATCAAAATATGAAAGTTATCCGAAAAGTACCAAAATTTCACCTTAGGCTAAATTCGATATTCCGAGTCCAAAAATGAAGTCCATTTTCAAATATAAAATATATATAATTTCAAAAATTAGGTATTACTATTCACAACGGCTAGTTTAATTAGTTGTGGTGTGTGTTAGAACTCGAGGTTGCGTACAACACACGCTGTTGCATTATTCGAAGGGAAACGTACCGTGGAAGCTTGGGGTGTTTCATTTTAAATTTTTGATGTCCCCATTTAGTCAAAAAGTTTAAATTATTGTATTTAAAAAGGTTTCACTATTAGATGTTGATAAAAGTGAAATACTGAAAATGAATCTGTTCTTGCAATATGACTAAGAAACTCATAATAGGGATTCTAAAATTATAAGGATTATATAAAGTTCAAAATGTAGTTAATACTATTCATGACCTCTTTTAATGGTGTGATTGAACTCGGTGTTGAGTGTAGTGCAAATTATTGAATTATTTTTAAGAAATAACACACTCTGAAATCCTGGGGTGTTACACCATACATTGTTAATTCCTTGTTTAGAGTCCATTTTTGTGTGTATTATGTCAGGGAATGTGGGTATGATGGTAAGATTAAAATATTGAGCATTATGCATTACATCAATTGGAAGAAAATTATTGATGTATACGTGGTCATTTACATTTTGATGTTATTCATTGATATATTTCATTATAAATTTATAGATTATATGGGAAAAAATTATTATTTAATTTTACATGCTACTCATGTTTGTATCACTATGATTGATTCCGTTGAAAATTTCCCTTACTAACAATTTAAGATCACCCTTCTTATGTTTCCATTTTCCTAGGTTCTGATGAAGAGTAGAAAATATGATATATATAGAAGGGTATCATGTGTCGATAATATTTTGGGAGATGATGAAGATCTATTATGAACTAAGAAAATATAGTTATAATAATAAAAATGTCTATTGGATGGGAAAAACATGGATTCTATTAGTTAAAGGGGTATCCTAAATATCTAAAACACTAAACCTAAAAAAATATTGGGTATCAAAATGAATTAATCATTTATTTTGATGTTGTAATTCTGGATGGTTAAAACTGGGTCACATGATTTGATATCAAATCATGTATATACAAAATTGGTTTTTAGTAATAGATCCAAGAGTACAAGTCTATGGTGACACAATCGAGGTAGAAAAAGTGTGTCTCTTTATCAATGCCCATATTAAATTACATTACTATTGAAGAGGCTGATAATGAGATGTTGTGGTTAATGTGTTTCCTCCTAGAGATCAAATTCATTCTGATAGAGTAAAAGGTTGATTACAATAGTTAAAGTGCTTCAGACTGGAATAATAACTTCATGTACCATTCCCAAAAAAAAATCACATCGAGATTTACTATTACTAGATAATTGAGTTGATGGATTGATAGCTATTGAGACTTGTGGGCATCCAAAAATAGGATACTATGATGGACATTTTTACAAAGATGGTCACATATAAAAAGATATACCTTTATAGATGTTATAATAGATTGCAACTAAAGGGTGAAAATTGATGGAGATGGTTTAGTTACTATAACCTCTTATCAAAGGAGGCTAAGCCCACCCCACCAAACTTATGACTACTTCAACCATGACTACCGCACATGTTGAATATACAGAATCTTTTCCATGCTGTCATGATTGAATTCCTTGTGAGTATGATGATATTTTTGGGAAATGTTTCAAACATGGAAACCACAAACCATGCTTATTTAAGGAGTCCTTGAAGAGATTCCATTATCATTAATTTGAGGCATAGAAAGATCTTGAATTTAGTGATAGAGGCTTTAGGCCTCTATGTAGAGTGAGCATAGAGAGGGAGGGGAGATGGAGGGAGGGAGGGAGGGAGGGAGAGCGGTGTAGTGAGCGTGTCTTTCTAATATTTCTTCTTTCTGAAATTAAATTCAATCTCTCCCCCATTTCCTTTATCTATGATCAAATAATCGCAACATTGTATAAGTAATTATGATCATCCATTTAAGAATATAGATACAAAACTAGGAGGAAGGATCCAAAATTTGATGATTTGGATGGCGGTTGGAGTTGTTAAGCTGTTCAGTGGAGGGACTTAATGAATATTTTCATGGTTTTAAATGACTTATTAGAAAAGGATTTGATGGATAATGTTAAAAAATAGTTAGGCATTATGATTGAGATGAAATTTTGGTATCTTGGGGTTTGAAAATGGATTTTAGACAAATTTCAACAACTTCCTTGATAGAAACAATTTTTAAATTTATCTTCTTCCTCCTGTTTTTTATCTAATTTATTTTTCCTATTCTCTAAAGATTGATTCAAAAATTATTTTGGGGGTAATATTTTAAGGGAGTTTGGAATATTTTTGGATGTTACACATTTTATTTTATATATAATTTCATTCCTACTTGTGAATTCATTTTTATATCTATTTATTCTTCTTCTTAGTCATATCTTCTATGTAAATCTCAGAGTAACAATGTCAGAAGAGCATTCAACTCTTTAATATTCTAGAAACTAATATAAGATACAATAAGAGAATTATATTTATAAATTCATTTTCCTCAAAAGAAATTATTTCAGTCAAAATGTTATTAGCCGATACACTACCACAGATCTAGGTTTGGGATGTGATGACTATATCAATGCTAAGAATAAAGAGCTGATAAAAATAATCACCATTATTAGCGATAGTTGGATGCACTAATAAAGTTGTATCCTTTATCAGTGTTTTTTTAGAATTGATAAAAGATAGATTTATCAACACTATTGTTAGCTTTAATTAATATTTTTAATCAAAATTATTATTAATATATATATATATATATTTATTATTATTTATATACAAAAAATAATGTATATTTATATACATTACCTAAAAAACAGATGTTAATAATTAATGTAAATATGATATATTAATATATTTTTAATAATTCAAATATATATATATATATATATATATATAATTTTTTAAAAATTATTTATAATATTATATATAAATATATATATATAATTAAAAAATTTAAAATTTATAATATATGGTTTTTAAAATAATAAATATATTTATTTATTTTATAATTTTATATTTAAAATTTTATATAAATACTTTTAAAATATATTTATTTATACTAATAATTATTATTATAATTATAATTATATAAATATATGTCTCCAATGAATTTGGTAAATATATATATATATATATATCATGAGATAGTGATGATATTCATGGACACGATTTTTATTATTTATGTTAATATATTGATGCATGAGTATAATCGATGCTATATGATCATAAGTTTAATTTTGGACATGATTTTTGGCTATTAAATGTAAAAATTATCTACACTATGATGATGAATGCATATGTTATGTATACATTCTAAATGTTCATTTATACATTGACAACGTTATTATGCTTTCTATATATTTGATGACTCATTATTTATGATATATACTTTACTAGGTATATGGTTCATTCATGTTTAACCATGTACTTATTATATACTCATAAAAACTTATAAATTAAAAATAAATATATTTAAATAATAAATATATTTATTAATTTATTAAAAATAAAATTTTAATTATATATAAATACTTCTTAAATATAATTATAACTATATGTATATACTTAAATAATTATAAAATTACTATAATTACATTTATTAAAAATTGTATAAATATAAATATAAATATATTTATATATTAATAAATATATATATATATATATATTAAGATATATATAATTATATACAAATAATTATAAATATATTATTTTATACTGATAATTATAAATATAAATATTTAAATAATTATAAAATTATAGGAAATATATTTATTATTTTAATAATTTTATAAATATATATTTATAGTTATATATATATAGTTATAGTTATAAAAAAATATACTCATTTATGTAATTATAAAACTATAATAAAAAAATTTATTAGTGGGCCTCAAGAGCCTTTTACTTTGAGCTTTTTTCACAACTATGTTTTGTGGCATTTTGGCATGTATTGGGGGCTGTAATTTTCTTATGGGTTCCTTTGTATGAATTATTTTTGTAATAACTTTTGGAGTCATGGATTTGGGCTTCCGAATCCATGATTGATATGTCTTTGTATAAATAAATAAACATATATTTATTATATATATAATTTTTTAAATATATACAATAATATAAATAAATTATTAACATTAGATCTATATCAGTGATTTTTTATTGCTGAGAAAGACACCCATTTATCAACACCAAGGAATCCTTGATAATACTACTCTTTATTATTGAAATAATATTAGTGCTAGGGAATACACATTTTATCAGGGCTTTTTTGGCACTGATACTGGTGTATCATTATCAGCACTAAAAAAGTGATGATAAAGATGTGTTTATCAGCACTTTCTAATTTATCATTAATAAACAAACTCTTTATCAGTGGTTTTTTTGGAATAACTCATAAAATTATATCCCTTCTTTTAAAGAACCCAAATTGGATGTCTTCTCTTACACACCTTCAAGATTTCATGAAACCCGATAGCTACCTCACCACCACTCTCACTGAAACCCACTACCTCTAGGATTCCGTTACACTACTCTAATGAAACCATGTGGCTGTCATGAAACAACTATCATTGAACCCTATTCACGCCTTTGTCGATGGTCTCACTGAACCACATCGTCGCCATTGCTGCTCTCTCCAAACCCCACTGCCATCACTGCTTTCGCCTCACCAAAATCCAGTCTTCATTGTAAATTTGGTGAATATTTTTAACTAATCAAGACCCTAAAAAGAAAATGTATTTTATTTTAATATATTTTTATGTATTTATCAATTGATTATTTTCATGACTCTCTTTTTTTGTTCCACTCAAACTGTAGTGTGTGCACACCCCCTTTCATTTTAGTGTTGTTTTGTTCAGACTAGATTTCCCCATTTTAGTTTATTCTCTATGACCATACCCATTCATGGATAAACCCAATGGTATAGTTTGACTATGTTTTATGTTATTTCTTTTTCTACATGGAATTTTATTGATTTTGTTTGATTTTTCGATCCAATGTTTGAATTTACAGACCATTCACCATTAATTTGTGATAGGTTACCCCATGTGTTTGCCATTGAATTTGAGAACCATGATTGTTTTCATGTTTAACTCCATGTTTCTAACATGTAATAATAATATTAAATGTGTTTATGTGTTATTATAAATCTATATCATGTTTAATGTGATTTATATTTCAATTCCAAGGGATTCACAATTATGGAACTTATTAAAAATCATTTTTAATAAACCATGCACATCATGTGTTTGAGAAATTGCATGAATTACCTCTATAAATAAATTATAAAAAATTATAATGTGTTTTCTTCATCAAATTTAACAACAATATGGACAAAATTTTTAGGTTTCATTTCATGGAATACGTGGAATTCCAAACATTGATAAAATATTTCAGGATTTATTTAAAATAAAATGCAAGGTTTAACATTTTTTGACCCTGTTTGGTTTGTTGGAGAATATTTTTTAGGCAATTGTTTAATCAATCCACTAATATTATAATGGTTGAATAATTTGTAAATTTATTTCTAGGGTGTTTTAAGTGTAAGGTTTTATGAAATATCTTATAGATGGATCAAAATTGTTATATAGAGAAGTTGCCTCTTGGTGGGTTTCTAAAAAGAATGTTTGTACATTTTAAATGGTCTTTGAAACATTTAGATGTGTGAGACCCACTTATTTTCCCTTATTATTATCTCCATTAATTTGTGGTGTTTGATGTATGTGGTGATCAAGTGATGGATAGAAATGGGATATTCATTGTGAGAGCATTATAGGTGTGAGTGAGTTGTTATTTCTATTTAATGATTATTGTATTGATTATTTATTGTCGATCACCAATACAATTTCTATGGTCATGGGAATATTACAAACTATGTGAGATGTATTTATTTATGCTACACTAGATCATTAAAAAAATTCTAGCACCCCTAGTTATGTATAGAGCTAATGGAGAGAACAACTGATTATAGGATTGGTGCAATCTAGTCAAGTGACTTGTGATAGAAATCAACATTAGCATGAAGTTGGCACGAGTTTCATAAATTCTAGGACCGTCTCACATTAAATCCAAGGGTAGATCCCATGAAATCATTTCATTGGTTAGTGGTTTGAAATAAGGCGTTCTATTGATCTTATTTTGTTTCACTACTTGATTGATGTGTGTGGGACCCTTAGAAGATTTATTTATTTCTTATTTTAATTCCATTGATGATGTGGTTCAATTCATTTGATCATTTACCTATGTAGCATGAGTGGGGTTTCTATAATTTTTTTGAAATGGTTTGACAATTTTGTTTCATTAAAGGCAAGGGTAGATCAAATGAGACATGAATGGTATACCCAGAGTTTTCTTGTTAACCATAAAATCAAGACCAATCATTTCATTAATAGAATAAAGTCTGATAATTTTATACTTTTTTACTTTAATAAATTTTACTTTAATATATTATAATTTTATATTTATATAAAATTTTTAAACAATATAATTCTGTAAATTATATATAATTTCATAACATATATGTACTTTTATATAGTTGTATAAATTTATATAAATTTATAAATTATATATATTTCATAAAAATATATATTATTTAATAAATTACTTATAAGTTTATAATTCAATATATGTCCATAATTTTATATACTAATATAAATATATATAAATTTTTAATTTATAGTTTTATTCTTGTAAATTTTTTTCAATTTATTAATAGTCTGATTCTGCTATACATTCATAAATTCAATGTTATTGTTGAATATATTTTAAAAAATATAATAAATTATTTTTTTATTTGTGAAAAAATAATTATATTCAGTAGATATATTTTCAATTATAAAAAGGGATTTGAAATAATAAATCTTATTTACATTATTACATTCAATAGCCATATTTCATTGGTTTTTTATAATGTAAATGTGATTTTATACTTCCTTTATAATCATATAAAAACGGTTTTCATCAATAAAAATATGATGTGAAAAATAGTTTTTAAAAGTGAAATCTCTTATATTATATTTATAAATATCTTTTAGTACATTGTTTTCCCATGTGGGATGATAAAACATTTTTCAAGCTTTCCATTTTTTGTCAAGTAATTCATGAGATCCATCTTCAATTGACCATATTTTGTGCATTTATTTTGGTAAATTTTAATATTATCAAATAAAATTGGATGAATATGAATAGATAATGGATGGATCCCAATCTTATGAAAAAATATTATAAAGATGGGTTGAAAGAATTCATCATGTTTTCAAAATATCATGAATATGAACCTTATCAAAATCATTATCTATATGTACACTGTTGTTATTCAAGACTAATAAGTATACGAGAGTTAGAATAACACACAATCTGTTATATAATTCATCAAAGTCATAAATGTTGAAATATATATAGGGAAAAAGAAAATATAATTAGTTACTGTTATATCACCACATTTTATGAACCATCTGATATGATTATAAGTTTAGAAAATGAAGAATCTCGTATTGAGGATGTGATTACATGTGTGAATGATGATGAAGATCATATTGAAGAAATGAAAATGAATGTTTAATACGAACTTATTGACTATAAAAATTGTTTTAAAAGATAAATAACTATGAAAAGTCACCATTGTATGAACGTTGTACTAAATATACAACCTTTTCATCCACACTAAAGATGATAATTAGAGAGTAGGAAATGGATGGAGTGATGCCGGTTTTGTTGAACTATTTTTTCTATTGAATAACATGATACTAGAAGATAATGAGCTCCATATCTAAACATATGAAGCAAAAAATAATCATACATTCGATGGGTATGATCTATGAAAATATAAATGCCTTCCAATATAATAGTATACTATTTTTCAAGGACCAAAAATAACTTAAATAATTCTCAATGTGTAGTGATTCTCGATACAAGAATGATGAAATGGGTCCTACGAATGTTTTATGGTACTTTATAAACAGTCCAACATTTTAGAACCTATAGGGATGTTAGGAGACTGCAAGGCAATTGAAATGGAACATAAATACAAGAAATAGATATGAAAAACATTTCACTCGAAGGACACTCCTCAGTGAAAGAGAATTGATCATGAGTATTTTGAATTTGGAAATAAGAAAAGAAACCTTCTCCTTGTGTTATCTATAGATGGATTGAATTATTTTGGTTTTCAAAGAGTCACTCATAGTACATCGATGATTATGTTGGTAAATTATAACTTTCTACCATGGTTATGCATGAAACAAAAACACATCATGTTATCTATGCTTATATAAGGATCAAAAAAACTGAGTAATGATATTGATATTTATTTGGATCTATTGATCGTAGATTTCAAATTATTTTGGGATTTAGGTGTTACGTTGTATTATGATTATAGAAATGAATATTTCACATTGAGAGACATGTTATGCAGGATGATAAATGACTTTCCCACTTAAAGAAAATTTTCAGGATATAGATTTAAAGGAACTCAAGGGTATCATATTTTCAAAAGAGTTACATAGTCCATTTGGCTGAATCATTAATCAGATATTTTTATTCGAGGACATCATAAATTTATACTATACTGACATAAGTACTGATCATGGATGAAATCATTCAATAGATCTTTAGAATAAAATACAACACCATCTCCACTAACAAGTTATCAACTACTTGAGAAAGTAAAATATGTAGGCCCTGTATTTGCTAAAAAATATTGGAAAAACATTACAAAAATCCATATGAAAAACATATTAGTTTTTTTAAATTTCTATACCGGAATACTCTATACCTCAAAAATTTTATTGATATTATCCAGGTTGATAAAAATATGTGATAATGAAATTATATTATTACTATATTAACCCCAAAAATTAAAGGATGGAATTAAGTCTAGGTTGGACATAGTTGACATGGGAATATGAGAATATTGGCATTAGTGAATGGTGAAAATGGATTTTTATTCTTCCAACTACTTACACTCTTTCTAGGTAGAAGAGATATCTGTTTTTCAACTTCTTTAATTACATAAAGTTTCAAAAAGGATATTTATCAAATATCAAGAATATCATGTCATTGACTGATTGAAAGTTAAAGCGTTTGAAATCACATGATTTCCATGTTTTGATACCACCTATTTTTATTATATCTTTACATTGAATTTTGACCAATATTGTCTATCATAAATTAACCAAGATCTATTTATTTTTAAAATCAATCTGAAAAAAGTTATATACCAAATAAAATTATTGACTATAGAAAAGGAAATTTCTATCATATTCTCTGAATTGAAAATGATCTTACGACCTATTTTTTTGATAATATGGTTCACTGAAAAATATTCGACTATATGGTCATGTACACTATAGATTGATATACCCCATTGAATGATATATGAATATTTTTAAAGGATATGTCAAATATAAATGTCATCCAGAGGCTTGTATTATCGAGTGATATGTTATTGAGGAAGCCATTGAATTCTATACTGACTTCCTGTGAGGTTTGGAAAGTATTTTTCAACCTAAATATCATCACACTAGGTGTCTTGTTGGTGAAGGAATTTTTCAAAGAGATATTGTCGCAATAAATATTAAATATCATGAGTAGGCCCACCTTTATTTTTTTATAGTAGTTTAAAGGATTTCCTATATGTTAAATCCCAAAAATAAATTCATAGGAATTTGGATCCATTAATGGATGAAAGATGGATTCAAATACACATAACAAACAGTTTAAAAGATGGTTTCGAGACCATATTTTTAAGGAGTAAGAAGTAAATCTGGATTAAATTTCAAAAGAAAAATGATTTCTAGCCAGATGACCAAGTGTGTATGTATTATATTATAATGGTTATATAATTAATGGTTATATGTTCTATACAAATGAACAAGAAGAATTCAATACCATAAAAAATATTGGAGTTAAAATTATGGTTTAAGTGAAGCATGTTTATCATACAGTTGATAGAAATCCAATTAATGTGAATATTCCAGTCTTTTGAATTATAAAACAAATATAGGAGTTAGATTATACAACATTCCAAGTGCTGATTTTTCAATTCAAGTGGGTTGATAACAAGAGTACTATTAAAAGAGATGAATCTAGATTTGTGAAAGTGTATTTCATCAAGTAATGGTATAGAGATGAACTATTTATAATTGAATCATAGGAAGTACAAGTATTTTATGTTCCAGATCCCACTAACTAAAAGTGTTCAATTATTCTACTATCCAATCAACCCACTGAAAGGTTTGATAAAAATTAAACTGAGGTTGACCCTTTCATTGTGATGTCACAATATGTTTTCAATGGTCTCAATGTAGACAAGTTTTTTATGTCATATGAGTCCACAATAAAGGGATTTGGATACTCAATAGAGGGGTGAAACCCCTTCATCCATTAAAAAGAGTTCATTAATCAGGTTATATTGTTCTAAATCATGTTATTATATGTTTTATTATACATTTATGTGATCTAAATTAAATGTTAAAACACATATGTAATTAATGAATTATGAATGTGATGGTTCTCCCAATACTGAGAAAAAAAGTTATCTCAACCTACTGTTGATCTCAGTGTAGAAGAACAATGACCTTCTGCACATGTTGGTGCTCCCAATCCAGAGGAACAAGGTTTCTTATCCCGCGGTTACTCCCAGTATAGAGGTAGAATGACCTTATTCACATGTCTATGCTTCTGATATAGAGAAATATTATTTTGAAGATTTTAAATATAAGAAAAGAGTTATAAAAGAAAGAGAGATAATGTAGAAAAAACAAGAGATCTGTACTTTGATGGTGTTTGAAAAAATCATTTAGTCGAAAAGAAAAAGCATAAAATTCGAGGTCATATGTAATGGATGAGGACATGATTTTAAACACAATATGTACCTGTTAAATAGTTATATTTGAATCATCACTCAACAATTCATGATGATTGATGTATATTTGTGGAACCATGTTGTTCCCAAGCTTCTGGTGTTGATGTGGGAAGATATTACGATTACATTATGATATCATTCATTTATTTTACTAAAAAAATACAATAATAAAACATTTAATTACTCTTCAAGATACCTTATAGAGTGCATTTATAGTATATAAATCACACAAGAAATATGTATAAATTATTGATAAAATGATTCATAGAGGATTTTTCACAATTCTAATGAGATTTCATATTAATGACACTGAAGGGAAAATAAACTAATACCCACCATTTTTATAGTGATCAATCAAGCTTCCATGGGGGTGGGGGACTTCATAGTTACTAGAATTTTATGAGTTAGAAATGGGAGGACATCCTTGATAGTGTATCTTCAAGGTGTAGAAAGGAGATCCATAAATAGTGTTACAAGTTGGAACTTCATAACGAATCTTTACATCATCATTGGGAGGACCTACATGGTGAGTATTCTAGGGAGGTCATCTAAAGTTTTTGATCATGGTATCATAGGGAAGAACTCTATTACTATAATTTCTAGTTCCTATTGGTGAAGATTCAATATATTATTTATCTGTAGTTGAAATTTGTTGATGGGATTTCATATTATTATATTTCAACATGGTATGGGTCTACTCCTAGATTATATGATCCCATTTAAGATACACTCTATATATTTGAGTCTAAAATTCTAGGTTTAGATCATTGACCATGATTGGATTCACATAGTGTAGGAAAAAATCCCCATGCATATGAATACTCCTTAGAAACCCTTTTCCTTCCATCAAAATATGCCAATAACTTACTAATAATACTAGTAAAGTATATAAGTGTAATTTATAATTATTATTAAGAATGGAATCATGATATCACTTTTGGTCTTCAATCACAATCAGAAATATAGATAGGATTTTAGAGAGAGGATATGAATATGGGACCACTCCTCAATGGGTTCCATCAAAATATATTGATGGGATTCATATATTTAATCATGGATATAAGACTGACCTTGTGTTGTTTCCAATACATGCTATTGATCTTATCTAGACATGAATATGTCAATGAACATTTTTAGTAGGGGTAGATATATAAGAATCTCTTTAGTATTAATTACTTAATGGTATTTGTTGAAGATCCTACTGAATTAGAGCAGGAATATTGGACCACACCTAAGTATACACTAGTATATTTTGATTAGTATCCTTGATGTTGGAGGGAACATGAATGTTTTCCTGCCCTATGGTAGCCACCTGAATATTATGAAATGTGTTTTTTATCATTGAAAATATATGTGGTCAGGCTTAGAAGGTGTGGGATGGAACTTGAGCCTACTTATAAATTTCTTCTAGGATATTCTAAAATTTTAATTTGATAAGAACATGAATATGGTCTTTCTCCTTAATTTTGGTAGTATTCCACCCATTGTGAGATCTAATTCTTGGTACCCTAACCTGAGTGACTGAGGCTAAGAATTAATGGTAGGAATTAGTTTATTTCCATGGATATAGGGTTACACAATGATGATAGTTGTTTTAGTAGACATGATCTCTCAAAAGTGTCTCATGGACAGTTTTAGGAATGAAGTTGACATCCTTCTCTATCTCCCTTGGATAAGGGTTGTGGGTGTATTCATGCTTTTGGGATAGAATGAAAAATGGTTTGATGTGGTTACCTGAGCCATTGAAATTGAGATTTTTTATATTGATGAGACAGTATATAATTATGTATCTCATTAAGGCTCCCCAACACTTCTTCCAAGGTTTTAATAACACCGTCGAGGTGGTACTCCTTCACCAGGGAGTTTATCGCCATGTGACGAAGATGCTGTGTTATTGATAACATCATCTTAGATTATGGGGAACATATTTACTACAAATGAAGAATAAAGTAGGAATATTATCTGATGATGAAAATTATTTTGAGGATATCCCCAATGGTTATTGATATGTTTTGATAGTTTGATATGAAATCACACAATGGATAATTCCATCAATAGATTAAAGTGATCTATGAAAGGATTCATTCAGGATAATCAAAAATAAAAAACCTATCAGTAAATCATAATAATAAATGGTACATTATCATTAGATCTATTTTATAGATAATTAAATCATGTTTGGTTCACCATTATGTTTATATAATTCATTCATTTATATGTTTTGTTTTTACTTTTTCACGGATCATCTTTTCAAAGGAAAATTGTCACTGGTACTTTACCAATGATGGTTTGGCTATGAGTTGGATTAGAAGATGGAAGGTTGGTATTATATCAAACCTTTTTAAGGGAATTATTATACACTTTATGATTTTCTTATAAATTTGATATATATTTGAAAATCCTTCCAAAATCCTAGTGTGATACTTGGTACCATTGTGTAAGTTATAGATCAAAACTGAGCAACAATATGAATATTTGAATGTATTATAGGATCTCCATGTTTAGTTTTTTCATTGATTATACTATGATTTAATGTTTTATAGATGGGTGATCTAGAATTTATCTTCATCTAGGGACGATGTTGGTGTTTTGATATTGGGATCCAACCCATGATAGGGGATTCCTACGTATCCCTATGAAGGGAATCAAAGCTTGCACTATTCTTATACAAGTAACTGGATATGTAGTACCTTTTAAGTTCATGTTTGAAGGACTAATGTGGTTCCATTTAAGTTCATACAACCATGAACAAGTCAACTGCCACTTATGTTTATTAATCTTGGATTAATTATGAGTAGTTTAACATCATGCAGAATGGATATCATGCTCTGATGTTTAATGTCATGCTGTTAGGACTACTAAGTGGAGGGTACATAAAAATGAATGATGTTGGAATTATGTATGAGTTTTATTTTATAGATCAACCTATCTAATGGTAACTAAATATTAGTGTATATGGTTGGATTCATAGTCAATATGACCCATTGAGTAGGAGTGGTTCATAGGGAATATGAACCAGTGAAGAACATTGACTCCCATGGAATATTTTTTTATTGAGGAATGATTTTTTCACATGGAATAAAAACAAATGAGTGTATAGTGTTCATATGAAATCTGTCCCAGTGAAAATATTATTTTGGATATTGTG
Organism: Viscum album; assembly: GCA_963277665.1. NCBI lineage: Eukaryota > Viridiplantae > Streptophyta > Magnoliopsida > Santalales > Viscaceae > Viscum > Viscum album. The sequence continues at coordinate 1,348,280,992 of OY728153.1, read as the reverse complement.
TTTTAATCATACAGAGGCACCCTACATATCATAGTTAATAATAATAAAATTTCCACAAAGTACAAGTTACCCAGTTTACAGTGATATGACAGGACCAACCCATGCAGTTTAACATTATATGGTAAGGATGTATGTGTTTTGAGTGGGGTAATATGATGTTATAGAGTGATTATTAAGCACTTGGGTCCCTTTTTTGTTCATTTTAGAAGATTAAGAAACATAATGGGGGTTGTTGGCCTTATATCAAATAGGAATATCATAAATATTTATAGATCACTGAGTGTAATATGGATGCTATCATCAATTAGGATACGGTTGGAGATTAAAGCTATTAGGTGGTATAAACATGGATGTAAACATACTATATATTGGTAACCAGACTAGGAAATATGACTATAATCCTATAAAATATGGTATAATGAGGAGAAAGTCGGTGCTTATATTAGACTGTAATCCCATATCATTTCAAGGTAACAAAAAGGATATGTGTGGGGACTATGAATATTCTTTCTCTAGATTCCAGATCAAGTAGGTTTCTAATGTGAATGTGGGTTATGGGTCCTACACCTACTAAGAGGCCCAGACTTATATCCCTATCCCATTGAGTGGAAAAAATGGATCCACTAGGTGCTCTAGCTAATTGGATGCTGGATATGGGTCAACCAATATGGAAAACATGATCAAAGGGGGTATCACTGGTATCCTCATGATAGGGACCTTCTATATCAAATGAATACATGATTATGATTACCATTAGGGTCCTATAGGGTAGAGAGGATTTTCTAATAGAGGTCCACATCAAGGGAATACATGATTGGCATGGTGTACTTTAAGGTATATAACCCAGTAATTCATCATAAGAGGCCATGGGGAAGGCCTTACTACAATGTGATTTTCAGGTCTTTGCCATTGAAAATAAACAACATGGTAATTTAAATATTATTGGATGAAAAGGGGTCCTAATTACCTATAATTGGGTTTCTTCAAGAAGTTACCATCACTAGGAAATATGTATCATTGTTATAGAGCATTGAGAAGAAGAATCCAATATTTAATTTAGAATGTCTCTTTACCACAAAGTATTTGGTTTCATTGAAAATTGGTGTTATTTGGGAAAATGGATATAATGGAATTAAAGTTTTCCTAGTTAATGAAGTGATTACATGATTGGACCTTTTAGAAAGTTATTCAGGGGATTTGATCTACAAAGTAGCATCATCAATGGGATTCATGAATTCCCTTAATAGAGGGGATTCCTGAAGAATATTATGTGGATATATCTATAAAACTCCCATGTGTGATTTCCATCATCACAATGAACCCTTCATAATAATGTTTTACTTCTCTATTATTAGTATTCATCTTGGGAATCACCAATGAGATTTATCCAAAGGCTCACATAAAGGAAATTATTTCCATATGTTGTAGTGGTCTAATTAAATTGGATGAATATAGTTGAGGGAAAAAGGTGGTCTCTCCATGTCTTCATTGAACTACATGTTAGGTGTTTCTGGGAACTTCTTAATAACTGTATTTGAGTTAGGTGGTCACATAATAACCACACAACCATGACAAAACATTATGAGATTGAAGGGACGACATGAATCTCTTATAAACAATATTTAATCATGAAGGAGACATGAAAATGTAATGGAACAATGAATCCCTCCACCAAAAATGAACACATTCTATGAAATAAAATGAAAAGTTAAAGGAACCATGTCACTCTATTGCAAATGAAATTTTATTTTGAAGGATCCATGTGAGGATTAAGGAATCACATCCCTCAACATTAAATGAATGTTGGCCAAACAATTTATATCCAATCGTGAAGGAATTTACTTCAGAACAATTTCCATTACAATGTGATTTTCTATTCCATAATTTCATCTAATATTTTTATTTTTGACCATCTTCAAATTTATCACTATAATTTTTGAATCATTAACACTAATTATACAAGATATTTTATAAAATATAATGTAATATAGGGGTTTTAGAACAATTCATTCGCAATGATATTATTTTTTCATTATAATTTCTTGGTTTTTAATTGATAACATCAAAATATTATTTTAATTTATAATTGAATGTTTACATTTTTTAGAATTTCGTTCATATCAATTGAACAATGGCTTTTTTCTGTTACATGGTACAATTTTAAAGATACGTATTATCAATCCATAAAAAATGATATTTGATCCACCATATGTAATCTTTATAGATTCTATGATAGTCTAAATTAAATTTTCTATTTTAAATATTAACCTATATGGTGTTAAAATATGTTCTCTTTTAGTTTAGTGGAAGATTATTTCAGTGTAACACCTCATTTATTTAGTGTGAAATCCCATTTAATAAGTCTAATGTTTTAGATAACTTTTAATACATGAAACATAGTGCTAAAATGAATGATAGCTTAATTCAATTATCTATTATTTCAAAATATAATATTAAATAAACACTAATATGTTATGATAAATCAAAATTAAATATAATTGTAAAAATCACAATAGGAATATTTCCATATATAAATAAAAATACTATGAGCAGATATTCATCATCGTGTTATCCAATGAAGATCATACCATTGAGTATAACTGTAAAAGGAATGGAATATATTAGGAATAGGGAATGAAAAGTTTGGAAGTAAATATAATTATTGATTTTAGATAAGTATGTACGGTTATATATAGGAAGGAAGAAAGGTAACATGATCATTATGTGTCTACTGGATATATAAAGTTGGATATATGTTTGTTTGGTATTCATATATACAATTGGTATATTTTCATTTGAACTTTTGATAAAGGTTGAAAATAATTTAAAAAAGCAATTTATTTTAGTTTCATTTAAAATATAATATTTTATTCTTAAGAAAAATAATAATATAATAATTCATGGGTTAAAATATATTGTTTTTTTAAAAATTTGTAATTTTATGTTTTATGTTTTCTTATTGTAAAAATTAAATCTACCACATTTAAATAATTATTTTAACAAAATTTATTTATTACCTATAAAAACATTAAAATTAACATTCATAAAAATATAAATAATTGGTTAGAAATAAGAATAAAATTACTTAATGTTTTAAAAGATATATTATTAAAATTGTTTTTTATAAGATACATGTTTTTATTTAAGAGTTAATTTTTATCAATTTTAGAATACAAATTTAATTAAATGGAGTTATAATTATAATCATAATTTCAACATTAGGTGTTGGGGTCAATTTCATTTTTGACCAAAAAATAATCTACTGAGGCAAAAAGTGAGTTTTGATAGTAAAGGGTGAAATGGTGTAAAAGGTTAAACTAAGATACCATGTGATAAAATAAATCCATAAATAAAGTAAAATTTTATAGTTGAGGGATTTAATGACCTCTCCCCATTCTTTTTCCAATTTAGAGACACATTCCTTGTAAAATTGATTTTGTTACACATTATGTAATTGATATTTTTAAAAATTCCCCTAAAACTCACCTATAAAAGAATCCCTCCACACCCCCTCCATAACCATACACATCCTTCAATTTTATATTCAATATATACCCAAATTAAATTCATTTAAATCCTTTTATCATTTTAAGCCCTTGAACATAAGAAGATTCCCCAAATCCTTCAAAATCAATGAAGGATTCCAATAGAGGTCATGTTTCTACATAGTGTGTTACAAAATAGTTTTCCCACTTTCCATATAACATATCATCCTACAATTTATTAAATATTATTTATCACTCCAATATAATATATATAATAGAATTATCATTATTTTAATTAATGACCATGAATTTTGAAACAAGAATTGAAATCTAATTCTATAAGGTAAACACATGGAGGGTGTTAACGAAGCGTGATTTAACCCTCAAAAAGCACATATGACACATTGAGAAGTCTTTAAATTTGTGAAGAAACAGAACCATGATATATTACCATGAACTCACAACCCCATGAAGAAACTATAAATGAAATGTACCCAACATCACAACTGAATCAAACCATGAATTAGAGTCATAAATTCCCGAACCTCATACCATCAGAGCATGTTTTTCAAGCATACCACATGGTGACCTCATAGTGAGGCAGCTCTATAGACTCCCTTCACAAGATCACCTTGTTAAGTCCAAAACCTCACACTATCAAAGTGTCTTATTTGGAAGCCTCACATGTCCCCCATGAATTATCCACCATCTTCATGAGTCGTAAATTCCCCCAACTCACATTATTATAAATAATATAATCCCATTAATTGATTAATGAATTGAACATATGAGTATAAACATAATGTATATGGCCTATTTAACTTCTGATTACACTCTCTCATAGAATACGACTCACATGTTATTATCTCTTATTTCTCACACTGAGTATAAATTTCATGGGAGTATAAGTCTTAATGCATTGTGACATTAGCCTAATAAAATTATGCCCATTAGGGTATTCCTAATCCATAATCCCCACTCAACCCTTCACCATTACCCCTTTCACAAAATAGATGTCCCTACCACATGAAGTGAAACTGCATAGTATTTCCCAGCCATCAAACCCTAATATGTGAAACTTGAACTATGTGGTATTTGATTCCTACTTAAATATGTTATGTAGGACACCTATTTGTTGTTGAACCCCAATATCATAAATTTATATCTCCTCATAAATCATATTACCAATGAAATCATGCCTCTAACCAATGGTACGTATTCCCTTTGAGTAATCACTAAATTTATCATTATTGGGACACATTCCCTTTGAAATAAACCCAGAGGGCTATCAATATGTGGGCCCCGTACTAACCATCACTAGGATTATTTCTCCAGGATGTATACTCTGTACGACTCTAAATTTTTAGATGTCTTCCTTGTGACATGACATAAAAATGTACGATGTGTTCTGTTAAGTGGCTTTGAACATTGGGGGTTCAAATTCATTTCACAAGGATATATAAAATCATTTTATATGGGAATGATCCCTAAACTATTAACACCCACTAACTCAATAGTTGGTGAAAAATCTATAAAGTCAAGCCATATGGATTTAAATCATAGGAAACCAAAACTAAAAATCATGTAATAATACGAACAAGTTGGATAACCTATGATACATATCGACAGTACCATCGATATAGAACCTATGATATATATAAATATTCAAATTTATGAAGAAACTATGAATCCTAAATGGTGTTCACTTTAACACATGGTTTTGATTATATTACTGGTGTTAGGTAACCAGTCTTGTATAGGGATTCCGGAAAGTTTCATGAACATGAATTGGATCTATAAGAGATGCGCGAAGTCGGAAATAGTCCCCATCCTAAAATGTTCTTATGAGCCCATCCTCCAATCCTCTCAAATATTTTCCACTACCAATAATAACTGGTAAAGTACCAATAACTACATTACTTTAGAAAGTAATCCCATACCAACTCAAAACATTACATTTGGGAAGCGTGTTAGAATTTTCAGTTTCCTTCAAAAATTATAAAGTTAAAACTAATACAAATATTTATCCATTAAAAATATTTAATCCATTAGAATATATCATCAACTAAACCAAAACAATGGTAAACCATAAATGAATCTTCAAAACCAAATTTTTTTTTTCTACATGAATTGTCCATCATTTTTGTTTTGCGTCTTTCACACTAACAAAAATGGTGAACCAAATGTGAATGATTTAACCAAGGAACCAATCGATTAGACATGCTCTTCATTATAATACCAAAAAATGTTTTTTCTTGTTTTTTTCATAGGAATTTTAGAAAACTTCCAAGACTTACCTTTAATCCATAGATAACAGAAGAAACTCATGAAGCATATTCCACAGCCGTTAATAGAACCATACATATTTCCATCAAAAGGGAGTTGTTTCCAATGTAGCATCAAAAAGTAGATGTTTAATTCTTTTATTAGGGATTCTATATTGACAATATGATCCCTAGATTATATAAAATACTGAAATATTGAATTTAATTAAGCTTTTAAGTCCTTCATACCAACGAAAAATCATGAGAAAGCTAGATGTTTCAAATGCCCCTTCCAACTGACTTGATAGCCTCCCCCGAGAATTGGAAATTTTTTCCATTATTATATTAGGGTGATCAAGAAACGCGTCTTTGAATTTTATACCACTTTGAAGAAACTTGAGAATGATGTATCCACCATATATCATTGTCTCTAGGAATGATAAAATCTAACTCTTTAGGGGTTTACTAAAGAGGACATTCATCAGATCCCAACCCTGATAACTCAATTCAGGGTTCCTAACGATGGATCATTCTTAGGGTGGAATATTTTAAATGGTAAGGAACTAGTTAATAACCTAGTTCCCACCATAAAATCCCGCAATACGTCCAGGTATAAACCCATAGGGTTGGTGGATATCCCAACTATTGAGGATGAATCCTGTTAATATACATTGATGGAAGTAAGGGAGAAATCATGTATTCCTTATCGCTTACATCAAGACCATCGGAATATCCTGATGGTAGAATAATTCTAGGAGTGATCCCATATTCCCAATTCAATTTAGGAATTTTTTTATAAAATTATGCTGATATATTAGGAGAAGTCACATATCCCTACTCAAACACTCTATATCTATCAATTTAACTTACCAAAAAATATGACTATATCAATATATTACAATAACATAAAAGGCACATGAACATATTCTTACACTCATTTATATAGTGTCTTATTTGAATATTTTGGTGGCCACTTAGAAGCGATAACATATTCTGTCTCATATTTATGAGTATCATTGAAATATTCTAGTATGGAACAAGGCCCATGATTATGAATATATTTATGAGACAACTGAAGATAGTCTACATATTCTTGAAATCAAATTAGGGAATGAAAATATTCTTTTCACAATTATTAATGAATTCATCTGATATATTATAATGAAAAATGGATAAAATGAATGGGCTTCTATTCCCCCTAAAATCATAGAAGGCCACTAATATATCTTAGCCATAATAGTAAAGAATCATGATCAACATATCCTAATGACCACCGAAGTTAGGTAGATTTTAATTACCTCTCTAATGGAGTATCTTCTCAATGCAATTCATATGTCACATAAGAGAGGGAACAAAACTCTTATCCCATTTTAGAGGATCTTTGGCATGTTCTGGTAAAGATTAAATTTTAGGATCAAACACATACTCCCATTAAAACTAGGGATTGATGACATATTCCAACAATCACCTCTGGCATGGCCTATATCTCCCCCAATGACTCAGATTCTCACTGATATACTCCATCAGTTACTCATTACCATATAGATATTCCTTTTGAAATAAAAAAATATTGTCTCCAAATTCTAAATCAAGATAAGGGGAAGGCTCATATCCATTATCAATCTAAAATATATAGTTGAAATATTCTGATAATGAATCAAGTATCACCATGGGGGGATCCAACTCAAGAGGGTCACTGTTAGAAACATTTACCCTCCAACAGACTAAGAGAGATCATCTAAAGGAATATACCATAGGATAAAACATATGGATAAGAAGTAGGCCCATATTTGTACCCTGATCAATAATAGTGTCCTTGAGGATATCCAATAATTTTTATGGCTATCAATGGATTTTTCAATCCCTCATAAAAAGAGGAATGAAATATTCACTGTAGAAGTCCTCCCCATGGTAATACAAAGGTTGATCTTTAGAATCCTCTCTATGGGTCTCTTCATGATTTTTATTGTGTAAATCCTCCCAAAATTCATATTATATATCAATAATAATGTTATACTTCGATCAAAATTTATCAAACTAAGCCTTTATATAGAGTGGTACTTGAAGAGTTGTGGTTAGCTACCAATGTCACCTAGTCATTAGATGACAATGATTCATTCCAATTGAGATTTCATCTGAAACAATAATATTCATATTTGAGTCCCTAAAATTATACACTAGAATATATTAACAAGAATATTTCATTTTTTCACAATTTACCAAGTGAATTGGAAGAAAAAATACCTATTTGTTCTAAACAAATGAAGGTATTCACCTCAAAAAATGAAGAAGATACCATATATAGGTGGAAGAAGCTAGTTGAAGGAAATAATCTAGTCATGTTCTATACCATGGACAATACTCAATATATACTTCCAAATGAGTGAATAATAGAACTATATCTACATTATAACTTATGGAATAACCTTTTCCATTTCAAATTAGGGCCTCTATCTTATGATGGGTACATTGACAAAGTCAAAATAGTCAGTCAGGTCTTCCAATCATTTTAAATTTTACACCTTCCTAATGTTATGTGCTCTAAAATATAAGACGAAACATGAGAATATCCATATTTATTGCCTCAATTATCTAATTAATCTCAACAATATAATCAAAGATACTCCACTGACTATACATATTAGAGGATAGTGAGATTATAGAGAATTAATTTTCAAATAACTTTCCACTAAATAGAATCCATCAGGGAAAGCATTATGCAATTTTACTGCATTAGGGAATATTTTTGGACTAAAAGGTGCATATTATAGTTGGATGGATCAATTAAATCATGATTTTCCCTAAATAAAAAACTAATTTATCAACAAAATAATACTATTGAATGGTTTTTACATTAGGCTTCCATAGAGGTTGATAGAACATTATACCTGATAAAATTAAGACTATCAACAATATGGTATCCCTCAGTGGTGAGAATATAACACAAAAAATGTTTATTTCATCCTGATCAAGCTCACATAAAATCATAGAAAGTCAATAGGGATTCTATTAGTGTAGTAATCCAAGATAATTCCGACCTTAATAGACTGGGGGACGTTTTATCATTTCTACCACTTCTTTGAAGCATGGGATAATCAAAACCCTAGAGATATGAGGATTTAATGGTGGAACAATCACGCCAAACCCACTTCGTAGGACTGGGGGAATTATTAACCCTAACCCTCCAATGAACTCAGTATTCTAATTATTGGAATTAGTTATGGAAGAGGCACCCTCTTAGTTTCTTTTAATACGTTATGCTTCATTACCATTAGTGACATGTTTGGTAAAGTCCACTGAAGAATCCCTTCAAATTGTAGTTTATAAATTTTTCACAAGAGAGAAAATCCAAGGAACGATGAAATCATGAAGGGTCCATAATAAAAACATGATTACAAAGAAGAAGAATAAAAATAGGACTCTAAGTAATACCTTAATAGGTACATAGTGAGATATTAATCCATATATAATTTATAGGTGATTGATGAAATGATCTTGAATATTAGATATTCTTTATTAAATTTCATCACCGCTAATTTTGATGATGAAATAGATCAGGATACCAACACTGAAGAATATGGTGAAGAAGTGTTGACCTAGAATAAAACCCACACCAAAGCATGTGAGGAGGGTGGTTAATTAGGAATAAAAGAAAAAGTCAGAAGATTGTAACTTATAATTTATAGTTACCATTTATAAAACTAGATTAGAAAAAATATAATTTTAAAAGTATGGATAAATCCCATGAATGTAAGGCCACAACCCTAGTTACCCAGAGTTGGTGCATTATTACATAACATTGTCATGATCACAAAAGATCAAGTCTTTAAAGACCAATTAGTTTAGTAGCCTTGGAATCACTAGATACTTTCATAAAGTTTACATTACATCATAAAATGAAAACTAAAACAAAATAGTATCCACAGTCCACACTCATATCCACTCATACTATCCCAGTAGATCATTCATAAAATACTTATTCACATCCTGGAAAAAGTAAAACATATAAAGGGGTGAGCTCATATGCTCAGTAAGGATAACAATATAGTGGAAACACTCATAAACAAGCATAAACATTTAAGGCAATGTATAACTAAAACAGGATCCTTTTAAACAAGAACTTTAGAATTATATGGCAGAAATAAAATGAAATAATGCAATTTACTTATTCCCATGAATATTATACCAGTCGAATAATCACATACAATATCAATAACCACTTTCATAATGATGGAATGTATAATACCAGACTATCATAACCCTATAGCCAAGGCCTTGTGCCAAGAATAAAAATAAGATTTTGTCAAGGCCTCGTGCCAAGACACTAGTTTGTCTAATGGGACCTACCGATTCATCAAGGAGCTATAGCGGGCTCCACCCGTCACTTATTAAGTCCAATGCATTCTTCATATGAACAAGTTTAAACATAACATAATCATTTTTATTAAAACTAGCATACGAAATGTCAATACTTGTTCCATAAACCATGAATGCTATAAAAATAACACATCCATAGTAAAACATATCACAAAACCTTCAATACAATATGGAAGTTTTTTATCATAATAAATCAACTTCAAATAAGCTTAAAATCCATTAAAGGATGTTGAAATAGATGAAATCAAAACTATTTGAGAGAAATATATCTTTTTTTTAAATCATTTAAAAGTCACATTATTATAAAATAAAACATTTACTTTGAACATATTCTTATAATCTTTTAAGGAAAGATTCAAATATTTTACAACGGTGGAATATAGCCGCAGTAGCTATATAAGTTAAAAAAAGATATTCTTACCTTAAGTTGTCGAAATGGTTAAAAAGGTCCTTGTTTGGAAAATGAAGTAAATATTCTTTTATAAACATCTTATAAAAAGTAAAATACGGGTATAAATTAATTTAACCAATATTCTGTAAAATAGAAATAATGTTTTGATATAAATTTTTATGAAACATGGATGTGGATGATAAGGAGGTCCTAGTAGATAATTACGTATAAACAACCTCGAATAATGAAGAGATTGTGAAATAAACCATTTCCTTGTACATTTACTTGGTTGAGGTTAGGTTAAAATCATTTATAATGGTGAAATAATTGTTATTAAATTATACAAGAATCATATACATTAATATCATATCATATATGATCTTTTAATATTGCTTTGTTAATAATATATTAGTATTATCGTCGTTTCGGGTGTTAACTTACTCGTTTTATTTTATATGTTTTGTTATATAAGACATCATTATTATGGATAGGTTGTTTCTTATTCATATCCATAATGATATCAAGTCCTTAAAAATTATTTTTAATCATCAAATGAGAATAATACTTGAATGGATATGATGGAGAATGAATCTCATCACGTTGGTGAAGATGGTAGTCCGTACGTACGCACAAACGATAATATCATTCTTTGGATATTAAAATAATATATAATTGGATGGTATATCATATTTAAGGAATCATTATAATGTTATATCGATTATTTACATGAATTATACATCATTATTATACCCATCCAAATAATAATGTATTGAATAACAATTACACCACGACGTGGGGACGGTAGGCCGTACGTACACATGTATAGTGACATGTCATTAAAAGGATGGATAGAATACTGAATATGGTTGTACCATATTTATAATAACATCACTGTACATAGAAGATACTGGATTTATTATTTTATAATGTAAATAACAAATAACGAAGAAGTTGAAGAAGAAAGGAACTTGAAAGAGCATGGTGAAAACATTACCTCTTCTTCAGGTTCTTTCTTTTGATTTGATCAAAAAGGATCGTTAGGTTGGATTTCTAATCAAAATAAGGCCTCTTGGTTGAAGTTATTTAATTTTAGAGAATAATTGGGAAGGTTTAGGAAGAACCAAAAGGCGTTGAACATGTGAAGAATTGGTTTTAAGTGGTGTTCTTTTATAAGGGGGAGGAGGGGCTCTTTAGGATAAACTTAAAGTATTAATTTATAATAAATTAATATTCAGTTTCTAATGGATCCAAAGTGGATTATTAATAGTATAAGGTGAGTATGGATCTCAATAATTTCAACCAATATATTTCAGACAGGTTTGGGTCATTATATTAACCTTATCTTTTAGTTTTAACTTTTAATTAATTAGTTTGACATTTACCATGTCACTTTGTATTTTTATATTATATAGTTAATAAACTTACTATATACATCCAAGAGACCCCCAAGTGGTCCCTTAGTAATACAAATATCATGATATAAGTCATTTGAAAGAATCATAGTTTTTAGGGATAGAATATCAATTAATAATTTAATATTTGTTTTAAAAACTCATTTATGTCAATTTTGACACTATTCAATAATTGATTTTTGATAAAGTCTTCAAAACATTATTAATTAAAATAAAATTAATTTAAGAAATAATAACATGTAATATTAACCAATAAATTTTTTGGATGGCATCAAAACATTCAAATTATATTTATATTAACTTTTATAATACCAATTATTTGATTCTTTCATTAATAAGGAAAATAGTGCATCATTATTGTGTCATTAGTAAATTTAATTATTAAATGTCTAAAAATTATAAATAAAATACTATTATGTAGGAAGTATTCTTATATTTCTAATGAATATTTATAGTTGAATATATAACATGTATAACCAGAGGTAAAAATTGTTTTGCTAAAAGATATATGCTTATGTAATTTTTGTATTTACTTTAACTTAATTAATATAAAGTGTCCTTATCACCTAGAAGTGGATCTATGGGGTCCCAAAATTGACCCATAGATGCCCATGGTCGGAAATGTATCATAAAATAAGGTTCGGACACGTTTTAAGGTAATTTATTAATATTATAATATTATTATTTTACCCTTATTTACCGGATTTACCTTTCAACCATGGTAAATAAAATATTTACAGAAATAATTATTCAAAATGTCTAAAAATAAAAGATACCTATTTACACAATTTTGAAATATTTATTCCAAATATGGAATCCATTTATACAAATTAAAAACACAAAAGTGGTAGAAATTAATTTAAAATCAATTCCCCTTGTTAAAACAAAAAGCGTGTTTTTAATAGATAATGATAATCAAAATATTGACACTTGTTTATGTCCGGTTTAATTGTGAAATAATTTCCAATGACCAAAATTCTATTAAATGGTAGAAATAAATTCTAAATATACTTAAAATAACTCAAATTCATAATTTATCACTATTAATTATTTTGATTAAAAATGTTGTTTTTAATTAAAATTTAGTAATTTTCAATATTTATCAAAATATAAAAGTTATCCAAAAAGTACCAAAATTTCACCCTAGGCTAATTTCAATATTCTTAATCCAAAAATGAAGTCCATTTTGAGATATAAAATTTATAAAATTTCAAAATGTGGGTATTACTATTCATAACGGCTACTTTGAATGGTCGCAGTGTGTTAGAATCTCGAAGTTGCGTACAACACACGCTAAAGTATTATTCAAAGAGAATCGTATGATGGAAGCTTGGGGTGTTACATTCTCTACTATTTCCAATAATTTCGTCCTCGATATTTCTAGAATAATACCGCATGAAAAGACTCAGGTGGTTCTTCATCATAAGTTCCTCGGGTTCCCATGTTGCCTCTTCCATCTTATGGTTTCTCCATAAATATTTTACCAGATGAGTCGTCCAGTTTCTTAGCACCTTCCCTCTTGTATCAAGAATCTTGACAGGCTCTTCAAAATAAGATAGATCGGGTTCCAGTTCTACTTCCTCATAGGTGAGTACATGCGTTGGATCAGGCATGTATTTTCTCAATAGTGATACGTGGAACACATCATGAACTTTGGAGAGACTTGGCGGCATTGCCAAATGATAAGCTACAAACCCAATTTGTTCTAGAATTTCAAAAGGTCTGATGTACCTGGGACATAATTTACCTTTCTTACCAAAATGTATAACTCCCTTCCATGGAGATACATTCAAGAAAACACGATCTCCTTCTTGAAATTCCAAATCTTTCTTTTGGTTATCGACATAGCTCTTCTGCCTTCTTTGAGCTGATTTGATGTGGTTTTGGATTACCTTCACCTTTTCCATCATTTCCTCCACCAATTCTGGGCCTAAGAGTTTTCTTTCACAAACATCATCCCAACATGTTGGTTTGCGACATCTCTTTACATATAAAACTTCATATGGTGCCATCTGAATACGCGAATGAAAGCTATTGTTATTGGAAAATTATACGAGAGGTAAATATTGATCCCACATACCCTGAAATTCAAGTGATCATGATATAAACATGTCTTCTACGGTTTAAATAGTCCATTATTATTGTCCATCTGTTTGATGGTGGTAGGCAATTCTCAAACAAAGTTCATTATCCAAGGCCTTTTGAAGACTTTTAAGGAATCTTGAAGTAAAATGAGGATCATGATCAGAAACAATCGATAGGGGTACTCCATGAAGTCTCACAACTTCATTATTATATAGTCTTGATAGACGTTCAAATGGTAAATCATCTCTTATAGCAAGAAAATGTGTTGACTTGGTAAGAAGATAAATAATTACCCATATTGCATCGTTCTTTCTATGAGTCTTTGGTAGCCCCGTGACGAAGGCCATCGTAATATTATCCCATTTCCACATAGGTATGGGAAGAGGTTGCAATACTCCACCAGGATGTTGCCTTCCAGCTTTCACTTGTTGAAAAACCATACATCATGACACAAAATCAGCAATCTCCCTCTTCATGTTGTCCCACAACAAATGTTCCTTCAAATCGCGTTACATTTTGGTGATCCCATGGTGTATAGAGAAATTGGAACTATAAGTATCATCCAATAATTCCCTTTTTAGATCAGGTATATCGAGAACACAAGGTCTCTTCTAAAATTTCAAAATTCCATCTTCATACAAAAATTCTCTCAATCTCCCATCATACACTTCTTTAATCTTCTTTTGAAACTCATCATCACTAGTTTGAGAACTCTTTATCTTTTCTAGTAAAGATGGTTTGGCAACCATTTGAAAAAGTATTGTTGTTTCACCTTCCATGGTGATTTCTATATCTATCTTCACTAGATCCATGAAAATAGGATCCCTTTTAATTCTCATCATGTTCAAAACTCCATGATCCTTTCTTCTCAAAGCATCTACCACCTTAGTTTCCTCCCCGGGTGGTAGTATATCGTGCAATCATAATCCTTGAGTATTTCAATCCATTTACTTTGTCTCATGTTGGGTTCTTTCTATGAGAAAATATACTTCAAACTCTTCTGATTAGTATATATCTCACATTTTCACCATTGAGATAATGTCTCCATATCTTCAAATAAAATATTACAGCAGCTAACTCAAGATCATGTGTTGGATAGTTTTTCTCATGAATTTTTAGCTGTCGTGATACAAAGGCAATAACCCTATCATTCTGCATAAGGACAAAACCAAGTCCTTTCTTAGATGTATCACTATAAATAATGAACCCATCATTCCCCGATGGTAGATTCAATATAAGGGCATTGACTAATCTTATATCCAGTTATTCAAAACATTCTTCATACTCTTTTGTCTAAAAAAGTTTAACCCCTTTACGTCTGAGCTTCGTTAATGGGTTAGCCAATCGGGAAAAATTCTAGACAAAATGTCGATAATAACTGACTAAACCAACAAAACTGCGTACATCAGTTATACTCATCAGTGTTGTCCATTCTTGGATTGTCTTGGTCTTAGAAGGATCAACATAGATTCCATATTTGGAGACAATATGGCCAAGAAAAGAAATCTTTTGAAGCCAAAATTCACACTTGCTAAACTTCCCATATAATTCATGTCTTCTAAGAGTCTTCAGGATAATGCGCAAGTGATTTTCCTGATCTTCATAGATTTTGGAGTATACCATGATATCATGAATAAATACCACTACAAAATCATCTAGATATTCCTTGAAAACTCTGTTCATTATATCCATGAAGATAGAGGGTGCATTAGTCAATCTAAAATGAATTACTGTAAACTCGTAATCCCTGTACGTGGTTTGAAATGCTGTCTTCAGAATGTATTCCTTCTTCACACACAACTAATGGTATCCAGATCAAAGTTCAATATTTGAAAAGTATTGAGCTCTATGCAGTTGGTCAAATAAATCATCAATGCAAGGTAGGGGATAATTGTTCTTTATTGTTATAGGATTGATTTCTCTTTAGTTGATACATAACCTCATAGATCCACATTTTTTCTTAACAATAAGGATAGGGGATCCCCATGGAGAAACAATTGGGCAAATAAATCCTTTATTACTCAATTCCTCTAGTTTTTTCTTTAGTTCAACTAATTCCATAGTACACATTCTATAAGGGGTCTTCGATAAAGGCCTTGAACCAGGAATTAAATCAATGGAAAACTCAATTTCTCGTTCTGGAGGATGTCCAGGTAGATCATCCGGAAACACATCTACATATTATGTAACAATAGGTACATCCTCTATTTGAACATTTCTTTCCTCACCCACAATTATTTCATTATATTCCTCCCTGATAATTGAGTTTAGTTGAGCTACTAGGGGTGGATCTAGATAAGAATTAGGTGGCGATGATTCTTCTCTAAAGATAATGTGTTCTTTATCATCATCATCTAAAATAGTAAATTCCTTATTCTTACAATAAATCATCACATCGTGGTCAAAAATCCAATCCATACCGAGGATTTTATCAAATTCAATCATGGGTATGATGATGAGATCAGCAGATAAAAAACATTTATGCGCTCTAATGGGGACTAATTCACAAAACTTTGTTTCAATGATACTTTCCTTAGGAGTTTTAACTGACAAATCCCTTGTGAAATCAAATTGGAAATATCTAATTTTCTTAGAAAACTGGGAGGATATGAAACAATGCGATGATTCAGAATAAAATAATGCATTTGCTAAACTTGAGGAAACCATTAAATTACCTACCACCACGTCTTTCAAAGCTTCTACATCAGTAGTAGTGATAGCATAAGACCAGCCTTGATCCCTTGGATTTTTCTAAGGTAAATTTCCCTGAATCTTAGGACATTCATTTTCCTAATTCCCCATTTCTCTACAATTATAGAATTCCACATTGATAGCAACTATAGTTCCCTTGAAATCATGAGCTTGGTGTCCTTTTTCACCACACTTCTAACAGACTCTCATTCCTTTCAAGCAAGTACCAGGGTGTCTCTTCCCACATTTTATTGAAGAATTGATAATTCCAATTTTCCCTTCTTCCCCTTATTTCCATTTCCAGGGTGATCAACAGATCTCTTCTTCTCTTGCTTTTCTTTAAAGTCGTATGACTTAGAGAATTTTTTTCAGTCTTTATAGCACATGAGCCAATGTCTTCGTACGACGAGAAAGATTGTGAGACTAATGCTCAAGGAAGAAATGGATTTAACCCATCAAATTAACAATCAATCTTACTCCTTGGGTTATGTATATAATATGCTGCATGCCTCGCTAACCTTGTAATGCTAGCTTCATACTTTGCGAAATTCTCATCCTCCTTTTATCTCAGACTTAGAAAGTGCCTTTCCATATCTTCTCAATGGTCATGAGGAATGTATTTTTATAAGAAAAGCTCTTTGAAATCCCTCAATTACATATTTTATACTTCATCATCTTCATTTGTGTTTTGAATCAAGGACCACCACTGGTCAACATCTCCAGTGAGCCGGTAAACTGCCATGATAACTTTTTCTCTTTCACTACTCCCCAAGGCGTGGAATATTTTCTCTAAAGAATTTATAAATTTCTCAGCTACTAATGGATTTTTTATCCCATTTAATGTTGGTGGTTATTGCCTCATGATGCAATCTAACATTGATCCTCCATGCTATAGATCAGGATGCTCCATACGGGTAAGGTTATTATTCATAACCTGAGTGAGTTTTCCAAGTATGGTGATTAGATGATCGACACCAGTTGTATCCCCAGCTTCACTATAATTATCTTGAGCAGGAGGTAAATCCCTACATGGAGTGTGTGAATTGATACGGTTTCCATTCCTTCCACTAGGTGCCATTTCTAAATAATGGCATAAACTAGATCAGTTTATGAATCAAAATACATAATTCTATACTTGTAAAACACTTAACATAAATTGAACTATTTATGGATATAATCCATAATCATAAAAAAAAATTTCTTTGAGGATGTATATACTCATAAACCCTTCATAATGTTTTGTAAAGAAAATGAGAATTATCCTATGCATATCCCCAGGAGTGTCGTAACAAAGATTGCAGCAAGGCCCATTTCCGTGAACTAGTTCTCATTCGAGTCTAGCTCAAAGCGGTGTTTTCAGGTTTTACCCCTAGGTACATATGTGCCAGAACTGCCTCTACCAGTTCGTATCCAGATGGGGATGTATTTCTCGGAAAACTCACAAAATCTCTACAATACCAAAATTCTAGGAAGTTATTCTATACTATTCCTCAAATCACATCTTAGGTCTATGTGGTCTAATCAGAGTTTATCAAAATATATCTCCCAAGGGTTGTACCAAACTTCCTCTGATACCAACTATAATGCCTCGAACCTAGTTACCCAGAGTCGGTGCATTATTACATAACATTGGCTTGATCACAAAAGATCTAGTCTCGAAAGACTGATTAGTTTAGTAGAATTGGAGTCACTAGATACATTCATAAAGTTTACATTACATCATAAAATGAAAACTAAAAAAACATACTCTCCATAGTCCACACTCATATCCCCTTATACTATCCCAGCAGGTCATTCATAAAATACTTCTTCACATCCTGGGAAAAATAAAACATTGAAAGGGGTGAGCTCAGATGCCGAGTAAGGATAACAATGTAGTAGAAAATTTCATAAAAAACATAAACATTTAAGGAAATGTATAACTATAGTAAAAGCCTTTTAAACATGAATTTCTGCATAATATGGGAAAAATAAAATGTATTAATTCAATTTACGTAGTCTCATGGATATTATACAAGTCGAATAATCACATGCAATATCAATAACCACTTTCATAATGATGGAATGCATAATTCCAGACTATCATAACCATGTATCCAAGGCCTCGTTCCAAGAATACAAATAATATTTTGTCAAGGCCTCGTGCCAAGACACTAGTTTGTCTCATGAGACCTACCGATTCATCGAGGAGCTATAATGGGCTCCACCTGTCACTTATTAAGTCTAATGCATTCCTCATATGAATAGGTTTAAACATAACATAAACATTCGTATTAAAAATATCATACGAAATGTCAATACTTTCAACATAAACCATGAATGGTATAGAAATAACACATCCACAGTCAAACATATCACAAAACCTTCAATACAATATGGAATTTTTGTATCATAATAAATCAACTTCAAATAAACATAAAATCCATCAAAGGATGTTGACATAGATGAAATCAAAAATATTTGAGAGAAATATCCCTTTTTTTAAATCATTTAAAAGTAAAATTAATATAAATGAAAACATTTATGTTGAAAATATTCTTATAATCCTATAAGGGAAGCTTCAAATATTTTACAATGGTGGAAGATAGCCGCAACCGCCGTATAACTTAAAAAAAGACATTCTTACCATAATTTTTTTAAAATGTTAAAAAGGTCATTGTTTGGAAAATGACGTAAAGATTCCTTTATAAACTTCTTATAAAAATTCAAACAAGGGTATAAATGACATTAACCCATATTATGTAAAATAGTACGAATGTTTTGAAATACATTTTTAAGAATCATGGATGTGGATGATAAAGAGGTCCTAGTAGATAATTACGTATAAACAACCTTGGATAATGGGAAAATTGTGAAATAAACCCTTACCTTGTACCTTTACTTAGTTGAGGGTAGGTTAACCCCTATATAATGGTGAAATAATTGTTATTAAATTATAAAATAATCATATACATTAATATGATATCATATATTATTTTTTAACATTACTTTGTTAATAATATCTTAGTATTATGGTCTTTTCGGGTGTAAACTTACTCATTTTCTTTTATATGTTTTGTTACATAATCTGTGTTTTTTATGGATATGTTTTATCTTCTTTCATATCTAGAATGATATCAAGTCCTTTAATTTTTTTTAATCATCAAATGAGAATAAGACTTGAATGGATACAATGGAGAATGAATCTCATCGCGTTCGTGGAGATGGTAGTCCGTACGTACGCACGAGCAATAATATCCTTATTTTGATATTAAAATAATATATAATTGGATGGTATATCATATATACAGAATTATTATAATGTTAAATTTATTATTTACATGAATTACACATCATTATTATACCCATCCGAATAATAATGTATTGAATAACAATTACACCACGACATGGAGACGGTAGGTCGTACGTACGAACATATGGTGACATGTCATTCAAAGGATGGATAGAATACTGAATATGGTTGTACCATATTTATAATAACATCACAGTATATATAAGATACTAGAGTTATTATTTTATAATGGAAATAACAAAGAAAGAATAAGTTGAAGAGGAAAGGAACCTGAAAGAGGGTGGTGTAAACATTACCTCTTATTCGGGTTCTTCCTTTTGATTTGATCAAAGGGCTCCTTAGGTTGGATTTATAATCAAACTAAGGCCTCTGTGTTAAAGTGAGGGAAGTTGAGAGAATAATTGGGCATGGTTTGGCCGAACCAGAAGGCTATTATGGTGTGAATAATTGGTTAGAAGTGGTGTCCTTTTATAAGGGGGAGGAGGGGCTCTTTAGGAAAAACTTAAAGTATTAATTTATAATAAATTCATATTTGGATTCTAATGCCTCGAAATTAGATTATTCAAAGTCTAAGGTGGGTTTGGGTAAAAATCCTTTCAACCAATAGATTTTATATAGGTTTGGGTCATTATATTAACCTTATCCTTTAGTTTTAAGTCTTAGTTAATTAGTTTGGCATCCACCATGTCACTTTGTATTTTTATATTATATAGTTAATAAACATACTATATACATCGAAGAGACCCCAAAGTGGTCCATTAATGATACAACTATCATTATATAAGCCGTTTTTCTGAACCCTAGATTTTTAGGAAAAGAATATCAATTAATAATAAAATTTTAGATTTAAAAACTCATTTATGTCAATTTTGACACTATCCAATAATTGATTTTTGTTAAAGTCTTATAAACTTTATTAATTCTAATAAAATTTATTTAAGAAATACTAACATGTAATATTAACCAATAAAATCTGTGGATGGCCTCAAAAAATTCAAATTATATTTATTTTAACATTTATAATAGCAATTATTTGATTCTTTAATTAATAAGGAAAATACTGCATCATTATTGTGTCATAAGTAAATTTAACTATTAAATGTCTAAAAATTATAAATAAAAAATCATTATTTAGGAAAAAAATTTAGATTTATAATGAATATTTATCGTTGAATATATAACATGTATAACCCTACGTAAAAATTGTTTTGCTAAAGGATATATGCTAATGTCATTTTTGTATTTACATTAACTTAATTAATATAAAGTGTCCTTATTACCTACAAGTGGCCCCATGGGGTCCCAAAATTGACCCAAAGGTGACCATGGTAGGACTTGTATCATCCAATAATGTTCGGAAACGATTTAGGGTAATTTATTATTATTATAATATTATTGTTTTACCACTATTTACCAGATTTACCCTTTAACCATGGCAAATAAAGTATTTACTGAAATAATTATTCAAATGGTGTAAAAATAAATGTTAACTATTTACAAAATTTGGAAATACTTATTCCAAATATGGAATATATTTTTCCCAATTAAAAACATAGAAGTGGAAAAATTTAATTTAATATTAATTCCCGTTGTTAAAACAAAAAGCGTGTTTTTTAGAGATAATAACTATCAAAAGATTGACACTTGTTTATTTTCGGTTTAATTGTGAAATTATGCATAATGAACAAAATTGTATTAAATGGGTAAAATATATTCTAAATATATTTTAAAACCACTCAAATTCATAATTTATTACTATTAATTATTTCGAATAAAAAAGTTGCTTTTAATTAAAATTCAGTAATTTTCACTATTCATCAAAATATAAAACTTATCCAAAAAGTACCAAAATTTCACCCTAGGCTAATTTTGATATTCCAAATCCAAAAAGGAAGTCCATTTTGAGAGATAAAATTTATAAAATTTCAATAAGTGAGTATTATTATTCATAACGGCTACGTTGATTGGTCGCGGTGTGTTAGAATCTCAAAGTTGCATACAATACACACTACTCTATTATTCCTAGAGAATCGTACCGTGGAAGCTTGGGTGTTACAATGAATCACCTAAATAAAATAAAACATTATCCCTGGAGGATGAATTAATCGAATATGAGTTTGAATTAGAAAAAACAAGTTTTCTTAATATTTAAATACTTAATGTTAATATCTTTATTGAGTGGAACTATTAGGCCGAGGTGAATATTCTATAGCCAATAAATCATATCCAATATGAAGGGATGGTCCAAACTAAAAGGAAAAAAAAATGATCCACCCCATTGGCCTCACTCACAAACCACTGGTATTCTTAAATATAATGACTGTTGATGAGAAATCGTTTGCTTCACTTAAAAATTGTTTACCCTTATCTAGATAGAGTCATATGGGATCAACATGAGTTGTATATAAATTAATAATGTCTCCATTCTAGCTGGGTGAGGCTTTTCTTGTGTAAGCTTCATCTGAGATGATATTCACCCCATATTTTCTTTATTCCATCCAGTCTCATGTTACTCAATTGGAACTGATAAAAGGGAGGAATTCACCAGTACATATGATTGGAATACTTACCTTAAATGGTTGGATGATACCCCTCATCCACCTAATTCTTATAATATATATTTTCAAACATTAAATATAAATGGGGTCCCAATGTATCATTTGAAGCACTTCATGTCCTACTGTGGCCCAATGGTGGAAACATTGGAGTAACAAGCGCTGACTGAGCCCAAATGTTTTTTTGAGAACTCTAGAAGTCCCAAACTATATATGGTCAAAATATTTCTAGCCAGATTTTTGGAAAATTGGAAAAATTGTATCATAAATTCCTCCTATAATTTGGCTCCTTGGTAAGGAAAATATTGATCCTTGACCTATAAAACTACAAGTAACATAAAAATGACAAATTCATGAATTTAATTACAAGATATAAATGCCACACATAATTCAAATACATGAATCTGTTATAATATAATATACTATAGATAGGTATACATAACCTATAGTATGAGTTCAAAAACCATCTCATCCCATTAAAATATCCCAGTTTGTTTAGGGAGTTAGTATGAATGACCTAGTATTAAAAATATATCATTTACCTCACCAAGGATAAAACCTAACCAATACAAAAAAATAAGGAAAAAAGTATTGAAAACCTAGAAGCTATAATCATCATTCTTATGTCTACTCTATTAGTGGAACGAAAATTGGATATCTCTGATTCTAAAAGAACTGATGATGTAACTATTTATGAAAGGATTCAATCTATTCCTTCATATAGGGTGATCAATAGGCTGGGGGAACAATAATTGAAGGGTATACTATAATGAACTTCAGGAAGATGAATTGAGGATTAGTGAACAACTATTGAAAAAGTTAAATATGTTGTTACTACTTTGGGGTTTTCCTTGTTTTCTCATACACAGCTTGACAAGTATATTTTGCATGATTTCAATAAAAGAATCTCAACCTCCATATTTATAAAAAAATGTGCTAAATAATATAGAAATTGATATTCCAAAACCTATAATTTTTAAAACAATGTTTCTATGTCACCACCTTTTCCACATGTTGAGAGGCTTCTGGGATTGTAACAACTATATGGCTTGTAGCATTTACTAAATACTTTTCTATAGAAAGACTCAACATAAATTCCAATTCATGATATCTTTTTTTTATGTTGTTTTTAAGTATAAAAAAGGATGAATAGATAGTAAAATTCATAATTCCATAATTTTAGTAACATGTGTTAGATCTTGGGTAGATTCATTGGTAGTTTATCCAATGTATTTTGGGATATAAGATTTTGAATACATTTCCATATAAGCTAGAGATTATCCTAGTGAGACTGAATAGCCTACTATTCAAACTCAAATTTTATCTCTAATGGAGAGGTATACTAAGATTCCAATTCAACTAAATAAGGACTAAATTCAATAGTCTTCTACTGGACCATCACTGAGTCGGCAACCATCACCATTTTCTATGTTTTTGAGACAGTTGTATCTTGAGTCTCTATAAATCATAACAGAGCTATCCAAATAAAATATTTACTTCTTATTAGTTATGGAAATAAAAAATTAATAAATATTGAGATGTATGAATCCTCACCATTTAATTAAGGGATACTATCCCCATCAACACTTATCTCTTCATTAGAAATGATAGTAGGAATGTTTCCAAGTGAAAATGTTTCCTCCGTTGGAACTATCAATCCATACAATACTCATTATATTCAGTCATGATGAATATAAATAAGCATGGATTCAAGGTGAACAATAGTTAGCATAATCCACATGAATGTTTCCAATTTTAGGGCTACATTCCTTCTAATAATAACATGAAAAAGTTAATAAGATGTTAACTAAAACAGAAAGTTGGAACATAAATATCCATTAGGTCATCCACTGACCATAGAAACACATCAAAAATATACATCGTGTTTTAATTAGAAGTTGGTTATTAAATTTAATGATAACGACCTCCAAATTCTCCCAGATATATTCCCTATATAAGAGTCTCCACTAAGTTTGGATCATATGCTCTTGGGGAATGAGTTCCTCAGGGTCTGGGATCCCATAGGTATTTTCCACCAGTCTTGGATCCACAAGAGTGATTTCCAAGGATTCTTCAAGGTAACCCATTACCTTTAGCACTGATTTCCATTATAACCACAAAAACACCTCTCATGAGTGTAGTGGTTGCATAATCTTGGGTATGTGATGTTTTTCACCCATTTGAATGTACTTAGTCATTATAAATATCAATGTGTTAGTACAATGATTCAAAATCAAATTAAAAAATGATTTAACCAATATAATCAAAAATACAACCTAAATTAATATGGATTTCCATTTCACTCTCATTATTACATTTTATAAATATATATAAGGATATAATTGTTAAAGGATTATTGGAATATGGTGGTAAACAAACCCTTGTGGAATTGGATGCCAATGAATAAATTAATTTTTTTAGATTGGGAGGACCAACCTTATTAACCTTAGAATCCAGATTAGTAGCTACACTTATCACCATGAATCAATATAAGTATTATAGAGAAGGAACAAGTGGACGATCCACTTTATAGTTATAAAATAGTCAATTTTGTTATCAAATTGAAAAAATATATCATGGAATAAAAAATAAAGGATCTGTAATTCATTTTATGAGGGTGTACATTGTCTGGTGTCCAATTCTTTTGTTGAACCCACTTCGGGCCCCCACAATCTTTTCTTCTCACCTCAAATAATAGACCATTCCTTGAGTATAATGAATTGTGATATCAAGATCCCCAATATAAGTATTTACTTCAATAGAACGATCTTCCCAAAATAAGTTCATGGGTGGTGATACAAACCGAATACCGATAAGATCTATCTGTCAATAAATCTATATATCTCTTTATCTATATATTTTGAACATAATAATAGGCCTACTTAGATAGAATGATGCCACTCTATGAGTCCCATTACATCTAGGCCACCGATAATTTTGTGTCAGAAGGAACACACAGCTAAGAAGTTATCCTGTGCTAAGTGATTTCCCCGATTTTAAATTAGTATGTGTCCATATTCCTTGTAAGTTTTCTCGATATATGAATAGTCCATTTCCTAGGTATATAGGGAACACAAATTTTTCTAGGATAAAATCTTCTTCTAGGCCTCTCCACTTCTCCAATTATTCCCCTTCTTGATCAACTTAAATCATTTATTATACCTTTTATTAATCCATGATATTATCTTATTATCGAACATGATATAACCATATCCAAATATGAGAATAATCTTTCATGAGCCCAATGTTGGTGTCATTGGGTGGAAGGATATAGCATTCTCAGCCTAATTTACTAATTAATAGTAATATTTTAGGTCTATAAGGCCTCCAAAGTACCTCACCATATTCTAGAGACATCTAACTAGAAGTGATGGTCTGTGAGGATAATATGGGGAAACTATAACATTTTAATCTGAGTTAAAATAATGGAAAAATAAATGAACCATCATACAACCAAATAAGGTACAACTGACATCACAAGAAGTCCTATATAATATCAAAAACCATGAACTAAAACAATGAAGTTTTTCACAATTGGGGTCTGTAATGTATACTAATCAGTCATATATACCGAAATAAAATTTTAAAAATATAAAAAGATCAAAAAACTAAATGATTCCCCATAATGGTCTAAGTACCAGCCTCGTCCCCATCTCTAATGTTACATCCCAACCAAATAATAAAATGTCTTTCATAGAGAAATTTCACTTTACCTGACCAACATCCATGAAGTCTACTCAGTTACTAATGAAAACCTGAGCAGGGTGTGAGTAAAAATTAGTAGGCCACCGCTAATGGTGTCTAAAATCACATCCACTCTGATTATATACTATGCATTAAAATCTGTGATATAAAATAAAGGAATAAATGTAACTAAATAATGAAACCCTTGTCGAACCTTGGGATCCATGGTTATAACCAGGTTTACCATACCCACTTCAGAAAGTTTAAAAATCATCTAAAAAAAATGTTTTAGTAATAAGTTCATGTCGAATCCAAGGATCAACTTCAAGTACGTGAAAATAAATATACCAAAAACTAATCCACAAATCATCATCCATGTAATTCCATTATTTATTTGTTCATGTACTAATCCATAGGCACTCACATGGAATTTTGAATAACAACATCTTGTACCAAAATGAAAGGGGTCAATCATGGTGTTCTCTTTTGTTAGGGCTCAAATTGAATATATATAGATCATTGGTGGAATTCATAATCATTTGATCTCAATGTGAATCCATGGAACTCATCCATATAATTATCAATTATTTTTTATCCCATAAGAACCAATTATATCATCAATAAAATTCCCATATTTTATAACTTTATCAATAAAATCATTTAATTTCACCAATCTCGATGATGAATCTATAAAATATATCTATGAAATTCCAAATTCATTAAAAATTTAATTTATAAACTAATTGAATTTAAAATTAAATGGTATTTCAATCACCAATAACCCGTTTCCTCTCAATAATTAAGGAAACACATACCTTTTAAATCAATTTAAAACCCTTAAAAAGAGTTATATATTTAATATAATTACCGCTTCCTAGAATACATTTTAGGGACCCTAAGGTCACTCATTCAATTAACCAATATATAACACAAGACACAGTCACTACATTGGTGAAAAAAGTATTAATCTATAAGGGAAACTAATAGACTAATCATAGAATTATGAGGTTACAATCACTTGTTATGATCCAGATGATAATTCGATTATATTTTTTGATCACATGCTCTACAAACCGGCAGGTCTGTATACATCACATACTTTTTAAAATATCATGTCATTATAGGATAGATCAAATTCCACCTACCATAGCCACAAAAGAGTCAAATTACCCAAAATCTGCCTTTGAATTGAGCTAAAGTAAAAAATTGAGAAATTAGAAAAAATAATTGAAAAAAAGAGAATATTATATATAAATAGAGAGAGACCTTGAGAAAAAATAATAAATTGAAACGATGAGGAAACAAACTATTTGTCTAAAAAAAATTGAATCACACAAAACAGAAAAAGGAAACAACCCCTAGATGAAAGAGATTCACCAAATCAACAAGGAGAAGGAGAAGAGGTGTAGGGGATGAATATAGTTGATATGGGGAGACAAAAGTAATAGTTAAAAAAATGAGGATTTACCATAGTGAAATTACTATGCTATTCCCAATTAAAAGCTACCCAGGGAGTCAACGGCTAGCCACTGACCCATCACTAGCAAGAAAGTGGGCGAATCATCCAACTAGGGATTCTGGATAGCGTACTCATTGGTTGGAATCTCCTCACCAGTGAGATTATTGACTTACTACAACATAAACAACTGTAGATTTGGTCCTCCTTCAAAATTCCCATCCCTATACCCTAAAATACTCATAATAACCCTCCTAACTCTCATAACCATATGAAAGAAAGGTTAATAACTGAATATTTCAGTAAATAAACTTATATTTGAAAGGATCATACCTTAATGAAGGGCGTGAAATTACAACCTCCCCCTACATATAACAAATCACCTTTGAGCTACACTCTGAGCATCACTATCCTCATCGAAAAATAAATCTGACCACTGAGTCTATATGTTTAACTCTCTCTACGACATATCCTCTTAAACCCACATGTACGTCCATCACAAATATACTAGAGGAATATTATTTCCATGGATTTTCTTCTCACTACGATTCACCACATAAATCAAATGCTCCATAAAGGATGCTTCGACCTTAATCATGATATCATCACTATAAATTAAGTGAGATGGATCAGGAATATTACTTCAAATAAAATATACATGAAACACATCAAGTATTTCATTGAATGTATATAGGAGAGATAGACTATATTCCATTGATGGATAACCTCTACAGTATCACATGACCCCACATACCGAGGTTTCAACTTCCATTGCCTTTGAATAAAACAGTGTCCAAATCTCAAAACCACTCATAGGATCACCAAGACACCCACATGAGACTATAGACGTCCACTCCACAGATCCATAAATGAACTATTTCTACATTTATTAGTCTCTATATGATTCTGAACTAGATTAACATTCTCAGATGTCTCCTATATGAGTCTCCACCCAATAATCACTACCTCGCAATCCTCTATCAAAAAAAGGAGAATTACATGGTCTGTCATATATATAATTATATATTTACATCTATATATTAATAACCACATCCCATTAAAGATATCACAATGCATTGAGAGAGATAATGACCCTTGAGTCCCACCTCCAGTAGGCTCCAAGTTGGTGAGTTCCACTGAGGATATAAAAATCTATTGAAATGGGAGGTATTATCCCATATAATAATGTATGATTTGGAGATAAGATGAATCATCAAAAAAATATACATGGAATTATATAAAAAAACAAAACTAGAAAATATTATAATTCTTGAATGAATATATATGATACAGGTAAAAGTATCCACTGTAAATACCAAAAAAAACAAAGCTACAGTAGAGACATAAAAATTATCCCAATGACTGATCTATTAATATCAATCATGGTCCATGAAGTCCTCTAGAAAAGTTTGAAATTTTTTTATATGTTGGGAGAGATTAAAAATATAGTTAGTATGAAAAATAAAGTCTCTCATGCACATGTGAAAATTGAATACTAATTCACCTGTGAGAAAATATTAGAACCGAACAGGACCTACACAAGAATAGTAACAAAACCCATCCTCACCTTGACCCACTCACCAAATAATGCATCCATTTATAATAAGGAATTATGAATCATACTGATTAAGGGTACCCCACACCACTTTCCCACATCTTTCTCACTCTCACATCATATCATTGTACATCCTGGAACTCCAACCGCTTTTAAATAACATAAAATCTCATCACATCCCTCTCATAATGTTACCAACTAACTAACAACATTCCCTCACTTTTATTCTGCCACTAAATGAATAAAACCCAACAAAAATCCATAATCCACAAACCATATTCAATTAAATACAATTTATAGATTATCTGTTATAAAACCATTTAAATTAAAATCACCAATTAATTAAACACATTCTATATAATTAATTTATATTTAATAACCCCACATTTAAACCACATAGACTGTTATAGTTATATCTTTTTATAGAAAATCTATATTAATTCCAATACTACTAAAGAAACTAATTCAAAATAACACATGACATGCATCAAAACTCAATATCCAAAAAACCACATACAACATCCACCTTCCATCACATCACAACCACTTTTTCTGGCCTCATTACACAACTACATTACAACCACAACTAATCCCCATTGCACAACTACATCATATCCAATTTCACCAGATTCATCACAACAATGCCACCACCCATGCATAACATCAACACAACTAAGACACAACATGCATCCACATCCAACAAAATGTTATATAACACACATAACATTTTCAAGATTAGTCATAGGGGCTTTCATTCAATTATAATTCTTTATTTAATGGAGTTATCACAAAACCCATATATAATTGTGCCACCAATTCATTAGATGAGTATAAGTGGTTAACCATTTATTTAAAGCAGTGTCACAATGATAAAAAATCACAGGAATATAATCATATATTGAAATCACAAAAATATGGGCTATAAACGAATATGATTTCAAGTGATACAATAACTTGGGTAGATCCAACATTTAAATATCAAAAAGAAATAAAAGCATGAAAAGCATCCCTCTTCAACTTAAAAAATTACTTAACAAATTTATTTAACATTATTATATTGGATAAAACCATTTACACATAGATAAAAATAAAAAAACCTCCCTATATGATACACATAAAGGAGAAATAAAGGAATTACCAACTTGTAATAAAGGATACTTACACCAATTTGTTGCACCAGAAATAGGGAGTACATGCACAATAGGAAACCACCTACATGGAATAACTCAAAAAAATACCATCATAAGGGATCCAAAAATCCAAGGGAAGAAGGATTTTGGAACCCATCATATCAATATAAATAAAAAAGGATAGAAAGAAGGAAGGAATTATCTTCATTTTAGAATGACCATGTTCAAAACTAGTGTGACTTTTTATGGATTTAATTGTAAATTAATAAATATCCTGATAAAAAAATAGAGGTAATCCATTTAAAATTATCTATAATTTGAATTAATAGATAATATAATTATTATCTTATAAAATGGATTTAAAATTCATTAATTAAGTCATTATGGCCTTTTTTATAAAAGAAAAATAAAAATGGGAAAAATTTTAAATCTAGAAAATTTGGAACAAGTTACTATTGGGTGATACTATTAGGTGTTATATCTAGGGTGATACCATAAAGTGATACTTCTAGGGTGATACTCTCAGGTGATAACACCAATATGATACCTTTAGGTGCTACCGCCTGTTCGATACTGTCAAGTGCTACTGCAAGTGTGCTACTGTCAGGTGACACTGTAAGGGTGCTACTATAAAGTTAGATCACTAGGGTGATACTATCAGGTGATACCATGAGAATTCAACTATTATGTACTACCTCCAGGGTTCTAGCCTTAGGTTCGAACACTAGGTTACTACCCTATGTTGCTACCGCAAGTCTTCAAAATTAAGTTTCTACCTTCAGGGTGCAACCGTTGGGTGCACCGCTATGGTGATATCATCTAGTGCTACCACCAGGGTGGTTCCATCAGGTGCTATCGCTAGGGTATGACCATATGGTTCTACTTCTAGGGTGTTTCCGTTAGGTTCTACCACCAATGTTTCTTTTTATCCTCTAAAACACCTCTTTTTACTCCAAAAAACCTAAAAATTCCCCCTATCCTTCACTCAAAACCTTCGTACATTCCCCAGACATGTCAGCCACCATATTTCCTACAAAGTAAAAGGTTAAAAGGTCTAATCAGTTTTATTATATACCTTTCAACCTACTATGTACCTTTAGAATTTAAATCTAACCTAAAAGCAAATAGAGAAAATTTCTGAACAACCACCCCTCGAGATGCCTCTCAAGGATATCGTTAGCACCAAAAATCAAGCTTTCCAACCCAAGTAGCAATAATAGCCCAATAATCTGTACTGTCATAGACATATGGATATAGAAATTCCATCCCCCATGTTAATATAATATCAACTTTGGTTGGTACTGACTCATCTGAAAGGGTTAAATAACATAGTCGTATAATGTGTCTCGATTAGGAATTAGGTACACCGTTTTCATATGTCCCAACTTTATCACACATTATATAAAAAAGTGAGAATCACATATCATTTAAAATATAAAGTTCCAAAAATCTTATCAAAGAACAAAAAAGAATGAAAAGCATCAAACGGCTCAAGAAAACATCAGATACTACCAATTCATCTGCGTGTCACACTCACATGTTCTCTCCTACATGCCTCCATGCCTCCACAACACATGAACAAAAGGAACGGTCCATTCTCGCAACACCTTCTATCAATGGTCTTAGATATACACTGGCTGATCTACGAAAATCTAATGATTATATATATCCAACTCCATCTATTTAATGAAATGTGATTCATTGTGAAGATATCGATGGAGTTAAGATACAAGGAAGGCCTCATGGATCCGATCTAGTTGAGGCGAATGCGTACAATAAAAAACAACACGTTAGCGAATATTTTTAGAGGGGTTTTGAAAAACACACTATAAATTCATTGTTGAGGGGTTTCTACACAACCCCTTTTAATCATTAAATTTAAATGTGGATCACAACCCCCTCTATATTTTTTTTAATTATTTTTTTAATATTTTGTTTGATTTTATAGGTTGTTATATCAAAACTGTCGGTAATTAAATAATTAGTGGTGCTATATGTTAGATTTGATTTTAGAGGATATATATATATATATAATATTCAATTGGATATATATACAATTTATTTTTTAAGGGAAATAGTTGGGGTTTACAACCCCCTCTAATTGAAGATATTCGAGGGGGTTCATCAACTGCCTCTAATATCTTTTATTAGAAGAGTTTTTTAACCCCTTATATTTTTTGATATTATAGGGGGGTTTAAACCCTATCCAATTTAATAAATTAGAGGGGGTTGTGAACCCCATATAATTTATTACATTATAGGGGTTTTGAACTCCCTCTAATTCAAGCAATTTGATGGGGGACTTGAACTACCACTAATCCCATTGATTAGAGGGGGGGTTTTAACCCACTCTATATTTTAATTTATTTTTTAAAATAAATATCTTAAAAAATATATTTTTTAAAATATATGTGTTCATGAACATGTTTTTATATATATATTACATAGACTTATTATGTAAATGTATTTAAATACATTAATAACACACACACACATATATACGGACATTATATAAATACTCAAAATGGTTAAAAAACAGGTGAGCCAACTCCTAAAAATTTATTAAGAATGATAAAGATTAAAATAAAAGGATGATGTATGGGGTCTAAAAAATAAGGTATTAACTCATCCAATAAGAGGTTATACTTATACATAATAGGATCGTTCCCATTTCCAGGATTAGATTCATCAGTTTCCTCTTCAGTTTCCCACTCTGACAGTGAGGTCATTTTATTAAAGAGAACATAGTACTTCTCCCTTATCTTTTGTTACTCTATGGTGAGACCTTTGGAATCCATGATAGACAAAGAATTACCAAACCCATGTGCACCAGCACTATCATCTCATCCTTGACCAGGACCATATTTCATTTCATGCCAACCCTACGGCCATGTCATGGCTATTTTCGAGGCCCCTTCCAGCTCTTCCCCCTCTGGCACCTCCTCCTCTCTATAATGAGGAGAATATAACCCATTTTAGTTTAATGGGAATTCTTGAAAAACTATTGAATACCTATGCACGTGTGTCTACTCAAGAGAAATATTATCTCCTTTTGGTCTATATCAACAACAACTTTCTATTACATAATCAGTTGTTCAATAGTGACCTCAAAGGATACTACACCCCGTGAGTTTCCAAATTGATTAACATCCCTGTCTAACCCATTCCTAACATGATAAGAGTCATCATAAGAGGCTTTAACCTCCAAGGTTATGGTTGGGAACCCAATCGATGCAATGACTATTTCCTTATAAGAAAGTATACTCTTACCTATAGATGTATCTAGTATCCTCACTCCTTCTGGGGGAGATATCTCCTCATCAGATATAGGGGGTTTCTCATTTATTTAAGCCCATGTTTTATGATTCACATTCATGTCTAGATCAAAAAAAGAATTTATGACACAATTTCATAGAAATTTGTTGCCATTCTACTCCACAGTCACCACATTCCCACCATGAGAAAGGGGGCATCATTAACCTTCTCAGGAAATAAGACATGTCCTACCGAACTCCTTCCAACCACCCACTTGCATCCATATTTTCTGTTTCTAATGGATTCAAAATTATATAAAAGGGGTAAATTTCTCATATTGAGGTATAATATCCAAATTTTAATCAATAGTGGAATGTGTCACAGTGTCAATCAGGGTTGCAATGAGATAAAGTTCTTCCAAAAAACTAGAAAAAACCAAATCGTGCTTCTTTTGCAGTGCAATCCAACCTAATTAGAGTCAAAATTAATGAAACAATGTCAAAAAGGATTTTAGAATGGTAAAAAATCTAGCTCAATCCATAAATTCATACCCAATCTTGGGTCCTTGTTCTATGAGGTGAAAGAGGAATAAAGTTTGGATGCTTGATTTGAAAATACACCATTCCGGGCTTGAGGAAAACCGATCTGCATCTTCTATGCCTTATGAAATTATTTTATATATATTGCAGTATACCATAATAATTATAAATTAATTTATTAAATAAATATATATATATATATCATTTAATTATACTCTAAATATTATAATTATATGAATGTATTTAGTTTTGAGTTTGTATATGTATGATATAATTAAAATATTTATAATCATGTACAAAAATATATTATATAAATACATTTAATATAATATCTCTATAATATAAATCATTGAATATATAAATGTTTAATATTTATAAAACCAACATATAATTTTTATAGTTTCTAAAAAGGTATAATAATAATAATAATTAATAATATTATTATTACACACGCATACACTTAGAGAAATAAATAAAAATGAGTTTATAAATATATATATTATAATTATATTATATCTATAAATATTATATAAATACATAAATATACACACACAAACAAAATATAAATGTATTTACAAATATTTTTCTAAATATATATTTATATATGTAAATGTAAGTAGATATATATTCTATATACACGAATATAGTATATAAATATACTTATATATATATATATATTATACAAAAATATATTATATGTCCTCTAATATTATATATATATTATAGAAAAACAAATACATTACATTTTATATTATACACATACACACACACACATATATATATATATATTATAAACAAATATATTATATAAAATGAAATATATTATATTATTTATAATTCCATACACAAATATATATATATATATATATGTAATATAAGATTTATTCATGTAAATAAATATAAAATATTGTATATAATACGCATAGGGTGTTTCAACACAATGGTAAAGGTGCTGAGGGGTTGGTGACTTGTACATTGTTTGATTCTCAGTGGTGGTATTTTTATCGCCTTTTCTTGTGAGTGAGGTGGTGGAGGGGTAATTCTTCACGCGTGAGTTGGATCTCCCATCCTGCATGTCAGGGCCCATGGTGGAGTCTTCTAGTTTGCATGTGTGAGTTATCCGAGTGGGTCTTTGGGGTACAGGGGGTTGTTCGGGGGTGTTTGGATTGTGAGGGGGGTATTTGGGGTGTAAGGGTGTATTGTTCGGGGGGGGGGGGGGGTCTGTGGTGGTGTTTGGGTCTGTGAGGGTGTGTTTTCTGGGGGTTTGTGGTGGGTGTGGGGGGTTGTTTGTTGGTGCATGGGTGTGTTTTGGTGTGTGTGTGGGGGGGGGGGGTCCTTGTTTCTAGTGGGTGTTTGGGGGGGGGGGGGGTTGTGTAGTGGTGGGTTTTCCTAGTGTCCTAGTGGGGGGGGGGGTGGGGGGGGGGGTCCGGGTGACTATTGGGTTGGAGTGTGGGGGTTGTCCAAGGGGTCTTGGAGGTGGAAATTTTAAAATGCAGGAGGTATTTTAGGGGGAGTTACAGTATAAATGACCTTAAATTCGGACACATAAAGTCAATTAGGGGTAGTTCCAACCACCCATAATTTTATATTTTAATTAGAAGTTGTTAAAACTACCTATAATATATACATATACGGTGAATTTAGGGAGAAATTAGAGGGGGTCAAATCCTCATCTAATCTAACCACCGCTAAATACACACATACTTTACTAGCACTTGCCCACAATCACCCCTAATCGGAATAGACGACCACTTTAGTGGTGGTTAGGAGTAACCACTGATAATGTATTTTGAGGGGGACATAACCCCCACCAAAAAAAATAACCCCTTCTAATAGCTATGTTTATCTATAGTGGTGCTAAATGGTATGCCACCTCACCTATATTCCCCAACCCTCGAAGGACCCAACAAACTGGGGTGAGATCTTACTCCCCTTTCCAAACATCAACTTCCCACATTGATGGAAAACCTTCAAGAACATATGGTCTCCTACCTTGAAATCCAAGGGTTAACTCTTGGGACCTAAATAAGAATTTTTCAATTCCTATTCTCTTTCATCCTCTCTCAAACCAACTAGACCTTCTCTATCATGCTATACCTTACATCAGGTCCATAAACTACGACCTCCCTATCCTATGGCAAGGATAACTAATAATAATAAGAAATCCCATAAAAATCCTCAAATGGGGATATTCCAATGGATGAATGATAGATATTAATATTATAAAACACATTTAAGGGTAGCTTATCTGCCCACAACCTATTGAAGTCCAATATAAATGCCCAAAACAAGTCCTTCAGTGTCTGGATAGTCTGTACTGTCTTCCCATGCTTATGATGGTGGAAAGAAGTACCGATTAATAAGTGAGTTCCAAAAACCTGATGCAATACCCTCCAGACTTGAAATGTAAAACATTCATACCAATCCATGAAAATGGTCCTCATGAATCTATGATCTGCTCCTCCTCATCCACATTCTTCCTTGCCAAAATATCTACAATGCCCAACTCCTTGATTGCTAGTAAGTGAGATGATTTTTTTAACCAATAAATAATTACCCTGATAGAATCACAACCTACCAGAGCTTAGAGTAACCTTATGATGAATTCCATTGATATATCATCCCATTTACAATTTTTATATATGACGGTGACAACAAACCACCAGTAAAATTGTGTATGAACTTTAACTATTTGAAAACCAAACAACAAGCCACAAACCAGGCGACTGCTCATTTCATTCCAGGCCACCAAATTTTTTTCCTCAGGCTACAATACATCTTGGAAACTTTTCTGTGTACCACCAAAGTGATAAATGATATTCATGAAAGACTAACCCACTAATTGATACCAGAAAAAATGAACTCACATGAAACACAACTTGTTTCTTACTATCATCAGAACAACCCACTTTTCTTCACCATTGTCAACATGATCACACATTACCTCTTCCTATGGCTCCCCCCATTGAGATTTCCCTAGCTACTATATTAGAGAACACATCACTATGATTTGAATCATGAATCGTTCACCATGAACCACCATTGTATCTAAGTTCAAGGATTACAACTCCTCCATTTCTCACCAATAATCCTCGGACTCTTGAAAAACATATTTCTGTGACTTTATGCTTAATGAATCAGCCACAACATTCCCTTTTTCATTATGGGTTATAGATCTATAAAATATAATGTTGAAGAAAATCCATACAATTATTCCATTTCAAATTTAGATCATGTTGATAAAAGATATAACTCAATTTTTTTGATCTGTGAAGGCCACAAATCACTTCCCAATGTGGTAATGTCACAAAAACATTAGCACAAACACAAATGTTTCTATATATAGATCATGGGTTGAATAGTTACTCTTGTAAGGGAATAGTTTCTTAGACCCATTATAGATCAAAACCTTCTGCTTAATTAAGAAACATCATAACCCATCAAAGGAAACATCATAAAAAACCCTATATGACACACACTCCTCATGAAACTGAAGCACTAGAGAACTAACCTAAATTCCCTATAGATAGTTGAATACTACAAGAAACTAATCATTCTAGATAAAATATTGGACTTTCTGCTCAAAAATGTCAACATAGAAACATATCATGATAAATCATGAAAAAACCTCAAATAATATCCTATAAGACCAAGGAATCTACGATCCTCTTCTACATTCATGGTTGATTCACAAGAAACAACTGCCTCAACCATTGACAGGTCAACTTAAATTCCCTGCTAAGAAAACAAATGACTGAGGAAAGAAACCGATCATGTCCTAAAAATACACTTGTAAAAATTCAATATAGCTAACGCTGATGAAGAACCTGAAAAATAGATCTGAGATGCTCAACATTCTCCTTCTATGACATTGCTAAGATCTGTATTTTGATGATGAAAACAAATAAGAACTGGTTTAGTAATTCATGAAACATAGAGTTAACGATCCCCATGAACACAGATGGTTTGATAGTTACACTAAAATTCATTACCACTAACTCAAAGTTCCTAGACATTCATCTAAAGGTAGTCTTCTAGATATCTACATCCTTCACCATCAACTAGTGATATCTTGACATAAGGTTGATATTAGAGAACAAAAAAGACCCTCTAAACTAGTGTAAAAGATTATAAATCCTTATAGGAGGATAAATATTCTTTATCATTACATGGTTCATCCTTCAGTAGTCTATGCACAACCTTAGTGTACCATTGGCCTTCTTAGTAAATAATAATGGATTACCCCATGGTGACACACTAGGTTGAATGAAACCCCTTTATATTAGATCATCTATCTAAATCCTCAAATTTTGAAACTTATAAGGAACCATATAATAAGAAGAATTAAAAATCAAGGAAACACTAGGTTATAAGTCTATCCAAAACTCAAGGTCATATCAAGGGGTAGTAACAAAACCTCTTTAGGGAAAAAATACATGAGTTCTTTGAAAAGATCAGGAGATTCCTCTATCCTTGTTTCTACTAATTCAATAGAAAAATTATCCACCAAGGAAATAAGGGGATAGAAATACCGACTACCCACATTGTAACCCCACATACCCTTGAAAACTACATTCTATCCATTTATATCTGAGAACATAACCCTCATATGAAGAAATTGACAATAACACACATAGAATAAAA
The DNA here is from genome assembly GCA_963277665.1 of Viscum album. Lineage (NCBI taxonomy): Eukaryota > Viridiplantae > Streptophyta > Magnoliopsida > Santalales > Viscaceae > Viscum > Viscum album. The sequence goes on along the minus strand of OY728153.1, from coordinate 1,348,242,177 downwards.
TTATTCTATATTTAGGAGACATATTATGGATACATCTAAAGTAAGAAAATACACACACATGACTAATGCTTTCCCATAATCAGTTGAAATCCTGTACAGACATCAACCAGGATAGTTTGTGTAACACCTCAGGATTTCATATTACGTTATCGTTTTAATGTAATTCAATAGATTGCGTTACACACAACACTGAGTTCGACCGCACCATGACTTACCAAAATAGCCGTTAAAAAAGAGGTTATGAGTATTATTAACTGTATTTTTAATTTTATATAATCCATATAATTTTAACATCTATATTATGTGTTTCTCATACATAATATTAGAACACATTCAATTTTCTATATAAAGAATGTATTTTTCAGGAAATGAAATTTTACCACCTTTTAATGGAGAACCCTTTTTAAATCCAATATTTGACACTTTTATATATTCCATTTGACAAAAATAAAATTCATTTTTAGAAGAGGGACATAAAAATTTAGACTGGACAAAATTTTGGTACTTTTCTGATAACTTCCATATTTTGATGAATAGTGAAAATACAAAATTTTAATTGAAAACATCTTTTTTTAATCAAAATAATTTATAGTGTTAAATTATTAATTTGAGTGGGTTTAAAGTATATTTAGATTATATTTTTATCATTTAATATAATGTATGTCTTTATAAGTAATTTCACATTTAAATCGGACAAAAAAACAAGTCAATCTTTAGATGGTTTTAACTTTTTTTAAAACACACTTTCCATATTTTCAACGTGAATTTATTTTAAATTAATTAATGTAAATAAAATGTTTTTAATTTGGTAAAATAGACATCATTTTTGGATTTGTAATATCAAAATTATCCTATGGTGTATTTTTTGTATTTTTCTAAAAACATTCAATTTTTGATCAATAGTGAAAAACATTGCGTTATTGATTAGAAACGACTTTTATTAAAATAATATTAATTTTTATTTAAATTTATTTTAAATAAAAAATATATACATAATACCTATATTAATTAAATGTAATTCATTACAGTCATTTTATAATAAGATTAGAGGGATAAAATATTATTGAATTTTTTAACGTCTTTTAACCACCTTCTAGGAACATTTACAAATTTTGATAAAACATAATTTTACCACTTCTTTGAATTGAATTTAAAAGATCCAAGATACAAGGTTGACATCAGTAAGTAAAATGGGGTTCAATAGGATGAAAATAATTTTTGGTGAATAGTTACTTTTGAATTTTATTTTCAACGGTTAAAAGTAAATAGTGTAATTATAGGTAAAAATGTTATTATAATTACAATGAAACATGTCATAATTATATTGGATAAGTTTATTTCTACCAAAATCATCATTAAGAAAAAAATATGATCCTTTTAGTCCACTTTGGTTAGATTCAGACATCTATTATTATTTTATTTAACGAAGAGTTGAAAATGATAAATTCAATATTTAATAAATAACCATTTTTAATATAGATATATACATAAGATAATTTAGAAAATAAATATTAATTAGAAACATAATGATATTTCCTACATCATGGAGTTTTATTTATCATTTTTGGACATTAAATAATTAAATTTATTCATGACACAATGATGATGCAATAATTACCTTATTAATGAATGATTAAAATAATTGATATTATAAATACCCAAATAAATGTAAATTGAGACTCTTTATGAATTAAACTAGTTTTATAGGTTAATATGACATGGTATGGTCTATGGAATGTATTTATTTATAAGTAATCAAGTTATTATGACTTTCAGAAAAAAGAAATTCTAAATAGTTTCAACATTGACATAAATGAGTTTTTAAAACAAATACTATATTATTAAATGATATAATATTCCAAAAAATATAAGGTGTAACGCCCCGACCCTAGTGACCCAGAGTCGATACATTATTTTAATACATTGGCATTATTAGAAGGAATCAAGTCTCGAAGAACCGATCAGTTTAGCAGTCTTGGAAAATAGATTACATACATGAATGTTACATTACACTTCTTAACATACAAAACAACATAAATAATCCTTTATGAATGCCATTATTCCCTTGTCTTAACCCTTCATATCAATCACAATACACTTCTTGGAATCCTGGGAAAAAAACATAGAAAGGGGTGAGCTCAAATGCTCAGTAAGGGTAAGCAATACAGCAGAAACTTACAGAAATAAGCATAAACATTTGAGGCAATGTATAACTAACACAAATGACTTTAAAAATTGAACGTCAGCATAATATGGAAAAGATAAAATGAAATAATGACTTTTTCTTATTCACATGGATATTCTACTAGTCGAATAATCACTTGAAATATCAATAACCACTTTCATAATGATGGAATGCATAATTCTGAACTTTCATTTCTTTATCAAGGCCTCGTGCCAAGGCTTAGGGGCTAACTATAACCGGAACCCAACCCGGAGTGCATCTAGTAACCGGACACTAACCCAGAGTGTCTCTAAATAACCGAACACCAACCTGTAGTGCCTTTAATAACTGAACACCAACCCAGAGGGCTTACTTTTACCGGTCCCCAACCCGGAACATACTATTCCAACACATTCATCTTAAGAAGAGGATGAAATATAACATAAAAATTTGTATTAAAACTATCATGAAAATGTCAATACATTACCCATAAACCATGAATGGTATAAAAATAACACATCCACATTCAAATATATCACAAAACCTTCAACACAATATGGATGATTTGTATCATGATAAATCAACTTCAAAATAACTTTAAAATCCATTAATGAAATTTGACTTAGATGAGATTGATATTTAAAACTCTTTGAGAGAAATAACCATTTTTCATGAAAACATTTAAAAGTCACACAATTTAGAAAAGAAGTCATTTAAAGACATTTTTGAATCCAAGTGTCTCATACCACTTTGAAACTTTTGAAAGGAATTAACATTTTAAAAACATTCATGTCCATATAAATAAATCCTTAAAACCCATTTTGAATACATGGACATTAATGAGAAAGATTTAGAAGAATAAATATTTAAAACATTTGAAATGATGTTTTAGTAAAAATTCCCTTAAAAGAATACCTTTGAGAACTATTTCATAAAACATGTACAAGGATATTCTACTAGTAGAATAATCACATGCAATATCAATAATCACTTTCATAATAATGGAATGCATAATGCTGAACTTTAGTTTCTTTATCAAGGACTTGTGCCAAAGCATAGGGGCTAACTATAACCGGGACCCAATCCGGAGTGCATCTAATAACCGGACACCAACCCAGAGTGCCTATAATAACCAAACACCAACCTGGAGTGCCTCTAATAACCAGACACCAACCCGGAGGGCTTACTTTTACCGGTCCCCAACCTGGAACATACTATTCCAACACATTCATCTTAAGAATAGGATGAAATATAACATAATAATTTGTATTAAAACTAGCATGAGAAATGTCAATACTTTACCCATAATCCATGAATGGTATAAAAATAACACATCCACAGTCAAATATATCACAAAACCTTCAACACAATGCGAAGATTTGTATCCTGATAAATCAACTTCAAAACAAGTTTAAAATCCATTAAAGAATTTTGACATAGATGAGATTGATTTGTAAAACTCTTTTAGAGAAATAAAATTTTTTCATGAAAACATTTAAAATTCACAAAATTTAGAAAATAAGTCATTTAAATACATTTTTTAATCAACGTGTCCCATACCACTTTGAAACTTTTGAAAAGAATTAACATTTTAAAAACATTTATGTCCATATAAATAAATCCTTAAAAACCATTTTGAAGACATGGACATTAATGAGAACGATTTAGAAGAATAAATATTTAAAAAATATTAAATGATGTTTTAGTAAAAATTCCTTTAAAATAATCCCTTTGAAAACTCTTTCATAAAACATGTACATGGATAATAAATATGTCCTTGTAGATACTTATGTAAAAACAACCTCGGATAATAAAGAGATTGTGAAATTAACCCTTACGAGTTTGGTAACTTACGAAACATACAACCCATGAAATATTTATCATAAAATGAATATATAAATACACATAAATTACCCAAAGAATATAATTATGGGTAGTACATACCCCACGCAAAAGGTAATAGTGGTAATATGGCATGAATCTCATGGGAATAAGGAGTGAGATGAAAACCCCTTACCTTGTACTTTTTATTGGTTGGGGGTCGGTTAAACTAATGTATAATGGTAAAATAATTGTTATTAAATTATAAAATAATCATATACATTCATATGATATCATATATTATCTTTTAACATTGCTTTGTTAATAATATCTTATAATTATCGTTGTTTCAGGTGTTAATTTACTCGTTTTCTTTTATATGTTTTGTTACGTAAGACATGGTTGTCATGGATAGGTTGTATCTTATTCATATCCATAATAATATCAAGTCCTTAAACATTATTTTTAAATCATAAAATGATTTTTATACTTTAATGGATACGATAGAGAATGAATCTCATCGCATTCGTGGAGACGGTAGTTCGTACGTACGCACGAGCGACAATATCATTCTTTTGATATTAAAATAATATATAATCGGATGGTATATCATATATAAAGAATATTTAATCATGTTATATTTATTATTTACATGAATTACACATCATTATTATACCCATCCAAATAATAATGTTTTGAATAACAATTACACCACGATGTGGAGACGGTAATCCGTACGTACGCACGTATGGTGACATGTAATTAAAAGGATGGATATAATACTGAAATATGGTTTTAACATGTTTATAATAACATCAATGTATATATAATATACTGGAGTTATTATTTTATAATGGTAATAACAAAGAAAGAAGAAGTGGAAGAAGAAAGGAACTTGAAAAAGGGTGGTGAAATCATTACCTCTTCTTCAGGTTCTTCCTTTTAATTTGATCAAAAGGCCTCCTTAGGTTGGATTTCTGACTAAAGGAAGGCATCTAGAATGAAGTGAGGGATGTTGTGAGAGTAGTTAGGTAGGGTTTGGCCGAACCAAAAGGCTTTTATTGTGTGAATTAGTGAGAAGGGGGAGTGCCCTTTTATAAGAGGGGTGAGGGGCACCTTTGGAAAAGCTAGAAATATTATTTTATAATAAATTCATATTCGGTTTCTAATGGATCCAAAGTGGATTATTTAAAGGTTAAGGTGGTACTGGGTCACAAATAACTCAACCAATATAATTTATACAGGTTTGGGTTACTATATTAACCATATCTTTAAGTACTAACTCTTAGTTAATTAGTTTCACTTTTACAATGTCTCTTTGTATTTTTATATTATATGGTTAATAAACTTAATATATACATCCAAGAGACCCCCCAAGTGGTCCATTAATGATAAACCTATAATTATATAAGTCTCTTGCCCGAACCTTATATTTTTATGAATTTAATATCAATTAATAATATAATATTTGTTTTAAAAACTCTTTTATGTCAATTTTGACACTATTCAATAATTGATTTTTTTAAAACTCATAACAGAATTATTACTTTGAAAAAAGTTAATTAAATCATTCCTAACATGTCATATGAACTTATAAAATTATTTTAATTAGTTAAAAGACTCAAATTATATTTATTTGGCAATCTACAATATCAATCATTTTAATTTGTCACTATTATGGTAATTACTGAATCACCATTGTGTCATTAATTAATTAAACTATTTAATGTATAAAAATTATAAATAAAATAAAATTATGTAGGAAATCTTTTTCACTTTCTAATGAATATTTGTAGTCGGAAATCCAACATATATAACCCTATGTAAAAATTGTTTTTCTATAATATAGATGCTTGTGTCATTTTTGTATTCATTTTAACTTAATTAAAATAAAGTGTCCCTATCACTTACAAGTGGCACCACGGGGTCCCCAAATCGGCCCAAAGATTCCCATGGTCGGACATGTATCAAAATATAAGGTTAGGACATGTTTTAGGGTAATATTTTATTATTATAATATTATTTTTAACCCTTATTTACCGGATTTACCCTTTAACCATGGTAAATAAAATATTTAACTAAGTAATTATTCGAATTGTCCAAAAATAAAAGTTACCTATTTATACAATTTGAACATCCTTATTCCAAATATGGAATCCATTTTTCCAATTTCAAAACCTAGAAGTGGCAGAAATTAATTTAAAAATAATTACCACAGTCAAAACAAAAAGCGTGTTTTTAAGATATAATAACTATCAAAAGATTGATACTTGTTTCTGTTCGGTTTAATTGTGAAATTATGTCCAATGACCAACATTGTATTAAATGGTAAAAATATATTCTAAATATACTTTAAAACCACTCAAATTCATAATTTATCAATATAAATTATTTCGATTAAAAAAGTTGTTTTTAATTAAAATTTAGTAATTTTCACTATTCATCAAAATATTAAAGTTATCTGAAAAGTACCAAAATTTCACATTAGGCTAAATTCGATACTCCGAATCCAAAAATTAAGTCCATTTTGAGAGATAAAATATCTAAAATTTTAAAAAGTAGGTATTACTATTCATAACGGCTAGTTTGATCGGTTGTGGTGTGTGTTAGAACTCGATGTTGCATACAACACACGCTATTGCATTATTCAAAGAAAAGTGTACCGTGGAATCTTGGGATGTTTCATTGTAAATTTTTGATGTAACCATTCTAAAAAGTAAATTTATTTAGTAAAATTGAATATATAAAGGTTTAAAATATTTGATTTAAAAAGGGTTCACTATTAAAAGTTTGTAAAAGTGCAATACTGAAAATGAATTTGTTCTTACATTATGTCTAAGAAACTCATAATATCAAATCTAAAATTATAAGGATTTTATAATGTTTAAAATTTAGTTAATACTATTAATAAACTATTTTGAACGACTTGTTTGGTAATTCATGGTTCGCTTGAACTCGGTGTTGTGTGTAGTGCAAGTTGTTGAATTATTTTGAAAAAATAACACACTATGAAATCTTGGGGTGTTACATAAGGTTTAGAAAAAAGGACTTATTATGATATATCATTAATTAATGAACAACTTTATATTCTCTTGACATTTTATAGTACGTTTTATAACCATGTAATATAAAAATACAAGGGGACATTGTAATAGTTAAACTATTTAACTAAGAGTTAAATCTAAAAGATAAGGTTAATATGATGATATAAACTTTTCTAAAACCTATTAGTCGAGAGGATTTAGATCCATCCCCACCTTATCCTTGAAATAAACCCATTTTAGAAATTATAAACCGAAAATTATTTTATAATAAAATTATATTTCAGGCTTTTCCTAAAGTGACCCTCAACTCTTTTATAAAAAGGTTCTCCCCCTTCTCTCAAAATAACACCTCCTAAGCCATTTGGATCGGCCAAAAAATAATCAAATATCCTCCCAAATACCATAAATTAAACCTAGATGTATTAATTTGATCATTAATACAACCAAAATATTCTTTTGATCAAATCAAAAGGAATCACCCGAAGAAGAGGTAATTATTTCATCACCTCTTTCCAAGTTCTTTTCTTATTCCACTTCCAATTTCTTTGTTGTTTCCATAAAAAAATAATAACTCCAGTACCTTATACATACTGAAATGTTATTATAAATATGGTACAACCATATTCATTATTCAATCCATCCTATGAATGACAATGTCACCATATGTGTGTACCTACAGCTTACCATCTCGACGTTGTGGTGTAGTTTGTTATTCAACACTACATTATATGGATGATTATAATAATGATGTATAATTTATGTAAATAATAAATTTAACTTGATAATTATTCTTTATATAAGATATAATATCTAATTACATACTATTTATCCATAAATATAATGATATTGTTGCTCGTGGGTATATATAGCTTACCGTCTCCACGACGCGATGAGATTCATCTTTAACGATCACCATTCCAGAATTTTTTTAAATATATATATATATATATATATATTGATTAAGTATGAGATATATGAAATAATATATCTACTAGAATAATATATATTTACGAAGATAAATATTTTCCATTTACTTACTTCCATACTATATGATAAGAAAACAGAAACAACATTTATTTGTACGTACGACCTACCATCTCCATAAATGGTGTTTTCTATTTCATATATAAATATTTTATACATATTTATATTCTGAATATATATGATACATAAATAATGTTTTATATTCTAGATTCAATTAAATCATGATATAAGTAATACGATCCTGAATAACAAGTTAAAACAGGTCTGATAAAGAAAGCGATTATTACCCGAAATGTTATTTTAACATGGAAATTATTATTAAATGGAAAAAATAAAGTCATAAATGAATCTAATATGATATCATAAATATGAAAATTGATCTATTATAACTCAATAATATACTATGGTCATTATACTGGAGGTTAAATGTACCCTCGACCAAAGGAATGTACAAGGTAAGGGTTAATTCCCCAATCTTATTATTATCCGATATTGCTTATATATATGTATATAATGGGAAATATTTATCATCCATGTTCATGTTACATAAAACTGTTTTCAAAAGGAATATTTTAATGTTTTCAGTAAGGTACCCTTTAACTATATCATCACTTTAAATTTTTTAAATATTTAGTTTTCAAAATCTATTTAATTAATGTCCATGTTTTCAAAATGATTTTAAGGATTTATTCATATATAAATAATTGTTTTAAATGTTTTATTTCTATAAAAATATTAAAAGTGGTATGGGACACATTGATTAAAAAATCTATTTTAAATGAATTACATTATATATTTTGAGACTTTTAAATGATTTCATGAAAAAGGGGAATTTCTCTCAAAGTGTTTTACTGATCATTTTCAACTATGTCAACAACCTTTACCGGATATTATTATTGATTGAGATTGATTTATAATAACTAAATCATCCATATTGTATTTAATGAGTTATGATATGTTTTTGTTGGTCAGAGTGGATACTCAAGAGGGGGTGAATTCAGTTCCAATTAAAATTTCTGTTAAAAAGTTTAAGGATTAAAATCCCCCAAATTAAAACAGCCTAGTTAATTAAGGCAGTAGTGATATAAGTGATTTATTGTTCAATAGGTTTCTCAAATGTTGAATAATCCTCAGTTGAATAAGTGTGAGAACTAATACAAATTTTGAAACAAGTTTACTAAAAGAATCACATATACACACTACCCAAAACTAACAATAAGAGTAAGTGTGAAAACAGATTTCTGTCTTTGAAAATATAAGCAGTGGATAAATGTAAAATAGAGTACTTGAAAGTTTAACACAACAATTTAAACAAGAGGTCCAGTCTTAAGACAATACCAAATCCTCTCCACTTGGTGATCACCTGCCACCAAACAATTATAGTAAAAATGATACACAACCTGTATCAGGCTTTACTATAGTTTTCACAAACTTTCCAGGTTTGAAAACCTCTACCACATTTCTACATGGGAAAATAAACTACCAAGACACACTAGGATTCTTCCATAGTTATGATTGGGAAAAAATGTAATGAGATTTTGGGATGGGGATTTTCAGTCTCCCTCAGTTCAAGCACAAAATTTAGTGTGTGTAAGACAGACAGACACACTACTCACAAATGTAAAATACTAAACACAGTAGAGCTAAAGATATTAGGAAGAAGTTTAGAATTCTCTATGTGTTGGAAGATCATCTCTAGACTCCTTAAAATGAAGGAAATGTAGTTTTGGTCCTTCTCTGCAAGTTTCCTCGAACACAGTGTCGCAACTTCTAGGTTCTGACTTTCATATGTAGATATGATTATCTTCTTGGGTCAAAAACTCTTTGTATCACACCACCACAACATTGAAAATGTTCTTCCAACAGATCCCTGTGATGCTCTAGGATATTCAGAATGAGTGCTCAAGTGCTCTTCTTCTTTCTTGGTATATCAGGTACTTTATATGTCTCCCTTATATGTGTATCTCAATATCTCGATGTCCATATCTTTTATCATTAGGTCTCTACAAACACACACACACACATATATATATCCTTTTTCTAGACCATCTTTCCCTTATTTAATTTAGCAGGGGCTGACAAGAGAAATGATTCATCCATGTGTTGTCTTTCTCGTACCTCGTATTATTTCATGATATGCCTGCAAATATCATTAAATAATGTCAGGTGCATTAAATTGTCCAGACATGACCATTATGATAGTATTAAAAAAATCGGTAAAGAAAAGAATAAGTTATCATTTGACTAATAGGAGATGCATGTCACATGGTAGTCTTCAATAGTAAGCTCTTAAAAAATGTACTTCATCGGTAGGATCAACAGTAGAACTTTAACAGTAGGCATTAGTCAGTAAGCTTGATCAATGGTAGAATTCAATCACTAAGCTTCTAATAGTAGCTCTGTAACATCATACTTCTACAACAATGACTTTTTACAGTGGTAGACTATCTCAAAAGTTGACTTCATCAATGGTGGAGTATGTTTATGAGCAGACTTCATCAACGGTAGGATTTTTCTAGCAGTAGCCTTCTACTAAAGGTAGACATGTCCAGCGGTATACTTAAACTGTAAAGCTCTTAACAAAAGACTTGAAAAAGAGTCTGATAGTGGACTTTTAACAGAAGCCTTGTCCCAACATTGACCTATAACAGTGAATCTTTGTCTATAAGCTTTGATAAGCATATCAACAATAGACCTTTAATATTGAACTTGCACCGGTAGCTTCCAACATTGATTGTAGATCCTCAATAGTGAGCTATAATGGTGACCTTGAATGATAGGCTTCTACCAGTAGGATTTAACATTGATCTTATACATTGAGAAATTTAAACTGAACATTTGGTTTTGAAAATCAATGAGATTGAAAAAGATATAGATTTATGCAAGATAAACATTATGCATACAGATTAAAGAAGATTTCAAAAAATTACTATTACATTATAACCATGAAATTAAACATGTTTTGGGATCATCAAAACAGCCGAGTCCAACAGTTTTAATGTGGATGTGCTATTTTTATACCATTCATGGTTTATAATTAAAGTATTGAAATTTCTTATGCTAGTTTTAATACGATTGTTTATGTTATGTATATTAATTTTCAAATGAGGAAGGAATTGGACTTAGTAAGTGATGGGTGGAGCCCGCTATATCTCTTCAATGCATTGGTAGGTCTCATGAGACAAACTAGTGTCTTGGCACAAGGCCTTGAAGAAATATTAATTTGTAGTATTGGCACAATGCCATGCCTATGTGGTTTTAATGTCGTGCATTAGGTATTAACTCATTATGAAATTAGTTACTACATGCGATTATTTGACACGTACAATATCCATGTACATATTTATATGGTAATGTTTGATTTATTTATTCCATATTATGTTCATGTTTATATTTTAAAGGATGTTATTTTTATTAAAAATCGTTCCTTAAAAGTTTATAGCTTCTGCTAAATTATGTACCCTTACTAAGCATCTGAGCTCAACCCTTTCTTAAGTTTTATTTTCAGAGGATTAAATGAAGTTTATTTTGATTGATATGAAGTGTTATTCTAAGGGAATAATGGAATTATCAAAGGATTATTTATATTGTGTTGTATGTTAAGAAGTGTAATGTAACTTTCATGTATGTAACCTATTTTTCGAATATTTCTAAACTAATAGATCTTTCAAGACATGATCCCTTGTAATCATTCTAATGTATTAAAATAATGCATCGAAAACAGGCTTCTAGGGTTGGGGTGTTACAGTTGGTATCGTAGAAATTTTAGCAATAACCTTGGAAACTAGATTTCGATAAACTATTTTTAGAGAATATTAACCCAATATAAACACTAAGTATTGGTATAGAAGAACTTCCTAGAATTTTGGTAATGTAAAAATTTGTGAGTTTTCCAAGAAATACATCCCTGTTTGAATATGAGTAGGTTGAGGCAGCTCTAGCCCATATATAACTAGGAGTGAAAACTCTAATAAGGAGTTTTGGTCTTGACCTGGAGTATCCTGGTAGACAACAACGGGGCTTGCTGCACTCTTGGTTACAATACTTTCGGGATATATGATTAGGATAATTCACATTTCCTTTACAAACCATTATGAATGATTTATGAGTAAATACTTCTCAAATAAAACATTTTTTTCATTATGCATTATATGCATAAAACATTCACTTTATGTTTGGTATTTTACATGTTTGGAATTATGCATTGCGATTCATAAACTAACATAGTGTATTCCATTGTTTAGAAATGGTACCCAGTATAAGTAATTATAACTCCAGAAATACGTATGATCCAAAGAGTAATAAGGATTATATCATTCGTGGTCTTAAGCTAACATTTATAAGGGAAATTGTCTCTAATGTATTCTTATCATATGAAGAAATAGTATCACATGTTAATAATATAATTAATGAATTCTTTGAGTTATATGGATTTAAAGGGAATCCAGAGAAGAAAAGGATGGTAGAGAGAAAGATAGATAAATGGAATAAGAGAAAGAAGGATTTTACCATATGTGATAACTATAGAAAGAATAACCAAGGTAAATGCCTGAAGGGAATGTGAGTTTTTTATAAATGTGGGGAAAAAGAACACCAAGTACAAGATTTCATGGGTAAGAAAAAGGTTTCAAATGTACAATGATTTATCTACAAGGAGTTAAGACACTGCACTAATCAATGTCCCAATCATCAGTTTATACCAAAAATGATGATGTTATATAATAATCAAGTTATGATACTACTGTATATGAAGAATAATGACTAGTGTTATTATGTAGTAATTAATGATTTATTTCATTTGAGTGTTGTATCAAGGATGTACTGGTTTTAAGAATTTTAGAGTATATAAGGATTGTACTGTAGTACTATTTCATTAAAGATTTGAGATTGTATAGTACCATGAAAAGTGACTCAGTAGCAAGTTAATGTTTTTTGGAAAATACATGGTTAAGGGATAGATAAACCATAATATGGTCCTGATGTCGAGGTATTGATTTTGGAATAAGGGATGGATGATTTGGATACATTATATTGTGAGACTTTTAAATGATTTCATGAAAAAGGGGAATTTCTCTCAAAGTGTTTTACTAATCATTTTCAACTATGTCAACAACCTTTACCGAATATTATTATTTATTGAGGTTAATTTATAATAACTAAATCATCTATATTGTATTTAATGAGTTATGATATGTTTTTTTTGTCAGAGTGGATACTCAAGTGGGGGTGAATTGAGTTCCAATTAAAATTTCTGTTAAAAAGTTTTAGGATTAAAATCCCCCAAATTAAAACAGCCTATTTAGTTAAGGCAGTAGTGATATATGTGATTTATTTTTCAATAGGTTTCTCAAAGGTTGAATAATCCTTAGTTGAATCGGTTTGAGTACTAATAAAATTTTTGAAACAAGTTTAATAAAAGAATCACATATACACACTAACCAAAACTAACAATAAGAGTAACTATGAAAACAGATTTCTGTCTTTGAAAATATAAGCAGTGGATAAATGTAAAATAGAGTACTTGAAAGTTGAACACAACAATTTAAACAAGAGGTCCATTCTTAAGACAAGACCAAATCATCTCCACTTGGTGATCACCTGCCATCAAGAAATTATAGTAAAAATGATACACAACCTGTATCGGGCTTCACTATAGTTTTCACAAACTTTCCAGGTTTGACAACCTCTACCACATTTCTACATGAAAAAATAAACTACCAAGACACACTAGGATTCTTCCACAGTTATGATTGGGAAAAAATGTAATGAGATTTTGGTATGGGGATTTTCAGTATCCCTCAGTTCAAGCACAAAAGTCAGTGTGTGTGAGACAGACAGACACACTACTCACAAATGTAAAATACTAAACATGTTAGAGCTAAAGATATTAGGAAGAAGTTTAGAATTCTCTATGTGTTGGATGATCATATCTGGACTCCTTGAAATGAAGTAAATGTAGTTTTGTTCCTTCTCTACATGTTGCCTCTAACACAGTGTCCCAACTTCTAGGTTCTGACTTTGATATGTAGATATGATTAGCTTCTTGGGTCAGAAACTCTTTGTATTACACCACCACAACTTTGAAAATGTTCTTCCAACAGATCCTTGTGATGCTCTAGGATATTCAGAATGAGTGCTCAAGTTCTCTTCTTCTTTCTTGGTATATCAGGTACTTTATATGTCTCCCTTATATGTGTATCTCAATATCATGATGTCTGTCTCTTTTATCTTTAGTTCTATACACACACACACACAGATATATATATATATCCTTTTTCCAGATCATCTTCCCCTTATTTAATTTAGCAGGGGCTGACAAGATAAATGATTCATCCATCTGTTGTCTTTCTCGTACCTCGTATTATTTCATGATATGCCTGCAAATATCATTAAATAATTTCAGGTGCATTAAATTGTCTAGACATGACCATTATGATAGTATTAGGAAAATTGGTAAAGCAAAGAATAAGTTATCATTTGACTAATAGGAGATGCATGTCACATGGTAGTCTTCAATAGTAAGCTCTTCAATAGTGTACTTCATCGGTAGGATCAACAGTAGAACTTTAACAGTAGGATTTAGTCAGTAAGCTTGATCAATGGTAGAATTCAATCACGAAGCTTCTAATAGTAGCTCTGTAACATCATACTTCTTCAATAGTGACTTTTTCCAGTGGTAGACTATCTCAAAAGTTGACTTCATCAATGGTGGAGTATGTTTATGAGCAGACTTCATCAACGATAGGATTTTTCTAGCAGTATCCTTCTACTAAAGGTAGACATGTCCAGCGGTATACTTAAACTATAAAGCTCTTAACATAAGACTTGAGAAAGAGTCTGATAGTGGACTTTTAACAGAAGCCTTGTCCCAGCATTGACCTATAACGGTGAATCTTTGTCTGTAAGATTTGATAAGAATATCAACAATAGACCTTTAATAGTGACCTTGTACCGGTAGCTTCAAACATTGACTGTAGATCCTCAATAGTGAGCTATAATGGTGACCTTGAATGATAGGCTTCTACCAGTAGGATTTAACATTGAACTTATACATAGAGAAATTTAAACTGAACATTTGGTTTTGAAAATCAATGAGATTGAAAACGATACAGATTTACGCAAGATAAACATTATGCATACAGATTAATGAATATTTCAAAAAATGACTATTACATTATAACCATGAAATTAAACATGTTTTGGGATTATCAAAACAGTCGAGTCCAACAGTTTTAATGTGGATGTGCTATTTTTATACCATTCATGGTTTATAATTTAATTATTGAAATATCTTATGCTAGTTTTAAAACGATTGTTTATGTTATGTAAATTAATTTTCAAATGAGGAAGGCATTAGACTTAGTAAGTGATGGGTGGAGCCCGCTATAGCTCCTCAATGCATTGGTAGGTCTCATGAGACAAACTAGTGTCTTGGAACAAGGCCTTGAAGAAATATTAATTTGGAGTATTGGCACAATGCCTTGCCTATGTGGTTTTAATGTCGTGCATTAGGTATTAACTCATTATGAAATTAGTTACTACATGCGATTATTTGACTCGTACAGTATCCATGTGCATATTTATATGGTAATGTTTGATTTATTTATTCCATATTATGTTTATGTTTATATTTAAAAGGATGTTATTTTTATTAAAAATCATTCCTTAAAAGTTTATAGCTTATGCTAAATTATGTAACCTTACTAAGCATCTGAGCTCAACCCTTTCTTAGGATTTATTTTTAGGGGATTAAATGAAGTTTATTTTGATTGATATGAAGTGTTATTCTAATGGAATAATGGTATTATCAAAGGATTATTTATATTGTGTTGTATGTTAAGAAGTGTAATGTAACTTTCATGTATGTAATATATTTTTCGAATACTGCTAAACTAATAGATTCTTCAAGACTTGATCCCTTGTAATCATACTAATGTATTAAAATAATGCATCGACAACAGGCTTCTAGGGTTGGGGTGTTACAGTTGGTATCATAGAAATTTTAGAAATAACCTTGGAAACTAGATTTTGATAAACTATGTTTAGAGAATATTAACCCAATATAGACACTAAGGATTGGTATAGAAGAACTTCCTAAAATTTTGGAAATGTAAAAATATGTGAGTTTTCCAAGAAATACATCCCTGTCTGAATATGAGTAGGTTGAGGCAGCTCTAGCCCATATATAACTAGGAGTGAAAACTCAGATAAGGAGTTTTGGTCTTGACCTGGGGTATCCTGGTAGACAACAACGGGGCTTGCTGCACTCTTGGTTACAATACTTTCGGGATATATGATTAGGATAATTCACATTTCCTTTACAAACCATTATGAATGATTTATGAGTAAATATTTCTCAAATAAAACATTTTTTTTCATTATGCATTGTATGCATAAAACTTTCACTTTATGTTTGGTATTTTACATGTTTGGAATTATGCATTAGGATTCATAAAATAACATAGTGTATTCCATTGTTTAGAAATGGTACACAGTATAAGGAATGATAACTCCAGAAATACATATGATCCAAAGAGTACTAAGGATTATATCATTTGTGGTCTTAAGCTAACATTTATAAAGGAAATTGTCTCTAATGTATTCTTATCATATCATGAAATAGTATCACGTGTTAATAATATAATTAATGAATTCTTCGAGTTATATGGATTTAAAGGGAATCCAGAGAAGAAAAGGATGGTAGAGAGAAATATAGATAAAGGGAATAAGAGAAAGAAGGATTTTATCATATGTGATAACTATGTAAAGAATAACCAAGGTAAATGCTTGAAGGGAATGTGAGTTTTTTATAAATGTGGGGAAAAAGAACACCAAGTACACGATTTCATGGGTAAGAAAAAGGTTTCAAATGTACAATGCTTAAACTACAAGGATTTAAGACACTGTGCTAATCAATGTCCCAATCATCAGTTTATACCAAAAAATGATGATGTTATATAATAATCAAGTTATGATACTACAGTATATGAAGAAGAATGACTAGTGTTATTATGTAGTAATTAATGATTTATTTAATTTGAGTGTTGTATCAAGGATGTACTGGTTTTAAGAATTTTGGAGTATATAAATATTGTACTGTAGTACTATTTTATTAAAGATTTGAGATTGTATAGTACCATGAAAAGTGACTCAATAGCAAGTTAAAGGTTTTTGGAAAATACATGTTTAAGGGATAGATAAACCATAATATGGTCCTGATGTTGAGGTATTGATTTTGGAATAAGGGATGGATGATTTGGATATATTATATTGGTTATTATTGACTACCTTGGAACCAATTAACGGTTTGTTTATTCTATTGTTGTTGAAGATTACAAAATTTTCAGATTTAAGGAGTATATATAGTATTCTATTTTTACATAAGGAATAAAGAAGTACATAACTAATAAAATATTATTTTTTGGAATTCATTTTATTACCCCATTTTAAGAGAATACACGATGATGGTATTCACATGCGTATTATGTGACCTTCATTATTAATTTTTGACTGTGAGTTCGGACAGAAGTATTGTGGATAAGTTTGTAGGTTGGAAAAAAATAAGTTTGTCATTGGATACTAATGTAAATGTAAAGTTATTTCTTTAGATTATTTTTCTATTGTTATAAAAAGGTCAACCCGGAGTTCAAGTGAAAACTCGTTGTGTCCGAAAAGGTCGCAAGAGTTCAACCCACAACAGAAGGGTGACAAGGGTGCATCACCTACCACCGGCCTACATGATGTACTGGTTTTTATAATGTAGTTTTTTAAATGGTTTGATAGATTAATTATAAATTAATTATTTTTGGAACCCTATATGATTAGGATAAATAGAATATTTTTAATTCTATTATCTTTTAGAGTGAAAGATTGGTTTGTGGTTGAAGTTAGTTGAAGGATGGAACTCTACTTGTCATGTATTTTTTTATCTGTTTCTATGATGAAATTAATTCTTAAACTTTAAGGAAGGAATATTAAAACCAAAAATGTGAAATCCTAATAACATATGTTTTTATGAACCAATGGTATTTATATCATCATAGATTTTTGGATTTGAGGCCCTCAATATGCCATTTATTGTTCACATGTTTGTGATTGATGACCTCAATCAATCCTAATAAATATTTATGTTTTCAACCAATTATGTGTCTATAATTTCCACCAATGTTATCCAATTCAAGATCATATTTTGGTGGTGAATTTGTTCATTTCCCTATCACTATTATTAAGACTAAATTTTATTAACCCTATATCTGATGTGGGTTTTCCATAAAGGAATTTTCTATTTTTAACCATTTATTTTCGATTTTTTTTTTCAAATTTTGAGAACGAAATTTGTTGAAGGATGGGAGAATGTAACACCCCATGATTTCATAGTACACTATCTCTTGAAAGTAATTCAATATCTTGTGTGACACGCAACACCGAGTTTGAGCGCACCACAACTTTCCAAAATAGTCATTTAAAATAGCTGTTATGAATAGTATTAACTGCATTTTGAATTATATATAATCCATATAATTTTAAAATCCATATTATGTTCTTCTCAGACATAATATAAGAACATATTTAATTTTTCAGATAATGGAAGTATTTTTCAAAAAATCCAATTTTACCACCTTTTAATGGATAAATTTTTTTAAATCCAATATTTGACACCTATATATTCAATTTGACAAAATAAAATTATTTTTTAGAAGAGGGACTGAAAAATATAGTTTGGAAATTTTTTTTACTTTTCTGATAACTTTAATATATTGATGAATAGTGAAAAAATACTAAATTTTAATTGAAGACAACTTTTCTTAATCAAAATATTTATATTGATAAATTATGAATTTGTGTGGTTTAAAGTATTGTTAGATTATATTTTTATCATTTAATATAATTTATGTCATTATAAGTAATTTTATATTTAAAACATTGGGTACAACCATGAAAGTGGAACACAACGCAAGGAATAAAATTACATTAAATTTCAAGCCCGGTGACTTGACCCCGCGACCTTCCCCTCACCCCCCAAACCCTTACCACCCCACCACCAACGATCGGGGAGTAATTTTTTATTTAAATTGGACATAAACATATGTTAATGTTTTGAAAGTTTTTACTTTTTAAAAACCCACATTAAAGATTTAACAACAAGAATTAATTTTAATTTAATTAATGTAACTAATATGTTTTGAATATGGTAAAATATACATCATTTTTGGAATCAGAATATCAAAATTAACTTAGGGAGAATTTTTGGTATTTTTCTGAAACCTTTCAATTTTTGATGAATAGTGGAAAACACTGATTTATTGTTTGAAACTACATTTTATTTAAATAATTTTTTTATTTCATTTTTTTAAAGTAAAAATAGATAAATAATACCTACATTATTTCAATGTATTTCATAGGGGTAATTTTATAATAAGATTAGATGTATAAAATTTTGTTGAATTTTTGCAACGTCTTTTACCCCTTTTAGAAACATTTGAAAATTTGCATAAAACGTAATTTTACCTGTTCTGTGAATTGAATTTCAATCATCCAAGATATAGAGTTGAGATACATAAGTAAAATATGGTTTAATAGGATGAAAATAATTTTTGTGATTAGTAACATTTGAATTTTATTTAGCATGGTTAAAACGAAATAGGGTAACTAAAAGTAAAATTGATAGTATAAATACACTAATAGATGTCATAATTTTTTTGGATAAGTGTATTTCGACCCAAATAAACCTTAGGAATAAAATATGACCCTTTTTTCCAATAGGGTTAGATTAAGTCATTTATTATTATTTTATTGAAAGAAGTGTTAAAAGTGTTAAACTCAACGTTTAATAACTAAACCATTTCTAATATAGGGATATACATAAGATAAATTCGACTATAAATATTAATTTGGAAGTTAAAAATATTTTCTACCTCATGGTATTTTATTAATAATTTTTATACATTAAATAATTATATTTATTTATGACACAATGATGATGGAGTAATTACATTACTAACGGAAGATTAAAATAATTTATATTATAAATATCAAAATAAATGTAAATTGAGAATATTTATGCATTACACTAATTTTCTAGGCTAATATAACATGTTAGGGTTGATTTAATATTTTTTCAAAGTAATCATGTTTTGTAGACTTTCAGAAAAACCAAATAATAAATAGTATCAAAATTCACATAAATGAGTTATTAAAACAAAAACAATATTATTAAATGATATAGTATTCCTAAAAATATATGGTTTTGAAAAAGGACTTATATGATGATAAATATGTCATTAATTAACAAATTGAGGTTCTCTTGACATTTTATATTATTTTTATTAACCATGTAGTATAAAAATACAAGAAGACACTGTAAAAGTTAAACTATTTAACTAAGAGTTAAATCTAAAAGATAAGGATAATATGGTGATCTGAACTTTTCTAAAACCTATTGGTTGATAGGATTTTGACCCATCCCCACCTTATACTTGAAATAAATTCATTTTGAGCCATTATAAACTGTAAACAATTTTATAATAAAATAGTATTTCAATCTTTTCCAAAAGTGACGCGCGCCAATCTTATAAAAGGGTATTTCCCCTCATCTCAAAATCACCAATCCAAATTCATTTTCCTCAGACAAAACCTACTGAAATATCCTCCCAACTACCCTCCAATCAACCTAGAGGAATTACTTTGATCATAAATCCAACATATAGAGCCCTTTTTATCAAATTAAAAATAAGCACCTGAAGAAGAGGTAATTATTTCATCACCTGTTTCAATTTTTTTCTTCATCCACATCCTATATCGTTGTTTTTTCCATAAAAAATAAAAAATACAGTAACCTATAAATACTAAGATGTTATTATAAATATGGTACACCCATATCCATTATTCTATCCATCCTATGAATGAAAAATTCACCATACATGCGTACGTATGACTTACCGTCTCCACATTGTGGTGTAGTTTGTTATTCAACATTTCATTATTTGGATGAGTATAATAATGACATATAATTGATTTAAATAATAAATATAACATTTTAATGATTCTGTATATATGATATAAAATCTAATTACATACGATTTTACCATAAATAGAGTGATATTGTCACTCGTGCGTACGTACGGCTTACCATCTCCATGACGCGATGAGATTCATCGTCAATGATCTCCATTCACGAATTTTATAAAAAAATATATTGACTAAGTATGAGATACATGAAATAGTATTTCTACTTTAAAAATATATATTTATTTAGATAAATATATTTCATCCAATTACTTTCATACTATATGATAAGAAAATGGAAACAATGTTTATGCGTACGTACGACCCACCGTCTCCATAAACATTGTTTTCCATTTCATATATATATATTTTATACATATTTATATTTTGAATATATATGATACATAAATAATTTTTTATATTCTTTAAGAAATTAAAATGTCATATAAGTGATACGATCAATAATAAAAAGTTAAAACACATATGATAAAGAAAGCGATTATTACCATAAATGTTATTTTAACATTGAACTTATTATTAAATGGGTAGTATAAAGTCAAAAATGAATCAATTATGATATCATTAATATGAATATGGTTCTAGTATAATTTAATAACAAACTAGGGTCATTATACATGTTGTTAAAGATACCCTTGACAAAAGGAAGTTACGAGGTAAGGGTTAAATCCTCAATCTCCTTATCATATGAGATTGTTTATATGTATGTATATACTAGGACATATTTATCATCCATGTCCATGTTACATAAAAATGTTTTAAAAAAGAATATTTTAAGGTTTTATGGAAGGGAATCTTTAACTAGATCATCATTTTAAATGATTTAATGATTTATTTTTTGAAATCTATTTATTTAATGTTCATGTTTTCAAAATGATTTTAAGGAATTATTCATATGAACATAATTGTTTTAAAATGTTAATTAAATTCAAAAGATTCAAAGTGGTATGGGACACTTTGATTCAAAAATATATTTTAAATTATTTCCTTTATAAATTATGATACTTTTAAATGATTTCATTAAAAATGGGTATTTCTCTGAAAGCATTTTACTGATTATTTATACTCTGTAAACATCCTTTAATGTATATTATTATTGATTGAGGTTGATTTATTATAATAAAATCATCCATATATTATAGAATGATTTATGATATGTTTAACTGTGGATGTTATATTTTTATACCATTCATGGTTTATAGTTATAGTATTGACATTTCATATGCTAGTTTAATATGAATGTTTATGTTTTGTGTCACCATTTTCATATGAGTAATGCAATGGAATTAGTAAGTGACGAGTGGATTCTGCTATAGCCCCTCGATACATCAGTAGGTCTCATGAGACAAAATAGTGTCTTGGAACAAGGCCTTAACAACATTTTTTATTTTTATTCTTGGCACAAGGTCTTGACTATATGGTTATGATGTCCAGTATTATGAATTCCCTCATTATGAAATTAGTTATTACATGTGATTATTCAACTAGTAGAATATCCATGTGCATGTTTTTATGGTAATGTTTGATTTATTTTTTCCATATTATATTCTAGTTTATTTTTAAAAGGTTATTTTTTTATTACACATCTTCCCTTAAAATTTTATAGCTTTCGGTAAATTAGTTACCCTTACCGAGCATCTGAGATCACCCCTTTCTTATGTTTTATTTTCCAAAGATTCCAAGAAGTGTAATATGATTGATATGGAGGGTTATGCGAAGGGAATAATGGTGTTATTAAAGGATTATTTATGCTATGTTGTATGTTAGAAAGGGTAATGTAATATTCATGTATGTAATCTGGTTTCCAAGATTGCTAAACTAGTCGGTCTTTTAAGACTTGATCACTTTTAATCATTAATATTTATTAAAATAATGCTCTGACTCCAGGCTTCTAGGGTCATGGTGTTATAGTTTGGCCCCCAACTGGCATAGTAAATTATAGGTAACATGAAGACTCTATACTTCTAGTCCCATATCATGGACTAGAGAGCGTGAAATAAAGGAGTTATAATCTTATGAGTCAAATAAGACACATATATGGGTACATGATAAACTTAGTGTTCCTCAAAAAGTATCTAGAACCTCTGGTGTTACTATCACTGCTGATTGTAACTGACCGCACCAAGCTTCTCTTGCTCTATTTTGATGGACACCTCTATGACCACACTCAGGTTGTGGTCCCTGAGGGCGAGTTACATCCTAAGGATGACTTACACCTTCCACATCTTCTCTAAGTGGAGCATAAGACGACTTCCCCTACTACTGGAATGACCATGATAGTAATTGATACTAAGGCAATAACTGAACTTATCCACCTCTTCCAAACTAGTATCGAGCATCCAATGGGAACTGATCTGGATGATAGCCATGAATCCAATTGAAAAAACATAGTAGTTAGAATTAACCTAGAAGAGAATAGAAAAAACATCCCTAAAAGGTAGTAGGGGTGGCCTCTAAGGGAGAAACCCTACTGGTAAAACCTTGAAGGCCCTGATACTTGAGACTTAACACCGGAAAAACTACTCCTGAAGGAACCATGCTTGTTCTTATTTAATGATAAAGCCCCCATGAGTTCACCCATTCGATAACCCTAACTTCTTTTGAAACTCAAGATATGTCATCAATATAATATGTGTAACTTCATACTGGATAGAAGGAAATATTACCTCCTACAGAAATATCTCAATAGAATAATTATCTAAAAAATATTTGGAGAAAAACACATAAGGTCTTTTAACTTGATTAACTAATCTCACATGGAAAAACACGCCTACTAAATAGAAATATGATCCTACCTATTCACTGCCTTCATGATCAAAAAAAGAAACTCTGCTCATAATGCTTTCATAATGTTGACCCATGAAACCTCTGCCTCCTTTTTCTCTCCCATATACAGTGTCCCCCACTGAAATACATCTACTTGTATCTAAATAACTTCTAGAGGTACCCAATATCTTACCTTGGCCCTAATTAAAATGAAATATATCTAGAATAATTCTATTTATATATCTATCTCAAAATATAAATCACTTTTCTCATACATCCCCAAATTCATCCATTGAAAAGTGATCCATTACCTCTAACAATCCTCATCTTACTCTTTTAGATCAACCCTACAGTGATCAACTGATTTTTCATACTGAACCTAAACTATATGTGCCACATAAGGATAATTAATAGAAGCTACAGCTGAGTAAAAAACTAGAATTTCCTAATCCTCGTAGTAAAGAACATAATTTATATTCATTTTAATAAACTTAATTTACGCAATCCTTCCCAAAATGACCTAATTAAAATAACAACACACATAATCATGATGCATGTACAACTTATAGGTATCGACCATTCAAACATGACCACATCATTTTTTCATTCAATAAGATCAGAGTCTATCCACTATATGACGGGGGTCCTAAAATCACATGTCCTAGTCGGTCTATGTATCCTATGTGATGGACCTTTTTCAACTATATTTACATCCATATCAACCCATGAAACCATCATAATTCATAACTCTTGACTCTATCCTATCTCTCAACCACTTCCAATAACATCACTCTATCATGACCCCTCCCACTGAAGATACTGTAATGAATAAGGGAGATAATGACCCCCCTGAGTCTTGCATCCAGTAGGCCCTAGGTTGGAGACTATTTATGAGGGTGTAAAAATATCATGAAATGGGATGCATTACCATATATAATAATATGGGATTGGGAGATAAGACGAATCATCCAAAAAACTATAAGACCAAATATAAAAATGATCCAATGTCTTCACACAATGCATGAATAAATGAATCTAATATAGGTAAGGGTCTTCAAAGTAAATAAAAAAAGAGAAATCAGTGACACAAAAACTATTCAAAGGTATGAGCTAGTAATGTCTAGCATGGCCTACAAATTCTTCCTAGAAATCTATTTTTCTATATACATAGTGTGATAATATAGGTATACTCAATAATTAGGCCAGAGTCTCTCATGCACAAGTGAAAATACCATACTAATGCACCCTTGAGAAAATAGTAGAACAAAATAGAACCAACATAGGTATACAATCCAAACCCATCCTCACCATGTAAAACACACCTAATAACACATCCAATTATAATAATGTAAAATGAATCATATCGATAAAGGGTACCCCACACCACTTTCTGAATGATTTTGCACTCTCACACGCCAACATCACACGTCTTGGTGCTCCCAACTCTTTCAAATAACATTGCATCACATCATATCCTACCCATATACAGTTTTTCCATCACATCACAAAAAATATCAAAACAAGTGTAATAGGGAATGTTGAACAAAAAAACATAAACAACATCCCCTCCTCCTTCCATTCATGACCCCACCATAATCTATCTCTTCAAATCTCTCCCAAAGAAACACGGGACATCACATCTCATCACATCACATGTGGAATGTGACACTTTTTACTTGAAGTCCTCACATAACATGTGTATCATTATGGAAAAGTAGAGCGAACATGGAAGAGAGGGTAGCCATACGTCCATCATTCCACTGGGATGTTTGAAAAACCACCCCCATATATATATATATGTGTGTGTGTGTGTGTGTTGGTGTCGGAACATGGTGCTCAACATGGGTGGGGTTTGTTCTGAAATCACAAGGAAATGAAATGTATATATATAATATCCACACCCAAGCCACTCCTTGGGGTTTACAAAGTGGTAACAACCAACCTAAAATCTTCCCACACTTTGCTGCATCCAATAAATTCATTAAACCCAACAACAATACATAAGCCTTAACCAAAATTTAATTAAATCGAATTTCAATTTTAACTTTTATCGGTCCCATTCAATTAAAATATAAAATTCAATAAACACATTCTATCTCAGAAATTTAAATTTAATAGCACACCATTTAAATCGGACATCCAGTTATAGTTTTTTTTCATGTTACCAAGTCCATGTTAATTCTAGTAATACTGGGAAAAATATCACAACATAGTAGAAAATACACCTAAAAGAACAACCCAACAACCACATCCAACATCCACCTACCATCTCATCATAATAACAATTTTCTTCCCCACTACACAACCACAACATTTCAACTTCCCCCACACACATCACAACAAAGAAACTATCTTGGCATCACATAAAAATAAACAATCCAAAATACATAACCACATCCACAAACATGTAAAAACAGACTCATATAAGTTTTCATATTGAGAATATGGTATTTTATTCAATTCCAATTATTTATTTAAGGACGTTATCACACAATCAATATATCATGGTGTAATCAATTCATTAGCTATTTGTAATTGCATAAACAATTAATTATGTTGGTGTCACAAAAAACACATAATATTGGAATCCCATCATATATATAAATTTAAAAAGTGGGGCTACCAGTGACCATGATTTTCAGTGATACAAGAACAAAGATAAATTCAATATCATGATAACAAAAAGCTATAAAAACATAAAAAACCCCATTCACCTTACCAAATTAATTTAACCATTTGATTTATATTTATTAATTTTAATGAATTTTCTTCAACATAGATAAACAAAATATCCCCTCCCTACATTATAAACATAAAGGATAAACAAATGAATTATCTACCTGGAATAAAGGATCATTACAAAAATTCCTACACCAGAAACATGGGGTGTTCACAAAAGAGGAAACCACCTATATGGATCAACTTCAGATAACCCAATAAATATGGATCCATGACACCAAAGGAAGAAGGATTTTGGAACATATCATTTCAAGATAAAGAAGGAAGGAAACAAGGAAGGATTAAATGATCTATATTTTATAATGATCAGATCTGAAATGAATGGGATTAGATACGATGTTTAAGTTTCCATTAAAGGTGCATCTTATACAAAAACACATGATTGATCCATTTAAAAAGTCTCCAAACATTGATGAAATAAAGTATATATTTATAATCCATTAAGTTGAATTTACAATTCATTAATTATGGATTTAAAAACAATTTTCATCAATGAAACATCAAAAAGGGAAACTTTAGAAATTCTATAAAAATTTTACATGATATTGTTGGGTGATACTGTTAGGTGATACCTCTATGGTGCTACTGTTAGGTGCTACCACCAGGGGTTACTGTCAGGTTCTACTACTAGGGTTCTACCATTAAATGGTACTACCAGTGTTCAACTGTCTGGTTCTATATCCAATGTTCTACTCTCAGGTGTTACTACCAAGGTGTAACCATTTAGTGCAACCTCCAGGGTTCTGCCATCAGGTGCTACTACTAGGGTTCTACCTTTAGGTGCTATCATTAGAGAGGTACCGTCATGTTCTATCTCTATTGTTCTACTATCATGGTGCTACCACCAGGGTGCTACCATTATGTGATAACACCAGGGT
Source organism: Viscum album (assembly GCA_963277665.1). Classification (NCBI taxonomy): domain Eukaryota; kingdom Viridiplantae; phylum Streptophyta; class Magnoliopsida; order Santalales; family Viscaceae; genus Viscum; species Viscum album. The sequence continues at coordinate 1,348,214,758 of OY728153.1, read as the reverse complement.
GATAATATCAGGTGCTACCTGCTGGGTGTTACCATTAGCTTCTATTACCAGGCTTTTATTTTGAGGATCTCATTCCAGGATTCTACCTTCAGGTTTCTACCATCAGGTTCTACCACCATGGTTTTCTATCATCCTCAAAAACTCATTTGTTTCCTCGAAAACACCTCAAAACTCGTCCCTACCTTTAAGCAACACAGCTTCACATTTACCATAACCCACAGACACATTATTTTTATAAAACGTTATAGGAAAAAATTTCCATTCCAATACATAAATTATCACCAGATAGCTATTATTATAGGTAAATTGAACCAAGGCTAATTGGTTCTCCCAAGAACCACTAAAATCAAGGATGTTTGATCTCAAAATATCCTCTAGGATTTTAATGTCCTACTTAAACTACCCATCTATCTATGGGTGATAAGTAGTGCACAAGATAAATTATGTGCCATGTGTCTTATATAATCCCTACCATAAAAAAAATGCTCTGTGATAATCTTTGAAAAAGATAATAGCATGATGAACTCCACGAAAGAGCATAATCTTCTGGATATAAGATTTCTGACTTCATCCAATGAGAAGGTCCCTTGAATTTCTAACAACTGAGCAACCTTTGTCAGATTATCCACGATTACCTATATAGTAACACTACCCTAGGATATCATTAGAAATACCATCATGAAATAAATAGTAATGTCATCAGACTTCAACTCAATAATGGGAAATGACGTTATAAGACCATCAGTTCACTGGTTCCTGACATTCACCCACTGAATGGTGGAGCAATGATTCATAATACTTGATATCTATTTATTCATTAATGAACACTTATACCATCATTATATATCATGTTATATATTTTTTTTAAAATTCAGTGCATAACCCACTTTGGATCATTTGAATCTCATAAAATCATCACGCATGACAGTGGGAACTAAAATAAAACCATGAATGTGAACAATATTATATTCATTAAAAAACATGTTAGGTGGTATCTCCTCATTATATATGTTGTACCTAAGGGCTAATCACTTTGAATCAGATAACTACCTCCTCAGAATATAATTAAAAGGTGAAGGTAAAACAAATAAAGATATAAGGGATGATCTTCCCTAATTCTTTTTCATGCCTTAATGAATCTCAATAAAGAAGACCATAAACTTCCACTCACTACTAGAATCTTAGAAAACCTGATTCTGCATCATCTTTCTCAATGATTCCATGACCATGATCTATTCTTCAGTGGTATAGGCCACCATTATGTCAAATAATTTTAGATTATCTACTCACCTTCACTACTAAACGATTAACTATCACTATGAAAACATTTATTTGAAAATTTTATTGTCCATGTAGACTATAAAAATCCCAGTCAAAATTTAATTTTTCCACCATCCCAAAGAATATACCATAACATTATACTAAAATCTATGAATAGGTTAATTACATTCTGGTAGACTCAATATTCAATACCCATATACAAACACGTGACTTCGCTTTATTATAACTGCTCCCAAACTAACCCCCAATGCATAACAATATATGGAATACCCCATACATAGCTTGGGTTAGGTCAGTGTTAGAAATGTATTTTTCATCCCCTTTAACTCATAAACAGATTCTTGCAAGCATGGTACCAAATTAACATTAAACTCTAATTGGTCAAGATTTGCAATGCTTCTATGAAACTATAAATTTACATAATAAACTAGTAATTGTACATAACTAATCCTAAAAACCAATGTATATAAATATAATTAGGCTTCTCCCAAGAAACTATATATCTATCCTCCCCTATATTAATAAATACATTGTCCACATACCCAATGTTCCCTAATGAGTAAACCCAGTCCATCAAAAAATAACGGTTAGAGAGTTTGGAATTAAGTTTTTCCACCATCGATGGTAGAAAAAAATCTAGATTTTTCATGTGTTCCTCCCCCAACTTATATTAAAGGATAATTTATTCCAAAAATGACAATGAATAAATCTATGTATATGTGTAAGACCTAAGTCCAAAGGACAATAAATTATGTTGGTACATTCATCAACCTTAAAAAATCACCAAATATTCATAAGAACCATTCCTACTTCTAAATGTAATGAGAGATATGTCTAATGACCTCAACGTCACCTGGTGATATAAAGATCTTAGATCATTATTGTAGAATACCTGAGAACCTCTTAGCTGATAAAAAACATCAAAGCAAGGTAGTGAGTATCATTTTTTAACAGTTATCCAATTCAACATTGAATTGTATTCACCTAGATACAATAATCATTAAATATTATTAAAAAAACGACTAGGGAACATCAAGGATATGTGGTTGTCGAGATAAATCCCTTAACATATAAGTCCCCAAACTATACCTTAAGCTCATTTAGCTCCATAGGATCCATAATATAATATGAAATAGGAATATACTCTAAACGTAGCACAAGATCAATGGAAAAACAGACCTTCTTATTAAGTTGAAATCCAAATAATTAATCATGAAACAAATCATAAAATTTACCCACAAAAAGGGGAATAATTCTATTATAGACCTCTCTATCATCCAATACTATGTTGCAAACCTTGAATGTAACCTCACCCAGTTGTTGACAATTTAGTCATGCATGACCTTTCTAGATATAACACTCTTTTTCAGGAACATCCTTACCACCCTCTAGGGATATTAATGATACCCACTAGTTTTAATAGTGGATGAGAGGTAAATATGACCCTAAACACTCAATCCGGATAAAGAAATAAATATTTCCATCTCAAGAATAATGAAATCCTATAAAAACTGATAACCCCTATCCCTAGTGTATTTTCTCAAAAATTGTGTATACCCTTAGAAAAGACTCCCAATATAGGGTAAATGGAAATTCCACCATATAATTAATCAATTAATAAATCCATTCCTCTAACAAACTAAGTGGATAAGATGGAATAAGAAACACCTATATGACACAATGGAGAAGGTAATCATGATTCAACTAGAACCAAACCGTGAAGTGTTGATGGTACAAAATCATGATCAGTGGGAGTAGGTTGAATGAAATGTAATTATATTTAACCATGTACCTAAGATATGAAATAGATCCCATAAATTGGACATCCATATCGGGACTACTAATTGTACCCCTAAGTTCCACATCCACAACCATAGGCTGAATAACCTAATACTCTAGCTACTTGCCTACCATAGTGTAGCAGGCTTGACTTTAGAACCTTAAAGTAGTTTGGATCCCCTATCTCATAGAACCTACTACACCATACTATATAACCAATGGAAATTTACAATCCCCCTGAAAGATCTACACTGAGGTGTTCAATCACACAATGGGTGGATATGATCTAGCCTACCATATCAGTGACACCACATATAACTGTCACCCTACCTACCGAGTCCACTACTATCCTAGAGATAACCATTATATCAATTATTCATACTCTAAAAAGAAATTCTATAATCACACATATCATAAGTTTCCTACCATGAGACGCTACCCTCACATAAGTTCATTTTTGAAATCAAATCCTAATTCACAATGTCTAAAAAAGTAGTAATCTATAAAATGTCCACCTAAATTCTAATAACACATCAAATACCTTCATAAAATTAATTTCTCAATATATTTAATTAACCAATATTGAATGGGTGGAGTGTTTTGAATCAGTAAAGTAGTCAGTGTGGTCTATAAAAAATATATTCCCCCGCTTGAGGCGTATGAAATACTTAGACTCATCGGTGCTCAAGGTTTTGAGGAATAAGTGATCTATGAATTGGGTATCGAATTCCCTATAGGACATTCCCATGTACTAATAATACTAGATTAAAACATCACACCATTGATTCAATGATCCCATCACAAGATCCTCAGCCCAGTTGGTGAGGACTCGGCAAGTGCATCCAAGATACATGAGTTCAAAACCGGGTGGAGACATATTTTCGGGTACTATAACAGAACTATAGCAAGCAATTTTCAGTATTGTAGAATCTAGGAATATTCTTATGATTGGGATTTCAGACCACTGGTTTGGGCCTCGGGTCCATTAAGGCCTTCGGTCCACCCAAGGCCTTCGGCCCATTAAGGCTTTCGGGCCACCTGAAATTGTGCTTAACGATCAGACATACTCTACAAGGAGAAGACGCCAGATGGGGATTTAGAGCAGGCGCATTCACCATAGCATAAGCTAAGAGGATTTTCCAGAAAGATTGGGTATGACATTTCCATCAGGACCATCCTGTTCTCACACATGAAGCCTAGCTGAACAACCATGCAAAGGTGGAGAGCTGATATCACGATGAAGAAGCTGGGAGGAGGTGTTCTAATTATAATCTGTATATTTCTTAAGACATACGATTCATGTAATCTCTGATCCTTAGGGCCTTGTAATGGTTCCCCCTAATCCCTTGAAAGGGGGTTATCAAAAATCAATAAAAAAATAAGGCCTTCGGGCCATTCAAGCATTGATTCAATGATCCCCAAAGCATGTAAACCACCAAATTCAACCTTATCTCCTAAGGGGTCACAAGGTGATCAAAAATCATTATAACAGACTCCATATAGTAGTCTCCATCCTTAGGACACCCTCCTAAGTAAATAATGGTTGGTTATATAGCTGTAACTCCTTATTAAACATAGAAAAATATTTAATAGTCCATAGAGCCCCCGTCTCTATCAGATATACCACACACAATAATCTCACTCAGAGCAGACAATCCAATACTATAACTAACACCATAAGATAATTTATCATGACGTTCTTCATAGCGTTCTCACCCACACCTTACTAGAACTCAACCAATGACTAAAATGGATGGATCCAACTAGAATTCCAAATAAACACATCCGCTCACAATATTATAAATCTTTCTATCTTCACAATTTAATGAAAATGAGAAGAAGCACAAACCCTACCATACTTCACATCCTATAACCATTCTAATCTGTAAATAGTTACTCCCACTAGGACAATATACAAACACATAGGGTAAATACACAAATTTAAATTTTATAAGCCATTATATTAATTTCATATTTCTAACATTTACTAATTTAACATAATTCAATTTATCTATAATTAATGTGTAATTATATAAATTGTCTACAAAAAGTTATGAAAGAATTTTTTGTAAGTTATTGTTGGAACTCTATTTATACAATTTTTCCCATAATCATCCATATATAAATATTTTATCTATTTTATGAATCATATAGATAATATACTTCCATGAACATATATGGGAAACACCATATAAATTGATACAAACACATTAAATAACCATTTCAAGTACCATAACTATATTAACAATGCTAAGAGAATATTATATTGACATGGAATTACTATGTGTCTGAATAATGCATTATCATAAACCATATTTCCATTCCTACCCAAGAAATAAAAGTTCCATAAATTGATAACAACAAAAATTGTGTGCATCACCCATGTTGAAAAAATTACAAGATGAAAAGTGAAATCCATGAACCAAAATTCCCTTCCGTAGTAACTTGGGATTTTCTATATACATTGGTTAGATACTCCTAATAACCTCCTCATTGCCAACACTTGATAACACCATATATATTATATACCATTCCTAATTTGGAAAATATAAAAAAATGATGCTTTGATATCACATTCCAACACCCTAGAATAGATTAACTATTATGTTAGTAGACTGGGGGCTATATGGACTTAAGCGCACCTCTCTGTACCCCAAAGGATTTATCAGAGTACACAAAGATGGTAAAATAAATAAAAAAACCATAGAAACAAATAATGTAAAATAAACATCACAGAATTATCTAGATAATATAGAAACACATAGAATAACACAATAGAGTTTTACACCCAAAGTGAATTTCATATACACTAAAAATTCATACATACCGATCCAAAAGAAAAAAGAAAAAAATATCAAAAACTAGATGACACTCTATAATGGTTCATATAATATCCTAATCCCCATCTATAACATTCCATCCTACCCTAATAATCAAACATCTATCATAAAGTTATTTCCCTTTTCTTAACCTGTATCAATGATGTTTTATTAAGGTACTATAGAAATCACTAGTAGGGTTTGAGTATGAATCAGTAGACCACCACCAATAGTGTCTAAAATACAACCAAGTTTGATTATATATAGTTTAGGCCAATGTGTAAAATACAATTAATGAATAAATTCAAATAAATAAATAAAACCATCTCGATCCTTAGGCTCCATGTTGACACCCAGGTCAACCATACCTTCTTCAACCAATGCCAAATGTCTTTTATAATAATTTCATAATTATAAGCACATGCCTAATTCAAGGTGAAACTACAACAAATATTGAATCAATAGTTCACAACTGAACCCACAAAGAATCATCCATGTAATTCCATTATTACTATTCTCAAGGTTGAATCAATGGGAACTTCCATTGAATTCGATATCATGAGTTCACATTCCAAAAACACTGAGGTCAATTAATCCACTCTAATGTGTTAAATTTGATAGAAAAATTCAAGGAGATCATCAATGTAATTACTTATCATCATGTCTCACACTAAATCCATTGACCTCATCCATGGATTTCTAAATCATTAGGTCTCCCACCAAATACATGAAGATCAGCCATAAAATTCTCATGTTTTATCATTTCACTGATCAACTTATTTAATTTCAATTGTTCCATGGATTAATCCTAATAATGTATGAAAGAAAATCCCAATTATATAACTTTTTTATTTTTTAAATCATGTGATTTAAAATGTTAATGGATTTCAATCACCCATTAAATTTAATCTCAGTAATCAGGGAATTACATACCATTTATGTTAATTGAAAACCATTACATGAGGATTATATATTACATATATTTATAAAGTATTAGAAAACATTTTCGGAATCCCTAGTATGAGTCCTTTAATTACCCAATAAATCATATAATCCATGCTCACCCCTTGGGATGACAAAGTCTTGGTGTAGAGGGGACACTAATGGACTAGTCACAACCTATGGAGGGTCCCATCAATAGTTTAGATCTATACGATTGTTAAATTATATTTTTGGGTCAAACCCTCAACAAATCAGGATTCCTATACACATCACATTCATTATAAAATAATGATACTCTATGGGATAGATCAAAGATCCCCTATATAATCCTCTTAGGAGTCCCCTCACCCAATATCATCGTGAATTTTGGGATCAAATAGGAGAAATTGATAAAGAATACAACATCCCAAAAAATAGAGTATATTAGATATAAATAATGGGAGATTATGATATAATAGAATAAATGAAAATGATATGGTGACATACTGTTAGTCTTAACTGAAGTTTCATATCACATAATACCAAAGGGAAAACAGACCTAGATAAAATAGATCCATCAAAGCCTTATGGAGAAGGAGAAATGGAGTAGGGGAAAACTACAGTGGATTTGAGGAGCCAAATTACAAAGTTAAAAAATAATGGGGATAGAAGTAGTGAAATTACAGGGATGACCCCACTGAAAGACTTCCTAGGGGGCCATAGGCTAGCTACTGGCCACAGATGGGTAGCTAGTTACCCCATCATCTCAGTGGGGCTTCTTGACAGTCCTTAGGTTTGCCAATGTTCCCTTAATAGTGACATAGTGGACATACTGTAGCATAGATAGTTTTAGTTTTGGTTCTCCACCAAAATTCTCAGCCTTAGAAGCCCAAAATTCTTCTAATACCCATCCAAACACTCCATAACCATGGGAAACCAAGGTTAATACATGATGTTTTCATGAAAAATATTTAATTTTAAAATTATATGTACCTCAAGGATATTCATAATCTTAAATAGAATAACTCTAATTTATGTCCAGTCATTATTAAGAATCGTCAAAAATTGATATGAAATCATGAGATGCTTTTAATCCCACATGCTATAGGGAGGATAAGAACATCTCTTCTAAATGTAATTAAATTTAAATCCAAATATTTATGGGGAATATCCTTCATAAATCATCTACCAACAAATTAAATTGTACAACACCCTACCCCTTAAGGATATAGAATACATCCTTTCTTCTTGTTTTCCAATTGCATTATCAACAATAGTACTCAAAGGTTCATACCATAGATGAAGATGAAATTGTCAAATCGATAGAAAAAATCCTTGATTTATCATCCATTTATTTCAGAGGGCCCAAATCCACCCATTTAATAATGATAGTTTTTGAATCTATCAATTGGGTTTGAATGGTGATTGATGATTTGGTTTCCTCCCGTATGTACCACAATCCAAACCTAGATAATATTTATGGTGACAATGACCAAGAAAAGGGACTAACCCCATTGAAAATGTTCCAATTCATAACATATCTAGGCCAATATGTTTACCACAAAATTAATGATACTTTATGTGGCCAGTATGGACTCTATTATAATCATTCAAATTATAACTTCAGTGTGTGTTTCCCTTGCTGGAAGAAGATATCTGCTGAGGTGAACATTCTATTACAATCCAAATATACATTTTTCACATGTATTATATTCAGGATATGTTAATCCAAATATATTTTATGTTTTCATTTTGGCATGTTTAATTCCATTAAAAGGCAAAATAAATTCATCTCTAAGACCACCCAATTCATATGATTAGATAACACAAACCATCATTGATCCCTTTGATTATGTATTCCCTTTATAAATGGAGGATCATGAGTTATCCTCCCAGATTGGTAAAAACATGGAGGAGGATCTTAATCATGGATTTAATTGATAATGAGGGTCCATTCCATGAGGATAGTGTCGTGGTCTATCATGAATCAATATGCTCATATGGACATCATCTTCCTTCATTGTTATAAGAACCAATATGGGACCTGTTAATGATTTCATCACCCTGAGATATCAATGATCTAGGATAAACCATATCAGGGTAGGACCCATTCAAGTGTAAACCCCAATAATTATCTCCTAATTCATGATAGTTATTCTATTCCTTCAATTAAGTGTATACCCTAATGCTCTCTACCTTTACATAAGTCACCAATTGGGTTAGGTACATGGGCCTCCTCATTATGTGTAATCAAGCTATTCTTTTTAATGGATTTTTAATTGATTTCATGAGGTACACCTATGTATGGATATATCATCATGTGAGGGATGGGACTAAAATTAGATATAAATCTAAAGAAATGGTTAATTATTATATTTAGTGTGATGTTATATTATGGGATATGAGATTTTATCCTAGTCAAAAATGCTATGGTACATGGGTGGTTATTCTAGTCCACTATGTTATGAAACAAAATGATGTAGTTATCATTGTCTATTATATTATAATGGACTATGAAGATATAATCAACATATTTTATGATTTTCTATTCTTATAAAAGTTCCACATTCAAATTTTATGTCACCATGGTTCATTATTATTGATTCGACATTATTATTACATGGTATATGTAAATTTTTCATGATTATATTTGATGTTTTTTACTTTTTAATCCATGATCCAAGAAAAATCTATCATTACTTATGTTAAAGTTATTTAATTTCATTATTTTATTCAATTAATCATTACCCTTATCTCATGTTTATATTTTTTCAGATGCTTATGATCTAATACTATATTACACATTAATATGTTTTTCACTTACTGGGAAATTTAGCTAATACATTTCTTATTTTCCCATTTTATCATGTAAATAATAATAATATTCTTCAAGATATGTATAGAATAGAATGGAGTGCTAAATTATGTAAAAAAAATTCGTTTTGTTTGGGTATTCTCAGTTGGTATCCGAGTGTGGTTTAGTTAATTTTGGAGATTAATTAAAGAGGTATATTAGAAGAAAACATAATGAAACATAGGTTTAACCAAGGGTATCATAGGTTGGAATGGAATTTTTATATGATTAATGAAATTTGGATTTTTTTTATATTTATATCATTGCTTACTATAATTTCAATAAGATATTATTATATTTTACTCACATTAACCATTTTTTAGAAAATTTCTAGAACCCAATGGCACCCAATTAAAAATGAATAAATTAATTGGATGGAAATTAATGTGAAAACCTTCATGGCTATTTTATTCCAGGTTATGAGAAATCAACTAAACCATGTTGAGATATAAAATGCACCAATAATGGAAAAACTCACCATAAGGTCTTTTATGCAATAATGAGAATTATCCATTAGTGGATCCTCCCATACACTAATTATTGAATGATAGATCAAAAATAAAGAAATGATTTTTTTCTATTATTGAATACATAGAGCATTAAAAGGTATTTTTTTATTAGCTGAATGGTGAAGCTAAAATGGTGTAATTTGATAAATAACACAATGAAAAAGGATGAAATTAAATATAGATAATGGAAGGAGTTTAAGAAAATATTTTTAAACAAATTTTTTATTAAAATCATTAAATAAATAGGAGTAGTAATTTAGTGATCTTAAGAAAAAATGAGAAAAATATACTGATTCATAGGAATTAAAATTCAAGAGGCTTTCAAGATAATCCTATGGTATTATAATTGATCATAAAATAAAATTTGATTGATTTTTAATTGTTTAATATGATGTATCTGAAAATAAATAACTATAAGGTACACTCATAGAAATAATGAAATATATTGTTATAATAGTAAGGTGAAACTAGAAATTGGATAATATTATAAAATATATGGATTTGGTGATAAGTAAATATAAAATTAGGTAAATATAAACTCATATAAATATAATGTAGGATATAAAATAAATCTATATATATTCTGAAAATTTGGAAAGAGGAACGAGATGAATTTACTTAAAGGAATACAAAAATGCTTCAATCCTAGATGAAGAGGCTATTAAACACATGAGTGGGGTAGAGATATAATGTTTCTCATTAAATAATTGAGGCTAATTTTTTTCCATATAATTAAACACATATACTTCAATTGTAACGACCCAAATTTTCATTAATGGAAATTCATCTTTATCTAATTAAATTTCTTACCATGGTTAGATAAATGATAACTTCATTGGTTTTATTCTACTAGAATTTAAAATACCATTATGAATTGTGACCGTTGCTAATATAGCTGTAGAATAGTTTTTCTAAAAGGCTGGGGCCGAATCCTCAATTTATTATTTAATGTAAATACCTCTTCAGACTGGGTAGAGGGAGACCCATTACACAGCCCGAAGGCCCAAGTCCAATTGGCCTGAATACAAGGCTTGAAATCACATTATTTGGCCCAAAGGAACCCTCAGTGAACAATACTACGACAATACATGTGCTGCTATAGTACCTACGATAGTACAACCGCTACTACAGTACCTGCTATAGTCCCTCTGCCACTACAGTGATGCCACTACTGCAGTTCCGTTGTGCTATAGTACTGCTACAGTGCCCTGCTACAGTTCCCTGCTACAGTACTTCTACAGTACCTGGAAATTCTCCCCTACCCAGATTTGATCTTTGGTCTTTTGGATGCCAAGCAGGAGCCTCTACCACTAGGGTACAAGCTAGTTGGAAAGCTGTTGAATAGTGATCACATGATTAGAATAAATATAGGGCTTTAACAAATCCAATTTACTTAGACAAAGGAAGTGATGACCTCATCTAGTATACTTTCTCCATACGAATCCCATTTTCTAGAGCTCGGAAAGAAGGTGGCATAATTGGGATTCACTCTTGACCAATAACAATCCAATCTTGAACACGTTAAGCTTGAGTAGAACTGACTACAGGAGAAGTGGATGTTAATAGACATTATCACCTGAGAAATGTTATTCGAGCCACCCCCAGAGTCTGTCACCATCGCACACCTTACTCTTTGGTCTTATGCAGCTGTTATAAGGGGTTTTTAACAAGACCCTAGTATTATGAATATGTAAATTATTTTTTTAAAAAAATGTACATCCATTTTATTATTATAAGATTGTTAATAGTTTTTAAAGCAAAAATAGTATTTCTAGTTAATATTAAACTATGAAATCTATTTTGAAGAATTAATGGTTTTTTTAATTAAATAAAATTTTAATAAAATATTTGTATTATTAAATTAGTTTTTATGAAATATAAATGATCACATAATTTTATGAATTCAATTGTAATTTTTTAAAGGTTTGGAAGCAGTTTTTGTCAAAACCCATGAATTTTCGATAAATGTCAGTTTTTTTGAAAAAAGTAAAAATTAAAATAGTAAGAAAATTATTTAGCTAAAATGAATATTATTTTTGGAATTAGGACATCAAATTTATCCCACGGTAAATGTTTCATAATTTTCTGAGATAGTCAATTTTTTGGGTAAAAATTAAATACTGTTTAAATTTATAATGTGTTTTATGACATCATAATGACCCAATAGTGATGTAATAAAACTCTATAAACATTATTTTCGGCCAATATATGTTTTACCATTAAAATAATGTAATTTTGGGGTTTTTTGATTTATTTTACAATGGTTTAGTGGACCCTTCAAGGCTTATAAAACATTTTGTCTTTTTAAATTGTTTTCATTGAGAGTGTGACTCCCCTCTTCATAAGAAACCCAATATTTTTAAGAAGTTTGGACATTGGCCTTATAAAATATTTTTTCCACTCCCCTTTGGAAAAAACCATGGGCAAAAACCATGAGATTCTTTTTGGTTTTTATTAGTTTAATGTGAGGTGTCCCAAACCTAAATAATAAAGAATTCGATCTCCTTTACTATATAAACCCACACAATCTCCCACTTTCTCTACACTAAATGCCTTTTGTGTTCAAAAAACCAATTCCCACATCTCTCTATAATCCTCCCAAGGTTTCCCAAGCTCCCAAGAAGCCTCTCCCAAGCCATTGGGACCACACTTCCATGAAAAGGATTTCTTCCTTTCCCATTTTATCCAATTTTACTTAAGTTGTTTTGCCCTTTTGTTTTCAATTACAAATGTTGTGGTATGATTTAGTACCTCCCTCATACCAAACTATTTATTTTTGTATGATGGGAGACCCCTTTATCTCTCATTAATTCCTTCAATGTACACCCGTTATCATGCCGAAATCCCTTGAGAGATTTCTCTCTCCTCTTTTACATCCAGGTAATTCTTTTGAATTATACATCTAAATTCCATTACGTTTGGTAGTAATTATATCTATATAACCCCTCATACTGTCCATTTAATTTAAATATGATGATACACCCTTTTCTCTCTCATCAACCATTTTTTGAGTTCTTATTTCACGCCATTATGCTGCCGAAATTGCACTACGATTTTCTAAGCCAATGTCATTGTGTATTGAATACCATGCCCATTTATCTATCAAGGGTATTCACCTTTATGAAAATTTACATATTGATTATAAAGCTTCATGTCTTAATTACACATCCCTTTATCATGTAATAAATGATGATGATTTATTTCATGTTGTATAATCCATGTGTCACCCTTATGCATGAAATGAAATGTTAAAGAAGGGTGAACCCTGATAGCGCTAGAATGCATTAGGTAAAGTATAGTATCATTATACGTCATGTGAAATGGGTGTTTAATCATGATAATTCATGTTCAATGAGGTTTTACTCATGCTTCATGTGTAATGGGGGTTTACTCATGCTCCATGTGCAATGATCATTGGCTCATGCTAAATCCATGTTAAGTGTTGTTGCCACATTTCCATGTTATGATTATCATGATTTATATTGACTTTATTTTCATGATTACCTTGTGATCCATTGATATTTATATTATCTAACATGTATTGTATTCCTCAGGTTATGTTATTTTTATTCCCTTACTGGGATTTATAGCTCACCCTTTTCTTATCCATGTCATCAGGTTATCCCAGGAAATGCTAAGTACGAGGGAATGTAGTGGTCTTGTAAAGGATGTTCTCAATAAATATGTTGTGCGTTTTATGTTATAATATGTTAGATAATATTCTTAATCCCCAAAGACACTATACCTCTCGATCATATATGTTGTATCAAGTGAAGATTTTATGTAATAAACCAGGTTTAAGTTTGTAATAAAGAGATTGGTTGTTATATCAATTATTCAATTTCAAGGAGTTTGGGAATTATAAAAATGATACACAAAAATTAGGGGCATCATGGAATATCAACATCAATAACCTCCAAAACCAATGGGAATATAAGAGCTAAAAAATCACTATATTTATAGTATATCATGATTAAAAGGTGGTGATGTTTGAACTTATTATCTACTCATAAACTATGAATGTCATATTTGGTTCTATTGATTCAATTTACATTATATCTACCATGTTTGATAAAATTACTTATTCACTACCTCAGAAATTAGATATTGAGTTATTAATGAAAACAATCAATGGAGTGATGATTAAATCCAAAGTGTATAAGTTTTCTCTAATTGAGGTTTGTGGCAAGATACTTCTAGTAAATCCTATTATTTTTTATTTTGAAGAATTAAATGCAACATTGGGCTGGGATTACCACTCATATATATGGAGATAATATCATTTGTTAGGATATAAAAGAATCATTTCATATCCAAAATCACCCCATTATCTTAATGATGATCATGAACTTCAGTTAGAATTTATTTCCTTAATATGGATATTTTAACTAATAATGAGGAATATTTATCTCAAATAGTTGGGGTGAAACTTACAATTGAAGATATTATAACTATAAGGGTATATGATTATGTTTTTTCTAATTAGTTACCTTTTGTTCCCCTTGATAATGAGGTTGAATTTTCAGTTTAAATCATACCGAGATCGATACCTATATTGAAGATCCTTTATAGAATAATCTCAAACTAATTATTAGTATTAAATAATCAAATTAAATATGATTTATATAAGGTTATTATATAACTATGTTATTTACCAAGGGGCACAATATTACTATTTTTTTATGAAATAGTATATATTAATGTGTCTTTTCACTGATTATCATGATATTAACAATATAATGATAAAAAACAATCTTCTACACCATATTATTTATTTTTTTGAAAAAATTAAATGGGGTAAATACTTCACAGTGTTAGGTCTTCAATATTTATAACATTAAATATGTGTGAAGATGAAATATATATATAAGAAAAACTTAACTAAGATATATAAACACTATGAATTCATAGTAATGCCTTTACAAATTACAAATTTCCCCAATTATATTCATGGATTTTATGAATAGTATTTTTGGGGGTTAACTTTGTAAATTTTTGGTTTTTATTTTTTTTATATTCTCATATATACCAAGAGTGATGTGGAATGTGAAAATTATTTTAGGATTGTGCTAAAGAACATAAAAAGGATTCATAAACATCCACATTTAAAAAGTGTAAATTTTGTCTATAAGAGTATCCATATTGGGTGAGGTAATCACAATTAATTTTATATCTACAGACACTTAAAATATTTAGGTGATTAAATAATATAATAATGTAACATATGTAACAAAGATACGTAGTTTTCTTGGATTGGAAATATATTATCATCACTTTGTGAGAAGTTTCTCATGTTTTTAAATCCATTAACCATGTTAACTTGGAATGGAGTTAATTTTATGAAGGAATAATACAATAAAGATTAATTGAAGGAGATTCAGAAGTGGTTGGTCACATCACAAGTTCAAACACTACCCATTATTGAAGATGGGTTTGTGATTTATAATGATTCTGCAAATAAGCTCTTGGGTTATTTTTTTTGTTAAAAATGAATAGGTGATAGATTATTCCTTACATCAATTAAATGCCCATGGTAAAGAAATTATCGATGCATGATCTGGAGATTACAAATTTAATTTTTGTATTAAATATTTGGAGGCATTATCCTTATAGATAGAAGTTACATATAAATACTGATCAATTTTTTTGAAAGGATATATTCACCTATAATGAGATGAACAAGTTCCAAAGGATATGGTTTGAGTTGATCAATGATTGCCACTATTGAATTCAGCATTATCCTTGGAAGGTGAATAAGGTGACTTAAAATTTTAGTTGAAAGGATAATAATACTTAATCTATGATGATAATTAAAAGGGACCCAATATTTGTTGACATGAAAAGAATGGTAATGAAAATCATCGGGTAAGGGAAATATAAAATATTTCAAAATGATTGTTTAATCATTAATATATGAGAATATTTAAGAAACAAAAAAAGGATTATATGAAGAAATAAAGGAAAGTAGAAATATTTCATTGTTCAACATTCACAATGATAGACTTTTTGGATTTGAAACAAAATACATGTCCCACATATGGTACAACTGAAGAATGATTTTTAGATAATGCATATTGCTCATAATTCTCTATTCACATAGTACGAAAAAATAAGTATACATATTTCAATGATAACTTTTGGTGGGTTGACATGAATATGGAGATTGTGATGTATACAACATGATGCTTTTTATGCTAGTAAGTTAACTAAGAACAACTAAATTAAAAGGGGATGATGTAACCATTACATATACCTATATAGAAATGGCATAACATCACTAATAATTTCATTATAAGTATTCAAAATACCTGTTGGCGCCAAAAATGTAGCCCGAAAGAAAGCAACGAAAAAGACAGCCGGCGCGCTGCCTCGCGAAGCACAGCCGCGAAGCCCCGCCGCGAAGTGCCCCAACCATGGCGACCCCGGGAAACTCCGGAGGCAGTAATCCTCCGCGAACCCTCTTGACGTTCGCGAGCCGCCGCGAAGTTCCGGAGGCGGTAATCCTCCGCGAACCCGTTTGACGTTCGCGAGCCGCCGCGAAGCCCCGAAGGCGGCGCGCGAGCCCTGCTTCGCGGCGCCCCTTCCCTATAAATACTCGACTCCCCCCGAGTCCAAAAGACGACTCAGACGGACAACCCGACCTTTCGGCTTCTCCTCTCCCGAATCGCGAAGCACGCTTTGCCCCGGGAATCATGAGCACCGCGAGGTATTCCTACTTTGTGAGACGACTCTGATTTGTTTCGTTTTGAGCCCCTCTTCCGAGAGGGATGCCCTTCGCGAAGCTCAAGGGCGTTCGCAAAGGAAGGGGATTCCCAAGGGAACTCGGGCAGCCGCGGAGCACTTGTGCTTCGCGAAACACCCAACCCATACGAGTAATCCCTATGCTAAGGTAGGATCGCTCCACTTCGCGAAGCACATTGCTTAGCAGGACCCTGCTTCGCGAACCACTCCATCTTCGCGAGGCAGTGCTCCGCGAACACTGTTTCACTTCGCGAAGCACCTCCCACTCCCACCTATGCCCCATGCTAAGGCCAAGGCACCCCACTTCGCGAAGCACACTCCTCTGATTAGCGATTCCTCTTTCCGTGCGACCCTCCAGGTTTGCACGATGTGATTTCAAAGTCCCATGGACAACACCTCCCGTAGTGTTGCTTCGCCTAATGCTTCTTCGCATAGGCACGCTAACGGCTATTGCTTCTTCGCGTAGCCACGCTAACGTGGACCCCTCGATGGTTCATCCCTCGACCCCCCTTTACCATGGCCTTACCGGCACCTTCCCTTCCCCAAGGACCAGAGGGTACCGGTTATGTAAGCCCTAGGGGTGTGGAATGAACCCACCTCGTCCGAGCTGCAGGACGCTAAACTGCCAAGCACCACGTCCTCAACACATGACGTTAAACTGTGGCCCAACCTCGTCTCCCTCACGAAGGGTCCCCCCAACTCAAACACTTTTTACACCACTCGTCTCCACGGGAATGGAACTCTTCCGCACATGGAATGAGATCCTCCTTGTCGGAGTTGTGTATGTTCGCAGGGGAAGGGCTGCCTCAGAGCGTAAGCCCCTAACCTTTGGTACGGATGATTGCACCCGTGCATCTCTGTACTTCCCCACTACCAAGGTCAGTGGAGGACGTGATAGGGAACGAGGCACCTCCCATCGTCGGACCAAGGTCCATATTTACCGCACTTTGTCGCGCCATGGGCCTCCATCCTGGAGTAAGTCCCAACACCATGGGCCTCCATCCTGGAGTAAGTCCCAACACCATGGGCCTCCATCCTGGAGTAAGTCCCAACACCATGGGCCTCCATCCTGGAGTAAGTCCCAACACCATGGGCCTCCATCCTGGAGTAAGTCCCAACACCATGGGCCTCCATCCTGGAGTAAGTCCCAACACCATGGGCCTCCATCCTGGAGTAAGTCCCAACACCATGGGCCTCCATCCTGAAGTAAGTCCCAACACCATGGGCCTCCATCCTGGAGTAAGTCCCAACACCATGGGCCTCCATCCTGGAGTAAGTCCCAACACCATGGACCTCCATCCTGGAGTAAGTCCCAACACCATGGGCCTCCATCCTGGAGTAAGTCCCAACACCAAGGGCCGCCCAACGCGTAAGCCCCTCTTAGCTTCTCACGGACGCACCCTTCACGACGTGATCGTCAGGTCCATGCAACCTCTTGTTTCTCACACCGAGCATGACTCACGTGGGCTTAGAGTGAGCACCGACCCTGACAAAACCCCACCATTTGAACTACGAGGTCTTTGATCCATGTCAAGGCATGGTATGTAGGAAGCCTCCACGAGGTTCAAGCCACATCGCTCGGTCGTTCATTCACGTCGAGTTTCACCCACGTCCAACACGACGCTAAACTGCAATTCCCGTCCGACGGCAAGCCGTTGAGACCATTTGAACTACGGGGACTTTGATCCGTGTCAAGTCATGGTACGTAGGAAGCCTCCACGAGGTTCAAGCCCACCAATAGTGGACCAAGGTCTACTTTCACGTCGGTTCACCGGCGAACCCATCTGAACTACGAGGTCTTTGATCCATGTCAAGGCATGGTACGTAGGAAGCCTCCACGAGGTTCAAGACCACCCGTCGCTCATTCACGTCGGGTCCCATTCCGGTCCAGTGGTAAGCCATTGCGACCCCACCATTTGAACTACGAGGTCTTTGATCCGTGTTAAGGCATGGTACGTAGGAAGCCTCCACGAGGTTCAAGCCCACCAATAGTGGACCATGGTCTACTTTCACGTCGGTTTACCGGAGAAACCCATCTGAACTACGAGGTCTTTGATCCATGTCAAGGCATGGTACGTGGGAAGCCTCCACGAGGTTCAAGCCCACCCGTCGCTCATTCACGTCGGGTCCCATTCCGGTCCAGTGGTAAGCCATTGCGACCCCACCATTTGAACTACGAGGTCTTTGATCCGTGTTAAGGCATGGTATGTAGGAAGCCTCCACGAGGTTCAAGCCCACCAATAGTAGACCAAGGTCTACTTTCACGTCGGTTTACTGGCGAAACCCATCTGAACTACGAGGTCTTTGATCCATGTCAAGGCATGGTACGTAGGAAGCCTCCACGAGGTTCAAGCCCACCTGTCGCTCATTCACGTCGGGTCCCATTCCGGTCCAGTGGTAAGCCATTGCGACCCCACCATTTGAACTACGAGGTCTTTGATCTGTGTTAAGGCATGGTACGTAGGAAGCCTCCACGAGGTTCAAGCCCACCAATAGTGGACCAAGGTCTACTTTCACGTCGGTTTACCGGCGAAACCCATCTGAACTACGAGGTCTTTGATCCATGTCAAGGCATGGTACGTAGGAAGCCTCCACGAGGTTCAAGCCCACCCGTCGCTCATTCACGTCGGGTCCCATTCCGGTCCAGTGGTAAGCCATTGCGACCCCACCATTTGAACTACGAGGTCTTTGATCCGTGTTAAGGCAAGGTACGTAGGAAGCCTCCACGAGGTTCAAGCCCACCAATAGTGGACCATGGTCTACTTTCACGTCGGTTCACCGACGAAACCCATTTGAACTACGAGGTCTTTGATCCATGTCAAGGCATGGTACGTAGGAAGCCTCCACGAGGTTCAAGCCCACCCATCACCTAATTCACGTCGTGTTCCATCTTCGTCCGGCAAGACGTTAAACTACACTCCGGTCCAGTGGTAAGCCATTGCGACCCCACCATTTTGAACTACGAGGTCTTTGATCCGTGTTAAGGCATGGTACGTAGGAAGCCTCCACGAGGTTCAAGCCCACCAATAGTGGACCAAGGTCTACTTCCCCATTTGAACTACGAGGTCTTTGATCCGTGTAAAGGCATGGTACGTAGGAAGCCTCCACGAGGTTCAAGCCCAACCTCCATCGGACCAAGGTCTATCTTCACGTCGGTACGCTGACGACATCCATCGGGCCAAGGTCCAGCTTCAAGTCGGTTCACCGGCACCATCCCGAACTACGCGGACTTTGATTCCCTGCCACAGGGATACGTAGGAAGCCTCATCAAGGCTCAAGACCAAATTCATTGTCGCCCCCTGCGATGGTTCCACTTCACTCTCATCCGTCTCCGCAAGACGTTAAACTCGCGGCAAACCTCGTGATAAACATGAGATGCCTGAGGAAAACCTCGGATGGAACGCCTTTGGTGTAACCGTCTCTGCTAGACGTTAATCTTGCAACATACCCTGTGCTGAGCACGGGAAGCTGAGGAAAACCTCAGATACATGTCTATGACATGTAATTCCCCACGCTCGATGTGGGATTCCTCGGGCTTCCACGCCCTCGAGAAGCCTTGTGATCAAGGATAACAGACAGACATGCCAGGTACCCCAGCATCCAGACACGCTACTGATGCCTCAACGTGACTACTCCCATGACCGAAGGTTTCTTCCCTAACTGGACCCTTTGGAATGTCCCGACAGAAGCAGTGTAATTAACCAGCGTCCATGGAAACATGGCACTGGGAAGAGTCTCACGAACTACGTATTAAATCTATAAGGGAGACCCGGACTAGGTGATGAGTTCTGAGGAGGAATCCATAGAAGGAATAACCGACATCCCATCATCCCGTTTCGATCAAGGAGAAGACATACCTGAACAAGGAACGAATGCCGCCCGCCTTTGGAAAGCAGAAATGCGGGGCAACAAAGCCGCGCGTCCCCCCTGACGGACGGATGCGCGTGCGCCCCGGCGGAAAGCGTCGGAAACAGAAATGGTGAACCCGACGTGGAATTCTTCTCCTCAGCATGGAGATTAGTAGCGTTCGAGACACCAGTGGATTGACGTGTCACCGGATCCAGATATCCATTTCCTGGTCCCGCCAAGCAAATAGCGGGCCTGTCGTGAAACTCACCGGAAGTCGGGGTAGTAGAACGTGAGGCTCTCCGCTCTGCAACATGTTGGCGTGGATCCTCCTCACAGACATGGAGGATGGAAGAACGCTGGGGCACTGGTTGTCAATCCTTTTCCTCTCAGTACTGATGAGTTGATCCCTTCGCTTGCCAGGAACCAGGTTGTTATTTCGGAGATGCGATCACCATCCGCTCCTCGCCCGCGAAGGGGCAGGGGCAACACCACGACGACCACTCCACATGGCGCCACCACCGCCACGACGGCTGCCACATCACGGAATACGGGACGTCCACGCCCCCTTTCCCCATCGGAGGTCATCCAACGAAGGGTGATCAACAGCCTCGTGCGCAGGTAGGAGGAGGAAGGGGTCATCCCGACCAGGGATATGGCCCGCCTGGACCTGGAGGCCTCCAGGCCCCACCATCAACGCCACCCTAACAGGCCGCGCAGGGAGCCCCTGCTCCCCACCCAGACGTTCAACCGTTTCGGGAGCCTATCTCCGGAACGCCTTGACGACTCTTCACCTTACGCTGAAGAGGCAGGCGCTGTCCGGCTCAGTCCGCTCAGGGCCCTGACCCGGGGCCCCCAGGCGAGAGCTCCCGTCCGGCCACGTCAGCGCCGCCGTCTGGCCCCGCAGGAAGAGCGGGTAGACTACGTCCCTGCACCACCTGCACCGGCCCGCCTGACCCGACGTCAGCGCCAGGCCCGGGCTGAGGACGCTCGCCTAGGCGCGTCCACGTCGACAGCTACAGTGGCCCGAGCCACCGCCGACGTACATTATGAAGCCCCCGCGTACATTGATCAGGGGCACCCCTTCACCCAACCAGGATCGAGACCCCAACCGCCCCATGGGCAGGCTGGGATGACTCTCCGGGTTGCAGGTCCCAGTGGTGATCGCCGCGAGCTAGCCCGCGGTGATGCCACCCCGTACGGAGGTCCTCCCAGTACCACTACTCCACAGAGCGTGGGCCTTCCCCGCTCCGAGGTTCGTCATGGAGGCATGCCTCGTGCTGCCCCCATCCTGCAGGAAGACCTGCCCCGTGGCAGTGGCGCTCAGCGCAGAAACATTTCCCGTGCCCGCTATACAGGGTATGGAAATCATCCTGCTGAAGGCACCGTCCATCCGGTCCTCCTCCAACGCGGGGGACCTCCCTACGTCCTCTCTGCACCGGCGAAGTTCTTCCTCGCCCCAGCAACTCGAGGAGTGAAGGCCAGCCTCACTCCACTCGCATCGACCATGGAGGTCTTCCCCATGCTCCTGCCAGTTCCGACAGAGGCCCCGCCCACATGGGTACTGTTCATGGAGGTCCTCCCCATGTACCCTTCGACATTTGCCATGGTGCCCCTCGCACCCCGGCTGTCTCGAGTGGGGGCCCTCTCCGTCACGGTGCCAGCACCACCCCAAGGATGCCTGATAGGGGTCAACCCTGTCCCGAAGAGCCACCCAGGAGCAGAAGAGCGGGTCATCACTGCCACAAGAAGAATCCTGGGAAGGCCCAGGGGGAGATCAACCTGCCCGCTTCTCCGATTCGGAAGCGGAATGCGATTCAGCGATGGAACCTTCTCTCAGCTCCTCCGTATCAAGGACTGGGGCAGGAACCAGACGCGTCAGCCTCGTTCTCCCAGAATTTGAGGTCCACCGGATTCCCGTCTCTCTCCGCAGGTACATCCAGGAGGAAGAGATTCTGAGAACTTCGCAGGTTTCGACCGCGCAGTCACCACCATCGTCACCCGAAGCGCCCTCTACCTCTACCCGGGATCACGAGGAGCTGTTTTGGGGGTCAACGGCGGTAGAACCACGACATGACCGGACACCGGTAACGGAAATTCCCGTCCTCGAAGCAGTGGCTGTTAGCCCGTCCTATCGTGACATTGTGGTCAGGTCACCTCGCTCTTCAGAGGAAGGCCCAGAATTCGGTGGCAAGTCTGCTCGCTCGTCGTATTCTCCACTGCCGAGTTTGCTATCCCAGAGGTCCACCTCGGTACCGCTACCGGTTCCTCAGCCGCCCCCGGTTGATGAGTGGGGCAATGTAGGGCCAAACCCTGAGGACGAACCCAGGAGCTTCTGGAGTATTCTTGCAGCGGACTACTTCCCAGAGAAGTTCTGGCCCACGGCGGCGCTGAATTTCCGCGTACCCGAATCGCTTACCCCTGAAGAAGTGGGATGCTTTTGTCGAAACCTGTGGGCGACGCACTTCCGGCTCCGCTGTGAATGGGTAGTGTACCCTAGGAGCCGAGAGCACTTCGAGGAGATTGGAAAACAGTGCCGCCTGATTGATGCAGCGGCGCTCCTTGTGGCCCAGCACCCCGAGTCGCCCGGTCACCAGAGTGCCCTCCAACGAAAATGCGTTCAGAGTTTCAAGGCACTCCGCAAGATCGTCAGGGAAGCCACCTCCCATGTGCAAGTCCGTGGCTGGGGACACTATGCTGCCCTTCTGTTCGATCCTATTCGACGAAAACCCGATTCGCTATGCGACATCGAGGACATGCCCTCGAAGGGAATGGCGGTCCACATGGCCGATATTGTGGACAGGGAAGACGAGATGGAACTCCTTGATGGAGACTTACCACCCGAGGGTGTACCGCCGCTACTCGACCCGTCAGGGAGAGTTACCCGTCAGCAGAGAAACCTGCTAGGCCTCCCCGTACCCACCGAGTTGCTGGTACTCAGTCGAAACGCCGGCAAAGGTAAAGAGCACGTCGGAACCGTCAAGCACTCCGACCCGTCTGCCTCTGTGCAGAAAACAGACGAGGATCCTGAGAAGGCCGCGTTACTCCAGCAGCTTGCTGAGCAGAAGAGGCTGGTTGACGAACTATTGGCTGAGCGCGCCGCGGAGCGGCGACCCGACTATGGTAATCCCAGGCCGGGGCAACAGGGGCAGGAACAACTTCCCCCCGGCGAGATGCCTCCGGGAAACCCTGATCATGCCACTGCCGCAGACAGGGCGGAAGCCGGAACATACGGCAAGAGGGGGCGATACGTCTCGCCAAACCCCCCTGAGCGACGGGGCAATCTGAAGAATCCAACCCGGGTTCCCCCAGTCGCCCAGCAGGTCGTCCAGCCTGTTGACCCGCGAGCGGCCGAAGCCGTCTAGCGTGTTGAAGAACCTGGCAATGCGCTTGTGGTTAGGGATCCTCGTCAAGACAGGGACCCCCACCCGGAGGACCTTATTGCGGCACTCACAGCCCGCCTCGAGGCGTTGGAAACATGGCAGGTGGCGGTCCCACCGGATGGCAAGCCTTATCCCGCGTGGGTGGATGATATGCCCGGGCCTCCAGGTTTTGGGAACCCCACTTTCTCGCCTTTTAACGGGACAGGGGACCCGCCCCAGCACTTGGCTCATTTCTCTTCCAGGTGTGGCCCCATGCTGGGGACCACGGCTCAGCAAGAGGCCGCCAAGCTCCGATGTTTCGTACAGACATTGGAAGGTCCGACATTCGTCTGGTACAACCAGCTCCCTATCGGATCAGTGACCGTTTGGGAGGATCTTCGCCGGTAGTTCTTATACCAGTTCAGCTCCACCACGCGAGAGACCAGCACTGCGGACCTCTTCAAGTGCAAACAGAGGCCTGATGAGCGGGTTGTAGACTTCATCGCCCGGTGGAAAGGACTTATGTATTCCCTCGATATGCCACTGACTCATGAGCAATTACTGACGATGTGTGTGGGGAACGTCAAGACAGAGCTGGTACCCTCCTTGATTACCCCGAACTACCCTGGGGGGTTCAGAGATTTCTCGGATAAGGCCCAGCGCCTCGAGGAGGCCCTGCAACAGGCTAGTCAGGCACGTTTGCTGCCCCCTATGATCCCAGCCAGGAGGGCCGCCAGGGCTGAACCCGCCGCAGTGGCTCAGATAGAAGCCCCGAGGTGGCTGGAATTGCTGCCGGAGGCACCACCCCCACAACCCCGCAGAGGTCCTCCACCTCAAGCACAGGCTCCTGCCCAGCAACGACCGCCTCAGAACCGACAGGTTCCCCCGCGCAATGCGCCACCGCCACCTAGGCGAGACAACCAGGTGCCGCCTCCTCGGCAGGCCCCTCTGGTCCCTCGACAGGACCAGGCCCCCAGGGCTCCTTACCCGGAAAGAAAGTACCATACCTATTCGTTCAACGAAAATCAGGTCCCTGGCTACTTCCGAAGTGCTCTAGAGCAAGGGATTGTGCGTCTGCCTGAGTGCAGGAGACCGGCAGAGGCGCATCTCACCGATCACCCCAACTACTGCCCTTATCATCGAATCCTGGGGAACACCCTCAAGCGATGCTATGTGTTTAAAGACTGGCTTCAGGACCAGGTCAACAAAAACATTGTCAGGTTGGGTCCAGCGCCAGCGCAAGTGGCGGGCGTCTTTGCGGGATCAGAAATCGGCAGCGACGGCGAAGGTGAGTGGCAGCAGGTCCCTAGCCGCGGATCCCAGAAATACGACGATTGGATGGCTCGAAAAATCGTCATCCGTGCCCAGGGTATCATCCGGGCACGCCTGAAGCAGTCGGAACCTTCAGAAGAAGTAGCCGGTGCCTCAGCATCGTCTTCACAGTCGACCTCTTCCCAAAAGGGCAAGCAGCGGCGACGCAAGAAGAAGCAACGTGCACCGCCAGTGCCGTCGTCATCCCGCACTCTCGGCGACTTTATGCCTCCCGAAATGGGCATTCCTCCCAGAATCTGCCCAGCGGTGGATGACTCTTCGAGCGACAGTCAAGGGTACGCTTCGGTTAACACCGTGGAGCTGGTAAAGCCCTATATGACCCCCGACGAGGGGGAACCCCAGGCAGACCTCCCCAACGTTTCCAGCCGACGTCAACGTCGGCGGAATCGCAATCGCGCCGGTCACCGAGGTACGTCAGCAGGCATTTGTAACCAAGCCGTGCACGCTACCGAGACCAGGCAGCAGGCTCAGCGCAGATCTCAGCACGCGCAGACCCATCCAGCACCCTCGGCTCTACCCCCACCGTCGTTCGTGCTGCTGGATCGGGGGGAGCCGCCTCGTTCATATCACAGCCAGTCTTACCCGGCGACAGGCCAGCCTCCAATGTCCGATCTTAGTCCGGCGACTACTCTTCAGGCTTTTACTGGTAGGCAGCAAGATGTACCCAGTACTAGTTACTTGCCGGTTCAGCCAGCCGGACCCGCTGTGCATCCAAATGCTGAACGACCTCCTGTAAGCAGAGGTTCGCGTTTGGCACGAAAGTACGATGTTCTGAAGCATCTGGCTGACATCCCGGCGAGGCTTTCCATCCTTGAGGCCCTTCGCCTGTCATCTGAAATGCGCGAGGCACATGCCGAGGCCCTAAAGAGCCCCCTCCAGTTCGAGACGGAAGTGGCAGTTGTGGAAGCCTTCCATACCGAGACGCTTGAAAACGCCGAATGTCAGGCGGTTATCTCGTTCTCCGGCGAAGATGAGGACCCCCCTATACAGGGGCACATTCGCCCACTGTATATCACTGGCCACTTCAACGGTGTGGAAGTCCGCCGATGCCTCGTTGACACGGGTTCTGGAATCAACTTAATTCCGACCCGGACGCTGCGAAAGCTGGGTCTGTCCGAAGGTGATTTGACTCCCTCTGACCTCAGGATCCAGGGGTACGACAGGACAGAGCAAACCCCGGTCGGCAAGATCTGCCTGAAGACCCAGTTCGGTGGCTTAATTGCCATCACCGAGTTCATGGTTTTTTCTCAGGACACCGCCTACAACGCATTGATGGGTAGGCCATGGCTCCATCTGCATGCAGCAGTCCCCTCGTCATATCACCAGTGCCTTAAGTACTCGCTCAATGGTCGAGTAGGCGTGCTCCAAGGAGATGCGTCCCCTTTCGCTTCTTGTGAGGCCCGCTATCTGGATGCGGGTTATTACAAAAGCAAGGACAAGCAAATCCTGGTAAGCGAGGATGAGCCTGCCCCGATCACAAGTGATCCCTGGGCAAGCATGGATAACGCCTACATCCTCCCGATCCACCGGTTGGAAGCCACGACACCCGATATGGGGCAATGTTTTGTTGTTTCGGGTATGCAAGGAAGGCATGTTCCCGTGTCCAAGCGACGGCGGAAAATCACCTCGTACTCCTACATCAACCAGGCTCGGGTCATCCCGGAACCTCCTACCCCTGTACGGTACTGGGACGTCAAGATGATGACAACGGCGGTGCGCCATACGTGTCTCTTTCGCCGGGCTGGAATCAATCGACTCAGGCCGACGCGTCACCACTGCTTTGATGTCATCAAACGTGGCCCCTTAGGCCGAAGGCCAGATGGGATCGGATCAAATGCATTCATTGCTATGGTCTCAACGACAAGTGAGTCTCCTGATGTGACGACCGCTGCTGCCCAAGCCGGAACCAACTGCCCCTCGGGTTTTGAGAGCCCAGAAGTATCTTCCGTCTCGGGAAGTCCCCCCACGGCTGGGGAGGAAGACTTGGAGGATGCTCCCCCAGCCTTTGAAGAAGGCGTCTCTACCACAGTTGATGAACTGGTACAGGTGAACCTTGGTAGTGAGGCAGATCCAAGACCCACATTGATCAGTGCGACCATGTCCCTCGAGGAGCGGCAGCGGTATGTAGACTTCCTCAAACAGCACCGCGATGTGTTTGCCTGGAGTTACAATGAGATGCCAGGGCTGGATCCCCAAGTGGCCGTCCACCGTCTGGGCCTCCCAGCAAAACATCGTGGGTTCAAGCAGCCCCCCAGGAGGATGCACCCTTCCCATGGCGCTATGGTGGAGGCCGAAGTTGACAAGCTTATCAAAGCCAACTTCATTAAGGAGGTCCAGTACCCCAAATGGCTCACCAACATTGTACCGGTCAGGAAGAAGAATGGGCAGATCAGAGTCTGCATCGACTTCCGCGATCTCAATCGCCACTTCCCGAAGGATGACTTTCCACTCCCGGTGACGGAGCTGTTGATTGACGCCATGGCCGGATTCCAAGCCCTCTCTTTCATGGATGGGTATTCCAGGTATAACCAGATCCGGATGGCCCCCGAAGACGAGGATTCCACTGCCTTCCGGGCTCCCCAGGGTATCTTTTGCTACCAGGTAATGCCATTCGGTTTGAAAAATGCAGGTGCCACTTATCAGAGGGCCATGCATCGCATATTCGAACCGATCCTCGGGACGTTGGTGGAATGCTACGTGGATGACCTTGTAGTCAAATCACGCCAGCGCGAGGACCATCTCAAAGACCTTGAGAAAGTGTTCGGTTTCCTCCGTTCCCGTCACCTGAAGATGAACCCGCTGAAGTGTGCCTTTGGAGTCACCTCCGGGAAGTTTCTAGGCTTCGTTGTCAGATACCGAGGTATCGAGATCGACCCGGAGAAGATCAAGGCCATCAGCCAAATGCCTCCCCCGAGTAACATTCGGGAGCTTCGAGGCCTGCAAGGCCACTTAGCCTATATACGCTGATTCATTGCGAATTTGGCTGGCAAGTGTAAGCCGTTTTCCCGACTTATGAAGAAAGACACTGCCTACGAATGGGATGAGGAGTGTCGGGCCGCCTTCGAGGAAATCAAGCAGTATCTGCTCCAACCTCCGGTCTTGATGCCACCCGTTTCCGGAAAGCCGCTGGTCCTTTACGTGACCGCCCTGGAGAGATCCCTCGGTGCGCTGCTCGCCCAGAAGAATAACAAGGGCACTGAGAATAGTCTCTACTATCTCAGCCGCATGCTTCTCGATACGGAGGTCAGATAATCCCCTATCGAAAAGAGCTGCCTTGCGCTCGTCTTCGCTGTGCAGAAGTTGCGGCACTACCTGCAACACCACGAGGTACAATTGATCTCTCGGGTAGATCCGCTGAAGTATATCCTGAACCGCCCCATGCTTACTGGCCAATAAGCACGGTGGGCGGTGATTCTCCAGCAGTTTGATATCAGGTTCGTGCCTCAGAAGTCCGTTAAGGGACATGCATTGGCAGACTTTTTAGCTGCTCATCCAACCTCCACGGATCAATCCCTGGACCTGGATTTCCCCGACGAGACGATCCTCTCAGTCGATCATGCTGCCCCATGTTGGCAAATGAATTTCGACGGCGCCTCCCGGAGCCCCACCGGTAGAAGGCTCAATGACCCCAAGCTCAACAGAGTGGGTCTGGGCATTGTTTTCATTACCCCGGCGCAAGCCGTCCTGCCGTACTCGTTCCTATTGTCAGAAGGTTTTACAAACAACGAGGCAGAGTACCAGGCTCTTATCACCGGCCTCGAGTTGGCCCTTGAGATCTATGTTCCCCATCTACATGTGAAGGGAGATTCCGAGCTGGTAATCTGACAGGTTAATGGGGACTACGTTGTCAGGAAGCCAGATCTTGCACTGTTACTGGAGTACACCCTCCTCTTAATGGCCCAGTTCTCTCCTCGGCCAGAGGTTACCCATGTTCCACGATCGCAGAACGGACAAGCGGACGCCCTGGCTGGCTTAGCCGCGTCGCTTGCAGAACCTGAGCAAGATGATTTGGTCATACACGTGGCCCACCGGAGAGTCATTGCTCCCGTCACCCAAGAGGACCGCGATAGCCTGCGGGTAAGTCATCTCACCGCCGGACCCTCCATATCGGGAGACCCGGGTTCGTCAGACGCAGTGGTTGAAACCACCCCCTACTGGAGAGCACCTTTTGTCGAGTATCTCCAAAATGGTCAGCTCCCGGACGACCGGGCCGAATGCGAGCGAATACGACGCCGCGCGCTGCAATTTACCCTCCAGAGCGGCCCCAGTCTTGAGCAGATCCTCTATAAACGGAGTTTCGATGGTGTCCTCCTCCGTTGCATCCAAGGAGTAGAGATACCTCAAGTTATGCAAGAGGTTCACGCCGGTTCCTGTGGCGCCCATCAAGCTGGGCCGAAGCTGTCCCATCAAATCCGGAGGTTAGGGTACTTCTGGCCCTCCATGATCCATGATTGTATTGGATATGCCACGAGATGCCAGGCGTGCCAAGTACACGCCAACTTCTTGCATCGGCCGCCAGAACCCCTCCACCCCACCAAGTACTGTTGGCCATTTGCGGTATGGGGACTTGATGTAGTGGGACCGTATCCGCCGGCAACAGCCCGCCAGTGTAGGTTCATCCTGACTGCTACAGATTTCTTCTCCAAGTGGGCAGAAGCAGTTCCGCTCAAAGAGGTCAAGGCCCGTTCCATCGTTGACTTTGTGAGCTCCAACATTAACCACCGGTTTGGAGTCCCTCACGCTGTCCTCACCGATAAAGACACCAACTTCTGTGCAGCTGAATTGAAGAAACTGTACGCTAAGTACGACATCCGGTCGAACCATACCTCCCGCTACCACGCGTAGGCGAATGGGCAGATCGAGGCGTTCAACAAGACCCTCTCAAACATCCTGCAGAAGATGGTTGGTCAGAACAAGAAGAGTTGGCCGGACAAGCTCCCCAACGCCCTTTGGGCTTACCGGACGACGACTCGCAACTCCACCCAGGTGACCCCATATTCCCTGGTGTATGGAGATGAGGCTGTCCTACCCATTGAGATCCAGCTGCCGTCGCTACGCACTGCAGTTTATGATCACCAGACATCAGATGAGGTAGCTGAGATCCGTCTAGCCGAATTAGAGGCACTAGACGAGAACCGGCTCCGTGCACTGCACAATCTGGAAAGGCATCAGGACAAGATAGCGAGGGCCTTTGACAAGAAGGTTCGTCTCCGCTCTTTTCTACATGGTGACCTGGTATTGGCCCTCCGAGCGCCAATGATCCCCGGTAGGAAGCCGCCCAAGTTAGAACCCAAATGGGAAGGGCCTTATATCATCCATAAGGTTTACCCCAACGGAGCATACTCTTTGGTGACCACAGATGGAGAGCGTGTAACTCCTCCCACCAACGCCAAATTCCTCAAGCGATACTTTGCCTAGGGCAAAAAAGTGGTCCTGCACGACCCTAAACTGCGAGAGGGTCCTGCACGACCCTAAACTGCGACTTGGTCCCGCATGACCTTAAACTGCCTCTCCGTCCTCACTGCAAGACGTTAAACTGCAATCCAGTTAGGTCTTCCTGAACGAGGCCCAGCCTCATGCCTCTTGGCCTTCTTGGGCCCCTGGCCATGTCTTCACCACGGTCTGGCCCCAGGCCCCTTGGTCTTTCCCCGACTTACCCTCTTGCGGGATTGTACGACATGGTGTAGGACTATGTCTCCATTCACGTCGGATTACTTGTCGTACCGTACATATCCCCAAAGGAGGTGATTCTCATCCTCCCGCATGACGTTAAACTGCATGTCAAGAACTACGTATGGCTTGATTCCCATCTTCATGGGATACGTAGGAACGCTCGGACGCCTCGTCTTGAGCCCAGCCCCAAGCTTTTCTCTTCTGCTATTCCCCCTGGGGATAGTCTCCTTGGAGGATCTTTGTGTAGCAGGGATTAGGCTTTCTCGGCCCCGCTCATGCAACCCTACTCGCGCAAAGTTTGTAAAGGTCGCACCATCCGCCCACTCCCATTCTTCTATCCTCCCACGTCCTCACCGCATGACGCTAAACTGCATGGCTTTCAAGAACTACGTATGGCTTTATTCTCATCCTTATGAGATACGTAGGAATGCCCGGACATTTCGTCTGTTGGCCCAGCCCAAAAGACAAAATCTTCCCCTCGGGTCAAGACATGGCAGGGTGCACACTTTTTCCCCGACACGACGTCGAGCAAGCCTCGACCTGGCTGCACATTTTCCCCTAGAGATGTTTTCCCCTTTCGTGGATGGATACAGCTATGCTTCACCCACTCCTTGACTGGGATTTCATCATCTTTCACACCCGGAGGGACCCCCCCCCCCCGAGAACAGCCTGGATACTACGCCCAAGGGCTCTCCTACCGATACGGGCCAACGCCCCCGAGGGTTTTTCTCAAGCAACAAGTCGATACAAGTCCCGCGTTGCGAATTTGGTCAACGGTCGACGCTAATTTGTTGCCCCCATGCGGGTCACCATTGGAACGCTGTGTTTCGAACATGGTCAACAGTGTCCTGGATCTTCGGGTCCACCCCGAGATGCCCCAGGCATCGAGAACAATGATTCATTCTGCCCCATCACGAGATGGAAAACTTCCTCAGGGAGGTGCTAGAAATCGGGCCCACGGCTCTGTTTCCCCATGGGAGTGTACGGTGTGGTGTAGGACTACGTCCTCATTCACGTCGGGATCATGTACCATGCCGTGCAACTCCCTTTACGAGGCCCAGCCTCAGGCCCTTTGGCCTCCATGGGCCCCTGGCCCCCCGTCCTCATGTAAGACGTTAAACTACAAACCAGTCAGGCCTTCCTGACCAAGGCTCAGCCCCAGGCCCCTTGGCCTTTCCGGGCCGCGGCCCATAACCTATCTTATAGGATCATATGGTGTGACGTAGGACTACGTCTTTATTCACGACGGCCCATACACCTCCCTTGTTTAGGGATATATTACTCCCCTCCTCGTCCAGTATGACGTTAAACTGCATTTCAAGAACTTTGTGTGGCTTGATTCCCATCCTAATGGGATACGTAGGACCACCTGGATGTCCAAGATCCGGGTCCAGCCCCATCTCTCGGGAATCCTCATCCCATCATGGCCCCTTGGCCCATCCTTCCTCCATGAGGGGATCATATGGTGCGGCATGGGATTATGTCCTCATTCACGACGGTCTCGTGATGACCATGCCATGTTCCCACCCCCTACTGAGTTGTTTCGTCAATCCCTCTTTTTCGTCGTTTCACCAATGTGATTAAGAGTACTCTGGTTTATTACCTGGAATGCCAAGCTTTACTCGGACACGTCCGCACTCACTTTCCAGGCTTTGCGTATCCTCGCATCAAGGCTTTCATCATCTTTCACACCCGGAGGGACCCCCAAGAACGGCCTGGATACCACGCCCAAGGGCTCTCCTACTGATACGGGCCAAAGCCCCCCAGGGTTTCGGACAAAAAATCGATAAAATCCCGCGTTGCGAATATGTTCAGCGGTCGATGCCCGTTTGTTGTTCCCACCTCAGGCTAACGCGATACAGACGCTGTATTTCCATCATGGATAACAGTTTTCCTCTGTCGTCACGCCAACCCATTAAGACCAAGTGCCGGGTACACAATTCACACCCTTCATCACTTCACCATGTCCAAGTAGGGTCTCGGGACTCTTGGTACTTTTCCCCCGTGCACATCTGCGCGTTGGAGGAACAAGCTACATCATAGGTGTCCTTCGAAACTCTCTGTTGACTCCCCTTTGATGGACGCCCCAAGTATTGCGATGAAGATACCCCCCTTGTTTCCCACATCGAGTTTATCTCACATGGTCTTAGGGATTGGGTTAACATCTGTTCTTACTCGGGAGTTGTCACCACCCACGGTCCGAGCTCTATGACCATAAACTAAGACTCTCATCTGGAACTACGTTCAAGACCCCTTGTCTTCGGACCCAGCTTGAGTTCAGCAAACTTACCTCTCTAATCCTGCCTTCAGGACCCTGATCACAGGACTGCGTCCTCGTTCGCGTCGGGTTTGCAACAACTGCACCACGCACGCCCCCATTCTGAGGTTCAGGCCTCCTATTCCCTGTCCTGCATGACATTAAAAGGCACCCTTCAGAACTACGTGTGGCTTCATTCCCATCCTAATGGTATACGTAGGACCACCTGGATGTCCAAAGTTCGGGTCCAGCCCCATCTCTCGATTACCCTCAAAGTTGAGTCCCTTGACTCCTTGCAGTGGTTCACCCATGTATTAAGAGCACTCTAGTCTAGGACCAAGAGTGTCAGATTCAACTTGATCAAGTTCCTTCCACTTGTCAAGCTTCGTGTTCCCCTCTATTCGGACTTCCATCATCTTTCACACCCGAAGGGACCCCCAAGAACGGCCTGGATACAATGCCCAAGGGCTCTCCTACCGATACGGGCCAACGCCCCCCAGGGTTTCGGACGACAAATCGATAAAATCCCGCGTTGCGAATATGGTCAGCGGTCGATGCTCGTTTGTCAGTCCTCATTTCAGGCTAACGCGACAGGATGCTGTGTTGCGAACATGTTCAACAGTAATCCTCTGTCGTCATGCCAGCCCCTTCAGTCCTTGAATGTTGGTTGCATGATTCACATCATTTTCCACCCCATCATGTCCAGGTGGAATCTCGACACTTTTGGCACTATCCCTCAGTGCACCTTTGCATGTTAGGGGGACAAAGCTGCAATCTGGCGCCCTTTGGGGCTCCCATGGTCCGAGATCTAAGACCATAAACTAAGATCCATCCGGGACTACGTTCAACTTGATTCCCATCCTCATGGGACACGTAGGACCACCCAGACGCCCTGTCTCTGGGTACAACCCATTCAGGAAGCCAGTCTCTCTCCCTGTTTCACCTCCGTGTAGGCCCCTCGGCCTAAGGTTTCCCTCTCCGGATGGCGTACAGTCTGATGTGGGATCATGTCTCCATCAATTGTGTTTTATAACACTGCGCACATTTCCCGTCTAGCATCATCTCTGCTACGCCTGCGCTGCATGACGATAAAATGCATGCTTGGTCCTGTCATACGACCCTAAACTGTGACATTATCGTCCTGGCCGCACGACGAAAAACGGAACCGCATTGTGGTGACCTCGCTGTAGAGGACATCACGTTGGGTACTGGCCACGCGCCATGCCATTTGTCAACGCCCATCGCGGCTTGATTCTTGTGGCGACATCATGACCTAATATTCTAGGCTTGTCGCTTCACAAGAAAAAACCATTCACCTTAAAGAACAAAAAAGATACATCAAATTCCGCTTCTTTAGTGCAAGGGCCACGTCCGCACTCCCCTTTTCCCCTGGCACTGATATCCTACCATGTCACCCTCCAGAACTTTGTATGGCTTGATTCTCATCCTTATGAGATACATAGGAGCGCCCGGGTACTTCGCCGCGGGCCCAGCCTAACCCTGGTGTTCGTTCCCTCGACTCGAACATTCCCTCGGAGAATGCATAGTAAGCGGGACTATGTCCTCTTCACGTCAGGTTTTGATGTCATGCATCCCCTGATCCCTTTTTCCCATCCATGGTCCAAGTTCTATGACCATAAACTAAGATCACCCCAAGGGAAAGGAATCTGCTCCCTCTCTCTGATACGTTTTGTTGCCGTATTCAGATGTGTTTTGACAAAGAGCCCGAAGCATGGGATTTTTACAGGGACATTCCCCTCATCCCATGACCAAGCTTCATGAGCTCGCTATTTGGATCCTCATCCTCATCCACATCCAAAAGGACCCTCGGACGACATGGATACTAATCTTAAGGGCTCTCCATGAATGCTGGACCTAAGGGACCTTCAATCATTTCGGGCCAACATCCCTACGGATATCTGACGACATTTGTGACATGGTCCCGTGTTTCGAACATGGTCAACGGTCGACCCTCATTTGTTTTGTTCCCACCTCAGGCTAACGCGATAGGATGCTGTATTGCGAACATGGTCAGCAGTAATACTCCATCGCCACGCCACCATCATTGTGATCTGAATCTCGATCACCATGATTCACACATTTCCACTTCCTCATGTTCAAGTGGAATCCCATCATACTCGGCTCTTTCTCTTCGCGCATCTAGGTGCACTAAATGATCGTGTTAGTGTCATCGGGCCAGTAGTCACCGAGCATCCCTTTTCCCCAACCTGCCCCTCTCTGCGTCTGGAAATTCCCACCACTACTGCTTGTTTCCCACACCGAGCACGACTCACGTGGGCTTAGTAGTTTTGGCAGGATGTGTACCAACATGGTTAGGTGGCTCCTCATCCAGTATGACGTTAAACTGCGCTTCCAGAACTACGTGCGGCTTGATTCCCATCATCACGTGGGATACGTAGAGACGCCCAGGCATTTCGCCTAGGGTTCAGCCCCTGGAATCACGAAATCTTGTCCCTCCCCATTTCCAGCCCTCGCCAGAGGCCCTGTCTAGAAGAAAGAATGATCCGTGATCATGCCAATGCGCCCAATTTGGCATACTCCCTCCACGGTGGTACAACTACCAAGGTGTTGGATTCTGTTTGAACAAACCACCACTCCATGTTCCACGCTTTGCGTGTCGCTTATTTGGACCCTCGTCCTCTTTCATGTCTGAAGGAACCCCCTAACGGCCTGGTCTTATGCCGCGTCGGCTCACCTACCGTCCTGGGCCAACGTTCCGGAAGACTGGTCATGTCTGGAAGGACCCCCTAACAGTATGGATGTCTGACCTATGGTCCACCAACTGTCCTGGGCCAACGTCCTGGAAGTTTGATCGACAACAAATCGATAAAATCCTGCGTTGCGAATATGGTCAGCGGTCGATGCTCATTTGTTGTCCCCATTTCAGGCTAACACAGTAAGGATACCGTTTGTCCGCCACGGTTAGCGGTTGTCCTTTATTGTCACGCCATCCCCACAGTGTTCCGAATTTGGGCATCGTGATTCACACTTCCCATTTTCATCTGTTTGAACCGATTTCAGTGCCCCTGGTGTTGCCCCGTTCGTGCATAAGAGCACGTTGGAGAAACTGTAATTCGGCTATCCTGGAAGTTCCTCCTCCGATCAAGCCTTCCCCATCTTTCGGGAATCTGGACTGGTTTGATGGAATTGTCGTCAAACGTCCCACAAACATTGTAGGGATGTAACAAGGCAATTCAACAGTGGAAATCGTGCGTGCCACGGAACTCAAAACAAAGGAGAAAGAAAGAGTTGAAGCACAAAAGTGTTAATAAAAGTTTCTTTCGGTTTTGTTACAATACTCGGGGGTTGATTTCCCCCATGGATGGGTTGACTCCGTCAACGGAGCGTTGCAGCTCCGCCACCCGTTGACTTGCGGCGTCCAAAGCCTGTTGCTGCTGATTCAACTCCCGCTCCTCTTCAGCAGCGGCGGGGCGTAATTCGTCAACTCTGGACCTGGCCCTTTCTACCTCGGCCCGGACGGTAGCCATCCTTCCAGAGGTTTGCCCCATATGTTCCTCAGCCTCCGCTAGCTGGGCCTTCAATCGTGAGACCAGCTCGGACTGCGCATCGAGAGTGGCTGAAAGCTCGTTGGCCCAGATCTGCATCTGTTGGACCTCGCCTTCAGCCTCCTGGAGCTTCCTAATGCTGGTCGCCTTCCTCCGCTGCCATCCTACGCTCAACCCACGATCATGATCCCGGATCTTCTCAGCCGTGAGGTCTCGGATGAGCGTGTGAGGGCGTCGGGCATCCACTCCCCCGACACACAGTTCGCGCAACCGCGAGCGTAGCCTATCCATTTCGGCCAGCCATTGCGCTTGGGGAGTGTCCCTGATAAAGAGCGTGATCAGCTTCCACGACCGGCAGCGGACTATGCTGCTGTCTTCCTCATCAGAGGCCGTTTCGTCCCAATCCGCGCGGTCGGCAGGCTCGTACGCTGGATATGCCTGCAGGAATTCCTCAGCGGGATCTGCATCTGGTGTTGAGTCTGGTACGACACTTGACGCCGGCGCAGGCACGACAGGACTGGGACCGACCGGTTGATCCTCTTCCTCAGAGTCCACCTCGATGACTTCAGGTATGGCCCTGCTGGTGGTCCCGCCAGTGATGGTGTGCGCCGCTGCTTGAGGAGGTGAAGGGACTATCGTCACCATCACCGGCATGCCCCTGGGAGGGACGCCGCCAGACATCCCGACCAGCCTCGCTGCAGCATCCCACGCCAGTCGGAGAACTGTATGACAGAAAGAGGCATAAACGATAGTTGGCATGGCCCACATGTGGCAACGAGGAGACCGGTGGAGGAGACATACAAAGATCGACCTCCGAGTGCTGCTCCTGGGCCGGTACTGATGGGACTCCGAGACAAGGCCCCCCATATACTGTTGGAAGGTCTGGAGATTCCAGAGGAGCCGCCTCAGACCCCCTGGTCCCACCAGACGCAGAACTGGACGCAGCCATATGCGCGGGTTCTGAAGGTCCCGCAACATCACCCGCCAAGGAGCGAGAACGAGGCCTACGAACAAGTTCCTCCTGCATGGCTCAAACACTGGTGAGAAGTCCATAGGGATTCAAGAACAGATCGTAAAAAGAGAAGTTCGGAATGCTACCTCGAGAGCCTCTGTGAAGTCGTCGGATTCTGAGCTTCGGTCTCCGACCTCGCCCTCCTCCAACAGGCTCCCTCCTCCAGCCTCATCCCCCCGAGAAGAGTCCCCTGATTCCTCCGGACAGGGGGAGCGCTCCCTCAGATCGGCAGCCGATAGCTGCGGGGGAACCGTCTGATTTAACAGTACCCTCACCCGGTCTGTCATTGGGTGAGGGACACCACTGGAGTGGACGTAATCCTCCAGCTCGTTCAAGTATTGCTCTGCCTCCGCCGGAGACACCATGAATCCAGCCCGGACTAGGCCTATGCCCGGCAGTTCCATCCCAAGGCGATTCAGGTTGGCCCACATCTCAGGTGGGCTGAGGAATTGCCGGTTGACATCCCAAATGTCCCAAGCTTCCGGAAAGACATCATCTTCTACCATATCGACTTGACGCAGCCGCTTCCCCCGAGCCTGAGTGTATATCCTACGGAATCCCCTCGGTGGCCGCCCCTCCGGATGACCCTGCTCTCCCGGAACCACCGGATCCGCCGCTGCTGCCATACCCTCGGCTGATGCGGGTCTTGCCGCCATGGCAGCCTCACTGCTGCGAGCGGCCCTAGCTGCCCTCCGACCTCGACCTCGAGATAGAGGAGGCCCACCGTCACCAACCCGGATCGTTGGCTGCTTCAGCATCTCCCCGGGATAAGCGGCCTCCCAGCTGATGGCGTACTCCTTCACTAAGCCGAAGGCGGCGGTGGACGGAGGCAATGCAATCTGCATCTTTCCATCCTCACGTGTGAACATGAGCCACAGCTGCCTCATCACTCACGGGTGCTCCTCATGATGCACCTCCCAGTATACCTGCGGGGTCAGCCGCTGGAGGCACTGGAACTGCCTCGCAAAACGATGCGGGGTGTATGGTTCACAGATTGGCTCACGATCTATCCGAGCCACCAAAAGTCCACCTCGGAAGGCAAGGAGGTAAGCCCGATGTTCTTCCGTTCCCCGTCCATCATCAGTAAGCCTCCCCGTCGGCAGTGGGAAGGGATGAAAGTTGAACTCATCCGCCCTCCACCCCCTATTCAGCACCATCGGAACGGCCAGTTTGAATGGGAAGCTCCCAACTGCGTTCAGAATGGAGGGGCGAAAGTCTGATCCCGGCGGCGAAATGGGGTTTGGATACTCGTAAATCCCCCTGATATGCGCCGCGATCGACCCATACAGAAGGTGGAAGGGCCCGCATGTTCTTAGCGGCTTCTTGCCCTCGCTAATACGCCGCAGCACTCTATATAGTTTGGCGAGCATCAGGATCCCCAGGTTGATCCGCTGCCCCATGGCCAACATCGATGCCATGATGAACGAGCTGGGCCGTACCCCCATGCTTGTATCTCTCACTGGTGGGATCCACCCACAGATGAGAGCCGCGATGAACGCCGCCAGCCTGACTATTGGCTGTTGTTCGGTGCTGACGCTGAAACCCCAAGTCTTTCATTGGCTGTCCTCCAAAACCTGCCAATACGAGTGCCCCTTTCCCCGTTGGGCTGCCCTTGGACAAGTTCGAGGCCTTGGAGGGAACTCTCGATTCTCTGGGAAGTTCAGGAAGCATTTGAACCACCTCCTGAAGTGGACGTCCCTCACTGCCTCCTTATCCTCGCCAGGGACAAGTGCCATCAGCGCCAGCGCCAGTCGCGGCATTTGCTCTGCATCTCCCCACGCGCTGGCAACGGGGAGGAACTCGTCATACATGGCCCCCAAGATTTGGACCCCAGAAATCTGGTGGACATCCCACAGGCTGATGCCCACCTCCCCGTGATGTAGGTGAAAAGTGTTGGTTCTGGACGACCATCTACTCAACAGTTCCGGCATCAGTTGCTTTGGTTGGTAAATGTGGAACTGGGAGGCCCATGCCGCCTCATACAATCCCACTCTCCTCAGCTCGGCCTCGAACTCCTCGCACGAGGCTCCTACCCAGTAGGCCCAGGCCCAGTCATCGGTAAAATTACCGCCCTGGTGCAGGTCCCACTCATCGGACCACCCCTTCTTCGAGTCCTGCAAAGCCGCCTTCAGCATGGTACGGTAGAGAGGAGGGGACGTCTCCGGTTGCAGTGGCTTCCCATCAATATTGTTCAAATGGTTGTAGAGGCAATCAGCGGTGACGGATGTGAAATCCTCCTGTGCATGACCATCGGCCGCCCTGAACCATTGGTGCTGGCATGGCGTGCTCCTGAACCAGCAAGCTGGTTCATCCCTTCTTGCCTCAGGGATGAAGACGTCATCCCTCAGCCCGAAGCCGTACAACGGCAGTTTCTTGCACTGCGGGTAATCTTTCTGACCCTCCGAGAGTAGATCCGTCAAAGAAGTGTGGTCCGAGTGGCTCCAGATCATCTCCCCCAAACCTGGACGGTTGGCCATCTCATCTCGACGAGCAGCGTCTGCAAGGACCCCCAAGACAGCTTCTTGATGGGCCATTTTAACTCTGGCCCTCAGAAAAGGATTCTTTCGGATGGATCGCGAAGCTCGGCCGCGAAGCTCGACCGCGAAGCCGGATCGCGAAGATCGGTCGCGAGACCAAGCCGCGAAGTCTGGCCAAGGCAGAAAGAGGTTCGCTTGGCGTGGACGCGGAGTCGGAGACTCGCGGTTCGCCGCGAAGCTCGATTCGCGGAGGGCTGTCGCGGAGTACGCGGAGCTTCGCGAAATCGAGAGCAAAAAGAGATGAGGAAGGAACGTAAAGACAAAAGAGGGCGGACCCCCTATTTATAGGCGACGACCCCAGAGCATCGCGGCGCGCCTCACCCGCGCGCAGCATCGCGACGCGTCCGGATCCGCGGCCCCGGCGAGCAGCGTGGGCCCTCCTCGCGAGGCTGCATCGCGAACCACCGACAGTTTTGGCGATTGTCCCTCAGACTTCGACCCTTCGCCCTCCGCGGCTCCAAGTCTGAGGGGGGGTATTTGTTGGCGCCAAAAAATGTGGCCCGAAAGAAAGGAACGAAAAAGACAGCCAGCGCGCTGCCTCGCGAAGCACAGCCGCAAAGCCCCACCGCGAAGCGCCCCAACCATGGCGACCCCAGGAAACTCCGGAGGCGGTAATCCTCCGCGAACCCGCTTGACGTTCGCGAGCCTCCGCGAAGCTCCGGAGGCAGTAATCCTCCGCGAACCCATTTGACGTTCGCGAGCCGCCGCGAAGCCCCGAAGGCGGCGCGCGAGCCCTGCTTCACGGCGCCCCTTCCCTATAAATACTCGACTCCCCCTGAGTCCAAAAGACGACTCAGATGGACAACCCGACCTTTCGGCTTCTCCTCTCCCGAATCGCGAAGCACGCTTTGCCCCGGGAATCATGAGCTCCGCGAGGTATTCCTACTTCGCGAGACGACTCTGATTTGTTTCGTTTTGAGCCCCTCTTCCGAGAGGGATGCCCTTCGCGAAGCTCAAGAGCGTTCGCAAAGGAAGGGGATTCCCAAGGGAACCCGGGGAGCCGCAGAGCACTTGTGCTTCGCGAAACACCCAACCCATACGAGTAATCCCTATGCTAAGGCAGGATCGCTCCACTTCGAGAAGCACATTGCTTGGCAGGACCCTGCTTCGCGAACCACTCCTTATTCGCGAGGCAGTGCTCCGCGAACACTGTTTCACTTCGCGAAGCACCTCCCACTCCCACCTATGCCCCATGCTAAGGCCAAGGCACCCCACTTCGCGAAGCACACTCCTCTGCTTAGCGATTCCTCTTTCCGTGCGACCCTCCAGGTTTGCACGATGTGATTTCAAAGTCCCATGGACAACACCTCCCGTAGCGTTGCTTCGCCTAATGCTTCTTCGCATAGGCACACTAACGGCTATTGCTTCTTTGCATAGCCACGCTAACGTGGACCCCTCGATGGTTCATCCCTCGACCCCCCTTTACCATGGCCTTATCGGCACCTTCCCTTCCCCAAGGACCAGAGGGTACCGGTTATGTAAGCCCTAGGGGTGTGGAATGAACCCACCTCGTCCGAGCTGCAGGATGCTAAACTGCCAAGCACCACGTCCTCAACACATGACGTTAAACTGTGGCCCAACCTTGTCTCCCTCACGAAGGGTCCCCCCAACTCAAAGACTTTTTACACCACTCGTCTCCACGGGAATGGAACTCTTCCGCACATGGAATGAGATCCTCCTTGTCGGAGTGCTGTATGTTCGCAGGGGAAGGGCTGCCTCAGAGCGTAAGCCCCTAACCTTTGGTACGGATGATTGCACCCATGCATCTCTGTACTTACCCACTACCATGGTCAGTGGAGGACGTGATAGGGAACGAGGCACCTCCCATCGTCGGACCAAGGTCCATCTTTCCCGCGCTTTGTCGCGCCATGGGCCTCCATCCTGGAGTAAGTCCCAACACCATGGGCCTCCATCCTGGAGTAAGTCCCAACACCATGGGCCTCCATCCTGGAGTAAGTCCCAACACCATGGGCCTCCATCCTGGAGTAAGTCCCAACACCATGGGCCTCCATCCTGGAGTAAGTCCCAACACCATGGGCCTCCATCCTGGAGTAAGTCCCAACACCATGGGCCTCCATCCTGGAGTAAGTCCCAACACCATGGGCCTCCATCCTGGAGTAAGTCCCAACACCATGGGCCTCCATCCTGGAGTAAGTCCCAACACCATGGGCCTCCATCCTGGAGTAAGCCCCTCTTCGCTTCTCACGGACGCACCCTTCGCGACGTGATTGTCAGGTCCATGCAACCTCTTGTTTCTCACACCGAGCATGACTCACGTGGGCTTAGAGTGAGCACCGACCCTGACAAAACCCCACCATTTGAACTACGAGGTCTTTGATCCATGTCAAGGCATGGTACGTAGGAAGCCTCTACGAGGTTCAAGCCACATCGCTCGGTCGTTCATTCACGTCGAGTTTCACCCACGTCCAACACGTTGCTAAACTGCAATTCCCATCCGACGACAAGCCGTTGAGACCATTTGAACTACGAGGACTTTGATCCGTGTCAAGGCATGGTACGTAGGAACCCTCCACGAGGTTCAAGCCCACCAATAGTGGACCAAGGTCTACTTTCACGTCGGTTCACCGGCGAACCCATCTGAACTACGAGGTCTTTGATCCATGTCAAGGCATGGTACGTAGGAAGCCTCCACGAGGTTCAAGCCCACCCGTCGCTCATTCACGTCGGGTCCCATTCCGGTCCAGTGGTAAGCCATTGCGACCCCACCATTTGAACTACGAGGTCTTTGATCCGTGTTAAGGCATGGTACGTAGGAAGCCTCCACGAGGTTCAAGCC
This sequence comes from Viscum album, assembly GCA_963277665.1. Classification (NCBI taxonomy): domain Eukaryota; kingdom Viridiplantae; phylum Streptophyta; class Magnoliopsida; order Santalales; family Viscaceae; genus Viscum; species Viscum album. Next base: position 1,348,171,511 of record OY728153.1, on the reverse strand, counting down.
CACCAATAGTTGACCAAGGTCTACTTTCACGTCGGTTTACCGGCGAAACCCATCTGAACTACGAGGTCTTTGATCCATGTCAAGGCATGGTACGTAGGAAGCCTCCACGAGGTTCAAGCCCACCCGTCGCTCATTCACGTCGGGTCCCATTCCGGTCCAGTGGTAAGCCATTGCGACCCCACCATTTGAACTACGAGGTCTTTGATCCGTGTTAAGGCATGGTACGTAGGAAGCCTCCACGAGGTTCAAGCCCACCAATAGTGGACCATGGTCTACTTTCACGTCGGTTTACCGGCGAAACCCATCTGAACTACGAGGTCTTTGATCCATATCAAGGCATGGTACGTAGGAAGCCTCCACGAGGTTCAAGCCCACCCGTCGCTCATTCACGTCGGGTCCCATTCCGGTCCAGTGGTAAGCCATTGCGACCCCACCATTTGAACTACGAGGTCTTTGATCCGTGTTAAGGCATGGTACGTAGGAAGCCTCCACGAGGTTCAAGCCCACCAATAGTGGACCAAGGTCAACTTTCACGTCGGTTTACCGGCGAAACCCATCTGAACTACGAGGTCTTTGATCCATGTCAAGGCATGGTACGTAGGAAGCCTCCACGAGGTTCAAGCCCACCCGTCGCTCATTCACGTCGGGTCCCATTCCGGTCCAGTGGTAAGCCATTGCGACCCCACCATTTGAACTACGAGGTCTTTGATCCGTGTTATGGAATGGTACATAGGAAGCCTCCACGAGGTTCAAGCCCACCAATAGTGGACCAAGGTCTACTTTCACGTCGGTTCACCAGCGAAACCCATTTGAACTACGAGGTCTTTGATCCATGTCAAGGCATGGTACATAGGAAGCCTCCACGAGGTTCAAGCCCACCCATCACCTAATTCACGTCGTGTTCCATCTCCTTCCGGCAAGATGTTAAACTACACTCCGGTCCAGTGGTAAGCCATTGCGACCCCACCATTTTGAACTACGAGGTCTTTGATCCGTGTTAAGGCATGGTACGTAGGAAGCCTCCACGAGGTTCAAGCCCACCAATAGTGGACCAAGGTCTACTTCCCCATTTGAACTACGAGGTCTTTGATCCGTGTTAAGGCATGGTACGTAGGAATCCTCCACGAGGTTCAAGCCCAACCTCCATCGGACCAAGGTCCATCTTCACGTCGGTACGCTGACGACATCCATCGGGCCAAGGTCCAGCTTCACGTCGGTTCACCGGCACCATCCCGAACTACGCGGACTTTGATTCCCTGCCACAGGGATACGTAGGAAGCCTCATCAATGCTCAAGCCCAACTTCACTGTCGCCCCCTGCGATGGTTCCACTTCACTCTCATCCATCTCCGCAAGACGTTAAACTCGCGGCACACCTCGTGATAAACATGATATGCCTGAGGAAAACCTCGGATGGAACGCCTTTGGTGTAACCGTCTCTGCTAGACATTAATCTTGCAACATACCCTGTACTGAGCACGGGAAGCTGAGGAAAACCTCAGATACGTGTCTATGACATGTAATTCCCCGCGCTCGATGTGGGATGCCTCGGGCTTCCACGCCCTCGAGAAGCCTTGTGATCAAGAATAACAGACAGACATTCCAGGTACCCCAGCATCCAGACACGCTACTGATGCCTCAACGTGACTACTCCCCTGACCGAAGGTTGCTGCCCTGACTGGACCCTTTGGAATGTCCCGACAGAAGCAGTGTAATTAACCGGCGTCCATGGAAACATGGCACTGGGAAGAGTCTCACGAACTACGTATTAAATCTATAAGGGAGACCCGGACTAGGTGATGAGTTCTGAGGAGGAATCCACAGAAGGAAGAACCGACATCCCATCATCCCGTTTCGATCAAGGAGTAGACGTACCTGAACAAGGAACGAATGCCGCCCGCCTTTGGAAAGCGGGAATGCGGGGCAACAAAGCCGCGTGTCCCCCCTGACGGACGGATGCGCGCGCGCCCCGGCGGAAAGCGTCGGAAACAATACCTATAAAAGAGAAAATGTTGTTTATATTGTGATTGATTGACCTATAATGTAGGAAAAATTCATTTCTATTCAGTTGTATTTTACAATCAATATACTTGATAATACATAAATTAAAGAAGTGTTAAGGAAATAAAAAGTACCAATTTCAATTGGATATATAATTAAACTTTATTATAACCTCTCATCTATAAACTAATGGTCAACCTTGATAGACCATTCAAAATATGTAAGATGTAATGATAAATTAGTCAATGGATTTTAAATGAGGTTTGGATAACCATATTCTTCTAATAAAATTCTCGTATAACAATAGTTTCCATTTTATAATTGAAATGGAACACTATAAAGATTTTTATGGGACTAGATTCATAATTCCAACATTCTAGGATATATATATGGAGTGAAGGTTATTTGGGAATGATATTTCTCAATAAAAAACAACTATGGTTGAAAATATTCAATGATATATTAATGAATCCAAATGTTTATAGAATATCTATGTGAATAGTCATTAATGAGATATGGAGTTTGAATTTAGGTAAAAATTATTCCTTCAAATATTACAAGGGGTTTGGGTTATGAGATTTATGAATAAATGAATGGAAATGACTATATAAATTGATTCCTTTGTGATTAATGATCTTATGGTAACTATAACATATTGATTATTTCTTCCACAAAACCTATCATGAGTACATTAAATGATATATGTATCAATTTTGAACATATACACACTATATTTCTTAAATATACGAAACATGTAGATTTTATAAATGAAACATGATTTCCACCACACGGAACAAAAAATGTTTATCATGGATAGTATAGATAAAATAAAATGAAATAATACCACACAATGGTCAAAGTTATATGTAAAAAAATAATTTTTATAAAGTAATGTATGAACCTAAATAAAAATGAGATAAAAGTACCCATATATAATTTTGTAACAAACCTAACTTGTATACACAAATAATACCCAAATGAAGATTGTAGGGGAGTTCTACGATCCCCTTGTCTGGTGACTAGTTCCACAAGACATAGTTTAATATTGGGAATGATTGAACCTCTTTAATTATAAAAATAATTCATGTTTAGATTGTTTTGAAAATCTAATATGACTAATCTATATGTTATACATCCCTATAAATTATCATAAAACTAGTTATTCATATAATGTAACATATACAACAGTGACACATCATAATAATAAATCCCATCATAAATGAATAACGAATCATATCTATTTTTATGAAGTAATAAAATAGAGAAAAATTTGAAATAAACACACAAATATGGGTCACATATATCCCACTAAACTATATACTCTAAAATAATATTCTAAAAGGAATTAGATATGTGCTTACCCTACTATTTCTTGAAATAGACTTTCACTTCAACACCATATAAAGACTGAATAAAAGAACACATAATGAAAAATCAATAAATTATCAATTCATCTAAGTTATACCCACATGACTATTATTACCCAAAATATAGAAATCGAAACTACATGTCCATTGAGGTTCCCGTATGGGGAGTGAGCATATATACTCAGTAGGGTACCACCAAAGGTGTGTGAAATGAATTGTGTGTAGAAACTTGTATGCATGAACATGTATACTCATTATTATATGTATACAAATAAAATATTCTACATTAAACCATCAATAAATGGAAAAAATGGCACAAATGAAGAGAATATATAACAATAATTAGAATAGATAACTCCCCATTTATGGATGGTCTATACGTAACTAACTTACTTCAAGCTAGCTTAGAATTTGAGAACTAATATACCTTAGTCAGGGTACAATATCTATCCCATGGATTGGGTGTGAGATCTCCCATGTTACAATTTTATATATTCTCATACTATTCTTGTATAATTTAAATTTTTGGATGTTTCAAGGTTGAAAATTTAAAATTTTAATATTATCCCGCTATTATAAAGTTATCGCATGATTAGGGGAAACCAAGTGAGATTCTAATACCAATGATTCAGTTTTCAAAAGTTATTTTCTTCATTATTGTATTGTAGTTTATAAAACTATATAGATAATATAGGAAATTGTATGTCCCAGTTTTGTGTTTGTGGGGGGGGGACCTGCATAGTTAGTGCATGATTATGGATACCATACAGCAAAAGCATGCGGGTCATGTAATTGGATTCTAGTGTACCCCACATGATTACTTCATCATATAATATACAATGTGGCATACCCATATTTAAAAAAACATGAAACTCTAAATCTCTCCATATTCATATTTAAGGATTTTGACCGCTTTCTTTCCCCAATTTTATATAATTGGTGTTGGGGTTTATGTAAGGGGACTCTCCCTCAATTATTCTTCAAATTTTATCCTCTAATCAACCAATTCTAAAATTATTCTTCAGGTAAACCTTTAATATTTCCGTCTTAATCATTTATCGTCTTCTACCACCCATTCCTTCTTGGTTTTGTATTCATCCATGAACCACATGGTATGTTTTATAGATATTAGGGTTTACAAGTAGATCTAATTTATATGTTTTTTTGTTTCTTATGATTTTTGAGGGCTCCTCTTTTCTTGGTTGAGATACTCCATCATAAGAGACTCATTTACACTTGATTTATCTTGATTGTAAGTAAGTGTATTTATTAATTTTCAGTAATATTCATGTCATTGTGTTCTCGGGGTTTTCCAATGTCATGTTTTTTAAATAAAATGTATGTGTGGTAGTCATAATGTAATTAATAATATTTTTAAGGTTCTCTCACCTAGAATAAAGGGTTTATATTGGGTTTACTTATTCTTTAAATGATGTTTAATTCCAATTGTTGTAAAATTATATATGGCTTGTTAAAAGTGTATATTTAAATTACTTTAGGGAATGTGACCCTCTTTGGATCTTGAAATCGGTGAGATTGTGTTTCTCAAAGAATTTTTATAAAATAAAGGATATGTTGTATACTTTAGAATGATTTAAATGAAATTGGAATTTACTTATCAATATATTTTAAATGAGGTTTTACTTGGATTTTTTTAAATGTGGATTTAAATAGTGGATAATGTCTTAGAATCATAAGCGACTCTTTGAAAATGCCTTTTTGATTCTTTATAGAATATATTTTCATGATGACTATGAGACCCTCTGGGAAGTACCCTTGTTTTAATAATGATCATTATTGACAATGGACCCTTAGTAGAATGTTTTATATTATTTTTTATATGGATGAATTAAATAGGGGACATTTATTTTTAGGGTAATCGAATGTTATGACATTTACATTTTTTTCAACTGTAGATTATTTTATGGATCACATGACATGATTGTTACACACCACCTATTAATAGAATTCATGGGAACCTCTGTAAATTAGAAGAATATTAGGATGGGTTCTATACTTGCAGATAATATAAAATAGATAATTCCCAAGGTATGATTGTATACTATTAAGGTTTTACCTCTTGGAAGGAAAAATTAGGAAATACTAGGTGGAGTGAAATAAAATTCACCCAGGGCCAATTGATTCTATTGTAGTTGTTTCTTATGCTAGGTCTAGTATAATTTAGGTTAGAGACTTTAAAGTTAATCAAGACACATAAATTCTATTTAGTAATTACTCATGTAATCCATTTCATTACATTTTATGAATTCCCTATAACTCGATTCAGTTTTACAACACCATTAATTTAGTATCCTCCAGTTTTCTTTTCTATAATTATACTATATTGTTTTCCATAATTGTTTATATTACATTCTTATTATGCTTTTTGATTACATTCAAATTAATTTAAAAAATGGTTTATAAATATTTATTTAAAATTTAAGTGATGTGTCTTTCATAAAAGATAGTTGGGAATTTTTTTGGAAGGAAGAAGGGGATTTTGGTTTTTTTATAAACTAAATAAAATACCCTATTTTGTTTATCTAAACAGTTTTATTAAAATACATGGGTTCTTCCCTTATTTATTCAAAGTCAAATATTTTATAAAAGTTATTACAACCAGTTATTTGGTTTCATCAAACATGTATATTAAAAAATCTATTTTATAAATATATCTCAAACAATAATTACTAAAATATTATCTAAAGGGAATAATAAAAAAAGTTGTCGTGGAATTCCACTAGGCATGTTTAGTTCACACACTATATACACCAATGGGTGTTTGTAGCTATATTATTCTCTTTTAGGTGCCTAGGATTTCATCAATTTCAGGGTTATTTTTGGGTTGGTCCATTAATCGATGGTATGTGATGTGGTAAGTGACTATCGGTCACAAGAAGGAAGTTTGTAGTGGATTAATATTTATTTTATTTTTAAATTTTACATATTTTTCTTGTTGAAACAAATATTTATTTTCCTATTAACACTTTCATGGGGTGGTTTAGTGGACATGATTTGTGTGGTAATATCAATAATCTTGTACTACTATATTAAATGTTTTTTCATGGGTTTCATTTATTAAATTGCATCTATACCTTGATTACGGAAAATCCCTATTGATTCCATCTCTCTCATATGCTCCGTTAATAGGGCTTCATCGGGTATGATCCTACTGGTCGAGTCTATTTCATCATAATTCTGTGTCAATTAGATCCCATCATAACCCTTAATTTTTACTAGTATATCAACCATTATAGAATGGATATATTATCAACAGTTATGATTCTAAATTTTTTCTTATGTTTGATAGAACAATTATGAATATAATTTACAACTGTCCAAAATAAACAATGTATTACATGTGTTTAATATAAATAAATTACATAATAGGTCATTTTTTTATTTAGAAAGAAATTTCGGTTATAAGAGTTTGGGTTATTACATTCTTACCCCCTTCATAAATTTCAGCCTTGATGTTTCATTTCATACGCTAAAATGGATAAGGTTATTTCTACTTCACTCCCTCTTCGGGTTCCTATATTTCATCTTAAAATATGGGGTTCCATAACAACAGTTTGACCAAGTGAGTGGTCTTGTTTTATATAATTTTTGTCTCAATGGTCTAAGATCCTCACTAATTTCTCCTCAAATTAAATATCATTATCCTAAGTCACCACTTCTATAATTAGTACTATCCAAGAGTCTCTTATATACTTCTTTAGTAGGGATATATGGAATAAATCGTGTAGTTGTGAAATTTTAGGAGGTAGTGAAAGTCATTTGGCCACAATATCTATGCAATAAAGGATCTAAAATGGGGTTATTTATCTAGGAATAACATATTTCTTCTTCCCATACCACATAACATTATTACTTGGTGATATATGAGAGAACACATTATATCCAAGCTTAATCTCTAGGTTATGTTAATGATCATTTTTAGATCTTATATCCACTTTTAAAGGGTTTTATATGATGATGAATGGTTTGATACTTATCTATAATATCTGGTATAGATCATTTCCTATCAGATTATGTTCTCCAATTTCATCCTAACATGTTGGATTCTAACAACTCTTCCCATACATAGTCTCCTAAGGTTCAATTTGAATGCTATAATGGGGACTATTAATTTATTAGAACTCCACTAGGGGAAGGTTATGATCCCAACATCATTGTAAATCCACTAAATAAGAAAGAACCATATACTTGAGAGTTTTAATGTTTATATCATATTTACCATCCATTTAAGGGTGATATAGAGTAAAAAACGTTTCTCAATATCAGATTCTTGCTAAAGGATTATACAAAACCTCAATGTAAACATCATATCTTGATAAGATATAATATGGAGTGTTATGAAATGAAATATTACCACATATATTATATATATCCTATATATTTGTTCAATATATAAATCATATAGATTATAAGAAAATGTGATGACTTTATAAGGTGATTTACAACAACACAAATGGTGTTATGGCCTTTAGATGTCCTGGGAAATCCTATTATGAAATCCATGGTTATGTTTTCCCATTTATATTATGGCATTGGAAATGGTTGTATCATACAATTAGATATCAGTCATCCATCATTGATTATTTTTTTCATACCATGAATTTAGGTATAAATTCTGTAATCTCTCTCTTCATGTTATTCTGATTTTTTTGTTCAGATATCTATACATCTTAGTGATTCCTAAATGAATAGAGATAATTTTCTGTATTTATCTTCAAGAAGTAGCCTCTTTTTTGTTGGTTTTTATGGGGCGAAAATTAGAGTAAGAAAATATATAAATCTATCACTGAATGAATAACTATCACACCTACCACAAATTCTTGTCAGGATACACTTTAGTAGTTGTGATGGAATTTTCTAACCCTTTCTATCTAGTTTTTGGTAGTTTTTGTCATTAGTTATCTTTAACAACACTTATCTTAGTGCAATTATTTGCATAATTTTTTTATTCTATGAAGTTAAAACATTGTACAATAGGCTAAGTGTTGACTAGAGAATTTATTTCTTCTACCTCAATGATGGGTTTCTACCTTCATCATTCTCTGCCTAGGTTACCTACCTTCCCACACCTAAATCATTTCCCTTTCCACATCAATAAATAATAGGGATGATAATTCCTAAACTTTTTATGAGTGGGATATTAAAATTTATTAAAATTTTTAGATTTATCTTTCACTTAACCATAATTAAACACAATTTTACAATTACATTATCTTGACCCATCAGACCCTCTATAATAACTGGTCTCAAATTTGAATTTTATGGTATAATGGAAAATTTCTTCATTGCTGTCTAAGTACAAAATCCCCAAAGATTTTCATATATTAATATTTATCCCTCTAAAGAAGTGGTCAAATGTACTTTATAGGTAAATGAAAAATTCTCTAAGAATATACTAAATTATTTTTAATTTTGTTCAATACACTATAATGAAGTTGTCTGAATTTTTAGTGAGGCCATGTTAATAACTCTCTATTTTAATTTGGTGTGTTCATAGATAATCATTTTCAAAAATAATTTTCCTAATTTCTTTCTACTCCATTGTTTTGATCTCCTCCCTAAGTGTTGTATTATTGATCAACATCAACCATTGACTATATTATCCCTCCATGGGATAATAAGCTAGGACTACCTTCTCTTCATCATAGAATTCAAGGATATAGTATATATTTTCAGTGGAGTTGATCCATTTTATCTATAATTAATGGATCAAGATAACCATTGAATGTTAGTGTCCTTTGTCACAAAAATGTATCAATTGAAATTTTATCTTTATTAGATGGATATGGTTGTTCCTTTTTATCCAAGTTTCAATTGAAAACAAGATTTAATTGATTGAGTATTTTCAGGATGTTCTCAACCCTTGCTTTGATCATGCTGTGCATCTCATTTGGGTAATCACCAGATTTCCTATCATATTGGTTATTAACATGGTTCCTCCCATTTCCCACCATTAAAAAATGAATGAAAATTAGTGATGGAATTTTCAAACTATTAAACATATGAAAGGGAAACTATGTACATAAAAGGATGAACCATAAATGGTATTTATTCCATAACTGATGAATTTATTGGGCTCAGTCTTATTTATCCATAGTCTATTTCCTAACCATAAAATTAATAGTCATTTTTATTTCATAAATAATAGTTCATAATGAGCTTCTGAATTTACCAAATAATATATCTTGGTATTTTCAAAACAAGTCTGAAACAAGGATTTTTTTTCTTGTACAAGGTATACTTCATGTTAGTACACAATGCCCACTTTCAAGTTCATTACCCATAGGTATATCTTGTCTAGAAAAACATTAACATGTAATATCCAAATAAGGATTTAGTTTCTTAGAAACCAATATGTACAAAATTTACAAGAAATTTAAAATGTTCTCTTATGTTTTGTCTTATCCATATGATTTTGACTATGGTTTTCTAATCCCAATCACCAAAAATAACTATACATTACTCTAATATCAAGTACGATAACCCATATTTTTAATACACTTTATTTGATGATTTAATACATAGTGATACAAATAGTAAAATCCAAAAAGATCATGAAACCTAGTGTAATAGGGTAATTAAATAAATATCATAATAACTTGAAATGGTGATATAATAGTATTATTTAATACTCAAAAATATTCCCTTAAATTCAGTATTTCTTTTAAAATTACATGGGATAACTTGAGGATGTACCTAAGTAATGTGTGATCTATAAATCTTATTATAATATTAATTAAATTATACCATAATATAAAATTGTACATGAGATTAAATAGGAATAACATGATGACATAAAAGGTTGATAATCATAATCATGAACATCGATGAATGAAATGAGATGATAAGTCAAGGAATTGTAGGAATGTTTAAACAACATAAAATATGGCATCATCATCAATAGTCAATGAGAAAAAATGAGACATCATAACATAATGTGATTCATCTTACCACCTGTTCACCATAAATGGTATCTCATGAGATAAAACTATTACCCAACGCATTAGAGAGAAATTTAATTTTAGGACCACCCATAACATTCATATCAGGTGCATCAATTTTTGCCCATATATATATTAAACAAAAAGAACATAATTTATCAATTTTAATTCCATGATAAAAGAGTTTTGGTTTCAAACATGTAATCCCATAATCAATGTTGGATAGGTACATATAGGAAATTAATCTTGAGTGGAAATGTTGATGGGTATTCACAACACATTGGGTTTTTATGGAAAATTAATAGACAATTTCTTTATCATAACGAGTGTACGTAAAAGATCATGGAAGGTTTTATGAGAGTAAAAGGTGATATTTCATTACTTGTAAATTATATGTAAATTAAAGGTATGTGTAAAAATACATTACAATATTAAATATTGGAAATCAATAATCTTAGTAAAAATGAATTACTTGAATAAAAATGAAGTAGAGAGAATCCCTCACCCAGAGAGGGTGATTCTAGAATCATGGAAGAAGCTTCTTAAGTGATTTTGAACATGTTAATAATGTTTTCGAGAGGAATTGGGAGAAAAAATTCATTCTTGATAGGTTTTTAGTGATGTGAAATGGGAGTTTAGGTGTGTATTTATAGAAAATGATAGGGAAATGATTTATTAATTTTTAACTTATTTTTTTGGACTCTATGTAATAAAATAATCAAATAAAAAAACCATCAAATAGTTTTTACCATGATTACTATCAAAATGTATTATTTTAAACTTTTTTATTAGTTTATGAAACTAAATAATTAAAATAATACCATTCATGATGTAGAAGTGAGTCATGTTCATAAAGAATTGTTTTTAAAACCTATCTGTAACATATGTTTTGGAAAATTCATTAATGGTTTGTAAAATTTATCAAATAACATAAAAAAATAAATTATTTTAAATGTTATATAAATTTAGGGTCATGTATATCTTTTATAGTATTTATTAAATTACATTTGGGATATTATGATTTCATAATACATATTTTATATTTATATAGTATGTAATTTCTACCCAAAAAATTATTATCTTAGAAAATAATGAAAAATTCACCTTTGGATAATTTAGACATCATGATTTCAAAAGTACTATTTATTTTACTAAAATAATTTTCTAAATATTAGTGTTTACTCTTTTCTATAAAAATACTAATTTAATGTAAAGTACTAGTTTTAACAACACAAAAAACATTAAGATCTTTATAAAAATAACAATTTAATTCACTAAATTATAATACCATTTATATTTAAATAAATATTATTTAAAATTAATATTTAATGAAAATAATATTTATTTCAAAATTATAGAATTTATAAAATGTTTGTTTTATCTGAAACAATATATTTTCCAAATATACAATTTTGTTTTCTTTTTATCAAAATCTTGTTTGTATTAAATGTATTATATTATAATGTTCATAAAGTAGTAATTAAAATTGGTAAATGAAATCATTATTTTATTATAAATAAAATATGTAAATTAATACTAGTAGGGTCTAGATATATAACCCTTTATTACACCAACATACACTGTATGGGTGAGTCGTGTGATATTAGTAAATTGAAAATGTTATTTAGTGAAAATGGTTTTTATTGTGAACTCGATAAGCTTGAACTTATCTCATAAATGGTATTGGTCATGTTGCAGTTATTCAATCTCATATTGTTCTTGGTTAAGGAAAAATCCTAGTGATTCCATCTCCCTTAGAAAACTTGCTAAATGGGATTCGTAGGGAAAAATATTATTGTTTTTGGCCATCACTTCATCCTTCTATGTCAATTATATCATATCTAGGCACTTAATACATTCTAATATAATAAATAACTTCAGAATGCCTACATTATCAAAGGTTATGATTTATAATAGTATTTTAAGAATGTTAGATAAATTATGGGTATATTTTATAATAGTTATAAATAACAAATGTATTTAATGTGTTTTCTAAAACTATATTACATAATAATACATTTATTCATTCATAAGGGAATTTCAATTATAAAAGTTTGGGTCATTACTGAATTTGTGCCTACTATCCAGAGAGGGAATAAGATCATGAATCCCACTCTTATTAATTAGGATATCATGTATATTGGGGATATTAATGATGAACTCATGTTCTAGGTGTGATGAGAGTCTATCTAACCATTTATTATTCAGAGACTCAAGTTTCACAGGGTATTTTAGATTTGAATTGTTAATTTAAATTTATTTATTATTATTCTTGATGTATTTTGATATGAGATGATGGTATTTTTATCCATAATTAGTATACTAATTATTTTTGGGTTATTTTTGAGTTTTTTGGGTGGAATAGAGGATAATGCAAAGGTACATGGTTATATAGCATGGTCCGGAGAATTGTGTGGTTGGTTATAGAATAAATTTTATCGGTTTTTGTGGGTTTGAACATTTTTTTCCAACCCAAGAACCAAAATATGCATAGTACTATTTTTCTCTTTGATGTATAACCTTGTTTAGTTTGATTCATGAATTGATTAAAATGGTGTTTACCCTTAGTGTGAGGTTAATAGAGGAGATTTTTGAGAATTTATGTTACTAGAAGATATTTTTATTGATGCATTACACCTTTTTTGGTCTCATGTTTTAAATTGAGTTGGTTTTATGTTTTTTTAAAAAAATTTGATGTAAAAGGAGATATTATAAAGTTGTTATTTTAACCATTTTTTAAGATAATGAATGAAAATTTGATTCTCATTAAATGTTTTTAATTCTATCTTACTTCCTCGTTCATTTTTATTTAGAAACTTTTTTATGAATTATAAGGATGATTTTATAAAGTGTTTTGGTTTTTATGAATACATGTTATATATTTTATGGAACATATTTTTTCTACCATGGGCTGTTTCAAATATTGATGATCCCTTAATAACATTTTGGAATAGGACTTTGAAAAGGATGTATAATTTAGGGAAATAACATGAAATAAGAGTTTGTTTTCAGAGAAATTTTATGAAAATGAAGTGAGATTCATGAAAGGTTTTTTTTATTATAATGGAAAATATGGAAAATTTTTAAAATAAAATGGAAATTTATAAATTTTATGTGGTTTTTTATTTTAATAATGTTGAATGTTTAAAAACTTGTGTCTTCTTTGGTGAAATTTTTTTGGACTATTTTTGAGATGTAGTGATTTTAATGATATTGATTTTTTTTGAGTTTTATAACTAAACATAAACATTTACAAATGGTATTGGGCTGTCTCAAAAGTTTAAATTAATTACAAATAAAATGAGTTTGAGACTCCTTATGTTGGGTGTTATTTTTTAAATAAAACAATTTATTTGAAATATGTTTTGTTATATGTTTTACCTTGATGAATGTTTGTGTCTGGGTTTGTCTCAAGGTGAGTATTGGGAATATTTTCTTTGTTTGGAAAAACACTAAAGGGTTAGATTTATGTGTTTTATATTTTTGTTCATGCCTCCAAGAATGGTATTAAGATAATTTATATGTTATATTTCAATGGAAGACACATAGGGTTAATCCTCTCATCATTTATGTTTAAATATTATGATTTTTTACAATTCATAAACTCTCAATGGAGTGGTGGAGTTAATTAATTCTTTGATCTAGGAAATATTAAGTCATAATACTACCTTATAAGGTAATTATTGTACTTTTTTACATTAGAACGTTTTATGATTTTTTCCCAAAATCTTATATATAGAGTTTAGCAAGATTAGTTCAGCGGATTGTTTAATTAGTTATTTTTGAGTTGTTGATTATTATGATTGGGTTTAATCAATAGTGTTTATTATTATCATTGGAGGGCTGTATGTGAATTTTGTGAGGGTGGTGTATTAATAAATAATACCTAAAAAATCATTCGGTGTGTATTTTTAGTGACTAGGATGAATGTGACACTAGTTGATATCATAAAATCGATAATATTGGTTTATATATATTTGGGTTCACAGTGAGTTGGTAATCTAGGTATGTAGTCCTAAATCATGCCGTAAACATAGTTTTGTGATCGCAAGACAAATACAATGTCATTTCTTATTGATTAATGTTTTTTATTGATGTATATTTTACCATTTTGATGATATTGAATGTAGTGGATTGGGTGAAATTTCCTTATGATTATTTATATGTTCTTTAGGTTTTGCTTCATTTGGTTCTTTTATGTCTATTCCTAGATTTTATTTTGATTTAATGAGGATTATTATTTCAATTGGAATCATAGTGGTAGTGTGTTTCAGTTTTTTGTGTTTATCTCTTGGCAGTATCTTTCATAGGTCTCAACACTTTAAAGGAATTATAAATAGTGGTTAGAACTATAACATTCCTGTATCTTCTTACAGATCTACCTGTAATGTTGATGGAATGTATTATAATTATATATGAATGATTATTCTTGAGGACATGATCTATGTATTTTAGGAAATTTGTGTTTTTCATTTATTAATTATCACGAGAAAACATTAAGCAATCCCATCAATCAAACCTCTTATGTATGTTTTGTCATTTTCAGTCATTATCTACTTCTAACATAATAAATTCATTTTTTAGGTAGAAATTAGAATACTAGTAAAATTTGTGACACCCCCACTATCACTATTGTGTATTATTTTATATGATTTTATGGATAATGTTTTTTATGTTATTGGATTGAAAATTTGAAATTGTATACTTTTTCCTCTATCACATGGTTGCAAATATGTTAGTGGAAACCATGCGATGTTTCCATTCTTAGTTCCATAATTTGGGAATGTTAGTTTTTCATGGTTTTGGAATGGTTCATTAAATAATGTAGGGCCTCTCGGATACAATATAACTCAATGTTTTTGTGGGGGTAAGCCACATGCTTGGCGAACAGTTAATAGAAACCATCTGAAAAAACCATATGATTTGTGTAGGTTCATAGCATTGGATTTTATATGATTTGGTAAACCAGGTATACAATACATGAATCTTAACCATACTATTAAAAGACAATAAATTTGGTAAATTAACCTCTTTGATTTTAAGTATGTGTTAAAACCTTATTCCACTATTTCATCTTACTAATCCTAGGGTGAATGCAAGAGATCTCTCCCACAATTCCTCTTCAATTTGGAGCCTCTCTACTAATTAGAAGGGGATTATTTTGGATAACATCATATTTACATTTGTTCATATTTTCTCCACTTACCTAAACCCATTTTTTATTTGTTTGATATTATACCATGAACCCTTGTGAGTATTTGGTTGATATTTGGGTTTGTAGGTTGTTCTAATTTTGGTTTTTTTGTTTTTAGGGCACGTAGATGGCTTCACTTTTCTTGGTTGAGCTTTACTCGGAATGGTGACTAATTAAAACGTGAATACAAATTTTCTAAGGTAGATGTATTTTATGAGTTTCCATAAATTTTAATTCCATTTAGTTCTTGGTGTTTTCCAATGCCTTATTTTTATTACATGTGTATATGAAAAATCTAATAAGAAACTCCATGGATAAAATACAACAAGAAAAGAAATAGGTTATGGTGATCTCAATCCCAATAAGTAACCTAACAAGGTGTACACAATAATTTAAAAATTATATAAACAATATAGATGATCCATTAACAATGTCATACTAGTTGCATAAGTTGAAAAGTATATCAAATGAATAGCTAATGAAAAAAGAAAACGTTACTAGAACGTGAAATTTATATAGTTTAGCTTTTTTTCAAATACCTTTATATTACCAATGAATTCTTGAAAGTTGGATAACGAAAATTTAATTAATTTAATGTTTGGTATGAACACCATGTTGGTACATGACACTCTAATAAAATAATATCACAATTAGTGTTTTTAATAATTAATCCAATTATCAACCTTAACACTTTATAAAAAAAATATTCAATACTTTTAAAAATAGTATTAATTGTAAAATTAATATTTAAAAGAAAGCATGTTAATGGAATGGATATCCAAAGATATAGTTTTGATAGAAACCAATATTTATATTTAAATTCTTTAAGTAAGAATAAATCTATACCCAATTATTCAAGGAAAAATACAATTATTATTTATAAATGTATATATTAATAATATTAAAAAAATGAAGAAATGAAAAAATTTGAAAATTAAATCATTCCTTCCCACTTAGTCAACCCATTTTATATCTTTCCAAATAACCAATATATTATTAAAATGTTATGTGGGTTTTTTATATATAATTAGTTTATACTTAAGTGAATATTAATTATTAGTGTTTTTATAACAAAATATAGGTTTAAGAGAGATTTATTCTTTAAATATATGGTTATACTATTCAAACATAGTTTTAAAAATTGTTTCATGTTCTGAATAAGTACCCAAAGTGTCCCAACAATATGATCACTCCCCTGTTTTTCATATTAACTGAAATACCATATTAATAAGACATATATTCTAGTTTTTCAATTCAAAACTAGGTGACCTAAATCCAATATAATCCCAAAACTGTATATTATTTGTCTTTAGGACTATATAACTGTTTAAAAATTTAATAGGTATGAAACTTTAAAATAAAAATACATATCCAAGACTAATACATTCATTATCACCTTCTATGTGTATAACAAACACTAAACTATGGTAATGAAACATGATTAATGAACCATATAAAAGACACTAGGAGAAAATCATCTTATGTAAACAAGTTAAATACAAATAGAAAAAACATAAAAAACTTCTATATCACATAAATAAATATAAAAGAATAAATTAAAAAATCAATATCAACCAAACTATGTTAAATTTCTAATTTTTTATACTCAAATCAATGTTAATTACATTTCAAATAATTAATTTTATTCCACGTCATAAATCATTATTTTTAATGAAATAAATAACATGTTGAAACCATTACATGGTTTCATATGTGATCTAATTAAAACCCATTGATATGATATATCAAAATATAATTAAAAATCCATCAATTAATAATTTTCACAATAAGAATTTAAACATTTTTATTGATCTGGAAAACAAGTGGAATTCATGTTCCATGTATATCCAATAAATTCACCAGAAGGGTGGAGAACCCCAAACATAATTATTGGAAAGATTATCTACTATAACAACCACACAAAAAAATTAATCAATAATAAAATTATTTTCATTAAAAAATTTCATTGTTAAAAATCCCTTCAAATGATGATTAACTATACCCACAGAAAACCTTTTTTGATGATTTAAAAAATATATCTACCACCAGAACCACCAAAATCACTAATAGATTAGATATATAAATCCTTTTATTTAATCATGAAATAATGAAATACCAAAGTTAATTAAAACACGAGATTCATGGAAAAAACAAACATTAAAGAAAAATAAAACACCTCATTTATTCTTTCTTTATCCATGAAAATAAAAATCCTTATTTTAAAATAGGATTTCATAATGACTTGGTTAAATGAGGAAAGAAAATTTATAACAAAATAGAAAGAAATTAGAAAATAAGACTAAGATAAGTAATAATAGGAGGATGTGAAAGGATTGAATTTTATTAAAAATGAAAAACACCCCTTGATCATTCTTAAATACTGAGGCAAATTGAGTGGAACAAATAGATGATGAGAATCTCTTTATGAGGGTCTTGATTACTTGGGTGAAATGAGGTTCAAAGAAAAACATTATTGGACAATGAAATAGCCCAAGTAATTATAGAATAATAAATTTTCATATCTATTAATATCTATTATTTATATATTTATTATACCTTTACAGAGATGTTATATCCAATGGTGTACTCGATATGCAGCATCAAGTTTCTCTAAAATCTGACGCCGTAAAAAAGGTTGAGTTATAACGAAAATAATACATGATTAGTATTAATATTTTAAATGGTTGTTATCTACAAGAAATTATATTAGATATAATGAAAATACTAACTATATTATGTTTACATATGTTTATTTTTTTTTCATATACTAAACTTTTTAGTCATAAAATGAGAATAAATCCAATTTTAATCATAAAATACTCCAATATTTTTAAAAGGTAGTTTTACAACCTTTTGATAGAGAACATATTTTAAATATAGTTTTTAGAAATTTATATATTCTATTTAAAAAATAAATATCTTATTTGGAATGTATACATAAAATTTTACATTGAATAAATTTTTGGAATTTTACTAATAATATTAATTTTTTTAATGAATAGTGAAAAATACTACATTTTAATTATAAACTGATTTTTTTCTATTTTATTTATATAGATATATTGTCCATATAATGGGATTTATATTTTAATTAAAATATTTTTTATCATTTAATCCAATTTAGGTCATTTTAATCAATTTGAAATTGAAAATAGATATAAAAACATTTCAAACGTTTTAACGTTTCACATTAAAAACAGATTTTTTAGTGTTGCGTGTGGAATTAATTTAAAATAATATTTTACCAAAAATATAAATTGAATTAGTTAGAATTGATTTTATATTTGGAATAATAAGTTTTCTATTAATTTTTTAGGTAAATTTAATTTTTAGTTATAATAATGTTACCATGGTGAAAAAATTAGTTACTATATTAAAAGTATACTTTTGACAAGGGATAAAATAACAAGTTACAAAATTAACATACCTAAAATATAAAATATTTTAAGGGTTTTTAGGTGTTTATGAAACATAAAAAAAATATAAAACACTAATTACAAGACAAAAGTTAAGTAATTTAATGAATCCTCTATATGGTTGTCTTTTAATATAAACTAATCAATAAATTAATCACTTGAACCCACCTCTCATAAAGTATAAATACCACCACCTCACCTCCCAATTTCAGCTCAAAAAGCCTTAAATCTACCCAAGTATCTTCCCAAACCTTATCCCCTCACTCTCCCTATGTCCATGTTTTGATGGTCTCACCAAAAGAAAAAAATCCAAGGTCTTTATGGGTATTTCGTGGAGAGGATATTCAAGATGTAATTTTGTCAGAGTATATTTGTTAATTTCTTTTCTTTTTCTACGTTCTCCTCACCTCCTTCATCCATTAATTATTGATAACTCCAGAATCATTTAAATAATTGTGTTTTATATTTCTAATGTAATATATCATATCTATTTCATTTATCATCTCATCCGATTCAAAGAAATGAAATTGTTATCCTTGTTATCCTGGTTAAACACCTCTATGAATAATGTTTTGGTTCTTTTTTCATTTACCTACTTCAAGGATGGTCTTAAAAACATTATTATGGTAAAATAATATTTCAATATTTATATTATATATTATTTAATATTATTTAAATGTAATATTAAACATACCTTTATGCATTCCAAGTTTTTGTTATACGATAACTTCGTTTGGGGATGTGTGGACCACAACCTCCTCAAAATGATGTGATTCATTCACACAAAACAAGGAATGAATGAAGGATTTCATAAGTGAAAATGGATTATATAATTGAAATATTAATTCTAATTTAATGATATTATATATTTATAAATATTTACATACATTTCATTTAATATATATATTTTTTAATATGATAAGAAAAACAAAAATAGCGTTCATGTGTACGTACAACCTACCATCTCCATGAATAGTGTTTTTAGTTGGTTTTAAAAGATTAATATAAATACTTATATATTTCAAATAATATATATATATATATATATATATATTATCTTTTGGAGCTGATTGGCTTATGCTCACATGGACTACTGACAACTTATCAAGTTCATTTTTGACTCATGTACCAAATAACGACAAAAATTTGAAATGAACATCAATAATTATGTAATTTTTATAACATAATAAGACATAATATAAAATGAATAATATAATTGAAAAAAGTTTCTCATGAAATTATAAATTAATCAATTTTTATTATTCATTACAATAAAAATGTACCAGAAAATTCATACTTGAGTCAAGGTAATTTCTTAACCCATTTTCCTTCTTTGGGTTAAACTTCTATTTCTTGATTATATCATTCAACTATAATGAATGGAATAAAAATTTTAAGATGTTATATTTTATTTATATCTTGAATTTCATTCAGTGTTTTTTAAAATTAATCTTTTTTATAGAGTGTGGGACTTTTTGTACCAAACGACAAAAGGAATGTTTTTTAACATATACGGTGACAATGACTTGTTTTCCAATATAACCATTACTTGATATTTGGGATCCTATATAAGGATTAATGTTTATAAAAGTAAAATAACTACCATAATCCTTTTTTTGTATTTTTGTATTGAAAATATTTTTTACAAGGGATTTATTATGTAAATATCTTGGAATTATATAATGTGATTACAATATAAAAATGTTTTTTGCCATTTATACATGATTTATGTGTTGTGAATATGTTTTGGTTCTTGGGAATTTCTTATGTATACTGGTGGTTCTATGATAAATCAAGGGTGGGTGAACTTGTGATAGCTCTCCAATATATTAGGTAAGGAGACACGGTTAAATGGATAGGTTTCTCCTAATATATTTAGAAAATATACTGTGATGGTTATTCCAAACCTAACCATGAAGGCTACTCCCAATGTATTTGTGAATTATACAATGTATGTATGATATGGAAGACAAAAAATTCCATTATGATTTTTAATTTATAATATGTTTCTCATAAATATATTTATTTCATCAGGTATGAGATTATGTTTATGGGTGAAAATGATGATTGTTTAAAAATGTTTTCATGTGTGTAAAATATTCATGGACTAACGAATTAATTTTTTTTTCTATCCCTTACTGAGATTTTTGCGCTCTTACCATTTTTTAATGAAATATTTTCCATAGGGTATAAGGATGGGTAATAGAAAATAATAAGTCTAGAATAATTTTATGGAGATTTTAATCAACAAAAATAAAACCTTTTTTATTTAAAAATTTATTAGATTATGAAAACATTTCTAGCATGTAGACTTATCTACGTTGTAACTTTTGAGATGTTATGTAATAGTTTTGTACTAATTCTCTAAAATTCTAAACCTAAAAATATCCTCAATGTGAAATCTTGACAGAACTCAATATTATGTAATGTTTATGGGTAGTCCCTTATAGTTGGTATCAAAGGGATGTTTAAATAAATTTAGGGGTTTATATATTGTTAATAGAATTTCCATAAATTATTTTTACTCAATGGTAAAATTGAAATGGTATAGAATTTGAGATTTCCTTGTTACAAATTCTATGATATGTTTGTTCAGAATGTGTTTTCATAAAGGAAACATATAATTTTTGTTGGGATGATATCCAGATGAAAAAAACCTTCCAAATCAGTAACTTAAGACGATTGAAATTGTAATTGAACAGTTTGTTGCAGTGATTGCACAATAAAAATAGGCTATAAATGGTGGTTGTATCCCTTCATGTAATCAGCCAGATCAAACAGAGAGAAAAATATTTTAAGTGGATCATTTCATGAGGTAACATCCCCTATCATTCAGATGGTCATCTTACCCCATGATAACTTAAGGGTGGATTAAATCCGTTGAAAATATTTTTGATGTAATGGGGTGTTCAGAAAATCAAAATGGTAGTCTGGTTGTCTACCATTTTCAAGGTGAAGCCGATTAGTGGCGGTAGATGTTTAAAAATATAAAGGATAGTGATGAGATTTATGACCTTGATTGGGATGGATTAAAAGGTATGATTATTGATAAGTATTTTCCTATGGTTTTTTGACATAGGATGGAAAAACAATTCTTCGAATTGAGAAAGGAGGATGTATCCTGGCTACCTAAAAAGATAAATTTACTTGACTGAAAAGGTACGCTTGAATATTCCTCTAGTATCTTGATAGTAAGATAATTTTTTTCACTATGTATTAAATCCAAATTCTTGAAGGGTGTCAACTTCTCTTGTGTTCAAGAGTTATGAAAAACTTGTTCGATGTGTGGAGATGTGGAAATGTTGTTTGCTGATGATCATGTGTTCTTTGACAATAAGCTGAATAAATGGTTTAAGTGGCTGGAAAAATGGAATAATAATTCAAAAAATATAATAGTAAGAAATTTATGTTTATAGTTTGTGAAGATATTGGTGAAAAAATAGTAGATAATGCCTTATAAATTCTGGTAAGTGCTTTTGATGTGTCAAAATGGGTTATAAGGCTTGTAATTGCACGAGAAAAAATAATGGTAGTGGTAAAACAAAAT
Source organism: Viscum album (assembly GCA_963277665.1). NCBI lineage: Eukaryota > Viridiplantae > Streptophyta > Magnoliopsida > Santalales > Viscaceae > Viscum > Viscum album. The sequence continues at coordinate 1,348,149,025 of OY728153.1, read as the reverse complement.
CGGATTTATAGTCCGTAAAATGATTTAAGTGGAATGAGATCGGAGATTATTCAAACATGTGTCTGATGAATAACTCAAATGAAGGGAAGCTGCTGGACTATAAGTAGAATGGCGTGGGAAAATCCTTTTCAACTACTTCATCTGATGTTGGGCCATCAAATGAACTTGTAACAGGTACATTGATTGTTTAATCAGATTATGCCAATGTTTTGTTTGATTCAGGGTCTACACATTCTTATGTTTATGATAAATTTTCTAGTAAATTAGAAATTCTACCTTAAGAAATAAATCTAGAACTTATGGTAAAAACTCCTGAGGGAAATGTTTAATCATAAAAAATTTATAAGAATCTTCATATCCTTGTCTGTGGAAATAATTTTCCAGAAAAAACTTATTGTTTTAACTCTAGTTGAGTTTTATGTTATTTTGGTTATAGATTTACATTCTATTTAACATACTATGATTTAATGTTGAGATAATGAAGTTTATTTTTAGAAATAATTTTTATTTTTTTACACGAATGAAACCATGTAATCGATAACATATCAGGAAGCTGAGAAATTATTAAAAATCAAAATTAATGGTATCTTTCTCATATTGTTGAAAAAAATGAACTATTAATATTAGTTATATACTAGTGTTTAATGAGTATCCGGATTATTTTCATGATGTGTTTCCTAGTACTGTACCTGATTAAGAAGTTAAATTTACTACTGACTTACTTCATGATGAAAATTAAGTCTCAAACCCCCCTTATCGAATGACTCAAATTGATCTTTTAGAGATTATGAATCTAGTGCATGAGTTATTAGATAAAGGTTTCATTCAAACCATCACATCATCATTGGGTGATCCTATCTTGTTTGAAAAAAATAAAGATGGTTCAATGATACTTTTCATTAATTATAGAGTCTTGAATAACAACACTATTATGAAAAAGTATCATTTTACTTATATTGATGATTTTTTTGTTCTTCTTTATAGAGCATAATATTTTTCGAAGGTCGACATGAGGTCGAGGTACCATCGGTTGAAAGTAAAGGAAGTAGAATTTTTTAAGACTAAGTTTCCTACTAGATAAAGCCATTATAAATTTTTGGTTATTCCATTTGGGTTAAATAATTAACCTGTTGTATCCAGGGATCATAAGAATAGAATATTATTTGAGTTCTTGGATAAGTTTGTGGCTATGTTTATTGATGAAATGTTTGTATATTATAAAATTAAAGAGGATGATGAAATTCATTGAAGGGTTGTCTTTGAAACCATAAAATAAAAGAAACTGTGAGTGAAATTTAGAAAGTCTGAGTTTCAATTACAACAAATTTCATTCATCGGTCATGTTGTGTCAAAATATGGCATAACTGTTGATCCTGCTAAAACAGAAGCTGATAAAGAATGACTCAGACCTGCAAATACAACTAAGATTCATAGTTTTCATGGGTTATCAGGATATTACTGGAGGTTTGTTGAATATTATTCACAAATATCTATCCCACTGATTATGTTACCTTGAAAAGGTGTTAAGTTCATCTAGAAAAAATGATGTGATGATTGTTTTTAGGAATTGAAAAGGAGATTGTTGAATGCTGTAGTATTGTAATTACCTTCCATAAGTGGTGGATTTTTTATCTATATTAATTATTTAGTGAGTGGAATTGGTTGTGGCATAATGCATAATGATCATGTAATTGGTTATGCTTTACATCAGTTGAAAGGCCATGAGTTAAATTACCCTTCACATGATTTGGAATTTTCTAGTGTTATTTTTTCTTTATAAATTTGGAGGTAGCAACTGTATAGACTGAAATGTGCAATATATAATGACAAAAAAGTTTAATGTATATATCTACTTAAAAATAATTGAACATGAGATAGAGAAGATGGTTCTGACTAATCAAAGATTATTATTGGACTATTCATTACCATTTGGGAAAACAAATAAAGTGGATTATGCTTTGAGTCAAAAAAGTAATGCAACATTAACCACACTACTTTTAGAATATGACCCTCTACTTAATGATGTTATAAATTTTTGTTTGGATTTTTTTGCAAGAAATTACTTATTTTCATTTTAGTTGTCTATCTAATCATCTTTACTAGACAGAATAAAAAAAGTGCAAAAGAAATATAGTGAATTGTATTAAATGGTATAAATGGTTCATAAGGGTAGGTCACCTGAATTTTACATTGATAAGGATTATGTTTTTAGATTCAGGATAAGTTTATGGGTTCCTTGTGATCCATAATTGATGAAAGAGTTGTTATGTGAAACTCAAAGTTCATCGTTTTCAATTCATCTTGGTAGTACTAAAATGTACACAAACCATCAAGAGTATTACGGTGGGATGAAATGAAAATAGATGTGGATGAAATTAATGTGAAGTGTTTTACTTGTTAGTAGGTGAAAATAGAATAATAGTTTCCAAAGGGGAAGCTTCAGCCTTTTCTAGTTCTAAAATGGAAATAAGATAATATATCCCTGGGTTTCATAGTTGGATTACCAAAGACTTCTCTAGGGAAAAATTCTATTTGGGTTATTTTTGATAGGTTGATTAAATATGATCATTTTGTTTTTATTAGAGATACACTATATCTAAATCATCTTTTTTCAGTAGTATCTTAAAGATACATTCATGTTTCATGGAGTTCTCCTCCCCATTGTATCTGATTGTGATACCGAGTCCACTTCTCGTTTTTGGAATGGCCTTCAGAAGTCATTGGGTACTGAATTAAATTTCAGTATAACTTTTTATCCTCAATAAAATGAGTAGTTAGAAAAAAAAATTAGATCTTGGAGGATATGATATGTTCTTGTTTAATGGAGTTCCAAGGAATTTGGGATCAACATATTTCTTTGGTTGATTATTCTTATAATAATTATTTTCATTCTAATATATAGGTGGAACCATTTGAGGCATGATATTGAAATAGGTGTCGAACTCCAACTTATTGGGATGAAGTAGGTGAAAGGAAGTTGATGGGACTGGAATTGGTAGAAGAGATGGAATAAAAATTTTTGTTTATTAAGAAGCACATGAGGATAGGTCAGCGGATGCAAAATGTTATGTGGACAACTAGGGGAAGGATATTTATTTTGAGGTTGGTGTTCATGTCTTTATCAAAGTTTCTCTATGGAAATGTGTGATGAGTTTTGGTAATAAGGGGAAACCAAGTCAATGATTCATTAAAACCTATTAAAGCTTAAATAAAGTTAGATCAGTTTTCTGTTGACTAGATTTAACTCCTAGTCTATCCCAGGTATAATATTTCTTCATATTTTAATGTTAATAATGTATATGAAAGATCCATCTCAGGTTTTCAGTATATAAGTAGTTCAATTGGAAGATAATCTTTGTTAAAATGAATAGCCAGTCCGAATTCTGGATGACATGGAGAATGTTTTGTGGAATAAGGTGATTCATCTAGTTAATATTTTGCTTAAACCCATATGGTTGGAGAGGCTAAATGGGAATATGAAAATTCTATGAGTGAGAAATACCCCCACTTATTTTACAAGTGAATAAAATTTCGAAGATTCAATTTCCAAAATAGGGGAAGGATGTAACTTCCCAGGTAACTATTGAATAATACATTTTTCCTATATATTAATATTTACGAATTTGATATTAATATTTCCTTAACAAGGATTAAATTCCCAATAGTGTACTTGATACACAACAATTGGTTTCTTTGAAATATTATGGTGCACACAAGATGGAATTATACCAAAATATAATACATTATTAGTATTATTATTTTAAATGGTAGTTATTTCCTAGATATTGTATTAGTGGGAATGAAAAAAACTAACTATATTAAGTTTACACATGTTTATTAATTGTTTTTACTTTAATTTGTTAAATTTTAGAGGCTAACAATGAGAATAAATCCAATTTTACGCATAAAATATTCCAATATTTTTAAAAGATGGTTTTACCATTGTTTGATAGGGAACCAATTTTATATATAGTTTTTTACACCTTTATATATTCTATTTGAAAAAATAAATTTCTTATTTTGCATCGAGGAGTAAAATTTTACATTGGATATATTTTGTTAATTTATCTGATATTATTTTCTTTTTAATGAATAATAAAAAATACTATATTTTAATTCAAAACTATTTTTTTCTAATTTATTTAAATAGTTATATTTTCTATTTAATTAGATTTTTAGTTTAAATAAACAATGATATTATAATTTAATATAATTGATTTCATTGAAATTGATATCCAAATGAAAATAGATATACAAATATTTCAAACATTTGAGCGTTTCAATCTAAAAACCCGTTTTTTAGTCATGTATGCAAAATTAATTTTCAATCCAATTTTCCTAATTAATTAAACTGAATTACATAAAATAGATTCCATATATTTAATCATAAGTTCCCGATTAGTTTTTGAGGTCAATATTATTTTTAGGTATGATGAATTTACTATGGTAAAAATAATATTTACCGTAGTAAAAGTAAAATTTTGAGAAGGGTTAAAATGAAAAGTTAAAACCATAACATACCTAAAAACTACAACATCTAAATGGTGTTTTATGTTTTTATAAACACTTATCATCCTACAAAAAATTAATTAAAATCCAATTTTGTGGAATTTAATTCCACCTCTATATGGTTAGCTTTTAATATAAATTAATCCAAAATTTATCACTTGAACCCAATTATCCCCAAGTAAAAATACCACCCTCATTTCCAAATTTAGACACAAAAAGCCTTATAGATCCTAAAATATATACCCAAACCTATCCTCATGAATATAAAAAATTCAATGTGCTTCTATTATCACTGAATTACCAAATCCAAAGTCCTCAAGGGTAAATCAAGGGGTGGGGGATATTCAAGAGGTAATTTTCTAAAAGAACCTCTCTTAATTTCTTTTCTTTTTCTAATTTCTACACACCACCATCATCCGTAAATGCATGATGAATCCATAATAATTTAAATACTAATGTTTTATGTTTTTGATGTAATATAACATATCAATTTCATTTTCCACCTCCACTTATTCAAAGAAATGAAATGTTTGTCCAAGTTATGTATGTTAATCATCACTGTGAATAATGTTTTTTTTATCTTTCCATTACTACCTTTATTTTTGGTCTTAAACCCATTATTATGATCAAATAATATTTTAATTTTTACATTATAAACTATTTATTTTTCTTCATATGTTATATTAAACATACCATCATGAATTATAAATTGTGGTTATAAGATAACTTCATTTGGGGACGTGTGGACTACCGCATACTCCAAATGATGTGATTCATACACACGTCACATGGAATGTATTATGTATTGTTTATGTAAACATATACGATATTAATTTATTTTTAATTTTACTATAATGATAATATATATGTATAAATATTTATATAAATTTCATTTAATTTCATTTTTTCAATACGATAGGAAAAACGAATATAGTGTTCATGCATATGTAGGACCGACCATATCTATGAACAAAGTTTTTATTTTGTCTTAAATGAATAATATAAATACTAATATAGTAAATATATAAGATATTTATATCAGTTTTTATATTCTATATATGATGGACTTATGATCACATGGAATATTGACAACTTATCAAGTTCATTTTCGACTCAAGTACCGAAGATCAACAAAATATCAAACATTAACATAAATAATTATTTAATTATTATAACATGGTAAAAAATGATATAAAATGAATATTAAACATCAAAATGGTTATCAAAAAATTATAAATTAATAAAATTTTATTATTCAAGAAGATAAATAACTTATGAGACATGTCATACATGAGGTAAGGGGATTTCTTAACCCAATTTCTATTATTTGGGTCAAAATTCGACTTCCTAATCATGTAATTCCAATTTTATGCATGCAATGAGTTTTTAATATCATATATTTTATTTATATCTTGAAATTGATTCAAAATAATTTTAATGGAATATTTTTATATGGAGTGTTTTACTTTCTATAAAAAACATAATAAATGTTTTTTTAACATATAGGATGATAATTACTTCTTTGCCGCCATAAACATTATTTTATATATTTATGTATTATATAATAAATAATGTTTCTTAAATGGAAAATAAATATCATACTCCATTTTTTGTGTTTTATAATTTGAAATGGTTTTGGTAAGGGATTTATTATTTCAATATATTGAAATGATATCTTTTGATTGTAGTGTGGAAATGTTATTTTCTACTTTATGCATAATTTATGTGTTGTTCTTATGTTTTGTTTATTGGGACTTGAATATGTATATGGGTGTTTCTGAGATAAACCAATTGTTTTTGACCCCTTTTTAGCTCTTTAATTTATTGGGTAAAGAGACAGAGTTAAATAGTTGGGTTTCTATAAATATATTTAGAGGATATACTATGATGGGTATTTTAAACGTAACCATGAAGGTTAATCTCTATGTAGCTATGAAAGATACAATGTAACTATGAAATGTATGCCACAATTTACCTTAATCATTTAGGATTGAAAATAAGGTTTTTATAAATCTTATTATTTCATTAATTATGAGCTTCTGTTTTAGGGATGAAAATTATGATTTTGTGAAAATGATTTGATGAGATTAAAATATCCATGGACTAATAGATTCATTCATTATTTTATATCCCTTAATATGATTTTTGTACTCATACCATGCTTTTTTAAATGTTTTAAATAGGGTATAATTATGGTTCATAGAAGTGATGAAGTCTATAAGAATGGTCTAAATATTTCTATCAAGATAAATAATTCATTTTATATTTTGAAATTTCTTATATTTTGAAAAAAATGGATTACGTGTAGACTTGTATACATTGTAAATTATGAGATTTTATATAATCTTAATAAACTAATTATACAAAAATATACACCAAAAAATATTCTCAATGTGAATTCATTACATAACTCAAGATTATGTAATGTTTAAGGCTGAGGCCATATAGGTAAAATTGTTTAATGGGAAATGAAAAATTATCTTTTTATTTTTTTCCAAGATACTAGTTACCTAGTGGTACAACTTGGTAACGCCCTTCTTACCTCATCTAAATGGGAATATGATGACTCTAACCAAGTATCCAGTGAAATTTATAGTTTTTAACTACATGTAACACCACCTCCTTTCATTATTTCAACCCTTTAACCTCTTATAAAACCCCAAAACATATTTAAAATTAGATCAAGTTTTTCATTAAAAACATTCCAATTCATCACCAAATCCCAAAATAAATGATGAACCCTAATCAAAATATAAAAATTCAATTAGTTATATATTAATATTATTTAAATTATTACCATTGACCTAAATTCACATTTAATTTACTGAATCATATTATGGGTCATTACAACCACCCCATAATAACATCTTTTATCCCTAAAAAGACTAATCGAAATATTTTCCAATGTTGATAAAAATAATAATCCCAATGTTAATGACCATGATCTCAACACACGACTCCCACACACAATAAAATTCACAAAATACCTAATGTCCCAGCATCCAAGAGCCTTACTAATTACCAAAATAAAATTTTTTTCCCAAAACAATCACTATACTAACTATTTGTGAATCTTAAAAAAATATAATTGTGACGTCTCAGACTGGGATTCCACTAAAAGGGGCCCCAATCTAGGTAAAACACATGGCCTCAAGAATATCTAGCGAAACACCAGAGGATGATGACTAGAAGTGGGGGCCTATAATATTTTCATGGGGAGACAATGAATTCATAATTAGAGGGCATCACAATGTATAAAACAATATGAGATATATAGAGTAATAAATAAATCCATAAGACTATATATAACTCGAGATAGTATAAATAAACAAAAAAATACATATAAAAACATTCCAGAAGAAATCTCATATACAAAAGATGACATGTCATTTATTGTCTACAAATTAACTAAAATATGTATACATAACAGGTGAACAAAACATGTATCAAGATTAAAAAGGCAAAAAACTATCCCATGTTGCATCACAATCCATATATTGGTCATACACTCCCCTACTACTTAGAATAAAACAAAGTAAAATGTTGAACTATGGGTACTTTTCCCAGATGCCTACCAACATCCAAAATGTTTTATAGGGTACCCATTAGCAACCCAAACTAGTTGTGAGATACAATACTAAGAGGCAACCACATAAAGGTATAGCTTAATCTAGTTAGTGAATATATTTATGAAACAGTATGTAGACAATAATTTATTGTGTAAATGAATTAATGAAAATAAACAACCCATAACAGTCTGTGTTCCCAAATACACCCATCCTATGCTCCCTTCTTTGTCCTTAGTCAAAATGAAACTGGATAAATATTTATTCCAATATCAATTTATAATCATATTAATTTAATATTTAATCCTAATTTAATGGGTATGTATCAAGACATGAAATATAGAATAACATTCCATATACAGGTATGTGATCTAGATATGTCTAACCAGACCATCTATAAGGTGTAAGACACAATCCAAATATAGGATTGTGATTATTTTGGGCAGAAGCATCGTATAAATCATTTCATAAATTAATAAATTAAGATCATAAGATCATCCATGGAATTACATATTTGTAATCCATGTATCAATCTGGGAATAGCATGAACCAAACACACTAGAATCCAATCCATAGAGATCCACATAAGAACCCAAGTATCATTATTGGTGTGGTATAACATCAAATCAGTTGAGTTTATCCTTGGAGATCCACCAAGGAGACCAAGTATCACTCATGGAATATCAATAGAATTGACCATCTGTGTCCATCCATTGCAGTATATATAATGTGTCCAAGTTTCAATCGAGCATATAACAATAAATCCTCTGATTACATCATTAGTGGTCCGTTAGGGATTTCAAGTGTCACTTGGGTGTAAGAAAGGAATTATTCAAATGATTCCATCCATGGATTTAGTATAAGAATAAATGTGTCAACCAAGGCATATGAAAAACATTAAATCAATATTATTTAACTATATCAAGGTCATCATCATGATCATTGAATTTAAATCTCTCCTCTAAAGGCTTCTCAAATAAATGGAAAATATTATAAATATTACCCTCTTAATTATCTCACATTTCCAATTCATTAAAGAAAATAATTAAAGCTTAAATAAAAAATTACATGGAAAGATCCTAGGTCAATGGTCATTCCATTCCCTTACTTTAATCAATATTAATAACGATATGAAATTAATTATTAAACATTACATGATAAGTGTAAATGCAAAACCTAGTAGGTATCCAAATTCAATCACAAACAATTATGGTCCCATTAATTACACAAAGCACACAAATGGTGGATCCAATTCAAGGTATATAACATCTAATAATTTATCAATAGTATCATTGATTACATTGGTCAGTCATATTAATTTTATTCAAGGATTAAATACTATTTTATGGGAATCAATTTGATAATTGGGTGCACAAGACAATGGAATATATATACAAACATCTCAACATTAAGTTAAAGTAATGAGAACACCTACGGTATGTCCTTAGTAGAGTGATAGCCTAGTATCAAATCTTGATTATAAATAGATCGGGGGAAAAATGAAGAATGACTATAGAACATGGAAATAGGTAATATTATATTTCTCTTAAATAGTGCAGCCAATAATAAGAAGAATCCACAATGGTACAAGAAAAATTGAGTACTCACTAATGTAGATCAAATGAGACCCAAAACACCAGAATCTAAAATTTAATGGAGGAATGAGATCAAAAGATATGAATTTACTCAAGAAGGAGCTCCGAAACCCACGATTGCCCAATTTTAGAGATAGAGGAATATTAGGTCGAATTAAAATACTAATTAAATAAAATTTCATATATTCACCAAAAATAGTTGGCCACATAATTTGGCCACATGGATGGCCAAACTGTGCACCTCCCGTGCAACCACTACTGTAATGAGGGGAAATTCACAGGGTTAGTGTACACAATTTCCCAAATTGTGTCTCACCCCACTATCAAAAACATCAAAGTCTACCACATAATAATGAACCTCAAACAACATAGGTTTTAAAACCATTTTTGCTCCTCTATCTCTCTGTCAGGCCTCACATGTTAGTAGTAATCATGGTTCTTTCCCCAAAAATTTTATAGTAACTAGTTGGAAAGCCTATTTGACCCCAAAGGTCAGGTTCCTATCTCTAAAAAAATCCCTATACACCATCAATAATTCAAAAAACTTAAAGGACAATCACATTCGGTGGTAAATAAGCATTTAAACAATTTTTTTAAATTAAATGATTTATTAACTCAAGAAAGAACTGGGTTCCTAAAAATTTATCCCTTAATAAAATTCACCCATGAATTTCCCATCCAAAGGTGGTGATTTTTCATCTATTATTAACTCATTCCACTTTACTCAATCATCGACCTGCCACTCTCAGTTCTCATCCAATACCCAATCATGCTACCATATCACCCATACTAGAGGAACTAAATGACTTTGGAGAACCTTCATCCTACGAACGTCAATAAATATAGGTTGATCCTTAAAGGACATATCTACCTATAAATCAACCTTATTGGGATAAAAATATTGTTATGTGTATGAATGATTGTGGTGAAACTGAGAAACATGGGAGATGTCATGCATGCATCGATACCTCTGAGGTAACTCCAATCGATAGACTACCAATATGACTCTCTCTATAATCTCGAATGTCCTGATATCACAAAAAAATTACTATGCTACCTAATTTTCTTATGTCCCAACCACAGGGAGAAACATAAAAATACCTTATCCACAACCACACACTCTAGAGATCATTAATGATGATCAACGTAATGTTTGTTTCGATACTGTGTAGTACCCATCCACTTCCAAATCAATTTAACATATTCTTTATTCACCTATATGCCACGTGGTTCCAGTATAATTGCCTCTCCTACCTCTAACCAGCATAAGGGTGATCATCATAGCCTTCCATACAAATCCTCTTAAGGAAACATCTATACAGTTAAAACAACCTATTATTTTTGTACATGGATATTACATAATTTTTATAGAATATTTAATATGTTACACAAAAACACTCTCAAAGACCATATTAGTTTAGTTCCATTGGAATATTGGGACACTAACTTCTAGTCCAGTGAATGATCTTCAATGGTTTCCATAAAGATATACTCCTTTAGTATTTCATCCTAAATACTTTCTTTATAGCCCCAAAAAAATATTAAGGGGGGGGATCCCATATGCTCGGTACGGACAAACAAGGGAGATATAAACCATCACAAAATAATATGTCATAAGAATATAAACACATTATTTGAAAACCATATCCTAGGTATGAAAAATCATAATATCATGTCATAAAATAAATCATATAAATCAATACAAAAACAAATAACATATTCCACGAGAACATAACAAAAGTAATGAAATTTTGGAATACATATAATAATAGAAAAATAATTTCTATATTAGTGAAAGAACACATCCAAGAGCCTCATAGTGGAAAATGTTCATTACTAAATTGGGTTCACTCCTCGTTCCAACCCTGTATCACTGAACCAATTTTACTTCATATTCCATCTATGTATTACAGAACTGGGTTCTCTCCAAATTCTAATATTGTTTCTCTCATGAGATATAAATCATTTCCCAATAAATTGTAAGTATATATAGGACCTACCCATCACATAATGAAAACCATAAATATGTGCGTGACAAGGACATAAATCATATCAGAACCATAAAATAAATAGGTTTCATAAATATTTCATTATAACATAACTCATGAGAAAGAAATAAAATTCATAAGTATCAATCCATCATAAACAATTAAGATAAATAATATGAATTGTATCGTTAGATCATATACCTAATTAAACAAAATAAAAATCAAATAACATTATCTTTGATAGAAAATGATTTAGAAAGATCACTTCAAATAATTCTTGAGGAAAATACCATTCCCCTATTGAAAAATTATTTCTAAATCATAAATTATATAGTATTTTTTTTCAATGACATAACCTTGATAAATTATAAATAATTATTTTAAAAAAATTTTAAAAAAATTTTAAATAATTTTCCTTGAAAATAAAGAAATGATCATTTAAAATACTTTCAAAATATTTTGTTGAAAAAATTGTTTTGAAGGAACATAGATTTCTAACTGAAGAGAGAATAACATAACATGAAACTTATAAAATCATGAAAATAAGGATATTCATGATATAAAATTTCAAATGTTAGTATATTAACCTTGTAAAATAATCTAGGTTCATAACAAAACATTTTCCTTTAAGGAAAATTGAGATGAAATTACCCCACCGATTTGGTGAATTGTTTACCATAAACCTCACGAAAGAGATATCAAAAAATGGATATGTAAATACCTATAAATTTAATTTTAAGGATCATTTATTTCATTGAATGTTATTATTAAAACTTCAGGAAAGAAATTAGTGGTGAATATGTCCTATGTATTGTAGAAATAATTGCCAGACTAGAAATCCTCTTACCTTATGTCTTTACATCCATCGTATACTTTCAAAACTCTTGTATAATAAATATACGATCATTATAAATATCACTTATAACCATATTCATATATATATTTCCATAAATTATTTAATTAGGAGTTTATAATACTCAATTATTAATAATATCATGTTAATGTTATATTTTGGGTAATAACATCTTTGATTTTCTTCCATGATTTGACTTGTTATCCTTGGTCCCCCTACATTGATTATTATTTCATCATATGAAAAATTATATTCATGATATAAATATCATATATATATTTAGTATATTTTTATTCATGGGGATTCATAAATTTTATAGATAGAAAATAAAATACACTGTTCATGGATAAGGCTGGTTGTACGTACGCATGAACAATGTTTTAATTTTATTTTCTTATAAAAATAAAGAAAATTATATGATATATTATCAATATAGAATAATTTGCATCTCATATATACCATATATATTTATAAATTATTTTATTAGTACCATAAATGTGAATTATATATGAAAAAAGAATCACATCGCATCATGGAGATGGTAAGCCATAAGTACGCAGGATCGACATTATAATTTCCCAAAAGATTAGGTGGAAAAAGGTAGAGAAAATATTATCAATAAAAACATAAAATTATTTAACAAATATAATATTGACACATTAAACCAATAATAATTTAAAATCATAAAATAAGGTGAGAGAAAATGAATTTTATCGCTACGTGGAGATGGAAAACGTACATACGCATGAGCAATAATTTTATTTCTTATTAGATGGGAAAGGTGATATATATTGGTGAGTTTATAATCTTAATAATATTTAATAATATTTAGTATGATGAATTTATTATTTTATGATATATATATATATATATAATATATTTAGAGGTGGTATTGAAGAGTATAAAAAGAGAGTTATCAGTTGGAGCGATTACCACTTCTTCAAAATGGCTATTTAAGATATCCTCAAAAAGACTATACAGTTGGTATTTTAGGAAGACAAAAACATCTAGAATGTGTATAGGGTTTTATGGAAGATAAGTTATTAATTAATGGTTGATATTGATGCCTTAATTTGATGTGATGAAGTGAAGATGAGGTGCCCTTTTATAATTGAGGTGATGGGTACATTAAGAATTTCAAAACAATATTAATTTATAGTAAACTCAATATCAAAATAAATTCCTCCGAAAGGATATTTAATTGAAGATAAGATGATATATAGTTATAATCTCATAAAAAATAGATTTTATACAAGTTTTGGTTTTATTGGGAACCTTATCATTTTGATCAACCCTTAGTTAACCCATTTTAATTTTAACCAAGGTAATGATATTTTTAGTATAAATTTTTAGTAATTTTTGGGTTTTTGATATAAATTAGACCATAAATGAAATTTTTATAAATAATTATACCATATTATAATTATTTTTTGTTTTTAAATATATTTTCCATTTTTTAATAATTAAAAAAATTGTTATTTTGATAAAATATCATTAGTGTTAATTTTGATACAATTCATTACTTATAATTTTGGAAATATCATGATAAAATGTTTTATTTGAAAAAAATATTTAATTATATTTATATGATTTAAATTTAATATGGAATATTTTTAACAAATTAATTATCTCCAATTGAATTTGTTTTAATATTTTTCAGTAAAATTTATTTGATATTTCTATTAGTAATATAATTACTATATCATTGTTGTGTTATAATTTAATACACTTATTTGTTAACAAAAAAATAAAAAAATACCATGATGATGATAAGACTTCTATATTTTATGAACAATATTTATACATGAATATATAATTTGTTTAAACCAATATAAAAATCATATATCATTTAAAACATGTATGTGATATCCTTAAATTTTTATTAATGAGAATATTATAAATACCATAATATGGTCTATGTGACCCAAAGAGGAAACAATTAATTTATATCATGAATATAGACTTATTATGTTGAAAATGTTTGTTTTTAATTGTTTATAACACAAATTTTTCCCCATATGGATGCATTAGGTATATTAAAGACAAATAAAGTGGCATTTTGGGACTTTCATTGATTTGAATATTGTATTTGTCATTTTCATGGAAAAGTGTCCATTAAATAACATAATTTAGATCATTATGTGTTAAGGATCAAAATTTATCTATATAATAAAATTTTGGCATGTGATAGAGTCAATTTATAGTCTTTATAATTTTATTTTTAACCTAAATGAATCAATATACCCTTTATTGTGGTAACAGATTATCCCAAGGATGATATTGAAATTGTCCAAAAATAAAATGGATATATTTAATAAATTAGTACCTTATGAATTAAAACTTTTCATACATTTTTCAAAATTCAATAATTGGAATTTTGATAATTTAATATAATATAATTTCATCAAAATTCCATGAAAAACATGTTTTAGAAAAATTTCCTTTTAAAACATAAAATGTTTTCATAATAAATTCTTGTATATAATATTTTTAAAAAACTAAAATTTGATTAAATTAAATTAAAATGATGTAAATAAAATTCAAAACAAATCCAAAACAAAATATTACCTTGTGAAGACTTCAAAATAAAATCTTGTTTTCAATAAAAATCAGTATGTTAACTATTCATCAAAAGATGACACTTGTCAGAAAAAACCCAAAAATAAACCAAAGTATATTTTGATATTATGGTTTCAAATAAGATTTTTTAATTTTAATTAAAAATTGTAAAAGTTTAAAAAACTATATTTTTAACAAATGTTTCATCAAATGGCTGGAAAATTTCTTTTTTAGGAAAATACTTATTGTTTGCATAAAATTGGATTTGTTCTCATATAATTTAATTAAAAATGTAAGATTAATGTTAAAAATTAGATCGAATATATATATATATATATAATTTTCATTAATATAATAAAAAAATAGTGATTTGTTTATTTTTTGGTATAAAGAACAGTTGTTCACAATTAAATAGTTTTTTATGAAAACATTTCCTTTTATTTTTTTTAAAATTTACATTTGTTTATAATTAATCGGACAAGGAATTATATATATATTTGTGTTTGTGTTTGTATGTAAAAACTATTTAATATTTTTTTAATCCTTTATATAACCACCATTGTTTGGTGATGTTGCATGTCACAAAAGTCATCAAAGAAATAAAATTATTAAAATATTTATTAATTTAATAAAAATATCATGGTGCTATAGTCTACCCCCATTTAAATGAATTTCTACCTTTGATTTAATTTAGGTTATCAAAGGTTTAATGCTTAAATGTTCCTTTCATAGAAACCCACATCATAAAGAGGAAAACTAAAACTTTATTTTAAAAAGGAAAAGGTGGAAACTTAATAGTGACACAAAGTAACTCATTACTAGGTTTCAACAAAGTAAAACATAGTTGGAAAGTGAAAACACAAACAAAGAAGAGAAATATAACTATGATGTTATGATGGAGAGTGATAGAAAACATGGCTTGGTGTAAGTTTTCAATCACAAGCCATAAATATATAATGATATAAGGGACCATTTTATTCATCTTAAAAGTAGGTATTATGATATAATTTTTGATTTCAAGATCCTTTTTCTAGAGTTGAGGAATTTTCTTGAGAAAAAAATACTTAATTGATTTCATTACATTTAATAACAATATGTCACCCTTTCATTATTAATTGACTAATTTCCACTTCATCTATTATTGCATAAAATTAAGGTTATTTTTTCATTATAGAAGTTTGAGATCCATAGAATGATAGTTTATTCCACTTGTCTTAACATCACAATAGAAATTTCATAACAGATTATCCTATATGCATAAATCCTTATATAGAGAGATAATACTTTAATCTATAATTACTTATCCAAATTTAAATGAAAAAAATATCATAATTTGTTACCATTATGATCTTTCTAAAAGATTAAAATCTAAAATATTCGAAGAAAGTCACTAATTTTACAAAATAATCTCAACATTAATCCCCCAAATAACATGACAAAACTCTTAATTTTGTCAGAAACAACATGTGAAGAATGTTATCATGTATTCCCTTGAAACATTGTAACAACCTAAATCATAATAAAAATATAGTGAAAACATGCATTATTTCAAAAATCAATTCTTTCCTCATTATATAAGTCCAAAAATAATAAAAAATCAATCCATGATATCATAAACCACCTCATCATCTTATCATCCCCAAGTTGATCAATACTATCCCATTTATTTTATCACAATAAAACATCTATTTATTTCATTATCCCAAAATCATGTATATATTAAGGGTTATCCTTCCTTTAATCATGTGTTTTCCAAAAATATCACCATACCAAATAAATCACATTCCATGGATATTAGTACCATTTAACATATAATTACAAATAATTATTGAAAAATATATAGAAAAAATCCTCAGATGTTTCATTGTTTCATAATTCTATAAAATTACCTGCACTTCATTATTATTAATTTCCAATAAATAAAAACAAAATTTTTGACTCACTTTTTAAAACATTAAACAAGAGTCCTCATTTAATTCCTAAACACATATTTCTTCTCATTTTTAATTTTTAGTCTCTTCTTCATCATAATAAAACGCTGTTAAAGATCATTCACTCCAGGGAATAAATTTGAAAAATGCCCATAAATTTCTCATTTAAAACAATTAACTACCGTTAATTCCTTAGAAATATCATTATATTTGTATATTTCTTAAACATAACCTTTTCCTCTAAAATTACTAGCTTTATGTTCTTCTTTTCCAGGCCAAAATCATCTTATGGGTCCATTAAAATATTCTTCATGTTTCCACTTCCCAGATTATTTACATGAGGAAAATTAAACATTCCTTCCTCTATTGTCACCATGAAAATCCATATTTCTCTTATTAGAAGGTTTATAAATCCTACCATGGTTTATATTTTTGATCTTATTGTGATATTTTATTAATTTGTACGAATAAAAATGTTTTCACAGATATATTATGCTTATTTTGTTTCTCATGGGTAAAATAATTACATTATCCATCAAATACACAATTAACATGAGTCCTCCTAGTTCCAACCATTGTATAAATCCCAAAAATATTAGTGTTATCAAAAATAATCATACATTATAAAACCTTATCATCAAGGGAAATTACACATAAAACATCAATACATGAAACCTTAGGTTTAACATAGGTAATTCATTATCATTACCAATACTCTATGGTTGTAACTTAAATAAATACTTGTGGAATATTTGATAAATTACAGAAAAACACTCCCAAAAAATATATTAGTTTAGTGCCTTTGGAAGTATAGGTAAAAAACTTCTAGTCTAGTGAAATATATTAAATGTTTCCAAAAATGATCTTCTCCTTTAGTATTTATACCTAAAACCATTCATCCTAACTACGGGAAAATTGAAATATGAAAAGGTTGGGATCATATTCTAAGTAAGGGTAAAAAATGGATATATCAACCATAATATAATAATAAGACATAATTAAATAATCAAATCATTTGAAAAACATATCCTAGGTATCAAAGATCATGATATCATGTCATGGAATAAATCATAGAAGTCCATAAAAAGGAACATATTCCATGATAGAATAACAAATGACATGAAATTTTTATATAAGAATAATAATAGAAAATAATTTCCATATTATTCATGTCTCAATCATCGGACCATCATAGGGGAAAATGTCTACTACTGAATTTGGTTTACTCTCTATTTCCACCCTGTGTTATTGAACTAAGTTTATTTAATATTCCATCCGTGATTACTAAACTAAGTCCCCCCAGCATTCTAGTCCTATTTATCATACAAGATATAAGTCATTAACCAATTCATTAGGGGTATATATATTTCCCACACATCACATAATGAAAACCATTCATATGTGTTCCACAATAACATTTATTGTTTTAGAACCCATTAAAATAAATGGGTTTCATAAAAAAATACATCATAATATAAATCATGGAAAAGAAGTATTATTAATAAGTATAAATACATTATAAACCATTAAGATATATAATAAAAATTTTATCATTGGATCATATCATCATAAAAATATTGGTAACATTCAATAACACTAACATAGATGGAAAATGATTTCAAAAGATCACATGAAATAATTCTTGAGGAAAATATTAATTCTACTTTGAATTTTTTTTTAAAATCTTAATACATTTAGGAAATTTTTTTAATTGAAATATCCTTGAAAATTTATAAATATATTTTATATAACCATTTTAAACTTTTTTTAATTGTATTTACTTGAAAATTTATAGAATATCAATTATAACACTTTTAATGAATGTTTAGAAAACATTGTTTTGAAAGAACAAAGATTTTCGACCATAGAGAGAATAACATTAAATGAAACTTATAATATCATTAAAATAAGGATATTAATGATATAAAATTTCAATGGTCAGTATATACACCTTGTAATGTTAATATTGGTTCACAACATATCATGTTCCTCAAAGAAAGAAAATTTGAAGAAAATTATCGTACCGATTTGATGAATTTTGGAACATAAACCCCATAAAAAGGAGATTATCAAATAGATTTGTAAAGAACAATAAATTTATATATTATTAAAATATATTTAATTCATTATAAGTATATACATAGAAAAAAAGAAACTATTGGTGAATATGGTATCACTCTTTCATAAAAATAAGTGATACTAAAAATCCCCTTACTATAAGACTTTACTTATTTCATATACATAGAAACCTATTGTATAATAAATATAAGATTATTATACTTTTAATAAATGAATATATTAATATATTTATAATTCCATATATTATTTAATTATGACATTATATTACCCTCTTATTAACAATTCCATGTTAATTTTATATTTCATGTAGTAACCACATTGTTTTTTTGTTCATGTTTTGACTTGTTATTTTTGGTCCTCTTACCTTTATTATGGTTTCATAATTTCTATAATCATATTAATGATATAAATATCCAATATATTTTCATTATATTTTCATTCATAGTGATTCATAAAATTTAGAGGTAGAAAATAAGATACACAGTTCATGGAGACAGACAACCATACATATGAATGAACATTGTTTTCATTTTCTTTTGATATTAAAAGAAATAAATATATATGATATATTAACATTATAGAATCCTTTTTATGTTATATATATGATATATATTCATAAAATTCATCCTTATTACCATTAATGTGAAATATAGGTGAAAAACGAATCACATCGCATTATGGAGATGATAAGCCATACGTACACATGTGTGATGTTATAATTTCCCAAAAGATTAGGTGAAAAAAGGTAGATATGATATTATCAGTAAATAAGTGTAATTATTTAATAAATATCATACATAAACATTAAACCCATCATTACCCCCACTCATAAAATACAGTTACCGAAAATTGATTGTATCACTACGTTTAAATGAAAGGCTATATATATGCATGAGCGATACTTTCATTTATTGTTCCATGGGGAAATTGGTATATAGTGGTGTATTCATAATCATAATAGAATTTAATAATATTGGGTAGTATGAATTTATTATTTTATGATATATATTTTAGATTTAAATGTGGCATATACGAGTTGAAAAAAATAGAGATCAGTTAGACCGATTACCTCTTCTTTGAAAATACTCGTTTAGATCACCATGAAAAGAATCTAATGTTGGTATTTTGGGAAAACAAGGAACTTTAAGATACATATAGGGAAGTTTAGAATAGAAAATTGGTGGGGTATGGGTGATCTTGAAGTCTCAATTTGATGTGATTAAGTGAGGGAGGAGGCTCCCTTTTATAAATGAGGTGGGAGAAAATTTTAGAATTTCTAAAAATATTAATTTATAATAAATTCAAACTTAATGAAATACCACCAAAAGGAAAGAAATTCAAGTATAAAATTAGATAAAGTTGTAATATCATAAAACCATATATTATATACAAGTTGTGATATTATTGTAATCCTTATCACTTTGATAAGCCCTTAGTTAAACCATTTTAATTTCAAACAAGGTTACAAGTTTTTCAATTTTAAAAGGTTATAATTTTTACTTATGTGATGGAAATTAGAACATAAATTAAAAATTAATAAAATTTGAGACATATAATAATTATTTATTATTTTAAAATATTTTTCATTAATTTTAAATATTTTAATAAAATATAAGTTTTAGGAAGTATCATTAATGTTAATTTTGACACTATTCATTACATGGACTATCAAAAAAAAACATGATAATAAGTTATATTTGAAAATAATATATTATTATATCCCTAAGAGTTCAATTTCATCAATAATATTAGTTTATAATGTTAATTATACCAGATTACAATTTTTTTAATATTTTTTGTAATTTTTTTGATATTTCTATTAATAAAATAATTACTATATGAGTTTTGTGTAATTACTTAATATAATTATTTGTTCCCTAAAAAATAAAATTAAAATAACATTGAAACATCCCAGGTAAATAAAGAATAAAGAATTTTCATATTTATTAATATTTACGAATTAAATATTAATTTTATTTTAAAGGGATTGCTATGTTCGATAGCGTACTCGATACGCAACGATGAGTTTCATTGAAAACTTACGTTGCACACTAGTAATATAATAATATTATTTTAAATGTTAGTTAACATGTAGTCATTATATTGGCGGGAATGGATAGAAATAACTAAAATATGATTATATATGTTTTTAAATGTTTTTACATTTACCCAATAAAAGATAAAGGCTTAAAATACGGAAAGAGTTCAATTTTAGGCATTTATATCCTAATTTTCACGAAAGGTCCACTTATCACCTTTTGACGGAGAACCGTTATTAAATATATTTT
Organism: Viscum album; assembly: GCA_963277665.1. Lineage (NCBI taxonomy): Eukaryota > Viridiplantae > Streptophyta > Magnoliopsida > Santalales > Viscaceae > Viscum > Viscum album. The sequence continues at coordinate 1,348,127,657 of OY728153.1, read as the reverse complement.
TGGTCGATCTTATAAATTCTATTGGACCAAATATAACTCCTCTTTAGAATCGGGACATCAAAATTTACTTTGTGTAATTTTTTGGTACCTTTCCGAGAAAGTTAATTTTTTTTAATGAATAGTGTAAAATGTTGTATTTTAATTCAAAACCTCTTTTTAATCTAATTTATTTATATGATTAGATTATCTTTTTAATTGGTTTTGAAGTGAAATTAGAATATATTTTTACCATAAAATCCAATAGTGGTCGTTGTAATTAATTTCACTTTGAAATCGGACTTAAACTAGTGTCAATCTTTTGATACTTATTGTTTCATAAAAACACGCTATTTGCTCTGACAGCGGGAATTAATTATTAAATTAATTAATGTGACTTATATGTTTTGAATTTTGTAAAATAGACTTCATTTTTGAATTCGTAATATCAAATAAATCTTAGGGTGAATTTTTTGTAATTTTATGAAAAACTTCAATTTTTGATGAATAGTGAAACCACTAAGTGGTACTTATAAAGACTGATTTTCCGTTTAAATGAAATTTTTCCATCATTGTGTTTTGAATTTATAAAATCCAACATACATGGTTGTCATTAAGATGTAAAATGTGGTTCAATGAGATTATAATAATTTTTTGGTGAATAGTAACTTATTAAGTTCTTAATCGCGATTAGAGGTAATTAGTGTAATTTAAGGTAAAAATGATATTATAAGAATGTGAAAACACAATGAAACTTGTCCTACACCTATTGGGTGAGTCATGGCCGACCAAGACATGCCATTGGCCAACTTGGGGACCCCATGGAGACACTTTGGTTGGGAAATGACATAAATAAATTTTTATTTAATGTTAAAAATAAATTGACACAAACATGAGTTGTTTTACTAAAACAATTTTTAAGTAGGGTTACACAGGTCCAAATTTTGATTATAAATAGTCATTGGAAATATACAGAGATTTACTACATCATAGTATTTTGTTTATAATTTTTAGACATTAAATAAATTAAATTATTTATGACATAATAATGATGCAGCGATTACATCACTATTTGACGATTTAAATAAAATGGAAAGATAATGTAAAATATATAGACTACACATGTCCAAAACTTTTTGGATGGGTCTATTTCAAACCCTTATCACCTTAGCCACGAAATATATCAATGTGGGCCCTTTTAAAACCGAAACACATTTTCAAATAAAGTAATATTTCTTTACTTTCCAAAAGTGCCCCTCCTCTCCTCTTATAAAAGGCCCCCACCTCTACCTCATTTCACACACTCATCAAGCCTTTGGCTCGGCCAACCCCTGCCTATTTACTCTCTCCACATCCCTATCCTCATCCTATATGATTCCCTTTGGGAATAATCCTTTCAAAGGAAGCCTTTAGGATCAAATCAAAAGGAGTTAAACTTTTAAAGGTAATTCATTCTCTCTTGTTCATTTGTATTATTTTGCTTCTCCAACCCTCTAAACTCTTTTTATTTAGTACTTTTGTAACAACAACAATATCTTCAATATACTAGGATGTTTTTATAAGATTTATTCGAGCTAAACTCTCACACAACTACATCAAATGGTTGAAGAACATACGGTTTCCGTGGATTGCGAAATTCTGCCTCCCGAAACGATGATTGTTCAATACTCATTTAACACTTTCAAAGGTGGCCATTATGATGTCACTATTTTTATATATGATATATAATATGTTTATTTTTTTCTTTAAGATTCTTTATTTTTCATTTTGGGCATACCTTTATGGTTTCCATTATGGGTAAACACGATATCTTCATTTAAGGAAGTGCGGACTACCGCCCCCTCAAAGTGATGTGATTCGTTAATGCCATATGTGGGATGTGTAAAGGATGGATTTAAAGTTATTATATATGATGTTATACTAAAATTATAATATACCTCTATATCATTATTATTTCTTTCCATTAAAGTATGAGATAGAAATGAAAGTAGTGTTCATGCGTACGTACGGCTTACCGTCTCCATGAACGGTGCATTTCATTTCTTATCCCCAAATGTAATGTACTATTAAAAATACATGTATATAATGGATATATATAATTAATGATATATCTAAATGATGAATATAATTCTGGAATTAAAATATACATACCTCTCATTTAGTTTTAATTCCATTAATATGACAAAGAAATGAAAGTAGCGTTCATGCGTACGTACGGCTTACCGTCTCCATTAACGGTGCATTTCATTTCTTACCTCTAAATGATTATGTAATATTATAAATACATGTATATGCTGGATATATATGATATATATGATATCCAACTCAGGAATGTCATTCTGGATATAAAGAACCTTTGACCACACGAACAACATGTAATTGTAAGAAGTCCACTTTCGACTTAAGAACCAAATATTGACAAAACAAACATTATTAACTTAAATGGTTACATAATGTTTATAACATGGCAATAAGTGATATAAAAGGAATAATGAACTTTAAAAAGGTTCTTAATCAAGTATAAATTAACAGAAGTTTATTATTCAGGACGTTAAAGAACGATCGAGTCAAGTCGGACCCGAGGTAAGGGAATTTCTTAACCCAATTTCCATTCTTTGGGTTAATCTCCTACTTTCAAATTATGTCATTATATTATTATGTCATATCTTGTATTTGTACTTTATTTATGTGTACTTATAGTGAATACACATAGTATATCTATTTTATTTTAAAAAAAATGATCTTTTTAAGGACTTCGTCTCAATCTCCTTTCATTGAGGCATATTTCGTTTTATACACAACTTTATTTTATACGGTGTATAAACCCCTTTGACTTTTACATTTATACAAAAGGAATCTTTTTCTACGAAGATTTTTACTAAACGAAAAAAAGGAATGTTTTTTTTAACGTATGCGGTGACAACGACCTTTTCTGCCACCGCGAGTATTATTTGGTCTTTGGATTTCTCAACAAGCCATAATGTTTTTAGAATAAAATAAATACCATATACTCTTTTATGTATTTTGGTATTGAAAATGGTTTTGAAAAAGGATTCTATTATGTCAATATATTCATGATATATTGTGATTGAAATGTGGAAATGTTATCATTCTTTTATATTCGTTTTATGTTTTATGATTTTATATTGGTACTTGGACATTTTAATGGGTGGTTACGTTATAAACCATATGACGGGTGGTGCCGTGAATACCAGGACGGGTGGATACGTTATAACCTCCAATGCATTGGGTATGGAAGTCGGCTGTATGGCTATTCCATTAAGTATGTATGGAAATTGGCCGTATGGCTATTCCATTATGTGATATGTGTGGAAGTCGACCGTATGGTTATTCCACTTAAGTATGTTTATGTCCCAAGTTACCTTTATATATGTAATGTGTTATTTATATGGGTTTTATGGTAATACTTTGGTTACAAAAAGGTAAGTAATGATATTTTATTCAGTGAAGAGTTTTTACTACTTCATAAAGGTGAAAAGTATTACCTTGATAAAGTATACATGGTTTACTATTTGTTTTGATAAACTAACGGTTTTTATTCTTTGTGTATCCCTTACTGAGTTTTTATGCTCATCCCATGTTTTTGAAATGTTTTTCACAGGACTTAGCATGGAATAGGGTCAAGGATGGGATCAAGGGAAAGTCATGCTACCTAAAACATGAAACTAGACATGTTTCTTTTTAAGAATTTTTATTTTATGGAAATTTAGTAGAAGAGACTACATTGTAATCTGTTGAGATGTAATAGTTATGTCCTAATTCTCTAAAACTCTAAACTTGAAAAGATCCTCAATGTGAATTATGCATTTAATTCAATTTTAAGTAAGGTTTAAGGCTGGGGCCTTATAGATGGTATCAGAGGTCGGTTTAGACAACTTTAGGAGTTAGAAAATTGTTAAATTATAAGTTAATTTATGATATGATTGAAATGATATAGCATTTACAGAGTACCATGTTGCTTCGCCTAAGATATTTCTGTGTTCAGAATGGTTTTCCATAGAGGAAACAAAGCAGCTATGTTGGGACGACATCAGGAGGAAGATAACCTTCCAAATCAGCAACCTGAGATGGTAGGAATCGGAACTGAACAGTTTGTTGTAGTGATGGAATAGTTGACTCAGGCTATAAATGGTGGTGGTATCCATGCACGAGATCAGCCAGATCAACCACAGAGGAACATGTCAGTGGTGGAACATTTCATGAGGCAATATCCCCCATCATTCAGAGGATCATCTGACCCTGTGCAAGCTGAAGGGTGGATTAAAGCACTAGAGAAGATTTTTGATGTCATGGGGTGTTCAGAACATCAAAAGGATAGTCTTGTTGTTTACCGTTTTGAAGGTAAAGCTGATCAGTGGTGGTCGATGGTGAAAAATATCAGGGATAGTGATGAGATTGAGGATCTTCAATGGGACAAATTCAAAGGTATGTTTCTTGAGAAATATTTTCCTAAGGTGGTTCGTCTTAGGATGGAAAAACAGTTCCTAGAATTGAGGCAGGAGGATGATTCAGTGGCTGCTTATGAAGAAAAGTTCACTCGATTGGCAAGGTATGATCCAAACTTCATACGAGATCTTGATAGTAAAATAAACCGTTTTTACTTAGGGTTAAAGCCAAAGTATCGAAGGGCTTTAGCTTCTTGTGAGTTCAAAAGTTATGAAAAACTTGTTCGATGTGCGGAGAAGGTGGAAATGGAGTTTGCCGATGATCAGGTGTTCTATGAAAAACAATAGAATAAGAGGTCTAGTTGGAAGGCAAAGGGGAAGAATTCATCAAAGAAGCAAGGAGGTAAGAAAACCAAATATCCATCCTGTGAGAAGTGTGGTAAAATGAATCCTCGAGAATGTTTATCCAAGTCTGGTAAGTGCTTTCGGTGTGGTAAGTCGGGTCATATTGATCGTAACTGTAAAGAGGATGATCAAGCAGGAAATGAAAACCCAACAGTAAGATGTTTTAAGTGTAATGAAATGGGTCATTATGTAAACGAGTGTCCAACGAAGAACTCAACTGGGGGAATGCAGCCAGACTACAACCAGAAAGGGGTGGTGAAATCCTTTGCAACAACTTCAGCAGATGTTGGGCCATCGAATGAAGTGGTATCAGCTCCAGGGAGCTCAGTATTTTTCGAAGATTGACTTGAGGTCGGGGTACCATCAGTTGTAAGTAAAAGAAGCAGACGTTTCGAAGACTGCGTTCCGTACAAGATATGGCCAGTATGAATTTGTAGTTATGCCTTTTCGGTTAACCAATGCACCTGTTGTATTCATGGACCTTATGAATAAAATTTTCCATGAGTTCTTTGAAAAGTTTGTGTTTGTGTTTTGAGGTTTGTGAAGAGGTTATGTGCGCCTTGTGATTCACAGTTGAAGAATGAGTTGTTATGTGAGGCTCATAGTTCCCCGTTTTCAGTTCATCCGGGCAGCACTAAGATGTACAGAGATCTGCAGGAGTATTACTGGTGGGATGGAATGAAAAGAGATATTGCTTATTTTACTGTGAAGTGTTTGACATGTCAAAAGGTTAAAGCAGAGCGGCAGGGATGCTTCAGCCTTTACCAGTGCCAGAGTGGAAATGGGAAAACATATCCATGGACATTGTTGTGGGATTACCGAGGACATCTCGAGGTAATAATGCAATCTGGGTTATTGTTGATCGCTTGGCCAAATCTGCTCATTTCCTTTCTATACGAGATACTTTCTCTCTTGATCAACTTTCTCTTTTGTATCTTTAAGAGATAGTCAGGTTACATGGAGTTCCTCTCTCTATTGTATCAGATCGTGATCCCAGGTTTACTTATAAGTTTTGGAAAGGCCTTCAGAAGTCGTTGGGTACGGAATTAAATTTTAGTACAGCCTCTCATCCTCAATCAGATGGGTAGTCAGAACGAACAATTCAGACCTTGGAGGATATGCTACAAGCTTGTTCGATGGATTATCAGGGAACTTGGGACCAACATCTTTCTTTGGTTGAGTTTTCTTATAATAACAGTTTTCATTCCAGTATACAGACGACACTATTTCAGGCATTATATGGGAAGCGGTGTCGAACTCCAGCTTTCTGGGATGAAGTGGGTGAAAGGAAGTTGATGGGACCAGAATTGGTAGAAGAGATGGCAGAAAAAGTTCAGCTGATTTAGAAGCACATGAGAACAGCTCAGAGCAGGCAGAAGAGTTATGCGGATAACCGGAGGAAGAATCTATCTTTCGAGGTAGGTGATCATGTTTTTCTCAAGGTTTCTCCTTGGAAAAGTGTGATGATATTTGGTAAGAAAGGAAAGCTGAGTCCAAGGATTATTGGACCATATGAAATTCTGGAGAGAGTTGGATCAGTGGCATACCGGGTGGCTTTACCTCCGAGTTTATCTCAGGTACAAAATGTTTTTCATGTTTCAATGCTTAGAAAATATATGTCAGATCCATCTCATGTTTTGAGTCTAGAGGTAGTTTAGCTGGAAGAGAACCTATCTTATGAAGAACAACCAGTCCAGATTCTTGACCATAGGGAGCAGGTGTAACGGAATAAAGTGATTCATTAGGTAAAGGTTTTGTGGAAAAACCATGTGATTGAAGAGGCAACATGGGAATTTGAAAATGTTATGAGGGATAAATACCCCCACTTATTTTGATAAGTGAATAAAATTGAGAGGACGCAATTCCCAAAAGGGGGGAAGGATGTAACATCCCAGGTAAATAAAGAATAAATAATTTTCATATTTATTAATATTTACGAATTAAATATTAATTTTATTTTAAAGGTATTTCTATGTTCGATAGCGTACCTGATACGCAACGATGAGTTTCATTGAAAACTTACGTTGCACACTAGTAATATAATAATATTATTTTAAATGTTAGTTAACATGTAGCCGTTGTATTGGCGGGAATGGATAGAAATAACTAAAATATGATTATATATGTTTTTAAATGTTTTTACATTTACCCAATAAAAGATAAAGGCTTAAAATACGGAAAGAGTTCAATTTTAGGCATTTATATCCTAATTTTCACGAAAGGTCCACTTATCACCTTTTGACGGAGAACCATCATTAAATATAGTTTTGATCGATCTTATAAATTCTATTGGACCAAATATAACTCTTCTTTAGAATCAGGACATCAAAATTTACTTTGTGTAAATTTTTGGTACCTTTCTGATAAAGTTAATTTTTTTAAATGAATAGTGTAAAATGTTGTATTTTAATTCAAAACCTCTGTTTAATCTAATTTATTTATATGATTAAATTATATTTTGAATTTTTTTTGATGTGAAATTAGAATATATTTTTAACATTAAATCCAATAGTGGTCGTTGGAATTAATTTCACTTTGAAATCGGACTTAAACTAGTGTCAATCTTTTGATACTTATTATTTCATAAAAACACGCTATTTGCTCTGACAGCGGGAATTAATTATTAAATTAATTAATGTGACTTATATGTTTTGAATTTTGTAAAATAGACTTCATTTTTGAATTCGTAATATCAAATATAGCTTAGGGTGAATTTTTGGTAATTTTCTGAAAAACTTCAATTTTTGATGAATAGTGAAACCACTAAGTGGTACTTATAAAGACTGATTTTCCGTTTAAATGAAATTTTTCCATCATTGTGTTTTGAATTTCTAAAATCCGACATACATGGTTGTCATTAAGATGTAAAATGTGGTTCAATGAGATTATAATAATTTTTTGGTGAATAGTAACTTATTAAGTTCTTAATCGCGATTAGAGGTAATTAGTGTAATTTAAGGTAAAAATGATATTATAAGAATGTGAAAACACCATGAAACTTATCCTACACCTATTGGGTGAGTCATGGCCGACCAATACATGCCATGGGCCAACTTGGAGACCCCATGGAGACACTTTGGTGGGGAAATGACATAAATAACTTTTTATTTAATGTTAAAATTAAATTGACACAAACATGAGTTGTTTTACTAAAACAATTTTTAAGTAGGGTTACACATGTCCATATTTTGATTATAAATAGTAATTGGAAAGATAAAAAGATTTCCTACATCATAGTATTTTGTTTATAATTTTTAGACATTAAATAAATTAAATTATTTATGACATAATAATGATGCAGCGATTACATCACTATTTGGCGATTTAAATAAAATGGAAAGATAATGTAAACTCTATGGACTACACATGTCCAAAACATATTGACTGGGTGGATTTCGAACCCTTATCACCTTATCCACGAATTATATCAATGTGGGACCTTTTAAAACCGAAACACATTTTCAAATAAAGTAATATTTCTTTACTTTCCAAAAGTGCCCCTCCTCGCCTCTTATAAAAGGCCCCCACCTCTACCTCATTTCACACACTCATCAAGCCTTTGGATCAGCCAAACCCTTCCCGTTTACACTCTCCACATCCCTATCCTCATCCTATAGGATTCCCTTTGGGAATAATCCTTTCAAAGTAAGCCTTTAGGCTCAAATCAAAAGGAGTTAATCTTTTAAAGGTAATTCATTCTCTCTTGTTCATTTGTATTATTTTGCTTCTCCAACCCTCTAAACTCTTTTTATTTACCTATTTTGTAACAAAAACAGTATCTTCAATATACTAGGATATTTTTATAAGATTTATTCTAGCTACACTCTCACACAACTACATCAAATGGTTAAATAACATACGGTTTCCGTGGAGGGCGAAATTCTGCCTCCCGAAACGATGATTGTTCAATACTCATTTAACACTTTCAAAGGTGGCCATTATGATGTCACTATTTTTAAATATGATATATAATATGAATATTTTTTTCTTTAAGCTTCTGTATTTTTCATTTTGGGCATACCTTTATGGTTTCCATTATGGGTAAACACGATATCTTCATTTAAGGAAGTGCGGACTACCGCCCCCTCAAAGTGATGTGATTCGTTAATGCCATATGTGGGACGTGTAAAGGATGGATTTAAAGTTATTATGTATGATGTTATAGTAGAATTATAATATACCTCTATATCATTATTATTTCTTTCCATTAATGTATGAGATAGAAATGAAAGTAGCGTTCATGCATACGTACGGCTTACCGTCTCCATGAACGGTGCATTTCATTTCTTATCCCCAAATGTAATGTACTATTAAAAGTACATGTATATAATGGATATATATAATTAATGATTTATCTAAATGATGAATATAATTCTGGAATTAAAATATACATACCTCTCATTTAGTTTTAATTCCATTAATATGACAAAGAAATGAAAGTAGCGTTCATGCGTACGTACGGCTTACCGTCTCCATGAACGGTGCATTTCATTTCTTACCTCTAAATGATTATGTAATTTTATAAATACATGTATATGCTGGATATATATGATATATATGATATCCAACTCAGGAATGTCATTCTAGATATAAAGAAGCTTTGACCACACGAACAACATGTAATTGTAAGAAGTCCACTTTCGACTTAAGAACCAAATATTGACAAAACAAACATTATTAACTTAAATGGTTACATAATGTTTATAACATGGCAATAAGTGATATAAAAGGAATAATGAACTTTAAAAAGGTTCTTAATCAAGTATAAATTAACACAAGTTTATTATTCAGGACGTTAAAGAATGATCGAGTCAAGTCGGACCCGAGGTAAGGGAATTTCTAAACCCAATTTCCATTCTTTGGGTTAATCTCCTACTTTCAAATTATGTCATTATATTATTATGTCATATCTTGTATTTGTACTTTATTTATGTGTACTTATAGTGAATACACATAGTATATCTATTTTATTTAAAAAAATGATCTTTTTAAGGACTTTGTCTCAATCTCCTTTCTTTGAGGCATATTTCGTTTTATACACAAATTTCTTTTATACGGTGTATAAACCCCTTTGACTTTTACTTTTATACAAAAGGAATATTTTTCTACGAAGAGTTTTACTAGACAAAAAAAAAAGGAATGTTTATTTTAACGTACGTGGTGACAACGACCTTTTCTTCCACCGCGAGTATTATTTGGTCTTTGGCTTTCTCAATAAGCCATAATTTTTTTAGAATAAAATAAATACCATATACTCTTTTATGTATTTTGGTATTGAAAATGGTTTTGAAAAAGGATTCTATTATGTCAATATATTTATGATATATTATGATTGAAATGTGGAAATGTTATCATTCCTTTATATTGGTTTTATGTTTTATGATTTTATATTGGTACTTGGACATTTTAACGGGTGGTTACGTTATAATCCATATGACGGGTGGTGCCGTGAATACCAGGACGGGTGGTTACGTTATAACCTCCAATGCATTGGGTATGGAAGTCGGCCGTATGGCTATTCCATTAAGTATGTATGGAAATTGGCCGTATGGCTATTCCATTAAGTGATATGTGTGGAAGTCGACCGTATGGTTATTCCACTTAAGTATGTTTATGTCCTAAGTTACCTTTATATATGTTATGTGTTCTTTATATGGGTTTTATGGTAATACTTTGGTTACAAAAAGGTAAGTAATGATATTTTATTCAGTGAAGAGTTTTTACTACTTTATAAAGGTGAAAAGTATTACCTTGATAAAGTATACATGGTTTACGATTTGTTTTGATAAACTAACGGTTTTTTTCTTTGTGTATCCCTTACTGAGTTTTTATGCTCATCCCATGTTTTTGAAATGTTTTTCATAGGACTTAGCATGGAATAGGGTCAAGGACGGGATCAAGGGAAAGTCATGCTACCTAAAACATGATACTAGACATGTTTCTTTTTAAGAATTTTTATTTTATGGAAATTTAGTAGAAGAGACTACTTTGTAATCTGTTGAGATGTAATAGTTATGTCCTAATTATCTAAAACTCTAAACCTGAAAAGATCCTCAATGTGAATTATTCTTTTAATTCAATTTTAAGTACGGTTTAAGGATGGGGCCTTATAAACATGATTAAGATTAATCTAATATTTTTCATAATTATATTTATATTAAAATATACATTTTTATATCCCTATATAAAAAATGATATATTATTTAAAACACGAATGTGACATCTTTTATGTTTTATTAATTAAAATATTATAAATACCATCATTTCATTTATATGACCCTGAAAATTCAATTATAAATTTATATCATGAAAATACGTTTATTAAGTTAATAATTTACAATTATATTAGTGAATAACATATCTTTTTCCCATGTGGACACATAAGGGATATTAAAGACAAAGAAAGTGACATTTTTTGACTTTCATTGATTTAAATATTAAATTAGTCATTTTCATGGATAAATGTCTATTAAAAAAATTAATATCAAGTATTTTTTGTAAAGGATATACATTTATTAATCCATTAAAATAATTTCATGTATTTGAGTCATTTTATATAATTTATAATTTTATTTTCAATCTATATTACTCAATTTACCTTCAACTCTGAATTTTTTTACCAATGTTACTATTCATATTGGTAAAAAAGGGATCTATTCAATAATTTTTCCCTCGTGAATAAAAATTTGAAACCAATTTTTTAAAATTCAAAACAAATAATTTCCATAATTTAATTTAATATAAACCCTGTAAAATTCCATGATAAATATTTTTTCAGAAAAAGTTTCTCTAAAAACATAAAATGTTTTTTAATAACATCATGATAAGATATTTTTCAAAAAACATAAATGTATTATTTTATGTTATAATCTACTATTTAAAATTTTAAACTAATCCAAAAAAAATTATTTCTTATAAATACTTTTAAAAAAATTCAACAAAAACTAGTATTTTCACTATTTATCAAAAGATTAAACTTTTCAGAAAAAACACAAAAATTCAACCAAAATAAATTTTGATATTTCTATTTAAGAGAATATGTTTATTTCTTCAAATAGAATTTATAAATTTACCAAAAAATAGATTTTTAATAAATCCTCCATCAGAAGTTGGCCAAACTACCATTTTAGAATAATAATTCTTTTAGGTGTAATATTGGATTTCTTCTTATATCATGTCTAGATAACACCTAAGATGAATGATAATAAATATAATAAATATATTGAATATATATATATATATTTAATTAATATAATATAATAAGGGTGATTTATTATTTATTATTATAAAACAAACTTGTGCACAAATAAATAGTTTTTTTTAAAAACATTTCATTTTTTATTTTAAAAAGGTTTTAAATTCATTTATAATTAATTCGGAAAAATTATATATACATATGTAAACAATAATTTTTGTAATTTGGATAATCCTTTTTATACCCACCATTCTAACATCTAGGTTATAATTATGATGTTTAAATAATTATAATAATAAAACTATGTTTTTGTAGAATCTTAGTGTTATGTGTAATGAATGATATAAAGGGTTGGAATGTGATGAAATACAACAAATAAATAAAATTATTCTAAAACATTCTATTCCATATAAACCTAGGGGTGTTATAAATGTATCATAAATGGTATTTTTGTATGATAATTCAAATAGTGGTATGTGTCTCTCCCTAGAGCCCCCAAAATCCAGGGTGTATGCTCGCTATATATCCCCAATAACCTATATCATGTGTTCCAACTGGGAATCAGTCAATGGGTGGTACGTTGTGCTCAGAAGAAACTATGTAACTAACTCCATCTACTACCCTTTTCAGTACCATGATGTAAACCAAACATCCCAATCTAAAATGATAGTATGGGGTACCCCATGAAGTCATATTGTATCATGGATATAAAACCCACCAAACTCTTCTACTAAAATGGTCTCCTTTATAGGATGTAAATGAGAAACCTTTGTGAGCATGTCAATAACAACCTATAAAAAATCATTTCTTCATGGTGAAATCATTAACCTAGTCATTGAATCCATCACACCATCTTCCTATTTCTACTTGGGAATGGGCTACTATTGTAAAAGTATAGCTAGTTGCTAGTGTTCCGCATTCACCTACAAATATGTGGAATGTCTCCTATAAAACTAGTTACATATCTTTTAATACTTAGCAACTAGTTTTGGCGATGTAAATCCCAGTATATATTGGAAATTCTAGGGCACACTCTTGAAGATAGAGCAGTTAAGTATCACCTCAGTTCCATAGACATGCTAAATGAAACCTTGACGTGACCTTGTATCCGTCGAATTTCATCCTTACCTATGATCCAACCACGATGAGGGTCCTAACCCGCCACACTCTCCCATGGTACTGGGCCCTTAGAATCCAATAGATTCTACATCCTCAATCTATCTATAAGAGTACAGGTTACAACTGAGAAGGAAATAAAATTCTTCCCCCAATTATCTTGAACTTCTAAGTGCATCATAGATAATAAATCCATAACCTTCCACTCCCTACTAGTCTGTTGAACTCACTATATTTGATTCCTCTTTCTGAGTACACTGACTATTGAATATCCCTTCCCAAGTTTCTAGTAAATATCAATGTAAAATAAATTTATTTTTTTCACCCAAATTGAAGCCTTAGATTTTGATCACAATCTGTAAATTTTATCTTAAGGATTTTGTGGTCTGTGTACACTAAAAATCAATTTCCCAGAAAATAGTGTCTCCAAAAAATGAAATGCATGGTCAATTGAAGCTAAGTCGATATCATGTGTCATGTAATTAATCTATTTTCATATAAATTATTGATACCCATAAGCCGTGACTCTATCCACTATCATAATAATTTCTCCCAAATCAATACTAGATGCATCACAGTAAACATTGTAACTCATACGTAGTTCTGAAAAAATTAGAATTAGTACAGAACTCAATCTCTCATTCAACTTTTGAAAGGATGAATCACATGCGTGTAACCCTAAAAACATCACACCCTTCTTATTCAAGCATGTGAGTGGAACTTCTTGGAATGAGATTTCATGTATGAAATGTTTATAATATCCACCAATAAAAAATTAACTCAGTATCTCAAATATATTCTTTGAATGCTCACAAGAAAATATAAATATCTCTTTATATAGGTGAACTAATATTAATTTATTTAATATAATGTTACAAAGAATGTGAATATGATCTATCCGTATGTGGAACATTGTGATCTTATCTGATAATTGATGCACTCTTAGTGTATTAAATATGATCTCAAGATGTTTATCATGGTCATGTGGATTGTGAGAATACACCAAGATATCATGCATGAACACCACCACATGTAAATCTTGATAAGGATAGAAAAATAAGTCCATCAGTGCTATGAATACTGCTAGTGAATTAATGAGAATAAATAACATAACCAAATAATCATATAGGACATACCTACTATTAAAGGTTGTGTGAGGTATATTTATTGGTATTACACACACCTGTTGAAAACATAATCGCAAGTCAATCGTTGAGAAAACTCGAGCACCTCCGAGTTGGTCAAGGGGATCATGTTTCAATAGTAAAGGATACTAGTTCTAAAAAAATTTGTTTCTTTTGATTATTATAATCCATGCATATATTGAAGGTTCCATCCTAATTTTAATAAAAAAGGAACAGTGAACCCAACAGAGACATACGAGGTCAGATAAACCCCTTTTCCATTAAATCCTTTATCTTCATCATTAAATATGTAATCTCCATAGTAGTTATACTGTATGGAGGAAAGTATATCGGTGTAGGTCCTAGAAATAGATCGATAGATAACTCTACCACTCTCACTAGAGGTAATCTTGAAAATCATCATGGAAAATGCAATTGAAATGATCAACCACTATAGGGAAATCTACCTATTCTATTCTCTGATCACGTAGATATAGAATCACAATATGGACTGTCATCAGACCAATACAATGATGCTTGAGTCTATCTCAACTTTAATAGAAATCCCATTCACCCTTATAAATGAAGTCTCCACCATTAGGTTATGTAAATTTTACCCTTTTATGATAGAAACCAATAAAATCATGAAAGTGAATCAACAAGTCCATCATATTAATGATTTCATAAACTATCATCATGGGAAAAAATATATCCCATATAAAAGTAAAACAAGAGAATCTCAAGGGGGAACTCCTTCAACAGATGCACATCCTCTATCTTAATCCCCAACTAAGTTTCAATAATCATAATGCCCTCCAAAAAGTGAACCACAAATGCAAGTCTCTCTACAATAGGCAAAGATATAAATCTATAAAAAGAGGCTGTATCGAGAAGAGAATATTCTAATGTAGAAGATACAATAATAGTACCTCTCATAAAAGCAGGTTAGGGATTCTGCATCTTATGTGTATTTTTCACTATGTATATCTGGCTTGATCTGCGACCCACTATTACAACCTAGCTACCCTAAGCAGATCGTCTCACCTATTACTGTAAATATGGGGTGTTCCTACAATGACCAAAACCACAACCTCAACATGAATGGTTAGATACATTACATCTCCCCACGTAATGAGAATATAATAACCCCATTCTTATATGTGGAGTTGGTGATGACCATCTCTCACTAGATGCTAAAGGAAAAGTTCTACAATTGTGTTTTATATTTCCTATCTTGCCACAGGATCAGAACCTGAATGGGTCCCTTGTGCAATGAGGTCACAGATGTCCCACTCTACCACACTTTTGGTACCTCACCATGATACATGACCATGTGATCTAGCTACTAATATATGCACATGGAAGATCTAAATGACCTTTTCTACTGCTGGTTGATGTAGTTCTAGATCATATTTCTGAACCACCTTTGATCCCACCCGTTTCCTCTATCAGGTTATGATCAATGATAAGTAATTGATTCACTATTAAAGAAACATTGGTTTTCCAAAATACAATCACCTATGATCAGATTTCATTCCTAAGATAATCCTCGAATCGCCTGTCTTTAGATAACTTCTCACCCATCTGAATTGGCATGAAGTGTTGGATCTCTGTAAAATTGGCTGAATAATTCTTTAGTGATAACATGACCCACTTAAAGTATATGAAATCTTTGGATCTATCGACCCTCAAAATCTCTAGATAGTAATAATCATTGAATTCTGTATAAAAATTCCTCTAGGACATATCTCAATGACGATTCATCCGAGTAATAAAATCCCACCATATTTTGGAAGAATCATGTAGTATAAATGTAGCATGATTTACCCTCCTCTAGGGAGGTGTCTCATGATGCTCAAAGATAGATAACATGACATATAACCATTATTCAACAGCCTGAGATCCACCATCAACAAAAAAACATTTGCGTATGTTGTTTTTAGAACTAATACCTGACCTATTTTATAGTTGAGTAAGGTCATAGTGCTCCATGAATGGTGTGAATGAAATATATAAATTCCATGTGTAATTGTGCCTCTACACCAATGTCTAGTACAATCACTAGTGCCTCAGTTGATATCACCATAGGAAGCACTAGTTGAAAAAATCCCCCACCTCTAGGGCATGGTCGCCACCACCCTCATGGTGTGAACATAGAGTGCATAATGGTGGCATACCTCTAAAAATTCCAAACACACATCCCAGAAAATAATGTTATCAATGTTTTCAAATTAAAGTGAAAATATAGCAATATGATAGGTAAAAACATACACATATAAGAAATAACTACTCTTTATGCTCTTTGAGTCATGCCTGAGTGACATACAGATAATATAAAAGGAAGAGATACTACTTACTCACCACTAATAAGTTCCAATTTGGGTAAAGTAATTTTTTATAAACAATTTAAATTACTATTTATTTTCACATGACCTCATACTCATTTCACATTTCATATTAAATGGTTGAACCAAATAGTGCATCACTCTTGATCTATAAGGGTACATACTCCTCATGAACCAGAATATGACATCCACCTAATCCACACCGTAACACAGTCTAGTTCATGAGACTCATAGAACATGACTCAAAAAACCACAATTGAATTCTAAGGGTGTCTATTATAGCCAAATCAGGAAAACACTTAATAGGTTATTGAAGTCACTCTAAGTACCAACCATGATCTTCAGCTCCCTGAAGAATAATTTTTCAAGTAGTAGATATATCAATCATGGCATATATCACAACAACAAGAAATCAAGAAATGCATCCTATATAGAAAGTGAATTATAACAGGAGCCTAAAATGATACATGATATTGCATAACCTCATCTCATCGGGTTTCAACATAATAGAACCCAAAATAATTTCAATGATAAAATCACAATTCAAGTTCATCACCCAACGATGGAAGGAAATCTACAATAATATTCAAAATCCATAAAATATAAATTACTTTTCGAGGCAATTTGGATTTTCCCAATATGTGGGTTAGATATTCCTAGACACAACTCATTACCAAATTTCTTTTCCATCATATCCCATTATATTGACTCAAAATAGTAAATAATAAATAAACTAGATGATACCACTTTGTATCATCCCAGACCCAGGTTCCACTAAAAGGTGCCCTGAGCCCAGTTATCCACATGTCCTCAAGCACATCTCCCATAAACCCCATATGATACTGAATAGTAGTTGGGGAATATGGTGTGTCTATGGGGAGACTATACCCTCATCACCATAGTGTATCAAATAATATATAAAATAAAAAATAAACAACAAAAGTAGTAAATCAATCAGATAATACAAAAATGGACAGAAGATAAATAACCAAAGTCATACATATAATACAATTCTATAATGAATCTAAAAAAAGATGATTTATCATGTCATATATATAGTGCAGAAAAAATAGATATAAATAGATGGATTACAACAAATGGATCAAAAGTACTGAAAGGCAAAAAAATATCCCAGCTAGCATCACGAGCCTTAGCTCGATCTTCTTCCCTCCAACTCCTAAGCCTGTCATAAAGTCAAACATTGTGTTGTGGGTGCTTTCCCCTGATCCCAACCTTTCTACAATAAGTCTATCCATCTACTCATTAGTGGCCCAACTAGGGTGTGAGATACAATCCTAGTAGGAAATCACCCATTAGTCTAATTCCATCTAGTAAGTGAATATATAATAATAATAGTGTGGTGACAGTAATGGAATGTTTAAAGGAATTACTGAAAATAAACAACCCATAAATGTCTAGGTTTCCATGGAAACCTATGCTCTACTACCGGATTTGGACTTACCTAAAATGTCGTATAATAAACAGTCAGTCCTATATAAATTTATAATCATGTTCATTTAATTAATTAGTCTTTTATAATGAGTAATTATTGAGTCATGGCAAGCAGAACAACATCCCTCATAAAGTTATGTGATCTAGAGATGCATAGCCAAGCCATATATATAGTGTAAGACACTGAATTAATCCAATCTTGTGCATTGTCTTAGGGAAAACATCATATAAATCACCTAATTAATTAATCAATAAAGAACCTGTGCCCATCCACAAAATTACTTATTTGGAATCTAGGTATCACTTTAAAAATATAATGGACCGAACACCCTATAAGTCCATCCATGGTAATCCTTAAAAGAACCCAAGTATCTCCCTAGGAGTTTTATAACATCAACGATGTTGAGTCTATCCTTGGGGATCCACTAAGGGAGCCTAGGTCTCACTAGTTCACTACAAAACTATCATGTATTTGTGATAGGTTATTTACGATGGGTTCCCACCACAAATAAACATTTCATGAAAATAACGCCTTAAATACTATTTTTTCAATCGACCCATATAAAAATAATATTTATGATAGGAGGTATCACTAATTGTAAATAAAATTAAAATAGAAAATAAAAAATAACAAAAAATTGATAAAAAATAATCGAAATAAAAAAATATTCAGAACAATATAAAATATGCACTATATAGAGAATTAAATATATGAATGAATAAAAAGATTATGAAAAATTTAAGCATTCCAATTTTTTTCAAAATAAATACACAAATCATGAAGGTGTAGGGGGAATCGAGAGGAGGTGTTGGAGGGAACACCATCCATATTATATGATTTAGGAATCACATATACTCCATCAACGACTCATGTTGCTGCTCCTACAATCAACACATCTCCTCTTGATTCTATTACTACTTTCGACGGAGCTCCTCCTACTCTCCATGAATGGTCTCATTGAGATCACATTGAGCTTGCAGTAACTCCTCTTAATATATTTTTGATGATGATGAGCATAAATGAACTCCCCTTGAGATAAATTTCGACATCACAACAGAACCATAATAATAGCCAAGTGTCAATCGAGATCAGATATCAACATCATCAAGGTCCTAATGAGTTGCTTGTATCCATGATGAGTTACTTGAATTAATGATACATATGATGATAAATAATATGCATGATTAGTATCTTTCATCCATGGTACATAATGACTTTATTATATCCATGATGAGTCACTTGGACCTTCTCAATGGCATAATGAGTCACTTGCATCCATGATACATCATCAAATGATGTTGCACAGTGGTCTGATCCTCGGTCTCTTAATGAATCTCATCCTTTGTGTGATAATTCATGACCTCATATGGAACCTTCAATTTTAATTTAAAACTAAAATGTTATCATATTATTTTAAGTTAATTATAAAACTGAAAAAATTATAGTCACCATTATATGCCACTTGCAACCACATGTAATCTCTCTAGTGAAAGGATCATTTTAAATCATCTTATAAGTTTTAAAATCTATAATATTAGGATGTTATACTTCCTATATAGTATAAAATAAATATTTTATATTTAATGTTAAATAAATTATTAAAAAAATAACTTATCATATATTGTTGATGTGTACTTAATGTAAACATATTAGCTCAATGTGTCACCTCATGCCTCCCCCCAATTCTGTCAACCTAATGATGCTATCCAAGGAAAAGTATCTCCCATTTAGTATGAACATAATCCTTCCAGAACCTAAGATGATATGTAATCTAGTCAGTGGGAACAACAAGACTAATCAAAATCGATAAATCATTTTTCTACATGGCTCCACTCTTCGTATTGTGAAAAACTAGATGGTAATGATGACACATACATAACTCCCTTGCCTCACAGATAGAGGCACATGTGTTATCATCGAGGAGATACAATAAACCCTATAAATAATTAATAATAGCATGTCTCTGATTAAACAAATTCTAAAATAACTATTATTTCTTTACAGACCATCAAATGGATAAACCTACTATGCTGAACATCAATAAGATTTTGATCCTATGTCAACCACACTTCTAAAAAATAATTCCACAAAATAACACCCCTATCCAATAGATATATGTGAAACGATCTAAAAAATATAACAAATAATAAAAAAATTAGTATATAAAAAAATTAATTATAATTAATGAAAACTAACTAAAATACACAACTAAACACACCTCCTCTACATGGATCAAACTCAAGATGATAATGTCGGTCGAGGATAGTGTCATGAATCATCAATATCATAATCCCGTGACCTCTTCATGTTGTCACTAAAAGGATAACAGTATGAGGTTCAGATGATATAGCATCATGCTCATCAGTAGGTTACAAATCCCCCACCAAACCTGAAAAAAATTAAGAGAAAGTCTCTTCACCCGTCCAAAAGTCATTGTTCCTGAACTCCACCAAAGACAAGATAGGGGAGATTAAAAACTAATAATTTATTGTTCATTTCATCATAAAAATTTCCCTCGTTATGAATAATTTGGTTACATTATGAGGGATATTGAAAATGAAAATAATCAGATCGCAAGAAATAAATTTCCTCCTACAAATAAGCTTTTAGCATTGATCCTTCAATCACTGCTTTTTTATATACATTTTTCATCAATTTATACTGGTATATCTAGAATGGGCACATCAATTAGAACTATATCCGACCTCCAAATTTTCATACATGTGGAAAATGTAATATAAAATGTTCCATTGAATAAAATAAAGTTTGCGGGAATATGTTCCATAACATAAATATAATTAAAACAACATCTTCGTATAGTCTACATAGTGCAATATAGTCTATTTTCACCACACAAATGTCTTGGAAAAAATATGATATTTATGTTACTGAATCCCATGTCAAATCTCTAAAAAAACTTCTTAAACCAATGAGTATAAGAATTTCCATTATATCATCATAGTCATGATTTTTTAATCCCGTAATATGACCATTTCTGACACATCAATACAAATACGAAACATAACCATCTGAAAGCCACAAAACTATAATCCAATGATAAACTATTAAATGATTTTAATTGGAAACTATATAATAACCTATTGGCTTCTTTAACTTCTGTGATCTGTCATTTTCCAAATTTGTAATTTCACCAATTTAGGCCAACCATGGCCTACCATTTACACATCTTCTCCTCCTACTATAGTTATTTTTTTAATTGATGCATCACATCCTACCTGCCCAGGATCTGGCAACATAATGAAAATATTGGTTATATTAGAAACAAATTGGATGATTCTAATCACCAAATGATTGTAAATTATATAATTTACATTTTAATATTACATTTATATATATTTAATTACTTTATATCAAATTATAATAAAAATTAACAGTAACTAGAGGAAATTAGAAATATTAAAAACTAATTACCACTATTTTTTATAATTTAATACAGTGTAATAAATAATTTTATAAATTACTAAAAAGGTGAAAATAAAATATTTTACAATATTCAGGTGAAAAAACCAATTTATGCCAACCATTTCCAAAATTTTCATCATACAAATTTATACTAACCATGTCCAAATTTGTCATTTTTCATCCTCTATAAATTTACTAGCTATTTCAATTTCATTTTTCTAGTAATTTATACTAAAAAATACTATGCGTTATTAAGTATCATGAATTACTAGTAATTTATAATAATAAAAGTGAATTAATGTTACTTTTTAATGATTACCATAAATATTTAATAAATATAGTTATTTACTATTATTTCTTACCAATTACTGATAAATATTACTAATTATACAATTTTACTAGTACTATATAGTAATTCTTACTAATCATCCATATTTTTACTATTTTTAGTGATTAATAATACATTTTACTATTTCTCACTAACCACCACTTATTTGTCACTATGTTTTACTAATTTGTGTGGTTTACTGATAATTATTACTAATTACTATTTATTTTTATGAATTTATACTAATTATTACAAATTTCAACTAATTACTACTAATTATTACTAATTATTACTCTTCATCATTATTTTTACCAATTTTTAGTTGTTAGCAACAATTTTTACATATGTTTTCCAACTTCCACTAAATTTTTTTAATTATTACTAATTATTTTGTTTTGTCGATATTTATAACAAATTACTGTTTATTTTTTCTAATTCATACTAATTATTACTAATTACCACTAACGAGTACTAAATTTTATCAGTTTGTAACAATTTGTTACTAATATTTACTATTTTTATAGTTTATTACTTATTTGTACAATTTATTACTAGTTTCTATTATTTAACAAAAAAATTATTTCTATATAGTAATTTTAATATTTTATATCAAGTTATTTGTAAATTATATCAATTTAATTATTATTATTAATTTATAAAAGATATTTATGAATTTATACAAATTTTTAAGAATTACCACTAATGGGTACTAATTTTAGTTATTTTATAACAATTCGTTACTATTTTTTAACAATTTATTATTAGTTTATTACTATTTTTTATAATTTATTACTAATTTCTATTAGTGATTATTTTCTTTTAATTTATAATAATATAAAAAAATTTATACTATTATATATATATATATATATATTTTAAATTCTTTAAATTTATTAATTTTTATTAATTTATAATTTTGTTTATGAATTCACACTAATTATTGCTAATTTCTACTAATGAGTACTAATATTTACTATTTTAAAAAAATTTAATATTAATTATTACTAATTTTTTTTGTTTATTAATAATTTTTACAATTTATTACTAATTTCTATTAATTAATAATTTTTTTATTATTTTATAATAATTTAAATATTTTATATCAATTTATTGGAAAATCAATCAATCTATTATTTATTATTAAATTAAAAAAAATTTCAATAAACTTTTATAGTTATTACTAATTACCCCTAATTAGTACTAATTTTTATTAGTTTATAACTGTTTGTTTCTAATTATTACTAATTATTACTATTTATTACTAACTGATAATTATTAAAACTGATTAATACTAATCAATAGTCATTAATAGTAATTATTACTAAATATTATTAATTATTACTAATTACAACTTACTATAACTAATTACCACTATTTATTACTAATTACAATTATTTATTACTAATTACACCTAATTATTACTAATTTCTGATAATTGAACCAAATAATTAGAAATTAAAACTATATACTTTTAATTAAAAAAATTACTTCTAATTAATTTTTTTTCAAAAATAATAAATGTAAAATAAAACGTACTAATTTAATTTAAATCAAATTTTTACTAAATAAGAATAATTAAAACAAATATAAAATAAAATAAATAAAATAATAAATAAATAAATAAATAAATACCTTAAAATTGAATCTTTTCGTTGATTCAATGTTCGAAAGTTGATCCCATGTAAAATTTAAAACATCTAAAAAAGTATACTGATCAATATGAAAGTAGAGAATGAGAGAGAAGTTCAGAGAATGAAATATAAAAAAATTCGAGGGGGGGGGGGGGTAAATAGTACATAGATCATTTGCAAAGGTATTTTTTGCGATACGATTCCTTTTCCAAATAATATAATTTTTGATAATAATTGGAAAATATACTACCATAAATATTAATTACAGTGGTGGAAGTAAAATTATTTGTGACGAGACCCATAACAAATTACCCTTTACATACAGTTTATTTGTGATAGGAGAAAATCCTATCCTAAATAATAAAAAATGATGGAATGTACTTGTGATGGGACCCATCAGAAATAATTTCCTACCTAGAGAACATTTTTTAATGTGAGTAAACTCCCATCTTAAACAACAAAAACCATGGAATAATATTTGTGATGGGGGTATATTGTTGTTGAAAATAGTCTTCATGTTGTTTGGCATGCACCACATGAAGATGATTTTTCCAAGGAGAAGATCTTCCCATCACAAATACTATTTGTTAACTGAGTATTTGTTACCAGATATGATTATCATCCCAAATAGTCTCTATCAATGGACTATTTGTGACAGATCAGCCATCTATCACAAATAACCCATTGTAAAAATCAGTTTTTAAGGGACTACTAGAATATATATTTAGTTGGCCCTCTGTGTCCATCCTTGGCAGTCCAATAGGGAGTCCAAGTGTCACTTGGGCTTAATGAAGGTAGTATGCAAATTAGTATATCCATGGAATTTTTATAAGAACCCATGTGACACCCAAGGCACATAACAAACATGCATTCAATGTCATTTAATTATGTCAAGGTCATTATCATGACCATTTCATTTTAATCTCACCTCATAAGGTGGATCAAAGAAAGAGATATGCATTGAAGGATTATCCTCATAATTATATCATGTAGGAAATTAATTAATGGAAACAACACACTCTTAAACAAGCAATTACATTTCAAGAGACAAGGTTCATGGTCATTTCATCCCATTTCTTTAATCAATATCAATTACAATATACAATTCCTTATTAGACATCCAATGTAAAGTGTAAACCACACACCTATTAGGTATTCAAATTTAGTCACTACCCATGGTGGTCTAAATAACTAATTAAAGCACCTAATGGGTTGTTCTAATTCATTGTCCACAACCTCAAATCATTTATCAATGGTCTCATTGATTACATAGGTCATGAAAATTTATTTTATTTATGATTAAATTCCATTTCAAGGGATTCGTGCCAATAACTGGGAACACAACACAACAGAATATATATAAACACATCGGCTTTGAGGGAAAAGTACAATTCCACCTACCATTTGTCCATAGTAGAGTTCCCATCCAGTATTAGTTCTTATTTTGACTTATATGAGGAGAAAAACGAAGAATAGGCAGAGAACATGGAAATATAGAATATTTTTGTGGAAAAAAATGCATCCAATACAATGAAAAATGAAGAATTAAAGGAAGGGAATTGAGCACATACCGATGCAGATCCAACGAGACCAATGACACTCGATTCGGAGATTGGATGAAAAAATGAGATCAAATGCAATGAAATTTCACAAGGACAATCCCCAAAATCCATGGCTATTCAGTGTGAGAGAAAGGAGTTAATTTTGGTTGAATTATAATTTTATTTAAGAAAAATTTATTAAATTCAACGAAAATACTGGGCCACATAGTTTTTCAACATGGTTTGAAAAACGGTGCACCCACTTTTGTATGGAGGGGCACTTTACACGGTTAGTGCACTCAATTTTCCAAACCATGCATAAACAATGTTCTTACCCACTATAAAAACCTTCTGATGCTAGCACATTTGTTTTAACCTCGAATCACATGGTCTCTAAAATCATTCATGATCATCCTTCTCTCTTCCTAGGCCTTTCATGGTTATTTTTAACAGAGTAACATTCCCCACAATGTTTCTATTAAACATTTGAATATCATATTTCACCCCAAAAGTTGTGTTTCGGGCTTCAAATAATCCTCCAACACCCATGATACTTCCACGACCTCAAATGGAATTCACATTAATCCTTACATAAAACATTATTCTGAAAATTGACCAAAATAAAAATGTTTTTTACCTCAATAAAGAATCATGTCGTTACAATATCAACTAATACCATAATATTATAATATCAATTAACACTCTAATATATATAAAATCCTGATAAAACTATAAATAAATCAAATCAAATATCATAGAGTTCCCCAATATAATAATTACTAATTTTTCCCTAAAACTATATTACTACTAGATTCATGTTTATCCAAAAATTCCCTCATTAAACAAATTTTATAGAAAATTAAATTCCATTTTCAAATTCACAGGTATTAAATTATATAAACACACAAAAATTATAGTTTATAAGGGTTAACCATTTCTCAAATTAAAATTAATTTTTATTCACTTTTAATTTAGACATAAGGCAATACATTTTCTCTTTTGTTGGATATAATTAAATCTTTTACATAACTACTCATATAAAATAAGAATGATTTAATGAATAAATAAAAAGAAAAAACTAGTAGCATACACAGAAGTGGAATACTAAAAGGAAGACAATCTACATGATGAAGAATCCAAATTATATAATTGTTTTATAGTATTTCACCAAATATGGACCAAATAAATATTATAGATGTTTTTTAAATAAAAAATAGATCATAAAAAGCATTAAATCACTAAGTAAAAAAATTAATTATTACTAGTTATGAATTACAATACAAGGAATATATAAAAAATATCAATTATTTATATATGTGAATAAATTTAATTATTTACATCATCTCTAATAAATTATTCAAGAAAAAATTGTTTGCTTTACTAGTTTGTTATTGTTAATTAATCCCATTCACAAATAGTGGTTATAATAAAAATATGACACACATACATTAATATTCCACTAGATAAATTATTCATAAACCAAAATAAATATTTTCTCTTGAATACACCCAAACATATTCTCATGTTCCAGCATATTGCACTTGATGAATTTAATTAGAATATTTAAATAATCCAATAGTTTAAATATAACA
Source organism: Viscum album (assembly GCA_963277665.1). NCBI lineage: Eukaryota > Viridiplantae > Streptophyta > Magnoliopsida > Santalales > Viscaceae > Viscum > Viscum album. The sequence goes on along the minus strand of OY728153.1, from coordinate 1,348,101,122 downwards.
CCCAAAAATATCCTTGAAACTTGAGCTTCCGCTGAGATTGATCATACCGGTTTATGTGTAACTTCATAGGTGTCAACAATTCTTGATTATGGATTCACTAAAAAGAATCAGTAAGGCATTCCATTTCGACAAAAGAGCCATGTCCCATAGCTGCTTTTTTGGGCCCGCTATCCCGATCATGATTTTCCTACCCCCGACCCGATAAGCTTATTTGGCCCGGTTGTGGGCGAGGGGGGATTCGAACCCCCGACACCGTGGTTCGTAGCCACGTGCTCTAATCCTCTGAGCTATAGGCCCCGTCTCCACTGGGTCTTTTCCCGGTAGTACCATTGGGGTCGAAGACTAATGTCATGGGTCTCAGTATATAGTGTGAAAATAATTACCTATATCAATTAATAAAATAATTAATGGATATTTTCTATGGAAAAAATATAATGACTCATCTATATGTTGGATATTTTAATAATTAGTTATACATTGTTTTTTCTATATCAAGTAATATATACAGTAGTGATATATAATGATACTGAATCATAACTTCAATGAAGAATGAAATCATCTCTATATATAGACATTCCAAACCTCGATATAACACCGGTATTTCAAAATACGGCCATTCACACTAACACCACACGAATACCGAACAAAAAACCAATATAGGAACCTCACTAATTATAAATATATACAACACGTACCCACATACATATTCATAAAAGATATATATAAAGTGAAACCTTATAAAAAAGACGGTGTCCATGACTGTTGTGACAATAAATACTCAGTATGTAATCACCAATTGTGTATTAACTCAATTGTGAGTAGATATGAGTATGCATGAACATATATACATATTTAAATAAATATATATATATATATATAAAATAAAACTATTTTATATGTAATAATCAAGACGTGGTAAAAAAGATCACATTAGAAGAGAACAAATGATCACTAATTATAATAGATAGCTATCTATTATGGAAGGATCCATACCTGAAAAAACTATCTTCAATCCATGATTATAATATAATAAAAACTAATATACTAGGGGTAGATAGAAATACTCATCCTGTAGAAATGGTGTAGTGTATAAAATAGTAAGGGAACTACTGAACCATCCCTTGGAGAGGGGAAGGTGTATACAATATTCAAGGGACTACTAACACATTCCATGGAATGGTAACAGTTTACACAAGGGTTAGGGTGTAATAAAATTCATCATATTCAACCATGGAAATTATTTTCCACAATGACTACTCATGAATTATATAACAATAAAATATAACCTTTCCTTTATGATATACATCAAAGCTATAAACATTTTATATGCTAGTGAAATAGGCATTATATGTATAATAAACCAGTACATGTTATAAAAAATTAAATCATTTCATTATATAAGAATCATATAATTTGATACTAGATGTGTACATAACAAAAATATTCTGATACTCCATTAGTTAAAGAATATGGAAATAGTAATAAAGTATGTTAATCTCAGTCCCAATGACTTAAAATACAATTGGAAAACAATAATTTATACACGATGTAAAGAGATCAAAATAGGAAATTACTATGTAACACTAGTATGAATGCATGAAATATATAAACAAAGGATAACCAATCATCAAAATAACAGAATCCTATAATTTGACCATTATATTGTTTAGGTTCATTAAATTTTTTTTATTACCAATAAATTCATGAATGATGTGTAACCTCAATTTTATTAATTTAATTTTTTTCTTAGAGAATGACATAGAAACCGACATCATACTAAAATAATCTCATAATTAGTTTTTTATATCTAAATCCATTATAACCCTTTAAACTCTATTAAAAAACATATGTTCAAAATTTTTAAAATCAATAGTTTTAAATGGGAATGTATGTTTAAAAAAATATAATATATTGGAAATAATAAACAAGGATACAATTTCATAAAAAATAATTGATATATTTAAATTAATTAAGGAAAATTAAATCAATTTTCAATTATTTAAGAAAATAACAAAATTATTTCCTAAAATGTAATATATTTAGTTTAAAAAATGTAATGAAGCCAAAATAATGAGAACCAAATAATTCCATCCCACTTAATCAACTTTACCATTATCTAATGAACAAACGAATCACCTAACAAAATGATTGGTATAGTTAATTAACATATAATTCATTCATGTTTATATGGAAATGAAGGATTTAATTTTTTTATATATAATACATCATTAACTGAGAATGTTTTAATAAATATATTTTCATTACATTCAAGATTTATTTTAAAAATAATTTCATATTATATATAAATACCCAATGTTTCTTGATAAGAATTTTACTCTTTATTTTGACTTCTTGAATCAAATACCATATTAAGAAGACATATATTGCACTTTGACGATTAAAAACCATGTTACATAACTCAAACATAGTCCCAAAAATGTCATTTTCAATGTTTTTGGGGCTATATAACACTTTAAGAACATTTATAGGAATGAAAATTTATAATAAAAAGATCTAAACCTGACTAATACATTCAAGTTTAGGTTAAAATTCTTGAAAAAATAAACATTTAACCTTAGTAATGAATCATTCTTTACGAAGTACCATTGTGATGAATTCTTTTAACAATTTTTTTATTTTCTGACAACTAACCCTTTTTTAGAATTTTTTTTTCAAGAATCGTATTTAGATTCATTGCAATGATTTCTTTGTAAATAATTCCAAATTTAAAAAATCCAAAAAAAGGGGGAGAATGTTATTTTCTGTATTCTTAATAATCATACATAGTTCAATCAGATTGAATAATCATGTCCAAGATAGTGAGTGAATAAATTATTTCATTGCTGAAGTTGTTTGAAAGAAGAATGTGAAGTCATGAGTTAAAAAGTCTTCATACATTCTAAATATAAATAAAAAGTTTCTTTTTTGATCAAGAAGTTCTCACAAATCATGAAAACATTCAAGATAGATGATTTTGAAGAAATGATGGTGAGCTTTGAAGAAATTAAAAATTGAAGAGTTGAGAATTGCATCGTAATGGTAATTTCATCGTAATGAGAATTCCATCATAATAGGAATTTGATCATAATGAGAATTCCATCATAATGAGAATTTCAATTTAATGAAAATTCCACAGTATCGAGAATTTGATCATAATGTGTGTTTAATCATAAAGAGAATTCCATCATAATGGGATTTACATCATATTGACATTGATCGATATCAGGATTTGTATCATCCAATCATCCATATAAAGTATAAAATAATTTTTTTACCCAGGATGATTGTACTCAAAATTAAGAGGATATGATTTTACCCAAATTGTTAGGAACCTAATAGAAAGAAGAAGGGATACTGGCAATCGTATCTTGGACAATAAAGAGAACATAAAAGGATAAGAATGATATAGATCATAATGAGTGGAAAAAAGAAATAGATCACAATGAGATAAGAAAGAATATGATCATAATGAGATGAGAAAGAAATAGATCGTAGTGATTTGAGAAATGTGTATATCGTAATGAGGTGAGAAAGAAAAATATCGTAATGAGATGAAAAAAATATCATAATGAAGATATGGACAAAACAAATCGTAAAAATCTTGGAAAGGTATGATGAATTCAAGTGGTCAATATTGAATTTCAATTTTATGTATATATCAGAGAAGTATAAGGGGGTTTGAAGAAGTCAATGTTGAAATTTTAAATATGAGATATTTTTGGTGATTTTCAGATTTGAGGAAGTGGGGAATGTTTTAATGTTTTCTACGTTTGTTTTCTAAGTCTCATGTAAATACTTCCTCAGGTATTTTTTTCATCAAAACATTACAATCACAGAACAAGAAGATCACATGAGAATTTGAAGTAAAATTTTCAATCTAATTAAAGAATAATTTAATTTATTATTCTATTAGAATTTGAGTATTTCATGTTGAGAGTGACTTCATCATATTCAGAGAATAACATCCTATATTATTTTATTCAAGAAATCAGATATATAATTATCATAATCTCGAAATCAGATCTGGAATTATCATATTTATTAAATCGGATCCCACATCATTGTTTTGAGAGAATTGGATCCAAAATCCTTATATTGAGGAAATTGAATCCAAAATATAGAAACAATATATTGAGTTAAAATTGGACTCATCCAAATCAGATTGGGGAATGGGGCCCAATAATTGTGGATCAGATTCAACAAAGTATTTATTCATTTGATTAGATCAATGGTTTTAAAATATAACACTGTAAACAAACGGGAGTCAGAATATTCCTTATTATCATAATATAAATGGTGTCTAATATAATTTGGCATAAGTTTAATTTGCATATTCATAATAGTGGATTTACATAGACCAACTAGTGTGGCTATGGATAGGTTGTAGGTTCTCATACTAAATTTGAACCTTGTAAATATTTTGTGCTTTTCACGATTTCCCACTTTTTAATGCATGTGTATTTACAAAAAAATCATAAAGAAATAATTCTTAATAGGTTACAAGGGTTATGTTTCTAAATGTTTTGAAACATATAAAAATTGAACATGTAATTCAACCCCCAGTTGTTATTCAATCCATTAAACATCAATTGGTATCAGAGGGTTCAGGTTCCCTTTCTGAATCCTTATAATGGATAATATCAATTCTATCAACAATATATTAATTCCAATATTCGATGACAAAAATTAATATAGATGGAAAATTTTAATGTTTAGTTATCTCATGTCTTTTATCTTGGATGTTGTTGATGTTGCTACTATTGGTTTTCCAGCTATTGAGAAATATGCTCCTATGGAATTTTTTTATAAGAGAAACATATAATTTGATGGAATGGATAGAAATAAAATTTGTATTCCCCTTATCATAGAATTTTTATCAAAAGGTGATGGGTCTCATAACTTCAAAAATAATGTGGGAAAATATGTAAAGTGTTTTTGAAGGGAATACTAATGATAGAGAGGCAAAGCTACAAATGTGGTGTAGTAAGTATGAATACATCAGAATGAGGGATGAAAAATAATTTCTAAAAACTTAACAAGAGTAAATGAAATTAACTTTGTACATTGGAAGACTCTGAGATGTCTTAGAAGAATGTAAATTCTTAAGGAAACTGATGAGAAACTTTTTGGATATGTTTGATTATAAAATTTATTATTTTGATGATATAGATTATTTATCTCTTAAGGAATTGCATAACTGACGCACACCTATCGTAGGGCGTGGCAAAAGTAATTTATTTTCCTAATGCAGCACAGAGGCTGACCAGGGTTGTCTCACTTGAGGAGCTTTCTCAGTTGTTCATTTACTTAATCTATATCACCTAAACAAATTATTTTTTAATATTTTTAATTAATCCAAGAATTCATTGAAATTTAAAATTCAAATTAAATGTTAAAACTAACATGCACTTACAGAATGAAATTATTGAAGAAAGAACTTGGTCCTAGGGTTGGACAACATGGGTTCATTCATTATTTATTTATTGTTTAAATTAAATTTGATAATTAATTTATTGAAAATTCATTAAGGAATTTATTTACCTTGATTTATTTAGTGTGTGATTTTAGTATGCGTGCGACACACTAAACCACACCTCCTCCAATAGTCAAATAGGATAACACCTCAACTGAGAATGTTATTCCTACAAGACCCGACTCCACCGTATTCCGTTTCATACCTTATGGAAACCCCAACTCCACCGTATGAAAGGATTGCCTAAGAGAATGGAGGGAATACTAATTAATCAAGGAAAAGAAATGGATTTGGGAATAGTGTCGTGGTGGATGACCGCTGCACCTGTGCATTATTCTCGCCTCCACCACAAACAGAATAGATTTTTTTTTGAATTGAAGAACAATAATAAAGAACACCGTGAAACCTCCCCCAGGTCCAAGCCTTGAGTTAGTCACTTGACATGGTGAAGTTCATAGAGATCATGTTGGAAATAAGAGAGAGAGATAAAGAAATTAGATTAAATTTGGAAAAGAATGACGGTGTGAAAGAAGGTGGAAACACTTTAATTAAAAATGAATACATTACATGGGAAAATAAAACTAAATATAAAAAGAGTAGAATAGTAAATTCCTATGCTAGAAGCATGTCCCAGAGCCTCCACTCCAACATTGGTGTCAAACTCCTCCTTGGTTCCTTGATGGAATGGATGGAGAATGAGATGTTTTGGGAAGGAGGTGAGGGCCTCCTTTTATAGGAAGAATTTGTCCCTCAAATTTCGACACGTTGTAGACCCCTTTAATTACATATTCACGCGTTTCATCCTTCATGAATGTTGTTCATAATTTTCTTGTCCGGATCTCCTCAAATGTTCAGCTAAATTGGAAACCGGATGGAGGCGTTATGAATTTTTCATTCTCGGTTTCTGTTTCTGGACGAAGCTTTCAGGAAGGTTCCTCCAAAGGTATGTCATTAAATAGCCTCCTTAATGACCTCCAAAATCCCCCAAATATATTTTCGGGACGATCCTATCTGTCCTCATGGTATCCCAGGTGGAAACACATCATTTAGATATGTTTAGGACGACTTTGATGTCTGTTACGTTGGGTGTGTCCATGCTGTCCGCCCGAAACAATTCCCAATTTCAATTAATTTTTAGACCCTTTTGATGACCGAATCAACTCCTGCTCCAGAAGAAAACAATTACGGAAATAAAATAAGGATTCTAATAAAATTTGAATCAAAAAATTTGGAATTTTATATTTCTGGAAATGACTAAAATACCCCTGACGTAAAATTCTGTCAAAAATCCAGAATTAGTCAGTTTTCACATTTGGGATCAAAATAACACTAAAACATAAAAACCTGACAATTACCCATCCAATAACACTTTATTGGGATTATAAACAATGATTTACAGTATAAAATATATGAAAATGTTAGCTTCATTACTCCCCCACACTTAAACATTGCATTCCTGGGCAATCATCTTACATCCAAATCAAAATCCACACAACAATCAAAAATGTGAATGTATCAATGATTTTATCCAAAATAGAATTCCATCATGTCTCATATATTAATAATAATTCTCTATTAATTTCATTTCAATCACTAAATTTTTTTCAACCTCATAAATCAATCCATGTCCCAATCACAACCTACCTCACATTGAATTTTATGTCACTCTTCACTCAAGAGAAATTGAATCTATAGTTATACTCATACTTGAAAATTGCATGTATCACAATAGATTTGTGAAAATTATCATTTCTCCACAACGTGAAACATGAAAATGAACTTAATCATGAGGTCTTTAATTAAAGGTTCAAATGATTCTGTGGCTTAGGGTTGGAGGGAAAATTATTGAAAAAAGTTCCAGGCTAGAAAGAGGAGGTTTGACTTTTAAGTAGAATGCATGATTAAGTCAAGTGAAAACACAGAAAATTAATCACTCAATACCACATGAAAATGTGAATCACAACACCACCCTCCTTTTAATGATATGGTACATGAGCCAAGAAGTTATTATAATGAATTATATCATCTAATATCTCCTTAATTTTTTTCAAATCTCCAGGAAGACACAACTTTATTTTCTTTTTTTCTTTTTTTATGGAAGATGAGCTGAAAATTGAATACAATGAATGAATGAAAATTCATGACCTTGATTTTTGGGAGGGACATGGGTCATAAAGAATGTACAATGAGTAATTCAAGCTTATCTCCATTTTTTCCGTTTTTTAAGGAGAAATGGATGAAACAAATAAAGTACAATGAAATGATGACACATGCACAATTCTCTTATTGTCCATTGCCCGAAGTATTTACACACACCTCAAACCACCCATAAATGATACACATCCCAAGGAACGCACATGAAAGGCCCGTCCCCCACACTCAAACTTGAAATAAACATGCCAAAATACTAAAAGTGCGGGTAGGTAAGGAAAAAGTTGCTTGTAATGTGGCTTAAACCTATAAGGCAATTCATGGCATCTAAGGGCTTACGAAGAATATATTTAAAGGTGGGTATCAAGATAAAATGTGGATAGCCAAAGAGATTCCGCAATCATTTCAAATACATTTCATGAAATCCAAAGCTTCGAAAGAGAATATTCACAAATTCTGGTTCTCACACAAAATTCAAGTTTCCCTCAAGAAAGTGTGGGTATTAGGAAGAATATGAAAAGGTGGTTTAGAATACCTCACAGGATTAGAAGAAAAATATTCTGAGTCAGTGTTTCATGGGAATGGATTTCAAAAATTAGTCAAACTCATTAAAATGCTTGAAAATCCATTTCAAAGGAAAATAATTCATATCAACAATCATTTAAAATCCATTATTTCAAAAATCATTTCAACTCTTTCAAAATAAATTGATGTGTGAAAAGTGATAAGAATATTCATTAAAGCTCAAAAGATGTTTTGGACCAAAAAAATGAAAGGAGTTTAAATGATAATCTTAAAAAGTTAACTCCCTTTTAAAATATTGATTCGGTCCTCTTCCTCTAATTCTTGGGGCTTCCTTTTGCATTCATGATCCTATACAATAAAAATTACTCAATTAATTAGAAGGATCATATCATTTAAGCTCAAAATGAAAAGATGGATGGGGACACATGATAGACTATTTCCTAATACAGAATTTGAAATCTATATTCTTAATATTCAAAATTAAAATACTATAAAGTATAGGATAAATCTTGGTATGATCCCCCAAGTGGGCCCTGGCATCTTTTACTACCTCTAGAGGGTAGTACCAGCCGTTATCCATAATCCGATGGTAGGTGGGTCTTCTTGGAAATGAACCACCACATGTTGTTCTTCCCAGATTACAGTTATTTGTTCTTTGTGAGTAGAATTCCATGTATAGAGTACACCAGATCCACCCCCTATGCAATGTGGTATAACTTGCATGGCGGGGGTAGGATGAAGTATGGATCCTCCTCCTCTTCAGTTGCTACTTGTGCAACGTGTTCTTCAAAATCCAATGTTTTCTCTAGATGTGCTGGATGAAAATAATAATCAAAGGGATATTCAAAATTTATATTTGAAATATTAATTTCAAAATCATCCCTTTTAAGGTAGGAAGCTTGTAGATTTGGTTCTTCATGTAGAGCCATTGTTATCGTTTCTTCGACTTCCTCAAGCATACGATCAATGTCCTTAGGGAGCTCCAGGTGTTCCTCAACAGGAGAAATTTCTCCTTCTTCATCTTCCTCTGAGGTGATACAAGGATTGAATGAATCTGAAAATTCAAAGTCATAAGGAGTGATACTCAAATCATATTGAATGAAATCAGAAAGATTAGAGTTCATGGAAGGATCATCTCCCTGAGTTGGTTTTGGTTCAATCACTTATTTAGTTGAAAATGCCTCTTGGAGTTCATTATCATTGGATGGAGGTATGTAGTTTTGCTCCTCCACCTCGAGTTTGGATTCAACTTCATGGATTTCTTCAGTGAAATTAGGGAAGACCTGTGGCAATATCTTCATAGCATTGAATCTTTCAATGTCAGTTTTGAGTTCATCGGCCATGGATATCAAATTTTCAAGTGATATCCATGTTGTGAGTCCTCTTTCCTTCAGTTTGAACCTTATCATTATAGCACCGGCCCTTCGTTAGAGGGCCTCCTCAGTGTAGTCATTTTCTTCCTCCTGCACCTGTGAGTAATTATTCCATGCATAATAATTGTAATTCGAATGCATCATGGAAAAATAATTTTTTTTTGGATTTTTTAAAAAAATGAAAACTATCTAAAATTTGAAAATAGAAAAAGTAAATTAAACAACCGATTAGCTCCCCGGAAATGGTGGTAGTTTTGACGCACGCCTGTCGTAGGGCGTGGAAGAAGTCATTTATTTTCCTAATGCAGCACAGAGGCTGACCATGGTCGTCTCACTTGAGGAGCTTTCTCAGTTGTTCATTTATTTAATCTATATCACCTAAACTAATTATTTTTTACTATTTTTAATTAATCCAAGAATGCATTGAAATTTTAAATTCAAATTAAATGTTAAAATTAACATGCACATACAGAATGAAATTATTGAAGAAAGAACTTGGTCCTAGGGTTGGATAACATGGGTTCAATCATTATTTATTTAATGTTTAAATTAAATTTGATAATTCATTTATTGAAACCTCATTAATGAATTTCTTTACCTTGATTTATTTATTTTGTGATTTTAGTATGTGTCCGGCACACCAAACCACACCTCCCCAAATAGTCAAATAGGATAACACCTAAACCGAGAATGTTATTCCTACAAGACCCGACTCCACCGTATTCTGTTTCATCCCTTTTGGAAACCCCAACTCCACTGTATGAAATGATTTCCTAAGAGAAGGGAGGGAATATTAATTAATCAAGGAAAATAAATGCATTTGGGAACAGTGTCGTGGTGGACGACCGCCGAACCCGCGCATTATTCCCACCTCCACCACAAACAGAATAGAAACATTTTGAATTGAAGAACAATAATAAAGAACACCGTGAAAACTCCCCCAGGTCCAAGCCTTGAGTTAGTCACTTGACATGGTGACGTTCATAGAGATCATGATGGAAATAAGAGAGATATAAAGAAATTAGATTAAATTTGGAAAAGAAAGATGGTGTGAAAGAAGGTGGAAACACTTTAATTAAAATATGAATGCATTACATGGGAAAATAAAACTAAAAAAAAGAAGAAAAGAAAATTCCTATGTTAGAAGCATGTCCCAGAGCCTCCACTCCAACATTGTTGTCAAACTCCTACTTGGTTCCTTGAAGGAATGGATGGAGAATGGAATGTTTTGGGAAGGAGGTGAGGGCCTCCTTTTATAGGCATAATTTGTCCCTCAAATGTCGACACGTTTTATAACCCTTTAATGACATATTAACACATTCCATCCTTCATGAATGTTGTTTATAATTATCTTGTACGTCTCTCCTTAAAATTTCAGCTAAATTGGATATAATATGGATGCGTTATGAATTTTCCATTCTCGGTTTCTGTTTCTAGAAAAAGCTTCTAGAAAGGTTCCTCCAAGGGTATGTCATTCAATTGCCTCATTAATGACCTCCAAAATCCCTCAAATTTATTTTCAGGATGACCCTATCTGTCCTCGTGGTATCCCAGGTGGAAAAACATCATTTAGATATGTTTAGGCCGACTTTGATGTCTGTTACGTTGGGTGGGTCCATGCTGTCCGCCCTGAAAAATTCCCAATTTCAATGAATTTTTAGACCCTTTAGATGACCGAATCAGCTCCTGCTCCAGAGGACAAAAATGAATGAAATAAAATAAATATTCTAACAAAATTTGAATCAGAAAATTGTAAATTTTCATTTTTCGGTAAATGGCCAAAATACCCCTGACGTAAAATTCTGTAAAAAATCTAGAATTAGTCGGTTTTCACATTTGGGATCAAAATAACACTAAAACCATAAAACATGACAAATACCCATCCAATAACACTTTTGTGGGATTATAAACAATGATTTACAGTATAAAATATATGAAAATGTGATCTTCATCAATAACATTATTATTTATTATGAAATATGTGAAAATAAAATATTTAAGAAGAAGATAAAAGAGGAAATGGACTTTGAATCCTTGATAAAGATGAAAATACTAGATGTTGATGAAGCTGATCATTATAAGTCCAATGACGAGAAAGTTGATGAGATAAATGAAAAAAATCATGTCTCTCATATCCATGAACTATCAAAGAGGAAGATGATAGTATAGATCTAAAATTACTCTCAAACGCTTTGAGTGTGGAGGAATCAAACACATTACTATGAATTTCCCCAAGAGGAAATATGGAGAATATCGATATAATTCTGATGAAATACCTCAATGGAATAAGTGGAACAAAAATATAAAGAATAAAAGTTGTGAAAGAGATAAAATTAAGAAGTTTATTGGAAACAAAATCAGTATATTTAGTATGAATTTCAAATCATACTCAATTGAAAAAAATTCATATTAAGATGAATGTTCAGATAAATTCAGAACCTTCATTGCAAAAGTTGAGAAAAAAAATGATTCTGCAAAGAGTAAAGAAGGTGGTGAAGAATTTTATAGAGAGTATCAACTCATAAGAGAACTTGTTTCATGTATATAGAAAGACAAAAATATCAAGAAACAAATTAGAGTAATGAATGAAAAACATGAAGAAGTTGTTGATGGAATAAAAGATGTCATCAAGAAAGTGGAAAAATACATTCAATAGATTTTAAGTTATAAACATATAATTGCTGAATAGAGAAAGATTATTGAAGAGATTAGCATTAAGTTGGATGATAAATAATTATAAGTTAATAATTTTCAATCAAAACTTCTTCAATCCGAAATTATATTGAATTATATGAATGAAAAGTACAATGAAGTTAAAAATCTAGAAGAAGGGACTTCTGAAGTTGTTGAGAAAGATCAATATGAGAATTAGGTGAATTTTTCTTTCACCAAAAATATGTTTTCATATGATTATTTTTAAATTTCACATTTTCGAAAAATTATTTTGATTTATTGGATTGAAAAAGGATGTGAGAAAATGATCAAATATACCAAATTAGAAAACTAACTCAAAAGAAAAGATGGTTTACATACTGAGAAAGTTACATCTAAAAGAGGTAACCAACCCCAGCAAAGTTTCTATAGAGAAAGATATTTAATATATAAAAAATCATTATTTGAAGACTATTAGTAGTGTTGTGGAATATATGGGCATAGTGATTATAATTTTTGTCATAACATATCATTTATCTAAATGATTTTTGGGTAAAGTAAAAGAAATAATGAAAGAAGAAGAGAAACTCTCTTAAGTCACAGAATGTTGGAAAGGTGAATTATCAAGATGTTATAAACATTCTAATAAAGAATCAATTTGAATGTATATAAGATGTTTTTGGAATATGTGATCGGTCTGGTCATCATGCTAAAAGATGCATGACACTTCTTTCAGAACAAGTTTTATATGATAGAAAAGGAATGAAAGCTGAAAAGAAGAAGGTTGAGGAAAGATCTTTTGTTGTTGAGATAACATTGAAAGCCAGTATGTGGCACAAACTATGGATACTTGATAGTGGTTATTATTAACACATTAAAGGTGATATAAATATACTGGAACATGTTTAAAGTCACGATGAAGGATCTGTTACGTTTGGAAATGATGGATCCTAACAAATTAGAGGAATCATAAGGGAAGATATTGAAGCAGAGAAATTGAAATTTGAGTATGTCATACTTGTTTATGGGTTAAGCCACAACTTATTCTGTGTTAGTAAACATTTTGAAGATGGAAAAGAAGTAATATTTAGAAAGAATTATTGTATCATTCAATGTGTAAAACATGTAAAATTCATTTCAAAAGTATAAATAACCTATGGGAATCTCTTTCAAATAGGAGAGTTCAATAACTAATGTCACATGAGTGATGAGGATAAAAAAGGTCATGAAACTAAAGACTTGGATTCCTTAGAAAAATGTATAAACTCTCTAATGATTATGTTGTCGGAAAATTTACATAATTTAAAAGAAGAGATGAAGATGTTTGTATGACTTTCCAGAAAGGAAAACTAACAAAGGTCATAATAGAATTGAGATTAAATCTACAAGACCACTAGATTTTATTCATTAAAATTTGTTTTTGATAATTAGACATCAATCGACCAAATTGGATTTATACCTTATCACTTTTATTGATTATTTCACTCAGATGACAAACACCATGTTCATGAAGCACAATTTAAGGACTATTTAAATGTTCAAATTATTCAGAAAATATGTTGAGAAAAAATTTGGGGTTTCCATCCAAAATATAATAATAGATCATGGTAAGGAATTCACAAAAAAATAATATTGAAACTTATATGAGAAATCATGGTATCAAGAATCAATATAGTGCTCCCTATACTCCACAACAAAATAGATTATTAGAAAAAAGAGTAGAAGCTTTGTTGAACTGGGAAAATGTATGTTAATAGAATATAAACATTCAATGTTTTATTGGAGAGAAGATGTTAGTACATATATTCATGTTCAAAATTGTTGTTTTTAGACTATAAATGAACATGACTCATTATGAAATTTGTTATAAAAACCATTCATTAAAGAACTTAACTTTTTTTTGAATTCCATGTCTCTTCATAATAAAAAAAATCTGATTTTGGGAATGTTTAATGAGAAAGGTGAGGAAGGATCTCTCTTGGGTTATTCACCAAATATAAGAAGTTACAAATTTTGGAACAAAAATTTACAAATGTTTTTGGAATAATATGATGGGAAGGTAATTGAAAATAAATGTTCCTTAAAAGGTTATTGAAAATACTATGGATAATAAATATTTTATTTCCAACAATAGTGAATGAAATTTAAAAACTTATTATAAGGATTCAAAAGAATAATGTGATTAAGAAATTCTATCTATGAAAGAAACATTGAGATTTCCTACCTCACAAAAGCATGCTAAATCCAAAAATATTATTGGGAATTAGAAGTCTTTATTTCATATGAGAAGAAAGTTAAGATTAGGAAATCATACTTCACATATCTCAAAAGTTGCACCCGAATTACTTTTAGAGGATATTCAACATAATGAATGAGTGTATGCTATAAATGAATATTAAGATAATATTGAGAAGAATGAAACATGGAAACCTGTTCTATGTCGTGAAAATAAAAATGTTATTAGAACCACATGGGTTTATAAAAAACCACAATGATCATGGGGAAGTTTCAAGAAACAATGGATACTTGTTTGTAAAGGATACACATAGGGGGAATGTATGAATTTTGATGAATCTTTCCACTAGTTTCAATATTTGGAACTATTATAATTTTTCTTTCAGTGTATGCACATTGTAATTACAAAGTTTATTAGATGGATATAAATTCAGGTTTCTTAAATGGGGAAATTGAGGAAGAATTCTACATTGAGAAACCTTGTGGGTTTCTACCTAATGAGGATGAAAAAAATATAGTAAATCGAAGAGATATTTGTATGAACTGAAATAAGCTCTATGTGATTGGTATTATAAGCTTGATCTTTTGAGAATGATTATCTTTTCTAAAGGAAAAGTTGGTAAAAACTTGTATGTAAAAGATGTTGACTCTCAAAAATTAATTTTAATTGTTTTTGTGGATGGTATAATATTTTTTGGGGATGGTGAAAATGTTTGTGAAGAGTTTTTTGAAGAAATGAAGAAGAATATTGAAATTTAAATGTTGGGAGAATTAATATTCTTCCTTGGAATAGATATTCATGAAATAAAAAATATAAATTATTTTATCAAGAAATGTTTGTTAGGGAATTGTTAAGGAAGTTTGGGATGGCTGCATCCAAAAAAATTTGAACTCTTATTTCAGTGAGAAGAAATTCAGAAATGATGATTCTATAATAAGTATAAATCATAAATACTTTCAGAAGCTAATAAGAAGTCTTCATTACCATACAAATTCCAGGATTGATATTTTCTATTCGGTGACTTTTTTTACTAAGTATAAAAGTAATCCAAAGGAATAAAATATGTTAAAAAAAGAATTCTGATATATGTACACTAAACAACTTCACTTGGGTTGTTATTACAAATAAATTGAGAGATACAGATTCATGGTTATACTGATGCTGATTGGTTTGGATATTATAATGAAAGAAAATCAACTACAAGAGGAAATTTTTCTTGGGTAAATATTGTGTGATTTTGAATAGTAATAAACAATGTTCAACAACATTGAGCATATATAAATCTGAATATGTTAAAATACTCAGTCTTATACTCAAATAATGTTGATGAATGTTTATTTTGATGATTCTAAAGTGAATATTTATAAACCATTGAATATTATTTGTGATAATCAAAGTGCAATTAATTTTTTAATAATATTATCCAACATTCATGATCAAAACAAATTGATATAAAGTTTCAATTTATAAAAGAGAAAGCTTCCACTGGAGATGTTTTTCTAGAATACACTTCAACAATGTATCATATTTCAAATATCTTTACAAAATATCTAAAAAAATTATGGTTTAGGGAATTGAGTTTGCAAATTGAGTTTCATCCTCCCCCCATGTCTTCATAAACCTCACATGGAATAACCCCCTCAATTTTTTGGATTATGTTGACTATGGGGGAGAGAATCTAAAATTATTTTTACTTTATAAGATGTTTTTACATATCATTATTTTATGAACCGGTAACTATGGTTATCATATAATGTGTGGAGAAAAATAAGGGAAAAATTTACGAGGGAGAAAAAAAATAAAGTTATCTAAGAAATAATGAGGGAGAAACAAATAATGTACGAAAAATGTGACGAGAGTTTACCTTCACATTAACAATTGTTTTCCCACCAGTAGTTGAAATTACTTCAAAAACATTACCCTATCTAGTAGTGTTGTTTAAGAAACATTCTTTTGAGAAATCCTATGTTTTAATAAAATTAAAATAACATGAGTTGTGAAAAAATTATGATAGTTGGAAAAAATATTAACGAGGGTTGTAAAAAAATCTAATTGGGGAGATTTAAGTGCCTTTATGATGAATAGGTTTAACAATGTTTTTTAATTTATTGAAAATTCACCTTTTTGTTTTAAAGTTTTTTCCAAGAATCATAATCAGATTCATGGAAATGAGTCCTTTTTAAATAATGATGAATGATCAGATCAAAACGAAAAAGGGGATATATTTTTTTCTATATTATAATTAAACATAATTATGTCCATCAGTTTTAGATAATCAGATCTTAAATGATGAGTGAATAAGTCATTTCATTTCTGAGGAGTTTTTTAAGAATAATGTGAATTTTAGAGTTATAAATTTTTCATTCTTTCTAAAAAAATATTAGACAATTCTTTACTGATCAAGAAGTTCTCCCAAAACATGAAAAAATTCATGATAACTGATTTTGAAGAAATGTGGAGAGGTTTGAAGAAATTCAAAATTAAGGAGTGAATAATTCAGTCATAATGGGAATTTTATCATAATGAGAATTACATTGTAATTTTAATTTGATCTTAATTATAATTCCATCATAATGGGAATTTCATCATAATTATAATACCATATTAATAGGAATTTGATCGTAATGACAATATCACCACAATGAGAATTCCAGCGTAATGGGATTTACTTTATATTGAGATCAATTGACATCAGGTATTATAACATCTAATCATTAATATGAATCATAAAAAACGTTTTGTATTATGATGATCATACTTAGACTTAAGAGTAAAATGATCATACCCAGATTTATTGAAAATAGATTTATGGAGGAAGAGTTACTGAAAATTATATCTAGGGAAATAAAAATATCATAATCATCTAAGAATGAAATATATTGTAATAAGATGATTAAGAAATATATCATAATTAGATGATAAATAAAACTATCATAATTATCTGAGAAAGAAACATATCGTAATGATCTGAGAAATAAATAGATTGTAATGATATGAGAATGAAAAGACCATAATGAACTGAGAAAAAAAATATTGTAACGACGCTGAGAAAGAAAAATATCGAAATGATCTTATAATGTTATGGTGAGTTTAAGTGGTCAAACATGATTTTAAATTTTGCAGAAATAATAGAAAAATTTAAGGATATTTGTAGAAGTCAAAGTTGATGTTTTAAATACGATATATTTTTGGAGATTCAAATATTTGAGGAGGTGGGAAATGTTTTTTGAGTTTCCCTCCTTTTTTATGAGTCTCTTATAAATACTTCCTCAGATCATTTCTTCATTCACAATTATCATACACATGGAAAAAAGGCCTATAGATAAGTAAAGTGAAAGTTTCAATATGATCAAACAAGATTTGAATTGAGAATTATATTAGAGTTTGAGTTTTTTATATTTAGAGTGACTTCATCGTATTTATAGAATCAGGTCTAGAATTATTGTATTTAGGAAATATGATCCAGAATTATCATATTCAGGAAATAGGATCCAGAATTATCATATTTTGGAAATCTGATCTTGAATTTTCGTATTAAGGAAATTTGACCCAGAATCATTGTTTCGAAGGAATTAGATCCAATATCGTTGTATTGAGAAAATATGATCAAGAATCTAGCATCGTTGTATTGAGGAAAAATTAGATAAAGCCAAACCAGATTAAGGAATAAGAATAAGAAATTATGGTGCAGATGCAAAAAAATATTTATTCTTTTGATTGATTCAATTATTTTAAAATAAAAAATTATAAACCAATGAGAGTCAATGTTATATTCACTATTGGGATATATGAGGCATCTATCAGTTGTTGGACGAACATGTATTCACTTCTTCATAACATTGGTTTCTATAAACTCATTGGAGTGGCTATGGAAAGGACATATGTCCTAACACTAAGGTCGAACCTTATAAATATTGCATGCCTTTCATACTTTCCTACTTTTTCATGCCAGAGTATTTATTAAAAGTAAATAAGGAAATAAATATTAACAGGTCATAGGGTTTAAGTTTCTATGTGCTTTGAAACAAATAAAAAGTGAACAACTGATTAAACCCACCTTCTTAGTTGTTATTCAATCCTTGTAACTTCAAAAACTCCCTATATTAACAAAAAAAATGAAAAAAACATCACAAACATACACCCAAACACTATATATATATCACATCACAAAAACATTCAAGGATATATAAATAAAGTAATAGAAATAAAACCATGAGATAATATTAACTTTATTTAATCAAGTATTCACTATCTTGAATGTCAAAAGTGTTACTAAAAATTAACATTATAAAAGTTCATAAATAATTTACATCCAAGAAATAAAAAAAACATATAAACCATTAAATATAATCATTTGGGATCCAATTTATGATCATAAAGATTAAAAATAAAAACATCATGTGAAAACAATCCATTAATAATTCTTCAAATAAATGTTTAAACATTATTATTGATTTTGAAAACAATCAAAAATCATGTTCAATGTATATCCTATATATTCAAATGAATAGTGGATACCACCTACCATAATTATAGTAAATATTATCATACTCTACCAACCACTAAAAACACATATTAATTGATAAACCAAATAACATAACTAAATAATTTCTAAATACAAAATGACTATAAATAAAAAACCAAATGAAAACCATGAGTTATAACTTATAAATTACATCAAACACAATAACCACCAAGAGACCAAATACATTCCACCTATTAATCATTCAATTTCTTAAAAAATACATGAAATACCAATATTAATTAATTCTTCAATTAAGGAGTATCAAAATGAACATTAAAGGAAATAAGAAATATTTTATAATCTTGATTTAAAAAAGAGATGAAGAATACCTAAGTCCAAATATTTTTTCAACAGGTCTTGGTGATATCTCAATTAAAAACCCCTAATCAAGGATAATGAGATTATATAATAAGATTAAAATAGGTATGAATAATATGATGATATATGATTACATTTTATTGAGTATTGAACCACCCCTTAGATAACCCTTGAATCCTGTGTCAAAAGGAGAGGAAGAAAGAGACATTGAAAATATCTCCATAGATGTCTCAATTAATGGTAATAAATAATGTTTGTAATAACACCAAGATAAGGTAAAATGTCATTAGTTGAAAATAACAAATTGTTGTTTAAAAAAGTATAAGACAAGATATTATATATTTGTTATGGGCCACTGGGTACCCCGCAGAAGAACCTGGGTACCTCCATTATTCCTCACCTAAAATGGGACCACTTAGTTGTAATGAATAATTCTCTGATCATTTAAATTTTATGTTAATGATGAGGATTTTTAAGTTTTGGATTCACAAGTCTTATTGAATATTCTATTTCAATGTGAGAATCATTTTTTATTTTACAATTTGGATATTATTTTAGATGTTTGATAATGAATAATTTGGTTGTTTTGGGTGTTATATTTGTTTCTGAAATTTTTCACATTATATGGCAGGTTTAGAGTTGGTAAAACCAGTAGTTTTAAAACTAAAGGCGGCACCACGTACCCTATGAGTAGGATAGAATTATTCGTGTCCAAGGTGTACCAGTAGGTTTTTTGTTGGCATATACCAGGTACCTAGAAGACATAGATTTTTTGTTATATTATGATTATCATTTTTTTTGTCTCAAATCATTAATCCACTTATCCTCTTCCTTTCAATCCATCCATTTCCCAGTAGTCGAGATCCCATCTTTGGTCACCTCCATTTATCCTTCATCTCCTCCACTGGCCTCTTTTGATGAGTGTCATCAAGGATGGTTTCAATATAATGTACCTAAATTAAGTAACACACACTCATATTATCAATTCTTCATATGACACATCCTCCAATTTCATAGTAGTAAATAATGCTCCTAATTTGGGAATTTACCAGTCACAATGAAATCCATTTAATGATCTTGGATTTATTCTGTTTGGGTCTAGAATGATATAAGTGAATAGTATAACGACCCGTACTTTACATACATTGTTAATACTTCAACATTGAAGCACACTTATTACAACATATGCCAAAACCACAAAGGACCGTATAGGTATAGTGTCTTTAGAAACTGGGAAACATAAACAACTAGTTCATAAATCTTCTACAGTGTATCCCATTTATTTCATCATATCTAGGGTCCCTTTTAGCATATTCTACTTAATATCCATCTTCCTGACCTGGGGAAAAGAAAACATACAAAAAAGGGTGAGCTCAAATTCTCAGCAAGGGCAAATAAAGGAAATAAAAATCATTTCATATCTTTTTGAAAATCATAACCTGCAAAAGAGATCATAATATCTTAACATGGAATAAATCATAGAAGTGAAAATGAGATCCCCATAATCATAACATAAATCTTGAAACTTTGTGGCATGCACACATAATCATGGAAAATCATTTCTTGTTAGTCATGACTCATTGCCAAGATTATCTTAGCGGACAAAGTCCATTTCTGAACCGAGTTCACTCCTCGTTTCAGTCCTGTATCACTGAACTGAAATAACATTCCATTACAGCCATGTCTATCTCATGAGATATAAATCATTACCCAATGCATTGGAGGGAGATATAGGTCCCACCCATCTTATAATTAATCCTTTCATATGTGTGCCACATAATCATAAATCATAAATCATCGAATAACACATGTAACAAAAATGGGATTCTTGAAACATCATGACATCATAAAACAAATCATATAAGGTAAATGACTTCATAAAAATAATTCCCTCACAACATAATCAAATCAATGTAATAATAGGGATAAAAAAAGAACCCTTTATTATCTTAGATGGAAAAAATTTTGATAAAACACTTGAACTCCATTATTGAGGAAAATATCCTTTCTTCTTCAAAAACACATTTATTTTCTTAACATGTCATACAATTATAAACTAAAAGAAGCTGATTAAAAATACACTTGAAAACTTGTAAAGGAAGCTTCGTGGAAATAATGTTTTAAAAATCCATTCATGCCGTATAAGTTAAAAAAAACATTCTTCGTACTTTTGTCGGAAAAGTCAAAAAGTACCTCGTACGAAAAATGACAAAAGATTCCTTTCATGTCTTTTACTAAAAACTCACCGAAGGGTAAAATTGGATTTAAAAAATTGTAGGTGAATGGAAATAATATTACATATTGAGGAAACATGGATGTGGATGATAAAATACACCCCAGTAAATACCAAAGTATAAACAATCTCGGATAAAAATGAGATTGTGATATTTCTCTTACCTTAGGTCCGATTTGCTTTGTACGTGTCTGAAGCTCCTGTATAATGGTTTAAATAATGTTATTGACTTATTAAAGAATCATACATATTGATATGATATCATATATGGTCATATTCTTAGCTTCTTATTAGTAATATTTCATTGTTACTTGTTACTCAGGTCTTTATTGGCTTTTGTTCATCTGCATGTTTTGCCGAATAAATTCTTATTCTTATTTTAAGGTTATATATAACTTATATCCATAATGGTATTAGTGTAACATATATAATATTTATTCATTCAATTCATTTATATAATTACTATGTAATGATGAGCATGTAGAACGAGTCACATCACATCGTGGAGACGGTATTCTGTACGTACGCACGAGTGATGATATCATTCCTATGATCGTGGAATTGTATTGGAGTGTATGTATACTATTTCAGAATCAATATCACTTTTTAATAGTCATATATAGTTATTATTTGCACCATTATACCCATCCAAGTAAGGTGGTGGTGGAAAATAGATTACACCACAGCGTGGAGACGATATTCCGTACGTACGCACGCGCGGTGATTTCATTTTTCCGTAGGATGGATAGAAGGTGAATTAGGGTTGTTTCATATTTATAATAACATATCAGTATGTAAGTAATACTGATGTTATTACTTTATCATGAAACAACTAAAGAAGAAGAAGTTGGAGAAGAACGAAATTGAAAAGATCGGTAATGGATATTACCTCTTCTTTTAAACGCCTCTTTGAATACTCCACTTAGGGAACTAAGATTGGTCTTTGAAGAAGACCAGGACCTCTAGGATTATTCTAGGGGAGTGGAGAAGGGATTTTGTCAGGGTTTGCCGAGATTGAGTGCTCAAATTGGTGTGAGGAGGAGGGGGAGGAGGTTCCCTTTTATAAGGGAGGAGAGGGGCACCTTAGGAATATCTGAAAATATTATTTTATATTAAAGTCAAAATCGGTTTATAATGGTTCCAAAGGGTCTAATTTCGAAGGTAAAGTGGGGATGGGTCGAAAGCCTATAAACCAATAGGATTTAGACAAGTTTAGGTTATTATTTTAACCTTATCAATTTGATTTAACTCTAAGTTAAATAATTTAACTTTTACCGTGTCTTTTTGTTTTCTTACACTATATGGTTAATACACTTACTATAACATGCCAAACGAACCCCAAGTTGTTTATTATTAATATATATATCCTTATCTAAGACATTTGGCCGAACCTTAGATTTTTAGGTATAAAATAACAATTAATAATATAATATTTGATTTAAAAACTATTTTGTGTCAATTTTGACACTATTTGATATATGATTTTTATGAAAGTAATAAAATAATTATATGTTCGAACCAAGTTGATTACATCAACACTAATATATCATAGTAACCTAGAAAATTAGTGTAATTCATAAAAAGTCTCAAATTACATTTATTTGCGCATTTCTAACATCAATTATGTTAACATTTCCTTAAAATGGTAATTAATTCATCATCGTTGTGTCAAAAACAAATTGATTTATTTAAAGTCTAAAAATTATAAATAAAATATCATTATGTATTAAATCTTTTTATCTTTCTAATGAATATTTATAATCGAATTTATCTTATGTATAAACCCATATTAAAAATGATTTAGTTATTAAACTTTGATTTTAACTATTTTAACTATTCATTAAATAAAATAATATTAAATGTCATAATCTAATACAAGTGGACCTAAATGGTCATATTATATTCATAAGGTTGTTTTTGGTCGAATTACACTTATCAAATAGAATTAGGACATGTGTTAGGGTAATAGTAATATCATATTTACCCTTTGTTACCCTATTTACTATTAACCGCGGTAAAAAAAAAGTATAAAGTTACTATTCACCAAAAAATTATATTTATCTCATTGATCCACATTTTACTTACTGATATCAACCGTGTCTGTCGGATTTTCGAAATTCCATTCACAGAAGCGGTAAAGTTATGTTTTATGCAAAATTCAGTTTTTAACCTTCCACTTAGTGGTTTCACTATTCATAAAAAATTGAAGGTTTTCAGAAAAATACCAAAATTTCACCCTAGGCTAATTTCGGTATTCCGAATCCAAAAATGAAGTCCATTTTGAAAGATAAAATTTCAAAAAGTGGTTATTACTATTCATAACAGCTATTGTAAATAATATTTTAATAGCATATCGTCGTTTAGTGAAACTCGGTATTGCGTACAACACAAGATATCGAGGAAGGTCGCGATTGCGTGTAAAGTAAGCCAAGCTAGTATGTAGTGAAAGATTCCTTTGATGATATATAAAAACAAAATATTACTCATAAAAATCTCGGGTGTTACATTCTACCCCCCTTAAAAAGAATTTCGCCCTCGAAATTCGTCACTTTGTAACAAACAGATGAGGATACTTCTCCCTCATCAGATCCTCAAGCTCCCATGTAGCTTCTTCAAGTTGGTGGTTCCTCCATAAAGCTTTCACCAATCGAGTGGTCTTGTTTCGTAGGACTTTTTCGCTACGATCTAGAATCTCTATCGGTTGTTCTTCATAAGAAAGATCTTGCTCCAGCGGTACAACTTCGGAGCTGAGTACATGTGAAGGATCAGGTATGTACTTTCTCAGGAGAGATACATGGAACACATCGTGAACTTGAGAGAGATTCAGTGGATGTTCCAATCAGTAAGCTACCTTTCAAACACGATCCAGTATTTTGAAAGGACTGATATATCTAGGGCTCAACTCCCCCTTCTTTCCGAATCTCATAACCTTCTTCCAGGGAGATATTCGTAAGAACACTTTATCACCCACTTCAAACTCTAGGTCTTTTCTTCAGTTGTCGGCATAACTTTTCTGTCGACTCTGAGCTGCTATTATGTGTTGTTGAATAGATCTGACCTTTTCTACCATTTCATCAATGAGATCAGGTCCTAATAGCTTTCTTTCCCCAACTTCATCCCAGCAAGTTGGAGTCCTGCATTTCTTTCCATAGAGAGCTTCATAAGGAGCCATCTGGATACTAGAGTGAAAGCTATTATTATAAGAAAATTCCACCAAAGGTAGGTGTTTATCCCAACCTCTTTTGAAATCCATAGAGAAAGTTCTCAACATATCTTCTAGGGTTTGAATTGTTCTCTCAGACTGACCGTCTGTCTGAGGATGATAAGCAGTGCTGAAACTCAACTCTGTATCCAGAGTATGCTGAAGACTTCGCCAGAACTTCGAGGTAAATCTCGGATCCCGATCAGATATAATAGAAAGTGGTACTCCATGCAATCTTACCACTTCCTTTACATATATCTTGGAAAACTGATCTAGAGAGAAATCCTCTCTAATAGCAATGAAGTGTGCAGAATTTGTAAGATGATCAACTATGACCCAGATAGCATTATTGCCTTTGGATGTTTTAGGAAGTCATGTGAAAAAGTCCATAGTGATGTTTTCCCATTTCCATTTGAGTATGGGTAATGGTTGTAACATCCCCTTAGACTTCTATATCTCAGCTTTAACTTGTTTCCAAACCAAGCATCGAGAGGCATATTCAGCAACATCTCTTTTCATGCCATCCCACCAGAAGTACTCTTTTAGGTCCCTATACATATTCGTGCTTCCAGGATGAATAGAGAATGAAGAACTATGAGCCTCATCCAGCAGCTCCTTCTTTAATTCGGGGATGGGAGGAACACAAACCCGATTCCTGAACTTTATTATCCCATCACAATCAAGGTTGAATTCAGGAACATTTCTCACCTTCTTTTGTAACTCTACATCTTCTTTTCTGTGCCTCTTTAATATTCACATGTATAGATGGTTGAACATTCATTTGACAAAGATAAGATTTTCCCCTTCCATTATAATTCCAAGATCCAACCTTTGTAAATCCTTAAATATTGGATACATTGTGTTCCTCATCATGGATAAACTAGCATGGTCTTATCGACTTAATGCATCTTCCACCTTATTTGCTTTCCCAGGGTGGTAATGGATTGAGCAGTCATAATCCTTAATCAACTCCAACCATCTTCTTTGACGCATATTCAGCTCCATTTGTGTGAAAATATACTTTAAACTTTTATGATCAGCATAAATATCACACCATTCACCATAAAGGTAATGCCTCCAAATCTTTAATGCAAAGATTACCGCAGATAACTCCAAACCATGTGTTGGGTAATTTTGCTCATGGATTTTCAACTTTCATGAGGCATAAGCTATCATCATATCATTTTGCATAAGAACACACCCCAATCCCTTCTTGGATGCATCACTGTAGATCACAAAACTTTCTCCACTACAAGGTAGTGTGAGCACAGGTGCACTGGATAACCTTCTTTTCAACTCCTTGAAATTCACTTCCCATTCCTCTGTCCAAACAAACTTAACTCCTTTTCGAGTCAACTTGGTGAGTGGATTAGATAATCGTGAAAAAGCTTTTACAAAACGTCGATAATAACTAGCCAAACCAAGAAAACTTAGGATCTCAGTTACTGTTGCTGGTCTCAACCATCTTTCGATAACCTCTGTTTTTGCTGGATCCACGGATATCACCTCTTTTGAGATTATGTGACCCAAAAATGCAACTTTTTGAAGCCAAAATTCACACTTGGTAAATTTTTCATAAAACTTCTCCTTTCTCAGGGTCTTCAATATAATTCTCAAGTGATCTTCATGCTCTTCCTTGATCTTTGAATAGACAAGAATATCGTCTATAAAGACTACCAAAAATTGATCAAGATAGTCTCTAAAGACTCTATTCATTAGATCCATGAAGATAGAAGGGGCATTAGTAAGACCAAATGGCATCACTATAAATTCATAGTGTCCATACCTTGTATGAAAATCCGTCTTTGGTATATCATCCCTTTTTACCCTTAATTGATGATACCTTGAACGAAGATCAATCTTGGAAAAGTATTGAGCTCCGCGTAGTTGGTCAAATAAGTCATCAATGCATGGGAGAGGATATTTGTTCTTGATAATGATCTTGTTATGTTCTCGATAATCAATGCAGAGTCTCTTTGATCCATCTTTCTTCTTAACAAATAGAACAGGTGCTCCCCAAGGTGACGCACTAGGGTGTATGAATCCCTTATCAAGATTATCTTGGAGTTTCTTCTTCAATTACTGCAACTCAATTGGGGCCATTCCATAAGGTGTCCTTGAAATAGGAAAAGCACCCGGTACGAGTTCTATTGAAAACTCAACTTCACGATTTGGTGGAAGACCCGGTAATTCCTCCGGAAAGACATCATCAAACTCCCGTACGATGGGCATATTCTTAATCATGAGTTTCTCACCAACCATTTGAGATAAATAACCTTCATTTAGTGGAATCAAGACCCATAAGATGGAAGGAATTTCCACTGGAAGGTTATATTCATCCTTGCATCGATAGACGATCGTAGATTGATCTGGAATATGAAATGTGACTTCCCTTCTTTGGAAATTGATATGAGCTCCATGTAGAGAAAGCCAATCCATGCCAAGAATCACATCAAATTCCACTATAGGAAGGATCACATGATTTGCAGGAAGCACTTTCCCACAAACTTCAATCGGAGAAGAATTATAAAATTTTGATGCGACTGTTGTGCCATTAGGTGTTGTCACAGCTAACTCAACATCTAATTGTTGAGGTAATACGGTGATACCCTTAGAAAATTTTTCAGAAATAAAAGAGTGGGTGGATCCAGAATCAAATAAAACATTTGCTACTTTAGAGTGGATGGTAAGTGTACCATTCACCACATCGTTATCGTACTCCACATCGCTAATAGAAATTGCATGTGACTTTCCTTTGTCTTTAGCCTTAAGAGTTTGTTGACGTCGACCATCATCATCAACCCTTGGATTTGGGCATTGATTGGCATAATGCCCCATCTCCTTGCACATGAACCATTAGAGTGTAGTAGGTTCATTCTGTGTATCCCTTCCTTTGTTTGCATCATTAGATATCTTCTACCCATTATCACGGCATTCAAATGCCCTATGACCTTCCTTTCTACATTTGAAACATTTACTTGTCCCTTTAAGACAACACCCTCCATGTTTCTTTCCACACTATGAGCATAAGGGAAAGCTCATCTTCTTTTCAGTGTGCTCTTTAGATTTTCCTTTGAATTCCATTTTCCTCTTCTTATCAAACCCATATGATTGATGGGTTACTCCAATCTCCATCTCAACTTTGAGAGCACATCGAACGATTTCCTTGTAGCTATTGAAGTCCCTTAAGGCTAAGGCCCTTCGGAGACCTGGTTTTAAGCCACTAAATAATCGATCAATCTTACTCTCAGGTTGGATAATAATACCAGAAGCGTACCTTGCAAGTCTTGTAAAATTTGCTTCATAAGTACCAACAGATTCATCATCCTTTTGCTTCAGTTCGAGAAACTCTTTCTCCATCTTTGTTCGGAGAATATGAGGGAAGTACTTATTGAAAAATAAGTTCTTGAACTCGTCCCATTCCATGGACTTAATTTCATCCCTTTGCCTCGTATTCTTAATAAGATTACACCATTGATCAGCATTACCTTCCAAACGATACACCGCTAAGATGACTTTATCATGCTCAGAACATTGAAGAACTAAAAATATCTTTTCAGTAGTACTAATCCATTGTTCAGCAACTAATGGATCAGTAGACCCGCTGAATGAAGGTGGATGCTGTCTCATGAAGGATTCAACAGAATGTTGCTCCTTCCTTTGCTCGTTTGGAAATCCTGCATGATTCATAGCGTGAGAAAGTTGTGTGATAATGGCTACAAGATTTTTCATTCCATCTCCCATAACATTTGGTTGCTCAGGGGGACAATCATTGCATTTCTCGTCGCATTCCGTATTAACACGGTTCCTCCGAGTTCCAACCCTTGACTAAAACTAAGAAGAATAGTGTGAGCAACACTAATTATAATAGGAAAACCACCTAATCAAGAATAAAATTTCACACTTAAGGTATTATCCTAGGGTATTCATGGCCATTTCTAAAACACTAAGATTGTGTTCTATGCTTATAATTATCCGGAGGGTTCTTACGAAGGCTTTTGCATCCTAGTTTCCAAAGGTTGACTATACCTTTCCTCTGATACCAACTATAACGACCCATACTTTACATACATTGTTAATACTTCAAAATTGAAGCACACTTATTACATCATATGCCAAAACCACAAAGGACCGTATAGGTATAGTGTCTTTAGAAACTGGGAAACATAAACAACTGGTTCATAAATCTTCTACAGTGTCCCCCATTTATTTCATCATATCTAGGGTCCCTCTTAGCATATTATACTTAATATTCATCTTCCTGACCTGGGGAAAAGAAAACATACAAAAAGGGTGATCTCAAATGCTCAGCAAGGGAAAATAAAGGAAATAAAAATCATATCATATCTTTTTGAAAATCATAACCTGCAAAAGAGATCATAATATCTTAACAAGGAATTAATCATAGAAGTGAAAATGAGATCCCCATAATCATAAAATAAAACTTGAAACTTTGTGACATGCACACATAATAATGGAAAATCATTTCTTGTCAGTCATGACTCATTGCCAAGACTATCTTAGCGGACAAAGTCCATTTCTGAACCGAGTTCACTCCTCGTTTCAGTCCTGTATCACTGAACTGAAATAACCATCCGTTCCAGACATGTCTATCTCATGAGATATAAATCTTTACCCAATGCATTGGAGGGAGATATAGGTCCCACCCATCTTATAGTGAATCCTTTCTTATGTGTGCCACATAATCATAAATCATACGTCATCGCATAACACATGTAACAAAAATGGGATTCTTGAAACATCATGACATCATAAAACAAATCATATAAGGTAAATGACTTCATAAATATAATTCCTTCACAACATAATCAAATCAATGTAATAATAGGGATACAAAAAGAACCCTTTATTATCTTAGATGGAAAATAATTTTGATAAAACACTTGAACTCCATTCTTGAGGAAAATATCCTGTCTTCTTCAAAAACACTTTTCTTTTCTTAACATGTCATACAATTATAAACTAAAAGAAGTTGATTAAAAATAAACTTGAAAACTTGTAAAGGAAGCTTCTTGGAAATAATGTTTTAAAAATCCATTCATGCCGTATAAGTTAAAAAAACATTCATCATACTTTTGTCGGAAAAGTCAAAAAGTACCTCGTACGAAAAATGACAAAAGATTCCTTTCATGTCTTTTACTAAAAACTCACCGAAGGGTAAAATTGGATTTAAAAAATTGTAGGCCAATGTGAATAATATTACATATCGAGGAAACATGGATGTGGATGATAAAATACACCCCAGTAATTACCAAAGTATAAACAATCTCGGATAAAAATGAGATTGTGATATTTCCCTTACTTTAGGTCCGATTTGCTTTGTACTTGTCTGAATCTCCTGTATAATGGTTTAAATAATGTTATTGACTTATTATAGAATCATACATATTGATATGATATAATATTTGGTCATATTCTTAGCTTATTATTAGTAATATTTCATTGTTACTTGTTACTCGGGTCTTTATTTCCTTTTTTTATTATGCATGTTTTTCCGAATAAATTCTTATTCTTCTTTTAAGGTTATAGATACCTTATATCCAGAATGGTATTAGTGTAACATATATCATATTTATTCATTCAATTCATTTATATAATTACTATGTAATGATGATCATGTAGAACGAGTCGCATCACATCGTGGAGACGGTATTCCGTACGTACGCACGAGTGATGATATTGTTCCTATGATCGTGGAATTGTATTGGAGTGTATTTATACTATTTCAGAATCAATATCACTTTTTAATAGTCATATATAGTCATTATTTACACCATTATACCCATCCATGTAAGGTGGGGGTGGAAAATAGATTACACCACGGCGCGGACACGGTATTCCGTACGTACGCACGTGCGGTGATTTCATTTTTCCGTAGGATGGATAGAAGGTGAATTAGGGTTGTTTCATATTTATAATAACATATCAGTATGTAAGTAATACTTATGTTATTACTTTATCATGAAACAACTAAAGAAGAAGAAGTTCGAGAAGAAAGAAATTGAAAAGATCGGTAATGGATATTACCTCTTCTTTTAAACGCCTCTTTGAATCCTCCACTTAGAGAACTAAGATTGGTCTTTAAAGAAGACCAGGACCTCTAGGATTATTCTAGGGAAGTGGAGAAGGGATTTTGGCAGGGTTTTTTCGAGATTGAGTGCTCAAATTGGTGTGAGGAGGAGGGGGAGGAGGTGCCCTTTTATAAGGGAGGAGAGGGGCACCTTAGGAATATCTCATAATATTATTTTATATTAAAGTCAAAATCGGTTTATAATGTTTCCAAAGGGTCTTATTTCGAAGGTAAAGTGGGGATGGGTCGAAATCCTATCAACCAATATGATTTAGACAAGTTTAGGTTATTATTTTAACCTTATCAATTATATTTAACTCTAAGTTAAATAATTTAACTTTTACCGTGTCTTTTTGTTTTCGTACACTATATGGCTAATACACTTACTATAACATGCCAAACAAACCCCAAGTTGTTTATTACAAATATATATATATCCTTATCTAAGTCATTTGGCCGAACCTTAGATTTTTAGGTATAAAATAACAATTAATAATTTAATATTTCATTTAAAAACTATTTTGTGTCAATTTTGACACTATTTGATAGATGATTTTTGTGAAAGTCATAACAGAATTATATGTTCGAACCAAGTTGATTAAATCAACAATAATATATCATAGTAACCTATAAAATTAGTGGAATTCATAAAAAGTCTCAAATAACATTTATTTGGGCATTTATAACATCAATTATGTTAACATTTCCTTAAAAGGGTAATTACTGCATCATCGTTGTGTCATAAACATATTAATTTATTTAAAGTCTAAAAATTATAAATAAAATATCATTATGTAGGAAATCATTTTATCTTTCTAATGAATATTTATAATAGAATTTATCTTATGTATAAACCCATATTAAAAATGTTTTAGTTATTAAACATTGATTTTAACTATTTTAACTATTCATTAAATAAAATAATATTAAATGTCATAATCTAATCCAAGTGGACCTAAATGGTCATATTATATTCATAAGGTTGTTTTTGGTCGAATTAAACCTATCCAATAGAATTAGTACATGTGTTAGGGTAATAGTAATATCATATTTACCCTTAGTTACCCTATTTACTATTAACCGCGGTAAAAAAAGTAAAAAGTTACTATTCACCAAAATATTATTTTTATCTCATTGAACCACATTTTACTTACTGATATCAACCATGTCTGTCGGATTTTCGAAATTCCATTCACAGAAGCGGTAAAATTAAGTTTTATGCAAAATTCATTTTTTAACCTACCACTTAGTGGTTTCACTATTCATCAAAAATTGAAAGTTTTCAGAAAAATACCAAAATTTCACCCAGTGATAATTTCGGTATTCCGAATCCAAAAATGTAGTCCATTTTGAAAGATAAAATTTCAAAAAGTGGTTCTTACTATTCATAACGGCTATTTTAAATAATATTTTAATAGCATATCGTCGTTTAGTGAAACTCGGTATTGCATACAACGCAAGCTATCGAGGAAGGTCGTGATTGCGTGTAAAGTAAGCCAAGCTAGTATGTAGTGAAAGAATCCTTTGATGATATATAAAAACAAAATATTACTCATAAAAATCTTGGGTGTTACAAATAATGTATAATTTATATATATTTTGTTTTGATGGTCTTTTTCATGTAGTAATTTAGCTATGGTTTACAAAATTTGGGACATTTACTTATGGAATTTTGGGTCAAACTTTCTAGGGATTCCTTTGAATATATACGGTGATATTCCATCCAGTGTTTTACTATTTTTGATTAAGTTTTCAACATATTTTGTTTTATTTTATTGGTAAATTATTATAAATGATTGTGGATTTGATTTTAGGGTTTGTTATGTTTCTATCAATGTATGGGGAAAGACACATCAAGACTGTGATAATGGAAGGTGGGTTGACCCCCATTGAATCTCTTGGAATTTACATTGAGATTTATGTATCACTCAATTCATGTTTATAAATAGAATTATTATTATTTTATGAAGTATAAATCAATGTATTTTGAATAAATAATTCTTTGAGACCTGTAAAAAAATTTATATAGAATGACCCTTTTCATTTGGGATACAATTCCAATTCATTTACTTTATATATAATTTCCAATTTCCAAAAAAGTATGAGAGCATAACTCATTTATTAATAATAGTTTTATTTTTATTAGTACTTATTAATATTGAAAACACCATGACGTTGTTAATACATGATATAAAAATGTATTGTTTGGAAAATTTATACTTTTATCCATATATGATAAATTATTAAATATTGTTTTGGAAATTATGTTTCATTGTTTTGTAAAATAGGAAAAAATATATTAGAGCTTAATTGTTACTAAGTGGAATGAATAACAAGTTTACCTTATGCCCAGGTTCAATTGTTAAACATGTGGGTAAACTCACTATTATTAAATTTTAATATGGTTAGGAAATAATCATTTCCATATCTAAAAAAGTGAAAGTTATGCTTTAATTAGTTTTTTATTTAACTTTATAAATGGAATTATACATCCAATATAACTCTAAACTACCAATTTGTATTCTATATGACCTATAATGAATAAATAAGTTATTTAAATGTTTGGATAAGAAATTAGGGGCAGTTTAGATTAAAATAATGATTAAATCGACATTTTTATGTAAAATAACTAACATAGTAACTCCAGGAAATTTTTTATCAACTTGATCATGGGAAAAAATGTTTAGTAAAATACAAAGTGTCTTAATATAAAATTATTGTAAATGGTTGTGTTTATATGTAAAAAAACTGGGTAATTATTTAAAGTGTATTTTAAATGAGGTTTACCTCTGTGGAAATTTAATAAAATCCCAATTTAAATTGTGACCCTTTGTGAATATTAAATGACATTGTTTTCTTTTTAAATTTTATTAGATAATTATTTAAAACATAATGAGAATATTATATCTCTACATTTAATTCTGACATAATTTCAAGAACATTCTTCAAATTCTTACAAGAAGGAATTTTTATTTAATGAACCCCACATAACCCCTATTTATGAATCGTCATCAGCAGTGATGGAATGGTTGGGTAAATTATGTTGGTGGAAATTGGTTTACAACTAAATCATATTCGTTAATTTGTATTTTAATGTGTTTTTCACCCATATTATTTTGATTTTGCTTGATCATTTATTCCCGTAGTGAATCCTTGGTGTAATATATTTTTTTCATTCCTGAATATGATCATTTTTTGATTAGTGTCGTTTTTTTTCCAAATTTACCATATTTATTTATTTAATTCATCTGATAGTTGAATCTATATTTTATAGATCTCATTTTGTGATAAAATTATTTTTTGATGGCATGCTTTTTTATCCTTTCTTTGGAATGACACCAGAATGTTTACTTTCTTATATTTATATTTTATTTCTCAAGAAACATGTTATTTGGAAAACATTCATGTTATGTTAATTTCTATATTTCAAGTTTGATATTATGGTTGTTTATACTAAGAATGATTATTGTGTCATATTGTTCTCGACATTTCAAGCCTTTATAATGTATAATTATGAATATGTTGTATTTTATTTTTCTTGATTGGTAGTGTGATTACTGTATATGGTGTTTAGTAATTTTATAAAGATAAGTGTATCCTTATATTTTACTTATATCAATGGTTCCCGGGTGTACCTATTGCTGAAGATAGGTATACGAAATGGGATGGTCTTGAAATTCACCAAAAATTTTATATTCCGTACCTTATCCTAAAATGTGTTTGGCAGCTTGGTATTCATAACTTTTAAATACCCCTTCCCCTTACCTTGAATGGGAAGGGTATTTTACCATGATTATTATTTAATTTCTATAAGAAATAGAGTTCCAATTAATAGTTCATCTCAGATCCCAATCTCTAGTCTCAAAGTAGTTATTCCATGCAATGGACCTCATGATATAGGGAGTTACGCATTAAAACTATTCAAGTACCATATTGTGTTTTTTCTGTTGTTCTTATAAAAACATTTATGTAAAAATGATTTAGTATATTTATGAAACTATGTATATTGATATGATATATGCACCAAAGTATGTGATATTCATGGTGTAGAAATAGTGGTTACCTACAACTTATTATATGCTCACATCCTATATGTGTACCTTGGTGGGAATGTAGATTTTTGGTATTTTTGTAATTAACTACAAGTATAAATAGATTACTAGATAAGTTATTCACGTTGTTAGTTGTTGATGTTGGTGTAGGTAAATTCTACTGGATGTTAGAACTGGAGGCGGGAGTTGAGTTTAACATTTATCCATGTACATTGGAGACTAATTTGAGTTTATGACATTCCCCTATACAGTGCAATTTTATTATATCACATTACTTCTATTTAGTTTATATTAGATTCATTAATTGATATTAACTAATAATAATGGGTAATCCATCACCCATATATGTTTTCATATCCCTAGTACTAGTTTCCAACATATGGTTATTAGGAGGTGAATCAGAGGCATTTTGTAAGATCATCGCAAAGTAGTTTGAGTGAGTGGGTTAAGATCTCTAAAAAATTATCAATATAGGGAAATGATACCACTTCTCACATAGATCTAACAAGATGGACGATATTGACCATATCTGGAAAGCTGGATAGTATGAGTATGAGAAGTAACCAATAAAAGAGGAATCAAAATTTTTTTATGGTTGGAGATCAAGTAACTTGGTGTCTTTAGGCAGTTAAATAGGAACCACTTATATAAGAGATGCAAGATGTAGGTAAGAAAGAAGAAACATGTTTTATATGGATTGGTCATGAGTAGTATCTAGCATATGTTTAATCACAATACTTTTAAGAACATTAGAATATATGAGCATTTATGATATAATTTAATTTGTGTGTAAATTTAGTTATTTACATGAACAAAAAATGTATACAATGATTTTCTATATACCAAATTTGGTGTGATTGAATTAATTAAGGTAATAAAAATTACGATTGTTATAATTTTATTGATATAATTACTTATGATATTCCTTTACATTGTGGATTTTATTTAAATCAGGATTCCAATTTCATTTTTTATACTAGTAATATTGACATTAGAACTTGTTTCTATTGCTCTGTTGACATATTACTACAATGTAAGTGGTTAAAATTTGTCAAGATGTTATTTTACTACTTCTGTGACATAATAATTCATAGTAATGATTACTATATTTTTAAGTGTTCCTCTACTTAATACATTGTTTTTATTATTATGCCATGTTCTTTTTTTATTTCATCTTGAAACAACTTATTGTCATGTTTTCATTAACATTCACTAATATTTTCCCCATGAAAAAGAGGGGAATCTTTCTTTGGGAATATTACATAAACCTATTTTTATTTTTTTATTGTAATAATGGAAATTTATTTTTATAAACTATTTTTCTTTAAGGGATTAGTAGTAATAATTTTTTTCTCAATGAATTTTTTTAGTAAAACTAATTTTCAAATGGGATTAAGAAATGGAATATTGATGCTGATTTTGATAAAAAAGTATTTGTGATTAATTTATGTAATTGAAAAATAAATATAAGAGGGCTTGTGGTAACTCTAATGGTGGGGAGCCACCTAAGGTTGTGTTTTGGATATTTTATAGAATATTTAGGATTATAAGAATGATTTTAAAAGCCTTGAATGGATATCTTGTGGTTTCTAGTGTTTAGAGTTGGTTCTAAGAATCATATAGTTGAATCATGATGGGTGATCTGGGATTCATATTTGGGTTATAACCATACATATTTCTTATAGATGCATTAATTTTGTGGTTTAATATTATAAGTGGTATGCATTTCTTGAGATGTATCATGGTAATAATGTATTTTCTTTGAGTAATGAATGAGGATGCTTTTATAAGATTTGGGATTGTAAAATATTTGTTGTGAGTGGTGTAATTTACTTTTTAAGATTGAAAAAAGTTTGTGGTGGAGAGTTTCTAATGATTCATGTCCTGATCATATAAAATTTAGAGTTCCCCATGAGGAGTTTTATGTGATGTAAAAATGAGTTTTCTGAATCATTATTTTTACAGGTGAGGGGTTGTCATATTATGATTTGAATATATATTTTTATGTGTGAGGATAAATGGTAAGGTCGATTTTAGTATAATTAGTTTTTTAGAAGAGGGTTCAAGATTTATTTAAAAGATTAGGTACACATAGTGGAGGTGACACCCATAGTTTTAATATTTCCAATAGCACTGGGTACTGGTTGGAGGGATAAAAGGTAATTCATGAGAAATAAAAAAGGATGGATGGCTTAGGGGTACCATTGGTGACCAAGTGAAACCATATCGAGTTCCCATTATCCCTCAATTTTTTATGAGGTAATTTTTTTATTGTTTATCATATAACTATAACAACTTCTCATATTATCTTTTATCTATTTATTATATAGAATATAAGAGTCCCTATTTGGGATCCTCGATTCTCCCTTCATATCATCCACTCACATCCTTCAATAAATTGCTTAAATTATAGTATCTTTTCAATGATCCTGAGGTTAGAAAACTCTACTACTCTCCAATATTATTACTATTTCTATCCCTATAATTCCATTATTCTAAATAGGTCTCTTAATTTATGATTTCATAGTATTATAGGTAAATTTCATTCTAAGGTCTACGATAATTCTTGTTTGGGTTAAGATATAACACTTCTAACACTTTCTAATCATGTGTTCTCTATATTTATTGGATTTTTTTGCATTAATTTATATTAGGTTTTGTTAATTTAGTACCATGATTTTGTGATATTTGGGTTTAATCTATTAGGGTCATCCCATTGACTAATGGGTAAAATAATTATGGTCATATTTTGGGAACGTTTTAGATATGTTTTCATTAATTTTTAAATATAGTAATTTAAAATTGTATTTTAATTTATTATTATTTTTTGTTGATATGGATTTATATCATTTTATGTTGTTGTTGGAGTATAATTAAAAACTCGTTAGGATTGTGATAATAGTAGGTGATTTAAAACCATATCAAATATCTTGGGATTTATCTATCACTTATTTTAATTAAATAAACAAAATTATTTTTATCCTCTAAAGTATAAATCAATGGGTTTTCAACAAATAGTTTGTCGATTTATGTAGGAAACCTTTCTTGGAAGGTGTTATTTTTTTTCCTGGGACAAACTTCTGAATCCCTTATTTTAGATTTAAATTCTATTTTCCTTAAATTATGAGTTCTTGAGTATTTTAATCATGTGATTTTAGTTTTCCATAGTACATCTTAATGATGGAATCAAATATAAGTTTTTCATCCATGATATATATATATTGTTTGGGAAATTTATGGTTACATATATATATTCAAAATCATAAAATATTTGGTTATAATTTCTGGTTTATAGCTCAGTAAATTTTCAATGAATAAAATGGTTCTTATTTATTATTATGTTTAATGAATTATATGTTTAGCTTAAACATAGGATCAATAATGTACCTCATACATAACCCATTAATTATTAAATTTTAATTTGTCTCAATAAGTATTATATATATATGTGATGAATTAATTTTACTTAGGTTTTTCATAAACATTTTATAGGGAGTTACATTTTCAATATAAATCTAAAACATCCCTCATGTAGCTTATAAAAAAAGTAATACCAAATAATTTTCTTAAATTTTCATGATAAAAAAAGATATATTCTTTGCCCAAGAAAATTCTAAATAATCATGTTACAATAGTATAAGTAATTTCATGACTCCCTGGAATGATATATAAAATTGATCATGCAATAAAGTGTTTATTAATATAAGATAAGATTTAATATAAGTTTGTTTTAAAAATTTGTGTCCATATGTATGAATAAAATGGTAATAAAGTAATATGACATTTAATAGGGGTTATAACAAAGGGGTTATTTAATAAAAATTTAATTTATATCATGACCATTTGAGACTCCATGATTTTATTACCTACATTTAACTGTGGTTAGATCATTATCTAAAATATATTTCAAATATTATCTCTCCAATTTTATTTATCACAAGCTTGACAAATCATTTTCTATATTCTTACAAAGAGGAATTTTAAATCAAATAGGTATGCTTAATCTATACTTATGAAACTAATTTTATGGCGATGCAATGGTTGGGTAAAGAATGATGGTGGAAAATGTTTTACAATTTAATCTTTTATATAAAAAACATTGGTCATGTATTCCCCACCAATGATTCCTTGACATACCATGATCATTAATAACCATAGTGAATCCTTTTTTGGTACATATTTTTCATCCTTGACTATAAGAATCTTATAATAATTAAATTATTTTATTTCATAAATAAATCATATTGATTTTTAAAATTAATATCATAGTTAAAATTAATGTTTATATACCTCAAGTTAGTGATACATTTAAATTTAGATCACATAATCCCTTATCATTTATTTTTCCTGAAAATTGAATTTTTATTTTCTTGTGCGTGTCATTTAAATTTAAAGAAATTTCTTTTTTTGAACATTTTCATTTTAATTTTATTCCTACTTATAATATTTAACAATCTAGTTTTTTAAAATTATCATAACTGTTTATAGGGTGTTTTCAGACATGTTTGGGATTTAAAATGTACATTAATGAAAATTTTGTATAACATGTTTCAAAAATTTTACTGTGACTAGCTTATTTGACATCTTGTAAATATAGAATATTTTAAGAAGTGTATAATTATATTATATATGTCTTAAATAAAATATGTTATATATATTTCTAAAGTTAGTTTGATCGAATGAGATGGGATTTTAATTTCCTAACTCTTTTATACCCCTTCCCTTATCCTTGAATGGGATGGCTAACTCGATTGTCCAAAATCATGTATATCTCTAACTATTTCTCCTAAATAGGATGGGTATTTCTCTCAGATACTTGTTTTTATGGAATTTCCATAAGGGTTTCCCTGATTAGTTCATCTTAGATCCTATTTTATAAGCACAAAGTTGTTGTGTTATATAAGGACCATCCTAATAAAGTGAGTTATGATTCAAAAATATTGAAGTACCATGTTGTGTTTTTCATTATTGTTTTCGTCATGAAAATAATATTTTAAAATGAATTGGTATATTTATAAAAATTAATGAATTTATTTGATGAGTGCACATGAGTATGTTCCATTCATGTTGGAATTTTGGTGTTTTCCTACAGTGAATATGTGCTCACACTATGCATGTATACCTCAATTGTAATTCCCCAACATGTATTTTCTTGAAAATAACTAGTGTAGAGGCACTAAATTACCTCATCTAAACCTCCCCATATGTAAGAGTCTTCCAATTAGTAGTGGGGGTATAAGTGTGAAGTGGGATACTATAACCTCAAAAATCACAATCATACAACAAAAAAATAAATAAAATATAACAACCAAAAATAATAAAATGGAATATAATGTAAACATAATGTATTAAAAAGACTCACCCATTACATAAATATTTAATACATTTCCAAATTAAGATATGAAAACATACAAGGAGAGAAATAATTGAAGCATGGTTATTATTTCTTCACAAAAAATGAAAACAAGGTTTCCAAAACACACAGATCACATAACCTTGAAAAGGAAATGTGATTTTATATCCTTCATAAGGTCATCATAATGGGTAATGATCAATACATTATCTTCTTAAGATTACATGGATACGCTACGAAAAGACTCCTTAATCATTCAAAGGAACCCAAAAAAAATTAGTGAATGAGTGAGGTATTCCAAGAAAACTCCACTATTTCATACAAATTTGAAACCTACAAGAACCCAACAATATTCTGAAACCATTGTAAAATAAATGATAAAAATATGTAAATGGTGGGGGCGTTTTTAAGTAACTAATATTCATGAGATAGACTCATATATATCTAAGGATGCAACAAATCCCATGGTTACATTCCAACCATATCATCCAAGGGCTTATTGACATGCCAACTTCATCATGTGAAGGGTCTCATACATGTCCATTAAATTATACGCTTCCTCTTTAAGTCCATAGACAAGAATAAGGATTTTCTATGAAAATTAACATGCATCACCCCAAGGACATTTATTGGTCATGTGACACATTGTAGGTAAAGAGTGAGATTTACATTGACAAAATTCACAAAACTTCATGAGATCTATGGTATTTGTAATATAATGAAGGAAATAAAAGGGGAAAAGGTGGAGGCCTCCTGCATAGTGAGGTAATGATGGCCTCCATTGAAAACGGTTCACAATCCAAGAGAAATCACCATTGATCCCATATAGCCCCCTCAACATGGGATCCAGATATCCCAAATGATCCTTTGATAAGCCTCCTTAGTCATGTGAAAGACCCTAGAAAAGTTGATTTCGATCGCACAAAAGGCTCTCCATAGGCGTACTGATCTTGTAAATACCCCTAGACATGTTGGCCTAGCCATGTAGAATCTCCAAGAAATGTTTACATAGTTAGAAAAAATCCTTTTTATTAGCCTAAGTCAAATAAAAATGGAAAAGGAATAACATTATCATGGTCTCTAAATATCATGTGACACCATGGATGCCCCATCTCTTGATCATGAAAAGCACATGACACTAGAATACTCCACCCACATCTTCTCAAAACACTAATATATCTTCAAAAAAAATTCATATAACCAGGTTGAAAATAACTATAACCCCAAGCCAAAAAGTACAAGATTGATCACCCACAAGAGTGCATGAGAGGAATTATTAGAGAGTTCAATCACCCGATCGTAATGGTCTTCCACCAGGTAACAACTGGGGAACAACCTAATAGAACAGGATGCATGCAAATGTACTTCATGAGACTATGTGATATCATGATAATGAATTTTGACATGTCAATCAGATCATGTGAAAGAGGTCTTACATATTGACTAGGCAATATGAAATATAAAATAAGCTAACACTATATAATCCGAAGGCCCATATGTAATGAAATATATAATGAAGATTTAAAAATACAGGTAAATTATGTGAAGATAGATTCATTAATCTTCACACACTTCACATGGACCACCAACATCTTGTGAAAGCACTGAGATATGTCTCTCAAGTCATGCGACACTCCATCGACAAGACAGTTGGATCATGCGATTCCCCTTAAATAGGTCATGTAAGTTAAATGATACCCTATGGGCATACCAAATAATTCTTGTGAAGTTCTATATAATTTCTATCTTTACCTTGCAATGACCTCTAGACAAGTTTCCCAAATTATATGGTGATTCTAAAAAATATTGGCTTGGTCTTGCAATGTAACCAAGACATGTCATATAGTTCTTGTGATGTCATTGATATATGACTTCCAGGTCATATGATAACCTCTAGACATGACATCCATGACCATGAAATTTTATCAGGACAAGTTATCTTTTATCCTGTGAAACATACCATACATATCCCCCATGAAATGTAATGTTCTCCATGATTTATGGTAAGATTATACACCAAAATCCTAAATGTTTCGTTCAGGTATTTCAAATCCCTCTAGGAACATCAAACAAGACTTGTGACACCATTCATATATGTTAGACCTGATCATAATGTGTCTTCCAAACACTCAATTCATATCATGTGATGTCCCCTAGATAGGTCAACTGGATCATGAAATTGTCTCTAAACATGTCAAGAAGAAACTCATGATATGTTAAGCAGCCACTCAATACATTTCAAGAAGACCCTCAGGATATGTCAAATAGACAATCATGATATGTTAGGTAGACATCTCTATACATGATAACGATGTCCAGTGTATATATATTGGGTACACTCCTAGCTTAATTTAACTATGAAAAAATTGATTTCTACTATAACCAGGATATATTGGATGCCTTCCTAAGGACCAAGCTCAAATGGTAATCTAAATCAGTTTAATTCCCTTGATGTCTCTAATATCCTTTCCCATGGGGATCTAATATCCCGCAAGGGATATATCATTTTTCCTCATCTATCATTGTATTCGAATGAAAATTGAGCTATGATAACACCGATTCCTATCATAACCAGGATATATTGGACTATTTTCTAAAGCCCAATCTCCATATCATTCATCTAATTTACAAATTAACAATGAGAACAATTATTATTTCTTTAAATAGTATCTGTAATATTCCTTTCTAAAGATCAACCTCAAATAGGCATCCAACCCACTATAAGTCCCCTGAGTCTCCAAAATTCCAACAATCAGGACCCAATCCCTCCCTTGGGATTATCATTCTTCCTCGTCCTCCAGTAGATTGGGAGGGTATCTAAACTATGGCTTATCTGATTCATGAATAAATTTGGAAACCTAGGATTCCTTCCTAAGGCCCTATATCCATATAAAACATCTAAATGGACACCATATACATAATTCCCACACCAATATATATAGATATTAATCACATGCTATCCCTTATTTCTTACACCAAGGACAGCTCGTGTGGGCTAATGATTTTCAGCCTTCAAATCATTCTAATCATTAATATTCACTATACAGGGGGAAAATTAGTGTGTAATCTTCAATAAGTGTCATGATATTACAACTTCCAAATAGGGGATTCCACCTTGGGGATAGTCCTAAGGGCATGAATAAACTATGTTGACTCTAATTCCTACCATAATGAGGATATGTATAATACAACCCTGAGTTTTAATCTCAAAACTTGATGCATAATTTCCCACTAATATATGTTATTTCTAATCTACATTAATCTATATGGGTTCGACGAACTATCTGGGTATTGGTCCCTACTATAGACATGATATCCATGGCACCTTATAAAGTCTCAATACCATCCTTGAGTTAGTAATTTACTCCTCAGATAACAGTAAGATCTAGAGTTCTAGGTTATATGGATTTAAAATATAAGCAGCTACCCATTAATGGGAAATTGATGTATAACATTAGATATATATACATGTGGACCCATTAATACACCACCTTTTCCACATAGATGGCTCTAACCGTGTATCATTTCTTAGTGTAACTGACCCTGTGTCAGGAATAAGAAGAGGTTTACGAACAAATATTAAATCTATAAAGGGTCTCATAGTAGAAAAAACTCTCCCCCAAAAGGGATTGATGAGCTCAACCTCCGACCCCCTTCATCAATGTGTGTTCGAATATATCATTGGGTCTAAATCTCTAATAGACTATCTTCCTTTGGAAAGTTGGTCTATACTCACTTATGGATGTTGGAGCTATTTGGATTTTCTATATAAAATATAAATGGTAAGCCCAACATGAATGACCGCACAACCATCAAACCCCTTACAATCAATTGTTTGATACAACCAAAAATCTCTCTTTCCCGTGAAAAAAATGGTAAACCCGACCTAAAATCATCAGTTGAACATGTCTTTCACATTTCAAAAAGGATAAAATACCCAACTATAATCAAATCATTTTTTTCCTACCATTGGTCTCCTTTTC
This sequence comes from Viscum album, assembly GCA_963277665.1. Taxonomy (NCBI): domain Eukaryota; kingdom Viridiplantae; phylum Streptophyta; class Magnoliopsida; order Santalales; family Viscaceae; genus Viscum; species Viscum album. Next base: position 1,348,056,955 of record OY728153.1, on the reverse strand, counting down.
CCCTGAAATAAAAAATGGTGAACCTAAAGTAAATCTCTCAAATTACAAATTTATTGTTTTACAATAAATCCGACCATTTTTTTTCATAGACTACGAAATAAAAAATGGGGAACCCGATGGGAATATGTCCAATGACAACAATTTTCATCTGGTCTTCAATAGCTGGGGTCTCATGAAATAAGACCATCCATGATGTGAAAGGTCCATATGAGTAGAATGGATGAACCATGAAAAATAAAAGACAATTATTTTACACATACATATCTAATTTTGCAGATATCATGCATATAAGGATGCACTGGTTGGTTACATTGTACCTTATTTTTTTATTGCAGATACTACTCTCGTAAATAACATGAAACACCACGAACTGAGATCCACATAACTCGTGCCCTAAGTATGTGTGTCACATGACCTCAACATGCCTCCTTGTATGCCAGAGGTTGTTGACAAGTAGCGAGGGAGTAAAGGTTTTACAGTGGGGATACATAACCCTCATATCAGAGTCTCACCACAGATAAAATATATAAAAAACAATATTAGAATCATAATATGAAAGAGATATAATAAATTAATTCATAAGAATAAATGATTGAACAACTTAATAACAATATATAAACGCATAAGGTAATGAAATATGCATGGATTCATGCAATGACGATATACAATAGGGTATAGGGGATAAGAATATATAATCATGATATACACAAGACAAAATGAACAAAAATTCTGATCCACTAGAATCCCGAACATACACTCGGTCCTCATCTCCTATACTCTAACTATAGTTAATCATATCAATGATCTGTAATATGGTTATTTACCTTATCTATACCTACAAACAAGTAATCTATTGGGGTACAAAATGATTACTGAGTATGTTGTGAGATAGGATCCTAGTAGGCCACAACCAATTGTGTCTAGAAGTTATCTAAGCAGTGTATATAACAATAACCATCTGGAAGTATAATCAGAATTTGAAAGCAATGCTATGTAAATAACTAGCCTCCGCAGGGTTTCTTATGGAAACCTGTAGGCCCTACCTACTTCATCTCATGGACACTACAAGTGTCTGATAGGTAACTATATATATTGTAATAACATATATATATATATATAATATAGTTATATATTACATCTACCTATATAGAGTAGGAACGTGAAGACGTAAGTGGCCATATAATAGGAATACTAGGTTTTAGTTGGACCGAGACGTAACTCAGACATCCCCAACTAGGCTAAATGATCCAATAAGCTCAAGAAATATGGTAAATTCCTTAAATATCATAATGAGAAGGAGACTCAATTGTTATCACTCAATATGGTGGGTCAATCATCTAGAAAACACAAAAAACAAGGGATGTAGTGGATCTTGCAACCACCCAAATAGAGTCAATAGTGTGAGATGACATTCTCAACACCAGATGTAAGGGATCATGAATCATCATTCCGAATATAAATATTAAATTTTTTCATATCCTATACTAGAGTAATAATCATATTTCAAATAATATACATTTATAATCATATTTCTAATAACAGACATGAGGAATCACCTCTGATTTTTTATTTTAGCATTTCTGTAAATGAATTTCGTAATGTAAGAATTGATTTGTGTAGCCTTAAAACGCAATAATTCCTTCCTTTTAAATCATTAAACTAATTTAATGAAATTAAAATTGTCATGAATAATCCATTCAATTTAATCAATCCATTTAATTAACAAAAATATTCCATTTCCATTAATAGGGCTCAAGGATGCACTTAGAAAGTGATATAGTGATTAATAAAATTACCTATATGGGAATTCAATTATCCATCTTGTGATAACCACTTGGTTGGGGATTTGAAATCAATCAACATTTATATAAATAAGGATGTTCAATATACATAATCCAAGCCAAATATATTGAAGGAATTATGGGATTTTAATCAGTTAATTTTAATTGGGAAATCATGTAATCACACCCAAGGGCTATCAGTGTATGAGGTTGAAATAATAAAATTACATAAAAATGATCCCCATGAGTATAGATACGTGATTATATAAAATATGAACCACGATATAAATTTTAGGGCTACACAAGGAAAATGTCGACTCAGGAAACAATAATGATATTGTGAAAACACCAAAAGTTTTGGGAAAAAATGACACCACCTACCTTGTAGCCATTGATGACTATTTGTTTGATGGTGGAATTTGAATTTAATTACGTTGAGATAAATCGAAGAAATGGTCCACTCCCTAAAATAGGGAAAAATTTCTTACACCTAAATAGTAAAGTGGATCCAAAGATAAAAAAATAGCATGGAAGAGAAAGGTTTGGTATACATATATCTATCCAATTCCTTTAAAAGAAATTGATTCATACTTATGATGAATAAGATATCTCAATCCATAGGTCGAAGAAGATTGGAGCTCATAAAGAATGAGAAGAACCCCTCTACTTGAACAAGGAGAGGAGAAAGGAAAATATGTTAAATGGATTTAATATGGGTAGTTTGGAAATTTTTTCCTCAAAATAGGGGGCACACAGTTTCGATGCATGGTTTGGGAAAACTGTGTGGAAATATTACTCCCCTCACTGCCCAAGGAAATACCCCACATGGTTTAGGTGCATGGTTTCCCTAACTGTGTAGAAAACATAAAAGAAATCTATTTCAGAACTCTATAGTTTTCACATGGGTGTGGACCTAGGGTCACACAATTGGAGAAAAAACATGAGGCTCATGCTGCTACACTATCTCACCCCACACAATTAGTAGAGACCATGCAGGTTGGGATGCTCAATTTCTACCAATTGTGTGGCCTAGTTTATATTCCAATTTTCTAGGGTTTGGGGCTTTGGAAAATACCTCACCACCCATGTGACCTCTGAGACACCATTGGGTAACATCATTAATGGATTTTAAAGGAATTTAAACAAAAAAACGAATGATCCATACAATTTTGGAAATATAGTTCATTAAAACCATCCATCCTTAAATAAAATCATCTCAAAGTTGGACTTATGATGGTAAATATGTATAATATGTGAAGCATTTCCTCCACTGATCTCATATATCAGCTATTCTTTTACAGGTCTCATCCTGTATTTGGTTGTGCTTCCATAGTGCCACTACCAAATGAACTGAACTTCCTCAGAGTGTATTTAAACTATGATCACCAATAAAAATAGGATACTCCTGGAAAAAATAATCTAAATCCAACTCAAAATTATCAAGATGAAAGATATGTTATGGGTTTGGATAATACCAATGAAGCTATGATATATGAAATACATCATGCATTGATCGGTATCTCTATGTATGTTACAACTAGTATGACACTGGTCTAATATATTTCACAACCTCTAAGGGTCTAATTAAACTAGGTGGAAGCTTACACTACCTTTAGATATATTTATGGCCCATCCTTGGAGATTCTTTTAAGAAAAATAGATCTCCAACCTTGAACTCGAGAGGTCATCAACGTCTATTGGCATATGATTGATGTCTCGATTGAGTTTTCATCATGTACTTTCTAATATATTGGACCTACTATATAGCATCCTTCTTCAGACATGGTCTAATAATAGCTTCCCCAACCTCTATCTAACACATAGGTGTATGGAAAGGCCTAACTTATAATACTTCATAATGTGAAATCTCTATAGTAGCAAGAAAAAGGTTATTATAAGAGAACTAAAAAAGGATTATGTTTCTCCAACGAAACCCCAAAGTTAGGGACACATGCATAGAGCATGTCCTATGGTACCTGAATCATGTGCTCCATTTTTTCATAGATCTGTTGGTGATAGGATGTGATCATAAGAACCTATGTTCTAATGGAATTCTGTAACCCCCACCAGAAAAATGATGTAAAGAGAGAACATCTGTTAAAAAATATCGAACATGGAGCTCCATTAATATGTAAAAATTACCAAATGTACATCATCCCTAGATCATTTACTGATAATTTCTCTTGCACATGTAAGAAGTATTTTAAATATTTCATACAATAAATGAACACACACATTGTATCATTTATATGAGGTGATCTGGGTAAAATTGTCATGGAATCCAATGACACATCACCAGATATTCACTTAATAATAGAAAATGACTGTAGAATCCCTACCAGATGTAGATATTCTGCCTTATCATTATGGTTGGCAGAACAATGAGTTATAATGTTGATAATATCATATTTCATATGAGTCCACCAATAATGGATCCATATATCCCAATACATCATAGTGAAATTGGGATGAAATTACCATGATGATGGGTGAAATTACTACACCAACTCCTCTCTGATGTCTCATAGGACCCATACATGCTGATGGAATAATAGATTACTATGATCATCCATAGACCAACATAAATATGCATCATCATCTGAGACACTTTCTCTTTGTAAAATGACTTCAGGATCTGATAGTTTTCTCAACCTCACCCATTCCAAAATAATATTGGTCACTAGTAAGGTTGTGAGAATAGTCTAAAAATGGTCATCCATAACCTCAATGTGCATCTCTAAGAATATGTCATTGACATTCGACACACTTCTAGCCTCATGAAAAACCAGTGTCAGAGTCTTTTGGCATAGAGAATTAGCTATAACATTTCATTTACAAGGCATGTAGGTAAGATTTATATCAAATGACTATAGATACTTTACCCACCTACACTATCTGAGATTTAGATCACTCTATGTAAATATATGATTCATTCTTTTTTGACCAGTTTCTACTAAACAATTATCTAAAAGTAGATAGTTTTCCAATAATTTAGGGCATTATAAATAGTTCTTAGATTGAGGTCATGCATCATGTAATTTTGCTTTTGAGGAGTCAACTGATGGGACTTGTATGTGATGACTCGGTCATCCTGCATCAGGATAGCTCCATGCCGAATACCTTATGTGTAAACAAAACTATATAACTTATTATTTTCTCTTGTATAATCAGCATCGGTGTTGAGGTAAAGTATCCCACCAACTCTGGATGGGATTCTTCACAAGATTCCGAATATAACAAATTTCACCATTATTTTTCAATCCTATAAGCGGCACACTAAGGAATGAGAAATCCTAGATAAAGCTTTTATAATAACCATAGGGACCCAAGAAACACATTCTGTCATAGAAGTTCTAGTTATGTTCCCAGAAAACTATATCTCTCACTTTTTCTATGTCTAATGAGACTCATGATTTCATGATAATGTATCCAAAGAAGTAGAAATTGTAAATCTAGATTTCTCATTAACGTAGCTTAGTATAGAGCCAATACTCAGATAGTGAATTCACGACAATATCAGGATGATTAACATGGTCATGTCTGGTTCATGAATAAACTAATATATCTTCAACAAAGACTATAAAAAATGAACCAATATATGGGTGGAAAACTAAATTCATAATATCCATAATAATTATAGGTGCGTTCGTAAGACCGAAAGACATGACCAAGTACTCATATTGACCATACTTGCTTCTAAAAGCTATGTGATGTATGTATGATGTCTTGAAACACACATGAAGATATCATGGAATCAAATGTATCTTTGAAAACACTCTCTTTCTTCAGATATAATCAAATGGGTCATATATTCAAGGAAGTGGATACCAGTTTGTGATTGTAAGCTAGTCCAATCGTCTGTAATCCACGCAAAGCCTAAGGGTACTATACACCTTCTTAGAAAAGAGGTCTGGTGAACCCCAATGATACATGATGGGGGTGTATAAATACTTTAGCCTCTACATCCTTTAAATGATTCTTGAGATATAGATGCTTCACAGGTGCCATCGTATTAGGAGGAATGGTCGTTAGTTCTACGTTTGGCACTAGATCAATAGTGAATTCAACCTCCCACAATAGAGGTAGTCCAAATAATTCATCAATAATAACATCCCTAAAACACTCAAATATGATATGGAAAACATCGGGTCGTAACTTGTGGTTATCCAAGAAAAAACTATTGATATAATCCATCACACTACCCAACCTCCATTTCTTGGGTCCTGATCACACATCGTGAACATCCCATTCTCCCTTATAAATGTGTCTACCACATTTAGTGATGTAAACATCACCATTTGACATTATCCATAAATTTTTGATTGAAATGGAATTAACTAGTATATCATGATGAATACATTGAAACTTGTAATGTTGGGGATAAAAATATTTCCCATGAAGAGGTATATGATGTTCTCAATGAGACAGTCCTTACATTGGTGAGAACCCGCTGATCAAATGCCAAACATGGAATCATGCATCAAAATTCTATATAAGTGCTCAAACATGAGGCCTAGACACTCAATAATAGTCTCAGATATAAAAGAGTGAGACAGACCTATGTCAAATAAAGAAGATACTAATTTTGAGGCATCTAGAATTGTACCTTGAACTATAGAAGGTTTGGTGCTCTACTCCTCTGGTATAGGGTAAAATACATGTAACTAGAATGTACCATGGCCCATAGTCCCCGAATAACTACCTTGAGCAAGACCACTTAGTTAGTTCTATTAATCACGAGTCATCATACTTCTTCCTCAACCAATTCATCGTATTGAAAGGCTTGTGAAATATAATATACATGACTATCATGATACTACATAACGCACTCCTAAACATGGTGTAGTCATAGATCCACAATCACTAGGCATTGATTGGAAGGCATTCCATAATTATGGGATATGGACCATCCTTCCATTTCCTCAACATTCCACTGGATCTCATAAGTACTGAGCTTTCATGTGTCCCAACATCCCTCCCTGGTGACATTTAATAAATTTTTCCATATGAGGATCTTGACTATTTCTACCGCTATTAGAAACCTCAAAGAATCTCTTGATCCCATAAGAAGAACCAATGATTGATCTTGGCGAGGAATCACATTAATTCACATCATTATCTTCCCTCTAATTTCACTCTATAAAAATGGTTTGGTTGACTATTTCAAAAATTGTAGTCAACTTGAATACATTGAAATTAAATTGGATGGAATATACCAACCAATCCTCAAATTTATTGATAGTCATAATATCATAACACTCTATAGTATGTGTGAATTGGTATATCTTAGTAAAACGATCAGAGTATTCATAACAGATGTAGTTACCTGCTACAAGATTGTGAATTATATAGCTCTGTCATTACTCAGAGTACAGGGAAATAAAAATTAATATAAAGTAGTCTATATATCCACCTAAACCATATCTTTATGTAGATATTCTATAGTAATAACATCCCACCACTTCATGGTAGAATCATATAGCATATGTGAAGTATATTTGACCCTCAACTCTGGATGAATCTCTAGATGAATGAATATAGAAAACATGGATTGAATCTAAGAATCAACAATATGAAATCTACCATCCCCTAAACTGGTGGGATGGTGTTATTCTTGGAAAATTAGAGTGAACTATTACATACCTAGAACAAGTCAAATAAAACCATGAATAATATGTAACATATATTGAAATCCATCTCAGAATTGGGAATCAGTTCCCATAAAAGGAATAGTAAGAGGTGACATAGTCATCTATACCGAAGGGATCACATGTCTCTCATGGACACCACCTATGGAGCATGGTCATCACCGCCTTTTGGGAGTGTGGTTGGAGGATGTCATGGGGGCATGCTTCTACAATTTCCAACACAAAAATCAGTAGAGATCATAAAGATTTAAAATATTGAAGATAGAAAACTTGGACATGAACTAACCTTCCTATTGAAATGATCATTCCTCTTTTAATGCTCCAAAATCTAGGACTAGTTTGTATAAGAGACAATAACTACCCATAATAGCATAATATACTCACAATCCACCTAGTAAATAGGCCAGATTCGGGTATAGGATTTTTTTTCACAAATATAAGATGGATATTCTTACTTTAAAAGTCACACTCTTTTAATGTTATTTTTCTTTAAAATATTTATATCTATTTAAATAGTAAAATTAGATGGATTAATTTTTCCAATACATAAGGGTGCATACACCGTATGTAATTAAATATAGAATCCAATTAATGCATGTCATAACACATTCCAGATCGTGCAACTAATTTTCCTTAGCTCAATGTGATATAATTAACTACTAAAGTGGTATGCTATAACTTATTCAGGAAAACATGATTAGGTTAAGGCAGTCACTTTAAGTTTAAATAATGTTTTCTTAGCATTACAGAGAAAATTCAACACATTTCAATACATAATCAAGACACTAATAATATGAAATAGGAAAATACACACTAAAAATAAATGTGTATTGGAAAAATGCATGACATATTACTCCTATTGTGCCTATAACAAGGAATGTAATGTAATGACCTCATTTAATTATGTCTACTATTAGACACTTCATTTAAATAATACCAATAATTATAGGCTCACAAGACAATTATGTCACACAATGGTGAAGGCATATCAACCATAATACGCATAATCAATGATATCAATTTATTATCCTAGGTAATTTGGGGTTTTCCCTATACATGGGTTAACTTAATCCAACTATATGGTCATTTACAAATTCCTTTAACTTATATTCTCCTTTATAATACAAACACAGTAAGAAAACGAAAAAATAATGCTCTGAGACCACTTTTTATTGTCCCGACACAGGATCCACTTAACCCATGCCCTGAGATGGTGGGTCATATGGCCTCAAGCGCACCTCCCCATATGCCCGAGGTTTTCGACTATTAGTGGGGGTGTAAGTATGGGATAGTGGGAAGACATAACCCTCATATCATAGTGGAACAATGGATAAATAGATATAAATGGATAGTGGAATCATAATATACAACAAATATAATGAATGAGTGAGGAAATGTAAATAACTTAACAACTGCATAAAAATATCAAAAGCCACAAGGATGTTTCATATACATGTATGTGTAGAATGCTGATAAACAATAGGGGAACATAGTACTTTCATATAAAATCATTCTATAAAAAACATAAAAATAATAAAAAGGTTTATCCACTATAATTTCATTCATATGCTTGATCCTCTTCACTTATTCTCCAAACATAGGTAAAGCATATCAAATCTCTGAAGCAGCGCACTTTCCCTTACCTATACCCACTTAAAAGTAATCCACTATAGTACCAAAGACATCTTTAGTAGGGTTTGAGATAAAATCCTAGTATACCACAACAAATGTATTGTAAAAGTGATCAAAATAATGTATATAGAAACTACGCTCTGTATGTAAAATCAAAATGTAAAAAAAATCAAAATAAATAACTAGCCTCCTCAGGTCCTTTAAGGACAACTGGCATCCCTACCTATTTCAGATCATGGCCAGTATGAGTGACTGATTACTATCTATAAAAATATATATAGAAATAATATATATATATATATATTATAGTAATATATTACTTCCACCTATATGGACCTTATACATGAAGACATAAGTGGTCATATACCGAGAATACTAGGTGCTGGTTAGACCATGGCATAACTTTGAGATCCATATGTAGTCTAAACAGCCCTATAATCTCATAAAATATGTTATCTTCCTAACATATCATAATGAGTGAGAGATGACATGCTCATTACTATAGATATTGGATGTGTCTTCATGCCCACACCAGAAACATAGGACATGTTGTGTCTTGCCCACCATCCAAATAGAGTAAATGGTGTGAGATCTCATGTTCCACACCTGATGTAAGGGAGAATAAATTTTAATTCCCAATAGAACCCTTACAATAGTTATAAATCCTATATAAAAGGCATAATCATATTTATAATAAAATACATGATGCATTTCCTCTTATTCATTATATTCACAATGCAATAAAAGAATTCAATAAAATGAGAAATTATTTTTCTGGCCTTTCCACACTATAGTAATTCATTCCACTTATAACATTCATCTTATTTTTTGAAAATAAAAATATCATGAATAATACATTAAATTTAATCTAGACATTTAATTAACTAAAACATATACTTTCATTTATAAGGCACAAGGAGTCTTATAGAAGGGTTCATATTTATTTAGGCACTACATATATGGGAAACTACATTTTCAAATTTGTCCAAGCACTTAAGAGGTTCCTTGGGTTCAAAAAACATATATAAAAATTAGTAAATTTAATTTATAATCCATGAAAATGATAAGATGTTATTCCATGTATTAATTCAATTAATTTAATGGGGGTCAATCAAGCTAGTAAATCCAAGTGGTGCTCGTGTCTTGAATTGAAATACATAAATTACTATACAAAAGTCCTTAATAGTATAGGAAGGTGTGTAAATCAAATTGGAACCAATAAATACTTTTTAAGGTGATGCACGATAAAGGATTTCTCATAGAAAAAAGAAGCGGCTATGAGAACAGAAAAAAAAATTGGGTGAAAATGATGATACCACCTACCTTATTGTTGTTGATGACTCCTCGTCTAACAGAGGCCTCAAATTTATAGAAGGATGAGAGAAATTGAAGTAATTTCTCAGCTCCCTAAAAGCTGGGAAAAAGAACATTCACCTAAATAGTAAAAAATATTTGAATATTAACAAAAATTGTAAGGCTGAGGATGGTAGATCACACCTAATGACATCCAATACCTCTGATAGATCGTGATTCGAACTTTACATGAGAGAGATATCTCAATCCGTTGGTTGAAGTATATGGGATCTAATAGGAGGAGGATAAGAACCCATCCACTACAAAAAGCAGAGGGGAAAAGAAAATATGTTAAAGGATTTATTTGTGTAAATATAAACTTCACCGTCAAAATAGAGGGACAACAGTTTGTATACATGCCTTCTCTAAACCCTAAACAAAATGCACTCCACTCAATTCCCATGGTAAGAACCCGCATGGTTAGGGTGTATGGTTTCCCTAATAATTTTGAAAACCATGCAAAAAGACACTATTAAATAAATTGTAGTTTTTGTAAAATCATGCGACTGGGGTCAAAAAATTGTAGAAAATCACACAGCCCTTTCTACTCCTCTTTCATTCCCCAAATTATATGTAGAGACCATTCAGGTTGGTGGAATGATATCTACTAATAGCATGACCCAGTTTATTTTCCAGATTTTTGGGGTTCTGAAATTTGAACAAGTCCCAAAAAGCCTCATAAACAACATGACTCCATTGGGTATCATTATATTGTTATTTTAGATGAATTTAATAAAACAATTAAAGCATAATAACTCTATTAAAAGATAGTTCATTACACAATACATGATCCAAGATCATCTCTTCATGTAGTGACTGCTCAGGAAAATCATCTATGGTTATAACACATGCGTGATGCAGAATGACCTCAACCACCTAAAACTATCAAAATCTAGTGGAGAATGAATTGGTATGGGAATACCACTGACATGGTACAATCATGACCCTTGAGGCTACATGAGAGGGTCTTTAAATAATGAAACCAATTAGTTCACATCATCCGTGTAAAGTTGTAACAAAACTAGTGGCATTTGTTTCGACTACCACCTACTTTAGAATATTTTATCCCCAGAGTGAGACAATAACTGCCTTCAATATCTAATGATGGTGGATCATGTAGTCATATATGGCTCCCTTGTGGACCAGGATTCACCATAGAGGGCTCATTACAATCTCCATCACCAGCCCCATCCTGTGATTTCACCTCAGTGCCTATAGAGGCAATCACCCAACACCCTACAAACAATAATCCCCATGCATTAACAATAAGGAATACACACCCTAATCATAAATCATTAGATTATTGGGAGTGGGATCAGATATCCACCTACAATGATGAATTCCACTGACTTATTAATGTGTTATCCATTGATAAATCTCATAAACCTAGTCACTTAGAACAAAATTATGGGCATATTCTAGTATAACCCCTTGTGGAAGAATAAATCCCTCCCCCCATGCATGAATCCCATCATTATATTCCAATGGAACAAGGAGGAATGAAGTGGGACCATATCCCCACTTCAATTGAATATAAATTATGGTACCTATTTGTGACATAAAATGTACATTCTTACATTACTGTACACACTTTAGAAAAAAGACATTAGTTTCTACCAATTGCTGAAGAACTCCACAGTAATATTATAACACTAGTAAAAATACAGGGACCTGTGAATATTCCTACACCAAAAAACAAGGTAGAATAAGACTCTGATTATCAATAAAAAGTGGTTTTTTTGGAGAAATTTCACATTCATTCCCCATCCAGAGGGTTTTTTAGCAATTTATGGTAAAATAGAAGGCATTAAACTAGGTTTATACTCCTGTTCCTACTAGGGAACACCAAGTGGGAGAAAAATATTCATCGTTATAGTCTCATATTCCTATAAAAAAATAGCGTCATAGTTCAAAGGCTCGGGATTGGGTTTATATCCACACTCTGATAGGGGATCACCAAAGTGAGGGAAGAACATGCCTTAGGACATGATCATATTCCTACCAGAAAACATCATAAACATACTCTAAAGGATAAAACTAGTATCATATTCCTATTCAGGCTGGGGTCACAAAGTTAGAACGGTACATGAATTGGTATAGTCTCATATTACTCTCGAAAAAGACCAAAGGCATACTCCAAAGGATTAGGATTTGGCTAATATTCTCATTATGACTGAGGTCCACCAGGTGACACTGGTACATGCCTTGGGGTAGACTCATATTATTGATAGTGAAGCTACTTGGAATATTCCAGTAGCTCCTAGAAGCTATACTTATATCCTTATTTCCACTGAAGAATGACTGCACCAGCATCCTTGAGAGGATACATAAGGGGAGGATCATATACATTATTCCCTTTCAAAGGTCTTTTGAAATATTCTAGTGGGGGAACACATATTCAAACTGGGTTTGTATCCCCACTTCATCCATGGATGATTTTCGTAATCTTGAAACCACCCTTAGGATGGATCATATTCATTTTGACAATGAAGAATCTCCTTGGTATACTATAAGAACTTCTCATAAGTGGATTCATATCACCAAACACAAAAAAATTCAACAAATTCCAGAATATGTCCTATAGAAGGATCATATCACTGCACAACACAAATAATTAGGTTTTCATATCCCATCAACATTGGAAAATGAGGCCTATATCTATAGTCTGCCCAATTACAGTGTCTTTAAGGTTGTTTGAGACACATAATCAACAACCCATGAGTCTTAAATTTTTTTAAACAAATCATAAGGAATTTTTTACCACAATAGTCCTCTTCATGGTATTTTGGTTATGGATTTCAGGGACACTAATACTGATACCCACCATAGTCAACCTCCCCATCGTAATATCTCCCATAGACAAGGAAATCATTCCCTTACATAGAGAGCACTATATAAGGTGGTGCCCAAAAATAAGATTCCTTCACATGGAGAGATACATGTGACACCAGGGTAAACTATTTATAGTTCCAATTTAACTACTTATAACCCTTCACCGTACTTAGTACGTGACCTACAAAAACAGCCTACGTGGCTTGGTCAAGTGGAGGTGTGTATATATGATGAATATGACATTTATATTAACATATAGAGAGAGTTATCTGGAAACTACCTCCCCACCATGTTATGTCCCCTTTACACATCTGAAAATGAGATCCCAAAGTGAAAGAAAAGGAGTACATGCCTTACCAATGAAAATATATATGGCGAAACCATCGGTGTTTTAATGCTAGAAACCTCCCTTATCAAAGATATGATAGACACATCCAGACAATGAAGATAATTTATTGTCAACTAGACAAGGATACTCTCTGCATTGATCGAGACCGAAAACCATAAAATCACATTGAAAATCAATGACACCATTTCTACCACTACACCACAAATATTTATAAATTTATTACTAAAACCATGTCATGTATCCTTATTTGAGGATGGTGAATGTCTGTAACATTACAATTCACTATACCTCTATAACATCATAACCACCCAAATTTGGAATCTTATAATGTCATTGCCTATAGTAAAACAAGAGGGCAATGTAAAACATGATTTAGTTGGTCACTACAACTACATTCCTCCACTTTAATGATAGAAATACATCACAAATGGAGGTAACAGATGCCATAAGTTCTAAGAACTAGGGCCCTAAAAGAAATGGGAATGCATTTCAAACATGGAAACTAAATTCATGGTCAGCCCAGTATCTTCCCATAAAGAATGCCTCCTATCAGGGGATACCATTGATCAAAGATCATCTACCATCCCAACTACGTCATATTGAGTGATTTGTAATTGCAGCTGCTATTAAAGTCATCTAGGAGGGAATCTAGCCCAACCGGTTAGGAGAATATCTAAAACTACCTTCACCCACTGGATTATCAATCCATGAGATGTTTAAAAGTATATCAGCAATTGTTGAATACCAAACCCAACCCGATAGGATGGGGGAATTTTTATCTCAATTTATAATAATAGGTTCACCAACTCTTTAGAGGGTGCTGGGGAAATAAGTGGTGGTTCCATATAAATCCTAGATTTCTGAGTAGGGGGAATATATATCTAAATTCCCATCCCATGAGTCATCAAATCATCATTTGAAATCAGCAGATCCTCAATAAAATTATCAAAACATTCCAATTATAACCATAATATTCCCCATACCTTAGATTTTATCAACATTATAATCGTATAGAAAAACAGTCTTTACTAGTATGAGAAGTAAATATCGGATGTCAACATCCCATCCATTCCTCCCAAATAAATATGAAACTATACTATTTGGTTCCCATTTGGAAAACATGAATGAAAGATCCCTAAAGGCCACTATTTGTTGGATGAAATGGGAAGAGTGTATGACAAAATTAATCAACCCCGTTGGGGTGATAGGGAAAAAGAGCCAATATGGTAAATGGTTTCACAAATTTCCCTAATGTAGGTAGTGAAAAATCACCCTATAGAATTGAGGGTAATGAGATAACTACCATTTCTCGATAAACCTCAGTGAATTTCATCACCATCAACATAATAGATAATGTGGATGAAGACGAATATACATAGATACAGAATATGGAAAATTTACCATGAGAGGAGGGTGACCAAGAGGGACCAAATAATGATGAATTATTGTGGAACTAGAGAAGAATCCAAAAACTAGAACCTATGAATTTTGGGTTTCAAACTCTATGGTAGAACGCCACCAAAGATAATGTAAAAGAAGTGGTCATATCGAACATGTCTACCAAATGAGATGAAATTCCTTCCATGAAGGAGTAGTTGTCACAATAAAAGAATTAGATACAAAAGCTCACACAAATCAATGAGGATTTATTCATGGAAATATTACCACTGGGAAAAATATATATGGGAAGGTGAATATCCTTCAAACCAAAGATATTGAAAGAGATGATCCTCCTACAAAAGAACCATTTAATAGTCAGATTGGTTGGGGTTCTATGTAGATGGTCTACATAAATGAGGAAGTTGAAGTTGATCATGAATTCACTTCATTTTGGAAATATCCCCTCAATTCCCAGGGAGATCACTCAGTCTACATGAATATCAAGAATCAGAAGGAGGTGAAAATGGTTTCACCTTATCCATCCCCACCCTCTCCCTATAGATGGGAGATGGATCAGAAAGAAGTACCTATGAAATAATTCCATTAAGTACCTAGCTACTATAATAGAAGACATGGAAGGGTGATTCATACATATATAGAGAAAGAGAAATTCATATTCTGAATAGGTGGATGAAACTCCCCCCCCCCCAATTATATAAATCCTACCTTATCCACCTTTAATGAAATAAAAGACCCCAAAAAACATTTTAATCACTCAGTGTCATAATTTGGTCCGATTATAGAACCTTGAGATTAAGAAGAGTCAACCATGTTGTTGTTTTTTTAAGACTCTTATAGGGCCATCCACTTTTATGGTATAATTGTATTCTAGCAGGATCTGTTTCATGATGGGAAGGCCTTCATCACCAATCCCTTTAGGAATTTATTTCAAAACAAAGGTAAAAATAAATTGTGGACATGAAAAACAATATGAAATGTGAAAAATAGATGGTTTCTGACATCATATCCTTATGAAAATGTTTAACCTATTCACTTAGAATGCCACTCTCACATGAATATTTAATAGAAATTTATATTGAAGATATCAAGGATGGTATGGAGGAACCTATGATCTTAATGAAACATCGAGGAATATTTTGTAAATTTGTGGAAAATGAATAATGTTTAGAATATTTTATTCAGAAGACCCATGATAAGTCCAAGATCATGACCTTAACACATGGGAAAAGTATCCGAAAGTGAAAAACAATCACTATTTTCGAAGAAATAGTTATAAGACCTATTAAATCATCCAATCAGATCCCAATCCACCCAATACCTACTATTTAGCAATAGAAACAAAAAAAAATACCCCTTTGTGAGAAGAAAAAAGAGACCAGGTTCACCTGGGATTTGAGTAATGGATGAAAAAATTATACTCCTTTCAAAACAAAAATGTCCATGGTTATTTCCATTTAGACACGGACAATAACATGATCATGCTACCATAGCCTAGGTATCCAATTATGGTCAACCTCATCAATGGTCCTAACTACTACCCTTTCCATAGACGGTTAGGTCACAACATCTCGAATTTCATCATCTAAAATGACATCATCCAATGGATTGATGATTTTGGAAAGGCGATGTTGGATAAATCTGTCACACAGGTGACTTATATAAAAATTTCCCAGTCAATATAAGATAATGATCAAAAAAATGTTCTGTCCTAGTTTTGGAAGATGTTTGGCCACTAGATGACTCTACAAATATTATTACAAGATTTGGAAACCATAAGAAAATATCATTTCAAAACCATACCATCGACTAGGTAGGTGACATCAAATACACCTACCAAGGGTAAATGTGACCATCCAAAACCTGAAGAGATAGAAAAGTAATAGTCATATTCAGCTCTGATGCAAGCTTTTACTCTTCATGATTTATTCCCCACAACATCTAATGCATGGGAATCACACCACCAAATAGAACCATAATTATAATAATATCTCATATTTTTTTATGTTAATGTGATAGACTTTAAATAAACCTTTTCTGATGATGAATATGCATTTGAGTATGAGTTCCCCATACCTGACTAGGGAGCCGGAGGAAGCATTCATAAGAACCAAGGGTATAGGGGATAACGCGAGCATGGTATGACCCGATATCCTGGTCAAATCCAAAAATAGGATATAAATGTAGCCAGAAACCATATTAAAATCATCCATAGGGATAAAAAAACTCAAAGGGTACTTAAAACCCACCAACAGTTGCCTCGTCCCAATCATCATACACAACTGTTTGGTGGGGATTCAATTTTCTGATTATCTAAAAGAATAGGGAAGGACAACTTGCCAACCTACATTGGAAAAAGATTCTCCCTCATCCTTTGAACAAAAAATGGTTCATTTTCATAAAATGCCTCCACTATTGAGCTATATAATAAGGATAACCCCCACATTGGGAGGCACCAACCTATGTCAAAAAATTAAGGTGTTTGATGTAGTTGGAGGTTATCCTAACCATGATCACAATCCTTGATGTGATCTATCGTTAAAAATAACTCAAGGAGGAACTCTTATAATCCCTTAAAATCTCAAATTTTTTTAAGGAAAACTATCTACATCCATGTTTAATCGAGTATATATCATGCCATAAAAATTCCACGTCTCTATCTCATTCACAAATCATGATCATGAATATGCCATCCTGAAACACATTATACCCCTATATATTTCAGGTAGACTCAACAATTTTGAATGCTTAAAGTATATGATTTAAATTTTTAATAAAATCATCTTAATCCTAATGCAAATCCTCAAAATTTTGGGATATGGTGAATGAGAATTATCTTCTACAAAGACGACCATTCAATGATATGATAAAAGTTAACAAAGACTTCTAAGGAATATCAATCACAAAGCTTTGTTTGGGGATCTAACATCTAACTCCATGTTTATGGTTATTCATGAGGAAACCACATTGAATGTCCTAATTTTATGGAATTGGATTCATATCCCTATGGATGTACCTTCAATATTACATCAATTCTTAAAAACATCCATCAATGGAATGGTAATCTTACTACAGGGTGATGATCCCCCCCCCTGAGTCTTGCAAAGCGACATATGGCGAGGTTGATTTCTATAAAAGGGAGAGAAAAACCCAAGAGTGGATGATAATATATAGGTTATAGCCCTCAATATCTTGGGGATTAACCCTAGAAATCCCTGGAGTTTTCTTGACAGTGATTATGTGCTAACCATAAATATATTTGAGGTAATAGAATCAATCCATAACGTCTTAGATCTATCTGTCCCCAATGAGAGTGTAAAAGAAACTCATCTCCAGAATCTATTATCAATGTCTCTAGTAGTATGGGATGAAAATATATCTTTACACAATATACAAAATACTAATAAAGATAGTGATGCCTTCAAAATGCCTATATCATATTTAAGTGCCTCAATAAACTCAATGGTGGGAGAAGAAGAGGATGCCTCTGGAACTGACCTCCTACCCTAGAGGAAGAAATATCCCTCAGCACTGATGAGATTAAGTTGGTAAATCTGAGAATAAAATAAGACAAGTGACCTAAATTTACTTGTTCCACCAAGACAATAAAATATCAAGACATGTACATCTTATTTCTAAATAAACATCGATATTTTTTCATTTGAAATTATATATAAATTATTGAATTGGTCCCTGATGTGGATACAAAAAATCTTTTATTACTAAATGACCATAAAGACTTCAAGCAATTATCCAAGAGAATAAACCCTTCCCATTCTAGTAATGTATAGTCCGAATTTGAAAAACTGTTAAGAGCTAATTTTTTCCGAGAGGTAGAATACCCACGATGGCTCGCTAACATCATCTTTATCATTAAAAAGGATGGTAATATTAGTGTATGCATCAATTTTAGTGGCCTTGATCGACATTACACAAAGGATGATTTCACATTTCCATTCATAGCACTCATTATCGATGAAACTGTATGATTCCAAGCTCTTTCCTTCATGGATGGGTACTTAGGGTACAGTCAGATAAATATGTCACTTGAGGAAGAGGATTCCACTAGCTTCATAGTACACAAGGGGATATATTTATACCAGTAAATTCCCTTTAAAATAATGAAAATTGACACTACATATCAATGTTCTAAGAATTATATCCTTATACCCTTCTTTGGATGAATAACATAATGTTATGTCGATGACCTGGTAGGTAAATCATGTCTTCAGTGTGATCACATCACATATCTTAAACTAATCTTTGAAAAGATGAGACAACATAGAATGAATAAGAATCCAATGAAATATAATTTTTGGGTAACATCGAGGATGTTCATTATCATTGTTCTACACCACTGTGGAATCAAGGTTGAACTAAAAAATACTATTGAAATCCTATCAATGCCACCCCTCAGAATATGAAAGTGTTGATGGGGATACAAAGGAATTTCATGTACATTTAGTGTTTCCTAGACAGCCTAGCCAGAAAGCCTCTCCCATTAACCAAGATAATGAATAATGGAGTCACTTACCAATGATACGACGACTTTCAAGAATCATTTGAGAGTCTCAAGTAGTATATACTACACACACCAGTCATGATTATGCTAGTACAAGGAAATATACTAATTTTATATATTGCCTCCATGGGATGATCACAGAGCACACTCCTTAGAAAACAATGATGCACGAAATGTGAAAATTCACTACTACATCAGCCAGTCAATTATAGGTTCTGATAATTGATATTATGATATAGAGATTAACTTCCTCACACTCATATTCATGGTCAAAGAGAGAAGGTATTACATGAAGAACCATGAAGTCCACTTGGTCTCTCATATCAACATGCTAAACTACATCCTTCCTTATTCCATGACGATCAAGAATTTGGCCCAATTTGCAGTTATTCTACAATAGTATGAAATCTAGTTTGTGTCACATAAGTTCGTAAAAGGCTAGGCGCTGGCTAATTTGATTACGGTACACCTTTCCCTGAAATGTAAACTAGCGGAAATTGAACTTCTAGACGAGGAGGTTTTCTATCGTCACGAAACTCCAATGACATGGGGGAAATGTTTATATGGTACCTCCCAAATTCCTATCAGAAAGAGTCTAAATCATTTGAATCTCAATAGGGTTGTCTTATAGATTTTATTTATTTCTCCAAACAAAATAATTTTTTCCTACACATTCTCACTAATTAAAGGCTTCATGAATAATGAAGTCATGTAACAAGACCTATTTGTTGGATTCAAACCAGACTTACACCTGAAATATCCTACCATAACATGAAATGGGATTCATGACTAGGGATAATGTAGATAAACGGTGGATATTCCATTAACATAGAATAATTTAACCCTATCACCAACTATGTTAGAGTACTGATAGTGGAGTTCCATTTTGATCCCACATTACTTCATGTTCCATGATCTTAGAATTATTATGCTATCACATTTTCTAATACATCCGCAGTTGTGGATGACCCCAATAAAGTGTAAAAAATCCTTCACAACATTCACTGAAGGATGGTGTCATCAGTCACTTTCATAAACATAGAGGAAATCGATTAGTTAAAAAGTAACCCAAATAAATATGAACGGTTATCCACCCTTAGATCACTGGATACAATAATTTACTATATCCAAAATGGAACTCTCCCTGTAAAATGATCTAGAAGGGAAATTCTTTGATATCATGTGGCAATATTTACCCTTAAGGATGGGAAAATGAGCATAGATCCCTATGTAAATGAGGATTTGAGGGAATCCTCTTTAGATGATAGGAAAAACGGAGGTTATCAACATTGTCGAAGAATTCCATGAATCCTACTATGATTCTCATCAGTCTGGAACCAAGATTTCCCACTAAATCTGGAGATAAGGTTACTAATGGAAGACCATGATACATGGATATGTAGAGTTCGTCATGAAATTTGATGGATGAATAATTAATGAAAACTGAATCGAAAACCCCAAAAATTGCAACAAACAGATAATTATTCCTAGCCATTTTCTTTTTTGGGAAATGGACGTAATGGGTCCATATCCAACATTCAATGATAAGTTAATTATTTACATCTTTACTAATACCAATTTATTTACAAATAGACTAAGGAAATACCCCTAACACAAGTCAGGAAAAATAATATCATCAACTTCCTAATTTTTAATATCATCACCATTTTCAGAGGCCCTCAGACAATATTCATAGACAATTGCACCAAAATATATTCCACTGATGTAACACCCCATGATTTCATAATATGTTATCCCATTAAAGTAATTCCATATCTTTCACAACACACAACATTGAGATCGAGCACAACATAACATACCAAACTAGCCGTTCAAAAAGTAGTTATGAATAGTATAAACTACATTTTGGATCTTATATACTCTATATAATTTTATCATCCATATTATGTGTTTCTTAGACATAATATAAGAACAAATTCAATTTTTATGAAAAAAAATTATTTTTTAAAATGTAATTTTACCGCCTTTTAATGGAGAACCCTTTTTAAACCAATGTCTGACACTTTTATATATTCGGTTTAATGAAATTAAATTTTTCATTAGAAGAGGGACATAAAAATTTAGTTAGGATAAAATTTTGGTACTTTTATAATAACTTTCATAATTTGACGAATAGTGAAAAATACTATATTCTAATTGAAAACAACTTTTTTAATCAAAATATATTAAAGTGTTAATTTATAAATTCGAAAGGTTTTTAAGTATAATTAGATTATATTTTTATCATTTAATACAATTTAGGTCATTATATGTAATTTAACATTTAAATTTGACAAAAACACATATGAATCTTTTGATAGTTTTTACTCTTTAAAAAAACCGCTTTTTTGTTTTGACAATGGGAATTAATTTTAAATAAATAATTTAAACTTCAATGTTTTGAATTTGGTAAAATAGACTTTAATTTTTAATTTGTAATATTAAAATTATCTTTGGGTTAATTGTTTGTATTTTTCTAAAAACTTTCAATTTTTTATAAATAGTTAAAAGCAATGTGTTATTATTTAAAACCAACTTTTTATTTAAATAATTATTTTTTTATTTAAATTTATTTTAAGTCAAAATAGATATATAATATGTATATAAGTTCAATATAATTAATTTTAGTAATTTTATAATAAAAAATATATGTATAACATTTTATTGAACTTTTTAACCAATTTTACCCACCTTCTAGGAGCATTTACAAATTTGCATAAAACATAATTTTACTACTTATGTGAGTTGAATTTCAAAAATCCAAGGGACAATGTTGATATCAGTATGTAAAATATTTTTCAATAAGATGAGAATAATTTTTTCTGAATAGTAACTTTTGATTTTTATTTACCACGGTTACAAGTAAATATGGTAATTAAAGATATAAATGATATTATAATTACCCTAACACATGTCCTAATTATATTGGATAAGTGTATTTCGACCAAAAACAACCTTAGGAATAAAATATTATCTTTTTGGTCCACTTGAATTTGATTAGGACATTTATTATTATTTTATTTAAAGAAGAGTAAAAAGTGATTAATTCAAATTTTAATTACTGAATAATTTTTAATATAGGGTTAACCACAATATAAATTCGACTATAAATATTCATTAGAAATATATAATTATTTCCTACATAATGGTATTTTATTTATAATTTTTAGACATTAAATAATTTTATTTATTTGTGACATAATGATTATGCATTAACTACATTATTAATGAAAGAATGAAATAAATTGTATTATAAATTTTAAAATAAATATAATTTCAATGTTTTTATGACATCCACGAATTTTCTAGGTGAATATGACATTATGTGGTTGATTAAATGTGTCATTTTCTATGTAATCAAGTTGTGATGACTTTACCATAAATCGAAAACCATATAATGTAAAAATTGACATAACTTAATTTTAAAAATAAATTCTATATTATTGGTTGATATAATATTCCTAAAAATATAAGATTTGGACAAAGGGATTAAATAATATTATATATGTCATTAATGAACCACTTTAGGTTCTCTTGGAATTTTATAGTATGTTTATTAACCATATAGTTTAAGAATAAAAGAATACACAATAAATGTTAAAATATTTAACTAAGAGTTAAATATAAAAGATAAGGTTAATATGGTGACCTAAATCTATCTAAAACCTATTGGTTGAGTGTTTTTGGATCCATCCCCAACTTAATCTAGAAATAAATTATTTTTTATCCCTTATAAACAGAAATTTTGTTTATTATAAAATAATATTTCTAGCTTTTCCTAAAGAGACACTCACCTCTCTTATAAAAGTGTAATTCCCCTTATCTTAATTTCACACCTGTAAAGCCCTTTGGCTCACCCAAGACCTACCCAAATAACCTACAAACATCACTAACATCAAAATAGATTCCTTAATTTGATTAGAAAGAAAACCTAAGGAGACATTTTGGTTAACTCAAAAGGAAACACCCAAATAAGAGGTAATAATTTAACCACCGTCTTTCAAGTTCTTTTCATCTCCCACTTCCCCATTCACTGTTGTTTCCATACAAATATAATAACTCCAGTAGATCCTAAATATTGTGATGTTATTATAAATATTTTACAACAATATTTTGTATTCTATCCCTCCTTTTAATGACAAAGTCACT
This sequence comes from Viscum album, assembly GCA_963277665.1. Classification (NCBI taxonomy): domain Eukaryota; kingdom Viridiplantae; phylum Streptophyta; class Magnoliopsida; order Santalales; family Viscaceae; genus Viscum; species Viscum album. The sequence continues at coordinate 1,348,033,291 of OY728153.1, read as the reverse complement.
ATACGTGGGTACGTACGGCTTACAGTCTCCACGTCGGGGTGTAGTTTGTTATTCGAACACTTCATTATTTGGATGAGTATATTAATGAGTATAACTGATGTAAATAATAAATATAACATGTTAATTATTATTTAAATATTATATGACATCAAATTACATATGATTTCACCATCAATATAAGGATATTTTCTCTCGTTCATACGTACGGATTATCGTCTCCACAACGCGATGAGATTCATTCCAACGTTCACCATTCAACGATTATTATAAAATATATATTATTGATAAGTATGAAATATATGAAATTATTATGATACTAGATATATATATATATATATATGTATGTATTTATGTATGTACTTACATATATCTTATTCACCTACATCCGTTCAGTATGATATGAAAACGGAAACAGCGTTTCAACGTATGTACGACCTACCGTCTCCATAAACGGTGCCTTCAATTTCATATATCTATCAATTAAAAATATTTATATTATAAATATATATGATATATAAATCATTTTTTATATTATGGAAGTATTTAAATAATGATCTAAATGATACGATCAATAATAACAAGTAAAAACACGTACGATAAAGAAAGCGATTGTTACCCAAAATGTTAATTTAACAGGGAAATAATTATTAAATGGGTTGTATAAATTCATAAATGAATCATGTATGATATAATAAATATGAATATGGTTATGATATAAGTAAATAACATACTATGGTCACTATACAAGAGGTTAAAAGTACCCTCAACCAAAGGAATGTGCAAGGTAACGGTTAATTTTACAATATCATTATTATCCGAGGTTGTTTTCACGTAAGTATATACTAGGAAATATTTATTATCCATGTTTGTAATGACCTTCTAGTTCTCATTTTCTTGATAGTACAATAAGTCATTACTTTCCGTGAAGATACATCCACAAGATGCCAATGACTGACAATGAATGCAGAAGGGTTTCAAATACAAGTTTCGGATGATTTACCCTTTTAAGAAAAACCAAAATACCAACCAAAACATCACTAACAACCACTATATAATGAATGTTAATGAAACAAACAACTCATGAATTACCAAAATAGAACTAAACTATTCCACAACCCAATAAATAACCAACACAATATTAGAGTACCAAGCAGAAGAATAAACAAAGACCCAAAATAAGCCAAGACCCATTCCACGACTCCACATCGAGCTCCATACACCAAGCACCACCACAGCTCCCAAGAATCACCATGAACCACTAGTAATGAGATTCCTTACCTTTACCTGTGTCCCGAAATACAACATCTGTAGAAACACGAAAGTTCCAAAGCATGGGTGCGTATAAAACTCAGTAGGTTTTCCCTAAAGACTTCCCTACTCACGCCACTAGGATAAAAGAGTTAGCAACATTTATATAAAAACAATTATATAAAGAATTTTCTCAAAAGAAGTTTATAAATAAATATAAAAAAGTTTAAAAAACCATTCACAACCAAAGGCATTCCTAGAGAAATTGAAACCAATTTTACAGAAAGTTATTATTCCAGAAAAATAATGAAACAAGCTTAAGAACCATTTCAAAAACATTATTTTCGGGCATACCCAACCATTTTCACAAACCCATTCAACCAACCATGCATGATACCAGGAAGAGGTGAGAAAACCTAACCCTTATCCATCCCAACCATGATGTGGGAGACTTCTTACCCTTATCTAACCCAAATTCACAAGAATTCTTGATGGGGGAGAGCTTTAACCCTTATCCATCTCAACACTGATGGGGGAGACCCCTAACCCTTATCTGTACCGAATGAAATATGAATGTTTGATGGGGGAGATCCCTAACCCATATCCATCCCAACACTAATGGGGGACACATCTGACCCCTATCCATCCCACATTCCCATGAACACCCACAACCATAATTTCAAAAACCAAGTGTGTTCTACCAATTCAAACCATTTCAATGGTTAACCATTTCAATTCCAAATCATTTCAATAAAACTTATTTTTTATTGAAAACAAATTCCATCCATGTCATTTCAATGTTGAACCATTTCAATAAAACACCCTTTTTATTAAAATCCAATTTTTTATCAAACCATCTACAATTTCAGCAAATACATAATTTAAATTCAACATTTTAAAATCAACAAGACAAATCACTCTTCACAACAATTCACCAAGATTTCACAACCTCATCATAACCATAAATCATCACTAAAGAAGATTTATTCTATGATTTTCACAATCAAATCCATTCAAATAATCCAATTTGAATCTAAGTGAATCAATTCTAGAAAGAGGGGTTGAGAGTGAACCCTCCAACCTCAATGGTTTTGATGAAAACCACAACGGTCGAAGAATTCCCAAGAAAACCATGCCAATTCACCAAGGATACTCCTTAGATCTCTTCTCCTCACACAACCACGACCAAATATTGTCATATTTATCATCCAAACACTTAGATCTACCCATAATGGGCATAGATATAATAAACCGAGGGAAGTTGAGAAGAAGATATAAGTAGATCTAATAAACCGATCAAGAACGATCACATAACTCAAGAATCCTCATTCGATTCATCAAGATAAGCCTTTGGATCGCCTCCAAAATGATGGGAGACCCCTCCTTGACCTTACGATAACCAAAAACCAGAGTTAGGGCCACATAGGAGTTTAAACGAGGAATTTATAGGTAAAAACTCATGAGATCCACAATTTGAGGATCTCATTTAAGTTCCTGCACGGTTAGTTCGCATGGTTTGACAAACTGTGTGCTAACAGTGCATTAGCTACTGCCTCGATCACCCTTATCACATGGTTTTGGCAGACGGTTAGACAAACCGTGGGCCACCCGTGTGGAATCCACTGCCTCCAAGACCAACTACGCACGGTTTGGCCGCACTGTATAGACAAACCATGCACCGCCCGTGCGACTTCCTCTTTTGCCTCAAACCTCATTCCAATGTCTCAGGACACTCCCATTCGTCACCCTGAACATTATAAACATTAAAATTGTCAAGAATGTGTTACATACCAGAAATCGAGGGGTACTAAATTCTCCCTACCATTGGTCTTTTTGTCCTCGGAAAGTATAAAATCTTCAACCTACTGAAAGAGTTCCGGCCACTGCTCTTTCGTTTCCTTTTCACGTTCCCAAGTCTATTATTGAATCTGACCATGCTGCCATAAAACCCACACTAGACCGATGATTTTTTCATGGAAGACTTTCTCTTTCCTATCCACTATCCATACCGAGTTTTGTATCAATGAAGCTTCAGGCTCTAGGTCAACAAGATCTCATCAGATCACTTGGTCGGGATCAGACTGATACTTTTTCAACTGAGATACATGGAACACATTATGCACCAAACTGAACCATGGTGGTAATGGAAACTGATATTTCACCTCTCCAAACCATTCCAGTATCTCAAAAGGGAAAATGTATCTAGGAGATAACATACCCTACTTCCCGAAATGATGATGTCCAAGCCTTGGAGAGATCCTCAAGAAGACATAATCACCCAAAACGAACGACAACAGTCTTCGACGATGGTCTGCATAATATTTATGATGACTCTGATCTATCTCCATCCTATTTCTAATCACTCAGATATTCTCTCTTATCTCTTGGAAAAGTCTTGGCCCGACTAGTGACGTTTCACCCGTTTCCGCCCAGCATAGTGGAGAATGACAAGGACGCCCATAAAATGATTCAAATGGAGCCATGCGTATCGAGGCTTGATAGCTGTTATTGTATTAGAAATACACTAAGGGTATAAGCTTCTCCAATGAGCCACCAAAATCCATTACACAAGACTGCAATATATCTTCCAAAGTTTGTATCATCCACTCAGATTTCCCATCCACCTGAGGATGATTCACCATGCTCATAGTCAATTGAGTTCCAAGGGCTTGCTTTAATGATTTCAAAAAAAGAGATGTGAACCTCAAATCTCTATCTGAGACTGTAGACACTGGTACACCATGCATCTTTAGCATTTCTTGGATATATATTTTTTAATGATCTTCCACCATATGAGTTTCACGAATAGGGATGAAATGGGCTGACTTGGTAAGACTATCCACTATCACCCAAATGACATCATGTTTCCAGACCGTTCTTGGAATACATGTAACAAAATCCATTGCTATTTGATCCCATTTTCACACTAGGATAGGTAAATATTGTAACATACCAACAGGTCTCTGATGCTCTACTTCAACCTGCTGACAAGTTGAGCACCATGAGACGAACTCGGCCACATTCCTTTTTATACCTCTCCACCAAAACATCACTTTCAATATCTTATAAATCATATATGTACCTGGGTGTACATCCCATCTTGAATGGTGATAAGCATTAGAAGCTTATCCTGAAAAACCAAAGGTACAACCATGCAATTTCTGAAACACGAAACTGAACCTCCATCATGTTTCCAGCCATCAATGGTCTCCCCACCATTGAGTTTTCAACTTACAACTGGAAATTCTATATCAGATTGTTGTGCTTATTTTGTTGTCTTTACTAAATCAGGAAAAAGTGTAGATGAAAATAAAACAACAACATCACCTCGGTTTTCATATTCCACCTGCATGTTGGCTAAGACCAACATCAACTATCACTCATCTGAAGCATCTTTTGCTAACAAAACATATAACTCTCTACTCAATGCATCCGCCACTGAATTCACTTTTCCTGGTCTGTACATAAAATCAATGTCAATCATCTGGAGATACTTCATACACCTCCTTTTCCTCAGATTCAAATCTCGCTGTGAGAAAATGTGTTTCAAGCTTTTGTGATCCATAAAAAGAGTAAATTTACCACCAAAAATAAAATGTCTTCATGTTTACAAAGCATGGACGACTGAAGCCAATTACAAATCATGTGTTGGGTAATTTTTCTCATGCACCCACAAATGCATTGAGCCATAAGAAATGACATGGTCTCCTTGCATGAGAGCACAACCCAACCATGTTCCCAAAGCATCACAATAAACCACATAACCCTGTCCTGATTCAGTCATGATCAAGATGGGTGCCGATGTAAGATGAACCTTTAGTTCCTGGAAAGACTTATGTCATTCTTCTGTCAATTGGAATGGAGTATTATTCGTTTTTAGTTTTATCATTGGTGATTCTAGTCATGAGAAATCATCCAAAAAACGTCTGTAGTAACCAGTTAGACCAAGAAAACTTCGTATCTCAAACACATTCTTCGGTGGTTGCTAAGAGATAATGGATTATTTCTTTTTAGGATCCACAGAAAGTCCTTTCTCAAAAATGACATGGCCATCAAAATGTACTTACTTTATCCAAAAATCACACTTTGATAATTAGGCATACAAAATATGATCTCTCAGGATTTGTAACATTGTTTCCAGGTCCACCTCATGATCAGCCCTTGTTTTTGAATAGACCAAAATATCATCCACAAACACCACAAAAAAAGAATTCAGATATCGCTGCAATATGCGATTCATCATATCCATGAAGACTTCTGGTGCATTTGTTAGACAGAAAGGCATGACTACATATTCATAGTGGCCATATCTACTTCTGAAAGTTGTCTTTGGAATATCCTCCTTCCGAACCCGCAATTGGTGATACCCAGATTGCAAGTCAATATGGGAGAACCACTGAGCTCTCATTAATTGATCTAATAGATCATCAATACGTGGAAGTGGATATATATTCTTTATCCTATCTTGGTTATGTTTACAATAATCAATACACAACCGAAGAGTTCCATCTACCTTCTTCAAAAACAACACTGGTGCTACCCATGGAGTAGTACTTGGTCAAATTGAACCCTTTATTTCTAGCTCCTTTAACTGTACTTTCAATTCCCGTAACTCTGTTGGTGCCATCCTATAAGATGAAAGGGAAATAGGACTGGGCCTTAGAAATAGATCAATCGTAAACTCCACTTCCCTTAGAGGTGGTAACCTTGAATATTTATTGGGAAAGACATCTAGAAATTGATCCACAACAGCTAGAAAACTATTTTCCTCAATCTATTTCATTGATTCCAAAGTCAATGATGCCAGTTGGTGAGAGATCATTCCCATCATTGGTGCCAACAAGCTCTTTGATCCTTTCTTTACCATCCTCTCTCTTCTAAAGAGATGGTTGATTCCTTCCTCAGTCGTGAAACTAACCATTCTCCAATAACAGTCGGTGTGAGCCTTAATCATTGTCAACCAATCGGTACCCAAGATTACATCATAGAAATCCATGTCCAACATTGAAAAGTCCCATTTTAACTCAACTCCATCAATAGTTATAGCACATGCTCCACAGACAAAGGTTTAACGTTCTCTTCCACCAAGAGGTGTTTTCAGTTTCAAAACAGAAGCCATCATTTACATTTTTTAAATAGAGGAAGTCAATAGCACGAGACGTAATGAAGGAATGTGATGCACAATTATCAAACAACACATGCACAAGGGTATATTTCAAAATAATTGTACATATCACTATAGATGGTCATTCCTGATCATCAATAATCATCTGCTCTGCTCCGTACAATTGTTCGTCACTGCACTGTTCTCCTTTTTTCCATACTGATATTTCTCTAGTTGAGGATTCATGGTATTTCGAGAATCACCATGGTTATCTCTGTTATGCTAAAGAGACTGATTCTGTTGTCCACATGCTGTTGAAGCATGTGATTCATGTGATGCCCGAGGAGTGTCACATGCCCCTGACCTCGGTGCATTCCAACAATAGCACTGTAGGCGCCCCATATTCTTGTAATTGTGACCTCTTCTAGGTTGTGACGTATAATCTCACATTTTTTGTTCAAGAAAACCACATTGAAAACAACCTACATTGCTTTGGGGTTGTGGAGGAAGCTTCAATAATCCCGTCGTCTGGTTCTGATTTACGCTTTTACTATGGAAATATGTATCCCTTTTCCTCTTGTTCCCAATATTTGAGTTCCCACCATTTCCCATAGGTATCAACATGCCTCCTCCCATCGATCCTGAGATATCACGTTCAACAATAGTCGCTCTATTCCCCATCTCTATATAATCTGTAATACAGAGCACCATAATCATCAATCGAATCTCCGGCCTTAGCCCCAATTAGAAGATGTATTCCTTCAATGATTCACTTGCCGCATCCTCTGGTGAAAAACAGACTAAATTCATGAATTTAGCCACATACTCTATGACAGAGAGACTCTCTTATTTCAGGCTGGAGAATTTCATCATTTTATGGATTTGAATGATCGAGGATAGAATTGTTTGTTGAAAAATTCTTCAAAATCCTCCCATGTAAGGCCTTCATCCAATTTAGCAAGCACCGCTAAATCCAAGCATTTATGTGAATGATCCTCAAGCATATACGTCGCCATCGTGACCTCGAGCTCAGATGGCGTGCTGATGAAATCGAAGATATGATTCATCCTACTTAGCCACACCTCCACCTTTTCGGGTTCATCGTCACTCTAAAAGATTGGTGGATTCTGCTTCATGAACTGGATGGTATGATCCACATGCCTTGGTTCATTCCTCCAGTTCCCCGTATCCACAACATGAAAAGCCAGGACAATACTCTGAACTAACCCTTGGTTCACACGTGGTTCTGTTGAAACTACATTTTCTACAGCTTCTTCGGGTTGGTTTCGACGACGCCTACCATGTGCCATTTTCTAAACCAACAACAAAATCCTTCAATATCACTCTCTAGAAACTACTAGATTAGCATTAAAATTCCATCACATCATCTATCACAACATTGTTTTTTCAAAAAACAAACATTTTTCAAGTTCAGCCATTTTTTAAAACAATCAACATACTTTTTAAAAATCAAACCATTTTCAAAATACACCAAATACCCTGTTTTCAAAGTCTTTCACTTGAAAAAAGAATTCTATATTTTTCAAAAATTGGCACCATGCACAAAATCCTTACTCATTACTCATAATGAGATATGAAATCCTAGTGAGAAGTCATTCCTCTATAATGCATTCCATGCTCCTCTCATTGGATAAACCCATGAAAATGAGACTTCCAATATTCTAGATGTGTATCAAAAACCCTTATGTACCTAACTGCCTAGTAACTTGAGGTTAAACATAAATGAGTTAGCTACGTCCTTTTTTTCTATACATTTCAGGTTCTGAAAATCCTACTCCTGCCTAATATTTCAACCTAAGGAATATACAAGAATGAATTTCAAATCCAAGACCAATAATATCGATGACCACTTGTTAGGGATAGACCAAACTAGATGATACCATTTGTAATGACCCACCACTTCTCAATGGATTTAGAGTACAACGAGTCACTACTAGGACTTATGAGACATCCCCAATATGACAAAGGAAGGCAATAAATGACGAAGTGTTTCAATTACTATAGGGGGACAATTTACCCTTTAAAGAAAAACACAAATACCGACCAACACATCATTAACAACAACTATATGATGAATGTTAATGAAACTACCAACTCATGCATTACCAAAGGAGAACTACACTGTTCCACAACCCAATACATAATCAACACAATATCAGAGTACCAAGAAGAAGAATAAACAAAAGACCCAAAACAAGCCAAGACACATTCCATTGCTCCACACTGAGCTCCATGCACCAAGCACCACGACATCTCCCAAGAATCACCACAAACCACTAGTAATGAGATGAATTCACATTACCTGTGTCCCAGAATAAAACATCTACAAATGAACCAAAGTACCAAAGCAGGGGTGAGTATAAAATTCAGTAGGTTTTCCCCAATGACTTCCCTACTCACACCATTTGGATAGATGTGTTAACCACATTTATATAAAAATAGTTATATAAAACATTTTCTCAAAAGTAGTTTATAACCAAATACAAACAAGTTTCTAAAACCATTCAAAACCAAATGCATTCCCCAATAAATTGAAACCAATTTTCCATTAAGCTATTTTTCCAGAAAAATAACCAAACAAGCTTAAAAACCATTTCACAAAAATTCTTTTTTGGCTTACCCAACCATTTACACAAAACCAAGCAACCAGCCATGCATGATACATAGAAGAGGGGAGAATCCCTATCCCTTATCTATACCAACCATGATGGGGGATAATTCTTAACATTATCGAACCAAAATTCACATGAATTCTTGTAGGGGATATCCCTAACCCTTATCCATCCATACACTGATGGGGGAGACCCCTAACCCTTATCTTTCTTGAATGCAATATGAATGTATGATATGGGAGAGCCCTAACCCTTATCCATCCCAATGCTGATGGGGGAGACTCTTAACCCTTATTCGTCATACATGACCGTGAACACACACACCCATCATGTTAAAAACCAAGTGTGTTCAACAAATTCAAACAATTTCAATGCTTAACCATTTCAATTCCAAATCATTTCAATAAGACTCCCTTTTTATTGAAAACCAAATCCATCCACGTCATTTCAATCTCAGAATACATCAATAAAACAACCATTTTATTGAAAACCCATTTTTCATCAAACCATCTACAATTTTAGAAAATCCATAATTTAAAATCAACATTTTAAATTCATCATGCCAAATCACTTTTCACAACAATTCACCATGATTTCACAATCTCATCAAAACCATAAATCATCACTAAAGAATATTTATTCTATGCTTTTCACAATAAAATCCATTCAAATAAAACGATATGAATCTAAGACAATCATTTATAGCAAGAGGAGTTGATAATGAATCCTCCTACCTCAAAGGATTTGACGAAAACCACAATGGTCGAAGAACGCTCAAGAAAACTGAGCAGATTCGCCAAGGATATTCCATAGATATCTTCTCCCAACACTACCAAGAAAAATATCATCATATTTGGCATCCACACACTTATATCTACTCATAATGGGTGTAGATATAAGAAACTAAGAGAATAGGAGAAGTAGATCAAAGTAGATCTAAGAAACCGATCAAGAACGATCACATACTTCAAGAATCCAGCTTCAATTCGTCAAGATAAGCCATCAGATCGCATCCAGAATGATGGGAGAACCCTTTTTGAACTTAGGAGAACTGAAATCCCGAATTTAGGGCCTCTTAAGAGCATAAACGAGGCATTTAGAGGCAAAAAAATGAGTGAGATCTACAATTTAAGGATCTCATTTAAGTGCCCGCACAGTTAGTTCGCACGGTTTGACAAACCGTGCGCTAACCATGCGTTAGCTACTACCTCGTTCACCCTTATCGCATGGTTTTTACACACTGTTAGACAAACCGTGCGCCGCTCGTGTGGAAGCCACCGCCTCCAAGACCAACAACGCACGGTTTGGCCGCACGATTTAGACAAACCGTGCCCCACCCATGGAACCTCTCTTTTTTCCTCAAAAAACACATTCCATGTACTCCCAACTCTCCCATTAGTCACACATAACTTTATAACCATTAAAAGCATCAAGAAAGGGTTACATACCAGAAACCAGGGATACTACAATGTCCATGATTCATAAAATAGTTTTCAAAGGGATTCATTTGAAGGGAATTTTTTACTAAAACTTCATTTTAAATGTTTTAAATATTTTTTCTTCTAAACCATTCTCATTAATGTCCATGTTTTCAAAATGGTTTTAAGGATTTATTTATACAGACATGAATGTTTTAAAATGTTAATTGATTTCAGAATTTCTAAACTGGTATGGGAAAGTTTGATTTAAAAATATCTTTTAAATTACTTCCTTTATTAAAATGTGACTTTTAAATGATTTCATGAAAAATGGATATTTCTCTCAAAGATTTTTTCAGATCATTTTCAACATTCAAAATCCTTTCAGGGATATTATTCTTGATCGAGGTTGATTTATTATGATACAAATCTTCTATATTGCATTGAAGGTTAATTGATATGTTTGACCATGAATGTGTTATTTTTATATCATTCACAATTTATGGATAAATTATTGGCATATCGTATGCTAGTTTTAATAAAAGTATTGACTTTTTGTTAAAACCTTTTCGTATGATGAATACATTTGAATTAGTATGTGTTATTTGGAGCCCGATATAGCCCCTCGATGCATCGGTAGGTATCATGAGACATACTAGTGTCTTGGCATAAGGCCTTGACAAAATCTTATTTGTGGTCTTGGCACAAGGCCTTGACTATGTGGTTATGAAGATTGGCATTATGAATTCTATCATTATGAAATTAGCTATTGATATTACATGTGATTATTTGACTAGTAGAATATCCATACGAACAAGTAAATGGAATTATTTGATTTATCATTCCCATAGTATGCTTATTTTTAAATTTAAAAGGTTTTTGTTTTCGTTTTATACATTGACTTAAATATTTATGCTTATTTATGAATGTTTTCGCTATATTGTTATCCTTACTAAGATTCTGAGCTCACCCCTCTCTATGTTTTATGTTTTCCAGGATGCAAAGAAGTCTATTATGATTGACCTTTAGGGACAATCTAAGAGATATGAATGTTTTAAATAGATACAATGTTTTTGCTATTTTAAATTTTATAATGTAATGTAACATTCATGTGTGTAATCTATTTTTCAGGACTGATATACTAATCGGTCCTTCATGACTTGATTCCTTGTAATCTTGCCAATGTATTAAAATAATGCACCGACTCTGGGTAACTATAGTCAGGGTGTTACAGTTAGTATCAGAGGATGTTTTGTAATAACATTGGAAATAGATTTAGATAAACTCTGATTAGATAACAATACCCTAATATTGACTTTGAGGATAAGTATAGAAGAACTTCATAGAATTTTGGGAATGTAGAGAATTTATCTATTTTACAAGCAATACATCCCTGTTTATATATGAGCGGGTAGATGCGGCTCTCGCACAGATCTGAATTGGAGTGAAAACTCCGATAAGGAGTTTTGGGCTTGACCTTGGGTATCCTAGTACATGAATGTGGGCCTTGCTGCACTCTTGGTTACGAAACACCCAAGGGATATGCTTAGGAAAATTCACATTTTCATTACCACCCATTATGATGGATTTAAGAGTAAATATGTCCTCAATGAAAAAATTTTATGATTATATATTATATGCAGAATCTTTTCTATTTACGTTAGGTATTTTAAAAGTTTCGAATTTTGAATTGCGATTCATAAACTAAGCTAGTGTATGACATTGTTTCAAAATGGAGCATTGTAGAAGGAATGAGAGTTCTAGGAATACACATGATCGAATGATTATGAAGGATCACATCTTACATGGTATTAATCCAACATTTAAATGGGAAATAGCCACAGACATATTCTCATCATATGATGAAATAGAATCATGTGTTAATAAGATAAGTAAAGAATTCTCGGAGTCCTATGGCTATGAAGGTAAGTAAGAGAAGAAAAGGATGAAAGAGAGAGATATGGATAAAGGGTAGAGGGTAATGAAGGATTTTACCATATGTGATAACTGTGGAAAGAATAACCTTGGTAAATTCTTGAAGGGAATGACTGTTTTTTATATGTGTGGAGAAAAGGGACACCAAGTACGTGATTTCATGGGTATGAAAAAGGCTTCAAATGTATAATGATTCATCTGTAAGGAGTTGGGACACTACGTGAAGCAATGTAAAAATCATCAGAGTATACCCCAAATGATATTATTGGATAATAATCATGTTATGATAATACCAAAGATGGTGGGGAATTATTTGATTTCTTTTGTAGTTATTAAAGTATTGTGTCATTTGACTATTATATTAATGATGTACATGTTATTATAATTATAGAGTATAAAAGGATTGTAGTGCAGTACTATTTCATTAAGGACTTGGGATTGTGTGGAACCAAGAAATGTGACTCAATAGCAGGTTAATTGTTTTGGAAAATATATGGTTGAGAGAAATATAAACCATAATATGGTTCTGATAGTGAGGTAGTGATTTTTGAATAATATATGAATGATTTGGATAAAATATATTGGATATTCTTGACTACCTTGAAACTGATTAATGATTTTTACATTCGATCATTGTTGGAGTTTACAACATTTTTGGATAGAAAGTGTATATCAAGTATACTCTACGGAATACGAGATAATGAATGTAATCAATACGGTTTTATGGTAATTCAGGGTGTTATAGTGTTTTAAAAGAATAAATGATGAAGGTATTCACATGTTATTACATGGAAAAAAGGATTTTCATTATGTTTACCTGCCTTATAAATTATGGACTATGAGTTTCGAAAAAAAGTAATTTGGATAAGTCTAAAGGTTGGAATCGATTAAGTTTGACATTGGATACTATTGTTAAGGATAAATGATTTCTTGAGATTAATTTTTGATTGTCATAAAAAGGACAACACGGAGTTCGAGTGACAACCTGTTGTGTCTGGAAAGGCCGAGAGACATGAACCCGCAACAGAAGGGTGACAAGGGTGGATCTCCTACCACTGGCCTACATGATGTCCTGGTTTGTGTAATGTAGTTTTTTAAAATTTTCGGACAAATTAATTATAAATTTCTTTATATTTTGGACCCTATATAATTAGAAGAAATTGAATATTATTGAATGTTATTATCTTTTGGAGTGAAAGACAATTTTGTGGTACGATGTAGTTGAAGGATGAAACTCTAAATGTCAATTATATTTTCTTCCTCTTATTATAGGAATAAATTAATTCTTAAAAATTAGGGAAGGGATCTTAAAACCAAAAATTTGTAATCCTAATACCTTATGTTTCTTTGAACAAACGATATTTTAAATTATCATAGATTGATGCCTTTGAGGCCCTCAATTTCACACTTGTTTGTGATTGATGACCTCAATCACTCCCTATAAAAATTTGAGTTTTTCCTCTAATTATATGTCTTTAATTTCTGCCAATATTCTACTAATCGAGATTATAATTTGGTGGTAACTTTGTTATTCCCTTTCCCTCTTATTAATACTAAACTTTATTTACCCAATTTCCCATGTGGGTTTTTCACAAAGGTATTTTTCTAGTTTTTAACCTTTTATTTTTGAAGAACAATTTAAAATTGTGAGGATTAATTTTATTGATGGTGGGGAGAATGTAACACCCCATGATTTTATAGTACATTATCTCATTAATGTAATTTAATAGCTTGTACAACACGCAACACTGAGTTCCAGCGCACCACAACTTACCAAACTAGCCTTTCAAAAACTAGTTATGAATAATATTAACTAAATTTTGATTCTTATAAACACTATATAATTTTAACATCCAAATTATTTGTTTCTTAGACATAATATAAGTACATATGCATTTTTTCAGATAAAAGAAATATTTTTCAAAAAATGAAATTTTTCTCTCTTTTAATGGTGAACCCTTTTTAAAACCAATATTTGAAAAATTTAATCTATTTAATTTAATGAAATTAAATTTTTCATTAGAAGGAGGATATAAAAAAATTAGTTTGGATCATTTTTTGGTAATTTTCTAGTAACTTTCATATTTTGACGAATAGTGAAAAATACTATGTTTTAATTGAAAACAACTTTTTTAATCGAAATAATTTATAGTATTAAATTATGAATTTTTAAATTTTTTAAGTATAGTTAGATTATATATTTATCATTTAATATATTTTAGTTCATTACAAGTAATTTCACATTTAAATTTGGCATAAACACATGCCGATCTTTTGATAGTTTTTACTTTTTAAAAACTTTCTTTTGGGTTTTGAAAATGGGAATTAATTTTAAATTAATAAATGCAACATCTATTTTTTGAATTTGGTAAAATATACTTCATTTTTGTATTCATAATATCAAAATTATCTTTGTGTGAATATATGTTATTTTTCGGGAAACATTCAATTTTTGTTGAATAGTGAAAAACACTGAGTTATTATTTAAAACCAATATTTTATTGAAATAATTATTTATTTAATTTAAATTTAATTTAAGTCAAATTAGATATATAATACCTATGTATGTTCAATATAATTCATTGGATTCATTGCATAATAAAATTAGCTGTATAAAATTTCCTTGAGCTTTTTAAACTCTTTTACCCGCCTTCTACCGGCATTTGAAAATTTTAATAAAACAAAATTTTACCACTTCTGTGATGTGAATTTCAAAAATCCGAGAGACACGATTAAATTTAGTAAGTAAAATGTGGTTCAAAAATATGAAAATATTTTTTTTGAATAATAACTTTGGACTTTCATTTACCACTGTTAAAAGTAAATAGGGTAATTAAAGGTAACAATGATATTAAAATTATCATGACACATGTTCTAATTTAATTGGATAAGTGTATTTCGACCATAAACAACCTTCAGAATAAATTATGATCATTTAGGTCCAATTTTATTATATTAGTACATTTATTATTATTTTATTTAAAGAAGAGTGAAAAGTGTTAAATTCAAAGATTAATTCCTAAACCATTTTTAATATAGGGTTACACACAATATAAATTCGACTATAAATACACATTATGAAGATAAATATATTTAAAACATAATAGTATTTTATTTTAATTTTTATACATTAAATAATGTAATTTATTTATGACACAATAATGATGCAGTAGTTACCTTATTAATGGAAGAATCAAATATATGGTATTATAAATATTTAAATAAATATTTTTTCAAACTTTTTATGACGTCCACAAAATTTATAGGTGAATATAATATGTCAGGGTTTATTAAATTTATCTTTTTTTGAAGTAATCAAGTTTTTATGACTTTCAAGAATACCAAATACCAAATAATGTCAAAATTGACACAAATTATGTTTTAAAGAAAATACTATATTATCGGTAGATCTAATATTACTAAAAATATATGGTTTGGAAAAAGGGCTCAAATAATAATATATATGTCATTAATCAACCACTTGAGGTTCTCTTGGATTCTTAGAGTATGTTTGTTAACCATATAGTGTAAGAATACAAGATGACATGGTAAAAGATAAAATATTGAACTATGAGTTAAATCATAAAGATAAGGTTAATATGGTGACATAAACCTGTCTAAAACCTATTGGTTTAGTGGTTTTTGAACCATGACCACCTTATCCTATAAATAAATCTTTTTTAATCCATCATAAACATATAATTATTTTATTATAAAATAATATTTCAAGCTTTTCGAAAAGTGACCATCACCTCTCTTATAAAAGGGTACTTCCCATTCTCTAAATATCACACATTCAAAGCCATTTTCCCCGCCAAAACCTGAAGAAATATCCTCCAAACTTCCATCATATAATCCTAGAGTCCTTACTTTGTTAATAAATCCACCCTAATAATACCTTTTGATCAACTCAAAATGAAATACCCGAAGAAGAGATAATAATTTCACCACCCTCTTTCCAGTTCTTTTCATCTTCCACTTCCCCTATCTTTTTTTTAAATACCAAAATAATAACTCTAGTAAATAAAATATACTATGATGTTATTATAAATATGGTACAAACATATTAGTTATTCTATCCATCCCTTAAATGACAATGTCACCATTCGTGGGTAAGTACGACGTACCGTCTCCATGTCGTGGTGTGGTTTGCTATTCAAACACTTCATTATTTGGATGAGTATTATAATGAGTATAACTGATGAAAATAATAAATATAAAATGTTAATTATTATATATATATGATATACCATCCAATTACATACGATTTTACCATCAATATAATGATATTTTTGATCGTGCGTACGTACGGATTACCGTATCCATAACGCAATGAGATTCATTCCCACATTCACCATTCAACAATGATTATAAAAATATATATTATTAATAGTTATGTAATATATGACATCATAACTCTATTGTATATATATATATAAGTACTTAAATATATCTTATTCACTTACAGTTGTGCAATACGATATGAAAACGAAATCAGCGTTTATGTGTATGTACGACCTACCGTCTCCATAAACGGAGCCTTCCATTTCATATATCGATATATTATAAATATTTACATTCTAAATATATATGATATATAAATAAAGGCTTATATTCTAGAAGTATTTGAATCTTGATCTAAATGATATGATAAAAAATAACAAGTTAAAACACGTACGATAAATAAAGTGATTATTACCCAAAATGTTAATTTATTGTGGAAGTAATTATTAAATGGGTAGTATACAGTTATAAATGAATCACGTATTATATAATAAATATGAATATGGTTTGGGTATAATTTAATAACATACTATGGTCATTATAAAATAGGTTAAACCTACCATTGACCAAAAGAAAGTGCAAGGTAAGGTTTAATTTCACAATCTCATTATTTTTAGAGGTTGTTTTTAAGTAAGTATCTACTAGGACATATTTATTATACTTTTACATGTTTCATAAAAGAGATTTAAAAAGGATTATATTTATGTTAATTTTTTACTAAAATTTCATTTTAAATGTTTTAAAGATTTATTCTTCTAAACCATTCTCATTATTGTCCATGCTTTCAAAATGGTTTTAAGGATTTATTTATATGGACATGAATGTTTTAAAATGTTAATTCCTTTCCAAAGATTCAAAGTGGTATGATACAATTTGATTTGAAACTACCTTTTAAATGAATTCCTTTATAAATTATATTAATTTTAAATGATTTCATGAAAAATGGATATTTCTCTCAAAGATTTTTATTGATCTTTTTCAACTATGTCAACATCCTTTAAGGGATATTATTATTTATTGAGGTTGATTTTTTTACTATACAAATATTCCATAATTTATTTATGTTTTTGTGATATGTATGACCGTTGATGTGTTATTTTTATACAATTCATGATTTATTGATAAAGTATTGGCATATTGTATGTCAGTTTTAATAAAAATGTTTATGCTTTGTTTAAACCTTTTCATATGCGGAATGCATTTGACTTAGTATGTGATGGGTGGTGCCTTCTATAGCTCATCGATGTATCGATTGGTCCCATGAGACAAACTAGTGTCTTGAAACTAGGCCTTGAAAAAAATCTCATTTGTGGTCTTGCCACAAGGCCTTGGCTATTTGGTTATTAAGTATGGTATTATGCATTCCATCATTATTAAATTAGCTATTGATATTATATGTGTTTATTAGACTAGTATAATATCAATTTGAATAATTAAATAAAACTATTTGATTTATCTTTTCTATATTTTTCTTCAGTTTAAGCTTACAAGTCTTTTGATTTAGTTTTACACATCACCAAAAATATTTATGCTTATTTATGAATGTTTTCGCTATATTGTTATCCTTACAGAGAATCTAAGATCACCCATTTCTATGTTTTATTTTTTCCCGGATGCGAAGAAGTATATTATGTCATACCTGTAGGTATAGTCTAAGTGGTATGAATGTGGTCAATGGAGACAATGTTGTTGTTGTTTTTAATTTTATAATGTAATGTAACATTCATGTTTGTAATCTATTTTCCTAGACCTCTAAACTAATCGGTCCTTCAGGACTTGAATCCTTGTAATCATGAAAATTTATTAAAATAATTCACTGACTCTAGGTAACTATGGTTGGGGCGTTACAATGGAGTTGAATATTTTTACTCGGAGTACAATATCGAGTCGAATCACTCATCTCGCTATCATGTAGCTGAAAATGAAAAAATAGAGACCTTTAAAAAGAAACTATCAAATATACACCTGAAGATAGTGAATATTGACATGATTCCCTATATGAATAAGATCCTCCTTGCTTTATGGTCCTAATATACCACCATGCGTAGTGCTACATATGGATGTATTTATTCATTGATGTAAAGAACCAAGGTAGTGTTACCCATAGATGTTTATATTCCATCACTTCGAATTGCTATCTCCAGAAAACTCTCAGATGACAATAAATCTCAAAAGTGGTTGGATGAATTTGGGAATACAGATGAGAAAAAGGTTGCATACACAACACAACCATGATGTACATCAATAAATGATCACTCAAGCCTTCCATAAAAAAGATTGTATCTTCTTTTTCCTTCAATGGGAAATGGTATTTACTCTTTAAGTCGTAATGATATCAGGAATGAAACCAAAAAACATTGAACCCAAATGGGAATGACCTTATATAACATACAAGGTTTATCATAATGATTCTTAATCAATAACAAAGGTGGATGGGGAAAACGTGACCCCCACACCAATGTGAGGTTTCTTAAGAAATATATTTTTTAGATTTATTCTATAATTACCATCATCCTAACCTCGATATGTTTAACTATATATAATTAATCTTGGTTATATGATGTTAAACTACAAAAACTTATCCTAACCACAAGACATTAAATTGTATAGAACATGTCATGACCTTATGGAATTAAATAGTATATACATCATCCCGGTCACATGTTGTAAAAATATAAAAACTCATCCTAACAAAATGACGTTAAAAAATATGGAACATGTCCTGAAATCCATAAGATAATCTTTATTGAAGTATTCTTTGTCATAAGGCATAAAAATGCACAAACTCATCCCAACGAGATGATGATGAAATATACAGATAATTTCTTGACTTCACGACATTAAAGTACATAGGAGGTGTCCTTACTACATGATATTAAACTACACAAGAATCATAATCATCTTAATGATGCATCCCAAATGATCTAGATCTATGAGAAATAAAATTACCATGTGTGATTCACATTTACTTAGGTAATTCCTCATCCAAGAACTATCGGTGCCAGGATTCTATCCATCATAGGACATATAGTGACACTTGGATTCCCAGTACTAGGATCAGATACAATATATTCATCCTAGTCACAAAACATCAGACTAGGAAAAAATGTTCAAGACTTCTTTTCCACATCATCTTCCCTCATCCTTAATACATGATGTTAAACAAAAAGATTGTTGTTTTTTATGGATGACACTAAACTAGATGATTTAAAAAACAATGTTTTGAATGATTCCTTCCATCACATGATACATATTTATTCCCATACCTTTATTATTTGTTCTATCTACAATATTCCTCTTCTTTCACATCAAGTCACATGTGTCATTACTACAAGACATTAAACTGATTGCCCGATTTCCTCGCCACATGACATTAAACTGCACAGTTTTTCTAGAACTTTGTATGTCTTCATTCTAATCACAATGAGATTCACATGGATTCTTAGATACTATATATAATCCCAACTACTATATTATAAAAAAATCTCATTTCTTTTCCATGAACTATCTCTATGTGGTGAGAGAATCTTGTTCTATTGCTTGTTTCACACAACAAGAATAGCTCACATGATCTTATGAGTTTTTATAGGATTCTCCTCATGAAAAAGACATTTCAGTTCACGGTAGGGTTAATGGGGTCCTAGACACCTTAACTAAAAAGGAACACCACGAGTCCTTTATAGATGACATTAAAAATCATGGTTGATGTCCCTTTTGTGACGTAAAACTATATGATACCATATTCTTTTCCTGAGAGGACATCTATCCTTGGTGTTGTTCTCCTAACACAACTCCATTAGAGAACTACTTGTTACCTGATTATTATCATTAGAAGCTATCTAATGACACCTAGATCCCCAATCATCGGTCCATATACAATAATAAATGGGGACAATTCCCCTTATATATATGGGCCATACCTATGTTGAGAGTTTACCATTAAATAGATATGTGTGGATTGATGACTAACATCACTTGATAAATAGAGAAACCGAGATCTCGAGTCTTGGGCATAGCCACAATACTTACTTTTCATGTCATGAAAACCAACTCCATTCCACATGATGTTAAACTATATGATTTCTCAAGAACAATGTGTGTGTTGATTTTTGTCATCATTGGATACATAGTGACACATGGATCTCGAATCACGGGTCTATCTAAAACAATCATGGGGAATGATTCCCCCCTCAGCATATGGTTCAAACCATCATGGAGAGTTTCCCATTCAAGAACTATATATGGATTGATTTCTTTCACCACTAGACATATAGTGATGCCCATATCTCCAATCATAGGTCTATAAACAACATAAAAACATTCCCTTCCCTATATACTAGACAAACTTATGCAGGGAACATTTCATGTCTATACTACATGATGTTAATGTACATGGAAAATGTCCTAGTCACATGACATAAAAACTACACAGAAAATATGATCACACTACAGAATGTTAAAAAGTTTAGGACACACACATCACCATTCCTTATAAAAGGACCAGAAGTGAATAACCTTGATCAGTTAGATAATGGGGTTTCTTAATCATCATTAAAGCCCCAACAATCACAAATACACTTCATGTATTGAGTACCAAATTTTAGTGAAAACCTTTCATGGCCCTTGGGAATAAATAATTATGCCATTTTTTTACTAGGATCTCAATGAATAAGGGCTTATTCCTACCAAATAAAGACATCTTGGACCTGTAATAATGGATTTCAGATTCTCATAATCCTGACATAACTGTGGCCAGACTCTGCACCTGAGTGTGTTCTAGGCCATACCTAGTGTGATTGTACCATACCATTATTCATTACATGATAAAATTTACCAATGATTTTCAACATTTTCATCTACCACGCATATTGATGTTTGATTACTATTGAAACATGGTATATTAATTAGTATCTTGTATAAAATTCCCATCATATTAGGTTCATGGGCATCATGATCTTAAATTTAATGCAATTTGTTTAAATCTATAAAAATATAAAATATATAATTTAATAGTCCAAATCACAACACCCTGAAATTATAGTGATACAGACACAAAAATTTTCATGTTGAAAACCAGTAAATTTTTTCTTGAGAAGATGTCAATCCTCCGCTCACTGAACTCATCAATTCTAGAGTTTAGAAAAAATTAGATCATATATAAATAAGGCCTAAATATCATAGGACCGACTTTTTGGAAGTAGTAAAATTTGATACATGATCAGTGGACTCTCTAGAATATTAAGTAGTTAGTGTTGTATATTTTCAAATCACTTTTCTATGATGCCATCTTCATAAGGTGATGAAAAAAATTTTATGTTTCTATAAGCCTTATTTAATATTACGTTTTCAGTAAATCAATATTTTTGATTTGAGCACCTTGGGTCCCCAAAAACCTTTCATTTCCCTTGAAAAAGAAAATTAGATCTCTCTATTTGACATTTCTATTGATACATAATGTCTTTTAACTACCATCTAGAGACATATTGGCCCTATAGGAAGGGCATTCTAATCCTTGTGAGCCTATCATCCTCATGGTAGAACTCAGTAACTTAGTGTGTTCTAGGTCATTATCGATAAGATTCTCCAATACCATTATTCATTACCTAGGCACTTTGGACCATGATTTTCAATCCTCACAACCAAAATATTCATGAATAATTGACATCCTCAATGTTATTTCACTAGTTTTTACCCTTTCTCAAAGAAGGGATGAAAAAGTCCATTCCCAAACCATTTGATGTCCCACATAAGATAATTTGAAACCACATGGTGCAGGACAAAATCCCCCCTTTATAGAAACTACACTAGGGTTCCAAAACCCTTCTTGGATAGTCCTTTTTTTAAACACCAATTCATCAACCATTCATTTGATTATTTTCAAATATTTCATGGCCCCTAAAAAAGAGTTGGGATTAACACTACTTGACCATGAGTGTAATCCCTGTGGATTAATTCATATGGTTTTTGACCATAAATTAGAGAAATATCCTCTTTAGAAGAAATAAAATCCATTCATCATGAGACCTGGTGACATCATGGTTGAACCTATAAATTAGGGTGCTTTTGGGCCATCTTCATTATATAGGCCCCATTCCATGATTCATCGATTCAATATCATGGATATGTGATTTAAAAAGCCCATAATACAACTATACAGTAGGATTCTTCTTCCATAATAATTTTTCCTACTACCGTTAACGCCTAAAGAATCATTCATGACTATTCCTAAATAGGGAGGAAACCGTTATTTTACCAGTACAATAATGAATATGGTGTTATACATACCAACTAGAGGTGTCCTCTATTCATAGGAAATGATATTTGGTCATCATGAGAAATGAAAACACAATGATGGAACGAAAAACCATTGAGTGTATTTTTTGATCCCCAGTATGTCAACCACTTATGTTATACTCATCAATAAAGTCCTAAAAGCAATAATTTAAACTACATGGATTTCCATGGTCCAAAACAAATTAACCTAAACTACAATAATAGATTGTATGAGATAAAACCTCCAAATTACCAGTAACAAATGTTATGATCCAAAAGACCCTAAACTAAACAAATATAAGGTTCAAGATAAATGTCCCTAAACTGTAGCAATAGAAATTTCAAGCTAAAAGACCCCAAACATTTGAAATAGAAGGTCTGATAAAAATGAACCCAAACTACTGAAGTATAAAGCCCTAGTTAGTGGACCTTAATCTAAAATAATAGAATCCTTGAGTTAGAAGATTCTTAGTTACCATCAATAGAATGTATAAGAAATAAGACCCCAATAAAAAACAAAAAAATTGTCTACTTTAAAATAATATAAGAGATATAATGCTTTCTAGATTGAAAACCCAATAAGGGAATCCTGGGAAAAAGTTAAATGTCTACTTTCTAGATAGACACTTTCTATGATACATGAAATACTAAGCTGTCATAAATGTAAAAGACATTAAACTTGTTAGGTCAAAAACCAATAAGATGACATCTTACATAAATATCCAAGTCCATACCCATTGGGCCTTCTTATATAATAAGATAAGGAATGAAGGAATAAAATATAAAATAGAAAGGATAAAAAGTTTGTGAGGCTCATCATATGACCTTATAAAAAATCAAGTTATTCTTCATAAGTCCACTTACATTAGATAAATATAGAGAATTATAAATTCGAGACATATATTTTAATCAAAATTTTATTTTCTAAAATAAGAAAATCACAAGATCTCTATAGAGTAAATCACTGGTGAATGAGATCCCCTCCACTCCCCTATTTATAGGAAACTCTATAAAATGCCAAGGATTTCTCTATATCCCAAACATCACCCAGGACAATGATTAAAGACAAACTCTAAGAGACAAGAATGAATTTAATTTCCTCAAAAGTGATCCCTTCATTTAAAGAACATTTCTCTTGAGGGGGTGATTTTTTTTTGTGCGCAAAAAATGATCATTGAAAAACAATACCTGATTCATAGGTATTATTTTATATCAAAAAGGAAGACAAGGTGCCTAAAATATGATGATCCGATAACCGTCAGAAGATCTTATTATTGCATGTCTTTCCAAAGGTAACGATAAAGGGACATGCATAGCATATGATCTTCTTGAGATCATGCAGTGCCCCTGTGAAAAGCATAAATATTCTAGTGAAGGTACTCAAACAAGAATTGGGGATTGAGTTAGGGATTCCAAGTGACTTCCAATGAATCATGGAACTTGTCAAACATTATGCACCTAATAATCATACAACCCATTTTAATATAAATGATGAAAATATGTAAATAGTTGAAGCCTTTTGCAGGGATTGATATTCATGTGACCTGATCATACGACTAAAAAGACACCGCGAAGCCACTGGGGACCTTCCCACATTATAAAGCAAGGGCCTATTAACATGTCACCTTCGTCATGTAAAGGATCTCAAACACGTCCATTAGATTTAGTGCCTCCCCTTCGAATCCATATAAATGAAAAACGGTTGTCTATTACAATTCAAATGCATCACCACACGATCCATTATAGGTCATTTGATGAATTACATGTAAGAAGAGTACTTTTTTCGATAATGCTCACGTGAATGTTTAATATCTTCTATTCATGTAAAATAAAGAAAGAAATAAAATGGGAAAACATTGAAGTCTCTTGAAGAGTGATGATTCAATGGAAATCACACAAAAGGGGTCATATGCCCTAGGTGATCACCATTGAGCCCATAGAGTCTCCCTCAATATGTTAGCTTGAAATTTTGAATGATCCCTCGATAAGATACCTTAATCTCACAAATGACCCCAGCCAAGTCATATTAGATCATGTGAAAACCTCTCCACTGAAATCCTGATCTTTTAAAAACCATATAAATGTCTCCTTAACCCAATTTAATCTCCATGAAATGTATACATGGTCATGAAAAATCCACTTGATTGGACAAGGTCCAATACAAATGGATAATGTGGAACATTCTCATGGACACTGAATTTCATGAGATGCTATGGAAAACCCCTAGTAGGATCATGCTACGAACATGACACCAAAAACTTTCCTTGAATCCATCTGAAAACCACAATATACCATTCACACATGGTGAAATATAACCAGGGAGGGGAGGCCTATAAATCCCTCATAGTAAGGAGAAAATTTCATGATTGACCACATATAGGAGCACATTTGAGGAATTATCAGAGCTTCCACTTACATTATTGTAATGTTCTTCCACCAGGTAAAACCAATGGAACAACCCAATGGATTATGATAAAATAATAAGTACTTTTAGTGAACAGTATATATCATGAAAAGGAATTATGGAATGTAATTTGGATCAAGTGAATGAGGTCCCACCTGTCGATTTGGTCAAGTGGAACCTAAAAAATAAAAAACATAGAAAAATTGAGGACCATATGTTATTTAATATTGAATAAAGACTTACAAATATATGATAATTATGTGAAGATGGATTCACTAATATTTCTGCACTTCACATGATCAACTGAGATCATGCGAAAAAACCCGAACACGTCATTCAAGTCATGTGAAACTCCCTTAACATGCCACTTGGATCATGCGATGTCTTCTTGAAATGTTAATAATGTATCATGACACCCCCTTAGCATGCCACTAAATTCTTTTGAATATCTCCAACCGTTCCATACAAGTCATGCAATGAACTATAGACATGTCTCCCAAGAATTGTTGTAGAGACCCAATTCTTAATGTACATGGACATTACATTACTTATACAGAATACTTAACACATAACAAAAATATACACACAAGGACTGTAATAGTTTAGTGTCCTTGGATACTCGGAATATAATCTTCTAATCTTGGTGAAAGATCTTCAAAATATCCCATAAATATCTTACTATTTTTTTTCTTACCTAAAACCTTTCTTTAAATCCTGGGAAAAAGAAAACATATAAAGGGTGAGCTCCAATTCTCAGTAAAGGTATGCATGGAGAAAATATAACAATTCATATACATTTGAACATAAAAAACATGAACATAATTTTTAAACATCAAAATCTTGAAAAATGACATAAAACATGGCAGTATGTAAGGCATAGATCATAAAGAAACATTAATCATGATAAAATATCATAGAAATAAAACATGTAATTTTGGAAACAATTAAGCACATTTTATTATTTCCAGAGTAGAAAAGGCATTGGTACCAATACCATCTTAGTAGACAATGTCCGTTTCTGAATCGAGTTCACTCCTCGTTCCAGTCCTGTATCACTAAACCGGATTAACTTTCAGTTCAATCCATGTCTATCTCATGAGATATAAATCTTTACCCAATGAAATGGAGGGAGATATAGGTCCCACCCATTTCATAATGAAATCATTCTTAGTTGTTCGACAACATAAACATAAACCATTCATCAAAACCAAAAAAATAAAATGGGTTTTATATACATCATATCATCATAACATAATCCATATAAAACAAATTGATATCATTTCATCATAATAAAAGTGAAACTATATAAATCCTAGAGACATTATACTTGAAACATACACATATGAAATATTGTCATCATAGATGGAAAATGGTTTTGATAAAACATTTGAAATAAATAGTTGAAAAAAATATCGTTTATTCTTCAAAATCATTTTATTTTCAAAAAATAAAATTCAACTTTAAAAGAAAATGATTTTGTTTAAAATAATCATGAAATAATTTATAGGAATATTTATTTAAATAAGGTGTTATGAAAATGTAAAAATCCATTCATCCTGTATAAGTGAAAAAAAAATCTCATACTTTTACCTAAAAAGTCAAAAAGTACCTCGTATGGTAATCAAATGAAAGATTAATTACATATCATGTAGTAAAAGTAAAAAAATGGGTAAAAAGGACTTTAAACATACGTGAAACCATTTTTATAAGATAGGGACATGGATAAGAAATATAACCCCATTAAATACTTACGTATAAGCAATCTCGGATAAAAACTGAGATTGCAAAATTATCCCTTACCTTATGTCTGATATTCTTAGTATGTATCTGAAAATCCTCTATAATGATTTAAATAATGTCATTAACTTATTATAGAATCATATTCATTGTTATGATATCATATATGGTTCACTTATGACTTTATATTACACGTTCTTTTGTAAATTTCATGTTAAAGTAGTGTTTTGTATAAAATCGTTTCATTTATTGTACGTGTTTCAACTTATTATTCATACTTATATCATGATTTACATAATTACATAATTTAAAACATGATTTATATTGAATATATATTCATCATATAAACATATATGATATATCAATAAAAAGAATGAAATAAACCGTTCATAGAGACACTAGGTCGTACGTACTCATGAATGATGTTTTCCTTTCCTTATTGACTTGAATGGATGTAAGTAGATGAAATGTATATTTATATATATATATATACATAAATACAGTAGAATTACAATGTTACATATTCCATTATTATTCATTATATACACGTTATAATCATTATTTAATGGTTAACATGGAGAATGAATCTCATCGCATCGTGGAGATGGTAATCCGTATGTACGCACGAGCGATGATATCATTCCCATAATTATTGAAAGGAATTGGAGTGGATGATATTGTAACACCTCGACCCCAGTTAACCAGAGTCGGTGCATTATTACATAACATTGGAATGATCACAAGAAAGATAGTCTCAAAAGACCGATTAGTTTAGTAACCTTGGAAACACTAGATATATTCACAAAGTTTTACATTTCATCGTAAAATGAAAACTACAACATTATAGTCTCCATAGTCCAAACTCTTATCCCCTCATACTATCCCTGTAGGTCATTCATAAATTACTTCTTCACATCCTGGGAAAAGTAAAACATAGAAAAAGGGGTGAGATCAAATCCCCAGTAAGGAAAAAAATATAGCAGAAACTTTCATAAATAAGAATAAACATTAAAGGCAATGTATAACTAAAACAAAAGCCTTTTAAACTTGATCTTCAACATAGTATGGAAAAAATAAAATGAATTAATGCCATTTACTTATTCACATGGATATTCTACTAATCTAATAATCATATACAATATCAATATCCACTTTCATTATGATGGAATGCATAATGCCAGACTATCATAACCACATAGTCAAGCCCTCGTGCCAAGACTACAAATAAGATTTTGTCAAGGCCATGTTCCAAGACACTAGTCTGCCTCATGAGACCTACCAATGCATCGAATAGCTATAGAGGGCTCCACCCGTCACATATTAAGTCCAATGCGTTCCCATATGAAAAGGTTTAAACATAACATAAACATTTGTATTAAAACTAGCATACGAAATGTAAATAGTTCTTCCATAAACCATGAATGGTATAAAAATAACATATCCACAGTCAAACATATCACAAAACATTCAATACAGTATAGAAGTTTCGTATCATAATAAATCAACTTCAAATAAGCGTAGAATCTATCAAATAATGTTCACATAGATGAAATCAAAACTCTTTTTAGAGAAATATATCTTTTTATTTTGAAATCATTTAAGAGTCATATATTCATAAAATAAAACATTTTCCTTGAAAACAATCTTATAATATTGTAAGGGAATATTTGAAGATTTTATAATGGCGGAAAATAGCAGCACCCGCCTTATAAGTTAAAAAAACATTCATACCTTAATTTTTTCGAAAAGGATAAAAAGCACCTTGTTTAGAAAACGAAAGGATGATTCCTTTATAAACATCTTATAAAAAATTCAAACAAATGTATAAATGAATTTAACCCATATTATGTAAAATATTAAGAATGTTTTGAAATACATTTTTAAGAAACATGGATGTGGATGATAAAGAAATACCAGGAGATTATTACATATAAACAACCTCAGATAATAAAGAGATTGTGAAATAAACCCTTACCTTGTAGTTTTCCATGGTTGGGGATAGGTCAACCTCCTATATAATGGTGAAAAAATTGTTATCAAATTATACAAGAATCATATACATTAATATGATATCATATATGATATTTTAACATTGCTTTGTTAATACTATCTTAGTATTATCGTCGTATTGGGTGTTAACTTACTCGTTTTCTTTTATATGTTTTGTTACGTAAGCCATGTTTTTTATGGATAGGTTGTATCTTATTCATATCCCGAATGATATCAAGTCTTTAAAAATTATTTTTAAATCACAAAATGATAATTATACTTAAATGGATACAATGGAGAATGAATCTCATCGCGTTCGTGGAGACGGTAGTCCGTACGTACGCATGAGCGACAATATCATTCTTTTGATATTAAAATATTATATAATTGGATGGTATATCATATATATATATATAATAATTATCATGTTATACTTATTATTTACATGAATTAAAAATCATTATTATACCCATCAAAATAATAATATATTGAATAACAATTACACCATGACGTAGAGACGGTAAGCCGTACGTACGCACGTATGGTGACATGTCATTCAAATGATGGATAGAATACTGAATATGGTTGTACCATATTTATAATAATATTATATTATATAGGAGATACTGGATTCAATATTTTAGAATCAGAATAACAAAGAAAGAAGAAGTTTAAGAACAAAGGAACATGAAAAGGGGTGGTGAAAACTTTACCTCTTCTTCGGGTTCTTCCTTTTGATTTCATCAAAAGGGATCCTTAGGTTAGATTTCTGACTAAAGGAATGCCTCTAGAATAAAGTCAGGGAAGTTTAGAGAGTATTTGGGTAGAGGTTGGCCGAGCCAAATGGATTCGATGGTGTGAATTAATGAAAAGGTGGAGTGCCCTTTTATAAGAGGGGTGAGGGGCACCTTTGGAACATCTAGAAATATTATTTTATAATAAATTCATATTCGGTTTATAATGGCTCCAAAGTGGATTATTTAAAGGTTAAGGTGTGGATGAGTCGAAAACCCCTCAACCAATAGGATTTAGATAGGTTTGGGTTACTATATTAACCTTATCTTTAATTATTAACTCTTAGTTAATTAGTTTGACACTTACCATGTCACTTTGTATTTTTATATTATATAGTTAATAAACCTACAATATACCTCCAAGAGACCCCCCAAGTGGTCCATTAATGATACAACTATCATGATATAAGTCTCTTGGCCGATCATTAGATTTTTAAGAATTGAATATCAATTAATAATATAAAATTTGTTTTAAAAACTCTTTTTTGTCAGTTTTGACACTATTTGGATAAATGATTTTTGTGAAAATCATAACAGAATGATTACTTCGAAAAGTGTTAGTTAAATCATTCCTAACATGTAATAGTAACCTATAAAGTCAGTTTAATTCATAAAAAGTCTCAAATAATATTTATTAGGGTATTTATAATATCAATTATTTTAATTTATCACTATTATTGTAATTATTGCATCATCATTGGGTAATAGATAAATTAACTTATTTAATGTCTCAAAATTATAAATGATATATAATTATGTAGGAAATCTTTTTATATTTATAATTAATATTTATAATCGAATTTATCTTATGTGTACCCCTATATTAAAAATGTTGTAGTAAATAAACATTGATTTTAACTCTTTTAACTCTTATTTGAATTAAATAATAATAAATGTCCTAATCTAATCCAAGTGGACCTAAATGATAATATTTTATTCCTAATGTTGTTTTTGGTCGAGATACACTTTTCCAATCGAATTAAGACATGAGTTAGGGTAATATTAATATCATTTTTACCCTTAATTACCCTATTTACTTTTAACCGTGGTAAATAAAAGTAAAAAGTTACTATTCACCAAAAATTATTTTAATCTCATTGAACCACTTTTTACTCCTTGATATTAACCATGTCTCTCGTATTTTCTAAATTCCACTCACAGAAGTGGTAAAATTATGTTTTATGAAAAATTTAGTTTATTTAACTACCACTTAGTGGTTTCACTATTCATCAAAAAATGAAGTTTTTCAGAAAAATACCAAAAATTCACCCTAGGCTAATTTTGATATTCTGAATCCAAAAATGAATTCCATTTTGAAAAATAAAATTTATAAATTTTTAAAAAGTGGGTATTACTATTCATAACGGCTAGTTTGATTGGTTGTGGTGTGTTAGAACTCGATGTTGCATACAACACACGCTATTGCATTATTCAAAGAGAAGTGTACAGTAGAAGCTTGGGGTGTTACAGATATAATATCTCAGAGTAATTATGATGTTATAATAAACATATATAGTTATTTTTTTACACCATTCTACCCATACAAGTAAGGTGGTGGTGGAAAAATAGATTACACCACGGCGTGGAGACGGTATTCTGTACGTATGCACGCATGGTGATTTTGTTTTCCGTAGGATGGATAGAAGTTTAAATTGGGTTGTTTCATCTTTATAATAACATATCAGTATATTAGTGATACTTATATTATTAATTTATAATTGAACAACTAAATAATAATAAGTTGAAGAAGGAAGAAACTTGAAAGATTCGGTAGAAGAGATTACCTCTTCTTCGACGCACCTCTTTTAAACTTCTTTTTAAGGCACTAGAGTTGGTATTTTGAGAAGAAAAGAACCTATAGAATGTTTCTAGGTAAGTGGAGAAGAGAAATGGGAAGGTTTTGTCCAATATTTAAGGCTCAAAGTGTTGTGAAGAGGAGAGGGAGGAGGTGCCCTTTTATAAGGGAGGAGAGGGGAACCTTTGGAAACATAAGAAATATTAATTTTATAATAAATTCAAACCCCACATAAAAACCTTCCAAAATGACTTAAATAAAAATATGAGATGATTTAGGGTTGTAATAGAATCATCAAATAAAATTTCGACGTGTTAGGAAATTATTTTAAACCGTATCAATTTGATTTATCCTTATTTAATTTATTTAATCTTATTTGTGGTAATAATATTCTAAATTTTAAATTGTTATAAATAATTACTTATGTGTTGTGAATTATCCATAATTTTTTACTTTATAAAATTTAAGACCATAAAAATTTAAATTTATAATTTTTAAATATTTATGTGATTTTGAAACATTTTAATAATAGGATATTTTTATAAAATAACAATAGTGTTGATTTGGACACAAATCATTTATTTGAAATTAAATGAAGTCCAAACAGAGGATATATTCGAACAAAAATATTTAATAGATTTCTAATATGTCATCTTCATCTATAAAATTTGTGTAGAACATTAATTAGTTCATAAAATGTTTATTTTAATATTTATAAAACCATTTAATTGATATTTCCCTTAATAAAAAAATTACTACATTATTTTTGTATAATTGTTTAATACACGTATTAGTTGCATAAAAATTAAAACTAAAATACTATGATGAAGATAAATATAATAAATTTCATAATAATATTTTTACATGAATTTACCATCTTAAAATAACAACATTTAAATTGTTATATTTATTAAATTATGAATGTGACATCTTTGACATCATTTAAAATAAAATAATCTAAATGTCCTAATCGGTTTTATAAGGTCCCAAATGGTCCATATAAAGACCCTTGGATGATTATGGTATATATATACTCTACCAATAATATTTGGTCAAGTATATGGTCCTTTTGAAAGGTATTAGTATTTTAATAAAAACTATATTATTGATTTTTCACAAAATAAATAATTTCTACATCATTAATGTATACAATTTTAAAGTAATAAAATATCTATTAAAAATAAAAAATAAATTAACATGATAAATAAAAACATTTTCTGTTTGAAATTAGTATTTTTAATATAATTTATATTCTTTATAACTATATATTGAAAATAATCTAGTTATTAAAGTTTTGAGCGAGACATTTCACTTTCCTTTAATTAAACTAAATAAAAGGTCTTAATGAAATACAAGTGGGATCCATTAGATTCCACTTCGACACAAGTATTATTTAGGGTAAAATATAATCATCCAATTATATTAGGACAAGTGTTAGGGTGATTTTATAATATTATATTTACCCTAAATTACATCGATTTACCTTTAACTATGGTAAATAAATTATACCGTAGTTACTATTCATAGTGAATAAAAATAAAAAGTATCTTATTAACATAATTTGGACCTACTAATTCCGAATATGGAATCCATTTTTTCAAATTCAAATAACAGAAGTTGCAGAAATTAATTTAAAATTAATCCTGTTGTTAAGAAAATGAGTTTTAAATGTTAAAACATTGCAAAACATTGAAATGATTTTACCTATGAATTCAATGTAAAATCAATGATAATGACATAAATTATATTAAATGGTAAAAATATATTCTATTTATACATTAAACCCATTACATATTATAATTTAACCATATAAATTTTTACAATGAAAAAGTTGTTTTTAATTAAAATATAGCGTGTTTTTACTATTCATTAAAATATGAAAGTTATTAGAATAATATGAATAATTTATCCAAAGTAAATTTTTATATCATGATTCCAAAAAAGAGTTTTGTTTTGTCAAATTAAACTTATAAAAAGTCAAAAACTAGATTTAATGTGGGTGCGCGATCAAAAGGCGACAAAACTGCATTTTTTTTAAAACTACGTGTTTTACTCGAAAAATTTATTTTGTTCTTACACGGTGTTCTAGAAAATGTGTAATATGAATATTAATGTTATAAAATTCAAAATTTAGTTAATAATACTCGTAATGGCTAGTTCATAATAATATTATAACAATATATCGTTGTTTAGTGAAACCCGGTATTGCGTACTACACATGCTATCAAGGAAGGTAGCGATTGCATGTAGTGCCTGACAAGTCAAGGATGTGTATAGTGAAAGCTCCCTTTGTTGTTGCATAAAAAATTATCAAAACTTATTTTATTTATAAATTAAACAAAATCTATACTTAATGCTGTGTATAATAATTTCTACAAAATGAACTTGAAATTGTGTGTAACACAAGCCAAGAATAGTGTTGCACATACTGCAAGCTATTACCGCGTTGCATATAGAACAAGATAATTTTGGTGTAGCTTATAACACATGACACCAATGAAATTAAGAAGAATACTTCTCAAAAAATATCAGGTTGTTACAATTGTGGCGGTGCCATGACATGTCGGCCTGGTATCACGATTTAACAGACATGTTGGCCATGTCTGGTGATGTCACCAAGACAAGATATCCCAGTCATGTGGAACCATCTCAAAATTTCATCCCTGCTTGTGCGATGTTCTCCAAAAAAGTAAGGGTTGATCATACGATTCCCACCAAACCTATACTCTGTGCCTTTGAAAGTCCATAGAGCATTCCAGTTAGATAATGAGAGAGCCCCATAGATGTGTCATTCAGGTCTTGCAATGCTCTCTAGGAACATCAACCATGTTATGTGACACAATCAAGATGTTTCATATCTGATCATGTGTTGTCTTCCATACATTTTATTTAGGTCATGGGACCTCCCTTGGAAAATTTAACTAGATCATGCAATTCAATTTAGACATGTATAAAGACATTAAAGATATGTTAGGAAGTTACTCAAGACATGTCAAGAAGATAGTCTGTATTCATTAGATAGAAAATAATGAAGTTAAAGGAAGATATACCAAGACATGATAACCATATCCATTGGATATATTTTGGCATAACTCCTGGTGAAAATAACTACTAGAACTATGATTTCTGATATTACCAGGTTACGTAGGATTCCATATAATAGCTCGATATTAAATGGGATTCCCTTACAGCGTAAGATCCTCCATATCTTCGACATTCAATCCCTTGTGGACCTAATATACCATAGGGAGATATCATTATTCCTTATCAAACATTGGATTACAATGATAATAGAACTATGATAAATCTGATTCTAGCTATAAACAAGATACTTAAAACACTTTCCTAAGTCCTGAGATCCAAATATTTATTTTTATTTAAAACTAAACTATGAGAAATATGATTCATTATATAACCATGATATGTTGGATGCCTTCCTAAATCCTGAGATCAAATAATAATCCACCATACTGTGAGTTCCCCCATGTCTCTAACATTCCAATAATTAGGACATAATATCTCCAATGAGATTATCATTCTTTCTTATGCACCAGCGGATTGAGAGGTTCACAGAACAATGATGACTCAAATTCCTTCCAAAATATAGATATGTATTACACCTTAAAAAGGATCCAGCTCCTTATCAAACATCAAAAGGGTGACAACATTCTTAAGTCCCATTCCCATATGTAGTGAGCATGATTACATCTCATTCCTTTTTTCTCAAACAAATAAAGGACCATGTGGGAATAGGGATTTCCAATAGTTATATCAATCACATCAGGAATATCCACTAGCCAGGGAAGCGTTTTTGTATAAGATCTAATCAGTGGCACAATATGACCGCTTTCATATAAGGGAATCCAGCTCTGGGAATGTTTGATGGGCATAACTGAAACATGATCCCTCTGATTCATAACATAATCAAGATAAATAAGATACATCCATGAGGTTTGATCTCAATAATTTTTCATAGGTTCCCACTCATATATGTCTTTTCCTCAAGAAATTAAATTTCATGGTTTCAACAAACTATGTGGGTTTTGATTTCAGATATAGATAATATACATAGGAGACTTTATAATGGTTCAATCCCATCATTAATACATTAATATCTTCTCTATATTTCAGTAATATCTTGAGATCCTAGTTTTATGGATTCAAAATATAATGAGATATTCATTAATGGCTTTGATGATCCCAAAATCCCATCCTCTCAACCAATGTGAGTCCCTTTGCACAGTTGTGTCTGAATCCCTTAAAAATTTCCTGCCTTTAGAAAGAGGGTCCATTCTCAGTTATGGATGTGGTAATTTTTGGGAGGATCGATGGAAAATAGAAATGGTATGCCTGATACTAATGATTTCATATTCATCAAACACCCTAAAATCAACCATAAAGTGAAAAATGTATCGCTTTCCTAGGATACAAAAATGATGAACCTGATGTGAAATCATATATCTAAAGCATCTCATCCATAGGTTAAAAATGATAGAATCCCTTTTTTCATTGAACATTCATATTCCTTTCATCAATCATTTTCCCACAAAACACATATAAATAACCCAATCCCCATCATAGAAAGCCCAAACAAAGTATATAAGCTGTATGTAGAAAAATAATGAAACATTGTGCAATCCTCTGATGTCCATCCCAGTAACACTACAAGATCCATGATAAAAAAACAAAAGTATTTTATGGATGAATCTTTCCCTCAACATGATCCCTAATCTGGAATTCTATACACACATCCATATTTTCATAGAGGATGCGAGAAATAATACCAAGTATGACACTACCAATGCATCGTTAACATGATTTTACAAGTACAATAGTTGTATACCATGAAAAATATAAAAGTTCAAGAAAGTATTCACAATCATATTCCAAGAACTCTTAAACAAGACAATCTACCTTAAGCCCTAGTCATACCTGCCTCGGCCCTATTCTAGAATGATGATATGAATAGACTTCAAATTTGTAGTTATCCTCAAGGATAATAATAATATTCATGTAGTTACAAGGTTGTCAATCTAGGTTGGGAAACTTTTTAATTTCATCCTATCACCATCAAGGGTCATGACACAAGACCATCATATCTAGTCTATGACTAGGGTTTGGCAACATGGACATCACACCCCACAGCTGTTACCTCGGGTTTTTTCATAAGTATGTTATCCCTCTAGACTATGTTTAGGTCCATAATTTCCAACATCACATTCTAGGACACTCCCAATATAATGGATAATCATACTACAATAGTCCACCTATTCTATGAAGTAGTAGAAATTCCTCCAATGTAATGATAATCACACCTAAAAAGGTAAATAATATATATAGAGAATATAACACATCATCATGAGAGGAAGTATAAACATACAAACACATGTGATCAATATAAAACATGACCCAACAAGATACATAGTCACACACTGGGAATCAAGCATCATATATAGGTCTCACTATAAATACATGCACACACATGTGATCAAAATCAAATAGAGTCATTAAAGCTATGCCAACCTAAGAATCATATCAAGGAAACAAGGTTATACAATCATTATCAATGATAAATAACATTCTACCTCAATCTCATTGATGATAAAATATGATACCCATCAAGAGAATATACATGATTCATACGCATGCATCAATCATATCAATCCTGAACACCAAGGATTTCACGATTTGATCCCAACTCAGCCAAAACAAGGTTATAGAATGATATTCATGAGTTTTTTAAGCTAATGGAAAATTTTCTACACCATCATACATCACTAGATCCACCAATGATGCTAGATCTAAGATTGATCAAAGGATATTATACTAAAGAACTTGATCCACCACTGATCTATAAATGATTTAATAATTCATCACTATATAGATTTAGAATCCATAAATCCAGTCATGACATGCCTGATATATGATTTAGCATAAGGGGAAAAGGATATATAAAGAAGAAATATAAACAATGAAGGATTATTGTCACATAACTTAATTCCCCATTGGCCAAAACACACAGATCCACCAAAATTAGGCTTTGAAGGGAATGCAATCTCTTAGAGAAGAATGTGGAGTATCTATGTTATATAGGATCATAATTTAATATAATTATGGTTTAATTTGGAAGAGTTAAATAAATTTATCAGTTTTTTTATCACTAGTTATCATAGATATGGTTTGGTATCATTGATAGAAGAATTGTGGGCCAAATCTTTGAGGATTGTTCTTTCACAGGACACCCATATGGTTTGATTGCATAGTTTATCAAACTATACTCTAAATATTATATTTTCAACTAGAATGAGTGTCTTGATTTATGTAGAGGCCACATAGTTTAATACACTATGAAAATTAATCATTCTTGGTTTCATGGTCACCCATGGAAATGTCTCATAATTAGAAAACCATGCACCATATTCATGCTTAACCCTTAGTGTATCTACAATAAGTACCACCATTTTTTGGTGAATCCATACAGTTTGGGTAAACCATGATCTAACCATGAACCATTAAAATATCCTAAAAAATATCCAAAATCAAACCAGAATTTTCTTAATTCATCCCAAAAATATAATAATTAAAGAAAATAATAAAGGCTAAAATTAAATAATAACACATATGAAAAATCTCAGTCCATTAAAATATCACACTCTAAAGGATTCTCATACCTGACAAGTGCTTGTAGGAATATATCTCAAACAACTCAGGCCACTGATCAAGAATATCATATTCTTGCTCCCATGATTCTTCATGAATCCTTATGTTCCCCCATAAGATATAGATAAGTGGAAATTGATTACCCAACAATACCTTCTCACTATGGTCTATTATCTAGAGTGGGAATTCCATATATTATGCATTAGGTTATAGCTTATAATCAACTAGCCAATCCTAAGGATATGATTAGGAATGTACTTCCAGAGTTGAGACACATGAAACACTTCATGTATAACTTGTTTGTAAGTAGGAATGTTCATACAGTAATCCAGCATCCCGTTACAGTCGAAAATATCAAATGGTTCAACAAATCATGGTGATTTCATTCATCGTTTATGTAAATGTTGATTACCTATCCATGGAGTAACCCACAAGAAAAATCTATTAAAAATGAAAAACTCCAAAGGTCACTTCCTACTCTGAATAGTGATAAAACATTTCCTGATCAGTGACACTATCTCAAAGGACTCTTATACCATGATGAGCCTCAAAATAGCTGACTCCCCAGACTCATTCAAAGGTAGTTGTAAACAGAATACTCAACTATAGGGATACTAAAAAGGATCCATCTAAATCAAAGATTGGAATTAATTTTTTTTTGGATAACTCTAAAAGGTAAGGTTATCATCCAAAGTTCCACTGAAATTGAATATGCTTGCCCACAATATATCTTCTAATATCCATATCATCCTCTCTGATTTAATATCAATATATAGATGATATTTTGTACTCAGTTTAAGTTGAGTACATAAATTCGTCTATAATACCTACAAAAACTGTGATGTGGAACATACATCTCTGTTAGATATAATGCTTGAGGGAACATCGTGCATGCATACAATCTTCTATACACATATCATCCCCAAAACATCCATGGAATGAGTCTCATGGATTGTAAAATAATGAAAAATAGTCTTCATCTGATCAACTATAACAAAAAATGCACCATGATTACATAGGGTTTAGGGTACCCCAATCATGAAGTCCATCACCAAGGAATACCACATATAAATTGGTAAACAATTGGATAAAAAATCGATCATGAAGCTGATGCTCAAACTTGACCCTATGGTTGGAAAGGTATAATTTAAAAAACTAGGGATGGACCTCTTTAAAGTAGGACACCAGAACTAATGTAAGATATCAATGTATATATTCCTAGACCCAAGATGCACTTACCATTTTGAAGAATGAAATTTTCTCATTAGATCCTCTCTTATAGAGGATGCATTTAAACAATTTACATATATTATGATCATTCTATCATCATCTATTGACCATCATAAGATTGGGTGACTACTTTCCAATTATCACCGCATCGTTGCACACTCAGTATCCAAATCTTGGACTTTTTTCATTCGAACCACTAATGAAGGCATGATGACTAAATGAGTACATGAATTGAATAAATGTAACTATAATGAATCCATAAGATATTATTCCATCAAAATCATCATATTTCATTACTTTTGTGGTAACCTATCACTTAGATTCTACACCTCTAGTG
Organism: Viscum album; assembly: GCA_963277665.1. Lineage (NCBI taxonomy): Eukaryota > Viridiplantae > Streptophyta > Magnoliopsida > Santalales > Viscaceae > Viscum > Viscum album. Next base: position 1,347,993,450 of record OY728153.1, on the reverse strand, counting down.
TTTTATTACTTAGAGCTTCAAAAAATACATTCCCCTTTCCTAGATCATATGCCATCTTGAAGTTGAACGTATGAAGATTCCAAAAAACACTACCACTAATTCAAATACCTCCAAGAGAATATTTATTTTAGGATCCAATTGTCAATTTAAATAATTAACCTCTCACTCAAGAGATAATATCACCAACACTTTAGGGTGAGACCCACAACTTCCAACTCTAATTCATGCATCTGGCAGTTTCTCTCATAGGGTCAAAACTAACATTAACCATAAGAAACTAAATTATCCCTTTGAATAAGAAAATACTAACCCAACACCTAAGGCATCACAACATACTTCATATCCAATCCAAGGATTTGGAATTTTAAAACTGGTGTTGTCATCAATATCATTTTCTGCTTAAACAAAACCTCCCTACACAAGTCATCCCATTAAAACATTACCCATTTCATGGAAATCCCTTTCATTGGGTAAAATATGTGTTAGATGTTATAAATTAACCATCAATATTATCCATCCATCCAATGGATGATTCTAATCTCAAAACTATTCCTAGGGAGATCCCATAATATCACCTCTTCCACCCTTTCCAGGTCCATTGAGATTCATGATTGAGAGATCACATTTCAAAGAAACGTTTTCTCTCATATCTAGATGTTTAACATTGAAAATATTGACATAAAGATGATGTGCTAAGAGTATACTAAAAAATTCGAAAGGTTTCTGGTATGTAGCCTAGAATTCCATGAATATATGAGGATACCATCAGTAAAGACCATAATGAAAGAGTTAAGATATGGGTGGAAGATCTTGTTCCGATGATTCAGGAACACTACTGAGGAATTATTACACACATAATTCATGAATAAATACATATAAAATTGATATCTAACCTTGAATTATTTTTTATAATGATCCTCATCTTTGAATAAAAAATGATGGGTTCATGAATGAAGATCAATCTTGGAGAACCACATAGATCCACATAACTAATTAAATAGACTATTAGTTCTTGCTAAAGGATACCCATTCTTCTATATATCAGATAGTAGGATAGTAGTTTCAACCTAATGTTATAATTTAATTTTCTATGAATGAACTTGACTATTATGAAGGGACTAATAGGGGAACTAGAGATTAATTTCTCCCATACATCAGTATGAATTTGGGTGGACCTATTCCTACAGTAGTTAATGTCTCCTATGGTAATGGTAAATGGAAGACACTGGAAATGTGGTAGGGTGGATGATAGTTGTTTTAGCAGAGCTTTCCTTCTTCTTTCCCCTCAGGAGGAGTTCCATAATGATTCGACTGTGGGATGCCTATAAATTTCCAAAAGTTCTACCCAACACCTCAAAGAATGTTTCGCTACTGTTTCATGATGGGGAATCTATAGAAACACATAAAGAAATTCTTAGTTTGATTAAACCCTTTGTCTCCAGGTCATCAAGATGATTCTTAGGCACTCTCAACTCATTTAATTCTATATAACACAGATGATCCAAAATAAACTAGCATCACAGAATAAGGTATATCTCAAACTCTACATATCCTTCTAGAGGAAGAATAAATAACTCATCTGTAATGACATCCAAATTGAGATCTAAAACTAGAGGAAGGGAAGAGGACCCTATAACTAGTTCTACTTCATAAAAAAATCCTTCTACTGAAGCAATTATTAAACAAAAATATTTAAAATTTTGTCACACTCTATTGGATTAAATTTCCCACTCACTAGTAACAATAAATTTCTCTCTCATAGGTGAAATAAATAATACCATCCTTCGATAACTATTGATTTTAGCAGGAATGATTTTCACACAAATAATCCCAAATAACACTTCCAAACTAGTAATTTAATGGATCACAAAATACCAAATATGTCTATAGACAATAGAAAATAATATTTACTCTTTACATATATAGATATGATAAACTATCTTCCACATGGTTGTGTAGAGAGAATGAAATTCAAAATTAAACATAATTAAAAAGTCGAGACCAGAAATAACATGAAAAATATTAAACAATTAGAAACACCAGTGTTGAAATGTGGATAACAAATAGAAGAGGTGATCAAGAAAACAAATAAAAACTTCAATGGTCCCTATCCACTATGAGCCAAAACCTGGTCCATCACATACACTATGTCTTCCTCAACTCAATATACCAGACCTTTATGTGTATGCATCACATGAATCAAAATAATCTATGAAATCTAAATCCATTAATGAAAACCCCATATAGATCCATCGGTCATGACCCTCACATGAAAAGTAACTCCATCGAATTCTGACATAAAATATCTAGATATAAAATTCTATGGATACCCCATCATGAAACACCACCAAAACTTTCTTTGAGTTGTTGGGTAGAACTTTTGGGAATGTCTTGGATTCCCACAGTCGAATCATTATGGAACTACTTTTGACGGGAAAGAAGGACAATTATACTATACCAACCAGCTTCCACCGACCACATTTCCACTGTCTTCCATTTACCATTACAAAAAGATACACTCACTACGGTAGGAGTAGGTCCACCCAAATTCATACAGATGGATGGGAACAATTAACCTCTAGATCCTCTATTATTACCTTCATAATAGTCAAGGAATTGCATAGAAAATTAAATTATATCATTAGGTTGAAACTCCTAACCTACTGTGTGATATACAGAAGAATACTAATCTAGAACATCCTAGTATTTAAGGCTTTGTTTCCTATGAATAAGGTAGAACAATGAATATTTTTTCTAAAACTACTGGTGTATATAAACACTGTCATAGTGAAACCCTTTTACTTCTTTATCAAGTATGTTTTCACCCTTATATTTTGTTTCTTTATTCAATGGATGAGTAATGATAAAAAAAATTAAAGGATACCTGTAATGGTGAAGTCATGTATTTTTTGTAATTTCATCTTAAACAAGAATTTTCGTCTATTGAATGGGAAATTACATGTCGTGTAATTTGAGTACACACCGTGAAAATACTATCAGAAAGAATCAATTAACTAGATATTGGGCTTGAAATATTTAAAATTTTTGTAATAGGTTTACATCATGTAATAGAAATTATATGATTTTTTAAAAATAGGGGATTTATTTCTCAACTATTCAAGCATTAATAATTGAATTATGTGTAATGGGATTTCACACAGTGTAAATGGTTCATGTTGTGGTTTTAGTGTGGTTTATGGCTAGTAATTATTTCATTCCACTTAAGGACTTACCTCTATCAACTTGGATATTAACCTAGGTGATTTTGGGTGACACCTTCCATTTTAGATCGATTAGTTCAACGATTGATTACTGTTGTAGTTTGGTTGATAATTCATAGGTACGTACTCTTTATGGTTATTCATTGACATTGGTTATGGAAATGGTTTTGGAAATATTTGTGTTTGTATTGGTGAGATGATAGAATTTTAAAATTATCATTTTCAGTTTCTTGTCATGAATTCTTTTTGGGAGGCCATTCTCTTGGTTTCCAATCACTATTTTCGAATTCAGCACGGTTTCTACCATGATTAGGTAGGTGTTTCAATATAGTGGGTTTATTTGATGAATTAAATGTTTTTATTGATAAATTTTATTGACTTGTTATTTGATTAGAAGTGATATGCAGTTACAAATGATTTCAAGGAAAATGATTTTTTTTTTCAAAAAGTTTTTTTACTTTAAAAATGAATTTTATTGATTTGAATATGTATTTTAAAACATCAAAGAATATCTTCTAGGATTTGAAAATGTTTTATGAAATTTTGGTAATGGGTTGGTAGTAAGATTTGGAAAAATTATCATTGTGGAAATTGGTTGTTTCGATAAAGAGACACAATTAGGATTAGTGTGTGAATGATATCACTATGAGAAAACATTTTTTGATATTGATTGGCATGACTTGATATTGGTTTGGATATCGACTGGTTGGACTTGATATTTATGGGATCCAATATTTTTCATATTTATGTTTTTCTATTTAGTGTCTAGTACAATGTGTCCCAAAGGATAAATCCCAATATGTGCGGTTATTTTTCTTTTATTCTTACTTATTGCATGATTATTATTATCATGGATTATATCTAAAAGGTTGTTAAATGAGTTTATTTCACATTAATTTACAAGATAGGTTGTTTTAGTGTTATTTTTTTTTTACAATTTTACCTCTTTTTTATAGATATACTTTAATTTTTTATCACTTGTACTTGTAATATGTTTTTCTGAGAATTTGAAAAGATTTTATGAAAACCAAAGGAATAAAAAGGGAAATTATTTTTTAATGGTTTGGATAAAGGAAAAATATTTGTAAAACTATATTATTTTAAAATTTATAATTATTACATTTTTGATATTAGATCTTCTATATAAACTATGTTAGTATCCTAATAGGTTTTTAATCACACGCTACTTGTGAATTTGGGTGTTTGTAGATATTGTATTGCAGGATTCAGGTAAAGGGAAGTGCATCATATAGCACATTAGCTTCTCTGGTTCCTACAATATTCAATTCAGGTTGGTATGGAGGTGACTTCTGGTCACATAGGTATTTTAATTACATTATAGTTTAGCCTATTTTTTGTCTTGGATTGTATGTGGTTGTGGTATCTCATCTGTTTCAGCTTTGTACTTTAGTTTCACGTCTTGTTTTCCAGATATTCAATACTACTTTCAACTATCCCGTTTCTCCTATAATACATGATAGGGTAGTTCATGTTCCTTTTCTAATTGACATGGGTTGGTTCATTACAATTTGGTGTCAAAGGGATGATTAACCCGAACTCTATTAGAACTACCTAAGTTTGGTTCCTTTTCTATGTTAGATAGGAGTTACAACCATAAGAATTATGATAGTAGCTATAGAAAAGGGTCCCAAACAACTCACTTTCATGGATGCAATCATGTTACAAAGGGTGATCAAGGTCTTTTACTAGGTTTAAGAAGTGAATTTTGAGGTTATATAAAATAACTATATGGAAATTTTATTTAAATTAACATATTACTTCTTTAGTAAGGTCTCTAAAGGATGGTTTAAATTCTTACTATTTTAAAGACTTTTTGTCAATAAATAATGGTGGTCCCATGATTTTATCAATTGCTCATGATTGATTGGTTTTTTCCATTTCTAGACAATTATAATAAGAATATATATTTAAATACTTAGAGGAGAATCCATGATATAGGTTCCAATGGCGAACCCTCTAGTGGACCATAATGTTGGGAAAACAATTCCTCAAGGAAACATTGAATTTGATTTGGGTTGATTGTGTTTGTCGAAAAAAGAGGGTTTCCATGATGAGTTGTGGAGTTATAGAGATATTTTAGAAAAACTATGTTAATGAAGAACTATGTTAAAGGAATGGAAAATCTGGATGTGGTACAAAAGGATCATACGAATGGTGACCCCATTTTCCAGTGTTTGCTAAATTTTTGGGTCTAAAAATTGGAGAATGGAGAAATGTTTTTTGGAAAAGGGAGTATCATTCCAGTGTTAATAAGGATTGAAATGTTTCACACCATTCATTTTTAATACCATTTCCTCAAAATATTCCAAAGGAAGGAAGGGATCTTAAGTTATTTTTTTTCATGCAATTTGAGCAGCGCAAAAGATGCTAATGCAGTCGTGGCTTGTGCGTTAGTGGGAACGTTACACGCCTCATGCATATGGTCATGAAAATGAATATAAATAGGAATATACCGCCCTTATTTGAATGAATTATTAACAGTTAGAGAAAATTGGAGCTCTGGTCGTGCATGTGGTGAGGGCATGAAAGTAGTAAGTTCTATAGAGGTTATGCACAAGAAGGGATTTGCGCAATAAGAAGGGAGTTGTGTGAAATATGCACACATGAAGTGAGTTGTGTACATGTATTGAGTTGCATGCATGTAGAATTTTTCACAGAATATATTTTTTGTGTGAAAATGGAACATGTTGCATGCATGGAATTATAGCCGCATGCAAGACACCAAAGAGATGTGCTGATGTTTGAAGTTACCTAGTACACCTATAGTAAAGTAGTATTTATCAATTCGTTGAATGTGGAACATCAACATAGAATCAATATACAGTGGAAGATGTATTCATTAGAGATAATGATGGTACATAATAGTCCAAAAAACTATGAGTTTATACCTTCCCTAGTAGTGATAAAGGAAGAAGAATATAGTGAATCCTTCCACAGACAGTGATCCAGAGAAAGAGACAAAGGGATTGATCCCTAGGAAATCATAGAAATGATCCTAAATATTTTAAATGTATTAATCCTGGGAATAGAATAGATTTTTTTTGAAACTTGTAATTATCATTGATCTTTAGTGGATTTTGTAAATAAATATATCACCTTTGTATGCTCCTTGGATGTATCCCAATGATGGTGAACCAAGTAAAATTCCATGGGCATGTGTTTTTGCTTTCATGAATTACATTAAAATCATTATCAACAAATAAATAACAAATGAATAATATCAACATGACATTTAAGAGAAAAAAAGTGACCCTTTTGATAAATGGGTCATGATCTAGTGGGGGAGAATAATATTGAGAAATAATACCCATCCCCTGATTCACCAGCCCTCATAGGGTATCTAGGCCCCTTTTGGACCAAACACATACTTTGGTAGATTTTATTATCTACACTATTTAGACTCTATGTCAAGTTGTTGTCTAGAACCCATTACATGTGGTGGATAATGGATCAGAATTTAGTTAGCAGCATCCACCAATCATTCATAGTGTCAATGAACCTAGGAATCCAAGTATTTTCATGAATTGATAGAAAGGATCATCAAATTCATGAAGACTTATGATGAATCTAATGTTTTTGTTTCAACGTATATGCTCAAGGGACCAGGAAAGGTATGGTGGGACTCTATTGAGAAGGATAAGTTTCATGAGGATATTACCTGGGCTTCCATTACGAAATTATTTAACCAATAGTTTCACCCTGAGACATCATGTGCAGGGAAGACCTAGGATTTTCTGGCCTTGGAGTAGGTGGGACCTACTGTTCTGGAATATCATCCTTTTTGTTGAGTTAGTGAATATAGAATCATAACATGTAGCTAATGAGTAATTGAAGGCTCAAAGGTTTTATATATCACTGGGGATGGATATTTGGTCGATGATGATACTCATGTGTCTTAAGACATTTGTGGAGGTGGTTAATAAGGAATATTTTGTTGAGGAATGCATATCTGGGATGATAGGTTTGTGCGGAGCTTTGGTTAGTTAATTGGTTAGAAAAGGTGTAAATTTGGATAGAAAATGATGTGTAAGGGTGGTCAAACTTCTTCACAATTGGTTTCAAGGGCATTGATAGGGAAACTTTAGGTTGTCTTCTACTAGTGTTGAAGTTGAGTTCATACCAAACCTAGCTATGTAAAGGCTGCTAAGTCTTATCATCATTGTGTAATATCTGTCCATCTACAACATTTTTTTGAAAAGATATCTCATTAATGTAGGGAATGATCCACTCTCACCTAGGTTTCTTAGGTTCATGAAGATTCTTCCAAGGGTGGTGTGTCTAATCCTTATGCTATGGGACATGTTCACATGGCTAAGAAAATACAATATTATGTAGTGGAGTATACGCTATATGAATTTGAAGTAGGACAAACTATTATTAGATGTATGATTTTTATCTCAACTTCTATTGTGTTGTCTTTGATTGATATAGATGATAACCATTAATTTGTATCATCAATTTTAGTTGAAGTTTTTGGTTTGTATTGGGATCTTAAACTATTCTTGTTAGATCTTTCCATTCTTTTGGGAAAGTGGTCCAAAAAAGGTTTCATATGTCCCACATATTGAGTGATGATTGCCCTAGTTGAAGTGTAAGGGGAATTTTTAGTTTTTTAAAATGAAATATTTGACTTCATAATTAGTATGTATTAAATGATCAGTGTTGAGGACCATATAGACAATTATCACCATCAGTTTATGTTCTTATCTATGAAGATTCTAACCTTGTTTCCTAGAGTCGGTGCCTTATTTTATTACATTGGAATATGAACAAGTTATATACATATAAAAGGACCAAATAGACTATCATAATAAGATATAATATATATATACCTATGTTTAACAAGACAACTTGAAATTCAAAACAACATATAAGTTCCATTGGGATCATCCGCTACACTACTATTATCCATTTATATTGGTCATAATATACCTCTTTATATCCTTGAAAAAATGAACATAAGAAGGGGTGAGCTCAGATGCTCAGTAAGGGTAAACATTACAATGGAAGATAACATAAACATTATGCATGGTGAATAATTGAAAACACACTCCTTTAAAAATAAACATGAACATAATATGACAGGAATATGAGACGTTTTAATATTTCTATAATAAACAATAATCATGGATATTATACAAGTCCAATACCCCCTAGAACTATAAATTTATAGGTTCATAGTGAGGGAAATATATATGTCGAACATTATAAAACATATTGTCAAGGCCTCACAATGACATTTGAAAATGATTAATACCATATCCAAAACTATATCTAACAATGATTAAGCCCTCGACCAAAACCGTATCTAAAAATGGGAAAGGGCTCATCCAAGTCCATATCTATTTGTCTCATGAGACCTACCGATTCATCGAGGGGATTATACCATCCCACCCATAACTTAATAATCCTAATTCATTCCTCATATGAATGGGGATAAACATAAACAACAAATAGACATGAGATGTAAATATCTTTCCCCAATCTGTAACATAGTCACTAATCATTCTAAGCAGTAAGATGAAGGGTATCAAAATAGCACATCCATAGTCAAATTGATTGTAAATAATTAAATTTAATATGTAATATTTTATCATAAAATATTATACCGAATATTACAGAATAATCAATAAAATAGTTGAAATAGATGAAAATACTCTTATAAAATCATCAAGTAATTCATGAGACAAATACTATATTAATTTGACAAAAATTATTATTTTGGGAAAATATACCCATAAAACAATAAATTATGTAATATATAATTTTCATGAAACAATGACTGATTTTATAAAATATTTTTTTACTAAAAACATATTATAGAGTGCCTATGAAAAATAGTTAAGAATTTTGGAAAGTCTCTTGAATCGAGCTTGTATTTCAAAATGATTTTTGAAAGATCATTTTAAAACATGTAACTACCATGAACGAAAGATGGATTATGGTTTTTAAAAATAAATATAACATTAAAAAATAATTTATGAGAAGTACATAACAATAATTAAGAAATTAATTATGATGAAGAGATACAAAGATTATCCTAAAAGAAAATGGATGTTTGGAGAGAAAACCCTTAACATAAGTTTGAAGGGGTTCCTCAATCAATCTTAATGAACTCAATAATATAACTCATGTTCATTAATTAACAACTAAAGAACCTAATATACATTTAACTTATTTATTATATTATTATTTGGTTCATTAATATCCTTTTGATGTGTTAATAGATTCAATTTCATTGTTTGTGAGCGTTTTCTACCATGGTTTTGATGGTCAGTTTACTAATATTCTTCAATGGATAAACATGTAGAATTAGTATGATTTTATAGAATAAATGTTTTATCTTATTAGTGTAAAACCATATTATTAAATTGATATAACAATTCTGTGTCATTGGGAGTGAATATGAATCCTTACACAAAACATTAATGACAATTGTTTGGGTTAATTGGTAGTTTTTGATCACAACAAGTTCATTTTGATTTATAAATTAATATCTTGTGTAAAAAAGTATTCTAGAATAATAAATAAGATATGATACCTATATTATAGTCTGGTAAAATCATAAAAATTGTTTCATGACCTGAATTGAAAATGGTAATAAAAATTGAAAACCCGTCATCCTTGAATGTTCTAAATTAACACACCTCAGATGGTGTTTTCATTTTATTATAAATGAATGTGAAAGGAGAGAAAGATGATGAATTATTACCTTATCATAAAATAAATAACATTATATGTATGGTAATAGTGTCATCCAAACATTTTGATGAACGGATGTGGGGAAAGAAAATAAAAAGGAAGGAACATGAAATAAAATATATCAAAAGAGGAATTTACCTCTTAAAGTAATATTTTTTTCGGGAATATTTACGGGAAAGTACTTTGGTCTTTTTATGAGACAAAAGCCTTTTGAACATGGTAGAGGATTTTGGGAGGATATTTGGGGAGAATATATAAAATTAAAAAGGTTGGGAGGTGTGAATAGAAGAGGGAGTGAGGGGTGTTTTTATAGTGGAGGAGAGGAGTGATTTTTTATTATGTTATTGATTATATTATTATTTTGATCAATAAACGAAATAGTATTTATCTTGTGACCAAGAATAGTAATATGTACATGTGAGTTCAAAAATGGTTATTTTGAATCAGTAATTACTCAAGCATGATGAAGAAATCCACTTAATTAGCATTTTGTAAATTACCAAATTTCACTATTCACAAAAAATTGAATATTTCTGGAAAATAAAAAAAAGTAACCCTAACCATTTTTTGACAAGTAGAATTAAAAAATGGACTCAGTATTTGTAATTTTATTTTCTAAACAATATAAATTTAATTCTTAAATAAAATCATTATTTACATCAAAATTACATATTTAAATTTAATACAGTATTGATAATTCTTTCAAAAATTATCTAAGGTTTTATTAAATTATCCTAAAAGTATAAGACAACAAAATATTTATTTAGGAACAACGTTTATGTAAACTAATTATCTTTTTAATCAATTTATTAATTTAAAAAACCAATTAAATATTTATTACTCACAAAAATACGAACACCAAATTATTAATTTCTATAATACTCTATATCATTTATATGGTGTCTAAATGTTAGTTATATAATCATGGGTGTGGTTATTATTCATAATGGTCATATTAATATTTAAAAGGGTACATTAATATTCATAATGTTCTTGTTACTATACACCAAAAAATTTAAGTTGACCTTGTTAGACTCTAAATATCTTACTTAACAAAACCATGTTGGTCAGTTTTTCGAAATGAAAACCACATTGGTGGTAAAATTATGTTTTCGGGATAGGTTATAACAAATAGGTGTTATGTAGATCTTCAGTGTCTCATGATTTCATTATTAAATTTATTTTCAAAATATTGGGGTGTTTTATTCTCCCCTCCTTAAAAAACATTCATCCTAGAAATTCACAGAATGTTACCTTACCAAAAAATTAGGTAGGTCTTCATCATATGCTTCTAAATCTCCCTTATTGCCTCTTCAATTTTATGATTTTTTTCAATGTATATTTACCAATAAAGTTGTCTAATTCCTCAACACCTTTTTTGTGTGTAGAATCCTGATAGGCTCTTCATAGTATGATCTGTAAGGTTGTAATTATATTCTTTCAAAAGTGAGGACATACATTGTGTCTCGCATGTACTTCCTCGACAATGAGACATGGAACTCATTGTGTACTTTTGATAGGCTAGGTGGAATATCCAATCAATATGCATCAACTCCAATTCTCTATAGGATTTCAAAAGGTTCAACGTTCCCAGGTCTCTGTTTCACTTTCTTCTAAAATCATATAACACAATTATATAGAGATACATTAAAGAAGACACGATCTCCCACTTGAAATTCAAAATCCTTCCTTCGATTATTGGAATAGATCATTTTTACATGAGATTCTTTAATATGGGTTTGAATAGCCTTTACCTTTGTTATTGATTCCTCCAGAATATCTAGGCCCACAAGCTTCCTTTCACCAAATTCATCCTAACTAATTGTTGTACGATATATATTTCTATACAATGATTCTTATGGTTCCATTTGAATACTTTAATGGAAACTATTATTGATGAAAAAATACACTATAGTTAAATATTGATCCCAAATACCTTGAAAGTCTAGTAAACATGATATCAACATATCCTCTATGGTTTGGATCGTCCTTTCGGATTTCCTATCAGTTTGTGGGTGGTAAAAAGTACTTGAACGAAGCCTAGTATCATAACATTTCTAAATATTATTAAGAAATTTGATGTATATCCTGGATCCCAATTAGAAACAATCAATAGAGGTTCTCCATGAAGTCTCACAACATCACTCATATAGAGTCATGTAAGGTTATCTATAGTAAAATCCTCTGTTATAGTGAGGAAATGTGTAGATTTCATAATTCGATCAACAATTACCCATATCTCATCATTCTCCCTTGGGGTTTTGGGTAATCTAAAGACAAAAAACATGGTTATGTCATCCCATTTCCTTTTATGAATTGGTAGAGGTTGCAAGAATCCTCCTGGATGATGTCTTTCATCCTTAACATGTAGATACACTAGACCTATTGATATGTAATAAACAATTTTATGCATCATGTTTCCCCACTAGAAATGTTCCTCTAAATAAATACACATATATATGCTACTTGGATGTATTGAGAAATTTGAACTAGTGGCATCATCCAATAACTCCCTTTTTATCTTGAGTATAACGGGAACCCAAAGCCTCCTCCCAAATTTCAGAATTTTATCTTCATACATGATGTTATCCAACTTCCCATCATTCACAACATTAATTTTATTTTGAAGATTCTCATCATCAGACTGAGAATTTTTAATCCCTTCAACAACGATGCGTGTGAAATCGAATGAAAAAGTAACAATTTTCACCTTCTTTGATAATTCCCAAATCTATAATTACTAGATCCATAAACACAAGATCCCTTTCAATAATTAAATTGTTTAAAACCCCATGATCTTTCTTGCTTAATGCATTAACAAACTTAATTTCCTATCCTGGGTGGTAGAATATAGAACAATCATAATCTTTGAGTAGTTCCTACCATATCCTTTACGTCATGTGGAGTTCTTTCTGTGAGAAGATGAATGTCAAGCTCTTATGATTTTTATATATCTCACATCCTTTTCCATAGAGATAATGTCTCTATATCTTTAGTGAAATGATTTATGATACTAACACAAGATCAGCAGTAGGATAATTTGTTTTCATGATTTCTTAACTACGAATATGGATATGAAGAAACTTTATCCTTCCATATAAGGAGACAACATAGTCCTTTCTTTGATTCATCACTACAGATCACAAATCTCCTTGATGGTAGAGTTAGAATCAGAGAATTCACTAATCTCATGTTAAATTCTTCAAAACATTCCTCACAAGATTTTTTCCATACAAACAAAACCCATTTACATGTATGCTTGGTCATTGGATTGGCTAAACATGCAATTTTCTGAACGAAACTCTGATAATTACATGCTAAACAAAAAAACTATGTACCTCAGGTATGTTTTTGGAGTAGGAAATTATTAGAAAATATTTGTATTCCTAGGATCGATAGACATCTCATCCTTAGAAACAAATTTTCCATGAAATTAACGTTATTGTATCCAAAATCCACACTTTTTAAACGTCCCATATAATTTATTTCATATAAGAATATTAAGAATAATGCTCAAGTGATTTTCCCGATCTTTAATGATTTTAGAGTATACCATGACATCATCAACAAATAACAAAACAAATTCATCAAGGTATTCATAGAAATATCTATTAATTAGACACAATAAAATATTGGATGCAAAAGTTATTCCAAAAGGCATTTCTGAAAACAAGTAATGCCAATACCTGGTTCGAAATACTGTATTTGGAATGTCATCCTTACTTACTCGCAACTGATGATATATAAATAAAATTTCAACTTTAGAAAATATTGGGCTCCATGATGTTGATCAAATAAATCATCAATGAGAGTAAGGGGATACATTTTAATTTTTTTTATATCATTGATCTCCATATAGTCAATGCACAACTTTATACTTCCATCTTTCTTATTAACAAAAAGGACAGGGGATCCCCACGGAGAAACACTAGGGAGAATAAATTCTTTATCACTCAATTACTAATGTTTTTATTCAATTCTACTAATTCCCTCAGTGGACATTCTATAATGGATCTTTTATATGTACCTTGAACCCAGAATTAAGTTAATAGAAAACTAAATTTCCCGCTTTGGAGGATGTCCAGGTAATTCCTCTAGAAAGAAATCAACATATTCTTTCTTAATAGGTATGTACTATATTTGAGCATTCCTTTCCTCACCCATAGTAATTACATTCCATTCCACTACAATAATTAAAATCAATAGGGAAACTGGGGGTGGATCTAGATAATAATCAGTTGGTGAGATATCTGATCTAATGATAAGGGATTCAACACCATTCTCAAAAATCATAACTTTTCTCTAATTGAAATAGATCTTCACATCATATCATGAAACAAAAAATCATACAAATGATTATATCAAATTCTTTCATTGGTATGATGATAGGTTATAAACTAAATCATTTTTATGTGTTATGAGGGGGACTTGTCGACGCATCTTTTTTGTAATGATACATCCCCTAGGAGTTTTGACTCACAACTACTTTATTAAATCACATTGAACATGTATAATTTTCTTGGAAAACTAGGAAGATATAAAAGAATTTAATAATACATAATCAAATAAATAATACTCTTTTTTTGAGGAAAATATTGAAGTACCTTCCACCACATCATTAGGAACATCAATATTAGAAGTTGTCATCGCTTAAGCTTGTCTCTTCTCCCTTGGCCTTTTCTGAGGAAAATTTCTTGAAACTTTGGAAAATAATTATCATAGTTCCCCATTTCCCTATAATTATATCATTTTATAGTAATAGATTCTTTTTTCTCTTATAATCACCATCATTATGGCCTTTTTGTCCACATTGTAAGTACACCCCTTTTCCTTTTAAGCCGGCACTGGGGTGTTTCCTTCTACAATTATCACAGGGTGGAATGTCAACTCTTCCCTTCTTATCTATTTCCATATTTTTTACAATGTTTTCGGAAAACTCGATCTTTTATTGATTTCCAATAAATTAATTATAATTTGAGAACTCATTTTCTATCTTGATATCACATAATACAATGTCTTCATATGATGAGAAAGTTTGTTGACTAGTGCCCGTCAGAGTAATTGATTTAGCCAATCCAAGAATGGATCAATATTGCTACTTGGATTTCATATATTTTCCACAACATGCCATGATATCCTTGTAAAGTTAACTTCAAACTTTTCAATATTATCATCATCCTTTTTCCTCAAATTCAGAAACTACCTTTCCGTATCTGCTCACTGTTCACAAGGAATGGATTTATCTAAGAAAATTCATTTAAATTAACATCATTCCATGTTTTATATTTCCTATTACTCCTTTGTTTTTTTAATTACTAACCAAAATTGGTCAAAATATCCCAATAGAAAATAAATTGCCCAGAAAACATTCTCTTTTTTGTTACTTCCCAATGTTAGAAATATCTTCTCTAAGGAAGTTATCCACTACTCTACTATGAATAGGTTTTTAGTACCACTAAATGATGGAGGCTGGTTTCACATTAATATATCTAACGTAGCACCTCCACATTGTGGATCAAGATGATCCATTATGGTAATGTTATTTTTCATAACCAGAGTAAGATATCCCAATATAGTTATAAGTTTCGCCACCTCAATCCTAGCTCCAGAGCCTAAATCATTATCATGCATAGGTGGGAAATCCATACCTAAGATACACACTTTCATGCGGTTTCCTTTGAAATCACTAGGGTTCGTTTCTAAATAACTTCTTACACTATATTAGGTTATGAATCATAATATATAATCTCAAAATAGAAAAATAATTAGCACAAATTGAAATCCTATGCATGGATAATCCCATAATCATAAACATGGTTTCATTGAAGAAAAATTTACATTTAGACCCTTGAAAATATCTATTAAAGAAAATGTGAATTATTCTAAGAATATACATGGGAGTGTCAAACCAGCTACATAGTAAGGCATGTTGTCATGTACCAGGATACCCAAGGTCTTGCTCGAAACTACTTGTTATATTTTTCACACTTAGATAAATCTGTTCCAGAACCCCGATCACTTATAGTATCGAGACAATGATTTATTTTCTAGAAATATCCACATAATATATTCTTTACCAAATTTCTAAAATGTTATTGTATTTTTATCCTCAAATACTATATTAGGTTCTTGTTCCCTAATCTATTTTTTCTAAATGAAGTTTCTATGTTTTCTACTAAACACCCTCTAATACCAATTGTAATAACCAGACCCCAGTTTCCTACAGTTGGTGCCTTATTTTATTACAATGGAATATAAACAAGGAATATACATCTTAAACGACCGGTTAGTTTAGTATATTTGGTTGTAATATACCACAATATGTTCAAAATTACAACATGAAATGAAAAAAAACATATAAGTTCCATTAGGAACATCAACCACATTAGGATTTTCCCGGCAAGTAGCTCATAATAAACCTCTTCATGTCAAGGGAAAAATGAAACACAAGAAGGATTGAGATCAAATGATAACTAAGGGTAATCATTATAGAATAAGATAACATAAATATTTTTCATGATTAATAATTGATAAAACATTAATTTAAAAATAATCTTGAACATAAAATTCCAGAAATATAAGTTGAGTAAATATTTCCATCATAAAACATAATCATGGGTATTATACTTGTTGAATAAACTCACGAACAATGAATTTATATATTAATAATGAGGGAAATGCTCATTATAAAAATTATGAAATATACTGTCAAATCCTTGACCAAGAAAACTAAAAATTATTAAGGCCTCATCCAAAATGATATCTATAAATGATTAAGGCCTCAACCAAAACCATATCTAAAAATGGGTTAGGTCTCAACCAAGTCAATATATACATATATCATGAGACCTATGTATTCATTGAGGATCCACAGTGTGCCCCAAACATATCATACTAATTCCAAATCATTCATCATATGAGTGGGGAAAACAGAAACATCATATACACAAGAGATAAAAATAACTTTCCCCAATCTCTAACATAATCACTCACCATTCGGAGCAGTAATATGAATTGTATAAAAATAGAACATCCATATTAATATTCCATAGAAACCATTAAATATAATATGGAATATTATATCATAAAATATTATACCCAATAAGACATAATAATCATCATAAGTGTCCAAAAAGAAGATAATAATTTTATAAAATCATCGACAAATTCTTGGATAAATAATATTTTACTTTTACAAGAAGAGTTGTTTTAGAAAAATATTTGTATAAAACCAGAAGTTATGTAAGATATAATTTTAATAAAAAAAATAATTATTTTAGAAAAATAACGGTTGCTAAAACTTGATTATAGATTTCCCTTGAAAATAGGTAATAATTTTGGAAATTCCAGTGAATCGGGCTTGTATTTCAGATGAATTTTTAAAGTTCCTTTTTAAAAGATCTAACTCCCATTAAGGAAAGAAGGATTATAGTTTTTCCACATACATATAAAATTTTCATATAGTTTATTAGTATTACATAATAATAATTATGAAATTAATTTGGGTAAAGAGAGATAAAGTGTAACCAGGAAGAAAATGGAGTTTCGGGTCAGAAACCCTTACCTTAAGTCTGAAGGTGTTCCTCACTTGATCTTAATGACATGAATGATCATATTTAGGTTCATAAATTAAATAATTCATAACTTCTGATAAATTGGATTTATATTTTTTAATCTTATTATGTTCATTCATGGCCTTCATATTGTTTATGAGATTCAATTTTATTATTTGGGAGCATTTTGTTCCTTGGTTTTCATGACCGATTTACTTGTATTCATGCATGGATAAACATGTAGAATTAGAATTTTTGTATTGAATAAATGTTTTATTATTTTAGTTTAAAATCAGAATATTTCATGGTTATAAAATTCATTTGGTTATTGGGTGTGATGGCGAATCATTATGTCAAGCATCAATTACAATTGATTGGGTTAATTGGAATTTTTTTTATCACAACACACTAATTATGATTTATTATTTAATACCATGGGTAAAAAGGATTCTAGAACCATAAATAAGTTACAATATATACATTATAGTATTTTTAAACCATAACAAATGGTTTCATGACCAAAATTAAATATATTAATAGAAATTGAAAACATGTCATCCTTGAACGTGATAAATAAACACATCTCAAATGGTGTTTTCATTTCTAAATAAAAGAGAGGGAAATGAGAGCTGATGAAGAATTATTAAATTATCATAAAAACATTCTAGTATATGTATGGTACTAGATTAATCACAACATTTCGATGAAATGAGGAGAGTAAAGAAAATGAAAATAAAGTAACTTGAAATAAAACAAATGAAAAGAGGAATTTACCTTTTGAAGTAATATTCCCTTAGGGCCTCTTTAAGGGAGTGGTTATTGTCTTTTTATGAGAAAAATGGATTCTAGACATGTAGGAGGATCTTGGGATGATATTTGGGAAGAATTTAGGCATGGAACACATCTTATGAGGAGTTAAGAGAATAAATAGTTAGAGAGGGTTTATAGTGGCGAATATGAGTGATTCTTGATTATCATATTCATTATTTTATTATTTTTCTCAAGACAGTCAATAGTATTGATTCTTGTGAAAAATAATAGTAATATGTTAATGTGAGTTATAAACAATTCCCATTTATATCATCCATAACTCAAGCATGATGTAGAAATTCACTTAATTAGCATTTTTCATAAATTATCAAATTTTACTATTCATTGAAAATTCGAGTATTTCAGAAAAATACCAAAAAGTCACCCAAAACCTTTTTCAACATTTAGAATTGAAAAAAGGACTCTATTTTATCAAAATATTATTATAAATAAAATAAAATTATTTTTGTAATAAAATTAATATTTACTTGAAAACATAGATTTAAATTTAAAATTGAATTTATAATACTTTAATCAATTAACCAAGGTCTTATTAAAATATCGTAAAATTAATGGAAAAAAAATATTTATATAGGAATACATTTTCTGGAAATTAATTTTCTTTTAAATCAAATTAATAATTTAAAATTTTAATTAAATATTTACTCTTCAAAAAATACCAACACAAAGTTATTAATTTCTTAAATACTATATTTCACTTATAAGGTGTCTATATTTTATATATACATTCATTGGTGTGGTTACTATTCATAGGGGTTATATTAATATTCATATGGGTATGTTACTATTCATAACGCTTAAGTTACTAATCAATAAAAGTTTAAGTTGATCTTATCGGACTTTAAATATCATACTGAACACAACCCTATATGCTAGTGGTTCAAAATTCAAATCACATAGGTGGAAAAATTATGTTTATTGTCTAGTTTATTTCAAAATGGTTTTTTTAAAACTCAATGTTTCATTCATTCAATATTAAATTTATTTACAAAATTTTGGGGTGTTAGGTTATCTACTGATGGGGTCACTCATCAATGGCAAGGGTTAGTCACACGAATGTCACACCCCACATTCTCTACCTCAGGTCTTTCCTCAAGGTTTTCATGCCCCTACCTTGTCTTCAATATTATCTTATTCAATGAATATTGTATAAAAAATATCCATCAAATAGATAAACACATTACAATAGTAAACCTATAATGATAACCATACGAAATACCTCTATAGGAATGATAATCACACACAAAATGGAATAATGCATATATGAAAAACCTAAAACATAATTCCAAGAGGTATTAGAAACATAAAAGCCAATAAGATGAATATCTATCATGGTCTAACAATATAAAAAGTTAGAATAATGGAATCAAGAATAATAGATTGGTCTCATGGGCTATACACACATATAAGAAAAATAAAACATAATCATTCAAGATATAACAACATACGAATCATATCAAGGAAACATGGTTTTATAAGTGCCCAAAATGGTAATGAAATTAATACATACGGCTCATTTATGAGAAAATACAAGACACATTGAGTGATATTACCCAAGTCACACTCGTGAACCAACATGATTAATGTTGAATGTCAAGGAACCCTAGTACTGATACCAACAGAAGCTGTGAACACAAACTGTGCTTCACCCCATCAATACCTATAAAGAACAACATATATTCTAGGAGGATCAGTAGTGTTTTGGAAAACCATGCTCCAACCATGAACTGTTGAAAGGGTCTTAAAATCTTTGAAAAACCAGAAAAAAACTCCCATAAATGAACCCAAAACTTCATAATTAAAAAACTCATGTATAAATGATGGAATTTACTCACATCACAATTCACAATTTTGAGGTCATTATATCAATGAACATGTAGATTAATGGTATGTTTTGAAGATTCAAATAAGTAGTAGTTTGAGTATAGATAAACGTTTTATAATGTTCATGGCTGATGTTAACATGGTTCATTTTGAGTCTGTGTTGAAACTAGATATTGGAGATCATGTTGGCATATTTTCTATATACAATGAAGATTGATTTTTTTTATTTATATTGACCTGTGTTCTATATGTTTTTATATGGAATTCATTAAATATGGGTCACGTAAGTTTTTATCAATATATTTAATTAATAATTACGTATAAACTATATATCATTAATGTTCCTATAATCCCAGATCTAGTTACTAACCTCTAATTATTGAGAGGTTTATATGAAATCTTATTGTGGATTGACCCAATTCTCTTCAGGTGATAAGGTCATGGTCGCTATAGTACCTCCCACTAAGTACCTTATGAAATCTTCTTTTAAAACTATAGGTGAAACCACCTCGTAAACATAAATTAACTCCATTGAAACTAGTCTATCATTATTTAAAAAATGAATACATGGTTCATTATATTTTTCATTTAATAAATGGAAATTTTGGAGGAAAGTTCTTTATGGGTGTGGTGGGAGGGGATTGTTTTAGTGTAAAATTACCTTTATTAAATACCACATATTGGAAAATTTTTATTACAAAATCATAGAGATAAAATTAATAATTCATCATTTTATTAATGTATAACATCACAAAAAAATAAAATAAAAACTAATAAATTACAACAATTTAAAATAAAACACAATTAAAGAAATTACAATTAGAAAAAACAACACATTTAAAAAAATATTTTGATCTTAAAGTATTCATCCAAATAACCTCACAAGAAAATTACGATACTGAGTATAACTATAGAAGGAATAAAAAATATTGGAAATATTAAAGGAATGTTAAGGAAATAAATATTATGTATGATTTTATATAAGTATGTAGGGTTATATGAAATAATTTCAATGGAAATGCGATTTCTATATGGCTATTGGATTTATGGAAACTCGATATACGGTTATTTGGTATACATGTATCCAATATATTTAATGACATGTGAACATTAGATAGATGTTACTAATATATTTAAAAAATATTTTTATATTTAATTAAAATATAATAAAAATTATTAAAAAAAACAATAAGATAATATTTTATTAGTTAAACTACCTTATATTATTAAAAACCTGTTTTTTATTTTTATATTTTTATTTAAATCCTTCACATGTAAATGATAATTTTAATTAAATATGTTATATATATATATGTAATTGATTAATATTAAGGTAATTATTATTAAATGATTATAAATAAGAATATAACTATTTAATTCTTAAAAAGATATCTTCTAGAAAATTATTATTTTTTATTTTATGTGTTTTTATTTTTTTTCATGAATTTTAAAAAATAAATTGACATAAAATGGATTAAATATTTTTAATATATATTTTAAAATCAGTTAATAAGGTTAATTTATTTATTTTATAAAAAATTATTGATGTAAAAAATTTGTTTCCACGATAAGGGGTTAATGGTGGGAAAATATTAAATTAAGGTGTAAAGTGATAAAATATCTCTACAACATATCACATAATTGTAAGTATGATATAATTCATGAAAAATACTCATCCTTTATATATTTTGTGAAATTTTACATATAAAATTACATTTGCTACACATTATGGAATGAGTGTTTGTAAATATTCCCCTCAAACTCAACTATAAAAGGACCCATTTTCTATCCAATACCAACAACACTTATCTTAGGGTTTTATATCCTATATTTATCCAAATTCAGAACTTAATAACCTTTTGCTTTGATTGGAAGTCCATTACCACAAGAAGGATCCCAAAATCCTCTAAAACCAATGTTTTTTTCCAAAGGAGATCATGTTTATATATAGTAAGTAACAATATCTCTTTTCTATTTTCCTTTTAACTTCTCATCATACTCCATACTGAATATTATTAATAACTCTAATTTTATATTAATAATAATATTATCATTATTTTATATTAAAATTATAATTAAATAATGCAACACCATGGATTTAGTGATTTGTTTCTCAGATAAATTAAATATTTTTGACATTTTTCATTTCACGCAACAAAGAATATAGCTTGTGTTATATAAAAGAACAAAGTTATTCATTATTTATAAACAAAAACATTTTAATCATGAACTTAATTTAACACTTAGATTGTCTTTATGTACATTCAACACAATGTTTGTCTTTTGTTACACACCATTTCATGTTATTTTGATGGCTTGCATGGAACGCAAGACTGAGTTCTACCAAACAATAGTATATTATTAAAATACTATTATTTAACATAATAAAATATAAACTAGTAGTTAAATTTGTTTTTATTATCTTTATTAACTAATAAATTAAATAATATGTTGAATAAGATGAAATAAATGGTTAGCAGTTAATTATAAATTAAAATATATTCTTATTGAATATAAAGAAAATATTTTCATTTTTATGCTACTAAAGTAATTTTGACTTAATAAAATAAACTTATTATTTGAAATCTAGATATCAAAATTTACTTTGGATTAATTCTTGGTATTTTTATGATAAGTTTTATGTTATGATAAATAGTGAAAATTATTGATTTTTTAATTGAAAACATATTTTTGATATAAATATATTACAATGTAACATTATATTTTTTGATTATTTTCAAATTATATTTATAATAATTTTTATCCCTTAACCCAATGTAGGCCATTGGAATCAAATTCACATTGAATTTGAATATAGAAACAATTCGATCTTTTAATCATTTTCACTTTAAAACCCAATGTTCCCATTCATTCAATGATATTTATTTTTCATTGATATTATACATTTATGTGTTTTTAATTTTTTTAAAAAATAATTCTATATATTGAATAAAAAGGTAAAAATTTATTAGTTAGGTCCCTTATATTTTGGGAAAATATGAATAGTAACTTTGTTTATTTTTATTACCACAGTTAAAGGTAAAATCTTGTAATTAAGGGAAAATATAACACAATTAATAAGATAAACATACCCTAAAAATCACTAAAATATAATTTTTTTAATTTCATACAAAAAATATCACCTATAGACTATAAATTGAATTATTTAAGGGACACTTTTACATTAATGTTTTTTAGATATGATTAAAATGAAAGATAGTGACAAAATGTCACAATCTTATTTCAATATGTATAAAATTTTTAATATGGGGATAAATAGATGAAATTATCGATTATATGTGTTATTATGAAATATAATATTTTAATCTGTAACAAATAAATTTATTTTTAATTTTTAGTAAACAAAAAATTATAATAAATAATCAAAAAATGATGAAGTAGTAATTATTCAGTTAACCAAACAATAAATTATATGATATTAGAACGATTAAAAGAAATATAATTTGTCATAAATAAGGTGATAAAAAATTATTGGTTAATATGACATTTTATGGGTGTATTAAATGAATTCAATTGATGTTGGTTGGCTGTGTTGATTTTATTAAAGTCAAAGTAATGAATAAGGTAAATATTGATACTTATCATATTTTATGAAATTTATATTTTATTAACTAATTTAAAACAAATAACACATATTTAAAAATAAATAGAAATTATAATAAGGTAATATTTGTTATAAATAATTAATTTATGATTTAGATAACATCACATAAGTAAAAATTAAAATCTTTTAATATAGAAATAGGTGTTACCCTTGTAAAATTATAATATGATAACTAAGGGTAAAACATAATGATAAAGTTTAAAATAATATAAAAACATGACTAAAAAATTTGGTATGATTATATTAGAACTATATCTAATATTATATTCAAATATATTTCATTTTGGAGTTATTTTGATTGGGATTGTATTTCTTATAAATTAATATATTTGGTGATTCCAAAAGTTCCCTTTACCTCAATTATAAAAGAGAACCTCCACCTTCAATTATACACATCACATTGTGTCTTCTATCTTGACTAATATCTTCCAAATTTTCATATACACTTTCCAATCCACATTCTAATGTTGTAGGTCTTCCAAAAGAACAAAATCTACATTTCTTTAGAGGAGATCAAAAGGAGACATTTCGAAGATGATATAATCACTCCAACTGATCAATATCCTTTTATAATCATCTATACATTTTAAAAATCTAGGATATATATATGTTTACACCTTTCAAATATGCATCAATGAGATCAAAAATGAAGAAATTCCTGAATATGGATATTCCTTTCCCTATGAAAGTGATGGAAGAAGGGGATGGTTGAAGAATCACAGATTGTATAAACCTCTAAAGGAATCACAATTGCTTGAACATTTCAAGGTCATGATAAGACTCCATGCATGAGTCATCACCTGTGAATCATCTCGAGGATCCCATATTAATGAGTCCTTCCTCTCATATGAAGTCTCTCCATAAAATTAGTAGTTTCATGATGACAACCGAACAATCATAGCCAGGCTGCATGGCTTTTCCTTGGAAAACTTCCTGAAAAATCCTATAAAATAATTCATAAAATAAAGAGGATGATATTTAAAGAGACAAAACCTTATTTCTCATATCGCTCATGCACCATATAATCCTTCAAAAGAATAAAACTACTTGATGATATCAAGGTAGACTCGCAATACCAACAAACCATTGTAGGACAAAATGAAGAAGTTAAAGGGTAGGAGGCAAGTTGGTTAATAGTCTCTGAAAGACATCTGACACACCATGATACCTTAGTGGAATGCCTGAAATTAATTATGAAATCCCCTTTTTTGTCACCCTAAATATATGAAAGTCCTTTAGAGTGTCCAGAAAACTTCAGGGAACATGAAATACAGACATATAGACCTATCCACTACATGCTTGCACACCCACACATAACCCTAATTGGTCATGTGCAGAACCATACAAAACAATTGAGTAATATTTATTTATATTACTAATTTCAAAGTTCACGATCCATAAAAAATTGAATGATATAATGTAGGAGATAAATGTAAGGAGTCGAGAGGGGTTCATGGTCACCAAAGGACATGCGACACACCCTCGACAGCCTGCGAGACGCCTTGAGTCCTTGGCATCCTGTCAGACCCACTACACAGATGTCTGTAAGCATATACAAAACACTCTATAGCACTCTAAGGAAAAACAGATATATTTTTCCATGAAATACAAGCATAACCCCATAGAACCCATATAAGTCACATGACACATCACTGAAAAATACGATAAATACCTTTAAAAACACTCATTCAATCCCGCATGAATCCCAATCTTTTTAACATAATGAAAAGGAGATGGAATGTGAGGAGGAAAGAGGTACTCATAGTCACTGAATGATAAGTGATGTGACTATTAATTCCATGGAATTTTCCCACAAGACCTCTGAGAAAAGAATTATTTTCTCTCAAGAATCCAGGAAATGTCACCGACCATCTTGCAGATGCCTCCCAACATGCACCTAGATGTTGCGACGGTCCTTCAACATGTCCACACAATAACATGGAAGCCTTTATACACACCCAAAAGATAAATATAGAATTTAATACATAGAAATAATTTTATAAAGTAAGAGACTCATGATCACTATAAATCTGGAGACACACCCAGAGTGGTTCATGAAAAAGGCTTGTGAAACTGTGTGGCACGAGACCACATTACCAACTCCAAATTAAGCTCGCACCAGATATACAAAAAAATGTCACGTATATGTGGGTTGGGTGCTTAAAAATTATAATCTCTATCACGAAGTAAGGGTTTTATTTTTTTCATAGAATTCTACATGAAGATAACCCTCGATCGGAAATTTCCCTAGCATCACAACAAATTTTTTGGAGCAACTTATCATGCGACTAACCGAACATTCATCAAGTAATACAATAGTGGGAAGCTGGAATTATCATGAACTAGTCATAAATCAATTCATGGGATCGTATATAGATCACTTATTGAATCTTTGGTAGTTTATGTGAAGATTATCCCTCAAGGCCACCAGATCATGTAAGACCCAAGTCAAAGGATACATAATAAAACCAAGGAATTTGCAATGTAGGGTGAGAACAAAGATAAAAGGGGAATAATTAAGAAGAGTACATTCATGTTGATCCCTCGTGTTCTTCATATGACATATCCAAAAAACCACCACAACTCCAGAACGTGGTTCCTAGATCTCGCGATAATCCTTCAACATACCATTTGGCAAATGAAAAATACTCCATATATGTCAGAGAATGTCACACAGTCCCCTATGGTCACCCCATTGATCTCAAAAAATCCTCAAAACATATCACTGAATACTCGTGGTGTCCATCTGACACACTGCCTAAATCATATAATGACATCATCTCATGTCATTTGAGTCTTTTGGAGGTATCTAGACATAATGAAAAAGCTCTCACAATACCCTCTGGGTAAGTTAGGTGAGACTCACAACAGCCTCAAGAAATGTCGGTCTCGTCTCAAGATGTCTCCCAATGGTATTATCCAAGATATGTGACATCCCTCAAACTATGTCACATTGCATCATAAAAAACCCTACATAAGTGTCACGTTGGATCACATGATGCCTCCCAGGACATGCCAACTAGGTCTTGCGACACCCTATAATGAAGAATGCCATACCAATAGGGCATTTTATGGCATGATAACTTTGAATTTCAAAGGCTTGTGAGCCTCAATCAATAGGGTAGACATAGTGTGTAAGCACCAACATAAAATGAACTATGATAACTATAATTCACGTCATACCCAGGATATGTAGAATGCCATTCTATGACCTGAAAAAAAAATAAACATCTACTTCAATAAGATTGAGAGATAAAAAATCTATGAAGACAAATATTCTTACCATACTAAGGAAATATAAGATTCCATCTCATGGTCTGAGATTCATAGCAAACATGCCAAGTAAAGTAACATCATAAACGTCTCACACATATACACTATGTAATTGATCATCTATCTCATTTTATTCTCACACCGAGCATGGATAATGTGTTCTTAAGAAGTTGTGAATGAACACCTATAGGAAACATGAATGGATACCCCTCATATATGGGAATATAACATGGGGCCAATACTGAGTGAATTTATGAACTACATGGGCTTTGATTCCTCTAATATCTAAGATATGTAGGAAACCTCGTAATGGCTAAATACCCTCATCAAAATATTAACTTTCTCCTCACATATAATCACATTCCAAATCACTTGGTTATATAGCTACAACGCAAAAAGTATCCATTCTATACAATGGAAATGGATGATGAACCTCTAATACATATAGATGGATCCATTAATGAGTCTCCCATTCGTTGTTTAATGAGACAATTAAACAATAAACCATTTTATTAGGGTAACTGATCCCAAATCAGGATTTTGAAGAGATTCACAGTCATATCTTAAATATATAAGATATTCCCAGAGTATGAAATAACCCCCCCCAAATGGTTCTATGAGCCTGATCTCTCACCCTCTCGACCAATGCGCCTCTGTAAGAGTAATTAAGCCTGAAACCCTAGATGATTGTCCACCTTTGGGAAGTTGTTCTGTACCCAGCAACAGATGGGGGGACCATTTTTAGTTCTGGGGAAATGTGAAAATAGATGTCTGAGGAGTGAAAACATTCCACATTTATGAAATATTGATAAAAATGGCGAACCTTATGTAAATATCTCCAATGAAAAAAAATCAATTATTACCCATCAAACCATTTTGTTTTCCCCTATATGAAAACAAAATGTTAAAACTGACTTGAATCAATCTGATGAAAAAACAAATGGGTTGTAATGTGTCATTCCACTTTCTTATAAAACCATATACAAACAAAAAAATGAGATAGGAAAAATCTGACAAATGATCCTCAATAACCAGGGTTTCCAAAAGTACATCCTCATTATGATACTTCCAAATGAGTGGAATGACTATATCAGGAATAAAGGAGGAAATGAATTAACCATGCATATATGGTTTAGAATATTATGAATATGATAATACAATAATCGGTAACCTTGTTATTGTTCTTCTTTGTAATTATGGATACTACTTTATCTGCTCGATTCGAGATTATGTCATCATCATCCAACATTTGTTCTAGAAAATCATCTGTAAAAACGAATTCCACAGTTGGAAAAAAAATTCACCTCCATAGAGACTCGAAAGGAAGCTGGAAAAGATGATGGTTTTGGAGTGACACCAATATGGTACCATTCTGAACATGGAGGCAGCTCATGATGTTCACCAAACACAATGACTGGAGAGTTTACATTATTTGGGGAATGATACCGTTAAACTGGTGGCTCTCGTCCCCATGACCAACAAATTCAAGAGCTTATCCCTAGAGCCCGATAACCACCACATTATATTACTGATTAAGGTGGGTAATCAAACTAGATACGAACCCCATTACGTTCTAGATCTACCCAAGGGGGTTCCTGTTAACCGTCATCACTGACACCATCTCTTATATACCCATTATTCACCTTCTATTTGTACCATTTTATACAAAAACTCATACGACACCCATGCATGGGCCTCAAGGAAGAATAATTAGTGGAGAAAGGTTTTTTATATCTACTGGAGGGCACATATCCCCCAACTTACTAATGATGAATGCATACATACTCAGGCATGAACCAGTTAGCAGAATCATATCCTATCTTGCTCTGAAAAAATTCTATGGGCATATTCAGGAAAAAAACATGGAGGAGGCTCATATTCATACCCCCCATACACAAATCCCATCTACATACTTCAGTGGAACAAGGATGAATGATGTGTGAGAATATCCCCACTTCAATATAATTCAACTACCAATTCATCAGGGAGTCTAAAAATGTGAAGGCTCATATCCCCGCACAAACTTTTATAAAATGATAATACATTTTAGAAACAGATGAAGAAATTCCTTGGAATATTCTGGCACCTTTGAAGATGATGAGATAAATGTATACTCTTATCCCTATAGCATGTAGAACCCTACACTTTGATCACAGAAGACAAGTGGTTTTACTGGAGAAAGAACAAACTCTTTCTCCCACCTGGGATTATTATTGGCATATTCTAAAAAAGAAAGAGGAATAAGATTTGGATTATATCTCCATTACAACTAGGGCTCCCCATGTGAAAGTGGTACATTCTTGAGACATGAACACATGTTGTTGAAGAAGTATGAAATCATGTTACAAAGGCCCATGATCGGGCGCATACCCCCATTCTGGCCGATGATGGTCAAGTGAGAATGAAACAAGCCTTAGGACGAGATCATATTCATGCCATTGAATCATCCTAGCATAATCCAGTAGATCACGAAAGTAGGGTACATATTCCTACCTCAGCCGATGAACGACTACACTAGAAATAATCGTAGGAAATACAAAAGGAGTATCATATTCCTTCTCCCATTCCAGAGGTCCATTGGTATATTTTAGAAGGTAATGCATATTCCGACCAGATCCTAATTTCTAATCCAACCAGGGCCAACCGAGTGAGAGGAACACACTCCCCGAGCCAAGCTCAAATTCATTCCTAGATAGACTTGTAGAATGCCCCAAATGATCTAGATAGGGTTCACAGTCCCATCTTGATAGAGGCTCCCCAAGTGAGAGTGGAACATGCCTCATGAATAACTCATATTAATGTCAATAATGAAATGGTTTATCAGAATAATATAACAACCTATCAGTAGTAGTATTATAATCTCACAGCACCATATGGTTGTATAAATGTTCTGGAAGCCTTCATATATCATGCACACACCCATTTACAACTCCAAAAGGCAGTCCGATATATTCTGACTAGAGTGTAGAACAAGGATCATATTACTAATTTTCTAAATTCTAGTGTCCTTGAGTTCATTAAAGACAATTTATTAACACCCCAAGGGTCCGTCAACTCTTCAATATAATAGGATACAGAAGGTGCTCATTACCACCATAGTCCTCTTTGTGGTAGTGTGGAAATGGATCACAAGGGATCTACTCCTAACATCCACTATGGTAAAACTCCCCATAGAGATACATCCCATGGAAAAGGTATACCCACCATTCCTGAAAACCTCTTTATGAAGAGGTGTTCCGAATACCAACACCTTTGTATAGAGAGGTGCTCTAATCACTGGGGTTGACAATATGTGGTTCCCAAATATCTTTAAGCAGTACCCCACTCCTATCAACATGCGACCCTAAAAACCATCATCTATGGTCTAACGCAATGGAGGAATATAAGTATGATGATGGAGGAAGATGAAATTGAGATATGGATAGATTTATCAGAAAATAACCTCCCCATTATGATCTAACCCCTCATTACCACTGACTATGAGACCCCAGATGACCTAAAGAATGAGTCCATGTTGTATTTATGCCAAAATATTTGGGCCACTAATCAGCAACTATAGGGTCGAAATATCATTTATAAAGTATATGAGTGTCACATTCAGATGATATATATACTGCATTGTCACCTATAATTGGTCGTTATCTCCAAGACCGGGGATCTGAAATTGGAATGTAGAATGGAAATCTACAACACATTTTCTATTATTACATCATGACAATTTGGCACCTGATCACTGAAGCCATATAACACTTCTATATTTGTGTATGGGGTTAGTATGAAGTATTACTCTTTTATGCTTCACATGAATAGTATATCCCTTCAGATAAAACATCTTGTAGTGTCATCGCCTCTAGTGAAATAAGGGGATTGGGTATTTATTGGGCTTTTTGGTCACTCCAATAGAATTCCCCTACTCCAACATTGCCTAGACAATATGTAAGGGGAGGGAGGATATCCAACATGATATCAAAACGGGCCCTTAATGATAATGGTAGGACATAACAAACACAAAAATTGATGTTGCGATCACCCAGACAACTTCCTGTAAGGAATAGATATAATCATGGACTTCCATCTCACCCAACTACCTTGTGAGCACTGATGTGACACATCACTCTGACCCCAATAGCAGCTTCCATAGTGGTAGTTTATATGGGACATATTCCCCTACTCTAGAAGAATATATACCACTTACTCCACCCCTCCGATCATCGATTCTGGAGAGGATTTAGGACATATCTTAGAAAACTATAGGCAAACCGCAACACACTGGAATGTGGGAATTAATATATCAATCACCACCCAAAGGTTCATTATCCCATGATGGGACCCTAGATATATCATAAGTGATCCCAAAAAACTCCCACCTTACTAGGATAAGGGAATTTATATATTAATATCCGTCTAGGGAGTTGTCAAATCCCCAACTGGATCCATTGGATCCTCAACAATTGGACCAATCGATGCCAAATACGGCCTTGAATGATCCCCACCCCCACAAAATGGGGGAATTTTCATCATAATCACCACCATGTAGGGAATCACGCTTCTACAGGTTGTGAGGAATTAATAAATGGTCATCATTCTAGTTCCCCCTCTCATCGCATGACAAACCCATGTTTGTCGGGACTCGTTCGAAAAACTCAAACACCCCCCCCAGTTCACTATTCAAAGACCAAAATGGGATGAATTTAGGATGAGGATCGTCAGAACCCACTAGGGTTAGAAGCAAAAATATCCCAACATGTTCAAGGGTTTGAATAATAACCAGAAAGATGATAATGAAGAATCATCATGTTACATTGAATGAAATAGCACAACCACCATTACCTGATATGACTCTATTAATTTCGTCACTATCTACATGGAATATATTTACCATAATGTAAATAAAAAGGAACTTGATGGGGAAAAAATACCTCCGGAGAAGGGTGAATTGGATGTATAGAATGAGGCTGTACATACTAGGAAATAGTGAAAACTCCAATACAAGGAAATTCTTAATATCGAGTGGCCACCTACCCAACAGAACACAACCAAATGGAAGAGAACAACCACATCCTAATAACCTCCCAAGATAAGGGAGGTTCCTTCCATAGAGGACATATTTCATTTTATTCAAGTGATATACAATATCTTAGTCAAATTAATGAATAACTACATTGGGGAAATATCCCTTCAAGGTTTTATCACCTAGTTGAGATGAATGTATTCCCTCCCATAACGTATCTTCCAGTACGTTCGAATTCTAAATATCATATTGGATCTGGGTCTAGAAAGATAGCCCACATACATGAGGATGTTGAAAATGAGCATGAATTTTATTAATTATGGAAACAACCTCTCCCCTTCTAGGATGACCATTCAGTATGGGGACGAATAAAAAATAACATGGATATTAAAGAGATGCCTCTTCGTTAACCCCCAATGTCTCCCCATGAATGGGAGACATCTCAGGAAGTATTTCCCCTAAAATTAAATAATTCCATCGAGTTCTTTGATACTCGAATGGTATCCATTAAAGGGTGGTTCACACCCATGCAGCCTATAAGGAATCCATATCTCGTATGGGTTGATGATATCCATATCAACATTCGTTTGGTATAACAATGTTCCAGTAGGATCTGTGTCGGGCTGGGAAAAACTTCATCATCAATTCCTTTATCAATTATGTTCTATATTTTGGAATACAATGATCATTATCTTGATGAATTACTAACAATGTGACAATTAGAGGGTGTCAGATTTCATAGAAAGATGGAAGTATCTTATTTATTCAGTCAACATCAGTCTCTCAATAGAGAAACTTCTACAACATTGTACTGAAAATATTAGTGATGACTTGCAGATGCCACAGATTCCAATGAAATATATTGTTGGATTCATTGTGTTTTCTGAAACAACCCATCATTTGGATGAGTTCAATTAGAATACATGGTCCAAATCTCAACTAATTCCTATAGCATAGGAAAAACAACCATCTAGAATGGAAGATACATATATCGCTTCATGCCAGCAGTAACACCTATCTAAATGACCAATAAATCCCCAAACCATCTAGCACCTCCTATTGATCGAAGAAAACTATAGAATTTTCCACTTCTAGAAGCACAAAGAAATCAGGGTTATGCAGGATTTTAAGAATGGATTAATAAGATATAATACTTATGGAATGAACAGGTACCTGATTATATTTTGGCATATATGGAAAATTATCTACTCACACTTCTGGAACCCATGAAGACTGATGAGGTTAACCTCACTGACCGGTCTAATTATATCAATTTTCATAGAACACTGAGTTATAGTATCTAGAACTACTTTGTCTCTAAATACATTCTTCAAGGATTGATCGATTTAAGAAAAGTGGATATTGATAATTCTTCATAGTGGGTGTCTGGTATAACCATGGTCCAATCGAAAAAATAGGGTGATTAATATAAGGCCTCATCCATTCATACGGAAAAAATTTCAAAATTGGTTGGTTAAAACGATAGTTGCTCAATCCCGCACCACTCTATGAGAACAATTTCATAATCCGATAGTAGCTCTACCACCCAAGGAAGTGGTGTTAGATGTACCTACCAAAGGTGGGTTTGACCATGATAGGCTGGAAGAAATAGAATAAGAATAATTGTATTCTCCTCCAAAAGAAGAAGCTAACTATCACTGATTTCTTCCCTTCAACATCTATTGTATGGGCACCGACCCACTAAATGAAATCCTTATTCAATGAAGAAATCATATTTGGTTCTGTCAACACAATACAATTTTCAGAACACTTCTCCAATGAAGAGTTTTCCCCAGATCATGAGTTTCCCATGCATAGTAGGGGAACAAGTTGCTGCATGCGTCAAAGTTGAGGATATAGAGGACACCACAGATGGGGAATGACTCTATATTTCAGTCAAACCTCTATGGAAAATACATACATAGAAGATAATCTTGGGAAATCACTCCAAAAAGGCCAAATGGGCAGGGAGGTATCTCAAAACCCTCCTGTAGTCACCCATACCTGATTTTCTTGCATGACCCCCCAAATATTAGCTTAGCCAAATCAGACCAGATAAAGGGTAAGGCTAGACAGACACATACCGCTAGTAGAATATTCTCACACAACATCTAAACAAGAACTTGGTTCGTCCACCATGAGCACATCAGTCCCTCATCTACAAGACCAAGACCATCCCCATATTGAGAAATGTCTACCTTTAGCACAAAATTACAATATTCTAAAATGGATGGTGTTAGTACTGACGAATATTTCACTCCTCAATTCTCTCTATCTTTCAAAACAAATATGGGAGACACTTTTTGAATCCCTCTAGATCCCAAAATAGTTCAACGTATAAGATTCTATAATGAAGGCCTATGAGGTGGACACCATGACATCAGAATTGAATGTCTCACCACATTCATTGATCAATATAAAAAAGAGGCCCTTCAGGCACACATAATTCCACTATATGTTTCAAGAAGAATCAATAATGTTATTATCTAAAGGGATATAATTGATAATGATTTCGGGATAAATATTATCTCGGTATGAACCCAATGATGTTGTGTATATGGAGATGGGGATCTATCTCCTAATCATCTAACCATCAAAGTGTATGAAAAACCTGAGCAAAGACCTCTCAATAAAATCATGCTCACAACCCAATTGGGAGAACTAATATTCAAGGTTTATTTCATGGTTATCCAGCAATAAATTGTATACAATGTACTGTATATATGGCCTTGGATCCATAGCCACTTGGAGATACCATTAACATTTCACCATGGTCTGAAGTTCCCCATCAATGAGAGGGTTTCCATAATACATAGTGATGGTTCCCCCTTGGAGCCTTAATGATCCACATACGTAGAAGAAGATTTCTATAAGAAGGGAGTTAATAAACCAATGGTGGATGATGATATAATGGTTGTAGAACCCAATGGCATAGGTAACACCCCTATGAATCCCTGGATCACGACCGATGATGATTATGTGCTTCCAATAAACATGGATGATGTTGAAAATCTAATCCCAGAAGTCCAAGCCTCCCCTGTCCTCAGCGACAATGATATGCTCAAACATATCTATACAATGACTCATATAGAAGGAGATGGTGATGTATCTTCTAATAGCCTACCTCACCCTGATACTAAAAGGGAGGCTCCCAGATAACAATATTCACCTAAAAATGCTTCCACAAACATAGAAGTGGATGCGGATGATCTCAGGAACACCCCTTCATTATTCATGGAAGGTTTCTCCCACACCGTAGATGAGATGGGTAAGATAAATTTTGGAACTGAGGAATACCCACATCCTACACTGATTAGGTCTTCAATGACCCATAAAGATAAAGTTATGTACATCGTATTTTTCAATAAAAATCGATATGTCTTCACATGGAACTACACATAAATGACCAGGATAAATCTAGATGTGGCTACACACCATCTTAGTTTTCTAGAAGAGCATCGAGGCTTTAATCAGGTATCCAGAAGGACATACCCCTATCATTCCACTAATACAAGGGCAGGCATCGATATGTTTGTTGAAGCAAACTTTGTCTAATAGGTGAAATACCTGAGATGTATTTCCAACATCATCCCTATCAAGAATAAGAATGGCCAAATTAAGGTATGAAATGATTTAAGAGACCTTAATCGACATTTCCCAATGTATGAATTCCCATTCCCAATGACAGTATTATTGGTCCATGAAAATTTTGGATTCCAGGACCATTCTTTCATCGATGCACTCTCAGGGTACAATCAAATAAAGATGTACCCAGATGATGAATAAGTCACAAACATCAGAGTCCCTCAAGTGATCTTTTATTATCATTTCATGCCCTTTGGTTTGAAGAATGGTGGATCCACATATCAACTAACCATGAAATATATATTTAATTCATTATTGGTAAAGACTACTGAATGTTATGTCGATGACCAGTGGTTAAATCATGATGGTGATATGATCACTTCATAGACCTTTAGAAAATTTTCAAAAAGATGTGACAACATAGCCTGATGATGAATCCACTACAATGAACATTTGGAGTAAAATTAGGAATGTTCCTTGGTTTGTGGTATGTTACCACTACATTGAGTTTGACTATGAAATTATTAGTTCTACCCTATTAATACCACCCAGAGGAATCTCAATGAATTGAGGAGGCTTCAAGGGATCCTTGTATACATTTAGAGGTTCATTTCCAACCAGGCTAGAAAATCACTCCCAATTAAAAATGATATTGAATAAGGGAATCACCTACCAATGGGATGATGGTTTCTAAAATCCTTCGGAAGTATAAATAAATACCTACTTCACCCACCGGCGTTGATTCCCCTTGTGAAATTGAGGCCAATTATCTAATATATAGCCTCTGTGGAATGATCATTAGGAACCAACCTCCTGCAAAAAAATGACATGGGAAGCGAGAATAGTCTCTATTAACTATGAAAGATGATTCAAGGTAGTAATACTTGATACTTTGATGTTGAGAATAACATCCCCACATTCATATTCCTAGTGAAAAAGACAAGTGATTACTTATAGCATCCTGAAATCCAATTATTCTCATGTGTCAATTTGCTCAAGTACATCCTTGGCTGTTTGATGTTGAATTGGAACTTGGCCTAGTGGGTGGGAATTATTCAGAAATATTAAATCCAATTCGTATCATAGAAGTTAGGTAAAGGGAATGCCTTGGTTAATTTCATCACAGTATATCCTACCCCAGAAAATGATCCAGAGGACACCGAGATTCCTAATGTAGAGGTATTATATTCCCATGACACTCCCCTGACATGGGGGATTTACTTTTTTATCACCTCATAAAATCCTATCTGGATATAAATGGAAAACCCGAATCTCAACTGAGTTGGAAAGGGGATTGTACTCATCTCTCTAGAGAGGGCAATTATGCCATACTCTTTCTCACTATCTGAAGGCTGCACAAACAATAAAGAAGAATAAAATGTTCTCATTTCTTCCTTAGAACTAGCCCTAAAACTACAGGTATCCTACCTCAACATAAAATGGTTTCAGAGTTAGTAATAAAGTATGTCAAAGGGGAATATTCAAAAAAAGGAAGAATGGGCCTCGTGATAGGCTATGTTCGGGGGTTGATGGAAGAGTTCCCCTTTGACCCCATAATGAATTATGTATCCTGATCATAGAATGATGGTACTGATACACTATCTAATGCAGCCACAATCCTAGTCGACCCTGATAATGAGGAAGCATCCTTCCATATTACGCATCAAATAATTTCATAATAAATCATTGTACCAGATATGGAAGATATTAAGTAAGTTAACACATCCCAATAGCACGTTGCATCAATGGAAACCTCTGGATGTATGAAGCATATATTATTCTATCTTAATTATGGGAGTATCTCAGCAGATTGAATTTGAAGGGAACATATTTATTAACAGGAAGCAAACTTCAATCTATAGGATTGTCTAAAAAGGAAGAAGGGATCTACAAACATGTCTTTGATGGAATTTTCCTCAAGGGAATAGTAGAATTAAAAGTTCTTGATATCATGGAAGAAGTCCACATGGGATCCTATAGTTCCCATCAATCAGGAACCATTATCACCCACTGGATTAGGAAGTTATGATATAACTGACCAAGCATGATACATGACTATGTGAAATTCGACAAGAAATTTTATGAAATTAAAATATATGAAAACATCATCCATCATTTACTAAAATTTCTTCATATAACTAAAGGTTCCTGATTATTTTCCATTTGGATGATGGTTGATGTGGGGCCATATCCCTTGGCCACAACTGAGCAGTTCAAGAATACCATTACTACAACTGACTTTTTATCAAAATGAGCTGAGGAAATACCCCTCAAGGAATTCAGGATGAAGAATATAATCAACATCAGGATGTCAATTATCACAGCTTGGATCAGAGTCCCTCGCAAAATATTGATGGAAAAGGTCACAAAAATATATTCCATATAGTTAATGATGATTTACAAGGAGTAAAAAATTGGGTCCAATCTCTCTTCTCACTACCATGTAGCGATAAATGGATAAATCGAGGCCTTCAATAAGACCATGTTGAACATAATCCAGAAGATGGAGAACAAGCATTAGAAGTCATGGCCAAATAAAGTACCCAATGATTTATGGTCCTAACATACCACCACATGTAATACAATGTATGAAACACCATATTCACCAGTGTACAATACTAAGGAAGAGTTACCCATATAGGTTTATCTTCCCTCACTCTGAATAAACATTTGTGGATAACTCTCAGATGATGAGAAATCACAAAGGATGTTGGATGAGTTGGAATGGATGGATGAGAAAAGGTTACACATAATGCACAATATAGATAACGATCAGAATCAGATAGCATGAGCCTTTAATTAAAAGGTTCTCCTCATCTCATTTTTAAGGAGAGATGGTGCTGGCTCTCGAAACACTAATGATACTATGAAAGAAGCCCTTAAAAATAAATCACATGTGGGAGAAACCCAATGTAATACATAAGGAATAACATAATTGATCTTATTCACTTGACACCATGGATGGGGAGTGTGTCACACCACCCACAAATGAAATATTTCTCAAGAAATAATTGTCATAACTATCAGCATAGGGAATCCACATCCGATTAAGTCCCGTTAGCCAAGCTGACCACATAACAATTAAATCATACCGAGATCTTACTTGCATGAATACATTAAACTGCAAAGTACCCTTCATTATCACCACATGATGTTAAACTGCATCACCAACGTTCTTACAACATGATAAAAAACTACATAGATATATAGTTCCCATTCATGTTGGGTGATTCATCTTCCTCAACGCATGATGTTAAACTACATGGTTGACTTCTTTTCCACCCATCTCTAAAATACAATTTTTTTATAGAACTACCAACAAAATGATTCTCAATTTTACCAGATATGTAGTGAAACATCAATCCAATATCTTTATCTAGCCACTACATGATATGTAATTCCCTCATTATACCCCTTCTATCTCAATATTTTAGGAAAACCCATGTTGTTCCTTTTATTTCACATAGAGTATAGCTCACGCGAGCTATGGTATCACAATAGGGACTCACCCTCACAAGAAAGGAACATAAATACGTAACATGTAGATCACTTCCTTGAATGCAAGACCATAAAAGGCATTCCATCATTTTTTTCCTCGTAATGTTAAACTACATAGTTGATGTCATTACAGTATGCCATTAAACTATATAGTTCTCCAAGAACAGTGTGTGGTTTTATTTTCCTCCTTATCAAATATGTAGTGACACCAAAGATTTTATACATGGGCTCAACTGTAATGTTCCCATTAATTCACATCAGCACGCCTTCATCCTCACCACATGAAATTAAACTTCATGGAACATAATGAACTTCATGTAACATGATTCCTAACTTTTCATGATACATAGTAAGGATGGTATCTCTATCACTGGGCCCACCTGCAATAATCAATGGAAATAATTCTCACCTTTACATATGGGTGAAACACATGTAGAGTATTTTATCTTAAAAAACGACTTGTAACATGATTATCATCTTAATGAGATATATAGTGATGCTTGAATTGCCGATCCTGAGAATAATTCAAACAAAAAATATAAACATTTCCTCCTCGTGTATGGTCCAAACCTTCATATGATATTTCTTCAAGAACTACTTGTGGCTGGATTCTCATCCTCCTTATATACATAGTGAAACCCATGCCCCTATATTTGGGAATAACCACAATATCCTCCTAATTCATGTCATTTCTCCCACATCCTTGCCACATTATGTTAAACTATATGGAAGTACATTCTTACCGCATGACATTAAACTCCATTTAAGTATGTCTTTACCACATGACATTAAACTACATGGATGTGCATCATTATCACATGATTTTAAATTGAATGAAGGTACATCCTTACTTAATAATGTTAAATTAAACATATTTACATCCTCGATACACGATGGTAAGGTGGGAAACCATCATTCAATACCCCTTCTTATCAATGGACCATGAGAACCTTACATTGATGAACTAGATAAATAAGTGCTTCCACCATCTTCTAAATCACCCCAAACCAGAATCCTAAACTTATTCCTGGGGTGTCTTGGATCACAAAAATCTTCTATGGACCATGGAAAATATATCCATCTTTATAGACCCTTTGTTTGACTATGAACACATGCATTTGTCTCCTGCATATTCACCTATGTACGTCATCCAAATGGGTTTCTCGGAAAAAGGACATTCTGATTCCCATGAGCCCAGAAACCATAACAATAGTACATAAAACCTCAGTGTGTTTCATACACTCCTTATATGGTTTTCCCATATTATTACTCATGACCCGAGACACTCATGTTATGATTCACAACATTTTTTTCGAATGCATGGGATGAAGTTGGATTACTTTTAACCCTAGGTATCCAAATTAGAATATTTTGTATCATCCTCTATATTAGGTCCATGTTATTCATGACCTTAAAGTACCAAAATTTTGGTCAAATCTATACGACCTAATATTCTAGCGCATTATGGTCTAAATCACATGACATTAAACTACTAGTGAAGGAGATGAAAAACATTTCAGGTTGAAATCCTACAAAGGGAAGCCAATGAAAAAGTCATGTCTTCACCTTATAAACTCTTCATCTCCATAGTTTTGGAAAAATCAAGATTTTAATATCATAGGGTCTATCTTTTTGCCCAGGTAAAATCCAAGCTATGCTCGCTAGACCCCTTGTCAAGGAAAAAATTAGAGTAATGCTTATTCAGATGTCCTCATCACGATAATATGTTCATTAAGATATGGAATGTATTTTAGGGTACTCAAGACCACCATTGGTTTTAAACTCTCCGAAGATCACACTTCATGATCCAAAGTAACTAAAAGCACTATAACCATCGGTGTCCCTTAGAAAATATTTCTCGGTTCAATGGGAATTTTCATGAATATGCATGCATACTTATGAATCCTTTATTTGTGCCTATGGTCATAAACCAAATGTGTCACTCTAGAAAAGGAAATTTAGATCATCATAATCCTTGACATAATCAATATAGAACTCAACACATAAGTTTGTTTGAACTCCTCTCGACATGACTATCCCATATCATCCTCCTGGATCGATCTCTCTAGGTCTTGATTTAAAATCCTCACACCAAACTATACAAGTGGATTAAATATAGTAGTTGTTATGTCACAGTTTTTGGTACCTCTTCTCAAGATCAGGATGGGAAACTCCATTCTCTAACCTTTTTTATCCCACACCATATGATTAATAACTACTTTACATAGGGCTCAAGATTTAGGTTTAAATATCTAATTTCTTGTGTACTAGAACCCCTCCTGGATATCTTTCTTCCCATACCGATCTTCATCATTTGAATGTTTGAGTCTCCAAAAACCTTTCATATCCCTCATAAAAAACATTATATCAATATTCTATTGGCATGATACAGATTCATAAGGGGCTTAACCCTCCAACTAAAGGCATATTCTTCTCTCCTGAAAGAATATTTAATCATTGGGACCCTTAGCAATATTGTGTTAGAACCTTGAAACCTATAATGTCATGTGAAGAACCAGACATGTCAAAACCATCTCATATTGAAGGACTCAAACCATCTGGTTAATATTTAAATCATCCACACTACAAAATATCCAAGCATTCCTAGCTTCTTTAGTATTTCATCCTCACAAACATTACCTCAATAAATCTTTTATAGCCCTTTGAATGATACTCGGCTTCAAGGTCTATTTTCTTGACTATACACACCTTCACATGGATCTTTTATATTATCTAATGGCTTTCAACATAATTCAGAACTATGAAAAAGGAAATTCCAATACTTGTGAGTCTTAGAAACACCATGATAGAACCCAACACCTGAGAGTGCTTTAAGTCACTCCTATCATGTCTGCACCACATCTAATGATTATACTGAAGGTCTTGGCTAAAAGACCCTATATGATTGGAAAAAAGGTCAAAGCTAAAAGGCCTTAATGTTATTGAAGGTCCAAGATAAATGACCCAAAACAAAAGAAATATATTGTTTGAGATAAAATACTCAAAAATAAAGTGAAAAATGATTTGAGATTAAATACCATAAACTAAAGAGGATGAAGGTCCAACCGAAAAGACCCCAAACTAAAGAGAATAATGATTCAAGCTAAAATACCATAAAATAAAGCATGAAAAAAGATCCGAGCTAAAAGACCATTAACTAAAGCAACATGAGGTATAAGATAACGACAAAAAACTGAAGAATGATAGTAGTGTAGTATATTGAAGATTATGTGGCTCACCATATTCCATTAGCATCATCATGTCATGCTCAAAAAACAAATTAGTCTCATAAAATAATAGGTCACTCTCCCTCTAAGGTGTATGTTCTACCCATTGGTTCCTCGACATAATAGGTGACTTAAAGATAGTTGGAATAGTTTACCAATGAAAAGTCTCATGTGGGTATGCATTCATGAACATCTCTAAAAGGGGATCTATTAGAATTTCAACATTTGATTCAAGGAGTCAGAACTCTTTCATCACAATGCAAGGGATGGGTATCATTGGGAATTCATAGAATATCAGAACAATGAATGGTCATTCACATCATCAATGGAGGAAAATAAGATCATATTGTGGAATTTTTAGAGATTTATTCCATTAGAGTATGAAAAAGATAGAGGAATATAGTCCTTTCAGAGCCTCTCCAAAGCCTTATTAGATAAAATGGGGTTTATTTTAATAGTTAAGTCCGGAAAAATGATGGTTAGTAGCACTGGAAAGATCAACAAGAATATGGCATGATGTATCAATTGAGTGTTGGAGTACCTCACTTCCCACCAATTCGGTTTCTATATTGGGACAGATAATTTCACAATATTAAGAAACTATTCAAAACACATTTGAGAAGTGACCAATGATGTTGATGATGATAAATGAATGGACCTCAGATGAGAAATCATCTCCTCTAGCCTATATATCTACACCGTCCAAGAATCCATATGGGCCTACAATTTAGATATAGCTGATGAACCTATTTTAGTTCCCTTATTGCTTCCCTTATTTGTTTAGAAAGAGAGTACCCATTCATGAATTCATGGATTCATTTTTAATTCATGGAAAAATATCTTTGAGTCCAGATGATTTGTTGAATAATATTACACAAAGGTTGCTGATCAAAACCATATCCCCATAATTCTTCAAATAACTTGTAAAGGAAATCCCCCTTGTCATAAAAGACATCCAAGGGGGTCTAAAAAATAAAGATAACAATGTGTCCATAGAATAGATTATGGCGTGACTGAACCCTGGCAGTTAGCTCAGTGGTCACAAAAAAAGGATGACTAAACAGACAGATCATGGCCAAAATAACAGAAGAATCCCCATATGCCTCTCACTCAAGAGGCATATTGTCCATAGCCCATGTCGGAGGACTAATCTCCTCAACAAAACATGACCAATTTTCTATATGAAAATAATTGGAGAGAGGTATCTTCCTCAATTCCTCACCTAGGTTCGCAATTAACTCCATAGATATCATAGAAAAAGGACCTGGTGACGCAAGAGGCCTATCCACATGAAAGATCAGTTGGCCTAACCAACCATTGGGATAGAATATCACCCAAGACTGGGCATAATCCTTGTTAAAGGGAAATGGGAGAATTAGTAGATTGGAGTATGATTTCATCTCTTTTGTCTTCACGAGTCAATGTCTTCTAGAGTTAAAGAATAATACCAGGATGTCATTCCCCTTGAAAGTTGATTAAGGGATGTGGGAAACCCTCTAAAAACAACCAAATTGTCAGGTAAATCGATACGAACTATAAAATTCACAAATAATCAAACCAGTCACCTTATTTGCGAGACCCCCCATCTTGATGGGAGATCTTGTAAGACCTTTCATCGAGAGATCCATTTCCATAATCTATAATCGGAATACATGGTGGATGAATGAAAGAAAATTCAAATTTATCTAGATTAAGCAATATAGCTTTAACCTCAACATTGCTCATATATATAGCCCCTGCTCTTGTGATATTCACTAATATAGGCTATGATGTGGTGTCTGGGATCCTAGAGGCATTGTTGTACTGATAACAATGGAAGTACTCCACTATCCCTCCAAACAAGAATTGGAGAGGACCACCAATCCTTCATGGATTGTTACATTGTTAGATATAACCTAGAATTTAGTAAAAGGAATGCAATGTATTGTACTACCAAGTTATAATTCCAACCTTTTACAAGTAGCACAACCAGCACCAATGTACTAAGACGTATTCTTGTGTGTCTATACCCAGCTAAGAAAAACTACTCATTCAGGAACATAGTAAGGAAACACACCAACCTACGATCTGAAGAAACATACGGGCTCACTAGATATCCCTTCAAGTTGTTGTCCCCAGCATTCAAAAATCACCAATATGAGCTAGCGCTATCACATACTTGTTGGAAAGGGCACTAATGGGTATGAATAACATTTGGTCTAACTCCACATCCACACAAAAATACTAATCAAGTCTATGACAGAAATAAGCGAGTGCATAGTTAGTTCTCTCCCAAATTTATTCTTTGCAATGAAGAGATTATCCATTTAAAAAACATGATTCTATAGAGGATCATACCAGATGTCCTCTATAGGGATAAATCCATCATACATCTATCTATGTGGAATTATACCACCCAATTGATGGATATACTATAAGCTGATACCCACATCAACATGAGGATGATGGAATACATTGGTTTGAGGGAACTAAAGAT
This sequence comes from Viscum album, assembly GCA_963277665.1. NCBI lineage: Eukaryota > Viridiplantae > Streptophyta > Magnoliopsida > Santalales > Viscaceae > Viscum > Viscum album. The sequence goes on along the minus strand of OY728153.1, from coordinate 1,347,948,603 downwards.
TAATCATCTCCCAAATTAGGTCATGATGGTAGTAAATGATGAATTGTGAAATCCAAAAGGCTTCATGAAGATAAACCATGTATAGATCATCCTTAAATTTCAAACAACTCTGCCTCACCAAAAATGGCCATGCCCATTCATCGAAGATATTTTCTCTAGAAAAACGATCCCATATTGGATTCCATACTCCATTGGAAGTGACTAGAGAAGACTAAAATATTTTTAATTAGATTTATGAAATATGATTTTGAGCAAGATCACGACCATCTGAACTTAGGGTTGAATTTTCTATTAGAAAACACATGCCCTGAGATTTGATAGATACCAACTGACCTTTCTCGGTAATTTTATTTTGAACACATTCTGGGGAGATAAATACCTAGAAAAATGGCATATTAAAATATAGGGGAGGTATAGAAACATCATCCAACAAGATAACCCATTAAAAGAATATTTGATAAGATAAGGGATAATTATAAATTCTGTATGAAAGAAACCTCTTTATGACCTTGTTATCAGTACACACATGATATTAGGGATCATTATTGAAATTCTTGGAAACCACGTCCCTTTAGTTTTCTACAGTTGAGGAATTTTTATGGGAACCTGATTCCATTTGAAATTGTATAATTGGATCATATCAGAAAAATAAAACATGTAATCTTATAAAAAATAGAGGCATTAATGTTCTGGTTTCATCATGCCCATAACATGGCTCAAAAAAGGATTCAAAAACCCCATATAGTGTTCAAAAATCACTTGACCCCTGAGGGACACCAGTCGCATAACTCCTACAAGGAATTATGTGAACTGTACGAACCCTGAGGTAATCAGGATCGTGAGACCAAAAAATGGTCACATGAATCGAAATTAGTCGAATGATCAGGCCATCAGATCTTGAAATGACTTCAAGGAAACAATATCCCTCATATAAAAAGTTTGAGAATATACGAAAAATAAATTTTGTGGTTTGGTAAGATTAGTTCCTAAGCGGAAAGTAGTCTTTCACAAGAGTTTTGGCATAATGAACTCGTAGTGAAGTTTTTTGGTCAGGGTTCATGATCTGGGTTAGTTGTATGGTCTTGAGACTGGAGAAATTGAGGGAGAAATATTGAAGAAGGGAGGCTAGTGGAATGAATTTTTATCCTCCCACCAATATAAAAAATCTCACAGAATACCAAACGTTGCATGGTAGGAAAAACATCAACTTAAGAACAGTTTTTCGAAACCTTTAAGAACTCTATCAAGCATTAGTTTCCCCCACAACCATGTCTTTTTCCCCTCATACATCTCTCCTGAGGGTGGTCAATTGTTATTGCTCGAAAAAAAAGAATGGAAAAAAGAAGAAAGGGCGAAATACCTGAATTTGAGTATTTATTCCTTGTGACATTGAAGGAAGAATGGGATGGTCAAAGGCTTACAAATCACATGAGCATCTAAATTATTGAAAATAATATTACCATTTCATGGTCAAATGATGTATCCACACATGATACATAACCTCAGGCATGTCCCGGGGAGCCCTCTTCAACGATTCATGTTTCCTATGAGAAGGATCTCCAAACAATCAATGGCCACATGATCATATCCAATCGAGAAAACCTAAGCTGCATGTTTTTTCAATTGAAATTACTTGAAAAAACCTATTAAATATTTCAAAAATAAAGGGTATGCCATTTAAATAGAGAGACCATTATAGGTCATGATTATCACGTTCCATATCATCATTTAAAATAATAACATTCCAGGATGATATATGGGAAAACTAATAAGGACTCTAATACATTTTAGGATAAAATGAAGGATATAATGGAAATTAGGTGGGGTCTTGTGGTTGTTTAAAGGCATGTGACACACCATTAGACCTTAGTGGCATTCTCGACCTGTCTTCTGAAAGCCCCTCGGATTGTCAGCCTTCTGTATGGAAGTCCTTAGGAGTGTCAAGAAAACTCTGTGATTCCCTAAGGGAAGAAAAATAGACCATTCCAATACATGCTTTCACACACTCACATGACCCCAATTATTCTAGTGATACATAATTGAAAAATATAGTAAAAATCAAAGATTTCACTTGTTCCAACTAATGATCCCTAAACCATTAAAAAATAGAATGAAAACAATATAGAGAAAGAGGTGAGAGGGTTTTATGGTTGACAAAGGATAGAGACATGCCATCAACACCACATGAGTTGCCACAAGCCCTCAGTGTCTTGATTTCCCGACCACATGGAATTCCCCCAGAATATCTAGGAAACTTCATGGGACACCAAGGACCAACAGATATATTTTTCCACAAAATTATCACACACCCCCTAGGATTTATATTGGTTATGCAATTCGTCATCGAAAAATATGATAAATACCTTAAATAACACTCATGAAACCCCACATGACTCCTAACCTTTGTCACTTAAAGCAATGAATATGAAAAGAGAGGATGCGAGAGGTACTCACTGTCACAGAATGATATGTGACATGAATAGTATTCCCATGGAATGGAACCATGATACCTCTAGAAAAACCATCATTGTCTGAAGAGACTCCATGAAAAGTCACTGAGAATCTTGTGGATATGTCCCAACAGGCACCTGGATATTTAAAAGGTCATTTAGCTTGTCTACACAACAACATGGAATCCCTATAACACACCCACATGATCATACATGTCTTAAATAATCAGAAATAATATTAAAAAGTATTTGACTCATGATCACTGAAAATCAGGCAATGCACTCGAAGTGGTCCATGATAGAGTCTCACAAAACCATGTGGCACCAGACTACTTCGCCAACTCCAGCCTAGTTTCACACCATATAGGTCGCAAAAACCAGTGACTATCTTGGGGGACACCTATAAGTTTATCACTCCCACAAAAAGAAAGTGTTTCATTTTTAGAACTAACTACTATAATAGGCTAACTCTAGAGAGGAAAAGTCCATATCAACATAGTGGATTTCATAGAGAAACTGATCACTCGACCGTCTAGACTTCCATCAGGTAATGCACTGTTGGGAATCTAGAGTAGCAGTTCTCTATGTATAAATAACCTCAAGTGATCATCGATATATCACAGAAAATATCTTCGGTCGGTTATGTCATGAATATCCCACAAGACTACTAGATAAAGAGAAACCAAAGACAAACTAACAGTGAATAAAACAATAGAATTCATAACATAGAGGTGAGAACCAATCATGTGCTTCGTGTGAGTTATCCAAAGACCCTGGAAAATAAAAGGACATGTCACACATATATCATGATACTCATTCTATATACCATTTGGGACACATGAAATAATCCATACATTTTAGAGCAAGTAACACAGTCCCTTGCAGAGTCCTGTTTGAGCTTGCGAAACCCTATAAGTCTATCACCTGAGAATAAGGATGCCCTTCGGACACACCACATGACCTATATAATTATTTCTTCTACTGTTATCCATGTCATGACAAAGCATCTGGAGACAACGACTATGCTCTCATGACACACTCTCTTTAATTCATCTGAGAATTGTGACACCCTCCATACACGTCGGCCATAACTTGCGATGTCTCCCAGAGGTTTCATCCAAGATACGTGAAATCCCTCTGATTGTGTCCCACTCGATCTTGAGACACCTAAACTGTGTGTCAAGCCGGGTAACATTACAAATCCCATGGAAATTCCCACTAGGTCTTGTGACACCCTCCAAAGATAAAGGGAATATCAATAGGGAATCCCAGGGTATGAAAAAATCATTTTTCCTCAGCATGAAAGCTTTGATCAATAAGAAATACTCTCCGTATATGCCCCAAAATAAAATAATCTATGATAAATGAGATTCCCATCATACCCAATGTACATAAGTTGCCTTTTTTTTGAATGAGATGAAAAAACATCTACTTCGACCAGATTTAGGGATAAAAAAATCTACGACAACTGCAATTCTTACCATACTAAAGATACGTATAACTCTTTCTCAAGGATAGAGACTCATACCAAACACCCCAAGGATTATCCCACCACACATGTACCATACATATATGTCACGAGTATATTAATCTATATCCACTATTTCTCACTCTAATCATGGATCACATGGGGTTAGGGAGATGTGAATGAACACCTCTTTCCACCATGAATGAATACCCCTCGTATAAGAGAATATACCTTGGGGAAAATCCCAAGATAATTAGTGAACTATGTGGATTTTGATTCCTAAAATATTCCAGATACATTGGAAACTTCATAATGTCTCAATCTCATCTGGAAAATATTAACCACCTCCCCATATGGAAGCACATTCTGAAGAACTGGACTATAAGCCTACAACAAAAATGAAGCTATTATCTTCTTGGGGAATTGATGAATAACCATGAATATATATAGATGGATCCATTAATAAGGATACCTTTATTTACTTAATTATATAATTTACTGATAAACTTTTTTTAAGGGTCACTGTTCCCGTATTGGGATTAGGAAGTGATCCACAAACATTTCTTAAATATATAAGAGAGTCTCAGAGTAGGAAATAATCCCCCCCAAGGGTGAAATGAGACCGAAATCTAATCATATTGATCAATGTGACTCCCCATAATTATTTATTCATGAAAAAATAGATGAACATCAACCTTTATAAAGATGGTTTATACCCATCTATAGTTGGGGGCACCATTGGGGGTTTCTGGGAAAAGAGACAATAGTAGTCTGAAGAGGAAAACTAGTCCACATTCATGAAATTATGTTAAATAAAATCATAAAATAATGAATTCATCATCCTCGGTGTTCTAAAATGACATTATTGTTATGAACACATCCTTATACAGCCCCTTCCAATCGAAAAATAAGTGATTGTATAGCTAATGTGTATGTATAACTTACTGTCTCCACATGGGGATACAATTCTTTCTCCATCACCATATTTTGTGTTTGGGAATAATGAGTGGATTAATTTTTATATAATATATTTATGAAATAGGTATACTTCTGTAATGATAATATCATATATACCCTTTTACCATGTAATCTTTTGGGGAATGATAATGTCAATTGTGCATGCGTATGGCTTACAATATCCACAATGTGGTGTGATTTTTTTCATTTATATTACCCAATGATGGTAATAAGGATGAATTTTATTAATATATATGATATATTTATGTTTATATAATCATTATATATATACATATATGTCATTTACCTTTACTATTTTGAAATTACAATTAAACAGAAACAATGTTCTTGCGTACGTACGTCCTACGATCTCCATGAATATTTCATTCCATTTAATATTTCTATTTTTTATTATAAATTTGTATATAATGAATATATATGATATATATATCATTATTTACATTTTGGAAATAATAAAATCATGATCTATGTAAGAGGATCAATAATAACAAATCAAAACATGAAAATATTACCTAAAACGTAACAGCAACAAAGAATGGTTAATAAATGGTTAATAGGGGGACATATATAAATAATGTATGGAATGATATAACTTAATATGGTTCTATAATATATTTATGATATACTTATATTTTTTATAAATGAGGTTTTTACTAGTATAGAGAGATTAAAGATATAAGGCAAGGGATTTTGTCTCACTTTTATTTCTGTGGGACACATGATTTATAAATTACTTGTTTCTTCTACATAGTGTACATATTACCCATGAATTTATTTTAAGGGAATTATCTAGAATATCATTCTATTTTAATATCCATATAATTTTATTTCTTTTAAGGGGCATACAATTATTTTAATTATCAAGTGATGAGTATTTATTTGAAATCTCATCCATATTTGGGATTATTTTGTTTTAAGTCTCCGTTAGGAAATTTTTATCATCCATGTCAATGTTTTAAAAATATGTTTTAGATTTTTTTCTATTCTATAATGGATGTTTTAATTAATTTTCACCTATTTCATAACTTTTCAAACATAGTTTAAAGGGAATCATTTATATTTTTTCAAATGAGGTATTTTGTGACTTTTCCATCAAAAGTATGAAACTAATGTTTTTTATCTTATAACGCACGATTGAAATTTATAAACTTCCAAAAACCGTTGTTATTTTATGTTTACTTTTCAAAATTATAGGTTTATTTTGAAATAATAATTTTTATTTTAAAATGCCACATTATTTTATGAATAGAAAACATTTTTGAAGTAGAATTAATTTTTTACTCAAATTTTTTTTTTCATGTGACCTCTCATAATTATTTTCCATCAAAGAAATCATTTTTTGTTGAGAAATAATTTTTAAGGGGTATATGATTATATGTAACCATTATTAATATTTTTTATGAATTGTTTATTTAAATGATAGAATAATATTTGTAACATCCCGGCCTGACTGACCACTAATTCAGGAGCCCGAACAGTGGGTCACATTGCCTCAAGTGTGTCTCTCCGTAAGCCAGAGGATGCTCAATAGTAGAAGGGGTATTATGGGGTAATATTTGGGAGAATATACCCTCATATTAGAGCATCAAAATAGAAAATCCGATAAGTAAGGAAATAAATAGTGTGAGACTAATATAACAACTAAATATAAGCATCCAATGCTAGTTTATACAAAGCATTCATGTCCATTTGATGATACATAAATAAAAAATAGATATAAAGACGCTATAAGATACATGTAAGTACATAAATAAATAAAATAGAATAAAAGAAAATCCCCATGGGATATATTCGAAAGGATCCTGAGCTCAATCTCAATCATGTTCTCCTAACTCCCAGGTAAAAGAAAACAACAAAAAAGCTAGATCCAAGGTACTACATTAACATGGTAAACTCAGGTACCATGGGTACCTAAGCAGGGTGTGAGACAAAATCTCAAATGTCCGGCAACCATAATGTCTAGAAAAATTTCTTCCATTTAATATGTATTAATAAGTGTGGAGATATTGAGAAATAAAGAATACAACTTAATAAATAAACAAAAACCCATCCAGGTTCCTAAAGGACACATGACAACTATACCTACATTGGCTCATAGCCAGTGTAATATTCTGACACTGAACTATATATATAATAATAATATATATATATATTATTGTTATATATATAATCCACCTATATGAATGAAGTTTGTACCAATGTCAAATGGTCATATACCTAGGATACTAGTGCTGGGTAGACAGGGATGTAACTAATAGACATCCATCCCTCGGAGAAGTGCTCAGGGTCTACCCCCTATGCCAACACCAAGATATCTCACAATATATTTGAAATAAACATGGAATTTATAATGTCCTTACTTTATATATATCATCCACATATATTAAACAAGTTTTTACCAACACCAAATTTTCATATTCTGGGGATACTAGCACAGGATGGACCAGGACATAAATCCAAGACATCCACCACTAGGAGAATCACTCATGTTACATACCCTAGCCCAAAAACAAGTGCTCTCACATTATCTTGGAAATCAACAAGGAAGATCTCATAGTTTTTGTAATCAAGGGATCTCATGGTCCCATGGTTCCACATACCTTGTAAGGAGTAATCATTTATAATGAAATCCATGAGGAAATGCCTATCATGATTTTCATTTATATATTCCCAACATAGAAAGGAAATTAAAATTAAAAATTCAATCAAAAAATTACAATATATAATAAATATAAATAATGATATGGACCTACTATGCTTCATAATATATTTCATTTAATCAAGCCAATTCATTTAAACATGATTAACCATCATGCATTATCCATTTTATTTTATTCAACCCATTCAATTAATCAAAACATGTCATATTCTAAAAAATTATATAATTTCATAAATCACTACTATGAAATATGGAAATGAAATCAAGAAATAATAAATAATCGATGTGAGATTTAAAAGACATCGCACCTCAAGAGAGGGGTTTTATTATTAAATCATGACAATGTTTATAAAATAATTTATTTTTCCATTTAAGAATCACATACAATTCACCAAGGAAAATTATATTAGAAAACTACCATAAATTGAAAAACATCAAATAAAGTTGTAAAGAGTGATCAATCAATCAATACATTCTTAAATTTAAGGGGGAATGGAAAGGGATCCCACCTCAAAATTAGACGCACCAAAACACATTGGAACATGGAATTTCTCTAGGCGACCACTCAAATCTCCGTCATCATTCCTTGGAGAATATTCTCCTTTTCATATATATAAGGATACCTAGAACATATGTAGATATTCGTATGGTGATGTATATGTGCAACGGGATCCTTACACAAATTATTATATATGCATACACCCATTTCCACATACACCCGTATACAATTTTCATATTATACATAAGCACACCTAGACCCATATATATATATATATCCACTTTAATGGGGTAAAATACATATAAGGGGGAATATATATATATATATATATATTGCTACCTACGCATACGTTGTAAGTCTCCTTTGACTTTGGAAACTCAAAGCCACATCAAGGACAACCAACATAGACAACAAATAATACTAGGGCCTAAAAACCACTAAAAGACCAAAAATATAATTAGGAAAGACTAGGAATAAGAAGTTAAACATACCTTTAATGGTGTGATAAAACCGATAAGGATCCAAAATTCCTCACCTTCACTAGATAACAACGAAACCCACACAAATAGGTTTTAGGTGACACACCACTTGCCTTCGATGAATCAATTGAGAATCACGATGATATTTAGTGGAACCAGCATGCGAAGAGGTGGTCGTAAAGAGGTTTCATGAGTGGTCAAGGGGGCCCCAGGGGTGAATCAAACAACCTGGAGGGGGTATTAGATAGGTCTTCATAAAACCAATGAAAACAAAAACAACAAAAACAACAAAAACAATAATAATAATCATAAAAAATACTATTATTATTATTAAAATATTTATTTATTTTTATTATTTTCCATTTATCCTCATTTAAGTTTTTTATTATTATCATAATTAAATTTATTTTCTTCAAAAAAACACACCGTGCAATTTGGGTCTCATAGTTAGACAAAACTTATGCCAACCGTATGTTGAAAAGTGTTGAGGTACTAACCAAAACACTAACCATTTGATCTAGGCACATAGTTTGAGTTACTAACCAAAAAAATCACACTAAAGGGTTCCAACTCTCGAAATTATATTTACAAACATGTTTTGTAAAAAAACCCATCTACAAAACAGAAAAAATAAAATTCATTTGGATTTTTATATGGTTAAAAAGAACTGATAGTTACAACCTCCCCACCTTAGAATTTCTCTTCCTCGAGAAACCTTTTGAAACAATGAAAGCATCACCTGACCCACATGGGATGTGAAGTCCAGTTCAAATGGACGCATTACATTTCAAAACACCCAACAATCCTTCTAGAATTTACTTAAGCTCTCGAAACATAATACATTAAAAGATGATCCAACGCTTAATTTCCCAACTGAAAAACTGAGATGGTTGTTACGTAACCCAGTCTAGATTTGAGACAAGGTCACATCATCATCATTAAAATATTTTAACCTATGTTTCTCTATATCATTTGTCTGAAAATTTTACTGGTGTCCAATTCCAAGCCATGACTCCTCCACCATGAAAATTTCCTTTAAAGAATACCCATGAGAATTTTAATGATGCTCATGGAATATTTTCTTTGACTGGGTAAACCTGATTACTTCCATAGTTATAAATAATACTTCTGGAGAAGAAATGGTTGAATTCCAATCGACTGTGTAGAAAGAAGTCCCGTATGATTTCAGGATATAAATAGACGAACCTTTAAAACACACCCATAATAATGTGATGGTGTGTTTAAACTGTGTTCCTTTAGAATGTTTACATCATACTATAGGAATACTAGTCGATCCACTCTAGTCGAAAATTCAAGAGACACTTAGCATAGAAAACCAACATATTATCAATATATCGACGATTAATTCTCCCAAGGAATCTAGCGTTTAACAATGACACATTCACATAATCTCATATCCATCATATGATGTCGTTCCTTGGATAAAAAGTCACATGGTAATTTTATAACTATCATGATTCATCATGAGCTGAGGTGTAATCTAGATCCAGCCAACTAGAATTTCCACACATTTTTAGATTCCCTTATAGGCCTAACAACAAGCCCAAGGTATCATCAAAATGAATGAACTAGAGTTCATGTATCTAATAAAGGTTTTCCATACCCACTCTCTACAAGTGAAATGTTGTCAATAGGATAGAACGTCAAATTCAAAACATTGACTACGACTGAGCACATAGAGGAATCTACCTGGCGGCCGAGTCTAAAGAAAGGGATGGTGTCCAAGAGCATGTGTAAGTCATTCCAACTCCGGAACCCTAGTATTACTCAGGTATAACCAATCCAAGATAGGAAGCATGAATCCAATGTATAATGTAAGGGAAACCACCTGGAAAATACAAATGACTATTAAAGCTTTACAAGGAAGTAAGATCGACATTTTCTTAGTGCATCAAGGGAGAGTCAAGATAGGAAACATGCTCATCCCATAACATAATAAACTATCAGAATTTAAATGGTTACCAGTCAAACAGACCAAACCATTGGAAAAAACTATAGTCAGCCCTCAATTGTTCAACTCTTAAAGAAAAATCTCAACTTCACCTACCAATTCACCAACGCAAAACGATTAGAATCCTTCACCACTCGATGCACTCTATGATCCTTCAAGAAAAACCATAAAAGTAAATTCAATACCAAAAGTGATTCTATGGGTTTCATACACACCCCAACACATCAACGTCGTGGCCATATTTGGCTATGCTTCTTCTACTTGGATGCACATGTTTAACACAAAAAGCAGAGATGATCTCCAAATTAGGAGTGTCATAGTATTTAAATAAGATGTATACCATCCTCTCATAATAATTCTAGATCACTATTGACCTTAAGTACACACATAAAGGCATTTGTCATGAAAACAAAACTAGCTAACTGGCATGTCAAAACACCTGAGTCACAAGGAATTCATCCCGGGCATTAGGAGAAATTTGATTATTTAACTCGCAGGTCACCTAACATCAGAGATTAAATGAGAATTCCCTCAATATATCAAGGATCAACGATTACACCAAACTCAACCAGTTTTTCCCATTATTTATTACTTGATGGGAACAATTTACGTGAATGTATGCTACCTGGAGGTTTTCAAAGAAACAATCACATCCTGCAAAATATAAATATGCTATAATCCTTATAAAAAACGTTTTTGATGCACTAATAATGAAATTAGTCCCATTTTTTATATCCCCATAAGACCATTATCTTGGATGAGGACATATTGATTCATCCATCACTGAGAAAAATAAAGTGTCAAGACCAAACGAAACAACTGAATATTCCATAAGCATGTTTCTCTAGATGAAATTGAGCATTTCTTGATACTCATGCTCAAACCACAATCCAAGAGGAACATGAAAACCACAACAAATAAGTGTTTCATTGAAAATATAAGTATCTTACCTGGGAAAACAACACTAAATGTTAGAAAGATCATAAGATTTAGTAAGTAATTATACTCTAAGGGAGATACCAACCATGGGATATCACTTTACTAATGTATAACCACCGACCCTATCACTATGTCACATCAATATAAGTCATTATGAAAAAGATCCTATCATATAAGGCATTGGTAAAAATAAAAATAGGACTATGAAAAACGTCGATGATTCTGTTCCAAGGAAACTCAAAGCAGGTTTAATATACCCTTACACGAGGGTAAATTCAAGGATACCACTACATGTTCCATTTTTAGACCATTTTAATAATTTAAATTTAATCATTAGACATTAAAAGATTTAAAACAGAACATCGGGTAACATATATAAAACAAATATCTTGGGAAATGTCCAGGAGAAATATGCATGTCTCACAAAACATCCTTTTAAAACATTAATCATTTATTGACATCCTATCTTTATTAGTCGTTTTATCATATACAATATTTAAGGATATAATAGATAATGTGGCCTATGAGAGACCCATTAAGCCATCTTTGGTTCATCAAAATGAATCACAATAGTACATTCTTAATTTTTTAATGTTTAAAATGAGCCAAATGGGCCATGGAATAAGAAACAGGCCCCATGTGACCTACTTGGGCCCATTGTTCAATTTATTAGTTAACAAATTCATTTCTATTCAAAAAAAATATTTTACATTTCTACTATGTCAAGATATATCATGCTCACATATAATTATTTAGGCATATGGGTGGCCATTTTCCTATCCATAAAAAGATCATACACATTACATTTTGGCATTTGGATACCTTTCATCAAAACCAATTCACTTTAATATTTTGATTTAGCAGGCTTCACATTTTAATAAAAATATTTTAATACCAAAAATAAATAAGGATGGTTCGATTGCATTGGTTAACATTTAAAAGATATAAGGCGCCCATATACCTCACTCCTAAAAACTGGATCATGTTCAATCGCAATGAATAAAACTATCTCAGGAAACCATTAAATTTTATAGAAAATGAAGAATGTTATCAAAATTAGTCACATATGGATCGTTCTAATCAGAACGAATGCATATACTGTAAATAGGAAAGGCATGATAAAAAAATGGAATTATAAAAACTAAACATGTTATACAGGAAAACATGATTAGAATTATATAAAAACGAAATAGAACTATTCATGGAATATCACTCATGGAGCACACCAATATCGGAAAGAAAACTACTAATGGAAATACATGGAATAAAACATGCGTGAAATTTTAATCCATATGTTCATATAATGCTTCATGCAAGGCCTCATTATTTCTATACCAAGGCAAGGGTACAATTAAAAAAATCATATATTAATAGAAAGCGAATAGTAAACTATTCACTCATGGTGAAATCATATCAAATGTATTAAAAACAACATGAACCTAAATCCCAGCCCTGGCCACAAGGTTATTTTGTATAAGTGGGTTGATGTGCCCCAAGAAATACTATTTTCAAAGAGCCAACACATTTCTATTCTTCTTTATACTAGCCCAAAAAAGTAAACAAGGAAAAATAATAAGCATCTAATACCAATTTGTAACATCTCTGATTGACTAAACACTAATACGGTAGTAGGACCAGTGGGTCTCATGGCCTCAAGAACATCTCCTCATACACCATAGGATTCCAACTAGGAGAGAAGGTATCTTGAGGTGATAATGGGGATACTATACCGTCATATCAGAGTATCACATAGGTAAAGAAGATAAAGAAAGTAACAAACAACAGAGGCATTAAAAACGTAAAAGGTAGATAAATAAAATACTAATATAATAACTGAATAATAGTGGAAAATTCTTGCTTATAAAAATAATTCATGTCTATTTTTTCATACATAAATAAAAAAGTCATATATTTTAATTCAAGATACACGAAATTAGATAAATAAATAAATAAAAGAAATGAAAATCCCCATGGGATATTTCCACTAGCATACTGAGCTCCAGCTCGGTCCAATGCTCTAGAAAACCAAGGAACAAACCCACACCAACAATAATGGTCCAAGGTCCTACAAACATAAGGTCTACTAGGGTACCAAGGGTACTTGAGTAGAGTGTGAGATAAAATCCCAGTAGGTTGGAACCCATGTTGTCTAAACCAATACATTACATAGAAAATAAATTAAGAAGTGTGTAGATATAGATTAATAATAAATAGTCATGAATAAAAAATCAATAACCCATACAGGTTCCTAAGGGACACATAATGAATATACAAACATCATATCATAACCAAAATAAGATTCTAATTACTATCTTTGTATATAGTAACAATATATATTGTATAGTTATATATTGAAACAACCTATATTAACCAAGTATGTACCAATGTCAAATGGTCATATACCATGGATTCTAGTACTGAATGTACCAAGGCATAACTAAGAGACATCCATCACCAAGAGAAGTGCTCATGGTTTATCCCCTAGCCCAACTCCTAGAGCTCTCATGGTCTCTTAACAATCAACGTGGATGCTCTCAAAGTATTCCTCTATATATAGAATCCACCTACTTGAACAAACTGTGTACCGATGCCAAATGGTTATATACCTAGGATAATTTCCCAATTAATCATTACATCAAATTCCCCAAAGAAAAACTTTTTATAAATACAATATCACATGAAAAGCATTACATAATGGTGCAATTATTGAATAGTCATTCCAGATATTCTTAAATTTAAGGGGGCATGATAAGAGATCCTAAATCAATAGTTGGCCAATCCAAACACATTGTCACATTAAAATTCTATAGGTGAAAAATAAAAGAAACTCCTTCCAACCTATGAGCATATTTAACATCACATATACATTCAGGAGACCTAGCCCCTACACACATATTAGCATGTCCATTAATATATAAAAGGGGATCCTTACATATATGATTATATGTGAATTCACCCATTTACACTAACACCCATGGGAATTTTTCTTAATTTATATATGCACACATAGCTATATTTATATATATTCACTTTCATGGGTGATTATACATATAATGCGGGAACTTATATATATATATATGGATACATACTCAAACATTGTAAGTTACCTTGGACTATGTAATATCGAACCAAACATAAGAATGACCAATATACACTAAAAATAATACTAGGGATTGAAAAACATTAAATGTCCACAAAAATAATTAGAAAAGACATGTAAAGAGAAGTAAACCTTACATAGAATGGTGGAGGCAAACCAAAAAGGAAATAAAATGAATCTCCTTTGGCGGTGAACACCAAAGTCTTCACTAATATGTCCTGAGAGACACACTGCATACCATTGATGAATCAAGTGAGAATGGAGATGAAATCACATTGAATCATCATTTGAAGAGGATGCCATGAGGAGGTGTCACAAACGATCATGGGGAGCTGGGGGAAATCATGTTATCAGGAAGGGGGGAGGGGATAAGGGTTTTCTTAAAAGCTATAATAATAATAATAATAATAATAATCATAATCATAATAATAATCATAAATATTATTTTTTTAATATTAAATCATTTAATTATTTGTATTATTTTCTATTTATCTTCATTAAAATTTTTATTTTTATTTTAATTAATTTATGTTCTTTAAAAAAACACTGCACTATTTGCGTAGCACGATTAGCCAAAGATTTTTCCAACCATGTAGTGAATCGTATTGAGGTATTTCCAAAAAACCCCATCTATTCAGGATAATGACATGGTTTGGGTCACATGGTTTGTAGCTATACAGAGGTTGTGGGTTGTTCTATCAATGAGAAAATGTTATTTGGAGTTACATATCAATCTCATGGTTTAGAAAAGAAATGGAATATTGAGCTTAAGGTAAAATATGAAAACCATGAGGAAAAGATAGTGAGTGTTTCTTTGTGATCAAAGTGAGGAAAGTAGTATGTTGGAGACTATTTTATAGGGTTTTGTAAATGTTTCATGTTTGGGAAATAAGTTCGTCAGGAAATTGAATGCGGACGTGATGGTTAAAAGATAGATGATGATGTGAATAGAGAAAAGCCTACATAGAATGTACCTTGAACACTTTAATGAAATAAGTATATGGATAATGGTAATTATGAGAATCAACATCCATATACAAGGGTTAAGGATGAAGATCAATGTTATAAACCTCTTAAATCCAATATAAAATGGAAATCTCATGCAATCAGTGTTGGCGATTTGGAGTGTGAAAATGAAGGTGTGGAATGATTGTGTATTTTCGTAGTTGAATTCAAGAATAACATTGTCGATGTAATTTTATTGTATTATAGAATAATGAATCATCTATATATTGTTCCTTTGTAGTTTTCCCATAAATATTTAATATCATATACTAAATGGTATTTCTAGCAATGAGAAGTGGTTGTTGTATTAAGGGGATATTTTTTTAAAAACACATGATTAATGGATAGATAACCCTTAACATGTGAATGATACTGATATAATGATATTTAGACAAAGCTATATTGGATATGAATGAGTAAACTAGACGGTACATATTTCTGTCGAACAAATTAAGGATTTTTTTAAAATTGGTTTATTCTATCATGGATGAAGTTTACATCATTTTTAAATTAATGATTATATCCAATAAACTATGGAATAAGGAAACATACATGTTTTAAATAAGGATTTATGGTTATTTATTTTATTACCATGCTTCAAGGGAATATTTTACAAAGGTATTCACATGTTTTTAATGTGACAACAAAGATCAATATTATGATATATAGGGTTTAAATGTTTAACAGATTTAGTAGACTTCATTTTAATGTTTTTGACATTAATATTTTAGAAGAGTTATAAGGTAAACCCTTTGAGGAATGTTTTATGTTAAACATTGGATGAGGTTTTATAGATTCTTGTATTAACTTTATAGAGGGGGGTTGATTTATAATAGATAACTTTTTATAAACATTTTTTATAATAAAGATAAATGGAATGACCATGAATTCTATTTATGGATCTCGAGATCTGCTAATGGTACATGAATGATATATTCACCTTAATTTATTAGAAAAAAGGATGAAGTGGAGATTGATCGAGGAATAAAAAAGGTGAGATTTTACTGAAAAAAATTATTATATCATCTTAAAGAAATTATTCAAAAGGGACTTGAAATAAAATGTTGCCCTAATATCATCATTTTTATCATATCATTGTCATTTTTGGAGCCTCTTTTGATTATAGATTTGTGATTGTTAACATTCTCCTAACCATGTTTTATATCACTCTCCATCAGAACGCGATAGTTAGATTTATCTCACATGTCAATTTTTTCGCTTTCCACCTATGTTATCATATGTATAAACCTATTTGTATGCTACATTGGGTAACTATTATGTTTCTAACATTCCCATTTAAAAAGAAAATTTTACTATTCATTTTTCGGATGTGGGTTTATTTGAAAAGAACTTTCAAGTACTAACCCTTTGATAACCCATATGAATTTTGGGGCCAAAATTCTTTTTAAGGGGGTTATAATGTTAACTCATTATATATTCTAAATTATTTTTTTGTAAATATATTTAATAATAATGATATTTTAAATTTCTCACAAAACTGAATATATATGTTTTTTATATGAATGTACCAAGTTATTAATGCTTTGTACACAAGACCATGTTAATCATGATATAAAAAAAGACTTATATTATCTTGTGGTGCACAAAATACTATGTTTGTATTTTTTTACAAAAAATATCGGGTTCTTTTGATGGATTCCATTACACACAAGACAGAGTTTTACCGAACAAAAATAAAATTTTAAAATACTATTATTTAATATAGTAATATTTAACCTAGAGGTTAAATTAGTAGTTATAAATAGTATTAAATACCTATTGAAAATATGTGTTTAATAATTTGAATCCATTGGTTACCAATTAATTATAAATGAAAATATATACTAATTAAATGTAAAGGAAATATTTTTTATACTTGAAAAGTTTCTTGGTATTTATAAATTAAATTAATTAGAAAAACTCAATGATATTGATGAACTATATATTTTTTATATTTGATAAAATATTTTTAATACTTGACCAATAGTTTTTATAGGCATAATATAAGAAAAAACATGATTTATGCAAAAAAACCCTATATTTTTCAAATTAGTAATTTTACTTCCTTTTAATAGAGAATCCATTTTCACAGTAATTTTTGAAACATTTAGGATTTTTATATAATAAAATATAATTATTCTTCTAAATTTGGATATCAAAATATAGTTTGGATTAATGTTTTTAAAATTTTAGATAAGTTTCATATTTTGATGAATAGTGAAAAATACAAAGTTTTTAATTAAAAATAGATATTTCATCTAAATAAATTATAGTGTTACATTATTTTTTTGATTGGGAATAAATTATTACAATAATATTTTTTATAATTTAGTTCAATTTTGTTTATGGCATCAATTTCACATTAAATATGGATACAAAAACAATTCAACATTTTTGATGTTTTAACATTAAACACTCCTTTTCTCATTCAAAAAATTGTATTAATTTTTAATTAATTGATTCCAATTATGTGTTTTGGATTATGAAACACATATTCCATATTTTAAATAATAATTTTCAAATTTAAAAATTGGTTTACCTTTATTATTTGACAATATGAATAATAGATTTGGTAATTTTTATTACAAGAGTTAAGTGTAAATCAGATAATTATGGGTAAGAATAATACTTTAAATATTAGAAAACTTTCCAGAAACATCATGAAATATTATTGGATGAATTTAATTTTACCCATATAACATAAATATTCTAAAGTTACATATATAATGCGAACATTTACTTAAAAATTATATAGATATGATTAAAATCAATGAGGGTGACACAATGTCACACTATAAATTTTAATAAATATAATATTTTTAATATGGGGAGAATTAAAATATATGATCAACTATATATATTACTAATAAATATAAATTTCTTATCTACATCATAGAAATTTATTTTTAATTATAATTAAAGAAACAATCATCATATGTAATTACAAAGTTATAATACAATAATTATTCAATTAACGAAACAATAAATTAAATGATATTAGAAAAATGAAAATAAATTTAATATTACTGAACGGATGTGAGGAATGAATTTATAAGTGAAAATGACATTTTAAAGGTATATTAAATGATTTTTTGATGTTATCTTTTTTTATGAATTTCCTTAATATTAAGGTAATGAATAGTGTAAAAATTGAAACATATGATATTTTATGAAAATAATATTTTATTAAATCATATAAAAATAATAGAACTACATTAAAATAGGAGTTGTAATATGATAAAAAAAATTAAATCATTTATATATGATTTAATTAACATTAAAAAAGTAAACATTAATATATTTTAATAAAGAAATTTTTTCCTTATTTAAAATTAAAATAGAATAACAATGGGTTAAAGAAAAAGATAAAGATTAAAATAACAAAAAATAACATTTATAAAATATATTGGATGATGATATTAGTTACCTATAATATATTATATTGGAATATATTTCTTTTTTCTAGATATTTAGATTGATATTGATGTCATTATAAATTAATATTGTTTGATATTCCCAATGATCTACACACCAAATTATTAAATGGAACCTCCTCCCTAAATTCTACAAATAAAATTTAGCGTTATTTATTGAGAAAAATCTTCAAAATTCACTTATAAGTCTCTCAATCCACATTATAGTGGTTTTAGTATTCCAAAATTACCAACTCTAGAGTACTTTCGAGGAGATCTAAAGGATCTGTTTTGAAGAAGAGTTAATCTCTCAAACCGATCACATTCTTTTTTAACTATTTAATACCTCTTAAAAATATATGATATATATCATAAAATAATAATATAATCATCCTAAATATGATAAAATAAAATTATTATTATTAATACACTAATATACACCCCCTTTCACTATTGAACAAGAAGTGAATATATCGCTCATGCGTATGTATTACTCATGGTCTCCACACAGTGATATAATTTATTTTCCATCACCATACCTTTATGATTGGTAATTATGAAGAGTTTAGTTTGTATATATGATATATATGACATAATTTTACTTATTTAATTATCTACCTTTTTACCATCTAATCTTTTGGGAAGTGATAACATCGCTCAAGCGTACATATGGCATACGATCTCCGCGATGCGATGTAATTCGTTTTGCATCAATATTTCACATGGATGGTAACTATGATTAATTTTACCAATATATATGATTTATTTATGAATATATAATTAATATATATATATATAGAAATATATGTCATTTACATTATTTCATTCAAAATGATAATTAAATGGAAGCATCGTTCATACGTACAAACGACCTACCATCTCTGTCAATGGTGTATTCAATTTCATATTTCTATTATATATTATAAATATTATTATACTAAAAATAAATTATATTTATATCATGATTTAAATTATATAAATAATAAAATCATGATCCAACTAAGAGTATTAAGAATAATAAGTGAAAATTATTTAAAACATAACACTAACTTGGAATGGTTAATAAACAGGTAATAAAAACATATAAGTGAATAATATATGGTATGATGTAATTGAATATGATTATGTATATGATGTATAATATAATAATATTTATTACATAGGAGGTTTTTATGAGTACATAGAGAGTCTAGATATATGGTAAGGATTTTTTATCTCACTTTTATTTCTGTAGGACACATGCCTTATACACTACATGCTTCTCCTACATGGTGTATGTACTACCCATGAATGTATTTTATGAGAATTATCCCAAATATTATGATATTTTCATATCAATAAAATTCTATTTCGTTCATGTGGAACGAAATTATATTGAATATAAAGTGATGAGTATTTCATTCACAATATGATCAATATTTGGGAATGTTTCGTTTTAAATCTCTATTGGGGAATATTTTTCATTCATGTCCTTGTTTTCCAAAAAAAATTAAATTTTTTTTCACGATTCTCCTATCGATTTTGAGTCATTTTAGCCATTTTTAAACTTTTACTAAATAGTTTAAAACAAATCATTTTTTCTTTTTGAAAAAGTGGTACTTTGTGTCTAATTTTAAAAAAATTTAAAATTCATATTTTTTTAACTTATATCACATTAACTACGTTTTGAAACCTCTTGATGTCTTTATTATATGAAGTTTACTTCCCAAGATTCCATTTTTATTTTAATAGATAATTTTGTATTTTAAGAATACATATAATTTTCAGAAAGTATATTTTCCTCAAAAATTGTTTTGATGTGATCTAATAAAATTGTTTTCCATCTATGTTAACATTATTTTGTGTTACTTATGTTTTACTGGGGATATAATTAAATTACACCATTCTTATTCATCTTAGAAATGATTAATGTTTATGAGGCAATTTTATATAAGAAATACATGTATTTTAAGTGGATCATGTTCTTATTGAATTATTTTTAAGAAAACCATTTCATTCCATGGGATCTGATATGATTAGTGATTTATGTTCATGTTCAACACATACGTATGGTTTTAATTTTGTGATGGGTGATTCTATATCTCCCTCCAATGCATTGGGTAATGATTTAAATCTCATTATATAATAATGGGAATCAAGTCAATAGGATTGATCCACTATTTTAGATGGGGAAACCTAATCCACTTTGATATAATGTGGAATCCCAATACCTTATAAGGAATGGATTAGCACTGAGGATGGTGGTGTGTCCCAAGAAGTAGGTGTGGTCCCTATAAGCTGCCCTAATAAGTTTTGTAAATATGAATTTTCTTATAGGGAATGATATTACATGTTTATGTGTATGCCAAAAAATTTATGTCATATTCTAATGACATGGTTTAATGTATTATGATCTTGATTCCATATGGATTAATGTATTTTGAACATACATTATTTATTCAATGATTCATGTTTATGATATTTGATATATAGTGTATGATATTATAATGTTATTATCACTTTCTCATACCCTTATGATCATGTTTTTACATACATTCCACCACTTTTTGTCCTTACTGATCATTCAAGGTTACCATTTCCATAGGTTTTCTTCTTCCCAGATTATAATGAATGGTTTTACGTAGGGGTACTAATGGGGAAGATCTTCATGGAAAAATTGAAGATATTTTTCCAAATAAGAATTTTGTGATCCAAGATTCAAAATGAACTAAAATAATTCGGTTATTGGGAATCTGTTTGTATAATGTAATAGATATTAATCTAAAAATATGTAATATCTATGTAAAATAAGCCTGGGTTGTTATAAATAAGAGCATAATCATCTATTAAATTTTTTTATTATGGTTTGGGTATGTCTAATCACTACCATGAACTATGATATAATATTTTCACATTGGATGATTATAGAAACTTAAATTATGTTAATATATGTAATTAATTCGGAATGTATGTTAGATTATAAATTTTTTAATGTTAATATATATAATTATTTTATTAATAACGAAAAATTAATTGAATTAAAAATCACAGAAGGGGAATTTTTTTATCCATTTTTATAAACCATTACCATAAAATTCATGAAATAACCAAGGTAGTCAAGATCTATATCAAAAAATATTTATAACATTTACATTACCATTATAAATGCGATGAATATATGTGAAATGAGGAAGGACTGAAACCACCATATAGGATAAACACAGTACAATTGGAATAAGAGTGTGTTGGAGCAAGTTGAAATCCAATGTAAGTATTTTCTTGACTCAATACTCTTTCAATGAGTCACACTATTTATTATTTAGTAAAAATATTATATATTGGTAATATTATACTATTTAATAATGTCTCTAGTTATTTTTTAGGGCTATCACTATATTTCTTGATTTATACATTATAAAAGAAAAATTTTGTTTGGATAATTTCCACCCTCTATATTGGGTATTCACTACTAAAGATAGAGCTAATGTCAGTACTATAAATAGCCATTTAAAATTATAAAAATAATTTAAAATAGAATATATTTAAAAAGTACAAGGAATTTATCAGTTCTTAAAAAATCACTGAAAAAGGATTCCTTTATAAATGCTAAAATAAAGCAATTATATTGGCCATACCAGCTTTTACAATGCTACAACCCCATAGCATGTCAATTAGAAATCGTAGAAACGAAAATTTAAATATTAAAGTAAAACCCAATTTGAATATAAATATTACATTAAAAGATAATTTCTACTACAATTTTGCATTAAAAAATTTCACCTAAAATATTTACTATGATGTCATATTTAAAATTAATATAAAAAATTCAAACCCATTATAAAAAAAACAAAACTCTAATAGCTAGATTTCTTGAATAAATCTCTTATATACAAAATTGGGTCACTAGAATAAAACTAATGTTGATTCTAGTGACAATACATAAGAAAATAAATTATAATTTTGATGATATATAATTCAAATATGATAAGTTATATTTCTAATTACTAAATATATTAATGTTATTAATAGTTATGCTGTTAATTATATAATTAATTAATATATTGTTTATTATATTATAAATTATTAATTATACTTCTAATTGATAATTAAATTAAAACTATTAATTAAAATTTTTATTATTAATCTGTATATATTATATTATCAATTACTTAATATATTATTAGTATTATGATTTATTAATTATCTTAATTATTAAATAGTTTTTAATAATTATATATCTAATTAATAATATTTTATTTACCACACTAGTTATTTATTATATTATTAATTATATTATTTTTTTTATATTATATTTATTAGTGATTTTTATTTTTTATTGTTATGATTAATTACATTAATTATATTATTTTCTATTACAACTAGCACACAAGAAACAAACATGGTTCACACCTTATGCAAAGGGACTCTGTTCGATGTTCTTGAGGATCCTTTTTGAAAACATGGCTCAAAATACTAATGTTTTAAAAAATTATCTTTTTTTCTTTATATTGAGAATGTGACATCTGTTTTAAACTAAAATGTGACTTTTCTACTAAAAACTTGTACTTTGAGTCACACCGGACACATCATGTGTCATATTGATTTGGAGTTGATTCCTATAATTCACAAATGAGTTATGTGTCATGTTAATAATTATTCAAGACAATATGGGTTTTTTATATCATCTTTGGCTATGAGATGGGTGTTTTAGACTAAAATGAAATAGTTACATTAAAAACACACTTTTTGAGTCATACCAGCTACATTGTGTGTCATATTGATGTACTGTAAATTCCAAATAATAAAAAATTTATTATGGATCACTGATCGATACTATCAAGTCAATATAATCATTTTATTATATTTTTTCTATGTGACAAATGTTTTAGAGTAAAATGACACTTTTTATGTGAAGAAAACCTTGAGTCATATCAACCACATCATGTGTCCGATTGACATAAGGTAAATTACAACATGTAAAAAATTAAATATGGATCACTTTTATAGACTACCAAGAGAATAAAATATCATTTTATTATGTTTATCTCTTTGAGTCACTTTTTTGACTAAAATAGAACATATATATTGAAAATGAGCATTTTGAGTCATATCATCCATGTTGTATGTTATATTGATTTATGGTTGATTTATAAATCCCAACAATGAATTATTGATCATTTCACCAAAGTATGCTAAAAATCCGAATACATTTAATTAGTTATGGATAAGTTAATCTTGTTTTAGATTAAAATGTCACTTTTATATTGAAAACAGGTACTTTGAGTCATAATAAACACATCCCATATCAGATTAATGTGGGTCAGTTCCTACATATCAAAATTGTATTATAGTTAATTTTCATAAATTTTTAAGACAATACAAGTCCATTTTCTTAGGCTTGGCTTTGTGACAAACGGTTTAGTGTAAAATATCCCTTTTTTGTTGTGAAGACATGAACTTTGTATCATATCAGCCACATCGTGTGTCAAATTGATGTGTGATCAATATATATATATATTAGAAAATAAATTATCAATAGTTTTAATAAACTATCAAGAAAACATGATCTTTTTTTCTTGGTTCTGTTTATGTGAATAATTTTTTAGACTAAAATGAATTTTTTACTGTAAACACGCACTTGGAGTCCTATCAGTCACATTAATTGTAAAATCTACACGTGGGAGATTAATGAACATATAAAATGAATTATGGATCATTTTTATAATGTATCACGTTAATCTGATCCTGTATTCTCAGTTTGGGCTATTTGATGTGTGTTTTAGAGTAAAATGGAACTTTAAATGTGAAAACACACACTTTGAGTCGTACAAATCACATCATGTATAAGATTGATGATTTTTCAATTCTGACACATTAAATACAAATTATATATCATTTTCCAAATGAATTAAGACAATGAGTGTTCTTTTACAAGGTTTTGGATTTGTGAATCATGTTTTAGACTTAAATTGAATTTTTTATTTTGGACATGCACATGAAGTCCTTCCAGAAAAATCATGGGTAGAAATGGAATGATGTAAATTCATACACATAAAAAATAAATTATATATCATTTTAAAAATTTATCAGGATAATTTGAGATCATTTTCTTGATTTGGATATCTAATGCATGTTTTAGAGTAAAATTGCACATTTTGAATGTGAAAATGCACAATTTGAGTTTTACTAACATCATCCCATATCAGATTGTCATGAAATAAATCAATAAACATTAAAAATCAATTATGAATAATTTTCAAAAAGTATTAAGTCATTTTGATCTTTTTTGATCAGTTTTAGCTATGAAAATAATGTTTTAGAGGAATATGAAAGTGTATTAATTTGAAATCATGCATAGTGAGTGACACTAGAAACATAATTTGTCACATTTAGGTGAGTTTGATTCATATACATAAAAAAATATGACTCATTATGCTAAATAATAAAGACCATATGAGCATGTCTTATCAGTTTTGACTATCTGAATCATGTTTTAGACTAAAATGAGTTTTTTATTATGAGTATGTTCTTAGAGTCTTGTTAGGAACATCATGTATAGAATTTACATATAGTAAATTTATACAGATCACAAAATAATTTGGGATCATTATCCTAATGTATCAGGATAATCTGAGCTTTTTAGTTTGGTTTTGGCTATCAGACACATGTTTTAGGGGAAATGTCACTTTTTATTTTTTAAACATGCACTTTGAGTCATACTGGAAATATATTATGTCATATTGATATAATGTTGATTCCTACATGTCAGAATTTAATTATGAAACATTCTAATAACGTATCAAGATAATTGACACTCTTTTTCTCAGTTTTGACTATATGAATCAGGTTTTAGAGGGAAATAATAGTTTAAATGTGAAAACAATAATATTAAGCCATGCCGGCCATATTATGTGTTGGTTTGATGTGTGATCTACCCCTTTACATAAAAAATTAAATTTTCAATTTTTTGAATAATGTATCATAGCATTTTCATACTTCTAGCTATGTGAATCTTGTTTTGGAATAAAATGAGTATTTTTATTATGATAACACACTTGGAGTCCAACCTATCAAATATTGGGTCAAATTTATGTGTGGTCAATTAATACATATCACAAATGAATTATAGATAATTTTTTAATGTTTCATGAAAATAAATGATCATTTGATCTATTTTGGATATTTGATGCATGTTTTCAGGTAACATTGAACGGTTTATGTGAAAACATGCACTTTGAGTCATACCATCCCTATATTTATGTTTGATTGACATTTGATTCATTATTAAGTAAAAAATGTATTGTTAACCATGTTTATATTCTATCTAGACAATATAAGAATGGATTGTCAATTTTTTATTTTTGAATCACATTATAGAATAAAATGACATTTTTTTGGGTGAAGTTGTACTTAGAGTCCTAACTGGAATATCATGTGTTGAATTGATGTGTTAATCAATTATTGAATGTAAGAAATTAATTATGGATCATATTTATAAAGTATCATTAAAATATGATGATGCTTTCAATACTTTAGTAGTGTGAACTATATTTTAGAGTAAAATGACACTTATTGAATGTGATGATATTCACTATGAGTAATATTGGCCATATCATGTGCTAGATTGATGTGTGGTCGATTATTACATAGAAAAAGGAATTATGGATAATTTTATTAATTTATAATGGCTACATGAGATCATTTTATTATATTGGGAAACATGAAACATGTTTTAAAGGGAAATTATACCTTTTTAATGTGAAAACACACACATTATTACATACCAACCACATCGTGTGTTGGATTAAAGTGAGGTCAATACCATCATGTAAAAAACAAACTATGGATCATTTTAATAAATTATGAATACAATATGATTTATTTTTCTTAGTTTTGGCTATTCAAATGTGATTTTATAGTAAATTTATATTTTTATTATAAACATACACTTGGAGTCCAACATGGCATATCTTGGGTCGAATTGATGCATGCCCAATCACTACACATAAAAAATGAATTATGGATCATTTTGAAAAATTATAAATAAAATATAATCTTTTTTTCTTTTTTATGGCTACAAGACATGTATTTATTGAATATGACACTTTTTTATGTAAAAAATGCACTTCAAGTCTTACCTTCCACATTGTGTGTCAAAATGATGTGTAGTTAATTAATACATGTCAAAAATGAATTATGAATAATTTAATTAAATAATAAAGATGATATAATATTATTTTATACTCTTTGGATATGTAAATTTTGTTTTAGAGGAAAATAACCCATTTTAAAGTGAAAACTTTCACTTTGAGTCATACCAGCCACAATGTGTGCCAGATTGATAGGCGGTCAATTCCTACTCATGAAAAATGAATTAAGAAATGTTTTACTATTATATAAATATAATATAACCTATTTTTCCTTGTTTTGGATATATGAATCATTTTTAAGAATAAAATTACACTATTATATTGAAACCATACACTTTTAGTCATACCACCCACATAATGTGTTAGATTGACCTGAGGTTGACTCCTAAAGATCAAAAAATGAATTATGGGTTATTTTTCTAATGTTTTAAATAATTTTAATAATATTTTATGACTTTTATAACGTGATGTTTGTTTTGAAATAAAATATAACTTATATATTGAAAATAGTCACTTTGAGTCATAATGGCCACATTTTTTGTCAGATTGACGTAAGGTAAATTACTACACACCAAAATGAATATTGGGTTTTTTCTTAAAGGATCAAGAACATCTAGTTCAATTTTTTAGTTTTTTATATGTTACATGTTTTAGAATAAAATTACACTTTTAAAATGTGAAAACAAAAATTTGGAGTCTTACTAGTCACATATTATTTCAAATTGAGGTTTGGTCAATTACTACCCATCAAGAATTAGTTTTAAATAATATTTATACAGTATCAAAATAATATGATCTTTTTTCTTAGTTTTTTCTATGTAACATGTGTTTTGGAGTAAAAACATAATTTTTTAGTGTGAAAACATGGAAATTGAGTCATACATGACACATTACATGTTTGATTGATGTGAATTCATTTAATACATTTTAAAAACAAATTATAGATCATTTTTATAAATTTTAAAAACAAATAGGAAATTTTTTATTAATTTTGACAATGTAACATTCATTTTAAACTAAATTGACACATTGATAATGCAAACACACACATTGTGTCATACGAGTAACATTGTGTTTCATATTGATGTTTGGGTCAAATAATTGTGATCTATGAAATATAAAAAAAATTACAAACCTAATAAAATATCACCAATAATTGATGTCAAAAAAATATAACACCATTTACTATTTCAAATCATGTCTATAAAAATATGCTTTTCTTTTTTAAAGTTAAATGTTGAAAAATCATGGTAGTACCAAGAAAATAATGAAAAAAAGATGTTTAAAAATAATATAAATAAAATTATAATTAGATTCATAAATAATTGTTTGATGATACTATTTTGTTGATAGTTTTTGATATGTTTCATAAATTTTCAAATATAATTTGCACAATAATTATTGTTATTTTTCAAACACTAAAAAAACATTGAAATAAATAAATAAGTTATTTTGAAATAAGTTTTTATTGTCAAATAATACTATATATACCTGAATCAGTTTACATTTATATAAATCCATAGGTTTCTCAAGTTTAGTCACTAAACACATAGCATGACATAGTAGATATTTATAGATTTTAATATCATAAAAAATCTCATTAAAAAATATATAAATTTTTTTATTTATATAATTTTTATTTTTGTGCATTACCAATTCAAAATGGATGAATGTGTGGTCTCTTTTTTGGAAATCCATTCACTGGATAAAAACATTCATGGTATCCAAAAATAGGTTTATGAGCAAACAATTCATCCTAATAAATAAATAAATAAATAATATATATATATATATATATATATATATATTTTACGATTAGATTTTGGAGTTCTACCCTTACATTTTTTGTCCTCATGAGGCGTCTTTCATTTGTTATTTTTGTTTCAAATGGAATTCATAGATCAAGTTTTTTCTTAAATTTATTCAATGTCCAAAGAAAATTTTCATTTAGAAATGATATCCAGAATGATGATTCCAAATTTTATTTCACAAGTTTTCCCTTTATATAGTAGTAATATATACACCTATATAAAAAATAAGTATTTTTTATCTATAACTGTAGAGACCCAAATCTTGACGTACACAAACATTATATTAATTTTTTCAGAATATATAATACATAACAAAAATAGACACACAAGGGCCGTAATAGTTTATTGTCTTTGGAAACTTGGAACATAATCTTTTAATCATAGTGAAAGATCTTAAACATTTTCCATAAAGATCATTCACTTCTATTTTCTTTCCTAAAATATTTATTTAAATCTTGGGGAAAAGAAAAAATAAAAAGGGTGAGATCAAATTCTTAGTAAGGGTAAACATAGAGAACATAAAACAATCCATATACATTTTAATGCAAAAACATGAACATAAAATCTAAAAATCAAAATCGTGAGAAAAGACATAAATGGTGGAAGTATGTAAGGAATATCTCATAATGGAACATAAATCATGATAAAATAGCATGGTAAGAAAACATGTAATTGTGCAAAACCATTAAGCACATGGTGCGATTTCCATAGTAGCCAAGGAAATGCTGCCAAGACCATCTTAGTGGACAAAGTCCCTTTCTGAATCAAGTTCACTCCTCGTTTCAGTTCTGTAACATAGAAACAGATTAACTTACCATTCCGGCCATGTCTATCTCAGGAGATATAAATCTTTACCCAATTCATTGGAGGGAGATATAGGTCCCACCCATCTCATAATGAAATCATTCTTACTTGTTCCACAAAATGAACTTAAAACATTCATTATAACCTAAAAAATTAATGGGTTTTATAAACATCATCCCATCATCACATAATCCATATAAAAAATGGATATTTCATCATAATAAAAGTGAAACCATTTAAATCATAGAGACATTATACTTGAAACATACACATATGAGATAATGTCACATTAGATGGAAAATGGTTTTGATAAAACTCTTAAAATGAATTCTTGAGGAAAATATCCATTCTTCTTAAAAATCATTTTCTTTTCAAAAAATGCCATAAAATTTTAAAAGAAATGTATTTTTTTGAAAATAGTCAAAAAATATTGTAGAGTAAGCTTCATTTAAATTAGGCGTTATAAAACCGTAAAAATCCATTCACGCTGTATAAGTTAAAAATAACATTATTCTCATACTTTTGTTGGAAAAGTAAAAATGTTCCCCGTCTGGTAAAAAAAAGTAATATTCCATTCATAATATGTGGTAAATTTCAAAAATGGGTAAAATAACTTTAAAAATACCTGATTTTTTTAGAAAACATGGGCATGGATGATAACAATAACCCCAGTAAATACGTACGAATAACAATCTCGGATAATAATGAGATTGGAATAGTTAACCCGTACCATAGGTCTGATATGCTTCATACATATCCGAACCAACTTTATAATGATTTAAATAATGTCATTGACTTATTACAGAATAATATTCCTTGTTATGATATCATATATGGTTCACTTAAGCCTTTATATTACCCGTTCTTTTGTAAATTCCACGTTAATGTAGCGTTTTGGGTAAAATCGTTTCATTTATCGTACGTGTTTCAACATGTTGTTCTTGATATTATTACTTATATTCTGATTTAAATAATTACATAATGTAAAAAATGATTTATATATAATATATATTGAGTATATAAATGGAATAAAATACACCGTTCATGGAGACGGTAGGTCGTGCGTACGCGAGAACGCTGTTTTCGTTTCCTTATTGAATTAAATGCAATTAAGTAAATGAAACATATATGTACATAAATAAAGTATCATTATTATTTAATATCTTTCATGATTATTTATTATATATACTTTATATTCATTCTTGAATGGTTAATCATGGAAAATGAATCTCATCGCGTTCGTGGAGACAGTAGTCCCTATGTACGAATGAGTGATGATATCATTCCCATGATCGTGGAATTATATTGAAGTGTATGTATAATATTTCAGAATCAATATTAAATTACAATAATCATATAGTGTTATTTATTTACACCACTATACCCATCCATGTATGGTGGTGGTGGAAAACAGATTTCACCATGGCGTGGAGATGGTATTCCGTACGTACCCATGCACGGTGATTTCATTTTCCATAGGATGGATAGAAGATGAAATTGGTTTGTTTCATATTTATAATTACATATAATTATATGATTGATACTTATTTTATTAATTTATGATGAAACAAATAAATAAGAATAAGTAGAAGAAGAAATAAATTGGAATGAATCGAAAAAGGATATTACCTCTTCTTTGACGCGCCTCTTCTTAACCCTCTCTTAAGGAACTAGGGTTGGTATTTTGTGGAGACCAGAACCACTATAATGTTTCTAGGAAAGATGATAATGGAAATGGTTAGTGTTTGGACGAGCTTCAAGGCTCAGAAGGGTGTGAAGATAAGAGGGAAGGGGTGCCCTTATTATAAGGGGGGAGAGGGAAACCGTTGGAAAAAGGTAAAATATTATTTTATAATAAAGTAATATTCGGTTTATAATAGCTCCAAATTGATTTATTTCGAAGATAAAGTGGTTTTGGGTCCAAATCCTCTCAAAAAATTGGTTTTAGTCAACTTTAGGTTACTATTTTAACTTTTTCATTTAGATGTAACTATATATCAAATAATTTAACCTTTACCGTGTCTTCTTGTTTTCATACACTATATGGATAATAAACTTACTATAACAAGCCAAAAGAACCCAAAGTGGTTAATTATTAATATATATAACCTTATCTATGTTATTTGGCTAAACCTTATATTTTTAAAAATATAATAACAATTAATAATATAATATTCGTTTTAAAAACTATTTTATGTCAATTTTGACACTATTTGGTAATTGATTTTTTTGAAAATCATAACAACATTATTAGTTCTAAAAAAGTTAATTTAATCAATAATAACATGTCATATTAACCTATAAAATTAGTGTAATTTATAAAAAGTCTCAAATTACAATTATTTGGGTATTTAAACATCAATTATGTTAATTTTTTATTAATAAGGTAATTAATGCATCATCATTGTGTCATAAGTAAATTAAATTATTTAATGTCTAAAAATTATAAATAGAATACCATTATGTTTTAAATCGTTTTATATTTATAATTAATATTTATAGTCGAATTTATCTTATGTATAACCCAATATTAAAAATGTTTTAGTTATTAAACTTCAATTTTAACTATTTTAACACTTCTTTATATAAAATAATAATAAGTGTCCTAATCAAACTCATGTGGACCTAAATGGTAATATTTTATTCCTAAGGTTGTTTTTGATCGAATTACACTTATCCAATAGAATTAGGACTTGTGTTAGGGTAATAATAATATCATTTTTACCCTTAATTACCCTATTTACTTTTAACCGTGGTAAATAAAAGTAAAAAAGTTAATATTCACAAAAATTTATTTTTATCTTATTGAACCACATTTTACTCCTTGATATTAACCATGTCTCTAGAATTTTCGAAATTTTATTCATAGAAGAGGAAAAATTTATTTTTATGTAGATTTTTAAATTCTCCTAAGAGGTGGGTAAAGACGGTGAAAAGTTCAATAAAATTTTTATATATCTAAAATTATTATAAAATGACTCAAATGAATTACATTGAACATATAAAGGTATAATGTATCAATTTTTAATTAAAATAGATTAAAATAAAATAAATAATCATTTAAATAAAAGGTCGGTTTTTAAATAGTAACCTAGTGTTTTCATTATTCATCAAAAATTGAAAGTTTTTAGAAAAATACCAAAAATTCACCCAAGGATAATTTCAATATTCAGAATCCAAAAATAAAGTCCATTTTGAAAGATAAAATTTATAAAATTTCAAAAAGTGGGTTCTACTACTCATAATAGCTAGTTTATATAAATATCATTATTTAGTGAAACTCGGTATTGTGTACAACACACGCTATCGTGGAAGGTCACGATTGCGTGTAATGAAAGGCAAGTCAGGGATGCGTGTAGTGAAATATAATTTTGTTGTGTCGTACAAAACAAGGCATAAATGAAATTAAAAATAATATTTTTAATAAAATCTTAGGGTGTTACATTCTACCCCCCTTAAAATGAATTTCACCCTCAAAATTAGTCAGGGTTATAAATGGTTTACTACTCGAAAGTTTCTTTAATAGAAACCCACATCCTAAAAAGTAATAACAAAACTTATCTTTAAAAAATAAAGTATGAAACATAATGGTTACCCAAATTAACTAATCACTGGGTTTCCACAAATGAGAACATATGTGAAAATATGGATATGGAATAGAAATATAACCATCATGTTCTGATGGAGAGGGGTATAGAAAATGGCTATGAAAAAACCAGCAATCACAAAGCCATAATTTTGTGATGATCTAAGGTACCATCTGGTTCATCAGATATGAGAGTACTAGGAAAACATTTTTGGTTTCCAAGATCATTTCCCTAACATGGATGAACTTTTACATAAGGATAAATACCTACTTGATTTCAGTGTAATATCATCGTTGGTCATTCCATGAACAATTTCCACTTCATCTCAATTTAAAGAAATGAAGCTGAATTTTTCATTCATGAAGTGTTAGAATATCATGTGATAGAATGATAAGTCATCCCATATGTTTCTATCAGAAAAATGTTAGCATAAGTTATCAAATATACATAAGTCCATCTATGGTGAGATTATTCGTATATGACTCAAAAAATGGACTTATACGTCATCTATCACACTGCTTAATAAAATAAAACTAGTTCATACTAACCAGAGACTTATAGTAGGCTAGTGGTAGGTGATAAAGGCCTATCACACTTCGGTTGTGGGTTCGATTCACACAGCCTTGTCCGACACGATGGGTTGATGCACGTCCTACAAGTTGTCCTTTTTCTAATAATACATTATTATAACATCCCATAAAAAATATTGAAAAAACATTTATATACATAAACAATAGTAACTTATGTCCAACATAATCCATTCCTTTATTTAGGTTTATCTACAATACTTCTGTCCAATCTCATAGTATAAATAAAATGATTACTAGAGAGGAAATATACCAAGCAGTTGAATACCATCATTTATCTCCCATATATCATAAGATATATCTTGTTGGTCATATTCAGAACATGTGAATACCTTAATCATGAATATTTTTGATACCTGAATTACCATAGAACCTTAGTGAAAACATGAATGATGTAAAAAGTTAACTCATTCCACATACCAAAATCCCAAAATTTCAATATACTCAAACCATGTTATCACTTTTTCCTTATATCAATCATAAGCTCATGAATACTATCAAAATTTCATTTTCTCTTTATCCATTCATTATGCACATATCATCTTCTTTCCAAAAATATCTAAATAACCTTTCAGGGTTACCAGTACCATATAATTATCGAAAACCACAATAAACTAATACATAGTTATTCCAATGATCCACAATACTATAAATGAGATTCCACAACATTATTTTGGAATCCCTTTACATGAAAACATAGTCATTCCACCACAATGTTGTCATAATGAACATTTCAAATAGTGATCGCATGTGACATCCCTTTGTCCATTCCCTTAAGAGGTTGCTCACATTGATCATCATTAACCCTTGGATTAGGGCATTGATTGGCATAAGGACCCATTTCATTGCACTTGAAGCATTGAAGTGTTAGTGGTGCGTTCTCTACAGTCTTTTATTTATTCACATCATTAGCGACCCTTTTTCCATTACTTCAACACTCAGATTCATGATGAACTTTGTAACAGCCCAAGATTTTATGAAAAATATTCTTTCTAATTTCACTAATGTCTTGTGTTGTACGCTACACCAAAAGGAGCTTGCATCCTTGACTTGCTTTGCATTACACGCAATCGCGACCTTCCTCGATAGCGTGTGTAGTACGTAATAACGAGTTTCACTAAACAACAATATGCTATTAAAATATTATTAAAACTAGCCGTTATGAATAGTAATAACCACTTTTTGAAATATTTGAAATTTTATTTTTCAAAATGGAATTCATTTTTGGATTCGGAGTATCGAATTTAGCCTAAGGTGAAATTTTGGTACTTTTCGGATAACTTTCATATTTTGATGAATAGTGAAAATTACTAAATTATAATTAAAAACAACTTTTTTAATCAAAATTAGTAATAGTGATAAATTATTAATTTGAGTGGTTTTAAAGTATATTTAGAATATAGTTTTACAATTTAATACAATGTTGGTCATTGGATGTAATTCACATTTACACCAGACATAAACAAGTGTTAATCTTTTGATAGTTATTATCTCTTAAAAACACGCTATTTGTTGTGATAGTGGAAATTAATTATAAAATTAATTAGTGCAACTTATATGTTGGGAATTTTGTAAAATATAAATCATTTTTGAATTCGGAATATCAATTATAGCTTAGGGTGAAATTTTGGCATTTTTCTGAAAAACTTCAATTTTTGATGAATAGTGAAACTACTAATTGGTAGTTAAAAAATTAATTTTTCTTCATAAATCTTAATTTTACCGCTTCTGTGAATGGAATTTCAAAAATCCGAGAGACATGGTTGATATCAGTAAGTAAAATGTGGTTCAATGAGATGAAAATAATTTTTGGTGAATAGTAACTTTTTACTTTTAATTACCACGGTTAAAAGTAAATAGGGAAATTAAGGCTAAAAATGATATTAATATTACTCTAACACATGTATTAATCCTATTGGACAAGTGTATCTCGACCAAAAACAACCTTAAGTGTAAAATATTATCATTTAGGCCCACTTGGATTAGATTTGGACATTTATTATTATTTAATTCAAAGAAGAGTTAAAAGAGTTAAAATCAAAGTTTATTTACTAAAAAAATTTTAATATAGGGTTATGCATAAGATAAATTCGATTGTAAATACTCATTATAAATATAAAAAGATTTCCTACATAATGGAATTTTATTTGTAATTTTTAGACATCAAATAATGTAATTTATTTATGACACAAAGATGATGCAGTAATTATCTTATTAATGAAATATTGACATAATTGATGTTATAAATACCAAAATAAATGTAATTTAAGACTTTTTATGAATTACACTAATTTTATAGGTTAATATGACATGTTATTATTTATTTAATTAACTTTTTTCGAACTTATCATTCAGTTATGATTTTCACAAAAATCAATTACTAAATAGTGTCAAAATTGACGTAAAATAGTTTTTAAAACAAATATTATATTATTAATTGATATTTTATTCCTAAAAATCTATGGTTCGGCCAAATGACTTAGATAAGGTTATATATATTAATAATAAACAATTTGGGGTTCCTTTTTCTTCATATAGTAAGTTTATTAACCTTATAGTATAAGAACATAAGAAGACACGGTAAAAGTTAAATTATTTAACTTAGAGTTAAATCTAATTGATAAGGTTAAAATAATAACCTAATCTTGTCTAAATCCTATTGGATGAGAGGATTTCGACCCATCCCAACATTATCTTAGAAATAAGACCATTTGGAACCATTATAAACCGAATTTGACCTTAATATAAAATAATATTTTGAGATTTTCCTAAGATGCCCCTCTCCTCCCTTATGAAAGAGAACCTCCTCCCTCTCCTCCTCACACCAATTTGAGCATTCAAGCTCGTCCAAACCCTGCCAAAATCTCGTCTCCACTTCCCTAGTATCATACTAGAGGTCCTGATCTTCTTCAAAGACCATCCATAGTTCTTTAAGTGGAGGTTAAGTGAAGGCGCGTCAAAAAGAGGTAATATCCATTACCGATCATTTTCAATTTCTTTCTTCTTCAACTTCTTCTTCTTTAGTTGATTCATGATAAAGTAATAACATCATTATTTATTATATACTGATATGTTATTATAAATATGAAACAACTCTAATTAACCTTCTATCCATTCTACGGAAAAAGGAAATCACCGCGCGTGCGTACGTACAGAATACCGTCTCCACGCCGTGGTGTAATCTATTTTCCTCCACCACCTTAATTGGATGGGTATAATGGTGTAATGAGTAACTATATATGATTATTATAAAGTGATATTGATACTGAAATAGTATACATACACTTTAACACAATTACACAACCATGGGAACGATATCATCGCTCGTGCGTACGTATGGACTACCGTCTCCACGACACGATGAGATTTATTCTCCACATTAACCATTCATGAATGATTATAAAGTATATATAATAAGTACTAATGAAATATATGACATAATAATGATACTGGATTTATGTATATTTATATGTATGTCATCTACTTAATTCCATTCAATTCAATAAGGAAAGGAAAACAACGTTCATGCGTACGTACGGACTACCGTCTCCATGAACGGTGTATTTCATTCCATTTATCAATATATTATATATATTTATATTCTGAATATATATTATATATAAATCATGTTTTACATTCTGGATATAAGTAAACATGATCCAAGTAATCATATTAATAATTACAAGTTAAAAACACGAACGACAAATGAAACGATTTTACCCAAAACGCTACTTTAACATGAATTTACAAAAGAACGGGTAATATAAAGTCATAAGTGGACCATATATGATATAATAACAATGAATATGATTCTGGAATAAGTAAATAACATGATTTAAATCATTATACAGGAGGTTCGGACATGTACAAAGCAAGTCAGACCTAAGGTAAGGGAAATATCACAATCTCATTTTTATCCGAGATTGCTTATACTTTGGTATTTACTGTGGTGTATTTGATCATCCACATCCATGTTTTCCTCAATATTTAATATTATTTCCATCCAACTACAATTGTTTAAATCCAATTTTACCCTTCGGTGAGTTTTTAGTAAAAGATATGAAAGGAATCTTTTTTTGTTTTTCGTACGAGGTACTTTTTGACTTCTCTGACAAAAGTACGAGAAGAATGTTTTTTAACTTATACAGCATGAATGGATTTTTAAAACATTATTTCCAAGAATAATCCTTTACAAGTTTTCAAGTTTATTTTTAATCAACTTCTTATAGTTTAAAGTCGTATGACATGTTTTGAAAGGAAAAATGTTTTTGAAGAAGAAAGGATATTTTCCTCAAGAATGGAGTTCAAGTGTTTTATCAAAATTATTTTCCATCTAAGATAATAAAGGGTTCTGTTTTTATCCCTATTATTACATTGATTTGATCATGTTGTGATGGAATTATTTTTATGAATTCCTTTATCTTGTATGAATTGTTTTATGATGTCATGATGTTTAAGATTCCCATTTGTATTACATGGGTTATGCAATGATGTATGATTTATGATTTTGTGGCACATATAAGAATAGTATCATTATGAGATGGGTGGGACCTATATCTCCCTCCAATTAATTGGGTAAAGATTTTATATCTCATGAGATAGACATGGTTGGAATGGTAGGTTATACCGGTTCAGTGAAACAGGACTGGAACGAGGGTGACTCGGTTCAGAAAGGGACTTTGTCCAATAAGATAGTCTTGGCAACGAGTCTTGACTAACAAGAAATGATTCTCTATTATTATGTGTGTATGCCACAAAGTTTCAAGTTTTATGTTATGATTATTGTGATTTCATTTCACTACTATGATTTATCCCATGTTATGAAATTATGTTCTCTTTTGCAGGTTAAGATTTCCAAAAGTAATGTTCATATGAATATGATCTGATTGATTTTTCTTTTGTTTACCCTTAATGATCATTTGAGCTCACCCTTTTATGTTTTCTTTTCCCCAAGATAGAAAGAAAGGTTTTAGGTAAAAAAAGGGGAAGATCTTTATGGGAGATGTTGAAGATCTTTCACCACGATTAGATGATTACGTTCCGAGTTTCCAAAGCCACTAAACTATTACGATCCTTGTGTGTGTGTGTGTTTTCATTATGTACTAAGTATTCCACAAAAGTAATGTAATGTCCATGTAAGCCAAGCTTCGGGTCTCTACAATTGGTATCAGAGGAATGGTTTAGTCAACCTTTGGAAAATAGGACGCAAAAACGTTAGTGATATCCCTAGAGATATTTCTAAGGTATGTCTAGGGAT
The DNA here is from genome assembly GCA_963277665.1 of Viscum album. NCBI lineage: Eukaryota > Viridiplantae > Streptophyta > Magnoliopsida > Santalales > Viscaceae > Viscum > Viscum album. Next base: position 1,347,909,466 of record OY728153.1, on the reverse strand, counting down.
GTCCCTATGGATAAGTATACGTATAAGATACAGTCCCAGAACTACGGTAAAGATCATATAATTTAACCTAAGAAGTTAGATATTGAGGATACTTCCCCTTTACTATGTTGTTTTCTCTAGCATGATTTTTTCCTCTCACAGAATTATTTTTGTGTTTTAGTTAATGGAGGGAACCAAAAGGAATTCGGTTAACATTACATCCAATGGAAAAATTTGTGACTTTGAGAAACAAAATTGTGTAATGCCTAGAGAGAAAGATGTTGTGATTATGCTGAATCAGTCATCACGATATATGATTAACAAGGTGAAATTTAGTGGTATGCCTAATTCATCAAAGAAGAGGAAGATAGACTATTATGCATGTTCGCATGTTGAGGAGCATAAAGAAAGGAAGATTGAGATTTTCAAATAAGGGAAGAAGAACCTTGAGGAATTCCTCAAATGGAGGGACCGAAGTTATCTGTGTGGAGAAAAGGGTCATAGAGTGACATAATGTTATGGAGTTCAATGTCTTATTTGTGGAGAACATGGGCATTACCCAACTCAATGCCCTGACCTAGAAAGTTACTTATAAATCAAGGAAGGACTTCTTCCAGGACAATCATTGAAGTGGATGGACTGAAGTGTTTATGAATTGGTATTCAGGAATAATGTTGTTGAGGTACTTTTATAGTGTATTAAAATATTTATGTATTGTTCTATTGTCGTTTTCAATAATTTTAAGGTACCGGTAACCATGAAAAGTGATTCAAATATTTTGGAAAGTAGATAATATGCCCATAATGAAGGGATAAGGAGAAAATGAAATGTTTGACAGTATTCACGAGCTCATGATTGATATAAGGACTAAGTGATATCATGGTTTGAGTATATAGAATTTTGAGGATTTTGGTATATGGTAAGTGTTAACTTTTAACTGCATTAATGTTTTCACTAAGGTTCAATGGGTATTTATTTTTCAAGAGAATACATGATTATGGACTTTGAATGTTTGGAATGTGACCAACAAAACATACCTTATGATATATGGGGATCAATGATGGTATTAAATCTCTGGTAATCGTTTTCACTATGTTATGAGAGTGGACTGCAGTATTTTAGATAAGCCTAAAGATTAGAATGGATTATGTTGGACATAAGTTAGGATACAACATTTTTTGATATTATTCATGGGATGTTATAGTAATATAGATTTAGAAAAAGGAAAACCTGCAGGACGGACGACAGCCCATCGCGTCGGACAAGGCTGTGGGAATCGAACCCACAACCGAAGTGCGACTGGCCTTTATCACCTACCACTGGCCTACAGGAAGTCCCTGTTTAGTAGAAACTAATTTTATTTTATTAAGCAGTACGATATATGGATTATAAGTCCATTTTAGGAATCATATATGAATAATCTCACTATAGAATGACTTATGTATATTTAATAACTTTTTCTAACCTTTTGTTTGAGACAGATGGAATGACCCATCATTCTATCACATGATATGCTAACACTTCACGAATAACAAATTCAACTTCATTTATTTAAGAGATGAAGTGGAAATTGTTCAAGGCATGAACAACAGTGAGATTGTACCAAAATAATGTAAGTATTTATTCTAATTCAAATTCTTTATCTTTAGGGAAACAATCTTGAAAACCAAAAGTGTTGTCCTAGTGCTCTTATATCTGATTAATCAAATAGTACCTTAGATCGTCACAAATTTATGTCTTTGTGATTGCTAGATTTTCCATAGCCATGTTCTCTACCATTCTCAATCAGAACATGATGGTTAGATTTTTCTTCCATATCCATATTTTCACCTATGTAGAAACCCAGTGATAAGTTTATTTGGGTAACCGTTACGTTTCATACTTTCATTTTTAAAGATTGGTTTTGGTATTCCTTTTTACGATGTGGGTTTCGATTAAAGAAACATTCGAATATAAACCATTTATAACCCCGACGAATTTCAAGGGAGAAATTCATTTTAACGGGGGTAGAATGTAACGGCCCAAGATTTTATGAAAAATATTTTTTTTAATTTCACTAATGTCTTGTGTTGTACGCTACACCAAAAGGAGCTTGCATCCTTTACTTGCCATGCGTTACACGCAATCGTGACCTTCCTCGATAGCGTGTGTAGTACGCAATAACGAGTTTCACTAAAAAACAATATGCTATTAAAATATTATTAAAACTAGCCGTTATGAATAGTAAAAACAACTTTTTGAAATTTTGTAAATTTTATTTTTCAAAATGGAATTCATTTTTGGATTCGGAGTAACGAATTTAGCCTACGGTGAAATTTTGGTACTTTTCAGATAACTTTCATATTTTGACGAATAGTGAAAATTACTAAATTATAATTAAAAACAACTTTTCTAATCGAAATAATTAATAGTTATAAATTATTAATTTGAGTTGTTTTAAAGTATATTTATAATGTATTTTTACAATTTAATAAAATGTTGGTCATTGGATGTAATTTCACATTTACACCAGACATAAACAAGTGTTAATCTTTTGATAGTTATTATCTCTTAAAAACACGCTATTTGTTGTGACAGTGGATATTAATTATAAAATTAATTAATGAAAATTATATGTTGAGAATTTTGTAAAATAGAAATCATTTTTGAATTCAGAATATCAATTATAGCTTAGGGTGAAATTTTGGCATTATTCTGAAAAACTTAAATATTTGATGAATAGTGAAACAACTAAGTTGTAGTTAAAAAATTAATTTTTCATCATAAATCTTAATTTTACAGCTTCTGTGAATGGAATTTCACAAATCTGGGAGACACGGTTGATGTCAGTAAGTAAAATGTGGTTCAATGATATGAAAATAATTTTTGGTGAATAGTAACTTTTTACTTTTAATTACCACGGTTAAAAGTAAATAGGGTAATTAAGGGTAAAAATGATATTAATATTGCCCTAACAAATGTCCTAATCCTATTGGACAAGTGTATCTCGACCAAAAAAAACCTTAAGTGTAAAATATTATCATTTAGGCCCACATGGATTAGATTAGGACATTTATTATTATTTAGTTCAAAGAGGAGTTAAAAGAGTTAAAATCAAAGGTTATTTACTAAAACATTTTTAATACAGGGTTATGCATAAGATAAATTCGATTGTAAATATTCATTAGAACTCTAAAAATATTTCCTACATAATGGTATTTTATTTGTAATTTTTATACATCAAATAATTTAATTTATTTCTGACACAAAGATGATGCAGTAATTATCTTATTAATGAAATATTGACATAATTGATGTTAGAAATACAAAAATAAATGTAATTTAAGACTTTTTATGAATTAAACTAATTCTATAGGTTAATATGACATGTTATTATTGATTTAATTAACTTTGTTCTAACTTATCATTCTTTTATGATTTTCACAAAAATCAATTACTAAATAGTATCAAAATTGACATAAAATAGTTTTTAAAACAAATATTACATTATTAATTGTTATTTTATTTCTAAAAATCTATGGTTCGGCCAAATGACATATCTAAGGTTAAATATATTAATAATAAACATGTTGGGGTTCTTTTGGCTTGATATAGTAAGTTTATAAACCTTATAGTATAAGAACACAAGAAGACACGGTAAGAGTTAAATTATTTAACTTAGAGATAAATATAATTGATAAGAAGACACGGTAATGATTAGCTCTTATAGTCTAATCGAATAAAAAATATATAACGACGAATATCAAATCCCCCACAAAACTATCCAAATTCCCATGATATGTAATAGTTAATCCTAGAAGATAATTAAACAAAGTAAATAATGTATATCTTGATATTCATGAACAATAAACCTATTATCACCCCCAAAACCTACATACTAAACAACCCCTTTATCAACAAACAAGCATCAAATATTATTAATAAATCCACATATTATAGAAGGGATACAAGTTTATAAAAAACCTAATAAGATGTGTTTCACAACTAGGGTGTATGATCATTAAATTAAATCATTTCATAAAATGAAAACTGGGCCATTCAAACCAAACATAGAGAAAAATAAATCTCATTTTTATAAATCATCCATTAAAAATCATAAAATAATCCATCACTTTAATTAAATTTACTACCTTTGGAGTCTTTTGGTAATCAAACAATTCGTTGACAAAAAAACATTACATTAAACATAGTTTAAATTCTTTATAATTCAAAATAGGCCCACACCCTATGCTTTAATCATAAAATATATTTGAAATATCCCCTTAAGAACCTTAAAAAATACATTGGATGAATCATATTTCAATTGAAATTGTTACTTACATTAAAAATAATATTATTTTTTAAAAGTTATAGAAAATATTTTAAGGATTTTATAAACCCATACTGGATTTCCTAAATGAATAAAATTTAATAAGGAAATTATTTAAATGGATCAATCATTTCCTGATTTGCTAAATAAAAAAAAGTCACAAAACAAATTTCTCAATCAAGAAGAGACATATCTCAACCCATCAACATCAATGAAATAATCCAACATAATCAGAGAAAAAATTAACATACCCTAAAAAAATAAATCATCAATGATAGACCAATACTAAACCCTAATGTATACCCACATAGTTAGTAGGGTTCATTGGAGAATGGAAAACCAAGGATTAAGAAGAAAGTGAGAAGGAGAGAAGAATAATGAAAAACATGATAGATTTACTTTAAAAACACCCTTGAATTTAAGAGATGAGGTCCAATAATCTTATATGGAATGAAATGAGATCTCCCTGAAGTGAATCATAGGGTAATTCAAATAAGACAAGAAAAATGGATGGCTGAATCATCTACACATAATATGGGGTCATATTTGGAAATTCACAAAATTTAAATTTAGTACTGGCACATCATGACCAAACATCCTTTGTCAGAACACAACCTACCACCCTTGAATAACTATGGGATCACTTCATAGGGTTTCGTAGAGGTAAAAACTTCTCTCATTGTGGAATGATCAAAAAATGGTTATCCCATTATGGTACACTTTTTGGTCATGATGACTCCCTAAAAAAGACCCAATTCCATAAGTATAGGCAGAAAATGACATCCACCATAGAAAATCGTATCCTCACTAGAAAATAGAATATCACCCAAAAACCATCATAGTGTAACCAATATATTTAATAACGAATATAATGGACTAAACTATAAAAAATTTAAAACACTAGTCGTGACGCATCATACCTGCATAATGACATGACTAACAGTACAACTAGAACTATTTGACTTGAAAAAAAACTCCCAAAAGAAAAAAAATAACTTTAAAATTTTAAAAATAACAATAAAATAATAATACATCACTGTAACATGGAGGAGTCACAATTATCCACACCATGCATGTTTTTCTCCCCAAAAAGTATTTTGAATAGTAGAATGAAATAGAATCCAAAACCAATACATCCTAACACTAGTGGGGGGTAGGTCATGTAAATTCAAAGAGGTATAGTGAGACATGAGCACCAAACCACAACATGATTCCTAAATATCCAATAAAACTATGTACACATCATCACAAATAATATATAAGAATAATCCAAACCAAAATCATGGGACATAACGCTCATATATCATGGAGACATAAAATTTGTGTCTCACCCTTTATAATTTATCGTAAATGGTGATAAAATAATTAGAGAAATCTAAAAATGGATATTACCATAAAAAAATGTTTACTCAAAATACCACAATGAAAACAAAAATCATTTTTTATCTTCAAACAACCTCCCAAAATAGGATTCATTAATCAAAAAAAATGTTCCACCCAATTAAATTTCCAAACGACCCAAACAATAATATCAAACAATCTAGTGACAATCAATGAGATAAGGAAGGAAGGTATAAAACAACAAAAAATACGACCCAATAATGAAACAATATGTTCTATAACCCCGATTCATGAAGCTAAATAGAAATAACATGAGATATAGTGCACTAAACATGCATCAATGTTGAACATGCCAGGAAACAATATAACATGGAATAATTTGTAATCAGGTATTGGTTAGATTACAATCTAAACTGGTATTCAATCATCTAAATCACCCCAGAACACACCCATGGTTTAACATTATAAAATCATATAAAACTAACTCTAGAAACATAGATATCATCACATACCAAACTTAATATGCATATCAAATTATTGAGGCATAATCAATACTAACACAATACACACCTCTCCAAAACAAAGATGGTGGAAATAACCACGCGAAATACACAAATAAATAGTGTACTCAAAACATTAAGAGTATCAAACCCCATGAAGACTAAATCCAAAAAATACATTATTACTCAAGTCCCATTCACATCCAAGACACCATATACACCACTTCATAATACATTTCTAGGTCAAATATAAACATGATAGATATAAGGTTAAGAAGAAGTCCTATCTCATAAAATAATTTTTCTAAAATTCATTATTGACAATTGATAACATGTACAACCCCTAATAGTAGATTATAAAAGATTCAATAAGTCCAATGTAACACCTCGAGATTTTATGAGAAATAATTTTAAAATAATTTTAAAATCATTGATGGATTGAGTTTCCTGGTACACCAAGTTATTATTTATTTATATGTAACACTAAGTAAATATTTTACTTCATATAACACTCATATTACCCTTTGATACATTCAATGCAATTTTTTTCTTATGTTACACTTAACACCGATTTCCTTTGACATCATGTGTTACATGCATGACCATGTTTTACCATACCATAAAATACCATAATATTTATAACCAAGGCATTGTAATAGTGGGAAGCACTAAGTATAAAATAAATTATAAAATGAATTATAGTGATAAAAATTTAAAAAAATGAAGTTAAAAACCAACTGAACATAAATGTTGGGTTTTTATGAAAAACTATTTTTATTCACACAGTGGAGTTTTACCTTGATAAATTAAATTAATCACTATTAGTGAATGATATTAACAAAATTTATATATTTTATATTATATTAAATGTTTTTAATTCATACATTATGTTTTATAGGCATAAAATAAGAACAAACCCAATCTTAACAATAAGAAGTTGTATTGTTATAAAAGGATGTTTTCCACCTTTTAAAGGCACAATTGTTTTTAAATTGTTTTTTGACACTTTGATAAATTATATTTTATACAATAAAATTATTTTATGAAATTTTAATGTTGAAATTATGTTAAGGTGAATTTTTGGGAATAATCCATTAAAGTATCATCTTTTAATGAATAAGGGAAATACTAATATTTATTGAAAGCTGTATTTTGTTTTATTGTCTTTACCAAGAAAAGATATGTTTTGGATAAGTTTTAAATTTTAAATAGTGAATTTTATTTTAAAATAATCAACATTTATATTTTTAAAAAGATTTTATACTTGAATATTTTATAAAAATATTTTATGATTTAACATGGAATTTTTCCATAAAACTGTTTTCAAGGAATGTTACCGGTTTTATTTTAAATTATATTATTAATCATAAGTGATTTTAATTTCAAAAAAATATATGAATATTTTTTATTAATAAGGGTTTAAGTTTTATAAATAGGTTCCTTTTATTTTTGGCTAATATGAATTGTAACCTTTGTAAATTTTGTTACCACAATAAAGGGTAAATTGGGTAATTTAGGTTAAAAATAAATTGATAAGGACTGTGAAATGACCCTAACACATGGAAAAACATTATTTGATGAATATAATTATACCCATAACACCTAGTTATCAAAATTATGTTTTTAATGTACATGTGACCATAAAAATGACTTATATAATATTTAAATTAAAGTAAGTCAGAAAATGTCACTCACATTGTCTTAAATATCCGTTTTGTGTCCACAAGGATGGAAAGATTTTTTATTTGTGAATTTCAATTTAAATTTTTAACCTAATAAATATGTTTTCATGATATAAATTTATTTTTGATGTTTTGTTCCACTTAGATGATATTTTTATATTTATAATATTTTATATAATAAAAATATAAAGATTCCACATTTATGTTATAAATACTATACAACTTTCAATATAGGGTTACACAAAATATTTTTTATAATATATGTTTTATTATAGAATATTGAATATTTTTATTCATAATAGTGACTTAATTTTAATTTGTATTAAACAAATAGGTATATTAATTAATTGCACAATGCTGATGTAGTAATTATTTTATTAATGGAATTATCAAATAAATTTTATTCAAAATATTTAAACAAATATAATTTGAGACAATTAAAGTGATTGATGAATTTTATATAAACATTTTACCTCTTAGTGATATGGTAAATTATTTTTTAGAAGTTAACATGTTATTCTTATATTTCTAAAATTCCATTATTGAATAATTTAAAAATTGACAGTAATTATAATTCAAAAAAAATAATATTTTATTAAATTATTTACATACCATAAATCATATTTAATTTTTTAAAAATAATTTTAATATCATATAAAATTTTATAACTCTTATATATATGATGGAATTGACATTAGAAATGTAAAAATGACAAACATTTAATAATGAAAAATTTGTTATCATTGTTAAAATTAAAATATGTTAACTAATGGTTAATCAAAATGATATAGTTTAAAATAATACCAAAACAGGTATAAAAATACATTGGATGATGAAATTACTACATTATCACATATTATATTATAATACATGTAATTTTGGAGGTATTTTAATTGATTTTTAATTTATTATAAATTCATATTTTTAGAAATCCCAAAAATAACCCTCACATTAATTATAAAAGGGAACCTCCTCTGTCACTTATTCCCATAATTTTGAGCCTTCATTATTAATCTTACCAAACTAATTTATCTTATAAAATATCCTATATATATTCCATAGTATCCTGTATTCTCAAAAGACTATCCCAAGTGTCTCTAAGAGGAGATCTAATGAAAGTTCACCGAAGAAGAGGTAATCACCTTTTCCAAAATTTTCAGGATTATTTATTCTTATACATACTATTAACACATTTTTTAAACTATAACTTAAGAAAAAAAATATAAAATATATTTTTATATTTTATTATGATAATGGGACAATCATATTCCACCTTTTTTCATACCAACTTAAAAAGAAGCACTACGTGTGCGTACACACAACTTACTCTTTCTATAATGTGTTGTAATCTCTTTTTCATCAAAAATTTACAAGGATCGAAATAATGTTGAAAATAATATATATAAATATATATAATAATAACATTAACATGATATTTATTCTAAAAAAATAATATACCATCAACTTACATCCCCTCTAATCATTAAGGTAATTATACCGTCCTCATGCATACATATGGCCCACCGTATCCATGATGCGATGTTAATAATTTACCATGATAACAAATCAAGAATGATTATATAAATGTATTTAATTATTAAATAAAAAATATATTAACATTATATAATTTTTTAGACAACAAAACAATATCATATATATAGGAAATGAGACATATATAACAAAAAATACCAAGGAAAATGAATTATTTTACACCCGAAAGAAGTCTAATAATGAAATATTATTAACATATGGGTGGTTAGATGATATAAGAAGATCATATTTTTATTAATAAATATTAATATGGTTCTGGAATATATTAATAACATTATTTAAACCAATATATAGGAGTTTCGGATATGTTCGAAAGAAATCATACCTAATGTAAAGAGATTTATAGTCTCACTATTATTCATGTGGGATTTACTCTATATTCACCAATAATTTATTTTTTGTGGTATATATAATTCAAATGAATGTAATATATGATATGTATCCTTAAATTTAATGTTTTTTATATATCCATTTTATTATCTATCTTTCATGGGGTTTACAGTTCAAAATATACCAAAATGGTAAGGGAGTTTTGTCCCAATTTTCCTTCTTTGATACACATGTAATGTTCTGAAACTAAATTGTTTTACAAGGTTTTTATAATTAAATTAGAAATATTTTATCACTAATTTCTTCGTTTTCATGATATTATATTTTTCGTTGAATTTTATTCTCTCTTCGGTTAGAAATCTATGTTTCTTTAAATCGAAGTTTTCATAAATTTTTTTAAAAGTGTTCAAAATATTTTTTTATGAATTTTAAGGAAAAAGGATTTCAAATATGTTTAAAATAATTATAAAATAATCCTCTATAAAATTTAAAATTTATTTTCAATGTGAATGGATTCCAAATTTATTTATGATTTAAAAATATTTTTTTCCCAAATGGAAAGGATATTTTCCTCAAGAACTATTTCACGTAATATTTCATAACCATTTTAGATATAAGATAACATTAGTTGATGTTATTTATATTTTACTATGGATATGATCGTATGAGACCATTATTATTATTTATATGAATGGTTTATGTTTATGATTTATTTAAACTTATCGATTTTGTTTCTTTTCATAGAGTTATGTAATGATAAAATGTTTATGAAAATCGTTTATTTTTATGGGTTGTGATATGATTTAAGTTATTATGGAACTCATATATATGGATTTGATAATGTGATGGGTGGATCCTATATATCAATTCATTTATTTTGTCAAAGATTTATATCTAATGAGATAGACAAGACAAGAAATGGATGTGAACTTGGTTAAGTAATACAGGATTGGAACGAGAAGTGAACACAATTTAATAACACCATATTGGAACAAGTGTTAAATAGGTTCAATAATACATGTCCTTAACAGGAGTAATTTTTTTTCAGTAATACATTAATTGAATGAGGATTGAACACGGTTCCATAAATGACTTTTTCTACTATGACGGTCTTGTCAATGATCCCTAACTGACATGGAAATAAATTTATATGCTTATGGGTATGATATAATGTCACTTGTTATTTTATATTCTCATAGAATATGTTCTTTGATTCATTATGAGCTTCTGTAATTTATTCCATCAAATTATATCATGATAATTGATATACTGGATTTTTTTTCCAAATTTTTATGTACTTATACAATATAATCATGTTACGATTGATATCTATCTTATATACCCTTACAAGTTATCTGATCTCACATTTACATATGTTTATTCTCCCTAGTTTATAAATACTGGTTTTAGGTAGGAATTCAATAGGGGAATATCTTTGTAAGAAACATTGATGATCTTTCACAAGACTATAATATTGTGTTTTTTGATTATAATATCACTGAACAAATTTTTTCATTGGTTGTGTTTTTTTTAATTCATGAAATATTCTACAAACATAATTATAAATATATATACGTTTATCTTGGTTCATTATAGTTGGTATCAAAGAAAAGGTTTATTTGGCCTTTCAAAACTAGGATGTGAAAAGTTTTATGGGATTCCAATGGATAAATTAATTATATGTTTCGAGATGTCTCTAATGATTAGTCTATGAATATGTTACAATCCTTGAGTTTTTGTAATGATCATGATTTACCTATATTAAACCTAAGGTGTAATAGATTGAATTTTTATAATAAATTTTATATTATTATGAGGTTTTCCAGATAAGATTATTATTTTTCACACCATTATTATTCCATTTTAGAAAATGGATGAAACCGGAAGGATTAATGCTACTGGTGAATATGATGACCAAAATTTTTATCATCCTCATGAGAGAACAAATAAAATAGTGGTTGAGGGAAGAAACTATGATATTATGCTTAGTCTAAAATAGCTTAATATGATCAATAATCTAAACATTTGTGGGTTTATTGACCCATGTAATAAGATAAATACGAAGTTTCATAGTGACGACATAGGAATTAATGTTAGATATTCTTTTTCTCAATAATGTTGGAAGAGGCATCACATAGTAGTTTCAAAGGAACTGAAAGATGCTATGGGTGTGAAAAAAAGGATACCCAGTATGTAATTTCAATGGAAAGTGTTCAATTAACATAATGCAAAAGGATAATTTTATTCCTAAGACATGAATGAGAGTTCAATGTTTAAAATGGGGAGAGTATAATAATTATTAAAATAGATGCCATTAGGGGAAAGATCATGAAGAGAATAAAAATATTTGTATAAGTTATTGTTATATTGATAATGATTAAGAGACTAAAAATGACATATTAAATGGAGAAAGTGTTAAGGAATAAAATGATGAATCTTGGATTATGTATTAATATAATAGTGATATGATTCCATTTTTATGTATTGGATATAATGAATAATGTTGTTGAAGTAATTTTATGGTATTATGGAAAAAGAAAAAATCTATTGATTTTTGCATTATAATTTTTTCTTAAATATTTGAAAGTATATACTAAATGGTACCGGTAGCCTTGAAAAGTGATTGTGGTGGTAAGGTGATATTTTTAGAGAACCCATGTTTAAGGGAATGGAAATTCTTAATATGTGTATAAATAGATGATTTCTTGTGATAAAATAAAATGGATAATATTTATGATATTTGAACTCATGAAAAGGATGTTTATGATATCATAGATTGATTTTATAGATTTTTTTTGGATTTATTGATTGAGGAAAGAGTTAATTTATAAAATAAATCATGTTTTAACTAAAGTTTTATGATAATTAATGTCATTACCATGTTTCAATAGAATAAATGTTAATAGTATTCACATGTTTGGTATATGAAAATTAAAAGCAACATCATATTTCGTAGGGGATTAATGCTATGTTTTTTCTAAATTTAGTATCCTTTCTTTATGTTTTTGTTTTTAATCTTTTAGAAGGTTTATCAGGGTAACCATTTATGAAATATTTTATTCATATCATGATTAGGCTTACTGACTGTTTTTTTACGTAACTATAAGATGGTTTATGTGCACTTGATAAACAATTATAATCTTTTTCATGTTATTGCTAAAGAAGAGAAGGAATAAAATTTCATCCCATTATGGATCTTATAATCCATTAGTTCTTCATGAATTAAAATTTCAAAATCATTTATTAAAGTATGTGATAAACCTGATATTTATCAAGGCAATACCAATGGATAATATTGTTCTTACAAAATTGAATGAAATAATGTAAGAATATATTCTGGTGAAAATTCATTCAACTATAGGAAAAATATATTCAAACAAGCATGGTATCATATTACGTTATATTCCAATGAAACAAATTGTGACATAGATTATCCCAGATTTATCAATACATGTCAATTATCTTTATAAGGACCTTGTTCTCAATTACTCTCCATCAGAACATGATAGGTACTTTTCTCTTATATGTCAATGATTTAGCTTTTTAATTCTGTTCTTAAATGTGGAAACCCAATTATTAGTCACCTTGGATAAATATTATCTTTCCAAATTTAAATTTTAAAGTAATTTTTATTATTCATTTTTAAAATTTTGGTTAAAAAAAAGACATTTCGAAACATCCACTTGTGATTTTCAAATTGCAATTTGAAATTGCAAAGATGCAATTTTTGTAAATTCTGGATCATTTTGTAATGATATCATCTCGATTGGTGTATCCCCCAAATATATATCATGTTTATGATGTGTTACATGTATCTATTTTAATGATTTAAATACTTTATCCTTCACATGTACTAAACTCAGAGGTCATACTACTAGAGACAAATATTTCTTATGAAGAGAAATAGGTATAAATTATGGGCCATAGAGATAATATTATACAAAAGAAGACCACTAATCTAGTTAATGTTTTCTAAAGAGACCATAATTTTGGAGAAGATATGTGGGAATTTTAGGTTATTATGAGGTAGAGGTATCCTCAATTTAAATTAGAGTAATGCATTTCTAGGGTGAAATTCATTTTTAGGGGTGCAGAATGTAACAACCCATTTTTTATGAATTCTTATTATTTTAATATATTTAAATTATTTGATAGATAAAATTTCACATTAAAACACGTTATTATTACATTATAAACAAAACTAGGTTAATATTTCACTACACACAACACTTATACTAGCATGTAGTACACACAATACAATGGTTGGCCTGTGTTAACAACAATGCGGAGTTCCTTCAATAGTGTGTGTTATATGCAAGACTGAGTTTTATTGAACAAAAATATACTATGATAGTTATCACGTAGGAATTGGAGTTGTACAATGGAATAAGTGATTTTTTAATTATGAAATTAATTATTAGGATATAAATAAATTTTAAATTATTAAAAAAACCAATTGAAAATAAAAGATGTGTTTTATGAAAAACTATTTTTATTCCCACAAAGGTGTTTTATCTAAATAAATTAAATTAATCCATATTAGTGAAATTTTTAAATTAATTTTAAAATTTTTTATTTAGTGAAATGTTTTTGAATTCATCCTATATTAATTATTGGCATAAAATAATAATAGAACAACTTTGAAGCATAAAAAGCTATATTTTTTAAAAAGTCATTTTCCCACCAGTTAATGAAAAAAAATCAAACCAAATATTGAAAATTTTATAAATTTTATTTCATAAAATACTCTAGATTTTTAAAATTTTAATGTAAAATTATATTAAAATTTATTTTTTGGATTTTATTTGAAAGTGTTCATCTCTTAATGAATAGTGAAAACAGAAGTTTTTTTGAAAACTGTGGTTTCTTTTAAAGCCATTAGAGTGTTAATTTTTTTTGGATTCGTTTTAAATTTGAATTAGTTAATTTTAATTTATAATAATCCAATTATGGGGTTTTAAAATGAATTTAAACAAGAATTCTGTTATAAAAACATTTTTTGTTTAAAAAAAGAAATGTTTCCAAAAAATAGGTTTTTATGGAATTTTATGAGTTTTATTCTGAAAAAAATTATGAAACTTATTTGTATTATTTATTTAAAAATTAATTCCAAATATCAATGTAGAAGGTCTGATTTTATTGAGTATGAACTTTTTTTGGCCAATATGAATAGTATCCTTAGAAAATTTTGTAACCATGTCAAAGGGTAAATAGGGAAATTTAGGTTAAAAATAAACTCTTGAGAACTATAAAATGACCATAACACATGGAAATATTTTTTTTAAATGCCTATAATTAAACCTTTAACAAATAATAATCTAAATTAAAATTTTTAGTGGTCACTTTTTAGTGAAATCAAATTATATAATATTTAAATCTTAGAATGTCACAATTGTCACATTATTTGTATTTAATATCCCTTTTGTGTACACATGGGGAAAATATATATTGGTAATGATTATAAATTGAAACTTTTAACTATGTAAACATATTTTAATGATAAAAAAATATTTTTGACTTTTTTAGTTCACTTAGATGAGATTATGATATTTATTATATTTCATTTAATAAAACATTAAAGACGTAACTTTCATGTTTTAAATAATATAAAATATTGATTATAGGGTTACCCAAAAGATATATCAGACAATAAGAATTTATATGAAATATAAAAAATTTACCCTCATCATGGTTTTTAATTTTTAATTTTTAATATTGAAATAAGTATATTAAATAATTACACAATAATGATGCAGTAATAATTTTATTATTTTAAATATCAACTTAATGTTATTAAAAATATTAAAATAAATATATTTTGCGATAATTAATATGATAAAAAAAATTTTAGATGAAAAATGACCACATATTCATATAATAAAATATTTGTTTTGATGTTATCTTTTTTATATTTATATTTTTCAATGTCCACGTAATGAATAGAGTTAAAAATGATAGTAATGATATTTTATCAAAATAACATCTTATTAAATTATTTAAAAAATAAAAAAATTCATTAATAAATAAATATTAATAATAATATGTTCCAAAATATTATAACTTGTTAATTTATGGTTTAATGTTCATTAAATAAGTAAATATGGAAACCTTTTAATTTAGAAAATTTTATTATCATAGTTCAAATTAAAATAGGTTAAATGAGGGTTAATAAAAATGATAAGGTTTAAAATAATATCAAACTATTTATATTAATAATTGGTTGATGATATTGAAACTTTATATCAAATTATATTCACATCTGTATCCTTTTCGTGGTATCTAGATTGAGTTTGAATTTATTATAAATCGCTATTTTTTGAAATTTCGAAAGTGCCCCTCACCTCTATTAAAAAAGAGAACACCTTACCTCACTTATTCACAACGTTGTGAACATTAAATATCAACCATTACATAACAATTTATCTTATAAACATCACTAGAAACATTCTATGGGAACTAGTATTCTCAAAAGACCAACCATAGTGTCCATAAGAGAAGATCTGAAGAATGTTTTTCAAATAATAGGTAATCATCTTTACTGACTCATTCAATATTATTTATACTTCTACATACTATTAATGTTTTGTTAAAATTATAATGTAATAAATAAATTATCACATATATAATGAGATTATATTATCTTTATTTGGAAACAATATTCCATATATTTTCCATCTTATGAAAAATGAAAGCACCGCACGCGCGTACGTACGACTTACTGTCTCCACACCATGGTGTAAAATTATATTCAACAATAATTTACATTGATGGATATATTGATTAAAATAATTTTTATATATATATATAATAATAATAATAATAATTTTAAAATTATATTTATTATTGAAAAAATAATATACCATCCACTTCATTCCCCTTCACCATTAAGGGAATGATCTCGTCCCTCGTGCATATGTATAGCCTACCGGCTTAATGACGTGATGCGATTCATTTTCAATGATCACCATTGAAGAATGATTATATAAATGTATATTAAAAACAAAATATAAAATATATTATCTTAAAATCACTATGGAGATGATAGAACTATATCTTATTCACAAGAACTAGGTCTTATACGTCAAAACGAGCATACAAAAATAAAGCAGGTAACACCTGAATGAAGGGTAATAATGAAATATTGTTAATTGAAGAGATATAATATAAAATAACAGGATCATATATGATATCATAAATAAGAATAAGTTTATTGTATAAACTAAATACATTATTTAAAACATTTTATATGAGGTTCAGATAAATAAGATAAAAATTAGTCCTAAGGAAAGAGGATTTGTAGTCTCACATTTTTTGTGCAAGACTTATGCCATAATAAAAACATGATTATTTTGTGTGGTTAATATAATGGAAATTAATGTAATATATTATCCTTATAGATAAATTTAGGGGTATTTAAATATCCATTTGATGATATTTCTTACATGGTTTTTACAATTCAAATGTTATAAAATTAGTTAGGAAATTTTGTCTCAATTTTCCTTCATTGAGACAGATGTTAGGTTATGCACATAAATTTTTCTATGATGTGTGTATACTTCCAACTGAAATGTTTTATCATGAATCCCATTTTTTCATGATATTATATGTTTCTTTCAATTTTATTCTGTCTTCAGTCAGAAATATGTATTTCTTTATATCAATGTTTTCTAAAAATAATTTCGATATTTTTAAATTTTATTTTAGGTATTTTTATGGAAAAAGATTTAAAATATGTTTAAATGTTTTTGAAAGTATTCATTTATAATATTTCATGTTAATATTTATTTTAAAAGGATTGATAAATTTTTTATTAATTCTAAATAATTTTTAAAATGTAAAGGATATTTTCCTCAAGAATAATTTCATGTGATCTTTCAAAATCATTCTCTATCTAATGATACATTATTTGATGATTCTTTTGTTTTATAGGGGATATAATACAATGAAACCATTCTTATTCTATATTTGAATAGTTTATTTTAATGATTGATTGGTACTAATCAATTTTGTTTCTTTTCCATGAGTTATGTTATAATGAAATGGTTTTGGAATCCATTTATTTTAAGAATTTTGATATTATATATGTTATTGTGAAACACATATGTATAGGAATTATCATGTGATTGGTGTGATCTATATCACCCTTAAATGCCTTGGGTAAAGATTTATATCTCATTATATATAGAATACTAGAATGAGAAGTGATTTCGTTTTAGTAATATTTGATTGGAATAGGAAGTGAACTCGGTTTAGTAATAAAATACTATAATGGGAGTAAACTCAGTTTAGTAATATAGGAATGGAATAATTGTAATCTTAGTTTAGTAATACATGATGAGAATAATGAGTGACACCAGTTCAGTAATATAATTTTTCTACTATGATGGTATTTGGGATTGATTGATATGGAAATCATGCATATGTGTATGAAGAAATTTCAGGTATTATTTTATTCTCTCAAGGAATTTGTTTAAAAATTCTTTGATTTATTCCATGAATCGATATCATGATATTTTATAAACAAGAAAATAATTTTAAACATTTTGTTTATATACTTATACCTTTTGATTATGTTATGATCGATATCACCCTTCTTTACCCTTACTAAGTATTTGAGCTCACACTTATCATATGATTCTTTTTTCCATGTTATAAAAAAGGATACAGCTTGGAAGAAAAAATGGTAAGTCCTTTTTGAATACTAGTAATTTGTGTTCCATATTTCCAAAGGCACCAAAGTAATATGGTCTTTGGGAATGTGTTTTTGTAATTTATGAAATATTCATAAAAAATAATATAATGACTACTTATGTTTAGATTGTGTCATTATATCCAAGATCCTAGAAGGTTTCAGACCTACCAATATATCCATATTTTATATTGATTCAACAACCTGAAATGTCACACCTAATCATTAATAGGAATCAACCTAAGGATCAAAATCAATGAGGAGGATTCATCTCATTTATATAAAAACACAACATCAACTGAATACATAATTCGACCCCAATGAAATGGATAATAAACCATAAATACATCTCAATCACTAAACTAATAAAACCCAAATGTAAAGAACAACGAATGGAAAAATTGGCCGGTATAAGATCATCCCCCTAAATGAAACAATTGTTATGATAAATATGTGAGTATATATATATATATAGACCATATCAAACCACCACATCCATAACATACACCAACAGAATACCAAATTAAATCTGAATGGAGTTCATGTCATGGGAATTTATATAGAAATGTGATAGATTCACACAAATCTACATGTTGTATCAAGGGTGTGAGAAAAATATGCCTAGTATGATTTCCTTGAACTGTATATATAATTCCTTTTCTAAAAAATTTAAAAAATTCTATTTTTAAGATAATTTATAAAATTTGGTTTTACACATGTATAGAGAAACAAATCAAGATATATATATATATATATTTCAAAAAAATGACAGTAACTCTATTTTGGAAAACAAAACAAATCTAAATTTAACCCATAATTTTAAAAAACAGGTAATATATCCAACTTTATCATAAAATTCCATTCAAATTCTCCATATTACAATATGTAATGTTCAACTATTATAATGGAAAAAACTTTTAAATTCATTAAAAGGTGGTATTTAAAGTATACATATTCCAAACCAAATAATATTTCTTCTTTCAAATCCTTTTAAAAACTCCCTTTTTCAAAATATAATAGAAATTAAACTATAAAATAATATGAATAATGAAATAAACAATTAACACCATTATTTAAATAGTAATTAAATAAAAAACTGTCAATAATGAAATAGGTGATATAAAAACCAAAAAATAACAAAGAGATATAAATAAAGAGTGAAAAAAAATTCCCTAAGTAAAATCATCTGTCAATGAGTGTCATACGAAAATACACTATCCCAAACTAGATATGGTCCTAAAAATACTCAAGAGACTCAATATATTTGAAATATATTATATTAATATTATGTCATGTTAATAAACACCCAATGTCCGATTTGGTTGTAACAATTATCTCCCAATATCTAATATAGTAAAAAATGTTAGTATAGCCGAAACCAAATCCCAATCATAGCTACCTAGGTTTACATGACTTGTCAAAGAGGATGTGAGTAGACATAGAAACAAGAAAATCAACAGATTCATCAGAATTCATTAAAAACAAACCATATCTCACCTATAACACACTCTAATAAAACATCCCCCCTTTTAATTATCAAGCATAACATGATAATAATCAATCCAAATATAAAAAATGGGGAAATTGTATATAAAAACCTACTAAAATGTGTTGTAAAAAAACATGTAAAATCATAAAATGAAATCATTTCATCATATTACATCTAGGAATTTAAAATAAAACATGTAAAAATAGAACCATGTTATCAAAAATAACCTTTCAAAATAAAACAGGGATCCACCATATTAGTGAATTTTTTTCCCTTATCAGTTATTTGATAATTAAGAATTTATTTTATTGAAAACAATCCCTTAAGAATGTTTTATATTCTATGGAAATAAAAAATTTCAATAATCCATCATTTTATATTTAAATTAATTTAAAAATTCATCTTATGAATTCCCATAAACACATTCCATGCATCACATTTCAATTCAAATGGTTACAAAAATTCCATTGAAAATTATTTAATGTTAAGTAAATAAAAAAATAGAAATTCGTTTATAAAACCATCATAGGAATCACATATGGTTATAATTTAACAACGAAATCATTTAAGCAGCTACATAATTTCATGACATGATAAATAATATAATTTCAAAATAAAAATACATTAATCAAGATGAAAAATATTTCCACACTTCACATAAAATGGTTAAATCTAACCCAGTAATAGAATATCCTATACACGCACTAAAAACCAAATACCCATTAATAAACCCATCTAAAATGAAATATTTGGCCTATAATGATATTATAGTTCACGTTATATATTAATTTTAATTGGGATGGAGGATGAGAGAAGAGGGGAAGAAATAAAATGAAAAATGAGCGTTTATATTCAAATACCTCTTGTATCCAGGACAAGAGGTCCAAAAATAGATTTAGTAAAGAGAGAAGAGATTACTTGATAGTGTTTCTGGGTCAACTAAATTAGATATGGATAATGGAGAGCCTAACCCCCTAAAATTGAGCATGTAAACATTAGAATGTCACATTCCATGTTATAATGGAAACACCCCTGCCATAAAATGAACATCCACCTAGGAAGAACCACTAGATCACTACACAAAGATTCATTATGGCTTGAACTTCCATCATAGTTCCATGACCATCCCTTGGGAATCCCATGAATTATTGAAACTTGTCCTCCCCATTTCTATAGAAACATTACCCCACCTCTTGGGTTTGTGTGTGATATGACCACACCTATTGGATGTGACAATACCATCAATTGAATATAAACCAACACATAATAAATATTTTAGTATGACCTATATATATACAATTTTTAGCTACTATAAATGAAACTATAGAAAATACAAAACACCAATCAGGGCCAAACACACCTACACCAAGACATGTCCCACTACATTCCAAAAAAGAATATTTTCAAAAATACCAAAAACACCCCAAAGAAAAAGAATAACCTTAATATTATCAATATCACCCAATAAAATGTAATATAATACACCATTTTTAAATGAATGTGTGATAATAAAACCCATCTCCATTTTATATTATCCCCCCCTTTCTCTTTTTTTATCCTCTAATTTTCTTCCTCATTATATAGACCCAATGTACATGATGGCTAAACATAATGTCTATTATTTGTTTATATATGGTTATTTTGATGTCAAGGGTATATTAATTTTCCCTTGATTCCTAGTGTAGTATTATTTTTCAGAGGAATAACAAGATAATTGAATAATATATGGAATTTGAAGAGAAATTATTTTATTTGGAAGAACATTGATTTTTATAAACTCTTTATCGTAAAAATTATTTAAAGTATATACGCTTATTGATGTTTTTGAAGAACAAATATTAGGATTTTTTATTTTTTATTTGGGATCGAAGGGGTTTTTATTTGTTTCTAATCTATACATATCTATTATTAATTTTAATTCCCAACAAGTGTTATTAAATTTTCATAAGAGGGGTTTTCCATTTACATTGACAACTTTAGTTATATTTTGTTTAATAAATGTTATTTTAAAAAAAATCCATATACATTATTTTATATAAATTTGATTGCAGTTTCATAATTCAATGATGTTCCTAGAAATATCACTACTGTTTTCTAATCCTACCTTTATTTTAGTACATCCATTTGGTAATTTTATTTTTTATTAGATTTTATTTTAGTTATAATTTTTATTATTATTATATTTCTAATAGATTTAGAGTTGAATCCCCTTTATTAAATGATAAATAAAATAACCTCTTTTTAAAAATGGGAAAAGATGAAACCAATTAAAAATATTTAAAACTGCGAGAAGAAAGAACACTCAAAAGAGGGGAAGTAGTCATGAAAGTAAAATGAGACCAATTAATTTACAATCCTTACATGGTTATTTGAAAAGTATTTTATTTTTCAATTTTGGGGTAAATATATAATATACATTTAGTAAATTATTATAAATGGATCTCAGGAAATGAAATCATTTTTATGTGTTAATATTAGAAATAAAATTTGACTTCATTAATACTGAATGAACTTAAGGGGTACCCAAGGTTCTTTAGTGAAAACCCAAGAAAAGTACTAGCTCTGTATCGATGCTACTTTTCATAACATACACTAGATTTCTTTCTATGTATTGATGAAACTCTACCTAGCCTGTACTCATTTACATCACTTGTTTTATGCCACTCTTATTAGTGCTTATATTAAATCCACTATTAGTGAATGATTCTAGTCTAGGTAGTTGTTATACCAGATATTTTAGGATGCCTTTATGGATAAAATTCAATACATAGATGTATACGACATGGTTTTGGATATGCATTAGTTTGTGGATCTTAGAGTATCATAACATTTTATCCCAAGGAAAATCCCATGTGTCTTAGTTGTGGTTTATTTTTAACATAGTTGATTCCTAATTATATTTTTTTGTACTAATTAATCACCTTTTGGATTATTATTATTTGAATTGATACTATGTAGTTATCATCCATGCGTCATTATTATAGTTTAATAATCTTTTCTGTAAAAATTAATTTTTATTAATATTTTTTGTAGTTAATTATTTGTCCAAGATTAACATATAAATTTTCCATTTGATACTTTTATTATTAATGTTTTCTCAAGTGAGTTATCCGTTCTTGTTTTGGGTTTCTAGTTCATCCCTTTTGGTATAAAAATCAAACCCTTTATCCTTTAAGAGTAAAAAATGTAAATTATGGTGAAAAAACTCATTCTTAGTTTTTTTAATATATTAATATGATTTTTAAATTTATTTTTAAAAGTTTTTTATGGTATTTTAAAAACACCCCATCCTTTTTTCTTCAAAAATGATGAGTTTGGAATTTCAAAGTGGCTTTTAGGTTCATTGTTGGAGTATTGTTTATAGAAGATGTAAAAATGATTATTTTTAAAAATTTTATATCAAAATAGAAATTAAATATAGTATTATTTAAAATTCTATAATTTAATCCTTCATCAGTGGAACCCTACTTGGAAATTACTAACATCATACTCATGCACCTTAGTCGGTTTGTGATCATTGTAGGTTTTTTCAAGGTTCATTTGATGTTCACCCTCCTACATAATGGTTTCATTTTGTTTATGATTTAGAATATGTTTTTAATGATGAATAAATAGTGACCTAATGTCATGGTGTTGATGGTTTTTAATTTTGTGACACTCTTTGGTTAGTTATAGGTTTTTTTATGTATTCAACTTACTGTATTTCTATCATTATATTTTCTTTTTTAGGATCATATTTTATAATCTCAATGAATTTTATATTTCATATGGTTATTTGGGTTTATCATGTTTACACCTTATTGGGTTTATGTATATATTATATCTTTTTTTACTTCAGGTTGGTTCCTAGTTCAACCTAAGGTTTCCACGTGCCGTATTTTTGTAAAAAAACAATGGCTTAATAAATGATATATTGAAGGTGAAATAATTCATATTTGGATGTATTTTATACCCATTACACTTTTATTAAGACTATGGTGATTAGGAACACTCCTCATGTATTTTTATGGGATGGCCTTGGTGACATGGTTGGTTGGATCAGGTAGGTTCTTGATTAGAATGTTTGGGGAAAACCATAAAAATATTAAAGTTGAGATAAAAATGATTGTCTTATAGAGAGTGGGGAGTATATTTTAATACTTAGTACTTCAAAAAACATTCTAGAAAGATTCTATTATCTTTGAAATCAAACATATTAATATATACCTTTCAAAAACTACATGTTTAAAGACAAACCCAGTTATCAAAAATTTATCATTCAATTATATATTATATTTCATGATTATTTTTTAGAAAATAATAATTTTGAATATAGTAATCTAATTTTTTCCCACCAATGGGTATGAAGTGAATTATATTAAGTACCTATCATATTCAATTGATGTATTTGTATCCTATAATAAGATAACATTCGTAATCATTATTTAACATTAAGGATTCATATAGATTTTTTTATTACAATATCATTAGATATTTTTATTGAAGATTAATTTTTCCCCTATTAAGGGTTGAAAATAAAAATTACATAGTTTTGATTATTTTATTGTCTAATACCTTATATATGATATACCCATAACACATAATAAATTATTCAGTAGTAAAAAACAATAATTACTATGTATCTTAATTGGGGTAAGAAACAAAATCCCTTATTAATTATAATATAGAGAGAGTAGTTAATAATTTTTATGATTCCAAATTCTGAGGCTATATGTGTATTTTTTAAAAGTAGAAAAATTATAATTTAGGTGTAAAAATTACATATAAATATAAGAGTTTTATGAGGGGACTATTATAGAGAGCGGCTATTGATTATAATAAAATAATTTCTCCTATCAGTAGTCATTTTCCCTTTTATTATTTTATTTAATATTATTATTTTTATTGATTTATATCCTGAGGTAATTGAAACCACAACTAAATTTTTTGGGTAGAATGATTAAAATATTTATATGAAATATATAAAAGGCTATTCAAAATTATTGATGTAGAATTTGTTTAGTTCATTAAATAATAATCTATATCTATCTATCTATTAATGATATGGTATATAATTTTCAATCCATTTATCTTGAATATTTTGTTTCTACATAATATGTACATGCATGTATCTAAATCATGCATGAATGAAATGAAATGTTAAATTTATTTCATTTTCTAAAAATATATCTATTTTTGAAATGAATGATTTGATATGTGAAAAAATTTCAGGCATTGTACTAATTAGTGAAAGAACCTTCTATCATTATATTATTATGTTAATAGTGTATTATAATTATTCATTTTTGTTAATGCAGTGCTTGTTTATTTTCCTATTGACCAAAATACCATACTTTATTTAAGAAAATCACTAGTTTCATTGTATAAACAATTATTTCTATTATGAATGTTCACTTTTTAAACCTAGTTATTTCTTCAGGCATTGATTAATTATAATGTTGGATTTACTATTGTTTTTTTTTCAATGGGATTCAGTAATAGGATTGTATTTACTATGTATTTTGTTGGCCTAAACTAATGAACTGGTCCAATGCTCATTCCAATTACCACTTTTAAGAGAAATAATTTATGTTGATAACATTTATATAATAAACATTGTTAATGTTATCTACATTTATCACTATGTTTTTTAATCATGACATTGATTATAATATATATATAATTCCATTGGATTTTTTATATGTCCTTATGAGAGATTCTAGGGGTATGGATTATGTTGTGAAACTCTTCACAAAATTATTCATTTTTTTACTATTAATTTCTCTAAAAGTTATGGATATTGAATCAAAATTATATGAATTTATGATTTATTTTCTATTCTATTGTTATATTTTTTATACATTACACTTAAAATTAAATTTTATACACTGAATATCCATGAAACAATAATAGAAGATACACTCGGTATACAAACCTTTATAGGTATGGTGGTCCAAGTAGTGGGTGATTTGATGAATCCTCACTCAAACTGTAATTTAATTGATGATGATAACCAGGTTTGGTTAGATATTAACACTCACTAATCAGTTCCTTTCAGATTTAGGATCACTAGTTATGCACAATATGTATCACTTCCTTGTCACAGTTTATTTTAAAATTTAATAACTATAAGAAGACTACTCTCTAGAATACTGAACCATTTCCCATGTGTCCAAAAAATATATTATTATTCTTCTTCTCAGTTCTATATATCTTACATGATGATATTACCCCCACCTTATTCTTGGGAGTTCATAATAAAAGTATTTATCTTTATCCTCATTTTCTAATTTTAAATTAATACATTTTCATAGATATTTACTTCTCATTTATATAACATTGAAATTATTATCTGATTTAAAATAATATTATTGATCTAATGGATATAAAATATGTAAAATATTTGAAAATATATTTAAGTTATACTTTTGAATCCATTGATTTACATACTATAAATGTAGTGAAATTTAGTTTTGTTTAAATAGAGACCGCATAAAACAGTTTACTATTATAACTTTTTCTACACTTACTCAATCAACATATGGAAATTAAATCTATAGATTAAATTATCTATTTTATTACACAATGTTTATTCCAAAAATCCCTTGAATATTACCACTACTCTACTTATGAAGGCCTCATGGAGGATCACTCTTAAATAATTAACATTGATAAGTAAAGATGAAATTATACTATTATATACACTCAATCTCAAAAATTTAACTTATTATATATTAAATATGCATGTGTTTAGTGAAAATTCTAATTATATCCCACAAAGATTATTTGCACATCAATTATTAGGGTTATTTATTGCATACAAGTTCTTGCTCACGCATTTTTATTATACATTTAAATTAATTCCCTAGAAACCCTACATTTAACCTTTATTCATTAAGTAATATATTTTATTCTACCTAATGTAATTAATTTTTTTGGTTCTTATTCAACAAAACTATTAAAATATACTCAATGCATCATAATCTTAAAATTCAACATTTGATGGATTTATTTACATGCATCTTAAACACCAATGGGAAGAAAACCATGCCTTTAATTTTCTACAACACATACTGTAATAATATCATCCAATTAGTAAATGGTTGGTGATCATTTTTTTGATAAAACAATTTTCTTTAAGTATAAAAACATTTTTCACAAAAAACATAATGTTATTAATCATATTAGCAATTAACCCAATTTAAAATTCTTCCACAAATTTATATATTTCATTTATCAACATCATTATTTGGGACATAAAATTATAACATTTTCCTTAACACTTAAGTTTTTACAGAACCTATTCCTTCCAATATAATACTTTTCTTTCTATTATCCCCAAAACCATTCAAATAGAATATATACCACACCAAAAACATCATTAATTATGATATCATAATTTATAAAATAAAATTTATATATATTATTATTTGATAAAAAATATAACATACTGCTAATATTTTGGGTCTTCCACATATAAGATAATTTGTATTCTTATCATAAACATCACTTAGGATTCATGCCTCAATCTATATATATTCATCATCCCTGATATCTCTACAGAACTATGTGATGTTTTCATTATTATCATTCACATAGGGTTCTTTTTGATTATTTAACAGATATATTTCTTTTTTATTATTTATTGCGAGAGACAGAGATACACAATTATGATTGTTATGATTTTCATCATTACTATTAGATTATTGATTTGAGTCATATGAGTTTAGTATTGTGACTCTAGTTGATGGAATAATGGAATTTTCCTTTGGAACCTATATTTTATGAGCTTCAACCAGGACCTTGATAAATCTAAAATACAATGGATTAGAAAAAGATACATAGTAGATTAATTGGTCTCTGTTAAAAGGATATAGAATGAGTAATATTTTATTTATATTTTTAGACATACCTAGTAATATTTCATGATTATTAAATGGAAAATTCATATTATATAGTTTTTACATATTTATAAAAAATAATTACTCATTATACAATATTAGGTCATTAGTTCTTTTCGAATGAGAATATAACATTAGATAATTTTTATTTTTTCAATGTTGTTTCCTTATATGTTTATTAATTTTCTTTTTTCATAAAGAAATATATCAACGAGTTTCTTCAATTTATATAGGTCCAAATTATCTCAAAACACATAAATAGTGGTGGCCTTGACCTTTTTCAGTATAAATTTTTATTGTATTTATAAATAAATTAAAATGAATTATTTTTACTTTTATTACATATTGTATTATATTTTTATAAATATTTTAGTTTTTCAATTATATAAATAATATTAATATCAATCTAAGGGTGTCTATTATCCGCCATGTGGAATAGTCTTGTAGATCCATATCCTCAAACCATGATAACATGTGTAGTTATGTATGCCTCATAGTGAAATTCCACTTATATTTTTCCAATGTCATTTTACATTATAAATTATTACTCCTTGTTATGTAATTTTAATATTGAAATGAGTTTTTTTCATATAGAGATATGATTGGATGACACATGGGAGTACAGGTTATGAACATACATTTTAATACTTATCATGACAACATTGTAGGGGATCTTTTTACCTTTCATATGAAGTCATTATATTGTATACATGGTTTATTATTCTTCATACTTGAGATTATATGGATATAAACTGATGAAGGTTTTATACTTTTTTACCATGGATTATCTCGTGTTCATGTTTGAATCAATTGGGGTTGTTGGTTTCAACACTTATCATACAATGGGTATTATCTAAATTAACATAGAGTTATTTAACTATAAAATAACTAGAATTTTCTGGTTTAGTCTAATTAAGTATACATACATTGAAATATATTCACAAGATATGTGAAAGTTTTAGTTTTATTAGTCAACTCATGGTAGTCAATATATATTATGTGTTGAGATTTATAAGAAATAGCATCCTAGGTCTTGGGATCATGTACAATGTCAAGAACACGTAAATGTCTATTCATTTTATCTGTAAATAATAGATGGATTAATCAAACCAAATCTTCTTATAGATTTAAAAATAGCTACATTTAAAAAAATTATTTTTATAGTATTTATATACTATTATAATTTTTTTTGAATATGGAATCAAAAAAATAAAAATAAAGATGACTTATTATGTAACATGATCAAATGAAATTAAATCCTTTTAATGAGTTATTAAATTAATTAATTGTCATTAGTATAGATTTATATCTACATATGTTATATTAAATTATCATATTAATAATAAAAATATTTAAATAAATGAAATAACTATATTTATTTAAATATAATTGAAATAAAAGATGTGGGAGAAAGTTCACCCCATAACACTCTGAAACCTTAATAGTTGTTCTTCATGATTTTACTTATGTTTTATAAGAATCACAGATAAGTTGATACCAAAATATAGTTTAATGGAAATATTTCCCATTGATTTTATTATTGTAGATATCATGTCTCACTCGAATCATGTATATATGTCCAGAACTGAAATATCTTAATTCCTTTATAAATAATGTTATGACAATTTTTTATTGATTTATTTTGATTTATTTTTTTGAGGTGCGTTTAAGGGTTTTATGTAACCTTTAAAAAGAATAAATTTTACAATTTCAAAATTACTACATAATTTACAGATGTGCTTGTACTATATTACATGAAATATGAGTAGAAGATTAAATTCTAAAACCAGGGTGATTTACATTTTTCATAGTTATCGATGGTAGATTATATCTTAAATATGTTTCAAATCATGATCAAAATCTAGTAATCAAAATTATTTCTTTAATATAAATAATACTATCATTGTAAATTAGAATCATGTTTTTTTATTATTCATTCATTTATAATTCATTCCTAATCCATTCTAGGTTTTCATATTTATTTTATTTTTTATATCGAGAATAGCATATTCTTGTGCCCAAAATTCCATTTAAAAATAATCTAAGATAATCCCTTGTAAAAATGTGGTGATTCTATGATATAGCTTTTTTAATAATTCATAGAATAAAATTGGTCAACAAATTCCATTAAGGGAAAAAATATCCTTAAATATAAATACACATATAACAACATTTAAAATTGGAAATTAATATTATTGTGATCTAAATTTTAAAAGTTTCTACATAGAAATTTAAATTTAAATATTAAAATATATTTTATGTTGATAAAGGAAACTAATATAAATATGCATGTCCCATGGTAATTAAATATTCTCACCATTAAAAATTACTACATGTGTGAGATTTAATGACAATAATAAATATATTTTAAATATTAATTACCTTTTTTCAAATAATTAATTAAAATAAATTATAACCTCAGAAAAATGGAACCTAATATATATATATAAATATATATATATATTGTAGTACCATCACATACATGATTTTTAGATAAATAAATAGAACATTTATAATAATATGTTATAACATCAAATTTATAAGGTTTTAATTTGATTATTATTACTTCAATATATAAGTAAAATTAATAATTCAGTCATGATACGCATCAAATGATCAATATCATGATAAATTTATTAAATTATAATTTATGTGAAACCAATTGACAAAGCTATAGATGAGTATACCAACATTGGGGTGGGGGGGGGGGGTGGGTGAATTCATGTTGATGAGAACTCCAACTCTCAAAAAATAAGATCCTCATAACTAGTTCGTGTGAATAGATATGAATGGTAATGATGAAGAAAATAGTGATAGAGAGAGAGAATACCCTTATACATCATAAAGAAACGTTCGGATGAAAAAATATCAATGAAAGTCCATCTGGGTTTGAAGAAGTTTTCAATGAGAAAATATCCTGTAGACTCACCTTGGTTTCAAAATGAAGGTTTTAATAAAAATGTGAACTAAAATCAGAGTATGAAATTATCCATTCTAAATTTGACAATGATTTTTCGATCATAGTATTCTCATAAATCATAAGTTGTATAAAAAATTTTTAATTCTAAAATTATGACATAATATGAAAGAAAAAGTGTTGACAATTATTTTGAGGGCTGGTTTGAAAGAAAGA
The DNA here is from genome assembly GCA_963277665.1 of Viscum album. Classification (NCBI taxonomy): domain Eukaryota; kingdom Viridiplantae; phylum Streptophyta; class Magnoliopsida; order Santalales; family Viscaceae; genus Viscum; species Viscum album. Next base: position 1,347,878,583 of record OY728153.1, on the reverse strand, counting down.
ATATGTTGGAAGGATGTGAATTTATAATAATTTCCACTCTTTGTCAAATGATTTTATGAAAATCCAAAATGTTTTCAATATCATGATGAGGTTATGATTACATGTAGGAGTTTGTTAAACAAGAATGTAAATGTTTTACCATCCAATTTTATTATTGTTAGATCACTAGATGAATTTTTTTGATGATAGGAATATTTTGTTTTAAATATGAGATGTTGAAGATGATATTTTTCATTTAAGAGAATAATAAAAAAGATAAAATTTGTTTGGAGAATGATATTTGTGAATTATTTATGCTTGTGATTACCATAATGATAAAGGAAAATAATATTCTACTGATACATGAACATTAGACGCGGTGTGTCACGGATCAATCAGAGGAGGAATTTTTATAATTATGAGTTGTTGGGACCACTGAAAAAGAAAATAAGTGTAGTTTCTTAGGACTGAATCTTTTAAGAAATTCAATGACCAATAAACCGAATGGATATCAATATTTTAGTTAACCATTTTTGTAAAACATATGTTCATCTTCTTTTATTGGTTCATAAAGAAAATAAGTCATATTTTTGTATCAGGTCCTCTATGAGAGAAATATGAAATGTTGTTTTTCTTACAAGTGGGCCATGCTTCATCACACAATATGTGGTAAAAAATCATTGGACTGGATGTGACATTGATCCATGTAATTATGGTAGTTACAGATCTATCGAATATTTGTGAAACTAATAATTTATCAAATGGAAGACCATTATTCCATGTAATTTGTGGAATTTTTAATAAAATTTGAAATTTATTGATGTAATTGAAAAAGTGTAGAAAATGGGAGGCTTTATGTTTGACTGAATAGGTTTTCCTATGCTTTGTTGAAGCGGGTGATAGTATCATAAAATGTTGCGACAATTTTTATTGTATAATGGTTCCAATGTTATATTATTACAAGTGGTCATCGTAATTTGAATTATTCCTTTTTGGTGTATTAGAAAATGGTTCATGAAAATTGGAATGACCACTTCTTTCCATTTTAATGAAAAAAAAGTAGAACAAAAATTTCTATCATAGAAAATAATGGTTAGAAAGGTTGAAGCAATATGAAGATATGAGAAATTTCAGTATGGGTTGATAAGAATCAGAAAGATTATAGGAGAACTAATGAACTAAATGATTGAGACGAAATGAAGGAGAAAATCATGTTTTAGAAATGTTGGTTCACCTTAAAAGATTTTCATATTCCCACTTAATAAAAATTAGGAGATCATATAAAATGAAGAGAGTACGTTGTACTTTCGGACATATAAGAACACTATTCACTTACATATAATGATAGATAATATATAATTATTTAGTGAGAAAAAGTTTTGAAATTTTTTTTCCTAATGATTTATTCTAAAAAGAAGAATAAAATGAAATATTGTATTAATTAGTTATCATATTGGATAGGGTCATAAGACTAGGAAACAACATAGATATTTGGAGACTAAGAAAGAAGTAGTTCAGAATTTTTTTAGTAGTATTCTAGTAGAAACTTCTTTTCTTGATGAGAAATCATTTAACGTTACTAGACTTGGATATCAGAACGTGTGTCCTTTAAGAGTCCATATAAGTTCATACCTACTAATAGGTAGGAAATTAAAGATTTTTTTATGGTTATCAAAAGAAAATTTTGAAAAGAAAATACAATTAGTTGTTTGGAACTGACTGGTGAATGTTTCAAAACATGTTACCCATTCATGTATTATGTCTCTTGTTCTATAAGAAGATAATTAAATATTGTAATTGTCTCACTTATATATATGTTTAATGGTTTATCCTACCTATTTTTATCCATCCAATTAGATTTTCTTGTGGTAGATTTTTTGATATTTGATTGTTTCTAATGCATTCCCTGGAAGTAGATACTCATGTTGAGTAATTAGACTTGTAAATACTTTTGTTTCATTAGATGTGTGATTGATTTGTTTTTTATAATGTTATAATTATTTAATAGTAGGTAATGTTTGCCTCAAAATAAAGGAAACCTATTTAAAAAGTAATCATTAAATCACCCCTCCCCACTCTTAGTGACACATTGATCCTGTTTGGGAAATATCAAGTACAATCGATGGGAATGTTCCCTTCGTTTACACTTTTTTGATGTTTTTGAAAGAGAAGTTGTAATTGGAAGTCTGAATTCATTGAATAGTAATTGGATTGTTGTCATCCAGGTGAAGAAAAATCAGATCTGGAATGATTTAATGTTTCATTATAGTAGATATCTTGGTTATATTGTTCTGGATGTAGCTGCTGAAGGATTTCCTCTTATTGATGAAAACATTCCTCTCACATCTATAGATAAAAAGAATCATCAAAATGATGGGTATTATATGAACATATTTCTCTCATAACATTTGGAAAATGAATTCCAAAGGGTGAAGTGTTTTTCCAGTTTCAAATGTATCTGGGAGAATTTGATGAATATTTATAAAGGAAATACAGAAGTAAAGAAGAAAATGTTAAAAATATGAAGATTGGAGTATGAACATTTAAAGATTGGTGATGTAACAACCCAATATTTTATCAATTTAATTCTATTAATATAATCATGCATTATAGTATAATCACATTAGGATGAAAAATGAAATATAATGATACAAAATACTATGTGACCATTAAACCTAATTTTTCCACATCATTTTTTGGAATTTCAGAAATATGACATTCACGGTTCTGATTAGTATGATGTTTGAAATCTGGTAGAACAAACACAATTTTTGGTCAACAGTACCCTACCATCATGATTTATAACATAGCCTTATGAATAGAAATACGAACCTTATGATTATTTAATCATCCAAAATTATAGTAACCTTAACCATGAATGAATAAATAAAATTTAGGAATCTTACAAGTGACAATTTGACCATAGTAAAATTATTAGTATTATTGTATGTCGTAAATAAATAATTATAATTTCTTGATAAAATTTTAAAAAAAAAATTATTTTCATGAATGTGTTTATAAATTATCAATTCTTTTTATTCTAGTTTTATGATAATTTTAAGAGACATTATGAAATTTTTGAAAGCATTATAAAATCAGTTTTAATTTTAAAAACTGTAATTGTCATGTAAATTATAATTTTATCAAAAAATTAAATTAATCCTAATTATAAAATTATTTTTGAAAAATGGACTTAATTTTTTGATTCTACACTTCAAATGAATTTTTGGGTGAATTTTGGGGATTTTTCTGAAATAAATGAATTTTTAGTGCATAGTAAAATACACTAATTTACCGTATAAATACATTATAATTAAAGTAGAATATTCCTGACATCACAAGAGATGTAAGAACCCAAATATCGAACACACATACCATATTTACTATTAATGGTTAGGGAATAATCAGTATTTCTTATCTTTGAGTAAATTAATATGCTATTGATTAAAATATTAAGAGATCCCCTATTTACTCCACTATAAATACCACCCTTGACAACCTCATTTACACACACCTATCAAGCTTCATACCATATCTAAACTCTACAAATTAATATTCCTTATCCCCTCCCGAATGTCTAAGATCTTCTGATCTCATCAAAATACCAAGCCTAGGTTCCTTAATAAGGATCTAAAGAGGATGATTCAAGAGGCATTTTTAGTGAATAATGCGTTCAGATACATGGTAAGTTGAAATTCTTGAACCCAAATTTCATTCTTAGGGTTCTTCCTCTTTCATTCCATGTTCGGTAAGGGTTCCCTTTAAAAATAATTTATTCATCATTATCTTACCTTTTCTGGGATATACTTTTTCTCTAATTGATTTTTTTGAAAAACCCAATGTTTTCCAAAATAACTGTCCTTTCAAAAAAAAACTCACCCTCTTTACTTCTTAAGTATTGTTTCACTCTTTACTCATGTGTAATGGTTCTATGATAAGAATTATATTCCCTCTATATTTTGGAGAAAAAAATGCTTATGAATGTTTGAATTATTATCTGAAAACCATTTCTTTACATGGGTTATATTAAGTTCAAGTTTTACAAGTTTTAATGTGGCATGCGTGATAATTTAAATATTATGACGTGACAGGTGAACCCGAAATTATATAGCACAATATGATTTTTGGAATGTGACAGGTGTAATCGTAATTATACAGTGCTCCAATTGATTTGGTAAAGTAATGATTATCATGAGTAAAAGGTAAATGATGTGTGAACATGATTATATCATTGTTCATGATTATGTGTCATAATTGACCACTAAGATATGTTGTTTCTTTTTTATGCATAACCACATTTCAAGTCTTTTATTAATGTTTCCTTCTATGTTCATGATCCTTTTCCTATGTTATGATTGTTCTCAACCATTGTTATATTGTTCATATCTATCCTCTTACTGGGCTTTTAGCACACACCTCTTTTACTTATATCCTCAGGTGACTACATGTATTGTGGAGAGGTCAAGATCCAATAAAAAGCTGGGGAAGAAGGAATTAAATAATTGTTTATGCTTAATTTTGTAAATGTTATGTTTGGTCCTAGTTTTCCCAAGACACTAAACCTATAGATCATCATGATGTAATACTATTATTTATTTTACCTTTATAATGATGTAATAATAATGTACCAAAAGGCAGGGTCTCTATAGTTGGTATTAGAGGAATGGTTTAGTGAATTTTAGAATTAATATTAGTGACCCATAGAGAATACCTATAGTATTAGACTAAGTAAAAATATAAACACAATAAGCATTAAATAGGGATTCCATAAGTTATGATTTTTGTTAAAAGTTTAATATTGAAAAAGTTATTTATTCGTGACTTGTTGAATAATATTTTTTTATAAACTATTCGACATTTGAAAATGGTGGGAACAAAGAGAAACCAGGCCAACAACCCATTTGAGAGGAAATGAAGTGATTTCCCGAGTGACATCCACAATTCTTTGTGCGGTGGAGTTAAAAACATCATGTCAATGCTTACCCAACTATCCCAGGTTATGAACAATAACCATAATAACGGGGAACATCCTCCTTTACAAAAGAGGGAGAAACTAGCTGTTGAGTGTTTTATGCAACAATGACCATCGATATTTAGTGGGTCTTCTAATAAACTATTTTTAGAAAAGTGGGTCAACTCCATATAGAAGATCTATTATATGCATCACTAATCTTAGATGGAGATGGTGACATTAGCCATTTATCTTCTAGAGGGAGAGGCCTATTAATGATGGGATTTGATTAAGAACAACATGCCATGACACAAAATTGAAGGGATGGAATAGGAATACCTTTAGTTTATATTTCTTAACATGTTTTTCCCATGAAATATTCATATGAATTGGGATTGGGAAATCATAGAGCTTATGAAAAAGGATGGAGAATCTGTTAGGACCTATGAAGAAAATTTCACAAAGCATAAAAGGTATGATTTGGGTTTTTTATCAATAATGATAGAATAATTGATTCCTTCTTTATTATGTTAAATCCACACCTTCAAAAGGATCTCAAAATTTGGGTCATTGGGAGTTAAGAAGAATTTGTTCGTTTGGAACTCAAAGTGGAGATGGAGTTTGGGGAATGGTCACATGGCTATGGTGATATGAAACAAAAGATGGAGTTTCAAGACGGGGGATATAATGATAAAGGTTGGAAGAAAACTCCACGACCCACATTCGAAAAATGTGGGAAGTTGCATATTTGGAACTACCTTAAATGGATATGGAAATGCCTCAATTGTGGGAAATAAATCCACCATTATCAAGAGTGTTAAAAAGGCATGATAAGGAAGGAAAATATAGTGGAAGAAATAGGTGCACAACCCATGGTCCAATTCTACAACTATAAGGAGAAATATAATTCTACAAGCCATTGCACTAAACCTCAAGTACTAGAGTGTAATCACCGTCACCAGGTACCAAATCCAAAGGAACAAGGGAAGGATTATTCTATCCCTACTGTAGAATTGGAGCAAGGTAATGAGGTCATACAAGGTACATTTCCTATTAGCTCAATAATTGAAAAAGGCTTATTTGATTCTAGTTCTACCCACTCTTTTATATCATGCATGTTTTCTAGAATTTTATAATCAAATCCCCAAAACATTGAAGTAGAGATATCTATAAAAACACCATGTGGTACAATCATTTGCAACCCAAGTGTTTGACTATTATCTTGTTGGCATATGTGGGATTATTCTTCCATCGAATCTCGTAATACTTAACTTTGTGGAATTTAATGCTATAAAGGGAATATATTGGCTCTCATTATATAGAGAATATATCAACTATTAGAAAATATATATATTTTCTTATTCCGAACCATCCCATGCTCCTCTAGAAATTTAAGGAAGATCCTGAATCTCCTTTGAAAAATCCTTCAACGGTGTTGGTGTTGATTCCTTATGAAGAAGCACAACTCGCCAAAACGGTTGATTCAAAACAAAGTGTCAACCTTGCGAAAATTCCCATCGTGAGGGAATACGATGATGTATTCCTCGAAGAGTTACCCAGACTTCCCCCGGATCATGACGTAGATTTCTCAATAGAACTCATACCCAAAGCTATTCCTATCTCATAGTGTCCCTATAGTATGGCTCCTATCAAACTGGAGGATTTAAAAAATATGTGTAAGATCATATGGAAAAAGTGTTCATACACCCTAGTGCATCACCGCAGGGTGCGCTAGTGCACTTTTTGATGAAGAATGATAGAACAATGCTGTTGTGTATCGATTATCAGAACATAACGAGATCACTATAATGAACATGTATACTCTTCCACGTATTGACAACTTGTTAGATCAGTTAAGAGGATTTCAATACTTCTAAAAGGTGGATATTCACTCGGAATATCAATAGGTAAAGGTTAATAATGAAGGTATTCAGAAGACTACTTTCGGTACAAGGTATATGCATGATGATATTTTGGTAATCCCCTTTGTACTTACTAATTACCCATCAATATTCATGGATTTGATGGATAGAGTGTTTAGACATTACCTTGAATTTTTTTTGTTTTTCTTATTGATGATATTCTCATATACTCAAAGATCAAGGAGGAACGTGAATAACATATAAGACTTGTGTTTGCGACATTGAGATAGGGGAAGATGTATTCCATTTTCTGAAAGTGTGACTTTTGGATGAAGCAAGTCACTTTCATGGGACATGTGATCACAATTGAGGTTATTTCTGTGGACCCTTCAAAAACAATGGTGATTGAGGAATGGCCTAGACCCTCTTGAGTAGCATAAACTGTAGTTATCTTGGTTAGATAGGTAGTTTCGATGTTTTGTGAGGATGTTCTCAAGAGTTTCAAGCCTGATAACTATGTTAACAAGGAAAGTGGTACTATATATATAGATGGAAGAATGTGAGGGAAGCTTCAAGGAGATAAAGAGAAGGCTAATCACTACACTTGTACTCACACTACTGAAAATTGGAGAATGATCTGTGATATATAGTGATGATTCAAAGAAAGGAATGGGTGGTGAACTCAATCCAAATGATAATGTGATAGCCTGTGACTTAAGACAGTTGATGATCCATGATAAAATCTACCCCACATTTTATCTAGAGATGGAAGCCATGATTATTGCCTTGAAAATCTTATCGAACCACATTTATGGAGAGAAGTGTGACATATACACAGAACAAAGGAGCCTAAAGTATATATTCACACAAAAGGAGCTCAACATGGGTCAAAGGGGATGGTTAGATCTAATGAAGGACAATGATTTCTCTATGAACTACAATCCTGGAAAGGCGAACAAGGTAGCAGATGCTCTACTCAGAAAAGAAAATACTAATATATCCATTTTATGGATTGAAAAAGACCATATCATAATGGATATTCCAAGGATGGATTTGAAAATAATAATGGAAGGGGATACATACTATCTTTCCAAACTGATTGTGCAACATTCAATCTAGGAGATGATTAAAAAGGCTTAAATGGATGATCTGGAGTTACAAAATAAGGTGACTATAGTAAAGGAAGTCAATTTACATGAATTCCATATCTACAATGATGGTGTGATTCAGTTTATAATTTGATGTTATTTTCCTTCATCACCCAGGATAAATAAAGGGATACTGGAAAATGCACATAACTCAACATTCTATATCAATACCAATAGAACCAAGATGCATTGAGATCTCTAAGAACACTTTTGGTAGGATAACATGAAAAAGGAGATTGCAGAGTATATCTCAAGGTTCTCGGTATGTCAGCATGTTAAAGAAGATGGACAAAAGTCCAAAGGGATGATGAAACCATTTCCTATACCCATGTGGAAATGGGAGAATGTCAATATGGACATTTTCATGGGTCTCCCCATGAATTTTATGGGAAATGATGTGATATGGGTGGTGGTTGACTGACTCAGCAAGACTTCACATTTTATCACTATTAGTAAAGATCTATCACTTGAACAAACTAAAAAGATATATGTGAAAGAAGTTATGAGACATTATGGTGTTCCAATATCTATTGACTCTGGTAATGATTCAAGGTTTGGATATAAATTTTAGAGGATCCATCAACATGATTTGTGTAATGAAATAAATTTCAACATGACCAATCACATCCAATCTGATGGCCAATCGGAACAAACTATTCAGATTCTTGAAGACATGCTAAGATCCTGCTCTTTGGAACTCATAGGTGTGTGGGATCATTTTCTCCCATTGGTTGAGTTATCATCAAACAATATCTTCCACTAAAGTATTCAGATGGCTCAATATGAAGCTTTTTATGGAAAATAATGTATAACTACAACCAATTGGGACGAAATTTGAGAAAGAAAACTACTTGGAATAGATATTGTGTAAGAGATGATAGAGAAGGTTCAAGTCATCTAGAAACATATCAAAAACTACTCGTATTCGGAAAAGGATCTACGATGAAAACCGTCAAAGGGGCTTGGAGTTCAACGTTAGAGATAAATTCTTCCATTTAATATCACCATGGAAGAGATTCATGTGGTTTTCAAAGAAAGGGAAGATAATACCAAGTTAAATTGTCCCCATTCTGATCTTGGATAGCATTTGAGCTGTGGCATATCATCTGGAACTTCCAACGAATATGGCTCATGTTGATGACATGTTTCATGTATCACTCTTGAGGTTGTACATACCTGATCCCTCATATGTATTGAACTCAAAGGTGGTACAACTGGAAGATGATATCTCTTATGAAGTGGAGCTAGTAAAGATTATATACTAGAGATATAAGATCATACATGACTAGAAAACCCATCATGTTAAATTGTTTTAGAAGAACCATAAGTATTAATAAGCTACTTGGGAACCATAGGATGTGATAAAGGATAAGTATCCTCACCAGTTTATGTAAAATGAAATTTTGAGGGTGAAATTTCATAAGGGAGGAAGAATGTAACCACTCAATGTTATATCAATGGAATTAATTTTTTATAATTATGAATTATAGTATAGTAACATTAGGAATGACAATAAATTATAATGATACTAAACACTATGTGACCATTGAACTTAATTTTTCCTCTTCTATGTATCGAATATAAAAAAATTTATATTCAAGGTTATGATCAGTAAGATGTTTGGAGTCCTAGAGGACAAACATAATTTCATGTGAATAGTAACATTCCCTATGAATAGTAACATACCCTTATGACTATTAATATGACCAATATGATGATCAAATAGTCTAAAATAATAGTAACCTTACCCATTAATGAAAATATAAAATTTATGCATCTTAGGAGTGGCAATTTGACCATAGTAAAAGTATTACTATTATTGTAAGTCATAAATAAATAATTATAATAAATTAATTGATTAAAAAGATAATTTATTTTACTTTAATGGATTTATAAATTAAAAATTCATTGTCTTATGGTTTTATGTTAATTTTATAAGACCGTATATAATTTTTAAAAGCATTGTAAAAGCAGTTTTAATTTTAAAATAATTATTTTTCTAGTAAATTATGATTTTAATTAAAAATTAAATTTATCATATTTGGATTCTTTTTTGAAAATTGGACTTCATTTTTGAATTCTACACATTGAATAATGGTTAGGGTAAATTTTTTATAATTTTATGAAATACATGAATATCTATAAATCGTATAATACATTAACTTACAGTATAAATACATTATAATTTAAATCCACTATTCCACACATCACAAGTGAAATAAGAACCCATATCTATAACTCACCTGACCTCATAACTATTCCTGGTCATGGAATTGTCAGTATTTTTTATCTTGATGTAAATTAATAAACTAACAATTAAAATATTAAGATAACCCCTCTCCCCTACACAATAAATACCACCCTTCACACCCTCATTTCCACACACATATGATACTTCAATACTAGTTTAAAATCTACCCAAAAATCTTCCCTATCCCCTCCCATATGTCAAAGATCTTCCGGTCCCATCAAAAGACCAAGCCTAGGTTCCATAATGAGGATCTTAAGATGGGGATGATAAGGACATTAAAGTGAAGAAAGTGTTCATATACAAGGTAACATGAAATTCTCAAACCCAGCTTTCATTCTTTGGGTTCTCCCTCTTTCACTACATGTTTGGTTTGGGTTATCCTTAAAAATAATTTATTCATCATTATCTTACTTGTTCTATAATATATATCGTCTCTAATTGATTTTATGGAAAACCAAATGTTATCCAAATGAACTATTCTTTCAAATGAAGACACCCTATTTACTTCATGATTACTATTTCACTCTTCACTAATGGTTAATGGTTCTATGTCATGAATGATATTTCATATTAATTTTTTTGAATTTTTTTATGAATGTATTCTTTATTATGTAAAACCGATTTCTTTTTATGTGTTGTGTTATGTTCATGTTTTACAAGTTTTAATGTGGCATTAATGATAATGTAAATATTATATTGTGATGTGTGTGGCCAGAATTATATTGCATAATATAAATGATTGAATGTGATAGTGTGTCCGTAGTTATACATCCAATGCATTGGATTAGGTGATGAGTTTCATGAGTACAGGGGAAATGATGCATGAAAATGATTCTAACATTGTACACAATAATGTGTGGCAGTTGAACACTAAGATATGTTGATTCATTTTAATGAATTTCCACATTTCAGGTATCTTATTAATGCTTCCTCTCATGTTCACGATCCTTTTACTATGTTGTTATTATTATAACCCATTTTTATGTTATTCATACCTATCCTTTAACGGGGCTTCTAGCTCAGCACTTTTTAATGTGTATCCTTAGGGGACAACATATACTAAGAAGAGGTCAGGAGCCAATAAGAATCTAAATTAGAAGGAAATAAATAAATGTTTATGTTTTATGTTGTAAATGTTATGTGTGGTCAATGTTTTTCCAAGACTCTAAACCTCAAGATCCTCATGGAATAATACTGTTATGTTTTTTATCTTTATAATGATGGAATAGTAATATATGAAAATTCAAGGTCTCTATAGGTGAGTATGAATTATTTGGTGAATTCTTCACCAGGGTTACTGACATTTTAAGCTCTATTAGATGTTTTGGTGCACTGTTGGAAGATTCTAAAATTATTGAAAACATCATCAGAGGTGTTGTTAAAAAAATTTATACCAAAGTTTCCTCATTGGAAGATAAAAATCAAGAAACATTATCTCTAGATGATTTTCAATGAACTCTCATCACTTAAGAAATTAGAAGGGAGAAAGTTATGAAAGGAAAAAATGTAGTTTAATGTATTTCAAGCATTCCAAGAGGGAAAATCCTTTGAATAATCTTGAAGAAGAAGATGGATATTATTATTTTGAAAATGATGTATGTAAAAACAATGATGAATTTTTATCCATGTTTTATAAAAATGAAAAAAGAGGTAAATGAAAGTATAAATGGAAACATCCCATAAAATTTTATAAATGTGCGACTACTTGTCACTTTGCTACAAATTCACCAAAATTAATAATTAAAACAATAGTGTTTAATATAATATGATGTAGAGAGGATTACGAAAGAAACCTCATGATATAGATAAATAATTTTCCAAAGGGAATGTTATAAAGTAATCTAAATACAAAAGGAGACATTTTTTGTCTAAAGATGATGGAGAAGAATATTGTGAAGATAGATCCAATAATTCAACAATGAATGTTAGAGAGATTACATTCATTATAACATTTAACAATGATTAGTTTAGAATCAAAATTTATTAAGAACAAGCTACTCAATTAGAATATCATCTGAAATAAAAATTGAAATAATATCATAGAAAAATTGGGAGATATGGGAAAGTAATATGAAAATTAAAAAATTAATGTTCATCAAACAAACAATCAGGAATGTTTTTCTGATGAGAATGTTAAGATTCTACAATATATTGATGGTCTGTAGAAATGTATTGAGAAATTAAGGAATTAGAATTAACGTATAGAAGTCATGTTTATAGAAAAAGAAAAAAAAGTTGAAATCATTCAAGAAAACATTCTAGAACCGATCATAGGGTTACAAGTTTCATGAACACTATTTATGATTTTTTTTTGAACATTATAGAAAAGGTTATCCTGAGAAGGATGAAAAGTTACCTTTAAAGGATAAAATGAATTTTGAAACAGTTTCCTTGAATAATAAAGATGGGAAAGTTATGTATGTGGCCAAAATAAATTATGTGGAGAGGTCAGTTGTTTATAGAAATTATGGGACTGACAATGTTCTTAAAAATTATTGTTTTTATTTGGCTAAAAATAAAACTGAGTTAATGAAGTAATTTTTTTCCAATAAAATATTGTTTGGGAGTAGCAAAATTTCTAATGTTAAATAAATTTTTTTTAGAAACATGATCACAACTCTAGACAATATTAAAATTGCAGCAGTAAATATTATTTATCTGGATACTTATAATATTGTGGTGGATTTAGGAACATGGAAAAAATGTAATATTTTAACCAATTACATTATCACTATACATAAATTAGAAAATGTAAATTTTTAAGGGGATTAAATAATCTCTATTTTATAATTGTTATGAATTTGTTTTAAGGAAACCTGAGAATGTTTTTATAATAGTCAAAAATATATTTCAACTATTGGAAACTATTAGTGAAAGCTGGGAACAACATGCACATCTTTGAAAAAGATTTATTTTATTTTCACTAGCAGAATAAAATGTTTATAAAAACTATGAGAAGCCATATGTTAATAAAGATAAAGGGTTAGAAAAATATATTGATGTAGAAACTTCTCTCAAGCTAAAAAAGGAGAAAACCCATAAATCCTTGATAATGGGTGTTCTCATCACATGATAGGATAATTAAAATTGAATAATAATGTGATATAATTCACTGAAGGAACATTAAATTTTGGTAATGATTAATCCCTGTAAATAAAAGGTTCCAAATATTTTATTATTGGGGAAGATAAATTAAATTCAATGAAAGATTTGTTTTTTGATGGGAAGAAACACATCATGAAAATTGATTGAAAAAATTATGATATTTGGGCAAAAGTCATTTTTCATAAAGTATGGTTTTATTTGGAAAGGAGTGGATGCTGTAAAGATACCTACAAGAGGCCAACATATAAAAGGTAATATGTTCTTTTTTTGAGGTTCAAAACTCTTATTAACTAGGACTAATATAAGAGAATCAGTTGTGGCATAAATGGTTGAGACACCTGTGTTATAGAAAATAGAGAATGTTTTCAAAGAGAGATAGTACCCATGAAATTTTTGATATTTAAAAAGGAAGGGGTTTTTGTTCCATAATTTTTCAGAATTAAATTATTACAATCTCACTGCATAAGAAATTTTAAATTTTTTCCAAATGACCCCTAGAACTTATTCATTCATATTTCTATAGAGTAATAAGAAAACAATAAACTCATAGAGATAATTATTTCATTACATTCATTGATGACATTACTCGCATTACATGGGTTATATATATAAAACATAAGATAGATGCTTTCAAAATGTTTAAATTTTTTTCGATAAATCTTTAGAAGAAAATTCCATGTTTAGTGAATTAGTTTTGAATAGAAAATGGTGGTGAATACAATAATTATGGTTTTGAAAGTTACTTTAAGAAACATGGAATCTGATATGAGTTTAGTATACCATCTACTCCTCAACAACATCAATTTTCTAGAAGACAAAATAGAATTATGGTTAAAAAGGAATGAACTATGTTATTTGAAGATTGCTTCTCACATTAATTTTGGAAGAAATCCTTGAGTTCTGTTTTTTATATACAAAACCGATGTTTATAATGATCATGTTTTGATATAACTACAAAGGAAATGATTTATGAAATAAATACATGTTTGAACTAGTGAAGAGTTTTTTGGAATCTATTCATCATAAAGAATAAAGGTTGAAACCCTGTAATGTTTAAGTATAGAGTTGAGGAATGAATATTTCATTGATATGATGTAGAGGTATGTGGGTATAGATGTCTCAAAAAATATAAATGATTATTAGTTGAATCTTTTGATGTAAAAGTTATTAGAAAATTTGTGGAATATTATAAAAAACTCTTGAAGCTATGGAATTTAAACAAGATGATTTATTATTATAGTGTTTTGATATGGAAGGAAATAATTGTAATCCAACTGAAGAGGAAGAATAAGGATCTGAAATTTCTAGTGATGATAAAGAATATAAAAATTTTCATCATTGGTTGAGAAAGTATGTGGAATATCAAAAAAATAATCGGTGATCAACATCAAAAGTTTCAAACATGAGAAACCTCAAAATCTATTACACATACATATTTATATTCAATAATTGAGATAAAACATGTGAATTAATATTTGGATTGTCTATAGTGGGTTCACGATATGAATGAAGAGTTGGATCAAATCGAGAAGAATTATTCTTGTGAACTCATACCTTTTATAAATGAAAAAATAACTATTGGTATAAAGTGGGTGTTCCAAAAAAAGTTGATTGAATGTGGTAAAGTTATAAGAAAATAATTAAGGTTACTATGAAAACATTACTAAAAAATTAAAGGCAATTATTTTCATGAGACCTTTTCCCAAGTGAAAATGTTAGAAATAATCAAAATATTTCTAGAATTTATTACACAATTAAGTTAAAAAATATTTCAGATGGTGAAATAAACATTTTTGAATGGTGAGCTTTATGAGGTTGTTTATATTGAACAAATAAGTGGATTTATTGAGTGTAAGGATTAATGTTATGTGTGTTAATTAAAGAAAGCACTGAATGGTCTAAAAAAAGCTCCAAGTGCCTAGTATTCAAAAATGGATTCAATTTTAAGAAAGAAAAATTTCAGTAAATTAAGGGTTGATATTAAATTATTAATCAATAAAATTATGTATTTTTTCCTCATTTTAATTGATAATGTTGATGCCATTAACATTCTAGGAAATGAAAAAAGTACTTGCAAAATATTTGATGAAGTGATGAAAAAGTTGATTGAGAAGTTCATACTTTGTGAAATTAAAAATGTTCATGGGATAAAATTTTCATAGAAGAATAAAAATATATTTTATTCTTAATAAAATTATGCTAAGGAAATTCATAAGATGTTTGGTGTGAAAAATTTGTGAAAAGTTTCCACAACAACATCAATGAGAACCAGGTTGACTAAATATAGAGAATGTAAGGAAGGTAAATCTAAAGTGTTTCGAAAGATAATCAAAAGATTGATTTATCTGGCTACCCCAAGACCAAAAAATTGTTTATTTTGTTCCCTTATATGAATGAGTTCAAAGATCTAAAAAATAATCTAATATAAGGGAGAAAAAAATAGTTCTTAGATATATATGAATGACATAACATATATCAGTATCATGTATGATTGATTAGAAATTATTGGATTGTTTTTGTATTCAGGAGATGACTGGGAATAAAATGTTGATAATAGAATATCCACATTCGGTGGATTTTCATTATATAGAAAATTCGCATTAGTTGGAATTATATGAAACAAAACTCATTAAATCTTATCATGACTGAAGCTGAGTATATAATTGTCCCTCATGCTACTACCGCACTTATATCGATGATGACTCAGTTGGAATAATTACTTGTGGAAGTAGAGTCAAACTTTCTCTTGGGTTGTGATAATTAGACATCAATAAATCTTAAAAGAAACCAAATACAACGTTATTAATCAAAACATATTTATATCAAATACCAATTCATCAAATTGCATGTGGATAAGAATGAATTTGTGCTTCAGTATGTTCCTACATCCGAACAAGTTACTGACATAATCACAATACCATTATCAAAGGGAGCATTTTTCAAATTGAGATTGAACATTGTTGTCCCACTTCTATCTATTCAATTTTTATGTATGTTATTTTATCCCCTATCTCATCTTGTCATTGTATTGAGTGTTTATAGTGGAGAATTATTTCATAAAACTATAAATTTATGTCTGCTAAACCATATAAGGAAGCATATATGTAGAGAGAGTTGTGGGTAAGATGTAAACATAACATGTAAGTTTGTGAATTTTTTTATAATTTGTTGGAGTGGATGTGGGAAAACTATGTTTATAGGTAAGTGAAATAAGTGACGGAAGAAGTGAAGTAATAATTAAAGGAATGTTGAAAGGATAAATATGTTTCTTGAGTAAATTATTTTTGTTACCATGATTTTATTGTCAATAATTATTATTTCAAACATTGATTGTTCTCACATAGGCATAGAAATCATTGATAAGTATGCCATAGTTTGAGGTTATAAATTTCAGTGATTTATGACCCAAGGATGACTAAAAAATCCAAATGAGATATTTTTTGGATAAAGTTGTCTAGAAGTTGTATTTTGGATGCGAGAAGAAGTTTGTGATGAATGTATTGTTTTTTGATGTTAAGAAAAGATATCAATTAAATTTTATGTTTTTATAATTTGATTAATGTGATTAAAAGTTGCATCATTATCATAATATTATATTTTTTTAAGAATATCCATTGGGTTTTGAAGAAGATTTCTGGGAGAAAAGATTAATTAGAATCACCTTTGGTCCAAAATGAATGTTTCAATAAGAATAAGAAATTATTTTGGAATATGAATGTCCTCATACTAAATCTGATGATGATTTGCTGATCTTGGAGCTCTCTTGATTAAAATGTTATCTGTGAAATTTTTGATGAAAAACATATGAATGAAATGGGAGAACACGTGTTTTAGTATGTTTTTGAGGATTAATTGGAATGAAAGAATTCGTTGGAAGGATGTGAATTCATAATACATTCCATTGTATGTAAGGTGATTTTATGTAAATCCTAAATGTCATCTCATTAATGATGAGTTCATGATTACAATCATGGGTTATTGAATGTTTAATTATATTTTTTTAGTCTTAGTATATTGATGTGAGATCACTAGAGAGAAAATATTTTGATTATTGGGATGTTTTTTTCAAAATGTGATAAGATTAAGATCCTAGATTTCAATCTGACCAATAAGACAAAGGATACACATCATCAACGAAAGAAGTTGGAGACAACATGAAGCTTTTGTATACAATAATCTGAAATGTAATGAAGCGGCTACTGATACTGATGCATCTGATGTGGTGTTCCTATGATCAATTAGAGGTTGATGGTTTTTTGGGAGTTGTTGGGACTAATGAAAATGAAAACAGGTTGAGTTTTTCTGTGACTGATGCATATAATAATGCCAATGACCGATCAAAGAGATAGAGATCACAATCATAACCAACCATTTTCATAAAACATATGTTTGTTAAATTCTATTGGGTGAAGAAGAAACTAATTAATATTTTTGTAAAATGTGTTTTAAGACAGAAATAAGAACCATTTATTATTTTATATGTGGATCAAGAGTGCTCGAAACATATATGGTGCCGAATCATTAGACTGGTGGTGACACTGATTCATCGACTTGAGAGAAAGACAAATCTATCAAATGTGATATGTCAGCAATAACTCATCATATGTAGGATCATGGTTTTGTGGAAGTTGTTGAATTTTTTTAAAAAATATGATTTTTTTTGGATTAGAGATAAAAGTGTTGATAATGGGATTCTCGATTTTGTCATGAAATGTTATTCCGATGAATTTTCATAGAGGGTGGGTGTATCATTAGATGTTGTGACTTTGTTTAAGGGAGAATGGTTTCAATGATTTATATTTACATGTGGTCATAATAATGAGATGTATTCAATTATTACGTTTTACCTAATTGGTTGAGAAAATTAGAATGGACGTATATTTCCATTATAATGAATATACATGAGAAAAAAATTGTTATTGGATTAAATAATGGTTATGAAGGTTGAATCAAGATGAAGATGTCAGAATATTAGAAAAGGTTCAAGAATAATCGAGAAGAGTAAAGAAATAAGGAAATAGTGAAATATGTAATCCAAATAAAGAGGAAATTCATGTTTTATAAAAAAAATTTAAAGAGGGAAACATATTAGATTCCCATCAAAATCAATTTTGGAACACCTATAAAAGGAGGAGAGTAAATAGTACATTATGAATAATTAGTGTAACACCCCAGGTAAATAAAGAATATGACATTTTTATTTTTATCCATATTTGTGAATGAAATATTGATATGACCTTAAAGGGGACGCTATGCTCGATGGCGTACCCAACACGCAACAACGAGTTTCTTGGGAATCTTACGTTGCACTCTAATAATAAAATAATATTATTTTAAATGGTAGTTAACATGTAGCTGTTGTAATGGCGGGAATGGATATAAATAACTAAAATATGATTATATATGTTTTTAAATGTTTTTTAAAAGATAAAGGCTTAAAATACAGAAAGAATTCAATTTTAGGCGTATATGCCCTAGCTTTCACTAAAGGTTCACTTATAGCCTTTTGATGGCGTACTGTCATTAAATATAGTTTTGATCACTATTATACATTCTTTTGGACCAAATAAAACTCTTCTTAAGAATCGGGACATTAAATTTTACTTCGTGTAAATTTTTGGTATTTTTCTGATAAAGTTCATTTTTTTAATGAATAGTCTAAAATGTTGTATTTTAATTCAAATCCTCTTTTTAATATAATTTATTTATATGATTAGATTATCTTTTGAATTGGTTTTAATGTGAAATTAGAATATATTTTTACCATTAAATCCAATAGTGGTCGTTGGAATTAATTTCACTTTGAAATCGGACTTAAACTAGTATCAATCTTTTGATACTTATTGTTTCATAAAAACACGCTATTTGCTCTGACAGCGGGAATTAATTATTAAATTAATTAATGTGACTTATATGTTTTGAATTTTGTAAAATAGACTTCATTTTTGAATTCGGAATATCCAATATATCTTAGGGTGAATTTTTGGTAATTTTCTGAAAAACTTCAATTTTTGATGAATAGTGAAACCACTAAGTGGTACTTATAAAGACTGATTTTCCGTTTAAATGAAATTTTGTCATCATTGTGTTTTGAATTTCAAAAATCCGACATACATGGTTTTCAATAAGAAGTAAAATGTGGTTCAATGGGATAAAAATAATTTTTTGGTGAATAGTAGCTTATTAAGTTCTTAATCGCGATTAGTGGTAATTAGGGTAGTTTAAGGTATAAATAATGCTTTAATAATATGAAATGACCTAGACACATGTCCCAACCATATTGGTTGTGTCATGGCCGACCAAGAAAAGCCTTGGGTCAACTTGGGGACCCCATGGAGACACTTTGGTTGGGAAATGACATAAATAACTTTTTATTTAATGTAAAAGTAAAAATGACACAAACATAATATGGTTTACGAAAACAATTTTTATATGGGGTTATAAAGATCAGATTTCTGATTATAAATAGTCATTGGAAAGCTAAAACGATTTCCTACATCATAGTAGTTTTTTTATAATTTTTAGACATTAAATAAATTAAATTATTTATGGCATAATAATGATGCAGCGATGACATCATTATTTGACGATTTAAATAAAATGGAAAGATAATATAAAATATATGAACTACACATGTCCAAAACCAATTGGATGAGTTTATTTAGAACCCTTATCACCTTATCCACGAATTCTATCAATTTGGGACCTTTTAAAACCGAAACACGTTTTCAAATAAAGTAATATTTCTTTACTTTCCAAAAGTGCCCCTCCTCTCCTCTTATAAACGGCCCCCACCTCCACCTCATTTCACACACTCCTCAAGCCTTTGTCTCGGCCAACCCCTGACCATTTACTCTCTCCACATCCCTCTCCTCATCCTAGAGGATTACCTTTGGGCATAATCCTTTCAAAGGAAGCCTTTAGGCTCAAATCAAAAGGAGTTACACTTTTAAAGGTAATTCATTCTCTCATGTTCATTTGTTTTATTTTGCTTCTCCAACCCCAAAAACTCTCTTTATTTACTTCTTTTGTAACAACACCAGTATCTTCAATATACTAGGATGTTGTTATAATATTTATTCGAGCTACACTCTCACACAACTACATCAAATGGTTAAAGAACATACGGTTTCCGTGGATGGCGAAATTCTGCTTCCCGAAACGATGATTGTTCAATACTCATCTAACACCTTCAAAGGTGGCCATTATGATGTCACGATTTTTATATAAGATATATAGTATGTTTATTATTTACTTAATCTTCTGTATATTTTATTTGTGGCTTACCTTTATGGTTTCCATTATGGGTAAACGCGATATCTTCATTTAAGGAAGTGCGGACTACCGCCCCCTCAAAGTGATTTGATTCGTTAAATACCATATGTGGGACGTATAAAGGATAGAACTAGGATATTATATATGGTATTATACTAGAATTATAATATACCTTTATATCATTATTATTACATTCTATAAAATACGAAATAGAAATGAAAGTAGCGTTCATGCGTACGTACGACTTACCGTCTCCATGAACGGTGCATTTCATTTCTTATCCCCAAATGTAATGTACTATTATAAATACATGTATATGCTGGATATAGATGACATATATGATATATACATCATGAATACAATTCTGGATATAATAAACATTTGGCCACACGAACAACATGTAATTGTAAGAAGTCCACTTTCGACTTAAGAACCAAAATATCGGCAAAACAAATATTATTAACTAATGATGACATAATGTTTATGACTTGGTAATAAGTTATATAAAAAGGAATAATGAACTTGTAAAAGGTTCTTAAGGAAGTATAAATTAACTCATGTTTATTATTCAGGACGTTAAAGAACGATCGAGTCAAGTCAGACCCGAGGTAAGGGATCCTACTCCTCTCTTTCTTTTTAAGTACACACTTTTATGTCATTCCTTTTAAAACTCATCTTTCTTGTTATTGGGATGATATTTTATATTAAAAATACTGTAATATTTATGTTCATGTGATGAGAGACCCTATTCTCTCTCATAAATCCATTTTGGAAGTTTTGGGTGGCGCCATTAGGCTGCCGAGTTTTCATAAGGGATTTTTCATCTCACTTTTATTCTCGTGAGATTTATGCTACATTTGCCACAAATTCCATTGAGTGGTGTATGTACTGCCCATTATTATACTCTTTGTGTAATATAATTTCGTTTATGAGTATTTACATCAATGATCTATTGTCCTTCTTTCATGGGGTGTATGTTTTGAAAGATACCCAAGTCGGTAAGGGAACCTTTCACCCTCCTCTTTTTTTAAAAGACTTCTTTTGTTGGGTCTTTTAATTTACATATTGTTATGTTTGGATATGTTCTCATATATCCTTATTGATAAAAATTTTATGTCCAAGTGATGAGATACACTTTTTATCTCTCATCAACTCATTTTGATCTGATGTCGTTAGGCTGTCAAGGGAACCTTTTTTACCCAATTTCAATTTCTTTGGGTTGAACATGTAGTCATTGAATATGTCATCCATTGAATATGTGTGAATGGACTTTTATTGTTTTACACTTAATATCCACTTATATTGGGTGTATTTATATTTGTCACACATATTTTCGAGATTGATTTGTCATTAATTTAAGGATACCTTCTTTATAAGAGATTTCATCACATTTGACATTTCTATTGAGGGTTCATTGTTGTTATGAACCAATTCACTCTTATATGGTGTATATACTGTCCTTTGGAGTATTATATCATGAATCCATTTATTCTCATGATATTATAAAGTTCTGACTAAATGTTATTCCTCAATTATTGTATTCAAGTGTCTCTAATTTTGGTAAAACCCCTTTAACCAAAATGTCATTTTAAATGTTTTAATTATCTGTTATTATTAATATCCATGTTTTCAAAATGGTTTTAAGGATTTATTTATATGGATATTAATGGTTTAAAATTTTATGCTTCAAGGTGGTATGGGACACTTTGATTCAAAATCTCTTTATTAAATGTTTTAAATGGTTTTGAAAATGGTTTTGATAAAGGATTCTATTATGATATGTTGTGATGTGGAAATGTTATCATTCCTTTATATTTGTTTTATGTTTTATGATTTTAAATAGGTATTTGGACATTTTAACGGGTGGTTACGTTATAAACTATATGACGGGTGGTGCCGTGAATACCAGGACGGGTGGTTACGTTATAACCTTCAATGCATTGGGTATGGAAGTCGGCCGTATGGCTATTCCATTAAGTATGTATGGAAATTGGCCGTATGGCTATTCCATTAAGTGATATATGTGGGAGTCGACCGTATGGTTATTCCACTTAAGTATGTTTATGTCCAAAGTTACCTTTATATATGTTATGTGTTCTTTATATGGGTTTTATGGTAATCCTTTGGTTACAAAAAGGTAAGTAATGATATTTTATTCAGTGAAGAGTTTTTACTACTTCATAAAGGTGAAAAGTATTACCTTGTTAAAGTATACATGGTTTACTTTTTGTGTTGATAAACTAACAGTTTTTATTCTTTGTGTATCCGTTACTGAGTTTTTATGCTCATCCCATGTTTTTGAAATGTTTTTCACAGGTCAAGGGAAAGGTACATGATGTGATGACAGTGTCAAGGATGTGTCAAGAAAGAACCCATGTTTAATTTTAAATATGATTCTGTTGATGGGAAGAATGAATACTGTCTTTTATGTAACCACTTTGTTTAAATGTGGAATGTAATGCAAGTTTCATGATATAATTCTCTAAAACTCTAAACCTAAAAAGATCCTCAATGTGTAATCTTGTAATAACTCAAGATTAAGTAAGGTTTAAGGATGGGGCCTTATAGTTGGTATCAGAGGTCGGTTTAGATAACTTTAGAGGTTAGGGTATTCTTTAAGCATAAGTGACATTACCATAATGGTTAGGATTTCAGAAAGAGTCCTAGTTTTAGATAAAGTGAATGAGTAAGTGTATCTTAGTGTTTACCTTCTTCATTAGTACATGATGGTTTTGTTGATATAATCAAACTAACATTTATATTTCTAGTGAATGGATGGATCTATAAGGCACCAAAGAGACAACAAGTTTGAAGGAAACTGTAGTGGTTCTCTGATTAAGATACTAGATAAAATGGAGGATTCAATGAGGAAACTCGTGGTTGTTCTAAACCAAATATCAAGCTGTCATGATCAACCACTTGAACCTTTTTATGATCTTTAATGCATCATGTACGAGATGACCAATCCATGTGGAAGTTCAGGTAATAATTATTAAGGTAACCATTAGAGTTTATATGATCCTTACTTTTGAGTTAATTATGGGTTATTATATGATATGCTGGAAAATGAAAGGCATGAGATAAACTTGAGGTTAAAATATGTTATGATCATTTTTGATGATTTTATCTCTTTTTGGGGAATGATTTGAGAATTATATAGTTTTGGAAAAAGGACAACACGTAGACCGTGTGACTACCCGTCGCATCGGACAAAGCTGCGGGAATCGAACCCACAATCAAAGTGCAACTGGTATTTATCGCCTACCACTGGACTACGTGAAGTCCCTGGTTAGTTTGACTGATTCTTTTTTTAAGAGTAAGTTGATTTTGGGTTATTTATGAAAATGATTAACCTATCATGGAGGATATGAGATTAGGTTAATTACTTTTCAATACGAGACTTTAGGAGAAACTGATGTTGTTTGGAGATAAATGTTATGATCTAACTTGGAAGAATATGTGACTAAATCCTTCAAATATTTGGGTTTCAATCTTATATTGGTTTACTTTGAATAATTTTATGGAAAAATTTCTTATCTAATGGTCCTCGTTGAACTTTGGGTTTTGTTGGACAAATTTTGGAGGTTAAGAATAGATTTTCTTTTTTATAAAGGGTTATCCTTTTCTAGATTATCTGATCTTGTACTAGCCTTTTTGGTTTTGGTTTTGGTTAAAGTCTAAAGACATGGGAAGTATATAGTTCTCTTTTGTGGATTAGGTGATTTTCTAAAAGTTGATTATAGTACTCTTAATGTGAACAAGTCTTCCTAAATACTCGACTTTTGGAGAAAATATGAGTTTGTGTAAGGAATCTAATAAAAGTTGAAAGTCAACATGATAAGTGATTATGTTTCCTTATGAATAATTTCCTCAATAAAAAGTAACTTAAAACAAAAATGTTGTCTATTAACTTTTCCTACTGGGGAATCGAATACCGTTTAACCCATCACAAGTTTGTGATTTTCTTGTGGTTAACTTTCTCCTAAACATGTTTTCTATCACTCTCTATCAGAACATGACCCTTTTTTTTCCTCCATGTCCATATTTTCATACTTGGAATCCTAGTATGGGTTAACTCGGGTGACCTCTGTACTTATCTTTCTTTTTTTTAAAGTGATTGTTTTACCGACTCTTGTTCCGATGTGGGACGTTCAAGGATGTATCCAAGCTCAATTTTAAAATTGCATGGACGCAATTCCCAGAAGGGGGGAAGGATGTAACACCCCAGGTAAATAAATAATATGACATTTTTATTTTTATCCATATTTGTGAATGAAATATTGATATGACCTTAAAGGGGACGCTATGCTCGATGGCGTACCCAACACGCAACAACGAGTTTCTTGGGAATCTTACGTTGCACTCTAATAATAAAATAATATTATTTTAAATGGTAGTTAACATGTAGCCGTTGTAATGGCGGTAATGGATAGAAATAACTAAAATATGATTATATATGTTTTTAAATGTTTTTTAAAAGATAAAGGATTAAAATACAGAAAGAATTCAATTTTAGGCGTATATCCCCTAGCTTTCACTAAAGGTTCACTTATCGCCTTTTGATGGCGTACTGTCATTAAATATAGTTTTGATCACTCTTATACATTCTTTTGGACCAAATAAAACTCTTCTTTAGAATCGGGACATTAAATTTTACTTCGTGTAAATTTTTGGTATTTTTCTGATAAAGTTCATTTTTTTAATGAATAGTGTAAAATGTTGTATTTTAATTCAAAACCTCTTTTTAATATAATTTATTTATATGATTAGATTATCTTTTGAATTGGTTTTAATGTGAAATTAGAATATATTTTTACCATTGAATCCAATATTGGTCGTTGGAATTAATTTCACTTTGAAATCGGACTTAAACTAGTATCAATCTTTTGATACTTATTGTTTCATAAAAACACGCTATTTGCTCTGACAGCGGAAATTAATTATTAAATTAATTAATGTGACTTATATGTTTTGAATTTTGTAAAATAGACTTCATTTTCGAATTCGGAATATCAAATATATCTTAGGGTGAATTTTTGGTAATTTTCTGAAAAACGTCAATTTTTGATGAATAGTGAAACCACTAAGTGGTACTTATAAAGACTGATTTTCCATTTAAATGAAATTTTGCCATCATTGTGTTTTGAATTTCAAAAATCCGACATACATGGTTTTCATTAAGAAGTAAAATGTGGTTCAATGGGATAAAAATAATTTTTTGGTGAATAGTAACTTATTAAGTTCTTAATCGCGATTAGTGGTAATTAGGGTAGTTTAAGGTATAAATAATGCTTTAATAATATGAAATGACCTAGAAACATGTCCCAACCTTATTGGTTGTGTCATGGCCGACCAATACAAGCCATGGGTCAACTTGGGGACCCCATGGAGACACTTTGGTTGGGAAATGACATAAATAACTTTTTATTTAATGTAAAAGTAAAAATGACACAAACATAATATGTTTTACGAAAACAATTTTTATATGGGGTTATAAAGATCATATTTCTGATTATAAATAGTCATTGGAAAGATAAAAAGATTTCCTACTTCATAGTAGTTTTTTTATAATTTTTAGACATTATATAAATTAAATTATTTATGACATAATAATGATGCAGCGATGACATCATTATTTGACGATTTAAATAAAATGGAAAGATAATATGAAATCTATGAACTACACATGTCCAAAACCAATTGTATGAGTGGATTTCGAACCCTTATCACCTTATACACGAATTATATCAATGTGGGACCTTTTAAAACCGAAACACATTTTCAAATAAAGTAATATTTCATTACTTTCCAAAAGTGCCCCTCCTCTCCTCTTATAAAAGGCCCCCACCTCTACCTCATTTCACACACTCCTCAAGCCTTTGGCTCGGCCAACCCCTGCCCATTTACTCTCTCCACATCCCTATCCTCATCCTAGAGGATTACCTTTGGGCATAAACCTTTCAAAGGAATCCTTTAGGCTCAAATCAAAAGGAGTTACACTTTTAAAGGTAATTCATTCTCTCATGTTCATTTGTTTTATTTTGCTTCTCCAACCCCCAAAACTCTTTTTATTTACATATTTTGTAACAAAACCAGTATCTTCAATATACTAGTATGTTTTTATAATATTTATTCGAGCTACACTCTCACACAACTACATCAAATGGTTAAAGAACATACGGTTTCCGTGGATGGCGAAATTCTGCCTCCCGAAATGATGATTGTTCAATACTCATCTAACACCTTCAAAGGTGGCCATTATGATGTCAATATTATTATATATGATATATAATATGTTTATTCTTTACTTAAGCTTCTGTATTTTTTATTTGTGGCTTACCTTTATGGTTTCCATTATGGGTAAACGCGATATCTTCATTTAAGGAAGTGCGGACTACCACCCCCTCAAAGTGATTTGATTCGTTAAATACCATATGTGGGACGTATAAAGGGTAGAACTACGATATTATATATGATATTATAATGGAATTATAATATACCTTTATATCATTATTATTACATTCTATAAAATACGAAATAGAAATGAAAGTAGCGTTCATGCGTACGTACGGCTTACCGTCTCCATGAACGGTGCATTTCATTTATTATCCCCAAATGTAATGTACTATTATAAATACATGTATATGCTGGATATAAATAACATATATGGTATCTACATCATGAATACAATTCTGGATATAATAAACATTTGGCCACATGAACAACATGTAATTGTAAGAAGTCCACTTTTGACTTAAGAACCAAAATATCGGCAAAGAAAATATTATTAACTTAAATGATGACATAATGTTTATGACTTGGTAATAAGTGATATAAAAAGGAATAATGAACTTGAAAAAGGTTCTTAAGGAAGTATAAATTAACTCACGTTTATTATTCAGGACGTTAAAGAACGATCGACTCAAGTCAGACCCGAGGTAAGGGATCCTACTCCTCTCTTTCTTTTTAAGTACACACTTTTATGTCATTCCTTTTAAAACTCATATTTCTTGTTATTGGGATGATATTTTATATTAAACTTACTGTAATTTTTATGTTCATGTGATGAGAGACCCTATTCTCTCTCATAAATCCATTTTGGAAGTTTTGGGTGGCGCCGTTAGGCTGTCGAGTTTTCATAAGGGATTTTTCATCTCACTTTTATTCTCGTGAGATTTATGCTACATTTGCCACAAATTCCATTGAGTGGTGTATGTACTGCCCATTATTCTACTCTTTGTGTAATATAATTTAGTTTATGAGTATTTACATCAATGATCTATTGTCCTTCTTTCATGGGGTGTATGTTTTGAAAGATACCCAAGTCGGTAAGGGAACCTTTCACCCTCCTCTTTTTTTAAAAGACTTCTTTTGTTGGGTCTTTTAATTTACATATTGTTATGTTGGGATATGTTCTCATATATCCTTATTGATAAAAATTTTATGTCCAAGTGATGAGATACACTTTTTATCTCTCATCAACTCATTTTGATGTGATGCCGTTAGGCTGTCAAGGGAACTTTTTTTACCCAATTTCGATTTCTTTGGGTTGAACATGTAGTCATTGAATATGTCATCCATTGAATATGTGTGAATGGCCTTTTATTGTTTTACACTTAATATCCACTTATATTGGGTGTATTTATATTTGTCACACATATTTTCGAGATTGATTTGTCCTTAATTTAAGGATACCTTCTTTATAAGAGATTTCATCACATTTGACATTTCTATTGAGGGTTCATTGTTGTTATGCACCAATTCACTCTTATATGGTGTATATACTGTCCTTTGGAGTATTATATCATGAATCCATTTATTCTCATGATATTATAAAGTTCTGACTAAATGTTATTCCTCAATTATTGTATTCAAGTGTCTCTATTTTTGGTAAAACCCCTTTAACCAAAATGTCATTTTAAATCTTTTAATTATCTGTTCTTATTAATATCCATGTTTTAAAAATGGTTTTAAGGATTTATTTATATGGATATTAATGGCTTAAAATTTTAAGCTTCAAGGTGGTATGGGACACTTTGATTCAAAATCTCTTTATTAATTGTTTTAAATGGTTTTGAAAATGGTTTTGATAAAGGATTCTATTATGATATGTTGTGATGTGGAAATGTTATCATTCCTTTATATTGGTTTTATGTTTTATGATTTTAAATTTGTATTTGGACATTTTAACAGGTGGTTACGTTATAAACCATATGACGTGTGGTGCCGTGAATACCAGGATGGGTGGTTACGTTATAACCTTCAATGCATTGGGTGTGGAAGTCGGTCGTATGGCTATTCCATTAAGTATATATGGAAATTGGCCGTATGGCTATTCCATTAAGTGATATGTGTGGGAGTCGACCGTATGGTTATTCCACTTAAGTATGATTATGTCCAAAGTTACCTCTATATATGTTATGTGTTATTTATATAGGTTTTATGGTAATCCTTTGGTTACAAAAAGGTAAGTAATGATATTTTATTCAGTGAAGAGTTTTTACTACTTCATAAAGGTGAAAAGTATTACCTTGTTAAAGTATACATGGTTTACTTTTTGTTTTGATAAACTAACAGTTTTTATTCATTGTGTATCCGTTACTGAGTTTTTATGCTCATCCCAAGTTTTTGAAATGTTTTTCACAGGTCAAGGGAAAGGTACATGATGTGATGACAGTGTCAATGATGTGTCAAGAAAGAACCCATGTTTTATTTTAAATATGATTCCGTTGATGGGAAGAATGAATACTGTCTTTTATGTAACCACTTTGTTTAAATGTGGAATGTAATGCAAGTCTCATGATATAATTCTCTAAAACTCTAAACCTGAAAAGATCCTCAATGTGTAATCTTGTAATAACTCAAGATTAAGTAAGGTTTAAGGCTGGGGCCTTATAATCAGAATACTCTACACATGTTGAAGAAGATAGAGAAGTTATGATGTTTTAGAGATAAGTTGTTTCTAGATAGATATTTCTAATGGATGTTTTCTATAAAAAAACAAGAATAACAAAGACCATATTCAATATTTATTACATCAAACTAGGCCATTGTATTGGGAATCAGATTGATATATTTGGACTAAGGTAGAAGTAGTTTAATATAGTTTTAGTAGTATTCAAGAAAACAAATATTTCAAAACTGAGCCAATGGATTGAGGAATCGGACTAGGATATGAGACTGAGTGTTATTATAAATTTCATAGGAGTTCTTTCCTATTTTGGGTCGTAAAGTAAATAATTAATTTGAATCTTATCAAAATACATTGTTGATAAGGCAACACTGTAACATGTTTTCAACTAACTGGTGACTGTTTCTTCACTTTTCAAAAAAACATATATTATATTATTTGTACCATAAGAATAACATTTTTTCTTATATTTATCATAGAAAAATTCAAGTGTAATAGTATATCATACTTTTTTTTATCTATACGAAAGTAATATTTTCTAGTGGATTGTGTTGTATTGGATTGTTTCCAAACCATGCCAAAGATGTAATGACCCGAGAAAACCATGTTTTGTTTTTTTTTGACAAGTTTTCTTTCCAATATCACCCATTATGTGAACCAACAAACAACTAATAATAATAATATGCATCAAATGGATAAAAATTCCTTTTATTCAAATAAGCAACATCTCGGCTACAACTTCCACTGACCAAACAAGAAGATAAACTAACTGAAAATCTCAACTGAGAACCCGATTACATTAATGGGGAGACCGCTTAAAACCACTAAGAGCCCATGAATGCGGTAGGGGTTTCGAACATCCATCATAATGAACATGAGGATGGACGAAGCCACTGCAACCGTGCTTAGCACCAAGGGGATCACACGAACCATCTTTCCATTTCTCCTTCGGCCACTTGGATTAAGGGACCCCCCAAGACCAGACCCTTTTATAAGTACCCTAATCTGACCATTGAACCCCAAATGACTATAAATTCGACCGTTGGTTTCCAAAAGAATCTTATGTTTTATTTTGACCATTGATTTTTATCATCTTCTAAGTTTTATTTTGACCATTGGAAATAAAATGATTTAGACCAAAAGGATCGGAATTCTAAGTGTGTAATTTTCTTTAATGTTTAAAAGTGACATAAATAATAATTTAATAAATTTATGTCTTATTTTCCAAAAAATACGAATTATGATTTATAAAAAATTAACATTATTATTCACTACACTTATTTTCTTGATTTGAGAAATTAAAATATTATGTTGTAATTATATTAAAGCTAATGAGTTTTTATTTTGTCTAAAAAATGTATCAACCCTTGAGTTATATATATATATATACATACTTGATCAAATTAAATAATTCTTTTTCACCAATTAAATTTAAGGGTTAATGTCAATACAAATATTTATAACTTGGATAAGCAGTTTTGGAAACTACGTCAAATTATGGTTTCTTTTACTTATGTGTTTCGTGGTGATGATATTTATATCAACACACTTTAATGTGCGATAAAATGTTGGTACGTTTAATAATAATAATTAATTAAGAAAATTAAGGTAGTTAACTAGTAAAGGAAATTAAAATATATATATGTGTTATGTTTTGATTACTCAATGTTCTTAATATTTAATTTTCATAATGAAATATTAAGTAGTTAATAATTATGGTTTAATAATAATAATAATAACATAATAATAATAATTATTGATGTTTTAAAAATAATATATATATAAACATTTATATAATAATATGTTTCGATTGAATAAATAAAATTTATTGACCATTGATTTTTTTAAAATAATAAAAGTGGTTTTATAATTGAATTCATTAATAATAGTAATAAAAAAAAGAAATCAATCAATAATTTAATAAATTAATAAGAATGTTAGAAATGTTTTTTTTAAAATGTTGAAGACCCGCGTTGTGTAAAGCGCCGCACTGCGCTTAGCCATCCGATCCTGCATCCTCAAATCCTGACCGTCTGTTGTTTTTCGCGTTTTCCTTCCCCGTGGCTTCTTCTTCCACTGGTGCCGCTCTTTCTCCTACCTCGCGTCGTCAAAACCAATAGGGTTAGGTCCCGTTTTTCAACTCTAGGCCAGTGAGTAGCTCGACTGTCTCTTTCTCTCTTCAAGTCTACACCGACCCCTCGCCTCAGATGCTTTGGACCGACGACTCCCCTGAAGTACTCCATCTTCTTCTTCTGTTTTTCTTTTAAAAACCCTGTTGCACCGAAGGGCCGGGGACGTTTTCATCCGGTTCCCTTGATCTCTCTGGCTTCTGGTCCCCAATGCTGAATCATTCTCCTTCTCCTCTTCAAGTTGAAGTAAGGGTCGTGTTCTGTTTTTTCTTAAATTCGGTTAAACTTCGGTTTATATATTAATATATATATGTATAAACATGATATATATATGTATATCTTTTGGATTTATATGTTCAGTTCTTCTTACCTCACCCACTCCTCCTCTCCGAGCATGGTAAGAAACATGTATTAATTTTGGTTTGGTTTTGTCATGTTTTGGTTTATATAAATATGTATATATATATATGTATGATATATATATATATATTTCTGTTATGTGTGAACCTGAGGAACCGAATATTGGGAAAGGGGGAAGTCATCCTCATCGCCTCATACTTTTTATGTAAGTTTTATATAGTTATACATTTGTTATATAATTGTGTATAAAAAATTACAGGACCATATAAACCTGTTTTAACTATTCCTAGGACTGATCTTGTCGGCCCCTTTGTGAAAACCTAAAATTGGCAGTAAGGGTTCGAAGGTTCTATTTTTATTTGGGTGCAGGTTCTTACTTTTCACACCTTTTGTTTATATATGTATGTATATATATATATACATTTATATACACATATGTATAAGATGATAAACGCAAGTATACAACCTTTTCTCAATGTTTATAACCTTGATTTTTCCTTTCTTCTTTAAAAAAATGGAGATTTTGAGTAATTGAATGAATATGTAAAATTATGAAAGTGAAGGAAGTATATTGTTATGAATATACATACATGTGATTATATCAATGTGTATATACATTAAAATGAACATGGTGTCCATGTTTTTTAATTTATTACAATATAGAATGATGAAGTTTATGCGTTGGTTTGATTTCAAAATTATTCTTGTAATTGGGAATTTTTCATTTATCACCGCTCTGGATAAATCAGGATTATTACTTTGTGAAAATGGTTAGTATGGACTCCTTGAACTTTTAAATGTGCATAAATGTATTCATATGTATGTACTCATGTTTATTTAATGTGATAATAAAAGAGTTTAAACAATTATATATATGATTTCACCAAGATGGACATGATTATTCACATCGTAACCTCAACTGCCTGTATTAAACACATATGACATCCATTTATCAACATATGTGTAACATATGAATGACCATGATTTAATTGAGTATTATGATGTTGTGTAATCTTAAGTGTTATGTTCATTTTCTTGAAACCCATGTTTTCAAATTCTAAGATAACTTGTTATGTGCACAGAGTTTTAGCATGCATGTCATCATGTTTTTAATGATTAAACTGTCTTCATGTTAGGAATAAGTATGTGAAAATGGGGTTTAATTAAGAATGCATGAAACCCTATGAACGAATGGCCATGTCATGATATGTGAGGGATATATATGACTTACATGTGACGGGTGCGCCCAGAATTATATAGCGCAACGAGAATTATGTGACGAGTGCGCCCGGAATTATACAGCGCTCCAATGCATTGGGTAAAGCAGGAGTCTCCTGAGATGATTATGTGCGATGGTCTTGGCAGTTATCCATGGCACGAGCTATCAAGGAAACAAGGTGGGAAGTGAGCCTTGACCCGTTAAGTATGTTATACGGTCTTGACGAAAGGTATTGACAAAGTCCAGGATTATGCATTCCCTCTGCATGTAATGATAAGGGTCAACCAGTGGTTAGTTCAACTAACAAGACAACCCCTAGTTGAAAGCTCCCATGACTATGAAAATATAATTTTTATGTCAAGAACTATTTTTTCTTATGATAAACTGTTAAATGATCTGTTTTTTTCTCATGAACCATGACATGCATGTTTTCCCTGCTTAGTCACAGAATTATTTTTTAGAATTTAAGTAACCTTGTTTGAATATTATGCATTTTTTATTCTTCTTATATTTCCCACTCTAATCATGTTTACACTAAAGCTTATCTCAAGTACATGCTTCTTTGTGCAAGTGGTTTTCAAAGAATGATGGATTTCATGTTTTAAGAAAAGATAACGTTTTGTTTTAGGAAAGTCTTTTACTCTCTTCAAAAGGAATTCATTGTAAAATTATTTTCTTAAAATGTTTTTAAAACCCCTTACTAGGCATTTTTGCTCACCCTATGTTTTGTTAAAAATTTTCAGTCATGGTTGATACCAATGAAGTTAATCGGAAGCAGCTGGTTTCCCAGAATCCTGAGCCTCGCTATCTTCTGTAGTAATGAGACATGATATTTAATTTGTAATGATGTAATGTTAAGTATATCATGTCTCATTAAGCACCCTGGGTTTGGGGGTCTCTACAGTTGGTATCAGAAGATGGGTTCAGGCAAATTTTGAAAACCAGCTGATATAAATATATTTCTAGGACTATCTAAGTAAAAATGTTATAACTTTCAGATGGCTGATGTACCTACTGACCTTTTGTCACTTCCCACTGAGGCTCTAGAGAACATTGTATCTCTAGATAGCTGTGAGAACATTCTGAATTATGCCCAAATTCCCATGACGTGTAAGCACCTGTACAATGTGTCAAACTCATCTAGGGTGCTTAGTCTTCACTGGGGATTGGGGATGGATTATCTCTTAATGATGATGACCCAATTTCCCTCTTATGCACGTCATGGAAGGTATCACGAAGGACTCTTCCGAGTGTTTACAACTGGCGAGTAATTTGGCACAATGCTTGATAACTCTTTTCAAGAAGCTACTGCTGCCGGAGACCTCCGAGTGGCTTACCTGTGCCAGATCTTGCACTACGGCTTCTGGGGCCAGTTAATGGACTTTGGAGCGTTGGAAAATGACTCCACCCGTGTGTCTCTTAGGCAAAAGGTGT
Source organism: Viscum album (assembly GCA_963277665.1). Lineage (NCBI taxonomy): Eukaryota > Viridiplantae > Streptophyta > Magnoliopsida > Santalales > Viscaceae > Viscum > Viscum album. Next base: position 1,347,843,959 of record OY728153.1, on the reverse strand, counting down.
ACACTGATGTTTCCCAACTCTATAACCCTCACGCTAAAATCAGGAGGCGTTATAAATGTTCCTACGAGTTTAGTCCTCTCTGTTCATCCTGTGTATTGTTTGAAGAGTTAGGAAGGTTTTCTAGTATTTTTGGCATACGTCTTGTAAACTCAGACTTTTCCATGTAAACTTTTTCATAAATGGAAGTTTCTTGTTTCCTTTCATTTGTCCACCTTATCAATGTTGTTAAGAGTTTTCCTTTGATGTTTGCTTTCAGATGGCTGGTCAAACAAACTTCTCATCCATACCCGATGAGCTAGTAGAAGTCATCTTGATCAAGGCATGCATGGTGGATTATCCATCATTTCTCCACTTGCGAGGGTCCTGCTAGCATTTTCTTGATTTAGCAAACAGTCCAGAGATCCTTCGCTTATGTCAAGAGGATGATCATGTCTTTCACCTCGTTTCTACGGCTCAAATCCCCTGCTACAGGCGAAGGGGAAGATACTTTGAGGGCATGTTCCAGTGTTTCTCTCTGGCACAGAACTTTTCTGCCAGAGTGTGCTTCCTCGTGGCTACTCAGAATGGCCAGCTCAGTGCGGCCCACATGTTCCAAGTCTTGAACCTCTGTCTCCTCAACCGCATCATCCCTTTCGACTACCTCGAGCATGATGTGGCCAGAAGAGTCATCAAGGAGTTTATCTACCCAGACGTTTCCGAGATTTGCATCACACGAGCCTCCCTTTAGAAGCCCGTGTGCAGTACACATGAACATGAGTTCAAGGAGTACTGTTCGAGGTGCATCTAGGCTAGGGAAACGGAAGAGTTTTGTGCCAACTTTGGTATCCCATTAACTGAGCCAGATCCACTGTTTCGGAAGTGTTCTATGTTTGGGGTTTCATGTTTTCTTTTTTTATGATAGAATTGTGAGGCCACAATTCTTTGAAGGGGGAAGTGATGTAACGACCCAAGAAAACCATGTTTTGTTTTTTTGACAAGTTTTTTTTACAATATCACCCGTTAAGTGAGCCAACAAACAACTAATAATAATAATATGCATCAAATGGATGAAAACTCCTTTTATTCAAATTAGAAACATCTCGGTTAAAACTTCCACTGACCGGAAAAGAAGATAAACTAACCAAAAACCCCAACTAAGAACCCGATTACAATAATGGGGAGACCTCTTAAAACCACTTAGAGCCCAAAAATGTGGTAGGGATTTCGAGCGTCCATCATAATGAACATGAGAATGGCCGAAGCCACTGCAACCGTGCTTATCACCAAGGGGATCACACGAACCATCTTTCCTTTTCTCCTTCGGTCGCTTGGAGTAAGGGACACCCCGAGACCAGACCCTTTTATATGTACCCTAATCTGACTGTTGAAACCCAAACAGCTATAAATTCTACCTTTGGTTTCCCATAGATTCTTATGTTTTATTTTTACCGTTGGTTTTTCTTATCTTCTTAAGTTTTATTTTGACGGTTGGAAATAAAATGATTTACCCCAAAAGGATCGGAATGCTATGTGTGTAATTTGATTTAATGTTTAAAAGTGACATCAATAATAATTTAATCAATTTATCTCATGTTTTCCCAAAAATGTGAATTATGCTTTATGAAAAATTAACATTATTATTCACTACACTTATTTTCTTGATTTGAGCAATTATAATTTTATGTTGTAATTATATTAAAGATATTGAGTTTTTATTTTGTCTAAAAAATGTATTAACCCTTGAGTTATATATATAGATATATACTACATCAAATTAAATATTTATTTTTCTCCAATTAAATTTAATGGTTAATGTTAATACAAATATATATAACTTGGATAAGCAGTTTTGGAAACTACGTAAAATTATGGTTTCTTTTACTTATGTATTTCGTGGTGATGATATTTATATCAACACACTTTTATGTGCGGTAAAATGTAGTTATGTTTAATAATAATAATTAATTTATAAAATTAAGGTAGTTAACCAGTAATGTAAATTAAAATATATATATGTATTATGTTTTGATTACTCAATGTTCTTAATATTTAATTTTCAAAATGAAATATTAAGTAGTTAGTAATTATGGTTTAATAATAATAATAATATAATAAAAATTATTGATGTTTTAAAAATAATATATATATATATACATTTATATAATAATATGTTTCGATTGAATAAATATATTTTATTGACCAATGATTTTTTTTAATAATAAAAGTGGTTTAATAATTGAATTCATTAATAATAATAAAAAAAAAAGAAATCAATCAATAATTTAATAAATTAATAAGAATGTTAATAAAGTTTTTTTTAAAAAACTGTTGAAGACCCGCGTTTTGTAAAGCACCGCACTACGCTTAGCCATCTGATCCGGCATCCTCAAATCCCGACCGTCCATTGTTTTTCGCTTTTTTCCTTCCCCGCAGCTTCTTCTTCCACTGGCGCCTCTCTTTCTCCTACCACACGTCATCCAAACCAGTAGGTTTAGGTCCCATTTTTCTCCTCTAGGCTGATGAGTAGCTCGGCTGTCTCTTGTTCTCTTCAAGTCTACACCGACCCCTCGCCTCAGATGCCTTAGAACGACAACTCCCCCGAAGACCTCCATCTTCTTCTTCTGTTTTTCTTTTAAAAACCCTATTGCACCGAAGGGCCGAGGACGTTTGCATCCGGTTCCCTTGATGTCTCCGGCTTCTAGTCCCTGTTGCTGCATCGTTCTCCTTCTCCTCTTCAAGCTGAAGTAAGGGTCGTGATCTATTTTTTCTTAAATTCGGTTAAGCTTCGATTTATATATTAATATATATGTATAAACATGATATATATATATGTATATCTTCTGGATTAATATGTTCGGTTCCTCTTACCTCTCCCACTCCTCTCCGAGCAAGGTAAGAAAATTTTTTTAATTTCAGTTTAGTTTTGTCATGTTTTGGTTTATATAAATATGTATATATATATATGTATGATATATATATATTTCTGTTATGTGTGAACCTGAAGAACCGAATATTGGGAATGGGGGAAGTCCTCCTCATCGCATCATACTTTTTATTTATGTTTAATATTGTTATAAATTTTTTGTATAATTGTGTATAAAATAATTACAGGACCATATAAACATGTTTAACTACTTCTAGGACCGATCTTGTCGGCCCCTTTGTGAAAACCTAAAATTGGGAGTAAGGGTTCGAAGGTTCTGTTTTTATTTGGGTGCGGGTTCTTACTTTTCACACCTTGTGTTTATATATGTATGTATATATATAAACATTTATATACACATATGTATAAGATGATAAACGCAAGTATACAACCTTTTCTCAGTGTTTATAACCCTGATTGTTTCCTTTCTTCTATAAAGAAATTGATATTTTGAGTAATTCAATGAATAGGTAAAATTATGCAAGTGAAGGAAGTATATTGTTATGTATATACATACATGTGACTATATCAATGCGTATATACATTAAAATGAACATGGTGTCCATGTTTTATAATTTATTACAATATAGCATGATGAAGTTTATGGGTTGGTTTGATTTCAAAAATATTCTTGCAATTGAGAATTTTTCATTTATCACCAATCTGGATAAATCAGGATTTTTTCTTTGTGAAAATGGTTAGTATGGACTCCTTGAACTTTTACAAGTGCATAAATGTATTCATAGGTATGTACTCATGTTTATTTAAAGTGATAATAAAAGAGTTTACAAAATTATATATATGATTTCCCCAAGATGGACTTGATTATGCACATCGTAACCTCAACTGCCTGTATTAATCAACAATGACATCCATTTATCATCATATGTGTAAGTTATAAACGACCATTCATTAATTGGGTATTATGATGTTGTGTAATGTTAAGTGTTATGTTCATTTTCTTGAAACCCATGTTTTCAAATGTTAAGATAACTTGTTATGTGCACGGAGTATTAGAATGCATGTCATCATGTTTTTAATGATTAAACTGTCTTCAGGTTATGAATAAGTATGTGAAAATGGGGTTTAATTAAGAATGCATGAAACCCTATGAACGAATGGCCATGTCAAGATATGTGAGGGATGTATAAGACTTATATGAGACGGGTGCGCCTAGAATTATATAGCACAACACGAATAATGTGATGGGTGCAACCATAATTATACAGCGCTACAATGCGTTGGGTAAAGTAGGAGTCTCATGAGACGATTATGTGCTGCGGTCTTGGCAGTTAGCCATGGCTCGAGCTATCATGGAAACGGGGTGGACAGTGAGACTTGACCCGTTAAGTATGTTATATGGTCTTGACGAAAGGTCTTGACAAAGTCCAGTATTATGAATTCCCTCTCCATGTAATGATAAAGGTCAACCAGGGGTTAGTTCAACTAACAGGACAACCCCTAGTTGAAAGCTCCCATGACTATGAAAATATAATTTTTATGTCAAGAACTGTTTTTCTTATGATAAACTGTTAGAAGATCTTTTTTCCCATGAACAACGATATGCATGTTTTACCTACTTAGTCACAAAATTCTTTTTTAGAATTTAAGTAACCTTGTTTGAATATTATCCATTGTTTATTATTCTTATATTGCACACTCTGATCATGTTTACTTTAAAGCTTATTTCAAGTATGTGCTTATTTGTGCAAGTGGTTTTCAAAGAATGATGGATTTCTATTTTTAAGAAAAGATAACGTTTTGTTTTAGGAAAGTGTTTTACTCTCTTAAAAAGGACTTATTCGAAAAGGTATTTTCTTAAAATGTTTTTAAAACCCCATTACTGGACATTTTTGCTCACCCTACATTTTGTTAATATTTTTCAGGCATGGTTGATACCAATGAAGTTAATCGGAAGCAGCTGGTTTCCCAGAATCCTGAGCCTCGCGATCTTCTGTAGTAATGATACATGATATTTAATTTGTAATGATGTAATGTTAAGTACATCATGTCTCATTAAGCACCCTGGGTTTGGGGGTCGCTAAAAAAGACGTATCTACTCTGGTTGGGTAGTGAACTCTTTAAATACTTTTTTTCCTATGGATGTGTTATAAACTTGTTTTCTTAAAGGTAATAATTCATTAATTGGTGGCAAAGGATGTTTATGAAATGAGGGAAACATAAAAGTAAATGTATCATTGATTTAACCCTCCACCTCTCAGTGATACATTGATCCTAGTTGGTAAATATCACCAGGGTTAGCACCTAGATACACTATGCACACACAAGCTTACATAGGTTGCACCTCCACACACTGGCCCACATGCTTAATGTAATTCATGCTTTGCACACACCATGTTGGCCCTATTAGTTCTGTTATACTGTCATAAAACATTGTGTGGGTGGTATGGACACATTACTAGCCGCTAGAGGCTATCCATGAGAACTATCTCCCAAATGTTTTAATACCAGGGTTCCTTAAGTTTGGTTGAGGTGGTCCCATAGATTGCCTATGGTTGGACAGATTTTTTCAACACATTCTTCTATAAAAAATTTAAAACATTTCAAAAGAAATTCTACCCAAATAATCAAGAAAAACATCATTAAAAAGATATTTATTTTTCATGGACTACTTATTATATCTTATTTATCTTAATTTCCTAAAAAACTTATTATGTTCATTTTCTTCAGAAAAACCACACATGAAATAATAATCCTTTTCATGGATGACATAAAATCTTGAATTTTTCTAAAAAAATATTTTATGAAATGTAAAAAACTCCTTAGAACATATCTTTACTATTTATGATATGCTTCAAAAAATCATCATAATTATACATTTAATTATCAATTCATGATATCCAATTCTATAAAGTCTATATATAATAATTCTATATGAATCCCCACTTCATAAAACTATCTCACCAAACACATATTGACGAACCATTGAAAAACTATTTAACACCCTGACCATAAATCAGCCCATTTGTATTTTTTCAATATATTTACAAATATTTAAAATTCAATATATGTGATCAAAAAATTATTCACCTTATTATAAATAAAATGAATAGGGTAAGTGGGGTCCTATCATTTCATCGTTCTTCAATAAATTATGATCTTCTATCTTATATAATAATTTCAGGACCACTTCTATAAGAGGGATGATCTCAAATTATTTGTTTAGGAATTGTCCTTTAGTTAATCCACTCTATATATCTGTGGGCTAACCTGATGTAGAAAAAAAGGGAGACGCACTATTTCTTTTCTATATAGAACATAAACTATCGTCTATGTGAAATCATGCTATGAAACTATTAATTCTAATTTTTGGAGTTCTATGTAATTAAATTTATCAATAAAATTCTAAATCCTATAAACACATCATCAGAAAAACCATAATGTTTTGCTGAAAAAGAAATATCTATTAATTATACACATATTATCATCAACTATGAAATCTCCGTTAATTAGTATGATTAATATTTTCTGGAATGGTGGATGAATGTGTATTTTTCACAACTCATCTTCCAATTTTATAAATCTGTTCAAAAGTTCCACATTCTATATATTGTGAAGATTTAACATCCTTAACTATTCCACAATCCCCCTTAAGGTATGAACCCATATCCTTCTATTAACGTAACATTACTATAAATATACACAACCACAAATATATATATATATAGGGGAATAATTATGGTGCTTCTTATTCTTTAGGGGTAACAATTTGGCCAAGAACTACCTCTCAACCTGGGCAATTATTTTATCTTTATATCATTCAAATACTCATTAAATTTGCGTGGAATAATTTTTTACACCTCATTTTGTACATCATGATTATTTTCTTTGTATTTATTATGGTTTTTTGATTCATACAATTTTGAAGCCTATTTCTGTTGATTTGTCCAAAAATATTTGGAAGTATTTTTTATCATTATTTTTTATTATAGAATCATCACATAAAATAGCATTATTTTTATATTTATATCTCATCACATTAACATTAGGAATATATCATGATAATATAGTCATACATTTAGTAGTAATGTGAACCTTATTATTACATATATCAGAAAATTATTACAAGCCATCATATTTGTTCTATCTTGGTAGATTGGATGGGATTTTGTCACAAAATTATTTCTTTGATAAATTTTTCTCATAAATACAAAATTAATCTTCCTTGATTCATATATATTTCCTATAAATGATATTTTTTTACCAAAAAAGGAGTCGTATTTGTTCCCATAACATTCACAATAATAAAAAAACCTCTAAACATAGATCTTCCACCTTAATACAAATTATTTCTAGATAACTATTAATTTTGTACTTCATAAAAATATGTCTTATTTTTTATATGTTGATGTGATCTTCATTTGATATTACTTCATCCATATGATTTATGAAATGATCTTAGATTTTTCTTCTTTTAAATAAAATGTTTTATATAATTATTTTTTCACATACCAATAAGGATTGGTCACAATTAATTTTTTTGTAGATTTGTCTTCTCGGGTGTTGTTATTCTCATTTCATAATTGATTCTACCATAAATACAATCCTTTTGTTATTTTAAAGAATTTTCTTATTATTCCAAAAAATTTATTCATTTTACCAAATATTTCAGCAACATCAAAAATAGAGTATGTTTTTTATTCTCTTCATTTGCGGTGTCGTTTGTTTAGATTTATTAGACTGCAAGCCATGCGTCTTTTTAGTGGAAGTACAAATAATTGAGAAAAGGTTTTTGAAAAAAATGTTTATGATTCATTCTTTTATCCACCATTTATGTGTTGGGTTTATCACAGTTTTTCAGTAGGAATACTTTCATATAAGTTTTTATAAAACATTATCCAATCACTAGAACAATATTATTACACAAGATAGTTTCTGGATTATGGGATACCTTAATATTAAAAAATATTTCCAGTGAATTAATGAATTTAATCATTTTAATATTATATTTATGATCCACAATGAAATAATTAGTGGTGAAATATCATTTTCCAGCACTATTGGGAGGTTTCAACTTGTGGTTATTCCTTATTTTTTAACCTCATCTCCATCCCAAAATACATTATGTTTGGGGAATTATTCACATCCCCAACTATTTGTATCATGTATTCCCAATCATCTTACAGATTATTTAATTATTCTTTATAAATGTTCCTTGATTCTAATAAATAATTTTCTAAATTTTTTATTATTTTTTATGCTTTAGTTGAGCAGTTTTTCTTACCATAAAAACATTGTGGGATTTTTCGTCTTCATGGAAAGCATCCATAAAATCTGTCATAGAAAAAACATTCTCAATAATATACCTTTTTAATTCTTCCTGGGAATCCAAAATGGATATTTACTTTTATTATAATATATTTGAGAGAGTGATACACTTTCTTACCATATTTTTTATTTCATCCTCTAGTTATTAAAAATTTTCTTATAAGTGTGTTTTATATGAGAGAAGTACCTGGAATCCTCTAACAATATATTTTACCACATATTTGGGAACTTTCATCAGTTTTTTGAATAAAGTATGAAGATTACTATGCGATTCATCTTTATCACAATTTGAGGATGAATTATTAAGAATATTCATAATCAATAGAATTATTTAATGTCATATAATTCATATTATCTTCAATTGGAGGCGTGTCTCTGTTCTTAGTAAGAATATTCTTCAGATTCCTTTTAATACAATTCATCTTGTTCTTATGAGTCTTGGAAGAAGTATCCATATTAGTATTCTAACGTGTAGATTTCATTTTATTGTTCTTATGTAGCATAATCATTTCCTGAAATATTAAAATTATAAATTTTCTCTTGGATTTTTAGAGGAACATGTGCTATGATTCCAATTGGAGTGATCCATGCCAAATACCTTTCCACTGAGGTGGGGGGAATTAGTGGTGCACTCATTAAATTAATTGGTTTAATTTTTAATTAAACCTATTGAACATATTAAGGTTCCCAATCCACTCTATCATTATCACAGTTTCACCTCACATAAATAGAAGATAAGAGAGATCACAATACATGGTATTTACATGGATTAAATGAATGTCATAGTTGTGGAGATGTGAGTTAAACCCCCCAATATAGATTCTCCAAAATAATATTTTCATCAATTAATGTGGTCAATACAGATTCAAACAATATCCTAATTTTGTAATCCTTAAATGTGGTTTTTTTAATTCATCCCAAAATTTTTCAGAAATCCGCATTAGAATACTCTTAAATTGCACAAGAGACTTCTCTTTCTCTAATCTCCAACATGGAGAGTTGTTTTTTCCTTTCTCAAACTAAGAGAAACTTTGTTATACTATAATAAAAAATAATTATTCACCTACTCTATAAAACAAAAATAAGAATTCAAATTTCTTTTAGGCTTTATCCAGCGTGGGATGGTCTTTTAATCTTCCTACATGAGCTCATTGAATCACACCTACTCATGTACCTGTTCATTTACATTTTTAGTTCTATAGTATTACTCAAAGAAGTATGATCACCTGTACCTGATCAGTTACCTTAGTACATCTAAACATTGGATGTTGTTCCCTTCCAATGTTGATTTTCTTTCCCCACATAATGTGTGAATGTTATGAACACACAATCATCAATATTGTATGCAAGAATAGAATTTTCTCATTTTTATATCAGTTTATATTTTTAAAACCATATTTCATATTAATTTTCCTTTGATTATTTTACATTTTAAAAAGTTTTTCTGGAATTTTTTTGTGTATTTCAATGTTCAAAATTCTTTTATTTGTTCATTTAATAATGAATGTTGTTTTTAAAAGAAGGTTTATGAATTTGATTATCACATTCTTGTGCTACATATTGTAAAAGTGGGTTCCCTAGAACAAACATTAATAGTAATTTTCATTACCATATCCTATATATATTTAGGTACACATGATGTATTATCACCAGTATAGTATTGATTTTTTCTGTATCCACTATTTAATGGTAATGTACATAGATTAATTTTTATATAAATAGGTCATAGAAGATCCGAAGATATAATGATAACCTTGAGATAATATGAAGTTAATTTTAAAAAAATGTACTATAGTATAGATACATCACACTGACTAGGTATAGTAGATGTTTGACTATCAAGTCATGGGGGTCAACAATAATTGTTTATTCTTATAATTAATATTAGACACGTTGATTTATAGTAGTGAGATCATGAGGAAAAAACTTACTATGGGGACACCACATGTTTTGTGTTCATTGGATATTCCTACTAATGGACATGTGTAATGGTCTCATTAATAGAGATCATTTTCATTGTGTTTAATTTTATCGAGTACTTTGACATGAGAAAAAAACAATGATAATGTAATCATGGAAAGGTAGCTTGTGTTGGGTGTGTCGTTTGTGTTTTGGAGTTGGATGAATGGTAGTGAAAGGATTTGATTCTTCCAAGTCAAGGAAGTAATATATCTCATTCTTGGATTATTTGGATAGTAGTAGCTTCATAAATTTATAACCATGGTTGTCGAGGGTAAATCTCTACAGTTAGATAAGGAAATACTAAAGCATGAAGAGAGATTATGTTACATAGTGCATGTTCATAGGTTGTTAGTCATTACCATTAGTATCCTTATCTATTTAAGGACCATTATGGGTATATTGACCCCACTCTTGGTATATGAATTTTATTTACAAATATCATGATAATGAGCTAGAGGGTTACACACAATGGTGTGGTCAAAAGTCCACTATATTCTGGTGAAAAGGAATCTTCGACATGATGGGACCCACCATAAGTGCCAAGGATTATCCAAAGGATATATGATCACCAAATAATGAAATAAATTCATATTTTTAATGTTAAGAATATCCAGTATTTAATATATTTAATATGAAATATACTGATTAGATGAATATTCATTTAAAATATTCAAGGTTCATTCAATATTTTTAGGAAGTGTTGAGTTAATGGCATGAGATTTATTACAACATATATTATTATATTATAAAAAGGTGACAAAAATATAAATGATATTTTTGACTAAGTATAGTAGTCATACTATATCATTTAGTTAGTGATAGATAAATATTAGTGTATCAAGAGTTTATTTTGGATATTTACGAATTAACTATATATTTAGGGGAGGGAGATCATGATGAAAACTATTCATTGGTGAATTCTGAGAGCTTCTATCTCTTCTATGTATATAGTTTCTTAGAGATATATGCTCTGGTTTTGGGCGCTCGATCACAAAATTGTTTTCCTGATTGACAGAAGAGAGCCATAGTGATCGTCGAGACATTGAAGTCATCGTCAGAACACCGCACTAACACCTAGATTTTGACATTAGACATTCACATAGGCATTTGAATCATGTGTGCATGATCTTGAAGAATTTGAAATTGGATTGTTTAAGTAAATATCACTGGTGAATTGAATATGTTGAGCACCTCTTTGCATCTAACCAGGAGGTCTGGTTTTTTAGGCTTAAAATTCCTCTGGTGTGATCCTTGGGATTATACCAGGAAGTACTTCATGGATGATGATTTAGTCATGTCCATTGTTGGTGTAAAATTATTTAAAATCCCTAGTTTAGGTGATTCTGCTATGTTCCTGATATAGTTAATTGGTGTTAGGAAAACACACAAATATTTTAAGCCATGAAAATTTCAATTTTCATTTTTTCAAATTAATGTGTCTTGGTAGTCCCAATTCAGAAAAAAATGTTTAAATTTGACATCAGATATCCTTGTTATGGTCATACGATGTTTTAAATATGGATTGAAAATCATTTTCTAGTGGTATTAAAAATAAGAACAAATTTATTTTTATATATGTCAAAATACCCAAAGGCAATCCAATTTGAATTTTTCGGGTGAACACTAGTATTATAGATGGACTATGGTGCCCATAATAGGTTTCTGCCATTAGTAATTATTTCTATTGATTTTGGGGTGTTTTTAATAAATTTTTAATGATTTTTTTATTCACCCTACAAAAAATGGTGTTGAAATTTCCTAAAAATGATCAAATTTTTCAATTGAAGGAGGGGGATACTTCTTCTAGATGATAAATAATAAAGTGTCTTTTATACTTGTAACTGTTGATGGTGCTGAGAAACCCAACAAAAAAATTGAAAACAAAAATGTGGGTCTGCTCAACCATGAAGGCCACCTTCCCAATCACTGGCCATTGCCGGACCAAACTCCACCCTACGTCGTACCGACTATCCAGTCACTCTCCTATAAAAGTGTCTCACTAGTGTTCTTAGCACAATCGCACAATCCTCCTCCTAGTGGTTACCATCGAAGAAACCTCCCTCTTGGAAAGTCCCTCATATAGTGACACATTTCAATATGTAGCTCCTTGCGACTAGCCCCCTCTCAAGCACCACCATCCACTCCTCTCTACCTGTCCACCTCCAGCAGAAAACTCTACCTACAATTTCCAAATCCTACCAAATCTTTCCAGAACTCCTCAACATAAACCCAAGAAGCTCACAACATGGGATCCATCCTCCATCACCGTTTGATGGTATACACCATAAAAGGATGCCACATCGAGAAGAAATTTTGGTGTTGACCCCTCCAACTTAGATGCTCTCCTTGATTTCTGGGAGTTGGAATAATGACTGCTGACTGAGGGATGACCATACCTTTTCCAATCCAACCAGGTTTCCTCGCATCAATTCCCACCCACCTTACCTTAAGAAATCGACCGACTATCACCTTCCACTTTGGAATCTTGTCACCAAATGTATGGTCTAGCATGATCTATAAGGCACATTAAGATCCATGTATAGGAATGTACAGAGCCCGAATACACATCTAGGGCACTTCAAGGTTTTTTATATACTGTTTTTTTAATAGGAAATGGAAAGGGTTAGAAATATTTTAAAAAATGGGTCTGAATATTTGTGGACGTCGTTCAACCATATTAGTTGCGAAGAAATGTGTGAACGAGGTTCAGGTATCCAACAAAAATATTAAATAAAAAATCATCACTTTTTTTGAGGTATGATTTTATAATGTATTTGAATAATTATATTACAAGCCCTTTCTAATGTATTTAGATTTTATTCTAATTGATATACATATGATAACAAATTTTAAACCCTATTAAGTGTTGTTTTGTATTTTAAAAGAATATGAAATCGATCAATTTCACAATTTCCATTATTTTATCACAAATTGGAGGTATTTGAATAGGAAAATATTCCATTTCAAATTGTGTACCATTAGAACATATGTACATTTATATACTTCGAGTATGTATTTTCCCAAAATTGGAAAAATGAACTTCTAATTCCATACATCTCATACTGTGGTTTTTTGATCTTCAATCATAATCATCTACTCTTCACAATTATACATTATTCATTGAAATTATTATACATGAAATTTAATTTTTGTAAAAAATGAATCATGTTCCATGATATTGGATTCAAATAATTAATATCAATAATATTTTTCAGGATTTCTTGATGTTCGTGGATCTTTTCATCAGGAGTATTAATATTTATTAATAAATACCAAATATAAATTATTAATTTTGGAAGATAATTTAATGACAGTAAGACACTCATTAAAAAAAGGTGAACTCTATAAATGATAATAATAATGAACATACATAATGTATTGTAAAAAAAATTCAACCTAATCTATGCCTATGGTGTGGATGATCCTCTATCCCATAGCCATGTGTATATTGGATGTGTCCACATAATTTCCATCTATGTATGCACTCTAGAATACGTTTCAAATAATCCACAGTAGCCACCTTCACATCCTCCTGTGTGATAGGTAGTGGATGTACATTCTCACAATCTATACCCTATCTTATATCTAAGGAGAGTGGAGGCTGGCTGAAACTCTGACCAATAATAAATGAAGATGGATGTCACAATGTTGATGTTTGTAAAAAAGAATCCAGCTCCACCCAGTTAACATGTGTATCTACCTATGGCTGAGACTGAGAAGGTAGAGGAGCATATGACTAATCATGCTGAACACCCTCCTCTTGTAGAACAACAACATCCGACTAATCAATCTGAATATCCTCCTCATGTGGAATAGTACAATCCATAACAGGGGCGTCGCCCCCAGTACATCAATATGAGGCTCAACTGGCTCTACAACCTCCCTAGCATGTAGTGGATCAAGGAAAATGATGTGATAAATATCGCCCATTGAAGGAAGCAACTATGTTAGAAGACTATGAAAATATTCCGGGTTAAATACATTTCTCTCTACTAGATCAGAAATGTGAAGTAGATGACACATATGAGCATCCTGGAAAACAAATTATGTTGTTAAGTAATATGAATAAAAATTCAACTGAATAGTGGAAGGAACTATGTATAGCATCTCATGAAAGCCTCATTTATGTCATGCTAGAAATATGACTAGGGACCTGTAGTTCCGAGATGCATAATCCATATGATCCACCAAATGAAAACTTACTGTCTCCACCCCTCACAACTGAAAATCATGTCGTCAGTCCCATAAATCAATATATATGGAATTGTATCTCCTCCAATAGAAATCTTTCTTCCCTGAAATTGTTTGGAAATGAAGTGAATCAAACTAGCCAGGTGGGTTAGGAACAGGATGAAAGAATCCAAATAGCCTCATTACTATATTGGTCTGATTCCACCCGACTATTTGAAAATGAATCGATGGAACACTGTAGGAGCTGATAAAAAGCATCGTCTTACAATATAGTTGAATACTCTGGATAATAGAATATGTATATGTAATCTATAAAATTTGAAATAAAAAATAAACAATCAGTTAATAAATGAATTCATGTAATGTAAAGAATAAATATTTAACAATATAAAATAATAATCACTTTCATCTTGTGGTCGAATGTTTTCCAATATAAGTCTATAGGCATTGACGTCGTATCTAGGGAATCTAAATGTCGATGTCCCTAAATCCACCTGTAGATAATATTGTTATATTTACATTTCACAATACAAAGTTATACAATTAAGTTATACAATATAAGGAAGGAATAAGATACCAATGTCCACGTAGAACCTCTACAACAATATCTGCAAGCAATGGCAGAAGAGATGTAGATCTAAATGAGGGATGTGCTCCTATAACTAGATCTGTAGAAGAACCATGAATCTAGGTATATGAATCTTATCGATATGACATGCGTTGTAGAGCTCCATGTATGTATATGCTAGACAATCAGACCCCCAGCTATACCGGGTTGCCTCATCCAAATACTCGAAAAAAGATAAATACATCAAATGTACAAAAGTAGTGGAGTGATAAACAAAATGTGTGGTACCGATTACCCTAAAAATATATGCACAAGAGAATCGCAACACGGTGATCTCATCATCACCCTCTACTAATTGTGTGTTGTTCTAGTCTAACCAAGGCATGCATAATCTACCCTTGACGATGATCCTACCATCATCAATAATATACATTCCCAATATATTTATGAACAAGCTCCAGCAAATTTTCTCCAACTCAGCCTGTTAGAGTTGTACCATCAATGGGGAGGGCCAACATAATGGCCACATCCTGCAGGGTAATAGTAATCATACCCACTCTTAAATGGAATGCATGTGACTTTGGCCTCCATCACTCTACAAGAGCATTAATTAGTTAATGATCGAGTAAGGTGAAGTCACACATCGCTACGTCATAGAATCCTACATGACGAATATGAGGGATGATAAAGGGATGTGTTGTGGGATGATGGAAATGGTGGGATCAATGTACACTAATTGGAGGCACTGTACATCCCTTTAAAAGCATTCGTGATACATGAGTAGCATGAGATGTGATCAATGGAAAACCTTCCATATGCACAAATGATATAATAATTAATTTTTTATAGTGAATTCATTAACAATTTCAAACATTTATTTAAAAAAATATACAATAATAAAATGAGAAATGATTCTCTTTATATTTTCGAAATATATAGGATTTTTGTACATGTATTAATGTCTTTGTTACATGTGTAAGCATTATATATTCATATTCATTGTATGTGGATTTTTTTAATATTTTTATTATCACAATATTCATTACTATAAAATCCAAAAACATGACAAATAAAAAAAGAAACATTTCAGAAATGGAGCAAGTCCGAAATAAAAGGATTCTATAAAAAACATCCACATAAAAAACAAAAGATACATATTCCGAATTCAATTAACAAACTCAATCATTGATGACAAGACGTGGAGCTCTATCCTGCCTCTTGGGGACATCTCTTATGATTATTTCCTTCTAAGAGACAAATAATGTGTCGTATTCTCCCTCCTCATTGCCAAGGGTAATATATTTCATTTCTTATTCAACTTTATTTTGGTCATCCTTGGGACCGAAACTGAGTAGTATAAATACAATAATTTAAAAAACCATATACATTTATAAAATAATAAATGAAAAAAAATAAAATTATGAAACTTGGAAATATTAGGGACAATGGTCGACTAATTAGCAGGCAATGAGATAGAGTAAAATTCACCAATAGGAATCCAAGTTGCACTGTAACATCTAAATTAAGTTATCATGTGATACACCATGTCAAAATATGGATCACATGATATATTTACGAAAACACATGCTATGATAACATATGCACATGTATATCTAACCTCTTGAAGGATTCCACAATCACAATACATGTTATCTAACATCAGTACAATCACTCAACCACTATTGCATGTAGACAGATCGTCGCACCATCCTATATGAATGCTCATATTTTCCCAATCAAAAACTAGAACAGTACATCCTGAAGCCTCATTCAGTATTTGATCAATATCGATTTGGAAATGATGCGTAAATTGTATTTTGTTTTCCATCCACTGATATGCCTTTTTTGGACTGGTCAACAAAGTAGTGAACACATCTAAAAAATGTCTCTTGCACTAAACCTATGATTAAGAGTATTCAAACACACTTGGGGACCCCATTTATGCAGTCCAATATAATAGTTGTCATATGGCCATATATTCTACCACTATCATATGTTAATGGCCATTTTTCATTAACAATCTACATCATATATTCATACACAACTTCAATAGAAATTCCATTCTATTCATGGAGTCGATCAAACATCTCTTTTTTGTAGCTCATATGATGAAACCATAAGAGAATAATAAATAAAAAACGAGATTATTTATTTTTGAAAAAAGTGTCTTTAGAAAAACATACCCAAAGTGAGGATCAACATCTTTAGGGAATCATCTCTGAAATTATTATGATCATTTAATGCAATATGTCTAATTAAATAATGATGATAAGAATCCATATTAGTCCATGAAATCCCATCACTAGCCAAAACCTCTATAATAACTCGATGATGATTAGATATTAGACACACGCCTTGGTTTTGTGTGACATGAACATATACGCATGACAAAAACGAGTTCCAGCATTCAATATTATCCTTTTCAACAATAGAAAAAGCATGTGGCTGTGGAGAATGATTACCATCCTTTGTGGAATGAATGAGTATAAGACCAGTATACATTACATAAAAGTGAGGTCCATCAACCTGAATAAATTGTTTACAATAGAGAAATGTGGCAATGCATGGCTTGAATGGCCAAAAAAGCCTATTGAACTTCACATGTGCTCAATCAACTCAATGATTGGGGGATACATACTCACCAGTGTCCAATTGATAGAAAATAATATTGTTGAGAGGCAACAATTCCATAAGTTGTGGAAACATATCATAATATTACTCCCAATCACCATAAACTTTTACAGTTTCATTATGTTTTTCATTCCATGCTTTGATATATGATATCTTATAATTATACAACTGTTCAATTGTTTCCTGAACAAGGGAAACGAGAACGTCTTGACTTGTTCATATCATATCAAAAATAACATTTGATATAAAATTTGTATCAATAGAAGAGTGATCCTGTGACAATGTTGGATGCACACAAGTGTGTGGCCCTTCTAATTTGGTTAACCTCCAACATTCAATTTTTTTTTCAAATATCTCCCTTAATCAAAATTTACATGCTGCCTAATATTTTTCAAAATGAATGATATATTTTTTCTCCTTTGACTCATCATCCAAAAATGTGAAATGTCACTCAATGTGGTATTTATTATCAAATTTTTCATTGCTAGTGTACTTTCAAACACCTTCCCGACATAGATGGTGTTGTCATTTGATGAACACCTATTCCTTATAATTATAGAGAATTCAGATGTCAGTGTAGTGAAAGACCAATCAAAATGTTGTTCATGAGACATTCCTTTAACTAAGGGACTCAATAATGAAGTATAATTACCACTAACCGGTGGATTTCATGGATTCTTATCACAAAATGGAACCTTATAAGGTTCATTTCCCACATCACCCTCACCAATATCTCTCAAAGGAACATCAGAAAGTTTATTCCCCACATCACTGTCACCCACATCATCTCCTGATGGATCCCTAGATTCTCCTTTTTCAGACAAACTTTAATTCACTATATCTACACACAAATGGATGTCATCTACATTTCTATCCAAATATTTATCATCCTTTTCATAATTTACTTCTATTACTGGAGTCATATTAGAATTAGGCAATGAAAAAGACTAATGTTAAGGAAATACTTATATAGAGATTACAAAACATGGTTCTATAGTAGTTAGTTACACCACATTTATATCAGAAATCACCACATACAACTCCATCAAACCATTAGCACACTACAGTTTAAATAAGGAAGATGCATCCATCCAATCATCATCATTAACCAAAGGGTACTCGGTGTGCCAAAAATGTTCATAATGTTGTAGATGCTGATATGTGATTGAAGAAATGGATTGATAGACCCTCAGTTTTAACCAATTATGATTCTTATTGCAAACTGCATCCAATTTCATACAACCATGGATATTTACCACTCTGACAGGTGGAACACAATAGCTAAATCCCTGGTGCATATAAATTTTCTCATCGTTGAAATATATTTCTTTATAAATTATTACTTATTAAACCAATAATTAATAAAATATTATATATTACATAAATTTTTCATTTTATTTAAATTGTTTTTGAATAATTGAATTTATTTGAGGAGTTTTTATATATTGATTTTTCATAATTGAGGTATAGTTATGACGATATTATTACCAATGAAAATTTAATATAATATTATATATTTTAAATAGTTATGAATAAACAATCACGACTTGATCTTGAGTCTAACGATTATTTTATCATTAATTGATAAAATAACCAAAACCTATGGATAGACTCATGGAGTCTCCATTATCAAATATTTTAGCAACCGTCAGTCCCCTTTTGATTAGAAATGCCTCCTATAGAACGCTTGTTCTCTAACATCCATTCAGGGACATCTCTTGGGGGAAACATCTACATGGAAACCTCTTTTTGATTTCCTTTTAATAAAAAATTCACTAACATGCATGTGGGGGGGTCTAGGGGTATGAAATACATAACCTTTTTAAAGCGTCACACAGGTCCTTACATAATTAGTTAGAGATAACTCGCAAGTCATCAATATAGAAAAATAAATGCAATTATTACATATTAAATAACCACATCCACAATGTAATCCATGCAATGTAAATTATGAATTGGTTAGTCATCTCAAGATCAATCATCGCATAACATACCATGTTTTTTTATATTTATTATATATATTACTAGATGAAATACATATTAAATATCTACCTCTATTTTATATTTAATAAATATAATTATAACTAATATAATTTAAAATTATTTTTTATTAAAAACTATTTTTATACCATAAAAGAATATTTTTCTATATTTTCTTAATAAATTTTCATATAATACACAAAACTAATATATTATTAATAAATTATATAACTAGTGTTTAAAATATAATAATTTAAATGAATATTACTTTCAAAATAACATATTAAATTTTTATAAACCTTCAATATGAATTCATACTACTTTTAGACATAACATAAATAATTTTCATATGCATTCAATATGATTTCATTCTAAAAACACATCATTCAAAAATTAATCAATAAAAAAGACAATAATTTACACATCAATACATAAGAAATAAATAAACCATACACACAAAAACTAAAATCTATATATCAAAAATCAAATAAAAAATCATAAAAATTAAATAATTAAACAAACTTAACCAATTGAAAATTAAAATAGTCATTTTAAATTATTAAAAGTGGGAAACATTTGTTGAGGATGATATTATATAGGGATTTACAGAAACATTTAGAGGAGAACAATGAAATTGTGGGGGGAGACCCCTTTTATATATTTTTTGGTGGGATGCGTGAACATCATTCATGAATCCTTTACCCCCTCTTCAGAGGATGCGTGAACCGCAGTCATGCATCTTCGGTGCAAAGAGATGCTTGAACAGGGTTTACACGTCATTTATCAAATCTACCCAGAATTCGTGAACCCCATTCATGCACCTCTCTACACCGAAGATGTGTGAATGGGGTTCACGAATCTTAGGAACGGTTTTTTAAAATATATCTATCCTTATCTCTTTTATATAAATAATCCAATAATAAAAAAATACTACTTCTATAGACCCCCTTTAACGTAAATACCCATGCACCCATTTTCTATTTAATTGGTATGAGGGGGGTTAGCATGACCTAGAACATGTCAATGTGGACCTATCTATACTAGATCATACTTGCACAGACTCTACGTAGGCAGAAATGAGCTTGTGTGGGTCTAGACTGACCCATACTGGCCCTGATTAGTGTTTTTAGAGACATAGTAATTTTAAACAATAAAAAATTAATTAAATTAATTAATATAATTTCAGGTCAAAATTAAATTAATTAAATATTGATTTTTTATTTAAAATGAAAATTTTATTTTTGTGGGTTAAATTAATTAAATTTTACTACTAAATTAAATTTAGTAATTAATTTAGACTTTGGTTCCGTAATTAAATTAATTAACGTGACCTAATGATGTAAATTGTTGAATTAAAAATAAGTGTTAATTTTTAATGCAATTAAAATTACATAAGAAAATATTTTTAATGAAAGTTTAATTTTATTTACGCATTTATTTTTAACACAAAAGGTTAAAGCATATGTGACTGTTCAGGATCCATAGACTGTCCAACTTATTTCTAATGCTTGTTTATTAATTTAATTATTTATTTCAATGGTTGTTTGAAATAGGTAGCTTAATAAATGATGATCTATGTGTCATCACTATCATTATTTGTATAAATTCCTACATGTCCATTTTTATCAACCATTTTTTATACTCCTAAGAACCTCTCACAAAGGTGCAAGTATTTTTTATAAATACAATGAAGAGTAGTGACGCACTTCGTACAAAGTTATGGTGATGTACTAGACCCGAGTTTGATCTATTGGACTGGCAGGTGCTACAACCTGAGTCGCAGGCGATGCAACTCATGGAATTACACCGAGGGTCTATGTTGATCCATTATTCAATCAATGTATTATCAATTAGTATTGTATCATGATCATGTCATCATTTTCATATTACATGGTTTAATATATTGTTAATATTTAGTTTAAACAAGAGCACATTGAATAATAAACAAGAATGCAGAGATAAAAGTATATGGTATGTGTTGAATATTTAATATTTATTTCATCGTTAGTTGTTAGTGTGATCACATAGTAGTAATATGTCAAATAGATAATGATTTCATTTTTTTATTGAATAATAATAAAATATTCGAAGTAATATTATGTTGTAACAACCTTTCATCATTCAAATTTGGACAAAACTGGGTGTTCTGGGTGTTTTTCATTCAATGTTGAGGGTGCCTCTTACTACCATGGAGTATTTATGAGAGTGGTGGGTTGGAATAAAAAATGTTCTATTAAGGATTTTATAAATCTAATATTCCATCATTTTAGAAGAATTCATTGAGTAAATCTTGTTATGATTTTAAGAGATGGGACTTCACTCAACAGATCATGGAACTAAGAGTAAATGCGGTTTTCCAATCAAATGACTACTTTGAACCCTTCGATTAATTGAATATCCAAATATTGTAGACTATGAAGGGAGGATCATGGATCCTTTCCACTAGGATACTCAAGAGATAGAGTATTTCAATTCTAGTACTGAGGGTTCCTAAAATTCAATAAAATTGTGGAAGGCATTTAATAATTAAATTAATTAATCAAAATGTCAAAATTGGTAGTCAAGATAAAAGTTATAAATATCTAGATTTTATTTTTCTATAAAATAAAATTTTATACAACAATATATACTATAATAAATAGTGGAAAATATAACTGTCTTAACTAGCACCAATTTTCCTGATTTGTATAGTCACTTGTGCACAATATTACGATATAGGAAATTCAAGGTTCCCGTGTCACTATACATATTAAGCAAACCCAACAAGTGTGGGTGTAAAATTTCTTACATGATACTCACGTGTAAAGCATATTATAGTCATGTAATTATTCTATCATCAACATTTGATTTCATTTGTTTTCACTACAACAAAACATGAATGATATAACATGTAGTCTCATCTCCATGATATTTGCAAGGTGAATGTGGTGAAAGATATGAATAATGTGATGATTACGTTGGAAATTTGTAAATTGAAATATGTATCATAATATTTTGATGTATCCCTTTAAAAACTCATTTTCACCCATTTATTAGAGTATGTTTGAAAAAAATATACAGTAAATGCTCCATTACTTATAATGGAATGGTTTACTGACTAACGAAAATATCAAATATATATTATTATTTAGTTATGATTGTAAATCAATTGAAATACATAGAAAAAAGGCCAATGGAATGTATTTCTAAAATCACATTCAAAACATCCTTCTATTTAACTATGGTGTAAATAAATTAGAAGTAACTTTCATTGCATATCATGAAATAAAACTATGGATGTATAATTACAATTAATATAATTAAAGAACCAATTTATCTATTCTTCATCAGGTATATTCATTATTAAAATATATTCATGGGTATTAAGTATTTTATGCCTTTCACGTATATGTATTTAAGTATTATAACAAAGTGAATATAGGGATATTACATGAAGTAAGGTGTATTCTCTAAATAGTTGGGAAAGGGTGATTCTTAATTTAGCAGTGAGAAATACATTAAATCTATATTACTAAGTGAATGATTCTTGTAAAACTATAATTTTGTATAACACAACAAAATTCGCACATTTCTTTTGGACCTAAGGAGATGTTATTCAATGTTTTGGAAGGAATGTTATTTTTTGGTGTTGAATAATCAACCATATTTTTATTAATATATGAATGATAAGAAATGCATAATGAATATAAATGTAAGGCGAATTTACTGAATTGTGGAATGATACATCGTTGTCATGAAAAACATAAAATATACATCCCAAATATGACTAGAATGATATTTAGACTCAGGTAAGATAAAAACCATAGGTATTATCAATGTAAATACATAATTGTGGACAATGAAACTATAAAAAGTAAATGTCACCCATAATGTTTTGGGAATTAGTTCAATAAGTGATCATGAACTATTCCAATGGAAATATAGATGTGAACATACTTCATGTGATTCAATTAATTCATTAAGGGATGGTATATTCATGGTCATATGATATAAGTTGCTTCAGGATGACATGCTAAAAAGAATATAAACCAACAAATCATCGATCAATATAATATGACGAAGAGAAATTATGAAATGAAAATTTCTGTATCTACATCATGACATCAATGTTAATGAGGAGGGTCAAGGAAGGAGTATTACCTATTGACATTGATAACCAAAATTTCAAGTGGCACAATTCCTAAAAACACATTCTATGCACCCGAGTTATGATGTAAAGAATATCAATGTTACAACATGCAGAATCATTCATAAACTTTTATGGCATGTTTCAAAAATATTGTCCCTGTCATATAAACATATGCCAAATTTCATGAAAAATGGATATAAAATGAGTTATAGTGTGATGGAAATCCATTATGTCATAAAGAAATGTATGTGGATGAGAAAACTATTTTTTGATGTAAAAAACATTTATCTAGTAAAACAGAATTTGCATATAAAGTAATTAACCTAGTGGTTTCATAGGATACTGCATTAATCTCTATGATAATAAGTTGTAGTTAAGTGATATAATACATTACTATAAAAGGTTAAACGTCTCTATTTGAGTTGTTGTGAGAAATAAGGACTTGGTTTTAGTTAATTAAAATGATTCACAAGTAGTAGGAATAGGAATCGGTTCCACATATCATGTATAACATGAATGTTTTACAGACACATACTTCATAGGACAGTTAAAATCATAGTAATGTTTTTATATTCACCATAACCTGTGATCTGTTATTTTTTTATTATAATAATTCCATGAGGTATTATATTGAAATTAGATACGATTAATAAGATTAATTAAAATATTGAAATTTATTCCATGCATCAACGTGGAAAGAGGGTTATTATTTTGAATAATATGGTGGTTATTCAAATGAAAGTAAACATGGATGGTACAAGCATATCACAAATAATGATAGATTGGTCATACCATGTTTTTATACAAGAATACTTTAGAATTTTACATGTCATATCAAATTTCTATGATCTTTTTATTGGGCATTAGATCTCATGACCTCAAGTCATGGATGTTTTCTATATGAAGAAACCAGAAAGGGATGATCACATCATTGATTTCTTATAATTGTTTAAATTTACCTAAAGGATGTGCATGACTGAAGTAATAAAATATGTCTGTGAATATTCTTTTGGAATGAATGTTTTCCATGTCTCTACCAGCGGTAAGTGGGAGCACCACTTTTTTCCCAGTAAAATATGTTTGGCCACATATGTAAAATAAATATTGTTCTCACACATATTTAAGATAAGAATGAGAGAATCTACTATCTAGTGATTCAATTAAAGTAGAAACCTATGTTCTTGGGAACAAGATATACTACGGTAAAAGAAAAGTTATCTTGGACTTATCCAATAATTCTTATAATGGCATGGTATTGAAAAATAAAAACTGGAACAATTCAAGAGGGAATTGTTAGAAATTTCACATGACATAAATACCTACAATTAGATATATCTAAGACATATAATGAGATTAACGTGGTGATTTGGGTCATATATTCTTCAAAAATGAAAAAATAACACATTCCATGATATGTACAAAAATTTATACTGCCATGATATACTTTATAGTAGAAAAATATCAGTTATATTCTGAAGAGCTGTATGTGAGGCCATAAAAAGTATTTGATTGTACTTCTAAAAAAACACATTATATGTAAATAGTAAGAGGAGAACAAAGTATTTGAGTTATTTTGGGACACGAAATAGTATTCCCTAAATCCATGTGATCATATATCATAGTAATTCTAATTATTTGAGTGAAACAAGACCATTAAATCCATTGGTAGCCATACCAACAAATATCATGTACGTTGAAGCTCTTGATGTATATGAGAATCAGTTAACCACAAAGATTTTTTATAATTTATCATATCATAGCTTGTATGTACAGTATTATCATAATTTAAAATATGATATTATTAAAATACAAGATGTCATGTTATAAAATTTGAAAAATTGTTATACATAGGGATGATATCTCTTGATATGTTTTACTAAAGGAGGTGAGAGGGCGTGTAGAAAAATTTACATGTGGTGGAAACGTGGATGACCCAATAACTAAAGTTGTGACTCAGCAGAAACATGACCTTAATAATTTGGGATCTAAATAGTTTGTTTATCAAGTTGTATATAGTGTAAGTGAGAGTGTTGTAAAAGTGGGTTCCCTATACCCTACTTTATCAGTACTTGTGATTATCATACTGTGTACACAATTGTATATACATGATTTATTCATACAATTATAGTGTAGATATTTTTGAATACACTATCTAATTTTAATGTTTATTGATTAATTGTCTTATCAAAAGGTTATAGAAGATCTTAGTGTATAATAAGAACATTGAGATACTAGGAAATTAATCATAAAAATGTCATAAGGTCTAGACACATCATACAAACTAGACATAGTAGATGTTTTCCTAGCAGGTGTTGGGGGATAACATGCATCAATTCTTCTTCTCATGAAGTTCACACATGTTGATATCTTGTAATGAGACAACGAGAAAAAACCTTCCAATAGGACCACCACATGTTTTGGGTGTAATTGGATGTTCATATCTATGGAATTGGGAAATATTATATTGACTTGAGATCATTTCTATTGTGTTCCATTTGATCGTGTACTTTGATGCATGGAAAATAACCATGGTAACAGAATCATTATGAGGTAGCTTGTGTTGGGTGCTTCATAATTATTGTGGCATTGGTTGAATGGTCAAAAATGGATTTGTAACTTATATGTTAATGGAGTAATATATCATGGTCTTGATTGATTAGGATAATTGAACCTTCATAAATCTATTTCCGTGGTAGTTGAGGGTAAATCTGTCTAGATATATCAATAAATAATAAATAACTAAAATGATGTGGGGAAGACTGTGCATCCTATTTATGAGATATTAAAGACAAATAGATTATATTACTCAGTGCATGGTCATAGTTTGGTAGTAAGTTCTAAGATTATCCTCATCTCTTTAGGGGCCATGATGGGTTTCTAGATCCCACTCTTGGTCTGGGAATAATATTCACTACTATTGAGATATAGTCTTAGAGGGTCACACACAATAGAATATTCAAATTTTATCCCTATATTAGTGAATAAGAGTTTTGGACATGGTGGGCCCCAACACAATGGACTATGTTTTTTCAAGGATATACGGTCTCCCAAAAAATAAATAAATTCATTTTATTCAATTGAATAATAATTAGTATTGAATTTATTTATGATTATATATATTATCTGAATGAATCAAAGTATAAAATATTCAAGGTTCTTTTAAACATTTTTTGGAACATTGAGTCAACTTAATTGATATAATTTTATCATATAAAATATTTATTATATTACAAGATGGTGATAAATATTTAAATGATATTTGTTTTTTGGTACTATTGTCATAATCTATCATTTACTTAGTGAGAAATAAAAATTAGTGGTTGAGGAGTTTAATTTGGATATTTATTGATTAACTATATATAGACAAGAGAGATCTCATGAAAATAAATATTAATTGTTGAATGACGAGATCTTATATCTCTTTTATCTTTCCATCTTCCTAGAGAGAGATTCAATAGTTCCAAGCACTTGATCGTGGAACATCAATACAGACTAGTAGAACATAGAAATTGTGATTGTTAGGAAGACAAAGGAGCCACCATAACTCAATTCTAGGACTAATATATTGTTGATCAATATTCCAATATGCTTTCAAAGTGTGTGCGGATGATCTATATGAATTTCAATTCGTATTCATTGAGCAGTGATTGTTGGTGATGAGCATACATTGAGCACTACTTCAGATCTAACATTGTATTTATGGTTTTTTATTTTGTACATAGAATTACTAACCTCTGATCCTCATGCTTATACCTAGAATCACTTTACTAATGTGACAAAATCATGTAGATCTTCTATGCAAATTTTTTAAAATGCTTAGTTTTGAGGCATCTACAATGTGATTGGTACCTTCACTTCTTTGTATTCACATACTACATGCAGGCATGATTTTACATCTTCTCATTCGTGAAAATACGTATGTTCCCACAATTTAACTTTCACTTCCTTTCATGCTTGCATGTTCATAATTATGAAAGTACCTTCATTCAAGTATATTTAATGGTATCTTCCTTACCAAACAATATTGGATGTGATGCCTCAAGTCAATATATGTAAAGGTATAATGCACACACAATTGTCTTGTCATAAGGATAGTAAAAAAACAATGATATTAAAATTCATCATGTAAGTGGGTGTGTTTCATGGATATAGTTCCTAACAAATTACTTTGTGTGTTTTTTTTCACAAATCAATTAATCATGTTGATTATCCTCTTCATAATACATGAAAAATTAGTATATTATCTTTCCTTCATCAAATACGTGTTTCATGGTGCATTGTTTTTCTATGAAAAATGAGAGCCTCTCAAATATCACATCACCCCTCTAATATAAATGCATCAGTTTATATAGGTGACTTCCCGAACATTATCAACATTTTATACTACATTAGTTCTTTAATTATTAAGACATGTTAAGGATTTAATATCACCAAATTATTTCAATTATTTATAAAATAATAACATACTAAATATATAGAGTACCATCTTAATTGAGCTCATCTTTTCTCATCCTAGACTCAAACACATGCTCCTTGTTTAACGTTTTCAAACTCATCCTTTTATAGAAAATGAACTCGAAGCCTTTATCAAAACTTTTTTAATCGGTAGTGGTACATTCATTCAATAAAAATATGAATTAAATATTTTAATTTCATGAATGTAAATTCATCAACTTCTTCATGAAATTTAGATTGTGAAATAGTACCAAGTTCAAAATTATCATGGATGTTCGTTACATGAATAATTTGGTTAAATAAAAATACTCTTATCAGAATCAAGGAAGAGGGTGAAGACTTCCTTAACTAGATGGTCTTGATGTTCCAAATATGATATACATTATATGTATGCATCTTTTTTAAGTGTATACACAATAAACAAATCACACTATCACACAATTATTATCTAATAATTTATCACTATATTATTAATCAATTAATTCCTATTATCCATCTTGGTCAGCATCGGGGACAGAACCTAGATAAAAAATGAAAAAAAGGATTACATGGTCCACATAGTCTCTTATTGACCACTTGAACTAGTCCCTACTCTCTTTTTACACCCCCTATAGTCCCTATACAAACCATTATACAACCCATCACCTTTATGCAGTCACTCCGTACTCTTCACAAGCCACTATGTGATAGACTTGTGGATAATATACCATATGGTTGAATCCTAGGGTGCCACAGGTGTGGTTGATAAGGACCGTTGGACGGCTTATTGTTGGCCCACATGTTGGGACAATTTCTTTTATAAACGGGTTTAAAAAAATACTCATGAAATTCCAAAAAAATACTCAACAAAAACATCAAGAAAAATATGTCTTATTTTTCTGGCCTTCACAATATCTCTTGTTCATCTTTATTTCCTCATACCAAAATTTTTTTTAATGATCTTCAATAAAACAACTCATGTAATAATAATTTTTTGGATTATATAAAATCTTATTATTCTCTAAACATTTTTATAAATAATGGGAAAAATTCTTAGCACATGTATTTTCCCTTTAATATTAGATTCAACAATCATAAAATTATATATATAATTATCCAATAATAACATCTAATTCTATAATGTGACTCCAAAAAAATTATCCAAGAATCACCAATTCATAATTTAAACTAACCAATCATATATTGACACATTATTGACAACATATGGAATATGTTTCCCCACACAAATCAAAACTGTCCCAATCTCATGAATGAATTTCGTTGGGAAACAAGTCATAGAACACATCAAATATAAAGTTCATCTACTCGCCTAATTATAGGATATAATCATGATTGTGAGAGAAATATATATCCTCGTGTAATATCAATGTCATATTGATCATGAATTAATTGATATAAACTGAAATCCCCATATTTAAATTTACTTTATATGAATTCACCCATCTTTGAATGGTCTCTTCAAACTCATCCTTTTTATTTTTTGTAAACATGTTAACAACACATGATATATTCACGTAAAATTTTGTTACCAAAACCTTATCATCCACCAAATTTAGAATAATTATCAACTCTTATACCCATTTATGATCACCTAGGAAAGAAACATGTTCCCCCTCTATTTATAAGAAGATAACCTTTATGTATTATCGATCATTTTTAACAAATGCATTGGAATGAAATAGGAAAACTTTCCATGAAAAAATATTGTACTTGTGGAAAATAATGAATCTAAAAAAACACTATCAAGTGATGGAATACATCCTTTTTAAAATAATTTTTAATGGTACTCATGAAATTATTTTATTTTGAAACTTATTACAATGAATCTAACTATGCTCCGCCTTTTCTATAATGAATTGGTCCTTCATTTAAAAATTCATTAACCTCAAATATTGAACTAGATTATTTGATATATTTAATTATAAATAATTATCACACTTAATAACCGATGGGTATGAAACATTAACCCTCATGTCTTATAGTCATTATTTCATCCATATTATTTTAGTTATAGATTATAAAACCATTATGAACCCAATATTTATTGAGATAAGAGTGAAAAATTATGCTTCTTGGAGATCAATGAATTATATATTCTTTTAAGAATGAAATAACATATAAAAGTATACTTTTAATCTCCAACATCTCCTACCCAATTTTCATCACTATAGACATTAATTTGTAATGATGTGTTTTTTTAATACATCATGACACAATAAAAAGTTATTTTTATGCAGTAGGGTATATTGTTTTCTATAATTAGATGAAACTCCTTTGGTTTTACTGGGAATTAAAAATAGTAATTGTAAATACAATATCCAATACTAATTCCAAAAAATTGATTAGACTACCAATGAGCCTTTATAAATCTAGTTTATTCACACACATTACTTTTTTATCTTAGGAAAGCCTAATACCAATTACATAGAAGTAGAAACATACCTTGATTATCCCCATAATTTTTTAAGTAACTCATGAGTATACATTCTATGTGAGAGAAAGATAATATTGTCTACAATATGGCTTGAGAATCTAGGAATAAATTCTTCTCACTAATCATTGAAATTTTAAAAAACTCTTAATTTGGGTAGAAAAATAATCATAAGTACCTTTTTAATATCTAGAAAAAATCATTACATCAACATAAAAATTACAATGAGTGATTTCATGTCATATTCCATGATAAAAATATTTTAATCAACTTATAAATTGATTATTTAGATTCTATTGGATAAGTTGTGCATCTTATAATAACATGTTCAGGGAACTTGTTGAGCCTATATAGTTCCTTATTTATCTTTCACACTCATGAACTGTCAACATTACAGTTAAAACCGCTTTACTATTCAATGTAGACCTCCTGAACAAGTACCCAATTTAGGAATGTTGAATTAAAATATATTTGGAATACCTTTTATTTTCATTGAACGAAAATAAAAAAAATGATTCAAATATTTTAAATCCTTATGACTAAATCAACATTCAAATTAAACTTAATTACATGAATTTTAGAGTATCCTTTTTAAACAAGATGATATTTTTTGCATTTTACTTCACCTTTCTCATGTATCTTATTTAAAAATAACCACGTTTTCTAAATCATATATTTTTATTTGTTATGTGACACAAATTTCTGGATGTAATTATTCTATATTTTTTACACCTCTTATTTTATCATTGAAAACAAATTCTAATGTTGGAGTGGTTTATCAGTACCCCTAGATAAACCTGTGAAATAAAGATGGTGTGATTGTAACATCTCAATATTATTAAGGTTTTCACCTCCCTTGAACATTCCACTTGAATTTTTTTAGGCTCAAAATGTTTTATCTCTTTGGAAGCTATAATCTTCTCAAACCAAGCCTTCACCATTTCTATGAGTCTTATAATAAACCTGGGTTTTGTGAAAATATGACAATTATTTTAGAACACTCGTTTGTTTTCTAAAATTTTATCTTTTAGTGTAAACATCAGTAGAAAATGATGTTAGTGAAGGATTCTGATTTTCAAACCCAATCACATAAAATCTATTGAGATAATTTCTGAGATTCTTATTGTAGAATAAATAAATTCTTCTACAGGGTGTATACCTATGAAATATACCATATCGGGATCTCCCAATAATGATTCCAAAATGGTAGACTATAATATTGATAAATAATATGATATTAAAAAAATATAATGACATTAATGAATATTTTCAACACACAATATATGTAATATATTAAATTAATTCAGTTAGAATAGGCCCTAATTTTTAATATAGATAGTCATGGTTATATCTGGTTTGTAAATATATTTTTATGGTCAATGATCAAAAAAACTTTTATTACCATTTACACCTTTATGTAAATCTTTCCCCCTATAAATATATTTTATTAGGGTGTGTATAAAGTTATATATTCTTGTCTTATCCCATGAATCTCAAGATATGATTCAAACACTTCATTCTTATATTCATATCCATTATCAGATCAAAAATTTTTAATGAAATATGTTGTTTGATTCCATGTTATCCTCAAAAAATATTTATTTTCTTGAAGTGTTTGTGATTTTAATGAGATAATGTAGATATATGTTAAATAAGTGAATTTATCAAAAAATTTCAAGAAATACGCTCTTCATTGGTTGAATTTATGATCATTGCACATCATATTATACCAACCCAAGAGGTATGTTCAATTTCATTTCAACATAGTTATGACACTTATTTACCACATTTCCCCCATGACATGTCACACATATATAGAGTCCTTCACATAATATCTTTCAGAATATTTATCCCCAGACTATTCTTGATAATCATAACAAAATTTTTTCTAAAAAAATGTCCATGTAATGTATGAAACAAACAGTTTTCCTCCATTATTATCTGGAACAAGAATATTGAAGAACGTAAATAAATTACCATTTTTATATTTCTAGTTTCTCATAATAATTAAATCCATTAAAATATTTATGAAAAACGCAACTTATAAAAGATAAAATCATCCCCATTATCACAAAGTAGAGAATCACTAAAACAGCTATTCCTCAACCTGTTGATTTTTTTTGGATTTATTCTTATAAATCATTATATATCCAACTACTTGCACGTTAAGTGTTCTATAATACCCAAAAGTGATAGATCCCCCATAATACTATTGTTTATATATCTATATATTTTTATTTTCAGTCATATTTTATGGGATAAAACTATCAATTATCTATTGATACTCTCAATTTACATCATTCTAATAAACCTTGACCACCATTTAATGATCTTGATTATTCGCCCTATTAAAAATGATGGAAAATTCCTTTTATTTTAGCCACTCTAGTAGTATGGTAAAACATTATTTGAAGGTTTATCTAGAAAAATTATACCTACCAATATTCTCAATATTATAATAAAATTAATTTCATTATTATACATTCTCTTTTGTGGTTTATCTTAATTGGCTATTTGCAATTCCATATTTATCCCCCCTCAATTCACCATATCTCATCAATTGAGAATGTGAGATATTATACATGAATAGAAATTCTATAGTTCTATGGAATATGTAACACAAACAGATTCCTTCAATGTGAAATATTTTTAAATACAAAATAGATTTTTTAAAATATATTAATTATGTTTCTTTTTGTATTGATATCCAATACCATTTTTTATTCTTCTCTTTCTTAGGTTCTTTATAAATTACCTTGATGTTTCCCATAGGATTATTTTTTGTATTATACTCTCTATAACCCTATTTCTATTTATTATTATCAAAACTTATTTTATAAATGGGTGAATTATCCTTTTTAGCGTAGTCAATCACCTTGTTATTTCCCTTTTAACCGAATACACCACCATAATTGGAAGAACATGTGCCCAATTTGTTTTATTATTCCATATAAAAATAACTGAGCTAAATTTTAATATTATCATAATTCTTCAATATTTTAGAACGCTCACCAACCCCGATCATTGAATTTTGGAACTTGATATATTTTGTTTACTCATTGAATTTTTAATATTTTACATTTATTGCCTAAACAAGAATATCTACTCATTATTTTCAATAATATTCGTAGTTATATCATTTATCAGATGATGGTGATGGTGTAATATATTTGTTTTCAATATTGAATAGAATAATCAATGAGAATGTAGAATTATAAGAAAATTACTAAGAATTCTCCAAAATAATACCATTATAAGAACTAATTCAGGTAGGAAAAACAAATGTATGTAGGAGATTTATAGATGAAATCATCATCAGAAGAATATGTAATAATGAAAATTATAATTTGAGATAGTTCATTATTAATTTTCAATTCATCTAACATTATAATTACTAAATAGTTATCATCGTTTAATCTTGAAGTCTCTCGTCAGAGATAGTATGTATGAAGTTCATGTTATAACGTGATGAAGTCAAAAACTATAAAAATTTTAGAGTTAAAATGTTAATGATGTTCCTCTATGATGATTGGTCTCTTATGTAACCTTAATCAGATACAAAATGATTTCATGAAAGATTGATTTAATGGAAATATAATTATGATGTATATTGGATAGAAGATAGATTTTAAATTCTATAATATAGAGGAAACCCATATAAAGAACATAATGAGAAAAATATAAAAAGTAGTTTTGATAGGATAAATATGATTTTTTACTAAATAGAGATATTTGGAGTTCTATCTGATAGAAAGATAGATGGGTTTATACAGGAAAACCAACCTCGATGTCACCCAAAATAGAATTGTAACAACCTTAGATGAATATGTATAATGGTTTCTAGATAAAAATTTGAAAGATGAGTATGTTTTATCTGAGGGAGACGTAATTAGTATATCAGATAGTATTTCTAAGCATCCATACAATAGGGAAAACCATTTCTTTTTTATGAACATTTGATGATGTGTGGCTAGACTAAAATTTAAAGGATGATTATATAGATTATGACTGGGGATATAATAACATTCATGTATATTGAATTTTTATAAAGAACCCTAGATTATATTTAGTAGAAAAATATTTTCGGATGGAGGAGGGATTGTGATTATACCAGATAAAAATTCACGAATTCATGTAATGGATGGAGTTTTATACCATTGGATGTAGAATAATGGATTCATTACACAAAGAAATGGGAATTCATTGACAAATATTTCTTTGTATTTTTACACTTCACACATGATATAATTAGATTAATGATATTAGAGTGAGGGTATTAATATAAATTATCACTAGATGTGGTGTTTCTAGAAGGAATAATTATATTAATGAGTACCAAATGGAGAAATCGTAATTTTACTAGGCCGAGTTGATTAGAAAAATAGGATCAGACATACATTTACAAAGATCACGTGACATAGATACAAAGAGGTTAATAATTTTTATATAAATTAACTCATTTTTATAAATATAATATGGATATTATTAAAAAAATATTCATTAAGTAATGTCATTTATTCATAATATGATAGGTGTTATTTTTTACGATAGTCAATGCTGCACATTTTGGGATATCTGGATATGTAAAAATATTAATAATTTGGTAAAGAGTTTAATGGTATTCAACTAGGAAATTGATTTTGTTGGAATTTCAAATTCAAAACCTACACTTAACTAAATATATCATTGAGATATTTCTTAAATAAATATAGGAATAAATACTTTGATTTTGTGATGATCGTATTTGAAAGAAAGAGTTATTACTAAAATTTCAATGTGAACATCAAACCATGTAAATACTTAGTCTAAGAAAGATAATTAAACTACAATGTTCTAGATGAATATGTTTTTCATAGATAGGAACTAAAAAAATGTGTACTATATAGATTCACACAATATATAGAGTACCAAATAGAGGCTCATTAGATAATGTTTCATTAAACATAAGGACAAAAAGATCTTTTACTAACAAACTAAAGAGAACTGGATACAAAAAATAGGAAAAATAAGAAATAAGTAGACTGATCCCTATAGAATGCATTAAATTTAATCTGATTTGATAAATAATTTAAATTTATACACATTAAATCTACTCAATTTGAATCATCAAAAGAAGATAAGAAAAGAATATTTATTGAAGTTTATAAGGAATGATTTACCTTATGAAAACCTTATTCTAAAATATGTAAGATTATAAATTCATAAGAACAATAATATTTTATAAGATATTTAAAAAGGTATCCCATTTTTGTTATGAATATGTTATATCTAAATCCATTATTTATATTGTAGGTTATAGTACTAGTAAAAAGAGAGTGAGGAATTGTGAGAAACCTACCACTTCTAAGAAGGTGGTTGTAATAAAAAAAGGAATCTATACGATGTGTGAATTAGTAAAGTAAATATCCCAATGATAAGGTTTCAAAATAATTCACTATTATCCAAAACAATACATAATGGAAGTATCCTAGGCTTATTAGTCACTGTTGGTGTTGACGAATGTCAGAACACATTTCTATCTATTATTTCCACAATATGGAAAGGAATGAAGAACATAAAATTAAAAAATTGGGTGAAAAGTAAATGAAAAAAGGAGGTCAGATAACTATACACAACTTTCCTATAATAATAAAAATTTTCTATGATATAATATATTTAAATATAATGTTTTTGGGATGTTATGGAAGATGTGGCCATGGTGAGTGATGATATAATTATACCATGTAAAAATAAAAAAACTAATGGAAGTCGCCAACAATATCCAATAGAATGTGAAATGAATATTTTATATATGTCTACTTTTGGATGAAGAAAAATATCAGTAAAAAAGGAGGGTTCACCCAATTCGAATGTTTCAGAAGATATCACACCGAAAAAAGATGCTACATACATGTAAGAAAATGACCCTACATAGAAAATCATACAGGAATCATGAAAGATTTATTTTATAAAAAAGTTTAACTTCACAAGATATTACCTCAAAAAAAAATTTTTAACTAGATGTTTGGAAGTATAGTGGAAGGTGTATATTGGTCGGTCACACTCTTAGGAAACGAATGTCAACATTTCCATGATTAGAAGATTCAATAAATAAAAATATATAATATTAATAAATAATCAATATTTCAATGAAATCTCAAAATAATAAATTTGATCATATTTAAAAGGTTTTCAAGCTTGTTTTGAAAAGATTGTTTGTGGAAGAAAGGAAATTAGAAGCATAATAAAAAAATAAATTATTATTTTTAAATAATGTTAATAAGAAACCACCACAAAGTGGTAAGAGAAAAATTTAGGGGAATAAATACGTTCATCCTTCAAAGAATAATTATTAGAAAAATAATTATTAAGACAATGAGAATAATGAAGTTAAAGAGAATATGTTTTTAGGGAACTTTCACATCCAAGTTTCTCTATCAGATGTGTAAATAGATGAACCACCATATTCCCTTATCTATTTTGATGAACCTACATTTAGAAGGAAATTGGAGGTCACGATATTCTGGGGGATCTATAAAGTAATAAAAAAATAGTTATTTCGAAATCATTATTAGTTGAAGTACATTGTTATTCTAGTCAACCATGGTGTTCCATAGTTGGATTCAAAAAATCATGTGTGTTAATGAAAATTACCTGGATTAATAATGTATGGATGATGAAGTAAAGTTCCATGTAACAATGATATAGATAATTTATGTTGTGATCATCACTAAGGTATATTTCTTGTAATCTCCCAATAATTATATGAAAATTTATTTTTACATGCAAAGTGTAAAATTGATATTTGGATGAAAATGAAAGATTAATTTTACAAAGGGATGAAACATTATCAATTTTATTCTTGAATGTTTTTTTCATTTAGATGAGATGGGTTCATGAAATAATGTTGAATAAAAATTGTTTTTCCTTATCCCTAATAAATACTTTATAATGTTTTCATCCCTTGGTGTTTTTAAAGAAGAATTTAATTTCTATGTTTTCACCCTTCTTTTCAACATCATCCATGGATCACATAGATTTAAATTAAGATCATGTATGGTTTACATATTTAATTATTGGGAATCCATCGCTCTATTGAGGGGTTTATTGTTGATATTTGGTTTAATAGAAGGAATAATAGAAGAAGAAAGGTTGTGAATAATGTTCTCCCTCACACCAATATATCATTTAATGATGAATTATATTTAGATCATTAAGGTTGGAAAAAGTATTAATTTATTTAAGGTTCTCAGAGGAAGGAAAAATTAAATATATTTTGAATAATGGGATAAGAATCCTAATGTTTCTAAAGTTAATTTCACATTGATAGAAAATATAAATATGTATAATGTAGCACCTATCAGATGATGATGATGATGGTATATTATATTTATTTTTAAAAGTTTATATAAATTTCAATGAGTAAGTTTATGTATAAAAATATACATTAAGATTATCCAAAATACATCCACTATAAGACCATATTTTGGAAGGATAGACCAATGGAATAGGGATCTATATAGATGAAAAATGTTAAAAGATGATGTTTTAGAAAAAAATCAAAATTTTTGGAATATTTATTTATAATGCAAGATGTTTCTAACATCAGGATTTATAAAATGTTCTGATGGTCCATGAATGATTCATTTAGATATAGACAATATGTATAATGTTTTAGTTATAATGCAGTGATGTTGAGTACAATTCAATGTACAATGTTATGAAGTTGAAAATTTGTTGATATGAAGAATGGTCTCTAAAATTATCTTTACTTGACATATAATTGTCTGATGAGGTAATGATGTGAAAAAATTAAGAAGCATGAATTATATTGGGAGAATAAAGGATTTCTAGTTCCCTCTGAGTGAGGAAACCCCAAAAGACCACCTGATAGATAAATATATAAAGATATATCCAAAGGAGACTTTTGAAGTTGTATCGAACAAAGATAAATGATGTTCTACAAGATAGAAAGGTAGATAAAGCACTACTGTACATTAAATCTCAATGTAAGCATACATATACATTCATTTACATTGGATGGATAAATATCAAGGTTTCTGAATGAATGTTTGAGAGACAAGGATTTTTTATAGGATGTAAATATTTGAAGACGATAAAATAGATATTATAAAGATACATTTTATAGAGAAATAAATTTTTCATTGGATGAATGTTTTAATAAGTTCAACCAGACATACTACATAGGGATCATAAAAAAATGGGAACTAGATAGAGAATATCATTCTCACTATATGATCATCTATGAAAAACAGTAGATAGAGTTCAATAGACAAAGATGATTAGATGAATGAAGGATTGTGAGTATACCAGAAAAACATTCATGAATCCCATAGATAGAGAATGTATTATATCCTAGGATGTATAATTATGAGTAATTCACTGATGAATTCATAGGTAATTGATAGAGTTTTTATCATTTTTGTAAACTCAAAGAATTATCTCATTAGAAAAAGGATAACAGATAGATGGGATCAAGAAAAAGTAACAGTAGATATATAATTTTTAGAAGGAAGAATAAAATTGAATAATACTATATATGTAAATTCTGATTATACTAAACTGAATCAATTAAACAAGTAGGATCAAATAAAAATTAATGAATATCACAAGATGAAGGTATGAAGAGCTTAAGAAAAAGATTATAAAGATAATTAATATGTAGAAGTTGATATTAATGTTCAATGGGTAAAAAATCAAGATGTAACAACTTTAATCCACACAATTATATGTGGACGGTTTGAAGACTTTTTATTCCAAGTATTGTGGGAGCTCTAACGAAGTCAAAATACCAATATCATAATAATTATTTTTAAGTTATTAAATTAAAATGATATGATGGATCTATTTAAAAATTAAATCCCATGTGTTCCCTATATATTTTAGAGATATTATTCATATATAATAAGGGGAATTAAAGTTTATAATACATGATGATCGTTTTTGAAAGAATGTGTTATTATTTTGAGTTTATAATGATCATCCAACCATGAGACTACTTGGTTGAAGAATGGGAACTAGAACATAGAGTGAAAGATGAATAATTTCTAAAAATATGGGAATTAGATAGTGGAATAATATACATAAAAAACAGGATAGACACATAACACATAGAAGTATTAACAGAATAATTTCTAATGGATGATGGGGTAGGATATGTTTTATTCCATATAGATATGTTCCAGACAAACCAGTCTTCTAATGTGAGAGCATTAGAAGAAGAATCTACAAGATATAGGATTGACCGATGTCCTTGTATTGTGTATATTAAAATCTAGGGTTAATCAAAGTTTCATTCATGAGGGAATACATGAGTAACTTGTAAAGAATATTGTTTTTAGTATAAAAAACACCAACATTCCTATCAGTAGATAAGAAGAACATTTTAGAAGATAGATTAACTATTTTAAGGGTGATTCCATCATATACCACATGTAAACATGAATTCATATATTTTTGGAATAATCCATGACTCAATGGGACTCAACATGGAATGGGGTATATTCTCACATTGAGGCTAAACCTTATAAAACCCCAATGTGATGTTTAATTTATATAATCGTATTAATAAAATAAACTGTTGTGTGGGTGATTTTCTAAATATCTATAAATCCAAACTAATAATTGAGGACTAATCTACTTAAAATAGGTAAGATATTATGTTAAATATTATTACTATATTTTGTTCACACATGATTGACCCCCTAGTGTGACTACATGATTCTGTAGAACTCTCAGTAGTGGTAATCTCAAAAATGATTTATCTTTTTTTAAAATATTTATTGATATTTTCCATCTTTCAGTTGAAATCAATCTCTATATCCATTGTGTATTTATATTTTGGATTATCAAGGGGTTTTCTTATTGAATTATTATTCATGTTTGATGATTTATGTTCTCTTTGGATTCATATATTATCTTTCAACAACACCATGTTATCTCCCTATGTTGAAACTCTTTTGGTGTCCCAATGTTTTTCTTAATTTCTCGCTTTTAATTGTTAAATAGTTGAAGAATATTTATAATGTTATTATTTTTATATGAAATATATTTTCCCAATCCATAGGTTATCTTGTTATTTTTAACCTTTCTCATCATATGATATGAAATCGAGTTATTAGAAAATAGTTTTCTTCTCTATTGTTTTATTTTCTTCCTTTGATCTTCAAGATTATCCTTCCAGTGTGAAAATTTTCCATCTTGTTTCCCCTAGATGAATGTATGGGTATTTATTTCATCTCTTATTCTTCTTACATCGTATAAAATCCTACAAATCTATTTCCAATATTTCCATAATTCAATCCTATAAATAGTATATCACCTATGTATTTACTCTTGCCTCAATGCATATATTTTGAGAACAAAGTTATAAAAACATTAAAACCCCTGAAAAAATCATTAACAAGAGTTTAATATTAAATATTTTTATATCAGTAAACATGATTTGATCCTTTAAAATCATTAAATTCAATATATTTTTTTTCTTTTTTTCTTAATTCTATTCTTATTATTGACTCACAAGAGATCAAGTCATTATTGGGTTAATCGATGGTCCACTCATACAATTAATGATACTCATTGGATGATATATTTTTATCAATGTTAGATAGATTAATTATAATTTATTTTTTTATTAAAATAAATTCATTATAAATTTCACAATATATTTGAATAAAGCCTACATTTTATTCACCCAAATGGACTATTTATCAACCAATTCATCACCTTTCATTCAAATATTTTTTAACAGCTCCTAGTAGGTTTATAACCAAGTGAATTTTATATTATTGTAACCTTTATGGATTTAATGTATGTTTATATATATTATTTATTTCTTCATTCAACTAATTTTTTCAACCCATTATCTAAGAGTGATGAAAGTAATGTGTTACACGCTCTCCCATTAACTTCGATAATATTATTATCATATAAGGTGTAGGACATTATAGATTTGATAAGATGAAAACAATTATAACTGTTGTTAGGAACATCTAGGCTATGTGATATATAATACAATACCATTATATATATCGATATATTGAATCCCCTTCCATCAATTTTATGAACTCCCTTGTTGTTGATCTTATCTCATTGATCAAATTTATAAGTAATTGAAAGAAAACATATATCTTTAGGATTTATACAAGTAAACTTTTAAATAAATATCATATACCAATTGAAAGGTATTATATGAACAAATAAATGATAATAACATTTAATTATGTTTTTCATGATACCATTTGAATGGTTGTTGAGAGAGTATACCACCACAGGGGGGGGGGTTGAAATAGTGGTTACTAAAAACAGAAACTATAAAACTATGTTATCCTCCTCAAAATTTCATAAATATAGATCTCATTAGTGAATATTTAATCATGAGACCTTGGGAGTGAAAGAACACACATGGTAAAAATTGTTTCTATAAGGTTAGGT
Organism: Viscum album; assembly: GCA_963277665.1. Taxonomy (NCBI): domain Eukaryota; kingdom Viridiplantae; phylum Streptophyta; class Magnoliopsida; order Santalales; family Viscaceae; genus Viscum; species Viscum album. The sequence continues at coordinate 1,347,801,988 of OY728153.1, read as the reverse complement.
GACAATTATTATTAGTGGTGTAATCATTGGGGTGAATCATTTGTGATCCCAATACACATGTTCAAATATATTACCAAATGAAAAATGGAATGGAGTTAGAGTATTTTCATGAACTCTAATTACATAATGATAATTGATATGTAAAAATGTGATAAATCATTTTCTCCCATACATCAGGTGGCTTCATCATTTTGAATAGGTGTGAACGCTTGTATTTCACCCTAATAACCATCTAAATCTTCATTATAATACCGGATGAATCTCTCTAAGGATCATTTTAAATCATAAAGAATCACATATCTAGGTATTTAACTACATATTAAAATATCTAAAAATCATTATAGTGTGATGAATACATCTTTGGAGAGAAAATATTTTATAATGATATGGAATATTAAATCCAAACTTTCAGGGAGTTGATCTCAATATCCTTGCCTTCATTTATATTGTGACAAATATATTTAGTTTTCTAGGACCATAAATCCATATATATATTGTATAAAGACTAATTAAAACTTGGAATATGTGATTTGGTGTGTCATACATCTTATATATTAAACTTTTAATTCATAAAAACATTATTACATAGTCTTTAGAGATTTGGTTATATATATTCCATTGAGACAATATTATCATTACTACACTATACGACATTAACCATAGGTTCAATGTATTATACTCATAACTCCCAAACTGGGGTCACACATAATTCTTTTTTATTGGTCTTCTAAGAACATGTGACTCCAAAATAATTTATCAATGACTCCTTGTAGTAAAAACATTATACATGTATAATAGATCTCCTCATGTTTGATTGATTCCATTCTCACACTAGATCAACACCTTGGAATATGATTATCATGTAAAATTTACTCATTCTACTATCAATATCATTATGATATGATAAAAAGAGATATATTGTGATTCATTATCATATAATAATAACTCACAACAATCTGTTATAAGATAAGAAACAATTGTATCTCAAATGATACAAAATCAAACATGCTACAATGTGATCACAATAATTCACATCGTTGTTTTTTCCTATGAAAAGAATATTTCTGCATTTATGAAATACTACTAAAGATATTAAACCCCACCTATTATAATTTTCCCAAAGATAAAAACATGGAACTATCCCAATATTAGTAATAAATTTACACAAGGAACAATCCATAATCTACCTCAAGTAAAAAGGGGTTTTAAAAACCTCATCTTAGTCTAGAATTATGACTTTGATGGAAATCTATTTCTCAATGTAATATTAATTATATATCGACCATGTCATAATTTATATTAAATCGGCCCGTTTTTTTCAATTAAATTCATGAGTATTTAATAATCTCTTAATAAGATCCTCGGTAGACAGTTTTATAATAAATCAATATGTGACAAATATTAAATTTCCATGTAATGATATCCCCAAATGTGGTAACCAAAACACATAATATTTTTATTTTTATCCCCATATTTATAAAAAAAATCAATAAATATAAATATAACGCAATTCATGAAAATATTTAGAACACAATATAATCAATATATGGTAAACTGATTTAAATAACCACAAGTCCATTTGATAAAAAGATAATATTTTTTTAGGATATTTTATTTGTTTTATAATAATACTTTAAACATAATAAAAATGTGGATTACAAAAAATCATGTATGTTATAACACTTTATGTGTAATGGCCTAGATTTTCCAAAAACCATCCATTGTAATTTCGTGGGTGTTGAATAATTCCTTATTTTTTATAGAATTTTCTATATTATGGGGAAGGATTAAGTATTTGGAAATATATTTATTTTTTATTTTTTGGGGTTAGGTTTATTTTTGGATATGTATACAATTATTTATTTAAATTTTTTTGTACTAAATATGAAATTTATTTATTATATATTTATGTTGAAAAATATTAACTCATAATATTATATTATACATGAATATAAGATAATAATATGTACATGTTTAAAAAATATTCTTTATTTAATAAAGAACCTTACATTTTGAAAAAGTAATATATATGTTTTTGAAAAAGTCAAAAACCACAGTAATTAAATAAATTAATATTTTCAATGAGATTAAAATATCACATAACATTTTTTTATAAATTGTTAAAACGTCTGAAATTATAATATATTACACATTATAGAAAAAGGTTATTTATTAGTTTTTGAAAAATTCAAAAATCATACGTATTTATAAAATTATCTTGTTTAATAATATTATATTACGTATTATATTTATATTATCTATATTAAATAAATATATATTACATATTTCCCTTTCATTTTTGAAAATAATTTATTTTGAGAATTCTCAGGGATCAGATTACACAATTTTAAAGGGAGTTTATTAATTAATACAAAATACGGAATGTGGATTAAACAGTGAATGTGAATACTCATTTCACCCATTTTTATTTTATCATAATTATAAGAATTAATTAATTGGATGACCAGGACATGGATTTTTCATTTGTTACTATTAAATATATCACCCAATATAGTGTAACCTATCTCCCTTCACTATGTGTGTAGTGAATCCCTTCAATTTGGGTTTTAAATGATTGAAAATTTTTTGTTTTAAAAATGATGTTTAGAAATATAATATTTAATATAATCCCACATATATTAATAATAAATTATATGTTTTATTTTTCTTAAAGGAAGTTACCGTGGACAATTTCCAGGCAGTATAGTTCAAGTATCCACAAATATGTTTCAAAAAATTAATAAAACCCATTCCCCCACTGACCCATATCATTTTTCTCAAAATCTTACTATATGGGACTCTCCGTTGTGTTTTTAGGTGATTTAGAACAATCATAGCATCAAATAGTAATTTTTAATCTGGGACACTAACCATTGAATTTTCTTGGGAGATCCCTGTGAGGAAAAATATTTACCTCCCAAGTTCTTGTGAGATAAATCACAAGAAGCATATCACAATATATTACCACCACGTAGGAGACCCATGATATTCTCATTATTATTTTATGTTTTATTTTGGATCTATTTTATTCTTGTTTAATTTGGGTCAAAAATAGATATTAATCTACCATATTTAATTATACAGATTTAATATAATTAAAGGGATATTTTTTTCAACCTCTGAATGTGATAATAATGTTTACATTATTTTAAGTTATGAAAGATATAGTGTATTTTAATTTAAAGTAATTATTTATATTTCATGCATATCCAATATGTTTAAAAAGAATAATCGTTATAATATGTGGTTATAAAAAATATAGTGTGATACATGTATTTTTTTCCTCTATAAGCTTCCTAAGATGTTAAGAACTAATTTTCCTGAATTTTAATGAATGTATAATGTTGACCAAACACTGTTATTAATATAAATTTTCAAGTTGTAATTATATTATATGTAATTAGAATTAGGATATTAAATTAAAATGATGATTCTAGAATTAAAAATTTAAGGTTGAATGTGTTTGAAGCTGGATTATATTATTTTACATTTTTAATAATACAATTGATAATTTTTATTGATAAATAATGTTTCTAATTTTTGAAATTTTCAATATAAAGAATGCTGTAGAATGTTATTTACATCCCATGATTAATTAGAAACATGATATGGTTGGTGTAGTGAGGATTTGGGATTATATTATTATGTGGTGGTGACTTGATAGATAATGATTTAATGATGAAGATGATGTGGAAAGTTGATGTAAATTATGGGTGTATTGTGTTGAGGGCCCTATTTAGATTATAAATGAGTATAAATGATTTCAATTATCATAATGATTGTTATTTATTAATTATACCCATTAGGAATATTATTCTCAAATAACAGTATTGGTGCCCAAATTTTTTGAATGATAATTAATTATTGAACTAAACAAAAGATAATTGTTCTTGACAACTAAATATCTTGATGTCATACATAAATTTTAATTAATGGTATCATGAATTATAATATCCATGGAAACATAACCTTATATGATCGAGGTATTAATATTATAATTAATTATTTAATAATATTAAATGATTTATCGTCTATTATTAATCAATAATTAGTGAATATTGAACTTAATGATTTTTTAGGAATTGGTTTCCATGTACTAAGTAATGGAATATGGGATGTCATATGTCAGAAATTATATTTTTAATCAGTATTTGGATAAGTAGTTTCACCTAGACTAGTCGTGTGATATATATATCGTTATATATTTTTTCCTTATTATAGTACCCTGCGTGAATAAGTTATGGAGGATGAAACACATATTTAGAATTTGGTTTCAGGTGTATTCTTAACATATAACTTATTGAGGTATTTGATTGATGGCTAATCCTCTCTCTCTCTATCTCTCACTCATCCAGACATAGATTGTATATAGACAATTCAGTTTTGTGGGGGATTACCAATTTAGGGAATGTTTTTATGTAGGATGCAATTTCTATTTGTTATGATATATTTTTATAATCAGGATATAGACACATAACGTTATTTTATATAAATATATCATATATGTAATAGATAAAAATATTTATTGTGTACTTATGAATAGTTTGTAATGGATTAATAAATAGTGTATATTTCTATAGTTTTTTATGGATATCAGTATTACTACATGATTATGAGAAGTGATGGTATGAAAAATAGATTATGTGCATGTGAATATGGTATATTTACAATAATGAAACACATGATATATGTATGTGATTAGAGCACCAGGATGTATGCTTTTGGGGTATAAGGAGACTAATTTAGTGGAATATTTTTAACAGTGTAACCTTATTACATATAAATATATATATAAATGTGATGATATGTTGTGAACATATTTGTGTAACATGGTGAGCATACCTTAATGAGGATGGAAATATAGTTTAATTATTCTGGTGATGAGTTAGTTTCTCAATTTATTTACCAAGGCTTTAGTATAAATATTCCTCAATTGTATCGGATGTTTCCTAGAGGATCCAACTGAAAATACATGTACTCTCAAATATACATACTTATATAAATACATGTGTATATATATATATTTAAGGTCTATAGAAGGGTTTTTATGTTCATGATAGAATTTAGTAGCTCACGAAAATTTCTAGAGGTTATATTCATTTCTATAAGAGTGGTTCATGTTTTATTATATATTTTTTTTAATTTTATGTAATTTATGTAATTATATTAAGATGTTTATTTATTTATTTTTATTAATTATTTAATTGGTATTAATTATATATTATACAGGTAAATTTAGATTAATGCCCCCCGTTTAAGAATTCTATTCCCTCGGTTCAAGCCACCAACTTCTAGCTTATTGGTGGCATGAATTGGCGGGTCACAACCTACTTTACTACCTGAACATGATGGTTACTAGTTCTGGAGAGCATGAGAAAAGTTGTATCTAATGGTTTATTCTAAGACATCAAGATTTTAAAATATATTTTTCCATTAATACCGAATATTCCCAATATCTTTCTTTATACATAACACCTAACCACAATAATCTACATAAAAATATATAACTGTTAAAATGTATTCATATAATTACAATGTAAAAATAGAGGTAACCGATTTGTGAAATATAAGAAAAATTAAAAAATAATGGAACATATTAATACAAAGTCATTGGTGAAAATTCATTTAACTTAGATAAATAACTTTTAAGATTGATTTATGATTAAAAAGGTAACCTTTATGAAAAGTGACATTTATTATGTTGTTTTTATGAAGCAAAAAATATATATTAGGTGATTGGGGTTACAATTACATAAAATACAAACACAAGACACACATAGTCTAGAAAGTTAGTCCATATCCCAATAAGAGATAACCCACCAATAAATCCTTATTTTATTCAGTACATGGACTAAAGGCCCAGTAGGAAAGAGGCCCATTACATTGCCCAAAGTCCCAAAAACTATCCTAAAGGACCAGTCCATCATAATGCCTACATCATAAAAATGTCACCATCTTTTTGTGCCATGGATCCATTATTCATACATCAATTCATGTCTACATCATGCTTGTGACACTAAATAGCATCACAAATTCACTCCCACCTAGATTTGAACTCGTGTCTAATGCAGGACTATTGGAATCCATTACCAACCAAGAAATCCCCCAACTGATTTATAAAAAAATTGATTATGGATAAAATTTATAATATATATTAATAATATATTAAAAGCATCATTATTATTATTTTACAAAAAATAATAACATGGATAGTTGGTCTTCAAAAAATTCATTTTCCAATGAAATCAATTTTCATTATAAATTTATCTTTCTATCTAGAATTTAAAATCTCAAAATTTAGATTATAAATTTTTTAAATTGAAATATTATCATGATTTATAATAAAAATAATATTTTATTATGACATTTTTTCAGTTTTTTCTTGAAATAATATTTTTTGATAAATAGTGAAAAATATAGTTTCTACTAAAGCCGCAAATTGTTTCTATATATCAAGATGTTTTACTTAATTACCTATAAAAAACCATCCATTATAAAATATTTATTAAATTATTAAATATATTTATCCCAAAATACTATTATGAATTTAATAAATTTATGTTTAGCATTTTATAAATGTAAGTAATATTTACCTATAAATGAAATTGTTTTCTCTCTTTTCTTTTAAATAAATTTTATTTTGGAATTTTGTTTGGATTGATATTAAATGAAAATATGTTTTAATAATAAAATTATTTATATCCTGAAAATAAAAAACATTTCTAATTTTATCTTACACATAATAATTATGCATAAAAAACACTTTCAAAAAAATGGGTTTTCACGTGTTAAATGCAATAAAGATAAATATTAATTTTTATACCAAACAAAAAGTTAAATTTGATAAAATGGATTCAATATTTTGAATAATTTTATAAAATATATGGATATATATACCATTTTATTTGTATCCATTAAAAGGATATTGCATATGTAAACATTAGTCAACATAGTGAAATCAAAAATAGTAAAATTTTAAAAAAACTAATAGTAATTGAATTGAAAATATTTTAATTTTTTATTCTAGTGAAAAATGATTAATAATAATAATTATAGCATCCCATAAATCCATTATTTTCTACTCTTATAATAGTTGAATGTTAAATTATTTCATTACACTATTGATAAATAATTACTGTTAAAAAATATCTCTTCTCTTTATATATAGAATGGGATCACTTAACCATTTTAATTATCAGAATTACCTTCAAAATTTCCTTCAAAACCGACCCAATATTCCTATCTTTTAATTGCCTTAGACAACCTAAGTCCCATGATAAAAATAATTTATCCTATGAAAATAATTTCAAAGGATAATGTCAGGGAATGTTCACAGTCCAAAAGTGAGTATTACTGAATCCTTATCATTTTTTATTAATATCTCTCTTTGAAACATACCATACTATTAGTAATATATTTAAATAATTTTATCTATTATATTTCATTAGTTATATATTAATGGGAAAATATTACTTTTCCCATTATATCCACTCAACGAAACAAATGAATGTCGATCATGCATTTTTGCAAACTACATCCTCTACGAAGCGTTGGATTCAGTTTTTCACCACTTCATATCTTTTATGGTCATAAAGATGGAATTTAATAATAAATTTGAAATATATAACATTATAATTATTATAATGGGAAAACTTTAGGTGGCCCAATCATAATATTCAAAAATATTACATTATTTTTTATGAATATTCAATACATTTCGCAATAATACCCACCAAAAAACGTAATGTTTTAGTGTATTTGAACACTTTATACAAAATGAAAATATTTATTGAAATATATTAGAGATATACCATAGTGATCAGCTAACATAGTACCCTTATTAAATATTTCATACATAAATATTTTTCATAACAACCTGGGGATAACAGAAACCAAAAAAGGGTGAGCTCTAATTCTATGTATGGGTAAACATGGGAGGTATCAATTGATTATCATAATCAAGAATAAGATAATCCTAATGGTATTAGAGTACGATCCTAACTTACAAAGTTCATACCCAATTATTCATTAATCATTAACCTCCAGTCATGGCATAAATCAATAACATTTCCAATGGAATATGTCATAAGAGTAAGGTATCATAATTATTCAATCATGAACCTTAGGAGCTTGTATGAACATTTCATTGGATGTATAACACAATTATAAACATATAAAATCATTTAATTGGTCAAGGATAACATCCAATAGTTTCATAGTGGAAAGAGTCCCAAAGTGGATTGATACCACTCTCCATTCCATCATTTTCATAATCATGGGTCTCTCCTAAGACTATCATAGTATAATAGGTTCCTTACTAAAATGAGTTCACTACCAATGTCAATCCATATTATTAACTGAGATATCAATAATTACCCATTATTTGGAGTTATTTAATAGAAAACATGATGATATAAAATCCTTAAACCGAAACTCTTAGATCCACTATTAAAAACATAATATTTATATTTCTAGATTTCATATCAATGAATGTGTCCCATTTTTATCCACAAGAACATATCACAAAAGATTTAAATATTGGATCACTAATATAAATGATGACCATTTGGGTTTATAATTTTATATAATTTGGGAAAACTATTATATCACAACACTCATGTCTTCATGTGATTATTTTTTCCATTATACCATCCTTTTATTATTCTATAATAATTCTTTATTTTCTCCAACTAAATTAATCATGATGAAAACAATAAGAAAATTATTCATTAAAAATTATTCTTTATAATATAGGGTAAAAAAATAATAAGGGTGAGTTAAAATTCTGTTTAAAAGTAAACATTGGAATTAATAGATGATTGTCATCATTGAAAATAATATTTCTATACGGGCATGATGTTGTAATCATAGAGAATAAAAATAATATAAATGACTCATACACATCAAGACTTGGATCATTAAGCATGTTACATGGAACAAATCATTGACAATGGGAAGATTCATAGGAATCAAAAATCAATTTCCATGTGATGTATAATTGATCAAAGGTACCTTAAAAAACTCATAGAAGGAATGGAGAAAACTTTTTGGTATCACGAAACATCATTATCATATCACAATTAAAATTTTCATAACCATCCCAGAAATTTCAAAAAATCACTTTGAAGAAACAAATAACACGTTAACTTTATCTCTTTACCCAATGCATTGAAGGGCTAAAATTTACATACGTATAACATATCACACAATGTCTCTTATTTACTTGGTTTCAATTCCCAATACCACTTTATTTAATAATTTACAAGTACCAAGTCATGATAAAAAAAATTACAATATATCACATCTTAAAATTACAACAACTATTACCCATTCATAGAATGATTTACCCATGGAAAAGAAATGTGTTCCATGAAAATATCTATAATGTCTCAGATTTTTTGTTTATTATTTTTAAATATTATATGGAATTATTACAAGACTAGGAACAGAGAAGACACACAATTCTGAGGCCTGATGATCCCAGAATGGTGGTCCATGCTTTTTTTAGTTAAGTGAGTCGGCACTTGTGCGTGGTTGTGGCAACTTCCAAATAGATGCCCATATTAAAAATCTATGGGAACTATTGCATCTTGGACAACGCCTTTACATATGAACGATCATAACCTCAATAGGAATGGGTTTAGGGAAAAGTTTATTTTTAGTACGTTTTCTGTAAAATAATATAAAATAAATTCTCAATGTTTATTTTATTTCTATTTGGAAATATCCGCCACAGAACAGCGATGGGGGCACTATTTTAGTCATTAATGTCATGTCGTAATGACTCAGAAATAGCAGTGCTGACACATTAATGCCACAATGTGATGAGATGTCAAATATGTTCCCATTTTTATTAGGATAATCGATTTTTTCTCATTGGTGATGATTGAGAAAAATCTCTGGAGAATCCATGAAGTGTTGTAGTAAATTTTATGTGACGAACGATGATAGATCGAAGATGAGAATCGTTTCACAAACAAAGTTGAAGGATCTCAATGATGAAAACAGCATGAACCATTCATCAATGATCGATCCTTCATTAATGTTTGGTTTTTGTTATTCAATTTTCTTTTCACCATTTTTTATTTAAACGATGAATATAGATCAACCATGGACAAGTTGATCCGTGGATTCGTATTTTCTTACAGGAGGGTTTTATTGGAGTGATTTGGGAGATTGATCTATGTTTTATTGTTGTTGATTTCTACTCATTTTAATCCTATTAATGGGAGTGTATCAACATCGTGATGAATGACAGTGGAGGTTTGTTCCTCAATTTGTTCGATTGGGAATCATTCCCCCTTTTCTTCTCTTTCGTTCTTCGCATTCTTCATGTTCTCCATGGGGTGAAGAATAACAGATCGTTGTGCAGCCTTCTTGTAATGCAACGATCCCAAACCGGAGATCCTACATCGCAAAGTCCCTATGGAGGTGCGATGACCATTAGGACGACGAATTGGTTGGGATTGGAAGAGGTCGTTCATCGAGCTTTCTTCGCGCAGGAAGATAAAAACATGTTTTTGGAGATGATCGAATGTATAAAAAAACAAAAGAGACTTCATTGTGTCGAGGTGACAAAAACATAGATGTTCCATGGGGATCATATGACAGGTTTGATAAACATGAAATCACTAGAGGCATGACGGAAGAGGTCCGCATTTCTAGAAATTTCCAAAATACACAGCGTGTACTTCTGAAGAACACACTGTGTAGTACTAGAGGCGACAGCTAAGGATATGGGGTTAGAGTGGAATCACATGGTGTGTGACCCTGGTCACATTTTGTGTTGGGATTTTCCTAAACTTGGCATGTATTTTGTGAAGTACATCGACACAAGATGATCTACATGGCATCAGAACATGGTGTGTACAGCATAGCAGAGGCGGCTACATGGGACGCAATGTGTATCTATTGGGTACATGGACATAATATGGAGTACATGACCGTGCACTCCATCACACGTCCAGATGAGGACAGAAACATGGTTCACCTCGTGTACCAATTACACGGGTTAGAGTACACGAGTTGAAGACTGTGTACAAGCACATGTACAGCGTACACAGAGCCGACCCTAGCCACTCGAATACGATGAGTACACAATACTACAAGCCATGTAATAACCATTCTACATGACTAGCCTTACAACATGGTACATTGTAAATGGGAAGTACCTAGGGTTAGACAACACGCCATGTAACTTTTCTACACATCGTGTACTTTTTGGAAAACAGAATGGTCCTCTTTTTCACAGTATTGTGGACATATTTTGTTTGGGTTTGTGCCCCTTCATCTCATTCCCCTGAAGGTTAGGAATTGTTTCCTCCTACAGGAGTATAATCCCTTCAGCAGAAATTTCTAGGATAGGGTCAAGAATCCATCTTAGAGGCTGGGATCAAGATCCTCTATCCATTCATGAACCTAGGTAGAGTCAGGCATCAACGTGACCAACTTCCCAGAGCATCGATCCTCTACCTAGCAGGTGAATTCCAGATGTGTCACAGTATCAGCCATGGCCCTGGCAGTGATCCTTATTTCTGTATCGTGATATTTCCCACTCTGGATTGTGTCTCCCGTAATGAGTGCATCTATCTATCAGAATCTTCCCACTCAGGCGTGTGTCTCATGTAATAAGTGTAAATAAATCTCGTGACATTTCTCGAAAAACACTACTTCTTGGAAGAACGTCATTAGAGCTATAAGACTTGTGGAGTTTGTTCTTCCAGAATCTGTGCTTCGTGGAATTTTGGAACTGAACCCCTAGTGGGGGTATGCGGTTGTGCGACTTGTCTCAAGACCACAGGTCTAGGTTTTGAGTATATCTGGTTTGTGCTATAGCTTATGTAGACATATACTATGAATAGCTGACTGTACCTTTACATTGTGTACTGATTTGTGGTTTTTTGGGTCCTCTACTGAGTATTGTTATACTCACTACAGCACAGGATTTTCCCACATGAGTTCTTATCATGTCCAGATGCGAAGCCTTTTGACAGAGTCTAGGGCGGACAAGGACAGGACCGATATTTCTAAAATCCCTATAGGCTTAGGTGTTCCTATGTCTACGAGCAGCAGTCCTAGTACATTTTTTTATTTATAGGTTGAACTTTGTAGTTTTCAGACTCTTGTTTCGGTGGACTTGTATTCTGGCCCTGTTTACTATCAGTACATTACCTTCTGTCGTACTCTGTTTGTTGGGATCAGTTGTATGCAATCATTTTGTTCTTTAGTGATTTTACATTTCAGCATTTGTGGGCTTGGAGATGTGTACGTGTGTACAAGTACGTAGGAAATTCCTCCTCTGTAATTAATATGCCTACTCGGTGCTATTCACCATCCCCTGGCCTATTGGAGGCGAGCTTGGGAAGTCGTGACACGGGCCCCACTAGGATGGGTCGTGACAGACTGGTATCATAAGTGTCCAGTTCTACCTCAGGACCAAGAGTTTGTGAGATTGGTTAAGGGAAATGATGTTAAGTCTTTCGAGTTCAACTTTCAGACCCGAGACTCTAGTGTTGGTGAGGCGACCTATATATCCATACACCATGACTATGATAACCTGTTTTTTGACTCGATACACAATAAAACGGGTTGCGGGGAAATAAAAGAAAGGTACATGAATCTCAAATGAATGGGTTGTGTTTTCCATATACTTTGTGTCAGATATCCTGATATACTCTTCGAATATTGTACATCTTGTTTCATTACAGGATGCCTCTACAATGCATACCTGCTAGGATTCAGCAGCACAATCACGAGAATGACCCCCTATGTGACAAGGCTTCAATACATAGACCAGTTCCCCAGGCATTGCCACTAGGTGGTGCACCTGCTGTGCCACCACCAGTAGAGTAGCCCGTGGTACCTGCAGTACCGACCGACAAGGGGCACAGTCTTAGTGTGCTTCATGAGTTCTAGAGACAGAGACCCCTCAGGTTTCAAGGTTATCCCGACCCTCCGGCGGCTGAGGACTAGCTTGAGGCAGTGACCAGAGTTTTCCGTCTACTGAGGACACCAGCAGACTAGATGGCGATCCTAGGAGCGAGCCTTCTCCTGGGTTCGGTGGGACAATGGTGGAGTCTGACCACATAGACTCATGATGAGGAGACACTTTTGTAGAAGGAGTTTGAGTGACTCTTCAGGGAGGAGTTCTCTCCAGTTACACTAAGATCAGTACACATCCATGAGCTTCTTTAGCTCTAGCAGGGCAGTATGACAATAGCTGTATATTAATTGAGGTTCACCATTCTTATCCGGTACTTGATGGATATGGTCAGAGATCATTACTTTAGAGGTCAGACCTTTGAGCAAGGTCTATGATGAGACATCCGATCTAGTGTCGTTCCACTATTCATTTTGACTTATACTGGAGTGCTCGAGTGGACCATGGTGAGTGATACCTTATGGGCAGAGTAGAGACAACCGACGATAGTGAGCAGTAGGTAGACATGTGTGGAGACCCCAGCTGAAGGGATCCGACATCAGGCAGAGGGATCTAGACATGGGAATCATTATTGGAAGACCCATGATAGAGGATTGATAGTCTTGGGCTCTCAGACTGGATCTAGTCAGCCTAGGGAGAAGTCATTCTATGGGTGCAATTTTTGGGGACATCTCTCTAAAAAATGTCTGACCTGTCGATCTGCCGATAGGGAAGCGGTGGATGGACCACCGAGGTAGAGGTAGAGAGTAGAGAAGATAGACCCACCGGGTGGAAGACTTGGCAGAGGAGAAGGGAGAGCTGTGGGTTGTGGCAGACGCTTTAACATAATTCCACAACCACCCCCATGGGGTGCGCACCAGGCTCAGGGAGCTGGGGGACATAGACGAGGAAAGCTGCATGCGGTCGACGCATATAACCCAGTGGCTCCAGGGATGATTCCATGTATGATATGTGTCGTTTCTACCTTAGCTTCCATACTTCTAGACACAGGTTCCCGTCATTACATCATGGCCACATGTCATGTATGAGGCCTCGAGATTCCGGTAGAACCGTTGACTCGATCCTTACCGTTGGAGACTTCTATGGGAGGAGATTCGATGATCAGACAACATTGCAGATAGTGTGATCTTACCCTTGGAGGTGAGAGTTTTGGTTGGAACCTCTTGGTGGTAGCATCGAGACCTTATGACGTCAATCTCCGTATGGATTGGTTATCATCGGTCCATGCCCAAATTGACTGTTTTAGGCAAAGAGTGCGGTGTGTCCACCGTGATGGAACGAGGTTTTCCATTTTCGGAGAAAGGGAAACCCAGGCAGCATAGAATGGGATTATGCATTGGAGGGTGTATCCAATACCTCATGAGTTAGCTAGCCTTGCCCTCAGAGTAGTGGATGTTGTCGCCTCTCAGTTCCCAGAATTCGTGGCAGAGTATGAGGACGTCTTTCCCGAAGATCTTCCTGGACTACCTCCCTGACGAGAATCGACTTCTGCATTGACTTATACCCCCAGAAGGCCCCAATTTACTCATTATCATATCGGATGGCTCCTGTAGAGGTTAATGAGATGAGGGTGAAGTTGGAGGATTTGTAGAGCCAGGGTTTCATGAGACCCGACATTTCACCCTGGGCAGCCCCAGTCTTGTTTTCCAAGAAGGATGACAGAAGTCTGAGGTTGTGTGTGGATTATCGGTGACTGAACCATGTGATAGTGAATAATATGTATCCACTTCCAAGAATCAATGAACTATTCGATCATCTAATAGGGGAAAAATGATTCTTGAAGGTTTAACATTGATTAGGATATCACCATTTACAAGTACGGGACGAGGATATACTGAAGAAGGCTTTCAGATGCTTCTACGGTCACTATGAGTAATCAGTGATGCCTTTCGGCATGACGAACGCCCCTATAATGTTCATGGGACTAACGGAACATATCTTCTAGACGTACATGGACCCGTTTGTAGTGGTTGTCATCGACGACATCCCTGTGTACTCGGTGTCAAAAGTGGATCATGTGACACACCTGTGGATGGTTATAGATGTACATCGGGAGAAACAGATTTTATAGGAAGCTCTCAAAGTTCCAATTTTGGATTCAGGAGCACCACTATCAGGTTCATGTCATTTCTGCAGATGGAGTATCTATATACCAATCCACGGTGGTGGTTGTGTTAGCATGGGAGCCACCTCGGAGCATGATGGAGGTGCATAGCTTCCTTGGATTGGTCGGATATTTCTAGATATTCATTCCTGATTTCACCCGGATATCATCACTGATGACAGCCTTGACCAGGAACGGGAAACCATTCATGTGGACATGCTTTCAAGTTGTTGGGATAGAGTTTGATGATATCCATAGTCTAGAGATTGTCGGAGGAGGGTGTTGATTAAATGGTTTTTTGCGACGCATGAGGGACCGGGATTGGTTGTGTCCTGACGCAGAGGCATGAAGTGATTTCTTATTGTTCGCTCCAGTGTAGGGCACATGAGTAGAAATATGAGACCCATGATCTCGAGTTGGTAGCGGTATTCTTTGCATTGAAGATGTGGCGACACTACCTTATGGGAGAGCTGTTTATCATCTACTATGACCACAAGAGCCTCTAGTATATCTCCTCAAAGGAGGATCTGAAACTGAGGCAGAGGCGTTGGGTAGAGATCCTCCAAGATTATGATTTTGATATCATCTATACTCCTGGGAAGGGGAACAAGGTGGCAGATGCTCTTAGCAGAAGGTCGATCTCATAGCTGTTGAGTGAGGCAACACAACAGTTAGCCGCGTTTCAGTTATCCTTTGTGGATGGAGAAGATATAGCTTACCTATAGTCGATGATTATCTCACCTTCACTCTTACAATGGGTTAGGGAGGTGTAGTTAGGAGATGTTGAATTTTTGGCCTTATGTGCCTAGTTATCTGCTGGACATGCTCCTGATGGATATTCACATGGTGGGGACCACATACTTCTTTTCAAAGGACACATTATTTTACCAATGGTGTTATAGGAGGATATCCTGATGGAGTTTTATACATCCTTCTTGGCAGTACATCCTGTAGTGGAAAAGATGTACCAGGATCTCCGACGACAGTTCTGGTGGTTAGGCATGGAGAAGGCAGTAGTGGAGTTCATTTCCCGATGCCTTACATGCCAGCGGGTGAAAGGTGAGCACCAGGTTCCAATAGGACTAGCTCACCCCTGGATATTATTGAGTGGATGTGGGATGGAATATCGATGGGATTCCTGACAGTAATTTCATGGATGTCCAAGGGGCATGATTCAATCTAGGTGATCATTGACCGACTTACCAAGTATGGCCTCTTCTTAACTATCAGAGAGAAGAGTTCCGTAGTGATTTTGCGATGCCTCTACATGCATGAGATAATTCTTCTTCATGGCATAACCTCGACAATATTCTCGGACCGAGATGCCCGTTTCACATACCGGTTGTGGAAGGGGTTTCATGAGGCTTTTGGGACTCAGCTACGCTTGAGCACATCGTTAAATCCTCAGACAGATGGTCAGATGGAGAGGACCATTCAGGTTCTGGAGGATATGTTGTGAGCCTGTGTCTTAAACTTTGGTCACAGCTGGGAGGACCACCAACCACTGGTGGAGTTTTCATACAACAATAGATTCCACTCCACCGTTGGTAGGACACCATTCGAGGCCTTGTAGGGGAGACCCTTCCGGTCACCGCTTTGATGGACCGACCCCGGATAGTCAGCAATCATGGGTCTAGAGATGGTGAGAGCTACCACTGAGAAGTTGTAGATCATTCGAGAGTGGATGAAGACTACACAGAGTCAGCAGAAGAATTATGCTGATAGACGACAGAGACCTATGTAGTTCGAAAAGGGAGACCACGTCTTTCTTCGGGTTTCATCTCGATGACGGTTACAGTGATTTGGTTGAGGCGGAAAGCTATCTCCGAGGTTCATCAGACCTTACCAGATACTATGAAGAGTTGGCGAGGTGACATACCACCTTACATTACCACCATAGTTGCATCAGGTACATGATGTCCTCCATGTGTTGCAGCTGAGTAGGTACGTGCATGACCCATCACATGTCATCGACTAGGGTGAGCTAGACATCGAGGATGGAGTGACCTTTGCTAAGTACCTTGTGTATATTGAGGATTGGCATGAGATAATCCTTCATTGGAAATAGATTCCATTTCTGTGTGTCCGGTGGCAGCACTAGAATCTTTAGGAGAGCACGTGGGAGAGGGAGGCCCAGATCCGTGCTTAGTACCCACATCTTTTTTAGTAGTTTTTTGGCTTTTCGGGGATGTAAAGCCCCAAGGTGGGGAGAATGTAATGTCTTTGATTTTCCGTATATTATTTTTAAATATTATACAGAATTATCATAAGACCAAGCAGAGAGAGGACACATCATTACAGGGCCCCGTGATCTCGGAATGGTGGTCCAAACTTTTTTTTAGTTAAGTGAGTCGACACTTGTGCACAGTTGTGGCAGTTTCCAAATGGATGCCTGATTAAAAATCTATGGGCACCGTTGCGTTTATGATGATGACTTTACTTAAGAATGAGCCTAACCTCAACCGGCGCGAGGCGATGTAAAAATTTAATTTTTAGACGTTTTATGTAAAATAAAATAAAATAAATTTGTAAAGTTTATTTTATTTCTTTTTGGAAATATCCACTACAACGCATCAATGAGGCAGCTATTTAAGTCATTACTGTCATGTAATAATTACTCAGAAACAGTAATGTTCACTCATTAATGCCGCATCAAGATGGAATATCAAATACATTTCCCTTTTTATTAGGATAATCAATTTTTTCTCCTTGGCGGAAATTGAGAAAAATCTCTAGTGAATCCAAGGAGTGTTGGAGCAAATTCTTAGTGATGAACGACAAATGATCGAAGATGAGAATAATTGTGCCAATGATGTTGAAGGATCTCGACAACAATGGAAGCGTGGGCCTTTTATCACCGATCGATCCTTCCTTAATTTTAGGGGTTTGTTATTTAATTTTCTTTTCCCCATTTTTTGATTTAAATGACGAACTCATATTAACCACGAACAAGTTGATCCACGAATTTGTACATTCTTGTGGGAGGTTTTTATTGGCGTGATTTGGGGTCTGAACCATGTTTAATTGTTGCTGAATTCAACTCTATTTAAGAATATTAAAGAGAGAAGATCAATTCCATGATGAACGATGGCGGAGGTTTATTCCTCAATTTGTTCGTTTGTTTTTCCTTCCCCCTTTTATCCTCTCGAGTTCTTCACGTTCTTTGCGTTCTTCACGGGGCGACGATCAATGAATATTTTCGTGCCCGTCTTGAAACACAACAATCCAAAACCGAATATATGACTTCGTAATGACCCTATGGAGGTGCAACGACCATGACAGATGACGAATCAGCTCATATTAGAAGAGGTTGTTCTTTGAGAGTTCTTCACACGTGAAGATCAAAACATGTTTTTGAAGATGATAGAAGGTCCGAAAACAATGGCAGAGGCATCTTGGAGTTTGGGAAACCAAAAACTGGGTGTTACATGGTGATCAGATGACCAGATCGATGAACGAGACATCACCAGAGGTGCGACATCGGAGGTCTGTGTAAATTTCCAGAATACACAGCATGTACTTCCGAAGAACACACCCTATAGTACATGTGGTAGTGGATGGGGTTTCAGGTGTCAGAGAGGTATCACATGGTGTGTGACCCTTCTCACACAGCGTTTTGGACTTTCCCTGTAGCTCAAAGTGTATTTTGGTAAGTAAACGGACACGGGATGATCTACACGGCTTCAGAACACGGCGTGTACATCATTATAGAGGTGTCTATGCGGGACTCAGTATGTATCCAGGGGGTACACTGGCATGGGATGGAGTACACGACTGTGTAGTCCATCACACAGCTAGGCGAGGCCAGTATCTTGGGTCACCTTGTGTACCGATTACATGGGTTGGAGTACAAGGGTTGACGACTGTGTACAAGCACATGTCCATCATACAAGGGCCAAACCCAGGCACTCGGACACAGCTTGTACACAGTACTACATGATATGTACAATCTTTTCTATATGAACAACCTTATGACATGGGAAATTGTAAACAGGAAGTACTCGGGGTCATAAAACACGGCATGTAACTTTTCTACACGCCATGTACTTTTTGGAAAACGACAGTGTCCTCTTGTTCACCGTATCATGGACATATTTGGTGTGGGTTACTTCCCCTTCTTTTCATTCCCCTGAAGGTCATGCATCATTTCCTCCTACAGTAGTATGATTCCTTCAGTAGGACATTCTATGATAGAGTCATCCATCAATCTGAGAGGCCCCGATTGAGATCTTCTATCCATTCCTGATCCTAGGTAGTGTCAGGTATCGACGTGACCAACTGCACTAGGCGTCGACCCACTACTTAGCAGGTGAATTCTGGATGAGTCATGGTATCGGTACTGGACATGGAAGTGATCCTCATATGTGTATCATGATCTTTCCCCCACATGAGTGTGTCTCCTGTAATGAGTGCATCTGTCTATAGTAATATTCGCACTCAGAGGTGTGTCTCCCATAATGTGTGTAACTACCTCTCATGATGTTTCTGGATGAACAATAATACTCATACATATGTCATCAGATCTAAAATAATCGTGGAGTCTGTTCTCCTGGAATGAGTGCTTCATTGAATCTTCGAACTGAACCCCTGGCGGGGGTATGTGGTTACGCGACTAGTCTCAAGACCGCGGGTCTCAGTTTTGAGTATATCTAGTCTATGATATATGTTTTGTAGACATATATTGTGCATAGATGACTGTACCTTTACTTTGTGTACTGCTTTGGGGTTTTCGAGGTCCTATACAGAGTATTTT
The DNA here is from genome assembly GCA_963277665.1 of Viscum album. NCBI lineage: Eukaryota > Viridiplantae > Streptophyta > Magnoliopsida > Santalales > Viscaceae > Viscum > Viscum album. The sequence goes on along the minus strand of OY728153.1, from coordinate 1,347,782,191 downwards.
TATACTCACCCCTGCACAGGCTTTTCTCGAACATGTTGTGTCTTGTGCAGAGGATAAACCTTTTGACAGAGTCCATGATGGACTAGGACAAGACCAAGAATTCAGAGTTCCCTATAGGCAGTGGAATTCCTACGACTATGAGCAGCAGTCCAAATACATTTTTATGTTTACAAGTTGGACTTTTTAGTTTTCAGACAGATGTTTTGGTGGGCTTGTATTCTAGCCCAGTTTACATTCAGTACTTTACCATTCTTCATATTCTGTTTGTTGGGATCAATTGTATGCATTCATTTTGTTGCATAGTGATTTTACATTTCTTCATTTTTGGTCTTGGAGATATTTACATGTGTATAGGTACTGAAGAAAATGCCTCCCATGTTAGTAATATGCCTAATCAATGCTAGTCACCCGCCCCTGGCCTATTGGAGGTGTGCTTGGGGAGTCGTGGCGCGAGCCCCACTTGGACGGGTCTTGAAAATATCTTTGAAATAATCATAATTAATCAAGATAATGAATAATAATGGAATCATTACAACGTATCCCTACTAGAGAATAAGTAACATGAAGGGTTTTTATCGTTGAAAAATTAAAATAACATTAAAGGATCATTGACAACATTCTTGAAGAAAAGACCCCTTCCATTTAAAAATAACTCTTAAAAACAAAAAATTTCTTGAATATTATGAATTTTTTTATTAATAATAACAAAAAAAAATATAAAGTCATATTCACAAAATCTAATAATGATTGTAAATACCCGGCCCCAGTTTCCCAGAGTCGATAACTTTTTAAATTTCATTGGATTATAAAAACGGAATATGCATCCTAAAACACTGAATATTTTTTATAGTTTTGGAAATCAAGATACATATATAAGTTCAATATGACTACTTGAAATGGATTACGACATATAAATTCCATTGGAAACATCCGAAACTCTATAATTATCCCTGCAAGTAATTCATAATATACTATTTTGTATCATTGGGAAAGATATAACCTAATAAATGGGTGAGCTCAGATGCTCAGTAAGGGTATGTAATAAAGCATAAGTAATCAAAAACATAAACACCCGGAATGGAGGGAAACTAAAAACACATGAATTTAAACATATACTTGTGAAAAATATGAAAGGAATAAAAGCTAATTCAATAGTGGAACAATAAAATATAACCTTGGATATTATACTGGTAGAATAATCACTAGTACTATCACATATTATATTCATAATTAAGTAATACATAATGTGGGACATCAGAACCATATTGTCAAGGCCTTATACCAAGACCACACATATATAGGTAAAAATCCAAACTAGTTTGGCACATGAGATCCATTTATTTAGTGAGGGGATATAGTAGGACCCACTATAAACATATTATGTCTAATTAATTCCTAAAAGGAATGGATTGAAACATAATCAACATATACATTCATATCTAAAAAACATATTAAATTTCAATAACACTCCACAACAAGTAAACCTAAATTCTTACCATTCAAAGTAATATGTTGAATGGTATCAAGACAGCACATCCATAGTCCAAAATATCATATACCATTAAATAAAACATAGAATATGATATAATAAAATATTTAACATAATTAAACATATGAATCAACAAGAATGTTGAAATATATGAAATTAATCTTACAAATTCATTGTGTAATTCTTGATAGAAATACACTTATACTTTTAAAAGAAATGTTATTTTAGAAAAAATATTTATATAAAACCATAAGTTAATTAAGGAAACCTTATTATAATAGAATCAGAAATATTAGATAAATAATTGTGTGTTAAAATATATTATAGATTTCATTTAAAAATAGGTTATAATTCATGAAGTTCCTTTCAAACATGCTTGTTTATTGGGAAGAAGTTTTGAATGATACATTTAAAACATACAAATACCCATAAAATAATGAAGTATTATGATTGGTACACATATATAGAACATAAGAACAGAATATATTATGATTAAATAAGAAAAAATAATAATTTCATTGAGGTAAGTAGTAAATAAGTTTAACCCAAATGAAAATGGTGGTTCGGGTAGAAAACCCTTACCTTATGTCTAAATTTATTCTGCACTTGACCATAAGGTCCAATAATATGAAATTATTCCCATAAATAATTTAATTCATAACCTATTAGAAATTTATATAATTTTTTATAATTTTTTTATGTTCATTTGTGGATTTTTTATATTTTATAAGATAGGAATCTGTTGTTTAGGAGTGTTTGATTCCAGATATTCATGGTCAGATTGCTTGACTATAAGTACAAAAGTTGATGTGGAATTGATATAATTTTCCAGGATTGAATTAAGATCTTATAAATGAACATAAAAAAGTGTACATGGTTACCTATATCATTTTTATGTGGTAGGAGGGGGAATTAATAGATACGTCATTTTTTTATAACCGTTTATATTTTTACGATGGGTTTTCGATCAGAATGAACTAATTCTGTTCAATTGTTTTGTAGCATTTACAATAGATGGTCCAGAACCATTTAATAATATATCATAAATATTTAAGAGTCTATTTCTACTATAATTTTTTTTCATGAATATAATTGAAGGTCAAATTTATGAATGATGGTTTTTCATCCATAAAGGTTTTAAATTGGTACCTCCCAGACAATGATTTTGTTTTTAAAAGAGAGAGAGTATGGAGATTGACGATGCATCATATATTAACATGATATAATTTCAATATATATATGATAATATATTTATAAATATCATTTTCACAAATGAAGGTGAGGAGATAATAATAAATTATAAGGAATTTGAAAAGGAAATAAAATTAAAATGAAGAGGATTTTACATCTTGGGAACTTCTCCTTGATAATCTCATAAAGGGGATTGATTTTGGGATTTTGGAAAGAAAACGATCTCCTGGAAGTGGGGAGAGTCTATAGAAGATTTTTTGGGATGAAATTTGACAAGATATATGAAGTATAGAAGTTATAATATATGGGAGTGAGGGTAGTTTTTATAGTGGATGAGTGGGGTGATTTTTGAATAACTTATTCATTAGTTTTTTTATTTTATCAAGATAAAAAATAGTGTTTGATTCTTGGGAAAAAATAGTAATAATTGAATTTGAGTTCAAACTAATGGATTCTTAAATCATACATGATGCAAATAATAGTTTATTTATCTTATAATGTATTTTTATTATAAAATACTATATTTTACTATAATCTATGAAATCCAGAATTTCCAAAAAAATCCCAAAAATTACCCCTATGAATTTTTCAATGTATAGAATCCAAACATGTACTTCATTTTATTAAAATAATTTTCTAAATTTTAGAAATATAATTTTAAATTAAAATCACCATTTACTAAAAAACGCATCTTTAAAATTAAAAATTATTTTATAAAATCCTAAAAAAATTAAGTAAGGTCTTATTAAATTATCCTAAAATAATTGGACAAAATAATTTATTTATGATAACAATATATGAAAATTAATTCTATTTTAAATTAATTTATTAATTATAAATTTGTAATTAATTATTTATTACTCACCAAAAATACCAACACTAATATATTTTTAAAATATTCTCTCAAATAAAACACTATATAATACTTTAATTTATAAGGTGGATAAATTTTATTTATAACCACATGGGTGAGGTTACCATTATTAAGATTCATATTAATATTCATTTTGGTAGAATTAATATTAATAAGTGTCAAGTTACTTTTCAACATAATATTATGTTAATCCTATTTGACTCTAAATATCTTACTGAACAAAACCATTAATGCAATTTTTTCGTAATTCAAATCACTGAAGCTGAAATATTTGGTTAAAACAATTTATTTGTAAATACACGGGGTGTTACATTATTCCCCTTTACAAAACATTTTCATCAAAATTCCAGAATCATATGTAAAAAAATATTTGGATAGTTCTTCATCATAATTTTCTCATGATCCCACATCTATTGTTCAATTTTATGATAATTCCAACGTACCATTACCAATCTATTCGTATAATTGATCCAAATGTGTTATTTACTGTCTAGAATCCGGATACTCTCTTCATGGTAAGATAAGTCAGGTTATAATTCTATACAATCAGAAGTGGGGACATGTGTTGGGTCTGGAGTGTATTTTCTCTGCAATGTGATATAGAACACATTGGGAACCATAGAAAGGCTAAGTGGAATGACCTAATGATAAACCAAAACTCCAACTCTCTCATAAATTTCAAAAGGACCAATGTACATGGGGATCATTTTGCCTTTCATCCAAAATATTATTACACCCATACATGGGGAAACATTCTTGAAAATGGGATCGACCACATTAAACTACAAATACTCCCTTATATTTTAAATATAGCTATTTTTTCTACATTGATCTTCTTTGATATGAGTTTGAATAATCTTTATATTTAGTATTGTTTCCTCCATATTCTCTGAGACCACAATATTCTTTTCTCCCACTTCATCCCCATAAGTTGGTGTACGATATCAATTGTCATAAAATTCTTTATATAGAGAAATTTAAAAACTGAAATGGAAACTATTGTAGTAGGAAAACTACAACAAAGGTAAATACTGATCCCATATACCTTGAAAGTACTATGAACATGATATCAACCACTCATTTAATGTCTTCATTATACTTTCTAATTTCTCATCAGTTAGAGGGTGATAAGCATTACTCAATAAAAGATCAATATCCAAATATTTATAAAGGCCTTTCCATATTTTCAGTGTTAATCATGGATCATGAATATATACTATTAAAATAAGTGATCCATTGACTCTTAAAAATTCAATGATATAGAGTTGTGTAAGGAACTCTAGTGCACACTTTTCCCAAGTGTGAAAATTTGATAGGTTTATAAACAATTACCCATATTGATCTAATCTTTCTTGGTGTTTTTTGTAATCCAGTGATAAAATCCATGGTGTTGTAATCCCATTTTATTATAGGAATAGGTAGGGGTTTCATGACACCCTTAGGATTTTGTCTTTTAGCATTAACCTATTAAAATTATTTGCATCTTGATATATAATCAACATTTTCCAATTCATTTTATCCCACCATAAATATTATTTCACATATGTATTCATCTTAGTGATACCAGGATGCATATAGAAATTATAAATTTGGGAATCATCCAATAACTCCCTTTTTAGCTCATGTATATTGGTAACACAACGCCTCTTCCAAAATTATATAATTACATATATATTAATCATGTCTTACAATATACCATTACTCACATCATTTATTTTCTTTTAATGATTCTCATCGTCGGGATGGGAGATTTTAATAATTTCCTATAAATATGGCTGGACAACCAATTGAAAAATGTAATGACAATTCACCTTCTTTGATAAATTCTGTATCCATATTTACTAGATCCATGATCATATGATCTCATTAAATACACATTTTTATCACTCCATAATCATTACTACTCCCTTAATCTACATCATTATTTTCATTTCTTGTTTGGTTGTGTATGGAACAGTAATAATTTATAAGAAACTTGAGCTATCAAATTTTCTTCAGGTTTAGTTATTTCTGTGAGAAGATATATTTTAACCTATAGGAATTTATATATATCTTATATCATTCACCATAGAGATAATGTATCCATTTATTTAGTACCAAGGTTACAAAGAAAAAAAACATTATGATTTGGCAGTTATATTCATTATTTTTAACTAAATTGATGCATAGGAAATAACTCTATAATTATTTTTTAAGGACACAACCATGTCATTTCCTCGATTCATCACTATAAATCACAAATCCCGCACTACCCAATGCTTGAGTCAAAATCAGATCATTTAATAACCTCCTCTTCAATTTTTCCAAACAATTTTTACATTCTTTCTTCCATATGAACATAACCCATGTATGACTAATATTTGATAATGGTTTGGCCAATTGGGCGATGTTGTGAACATAATTATGATAAAAACATGATAAACCAATGATACTATGTTCCTTGGTTTATTTTTTTGTTGTAGTATATTATTGAACTAACTTTTTCTTCAGTTGATCAAATAAGATTCCATCTATAGAGACAATATGTCCATGAAAAAAACTGTTTGAATCCATAATTCACATTTTCTAAATTTCTCATATAAATTATCTCTTATAAGAGTATTTAGAATAATGTGCAAGTGATTTACATGAGCATTCATAGATTTTGGATTAGACCATGATATCATCAATAAACCCAAAAATGAAGACATTTAGATATTCATTGAAAACTATATTCATTATATCCTTGAAAACAGAAGGTGAATTAAGCAGTCCAAAAATCATTACTATAAAATTTTAATGCATATATATTTTTTTCAAAATTTTGTATTTGGAATATTTTTCTTCCTCACACACAACTGCAGATATTTAGATCAAAGTACAATAATAAAAAAAGTCTTAATGAAGTTGATCAAATAAATCATCAATTCCAGGAAGTGGATAATTTTTCCATATCATAATACCATTGAACGCCCTATAATCAATGCATAGACTCATAGATCCTTCATTATTCTTAATGAAAAGAGTAGTGGCTCACCATGGAGAAATAGTAGGTCGAATAAATAAATTATCACTCAATTCCCTTATTTGTTTCCTCATCTATACTAATTCCACCGTTTCCATCCTATAAAGAGTATTTGTTATAGGTCATGATCTAGGAATTAAATCAATATAGAATCCAAATTATCCCTCTGTAGGATGTCTTGGGAAATACTATGAAAAAACAATATATTCTTTCACAATAGTTACACCCTTGATTTGAACATTTATATCCTCAACTATAGAAATTGTTTTCACTTTATCTTCAATAATTGAATTTAGAAGATCAACTCGGGGTAGATCTAGATATGATTCATATAGAAAGGTTTCTTCAATAAATATAAGGGACTCTATGTTGATCTCAAAAATTTAATTGTATTACTTTTTCTAATAGATATGTGCATCATAATTTAAATGATTGTTCCTACTGTGAATTATACCAATGTAAATCATGGGTATGATGATAATATCAGCAAACAAAGAAAATTTAGGTGTTATAAGGGGGACAGATTGATAGATATTTGTTGGAATGATACATATTTTATGGGTATTCAGTAAAAACCTTTATTGAATAAAATTGGAAATTTATAATTTTCCTAGAAAACTATGACTATATATAATATTGAGATGATCCAAAATAAAATAAAGCATTGAATATGTTTCAAGAAATGATTAATGTACTAGCCCCCACATTCTTATGAATTTCAACCTCAGTAGTTGTGACCACATAATCTCGGCCTTTTTACCTTGGCCTTCTTTAGGTAATGTTTCTTTGACTTTTAAGAAATTCATTTTTATAATTTTACATCTATCTTCAATTATACTATTGAACATTAGAAGCTTATTTTGTTACCTTGAAATCATGATAATGGTGTCCTTTTTTATTCCAAATTGTATCAAACACCAATTACATTTAAAATATTATCAGGTTGTTTCCTCCCACAATTACTATAGTGTAGAAATTCATCTCTTCCCTTATTACCCAATTCTATATTTCCTTTTCAATAGTTTCTAGAAACCATATTCATCACTTTATTTACATTTTAGTTATATAACTTGGAGAATTTATTTTTTTTCTTGATAACACATGGGACTATATCTTCATATGATGATAAATTATGTGAGACCATTTCCCTTTAGAGGAAATATTTTAAACCATAAAAGAATGGATCAATATTTCTCATTAGAATAATTATATAGTCTGCAGAAAGCCTTTCTAGCCTTGTAACTTTGGCTTCATACTAGGAAACATATTAATATTTCTTTTACCTCAGAATCAATAATTTCCATTCCATAACCATTTTTTGTTCACGGGGAAAATATTTTTCAAGGAAAATTTCCTTAAAATCCATCATTTCAATATTTCAAATCTCTTCCTCCGATATATTTTTGAATCAATGATATACATTGATCTACATTTTCTGATATATGATAAACTACCATGACATCATTCTCCCTTTTGTTACTTGTGAAAGTAAACAATATCATTTTGATAAAAACTTATCCACTTTTATTAAACAAACAGGTTTTTAGTCTTATTAAATTATATAGGTTACACCCTCATAAAGAAGTTTAACATTTCTCCTCAATTTCTTGGATCAGGCTAATCCATACAGGTAAGGCTATTATTAATATCATGAGTCTTCTTTCCCAGTATAGTTATAAGTTTCTCACCACCGGTCGTATATACAGAACCTACATCATTATAATTCATATGAGGATAATCACTACACAGGATACATGAATTCATGTGGATTCCATTCTTTCCACTAGGTACTATTTGTAAATAATGTAATACAAAAAATTTGGTTATGAATCATAGTGTATAATGTCAAACTAGAAAACTACTTAACATAAATTGAACTTTAATGCATTATAAATATCATAATCATAATAAGTGTTTCATTATGGAAAATTTTTCATTTAAATCCTTGATAATGTTAGTAATGAAAATTTCATTTTTATGACACATCTTCCACAGGATAGTAAAATGAGGTGCACTGTAAGGCCCGTTGTTGTGTACCAGGTAACCCAGAGTCAGTCTCGAAATAGCTTGTCAGAGTTTCTACTTCTAAATATCTTACTGAAAGCAACCACATATGTTAGTTTTTCAAAATTCAAATCATATAAGAGAAAAAATTGGATATAAAATTTTAGTTTAATATACTTGGTGTGTTACAATTATGGCTAAAAAATTAGGTTAATCTACATACGTTAAAATTAAATATTCCATCACACAATGTTAATGAAAGACAAAACACTTCACATAAACATTGTAAAAATGAATCCATTTTAAAACCATTGAAAATAAAGTCAATGATACATGAAAATAGACTTTGAAAATAAATTATATATAAATAAAAATATTCATAATTTTGTCACAAAAACTGTATATGGATAAAAATTATTCCTGATATAAAATACATTTCAAGATTGGTATCGCTTACAAACAATTTTTATTTTTATTTTTATCAAATATGGGTGAAAAAAATTAAACATATTAACCAAATTTATAACAATTGTATATTATTAGAGTTTAATTTAAATAAAATAAGATTATAAAATAAATCCAAATAAAACATTGGGAATTGACTATCCCAAAATAAGAGGGCATTTTATAATAAAAACCCATACAGTTTTGGTAAATTTTGATTATCAATACCGGGAAATAAATGACTCAATGTGAAATATTAAATTACATTAATGTAATTATATTTATGATATAACATGTAAATGATAATTTTGTAAATCACATAAAATTATACAGGTTCATAACATCAATATATGTCCCCATAAAGGAACAATTAAGATAAATAACAGTTATAATGGTCATATCATTGAATTTAGAATTATTAACATGGGATATTATGTGTGAAAACTGTAAATAAAAAATTTGTAAATAACAAAAAAATCAAAAAAATTAATATTCTACATATTCATCTCATAAAATAATCATTGAAGCTATGATATATCATAATGAAAGGAAATAGATTAAAGAAAATTTGTACTTATTTGGTATCTTTTTAATTGAAACCCTTGATTCAAAATAACCCAAAAAAACATAAAATCACATGAAGTATAAATTACTAATTTTATATTAAAAAAAGTTGATATTTATACAATATGAAATAATTATGGGGTATGACATTAAAAATATGACTCAATGAATTGAAATTGAGACAAAGTCCCTGACCTCGAGTCCTGACTCGCTCTATATATTATTTAAATCCTATATAACAAAAATATATTAGTTATTTAATTTCTTATAAACCACTAATAGGATTATTAACTTATAATTAAATATTTACTATATTTCTTTAATTGACATATTTAATTACAAAATCAGTTAAGTTCATGTGGTGTGTTTTTAGGATGTTCAGTTCATAGTTGAAAAATGATTTTGTATCTTGATCATGGTCAAAGAGGTAATTGGTCCCTAATAAATATAAAAATGACCAAAAAATAATTATAAATTTTTATTTATTATATAAAATTTTATAACCATCCATGAATTGTGTATATGAATTAAACTTAATCACATTTAATCATAGAGGTGATAGTCCACATGTACACATGGATAACATTATAATTTTCGAACGAATATAAGGTTAAAAAGTTTGATAATATATTATTTTTGTAATAATATAAAAAATAATTAATATCATATATATACCTTAAATTAATAATTATATACTTTCATGATAGGTGGTTATAGAAAATGAAACACATCGCTTCGTGGAGGTGCTAATACACAAGTACACACGAACAAATTTTTTGTTTTTATTTGATGGAAAAGTAGATTAAAAAGGGTTATTTGCTTTTAGTAATAATATTTAAATATATAAGAGATATTTAAAATTATATATAATAATGGTTTATTATTATTTTAATAATGTATAAGAAAAATTAAAATGAAAACACACAATTGGTAGTTACACCTCTTCTTTGGAAAACATATTCGGACTTACACCATAATAATTCTATGAAGTTCTTTTGACAATAAAAGATCCTCAAGATCATGGAGATGATCTTTTTGAAACTTTGTATTGTAATTTTCCAAATATATAGTCACCAAATGGTGTAAGGAATAGTAGATAGGGAGTGCCCTTTTATAAGAGAAGGGAGGGGAACCCTTGTAATTTAGAAAAACATTAAAAAATTATAAATCCAAATTCATGAAAATGTTGTCGAAAATTGGATTAATATATAAGTAAATATGATATAGGTTATTTATAAACCCAAAAAATATAAATTATAAAAGAATATAGGTCAATTTACCATGTATCTCTTTATTTTAGCCCATGTTAATCGTTTTTATCCTAAACCACAATAACACATTTTTAAATCACTACGGGATAAATATTTACCTATATAGTAAAAAATGGATATTAAAAAAGAAATTGGATGATATTTTATACAATTTATCATTCTAATTTCTTTATTTAAATATGTTTTTTATTTTAAAATCATTTAGAATAATATTATTTAACATGATACACAATTATAGTAATTTTTAGGACAACTAACATAGTTTTTCTTTAATGACATCATGAAAGTAATGGAATTAATATGTAAAATTGTAAAAAAAATTTATATTTTATATTTATATAAAAATGTATTGTTACTCTCGTACACAAAAAATATTATGTTAGAGTTTTTAAAATTATTTTATAAATTTACCTGCTATATTTGCATGCACTCTATCGGCGTTGTGTAAGAATTTATGTCGATTGTATCATCCAAAAAACTTTAAAATAAATTATCATGGAAAAAAAATTAATAAGACAAATAAGAAATTTGAAAATAACCATATTTTTTCATCCTTATGTCAATATATTATAGATATTAAAAGACTGAGGGTGACGTTTTTGACATAATCTTGTACATAAAATAATTTAAATTTTATAATCAAAGGAATGCAGAATCAAATAAAAAACATTGAAAATATTAGATTTCAAGGGTTGAGAAAATGTTATCCAATAAAATAGATTCACATGTTACGGATATGTTTAGGCCTTATCCCACAATTTTAACCCTATCTTACCCATTTCACCATTAACGAGGTAATAAATATTTACTATGGTTACTATTCATGACAAAAATAAAATGAACCCATTTTAAAAATTTGAATCTCCTGATTCCATATATTTAATTCATTTTTCAATATTCAATTCATATAGTTTATATATATCAATTTTAATATAAATGTGTAAAACATAATAAAAAACTGTTTTTAGAAAAAAAGTTTTTTAAAGCCTAAAAATACTTATAAAAAAATAAGATACAATCTTTATTACTATGTAATTATTTATATTATATATAATTAAAGAGTAATTATAATACTTAAATATCAAATTCAATGAAAAAAGGTAATTTTTAGTGAAAATAGTTTACACTTAAAAAAACCTTTTTTTCTCTCTTGAATTAAAAATTAATATTTTCAAAAAAATATTTAAACTTCACCCTAAACTGATTATGATAAGATGATTTCAAAACTAAAAACCTTATAATCATTTTTTAAAAGTGGTAGAAATTCCTTAACAGATTCACTCCTTATAATTAATATATATTGTTGTTGAAGAAATTGTTTTTTGACGATTAGAATCACATTACTAAAAATGTAGTTTTTATTTGATAAGAATTTAAAAATAAATTTTAATTGAACAATATAAATAAATAAATATATATATATATATCTTAATTAAATTACTATTATTCATATCTGGTAATTCAACAGCTTGGTTAAAATGGTCATATTAAAATAAGTATATTTCATGGTTGATTTAATTTTAATATTGCATGTATTATATGATTTCAACCATAGTGAAATTTTAAAATATCTGGGTGAAACATTTCATATAATGAAAACTAAATATATTTGTTCCACAAGATCATAGAAAAATTCCACATTTAATCACAACATAACAAATGTAAAATAAGCAAGTTTTATAACGATTTCAACATTACAAAATCATAAGCTATCCAGAGAAAGGGCATGGTTGGTATCAGTATATCATGTAGCTATTAAAGAATAATCAACATCAAAGGATTCTGAAATAGTTGAAAAATAAATTCAAAATAACATTTGAAAAATTCTTCGTAAATAGGGTAAACTGCACTTCTCATTTGGTATCATTAAAAATTAAAAAATTCTAGAATATTGGGAAAAATATTCTATTTTAAAACAAAACTAAAAAATATTAAATGTATATTGAAAACAAAATTGTAATGATGGTGTGAAATCTGTTTTGAGGAAAATGTTAAAGAAAATACGCATTCCTCATTTTTGGTAAACAGTCAAAAAATACCATTTTCTGAAAATGAGAAGAATATTTCATTATATTTTCTTAATTGAAAGTTAAATATGTTTTAAAATGAATCTAAATAATCATTTTAGCTTTTAAAATTAATTTCTTGAAAACATTTCAATGAACATGGACATGGAAGAAAAACTTTATTGAACAAAGTGGAAACATGGATGATTTTCCTTAACAAAATTGTAATAATTATCAGAAACAAAGTGAGGAAAATTGAATAATCAATTTAAAATTATTAGAATAAATATATTCGGATATAATAGATGGTTTTAAGGTATAATATCCATATAATTCCAATAAATTTAAATTTAACTATGACAATCCTGTAAATAGATGAGATTGTAACATAAACCCTTAACATAGGTTGTGTATTTCTTAATATTATCTGTTAAGATCTTATAAAATAAATTTATCATTATTATAAATATTTAGAATAACTATATTTATACTTATTTTATAATATATCACACATTTATAATTTCTAACTTCTCATTTATTAACAATTTGTATTAAAATCAACATTTGGGGGAAAATATGATCGTTTTCCTTATATGGTTCGGTTAGACAGTTCTGAACCGACCACATTGTTCCTGGGAAATCATATCCAAAAAAATAATAATGTTATCTATATCATATTTATTAAATATATTTACTTTTATAATAATTCATTTACTGAAGAGTCCTATTTGAGTTCAATGGCCATGAATGGTAAAAACTCCCATTGTGGATCCTGATGGATTTATCACTCCAAATCCTAGGAAAACAAGACAGCGTAAGGATTACTCTCATATTGAACGAAAAATTGTGACATGATCACTTGTTACTGCTAGGAAAGCAGTGACTGTACCTATTCAAGAAAAACCTTTGGTTGATCAACCAAAGGATGAGACTTCACAGAAATGTTCAGATGAAGAACTTCAAGACCGAGAGACCTACCTGGCATTATAATTGGAAACTTCTTATCAAAAACTACAGAAAGAAGAAATTACTATAGAATAATAACTTATGGTTAAGGGATCTATCTTCAATCAAAAAATAATTATTTCCATGAACACTACTTGATTATTTTTTCTCCTGTTCATGTTCTGCCCATTTGTTATTACTCTGGACATCTCTTTCTAGTACTGATTGCTGATGTTTCTGGTCTGTTTTGATCCGAACAAGATGTGATTGTCAGTGACAGGGTGTTTGGATCTTGATGATATTTTAAAGGTTATCTACTCCTGATTGTTCCGGCCAGTATGGTTTTGTCAGCCTTTCTGTTGATCTTGCTGAGATTTTGGGTCTGCTCTGAGATGCTCTAGCCAAATTTTTTGAATTTTGTTCGATGCTGACTCTTCTATTCTACCGTGTTTCTGGCCGGATGACTGGTGTTGCATTTACATGCTTTAGTTGAGCTGCTTTTCTACTGAATAACTCTGGTTTTATCTATTTTTCTGCTCTGTTCAGATGGGTTTACTTCAGGTTTTCTCTAGGTTCATGCCTTATTATGGATGCTATGCTTGCTGAGAATCTTGTTCTGTGATGGCTGATGATTTTTTTTCATCATGGTGTTATTCTTGGGTCTTTTTATCAGTTTTATACAGATGGGATTGGATTGTTGTGATGAGATTTTAGATGAAGACTGCTTCTGTCTTAACATTGATCGAAGTGAAGTTATTTTGCTGCATTACTTACTTGGGATTCTCTTGTTTCACAGTTAGGCTGTCATGCTGACTCCAACATGCTGCATGCTTGGGACATCACTTGGAAGTCATAGAGATCAGGCCTTCATCAAGTAGTAAGACTAGAGGTGGCAAGAAGCTCCAAGTGCATGGGGGATGATGACTTCGGTCTCGCTTCACACAAAGAGAGGGTTTCATCATCAAATCATGCTTTTGGACGATGGAATGGTGAATAACAGTTGGTGATAATTGGTAATCTTTAGTTATGGGTTCTTCAATGACATGAGTACGATAGAATGTCTGTTTTTTCCATTTAGTTTCCAGTTGGTGTAAGCTCATTACACCTCTTGTGTACACTGTTACTCCTTTTTTTATTTAATAAATTTTTTAGGGATAGAGGTTGGGTTACCAGCTCATATCTCAGATTGTTTCAAAAAAAATCATTTAAGGTGTTAAAAAAATTAATAACCTCACTTCATGAAGAAATTCATCCATATGTACGCATAAGTACTGTTTCCATTTTCCAAAGAATTGAAAAAGGTAAATAATTATATATCATTAATAAATGATAATAATATCACGAATATTATTAATAATAATTAAAACCATCAATATTTACATAAATATATGTTGGACATGAATAAAAAATAATAACACTTTGCCGAGGAGGTAGTCCACATATATGAATAAACGTCATTACAATTTATCAAAGGACGAAAAAGGTAAACAATGGTTATACTATTAATATAAAAACATATAATGACATTAATTAAATATAATTAATCATGTAAATGTGGTAATATATTATTTTTATGAGGTTATATTAGAAAGAAACTCCAAATATATTAGTAAATATAATTACATCTTCGTTGGGAAACCATTTTTGGCTTAAACCTTAATAATTCAATGGCCATTCTTCTCGGAAGAACAAAAGATATAAGACACATTTAATAAAGTTCATAATATATTTTTATTTGAATTATTTTATAAAAATGATCAAAATGTGTGTAGGAATTGGGGGGGGGCAACGTTTATAAGTGAGGTGGGTGGAAACCTTATAAATAAATAAATAAATATAATATAATAAAGTAATATTTAAGAAAATGTGGCACAACATTAAACAAGGATAGAATATAAGATAACATATGGACAACATATATTTAACCGATCATAAATATACAGGTTTATGTTCTGTTTTATATACTATATTTTAGTATATTTACCACATTAACCCATTTTAACCTTAACCGACGAGCCAAATTTTTATCATTATTAGTATTCATTATGAAAAAAATGTAAGTTTCCTCATTAGAAAATTTGTAAATTTTTATTTAAATTTTGAAAAACAATTAATCAAATTTTATTTCTAAAATTGTAAGAAATCTTATTCAAAACAGGCATGCAAATTTCAAGAAATAATGGTTGTTAAAAAATACATTTTTATGTATAACAATAAATTTAATATAATTTCATGAATAATAAAAAAACATAGATGAATGGTAAAATGTATTATTGAATATATTGTCTACAAATATCATTAAAATAATACATAAATAGTGATTAAATAAATAATTATGATAATACACTTTACACGCACAAAAACATCTTTTTAGAAGAAAAATTCTTTTTTACTTTTAGATGATTTATTTTTATTGAACAATTTGATAACTATTAACCTTATTTCAAAAAAGTGTAAAAAATAATTTTATAATAATTTATTGAGACATTATAATACCCTCCAATAAAATATATTATTTATTAAAAACACATTTAATTATGATATCCTAATAGTAAATGAGGATTTTTTTTAAAGATGTTGATGAGTGTAATGAAAACACCCAAATGCATTTGAATTATTTATATATAAATATTTCATAAAATATCAGCATGTATAATTATACAATACATATAACATTATCACAATTTAAATTATATCATTGAAATAATAATTACCAAGGATACCACTAAATGATCACGTCGTCAAGTTCCCACACAATTTTCACAATTTTTTTATTCCTCAAGAGACACATAAATTTGTGAGTATTATTATTCTATATAAAATTATCCATATGATTCAATATTTTTAATATATTTTATTCATAATATATATCATTCTATATTGGTAAGAAATGTTATTTTTTCTACATGTGCAGGATCATGTATGTTCATTCTCAAAAGAGATACACGAAACACATTGTGAACTTGTGAGAGGTTAAGAGGAATAAACAAGAGATGTGATACAATAATGATATGATCAAGAATCTCATAAGGTCCTATATATATGGGGATTAAATTTTATATCATTCTAAATCACATTACATTCTTCTAAGTAGATATCCATAGGAACACCTTATCCCCAAATTTTAACTCTCTATCTCATGGGTGATTTTTAATATAATAGTTCTATCAAAAAAGAAATAACATGATGTTTTCTATATTAGATCTAACATTCTAAACCACCTAGAAATCTATATTAGGTACCAATATATATTTTCCCCTTACATTATCCTAACATGTTTTAGTCCTTAACATCATTATATAGATGTATTCATAATGATCCATCTAAATGGCGGATTAAAAAATATTGTTATATGAAAATTTGACAAGTGTAAGGTGTTGATGCCATCATCTATTAAAATACATTTAAAAATATTTCAATATATATAATTGGGTTTTAATGATCCTCTTGGACCCAAAATATTTACAGAGATGATATAATATTTTAATCCTAAACTCTGTATTCAAAACATCATGAATAATTCCCCATAACATTGAGGTATACCTTCATTTAGAATCATATACCACTCGGAGTGGTACTCCATGAAGACTTAACCCTTACTTAATGTATATCATAGTGATCTCAGCTATAGTAAAACTAAACATGATATAAATTAAATTTTCCAATATTATTATAATATTTATAATAACACAAATATCATTGTTCACATTAGATGTCTTGGGGAGTCCCATGATTAGCTAAAAGATTATTTTTTCAAAATTCAACCCAACTATAGTTAAATGTTATAATATACCATTATAATTTTATCTATTGTCCTTGAATATGTCAAAAAATAGCACGGATATATATACTCATCAATATATCACACTATTTCATTCCACCATAATTCTATTTAATATATTTATACATCTATATACTTCTTGGATGAATAAAGAACGATTAACTTTGAGCTTCATATAATATCTCACTTTTCAATTTTGGTATTTAAAGGAAACATACTATATTTCATAACCATTCCATTTTATCACTATCAGGGAAAAAATCAGAAAAATAATTACCTTATTTTATAAATCTATACCTTATATCTACACCTCTTTAATTTTCACATGAATATATATTTGAAAAATCATTTTTTATAAAAAATATCTTTTCTATTTTATTATTATTTCAAGGTCTAATATTTGAGAATAAAACATAATTTTATATCATTCAATCATCATCATTAAACAACTAGCATGATCCTTCTAACTCCTAGAAACATAAACCTTATTTTACTTCCCATGGTGGTAATGTATTATGTAGTCATAATATATAATCAGTTCCGACCAACTTATTTGGTTTATATTCACATCTCTCTATGTGAATATATTCTTTAAGATTTTATGATATATATTTATGTCACACATTTCCCATAAAGATAACTAATCTATGTCATCAAATATAAGATTAACATTGTGAGTTCCAATTCATGAGCCTTGTAATTTTAGTCATAAATCATTAATTGGAATGAGGAACAAGATAATATCTTGTTATTCTTCATGAGAAATCACCTTGATCCCCTCAATGATGCACCACTATAGATCAAACATTATTCTTTACTATTGGATAGTTTGAGAACTGTATCACTAAAAAACCTTCTCTTCATTTCATTAAAATTTTACTCACAATAATCTATCTAAAAGAAAATTGTTTCATTCCACATCATCTAGGTTAGTGTATATGATAGTCATTCGAAATATAACATAAATTGTTGGTAGAATATATCCAATGCATGAAAACTATGGTTTTTAGTCACCATAGTTTGTCTCAGACAGTTTTCAAAAACATTTATCTATGATTAATCAATTTATATCAAATCAATTTTTATCACGTGACCCAATAATGACATATTTTATAATCAAAATTTATATGTTCAAAATTTAGAATAAATATTTTCAATTTTCAAGGTCTTTAAGATAATCTGCAAATGATCTTTATGATATTAATTATAATTTAACATTATAAGAATACATTCTATTAAGGGTACCATAAATTGATCAATATATTCTAAAAAACAATACACCTTAGAATAATGAATATTATAGGAGTTTTGGTAAGTCCAAATGGAATTAATATAAATTTATTGAGTCCATATATCAAATGAAAGTATTTCATAGATTTTTACTCATTTTAATCTCTCAAATTATGATGTTTAGATCAGAGGTAAATCCTTTAAATGTATTTAACTCATTATAATTTATTAAATAAATCATCATTTTTGGATATTGGATAATTTCAATTAATATAAATCTTATTCCATTATTGATAATCAATTAAAAGTTCCACTGAAGCATTTTATTCTTAACGAAAAGAATAGGTTCACCGCATGGTGATCCACTTGGTTGAAGGAATCCATTATCAAGATTATATTATAGTTGATTCTTCAATTCCTACAACTCAATAGACGTTATTTTATAAGGATTAATTAAAATATTCTTAACACCTATTATGATTTTTATTGAAAACTAATCATCCCAATTTTGTTTTTGAAAATGAAACTCCTCATGAAATAAATTGGAATATTCCCAAACAATACGCAAATCATAAATTTTTGAGTTCCTCCCCAAAAAATTGATATAGATTCCAATAATGGATGTTAATAAGCCCCGTATAAAGTATGGAGTTTCCATTAGAAGGTTATATTCTTCCATTCATAGATAAACTATCATTGAATGACTTGTTAAATAAAACATGACCTCTATTCCTTGAAAATTTATATGGGATCTATATAAAGAGATCTGATGCCTAAATAGATTAGATAAATTTTAACTATATGGTGAATCTGAATATTTTTAGGAAGCATATTCCCACCTATATTTATTATAAATAAGATCATAATACCAATAGATTTTTTAACCAATAAATCAACATCTAATCATTGAGGTGGTGATATGATTCCATTCAGAAATTCATTTTTTATTAACATGTTGGTAGATCAAGAATTAAAGAAGGCCTTTTTAGTTCTATAGTGGATCATAAGTGTAAAACATACCACTTCATTCTCATGACCCACATTGGTTTTATGATTGGATGATATTTTTCTTTTTCTCTTGTCTTAAATGGTTATTGACGTTGAATATTCAAATCAACACATGGAATAAATAACTAGTTAGAATTTTTCCCTCACACCTTGTAGTTACTGAATTGGCGCATCAATGGTGAATTGGATTGAGATATATCAACATTTATATCATTTTATTTCCTCATTATATCCCTTTGAAATTCATTTTCCCAATAAAAATGTTTTACATGATTAAAACACTTGATATCTCCTACGACTAGAATGGGATATATACAAATAAACCTATACCAAATGTCTTCAAAAAAACTATTGGAATACACCCCTTTTACCAAATCTCTAAAATAGTCATTTTATAGCTTGTTTATGGGAAGTCTATACCAATGGTTATTTATAAATTAAGTAATGATTATTATATAAAAATAGTTTTCACAATCATTTCAAATATATTCATTATATAAAAATAGTTTTTCAAAACCGTTTTTACAACCACCAATATACATCAGAACTATATGACTTCCTCTCCTCCAAACTCACGCCAATCCCGATTCAACCCAATGAGAATTCTTTTTTTTTGTTCCCCATCCATGATAATCTTCCATTGTTAGTGTTTTGATTATGTTTTCCTTGAACTTAAAACTAGTGAGATAAAAATTTTCCATCTGTTCTATCAAGCACATTTTATATATTTTTATGTATGAAACACTAACATAGATTCTTTTCTATCATAAATATTAACTATTTATTGAATGAGGGATAGTTTTGATTATATTTTATATTTTAAAAGAAAATAAATTAGATTATAAGTTAAGAATTATATTAATTTAGTTAATAGATAATCATACATAAATGTAATAAAAACTATAGTTTATTTGATATATGTGGTAAATTAGTAATTAATTATTTTATTGTTTTATTGTGAATGTAGTAGGGAGTTATCAAATTAATCATTTAAATGTTTTATTTTATCAATTGAAATTAATTATTTTAGGTATTAAACATGATTTTATTTAAAATGTAATATATGGATTTAATATATAAATGGGTCCTGTTTTCGTAAAATTTTGAATAAGGATGGACTTTGTTTTTAAAAAAAACATATTTCCTTAATTATATGTAATATATAAAAACATATTTATAGAAAAGATCACATCCATTATTTTGATACATCAAAAGATAAATTTTTTGTTCGGGATTATTTTTTATGTGGGTTGTTTTGAGTATGTTTTTATCATAACCTATTCCATACTAAAAAATTCATTATTTTACAAAAAAATATAATCTACTTATTAACCAACATCAATTAATTCTATATATGGATTGTAACTTGTCATCATTAGACCATTATATATTCCATGGTTCATATTTTCTGTATATAATATTATTTTGTAGTATAATAATCATATGTACTAGTTTGTCATTTATTCCACACATATACTTTTTGTGTGGTAATGTGTATAAATATTACTCATTCATATAGTAGATTTGATTATTATTCTTTTATATATATGTTATTCTGTTATATCATTGGATAGAGCTATAAAATTTATGACATGTGCGTTAAATATATATTTTGAAATATTTTTAGATATCTTTTTCCAATATAAAATTAATATTTTCTTATTAAAAAAAGTTTTTAATAATTATGTACTCTTTTTTTTATAATTGTTAACTATACACCAAAAGAGATATTAGATTAAAATGTATTTGATTTCAATAATTTTTCAATTTTTTCAAATGATATTGATATAAATTGAACATATCTTGTTTCTTTAAATATATTTTGGAATTTAAATCAATATTATTTAAATAAATTTATTAAATGACATATAGAATAGTTTTTATAATATAATGGGTAGAATATTGATTTATGATAATAATTGGATCTAAACTAATTTCCAAAATAGGTTAGAGTAATTTTTAGACATTTCATTTAATAATGATTTAGATAGATGTCTTACTCACTACCCTTATTGTAATTGTCTTGTAATACCTTGGATAATTCATGATGAAGTTAGCTATAATATAAAAAAATTATTTTCAAACAAATTATTATGTTTTTTATCATAATTGTGAGAAATGGGAGTATCAAAATGTTCATTATTTTAATGAGAGGTCTATATTGGATAATTTATTATATGAATGGTTTCCAGTTATTCATTCTCATGAGAATGAATGTACAATAATTTAGTAATAAAATGATGTGAGTACCCAAGATTCTGTTAATGATAATGATAATGTGGATAGGGTGAATTTTTTTTTGGAAACTACCATGACTCTAGTATATCAGAAATGTGGTAAAATTTAAATGAATAGATTTTTCATAATAGTTTTTATAGGGAAGAGAAAATATGGAATTTATAATATTACAATATATTATATCCTTACATGTCTGAATGAATTACTTCTTGATGATCAATATATTACCTCCACCCATTAATGGCATGGAAGTTAATTGTTAGACATGGGGTTTCTAAAAACAAAATCATTTATTTCCAAAATGATTTCTTCTTATTATGGGTGGAAAATACTATCCTAAATTATTGTATAAAATATAACACATATCGATCGAATAGAAATACTAATTAAACACCATCACATTCCAAAAAAAAATGTAATTTGGCATTTACCATTGACTTCTACGCTCCAAAACATTTCCATGTATAATGAAATATCAAAAAATATGTTATCGGATGAAACTAAGATAAATAATTTTAATGATGATTTCATTCATCCAACAGATGGATGATCATCGAATAAATTTGATGCTCAATATCTAAATTTTATAGATTATGTGCATATTGTAGGTATTTTTAATTGAAACATTCATTTAGTTAGGTAAGAGTTGAAATTAAAAATGGTTTGTATCTCAATTATAAAGATTATATATCACACTATGATGAAAAGAAATATTAAAATGTAGTATTGGAATCATAACTCCATTATTATTAAGAGTTATGTAAGGGTAACTTAACATTTTTGAAATCTAATTAAAAGTAACTATATTTCATTATTTAAGGGTAATATGATTTTTATATAAGTTATGTATTGGTAAGATTAAATTTCTAAATTTGATGTTTGAGTAAACAGAATCTTGAACTAGTTAAGTGAGGTTAGAAAAAATGTTATATAAGGGAAACAATATATGTAAATGTAAATTAATGTTATGTATGGGTAAATTCAAAGAAAAGTAATGGTAAAATAATGTTATATAAGCATGAATAATGATAAGTAAAAAAAACTAATGTTGTGTAAAGGTAAAAAAATTATATATAAGGGTAAGAAAAAACATATACTTTTCAATTATGTGTTAACTATGGTCATGTCAGGGAGAAATTCAATTATGTTTAAAATAATGTAATGTAAAATTAAAAAAAGTCATGTTATAGATAACTAAAGTTAATTTATCTTAAACTAAATTTATGTAAGGTTAAAAAAAGGTAACGATAAACTATATTTAAGTATGGGTAATCCATATTTATGAATGGGTAAACTAATGTTATGTAAGGGTAAAAAAATGATAATTATGGCTAAAACAATGTTATTTACGAGTAAATATAAACTTGTATAGGTAATGTATAGGTAAACTAAACATATTTAAAGGTAAAAAAACGTTTTTAAGGGTAATCAAGAGTTATACAAAGGTATTAAATGTTATGTAAAGGTAATATATTTTTAATTAAGGTTAAATAATGTAAAATAAGTGTTAATAAAGTTATTATAGGGTAAAATATTTTTATGTAAGGGTAAAACAATGCTAATAAAGGGTAATTAAAGTTATTTTAGGTTAAAATAATGTTATATAAGTGTAAATAAAAGTCATGTATGGGTAAATAGAAACATGTACATGTTATGTAAGGGTAAACTAATGCAATGTAATGGTAAAAAATGTTATGAAATGGTAAACTATTGTTATGTAAGGGTAAAAAAGTTATGTCAGTGTAAACTAATGTTATGTTATGGTAAAATAATGTTATATATGGGTAAAAAAAGTTATGTAAGGTTAAACTAATGTTAAAGAAGGTAAATATAATTATATGTATAGTTAAAGTAAAATTGTTTAAGGGTAAGGATAAAAAAGTTATATAAGGGGTAATAAAATCTTTTATAGGTTAATTAATGGTAAACTATCGTTATGTAAGGAAACCCAATTTTAAGTAACGGTAAAATAATGTTTTGTAAGGCTAAAAAAATTAAGTATGGGTAAACTTAAGTTAAGTCAGGGTAATCTAAACTTAATTTGGGTAAGCTAAAATAGATTCACATTATATTTACATATATATAATTATAAATATATATAATATTACCATGAAAACTATAACACCCCATGATTTCATAGTATGTTATTTTTTAAAAGTAATTCAATAACATGCACTACACGTAACACCGAGTTCAAGCGCACCACGATTTACCAAACTAGTAGTTCAAAAGTAGTTATGAATAATATTAAAAGAATTTTGGACTTTATATAATCCTTATAATTTTAGAATCCATATAATGAATTTCTTAGAAATAATGTATGAACTAATTCATTTTTTTATATAAAAGAAGCATTTTAAAAAAAATGCACTTTTACCTCCTTGTAATTGTGTACCATTGTTAAATAAAATATTTGAAACTCTTATATATAAAATTTGACAAAATAAACTTCTTCTATAGAATCAGGACTTAAGAATTTAGTTTCAATAAATTTTTGGTGTTTTTCTGATAACATTCATATTTGGGTGAATAGTGAAAAATACTATATTAAAACTGAAAACAACTTTTTTAAATAAAAAAATTGGTAGTGTTAAATTATAAATTTTAAATATTTGGAAGTATAAATAGATTATATTTTCAAAATTTAATCCAGTGTAATTCATTGAAAATAATTTTACTTTGAAATTGAACATCAACATATATCAATCTTTTGTTAGTTATTATTTCATAAAAACACATTTTTTGGTTTTGACAACAGGAATTATTTTTAAATTTAAAAAAATGAAACTCATATGTTTTTAATTTGGTAAAATAGACCTTATTTTTGAATTCATAATATCAAAATAATCTTAGGGTGAAATTTTGATATTTTTCCGAAAACTTTCAATTTTTTATGAATAGTTGAAAACACTGAGTTATTAGTTAAAACCGAATATTTATTTAAATGATTATTTATTTAATTTAATTGTTTTTTGGAAAAAATAGATAAATAATAACTATATATGTTCAGTATAATTAATTTTAGTCATTTTATAAGATGTTTAGAATATAAAAATTTTATTGAACTTTTACCGCCTTTTACCCACTTCCTAGGAGAATTTGAAAATTTGCAAAAAAAAACATAATTTTACCGCTTCTTTTAGTTGAATTTCAAAAATAAAAGAGACAAATTTAACCTTATTAAGTAAAATTTGGTTCAATAAGAGGAAAATAATTTTTGGTGAAGTGTAACTTTTGACTTTTATTTACCATGGTTAAAGGTAAATAGGGTAATTCAATGTAAAAAAGAATATTATAATAGTACATAATTACATTTAAACTTGTCCTACCCTAATTCGATGAGCCATGTCCGGCCATGGGAATCCTTGGGTCCATTTTTGGACCCCATGGAGCCACTTATGAAAGTTAATGATATTTTATTTTAATTAACTTAAATTAAAGGTAAAAATGACAAAAAAACATCATTTTGTAAATCAATTTTTACATGGAGTTATATAATTCATATATTCGACTATAACTATTAATTAGAAAGATAAATTTATTTCTTACACAATGGTATTTTTTAATTTTTTGGACCTTAAAAAATTTAATTTATTTATAACACAATGATGATGCAGTAATTACCTAATTAATGAAATATTAAACTAATGGATATTATCAATATCCATATAAATTTAATTTTTGACTTTTCTATGAATTCAACAAATTTTCTAGGCTAATAGGACATATTAGGGTCATTTATATGAATTTTATTCGAAGTAATAATGCTGTTATTAATTTAGAAAAAACAAAATACCAAATAGTGTCAAAATTGATATAAAATCCTTTTTAAAACAAATATTATATTATTAATTGGTATTCTATTCCAAAAAAACCTATGGTTCAGACAAAATAATTATATAATGATATTTTTATCATTAATTAAGCAATTGAGGTTATATTAGAATTATATAGTGTGTTCATTAACCATATAATATAAAAATGCAAAGAGGCATTGTAAATGTTAATCTATTTAACAAAGAGTTAAATCTAAAATATAAAGTTAATATAGTGACTCAAACCTGTCTAAAACATATTTTTTGAGTTTTTTTACACCCATGACCACCTCATACTTTAAATAATTCATTTTCTAGCCATTAGAAACAGAAAATTATTTTTTTTATAAAATAATATTTCAAGTTTTTCCTTCAGAGCCCATCACCCCTCTTATAAAAGGGAACTCCCCATTATCCCTAATTCACAGCTTTAAAGCCATTTGGTTTGGCTAAAACATGAAGAAATATCATCTAAAATATCCTACCTTAATTCTAGAGGCTTTTATTTGGTCATAAAGTTAACCTAAAGATCCCATTTGATCAAATCAAAAAGAAGAACCTAAAGAAGAGGTTAATATTTCATCACCTCTTTCAAATTCCATTCTTCTTCCACTTCCTCTTTCTTTGTTGTTTCCATTATTAAATAATAACTAAAATATATTCTATATATTGTGATTTTATTATAAATATTATACAACCATATTTAGTATTCTATCCATCCTTTGAATGACACGTCACCATACGTGCAAACGTACGACTTACCGTTTCCACGTCAGGGTGTAATTGTTATTCAATACATTATTATTTGGATGGGTATAATAATGATGTATAATGGACATAAATAATTAATATAACATGTTAATTATTCTGTATATATGATATAACATCTATTTACATATGATTTTAAATCAAACGATTGATAATATCGCTCGTGCGTACGTATGGATTACCGTCTCCAAGACGCATTGAGATTAATTTCCATGTTCACCATTAAACGATGATTATAAAAATATATATTATTAATAAGTATTTAATGTATGAAATAATGATGATACTGGAGAGAGAGGTATATATATATATATATGTATTTAGGTATGTATGTACTTACATATATCATATTCACTTACTTCTGTTGAATACAATATGAAAACAGAAAAAACTTTTAGGCATACGTACGGCCTACTGTCTCCATAAATGGTGCCTTTAATTTCATATATACATCTATTATAAATATTTATATTCTAAATATATATGATATATAAATCAAGGTTTATATTCTAGAATATTTTAAATCATGATCTAAATGATACGATCATGAATAAAAAGTTAAAACCCAAATGATAAAAAAAGAAATTATTACCCAAAATGATTATTTAACATGGAAATCATTATTAAAGAGGCTGTAAAAAGTCATAAATGAATCATGTATGATATAATTAATTTTAATATGGATCTGTTATAATTTAATAACATACTATGGTCATTATATAGGAGGTTAAACATACCCTCGACGAAAAGAAAGTGCAAGGTAAGGGTTAATTCCTCAATCTCATTATTATTCGAGATTGTTTATGGGTATGTTTTTACTAGGACAAATTTATTATTTATGTCCATGCTTCAGACAAGGGTTTTCAATGGGATTCTTTAAAGGTACTATTTAATTAAAACATCATTTTAATTGTTTTAAATATTTATTCTTCCAAATCATTCTCATTAATGTCAATGTATTCAAATTTTTTTTTAAGGATTTATTTATATGGACATGAATGTTTTTAAAATGTTAATTCTATTCAAAATTCTCAAAGGGGTATGGGACACTTTGATTCAAAAATGTCTTTAAATGTCTTCCTTTCTAAATTGTGTGACATTTAAATGTTTTCATGAAAAAGGTATATTTCTCTCAAAAACTATTACAAATCATTCTCATCTATGTCAACATCCATTGATGGATTTTAAAATTGTTTTAAGTTGATTTATATGATAAAAATATTCCATATTGTATTGAAGGTTTTGGGTTATGTTTGATTGTGTATGTGTTATTTTTATACCATTCATGTTTTATAGTCAAAGTATTGGAATTTCATATGCTTGTTCTTATACTAAGGTTTATGTTATGTTTCAACCTTTTCACATGAGGAATGTATTGGACATAGTAAGTGGCGGGTGGAGCCCACTATAGCTCCTCGGTGCATCGGTAGGTCTCATGAGACAACTAGACATGGAATTGGATGGGGCCTTTCCCAATTTTATATATGGTTTTGGATGAGGCATTAATCATTTTTAGACCTCTTGGCCGAGGCCTTGACAAAATGTTTTAGAATGCCCGACATTATACATTCTGTCATTATTTAAATAATATTGATGGTTCATGTGGTCAATTGACTAGTAGAATACCCATGATTATGTTTTATTATGGCATTATTTACTATGGTCATATTCCAGCCATAAAGTCTTCATGTTTATTACTATTAAAGGCATGTGTTTTCAATAATTCTCCACGCTTAATATTTATGTTATCTTCCACTGTATTGATTACCCTTACTGAGCATTTGAGCTCACCCATTTCTTATGTTTCATTTTCCCAGGATCCTAAAAGTGTTTTATATTTGAGATATAGGGTTAAGATAAGGGAACAATGGCATTATCAAGGATTTGTTTTTTCATTGAATGTTAGAAAGTGTAATGTAACGTTCATATATGTAATCTATTTTCCAAGATTGTTAAACTGATCGGTCTTTCGGGACATTATTTCTTTTAATAATGACAATGTATTAAAATAAATCACCGACTCTCGGAATATAGGTTTTAGTCATTATAGTTGGTATATGAAGAAGTTTAGTACAGACCATGGATATTAGATTTAGATAAACTCTGATTAGAGAACATAGCCCTATGATAGGCTTTGAAGATTAATATAGAAGATCTTTCTTGAAATTTGGTACTTTATAGATTTTGGGAGTTTTCCAAGAAATAAATCCATGTCTGGATACGAGTTGGTAGAGGTTTCTATGACACAGATGTACCTAGGTGCAACACTAGAAAACACAGCATTGAGCTAGACTTGAATGAGAACTGGTGCACAACAATAGGCCTTGCTGCACTCTTGGTTACGACACTCATGAGGGATATGCTTAGGATAATTCTCATTTTCTTTACAAACCATTATGATGGGTTTATGAGTAAATACTTCCTCAAATAATTTTTTATGATATGAATTATATAAATAAACTATTAAATTTACGTATAGTATTTTAAATGTTTTTAATTATTCATTGCAATTCGTAAACTGACCTAGTGTATGCCATTTTATAGAAATGACACCAAGTAGAAGGAATGTGAACTCCAACAATACGTATGATCCAAAGAGTAAGAAGGATCATATCTTTCATGGTACTAAGCCAAAATTTTGAAGGGAAATCGTCTCCCATGTATTCTCAACATATAAAGAATTAGTATCATGTGTTAATAAGATAAGTAATGAATTATCTGAGTCTTATGGCTTTGATGGGAAGCAAGAAAATAAAAGGATGGAAGAGAGAAATATGGATAATGGGAAGAGGGAAAAGTGGAATTTTCTCGTATGTGATAAATTTGGAAAGAATCATTGTGGTAATTTTTTGACGGGAATAAGAGTCTGTTATAAGTGTGGAGAAAAAGGACACCAAGTACATGATTACAAGGGTAAGAAAAAAGTATCAAATGTACAATGCTTCATCTACAAGGAGTTGGGACACTATACGAATCACTATCCAAATCATCAAAGTATACCGCAAATGATTATATTGGATAATAATAATGTTATGATACTACTAGAGATGAAGAGGAATGATTACATTTCTTACATTGTTATTAAAGTATTGTGTCATTTGATTATTGTATTAATGATATACATGTTATAAAAATTATAGGGTATAAAAGGATTATACTGCATTACAATTCCCTGAAGGACTTGAGATTGTGTGGAATGAAGAAAAGTGACTCAATGGTAAGTTAAATTTTTTGGAATAAACATGGTTGAAGGAAAGACAAAACATTAATATGGTCTTTATAGAGAGGTTTTAATTTTTGAATCAGAGATGATTGATTTGGATAAATTATATTGGATATTCTTGACGTCCTTGAATATGATTAATGGTTTATATATTCTATCATTGTTAGAGTTTACAAAAATTATGGGTAGAAGGATTATATCTAGTATTATATAAGGAATTAGGGAGCATGAATGCAATCAATATGGTTTTATGGAAATTCAAGATGTTGTAGTGTTTTAAAGGAATACATGATGAAGGTGTTCACATGTAATTACATTGCAAAATGGATCTTCATTGTGTTTACCTTATTTATAAATTTTGGATTGTGATTTTGGATAGTAGTATTTTGGATATGTATAGTTTGATATTATTTTTAGATTTCCATAAAAAGGACATCCCAGAGGTCGGGTGGCAACCCGTCGTGTCCGGCAAGGCTGTAAGACTTGAACCCACAACTGAATGGCGACTTGGGTTTATCACCTACCACTAACCCACATGATGTACTTGACTGAATAATGTAGTATTTTCAAAGGTTCTGGTAGATGAATTATAAATTCATTTTTTGGAAACCTATATAAATAAGATAAATAGAATATTTTTTTAATCTTTATTATATTTTAGAGTGAAAGATGAGTTTGTGGTTGAAATTAGTTAAATGATTGAACTCTACATGTCAAGTATATATTTTTTACTTCTCTTATTCTATGAATAAATTAATTCTTAAACTTTACATAAGTAATCTTAAATATAAAAATGTGTCATCCTAATGCATTCTGTTTTGTTGAACCAATGTTATTTTAAATCATCAAAGATTGATGGCTTTGAGGCCCTCAATTCAACAATTTTTTGTGACTGATGACCTCAATCACTCCCGATAAATATTTATGTTTTTTCCTCAAATTATGTGTCTATAACTTCTGGAAATGTTCTCATAATCGAGATCATAATTTGGTTTTTACTTTTTTATTCCCCTTTTCCTATTATTAAGACTAATATTTATTAACCCAATTTTTTATGTGGGTTTTCCCATAAAGGTATTTTCTATTTTCAACCTTTTATTTTTGAAGAAAAATTTCAAATTTTGAGAATACAATTTATTGATTTTGGTATGAATGTGTCACCCCATGATTTCATAGTATGTTATTTATTCAAAACAATTAATTAACTTGCACTATGCGGAACACCGTGTTCAAGGGCACCATGACTTTCCAAACTAGTCGTTCAAAAGCGGTTATGAATAGAATTCACTGAATTTTGAACTTTATATAAACCTTATAATCTTATAATCCATATTATGAGTTTCTTAGGCATAATATAAGAACTAATTCATTTTTTCAAATAAATGAAGTATTTTAAAAAAAATACACTTTTTACTGCCTTGTAATGGTGAACATTTTTTAATTCCAATATTTGAAACTTTTATATATTCTATTTGAAAAAATAATCTTTCTATATAGAATCGGGACATAACAATTTAGTTTCAGTATATTTTTTTGGCTTTTCTGACAACATTCATATTTGGGTGAATAGAAAAAAATACTATATTTTAACTGAAAACTAATTTTTAAATCAAATTAATTTATAGTGTTAAATTATAATTTTTAATGGGTTGGGAGTATAAATAGATTATATTTTTACAATTTAATTCAAGGTTATTCAATGGAAATATGTTCACTTTGAAATTGATCATAAACAAGTATCAATCTTTTGTTAGTTATTATTCTAAAAAACACGCTTTTTGTTTTGACAACGAGAATTAATTTTATATTAATAAATGAAACTTTTATGTTTTTAATTTGGTAAAATAGACTTAATTATTGAATTAATAATATCAAAAATATCTTCGGGTGAAATTTTGGTATTTTTCTGAAAACTTATAATTTTTGATGAATAGTGAAAACACTGATTTATTGGTTAAATCCTACTTGTTATTTAAATAATTATTTATTTTATTTAAATTAATATTAGGTCATAATAGATAAAAAATAAATATATAATTTTAATAAAATTCATTGGAGTAATTTTATAATAAATTTATATATATAAAAATTTTATTGAACTTTTACCGTCTTTTACCCACCTCCTAGGAGAATCTGCAAATTTACAGAAACCATAATTTTATTGCTTCTGTTAGTTGAATTTCAATCGTCCGAGAGACACAGTTAAGCTCAGTATGTAAAATCTAGTTCAATATGTTTAAAATAATTTTTTTTGAATAGTAACGTATGACTTTTATTTACTGCGGTTAAAGGTAAATATGATAATTAAAGGTAAAAAGAATATTATAATAATATAAAATTCCCTTAACACTTGTCATAAACAAATTTTATGTGCCAAATAAGACCATGGGAATCCTTGGATCTATTTTGGGACCCCATGGAGAAACGTATTAATGATAATGACATTTTATTTTAATTAACTTAAAGTAAAGGCAAAAATGACGTAAAAAATATCTTTTAGTAAATCATTTTTTATATCAGGATATATAAGTCATCATTTCGACTATAAATATTCATGGGAAAGCTAAAATGATTTCCTATATAATGGTATTTTATTTATATTTTTTATAGTTTAAATAATTTAATTTTGTTATGACACAATGATGATACAGTAATTACCTAATTAATGAAATATTAAAATAATTGATATTATAAATATCCAAATAAATTTAATTTGAGACTTTTTAGAAATTAAAAAAAAATTAAAGGTAAATAGATATTTTAGGGTTGGTTAGATGAATTTGTTTTTGAAGTAATAATAGTGTTATGAATTTATCAAAAAAAAAAGACCAAATAGTGTAAAAATTGACATAAAAGAGTTTTTAAAACAAATATTATATTATTAATTGATATTATATTCCTAAAAATAAATGTTTCAGAAAAAGGACTTATATAATGACATTGGTATCATTAATGAACCACTTGGGGTTATATTGGAATTATATAGTATGTTTATCAACAATATAGTATAAAAATACAAAGACACATGGTAAATGTCAAACTATTTAGCTTAGAGTTAAATCAAAAACGATAATGTTAATATAGATACTCAAACATGTATAAAACCTATTGGTTGAGTAATTTTAGACCCATACCCAACTTAAACATTAAATTATTAATTTTTGAGCCATTATAAACCGAAAATTACTTTATTATAAAATAATATTTCCAGCTTTCCTATGGTGCCTCTCACCCCTCTTATAAAAGGGAACTCCCCCTTAACTCTAATTCACACCATCAAAGCCATTTAGCTTGGCAAAAACCTTCCAAAATATCCTCTAAAATATATTACCTTCATCATATAGGAATAAATTTGGTCAGAATGCTAACCTAAAGAGCCCTTTAGATCAAATAAAAAGGAAGAACCCAAAGAAGGGGTAAATATTTCATCACCTTTTTCAAGTTCCATTCTTCTTACACTGCCTCTTTCATTGTTGTTTCCAATATAAAATAATAACTCCAATATCTTTTATATATTGTGATGTTATTATAAATATGGTACAACCATTTTTATTATTATATCCATCCTTTGAATGACATGTCATCATACGTGTGTATGTACAGCTTACCGTATACACGTCGTGGTGTAATTGTTATTCAATACATTATTATCCGGATGGGTATAATAATGATTTATAATTGATTTAAATAATATATATAACATGTTAAGGATTCTTTATATATGATATAACATCTATTTACATACGATTTTAAATCAAAATATTGATAGTATCTCTCGTGTGTACGTACAGATTATCGTCTCCACGACGCGATGAGATTAATTTCCATGTTCACCATTCAACGATGATTATAAGAATATATATTATGAATAAGTATTTATTATATGACATAATGATGCTACTGGATATATGTATGTATGTATGTATGTATGTATGTATGTATGTATGTATGTATGTATGTATGTATGTATGTATGTATGTATGTATGTATGTATGTATGTATGTATGTATGTATGTATGTATGTATATATATGTACTTACAAATATCTTATTCATTTACTTCCTTTCAATACGATATGAAAACTGAAACAACATTTATGCGTACGTACGGCCTACCGTCTCCATAAACGGTGCCTTCCATTTCATATATACATGTTCTATAAATATTTATATTCTAAATATATATGATATACAAATAAAGGTTCATATTCTATAATCATTAAAATCATTATCTAAATGATACGATCAAGAATAACAAGTTAAAACCCATTTGATAAAGAAAGAAATTATTACACAAAATGATAATTTAATAAAGAAATAATTATTAAATAGGCAGTATAATGTCATAAATGAATCATGTATGATATAATAAATATTAATATGGTTCTAGAATAATTTAATTACAAACTATGGTCATTATATCTGAGGGTAAATGTACCCTCGACCAAAGGAAAATGTAAGGTAAGGGTTAATTCCTCAATCACAATATTATTCGAGATTGTTTATGGGTATGTTTATACTGGGACATATTTATTATCCATGTCCATGTTTCATAAAAGTGTTTTAAATGGGATTCTTTTATGGGAATCTTTTATTAAAACATCATTTTAAATGTTTTAAATTTCTATTCATCTAAATCATTCTTAATAATGTCTATGTTTTCAATATGTTTTTAAAGGATTTATTTATATGGACATGAATGTTTTTAAAATGTTAATTCCATTCAAAAGTATCAAAGTTGTTTTGGAAACTTTGATTAAAAAATGTCTTTAAATGTCTAATTTTCTAAATTGTGTGACTTTTAAATGTTTTCATAAAAAAGGGATATTTCATTCAATGACTTTTAGAAATCAGTATAATCTATGTCATGATACTTTGATGGATTTCAAACTTTTTTGAAGTTGATTTATTATGATAAAACTAATCTATATGGTATTGAAGGTTTTGTTATATGAATGATTGTGGTTGAGTTATTTTTATACCATTCATGGTTTATGGTTAATGTTTTAACATTTCAAATTCTAGTTCTAATATGAATGTTTATGATATGTTTCAACCCTTTAATATAAGGAATTAATTGGACATAGTAAGTGACAGGTGGAGCCCCCTATAGCTCCTCGATGTATTGGTAGGTCTCATGAGTCAACTAGACATGGAATTGGCCGAGGGGTTTCCTAGTTTTATATTTGGTTTTGGCCGAGGCCTTAATCATTTTTAGATGTCTTGAAAGAGGTCTTGACAAAATGTTTCAGAATGTCCGACATTATACATTCCATCAACATGAAAATAATATTGATGGTTCATGTGGTCATTAGATAGGTAGAATACCCATGATTTTGTTTTATTATGGAATTATTTACTAATCACATATTCCTTCCATAAAAGTGTTCATGTTTATTACTGGTAAAGGCAGGTGTTTTCAATTTTTCACCATGCTTAATATTTATGTTATCTTCTACTCTATTTGTTACCCTTACTGAGCGTTTGAGCTCACCCCTTTCTTATGTTTTATTTTCCGAGGATCCAAAGAAGTGTTTTATATTTGAGATGCAGGGTTATGAAAAGGTAGCAATGGCATTCTCAGGGATTTTTTTTGTTTTGTATTTTAGAAAGTGTAATGTGACATTAATGTATGTAATCTATTTTCCTAGATTGTTAAATTGATCGGCCTTTCGGGACATGATTCCTTGTAATCATTCCAATGTATTAAAAAAATGCACCAACTCTAGGAATCTAGGGTCAGGGAGTTACAAAACCTCTAAACATTTGTACCATATACGTAATATCAAATAATATTAACATATAGATATGTAAATATATTCATTTAATATGAACCCTAATATATGTCACATAGAAACTAAAACTAAATACGTGTGAGTATAAGGAAACTAAATGTAAATAAAATATTTTATCTGTACCAGAAAATCCAATTAAAAATTAATTAAACAAAACAAAACTGATAGGGAATAATATTACCCAAACAAACTCAAACCAATGAAATTTAAATAATATTAAATATAATGAAAAAATACAATAAATCCTTAAATGAAGAAAATTATTACAATAAGTAATAAATTAATCTAAATAATAAGTTTTATTGAATATATTTACAATTGAAACTTGAATTAAATGAAATTGAATTGAAAAATTGGAACTAAACTTAAAAATAATAAACTAGTCCAAATTAAGATGACATTAACTTTCATTATCTAAGGTAAACCACATTTTCATAAAATAGTGTTAATTAATAAGGTATATTTCTAAATTATCCAATAAATGATTAATTGTATTTAAAAGTGTTGATTTATCCTAAATAATTTTGACTAAAACTAAACTATTTCAAAATGTGTGGAAAAAATAAAAAATTAATTTTAACCAATATAATTATTAAAAAATAACATGTATATAGATTCAACCAAACATGCAAAATTTGTTAATTTTTTATTTATTGATTATATTTCAAAACAATTTTGGATTATACGATACATATTAATGAATTTTAATTCAATCATTTTTTAATATAAATTAAATATTGTTTATAATGTGTTAATTTTTTTTTAAAAAAATAAAGTATTTTTAAATAGTGGTTTTTAATATTCAATGTCATTTTAATTGGGTATATTGAGCATTAAAGGATTTGATTTTGGAGAAAAGTTTTTCTCAAGTAGGATAATGAAATATGGAAGTACTGTAACAGAATAGACACAAAAATAGATTTTATGTTTTACATTGCCAATTTCAATTTTTAAAATCTATTTAGTAACAAAATAATTAATTTATATTCTTAAGAGAGTTATTTTGTGGCTCTTTATTATCTCGAGTCCAACAATTTTTGTTCAAATCGTCATTCTCACCATGTATTAGGAGATAAGAACCATGGGAGGGTATACTATTGACTAGAGGGGAGTGTTCTCCCCACCAAATATTAGACAACTTTAGGTGCCTCTAATAGTTCTGGAAGAACTGAATTGGTAAATACTCTTTAAGAGGCCGCATATACAAAATAATATCAATGAATGGGATTGAATGAATTAAAAAGGCTAACAAAAATTTATGAAAGTCATAAAAACATTTTTTAAATTACTTCCACCAGACTCCACTATGGTTTTTGATAAACTCATTTTGATGATGTGTTCATTATATGATTCTCCAAGAAAAACTAAGGATGGTACTAGCGGTGTTCTGTATGATTAATTTCCTAGTGATTGTTAAGGTGATGGTAATAATTATTATAAAGACCCAAAATTTTTGTATATAGATGTTACAAATTTTTTTAATGAATATTCAATACCTTGGATAATGATCCATGCCAGAATCATATAGGTCTGGTATCAAGGGAAACATGAATACATAAATAAGATGATTATAAGAAATCAACATCATGGCTTGCTTAGTTATTCATAACTATATTCCTTCATGACATATAATACTTAATAAATTTCTTCATAACTCAGGGATGGTAAACATAGGAAATATTGATCATAGATTATTAGTAAGGGTAAAAATGGATATATCAACATAACATGATCATAAGTGTAATATAACATTATCATAACATTTGTAAAAACTTACCATGCATATAATAGATCAATATATAGAGAAATGGAATAAATAATGGAAGTTCATAACATATGAGTCATAAAAAACACATGAGAAGGAGAAACAAGAGAAAAACATTGGAATATAATATAGATTTTTAGAATACACATAAGACTAGAAAATATTTTCATTAGTAGTCAAGGATCATTTCCAAGACTATCATAGTGGACTGGCATCACTACCTAAACCATCAAAAGAATAATGGTTCACTTCAATACTATAATTGGGGATTGGGTTCACTCCCCAATTCATTTTAGTAGAAAAGGTCCACTCCCAAGACATTCATTATGGTTGAAGACCTGTACTGAATTGAGTCCACACCCCATTCCATTCATGTTTATCTCATGAGATACCAATAGTTACCCAATGCATTAGAGGGATATATAAGTAATAGATAATATGTCACATAATAATATAAAATATATATTCATTAGATGATCATAAAACATTAATCATATCATAAAGCATGAAAATAAATGTTGTTTATAAACATTTCATCATAGCATTACCTATGGAAAATAAAATTTGTCTCATAAAAATCATTTCATCATAATCATAAAACATATAGAAAAATAATGGGGATGGTGTAATTGGATTATATCACTAGAAAAGAATAACTGAAATTATGGGTTATTTCATTTTATGAATATCAATACCATTACAAGATCACTAAATCAATATATAGGAAAAAACTTTTTCCATAAGGAAAATTTGTTTTCAAAACTAATAAATTTTTAAATATTATGGAATTTTATGAATGTAAACATATAAATATGAAAATATATATTTATTTCATTATGAGTTATGAAAAATTAAAATTCTATTCATAACATTTATGTTTAAATAAAACATTTTTTTCTCATTTTAGTAATTTATCAAATTGAACCTTTTTAGGAAATGATAATAATATTTCTTTTAAACCAACTTTGTAAAAATTAAAACATGGGTTAATGTGAAATTAAAATATCTTAACATAATAGTTAAAACTATTTTTAATATTTTTTAGAAAACATTGATATGGGAAATTTTTTTTTTACCCATTTGAGAAATAAAATTAATTTTCCTTAAAAACATATTTTAAAGAGTTTGAGTACATGGGTTAAGTAAAATGAAAGTAAAACATGTATTTTCATGAAATAACTAGATTATATGAAAATTAATATTTTTATTGAGATTTATAACATTATAATTTCATCATTAGAATATTATTCGTAAATAATTTTGACAAATAATGTTATTAAAACATAAAACCATTACAGCTTCAGCAACATTTGAATTTTAAACCCCTTAAAAGAAAGAACAATAGATAGATATGAAAATCATAATAAAATACATAATAATAATTATAAAATTAATTCATATGTATTATATACACTCCATAAAATAAACAAGTGATGAATATGTCATGTGTCTCATAGATATATAGTGAGAAACAATTCCCTTACCCCAGTACCAACTTCCTCCGCATGTGTTCAAACATCGTCTATAATAAAATGAATACTTTAGATGCTATATTAAGGATCCTATAGTTATTCTTTTGGGAAGAAAAGAGCCAATATAAAGTGTCTAAGGAAGTATAGAA
Organism: Viscum album; assembly: GCA_963277665.1. Taxonomy (NCBI): domain Eukaryota; kingdom Viridiplantae; phylum Streptophyta; class Magnoliopsida; order Santalales; family Viscaceae; genus Viscum; species Viscum album. The sequence continues at coordinate 1,347,743,156 of OY728153.1, read as the reverse complement.
TGGATTTTCGGTAGGGGAAGGTCGAGCTATATGACATAAAGTGGTTTACAGAAGTGAAATGAGATGTTACCTTTTATTATTGAGGGTATGGTCTCTCTTGGGATTTATTTATATAATATATGATTTATATTCCAAAACAATTCTCAAAAATACAAATTATTTGATGGAAATATAGGATGGTTTTTAAATCCCATCAAGCAATAACAATTGGATGAGGTAAAGTGGGTTTTAAACTATATGTTTTGGTTTTACACTATAGTTAACCAATTTTAACCTTAACCATGATAATAACATTTTCATTATTAAAGGGTAATAATTATAATTCTAAAATAACTATTTAACCAAAAATAGAAAAATGATGACAATTCATTCCATATATTATCCGAATTTTAATCCTCTAATATTTATATAATTTCTAAATAATATTAATAAATATTATTTTGACGTAATAGAATTAATTTAAATTTTGTTACTATTACTTCAATTTGAACTAAAAGGAAGAAATAAATATTTTAATTTTAATATAATCATTAAAAAATAGTAAATATATATATTTTTCATTAACATTTATGGAACACTATAAAACACTAAAATTATTTAATATTAATATTTTAGAAATCATTTATTTTATTTTTCTATTAATTATATAAATATTCATTTGGAGAGCCATTAGAATTTAAGGGAAATATATAATTTTAAATATTATAAAACATTTTCCATCATGAAATAATTTTTCTTTATCCCAAAATATATATTTACATTCATTAATAACTTTTTTCTCTTATGTGGTCATATAAGAGAGATTATTATCTATGATAGTGGCATTTTCCAGTTTCACTACATTAAAATTTTCAAATTCCATTTTCATAGACCACTTTCGATTAAAGAAATAAATTTTGACTCTAATTTTATAAGTTCCTAATTTAGTTCATTCAATAATAACTATAATGAAATATTATGGCCTTATCACATAGTTTTAAGTTATATTAAGCCAATTTACCCTTTATTAGGGTGATAAAATTTACCACATCCACTGTTCATATTGAAAAAAAAATCAAAGTGGTATATTTACAATATTTTAACCTCGTTATTAAAAATATTGAATGCATTTTAACTTATTCTATTCAAATAACTAATAAATTAATTTTAAAATAATCATGGAAAACACAACGACAACCCAATTTTTGAAAAATTAAATTTTTAGGCATAAAAATGAATTATTCTTAACTAATGATAGAAAAAATAGAAAACGAATGTTGAAATATGTAATTGAATATATTATATATAAATTTAATTTTAATAGTTCACCAATATGATTAATTTAGTTTATTTAGATAAAAATACAAGGTGCACATAAAAATATTTTTTTATAAAAATATTTTTTTTCTTCAAATGATATTAAATTTTATTTTAAATAATTTTAAAACCAATGAATTAATATTGTAAATGTGTAATCCATAAATTATCCATAATTTATTTTCATATTCATACCCACAAATATAATAGATAGGTGTTAAGTATCATATAAAAAAATAATATTTTAATAGTATACATATGTTCATTTAAATGTGGTGTTGCATAAGAGAAAATCTATAAGAAATTATAATTATTTTGAAAAAATATATTTCATAAAATATAGGTGTGGTAAATGGATGGTGATTTAAGTGATGAAGATGTTGGTGATAGTGATAATTAAGGTGATGATTATCTTGATGGTGAAAATGACGGTGATGATTATGTTGGTGATGAATGTTAAGATAATGGTTGTCATGATAAAGATATTGATCCTATACTATTTTGACGGATATTTTTGAAACATCATGTTTCATGACTAGACATGATTTCATGTATATGTTATATCTTTTTTTTACTTAAGAACTGATAAAATTTCTAATATACAGTATATGAGATGTTTTAAATCTGCATTACGAGTGGGCCAATGCATTAATTTAATTCATGATATCCTATATTGGATGCATGTTATTTGGGGTGTGGGTACTGGGGTTTGGGGTGTGTATTGGTCATAGTTCTAAATGAAAGGTTCTACTAGAATATATGGAGTATTAAAGCTCAATGGATTGATTATAAAACCATTAGCATAACATATATACCCATCGTTTAATTAAACAATTGAAAAAAATAAATACATGGTATCAATAACAATGGTTACAAATAAACTATAGGAATAGAGCTATCCCCACAACTCATATAACAATATTAAAGAAAACCATTTTTATAGTGTTAATTTCTAGTTATGTCCCTTAATATAATTTCCCCATTTTTCATTCCACCATTCTAGCGTTAATGATGATTCATTTTATTTAATACATAGGTTTTTTATTAGAATTTCATAGAAACTCTATATTTCTCATATAATAAATAACAATGAGAATTATTTAATATATAATATCCAATTATAAATTGTGATAACATTGAATTATTTATTCATAATAACTAAAGTCCCATTTGATTAAATAAATTTGGAGAAATGGATTTAATCTACTAATGAAAAGATTAATTTTTCTTTAAGAATGATGATAAAAACTTAATCATACATCATACGTGTTGTAATTTTTTTCCTTATAGGTACCAATTGATGCATCATCGTTATCCATATGATAAAGTAATTAATTTTCCATTTACGTGTAATGATTTTAGGGAATCTATATACCGGAAAATACCCTTATAAACGCATCCTATTCCTTTGAGGAAATTTATTCCTCTTTCCTTATATTAAAAAATAGATTACAACATTGATTTTACTCACATTCCAAATTATATAAGACCATGAAAACATTTTCATGCTCTGAGAAATGCAAAATGAGAAATATATTTGAAGCGGAGGTTAACCATTTATAAAAAATATATTTGATCAGGGGGACCACTGAGAGATGGTGAATGATTCTTCATGATAGAATCATGGTTTCACTAGACACTCCATTTATAATTTAAATTTATAGCATAATTCATGGATTAAGAGTGTCACATGAGCATATGAATATGATTTTCATTAAAGTCCCCATGTTGTTTGGATACTCAAAAATAAAATCATTTCATTGTTCACCACATTCATATTTAATATAATTTCTATCAGTTAAAACCAAGGAATAAAAAAAATCATATTGTAAAAGTAAAGCTACAATTTTCAGTGTGATCAATCATAAAATAATGATAATAATTCATGATATATACCAATTTAATATCCTTTCTTATCAATGTATATTTTTTTTGTTCATGATATATAAATTTTAGTTCGTCATAGGTTATCCTATATTTCATCTGCATTTTCTACATAACTTAATCTTCATAAATAACAAAAACATATACTAATACCTACTATGGTAAAAATATAATATCATTCTATTTTCAATAACATTCATTCATAATCACATTTTTAGTTAATGAATAATGGATTTCCAAAGGAAGGATATCTCTGTGGATTTACTAATGGCATCTTCGAAAAACACATTATTCAATAGGATGGGAGTTCTGGCTCACCAAACCATTTTAAAATTTGTTATTATTACCTCCATGAATATCTCAGAGATTTAATAAATGTTCATGAAATTTACCCAATAATTGTAGTAACACACCTGGTTATCCTCATAATTTAAAATCTATTAATCACAGAATGAAAAATTCATTTAAAGACTCATTAACAAGTAATTAATGAATATATTTTCATCTACGGATACATTTGGTAATTAATTTGGGTATTCGGCCCATTAAATGGGTTTTATATGCACCACTATGAAGGGAATCAGATCACACATTGTTCGGCTCCATATAACTGGATTCACCATATCTACATGCATTTTAATATCATACAATAATGAAAACTAGGTGAGAGGTTCCTAGAAATAGTTGGTGTAGTAAATATATGAAAAAACCTTTTTGGTTGATCTTAAAAGAAATATGGCCCAATGAGAATTGGATGGTATTATATGAAATGCGGCCATTTGAAAATGGATCTTATAGAGAGTATTAACTACTAAGGATGAGATGATAGGTCTTGGGATAAATATTTCCCCCCAGTAGAGGGAATGTTTTTATCATGAATATGTTCTGATGAGAGGATAGTCCACTTGGAATATGGTCTTAATTAGAGTAATTTCAACACCTGAGGTATTATAGTAAGGAAAGGGAAGTAAAATAATGATCTCATAAGGGATATGGCCCAATAAAGAACGTAAATGGGGGGGGGTTAAGATGTTGTGTTTTAACCATGATGTGGTGTCCTACATATCCCAGTGAGATAGGAATCAAAGTGAATATTGTTCTAATGACATATTTTTTTATTATGTAATGTGAATTTATAATTTGTTTTATTGTTATGTGGTGCGTAAGTTATAGTCTATTTTAACTTTATGTGACTGGGAAATTTGTGTCATTAAAGGTATGATAATAGAGAATATCATGAGGCTTATGAATTTATGATTCCCTTCCGGATGGACTAGGGGATTAAACCTATAGAGGATACCCCTTAAGAAGAATTTAGATTATTCTGGTGACATGATCAACTCGATTCCCTAAGACTACGTGAGACAAAATTGGTGTAATAAAAAAGATACAATATACAATTTGTCACATGTCACAATTGAATAATTATATTTTAATTGGGATTAAGTATTGGAGCTTTCTAAAGTACATTATATACGCTTAACCTATTGATGGGTTTACTTGATGATACTATTAACTGGATGATCTTGGGTCTCATGTCCAATATTCCTACCAATTTCATGTATAGGTTGTGTTGAAAATCATTGAGGTAGGAGGAAATTGAATAACAAAAAAATATTACTAGGGACTTAGTCCAAGAAGGATATCCTAATCTGACCCAACCCATGGAATGGAAATTATTTCTATTATTGGTCGGTAGAATTTTCCCCTATTCCTTATTTATAGCTCCCTTAATTATCAATGTAATATACAACTGTGAGTTCCACAAGGGTTCAATGAATTTTTAGTGACATCTGGTATCCTCCAATTAGCAACAAAGTTAATAATTTAAGGGGAGAGTACTAATACACATGACCTGCTCATGCATGTCAGATGAATTTAGAAGAGGTTTACATTTTTCCTTTCATAGTATTTGAACTTATATAATTAGGCATATGGGGACCTAGGGAAAACATAAATGGGTTAGAGATATTTAATTTTAGAAGGCCCCATTATGATGAACGATATATCATGGGAAGGGAGGATCCCGATTAATCCATATGTGAAAGGAAAACTATGAAATATGTATTGGGAATGGGGAACCCTGAAAGAGGGTGATCATGTTACCACAAAAGGGGGAGCATCACATGAACAAGTGATTTATCTATATATTCTCTATTAAATATGATTCAATCATGAAAACTAACTCATGTAGATTTATTTTCATGGTCATATATCATGTTTTAATCTAATTTGGGATGGTTCATTATTCATAGTTATTATTTATTTTAGACAATAAATTTACTTAAGAAACATATTGGAGTTTCTCGATATAGATGATCGACCAAAATTTATCCTATTTTGTATCTAGATTTATCCCCCTTTAACCATTAGTGACTCCATGCTTTCCATTTTTAAAAAATAAAAACCTATTATTTTTAGGAAAACACAAACAATGTGTCATGGGTAGCTGATGAAGCATCTGAATGTTTTATGGAGCACCATCACATTAAATTCATGACTCGTAGAACTATACAAGATGGAATGACCATAAAGGAGGCCAACCATTGATTATTGAAATAATCAAATATCACCAATACATGACACTCCCATATAAGATTATGTCATATTTTGGTTGCATGATGGGGATTCCTTGGGTTTAAAAAATGAATTATATTGATCTTACATGGTAGACTAACTTCACAAGATAACCATGCCTCTGGCCAGTATATGACACATGGTCTCATACGATAGTGTGATTGTTCCATGGAACTAATATGTACTAAATATAATAAAACATTCTTGTGATCTATTACTTTGATGATAACTTTGAAAATTTGTATACTACCTTTATTCCAATATCTTTCTTTTTTTGAGTCAATTTTTAAAAAGAAGGCATAAAAAATCCCATCCCCTCATCAAAAAATGTTCTTGGTTTGAATTGGAAGAACCCATTTTGGATGAGTTTGATTCTAGTGTTAGGTTCTTTCATTCCAAGGAATGTCAAACCCTGTAAGCACTAGGATATGTAGACTGTATAATTACCTATGAAAATTTGAATAAATCAATAATATTTTGAATTTTATGCACATGTTCATCCAAATAATTAAATTCATTGATCATTTCATGTATGAAAAACCATGTACTATAATCCTCATAATTCAATCCTCAAAATACCAACCAATGAATACCAAAAGTGAATTTCTTGTTTCTAATTATTTAGATGTTGGGGTCATTGAGATTAATTTGATTGATAATCATACATGAACAATTTTTCTCACATTATGAACACATAGGCTGCACGAGGATCCTGTAGTGATAGACACTCCACTATTATTCCTATATCTTATAAATATTATAATTTTACTATATAATGAATTCAAAGTGAAAGGGTTAAGAAGTAGTGGTGAGGTGGGGGAGATATTAAACAATATATTCATTAGTCAATTTTTTCATATTAAAAATTTACAAACCATTATTTCTAACATGACTAAGATAAATAATCTAGGATACCCATTATCAGAAAGAATTACAATTTTACTATTTTGACTTTTGAATGATCCCCTAATTCCAACACCCCAAGAGATGAATTAGCCACCCATTTGGATTATCAGGAAGCAAGAAGTGATTTTTTCCAACATATCACCATCTAGTAACATAATTATGGAAGATGATAACATTTAGGGATTTTTATTTGGGTATACTCTACTAACCAATAAAGAAATGAAACACAGACATGGTCCCAAGATCATGTCTAGGAATTCATCATCAAAAAATCATCAACTAAACAGAATATTGGATGGTATAAAAAATGGAATTTTCAAATTAGATGGGATTTAAATTTGATTGGGGGAAGCCATTGTGAGACTAGAATACCATTAATGATTTAATGCTGGAGATGAAAGGAGTAGATAATTATTTTTTAATCGGTATTGCATAGACTCTTGCTGCAAACTATGAATTATCATAGATCTCTTGGCTAGATGGATTTTGAACACAGATAGTTTTAATTTATTTCATATATAGGATAGGGTGAAACCATGGGCCACACTCATGATTAGTTGAGGTCAATTTTTTGGAGCGATGTATGATGAATTCTTCCCAATATCCAAATAATGGGTGGATGGTGAGTGGAACCCTTCGATTACAAAGGATATTCTTGATCTATTTAGTGAACTAAATATATGAAAATCCTATCTAAGGGATGACATACATTTTTGAACACTCTATGACTGGTTTAACCTGATGAACAAACATGATCCATGGACATATAGTCCCCAACATTTTTTGACTCAAAAATACCTATGGGCTAGTGATACCTACTCGTCAATTGCTGAAGAATTCTGATTCAATATCTTGGGTGGTATGGTCACCACTCAAGGTGATCATAATGTATTATTAGTGGCTTTCATGGTGATTTTTAAATATTTACATATTCTACTAGTATAAAAATTACTGATTGGAGTATGGATAAAAACATTATAGATAAAAAATGAAATAGAAAATAATTAATAGATAAGTTTGTTTGTTCTGATGATTGAAAAGTTATATCATTAGCATGGGCATTTCTTAAAAGGAAAAGTTCCATTCAAACTCTTTAGAATGTCCAAGTTTCATTTTATATGGAAGCACATATGGTTGGATAAAAATTTCATGACCTATCTGAATGGGGCTCGTGATGCGACGTTCCCAAGCCCACCTCCAATAGTCCATGGGTTGGTTCCCAATTCTAAGTATGCATATCATACACATGTGTGGACTTACCCAAATGAATATATATGAATTCAAACATCTCATATCACCGAAAATGTTTAAATGTAAACCAACCTAAAACCATTCATGCATATATATAAAATATCACAATTAAAGTATGAGAAAAAATACTAGAAAGAAAAATGCCATACCCAAACTCACCATAACGAAACTAAAAACATGTCCAACCTATAAAGATTGTAATAACTATTCTCTGGGTGACTATAGAAAAAAACATGGTCTTTCTAGATCATAAAGATAATTAGGGTCCAAATCCATCTAGAAATATGTTAAAAGGACAATCATTTTCATGATGCATGAGACATGTGGGAAAATACCATATAAGGGTGAGCATAGAAATAACCAGTAGGAAACCCCAAAATCACTAAGAATATAACATCAATAATAATATTCATCCCATAACAGGTACATGTATAAAACACTTATAAATATAAATATCCATATCTACTTAAAAAAGACATAAATTATCAAGTAAATTGTACTATCATAACTCCATCTTAGGATTTATGCTAGATGATTTGACGTAATACTCATATAGAAGAACACACCACATGAGTCGGATAAAACTGATGCAACTCATCCAAGAAGTCATTCTCATTATGAATCTCCATAATATTTACACAGTAGACATTTTGAGTGAAATATTTATAGAGGAGGATCACACCAAAGTCCAAGGGGTATACCATTAACTCAATCTGAAATAACATGCTAAGTAGAGGATCAATGCTCTCATAATGATGGTCATGATGATATAAATAACTCCACATAGGTTAATGATTATGATAGATGATCTCACTATGTGACACACATAAGGTTTCAAAATAATCAATTTAAAACTGAAGTCCCTCTGAAGGGATAAGGATCATTTGTTTACAACATGATTCCATACTAAGCATTATGAAAGGATTAATGGAACAAACCCTAAAAAATCATGTCAATGATGAAGTGACTAGGGTATATAATAAATATTTTAAGTATTAAGAGGTGTTTTTGGGTAGTTCATGGTGTGTACTTATGGTAAAATGACCTGGCCATGTATCACGATATGTGACCATGTCTATGTCCATGCATGAGTACATAATGTGTCCAAGAAATGTACTCAGGGTCATGTCTTTGTCCGGCTAGATGTTTTTGTGTATAGATTGACGTTCACTTTCCCATTACCATGTATCATATTAGGTACACATTGACATTCCAGGTAACGATTATTCAACTAACCCCAGAATTTTTTCTTAACAATGTATTTATTATGGAATAAATTAAGTCACTATATCACATAACAAAATAAACCACTTTAATTTATTTATATAAATTATTTCTCCCATTATATAAATCAACTCAAATGTCTAACACACTCCAAGGATAAGTCTTTCATCTGGTACAAACCAAAATTTCAACTTAATTGTAGCATCAAATTTTTAATCCAGTCCTCCATTTAAGAGTTATTCCATTTTTTTTGGAAAACTATATATACATGATAATAAAAAATTTAATATATTTGAAAAATTAATTATTGGCACACCGAGTCTCATAATGTCATTTCATCTAAGAATCAAGATCCAAAAATAATCCCTAATATATTCGAAAAAGTATACATCGAAAATTCTTTGTTGTTACATTATACCAACCATTTTTATTTACATCACATAAAGAAACCTAAATTTCCACTCAAAGAGACGTTGGAATTGAACATGTATATGGGTCTCCCGATCTAAGGTAGTCTCTTGAAAATTATCATGCTACCATTGAGCATGAACTATGGGAATCAATTTCCTTTGAAATATTATATCATACTAATCTTTAATCACTACATGGTACTCATCAATTGTATATCTATTATCGATGTCCACCTCCCCCCAGTCAATAACATGTATTGGATTGTTCACATACCTCCTCAACTATGACTTGTGGTTGAAGTCGTGTACCTAGTCTAACTACGGTTGTAGAGCTATGAATTATGACACCTCTATAACACTATGACAGATCTAGAAATTTGTAATGAATCTCAGATATCTCTTTCCCCCTAGCACAATATCAATAATTCATATTAAGGTGAGAATCTAAAAAGCACATGATCTCCCTCCTTGAACTTCCAAGGCCTCCATTGTATGTTTTATTAAGACTTATAATGTCTATGTGTAGTTATAATCTACTTCAAGTTGATTTGATCCTTCTCTATAGTGGTTCACACAATATCCATGACTATATGTGATGAATCTTCTAGGTTGGCTCCGTATAGTGGTGACCTACATGGTCACCCTTAAACGCCTCGAATGGTTCCATACTGATGGGGAATGGTAGATATTTTTGTTAGAAAAATCCTCCAATTGTCGATCATCCTCTCATATATGAAAAAAGTATAAAATTGAAATCCTGCATAATATTCTCCAAGACATAAATGGTCTGATATATATTCCCATCAATTTAAGGGTTAAAAGCAATTCTTAAACAAAACCGAGTTCCAAAAGCATCATGTAATACCTTTCATAACCAAGATATAAAGTGAGCATCATTTCCAAAAATGATAGTTAAGGGAACTCCCTAGATTCCAAATAACTCTTTCATGTAGAAAAATCCTAATATATCTACTTTACACTACTCTTGAATAGATAGGATGTGGGATGACTTAGTGATTCATTATACGATCACCTAGATGGAATCTTGTCCCCTAGACGTACGGGTTAAACCCATCACAACGTCCATTGATATTCCATCTCACTTTCAATATAGATAAACCAATGGTTAATGTAATCCTAATAAAATGTGATGGTAAACTTACACTAGTTGAAAAGAAAGTAATTGAGATACAAACTCTACAACTCCCTTCATCATCCCTAGGCTCGAGAAATAATGTTGGAGGTCCTGGTAAATCTTCAACACAACCAGATTCACCACTAAGGGATATGTATTAAACTCCCCTAGAGCATCCCCTATAACAACACTGGTACCATCAGCCATCTTTTAAAAAGAATGAAAAGATCCCCATATTCAGAATATTCATTGTGATTATGTTCAGTGGATATCTGAGTACATAGGGTCACACCTTTGCTATTCCCATGATTTTGTAGGACCCCAAAACATCTTGACATTGAATGGGTGAATCATGGTGTCATGTTTTTATAATAATGTGATAAATCTTATTACCAAATTGGTGGTAACCTGTTAAACTAGTCTGGTAGTAATGTGATGTAATTTAAACATTTAAATTAATAGAGACAACACCACAATTTTCCTTGGTTATATAGTAATATTCAATAGTTGAGGAATACGTAAGATCATAAAAATTCACCATATTTTAGTGACACTACCTTTACATGATTCTCTAGATAGTTCATTAATTCTCTTATATAACATTTTTATACTCTCCCAGGCTCACTATTTTGTGTGAATACATATTATACATGTTGACTTGATGGACAATTCAGTGGGATAGAATTTATTTATTTGTTCTTGAGTAGCATGAGGCTACGATTTTAGAGTAATCCTAAATTAAATGACTAAAAAGTACAAATAAAAACCAAATATTTAAAAAAAATCATAAGTTCAATACGTGCACTTGCACAGAACACCTATGATTGCACACAATTTTAGGATTGTCAAGAATGATGTGTTTTGTGAAACCCTAATCTTCTACAAAACAACACCATATATTTCAGATGGTCTTAACAGATGTAAGGAACATTATTTTCAAATGTTTTGATGTGTGTAAGCCTTCCATGAGTAACTATGTTGATTGAAAGAGACAGCAAATCATCATTGGAAATATTTCTCAGAATTGAATTGGTAATTTCTTATTTATGGACAATTTAGTCCCTATAATAAATATCCATTCATTAAAACCCATATGCACATAATCCATAAATTGAAATTATATTTGGTATGTATGATCCTTTTTGGAATCTCATTCATTTTATGTATTCTGAGGTGGAGAACAAAAAACTCCACTTGCGAGTAACTCAAATTTGAAGGCATATGTGGATCATAAGATTATTTCATGCAAAACAATCAAGAATGAATATATTTCTTTTACCATATCCAAAAGGTTCGAAATATTAGTAGAAACCTACTCCCAAAAAATCTATTATAAAAAATAGTAAACCGTACAATACAACTCTAAAATAGGAGGCTTTACAAAGCAGTGTATACAAAACACCACCCCTATCATTGCTAACCAAGTTGTCACAATAAGACGGAAAAATAAAAGACCGACTAGAACTAACCTCCATGATAGACCTTTTAGAGAGAGCATGAGAAACCTGATTAGCCTCTCGTTAGACAAGAGAAACGTCAAGACACAAACCCTCTACAAGGCTTTGATAGAAGATCCAAGAAGGCATCATTTTCTAAGGAAGATCATGCGAGCGATCTTTCAGAATCTGCATAGTAAGAGACGAGTCTGACTCCACCCATACCATATTCCAATCATAAGTAACCACATACCTGAAAGCTTTGATCATCACCCAAAATTCAGCATCAATATCTTGAGCATAGCCAATGTAGTAAAAAAAAACTACTTTTGACCAAGCCTCGATGTGTTCTGAAGACTCCACCACACACAGTAGGACCCGGTGCACTGAAGGCCACCCCCTCCAGATTCATATTCAGCCAGTCTGAAATTGGTGGGACCCACCTAATGTATTTATCCATTCTGGGAATCCTTTCCCTGCCACTAATACGAAGAGATCTCAAGAGTACAAAATCAGAGATATCATTATTCATAGATCCAGTTTGGTTCATCGATCCATATTTTATACCTCGGTGTATAAATAGAATAGCATCCCTAAAAGATGACTTGACATTGTTAAATATAATGTTATTCCTAGATTTACAGATATAGGAGAATACTGAAATGATAGAAGCAGTATGCAACAATTTCAGTTCTTTACTGAAGTCAGTTTTGAAGGCCGTGTTTAAGACTGATTCAACATAACAACAATCCAAGCATCATTTGAAGACAGATTGCACATAGTGCCATAATTGTACATAAAAAGACCAGTGAATAAAAAAATGATTAAGAAATTCATCACTGCTCATACATAAGTAACATACTGATGCCAAGATGAACACTTTTCGTTGTAGAACACACTGAATGGGCATTCTGGTTTTACAGATTCACCAGATCGAGAGAGCATCACTAGGGGATATGAAAGGCCGATGAACACCTTCTAGCCAAGAAGGTATCCCAGAAAAAGCACCACACTGGATGTTATAATAATCCCTACTGGAAAACAGTCCACTGAGAGTATGTTTCTAGATTATTAGGTCAATATCAACAAAGACATAATGAACAATTTCCACATGATGATTATTGGGAATAAAATCATAAGCATCCAGATTTCCTTGAATGTCAGAAATGGACAGCTTCCCCAATAAAGATGGAATGTCAGTGAACTCCTTTATTGTGGAGGATATCCATGGTGTATTCCAGCAATTTAGATGAGAGTCAGAACAATCTAACCATATTTATTGAGAAATAATATTTGAATATGTACTATTAATCGAGGACTGCACAGAGGATCTCCGTTAAGTGAACTTACTGTTTTGATGTCTATCCAAAAACATGCCAACCAAAAATTCAAGATAGAAATCAGGCTGGGAAAGAAGCCTCTGCGAGAAGTTATGAACAAGAGAATTATTAAAGATTCTAATATTGATAATTCCCTTTCCTCCCATATTTACTGGCTTTATATAGTCTTTCCAGGAAACTATAACATGTTTCCTCTGATGGTTTGATCTAGTCTAAATCAAATTTTGAATTATAGCATGCAATTCGTTGAGAAGAACTGATGACCATCTATACAAAAAAAGGAGTAGACAAACATGGATGTAATAACAGAGTTGACAAGGCATATTATACCATCTTGGGACATAGTCTTCTATTTCTAGCATGCCAACTGATTTGAAATTTTAATAGCAATACCTTATAAAAGAACATGTTTCACTCTTCCCCAAAACAAAGGAATCCCATGATTGTTAAATGGATCTGTAACTCTTTTAACACAAATCCTACGAGACACCCTCCTTTGCTTCAAGGTTCTAATGCCTTCCCTAAATACAACAAAGGATTCCTTCCAACTAATAACCTAGACTGCAACCTCCTCATAATGTGAGAATATGCTCTTAATGCAAGAAATTGTTTTCCTATCAGCCTTACAAAACGGAAGTATATCATCAGCATGGAATAAATGTGAGGGAGAAAATAAATTTCTTCCTTCTCTCATTATTTGGTATATACCAGTGTTGAAAAGATCATTGGGACATATGCTCAGGTAATCCTCAACCATATAGAATAAAATTCCATATAAAGGATCACCTTGTGTAACCCCTCTGGTGCATTGAATGAAACTCCTGGGGGAGCCATTGATAAGGATGGATAAAGACGAACTTTTCAATATGGTATAAATTAAATGAATAAATTTCTCTGAGAATCCATGCATCTTAAGAATAGTGAAGATGATGTCCCACTTTATTGTGTCCAAGGACTTCGATATATCAACCTTTAGGGCCATGTTACAATGAGGAACTTTTCTTTTCATTACATTAATGAATTATAAGGCAGTGAAAAGACAATTCTGGATATTCCTCCCAAGTAAAAATCCAAATTGATTGACAGAGACAATCTTCTTAGCAACTTCACCTAACATAATTTCCATGATTTTGCTGATTACCTTGGGAATAAAGTTCCCAAGGGTAACAGGCCTGAAATCCTCGATGTCCAAGGCATTTTTCTTCTTAGGAATTAGTGAAATGAAGTTAGAGTTCATCTAAAATGGAATAAAGGAGTGATAAAATAATTATCGAACAACAATGATAACATCATTCTGGATGATATCATAGTAATACATGAAAAACTAATTTGTGAATCTACCAAGACCCGAGAAACCTTTTTCCAATAATCACTCTTTGAAGGTTTTTTGAAAATATGATGACAAATTCAACAAATCTCCATCCACTATCAAAAAATGAAAATTGAGAGACAATTAATCCAAAAATCTAATTATAGGTGAGAAAAGATCATTGTAGGAAAAAAGAGGAGAATCATGAATTGGGTTCTCATCTTTTAGAATGCTTAATGATTACCATGATAATCTCTCAGAATGCATGAAACCTAATTCTCATCATGAAAATGAGAAATTATATATTATTTCTTCATAAAACCTATTTCTTATCTTTTCACAGATGTATTCCATGTTTTTTCAATCAACCCGTAGCCAAAAATCCTTTATAAAAACTTATGATTTTGTTTAAATCTCCACCTCATGAAATAAACCAAAAGAACATGTATTTTCTTATTTTAGAGAAAAAATAAACTCCCTCGGGATCATATCTCCCCCATAAACTTGAACCACTTCCACAAAAAGTTTAAAATAGTTAACACGAATGGATAGAATGGACCATCCCTATCCTCCTCATACATTGGGAGGTGACTGAACTTCGAGGTTCAACTGATGTCTTTCAAACACATGTGATGGTAATGGATTTATCAAATTTTCATCCACATAGTCATCAATTCCCACATTATCCACTTTAATCACACAATGTCCATCTTTTTTCTTGATGATGTGCTCTCCGATCCCATTTTTTTAGGAGAATGATGAATACGACTTTTGTACTGTTGATCATGCTATTATTATCACAGTGAATAACCATAATTTGTTTCACCTTGTCACCAATATCAGTCAGTTGTTGCTTCCTTCATAATAGTTTAGTGCAAGAAGTTTTCACTGCGATGTACTCTCCTTCAGTCCTAATAAAAGATGTGCAATCGTATTTCTTTCTAAATGAGCCCATGAATTTATTTCCAGGGAAAAAAGAATCACTACTAATAGAATTTATATCTACCACATATCCAACACAGTCAACATCATAAAATTATATAAAATAGTTATGAATTCATATAAAAATGTATAAAATAAATTTGAGAGTACAATGAATATATAAATTGATTCTTATAACTGATGCCAAATTATCTTCAATTGGATTACATTGAAATAAAGCTGCAAATAATGTTGCAAAGACAATATCTTCTAATGTTTAAGTAAATTATAATAAGATTCTATTGATTCTTTTTTATAAGGTGGGATCCATAAAATTCACATCATAATGATTTCCATGTTTTCTCTGAATGACAATCATATTAAACATTGGTTTGGAGTCATGCATATTGATTTTTTTAGGAAAATATCTTACACATTTTACCAAAGAATGAATTTGTAATCCTTCTTCTCAATAACCTGCATACCCAATAAGTTTGGGATTTCACCCATAATATACATTTAATATTATGATTTCATGTGGTTAGAAAATCTTCAACTGATCCCTATCCACTACCACTAAATATAATATCATCCACATACACAACCAATATAAATAGTCCTTCCATTAAATTCATCGCATATATATTTTGATCAAATCCTTCTCTTTTGAATTGAGGATTATTTAGATAATCATCCAGTCAAGAAGACCATGCATGAGGTTCTTACTTTAGACCATATAGGGGCTTCATTAATCTAAAAATTGTTGCATCATCATTTCCAATCATAAATCCCACTGGCTATTCAATGTATATTTCTTCTTTAATAACTCTATTTAAGAAATATATTTTGATTTCCATTTTATAAAATTTTTTCCCATTTAATTTCAATAGAATGGGAACACCTGATTGAATCCAATATCTCTACTAGAGAAAACATTTATTCAACATCAATTTCATCAACATGTTCATAGCTTTTACACACTATGCATTCATTGTTTCTTATCACATTTCCATGATCATAATTTTTTTTTAAAGATCTTTTTGTTTTCAATCCCATTTTTATTTTTTGGCCTCTTAATAAAATCCCTTTTTTGGTTCTTGTCAATCTGATATAGTTCTTCATTCAAGGATTTAACACATGATTCAACCATTTTTAATTCTTAAAATGAAGTTTGTTCCATACTTGAATAGAAGGCATAACTTAAATCATTCCTCATTATTCTTGTCTATATAGGCATGGTCCAATATCATATAATGTTGGATTGATCAATTTCTTCTATTCCATTTCTTCTGCGAGGTTTATTTGAGGGTTTATTAGTGACAATATCCTATTTTTAATCTTATTATGAATAATAATTATTTTATGACCCTTGAATGTTTGTATGCCTTCCTCTACTTCTGTATTTGAATCTGTTCCATGTACAACTAATTCCCCACCTTCCGTCATATAAATATATGATATTTGTGAGTTATTTTCTATTTTATCTTAAGTGATCATGACACTACTTTATTATGATATTCTTTTAAAATTTTTATAGTAATATTTTTTGGCATCACTATTCATTACATATCCATGGAATATTCCCTCATCTACAGTAACACCATACATTATTTAACCCTAATCCTTATTTTGGATGAACCATATACTTATGAAAACAAAAAAAATAGAAATGGATTCCAAACATACCAAAACTCATATAGGGTCTTGTTTTCTAGCATATAGAGTTATATTTGATTTTGGTTATACACTTCTCGTGGAAAAACCTCTTTCCAGTAATGATGAGAGATATGACTCTCTATCAACACTGTTTTGGGAATACTGTTCAGTTAATGATTTATATGTTTATCTACTCCATTTTTATGGGGTTGTCACTATAACCTCCTCATACTTTGTTCCAGGTATTTCAGGTAATTATCAAATTAAATGGATGCGTATTCTGCTCCATTGGTAGATCGTAAATCATTAATTATGCGGCCAGTATCATACTCATCTATTAGATAATAAATTTTCACACAATCAACAAAAATTTGTTTCCTATGTATAATCATTATGCAATCTATTATACTATAATCATCAAGAAACAAATATAAGTACCTCTCCCTATATGTGCGTGCCACATTAATTGGGGCACATATGTGTGTGTTGATGAGATCAATAAGATTTTATTCCATTTGATTCGTTGGATGATATGAAATGTAGACTAAATCTCCTTGTACAAAGGAATCACATGTATTTTTCTATTCATGATGTATATTAGGGATATGCATGAATATCTATAGCATAAATATCTTCTCCATGAAATTTTTGGTTAATGTGACCCAACCACAAGTGCCACAAGTTGTTTTCTTCTTCAACTATTATGCATAAAATGTAATTTATACTATTTAAGAGGTATAAATTTCATTAAGTTATGTATCCTTCCATGATGGAATTACCTATATATTATTTTATAGTACATCAATTTTGATTAAATGTTATTATCAGAACTGAGTCATAGAGTTGGCTCACACTTAGGAGAATGTGACACAATCCATCCACATAAAGAAATTCTGTTTTTCTAGGCTCATAATTTATCAATTATGTAGTTTCACTTCCTTGGACATTTAATGAAACATTGTTTCCCATCCTTAGTATTGCAAAAAATATTATAAAATTATTTAATAAACCTGAATTTCCTTTTACGTGGTATGGTAATCTGATTTTGAGAACCTAGGTGCTAATTTTCTTTGTAGCTTTGAGTTCTATTTCTACAAGGGTGGATTTATCAATGTTACACTTTAACTTATATAAGATATTCTATTGAGTATAAGATAAATATTTCCATTCCAATATATTTATTATATGAATGGGTTCATCATGTTCATATAATTATTCTATAAGTGAATAATTATTCTCAAGAGAAGCTCCTCTTGGTTGGGGAATATTTGGTTATCTCTGAGTTCTATAGGTATTTTTTTGACCTTTTCTCTTCCTTAAATTAATATATTTGTGCCCATTGTTAGAAAAACAGAAAATAATCTCATAGAAATTGTTTTTTATAAAAGATAAACAATATTTTTTCATTACTTGTTGTTGAAATTCCATAACTTCCTCATTTTAAATAACTATTTTCCATTTCACAGTATGATATGATATGACCTAGATAAAAATATAATTGAAATTTCATAAGATGAAATTTATTATCACTTCTATTCCTCCACGTGTACCCTTTTAATAAATTATTTCACTAGAGATCATCTCTGGAAACTGAAGTATTGTTTTTAGATCTATTTCTATTCGATCATAATCTTAAATTCAACAACATGTTTTGTGATTTCATGATTTTTTGAATACTATATTTTTCCTTCTTCCATTCAATTAATTTCCCCTTCAATATGATCAACATACTCTGATGACTCGTCCAAGGTGCCTCTCATAATTTTATTTCTCTTTCATTGATATTCAATGTTATGAAGAGAATTGTCTTATTACAACTTGAGATTAAAAACACAAATAAAATAATAATATTTATCTTTTTATGGATCAGATTTCTCAAATGTAGCCATCGTGGACTCTTGGGTACCATATTTAAACTCTGGCTCTTCATCCTCAAAACATTCCTTACCATCTTGTTCTTGTTTACATAAGAAAGTCCTTGTTTATAATTTCTTTCATGATTATTAGTATTTATTTTAGAGAATCCATTTATAAGGCTACTACATATTCTGAACATCATTTTTATCATCATCAAATTACATTGATATATGAGGGGAAATGTTACTATCTCTACCACATTAAAAAACCCATATGAAGCATTCATTAAAAAATAACTTTTACTATGTAGATTTTTTTATTAAAAAGTAAAATAAGTTTATATTTATCGATATATTCATGAAAAATATTCCTAGAAATATCATGTTTATTTATGTATTTAAATTCCATTTCCTTACTCAATTTATAGTATCTTATGGGTTTACTCACATTTCATATTCCACAAAACTACTCAACATATCATCCTGAGAAATTTTAGACAGATCCCTTTCCTCAAGGGATTGGTGTTTTATTATACATAGAGGTGGAATCCTTTTCAATTTATTTTCACAATTTCAACATATTTTATATCTTCATATAGCCCTCATATTTCTCCATCACCTTTAGTATTTTGGAGAAATTAGGTATCTACATTTTCATCAGTATGCATGTTAAGATCATTTAACCTATTATGATAAACATTGAGTTTCTCCTCCTTCACATTATTTTCACATTTATATATATATTATAGTTATTACTACATATATTTGGATGATGTTATACTCATCACTAATAGATTGATTTAATTATATGTATATATTGTAACAATATTCTATGTTTTGGCATCTATATAAAAAATTTTGTAGCTTTTTTTAGTCATAGAATATCTTGTTAAATTAGTGACCTAAATCCCATATATAGTGAAAAAATAAATTCAATTAAAAGAGATAATAGATGAGGTATATTCTTGTTGTTCAAATCATGGATATATCTTTAATCAAAGATATCGACTCCCATGAAATTTAATGAAATATCCATGATAGAAAAATGATAAATTTGACATAAATAACGTGTTTTCTTGAATTCCAGTTGTAGGATCCTAGAACACCCAAATAGTGGAGGGGTGAATTAGGGTGTCAACGTTTTCTTCTATGTTTACTGATATTATTCCCGTGTTTATAGGAACTTTTTAAACCCTTAGGATGGTAATGTGAAGTAATTCCGAAATTAAAATGTACAGAAACAAAATAGTAGTTTTACTTGTCCCACCTCTAAGGGAATGTTCAAGGAGCATACACCAACAATGTTTTGGTCATACCTACAAAAAAAAAAAAACTAGTTGTGGAATATATAAGTTTATAAACAGTCACTCTGTGCTAGGAACATAACCAATTCAAGGCTTTAGGGATAACACACTAGTTCCCTTAGAATAGTTCCTCCAATCCCCAAAGGTCACTACTTTTGGTGAAGTCTTACTTAGTTTATTAACATGAGTTCCACATTAGTATATTTTAATTTATGTATTTTTTGTTGAGTAACTTGAGACTCTTCTTCTAGGGTACTCGTGAATTAACAAACTTGAATGTACTCCTAAGAAAACTAGATATTTAAAACATACAAGAATCTAAACTCATTCCCTTGCACACAAAACATAATCTTGAATGAATATTTTAAACTTTTCATGGATGATGTATTCTACGCAACCCTAATTTTTTTTGAAACTATAACATATGTTTCAGTTGGTCTTTATAGATTAAAGGAATATTCTACATGTATGATTTACCATGTGTATGTCTTCTGTTTGCCACAATTTTTTATATAACAGACACTAAATCTTCATTGTAAAAATTTATCATATTTTTATGGGGTTAAATCTTATTAATATACATTTGTATTCATGTACACAAGTTCCTTGCATGCCACCCCCATGTACGTAATCTTGGAATTTACATTTTAATTTTCTTTTATGAACTTTTTTCATGTCTCATGCCTTATCCATATTTTGATATGGTGAATTCAAAACTCCACTTGAACATGAATCAAATTTTATGGTGTATTTGGAACATATGATTCTTCCGTGAATAACAAATCTTTGAAGATACTCTACCCTCTACCATAATTTGAAAAGACTATTATGAAATAAACTTGCATGAAATTATCTATCTCACCTTCAAAATTGATTACAAAATCCATATACCAAAACACATTCCCCCATGATCCATATTTTGGACTAAAAAATTTGGAAAACAATGGGAAAAAATGCATCCTTAAACTCGGTTGTTAGATTCTTCAACAAGATCCATTTCTTTGCAAACTTCCTTTTCATCCTAGTGTAGATTGACAACATAAAAAACTAGGATTCATTTATACCTATGAGAAACCATGGTTTCATCATTTTTCCTTCCCTAAACTATTGTAAAGAAGGTTGGGTAACAAACATATATTAGATATAAGCTTCTCCATCACAATCCATAAACTATTTCTGTAATGAGGCCATCTGCTCTAATGCCTCGATTGACACCTATGAACAAGATCTAATACTGAGAGAATCATCTACCACTTTACCCGTATTATGATTATAGACAATCTCAAAGTCATAATCCCATAGAAACTATATTCTTATACTCTATCTCAAGTTTATATCCTTATGAGAGAATATATACATGAGACTCTTCTGATCAAAATTGATGATCAACTTCTTACCCATAACGTATTGTCATGAAATCTTCAGTGCCAAGACTATCGTTGTTAACTCAATATCATGGGTTGCATACTTCTGCTCAAGTGGACTTAATTTAATTGACCCATATGTAATCGCCAACTTCCTCTGTATCATAACACAACCATGTCTAGTCCCTGATGTGGTAAAAAATACTACATACTCGACACCCTCCTTTGGAAACATTAATATTGGAGCACTTGTAAATCTCTTCGTTAATTTCTGGAAAGCCGGCTGGAACCTCATTTTATACCAAAAAGGCATCCCCTTTCATGTCAAAGACGAAAAGGTAGATATTTACATGTATAAATGATGTTAAATCCCTGATACTATCCTTCCAACCCAATGAAACTTCATGCCTCCATCCGTTTGTCACGACCCTTCCTCGAGGCCCATGCCGTGACTACCCCAAGCCTGCCTTTCATAGGCCAGGGGCTGGCGACTAGCACCAAAGGCATAAATATCGATAAACTGGGAAGGTAGTGCCATTATAATGGTAAACAAAACAACATAGAGTACAAGCATAAGTAAAACACTAAGTACAAAAAGGAAGTGCTGAAAAGTAAGTGGGCCAAAATACAAACCCATCGAAAGTACAACTACAATTAAACAAAAGTACAATAGAAAAAGACAGCAGATAGAAGAAAGGTAGCAGCTCCTGGGTCGTCCTCCACAGATCCTACATGAAGGGTAGGTACAGATAGCACAGCTCCTGGATCGTCCACCACGAATCCTACATGAAGGGTAGGTACAGATAGCCTCTACAACGCTCTTGCCTGTCAACTTCCTCCGAGTATCATCTCGTCGTGAAGTCCACCACCAGATACTATCTCGTCATGAGGTCTGCCTCCGGGTACCATCCAGTCCTCGAACACTCGACCTCTGTCTGCGCTGCCCGTCATCTGCAACCAACACAATTAGTTGCGTACATATCCAGTGTAGGGGTGAGTATAATGATACTCAATAGGGACCCCGATACCCTCAAGGTCTCACTAAATTCAACAAGGATAACCACAAAGAAGATCTCAACAGATAACCTCTACTTAGGTACATGCCCATTCATATACCAAAGTAATCAAGTAACCCATCTCAATCATGATTAAACACAAAGATTTAGAAATCAATGGATAACCACTACCTAGGTATATGCCCATAAATATACCTAAGTTATCGAGTGACCCATCTTAATCTTGAGGTAAACACAAAGGTCATAGAATCATCTAAAACTAAGATTTTCAATATCGAAACCATAAATGCTGAAGAGCTCCGTCTCTGGAATGTACAGTGATCATGTCACGACTCAGAGGTACTGCTCACTAACCTTAGACTGCTGAGGTAGTCCTCCTGTCGAGTACCGCAGGTCTGCCACCTCACACAGTAGTGCTCCTCCACCATGGAGCTGCCACCTCACACAGTACTACTCCCCCTCATAGCCTACAGAGGTAATCCTCCTGTCGAGTATTGTGGGTCTGCCACTTTACAAGTAGTGCCCCTCCGCCATGGGTCTACCTCCTCACAAAGTAGTGCTCTCCACTAGGCTATGCTAGTCACTCCGAATCGAATCGGACAAGCAATCATCAGGTATCAGCCAGCTATACAGTCTACGTACTCCGTACGCTCGTATCCGAGGGGTGGGGGGGGGGGGGTCCACTCCATGAGCTACATGTGGATACTCAAAGTATCGCAAGTCCCATGAAGAAGTATCTCAAAGGACCGCCTCGTCATAGGGGTCTCAACGTAATAGATGATGCGTCAATTGGATGCCAGGTCTGTGAGTTATTAGCATTTTCATCCCAGGGCCGCGGTTGGTTTCGTGTGTGAACCAACCCGGTCGTATCTCAACTGTACCCCGAACTCTCATAGGATATACTCATAGGGACCTTTTCTCAATGAGATCACCAACGCCGCTGACGGTTCGTCGAACGGACGTCCGGTTTGAAAGTTATCAGCTTTTCCGTTCCAGGGGCCCGGTTGGATTTTGGGTACAATCCAACTTGTCCACTATCCATCTACATCCAAATCTCAGGTGATGTATGCAAAAAGTTTCGTCTCATTAAGAGAAATCCAACAAAGTCGACAAAATGTCAATCGGACGTCCGGAGCTCGAGATATAAGTGTTTCCGCTCTGAGGGCCCAGTTGGTTTTGTGTACGAACCTACCAGTCCAAACCCAAAGTTT
Organism: Viscum album; assembly: GCA_963277665.1. Classification (NCBI taxonomy): domain Eukaryota; kingdom Viridiplantae; phylum Streptophyta; class Magnoliopsida; order Santalales; family Viscaceae; genus Viscum; species Viscum album. The sequence goes on along the minus strand of OY728153.1, from coordinate 1,347,719,060 downwards.
CCAAAACCTTGAGTGTAATATACCAAAACGACCATCTCGATCCAAGAATTGCATCACAATTGACAGTGCATCAATCAGAGGTCCGTATCCCATGTTATGAATGTCTGAATGAAAACTTCCCGAAAACAGGGGGTTCGGGCCCAGATCGGCCCGACCCGAGACCCCCTGGGTCATCCTGAACCAGGTCGACCCGAAACCGGTGCGGGTCTGGCCCAATAGGGCGCTGCCTGCCCCGGCCGGTTGGCCTGCTGCGCTAGCGCAGCCGCGTAGCCCGCTCGGCTGTCCGACTGAGCGGAACATGGGGTGCAGTTACCCCCCTTGAATGAAGCTGCGGCACCCGCGTGGGGGCCGATCCCTACCAGCGATGCGGCGGCCAGTGCTGCGTCTCCCTTGGTCCCGCACATCCATGGGACCACTATCTGCCACCGCAGTTTCAGCCACAGCAGAGCTTCGTAGCGGCGCACCGGGCGCCGCCGCCTCCTGGCGCGCCGGCAGGCCCTTACGCGGACCACCAGAGTTGCTCCAGTGGTCCGTTTTCAATTCTACCTGTGCCGGTGGTCCTCCTGGGAGCCGAAGATTAATGCGAAGGATTCTAAATGCCTTTACTACCCGCCTCAACATTTTTTGTCGATCCGCACATCGACAACAAACTGTGGAGGGTCTGAGATTTGTTTGTTAGCCCCTGCCCTCCGCGTTAGAGGTTTTAAAAACAATAACAAACTCAACAAATCCCGATTATTCACCCCGAAACCAACCCGCAGGAACGATTGATCCGAGGATCAACCGGGCAGAGATTGATCCGCACTCGGAATCCTTTTCTCAATAGATATGAGAAAATAAAATATAAATCACCTACCTCAAGTGTTGTCGTCAACTGAGATTTGTCACGGAAAGGGACGTCGCGGATTTGATCGTCACGGAAAAAAATGATCGTTGGGGTTTGTTGATCTCTGAGGCAGGAATCTCTCACCACCACGGAGAAGAGAATTGATGGTTTCGCGGTACACGGCACCGCGTAGTCGATCTATGAGGTTTCAGCATTCTTCATTGGAGACCGGCGTTCTTCGCGTTCTTCAACGAAGAAGATGAAGATCTTTGAGCCTCAGAGCTTTTTCCAAAATCCTCTCAACAATATAACAACATAATATAATAAGTGTTTCTCTTATTTTTTTACCCATGTCATCCGTTTGAAATTCAAAAAAGAATCAAACAATTAATTGAATTAATTGCAACGTTTAACCGCCCAATTTAATAGAAGTGTTTAATATTTAATTAAACGCACGATTTGACTTTATTTAAAAAGGGGATGCAGGTGTGTTACCTTAATTAAAAGGGTTTGAGGAAGTTGAAAGGGTGGGGCTCATGTGGGACCCACCCCACTAATATCATACATAGTGGATTAGTTAGGAAGTGGGTCTCACTCAACCACTTAGCTTAGGTTTAACAAAAAATAAATAAAAATTGGTTGCACCAATTTTATTTTATTCCTTTACTTGACCCAAAAATGTAATAAACACACCCGAGAAAACACAACTCTGGAAAATGTGTTTCTAAGAAATTACTGGTGCTAAGGTTCTATCGGTGTCCTCAAATTTCGATTCCAAGCACCGGTTCAACAGTTAGGAAAACCCTCTCATTCGTTCACTGAATGTAGCCGAGCTAAACTTCGGAAAATGAATTCGGGCACACCGGGCCTCGGAATCAGGTGACATCAGAAACTGCATTCTTGTAAAATACCAAAGAAAATTAAGAAAAAAATTTACTTGAAATTTATGGGTCTTTACATTACTCCCACCTCCGGGCTTTACGCCCCCGTAAATCTTTACCACAAACTAGGGATACAAAAGCGGTACTGAGCACGCATCTGAGCCTTCCGCTCCCAGGTGCTCCCCTAGAGGTTCCTGTGCTGCCAGTAAAGCGAACAAGAGGAATCAACCATACTTATAGGACCCTCTCCTGTCGATCATCGATCTCCACTGAAATCTCAGTGCATGTCACCCTGTCATCGACATCTAACTCCCTGAGGTTGTTGATGTGTGAAGGATCATGCACGTATCTACTCAACCGAGGTACGTGGATGATTTCACGCACCCGGTGCAACTAAGGTGGAAAAGTCAAGCAGTAAAACACCTCTCCTACCCTGCTAAGGACCTTGAAGGGTCCGATGAAGAATAGACATAACTTTTTGCCTCATCCAAATCTCCGTAATTCCACGTCGAGGTGAGAATCGTAAGAAAACATGGTCTCCATCCTCGAACTCTAGTGGTCTCTACCTCTTGTCAGCATAAAACTTATATCGGCTTTGAGCTGTCGTCATCCGCTCTTGGATGACCTGGACTTTCTCTGTCATGGCCTAGACCATCTCTGGTCCAACAAGAGCTACTATGATTTCTTGTTTACCGATAAGAGAAATATGGTCTAATCCCCTGGATGAACCACGTTATTTTCCTAATAAAGTCAATTCGGACATGAATGATGTATTCATGTAATGGACGACATCGTATGGCCTTGACGTTACTACCAAGACATCCAATTGTCACTCTCGCCTCTAAGGGTCGAGTCACACTGTTGGCATCAGCGCGAGGTTACTGGGTCTCCTCCAGTAGGAATCTCTAAAGTGAGGGTCAAGTCAAAAGTTTTAAACTGGAACCTCTTAGTACACAAAATGGAAGGAAGAAAATTTCACAAAGGTAAGTGTCTTTTTATTATTTCATCTCATATTACAAAGACACAAATGTAACAACAACATGGAACTATAATTACAAAGAAAAAAAAGTAAACCACGAGTTCCGCTCATGTCCACTTGCTTCCAAAGCTCCGTAGTCATATGCTTCTGCTGCCTGAAGCTGAGCTCACCCATGTCCACATGTTCCCTGCGGTCAGGGTGGACCTCCTGGTGGTGGTGGTGGTAACAACTCGTAGCGTCTTCCACCTCCACCTGCACAGCCAGATCCCCTCCCTCGGCCTTCTGATCATATCGGTCTGCCTCGATCGAACCTCTGCCTCTGCCTAGGAGGTTCATCATTTAACTGCAGGTCATCTACATGGCGGGTCGGACAGTCACGTTCCATGTGACAAATCCCCCCACAGGAGTAACACTACATGGAATTTCTAGCTCTGTCATTCCCCTTGGTGCCTCACACTACCGACCCTGAGTAATGTGGTCGACCACCTATAGGTCTAGTCCTCTTGGAACCTCTGCATCATCTTTCTACTGCCTACTACAGAAGAGTCTGCCGCATGTCGGCTAGTGGTGGGTCCTGCTACTGGAGACTGCTCAGCAAAAAAACTCTCCACTAATAGGGCTCACTCCAACACCCCTGTCTGCATAGGGATGATGTGAGAAACAACAGAAGCTCTAATATCTCTCCTGAGCCCCTATTCAAAGGTTCAGGCTTTGAAGAATGGGTCCCATACCATATCTTTGGAGTAGCGCGAGAGGTTTGTGAACCTCTCCGAGTACTGCCCAACCGTCATGCTACCCTGCTGTAGATGCAACAACTTTTATATACGCAATGCTCGATGGGTGGCTAGTACAAACTCTGCCCGGAACAGGCTCTCGAAGTCTTCCCACAGAGGTTTCACCTCGTCATGGATCTGGAGCATCAGGCTCCACCATCTGCCTGCTGATTCCTAAAGAAGACTGGTAGCACGAATTACCATGATGTTTGCTAGCATCCCCACAAGCCTGAAGACTGTCACCACAGCCTCTAGCCAATCCTCAGCTGCCTGCGGGTCCATCTATCCCCTCAACCTGGGTGGTCTCTAGCGCTAGAACTCGTGGAGTGCGCTCAAGCAAAGTGCACCCTCTACTGCTGGGGATGGTGACATTGGTGGCCCAACGTGTAGTATTACTGCAGGTGCCTCCGTAGGTGCCTCAACAGGGATAGGGCCCTATACTGAGGCCACGTCACTCGGCGGTTGTCAGTACGTACAACTCTTGGGGCTCTAACTGGTCGTCCCCTGGGAGGCATCCTAAAAGAAACAAACATCACATGGTCAAAAGATATATACCTGGTGAGCTGACCTGGTTTGAGATGTTTTAAGGGAAAACCTTTTAACACACACACGCAATCAGTGTTTTTGTGCACAAAGTCGGAAATCAGTTCTCAGGGTCCTGGTGTATGGATACGTCGGCCGCCCGCACCAACACTGGACTCCCAGAACTGAAAACCACACTCGGTACCCATAACACTGTTGTTTCTCAGAAGAAAATATCATAGTTATAACTTCTGCAGTAGAACCGAATCCTCTGATACCAATATGACACGACCCGTACTCGGGGCCCGTGTCGTGACTACCCCAATCCCGCTTTCCATAGGACATGGGCTGGCGACTAGCACTAAAGGTGTAAATCCTGATAAACTGGGAAGGCATTGCCTTTATAATGGTAAACAAAACTCCACAAAGTACAAGCAGAAGTAAAACACTAAGTACAAAAAGGAAGTGATGAAAAGTAAGTGGGCTAGAATACAATCCCATCGAAAGTACAGCTACACTGAACAAAAGTACAATAGAAAAAGACAACAGCTGGAAGAAAGGAAGAAGCTCATGGGTTATCCTCCTTGGATCCTACCTGAAGGGTAGGTACAGATAGCACAACTCAGGGATCATCCACCACGGATCCTACATGAAGGGTAGGTACAGATAGAATCCACAACTCTCTTTCCAATCAACCTCCTCTGAGTATCATCTCGTCCTGAAGTCCACCACCGGATACTATCTCGTCGTGAGGTCCACCTCCGGGTACCGTCCAGTCCTCGAACACTCGGCCTCTGTCTGCACTGCCCGTTGTCTGCAACCAACATGAGGTGCGGGCATAGCCCGTGCAGGGGTGAGTATGAAGATACTCAGTAGTTACCCCGAGACCCTCAAGGTCTCACTAAATCCAACAATGATAACCACAAATAAGATCTCAACAGATAACCTCTACTTAGGTATATGCCCATTCATATACCCAAGTTATCAAGTAACCCATCTCAATCATGAGGAAACACAAATATTATGAAATCAACGGATAACCACTACCCAGGTATATGCCCATACATATACCTAAGTTATCATGTGACCCATCTTAATAATGAGGTAAACACAAAGGTCATAGACTCAGCTGAAACAAGGATTTTCATTATCGAAACCGTAACTGCTGAAGAGATTTGTCTCTGGAAAGTACAGTGATCATGTCATGACTCCAAGGTATTGCTCACAAACCTAAGACTGCTAAGGTAATCCTCCTGTCGAGTACCGTTGGTCTACCACCTCACATAGTAGTGCTCCTCTGCCATGGGTCTGCCACCTCACACAGTAGTGCTCCCTCTCATAGCCTATAGAGGTACTCCTCCTGTCGAGTACCGTGGGTATGCCACATCACCAAGTAGTGCTCCTCCACCATGGGTCTGCCACCCAAAAAAGTAGTGCTCCCCAATGGGATATTCTAGTCATTCCGAATCGAATCAGACAAGTAGTCATCAGGTCTCAGCCAGCTACACGGTCTCCATACTCTGTACGCTCGTCTCTGGGAGGGTCCTCTCCATGAGCTACAGGTCGATACTCCATTTATCACAAGTCCCACGAAGAAGTATCTCAAACGACTGCCTCGTCATAGGGGTCTCAACGCAGCAGACGGCGCGTCAATCAGACGCCCGATCTATGAGTTATTAGCCTTTTCATCCCAGGGGCCCGGTTGGTTTCGTGTGCGAACCAACCCGACCATATCTCAACTGTACCCCGAAATCTCAAAGGGTATACTAATAGGGACCATTTCTCAATGAGATCACCAACGCCGCTGACAGTTCGTCGAACGGACATCCGGTTTGAAAGTTATCAGCTTTTCCATTCTAGGGGCCCGGTTGGATTTCGGGTACAATCCAACCCGGACACTATCCAACTGCATCCAAATCTCAGGTGAAGTATGCTAAAAGTTTCATCTCATCAAGTGGAATCTAACAAAGTTTACGGCACGTCAATCAGACGTCCGATACTCGAGATATAAGTGTTTCTGCTCCGAGGGCCCGGTTGGTTTCGTGTACGAACCAACCCAGCCCACCCCAAATTATTCAAAAACCTTTATTGCAATATACCAAAACGAACGCCTTGATCCAAGGATTGCATCGCAACTGACTGTTCGTCGATCAGAGGTTCGTAGCCCATGTTACGAACGTTTGAACTAAAACTGCCCGAAAACAGGGGGTTTGGGCCCGGATCGGCCCGAACCAGGTCGACCCAAACCAGGTCCGGGTCCGGCCCAAGAGGGTACGGCCCGGCCTGTTGGCCTGCCATGCGGGCATGGCTGCGTGGCCCGCTCGGTTGTCTGGCTGAGCAGAACGTGGGTGTGTGGTTACCCCCCTTGAATGAAGCCACGACCCCCGCGTGGGCGCCGATCCCTGCCAACGACGCGGCAGCCGGCACCGCGTCTCCCTTGGTCCCGCACGACCGGGAGACCCCCACCTACCACCACGGCAGTGCTTCCTGGAAGCGCGCCGGGCGTCGCCGCCTCCGGCTGCCAGTGCCACCGTGCCGGCATGGCGCACCGACATGCCCTTCCGCGGACCATCGGAGTTACTCCGATTTTTCGTTTTCAATTCTTCCTCCGCCGATGGTCCTCTCGGGAGCCGAAGATTAATGCGAAGGATTTAAAATGCCTTTATGGCCCACCTCATCATCGTCCATTGATATGCACTTTGAAAAAAAACTACGGAGGGTCCGATCATTTTTCGTTATCACGTGCCCTCCGCGTTAGAGGTTTTAAAAAAATTAACAAACTCAACCAATCCCGATTATTCACTCCACAACCAACCAGCAAGAATTAGCGATCCTCAGATCAACCTGGAAGAGATTGATCCACACTCGTCATCCTTTTCTCAAAAGATATGAGAAAATCAAACATAACTCTCGTTCCTCAAGCTTTGTCATCGAATGGGATTTGTCGTGAAAGGGGACGTCACAGATTTGATCGTCGTAGAAGAAGTGGATCATTGGATTTTGTTGATCTATGAGGAAGGAATCTCTCACCTTCGTGGAGAGTAGAATTGATGGCATTGTGGTACACGGCATTGCAAGTCGATCTCCGACGTTTTAGCATTCTTCGTCAGACACCGGCGTTCTTCGCATTCTTCAACGAAGAAGATGAATATCATCAAGCCTTAGAGATTTTTCCAAAATCCTATCAACAAGCTAACAACATAATAAAATAACTGTTTCTCTTATTTTATTACCCATGTCATCTGTTTGAAATTCAAAAATGAATCAAACTATTAATTGAATTAATTGCAACGTTTAACCGCCCAATTTAATAGAGGCGTTTAATATTTAATTAAACACACGAGTTGAGTTTATTTAAAAACAGGGGTGCGGGTGCATTACCTTAATTAAAAGGGGTTAAGGAAGTTGAAAGGGTGGGGCTCGTGTGGGCCCCACACCACTAATATACTACCTAGTGGATTAGTTAGGATGTGGGTCCCACTAAACCACTTAGCCTAGGTTTGACAAAAATAAAATAAAATTTCGTTGCACCACATTTATTTTATTCCTTTACTTAACCCAAAAATTTAATAACCACACCCGAGAAAACGCAACTCCGGAAAATGCGTTTCGAAGCAATTATCGGCGCTGCGGTTCCATCGGTGTTCTCAGATTTCGATTCCGAGAACCGATTCAATAGTTAAAAATACCTGCTCTTTCGTTCACTGAATGTACCTGAGCTAAACTTCAGAAAATGATTTCGGGCACACAAGGCCTCGGAATCAGGTGTCGTCAGAAACTTCGTTCTTGTAAAATCCCAAAGAAAATTAAGAAAAAAAATTCCTTGACATTTCCATGTCTTTACAACACTCTTTGGTTGTTCCTAAGATATAACTACCTCAACCTTTGTTGGGTCCTTTGACAAACCACTTATTGAGAAAACATTCCCCTGAAATTGGACCTCATGAATCAAGAACTAACACTTCAACATATTATTGTAATGATGAGGCTCTCAAAATATTACAAGATTCATCCTCATGTGTCTCAGATACTCCTCTTCGAAATCTCTGTACATTGGGATATCATTGATGGAGACTACAATGATTTGGTCTATGAAAGGATGAATGATCTGGTTCATCAGTCCCATGAAAATTGATGGCGAATTAACCATGCTAAATAGAATCACAACATAATCATAGCAACCATATGAAAATAAGAATGATGTATTCTGTATATCCTAATATTATGCTCACAACGGGTGATAAGATGATCTGAGGTCAATCATTGAGAACCATATGTTCCCTCTCAACTAATCAACATGTTAATCAATCCACAATAGTGAATAATTATTATCTACGGATCATAGTTTATGTGATGGTATTCTACACATAAAATCAATTTCTCATATGCATTCAAACCAAATTACATTAGGGTTAATTCGAGTGAAACACTAGCTCTGACAAAGCCCTTCCTCTAAAAGTTCTTTAAATAAACCCTTATATTGAAAACCTTTTTAGGATCCATGTGGTATGATGGAGTAGATACCAGGGTCATCCCATGGATTAGAAAAATATATATGTCTATCTTGGGGAAGGGAGGTAAGACTGGAACATTCTTATGAAAGATATTATCATATACCACCATCACTCAAGGGAACTAAAAACTCATAGCATCCACTACACCATGGGCAAATCTAGCTAATTTATGAGTAATTAGATGCACCCTCACATGAATGATTCCATATCATATTACATGGGTTTCCTTTTCACCCAAAACCGAAAACTTCATGGCATCACTACATACACACCATATCCTCCACTTAATACATTATATCTCAGAATGAATTTTAGATAATTAGTCCACACCAAAGATGACATCATATGGGCTCATCGTTGATACAAAGAGATCCCAAATGAAACTATCACCTTAAAGAGTCTTTTCACCCCATCAAAATAACTTTGTGATCATTGAGTCACATCTGGTAGTATTATATATGTTCCAGTTTAGAACCATGGTCCCAACCAGAATATCCATGTTTCAAAACAAATAAGTAGAAATAAAGTAATGAATTTCCACAATGTCTAGTTGTAATGTAGCTATGGTTTAAAATTCACATATATTAAATAGTTTAATTATTAGATAATTTGGTTCTTAATCCTTTACCACATGTAGATACCCTCTCCAATATCCCACAGTTTTGTGAGCCTAATGTGGAGTGAATGGGGTGGTGGTGGTAACAATTAAAAATATCAACCACCTAGAACTAATATCCTAGTTACACCACCGCACCTACCACCCTGTGGACCTAACTATTCTTACTACTACATGTACATAGGTATCCCATCCACTATCCCACTTTTGGTTGTATGATTGGTCGAAAACTCCCATGGGATGTGTTCTATTCCATCACAAGAGTAGCACCATCCATCCCAAGAATGACTAAATCCATCATGTGACCTCGGAACCAAGGATCATCTATCCATGGATTTCCTCTAGAATCATCTCACACATCCAGTTCATAATGTGTGATGTCATATCCCTATCACCGATATCCCTTATCCAATGTGCTTGGTTCAGGAAACAATTGTATGTGTCTGCTCATACATGAAACACTCAATCAAAAAATCATGATCTATCACCCCAATATAGTTATGAATTTTTAGGGTAATCATAATGTAATGGATTTATCTTTTTATTTTTCACTCTACGATCTATTCCTGAAAGAAAAAATCACACACCATATCCATAGAGTTCCTTGAGAGGTTAGTGGACCTCGATGAATACTCATCCATATTCATAGTGACCGTACAAACCTATATAATCTCTTATATGTACACAACCCTCACCATAGTTTGAGGAAACACTTCTCTGAAATTGTTCTTGAACTCTGACCGTGCTAGAGTAACATCTTCATATAACTCATTCACAAATTTCCAACACCGTCCTATACTGAAATGAAGAAGGATCATATTTTTACCATTATATTTTCTTTTGGTGTCATAAGTAGATGATAAAATTGCATAACTACCTAAATCCAATCCTCCTCGCCAATGTGTCAAAAATGCCTCATAACATGAGGTTTTATAGTCACTGAAACTCATGAAGTAGTAGAAAACTAGGAAGCAAATTTTATATTACTAATTTTATCATCTAATACATGATAGGTCATGTTATGACTAGTATAACACCTAGATGTATGACCTATTAAATATTACCCTCAATAAAAATCTTGTTACTCAGGGGATCATACTCATGATACTAAGGCTGAATCCCAGTGAAAAAATGTTATAGAGTCATCAAGATACAAATAAGATGCAATATAGTAAATTGGTATATCTGGAATATTAACTCATGAAAGAAATGTACTCTACAACATGTTCTTATAAGATTCATGTACAATTGCTTTCCCTGAAAAGTGTCTATACATGTACCATGTTTAAAGAAAGGGGATCAGAGCCTTGGTGTTTTGAAATGTCAAATGCCTCACCAACACTGGAGTACGTGGCACAAATGTTGAACATGAAACACTTAAAAATGTTTCTCCAATCCATTATCATATAATTTGGTCCTATTATAGAACTTAATAACTCTAACACCATAATTTCACATCACATCCCAATAGGTCCCATGTCGCAATAGCCCAAAGACCACCTCTAAAATGATAGGTTCTAGTGACCAAAACTGTGTATGCATATCTCACACATGTGAGGCCTTATCTGAATGTTCATATATGCAAGGGAACATCTCCAAGACCATACATGATGAAATATAAAACAACTGATAATCGTGAAATAACACATCTAAAATTACACATCCATAGTACAACAACAAATAAAGGGATGAAAAAGGGAAAAAATACAAGAACCGAAAAATGAAACTATAATAATTCCAACAAATAATGTGGGTGAGTACTGCTATCTACTTAACCACAAGAACACTCCTTTATTATATAGATAAATATTATATGCCTAGTCCTGGTCCCTATAGGACTTCATCAAAAGGTCAATCATCTACTAATACATGACACGTGCTGGAAACCCCTATGCATGGGTGAGTATAACATTACCCAGTAGGACTCCCTAAAATCACTAAGAATATAGCATCAATAATAACATTCATCTCATAAGAGATATATCCCCAAAACATATTACTAGAATATCTATAAATACTGAAAAAGATAAAAAATCTCAAGGGAAATTCCATACTATAGTTCCATGATAGGATTCATGCTCAGAGAGTCTAAATAGTGTTCATCTTGGGTAAAAACCCCACAAGTTAGATAAGATAGATATAATTTTCCTAGGAACTTATGATCAGTTTCTCTCTCCATAAGAAATAAATTTTTTATGTTTGAAGAGAAAGATACTTAAACAAGGATAACGCCTAACATATTTGGGGTATTCCAACCACGAATTATGAAATATGTTTCTATGTAGTGGATCGATGCATTCATAGTTATGGTCATTACTATACAAAGAACTCTTGAAAGGGAAATAATGATGCTAGAGGATCTCACTTTAGGCCCCATGAAAAGATTCCATCAAATCTATCCAAAACTGAAGTCTCTCTAAAGGGATCATCATACTATGTATTGGACATGATTCTATACTAACCCTTAGGGATTGTATCAAGGTAATGAACCCCAATGAACATTGTCTATATTGATGAGAGATAGTTATGTACAACATCATTGATAGAGTACACAGTATGTATGGGTAGTACATGGAATTTCCCATTGAAACTAGGTCCTACTTGAGCATCATGACCCATGCCCATGTTCTTCTCTATGCCTGCGTACACGGCGTGTCTGAGCTATTATACTCCTATTATTTTTTTTTATCAATTTAGACATGGATTTATATGACTTTCCATGCCCATTACCTTGTACATGTACCTTCCCAGGTACATGTTGAGCCACGTGCTATGGTTTACACACCGTGTGACAAAGGTCACATGTCATGTGTTATTTACCTTCTCATTAAAAAAATTATTTCTGCACCAGTGGTTCCCACAAGGAATGTAACATCTAAATAAATGATGTATAACCCAAAATATTATAGTTCTCATGGAATATTCATGCAACATTCAGATATCCCACTACTTCAATCACTCTCACGTGGAATTGAGGATCTAGATCGAAACAGGACTAACCATAATAGGAGGATCTATTTTCAACCATCCAAAATGATTTGGAAAGATATACCATCGAATCATTCGATAGGTGTATAGAGAAACCAAAAACAGTGAAAAAAATCATAACCAATGTGATATTGATACCATTGTTTCATTAAATCCATTTCATTCCATTTTCATATCTATAATATCAAATAATTTCCTCATTAAATGGGAGTGAAATGATTTATTTCATGGTATTATGGTCAAACCATCGGTCAAACAAAACACTAGAGATCAATACATGAAGATTGGTGGGAGAAAACCAAGAAACCTGAAAAGGGGAAATGAAATTCGGTTTTGTTTAGGTAGGACTTGTTATTTTTTGTACATAATGACAGATGAAGAACCAAGAAAAAATAAAAAATTCCTCCCAATAATCCCTACAGATAAACCCAAACCCTAAATAAAATCGGTCATTGAATAAATAAATTGGTAGACTGATTCACAATAAGCATAAGAATAACTAAAAATTAATAACACCATACTAAAAATGACCGTTCTATATAAGGATAAATAGGTAGAAAAGAACGAGTCTATTTCATATTCAATGGTGAGATTTTCATGTTCCATATCACATTTATTGATGATTCACCACATGATCACCACATACCAATAAAATCTCTTCCCCAACATTCTCACTAATCTCAAAGGTTTTGAGTATAAGTATAATACATAATTAATTTTTTATATAAAAATAAATTAAGCAACTGTGTCACCTAATAATATTAAACATTTTGATTAATTAATTTTTTTTAATTTTCTTATGGTGGTACTCATCCAAAATTTCTGATATTATCAATTGAGAAGTCACACCTAGGGTGAAACTCACACTATGAACTAATTGGAGGCCTTATATTTATAATAATAACCATTCATAATGAGTTATTAATCTCGTTTAAGAAACCTATATGTTAGTGATATTAATAAGTTTAATATATTTCAAAAATTAATTCCAAGAATACAAAGCTTCAGAATCTCATGTTGTCTTAGTGATGAACTCCAAAAATAATACATATAATATATTAAAAAATATTTGAAAAATAGGATTCATTATAGAAATTATTCAACATCAAATATATTCCTTGTTATTAGTTTTAAATATTTATATTGAGTATCATTAAATATCAACTAAGAATCCAATGTGACTTATAAAATAATAATAAGTTGAATTGGCATGAGCTATTCAACTTCAAAACTTATGGGACCCCAACAAGCAGTATTTTTTATGACACCACCATCAATGATGAAGCAATTTTCTATTTGATATTGCTTTAGGAATGAATCTAGGACACTAATAAAGATGATTAAATTATCTATGATATCTATACACCCTTTAGATTTGTGACTCTGTTTGAGTTCGTTCAGAAGAAATGATTGACTATTCATACTACATTACACATTGAGATACACCCAATGATAGTACCTAGGTTCTAGTTAATGATGAGTTGGGAGGAGATATGTATTCATGTAAGCATCCTGATATCAGAAGCTGCAATTAAACAAATTCAAAATAATTTTGATACATTTATTAGTTCATATACCGGTTGGTATTTAGATGAAATAGTGATAGAAAATGAGGATGAATTCGTTACATGTGCATTTTAGTGGTGTTGAGACCCAAAATAGACCATTCCATAAAATACATAATCCCTTGTGATCCAAAGAATCAAAATAAAGAGTTCATACATGTCCCCCTTGAATAGTCCAACACCTTCATATATATTTATCCACATCACAATTTCCTTTTAGAACACCTCGAAGTAATGAGATGCATGGAGGAAGAACCATTCTACCATATAGCCATGCAAGATACTCTAATAAGAGGATATTTACATTACAGTGTATGAGAATCTAACTACTCCCAAGCAAATCACCTTTCATAAGAGGCATTCATATGTAGGAATTTAACATAAGGAGATACATCAATTGACACTTATAAGTGTAGGGTTTACATACTACAACAAGTGATGTTGCTATTATGTTTGCAGAAAGTAGCGAATGATTCTAAAGAAGAGTTATAATGAATTTCTATTCTGATTTTCTATTTAATTGTTAGCATTATCCTTATTTTTTTCCAACCCTTATAGGAGGATAAATATTGAAAAATTAAAATTCCATCCCCATAATATTCTGATGGGGGAACAAAACTTTTGGTGAATTATCTTGATTAAGGAGTCATTGATAGAAGATCCCCCATTCATGGAAGAACATATACTAATGTTAATGGACAAACCTAAAAGTCCATTCATTCCATAAATTGCATAAGTAATTCATTCTATGGAATTATCCTCATTGGAAATAACTCAATAGAGGAAAGGGAAGAAAATTAAAATAAATCGCTTCATAGGGGTGGAAGGGTGGACCACAGATCAATGGAGATCGAGGCTATTGAAAATTTCATCTTCCGTGGACATTATATCACTAGAGGGGACATATGATGATGGTGATGGTTGATCCTTTGTTACCATTCATTCCGTCATCAAAACCATGAGTTCCTTATACAGAATTATTTTAATGGGAAATCACTCAATTATGTAATGTGAAGAAGATGGTAATACATCTCCACAAAGGGGTGGATGGGTGGACCACCAATCTCAAGAGATCGAGGTCATCTGATGATTAGTATTCCTTATCCATCATCCTTTTAGATGGGTCATCCTTGGAGGTGATGTTAAGTGAACATCAAGTAATATTCTAGCACCCATGATCAACCATCCTCTATACTTCCACAAGGGGGGTCTAGTGATATCGCGATGACTGAGGAGGTAAAAATGGTAGGATAAGGATTGGTATATTATAAAAATAAATTGGTCATTTATTCTTGCAATCATGTGCTTCTATACCTTCCCACAAGAGCTGAAGAACTTATTAATTACATAGCCACCATTGGCGATGTAGTTACAGAATTAATGCAAGAAGGGTTGTATCCATTAAAGCATAGATATACCATTTTCTATGATTTTTTATATTATATTTTTGTTCTACAAAAATTTTCAAACTTCCTATGAATACTTCGGCAGTGGTAGGCCTAACAAGATTAAATAAAAGGTTAATATCAAGAATATTTATCCAATATGTGGTTTGATCCCATTAGTGAGGGGAATGGATTCAATGTATATGGAAACCATGGTTGAATCATATAGATGAAAGTATAATCCACCACTATATATGTTTCCAAGTATTCCAACCACAAGATCTAATGATTCGGTTGATAGGTTTGAGTACTAATATCTTTAGTAAGTTTTTTCAATAATCATTTCATTATCATAATATAGATGCATATTTTAGAAATACCTAAAAAAATTATTAAAGTTAAACAAGTGGATCCCCTGGAATCCTAATTTGAAGATATTGTCAAGATATCAATAAGAATTGGGTTTGTATAATCATGGTTTAATTAACATGGATTTTATAAAAATGGCTTATTTCAGAATATATCCTTGCTTCGGTGACGGGCTCAAAATTAGAACATAAGGTGCAATGTTATCTATCTATATCCCATCATTTAATTTGGTTTGATATATGATGGTTAGTCTCATATACCCATTTGATGTAATCTCCCTCACAAATCCATAAGTTTCATAACATGTTCATGATGATGGGATATTCCCAATTTGATTACCCTTACATCCATAATGAAGTAAAAGAAATCATTGGATGATGAAAACAAGAAAAAAATGTAACAAAAACTTCTCATTAGGGTGATATTTTCAAACAAATATTCTAATATTTAGACTATGATATCTGAATAATAATATCACTATGATGACCTGGCCGTGAAACATTAATGTCAAATTAAAATGAAATCCCTCCTAGTGGGTCATCATCAAAAATAATTGAATGAAGACAAAGGGAAACTAGTTGAGAACCTTTGATTTATTGAGGTAACCTATGGTCTAGAAAGTAATATTTTTAATACAGGAGTATAGAGTCCCCCTTCCTCAAGAGGCTAAAGCTATGAAGCATTATGTCCTTCAACATGGCATTAATAGAGCCTGAAAATCAGTCCATCAAATGAAAAATTATGTTGATTTTATTATTCCTTATGTCGTTCCATACATGGAGAGACAAAGTCACTTAGAGAAACTATTTATCTTTACATAAATGAATGAGAACCAATTTTATGTGTAATTTGTTTTCCAGAAATTTATTATATTGTGAAAATATTATTAATTTCATGATAACATATGATTACTTGAATGATAAAAAGAGGAGTAATTTGAATTCACCTGAATAAAAAATGTAATTATGTTCATTGAAATGACTTTTTCTATGATTGTATTGGTGTCCCAATTTTATATATTTTTTAATTATGTATTGAATACGTTTTATATAGAGGAATATTAACAACAAATAACATATATTTTACTTCGGATACCAATTTTTGGGTTTTCAACCTAACATGTATTGTGTGTTTTTCACTAGTAGATTATGTTTACAAAATATTGAATATTGGAAGATGGTATTTATGGTTACATGACTTTGAAAAATATATTATTGTAGTTTAAGGTTGCATAACTTTGACCAAAATGAACAAAATGATGAGTCATGATTCTTCCAACAATGGATTGTGTTGTTCAATACCCCATGATAGAGAATCAAAAACTTGAGGATAACATATCATATTCTGGTCCTTGGAGTGAGTATAGAGCATATAGTCATAATATCGAGGATGTAAATCCCATTTTAATTGGTGGATCTGGGGTCTATTAAATCATATTCCACATGGTGTGAGATATGGATGGAGAAATGGGTTATATAGACAAACGTTAATAACTGATCATATATTGGTGGTATGTTCTACTGTGATGCTGTCAGAAAAAATATAGGTTTGAGGTCCCTCTATTATGGCTAAGTTAAATTTGATTTATAGGCCAAAATAGAGGCATATATAGTGGTCTGTGTGGTGGAATATGTTCTTATCAAAAAAAGTGTCCCTTAGAGTCGGGTAGACATGCTAACAAATTAAATTTATGGTTATGAAGATTCAAACACTTGGGGAATAAAGTTTTTTATTTAAGAAGGGTTCTCATGAAGGGTTTTTGTACCCTAAAAAGTACATTTCTATGAACTAAAAAAATCATCAAGGTGAAATAAATATAAATTATTATAACTCTAACTTTTTCCTAGATTGATTGATCAGGAAATAATAACTTGTATTTTGTTAGGGTTATATGGTGGACACTACAGTCCATACACATATTTCATATTACACACTAAAAATTTCCTAGTCCCTTAAACAGATAGTCTTAGTGAGTGGAGAATTGAATTTTTCTCCAGACACAATTTTTGAGTTTTCATTCTTATATGATTTGTGCCTCATTCAGCAGTAGTTAAAAGCCATTAGATTTGGACTATGAATGAATTTTGTGTAATTATTAATATATTTGAATTGGGTGAACAAAACTTAAAGGCTTCATGCTTAAACTATTATGTGTTTGGATTGAAAATATACTATCTGTATGGGGGCTCCAGAACATTGGATACCCAACATCTCTAGCATAGGGATAATAATGTCTATATAAGACACCAAATGAGTTTTTTATATCTTATGTGATGATATAGGATATTTAGCTGAATGGTGAATTCCTATCATGATTGGAATATGGGTCATGATGTGATGTTGTCGAGTCATATGAATATTTGAGGTCTCTCCCCTCAAGATGTGGTCTTCTAGTTGACGGGTAGAAATGTGGGAAAATATAAAGGGCCTTATTAGGTCATATTTTCATAGTTAAAAAAAAATTACCCCTGGATTTAGGTGTTCCACTGTTGAAACTTATGTTTCATACATAAATATTAAATATTATTAGATTAATATTCATTATATAACATTATGATCCACACAGGAACTATAGTGGTTCAAATTCTTTAAAAAACAAAGACAAAAAAACAGATAGTACATAATAGATCTATTTCATCTTACACTTTGTTCTCAAAAATAGAAACACTTCATAGAAATATCATATTTAGACCATTATTTAAGCTTCATATAACCTCTCATGTACCATATATTGGTTCTGTGGAAACCATCCACACACCCTCTTTCATTCATGGTAAAACCTCATTTATACCCTCTTTTAGGATGGGAATATCCTCCCATGTCTCTTTTGATCACATGAATCATTAATATGTACCTAATATATTATATATAAATATAATAATATACCCAAAGGTCATATACTCATAATCCATTCATATGATTGCCACATGATCGTGGGAAAATTTACCACACCATCCTATATTAACCAATGTTAAGTAAAATGGGCTTAATCGATATTTCATCATCATAACAGTAAAACATAAAAATAAATAAAAATTATGGAATTATAAAATCATTTACCTTTTAAATAATAAGAAAACACAGAGTGTGTAATCATATATGAAATCATTTGAACATTTATAGAGGAAAATACCATTTTCATATGGATATAACTTATTTAAAATTTAACAATGTACAAAATTTTAAGAAAATTATTTTCTATGGATAGAACCATGGGAAAATGAAAAGAAAATATTATATAATTGATTATTTATGATAGCATGAAAATAAATTTATATAGCTTCTGCTAAATCAATGATCCATTTCATATTTTTGGTAAAAATTAAAGAGTACCTCATTTTAAAAAATAAAAATTATTTTAAAAAATATTAATGAATTTTAAAATTTGGTAAAAATGGATTTATAAAAGTCATATTAAATAGTAAAAACGTAACATATTTTTTAAAAAATCATGTAAATGAATGAAATGGATTCCTGACCAAATAGTAAAATTATGTTAGCTTTGTTTAAAAGTATTATATTTGTCTCTAGATTACTTAATGAAAGGAAAATGAAAGGAGAAAAATGTAATTTCAAAAAATAACCCTATGAGAATAAAACTCATGAGATTTTTTGTGAGTTGAATTATAAAATTTCATTATTTTAAACTTATGAAAAAAATATCTCGATAAACTATTATATTACAACATGAAATCCTAACCACTTTGGTAATATTACAATCACAGGACATATGAAAGGATTACTTATAATGAAATATTAAATATATTTAACAAGATCATTTTAATTATATTACTTGATAAATATTATGTATTAACACCACATAATAGAATACATGCGCATAACATAAAACATTTCTCAATGAAACAATATTGAGACAAAGAACACATAAATCATTGGTTATCCATGATGAAAAAAATCATGAAAGAGATTAAAATATATTTATTATAAAACAATAATAATTTTCATGTAAATAATAATAAAATATATGCATTTTTTTATATTTTTCACACAAAGGGGATAAGTGGTGAATATGAAATATGTCTCACAAAAATAAATGTGGGATGAGAAACCATTAACATACATCTAACTTGTTTTATCAACACTCAAAAATCCTATATAATAAATGTAAATATTTTCTAATTCTAAAAATTAATCATTTTAAAACTTTTAATAGAATATAATATGCACCTATATCATTTCAACACCAATTTGTGTTTAATTCCGCATTAAAATCATTGTTTTCAGGTGTTACTATTTTGTTCTTAAAGAAATATTTTGTTTGGAAGATATAAAACTTTTAATTTAGTCATGATAATATATTTAAAATAATTTTAGAAATTATTTAAATATCATATATATTAATTATATACATAGATAGAATCATCTATAAATGGTTGAAATAGAAAATTGAATTACACTATTAATCAAGAAAGTAGTTCATACCTACGAATATTATTCTCATTTTAAAAATAGAATAATCAAAATACATATAAATAATATTTTATAATACTCTTACTACTAGTATATCATATATATCATATAGAAAAATTTAATCTATTATAATAAGAAACCATTAATAATGGTTATGGAAAATTAATTATATAATTATGTGGAGGTAGTAGTCTACGTGTACACCAGAGCAATACATTCATTTCCCATTTGATGGAAAAGGGGGTGGATAATGGTAGTTAACTATTAGTAAAATAATTTTACATTATTAGATATACAGAAATTATTATTTTATATTGAATAAAATAGATTTATAGGTGGTATAATAAGAAATAAATTGACTGAGGATGGGTTGGATTATTACACCTTCATCAGTAGAATACACATAGATACCTTATTAAGGTCCCCTGGAATGGTATTTTAATATTACTAAGACATATAATTCATTTATAGAGAAGTTTATAAGATAATTGGGAAGTTGGTTTTTGATCTAGGTGGTTCAAAGTGGGTAAATAAATGATAGAAGGGGTTTATTTTTATAGTGAATGAAGGAACAAACTTGGAATTACATATACTATTTATGTATTATTAATATATTAATGAAGTATAACAATTAAAAATTGCCCTATATTTAAATAAAATGTGGATAATATCTAAATATCATAATATAAAAAAATTTATATATGATTTTGTTTCATTTAAAACCATATATTTTAATTTAACCCATTTATTAATAAATTTTAATCGTAACCATAGAAAACAAAGTCTCAATACTAATGTGTTATAAATATAATTATATGTTAAAAATTGAAATAAAAATTCTAATGAGATGATGTTTTTACCATATAATGTCCCCTTCACCTATGTCATGATTTTTACACTTTTTAAATTATTTAATAAAATATTTTTTAATATACAATATCATTAAAGTCATTTTATGAACCATTCATATTATTTTACATTAAAGACATTAATAATAAATGGAATTATAATATAATAAATATAAAAACAAATAATACATTATAATTAAATATAAATTTATTATGAAACTATTATTTATCAAACTAAATAAATTTTATTGTTTTCATATACATTAACTTTGATTTTTCAATTTGATTATTAATAACTCTCTCATTATTTTATATGCGTTTAGGGTAAATATATAAAAAAATATAAGTAGAAAGAACATACCCACATAAATAAGATTTCATTATTAAAAATATAAAATTTAACATTCATGAATTACATATTTTTATTGCTTTGTGATCATATAAGAAAATTTAAAAGAAAGAGAATGATATTTTAGAATTTTCATTTCTTAAAAATGTATAAAAGTGATTATCAATGGAAAATCTTACCAAGATTCCATATATTCATTTTTTTATAATTATGGTGTAATTTATCCTATCAAAAGAATTAATAGAATGTTTTGGTTTTATTTTTAGACACTATCTCATTTTTTATAAACATTTTTTTAATTTTACACTTTCAATGGTGACACATATTTACCACATGTAATATTCATAATGAAAAAAATAAAAGTCCAAATTTAAAATTCACAATTCAAAATATGGTATTCATATTTCTTGATTTGATATATATATGTGTAAAAAATCAATTTTAATATAAAATGTGTGTAACTAAATGAAAAATCATATTCTGAAAAATGTTTTTTTATCATTTAAAATAACATATATCAAAATCATTAACATTTATTGTTGAAATGGAATTAATTATATATTTATAATTAAAAATGATCATATCAAAATTTAATACAAAAAATAATGGGACATTTATATAACATGATTTATTGAAAATAAATGATAGAATATCAAAAATTTATATTTCTATTTAGTTAATGAAAATTCAATTATTTTAATAAATCCCAAAAAAATAACTATTTTAAAATTGAAATGATATTTTAAAGAATTATTTTAATTTTATAAAATATAATTTATAAAATTTTTTGAAATTAATTTTAATATTTTATCACAAAAGGAAATGAAAACTAATTTATTTGAATACAATTAGTTTTTTTCAATAAAACAATTTCAATAAAAAATTGATAATTAATTTACCAATTAATAATAATTACACATTTCATTATTTATAACACTATAAATATTTATTATAATGTTATTCCTCACATTCATAATCTCCATCTCAAGGGAAATATTAAAACAGTCTCATTTAAATTAAAAAATTCCTTTTATATAACATAATTTTGTTAGAGCTCAGTGTTTCATGGTAAGAAGGGCATCGAGATTTTATTCTTTTGAACTAAATTTTCATTGCGTTACACCCCCCATAAAAAAAAATTACATCCTCACAACATTATCTCTGTGATCACTGGTTTAATACAAGAAAGTACATTTTTTGATAACCCACAACATAGGATGAGATAATAAAACGTCATTTGACAAAGGGGAAGTGTGAAACAAAGTGGTTACCAAAGTAACAAATAATAAGGTTCCTTTTTGGGAGAAAATTAGAAGGAATTTAAAATATAGACATGGATGATGAAAATAATATCCAAGGACTAATATATAGTTATAGAAAGTATGATCAAAAGAATATTAATAACCAAAAAACCATAAATTATCTAGGGGATAAAAAATAACAAATTCATCAAAAACATAGGTAAAAAAATATTTTTTCCTATATCCCTTTAAAAAAGGAAAGGGACTAATTTACTATAAAGATATAGAAAAATAGAAAATATACCGACTTGGTATATTTATATTTCATAAACATAATTTTATCCTTAATTTCTCCCTCAATAGATTTCCAGTTTATATCATACTCCATTAAATGAATACGGAAGGTTAATTTTCATGCTTTAAGCACAAAAAATATTTGATTCATCGATTATAAGATCCATAAAAAATGAAAATCCATTCTTAATATATCTAGATATTTACAATAGCCAAAATGGATTTCATAAGTTATAAAATATTGATAAACATTCATATAACAAAATAATACATAAATCTTTAAAATATTAACAATAATAACCAATCTTCTACTTAATCCATTCCATAAATAGTTACCCTAAAAAATCCTTGACAATATGTATAATAAAATTCAAATCTCATAAATTTCATAAGATTGTATCATGTTTTTTCCATGATCTTCCTAACTATTATATCCAAATAATTTAAATCACTCATAGGGTCATCTAATAGTAATGTATATATTATAATCATATAATCCCCAAAATATGAAAATAATTTCCATAAATATCTCTAATCAGCATAAAAAACAATTAATTCAAATATTATTCATTAAATTAACTCAATTTACATTCCCGAAATTATGATTAAATTAATCATATAATATTCCCAATATAGTTTACTTAACATTAATAACATAGTCATCAAAACACTTTTCAATCACATGTGTTATTGAATGGATGAGGCTCATTGAACCCTATATTAAAAGAAAAATATTGTATATAGGAGGAACATGCAAGACAAGAAATGATTTAAACAAGAAATGCAGAAGGAATTTGAAAAATCATGTCCCACAAGATTGGGTACTCATGATGTGATAAAGATTGAGAGCACCTTACCCATCAGGATGTCGTCCACATGTCCATGTGTTGACCAAAATCTATGGACAACCTACTTGATCTCGAAGACCCAGATCCATCAAATATTTATTTTATATAGATTTAAACAAATGTTCACATCCATCATCATCAATAATTCTAGATAAAATAAACTCTAACTGATTATTCATATCTATAAGAAGATTCATTTTATTTTTCCTAGGTTGAAAAATGGTTTTCCTAAATGGTGACAGAATGTGTTCCTACACCATATCTATCCAAAGGAGAACAAACATCTAAAAGTTGGTCCTCACTGAAAATTGTAGGTTATGGGATCAACAATATCCTACTGAGTTCTTGCGTCCCGATAGACCAAATTAGTACCCACTTATTGATATCCACCTAAACTATTCATTTTCTCTACACCTTAATCCATGTTTATAATATTCACGATATGAATCCAAGGTCCCACAAGAACATTCACTCTACTAGATCTAGAAATATCATATTTTTACTTATCCCTATCACTATTATTTTAAGAAATCAAATACATATCATAAGAAGAAGAGTCAATTGAATGCCTCTTTATCACTGGAACTATTTAATCTAACACATTATTAAGAGAAGAATAAGAAATACACATATATTCCTCATATTTTCCATGATAAAAATATGACCTAAAATTTTCAGGTTCTTCTTATATAATTGAATAAGAGTCTCTTTTATGTGTGGGTTTCATTGATGTGATAACATTAATTTTGGATTTATCTTTACAGTTTTTGGTAAAATCAATTTCTTTTCCTACAAGAAATTAAAATTCACATCAGCCTGAAATGATGGTTTTCTGAAATCTTATCAATCAGGCAAGAAATAATCATCATTTTAATAAAATAATCATTTGCACAAGTACTATTATAAGTAAAACTCTTAAATAGGTACATGATCACCATCTATTGAATTAGACCTAATCATTTTGTGATTCGAAATTTCAAGAAATCATGGTATATCCTAAGGGTGAACACTATTAGAATTTTTTTTTCACACCACTCTCTATGAGTTGAGACTTTAGTTTCCAACTAAGGATCATCTAGAAATAAATCCTAATAAATAGGTTGACCCTACTCCACTATTGGATGTTGGGTGTCAATAATAGCTCTTTTTTATTTATCTTTATAGAAATGATCATGTTCATCATTGTTCCCATAATTACAATTTAAAATATCATGATAAAAAATATAAAGATTATAATAGTTAATATCACCCATATAAATTGATTTCAATGGACCAATTATTCCACATGATCCAAGAAATGGAGGGATCCTTTCATACACAATTTTCAGGAACATGTCATCACGTGGTGTTAACAGATCCACTCAATCAATAAGAGTAGAACTGAAATCTATTTCTACCAGAACATAAGAATAGTATCTAAAAAATCAATTTTATATCATTATCCACACTTATTAGTATTAAAATCACTGATTAAATATCATTAAAAATTTACAGGTTTAATATAACCCAATTAAAACCATTAATCTTGACCCATAATTGAGTGAAAGGTTCATTATAATTGGGTATATTAAAATTAAAACACCAATTGTGAGTCTTTAGATTCATAGAATAAGATTATCCAAGAACAAACTATGGTATTTTTATTTTATCTTAGAAAAGAGGGAAAACATTAAAGAATCTCTGACCTATTTAAATGAATAAAAATTTGAAAAACCATAATCGATGTTAATTAGGATACTGGGTGACACACCTTCCAATGATTAATACCTTTTGACAAAGACATTTTGATGATGAATGAGTGCATGCATAACACAATTCTTTTAAAGGTAGAGCCATATATGGACAAGAATTTTGTAGGGATACATTTATTAAAAATTCATTTCAGATCCTAGTCCATTATTAGGAAAATGGATCCCCATAAAAAACCATAGAATAAAAAGAACCGGCTCAATTATTTCCCTTTATTATCCTTGGAGATCATAAACCCATGAGAGTTGATGTGGAGGTTTGAATCATAGGAGAAAATATTAAATATCCTTTAATAGTCTTAGATATCTTGATCCCTAGAAATCAATGGGTTTATCCCCACCATTCCTCCATTAGATATTATGTGTCAAATACCTTGGTTATCTATTTGATATATTTCCAAAATTCACTGAAATTTTTATCCCAATATACAATAATTAACTCAACATCAAGGATCTAAATAACCCTAAATGTTATCAAAAAATTTAATCTTTTGTACTCAAAATATAAAATAACTATATATCATAAAACTTTTTCACTAAAACCAATTCTAAAAAAATGGATTTTAGTCCAATAAATTTCTTTCAAAAAATCCTTAATCATTTTGATCTCCCATCGTAGAATACCTCAAAATGGGTAACAAAGAATTTAATCATAAGATAAACCTTATAATTATCAAATCAAGACACATTAGGTTTATCTCATTTCATTATGGAATATCATAGGTTTCGATAGTGAATATTATGTCATTCAACATAGTGGTCCACGGAGAAAATTTTAATTAACCCATGAATATCCCCTCAGAGTGTATTTTCAGGAATGTAGTCTACTGTAAACATATAGTGCGTTGGTGTTGATTAAGTTGATACCCAATCCACCTCATTTAAATTTTTTACCCATAGAATAATATACCAAATATCCACATCCACATTCTAGTATATATAAAATGATAAATTTTCTTGTAAATATAAAACTCTTTTAATTTCCATTACTTTATGATGTTCTCTAATACTAAGTCTTACTCTATGGGTTTACCCTAATGTTTTCTCATCCTATACTAAAAAACTAACTACACCACTCAATGATAACATCAATAGTGACCCTTAATTTTTCAAATATTAATAGTATATATTATTATATGAATATTAATTATATAAAATTAACATCCATGCCAAAAAAATGTAATGTTTTATTGTCTTAAAGAACATAGATACATAAAGAACTGGTACATAGATGATCTATATCATATCTTAATTATCTCATTAAAACAATCAAATTTCCTAGAAATATCAAGAGTTACACCATTTTATATATGATGTGGAAAACAAACCATAATAAATAGTTGTTTTAGATACTCAAAAAGGGTAAAATATGGATATATATTTGATAATTTATATAAAACATGTTCCCAAGAGTACGATATCTTGATCCCAACCTTTTAAAACATTTCACAAAAAAATCATAGATTTTAATAATTAGTCATGAAATAATTATGGAACATTCATAATACCATAATCATAATGTAATCAGAGAACATGAGCCATTAGAACATAACATTATAAGAAGATCATGATATAAAGGAGTCGAATAAAGTGCGTCAAAATCATAATCATAGAATTTTTATATCGATCAACTAATAAATTAACATATAACATATTAATATTTTGATAATAACTGGTGTACCTACTTCAGAATTGGGATAAACTTTCATGTTCTATCATTAGGATTTTAATAACCTGATATGTACCATCTGATAGGTAGGAGATATCCTTATATATATTTTATTCTAAGAATAGGAAAATGTCCCTTGTACCCTTAAATCACCATAAAACTTTAATATTTACACAATTTATCACACCCATAAAATATTTATAATATATTCCTATACATTCTATATGATCATGAAAATAGTCATAATTCACTCATAACATAATTTCTTCGAAAGGAACATGTGTTTCATATATTTATATTCAGCATAACCACAAACCATATAAGAAAAGAATAAGGATGGTGTCATAAGATCTTATCCCTAGTCAAACATAGGTAACATCAAAATATGTTATCATAGAGGAAAAATTACTTTTAATGATTGTAGGATCATTTTTTGAGGGAGAAACCCTTTTAATTTTTAAATAACTTATTTTTAATCCAAACACTTCCAAAATATTAAGGAAAATCTTTTATTTTTTAAAAAAATGTAAAATTTAAATTTAATATTCACATTATTGAGTAGGTATGATGGAATGAAATTTTATTCATGTTGTGTATGCTAAAAATTGTTAATTTTTTATTTTTATTAAATAGTCAAAATTACCTCATTTAGAAAACAACAGGAATATTACACCCACCTTTCATCATAGAAAGTAATACATGATTAAAAATTATATTTAAAAATCATAGGAGAATGGTGAAAAATTTATTTTAAATATTTTATCTAAATCATGGGCATGAATGAAAATGAATCATGTATGAATAGTTATAGAATTCATGTTTTTCATTAAAAAATTATTTAAGTCTCTTGAGTACTTAGAGATAGGATAAATAAAAATGAAACATTTAATCTAAATAAATAACCATCGGATAATAAATTTCATGGGATTTTTTGAGAGGTGGATTATACACATTTATCATCATAAACTCAATTATAAACTGTCCCTCTAAACAAACACAATTTAAAATGAATCCATTATCACTTTATTAACTTTTGAATCACAAGACCCCTAAAATAATAACATTAAAAGAAAAATTAAATATCATGAACATTATGAAATTCATCATATAATATTTAAATGTTGTAGTATTTACACCTCATAATAGAATATTGGTGTGAAACATAAAACATGTCTCAATGAATGAATATTGAGATGAAGCACTCCTACAACATTGGTAAGATTTGTAAAAAATATCATGAAATAGATAACCATATACAAATTTTTAAATAACCATAATTTTCAATTAAATAAACACAAACTACATTAATGGTTAGGATATACAACAAAAATAGAGATATATGGTGAATATGGAATATGTATCACTTAAATAAATGTGAAACGTGAAACCCTTTACATCTGACTTGCTTCATAATCCTTATAATATCCTATATAATATATTTTTAAATTTATAATAATTAACATAATGAATAATTTAAATACTTATAATATCATATATCTTCAAATTATAGTTTTTCAAAACCCATTTATTTATAATTATTTTCTAAAATCCTTATTTTTTTGTGTTAATTATTTTTTGTTTCAGGAATGGTTGGGTTTTGTAGTTTTGGTCATTATACTTTTGTCTTGATTTTATAATTTCCAGAATATTATTTATGTTATTAATATCAAATATATAGTTATTATATATTTCATCATCCATAAAATGTTGTGATTGAAAAATAAATTACACCATTCATTGAGACTAAAGTCGATATGTATGCATGAACACTGTTTTAATATTATTACAAAAATAATTAATGAAATAAATATTATATTTTATAATTTTAGGACCATAATTATATCATAAATATAATATATAAATATAAATACATCATAATAAATATCCATAAATTATGGTTTTCTAAAATGAGATATATCTCCAAGTGGTGGTGGTAGTTTATAGAAATGCATGATCGGTACTTTAATTTCAAATTTCGATTCCAAAAAGGGTGGATAATAGTTGTTACAAAATAATAATAACATTTAATTATATTTATGATATTAATTTTATTAATTTATGAGGAATAAAACATATTTAGAAGTTACTTGTGATGAAATATATTAAAATAGGTCTGGTATAAGGATTAAATCTTCTTCAATAGACTTCCTTTAAATACATTATTAAGGATCCTCATAATGGTATTTTAAGAATAAAAACACATATAAAACATGTATCAATATATTTAAATGATAATTGTGTATGGATTTGTTTATATTGGTGGTTCAATGTTGTGTAAATAAAAGAGATAAGTGGATTTATTTTATCGTGAAGGAAATGACACACTTGGGATTACATAAAAGATTTAAATATAATTATTTTTTATAAAGTATAATGCTTTGAAATGGAAATAAATTAGTAGGAAAAAAGATTATGGTAAAAATATCATCTTTCAAAAAGATTTATTTAGGTTTTGGTTTCATCTTAAAACAAATCTTCTAGACTGAACATATCATTAACAATCGTAATCTTAACCATGGTAATACATTTTTCAAAAATAAAGGGTTGTATATTTACTTATAAGGAATATTTTGACATCAAAAAGATAAATTGATAAAAATTTAGACAATATCCTACCCCCCTTTCACTCTTTAAAAATTTTATTATTTTAAATTCATTTAATAAGATGTAATTTTACATAAAATATAATTAATGTCAATCTGAGATCTATAAAAATAGTATTAATTTAAAGAAAAACAATACTACAATAGAAATATAATATAATAAATTTCAATATAAATAATATATATTTATTAACTATAATTTTTAGGAATCAGAACTAGTTATATTACATTATTTTAATGTTTTTATAATCATTTACCCTAATTTTTTCACTACTTTCACATGAACTATGTCAGAAATGTATATGAAGATAAAGTAATTATATAACCACTAAAATTATAAATAAATTAAAATAATAATCAAAATATAATTATGCACCTAAATAACCATTAAGATTCATTTAAATTTTTTTTTCTGTAGGTGAACATATAAGAGAATTTAATAGTAAGAGAATGGAATTTTGAAATTTTCATTACAAAAAATATTTTAACTATCAATATCAAATTAAAATAGAATAAAAATTACAAATATTAAAATCAATGATATATATGATCTAATATCACCCAAACAGGATATAATGGCACGTTTTTGGTTGATTTGGAGACTTTTTCTTTTACTTTTAACCCTATTTTACCCATTTTAACCTTAGTGAGGTGGAAAATATTTAACAGATTTACTTTTAATATTAAAAATATTATAAGAAAATAGTTAACAAATTTGAACCTCATAATTCAGAATATGGTAATCAATTTTTAATATTAAATATATAGAATTGAAATAAATAAATGTTAATATTAATGTGTAAAATGCAAAAAAAACATTTCTTAGAAAAAAAAAATTTTTATGAATTATTTAACTGAGATAAAAATCTTTAATATTGAGAAATAAAGTGTAATTAAACATATTATTCAAAATTATTTAGATTATATGTAACATTAATACCATTTTGAAAATATATTGAGACTTTGAAATCAACGGATTTAATAAAAATATGTGATATTAGTTAAAAAAATTTATTTTTCACTATTCACTGAAAAATTAATCATTTTATAAAAATATTACACTATTTTCAAATTTTATTTAGTTATAATTATTTAAAAATTAATTTTATTTTTATGAAATAAATTTTTTAAAATTTATTGATATTTTTTATAATTTTTACTCATTAAAATTTGTAAATATTTTTTTTAAAAAATATACTTAATTTTTATATATATACAGACTTTAATAGAAATTGAGTGCTTATTTATTATGAGTTAATAATGAAATTTTTTATTGATTTGGACCACTATACATATATTTAATTTTTTGATGACTCATATAGATACTCGTCAATTCAAAGGCCAAGTTATAATTGCCATATTTTTATAATAATGTTTCTATTATATATCCAAATTTTCATAAAGCTCAATGTTTCATGTTATGAATGCTATTGTGTTTATTTTTATTTTAAACATAAATATTATTGGTGTTACAATACCAAATACCATAATCCATTGATGTTTATACAAATCCGAGAAATATGACCTATCCAAGAGGGTGACGTTGAAAGCATTTTGGATTTGGATTTATTATATCATGAATACCACTATCCTATAAAACGTGATGGAAATAAATGATGGTTTGTGGCTATTTGTATAATTTATAGTCTAGGAATAAATACATATCATAAAAAATCTAGAATCAAGGCACAATTAGTTATTATATTTGCATCCCATGTATATATCTTGATCCTTTGCAAGGGAAAGGGTTGTTTATAGATATAATTGTTTTAGATTACAACTAGGCCTACGAATGATGAACCATGAATCTATACATATCTTGAAGCAATGTGAAATAAACAACACATTGTTATTTTATAGAAATACACTAAACATTTCTGAATTGTGTGAAGGGGAGTTTTTTGGAAATTATGGATGGGACAAGAATAAAAGATCTAAGAATCACTATGTATCATGAAAGAATATGAATCCATCCTCACATAGTTTTTGTATATGGTATTTATAGAGATCTAACACTTACATTGGGATGTGGGAATTTTATTTTTACCAATGATGTTCTCATTTATAGTGAATTTTAAATTAAGTGGTATCCCATATTTAGACGGAAGGAAAACTATTGTTGATGTGATCTCAATGCCAAGATGAGGTGAGATAATTTTTTCATAGTCCACGGTTTCTGCATAAGAATCAACATAATCTAGTAATGTAGTATATTAGAAACATTCTATATAGATCTAGAAAAAAAATAAAAAAGATAATGACACTCTCACAAAGTGACCACATGTCATAAAGTTTAACATCATGTGGCTTATATGACTATCGTATAGTTTAATTTTATAATCTATGATAAATTATATGATTTTTAATTTATTCTGGAGTTGACTATATTTATACATATGAGTTATTATTCCTAGAGAATGGGATGGTCAACTCATACTCATCTCTAGATAAATATCATGTTCATCACATGAAACATCCAATGCTCGTAACACATGGAATTATATAATCATCACATATGGTAGAGAGACAATATAACATCTTATAAAAAATATATTTTCATATTGTTAAACATTTTGTGAATAGTATATTGTTCTATATAGTTTATGATATTGCATTTTGTAAATTGGTTTCTTGTTTTTTAAATCCTTTTATCTTAGATATTTTGTTATGTAGTTTTTTTTGCAGTTTAGACTTTGGTAATATGCTGATTAAATTATCACTACTAATATGTCGGTTAGTGTTTGGTATCCGAAAATGTATTTCATTAGATAACTCTCTTTTGTGGTGGGGTTTATACAGACACTATATAATGTGATATCATAATATGTCCCATTATAATAAACTTATATATTATGTAAGGCCTTTCCAAGTTTTCCCCCAAATGTTGAGGATTCTTCTCTGGTGTCATTTTGTTTATGAGACAAAACATGAGCTATCCATGTAGGAATGAATAGAGGTAGACATTCTTAATGAATCATTGTGTGCCTTAGTTCCAATATATTTATAAATTATCTAATATATGCCGCCAATTTTTTTCAAGCCTCTCCAATTCAGCCAAACACTCTTGGGTATTCTCATATGCAGTCATCTAGTTGTATATGGAAGTGCATAGAGGGTCCAGTTGAACCTTGATGGGAATGACCACCACTGTCCCATCCATAAGAGAATATGGGTTCTGTTGTGTGGTTGCATGATTCATGAAGCAATAAGCTATGAAAGTATGTAGATGCCTTCCCAGATAATATTTTCTATATATACATTCAACATATTATGAAGTATATTAAACAGTGTCAAATTATAATATTAAATTTTCCTATTTACTACTTCATGGTAGTGTGAGGAATGGTCTTAATAGATTTTATATTGTTGATATAAACTCTTCAACTGAGAACATAAAAAGTGACACTATTGTCAATCAATATCATGCAAGGGACACCAAATATTGTGATAATATTTAAAATTATAGAGATAGTGAAGATATTCATCAAGAATTCATTGAGTCATATGGCCTCGAACCATTTAGAAACTATGTCAGTGAAAATATGGATGTATTTGATCAACTAGGTTATTGGTTGGCGATATAGACCCATGACATACATTACCCAAAAAAGAAAATATCTATGTGTTTTTGATAGTATGAAACAATAACCGTGGTGAATGGATGATATTGGTCTATACTCGACATGTATTGATAATATTTGTGAATTAAAACCAACCCTGTGTCATTATTGGATAGAAATAACTAAGACCCAAAATTTGATTGGATATCTTGATTCAAAATTGATGGGAACCACATTTTAAAAAATCAACATCTTGAATAAATGTAAATGTCACTACCCCTTTGATGTATATAAGGATTAATCCCTTAAATATTCATTTCTAGAGGCCTTTTTATGTATTTGTGAAATCCTAGAGAATGAAATAGAGTACCCGATGTGCGATTTGTTCTTTCATGGCTCTATATAATGGGAAAATACCACTTTAGAGATAGTGTGTCAGGGGGAACACCCATCAAGTTGTATAAAAAATTGATGAGTATATCAGCTATTCATTTTATAGGTTGGTGTCAATCTCAGTCATTTCATTCCTATTATATTATATGAATGGAGAGATAACCCCATGATGTGTGATTTGAATAAATATTTTACATACTCAAGATATTCTAGGTCCATTACTTCATAAGCTAAAACCTCATATTGATCATTGATTGATAATGGGACATGTGATAGAGTTGTGTCATTTTGTAACTATTACATTAGATAATTAATATGATCGAACAATGGGATATACTATTTTATGGCATATTCCCCAATAAAATTCATAATATGAATCTATTAGTCTCTTTTAATGTGAAATAAAACTAATAAATACCAATGATCTATCTCTTCGATGACAATGTCGGATAGATAACCTTCTTCATTATTAGAGAATCATTCTGAAAGTAGAAAAAATTTTGACTTGAAAGATTTAGTTGGAGGAAGAAAATGACCCCCAAAGTGATTTTAATGTCTTTTAGGTTATAAAGTGATTTCCCAGAGGGGATCAAAGAATTTGTATTGAATTATATATCACATATTGATGGGGGTGTTTTGTTATAAATATATATTCATCATAGAGTTTTGTATATATTGGCATATTATTTAAAAGTGTATTTGACATGATAAAATAATCCGGTACTTTTCCCTTTAATTTATCAGAGATATGTACTACAAATTAAATTGTGGTTTTATTACCACTCATTGAGCTGTATCCCCTATTTGCATTGGGAGAATGAAGATATATTTGTGTGGGTAGATTCAATACACTAGAAGAACATCATGGTTCAATAAATAATTTTTTAGCTTCTATACATCCATGATTATCCAAGGGAAATTATTTTCAATATATGAATATCATGTCTTTAAATTGATCATTTTCTTGTTAATATAATACCATGTGTTTTCCATTCATGCATCAATCTTCTGGGAATGTAGTACTCAAAGTTACCACTCCTTAACTTCCAAATAGTGGTCATGTGGTTTACCTTCAATGGGAAACATCATGGAATGTAGGGGAAGAAGGTACCA
This sequence comes from Viscum album, assembly GCA_963277665.1. NCBI lineage: Eukaryota > Viridiplantae > Streptophyta > Magnoliopsida > Santalales > Viscaceae > Viscum > Viscum album. The sequence continues at coordinate 1,347,684,545 of OY728153.1, read as the reverse complement.
CCTTAAGATATAAAAGGTTGTCAGAGAACATTCATCCCACTTAAAGGGGATTCCAATCCACATTAATATTTTTATGGGGAAATATTTTCCTACCAAAAAGAAGATGGAGTGTCTCTTATTGGAAATAAATCCCTAAAATCACCATAATTGTTTGATGATGGGGGGTTGTAGAAATTGATTATTTCATGTATTTTCATAGCACCGATCATGATACCATAATGGCATGACACCAATACCAATATTTTTTCTAATGATTCCCAAATTATATTATTTATAGGGTTAATTTTGAAATAGTATTAGTAGAAATTTATAAATAGCAGTTAATGATCATTGATTTGATTATATAATAGAAGTGACTTGATCATCAAATCATCAATATAGTACCACGTGATCTTTCCGAAGATGGGACTGAATATATGATGCACAACACATTGGTATATGGTACCAATATTATACAAAATGTAACTGAATTACACAATTTCAAGTAAAACCCTTGAGGGGATATGAATATATTAGCTTTTCATTATAATGTATCATCAAAATATGGTTTTATCTAGAGTATCCCTCCACGGAGGAATACTCCAAGAAATCAGTGGTCATGTTGATATATTGTTACGCGATTTGGATAATGAGGTTATATTTGTAGATATATCATTATAAAACACTAAAATATATATAAACCAATATATTCCCAATTTTTTTGTTTTCAAGGATAATATTAGCTAGCCACTTTAGGTATTATAACCCCTAGATAAAATTATACTTTATGAGATTCTCCACTTCATATTTTTCCATGTAGTGAGGCTTGTGTGTGTTATTCATTCCACATTTATGTAAAAATATGGATCCTATGGTAGTCCCATATTATTGGTGGATACCTCATGTTCGTCCATTGGAATATCATTATAATTACAAGATAAAAAATCCTAGTATGTATTCCAAATGGTGATATATTTCTTTTTATTATTATTAGTAATGGAAGATTTATCTAAAAATAGACATATTTCTTCATATTTAATGTGGTTTAACTTTTTAATATATTCTAATATTGATGACCAAAATTATTCAAATGTTGTAGGAGAATCCCCAACATCCTTTTTGTTTTCTCATCCCACTACCTTTTGAGATACTGAAGATGATAAAGGTAGAAAACAAGATGGGACATTTCACTACCAAAGGAGAAGGAGGAACTAGCCATTGATGGTAAATGGGGGCATCTTCCTCAAAAAACATGGATCAAGATGTCTTGTTTAAATCAAGAAAATAATTTCAATGTCGGTGTATCAATTGAATTATCATCACATGTTGGGGGGGTAGACTAGTCTCTAAAGATCTATAACATGACATGGGGTCATTAATATTTTTATAGTTATCAATTTTGGAGATAATGTCATTACATAGCCCATGAGATCACATATATGGTGAGGACACATCTTTCTAAAATACTAAGATGACTAAGGTCATGAAAATTGATGAATTTTTATTTTTTTAATCTAACGGTTGATTGTATTGATATATTTTACAGCTTAGTCGAAGTTCCTCATGTTGGTGAATGCTTAACATATAATCATTACCAATTATAATCCCAACATATGGAGGAGTAGTCTTCAATCAATTTGGGGCTATGACCAAATTAGAATCTCATATATTCAAAATCTTTTATTCCCATTAATAATAATATGATTCCATATACCGACTCACACAAGAAATGAATGGAGATTCATCATGGATCCTACCAGAAGGGTAGGTACAGATAGCCCCCACAACACTCCACATCCTTCTATCTTCTCTGTGTACCATCATGCTGTGTGGTCCACCGTTGTTTTCCATCCAGTCCTCATACACTTAGCCTCAGTCAGCACTGTTCGCATTCTGTATCCAACACAGCGAGGTGCGGGTATAGCCCGTCCATGGGTGAGTATAATGATACTAATTAGGGACCCCAAGACCCTCAAGGTCTCTAAAAATCCACAATGGATAATCCACATAGATTGAAATCAAAATATAATCCCACTAATGTATATTCCCATACACATACCAAAGTTATCATGTAATCCATCTCAATCATGAGGAAATCACAAAGTTTCTGACTCAGCTCACACATGTATACAACTTTTTAGAGAGATAGAGATTATTAGTTTTATCCAATGAATCATCTATTCTTTCAAACCCACAGAGGATCAAGGAAGAGAAATTAGAACTATCAAACCCATACAGGATCCATGAATAGTTATACTGTCGAACCCACACAGGATCCAGGAACAAAAGTCAGAACTATCAAACCCACACTGGATCCAAGAATAGTAGTTAGAGATGTCAAACCGATATAGGATCCACGAATTGTAACTAGTGTTGTCGAACCCATAGAGGATCCAGGAGCAGTAGTCAGTGCTGTCGAACCCACACAGGATCCAAGAACCGTCATCAGTGCATAGCCAGCCACATAGTTCTGCACGAAGCGTGCTTGATTCTGGGAGGGTCTGCTCCTTAAGCCGAGTGTTGATACATCAACTACCATGAAGTTACACATTGATGTATCCATAATATCTTCCATGTCATAGGGGCTAACACTAAGCAAAATGTTTCCAAGATACTAAGGACAAGATGACCAAGCCGTTTCCCAAAAAAGTAGATGATGTATAGGAATGAGGCACACGTCATGTCTTCAGACCTCAGGTACTGACCATGTACAATGTCTCGTGTCATATGTTTTTTCATGTAGAAAATAATTTACATGACGTTTGGTGTTATTACATGATATATCCAAGAAACTGGGGTCGAATCTATGTACACTAGCCATGTGCTCGCACATAGCCTCAACCCGTGTTCGCCAACTAGTGTGACTAGTACACAGCGTAGCCTGTGCCACTGGCCATGCCTGGCCATGTGGTAGAGTACATAACCATGTACTTCACCTCGTGTCCGTGTGTCCCTATGGTACATGTCGAGTCTCATGAAGCCACCTCTTCAAATCTGTGTATAGGGTACACGCCGTGCCTCTTGGCTGTGAAATTCTTCCCATGTCCATGTTTTTCACATAATATATACCATGTCTCACAAATCTGCTTCTTCCATTCTATGCAGAGAATACATGCCATATGACCGGGGTCACTCTCCATGTGTTAGTTTTCTATCATCCAAAACTCAAGTTGCATAACACATGTACTACACGACATGTTTGTTAGAAGTACACGCCATGTATTTAGGAATTTTCTAGAAATGGTGCCTTCAGCCAGCACACCTCCCAAGAAGTTTTTTCTTCATTGTTACATTTTTTTTATCAAGAAACATCAAACACAAGTTCACCCGAATGTCCCGCAATCGTCTATGGTGATTTCTGTCCTCCGATTAACTCTGAAAACATGACTTGATTCACTCGGTCGAAGAACGGTCAAGGAACGGTCCTTCCTGTTCCAGTCCAATCCATCACCCGCTATCCTTGTCACACCCCTTCTAGGTCGTTGTGATGTTGTGTCTTCAATTTGGATTGTTGCATCTCACAACTAACTCGAAAAGATCCACTGTTCATCCCCTGAGAAGAACGCGAAGAACACACTAATCATTCACTAGAAGGGTGGAGGGATCGTGTCATGTTCGTTTGCCCCAATCCTTTTGTATTAGTTTTGTAGCAAGAGGTTCAGGAGGAACAATCATGGAAGGAAGAAGAAAAATTATCAAATCAAAAAACACCCCTACTGTTGATCGCCGGTCATCGATGTTGAAGTCATGGGAAGAAGACGAAGGAGTTTGTCATTCGTTGCGACTGTTACGCACTCCCAATCCAGAGTTCGCACATCGGTTGTGGATGTTTCTCCATGTTAGTAGGATTCGAGGAAAGAAGTCTAAGTCTATCTTCGCTGGCATTCTACGTTTTTCATTCTTCATTCTTCATTGGGAGCTTATCTCCATTCTCCCATGTTCCACCAAATAGAAATGACAAAAAACAAAATAAATGATTGATATTATATTAATTCGTAGGCACATTATTCAAATTAAAAGAATTAAATAAATGGGCTCCACCTTATTAATTAATGAGTCTTGGAACAAAATTAATTAGGAGAGTTGGAACCAATTAATTAAAGTGGAAGTCAAAAGTCTCCCCCATCACATAAGAGGGGAGGTTAAGAGGATTATGCCTCAGGTGGTCCCCTCCTCAATTAATATGTATAGAATGTAAGGTTTGGGTGGGACTCACCACTATATCCTCTCATGAGAGGTTAAGGAGTGGTGGTCCCACCTCAAACATCCATGAGGAGGTTTTAACCACCAAACACCCACATGGTGGCTCAAATAAAATAATGTGATGTTCACTTTATTTTATTACTATCCAAAAAAACCAAAAAACTAACTTTTATTCTAGTCTCACTATGATCAAAGTGAATGTCTTCTTAATAGAATACTGGTACTATGAGTTAAACGGTTCCCTCAAATTCAATTACGAACATCAGTTCAAAGGTTATAAAATTCGGACCGTATGTTTATTGAACACACCCAAAAATAACATTTGAAATTGAATCAGGGTACACCGGGCCTTAGAATCATGCTACATCAATTTTTGCAGACTCATAAAATCCAATGAATTTAAGAAAAAAAATTCCATGGAATATCATGGGTCTTTACATTATCCCATCCTCAGTGCACTACATCCCTGTAAGAAACAACTCATAGTAAGGAAAAAAATGGGGGTACAGAGCATGCATTTGAGCCTCCTGCTCCCATATTCTATCCAAGAGGTTCACTTGATTCCAATGAATGTGCACCAGAGGTGTCAACCGTCCATGTAGGACCCAATCCTGTTGATCCTCAATATCCATTGGAACTTCCATAAAAGTCACCCCATCGTCGACGTCCAGCTCTCCATGGTCGATGATATGGGAGTGGTTGGGAACATATCTCCTCAACTGAGATACAAGGAAGACGTCATGAATCCGGTGCAACTGAGGTGGATGATTCAGGTGTTAAGACACCTCACCTACTCTACTGAAGACATGGAAAGGTCTGATGAATCTCGGAGATGAAATTCCACCTCGACCAAATCACCTTAGACCTCCTCGGGTTGAGACCCGTAAAAAGAGGTGGTCGCCATCCTTGAACTCCATAGGTCTCTGTATCTTGTCGGCATATGAATTATGTCATCTCTGTGCAGTTTACATCTGCACCTAGATGATCAACACCTTCTCCATGAAAGCTCATACCATCTTTAGTCCCACTAGTGCGGACTCCCCAGGGTCGATCCCACACAGTGGAGATCTGCCAGGTCAACCATACGAGGCCTCAAAAGGTGCAATCCCTATGGTGGAGTGATAGCTGTTGTTGTAGGAAAACACCACCAAGGTATATGATCCTACAAGATGTGACTGAAGTCAATGTCACAAGAATACAACATGACCTTGAGGGTCTGAATGGTCCTCTCAGTCTGACCCTCCGTCTGAGGATGGAAGGTAGTGATTAGACGATGGTGCATCCCAAAAGCCTTTTGCAACTCCTTAGGTAGTCGATAAGTAAACCGTGTGTCACGATCGGAGATGATAGAAGAAGGTAATCCATGTATCCGTACAATCTCATGCATATAGAGGAATATGAGGCTCTCTACTGAAGCCTGCTCTCTAATCGGTAGGAAGTGGGCCAACATGGTGAGTCGGTCAACGATCACCCAAATTGAGTTGTGACCCATAGATGTACGGGTAAGATCCGTCACGAAGATCCTGAAATACCATCTAACTTCCACCCTAGAACCTATAATGGATGAACCAAGACTTTTGGTACTTGATGCTCTACCTTCAGTTACTAAAATGTGAGGCATCGAGAGACAAACTCCGCTACTGACTTCTTCATACCTGGACACCAATGCTATCATCCATGGTCCTGGTACATCTTCGCCACTCTTGGATATACCTCTAAAGGGTATGTTTGGAACTCCTCAAAACATCCTCATGTTGTGACACTTGTAACATAGTATGTCCTCTAAATTTGATTACGTGCTCTCCACCTTCTGAAAATCCATCTGGTGCTTGCCCTGTATATATCTGAGGACGTTGTGTCTTGTAGTCAGCGTCCCCACGCTATGCCTCCATGACTCGCTGATAATGTGGGGGAGTGACTATAAGGGAATGATGGAATGATACTCCTTCCCTATCCACAAAAGATATCTGTAAAGTGGCCAGCTGCTCTGTCGCCTCGCCTAGCACCTGTATACCAGATCTCTTACTTAGAGAATCTGCTACAACGTTCCCATTTCCAAGATTATAGAGTATCTCAAAGTCATAGTCCTCGAGGAACTCAAGACATCGCCACCGTATCATGTTTAGATCATTCTGAGAGAAGATATACATGAGACTCTAGTGGTCACATTAGATTGTGAAATGCTCTCCCATCAGATAGTGCCACCACATATTCAAGGTGAAGACCACTGCTGCTAACTCCAGGTCATGGGTAGCATAGTTTTTCGCACGCTATCTTAGCTGATGAGGAACATAAGTGATCACTACTCGCTCCTGCATCAGGTCACAACCGAGTCCAGTCCCGGATGTGTTGCAGTACACTACGTATCCTACGCCCTCCTCTAGAAGCCTCAAGATGGGGGCACTAATCAGCTTATGCCTCAGCTTCTAAAATCTATGTCTGCATCTGTCCAACCACACGAAGGGTTTACCCATCTTCGTCAAGGCTGATAGTGGGGATGTAACTCTAAAGATGTCTAGTACGAACCTCCAATAATATCCATCCAAACCCAGGAAACTCCAAACCTTCTTCACACTCCTAGGTGGCTCCCAAGCATGTACCACCTCAATCATCAATGGAACCACTAAAACTCCAGCCTCTAAGATGAAATGTCCCAAAACTTGAACCTCTCGGATCCAAAACTATCACTTCAATATCTTACCATAAAGCTAGTGCTCTCGATGTGTGTCCAGTACTACCGAAAAATGGTATGCATGCTCCTCCTTAGTATTCGAGTAGATGAAGATGTCGTCGATGACGACTATGACAAAGTGACCAAGGTATGGCTGGAATATCTTGTTTATTAGTCCCATGAAAACTGCTGGAGCATTGGTTATGCTGAACGACATGACCAAAAATTCATAATGGCCGTACCGACATTTGAAATTCGTCTTTGGTAAATCGTCATTTTCGACTCTGAGCTTGAGATAGCCTGATCTGAGGTCTATATTCTAGAACCACTGTGCTCCCTTCAATTGATCAAATAGGTCATTGATCCTTGGAAGAGGATACTTGTTTTTCACGGTCACCTAGTTTAGGCACTAATAGTCAAGAAAAAGTCTCAATCTTCCATACTCCTTCTTGGAGAAAAATATCGGTGCTTCCCAAGGAGAAACACTGTGCTGAATGAATCCCCACCCCTATATGTCTCCCCAACTCTACCCATAGCTCAAGAAGCTCCGCGGGAGCCATCCAATATGCTGGTGTAGATATCATGGATGTCCCGGGGTACAAGACAATGTAGAAGTCCACCACTCTACAAGGAGGTAGAGTTGGGACATCAATAGGGAAAACTTTCGCATACTGGTCCACCACTACAGGATATGTCAGAATCTTGATAGCAACTACTCCAAGGGTATGGTAGGCCAACTGATGAGTGATCAGATGCACCCTTCTCAGAGTATGTCCATCCAGCAATTCAAAGGCACCTTTCTTGCTGGTGAAGGTAAAACTTGTCCCATATTTGCGGACACATCATATTTTTCACCTAATATAGTCGATCTGAGCAAGGACAATAGATAACCAGTATATACTCAAGATAATTTCGTAAGGACTCAATGCCCCTAATAGGAGATCACAACCGAATCTCTCACCTCTTAGAGTATGATAACACTACTGGCACCAGTGTGTGATCATCGTGTATGCTCCTATAGGAGTCTCTAGCTATTAAGATCAAGCCAACAACTCTGTCGGAATCTCCAAGATCTGAATGAGGGTTGTGGTAATGAAAGAGTGACTAACACCTGTGTCTATACGAACATCATCCATAGTGGATTAGACATAGACCATACCTCGATTCATCTCTGGAGAATCTTGAGCGTAAGCCTTAGCTGTCTGGAGTTGAGCTCTTCTCTATCCTCTTGCTCTATGTGGTCGGGGTAGACCTCCTGGTGGTGGTGGTGGTAACACCTCATAATGTCGTCCACCACTAGCTGCAGGGCCATCTCCTCTAACTCGTCCACCTAAACCCTACGTATCGCCGCGATCGAACCTTTGCCTCTACCGAGGAGGTCCCTCAACTATCTGCTGATCATAAGAATGACGGGTTAGGAATTCACGATCCATGTGACCCTACCGCCCTCATGTGAAACACTTCTTGTTCCTCAAATGACTGCCTCTATCTCGTGTTCCTCTCACAACCAAACCTATATCCTAAGGTCATCCATCGGAAGGTATCATCCGCTTGGACCTCTGTTCCATCTGTTTACTGCCAACAACAGAAGACTCCGCTACATGATTCTTGGTGGGGGGGTCTCGCTGCTGGTGACTGCTCCTCAAGGAAACTCTCTACTAAGAGGGCTCACTCCAACAACCCTGCATGAGTTTGGATGCTGAGGTAGATCATCAAAGCCTTGATCTCACCCCTGAGCCCCTGCTCGAAGGTTAGGGCCTGGAAGAATGGGTCTCATACCATATATGTGGAGTTATGTGAGAGGTCGGTGAACCTCACCATGTACAAAGCTACCGTCATGCTACCCTAATATAGATTCATTAGCACTTATATCCACACCAAACATAGGGTTTATGGGAAAAACTCTACCCAGAACAGGCTCTCGAAGTCTGCCTAAAGAAGTGTCACATTGTCATGCACGTGGAGCATCGGGCTCCACAATCTACCAGCTTTTGTATGAAGGATACTCGCGAAAATGATAACCATAAGGTCTAATGGTGTCCCTACCTGTCTAAAGACTCTCACCGCTGTCTCCAACCAATACTCAACTGCCTAAGGGTCCATATGACCCCTGATCCTGGGTGGCCTCTTGCATTGGAAGTCGTGTAATGCGCTTAGGCAGCATGCACTCTCTACTACTGGGCCTGGTGGCATCACTGGCCCAACTGATATTGATACCGCTGGAGCCTCCTCTATAATAGGGCCCCACACCGAGGCCTCGATGCTTGGTGGGCTTCCATATCATACAACTCTTGGAACCTTGGATGGTTGTCTACTTGGAGGCATCCTATAATGAAACAGGTGCACCACGGTCAATAAGTTATACCCGGTGAGCAGACTCAAAGTGATCACAACGAAAACACTTGAAACACACACAAAAGAAGTGTTATTGTACACTGAGTCTGAAATCTGAAGTCAGGGTCCTGGTGTAAGGATATGTCGGCCACCGTACCAACACTAGACTCCCTGAACTGAAAAACACACTCAGTACCGTTAAAAATATATCTTTATAGAAAAGATCAGATTTATATGTTATATAGTAGAACCGGCTCCTCTGATTCCAATTTGTCAGGACCCGTCACCCGGGGCTCGTGTCGTGACTACCACAAACCCACCATCCATAGGCCAGTGGCTGGCTACTAGCAACAAAGGCATAATTCCATAAACTGGGAAGGCATTGCCTTTATACCTGAAAACACACACAACATAGTACATAGCTGGATACAAAACACTAAGTAAAATTGTATAAAAAGAGAGTGCTGAAAAGTAAAGGGGATGGAAATACAAGCCCAACTGAAAGTATAAGTACAATAGAAAAGGACAAAACAGTTGAAAGGTGAAAATCTACTCCTGGATCATCCATCATGGATCCTACATGAAGGGAAGGTGCAGATAGCCCCCACAACACTCCACGTTCATTTTTCTCCTCTATGTACCATCACCCCATGTGGTCCACCTCTGGGTACCGTCCAGTCCTTGTACACTCATCCTCGGTCAGCGTTGTATGTCTTCTACATCCAACATAATGAGGTGTAGGCATAGCCCATGCAGAGGGTGAGTATAACGATACTTAGTAGGGATCCCGAGTCTCTCAAGGTCTCTCAAAATCCACAAAGGATAATCCACATAGTATGGAATCAACATATAACCCCACCTAGGTATATGCCCATACATATACCTATGTTATCATGTAATCCATCTCAATCATGAAGAAATCACAATGTTACAGACTCATAACACATAGGTATACATAATTGTAGAGAGACAGAGATGATGAGATGTAGCCACTGAATTTTCTATTCTGTCGAACCCACATAGGATCTAGGAATATAAATTTGAACTATCAAACCCACACAGTATCCAAGAATAGTTATTCTGTGAAACCCACATAGGATCCAGGAACAGAAGTCAGAACTGTCGAACCCACACAAGATCAAATAATAGTAGTCAGAGTAGTTAAACCTGTACGTGATCCAAGAATAGTCGCATGTGTTGTCAAACCCACACAGAATCCAGAAATAGAGTCAGTGCTGTCGAACACACACAGGATCTAGGAATAGTCATCAGTGCATAACTAGCCACATGGTTCCACATGAAGCATGAATGATTTCGGGAGGGTTATCTCTTGAAGCCGAGTGTCGATACATAAACTGCCATGAAGTCCCAAGTTGATGTATCCAAAATATCTTCCACATCATACGGGATAACCCGAAACAAAACAAGTCCAAGATTCTGAGGACAAGAGGACAAATCCATTTCCCAAGAAAATACCCAACATGTAGGAATGAGGCACATGATGTGTCTTTAGACCTCGGGTACATCCCATGTACAATGACCCATGTCGTAAGGCTGGTCGTGTAGAAAATAAAGTACACATTGTGTGGTATTGTTACATTCCATGTCGAAGCAACTGGGGTCGGCTCTGTGTATGCTGGCCATGTGCCCAGACATGGCCTCAACCTGTGTTCTCATACCCTGTAACTCGTACACAGTGTAGCTCATGCCACTAGCCATGCCTGGACATGTGTTAGAGTACATGCATGTGTACTCCAACCTATTTCTGTGTATCCCTGGGAAACACACCAAGTCTCGCAAGCTGCTTCTTCCAATATGCATAGAGGGTACTTGTCGTGCATCTTGGTTGTGTAATTCTGCCAATGTACATGTATTTATCAGAATACATGCCATGTCTCATGAAGCCTCTTCTGCCATTCTACACATAGAAGACATGTTGTGTGATCGGGGTCACATATTGTGTGTTACTTGTCTAGTGTCTGAATCTCAAGCAACATGACGCCCATACTACACTGCATTTTCGTTAGATGTACATGATGTGTATTCTGGAATTTTCCAAAAATGGAACCTTCACACTGTGCACCTCCCACAAAGTCTGTTCTTCATTCTGACAGTCCGTTCATCATGAAACTTCAGACAGTAGGTCTCCCTGATTTCCCGAAATTTTCTCTGATGTTTTTGGGCCTCCTATTGCTTCCAAAAACACGATTTGATTCACCCGTTCGAAGAATGGTCAAGGAACAGTCCTTCTCGTTCTGGTCTGATCCGTCACCCGATCGTCATCGCACCCCCGCTAGGTCAACATGTTGTTGAGTCTTCAATTTGGGATCATTGAATTTCATAATAAAATTACAATGATCCTCTGTTCGTCACCCATGAAGAAAGCGAAGAACACACCAAACATTCACAAGAATGACGGAGGGATCGGGCCGTGTTCGTTTGGCCCGGTCCGTCCACGTTATTTTGGTAGCAAGCAGGTCAATATAATCAATCATTGAAGTAAGAAACAACGTTGATCAAATCAAAACACACCCCTACCTTTGATCATAGGTCATCAACATTGATGTAATGAGAAGAAGATGAACGAGTTCGTCATTCGTCACATCCACCATGCACTCCCAATCCCGAGTTCACACATCGGTTGTGGAAGTCGCTTCACATCAGTAGAACTTGAGGTAGGAAGTTGAAGTCTCTCCTCGCCAGCGTTTTTCATTCTTCATTCTTCGTTCTTCATTGGGAGCCTTTCTCCCTTTTCCAAAGTTTCACAAAAGAGAAATTCCAACCAAAAATAAAAAGAGATTTATATCTTATTAAAATGATGGAACATTATTCAAATTGTTAGAATTAAATTAATGGGCTCCACCAAATTAATTCATGAGTCCTAAAAGATAATTTATTAGGGGAGTTTGCACCAATTAATTATAGTGGAGGTCAAGAGCCCCCTACCCAACCCTTAAGAGGGGAGATTAAGAGGCTTAAACGTCGGTTGGTCCCAACCTCAATTAATATGTATAGAAAGTTATGTTCAGGTGGGGCCACCACCATAACCTCTTATGAGAGGTTAAGTTGTGGGGTTCCCACCTCCAACTTCTATGAAGAGGTTTTAACCACCAAACACCCATATGGCGAATCATATAAAATAAAGTAAAGTTCACTTTATTTTATTACATTCCACGAAAACCCCAAAACTAACTTTTATTCTCATCTCACTACCGTCGAATTGAAAGTATTATTAAAATAATATCAGAACAACGAGTTCAATGGTTCCCTCAAATTTTAATTTTGAGAATCAGTTCAAATGTTATAAAAACCCAGTGTAACTTTTACTGAACGTACCTGAACAAAACATCAGAAATTGATTCCGGGCACACCGGGCCTCAGAATATTGCGACGTCAATTTTCAAAGACTCATAAAAATACCATTTATTTATGAAAAAAATATCCACAAAATATCCAGGTCTTTACAATTATAAACTATAAAAGTAGTATAAAAATTAACATAAACATTTATAAAAAATTCATTGAAACTTTTCAAGAAATATTTTGCAAGGGAAACCATTTTGAAATGAATACTTTCAAAGAAAACCATTTCTTCAATGAAATATTTTCAGAAATTTTTTTTAGAGGTATCATTTCAAAGTATAAAATATATTATGGAAAAAATTATTTAAAATTAAATAAACTCTAGGTCCATCATATTCTCTTGGATAGAACCACATTAAATAACTCTCAAAAGAAAACCATGGGTAAATCCCTACGATAATATACCTCAGGTGAGATAATATAACCTCTTACCTTGGTGAAAGGTTGTATAATAAACATGATTAATACCTTTCTCATTAATGAGGCTTTAGGATGGGACAACATAATGTCTTAGTTGTTTCCAGTCATTATCATATATTAGTTAGTGTTGTAATCGTCAATCCAGCAAATTTATATTAGGACAAGCCACTTCTGAATCTCTAGTATACATGAACTTGTCATACGAACTAGATACCTAGGATTACATTATTATAATAGTCTCATTTAACATGATAAAAAATCACTACAAGAAAACCGACATTTTCATAAGTAAAGAACCTTCCATTTTAGGCACACTAAAATCTATTAAAAATCCTTTCTCACCCATTAAAAAACCAAGAGTCCCATTAAAAAAAAGAATAAAATAAAACAATTGATTTGAACCATTTATATGGGACAACCCGTTTTTATATCACACATAAATCATGATTTATTTAAAAACTGGTTCAAATCATAAAAAAAAATCAAAATTCAATTATAATTATTCACAAACAAAGATGCAATCCCAAAATAACCCATTTTTTAAAAACAATTTTTCATTACATTTTCAACTTTAAAAAAATATATAAAAACATTCAAGAAAAACCACCACAAAATAATCATAGAAAAATAACCATTCCATTTATAAAAATCCATTTCTATCATATAATAATTTCAATCCACTTTCAAAAAACATTTAGCAATATATAATTAAACCAAAGAACATATTTATAAACTCTAGAAGGAATGATAAAATCGTATGGAAATGATAATGCATAGAACCACCAACCTCTCACGTGAAACATTCTATGAAAATGTCAAACCATAACTATGACATCAAAATAAAATAACAAGGCCGTATTTAATAAAATTAATATCTCACTCAATGATATAAGATATTACAATAATTAGGTCACTCTACCCGCTCGAGAGTATGTTCTCATGAAATAGGGAAAGGAAACCATAGAAATAAGACTAAATAACATGTAAGGGGACTTACATGATGATCTATTGAAGTTTCCACACCAAAATCACCCATGGAATGGCACCCATGAGGTATAGGGTTGTTTGGGGAAGGATCCCCTGGCTAAAAATCTCAATGGGGGTGGATGGATGATGAAATAGGGTTAAATCTCGAGAGAAAGGAAATGAATTCTTCTAAATTTTTATAACATAGAAATTCAACATAGTTTTATAAATTGTTCCATCGTAGTTCGGTCACTACATTCCACAAGGGACATCACACACAATTCGTCACACAATTTGAAAAACTGTGTGCATACCATGCGATTTGACTCTATCCAAATATGAAACCATGGGACAATGTTTCTGGGGAAAAGTGCATTGTTTACCCACACAGTGTTTCACATGATGTTACCCCCCAAAACATAAATATTACATTAAAAACTTATATGGGAACCTAATGAATGACCTTCAGACCAATAATAAACAAATTATCTACTTAAATTCAAAACTCGTCATACCTGAAACTGGGGGAAAAAATCAATACCCCCAAGGAAAGCAGATCCATGAATGAAAAACAATCTCTCGTGTGAGATATAAAATATAATTGGGGGAATATTTTGGTTGATTTCAATAATGGTTAATATTTAATATATATTCAGGTTCTCTAATCTAAATTTTTCTAATGCATTAAACCTATAATTTTTTATTTGTTTTATTATGTGTCCTTATCTTAAAATTTAAATAATAATCATGTATGAAAAATGTGGGTCACAAATTATTAAATATAATAGGATAATAATCAATTGGTAATAAATTTATTATTTCAACTTTTTACAATGAAAAATTATGGTAGCCTAGAATATGGAAAAATAGATAAGCCTATTTAATATAGTTAAATTCACAATCTAAAAAAATTCCATCAGGAAATGATTATCCTCTTAGATACTACTAAGTAATTGATTAAATATAAGAATCTATATCATATTTCAATGCCTCAGAAAACCATTACCTTTAAAAAATGTGAAAAATTTTATACCTAAAATCTATAATAATTTTTTAGTTCTTAAATCATTACATTTTTTATTAGTTTGTTTCACAATTATATATTTCTAAAAGTATTTAAATTTTTTTTAACTTAAAACACTCATAAATTCCTAGTGAAACTATATGTAATTATTTTAATATAATATATTTTATTATCTTATAATTCTCTAACATTAATGCTCAAAAAACACAGACCATAACAAATAGATTTTTTAAAGGATTTAACACCTTTAATTACCCATAATGTTTCAATTCCTCATGATTAATTTAACAATAATGGAAAACTATTACATTCTATAGTAGGTTTTTTTTGAATAAAATAATTTATTTCTATATTCTTTTTATAATAGTAAAAATAGAATCCCCAATTTTAATTTTTCCAATTGAATTATCTAGGGAAACATCATAGACACAGAATGACTTGGAGCTCCCAAATAGTTTCGACATACACACATATATTAATATTTAAGGATCCCATGAATTAAATTGGACTTTCTTCAATATATCAAAACTAATGACGATTGAAATACATGGGGTGTATATAAAGAATGTCACTTAAGAAGAAGGATTGTGAGACAGTCTTGGACCTATACAATAGGATCAAAATCTAATAAATTTTATTATATACAAGATTAGATTCTAACATAAAATAACTTCTTTTAACCCACCATAATTACTATATGTATATCTAACATTGAGTCACTTATATACCAAATATATTTTAGGTTTAGTTTTTTAGATAATTAAGGAAACAAATTTATATAAAAAACTCCATGTCTTTCTCTTCAAGTGGGAAGTTTCACATGATATATAGATTGTCTTTTCAAATAAGAAGTCTAAAGAATCTCATAATCAATTCTCCACACATGATTTAATTCTAAACCAATATTACATAATATCATTATTCATAACTTTCAAATAATTTTAACAAAATAATAGTGATATAAGATTATTAGAAATTGTACACATAAGAGATATAAATAAATGTTCATTTTCAATAATAAGAAACACTTAAGGGTATGAAATCTGGATCATAAATAAACAATTTCAGACATGATAAATCATTGATAATAAATAATGAGCAGAGGCATTATGATTTAGGATTTCATAAAACAAGAGGCCAGAGACTGAGGAATAATCATTAATCAATCCAAATATATGATAATATATCATAAGTATTAGAACATTTAATAGGAATATTATAGTATAATCATATGCATAGAATAAAATTTTAATATAAACGAAACACTTCTAATACCATTATTCTAGATTAGGTTCACAAATTATTCTTACATTTCATTTTTTAGTATTCCATCAGAAGGCTATCATAGGTGAAAAATTCCTTTACTAAACTATATTCACTCCCCATTATATTACATAAAAAATCATGAGATAACCATCCTCACATAATGCATTATGGATATATATAATTTGGGTTTTATCCAATAACATAATAAAAAATATACATATTTGTGCCAAAACTTCCTTAAAATTCATCATATAACTATATATTAACACATCAAAAATAAACGGTTTCATTTTCATGTGATCACTGTATAATTATAGGACACCTAGAGAAAACAAGGGGATGATATCATAAGAACATTTATTATATCATCATATATATATTAACCCTTAGATTGAAAATTTATTAATGAAATCATCCTAATATAATCATCAACATAGGTAATATATAAATGATGATGGAATAAAATTAGTATATCCATTTTGAAATATGAAAATCCATTAATTAAATTGATATATAAGTTAAATCTCTTTTTATAAAACCTTGAAATATACTCGTTTAAAATCGAATATTAACATCCCCATTATGTTTTTAAAAATTTTAATACATAAATTAAAAGAATACTAAGAAAAATGTTATTATTGAATATAACTATCCATATTTTTAGTGTAATATTCAATGAAAAGTGTTTTTTTTGGTATGGGGGAATTTGTTCATACTTTAAACATGATAAAAATGATTCATTTCAAAATGTATGTAAAAATTAATATGGACCTCCTTTGTGAAGTGATTAGAAGATGAATTTTAAAATATTTTAAATAATTTAAAATATAGTTTAAAATTAATTTAATCCATTATTTTATAATATTAAAATAAAATATTTAATACCTTTTAGAGTACATGAAGATGGAGGAGATAGATTTCAGATCGAAAGGATATATGTGGTAAATTTTTTTGTAAAATAATTTTCTCAGTGGGATTAAGTAACAAGTATAGTAAAATTAATTGAAAACATTAAAACAAAATAAACAAAAATATTTAAAAAAGTATATTGGGATTAATGGGTATTCATTATATTATTTCCAAAAAGGGAAATTTACCATCGTCAATATTGAAAATTAGTTATATTATATCCCAATACATTATAGATTTAGTAATATTTGAATCAAAATATCATGAAACATAGAATCAAATTTATATTTTTAAATCCTTATAATTTCAATGAAATGAATAATTAATGAAGATCATTGGAATTATATACTCCACATAAAATAAATAATTGGAAATTATGTTATATGTCTTAATTAAATTTACGTGATTGGGAGAAACCCATACCACAATTCATTTCTTACTTCAATCACAATCAAGTATCCTATATAATAAAAATAGATTTATTTTAAATAAATTACATAACCATATTGATATATATATATATATCTATATATACATATAAATATAATATTAAATCCTTATAGTTTCCAATTTTCTTTTAATTAACAATTTTTCATTAAAATCATTATTTGAGTGATCTTTGGTCCATATTCCTGGTAACTTTTGGTTCAATGATTCTACTCCATGAAACATGTTCATGGTTTCATGATATAAAAACCATAATCATGTTATAATAATCATATTTCTTTTATTATATTAACTTTTATAGTAATATATAAAACACAGTGATGGAAAATGGATTACATCAGTTCATAGGGATGATAGTCAATACATACGCATGAGTGATGATTCCGCATTTTGATAGATGGAATGATAGAAAGATAAAAAAAATCACACATATATATTCATAATATTTTAGAAAATATCATATATATTATTTAAATAATTCATATGTACAATAAATTTAATACATAAATGAAAAATAAGTCACCTTGATTTGTGGAGGTTGCATCCCTCATAAATGCACAAACGATGTTATAATTTTCCAAATGATGTGATGGTAAGATAGTAAATATAATATTATAATTTTATAAGAATAATTATGTAATAAATATCATATATAAAAATTAAATCCATCATAACAACCAATCATGGAAGGATGTGATGGAAAATAAAATTAATCACATCGTGGAGACTATAGTTTATTCATACTCACTAAAGATGCTTTCAATTCCCATTGGTATGGACTAAAGATGAAAAAGTGATTTTTTCACGATCATAATAAATTGTTATTATATGTAATATAACTATTTTTTATATCAACATTTTTCTAAGAGATTTAGTTGTAGATGAAGAATAAATAAACAGGGTAACACTCAATTAAGAATTATACCTCATCTTTAGAAAACCTCTACTAGTTTACACATTAATTTATAAATGGGGTTCCTTAAGGTGTGTAAATGCATTATAAGATGTTGGAAGGGAAGTAAATAATCTATTTTTTAGGTTTTTCCTCAAATAATGATATCAAAAGGTGTGAATAATTTATGATAATAGGTGACATTTTATATTCAAAGTTGGTGGGAAACAATCAAACACTTGAAAAATTATTATATCATATTGGTATAATTCATGTTAAAATGAAATAAATATCAATATATTTTAAACTATGGAGTATTATGTCCAAATATAATCAAAAAAAATTATTTGGTTTTAATCATTTTAAACAGTATCTATCGATTTGTTCCCATCAATAACCATTTGTAACCTTACTCGATATAAAAGATGCCTTACTATATAAGGGTGATGAAATGTGTTTTAAAAATTACAAGTTGTATATACATGAAAAACCCATGAAATTATTTTAAAATAGAAATCCATATTGATTCAATATAGAAATTTAATAATTTTCAAATGTTTTGAAAGTAGCTTTAAATCATTAAATATAATTTCAGGCCATTTACTAGACTTTTAAAATATATTTACATTAAATTAATGTAGATGAAAATTTAATTCAAATATAATATCATTAAAAATTTAACATAAAATATAATTATAAAATAAAATAAGAGGAAACAATTATTTATCCAAATATTATTAATTTTAACTATTTAATGGCATTTACCTTATTTATCTATGACTTGCATAATCCTGACGTTGGTGTTGCCCCAGTAATAAAGTTTATTATATAATCTATAAATTTTAAAAATAAAATGATATATAAAATTTAATTTATTGAAATTTTAAATTTTTTCTTTAATATTTTATTGCCACTTTTTCTCTGTATGAAAAAAATTAGAGATGTCAATAAAATGGTGTGACATTTTGTATGTTTCCTATACATAAAACAATATAAAGTCCATAATCATTGTTACATGGAGAGAACAAACACTATTTTCAAATTTATGATATTTATTTCTAATTAAATAATATATTTAAATAAATACAGGTTTTTGTTGATTTTGAGACCTTTAACATTAGTTTTATCATTAATTAACCTATTTGATAATATATTGTTGTGATAAACATTCACCATAGTCAATACTCATTATGAATAAAAAATAATATTAATGTTTCAAAGAATATATAAATTCCTATTTTCAAATATTATATAAAATTTTCAATATTAATTATATATAAGTTAATGAAATTAATTTTAATATATACGAGCAAAACAAAACAAAACATTATTTATAGACAAATGTGTTTTATGCATAAAAATGATTTTCTACTAAATCAAGTATAATGATAATTACTAAAAAAATTAATTGATGTATATTTAATATAATGGATCTTATGTAAATGTAATAACGTAAAACTATATTTTAACATTAAATTACAAGACATATTGAAATAAAGAGAGTTTTTAATAAATATTCAATTTCATGATTCACTATAACATCAATTTTTTAGAAAATTACTGAAAAATTATTATAATCATATTATGATGTGATGATTTCAAAAATTATGCCCATATTGGATGATATATTTTCTAAAATTTGATGAAATTAATTATAATAACTACAAAAGAATGTAAAAACAATGTTTTTACTAAAATGTATTTTTGTTGAATATAACTAACATACACCCATTACTAGCCCAAACCACATTATTAAAGGAATTATAATTCCATAAATTTGATATATAATCTCAATTCTTCATCAAAATAAATTTTTAATATATATATTTTTAATATGTTTAGATAAAAACTTATTGAACACAAAAAAATATTTATATGAAAAAATCTCTTTTACCTTCAAAATATATAGTCCTCATTTATGAAAAATTGGATATAAATTTATCACGGATCAATCTATTTATTTTGGAAAAATATATATATATATTTATTTCATAATATGATTATTTCTTTTCATACCGATCAATCTAACTACTAGGTCATAATGGTCATATTTAGGTAATAATATTTCAATAGTTTATCATAGTTTATGTTAGATTACTGTTGTGTGTATCACAAGATATAAAAAAGATAATATATTTTTAATATAAATATATTATATAATATTGTGGTTTTATATTACACATTTTAAATGAATTTTTCTATCACTATTTTTATCCAACAAATGATGAGAAATGGATTATAACATTTTTAGAATGAATTCCAAGGAGTTGAAGACAAATATATATATGTGTTAAGAAGTACCTTTTACTCCACAAAGATAAAATATTATATAGAAAATGAATTTAATATATATGTGAAGACTCAAAAAATTATAATTTATTAAATATTTATTAAACTATTAATATATTATAATTTATATTATTTGCATTTTTTTTCAAAATCTCATAACATGATAGAGATGAAATATTACCCATATAAGATACAATTAATTTCCCCCCTTTCATGGGTTTGAGAAATTATTTTGTGTTATTTCAAGTATTTTATTATCTATGTTTCATATTAAAAACCCATATGTAATTTTATATATGTGAAGTACTAAAATTATTTTTTAATAGATCTATAGATCTATAAAAGAATAATAAGTCCTTCCACTTGTATCTATATATCGTCCAAAAAAAATGGTTTAAACAAGGTAAGATTATAATTAATATTAACAAAATATAATTTGGAAAAATTATACAACAATATTCAAACCCCTAATAATAACACTAGAAGTTCAACACAATTCATTCCATAATAAACTACCCTTACAAATCATTAAAATATTCATTACCAAATTCATATCCTAAAAATATAAAATATTTGATCACAGATTTTTCAATGATCAAAATTATAGTAAGCCCAAAATTATATTAATAATTCATAAATTCAAAAAAGAATAATGTATATACTATAATCATATATTCTACATAATACTCTAATAATTTTCCCTAAAGAATATGAATTATTATAATGTCACAATAAAACCATATATGATTCTAAAATATTTCAGAATATATATTGCTGAAATAAATTAGCAAGCTTTCATTAATTTCTTATTCAATGTAGTTATATAATTTTCACAATATATTAAAATTTTCAAAAATAACGTTAATCACATAGTTTTCAAATAACATTTTAATCCCATATATTTTTAAAATATGATAACCCAACTATTCTAATTGACAATAATTATTTATTCATTAATGTACATTTTAACCATAAATGTCATATATATCATTTAAAATATCTTAAAAAAACATTTTTCTTGAATAACATTACATTAAATAATATCTTTACCTTAGCGTTACATATACTACAATGATAAATTAATAGATAATAATTATTTACCAAAATATTATAAGTCACATTAAATTCTGCTAATATAATACATAAAAAGGATATCAATTACTTTAAACATATGATCATCCATATAATTTCCAACAAATAATAATTTCCTTAATTCTTAAATTATCCTATTATGATAACAAGATATCCTCTAAATATATCTAGTACTTGTACTTAACAAAATTCTGACAGCTTGTGACCCACGCACCCAGATCCAGTGCAAAAATTGTAATATACACATAATAGATTTGATATTAAGTAAAACGAACCAATATTAACAATCTATAATTAAAATATCCATATATAATATTGAAACACATTCATAGACAATAATGTTTTTATTAGAGTTTTAGAGAGTGTGGAAAGACACTTTACATAAAAAACCCTTATTTTCACCTCAAATGGACATTTTTTCCATAATAATAATATTTGTTTATCCCATAAAAAGAAATAAGCACCCCCAATATATTCTCTATAAAAAACTACAAGAAAAATATATTCCCAAAGCAGTTTTATTATACACTAACATCTATTTTTGACCAACATTTATTTAGAAAACATTACAAATAATAGTTTCGACAATGTTTTTATAAAACGGATGTCTAAACATTAACAAAAATAGAACAAGAGGGGGTCAACCAATTTTGGGTTTTTATAAAATGATTTGGAAAATATTTCATAGAAAGTTCAATGACTGGTTTTTGGTAAATCAAAAATTTATTGTCGTATTATATTTAACCAGGATTGTCTTTCTTTATTATTTCAGTATCAATTTTTACAAAAAACTAATATTGAAAGCCATTTTAAGAAAAATTGATTTATACTTTTAATGTTATTTTACCAAAAAAGGATTTTTAAGGACCAATTAAATTGATTCCATATTTTTTTATAAAAAACAGATGTCGAATGTTTATTTTTTGAAGAAAAAAATAAAATTCATTTTCTAAAAGGTATCTAAAAAGATTTAAAACAATAAATAATATAAATAATTAGAGAACGTACTTATTAGAAAACATAATTTGATTAAATAAATCAAAAATATATTTGATAAAAAATATTTTATTAAACTATAATAAGAAAAACATACTTAATATTTTATAATTTAAAAATACTTGGATTCCCTTAATTTAATCCGTAGAGGTTTTTAGATAGATAAAATAATCCAATTAATACAAGATAATAGAATATAAACTGACAAAATATAATCTCAATCGACCATGTAGCACTATAGGGAACACATGAAAAATAATATAATCAATGATGTATAATTTTAAGCATATATGAAACTAATAAAGAAAAAACAATGATAGAAATTTATATCACATAAAACCCCACATATAATTTTTATAAATGGGTTGAGAAGTTATTCATCAATCCATGTTAAATGATTTTTTATTATTATGTATGTTAAAATCCACTACATTATTATGAATTTTCAAAAATTTTATTATAATATATTTTGATGCATGTAAAACCCTAAAATTCACTTATTTATAGTGAAATTAATCTTTTGAAATTACGTTTTAATGAGTGAAACTTATTTTCTATATTATCTCATTATAAAAGATTATAAATTCCATAAATATTCAAAGACTAAATATTCCAATTTTATAATTCTTAGGAAAAATTTGTTAAATTCAAACCCAATATAATTATTGGTTTATATTATAGACAATTTAAAATTGAATTATTATTTTTGAATCCATAATTATTTCAAACTATCAAATATGGACCAAATATCATATACTAACTTAAAATAAGAAATTTCATTCTAATTCAATAAACCAAACATGTGTTAATATGAAATTAAAAAACCTACAGAAAAAATAAAATGAATATAATTTAAAACTAAACCATCATAACAAAATATTTTTAATTATAAATCTTGATCAATAAATAAAATCATTACAATAATTCCATTAATTTAAAATATTAATTTTATATAAAAGAAAATCCATTCATCATTATTTTGAATTTAAATAACAAATCCCAAATGAAACCATATCCCCTTTGACTCAGTATAAATTTTATAATTATTCAAACTGAATATCAAATAATTTTAATCTATCATTAATGAACTGATGAATATTTTAAATTTTGAAGATTAAATTTTTACATTTAATTTAAATTATTCTTGAACATTTGTATTCAAAATAAAATTTATTATTTAAATCTAATTTTACATTCCGTAAAAAATAATAGCAAACCGTAAATTTTTTTTTCTTGTATTATAATTAAAAATATTTATCATATAAAATAGAGAACCACAAACACCCATTGAGTTCATAAGTCAATTTTAAAACATTTTATACCTTGCTTTAAACAATATATTATTTTAACGATTGAATATATATAAATATAATAATTTTAACTAAACCTGATCGAACATTATATTTGAATACATGTTTTATCTATCTTTGAAACATAATTTTAAACTCAAAAGATTCATATAAAATGTAAAAAAAACATCAAAACCATACACTATTTCAATTAAATAGTTAAATCAAAGATATAAAGATCCGTTCTAAATAAAAGAATTAGTTTTTTGACACTTTTTATTTTGAAAATTGAATATTAAACATAAATGATAAAAATACTCAAAAAAAATCTGAAAATTGTATAAAATTAATATGTAAATAAGATAACATTATATTTACGCTAATATTTCCATTATAGTGGGTTTTTGATTGAATAAAATAAAATACTATTTATATATAATAAAACGAAATTAAAAAAACTTAAAATATATTACGAAAATTATTTCATAAATTCTTATAAAATCAATAATATAAGGATAATAAAATAAACATACTTGTTTAATATATTTTTAAAATATTATTCATTGGAAAATTTAATGAATTTCATCATGAAAAAAATAAATTTTAGTAGGGAAATATATATATAATTTTTTAATTTTTCGAAAATAAATACAGATAATAAAAATCTATAAAACATCTAATAACTAATTTTTTATAAACCCTACATTTTTATTATCATGAAATTTTAGTACCATTTAAAAAAAGTCACTAAATACAAAAATGATAAGTTATGTATTCATAATGTTTTTTGAAATTAATATAAGGAAAATTCCACTTTATTACATAAACGACTAAACCCTGAAAAAATAAATCACATCCATTGTGAAAATTCAACACTTTTTGAATTTATAAGACCTGGTTTATAAAAAAAACCAAATAAAAACACTCATCACTGAAATAACCAATAAATCAGTAGTTCATTATAATAATTCCCATTGAATTCATAATTTATATAAATATACTTATAAAATACAAATCTTATAAGAAAAAATATACAATTATTCCTGATCTAAAAAATTATATAAACATGAGTAAAAATTATTAATAAATAAGAAAATAATGAATCCAAACTAATGATGGAACATTTGATTTGTAATTTGATGACTCATACTAGAATTGTTTTATAATTATTTCCTAAAAACATATTTCAATATGGGTAAGAGATTCTTGATTCATTGATCACTGTATATGGAAGGTAAAATAGGAAAAACATTTGGATAAAATAAAAATAATTTGAGAGATGGAAAGATAAAAATAATATTAAATCACCTTAGTATTACATATAAATGAATATTTCTCAACATATTAAATGAAAGGAATTAATTTAAAAATAACATAAATAGGAAAAATAGTTGATAAATATATGAATTTTGATAGGGGGATATGACAATATGATGGAATAAGTCATACCCTAAGGAAGCTGAAGAAGGAATCATAAAATTCGTATGAGTAATTTGAATATCTAGACTACTAAATTCAATATTTAAGTAATATGAGGTACCTTTAATGCACTAAAAATTATAAATACACATATAAATTGAAATATTAAATTTTGGTAGTATAAAATTTTAATTTATGGTTGTGGTTCTTGGTGTAAAATATTATATCATGTCGATGGTTAAGTTCAACATTGGTATATGACTCACCCTCCTTGAAAATATACAATGGAAATGAATTTTATATAATTAAAAATATAATATTTTGATATCAAACATAAATAAATAAATATAATTAACATTATAAAATTAATCCATCTTCCCAATTTGATTGTCTAAAACATGAATCCTTAATCAAACTAACTAAATTCCACCCTTCCTCTTTTATGATGCACCGTGGTTATGAATCCTTAACTTTAAAATAAAAACTAACACAAACACACACAAAGAAGACAAATAATATATTATCTAATATAAAATATAAATACCAATAATTGAACATAATTGATTTTTTTTGAATTTCTTATCCATAATTTATAATTTGTAATCCTTTTCCATGACCATTATATTTAAATATAAGTTATCAAATAACCTAAAAATAATAATAATTATGAATAAATAACATATAAAAAATAATAACTTTTACTTGATTAACAATTTTTGAAAAGATTTATCTAATTCACATAATAAAATATTTTAACAAAAAGATGAACTCTATAATTTCCAACTAAATATAAAAACTAAATTCATAAAACAATTGGTTTAAATACTCATTTATTATTCATTAATTAAATGAGGAATACTTGAAACATCTGCTACCTATAAAAATATTAAATCATTAATAGGAAATGGTTGTATAATGAATCATTTCTATAACATAAAATAAAATATACATACCGGATAATTTAAAATAAATCCTTGCTTAAAAATAGTTTTTTAACATGAAAACTGTGTAACAGGATGGATATAAAAACATTCAAAAAATAAATACATAATTACTTATTTTTTAAACATACAAAAGTAGAAAAATATTTTAATTTAAATTTTAACCATACTTAAAAAATAGCTTTCCAACACTAAAAATGGGAATATACTTAATTTGTATATGACTCAGAATAATTTAAAATATACAACAACAATGAGTGTTATATGATTAGAAATTGGTTATTTGGATATAAAACAAAAAATAAATAATATAACTATCCTTGCAAAATTTTATTGGTGTCCCAATATTTATTTTTTGAAATAATAATCATAAAACAATAAAACGACATTCCAATTTTCCATTTTGATAGTTAAACAGTAGTTATGGATCATTATAAAAAATATACATTCCAACACAAACACACATAAGACAAAACATATATTATATAATGTCAAATATATTTTAAAATAATTTAATGAAGTTGATTTTATTTGGATTATGTATAAAAAATTAATTATTTTTAAACCTTTTTCTAAACCTTTATTTTCATATATCTTGTATTAAAACGTTTATATATAGAAAAAATTGGAATAAAGAAAATATAAAAATGAACAAAACTTACATTTTAACAATTTTATAATAGAGTTACATATTACACCTAATAAAATTACATATTATAAAGGACATACATGTTAATCAAAAAAGAGATACCAACTAAAATAATAAAAGCATTGGTAAGAACATAGGTTTCTTAAGATTTATTTAAAAGATATAAACCTCATATTTAAAACAGAATCATAAATAACATATAGTTTTTAAACAAACTGAATAGATGGGAGTGTTAATCCTTCGTATATGACCCTACTTCATTAGAAATATAAAATAAAAATTAATCTTTTATAATTAAAAAATATAATATTTTGGTATAATACATAAAATAATCAATGCAATTATCATAATCAAATCTATTCATATACCCATTTTTCATTATCTTATACTCTAATTTTAATACATAATAAATATATTACACTGTTAGTTTTTGACAATGAAACATTTGTTATAAAACATTAACTTTAAAATAATATCCAAAACTCATGCATGAATATATATATATTTAATAGAAACCAAATATTTTCTAATATAAAATATATTTACTATTACTTCCTTGTATTGGGTTGTATTTTGCTACTTTATTGAAAAGCGATCCTTGTTATGCCTTTTCCATGACCTGTATTATCATATATATCAACTAAAAATTTTTCTACATAATATAAATTAAAAAGAAAGATATTATAAAATAGAATAAATATTACTTGTATAAAAATTTGATAAATTTTTATGAAAACTACCTAATAAAGGGGAAACCAATATAATATGCATTCATTTGAGTAGAATACGCCTAAAATTCAATAACCTCTACAACAAAAATTTTCTTAATTTCTGATAAGATAATTTATATTAGTTCATAAGTAACATATTATTATTTTCAATCAGGGAATGAATAAATGCGACAACTTATCTCTATATTTGATAATATCTCACATATATATGTAACTCTAGTAGAATTATTCACATCTTTTATAGTCAATGATATTTATTCTAGATCTATAAGAAAATAAACACTAGTGGTAAAATTTTGAACAATAAGCATTGGTATACATATAAATAAATATGTAATATAGATAGTCACATGAAATCATTAGTAAATTAAATAAGAAAAATTTAAACCTAAAAATAATTACATAAAAAATAGCAACAAAATAATGATAATTTCATAAAAAATAACTAGATCAAGGATATTTTTTTAATATTATCATATGATTATATATTCCATATATATTAAAATTCATAAAATACACATAAATATTATACATGGAAGAAGAAACCTTGGGATAATCTATTTATCCCCACAAAATTCTCAGAGCCATTTGAATTTTTGTTGTTGTTAAACCATTTCCTTCCTTTATAATAATTCGTTTTATTTAATACTATCTAGTATAATTTAATATTTACAAAATATTATAAGTATTATTCAATCAAATGTAAATAATATTTTAAAAACATTGCATACCTCATGTGTGTGATAATGAAGAAAGCTAGATGGTCAAAGTAAACAAAGGACCAATTCAGTCTTGATATCTGATAACCTCCATAGTGGGAAATTAGAGTTGACTTGTTGGATCAATGATATCATGTACTAATATTATTACCTTACCAATCTGCATAGGCTGGTGGTAGACAAAATCCCCAAAAGGATGTATAACTCTTTATGGTACAACACATACATCGGGATCCCTAGAATACAACTCATAGTATAAGGTTGGGTTTTAATGAGGAGGTAGATGATAGTAGTAATTTATCCATGCATGCTACACATGTCATGGTTTTATTAATAATTTATGAATCCTAGTATAAAAACAATTTAATTTTATTTCCCATGAAAATTTTTAGGTCTTTTAGTTCATCCTTTATAGAATATGTTTCTGGGTCTCTTGCTTTCATACATTTATGACAAAAAACACTCTTAATATTAACACCTGCCTCATGTCCTCTTACGTGGCTATGGTGTTCAGGAATTCCTAAATTACCTTATCATATGTACATCCAACCCTTAGGGATAAGTTTCCTTTAAATTGTATTCTATTAATGGCCATCCTAAAATGATAAATTAAAATAATTTATTAGTGTTTGTAATTTAAATAATAAAAATATTATTAGAAAATAAAAATTAATTTCATTCAATTATGTCTACAACGTCATTAGATATATATATATAAGAAACATTTAAGGTTTTTTATCACACACATTTCTATTTTTCTTAGAGAGTGGGAGGATATTGAGGTAGAAATAGTGCAACATCAGAACCACTAATGATTGAGATTTTTAAATAAAAATCTTATTTTCAATCATTTTCTACTCCAATAAATGATACCCTGAACATGATAAATTTTAAGGGTATGCATTCTGTAGCTGGAACTGTTTATGAGATCTCTAGTAGCACTACTATATAAAAATAAACCAATAATTAATTTGGTAATAGAAAAGATATTTTACAATATAAAATAATTATCATACAATACATTTTTCATCATGTTATATGGTCAAATATTCCTCCCATTTTTCTACATCTAAAATCCAATTATAAAAGATTATTTTTTTCATTCGGTACCATTCAAAAATCATATATTTTTTCAATTTGGTTTTATAATATCTCAAACAAACATTCCGTGAAGACAGAAAAACTTTACTATTTTTTTATTTTCATGAAAATTTAAGGCCATCTATAATTTAATAATTAAAATATTATTTATTTAAGATATATTATATTAAAAAATGAGCTAAAAATTTTTGGACATATTTTACCATTATAGACTCCGACGGAGTCTCATTTACCCTACATTCAATAAAAATCCAATTAATATATCAAATGTTAATCTTACTATTGATCTTTATGGAAATATAACTACTAAACTATTTTGATTCATGCCTGTTAGGTTATTATTATCATGAATATTAATATTTATTATCTAGTATCCACAAGCAGCTGATAGTTTTGGTAAAGTTGTAATATCATTTTACCAACTCTAGAAGTGATTTTCCATATAGAAGAACGAGGAGACTCTTTCGTAGGAGTCAAATCTGTAGTCCTACTATTATTTTTTATAAATCAAAAATTATCTTCCATTAATTAATAATAATAATAAATATTTAATAATATGAAAAAATACAAATAAATCAATAAATTTTCATTTCACTACTTGAAAAATAACTTATACTAACGGTTTGGAGGACCGTGGCCATGTATGTCATGTTGATAGGTCTATACTAACGGTTTTGGGAAAAACATTGGTATAAGTAATATGAAAATCTATACCAACAGTTCCATAAAACCTTTGGTATATGTCTTTCAAAAAACACATTCCATATGATTTGATCCTTGGACGTCTAGTATATAATTGAATGACTTAACCACTAATCTAACATGACATTTGTAAAAAAACTTCTTAAATATATATATGTATTATCATAAATATTTTAAATTTTAATTTATATAATGTTCTCGGTAAGAAGATTCGATAAAAAATCAAAGAACCTATACCAATGGTTTTAAGAAACTTTGGTATCAGTCCTTTGATTTTGGGACCTATTCCATGGGTTTTGGACAAACCGTTGGTATAGGGGGGACCTATACCAACGGTTTGGCCAAACGGTTGGTATAGGGTCTCAATAATGGACTTATACCAACGGTTCGGCCAAAACCATTGATATAGGTCCTCTATAATGGACCTATACCGACGGTTTGGCCAAATCGTCGGTATAGGTCCCCCTATACCTATAGTTTGACCAAAACAATTGGTATTGGTCCATATAAGTTTCCTATACGAATGGTTTTGGCCAAATTGTTGGTATATGTCCAAATTAATGAACTATACCAACGGTTTGGCCAAAAACATTGGTATAAGTCTTATTTCAAGTAGTTTTTGCCTCAATGTCTTTCAATTAAAAGGGAAAATGTAATGAAATTACGTATAACAACATATGGTTATGAAATATAATATTTTGAAACAATTATTTTAAATATATATAAGATAAAAAATAGTTTCATACATGCGTAATTTAGAAAAATGATTTCCTAGTTCTTAACAAAAAATATGAAAGTTAATATTTTAAAAAAATAATTATAAAATGATATATAGATTTAAAATTTTAAATATCATAAATTAAATAAAGTGTATTTATATACCTAAATGTAAATAAATAATAATTATGTCTGTCAGTTTTTTCAGTAAAAAAATTTATTAACCATAACTATGTAATATAAATGTTTACACAAATATATAAATAATCAAATATATATAATTATACATCCAATAATTAAAAAAATTGAGTTTTTACAATTATATTTTCAAAATAATAAATAACATATAATTATGGACTTGAATAACTAGGAGTGTAATTTAGTGTTTTCCAATATCCCATCAACATGATTACTTTGTACAATACGAACTATATCAATATAATAGCCATTTTCATCTTCAAGAAATCACACAGTAGACCAATAAACAACATATAATTTTATAAAATCATCATTATCCCCATCTCCCAAAGGAATTGTTTTCCCTTTTAAAATGATGCACCACTGATAATATAATGTGTTAATAACATAAAATATTTTATTTTAATGTGTTTCTAGGATAAATGAGTCCTTTTTCAATTAAATCTTTTTAAATAAACAAGTGTAAATCCATAATAATTAAGTTTCACACCATTATTAATATTTACCCATTTACACATGAGCACTATGAATCAATATATGGTTTAATCAATATCCTATATATCCTCAAGAAATAAAAAATATTTCATTGATGCAGAATTTTTTTTAATTTACACTATAAAAATGATGTGCTTCAACTGTGATGATTTTCCAAAATTTTTTATTGGTAATATCATTATCATGGGTTTTTAAGTAAATGGTGAACCCATTTTTTATTAGAACCAGACCATATTATATGAATAAGAGATGATCCTTAACAACCATTTCAATATTTCTTATACATACAAATCTGTGGTCAATTTCTCTTTATACCATTAAACAAGTGTGTTTTTATTCTCAATCAACAACATAATTATATTTTTTAGATATTGTACCATTAATTGAATAATAAATGATGATATATATGATTTAACATCATGTATGTTGATTAAATAGATTAAATGTGCCCAAATCCCATCATTAGGTGGACCGAACATTACATTTATTCCATGAATCCCTATAACTTCACTATCATCTATAATATGTCCAGATACTATGGAAAAAATATGTTCCTATTCATACAAATAATATTTATGGAACTCAATCACCTCTTCTAATACATATTTTTTAATAATAGAGGTATCAATTTGTTAAGTATTTTTAACATATCCATTGAATATTTTCTTATATCTTTAAAAAAGATACATTCAAAATAAATAAAGAGGCCCACATAATCATATTTGATGTAACAAATGAATCAAGAGATGAATAATTATAGCAAAAAAGATATGTGTGAAATACATTTCAAGAGGATAAAGTACATGAGAAGCTTCAGCCTCCTACACATCTACTAAAATTGATCAAAAACTCTTCTAGGAATGGATTTTAATAAATTACATAACCTAATGATATTCATTTTGAAATGTATCAGCAATATACCACACATTGTGACCAATAATAGTTTTTTCATCAACACATTACTGTAATGTCATTTCTTGTATATTAATTCAAAATCATTCAGTAAAACCAAATTCTTTACAATTAATAATATTTAATGGGTACTTTAATTAAATGATGACATTGAAAAAATTGTTTCACTCACTCTTGTCTAATTCGTGACATTATGGTGGTAAATATTATTTTTATTCTATAGTGGGAGCTAACTATAAATGTCTTTCCATATGTACCATGTATAATATATCATGAAATAAATATTTTTGTCATTATTTTTATATATAACACTATCCCAACAATATTATCTTGTATTCTTTTCACAACATGAATAATGTCTATGTAATAACTTATCTTCAATAATATCCAATAAGGTAGTTCAAAAAAGGTTATTTGTTTCATTATTAATTTTTAATGACTAAATCATACATTATTTTCAAATGTGAAATTAATAATATTCACCTAGTCATAATATTCTTCAAATGTAAAAGGTTTGGGGGGAATATTATTTTTCTGTATATTATTAAATTATATTTTTAGAATATGATATGAATGATCAATTCAATAAAAAATCATAGATGTCACATTTACACTGTCTTCATTAAATTTTGAAATTTATTATCTGAAGTATCTTTTTTAGAAATTGGACATGATTTATGTTCCTTAATTCTATATCTTGGTAATTTTTCATATGTTGTAAATAATTTTATAGTGGAAATTATAATATCTCACAATAGAAAATATTATTTATTTTTTGCATCAGAAACTGTAACACATGTATCATATAGAAGTATAAAATCATCAATCAATTAGGAAATATACACTACAGTATATTATCATGGTATTTGGTCTAGAAACAATATAAATCACCATAACATATTTTATTTTCATACATATTTGTGTGGATAATTTATAAACTTCCAAATAAATAGGCCAAGAATTACGTTTGCTTCAGAGGATATGATATAAATTTATTCCATCTATACATAGTCCCATTATGATATTTCTAACATCACTTCCAAAATTGGGAAATGTTTTATCAGAACTCAACATCTGGAGTGAGTCATCACGGTGACATAGGTTACCATTATAGATGTACTTTTCTGTATTCCATCAAACTAGTTTAACAATTGAAATTGAAAATAGATGCATCAAAAAATTAATTTTTGTATGGTATAAAATTTCATTACCAAGAGGATTGATTCAGGTAATTGAAATTGAATCAGAGTTCACTTATTGATATTTTTGGAAGTATTTATTTTATGTAATTAAAGGATGGTACAAAACTACATTGGTAGGAGGGTTGATTCAATCCCCTAAGAATGAATCAAATTTAAAATTTTAATCCAACTTATTGAATGTTATCCCAGATTTAGGACATTTTCATAATCATTAATATTGTTTATAATTGGAATTTGGAATCCTATTTCCTTTTTGAAGTATCTCTATTAATGTACAATTATTTAAGAGAAACTTTTTTCCCACTAATCATTTCTTACAATCAATATATCTAATATCAGAACTACTTATAAAACTATATATTAGGTGAGACAAAAAATAATATTTTCTTCTAATATCCATACAATAAATCAGTAGTGTCAATTTTTTATTGGTTTCAATAACTAAACTTTTAATTAATCTTTAATATTAAGATCCACCTCATTCCAAATATTTTTTTCAACATTAGATGCTGAGTTTTTTATTCATTACCCACACCATATCAAACATATATAATATTGTGTAAAATCATAGAAAATGGTATGATTCTAGATTTATATGGAATTTAAATTTCTCATTTTCAAAATTTGAAAACATATATTAGAAATGAAATATTTTTTTTAAATATTTTGATTAGATAATTCTAAGAAATAATATAATATTTTTTCATATTCATTAGTGGGACTTCTTAAATTTATAGAATTTAGATCCATTAAATATTTATGATTACAATATAAAATGTAAATAAATTAAAAAATATTAAAATTTAAATAAAGTTTTTAATATATACATTTAAACTTAAAAACATATAGTAAAAACAATCAATTATTTATAACCATTTGGAAAAAATAATACATTATGATAAAAATATAATTTCAAAAAATATAAATAAATGTAATTAATCACATATATATATGGATTATTTAAATTTTCATAAATATTTTAAAATTGTGATTTCATTAAATCAATATAAAAATTAATATCAATTTACAATTATATTTTTTTAGAAAAAACAAGTATTTTTAAATAAAATTTTAAAATTAATAAAATAATTTAAGAAAAATTTATTTATATTACAAAATATCACAATGATTAAGAATTTATAAATATAAATAATTAAAACGAAAAATATTTTAATAAGAAAAACAAATTATTTTGACAAAAAAATAAAAAATTTATATCATTACATATATTGTACCAAAAAATTAAAATTGATAAAAATTGAATAAAAATATAAATGGATGGATAAAATTTATAAATAAAAGAAAAAAATTTCTTCAAAAATTAAAAAATCACCTAAACAATCTAGAGGTCAATAATGAAAAATATATCTTAAATTCCAAAAGTTACTCGAATTTGTTGGAAATAGGGATACATATGAATGGTTTAAGAAAAATTATTCCAAAAACAAAGTAAACAAAATAAACATAAAACCATCCGGTGAGGCTGTTAGTGGACCAAAATAGGTTTTCCATGAAGTGAATATTATTGATAATTAATTCAAAAATATTAAATTATTTAATATTTAGAAGAAAAAATGTAAACAATTGAAGAAAATCAACCAAAATGGTAAGAACTGTCATCATCGATGGTTTTGGGTGCTCTCTACAGTGTCATTGGTCGACTGGGGGGAGTGTTGATGTAAAATACAATGAGGGTTTTAGATTTTTGTATTTCTATAGAATATTAACTTCAGTTTCAATTAAAAAATAGATGTTATAATGATTTTTTACATTTTATTTATTTTTTAAAAAAACAACATGAATTTTATTATCATTGGGTTTTTAATCCAATGTTAAAAGTTATCTATAGAAACCATTAACATTGGTTTTAAATGAATTTGATGTTAAAGGTTTCTAAAAATAATTTAAATTCTTTTTTATAATATACAAATAATAACGGCATAAATGCTATACTTTTGACATCAGTTTCTATGATATTGAAATAAAAAAACTCAACATTGAATCCATTCTTTCTTCTAGACCATGATACGCTTCTAGATTAATTGAATATAATATCACTCATTATTAAATAGGAAAATGGAAAAATTATAAAGGGTGGGATCAGATGATTAATAAGAGTAAATATATGATATATCAATAAATGATAATATTTCGTCATAATATATTCCTAAGGGTATGGTATTATTATCTTAACATATTATGTTCATATCTAATTGTTTATAGAAAAAAATTATGATTCATGGAAAAAATAATTACAATTTTTTATGGAAACAATCATAAGGGAGAGGAATAATAATTAACTAATCAAGACCAATGAGAGAATATCATATTCATTAGAAAATTTCATAACATTTGTATATAAAAATCATTAGTATACAAAATCATTTCATTAGTCAAAGATCACATCCCAAACTATCATTGTGAATTGGGTTAACTCGTAATTAAATCCTTTCCATTTCCAAGGGTCACTCCCAAGAATATCAAAGTAGTCAAAGTACCTTACAGTGAAAATGGATATCTTTTAGGATATATGAATCATATAATTCCTCTCAACTAAAATTTAATATAGAAAATATCAAAAATAAATAAGATTATATCTCAAACCCATAGAGCATCAAAAATACATGAAACATAATCTCATGAAATGTAGAAACATATATTTATTTTTTAATCCCATTAATTTTAATTGAAAAAATTAAAATACATTAATGGTTTATATATACACCACACAATAGGAACTTGTGGTGACTATGGCATATAAATCACAAAAATAAATTTGAGAAACGAAACCCTTACCTCAAGACCTATATTTCATCTTATGAATTCAGACCTCCTATATAATTAAAATAAATTTATTGAACACCCATTTCATAATACTACACATACACAAATAGATACATGTATATATATTACTATATATCATTCACATATAATTTTCAACTATCCTTTTTCTATCAATTCCCCATTAAAATCATTATTCTGCTGAAAGCTGCTCTGTTTTCCATGCATTTTTTGTTTTTATGGTTCTGATATATTAACCTTGTTAATGTATTAAAAATATAAATAATCATAATCATGTAATAACAAGGATATTAAATTTTTTATTTTCACCTTTATCATTATTTATATAATGTAGTGATGAAAAATGTTCTGTATCCTTTTATGGAGACTGTAGTTCATACTTATGTATGAGTGATGTCAACACATTTTTATATATTGAAAAAAGGATGGAAAGTAATAATTAACTATTCCTAAATCACAATTATATTATAAATATCTTATATATTTAGTAAATATATCATTATTATTATTATCCATATAATGCGGGGATAAAAAATCTCATATCTTTGTGGAGGTGGTAGTCTTAATGTATGCACACACAAAATGATCATTTTCCAACATATGGGATTGTAAGATAGTTTATAGGATATTATAATTGTATAATAAATATTATATCATAATTATCATATATAAATATTAAATATATCATAATAACCTTCCATTAACTAGAGTAATTGAATAATAAATACATCGCTTTGTAGAGACGATAAACTATATGTACACATGAGGGTGGATTTTATTTATCATTAGGAAGAAAATAGATTGGAAAACATCTGTTACATGAGATTAAGAAAATTTTATTTTATTTAATATTATAATGTTATTTTATAAATACCATTATATGTGATTTATAGGAGGTGGAAGAAGAAATAAACCAAAAAGCACTCGGTGATGATTTATATATCTACATCGGAAAATATACTTCGGATTATACTATAAGCCATACATGGATAGTGTTATAGTGGGACTAGATATTCTTTGACATGTTTTGGGAAGTTATATATGTACTTGGTCACCAATTTTTGGAACTAAATTTCTTATAATATTTGAATAAATCAGGATATGAGGAGACCTTTTATAAGTGTGGTGGGTGTAAAATATATTTGCACTTGAATTATTGATATATAACTTGTCTTTAACTCATTTGAAATGTATTCAACGTTCCATATATTCAAATATACAAAGGATAAGTTATAAATATAATCAAAAAAATGAAATTTATATATCCTTAACTCTCATTATAACTATTATCATTTGTTTAACCCCCTCATTAAGCTCATTTTAACTAACCCATTGTATGAAAATTATCACTATTTATAGGACAAGAAAGAAATTATTATATTTACATGTAACCCATACATAAACCCTTCATGATATTATTTTAAATTTCACATCAGAGGGTGTAAATATAAATAATTTAAAATTTTCAAATAATTTAAAAATAATTTTAAATCATTAAACACCCTTTCTGATAATTTTTTTTTCTTATTCATAAATATTTACTTTAAATGAATAATAATAACTATGTTTTTAGAATTATTTCTATTTTATCATAAATTATAAATTATAATTATCAATGTAATTTATTAGTAAATAATAAATCTCCCAACATAATTAATTTTAATGTTTTTAATTTCATTTTCATGTCTTTATTAATACTTTCACAAGTGCTACGTTAGCTTTGTGTGTGTGATCAAAGTAATTATACATTATATAAAAATAAAAAACAATTTAAAATCATAAAAATTATTTATTTATATAAAAAATAACCATTTATAATAATTCACATCATCCTTTTTATCCTTATCAATCAATAATATATATTTTATAAAAATGGAGTGACATTTTGTATTTTCTTAATATAGAATATTATAAAGGTCATAATCTAAGTCATACGGAAACAAAATATATATTATGTACAATATAATATGATTATGATCTAATTAAACCCATATAAGAAAATAATATTATGTTTGGGTTTTATTTTGAGACCTTATCCCTTAGTTTTAACCTTTATTAACCCCTTTTACGCATTACTGCTTTGATAACCATTTATATTGGTTAATATTAATGAGGAATAAAAAATTAAATGAAACTACATAAAAATTATGAAATATATGATTAAAAATATTAGATATATTTTTCATGATCTATGATGTATATTGTTAAAATATCAATTTTAATATAACCTCGCAAAATCAAACTGAAATAATTTTCAGACTAATTGTTATTAACAATAAAAATGATTCTATAGAAAATATAGTACTATGATGATAAATTTGGAATTAAATATATTATTACTATTATAAGGGATCTTATATTACATTAAAACTAAATAAAAAACACAATTGAACATTTAAATTACTTGATTTAATGAAAATATATTTATGTTTTATGAAAATGTGAATTTTTTACTATTCACTCCAAAACCAATTTTTTAAAAAAATTAAAAAACATTTACCACAAACCTATAACGACATCAAATTTAAAAAATTATATCCTTTTTAATAATTTAATTTATTATTTTTCATATATTATTTTTAAAATCCATGAACTAAATTAAAAAAATTCTTACTGAAGAAAATATATTTTTAAAACATATCAAAATTTATTCTAGTTGATTTATTAATATAAATAATTAATATAATTATAAATCAAGAAATTTTATGTATAATATATTTATTTAATTAGTTTCATTTATCAATTTTGATAAATTTAATCTATTAAGATAGAAATACATTACACACATAAGAATAGTTTTATGAAAAATATATCTTTTACCTCTAATAGATTTTATCTTCATTTCCAACCAATTGACAATAAATATATGATTTATTATTAAATATATTATGAAATAATTTTATACGTATATTTAATTTTTGGTTTATTCTTATTAATAACCACTAGAAAAACAATTTCATTGCATTCATATTTAGATAATAATATTTCATCGTATATAACAGTTTATTTAATATCAATGATACAAATATCATAAGATATGAAATAAATAAAAAATATTAAATAGAAACGAATTATAAATTATTTGGGTGTTAAAGATTATCATTTTTAGTTTTGGATACCATTAGAATATGAGTATTGTTCCATAAGGCTGACTAAATAATAATGGATATTATTACTCAAGGATAAAAATAATGTTGGTAACCCATAATACAAAATAATCGTCACTATTAAGAGATGATTTTTTTCTTGAAAACATTATTCTTTGAAATAATGTGGTGGAATGAATCTATCATATATGGATTTATCTATAAAGAATATTTGACGATGAGTAAAATTAATATTATATAATTTAATTGTTTTTTGGGTTTTTAATTACTGATGATAATTGATGAAGATGATCATTAAAGTATCTAAATTGGAATTGAGTATGAATAGGTCATTGAAACATCCATGATAACAATGTTTAAGAATAAATAAGAATTTATTTGAGATTAATTTCTTGAATATTCTCTCATTATTATTGTCTTGATTTTTTCTCAAATATAGTTTTCTAAAAAATAATTGAGTCGAATTTGATTAATGTACATGTAGATTACCAAATCAAATATATTAGAAAAATGAAATTATTTTTTTCATTTCACCTAAACATTAATCCAAGGGATATAGTAGTCTATTATATCAAGTCACACATGAATATATAATAAGTTAATTTTATATTATGTTTTTATAGATTATTATAGATATTTTAATGGGATAAATATATATTATATGCATATATTTTATATAAATAATTATGAAGTCACCAAAAATGATAAAATTAAAAGTAATGTGAACAAAAGAAGAAGAATATTTTTTTAGCTGAGTCTATATAAATATATGAATGATTATATAAACATTCATGTGTGAGGAATTAATAGTAATTTTTCTACCAAGACTTACCTTAATTATATGTGTTATAATAAGTCACTCTACAAATTAGAATATAGTATATATATGATGAGTTTATTTGAATACTCATGTCCAATTAATTTGTATAAAATAATGGTTAAATTTATTTTGAGTTGATTATTATATAATATGATGTTTGAGGATAATTAGAGATCCTATTATGTTAATAAGAGGATAAATATAATGAATATGAGATTAAAAAACCTTATTATTATTAGTTTCTTTTTATTAAATTTAGATATATAAAATGATAATTATATGGTAAAATAATAATGATTAATTTTCTTAGTAAATTATATGTGATGGTTAGGGAAATTCATCTTCAATATTAAGGTATGATAAAATTATTATTATTATTATTATTATTATAACTAAATTAAAAAAATTGTTTATATATTTTCATCATGAATGGGTAGATACAACCAATTCATTGGGATATAAAAACCTTAACTTGGAAAATAGAATCCCCTCACTTCATCCTATTCTCTAATAATCATTCAATTCATTGTACCATTTATTACCATAGTTCATAAAAGTCAAAATCTCACCTTCAATTCCATATCATTATAATAAAGATTCTTCTATTTTAATAAATGAAAATTTTCTTATCACTATATTTTTGATATTTAAGGGATTAATTGAATCCTTCTTAATTAGATGGGAATGCATAAGTAGTTGTTATAGGGTGATGATGTGATGTAAAACCATGTGGTAATAAGGTATGTTACAATACTCTGTCTTCCCAATGATGTTTTTTCTATAATATTAATTTAAATTTCCTAATATTTAACGAAATTATAAAATTAATCGTGTTTTTTTATTTAGGTGTTGCTGAGTTATTTAATGACTGATCCATATGGATATTATTATCCAGGAAATAAATTGTAGTATGTGGAATAATTTCATTGAAATTATAACTATAAAACAATTTTATCCTAATGAATGATATATATATTTTTCAAAAAATCTATTATTTAGTTTAAAAAAATTATATGTAATTTTATTATTTTTATATACCTTTTGAATTAAAATAGATCATTTTGAATTTCATTTCAATCAATGTTTTCTCATTCGGTGGTAAGGTTCATGTTGAGTGAGTAAAATCTCATTTTTATTTAAGGACAATTTGTAGATAATAGTTTTGAAATTTTTAGATTGAGAAATGATATATTAATTGTTTAATTAGGATAATTACATGATCAAAAGCTTCAAGGGTATAATATTTTACTACATGGACTCTAATGTTTTGACTAGGATGATCGAGTTATAATATTATTCCATCGAATAATGAAATATGTCAAGATAGGTCCTATTTATTATAACTTTCTCAATTTTCCCATGTTTGAAAAAAGTTGCGGATATCATATTTAATTTATCAAAAATATTAAAGAAAATATTATGTTTATTTGAAATTTTTATAAAATGTTATTGTATCTCTATAGTTAATATATCTTGAAATGCACCATAACCCGAGTGCCACAAGACCTTGTGTACTCTTCTCTGTATGAAAAATGACGTTGAATAATGTTGTGAGAAAATATCTAATAATTTGAAGACTATATTATTTATATCAACATATATAATAAAAATAAAATAGTTGAAACATTTGATAAAATCTATGTAAATAAAAGTTTTATAAATGAAATAAAATAGTCAACTAAAAATAAATATCACCATACTGTAATAACAATCCATCCATGCTAAAACACATGAGAACATAATGTAGGGATTTAACCTTGTTATAGAAAAGTAAAAAAATACATAAATACACGTGGGAAATGACTATTACATATAGTCCCTCCTCATATATATATTCCAGTCCCCATTAATCCAATCTATTTTGATTCTAATAAAACACATGAAATTAAATCCCAACATAACATCTGTACAAACACTGGGGTTCTCGTGAATAGTTT
The DNA here is from genome assembly GCA_963277665.1 of Viscum album. NCBI lineage: Eukaryota > Viridiplantae > Streptophyta > Magnoliopsida > Santalales > Viscaceae > Viscum > Viscum album. Next base: position 1,347,641,953 of record OY728153.1, on the reverse strand, counting down.
AAGCATATTACAAAAAAGGTCCTAAACGAGTACCCCTTATACATATGATGTTAAAGAGTGTATCCATCTATGAAAAACAAATATACCAAAAACATATAATATACAATGAATTATTTCATGTTATTGTGTCATAAAAAGGTCAATAATATTCCTGAACTCATCTACATCATCTAATTCCATTATAAAATTCATCTCACAAAATACCCATCCTCAGACCTTATCGATAATGTAAGGTAGCTACAATCGATATCGGACCACTACCCTCTCACTTATTTAAGGGAATAATACCTATTTCTTATCTCATATAAACTGTCTCTGTTACACCCCAATCTTCTATGATATGTTTCACTTTGAATAATCCAATAGCTTTCATTGTACGCAACTTCGAGATTTTAACGCACTGCGACCAACATAGCTGACTATAATGTGTAGTAATAACCATTTTTTGAAATTTTATAAATTTTATATTTAAAATTAGGCATCAATTTTTGATTTGGAATATCGAAATTACCTTAGGGTGATTTTTTTGGTATTTTTCTGAAAACATTCATTTTTTTATGAATAGTGAAAAAACACTTCATTATTGGTTAAAACCAAATTTTTATTTAAATAATTATTTATTTTATTTTAATTTATTTTACTTAAAAATTGATACATAATACATATACATGTTCAATGTAATTTATTGGAGTGTTTTTATAATATGTTTATATATATAAAATTTTATCAAACGATTTACCATTTTTTACCCTCCTTGTAGAACCCCAAACATTTTATGGTATGTTTCTCTTAAATAAATTTTAGTTATAGCCTATATTTCAAGAATCACTATTCATATAGGGAAGAAAACATGGTTACTTATAAGATATATCCATAACCTATTCATAAAACATAAATTTGTCATCTCTATGATTTGAATCTTAAAAATCTTACACTCACGGTTATGATGAAGATGATAATTAGAGTCTGATAGAATTAACATAATTATTGGTGAATAGTAACCTAGCCTTATAAATAGTAACTTAACCGTATGAATAGTTAATTACCTTTATGAATAGTAATACAAATCTTTTTTATTGTATTCATGCCCTTGAATGTATAAATGAATTTAGGCACCTTAAAAATAAAGATGAATATTTTAAGTGTTTATATTTTTTTATTTAATAATTATTTTAATTGAATATTTAATTAATCATATTTAGAAAATTATCTTTCAAAAAATGGAATTTTTTTTGGATGCTACACAAAAAAAAATGGTTATGGTGATTTTTTGGATTTTTCTAAAATACATACATATTTTGTGAATAGTAAGATATGATAATTCATAATAAATGATAAATAATGGATTAATTGAGTCATTGATGATGATCTGATGATGTAATCCTATTTGGTTCGAAGTCACATGCATATATTACTATTCTTGGTCATTTAATACACACTATTGGTTGTCTTCAAAGGAAATAATTAATTAATTTTATTAATATTAAGAGAACTCATCTCCCCTGAATTATATAAAGAACCCCTCACCCCCTCTTCCCCTCACACCACTCAAGACATGTTACATTACAATATTCTACCCAAATCTCTCCCCAAGATCCTCCCCCACCTCCAAAAGCTCCTTGAATCTTCAAAATATGAAAACATATCCCCTTAAGTGGTTGTCAAAGGAGGAAGTCACAAGAGGTAAATTCCTCTTTCCAATTACTTTATTTCTTTTAAGTTCTTTTCTTTTTTGCTTCTTTGATCGCCTTACCTCACCATAATAGTATTATAAGTCTAGTAACATTCATGTAATTTAATGTTTTCATGCTAATAGTGTATTTAATTACCTTATATTATTTCCCCACAGTTTATTTGAAAGAAATGAAAGCACCAAATGAGATGTACTAATTTAGCACATTCAAGGACAACCGTTTATCAATTTCTATTATTATCATTAATTATGGTAATGAAACCATTTGTGTTATGGTTGAACCAGAATATTATACATGTAATATATCCTATTTTAATTTCTATAATATTTTTTACATATGTTATTAAGTTATAATGAAAAACCTATTTATTGTAATCAAACCCATCGTTTAGCCAAAACGGTTGTCACTAAGGTTATATATATAATAATTCGACTTCACTCTAAGTAACCAAATTAAATTTCAAACCATGTAATCTACTTGATGTTAAATAATATAATATAACATAATTTCTGGACAACCACATCCATCTTTCAAATTTATCTAAACATGAATATAAGTGAATCTATAATTTAAAACCAAGTGAACAAACGAGCAAGAACAATGAAATTGAACCTTATATCTAATCAAAAAGGTATTGAATGAACTATAAAGGGTAATAATAAATAATTTACATATATTAGAGCTACTATAATTATGAATTAATAAGCCTAATTTTTTATATTAAGGTCTAAAATAACAAGTCAAAAACAACATCAAACATAGTGTAAGGGTTATCTTAACTCAATTTCCATTTATTGAGTTAGGCATATATGTCATTGGTTATTTCATTTAAATAATATGTATTAATGACCTATTATTGTTTTATACTCTATATAAACTTATATTTTTTGGATTTTTATTTTTCACACTTAAATATTTCATTGATTTATCGTCACTCTAATGACATAATCTTTGTAAGGGGTCCTCTCACTCACTTTTTTCAAGAATCTCCCCTATGTTGTGCCCTTTTATTTTTAATTCCTATTAATAGGGTATTTTTCATACCTCTCCCATATTTCCCTTGTGAAATATAAATAATGAAACAGCCCTATACAACTCATTAATCCCTCACAAAAACACTCATTACCATACCGAAATGTTTGTAAGGGGTTTCTCATCTAACTTTCATTTTTGTGAGATTTTCATTGTCCATGACTTATTTATTTAGTGTTTTTTATGTGTACTTACATTTGATTTATAAGAACATGATTCTCCCTATATTCATGTTATTAAATGATTGATTTGATGGTTATTATGTTCTAGTCATATGATTCAACTGATTACGTTGTGGCAAGAGACTTTGTCTCAACTACTATTATTTTATGACTAACATTGTGTGGTTCACCTAATAATCCATATCTGGTGTACCTACATCCCATTTGATATTTATTTTCATTTGAAATTATATTTATATTAAATATCCATAATCTCATATCTTCGATATGTTTGTTGTCTAAACCATTTACAATTGTACATACAGTGTTTATTTGGAATGTTATTTTAATTATGGAAATATTGATGAATATGTATACTCTACTCTATACTGATACTAGAAAGACGTGTTTCTCTTATATTGAATCAATGAATAATGAATTATTTGTACATGCAATGGAGTGTGGGGCCTGCTATATCCCCTAGATGAATTGGTAGGTCTTATGATACAAATTATTTTGGCGACAAACCCTTTGAGTTTGTTTCCAAAAATCATACGGGTTTCTACCTGGAGAAATAAATAATTTTCATGGTATTATGGTTTCATGTGTTAGATACATGACATCCAATTTATGATAATTATCTTTATTCATTATATGTTTTTACTATCCATGGCATTTTCACTATGGCAAAATCGATTGATGTAGTATCATTCTCATTGCATTAATGGAGTGCGTTTTTCTTTTATTCACCATGCCATATTAATTTTGTCAGATTGATTTTGATTCACTTATTATTGTATCCATGCATCCACTATTTCTTACCCTTACTAGGAATTTGATCTCACCCCTTTAATTTTTTACTTTCAACAGGTGATAATGAGGATATCAATTATTGAGTTCTTGTGGATGTAGTTTTAAGTATTTCATTATGTATTGTATTTTGTAATGTTTTACAATGTAATTTTAGTAACATCTATCTATCTACTTTCATCAAGACTACTAAACTAATCGTTCCTTCAGGAATTTCATTCCTTCTAACCATGCCAACATCACATGTAATGCATCGACACCAGCCTAGAGGATTCTAGGTGTTACAGTTGGAATCAGAGGAAGTTAACTAGAAAAAATTGAAACTAGATTTAGAAAACGTAGATTAGGGAATATTACCTAAGATAAGCTTTCGATGATAAACATACAAGAATGTACTGGTATTTGGGTATGGAATATATTATGTGGATCTTTTATATAATTAATCTCTATCTGGATACGAGCAGGTAGAGGCAGCTCTGGCACAAAGGTAACCAGGGGTAAAACCCGAAAACTCCGCTTTGAGCCAGACACTACTGCGAACTGGTAAACAACAACAAGCCTTGCTTCACTCTTGGTTACGACACTCCTAGGAGATATGATTAAGATAATTCATATTTTCTTTACAATCCATTATGAATTATTTATATGTAAATTATTTCTCAAATAATCAATTTTTATTTTTGATTATGGGATTAACCATGTGTAGGATCTTGAACTATGCTATGTATTTTGTTATATTATGATTATATATTATGATTCATACCCTAATATTGTGTGTTATATTATTTAGAAATGGTGTCTAATAGAATAAGGGGAATCAATACTCATGGGAAATGTAGGGATCACCCCCCCTGAGCAAGTCAACACAATTAATATTAGAGGAGAACAAATCATGAACATATTGGGAAAACGTACTCATGTTGTGACAAATAACCATTCCACACCTATGTTGGATCATTTCATGCGACATAAGACCCCATATATTAGCGGGACTAATAATCATTTGGTTCAAGAGCAATGGATCAAGTCCCTTGAAAAGATGTTCATGGCATTATGATGTAATGAAAATCAAAAGGTAGTACTAGTGGTATATTGTCTCAAGGGTGATGTTGATCAATGGTGACCCTTGATTTAGAATAGCATGGTGGGGGAAGAAATAAAAGATATGGAATGTAAGACTTTTAGGGTAGTATTCTTCCAATAATATTTCCCCTATGATAAATGAAATGAAATGAAGAGAAAATTTCATAGCTTAAATCAAATGGATGAAGACAGTGTTGCATAGTATAAGGATAATTTCACAAGGCTAGCCAGGTATGACTTAGATTACATATGAGACTCAGCAGACAAGATTGATCATTTCATTGAAGGTCTTAATCCAATTCATTGAAGGGCACTAGATTCTAAATCATTTTCATCATATGATGAAATTGTATCATGTTCCATCAAAACAGATAAGGATTTTTCGAGATCAAATATCTTCAAAGGAATCCAAGATAAGAAGCGGTACTATGATAATAAAAGAAAAGGAGAAGCACCAAATAAGATCAAGGGAAACAATCTATTCCCATTATGTGATAATTGTGGAACAAATCATCTTAGGAAATGCTTGAAAGTCATGAGAGTCTACTATAACTATAAAGAAAAGTGTCATCGATCTGATTAATACTAGCGGAAGAACCAATTCAATGATATTCAATTCTACAATTATAGAGATATGGGAAAATATTAAAATGACTATCCTAAGAACCAAGGAAACATGCCTTAGAAAAATCCAAGAGAACAATGAAGATCCTAAGCGATTACAACCACGGTGGTTGAAATTCCTAATGAAGTAGTGGTAGGTACTTTAATTATTTCCTCATACATAGCCAACACATTATTTGACTCTAGATCATTGAATTAATTTATATCTTCTCAATTTTTCTAGAAAATTAGATATGATCAATTTGATTTAATAAAAGAGTTTTCAGTAAAAATTCCCAAAGGATGTATCATTGCAACAAAGGCATGTTGACTAGTCCCCCTCTAGACCCCAAAAAATGATTTAGTTGTTAACCTTAGCATCATCCTAATTAATAAATTTGATATAATTCTCTATATGGATTGGATGTCAAATTATGATGAGAAGATTTATTGTAAGAAGAGGGAAGTTACAATTTTTGAAAATGGTGCAGAATCCCTTGTCTTTAGGGAAGAAACTTTACCACCTGATTATTATCTAGAACCACACCCAATAGATCTAATGAATGAAATACTTGAAGAGGAAGATAAACCAATATCTATGGTTAGGGAAAGAAATATTCAAATTGAAGATGTTCACATGGTGAAAGAGTTCGTTGATGTATTTCTAGAGGATTTTCCTAGACATCCTCCAGAGCGAGAAGTTGTGTTCTCTATTGATTTAATTCCAGGTTTAAGACCTATATCATAGACTCCCTATAGAATGGCCTCTGTGTAATTTGTAGAGATAATAAAACAAATAGAGGATTGGTAGAAAAAGGATTTATTCGACCTAGTGTTTCTCCATGGAGATCCCCTGTACTCTTTGTCAAGAAGAAGGATAGATCCAAGAGGCTTTTCATTGATTATAGAGAAATAAATACTATAAAAATAAAGAATAAGTATCCTCTACTTCGAATGGATGATTTATTTGATGAACTTAATAGAGGTCAATACTTTTTAAAGATTGACCATTTATCCATATATCATCAACTGCATGTGAGGAAGGAAGATATTCCGAAGACATCATTTCGAATCAGGTATGGGCATTACGAGTTTACAGTGATGCCTTTTCGACTGACGAATTCACCATCTATTTTCATGGATTTAATGAATATAGTTATCAAGTAATATTTTGATAACGTTTTAGTTGTATTCATCGATGATATACCTGTGTAGTAAAAATATTATGAAGACCATGAGAATAAATTGTGCATTATTCTGAGAACACTTTGAAGAAATAAATTATATGGGATGTTTAGCTAGTGCGAATTCTGTCTTCAATTAGTATTTTTCTAGGCCAATTTGTCTCTAAGAATGGAATACTAGTTGATCCTGCAAAGACAAAGGCAATCCATGAATTACCCACAACAAAAAAATATAACCAAGGTACACAGTTTTATTAGCTTATCAGGTTAGTTTCGATGTTTCGTTCAGAATTTTTCCCAACTGGCCAACCCGCTAGCCAAACTCATACTTAAAGGACTTATGTTTTTGTGGAAAATAGAATGTATAGAATGATTTAAATAATTAAAAATAATATTTTTCAATTCTCCAATTTTGACTCTTCCATCTGGAAGTGTTGGATTTGTAATATATATTGATGCATCTAAGAGTAGACTGGGATACGTCCTTATGAAAATCGATAAAGTTATTGCTTACACATCAAGACAGTTGAAGACTCAGGGGAAAAATTATCCAACTCAATATCCTGAGTTAGTGGCCATAATATTTTTTCTGAAAATATGGAGGCATTATCGTTATTTATAGAGATGTGAGATTTATATGTACCACAAGAGTTTGAAATAAATTTTGACACAAAAATAACTCAACATGAGTCAGAGGAGATGGGTTGAGTTACTCAAATATTACGATTTTTCACTACACTACCATCTGGGAAAGGTGAATAAGGTGGTATATGCATTATGCAGGAATGATCAAGGACTTCTGACTCAAATGAGGATTGAGAGAGATCCTATATTTTTTGGATCTACTAAATACTGATATGGAAATTTTTATGGAAAGGGAATCATCTTTAGTCTTTCAAATGATTGCTAAAAAATATTTATTAGAGAAGATAAAAAGATTTCAATATGATGATGAGAATCTGCACAAGAAAATTAATGATTTCAAGGATGGGAGACTGGATGACTTCATGTATGAAGAAGGAGTTCTGAAATTTGGGAAGAGGTCGTGTGTTCCATCAGTTCCTGAGATAAAATGGGAACTATTAGATGATGCTCATAGCTCAAATTTCTCTATAAACCTGGGTAGCACCATGATGTATAAACATCTGAAAGAATATTTTCGGTGGGATAATACGAAGCATTAAATTATTGACTACATGTGAAGATATCTAGTTTGTCAACAATTTAAGGAAGAGAGACAACATCCCAAAGGAGTGATGCATTGTCTAACTATTATCATGTAGAAGTGGGATAGATTTACAATAGTTTTTGTCATGGGAATACCAAGGACACCTAGAAGGAATGATGCAATAAGGGTGATTGTTGATCATCTCACAAAATCAGAACATTCGCATCCTATACAAGATGATTTTCCACTTGCGTGACTAGAAATTATTTAAATTAATTAAGTTGTATGACTTCATGGGCACTTATATCTATTATGTTCGATCAAGATCCCCAGTTTACTTCAGAATTCTAGAAAAGTCTCCAAAAGTATTTCAATACCGAGCATTGTATGAGTACTACTTATCACCCACAAACTGATGGACATTCTTAAAGGATCATTGGAACTCTAGATGATATGTTGAGGTCATTCTATCTAGACTTCAAAGGTATGTGGGATGAATTCTTTCCTTTGGTGGAATTTCCCTACAAAAATAGTTTCCATTCTAGTATTCAAATAGATGCATATAAAGCATTATATGGAATGAGATATCGAACTCCAACTTGTTTGGACGAAGTTGGTGAGAGGAAAAATATAGTCTTAGAACTCATTGGGGAGAACACAACAATGGTGAAGAAGATACTAGAAAATATTAATGAATCCCAAATTATATAGAAGATTTATGCTGACAAACAAAGAAAGGACTTGGAATTCCATGTGGGAGATCATGTATTTCTGAAATTATCTCCATGGAAGGGTGTCTTAAGGGTCTGTAAGAAATGGAAACTGAGCCCCAGGTACATCATACCATTTTAAATTATGGAATGAATTGGAGCTATAGCTTTCCGTTTAACGATTGTTCCAAATATCACCAAAGTTATTGGTGTGTTCCATGTGTCATCGTAAAATAAATACATGCTAGACCCAACGCATATACTCACATATCATGAAATAGAACTGGAACCTTATTTTTCATTCAGTGAAAATCATATCGGGATTATTGACACAAGGGAGAAGGGATTGAGAAATCGAAAAACTATCCTAGTAATGGTTCTTTGGAGAAACTAGAATATAGAGGAAGAAATATGGGAACATGGGGATGTTATGGAAATGAATCACCCACATTTTTTTGGTGAGTTTCATACATAAAACTTTGTGGATGAAATTTCTAAAAGAGGGAATAATGTAGCACCACAAACATTTTATGGAATGTTTCTCTTAAATAAATTTCAGTTATAGACTATATTTCATGAATCACTGAGCCTCTATGAAAAAAAAACATGGTTACTTATATAAGATAGTTGTAACCTAGCCATAAAACTTAAATTTTCAGCTCTGTGGTTTAAATCTTAAAATTCTAATATACATGGTTGTGATTAAGATGAAAATTAGAGTCTGATATAATTTACTTAATTTTAGGTGAATAATATCCTACCCTTATGAATATTAACCTACCCTTATTAATAGTAAATTACCCTTATGAATACTAATATTACTCTTATGAATGGTATCCATTCCCTTGAATGTATAAATGAATTTTGGCACCTTAAAAATGAAGATGAATATTTTAAGTGTTTATATTTTTTGATTAAATAATTATTTAAATTAAATATTTTATTAATCATATATAGAAAAATATTTTTGAAAAATAGACTTAATTTTTGGATTCTACACATCGATAAATGGTTATAATATTTTTTTTGGATTTTTCGGAAATACTTAAATTATTGATGAATAGTAAAATCCGATAAATCAGAATAAATGCTAAATAATGGATTAATTGAGTCATTGATGATGATCTTATGATGTAAGCCCAATTGTTTTGAATTCACATTCACATATTACTGATCTTGGTCATGGAATAATCACTATTGGTTGTCTTGAGTGGAAATAATAAAATAAGGATTATAATATTAAGAAAACTCCTCTCCCCTCCACTATATAAAGTACCCCTCAACACCTCTTCCCCTCACACCACTCAAGAATTGTTCCTTTCCAGTATTCTGTCCAATTCTATCCCCAAGATCCCCCCACATCCAAAAGATCATAGACTCTTCAAAATACCAAAACCTATCCTTTTAAAAGGTTCTCAAAGGAGGAAGTCTGAGGAGGTAAATTCCACTTTCCAATTCCTTCAATTCTTTTAAGATCATTTATTTTTATTTGATTCCTAATTTCCCATCAACATAATAGTATGATAAATCTAGTAACATAAATTTTCTGTAATATTTTCATGCTAATGGTATATTTCATTACCTTCTATCCATTCCCCACCTTATATTTTAATGAAATGAAAGCACTATTTGAGATGTGCTAATTTAGCACATTCAAGGACACTGTTTTATCAATTTCTATTTTAATATTTAATTTTGGTCATGAAGACATTTGTGTTATGGTATAAATAGATTATTATATATGTAATATCTCCTATTTTTTGTTCTATAATATTTTTTTTGACAAATGGAATAAAGATATAATGCAAAACTTGTTCATTGTAATCAAACTCAACATTTGTCCACAATGGTTTCCACTATGGTTATATATATAATAATTCAACATCACTCTAAGTAACCAAATTAAATTCAAAACCTTTTAATCTCCTAAATGTTCAATAATATAATATATCATCATTTGTGGACATGCACATCCATCTTTCATATTTATCCGAACTTAAATATAAGTGAACCGATCATTTAAAACCAAGTAAACAAACGAGAACGAAAAATGAAATTGAACCATATAACTACTCAAAAAGGCCTTGAATTAAAAAAAAGGATTATAATAAATTATTTAAATATATTACAGGTTTTATAAATTTGAATTAATAAGCCTAATTTTTTTATTTAGGTTTTAAATAACAAGTCAAGAACACTATGAAGCATAAGTTAAGGGATATCTTAACTCAATTTCGATTTATTGAGTTACAAATCCATGTCATTGGTTTTTTCTTTCCAAGAATATGTGTGAAGGACCTATTATTGTTTGATAATTTATATCCACTTACATTTTGTGGGTTTCTATTTTTCACACATAAATATTTCATTGATTAATCATCACTCTAATGACACAAACATTTTAAGGGATCCTCTCTCTCAGTTTCTGTTCAAGAATCTCTCCTATTTATTCCATTTAATTTTTAATTCCTAATGATGGGGTATGTTTTTTCACCTCACCCATACTTACCTTGTGACATATACATAATTTATTAACCTTATACCTCTAATTAAGCCCTCGCAATAACACTTGTTATGATGATGAAATGATTGTAAGGGGTTTCTCTTATCACATTCATTTATGGGATATTTTCATTGATCACCATTTATTTCTTGTATTTGGTATATGTTTACTGACATTTTATATATAATAACATCATTGTATTTATATTAATTTTATTCAATGGTTAATTTTAGGGTTATTATGTTCTGGTCAAATGATTCGGCCGATTACGTTGTGGTAAGAGACTTTGTCTCAACTACTATTTTGTTGTGACTAACTTTGTGTGGTGCACCAAATAATACATATTTGGTGCAATGAATCCCCATTTGAGATCACTTTTAAGTTGAAATTATATTTATACTAAATATCAATAATCCCATATCATGGATATGTTTGTTTTCTAAATCGTATACCATTTTATATACAGTGATTATTTGGAATGTTATTTTAATTATGAAAATATTGATGAATCTGTATACTCTACTATATACATATATTTAAAAGGTATATTGACATTGTAGTGAATCAATGTATAAATAATGATTTTGACATGCAGTGGTGGGTGGGGTTCTCTATAGCCCCTCTATGCATCGATAGGTCTCATGAGGCAAATCGGTTTGGCGACAAACCCTTTGAGTTAGTTTGAAAAAATCAGGCATGTTTCTACCCACAAAACTAACCCGTTTTTATGGTATTATGGATTCATGTTCCAGATACAAGATGTCCAATTAATACGAATTCTCTTTATTCATTATCAATTTTTACTATCTATGAGGTTTTCACAAAGACAAAATCTATGGATGTAGTTTCATTCACATTTTATTAATGGCGTGATTTTTTCATTTATTCACCATGCACTACTGGAAAAATAACCTTTACCAACAGTTTGGAACCATTGGTATAGGCCTCCAAACCGTTGGTATAGCCTATACCAACGGTTTGGAGAACCGTAGCCAAGTAAGCCGTTGGGATAGGTCTATACCAACGGTTTTGGAAACCGTTGGTATAGGTAATATGAAATCTATACCAACGGTAATGGAACCGTTGGTATATAAATTCCAAAAATAAAACATTCGCTGGGATTTGATCCCAGGACCCCTCGTTTATCATTGAATGAGTCAACCACTAACCTAACATGACTTTTGTGATCATAATTACATAAATATATATATGTATTCTCATAAATATTTTAAATTTTGATTTCTATAATGTTCTCAATACGAAGGTCTGATAAAAAATGGAAGTACCTATACCAAAAGTTGTTAAAACCGTTGGTATAGGTCTATACCAATAGTTTTAACAACTGTTGGTATAGGTATTGGTTGTGATTTTGATTCTGGATTGGATGTTGAATTTTTGGCCCACTTTTCCCAACGGTTTGGCCAAACTGTTGGGAAAAGTGTCCAATTTGGGGGGCCTTTCCCAACGGTTTGGCCAAACCGTTGGGAAAAGTGGCCAATTTGGGGGCCTATCTCAAAGGTTTGGCCAAACTGTTGGGAATGGGGACCTATACCAACAGTTTTTTCAAACCGTTGGTATAGAAGCGTTGGGAAAGATATAATTTCCAGTAGTGATTCCATATTGATTATGTTGGATTGATTATAATTCACTTATTATTGTGTTCATGCTTCCACGTTTTGTAACCCCTACTGAGCATTTGAGCTCACCCATTTCATTGTTTACTTTCAACAGGTGACAACAAGGAGATCATTTATTGAGTTCTTGTAGATGCATTTTTAAGTATTTTGTTATGTATTGTATCCTGCAAACTTTTCCAATGTAATTTGAGTAAAATCTATGTATTTAGTTTCTTAAATACTACTAAACTAGTCATTCCTTACATAATTTCATTCCTTCTAACCATGCCAATATCACAAGTAATACACCGGCTCCATCCTAGAGAGGTCGGGGTGTTATAGTCCTGCTAAGAGCATTTGAAAATTTGTATAAAACAGAATTTTTCTGCTTCTGTGATTTGAATTTAAAAACTCTGAGAGACACGGATAATATCAGTAAGTAAAATTTGGTTCAATAATATGGAAATAATTTTTGATGAAAAGAAACTTTTTACATTTACTTACCATGGTTTTAAGTAAATAGGGTAATTAAGGGTAAAAATGATATCATAATTATGCTAACACATGTCGTAATACTATTGGATAATTGTTATTGAACTAAAAACAACCTTATGAATAAAATATGATCCTCTAGGTCCACTTGGATTAGGTTTGGACATTTATTATTATTTTATTTAAAGAAGAGTTAAAAGAGTTAAATTCAATGTTTAAAAACTGAACCGTTTTTAATACAAGGTTTTACATAAGATAAATTCGACTATAAACATTAATTAGAAACAGAAGAATATTTCTCACATAATGGTATTTTATTTATAAATTTTATACATTATATAATTAAATTTATTTAACCACAATGATGATGCAGAAATTACCTTATAAATAAATGATTAAAATAATTGATATTAAAAATATCCAAATAAATATAATTTGAGACTTATAATTAATTCCACTATTTTTATAAATTAATATGACATGTTAGGGTTCATTAAATGATTTTTTCTAAGTAATAATGTTTTTTTGAATTTAACAAAAACAATATTTCAAATAGTGTCAAAATTGACATAAAAGAGTTTTTTAAAAAAATATTATCTTATTAATTGATATTCTATTCCTAAATATCTAAGTCTCATCCAAAGGTATTTAATAATATAATATATGTCATTAATGAACCACATGAGGTTATCATGGGTGTTCATACTATGTTTATTAACCATTTAATATAAAAATACCAAGAGACATGGTAAATATCAAACTATTTAACTAACAGTTAAATCTAAATGATAAGGTTAATATGATGACCTGAACTAGTATAATACCAATTGGTTCAGTGATTATCGACCCCTACACACACTTCCCTTTAAACAATTAATTTTTTATTAAATAATAACGAAAAAAATGATTTTATTATAGATTAATATTTCAAACTTTTCCTAAAGTGACCCTCACCTCTCTTATAAATGGGATCATCAACTTCTCTCAAATTAACACCTTAAATTCCATTTGGATCGGCCAAACCCAACCCAAGTATTCTCTAAAATCCCCTCCACTAATTCTAGAGGCATTAATTTAGTCATAAATCCAACCTAAGGAGTCTTTTTTATCAAATCAAAAGGAATAACCTAAAGAAGAGGTAAATATTTCATCATCTCTTTCAAATTTTTTTCTTCTTTGAAATCCTATATATTTCTTGTTTCCATTAAAAAATAATAAACCATGTATATTATATATAATTTTATGTTATTATAAAAATGGAACAACACAATTCATTATTCTATCCATCCTATAAATGACAAAGACACCATACGTGTGTACGTATGAATTACCATCTCCACGTCGAGGTGTAGTTTGTTATTCAAACACTTCCTCATTTGGATTTGTATAATAATTAGTATAAATGATGTAAATAATAAATATTTCATGATAATTCTTATTTATATATTATATACCATCCAATTATATACTATTTTAATATCAAAATAATGATATTGTCACTCGTGTGTACGTACAGATCACCGTCTCCACGAACGTGATAAGATTCATTCCCCATCGCCATCATTCAAGAATAATTTTTTTTATGAATAAAAATAATTTTTATAAACATAATAACATTATTTATATGAATCAAATACATCATATTTATAACAAACATTGATTACATAACCAACCATATAAAGGAAAATGAATCAGTTAACACCCGAAACGATGATACTTTTAAAATGTCATTAACAATGCAATATTAGAAGATCAAATATGATATCATATATATGAATATGAATATTTCATAATTTAATAAAAATTATTTCACCAATATTAAGGAGGTTAGCTTACCCTCAACCAAGTAAAAGTACAAGGTAAGGGTTAATTTCACAATCTCTTTATTATCCATGGTTGTTTTTACGTAAGTATCTACTGGGACCTAATTATCAACCACATCCATGTTTCATAAAAATGTATTCCAATTTTTTTACTATTTACTAAACTATGTGTTAAAGTCATTTATACCATTGTTTTACTTTTTATAAAATGTTATGAATGGAATCTTTATGTTGTTTTCCAAACAAGGTACCTTATGACCTTTTTAAAAAACTTAAGGTAAGAATGTTTTTTTGACATATACTACGGGTGTGACTATTTTCCACCATTATAACATCGTCAAAGATTCATGTACAAGATTATATGAATATTTTCAAAATAAGTTTTTTTTATAATTATATGAATTTTAAATGATTTCAAAATCAGTAGAGATATTTCTCTAAAAAAAGTTTGGATTTCATCTATGTCCACACCCTTTGATAGATTGTAAGCTTATTTGAAGTAGATTTATTATAATAGAAAACATACATATTATATAGAAGGTTTTGTGATATGTATGACTATGGATGTGTTATTTTTACACTATTCATGGTTTATAGATAAATTGTTGACATTTCTTTTTCTTGTTTTAATATAAATGATTATGTTATGTTTTAACCTTTTCATATAAGGAATGCATTGGACATAGTATGTGACAGGTGGATCCCTCTATAGCTCCTCGATGCATCAGTAGGTCTCATGAGACAAACTAGTGTCTTGGATCAAGGTCTATAAAAAACCTTATTTGTAGTGTTGGCACAAGTCCATGACTATGTGGTTATGAAGTCTGACATTATACATTCCATCATTATGAAAGTGAATATTTATATTATATGTGATTATTCGACTAGTGGAATATCCATGTGAATATTTAAATGGAATTATTTGATTTTATATTTTCCATACTATTCTTAATTTTATGTTTAAAAGGATATTTTTACTCTTATACATTTCCATAAATGTTTATGCTTATTTATGAATGTTTCCACTACAATTTAATCCTTACTGAGCATCTGAGATCAACCCTTTCTATGTTTTATTTTTCCTAGGATGTGAAGAAGTTTGTTATGGTTGACCTTAATGGATAGGCTTAGGATATTAGTGTGTTAAAAAGGGGACAAATTTGTTTTGATGTTTTTATTTCATGATGTAATGTGAAAATTATGAATGTATCTAGTACTTCTAAGGCTACTAAAATGATCGGTCTTTAGAGGCATGATTATCTGTATCATGCCAATGTTACATAATAATACACTAACTCTTGGTAACTATGGTCGAGGTGTTACTATTGGTAACATAGGATGTTTTGTAAAAACCTTTGAAGATAGATTTAGAAAAACACTGATTAGAGAACATTACCCTAAGATAGATTTTGATGATTCGTATAGAAGAACTTCCATGAATTTTGGTACTGTAGAGATTTAGTGAGTTATCCCAGAAATACATAAATTTCTAGATACGATATGGTAGAGGCAACTCTGGTAAATATGTACCTAGAGGTAAAACACAATAACACCACATTGAGCTATACTCGAACGGGAATTGGTGCATGACAATGGGCCGAACAAAAATCTTGGTTATGACACTCCCGGGTGATCTTCTTCAGATAATTATCATTTTCATTACAATATATTATGAAGGGTTTATGAGTATGTTCTTCCTCAAAGAAAACATTTTTATTATTATAGATTATATCCATAAACTGTTGAATTTATGTGAACTTTTTCACATCGTTGCAATTTTGTATTTGATTCATAACCTAACATATTGTATTATATTCTTTAGAAATAAATCATAGTGTAAGGAAAAGAAACCATATCAAAGAACATAATCCATTTAGGGAGTTCCCTCATACTTAAGATAATTATAGTGGAGCTAGTGAAGCAACTGGTGCTTCTCAGCTTATCACAATTCTAGGAAAACTAACTCAGGTTATGAATAATATCCTTACCTAAATGGAGCACCCTAATCCACAACATGGAGGATAAATGTTAGAAGGATTCATGAAAAAATTACCACCAATATTAAATGGGATTACAAAATAATTAGTAGCTAAGTAATGGATAACTTACTTATAGAAAATATTTCACTGTTTGGGGAGTAGTGAAAGGGAAAACAATTTCATGGAATTTTATCACCTCCTGGTTGATGTAGATCAATGGTGGTCATTAATTCAAAACACAGTGGAAGATTATGAAGTATCATATTTGGAATAGTGGGAGTTTAAAGAGAATTTACTAGAAAAATACGTTCCATGTGACCATCTAGTGGATAAAGAAAGACAACTTTTGAGTCTAAGGCAAAAAGAGGATGATAATGTTAAAAAGAATGAGGCTAACATTACAAAGTTAACAAGGAATGAAACAGATTATATATGGAACCCATGGAGTAATTTTGATCGATTAATTTATGGGTTAAAACAAATTTTTCATCAACCATTACTCTCACAATCCTTTTCATCATACGAAGATATTCACTCATGTGATATCAAGATAGAAAAAGAATTCTCTAAGTCATAATACTTTAAAGCAGAGAAGGAGAAGAAAAGATCTACTAAACACTCTAAAATGGAAATAAAAGGAATAAGGGAAATTTTTAATATCCATCATGTGGTAAATGTGTAAAGAAACACCCTGGTACTTTTCTAAAGGGAATGAAAGTCTGTTACAGTTGCGGTGAAAAAGGCCACCAAGATTGTGATTGCTAGGGGAAGAAAGAGGCCATTGATTGCTATAATTTTAGAGAAAGAGGGCATTATTCAAATGAATGTCCTAATAACCAAGGTAACATACCTCAAAAAAGGCTAATGAAGTAAGCCCAAGCTTATGTGATCACTACTTCTGAGGTTGAAGCTCCAAAATACATGGTGGCAGGTAATTTAATGGTTTCCTCATGTTTTTCAATTTCTTTATTTTATTCTGGATCATCACATTGTTTCATATCTTCCCTGTTTTCTATGAAAATTATATATTTTCCATTTGACTCAACAAGGGAGGTGTCATTCAAAACACTTAAGAAAAGTATCATCACAACAAATTTTTGTGAATTAGTTCTTATTTGGGTATATAAATGTTCTTTATCTTCCAATATCATCGTCATACCCATGATTGAATTTGACATTATCATTGGTATGGATTGGAATTTGGATCATGATTTGAAAATTTATTGTAAGAATAAGGAGGTTAGAATTTGCAATGATGATAAATAGTACCTAATCTTTAGAGAAGAAACATCACAAACTGATTCTTATCTAGATCCACCCCAAGTAGCTCTAGTAAAATTAATTATTGGTGACGAGAAGAGTGAATTAACTATGGGTGAGGAAAAAAAATTATCTAATAGTGGATGTACCTATTATGATAGAATATGTTTATGTGTTTTTAGAATATTTACCTAGACATCCACCAGAATGAGAAATTGAGTTTTCCATTGATTTTATTCCACGTTCAAGGCCCATTTCGAAGTCCCCTTATTGAATGCACACTGAGGAATTAGTGGAACTAAATAATCAACTAGATGAATTGAGTAATAAAGGATTTATTCAGCTTAGTGTTTATCCATGGGGCACCCCTATCCTTTTTGTTAAAAAGAAAGACAGATCTATGATGTTGTGCATTGAATATAGGGGGATCAATGTTATAACAATAAAGAACAAGTATCCCCAACCATTATTTGATGATTTATTTGACCAGATTCATATAGATCAATACTTTTCAAATATTTACCTATGATTTTGATATCATCAATTGTGTGTGAAGAAGTAAGACATTCCAAAAACTGCATTTCAAACCATGTATAGGAATTACGAGTTTATAGTAATGCCTTTTGGATTGACTATTTCACCCTATATTTTTATGGATCTAATGAACATAGTTTTCAAGGAATATCACGATGACTTTGTTGTGTTATTTATTGATGATATCCCAGTATACTCCAAAATATATGAAGATCATGAAAATCACTTGTGCACCATTTTGGAAACCCTTTGATGAAATTAATTATACGAGATGTTTAGCAAGGGTGAATTATTTATTTAGTATATTTATTTTCTTGGCCAAATTTTCTCTAAGGATGGAATCTTCTTTGATCCTTCTATGTCAAGAGAAATCCAATAATCACCAGAACAGATGATTATAATTGAGGTACGGAGTTTTATTGGTTTATTAGTTTATTATCGGTGTTTTTTTTCAGAATTTTTCTCCATTTGAAAACCCATTATCCAAGATCAAAAGTAAAGGGGTTAAAATTGTTTGGACAGAAGATTGTAAAGAATTTTTTGAATAATTGATGAGAAGATTAGTCAATGCTTCTATCTTGACTATACAATCGGGGAACGATGTGTTTGTTATTTATAGTGATGAATCAATGAAAGGACATGGTTGTGTACTTATGAAAAATTATTGGGTTATTTCATATTCAAAACGAGAGATAAGAATCCTTGAGAAAAAAAATGCTACCCCTGATCTTGAGTTAGAAACTATAATATTTTCACTAAAGATATGGAGACAATATCTCTATGGTAAGAAATGTGAGATATATACCGATCACAAGAGTTAAAGTATATTTTCTCATAGAAAGGACTTAACCTGAGGCCAAAAAGATGGCTTGAAATACATAAGGATTATGATTTAACTATACACTACCTCCCGGGGAAAGAATATTAGGTTGCAGATGCATTGATTAGAAATAATCATGTATTATTGAACAAGATAAGAGTCGAAAAGGATCCGATTTTCATGGATATAGTAAAGGTGGATATGGGAAAAACCATGAAAGGTGAATAACCAATGCTTTTTCAAATGGTTTCAAAACCATATTTACTAGAAAGGAAAAAAAGTTCTCATACTAATGATGAGTAGTTTCAAAAGAATATTAATGATGTGAATGATGGGAGATTGAGTGACATCATATGAAGATAGAATTTTGAAATTTTGGAAGAGACTTTGTGTTCACAATTTTCCTGATCTAAAAAGTGAATTGCAAGAAGATGTTCATAGCTCCAATTTATCTATACACCCTGGTACCACTAAGATGTACAAATATTTGAATAATCATTTTTTGTGGAACAACATGAAGAGGGAGATTTCTGATTATGTGTCAAGATGTACGGTTTTTTAACAAGTCAAAGATGGAAGGCAACAATGTGGAGGATTCATGACACCCCTTCCCATACCTAAGTGTAAATGAGATAAGATTATGATGGACGTTGTCATGGGGCAACCAAAGACTCCTAGAAGGAATGATGAAAAATGGGTCATTGTTGATCGTCTTACCAAGTTAGCACATTTTCTTGCTATAAGATAATATTTACCACTTGAACGTCTAGAAAGACTATATATTAATGATGTTGTAAGACATCATGGAGTACCCTTGTTGATTGTTTCTAACGGTGATCCTCATTTTACATCATGATTTTGGAAATGTTTTTAGAAATACCGAGATACTGAAATTCGTTTGAGCAGTGCCTACCACACTCCAACTGATGGAAAATCAGAATGGATTATTAAAACCTTATAACACATGTTGATGTCCTACTCACTTGACTTTCATGGTACGTGGGATCAATATTTACCTCTGGTAGAATCATCCTATAACAGTAGCTTCCATTAAAGTATTCAGATGGTACCATATAAAGCATTATATGGAAAGAGAAGTCACAAACAAAAATGTTGGGATGATGCTAGTGGAAGAAAACACATAGGCCCAAAACATGTTGAGGAGACAATGGATAAGGTTAAGGTTATCCAAAGCCACATCAATGCAGCACAAAGTAGGAAAAAGAGCTACGCTGATAACCGAAGGAAGGATTAATAATTTCAAGTAGGAGACCTTGTTTTCTTGTAGGTATCTCCATGGAAGGGTTTTATAATTCTAGGTAAGAATGGTAAATTTAGTCCTAGGTACATTGGAACTTATGAAATTGTAAAATTAATTCCAGTTGTAGCTTATTATTTGACAATGCCTCCAAGTCTCTCCAATGTTCATGATGTGTTCCCCGTATCACTGTTGAGAAAATACATGCCCGACACAACGCATGTACTCAACTATGGGAAAATTGAACTGGAAGCCGATTTGTCTTAATATGAAGTGAATGTCAAAATTCATGATATAAGAGAACAAATGATGAGATACAGGATGACTCATCTTGTAAAAGTTGTATGGGGAAACCATATGATGGAAGCGGCAAGGTGGGAACCAGAGGAACTTATGATGAAGAACCAAAAAATCATCTTGTGCGGTAATATTATAGAAAATTTGAGGATGAAATTATTTCAAGGAGGAAAGAACATAACACCCCAAGATTCCAAGGTATGTTTCCCTTTGAATAATGCAATAACATGCTTTGTACACAACTTCAAGATTCTAACACACAACGATCAATCAAACTTTCCATTATGACTAGTAATACCCACTTCTTGAAATATTAAATATTTTATCATTCAAAATGGACTTCATTTTTTGATTTGGAATATCAAAATTAGCTTATAGTGAATTTTTCATATTTCTTTGAAAACATTCATTTTTTATGAATAATAATAAAACACTACGTTATTGATTAAAACCGACCTTTTATTAACTTAATTAATAATTTTAATTTAATTTATTTTATGTCAAATTAGATACATAATAAATATATATGTTTAACGTAATTCAGTGGAGTCACTTTATAATAATTTTATATTTATAAAATTTCATGCAACTATATAGCGTCTTTTACCCACCTCATAGGAGCATTTTCAAATTAGTATAAAACATAATTTTACAGCTTTAGTGAGTTCAAATTCAAAAATCTGAGGGACATAGTCAATATGATTACGTAAAAGGTGGTTCACTAAGATGAAAATAATTTTTGGTGAATAGTGGCTTTTTACTTTTATTTACCACGATTAAATGTAAATATTGTAATTAAGGGTAAACATGATATCATAATTACCCAAAAATGTACTAATTCTATTGGATAAGTTTAATTCGAATTAAAACAACTTTAGGAATAATATATGATTCTTTAGGTCCACTTGGATTAGAATATGACATTTATTAATTTTTTATTTAAAGAAGTGTTAAAAAGGTAAATTCTATGTTTATAAACTAAATAATTTTTAATATAGAATTATACATAAAATAAATTCGACTATAAATATTAAATATAAATCTAAAAAGTTTTCCTACATAATGGAATTTAATTTACAATTTTTATACATTTTATAAGTAAATTTATCTATGACACAATGATGATGTAGTAATTACCTTATTAATGGAATATTAAAATAATTGATATTATAAATATCCAAATAATTCGAATTTGATATTTTTAATGAATTAAACAAAAATTTTATGATAATATGACATGTTAGGGTTGATTAATGGAATCTTTTGTGATGTAATAATGATGTAATGAATTTATCAAAAACAAAATTCCAACTACTGTCACAATTGACATAAAAG
Source organism: Viscum album (assembly GCA_963277665.1). NCBI lineage: Eukaryota > Viridiplantae > Streptophyta > Magnoliopsida > Santalales > Viscaceae > Viscum > Viscum album. The sequence goes on along the minus strand of OY728153.1, from coordinate 1,347,619,591 downwards.
AGTTTTTAAAACAAATATTATATTATTAATTGATATTATATTCCAAAAAATATTTGTTTTGGCCAATGGACATAAATAATATTATATATGTCATTAATTAACCACTCAATGTTCTCTTGGAAGTTTATAGTATTTTTTTTAACAATATATTATAAAAATAAAAAGAGACATGGTAAATGTCAAACTATTTAACTAAGAGTTAAATCTAAAAGATATGGTTAATATGCTGACCTCGGCCTATCGAAAACCTATTGGTTGAATGGTTTTTATCCATCCCCACCTTATACTTAAAATAATCTTTTTTTAGATATTATAAACAGAAGATTATTTTATTATAAAATAATATTTCAAACTTTTCCTAAAGCGAACCTGACCTCTCTTATAAAAGGGCACATCCCCTTCCTTCAAATTCACACAATAAATGCTATTTGGATCGGCCGAGACCAACCATATTATCCTCTAAACTATACTACCATAAACCTAGAGGCCATCCATTAGTCAGAAACCCAACCTATGGGGCCCTTTTGATCCAGTCAAAAGGATGAACCCGAAGAAGTGGTAAATATTTCATCACCTCTTTCATGTTATTTTCATCTTCATCTTCATCTTTCATTGTTGTTTATTTTATAATATAGAAACTCAATTATATTATATATAATATTATTTTATTATAAAAATTTTACAATCATATTCATTATTCTATCCATCCTAAAAATGACAATGTCACCATATGTGCAGACGTACAGAATACCGTCTCCACGTCGTGGTGTAGTTTGTTATTCAAACACTTCATCATTTATATGGGTATAATAATGAGTATAAATTCTGTAAATAAAAAATATAACAAGATAATTATTATGTATATAATTTATAATATCCAATCATATAAAATTTTAATATCAAAAGAATGATATTTTTTCTCGTGCGTATGTACTGAATACCGTCTCCACAAACGCTATGAGATTCATTCCCCATCGTAATCATTTAAGAATAATTTTCATTTTATGATTAAAAATTGTTTTTATGAACATAATATAATTTTGTATATGAATCAAATACATACTATGAATAAAAATCAATTCTTATGTAACCAAGCATATAAAGGAAAACGAATCAGTTAACACCTGAAACGATGATACTACTAAAATATCATTAACAAAGAAATATTAGAGGATCATATATGATATCATATTAATGTATATGGTTCTTGTATAATTTATTAAAAATTATTTCACCAATATACTAGTGGTTAACCTACTATCAACCAAGGAAAAGTAGAAGGTAAGGGTTAATTTCATAATCATTTTATTATCCGAGGTTGTTTTTACATTTTTATCAACTGGGACCTCTTTATTAACCCCATACATGTTTCTTAAAAATGTATTCCAAAACATTTTTTATATTTATTATACTATGGTTTAAATTAATTTATACCCTTGTTTGAATTTTTATAAAATGGTTTCAAAGGAATCTTTATGTCGTTTTCAAACAGGGAACCTTGTTATCTTTTCGACGGAATTAAGGTAAGAATTTTTTTAAACTTATATGGCGGCTGCGGCTATTTTCCACCATTATAACATTGTCAAAGAATCCATTAAAAGATTATAAGAATATTTTCAAAATTGATATTTTCTTTTATAGTTATATTACTTATAAATGATTTCAAAATAGAAAGAGATATTTCTCTAAAAAAGTTAAAATTTTATCTTTGTCAACATCCTTTGATGGATTGTAAGATTTTTTGAAGTTGATTTATTATGATACAAATCATCCATATTATATTGAAGGTTTTGTGATATGTTTGATTGTGGATTTTTTATTTTTACACCATTCATGGTTTATGTATTTAGTATTTACATTTTTTATTATAGTTTTAATATTAATGTTTATGTTATGTTTATACCTTTTCATATGAGGAATGTATTGGAATTAGTAAGTGACAGGTGGAGCCCACTATAGCTCCTAAATTGATCGGTTGGTCTCATGAGACAAACAATAGTTTTTGCACATGGCCTTGACAAAATATTATTTGTAGTCTTGGCACAAGGTCTTGACTATGTGGTTATAAAGTCTATTATTGTGCATTCCATCATTACGAAAGTGGCTATTGATATTGCATGTGATTATTCGACTAGTAGAATATCCATGTGAATAAGTAAATTGAATTATTTGATTTTATCTTTTCCATATTATGCTGAAATTTAAGTTTAAAAGGGTTTTGTTTTAGTGTTATACATTTGCTTAAAAGTCTATGCTTACTTATGAAAGTTTCTGCTATACTGTTATTCATACTGAGCATCAGAGCTCACCCCTTTCTAGGTTTTTTTTTCACAAGATGTGAAGAAGTATTTTATAGTTTACTTTTAGGGATATGCTAAGGATATATGTGTGTTCAAATGGGTGAAAAATTCTGTTGATGTTTTTATTTCATAATGTAATGTAAAACTTACGAATGTATCTATCACTTCCAAGGCTACTTAATTGATTGGTCATTTAGGAAATGATTCCATTTACCATTCCAATGTTATGTTATAATGCACATATTCTCGGTAAAAATGGTCAGGGTGTTACAATCTCATTTATACTATCTTAATAATGGATTGGCCTCATAAAATTTCTCTCTCATTCTTGGCGAGGTCTCAAATTATACATCATATCTTTTCTCCTCATAAAAACACTCACTCTTAGATATGACTCAAACCATCACTACTATCATGTATCATATGAAATCCCACTTACTATTGGTGAGAACAGAAACATTGTCTCACATCAAACATTATAAGACCACATTCTCAATTAGGGGAATATCTCTTACCATTTCCTATACCACTACCCTCTTACTAAGGGTGAGGTCTCATTACTTCTACACACCATATATAGATCATAATAATAAATAAATATTGATAAATTTAAATATATATATGATCCTTCAATTGTACACAAACACAAACACTCCTGTCACTCTAATAAAGGGTATCACATAATAATGAACACCACATCCCCACACCAACCTCTTTATATTTAAACATAAAATAAATTTCTATCTATAAAAATTTCACAAATGATCCAAACCCCTTTAAGTGATTCCCAACCCACAAGATAAATATATTGTTAATTCCTAGTGATATTGAACACTAAACCCCTTACTCATTCCATACACTATATAATTGCAGCCCATGGAAATAGGTACCAACATCAACCCATCCCTAACATGTTGATAGTTCCTAAATAAACCCTCATGTTTCCCATTGGATACCCATTCCCCATCACATTACTATTAAATCCTCACATATATTCTCTCTAGAAATATAATCCCACCTCACATTCCCATCCCTCTCCCTTCAGAGCTCCATATTTATGTGAGCCTATATCCCTTTTACATTCCAAATGATTCATTATGAATTATCTAAGGCAACTTAATAACATCTTATATGATCCCAAAACATGGTTAACCAAATAAAAATGAATTATGATAACTAATAGATGTAACACAATCATTGTACTCCTCTCTCTCAAGGGGATTAGTGGTTCCATGTTTATCATTATATAATTTCGTCAAAATTTCCGATGCCTATTTCAAACTTGAACTATTATGCAAGGGTCATCTATTTGGAAGACCTTATACTACTCACTATATCTCTCTCCATTTTTTACACCATTTAATCCATAAACCACGACTACTCTAGGGTACCTTTTACAAATCTAAAAAACTCTCTATTGGGGTCAGATCCATGATGTTTGACTCAAAACTAAACCCAATGGCAACAAAATCAAGAAACTATTAAATGGATTGACCAAATACTATCCAACCATTCCATAAACAACCAATCCCCATTATATAATCCTGAAATGAAACCCAATTTACACAAATTCAATCACATTAATACACATATGACATTAATTATTAAAGATACCATCAACCATTATAATGAATTTTCTATGACAATACATGATATCTTAACTACAAATTATGTCTATGTGATGTATTTAAAAAAATTTGAGCTTGTATCCCCTGCCACATGATATAAATAATTAATTTAAAAAATTTATAATTAATTTCAAAATTTATTTTAAATTGGCATACTTTCCAAAAACTATATAAGTTACATTACATGAATAAATCCTCAAGTAATAATAAACTAATGGCCATGAAATGTTTCCTACATTACTATTTGAAAAATACCAAATTTATGAGACTCAATTGATCACAAATTCCAATGTAACTGAGGACGAACCCTAAAAAAATACACTACAATGAATTCCCCTAATTTATGGTTATAAAATGGAAACATTCAACCTATTTTGATTTACACAAGCCATTATACATTGAATCCACACAATATTGGTCATATTTCCATATTACATGGTGAAATTAAATATTAAAAATAGCACAATGAAATTGAAAATCCATGAAGATAACAGGAAAAACATGAATGATAAGATGAATAAAAATAATCCTTACTTAGGGGTGAAGAAAAAAATCCGTAATTGGATCATATGGGTGGAAGAAAATATAGATGAATATTGGGAGAGGATAAAAACACTCCATATTTTGATTTCTCAATAAGGGGGAAATCACCCTATGAGGTGGGATCATTATATTTATCCCCATTAAAAAAATCTAGACCCAAATCTATCGGGAACACTATCACAATGTACTAGGTATGTGGTACCCATAGACCACATGGTAAAGGCCTACTAATCGACCAATAGTACATATATGGGGTTTTCACCCTAGTATGATCTATTGGATACCTGATTTTAGTTTTCTAAATGTAAATTATAGTGTAACAACCTCAACCTTCTTCGATAGCCTTTACTAACCCCCAAACCATGAAAATTTAGAAAAAAACACTATTGATGTCCCGAACCACAAAATTTTAATTTTATTGTCAATTTTATTACCATTAATAAGACGAGTCACTAAAAAATACGAATTATATAAATTATTATCCCACAAAACATTCATGATAACCACCTAGAGTTGATTGAATAATTATAATCTAGATAAACATCTCATTCTTCATTTTATCTGGTCATGAATGCACCCCATTGGTTCCCAATCCAATCCAATGGAATTTTCCGCCAAAACAATTAGGTTGACACTACACTTAAATAATCCATTTTCAAAATTATGCAGATGATGTTGAATCCACATTCCCAAAATCAATTATGATTATGAGTTCTTATTGGATTTTTCAAGTATTTTTTCCTCAACATAGTATCTATCGCACTATGATGTTGAAACCTAATTTGAAATGTGATTCCTTCATCTAATATTTTCATAGAACATATAGGATTTACTTAAATGGTTCACCAAAACAGAATCCTTATCAGTTGTAGAATGCACTGACAATAAATGACCATTGTAGGTGACCAAAAAAATTAGATCGTACATAGATCAAGATATATTTAAACATACCTCTATACGAAGAATCGTAGACTTCATCAGCCTACTATCCACACCTTGATTTTAAAAATCCAACATCAACCACTTTCGACTAGACACATGGGTCACTGAGTAAGGTTTTAAGGGATGTCTTCCACCCCATAATTCTACAAACCATTATCTCACATATGCCATGATAATTAAACAATAACATCCAAATGATTTTTTTATTGAGTGAGAATTTATCATAAAATCTAATAACATAGACCCGAGGAAACAATCTTGTGTCCCACAATATTAATTTTCTCCCAAATATATATCTTTGACATTTCCATTTTTCATTTGACAATTCTGTCCAACAACATGAACTAGTGATATTCCAACAATCCATATTTATGACCATGTGTTTCCAAATAAATCCATGGACCACATCACTTCCCACCCTCATATTGCCAGATAAATATTAATAAGGTGCCAACTTTTTCCAAGGTAGAATTCACTTATTAATTATCAATTGATGGAACACCACCAAAACTAATCACTAATTTCAATTTCTGAACCATCAAAATGACTGATGATTGATAATTGAGTAAATTTTCACCACTATAGATTTACACAAAACTCATAAAAACATCTTGGAATCCTCAAAGAACCAAAAAGGATTTATATGAAAATAAATGATACCCACCCCCTATTAGTTAACTCACTGATGATAGTTTAAAGGTTTTATATCACACCTACTCCCATGGTAGTTTCATAAAGGCACTGATTAATAGATATGTATCCTAATCACACTTGATGTTTTAATAGAAAATTGAAATAAACATTTATTTCAATATTAAAAAATACTCAAATGTGGATAATTATATATTTAATCACCCATTTTTCATCTATCAATCACCATATACGATTCCAAAATCCCTCAAATCTATACATAAAATCCCCATCAACACTCCAAAAAAAATTTATTAAGAATGTAACATCTCTTTGCTACTCAACTAATTTTTTCTCACTGGATTTTAATTAACCCATTTCTCAAACAAATGATCCAACCTAAAACCAATTGTACTCTACTTTATCACCAAAAAAATCATGTCAACAACAACTGACTCATTCCGATGAAGCTAATATATACCTCATAAATCATCAACTATGATATCATTTTTAGTACACCACAAGAAATTCCAATAAAAAAACCAAAAAATGAACCCATGTTGAACATGAACATTAGTGAAAACTATAATTCCATCACTAAAAATTCGTACATTCTAGATCGTATCCTACCATTAACCATTATCATCAAGAAAAAAAATCATTCATCCTTCTGGAAATAATGGTAAAATAACTCATTTTAGATAATCATAAAAAAATCCTATCATGTGTAACCACATGATCTATCTTGGTAATAACTCATCAACCCATATTAAGTGGACCATATCACAATCTCAGGGAATGTGAAATGGTTATATTGACCCACTGAAGGTTATCTCATCGACCAATATCTCAACACTAGGACAATCTATACCTTGGAAATAATCTATGGTCCCATAATGAGGCTCCTCATAACCTATACATATCCCCTCTATAGAGATTCCATTAACCATGGGAATAAAAACAATGATTATAATATCAATAATTATGAAAATTACGCAAAGTAGTTTAATTAATAAAATGGATATCCAAAATGTTTATTAGGAAAATAAATAAATAATGTGTTATTTTTATTTTAATTTATCTTAGATAAAAAAATTAAAAAGTTTTCCTCATTATATTTAATAATAAATAGTTTTTCAAATATATTTCAAAACCATTTAACATTTATAAGAATTCATACACCAACCAATGACTCCTACAAGACTTTTATAATGCATAAACACAGAACATTATTTCCAACCTAGGAAAATATTAAAACATAAATAGAAAACTCACCAAAAACATCCTTCATGGAAAACACAAAAATTAAACATAAACAATCAACGAACAACAATTCTATACTTAATAGAATGGATATTCCTTATATAGTGGAAATATCTACCAATGAATAATGTTTTTCTAATAGATGACAACATCCACCCTCTAACTAATAATAATAAATTTTCTAAAAAACCAAAAAAAATGCACTAATACATTTTCTAATTAACTAATTAAAATCACCTCAACAAAATACTTTCTGGTGGGACATAAGAACTCATGTGCAACTTTCTATACAACAATGGAAATCATGTTGTGATGAGAGTCTATATCCCTTGGTGGAAGTAATATTCTCTCAATATCACCAAATATAATAACAAATCTATAACATAAAAACCATATAAACATTAGTGTTATGTAAATATATTATAGATTAAGATCAACCAAAAATGAAAAATAATTTTCACAAAGCTTTAATAGTAACAAAACATCTGATGTCACACATGAAAACATGAAAAAGGGGATACCCATTGGAATGAAAAATTAAAAATTAAATAAAATGTAAAAATAAATGAGAGACCTAAACACAACATTTGTTCCTAATACAAACCTCCATTATGAACTATATCCAGCTACTCCAACTATATTATAATATAACTTATGACCTGAAATCTAAATATAAATTCTCTATACCCATCTGGGTGCATGTTACATGTGTGAGCAATTAATTCAGTAGAATATAACCACATGACATTTATATAAACCATTATATATATTTTATACATTTATAAATAATAAATCTATTATAAACACTTATCATGAAATCAACTAAACCACATTATCATGTACTAACCAGAAAACCATATGAAATCACTTTCATCGACCAATTATAACAAACGTTTCATCACATATTGATTACTAGACCTATAAACCCTTACTTGGGTAATGCGCCTAAAAATAATTCATGAAAACTACTACCCTCTCACATTGAGCGTGGTATCATAAAAGGTCCTCATTTTATTTCCATTCTTATATATCCACCATCTAACTTATGGTGAGGTTCTAAACCATATCTCATGCCGTGTCAATTACCACCACCATATCACTCAGGATGAGATCCCGTACTTCCACACTCTCACTCATGGTGAGTTATAATATTACATCTATTACCATGTAACATACCCACACACTCTCACTATGGGTGAGGTGTCGTACGATTCATTATATATTTTCTCACATATCCTCCCTCTCACATAGGGTACGTGGTCTTTCCATTCCTCACATCACACCCTATACAACTAACCTCTCACTCTCTGTGAGATAACATTCTATGAACCCTACACCATCATATCAAATAGGGTTGGGTCTTTTAAAAACTAAAAAACATGGTTAGATTAATATAATCATGAAATATATAAAAGATGTAGCCAATAGAATTTTTCTAAACTATCCACACACTCTTCCCCATATAGGGTATCAAAAAAATATTACCACATTCACTAACTTTTAAAAACCTATAAATAATCATATTAGATGACTATAATATAAACACAATGATCCCAAGGCATGAGTGTATCCCTAACTCACATGACAAAAGAATATGTCATACATGATCACACTGAACACTAAACCACTGTCTTAGCCCACATAGTGCATTATAGGGCCCCTCATAAAGATATAACAACATTAACTCCAAACTCTAATGTATAGACAATACCTAAATACACCATGTGGTATCCCACAAGATACTCAGTCCCCTTCTTATCTGTACTAGGCCCCAATAAACTTCATGTTATCTGTCCAATCCCATTACACATCATATCCCACTCCCTTTGGAGACCCATTTTTATGAGTTCCCAATATTGTCTTTACTTTAACAAAGTTACAATTTTCATGATCTAATTTGTGTGACTACACTCTTCCATGATCCCACTCCATCGTTATCCCCAGACCAATGTACTATCCAAGCCAACTGACACATCTCCAACAAGACACACCATTCTCATTAGTAATTTCATGGTTTGATGACTATCATCAATGCCTTCACCTCATAATGTCAAATTCCTTAAATTGATCATAACTTTCATCCAAGGTCAATTCACTATGAATAACTTATCACACTCACTAGGTCTCACTCAAATATATCCACTATTAATTCCTCAAAATATTTACTCATTGGAGTCCATTAATAATTATATAAATTCCACTCTTGGTGGAATATTTTCCAAATGTATGTTGAACCCTAACCCATGCACAATATAACTAAATATATATTAAAAGTAATATCATAATTACACCCCACCATTATTTACTCTTATAATCCAATTTGTCGAATCTAGAACTGTGTCCTAAGGAACACAAGCTTAAGTGAATACATATGCCCATATGATGAAACTGGAAAGGGACCACCTACATTTAAAAAGAAATTACTATGCCAATCCATTATCTCCTATCATTGAAAACTGAATATACCATGTTTCCCCATATTTATTATTGGGTATATAATAAATTATTTTATAAATAATTAAAATCCAATATAATTAAATTTTTTTAATTTAAACAATCATAATTGATAAAATTATACGTAGTAGTCTCCCTTACCCAAACACTTGAGAAACAAAATACAAATAGCCAATTCCATTCATTTATAAAAACATTGAAAAAAAATATTACATGACAATAAATAAAATTTTAATTCCCATCCAACTTTATGGGAACCCTATGAAAATTAAATTGCTGATGTACCTCAAAACAATGGTGAGGATCAAGAGATATTCCCCATCTTTGGACATCCAAATGCCACTACACCACGAAGCTACATCTTAATGGTCATATTTCTCAATGCCTATGTGAAAACCAATTTGAACCCTATAATAAAGTAATTATAAATTATATAATATAAGGGGATGGTACAATAGTGATGTGTATAAGATTTTCAGAAATTATTTATAAGAAACAACCCCTAAATACCTAAAATCAATGTGAAAATAGTTGTGGAAGATATGGGTAGATGGATTTCCTAATTTATCCTATGAATAACATCTAATGCAATCTGATGAGTGGAATTGGGTTTAATATAGTAAGGGACCAATTACATACTCCACCGATCTCTAAAGAAATCCCTATCTCTATCGGGTACAAATTCACTTGGTATCAGGTGCCTCGTTCCCACCAACAGTGTAATCGAAGCCTACCAGTCATCCAGTTGCCAATTTCAAGGGTCTTTCCATTTAGGTAATCCAATAAGAGCCTAAAATAGGGAACCGTATAACCCTATGGATCTATTAAACTACTACTTGTTTTATAACCATATCATCCATGTTTTGAAGCAACCCCTATATTTATAAATCCTCAAACATAAGAAGAAACACTTCTTGGATTTATCTATTCCTTAAGAAATCCAATCCTAGTCCATATTCATTAAATAACACTTCCTTTAAACCTATAAATTCAATTTTTTCTAAATCTCACAACCCTTAATAGCATAAGTAATTATAATTTTATATTATTAATTTAGTGTTTCCTAGGATTTAAATAAATTAAAGGTTATTTATGAAATTATATTTTGGATATAACATAATAAAAAATATTATATATTTTTACATATAAATTTAATTATTTTTTAGTATATATTTTATGAAATATATATATAATTACTCATTTAATCTTTTCATGGAATTTAATCGGAATAAACAAGGAAAATTATATTGGTCTTTTTTCTTACCATTTTCATTTACCCCTTGGTTCACATTAAAAAAAATTTATTTTATTATTGGGTGGGAAGGTGAAATAAGTCATAATGATATTTAGATACTTGACTCGAATTTACCTTAATAATTAAATTGTTTTCTATGAGGGGGTTCATGAAAAAAACCAAATAGTCATCATGATATTTTCCCCACTTTTATTTATATTTGTAATTGGTGTTGTATTTCATTATAAGTCAATAAAGAATTATATTTTTTATGTAAAATTTACATGTCATGCATCATATCTATAATAATGGTTATTATCCCTATAGATATAGTTAATGTGATATTTTATATTTATATTGATTTTCTTTGGAAATAACATATTATCCCCTAAATGTTTTATATGTGACAAGTAGTCAATATGATGGAACAATTCATCATATGTGTGAATTATTATGATTTTTAAGAAATATAGAGTTTTTTGTTTGAATATTTATATAGTATATTGTTATTACATTTTATCTCTATTATAAATGAGTTTTCATTATTAATATTGGTTGTGAAATTTATTTTAAATCACATGATAATTATTTTAATATTGGTTTTATGAGGTCTATTGAATGATTTTATGATTTTGTAAACTGTTGTAGGAATCAACTCCATTTTAAATTCACCAAAGAACAATAAAAGTATCATTAAAAGTCTCAAATAATGGCTAACAACTTATGTATATTTTTTCAGTCTAATTCATTAGTTAGTATATTGTTTCTAAAATATATATTGAATATTTTAAACATTTTAGACTATAATATGATATAATATTATGTAAAAATAATTATTTTAAGTGATTTTTATTATGTGATATGTTTTAAAAATATTATCATAATTCTTGATTTGAAATTTATATTTATCCTTATAAAAATTTTTATATGAATGTTTAAACAATTTTTGACGTTTTTTTGTACTTTTTAAAAATAGACTTTTATATGATAGTATAAATAACTATGTTTATTAATAAAGTCATCCCACATGGAAATTAATTTTTAGAGACATTTAGTAAGAAACCCATATGAATGTATTCTTGAAACATATTGGATTGTTTTAAAAGTTTTTTAAGGTTTGTAAGATCTGTTTTTATTAATAAAGTTTAATTAAATATTATAGTATACTAGTAGAATTATCTGATGGAATGTTATTTATATTAGTTTATGTTTAATAAAACGATTAAATGTCATTTTTTATCAATAGGGATTTTTGAATGTACTAATTTAAAATACTGTTATTGATTAAATTGATTAACACACTAATTTTTATATTGGTATTTTTGGTAATAATATGTTATTAATGAAAATATTTTTTAATGGGATTATTTGTCTTGAGAAATTAATTTTTTAAATTATTAATAAAAATATTATGATGTTATTTTGAATGTAATTTGTTTTTTTAATTTTTAATTTTGATTATTTAGATCTATTATTGTGAGTAATTTATTTAAATATTGATCATTTAAGGTGAAATATACAACATCTTGATTTGTAAAACCAATATTCTAGTTACATCTTGAATTACAATAATTTAATAACCATGTATTCAAAAATTTGACTAATTTTAACCAATAATTATGATATATATATATATATTAAAAATTATATTTTAATAGAAATTATATTTTTTTTTGGGTGATTATGACTAAATGGTTTTATTGTGAAATCTTGATAGGAACAAAGTAATTTCATATAGTATCTAATTAATCAAATAATATTGAAGGGTTAAATAGACATAAATTTATATATATTAATAAATATTACTTTCTCTATGATAGAAATGTGATGTTAATTAATTAGAGGTATTCTTCATTGTATTATTATGATCATACGAGAATATGTGCATTATTTATGAATAATATTTTTTAGTTTATTCATGACATATTTTGATTTAATTTAAAGTATCTATGTTTCTTAGGATAACATTATTATCATAAATAGTATATTATACATCATTTATTCACTATCTAATTGATATTTGATGAAATATTCAGATGTAGGTAAAATTAGAAGGTTTTAATATGATCTTCATTTTAAAGGGGGTTTTATAACATTAGATAATTGTATCTATTTGTTTATAATAAGTACGAAATTTTTTATTTGATTTGTGCAGTAGTATATAAATATAAATTTAATAAAATTTAAATATTTTGAATTTATTTTGGGGATGTTTTGATTTAATATATGATTAAATAACACATAGATATTTTATAATATTTAAGATATTATATAATTTATATAAATAGAATAAAATTATAATTATTTATTGAAAATATATCATATTGTATGAAATCATAAAAAATATTGGGAATTATTAGAATATATTCATGGTTATTTTTAAGAAATATTAATTTACTATGTGATTTTGGTATCTATTTTTTAGGCCATGTAATTATATTTTATTACATATTTATGCTAAAAGGAAAAATAATTTGTTTTATTTAGTATCATGGTTGATTATTTTGGTGGGTAATGGGTCAATTTTCTAATTATAGTCTTTGTACTCTTAAATCATGTGGTAAATCCATCAAACAATTATATTCAATACATTGAAATGAGGATTTCAATCCATTATAAAATGGATTATATATTAGAACATTTTTATTGAATCATGGGGGATTATTTATGAATAATAAATATACAAAAAACATTTATATAATATTCATAGTTTTCATTTTCTTTTAAATAGTTTTCTCTATAATCTAATAAACTAACTAGGGATACAAAATTGAGCAGTAGGTTGGAATCATTTGTTGAAAAAATTATATAATTATTTCCAAATAATAATAGGTTATGAAATCATGTAATATTGCCTTCGGTTTTTATTTAATGTTTGTAAATAGTTTACTAAAACAATTTTTATGTAGAAACTTCTCAATTATATATTGCATAGTTTCAAGGGTTGGTGGCATGGAGTGAAAAGTTTTTATTTCGAAAATAGAATTACTTAAAGAAACATGGCTTGAAAAACCATTATAATATTAGTATTTTCAATTTCAATTTTAATGATGTACTTTAAAAAGACAAAAGGTGAATTTAACATCAAACTATCATAAATTTTGATAAAGTTTTCCATTTTATACGTATATTTTCTAAATAGGTTTTTATATGAATTTCAAAAAAAAAATCTGTATATTAATTATTTATTTCTTTTCATAAAATTTTCATCCATGTTTTTTACAAAATTATAAACTAGATATGTTTAAAATAATTATTAAGAAATAAATGAATACCAAAATCTTATGATTCCATTTTAGTTGTATGTGTTTTTCGTTTGAAATTTAGTTTTTTTGATTAAGAGAGAAGGGGAACATGATTAAAAAAACCATTTAAAACAAGGTTTCATTATCAAAAATAATATATTAACATCACATGATTGGTCTATTATTAGGATAAATGTATAAAATGGCCATGATATATGACTTTTATCACAAAATTGCGAAAAAACTAATGGGGAAAAATTTTCTTTAACTGAGTGAGGTAACTGTGTTTATTATGGAATATTATTTGATTCTAAATTTTAAACCCCAGTTAAACTTTATTATGTATCATTACCATCCAAAATTGATGTTGAATGATTATAGGTATTCATTAGAGAAAATATGATTCTTCTTCAATAAAGAACAAAAAATTTCTCATTGATGATTATTTTAATCAATTATACAGTTTTAATGATTTTCTAGTTCTTGAATCTCTCTTTTTCTCTCATGTGATTTTATGATCTTTCAAAAATCCTTACCTAGAAATAATGGATTTTGAATATTTTTAATATGATTTGTTAACCATCATTAGCATGAACGGTTCAGGCTGAGGCTGAATGCCCAGTCCCGTCAAAATTTATTTAAGAAAAAAATGCAGTACAAAGTACAAAGCTAAGAAAATTAAATTACCCCCAACAACACAACCAATCAAAAGATATAAAAATCTCCAGCATCACCATACTCCAATACATCTGGATCTGCCAACTCCGACTCAGAATGTGAAGCATAGTGACTGAGCATATTGATATACTGCTCCCTAGAATGTAAATCTCTTTCAAAAAAATACTTCCTGGTCATTGATTTACTCTTTCTATTCATTACATTTATTTCTTTCCCTTTTTATTTTTTGGCAGAGGACCTAGTAGATTCAATCTTTGGCATGTTGGAGTAGTCTCTCCTTGGCTTCTTCTTAGTTGAAGTAGTTAGTGCCCCGATGCTTACATTCCCATTTTATCCATGCATATTGTCACCATCACCGTCTTAGGATCCTTTCTTTTCCCCTCAAACAATGTCACCATAAGAGACTTGACAGACATCCCCATCATTTTCTTTACCTCCACTAGAGACATTTCCCCAATTTAAAGTAGTTTCCATCGACCCCATGGAGCAGAAATTTCCTTCATCCTTTAATGTTGAGGCCATAAAATATTTCCTATTGATGTCAATTGGGTTCAAACACTAATTTTTCATTTTTCTCCCTTCAGATTTTAATTCCTCATCCACTGAAACCTCCATAGGCATTAGTTGATCTGATTCCATGTGGGTGGACTCATCCTCCATCAATTTTCCCACCATCCTGCCTGGCCCAGAATCTATTTGTAGTGGGTCATACCAAGCACCTTCCACATCTCATGTACCAGCTTGAAGTTCATTCGCTCCTTCCAGCATGGAAAATTGATTCATAGAGAAAAAATATGATCCAAAATTTACTATAAATGAATCAGAAGCCTCTACACCTCCTGATATCCCATGTCTGCGGCCCATGAATTGATGATGTTTACACGTGTCATCAGAATCAACATAGTGATTACTCTACACTGTAACACCATCATACACCTGCACCATTGACCCTGGTTCTCCAGAACAAGAGCTAAGACCTGGATCATTCCTTAACCGATGAAAAATTGTTGCAATAGAAGGCGCTCACTTCTCTAGAGAAACAATCTTCATATCTCCCAATGAACCTCTATTACCAGGTCTAGCAGGGACAAACATAAAGTGTGGGTCATCTTTAACCCTCATTAATCATGTTTAGGATTCGATATATTTTCTTACATCATTTTATCTTGAGTCTTGTAATTTATAGATTTTTGGAAATGGAATTATTAGGTGTGTGGAATTATATTATTTAATGAATTGGATAATTTTTTTATGTCATACATTTATTATGGTTTATTGAAAACTAAAATATGTCCAGTCGTATGAAATTATGGGTATATATAAAATATTTTTTTAGAATATATGGATTTAAAATGGAATTAGTGGGTTTTATAACCATTAATGTTATGAAATGAAATTATATATTTTATTTTACTGGGTTCAATTAAATGTATAAATAAAAATTGATACTTTAAAAAATGTTTTTATTTTTTGAAATGAAAATGGAGTTTTTCTTGGATATTTTATTGGATTTTATGGAGATTGGGTTGAATTGAAATTTTCAAATTTCATGAAAAAATGATTTTCGATAGTTAAAATAAAAAATTTGATTGATTGAAAAATGTGATTAGATAAAGGGGATAAGAAATTTTTTAATAAGAATGTTCATGGGATTAAAATTATTTTATTTAGGCCCTATATTGGAATGCATTATGTTTTATCCAAAGGGATGAGTTGCTAAGATTTATTGTATTGAGATGAGAAATAGTTAGAAATATAGTAGTTTAATAGAAAAACTAAACATGTTGGGAGTTTTGGGTATATTAACTTTTATTTATATCGTATTAATTAATGTTTGTGTTAGAAATAAAATAAAATAAGAATTTTTTATTAAGTAAGTCCGTCATTCATTATCACATTTATTTTTTTGGTAAATATGGTGTTTCTTCTAAAATCTAGAAAATATAGATTTTCATTTAAATTGTAGAAAAATATTATTTTCTAGGATGTTTGTTTTCATTGGGTAATCATGTTTTTGACGATTACCTGGATATAGTTATTGGATTTAATATTTTTTTTGAAAATAGTGGAATTTTTTATAAAATAATTTTATAGTTTTAGAAATTTTTATATAAATTTATATTTTGGCTTAAAATTTTATTTTTATTTATCATTATTTATTAAAGATTTATAATTAAATTACTCATGCATGGATGTATATTAAAGTCATTTGGATGGCCAAATATTTTTATATGCACCTCCATATGTCCACTTCTAGTTTTACATTATTTGATGTGATGAATCCAATAAGAAATCATTATTTTGATGAAAGTTTGTGTGATAGGTTCATGTATTAGTTATGTAAAATGATATATTTGGTTATATTTTTATTATTTCCATATTGATGACACAATATGTTTCATCTATTTTGTTTAGTATATTGGAAATTCTAGGTTTTTTAAACATAATTTTTATTACTATTTAATACTAGTCTAAATTTAATTATTTGAAATAAGTTGTATAAGAGTAGGTATAGTTATAGTTTTATTAATATGGGTGAATAATTCCGCATAGATTCCTTTATCACTTTTGACTTCATTGATAGCTCTAGAAACAAAAGGGATATGAACGCGTCAATGTGGCTTTCAGTATTCATTATTTAGATTCTAGATCCTATGTCAGGGTAATATATCATTTATGTATAAGATGTTTTTAGAATATATAGTGGTGAAAATTAACAAAACAACTCAATATTATGTTGTAAAAAATGGACAAAACAATACATTTTTTATTTTTGGAAAATAACCAAGATACGAAAAGAAAATAATATTGTTCTACCAGGTGAATAGGTTATGTTCTAAATCTAGGATAATAATTTTGTTATTGAAAAATATTATGGAATTTTTATCAATGAAAAATAATGAAATAATGAAATCAAAAAATATAACCTCAATTCCATTTCACCAATGTGTCGATCTCATCTTTATCATGATCTCCATAATCCTATAAAATATTCAAGGGATTGACTTTATATATAAATTTATATTTATATTTATAAATCTATATATTCTAAGGAATCTCTTTATGACATAACAACTGTATGAAAAAAGTTTTATTCTATCATTTAGTTTGTGGACAACTCCATATGAGTAATTATTTTATTCTAAGCACTCTGAATTTATTTTTTGGGTTTTTTGAAAAAATAACCATCATGATGATTTCATTAACTTCTCCTCCTCATAAACTACTGTTTATGTCAGTATTTGTAAAAATAAAATCCTTTCCAATATCATTTTTGAGAAGTGTGATGTGGTTGGATGATATCTTCTTTGGGATGAAATATCCTTTCGTTATCTAGGATTTATTCCTTTTATAATAGGATGTGACATTTCCATTATTTATAATAATTTTGAGCAAACATATTTCTACAATTTCTCTATGAGGTTTATTTATTATTTTAATATCTTATTCACATATAATCAACAAATAGACCTATGTTAAGATGGTAATACCTATACATAGAGAAAAACTATTTAGCAGAAAATAAGGAAATACCTTGGAAATATCATCCTAGAGCATGATTATTTTTATACACTATTGATTTCAATATATGTGGTCGTTTGGTAAATTATTATTTCTCTTAATTTTTTAAAGGTATAAAAAACGGGGATGTTTTATAAGGGAAAATTCATAAACTCAGTGATCAATTTAATTCCCTAGAACTTTCAAAAAATCATTAATAATTTTATCATGTATATTCCAAAATTCAATGAAATCCTTGTATCTACAAAGATCCTACATCTAGAAAGTTGTATAGGTCTTGATAGTATCCCTGACTCATTGTTTGTAGTTGTTTGGAACTTTTTACAAAAGGATTTTGTTAAGGTTATTCAAGACTATTATAGATGTTTCTAAATACCTAAATATCCTATGTTAGTTACCTCATTCATATACTATAGGTTAAACAACCAATATTTCTTGACTATTTACATATTATTAGAATTATAAACATTAAGTACAATGTACTTAAAATTATCATTAATGGTAGACTTATATATCTTTTCTTTAACCTCATCATTTTTGAAAAACACTACCTTTTCATGGGAAGAGATATACAATGATCCATTCATCTCACTAATGACAAACAAGATTGTATTTATAAGAAATGTCATGGAATAAATATTATGGTTATGGTTGATATTTATAAATAATATGAATAAAATAGTAGAACTATATTTTCAAAGAGTTGAATTGGTGTGAATTTTTCAATGGTATTGTGACATGATCTTTTACTTCCACTCCTTACCTCTATTCTCTAAATGAGTATGATATTTTTATTATTTAAATGCATTCATGCTTTATAGTATTGAAAAATATTTTCACCAAGCATCTTCATCATAATTTAATATACATATAGTATGCATATCAACCAAACAGTGATGGTAGGGACCCTGTGTCCTTTTAGAGGTTGGTATGGAAACTATAGAATACATTAAAATTTATTTAATTTAGATATGTCATTATTCATTAATGTCTACAAGATATCCATAAAATAATTAAATGAGATCATAAAGAGAAAAAAATGATGGAGTGTTTAACATGTTGAATCAAATAAAAAAATATTTGTATTTCAGGGTCGTGCTCTGATAGGAGAACCCAACATTTGGAAAAATTGATTAGATTTTACAAGGGGATCATTTTCATGTTGTTCTTGGATGAGCCACAAAAGAATGTGATGATATAGACACATAATTAATATGCGAAATTTGATAATATAAAATGGTTTATGCACAATTAGACAAAACATTTACTATCATTTGATTTCTAAATGACATTAATAAATATTTTACTAATGTTAATTAACATACACACCCACCCAGTTACTATATTTCCAGAAATATTTCCAAGGATCACCCAAAATATACCATATTGTTTTTTTGGTATCTTCACTAAGAGTTTTAAAGTGACTATGAATATTTGAAAATATTATCATTAGTGGTTGTATAAGAATGGATCAATGATATAGAATTGAAGGGTACAATATTTGTCATGATGGATAAAATATTATTGGATATCATTAATGTCCAACCACTGTGGGGTCATTATATCCTGAATAATTGATTTTTTTTATTCTTCAAACAATGATAAATCAATGAATTCTACCTTTTAAAATTTCTTGATGAAATTACCATAGAAAATTAATTGACTATTAATATTATGATGGGCGTGATAATGATTTTTGAAAATAAAACTAGGAATGACCTTCCAACTACTTCTTAGGATTCCAAAAATATTATATTAATTAAACAATTGATGTACACAATTATAAAATCACATATTTTAGAATATATTTACCACTTAAATACATTAAAAATGATTTATATCATTCATTATAAACAACCTATAAATAAATATACCATGATATAATGTTTGAAAAGTTATTATTAAATACAATTTTTATGACATTGAAATTTTAATAAATGGAAGGAATATGAATAAATAAATTATTAAAAATATTTATCAATTTTAACATAATAAAAATTATTTATTTATAATTAATAACAAATTATTATAATGTTAATAATAAGAATAAAATCATATCCGACCTATATTTTCATGAGTTGTATTTCTTACTTATTATTCATTTTTATCTAAAAAAATATATTTATCACTCATGATCAAGATTTAAATTAATTTATAATATTTATAAATAAATAAAAATAAATTATAAATTGAAAACTAATTTGTCATAAATTATGATAATATCATTTTAAGGTAAAAATATATATTTTTCAGGAATTTTTTTTGTGGAATGTAATTTTTCATTATAATTTAAATTCATCACTATTAGTGAATTAATTTATTTAAATTTAAGGATAAAATATTCAATAACAAATATAAACATTTATATAATGGTTTTAACTTTTAAATTGACGAGAATAAAATCATTTTTATTTTTATAAAGTCATTTTTGATAAAACAGATTTTCCTGTATATTTTCACGAATATAAGAATTATTTTATTTCACTTATAATAATTTAATATAGATAAATTTATTTCATATTTGTAATAATAACAATTATTAAAATTAGTAAATAATTTTATCTTATTGTTCATCCATAATGTGTCGATTCCATGGTAAAATCTAGTTACCATTGTAATGATTAATCTGATAAAAAGAGGGGTCAACCTATGAGATAAGGTTTAATGTGAAATTTAAAACACTATTAAATATAATGGGATGATTTTATTTTTATCATAAAATTATTATATTTTAAAATATGAAAATTTTGATCCACTTCACTTCATTAAGACATATATTATATAATAATTTTTCAAGTATTTACATGTGTTCCACCCACCATACTATCACAATGACAACCTCTCTGTTCACATAAAAAAATAATAAACCATTTAATTATGCCAAGTTATATCAAAATACCCTACCAATATCATTATATATAATATTAATGTTCAAATATTAACAAAACTCCTATATAATAATCTTTAATGTGCTTTTCAATGTAAGAAACCCCTAGAAGTTGTAATTTCCTTTACAAACCTATTTTGAGTTCCATTCTTCCTTACCCACTTATATGTTCTATAACTATATTAATATGATTAAATATATATATTTACTTCATTTAAATGTTGTTATTCTAATTTTATATCCATCTTATATATCCTTTATATCTAATGAAAAATGAAAACATCACACATGTGTAGGTACAAACAACAATCTCTATAAAGCGATGTGTATTATTTTTCATCAACATCCCCATGGGATGGTTATATAATGGAGTTAATGGATGTATATGATTTTATAGATTAATTATGGATTTATAATGGCTATTTATTATTAAAAGTTCTTTCATTCACCCATTAATAATGGGAAATATCACACAGACGTATATACAGACTACCAACTCCATGAACTATTGAAATTAATATTATATATCCACAATATATGAATTTTAATGTAAGTTTATGTAATGAATAAATATGATATAAATGAAATTATTATGATTCTTGAGATTATAAAACCATGTTAAAGGTTCATGGACTAGATTAACCAAACAAAAAAAGGCCTGGGTAATGTAAAAGTTAGCAATGGAAATATATATTTTGAAGAAGAATTGATAATAAATGGGTAATTGAAAATTATAAGGTAATAATTTATAACAAGATATATGTTTATATGGTTCTTTAATCAATTTATAATAAATATATATTTATTGTAGTGGATGTTCTAACACGTAAAAAGAAATAATTAATTGAGGTAATGGTTTATGTTAAAATTTTAATTCATTTTGTGATTGTTTTGGATAAATTTAAATTGAAGGAAATTATTTTATACATACATTTTAAGACACATATATTTTCATATCGATGGGTAATTTGTGGTTATTTCTTGTTTTATTAAATTTTAATCTCTTTGGCAGATAAAATTATTGAGAATTGTCTTAGAAAATCAATCCATATTTCTTTTTTTGATCAGAAATCATTCCCCACCATATAAATGTTCTTAAAAATGATTATGGATGTTTTTAATTTATAAATAAGTAATAATGAATTTTTTTGATAAATTTTCATTTTTTTAAAAATTAATTAATTTAATAATTTAATTGTTTTTCTATATGACTCCCTTTTGTCCTTTTATAAATTTTTAATAGAATTTTTACTTTTAACTTATACAAATTTAAAGGATTTTATTTACAATATTCATTTTCTCACCATTAATATTACATTAAATTTTTCTATGATTTTCCATGAAAGAATACATTTCTTTTATTTTTTTATTTTTAGTTCTAAAATTCTCCAAAATAAAATGTATTTTAGGTTTTCAATTCATATTTATAGTTTTTTTATTAATTATATTTCTCATATATTTCAATATTCATTAAATATTTATATTCATAACTAGGGATACGATATTTATATACCATAACCATAATTTTGTTGATGGAATAAAATAATTATGATTTATGTATGATTAATTTAATCATGTTAAATTCCCAAAAGTTAATTACATTATAATGATATATTTATGAAACATTTTTCTTGTCTATTTATTATACTATAGAGAATCTTTTTATGATATTATGGAACACTCATGCGTTTTATTAATTATATGATGGATCGTAATATAATTATACATCCCTTTGATTCATTACATAAATATTGATATCTCATGAGATAATATTAACATTAATGGGGACTGATATTAGTTTTTAAGGGGCCATGTCTACAATGAAAGTTTTCAGTGTGACCATTGAATAATGAAATAATGTTAAATTGGAGTAAACCTAATCAACTACGCGAATTCTTCAACTATTATATTCTTTATAGTGATCCTTGAATAAGGAAATTATTTTTATGCTTATGTTTATTCTACAAACATATGTTTATGATTATGTTATTTTTTTATTGATCACGACTGATTATTAATGATTCCACATATTATTGAATTATGTATTGTATTATAATAAAACCTTATTCTATAGACCATGCTTAATGATCATTCACTAATTGGGTTTAACTTTCATATGTTATGATCATGTCATCATACAATTTATCTTATCATATTCACACTGATGATCATTGATGGTTATCTTAAATATTTTTCCAAATTTATTATTTAAGATCACCGTTTTTTATGTTTCCATTTATCTAGGTTACGATGAAAGGATTTAAATTGGGTATTTCAGGTAAGTGTACTATTTTGATAAGAAATTTGGCAGAGATGATGAATATATTTAATGAAATAAATTAATTATGTATATAGAAACCAAAAACACTAAACCTTTACAATATAGTGGTATGTAATATTTTTATATGTGTTGGACATTCATCTTAAATGATGTAATTTTTATCTATGTAATTCTCAGGTATACTCTATTGGTATTAGAGAAGAGTGAAGTAATTATTGAATACTATTTTTTGAATACTCTAGTAAAATTTTTGGGATATGTTTATATATTGGATAACATCATTATATCTTCCAAAGATAACTATTGTGCATTTCTCGAGTAAAGATATAATTATATAGACATAAAAAAATTGATGCAGGGTAAAATAAAAATGTACATATGGGTGATAACCATGAAACAGATGGATTTGTTGCAACTCCCAGACCCTAGTTAACCAGAGTTAGTGCATTATTACATAACACTGGCATGATACAAGGAATCATGTACTATAAGACCAATCAGTTTAGTATCCTTGGAAATACTAGATACATTCACAAGTTTTACATTATATCATGATATAAAACATCAAAAACATTTTGTCTTCTTTTGAACACACTTATATCATTATTCTATCCCTATAGGTCAACTATAAAATAAATCTTCAAATCCTGGGAAAAATAAAACTTAGAAGGGGGTGAGCTCGGATGCTCAGTAGGGATAACAATATAGCAGAAACTTTCCTAAATAAGCATAAACATTTAAGGAAATGTATAAGACAAAAACAAAATCCATATAAACATAAACATCAGAATAATATGGAAAATATAAAATCAAATAATTCCATTTACTTATTCACATGGATATTCTACTAGTCGAATAATCACATGGAATATCTATAGTCACTTTCATTATGACGGAATGCATAATGCCAGACTTCATAACCACATAGTCAAGTCCATGTGCCAAGACTACAAGTACGATTCTATCAGGGCCTTGTTTAAAGACACTAGTTTGTCTCATGAAACCTATCGATGCATCAAGGAGCTATAGCAGGCTCTAACCAACAATTAATATGTCTAAATAAATCCTCATATGAAAATGTTTAAACATTATATAATCATTTGTATTAAAACTTGTATATGAAATGTCAATACTTTTTCCAGAAACCATCAACGGTGTAAAACATAACACATCCATAGTCAAACATATCATAAAAACATCAATAATGTTTGGAAGATCTGCAATATAATAAATCAACTTTAAACATGTTTGAAATTCATCAAAGGTTATTAACATAGTTGAAATGAAAATTATTTGAAATAGATACCTCTTTCTCTTTTGATATCATTTAAAAGTCACATAATTATAAATGAAAAAATTCATTTTTAAAATATTCTTATAATATTGTATGGGAATCTTAAATGATGATATAGTGGTCGAAAATATCTACACTTGCGGTATGAGTTAAAAAAAGACATTCATACCTTAATTTTGTCAAAAAGGTCATAATGTACCTTGTTTTTGGAAAAGGACGGACAGATTCATGTCAAACTATTTTATAAAAAGTAAAACATGGGTATAAATTACATTAACCCATAGTTTAGTAAAGTTTAAAAATGTTTTGAAATACATTTTTATGAAACCTGGATGTGGATGATAAAGTGGTCACAGTAGATGCTTATGAAAAAACAACCTCATGTAATAAAGGGATTGTGAAATTAACCATTAACTTTTAGTTTTACATTTTTGATAGCATGTTAACCTCTAATATAATAGTTTAATAATTTTAATTAATTTATATAAGAACCATATACATATATATTATATCATATATGATCATTTTATATTTCTTTATTAATAATATTTTAGTTGTATCATCGTTTTGGGTGTTAAATGATTCGTCTTCCTTTACATGCTTAGTTACGTAAGCCATGTTTGTTATGAATTTGATGAATTTGATTGGTATATAGAATAATATTATGTCCATAAATATTATTTTGAATCATAAAATGAAAATTATTCTTGAATTTTTAAGATGGGGAATGAATCTCAATGTGTTCATGGAGACAGAAATCTGTACGTACGCATGATCCACTATATCATTATATTGATGGTGAAACTATATGTAAATTGATGGTATATAATATATAATTAATATTTACATTTTAGATTTATTATTTACATTAGTTATACTCATTATTATACCTATCAAAATAATGATTTATTTGAATAAAAAACTACCCCATGACGTGGAGACGGTAAGCCGTACGTACCCACGTATTGTGACATTGTCATTTATAGGATGGATAGAATAATGAATATGGTTGTACCATAATTATAATAACACCAAAATATTTAGAAGGTACTGGATTTATTATTTTGGTATGGAAACAAAAATGAAATAGGAAGTGGAAGAAGAAAGGAACTTGAAAGAGGGTGGTAAAATTATTACCTCTACTTCGGGTGTTTCCATTGGAGTTGATCAAAAGGGATCCTTAGGTTAGATTTTTTATTCAAGGAAGGCCTATAGGTTGAAGTGATGTATGTTTAGAGGATTATTGGTACAAGGGTTGGAAAAGACAAAAGGATTTGGAGGTTTGAAATTACGAGAAGGGGATGTGTCGTTTTATAAGAGAGGCGGGGGTCACTTTAGGAAAAGTTTGAAATATTATTTTATAATAAAATCATATTCGGTTTCTAATGGATCCAAAATTAATTATTTCTACGATAAAGTGGGTATGGATCAAAAAACATTCAACCAATAGGTTTTAGACATGTTTAGTTCATCCTAATAATCTTATCCTTTATATTTAACACATTGTTAAATAGTTTGACATTTACCATGTCTCTTTGTATTTTTATATTATATGGTTAATAAACATAATATAACAACCCAGGAGAACCCCATGTGATTCATCATTATTATATATAACTTTATCTATGTCTTTTTACTGAACTATAGATTTTTAGGAATATTATTTCAATCAATAATATATAATTTGGTTTAAAAACACAATTATGTCAATTTTGACAATATTTATTATTCGGTTTTTTTTGAAATCTATAACAACATATATCACTTAGTATAAAGTTTATTTAAAAACCCCTATCATGTCATATTAACCTATAAAATTAGTGGAATTTAAGTGAAGTATTAATTTATATTTGTATGGATATCTATAATATAAATTATTTTAATATTTCTTTAATAAGGTAAATACAACATCATCACTGGGTCATAAATAAATTAAATTATATAATGTCTAAAAATAATAAATAAAATACCATTATGTAGGAAATCTTTTTATCATTGTTATTAATACTTATAGTTGAATTTATATAGTGTGTAACACAATATTAAAAATTGTTTAGTTATTAAACATTGAATTTAACTCTTTTAACACTTCATTAAATAAAATAATAATAAATGTCCAAATATAATCCATGTGTACCAAAAAGTATCATATTTAATTCCTAAGGTTCTTTTTGGTAGAATTATGTTTTATGAAAATTTGAAAATTCTCCTAAGAGGTGCCTAAAAGATGGTAAAAAATTTCCATAAAATTTTTGTATATATAAACTTATTATAAAATGACTCCAATGAATTAAATTAAACATATATAGTGATTATTTATATATATTGGCCTAAAATAAATTTAAATAAAATAAATAATAATTTTAATAAAAAGTCATTTTAAAAAAAACTTAGTGTTTTCACTATTCATCAAAAATTGAATGTTTTCAGAAAAATACCAAAATCTCACCCTATACTAATTTCAATATTCTGAATCCAAAAATTATATCTATTTTTAATGATAAAATTTATAAAATTTAAAAAATTGGATATTTATATGCATAACGGCTAGTTTGATTAGTTTGAGTGTGTTTGAACTCGAAGTTGCGTACAACACAAGATATTGTATTATTAAAAGGAAAACGTACCATGGAATTTTGGGGTGTTACATTATTTTCTCATTAAAATAATTTCATCCTCAATATTTCTAGATTATTAGAGCATAAAAATATTTGGGTGGTTCTTCATCATAAGTTCTTCTCGTTCCCATGTTTCCTCTTCCATCTTGTGGTTTCTCCATAGAACATTCACCAGACGAGTTGTCTGGATTCTCAGAACTTGTTCTATGGTACAAAGAATCATGATGGGCTCATAAAAATATGACCTATTTGGTTCTAGTTCAATTTCCTCATAAGTGAGTACATGCGTTGGGTCAGAAATTTATTTTCTCAATAGTGATACATTGAGCACATCATGTACTTTTAAGAGACATGGAGTAATTTCCAAACGATATGCTACAACTCTAATTCGTTCTCGAATTTCAAAAGGTCTGATGTAATTTGGACTCAATTTAACCGTCATACCGAAACATATAAAACCCTTTCATGAAGATACCTTCAAGATAAAATTGTCTCCTAATTGAAATTCCAAATCCTTCCTTCGGTTATCGGCATAACTCTGTTGCCTACATTGGGCTGCTTTGATGTGGGTTTCGATAAACATTAACTTTTCCATAGTTTTCTCAACATGGTCTGGGCCTACATGTTTTATTTCACCAACATCATCCCAACAGGTTGGTGTGCAACATCTCTTGCCATATAATGCTTCATATGGTGCCATCTGAATACTTGAATAGAAGCTATTGTTAAAGGAAAATTCAATCGGAGGTAAATATTGATCACACATACCTTGAATGTCAAGTGATCAAGACATCAACATGTCTTCTGGTTTGAATAGTTTGTTCAATTTGTCCATCAGTTTGTGGGTGGTAGGCAGTGCTCAAATGATGTTCATTATTAAGGGCCTTCTGAAGAATTTTCTAGAATCTGGATGTAAAAGATGGATCACGATATGAAACAATTGATAGGGGTACTCCACGATGTCTTACAACTTCATTAATATATAGTCGTTCCAAATTTTCAAATGGTAAATGTTCTCTTATATCATGAAAA
Organism: Viscum album; assembly: GCA_963277665.1. Lineage (NCBI taxonomy): Eukaryota > Viridiplantae > Streptophyta > Magnoliopsida > Santalales > Viscaceae > Viscum > Viscum album. The sequence goes on along the minus strand of OY728153.1, from coordinate 1,347,591,040 downwards.
TGTAGTTATTTGGTAAGACGATCAACAATGACCCATATTGCATCATTCCTTCTACGAGTCTTTGGTAGCCCCATGACAAAGTCCATTGTAATATTATCCAATTTCCACTCTAGTATGGGAAGATGTTGGTTGAATTTTCCAGGTTCTTCCTTACATAATTCACTTGTTGAAAAACCATATATTTGGCACAAAATCAGAAATATCCCTCTTCATGTTCTCCCACAAAAAATGTTCATTCAAATATATATACTTCTTGGTGCTCCTAGGGTGTATAGAGAAATTGGAGATATGAGAATCATTCAACAATTCCCTTTTTGGATGTGGTATATAAGGAACACAAATTGTATTCCCAAATTTTAAAATTCCATCATCATATACGAAGTCACTCAATCTCCCATCACTTATCGCTTTAATCTTCTTTTGAGACTCCTCATCAATAATCTAAGAAATTTTTTTCTTTTCTAGTAAATATTGTTTTGTAATCATTTGAAAATGTATTGATGTTTCACCTTCCATGATTATTCCCGTATCAATCCTTACCAGATCTATAAAAATTAGATCCCTTTCAACTCACATCTTATTCAAAACTCCATGATCCATACTGGTCAATGAATCTACCACCTTATTTTCCTTCACTAGGTGGTACTGTATAGTGAAATAATAATTAAAGAGTAGTTGAAGACATTTTATTTTCCTCATGTTGAATTCTTTATGTGAGAAAATATACATCATAATATTGTGATCAGTATAAATCTCACATTTTTCAACATAGAGATAGTGTCTCCATATTTTCGGAGCATATATTACAACTGTTAACTCAAGATAATTAGTAGGATAGTTTTTCTCATGAAATTTTAGCAGTGGTGATGTATAAGTGATAATTCTATCATTATGGATAAGAACAATACCAATTCCTTTCTCTGAAGCATCACTATAAATAACCAACCCATCGTTCCTTGATAGCAGAGTAAAGATAAAAGAATTGACTAATCTTCTCTTCATTTCATCAAAAAATTATTCAAAATCTTTTTCCCAAACAAATTAAAACCCGTTACGTGTGAGATTATTTAATGGGTTATCCAGATAAGAAAAACTATTGACGAAGAGTTTATAATAACCTGCTAAACCAATAAAACCGCTTACCTCAGTTATACTCATCGATACTGGACATTATTGGATTGCCTTGGTCATTGAAGGGTCAAAAAAATATGCAATATCTAGAGACAATATGGTTATGAAACGAAATATCCTAAATATATAATTCGCACTTGCTAAACGTCTCATATAATTTCTTTCTTCTTAGAGTCTTTAGAATAGTGTGCATGTGATTTTCATGATCTTTGTAGCTTATTGGATATACCAAGATATCATTAATAAATACAACTACAAATTCATCACAATATTCCTTAAAAACTCTATTCATTACATATATGATTACAGAGGGTTCGTTAGTCCATCCAAAATACATTACTGTAAACTCATAATACCCATACCTTTTTCAAAATGCTATTTTCATAATTTTTTCATTCTTCACACACAACTGATGGTATCCAGATCAAAGGTTAATCATTAAAAAATATTAAGCTCCATGATTTTGATCAAATAAATCATTAATAAGAGGTATGTGGTACTTATTATTTATTGTTATAATATTGATCTTCCGGTAGTCAATGCACAATCTCATTGATCTGTCTTTCTTCATAAAAATTGATAGGGGATCCCCGTAGAGAAACATTAGGGAGAATAAATCCATTATTACTCAATTTCTCTAGTTATTTCATTAGTTACACTAATTTCACAGTGGCCGTTTTATAAGGGGTCTTCTATATGGGATTTGAACTAGGATTTGAATTAATGGAAAACTCAATTTCTCATTCTGAAGGATGTCCAAGTAAATCCTCTAAAAACATGTCGATATATTATTGTACAATAGGTACGTCCTCTATTCAAACATTATTTCCTTCAAGCATAGTTATTTCATTCTATTCTTCCACAATATTTAATATATTGGAGATATTGTGGGTATATCTAGATAAGAATAAGGTGGTGACATTTTTTCTCTAAAGAAAAGGTACTCCTTATCATCATCACAAATTATAATCCCATTATTCTTCCAATATATTTTCACATCATGGTCTAAAATCCAATCCATTTGGAGATTATATAAAATTCAATCAAGGGTATAACGATGACATCAGCATATAAAGATCATTTATATGCCCTAATGGGAATTGAATCACCAAACATTGTTTTGATGATGCTTCTCTTATGTGTTTTAACTAAAAAATTCCTCATAAAATGAAATTTAACATATCAAATTTTATTAGAAAATTGGGAAGATATGAAACAATGTGATGATCCAGAATCAAATGAATCATTGGCTAAACTAGAGAAAACCATTAAATAAACTTCCACCACGTCTTTCAGAACATCAACCATAGTAGTAGTGATCGCATAAGAATGGAATTTCTCCCTTGACTTTTTCTGACGTATGTTCCCTTGGAGCTTAGTATATTAATTATCATAATGCCCCTTTTCTCTACAATTTTATCATTAAACATTTACAACCTCTTTCATCCCCTTGCAATCACGAGCATGGTGGCCTTTTTAAACACACATATGATAGACTTCCATTCCTATTAGGAAAGTACCAGTGTGTTTCATTCCACATTTACCATAGGATGGATATTCATCATTTCACTTATTACCCTTATTTATATTTTTAGAGTGATCAGTAGATCACTTATTCTCTTTCTTTTCTTTTAAGTCACAAAACATAGAGAATTACATTTATGTCTTGATAGCACATGAGACAATATCTTCATACGATGAGAAGGATTGTGAATATAATGATCGGTGGGGAAATGGTTTTATCCCATCAATGAATAGATAAATATTACTCCTTGGGTTACATATATAATCTACTACATTCCTTTCTAACCTTGTAATGTTACCCTCATACTTTGTGACATTCTCATCCTCCTATTTCTACAAACTCAGAAATTATCTTTCCATATCTACTCGATGGTCACGAGGAAAGAATTTTTCTATAAAAATCTATTTAAACACCCTCAATTAAAATTAAAATACTTTTTCATCTTCCTTTTTTCTTTGGATCAATGACCACCATTTATCTTCATCTCTCATGAGGCGATAAACTCACATGACTACTTTTTCATTTTTGCTACTCCCCGAAGCATTAAATATTATCTCTATGGAATTTATACATTTCTCAAATACTAATGGATTTTTACTCCCACTGAATATTGGTGGTTGTTTCCTCATGATGTGGTCAAACATTGATCCTTCGTTTTGTGGATCATGGTTCTCCATAAGGATAAGGTTATTTTTAATAACCTGAGTGAGTTGTCCCAGTATGGTGATATGATTATCATGACCACAAGCATCACCAACTACACTATAATTTTCTTTAGTATGAGGTAAATATCTACATTGATTAGGTTAATTTATATGGTTTCATTACATCCAATAGGCACCATTTATAAAAATGGCATACACTAGATTAGTTAATGAATCGAAATACATAATTCCAAACTTTTAAATACTTAACATCTATTGAACACTTTACGGATATAATCCATAATCATAAAAAACATTTCATTGAGGAGGTATATAATTATAAATACTTTAAAATGGTTTGTAATCAAAATGTGAATTATCCTAAGCATATCCCCCATGAGAGTTGTAACCAATAGTGCAGCAAGGCACAATGTCGTGCACTAGTTCCCTTTCCAGTCTATCTCAAAGCAGTGTTTTAAGGTTTTACCCCACTGTACATCTTTTACAGAGAAGCCTCTACCTACTCATATCCAGATAGGGATGTATTCCATGGAAAAATGGAAAAATATCTAAATTCCCAAAATTCTATGAAGTTATTCTATAATAATACTCAAAGTATATCTTAGGGTAATGTTCTCTAATAAGATGTTTTCTAAATCTAGATTCCATGGTATGTACTAAACATTATCTAATTCTAATAGTAACGTCTCGACCCCAGTTACCTAGAGTCGGAGCATTATTACATAACATTGGAATGTCACAAGGAACCATGTCCTGAATGACTGATTTGTTTAGTATCCATGGAAATACTAGATACATTCATAAGTTTTACATTACATCATGAAAGAAATCATCAATAAAATTTTGTCCCCTTTTAAACATACTTATATACTTAGCCTATCCCAGAAGGTCAAGCATAAAATAATTCTTCAGCTTATGGGAAAAATAAACCAAGAAAGGGGTGAGATCAGATGCTCAGTAAGCATAACAATATAATAGAAACCTTTATAAATAGGTTAAAACATTCAAGGAAATGTATAAGACTAAAACAAACGTCTTTTAAACATAAAAATTAGAAAAATATGGAAAAGATAAAATCAAATAATTCTATTTACTTATTCTCATGGACACTCTACTAGTCTAATAATCACATGCAATATCAGAAGCCACTTTCATAATGATGGAATGAAAACGTTTTAAACATAAAATAAAAGTTTTTATTAAAACAGGCATACTAAACACCAATACTTTATTCATAAAACATGAATGGTGTAAAAATAGCACATCCAATTTCAAACATATCAGAAGACCATAAATACAATTTGAATGATTTGTATCATAATGAATCAACTTAAAACATGTTTAAAATCCATTAATGGATGTTTCTATATATAAAATGAATACTGTTTAATATAAATACATCTTTCTATATGTAAATCCTTTAAAAGTCAAATAATTATAAAAGAAACCATTTATTTTGAAAATATTCTTAAAATATTGTATGGGAAGCTTCGACGATTATATAATGGTGGAAAATATCCACACCCAGCGTATAAGTAAGAAAAATTCATTCTTACCTTAATTTTGTTGAAAATGACATAACATACCTTGTTTAGAATACAACGGTATGGTTCTATTCAAAACATTTTATAAAAAGTCAAACAATGGTATAAATGACTTCAACCCATAGAATATTATATATTAAAAATGTTTTCAAAAATATTTTTAAGAAACATGGATGTGGATGATAAAGAGGTCCCAGTAAATACTTGCGTAAAAACAACCTCGGATAATAATGAAATTTTGAAATTAACCCTTACCTAGTACTTTTCCATGGACAAGGGTACGTTAAACTCTTTTATAATATTTAAATCATTGTTATTGATTTATAAAAGAACCACATACGGAAATATGATATCATATATGATCTTATAATATTTCTCTGTTAATAATATTTTAGTAGTATCATAGTTTTGGGTGTTAACTAATTAGTTATCTTTTATATGTTTGTTACGCAAGCCATGTTTGTTATGAATATGATGTCTTCCATTCATAAATATAATTATATTATGTTCATAAAAATTATTTTTAATCATAAAATTAAAATTATTTTTGAATGATTACGATGGGTAATAAATCTAACCACGTTCACGGAGATGGTAATTCGTACATACGCACGAGAAACAATATCATTATATTGATGAAGAAATTGTATGTAATTGGATAGTATATTGTATATAAATAATGAATGAAATGTTATATTTATTATTTACATCATTTATACTCATTATTACACAAATAAAAAATAATGAAGTGTTTGAATAACAAACTACACCACTACGTGGAGACGGTAAGCCGTACGTACACACGTATGGTGACTTTGTCATTTGTATGATGGATAGAATAATGAATATGGATGTAAAATATTTGATATAACATCATAGGATGAAGAAGGTACTATATTTTTTATTTTGGGTTGGAAAAAACAATGAAAGAGGAAGTGCAAGAAGAAGATAACTTGAAAGAGGGTGGGGAAATTATTACCTCAACTTTGGGTGTTTCATTTTGAGTTGATCAAAAGGGCTCCATAGGTAAGCTTTATGATCAATGTAAGGAATCTATGTCGAAGTGATGGAATTCAGGTGGATATTTTTGAAGGGGTTGGCTGATCCAAATGGCGTGGGAGGTGTGAAATTAATAGAAGGGGAAGTGCTCTTTCATATGAGAGGTTAGGGTTACTTCATAATGATGCTTGAAATGTTATTTTATAATAAAATAATTATTTGTTCATAATGGCTCAAAAATGAATTATTTATAGGATATAGTGGTATGGGTCGAAAAACACTCAACCAATAGGTTTTATATAGGTTTTGGTCATCATATTAACCTTATCTTTTAGATTTCACACAGAGTTAAATAGTTTGACATTTACCACGTCTCTTTGTATTTTAATGTTATATGGTTATTAAACATACTATAACAAGCTAAGAGAACCCCATGTGGTAAATTATTAATATATATAACCTTATCTAAGTCTTTTATCTGAACAATATATTTTTATAAATATTATATCAATTAATAATATAGTATTTGTTTTAAAACCTTAATTATTAAAATTTTGACAATATTTTGTATTCAATTTTTTAGAAAGGCATAAAAAAATCATTAATTACAATACTATTTATTTAACCAACCCTTAAATGTCAAATAAACCTACTAAATTAGTGGAATTCATCATAAGTCTCTACATACATTTATTTGGATATTTATAATATAAATTATTTTAATATTTCATTATTAAGGTAAATACTACATCATCATTGTCTCATAAATAACTTAAATTTTATAATGTATAAAATTTGAAAATAAAATACAGTTATGATTAAAATAATATTATCTTTTGAATTTAAATTTATAGTCGAATTTTTATTATGCGTAACTCTATATTAAAAATGATTTAGTAATTAAACTTTGAATTTAACTCTATTAACTAATCTTTAAATAAAATAATAATAAATGTCCTAATATAATAAAAGTGAACCAAAGAGGATCAGATTTTGTTCAAAAGGTTTATTTTGGTCTAATTATACTTATATAATATAATTATGACATCTGTTTGGGTAATTATGATATCATTTTTACCCATAATTATCCTCTTTACTTTTAACCGTGGTAATGGAATTTCAAAAGCTACTATTCTCTAAAAATTATTTTCATCTTATTGAACCAAATTTTACTTACTAATATTAACCATGACTCTCGGATTTTTCAAATTCAACTCATAGAAGTGGTAATATTATGTTTTAGGTAAATTTCCAAATGCTCATAGGAGGTGGGTAAAAGACGGTAAAAATACAATACAATTTATATATATATAAACACAATATAAAATGAATCCAATGAATTAAATTGAACATATATTGGTATTATGTATCTATTTGAGCCTAAAATAAATTTAAGTAAAATAAATAAATAATTAAATAAAAATTTGTTTTTAAACAATAACTAAGTGTTTTTTACTATTCATAAAAAATTGAATGTTTTTATAAAAATTCCAAAAATTCAGCCTAAGCTAATTCTGATATTCCGAATCCAATAATGATGTCCATTTGGATTAATAAAACTTATAAAATTTCAAAAAGTGGCTATTATTATTAATAATGACTACTTTGATTGGTTGTGGTGTGTTTGAACTTGAATTTGCATACAACAAAAGCTATAATACTATTCAATGGGAAATGTCCTGTGGAGACTTTAGGTGTTACATGTGTATTAACTCAATATTCCATTATTGAACAAAAGGACTCCTTTCTTTATACCTAGTAAAAAATTGTTCCAAGATATACATTGTGAAACTTACATCCTCTTTATGAGAATTATTAATAATGATATGATATAATCTATAATGTCTATTGATCAACTAAAATTGTTATAATATCATAATTAAGTGATATGGATTTATAGGAATATATTATAAATATACATATATTTTTAATTATTTTTATCAACATATGAGATTTATTAATAATAATAGTTAACGATTATTACATTATGATATTGATTTTACTCAATGGATGGAACTAGGAAAAATTGTGAGAATAGAGAATGTTAAATCCACCGAAAAGAATGTCTTCACGAGGAACCAAATGAAATGGGATATTGGATGTAAAATATTAAAAATATGCACATGAAACTATATCATGCTATGAATGGTAACATGATTCACATTGAATTCCCAAATAAGAAAATGAAATAACTAATCAACATTGAGTAATTTATATATAAACCTTCAATTGGTGGATCATATGATATTTTTATTTTTAGGAAATGTATTGATTCTATATAAATTATATTCTCTATTCTATAATTTTTAAACTAAAAGATGTTTATCCTGGATATCTATCATTTAGATTGAGAAGATGATCTGTGCACTACTGGAAATAATGGCATTTGCGACGGGTCATTTACGTCGGGATCCCGTCGCTAATAGGCTTTTGCGACGGGGTCCCGTCGCAAATAGCCCGTCGCAGAAAACGACGTCGCAACAATAATTATTTGCGACAGGCCCGTCGCTAAAGGTATTATTTGCGACGGAGATTCTTCCCGTTGCAATTATTAGTCAGTATATTTGTGAAAACTTTTAAAAATCGTAATTGCGACGGGCCCCTCGCAATTTTTGTTTTAAAAAAAATTTAAAAAATATTAATAAATTATTTAAATCAATATAATAATAATACTATTTGGGACGGGCATAGTATCCCATCGCAAATAATAAAAAAATAATAATAATATATTATTAATAAATTATTTTAATTAATATAATAATAATCCAATTATAATTCAAAAATAAAAAAATATTAATAAATTATTTAAATTAATATAATAATAATAGAATTATAATTCAAAAAAAATAGAATATTAATAAATGATTTTAATTAATATAATAATATTATAATTATAAATCATAAATAAAAAAAATATTAATAAGTTATTTTAATTAATATAAAAATATTAGAATTATTTTACATTCAAATATTAAAATAATTATAATATTACAAAAAATATAATTAAATTATAATATTATAAAATTTTAATATATATATAAAATTTAATATTATAAAATATATATAATATTATTATTCATATTAATATTGTTATTTCAAAATATAATATTATTAATATTTTATAATGAGACAGAAACTACGAATAGAAAGAAAATTCATATTTTGATTTAACAAACTTTATAACATAAAAACAAACTCAAATCTGAAGGAGGGGGGAAGGGGAGGGGGGATCTGCAGATGCCGGTGGAGGAAACTCCATCCCTAAAGCATGAGTGAGTCGGCGCATATACTCCAACTGCTCCTGATGCTGCTGCTACCACAGACTCATCTGCTCCTTGTATAGCTGCTGCTGGCGTCGACGCTCCTCCTCATTCTGTAGCTGCTGCTGCTGACGCATCTGCTCCTGTTCTTGTCGGGGACTCTCTATCAGTGCAGTCTGAGATCGCAACTGATCCTCATATTGTGTAGGAGAAGAAGATGCACAAGCTCCTCTCGAGTTGGACGCCGACGTCGCAGCATTGCCATAATAATCTCCCGGAGTCAGTCGAGAGCTGATACCAACTACCCTGCCCTTCTCGAAGGCATACTGGGTGTCCTGCATCCATGCCACCTAATCAAATTGACGGCCAGTGGTCTAATCTGATGACGCGGCCTGACTCTTAGGCCGGGTCTGTGACGCTGGGGCCTCATATGACTCATGTAGTTGCAATTTAAAATTAAAATTGTGAATATATTATATGCAGTTAATTTTTAAACTTGAAAACAAATAATACTAACCATGATGTGACGCTGACGATCACCTCTAAGCTCCCCAGTAGCAGGATCAATATGCATCCACTGATATACGTCGTACTCCGTAATATCGGGGTGCCCGACAGCCTATAAGAATAAAAAATAAACTGTTAATATTAATAGTTATATAAAATATTTATAAATAATGTATGTATTAGATGTTGTCTATGAGTACTGAATGTACGACTCCCAGCTCGATGAGTCACCTCCTGTATCCCCCGATTCTACCTCCCCACCGATGATATCCTCTGAAAGGCATCACTCCACCAGTGGGCACATAATCCTTGCCATACATGGGATGAAATGTACTCCGGTCGGTGTACTCTACATGACTCGTCAACAGCTGACACTCCTGCTTTCTTCGCGGAAGCTTTTCTTAAATTGTGCAAAAACTGACGAAAGCGATCACGCTAGGCCACCTCCCATGCCTCGTGGATGGCGTCACGCATGGTATCCTCGATTGGATACCATAAAACCTACAAATAAATAAAAATATCAAGTTAGAAATGAAATAATTTTCAAAATAAAAATTATTTATTTACGTATATATCAATCAATGGCCGAACATGGCCTGCTGCACATCAATGGAAATCTGCTCCCATGTGGTCCAAGACTGAGAGAAATAGTTGCGCAAAATAACAATGCCTTGTCCGACTTCCATATGCGGAAAACTATAAAAATAATAAACATTTATTATGTGAATAGATTAATGAAATATTTGTCAAATCCACTGGTTATCACACAGGTTATAACACCTCTGTGTGCGGGGATCAAACCCCAGATGTGGCCGTCGCTCGGGGATGGGGTCAGGAATCATCAATCGGGCAAGACCGCACCCCCTATGCGTACTCCCTAGAGCGCCTGCAGGCTGAGGGTCATCTTCCAGCAACTCATCCACATTAAAAGGCAGGTCAGCATCCGCCAACTCACGAAATGTGTCATCGTCCATCTGAAACAGAAAATGTTAATGTTGTTAAAAAATAATTGATAATTACTATTATATATACATATATATTAGTTATTATTGTATATAACTACCAGGGAATTCTATCAGTGTTCATCTTCATCATCATCTTCATATATGTCAATGTCATCTTCATATTCCTCCTGTACATCATCGATATCCATTCGAGTTCCAGTTGCTTTATCTCTTACCATTTCAAATTTATATGTGACATCATTAACATCATCGTCATCACCGACTCTTAAATGTGTGGTGTCGTCATCGATACTCTTGTATCTTTGTAAAAAAATTGATTTTTAGTAATCTCTTGAAAAACATCAATTCATTTCACATCAGTGAAAGCACATTCACTTTGACTAAACTGATTGTCTCGAATTTTTATTTTTATTATACTCCACCAATCAGTGAACTCTATTGATGTAGCACAGTACTTTGCATAATAAACATGATATGCCTATTGAGCCAATAAGAATGGTTCATTTACTACAAGAACACTTTTACATTTAATATCAATGATTCCATGAGTCGGATGAACATGCACACCTCTCTCTGTATCCAACTACCGACATTTGAACATGGTTATGTAATGTTGTCCAAGATAACAGAGTTCAATGATTTGATCAAGTATGTCATAAAAGTCAACTTCATTTTCTCGATGATGAGATCCTCTCAAGCTAACTCCATTGTTCATTGTTTTTTTATTCCCCATACGCATGTGTGTGAAATCGAAATCCATTCACCACATATGCATTATAAGTTTTAACAAGTTTGGAAGGTGGGTTACTCAATATACATAGCCGTTTGTCAATTTTATCAGCATGTTGAGACACCTGAAAATTTGTGAATTATCTTTCAATATAGTAAACTATACAATGAATGAGTTGCTAAAAGATAAAGAAATTATGTTACCAGTTTTTGAAACCACTGAAAGAAATATTTCTGTTGGCGTTCTTCGAGAGCAGCTGCTGTAATTTGTGGAATTTTTTTCTTGAAATGATTATCATACAACCTATAAAAAACAAAGTTATTTACTGTAACATAAATAATAGAATAAGTGATATAAACACTTACAGTACAACTGATGTCATATCTTCACATTTGAGCAGAACATACATATGAGCTCTATGATGTTCATCATCCGAAAGCCATCGTTCATAAACTCCACCAAAACCAAGATCTAGATGGTTGAAAAAAGATAATTGATTGTCAATTTCATCAATATTCCTCTTGTTCTGTCCCTTTCGGTTGTGTTTTGAAGGATACTCAGATTCAAAATAATGGGAGCAGAAAAAAGATATTTCCTCTTGCAAATAAGCTTCTGCAATAGATCCTTCAACAGATGCTTTGTTACGTACTTTTCTTTTCAATTTTTGCATGCATCTTTTTAATGGGTACATCCATCGACACTGTACAGGACCTCCACATTTGGCTTCATATGAAAAATGTAACATCAAATTTTCCATTAAGTCGAAGAAAGACGGCGGAAATATTTTTTCCAGTTTACATATAATTACAACAACATCTTTTTCATGTTTGCACAGAGCGTCATAATCTGCTCTAGCTGCACAAATTTCCTGAAAAAAATGAAAAATGTCTGTTATGGAATCCCAAATCATAAAATTCAACAGACCTCTTAATCCAATGGGCAGAAGTAATTCCATTATAACATGACAATCGTGTCTTTTTAATCCAGTAATATGACCATTCTTAACACTTCTACCCAAATTGGAAGCACAACCATCTGGAAGTCTAAAATCTGCAATCCACTGACAAAATAATAAACGGTTTTCATTAGACAGTGTATAAGCTTCTTTTTGTTTCAGTAACCTTTCTGTTCTGACATTCTCTAAAAGTTCCAGTTCTGGACGCCTGCAAATTTGGGCAAGATATAAATGTGCATTTACATTGTCTTTGCTCCTTCCTGACATATCCAAAACTGTATGAAACAAATTATCAAAACAGTTCTTCTCAATATGCATGACATTCAACATGTGGTGGACCAACAAATCAGGCCAATGTGGCAAATCCCAAAATATGCTACATTTAATCCAATTGTGTTCTTTCCCAAAACCAGAAATGTTTTGTTGGTTTATTGTGGGACCAAAATTGATGGGAGGAAATGAAAATACAACTGATTTTAACTCTGAACCTGATAGAATTTTTGGAGGTCCATCCCTTTCAATTATCCCTTTTCTGAAATGAGATATGTTTCTATGAAAAGGATGATCAGCTGGTAGAAATCTGCGATAACAGTCAAAATAACAAGTTTTCTTTCCATGAATGAGCATAAATGCTTTGTTTTCACGCATACAGTAAGGACATGATTTATGACCATGTGTAATCCAGCCATATAACATCTCATAAGATGGGAAGTCACTAATTATCCACATCAATGCTGCTCTCAGTATGAAATAATGTTTTGTAGCAACATCATATGTACTGACACCAGTACTAGACAATAAACTTAATTAATCAATCAATAGTTTCAAATAAACATCAATATTTTTCTTCTAATGTCCTGGAATTAGTAAAGTCAAAAAGATATATGGCTCCTTCATCAACATCCATGGAGGTAAATTGTACGGAGTTAAAAAAAGAGGCCAACATGAATATTGACTACCATAAGATCCAAACAGACAGAAACCATCATTGGAAAGGCCCAGTCGAACATTTCTAGCTTCTAAAGAAAAGGATGGATGCACTCTATCAAAATGTTTCCATGAATCACTATCGACTGGATGATTCAAACTTTCATCGGTTGAAATATTTTCTTTATGCCATGACATCATTGTCGATGTATTCTTAGACTTGAATAAATACTGAAGTTTGGATGTAAGCGGAAAATATCTCAACTATTTTACAGAAATCAAACCAGACTTCCTATGTTGCCCTTCTTTATATCTCAGTTGCCCGCATGTCGGAAAACTATCCAACGAATCATTTTCCCCAGAATATAAAATGCAGTCATTTGAACATGCATGAATCTTCTGACAAGTAAGTCCCAAATTTCGAACCATCCTCTTACTCTCATAGTATTATGTAGGCAAAAAATTTCCATCAGGTAATAGTGTTTTAAGCAAAAAAAATATCTGGTCAAAACAGGTGTGTGACATTTCGTTATCTAATTTGATAGCCATAAATTTTGAAACTGCTTCTAATTTTCTCATCTTGCAGCCAGGATATAATGCATCCTTAGCAGACCTCATCAACTCATAAAATTCAGACGGTGCCAACTCAGGATTTGAATCTATATCAGCCGGACTTTCTGTATGTTGAATAGATGAACCTGCAACATCATGTACTAAATCTTGAAACTAGGATGGATCCAGAATCAGGTTGGTTTCACCTACTCTAGAACTGTATTCACCGTGTTGATACCAAAAAACATAATCTGGTTGAAAACCAAAACACAAGAGATGTCCCCCCCCCCACTTTGTCAAACGTGTCAAAAGTTCTCAATTCACATTTTCTAAAAGGGAATTTTATTTTGTCTTCTGAAACAAATTCTGGATTTGATGCCACAAATGATAAAAAAGTCTCCACACCCTCTATATATACAAGATTTAAACGAGAACCGTTTGTTTTTTTATGTTGATTTATCCATATACGATCATCTAATAATAACTGTTGACGACCTCATTGTTCAGTATTTTTCTATAAAATATTAAAGCATTGCTGGTTTTGAATAATTTGATAGAAAAAACACTCAAGCAATGATTGAATATATTGAGAATAAATCAAAACATGTTACAAATATTGCTAATTTTAATATTATATTGATTTCTTATTATTTTAATAATACTAATATAATTTTATCATAAATATTAATTATATAATAATAACATTATTACATTATTAGTATATTTTATTATTAATATTAATATAATATAATTTTCTATATTATATAAAATTCTCCTTTCATCTGTGTGTTTAATATTCTGTCTCCACATGTAATATTTTCATTCACTTTCACCTCTCCATTGGCGAGTAGGTTGATAACTTTGAAAAAGAATGCAAATATTACATGTGGAGACAGAAAACACACAGATGAAAAGAGAATTGTATATAATATAGAAAATTATATTATTTTAATATTAATAATAAAATATACAAATAATGTAATAATGTTATTAGGCCTAAATATTGGTCATTATTCCAAATTATTGGTAATTATTCCAAATTATTGGTAATTATTCCTAATTATCGGTAATTATTCCTAATTATTAGTAAATATTGGTAATTATTGGTAATTATTGGTAAATATTTGTAATTATCGGTAAATATTACTAATTATTACTAATTATTGGTAATTATTACTCATTATTGGTAATTATTACTAATTATTGGTAATTATATCTAATTATTGGTAATTATTACTAATAATTGTTAATTATTACTAATTATTACTAATTATTGGTAATTATTTCTAATTATTAGTAATTATTACTAATTATTGGTAATTATTACTAATTATTGGTAATTAATAGTAATTATTGTTAATTATTACTAATTATTACTAATTATTGGTAATTATTGGTAATTATTGGTAATTATTGGTAATTATTGGTAATTATTGGTAATTATTGGTAATTATTGGTAATTATTACTAATTATTGGTAATTATTGGTAATTATTACTAATTATTGGTAATTATTACTATTTATTGGTAATTATTAATAATTATTGGTAATTATTACTAATTATTGGTAATTATTACTAATTATTGGTAATTATTACTAATTATTGGTAATTATTACTAATTATTGGTAATTATTACTAAATATTGGTAATTATTACTAATTATTGGTAATTATTACTAATTATTGGTAATTATTACTAATTATTGGTAATTATTCCTAATTATTGGTAATTATTCCTAATTATTGGTAATTATTCGTAATTATTGGTAATTATTACGAATTATTACTAAATACTGGTAATTATTACGAATTATTGGTAATTATTACTAATTATTGGTAATTATTACTAATTATTTGTAATTATTACTAATTATTGGTAATTATTACTAATTATTGGTAATTATTACTAATTATTACTAATTATTACTAATTATTACTAATTATTAGTAATTAACGGTAATTATTAATAATTATTGGTAATTATGTCTAATTATTGGTAATTATTACTAATTATTGGTAATTATTACTAATTATTGGTAATTATTACGAATTATTGGTAATTATTACTAATTATAGGTAATTATTACTAATTATTGGTAAAAATTACTAATTATTTGTAATTATTGGTAATTATTAATAATTATTGATAATTATTGGTTATTATTTCTAATTATTGAAAATTATTACTACTTATTGGTAATTGTTACTAATTATTGGTAATTATTACTAATTATTGGTAATTATTACTAATTATTACTAATTATTACTAATTATTACTAATTATTACTAATTATTGGTAATTATTACTAATTATTGGTAATTATTACTAATTATTACTATTTATTACTAATTATTACTAATTATTACTAATTATTGGTAATTATTACTAATTATTACTAATTATTGGTAATTATTATTAATTATTACTAATTGTTGGTAATTATTGGTAATTATTTTGAATTATTACCAATTATTGGTAATTATTACTAATTATTACCAATTATTACTAATTATTGGTAATTATTTGTAATTATTTGTAATTATTACTAATCATGGATAATCATTTGTAATTATTACTAATTATGGATTATTATTGGTAATTATTACTAATTATTGGTAATTATTTGTAATTATTACTAATTATTGGTAATTATTACTAATTTTTGCTAATTATTACCAATTATTCCTAATTATTGGTAATTATTACTCATTATTACTAATTATTGGTAATTATTGGTAATTATTGGTAATGATTACTAATTATTGATAATTATTGGTAATTATTACTAATTATGGATAATTATTGGTAATTATTACTAATTATTGGTAATTATTTGTAATTATTACTAATTATTGGTAATTATTACTAATTATTTGAATTATTGGTAATTATTATTAATTATTACTAATTATTGGTAATTATTAATAATTATTACTAACTATTTCTAATTATTGGTAATTATTACTAATTATTACTATTTAGTACTAAATATTGGTAATTATTACTAATGATTACGAATTATTGCTAATTATTATTAATTATTACTAATTATTACTAATTATTGGTAATTATTGGAAATTATTACTAATTATTGGTAATAATTGGAAATTATTACTAATTATTGGTAATTATTACTAATTATTTGTAATTATTACTAATTATTACTAATTATTGGTAATTATTGGAAATTATTACTAATTATTCCTAATTATTGGTATTTATTACTAATTATTAGTATTTACTCTTAATTATTTATAATTACTACTAATTATTCCTAATTACCATTAACTATGAACAATGAATACTAATAATTTAAATTTATTAAGTAACAAAACAATCTAAACATAATTAAATTAAAACTAATTAAAAATAATTGAAACTAATAAAAAATTTAAAATAAATATTAAATTAAAATGAACATAAATACCTTTAAAATTGATTTGTGGTTGATCTCTGATCGTTGTTGAAAACTTCAATATCAACTCCGGAAAAAAAATTAAACTTAAGAAACGCTAAAGTCTAAAAATAGAGTTTTGAGAGAAGTAGAAGATAGAGATTGAGAATGAATTAAAAAAACGGATGGGTGGGTATTTATAGGTTAGATTATTTGCGACGGGTGTATTTGCAATGGGTATCCCGTCGCAAATAGTATTAGTTGCGACGGTACCCGTCGCAAATACCTTAGCCCGCATTTATTACGGTCAACGGTTAAATAGTTATTTGCGACGGGACCGGTCACAAATAATTACCTGCCAACATACTATTTGCGAGGGGGGGTATATTCCCGTCGCAAAAATCTTTTACCGCCACCGGTCATTTGCGACGGGCGGTAACCGCCCGTCGGAAATAAATTTCCCGCGATTTGGCGGGCAAAGCGCGCCAGTCCTTTTGCGACAGGGAAAGCTATCCCGTCGCAAATACCCATTTTTCCCATAGTGGTGGTGGACTGTTATTAATATTACGAGGTAAGATTAAGAAGTGGAAAAAATTTATTGAGAAGGTTTTAAGATGGTATTTTATAAATAAGAACATTCCCAAAATTGTTTTTATGATAATGGAATGGGAATTCGTAGATAAAATATAGACATATAATGAATCAATTGAAACTTATGAGAAAATATTTACTAGACCTTCAAGGAATGTTTTGAGTTTTATCATTGAACCTGATAGTAGAATTGATTTTTTATTCAGTGGATAATAACAAAGTCATAGGAAGACAATTGATATACAATAATTTGATATCTATGAATATATCATCCCCTGATTTCTCAATATTGAAATAGAGATTAGAGACTCTCATCATTCTAACAATTTAGCGGAGATGCAGAAAAAGATATATTTCATGTAAATTAAAATAAGATGACCAATGAAAGAAATCAAATTACTCTACCCCTATTTAAAACGTGTGTATGGAATCTTGGGTGAAATTGTATCAATTGGAATGGTAAATTTTTTTAGTTTGGACAATATGAATTTCGATAAAAATAATATTGAAGTGATGTGAATGTTTCAACTAATAAAATGCGTGGAGGGAAATAAAAACCAAA
The DNA here is from genome assembly GCA_963277665.1 of Viscum album. Classification (NCBI taxonomy): domain Eukaryota; kingdom Viridiplantae; phylum Streptophyta; class Magnoliopsida; order Santalales; family Viscaceae; genus Viscum; species Viscum album. Next base: position 1,347,572,732 of record OY728153.1, on the reverse strand, counting down.
TGAACCATCCATACTCCAATGCCATATTGTAAAGGATAATAAAAATAATTTAAAATTGATCATGAATCCCAGGATTAATGATGACAATAAGTATAAAAAATCTATTAATGGTATACACAAAGGCAAATATAATGGGACCACAACTTCTAAAGTGGGTCACGAGAAATATATAGTGAAATGTTTGCATTCCTTCCACTATTGAACTAAAAATGTCTTATTTTATTATGAAAGTACTCACTGTTTTATATATAATTAATTTTATATAGGTATTATACCACCAAAACTATGAATATATGTTGAGTTAATAACAAATACTATTAATGTTATGATGATAACATCTGATGTCTATAGTTCCACTCCAATATAAGTTTATGGGAATGTGCTTCTAGTAAATATAGATATTATCCATCTAATATAATTTTATGATGTTTAAGGAATTAATTATATTATATATATATATATATATCTTATATAAATTAGTATGGAATAGACGTTACATTTGATATTATGAATAAACATACATCTTTATATCCATTCAAGGTGGAATATTAAAATCCAATGAAACTTAATTTAATTTTTTTGTTCATAATGCCAATTAATAATATGTATTTACCTCAACTATTCATGGAGTGACCCATTAATGAAGATATCCATATTTTTTGGGAAAATGATTATTTATTTTGGTATGATTTTACCAACCCTCCCCAAAATTTTGAAGTTGAGTTTTTAATAGAAATCACACATGGTGTTACACATATTAGTAATAATCTATATAAAATGGCTTTAATTTATTTGTGAGAATTATATATGTGACCCCCTAATGAATATAGAAAAGGAATTTATATACCCTAGTACATCCTCATGGGTTCACCTATTTTCTTATTAATATTTATGATGGGTTGATTTGTATTTTCGCTTGCTAATATTAACTTAACAATATCACTTTTCTGAATTATTATCCCCTACCCTATACTGATAATCTATTTGATCGATTATGTGGATCTTAATTATTCTTCAATATAACACTTTGTTTCTAAATTTCATCAGCTGAGGGCCAATAGGTAGGATGTACCTACGACAAAGATCTATTTTAGGTATACACGATAGGAATATGTAGCATTTCTATTTGGGCTTGCCAATGATCCTTCTATCTTCATGAATTTAATGAATAATTAATGATTTCTATGATTAGTATTTGGTAGTGTTTATAGATGATATTATCAAATATATGAATATGAATGATGATTATTGATATTATATTATGATTTTCTTAAAGAATTTGTGGATTGAGAAGTAGCTTTTCAAAATTATAAATTGTTAATATTGGATACACAAATTTCTATGATTAGGTAATATAATCTCATGAAAATGTATACTGGAAGATCCATCAAATGTTGATGTTATTGATGAATAGTTCAGAATAAGCATAATAACTATGATATATAGTTTTCTTTGGTTGGGAAAATAATATAGACTATTTTTAAGAAATTCCTCAAGAATATCTAACCTAAAAACCATGTTAAAGAAGATGGGATCCAATTAACTTTTTGAAAAATGAATGAGAATGAATATAAAGGAGTAAAATTAATGGTTTTTTAGTAAACCTATACTCACACTACATTGTAGATAAGAAATCCTTATGATATTTAGTATGAATTGAATATGGGACTACGATGTTTCCTAATATATAATGATATGGTAATAACTTAAACCTTGTACCAATTGAACTTTCATGAAAAAAATTTCCCATATCAAAATTTGGAGGTGAAATAAGAAATTTGGGCATTGAAAATATGGTGGTATTATATTTGTAGTGAAATGTGTGATATACTATTCAACCCTAAGATATAAAAAGGTATACTAATTCTATGAGTTTTAAAGACATTTCTAGTTTATCCATGATGAGGATTAAAATGGATCTAATACTCTATTATTTTTGGAATATTGTGATCGAAATTATGAGGAAATTGGAACGATCATATATTTCACATATGAGTGTTCAACCATCTAGCCTCATAATGATTAGAGTGGTGAAAATGGGGGATGTATAACATCATTATATGGAGTGGAATGTTCTTGTGTTCAACCACAATTTTAATGAAATTATAAGGTTCCTGAATTATGTATGTGTCTCTAAAACAACATATTTGAATGATATATTTAATGATTCTTAATGTTCATCATTCTCAATTAATATTCATGGTATGAAAATGTACATAAATCAAGAAGATATTTTCTAGTTGGACTATTTGATGATTCTTTGAAATACTTCTAAGTTCTAATGAAGACGTGGTCGACAAGGTTTTATTTCATAATGCGACCGAATAAGAGGGAGCTATGATGATGGGGAGGTCTTTATGGGTGGACCTCAATGAGGAGCAATATTCCTGGATTGATAAGCAGGACTTAATCCTTGTAGGGGGCTTCAATAAAGAGAGTATCAAGCTGGAAGAGTACATTCAGTTCTGGGATCACCTGGCTTCAGAGTTTGAAAGTCTATTGTTGAGTGTACGAGGTATTCAAGTATCTTCAATCTCCTGGAAATTTAGTAGGGAATCTATTTCTGGTAATCTCAAGCTTTTCATTAATGATGTTAAAATGGTGGAGCCAGTTGACTGATTGGGGAGGATTTGTTGTTCGGTTTGAGTTTATTTGTGATTAGTTCTGGTGGTCTTTTTATATAATTTTACTCTTGTGATATGCATTCTACTCTCTATTGGGGTCTACACCAGATGAGGTTCAGAGAATTTTTCCCCCACTAGAGCATGACATTCAGAATCTGTAGTTGAGAGGTTATGTCTTTGCTATTGGTTCTGTGCTCGTGCATCCCTGCACGTGACAGTCTGCTGAGTGGTCATGCAATGGTGAAGGTTGGTCTTCTCGGTTTAGTTGCTGGGGAGGGGTAGATCCTGTAGACTTGTATCATATTTTCTATGGTTTGGCCATTTTTTGAAATTTTGGTTCTTGGTTTCTCACTTTCTCCTCAAAAGTGATTTGATAATAAAAAATTAATTTTCAGTCAGTCAAGGATAAAATATATTAGTCTATGTGGATATTAAAAAAATTACAAATTCTATTAAAAATTTATAAAGACGCATGCATGTATTTTTTTCATCAAAATCCACATTACATGTATAGGGTGTCATGCTATATAGGATTTTTTCCATCACATTATGAAGTCACTCCTAGTAACACCCTGAGATTTTATTAAATTCATTTTTCCATTGAATTTAAAATTATTGATTACTTAAATTAAACATTACATTTATTTTATATTTTTCTTTATGAAATTAAATTTTTGACTTACGCAACATGAAATAACAGGTTTAGATCGCATTACATGAAACACCATGTTTAAACCAAATGCGAAAAACTATTAAAATATTTTTATTTTATATGAAAGATATCATGTAGCCATTGAAATTGTGGTTATGAATAATATTAAATAAGTTATGAGAATATATTATTTAAACATGTTTGTTAAATAAATTCATTGGTGATAAATTAATTATAAATGAAAATAAAAACCGTTGTAAGATAAACAGAATATTTTTCTTAAAAAATACCATTATAAAAAAATATTGTTTTTATCTCAATAATATAAATAAATTCATTTTTTTATTATTATATTGAAAATTTTATTGTATATATTCATTTTAGTTTTTAAAATTTATCTTATGTATTTTATAAAATTGAAATCTTAATAAATCCTAATTTACGCATGAAGCTATTTTTTTCAAAAAAAGGTTCACCTGACTTTTACAAATGGATTTTCAAAATAATTTTTTAACATATTAGGAGATTTAATTGGGAAAAAAATATATTTTTTAAATCATAATATCTAACTTATCATCTTATGTAATTTTGGAAATTGTTTAAAAAGATTAATGTTTTGAGGAATAGTGAAAAATAATAAATTTTAATTGAAAACTATCTTTTAATTGAAATTATATATAATGTTAAATTATATTTTGAATTTATTTTAAAGTAAAATTAGTTCATTTTTAAATATATTTATAAAATTTATGAAATTTGAATTATTTTAATACTTCTTTGGATATAACGACGCTGTAATCTTTTGAACATTTTCTATTTGAAAACCCACTTTCTTATCGAATCATAGGTACTAATTTTAAAAAAATCAGACAATTATATGAGTTTAATATTATAAAATTGATTCCATATTCATAATCAATATTATTAATATTATGTAATATGTCCACTTATTTTTGGTTCATTATAATTAGTACTGAAAATAAAAAATATTGACCATGATTAAGGTTAGAAGTTATGTTTTTACCGTCACTTATGTTAAATTAAATTTCAAATAGACATATTATTTTTATATGATAGATTTTAGTTCATATTAATAATTATTAGGTAAAAGTTATCCAATAATAATCATTTTATTTTAATCTTAAATATTTATTTATATAAGTTAATAAAATAATTACCGCTGTGGAAAGTAGAGTGTGAAATGGGAGTAAACATAAAGGATAAGGAATAAAATGTATAAAACATGTGTATTTTGTGGGTTTAATTGGAAATATAATATATCCACTATATTATTTATTAACTATTTTCCACATGAGGTGAGAGTAACCTCCCCTTATTGAATAATTTTGATTTTTACAAAAATGTTACTCCTCAATTATAGAAGGAAAATAACACCCCTAACTTATTCACACCTATCATGACATTTAGCTCAACCAAAACCTAGATAATAACTCTATATCATCCTTATACAAATAATATATGTTACTTTCATTCCAAAATACTGATCATTTGTTTTTTATGTGGAGGTCATAAAGGAGGTTTCTCTTAGTGATGATAATTGTCTTAAAAATGCTATTACATTTTATTTTTCTTTTTACACATTCAATTACGTATAAAAACATAATGTAAAACATACCAGTATAATATATATACATAAATGTTATCATTGTGATTTAATAATATTTATCCTTATCCACATTCATCAAATGGGTTACAAAATCATCATTCTTGTTTATAGAAGACTACCACCAAGCGAACAGATGTTATTCGTTTTTCTATTACCACATCTCATGATGGGATATAAGGATTAACTAAATTTTTATATATTATATTTATGATAATATTTTAATTATTGAGTTATTATATAACACATATCATCATAAATGCCATTTTTTTTGAATATGATAACATTGCTCATCTATATAACTGACTACTAACACACGAAGAGATGTCATTCATTCATTCTTTACATGAACAATAATAACGGTAGGTTTATTCAATGTATGTGTTATATATGAAATAAAAAATATTATATATAGGTAATATGTTATTTACTATTTTTTCCATTTAATCATACGTGAAAATGAAAATAGCATTCATGAGTATGTATGATCTACCGTCTCCTTGAACGATGTATTCCAATTTCGATATCTAAATTTTATTGATTATTATAAATACATATAAATGGAATATATATTATAATTTTCAAAAATTTATCATTATTGATACTATTGAACCATTATATAATTAAGAGAATGAAAAATATGAAAATCAAAACATACATAAAAAACAAAGCAGTTATTACTTAAAACACTACTTTAATATAGAATTGTTAATAAATAGGTAATAGAAGGATATAAGTACATATGATAAGATATTAATAATTATTATTATATAATTGATTTATAATAAAATTATATTTATTATACACGAGGTTTGAACATGTATGGTGGAATTAGAGACTTACTGTACATGGTTTTTACTATCTCTTTTATTTCATAGTGATACATGAAAATTCACCAAGTGTTTCTTTTGTGGTGTGTATATACTGACAGTTTTAAATGTTATTTCATTAATACCATTATTATAAGGATATTTAATGTCACATTTGAGGTTTTTATTTATTAGGGATTATAATTCAGAATATTACTAAAGGAGTAAGGGGTTTTTGAATCAAAGTTTACTTTTATAATACACATGTCACATTCACGACCTATTTGTTTTTTGTGGGGTACATAATTCCTATTAATTTATTTTATGATTTTATCCTTAAATTTATGGGGATTTATATATCTATTTTAGGATATCTATTTAATGGTTTTTATGGTTAAAATATTACCAATGCAGAAAGGGATCTTTTGTCTCAATTTAAATTTGTTGAGAAATATGTTATGTTCTGCACCTATATTTTTTTATGAGGTGTATATACATATTATGTGTAATGTATTAACCTAAATTTGTTTATTCTCATGGTATTATATGTTTCATTTTATTATATTGTTTCTTCGAAATTAAATTTAAATGTAACCAATGTTGTATATATTTTATTTTACAATCTCATCATTTATTGAGATTGTCTATGATTTTGTTCCTGATGGTAAAATATTATGAGCAGCCACTAAAAAAACATATGACTATTATTATACTTTTTTAGGTAATTATAATTATTTTTCCCTTTATGTTACTCTCTTTATCTACTGAATAGTACAAAAATATTTTTTTCAATAAAATTTTGATTTATTTTGATTTAAAAAAACATTTTCATCTCAAAACATGTTTTTTAGAAACATTTTGGACAATAGTATTATTATTATATTTAAAATTATTAAATAAATATATTTTATCCATGTTTTAATTTTAATTTTTTTAAAAGGATTATTCAAATTTTTTTAAAACAATTCATGTTTGTATATTATTGAAAATATTTTTGAAATCATTGTGTATTCCATAAAAACAATTTCTATTAGTCATGAAAACAATTTTCATTGAATATTAATTTATTAGTTTTCATTATTATTTTAAAATTAAAGTATTTAAAAAAAAAATTAATTTTTTTTAATGTGGAAAGGTTATATTTCTCAGGAAATATTTTAACGGTTTTTTAGGGATTCCATTTCATGTTTTAAAATTTTCTTTTCAAAGAAAAGGATTTCTAAAAATATTTTAGGTTTTAAAAGTTTATTTTTAATGAAATGTTATTTTACTCGGGAAATGTTCCATGTTTTATATTTAATTCATTACCCTTCTAGGATGACATCCCCTTATGTAACTTATGATTTTATAGTGATATAAACCAATGATACCATTCTTGTTATTTCTATAGACGTTGTATCATGAAAACATGTTGATGAAACCCACTTATCTTCTATAACTTGATTAAACTTTTATAAAACCTTCTTCTTTCTCCACTGGTTATGAAAAAATAAAAATTCAAAAATGATTATAAAACCTATCACTTTTCCCTAAGTTTTGATATGATTAAATGTTTATGAAACCCATTTCATTTCATGGGTTATTATATGATCAATTTTTTATGATCTTGTGGAATACCTAAATATGATATTAATTATGTAATGGGTGGGACCTATATTTACCTACAATGAATTGGGTAAAAACAATTGGTCTACGATATTAGAGTGTACATGGGAGGTTAACCCAAGCCCAAAAAGAAGGGTACACTAGTGGTGATCCAAAGACTAAAAATTAAGATACATAAGTGGCACTTCCAATCCTAATGTATGTTTGTGGGTAGTTATTATAGGCCTTAAATGTTGTTAATGTCTTTGTGTGCACCCATGACAAAGTAATGATAATTTTATTCCTAAAATTTTTGTATTAGGATGTCTTTATGATTTAATGGCTCATATATTTTGATTTCCTTATGATTAATGTTGTATGAACACCATGTATTTATTTCATGACTCAATATTATGATCTTTGACATGAAGGGTTTGTTTTTCAAATGTTACGATCTTATTATCATATTCATATACTAATTTTATGAAAATGGATCTCCCTTTTTATTTATTGATTATCTTAGTTCACTCTATATTATGTCACGTTTCCCTTGGTAATAAGGAATGGTTTTTTGTAGAAGTACTAAAGGGTAATATTTCGAGGATAAATTGACAACCATTCTTTAATTAAGAATATATTGTTTCATGTTTCCAAATACAATAAATTAATATGGTCTCTATGCATTGGTTTTTGTAATGTATTGAATATTTATCTAAAAATATGTAATAACTACGTAAAAATTTCATGGTTACTATTTTTGGTATCAGAGGAATCGTTTAGTTAACTATAAGATACTATGATGTGATTAAATTAATTATATCCCTACAAATATCTATAAGGATATGTCTAGGGGTGACTTGAAGGATAATTCTAGGGATGATTAAAAGTATAGGAAAATGAAATGGATATTTTTAAATGACAAAGATTGTGATTTCCATGAAATTAAATCCTTTAATGGATACTACGTGTGGATGTTTATAATGCTAATAAATCATAAAAGGTGGAATTTAGATGGAATCTATTTTCACCTAGTGTTTGTTAATGGGTTTTGTTTCCACCTGTTTTGATACTCCAAAGGGATATGCATTGTAAATTCACAAAATCATTTTGATCCACAATTAAGGATGTAAATGGATAATCAATTTGAATAAAATATTATAAACCTATGGAATCAAATATTAAAAATATGTTTTCAGAATATATATATATCCTAAATATTATTTTCTAGATTACTTGTTTTCATATTATTATTAGAGTTTATCAGAGTATGAATTTTGGTTTTAGATAATTTAGTGAACCTGAAGGAACTAGGTTAACAATGAATTGGACGGATAATTATCTAATATGAATCTAATTTGGAAGATTAATGCTGTTAATGATGTTTTGATTAATTCAAATTAGTTATTACTGAAAAATATTAAAAAAATCCACTTTAACCAACTCTTAGGCTCGCCAAATAATATAATTATAGATTGCTATGGATTTTGTGTAGTATAGACCATATATTAAATAATATTTTAGTTCTTATATGTTGAGATTGTGGGATGAAGAACTCGATGGAATATCTCACAAGGGTTAGTGTATGTTTGGGGTTTGGAAAAGAATAAAACCAATATTTTAATTACAAAAAAAATGAAATGGTCAATTATTCAATGGATGAGAATAATGGAATCCTTATACTTTCATAAACTATTGAATTCTTCTAATGAGGAATGAATTGGAATTATTAAAATTCATTTCTTAATGGGAAATCTCATGAAGAGAATCAAAATGTTTGTTTGTGTAAGGGTTATATTGGTTATAATAAAGAGACTACGAAATAAATCTAATTGGAAACACGTTTTAACGAATAAGATGATAAATCTTGGTAAATGGTGCATGAATAAAGTGGAATCATTGATGTGTTTATTTATTGGAATACAATAATTATGAAATATATAATGATTTATAAATATAATTATTTTGTTATTGATTTTAAGGAATATGTTTAATGGTTCTATTGTTCTAGATAATAGATTTACTGCAAGGTGATATTCATGGAGAACATATTATTAAGGAAAATATAACCCATAACATGTTCCATATGTCGATAAAAAAATATAAAAACTGAGTTTCTAGATTTAGGTTTTATTTATAATGTAGTGGTTTAAACCACAGCAGTATAGTTTTGCAATGGTTTCAAAAAAATGTCACTAAAATTGGTGTTGGAAATCAACACATGGCCATTTCTTCCATTTAGTGGTAGTTTTGGGAATATGTTGTAGAAGTCTTATTTCTTGGTGGGTTTTTAGTTTTAGTAGAAAATTTTGGATAAATATTCACTATGATCTAGTGGTGGTTTCAAACCACTAGAAATTTTTTAAAATTTTATTGAAAAAATCCCCCATAAATATGGATAAAACTGCACTTATTAATTTTTTAATATTTACCTATATATTTAACCATTTCCTTATAAATATACCATAATATAGCCACAATTTGGACTTCCACGAAAAAATCCAATAACTAGAGGAGGTTTAAACTGCCGATATCTGATGCATTTAGAAAATACAAGGACAAGGTTCTACAGCTTTGAATCCTACAACAAGAAAAATATAACAGTGGAACTGAGTATTTACCAGATAATAAATATATCATTAATGTATAAGGAAAAAACACATGTTAAAACTGAATATTTAACATACACTAATTCTCACCAAAACATAAAGAATCAACACATTGATAAAGGAAACCAACACATTGAATGAAATAATACATTTATCAATACATTGAAATAATAAAATATAACACAGACATTAATAGAATCAATAATACATAAAAAATATAAAGAATCCACACATTGAAAGAGTTAATAATAGTTTTCTGAATTCATTGAAATTATAAATACATTTCTCAAAACTTTTCTCATTGAATGTACATTATTTCTTTATATTTTTATACAATACACTTTAAAAGAAATAATAAATTAAATGCATTAAAAACTAGCTATAAAGAATCAATGGACATCCCATAAAATGAGGCGTCACATTTCAAAACTAAATCAACCAAATCTAAAAACAAAATACATTAATTTAATAATGGTGAAATAATTCCCAATATGAAACCATCCATCATGAATATCATTTTTCATCAAATTCATCTTTAATTATTAAAAACCAATAAGAAAATGCTTATAGAAAAGATATATAACCCTAAATATCTATAAATTGTCTAAAATTCTACATGTTAGGATAAAAACTAACATATATTTATACAACAGGAAAATACATTATGAAAACTTTAGACTTCCATCACAGATCCCACCCCTTTATGAGATCAATAAAAGACAACAAAGATGCCCCTATATTCCTAGACTAAATAGGATCCACATAGTCTGAGTTACCCGATTATATCCCCACAGCATATCTAAGACCAAAAAGGAAGTGCTCAAAAAACATGGTTCATGCACAAATAAAGCACAAAATTCTCACAAAAGGTAGATCACCCAACACTTCCAGATTGAGAAATAACTAAAAAGTAAAAAACCAAAGGATACTATTCGAGCAGATGGTCTAATATATAGGGGTAATTCTATATATTATATTCTTTAGATATCATTGTTTTGATAAGTGATAAAAGGACATATTTTGGTGACCGATAACATAAAATGATCCTTTTTCAGTAGGAACGGGTCCTAATGTGAGATACAGAAAATGTTATAGAAATTCATATATTAGATGGGGTTAGATAGAGATTGTGGCCTTGGAGAAAACCATGGAGTATTTTGTCATGAAGTGACTTATAAATATCTTACATTGGAAATTATTAATTTAATAGTGACAACACATGTTCAACCTCAGTAGTTGGAGGGATAATGATAAGAATAGGTTAATTATATCACTGATGTTGGAGGCTTTATCCTATTGTATGTGAACAGGCACACACAAAAATCCCATAAATATTACACAAGTAAAATTAAATAAAACCTCTCAATGTGAGAACTTCCTGTAGTAACCTCAATGAAATACATCAGAATGAGATAGATAAATATCCAAGAAAGGAAAAGGCTAAAATACATTCCAAACCAAGAAGAAGGAATGTCGGTCCCAATCTAGAAATAAATGAAAGTGAAAAGAATAGGAGTTACCAACTCAAAATCCCTATGTCTGACCACCAAACTAGTATGTGACTCCACTTACTTCTATGTTCTATTGATATTGGATCCACTAAGGACACCATCTACAAATATTCTATGTAATAAAAAAATCAAGCATGAAAGGCCCACGTAGGTTTGAGTATAAACATCCAAAGTAAGACACCATGAAAAAAAAGTTAGTAATAGGGGACTATAATATATAGATCAAGCTATATACAAAAGAGAGGCAATAAACTAAACATCTTATATAACCATATAGAAATTTCAATCTCCATAGCCAGTTGAATAACATCATAAAATCACACTATTACAAAACACATACATTGGGATCCCATTGTCCCAAACCCATCTAAAACATATGAAAAGGATAAATGATACACACATTGGACACATTGATACATGAAAGAACACAATACACTTATCATTTCCCAATGAGAGCTCTTATTATTACCCTATTCATCTCTATGTCTACTTCTAGGTATTAACACTTGTAAGACAAATATATTGAAAATTATAAAATGTGGTGTATTTATATTTAAACTAAAAATAAATAAACGATTTTAAACTAAATGATATGTATGTTTTGTGACGTAACTTCTAACAACCATTCATCTCCTAAAATATCTGTTTTCATGCCAAATACCTCAAATGGTAATACTCCCAAACCAATCTACGCACTTGACCAGGATGATCTTTCCCAAAGACTTTACCTGGTGGGTCATCGTAAGGGACATAATAGGACTGTGTGGGATTGAAATATTATACTCTTTTAACATTTACTTATAAATCATATATCAGTCATATTAGAATAAATGGATGTTAAATAAATAACTACTTATAATAAGATATTATAATGAAAAATGAATTCATACCCCAACTTCTTGGTCATGCTCATTAAAAAAACCTATTAGATTTTTTATAAACATTGAACTACACTTTTGTTCAGGATTCATTGTGTCCTAAGCTCCGTGAATGTATTAAACAATGTATAATTAAACAATTTAGTATATTAATATTTTAATATTGAAGGAAAAGTATTTAAAATAATTTAAATATTACTAGAGTCGACTGACTTCAAGAATAACTATGTGAACCCATAGTGTGATTATAACTCATAAACATTGGATGTCATGTTGTTTAATCAAATAAAATTTATTTCAGAACATATATTTTGAAACATTTATGCAGACAAAAAATAGAAATGATAACAGATGGAAAATATTTAAATATAAGGTATGCAAGCACATATGGGTGCTTGTGAATGGTGTGAAAAATACAAGACCATTCATAAAATATGCATCAATCTTTACAAGACCAAACATGAACATGTGATGTTCTTAGTTGAAGTCTAAATATATGGTATGCATACACATAGGGGTTCCCATGAATGGTTTAAGAATCACATATCTATATGGCTTTACCAGGTTCCCCTAGTAATTATATAATTTTCATTTATATATATGGAATAAAATAAACATTCCACACAAGATCCTTGAATTTAATTTGAAAACCTAGAGAAGAACCATGAATTCTCAATAAATGTTGGGAAAATTATCTTTGAATAATTTTTTACATCTAAAAATTGAGATAACACCAATCTGATATACATTGTGCTTTGAATGACCCCAAAAATATTTTTTATTATATAAATTTTGTTAATGAAATTATTTATGTGTTTAAAACCAATAAAGGAACCTAATATTTTCATGAAATTTAATTAAAATGATAAAATATTAATTGTTTACTTGTATGAAAATATGCCTCATATATATGTGCATTATTATGGTCTGAATGAACTAAATTGTATTTTTGTTATTTTAAAATTCATAAAACGTTAAAGTAATGTTCAAAACATTGAAAATAATTATGGAATGATTTTAAATTGGTGAATAATTATTATTTTAAATATTTTAACATGTATACACAAATGAAACATCAATCGACGTGTTGTTTATTTTTTATTACCAAATATACATTTTTAATGATATAAAATATATTAAACACATGATTTAATGGGTTAAATAATAGGAAAAAACTTTGGATTATTTTAAAATATTATATAAATTAATATTGATTAATTATTGAAATATAAGAATAAAAATAACATCAATCTGTTTTTTAGTTCTCATTTAATAAATATAATTGAAAACATAATTATTTCATAATTCTGAAATATACTTACAATGGTCAAATCTAAATAAACTACCCTTAGTTGAAGTGAAATTATATGGAAACAACCATTTAATATTAATTAAATGTATGAATATATTGAACATCAATCTCACATTTAGTGTGATCGAAAAGATCACATGTTCATTGGGAAAATATATGTTTCTAAAAACATGGTTCAAGGAGTCAAAACCTTGAAAATGACATTGAATTATCATGGAATTTTATAAAAGTGACTAGCAGTTAAAAAATTCAAATATTGGAATAAATTCTCATCCCCCAACATTATCTATAAATGTAAAATTCATCAATCTCATCACACAATTTATGGTGGCACATACCTCTCATTAGAGGCCCTAAAATAAATAATACTAAATAAAGGTCAATGTGACACACTAACTAGATCTTAAGGAGGTATAAAATCATCAACAAGAAGTGATAGTGAACAATCATACATTTTTAATATATAACTCTATTCTTGAGGATAAAGGGAACATCCTTAGTTCCATCAATATGGTCACATCCTATGTCACATATGGTAGGTCACATCACACATAATAACCTATCATCAAAAACATTAGCGAGGTCACATCCATTAGTTTAATCATACGAAGGAACCATTTTAATCACATAGTTGACCAACTGATGCTAGAGAACTATGCTATCAAGTGTTATCCCCTCGTCAAAACATGTTCTGCTTTACGCTTTGGGGAATCCATTTGGACTTTCAGAACCATCATGGATTATGACTTTGATACAATCTCACACCCTTATAAACATTGTGATTTTTCATGATAAAATATTATCCTATATATGTTATTAATGTACATTCTAATATAATTGAATCAACACCACACTATGAGTCCTACTACCCATGGACCATCCCAATCCATGTCACTCTAAACACCATGGAATCAAAATGCCAAATTCTAATCAAAACCCACAACCCAATCATTTTACCAATATCTAATCATCTAATTTATATCCATTGATCAATTATTTTTAGGAAACCAACTACAATAGACATTGTTCTATCCTAAAGGAACCTTCCCACATATAATGGTTTGTATGTCCCAAACCGCCCTCAACATAGTGTCACTCGCCATGGGTGTAATGTATGATAATCTAATCAGACATAAGTAGGAGAAATAATATCTATCCTATAATACTACCTATTAAAAAAATCTATCAAAACACAGTTACCACCTTTAAAAGAACAAAAAGCCAATGGTCTCCCCCCAACTATGACGACCCTATCTCATTTTTGTAAAATAGTAATTAGGTGATCTGAATTTACGTAGGTGATAATGTGAACAATTATTTAGCACAAGAGACCAAACACCATCATATCTACTTTACTATACAAAAACATTTCACTATTATCTCTAACAAAGGCTATAAAATATTCTTATAGTGGTAATTCATGATAAAATATGAATAAATTTCATGAATTATAGGGACCAAAAACCTCTATATTTATGTTAGAACCTAAAATATACTCCTCCAGACCTCATCCAATCTCATCCATGTTGCATCAAAGTCTGTACAAACTCTCAATATTTTCATCACATCAATGGTCATTATTAACGACCTAAAAATAATTAAAATTATATATTTACATTATAAAACAAGCATAAAATATAGTAAACACACAGAGTACTACTATCGCAAGGAACACTATTCCAACTCCCCTTATGTGGTCTATAGATCACTCTCGAAACTATAATAGAAAAAAAACCAATGATGTAACACCCATCTAACCATTAATATGAATAAAATTTTGAGAAAACCCAAAAATAAAATTTTTATGTGTTTCCATCACTTACCAATCAAAAATTGAGTAAAGGTGAGGAGGCGGTCGAGATCAGTGGTGAGGGGAAGAGTATTGTGGTGAGGGGCGGAGAGGCGAGGTATGTGAAGGTGAGGAGCGGTAAGGTGAGGTACAACAAGGGATTTTGAAGCAAGTTGAGGTGTGGAATGACAAGGTGTTGCGATGTGTGGTGCGAAGGGTGTCGAATATGGGTGGAGATGGGCTAGGGCTTTAGGGATTTAGCGGGATGGGGTCAGGGGGTACTGGGGGATGAGGGATGTGTCACATGTATTATATTTTTTAACTATTTTCATCAGTTTGTAAAAATATGCAATGAAATTATTTTCAAAAAAGTTAGCAATGGTTTATAAAACATCGGCTAAACACTTAGTTTGTTGAAGTGAAAGTGTTATTAGTTTTGATTAATAGATGATTCAAATGAATAGATTAAATTATATAGTCCTATTTAAGATGGAACTAATTAAGGCTATGTGTGAAATAGGCTTATTCTTTAACTGATGGAGTTTAAAACAATTTTTGATTTAAATAATATCTCTAAAAATCTATGTTTTATTTACATCATAATGAATCATTGATGTTTTCAATAAGGATTTATGGTAATTAAGTTTTTTATCATGTTTCATTAGAATACACTGGGAAGGGATTTTAATGATTTTTATGTGGTAATTAAGATCTACTCTATCTTTTATGGAGGATTAATAATAATATCATATTGTAAATTTAGTACCCTTCATTCTAATGTTATAGATTCCACTATTTTGGAAGGTTAATAAGGTTAAACACTTATTAAATGGTTTAATTTTGACTTTGGATAAGGATTTTTAGATTAATGTATTACTTTATTATATGAATATTTTTTCATAAGTGGAGCTATCCTTTTTTTTATAACAACCATTGATAGATGAAATGACTTATCATTTTTTTATGAATCTTATTAAATGCTTCATTTATGAAAAACATTTCTCATAGAGAAATAGATGAGGTCAAAATTGAGAAATGAACATCAAAATGATAAAATGGGACATATGAATTAAAAAACATCTACTATGATCATTTTCAAAATTTATAGGTCCAGATGGTTAAGGAATTCATCATCTTTAAGAAATAAGTCCTAAAAACCTGACATCATCGTACCTTAATTTTTGGATGAATTTAATAATAAATTAAATCAATAAATATGTATAGTTTTTTTCCATTAATGTTCTATAGAGAACACAAAATCCTGTGATCAATGGTCTCTATCACACTCTATAATTAATTATGTTTTTATTCTATGTCAAAATCTTCACTTCCCACCTATGTTCTCTAATGTGGAAACCTATGTATGAGTTACGTTAGCTGACCATTATGTTTCCAAATTTGTCATTTTAGGGGAACATATATTATTCATTTTCACTATGTGGGGTATTATAAATTACGTTTCTTATTTTAATCTCCTGATAACGAAAAATAATTTCGACTGGGACATTGATTGGGGGGGTTGAATGTAGCACCTTCCGATTTTTTGTTATTTTTTTTCCAATAAATTTAATATTTTTGATTTCTTATGTTAAAAATTACACACATTTTATATGTTTTTGAAAAAATTGTCTTTAGGTACATGTAATACCATGTTTATCTTATGATACACACAATAAAAAAATTTCACAGATCGTGAAATAATATTAAAAATATTATTATTAGTTAATATGAAAGATATCATGTAACCATTGAGCTATGGGTATTCATATGACTAACTATGTTATGAAATTACAATATTACACATATATATATAAATTAATTTCTTGGTGACCTTTATATTAGAAAGTAAAATAAATACAATTTTGAAAAACAAACAGAATATTTTTTAGAAAAACTACTTTTATAAATACAATCATGTTTTATCTCAATAAATTAAATAAATAAGTTTTTCCCAAATAATTTTAATAAAATTTAAATATAATATTTTCAATATATTGTTTTACATTTAGCTTATATGTTTTAAAGAGAATAGATAAAAATAAATTCTAATTTTATGCTTAAAAACCCTATTTTCTAAAAAACAACAATTGCCAAATTTTTTGTCATTTATATTAATATTTTTTTTCAAAAAATTAAAATATTTAATTTTAGAAAATAAAAATTATCATTCAAATATGGATATCAGTATTATAATATGGTGAATTATTTTTTATTTTTTTGAAAAGAATAATTTTTTATGAACAGTGGAAAATACTGAATTTTGATTCATGGTTGCCTTCTCATTTAAATAATATATAATGTAATGTTATATTTAGAATTGATTTTAAATTAAAATTATATTTATTATATATATATTTATACAAATTTTTTCATTTTAATTAATTTTTCATTTAATGTGGACATATAAACCTTTTATTCATTTGAATATTTTCTCTTTGAAAACCATCTTTCTCATCGTATATGTGACGCTAATTTTCAGTTTAATTTTTCCACATTTGTGACATTAATTTTATAAAATGAATTCCTTATATTGAATTATAATAATTAATATCTTTTAATATGGAGAAATTACTTTTTGGTTATTATAAATATTATAAAAAATAAAAATTATTTATCCTGGCTATCGTTAAAAATAGTTTTTTACACCCCCCAATGATAAAAAATGCAATACACATAGGATTTTTATTTGATAAATTTTATTTTATATTTATAATAAATAGGCCCAATTTTTCTATTAAGGATCATTTTATGGTAGGATGATATATTTAATTACCTAGGTTAGAATAACTAATTTCCATTATGGAAACTAAATTAGTAAAAGTTAGTAAAATTAATTATTATGGAATAACTTGGTGAAAACATGACTTTTTTAGGGTGGATGTGTATATGAACCATATAATCTATAAACAAAATTATTTAACAATTTAGGAGCCACATTAAGAAGATATTTACCTTCCAATATTGAATAATTTTTTACATTACAAAATATAGGACTCCTCTGGAATTATAAAAGGGAACTATCTATGCTTACTTATTCATAACTCTCATTCCATTTAGATAAAAAACCCCTATAAAATATTGTACTAAGAAATTATTCTCTTATTAATGGTACTAGTTATATTAAAATTCCAACCATAGGGTCCTTAAGAGAGTATCTAATGGAGGTTTCACTTAGGGGAGGTAATTGTCTTAAAAATAATCCTTCATTTTATTTTATCTTTTTCCCTCCATCAATTATGTCTTAAAATATACAATATAGTAGCACTAGAATCTTCCATTTACTAAGAATTTATTATTTTTATGGGATGATAATAATCCCTATCCAATTCCATAAATTGGGTTATGAAGTCATCATATATATGTACAAATAACTTTAACAGCATGAATAGTGGGATGTGAATTACTAGGGTTTATTTTTTATCATTGCATTTGTTTGGACTTAATTAAAATGGAATTTTTAATCTCATATTAATATAATAAAATATGGTACCTCATTTTTTGTATATTGAAGTAGTGTATAACTATATATATATATATATTACCCACGTCATCTTCCTATCACTACGGTGAGGGGAATGTGATGTGCTATTCCATAAAGGTGAATGAAATTTCATCTATTGATTAACCTGGTTAGTCTAGAATTAAAAAATAAACAATTTCTCAGTTGAAAAAATTTAATTAACATAATTCATGTCCCATAGTCCCACCATTTCATAGAGAAATGGTTCATATGACTATCCATTATTACATATGATACAGTTGGATGATTGATTTAAATAGATACATTTGATTACTAAAGACATGGTATAATCCATTTATATATTTCGTAAAAATAATTCTTTGTTTTATGACTCTATTTTCAAACATTTATGAATTCTAGAAATCATATTTTTTGTCAATTAAATATAATCCAATGGGGTTATCTTTTTGGTTGTCTAAATGTGTAATAAATTTTACTAATAGAGTTACTCTAAACTGGCATAGATTTAATTTAATATGAGTCTTAGATATGTATTCACAATGTGTTTCATGCGATGTTACACAAGGTTATGTTGGTACAAACCTGAAATTAATAATTACATATTTTAGTTAACTTATAATGATATTATTTTTCTTTAATTTCCATATAATTTTTAGTTTTGGAGTTTTATAGTCTTTAGAAAAACCATAACATAGTAAACCCAAATATAAGTAGTGAAAGCTACTACTCTTTCCTAGTTTTTCTCATAAAATATTTATTTTAAAAAATATATAGTTTATTTTCATAAAAAAAGATTCAAATATTTCATCTTGACCACCTCCTAGTCCATAATCTACCATAACATTCTATGAAAAACATTTGAAATCATGGTATCACCTCAAAAAACACAGAAATGGTTATACAAGATATAAATACAACATTAGTCTGTAAATACTTATAAAAATTTTCAATTTTGAAAATAATCATTATAGTCAAAATAAACCATTTTCATAGCTATGCAATCAGATTAAATACAAAAATATTTTATAAAACAATTTATTATTAATATTTAAGGAAATAGAAACTCATAAAGTTTTATTTGATAAGAGGAAAACAACATATTTTTTTTAATAATTTATACTTTTTCCACTGACACATATAATAACCATACTAAATTTAAATGGAGTAACCCCAATCATTACACCTAGAATTACAATTATATTTATAAATGGAGTAAAAATTACACATGTATAAACCGTTATTATTATAAATGGAGTTACAATCAGAATTACTCCTATATTAGCCAACACAGTTAAATTTTTTGTAACCATTACAAATTCTAATGGAAGACCATCCAGAAGAACTTATGAACATTACATAGGACTATGCATAACTTCCAATCACAAATTAATCATCAATATTATTCTTGAAATAAAAATCATTTTCAATATACAAACTTTAACCAATGCATTAGGGTGTTATCTAAGTAAACATATCGTATAATATATTAGAATTACAACTATGATTTAGAATGGGGATCATCCATTCAAAAAAACTTCCAAAGTCAAAATAATGAATAAAAAAATTTAAAAGTCTTCTAAACCCATTTTTAGAAAACATTCGAATATGAAAATACCCCTTTTCATTTAAACCCCATTTATATAATTTTAAAAATGTGCAGATAATAATAATATTATATTTTTTTAATAGATCAATGAATAATACCAATGGATATTAGAAATAATTTAAGAATCATGATGGATGGAGAATATCTCATTCTACATATGTAAAAAAATACTTTTTTCTACTTCGGTAAAAATATTAATAGAAAAACTTTCAAAGAGGATTTTCAAAAGAATGTCCCTTGCCGCTTTGAAATAATTTCAATAATTAGAATGTTAAGTGGATAAAAATAAATAAATTATTTAAATATAATTTAATAAAGATGTTCTAGATTTAACATGTCAATGTGGATGTATATAATGTTCATAAAATAATATAGTTTTATAAAATCAATATATTCCTTAATAAAGGAAATTAGGACAAAGTCCCTTAACTTGAGTCTGACTCGTCACATATGTTGTTTATATTCATATGTAATAATCATAGGATAATTATTTACTTGATTTCGATTCATTTTCATGTTAATTATCCCATTATCATTAATTGAATTATAATCATATAAAAATACTATATTAATTAAATTTGAATTTGCTATTTTGATGATATTCAGTTTATACGTCCATGAAGACTTTAGTAATTAAACTATAGTCATAGATGCAGTTTCTCCCTCATAACAATAATATCAATAATGAAATAATAATAATATTTATACAACAGTTAAAATTTTAAATACACCAAATAAATATGGTTATAATAAATGGTATATGTTATCAGTATGGAGATAGTGGGTCATACATATGGATAAGTAACATTTCTACTATTCAATGGACATTATGGAAAGAAGGTATGTATTAGATTACCTTCCTATAATGATCATAATATCATAATTATTATATTAATAAATTAAATATTGAAATAAATATCATCAATTTTATGTTATGAAAACAGAATAACATCACATCATTTTGATGTTATTAAACATTTATGCAAAGAATGATATTTTTTTTCAATGATTGGAAAGGTAAGAAGTTATATGAGATATTACCATTTCAGAATGATAAATATTTCATTAATATCATATAAATGTTTTAATTCTTCATTATAATCCATCCATGAGAGATGATGATGACAAATGAAGTTCATCTACTCATGATGTGGCAGTCTGTTGTATAAAACTCTGATAAATCCACTTTCCATTTGATTTACAAAGAGAAGTATATTTTTCTCCATTGAGAAAAAAATAATTAATTTTATATAATATAATAGTGTTATTATTTTATCAAGGTCAATGAATAATTAAATGTGGTGGGTGAATGAACAAAAATAAAATAAGTGTGTAAAACTATATGTCTTTTTTAGAAAACCGTATTTGATTAAAACCATAATACTTTTGATGGTTTTCACATCCCATAAATATGGCGTATAAAAAGATTGGGGGGATTATAAGATGACATTTTGAAGTTATTTATAAGTAGTGAACCAATATGATCGTTATAAATATTATAATTTTAATAGTATTCTAACCATAATATTATTACCATGATCATCAAGAATATAAATATGGACATTAGAATAGTAACCCCACATATGAAAAAGTCAAATAAAATTTAGGTGTCTAAAGTAAAATGAAAATAATTTATATTTATATCATGGTACAATTAAATAATTATTTTAAATATGATAAATTATTTTTTCATATTTTTGTGAAATGTAAATATTTGATTTTAAATTGTATAAAAAAATAATTATTTAAATGAATATTTAATTTCATAAATATTATTAGTAAATGAATTTATTTTTTATTATAATGATTAGATAATTTTATGCGACCTTATGTAATTTTTCTATGGGTTATAAAATCGAGTATAATACTAAATTCTATATTTTATTTTAAAAAATGACGAGTCTATATAAAAAATTATTTTCACATAGTTAGAAAGTTATTTAAAAAAATTGAGACCATTTTTTTATCTCCATATGAAAAAATGGTTATAGTGAATTTTTGAAATTTTTCTAAATAGTTGTTTTTTGTGAATAGTAAATACGGTAATTTATTGATATTCATCATTATAATCCTAATACATGATTTTATAGTCATACATGATGTAATAACCCATTATATCAAACTAACATGAACTAGTAACTATATATAGTCACAATATATCAATTGCATTGACAATATTGACCCAAAGTAATAAATAAATGAATATAATAATTAAAAACACCCCTATAATCCCTTTATAAATACCACCCCTAACTATTAAATATTCATACTCATTATAAGATTTGATTCTAGACAATATTCTGATCAATTACCTTACTAATACTCCTTTCCACATTCAAGTATTTTTGGTATCACCAAAATTCTAATTCCATGTTCCATAATGGGGTTCTCAAAAAGACCACATTCAAGAGGTAAAATCCACAATCTTTCTCTTCTAAGTTATTTATTTCATATACCATATCCTAATCTATATCCAAAGTGACATGATATATCCAATATCTTATATATACTCTAAATATTTTGTGTTAATATAATATCCATCATAAAATACCCTTATCACCTGTCTTTATTGTAAAATAGAAAACAGCATCCATAATATATCAGTTCGCTGCCTTCATGGACATCGATTTATTTCCATTTCCACCATCAAGGATAGTGGAAAAAATATTTTTATGGATAAATAAATTTTTAATATGTATGTTTTAACTTATTTCATTTTTTGTAACTAATATTAAAATTATTTTAAATAAAATGATACTAGTTCACGATGTTTGTAGAAACTACCAAAATAAAGTTAACATTTTTTTATTAACATTTTTTCAAATGAATCATCCTTATATCATGAAAAATGTTTTATGGGGAAATATAATAATATATAATTTCATGAATAACATATAATTTCACATCTATATAATTATTCAAATTTGACATGTTCTTCCACAATAAAGCAAATGTGAATAGATAATGAAAATATGAAATGAACTACCATAGAATAATGGAATTAATCCTTATAAGTCATAAAATTGTTCCTAAATAAACAAAATAAAATTATAGTATGTAAAATTTATGTGTAATAAGTTATTAATAAAATTATTAATTAATATAATTTTATTATCTAATAAATTAATGGAAATTTAATAACACATTCAAACATAAGGTAACAGATCTCCCCAAAAATATTTATTTCTTTTTTTTCAATGCTTTATCAACCACATACAAATTTTTTTCCAATTATTATTCATATATAATTTTTCTATTTTAATTATATATGTTCGGAAAATATATATACATCTCAATACATCTTTTATTTAAGGAGAAACAGATATTTTTAAAGGTTCTATTCTCAATTCATATTTATAATAAATACCGATTAACGAGTACATTTCTGATTAGTATCTATTTTCCTAAATAGACTATAACATTATTAAAGTCACAAATATTTTTCCAAAACAATACAGTTTATAATGGAAAAAAAATTAGTTCACTTCTGGTTTTTTTAAAATTGTTATGATCTTATCCGTTTTTTAATTCCTTTTCCCTTTACATTAAATCACCACTTAAGGGGAACATTGACAATTTTATATAACAAATAGTTTCTCATTTTTACACTTAAATGTGAAATAATTTATCATAATCTATTCATGTTTTTTCCTTTATTAATCCCCAATAATTATTTAATCATTTTTAACATGTAAACCAGAATTATATACTTTTTAGTTATTCCTTGTGACATGAAAAAGAAACACATTTAATTCTATGGTTAACCCTTATGGTGGTACATTATTTCAGATTATTTATGCGTTAAAAATATTAATGAAAAGTTTATTATGCGTGTTCCTTGATATTACTCAAATTTATTGGGAAATATTTTTTCTAATAAGACCTTACATATGATATTATGGAGTGAACATAATCATTTTTGGGACTCTATCCACCTTGTAAAATAGTGTTCAATGTTACCATTGACTCATGCTTATGCCATATTATATGTGTTTTCAACTTATCTATATTTCTATGATATTATGATTATATGTTATATAGGATATTCCTATACATGTTTATTCTTGTGCCATTGCTTTCATCTTATCACATTGTGTCTTCTGACTGATGTGTCATGTTTAGTCCCTTAAAATGATTTCAATCTTATTCTAATTTTTCTATTTGTCAACAAGTATTTCTGATATAGTTATAGGTGGTCAACGAAAGTTATGGTCTCATTATAGAGATTTAGAAAAATATATTTAATTTTTGGTCCATGGATTCAATTTTATTTACTATTCAACAAATGATACTAGAATATTTTATCCTTGGTTTTTATTTAATTTATAATTATGTTAATGTCATGTTATAACATGTATAAAAAACATGGTACTCTATAGTTGGTATTAAATCATAGTATTGTTATTTATTGGTGTTTGCGATTTTTAAAAAATTAGTATAAATCCTATGGATAATTCTATCATTATAGAAAACCTATAATGAAACATAGAGATTCATAAGTTAGGATATAACTTTTATTAATATGTTTATCCTTATATGTTCATAGATTAATTTTTATATGGTTAATAAGCTACGTATTCTGGAACTACCATTTTATATTTTCCCTTTTTCATGTTATCTTCTTGAAATAGGACAACCATCGATAACTATACTTGAGATATGAAATGTGATGATTTCCATTATAAAATTCCAAACCCAATGGGAATAAGATCTTATAACAATATGATGGTACATCCTTAACTGGGTAATGTTATAAATAGTAACATCAATTGTGTAGAACTCCCTTCTTCTCTGAAGAAAGGTAATGCTATTTTCAAATACATTATGTGAATCATTACTCATATATTTAGTATAAATTTTTATCCCCTTATCCTTGAAGAATGTATTAACTCTAGTAATAATATATCTATTGTCCTCCACTGCTCTAAATAAGAGAACATTTTGTTGGTTGTCTATCATTTTGATCAGGAATCTCATCAGTGGTGAACACTGATAGAAAAACATGATGTTTATGTAGGAAATTGACTCCATGAAATGGGAAGTATTCAATAAAATATTTTTCAATCAATATTTTCTTTAAAACATCCATATTAAGATGGATATAGATTTCATTGATTAATGAAAAATAAAATCTTTATATATCAAGGTGTATATGTAAAAATATAAAAGGATTTCATTATACTCCTCTTGATTTTTAATGAACATTGAATTAATTGGGGACCCATTATTCAATGGATTAATGCCGAGAATAAGAAAATTTATTTCACCTCAATGAATTGAATCCTATGATAATATTGGACATTTTTTCCATAATTTTGAGGTAGATATTGGATACTCACAGTAGTCGTGTGGTATCGGTGATAAAAACCATAAAATTGAAGTTAATATGGTAGGATTAAGAGATATATACCATATATGAAGGAAAAAACAGAATACCACTTGTAATAAATGTGGAAATAAGCATCCCATGAACATACCAAAGGGAACATAGAGATTCCTAAATTGTAGAAAAGAGGGGCATCGAGATAATCATTTCTAAAGGGGTATGAAGAAGACAAAAAATGTCGAAGAAGATATAAAGGCATAGATAAACGCATTTTTTAAATAATAGTGTTTCCATAGAATATAATATGAGTATTATTCTTTCCAATTCCCAAAGGAAATGGTTGTCAAAGACAATCCATTACAACATCCTTCTTATTAGAAAAGAAGGGAATATGTTCTCTGTACTGCTAATGTCGATCCAGAAAATGATGTTCTAATCGGAATACTAGTTCTTTTTAAAATAATAGATAATTTACTAGTTGATTACAGATCAATTCATTATTTCATATCATGCAGTTTAGTAAAACTATTCAAACACCACCTCAAAATATTTATGTTGAGTTAGATGTCAGAAAAGTTAAAGGGGAAATTTTTATATCCAAAGTATATAACTCATACCCTTTAACTATTTTTGAATAGAATCTATTATTAAATATCATCTAAAATACTTTTTTTAGTTTGATTCTATATTGGGCATGGATCATAGATATTTATATAAATCCAACATCATCTATTTGGATGGTGCGATCACATTTCACATTTTGAGGTGTACTAAAAATATGTAAAAATGTAATGAGAAGGATTGATATCCATTAGAATCGTAATCTTAATAATATACCACTTCTTTATTATTAATATTATAAAACTGAAATTAGTGAGACAATGGACATGATCATACTCAAATACATTCCCATTGCGAGGATGTACATTGATGTATTCGTCAAAGAATTTTTTGGTCTTCATCTTGAACGAGAGGTTGAATTCTCAATTATACTCATACAATGATCTAGACACCTATAAATGGATATATATATGATGAAAACCACATAGTTAGAATAACTAAAGAAATCATTACCAGAGAACATTGATAATGGTATATATGCCTAATTGCATATCAATGGGGTGCACCAGTTCTGCTTGTCAAGAAGAACGATGTATCAATACGCCTATGAATTTGTTATTCTGAGATAAAAAAATTAATATAAAAAATATTATCCCCTTTATAACACTCCAACCCTATAATCCCAAAGATGGTGCATTATTGTATTACATTGGATTGGTTAAAAGTAATGAAATCCTAAAGGAATAATGAATTTAGGGGTCTTGGAAAACAAGAATACATACATCATACCCATAATATGTTGGCAAAAGATAATTAAAGAAGACACATAATAAAATGAAATTAAATACTTCCTTAAAAACTTTTTCAGTGATTTATTCATCATAAACTGGATTAATGTAACATATTAACGGTGATCTCAAATCCCCAATAAGGGTAAATAATGCGGAAGAAAAATTAATTGAAGAGAATAGAAAACATTGAAACATAAATTATTTATATCACATGCCATTATAATATATCGATAATGAAATATCAAAATAGAATGGAGAGAAAATTAAATTAGTTTCAAAATAATTACTTAACAAAAAACAAAATGATTATATATATATGTCGATGAAAAATATGATGGATAAAAATGGTAAAAAATTAAGGATATTATTTAATATTGGATGTCATGTACCTTAAAAATGAACCAATAAACCCTAATGATCTATTTTAAAGATGGTAATACTACTCCAATTTGGAAAATTTATTCATCTCATGAGGAAATTTATGTATCAAGCATCTATCTATAACTAGACCGCACAATTGTTTTTGAGTCAAAAACATTCCCCATCTATCGAATACTTAATTTTATTAATAATCAATGTGAATTAACATAAAATATTTTAAATGAATAATGGGTACATATTTATCTATAATTCACCTATGGAGGATAAGTAACAATTATGTTTTTTTTGCTGAAGAATGGAAATACCATCTAATTATCATTAAAACATTTTTGAAGAAAGTAATCATTAAACATTCCAATGTGTCATATACCACATTGAATCATTTGAATTTATATTCAGTATGAGAGTATAACCTTAAATTAAACTCAAAATACTATGATAATAATGTATTTCATGATATAACATGTCAATGAGATTTATATAGACCATATAAAATTAAATTGGTGAAAAACAACATATAATCTCAATAGAATATAAATTGAGATAAAAACCCTTACCTTGAGTTTGACTTCTCTCATGTGTCTTGTTATTTCAGAATAAAAAAATTATGTTAATTTTTTACAATTTTATTACAATTCTTAAAATTATCATTAATATAATTTCTCTTATTACCATGTTGTATAAACTATATAGATAACTATATTTACATTGGGTGTCTTGATGAAATTCAGTTCATGTGACAAAAACAAATTTATGTTGGTTGACTATGGTGAAAGGGGAAATTATTTATACATATCTAGAATAATTATCATGAAATAAATATTAGATTTATACATAAATTTAATTTCATACAACAACCGTTAATTATTTTTATGAATTTTTATCAATGTTACAAATCTGGAGAAGGTAGGTCGTACGTACGTGTGAGTAACATTCCCATTTTCAATAATCATTTAAAAAAAATGGTTCTAACACTATATTTTTTTTGAATGTCTATTATATTAGTAATATTATTTTATTTAAAAATATATATTTATTTATTGGATAGTTGTGATGTAATAATAATAACATCGGATCAAGTAGGCGGTTGCCCACATGTCCACAAATGACATTATCACATTTTATGTACGTGAAAAAGTAATAATGCAAATTATATATATTATATTTATAGATATTTAATTATTTCATTAATATCATATATATGTTTTTTATTATACATGTTATTAATTAAAACCATCTTTTACACATTCTTTGTTTAGTGTGAATGTGTCACATCATATTGAGTGGGTGGTATTTCACCATTCAACAAATGATGTGATTTCATTGACACAAAATGGATGGTATAACGATTAGTGTTGTAAAAGAATTAAAGAATCATAAAGAAATAATATATATCACATATAATATATATATATATTATTCTTACATTAAAATTTCCATTATTAGAGTTATTATAGGAAAAATGAACAATCATCTTTTCATGAGGTGGTAGTTTACCGTACAGGTAAATAGTACAATGTTACACATTAGATGGACATGCGTGTAAGTGTATTTTAAAACCATTAAAATAAATAAATACAAATATATTGAGAAAACTAGTTTTCTTAAATAATCTTGTAATAATAATATTTTAGGGGCTGGATAAAGAAAATAAAACTAAAGAGCGTAATAATATATGTTACCACTTAATCGGGTAACTCCTTTTGGTTTGTACCAGAAGGATTCCATAGATTTATTACTACACACTAAGAGGCCACTAGGATGAAGGTAAGGGTTCTGATAAGTTATTCACATATTTAATGGGTGATATTTTTTTTCTTTAGTGTTTAATAGAAGGAGGATAGATAGTGACTATTTATATTAGAGGAAAATGATCTACTTGGTATTTCTAAAATGAACATCATTGTACAAACATTTTTACCCAATAAATGTCATTAGAAAAAATCAATAATTAAAGGTTAATGTCTAAAATATTGGTAGAAAATGTTTTTGGTTATGTGTAAAGGAGGTCAATCACATAATTTAATTGTTTAGTCCATTATTAATCGTAGTTTTTCCTTAATAATCAAAATTAATTATAATTACTTTAACAAATATTTGTGGAAAAAAATAATATATCCACATTAGAAGTTATAAATTATACATATTCGAGATATGGAATAAAATTTGTTTAATTACAATCACCAAATTGGAATAAATTAATCGAAATTAAATTTTGTAGATGGGACGACAATACAAGGTTTAAAAGTAGAAACGTCTATGTGATTACTATATTTTTATAGTGAATTTAAAAGTGAAAATGATTCCAATGCACTAAATTGGATTCATTGATAAAGAAGTGAACTAATTAAAAATTTAAACTAGTCTAAAATATCATTTATCTTTATATATAATATAGATAATAAAGCATTTTTCAATAAATGTTAAATATTTTTTCGTATTAATTAAAAAATGGATCTTCAAAAAACATTTTCAAAAATTCACACGAAATTTATTTTTTTTCATATTTCAAATATAAAAATTATTTCCGTATATTAAAATTATAATATTTTTAAAAATTTTATTTAAATTTGTTCTACATTAAATGGAGTTAAAAAATATTTAATAAAAATATTGTATTTTATGCAAAAAATTGGAGTTCTTTTTATCTAAATCGTATCATATATATTGTATGAATATAAAAAACATTTTATTAAATGTATAATATATATATATATATATATATATATATATCAAATTTATGTCTCTCACTAATTGTAATTAATTAATTTATTACAAAAAAATATTTTTTAGCATATATTTTTTTTTTCTAAAAATATTCCATTTATATTCATTTGGCTCCTATATTCATTTCCGATTAATTTGTTACTAATTAATTCTTTTTATATTTGTGTAAACTATATATTTTAGAAGATAGTTAATAATATTCTTACCCTCTAATTTAATGGTTAGGTTATGTCTTATTATATTAACTAATAATATATTATTTTACAGTTAAAACATGTTTTTTCATGTAACACTAGCTATTGAATAAGGTCATTCTAACGTGTAAGAAAAAATACCTTCTAGGTTGCATGCATTGAAAAATATATGATAATTTCAATTCATTTAAAATATGAAATAAAAATCATTTTCTTGGGATATTATATTCCCTTATTCAATTGGTATTTTATAGAATACACGGTATTGAATACATTGTGATTACATTAGTATTTCAGGGTGTCACACCGATGAAATAAATTAATGAATAATTCAATCAAATATATATGCCATTTTTTTTTCTCTATGGTGGATATTTGGTGAGGATATCTCTAGTTAAATGAAAATAATAAATACTTTCCGAATAATTTTTTTGAATGAGGTATGGACACAATAATATTATTGTGATTCTATTCAAACTAGCTAATGATCCAAAAATATTCATGGACGTAATGAATATAGGATTTAGATTTTACCTTAAAAAATTTGTGTTAGTCATTATAGATGATATTATGATATAATCCAAAAATCATGGAGGAGAATGAGAACCATTATAATAATATGATAACAACTTAACTAATGGATAAAATATATGAAAGTAAAAGTAAATGTGAGTTCATGATGGATGAAAAATCATTATTAGTGAATATTATCACAAAAAAGGGATATATCTGGACACTTTTACAAAAATGGAAATAAAGGAGTGACATAGGATATCATCTATAATAGATATCTATAGTTTCTTTATTCTATCTGGGTATTCTCGATTATCTGTGAGGAACTTTTCATGATTGTAAAAGCCTATAACCAAACATACTCATAAGCGAGTAATTTTCATCTGGACCAATTAATGTGATGAATAATTAAATTAATTGAGAATGATTTATATCACTACATCATTACATAATCGACCAATATGTTGGGAAATATTAATTGTATAAAAAATTTAAATATGAAGGGATTGTGTTTTTTACTGAGGAAAAATATTAATGTGACAAACTACAACTCAATTATGTTGAATGTTCCTGAAAACAACCATCACACACATGACCTAGATTTTGTAATTGTGATTTTCACATTGATAATATGGTAGAATTATCTCCATCTAGAGATGAATGAGACATATAATAATCATAAGTTTTTGAAACATATATTAACAAATAAGGATATTATTAAATGAATATGGTTAGAGATCAATAAGGATTATGACTGATCAATCCACAACCACCATAGTAAAACAAATAAAGTTAAATATTTTTAAGTAGAAAGGATCATAAAAATTTATAAATGATGATAACATGAATTACCCTCTCTTAATAGACATGAAAATCATAGACATGATAATGTTAAAATTTATAGTAAATCATAATTCCTTTCTCAAATTATTGATCTCCCATCCCTTCTAGAGAGGGTACATGTTACTCAAGGAAATGATGTGTAAATTAAGATGAAGGTAGAATATATAAGAAACCAAAAATCCTAATATTTCAAAATTGAAGAGGAAGGAGTCATATAATTTGTTGCATGACTATTTTTACTATCAAATCCTTAGAAAATTAGAGGGAATTTGAATAATGCACAAAGATTTACAATCTTTATTCAAAATTGATGAAAAAGATGCGTCGAGATTTCTATGATCATTATTGACTTCACAATATATAAAATGAGATCACTAAATATACATAAAAGTTTAGGGTATGTATGTAGGTGATGGATGAATGAAAAAATTCAAGGGGATGATGAAATCATTTCCTATACCTACACATAAATGGGAATAATTCACTATGAACATTGTCACTCGACTTCCAAAGAAATATATATTAAATAATGATATATGGTTTTTTGTGGATAGTCTTAATACGAATTCTCAATTCATTTAAATGTGATAGGATTCCTCAATTTTTCATGTTTCATAAATATACATTATTGAACGAGTGATGCTACATAGAGTACCATTATTAATTTTATCTGATCTTGATCTATGATTTACCTCTAAATTCAAGAAATGTATATAACAAGATATAAAGATAGAGATGAAATTGATTATAAATTATCATTATAAAACTGATTGGAAGTATAATAAGACAATTCAGACCCTTGACGGCATGTTGAGATCATATTCAATGGATTTTAATGGAGGATGCAACTACAATATTCATCTAATAGAAATCTCTTACAAAAATAGTTTCCACTCAAGAATCTAAATGGATATAAAAGGAATCCCAAAATTAGAATATATGAATAAAACCTTTATTATAGGATGATATCAGTGAATTTAATCACCTTCAACATGAAATTGTTAATGGAATTGTAGATATGGTGAAAACCATTCAGTATCACATTAGAGATTCCCATTGTAAACAGGGGAATTTTGAAGACTATCATCGATGGGGACTGAATTTTGAAGTTGGAGTCATGGAAATCATCGACATATCACCATGGAATATATTCATGATATTTAGGAATAATTGAATACAATTTACGAGGTGTATTATTTACTTTTTCATTCCATGTCATGTTGTAGTTGGGGTATATCAACCTGCACACCGAACAACAATTTTTCATGTACATAGTGTAATCCATATATTCCTCTCAATGATGAACATTCCAGATTCCACATATTTACTGAATTTTCATGTTTTACATATGGATATGATATCACTTATGAAGAGTACCCATTGAAGATCATGAACCATATAGATAAAGTTCAATTAAAAAAGACTACTCACCTAGTAAAAGTATTATAGATGAACCATAAATATGTAGAGGAGACATGGGAACTGGATAAAGCCTTTAAATATAATTAAACTCTCCTATTTTCACCTTATTATGTAAAATTAATTTTCAAGGGTGAATTTCATATGTGGGGATGAATATAATGACCCGTAATTTCATCAAATGAATTTCATGTTATTATAATTTTGTACTAGCACAATCATCACATAGGGAAACCAAAAAAACGATATTCTCATAAATGAGTAATGAAACATTATTCAATAAATAATCAAATAGGAATTCCAATCATTATAGAGGGATAATAAATATAAAATAATATATTATTAATAGGATAATTTGGATATTCTTGGTTCAACAGAACGATCACTCTCACAAAAAAATCTGTATAAATAAAATATAATTTTAATAAAAAATTTATTCTTATTTTAGAGGGAATCATATATAACTTTCTATTAAACTAAAGATAATTGAATAATGAATGGAAAATAATGTATTTAAAAAAATATTGAAGCTATATGACCATTATAAATCTGATCATTGGAATAGTAATCGGACCATTAGAATTGTAATATGACCATTAAGATTAGTAATATGATTAATAGAATAGTAAAATAACCACTTTAAATTTAAAATAAATTTATGGTTTCATTAAAAATGAAAACATGATAGATATTTATCGTGGTAGAAATAAATAAATGTTTTAAAAATGATAAATTATGTTTTTTGGTATTTTTTTAAAATATAAATATTTTATTTAAACATAATAATGGATAAAATGAATTAAAAAAATTAAAAAAATTGATTCATAAATTTATATTTTGATTATTGTAATGAATATAGAATATTATGAAATCATATGTAAATTTTTAAAGGGTTATAAAATCTATAAAAATATAAAAATATATATTTTTTAATAAACAACGATTTTATATAAAAATATATATCAATGTTGTAAAATTATTTCAATGAATGGTAGAACAATTTTTAGATCTACAAATAAATTAATGGTTTGGGATTATTTTTTAGATTTTTCTAAAATGGTTTATTTCTTTTGCTAATTCTGAAATACGATCATTTACAATATTTAACAATATAAACCAAATAGATAAATTTTTGAGTCATGCAAGACTTAAGAACCTATTATTTTCAACATAGATGAACTGATTTCTTTATTTAGTGACAATAATCCACACTATTGATATTCCCTATCCAAAATAATAAACAAATGAATATAATAATAAAAAAAACAATCTCATCCTCTTAAAAATGCAATGTATCCACACTCCTCCCCACAAATTCTATGATTTGGAGCTAGCTAATATTCATTTCAAATGAATTTCCAGTCCTCTTCCACATTTCGTAGCACTGATGGACTCAATAAAAGAAACATTACATGTTCCATTAGTATGTTTTCAGTGAGACACTATTCAAGAGATAAAATCCTCAATCATTCTCTTTTGAATTCATTTTTCCTTCTACCATATCCTCACCTGATAAAAATTGACACAATAACTCTAGTATCATATATATACTATAATTTTGTTTTTTAGGGGAATATCCAACATTATTTACCCTTCTATCCTCCATTTATTATAAAAACTGAAACATCATCTGTAATATGTCTATTAACTACCTTCATGGATGATGAGTTTTTCTTCCCTTTACAGCCTTCATGGAGGGTCAAAACGTCCTTTTATGAATAAACTATATTTTTATAAATATATGATAAATTATTTCATGCTATGGAACTAATATGTAAACATAATATAAAATAAAATGATACAAGTTCATGATTGTATTAATCCAACCCAAATATACTAGACATTTTTCAATAACAATTTATAAATGAGTCATCCAAATTTTAGAAAAAATTGATAATATTAGACCGTTTAATCCTATATATGTTCATGAACACCATAAAATTTTACTTTTGTATAATTATTCCAATTTTACAATAACATCCAAATTTAAACAGAAGTTAACCCATCAGGACCTCATGAAAAAAACTTTAGAGGAATGATGAAATTAATCGTAAGAAATAATTAAATTGGAATAAATGAATATAATGAAATTATAATAAATTAAGTATTTTTTGAAATGGTTCTAAAATAAATTATTAATTGATGTAAATTTATTAACGAGTAAATTATTTGAAACTGTATAACACATTCAAAAAGAATGTAAGGGATCTATCTAATAACCCAAAGTTATTTTAAGAAACACATTACTTATAATTATATCTAGTTATATATTTATTATTCTTATACAAACCATTTATATTCTAGAAATCTATTCCAAAAAATATATTTATTTCTCTATTCATCATTCTTATATTGGAAAAAATTAATTTTAAAATATTCCTTTTTTTCAATTCTATCGAACAAGAAAACCCGATTAAAGGGAATTTTTATATTTCATACTTATTTTAAAATAGAATCCATAAATTTTTTAATCCACTCATAACTTTTAAAATCACATATATTATAATGAAAAATAATTTTTATTTCACTTCTAGTTTTATGGAAATTATTATGATCATACACCATTTTAATGACTCTAACCTCTTTCCGTAAATCCCTGCTTATTTGGAACATTTGAAAAGTTAAATAGCCTTTATTTTATCATGTTTAATATTCATGTGGACAATATTCATCTTAATATATACTTATTTTTTATTTCATGAATTACAAATAAATAGTTAATCCCATTTTTCATGTAAACTATTATGATATTCCCTTGGGTCTTGCATTGTGACATGATTACGAAACAAATTTCTTTCCATGATTAACCCATATGTTTATTCCATTTTTTTGATTATTTATGTGGACCACATATTCATCAACATGATATTATTAGTGCACCCAAATAGTGCTCCAATTAAAGGGGTAATGTTCTATCTCATAAGAGGATATGTATAGGATTAGAGAGTAAACCACATTTATTATGGGACTCTATAGACCATGGGATATAGTCTTGGAAATTAGCATTGAAGAATATTTATGTCAAGTTATATATTTTTTTCTACTTCCGCATTTTTCCATGTTCATGTGATTCCATGTTCTCTATGATATGACAATACATGTTTATTCACATTCCATGCCATTTTTGTTTTCATGTTGTTCCTTTTGACAAATGTGAAATGTTTATTCTCTTATTGGGTTTTTTAGCTCATCCCTTTTAGACTATACATTCCATAGTTCATCCATTGCAGTTATAGGAGATATGTGATATTTAGGATCTCATTAGGGAGATTAAAAAAGATTTTTTATTCTACATTGATTCTTTATAATTTTATTTACCCAATATTCCAAATATAGTATACTTTTCAATATTTGGTTCGTATTTAATATATATTTATGATTAAATCAATGTAATAAAATTGGAAAATGTATTTGGTCAATATAACGTAACCTCCTAAAAATTATCTCATTAAGTTTAACTACAGTCTTGATCTTCATGCAGTTGGGATTATGAAATTTCACTTATTATATTTTGAATTGAAAGTTATAGTTCTCTTGCTCACTTTTACATTGTAGAATTGTTGTTAACATCATTCTTCCTAAAAAAACAAAATATGTGTAATGATGACGCACATTCATCCATGTACACTATTTATTATTATACACACATTGATTAGAACACTCATCCCCGTATAATATAATTCTATTATTCCTAGGTAAGACCCCTATTCATGTTTTAATTACAAAACAAGAGTCTATTATTATAATTAAAATTTTTATTTCAAATTAAAATTCATACCGAAATATTTTTTTAGATTTTATTAATTAAATCCAACATCTTATTGAGTCTTTATATCATTTAATATCTCTTAGTCAATTTTATTGTGATTATATAGTTTATTGATTATGGATTTTTATCCCACGAGTAATAAAAAAAATAAATTTATCTGATCCACAAAAATATTTAACATTATTCTAAAAAATACTTTATTGTTACTCATTATAGCATGTTGTTCAATTTTTTGGAACAGTTCACCTTCCACAACATTAATCAGAGTATATTGTACACTATTTAATTTCAAACACTCTTGAATACTTTTGAACTACTCTAAAAATATGTTTTTATTGGATATGCTCTACCATTTATTTTGAAAATAAGACACATTTTCTCACACTGCAGATTATTCCCTCAAACGGTACATCATGTTTATAACATTTGATGACTTTTAATTATTTCCATTTTTTATAATATACATTTCAATGTTTTATAGACTTCTAAAAATTCCCACTATTTCATTTCCATGATATGTGACTCCTTATTTTTATACCTAGAATATATTATCTTTTACAAAATGTTATCATATTATGTGTCATAGAACAACTCGTATGTGTCATACCATTTACAAATACTTTACCAATTTTACAAACATGCATGCCAACTACCACAACTTCAATAATGTAATATATGAGGTTCAACATTTACCACATGAAAAAATATCTAATGAAACCCCCATTCTAAAATTCACCTAATAGTTTCATTTTCCTTGTAGCATTATACATTTCACCAGGATGTAGTTGAATATTATTCCTCAGACCATGAATTTCCCAAACCCCAATATCCCGAGCAGTTATTCAATTTGATCTTCCCAAGTTATCTTTTCACCTACTTCATGTATGACCATAGTGTGGTGATTTCACCCAAACTTCAAACATCTTATAAAACACAACATTCACCATAGAACAACATAAATGTACATATAATGATTCTAAATCCATGGGAAAGAATTCAACTGAACTAAAACATCATGAAAACCAATATTTTGATTCTTATTTATTGGTTAAAGAAAACTAAATACAATAATCATATCCACTCAAACACTTCTCCAATCATCCATTATAAGGTTCATGAAATAAAAATATCTCCCTTGATCATGATAATCACCCAAGCACACATCCAATATTTATCTAGCAATCTTCTTCATTCATTACCTAAAAAATGTTTCCCTATAGATTTTTTGTGAAATCATTTATCTTAAATCTATTTTTAACTAAAAAACATAGAAATGAATCATTATTTAATGCTTACATTCCTACAAGGTAAATATAAATTTATAAAATAATAACATTGAAGAATAATGTAGTGTTGTCGATTAGTATAACAAAAATCCACATATTCACAATAAATAAAATAACTGAGATAAATTTATTTTTGAAATATTTTTTCATCAAATTGTGAAATCTCATTTCCTTTGACCATATATATAAAGATTTCACTTAAAATAATCATCAAACTTTTTAGATCAGTTCACTTCACATGCAAGAATTATGAATTTGTATCTTACCCCATTTCATAACTCTATATAATTACAAGATCCCCTGAAACAATAAAACACTACCCCATTAGGTTAACAAAAAACTATTGAACTGTAATCCATACTATTTTTCTCTAAATATTTATTGAAATTTTGGTATTAACCATAAACTTATTTATTTATTATTTCTTACCATAGATAATTGTATTTCAATTAAAAAGTGATAGAGGAGTGAAATCATCATACCTCAACCATTGATGAGTTTTTGGTTTCATATTTATTTTACATCCTTATGAAATTGGTATTCATATCCCTATATGCCTGAAATCACATTTATTTTCAATCTTATATTAAAACACCAATCTAATATAGTGATAAATGGAATTATTCAGTACTATAACAATATGATATTTCATATATCATTTCATCTAATTAATCTTCACCAAAACTATATTTTTAGAATAGTGGAGATTTTTTAAATAAAAGTACCATAACCCTTCATTTTATTATATATTATAGTTGATATAACAATTTTATCCCCATTAATGAGTAAATAAATTTATCCAACCATTTTGGAATCATGTTTTCTTATAGGATTCTCAATATCTCTATTGTAATTTGAATGATTCACCTTCTTCTTCACATTAGTCCTTTCACTTCACCTAGTTTCTAAAATAAATAAAGTTTTCTGAATTCAATTTTATAAATCCATTATATACTCTATTTGGTAAACATGAAACCCAAGAAAATATGAACATGTGAACCTTAATTGTATCAATTTTACAAAATTTTCCCCTTTCACACTCAATAAAATAATTTCATTCATGTTTAAACCATATAAAATAATCACAATTCTTAATAGTTTTCTCTCATTTGATTTTTTACTATTATTATATTATATTGTGTTTAAACCATTTAATTAGTTATTATATTTTATTTAGGAATCATTCGATTAGATCTTTATTTATTGGAAGAATATTCATGTCTCAATTTCACCACAATAGTCTTTTCATTCTTTTTCTAATATGTTAATTCATGTTTTAATTTTGAAATATCATATTTGATGAATTTGATACATTTTTCATTACCCAAAAAATTATTATTATAATAAGTTAATATAATTACAATATTTAATCCAATTTTCCCTGAAAAAGTAAAATTTATTCTTCTCCTTAGTGAGAATGCATTTTATTTCTTCATGATAGAAGGGAAACTTTGCCTCATACTCCCTAATTTTACAATTATCCAATTCAAACTAATTTTATGAATTATTTTTTACTCATTATTCAAAAAAATTAAAAATCTTATTGATAATCTTATTAAATTTCTTCTTCAGTATGAATTCTCTTTTAGGATTATGTCACTCTTCTTCACTACATTTCAAAATATCTTCTTCTTTTTGCGATTCAACATCAATACTTATCTCTATAAAATCCATTACTCCAAGCAATGATTTATCACCTCGATAACTTAATGAACAACCAATAATATTATAATCAAATTATTTATCATCATTCATAGAAAAATATATATATACCTTTGGTAAATGAATATTTTTTATTAAACTCTATGATGATGTTTTCTTCTTATAAATTTATTTTAATTAAATATTGAGTAAAAATTTTAGGACTAATCTTCATATTAATTTTCATTTTACTTTAAATATGAACAATTTTCAGTAAAATTTATAATTCCTCAATAGCTTAAAAATATAAAAGGTAAAATGATATTGAAATTAAAATTTTTAGATCACACACTTCTGGACATGAGTGACATTATCTTACCAAGAATTATATAAACATCATCATCTAAATTTAAAATCCCCATTTCATTTTATATCATTTCCTTACATTTCCTAACATACAGTAATTATTCTTTAATTGGAATGATATTTTCTTGTTAGTTGACCCCTTATTATTTAGGGTGTATTCCTTTCCCATCTCACATGAAACCAATATATTGTGTAATCAATCAAAATTAACTATGTTAAGAACACAACCCCTTGGATTCAAATTTTGGTCAATAATTTTTTATTGAAAAAAACGTTTCATATCATCCATCTGTAATAATTTAATAGTTTCATAAAAAAATTATTTTTTCACTAACTCGTTCACCATTT
The DNA here is from genome assembly GCA_963277665.1 of Viscum album. Classification (NCBI taxonomy): domain Eukaryota; kingdom Viridiplantae; phylum Streptophyta; class Magnoliopsida; order Santalales; family Viscaceae; genus Viscum; species Viscum album. The sequence goes on along the minus strand of OY728153.1, from coordinate 1,347,532,091 downwards.
TAATTAATTCATCAACACACTAACCATTAATAATACAAATATCATCATGATCCACTCACGAAAATTTGAATATATCCATTTGCACCTGGAAATATCCTTCATAGACATTTTATTATCTCATACCAAATTATATTCACTATATTTGACCCCATAACCTTTAAAATTTACTTCATTTTTTTGGAAAACATGGATGTTTGTGAACAACCATTGAACTCATATTTATTTCTAGTATCCCAAGTAAAAGACCATACCTAGGAAAATTGTGTAAAACCCAAAGTCACAATATCTTGATTATATATAGAAAATTAATATATGTAGGGTAGAATTATTTCCCTCTAAATATTTTAATTTCCACCATTTATTTTTGGGGTTATTTCCTCATTCATTTAATTATTACTATATATAAAAGATTAAGATGTTTAGGTCCTTTGAAGAACTTCACCGAACATATTCATCCATGAAACCTATAGACATCAAAGATTTTGAATGATATAGAATTACTAAATTACCAAATGACTTTAAAAAAATGAAAATAAAACATCAAACTTATTTATCATTATAGGAAATCATTATGGAACAACACTTATGATGCCCCTATATATATTTTGGGTTCACTGAGGGGTGAAGTGAATCAATGAATAATAATCCACTTTTCAATTTCACGATTTCTTGTGAAATAAAACTATAACACTTATTATAGGGAGATATACCACTATTTAAATTTCACACCTAAAAGAAACAAAAAAGAACACTTATTTTACAGGTTTCACTACTCAGAATATGCTTCTAATACGTGACTTGATCATAAATCAACAAATTTGACATGATCTAATATAATCATTATGGTTGATAAAAATGATCAATGTATATCCTAAAATCATATTACAAAATTATCAATTATGGTGTCCCCCAATAGTCCTTCTGATAAGTTTCTTTATTTTTGTATTCATTAAAAAATAATGTGCTATCTTTTTCCATTGACTATAATTTTTATAATCAATTACAATTCTCTAAATACATTCACGTCAATAAACATCTATGAAAATACATCTTCTTAAGAACAATAATTAGGAGTGATTATCAGACAAAATAATGTGTGTTCTATTATATTTATTTGATAGAAAGTATTTTTCACAATATTCCACTTCACTTAATATTATCTTTTTCCCATTTATAACCATTTTTCATCATATTATTACATAGATAGAGTCTGTAATTTCATGTCAAATTTTATATCCAAGTAAAAATTAAAACACAATACTTACATAATCTTAAATTCAATAAATACAACTTTTTTGTGAGATTTTGGATGATTCAGGATCTCTTAGTCACTATTAATGTCGATAAAAACTTTAGATATATTGTATATGAAACCCTTCAGTCATACATTTAGTAGTATAATAAAATCAAAAAAAATATTAAAAAATAGTATGACCATGGCATGATCATTATTCACTATAATTTTATGTACATAATTTTTATATCTCATTAGTAAATAGAAAATTTCCCCACCAAATGTTGTGTGACGTTTTAGATCAACAACACTAAAAATATTTACATTTAATATAAAAACTCATTATTATACTAAATGATATCTATTTTTTATACATAAATAATTTTTGAACACCATAACCTATTATACAACCTGAGATATAATATTTCATTCCTCATATAACTACCAATCGATTTAACTTATTTGTAAAAAAGATTCATCGATCTCTTTAGTACATCCAAAATAAAACTCTGTAGCATTACCATTGCATTGGACTCTCCATTTTAACTCCCACCCAATTTTTTCTATAGGTAACAAAAATATGAAACTTTTATAAACTATTCAATATAATCACATTTATTATGTTGTTGATAATATTAAAAACATTCATGTGAACCACCACATCTTTAAGCATGATATGTATGAGCTGTTCTGTTTCTCAAAGAAAATATTTCAAATAAAAATCATTACAATATTACCATTTTAGAGTGAATCTCATATTTCCATTCGATGTTGTGTTCAACATTTCACCAAGACATATTCAAATATACTTCCTCCATCCAAATCATAAAAAATGACCATTTTATATGAATCCCTTCAATTTATCCTCCCAAATCATATCCATACTCATATCATTTGTGAAGAAGGAATGATAATGTCACCTCCAATTAAAAACATCTTCAAAAACCACTCTTCAACATAAAAACTCCTTCCATGTTCAATCCATCATTATTAAACCATGTAAGAAATAAATATCTAAAAGAAACAAGATGAAACACCTATATTTGAAATGATTTTTGTGTTGAAAGAAAAAATCAAAAAAAAACATATCCACTAAAAAACATATAAAATAATCCTTAATAAAATTATAAAAAAAATTTATCCATGGATCACAATATACACCCGAGGAATAATCCACTCTTGATATCAAAATATTATTTTTTATGGTATTAATAAAAACAATAAAATGATAAATTAAAGTAGGTAAATGAAGATTTTGATTATTTTGGAGATTGATAGCATGACCCTAACTCCAATATAAATTTGATTCACTACTTTTATATAGAATTATATGTTATAAGAACATATTAAAGAAAAGTAATGAATAAGTGTTTATTATTTATCCAAACCCTTTAAATGATTTGGTAGTTAAAATTATATTATTAATAATAATATAAATTTAATATAGAATCATATTATTTAGGTAGAATCCTGATGATAATTATTAATTCTGGATAGATCTTTCATATGAACTATCATATTATAAATCTATTAAATAATGATATATCACATATAAGAAGTATCATAGTTACGTGGTTATAATATTATTGAATATATTTAATTAACTCAAATGTTATGAAAATATATTTTAATGCATGAAGGATGGATGGGGGATATATATGGTGTATGTTATCATGACCCATCCTCGGGGCCCGTGTCGTGAATACCCCAATCCCGCCTTCTGTAGGCCAGGGGCTGGCAACTAGATCAAAAGGCATAATTCCAATAAAAGGGAAGGAATTTCCCTTTTCAACCTATAACACACACACAGTCTGAACACAAGTGGTAGATGCAAGAATAGAAAGTAAACACTATGTAAAACTGAATACAAAGGTACATGTTGAAATGAAAGGGAGCAGAAATACCATCCCAATAGTAATGTACAACTGTAGGAAAATTAAACAGAAACTACTGAGTCGTCCACCGGGAATCCAACAAGAAGGGTGGGTATAGATGGCCTCCTCAGCACCTCAGGTCCATTCGTCCGCTCCAGGTACATCTCTCCAAGTGGTCCACCTCTGGGTACCGTCCAACTCCAAAACACTCTACCTCGATCGGTGCTTTCTGTCATCTGCAACCAACCCAACGAAGTGCAGGCATTTATCGTGCAGGGGTGAGTATAATGTTACTTAGTAGGGACCCCGAGACCCTTGAAGGTCTTCCAGAATCCACGAAGGATAAACCAAAAAATGAAAGATACAATCACAAAGTATCAACCAAAACAACTTAGGTATCTGCCCATACATATACTTAAGTTATCAACCATAATTCATCTCCAACTCTCGAGACTAAGCATAACCTAGTTTACATAAGAAATTAATGTCAATCACATCGATGATAATGATTGAAGGACAAGACTAAGATCACGCAGGTATACATATTTCGTATAGAGATAGATATGATCAGATGTAGTCACCCATTCATCTATGCTGTCAGACCCACGGAGGATCCCAGTACAATAGTCGTCGCTGCCGAACCCACGGATGATTCTAGTAAAATAGTCATTGCTACCGAACCCATAGAGGATCCTAGTACAGTATTCGTCACGGCCGAAACCACGGAGGATCCTAGTATAGTAGTCATTGCTGCCAAACCCGCGGAGGATCCTAGTACAATAGTCACCGCTCCTGAACCCAGGGAGGATCCTAGTGTAGTATTCATCGCAGAAGCTGCATACTCTAGGGTTCCCTCACACAACACGGTCGATTCTGGGAGGGTCCACTCCTCGAGTAGAGGGTTAGATACTTCAATTATCATGAAGTCTAGTTTTTATGTATCCCGAAGTTCTGTCTCATTAAAAGAAACCCTACGCGACAGAAGACGCGTCAATCGGATGCCCGGTATGGGAGTTATTGGCTTTTCCGTTCTAGGGGCCCAGTTGAAATTATGCTCGTTCCAAACCCGGCCATTTACCAAATTTTTCCAAAACTCACATAGATTATCACAAAAGGATTTTCTTTTTGTGAGGATCCCAGTGTTGTCAACGGCGTGTCAATCAGACACGCAGTCTAGAAGTTATTCACATTTAAGAGAAACAGGCTCGGCCCGTCAAGCCCAGTGGGCTGGCTGGTCGGCCTGACCCGGTTTGGTGGGTCTGACCCAGCTAGGGGTCGACCCGGCCTAGTGGAGTGCGGCCCATCGAGGGACCCGGCTCGGTGGGTCTGACCTAGTGTGGGGGTCGGCCCGGCTCGGTGTGGCGCAACTAGCCCAGGGACCCGGACCGTGGTTGTGGGCCAGTTTGGCTCCCTCGACGGTGCCAAGCAGCGCCGCCCCTCCATGCTTCCCAGCCTGCCGAAGCAGACTATTTTTTCCCGCATGAAGGGCCCACACAACTTTTCGTGGTTCCCTCACAGTGTGATGCCATGAGGTGTTGCGGTCTTCTCAGCCTGGCCGGCAGGCGCCCGACCGATTCGCCCTGTAAAGCGGCCCACACAGCGGGCCGCAGTCTTCCCGCAGTGCGGCTCCATGGAGACGCTGCGGTCCTCTTTCCCAGATGGCTATGGTCATCTAGTTCACTTCATTCTATTGGCCCACTCCATGGGTCGTGGTTTCCTCCACGCGGCAGGCGTGACGAGTCCGGTCCTCCACCTTTGTGGCCCAGTCTGGCCACGGCCTTCGGTTTCCTCATCGTTTATTCGTCACCGCCTCATGGTCGTGGCCTCTTCCTCTGGCATGGTGCAAAAACACATCACTCTTTTGGCTCTGTCTCCATCACCAAATTATCTAAAAATCATTGGAGGAACGCAGAGCCATGTTGGTTCGGTCCGAGCCCTCCGTTTTAGATGATAACATTTGTTCATTGACGAACCAAGGTAATCAACGAATAACGAGGTACAATTATATTAAATTAAAATTTATCATATCCCCTACATCGTATTTGATGAAGCACATCGACGATCCGTGGAAGAGGAGTGTCATGGTAGTTGGGCATCGTGGAAGATGGTGTCACGTAAGACGGATATCGTTCCGTCAACAATGGAGAGAAAAACTTTGTCGTTGGTGACGGTGGAATCTTCTCCCTTGATGTGGAGGAATAGAAAGGAATAGGGCGTTAATTGTGGAATCGCCTTCTTTCATTCCCCGGTTGCAGAAGTGGAGGAAGATAATCAAGTTCCTCATGTTCTTCGCTAGAGAGAGTGATATCCTCCAAATCCTCCCAAGTTCCACCAAAGCATGTTTATTCCAACCAAGAGAAAATAATGAAATCTCTTCTTTTAATGTTGGAAAAAAATTCAAATTAATTAAAAATTAGATTAATTAAGTGTGGAATTAATTAATCTTATGTGTTGGAACATTAATGAGAGGATTTGAAAAGTTTGTAATTCAAAAGAAGGAAGGTGAAAGGTTTTAGGAGTTAAAGGGGGGGGGGTTCAAGGAGATTTGAGAGAATTATGTTTGTGTGCACCCCCCACAAAATATCCTCTCATGGGAGGTTATGTGGGGTGTGGGCCCCTCCTCTAACTCCTCTTTGGATAAAATAACCACCCCTTAACAAAAATTATGTAACACATAATTTTTATTAAATTATATAGAACCCCCAAAATTAGCATTCAATCTGTACAAAATGCAACTGCGGTAAAGTTCCCCTTAAGATAATACTGGCATTGCGAGTTCATCGGTGTCCTCAGATTTCAATTCCATGAACCGGTTTAAATGATAGAAAAACCCAGACGTATGTTTACTGAACACACCTGAACAAAACTTCAGAAAATTATACCGGGCAAACTAGGCCTCGGATCCAGGTGCCATCAGAAACTGCGGACTCGTAAAATTCGAAACAATTTAGTAAAAAAATGCCTTGAAATTTCTGGGTCTTTAGATATGTACCATTGGTAAAGTGTGTTTTGTAATCATTTTTATGTTCCGGGAAGATTATATACCTCTTTTAAGGATCACATCCCATCCTTTTCCATTAGGTCACTATAATGTCATAGAAGATAGAAGGGTCCTACCCATTATATGGGTGATTCTATATCTATTGATGGGAACACCATAAAGGAGGGAGTCCATTAGATTCCTCTAAGGGATCATTTTCATGATATTACTACATGTAATATTTTTGGAAAATCATCGATTTAAGGTTCATATGTAGTGCTATTAATATTTTTACAACATGGTTTCAAATTCTTTAATGTTGTATTTAAAGTTCATGGGAATCAATACATTTCCTCTTCCTAGAAAAATGGTATTATTTTCCTTTAATACCTTCAATATATATATATATATATATATTCAAAATGTAGGTTTTGAGAGTGCCTCAATATAATGGATTGACTGATTCACAGAAAAGGGCTACTCAATACACTATAATCCCGTATAGGTGAATAATATATCCAATTCTCTTAGTAAAAACAAAATAGTACCATATATATAATTATAATTAAAAAATATATTATATTAGTTGTTATATAAATAATTGATGTGTTAGATAAAAGTCCAGGAATACATTTTAACTTCCCAAATTGATTTCTCAACAACCCATCTTAGAAAAAATAAATGTGAAATAAAGGGATGATTTGGAGAATAAAATATCAAGAAAAAATAATGAAAATAGTTACATGGACTCAATACCAAAAAATATTGATACTTTTTTAATTGGAACTCTAATTCATGTGATGATAATTGCAATGATGAAAAATGATCAATTGAATGATTCACTTAACTCATCTTCCATCATCAACCCAGGAAGAATGAGGATATACCAATATCCTCATAAAAATTTATCATTGAAAAAAATGGAGAAGCATATTTCAGAGTAAACCTCAAAGTTCTTGTTATTCCAAAAATTAATGTTATAGAATCAAAGTAATAAGGCAACTATGATGACATTAATCATATTAGCATGGATATTAGAGAACATCAGTATATATTTTTTAATTAGTATTCTCATGTAACCAAATGGAATTATCTCATAAGAGTTCTTATTGATTAGCTTATCAAGAATTCCAAATATTTCTCTATTCTAGAATATTTATAAATAAATTAAAATTTTAATATATATGAAAAATAAGTAGTGATTATATATGGGTAAAAATTTCAATCATATCTGATCAAGATCGGTGATTTAATGATAATTTATTGAGGATTTGGAAATTGGTACTCAGAATATTATAAATAAGAATATTGGATGCAGAATTAATTTTTTCAAAAGAATGATATTATCCCAACCAAACATAGATTATATACCTCTTTTATATTTTATTATACTATGATTTTGCACATCCATAGCCAGTGTACTCTCTTCATCCACACCAGAATGTATCCCAGACACTGCAACACCTAGCCACTAAACATGCACTCATGGCTCATTGAGTCCCTAACTAGGAAGTATTCATGCCTTCATCCTGGTTCTAAATATGTATCTATATAATTCAACCACATCACTAGTGAAACCATAATAATTAAAAATGGTTTTGACATTGTATTGGCTTCTCGAACATTCAAATGGTTATACTAAAATACCCAACCTCCAATGTTTTATATAGGGTGAACCCAAGTACCTAATAAAAGTTAACAAGAGATTAAGTGCACAAGAATATAGAGACATTCATTAGGTGATATTTTTGAAGAAGGTATTATAAAAATTAGTAATTGTTATGGATTTATCCTTTGAAATATTTAGCACAAATATTAACAAGAGACAATTTTTCACATGGATTATCATGGTGTGGGAGAAGGGCCTTCCTGGAGTACTACAAGGTTACGAATTCACACAAGATCGTCTTTGTGAACCACTATCATAAAAATTTCCCCTAGTATTTCAAGATGAACTACTATGGCCCCACATAACCCATGTTCCTCTCAAATCACTGATAGTTTTCCAGTTTTCATAGGGTTCACCATGAACCATCAATATGGATAAACATTTTCCAAGGTTTACCAAGAAGTATCACAAGGGTACCACCATACATATGACTCCCAATGTGTACTACATTTGTGTATGAAACAAACTAGGTTTTTGTACCATTGATCATCCATTAAACAATATGTTCGTAATTATAATTAATGCATTTCTATTTATTAAATATAATTTAATCTCAATTTAAGAATGTGTCATATACGATTTGAATGAAATAAATGAATCATTATTCAATGAAGATGATTTATTTCAACAATGGTACATGAAACCATGAATCAAGTCAAATGGATTATTACATGTCATGGATGACATCCTGATTTTTAATTATAGAAATTAAAAATTGGTTAATGGATTAAAAGGAATAATATCCTTATAACATGAAACTCCCATGGACAACCTTCACCTTTGAAGATAACCATTAATATTATAAATTCTATAATAAAAGACATTATCATGATATGAAAAATAATTTAATGACATGTAAAATGAAAAATATAGAAATGAGAATCATGATATATAAAATGTGAAAAAATGAATTTATTTAGAAAGGTCCAATATTGAAATGAATTATAGCATTTTAAATTTTGTTATTTCAAATTAGATCATTTTAAATATGGCCAACATCAATATGGTTATTATATATACACGTTTCAGATAGGCATATAGATTTTTTTTATTATTAGAATAAAATTTTGGAAAATTATTTAATATTTAAATAAAAAATATGACATTAAAATATTATATATATTTATATGTAAGGTATTGTTATTAGTATAACTTAATGTCATGAAATTAAAATAATGATAATAATATAAATGTACATTCAAAATTATTTAGACAATAAATAATTAATTTGAATACTATTTAGTGAAGATTATCTAATATAAGAGTAAAATAGTTGAATAAATTATATTTTTTTTACTTTAACTAATCTTTATTAAAAAATTATTGTAAGGAAATTTATTTATCACATTCACACGATTTTTTATTAACATCCATTCAATATTTATTTCTATAAATTTAATAAGGATATTTTCATTTTCTTTTTAAAAATGAATTTATCCAAAAAAATCCTCTTTATATTTATTTCACATATATTTTAAGAAACAAAATATACCATTAGAAAAAATATTTCTGATATGAAAACCAGATTTGAAATAATTAATTGAGTAATTGAATGGAAATAATAATAAGAATATTTAATATCTAAAAATCCATATTCCTATAAAAAAAGGGGTTTTAATTATATTTCATATTTCTATTTAAATATTTTTTATATACATAATAAAATTTCAAATTAAATAATAGAAATAATTTTTGAATTTATCTGGTAAATTTTAGCTTAATAATAATCTTCAAGTTTGTTTTGATGTAATTTCGTTTTAGATGAATAATAAAATATATTGTTTTCACAAAACTGTATATTTTTATGGTGATATAAGAAAGTAAGTACGAATTAAAAACCCAAAAAAAATTTCATGTTAAAAATTAATTTATATAGTGAAATTATAAATTTTAAACTATAATTTAGAATATAGGAAACCCATGTTTAAAAATTTGAAAAATAAGAAATATTTTTAATACAAAATTAATTTCCTCATTCTATTTTTATTAAGTATTAACTAGATAAATGTAGGTTTCAAATTTATTTTAAAAGAACATAAATGATTTTTTTAATAAAAATAAACCTATTTTCATTAAAATAAACAAAACTGAATATTTTTTCCGAAACAAAACGTTTATGCTAAAGAATTGTATTTTTCTAAAAATGGGTTTCTATGTATTACAAGTGCTCATGTTAAAATTTAATTTTCTTAGATAGAAAATATTTATTTTATAAAATTTAAATTATATTTTTTATTAGTGTTCCCATATTATTTAATAACTTACCTATTACTATTTATTAATTAAATGTAAATTACTTAGGTACAAATTAGTAAGCATGATAAGAACTAAAAATCATATAATTGTTAAATCTATGAATAAAAGATTTTAAAACATGTCGAAACAAGTGTGAAAATTATGAACAAGGATTAAACAACATTAAAACATCCACTACTGAAAAATTATGTACTACATGATCCTTTTGACCCTAGAATATTGACTTCACCTATTAAATTATTATGAAACTTCCAATCCCTCCAATAATAAAATAAACCTTCACTTCACCACATTGAAACACATTAAATTAAATATAATTCATCAGAAATAATACCCAAATCCATCCCAAATATTTTTAATCACATCATAGTTGTATTGGAGTTATCAAAAAAACTCTTTCAAATGATTAATACTTTTTGTAAAGGTGTTTAAAATGTTTTAGGTAAAATTTTCTAATTCATACTATTAAATTTAATTTATTTTATATATTCCTCCACATAATTAACAAATCTATTACAAAATATATTATATTCTACTAAATTCTAATAATATTCTAAAATATTATTATTATAATTTAATAATCATTAATTAAGAATTAAAATTTAATTTCATAAAAACATAATCATGTTTTAGAGTGGAAAACTACCACCATGAATTAAGTGTTCGATTTTTATTCACCACCATACATGGTTGATTTAAATTTGAAATTTAATGGATTAATTTTATATTTTAAACCATATTATTAATCTTAAATTATAAACCATCCTTTATCTTCCTCCTATTCTAAGGAAAAATAATGTTTATACATTTCATATGTGCATACTACCACATCCCATAAATTATGTTTTTTTTCATATATTACTTTATTTATTATCAATATCTATTATTATATGACTTTTAAAATTCAAATAATGAAAAATATTTTTAGTCAATCTTATTTAATAACGTTATTAATCTAAAATACACACTTACTTAACAATACTCACAGAATGATTTTGAGTTATTATTTTTTGGGATGGTTTACCAACCTATATGAAAAATTATATAGATTAATCTCATGGATGTGAATTAAAAAATAAATACTAGTATTATTAGTCATAAATTATAATTTAATATTTTTCTTATGCTTCTGAATGTTCTATACTAAAATTTTACTAGTCATAAATATAAAATCATTCACTTGTTAAAATTTAATAAATAAATTTGTTGTCAATTCGATCATAATGAATCCTAAAAAAATATATTTGAAATTAAAATAAGATATTCTAAATAATGAAAATATATATAATAATACCTATATTATCAAATAATTATGAACTTTCAATCTATAACCCGGAATAGAAACCTGCATTATGATACTAGTTCTAAAAAATCATAGCTATAAACATCTTATGATGAAAATAAAATGTTATGAAAAAATATATTTGTAATAAATGATTATAAATGGTGTTTATAAAAGGTTTTAGTTATTAATAATGTATTAGAATATAAAATTAATATTTTAATTTTTTTATACTAGAGTTTAGATAATACTTGACTAATCCGAGTTAATGGTATGGTTTCTGTTCTCAATTTCAACTCATAGAGAACAGTTTTTTTAAACCTATATTATTTTACCTGATATATATAATAATCTTTTTATATATTTTAAAACTATTCCATTCATATTCAAGGTATTTGAAATTATTTTTCAATAAATATTTTCAATATTGTTTGAATGATTTGAAACCCTAGATGTAAGGGTTTTCTCACAACTCAATTTGTGTTCATTGATTTATAATTATTATTCAAGAACCCTATTATTATATGTTTAATCATTTTATTTTATTATTTTATAAGAATTAATTTTCACATTATTTTCTATATTTTAAAACATTATTCTCAATAACTCTTATTTAAAGGATTGGTAGATCAGTTAATTCTCATTGATATATTTATTTCTTCATAAAAAATAAATTTTTTTAAGAATAATCCAAAACATCATTAATGTATATTAATTCCCCAGATCCATATTATTTTTGTCAACATTTTTTTCATTTATATTTTTCAAAAAAATAACACTCATTTTGAAATGAGTACTTTTTTTCTTCTAATCTTTTTAGGAGGAATTTATATTATAGTTTTAATGATGTGTGTTTGAAAAAGGATATTTTTAAAATATGAATAAAAATCCCACATTCATTTAAATATTTTTATCATCAAATCCAAATTTTCATTAGAAAACCATTATTCTATTTTCAAGGATATTTTTTTTTATTTCTTTTAATGTAGTTTAAAAAAAATTCTACCTTGTTGCATCATTAAAAATAACTTTTTCTAGTTTCTCAAAGCTTCAAATTTTTATGCAATTTTCCAAAATGGTATATAAAATAAATTTTACTATTTAAAAAACATTTTCTTATTCATTTTAATTTTTTTACCACAATGGTAGTAATATTTAATGGATTACCTTATAATACTATTATCCTATTTTTTGGGTGATTAAAAGCTCTAAATCAAAAAATATAAATCTGCATTCCTTATTAAGAGATATCATTTGATATTATCTTCATTAAAAGGTGTTATAATATATGTAAAATTCCTTATATTTTGTTCTTTTTCACCGGTGATATGAATTAATAATACCATCAATATTCTTTTTGATGGTGACAAATATATATATATGTGTGTGTGTGTGTGTTTTTTTTTGGATTGTGGAATTTTTTTACTTAACTATATACCTATTACAATATATTTTTTCCGTATTAGATATGTTTATAGGGATACTAATTCCATTGATTTATTATGTTAATATTGAAAATATCTATATTTTTTATTTAATAAAATATTTATTGATTAATGAAAAATGATGGTTGTGTATTGAATAGTTTTTTCATTAAATCATATGCTAACTGATATTGAAATTATTATTGATGTGTGGGTCCTAAAATTTCACCTTGATTCATGGATAGGTTTAATGAGACAAACTTTATTTGGTATCCTATGTATACTAGCTATAGTGACCAAAAATATAAACACATATTACATTAAAAATCTCCCCAAAATTTTCCCATACGTATAGTATGTGAAATCATAGGTCTAGTGTTATTGGAATTCTAGTCATAAAAATAAATAAAATTTAATATAGAAACATAAAATTTATTTTACTCCACATAGTGACCAAAAATATAATAGATATTCTAAAAAAATCATAGGATATATTAAGTAAAATACATAAGGAAGAGGGTTATTTAGAAATCCCAGTATGGGAATAAACATGAATGTAAACCATAACAAGAGATTCAAGATGTATAACCTTATATAATAATGAGGATGATCATAATAATGATGACATTGAATTAGTAAAGCTGGTCATAAGTTAATAAATATATAGAGACCAAAAAACAAGATATTATAAACATATGTTAAGGGTCACTCCGACGACCATCATCATAATATGGATAGAGTCACTTAGTGAAATAGGGTAACTACGTAATCAATTACATAACATCTCCTATGATTTAAAAATTTATCCAATGCATTATGGGGGTATATAATTATTTATCCTAAATAAAAATAAATTAAAATCTTAAATATTCTTAACACATGATGAAAATAATCAGTACATAAATCAAAATAATGATCAAAGCAATGGAATAGTAGTGAGTTTCATAATATTATTTCAAGGAATATCTAAATGGTAAAACAAAAGGATTACTAAGATAAAAAGAAACTCATTTTTTTGGTAGTTTCATAATTTAAAAATAAAAATTGGAACTAGAAATGGATTTCAGTCTTTGAAAATTCATGAGGATGATATATAGGATAAAGAGTAAAAATAAAATACATTAGTGGGGTATTATAAAATAAATAAACATATTTAAAGAAGGAATGTAAAAATTGTTTTATATAGAACTATAATTTAACCAACATAGTTATATATAAAATTATTGTGAATATCATAAGATATTAATGGCTTAAAAAAATTATTTGGGTTATTATTCTCATGTTAAAAGAAATAAAAAAGTTCCCTTAAATGTAGTTTACATAAAAGTTGGTGTTTTTATGTGAAATAAAAGCATCTCTAAGACTAAAAATGAAAGGTACAGTCAAAAATGTGTTTTTTAAGAAACAATTATATAAAAAATTTAATTGGTACATAGGAATAATATTTCAGGAAATAGGAAAAAATAAAGATATTGTATAACCTTCAAATCAGGATGGAGGATTGAAAGATCCCATATATTATGATCTATATTCATTCCACACACCAGAATAACATCCTAAATAATAAAATAAATATTATTAAATAACTTTTTAATAACATTAATAAAATATATTTTTTTATTATAATATCCTTTAACTATCACATTTTATTTAATTATAAGCTAGTTTTCATTCTTATCTGTGTTACTTGAGGTTGTTCAGTCAATTGTTTCATAACTCCTAATGTATGTTGATAATAGTAGAATGCAGTATGAAATAGTGTCACAATATCAGGAATAATAATAGTAATATATTATTATTTATTTTGAAAAAATCATTTTTATATCCAACCATGATGGTGGTGATGATAAATTTAAATCATTCCCCATGGAAGCGATACACCGCATGTATGCTCAATAACTATTTCTATTTCACAATGAATTAGAGTGAAACAAGGTAAATGAAAATTTTCACATTTAAAAATAATATTTAAAATATATATATACATATATATATATATAATATATTCATCCACTACATATTATTTATTATCCATAAATTATTGTAATGAAAAATGGAAAAAAAAGCTTTGTAGATGTGGTATTCTATGAAACACACTAATAACACAAATGTTTTCTTTATTATATAGAGAAGAATAAATAATTCATATATCTTAATATAAAAACTCATTAGAATAACTATTATACTAATTTAATTATATTTTTAGTAAATAATATATTTCTAAGACAATGATTAATGATATTTTTTTATAGGCATCACTTGCACTGGAGACTTGATATTCTCAAAGACATTTCCCTAGAAATGAATGCCTTAATCTAAATTATAGATTCTAAGATATTAAAGAGAATACAATTAATTTTTGTATATGTAGTTTTATAGGGTCATTGTTGAATTATAATGGTAATTTTTACCATTCTTGGGTGAAATATAACCCTTTTATAAGCGAAAAGTTTCACTTTTTGGAATACCCTTTAAACATCCATGATATTAATACACTATAAATGGTATATTACGTAAACATATTGTAATATTGGTTTTGGGATTGATATTGGTTATACAAATACTAATAAAACCCTCCCCACAAATGTTTTAAACATGCTTTAAGTCTTTAATTGTATGTAATTTCATTTTTAGATTTTGATTTTCACCGAGTTAAATAGCTTTTTAACTAAATAATGTATATTTATTTGAAAATATAAGGTCATTGGAATTACAAAATTTTTATTTTTTTAATTATAAATTTAATATAAATTTAATATAATTTAATTTACAAATATGAAAAAACATACATTTAAATTAAATTTTATAATATAAAAATTGTGCTTATAGACAAATGATTTTTATTCATTTTGTGTTCTTTATTAATATTTAAAATCTGTTAAAAGATTAATTATTGTAAATATATTTGTATATATGTGAAAATTAATATTATTTTTATAATTTTAACTATATCAATTATATTAATTAAATCCTAATTACATGATACTAATAAAATAATTCATTAAAATGTTTTTTTACCATTATCGTTGTAGTTAACACTAATCTTACTAATATAATATTTCATCCAAAAAATGCAATCAACATGTTATATCATATTTAAATTATTAAATAGATTATAAAATACACTTTTACAAAAAAAATCAGTACATTATATTGTCTAATTTTTATTTTAAGGGTCTAAAAAAAATTTTCAGTTTAAAATATTACATGAGTTTAAGAAATGTAAATCTTGTATTTTATAAATTAAACATTGTATTTTTAAATAAATTATATTAATTTTTAAATAAATATTTTTATATAAAAATTGCTTCTTAAACTTTTAATTAAATCATGTATTATAAAGGTGATGGTGTTTACCAGAATCTGCATTTTTACTATTCACCTATAGTTAAATTATTTTATGAAAACCCAAAATATTCATATGCTTATTATATAGATATTCTAAATACAAAATTAATTTTAATTTTTTCAAATTAAAATTATAAATTTGTTATAAATATATGTATTCAAAATGTAGTTATTGCTATATATTCCCTCTTGTTTATCAATTATAACAGTTATCTTGAATAATTTAATTTAATTAGTTATTCAATGTTTTTGTGTATGAATTTTATTTCTAAAACATACTATCATCAATATAATACATATAAAACGGTAATACTAATTAATATATTTGGCCAATACACCAAACCATATATTTATATGACTTGGATTCTATCTTTATATCATGTTCTTGTCTTTGAAGAAGGCCTTGAAAAGATGTAATGTCTAGTCACAAGTCAGTAGCCGGTATAAAAATATGCATTCTACCAGTAATGAATAAGTTGTTATTATCAAAATTATTATTTATTCTCTTATTTCATCAATTATTTCAATTTCATGTGATCAATTATATGAAAATATTTGAGTATAATTTACATCATTCCTTATTATTCAAGCCTTGTTTATTATATAATAGCATACATTATAAACATTCTTTTGATTATTGGTAGAGCTCAACATTATATTATTTACATTTACCTAGTTTGTGAATAAATTTATTACAAATGAAATTTCTTGAATAATATCATATAAAGATAATTCATGGGAGACGATTATGACTTATTATGGATTAAACAGTTTAAAATTAAATGTGAAATGACCATGTGAGGATAATGATATGAAATATATATGGTAGTGTTGTCTCAATATTCTCTTACAATATATTCCTTAGAGTTCATGGTAATGTATATAGTGAAATATTCTTTATAATATGGATATTATAAGATAATTATGTTTAAGACCTTATACTTTCATTCTATAGTGGTTTTTGATAACTCTAGTGATAAATATGATACTTATTATTTAAAATTTAAGAGATTAAAATGTCATTAATGATTGGGATGTTATATTTGACCATAATTTCTAAGGTATAGATATCCATTTATGTTTGTTGAGGTAATATTTGGTATTTTATATTGTTTGGAAACCTGGATGAGAGAAATATAGAAAAAACCATTCGAATAAATATTTGTATAGGGAAACATCCTAAAATTATCATAAATAAGATACTATGTGGTTATCCTATAAATTATGTCCCTCAATGGATTTTGTAATGTTGATACTTTTAAGGAATTCAGAGAAAAACATACTTAAATATTTATTCATTTTTTAGGAAAACATAAAATATTAAATAATATTTCATACTAATGAACTATATTAGTTTTGTGTCATTCAAAACTAGGTAAAAAATAATTTTTTTCTCGATATACTTTCATAATCTCGCAAAATGATCTTCTCTAAATTTACACTTACTATATATTATTATAGTTAAAAATTTTCTAAATAATATAAGTAAAATCATTCTTATGAATGGTTTATATGAGATTATTAGTAATGGTAAACATATGAGACATCAATATATGATCACATGTATGTATAGGTTAATGATAATGGTAGTAGTGAATGATCATAACTTATGATGTTTATACACGAATAGTAGAATATCATACAACATGAGTGATGGAATGAATGTTTATCATCAAGAAATACATGAATCCTAAGAGTGAGGAATCGTCATCAATAAATCATTATCCATGAGATAATATCATATTCTCAAAAAAATGTTATAGGAATATTGGAATGATCATGAACATAACAAATCATTTAATTAGACAATGCCCACTACAAAGATCATCATCAAATAATGGGAAATAACACTTAATGGATATGACTCACATTCCAAAATCATTAACATCATATAAGGAGTTTACTCCCCGTACACTTTTATATCATTTCATTAAATATCATTCATCACCAAACGAATCTGATTGATATATAATCCAATTAAAACCCATCACATAACGAAAATATTACAGATATATTCCACAACATCATAAAAAATCATTAATTCATATTATCATAACTAATGGAAAAGAAACATGTTTTATAAAGATTTACTCATCACAAATTAATAGTCCATCGAATGAAATTACATGTTTGGTATTATAAGAATATATCCCTTATGAATCATATGAATTATAAAAGGATATTGACTATGATAAAGAATAACATGAAAATAGTATTTAAATATTTCTTAACAAATACTGAAAAATATACATTTCCTTCTGTATATTTAAATCTAAATAATAACATAATATATAGAAAATGAGTTTATATGAATATAACCATGGCTAATATAAATTTAATTTTAAATAATATAATGTTCACGGTGGTGGGAAAATCAATTCCTATTATATATATTAAAATGAAAATTCATTTCACACATTCATAACAAAATTTAAAATCCCATTCAGAAAAAATAAAAAAATGTTACTGTCTAAAATATTAAAAATGAACAAAAATATTGTTAAAACTAACTTTAAACAATCATTTCATAATATAAAATAAAATCTTTAATTAGTTTATAAAACAATGATGTGGAAGAAACATATTACCTACCTAAAAGAAGAAATAATGATGATTATTCTTAAAAATATTATTTCAATATTTGTGTCCCATAAAGACGATAATTATGAATATAAACATGGAATCCCGAAAAATAAATACAATATATGAAAAGATATACATTTTTATAGATAAGTGAATATAATTCCCATAAATATGAGTCAACTAAAATCCCTAGTTTAAAATGGGATTGGGACATGAAACCTTAACAATGGTCTAGAGTTTCTTGGTATGTTCATTTAAAATCCTTTAAAAATAATTTATTCTTATTATTATTATATATAAGAACCATACTCATTATTATCTTATAATATATAATTCTTTTATAATTTACAATTACCGACTTATTCATAATTATTAATTGAAATTATCATTCAAGGTGATAATTGTTATGTATCCCATGTGTGTTTTGGTTCTATATTTCTTGTCTATTCCCCAAGATCTTGGTTTCATCAACTCTATAATATTAATAAACTTTTATATATAATATTTATTTATTATATCCCATTTTATAACCATTCATATATGGTGGCGATGTAAAACTAATAACATCACTTTATAGAGACAGTAGTCACTATGTATGCACTATTGTTGTTTTCTTTTTTACAACGAATAGAAATAAAGGAAGGTAAATCATAAAAATGTCTTCCAAAATCATTATAATATCATTAATATCAAATATATTAAGTTAATACATCCATAACACCATTCATGTATGGGGTACCTGAAAAAACAATCACATCACTTCATGGGGATGGTAGTTCACACGTACGCACAAACGATGTTATTGTTTCTCATATGATTAAATGTATGAATATGTTAGAGGAAAAGGTATCTTAAAAATATTTCATTATAGTAGTAATATTGATTTTATTATTTTAATATTATTATAGAATATTTTTATGATGAAGAGTAGGAAACAGACCTAAAAGCATCCAGTGAAGAGGATTGCCAATTTTTTTAGAAACCACCTATAGATATTTTCTTAATGACAATTGGTTTTGTCATTTAAAAATAAAATTACTTATATATAATTATTACGTATTTTTAAAAGATATTTCCAAGGTATTTCTTTTTATATAGGCTCAATATGGTGTGAATGGTAAAAGAGTTGTGGTTCCCTTTTAAAAGTGATGAGAGATGAACTCTTTTAAATACTTAATCATTTAAAACATAATAAATTCACATTAAATAGAAATTAGTAACAGGGTATCCAAAAACTAAATATAATATTTTAAAATGTCTAATTCTTATCAACTAAAAAATCAATTCAAATTTAGGTGATATTTTATACTTAATCCTCTAGTTTAACGCCCTTGATAACCATTTTTATCTTATCCGAGGAGAATTTTTTTCCATAGTTACAATTCACAAAGAAATAAAAGAAATTATAATTAATAGAATATATATAAATTACAATTTCAAATATTGGAGATATTTTCTGAAATTAAATTACCAATTTGTTTTAGAAATTATTTTTTAAATAAGAATGAAAATCATAATGAAATCAATTTTCACAAAAATTATTTTTAGGGATAGGAAATTAATTAATCCCCCTCCATTCATGATAAAAATCATTTTATGAATGTGAAAATATTTTATTGAATATATTACATTACCATTTCACTATAATAATTGATCATTAGTAATGAATTTAATTTATTAATATAAAATCAAATTTTTATCTTAAATGCAATTTTTCAAAAAACATTTATTTTTCCATCCAAATATTTTATTTTCATTTATAAAAATTTGAAAACTGTTGTAATAATTTCATTAACGTGTAAAATATAAATAACTATTATTTTAATAGTCTAAATATATTATTAAATATAATATAATTAATTTAAAACATACTCATAATCAAAATACTTCCTAACCATTCTAGTTAGTCAGTTGTATTTCCTTTCCACATTATAAATATTTTTTTACAATTATATTAAATTAATATATCATTTCATGTGATTAATTATATAATTTATAATAATTACTCAAATAACATCATGGTTTTAATATTCACAAAATTTCAAACACATTGAATTTATTAAAGATGAAATATATTCTAAAATCCCATAATGTGTAATTCTTCACCATTATAAGAATTTAGGCCTTTATATTATATCACTACAAAATAATAAACAAATGATACCTCTACGAATTCAATCTTTGTGGTTAATTTTAATTTAATTTAATTGTGGATTCATATAATGGACCTTAATTGGATGAATATTATTGTTTATAAAATTTTATCTCTATGATCTATGATTTCTAATGGTAGTTCTTCTTATGAATGTCCATGCCCCAAAGGAATGATATTGGGGCCTAGTATATATGAAATATAAAGTATATAATTTAACATAAGAGATACATGGATCACATATTGTACATTGGATATATTCAGAGGATGCTATATTTAAGATTGTAATACCCTCAAGTGATCAAGAATAGGGATTGATATACCTGTGGATGAACAACCCTTTATCATAAAATATCATAACCTTTATAAATAGAGATATACTTAGGAACAAAATAACAAAACAATTTATATGTATATCTCACCCTAAACTTGATAAAAACTCTTTATCAACTCTAAAATGGTCTAATATAATACTGAATGACTATAATCCTCTCTTCTATTTAACCAACTATCTCATCTTCCTATTTATTGGGATCCCAAAATACATCCCAACATATATTAGTTTTTAAATGATATCCAAAGTGGTATTCGTAGATATCCATATAAATAATAAAGTGAAATCAATTGTGGTATGAAAATTTATCCAGAGGAATGTGTTGATCAAAAAGTCCATTGAAATCTCAGGAGTAATCTCTCTTCATATATTCTTTAGTTTGAATAGTCTAATCCCATAAAACATATTTTTATAGTTGTTTCCTAGGACCATCTAAATGCACATTGATTAAATTTATATTCAATGTATTAAATATTAATAAATAATCATATTACATATTGTTCATTATTTATCAAAGATTTAAGGTAATATTTTCTAATATTATTTTTCACATGGATAAGGTCATTGTAGTTCCCCATTATTATGGAGACCTTATATTGTATGAAAATATTCCTAGTATATTTCTATGGTTGTATACTGATTTTAGATGGGACACAAAGTATTTATACCATCAGTTTCAAATAATCATAAGTATACAAGGCTTCTTATAATGTTGTTTGCACTTTGTAATCCCTAATATGATATATTTTGAGAATATACTTGCTAGTAGGAATTTCTCATTTATTATCAACACTAGGTATGACTCTATGTGATCTTGTATAATGTTCCTTGTGCATTAATATTATCAATAAGACATTTCATGACCCACATAATTTGATTTACTGAAAAAATCTATCACAGCATATGTTTGAGGGATATTTGGTTGTTTTTGGGTCAACCAAAATTGAAATTTCATTATTAGATATGGTAAAGAAGGATTTGTCCCATCCATGTACATCAGAGTTAATATACCGACCATTTGATAGAAATATAAGTGACACCTAAAATTGATGGGCCAAGTGTAACAATTTGTTGCTTTCATATAGTTAAAGAATGAATTATCAATCAAATAGGTTGATGAAAAAATTTGTCAGCCATATTGATGAGATATTGTGAAAAAATGATTATATTAGCCATAGAACATTCATATGTGGGTTTTTCATGACGACATTATGTTCTTTCCCTTTGTTTCCTTGACCTGTTTCTAGATAGTAATCATTCAATTTATGCAAGACCACCTAATGCCAAGAATGATGAATCCTTATGGGTGAAGAAGTCTGTGTTTCCAATTATCAAGAATAAATTCTTTTTGAGTTTTAATAATGGAATAAATATTATTCTTTATACTAATGAATAATTGTTTTATGTTATATTGATCGAAAAAATTAAATTAATATTTACTCACAGACATGTTAATCAATATATATATTTTTATATTAATGAATTGACGATAAATAATTACATTTTTTGGTTTTTTAATTAACTTTTTTTAATAAAATATTTATTTGGGTATTAATTAAATACTAATGAATTTGACCCAACCAGGATATTGTCTGGGGAAAAAATAATTATTTACAGGCTAGTGAATATTATTTATCAAAATTTTCAAGTAGGTGTACCAAAAAATATTAATAATATTATTATGTGGAATGTGGTATAATAAATGTTAAATTTATTATTTAATGTTATTTAAAAAATTTAAAAATATTTAAGCATAATTTCATACTCTTTAGATAGGTGGTCATGTCTATCGTGTATAACATCCAAAAAAAATTAGAATATAAACATTCTTGTGCACAGAAAAAAATCTTTACTCCTTATCTCTCCCTCTCATTAATGGGAATAAAAATAGACATTTCAATAAGGACAATGAATGAGTGATCAGGAATGAACAATATAAGACATTTGATTATCTGCCCTAGCACCCTGAGATCAAGCATTTTTTCAAAATGTTAATCGGAGCATCTGTGGATCACTTCTAAAGGGATTTTATCATTGTATACTCATAGCTCAATAAAGGAATCCCGAAAGGGTCTATTCAGATGACAACCATTCATCAATGAAGATTGTTCTAAATCCCAGGTATTTATGTTTTTACATATTAAATATATTAATTATAGTTTTAACAAGTTAGATCCTTTCTTATGGTTCAATGAAATTATTATTAAGATAAATTGGTATATATCAACCACCACAACATTCTTCATTTTTTCGAAGAACAAATAATATTTATTTTAGAAGTCATGTTTTAATTTACAATTTATTAATTTTTTTTGAGGTATGAATAGTTGCGGTTATAATTTATGATCATAATATTCAACCATTAATCTGATATTAATTAATATAATTGTAAATATTAATCATATTTTTTTAAATGTTTTGGTTTTCTAAATATTTAGGAATAGTTGTAAAATGACCAGACATGCCATCGAGAAGTTGATAATTTATTCTTGTAAGGAAAGGTTACATGTTGTGTTCTTGGGAGTACATTCCATATAACCTAGTTCACTATATTTTGAAATGTCGAGGGATGCATTTTTCATTACACAGTAATTACATGGTGTGTAGAATATGTGATTTCTGGGAAACCTAGAAAATATTTTTTGGATTAAACAACATGTATAATTATACACGCCATGTAGTATACCTGGGTTAGAGATGTAAATCACACAATCCATGTGGACATTATACATAGTAAAAAATGTGGTATACTGACAACCTAGAAAATTTATGATATATATGACATTTATTAGGTGCAAAAAAACTTTTATTTAATCAATTCTCACATTTGAAGAACAAGATAAGTTACTCAGTGAGAAACTAGAAACACATATCAATGAGATACATGATCTATAGCTGGAATGCATGATCTGTATAGTCCACGAATACATGCATCAAAGACCTATTTGTGTATCTTAGACACATGGAAATATGAACACATTATGTGATGTTTTTCATTAAATGTTTTGTAGACAGAACGAGGTACAAGGCATGGTCCCAGACATGTACCTTGAAAAAATTAAAACCAGGATACAAAATGTGTATCAAGATATACACATAATGTAGTTTCCCAGCAATGAATAGAATAAAAGAATTTAGTATATTGGAAAATAGCTATATTAAAACATTATTTTATTAATTGTAACCCCATTGTGGGTTTGAAATTTAATAATTGTTTTAAACAATTTTTAATTCTCAATTAATATATTATAATAAATATGACATTATTATTTCTACCATTACTATTCTGTGAATTCTCTCAAGGATGGGTATCTCCATAAATTATCAAATGATCATTAAGATGAATGGTAATTAATAAATTAATTAATTAATGTAAACACATTTACCTTAAAAATAAATAATTAATAATGATATAGATTCTATATAGTTACCATTTCAATAATGTTTTCATTTAACAACGATCATGAGCCTTACCAAAACATATGAATGTGTTGGATGTTTTAATATAATTTATTATATTTTTTAAATTATATAGTATTGAATTAAATTTTTTCATGTGATTCATGAATCCCTCTATTATTATGTAGTCCCTTCATGTCAATGGATATATAGTAGTCTCATTTTAACCAATAATTTTGTTATACTAAACTATATGTGAGTCATAATTACATGTTCAAAATAGAGTAACCTATGGAATTTTTAGGCGGTTAAATATAGAACCAATATGATGGTGACTCAGGTGATGAATAATTAGAAAGGTGGAAAGATGTAACTCATGCTAATACTAAAAATAGGTGTTATTTCCCTGAGGTCAAAGGTTGATTTAATATTCAATAACTAAACCAACCATACATAAATGACATAAATGGTTAATTAAATTGATTAATTATTAATGTCGATATAATTATTTAATTTATTGTTTAAAATTCAAGATCACATAAATAAATGAATTAATTGGAAGAAGCATAAATTTAATAAATCAATTATGCATAAATTTTTTATCTTGCATGGTTAATTATTTATGTAACATCCATGAAATATTAAAAATTCGTTTAATGGATAAAATAATATAATATTTATGCATAATAAATTAAAAATCCTCAATTGTATATTATGCCATTTTTTGCCTGCCATGACATAATTGAGAGTAAAACCTGATAGAACTTAGAGTTTAACAAACCCTTTTTGGGTCACTTACGTTTATAAGGGGATTTATATTGATATTTTTTGATTTACATAACCATTATACATCAAGAGGAGTATCCCTTTATAGAAAATGTGTAATTTGGAGGCAAGTGTTGAGGAAATCAAGGTAAGGATTTCAGGATAGTGGAGTCCACTCAATGTATCATGGAGCTACACACCCATATTTAGAAAATAAATTAATAAATAAATACATCCAAATATCTTGAACAATCCCTATTTGGGCTCTGAGATTGGTAATATATATTCATTCCACTAAAATGTCATTGAATTTAGAAATTCAGAGTTCATTGGTGAGTGATATTTGAACACAATAAAATAGTAGGGGATTTAATAAAATAAATTTATTTTTTTATCTCACCAATTTTTTAATCATGAAATGTACTTATAATATGTTCATTCAATTGTAGAATAAAATGGAATGTTCAACATCCTCATTATCCCTATAATTAATATAGGTTAAAGGAATACTATTAACAAGCATTCACTTCTATGAATGGTACAAATTATTTGGGTTGTTTTATGAAATGGGTGAAAGTCTTATATGATAGAATAATCATTTGTCAATCCACCTGCTAAGGAGATGTGTGATGATGGGTTCCTAGTCTATGAGAAACATATTAACAAATCTGTTAATTGTCTATGTTTAATGATTTTGTCTATGTTCAGTGAGCTTATTAAGTCTCTTGAAAATATGTTCGTGTGTTTCATTGTTGTGCATCATTGTGGTATTTAACAGGAGACGTTTAGATTAGAAAATTTATAGATTTAAATGGTATTATATCAGAAAAATCATGGAGATGTACTTCAAATGGGATTAATGTAGTCATGCTCTTTTGATATATTTTTCACATAGAGGATCTAATGTTTAAAATACTCTAGGTTATGGGCACCAATCTCATTCTAATATCACTCCCTCGTTTATTCTCTAACAGTAATGTTATACTAAATATAAAAATCATTTTAAAGTCTTTATCATGTCATCTTACTATTCATTTGTTTGAAGATATGTCACGACCCGTCCTCTTGGTCCATATTCATGACTACTCAGACCCAACTTCCATAGGATAGGGGTTAATGAATAGAACTAGAAAATAATATACCTAAAATAGGATGGCATTGCCTTTAAACATGCAGACACACAGATAAGGTACACAAAAATAACAAACCATGTAGTATAACTGATGTAATCAAAATTGTGGATAGAAGCAGAATGGTCAAGAATAGAGACCCAACTAAGAGAAAATATAGAAAAAAGGGAAAACACCACCAGAGGTCATCCTCCATGGAGCGGACTTGTTGGGTAGGTAAATATCATCACTACGGGAAACCGCGTCAACCGATCGCCTCCTTGCACCTTTAAGTCAGGGCTCCCTAAGATCAGTCAATGTTGTCTATCGTCTGTATTAGACACAACAAGGTACCGGCGTAGCCTATGTTGGGGTGAGTATATCAATACACAATAGGGACTCTGAGACCCTCAAATATCTCCCAGAATTCTACAATGAAAAAAAACAGAGAGCATGATCCCAATCACAAAGAATTAGTAAATGACTCATCTCATACCATGTATAGAACATAGAGAACATGAATAATGATTATTAATCATAAAGCTAAATAATCTGATTCCTTTGAGAGAATTTTTCTTCTAGACCGCACAAGGTATCTATGTGCTTACCCACATAGGATCATTTGGTGTTGACCCATAGATGATCAATAGGTGCTCAATCATATAGGATAGCTAGGTGTTGACCTATAGAGGATCACTAGTTGTTGACCGATGAAGGATCTCTATGTACTGACCCATCGAGAATCGCTACGTGCTGACCCACAGAGGGTCGCTAGGTGTTGACCCACATAAAATAACTAATGGCTAACTCATAGAGGATCACTAGGTGGTTACCCACAGAGGCTCTCTAACTGCTCACCCACATAGGATCTCTAACTATTGAACAACCAAGGATCATTCGGTGCTTCATCAGGTCACTACTAGCCACTAGATTCTTGCACTGAGCACTCTTGATTCTAAGAGGATCTAGTCGTCTGGTAATTTGTTTTACCTCATCTTCCACCATGTCCCTCGAAGTGGAATCTTGAATAACTGTCATGTCATAAGGGTTCCAAAGCAATAAACAACACTTCATTCGGACACTCGAACTGTAAGTTATAGTAATTTTATTGCTAAGGACCCAGTTAGATTCGAGTCTTATCCATCCCATCCATATTAAAACTTTTTCCAAAAACCATGTGATGTATCTAAAAAGTACATCCTCATCCTATGGGTTCTAGAGTTGTAGAAATCTAATCAAACATACGTCTAGTTAACAAAATAATCCCCTTTAAGAGAAATTGGTGTAATAATAGTCTGGGTCCAGTCGGACCCAGTCGGACTGACCTGACCTAGTCTGCTAGGCGTGACCCGAACTGGTTGGCCCCGGCCCAAACCAGATGGTGCACAGGCTCGACCCACTTAGCATTGGCTTGGCCGACTTGTCTACATGACCACCCCAACCCACTGGAATTGGCATGGCCCGCTGGATGGGTGTATCCCACTAGTATGGTGTGGGGGTCTACTCCCATCCTGAATAGACAAGGTCTGTTCAGATCTTCTATTACTAGAGTTAGTTGGATTCATTCCCACATACCTATAAGTGTGGACCGATAAACAGAGGGACATGTGGGACCCAGGTTCTCCCTTTTTCGTGGCTCAAAACTAGAACCCTCCTCCACGAGGCACCCCACAATACGCCCTTGGCATCTACATGGACAGCGTCGGTAGGCCACCGCAAACTACTTGGGTGCCGCCACCCCATTGAGGATGCATGAGATCATGTCGCTGTCTCATCCGGACGTCGGTGCCGCCACACCAGCAGATCTTTCGTAGGACTCCGATGAAGCTCCGGAGGGCCGTTTTCTTTTTTGAATATGCCAACAACCACCTAGGATGCTGCCATCACTATGTGGCCCTTGGTTTTTTCTTAACACCTCACCATTCAGTCACCCACGATGAACTAAATCAATAACGTGTTTGGTGAAGGGTCCAAGCCTTGTTCAATTGTACCCACCCCGTTCGTGTTGGCATCATAACTTGGGAACAGTTTATCATCATAAAAAATTAAATGAAACATAAAGCCCTTAAAAAAAACCCCTAGCTCGAACACGTTGGAATACACAGCGGATGAGGGAGATGATTCCATGCTTGAATTTGTTTGTCATCACTCGATGTTGTCTGGTTCTAATGCTGCAACGATTGTCAAAGCTCCATTATATATAGGTGGTAGTTGTAATTGTCACTTCGTCAGAGGTTTCTCCCATGAATGAATAAATATGATGCCCATTTTTTGTTTAAATAGAATAGATGGAACCAAACATGATGAATTTCATTAAAGAAGATCATTAATGTACCACAACTAATGTTTCATTAATTCAATGAACATCATGGATATACAACCCAAGGGTCATGTCATTAATTGAATCCTATAAAGCATACGTTTCTATGTTGTCCCACCATCATCACTCAGTAGTTGAATTGATATCAAAATAACTTAGGTATTTATTTTATTATTATTTTTGTAATGTCCAAATATTAACTTCTTTGTCTAACCTCTGCCAGTCAATGTAATGGTTTTCCTAAATGAATCACGGTGCTACGAATTCAACAGTGGACTTCGATTTGTAATCTGATCTCTAGTTCAAAAAATATAAATTCATGCCCTCGTGTTTACTGAATGTAACTTAAAAAAAGTAAAAAATTTATTAATTGTCACCCTCAACTCGTGCTGGTCATAGTTAGTCTCCGGCTAAGGGAAAACGCCATCACGAGCTCAATGGTACTCACAGATTTATAATCCAAGTAACCGTTTAGGAGTTAAAGTATTGAACACTTAAATAAATGTAATTAATTATTTTATTTTCAATAAAAAACTAACTTCCACTATTGGCCCATGTTATCCAATGTTATGATCTGCCTATGGAAAGAATACCCTCACGAGCTCAGCGATGGTCTTAGATTTTTAATCCAAGTTACTGCTCGTGAGTTATAATCCTTTGAAAAATATAATAAAATATAATAATTTAATTATTTTATTTAAGTTTATATCACTTTTTAGGTTTTCTTACTGGAGGTATGCATCCACTATACTTAAGTCGTTCCATGGTTAATCCAGCCATCCGGAATATAACAGTGCCCTTAGATTTCTAATTTAGGCACCCGTTTAATAATTATTACTCTTTGTTATGAAAAATTTTCACACACACTATTTAGTGTTTAAAATTTGTTGTCATATTATTCCGATCACTTAGGGCATTAGAATCACGTGCCATCAATTTTTGCAATCGCGTATTAATTACATAGAATTAAAAAAATTATACCAAAATTCTGAGAAATTCAATTTTCCTCACCTTAGGGATTTACATCCCCAAAATCTAAGACAAAGGCCAATCAATCATGTGGGGTTACTAAGTATGAATCTAATCCTCCCGATCCTATAGGATCTCTGAGAGATTCCCATGCTACCACGAAAAGAGAACTAGAGGAATCGACCATCCAGGAAGGACATTCTCCTCTCAATCCTTTATCTCCACCAAGAACTCTAGTAATGTCGCCCCATAATCAATTCCTAACTTTCCAATGTCGATGAAATTTGATGGATCATTCATGTTCCACCTCAGTTGTGACATATGAAAAAAATCATGCCCTAAGTGAAAATGTGATTGAAGATCTATACAATATGCCACCATGGCAACTCCACTCAGAAACTAAAATGGTTCGATGAAACTGATAGATAGCTTTTCACTTTTTCCAAATCTCTGTAATCACTATTGTGTAGAGAACCAAAGGAAAACATGGTCTTTCTCTTCGAACTCCAAGGGTCTCCATCTCCAGTCGGCATAAGACATAAGTATGCTTCATGCAGTCCAAATCTGCTCCGGGTTGATCCCCATATTCTCAGTTGTATCATGTACCAACTCTAGACCCATGAGTTCTGACTCCCCAGGGAATGTCCAGCATAGAGGTGATCGGAAACACTTCCCATACAAGGCCTAAAATGGTGGAATTCAAATGTTGGAGTGATATTTATTACTGTACAAAAACTCATCTAGTGGTGGGTGGTGCTTCCAACAATGAACAAAATCCAGGTTACAAGAATGAAGAATGTCCTCTATGGTCTGTATGGTTTTCTCTGTTTTACCAATAGTATAGGGGTAAATGTTGCGCTCAATAATTCTGGAATCTGATTCTTAGCTCTCTCTCTGACAAATGAGACATCGAGAAACAAAATATGCCACTTTTTTCTTCATCCCTGGAAACTAGTACTAACTCCAGAGGTCCTAGTACATCATCACAACAACATGATGTACACTTAAAAGGGGATGTGTGTAACTCCCTCATCACCTCCCCTCATAGCGTCACTGGTACTATGGTATGGCCTAAAAAAATGATGATGTGGTCCCCACCTTCTGAAAAGCGTTGAAGATCTCGTCTTGAGGATACCCGAGCTCGTCGGGCCTCACAGTCCCCATCCCCAAGTTGTGCCTCCCATACCCAATGATGGAGCAGGGGAGTGACAGTCATGTACTAGGGGTATGAATCTCCATAACTATCCAAAAAGTATAACTGCAATGTGGTTGGATTCTCTATCACCTCTCTGAGCAACTGAAAGCAAGTCCTCCTTCTTAGTGTGTCTTCTACCATATTCCCCACCCCTTGAGTATAGACTATCTCAAAGTCATTGTCCCCGAGGAATTCCAACCATCACTACTGTCTCATCTCATAAAAATCATATGGTCACAATTCTATATATGTGAATGGCTACCCCATTTATCTAATTTATTCTCTCATCAATCATTTGGTAGTGGGTACTCCCACTCTAATGTCACTTCATTATGGTGTCTGTAGTCCACACATAACATCGGACACCGAGTCTTACTAAGACCATCCTCTGTAAGTCATCCACTTATTCCCCTATTTTCAAACCATTATGAAATCCCATCAATATACTGATGCTGATATCAGTGCCATATCAGGGTGTAGAAATATACATAAGTCCCTCCCCCTGTTGAGAGGATATCTTGGATACATATTTTGAAAGAATTTTACCACACTCCACCACTATAGTTGGGAAATGAAAACTCAAAAACATTTTTCTCCATGAGGGTATGGTTGGAAGACTCAATAATGATCAGCTAAGTCATCCTATTCGTTTGATAATCCCATGCTGCATGGGTTTCCTTTTTCGCCGACCAAGGAAAATCACATACCAATGTTGTGGACATACTGCATCTGTTTTTCCTAAAATAGATAATCTGATCTGGAATTATGGATGACTAGTCCATACCCAAACTAACATCATAAGGCCTCGACACTTCCACCAAGGGTTTCCAACTAAACGTCTCACCTCAAGGGTCAGGTCACCCCATCTATATAAGTTTGATTATTGAGTCTCCTCCCATAGGTATCTTCAGATATAAGGAACATGTCAACAGTTTAATCGGAAACTCTGGGTCATGAGAAAGTTTCTTGAGAGTAATTAATTATTAATGCGTATTTATATTATTATAGAAGCTAATATTAGACAAAAACCATACCTCAAATCATTCCTAGAGCCCTCATGTCATATTCCTTGACCCTATGATGTTACTCCCATCCCCTATCCTCTAGATTTTCTTTTCATGGTGGTGTCCACATTCGGTGGTGGTTGTAACATATTGAAACGCTTACCACCTATAACTGCTCTCATATCTAATCTTCCCTATTTTATGTCCTACAGAATCATTTTTCCCTATCACATCAAGATCCTGAAACATTTTACAAGTCAAAGTCTCTGATACTGACACTGTTTTCCTGCTTTCCCACTGCTAACATTCACATGACGTATCTGCTCATCCAAAGAGCACTCAACCACTAATGTTCTCTATAGAATCCTTATATAAGTAGGAATTAAAATAGGAATAGTGATATCTCAAATGTCATTAAACACATCTCATTTGGAGGTCTGAGCATAGAAGCACTAGTTTTATTGTATTCATCGATCACCTCTAATACTTGGAAAACCACTATTAATACTCAACTATCGACATTTCGTCATATCGAAGACGTAGAAGATCATGCAAACATAAACTCTTTATCCTTTTTTTGGGAAGAGACCTCTTATATGAGAATGTCTCTCAAGCTACATCCATATAAAAGTAACCTCATCATATGATAGGGATAATCTAAACCCTTACATCGCCCTCCTGAGCCACATAAATTTCTCACTACCAGGACCGACATCTAATTACATGTTGCCTTGGCTAGAGGGAAACTCAGTCAACACCTCAAGACAATACTTAACGACCTGTGAGTCAGGATCCTCTCAAATTCTTCGGGGTATGTGTAACTATAACTCATGTAAGGAACCAATCCTACATCTACCCTATACTGGTAGTTCCATTTGTAACTACTTTCCAACAATTAGTGGAATCGCTGGGACACCTCATGAAGGTACCATCTCAGGAAACAATACTTTTACAAAATCCTCATCACTCTATGGACCATCCTCATGGTCACACATTTCAATCCTAGATTTCTCTATCTATGGAGGCATCTTGAAAGAGAATCAAGATGAACCACATTAAATAAGAAAAACCTGGTGAGAAGGCTCAAAACGATCAAAAGAAAAATAACATTTTCAAAACAATGCAAATAGTGTTTTGATGTACCGAGTCAGAAATCATAATTTAGGGTCCTGGTGTCTGGATATTTACGTCACCACACTATCACTGGACTCCCTGAACCAAAACCCTAACTCAAGACACTTATATTTATTTCACCATTGAAAATTTAGAATCCTAATTTTTCTGGTAGGATCGATTTCCTCTATACCACTTTGTCACGACCCATCCCCAAGGGACTGTACCTTGGCTACCCTATGCCCACATTCCATAGGCCAGGGGATTTCGACTAGTACTGGAAAGACATATACCAAAAATGTGGTGGAATTTCCTTTTAACCTGCAAAAAACATACTAGGAACACAATGAGAACAACCCACGTAGTATAATTATTGATTGTACAAATGTTAATTGAAGTAGAATGGGAAAGAATACAAACAAAGCTAAAAGAAAATACCAAAAAATTGAAAACCTCTCCTAAGGAAATCTACTAAGGATCATACCTGTATAGTAGGTACATCTAATCACTACGACTCTCTACGTAAACTGGTAACCTACATGGACCATCTAGTACACGATCCGAAAACTTGATCAAATATGTCTGTCGTTTGCACAAGACACAACATGGTGTGGGAGAAGCCCATAAAGGGGTGAGTATAAAAATACTTAGTATGGAACCTGAGACTCCTGATGGTCTTCCAGAATTCAAAAAATTAAAAATCATAATGCATGATTCCAATCACAAACCAAAAGTAAGAGACTCATCTCAAACTAGGTATACAACAAGAAGAACATGAATAATGATGATTAGTCATAAATATAAATCATCTTATTATGTCAAGATGATATTGATACTAGACCGCATAAGGTCGTTAGATGCAGACCCACAGAGGATCACTAGGTCCTAGACCACAGAGGATCTCTAAGTGATCACCCACAAAAAATCATTATGTGCTGACCCATAGAGGATCACTACGTGCTGACCCACGAAGGATCGATACGTGCGGGCCCATAGATGATCGCTACGTGGTGACACACAAAGGGTCGGTAGGTGGTGACCCACAATGGATCACTAACTTCTGACCCATAGGGCCTATATAAGTCCCGACCCTCAGAGAATCGGTAACTTCTGACCCATAGAGGATCGATAACTACTGACCCATAGTGGATCACTAGGTGCTTCATGAAGTCACAACCAGCCACTAGATTCTCGCACTTAGCACACTTAATTCTAGAGGATCCACTAATAAAGTAATTGGACATTCCTCAACTTCCACAATGTCCCATGAATATGTATCTTAAAGAACCACCATGCCATAGGGGTTCGAATGCAACATACAACATGTCATATGGATAGACGGTCTGTACGTTTCATGAATTTTAGTGCCGAGTTCCAGGTTGGATTCGAGTCATATCCAACCTAGATATACTCTAATTTTTTTTAAAAAAGATGTGGATTATTTTAAATGGACTACCTCTTCCTAAGGGTTCAAATGGAAGAGACGGTTCGTCAGAAAGAATTCTGGTTTAGAAGATAACCCCTTAAAGTGAAAGTGGGCTAAAAAGGGTTTGGGTGTAACGCCCTGACCCCAATTACCCAGAGTCGGTTCATTATTACATAACATTGGAATGATCACATGAAATCAGGTCTCTAAAGACCAATTGTTTAGTATTATTGGAAATAAGGTTCAACTTTACAACGTGAAATGAAATAAAACATGAATTTATTCCATTGAAAACATCCAAGCCACATAAATAATTCTTGCAAGACACTCTTAACTAATTTATTCATATCATAGGGAAATGAAAAATAAGAAAGGGGTGATCTCAAATGATTAGTTAGGGTAATAAATACAGTGTAAGATAACATAAATATTAAGCATGGTGAATAATTGAAACCACATGAATTTACCAATAAGAAATATGAAATCTTTAACGGCTAGAATATGAGATAATTAAATAATGCCATAATAAAACAAGATCATTAGTATTCTAATAGTTGAATGACCACATGAACCATCAATATTATTTTCATTATGAGGGAATTTATAATGTCGGACATTCTGAAACATTTTGTCAAGGCCTCGGCCAAGACGTCTAAAAATGATTAAGGCCACCGCCAGAACCATATATCAAATTGGGAATGAGACTCGACCAATTCGACATATATATGTCTCATGAGACCTAACGATGCATCGAGGAGCTATAGAGGCCTCCACCCTTATCTAAATAATTCAAATACATTCCTCATACGAAAATGTTTAAACATATCATAAACATTCGTATTAAAACAAGCATACGAAATTACAATACTTTAACCATAAAACAATGAATGGTATAAAAATAGAACATCCATAGTCAAACATATCACAAAACATTTAATACAATATGGATGTTTTGTATCATAATAAATCAACCTCAAATAAACTTATGATTCATCAAAGGTTGTTCACATAGATGAAATCTAAACCCTTTTTAGAGAAATATCTCTTCATATTTTGAAATCATAATTATAAAGATAGCATTTATTTTAAAATATTTTTATAAGCTTTTAAGGGATTATTTGACGATTTTATAATTGCAGAAAATAGCCTCACCCACTGTATATGTTAAAAAAATACATTCTTACCTTAATTGTGTCGAAAAGGTTAAAAAGGACCTTGTTTGGAAAACGACGGAACGATTCCTTTATAAACATCTTATAAAAAGTCAAACAATGGTATAAATGACTTCAACCAATATTTTTTAAAATAGTAATAATGTTTTGAAAAACATTTTTATGACACTTGGATGTGGATGATAAAGAGGTCCCAGTAGATAATTACGTATAAACGTCCTCAGATAATGAAAATATTGTGAAATAAACCTTTAACTTGTACTTTTCCTTGGTAGATGGTTGGTTAAAATCATGTATAATGGTAAAATAATTGTTAATAAATTATACAAGAATCATATAAATTTATATTATATCATTTATGATCTTTTAACATTGATTTGTTAAAAATATCTTAGTATTATCATCGTTTCGAGTGATATCTTACTCGTTCTCTTTTATGTGTTTTGTTACATAACCCATGATTTTCATGGGTAGGTTGTATCTTATTCATATCCATAATGATATCATGTCCTTAAACATTTCATTTAATCAGAACATGATTATTATTCTTGAATGGATATGATGGGAATATGAACCCCATCATGTTCGTGGAGACGGTAATCCGTACGTACACACGAACACTACTTCCATTTCATTTTTTAATTTAAAAGGAATGAAAAAAATATGATAAATAGGTATATTATTATTAAATTATAATATAATATCTTATATATATTACATAAGTTCATTAAAACCATCCTTTATACGTTCCATATATGGTATGAACGAGTCATATCACTTTGAGGGGGCGATAGTCCGCACTTCCTCAAATGAAATTATCATATATATATACAACATGAAACGAATAATTGAATGCTATAAAATAGAATTATAGAATCTTATATAAAAAATATATATCAATAATATCATATTTAATTATCATGCCATCATAATGTCCACCATGAGAGGTGGTAGGAGATAATTGAACAATAATCGTTTCGTGAGGCATTTGGTTGCCATCCACAAAAAAATTATGTTCTTCAACCATTAGATGGAGGTGTGTGTAATTTTAGTTTGAATACATCACATAAAAATATCCAAGTATATTGATTATATTGGTTTTGTTACATAAGAAATGAATAATAAGAGTTTAGGGTTTGGAGAAATAAAACAAAAGAAAAGAAGCGAAGAGAAATCATTACCTTTAATTTGGGTAACTCTCTTTGGTTTGAACCAAAATGGACTCTTGAAGTGCCTTATTACTAGAGTAATAATTCTAGGAGGAGGGGAGGGATGTAGGGAGATTAATTGCAAAGAGTTTGGATGAGCCAAATGGCTTGAGAGGTGTGAGGAATTGGTTAAAATTGATGTCCTTTTGTATTGGGGAGGAGGGTCTCTTTAGGAAGGATTGAAAGTATAATTTTATTATATAATGATATTCGGTTTCTAAAGGACCAAAACTCATTAAATATGAATATAAGTTGACTCATGATCGAAATTAAATCATCAAATAAGAATTGGATAGGGTTTGGGAATTATTTTATTCTTTGTAATCTTATTCATTTAAATCAATTATTAATGAGGTAAACACTACATCATTATTGTGTCATAAATAATTTAGTTTATTAGATGTCTAAAAATTATAAAAAAATACCATGATATAGGAAATCCTTATATATTTATAAATAATATTTATTGTAGAAAATATAACATATATAACCTTATGTAAAAATTGTTTTTCTAAAAGATATATTCTTATGTCATTTTAGTATTTACTTTATCTTTATTAATATAATGTGTCATTATTACTTACAAGTGGCTCAATGGGGTCCCAAAATCGACCCAAAGATGCATGGGGTCGAACATGTATAATCCAATAGGGTTAGGACACCTTTTAGGGTAATTTAGTTTTGTTATAATATTATTTTTTTACCTTTATTTAACGGAATTACCGTTTAACCATGGTAAATAAAATATTTACCGAAGTAATTATTCAAAATGTCTAAAAATAAAAGAAAACTATTTAAACAATTTATACCTCTTTATTTTAAAAATGGAATCCATTTTTCTAAATTCAAAACAATGAAGTATCTGAAATTAATTTAAAATTAATTCCCGGTGTCAGAACAAAATTCATGTTTTTAAAAAATAATAATTATCAAAATATTGATAATTGTTTATGTCTAGTTTAAATGTGAAATTATGTCCAATGACCAAAATTTTATTTAATGGTAAAAATAGATTCTAAATATACTTTAAGACCACTCAAATTCATATTTTATCACTATTAGTTATTTAGATTAAAAAAGTTTTTTTTTATAATTTTGTAATTTTCACTATTCATCCAAATATGAAAGTTTTCAGAAAAATACCAAAATTTAACCGTATGATAATTTCAATACTCTGAATATAAAAATTAAGTCCATTTGGAAGGATAAAATTTAAAAAAAATCGAAAATTGGGTATTACTTTTCATAACAGCTAGTTTGATGAGTCATGGTGTGTTAGAATATCGAATTTGCGTACAATGCAAGCTATTGCATTATTCAAAGGGAAACGTAATGTGGAATATTGGGATTTTACATTCTACCCTCCTCAACATAATTTCATCCTCGAAATTTTTAGAATATTACTGCATAAAAAGGCTCGGGTGGTTTTTCATCATAAGTTCCTCGATTTCCCACGTTGCCTCTTCCATCTTATGGTTTCTCTATAGAACTTTTACCAGATGAGTCGTTCGGTATCTCAACACTTGCTCTCTAGTATCAAGAATCTGGATGGGCTCTTCACAATAAGATAGAACGGGTTCGAGTTCTAATTCATCATAGGTGAGTACATGGGTTGGGTTAGGCATGTATTTTCTCAATAATGATATGTGGAACACATCATGAAATTTAGAGAGATTGGGTGGTATTTCCAAACAGTAAGCTACAACCCCAATTAGTTCTAGATGTTTGAATGGTCCGATGTTCCTAGGACTCAATTTAACTTTCCTAACAAAACGTATAACTCCCTTCCATGGAAATATGTTTAAGAAA
Source organism: Viscum album (assembly GCA_963277665.1). Classification (NCBI taxonomy): domain Eukaryota; kingdom Viridiplantae; phylum Streptophyta; class Magnoliopsida; order Santalales; family Viscaceae; genus Viscum; species Viscum album. Next base: position 1,347,493,466 of record OY728153.1, on the reverse strand, counting down.
ACATAATCTCCTACCTAAAATTCCAAATCCTTCCGTCGGTTATCGACATATCTCTTTTGCCTACTTTGAGCTTCTTTGATGTGGTTTTGGATTAACTTCACCTTTTCCATCAGTTCCTCTAGCAGTTCTGGCCCTACGAGTTTTGTCTCACCAACATCATCCTAACAGGTTGGTGTGTGGCATCTCTTTCCATATAACGCTTCATATGGTGCCATCTGAATACTTGAATGGAAGCTATTGTTGCAGGAAAATTTACCAGAGGTAAATATTGATCCCACATACCTTGAAAGTCATGTGAGCAAAATCTCAATATGTATTCTAAGGTTTGAATAGTCTGTTCTGATTTCCCATTAGTTTGGGTGTGGTAGGAAGTGCTCAAATGAAGTTCAGTATCCTAGGATTTCTGAATACATTTCCATAATCTTGAAGTAAAACATGGATCACAGTCAGAAAAAATAGATAGGGGTACTTCATTATGTCTCACAACTTCATTAATATATAGCCTTTGCAAGACCTTCCAGAACTACGTATGGCTTGATTCTCTTCCTTATGGGATACGTAGAAGCGCCTGGGGAACTTCCTCGTGGGCCCAGCCAACCTATATTTGTGTTCGGTCCCTAAACTCGAGCATTTCTCCGGAGATCACATGGTAAGTAGGGCTTAGGTCCTCACTCACGTCAGGTTTTGTAACCACCTTTCCACGTGTCGGTTTCTCCCCCTTTCCACTCATGGTCCGAGTTCTAAGACCTAAAACTAAGATCCTCATGGTTCGAGCTCTAAGACCAAAAACTAAGATCCTCATGGTCCGAGCTCTAAGACCTAAAACTAAGATCCTCATGGTCCGAGCTATAAGACCTAAAACTAAGATCCTCATGGTCTGAGCTCTAAGACCTAAAACTAAGATCCATATCTCATCCCGCATGACGTTAAACTGTAGTTTGTCCCGCATGACGTTAAACTCTATTTCGTCCCGCATGACGTTAAACAGTATTTCATCTCGCATGACGTTAAACTGTGATTCACGAACTACGTGTGGCTTGATTCTCATCCTAATGAGATACGTAGGACTGCCCAGACATTTTGTCTTGGGTCCAGCCCCAGAGATTGCTAAATCTTGTCCTTCCTTATTATCGTCCCCTCGGCCAAACATCATGAGAAGTGGTGTAATCGGGACATTTACCCTGAGTAGTGGGATGCCCCGTGGTAATAATGGGAAGCGGCGGTTCTCTCATTAAAGAGGTCCTGCCTGTAAATTTGGATGACCCGTGATCAGGTCGGTATGTCTGCCTAATGTGCCTTTGCCACGGTGGCGCAATATTGAGAGTGTTGGACTCTATTCGAACAAGACACCACTCCACCTCCCACGCTTTGTGTTCCCCTTTATTCTGATCCTCAATTCCTTTCATGTTTGATGGGACCCCCTAACAGTATGGATGCTCGACCTATGGTCTGCCTACTGTCCTGGGCCAACGTTCCCGAGGACTAGTCATCTTTGACGGGGCCCCCTAACAGTATGGATGACAGACCTATGGTCCGCCTACTGTCTTGGGCCAACGTTCCAGGAAACTGACCGACAGTATTTGAGTTAAGCCCCGTGTTGCGAACATAGTCAGCAGTCATCCCTCATTTATTGTCCCCGTTCCATTCCAACGTGATATGGATGATGTGTTTCCGCCGCGGTTAACAGTTATCCTCCATGGTTTCACCTCATTGGGTCCCGAATTTGGCCAGTGTGATTCACCCTTTCTCTCCATCCCCCTATGTTCGGATGGATTTCTATTCCCCCAGCATTTCCCCGCTCATGTGTTAAGGCACATTGAGAATTCGACACATCAATCGGCCTGGGGTCTCCTCAGAAGTCCAGGCACGATTTTGGACGCCTGAAGCATGGTCAATGCCCCACAGTTGAACGGAATGATGGTACGAGCATCTCTTGCTTCTCGTGTTGGGCATGTCCCACAGGATCCTAGGGGTGAGTTGTTATTTGTTTCAAAACTATAGTTGAGAGCATTAAACCAAGGGTACAAAAGAGTGGATTTAGCCATATATTGGATTGGGACGATGAGAAATACAAGAAAAGTTCATGATATGGAAAAAACAAAGCCCTTAGGGATCAGCATGATGAAGTGATCTTTCCAGTGCTACTACCCTCTGGCTGGTAGCCTCCAGGGCCGCTTTTCTCTCTTGGAAGACTCTCTCCTCATTGGCCACACGCAGAGTGCAGCTCGCCAGCCCTATCTTGTTCCTGTGCCCGCTCGCTTCGAAGCACGGTCATCTGATGACTCCCCTCCACCAGCTGTTCCTGTGCATCAGCCAGCTGGGCCGTCAGTTGCTCCATGATCTCAGAGCATGTTGCAATGAAGACCTCCTTATCTGCTGCCTTTCTCTTTGAGGTGTCGGACTTCCTGCTCCGCCCTCAGCAGCGCTTGAGCGCTTGACGATCTATCCCAGCACTGGGAAATGTCGGTGCACCGGAGGCTCTCGCTTATCTTCTCGGCCATGTAATCACGGAACGTCAAATGAAGACGATGAGCGTCAGCTCCTCCGGTGCACAGGAAGTGCAGCCAGGTCTGAAGTGTTACCATCCGTCTCAGTCAATCGGACTGGGGTTGCCTGAGAAAGTGCTGGATACATTTACACCCCTTGCGCCGTGCCATCCAGCTCTCTTCGGCTGCTTTTGAGTCGGAGTCATTATCTCTTCAGGGACAGTGGGTCAGTACATGGGGAAGGTTGCCAGCAGATCAGCAGCAGGATTCGCCCCAGGGATGTCTTTGTGAGGCATAGAGTCCTTGACGTCCGGGCAACCTTCTTCTCTCACCCCAGCAGCAATTATACATCCACCAGCTTCTGGCCTCGTCTCAGGAATAGGGTCGTTGATGTCCGTCGCCCCCTGTTCATCAATTGTCGGGGCCGACTCAGTGCAGAGAGCATGTTCCAAACGAGGTGGTATGTCCGCCGTGGTCCACTCACGGATGACCCAGGCTCCGCAGCCTGACGTGCCTCCAGTGTTGAGATCACTGCACAAGGCATACGCTGGTTAGATGGGATCCTTTGCCACTAAGCACCAGTAGTGAAGCGTGAGACTTACAGGAATCCAGAGCGCCAGTCCCCTATGTTTCGGCCGCCACAGGAGCCGCCATGATGGGAGACCCCTCTGGGCTTGTTAGTTCAAGGATGGGTGTCGGATCCCTGTCATGTCTCGCCGGTTCGTCTCCTCCCTCCTCTGGTGGGGATGCCCGTCCAATGCTCAACTGCTCCTGAGTATGATGGGGAAGTGAGTTAGAAGTGAGAATGGATGAATGAGGGAAATTAATGATGATAGAGACCAACCTCAAGAATCTCAATTAGTTCGAGATCAGAGTTGGCAATCTCACCACTCTCTCGGAGACTCCATTGGTTAGTCTCCCCTTGTGACCCCTCACCTTCGGGCCCTTCTTATTCGTCTTCTCCCTCACCTTCATCCTCTCTGGTATCCTCCTCCACCTATGGCTCCTCATCACTGTCGTCTTCTCCCGGCGGCATCGCTTCCGGATCATGCTCCTGGCCGAGCATCACTTTCACGAGGAAAGTTTTATCCGCACACCGCCCCCTCTGGCGTGCATATGTGCCCATGGCCATCAGATAAGCATGCCACCGATGGAAGTTTACTCGGTCGGTAATTCGAACGAGCCCGACCTCTGGCAGCTGAATCCTGTTTTGCATTATATTCTGCAAGATGGCTTCGATGCTCAGTGATTGCCGCAGGGTCATCTAGGCCGACCACATGGCCGGGGAGAATTGCGTCTTGGGAAGGTTCGAGAAGATATCTTATTTGCTTCCCGGGCAGTTCCCTGGCCGCCTCATGTGACACCCTTGTGGGTAACGAGGACATGGCAGCACCATGTGATGTCCCCGCTGCCAATGTCCCGGCCTGCGCAGGCCTCACTGCCTGACGTTCCCTTGGTTACCCCCTTCCGACGGCACAGTGCCCTCTTTCCCGTCGCCCGGTTTCTGTGCGAGTGACCTCGAGTTGCCGGACATGCTTGAAAAATATCCCCTTAGGGTACGCAATGGTCTAGTGTTCGTCGTATTCGGTTGCTAAGCCGGCATTGACCACGGTGGGGGACGAGTGACGACATCGCCAGAGCTGAAGGTGGTAAACATCAACCACATCTGGCGCAGGACGCATGGATTCTTCTCCTGCCAGACAGCTGTAAATACCTTCTTGGGCATTCGCTGGAGGCACCTGAACTACCATGCGAATCGGGATGGCACGTACGGATCACAGATCACCTTCCCGTTGATCCGAGCTACGGGCACCCCGCCTGGAATGCTTTGGAAGTATACTTGCTATTCCAGAGAGCCTTGACCGTTGTCCAACAGCTGGCCGACTGGGGTGGGGAATGGGCTGAAGTTGAAGTTGGCATGGTTTTCAATGCGGATCCTCACGCCCTTCTCATTGAGCATCATCGGCGCCACCCCTGCGATATTCGGCAAGGACGGTCGCAGGCCGTTTCCCAGAGGACCGACAGCGTTTGGAAAAGTATACCCGCTGAGATGAGCTGCCACCCATCCATGGAAGATCTGGAAGGGACCACATACTCTCCGAGGCAACCCCCCTCATGAGATGTGCCCCAGAATGGTATATAACTTTGCCAGTACGAGAACGCCCAAGATGAACCGTTTGTTGGCATCCATGGAGCCTGCCATCACCAATGTTGCTGGACTGACGCCCATCCTTGTGTACCACACCGGCAGGAGCCAGCCGCTCAGGAAGGCAGCAAGGAACCCGGCATACTGGACGTTCAGGTCTCGGGCTTCAATCACACGGTAGCCCTATGATTGGTATTTCCCCGCCTCCAGGGTCCTCCAGTATGACCCATCCCTGCTCCTCGGAGTCGCGGTTGGGCATTGTTTGCCCCATCCCAGCATCTTGACGTCCGGATCCTTCTCAAGGAACAGGCGGAACCAGCCCTTGAAGGCAACGTCCTTCAAGAAGTCCTTGACCCCCAACCTCTCTTTGGACAACTCCAATAGGTGCCACGTCAGCATAGGCGTCCGCGTCCTGTCTCCCAAGGTGTTCTTTGGAGGAATGAACTCGTCGTATTGGTAACCCTCCAATGGGATACCACCGATGCAGTGAACGTCCTAGAGACTGATGCCGACCTCCCCATGATGAAGGTGGAATGTGTTGGTGTTAGGAGACCACCAAGTGAGTAGTTCCAGTCCGAGTTCAGGCTGGCGGTGGAAGTGGAACTGGGATGTCCATACCGCCTCGAACAGGCCGATGTACCATAGTTCGTCCCCGAATTGGTAGTAGGTAAGGCGGACCCAGAACGCCTAGGCCCATTCGATGGTGAAGTTTCCCCCGGACCGCAGGTCCCAATCCTTTAGCCATCCCTTCGTGTCATCTGTGATGCTATGACGGAACGTGCTCGCGTAGAGGGCCGGAGAATCCTCTGCCACAGGCTCGTCCCCGGTAGTGGTTCTAGTCCTTGGGTTCAGGACATATACATCCATATGTCTGGTTTCCCTGGCAGGATGACCGTTGTTGGTGATTTTTTATCGAGGAAGTTCATCCTCCCGAGTCTCCCAAGACCACGGCATGTCCACATCGAAGCCCGGCAGTGGCACCTCCTCCAGGATGCCAAAATTCCAGAGAGGGAGGTTATATGACAGGGGATACATCTTCTGAGCCGGAGTCAACATACTGAACAAGGTCAGATTGTTGGACACAATCACCTTGGTGATGTAAACCTCCTCGTTCGCCACTATTTCGCTACTACGAGAAGCGTCTTCCCCCTCATCAACTCGGTTTGCGGCCATCTCGAATTTCTCGGGAGTTTGGAAAAATCAGGATGCAGTGCACGGAATCGGAGAGTTCTGCGCGAAATATGAAGGAGTCGTGCGAAATCATGGAGTTTGGCATGCAATCGGCACGCGAAGAGCGGAAGATCCCGGTCTGGCGTGAAATCCCGGCCAAATTTCGGAAGGAATTCCGCGCTGCCAAAGCATCTTTACGCGCAGCCTCCGGAGCGTTTTCACGCACAAGAGAGATAAGGTTATCGCGCAGAAAAAGCGGATGTACGGATTTGGGACCCAGTGCCCCTTTTTATAGGCGAGGCCCGAGCTCCGCGCTGCGCGGAAAGAGGATTCCATGTGGGTCCGTAGGTTTTGTGCGCCACATCGAAATTGTGCACACAACTTGACCAGGGGACACTGCATTTCGGTGTTTCGGCGTTTCCCTTGGAATCCGATCGTTGCGACCTCTCGCTGATCCAATTCCAAGGGGGGGCATTTGTTGAATCCGAAAAAATGTCCGTAACTCTTGGAGGAAGTCTTGAAATGATGAAGCGAAGTCATATTCGGAATCAGAGGCCCGAACCGGAGGCCCGTGAAGTGGTGCGCGAAATAAAGGAGGATTCGCGCGAAAAAATGTTCTGCGAGAGAAGTACTTCTGGGATGCACGGAATCGGGCCGGTGAGGTGAGCAAGAATTGCACGCCCCGGTTCGCCGCGGCTTGATATTGCGCGCAGGTGGTTCCCGGCGTGGAATATTCCGCACGCCGCCTGGATTCTGCGCCCGAGGTCGCCTATAAATATAAGGTGACCCCGAACGGTTTGGGGGTTAAGGAATCCGAAGCGACTCTCATGCGCGCAATTCAGCTCCCCCCGCGTGAAAGATGGCATCCAAGTAATCCCTCATTTTGCGCAATATTTCTCCAGAGTTCGCCTTTACGCACAACTACACCGGATTCAGTGAATTTTCCCTTCCATCAAGTTCCAGCCATGCGCACAATTCGCGTCATGTGCGCGCAATACCCTTCCTTGCGCGCAAAACCCTACGCATAATTCCCTCTTCGAGCGCAATTCCATTTGCTCCAATTGTGCGCCGTCCCGGTGTTTTGAGAACACACCTTCCCTTTTGCACGCAAAGCCCAGAACCTCTCACCTTGACACCCCTTGGCTGCCCCCTGCACTGGCACCTGATGTCCCCCCTTCCTGGCATGCGCGCCATGCGTTGTTTTCCCGTACGACTTTCCAGGCTCGTACAAAGTAACCTCAAGGTCCCCTGGGCTGTGTTTCCCGTTGCATTTCTTTGCCTTATGCTTCTCCACATTGGTACGTTAACGGGTATTGATTCTTCGCATAGCCACGCTAACGTGGCCCCCCGGTGGTTTGCCCTGCGGCCCCCCTTCACCACGGCATTGACGATGCCTTCCCTTCCACAAGGGGTAGAGGGCACTGGGCATGTAATCCCTATGGTTGTGGAGAAAACCCACCTCGTCCAAGCTGCAGGACGTTAAACTGCTAAGCACCTCGTCCTTGACACAAGACGTTAAATTGTGGTCTGACCCCGTGCTTCACACGTAGGGTCGCCCCAGCTCGGACATTTTTTACGCCACTAGTCTCCATGGGAACAGACTCTTCCTCACATGGAATGAGGTCCTCCTTGTCGGAGCGGCATTTTTCCACGGGGGAAGGGCTACCTCAGAGCGTAAGCCCCTAACCTTTCTTACAGATGACTACACCCGTGCATCTCCGTACTTCCCCCTACCAAGGCTAGTGGAGTCCTTTTCCAACTACGCTTTGTTGCACCACAGGCCTCCACCTTGGAGTAAGCCCCGGCACCAAGGACCGCTATCCACGCACAAGCCCCTGTTCCCTCTTTGGGCTGCTCAATGCGTAAGCCCCATTCCGCTTTTCACGGATGCACCCTTCGCGACGCGATCGTCTGGTCCCTGCTGCCTCTTGTTTCCCACACTGAGCATGACTCACGTGGGCTTAGAGCGTGCATCGACCATGAAATACTCTATGGGCCACCCCAGAGCATAAGCCCCATCCCAGCGAACTATGTGGAATTTGATCCGTGCTAACGCATGCTACGTAGGAAGCCTCCACGAGGTTCAATCCCACCACCCAATTGTTCCGACCTCTTCACGTCGGTTCACTACCCACTATGGGCCGCCCGAGAGCATAATCCCCCTACCCACTATGGGCCGCCCCAGTGCGTAAGCCCCTTACCCACTATGGGTCGCCCCATAGCGTAAGCCCCATACCCACAATGGGCCACCCCAGAGCGTAAGCCCCATACCCACCATGGGCCGCCTCAGAGCTTAAGCCCCAAATGCCATCATCCCGCATGAAATTAAACTGTATGCCCTCGTCTTGCATGACCGTAAACTGTATGCCCTCGTCCCACATGATGTTAAACTGTACTCCTCCTCTTGGGCCACCCCAGAGTGTAAGCCCCATGTCTCACTCCACCATCCATCCTGATCCTTACCCGGGTCGCCACATCCTAGTGGGATCATGCCACCCCATTCCACTCGGTAGCATCCGGGAAGCCGACCACGTGCTGGCCCCAACATCGGTGTTCCCCCTAGGAGCCCTTCAATCTGATCCATCTATTCAAGATGTTAAACTCGCGGTATACCCCGTGTCAAACATGGGAAGTTGAGGAAAACCTAAGATGTTACACATTCCCTGCATTCGATGTGGGATGCCTCGGGCTTTCGCGCCCTCGAGAAGCCCTGTGATGAGGGACCAAAGACAGACATGCCGATGACACCCTAATGTGACCATTATCCTCACCGAAGGTTGCTGCCCCGATAAGACCCCTTGGAGTGTCTTGACGGAAGCAGCGTAATTAACCGGCGTACATGTAGATATGTCACCAGGAATGAGCTTCACGAACCTGTATTAAATATATTAGGGAGACCCAAACTAGGTGATGAGCTCCGAGGAGGAATCCATGGAAGGAAGAACCGACATCCCATCATCTCGGTTTCGATCAAGGAGCAGACGTCCCTGAACAAGGAACGGATGCCGGCCGCCTTTGGAAAGCAGGAATGCGTGGAAACAATCAGCGCGTCCTCCCCGAGGACGGACGTGCGTGCGCACACCCCGGCGAAAGCGTCAGAAACAAAAATGGTGAACCCGAAGTGATGCTCTTATCCTCAAAACGGGGAATGGTAGCCGTCAGGGTATCATAAGAATTGCATGTCACCAGGTCCGGGTAAACCTAACCGGGACGGGAACCCACCAGGGGTCGAGGCCGTCAGGGTGTTGACTACTCCGTTCTGTGACTCCGCCAGCCTGGATCCCTCTCGCCGACCATGGAAGACGTAATGACGTTGGGCCTTGGTCGTTGATCTCTTTTCCTGTTGATGATAATGGATTCATTTCCCTGCTTCCAAGAATCAGATCACTGCATTCGGAGCTCAATCACCACCTGCCCACCAGCGCAGGGGCATGGCAGTACTGACGCAGCTACCCCACGTGGTCTTGCACATTTCATGGCCACTCCGACTTCAACCGCCGTAGCAGCAGGGCGTTTGCTCCCCCTCTTCCTGTCAGAAGTCATCCAACAGAGGGTGATCAATGGCCTGGTTTGTAGGTATGACGAGGGAGGGGTCATACCCACTAGAGGGATGGCCCGTTTGGATCTAGAGGCGGTTGCGCCTCACCACCATCGCTGCTCTCGAGGGCCGCGCAGGGAGCCACCGCTCCCCACGCCGACGTTCAACCACTTCGGGAGTCTATCCCCGGAGCGCCTTGACACATCCCTCCCCTACGCCAATGAGGTGGGGAATGTCTGGGTCCACCCGATCGGCAATCCATCCCAGGGGTCAACATTAAGAACCCCCGCCATCCTGCATTGACGTCGCCGCCCAGCTCCCCGAGCCGAGGAGCATGCAATCTTCATGCATGCACCGCCGGTTTCGGCCCATCTGACTCGATTCCAGCGTCGGGCGCGAGTGGGAGAGAATGCCCGTCCTGGGGCATCAACATCAGCGACCATTGTGGCCCGAGCCACTACTGACTCCCGTTACCAGACCCTCGCACACGTTGAGTAGGGGCAGCCACGTGCTCGACTGGGATCAAAACCCCAACCGCCCTACATGCATGTTGGGTCGAGTCTCCCGGTCCCGGGCACTGGCGATGGCCACTGCGGACCAATCCACGGTAGTGCCCATCACCATGAAGGCTCATTCCGTGCTTCCTATCTGGAAAGCCGAAAGCTTCGTCGCGACGGCTATGCTCCGGGTATGACTCCTTCCAGCGCCCATTGCATAGGGTATGAGGTCACTCCCCCTACTTCCGGCCGCGAGCATGGAGCCGTTGTGTTTCCAGTTTCCCACTCACATGGAGGTCCTCCCCATGTCCCTTTCGATATCTGTCCCGGTGCTTCTCGCACCCTGGCCCACAGTCCCCCCTGCCCCAGCTCCATTGTGGCCGGGGGACCCTATGACGGAAATCGTCCCTACCCTGAGGAACTACCCAGGGGAAGGAAGGTCGGGCGTCATCGCCGTAGGAGGAATGTCAGGGGAGTCTGGATGGAAATTAGACCAGTCCGTTTCACGGATTCTGAGGTAGAGTACGACTCAACGATGGAACCTTCCCCCAAACCCTTCGAGTCGAGGGCAGGGATGGGGACGCAATGCGTCAGTCTCGTACTCCCTGAATGCGAGGTCCATATGATCCCCTCCTGCCTTCGAAGGTATATTTAGGAGGACGAGGGCTTGGCGTACCACCGAGGGTCAAGCCAGCAGTTTCTATACTATGTATAGATTATAGTCATGGATTTAACCTTGTTTTTAGACCTCAAATAACAATATATATATCAAAGTTTATTCCATGAAATTTTTTATTCTCCTAATAGTTGATCATAAAAATCATCAATACGAGGTATATGATATTTATGTTTTCAAAATGTAATATTATGATTTATAATAATTTTAAAATAAATTATCCCTTATATGGTTAATAACAGACCAATTAATTTCAATTAAATCATCGATATATATATTATTTACGTAAATATAATAGTTATGAATAAAGATACAAGTTTTTAAAAAATCTTTTTTATGTGTTACATCAACTAATGTAAAGAATTATTTTCCAAAAACATAGAATTTTTTTATACTTTTTTTAATTATTTGGAATTGTTATGTGTAAATCATATGATAATTCCACAATTTTTAGTTTTTTAAATTAAATTACTCATGTATAAATTATTGAACACACTAATATTCAAAATTAAAAATTAAAATAAATTAAAAGAGAAATATAATTTTTAAAAATAAAAATTGTTTTAAAATATAGGAGTAAGGTTACATGGATCATAAAATTTTCTCAAATCCTCCAATTTTATTCATTAGATCCATTTGACCCTTGAATAGAGTATTGTCTTGTTATAATATTAAAAATATTTATGTCCCTGCACTTATAAAAGGACCATTCACCACCCCACATACGATCACTACCATAGTCAGTAATTTAAACCAAGTATCTATAGAAAACCGTATTCAATATTCCAATAAACATCATTGGGTTTTTTTGCTTCTCAAAAATCCACCCTTTATTGGATTAATCATTTTTATGTTCTTCTAGTATTAATTTGAAACTTCCTAATTACTCATTTTCCATTTCTTTTGTTTTATATCTTCCTCAACCTTTTTAATATATTTTTTTATCATTTTTATTATTAAAAATAATCAATTAGTTGGGTTATAATGACTTATTTTGATGATCAAAAATCTATTAACAATCTTTTCCCTTTTCTACTTTAAAAAATATTTACAATGTCATGTGTATGTGTAAAACACCACATCAACAAATGATGTGTATGATTTTTCATCACAAAATTGAAAGAATGGTTAAAATGAGATATTTGGTGGATTATTTTAATATTTATAAAATTATTATGATTCAAAAAATATAATCCATTTCATTTTCTCCTTTAATTATATGGAAAATTAATGTGTTTCTCATCCGTATGTTTGGAATACAACTTCCAAAGAAGTAACATATATTATTTTATATATATAAATTTATTCATTTTAAATATCACTTAATATAAGATTCACTTTATTAGAAACAAGTAAATTATATAATTATTTTTATATTATAATGAAAATATGCAGAAAAGATTACTTTTATGACCATAGTCACCCATTGATTATAACTTGTTCTTATTTGGGTTGGTTTAACCACCAACAAGAACAATGTTATATATTTATATGATTAATGAATATGGAAAAAAATTTCCATTTATTAATATAAAAAAGGAGATAATACTAATTTTTATGAAATTTTCATGTTATTTTTATATTTTACATATTATCGATATAATATCGTACACTCGTAAAAAATTAATAAAACCACTATCTATCAGATCCATTGTCATGAATCACAACTAGAATACTTATTTAATGGAATCAATACATTATAAATCATTTTAAATCTTTTATTATAAAAAAAGAATTATTCATGGAAAGATTTACATTGAATATATAAACAATAATTTCACAGCTATTACAAAAGTAGTATGAAAAAATTTGTAAGAAAATAAACATTGTGGAAGGAAATAAAATATAAATAACTAATATATTTATAATAATTTAATTGAAATAAAGTTTATAACAAGTAATAGGTATTAATATGGTAATAAAATAGATATTTAATTAATGTATTTTTTTATACATGTGGTTGTATAGTATTCGACTTTTAAGGATTAATGTTGAGTTATCTAGTCTTAAATTCTTTTCTTTAAGAAATGATAAGTTTTACCAACATTTTTTAGAAGGTTTTATGGTAAATATTTGATATATTATATCCAAATTCCATTAATATTTATTATATTTTATGTTATATTTCAATACACCTCCTTTAAGAGTGTTCGATTCATTTTTTACCTAATCCATAAGGTTTTTTCATTACATAATTTCCTTTCACTAGGTTATAAAGATTATTATAAAATAATATTTTACTAGGTTGAACTATATTATCATTTTATTTTCTAAAATATTATTTCCAATTACATTTCTATAAATTTATATTATGTTTTCATGAAATCCTTTTTGATGTATTGTTACATCAATTATTATTCTTTGATGGATTTCATTCATTAAGAAATATCAATGTCCTGGAGAATAATTTTCAACCTATTTAATTCAAATTTCATATCAATATCCAAATATTTCTCTCAAAAAATATTTTCAATTCATATTTTTTGAATCCTAATATGAATTATCTCATGTAGAATTTTACCTTTCTTCACATCTTGTCAAAATTAACTAATATAATTAGTTTTACGATGTTTTTTCCAAATGTATATCTGCTAAATATTAAAATGAATTTCCAATTCATATTTTTATTCTTATATTTTATTATAGAACTTATTATGGAAAATATATTAAAACATTTAATGAAAAAATTTTGGGATATATTTGAGATTTTTTTTAATGTTTTTAGGGTTACTTATTACAAATTATATTTTATTTTCACTCAAAACATTCCCTTTTTCGGTATTGTTAAAAAAATTTATAAAATAAAATTACCATTTCAATAATCATTTAATATTTATATAACATAGATTTTTCCTCCTTTAGAGTTATAGTTCATTTATTACCTTCTACATAATCTCATTTTATTTTATTTTGTGAGATTAAACTCCCATATTAAAATATGTCATTCTTGATGCCATAAAATGTGATACCATTTTATGCGTTAATCATAAGAAGGTTTTATAATATATATAAAAATTTATAAAGTTTTTATATCACAATTTTGATATGCCTTAATAGTATAGTCCACCGTCTTTATCTACAAATATTCTGATCATATATTTTTCTTTATTGATTTGGTAAATTATTAACTTAACTGCAAATCGTTTCTCTATATGATGTTAGTTTAAGTGATTAATACATATATATGAAAATTATTTAATGAGGTAATATTTAATATCCATTTAATTATTATTTTGATATTTAATGTTATTGATTACAAAATCATTTTTGTTATTTATTTCATAGTATATTCATCTCATTTTATTATGAAGTCATTAGAATTAGTTATATATGGATGGGTCTTGAAATGTACCCTTGGTTAATTGGTTGGTATCATGAGACAAATTAGCATCAGTATTAGTGTATGAACTCTAACGTATTTGGAATAATTGGATATGATCTTTATAGACTGTTGATGTATTAGCACACAGACATAAAGATATCAAATGTGTGTCTATAAGGCATTGAAAATATTTACATTATGAATTATATCACAATGAAAATATATATTTTTATCCATATGATTATCTATATTTTTATTTCATCAAGGTAGTTATATTTAACATATGTTATTGAGTATATGAAAAAAATATAATATATACATCATGTCATATTATTTGTGTATTCATTAATCTATGACATCCAGTGGTTTATGTTTTCTATTACTTAATGTTTGTTCTCCCACATCATATTTTTCTATTTCCATAGAGAATAATGGTATGCATTACAGAAGTTATGTCTCGTGATATAGAATGTGTAGATTATGTATGGGAGATGTTGATGAATAGTTATGAATTAAATAGATAAAAATTTATTAGGAAATATATATATATAACGATGCACTCATGGGATATATTATATAATAAAATTTCTGATTTATCTAGAAATATAAACCTAAAAGGACATGGGATTTTATAAAATAAAATATTTGCTATAAATAAATTAATTAAAAAATGCATTTGTCTAGGCCGTAATATAGAATATCCTCTCACACCCCTTACTTTACGATTTTCCTAGGTCGATTATACATTTCACTCAAGGTACAATGAGATGTTGTTTTACTATAGTGCCACAAATACATGACCTTTTAAATTTAATTACCTAATGTAATTATATAATTAAAATATATTCAAAATATCTTTATGGTTCATTGTTTTTTATAATTAGGAAAAAATATTTGTTAACAAAAATGTTTTCTTTTTCACATAGTGGAAATTTTTACCACTATATATTCAATTTCTTTTTCTTATATATATCTCAAAATCATTTAATAAGGTACCCTTATAGACAAATTTTAGATATTCTGGGGAAAATAAACATATGAAATGAGTGAGATTCAATGATCAGTAAGGGAAAAAATAGGAAACAAAATCAAATATAATAAGTGAGAATAATATGTTAATATGGGTTTAATCAGGATACATAATAAAGGTATAACTAATAAATCATAGATTCCAAATCATGTAATAAGTAATAATTAATTAAATTAATGAGTGTGAAAACTTTAACTAAAAATGATGATCCCTATAGTATAATAATAGTAAACGTTATAAATATTGCACATGAATAAGAATATATTTCATAATGCATTAGATCAAGACACACAACTATTTTCCCATAATTTACGAGTCTTCACCAATTTTTCCCCTTTATTGATTAGGCATCATTCACATATTTCCATTTATAGATCGCTCACTAATACACATTTCATCATTATATCATGATATATAATTATTTTCACAATGAATTGGAGGGATATAAATGGCCCTCCAATCACATAATGATTTACCATACACATGTGTTTCACATCAAATCATATAAAAAATAACACCTGGAAAAAGTATGATTCATATAAAGTTTCATACAACACACATGGAATTAAAATGGATATCAAGTAAAATTCTAGGTAAACTCCCTTAAATCTATAAAATAGTGAATATCATATTTATAAAACATAGATAAATAGAATATGATTAACAAATACTAATATAATAAATTAATGTATGTAACCTAGGTGAATACACTTCAATAAATTGAATAGAGAAGTGGGTCTTCAAAATGTAAATGGATTAGATGAAAAAATCATTGTCATACATAGATAATGATTATATAAGAAAAATTTCATGATCGATCATTCCACAGTAATATAAGGGAATAACATAATTCATACAATGATATAATTGGACATTATTTGAAGGAACATATACATATTTTCATAATGAAAATATACAAGGATCTTGATATTGATGGAAAACATCCTTGAAAAGGAATTTTTTAAAGTGTATCGCCAATCAAAGGGGTAAGGATAAAAATAATTTTAATCAAAAGTTAAATCCCAAAATTTTCAAATACATATTTTTATTATATAATAAATAATAAAACATAAATCTCATTATATTAATTTTTTTATTATTAAAATGAAAATGGATTTGAAAACATAAAAGGTCTGTTAGAAATCATTTTTAATATTCACATATATTATTAACATAAATTTTAAATTCCGAAGTAAAATATGAAATGGTAAAGTGAATTATTTTTTTAAATTTTCATAATTGAAATATAATCACCAATAATTGAGCCTTAAAAATGAAATAATGTTTTATATAGTAAATTTTACAACAGGTATAAAAAAGTTAATTAAAGAAAATGAACTATTAAAATAATTTAAAAATACAATTGTGGAAAACCACATTATAAAACGAGTAATAAAATCATATTTTTTTTTAAAAATAATTTTTTCAAAGATTATTTTAAAATATAACATCATAAACAATTAGTGTAGGATAACCCAATCGTTGAAAATAAATTTCCAAGATGAAACATTATAACTCAAATAGATGATATTTTATTTATTGATATCTCTTACAAGAAACATATTACATGAGGCATGGAATATTTGAAAATGGTTTTATATGAAAAAATTGAATATAATGATATAAAATCACACAATATGAGAAAAAAGCAGAATGTATATAGCTTATATGAAATTAGTTCAGTAGAACGATTATACTTCTATGAACAAAAATTGAGTTACCAAAACCTCTTCAGACATGACAACACTTGAGGGAAATGAATCCTGATAGAAAGAATATGATTTTGATTATTATATCCAAATAATTTCGATTAATAAATTATTCTTCATTTATTATATATTTAATATATATAACACTATAAAACGAAAACATGGTGGGTAACATGTAAATTATCTCAAAAAATCTGAATTGAGGCCATGAAAAACCATTACCATTTTTCCTTGTTTAGTAGAATTCACTCTAATACATGATTTAATAACAAATATATAATAATAATCAATATTAGAACCGTTATCAAATAATAAAATTATAATCTTAATTTATTATTATTATCTATATGTATACTATATTGTTATTATCAATTTGTATTATCATGTGTGACTATTCGTGATTGTTTTGAACTTGTTTAATAAATTATGTTTTTCTTTTCATTATTATCCAAAATTGAATAATTGAAAAATAAAGTAGGTGATGTAATTTATTATTTATAAATATTTATAATTTTATAATTTCATTATATGTGTTCTTTGTTTATTATCCTTAAAGATGAATTTGGAAATGATGATTTTTTTTTGATTCAAAACTAATGAATGGTGTATTTTCAAGTAATGAGATAAATTATTATATTACCATTAAAAACTGAAAAATCATATTTTGGTGGGTTTTATTATTATTTACTTATTTCTATAATATATTACCACCTAATAAATTCCCATTTTAATCCACGATATTTATTTATAC
Source organism: Viscum album (assembly GCA_963277665.1). Lineage (NCBI taxonomy): Eukaryota > Viridiplantae > Streptophyta > Magnoliopsida > Santalales > Viscaceae > Viscum > Viscum album. The sequence goes on along the minus strand of OY728153.1, from coordinate 1,347,476,141 downwards.
CATTGTTCAACTTGGCTGTTAAACCAAACCAGAGAAGAGCATTCCATAATTAATGAATGATTATGATGTTTTTTGGTTTAAATATATTTATAAAATAAAAAAATGATCTTATTTAGTTTTTATTAGTGTGAAAAATCATAATTATGTTTAATCATGACAATAATAAAACTAATCAAGAAGTTTATCATTGTATGATGAATTTTTTTTTCTATTAGAAATCTCTTTTGTATTTTTGAATTTACCACCATTTATTATTGACCATTTTTTATTAGGCTTCCATTTTATATTAAAATAATCTCAATAATTTCATATAATTTATATTTAACAATTGAAACCATTTTAAATACTAACCATATAAGTACCTGATGAAAATTAAAAATTGAAATCGAGTATTCAATGTTGGAAATAGTGTAAATGTAAACATGGATGATGATTGTTTCCATTGAATGGGAGAAATATTAAATATGGTTTATCATTTAATAACTGAAAATAGTTTATCAATATCACAATTTTGTATCGAATTTGCAACTAATACCATACTAATAAGGATGTGAAATAAAATTATACATGTTGTGTTGTGGAGATGTTAGTGAACACAATGCATGAATGATGGTTTCATATTTATCAATTGAAAATTGAAAGGTTTCAAATGATTGTTACATCATTGTAATAAAATATAATTATACTAATGAAACTTATCTTAACATTTTAATATGGTTTAATTTAATTTAATGAATAAGGATTTTATATAATGAAATATAAATGGGGAATGTGAGGTGATCAGATTATACTACACTTTCTGTGTTATTTTCAATGAAATGGGATTATGAATTTATGTTATGAAATTTTGAGATAAATAAGACCTATAGAGGCTACCGATTTATGTGGATTAGTGTTTTGGGTAGTTTTTGGTCCAAATAGAGGAGGTTTTGTTGTAATTGGATATGAGGAGAGGAGTATCCCCTTATATAAGTAAAAATGGATGGCATTTTTTAAATTGAAAAAACTTTTCAAAATATGGAAGTTAACACCATAGATGGTGTCTCATAAATTGATAATTAATGGGTATTGGAAGTAATATATCATAAAAGGACTCACGAACCAATTCTCAAAAAATTTCTAAATATTTTTTGGGTTTTATTATCTTAGTAAAACCCTTTTTACCCCGTTTGTATTTTTATTGAGGTAACTATTTTTTACCAATGTTATTTATACCATCTACTTAAAAATAATAAGTTCTTGAATATATCATTTTTACATGATGATTACCAATTTAAAACAAATTTTCATAAACAAATTTTCTAAATTTGATATATATTAATTTTAAAGTAGTAAATTTATATTATATTATAAAAAATTTAAAAAAAAGATAATTTTAGTTTTAAAATTTAAATATGTGTTTTTAAATGTCCAAAATTTGAAATTATAAGTTCACATATAAAAAAGTTAACTCGTCTAATTAAATGGTTGGAGTATTTTCATGTTCATACTTATTATCAAATAATTTAATAAATCTTATGTTATTCTTTAATTCTATTTCGAACTATTCACCTAATTATAATTTTTTTTGATGATAAAAAAATTAAAAAATAAAATAAATGTTCATTATTTAAAAACGATGAATTGAATTTTATCATATTAAAATTAAAAAAAATTTAAATTTTCATCTAAATTAAAATATAATATATAAATCAAATCATTTTTTATTAAGAACATTTTCTTTTAAAACATCATCTGCTTTTAATATTATTTCAAATATATTTTCATATAATTTAAAATTTTTATATTATTTTATAAAGATAAAATATTTCATATTATTATAAAATATTATGATTGATAAATTAAATTTATTATGTTAAAATCACAATTCTATTTTTTTAAATGGATTTGTTTTGAAAGGATAAATTTTTATAATAATAATTAAAGAGAATAATTATATATAATAATTTTAATTTATTATTTTTCATTTTATATTCTAATGATTATATTTTTCATGTAATTTTAATATTCGAATATTAATTTTACATGGGGTATGTTTTAATTTGATGTTTTGTGTGACAAAATCAATAGAAGATAAAATTAATTTAAAGGTTCTAAAATCCAACATTTTTTATATTCAATCTCTAAAATAAATTTATTAATTTCAAATGAAATTATTACTCACTGATTTAAGTTGGTTAGGTTAGTCATAATATATCCATCATTTTATACATAACTTCTAATACGATATCTTCCTTACTAAATATGGTTATACTATGTTACTTACATTTCCAAAAACATCATAGATCATTAATAAAATAATGTAATAGAGTATATATATACTCTAATCATATATTCTCCATTACACATGTTTCCTAAAACCAGTTGAATATCTAAGGCATTAAAATAATGATAAATCATATAGTACTTCAAAAATTTAACTAATATATTAATCAACAAGTTCATAAATCCAAACAATTGTGTATAAATCATTATCCTAATAAATGAGACAAACTTAACAATACATATCATGAAGTAATTTTTTATATAATCAATAATCAATTCCCTGGGTTAAAATACTATCTAACTAAATTTTCAATACTTTGATAAATCATTTAATACCTTAACACAAGAAAATATAAATCTTAAGAGTTATCCATACCAAAATAATTTTCTCTCTATAAGTTATCCCCCACACACCCTGAATGACCCGAAGGCCTTATTTTTTATTTTATTATAGATAATCCCCTTTATATGGGTTGAAGAGGAACCCGTACATTACCCGTAGGCCCAAGGCACAAGGCCCGACATGACTCGTAATACATGACTCAAAGGCCCAGAGGCATACCAAGCCCAATACATGACCTGTAGGCAATGCCCACTAGAACATACCCTCCAAAGCTTTTGCATCATTGAATACCATTATCTCCTCACCTGCATTGTTGATCGGCTAGCATTTCACCGTACAAAGATGCACAGTGCCAGGTCCTTAAGAATAGTTCGTTGATGTTTCTCATAATATATATATCTTTTATAATGTACTAGAATTTTAATGATCAATATCAATCACTAATTTTAATAACTATGATTGTAAGAAATCAATTTTTTAATATATATCAATCTCAACAAAATATATCATTCTAGGATTGTAAAAATTTAATTAATAACCACCATATACTAAAATTATCCATCATTATAGTATGATCCTTATTTGTTCATATGTTGTAGAATTTTTAAATACATATCATTTTTAGATTCACTTTTTGATCCCATTTCAACCAAACACTAAATGAAAAATTATTTTGATAATATCAAAGTATATGTTAATGAAATCATAGTCTTATGATTTATTCTCTAATAGATACATTTTTCTAAATATTTGATACTATTTAATACCATTTTTATCCTATAACTCACTTGGATCATGTTAGGACACTTTATCTTGCGTTCTATCATACATATTATCCAAATCCTTTAATTTATGTAAGAAAAAAATCATTAATAATGAAGTGTAAAGAGAATTTGATGAAAAAATCATATCATTCGAGAGTTTCAAACTGTATTTAATGTTATGTCTCTTTTTGATCCATTATGAGTAAATTGTATTAATACCAAATACACACTATATTTGATAATTATCCATAGGTAAATATATTTTAGTGTCTACATCCACTTTTAATATCCAGACAAATAAATTTTTAAAATATAACCATTAAATATCTAATTTATAAAAATTTATTGATGTTCTGTTATAATTGAAAAATACATAGGGTAATTTTTATAATGAAGTCTTACCATTTTCTCAAGAAATTTACTATAAATAAACTAATGGGTTATACATACCATTTAAATGGAGACCAAAAATAACTTATAATCCTTTGATGACATATTCAACTCCCAAATGTTCCTCAACTGCTATCATTATAATCTCCAAAGATATCTAAAACATAATTTGATACCGACTATATCACCCAACATATTGGTCCAAAGAAATTACATGACATAATGAAAATATATCATTGAAATACATTCCCAAAATCTTTTTGGATTATAGTTTTGTAAAAATAGGATAAAACATTAAATAATGAAATTGATGTATTTTTTGATCTAATGAAAATTTCTACACCTATATATACAACTGATTAGTCTACAATATCTCCTAGATTTTTTCCATTTAATGTACACTTCATGAAAAACCATACATAACCTTGGGAAAGTAAAACCTAACAAATGTCTGAGATCATATGCTTAATAAGGGTAAAAAATAACAGATGAAAATCAAATATCATAAGCCAACATAATATGAACATGTGGATATAATCAAGATTAATGGGAGTGTTATACCCAAAAAATAAATGATTAAAAGTTACGATGCATAGAGAAATTATCGAAATTATATCGTATAAAATAATTCTCCAATAAAAAGGGTACATTAGTAAATACATTTCCATTAATTTAAAAATATGGAACATCTATATGCACAGAAATAATTATATAGTATCTTATGAAAAAACTATTTCCCATAGTGGACCTAGATTCACTAACATATTTTATTTGAAGAATTAGGATCTAATACATTATTTTACATAGTGGATCCAGCATCACTACTTGTTTCATAGTTATCTCAAGAGATTTATACCATTAAATAATGAATTGGAGGGATAAATATGGCCCACATGAACCATAAATATTAACTATAACAATTTGTGACACATAATATCATATCAAAATATACCCATTGAAAACTAGGTTTTATTTAACACATTATAAAGACCTCATGCACTTAAAATGGGTATAGTGTACTATTTTAGGTAAATAACATGAAACTCTGATAATATAGAATATGATATTTACACAATATAGAGAAATTGAATATGGTAAATATAATAGATTCCCAAATAAATCGATGTATGGAACATAGGAGAACACCCATAAATCAATGGAATTGAAAATAGGTTATTCATTAAGAGATGGAATTATGGGAAAAGAACTGAGGTTATATACCTATGATGGTTAGGGAAGGAAATGGAAAGGATAGATCATTCATCTAAAATAGAAGGTCATTACAAAAGACATCCTGGGAAAGAAGTAATATAATTAAAAAACATATCCCCATTGTAACAAAGGAATCGTAGTATGATGTCGACATAGATGTGAAATGTTAATGAAATATAATTCATCAAATAGTATCACACAAGAGGAAATAAAATCGAATTATCATGATAATATGAGTTCAATCAAAAAAATTATATATATATATATATATATATATAATTTAGAGTATATATCAAGTAAAATTGATCTTATGTGTGTAAAAAATTTGAGTTTAAAAATGAAAATGGAGCTGTTAACCTAAATGTTCAATCAAAAATAATTTTTTTTATATTTTCATAAAATAAAAACATAAATTTCATATGCAAAATAGACATTTTAATAGGTTATGTGATATATTTGGAGGAAAAATTAGTTTAAATAAATCTCCAGTAATGGAGCCTCAAAAATTAAATTTTTTTATAGGAAATGTTGAGAAAAGGATAAAACATTTGATAATTAAATGAAATGATCCTTTTTAAAACATTTAATAACAATTTTTTGAAAACCCGCATTGTATTAATCATAGATGATGTGTATTTTTATTAAAACATAATTATACTAATGTGGGGTATAAAAAACCAATTGAAAAAAAATTACTTGGGGAGAACCTAATCATGGAAAATAAAGTTTTATAATGAAACACAATATCTCGGGGAAAAGAGATTCGAAATATCAATATCACTTATGGGAAACATACTTCATAAGGCATAATATATTTTAAAAGGGTTTTATAGAGTGAATATTAAAATAGATATTTTATATAATATAATACAACCAAAAGGGGTAACAAACCCAACACACATTAAATATGTTCAAGAGAATGATCATAACACAACAATTGACTATTTTGTAACTAAAAAATCTAATGATTTAGGTAACACTTGTGTTAAATACATGTCAATAAATGAGCTTGAATTAGTGTAGAATATAAAAATAATTAAAAGAAATAATTTATAAAACATTTATGTAATGTATAATCAATAAAACACAATTCAAAGAAACCATGGTTCATAACATTTAACATGTCTAAAATAATCAAGATAGTGAACAAGAAAACCCATTACATTTTTTCTTAATTTATTAAAATGAACACAATGATACTAAATAATCATATGAAGTATATTAATTACAATATTTTAAATCTTTTTCCTAAATATTAAATTTTCTAATCATAATTAAAATTATTATTTCCACGTATAATAGTTAGTTATTATCTATAACCAATATCTGGTGTCAATATTATTTTTCATTGATCTAGTTTCATAAAATAAATTGTTTTCTTCATCATTATCTGAAATTAGAAATTAATAAATCATAAATTCGCTATAATTAGATACATGGAATTATTTATAATTATATAATATAATTCTAGGTGAGTTTTGGTTACGATCCTCAAATATGATGTTGGCGATGAGCATGATTAATTTTTATAAATGAAGAGTGTTTTCTTCAATTAATAGTTAAATATTTATATTTAAAAATAAAAAAGGAATTATATTCTTATATATATTATATATTATCATATAATAAATTCTAAGAGCTACTCATGATATAAATTTACAATAATGTCTATTTAGGTTTTTTAAAAAATACGAACAAGAACATACCAAAATTAATAAATGATTGTGATGTGATTGAGTAATAATATCATTATAAAATAAAAAAAATGATAATATTTAGTGTTTATTATTGTGGATAATTTTAGAATTATAATTTTTTAAAAGAATTAGACACACAATATGAAGTTATTTTATAGTTTGAAGAAAACTGTTTTTATCTTACTATACACTTTTTAAAGGTAGAATATACCACAATGATATATAGTCTATATTGATAATTGTTTACCAAATCTCTTAATAAAAATCATGAATAATATAGTAAACATAATATTTCTCTATTGAACCCATTATCTTGACTATACATGTAATTTTTTGAAGAAAATAAAAAATAGATGTTGATAATTTCATAAAGAATATGTAAGACATGTACCCATGAATAATGATTTCATTTGCCATAGAACAAGGAAAATGAAAAATATTGAATATCATTTACTAATATTAAAATATTGTATTTATATATTAACAATTTTTAAAAATTCAATTTAGGAAATTAAATTTAAGGTAGTGATGGAAAATAAAACACACAACATCGTGGAGACGGTAATCTACCCAATGCATGAATGTAAGATTTAAATTTCATAAAAGAAAATGGAAATGTGGATAATTATTTTAACATAAATATAATAACATAAATGTGTACTAAAAGAACTTATTTTATCATTTCAAGATGGTGTAATTGAAATTTATGATTATAGTGTAAAAATAATAAACTAGAAATAACGAAGGATGGGTTAGAAGTTTAAATATCACATCTTGGATTATCTCATTTACAAAGGTATTAAACCCATTATGGATGTAATTTTAGAGAAGACCCTCTTGATGGTGGAAATGACTCTGTAAGAGAGGCTTTATAAGGGTATGGGTTGAACATAGTATTTCATATTGTGGTGATAAGTGGGGATGGGTGTGCATATATTATATGTGGAAAGGAAAGAAATTTTTATATGTTAAAAAAATCAACAATGTGATGTCACTCTCAAGTATTTTTTTTCTAAACTATATAAAAAAATTTATGGGGAGGGATAAAGGAAATATAGTACTAAAAATAAATTCATACTCACATTTTAATCAAAATATATGTTTTCCTCTCTTGGTTAAACCATATTAATCCATCTGATTCTTACTGAGGAAAAACTTTTTTCACAAAGTACGTTATACATTATGCATAAAAACATGTCCATATTACATAATTTATACCTAACAATTCAGAATCTAAAATAAATTTTAATTTATTAATTTTATAAAAGTGTTAAAAAGTTATTTTAAAAAACATAATGTATAATGTATTAATATGTTTTAAAAAATATAACATTATTTATAAAATCTCAAATATTGGGATTAAATTTAATAAAAAAAATTAAAATTAAAAATTCACTTATAAAACACATATTTGGTCTTAAATATTCTATTTTCATTTTTAAATTTATACTTATATTGTAATAATTTTGTAAAAGTCAATATATTTTCTAAAAATAGTATTTTTCCCTATTCACCTAAAAATAAATATTTTTATAAAAACACCAAAAAAAACAACCTATGATAATATTGACATGTTTAAAAAATGATTTTTTATTAAAAATAAATCCATAAAATTTATGAATTATCCTTTCAATGAAATAAAATGTATAATGGAAAATGACTTTTATTAAAACAAAAATTACATTATAATCTTCTAGTTCCTTATGTTTTATTTTATAGATATTTATAAATAACTATATATAGCCATAATAGTTTATTAATATAAATGTTAACTGTTATAAAAAACTTTTAACTAGAATCAATTTTACTGAGAATGGTAAAATTCAATAAATGAATTATTAATGACATAAATTTTAAAATATTTATCTAATTGGATAATAATATATATTTATTTTAATTGACAATTATGATTTTTCTACAAATGATAATATTATTCATGTAATATTAATATGTCATGGGTAATTTTAAGTAGGTGTTCCCTTAAATTTTTCTTATGATAAAAGGTGTTGTCAATATTATTAATTAAAATGTTCTAAATTTGTTGATTGTTACATTCTCCCATCTTTTAGGTCCGTAACTACACACCTAAACCACCCCACCCACAAATCTAAGTGACCCAATAAACTTGGACCATATAGTTTTATAATAATAAAACATTGGAACCTATGTCCCATAATACCATTAAAAAACCGTCATTCTGAAGTCAGAGCCTCAAAATGAGCACCAATCTTGACCCCCATTGGAATCCTGATATACATTGTCAATTCATTGACCCTTTTAATGCATTTATCTAGATCATTTATTCATTTTATAATTAAATTCTATCATTCTATGATAGGGATTCCATGGTTCTCATATGTTTTTTCAAATTGTGGAGGCATTTCCTCTTAAATTAAAAAGAAACAAAAAGAGAGTATCGAAAAGGATAATAGGAGACATGGAAAATCTCAAAGCATAAACCTATGTACCGATCTTTTTCATTAATCTAACATTTAAATTTCTCCCTTCTTCAGCAATTGGATTCCATTCTACCATTCCATGACCACAAACCCGACCTCCTGATCGTCCTGTACTAGAAGGAAGCACTTGTAGCCTTTCTAAACAAGTGTAAGCATCAGTATTGTCAGAATCAGAGTTTTATTCTTTCTATTTGCATTTTCTTGGAGAAGAAAGATCCTCAATTAATGTAGCCTGATCAAGGTTCTCTTGAGTCTCATCAAGAAAGCCATGAGTGGTATCCTACATCATGGAATCATCATCAACATGTTTACCAAAGGAAGGGTTGCCTATAATTAATATAGCTGAAGACATTTCCTTATTTTTATAAATTAGCTGAAAGCCTTCACAATCCACGTTGTTTTTTAAAGAACCATGAACATGATTAGAAATGACGGGAGAGTCAGTTTCTAATATTTTATTACCCTTTCTGATGTCTGAAGAAACCATCCCCTTAATTGAAAGTGGATGGTGAGATTCTTTTTGAGTGACATATTTATGCCCTTTTTCAGCATTGGAGTTATCAACACGGCTTGAAAATCGATGAGATGATAAAATTTTTATTTGCTGCAAATCAGCAAATTTTCTTTGATATTGAGTGTCATAATTTTTCATATTCGCCTTTTTAGAAAAGATGGGTGCCTAAGATTTTGATTTATTCTAATAAGTAAAGGCATATATGTAACCATTATCATCAACTTTAGGATGGACACAATCATAATGAATAGCTCCATGTGCTTTTTCTTCTCAACAGTAATGGAAGGTTAATCATCACCTTTATAATCAGGCATTCAAATATGTAAAATTTTATCCTATCTAGGATAGTTGCTCCTTTTCTATTTACATAATGAAAAATAGCTACAAATAGTTGAATTCCTACATGTAGATGATTCATGACCTATAATGCTTCATTATTTGCAGAACATATGCATTTTTTCATAAATGATCTTCAATTAAATAATGTCATCATCAGCAACAATTATAACCTTATCAACTAGTATTGATCCCAATTCAACCTCAACTAAGAACCAGGCACAGTGACCACATCGATTAGGGACTTTGTGTAACATCCCAGGTAAATAAAGAATAAATAATTTTCATATTAATTAATATTTACGATTTAAATTTTAATTTTAATTAAAAGGGGTTTCTACATTCGATAGCGTACTCGATACGCAACGATGAGTTTCTTTGAAAACTTACGTTGCACAATAGTAATAAAATAATATTATTTTAAATGTTAGTTTACACGTAGCCGTTGTACTAGCGGGAATGGATAGAAATAACTAAAATATGATTATATATGTTTTTAAATGTTTTTACATTTACCCAATAATGGATAAAGGCTTAAAATACAGAATGAATTCAATTTTAGGCATATATACTCTAATTTTCACTAAAGGTTCACTTATCACCTTTTGATGTCGAACCGTCATTAAATATAGTTTTGATCACTCTTATACATTATTTTGGACCAAATATAACTCTTCTTTATAATCGGGACATCAAAATTTACTTTGAGTAAATTTTTGGTATCTTTCCGATAAAGTTCATTTTTTTTGAATGAATAGTGAAAATTGTTTTATTTTAATTCAAAACCTCTTTTTAATCTAATTTTTAATATGATTAGATGATCTTTTGAATTGATTTTAAAGTGAAATTAGAAAATATTTTTACCATTAAATCCAATAGTGGTCTGTGGAATTAATTTCTCTATGAAATCGGACATAAACTAGTGTCAATCTTTTGATAGTAATTGTTTCAATAAAACACGTTATTTGTCATGACAGCGGGAATTAATTATTAAATTAATTAATTTTACTTATATGTTTTGAAATTTTTAAAATAGACTTTATTTTTGAATTCGGAATATCAAATATAGCTTAGGGTGAATTTTTGGTATTTTTCTGAAAAACTTCAATTTTTGATGAATAGTGAAATCACTAAGTGGTACTTATGAAAACTGATTTTTCGTCTAAATGAAATTTTACCACCTCTGTGATTTGATTTTCAAAAATCCGACATACATGGTTGTCATTAAGAAGTAAAATGTGGTTCAATGAGATTAAAATAATTTTTTGGTGAATAGTAACTTATTAAGTTTTTAATCGCGATTAGTGGTAATTAGTGTAGTTTGAGGTAAAAATAATGTTTTGATAATATGAGATGAACTAGAAACATGCCCTACCCTCATTGGATATTTCATGGCCGACCAAGACAAGCCATGGGTCAACTTGGGGACCCCATGGAGCCACTTTGGTTGGAAAATGACATAAATACCTTTTATTTAATGTTAATGTAAAAAATGGCACAAACATGATATATTTTAATAAAACAATTTTTAAATGGGGTTATACAAGTCGGATTTTTGATTATAAATAGTCATTGGAAAGATAAAATTATTACCTACATCATAGTATTTGTTTTATAATTTTTATACATTAAATAAATTAAATTATTTATGGCATAATAATGATGCAGCGATGACATCATTATTTGACGATTTAAATAAAATGGAATGATAATGTAGAATATATAAACTAAACATGTCCAAAACTTATTGGATGGGTGGATTTCGAACCCTAATCACCTTATCCACGAATTATATCAATGTGGGACCTTTTAAAACCGAAAAACATTTTCAAATGAAGTAATATTTCTTTACTTTCCAAAAGTGCCCCTCCTCTCCTCTTATAAAAGGCCCCCACCTCTACCTCCTTACCCACACTCCCAAAGCCTTTTTCTCGGCCAAACCCTGCCCAGTTTGGCACTCCACATCCCTCTCTTACTCCTTGAAACCTCACAATTTGAAGAAGTCATCCCAAGGAAGCCTTTGATCTCCAACCAAAGGGAGTTACCCGATTTTGAGGTAATGTCTTCACTTGAGTCCTTTTGTATTATTTTGCTTCTACAACCCCCTAAACTCTTTTTATTTATTTCTTTTGTAAAAAATAAAGTATCTTCAATATACTATGATGTTTTTATAAGAATTATTCTAGCTACACTTACACACACCTTCATCTAATGGTTAAAGAACATACTGTTTCCGTGGATGGTGAATTTATGCCTCCCGAAACGATGATTGTTCAACATTTATTTAACACCTTCAAAGGTGGCCGTTAAGATGACACTATATTTATATATGATATATAATATGTTTATTTTTTCCTTAATCTTCTGTATTTTTCATTTTGGGCATACCTTTATGGTATCCATTATTGGTAAACACGATATCTTCATTTAAGGAAGTGCAGACTACTGCCCCCTCAAAGTGATGTGATTCGTTAATGCCATATGTTGGATGTGTAAAGGATGGATTTAAAGTTATTATAATGTTATACTGGAATTATAATATACCTCTATATCATTATTATTTCTTTCCATTAAAGTATAAGATATAAATGAAAGTAGCGTTCATGCGTACGTACGGCTTACCATCTCCAAGAACAGTGCATTTCATTTCTTATCGCCAAATGTAATGTACTATTAAAAGTACATGTATATAATGGATATATATAATGAATGATATATCTAAATGATGAATATAATTCTGGAATTAAAATATACATACCTCTCATTTAGTTTTAATTCCATTTATATGACAAAGAAATGAAAGTAGCGTTCATGCGTATGTACGGCTTACCGTCTCCCTGAACGATGCATTTCATTTCTTACCTATAAATCATTATGTAATATTATAAATACATGTATATGCTGGATATATATGATATATATGATATCCAAATTAGGAATGTCATTCTGGATATAAAGAATCATTGACCACACAAACAACATGTAATTGTAAGAAGTCCACTTTCGACTTAAGAACCAAATATCGACAAAACAAACATTATTAACATAAAAGGTTACATAATGTTTATAACATGGAAATAAGTGATATAAAAGGAATAATGAACTTTAAAAAGGTTCTTAATCAAGTATAAATTAACTCAGGTTTATTATTCAGGACGTTAAAGAACGATCGAGTCAAGTCGGACCCGAGGTAAGGGACTTCGTCTCAATCTCCTTTCATTGAGGAATATTTCATTTTATACACAACTTTATTTTATAAGGTGTATAAACCCCTTTGAATTTTACTTTTATACAAAAGGAATCTTTTTCTACAAAGCGCTTTACTAAACGACAAAAAGGAATGTTTTTTAATGCACACGGTGACAACGACCTTTTCAGCCACCACGAGTATTATTTGGTATTTTGCTTCCTCAACAAGCCGTAATGTTTTTTTAAAATAAAATAAATACCATATACTCTTTTATGTATTTTGGTACTGAAAATGGTTTTGATAAAGGATTGCATTATAATATATTGTGATTGAAATGTGGATATGTTATCATTCCTTTATATTGGTTTTATGTTTTATGATTTTATATTGGTACATGGACATTTGACGGGTGGTTACGTGATAAACCATATGACGGGTGGTGCCGTGAATACCAGGATGGGTGGTTATGTTATAACCTACAATGCATTGGGTATGGAAGTCGGCCATATGGCTATTCCATTAAATATGTATGGAAATTGGCCGTATGGCTATTCCATTAAGTGATATGTGTGGAAGTCGACCATATGGTTATTCCACTTAAGTATGTTTATGCCCCAAGTTACCTTTATATATGCTATGTGTTCTTTATATGGGTTTTATGGTAACGCTTTGGTTACAAAAATGTAAGTAATGATACTTTATTCAGTGAAGAGTTTTTCCTACTTCATGAAGGTGAAGGTATTACTTTTATAGAGTATACATGTTTTACTTGATGTTTGAAAAAGTAACAGTTTTCATTCTTTGTGTATCCCTTACTGAGCTTTTTATGCTCATCCCAAGTTTTTCGAAATGTTTTTCACAGGACTTAAAGTGGAATAAGGTCAAGGATGGGATCAAGGGAATGCCACGCTATTTAAAACATGGAACTAGACATGTTTCTTTTTAAGTGTTTTTTTATTATGTAAACATAGTAGAAGTGTCTACTTTGTAATCTTTTGAGATGTAATAGTTATGTCCTAATTGTCTAAAACTCTAAACCTAAAAAGATCTTCAATGTGAATTATTCATTTAATTCAATATTAAGTAAGGTTTAAGGCCGGGGCCTTATAGTTGGTATCAGAGGTCGGTTTAGAGAACTTTAGGAGTTAGAAAATTGTTAAATTATAAGTTAATTTATGATATGATTGAAATGATATAGCATTTATAGATTACCATGTTGCTTCGCCTAAGATATTTCTGTGTTCAGAATGGTTTTACGCAGAGGAAACAAAGCAGCTATGTTGGGACGACATCAGGAGGAAGACAACCTTCCAAATCAGCATCCTGAGATGGTCGGAATCGGAACTGAACAGTTTGTTGCAGTGATGTCACAGTTTACTCAGGCTATAAATGGTGGTGGTATCCATGCATGATATCTGCCAGATCAACCACAGAGGAACATGTCAGTGGTGGACCATTTCATGAGGCAACATCCCCCATCATTCAGAGGATCATCTGACCCTGTGCAAGCTGAAGGGTGGATTAAAGCATTGGAGAAGATTTTTGATGTCATGGGGTGTTCAGAAGATCAAAAGGTTAGTCTTTCTATTTACCGTTTTGAAGTTCAAGCTGATCAGTGGTGGTCTATGGTGAAAAACATCAGGGATAGTGATGAGATTGAAGATCTTCACTGGGACAAATCCAAAGGTATGTTTCATGAGAAATATTTTTCTAAGGTGGTTCGTCTTAGGATGGAAAAATAGTTCCTAGAATTGAGGAAGGATGATGATTCAGTGGCTGCTTATGAAGCAAAGTTAACTTGATTGGCAAGGTATGCTCCGAACTTCATACGAGATCTTGATAGTAAAATAAACCGTTTTAACTCAGGGTTAAAGCCAAAGTATCAAAGGGATTTAGCTTGTCGTGAGTTCAAAAGTTATGAAAAACGTGTTTGATGTGCGGAGAAGGTGGAAATGGAGTTTGTCGATGATCAGGTGTTCTATGACAAACAACAGAATAAGAGGTCTAGTTGGCAGGAAAAGGGGAATAATTCATCAATGAAGCAAGGAGGTAAGAAAACCAAATCTCCATCCTGTGAGAAGTGTGGTAAAATGCATCATGGAGAATGTTTATCCAAGTCTGGTAAGTGCTTTCGATGTGGTATGTCTGTCATATTGCTCGTAACTGTAAGGAATATGATAAAGAAGGCAATGGAAATCCAACGGTAAGATGATTTAAGTGTAACTAAATGGGTCATTATGCAAACGAGTGTCCAACGAAGAACTCAACTGGGGGAATGCAGCCAGATTACAAGCAGAAAGGGGTGGTGAAATCCTTTGCAACAACTTCAGCAGATGTTGGGCCATCGAATGAAGTGGTATCAGGTACACTGTTTATTTTTTTAGATTATGCCAATGTGTTGTTTGATTCAGGGTCTACACACTCTATCATTTTTGAGAAGATTTCTAGTAAATTGGAAATTCCATCTCAAGATATGAACCCTGAACTTATGGTAAAAACACCCAGAGAGAACGTTGAAAAAAAAGAAATTATAAGAACCTTTCTATCCTTGTGTGTGGAAAGAATCTACCGGGAAACATTATAGTTTTGCCTCTAGTAGAGTTTGATGTTATTTTGGGCATGGATTGGATTTCTATTTATCCTGTTAAGATAGACCGCAGAGCTAAAATGGTTTCTTTTCAGAAAGATTTTCAGTTTGTGTACAAGAATGAACCCTTGATTTTGATAACATATCAGGAAGTTGAGAAACTAGTAAAAGATGGAAATGAATGTAACCTTGCACATATTGTTGAAAATAAAGGAACTGTTCAGATTAATGATGTGCCAGTGGTAAATGAGTATCTTGATGTTTTTCCTGATGAGTTTCCTGGTATTATTTATGATCTGGAAGTTGAATTTACTGTTGACTTAGTTCCTGATTCTAAGCCAATTTCGAAACCCCCTTATCAAATAGCTCAAGTTGAACTTTTAGAGTTAAAGAAACAATTGTAGGAGTTAATAGATAAAGGTTTCATTCGACCTAGAACATCACCATGGGGTGCTCCTGTCTTGTTTGTTAAAAAGAAAGATGGATCAATGAGACTTTGAATTGATTATAGAGCCATGAATAATATTACTGTTAAGAACAAGTATCATTTGCCTCATATCGATGATTTGTTTGATCAGCTCCATGGAGCTCAGTATTTTTTGAAGATTGACTTGAGGTCGGGGTACCTTCAGTTGAAATTAAAAGAAGCAGTTGTTCCGAAGACTGTGTTCCGTACTAGATATGGCCATTATGAATTTGCAGTTATGCATTTTGGGTTAACTAATGAACCTGCTATATTCATGGACCTTATGAATAGAAT
The DNA here is from genome assembly GCA_963277665.1 of Viscum album. Classification (NCBI taxonomy): domain Eukaryota; kingdom Viridiplantae; phylum Streptophyta; class Magnoliopsida; order Santalales; family Viscaceae; genus Viscum; species Viscum album. The sequence continues at coordinate 1,347,459,624 of OY728153.1, read as the reverse complement.
TTTCCCTGAGTTCTTGGATAAGTTTGTTGTTGTTTTCATTGATGATATTTTGGTGTTTTCTAAAAATAAAGAGGAGCCTAAAAGTCATTTAAGGGTTATATTGCAAACCTTAAAAGAAAAGAAACTATATGTAAAATTCAGCAAGTGTGAGTTTTGGTTACAACAAATTTCTTTCCTGTGTCACATTGTTTCAAAAGATGGTATTACTGTTGATCCTACTAAAACAAAAGTTGTTGAAGAATGGCCGAGACCCACAAATGTAACCGAGATCCGTAGTTTTGTTGTTTTGGCAGGTTACTAACAAAGGATTGTTGAAAATTTTTCACGGTTATCTAGTTCAATGACTAATCTAACTCATAAGGGTGTTAAGTTCATCTGGACAAAAGAATGTGATGATTGTTTTCAGGAGTTGAAAAGAAGATTGGTGAATGCTCTATTTTTGTCACTTCCTTCCAGGAATGGTGAGTTTGTTATATACAGTGACGCATCGTTGAAGGGACTTGGCTGTGTCCTAATGAAGAATGACCAGGTAATTGCTTATGCTTCACGTCAGTTGAAAACTCATTAGGTAAATTACCCTACACATGATTTGGAATTAGCTGCTGTTGTCTTTGCTTTAAAAATTTGGAGGCATCATTTGTATGGAGTAAAGTGTGAAATATATACTGATCACAAATTTTAAAGTATATATTCACTCAGAAAGAATTGAACATGAGACAGAGGAAACGGCTGGAATTAATCAAGGATTATGATTGTAAAATCCACTACCATCCGGGAAAAGCAAATAAAGTGGCCGATGCTTTGAGTTGAAAAAGTAATGCTTCATTAACCATGCTACGTTTGGAACGAGATCCATTGGTTTTTGATTTGATGAAATTTGGCATAAAAGTTGTTGGTGCAGGAAGTCCATCTGTTTTATTTCAGGTATCAGTGAAATTTTCTCTATCAGACAGAATCAAGCAAGCACAAAAGCAAGATAGCGAGTTGCAGAAAAAGGTAGAGCTAGATCAGAAAGGTAAGTTTCCTGAATTAAACATTGATAATGATTGTGTTTTGAGGTTTGGGAAGAGATTATGTGTGCCTTGTGATTCACAGTTGAAGAATGAGTTGTTATTTGAGTCTCATAGTTCCCCGTTTTTAGTTCATCCTGGCAGTACTAAGATGTACAGAGATCTGCGGGAGTATTACTGGTGGGATGGAATGAAAAAAGATATTTCTCATTTTACTGTGAAGTGTTTGAATTGTCATCAGGATAAAGCAGAGTGTCAGTTACCTAAAGGGATGCTTCAACATTTACCAGTGCCGAAGTGGAAATGGGAAAACATATCCATGGACTTTGTTGTGGGATTACCGAGGGCATCTTGAGGTAATAATGCAATCTGGGTTATTGTTGAACGCTTGACCAAATCTACTCATTTCCTTGCTATACGAGATAATTTCCCTCTTGATCAACATTCCTGTTTGAATCTTAAAGAGATAGTCAGGTTACATGGAGTTCCTCTCTCCATTGTATATGACAGTGATCCCAGGTTCACTTCTAACTTTTGTAAAGTCCTTCAGAAGTCATTGGGCACTGAATTAAATTTTAGTACAGCTTTTCATCCTCAATCAGATTGGCAGTCAGAATGAATAATTCCAACCTTGGAGGATATGCTACGAGCTTGTTCGATGGATTATCAGGGAAGTTGGGACCAACATCTTTCTTTGATTGGGTTTTCTTATAATAACAGTTTTCATTTCAGTATACAGATGGCACCATTTGAGGCATTATATGGGAAGAGGTGTCGAACTCCAGCATTTTGGGATGAAGTGGGTGAAAGGAAGCTGCTGGGATCAGAATTGGTAGAAGAGATGGCAAAAAAGGTTCAGTTGATTCAGAAACACATGAGAACAGCTCAGAGCAGGCAGCAGAGTTATGCGGATAACCGGAGGAAGGATCTATCATTCGAGGTCGGTGATCATGTTTTTTTCAAGGTTTCTCCATGGAAAAGTGTGATGTGATTTGGTAATAAAGGAAAGATGAGTCCACGGTTTATTGGACCATATGAAATTCTGGAGAGAGTTGGATCAGTTGCTTACCGAGAGACTTTACCTCCGAGTTTATCTCAGGTACACAATGTTTTTCACGTTTCGATGTTGAGAAAGTATATGCCAGATCCATCTCAAGTTTTGAGTCCAAGGGTAGTTAAGATAGAAGAGAACCTATCTTATGAAGAACAACCAGTCCAGATTCTTGACCACAGGGAGTAGGTGTTAAGGAATAAGGTGATTCATCCGGTAAAGGTTTTTTGGAAAAACAATGTGATTGAAGAGGCAACGTGGGAATCTGAAAATGCTATTAGGGATAAATACCCCCACTTATTTTGATAAGTGAATAAAATTGAGAGGACGCAATTACCAAAAGGGGGGAAGGATGTAACATCCCAGGTAAATAAAGAATAAATAATTTTCATATTAATTAATATTTAAGAATTAAATATTAATTTTAATTAAAAGGGGTTTATACATTCGATAGCGTACTCGATACGCAACGATGAGTTTCTTTGAAAACTTACGTTGTACACTACTAATAAAATATTATTATTTTAAATGTTAGTTTACACGTAGCCATTGTACTGGTGGGAATGGATAGAAATAACTAAAATATGATTATATATTTTTTTAAATGTTTTTACATTTATCCAATAAAGGATAAAGGCTTAAAATACGAAATGAATTCAATTTTAGGCATATATACTCTAATTTTCACTAAAGGTTCACTTATCACCTTTTGATGGAAAACCATCATTAAATATAGTTTTGATCACTCTTATATATTATTTTGGACCAAATATAACACTTATATAGAATCGGGACATCAAAATTTACTTTGTGTAAATTTTTGGTATCTTTCCGATAAAGTTCATTTTTTTTAATGAATAGTGAAAATTGTTGTATTTTAATTCAAAACCTCTTTTTAATCTAATTTTTAATATGATTAGATTATCTTTTTAATTGGTTTTAAAGTAAAATTAGAAAATATTTTTACCATTAAATCAAATAGTTGTCGTTGAAATTAATTTCACTTTGAAATCAGACATAAACTAGTGTCAATCTTTTGATACTTATTCTTTCACAAAAACACGCTATTTGTCATGACAGCGGGAATTAATTATTAAATTAATTAATTTGACTTATATATTTTGAATTTTGTAAAATAGACTTCATTTTTGAATTCGGAATATCAAATATAGCTTAGGATGAATTTTTGGTATTTTTTTGAAAAACTTCAATTTTTGATGAATAGTGAAAACACTAAGTGGTACTTATGAAAACTGATTTTTCGTTTAAATGAAATTTTACCACCTCTGTGATTTGATTTTCAAAAATCCGACATACATGGTTGTAATTAAGAATTAAAATGTGGTTCAATGAGATTAAAATAATTTTTTGGTGAATAGTAACTTATTAAGTTTTTAATCGCGATTAGTGGTAATTAGTGTAGTTTAAGGGAAAAATAATGTTTTTATAATATGAGATGACCTAGAAACATGTCCTACCCTCTTTGGATATGTCATGGACGACCATGACAAGCCATGGGTCAACTTGGAGACCCCATGGAGCCACTTTGGTTGGAAAATGACATAAATACCTTTTATTTAATGTTAATATAAAAAATAGCACAAACATGATATGTTTTAATAATCCAATTTTTAAATGGGGTTATACAAGTCCGATTTTTGATTATAAATAGTCATTGGAAAGATAAAAAGATTTCATACATCATAGTATTTTTTTTAAAATTTTTAGACATTAAATAAATTAAATTATTTATGACATAATAATGATGCAGCGATGACATCATTATTTGACGATTTAAATAAAATGGAAATATAATGTAAAATCTATGAACTACACATGTCAAAAACTTATTGGATGGGTGGATTTCGAACCCTTAACACCTTATCCACGAATTATATCAATGTGGGACCTTTTAAAACCAATAGACATTTTCAAATAAAGTAATATTTATTTACTTTCCAAAAGTGCCCCTCCTCTCCCCTTATAAAAGGCCCCAACTCTACCTCCTTACCCACACTCCCAAAGACTTTGTCTCGGACAAACCCTTCCCATTTTGTCTCTACACATCCCTCTCTTACTCCTTGAAGCCTCACTTTGGGAAGAAGTCTTCCCAAGGAAGCCTTTGAGCTCAAACCAAAGGGAGTTACCCGATTTTGAGGTAATGTCTTCACTTGAGTCCTTTTGTATTATTTTGCTTCTCCAACCCCATAAACTCTTTTTATTTATTTCTTTTGTAACAACTACAGTATATTAAATGTACTAGGATGTTTTTAAAGAAGGATTCGAGCTACACTTACACACACCTTCATCTAATGGTTAAAGAACATACTGTTTCCGTGGATGGTGAATTTATACCTCTCGAAACGATGATTGTTCAACATTCCTTTAACACCTTCAACGGTGGACATTAAGATGAAACTATATTTATAAATGATATATAATATATTTATGTTTTCTTTAAGCTTCTTTATTTTTCATTTTGTTCATACCTTTATGGTTTCCATTATGGGTAAACACGATATCTTCATTTAAGGAAGTGCGGACTACCACCCCCTCAAAGTGATGTGATTCGTTAATGCCATATGTGGGACGTGTAAAGGATGGATTTAAAGTAATTATATATGATGTTATACTGTAATTATAATATACCTCTATATCATTATTATTTCATTCCATTAAAGTATAATATAGAAATGAAAGTAGCGTTCATGCGTACGTACGGCTTACCGTCTCCATGAACGGTGCATTTCATTTCTTATCCACAAATGTAATGTACTATTAAAAGTACATGTATATAATGGATATATATAATGAATGATATATCTAAATGATGAATATAATTCTGGAATTAAAATATACATACCTCTCATTTAGGTTTAATTCCATTAATATGACAAAGAAATGAAAGTAGCGTTCATGCGTACGTACGGCTTACCGTCTCCATGAACGGTGCATATCATTTATTACCAATAAATGATTATGTAATATTATAAATACATGTATATGCTGGATATATATGATATATATGATATCCAAATCAGGAATGTCATTCTGGATATAAAGAATCTTTGACCACATGAACAACATGTAATTGTAAGAAGTCCACTTTCGACTTAAGAACCAAATATCGACAAAACAAACATTATTAACTTAAATGGTTACATAATGTTTATAACATGGAAATAAGTGATATAAAAGGAATAATGAACTTTAAAAAGGTTCTTAATCAAGTATAAATTAACTCATGTTTATTATTCAGGATGTTAAAGAACGATCGAGTCAAGTCGGAACCGAGGTAAGGGACTTCGTCTCAATATCCTTTCATTGAGGAATATTTTGTTTTATACACAACTTTCTTTTATACGATGTATAAACCCCTTTGAATTTTAATTTTATACAAAAGGAATCTTTTTCTACGAAGCGCTTTACTAAATGACAAAAAGGAATGTTTTTTTACGTACGCGGTGACAACGACCTTTTCCGCCGCCGCGAGTATTATTTGGTCTTTGGCTTCCTCAACAAGACGTAATGTTTTTTTAAAATAAAATAAATACCATATACTTTTTTATGTATTTTGGTATTGAAAATGGTTTTGATAAAAGATTCTATTATGATGTATTGTGATTGAAATGTGGAAATATTATCATTCCTTTATATTTGTTTTATGTTTTATGATTTTATATTGGTACTTGGACATTTGGTGGATTGTTACGTGATAAACCATATGACGGGTGGTGCCGTGAATACCAGGACAGGTGGTTACATTATAACCTCCGATGCATTGGGTATGGAAGTCGGCCGTATGGCTATTCCAATAAGTATGTATGGAAATTGGCAGTATGGCTATTCCATTAAGTTATATGTGTGGAAGTCGACCGTATGGTTATTCCAATTAAGTATGTTTATGTCCCAAGTTACCTTTATATATTCTATGTGTTCTCTATATGGGTTTTATGGTAACCCTTTGGTTACAAAAAGGTATGTAATGATACTTTATTCAGTGAAGAGTTTTTACTACTTCATGAAGGTGAAGTTATTACTTTGATAGATTAAACATGTTTTACTTGACGTTTGAAAAAGTAACAGTTTTCATTCTTTGTGTATCCCTTACTGAGCTTTTTATGCTCACCCCATGTTTTTCGAAATGTTTTTCACAGGACTTAAAGTGGAATAAGGTCGAGGATGGGATCAAGGGAATTCCACGCTACATAAAACATGGAACTAGACATGTTTCTTTTTAAGAGTTTTTTTATTATGGAAACTTAGTAGAAGTGTCTACTTTGTAATCTTTTGAGATGTAATAGTTATGTCCTAATTCTCTAAAACTCTAAACCTGAAAAGATCCTCAATGTGAATTATTCATTTAATTCAATATTAAGTATGGTTTAAGGCCGGGGCCTTATACTTTGAAACCTAGAAATTTGTCTATCTAGGATGAGGATACTTCCATATAATTTTCCCCATGGAGGAATTGAATTTTTGATCTTGAGGATTTGGATCAATTTCCCACAATCCAAGGATTTTTCACCTAAGAGAATGGCATAAAAAATTCAATCCATTTGGGGTTGGTAACACCACCACACAAATTTTGGAAATAGTGTATTGGTTGATTTGGATCATTTGACACCCCAAATGTTTATATGATATTTCTCAGTTAGTTGGTATTCATATCAAAATTGACTAGGAAACAAAAGTGAATCTATTAACAATTATAGAGGTCATCTTGGTGATGTCAGTTCCTTACTCAACCACAATATCTAATGTGGCCTTCTATAGATTAACCACAATTATATCCTCCAAAGAAGAATTTTGGTCCGGTCATAGAGCAACACATGCTTCACTGTGAAAACATGGATTCTAAACTGCTTCGTTCATAGACTTCATCGCACCACAGTCACCCATAGATCTAGACCATGCCAAAAATCCTTTTTTATCATCTAGGTCACCATTTTCGCAACCCAAATCATCTTCACCTGTCACCACATGCCGTACAACCACAAAATTTGGTGCCATGACTCCATTAGATGTCATCATGAGATCACTATTAACAGGTCGGACATCATCAGGCGATTCCACTCCTCTATTAGTCACTGCTTGTTCACAAACATTATGACCTTTATAATCATATTTTTTCGTAGCACGTTGTTCATCCATAGAAGCTGGGTCAACATCTGCACTGGAGGTCATCGCGTGCTCTCTATTAAAAGCTCAAACCGTAATATTGGGCAATTCCATAGATATAGGAGCCCCAATTAAAAAGAACTAGTGGGTGTCGAATCGATCTGTGGGGATATTTATCTCTACCATACCCTAATATACCACTGGGATAGTGAGATATAAAGATGCTTATGTCATCCTGCTCTAATTAAGTACTATGGTTTTCATAACAAACTAATATGATTCCTTGAATACATTTGATCATTCCATCCTTTGGTAGTTTGGATTCATATACACTGGTATGTAGTTTATTTATTCATAGATTAACTTTTCTAGATCACCCAACATGGACATTTTGAGCCACCACATTTTCCAAAAGTTCATGGTTATCCTATTGGTTTTGTAATATGTGTATAATAAACATGCCATGGAAAGTTATGTGCCTTTATATTGGCCTAATCCCCAACCTAACATCACAAAAATCACCTATTGAGTCCAACTAGAATGGTCCAATCACATGTAATTCCTATACCAAACCATTGCTGTCTACCATTCCTAAATTGTTTCATCACGTAGGATTGGATTCAATAATTGATTTATGACCATAGACTTCAAGACATAATATTCATGGGAATGAAACCTTAAAATTCTATTTACTAGTCATAGTTTCCTTATCCTAAAAAAACTATGATGCTCCTTGTCATACATCCATAATAGGTGTGTAATTAATTTTTACAAGGAACTAAACTACAAGGGTTAGGATTCTATTTAGAGTGATATATAACTATCCCTTCTCATTGGTGTAACCAAACTCAAAAAAAAATTAATTCCTTATTGTATAGTGATATATTATACTATTCCCAACTACATGGATTTAAAGCATAGCATATCTATCCAGCTTTTTAGGGAGGGTGGTGGAATATGGTAAAATAGATAATATTCAAATATAAAACCTCAAATATAAAGAATGTTTTCCAAGATTCATGTTCATAATAAATATCTCCAAATATAATTTAGAACAATATTTTTACAAGAAATGATTTAACAAATATGTCTCAAATAAACAGGAGATTCATATACTAGATAATAATTCCTTTCATTGAATAACTTTACCTCAAAGCCTCTTGATTTTTTTTCAATTTGGAGAACTATTAGTTTATCCAAATGACTATCTGACTTTGGGAAGAGGCTTTGTTTAAAAATAAATTTAGATGTCAATACACTGGAATGAAAAATGGTGATCCCTATGTGAAATCATTTTTGTGGAAAAACGTGTAATTTTCCAACATATAATTTCTGAAAAATAATATATTTGTTGGTAAATTATTAATTCCAATATATATTATGTATTTTGCTAATAATTTTATCAATTTTTTTTACTGAATGGTATATCTTGATGTATTTACTTTTCTATACTAAAAAATATTTAACTAAATGTTAAATCTATTATCTTTTCATATTAATACTGGCATTCTTCTATAGACACATGAATCTGTTGGTAATACATATTATAAAAAGACAATTATTTTTATAATATTCAAATTTATTCCAATAAATTGTTTTATGAAAAAATTATACAAATAATTAAACACATATATATTGGTTTCCAAAAAAACAATTTCAATGAAAAATAATTATTTACTCATCATACAATATAACTTCTTAAATAAAAAATAATATTTGAAAGGAATTTATATATATATATATATACACATACAACATACCTATGTATGTATGGACATAAATAAATAAATACATACATATTTAAATATACATTGTGTGTATCTATTAACAAGTTTGTAATGTTTTTTGGAATTCACACCTAATTATATGTCATCTCACTACTGGTGGAAAAAATTAAGAGAAATAGTGCTAGAATAGATTATCCATTATAATTATATTTTTATTTTTATTATCCAATATAAATAAATACACATGGAGGTAATTTCAAATTAATTGAAAATGATTATTTTTATATATTTAAAATAAAATCAGGATGAATAAATAACTTTCTATTTTGAAATATTAGTATTTATAATTAATTTCATATATATTTTGAATAATAATTAAAACATATAAAAACGTAAAATAGGGGATTACCCTGAATAAGTGTCTTGAATTTTCTCCCCAAACCTCCACCTCCCCCTTTTCACCTCACTATTATTCCACCTCCCCGCCTCATAATCACCTCTATCCTAAAAATACCTCTGCCAAAGCATAATGATCTCCCTCCCTGATGATCAGTTCCTCCATTTGTGACCAACCTCTTATAATATTTTATGGATTAAATTTTCAATCATTAATGAAGATTATATGTATAATATAAGACTAAAGAGTGAAAAGATGTTGTTTGTTGGATGGTTCAAATCAACAACCCCCATGATTGTTGTTGTTGTATGAAATTGGGTTATCCTAGGGATTGAAAATTAATTATGCACTAATAGTAGGATATGTTCTTTATTCTACTATACATTTTTTTCACTCCATCCATTGTAGATTTTTACATCAATTTCTTCTTTATAGGAAGCGTAGAACTCATCCAGGATCATTTTAGTAGCATTGAGCATCATTCACATGTGGGAAAAAATAAAAGGTTCACGCTAATTTATAATCAATCAACAATAAAATGGTATAATTAATTTTTTATGGATGAAGAAACCAAGGATGTAAGGAAATCAAATCATATTGTTAATTTTTTTTATCTATAGGATTGGCCAATTGAAATCAATTGTATTGAATTGTCGCGAAACACTGAAAACTATGTTTTATCATCATTATAGGGGTGGTCATAGTACTGATTCATTCTTATACTGCTTATTCAACCATCGAATATAGCATTTCATAAATAATATGAAGGAATACATTATAGAGGTCCACACATATGATATAAAAACATGGGAACCGAGATGGAGGGACATCCATGGAAAACCGACAGTTGAAATGTATGAGTCTCATATGATTGTTTCTATTATCCATGAATGTTTCTATAATATTTTTTGATCTCATTGTATGGTATTATTAGATCTCTTTACCAAGTCTCCTAGGAAAAAGAACTTAGTAGATACCAATATGGGTATCCAAATAGTGATGTTGATGGGAAGATCTATAACCGCACTACATCTGACACCCTCGATGCTCGTGATCATATACAAAAGGTCTTATTGTGTTCAATCAATATAATATTGAATATTTTTAATTCAGTATAATTGAGAAAATAATTAATTATTTATTCCATGGATCCCTTTCTAGTATAGTGCATAATAACCACCATGTTGGTCTTCTAAGGTGTTGCACTCCACATTACTTCGAAGGCCCTACCTCATGTTACCATCAAGGACTTATTCCCCATTAAAACACAGATGGTAACCATGGATTACATCATAATGGTACAAATAATAAAAAACATTTATATCATCCTCATGATGCAAATCAAAGAGTTTTTCACCCTATAGTGCAAGGCTCATCTAATAAGAAGGTCATACTGATGTCAATTAAGCAATAATCAAAAACCATAGTGGCCATCCCTATGGTTTTAAATAAGAATAAATCCAAAATGGAGGTCATCCCAATGTTAGAAATAAAAATATTGATAACCACAGTGGTCCTCTCCATGCTAATCCAGTTGATTACTCATTAGGTCCTCCCTTGTGTCATCACTGTGGATGTCCTCCAAAAAATATTAACATAAAAATGGAGTTTAGGGTCATGAAAGGAAATGAAAAATCAATTACTATATATTTATTACATATGGTGATAAAATAATTTATAAAAATAATATAATATATATAATAAATAAGATAAGACTATGAACCATGGAGGTCCTCCCCACAATTCTCATTGTGAAGGATCTCTTTATGGAGACATGTTTTATTAGCATGAAGGATATCCTTATATTGAAATCATTCAAAAATATGACTCTTATAGAGAAACACTATAAAATATAAAACTAGTTATACTAGACACTCTTCTAAAAACCAAGAATGTTTATCATAGTTAATTATTAGATTGAGACAATGAAAATATATTTTTCACACTATATATTAAGGAACCACAAATGTGTACAAGGTATTATAAATAATTTCAATCATCTTTATAAAAGGTTAGATAATTTAAAATTATTGTCAAGAAAATTATGAGAGATTTTCATTAAAGATAAATGAAAAATTATTATAATGTGAAAAGAACTAGATATATATATATAAATCATGTTATGGACCATTTAATGCCACCTGTATTATTTTATGATGACATTGGAAAAAGAATTCCTATGTTAAAATTACTTCAATCAATGGAGGAATTTTTATCACCTTAAATCTAGGAACATTTGATATGTTGGATATTATAATTACATCAATGTGATTTAGGAATAATGTCCCAATGTTGATACAGAGTCCTTTTCAAATTGTTTGAATCCAAAATCATTATTTCAATATTGGAACTGATAATAATCTTGCCTCAATGGTTTAAATATTCACAAAAAAAAAATTAATGATGCTCTATATAATGGGTGTATAAAAGGGTGGGGAAGATACTAAAAATGTCACCTCACTATACTCACGTGTTAGAAAGGTTCTTTCATAAGGGTTCCATATAATGTCATTGCCTTATGCTAAGTCTTATGTCCTAGATAGGGATACACAAGTCAGTAATTCATATTAAATCTCTTTATCATAGATCTTAAAAATGATGGACATGATGGGTATGATAAATTTAATGGATTTTTCACAAACCTTATATATTGGTTATGTTGGTTTGTAAATGTTTAATGAAACTTCCTTAACATTTTAATCACTTTTAATGGATTGAAAATATTTTATTGAGTATCTAAAAATAATGATAATCGTAACTAATCCTAGAGAACAATATTTAAATGAATAATGTTATTTAGAAATTTCATTTATGGAAACAAAATGGAAGACCCAACCTATAAGTATAAATGTAATTTTTACTTACACCACAACATATTAACCAAAAAAATATAATATGTTACATCCATGACTATTATAGAATATATTCTACCCTATCCCACCGGGATAGTGGTATTTTTAACATCCTATTATATGAGAATGTTAGGTTTATATAGTTTGGTTATTTCACCAAATAATCTATTAATATTTTCTAAAAATATAATCTCATTACTTATCCCCTCTACTAGGGTATTTCATATGGTATGTTCTAGGAGATTCACACAGTAGCAGAAACAATGAGGTTTTTCCTAATTTATATCTACATGAATACCAACAGATGGAATATAATCCTTGATGGTGTTGTAAGTCCATGAATCCTTTTATAATGTAATAATTAAGTTTTGATTATGATCATACACATGAAGGATAGTAAATGAATGAATTTTTTCCCATTACAATTTTATGTATATGGGGATTTAATTACCACCTTGTGATTAATATATGTAATTATTGTCAAAATAAAACCCACAGGAAATATATTTATTGGTGATAATAAATATTATAATTATGAGGAGATATATATTAAAAATATCATTCACAAGAATGTGAGGGAATATTCTATATGAACTAGATATCAAAATGAAGAACTAGATGTGAATGCTCCTCTAGAAGTTTACATATCACATATCAATGGGATACTATTAAATAAATGTGAAAGGGTATATAAATTCCCATATTACACACATTTCCCAATGAATTTGATCCTTTCAATGCCCATGAAAGGATATCCAATTATGTAGTCATGTAAATAAATTTATTAAAAATTAATATACAATTACTAATAGGAAACATATTCACCAAATAAATGTCTTTGGTCGAATATAATATGCATCTAATAGTTAAATCCATTCTGTAAAGAATCATCCAAAATACCTTGGTATAATGCTACCTTAGATGGTCATGATATAACTTTTAGGGGGTTCCTGATCCCCACAGGTTATTGAATTGAACTTGACATCATATCCAAAATCATAGGGAAGAATATTTCCACAAATACAATTGAAGATAAATGATAAAAGTCATTCTATAAAAACTCATCATGTAAAAATTACCAGAGTCAAATAAGTAAAAAAATACACAAAATAGCTCTCCATAAAAAAATCATCTATGGAATAAATTATCAGGAATTCCTTCAAAAATTTGTATCGTATATCCATAGGTAACCTTTATCACTCTACGTCTCATGAATCTGGAACACTCAACACCTCTAAGTGGCACTTTCACTATGCGTGGAATTTAAAATAATTAAACTATAAATGATCAAAAAAATTTATGGGGTTGGTGCTAAAAAAACTGGCAGGGCCATATAAATTGTTCCATAATATGTCCTATAAAAATAGACCATTTATGACTTCAATTTCAATAATAAAAGAAACAACATGATATTTTCATATTTAAAAAATTTCTTCAAAATAAAAACTTTTCAGATTTATCAAAACATTATTAAATGGCCATTAATTATAAAATATATATATATATATATATATAACACCAAAAAAATAAAGTAGCCGAATTTAAATGTCATGTATAAACATGTAAAAAAACAAATCACTATGTTCATAATCATTGAGATACATTTGTTTTTTGAAATATGATCCTCACACATATCAATCATCACAACCCAAAAAATATTTTTGGACACTCCCTAAGGCTAATGTTGTTTTCATAATCAATCAACACCAAATTAAGGGAACCAGTAGTTAAAATAATTTGATACTTTATTTATATAGTGTTATAATCATAAATCTAATATTCAGGTGTCAGAGTCCTAGAGATATTTACCAAATTACTTAACATCAACTTTGGATCACATGTGATTAAACCAATCAATCAATAAATTATGGGAAAATGAATCATTTCCAATAATTTTTTCAATCCTAGCTCAATTTCTAAAAAACAACTTTTCAACATGGATTTTTATTTCAACTCCATATCATAGTTTTTATTAAAATTTAAGTATTTTAAAATTATTATTATTTTAATCCAGTTTATTCAATAATCATAATCAATTCACATAATGAAATATATTATCAATTCAATATATTTCTTTCCTCAAAATAAACCATATAATTTCAATTCATATTAAAATATATCAATTTCCCAATTCCTCACCCCTTTTAAAATCAAACATAAAATCAAATAATTTTGAAATTATTAAATTGTATTTTGAAAAATTTAATTAGTCTACAAATATAGTGTTTCAATTGTTAGGGAAAATAATTATTGAATAACCAATTTTTAATCCCTTGGTCAAATCAATACCCATAACGAGAACAACAATGAGAATAGTGGAAAATGAGAACATGAAATAAATCCTAGAATCAAGATCTTTCAAAATTGATATTAGTATAATTTAAAATATAATGATTTATGAATCTATATGAATGATAGAATAAGAAATTAGAATAAACTACAATAGAGGAGATAGACTTCCTTGAAATAGATCAAACGATATCCCTGAATCTTTTATCCCCCAAGATATCTTCATGGTGGATTCAAACAAGCCTCTTGGGAGCCTCAAAAAACCAAGGAATTGTATTAGGGTAGAATTGGATTGTTTAGGGGTTGAAACCTAGGTCATGATATTTTTAATAAAAAATTTGGTGAATTGGTATCTGTGATTATCATTTGATGTATGGGATGTCTGGTTAGTATTAATTGGGTTCACTGACACTGTCAAAACTACTAAAATTTTGGATTGGATGTATTGTTTGGTTTCATGGTTAAATTACTCATTCACTAACCATGTGGAACCCTATATCTATAGGGTGAGTGGTTTTGAGGTGTGGAATCAATGTCTGGAAAACTCATGAGCCTTATTCCTATAGCTCAACCCTACAAGCTTTGTTTTTGGGACCACACTGCATGGCTTTCCCAAACAATGAACCAACCATGAATGAACCTATAATCTTCTATAATGGTCTCAAATATCACTCAAAACTACATGGTAGAATATATAAAATATTAATGATAAAAAAAACTGAGAAAAATTAATTGAAACAATGTAATTGGATGTTATATCATCACAAGATTAATCACATTTCTATACATAAGAATTTTATCAAGATGATTTCTTACCAATGAGATGAGTAAAATACTCATAGATCAGTTCCTTATGCTCTGAAGCCTAACGATAATATGAAACATGATACCATTTCACATTTACTGAAGGTACCATCATACCATGGGGTACCATTAAATAAAAATCAATAATCCTTAGTAGATGCTCATTCATGGATATATCATGTTCAACA
This sequence comes from Viscum album, assembly GCA_963277665.1. Lineage (NCBI taxonomy): Eukaryota > Viridiplantae > Streptophyta > Magnoliopsida > Santalales > Viscaceae > Viscum > Viscum album. Next base: position 1,347,444,185 of record OY728153.1, on the reverse strand, counting down.
AGACAATCATACCTGCTCAGGGCATGAGAAGGGTCATAAATATACTTCCTTTGATAAAATAAAAATACATAATTTAGATCAACATCAACACGGTGGTTGTTGAAAATAGTAATCCACATCCCCCACTAGATAATGAATTTCAAAAGGACCCACAATCCTCGGTTAAATCTTTCCCAGAATTCTATGATTTCAGAGACCCAATTTAGGGGAAGTGCTCAATAATACATTGTCACTAGTTTCAAATTATATTTTTTGTCAATGAAAATAAGCATTGGAATTATTCCATCAATGTTCTATCACTATTATTTGATGAACTAATGGAATCATCCTCTCCCTTCCTTACACCAATCTCAATCCATCCATGGAAGCATCACTAATTTTCAACCAATATAAATGGATATTTACATGGAGATCCATTAAAGGAATCAAAATGAGGCATTATGATATTGGAATGGTACCTATTATTTTATGAAAGTTAAACTAGAAAAAAATTGTCATCCCAATATCCACCAAGGTCCACAACAATGGTATACACCTTTTGCTCAAGGATATGTATCAGTCATTCTTTATGTCCATCATTATTTGAATGAAATTCCATAATCAAAGATACATGTGATCCCATTTCTCCCCCTAAGGTCTTTATGAGAATGGTATATTGAATGGGTATACTTATTAGATACTATATTAGAAAGAACCCCATGCAACTAGAAAATAAATTTTATGTAGAAACTTTCCTAATACTATGCCATTGTTGTATCTCTTTTTGGTTTAAATTGATCTACATTGGACAATAAATCCATCCCAAACCATGTATAATTATTACCTAAAGGGGTATTCACAAACCTAAATATTAAATTCATATAAATTTCATCTCACATCCATGTAGGTATATGAATGGGTTGAACAAACCCAGTTAGACTATGGGGATCAACATTGGCCTATTGGAAACTGTAAAAGTTGGAGTAAAATTCAGTACTGTCTCATATCTTACCAATGAACCATAATAGTATCTTCATAAAATATGACTATATTAATTTTCCAATGATTTACTATGAACATGTAATTTTAAAATCTCTAATAAATTTCTTTCTCATAATAAAAGTTACAAGATTCTAGTTATAGAAACAAATGTCAACCGCAAGAGAGAACTTCGACTCATAAATGGTCTATCAACCAAAAACAGATTAACCAATTGAAAATAATATATTATATAAATCCTTAACATGAATAAAATTTTAAATAAAAGAATAGTTTAACTAAATGTTCTCCAACACAACCTCAGTCACATCATCTTTGATTCCTAAATACAATTTATCAAAGAGAGCCACCACTCTTCTAATGATTCATTAATGTAATGGGATTGATGTTTCAAACTCATTGAATCAACAAAAACATTTACATTAATAGGGATATAGGTAATGTGGAAATAAATATAGTTTATGTACACTACCTAATGAATCTAGAGAAGGTTCACATAATTTTGTGAGATGATATAACTCTTGTTTTATGGTCAGACTTGGTGAAAAAACATTATCTATAAATGTAATGCCACCCAAATTTTAGATCATGAATAATATAAAACACATCAAGAAAATTCAATGGATAATTATAATCACATTTCCAAATATTTTTCAAAACATAGTCTATGTTATAAACATTCATAAGAAGGAATGCCAAACTAATGTCAAATATGTCACAAAATAACACATCAAACATCCTATCCTTTAAAAGATTCAGTACATGTGTAGAAGTTAAAATATGAATCAACTCATAAAAATAACTCTAAATAATTTAATCCCAAATGAACTTCACCCATTTTAAAAAGATATATTTAATTATAGAACAAAACATCTAGAAATATTAAATAAGCTACAGTAATATCTGTCTAAGCTTAAGATGAAACAAATCTCGAAAAATATCATGGTTGTTCCCATATCATAACAGCATTGACCTTGTAAGGATCATTTAAAATATAATTTTTTGAGAATATATTTCCCCTCAACATATCTTCCCAAATTGAAAAATTAATTTTTGAATGATTCATGTAAATTCAGTGATCTCATTTGATTTCTGTATTTTTATCGAGTGATGCATATGATCATCCATGGTTTTAGAGTAAACCATAATAACTTCCATGATGAATACTAAACACTAATCAAAGTACTCCTAGAATATCCTATTCATCATATCAATAAATACTACATGATATTTGGTAATAAAAAAGTCATAAAAAAGTACACATAATGGGGACCCCTACTCCGGAAGATAGTCTTATGAATGTCCTATGCATTCATTCATAACTGTTGAAAAATAGATTGAAAATAAAACATTGAGAAACACTTCACACCATTCAATTTCTAAATAAATTATAAATTCATTTCAAGAGATACTTAGTCTTTAATATAACACGATTGGGTTTTCAGTAATCATCACAGAGTTAAAATGTTCCATCATATATTTCGCAAAGAGGGGCAAAATCACCCAAGGAGACACACTCAATCATATAAAGTCTTTCTCTAGAAAATTAGGTAACATAGTTTTAAAATTTTTCAATATATAATATTCTATATGGAATGATCGAATAGACACTGGATTGGTTTTTTTCACCAAATAAAAGGATAACCACACCACTATTACTAATAGAAAACCATAGAAATCAGATAGAAATATGTTACAAAAGATGAAGACAACTAAAGGGATATCAATACCCATATACAATGACTTTAACTATATAAAACTACCCAAATATTAACCATAAAAACTATAGAAATATCGGTCCATATATACTTATCTTAGGGTATCATTTGACTTAAATAACATGACATACCACATATGGTGTATTAAATGCTATATAGTAACTATAATAGTAAACCGAAGACTTATGAATAATGAACCAATTAATCATTAATATTATGTCAAGAGATGTCACGCTAAGAACCAAAAAAATCTATGTAATATTAATATATGATAGAGGTAAAATAGAGAACGTACATCATATACCATTATCTATATTCATCTGATGGGGCATAAGAATATAAATCAAATTAGGCTAAATATCCATATGATGATTTAGAAATTAAAAAAAGGTATTCGATATGAATGAATGAGACACAACAGTAGCAAATAATATAATCCAAAATGATAAATATATAGTAGTGGTATTTTCTAATATATCTAGAACTATAGTATAATAATATGGAGACTATTCCATATTGTAAAGAATCATCATTTCAGATTCATATAGAAGGAACCCCTTAGTTTTAGTGTAATTTTATGTCACTATGGAAATATTGGGATATGATGATAATGTTCTACTATGTATGGTTGGAAGGATATGTTATAACATCAATAAGTGACCCCATATACCATATGAATTTCTATATCATTGGATCCTCATTACAAATTCATTATTAATTCCCATCCTTTACACATTTGAAAGAGGTAAATAATCCAATTTCAGGAACTGTAAGAGGCATTGATTATGTTTTTTGAATATAATTTCTATGAGAGTTACCATGATTGAAATTTCATCTAAACTAAGTTCATGAACTTATACTATGATAAAGAATAATTTGAATAAAACCTAATTTCATGTCTGTTCAATTTCAATAATCATTTATACATCTATAATTTCATCATAATAAGTGTGTTTAAAAAAAAGAATATTTAATGTCAGATTGAATAACCACTTGAAATATATATGATTTTCATTTATAATTTGAAACAACCACATGAAAAAATGACCATTATCAAAAAAATGGTTCCCATTCTATTTCATGGTCTTTTCACTATAATGGGGTATGAGAAACTCATTGGATTTTTCTAAGACCATATATTCTAGATAATATTAATGTGTGAAAAAGAATATATTTCTTCCACTCCAAGATAAATAAATTCCCTAATTTTTTTCATAAATTCCCAACATCTCTTGTTGGGTCGCTGAATCTTATGAGTACCCCACTCAACATTAATTATTTTGTAATTTCCATGAACTAAAAAAGTAGATCAATATTTTTTATCAAAACCTTATCATCTTTAGGGTCATTTGATTATTGTATGGGTGGTTGTTTCTACATAGAAAACACTTGATAATTTTATAAGCATATGATGTTTATTTAGATATTCCTAAATAAGAACTAATATTTTTACATATCATCTACCTTGGTGAGTTTACCCCACTATCTTAGCAAGATTTTGATCAACTAGAGGTTCTCATTATCATAGTTCATAAGTACTTCCTCCTATTAAATATTAGAATATCTCATTAGGGAAATCATTCAACATTAAAATAATAGGATACATTGAAACATAATGATGGATGAAAAAACCAAAAACTCACTCAATAGTTATAGGGATAAGAAATGACTGATGAAAATTGGGAAAAGACTAGAATCAGATCATATTATTCTTCCAGAAATTTTCAACAAAAACCAATGAAAACATTAGGCTAATTAAAACGAAGGGTGTAAAGAACTCACTTGAAAATAAATATTATTCCCCAAAAAAATCATCCGAATTTTCAACAAAAACAACCAATATACATGTTAACTTCAAAACAAGATGCACAGCTCATGTCAGATTCCACTTTTTCATAAAACAACCTGATTATTATGGTATATAGAAACATAATCCATTCATGATATAGCTTAAGATTAATTATTGATCCCCATGAGTTGAATTATATTAGATGAAATCATATCTAACATCTCATGGAAATGGTTTACCACAAAAACTGAGGAAGAGAAATGTTACATTATGGAATGTTAACAATCCTCAAGGAAAAAGTACAAGAATCAAATATGATAAATAAGAACCAAATTTCACATCATCAAAATACAGAAAATCATCAAAATAAATGATAAAAAACATATGTAACAGGTGGATAACATCTCAATTTGTCACCTCCATTACTCCATGTCTCACTAATCTATCACACCCACCACCTACAAGTGGATCTTTCTCTTTTCATGGACTTAGAAGAAGATAAACTAAAATCAAATGAAGGAAAATATATCATGTGAGATAAACCTCCAATAATGGTTTGACCATGTTCTTTATAATCAATTAAATAAAAATTAAACCATTAACTCATTTAAAATAAATCAAAAAAATGCATTGCATGGCATTTACATTAATTAAAAAAAATCTTTTAACTAAAAAAATGGATGATCTATCAAAATATGTTTAATTTAATAATATATATTTGAAATTTATAGAAAAGTGTTAGCATATATTAAAAAGTAAAATAATAAATTACATGTATAATCAATTTAGAAAAATGAAGCTCTATAGTCATGATCCTTAATTTATGTCAGTATCCTTCTATATGATCCTCACACATCTTCATCGTCATCATTGATCAAGATATGAGGGAACACTCTATAAGGATTAATCCATTAGGATAATTGACTGACACCCAATTAGGGGAGCCATAAGGTGAAATCATACCTTACATGTTTTAGTTGGATTATTCATCATTATTCCATTTTTTGGTAGTCAATGTCCTCATGTGTTTGTCTGAATTACCTTCTAACTACTTAGGCTCACATGCTGTTTAATATATTAATTAATAAGTCATTAGAAAATCAATCATTTCAAATTATTTCATCTTTTATAGTTCAATATCCCAATTTATTTTTTAACATGCCTTTTCATTTAGAAATCAAATCATATTTCTTCAGGAAAATTAATAAAATTTAATTTATCCATTTGAATCCAATTTTATCAAGATAAAACATAAATTAATTACATAAAATCAATTTCAAATTCAATCCATCATTTTTCGGAAAATAATACAAAAAAATAATTTCCATTGAAAATGGGTTTCTTCACTATTCCCTACCCCTATTTATATCGAATAACAAATCATATAGAATTGATGTTTTTAAAATAATTAAAATCTAATTTCTTATCAATCTAGAAATATACGGTTTTAATTTTAAGGTAAGGAATTATGAAACTACATATCATTTATCATGTTATGAAATAAACACATTACAAGTGAACACCAAAGAGAAAAATGTTGAATTAGATCCCAATATTAAAACTACAATCAATCTCAATAAACAATTTGATTATATATATAAAAAACATGATTATTCATTACACTCTAAGAATGAGTGTAGATGGAATTTTGAGAAACTATTTTATGGGATATTTACAAGCCAAAAATTCATCAAATGAGATTATCGACGACTTCAATCTACTAGGAGAAGAGTTTAGAGGTGTCAAAATCACCTATTTAGAGGCACAAAATACCAAGGATTCATACTAGGATCAAATAGGGTTATATATGGGTTTAAAACCAAGACCTCATGAATTTTTATAAAATTATCATGGGATAGAAAATCACTCAAATGGGATTATATATTTGAAACATAGTTATTTGTAATCATGTTATGTAACTATGTGGCCAAACTATGCACCATTACTATACTTTTGGATGGGGTTTATGGTTTATTCGCATAGTTATACTAATTTTGTGCTATCCATATAGAAACCTCTGCCTATATGGTGAATAGTTTCGATGGGTAGATGTACGGTTTAGAAAAACAGAGCACCCGTTCATAGTGGATCAATGATGTTCAGATGGGTTTTTGAGTCAAACTATATAGTTTCCCCTAATAGTTTACCCATCATTCACAACCACAAAATTACCAAAATATAAAATAAAATTTTAACAAGAAATCACTATAGACAATACCCAAAAAAATGTACGATGAAAATAATGGTGGAAACCTACATAAAAGAATGTAATTGGATGTGAAACATTCATCAATCTATGATTTCATGATCAATAGGTGTTTTCTAAGCCATCCATATAACATGATATCAAATTAATCCATGTAATTTCCACCAAATCTAGTTTTTAATCCCAAATTTCCTTCACTTTGGTAATATAAACCTATTGTTCTGGTGATTTATTCCTAAAAACAGGTGCCAATTATTATAAATTGTTTTATGTAATAATCTTACTTCATTATTCCCTATGTATTATGACTCCAATATTTTCTCTAACTATAGTAACACAATATGTTTTTTTTGAATCCATGGACTCTCATATAATTGAATGGAGACTATAGAGGGTTTTAAAGTGCACTTCACATAATAAATGAATCCATAACCAAAGTGAAAAGATTTGAATCACCCTCCAGAAAATATTAGAAATCCCTAGATCATGAATTATAATTACATGAGATACATATATAACTATATTACATATAAAATGTCTTAGTGATACCTGATCTTAAATATTAACATCTAATAATAATCATAAATACTAAAAAAATTTATATAAAAATTGAAGGGTCCGGTATGAATCTTGTATTGAAATTCGGATGCTCGATCAATATCAAACTAGGAAGGCCATTTATGATTTTTAAATTTTAAATATAGGTATATAGTTAGAAATATGACAACCCTTTACATATGAAAAATTTAATCAATTATAAAATTAGAGTGTTATTGACTTCGTATTTAGTTGTAAAGTCGTGACATATTCCTAGAATATATATATTTTATATTAATAGTTGTTAGAGATTTTAATAGAGAATATTTATGATTTGATAAAACTATAAATCAATCATTTGATGTATCATGGTGAATTTTGAGAGTTTACAATAATAACACAATAACAAAAAAAATTCATTTCATACAGAAAATCATCATCTCAATTTTTAAACAAATCGTTTGGAATTTGATTGATAGAGATTGTTTCCATCACAATAAAACTTGTATTTTTTTATGTTGGTCCTAGAGATTTCAAAATATAATATGTTCCAACACCCAAAATCAACAATAATGGAAATTCCAAAATTAAAAGGCATGGTATGTAAATAATATAAAAATTGGGGAGACTTTAAAAATAAAAATTCTAAACTATATTTTTTATAAAAGGTGAGGGTATTTAGGTATTTCATTACTATCTTGTGATATTTTTTTATCATTTATGGACATTAGGAAGCTAAATGAGGTCGAGATTAATGATATATCTGATTACATCCCTTACTATTTGATTCTAGGGAAATACATTAAATGATATTTTATTTCTAATAAGTCTTTTAGATTATGATAGATGAAAGGTGACTGAGGCTGTAAAATTAAAAAGATCAGGTGGCTTGTGTCTCTTCAATTCCCAAAAAAGGTAAGATAATATAAGGAAATTGTGACCCCAATTTAATCAATAGCTGCATGAAAAATATAATTTTCTTCTGAATGTCATGAAATTTCACTCAAATAGAATTTTTAAAATAAAACATAATAAGGGGATACCCCATGATCACCAAAGAAAACCATCCACTTGTTTATTTATTACTACCTCTACTAAGAAGATGAGAAACTTGTCAGAAAATTAATGTCCCACTTGATTAAGAACTACATTAGGGTTCCATCATTATAATCTATGTGATATTTACCTTTTTGATGAAGAATATTCTTTTGAAATGGATTCACCTTTCATAATTCATGGATGGTCTTAGAGGGGACAATGAATATGAGGACATGGTTGAATCCCAATTATAGATTCTATTATAAAAAAAACTACATGTGGTCAAAATAAATTTTTAAAAATTTACCTAGAATAATATGAACATTAATATAACCCTAAGCCTTATAAGGATTAATGCAATGCAATTATATTATTACTACAATATATAGAAAAACATTTATTTTAATAACCTCAAGATTGGGAAATCCATCTCTACTTTATGTGGGTGAAAAACCACCCCTACATTTTGACCAAGAAAGGGATTCTTCATCATATCCATCTTAGAAATAGAAACATGTTAGTAATTGATGTACCAATGATTGTATATAAGGTATATTGAAATAACTCTACATCATCTCATACTATGTCTCAATAATAGATTACATTAATCTTCCCAAGAAACAGAATAATTCAGTTAAAAAATCATTAGTTTGAGACTATGGGTGATGTTACTGATATATATCTCATATAGATGGGATCTGATGAATGTTCCATGGTCATTTCATTCCTGAAATATAACTTGGAATCTACTAAATAGGGGCATATTTATCCTTATATTTTATTTACTAGGCTCAATGATTTTTACATTCACCAAGATATATTATACAGAGGATCTAGAAAAATCCTCTTTTTTCTGAACCCACCACCATTTCGGATAAAATGACACTAACATGTCTCTTTACCATAATAATATCAAGGGGTGTTATGAGAGAAACCTATAGCTGCTTGGTAGGATCAAATTGGGGATCCTAATTAATTGCATATTTTTTTAATTAGATTTTTTGGTGTAATTCTAGGACATGAATTTAAATGGCTTGTTTATATTTTTTAGGATACACATGAACACATAAATTCCTACTTTATATCATTAACACATTATGTATTCTATTAATGAGATGGTATGTGTACTCTATTGTGATAACACCCAATAAAAATCATTGGAGTACTTTCATGATGATTTAAACCATTATAAATGGAAGGGATGTATCAATGGGAAAATAATGTTATAAATATTACTACCCCTAATGGACTGGATTTTTTCCCAATAAATCCATGTATAAAAATGATAGTTGGTTTTTTTCTTCCCATCAATATAATTAAGGTGAGTAATCTTGAATTTGGAAGTCATAGGGTCATGTTATCCATTAAAAATGATTCTTTGATTACCTTCCTATCCATTAATTGATTAGTTGATGATTCCATTAAGAAACATCCATCCACTATGGTAGAGATTCTAATTCAATTTATACAAATCAATACTGGCACTATGTCTTGACCTATGAATGCCTGCCTAAAAGACGTTTGATCAATGATGCCATGGTGACTGGGTTATAAAAGGAATAGGAAGAGGAAGTTGATTTAACCAATCAATCACGATAACTATGCATTGTCTATGAGTAGCACTTAACATCACATGGTTGGTTCTTATGTTAGATAACTCTCTAAAATAACCAAGAAACATGAAAATCCACCAAAAAATTGAGCACAAATAGGTGGGTGGTTTAATCAACCGTAGTATGTAATTATATATATTGTGGATAATTTTGGGAGTTTTTATTATAAATTCTTGTTTCTGTCCATTCACTCACATTCCAAAAATCCTTTTATCTTGTATATTTGTAGGCCTTACTGTGAATTTTATTGACTCTCATCCACCTATGAAAAAATAATTTATTTTGACGATTTATTGAATCAAAGGTTAGGTTTGTTGATTTTGTTGTTGTTAAATCCTTAATTATCTCTCTTGTGATATAGTTATCATACTCAAATTCTCAAAATGTAAAAATGGATTCATGAAATTATGAATATGAATTTGTGAACCCTATTAATACTATTTATAATTTTAAGGTTTTCATTCAATCATGTGACATTTTACCAGATATTTTTAAAATATAACGAGATGACATGAGTAGGTATGTTACATCAAAATATAAAATGGATTATAGAATTTCTTTTATTTTTTAGATTGATTTAGATTTATTTAGGATTAATATTGATTTATTGGTTTAAATTATAAATTTATAAAAAAAATTATTCTTATAATTAATGTATTTAATTGATAAATATGGGGTTGTCTAACCATTAATGGTATGAATAAAAACCATATATTTTTTATTTAGTGGGTTTAATAGTCCTTGTATTTAAAATAAGAACATTTCAAATATTTATTTGTTAATTTTGAAATTAAATGAGGGGTTTTAGAGGGAATGTTTTTTAAATTATAGTTGAATGGTTTATATATATATTTTGAGTTTTCATGTAAAATATATATTAAATAATTAACATTGAGAATACATTTGATCAATTTTTGTGATTTTATCTTCTATTTGTTTGATTATTTCCTCCATGTGTGTATATGAGATAAAAATAGATTTAGTGGGAACCAATTTTTGAATCTTCTTTGATTCATTTAATTGTATATCTATATTATATGGTGTGAATTGATGTGATAATGTTTTGGGATAACTATATCTAAACGTAATCACTCTCAATGATGTTTGTATTGGACATATGAACATATATTTACACATTATGAAACAATTATTATAATGTAAATATAAAAAATACTAATTTATATTAGTTTTTCATAAGGATTTTTTACATAGGTATTTTTTTGGGATATAGTGAGGTTTACTCCAATTATGGTAAAATCCATTTTCATTCATACATTAAAAAAATAGTGTCAAAAAATTTGTTTTTAAATTGTTCTAATATTGTGATATGATTAAATATTTTTTTGGTTTATATTTTGAAATTATAAACAAAATACTAGTTTTCTTCCCACTATGTCAATATAAATAAATTAATTTTGAAACAAAGCTTATTGATTTTTCAATGATTATTTACTTTAGATTATGAAATTACTCATGAATTAAAGTGGATTAGATTGTTAGGAAAATACACTAATTAATATAGTCACCTATATATGATAAATTCACAAGAGATATATTATTTTTAGATTTGATTTGCATAAAGATAAAATGATTTTCTTCATCAAGGATGACTCATAGTCCCATGTTGGAGTTATTACGGACAGGGTTTTGACTCATGGTTTGACTAATTTATTATTTATTTAAAGGTATGTGCCTTTTAAATTTATATCTATATTATATTTTGTCATTTTTTGGAACAATTTTGTTTTATGTAATTAATATTATTGTAAATAATTTATCTTAAATAATATTTATATGATTTTGGTAAGTCATTATTTTATTCTAGGGATCGAATCATTCTATAGAGTTTACCTTATTCATAATCACTTATTGATTTCCTTTAATGATCATGGTATTTTCATAAGTCCATGTCCCTTCCAATATGAGCTCTAAATAATGGAGATCTCATGTCAATGTCATATTGTTATAACATTGAAGACATTTTCCATAAGGATTGGTGAGGAAGTATCATAATCATAATGAAAATTTTATTATTCAAAGTGTCCACATCATGGTATTTAAATATTATTGTTAAGAATCCATTTTACAATGAAGTTAAATGAAGGTTCTTCCTGGTTAATAAGTAATATGATAAATCTATAAAAATCAGAACATTTTTTGAAATAATTGCTGAATTTCCACTAGAGAAACATACCTAAACATTCAAGAAGACACAAAAATATTAACTTATAAGAATGTGATAAATGCATCCAAGTCAACATTTTTGTGATATCTATAATCATATGAAATTAATGGGGGATGTCAATCATGATGTGTGATTTTTTTTGTTTTTTATTCTAGGTCCTCAAATTCCACTCTCCAATCTATCCTGAAACCAATACAAAAATTCAAATATAATTACAATCTCCCTCCCAAGCATCAAATAAGACATTTCATTATTGTGACCCAACCGATGAAATCGAGTCCCCACCTTTGTTATAGGTATTAAAAGTGTGCCATCCTATCCCACATTCAATTATCCCAGGGATAGTGAATATAACTAAAAATGGATGATAAATATATATATATTAAGACATACTCTATACAACATGAACCAACCATAAAACAACTTTAATCCAATCTGAATAACCAAACATGATATACATATCAAACATAAATACAAATATGCTCAATACAACTGATAAAAATTTATATGGAATAAAATAAATGATATAGAATATAAAGAGGAAAAAATAAAATGCCTAATTCTCTTTAAAAAAGATCAATCTTGAGGGAATGTGAAAAAGAAACACTATGTGATGTGAAATATAATTTGATCACTACCATAAATGGATCCCACTAGTCTCGTACTATTTTCTATATCAACAACCTCCATACACATTGAGATCTCCACCAACATGTCTGTCATCAGAAAAGACACAATACATGTGGAAATAAGGGATTTATAGTAGTGAATAATAATATACCTAGTAAGACTAACTAAAATCAAAATGAAACCATAATTTAGTTTAGTGTGTAAGGATGTACCGAATTATATAGTCTCCCAACTCATGATAAGGGGTAAATAATAGATAGGGTAGAATATATAGGTTCACTTACCCTTGAACCCCCCCAACTAAAACTCAATAGTAGGAAACTATTTTCAAATTATTACACTAATTATTTGGGATGAAGAATCATTAAATATTCCACATTCCTCTATATACAAATTCACCTCCTTTCTCACATGTAACATAGAATTTTATCATAATCTGGTAAACCTAAAGGGACTGTTACCAAAATGAACACCTCACATATTGGGGATCTTGTTATGAAGATTCCATTCTGATGATGGAAATAATCATACAATAATACATTTCATATTCACCTATATCATTACTCTCCTAATAAATTGGTTGAAAACATATAAAAATAAGCAAATCCTTTTTTCTAGAATAACATGCCAAGCCATAAGATCTTACCTTAGAATCCCTCTCTCAAAATCTGGACCCCACTAACTAAATGGTGTGCAGAAACAAACCTCAAGATGGATATACTACACAATCCTATGGGTGACGGGCACCTCATTCCATTGTGGAATAAATAATCTATCCTATAAGTGAGAAAGTGTTCCCCTAAACCATGGATGGACCAAAATAAAATCTTACCACAGAAAAAATACAATCATGGGACAAAAAATCCTTAGAATATACCCCATTTTAATCATCTTTTCTCCAAAAGAGTGTCATACCAAAGGAAAAAACATATATAACCATGTCCACCAAATATATCTAATGACATGAACAATCCATGTAACTAAAATCCCATAACAACCATTCTAACAATATATAATTGTATCATACGACAAATATCACACTGGAGGGTACTATATTCTCCCATAAAATGTTATCATTCAACAAAAGAGGGAGATATAAGAAAAACATATACTAGATAGGAGAACTAAAATAACATATCTATGGGGGAGTAATTACTTCATTTAAATAATGGATAAGTCACTCAATGAGAATAACATGACACAAAATGGTGTACCTAATATCAATACAACACCATGTGCTATCATAGTATTCATAACTAAGGGTCTGATGAATCGAATACTACAAATAATCTGTAATTTCATTACTCCATCTATCATAGTATCACATATAGTGACCCAATTTTGAGAGGGTATCCATTATTGTAACACCCCAAGATTTCATAGTGTGTTAGTTCTTCAAAATAATTCAATAACTTTCACTACATGCAACACCAAGTTCAAGCACACCATGACTTACCAAACAAGCCGTTCAAAAGAGGTTATGAATAGTATTAGATAAATTTTAATGTTTATATAATCCTTATAATTTTAGAATCCATATTATGAGTTTCTTAGATATAATGCAAGAACAAATTCATTTTCAGTATTATCAAATTTAATAGTGAACCCTTTTTAAATACAATATTTTAAACTTTTTGACTAAATGGGGACATCAAAAATTTAAAATGAAACATCCCAAGCTTCCACGGCACACTTTCTTTGAATAATACAGTAGCGTGTGTTGTACGCAACCTTGAGTTTTAACACACACCACAACCAATCAAACTAGCCGTTATGAATAGTAATACCTACTTTTTGAAATTATATATATTTTATATTTTAAAATGGAGTTCATTTTTGGTTTCGGAATATCGAATTTAGCCTAAGGTGAAATTTTGGTACATTTCGGATAACTTTCATATTTTGATGAATAGTGAAAATTACTAAATTTTAATTAAAAACAACTTTTTTAATCAAAATAATTAATAGTGATAAATTATGAATTTGAGTGGTTTTAAAGTATATTTAGAATATATTTTTACAATTTAATATAATGTTGGTCATTAGACAAAATTTTACAATTAAACCGAACATAAACAAGTGTCAATCTTTTGATAGTTATTATCTCTTAAAAACAAGCTTTTTGTTTTGACAGCGGGAATTAATTTTAAATTAATTTCTGCCACTTCTGTGTTTTGAATTTAGAAAAATGGATTCCATATTTGGAATCAGGATGTTCAAATTGTGTAAATAGGTAACTTTTATTTTTAGACATTTTGAATAATTACTGCGGTAAATATTTTATTTACCATGGTTAAAGGGTAAATCCGGTAAATAAGGGTTAAAAAATAATATTATAATAATACAAAATTACCCTAAAACGTGTCCTAACCTTATTGGTGGACACATACCCGACCATGGTCATCCTTGGGTAAATTTGGGGACCCCTTGGAGCCACTTGTATGTGGTAGGGACACATTATATTAATAAAGTTAAAATAAAAATAAAAATCGCATAAGCTTACATCTTTTATAAGAACAATTTTTACATAGGGTTATACATGTTGGATTTTCGATTATAAATATTCATTAGAAAGATAAAAAGATTTCCTACATAATGATGTTTTATTTATAATTTTTAGACATTAAATAATTTATTTTATTTATGACACAATGATGATGCAGTAATTACTAAAATAGTAAAAAATTAAAATAATTGATATTATAAATACCCAAATAAATATAATATGAAACTTTTAATGAATTAAACTAATTTTCAAGGATAATATGATATATTAGGATTGATTTAATTGACTTTTTTCGAAGTAATCAATCTGTTATGAGTTTCACAAAACTCAACTATTGAATAGTGTCAAAATTGACATAAAAGAGTTCTTAAAACAAATATTATATTATTAATTGATATTAAATTCCTAAAAATATAAGGTTCGGCCAAGAGACTTATATTATAATAGTTTAATCATTAATGGACCACTTGGGGGTCGCTTGGATGTATATAGTAAGTTTATTAACCATATTATATAAAAATACAAAGAGACATTGTAAAAGTGAAACTAATTAACTTAGAGTTAATACTTAAAGATAAGGTTAATATAAGTACCCAAACCTGTCTAAATTCTATTGGATGAGTTGTTTTCGACCTATCCCTACCTCATCCTTTGAATAGTCAACTTTGGAGCCTTTGGAAACCGAATATGAATTTATTATAAATTAATATTTCTAGCTTTTCCAAAGGTGCCCCTAACCCCTCTTATAAAAGGGCACTCCTCCTTCTCTTTTCCTCACACCTCTCAAGCCACTTGGCTCGTCCAAACTCTGCCCAACTAAGCTCCCCACATCCCTCTCCTCCTCCTTGAAGCTTCCCCTTAGGCAGAAAGCATTTCAAGAAGTCCTTTGGTTCCAACCAAAGTGAGTTACCTAAATTAAAGGTAACAATTTCTCTTAAAGTATTTTCATTTATTTTGCTTCTCCAACCCCCAAAATCTTTTTATTTCCTTTCTTTTGTAACAACACCAGTATCCTAAATATACTAGGATGTTGTTATAAGAAGGATTCAAACTACACATACACACAACTCCATCTAATGGATGATGAACATAATGTTTCTGTGGATGGCAAACTAACGCCTCACGAAACGATGATTGTTCAAATCCATCTTACCACCTCTCATGGTGGCCATTATGATGGCACTGTAATTAAATATGATATTAATGATATATATTTTATATATAAGCTTCTGTAATTCCATTTTATTTCATTCCATTATTCGTTTCATGTTGTATATACATACGATAATTTCATTTGAGGAAGTGCGGACTACCGCCCCCTTAAAATGATATGACTCGTTCATACCACACATGGAACGTATAAAGGATGGTGTTAATGAACTTAAGTAACATATATAAAATATTATATTATACTGGAATAGTAATATACCTATGTATCATTTGGATTTGATTCTTTTAAAATAAAAATTAAATGGAAGTAGCGTTCGTGCGTACGTACGGACTACCGTCTCCACGAACGCGATAAGATTCGTTCTCCATCATATCCATTCAAGTATTATTCTCATTTTAGGGTTAAAAATAAAGTTAATATCATTCTGATTATGAATAAGATATAATCTATCCATTACAAACATGTCTTACATAACCAAACATTTAAGAAGAACGAATCGATTATCACCGAAACAACGATAATACTAAGATATTATTAATAAAGCAATGTTAAAAGATCATATATGATATCATATTAATGTATATGATTCTTGTACAATTTAATAAAAATTATTTCACCATTATACAGGAGGTTAACCTACCCCAACCAAGAAAAAGTTCAAGGTAAGGGTTATTTCACAATCTCTTCATTATCCGAGGTTGTATATATGTAATAATCTACTGGGATCTCTTTATCATCCACATCCATGTTTTCTTAAAAATGTATTTCAAAACTTTTTTACTATTTACAAGAATATGGGTTAAAGTCATTTATACCTTTTTTTGACTTTTTATAAGAGGTTTATAAAGGAATCCTTCCGTCATTTTCAAAACAATGTCCTTTTTAACCTTTTCGACAGAATTGAGGTAAGAATGTTTTTTTTACTTATACGGCGGGTGCGGTTATTTTCCGCCATTATAAAATCGTCGAAGCTTTCCATACAAGCTAATAAGAATATTTTCAAAGAAAATGTTTTATTTTATATGGATCTTAAATGATTTCAAAATAAAAGTAGATACTTCTTTAAAAAGAATTTTGATTTCATCTATGTCAACATCCTTTGATGGATTTTAAGATTATTTGAAGTTGATTTATTATGATACAAAACTTCTATATTGTATTGAAGGTTTTGTGATATGTTTGACTGTGGAGGTGCTATTTTTATACCATTCATAGTTTATGGTGAAATTATTGACATTTCGTATGCTAGTTTTAATACGAATGTTTATGTTATGTTTAAACCTTTTCATATGGGAATGCATTGGACTTAATAAGTGACGGGTGGAGCCCGCTATAGCTCCTCGATGCATCGGTAGGTCTCATGAGACAAACTAGTGTCTTGGCACAAGGCCTTGACAAAATCTTATTTGTAGTCTTGGCACGAGGCCTTGGCTATGTGGTTATGATAGTCTGGCATTATGCATTCCAACATTATGAAAGTGGTTATTGATTTTTTCATGTGATTGTTCATTTAGTAGAATATCCTTGTGAATAAGTAAATGGCATTATTTCATTTTATTTATGCCATACCATGTTGAAAGTTCGTATTTAAAAGGCTTTTGTTTTAGTTATACATTGCCTTAAATGTTTATTCTTATTTATGAAAGTTTCCACTTTATTGTTATCCTTACTGGGCATTTGAGCTCACCCCTTTTCTATGTTTTATTTTTCCCAGGTAGTGAAGAAGTAAATTATGATTGACTTGCAGGGATATTATGAGGGGTTTATAGTGTGGATTATGGAGACGATTTGTTGTTATAGTAGTTTTTCGTTTAATGATGTAATGTAAAACTTATGAATATATCTAGTGTTTCCAAGGCTACTAAACCAATCGGTCTTTCGGGATTTTATCTTTCTTGTGATCATGCCAATGTTATGTAATAATGCACCGACTCTGGGTAACTGGGGTCGGGGCGTTACAGTTGGTATCAAAGGAAGTTTAGTACAAACCTTGGAAGCTAGATTTAGATAAACTCTGATTAGAGCACGTAGACTTAAGATGAACTTTGAGGATTAGTATAGAAGAACTTCCTAGAATTTTGGTATTGTAGAGATTTTGTGAGTTTTCCGAGAAATACATCCCTGTCTGGATACGAGCAGGTAGAGGCGGCTCTGGCACAGATGTACCTAGGGGTAAAACCCGAAAACACCGCTTTGAGCTAGACTCGAACGGGAACTGGTGCACGACAACGGGCCTTGCTGCACTCTTGGTTACGACACTCCCGGGGGATATGTTTAGGATAACTCTAATTTTCTTTACAAATCATTATGAAGGGTTTATGAGTATATACATCCTCAAAGAATACGTTTTTATGATTATGGATTATATCCATAAATAGTTCAATTTATGTTAAGTGTTTTATAAGTATGAGATTATGTATTTTGATTCATAAACTGATCTAGTTTATGCCATTGTTTAGAAATGGCGCCCAGTAGAAGGAATGAGAACTCCGAAAATGGACATGATCCAAAGAGAAGGAAGGATCATATCTTTCATGGTCTTAAGCTAGAATTTATAAGAGAAATAGTCTCCCATGTATTATCATCATATGAAGAAATAATATCATGTATTGATAAGATAAGTAAAGAGATTACTGAGTCCTATGGCTTTGAAGGGAAGCAAGAGAAGAAAAGGATAGAAGAGAGAAAGATGGATAAAGGGAAGAGGGAAAAGAAGAATTTTCCCATATGTGGTAACTGTGGAAAGAAACACCCTGGAACTTGCCTGAAAGGAATGGGAGTTTGTTATAAGTGTGGAGGAAAAGGGCACAAAGTACATGACTGCAAGGGTAAGAAAATGGTTTCAAATGTACAATGCTTCATTTGCAAGGAGTTTGGACACTACGCGAACCTATGTCCCAGTCATCAGACTATGCCACAAATGATGCTATTGGATAATAATCAAGTTATGATACTACCACAGATGAAGAAGAATGATTAGAGTTCTTATGTTGATTATGTCAATTGAGTGTTGTATCAACAATGTACTTGTTATAATAATTATGGAGTATATAAGGATTGTACTGCAGTACTATTTCATTAAGGACTTGAGATGGTGTGGAACAAAGAAAAGTGACTCAGTAGCAGGTTAAATGTTTGGAAAATATATGGTTGAGAGAAAGATAAACCATAATATGGTTCAGATACCGAGGTGGTGATTTTAGAATAATACATGATTGATTTGGATAAATTATATTGGATATTATTGACTACCTTGAAGCTGATTAATGATTTGTATATTCCATCATTGTTGGGGTTTAAAACATTTTTGGATTAATGAAGTATATCTAGCATTCTATATGGAATAAAGGAACATGAATGTAATCGATAAGGAATACGGTAATACATGATGAAGGTATTCATATGCTATTACGGGGTAAAAAGGATCTATATTATGTTTACCTTCCTTATAAATGTTGGACTGTGAGTTTGGATAGAAGTATTTTGGATAGTTCTAGTTTGGATTATTTTGGATTTCCATAAAAGGACAACCCGGAGGTCGGGCGGCAACCCGTCGCGTCCGGCAAGGCTGCGAGACTTGAACCCGCAACCGAAGGGCGACAAGGGTGTATCACCTACCACTGGACCATGAGATGTCCTGGATTAAATAATGTAGTTTTTATTAAAAGATCATGTAGATGAATTATAAATTCGTTTATTTTGGAACCCTATACGAATAGTGTAAATAGAATTTTTTTTACATTCTATTATCTTTTAGAGTGAAAGATGAGTTTGTGGTAGAAATTTATTAATGGATAAAACTCTAATTATAAAGTAAGTATATCTCCTTATGATCTTAGCCAATCTCATAAATAAATTCCTCAATATTAAAAAAAGAAACTTTGAACAAAAATGTTTTCCTAGATGGTACCTTAAATCATCACTAATTTATGGCTTTGGGATTGTTGGCCTTTTTATAGCCATGTTCTCTACCACTCTCCATCAGATAATTGATGGTTATATTTTTCTTCCATATCCATATTTTCCTACATGGAACCCTAGTATGTGTTATTTTCGGTAATCTTCATACTTTCGACTCTTTATTTTAAATAGAGGCCTCATTAATTCATTTTTCGATGTGGGATTTCAACTAGGATATTTTGAAACGTCAAAAATGTATTATCCTAATACCCTATGTTTTGTTGAACCGATGGTATTTCAATTCATCATAGATTGATGAATTTAAGGAACTCAATTTTATACTTGTTTGTGATTGATGACCTCAATCACTCCCTATAAATATTTACGTTTTTCCTCCAATTATATGTCTCAAATTGCCACCAATGTTCTCCTAATCGAGATCATAATTTGGTGGTGACACTTTCATTTCTCTTTTCCTAATATTAAGACTAAATTTTAGTAACCCAATTTCCGATGTGGGGTTTCCCACAAATATATTATCTATTTTCAACCTTTTATTTTCGAAGAATAATTTCAAATTGCGAGGACGCAATTTATTGAAGGAGGGGAGAATGTAACACCCCAAGATTTCATAGTGTGTTAGTTCTTCAAAATAATTCAATAACTTTCACTACATGCAACACCAAGTTCAAGCACACCATGACTTACCAAACAAGCCGTTCAAAAGAGGTTATGAATAGTATTAGATAAATTTTAATGTTTATATAATCCTTATAATTTTAGAATCCATATTATGAGTTTCTTAGATATAATGCAAGAACAAATTCATTTTCAGTATTATCAAATTTAATAGTGAACCCTTTTTAAATACAATATTTTAAACTTTTTGACTAAATGGGGACATCAACAATTTAAAATGAAACATCCCAAGCTTCCACGGCACACTTTTTTTGAATAATACAGTAGCGTGTGTTGTACGCAACCTTGAGTTTTAACACACACCACAACCAATCAAACTAGCCGTTATGAATAGTAATACCTACTTTTTGAAATTATATATATTTTATATTTTAAAATGGACTTCATTTTTGGTTTCGGAATATCGAATTTAGCCTAAGGTGAAATTTTGGTACATTTCGGATAACATTCATATTTTGATGAATAGTGAAAATTACTAAATTTTAATTAAAAACAACTTTTTTAATCAAAATAATTAATAGTGATAAATTATGAATTTGAGTGGTTTTAAAGTATATTTAGAATATATTTTTACAATTTAATATAATGTTGGTCATTAGACAAAATTTTACAATTAAACCGAACATAAACAAGTGTCAATCTTTTGATAGTTATTATCTCTTAAAAACACGCTTTTTGTTTTGACAGCGGGAATTAATTTTAAATTAATTTCTGCCACTTCTGTGTTTTGAATTTAGAAAAATGGATTCCATATTTGGAATCAGGATGTTCAAATTGTGTAAATAGGTAACTTTTATTTTTAGACATTTTGAATAATTACTGCGGTAAATATTTTATTTACCATGGTTAAAGGGTAAATCCGGTAAATAAGGGTTAAAAAATAATATTATAATAATACAAAATTACCCTAAAACGTGTCCTAACCTTATTGGTGGACACATACCCGACCATGGGCATCCTTGGGTCAATTTGGGGACCCCTTGGAGCCACTTTTATGTGGTAGGGACACATTATATTAATAAAGTTAAAATAAAAATAAAAATGGCATAAGCTTACATCTTTTATAAGAACAATTTTTACATAGGGTTATACATGTTGGATTTTCAGTTATAAATATTCATTAGAAAGATAAAAAGATTTCCTACATAATGATGTTTTATTTATAATTTTTAGACATTAAATAATTTATTTTATTTATGACACAATGATGATGCAGTAATTACTAAAATAGTAAAAAATTAAAATAATTGATATTATAAATACCCTAATAAATATAATATAAAACTTTTAATGAATTAAACTAATTTTCTAGGATAATATGATATATTAGGATTGATTTAATTGACTTTTTTCGAAGTAATCAATCTGTTATGAGTTTCACAAAAATCAACTATTGAATAGTGTCAAAATTGACATAAAAGAGTTCTTAAAACAAATATTATATTATTAATTGATATTAAATTCCTAAAAATCTAAGGTTCAGCCAAGAGTCTTATATTATAATAGGTTAATCATTAATGGACCACTTGGGGGTCGCTTGGATGTATATAGTAAGTTTATTAACCATATTATATAAAAATACAAATAGACATTGTAAAAGTGAAACTAATTAACTTAGAGTTAATACTTAAAGATAAGGTTAATATAAGTACCCAAACCTGTCTAAATTCTATTGGATGAGTTGTTTTCGACTTATCCCTACCTCATCCTTTGAATAGTCAACTTTGGAGCCTTTGGAAACCGAATATGAATTTATTATAAATTAATATTTCTAGATTTTCCAAAGGTGCCCCTCACCCCTCTTATAAAAGGGCACTCCTCCTTCTCTTTTCCTCACACCTCTCAAGCCACTTGGCTCGTCCAAACTCCTCCCAACTAAGCTCCCCACATCCATCTCCTCCTCCTTGAAGCTTCCCCTTAGGCAGAAAGCATTTCAAGATGTCCTTTGGTTCCAACCAAAGTGAGTTACCTAAATTAAAGGTAACAATTTCTCTTAAAGTATTTTCATTTATTTTGCTTCTCCAACCCCCAAAATCTTTTTATTTCCTTTCTTTTGTAACAACACCAGTATCCTAAATATACTAGGATGTTGTTATAAGAAGGATTCAAACTACACATACACACAACTCCATCTAATGGATGATGAACATAATGTTTCTGTGGTTGGCAAACTAACGCCTCACGAAACGATGATTGTTCAAATACATCTTACCACCTCTCATGGTGGCCATTATGATGGAACTGTAATTAAATATGATATTAATGATATATATTTTATATATAAGCTTCTGTAATTCCATTTTATTTCATTCCATTATTCGTTTCATGTTGTATATACATACGATAATTTCATTTGAGGAAGTGCGGACTACCGCCCCCTTAAAATGATATGACTCGTTCATACCACACATGGAACGTATAAAGGATGGTGTTAATGAACTTAAGTAACATATATAAAATATTATATTATACTGGAATAGTAATATACCTATGTATCATTTGGATTTGATTCTTTTAAAATAAAAATTAAATGGAAGTAGCGTTCGTGCGTACGTACGGACTACCGTCTCCACGAACGCAATAAGATTCGTTCTCCATCATATCCATTCAAGTATTATTCTCATTTTAGGGTTAAAAATAATGTTAATATCATTATGATTATGAATAAGATATAATCTATCCATTACAAACATGTCTTACGTAACCAAACATTTAAGAAGAACGAATCGATTATCACCGAAACAACGATAATACTAAGATATTATTAATAAAGCAATGTTAAAAGATCATATATGATATCATATTAATGTATATGATTCTTGTACAATTTAATAACAATTATTTCACCATTATACAGGAGGTTAACCTACCCCAACCAAGAAAAAGTTCAAGGTAAGGGTTATTTCACAATCTCTTCATTATCCGAGGTTGTATATATGTAATAATCTACTGGGATCTCTTTATCATCCACATCCATGTTTTCTTAAAAATGTATTTCAAAACATTTTTACTATTTACAAGAATATGGGTTAAAGTCATTTAAACCTTTTTTTGACTTTTTATAAGAGGTTTATAAAGGAATCCTTCCGTCGTTTTCAAAACAATGTCCTTTTTAACCTTTTCGACAGAATTGAGGTAAGAATGTTTTTTTTACTTATACGGCGGGTGCGGTTATTTTCCGCCATTATAAAATCGTCGAAGCTTTCCATACAAGCTTATAAGAATATTTTCAAAGAAAATGTTTTATTTTATATGGATCTTAAATGATTTCAAAATAAAAGGAGATACTTCTTTAAAAATAATTTTTATTTCATCTATGTCAACATCCTTTGATGGATTTTAAGATTATTTGAAGTTGATTTATTATGATACAAAACTTCTATATTGTATTGAAGGTTTTGTGATATGTTTGACTGTGGAGGTGCTATTTTTATACCATTCATAGTTTATGGTGAAATTATTGACATTTCGTATGCTAGTTTTAATACGAATGTTTATGTTATGTTTAAACCTTTTCATATGGGAATGAATTGGACTTAATAAGTGACGGGTGGAGCCCGCTATAGCTCCTCGATGCATCAGTAGGTCTCATGAGACAAACTAGTGTCTTGGCACAAGGCCTTGACAAAATCTTATTTGTAGTCTTGGCACGAGGCCTTGGCTATGTGGTTATGATAGTCTGGCATTATGCATTACAACATTATGAAAGTGCTTATTGATTTTTGCATGTGATTGTTCATTTAGTAGAATATCCATGTGAATATGTAAATGGCATTATTTCATTTTATTTATGCCATACCATGTTGAAAGTTCGTATTTAAAAGGCTTTTGTTTTAGTTATACATTGCCTTAAATGTTTATTCTTATTTATGAAAGTTTCTACTTTATTGTTATCCTTACTGGGCATTTGAGCTCACCCCTTTTCTATGTTTTATTTTTCCCAGGTAGTGAAGAAGTAAATTATGATTGACTTGCAGGGATATTATGAGGGGTTTATAGTGTGGATTATGGAGACGATTTGTTGTTATAGTAGTTTTTCGTTTAATGATGTAATGTAAAACTTATGAATATATCTAGTGTTTCCAAGGCTACTAAACCAATCGGTCTTTCGGGATTTGATCTTTCTTGTGATCATGCCAATGTTATGAAATAATGCACCGACTCTGGGTAACTGGGGTCGGGGCGTTACAATTATCCCCAACAGTAATATAGACACATAGTCCACGTAATAATGGAGGTTAACAAAAAACTACCAAAACACTAATCCAAGCCACATAAAACAACTCTAAATTTTGATTACGTGGTCAGGAGGGGATATTATTCAGTTCAAAATTGATCTGTATGTCCATTTAATTTTCCCTAATACTATTAGGGTACTATCAAGGACCCTACCAAACTCTCAAAACATTAATATTTATTCATTTGTCGAAGGATACATAATCACTAACTCACTAAGAGTAAAAAAATAAAATATACATATGAGGGTTCCACACCTAGTACTTGAATAATACAAGTGTAGTTATTTATCCTTACATTTACTCCAAATAATGAACACATGGATATGTTTTCCCAACACTCATCCCAGATTTCACTAATTGACACAAATATTGAAGAGGACCCCAAAATTAGGATCTATATGGAATGATAAAAAAATAGACTTTTTTCATGACTATTGATGAGTACTGGGTGAGAAAACATAAAAAACCAATGAGGGTAAAGTACAAAACATTCACTATAGTGTATGTGGCATGTACACCAAAACCATATATCCTGATGAATAAAAAAAATCACATATCTAGTTACAAACAAAAATATAATATGCCTCAAACCATACAATACATATAAGACATAGGTGTTACTCAATAGTTATAGTCTGTATCTAGATTCACGTAACCTTAAACTACATGGAAGTAACATTTTTTCACAAGATGTGTGGTACATATGGACAACCTATGTCATGTATTATACTTCAATCTATGTCATGTAGAACCCCATTACAATAACTACTACCTTCCATGCACTATACATGATTCATTTTGTTATGTGATGTGGCACACCTAGGATCATGTTCCCAAAGGTCCTACAATGTGTGTTGGAAAACCAACATGCCTTGTGGACTACATATTCTACAATGGATGGACCAATGATATACGTGACCTATGTTATAAGAAGACACAAAATGTATTTTTGAATTCAAGATATGGAATTATTTCAGACCATAAAAATCTGTAGTTTCCTTCTTAATTTTAATATCTTTCAATAATGGATCATTTATCAGGAATAATGAATGCCACCAATGAAAAATTATGACTATAATATTTTATTTATTACACATGGTGAATCACTAAATATTCTTTTATTTCATTCCAATAATACATTCAACATCATTACCGACTCCTCATCCATCTTTCCACGACCTCTTAAGAGGAGGCTCCTATATCTTCCACCCCCCTTCTTCCAATGGTGTCAAGGGAGATGGGTCTCACCCTTCCTCTCACCTAAATGTGGATTCCAATATTGGGTAAGCTATACACAAAAACATAAATAGTGATCCCTGAATGAACTATCCTGAGAACCATAACCCATGTGGAGTTTATACCTCACCTCAGTAAAACCCACCATTATAGATTCTATAGTAGAGTAGAAATTTCCATCTTTAAATTCGCTTATGTGATATTGATGTCTCAATGAATAGAACAAAATAATATTTATTTATTATGTATAAAATATATTTAAATTTCTCCTGAATCATAATGTATCTTAATTCTTACTCAAGGGTAAAATTAATATATCAAGAAAAACAATACAATACATATGTATTCATTCGATGATTTTCATCGGTAAATTTAATATTATACTCTTCTTGAAGGTGAAGGACTATAAAATTTTAAAATAATCCAAGTACTATACAAATTAAAACTCATATTTCTATATCCTCTCCACATGCAATATTTTTTATCAATGGAAATAAAAATTCCCAAGAATCTCTCTGAGAATACCATAAACAATCTTCAAGAAGAAATTTCTTACCACACTATATGAGTTCTTCCAAATTCTAATGTTCAATAAATCTATAGAGGACGATAATGTATACCTCTATGAAAATAATTCAATTTTAAAATTTCATATTTTACATTATGAATTCTTGATTATCTTTACTTCAAGAACCTGAAAGAGCCTCAACGCATCATCAGGTAAAAAAAAAACTCTAGTGAAACTATCCTTTAATTAATATCATTAAGGATTTCTCAATTGAAGATTTTTTATTCTAACCACGGTACATACGTTAATTCCAACCCAAATCAAAACCATTATCAACAGAATATAAATTAGATATGGTAAATTGAAAATGTCATTCCATATTAGGGACTCATGATCCACACCATCAGAAATCGAGACCTAGAAGCCTCTCTTATAATGAAAATATAATAATATCAGAAGTAACTCGTAGGAACCCCAACATTATTGATTAACCATCCCACAATATTCATCTACTACACCTCATCTATGATTGGAAAGCACATATATTTATGTTTTATAGATCATGGCATCTGGATTAAACCAATCATATGATAATTCTATTTATATCAGTAGTAGGGAAAACAAATATACCATTCAGACCTTATCCAGGTCCCCCATAATAAATTATTAGTTAATTCATATATTTCAGACTGATGGTTTGTACATAAAAAAATCTACAACTTCAATAATTTTGATCATAGGGAATGATCTACCTCATAACTCATATTGGGATTCTATAGTGGATATCCCACCAAAACACACTCTATTTAACTAAATTATTCTTATATGTGAGGTTACTGACTACTAATCATCCAAATAATCCTAAAAATAAAGATCATTTTATTTATCCAGTCACCATCATAGTATATGACAAAAAAATGATAAGGACAACACAAATAATCGTGAACATGACACCATATTATAGTTAATTCCTAACAGGATCATAAAACAAAATTTTATTTAGCACATCATAAAACCATTAATCATGATAAGGGATATAACCAAAATATAATCCCTCAATTTCCTAAGCTCAATCCAAACATTCAAAAAATATAAATGAATCAGTGTACTTCCATTACAGAAATTAATGAAGTGGTGAAATCGTTATGTGAAAAAAATCATAAAGCACATCATATGTAAAATATTATCCACTACTACCCATATTTAGGGATTATCCATTATAAATACATGAGAAAAAAAATGAAAACCTCCCAAAACATTAAAATAACTAATTTCATAATTAGAAGGGTTGGACCTAATAATCATCTTGGTCTCATAGTTATGCAAACATCTAGCACTATAACATCAGACAATTTATAAAATATCATAGTAAAATGGATAAAGATATATAATGACAAGGAAAAAGATATAAATGTATATAGATAGGGAATAATCAAATATTAAACAAACAGGTAGAACACATAAATTACATGAATGCATAAAATACTAGGGAATAAACACTTATTATAGAAATCAAAACTCAAAACGAGACGATAAATAAATGTCAGGCTACTACAGCACACTTTCCTAAAGTATGAAATTCACATAGTTTGTTAACTATTCTATAAGAATGATTGAAATATAGTTTTAAAGATAAAATAAATTTTTCTATAAATTCCATGCTTCTATAATACGGGTTTAAATTCCACAGATCTACAATACCCATTGTTGGCGTCACCAATAAGTTTAACTATAGTTAATCATATTATATAGTGGCTTCCAAATTTATCCCAAGGGCCTTAAATCCATATATCTATGACTATAGGGGTGATACCCCACTATAACGCCCAATGAACAAACTATGGAGGTTGAACAACGATATTTTTTACATGTATCTACTAAAGAACTCTATAATTTATCCAAACTACATATAAAGGATCGTGGTCCACCATTGAAATAAACACTTATTAATGAATGTATACTATGATCCCATGGATATCTCATGAAATTACCATAAAGAAAAATATACATCCAAACACATACTATAGGAAATTATCCTTCAGCCAAGATGTCATCAATGGGCCTCACATAACCATGGATTGATTATAGAAAAATCTTTATAATGATTACGACTCACACTATCTGTATAAATAAAAGAAGATGGTCATCTCTATTAGTGGTTTCCCATGGTAAATTTCTAGTATAAATACTTCACTAGAAACTCTAGATTTTGTCCAATGAAATAATAATTTATGATTATCATGAACTAGTTCTAGTACAAATAATACATATATCAATATTGAAGAAATAGAGCCTCAATCCACATTAGATACTTCATGAAAAATACCATTATTGATCTCACCCATCCAATGCCCTAACCACTAAATCTCAACAATGTGTAGGGGCTATGTGGAGGTGGTGGGGGAGGAAGTATATTCATACACCATTTAAATCATACTAAGAGACAATCATCATAATTTTTTTATCCATTAAGTGTTTATTATTCATACAATGAGTCCTCTAAAAAATGGGTACCCCACAAACATCGGTGCAAATATTCATAAAATTTCAACAATATAAACATACTAATTCTATAATATTTCATAGACCAAACAATATCCTTTGGAAAAAATAGCCTGATATGAGACACTGACCTTAAACATGAATCGTCCAGTGTTACCCTCTATGTAAAGATATCACCAACTAAATTCACTTTCTAAATAACACCCATCAATATCTAATATATATTAAGGTAGTTTCACCTCATATAATTTATATAATCTGGTCAAAGGAGTAATTTTCCTCACCAGGTCAAGACCAAATATCTAAATCCATTGTGGAGTCAGCGATCATCAAGTGTAAAAGACCACTACATATAAAAAATAAAATGTTGACAAAAATAGATAGAGGACCCATGAATTATGTCATAGGAAGTACTGAATCCTATATAGTACAGTGTTTGAGTGTCTCATTGAAATTAACGGAGTAAGAAAACCCATTCTTGACCAATGAACCAATGCAAGTACATATATTATTCATCACTCCACTATCCAGTGGAAAAAATTCCCAAAACATATAAGGGACCTAAGCCCTCATGAGAAATTTATGGTAACAAAGATAGTACCTTCCCCACCCATGTAATAATCATACCACATCCTATAGGAGACGAACAAATATCACAGATAATGTAACCACACCATATCCCAGTAGGATCATCAACCTATATAGATTGTGGACCTAAACATTTTTTTATATGTGAGTGACAACTCCAATACATTATGGAGGAATAAAACTATGTTTTAATAGAGGGGACACCGCATCCCAAGAGTGAATGGAGTATCCATAATCCACATAAAGTAACATGTTCCCATGTACCTACAATATAGTATAAAACATCATTGTCTTAGATGGGGGACTGATACCCTTATGTCAACATATCCTCAATGTAGTTAAGAACCATAATATTATAAGACATTCTCCCTATACCGTAAATGATTAAAGAGGATGTATGTATACTCTGTATAATATATGGGGGCCTAACATAGGTATATAAACAAAAATTAGGGTTACCAGCCTCATTTATACTAAGAACCAATGTTTTTCATGAGGTTGTTCCAACATTACTATATTGTTCAAAAAATATCTAGGCATATACCAATATAATGAATGAATAGAATAAACTAAGGTATCACCCAACTATAATTGTTCCGATTGATATCATAATCCATATAAGATCCATCACACTACTCCAAAAAAAATCAGGATGGAAGAAATATCCCCATTGCATAGTAACACATCAAAAAATTGGATATCGTGCCATGAAACCAATAATGAGCTAACCAATATATGATGCATTTAGTTTAAAACTATACCATATAGGAAATTGTTCAAGCACAGAAGTTATTCATCCAATTATTATAGTCCTCATATAAGAGTTCATCTATTTCTACACCCTTTCTAGGATTCCTTGTCATAAAACTAATCCTAAAATCCTTTAATAATTTCCCCCCATAGGTCCCAAACCAGAATTCACGAGACATTAATCATTAAACACCATCACTAGAACTAACTCAATATATTATTCATCATAGAGGATTAAACCCATCATGTACCTATACAGGTCAATGACTGGCTGTGTGTTCCACTATATTGTCACCTCAAATAGGAAATAGGATGGTGACTAGCATAAAGAAGGTATGATACATATACTAGAGGTATTATCTTAGAATACAAGTGATAAACACACAAAACAATACCTAAAACATAAAAACCAAGAACAATGTACATATATAACTAAATTTAAAATATGTATTCAAAACCACCTAAATATATTTATGGTATAAAATACATGTTCCAATAGAATAATGTGACTAAAATAAAAGGATCAACTCTCCCAGAATTTGACGGACCCCGGGTTACTAGGATGGAAAATTACCATGTGATGAAAACTAAAACTCTACAAAAAGTATCCATGATTCCCATTTGACTCCAACTAAGCTGTTGATCCACCATTTCAATAACCACTATGATCTCCATGAATCCATGAACCCTACAAATAAATACAACATGTATGGGTATAATTCCTATCTAGGGGTCTATATAAAAACAATTAAACAATGGATAAACTAAAAACAAAAGCGTAGCTAGTTTCAGGATATTTCATAAACATGAGATGAACTCTATAACCACCCAACATGATAATATATGGAAAACACATTATTATTAAGAGGACATGGATTCACTTACTAAATCAAAATCATAATAATAATTCACTGGTGAGGAATAGAGAAACCAATGCTATATTAAATCCACAGGTTTAGGACTCTACAAATACACCACACACCTCATGATAAAACTCTGCATCACCAATCATTAATAAAATGGAATTTTAACTACATCCAGCCTGTATAATGGGATCTCATCCCATGTCTCATTAATATACCATGTGTATATAGATTGGTAGATCATATCATGGTTAGGGAACTCATCATAAAATTTTGTATTCCATATAAACCAACATCACCACTTAAACGAAACGAATTATAATGATATGAAGTCACTAGAAAATGACTATTCCTATAACCACATGTTAATCCAAAATATCCCGTAATGTATTTATATATTAAAATATAGTGTCCATAAACCCATTTATGTGGTGAAAATAACCTAAAGAGGCGTATACTAAAACAATTAAGGAGTAGACCACACCTTGTTCACAAAGGGATTCATAACCCCATCTTTCTAAAGGGAATTCACACCACCTCAACCATGATAATATTAAAAGGGTGTTATAAAACACAGACATGCTCTGGTGGAGAAACCATTAGTATAGAGTACCTACTCCCACCCTTCAAAAATCCATAAATGAGAAATACTGAATAGAAATATTATAGAACAATTTACACCCCAATATTTTATGCACCTAATCAATTCACATTAGACAAATTCTACAATGATCATTTCACCATTCCGTAATCATAAAAGGGGCCCACACATCATCATAGTGTATATCATGATCACAGAAGTACTAAATCCTAAGGATGAACATTCCACACATATATTATACCATAACAATTATATTTCTATTATGATATTTTATTGGGGGAAACATATCATTCAAAATAGTAAAAACTATTTGAGGTAGTGCCAATCCCCATGAAAGAACTCATACCACACCCTACATTAGAACAAATTATAAGAGTATTTAATCCACCATGAAGATTTTATCCCACTCCACATGAAGATGATTTGAGAGTCCATAGAATAACATAGAGAACCAAAACCTCAAATCTATAGGGAATGTAATAAATTAATCTACAAAAGGGTGAACTGATACCTCACAAATAAGACAACACTCAAGGGAGTTCATGATCCTGAGCCCAAACCACTCTCCCTCATATTCCTCAGAACTATGGATTTGATTAATTTCCCAATATTAATACGTGTTAATCACATAAATTTATCTTATACAACATCTTAAACAAAACAATATGGTATAGAGGGTTTCCACCAATAACAATACTTATGTATCCACACAAAACAAGTCACAAGAACATTGAACAACTAAATCCACAAATTATATCTCAATAACATACACATAATCCAACTCTAGGGTTCTTGAGAAGGAGGA
Organism: Viscum album; assembly: GCA_963277665.1. Classification (NCBI taxonomy): domain Eukaryota; kingdom Viridiplantae; phylum Streptophyta; class Magnoliopsida; order Santalales; family Viscaceae; genus Viscum; species Viscum album. The sequence continues at coordinate 1,347,411,124 of OY728153.1, read as the reverse complement.
AATATCCTTGAGTTCGATATCAAACAATAAGCCACTTAAAACTACCCACAAATAATGACTAAACAATTGAGAATTCGCTTTTATTATCATGATTTTGTCACTTCTATCGACCTTTAATATATCATTAATCACCTACTATCTGAGAGATAAAAACTATGAAATATGTGTGAGGGTTCCAAACTACATTAATATATTTGTGTTTGGGTTGTTTACCGTTATTTTACTTAATTTGATTAATCACAACTAGGATAAATTTTTCAAATATCCTATAAACATATCTCCAATAGCCTCTGAAAGAAAATACTCCCCGCTATAAATGTTTATATAGAAAGATAATATGAGTAGACTATTTATATACTATATTAATTTCTTAATATTACCCTTTAGAATGAAATATAATTTAATATCTCATTTTTTATGTACCTTAATATTTACTCATTAACAAATTTGTTTTCTCATTATTAGTAAAACCTTTCACTTTTCATATGTTATTTCATGTTTCTGATGGATTTTTTCTCCTTTTCTATATTACACAATAGATTATAAAATGTCATGGAGGGGGGACTTGAATTGTAATTATCTCTAATTGAGTAAGTAAATATTTATATTCCATAATATCATTATGCAAGTAAATGATTCTATTATATTTTTATATAATTCTATGTATTTACATGATGAAGTTAGCTTTGTATGTCATATTATAATGTATTGAAAATGATACTTCACATATGACATTTCCTTGTTATCTATATATCACATTAAATATATGATTTATATTATTCTTTTAATAATGATAAAACATATATGTGATTATTGTGATTATTATTTTTAATTATTTAATCATGTTTTCTTATATCTCCTTTTTTTCATATTATTCATCAAATTTACAAGATTTTAACTCAAATTTTCATTGATTTATTACTGAAGTGATAACATATACATAGAATATTATGAAATAGTATATGAGTTGTGTTCTAGATCATCCAAATAATCTTTCATGTTTTAGGATATTTAACATTGTATAAACCAAATTTTCCCAGACAGTAAACATATTGATTTTTAGATTTGTTATATCTTGTGTGATTTCATTAAATTATCACATAATAATTGCTAAGTTATGTATAAGGATATATATATGGTATGAAATGAAGGTTTACTTAATTATTGAATTATAATATAAAGGATAAGATAAGGCATGTTAAACTAAAGAATAACTAATGTGAATACATTAATATTGAAAATATAATATTAAAAATTTATTCGTCTATTCATTATTTATTTATGATTTATCATAACTTATTTTTTAGAGTGTGTTTTTATCCAAGAAAAATATATACAATTACTAATTCATTCGACAATGAAATGATCATTTTAATGTCTTTTAAAATACAATATGTTATGGGATTAAAATCCTAATGAATGTACCTAAATACATATTGTAAGATCAAAATAGCATATGTATATTCTCAATTAAAAGATGGGGGTGAATTGATTTTTTAGTAACATTATATTTATCATCATGGGAAAAACAATGTTTAAAAACGTTTAACATTGTAAATTCAAAAAACCTATTTAGTTATTAATAATTAAATAAACTTGTATAATGTTTAGAAATATGGATTCATAAAACAAACTTATGTTCAATTGATTCTACCTATAACCCTATATAATATTTTTTATTAGATTAAGTAAAAGTAAAAGAAGTGTAAGAATGTTATACCATCATCTCTTATAAAAATATAGTGGAAATATAACTTGAAACAACAATCATGTAAACTATTAGGAAGTCTTTTAAATCAAATATTAGGGAATCCAAAAACATTCGATATAAGTCCCTTGATTTATACATTCAACAATGTTTGAATTATCAATACTATGGTCAGCCCTATATAAGAATATCAGAGACTATCTTTCTATCCTCACATGCCCTCGAACATTAAAGAAGTTGGCACCTCTTTCTTCATATCCTTGGAAGCCCTCGATTCTACTCAGCAACATTATGAGTCACACGAAGAAAGATGAACAAGATATTTATAGCTGAACAAGATATTCATGAAACACACAAGGAACAACATACATTATCTATATATAAACCACTTCACAACATGTAATATCTACGATCATGGATCAATTTCATATATTGTGATGTCATTCTAATAAGATCATATTTATAGGGAAGACTTCAATGATCGGATCCCTCCTCTAGGGTTATTGTTTTCCGTGAATCTCGTAGGGACATGTACATGTGTCACTCAACCCACAATTCATTAGAAACAAATTTTACAACATCGTTTTATGTTGGAAAATCATGGGAAGAAATATCAGGATTAAGAATCAATAAAATTCAAAGAAAATAATGTAGCATATCCAAAAATAAATGATTAGAATCTATGAAAAAAATTAAAATTTAGATTCTAAACATATAAAAATTAAGACTGTTGAAACATTTATATTTGAATTATATTATTCAATGAATTTAGAGTCTTATTTATAAAAAATTAGAAGTTTCAATTTGGAGGAATTTGGATATGGAATTTTTAGAAATTGTTAGTCGTAATTCTGAGTAATATGGAGTTTGAATAATAAGGAATTTGATGTTTTAATTATAAGGATTTTGGATTTTGAATTCTAAGTAATTTGAAGTCAAAATTCAAAGGAATTTGGATTCTTAATTCTGGGGAATTTAGATTCAAATTTTTAATGAATTTAGAGTTTGGATTTTGAAAATTTGAAGCATGAATTTCATAGAATTCTGAGTGTGAATTTCAGGGATTTTGAGGTCTGAATTTCATATAATTTGGCATCTGAATTTTAGAGTATTCGGAACTAAATTTCAAATAATTTGGAGTATTAATTTTAGATAATTAGAGATTTTTTTTTATAAAATTCAATTTCTAAAAATAAAAAGACTTGATATCCAAAAAAATAAGATTCTAAAGATTTTTATAAGGATCCAAATTTTTTACATAGTTAAAAAATGTCATACATGGTTTAAGACGACATTTAATAAGGAATTAGAAACTAGGGTAAGGATAAAACTTTTAGAGAGGGAAAAGTTTCCTTAAAAAAATAATTCATAGAGAAATATAACCTTCCTTAAGAAAATGTGTATGTGATTTTCAAAACATAAAGAATGGAAAATTCAAAAGGAAGGCTTATTGACTCAATAATCACCCCCTTTCTAGAAAGAACAATAGAACATCAAAAAAGAATACAAAGAATTTTGATTTTAATTTTTGAAATATAAAATTAAAAATCTCCCTTTAAATTGGATCCAATAAGAATATGTCTAAATCCCCCTTAGGTTTTGAAATCCCTAAGGATTGTAATATTGTCTTTCATAGAGAAGTTACATTTTTTATTTAAGTAGACTCCCAATTACTTAACCTCTCCCTTACATAGGGAATTCTTTTCTTTAGTCATAGTATTATTTTTATCATTATTTTCCTCCCCTTTGAGATTTTCAAAAAGTAATAGAGGAAATGAAAAAAAATTGCACCTGATTGTTAATGATATAAGTGACGATACAATTACAGGATAGATAATTTTTCATTATGATAGGAATAATTTTTATTAGGTAAAAAATAAACCATATATCAGATGGACATGAAAAATCATTCATCCTTATTTTATTTTGGATTGATATTTCTCAGGGTAGCCTCTAATTTCCTGAAATATTTGTGATTGTCATCAATCATCTTGAGAAACTAATCATGATCCTTATTTTTCTTTTCCAGATCCTTGATTTTTTCTTCTTCCGACATAACAAATTCTACCTGAGACATTACTACCTCTTATTATTGATTGATCTTTTCTTCCAATTGTTCCCTAATCTCAATTTAACTCTTTCAATCTAATGAAACTGAATTTATCTTCCTATTCAGATCATTGTACTCTTGCTTTTGGTCTAGTTTCTCATGATTCAACTGTTTGGAAAACTTGTTGAACGATTTCTGATTCTATCATATGACTTATCAAAAAAATATTTAACTAAATAATGGAAGTCACATGGGATTATCATGTCTTTAATAATTCATTTAGAACATATTCTTATTTCAATAAATGATCTCCTTTGAGAAACATAAACAACATCAATTTTTTTAAACCAGCTTCAATCTTGATATACTTCTCAATGAGCATGCTTAATGAATTTGGATTATGATGGAATGAATGTTGAAGCAACTGACATCTCTATTCAATACTAGAGATCAATGTAATTGTGTTCACTAAATTTTATATATATTGAATAATGAAATACTAACCCATCAAAGATGATGTTTTAGAATATTTTTTTATTATAGAGAGGATAATTTTTCGAGCTAATCTGATTTTCTCTTGGATGATCCCACAACATATTTCTTACCTATTAAAATAATACACTTCATAGGCATATCAAGAACCACATGTTTTTCTTTTATCCACTTTGAAAATAGCGATCTCTTCCCTTTGAGACTCATTCTCAATCATTGAGATTTGAACTATTTTATCTCCATCAACCTCTTCTTCATCAACATATTCTATAAAATAATTCGGTTGGATGAAATCATCGTTTATAATCACATCATGAGAATGTTTATCAACCTCATCTTATCCATCATCATATTTTCCCTGATAAATAGTTTTAGTTGTCTTATCCAGGGATGTTTGAATTGATAGCTTTTCTGAAGGACATTCCCTCTCATGGTATTCTTCTACATGATTAATCACATCGTCACATTAGCCTTCTTCCTCCCCTTTTTCATATTCTAATTATTCTTCTTGAACTATCTCTTCTTCTACAATAGGTTTCAAAATTGATATTTTCTTTCCCGATGTTTCCAAAGGAAGTGATTCTAGGAGAAAGGATTCCTAACCTGAATCAATTTAGAGTCCTTTTCTATATATGTGAGTAAGGCCCAGATAATTTCAATTTCTAAAGAAACTGATTCTAGTTCCATAATATATTTAAGGCCATTTTCTGTATCGCCTAGTAATTCTTGGATAATTTCTTTTTATGATATTTTCTTCATTATATTTTAAACATTTTCATTCCTTTCTAGTTCCTCGGTTTTTTAAATTTTTATGGATTTTTCTTAAACAGGTTCCATTCCAAAGCTTTCATCATTATCATTCTTATTCTTCTGCTTCTACTCCCTCTATTTTTCAACCCCTTCATTAAAGAATGTTTTTTTGGATTTGGAGGTGCTTACTTTATTTCCAGATCTGTAGATTTTTATTTGGTTTTTGTTTCCTTCTCATTTATTTTCATTTACGTTTTCTTGGAATTATCTCCTAGATCCCCTTTATTGTCTATAGATTTAACATCACTCTAATAAAGATCATAAAATTCACCTAATTTGGTATTGAAAACATCTTTCATTCTTATAATTGTTTTATCACTTAGGAACATGATTATGAAGGTTCTAGGTTTAGAACTACAAGTAATTTTAAATTATTTTCAGCAAAGCAGTATGATATTTGACAAGATCCAAAAATAAATGATAATATGAGAAATTATAGTTCTATTTTTATTCTTTTAGATTGTTATTATGATTTAATTCAAAAGATTTACCTTTCTAAGTTTATCCAAAATGCCGAATATAAAATATCACTTTTCTTTAGAGATTCCTTATATCCTACCTCGGAATGAGATAACTGTGCCCCCACATAACTAGCATCCAAAAAATTGTTTAACGATGGTTGCTCTTCGGTGATTTTATTCCCTTGGGTCCAATGAACTTAAATTCCTTTTCCTTCTAAATGATTTTTGACTTATAAGGCTACCTGTTATAGAAGAATATTTCCTCACCTTCATACAGAATACCCAGAATATTTTCTTCTATATTGAAAGACAGATAATTGGTTTTCTCATAGCTCTTAATGAAAAACATCTCCCTTCCCCCTTCCTAATAAAAACAAACTGTATCATAGAATTATATAGGATGGTCACAATAAACCAGATCCTGACTCTTTGTCTTATAATAAAAAAAATATCTCATCTATTCAGGTTGATATTCTTCAAAATCATCATATTATACATAGAAATAAATTTTGGGAAAACCAACCATTCCCTATAGATAAACCAATAGTTGATTTCCTTGTTCAAAGACATCTGTTTCTTTGGGGAAGATTCATGAAACATCTTATGTGTTAGAAAACTTATAAAACTAAACAATCATTTTAAAGAGGAGTTGAGCGTCATCAGAAAATATAATAAAAAATTATGTGGGACAATGATTAGGGGGACTCTACATAGGCAACAAGTTGATGGTTCGAATTCCATGTTTAATCTAATGGTTGAAATAAATACGATCTAATCTGATATTTGAGATGACTAACGAAAAAGGATTTGGTTGGTTCCAATAATTTTAGATATTAAAGAAAATTCAAATTTAAAGAATGTTAATTAGATAGTTCTTTCGTAAAAAAAAGAAAAAATAATACCAAAAATTCAATTAGGAATATTTATGTAAGAAAATATACCTTCCATATTTCATAGAATCAAATGTGAGATATGAAAAGGATCTTATAAGATTTTGTAAATATTTGATGAGGGAAAAAAATAAAATCTTCAATTTTGAATTCCACAATAATTATTAATAAAAAAATTTGTTTTTGAAATAATTTGATTAAAAATGAAAATGTTATATTCAATGAATTTTATTAAAAAAATAAATTTCAGTTATGAAAAATTTGATTAAAAAAGTAAATTTTTTGGGGAAACAATATACCCCCCCTATGGAAAAGAGTTTTTATGTGAATATACGGGTTTGAACAAAATGCTAATATGGAATAGTAACTCATAGTTATAATTCTTAAATTTTGTTTAACGAATTCAAATCTATATGAGGGTAAATATTTTTTATAAATATCAGTATGTTGAATTTGTTTTCTGATAAAGCGAGGTATGATATAACATTTGGGTTTGTGATCCCAAAGAAAGTGATACCAAATCTCTATGTGTTTTTCATGAGAGTGATGTGAATTGTTTTTTATTATGGAAATGGAACTTCTATTATAACACAATACCTTTGTTTTGGAAAAACTCATTTCATAATCTGTGAGTGTGCGTTACATCCACAACAGTTGAACACAATAACATCGAGCTGTTAAATATTCAACTTCAATAGTGTAAAGTGCTTCTGAGTGTTTCTTAGTCAATGACCAAGAAACTAGTGAATCAACTAAGAAATTAAATGATTCGGATTCACATTTTCTATCTATTCTACATCCACCGCAATCAGTATTCAAAAAAAAAATTAAACAAAAATAATTTCCAGAAGAATAAAAAAGTTAGACATCCCTGGTTCCATTTAAATAGAAAAAAATTCTTTTCATTTCATTAATATTAGATTACTTTGCAGTATATTGATATCCTGCAAATAAGCGTACTAATATCATTATGTCTTCACATTTTTCTATTAATAATAATAAACATCATATAATGCCTCTAAAAGATGTTTGATTTATATGTTTCTGATCTTTTTCAAGATCAAGAGAATTTGAGGTATAGATTGGAGTACTTATACATTTAGTTTTTTCATATCCATATATTTTAAGTATATATTTAATATACTTTTTTTGAGATATATATGTTCCTTCTATATTTTGATACATTTGAAAACCTATGAAATATGTTGACTTACACATCATATTCATTTAAAACACAAATTTCATGAGATTCACAAATGAATTGGTTAAATATTGCCGAGTTGATCTGAATATATTGTGTTCAACATATATTTTAATATTAGAAACATTTTTATTATCAATCTTAATAAAAAGGGTTGGATTCATAGTTCCCTTAACATAGTTGTTCTGTATCAAAAAATTTGTAAGTCTATGAAACTATGCTCTAGGGGCTTGTTTGTATCCATATAAATCATTGGTAAGTTAAAAAACATGTTCAAAATGTTTTGTGTCGTCAAATCCAAGAGATGCTTCATGATATATTTCATCTAAAACAAATCCAATAAGTAAATCAATCTTCACATCCATTTGAAAACGTTTAAAATTAAATAATTCTGTAAGGGAATGTAAAATAAGAATAGATTCATGACTAGTTACTGGAGCGTAGTATTATTTGTAGTCTATTCTTTCTTGTTGATTATATCCTCTAGAAAATAATCAAGCATTATTTCATACTATGATTCTATTTTCATCACATTTATTCATGAAAACCCATTTTACTCCAATTACTGATTTTTCCATTGTTCTATCATCCAAGGTCCATATTTTGTTCCTTTCAAATTCATTTAGCTCATATTGCATGACTTCAATAAAATCATCAATACCTGAAACTTCATTAGTTATTTTTGGTTCTAATTGGGGAAAAATTCAGGATTTTCTAACTCATTTTTTATATATCTTATAGACCATGATGGTTTATTTACATCACAAATGATAATATCACTATGATGATTCATAGAAAATAGCAGATTTTGGTTCTGCAAAACCTGTTTATCTACATAAGGTATAAAATATTATGGGGTAAATATTTATGAAATATTTTCTTGAGTACGTCCCTTATTATAAAAATCTTCCATCAAAGGATGATAACCCATTTTCCAAAACACATACTTGGATATTGGTTGGGGTTGTTTAAAAACTAATGGTTCAATTTTTTCAAATTTAACACAAACCATTATCGTATAACATGTATTCCAAACATCTTTATATGTAAACTATTTAACAATAAAATATTCAATCAACATGGTTCAGGTTACCTCTTCAATAATTCTATTTCTTATTTCAATAACACCATTATGTTGAAGAGTTCTTGGAGCGTAAAAGTTCTATATATGGTATTTTTTACAACAAAAAAATTCAAAATATCTATTTTAAAATTATCCCCCATGATCACATTGAATTTTTATAAATGGATGGTTTTTATCATTTTTAACTTGGGATATAAATTTTCTAAAATAAGAAAATGATATTTTTTTCCTTTTAAGAAAATAGACCCGTGTAAATCATGTGTAATCATCAACTAAAACAAATACATAGTATTTTCCTCAAATAATTATTGTTTGTGTTGGACCATTCAGACCCATATGCAATTTCTATAATTCATAGAATGTTAAAACATCACTAATTAATTTAAATCTTGACTTATGTTTCTATTTATATTAAAAAGGATCACAAAATTTTAAAGAATCAGATTTATGCTGTGGTATATCCATAATAACTCCTTTCGTTGGAAGTCTTCATAGTTTCCTAAGGTTAAAGTTTCCTTGTATTCTATTCCTTAATCATGTTTGATCTTCCATTGAAATAAATCAAGGTATGTCTTGGCTCTTAAGGTCTTATAGGTTTAGTGTGTAAACATTTTCATTCCTATTGGAAGAATGAATAAATTCTTCCATTGAATTGTGTACTAATAATTTATCATTCCTAAAATTCAAAAGATAAACATTATCACGTAATTTGGTTATGCTAATGAGGCTGTTATTAAGACATTAGATGAATAAAACATTTGTAATTAATGTCTTTCCAAGGAAAAAAATGTTACCTATACCAATAATTTCCCCCTATGAATTATCTCTAAATGATAAATTTCCTCCTTTTTCCATGATAATGTTTTCAAAGAATTATTTTACCAGTCATATACCAGGAACATCCACTATCCATGTACCATGTATTATTGTTGGTACTACCTTTATTTTGTTGAAAATAAATGTGTTAGACTTTTAGAATCCAAACATTCATGGATCTAGATGTTTCATAAAGTAAAACCTTAGGAATCAACATTTTATTGGTAAAGTAATTTTTTGATAACCGAAGGATTCAGTTTTATTTAAAAAGAATTTTCTTTCCTAATGTCCACTATATTGTTACTATATGCAAAAAGAAGAACTTTGGGTTACAAAATAGATATTACAAAAAACTGGTTTTGAGTGAGTATAACTAATTCATGAGTTATTCCTTAGAAGAAGAATTTGAGAATACATTTTATCCAATTCATTCATTCTTGAAGTAAAATATGACAAAATTTTCATTAAGTAATTTTTTTTGGATCTTTGTATGATAACCAAATTCTTATCCTCAAAGTCATTAGTTAGAGAACATGGGTTATTATCTAAATCATATTTCTTACAACTATCATTTTTAATATCCATACAATTATCATCTTTATAAGAAATAACTTCTTTAATGTTTTTTGATACACTTTTAAAATCAAGGGTTTTCAGATATAGAACCTTATAAAGATCTTCTAATTGATTAGTTAAAATGGAAAATCTAGAATATGATTTTCCGAACATCTTTTTTATCATACAATATTCACTCTAAAGTGGTTTGGAAAATATATAAACTTATTCAAATGAAGATAAGTTATTATCTTTTATTGAGGAAGATTCATCATCGGAGTATTCATAATATTCATCATTTGGAAATTATGTATTCAATGAAATATTAGTTAAGAATTCAACATTGGGTACCCTATCTATAAGGAAATGAATTTTTAAAAGGTAATATGGATATAAGACCAATATTCAGTTAAACATAAGATTCAAAATCTGATGATTTATCTAAAGAGTCTCCACTACTAAAAATTGACGTTTCATTTTCATTCAAGTCATTTCTAGCCTTAAATTTTTATTACACCTTTCTTTTCCTTTTATAATTTTTTCCTTCCTGTCTTTTCTCTTAAGAATTATAAAATCTAGTATAATATGTCTAGATCATTTACATTCATAATAGGTTAATTAATAATCATTCTTTTAATTTTTATCTCTTAATATATATCAGTACTGAAGATATTTATTTCCAACAATCATGTTCATCCTTTGAGCAATACTGCATAATTCATTCTCTGAATGATCACTGTGATTTTATTCTATTATAACAAATAGATTTATTAGATATATATCTTGTTACCCTTTCTAGAGTATTGTCTTTATATGTAGTAGTGAAACCTACACTTCTATTAATATTCTCATTTTTTTGAAATCAGCACCACCATTTCTCCTTGTTTAATATTGAACACATGTTCCAAAATACACATATAGAGTAATTTTTGATACTTTAGAATTATCATAAATAGTTTTATTTTTATGTTCCCACTCATTAGGCATGATATAAATAATCTTATCCACAATAAGTTCATCATTGTGAATTTTATCTCCCACAGATTTAAGACTTTTGAAAATGTTCATAAATCATTATTGTACATTGTGTATAGGTTCCCCATAAGTACGTAAGAATTAATGATATTCAGATATTTACATAGAGATTTTAGTTTCTTTCACTTTAGAAGTCCCAAAATGTGTAACTTCATGTTTCTTTCCAATTCAGTTAGTAGATTAAAAAATATATATGATTGTATGTATTTCTACTCAAAGAAAAAAACATTGTACTGTGTACCTTGTAATTTAGTTGGTATTCTAGTGTCTCTTGATTGGTGAAGGTTCTGAATTCCTTGTCTAGAATTTTATTATACCCAATGATAGTTAAATAAATTTACACTATAGTTTTAATGAAAAAATGTATTCATTCTATCTCCTTAGTTCTCATAATTATTACCATAAAAAATTTCTGTTCTTGTCAAATTTAAGTATTCAATGGAACAAAAATTTATACATACCATTATATAAGAAAATTATTTTGCACAAAATAAGTTTATATTTAGAAAAACATTATGAAAAAATTGAATAAAAAATCTTTAGAATGAAAAACATGATAAAAAAACATAATTGTATGTTAATTATTTTAGAAACCTCCACTGATACCAATTATAGGATCTAAATAGTATATGTAGATGATCAATTACAAGAGGGGTTGAATTGTAATATTAAAAATATTAATTTTTAACCTTACACAAACAACTATGTTTAACAATATTTAACAATGTAAATTCAAAAAACCATTTGAGCTCCTCACCATGAAACATACAAGCATAGGGTCTAGAAATATGGATCTAGAAAATAATCATATGTTAAATTGATTCTACCATAAAGCATATTGAATCTTGTTTACCAGGGTAAGTAAATTTTCAAGAAAGTATGGGAAAGTTATATATTCTTTATTTAAAAAAATTAAGTTAAAATTAAACTAAAATCACATACTATTGACACCAATCGATTGGTCAAGGTTTTGGTTCTCTGCTAATGTGTATAGACGCACTCGTGTCGAATCCTCGATGATGATATTTTTTAATAGTCAATTATTTTTAGTTTATTGTATTCTGATTGGGGGGGTTTGGTGAGATTATGAAAATGTTGATTGATTATGATTCATTTATCTAATTGATAAATATTTGGGTGAGATCATCATTAGGTAGTTAAGCTTGTGATATCCTTGATTGTTGATTTATATTGGATTAAATTAACACCCATGTCACAAGTTGATGTTGAATGGAATTTCTCAGTGTTATAGCTTTAATCCTAGCCTTTACTTAAATAGGATTCTAATATCAATCAGCAATTGATTGTGGTATTTTATTAATTGTTCAAATAATCCATGGAATATATACGTTAAACAAAACGATTCATTATTCCATGACATGTTATGTCCTACATACACAATGTAAATTTAAATAATATTCATTGACCAAAAGTTCTCAATCACTTAACATACCAAATTTATAACTCACCCCAATGACATATTTACTCATCCATTGAAATCATTAGTAATCTGGTTATAATATTAATGATGATAAATTAAGAAGATAAGAAAATTAAAGGCATAAGAAAAGATTGTTGCATCAAACAAAAACACAAACAATAAAGGGAATTAAATACTGACATTAGATAGATTGAGAAATAAAATTATGGGAAGGGAATTAAAATGTATTTAAAATATTTTAAGGACATTAATATTGAATTACCAAAGATGGATGGGATTAAGATATATTGACGAACAAACCTGCATTAAAAATAATTACAAAGCCAAACACTTGTGAAATTACAAATAAAGGAAACATAAAATTTAATGAAATAAAATAGAGGAGGAAGGGACTGTAAAGTAAAAACATGTTTATGGAAGGTCCTATAAATCCTATGCCAAGGATTTGGTAGTTCCAATTGATGCTTGAATCTTCTTAAATTACATCCTTCATGAAAGGATAAGATGAGATGTATTTATAGCTCATGGTGTAGAGTGTTTTCATTCCAAAACTACCCCCCACTTAGCTCAACTATTTAGACATCCAGACAGCTGAATCTCGAGATATATCTTTCTTCAATGATTTAGATAATAATGTTGAAGAAATATCATATTTTTGATGCATTTGGACTAATTTATCTAATGTAATTGACTTCTAATTTAATAATGTTAATATGTCAATTTCAATCCATACTTTTTAGAATTCCAAAATATGAATGGGATTATTAATAAGAATATGCCTTCATATCTGAACATATTATTCTTGAATGTATGTCTACTATATCTCCTCTTTCTGACAGAAAATATATCATCTTGATTTGATGATTACATCATGAGCTATGCCATAAATAGTGTCCGAATTTTAATTTAGGTCCAGAATGGTGGGCTGAGTTTAAATTAATATTTTGGGCCCCTTGTATTTCGAGTTGGGCCTTAAAATTTCTATCTAGTATGCCTTAGATTGTCCTGCAAACATGATAGGAGAATCAAGGAATTTGGAATTTGGATTGATCCCATTAATTCAATCTTCTTGGATGGTCAAGTTTTTCAGAGATTTTGTGGGCCTTCTTGTGTGTGCCATATGATACTTCAAATGGAATAATTATCCCCAAATCCCTTCTAAGGAAATGTCGTAGGTTGAATGAGGAATCATAAAAAAGAATCACACAAAATGGATCATTAGGGTGATAAATATAAATAAAATAGTATACTGACTCAATTATACTACTTCTAAAAATGCTCCAAAATTATATTTAGCATTAAAAAATTAATTTTTCACACAAATTATGCACATTTAATATAAAATCATTACAGGGAATATTTAAAAAGTTATGAAAAAATAAACCACATAAAATCCCACATAATTATTCTTGTTCATAAACTCAAGTACCATAAATACAAAAAACATAACAATATCATTATTACTCACCAAAAAAATATTGAAATATTCCACTCAATTGTAGTTTTGACAATTTCACTCATCCATATTGAATTCCACCACAATTTGTAACAAAAACAATGTTCCAAAAACAATTCATTTTTCCATGCTCAAATTTAGAAATGGAAAACAATTGCACACAAAACAGACTCCTATCAAGATGATATAATTATTTTTTGAAGCATCACTCATTCACCAACCAAAAGTGAAAATCTAAGAGTTGTTTATATCTCTCAGCTTACAATCACTATCCTAAAGTGAACAAGAATCAAGATGTGTTTTATGGGGTTTTTTTGTGGTTATGGAAAGATAGGAATTTAATGTCTATGAGAGAGAAGAAGGTGGGTAAAACACCTACATGGGTAAAACAATGCAGAATTATTTTCAAATGAAACATTGAAGTAAATGAACACACATATTTACAAGAGAATGATTGTTTGAAGAAAGAATCAATAGAGGAGTGAAATTTGAAGGGGATGAGAAGATTAAATATTTACAAAACAAAAATCTTCTACCAATGACATAAGTTTTCATTATTTTATTTTATTTTTTTTAATGTTGAACTTGATAAAGATCTCATAGTCATATCACATGCTATGATCGATCTCCTCATGGCACTAATTGTTATAGTTATGACAAGATCAGTGGTTGAGGAAGAGTGATTTTTGACCTACCCAAGAAACATCCCAAATTTTTTATTATTTTTTTACTGATTTTTTATAATTTGTTTTGAATTGTTTTTTGAACACATGTCAATAACATTTAAAAAAGTACATAAATCAAAATACATTACTTTCCCCAAAGCAAATTGAAGAAAAAACTCTCCCCCACACTGAAATGGATGCTTTCCCTTAGGCATATAATAACACGGTGAAATAAAAAAATGGTACCCAAAATGAAATCAGTTATCCCCACCACACTTAAATATCAAAAAAGTATGCATTGAAAATCCATATTTATAGTGGGTGGGAAAAGCTATTGGTCTTGTAATGTTGATATCAATGAAAATGTTTTCATAGGCCTAAATGGGCTTTCAAAGGAGGATTAATGTAAGGGAAGTGGGAGGCTATTTGTATATTGTGATTCTCATGTGGTTCAAAAAATTCTTTTATCAAATTAATGCACGCTAAAGTATGAAATTCACCTCGAAGATATACAATCTCTAGACTCAAAAATGGGTATGAAAAACACACATTTTGAAAAGATATACATAATTGGCCTTGGCTTGAAGGAAAATGGTGTTCCTCATGGGTGGGGTATATTAGTTTCTAAATATAAAATTGAGCATTCAAAATCAGTTGGGATTGACACAATATTATTTATCCAAATATATGATGAAACACAATATTTTTGAGGTGAAACCATATATTTTGACACCACAAAATGGTTGGATAAAATGTCAAAACATGATGGTTAGTAAGTATGACTCAGTTGTTTTTTTACATTTTATTTATTTGTAATTAATTTTTAGTCTTTATAAATTAATGTCCCACACATAATAGAATGAGTGAATAAAAAATTTTTGAGGAAAGTGGTAAAAAAACAAAATAAGAATGTGGGAGGAAGATGATTAAATAGAGAATGATAGAGAGAGTGAGAGAATAGGAGTTAAAAGGAAAGATGTTCCCCTTGGGTTAGATTTGGTGGGTTTCCATATCCATCCAGTGGTGGGTCGACTACAGAAGTTGGGGATCTAGTAGATGTAGATGTTGTTTCAGGATTTTGAATCCTTTCATGGTGATGCTTTAACCGATTTCCATTAACTATAAATTCCCTATTAGAATATGGGTTGCAGACTTGCACTCCACCAAATGGGTAAAACTAAGATTCAAAAAATGGGCCTTCCCAATGAGAATTCATCTTACCTCGGTGAAGAAAAAATTGAGATTTGAAAAGAAATACCTTTTACCCTTCATGTAATACCTTTCTCAGGATGTTTTTTCAATTCAGTACCTTCGAAATTTATTTATACTAATTGTATTCTCATTGGAATCAAGTCGAAGCTCCTCTAGTTCAGCCAATTGCTTCAGTAATTCTTCTCCATATTTTTTCACAATCAAAATTACATGTTTTCACAACCCAAAATGACTTATGATGGATTTCAAAAGAAAAATTACATGCATTACCCAAAACTAGCCTAAAAATAGACATCCCAATGTGTATTTTATAGGAAGTTCATTAATCCCAAGGTACATCACCAAGACTTTCAGGACAATTATTTATACTGGGTTTTACAATTCATTCAACCACTATTTTTATTTCTCTATTAGAATGTCCAGCCATGCCATTTGTTTGGGGTGATATTCAGTCGATGTTTTATGTACAACACAATTCTTTTTCAAATGATATTCCATGGTTTTATTAAAAAAAATTGGTTCCTATGTCACTAATCAAGGCACGTGGTGTGCCAAATTGATAAAGAAGTGTGTCATTGGGAACACACTAATAGTATGTGAGTCATCCTCTCTAGAGGGTTTTTCCTCGACCCACCAAGAAACAAAATCAATTACTAGAAGAATATATAAGAATCCATTGGAATGGGTAATGGTCCTATGAAATTGATTCCCCAAGCGTGAAATATCTCATAGAAAATTAAAGGCTTTTGGGGAACTTCAATTCACATTTGAATTGTTCAAGAAAATTTCAAGTGGGACATGATAGAAAATACTCATGAGAGTCATTGAAGAATGAAGGATAGATGAATCCAGAGTCGAGGACCATTCAGGATGTCCTTTTGGGTGATAAATGGCCACCAACAGGCATTGAGTGGTATAAATATATGATTTATGAATGTTCATTTTCATCAACGCATCTTCTAATAACCATGTCTTCCTCAGTTTTCCAATGTCAATTTTATTCCAAAAATATTATTTTGAATCACTTTTCAACTAAATTTTTTGTTCTTTGGAATATATTTCAGAAAAAACACCGGAATCTAGGTAATTTATAGTTGGGACATACCACTATAACTTTTGAGTGATATATGGTAGATGCTTAGTGGGGAATTCAAGATCAATTATTTCTTAATGAGATGAATTTTAAATTCTACTGAGGTGATCAAAAAACATTTTTATTTCCCTGGTATATCTTTGATTTCAAGGTCAAACTCATGGAGCATTAATATATATCTTATTGTCCTTGGTTTGTAATCACTTCACTTATGTAATAATGTTATAGTAGAATGGTCTTTGAAGATGATGATTTTTGCACCAAAGAGATAGGTTCAGAATTTATCTACGGAATAAACCACTGCGAAAGGTTCATTTCAGTCACTATGTAGTGAGATTGAGTTTCATCCAATGTTTTTGATGCATAATATATGACATGGATTTTTTCTCTTCTTTATCCATGAACAACCCCAACAGCACTATCATAAGAATTACTCCCCAACTCCAAGGATAAGGTCCAATCTGGGGGTTAGATTATCGGGGTAGTTGTAAGAGAAGTTTTTAGTTCTATGAAGGCTCTCTTGAAAACTTCATTCAAATGGAAAGTGACATCATTTTAGAAATATATAGTGAGTGGGAGGGAAATCCTACAAAAGATAAGGATTAATCTCTGATATAACCCAGCATAAACAATGAATGGATGGATGTCTTGAATAGATGTGGGTTCTTGAAGTGATTGGATCACTTCAATTTTAGAAGGATCAACTTCAATACCATATTTAGAAACTATGTTCCCTATAAAAATCCCATCTGAAACCATGAAGTGATATTTTTCAATATTTAACACAATGTTACAGCTAACACACTTTTGGGGGACCAGATAGATAGAATTCAAGCAAGAATCAAATGACTCACCATAAATAGTAAGTTCAATCATGAAAAAATCCATGTTTTGTACAATTAATTCAAAAAATATACTCGTTATGCCCCTCTGTAATGTGGCAGTTTCATTTCAAAGGCCAAAAGGCATTATCCCATATGCATATGTTTCAAAGCGGCATGTGAAAGTAGTCTTTTCTTGGTCCTGAGGTGCGATTGGGATTTGGATGTTACCTGTATATCCATCAAGAAAGAAATAGTGTGACTTTATGACTAATTTTTCTATCATTTCATTAGGAAATGGAATAGGTTAGTTATCATTTAGTGCTTCAACATTCAATTATCATTAATCAATGCACATGTACCATTTAATCTTCACTCGAGTTGTAACAACCTCTCCATGTTCATTTGTGACAAAATTTATCGCATCTTTCTTAGGTACAACTTGAATTGGACTAAACCATTAACTTTAGTAAATTGGGTATTTAATACCATTTTGAAGAATTTTGGTGATCTCTTCCCTAACAACATCATGTATGAGTGGATTGAGTCTTCTATGTGGTTGTCTAATTGGTTTGGATGACTCATCAAGATGGATGTGATGCTTGAAAAGGGCAGGGTTTATAACTGGTATGTCATCTTAGATCTAACATAATGCCATTTTTTTTTCCTCTATCACCTAATCATGTTTGGACTCCTCGGTTTTATTATGTGAGGCATAGATAATGACAGGATAAGGGTGATCATGGAAATGGAATTCATATTTTAGGTGTTCAGAAAGTTTTTTTATATCATTATCATCTCTCATTTGTGTGTTAGACAACTCATGAATGGAATAAGGGACTTTAGTTTCATTAGATTCATTTTACTTAATACTGTACAAGGTGTATCAGTAGAAAATGGAGTTGAAGTGGGATTTAAGGGAGTTTTCAAGATCCTCTAGATTTATGGAGTCTATGAATTTGAGGTCTACATCAACTTCACCATTTATGAATTCGTTAATCATGGTGTTGATTTAAAAAGATCCTATGACATTTGAACATGATGAACATGATGTATTGGGGTTCAATTGAATCTAATAAGTGTCCTAAGAAGCATGGATTGAGAATGCAGAGTGATCCCCAGATGAGTATTGCATGGATGGGATAATATTTAACATGACCATTTGGTCACCAAAATCCATGGATAAGATGTCTAAATATATTTCAATTTTTTAACATGATATCATTTGGAATGGACTTCATATAATAAAGGGAGATATAGAATATTTTGTCTCACCATCCATTCCATGGACATAGAAATCATCTTGTAAGATACGATCATTAACACGAACAAGGACATCCTCGATTATACCCACTGGACTAGCTCTGATTCGATTTTCAAACTGAATGACAACACCAGTTTGATATAAGGGATCTAGACAAAGGTTGGAGAATATGGATTTTGGCATGATATTAATTTAGGCCCCTAGGTCAATGAGTGCATCATCAATGTTGTAACTTCCAATTTTTCATGGAACTATAATGGTCCCTGGATCTTTGCACATTATAAGAATAGACTGCTGGGTGGAAATTTTTTTGAAGGTCGTAACGTTCCTCTTGTGAATTCACAATTCCATAGAAAACATGGCATACATAAGGACTTGTTTTATAGAATCTATGAGGTGAATGTTGATTTTAACATGTTTAAACATTTCAAGTGTTTCGAGATAGGGTTCAAAAGAGATGTTTGGTTAAGAAATCGGTGGAAGAAAATGAATTTGGTTCCTAAGTAAAATGGAAGGAGGTTTGGGAATGGATTTAGATTCATTATTGAGTTTCTTATTCGTTTCATTATGTAGGTTAAGATTTAAATGGGGTTGGAGGACTTATCCTGAGGCATAACAATTTTCTTTTCCCAATCTACGTGTAATTTCACATACATTACCCTTGGGGTTGGGTGAGTATTGAGCTAGGAGTTGGGAAGAATTTTATTGTTGTTTTTGGCTTCAGTGGGATGCAACTTTACCAATTTCTATTGCAATGTTTTTAGGCTGGAATGGGTGAAGGAGGAAAGACCATCCACTGCACATTCTGAGTGTTTCATGGATGAAGTGGCTTGTCACAGATTGTGATTACACTGATTTGGGTTCATGGAAAGTGATTGTATTTACTTGGAAATTGGGAAGGCTCAATAGGATACTGGAATCTAGGAGGAAGAATAGGAGTATTGATCCTTTGATGTTGAGGAAGAAAAGGGTAAGGTTGTTGGATGTTACCAACACATAGACCATATTATAATTGGTTTGGGATTTGATGAGGGTATTGTGTGGGATGCGAAATGGGATTCCCATATCTTAGGTCGGGGTTATATGTAGAAGAGAAGGGATTAGAATAGGGTTGGTTGAAGCTTCTAACAAACTGACCTAATTGTCAGGGGTTGGGTTTTTACTGAGCATATACTGCATTAATCTCCATTGGTCTAGGTGAATCAGAGGGATCCTATTGAAGTTTTGGAAATGTGTCGGTTGAATGTGATGGGCAGCTACAAAATACATAGTTCTTGATAGGTTGAGGGAACATTTATTATGGAGAATATGTGGTTCTATCTTCGGATTCCATAGGTTGTTGTCGCACAAGACCTGTAAGTTCCCTCATCCACTCAGTTATCTTGTTTGGCTCTATAAATTGATTATCATGGACTTGTTTTACTTTCACATGTGCTTGAGTCTGGAATTGCTTTGTGTTTTCATCCATGTTTCTTATTAGATCTATTGCGACTGTATGAGTTTTAACAACTAGAGAAGCACTGCTTGTGGCATTAATAATAGTTCTCTCTATAGACAATAATCCATCATAGAAGTATTGGATAAAGAGTTATTCAGCCATTTTGGTGTTATGGGTAGGTTGCAATAATCATTTTTAACCTCTCCTAGTACTCATGGAGTGATTCACTTGGGAATAGAGAGATACCACTTATTTCCTTTCGGATGGAAGCAGTACGAGAAGCAGGAAATAATTTATCTATGAAAAGTTTCTTCATGTAATTACATGTGGTTATAGAGCCAGGTGGAATGTTGTAGAGACAAGAATTATATATCTAAGCTACAGAGAAATGTAATTCTTGGAGTTTAATTTGTTCCTCAGAAACACATTGAGGCTTCACAGTAGAGCACACCATTTGGAACTCTTAAGGTGGAGATGTGGATCTTCACCGACTATCTTGTGGAAATGATGGAGAAGATTAATCAAACCTTATTTGAGTTCTAAGTCAGCCTCTAAATTTTTATATTGAATACAAAGAGGTTGGAAAATCATATCAGGGGAAGTGAGTTGTATAAGATTTTTTCTCCTAGGATTATCCATATCTAGTTCAATTGGTTGGACATGGATTGGTTCATGAGTGATTGGATTATCCTTAATGTTACTCCTAAGATGATGAAGAAATTGCTCAATTTAGTGGTTAAATTTTTTTGAGGATTTATTTGGGAGGCTACAGGGAATTCATAGAGTTTTTTGGAAGAAATAGGATGAAGTGTTTTTCTTAGTGTTTTTTCATTTTATGATTTTTATAAGAAGACATGTGTTACTTTTTGTTTTTTTTCAATTTTTGTAATTTTTTTTTTGTTTTTTTACAATTTCCAGATATTTATGAGAACAATATGAACCATCCATTGAAACAACTTCATTTGAAAGTGCGACTGATGGTCTCCTATCAACTATCCATGTTTTCGGTTGTCTTCCAATGTGTATAGCATCACTCGGGTTGAATTGTCGGCGATGAAACATTTTAATAGTCGATTGTTTATGGATGATTGTATTCTGATGGGGGGGGGGGGTTGTAGTGCTTATAAAAAGATTGATTGATTTATCAAATTTATAATGATTCGTGTCAGTTCATCATTAGGTACTTAAGCATGTGATATCCTTGATCCTTGATTTATATTTCATTAACTTAACACCCATTCCACAAGTTGACGTTGATTGAAATTCCTAAGTGTTATAGTTTTAATCCAAGCATTAACATAACTAGGATTCTAATATCAATTAATACTTGATTTTTGTAGTGTATTTATGGTCTCAATAATCCATTGAATCCATATGTTAAACAAAACAAGTCATTAATCCATTACATGTTTAGTCCAACATACATAATGTTAATTTATGGAATATTCATCGATCAGAAGACTTTAATCACATAACATACCTAAATTATAACATACACCAATGAGAGTTTTAATCATCCATTTAAATTTTTAGTAATCTTGATATAATTATTATGATTATAAATTAATATTATATAAAAAATAAAGGCCTAAGAAAAGAGTGGCTCGTCGAACACACACACAAATGATAAAGGGAATTACATACAGACTTTAGATTGAATGAGAATGAAAAATAAGGTAAGGAAATTCAACTGTATTTATACTATTTTAAGAACATTAATATTAAACTACAAAAGGTGGATGTGAATGTGAGATATTGAAGAAGAAACTTGCATTAAAACAGAATTAAAAAGATAAACACTTGTCAAATTACAAACGAAGGAAAACACAAAAGTAAATGAAAACAAAGAGAGGTGAAGGGTCTATCACATTAAAAAAAAGAGAATGACAGGCCCTTCCAAGACATTATAATAGATTTGGTCATTACAATTGATGATAATAACTACTGAAATTCCATCCCTTTTGAAATGAGAGGAGGGGATTATTTATAGCCAAATGTGTGGAGTATTGGCATTCCAAAACTACCGATCCACTTGGCTCGACTATGTGGACATTCAGATAGCTGAATCTCGAGATATCACCTTCTTCAAAGTTGTAGATAATAATTTTATCCAACTAAGTGAAAACTTTTAAGGCATATGGTCTTATAGAGCGAATGGTATGGCCATTTGATTAAACAATGTTAATTAGTCCATTTCAATCCATAATTTTTTGATGGATGAAATTTGAATGGGTTTATCTATAGGAAAATGCCATCAAATCCAAAAAAAATCATCAACAAATTCAGCCACCTATATCTATTATTTTTCAATTAAAAGTATAATCTTGATTTTATTATTAAATCATGAGCTATGTAATGAATAGTGTTCAGATTTTAATTTCCATCTAGATTGGTGCTTTGAGATTAAATGAATTAGTTGGGCCCCCTTTTCCTTGGAGTTGGTCCTTGAAATTTTTATACAAGATTACATAAACTATCCCCAAAACATTTAAGGAGAATAATTAATTTTGGAATTCTGGATTGTGCCCAGTAATTCATTATTTCTGGATGGTCCAGTTTTTTCACACATTTTGTGGGCCTTCTTATGTGGTCAATATGGCCCTTTAAATTGAATAATTGGCCCACAATTCCTTCTAATGAAATTTTTTATGTCGAATAAGGAATCCTAAAAACATGAATAACAAAAACTGCATTAGTAAGGTGATAATTATAAAAAAAATATTTAAATTTTTCATTTGGAATACTTCTAAAAACGCTAAAAAATTTATTTTGTATTAAAACATTAATATTTCTCACAAATTAAGAAAATTAAATATAAAATTAGTAAATGGATTATATAAAAAGTAATGAAAATATTAGTAACATGAAAATAATGAATCAAAAATCAATTAATCAACTTGAAAATATTTTATCCCAAATAGTTGTGTATCCATCAACCTTGGATAATGTTCCCTCGATTTATACTTTCAGTAATGTTTGTCTTACCCACAATAGGGTAATCCCTTGATAAGAATATGAGACCCTTTCTTTCAACCCTGTAATCCATTTAACATTAAGGGAGTGGGAACCCCTCTCTTCTTATCCCTAGAACCCATCAATTATACTCAACAACAATCAAAGTCGCATGAAGAAATATGAACTATAAGTTCCTGATTGGGAAAGATGTTCATGAAACACACAAGGAACGAGAGTCTATCTCTCCCAAGAAATCACTTCACAACCTGTGATATCTGGGATCTTGGATAAATTTAATTGATTGTGATCTTGTTTGAAAGATAACATTTTTATATGAAAAATGTAAATGGTCAACTCCCTCCTACTATGGTCTTATTTTTAATAGAATCTTGGAGGGACATGTACATGTGTCACTCAACCAACAAGTAGTTTAAACCAAATTGTATGACTTCATTTTATGTAGAAAAATCATGGATATCATTATCATGATTAATAATAAATAAAATAAATTGAAAAAAAGTATCTTAATCAAAATTTATTGATCGGAATCTACGGAAAAATTAAAAATAGGATTCTAAACATATAAATATTTTTTCTAGAATCATGAATATTCTGATTCTATTTTTTAAATAATTAATCTTCTATATTATGATGAATTTTGAGTCTGAATTCAGATGAATTACAAGTCTTAATTCTGATGAATTTTGAGTTTGAATCAGTGGAATTTCGAGTCTGAATTCTGATGAATTCGGAGTCAGAAATAGGATGAATTCAGATTATGAATTCTGAGAAATTCAGAATTTAAATGATGAGGAATTGAGAGTCTAAATTCCGAGTATTTAGGACTCTATTTTTAATTGAATTCAAAGAATTAATTTTAGATAATTGGGTGTTTGAATTTCGGCGAATTCAGAGACTAAATTTCAGAGAATTCAGAGTCTAAATTTCAGAAAATCCAGAGTCTGAATTTCTGTTAATTAAGAGTCAGATTTACAGAGTAATTTAAATTCATAAAACAAAAAGACTTGGTATCCGTGAAACAATAATATTTCGATGATTATGATAAGGATTTGATTTTTTAACATAATAAAAAATGGATATACTTGGTTTTGATAAGGAATTTAATAAGGAATTATAAACCCTGATAAAAATAAAACATTTAGAGAGGGATGAATATCCTTAAAAACTATTTCTTAGTGAAAGATAAATTTTTATAAGAAAATGTGGTTCTGGTTTTCAAAACACAGCGGATTGGAAATTTCGTAAAAAACCTTATTGAATAAGCTCTTATAGCTGAATATTAATAATAATATAATCCATATGGAACATCCAACCTCAATGAAAAATTTGAAATTAGTTGTTGAGTCCTTCATAATATAATGAACACCTTTATTTAATGGATCTACTGATGCACTTATCATCAAATAATGATATCACTACATCGAAAATTTATTTTTTATTCATCATTGTGCCGATTAAGATAATTTAACTTTTGAAATTTTATAATTAAAAATAAAAGCGTGTTAATTATTTAAATTGATTAAAAATTTAGAAATGATGAAATTAAATTAATGGAGTGGAAATAAATCAACAATATATATAGATTGAAAATTATTTTTCTCAAAACCAACTAACTAATATAGAGAGAAAATTTCTAGAGGTCAAGAAAAAAATGGAATGGATCTTTTGTCAAATGTGATGTAAAGTTCACAAGGCATTGAAAAGATGTAACTAATTTTTTAATCATCAATGATATAATTGTAAAAATTATTTTCAGTGGTTCTAAAAATATAACATTGAAAATATCTTTCTACATTAGATATTTACCGTTATAAATAATTATTTTGATTTGGTCTAATAGTGTATAATGATTTTGAAAAATTTTTACTTGGATATTGATATTTTAAATGAATGATGGATCTTTACACATGAGGATTAAATGATAAAGGGAATCGAGGAAAGAACATATAAATTCCAACATGTAATTATTTTTAGAATGTGGAAGCCATGGAAAAACCTAACGATAATAGGGAAATACATAAATTATACAAAATTTTGGAATTCATTGAAAGATGATAAAATATCCAAATATGTCACTCAATACAATTGATGAATGAAGGGATTCACTTAATAAAACACCTATGGGTCAATACTTAAATTCGAATGAACATTGAAGTATTAAATTTAGTTCAACAAAACACATGTCTACATGGGTAATCAATGTTGTGAGTAACATTATCCAGTATATAGAAGACTAGTTTTTTCTATCCCCAATAATATGGGGTATTAAAAAATTATACAAAAGAATCTACACTAAATATTCAATCATTAATGGAAATGGTCACATTTGACTAGGGTTTTACGTATTCTATATATCGTGATACATTTCTAGAAAGGTTTAATCCCTTAGATTATAAATTGAAGTAAATAAATCTATGAAAAAACATCGTAGTACAATTTTTAAAACCCATTTGATTAACTCTTACACAATTAGTGTTTATGATAATATTTCTTGAAAATATCATAATCCGTACTTAGGTGGAATTTTATGTTTTATTATTCATGGAATGGATCTAATTATATATAAATCATATCTAATAATATTTAAATAAAATATATTTATATTCAAAACTAATTCCATTTTCATTTATAAATTAAACTGGTGTTATAAATCTCCTTTATGAAATCCGTAAATGTTATATGTACTAGTACCCAATAAGGAACCATATATTTCTCAAATGGTTGAAACTAAAGAAAATTTTATCCTCGAATGGATATTTATTATATATGAATATAATGTTTTATTTCTCAATGATTTTATTATTCATCCTTTAGATTTTGAGGTATATTTTTTTAATAGAACTTCAACTTAGTGTAACACATATATCCATGTGAACCGATATCTTGGAAATAATAAAATTGGATAAATTAAATAAATATCTATAAGAGCATTAGGATATAGGGTTTATATACCCATTATAACAACCCGAATCCGAAGACACTCAACTGGCGCCCCATACTCAATTTTCCACATGACCTCAAGTGTGTTTCCCTAAACGCCAGTGGTAGCAGACTAGCAGCAAGGGCCTTGATGAGTCCGTGGGAAAATTATGCCCTCATTTGGTAAAGTATGTTGTAGATGGAAATAATAAACAATAGCGTAAGTAGTAAACATAACATGACAACTGAAATAAACAACAGAAGGGATGTATGTTATAATAATGAGGCGGCATGACACATGTCTTTATGGAAAGAAGTAACCAAAAAAACATGTTGAAACAGAACTGAATCCGAAGTAGTAAATGTAAATCGTAAATTCCCAAGGCATCTCAAGCCTATTCTCGGTCCCATGCTCCACAAATCTAACTAGAAATCATGCACCTAAGGATGAAGTTCCACAATCCCTATCTACACGTGCAACCATATAACCGGTTTGGGCCAAAAAGCATGACCTAAACAGGGTGTGAGACTGATCGCAGTAGACAACCACCAAAAGATCTGTGCCCTACTATCATTGAGAAATATAGAAAAAGTAATATAAATAAATGCAGCAGAGAAACAGAGAACAAAAAATTAAACAATACTACAATTATCCATTAACATTTATTTATTAATTTAATTCAATTATCTAATCATTAACCAAATAATCTAGAAAAGGCTCTATAGTCCAAAGGCATAAGAAGTAACGAAACAAGTATCTCAACAGACTACCTAAACTAAAACTAGTATAAAACCACGATTGTCATTTGGATTTTGGACTCATCACAACCAACAAAAAATATTTATTACACTGACCCTCTAGGTGGCTCACGTGGGTAGGCCCCTATGGTCAATCATTCGAACAAAGGCAAAGACACGCTGAGAAAGCACTCAACGTCAATTCACCATATGGTCTTGCATCGATACTAAGACTCTCTGAGGAAGCACTTACGTATAATTCCCCCTTTAGTCTCGATTCTATAATTATCAGACCCTCTGAGAGAGCACAAATTCCATCCCCATTATGGTCTCATAAGGGTAATAATTAAACATGCCCTCTGAGGAAGCACTCAATGTTAATTCACCCTATGGTCTAATTACACCAGGTATCCACATCCCTGAATAAAATAAATGGTACATAAATGATTCTTAGCCACCCTAAGTATGTTTAGAAACTACTTGGCTAAAGCTACAATAAAAAAATCATTTAAACAATAGACAACTCATTATATAATTCATACATAGGAACTCCATTAATGGAACAAGGTTTGCCTCATAGGCAACCTAATCCAAATGGCTGTAAACAACCAAAATGAATGAACAAAAACATGGGGTGATCCTTGAACATGCTAACAAGAAAACATTATTTATATAATAGCCTCAAGCACACAAGAAATCTAAGGCATATAAATAAAACAGGTTCAAACCCCTAACTCGAGATACCCAATACATGGATATCCGACACTTTTGCACAAAAACTCAAGGACAATCAACGTAGGGAATCAAACCTCCTTCCTCAATACTTTTATATTGATATAATTGAACATCAGCCTGTGAATCAGCCTTGAATAGAGTAGATCTGCAAAAATGTCTAAAATGTTCAACCTCAGATAACTCACACGAGAGGAAGAAATAGGAAATGAGGCCAACGAATAAAAAACTCACCTTTGTGATTCTATTGCAACTGATGGTGTTTGATTTGGAAAATCTGTGATGGTTCGGTGGCTCGGAGAAGATTTAGTCTCCTCGGACGCCATGTATGGAATTAGGCGGAAAATAATATGAAAATAGGGTTAAGCCGTGACCCCAGTCTGATTAATGAAATAAAAATAAAACTACATAGTTTGTAATTTTAGAGTACACGGCATGTAATTTAGTTTTATGTACTCCGCATTAAGAGGTCACCACGTCACCCCACACAGCCGTGTGTGTGTCTCAGACATGGCCAGCACACAGCCTCGCGTGGCATCGAATTACATAGCATGTACTTATAAAGTACATGGCGTGTACTCATAAAATTTCCAGGTTTTCTCCGTTTTCTCAAAAACTTCCAGAAAAGGAAAAACATACCTGAATAGAATGTCTAGGTTCTTACAAACTTCTTCGATTAAATTGATTTTTCCCCGAATTTCCTAACGAGGCGTAGAAGAAGAACCTCGAACTACTCTAGCCACTGTGATCACATGTCGGCCTCCCTTTCCCAAGTCTCGTCCTATAAATGGTCGTGCTGCCATAGCAACTGTACCAGGAGGACAAACTAGACATGATGTACCTTTTCACTATGATCAATAATCCAGATAGGATGCTTCTCGAATGATGCATCATGCTCCAGCTCAACATCCTCGTGTTGAAAAACATGAGACGGGTCTGAGATATACTGCTGAAGATGAGCAACATGGGAGATGTCGTGCATAGCCTGATACCTCTGAGGTAACTACAACCTGTACGAAACCAGTACGACTCTCTCGAGATCCTAAAATGCCCCAAACTATCTTGTTGAATGCTTTCCCTATCTCATAATCCTGTTATGTCCCAGCCTCGGGGTAACACACAAGAAAACCTGATCTCCGACCTTGAACACTAAAGGTAGACTCTGCTGATCAGCATAAGGTTTCTACTAAGACTGTGTAGTAGACATCCTCTTTTCGAATCAACCCCACATGCTCTATGGTCTTCTGAAGAAGGTGAGGTCCCATCACAGCTGCCTCTCCCCAATCCAGCAAACATAAGTGTAATCGGCACGGCATGTCGTACAAAGCCTCGTAAGGTGTGATCTGAATAGTTTCTTGAAAAATATTATTATATGAAAACTCCAATAGAGGAATATGTTTCTCCCATAAAAATCCAAAATTGAGGATGCATGCTTGTAGCATGTCCTCCAGCACTTGAATCATTCGCTCCGACTGGCCATCTATCTGGGGATGGTAATATGTACCTAGAAGTAACTATATACCCAAAGCCCTCTATTTCCCTTGAATGAAATGGGAAGTAAAGCGATAATCCCTATCGGAAATGATATAACTCAGAACCCCATGATTTTTTACAATATCCCGGATGTACAACCTCCCAATCTCATCCAGACCGAATGTCTCCTTGATCTGTAAGAAATGTTCAACCATCGTGAGCCTGGCCACTACAACCCAAACCAAATCATTCCCTCAAGGAAATCCAGGTAACTCTATCATGAATTCCATCATGAAATCATTCCAATTACACTCATTAA
Organism: Viscum album; assembly: GCA_963277665.1. NCBI lineage: Eukaryota > Viridiplantae > Streptophyta > Magnoliopsida > Santalales > Viscaceae > Viscum > Viscum album. Next base: position 1,347,381,475 of record OY728153.1, on the reverse strand, counting down.
TGGGTAACTACTGTAGAATCCATGCAGGTTCATGATGCTCTACCTTCACATGATGATAGGTCGATCAACACATAAAAAAACTAGCCACATCCTTCTTCATACCTAACCACCAATAATGATGATGTCAGTCTTGATACATCTTTGTGACACCAAGATGAACTGCCCAACCTGAAGCATGAAACTCCCGCATCATATCCTCACATATATCTGATGAAACCCATACACGGCCATGAAAAAGTAACACCTTATCATCGCCCATTATACACCCTGGAGTAGGGTATCCATCTACCACACCCTCCTAGAGGAATAGGCCTTTTGGGTATGATAGCTGCCTCATTCGAACTCGATCAAGAAAAGTTGAGGTAACAGCTTTAGAGGAAATAAATGTTTATCCATGTCTGTCGTGCTCCTCCAAATGCATCTCAGAGAACAGAGCCATAAGATGCCACTCGCTGCAGGCCAGCTGAACTGTCTGTAACAGAGTTCTCCAACTCAGTGTTTCTACCACAACATTGACATTCCAAGGCGTATAAGCCTGCTCAATGTCGAAAGACTGTAGGTACTCGACCACCTTCCACTGTCTCATATTTAATTCACACTGCATGAAGATTTACTTGAGGCTCTTGTGGTCAGTATATACCCCGAAATGCTCTCCCAAAATATTGTGTCTCTAAAAAAAGCATGAACAATAGCAGAAAACTCCAGGTTGTGCATAGGATAGTTTTTCTCATGTGGCCTCACCTGCCACGATCCATATGCAACAACACGATCCTCCTTCATAAGCACGTCTCAAAGCCCTATGCCAGATGTATCACAGAAAATTATAAAAATTTTTCCTGGATCTTGTAAACCAAGAATCGGTGCTGAAGTCAATCTCCCCTTCAGGTTATGAAAGGCTGAATCGCAGGCTTCTGACCAAACGTACTACCCACCATTCTTATTCAAGTCCCTCAATGGCGCTTCCAAGTGTGAGAAGTCCTATATAAACTTCTTGTAGTATCCAACCAGTCTTAAGAATCTACATACCTCGACAATTTTCATTAGTTTCTCCCAGGTAACTACCGATCTCACCTTCTATAGGTCTACTGATACCTCTGTCAATGAGATGGCATGACCCCGGAAGTGAATATCGTCCATCTAGAAGTGGCACTTAGAGATCTTAGCAGATAACTGATGCTTCATAGTGTACTCATTACAATCTCAATATGGGTAGCATGGTCGTGTCGAGTGTGAGAGTACACAAACATATCATCAATGAAAACCTCAACAAAGGAATCCAAGTTATGATGGAAAACTCTATTAATCAGTGCCACGAAGACTGCTGGCGCGTTCGCGAGACCAAAGGGCATAACCAAATACTCGTACAGATCATACCTTCTTTAGAAGGTTGTAAGTGGTTTATCTGATGGTCTGACGTGCAACTAATGAAAGCCGAATCTCAAGTCGAACTTCTAGAACACCCTGTCTCCTCGAAGCTGATAAAAAAGATCATCAATCCTCGGCAAGAGATACCGGTTCTTGACCGTTAACTAGTTAATCTTCTAATAATCCACAAAAAGCCGTAAAGTACCATTCGCTTCTTTGCAAACAAAACAGGAGAACCTCGAGGGGAAGTACTAGGTCGGATAAAATCCTTTCCCTACAACTCCTCCAACTACTTCTTGAGCTCTTACAACTCAGGCATAGCCATCCTACAGGGAGGTATGGATACCAGTGCTAATCCTAGAACAAACAGAATAAAGAATTCTACCTCATGCTCCGGAGGAAACCCTAAAAATCATCTAGAAAGACATCCGGAAAATGATCAACCACAGGTGAATAATCCATCTGAGAAGTCCCCTAATCATCCAGATATAAACTAGAAATCTGGGATGTAACACCGCCCATCCCATGATTCTTGTGTCTAGCTCTGCATTCCTGGATGTCACATTCTCCTTTGTGAAGAAAGGATTTGTCCTCTGGTGATGTGACACTCACCCTATAGTGATAAAAATCGATAAGGGCATAAAATGGAACTAAACAGTCCATTCTGAGAATGATATCATAACATGTCATCTCTAGGACATAAATATATCACAAAAAGTTACACCCACTAACCTTAAGGTGGCACTCCATGCACTGATGCACACTAGTATTTCTATGTCCCCAGGGAGTTTCGAGTGTCATCATATCCTTATAAGTAAAGATAGTAAGTATAAGGCGCTCCACAATGTGCACCAAAATAAAGCTATGACAAGATCATGTATCGAAAAATGCAGAAGATAAAACTGAGGCAACCAATATTGTACCTCGCACTGTGGAAGGTCCAGGATCCTTCTCATGATGAATCTTCTCCACTGCAAATGTCTATCCATTACCGCGGCCTTGTGTAGCAGCCTGAGATTCCTGAGCTGATCCTCCATGAGCCTGACCACTGCGTCCACTGCCACTACCCTAGCCTTGATGGCCGGTAGAACTCCATCCCCTAGTCTTCTATGGAACTGGTAAACCTTCTCCTATACGTGGAGTCAAGACAGATCCTCTTTCACTAGCCGCTAGATGAAGAACCTTGCAAAACTGCTGAAGATGACCCATCTTGCCGTAAGATCGACACTGTACTAGGTCCCTCAGACACTAGGATTTTTTATGCCCATCCTTCCCACATTGTTAGCACAAAAACCTACTACCTGATGGAATATATCGCTTCATCGATTCACCTCGTGTAGACTCTCGGTGGTGCTTCCATCTGTTAGTAAAAAGGGTACTGACTCTGGATGGGGATCCACCCTGGCTTACTGCTCTAGTATCACTTATATTCCTCTCCCTGATCAATGCCTGGTTGACTATAAAATAAATAGAGGTCAACTAGAAGACATTCACCTATGATATGATCTTTGGTCTGAGTCCCTCCTCAAACATCCTCACCATAAGCTTATCTTCATTCCCCAGAACGTGAGTAAAATGTTGTAACTCAGTGAAACGGGAGGAATACACCATAACTGATAGAGTACCCTACAGCAGGTTCATGAACTCTCTGGCTCTGTCATTCCTCAGTGTTGCCGGGTAGAAGTGGTCGTAGAACGTACACAGAAACTCCTCCCAAAAAACTGTCTACTAGTTCCCTGTCTGAGAAACTTCATCCCACCATATCTTGGCAAAATATCAGAGCATGTAAGTCGCAAGATTCACCCTTCTCTCTGGGGGTGTCTCGAGATGATCAATGACAGAAGCCATCACCTTGAACCAAGATTCAGCAGCTTGAGATCCTCCATCCTCAGAGAACGTGGGAGTATGCTGCTGCTGGAAGACTCAAGTAAGCTCTACCATAGACTAGGCAGGTTGCTGAGCTCCATGAAAGGTTTGTATGAACCTCATGAATCCCTCATAGAACGGTGTGTTTGCACAAGTATCCGGGATAACTTCCTATTCTATATCTAGTGTATGATCATCATCAGACCCTTGAAGTGAAATAGGAGGACATCTTCGCGGCATGACTCTGCAAGGTCAAAAGCAGACCTTTGTTAACAACGGGAACATTAGAAAATTCAATGGAGCGAAAATCGAACAGAAGAGGAAATATTTTAAAAATGTAAAAACATAGTTACACGGCGTGTAGTTCCCACACATGGCATATTCCAGAACGATTTTACATGGTCATGTACATCGGACAACCTGGCTGTGTAAACCCCAACTACACAGCGTGTTCTTTTAATATACACGACGTGTACCATCCGTTTTCCTCCTACGTAGTTACTCCTACATGACTAAGTTACATCGACTATTCCAGCTGAAGACTACACGACGTGTCTATCCACTACACAAAATGCCCTTATGGGTTTTCCCATGTCCATGTCATTATTCACACGGACTGGTACATAGGCCACAACAACACAGCGTGTCAACAACATACCCGGCGTGTTGTCCCTATGATTCCATAACCCATGTATTCAACTACACGGCTGGGTCATATAGACCATAACTACACAGCGTGTCAACATGGTTCACGGTGTGTTTTTTCCGAGATTTTCCAGCCCATGTATTCATCTACACGGCTGGATCACACTGAAGAAGAGTACACGACTTGTAAATTAAAGTACACGACGTGTAACTGCGAATAGTATTTCTTCCCAAATAGAAGAACACATGGCATGTGATCATAAGGTCACACATTGTTTTATCTATCTTTCTGGGAAGCAGGAATACAAAACGCCCCAAAACCATTGAAAAACATTGAAAACCAGCACCAATGTGTCATATTCTGATCTTGTGAGGGCCCATAATCCCCGCGAATCCAAGCATGACATCATAACAATGCATATAATAGTTAAACAGTATGATAATCCCATGATCCGAAAAATTCCGATCCTCGAGGGCCCATAACACCTATAAGAGAAAATCTTGGCATCTATGATAAATAAGCTATAAAATAAAAAACACTCTATCAACACATCAGGTATTTCTATCACAACAACTATCACTACATCATGCATAATCCATCACGACATCTATCACAACATCATGAAATTTCTATTACACCCTAGATGGCATAGTAAAATGCATGACATGTGATTTTCTAACCAGTGCCTATATGATGCATGAGATGGGATACCCTCATCTCATCAGGTTGCAACAAAATAGAACCACAATCATATAAACTTTAACAACACAAAACAAGTGCATCACCCAACGGTGAAATATAATCAACTGTAACACATTCAAAAACAAAAAAAACAATTATGAGGTTATATAGATTTTCCATATACGTGGGATAATTACTCCCGGGAGTTAAGTACCAACTACCAATCTCTTCATATCCCAGTCTATTGTCTCCAAATAGTATGTAAATGACAAATGAAGGAAAACTCCTCAAATACCACTTTGTAATGACCCGAATCTGAAGCCACTCAGCTGGTTCCCCATACCCGGTTCGCCAAATGACCTCAAGCACATTTCCCCAAACGTCAAAGGATGCTGACTAGCAGTGAGGGCCTTGATGAGTCAATGGAGAAACTATGACCTCATTTGGTAAAGTATGCAGCGGAAGGAAATAATAAACAATAGCGGAAGCAGTAAACATCACACGACAACTGAACATAACAGTAGAAGTGATGTATAATATAATAATGATGCGGCATGAAACATGTCTCTATGGAAAGCAGTAAACAAAACAACAAGCTAAAACACAACTGAAACACAAGTAGAAAACGTAAAAAGTAAACTCCAACAGCATCGCAAGCCTAAGCTCGGTCCCCTGCTCCCCTGCTCTATCCAGCAATCAAGCACCTGAGGTAGAAGGGCCATAATCCCTATCCACACATGCAATAATATAACCTATTTGCGCTGAAAAGAAAGACCCAATCAGGGTGTGAGACTAATCCCAGTAGGCATCCACCAAAATATATATGCCCTACTGTTAGTGAGCAATAACGTAAATGTAATATAAATAAATGCAGCAGAGAAACAGGGCACAATAAAGTAAACGATCCTATAATTCTCCATTAACATTTATTTATTAATTTAATTCAATCATTTAATCATATGCCAATAAATCTAGAAAAAGCTCTATTGTCCAATGTCATAGCAAGTAACACAACATGTATCTCAACAGACTACCTAAACTACAAGCAGTACAATCCCATGCTTGTTCTTTGGCTTGGTGGATTTGTCACAACAAACCAAAAATATTTATTACACTGACCCTCTTGGTGGCTCATGTGGGTAGGCCCTTATCATCAAGCATTCTAACAATGGAAAAGAAACTTTGAGGAATGACTCAACATCAATTACCCACTATGGTCTTGAATCGATACTAAAAACTATCTAAGGAGGAACTTTTTTATAATTCCCTCTTTATTCTCAATTATATTATTATCAGACTCTCTGAGAGAGAGAAAATTCAATCCCCCTTATAGTCTTGTAATGGTAATCATTAAACGGGCCCTCTGAGGAAGCACTCAATGTCAATTCCCCCAATGGTCTAACTACACCAGGTTCCTGCAGCCCGTAGTAAAATCAATCGTACGTTAACAATGTATATGAGCCCTAAGTATTTTCATCAACTACATGGATAATAGCTACAATGCAACAAAAGCATTTAAAAAGCAGTAAAATCATTAAATCATCCATAACAAGTCAACCAATTAATGCAACAAGGTTTGACTCATAGAAAACCTAAGCCAAACGGCAGTAAATAACCAAAACTATGGAAAACACCCATGGGGTGATCCTTGAACCTACTAACAAGAAAAATTATTCATCTAATATCCTCAAGAACACAAGAAATCTAAGGCAGATAAATAAAATAGGTCCAAAACCCGATCCCAAGGTTCCCGATACATGGATATCCAACACTTTTGCACAAAAACTCAAGGACATTCAACATATGGCATCAGACAACCAACCACGGTCCTTGTAGATTGATATAATTGAACCTCGGACTATGAATTAGCCTAGAATGGAGTAGATCTGCAAAAATGTCTAAAATGATAAACCTCAGATAACTCACACAAGAATATAAAATAGGAAACGAGGGCAAAGAAGAACCAAGAACTCACCGCTGTGATTCTACTTCAACTGACGGTGTTCAATTCGGAAAATCGGTCACATAATGGTGTCTCAGAGAAGATTCGGCCTCCTCAGACGCCCTGTACGAAATTAGGCAGAGAAGAAGATGAAAACAGGGTTAAGACGAGACACCGTTCCGATTAATGAAATATGAAGAAAAGTACACGGTGTGTACTTTTAGAGTACATGACATGTACTTTGGTTTTCTTTACTCTGCTTTAAGTGGTCTCCATGTCACCCCACATTCCCATGTGTGTTACCCAGACACGGCCATCACACGACCTCAAATGGTGTCGAAGTATATGTTGTGTACATATTAAGAACATGGCGTGTACTCTTAAAATTTCTAGTTTTTCCCCTTTTTATAAAAAATGACATAAAAGGAAAAACATACCTCAAAATAATGTCCGAGTTCATGCATCCATGTTCATCACATTAGGGAGAATTATTATCCTTTCTAATAAGAAGGAAATGTCCAGGAATTTTAGAATCAATTACCAAGAGTTTAATAATATCGCTATACAAAAAAGTATCCAATACCGTGGATAATTGACTTTTTCATGTAAACTCATGGAGGTCAACACATATCAAAAGTGGATCATTCTTCAATATAGAGTCAATAAACATTATTATTGAATATATTCAACGAAAAATATTTTGTAAAAGATATAGGCAATAGGAGTTCATAGTGATGTCATTTGGACTTACCAATGCTAAAAAAATCATTATGACCATGAAAAATAGAGTTATTCAAAACTATAAGGATATATTATAGGACATTATTGGTTAACATATTATGTAGAATAATATAATAATTTAATATAATGATCCAACATATATTTTTTCAATTTTTATGAAAATATATTTTCTTTAATTTTTTTTGAAAATGTCACTTTTTTTGATACAAAAAAGTAAGATTCTATGAGTACATGTTCAAAAATAAAAAAATAAATTACGGGTCTATAAAAGGAAAATCAAACTATAGAATAACATAGAAAAAATATCTCGTATCTATAGTTTATTCAGATTATCTAGTTTAAAAACCCTTTACCCAGTAGCATAGAGTTAAAGGTAGATTTTTAACATTAGAATTATATACATAGAATCACATCACAACGAATCAAATTTTTTCATAGTTTTAGTAAACTATATATATACATGAGTCACATTTTATATATGAATATAAAAATTACAATATAATTTTTTGATTAAATTTATTATTTCCTATGGAATATCTATACATATCATTCATAGAACACTTCTTGGATTCCTAGAAAATAAAAAATAATAATGGTGAGATTAAATTCTTAATAAGGGTTAAGTTGAGTGGAATATATCATGAATCAATACATATATTCAGTATAGAAAGATAAATAAATGAGCACACGTTTCATTTAATAAATAAAACATCTAGCATAACTGGATATGGAATAATCAATATGGAATGCTAAATAATTGAACATATATTTCATTAAATAAATAAAATAATATTGAAATACATATATAGATAATATCATTGTGAAAATATAATGGATAATAATAAAAAAATTAATAATGAAGGAAATGTTTAATATTTGGATTTAATGTTCTCTAGAACATGATACATCTACTGTAATGACTTTTCACAAGATGGTTTAAATATCATGGTGGCAATCCATTAAACTATATCTTACCAATTTATATAACAAGCCTACTAATGCAACACGGGGCAATATAATTACATGCTCCATCAGTCAAATTAACATCCAAATAATTCCTCATATATTGAATAATCAATTTCATCATGATCAATATTCCTTATAAATAAATATCTTTGTTAATTAATGTTTAAAAATTAATCTATATTTCCCTTTTAAAAAAATAACATTCTATGTTACCACCATATTTAAAAATGGAATAAATTTTGGAAATCATCATATCCATGATACAATGAGTATGGATTTTTAAAAGTAAATCTATATGAAAAAATGAAATATAGTTTAGAACGAATAATTTCTATCAGAAAAATAATATTGATATTTAAGAGAAATTAATTTTATAATGATCACAATAAAGTTAATGATTCAAAGAAAAGTTTATGAATACAAAAAAATCAAGAAAGTCTATGTAACTAAATATTTCTCTCAAAATGATCATAAACTATTTATATAATGAATAAGGATTTTATGAATACCACATTTCCAAAATGGATTGAATCTAAAATAAATATGTGTTATTGTTGATGAATAGATAAACCATACAATGATCATCAAAAATATTATTAAGGAAAATAGAATTTTGACTTTGAAAATATTTTTTAAAACAAAAAGTTCAAAAAATAGATATAAATTACATTATTATGAAAATAAATCACTAAACCATTAATGAAATATTTAAAAAATTTGAGTGGACAAGAGGAATGTATATTCTATTCATTCTTTAGAAATTTAAATAATTATTGCTTTTACATTTTTGATAAAATACAATAAAGGCATGTTTTGAAAATGACATGAATATTCCTTCGAAAAATTTAAAAAAAATTAATAATTGGGATTTTTTAATAAATCATTTGCAATTTTTTATAAACAAAATTCGTTTTTTCAAAACATTTTTTTAAAAAAAAATTAATCTTAGAGATAAAGGAATTAATATTTCCATGAAAACGTTTTCTGTATCAATTTTTATATGAATGTCTATAAAAATAGAACTATTACATGAATATTATGTAATTAAATTAATTTAATAAATTTAAATGGGTTTATTATACAATGATCATATAATTTATTTCAATTTAAATTCAATTATAAATAGCCGTGATTAAAATGATATTATGCAATAAACCATTACAAAGATCTTAATGATCGAGTGAAAATTATAAAATGAATTTATTATCTGTATTAAGTGTACATCCACATAAAAAAATTAGAGAAAACATAATATATTCCAAATTAAATATACAATTAATATTATATTATCAACAACAATAAAGAATTAATTTAACCTATTAAAGATAAATTGTGTTATAATTAATTTTCTTCATGGTATTTTCATTATCAAATCCCTTTGGATTTAATAAATAAATTGGAAATTCAAATTTTATTTATTAATTTAATAATCATGATATTAAATATTAATGGGGATTTTTGTACACTATTGAAACTAAATTAAGTTTATAACATTACAATATGCCTCAATGAAGGTAAATTGAGATGAAGTCCATTTTATCATGATTAATTTTGGACGATCATTCATTAAACTTATATATATTGGTATTAGACTTGTTATTAATTTAAAACAGATCAATATTCATTTTAATAATATATTATATAATCCTATTAAAACATTTTACTACACATTTTGTTGTATAATCCTTGATTATTTTCATTATTTTTGGTGTTAAATTCCTTGTTTTGTCATGAAAAATCATATTCATGCCAATATTATATGGTAATATAATATAAAAAATGTTTTTAGTTTTATAAATATTATATTTATATTAGATACACTCAAATAATATTTATTTAAATTTTAACATGGAGAATGTATCACATCTCCTTGTGAAGACAGTAGGTTGTACGAATTCCCGTGTGACATTATCACATTTTAAATAGAATGGTATTTAAGATGGTATACATGATATTATAATTATATAAGTATAATAGGTTCTTAAATATCATTCTGATGTTTTAAATCCAACATTATATTAATCCATGAAAGGTTGTTATTTAAAACAAATTAAATTTTTTCTTAAGGTGATAGTATATCGTAGGCCCAATCGACGATTTCATTTCCGATTTGATGGAAGTGTTGATGAAAAATATTATTCCATAAAAATAAGAACATATAATTATATTTCAGATATTTTTTTATATTTTAATATTGATGATGTAATTTAATGTGTAAAAAATTAATGAAAATTAAACATCTTTGTAAAGAGAATTACCTTTTCTATGGAAAAAACCCTTGAGATATCCTCTTAAAGACCCTAATGTTTGTTTTTTGGTATGATCAAAAACTCTAAAATATGTCTGTCGATTTTGGGGATGAATTTTGGTTGGTTTTTTTGGGGTGGAGGTGATTGGTATTTGTGAATATATTTTTGGGTGGGAGTTCCCTTTTATAATTAGTTAAAGGGAACCCTCTTGGAAATTAGAATGAGATTTCCTTAATAATACAATATTATAATTGAATAAAAATTATAAAATGTTTTATATAACATTATATTTGATTTTTTTATAGCATAAGGTTGATATTTGAAAAACCAATAATATTTTGAAAAGTTGGTATTTCATTTCAACCCTTATCTTCAAAGTTTAACCCCACGAAAACCCATCTTTACCATAACTATGACAATTATTTTTTATCTTTCTTCTCTCTCGAATATGGTCAAAAATTAATTTTACCTTATTTTATAATATAAATTAGTTTGATTTCAAATACATTATCCATAACATTAATATATAGAAGTGGTGAAAAGTAGGTTTCCAAAGAGAAATGTATCATTTGTATATAATTTTTTAGTATGAAAATTCAATATGAAATTTATTTCTATGACCTAAATTATGAAAAATGTAATTTAAATTTACTAATTTAACATTTAATAAAATTTTCATGAAATATTTTCATTTTAAATTTTTTAAATATGTTCTTTTTCAATAAAAATATATATATTTCACTATTCATTAAAAATGAATCATGTCATAAAATTCCCAAATATTCACTCTAGGATAACATATAAATATATATATGTATGAAAATTTCATAAATGAAATTTATTTTATCTTAAAATGTTCTAAAATTTGGTAAAATATTAATTTAAATTATATGTGAAATGAACAAAAAAAACATCTTTCAAAAAAATGCTTTTAATAAATCATGTATTTTTTTGAAATGATTATTATATTATATATATTAAATAGATTCATATTAATCTTGGTTCTACATTTTTAAACCATAAAAATGTTATAATTAATTAATTAATATTTCTAAACTCCAACTAAATTTCTTTGTTATAAAACTATACCATATTGTGTTTCATTATGAATTTTGGTTTCATGTTCTACAAGCCATCGAAGAGGTTAAATTTTAAAAAATATTTAATGGGATTATAATGATTGGTGAAAGGAGAAACATATTATTTTGAGTAATAAAATTTTTTATAATCTTTTGGTTTTACATTATCCCCACTTTAAATAAATTTCTTCCTCTTAAGTTGATGTTTCTCCTAGAAATCACACTTTTTATATTTGGAAATTTCTTATTTGAAAACTGACATCCTAAAAAGGGTAAGTAAAACATCTTTTTAATATGAGGAAAAAATAATTACAAATTAATATATGCAATAACACACAACTACGTTTCTTGGTAGGATAATATTAGGGGAACGTGATGAGATGGACACGAAAGAAAAACAATAATAATCATAGATGGTGATATAGGTCATTATTCACAAGAATTTGAGTTATCAATCCAATGATAATGACACAAATATTAAAAATCTATGATTATGTAAAATACTGTTTGACTACTCATATATAATGGTAATAAGATAACATTTTTTTCCAGATGATTTCTTTAATATTGATCTATTATTTTATTGTCTACTAAGTTAAGGAAATATACTTACTAGATATAGTTATATTTCATAAGAACATTTTTTCTATATTGGTTTGATTCAATCAATCTCTAATTCAATGCTTACTATATGAAATTAATATCAAATAATGAACATTTTATGCTTGAATCACTAAAATTCACTTTCAATTGATTGTATGATCCATAATAGTGTTATACTCATTTACACCTTTCTGTAAATATTTTCTCCATCCAAAATTACTATCAAAAGTTATCCAAAATAATATATTGATATCTAAAACATAACATTAACACTTGTGGTATATAATTAATATTTATTTTTGAAACAAATTTAACAAAAAAAATTAATGAAATAGTAATTAGGACACATTGACGGCTAGTGGTAGTGATAAACCCTTATCATCATCACTTGTGGGCCCAAGATTCATGGCATTTACAGATACATTGGGTTGTCACTTAACATGTTGGTTTTCATTTTTTGAAAAAATATTAATATAATTCATATAACATACCTAAAGTGTAACAATCCATAATTATATTATCATCAATGAAAAGTTAATCTCTAAAGGTTCCCATTATGTTTTAACATAATCCAAAAATAATAATGGATTTTTTACATAAATAATTTATTCACTAAATTATATACTAAACCAATGTGATATATTCCTATAAAATTGTACCAAAATATCTATAATCCAAGTAGAATCCAATCAAATAATACCTTGAGAGGGGTGATTAATTAATTTTATGTTATGGTAAATTTAGATCTCCATAACATCTGATCATATCCAGAACCCATATGTCAATGAGTATATATAATATTCTAAATATTTACTCAATACTTAAGTGTTTTTTAATTATTATCTCCAAAAAATTTGAAAAAATACTTCAACAAATAAATTATTGAATACAAATACATAAAATAATAATAAATTTTTATTTATAAAAAATTACATCTTTGGTCTAGGGGATAATAATTAGAACATGGAATTGACTCATACAATTTATAGGTTCTCCAAATTTATGGTAGAAAACTATAAATATATAGACATGTTGAAATTTATTTCCATCCCTCAGAATTTTCATTTATCATTTTTAATTTTTAACATTATTCCCTTTAATACCACACATTAAATTGTTTACCATTACTTTGAGATAATTTCCTTGGTGTCCATTTCTACATTTTTGATATGTGGGAAATAAATAATTTTTTCCACATGGTCTCCAGAACGCATTCTCTTTGCATACACCATTATTCCATTCTTGGGTGAGTCTAGGAGTCAGTTAAGGTATAGTCTATTAATAATATTACTATATAACTTATTTGGCATTGTCATAATATCTTTCAATCCTATCAGCATCCCACATGGTTTCTCATTGTAACCTTATTTTGTAAAATAATTAATGTTTACATGATTCTTTCGGGTCCAACCATTGACTAAAACCAAAAATAATAGTGTGAGAAACAATAATTACATTGGAGGAAATATATAATCATTCATAGAGTTTCTAAATCATGATACATTATTTTCAAAATAAGCCACCGTATATTTAACCAAGGATATTCATTATAATTATTTTTTCAAAACCATAATAATTTATTGTAATTAAAAATTGAATTATATAAAAAATATACCCAAGGTATGAAATACTATTTCTATATTAAGGCAAGTTGTCATGATGTAGGTGATTACCAGGTCGTGAAATATTTTTCATTTTTAGAGTTATTAATCATTAGTAAAATATTTTCGAAACCATGATACTTTAATATCTTAATAGGGTTGTATTTATGGGGAAAATATCATATTATCTTCCTTAATAAAATATTAGGTTGTTTTCATATACTTATCTTGAATTTTTATCATAGGTTTATGTTACCCAATATATGTTTTCATAAATCCAGTTCCCATAGTTTCTATAAAACATCCTATTATTTCAACTGTTGAAACCCCACACCAGTATCCCAGAGTTAGTGTATTATTTATTGCATTGGCATAAGATGTAAAAAATCATATACTAAATGATATAATGGTTTAGTAGTTTGGGTAATATTAATACATATATAATACCCATATTATTTTTTAACATAAAAATGATTTTTTTCCGGAATAGCACTATTACCTCTACAATTACCTCCCATATCATCTTAGTACTCTTCATGGATTCCTATGATTGGGAACAATTATGGGAGATCTATGATGTTTAGTAATAGTGATGTACAATGAAAGATACCATGAATTAGTAATCATAATAAATGTGGAAAGGTAAATAATTAAAAACACATTCCATTAAATCAATAACATGGACATCATATCTATATTAGTTATAATTGAAATAGGAAACTAAATAACTGAAAATACATTTCATTTTATAAATAACTTGAAAATAAAATGCATCCAGAGATAATATCATATAGAAAATATCATTGATGATAATAAAAGTATTATTAAAGAAGAAAACTATTAATCACTGAGAATACATTTCTCAGGAACAAGATACCTCTATTACCAAGGCCTTTCAAAATAATTTTGGAAAATATATGAAGAAAACTATTTTATGTTTTCTCACATATTCACCTGTGTAGGATATAGATGCGTCAATGGTATAAATAATGTTATGACCTACAAATCATGTGTTATTTCAAATAATGACTCATATATTGAATACTCTATTAAATTATTGATCAATATTCTTTATCATCAAATATCCTTATTGAGTATTGAATAACAATTTATTAATATTTACCACTTATTAAAATAACATTCAATGTAAAAACCATATATAAAAATAGAATATAGTTTTGGCAATCATAATTACAATTATATAATGAATATTAATATTTGAGATAAAATCCATATATGAAATTTATATTCATTATTACATATAATCATATCCATCATATAAATAATTTGGATACTTAAGATAAATTAATTGTATAATGATCACAACAATATTAATGTTTTAAAATAAAGATAATGAATAAAAAAATAATTTAGAAAATGAATGTAAAAACATTATTTGTTCAAAATGATTATAAAAATGTACATAAAGACTAAGGATGTTATAAATAAAACATATCCTCATTGTAGTGTTTATAAAATAAAGGGTTTTTGTCATCTATTAAAATAATTACCATAAAATATCTTTAAATAAAATCTTGATGATGATAACATTTTCACATTGAAAATATTTCTAAAAACTAAATTTCAACAAAAAAATTAAATTTTCATTAAAAATAGAATTTTAAAATTAAAACACATTTTTTAAAATATTCATTGGACATTACATCAAAAAAATTAGTTCATGTCATGCATGTTACAATAAATATTCCTTTCAATTTTTCAGTAAATATACAAACAATCATCGTTAAAAAAAGGCATAAAGATTCATTTGAATTTAAAACAATGTCATAAATGGATAAAACAAATAATTAAATCATTTTTTAAAATTAAATAACATTTATTAAAATATTCATTGAAAACATGGTTTTAGAATAGATGGATTTTCGACCAAAGAGAGAAATGAAAATCAAATATTATTAAAAAAATTCGAATCATTTTAAGTAAAACTATTGGATAAATAGTACAGTGAAATGAAAAAATAATGATTATCTAGATGTGAATAAAATTAATGGGGTTTATTATAAAATTTTCAAATAATTACAATCACTTAAAATTCTTGAAAAAATAGTTCTGATTAAAAAGAGATTGTGAATAAACCATCACAACGATCATAGAATTGATTTGAGAATTAACCAATGAATTTATATTTTGGATTAAATGTAAATCAATATAAAACGAGGTAATATAAAACATAAAATATTAGATATCCATTATAAACATAATAACATAATTTCAAAGACATTGAAAAGCTAAATGACCAAATTAAATTAAATGTTGTTATGAAATTCATTACCACTTGGTAATATTAATGATAAATCCACGTGCATGAAATAATTGAAATAGAATATAATATTAAATTGATTAAATAAATAATCATGATATTATAGATCAAAGGGGAATTATAAACACCACATAAAACAAGTAAGGTTCACAATATTTTGATATTCCTGAATGAAGGGAAATTAGAACAAAGTCCCATACATCAAGCTTAATTTTGGTGGAATGTCATTAAAACTATCTTATAATTGTGTCAATAATGTTAATAATTTATAAAAGAATAATATAAATATTCATAAAATAATATATTGTCCTATATAAACATTTTACCACTATCTTGTTAAAAATGTTTCATTATATTCATTTTTTTGAGCGAGAAGTTTCTCATATTCTCATGCATGTTTTGTCATGAAAGACATGTTTTTTGTACATATTATATAGTTAAATAATATATATAATGACATTAAATTTATAAATATGATTTTTTATTAGTCACATTCTTATTATCAATATTTAAATTTAAACATGGAAAACAGACCAAATCACATCGTGGAGACGTCAGATCATGCAAAAATGACGTTATCATATTTTAAACAGAATGGAAGTTTAGAAGGCCTCTGTGATATTATGTTTCAAGTAGTATAATAATATTATAAATAACATTTAAATTTGTTAAATAATTCATCATACCCATTCTTTATAAGTGGTGATGGAAAACAAATTAAATCAGTTCGTGAGGGGGTAACATATCGTACACATGATCTATGATTTCATTTCCCATTGGATTGATGTGGAAATAGATAAAAATTATTACATAGACCTAATAATATTTAAATATACATGATATAATTATTATATTATATTTTATGTTTTAATATGTTATATATGGGGGAAAATACAAGAAAAATTGAAACAGATATTTTAAGGCAATTGAGTTCTCTAAGAGAAACTTAATATAGATTTTCCCTAATAAACTATATGATTAGACTTTTTGGAAGAAAATAATCTATAAAATGTTTCTATTTTTTTTGGGAAGGTATTTTTCATTTTTTGGAGTAAATAGTTTTGGGATTTGTGAATAAGAAAATGGAAGTGGTTCACTTTTATATATGGTGAAATGGAACCCTATTGAAAATTACATGGAAATTTCCCAAAATAATCCAAAATAATAAATTTGGTCACATGATAAAAATCGTCCAAATTAACATAGTAACTAATTTTAATAATTATATTGTAGAAATGTGGTCATTAAATAATACTTTTACAAGTTGGTAGGTCATTATGACCCTTATCATCTTAGTTTAACCCCCGATAAACACATTTTTACATAACTACAATAATTAAATTTTTTCAGTCTCCCCTTTTCGGTAGGGTCAAAATAATTAACAAAATTATCAATATAAATTTATAATATTGAAAATATAGAAAAAGTTTCTCTAAAGTCAATTCAAAAAAACTTCAGAATCCAATTTCAAATTATACCCACAGACACGATGAAAAAGCGGGCTTCCAAAGAGGAATTTCTCATTAGTATAAAATGGTCTAATATAAATATTTATTATGAAGTTTATAAAAATGACATATATTAGTAAAATTTTAAAATTATTTCACTAATTTTACTTTAAAAACATTATAAAATTTTATTTATCAATACAAATTATTTAAACAAAAAGGTGTATTTAGTTAAAATCATTATTTCTCACTTTTCATCAAAAAATGAAACATTTTTTGAAAAATACAAAAAAATCACACCATGATAAATTTATTATTAATATTCAAAAAATAGACATTTTTATAAAATAATGTCTCTCACTGTGGTAATAATAAATATCTATTTATGCATACATAGGATGCCAAAACTATCCTTCGAAAAATACTGTTTAAAAAATCATCGTTTTCATTTAAATAATTCATTTATTTTCAAACTAATAAATATATATTGGATTAATTATTTCTTGTGAAAAATATAATATTCTCATAATTCAGTTATATGTATTCATATTAACTAGTTTAACAGTTATTATTTAACTATATACTATATTACTGTCATTTATACTGGGGATGTGTGTTCTGTATGCTATTAAAGGGATTAAATTTAATGAATTTTATTTCATGGGGTTTTAAGTGTGTTTTTATTGAATATTATATTGAGTATAATTTTATTATTTTATAATTTTTGGGTGTCACATCTTGGTTGTACCAATTATTTATGAGAAACATATAACGATTGTATATACCCACGTACTACATTATCATTTGAGAGAGTAATGTATTGAATGATTGATGAATAATAATAATTTGTTTTGGAAATGAAAAATATTATATTCACTGGACTAATAAATTAAAAATCCCTAAAAATGATATGGTTTTATGACATAGAATAGTGATTTAATAAAGTTTTTAGGATGTATCTTTATTAAAAATGATAAAATGACATCCTATAACTCTTGAAACTTTTATCCTAATGAGGTAAAGTACCCAACACATGATTTAGAGTTAGTGGAAATGGTATATTAGTTTATGATTTCAGGTCACTACAAATTTTAGAAAATTAGATTATATAAGCGTATCAAAAAGAGTAATATAGTATATTTATCCACCGCATTTGTTATGTAACTGTATGGGTCACAATGGTAATTATAGTACTGCAAATCATATTTTACAATAATAGTTGAATCCTAAAACTCCAGTGGAAGAAATATAATAACTCTTAAGAACTGTTATATCATCCACATTTGATATAATTTATAAAATCTTTTTATAATGATTAATTTAATGGAATAAGAATCACAGACGAGGGTTTACAAGAAATTTCACTATAACGATTTTATACGTAAGTTATAAATGTATGAGATAATGCATGCATGATAGTCATGATATATATGAGAATGAATTCCAATTATGGATGTGTGTATTATGATAATTTATATTTAATGGATAAATCATAACCTCTCTGAAATATATCATATTGTCATTCATTTACTTCCAAGACACTAGTCTGTCATAGAAGGTTGGAGTGACCTGCCCTTGTGAAGGATATTACCATTTCAACATACACATACACCATAGATTATGGTGACATTAAGATAAAACTAATGGATCATTATCAAGATCATATGATTTAATATTTTAGTGCTTTATCATGGGTGTTTTGTACATATTTAATATTCTTCATTTTTTATATCATGATATTAGATTAATTGATGGCATATCTTTGATTACTTGGTTCTTGTACATTTACACTACCTAGAGTAAATATTATTATATCCTTAGATTCCCTAATGTTGTATCAAAGCATCAAAATGATATTTTGATTAGAAAATAATTTTATAAAATTAATTATTCAAGAATAAGTGAAAATAATGAATTAAAATATAACAATCGACAATGTATATATCATAGTTTTTTGTTGTCGACTCTCTAATTTACAAATTGATACTTCTACGATAACAGTAAATGTTTTCACTTATTCAGTTATTATGATAATATGTGAAATGTTAAAATATACTTAACATTATAATGACCAATCACACAACATGATATTTAGGAACCACTAGACTAACTATTATGCTTTTTATTAGTGAATAATATAACTCTTATATTATTATTGAACCACAATGGTTAATCTATTAAAAGTATATATGATTAGATAAAATTATTATTTAATTCATACATAGAACAAAATAGTGTTACTCATGTGTAGACCATTGTTAATTGGTTTTATATTACATGTTATTACCTTTGTAGCCAACGATATCAATGATTTCCAATAGTGGTTTTGGTAGATAATTTGAGAGGGAATTTGATATTTTGGTTGACTGAGGAATCTATTTTGATAACCTCGAGATAAATTATTATATTTAGTTTATTTGGAATCATTAAATCATTTTAATAAATTTATAATGAGTTGTGGTTAGTGTTTGATACACATGGAATCATTACAATAAGGTTTGATGTCAAATTTCAATAGATTGAACTATTTCTCACTACCAATAATGATGACAGAGTGGTTGGACCTTATTTCTAGTGGATATGATCAAAAAAAGGAATTGGTTATAAGGATTAATTCCATTACGGTTCATAGACCCCTATATGGTCCTTCTTGGTAACACACCAATATGTTTACTTTATTTTACATTAAAATAAACATAGTATTCAATAGCTTGGTTTACATACAACCTCGAGTCTAAAAGCATGATGATATAATATGCATTTATAAACATGATATTAAATTAAAATGTATGAATAGTACAAATAAAATTTTGATATATTTTTATATATAATTGTTAAAAATCAACATAGATATATTAATTATTTAAATTTAATTAGGCATTCAGTTTTAGTAAAGTCATTTCATTCTTCAAAAATATAAATCTTTTTCAAAAAATTGGGTTTTTAAAGGAAATATTATAATAAATTTGTTAAATTTTAAAAAGTAATATCATAAAATATTACATTAAGATGAATGTTTGGAATATTTTAGAAAATATTATTTTTTTGTGAATTTGGAAAGAATTTAGATTCTAAAACAACACTCATTTCTATTCAACTGTTAATATTTTCAAATAATTTTTTATTTATTTTAATATTTCATTAAATATTATTTGTTACTCATAATGCCATTAATTTAACAAAAATATCCATTGTGCTTAATTTTGGTATAAACATATTTCTATAATTAAAATTTCAATTTTTTGGAATATCATTTTTGTCAAATTTTACTAGTTTAATTTAAAACTAGTTTATTCCTTATTTATATTGTGAATTTGATAAAATTGATTCCATATTTGGACACCTTATAATTAATATTATATATTAACCGCAGTATATTTTTTCATTATGAATAAAAATTGTAGGAAAATTTTAATATTATATTAAAAGTTAAAATGAGTTACTGATGCATTAATGTAAATATATAATGGATAAAATTACCTATAAACATTTATAAGTACTATTTTTTGAATTTAAACTATTTATATGTTATAATTTATTTTAACATGATTCAAGTTGGATCTATTTGTCTTGATAAAGAAAATAATATATTCTAAACATTTGAAAAAATCTTCTTCTGTACCCTCCCACCATTATAAAAAACCAAAACCACTTCTGTCTTATTCACACATCATGATCCAACCATCTTGGAAAATCCTCAACAAAATAATATCCTAATGTACCTACCCATTTTTTATTGATACTAATTTGATCAAAATACCATCATTATAAGGCTTATGGTGTAAACAAATGGAGCTCGTCCAATGAAAAGGTATAACTCTTAACTGAGTGTTTTTATTTTGTTCTTCTTATACAACCTTTAATTATATTATATCCATGTTGATATAAAAAAATAGTATCTCCCATATACTTGAATATAATTATTTTTATTATAAAAAACTTATTAAAATCCTTTTCCAAAAATGATAAATGAAAATATAGCTCACGTATACTTATGGACTACATCCTCCACATAATGGTATTATTCATTACCATTCACATTTTTCATGGTTGGTTAATATTATGGATTTAATTTTCATATATTATAAATATAAATAATTATTCATCTTTAATAATAATATCTTATCTACTTTCTTACCATCCTCTCAATTGTGAAATGACAACGTCACTCATCTATATATGTGGACTACTACCTATATCTAAAAAAGTAATTCATTATTAATTTCCACAATACGTGAATGGTAATAAGAATAGATTTAATTAAAATATAACAAATTTATTAAATAATACTTATTCTTTAAATTTTAAATATTATTTATCAATATTTTATTTGGTCTACTGAAAAATGTATAAATCACTCATGTGCACGTATGGATTACCATCTCTAAAATGTGATGTAATGAATTTTTCATCGCTACATAAAATAAAGAGTTATAATTGTGTATATAATGATTAAATATAATATTTACTAAATAATTAAAATTATTATGATTTTTTATACATGATAAGGTAATATTATCATTATTTATCATTGGAAACATGCATGAAAATAAAAAAAGTTATCACCAAAAATAATGAATTTAACAATTAATTGTTAATAATTGGTGATAAGAAGTCATAAGTCCTTAATGATTTAATATATATTAATATGGTTTTGAAAAATATTTATAATAAATATATATTTATTATTAATGACATTAGAAGGCGAATAAGGATAGACAAGACTTGAGGTAATGGAATTATTATACTCTCTCATTTATTTTCATGATTGTTTGTGATAAATTATCATT
Organism: Viscum album; assembly: GCA_963277665.1. Classification (NCBI taxonomy): domain Eukaryota; kingdom Viridiplantae; phylum Streptophyta; class Magnoliopsida; order Santalales; family Viscaceae; genus Viscum; species Viscum album. The sequence goes on along the minus strand of OY728153.1, from coordinate 1,347,359,217 downwards.
GAGGTTAATTATATGTAGTTTATCTTTTAAACCCCACATATTTTATTAAAATCTAGTTTGTTTTAAAATATTCATGTGTCATTTCCATTTATTTCTCTTATATTTAATATTTTCCAGAAAAGGTTTTCAAGAATATATGACCTTATATCCATTTTTGACTACATGCATTTACATACTTGTCAAAACTCATCAATATTATTTTATAAATGTTGTTACAAAAATTGGAAAGAAAATTATTACCCTTGAATTTATTTACCAATGATTAAAATGGTATATTTCTAAAAATATTTAAAAAAATATTTTTATCATTTTAAAAATGTGTGGAAAGAATCATATCCTTTAACATATACTATATATAGATATATCCCCCCATCAATGTTGATATATTATTTTAATATTATATTATAATTTTCCATGTTTATTATTGAAACCCATTCATTTCATACCTAAATATCAAATATTAATGTAGTAATATTCATAATATAATAAAATATTCCATTCTAGAATCGAATAGGCCAAGTGCCTTTGGAAACATAGGCAGATAAAGAACTGGTTCATAAAATAACTACATTATAACACACTATTTTCATCAACATAATTCCCTTATTAGACATATCAAACATAGTAGATTTTTATAACTCTTCTTGAATGGAAACATAACAAATAGGGAGCTCAGATTCTCTATAAGGGTAAAAAGGGATAAATCAATGATAACTCATATATTATAATAAACATAAGGGTATGAGAACATGAGCATTAAAATTGGGAAATCATAATCTACATATCATATATCATAATATTAAATCATATTTTAAAACAAGGAATTTTTATATTACATGTATCGTAATGGAATCCACGAAAAAAACATTATAAAATAAATATCGAATAATACATATGTTTGTGGAAGAAACATATACCTAGAATGTCATATCATCAGTTGTAAATTCAATTTTCCAAGAGCATCATAGTGGAATGATACCACTCATAAAACCATGATAGTAGTCATGGTTCACACCAATGATTTTTAAAAAAAGAAAATTTCCACTACTAATGTTGGTACATTAACCCTTTCATCCATATTTATATCATGAGATATCAACAATTACCCAAAACATTGGAGGGGGATATAGGTTCGACGTATAAATTTTTATAACATTACCACCATCATTGGTTATAAATTAACCTATATACTTGGATATATTATATACACCTTCCAATTATTATAACATAACCACAATTAAATAAGGGAAAACATACATATTTTTTCCAAATGATCATAAAATATTTATCATATCATCACATAATAACAATTTCTATGATATCATATTTTAGAAAAAATTAATGAAATTACTATAGAATAACCATTTGAAAATAAATTAGATTCATTCAAATCTAATCAATATAAAAATTTACCATCATGAGAGTGAGTAAGAATTGTTTTAAAGTCTAAATTCCAAATAATTTATAATTATCCTCAAATTATTTTATTATATGAAAAACTAATTAAAATAGTTATTGAACTATTTTATGGGGAAAATATTCATGTCATTTTGAAAATAATATTTTATATAAAACTATTTACAAAATATTATAGAAAAAAAATTTATTTTAAAGGAATACTGGATAATATTAAATCAATATCTGAGGCATTTATTGGTCTTGTTTTCTAGAAATTGTGTTCATTACACAAAAGTTTAAAGCATGCATTTTTTAAAAAGAATTGGTAGAAAAGAAAAAGGTACCTTTATGGAAAATGAAAAGACGATATCTTGTATATTTTTAAAAAATTAAAACATGGATAAAAATTAATTTAAACAATCATAGTATATTAGTAAACATCTTCTTTAAGACATTATTATAAAACAACTAATTAGAAGAAAACCGTTTTTTCATAGAATAGTTAAAAGCATTCATTTTTTATTAAAAATATAATTTTGGTATCACGTGTACTTCAGATGAGAAAATGAAGTTAAAACATATATTTTCATGAAATACATAGAGTAAAATATAATTCATAATTTTATTAGATAATAAATGTTCATAAATTGAAATATACTCATAAATAATCTTGATAAACAATGATATAGTAACATTAAACCCATTATCAGTTTGGTAACATTTGAAACCCTATCCCCATGAAATAAAAAATAGTATATGCACATTTATATTCAAATAAAATTCATAATATGAATCATAGAATAAAATCATGGTATTTATGTACACTGTATAAAAGAAACAATTGGTCAATTTGGATTGTATCTCATAGAGTTAAAAGTGAGACGCAAATCACTTTCCATAGGTATGAAATCCATTGTACACATTAAAAAAATAAAATATAATAAGTATAAATTTAAAATAATTATATTATAGGGGAATAATAAAATATATCATACACTAAATTATTTACTTATAACATTTTATCACCCTTCTGTTAACACTTATTCACTAAAATAACTATTCTGTGTGATATCTGATTTGTTTTTCATTTATGTTATGGTTCAGTGGTTTTTTTTTATTTTTATCATCGATAATCATCTATAAATACTTAATAATTATATAATAATAATATATATTTATTATATATATTTTTAGAATAATTTATAAAAGATACATATTTAAAAATAATTTTAACATTCAAAGTGATCGTTGGTTGTACATACACATGAACGTTAATTCTATTTATTTGAAGAATACAATGACGGAAAGGCTATTTATAAATAAATTTTATATAAATAATTATTATATCATATATATATATATTATGTTTATTGAAACTAACATTATTAGTATACTATTCATTATACAAATGTCAAAACAATCACATCACACCATGGAGGTGGTACTTCACTCATACACATGGTCAACATTATTATTTGACAATAGTATGGATGGTAAGAATATAGATATGATATTATAATTAAATTATTAAATTATTATTTTCTAATATATTAATATTAATCCCATCATAATACACATTAATAAATGTTGGTGATGGGAAATGAATTGTATATCTATGTGTAGATGGAAATATGTACATAGTAACAAGTGATATTTTCTCTTCATATCTGATATAAATATAGTTATTAAAGGTAGATTCATAATAATAAAAACATTTATGTATATTTTTTATATTGATGGTATTATTTCTAGAATTAAATAAAAAATGTATAGGAGGAAAAACAATAATTAAAAATAAAGTTATATGTAATGGTGATTACATCTTATTTGAAGCAACTCCTTTATATATCCTATCAATGGATTTTGGGACTGTCTTTTGTGATGGAAATAGAAACTAAATTTTTTTATAGAAGTGGGGAATATAAATATATAGTTTAATATAAAAATAGAAGCTCTATTTTGTTTTGTAATGAAAATTTAGTGGCTCATATTTATAAAGGTTGGGATAATCACTCTTGGAATTTCATAAAATATTAAATTATAATAAATAATTTTTTTCATCCAAATTAAAACATATTAATAATATTAAAATATAATATCATTATGAGTTCATATAATCACATAAAAACTTTCTCCATGTTTTGATAACATTTTTATCTGTAAATTAATTTTTTACCCTTTGTTATCCATTTTGACCATTAGAGTAATATTAATGTTTTCTACCATCTAGTTATTAATAGCGACACTATAAAATGAAAAATGACCTAGATATTAAACATGGTTTATATTTAAAACCTTATGAAATACATAATATAAAATATTATATTTTCACAAATTTTATATCATTGATAATAATTTATTATTTATATAATAACATTATTGTCATTATTTACATTATTATGTTAATTTGACATGAAATACCTCAATATAAAACTTTATTTGGAAAAAAATTCTTTAAAACCATTATTATATGTTACATTGATATATAAATGTTTTCATAAATAATTATACATTCAAATTATATCACATTTATTATTTTTAAGTTATTTATTTCATTCATATGTTTATTAAATAAATATTGTATTTGCATTGTGCATGAATTTAGGGTAATTATATAATATATAAAAATATATCTATATTAATAGAATTTAAATAATTTTATTAATATAATAATAGATAGTTATAACTGTTCAATAATTTAATTCTCCCTCATGGGTTTATATAAGAGATATTTTCAACAAAGAGATATACTATTTTTACCTTTTATTTTATAAAGTTTCATATTCATAATTTTTTTAGAAAAGTGTTTATTAAAAGCTATATATAATTCATAATGTGATATGGGACAAATTTCATTCATCGAATAATATTTAAGATGAAAAAATGTAATTATGTCTTAGTTGTAACCTATATTGACATGATTTACCATATTATGAGGTGATAAATTTTACCATGGTTACCATTCATATAAATAAAAAAGTGGAATTGTTTCCTCGTAATAATGTGGGTGCACTTCTTCCAATGTCCTGATTAAGGGGTGTTCAATTTTCCTCATAATATGTTTCATCGAGCTCGCCATTTTTTAACTATTCAAAGAAACTCCGAATAGTTCTTGCTTCCGTAACTATGTATGGACATTCTTTCGAAAGGCAGGTGTTCTGTTGGGGTTTTAGACATTATGGCACATAGGACCTCACATTTATAAATAGGATGGGTGTTCTACCTCATCGCACACATTAATGTATGTAATCGTGACTTATTATGAGACTCACATGTATATTTCTGATTTGTTTGAGAATCTCTTCCTAATACCTATACACGACTCGTTAGCCCTCAAAAAGGATCATAGGTTAAGTCTATTTATATATAGTGAGAAGGTGGGGTCATGTCATTGAATCCATTATTATGTTTTTTAGGATCTTCATCTATTTCTCTTTAGTGGATAACAACTTCAATTTTAATTCCATGTAAGCACGCACTCCATAGGTTATTCTTATCCATAGAGGTGATTAATATTTTTACAATGGGTTTTTTCTTATTGATGAATCCAATATATCAAATTTTATTATAACACACAAAATACACATATTTTTCTACACCCATGATTCTTTATTTAATACATAAATGACATATATGGGGGAACTGGGGAACCAGAAATTAGATCTGGAACCTCAAGGAGGTGTCCAACGTATCCTGGTTATGGAAGGAATTATAGTTATGAAAGTTCATTCCAATACTTGAGACATTCACCAAGGTAGAAAGAAAAATATATTGGGTAGTTATATCTTCCCACTACTCAAGGCATACATGCCATGGTTTCCCTAGTTTATGGAGATTCGTGATTATAATGATGCTCTCATTAAAACGTCCTAAACCCAAGTGAGATATGCTTAGTCTGAGAAACATGGGATAGCATGTAATGAGCCTCATGGAATATGTTTGTGGGATTGTATGATGGGACAACCCATTGGAGGCTTAATATAAAGCTCTAGGATTTGGAAGTTATCGTACATATCATATTTATGGATTGAATCAATGTCACCATAGTTTCTTTGGATTTTCATTCAACTCATGGATGTGGTGGAATGTTAATACCTTGGAAATTATTGGGTCTTGGTGGTTTAAATGACATTGAAATAATGGGTCTTACACTAAAGTAAATTCCCAATTTCATTTAGTCTCGGGCCCTATGATGATGGCCTACATGTCCTAGTTATGGAATGAATATGATTCTTCATAGTTCAATGAGTTGGGACACCTGGAGGATTCCCTAGTCCACATAGAGGCTTATGATGTGAATGATAAGATTATTGTGACTACCCAATACCACATGATCCATGATTAGTGTAATAAAAATTGGATGAAAATAATTAGTCTCATTTCTTATAGATATTAGAATTATGTGGTTGGGATCCCTAATAATGATTTAATATGGAGCTAGATCCTTCAGAATGTGTCCTACATATCCTGTTAATATTAGGATTTAGAGTTATCATTGATCAATTATTCGAGTCATACATACAAACATTTCCCTTATAATCGGGACACATTATATCAGGATGTTGATCAGATATTACTTGTTGATGTTTCCCTAAAAGATAAGCCACATAATATTATACTACTAATCCATGCTTACCCTCTGATGTCTCCCTTATAGACATGAAATATCATATTATGCAATAGACAGAGTCTTAAATGTCATGTTTTCCCATAAATATATTATATATCTTATTATGCCACTGATCAGGGATTACACACTATGGATTCCCATATGTAAATGAAATATCATATTATTACACTAATCATGGTTTACATAATGAGGTTTCTATTATAGAGGTGGGACAACGTTTTCATTTCCTAGGATGGTTGACTGTCCTGGCTGATTTTTATTAAAGACATGAATTGATTGTCTATTTAATATGAATTTAATATCTTATATTCATTTAATTATATATCTACCAGACACATCCAAAGGAAATTGCATGAACATTTGTAGTTTTTAGGGAATATCGCATAATTAAGATGGAATTTGTGGATGTTGTCACATGACAAAGGTTGATTTGTTCCCATGATATTACTGGATTGAAATCATTCCCTGTCGTGAGATTAGTTGCCTTTCAGAAATGTTGGCTAGTATGAGGTTCCAAAAAAATTATGTATTTCATTGTGGGGTAGGGGATTTATAGGAATCACCACCCTTGTTAATCTCTTCATTGAACTATTTATATCATGAAAATATAGGATGGAGTTGATGGAGGTCTATGATGTCATGTGTTTTCACAATGTCTCAACTTAGGTCATTCCAGTGGTGTTTAATGATTTTCATCCACCTATGGGAAAATCCCACCAACTCCCCATATTTTATAATATGGATAATTAGTGGAGTTATTCTGAATCATTCGGATTGGAATAGATTCTTTTGTATATCCATGCCAACATGTCTAAGGGACATCATGGTATCAATGTTCCTACTGGAGGAAATCCACGAATTCTATGATGCCTTCTCCGGGATATTCAATGAGTCATGTATGGTATTCAATGGGGTATTTTTGAGATTAAGCTGGCAAGTCAAGGGGTATTATGAGTTCATGTTGGTACATCAGAACAGTTTTATGACTATAAGATTATTCTTACATTTCATTTATATTTCATAATTTATTTTAAAAGGACATCGAGGATTCATGAATTGGGTTGAGTGTTATATAAAAAAAGGCACTCTCTCCCACTTTGATGCATCGTATGATGAAAAAATGGCATGTGGTGATCTAGAATCACTTCATGGATAAACCCATATACTTATATTTAGATCAAAACCAGATGCACAATATTACCAGGACATGTCTGAATCCTTTCACATGATGGGGTGATAAACAATTGGGCTATTTCGTGTCCAGGAAGATATGTCACTATTGACTTTGTGGTGTCTTGTGAGTTGTATGGTCACATTACATGAATTTTATTACCACATCTGGCTCCCTACATTCCAATTTTTATTTCTTTCTGTTATTTATTTTATAATGTTTTGGGATATCATGAGGTAGTATGAGTGTTGTCGATGTCATTTAGTCTACTAATTGGTGATGCATCTCAAGATTTTTATGACCCCAAGTCAGTCCCAACTTTTGGATATTTCCACTATTTTTCAAGGATTATTGAATGGTTATTTAGGAACCTTTTTCTTAACAATTTCTCATCTCATAGTCATTATAGTCTATCTGTTATCATGTGGCCGATGATTTTTTTGAGATAAGTCAACAATAACTTGGAGGAATTTTCAATTTGACTTCAATGGAACTTTGATAGGTTATGCGCTATGTGTTACCATCCTCATGAACATCTGTAGTCTAGGTGATCATGCATCTCATGGTGTTTCATGTGATCCAAATGATCATGGCCATTTATATCTTCCATTTCATTCGGGGGAAATAATAAACATTTTTAGGATTACCTTCCATTTTAAATTTTATAATTACCATTTAGAGGGTGTTAACTAATTTTAACCCTCAATTGTGATTCTCATTGGTACACGATCCCGGTTCTGAGGATTGTAAATTCTCTCATAAGGCATTGTTGTTGTCACTCTTTAGTGTCAAGGTAGGTGTTTTTTATTCTGGTAGATGTTTGATATTCTATCGAATTCCCTATAATTAGATGTGAAGAAGGTGATTCATTCACTGAATACTCATTTCTATAGAGCTCATTCATCTTGCAACTGTAATGTAACCTCTTCGTATGAACGTACCATATTAACCCATCGTGATACCTCTCTAGGAGACCATTTTATAAGAAATGATTTAGAAGAAATAATTTTCCTTGGATCCTTCTCAAATAAATCCTTGAAAATATATTCAGTAATTGTTTAAACAATGGATGTGAAGATGTATGACCATCATGAGGGTTTTATTGTATCAATTCGATTGATCACATGTACATTATCCTATAATTCATCTCCCATGATCATTGAAACATCAAACTTTCACGAGTCTTTGAGGGTTCATGTGTTTTGTGAAATTACTTTTGGATTTATGGGATCTATGAGTTATTTTGGAGTTAGGTGATTTGTTATACCATTATAAGATTCAAAAATACCATTAAATAATCACATGATTTGCCTAATTCCACTATTTTTGTCGCATTCTTTTTTATAATATTTTATAACATTTTTATGCCATAAGAAAAATAATTATGTCCAAGTGGCCTCTGGCTCCCATCTTAGTTCCTCTAATGTGGCTAATCAGTGGGACATGATTAATAAAAACCATAATCTTATCCCTTGATATTGTTTTTATTCTAATAATAAGATTTGGAAATGGATTCTTCCATTTGAGAATCAAAATTATACTTTATCACACCAGATTACTCTATATGGTTTCTACATGTTGGATGATGTTTTTTCCCTCCTCCGTTCTAAAATATCCCATCTTTCTATGTGTCAACTTCTCTTGAATGTACATAGAAAAAAAATTCCAAGGAAGGGATAATTGTCATATATTGATCCCATGGGTTGTTTTATATGTTGGAAAGCAATACCTTGGGTCCAGAGAATGATAATTTTTCACATAATCACATTAATCATAGCTAATAGTGTATTTTTTTCGCTAATCTGAACAAACCTGGGGGTATATAAAGCTCAAAATGTGATCTCCATCCTTGTGGTAATTAATATGTCTTATTGTATTGTCCATTCTGTGTTAATAAATTCTTCTTAGATTTTTTTGACATGTAATATTATGTCCATCATTTAGATAATGTATGAATTTTCTATTTTTTATCGTTAGCACAATTTTCATCAAGAACTCGTTAGCTACTAGTATCCTGACACTAAATCATTTCATTTCACTCATCGAAAGGTTGGAATAAATCTATTGGATATCTAATGGGTGGGATACCCCCTCTCAAAAATTGTATGTTGAGTTCCATCTAGTCTTATATTTCTTGGAAGACCCTTTTTAGACTCCATTATTTGAAAGGGATATGTTCGTAGTTGTTATTAAAAAATTATTAAAGGAGGTAACTTATATATCACATATTTCATTCAATGATTGGATCTACATTGTCCTCATCTATAGTAGACCTAGGACGACTACTATACGCACCCAACAGTTCCCTTCTTCACATGTTCAAGATAGTTCTGGTTCGTAATGGGTGATTATGGAAGCAAAGGAATATGCATCAAGGGGATATCGAGTGAAATAAAAGATCTATCCAACCCTTTGTCACGTGGTATTCATGGTCTTGTTAATGAACATGATAATTCTACCAATTTGGGATGTGCATTAATTAATCCAGGTCCGTACGACGGTGATGGCAGCAAGACTAGCAGATTGACTATGATTTAATTTGGCAGTGTTGACCCTTTCATCCCCTTAAAAACCATTTGGTGATATTCATAAAGGAAAAATTACTTATATGATCAATGTAGATTTCTTCTTTTTATTTTTCTCAATAAGATATCCTTTACATTGTTATGAATACTACAATAAAAACATAATCCTCGACGCCTTATTTCATCCTAGGTTATTGAACATACCTAGTATTGGGGATTTTTCACCAGGCTCTAAAGAGGATTATGCTATGTTGATTCAAGGAAATGCCTTTTATTTCATATCTTATCATGCAATAATTGGGTGGATCATTGATAATGGTAATGGAGATCTTGAAAAGAGGTCTTTCAGAATATCTCATTGGGATGGGGTTCTTATAGACAAGATGGTCGAGCTGATAGTTTGTAAGACATATACACCTTATATTGTTTCAATTCAGCTAAGATTAACCCATAGGGTATCCCCTATAACTTTGTTTAGATTACAACAAGTGTAACACCTCCAGATCATTGGAAAATTTAGGATTATTGTGGCACTTGAAGACACAAATGCTAATCTCATTGTTCTGGTTCACTAATGAATATACTTTTCTTACTCAGAATAATGCACAGAATTGTGTAGAAACAAATTTGTGTGGTGTGTTAAGATAAATGGTTCATTATATAAAAATTAAATTTTCCTCACTTGCCTTTCTACCCATTGAAGTTATGGAGTTTATTAAAATATTTGATGATTATTTGAGAAATCTCTCTCATCCTAGCGATGAACATCCTGATAGTCGGAGCAAATTTTTTGTGGAAATATTCCCTCATGCATAAGAAATAGTTCATGAATCTATTGAGGGGAGGATATATAAAGCCTCCTCTAATATTTCCTTTCAATCTCATAAATTTATTCCACCTTCTTCCATACCCATCCCATCAATAATAGAAGCTCAGACATGAAGCAGTCTGATCCTGAAGAAGATTCATGCCTTGACTACTACGTCACTTTTGCAAACATTTCATTGAAAAAGGGAACTCCTGAATCAATAATTTATTGACTTGGGGGTGGGTGATTTTGGATGAAAAAATAATAAAAAATCTTGAAAAAATTAATCATAACTATAGAACATTTGGCCACAAATGAAAGGGTCTTAAAAGATCACGGCGTCACAGCTCCCCATGATGAATATATAATGGAGGCGTTGGAGGCATTGGGGTTTAGTTTCCCTTGTATATCAAAATTACAATCCTATATGGATGCCTAGAACACAAAAACAAAGATATATGGGGAAATCATAAGTCACTTAATGTATGAACATACAATTTCATCAACCTCATTGGAATCATCGTGAATGTGAGTATAGGATATGACAACTTTTAGTGGACTCTCTATCCTATGGAAAAATAGAAAAGGCGGGGAGGGGGGAACTTTAGAGTTCAATTTATTCTTATCCCCAAAATCGTTTTTTCTTGGAAATAACAACTAATCAAATCTAAATATATTATAATCATTGATATACAATCATTTTTTGATGACAATCTTAGACATACTATGATATTTGGATATTACATCTACTTCACTCTATCCATGAATGGATTTTATGAACCATTCATGTTGTAATCCATTTTTTTCATTCATTATATTCATGAAATTTTAATAATTTGATGTTAAATGAAATGCCAATGGTACTCATCCATTGTATAATATCATTTAAATATGAATGCATATATTGTAATATTTAAATCATAAAGGATTCTTCTTCAGAAGTGATCATAAATTCCCACCAATATGAGATTCATTTTAATATATAAACTCCATATTTCTTGAGATTACCTAAATATCCAACAGATAATTGATTAGAATACATTTCCCTAAGGGAGAGTTCTCCATCTTTTTCCAAATTTGATGGATTTCGGAGCATTTATTTATTTTTTCAAAGGAAATATGATGTACCATATATTTTATTCTATTATGGATGACTAGATTGCAAATGTGATTTGGTTTTTGGATTTTTATCTTCGACCATGTATTGATGTTGATTAGGATATTTATCTTCTTCATTCAATAACTATACATTAGGGAATACTAGCATGGAAAATCTATCATTGTAGTTTACAGTATTTTTTATTATAATAGAGGATGACATGTAGTTTAAACTCATAATACTAACATGTGAACGATGATCATGAAGAATGGTGAAGACAATCCAGGAATGATAGAAAAAATTCTAGGGTGATGAGTTCTTAAACAGTGTTGATGAGGCTCATGAGGAAAAGTGGTAATTTCCGTCAGGGAGGTTGTGCCTCTAGTTGGTAAGTCAAATCCCTTATATGTTTGTAGAATTGTCAATTAGATGCGTCTCCACTCTTTTCCAATGGTCATGGATGATTTCTGGGATTAATGTTGATTGATGTAAAATTAATAGGGAAGACAAGACCACATAGATATTTAGAATAGGGGAGATTTAAGTCATAACCCAAAATTTTGGGTTAGTGAAATTTGGATGGGGCGGACATGCTTGGGAAGACCCATAACACATTGGGGATATAGGTTTCACCATAGAGCATCTAGATCCAGCAAGGATTGATGATCCATTATTTATAGTAGGATATGCCTTTAGTTGGTAATTCAAATCCCTCATGCATTTGTATAATGGTCAATCAACGATGAACTACACAATCTTATGAGGGTTATGAATGACTTTTGAAGACCCAAATGTCCTGATGATGTGTTTTAGTATTGAGGAAATCGATCCAAGAAGTGTTCTAGAACCATAGGTCAATTAATCTATTAATTTTGAAGATCAATCCCAAATCCTTTTTGTTTGGAATAATGAGGTCTAGGCTATTAATGATTTGAGAATGTAGTGTCATATTTCATATTTGATAAATGGTACTGAACATTGTTTCTAATGTTGAGTATGTCAAATCCGCTATGATAGTTTTTTATGGTGATTGTAAATCATGGTCCAAAGTCCACAGGTAAAAAGGATGAAATAGGGAAACCATATTATGAATGTATTATAACTCATTGAGGTGTTTAGTACTATTGTATTGATTTCATCGCTCACATGGATCAGAAGTCCCCTATTTACAGTGATTCATTTGGTTGATTACCATAAGCACAAATAATGGATCCATATGAATACATGCATAATAAAATAATGGGTCCATGAATTTGGGTATCCATTCCCAAGGACCAATAAAGAATTGCAGTATTATGACGCACTCAAATAATGAATTTTGATTTGTGTAAAGTGTCATATCTATGATGGGTTTAATTACCCAAAAATTTGTGACATTACATAGAAAATAGAATATCGTATCTAAGAGATGTAACAAATCATTTCTCTAGATTCTCTTTAAACAAGGTGGAAAAAATGAATAGATTTTTCTTTTATATGGAAGTATATCAACACCTATGTAAATTATTCAATATTTATTTTTTTCAAATTATTTTCTAAAATCTGGAGATGAAGAGTTTATCAAGAAAAGGCATGAATTTTTCTCAAACCACCTTTTGTAGGTTTTGAACATGAAATATATTGTGTCTCTTTTTCTAGTAGTTTAAGGTATTCTACTTTGGACCATTATAAGAAAGGGTTTAAGTTTATACAACCATTACCAAAGTCTAGGTAGTTTATGGCCATTACACACATGGACCAAATATTGGTGATGGTATAAAAGGGTTGAACTAGGACACCTAGGGTCAAGATCAGCAAATCATCCTTATTAGTGGTAGAAGAAAATATTTTAAATCATGAATCAAGGCTCTTAGGTCTGAGTAAGTTGTATGGGACAATCATATCGGAGATGGACCATAAGACCCACTAATAATGAGTTATTACATGGTGATGTATGGATAACATATATTAGAAAGCACTCATTAAAGATAAAATGATTCACTGATTGGTAGGTATGTGGATTTTTTTCATTGATAGTATAGTCAAAAAAATATATCCCTTTTCAATTCCATGTCCTAGGAATGGTTTGTTGAAACATTTGGTGGTTGATACATAAATGTTTATTCATGAATTGAGGAGCTTAAAACATGGTGGAAGCACCATGTATATTAGTTGAATGGGGTTAGGATCTTTTATCCCTTTGATAATCAATGGAAACAGATGGCGGTCTTCACATTTTAATGTTATGTTCTAGGGATATACATGCTTATATATAGTTTCACATCATGTGGTAAGGAAATTTTTAGGGCATCTTTTATAACATTCCACTAGGTTTTTTCCCAAGAAGATTAATTTCATTTGGTATGTATGTTTGAACATATGTGAATAATTGGGAATGAAATATTATATGAACTAGTAGGACACCCATAGATATTACTTGTATATATGAAAAATGTTCTTATATGTATCTTCCCATATGTAGTTAGGGACAAATTTTTATTGATTGTTGTAGCTGGGCCTAGTATTGAAGATTTGATCTGTTACTAAAAATCATCTGATGATAGGAATAAAGCCATATATAATTTGTGATCAAGAAACTCTCAGGAGAGATATGAATACTACGTTGAGGTCGTAAGTGTTTCTATTAGTTAATGTAGCTATGACCGGGATTGGTGATCTATATGTCACTACGTATCCTGATATGATAGGAATCACGCAAAATTTACTTCATGGGGAATCGTGTAGTTTTACATCACACTAAAATTGGGATTAATTCTAGTCATGAGAAGGGATATTGCAGCTGGACCAAAGGAATGAAATCTAGGTGTCCATTTGTATCCAAAAGTAATATGAATCAATCCACATGTTTTTATTCAATGTTGGTGTAGATAGATTCAATCGCCAAAAATAGTGTTCCTCTTAGGAACAGTTGATGGGAATGTACAATATTGTGTCATGAATGGGACATTTACCATGTATTTTAGCATCAAATAGAGTTTACTCAAGACATACCTTTTATGGCCCTCGATTCAGGGCCATGATGAGAATCTCATGAGCTATTATTTTTTGTTTGTGTTGTGAATACCGTACATAAATTCATAAGGTCATATGATATATGCTTTGTGTGAGAAAAAAATAATTTCAACGGTTCTTATCATTATATAGAGGTGGTTGGAGAAAATATAGATGAATATTGTATCATGTATTGGATGGACTATGATATATGATCAAGGTACCCCTATGCATGTCATAGAAAATGAGATGCATGCCATAAATATTTCTAGAAAACACATGCTGTTTAATGACTTCTAAAAAGATGAATAACCATTTAGTGTAACATCTTGTGGTAAGGACGTGGGTCATATGATGTGAAAGTGGATTAAATTTGTGGATGTGAAAAAATATTGGTTTTTGAATTCACTATGTATCATGTGATGACAGGAATCAAGCAAAATGTAGTTCTTGGAAGGATGGACTCTGTATGTGGAGATGAATCTCATATTGGAATGGGAGAATTTCATCCTTCATTCACATATATATAGATCATGTGTAGTTTTTCATTAGTGTGATGATTTTTTCCATGCAGTTTAATTTCATGAGGTGATGAAATCATCTATGAAGATTAACATCTTGTGGTAAGGACATGAGATGTTGTGTAGTCAAAAGTCTTACAACAAGAACTTTATATGATATGTACTTTAACATCTTACTTCCATTAATATAATTTTTAGTTTAACATCCTGAAATATGTTTGACGGACATCGATTATAGTTATTCAATGTATAACATGAGAATCCTAACATTGGTGGGGGAGTCACATGCTACCCATCCATTGTGGCTAGTGAGAAAGACCCATTTTGAAAGACCATATGTATTATATAAAGACATTACCATTTTAATTATATAATTTGATGTTTCTTAAACTGTATCATTTAGTTTCTGAGTGCCAAGACTAGTTCTCCTTGGATTAATGAATGGAATAAAGCTTTCTTATTAAAGGATCGTGTGATATGATTCAGATCTACATCAAGGTTGTGAAATTTATGCCACATATTCTCAATGAGCCTCTCTATTTCATCCAGACTATTTTTCATACTCTCTTCTTCGGAGTGTTTTCCAAAAAAGTTTATTCAAAGTGAAGGTTGATAGACTTCTATGTGTTACACTACCATGGTTTTGTACCATAGTGAGTATGGCAGTTCTTCAGTAGTAGAATGGGTTGTGGTATTATAGGCCCATAAATCCTGGAGAATCTTGTTCATCTATAACTTATTATCCATATTCTATATCCTTGGGGGTATATTTGAAAAATTCATGTTGAATACCTCTATATAACCATTTCCCATTTAATGAGAGAGAGATGATTGGTTGGACTTGATATTGTACTTCTGGTAAATTTATTTCAACTATTTAGAATATGAGCTTATGCCATTATCCATAAATATTGTGTGGGGGGATCAAAACCCGATGATTATAAGGTTATTTATGAATATGGTGAGATTATTCATCCAAAAACCCATAAGGGGTATTTCCATGGTCCATTTGGTGAAGAATTCGATAACAGTACAGATGTATTTGAAATACATTGTTGTGGCATGGGGATATGGCCCCACAACATGGATTCCCTAAATAGAAAACATATAAGAATATATTTTTTATGTATAAATTTAGGGGTTTGTTGATTAAGTCTTAATGAATCTATAATTATTGGCATTTCCTAGTGAATTCCACATAATAATTTATCATTGTATTCTAGAAATAACCCATCCTCATAATTTAGGGAGAGAGCCTAGTCATAGACTAATGATACATGAATATGTATACATGGACATCAACCAAGGTTGTGTGAATCTCAATTTCTTTTATAAATATATGGAGTATTTCATCAATGAATTTATTATGTATGGATTTTTTGGAATTTTGGTCACCCCATTGGGTAATTTTCACTACATGACATCGAATTTATTCTCTTCCAACTCAATCTATTGGTGGAGTCCCATTTTAGAGATAGTTGATTGTTTTCTCTATCCATAAAGTTTTGTATATCAATTTATCATGCTGTAGGTGGTGTTGACCTAACTGATTTATTCCATATCACATAATAAGATCAACATTACCGTTCTTCGATGCATGATAAAGATGATTTATTCCTCTAAATTAGAGACATTAACAACTATGGCTATGTTAGCCAACGTGTCGGTGTGATCATTCTTTCGTCATGAAACATAGTGTAATGTGTGAAAATATGGACCTCTGAAATTAGCCCCCTAATGTAGCTAGTAATGGTGTCCATTTCATCCCTTTTTATGGAATTTTCCACATTCATCTAGTTTATTCGTAATTCCAAAACCCCATTGATATACATGTAGGCTATTTGAAGCTGTTGGTCCGATTCCAAGCTATATATGGGTGCCTGGAAGTCAAAACAGTTATTTGTGAAGTCTTCATATAGAATTAACTAGTTTGGAAAAACCATTTCTTATAGAGATACAAATACAATCCCTAGGAGAAACCGATTTAGGTTTGGGTTTTCCATCCTTCTATCGATAGGACATGGGAAAACCCATCTAAATATATCTCCCTTCTCTACAGAGTATTATAGGAATAGAATAACACTTCATATAGGATCTCAATGTCCACTGATGTATTAAATATGGTGGGAGGATCCTTAGGGAAATCATCTAGATATTTCTGTTTCACATCTATTTTTACACAAACAAGATGTCATATCATTGCAGAATGACCATCCATAAAACTAGATTAATATATAGCACAGGGAGGCCCAATATTTTCTTGAATGGATCAATATTAAAGAATATATAGATTTTTTGGTTCTATAAGTAATGCCTCAACTTTTACACTACATATAATATTGAGTGACAGTTCCTCTAGACATCCAAGTATTTGGCCTCAATACCTGTCATTATTTTACTATGTTAATAGAGAATTTTATCACACTTCATATCATTATTCTTTTTAAGAATTGTTCCCAATATGAATTCCATGGTGGCGACATATAATATTAGTGACCTTTCATTCATCATAGTGATAATAACTTGTGTGTGAATTAGATTATTCTTGATAATTTAGAAATATCCATACATGTCTCCACCCCATTGGTTAGTGATCCCCTTCTTTATTATCATGGTGAAGGGTATAACTTTTATATCCAATTCAACTATGAAACACCAAATATTGGTGAGGCACCCTATGATTCCCCTCAACTCTATGCGATTGGGGGTGTGAAATATCTAAAATATAACTAGTCTCCCCTAGTCCAACTTAAATGTTTTGGGGGCATACCACCAAGCCAGGGAACATCCAAATTTTTTCCCAAAAAGAAAATATTAAAGGATTAATATATTGAATGTGCTACCGAAGCTTGTCAAAGACTATTTTAAGATCCATTAAGTGATCACATCATTGTTAATATTTGACCACCAGATCATCATAATAGATTTCTTCTGTTATTCTTGAGAAAACATAATGATATGTTTCATAAATTTTGATATTTAGTGTCAAAAATCAATAAAATAATGTGAATAAGCTGATTGAAAAAGAAACTTTTAGGTGCTTTGATAGATGATGCATCCTAACCTTTAGGGTCCATCTTTATTTGATTGTACCATGAAAACCCATACATGATGAAAAGGGATAAGAAGACATCAATTTCATTTATTAGGAGACATGTGTTCACTAATTTGAAAATATACTTGGGGTAGTGTTGATTATTGTGTCTGAAATTGATGCAAACCCAAATATAGAGGTTCATTATCTTAATGGGGACAATATTGGAAAGCAATTTAGGGTATTATATTTTTTGGAAAAAATTTCCTTATATAAATTTTTAAATTTATACATATATATTGGTGGTATGAGAGGATTGGATCATCTTTGATGACTCTTTGAAGACTCAATGATCATCATGTATGCCGAGACGATTTATAGATGCATCTGAATAATGTTTGATCATTTACTTATATTTACGAGAGAGAAAAATACATGTTCCATTTTAAATAAAAATATCCCAATCTTGCTATATTAGGCGAATGGTTTCAATAATTATCCTATGACACAAGTTATTATTTTGTCCCTGTATTTAACATCCTGATTTCATTGATTTTGTGGGAGGAACCTTCCTCGAATGTGGGTGGGGCATTGTTGAGGTCATCCTCTACTTCACCCACCAATGATTATTTAGAATAATTCATAAAAAGAGAAGGATAATAGTATAATATCTATCCCTATTAAGTTGAATGTGGTCTTGAGAAGATATATTATCATACCCTACTAATTAAGTCATTTTAGATAGATAACGATGGTGATTTTATTCAAAATTATTAATGGGGACTAGAGGTACATGGGACTCTATGTCTAGGTCTATCACCTCAAATGGATTTATGGGGAGTGTATAATTGATATTGAAAATACTCGAAGGCTTTTTATGGGTGGTTCCTAAGCCATTGGTGGATGAAACCTAGATATCATCATCCACTATTAGTTATTTCATATCCTTTTGTAAAATCCTACTTCAGAATATATGGCCTCGCAAGTATCAAATATGGGGGTTTTATAATGAAGAATTCCATATTTTCCATCTATATGGTATATCATATATTGATGTAATGATGAAGGTACATCCATGTGGATATGGGCAGAATTCATTCTAATTTGGTCATTTTATGTGGTGTTTTACTACTTCACCATTAACTCGACATCAGATGGGAGATCCCCTAATTTCTCACTGAGTTCGATATTTTTGAGAGGTATTTGTTAATGTATATCATTCTTTTTTATGGTCCACTTTATGGGTGAAAAATCCCCTTTTATATATCAAAAACATCATCTAGTTTGAAACGGTATAAGGTTGATCCCAAAACCATTTTCATTCAGATCCCTTACTATTTTGAAATTTTCATGTATTCTTGAATGATATGGTTGTCATATGACTCCCTAAAGACCTATTACTATCCATGCTCTGTGAATGACATCATGACATGAAAATTATTTATCATGGTCTCCATTCCATATACATCATCTTTAGTGACTTCAATCTCGAATTCAAGTTGTCCTTGGAGGGTTTTCATGAGTGACTCTATGAGTTCATTTTAATGATTGAGTGCATCAAGTATTGAGAGCATGGTTGGGACAAATTCTAGCTATTTAAAAATTTCTTTCTTTTGTGTCAATGGTCGATGATTCTCTATATTGGGATGCCTCTAGACTTGAGGCTCATGAATCATGTAATTTGGGGTGTACTGGCCTAGTGCCTAGGCATAGGTCAGGGGACATCTTCTACTAGTGGTTCAAGTCATTATAAACATCCCCATTTTCTAGGATGATTAGAAAACGAAACTCCCATTAATAATTAATGTAAGAAAAATAGGTTTATATAACTATTAGTGGGTTCTAGGAAACCTCCACGCAATTTTTGGGATAGATAGAGTGTTTTCCCTTGTGTTTCAGCTCCATATATGTTCTTTGTGGGGATATGGACAAAATTATTTTTATGAAAATGCTTGTGTTATCACATATATTCTTGGTTCATCCCCATGGAAACTCTTCTTCCCCAGTTTCTTTTAGTGGACTATTAATCTGAGGAGAATTCATCATCAGATAATGGTTCTTATATTTTACCACATTGACATAACCCAAGATGATCACTTCACCCAATTAAGATCCCATTTGGTGGGTTGGTTCTCAAGCATTAGATTATGTAGGGGTGAAATATTCAGGATTCAACGATTACATTAGAGAATAATATGAATTCTCCTCTTATTTTTCTTCTAGCATCTGGTGGTCACCCACGATTTTTTTAGGCACATACAATGTCACCTTATTTGGTGGTGGAGGAATTTTGGGTCTATGAATATATGCTATTAAGGTGTCATGATCATGGTAAATTGATTAATGAGTCATCCAGTTGTTGATCTTCTATCTAGGCATGGATGGAAGATCTGTCAATCACCCTCTTAATTTAACTAGGAAATAGTTATATAGGACACCTTTTCTGAGGAGTTATCTAACTCAACCTATCTAGAATGGAATATTACTTGAATAAAATTTGTGAAGAAGAAGAAATCATGGATATTATAACCCTGTCTTCTTTGGAACATAATGTAGTTTAGATGGTCAGTAAGGTTACACTCATTCGGATTTTGGATACGGGTTAGGTTGGCCATGTTATTGTCCATGGCTTCTAGGAAATAACTATGTAATTATTCATTTTGTAAGGAGTATTATTTATTCATTTTCCCCCAAATCCAAGGTAATCCTATTTTTTTGTACGTAGGGATTATAAATAATTTTTTGGGTATTTTTTATCAATAGGATGTACTGGGTAGTTGTGGATGTTCTTAAGTTCTTGGATTTTCATTGATGCTGACTTGAATGTGATAGCTTCAACTACTTAATTACACAACCTATTAACATTATTTGATGTAATGAGTCGATATCTGTATTAGGTTTATTGAATGGTATCTTCTAATTTTTTCTTTTTATCATCAAACACTTGGAATCTACCTCGATACTTAATTGGGATCATATTATTTTTACCTAATGTCATATATTTTAAGTAAAGTGTTCTAGTGATTTCTCCTACAAGAGAGGGATGATGAGTGAATAGGTTAATCCTTTACATATGGATTTGAATTCAGATACCCTCTCATTTACATTTTTTATAGTTCATTATATTGACGATTTTTGTTCTCCTTATCATGGAGTTTAACAGATGAAGGAATTGAAAAAATAGGTCGTACCATCCTTCAATGAAGCTTGCTTAAAGATTATTTTACCAAAAAAGGGCTCTCCTTGTCGATGTCTATATAAAATACATCATCATTTTTTATTGTTGATCATGAGGACCCATCATTGGACCTCATCTAGATGTAATTTTTTTAGAAGTCGTTTGGGGTCTCCCAAACCATCGATGGTAGATAAGGTATGATTTCTAATATTAGTTTGTGACATAGTACGATCCATCCATTCTGGAAATGTCTTTATATTATGTTTCACATTGTTGAATATCCCTTCCATGACTCCCATTAATATATTCAAGGTCTCAATAATGTTTTATTTATCTAAGGGTATTATTGTATGTTCCACCTCCTATATACAGGGAGTGGATAGAATGTGATGAGCTATCCCTACATTCCTCTCCAACAGTTTCTCTATTCCTCATAATACTGAAAGATCAAACTGGATAGGCAGAGGCTATAATGAAAATATAGGGATGTGAGATCCATATTTAATTTCCCTATTTATATAGAAAGGCTACCTAGCTCTAGAGCCAGTATGATGCTCAAAAACATCTCTTACTGTATAATCAAACCCTTCAATATGGATTTGAGGGGGAATAATATCATCATTCAGATGTTGATAGCCAACATGACTATTTCCCCTCAGTAGAATCTATGTGATTTTCTGAGACTTTGTTACGCATTCACATATTATGACATTTTTTCTTCTGTGGAAGGATCCTAAACTCTATTATGTGCTGATTAAGATGTGTGATGACATTTTTCTTTATCAATTACATAGTTCCACTAGATAGGTGGAAAATTGATATTCGGAGCTTCCAAACTTTGTAGACATACATTGTTTCATGTGCTTTCATCCTCAATTGCTGCATGCAAATCACCTTCTCCTTGTGGTATATAAATTTTTTTTGTAGATATATGTATTTTCATCCTGATCCTTAACATTTATTGCATTTAAATTGATGATATTAACTAAATAATATTAGAAAATGGAAATATTTCTATTTCATTCCATACAACAAGATGATTCTACACTGACTTTTTCATGATCATAACTCAAACCCCTGGCCATATTGGACCATGTTGACTTCCTAGAAAAGAGGGGATGAATTGAATTCAACATATATTTCTCTTATCAGGGAATTCGAGTAATGATTGTGATAGAGGTTTTGGTCATGTTTTTGAAAATGGACCCTGAATAACCAAGGATTTTCTTGATGTGGAATGAACTAATGGGATGTTAACCATCGATGTTTGTCTCCCAACATATAGAAGACTGATTCTCTTTATGGTACGGATGATGAAAAAAATAACCCCAACCCTACAGTCTGTGAGATATCTATGTCCACAATTAGTAGTGATTGATCATGTTTTTAAGGATCCAATTATTCTATTCAGGGAATAGATGATTCTTGGGATAGATATTGAGATATAAAATCCCAAATCTAGTGGGAATGGATGATATGGAATTATTGTAGATTTCCCTTGGTCCCTGTCTTGGGATGATGAAACCATTTATGGTTATTGAGTTATAAATTCCACTAGAATAGTTGGTTGGTATTTTATTGTTGATGATGATGATATATCCTGAATCCTCTCTAGAAATAAAAATGTATAGTGCAGATGTGGTGTTAGATACTCCTTAAACTCGGATGTTTTGGTTTTCACCTAGATGGTTTTTATGGTAGCTTCTACTGCAAATCATTTGATTCAGCATATTAGTGCTGATATAGGAGAGGGGTTCAATGGAATCCACTGAGAAGAATCCTTCATTATGGGTTACTATCCAGCCATTTAAATCATTTTATTATCTATCTAAAATTCATTTTCATTACATGGATGTTCTAAATTCAATTCTATTGTCAGCTATTCTCCCCCTTAGTTCATGATGTTTTTGAATATTTAATGTGGGGGAATTTTATTTATGTGACCAACTAGTTCATGAAATACTAGGTCCTAATATTTATTTAGAAGATATGACATTACATGAGGTTGTATCTAAATGGTTATATTGTTCTAGGAGAATAGAGAAGTGTAATTATCCATATTTCATCCATCCTCTAATATGGACATCTTAATTTTCTTAGTAAATTAGTTGGCAGATAGTTTTCATTGTGTGGAGACCAAAACAACATAAGAGTTTATCTGCCCTGCCATTCTCATGTTATGGGATATGAAAAGGGTGGCCATATCCATCTGATAAAAGAGATCATTTTTGAGATGAAGCTGATACTCGTATTTTGGATTAGCGGTATTTATATCTTTCAATCACTATTGAGTAGCCCAAATATATTTTCATAGATAAGGTATGAACTCTGTTTCCAGATCTTCTGAGACCTCATTTTCAAAATTTGAGTGGGTACATAACATAGAGCAATGGTTTTCTCTAGCTAACTCTATCAATATTTTGCTTTCACTATTCCCTTCATCAACCTTACATGCCTCCAATAGATTAAACTGTATAATTTGCTTCTTGGGGTCTCCTACTGAGCAGAGTGGAGTCTTTTAGATGTTTATGGGGAATTAAATGTGGTTTACCCAGATGTTACGATAACCTATCTATAAAAAAGTGACTATTTTTTGACAAATCCATTTACTCTAATGTCTAGGAAAGGTAAGGGTTTCCTTATATGTGGAAGATAATTATGTGGGGTGGTTTTCCACAATTTATATTTGGAGTATATTCCCTTTGATCAATCATCAATATACCGTGAAGAAGACTATCACAGTATTGAGCATCCATTTATTCAGTTGTACAGTTGATGGGCTATTTCGGTGTTGAGAAAATGTCTCAAACAACCTCAAGGACTCTAGCATTGAGATGATTAAGGATATGTTCATTATTATATATCATGGAAAACATATTCCAGCCTTTATTTTGGAATTATGTAGGGATATGAGATTGTATGATATCGGTTTCCAGAAATTGTTTATAGCTTTATGGTGTGGCCATAGTATGAGAATGTTGCATAGAAGCTGTTAGAATTTTCCAATGAGAAACCTCTTTATTGATAAGAATATAAGCCTGTCCTATGGCATGTTCCATTATCACATTGAGATCCTTGGTTAGAATGGGGGTATGAGATTGATTCTGAGCCTTTCGAATAAGTCGTTGTTCTTTTTTGGTAAGAATATTATCCTGCCTGAAGGCAAGTACTTCTCTCATGTGGTGATCCCTTATTAGAACATAAATATGAGCTCCGTTTAATATGTATTTCCCACATGGATAATTTTTTGTACCTATAAAATGTGATAAGAGATATTAACATCCACCCATATTTAATCTGTAGGATGTTGTTGTATTCATTCATCGGATGAAGTAATAATCTGACCATGGCATCCAGGATGTTCTGGAATATGAAAGATAGATTCTCTGATAGGAATATTTTTATGTCCCAATGAATGTTTAATTCTCAAATCCTTATCCCTAACTAGAATGTGGATATGATCATGATAGTTGGCTTTTAGTGTATTCATTGATCTTCTTTGAAACAAATAGAAGCATGTTTTGAGGGAAGTGACCCTTTCACTTAAATAACCCTAGACAAAGAATATATATGATCTTTATTTGTGGCCTTTGGAATAAGATGCTAGACTTTTTTGGTAGGCATGAGCCCCTGTCTTGAGATATGTTCTTATCTCACATTGAATTTCCCAGTTAGAACCTGAATATGATCATGGCCTAACACCTCTTCCATTACCAAGGATTGCAGATAATCTTCATAGAAGTGAGAAAAAATTTTCTAGCTTCCGAGAAACCACATGAAAAACATTATCACTGTTTTGAGAAGAACTAATATTAGGGATTGGAATATGGACCTTTCACTATATCTATAGCAATTCCAGAATATGCCAATGGAGTCCACTGGCAATTTATATGACATAATGGTGTTATGGGGTGAAGTTAATAGAAATATAAAAATATAAATTTTAGTATCCCCTATATACTAGTAAATATATTCACTTTATGTGGTGATATAAAAACACTTTTTCCTTATATGTGCCAACAGAATATGCTGACATACATCATGTACATGGTGTATGGTTATTTACCTCCACCATCCCACCTATGAATATATACCCATATTGTTTTTTTGAGTGGATAATGATATGACTTTGATCCCTGGTTACTGCTATAATATGAGAGTATACATCATCAACATGATTTCGGATATGATCCCACTAATGGTTCTCTAGAGCCTTCCACACCCGATGTGCCTTCCTTTTTTAATGTTCATGGGTATCAATGATGGAAGTGTGTTTGGTGGTACACTATGTAGGGAATTGATGGGTACCATCGGTGATAATGATGGTGACGATGGTTGAAAGGATCATTCCTCATCAACTCTTGAACCGAAAGGGTGATTTATTTGACTCCCTAGTACACTTTCGTCATATATTAAATGTGGGGATTGTCCCAATTCAAGGATATACTGCAAAAGTGTTTGGTTGTAGCCCTGAGGGACACTGGACTAGATGCACCTATACAAGGATAATGCCAATTCATTGGATTTAGTTCATGGATACACTCACTAATGGCTTCATGAGTTGGGATTTAACCGTGCCAATGGTATTCTTAGAACATTATGTTTCCCCCTAACATTGACGTTATTGGGGATGAGAAATTGTATTTCAACCCACTAGGGTTGTAGCCATAGATGATTTGTTAGAACGATCAGTGGATGAAGGAAATATTTTTCTTTGGATGTTGTTGAATATATGAGTATCTGGGGTTATATGAAGAATGGTGAACAAGGTCACCGATTAGTGAAATTTCATAGGCATGATGCATGATCAATCAGATATTTATGGTAAACAAAATATTCATTTTTTTCTAATTAGTCCATTTTCCCCCATGGACTTGAAAATGTTAGGATTTTCATATTTCAGGGGAACCCTAGTTACATAGGTACAATTTTAAGATTTATGTCAGTCTTATAATCTTTTTATAAAATTCCAATATTTTTTCCAAAAATATAACAAACATTCTCTAAATTTTTTAGGGGATTTTGTGGGGATCATTGTTTTCATGAATGTATTATGAAAATAAATGGTTCTTTGATGCATGATCAACTTATCATTATGTTATTTGAAATATTCACATCATGTCCACATTTTTTTCATCCCAATAATGATGTGGGTGTCTTTTGTATAGTGTAATGATTTTAGGGGTTCCAATGTTTTAAAACATCATTCACATTATGTGAGGAATGCTTTAAAGAGCTCAAATAGAGGCTTATCACTACACTAGTACTCACACTCTCACTGTGTGAAGAATTCTTTGTGGTGTACATTGATGTTTCCAAGAATTTATTAGTATTTTTGATAATAAAAAATGATAAATTGAAAATCTATGATCAAGATACGTGAAAATCATAGATCAACAGTATCTCACACATGATATGGAGTTGGTGGTGGTGATATTTGTATTGAAACTATGGCTACAGTATCTCTATGGAGAGAAGTGTGCAATATATATTGATCACAAGAGTGTGAAATATATATTGACATAGAAGGATAATAATATGCACTAGCTATGATGGGTAGATCTCTTCATGGATTACTACATCTCAATCCAATACTATCCTAGTAAGGGAAATAAGGTGGGAGATTCTCTAACTAGAAAGGATCATGCATCTTTATCAATAATGATAGTTGGGAATGATCCAATCCTATTTTATTTGAAGAGAATAGTCATGGGAATAAATAATAGAGGAACATCAATAATCCTTTCTCAAATTGTTTCTCAAGGATCCGTCATTCAAAAAATAAATGATTCTTAATTAAAAGATGTAGAAATTCAGAAAGCAGTGGATGTTATCAAAAATGGGAAATCCTCTGAGTTCAAGATTTATGAGGATGGAGTTTTAAGATTTTGGTCACAATTATGTGTACCATCTGATTTCAAGATAAAGAAGGATATTTTGATTAAAAAACGTACCTCCACCATCTCTATTCAACTAGGGAGCATTAAAATGTATGAATATATATAAGAGTACGTTTCGTGGGAAAATATTAATAAAGAGATTATTAAGTATACATCAATGTGCCTGGTATGTCAAAAAGTGAAGGATGAAAGACACAAGTGTAAGGGGATGACGCAACCACTACCCATGACAACAAGGTAGTGGGAGAACATCACCATGGACTTTTATGGTGGTCTTCACAAGACATCCAGAGGAAATAATACAATATGGGTCATTGTGGATCATCTTAAAAAGATAGCTCACTTTATTACAAATCTAGAGGACATCTCAATTTATCAACATTCCCTAATATATTTCAAGTAAGTGGTAAAGATGTAGGTAGTACCACTGTATATTATATCTAATAGAGATCTAATATTCTCCATGATGTTCTAGAAAAGTATCCAGTATGCTCTATCAACTGAGATGAACTTCAGTACGACTTATCATCCTCAAACCGATGGAAAATATGAGAAAAATATTTAGACACTAGATGAAATATTGAAAGGGTGTTCTATGGAATTTTATGGAGAATGGGAAAAATATATTCCACTTGATTAATTCTCATACAACAAAAATTTCTTCTCCAGCATCTAAATTACACCATATGAATCCCTTTTTGGGAAAATGTGTATAACACAATCATGTTGGGATGATTTCCGTGAGTGTATGCATTAAAACATTATAGGGTCAATGAAATGGTGGAAAATGTGAAAACCATGCACCACTACATAATGGAATCCCAAAGATAAAAAAATATTTATCGTGAAAATCATTGATGGGACCTTGAGTTCCAAGATGAAGGCATGATATTCCTATGCATATCTCCATGTAAGAGATTTAGGAGGTTTGGGAAGAAGGAAATGATATGTCCTAACTACACCAGCCCCTTCATGATTATTGATCATGTCAGATAAGTTTTCTATAAAATATTACTTTCACTAATCATGTATAATGTAAATGATGTCTTCCATGTATCCCTATTAAGGAAGTACATACAAGAACCTTCACATGTACTGTCTGAAGAGGTGGTACAGTTAGAGAATGTTATTTCTTACAAGGAGAAGCTAGTGAGGATCATGGATAATATGGATAATGTTCTATGTAATATGAACTATGATCCTATTAAAAGTTCTATAGTGGGAACATATGTATGAATAAGGAACATGGGAACTGGAGGAAGCAATGAAGGAAGTATACCCTCACCTGTTTACTGCTTCAAATGTAAAACCAAATTTTGTGGATGAAATTTTATATGGGGGGAAGAATATAATGACCCAATGGTTTATCAATGTAATTAATTTATTATGATTATTTATTATAATATTATAATATTATACTGTATATTCAACACAATACATAACATATAAATTAATAATGATTGATACAATAGGTATCTCTTGATGTTAAGAAACATATACCGATAAAATATTAACTTGATAATCGGAATGGTAATGTGATCCTTATTAACAGTAAAAAACCAATTACATAGTAACATCACTAATTAATTTATAAATATAATTTATCAATTTAAAATTGACCATATAATATAAATATAACATAGTATAAATAGGAAAATATTTTTAAAAAAATTAATTATGTGTTGGTATTTTTGTTAGTCACGTATATTTAATTACAATTTTATGATTAATTTAATGGTTTAAAAGAAATATTTTTTCCATAAAATGTATTCATAAATAATTATATTGATGACTTATTGTTATAATAAAATTTTAAAGGGACTTAATTAATTTTAAATAGTTCCAGAAAATATGTTTTAATTTTAAAATTTGTATTTTTCAAGTAAATTATTGTTTTAATTGAAATATTAAATTTATCATATTTAGAAAATTATTTCCTAAAATATAATTTATTTTCTAATCTACACTTTAAATAATGGTTAGGTTTATTTTTTGTGAATTTTCTTAAATACACCATTTTTTGTCAATAGTAAAATATGATAATTTATGATTATTGCTAAATACATGATTTGTTAAGTCGGGGATAAACTTATGAAGAGGTAAGGACCTTGGGATCAAACTCACAAGATATATTTACTATTTTTTGTCATAGTAATCAAGACTATTGATATTCTTGAGAAAAAAAATTATACTAATGATTAAAATAATGGGAAATTCCTCCTCTCCTCTACTATAAATACCAACTTTTAAAACCTCTTCTCTCTACTCCTATCAAATCTTCTTCTAGTATAAATTATTATTAACTATATTATGAAGCCTCTATACCACATCCATAATACCTAGGTATCTTCAAAATATAATTTCCTCTTCTCTAATGAGGTTCTCAAGGATGATATATTCAAGAGGTAAATTCCACTTTTCAATTATTTTATTTCCTTCCACGTTCCATTCTTTATTTTTCTTTCCTCACCTAATTTAATCAAAATTTTGGGATAAATCCAGTAAAATACATGTTATTGAATATTTTTATGATAATATAATAATTTTTCATCATCTCTCATTTCCTCTCATTTTATTCAAGAAATGAAAACACCATCTGAGATCTGTTAATTTATCACATTCAAGGACAATACATTCTTAATTTATTTTATTTTAATTAATTATAGGCCTTATTCCATTATGATGGTTGAAAAATACTATAATATATGTATTATAACATTTTTATGTTTTTTAAATATCTTTATAAATGTGATATTTATTATTTAAGAAAAATGTGTTTGTTGTGATAAAAAAGCTGCCAAATAAGAACAAGGGTTATCATTAACAATTAATGTTTACTCCAAATAACCAAATGAATTCAATAACCATGTAATATTATGGATGTTATATAATAACATATAACTCCAATTATGGATAACTAGTTCCACCTTACATGTTTATCCATATATGTATATAAGTAAACC
The DNA here is from genome assembly GCA_963277665.1 of Viscum album. Classification (NCBI taxonomy): domain Eukaryota; kingdom Viridiplantae; phylum Streptophyta; class Magnoliopsida; order Santalales; family Viscaceae; genus Viscum; species Viscum album. The sequence goes on along the minus strand of OY728153.1, from coordinate 1,347,328,999 downwards.
AATCTTGAAAACCATGGAAACAAACGCTCAAAAAGAATGAAATTTACAACCTAACCCATCAAAATAGACATGAATAAAATTAATATGGTTATAATAAGTCATTGAAATATATGAAATGTTATTTAAATTTTAAATAATTATTTAATTTTGTTTACCTAGGACATTATGATCAAGTAAAATACACCATCGTCCCTATGGTTTGGAAATCTACACCAACCTCCATTATACTTTTAACTTGTTTTTACAATTTTTTACCAAAATGAATTTATATATACTTATTATTCAAATATTATATATTCTATTAATATTCATGAAACTCAATTATACATTTCCATTCATCGTTATCTTTTGGGGATATATATGTTTTATGTCATTCCCTCCTCAATACTTCCCGAAATGAAAACCCATTTAAGGGAACTTCCCATATTCATAACCAATTTCAAGGGGCCAATATAATCTATCTTAATACAAATTTTTTTAATAAAACCAATATTTGTTTCATGAAAAACATCGTTTTTAACTTAGGGTTTTAAATTAAATATATTTACATTATCTGTTTTAGGTGATCTTTGTTATTTTCAATAAACCAAGTAAAATGTTTTAAATTTGATGTTTCTAAAATTCAATTTTTGAATGATATCAATTGAAATTTACATAAAATATAATTATATATTCCTATTATATACGATTAATGTCCAAAAAGGATCTATTTCATTTTCTTCATGGAAACAATTTTGATATTCTCATCTATTATGCTTTATTATATGAATATGATACAAAATTCATTCCATCATCAACCCATTTTGTTTATGTATGTTCTATTATATATGATTAAATTTTTGTTAATAGTATTTAACAATAAGTTATGATGGGTGTTCCTTGATATTTCTGTATTGGATTGGGTAAATTTTATCCTCATGAGACATTACGTCCAACAGTCTTGGTGGCTGGCCTTGAATCGTGGTACCATGTGCAAGGGTCTTAGTGGCTAACTGTGAATTGTTCTCCTCTATGTGAAACCACCCTTGTATCACGACAAAGTCATGTTTTATGTTTATTACACATTAATACTAATCCATGTTTATTTTTTCACATGATTATATGTTATGATTTCATATTTTTGATTCCCTTTATATCATTATGCCATGAATTCTGAACCATCTGCTAATGCTTCATTCTTATGTTTATTCCCATACATGGATTTTTATGTCATGAATTTTTTCATATTATACTCAAGTTATCCTAGGAAGATTTTTAAGATCAATGTATCTTAGTAGATCATTATGAATATTAAAATAGTAAAATATTTTATTTAGTCTCATGTTTTTTGTTTTACTTAACTCGCTTTTCAATAAACTAGAATTTATGATACATAACATGAAATTTGATGTTTTATTATTCATAAAATAATTTATTGGTTTTTTATGAGGGTACAATCACTATATCACACATCCATAATTTAGTATGAAATTTTATTCAAATTTTATAGTGTTAGTTGGGGTTTCAGACCCTATAGAGCTAGGAAGTCAAGTTGGTCTAGAGGATAGGAGGATGGGCTCATCACACCCTTTTTGTGGAGGAATTTTTCATACTCTATGACTCACATATATAATTAAAATTTCTTATAAAATCACATCATAATCACAATATGAGACTGGTTATAATAAAATAATGATCATAGTTTATATCTTTTTATGTATAGAGAGAAGGGATGTCTTGTCGGGGAATCTATATGTATGTATCTAGGTTCTTCATCCATGTCACTTTTGTTGGTAGTGTTGGAACTAGAGAACATCAATGCTAGAAACGATGTTTGGTTTTTGTTTTTCATAATTCTACATTAGAAAAATCAGAGTGTTTTCAAGGCATGAGTTTCACAATGACAAGGTTTTGTGAATGTTAAGTTGTACAATCATATGGGGAATCGTGAACAAGATGCGTGAATGCACATCGAATGGAAGCTTATTTTTTCTGACTACTACAATGCACCACCCATTCACGATGACATTACAGTGATTCTTCATGACTACATGAATGTTCTCAAACAAGTTAAATTTCATTGGAAATTAATTAATGAAGGATCATCACAAATGAAGGAGTTTCAGGAACATGAATCTAGAGGATCAAGAAAAATATTCTAGTGGCATGTGATATTCATAAACCGATAACACTATAAATATAATCCCAACCCCATTTTATTTTAAATGAAGATAATTACTGAAAATGAAAAATATCACTAATTTTTTTGAAGGTTTAGAGATTCGCTAATTGGGATTTACTTGCGATCTTGAGCAATATGAAATGATCAGTAATGTCATGACATATTACATTGGTTATGATTTATGGGTGTTTGATGAATATATAGTTTTTACCATAGAATTAATGGTTCCTGATGTTAGTGAGCATCACGGAGTTTGTTTGTTTAATAGAGATAGTGATATTCACAAAGGTGGTTTGTTATGTAGAAGGTTGTATGCTCCATGATGTTTGGGAGATTCATGAATGTGTGATTTATGAAGGATAATATTTTTTAAACCAAAAGGGGGTTTTTTGAAGTCTTGTAGCTTTTGAATACTAGTGTTGAACTTCTTTATTTTTTTCAGAATTTATTAAAGTGCATCAACTCCGTACTACGATGAATGTATTATCTCTTTCTTGTTAGGAAAAAATAATTAAAATCTAATCTACTAAAGTGGACTTCTAGTCATTAAACCGAGTAATAATTCAACTAATGTATTGGGAAAGAAAGATTCAATGGATTGTTTCCAAGGGAGGTAGTGTTATATCCCTAAAATCATGTAAATGTGTTGTTTTTGGATCATAATGGCTATTTATATAGTTATGTTTTCCAATTGTAGTGAATATTAGTTTATTTTGTTATAAAAGACACACCTTCAGCATATGATCCATGGACTAATCCGTGGTGGTGAGGCATATAAAACTATTGTGTTGTCTATCTACAAGTGAAAGTTTAATTACATTATTATTCCTTAAGATAGGTTTAACAAGATCCTTCCAACATGGTAACATATGGGTTATTTTTAATGAATATTTTGACACACATATTCATCATTATCCTCTCCAGGGTCTCTGCGTTCTTATAGATAGCTTTTTATATTTTAAAGTGTGTAACTAGGAACTATATAGGATTTCTATCAAAAGAGGTGTTTAATATATTTAGTATGGGAATGAGATGATACGAGGAATACTACATATCCTATTTTATTATTGGAATAAAAACCCATATAGTTCACTAAACCCATGCAGTTTATCATCATATGAAAAAGACCTATATGGGGGCACAGGGGAACTGGATGTTTGTCCTTGGACCTAAAGGAGGAATCCAATATATCTATGTTATGGAAGAATTCATTGTTATCTTAATTCATTCATGCACTTCAGACATTCCACAAGGAAGAGACTCTTGTATTTTGGGTAGTTATAGCATGCCAATAATTGAGGATTACACACTATGGTTTCCCTGGTTGGTGGACATTCAAGACGAAAATGATGTGATAATTTTAACTCTATATGCCAACATGAGCTATGCTAGGTGTGAGAAAAATGATATAGACATTAATCATCATCATTCTATATGGTTGTGGGTCTTATATACGTGGGAAACCAATTTGATTTTAATTATTGATATTAGGCCTTTGGAATGTCTCGTACATACCCTGTTTATTATAGGAATGAATGTCACTATTGTTCAAATGGCTTCTCTGTCTGCTAATTGATGAGGTGAAATGATCAACCCATTATAATTATTGGTACCCAATGGTTGAAATGTTGGAATGATAAGAGGACTTACACAGAAGTGGATTCCTATTTTAGTTCAGGCTCAGCAATTAAGATTGTATCATACCAATATAGGCCATTGTAGCAATTAGATTTCATAATGTTCAAGGAGTTAGGGATTACATAGAGAGGCTGACCTGGTCTTAATAGAGGATTGTGACATGAATTATATAATAATTGTGACCCTTAATCCCACATGATCCATGCTTGGTTTGAGAAATTAGGTATGAAAAATAATTTTCCACTTTATTGTGGATATAGTACTTATGTTCTATGAATTCTATAATGATGTCTCAAAATAGTGCAATCACCTATGGATAGTTTTGTATATATCCATTTAATATATGGAATCCAAGTCATTGTAATTAAATTAGTTGGGGATCACACAATGGAGTTTCCCTTATAGGATGGACCCATATTATTATTGCCCTGATTAGGGCCTATACACTAATGTTTACCTAATTGACATGATATATCATTTGATTCCACAGATCGGGTCTTACACACTAATGTTTCTATTATAGAAAATACTTATTAGATTATGCCACCGATCAGGGCGTGCATGCTAATGCCCACTTATATATTGGATATATCAAATTTTGTCACTGATTGGGGGTTGAAAATTTAGGTTTCCTGTATGGACAAGACATATATTAATATGCTACACATTAGGGCTTACAAATTAAGGTTTCCCTTATAGAGGCTTGAAAATGTTATTAGGTCCTAGGATTCCCCATTGACCTATTCTATTGTTATTCCTGACATGCATTGATTGTCTATATGTAATTCCTTTTTTGTATACATGTCCTGTCAGTGGATTATTTCTTGAAATATCCAAATACAATTTCTTGAAACTGTTGTCATATCGTTGTGGAATCAATGGATCATGATGGCTTGTCAAAATGCGATTAAAAGACCATGGGAGACTTGCTATGAGGACAATTAAAGACATTGATAAAATATCCTAGATTCAATCACATGGAATCAGAAAATATTCTTGGGGGACGTCACACGATTTTGTTGACTTTCCCTGGTGTCATCATAAAGGGTAGGTGATATATTTGGAGGGAAATATGAAATTTAATGTGACATGTCTTGAGGGTGATACCTAATATGAGATGAAATGTCTTGTTATAATCGTGAATGATGAAAAACATGTCTGCTGAATGTCTCAATATCCATAAGACACACCTGGAGGTCATCATATAGTTTTTTAGCTTTCCTAGAGGATGTTTCAAGGGCTTGTTCACTTGCATTGGATCTATCACGGGTCATAGCCGATATATACTGATGTCTCCATTTTATTTGGGTGACATGTCTAGAGGACACTGGATGGACTAGATGGCGATCATGGAGGGTTTCATGAAACTTTGGTGGTACTACCATGGTGTTTCATATGGCTTCCTCTAAAATTTATAAGAGGATTCACATGATCCAAATAGTATTCCAATAGTGAATCGTGTGAACTAGGTGATATTTCTTGGTGGTATGGAAATACCCAACTATTTCATTAAATGAACAGAGGGATTTATGTATATGTTCCCCGCATATGTATTCCATTTTTTAATAATTTTTTGACCTTTTATGGCATATGACTTATAATTTTTCATTTTTATATTTTTTATGTCTATCATGTTTTACAAACCATATGGGATGTCAATCATGTTTCCTTCCATACGTCATTCCTATGATCTATGAGTGATCATGTGAAGTGCCTATACATACGACATTATCGCTTTGGTTTTTTTACAAACCAAACCTAATGGAAAACTTTCCCAGTCGTGAGATCAGCTGGTTTGAGAAAACCTCTCTAATTCATGGGTGCAACAGTTTGAGGATACAAGAAAATTACACATTTCTCATGTGGGGATGGCTGATTTATTGTCATATTAACAACTATTAGTCTCCTCTTTTCATGGTTCATATTGTTAAAATATGGTCTAGATTTGTTGGAGGGATTTGATGTCATTAATTTTTCGTGAGGTATATCGAGAGGTCATCATGGGGGCGTTTCATGATTTTTAGAAACTGAATGGTCATATTTCACTGACGCAATTAATGGGATATTTAAAAATAAAAAATAATTCACGAATCATGTAGAAATTCTAAGGGTCTACCATATTGTCAGGAAGAAATATATAAGGACTTTTGTGAGATTAGTATTTTAGATGAAATGATTTATTTTGGTCTTTAATGCTAAGTCCATGATATTCTAGACGAAAAGGATGTCATGTATGGGGGCCATTGTGGGATTAAATTGTCTTATAAATGGTTATTGTGAGGCCATTCTAGTGTATCACATGAGTTTTTTAATACCCAAAGGATCCCACATTTTCCATTTTATATATTTTTTTTCAAGGACATTGGTGTTTTGTGAATTTTCATGTGTGTGGTCAAAGACAATCACCATCCCCATCAGCGATGCATCACGTGACCAACAAAAATTTCATTTTTATGATGTGCGAGAACATCATTATCAAACCCTTGTAATTATTTTTAGATCCTAAGAGGATGTGGGAGAACTCGTAGACATATCAAATACCTTTTGTGGGGGAGGGGGGCATGCCATCAGGATCATTCACGACCATGAATACTTGTCATAGGGGCTTCCATGGTGTATTTTGGGAAATATGGGTGCATCTTGTGATTTCTATGAATCAAAGAGTCTCACACAATTCCCCATTTAATTCCTTTTTTATTTTACAGAGGTTGGGTATCTCACGAGGTTGTATAAGTTTTTTCAAAGATAATCACTCTACCTAACAGTGATGGATTGTGTGATATTTATAAGAATATGTGGCTCCATATTTTTTGATATTTAAATACATTTTTCTTGTATTTTTGGAAGTCTTGATAGGTTCATTCCTCCTAAAAAATTCATGGTATGTCGGGTGCACATGTCTAGCCACCACCAGCGTGATTGGAAATTGTCTCTGACATCTTCGCAAGAATAAGGAGGTCTTGTCTAAGGAACTTCATTTAACCTTCCACATGATATTCAATACAAGTTGTTGTGTGCATAAATTTTCATACATCATGAGATAAAATTTCTCAAGAGGTTTTACGTGATCTTCATTATCATAGCTTCTTTCCTCTTCCTTTATTTTTTCTGGGGAAATAATACACATATTCATATATTTCTTCATTTGTGAATTTTGTGACTGTTATTTGGAGTGCATTAATAAGATTCCTTTCCAAATATAAAAGTCATGATTTTAGATATTAAATCCCCTTTTACAAATTAAATACCTATAAGAAGAATAAATTAATTTTAATATAATTTCACATAATGAAACTAAACCCGTTTTAAAAAATTCAATTTTATGCATAAACAAAATTTATAATTATACTAGGCATAAAAAACACTGTAAGAATTTAAAAAACATGGATTTATTATAATATATATATATCAAAAAATATTTCACTAATAGTGATCAGTTTGATTGATTAATGTAAAAACACATTACATACATAAAAATATTTTTTTCAAGAAAATTCATTTTTAATGACTAAATTGATTTTATACAAAATTAAAAAAATAAAATTTATTCTAAATCATTTTATTAGATTATTTAAAATTCAATTTTTTTTGCAATGATACCATTTAAAAAATAAAACTATGTACAAACAGTTTTAAATATAATCATTATTTTTTACTAATCACTAGAAAATCATTATTTTCCTAAAATTATAAAAAAATAGTGAGTCGATAATTTTATTATAGTAATTTCAAAAACCAATCCCATTTAATAAAATATAATTTAAAAAATTTCAAGAAATTAATCATAACAATTTATTATGTAAATCAATAAAATTATTTTTATTGAAGAAACTATTTTTTAATAATAGAAATACTTTACTAAAAATCATTTTACTATTTATGAAACAATTATAAATAAATTTATATTGAGTAAGAAAAAAATATATTTTTTATAATGTAGTTAATTTTATTCATACCCACCATCAGATTTTCATGGTTATAATTAACACATGTAATAATATATTTATATTATGTCAGGGTTCTGTTAAACCTGATGTTGTGTGTGAGGAATGATTTCAATGAAAATAATATTTTTAATGATAAATATTTTATTAAATATTTGGGTATTATATTATCCCCTAATATATAAATTTGATCCTTATAATTTGAACTTGTTCTTGGTATTCAATGGTTTTATACTCAAAATTTCCTTTTTTGAAGACCAACTTCATAACAAGGGGTAATAAAACATTACTAAAAAGAGGGAAAGGGAAGTATGAATGTCACCACCAAACAATGATTCAAATTTGAAAAACATTATTAGAATCAGAAAATATATAACTGTAATATATAACTAATTCTCAATTACTATTATTGATTAATAAATATTATTTTAAGTGAATTTTACCAACAAAAAAACCATGAATTCTTTTTTTGGTAAAAAGACCATGAATTTATTGAAATTAAAGTTTGTATGATTTTTTTTTGTTTTAAAATCATTTAAATAAATTATTTTTATTCCTATACTCTATATACTATGAACATAAAAAACATACTAACTACAAATGTAGAAGGGCATCCATTAATAAATTTCCAACTCGATCTAATATGTTGCTCTAAATGATGAGTATTTGAGACATTTTTTCGATTCAAGGAGAACTAAAATCAACATCTTATGAATCAAAAAAATAAATCAAGTTATTACACCAATCTATAAAAATAATCAAACCAAAATTGGATAGAAAAAGTTAATTCTAAATTTGAATATACTAAAACATGAAAATTTATATCATTAATATATATATCATTATTTAACTCAATAACCTTGACATGAATGATTATTTTAATATCAAAGGATTTATTATTCCTTTTGTCATACATCTTTTAAAAAATAATTTAATTATTCCCAAATATTGTTTCTTATTAAATAAATTATTGATCCTAAGGGTTATATTTACCATAACCTAATAAATCATATCCCAAATATGATTAATAAGAATGGTAAATCAATATTCAACATTTTAATGAATTCAACATCACCGAAATATCATAAATAAAATTTAGTTACTAACATAAATGATAATCCCTAACATGACTGCAAATATTATTAAAAATATCACATTGTCCAAGAGTTAATTTTCCTACATCAATATTTTTTATATTCCACTATCCAGTAAACCATAATTAATTTAACAACAAATCATATAAAAAACGCAATGGGTTACTTAATCCTAATTACTGTATTATTTATAATTCTTTTTAAAAGTGTCAAATTACATTAAAATAAATTCAACAAAAACATTAAAAGTATGTATTGATGAATGTTATCTTCTGATCAAGGATAAACGTGTAAACTCTTACTGATATACATAACATTTATTTTCACATCATGTAAAAATATAAACGATTCATTCAATTATCACAATCCATATTCATCAAATTAGTTCAATTAATATTGAAAATATTATTTATATGAAAAAATAAAATAAACAACATAACATATAACATAATTCACATTTTTACTAACTAATAAATTTCATGGTCTCCAATAGTTTCCAAACAATTTCAATCACCCAATTAACCCAACTAAAAATATGTTTTCAAATTATAATGTGGAATAATACATAGATGATTCATGGTCCATATATAAAAAATAATTTTTAATATAAGAATTCTATCTTTATAAAATGATAATAATTAATCATTTAAATCTATTTTTATTATAGTTCATTCACGTTTCTTTGATTTGACACTTTTATTAGGAAATTACCTCTAATAATTTCAATATCCCCCTACATGAAAGACTTTGGACTATAAATGGTCCCATATGATGATCTTCACACAACTCTATTGAACTCAAAATATTCCCAGATTCCTACATTCTTTATTCCCTTAATTTGAACATATAAATCATATTCATGTTCATCTGATGCATTCCATTGTATACTTTATCCCACATTTATTCAATATAGGATATTTAATATTCTATCCTTCATTGTCTCTATAATCCAATTTCCTAGAGAACTGTATTGTTATGATCCTTTTTTATTCTAAGAGTCAGTTAAAGAGAATGTATAAAATCATTTATTATGATAAATAATATGAAGAATTAAAAGGTTTAATATTCCAAATCCCATTTAGTTTAGTTTCCAATAGGGACAATCTTTTTATTTTCCATATCCATTAACAATAATCCTCATAGTCCAAGCCATATAATAAAACCAAAAAGTATAGTGTGAGAAATAATAGTCATAGTAAGTAATCATTAAAGATAATTTATAGGATTTATAAATCAAGACATATCATTTTCAATTAGTGAAACAATCATTTTATCATATATTATACATGATCATCACAAAAACATTAAATATTTTCATATACATATACTTATACCTAGACTTCTCTCCAAATTTTTCTCATACTAGATTTTAAATGTTAACTAAGCCTTACACTAAATCCAACTTTACTAACCAACCCTTTTTATGATTAGATATCAAATCTTAATTGATTAATAGTCATTACCTAATATAGTAATCCAAACTATATTCATGTAGGTCTAGTGATTTTGGAATCATAGTAACAAAAAAAAACTAGTTTATAATTTTTCTACATAATCTCCCTCTATGTTCATCACAAATACCACAATACATAGACATATCATACATATTACCCTTATTTATAACATTGTCAAAGGAAACATATTATCGGATGAGATTAGAATATTAGTTAAGGTAAAAAATGGATATATCAATGAGTATAATATTGAACACATGTTTATGATAAATCAAAATAACATTTGAAAATATTACCCAACATATTATATATCATAATCATGAATAATGGTAAACACATGATAGTTTATAAGAAAATAAGCATAAATAAATTAATGAACACCATCCATGATAGATAAAATTATCTTATGAAATAATTATTTAATGAAAAGAAGAATAGAAAATCATTTCCAAAGTAATCATGAATAATTTCAATGATTGTCATAGTGGAATGTGATCACTACCCAAAACATTATAGTAGTAATAGATAACTCCCACAACTATCACAAGGGATAAAATATATTACATAATTGGGATTACTCACTTTTATATTACATTTAATATCAATAGATATTAATAATTACCAAATTAATTGTAGCATGTTGTAGGTCTCACTCATTCATGGTTAAAATTTCACCCATCCTTGGTAATAACATAGCCACTGTCCTTGGTTATAAAGTAATATAAATACTATATAATAATTTAACCACCATAAAATAATGAAAAATATACATATTCTTTTTATAATATCATAAAACATTAATCATTTCTTCACATAATAACCCATAAAAAATATGTTTCACATACATTAAATCAATTCACTATATCCTAACACATGGAAAATAAATTAATTCCATTCATATCACATAAAAATACATATTAAATATCTTTGGAAAGTTATATAATGTCCTCAATGGATCATATCAAATGTAAATAATAATTAACATCAAATGATGTTATCATATATGAAAATTTCTTTAAAATATCACTGCAATATTTGTTTTTGAAAATGATCTAGAAATTTTAAAATCAAATTTAAAATATTATTATTTAAATAATAATATGGAAACATTCCAGTGAAAATAACATTATAAACATTTAATTTAATCATTAAAACATTTTATGGTAATTATGGAATGAAATTTTGTTACTGACATATACATTATATAAAAAAGATCATTTTACATTAATCTTAAAAAATATAAAAAGTAAATTTTTCTGAAAATGATATGAATATTCTTTTTAACAAATTTGATAAAAAAACTCAAACATTTGTAAAATTTCATTAAAAAAATAGTAGTAATGTATAATCCTATTTTAAAACATTTCTAGAAAACATAAATATGTAAGGAAATATTTTTTTACAAAGAAGAGTGAAATGATATCCTTTTAAAAAAACCATGTTTAGACACATAAGTCTGTAAAATTTTATGAAAATGTGTATTTTAATAAAATAACATAAGGTAAAATAATTTGATGATTTTATTAGATAATAATAAATAATAATTTGAATCAAAACAATAAAAAACACTGAAAAATAATGATATTGAAAAATAAAACTAATTTCCACTTTACTTTCATATTAATCATTACCCCCACGAAATAAATAACCATATTTGGATATTTAAATCTAAAAAAATCAATAAATTAATTGATAAAAATACATGGATACACCAAATAAAAAATTGATTAATTTTTCATATGCCTCACAGGAAAAAGTGAGATGAAAATCTCATACCTTAAGTCCAAATTTGGTGGTACACATTGGAGAATTATTTAAAATAAGTATCTATTTATTAAAAGTACAATATTGTACAAAAATAAAAAACATCATTCCATATATGATTTAGTTATATCCTTTTATCAAATGTTTGATAACACTTCTTTAATGAAATCACAGTCTCGTGTGTTATCTACTACGTTTTCTTGACTGTCCTCGTATGAATGTCTATAAATTTATTATGATAAAGTTACCATTGTAACCCAATTTCTAATAATTAAATAAATATAATATTTATTTATTATATTAATGTTTATATTCATTAATAAAATATACATATAGAAAAATGAATTATACTATTCATGGGGACAGTTGGACGTATGTACTCATGAACATACGGTTCATTTATTCAATGAATGGAAGGAAAGTAAGGTAAATAAATACTCTCATTTATAGAATCATTATAATATCATATATATCTTATATATTCATTAAATATACTATTTTTTACAACCAACTAAAGTATACATTAAAATCTAGTCATATCGCTTCGTGTAGTTGGTAGTTTTTAAGTAAGCACGATCGACATAATTATTTTCAAATTGATTGGAAGAAGGTAGATATGATATTATCCTTAAAAAATTATAATCATGTTATAATTATAATAAACATAATAAAAAATAATAACCAATTATTAAATAGAGTGATGAGAAATTAATTTTATTGCTATGTGGAGATGTCATGTTATGCGTACGCATCAGTAATATTTTCTATTCAAATTTGATGACAAGAGGGTGAATAAAAATTGTAATTAATATTAAAACATTATTATACTGGATATATTTTATTTATTATTTTTTAAAATAAATAACGTATTTAAAGTAGGTAATAAAATTAAAAGGAATGTGATTGGTTAAGGAACTTATCTCTTCACTGAAATACCTCCATTAAATATCCTCTTATGGGCTATATGGCTGGTTTTTTTGGATCAAAAGAACCCATATAATGTGTGTAGTGGAGTGGATAGGAGAACTGGGTAGAAGGGTTTTGGTCATGAATTTTTAGTGTGGTGTGCTGAAAATAATGGATGGGTGCCTATTTATAATTAGGGGGAGAGACACACTTGAAAATATATAATATATTTAATAAATATAAAATAATATTAACATCATAATGACTCTAGATTGATATTATTCAATTTTAAAATGAGTATAATTCAAAATAATAACATCCTGTAATAGTTTTTCAATTTGGGACCACATTTTTACTCGTACCATTTTGTAAGAACCATTTGTTAACCATTTTTTAAAGTAGAATACTATTTATGTTATCCACACACTAAGTATTTATAATTTATTATAAAGTGATAAAAAATTAAAAATGGGCCATATATTATTTTAACAAAATATAACATTACTTTCTGAAAATGTAATATTGTAATAAATTTTATATTGTTTAAAAAAATTTTATTTTTTATTATATATCATTATGTTCATTTTTAGACTATTACTTTAACTGAAAATTATATACATAAATACAGATGGGAAAATAAAAATTAATGATTTTTATTCCCCCTATTATTTCATATTTATCAATAAAATTATTGGTAAATTTCATATCATTCACGTCATATCACTTATAAATTTAGTTAATTAAATTATTTTATTTTTATTTTTATATGAATAAATATAGTACTAGTGTTGTAAATTCATTTAAGGTAGTTATATAAATTATAAAAATTAAAAATAAATTTGTATTATGATATTAATTTAAATAATCTCATAATAGACACTTATATTCATTTATAAAAATATTTTGTCCCTATGTGGATATATATGTGATATTCAAAACTATGAGAGTGATATTTTGTAAATTTTATGGATTGAAATATTTTATAGTTGATCTTTATTTAAAAGAATCCATTACATAAATATATTTTGAGACTAAGGTGTTAGGGGTCGAATTCAGTTTATCCAATAAGAATTATGATGAAACAAAATGGCCTTATCTCATAATTTTAATCAAGATTTTCTTGATTTTCCCTTTACCGATGTGATAAATTTTACCATGGCTAAAATTAATGTTAAAAAAATAAAAGTGGAATATATATATAATCATCACATCATGATCCCAAATATATAATCCATATTATCAAATTCAATACCTATAATAGGAATAAAATTATTTTAAAATAACTAGTAAATATTAAGGAAGACTTCTTTTAAAACAATACAAAATTTAAGAATAAAACTGGATTTATTTTTATTCGATGCCAAGAATAATATTAGATGAATTAATAAAAATTAGTTTATAATACATAAATTCCATTAAAATATTTGACCAACATATATCTATTTAATTTAATATGATAAAACATACAATGCTACATAAAATAGTCTTCCATGACATTACCTTTTTACATGAAAATGTTTTTGTACTAAATTCCATTATAAAACAGATTCGAATTCAAAAATTGGTTTATTTAAAATAAATAAAAAATAATTTTTCATTAAAACATTTTTCAAATAAAAGTATAAATTTTTACATTGATTTCTCAAGATAATCATTCTATTTTTATTATTCACATGAAAATAATTTATTTTATAAATTATAAAAAATTATTCCAAAGATAATTTTAATATTATTATTTAAAATATGATATTAATCTTATAAAATAAAATGTTCAAATGTCCCATAAATTTATCATATTAATTTTTTTTAAAGGCTATGATAATTTATTTTCGATGAAAAAAATTATGGTAACAAAAATATATTTATTATTTAAAAACAATTTATCAATAAATTTATTTTGAGTATCAAATTTATATATATTTAATAAATTATTTATTCATATTTCTGCATAAAAATTCAATGAGTATGGTATAAGAGTTATAAATAATAATGTTTTAATAGAATATCTCGGTTTATTTAAACATGGTGTTGTGTGCAATGTATGATATGGTAGAAAATAATGTCTTTATAAATAATTATTTTCTAAAATCTCAGAGTGTTACATTTCTTTTAAATGAAAATAATTTCCTCAATATTATAATAATTTTTAGTAAAAAGAAATTTAAAAAATGATATTTTTCATATGTTTCTAAGAATATATTCATATTTTCTTTTAGATGTCTAATTTATCTATTTTTAAATTCTTTATGGATTGTTATTAATTCCTAGGGGAATGATCCTACGATACAATCTAGTTTCATTATTTCGAAAACTAATAATGATGTTGAATTAATGATGAATCTTTGTTACCTATTAATTTCCCACAATTTAAATGTGTTATGATAAAATATTTTTGAAACACGGTTTCGGCAATTAATGTTAGGATGACACGATTTATTAATTTTTAAAAGAGTTTACATTCTTTTGGTTATGATATGATGATATGATGAATGATATTTGATCTAGTGGAATATATCTACTTTTTATTGTGTGATAGGTGGGCCTAAAATTTTATATCACTCCAATGCTTTAGGTAGAGATGAATAAATCATGAGATAAATAAGTTATGTGTACAAGGGGTTTACTATTACAAAATATTTAATCGACCTAGATTTTTATACAAAAGGTTATACATGGAACTTTTTCCAATCTATAATTTTTTCAAACAAAATAATTACATTTCAATAACATAATGAGTGAACCTATTACGATTTATATATGTTCCTAATGTTATAATATTATTCTTGTTCCATATTCCTATGTTTTTTATATTATCTTATGAATCATGATTTATCATTTTTTTTATAAATATTATGAGCTTTTTTCATCTGTTAAGATAAATAATTATTCAATTAATCAGGATTGAATAGGTTTAATTTACAAGGAATGAACTCCTTATGTTATGATTATGTTCTCAAAGCCTTACGGCCTTATACAATCATTTATTGGAATGTCATATGTTTACCCTTACAAGGCATCCAGTATCACCCATTCTTATTATATTCATTACATTTGTATTTATGTATGGTCCAACATATGATATTTTAGAAGGGTAATAATATTAATAACATTGAGGGAGATGTTGAAGATCATTCAATAAATAAGATAATTATTTATCTATTCTATATATAAACCAAACATTTATGGTTTTAGGGCATGTGTAATTGTTTTATTTACTAAATATTCATAAAAAATATATTTAATATATATCTAGGTTTTTTGGTCACTTAATTTTGTATCATGTCATGGTTTTGGTAATTTCAAAAGATCAAGATTATAAAACATTATGGAAAACAATATGGATTAGAATAAGTATATGACATCTTCATAATGTTTTTTTAATATAATTATTTTTTGTTTTACTTCCAAGAACATTCATACATCGATATATAAAAAATTGATTTTGTTTTGGAAAAGACACACTGTGGGGTAACAAATAATAAAGGAGTAGATTGGGTATTAAATCAATTGTCAAAAATGAATGATGTACCAGGATAGACACTCTTGAGGGATATTCTTTTGTTAATTAAAAATTATACTTATAGACCATCACTATGAAGTTAAATTGATTATAAACATGGATATCCATTCATAAAAATTAACAGTCATTGGTTTATATAAGTGAGTCAAAATTTAAGACATTTTAAGAATGATATCTATTAATATATGATTTTTCCCTCCGATTAATATTAATTTTTCCTGACACAATTATTTCTGTTTTATTAAATATATATAACTATAATGAATCATATGAAAAATTAATGGGGTGACCAATGTAATTTCCATGCTCAGGATAAGATAAAAGTATTTAGAGAAAAATGTAATATCATATGACTACGAACAATAAATATTCCATGGACATCGGGTTTTAAAAATATCGTATCGAAATTATGAATAAACTAAATAGGGTGTAATATTACATTCGATCACAAATGAAACAATTTCTACCATATTTATATGGGTATTCTGATCCACATATTTTTGAAAAATGTATCCTTGTGATGTAGAATTTATTTCCCCTTCTATAATTCTATGACGATGAAAAAGTTTTCATAAAATTATATCAATTGGAATGAGATGAATATAAATGTTGTAATTTTATCTTGAATACAAGGAATGTGGAACAAATAAACTCTATATAATTTTAGGTGTTTATGAACTCATTCAAAAATAATTACATCCCCCTTACAATTTAAACTAAATTGTAATGGAGTTTATATATCTTGGAAAGAAGGATGAAGAATCAATCATTACCTATTAATAAATCTTTAAAATTCTTTAAAGGTATCTTTCTAGTCTTATAATTGACTCATAAAGAATGATTTATCGAATCATTAGTTCTCTAAAAACATGTACTCAAAAAGGAAAATCAATAAGGAATATTGTATATTATAAAACAATTCATTTCATTTTAACTTAAAATAGGGACTGGAATTTGGAATCACAAGAGAAGGAATATGGTGTTTTGTTGAAGACCTATTTGTATGTCACAAAGAGCGATGATGAAGTGTCAATCTCTCATAAGACAAACAATTGTGAAAGAGAACCCGGGAAATTTCTTGAATGAATTGAGAAGATGTTTCAATTATGGGGGAATAAAAATTGAGAAAAACAATGTCAATGTGACGTGAGGAGGCTAAATAATGAAATTAATAGAGATAATGATGTACTAAATACAATATAAACACTTTAGTGATTTATATATAAGGATATTGGGAAATATGGAAATAAATTCCCAAATTTAGAGGATAATGAGGATAATATGCTTCAGAAACCACTGATTTCAATGGAAAAAGGGAATTTTCAAGTGACCATTATGGGAAAAGTGAGATCTTATAATGGAATTGTTATATGTACACATGTTATCATCTCTAATAAACATAATTTATTTTTTTATTCCTGGTCTACCAACTATTTTTTTAAAATGAAATTTCAAGGATGGTCACATTACCAAAAAATTGATTAGATATTGATTTAGAGATGAAAACTCATAATGATACAATGATCATATCTATATTTTATAGCTTCTATATAGAATAAGATTATGTGAATTTGCATCTAAAAAATCTTATGATATACTATATTGTTGATCTCTTTGTTATTTTGGGCATGGATTAGAACTCTCTATATAGATCTCATATCAATTAATTTTAAATTAAGACACATTTCTTATTACAAATTAAACTATGATCATTTTTTAGTGTGAGGATAAATACAAACATTAAATAGATGTTAATTAAATTTTTTAGGATTTAATTCTAATTAATGAGGAATATTTTTCTCAAATGGTTAAAAATAATCTTAATGAAGAATACAATTTTGTGGTCAAGGTTTTTGAGGATGAAATTTTTGAATAACACCCTAGTATAAATCCAAATTAATATTTTTATCTTTCAATATATCAATTAGCTAGTTCAACAAATATTTCATTAACTCTTTATAAATGAACTGGATTGAGTTTATTGATTTAAAGAAAATGGTTGTGGAGAATATTGATAAAGGACTTATACGATCTAGTTTATAACTATGGGCTTCACCTATTATTTTTGTAATGATTAAATATAGTTCAATGAATATTCTCATTAATTACTGAAAGAATAAAAATGTAACTTATAAGAACTAGTATCCACTACCTTGAATTGAATAATTGTTTGTTGAAATAAAACTAGATCAATACATTTCTAATAATTACATCCATTATTAATATATTCAATTGATGGACAAGAATTAAGATATACACATGAAAAAATTTAATAAGTGGAATGGTCAATGTGAATTTTATTATTATCATTTGGGCTTATTTGTGATACTTATATCAGTGTGGATTTAATGTGAAGAGTCTTCTAGGATTGCCTTGATCATTTTGTGGTAGTCTTTGTAGATGATATACTTATTTATTAAATGAGAAAGTAAGAGTATGAATAACATTTTATGTTTGTGATGAATAACCTGGGGAAGGATATTCTATATGAAAACATTACAAAGTGTTATTTTTTTTTCAAAATAGTCACCCATTTATAAGATGTATAATCTCATGTGGGGTCATATCAGTAGATCCTTAAAAGATAAAATTTGATGAAAATGGACCATATCAACCAAGATGATTGATATATCTATTTTTCGTTCAATATTACGATACCCCTGACTCTTTTTGATAAATTTAAAATATATATCAAATCCAATAACCTTGATTACATGAATGGGAGCCATGTTCCCATGGATAGATGAATGTGAAAAAAATTAAGAGGTGCAGAAAAGAAGGGTGGTTAGAAAACATATGATTATACTAACCTACTGTAGAGAGGTATTTGTAATCTATAGTAATGAATTAGATAAGGGAAATAGATTTACACTTATAAAAAATTAAAATTAAATATCTTATGCCTCATTTTAATTTATTTATATAGATAAAATTTATCAAACAAATGATTTCGAATAGGATGTAATAATTTTTTCATTGAAAATATGGATGTATAATCATTCTGGTTAAATATAAGATATATTTTAATAATAAAATAATATTATATGTTTTTAAAAAAATTATGAATGTACATCATGGAATATGGTTGGAGTTTATAAATGATTATGACTATTAAATATAATACCAACCTAGGATGGAGAATAAGGTGGTTTATTCCCTATGTCTTATAGACCATGATAGTTATTCAAATATAAAGATTGAATATGATACAATATTTATGGATTTATAGAAGATGTCTCTAGGCATCCTGAGAAAACGGGGAATATTTTATCTTTGTAATATGAATGTCCAACCATCCATCCATGAAGGGTTTATGATGGTACAAAAGTAGGATGTGGAACTAAAAAAGTGATGAGAAATGTTTCTGAGATTTACTATGATTTATATTATATGATATGGGTCTGAAACATAGTATGTTGTTGTATAAATACATGCCATAAAATAACCATTGGATGAAGTTCAAGGTTCCAAACTCTATATACTTATATCATATGTAAGAATATTTCTAGAGATCTGAAACGTATTTCTGGTGGGATACAAGGAAAAAAATTCATTGTCCATATCTTATTGATTAGTATGTTATATAGTTAAGGGTATGAGATATTAGTCTTATGGGATGTTATTACCCATATATGAATGGAAATGTCGATAAATCACCATGGATTTTGTTATAGGACACCCAAATACAACTAAAGAAAATAATTCTTTTTGGGTTGTACTCGATCTCCATAAAAAGACTAAATAATTTATTACTATTATAGAATATTTTTGTTGTTGAAAATATTTCACAGATATACATTAAGGATATGGTACGATGTTATGAAGTACCACTCCCAATTTTATATGATCTGGATCTATTATTACCAATTTGTTTTGGAGATGTATTCAGTAGGACCTCGATACAATGTTTAGTTTCATTATTTTATATCATCCTTAAACATATGGATGGTCTATGATAAAAATTATAATTTTATAATATATATTGGGAGCTTTCTCTATCGGTTACGATAATTGTTGTGATCAACACATTTCATTAGTGTAATTTAGTTATAATAATTAATTTCACTCATGAACTATGAGAATTAATTATATATCCCAAAATGGAGTGAACATTAAGGTTATAATGTGTTGTAAAGAATTTTGATAAAGAAAATCAATTGGTACCAGAGTTAGATGAACGAATTATAGGAAAGGATAGAACCATTAAAAAATAAATTAAGTTAGCTCAAATTTGACAGAAGATTTATACTAAAAATATCTCATAGATATTTAATTTGATGTTAATGAGAAGGTATTCCCATTAATTTCAACATGGATAAAGACTATGAGGTTTTAAATAAAGTAATTATGTACCAAAAATATATCTACCTTTTAGAGATTCATTATTAGTTAGGGACAATATCGTATTACTTGGATTTTCCAATGAACCACTTTTAAGTTCACGATGTGTTCCATGTATCTCTCCTAGGGATGTACATGCATAATAATTTGAAATTTAAAAAACATTGTCATTATACCAATATATCATGATATTTACTATAAATAAAAACCAATTTAAATCATGTATCATTGAGATAACATGAAACATAAAATTTCAACTTACATATTAATGTTATATAGAGGATTCATAAAATTATGGATGGTGTTTGAGAACTTGAAGATGTGATGTAATTGAGATACACTCATTGTTTTGTATTACTTTGAAGACGTTTTGATTGATAAACTAATTTAAAGTAGGATATAATGTAATAATAAAAATTTTAAATGTAAATTTCTTCTAAATAACATTCAATTTGTTGATATCATTATTTATACAAAACCTTGAGTCTAAATAAACAATAATAATGTATACCATTATAAAAAATACATTCTACAGGAATGAATGAATATGGTTGAAAAAATTGTTAAATATATTCATTATTTTCTTACTCAATATAAACGTATTTATTAATTATTGGTTATTATGAATTCAATTTTGTGTGAATTCATTTTATTCTCCAAAAAACGTTTTCCTCAAAATTGATGTTTTAGTGATAATATATTATAATTAATATATTATGATTTTTAAATATTTTTTATAAAATAATTTATTTTTTGAAATAATTATATGAAATTTATTTAAATGTTAATTTTATGGATTTTTTCTGAAAAGAATATTTTTAGTGAATAATTAACATTATCGATATTTTTCAAAATTTAATTTTCCATTAAATAATTTAAATTTACCCATTTTATTAGCCAATTTTAATATTTACTTTATTTATTTCTATTAAAAATAAAAAAAATAATTTCATTATAATTAGCATTTGGCATGATTTTTTAATAAAAACTTTTTTATACATAAAAATCCATTTTTCTAGAAAACATTTTTATGATATTTTATGGGATAATATAAAATTGAATTTACCCCAATTATAGAGAATTAATTTCCAAAAATGGATTACATATTTTTAATCATCATAAGTAATATTTTATAATATGTTTAAATTATTTTTTGTCGTTATGAATAGTAACCAAGCTAAAATTTATTACTATGGTTAAGGTTAAAAAGAGTAAATAACATGTTAAAATAAAGAGTTTCAGATAAAAATTACTTGAAATATTGAATAAATCAAATTATATTAATATATTTCAGTTAAACATAATCATATAATTGAATAATATAACTTTTGTTGTTATTTTATATGATTATGACATCCTATTTTAATAATTTAAAACATTCTAAGTGTGTCCTCTCCATAACATATAAATAGGTACCAACATTCCAATCTTATTGACATGTAATTAACATTTAATATTGGAAAATAAATACCCAAATATCTTCATAATATCCCAACCATTCTCTATAGGTCTGTGTTTTATCAAAATACCAACCTTATAATTATTATGTTGTAAACCAAATAATGTTATTCCATGAAGTTTTATAACTCCTAATAGAGTGTTTTAATTTTATTTGAATTTATTTATACAGAAGTTATATATGAGCATTATTATATAATAAAACTAGAATATTCCAAGTAATGTTATATTATATTGTCAATGTATTAAACATAGCTCATCTCATTTTCCACCTAATAGGAAATGAAAATATCGCTCGTCCGTTTATGTGGACCACTACCTCTTTATAGAGATATGAATCATATTTCTCCATCATCATCCATGAATGGTTATAATTATGTATTTAATTTTTATATATTATATTTATGACGTAATTTTTCTTCTTTAACTATAATATCATAGCTTTCTTCGTACATTCCCATTTGCTGTTAAATGAAAATGTTGCTCGTGAGTATGCATTGACTACCACATCCATGAATTGATGTGATAAAGATTTAATTTCCAATATACATGTATTATAATAATTGTATGTTTAATTAAAATACATAATAATAAAGTTATAAAAATGATTATAGGGATGAGAATTATTATTTACCTTTCTTTCATTCTATCCATCAAAATCAAAAAAATCACTCATTTGTAGGTAAAATTTAATATCTCTATGATGTGATGTATTTAATTTTACATCAAATAATAATATGAATACTAAGAAATGTTTATATAATTATAAAATTTTATAATATTGAAATTAATAAATTAAAATGACCAGAATAGTTAAAACATGCATAAAAAATGAAACTATTATCACAATGAACAATGATTTTAATAATTTTTTGTTAATAAAATGGTGATAAGATGTTATATGTATCTGATATATGGATTTATATGTTTTTATATTATTATATAATAGATTAATAATAAATTTATTTTTATTATATTTGATTTATTTGATTAATATTATGTAGTAAAATAATTGATGTAATGGAATTATTATACAATATCTTTTCCATTTGAGATTGTTCATTCTAAATTTCCATTGATGGGAATAATATATATATGTTATCATTTAAATTCGATTTATTATATTAACTTATCGTTTTATATAACAATTTATTTTATTATTTATATTTTTATCAATTTGGTATCTAAAATGATCAAGAAACAACTTTTAACTAAATATCAACAATATATCATCATTATTTGACTGAATTGTTTATCCATTCCCTTGATATTAAATAAATTTATCAAATATCATTTCTTAAATAGAAATATTTTTAAATTGTAATTTTTCCTATCATTGAATACTTTTAAATAGGTTTAAAAGTGAATTTTTTTTATTTTTTTATTGAAATAATTTTCCAATTTTAATAAAAATTGTGATCAGAATGTTCACTTTTAATGTATATATTATGAATGGATTTACCCACCATCCCTACCATTATTTTTATTAAATATTCCATTATAAGTATCCATGTTTATTTTTATAGGATATTATTTTATCCATTTTTTGGTAATATGTAGTGAAAATTTTATGAAAATAAAAGGAAACTTTTCTTATATTTTCAATGAAAGTACAAGATGTTATTTTAAAGGTATTTATATTAATTATCTATCCCCTTAGATTTATTTTATAAATTTCTATGGTTTTTATATTTTGATACCAATAATTGTATTTATGTAGATGGCTTTAGATGTTGATAAATTAAGGATGATTCAATAAAACAATTTTCCATCCCACATGTTAATTATGAATTGAGTAAACCATTTTGAAAGAAATTTCATTTCCATTAGTTATGTTATGATTAAATGTTTAATTGTTTATGTAACCAATTTTTATCCCATTCCTAGGATATTATTATATGATGAAATTACAATGGATGTTGTGGTAGTCATATTTTTAGTTTTCATTATGTCATGCGAGATCCCAGAATTATATATCCCTCTAATGAATTTAGAAATGTTAAATAACTCTTGTGATTACATGATTATGTGTGAACATTATTTCAATTTCATAGAATTATTCATCGACCTAGTTTCATGTACATAATATTATTCATGTAAATATTTTCATGACAAAAAATTTATTCACGTACTAGATTTTATATAAATAAATAAATGAGAGAAAAAATTACTCTTTATATATGTTCATATTGATATAATTCCATAATTTTAACACATTAATATGTTTATAACATGCTCTAATGGATCATGATTGATTGTTTTTTATTCAAAAAATGTTGTAGTTTTTAATTTTGTAATAAAAAAACATATACAATGAATCAAGATTAAATATTTTAAATTTTCTGGGTTTGACCTATTTATGTTATGATTATGTTTTATTACCATTATTTACATGTATAAACATTAATTAAAATCTCCTTTCCTTTCCATTGAAGTGAATTAAACCCCAAAATTTCATATTTTTTCCTTCTTAATATTTTAATGTGAGGTTCTAGGATGGATATGTATATAAGGATAATAAAATGAATAAAAATATGGGAGTTATTAAATATATTTCATGAAATTTGTTGATTATTATTTTAGACTTTAACAAAAACATTAATTTTATGATGATTTTATAAATATTATATTTGTTTAATATTTATAAAAAATATTGTAATATCAATGTGTGTTATGTTATAGTCTCCACATTCAATATCTTGGTGTTCCCTCTATAACCCCTGGTTGTTCTATGAGAATATTGAGTGAAAGGATGGTTTACAGCATGGTACTATTTATTCAGGATATGAATGAGGCATGTGTGGGTTTTTATATTGGGAAATTCAATCATTTTTATATTTAATTTAAGGTCTTGGGGGTGATCTTACCCAAGACTGGATACTATTTTAGTTGATCCTACTTCACCATCCGATTATTTATTTCCTAAGGTAAGGGTGCATCAATGGTTATTCCTTTACTGGTTTTAGTGGAGTATGTCCTCTCATATCACCTTGTTTTGTTTCTCACAGATTGGAATAGATTAAATTAGACTTTTAATTTTTGATTTGGTTCCATTTACTATATAATTTTTTATGATTAGGAGAATAAAAATGGGTTTTCTTCTATGGTGGGTATAAGTCATCCTATAAAAAAAATCACATGTAGTTGGAAGTGATTTTAGTTCGACAATGACTCTGTTTGAGTTTTTATTGAACTATTAATTTCTAAATTAACTTTAATTATTTAATATATTCTGTTATAATTAATAATATTTGATTCACGGTATGAGATATATTATTCGGAGACTGCATTGTTCTCAGAGGGATTAGTTATGGATTAGAGGATATTGGTAAGGATGGTAACTACTTTTTGGAAGTATTTTCTTCCTATAATACAATATTATATACCTAGTATATATAATCACCTACATTTATGCCTACTGAATAGGTTTGATCAGATGTTTAGTGTCCAATATGACCCTATGGAAAATATAAATGATGGATTGTATCATCATATGTTCAAGATAAGAGTTCCTGAGAAATTTTAGGGTTTTAGAATTCCTAAGGACTGTGTCTCAATGGGGTGAGAGTTTCAACTGATATTATGTAAATCCTTACATGGGTCCTTATATATGAGATTTAATTTGGATAGTGTATGATGTTTTTCTAAGGGTTAGGTATTCTAGTGTTACATTCCATTCCATATATGGGGGATATTTATATTAATAAAATATTTAATGAAAAGTTTAATTATTAGAATGAATTAATTGGTTTCAATGACACTCATCTTGAAATAAAGGATAAAATAAAAATATTGAATTTAAATAATATAAAATAAAGGAATAAAAATAATATTGAATAACAAAATTTGAGAAATAATGAATGATAATATTGACTGAATTCATTTATGGATGATAAAAATTCCCTGAACAGTCAGTTCATTGATTTGGAATTAAAGATATGAAATCTAGAAATGATAAAAACTAAATCATAAAAATGTATTCCAAATATATAGTCTCTCATGTTTGATGGTGATAATAATTTTAATAAAATTGTGATAAATTAATATGAATAGAGTATTTAGATCATCAAATGGTCAATCCAATATAAGATAAAGGAATGTGTAACCCTTTTCATTGATAATATTTTTTTTAACTAAGTGTGTTTTATTGCAAAGTGCATGATATAATTTAAAATCATAGAAAATATAGTTGAAAATGATTCCTAATAAATCCAAAAATACATAAATGGTGGATTAATGAATTTCCAGGAATAATGGATCAACATTTATCACAAAAATGTTGATATGTTAAATCCATGAATAGAAAGGGTATAAAATTATAGCAGAAAATGATGGTTTGTGGGAAATTATTGGTGTTATGAAATTTTTTAACACATGTAAATAATTTTTTTGAAAAAAAAATTCAGTTCCAAAATCGTATACATGTTCTGGATTAGGGGTTATAAAATAGTTTTTATAGAAAATAATTACAGTAGAAAAAAATTACTCATTAATGTAAGAATCTATAAATTAATAAATGACTGTAATATGTAAAAAAATAAATTTGAAATTTCAACACATGTTATAGTTTTGATGATGAGTTCGGGTATAAGTATTCAATCATGATTCATGTGTTATAGAACTAAAAGGGCAAAAAATTGAGAAACATAATTATAGAGAAGTTATTGAATCAATGTTGGGGTGAAATAAAAACAAAGGTGTTGATCTTGACACACCAAAAATAAAAGCTATGCGGTTTGTTACACAAAAAAATAGATGATTCTATTAAGGAAGAAAAATTCTATTCATATACATTTTGAAATAGTCCATTAATGTCAACATTTTAGGAATATATTTAAATTAATAATGGTATTAAAAATTATAGTGAAATACAAGGATTGGTTTGGTGAAGGATATTGATGTTTAAGAACATTAGAGGTATCCTAAAGAGTGAAACAAAAACAATCTTGAGAATCAATGTGGATGGTGCAAATATAATGGGTAAAATCTTTAAATGAAAGAAATTTCTACTAGTATATAAGGTGATAAAAAAAACACCATTGACTCTTTATTCCCTCAGTGATATTATGAAAATGAGTCTCCGCATAAGAAGAAGTTTAACATTGTTTTTAATGGTGTAAGATAATATATATGGTATTGATGAAGTTAAAATATTAAATGGGGAATGAAAAAAAACCTATATATCTAATGTGGAAAATATAATTATATATGATAATTAGTTTATGATATGAAAAATCACCATAGTACACCTGCATTGTCAGGTATAAAATTTAAAGGGAGAAGAAATAATAAAGAGTTCTTATCATGATAGAACTGATAAGAAGGGTGTTTCGATTATTATAAATAACTATTATCTTTATTTATTCTACTAATAAGAATAAAATACCCATTGTATTACAATATTATCTATTTATATACATTCATATAAGTAATTAATGTGACCTTTTAAAAGGTATATATATAATTCTATTGAAAATGTATAGAAAGAATAGTTTTCTATCATGGAGTATATAGAATAATTCCCCCATGAAAAAGTTAATGTTGTATAAAAAAGTTATCTTGGAATATATTCTAAATAATACCATCCTTAATTAATAATGATATAGTTTATAACATTATTGGGTGTTAATAATATGTGAAAATTGTAAGATTAACTCATTAAATTTAACTCTGTAGTCAAGATAGATTTAGATAAAGATAAATATGAGTTATTGTAATCACAAATTCCTAATAATTTATTGATTTAATCGATTATTATTTTTATGGGAGAGCTTATGTTATATTTAAAGTTAACCTAATAGGGAGAATATTGTTGTCTCTTATGAATGATTTCTGTGTTTTTTTATGTTGGGTTAATGTGATAGAAATAACATATAAAATATTCTTTAAAACCCCATAAATTTAAAAATATGAGTTGGTATCACATGATCAACAGTTTTGTGGATATTGTTTATATACTTATTAATATAATATTTTTAACATTGAAATATATCTTGTAGAATTAGTGTTGATTCATTTATGTCTCTGTGCTTAAGAGTAACATGATTCCACTGATCTATCAAGTGGATTAAATTTTCCAGTGTGGAGATGATAAAATTCAAATTATGGGAGAATCATGATATGAGTAGGACTTTTAATTACACATTCACAATTAAATTTAATATCTATAAGGGTATAATAATATTTACATAAAACTACAATGGGTATAATTGAAATGGGTATCAATAACAAATCCCAACAAAAATAATGATGTTCCCTATTGGAGTGTGATGAAGAGATATGCATTGGTTTAATTTATTATAAATATATAAATAATGAATAATTTATATTCAGTATGATGTTGAATTATGATAAATATAATAATGGTAGAAAAGGTTCAATATTTGAGATGATGTTTGGAGTTCATTAGATCGCTTATATATAATATATATTCCACTGGATATATTACAGAAGAGAAATGTATAAGATGTAATATTATATTAACTAAAACTATTAAGACACTTCATGGAAGGAAGAAAGATGATCTTTTGATGACTATTGTGTCGAGCTTCTTGGTGAATCAACGAATAGTGGTTGTAACAGATAATATAAATTCTTAAAAGTTATCCCCGAATGTGGTTTGGAGAAATGGTTGTGTTAACATTGAATAAATTGAGCGGGATGGGTGAGAATCTATCCTTGGAATATTGATCAAAAATTAATATATAATCAATAGGGAATATCACTTGTATAATGAGTTGACAATGATGAATTTTAAGTTTGAATTTATGATATAAATAAAATAAAATAAAATAATCAATAATGGTATTAATATTGTAAATGATTTTGGGTATTTGTTTTTAAGATGATTGAAAGGTTTTGATAAATTCGCAAGGTCATTAATGTGGCCTTTAGGCGAGATAAGGTGGATGGATAATACCTGAGGATATTTTAATATGTTTTTTGATGTTTTGATAAATTTTTTCAAATTATGAGTTTCAATTTTATTTAATTATTTTTCTCAGATGGGTTCTCTTAATTGTTGATAAAATATATAATGGTATAATTAAATATCTGAAGAATATGTAAGGGTTTCACAAAACAAGAGCACTAGAAATTGATAATGTCTCAGGCCACAATATGACACATCATGTAAATTTACTCAAAATATAAGATTTATCTTATTTGTTCAAAAGTAATATTCATGAGTACCTAAAATGTAATACAATAGGTTGTCCATAAAGATATATATACTGGTACTTAGATTGAAATACATATTTATATATTGAATACAAAAGACTTAATATTTAACCATGCCACAGTGACACTACTGGAATGGTTGGATTTACCAACACATTCACGCCAACGGTTTGAGAAAACTGTTGGAATAGTTCATTTTTTCCAATTGTTTAAGGAAACTGTTGGGAAATATCCCATTAGAACACATTTTTCCCAACGATTTCCTTAAACCATTTGTAAATCTCCAATTAGAACACTTTTTCAAAACAGTTTAACTGAGACCGTTGGGAAATGTCCAACTTTAACCAACGGTATACAGAAACCAGTGGTAAAAGTTAAAAAAATAACTTCCTTTAACAATGGTTATACAAAACCATGGGTAATGAATACCTTTCCCAATGGTTTTTTAAAACTATTGGGAATTTTTTCCTCCAAATACACAAAACCCCCAAATCCATGTCCGCACGCAACAACAGCCCTAGCTCACTATCTCTTCAGAAGCTATCTCTTTACCCACTTTCAAAAACTCATTCCATTCTCTTCAATCGACACTTATATTGTTCTACACTACAAATCAATAATTGCTATCTATGTTTTGTTGTTATGATTCAATGATTTTTTGTTTTCTATTTTGATTTGGATTTATGAATCTATGAATTTTTTTATGTTTTTATTTGGATGAATTTCTATTTTAATTTGGGAGGGGGTGGTGTGAAAATGGGGTGGGGGAGGATGTCGAGGAAGAGCTATCCATGTGGGGTGGGGGAGGGGCTGTCTAGGTAGGGAGTGGGAGGGGGATGGGTTATCTAAATGTGGTGGGGGTGGGGCTGTTTGTTTGTTTTATGTTTACTATTTTAATTTCGGGTGGGGGAGGGTGTGCAGGTGGGGGGGTGTCCCAGAAGGGTTGTCCAAGTTGGGTGGCGAGGGTGTGTTGGTGGGGAGGGGGAGGGGATGTCTAGGTAGGGTGGGGGAATGGGTTGTCCAAGTGGGGTGATAGTAGGGTTGTCCAGGTGGGGTGGGGGGGGGGGTGGGTTTTCCAAGTGGGGTGGGGTTTCGGCTTTCCAAGTGCGGTGGGGGGGGGGGGTTGGTTGTCCAAGTGGGGTGGGGTAGGGTTGTCCAAGTGGGGTGGGGAGCGTGTGCCGAAGGATGATGCTCATAACTATATACTCTATATAAATCCTGTAAGTATGAAAATGTATAGGGACATTCATGATCATTTTTGGGTGGGATAATAAAAAAAGTGTTTGATCTTTTTAGTCCTTTTTTATTTGTAGTTTCTTTTCATACTGATGTTTCTTATTGATTCCTATGACGGGAATTTATTTTAGTTTCTAAATCGGCTGAGACTCCCCCACCATGCATAGTGTATGAAACCTCTAACCTTATTTAATCATTCTATTTAAACAGCCTATGAAACATCTACCCTCATTTAATCAGTGAACTCAAGTCATTAATTCAAGCCTTCATTCTCACTAGCATATAAGAAATTGAATGTCTTATACCCATCCTCACAAGATTTCTTACCTTAGATTGTGTCAAACATAAGGAATATGAGATTTTTAATTCATTAGTTAACTAGGATCATATATTCCATTTCCCCCAAGGTGACTATACTAATATAACTTTAGGGTCAATTAAATATGGTTCTCATTGTACGTTGTATATTAGGTGTCCTCCTTTGCCAATAATCACTTATATGGGGGTGGGGTGCTTTTCACTAGCCATGCTGGCGTGTGTAGACATCCACAAATGTCTTAGATAAGTGACAAGATTAATTCAATAATGTTGTTATCATTGACATACATTATTATTAATCTCAAATTTAAAAATAAATTTTTTTTTCTATACTTTATGAAATTAAATCTTTTTACAAGCCATGAACAACCTATTAGTGTATAAGCCTAACATTTATTCACCCATGGGGTGCACTTGACTTGGGGATGTAATTAGTTAATGAAAGGTATGGTCATAGAGGTTCCAATAATGAGTTATTGAACATCAGTGAATGATTTGGGATGACTATACACATAATGGGACCCGAGGCATGTTCCTCTTATAGACCTAATGAAAATGAATATAAATAAATTTTAATTTATGTTTTTAGTACTTGTTCTATACATTGTTTTAATTGTTCACTGAAACGACTAGAAACTTCTTCCTTTATCACTTACTTAAATGTATTTTCTAGTAAGGTTCATTCCTATTGAATTTTTTATGACAAAATGACATAAATAAATTTTTCTACCGAATGGACAAAAGTTGGATGTATGAAATTGATCAGATCTCAAGCAATTTTCAAAACAAGTTGGAGAGATTTATAAATTTTTCATTTCACAATGATTTTAATAGTGGTCACATACACTTCCCATGTTCCAATTATGTTGGTAGAACATGGTTGAGCCGTGAAGAAGTCAGCTACCACAAAACTAAATATGGTATTCAAGAAAAATAATTTGTGTGGTATCACAATGGGTATAAAATTAAATATCAAATTGCTGATGATCAAAATAGAAGGATTAGAATATAGAATTTGTTAGATGATCAGTTTCTTTTTAATCGACGTCATGAAAAAGAAAGGATTTTGACTCAAGAAGACTTTGATATGAGGACAAATAATGCATCTAGTGAAAATGACAATATTGATAGGGTTAAAAAATTGAATGATACAACCACGACTCCAGTATATGGACAATGTGATAAAATGAAAAGGCTGTAATTTTTAATCTGATTTTTTTCATGGGAAAACTATGTATGAGATTTCTAATACCGCAATTAATTACATTCTTACCCTATTGAAGGATTTACTTCCATATGAAGCAGATATTCCATCAAACCACTATATTGCATACAAGTTAGTTGAGAATCTTGGATTTTCAAGAATCAAAATGAATGTTGGCCCAAAAGATTTCAGTTTATTCTGGGATGAAACCGCTGAACGAAATGATTGTTTAAAATGTGGTACATCCCACTGGAAGTCAAAATCAAATGGAACACCATCCAGTGTTCCACAGAAAGTAATGTGGCAGATTCCATTGATCCCCAGACTCCATATTATTTTTATGTCTGATGACATATCAATAAAAATGAGATGGCATGGTACTGAGAGAATGAAGAGTAATGATGAGTTGGTTCATCCTGATGATGGATTTTCATTGCAGATATTTGATGCTTGACATCTGGATTTTTCAGCTGACATGTGTAATGTGAGGCTAGGTCGTTCATTCAATGGTTTTAATCCATTTTGGTAGATGCATACTTCGCACAACACATGGCCAGTTTTTATACACATATATAATCTTCCCCCATGGTTGTGTTTGAAAAACCATTCACATTCATGAGTATAATCATATCTAGACCTTCTAATCCCGACATTGATATTGATGTATGCATGCAACCTTTAATAAATATGTAGAAAATTCTTTGGGATGTGGTTGTGTGCACATATGATGCATGTTTGAAAGATATATTTCAGAATTGTGTTGCGCTTCTGTGGATGATCATTGATTTTACGGCTTATTCAATGATGTTTGGGTGGAGCATGAGTGGAAATCTATCATGTATTGTTTTTATGAAGAATACAAGATCCATATGACTGAAACATCGCTGTATTTTCAGTTTTATGGGACATCGACGATTTTTTCCAATGGACCATCCATATAGAAATAATCGTCGATGATTCTATAATACTATAGAGACTGATGATCTACCTCATTATATGTCAAGAACTGATGTTCTTGATGAATTGAAATATATCATTTTTTCATTCGTGAAGGGTCAAATGAAATCTGGAATGAGAAAGAATGTTTCCACTATAATCTGTTACAAATGGAGAAAGAGGAGTATCATTTTCGATTTGCCTTATTGGTCAACCAATTTGTTACGTCATTTCATAGACATAATTCATATTGAAAATAATATATGAAAAATTTTGTTTTGGATTCTTCTTAATGTCAAGGGAAGACAAAATATGAATTACGATCTCGAAATGACTTGGTGGATTGGGGAATCAAATGAGAATTGCATCATGTCTATATCAGTGAAAATAAATGTCAACATCCATGTGCTTCTTATGTGATGTCACCTATAGAAAATAAAACAATTTCTAGAAGTATGAGAGACTATTAGAGTTCCTGATGGCTATTCATGAAACATATCTAAATTGGTAAACAAATGAGAGTTAAAGCTAATATCTTTAAAGACTCGTTATTATCACATTTTTCTGCATGAGTTGCTTCCTATAGAAAACAGTCATCATTTTTTAAATAATGTAATGGTGACTATTATTCGGTTGTGCCATTTGTTTAGAGATATTTGTGCTATGATGTTTTCAATGTCTTTTATGAAAAAATGTTGACATATGACCCATTAATTTTGTGTGAATTGGAGAAAATATTTTCTCCATCATTTTTTACATGCATGCTGCCTCTGACTGTCCATATTCCCACTGAAATACTTCTCGATGGACCTGTTTTTTTCGTTGAATGTATCCAACTGAATGAAATATGTACATATTAATGTGTTATGTCTGAAATAGGAATCATCCCGAAGGATCTATTGTGAATGGTTACTTGACTCAAGAATGTATGGATTTATGCTCATTGTATTTTTATGATCTTACTACAAGAATGAACAGACCAATGAGAAATGAAGAAGAACAATATGAGAAAATTGAACCCGGTTTTCCATCACTTCCTCAACCAGGAGGAATTCCTGGATCATATACCTTGAATACAGTAATCCATGAAGAGTGGGAGATGGCACATCACAAATTTTTGTTCAACTGTGATTTTTTCGTTGACAATATCAGGTAACTAAATTGAATATGTACAACTAACATATATATATCTGTTAAACTATTCATATTTTTTATATTTCGGGAACATAAAACAATAATAAATAGAAAGCATCATTCGTTATCTTTGAGAAGGAGGGAGGAGTTTTAGAACAAAGAGTTATATGCTTGGTTAAAATTGATGGTAAAAATATTACTGTTTAAAATAATTAAATCAATATTTAATTAAGTATAATAATAATTCATTTTTCAGGTAATGTGTTTGTCTGCGACTCTGTCTTTGAGGAAATAAGAGCTTTCGATTTTGGTCCAAATACCGTGGTTCGGGACTGTAAATCAATTGTTATCAATGGGTACAATTTTATTGACATTGAATGAGAAAAGAACATTAGAACACAATGGTGTTATGGTTACTGTCATAACATATAGTTATGCCAGTGCATTAGATTGTAGACTGCGATTAGAAAATGTGGGATATTATTGAGTCGTTGAGAAAATAATAATATTGGATTATTACTCTCATGGATGAGTCACAATGATGATATTTCATTGGTTTTATTCGATGAAGAGACATGGCACATTTATTGACGAATGTGGATTTCGAGTTATTAATATGACTCGCACTCTTGCTTCCGAAGAACCATATGTGTTGGAATCAATGGATAAACATTTTTTTTATGTCAAATACCATCTTTGACCTAAAATTGGTGTCATAGTTGAAGTAATTCCAACACATATTTTTGATGACGGTGATGATGGAATTGACACTTCCCCTACTGCCATTGGAACCAATCCATTTATTTCTTTTGATGACTCCAATAGCCCAATTGTCAGTGCTGATTGGGAACCTATTGTTGTGGTTGAAAATATATATAATCATTCATCCATGTTCTCAATTCTTTTGGTTTACCTCGATTTGGGTTATTAAGGTTGGTACTATTCAAATTGATTTAGTATTGATCACATATATGTTTTAGCTGACTTGATCGTTATTTGAATTTTCAATGTTTATTGGTTGAAGATTTATTTTAATTACAATTTCTAATTTGGAATTGAACTGTATTCAAACCTAATAAAACAATATTTCTAACATGGTGAATATTACAACTTGTATTATTTATTAAATCCATTCAAGTTCTTCTAATTGAATTTGTATCTAAATTACCAATTAATCCACTTTTTCCCTCATATATATAGTTATTTGGGTTACAAATTAGTTCCCTTTTTCTAGTTAATTACATATTTGTTTTTAAAAGAACGAAATTCACCCAATTAAAAAGAGACGACGGAAAAAATGATGGAGAACAATCGTCGAATGAAGGAGATGGGTGTTCCACCATTAGTGACTATAGTGAGTACTTTATTTCAAACATATATATTTAAAGAATATATAATGTCATGTGATTAATTATGTTGTAAACATTTTTATAGGATCCACCTATACATCATAGTTATTCGACGAGGAGCCTAGTACTGGTCCAAGTACTCAGGTCGGTGGTACAAGGGGGTTCGTACAAGATGTAGAGGAGTAGCTATGCATACCCGACAAGACCCTGCCCCTCGAACTGACATTCCATCCTTCCTACATTCGAATCCCAGTGTGTCATTAGGGACAGAAGAGATATTTGGGCCTCTAATGTTTTCACCACCTTTTGTATCTTCTGCCTCCGATCATATAGATGTGCCATCCACATTTCCTTCTACTTCTGTCTCTCCGAGCATCTTTATTCCATCGTCTTTGACAACTGTTCCACCACAGGGTGTTCCATCAGTTTTTGTGGATCCAACGGTGCTTAGTGATCAGGCTGGTGTAGGTATATTTATATAACCATAACAAATTTTTATACAAATAATTATTTTCAATATAACATGTTTTGATAAAATATAAGTTTTTCTTTCATGAATGATACATCTACTGAAAACAGGTGGGGGTAGGGGCGTACACGCATTCTTATGGTGTGGAACCGCCACACATAGGTAATAGAGTATTACAATGAAGAAAACCAAATGATTGAGAAAACATGGCAACAACGTTGGAGTTTTTTGGCCAAGCTTTCCAAATTCTCTGACGTCATTCCCGTTATCATGTTATTGTGGAGATTTTTTTCCACACGAGGTCAAGGATAAATCTTGGGAAGATATATGGTTAAAAAAATTTGTTGTATTTAATTCCATGAATTATTTTTGTATTTATATGAATTAATATTTTGGTGTCAGCATCGATTTAATTTTCCCGATGGTGAAGGTGCACGACTGGAACGTCTAATGGATTTAGGTGAGATTTGCAGAGCCTAAAAGTATAAGTTATATAATTGATGGCATGAAAGAGTTGGCACTGGGTTAGGACAATGATACATGGGTCATTTGAGACGTGTAAGAGTCAACCCCATCTAAATCT
Organism: Viscum album; assembly: GCA_963277665.1. Taxonomy (NCBI): domain Eukaryota; kingdom Viridiplantae; phylum Streptophyta; class Magnoliopsida; order Santalales; family Viscaceae; genus Viscum; species Viscum album. Next base: position 1,347,292,311 of record OY728153.1, on the reverse strand, counting down.
GAGACGCGGTGTGGCCGATACCACTCTAACTGTGTCTCTTTTGTTTAAAATGGGAAGGAGTATAAGTGAAAAGAACACATGTCAAACTAAAAACAAACCACATGCATTCGAAATCTGTTGAAACATTAGTAAAACGATACATGGGTCGTATGTGATGTGTACGTGTCAACCGCGCCTCAATCCGAGTCGCGGTGTGGCCGGCACCACCCAAAGTGTCTCTCTTATGATTAAAATGGAAAACATTTTAAGGTAATACAGAAAACCGAACAAATGGATTATGAATTTGTTCATACTTTATCACAACAATCCATGAGTAATTTGTGACATGTATGATTCAACCCCACTTCCATCCAATTCACGGTGTGGCCGGCACCACTCAAAGTGTCTCTCTTTTTTTCCAAAAGGACATCATTTTAAGTGAAAACATCAAATTGCATACAGAAAACTGACCAAATGCATTCGGATTATGTTAATAATTTATGAAAATGATCCATGGGCCATTTGAGATGTGTATGAGTAAACCCTGTCTAAATCTGAGGCATGGTGTGGCTGGTACCAATCTAATCGTGACTCTTTTATTTAAAATAGAAAAGATTATAGGTGAAAAGAACAACTAGCATACGGAAAACTGAACAAACGCATTAGGAATCTATTGATACTTTATCAAAATGATCCATGGGTCATATGTGACGTGTACGACCCAACCTGGGCTCAATATGAGTCGTGGTGTGTCCGGGATCACTCTAGCTGTCTCTCTTTTGTTGAAAATGGACAACATTTTAAGTACATATAGAAAATCAAACAAACGCCGCCTGTTTCCATTGAAACATTAGGATAATGATCCATGATTCATATGTGATGAGAACGAGTCAACCATCCTCAATCCAAGTCACAGTGTGGCCGACACCACTCAAAGTGAGTATATTTTGTTTAAAATGGACTTCATTTTAATTGAAAATCACAACTAGCATACAGAATGTTTCCCAAACAGATTCTGATTGTGTTTATACATTATCACAACAATCCATGGGTCATATGTGATGTGTATGAGTCAACCTTGCCTAAATCTGAGGCGCGGTGTGGCCTAAACCATTCATAATGTCTCTTTTTTGTTTAAAATGGACGTCATTTTAAGTGAAAACATCAACTGACATACGAAATACTTACCAAACACTTTCAAAATGTGTTGAATCTTTAGGAAAATTAATTATGGGTCATCTGTGATGTGTACGAGTTAACCTCGCCTCAATCTGAGGCATGGTGTGGCCATGATCACTCTATATGTATTTTTTTTAAATCGACAACATTTTAATTACATACAATAAACTGACCAAACAGATTTTGATTGTATTCATTCTTTAGAACAACGATTCATGGGTCATATGTGACGTGTACCAATCAACCTTGCCTCAATTTGAGGTGCGGTGTGGCCGAAACCACTCAAAGTGTCTCTCTTTTGTTTTAAAAGGACATCATCTTAAGTGAAAACATCAACTAGCATATGTAAAACTGACCAAACACATTTCGATTGTGTTGATACTTTAGGAAAATGATCCATGGGCCATTTGAGCAGTGTACGAGTCAACCCCATCTAAATCTGAGGCGTGGTGTGCCTGGTACCACTCTATCTGTGTCTCTTTTGTTTAAAATGGACATGATTATAAGTTAAAAGAACAACTTGCATACGAAAAACTGACCAAACACATGCGAAATCTATTGAAACTTTACGAAAACGATCCACGGGTCATATGTGACATGTAAGAGTCAACAACACCTCAATCCGAGTCATGGTGAGGCCGACACCACCCAAAGTGTCTCTCTTATGTTTAAAATGGACATCATTTTAAGTACTTATGGAAAACTGACCAAATAGATTCTGATTGTGTGGATACTTTTTCACAATGATCCATGGGTCATTTGAGACATGTATGATTCAAACCTACCTCAATACGAGGCACAGTGTGACCGACACCACTCAAAGTGTCTATCTTTTGTTTCAAAAAGACATCATTTTAATTGAAAATATCAACTGGCATTCAGAAAACTGAACAAATGCATTTGGATTGTGTTTATACATTAGTAAAATGATCCATGGGTCATTTGAGATGTGTACGACTCAACCTTGTCAAAATTCGATGCGTGGTGTGGCTCGTACCACTCTAACAGTGTATCTTTTGTTTAAAATGGATAAGATTATAACTGAAAAGAACAACTGGTATATGGAAAACCGACCAACACATTCAGATTCTGTTGATATTTTATCACAACGATCCATTGGTCATATGTGACGTGTATGAGACAACCTGGGCTCAATATGAGTCGTGGTGTGGTCGGTATCCCTCTATGTCTCTCTCTTTTGTTTAAAATGGAAAACATTTTAATTACATATGGGAAACCGACCAAACGCATCCGGTGTTTTTTGAAACATTTGGATAATGATCCATGGGTCATATATGACATGTACGGGTCATCCTTGCCTCAATTTGTGGCAATGTGTGGCCGACACCACGCAAATTGTCTCCCTTATGTTCAAAATGGACTTCATTTTAAGTGAAAACAATGACTAGCATATGGAAAACTGACCAAACGGATTTTGATTGTGTTGATACTTTATCACAACGATCCTAGGGTCATATGTGACATGTATGAGTCAACCCCGCATCAATATGAGGCGCGGTGTGGCCGACACCATTCATAGTGACTCTCTTTTGTTTAAAATGGACATCATTTTAAGTGAAAACAATAACTAACATACGAAAAACTGACCAAACGCATTCAGAATGTGTTTATGCTTTTGGAAAACAATACATGGGTCATATATGACGTGTATGAGTCAACCCTACCTCAATTAGATGCACGGTGTGTCCGTGATCACTCTAAGTGTCTCTCTTTTGTTTAAAATGGATAACATGTTATGTACATATGAAAAACTGACCAAATAGATTTTGATTGTGTTGATACTTTAGTACAATGATCCATGGGTCATATGTGACATGTAAGAATGAACCCCGCCTCAATATAAGGTGTGGTGTGGCCGAAACCACTCAAAGTGTCTCTCTTTTGTTTCATAAGGGAATCATTTTTAGTGAAAACATAATCTGACATACAGAAAACTGACTACATGAATTCGGATGATGTTTATACTTTAAGACAATAATCCATTGGTCATTTGAATCGTGTACGAGTGAAACCTATCTAAATAAGAGGCATGGTGTGGCTGGTACCACTCTAATTGTGCCTCTTTTGTTTAAAATAGACAATGTTAGAATTAAAAAGAAAAACCGGCATAAGAAAAACCGACCAAACGCATTCAGAATCTGTTGAAACATTAGGAAAACGATCCATGGGACATATGTGACGTGTAAAAGTCAATTGCTCCTCAATCCGAATCTCGGTGTGGTCGAAACTACCCAAAGTGTATCTCTTATGTTTAAAATTGACAACATTTTAAATATATAAGGAAAACTGACCAAACGGATTATGATTGTGTTGATAATTTATAAAAATGCTCGTTGGGTCATTTGTGACATGGACGAGTCAACCCCGCCTCAATTCAAGGAGCGGTGTGATCGGAAACCCTAAAAGTGTCTCTCTTTTGTTTTAAAAGAACATCATTTTAAGTGAAAACGTCAACTAGCATATGGAAATCCAAGCAAATGCATTCAGACTGTGTTGATACTTTATGAAAATGATCGATAGGTCATGGTAGACATGTATGAGTCAACCCCGTCTAAATCTGAGGTGTGGTGTGGCTGGTACAACTCTAACTGTGTCTCTTTTGCTTAAAATGGGCAAGATTATAAGTGAAAAGAACAACTGGCAAATGGAAAACCGACCAAATGCATTCGGATTTTGTTGATACTTTATCAAAACAATCCATGGGTCATATGTGAAATGAACAAGCCAACATAGGCTCAATCCAAGTCACAGTGTAGCCAGGATAACTCTAAGTGTCTCTCTTTTGGTTAAAATGTACCACATTTTAAGTACATATGAAAAACTGACCAAAAACATCCGGTTTCCATTGAAAAATTTGGAGAATTGTCCATGGGTCATATGTGATGTGTAATAGTCAACCTCTCTTCAATTAGAGGCGTGTTGTGGCCGCCACCACTCAAAGCGTCTCTCTTTTGTTTTAAATGGACTTCATTTTATGTGAAAACAATAGCTAGAATAAGAAAAACTGACCAAACAGATTCTGATTGTGTTGATACATTAGCACAACGATCCATGGGTCATATGTGACGTGTACGAGTCAAGACTGCCTCAGTTCGGGGCCCAGTGTGAACAACACCATTCAAAGCGTCTCTCTTTTGTTTAAAATGGACATTATTTTAAATGGAAACAACAATTGACATAAAAAACTGACCAAACACATTTGTAATGTGGTAATTCTTTAGTAAAACAATCCATGGGTCATATTTAATGTGTATGAGTCAACCCCGTTTCAATACGAGGCACGGTGTTTCCGGGATCACTCTATGTGTCTCACTTTTGTATAAAATGGACAACATTTTAAGTAAACATAGAAAACTGAGCAAAGAAATTCTGATTTGGTTGATAATTTAGAAAAATGATCCATGGGTCATATGTAACATTTAACAATCAACACCCCATCAATATGAGGCGTGGTGTGGCTGGCACCACTCAAAGTGTCTCTCCTTTGCTTCAAAAGGACATAATTTTAAGTGAAAACGTAAATTGGCATACGGAAAACCAACCAAACGCATTAAGATTGCATTGATAGTTTAGAACAATGATCCATGGGTTATTTTAGACGTGTACTAGTCAACCCTATCTAAATGTTAGGCATGGTGTAGCCGGTATCACTCTAACTATGTCTCTTTTGTTTAAAATGGACAGGATTATAAGTGAAAAGAACAACTGGCATACAGAAAACAAGACAAACACATTCGGAATATGTTGAACCTTTAGGAAAACGATCCATGAGTCATATTTGATTTGTACAAGTCCACCGCGTCTCAATCCAAGGTGCAGTGTGTCCAGAACCATTCATAGTGTCTCGCTTTTGTTTAAAATGGACAACATTTTTAGTGAAAACAACAATTGACATACAAATAACTGACAAAATGCATTCGGAATGTGTTGATGCTTTTTAAAAATGATCCATGGGTCATATGTGATGGGTACGAGTCAACCATGCCACAATTCAAGGCACGGTGTGGCCGGGATTACTCTAAGTGTCTCTCTTTTGTTTAAAATGGACAACATCTTAAGTACATATGGAAAACTGAACAAATGGATTCTGATTGTGTCGACACTTCATCACATTTATCCATGGGTCATATGTGATATGTACAAATCAACCCCACCTCAATCTGAGGCATGGTGTGGCCAGCACCACTCAAAGTGTCTATCTTTATTTCAAAAGGACATCATTTTAAGTGAAAACATCAACTTGTATACGGAAAACCGATCAAACACAGCAAGATTATGTTGATACTTTAGGAAAATGATCCATGGGTCATTTGTGACATGTAAGAGTCAAACTTTTCTAAATATGAGGTGCGGTGTGGTCGGTACCACTCTAACTATGACTCTTTGGTTTAAAATGGACAGGATTATATGTAAAAAAACAACTGGCATACGAAAAACTGACCAAATGCACTTGGAATCTATTGAAACATTAGTACAATGATCCATGGGTCATATGTGACGTGTACGAGTCAACCACGCCTCAATCCTTGTCGCATTGTGGCCAGAACAACCCAAAGTGTCTCTATTATGATTAAAATGGGGAACATTTTATGTACATACAGAAAACTTGCCAAAGAGATTATTATTGTGATGATACTTGATCACAACGATCCATGGGTCATTTTTGATGTGTACGAGTCAAACACGCCTCAATCAGAGGCACGATGAGACCAAAACCACTCAATGTATCTCTATTTTTTAAAAAAGAACTTCATTTTAAGTGAAAACAACAACTGATATATAGAAAACCGACCAAATGATTTCAGAATATGTTGATACTTTAGGAAAACGATAAATTGGTCATTTGTGATGTGTAGGTGTTAACCTCACCTCAATATGAGGCAGTATGTGTCTGGAATCACTCCAGGTATATGTATTTTGTTTAAAATAGACATCATTTCTAGTTAAAACATCTAGTATACGAAAACCTGATCAAATTATGAATTGAATTCCGGATTCCACATATAATTGCCATCTAAATTTTAAATTTAATTCAAAATGAATTATGCATGTTTATAATTATGTTATGTATTCTTATTTAATTCCGGATGTGTATAGTCCTAGGATGCATTATATGATAAATGTTTATAAATTTGTTCTGTATATGTATGTGTTAGTTGGTTATTGAATGTACAGTAATTGTATATGTATGTGTTAGTTGATGATTGTAGGTACAATAATAGGAAATGAGAGGTAATTGGAAAGGAGAGGGAATGGACACCCTCTATTCCTGCTGTAAAAATTGCACGCTGCTGTGCAATTTGCACAGCATAGGGTATGCCAATGGTTTCAAACCATTAGCATAGGATTATATGTATTTTTTTACAATGGTTCTCTATGAACCATTGGTAAAAAACCATTCCCAACGGTTTAGAAACCGTTGGGAATGAAGTTATATAGATGGTTTTCCCAACGGTTCATACCAAACCATTGGTAAAAACTCTCCCAATGGTTGTGCTAAACCGTTGGGATAGGATTATTTTTCTAACCTATACCAACGGTTCTGTGTAAACCATTTGGAAAAACCTTCCCAACAGCTTACATACCAATGGTTCGAAGAACCATTGGTATAAGATATACCAATGGTTCTGCAGGCTTTCCCAACCATTCAGAACCATTGTAAAATTGTCCATTTCAAGTAGTGTGGTAAATAAAGGAATATTTTTCAACAGATAAATATCTATTTTTGTGATATTGGAATTGAAAAATTTACCTAGTTTCACTATGATATGTAATTTTTATTTTCTCAATACATAATGGTTATCATAGTGGATTCATATAGGTATGTAGAGGGAATGTGTTTTGGGAAATTAGAAGATAATACTAGTCATACATAAATGTAAGTTTCATGATATGTAGGTGTTATCATTATTTATAAAGGTAATACATAGTGGCACACACATGAGGTTACATAAGGGAATTGAAAAGGAAAAAAATTTGACTAAGTACCCATGTATCAACGTGACAAGCAAGAGATAACTCAGAAATCCTCATGGTATGTATGGTTTGATTAAAATTGTATGTAATGGTTAATATGTAGAAAAGGTTTATATGTATTAGTTAACAAGTCTTATATGGAGATACATAAGAAAACCAAAACATTACCTAAGGGTTAATAGATCGAGGGAATGACATACATATAAAGATTGATGTTAGAAAATTATTTGTTGAACATTAAAGATTAAATATTGTGATGTTATTAGAGAGTCAGTGTTTATTGTGGAATTTTTTTGTAAGATTCAATGGAGATCAAAGATGAAATATTTTGTAATAATATTTTCATCCAACTTAAATTAGATGGTTTGTATTTGTGGAATACAAGTTTATAAGGAAAATATTTTAGGATCATAGGGAGAATTCCAACAATAATTATTAAAATAAAATTAATGAGAAGATCATGGTTTCAGATATCATCAGATTTTTATATCATAAATATATAAATAAAATTTATTTTAATATGATAATACCGAAGACATGAAAAATATTGAACATTGTTAAGAGTGGGTGAAGAAATCAATAACAATTTCCTTTAGATCATTATGAATATCATAGATAGTGAATCCTATGATATTACATTATTAGTAAATTATTTGTGTTGAGAAATTACAATAAAGTAGAATAATTTATTAAAGAATATGACAATTTTGTGTTGTTCTATTATACATTGTGTTTCAAATATGATGATGAATGGAGAAAAAGGAATATGAGTAATAGTGCTGAGGAAGGATAACATTAATTCTTTTCATATTTTTATTTTTTGTGTTGATATAATTGAGGATAAATAATAACATTAAATGGGAATGTATGGTGATTCTAATATTTATTATTGTCTATATATTAGCAGAAATTAAATGACAAAGATATTATACATGATTCATTATATAATGCTAAAATACTAGTTTAATTCCTACTGCTCATAAACAAGATATTTAATCATTGATAAATTGGTATCCTATAGATTATTAAATTTGATTCTTAATATTAGTACGAGTACCAATAATTACTATTTATACCATTTATATGCATATATAAACAACCACTCAAAAAGCAATTGAGTTATTGGGATATTTCCCTATCTAAGGTGCTTTTTTACAGTAGTCAATGAAGTATTCTACGTATATCGTATTGAAATATAATGTGTCAAGAATGAAAAATAATCATATCATGAATTAATTTTATTACTATGGTGACAGTATATATCCAAATATTGAAAAAAATATAACACAAATTGGATACCCAAATTAAGATTAAACCATGAAAAAGTAACTTTTGTTGATATCTCTTATTTATTTACTAAATTCAAGGAATTGTTGTGATTTTAGAATTAAAATGTAGATCCACAATAGATTAATGAGATATGGGTTCTAAAATTTTTAATTTCAATAATACATATATAATAAATAATGTAAAAAGGGACACCCTAAATCACCCCAATATCATATTAACCACACTGATCCCCCTAGTAATTTCAACAAAGGGATGTAAGACATCATACCTTGAACAAAACAATTTCCCAACTATCTATGTTGTAAAATGATAACATGGAACAATGGGATTATATCAAGCATTAAATTAAGTTGATAAAAATTGAGGAATAAAAAATTTATGAATTTAACCTCAAAAAAATATGTTCATTTTGATAATAGAGATTTTTTTCCACCAACAACAAATATTAAGAAGGATATATTATATTTTGTTAACAAATATTATTTACCCATAAACATTAGAAGTACTAAGAAGTATCTCAGGTGGAATTAATGTGGGACAAAATGAATAAGATGTTTGATGAGTAAACCTAAAATTTATTAGTATTCATGAAGATTAAGGAGAAGAATTACATTTCCATGTTGATGGATCAACCGTTTCTTATTAGAATATGGAAATGGGAGATCATCACAATTTACTTTTTAACAGTTCTACAAAATATATATTATTGAATTAACAATATAAGGGTTGTGGTTTGATCAACATAGCATGAATATTCATTTCACCTATATTCATTTGGATTTAACAATCCATTAATATTCTAAGATATAATTATGAAATGTAATAATGAAACTTGATAAAAAAATTTATAACAACTGATCAAGATCTATGTTTTGCCATTAATTTTAAATGGAGTCATTAATATTACTTGAAGATTGATGTTCTAAATTAATATTTTATACAGAGATATTTTAGTTTGTGAATAAGAATATTCAAAGGAATGATGTCCCTTATACGTCTATTTGGTTCCTTATATTTTTTAGTATCATTTCATCAAGGAAATTTTGTATTCAAAGCCTATATGTGATATTTAACCACACCTAAATGGTTACTTATAACCACCCCAATTTTCCATTAAATGTGTGCATTTGAATTTATAGTATACTAGATCCAATGCATCCACACACTTATTTATGGTTCCTTCATGACCTTCATGCTCTACTGGAATCGCTAGGGAACAAAAAGTTGATATAAATATTTTTACTACTCGAACAGTCACCCAAATATCTTGATGAAAATATAAGGACTCGTAACCTATCAATTTAGAAATATGGAGAATTCAAAAAACCTAAAAATTTAAAATAATGAATCTATATTGCATAATATATTAAGATTTACCAATGAGTTTTTTGTGACAAAATATTGAGGAAAATGAATATTGGTGTATATAATGGTCATGTCCATTTAAAAATATTATTAAATGATTTGAAGCATAGTTTATTTATTAAATAAAAACCACAGATCGTAAAGTCTAATGTATTTAGAAGATTATGTACATAATACCAAAAACATGAAACAAATATAAAAACAGATTTTTTTAATCATTATTATTAGCTCCAAACCACTTTTAAGACCATGCAATTGAGAAGGATAACCTGGGGAATACATGGTCAAAGGGATGATCTAAAAATCCCAGTAAAGGAAAAAAATGGGAATACTGAATTTATCTTTGTCTATAAGTCATAATATAATGAAATAAAGAGGATATAAGAAAATTATGTAATCAAAACATATGTAAACATGGTATTAGAGGAAATGTTAAAACATCATACAACAATACATAAACACGAGTCAATGATAACTACAAAGACCATTGAACATGACGCCTGATGAGAATAAAACATACCTAATTCATTAGAGAACTATCCGAGAACACCCATATTAGCATGATCATGTATATGTGTTCCACATGAGGAATAGTACAATAGGAATCAATCATAAACATATGGGTTTCCCATGGAAGGAATTGGGTATCATAATGATGTCAAAAGAATAAAAAAAGGTAAATTCATCATGGATTCAATGGAAGAATGGATTTAAATCACACATAGATATTACTATGGTAAAATAATAATAGATAATAGTATGTGATGTCAATATAATGTGAAAAATGTAATTAATTGTCTTTAAGTAACATTAGAAATAAAATGTTTTATCACGTTTTAAGGATAATATTAAATATTGGTTGGACTCCAGTAGTTTTAATGCTCATAAATCATGACTAATATAGTTTAATCATAATTAATATTGTATTAAAATGTTTCTTAAATCATATGAATAATTATAATATATTCTATCATGTATTATTTCATATGATAGGTTTCAAATATTTTATTATGTATGATTCACCAGTCAAAGACTCACATTCACCAGTCAGTGACCTCACAGTCGCCGGTCTCACCTTTCTATCAGTAAATTGGAAATGTAAGAGTAACCACTACAGTGACACCACATAGTTTGAAATTCGATAATGTATGAGAAACTTTGGTTTTCGTCTACTAGTACTGAATTATAAAAAAGTATCAGACACTGTTGAGATGGAAATTTCAACGTTCCTACCATTTTATAATTCTCGCAATGGACAAGACACAATACTAAAAAGTTTATAATTCTCATGAATGACATAACACCATTCCTACAAGTTTTGATTTTTCCACATGGACCAGAGAACATTTTATGATTTTTGAAATGTCTGAGACACAATTATTAAGACACCGTTTAGAGAAAATGGATGAACCAATACTTCTGTTTCATCACTCCTATCACACCATTATAGAAATAGTCATTTCTAAATTTATCATTTAAATTAATCATTATTAAAAACTATATTTATTTGAGTTATTTAATGATACCAATAATCTTAATTATCTTTTGTACCATCATCGGAAGACAATTATATTTATGAGGTTCCTACTTATGAAGGAGATCATACTCCCTATCATACAAAAGAAAAGCACTCTAGTATAAATAAAAGTGTCCTGTAAGAATATTAACATACGTAGATTGACATACAACACCAGGTAAGATAAAAAAGGCATGAAAATCCTATTGTTTGTGAAAAAGCATGATTTTTCTATGAACCAAAGAGTGTGAACATCATTAAATCAATAAATCAAAACATAGATTCTAAAAGTAGTATCTCCCTATAAACCAGAACACAGATCTTCAATAACACTCTATTTTTGTGTTTTTTTCCAATGTGAACTCATGATTCAACTTTGATTACACAATAAGTCAAGAATCATCATGTACTTAACTTATAGCACTATAAACTCCCTCTCATTATTTTTACTCTATTGTGTATAATATTACTACTTTTTTAGTAGTGTATGTATCTGTAGCACAAAAACAGAGTGTATCCTATGCTATACTATAGGATAAACGATATCCTCACCCACCAATAATTATAAAAAATTTTGCACCCATATATAATTGTCAAATATTTCTATGTGTAAAAGGGTTGTATTATGATTCCCATGTAAAGTTGTGGTAGATGAATAGATGACTTGGACATCATGTATGTTATTGTAAACCCCAATCTAGGGTGTGTATCATGCTTGTTTAATTAAACTGTTCTATGGTAGGTGATCAGAAAGTGGAGAGGAATAGTTCTTTTCTTGAGACTAAACCTATTGTTTTTATCTGCTGAGTTAAATTAATATTTTCTTGTCTATCATTGTTGATTATAACTAGAAAACATTACTTTTATTTGATAGCAAATCTTAATTAGCCTTTATAAATATTTATGAATATTTAATTTATTTCAAAAGTTATATCAATCATTCAAATCATTGTAACTGATAATTAATCAATAATTTGAGAAATTTATCGAACATTCAGAACTATTATTAATCTAGTTAATCGGTCTATTTGGTTCTTAAATTGTGGAATCTTAATAAATATTTTAAATCCTAAATTTGGATACGTATTAATTTAATCCCCTTATTAGGTGTATTACTATAACAAACATTTGGTATCAGAGATGTGTTTTAATAATCTGTTTTTTTCCAACATATTCAATGTCTTTTCAACAATGATTTTTGTTGTGTTTTAAAGGAACATAAATTTTTTTAGTTATAAATTTATAGTTCTTTAAAAATATATTATTTAGTCATTATTATGGATAATATATTGTAAGGTTCTACTTCTAATAGATCTCCATTTTAAAATGGGACAAATTATACCCAATTAAAAATAAAGATGAAAATTCGTTTATAAAGTATAGTTTTTAAAATTGGGACTTAAATTATTGATGAATATAAGATTCCTACTATGACCCAAAATACATGGGAGGACCCAATCAAGAATGCTTATAATAATTACTGAAAAGATGGGAATTTTTATATTTTTCATTAGTATATAAATAATTTTATAGTATTTATAAATGTATAACCACCAATGAAATATGGGATACATTAGTTGTATTACATAAAGGAACCATGAATGATAAGTTAATGTGGCTTAACACATATAATATTAAATATAATTATTTAGGATTAAGCATGATGAAACTATCAATGAAATTTATGTTAGGTTTAAGGAAATTTTAAATGCTATAATCTCTCTCAAAAAGGATGTTACTCATAAAGAAACCATGAATATGAATTATCAAGTTTTTACTAGATAGGTGGATTGGATCCACAGTGTAAATAAAAGAATCATGCGATATTATTATGTTTCTAATAAAGGAGATGATAGGAATCTCTTGATGTGTGAGGAATAATTGATGGTAAATAAATAAGAGGAAGATGAAATAAAAAAAGAAATTTTGTGCCCTTCAAAACCAATGCTTCTAAACATAATGAAAAGGAGAAGGCGGAAACTCATTATGATAGTTCAAGAAATGAATAACAATTATCTGATAGTGATGAATAAATGGATTAGATAGCCCGAAGGCTCAAAAAAAAATTATTTGAAGATGTTTTTTTTTTCAAGAAGCACATATTTAAAGGAAAGTATAAAAATATTGTAAATTGGAAAGAGGATTGGAAAATAAGTGAAAATACTAATGAAATAGTTTGTTAAGAGTGTAATATAAGAGGGTTTGTAATGGATGATTTTCCAAAATTAATGTATAAAAAGAAATATGAGGAAAAATTAAGAAGGAATAAAAATTTAATAGAGGTTTACTAGAGTACTTCTGAGTATAGATACAGTGAGTCAGATTCACCACATGATTAGAAAGGTAACAAATTTGACATGTGTTTCATGACAAAAACTATTTATGTAACCCATAACTATCATGTAATTTTTTTACAAATTTTGAGATGAATCATACTCTGAAAAATTGAAAAATGAAGAAAAGTTTAAATACTTTAAAATGAATGATGATAAGTGTAATAAACTGAATGATACGTATAAATCTCTCAAGAAACAACTTTGTTTTTCTACCTCCATTAATTCTTAACATGCTATTGAAATGGAAAATAATGCCAATTACTCCAAGAGAATAATGAACACAAACTGTCTAATGAGAAATTGAAGAAGAATTTAGTGAATTTCATAAATGTTAAAGATAATTTTCCTCAAATTAATGGATAATAGGTTGTCCGAAAATATGCTATTGCTATTGGATACCAACCTCAATAGAGAAATTTGGCAACAAAAATCTAGAAAATCAGATTTTGTGCCCATGACTGATAAATTATGTAGTAGTTTTGAAAGTGGAGAATCTTTCACATCTTTTAGTTTTTCAAGACCAAATAGAGTATATTTTTCCAAATCCATAAAAACTTCTTATAGGATACCCATGAAAAAATTTGTGTTCCAAAATCATTTATCCCTAATGTTACTGGACTTAATATAACATAGGAACTAATGTTTTTTCATAGTAAAAGTATTTTTGTAGGAATACTGCTTCAAGAGATCCTATAAATTTTTTAGTCACATGGACATTTGATGTCCAAGACATATGAAAGGTGACTAGTTGAGCTTCAAGAATCTTACAAATACTGATGTTGGGCATGTCTCCATTGGTGAGAATGAAAAATGAAAAGTTGATTTCCTTGACCAGATTGGTATCCTTAATTTAGTTTTAATCACTAATGTTATTTTTTGATGGTTTAAAATACAATCTATTTAGTATCTATCAATTATGTGATTATGGTTTTAATTTTAAAAGTGAAAATTAATCTTCAAATGTGTTTAATTTTGAAAATAATATAGTAATAATTACCTTAATGAATGAAAATTTTTATGCAATTAATTTGGATTCATTAGTATCTCAAAATATAACATGTTTTTGTACCTTTCATAGAGAGTCCAAGATTTCTAATATATGATTAAGCAACATTAATACTAAATCACTTAGAAAGAATACATGTAAAGGATTAGTCAATGATCTAACCAAACTATAATTTCCAAACAATAAACTCTGTAATCCTTTTCAAAAGGTAAAACAACACTAAATATCATTAAATCCAAATAAATATGTTTCAACTTATCAACCACTTGAGTTGCTTCACATGGATTAGTTTAGACCATCATGAAATTAAATTCTTAATGTGGACCACTATTTTTATGTTCTTTTAGATGAATTCTCTAGTTATTCTTTGACATTTTTTTAGCTTAAAAAACTGAATCTTGTTACTAAATTAAAATGTATTCTATAAAACTACTAAACCTATATGGTCATACAATTACATCCTTAATAAGTTACCATGGCTTTAAGTTTGAAAACCAAAAGATTTAATCTTTTTTCTCAAAAAATTGATATAGTCATAACTTCTCTACTCCTAGGACACCCTAGTAGAATGGTGTTGTAGAAAGAATACATGTAAATCTATGAGAAATAGCTCGAACTATTCCTAATGAATATGACATAGCTATTTACTTTTTGGAAGAAGTTGGGAATATATCTTGTTATATTCTTTATAGATTCTTAATCAATCCAATTATTAAGAAAACACCCTATGAGTAGTAGGATAATAAAAACATGAATTTTATTTACTTAAAAGTCTTCGGTTACAAAGTAAATATTCTAAAAAATAAATAAATATTGAAATATTTTCATAAAAAAGTGATTACGGAATATTTCTAGGTTATTCAATCAATAGTATAGCCAATTGTGTTTTTCAAAAAATAACTAATTGTGTAGAAGAATATATGCATATCAAATTTGATGAAATAGATCAACATGAACCTATATCCCCTCTTGAAAATATTGGGGACGATCTGTCAAATATAGAAATAAATGATAGACCCTCAAATTCTAATATTAATAATTTTATTAAATCCTCTAGATCTATAAAATCTCAAGACTCTAATCATAGTGAACATGAACCTATAGATGAACATGAAATAATTATCCCTTCTTTTTCTAGAGTGTTTATAACCCTTGAGATCCACCCATTAGATGATATCGTTGTCAACATAGATAAATAGATATAGACTAAAGATTCTTTTACAAACAAGGTTTTACATCAAGCGTTCTTTCCACATATTTAACCAAAGAACATCAATGATGGGATAAATGATAAATTCTAGGTAATGGATATAAAAAATATTTAATTCCATCTAAAAGAAATAAGGTTTGGATACTAGTGGATATAAACAATGACATATTGACCAAAGCAGTAAATTGGTGTTTAGAAATAAAGTGGATGAATATGGAACCACTATATTGAGTAAGGAAATTATGGTTGCACATGTATATATTCAAGAAGATTAAATTGACTACGATGAATACTTTACATGTGTAGAAAGACATAAATCCATTTTAATCTTTCTAGTTTATCTAACACATTTTAATTTCAATATTTATCAAATGGAGGTCAAGAGTGGATTCATATATTGGTATAACATTGAGGATGTTTTTGTTGAAAACTACCCTTGGGATTACAAATACTCATTTTCAAAATAAAGTATTTAAATTAAAAAAGCATTGTATGGTTTAAAATAGGATCCATGATCCTGGTATGATAGGATCAGTACTTTTCTTATTTTAAATTTTTTTACAAAAGGTATAGATAAAGATAATGTTATATAAAAAATAATTTCTAAAGATTTTTCAGTGGATCAAATGAATGTTGATGATATTAATTTTGGATCTTCAAAACATTATTTATGTGTCAATTTTTATTAAATTAGGCAAAATGAGATTGAAATGAGTTCAATGTGTTAACATATATTCCTTATTGTATTTAAAAAATTTCAAAATATAGAATGTATTCTTTTAAAGAAATGTAAATATACAAATGCAAATTTAAAAAGGAATATATTTGATTGTACAAAATGTTGTGATGCTCCAATGAGTACGACATATAAGATGGATTTCATTAATATGGAATTTATATCGATCAAACCAATTATTGAGTGATGATTGGAAGTCTACAGTACCTGATTTCTAGACTTCCAAATATTATTTTTAGTGTATTTATGTGTCCTCATTTTCAAGACAATATTAAATGGTCACATCTTCTTTCTGTTAAATAAATTTATAATACATCAAACATACATCCAACATAGAACTATTTATCCAAGATTATAATCATTTGAATAAGATAGTTATTATGATTCCGAATTTGAAGGTTATAATTTAGATAAAGAAACAGCTATGGATATATTAATTTATCTAGAAAAATCACATTTGTATTTCGTTTCCAAAAACTAAATTTGTTTTTCCAAATATATTTTATAATGTTCAAAAAAATTAGTAAAATATTTTTTCATGAAATGAAAAATATAATTTTTGAAGAAATCATATACCTGAAGAATATAATATCTTTAGTAAAAATTGATTAATTTTTTATTAATGATTTATCAATAATTTATATTATTAAAGATATATATATATATATATATATATATCATGTAGTTAATAAATTTTAATACTATTAATTTCATGGATAGATTATAATGGTTATATATATCATTGTTCATTTATGAAAATTTTTGAATGTTGAATATGCTATCAAACATAAAAAAAATTGAGGTTTTGGTTATCAAAGCCTATCAAAGTGATTCAATTTATTTTAAAAGAAATATATCATAATATAAGGGGTTGTAACATTATTAACTAATATTATTTTATCATGTAATTCTTGCAATATAACTTCATTTTCTTCTTTTAAAATATGATGGAGGTACATCCCCCAACATTTAAAAAAATGTTGACCTCTCAATTTGAACATAATCATCATAATAAACTTTTGGAAACCTAAAGAAAATATATTCTAAAATAATTTCATAATTTTTTTTATCAAACATCATTTTCATAAATGTGAAAATGGATGTAGGAAGTTCATCAGGAAGAACACATACATTGATTCCAAATAAGAGAAAATTGGTTGGATGTCAATATTTGGACATGAAAGAAAAGTTTAAATAATAATGAGAAGTGGTGGTGATCATTGATCATATGAATTTGAATGATCAATATAAATTTATGTAGCTCAAAAATAAAAATATGTCATGAGGGAAAATACCATTTATTAATCACAAATGAATATACATGGATAGCCTTTTTTAAATACAATTTTAATGAAGATGTGGAATTATTTTACCATCTAGACTAAGAGAATATGATAATATACTTATGTGATGAGTAGAAGCCAAATATTTCCATCTCAAAATTATATGCATTTAGGGGGAATTTTACATGTATGAAGCACTAAATACACTTTTAATAGACCAAATAATCCCCCAATTCATAAAAAAATATTCCCCCTATAATTAGACATCTTCCAAAACCTCAATGGTTAGCACATATTAAGAAAATATCTTGATAAAATAAACGTTTATACATTAATATCCAAATTTAAATAGTAATACCCAAATCCGAAACCCAATCATTCCATAAATAACTATCCTTAAATTTCATCATATGTTCCTGGTTATGCTTGAAAACCGATTATTATAAGGATTTGATCAAATATATTCCAATAAAAATCAACCAATATTTCCCAAATAAAATATTATATGATGAAAGAATATACATAATCATTACATGAAAAAATGTAACACCAACCATGCCATCATATAGGTAGTGGTAGACACAACACCCTTCTATCCCTTTGGGTGTGGGTTCAAGCCTATATCATTACCAGATGCGATAGGTTATCACTAATCCTTCATTTTTTCTATTTATTACCATTAAATGTGTGAATATTAATCCCCCCCTAAATAACACAACATGCAATTCAAAGGGGTTTCAGAAACCCCATCACAATAAGACCTTCCCCAAAAGTCATTAATAACCTCTGAATATTACTACATATAACACTCAATTGGGGTGTATAGGACATTGAACATATTATTAACATTATTCTTATTTAATAGTTATGGTATCCATAACTCTTACTATTACCTCACTTGAAAGATTCCTAATATCCAATGTTATCTAAAAAATTCCTTTAATGTATTCTATAATATCCTAAATCCCACACTCGAGGATCTTATATTAAATTCAACAACCTTTCATTTCTAGATTTTATATTGAAAAATATGACCCATGTTTTTCTCTTATAGAAGATATAAAATGAAAAGGAAAACCTGGATCTCTTATATTCTTAGTGACCTTTTTGGTTTTGATTTATAAATAATTTGGAAACCCCTTACATAAATAATAACATTGTATTTAAATAATAATTTTTCCAACTAAACCCAACATACCTATTTTCATTAAGTCAAATATCTAAAATCCATTGTTAAAATAATTATATCAACCTCATTCATTGCAACCTAGGTAAAATGAATCTCAATAATGGTGGGAAACAAAAATAGTAAGTGAAAATGTAAGCATTATAAAATGAATGTAATTGATGTGTATAAAAAGAGAATAAGAATATGATGGCATAATCAATGTTTACTAGTATAACAGATAAATATTCACACCCATACATACTTGGATCATAAAACATGAAAAAATAATATATATTTTTTAAAAAAGGAATGATTCGTTAGACACAATAATAAGGAGACACGAGATAACAATATTAGTAAAAAGAATAATTATAAGCCTAATGAAATCATTGACAAAATGATTTCGTATTAATGGAAATCATCTAATTAATTAATTAAATATCCCATAAAAATAAATTAATTAGAATAAACATACGTCCAACATTACATAAAATTATCTAAAGAACATAATCATTACAAAATGAATTAGAGTGTTATTGGGGCACACACATCATATAAGTTATAACATTCTCACATGGGAAAATCTGGGCACACAAATCATATATAAAATATATGATAGATTAATTATGTAAAAAGAGAAAGGGTTTATAATTACAATTGTTAAAATAATCTATATTATTTATATAATATGATTTAACAGTGGAATTAATTGGGTTCCTTGACAATCACATTGAAAAAATTTTAATTTATCCTAAGAAAGAATAAGGATTTTATCAATACAATATTTCCCCAATATGGAACAAGTAAAATTGATTATTTTTTACCATGATTAAATGAAATACCATTATAATATTATTACAAACAACAGTGAGAAAAATAACCACTTGATTATTAAATTCTCATTTAAAATCACAACAATTCATAAAATATTTTGAAAATAATTTTATATTAAAACAAATTTAGAAACATATAAATGAATATTCAAAAACAAGTATGAACATTAATTTTGGAAAAAAACCTTCCAATATGGAAAAATAAATAGAAAATAAATAATTTTTAAAATCATTTCCATTTATAACAACTTTTGAAAAATATGAATTTTAAGAATATTGGAAAAAATTCATTAAAATAATCCTTGTAAAATTAACAAAGACGCATAAATGAAATAAATATTATGATAGAATGTAATTTTTAAATTTCCATAATTGTTAAAAAGAATTTTACTTTCCTACAGTAAATAGGTAGGTAAAGTTGGTTTTTTAGAAAATAAACAGAAGACTCCTTTTACATTTTTGGAAAAATCTAAATGTAACTTGTTTAAAAATAGACATAATGATCTTATTCAAAAGGTTTTTTGATAATTTAATAAATATCTAAAAATTAGTTTTCAAAATTAATAGAACATCAATAAAACATTTTTTTAAATCATCTTTTTTGAATAAATTGAATTTTCAACCAAAGTGAAAAATAATATTAAAATTGCAAAAGAATATACATAATTAATTTATATTCCAATGGGTGATATTTTATTTCCATTACTTGTAAATATCATGAATATAAAATATAAAAATAATCATGACATTATTTATATATGGATCATAAGATCTCATCATTGGAATCATAATCAATAACAATCCAAATCATTGATGATATTTTCCCATTTGATTCTTACCACATTGATGACATTGAATCCAAATACCCTTGAAATTATAACATTAAATTAAATATATAATATTTTTAAAATAAAGAGATTCATGATATAACATGAAAAATTGGCAGTATATTAACCCCAAAAATGAAATTAAAGGTTAGTTTTCCTAGGTCTCCCATAAAAAAATGAGAGACAAAATATTCCGTATAATTATCGTATCATTGGACTATTGATGAATGAAATTATTATAAGAATCAAATTTAAATCCATAGAAAACATTTTTAATGAAAACATAATATAATAAATTTTTATTATGCACATAATCTGACCATGAGATAATCAATGCGGCATATGTTTAACCCATTGAGTGGAAATTGAGTTTAAAATACCATAAGAATTTGGTAATACCTGGATCAATAATACATTAAATAGATAACAAAATACAAAATTTTAAATCCAAATAATATTAATTAAATTAGTTATTAATTACATTCATAGAAATTATATACACTACATGACAAAAATAAGTGGTGAATATGTCATATATCTTAGAGAAATAGAAGAGAGGTGAGGAAACCCTTTTTAGAAGTTAGATTCATCACACATGTTCTTCATAATCCAGAATATTTAACTTATTTAAATTATTTATAAGAGTATAAATCAATTTCATGTTTTTTATAAAATTTATTTAGCTTATTACCATGATATATAAAATTACATAATCAATTATGTTTATATTAGATGGTATGACTATATTTGGCTAATGTGTCAAACACTACATTGAGTGGTTTACAAGGGACAAATAATTAATTTTTGATTCTTATAAAAAATAATAATCATGAAATAGTTATCATATTTATATATAAATTTTACATTTAAATCAAATCATAAAATTTGGTTTTGAAAAATTTACTTACATTACAATCCTATAGATGGCAGGTCGTACATATGCATGAGTATCATTTCCATTTTTCAGTGATTATTATTGAAGGAAGGTATATAATATTTTATCTTCCGATAAATATCATAATAACATAGATACCATATTAGTCAACTGTATATACTTTTATATATCATTATAATTATTTTTTGATGAAATAAAAGAATCACATTGCTTTGTGGGTGTGGTAGTCCACACATCCATGAATGAGGTTATCATATTTCATTGAGTGAAATGTTAAGAACTAAAATCATATATTTTCATTTCAAAATTATTAATATCTAATTAATGTCATTATAATTTCATTTAAATAAAAAATATTAATCATATATATCATTATTACCTTCTATGTAACGCGTTAGGGAAAACATTATCGCATCCCATCACACACACGAGCGATGTTAATATTCAACCAAAAAAATGAAATGAAAAAAATATATATATTTTATAATGACAAAATATGTATAATTATATAATAAATATGATATATACAGATTATTTCCATCATCATACCCAAGCATGAGAGGTAGTAATTTAAAATCAAACGATATTGGTTCACATGGTTTTAGACTCTCATCTATGACCAGTGTTTCATGTCGTGTATATTATTAAAAAAAATTATTCATTTAAAATATCATTTTGTTTCAATATTATCCCATTTACACTATAAAATAGGTAATGGATTCATATCCCATCTAGGATATTACCTTATATCATTATGGTATAGGGATATTGAGAATCTTTCGTCACATTCCATAATATCTCCCTTTAAATTTTCCCACAAAATTCTCTCAGCTATCTATATACCACTTGTTGATACTTATATTTATAGAGTAGATTTATTTATAAGGCCCAACAAATATGTACCTTTACACGTATTTTATTTACAGAACATATAAACTCTTTCGAACTTAATAAATCCATCATCTCTAATATTAAAAAAAGATATCTTCTAATTACTCAAATCATCCATGTTGTCATGTAGTGACTTATTATCAAGTTATAATTTCTTAATAATTTTATATATTGATGTTTGTATGATTATATTGAATAATTATTATTTTCACCTACCATTATAATACCAAACTCTATTTTTACTCAATCTTAGAGAATTGGATTGTTCTAATAATAGATCAGACATTCCTAACACATTACATCATGAGTATATGACATTGAAAAAGTTACTAAGCCATGAGATGAGTTTAAAAAATGTGTGGTGCACTAAAAAATCTATTTGATCATGGTAGAGGTTTCATATCCCTATGGGAATATTTAGTTGAGTGCTTTATATCTGATGTCGGGAGAGTTATCCATTTTGGACTATTTTTTACTAAGGGGACTGGAACACCCATAGTAGAATTTGTTTTTCCTAAGATTACACATTATTGGATATGAATATAAGCCTCAATACATGTATTAGGGTGTGGTATTTATGTATAATATTATCATTATCCACCTGGGAAAGAGAGGAGCATAAAATTCCTTATGTTAAGGGTGTTTCTTCTAGACTGATTCCCAAGGGAAAATACGGCCAATTAAAATAAATTTCACTAGGAATTGGGGTGTAAATTGCTGAGGAAATGAAAATAAGGTGTCGTGGAAAAGTAAATGGTGAGATGAATATCACTATTCTATATCCTTAGGCATGATGAGGTGAAACATTGGGGGAGTTTTCTCTGTCATTTATTATGGGATGTTGTGGCATTCAAGGTATAAAAAAAATATTATCTTCATCATGGATCAAGGAATGGTGGAAGTAAATTGATTTAAAAGTTTTTTTTGAATTTATATTATATTAATAGGTTCAAATGAAAATAATTTACATCTCATTTGACTAGAGAGCTTAATGTCCATTTTGGTGGTCACCATGCCATGGTAGAGTTTAATTCGTTTTTCTCTATAAATAGAGGGTTTGGACTACCTTGATTCTTATTTTATTTTCCTATCCATACCATGGCCTATCGCAAACACATTTATCACTTCATAGATATCCTAAAACAGGATTCTAACTGGTCAATTCCACATGATCAAACTCTATTAAATATAGTTACCTATAATCATCATCTTTCCCTGATCTCACTTCATGTAATTATTTTAGAGGTTCACTATTATCATTTATATTTGTTTAGTGGTGCGTTTTTAGTGATATTTGATATAATATTGATATGTTTATGTTTTCCCGTGGTTTCGATTGATTTTTGTTGTTGTCAGTACTCAATTATTCTGTTATTGTGAAATGATTCCATTGATGAATCTCATTGAGGTATTGGATTTGATTACAATAAAATGTTTTGTGTAAATTGTAGTATTTGAATGATTTTATCTTCTATTTGTTTGTATTAAATAATTGTGTATTTAATATAATGACCATATCTAAATAAAATTATTATGAAGGGTAATTTATCAGGTGTTTATCTTCTTTTATAATGTTTCTTTCTTAAATTGTTCTTATTCACAAAAATTTAATAAAAGGTATTATGATCTTGATACATTGGTATGAGTGTATTGATCATGTTCTATAAACCCCATTAATAATTGGCTTTTCACATAAAGATAGAAATTTACCAATTCTGAGGAATGAATATTCAATATGGAATAATTTTTAAACATGGAATAATGTCGTAGTGCTTGATGTCGAATTATTTGATTTGTTTTTTGGTAATGATGATTTTGTGGATATATTTGTGTGATCTTGGTGGGGTTGATTTTGTGGTTGGGTTGTATGTGTAGTGGAATATTCTATAGATGTAATAGTGGGATACGATTGAGTTTGTGGATTGTGGGGTGGGGTAAAGCTTCATTCCCCTGATTGAAAAGAGTGGATGAGTGGGTATTTTTGGTAATGAATTTGGTTTTTTAGGTCATATCATCTATTAGTTTGAAGGTACAGAATATAGACGGTGATAACTAATTTAATGTGGGGTTGTATGAAATTGAATAAATTGGTATAAATAATGAATCACTGATTCATGAAATATGTTATTAATATGTGGGATTAATTTTGGTAATAGATTGAGTAGTCTTCATTATATATGTAATTAAAAAAATTAATGAATATAAATCAGTTTCTAATTGAAGGGTATGAATAAATAGAAACTACACATTTTTTGTGGTTGTTTTCATGGGATAAGGGGTTAAATGTGATTTAAGTGTTATAAGTGATGGTTTTATAGGAATATAGTAGTGTGGTGAAATTTTTGATCTTTACTTGATATGGTTAGTGTAAAATCAATTAGGATGGTATTACACATGGTATATATTTATATTTTATTACTTTTTATTTCTATATGCAACCCACCAAAATCATGTACCCTTACTGATTTAAAATATTATTTGGGAATCATGTGTTTTCCCCAAAAAATTTTGTTTGTGATGTAATAGATGTTTGGGATTTTCCTCTTCCCAACTATCAATTCCATGTTTTTTATGTGATGTGATTCCTCAAGTTAGGTAAAATCATATTATTATAGTATTTAGGGTACTCATTGACCTTTTTTGTCATTCGTACTATGACAGATACATAATATAGAGGAAGACCTCACATGTTATGTCTATGAAGTTACAGGTGAAAATGAAGAACATGTTTCTTATTGAGATTAGGACACACGATATTTGAATTTGAATGATGTATATGTTATTATGTTAAATTATATTATATGATTGGTGGGGTTTGTGGAAGGTGGGAGACATGATTTGATTTCCATCATGTTTATGATAAGCTACCTTTCTAGATATGCGATATTGTGTTATCTGGAATGCTTGTGGAAGGGAGTAGGGGAAGATTATGTTTCGAGATGGGGTGTGAGAGATAAAACCATTGGGATAGTAGTATTAGGGTACAATTTTTTTTATTCATTGATACTATCATTTCATTCATAGATGTTACATTTTTTGAGAAATCCTTTGTAACAATAGGCTGTAGTTTACCAAATAGGTGTTTGTTGGTCCCTTTTTCACTTATTCATTAGTATAATCATTATATAATTTCTTGATATGTATTTTTCGGTGATCCTATAAGTTATACTGTCTACTATTACCCATATATTTAATGGGGTTTTCCCGTATCTATTGTGAACTATGTAACTAAAATATATAGAAAAATCATTGATTTTTTAATTTTTACTTAGTTTTTATATATGAATTAGTTTCTTTTTTTACATTTGTATTATATTTTTTTACATTACACTTGTATTGTAGTATTTTTACCCACAACTTTTTATTTATTTTACGGTGTTAATTAGTGGTTAGTTTCAGTATTTCGTGGTTTATTAGGTCAAT
This sequence comes from Viscum album, assembly GCA_963277665.1. Taxonomy (NCBI): domain Eukaryota; kingdom Viridiplantae; phylum Streptophyta; class Magnoliopsida; order Santalales; family Viscaceae; genus Viscum; species Viscum album. Next base: position 1,347,266,377 of record OY728153.1, on the reverse strand, counting down.
TCTTACAATTTAGTTTTTTAATGCTTTCGTTGTTTGACTCCAATGTGGGGCTAATTGAAGGGGGCCTCAATGGAAACTGCAACATACTGTATAAATCTTAGGGGCCCCCCAATTTAGGAGGTTCTGAAGATATTAGTATCATAGATTTAGGTTGAGTGATTTCAGGATAATTAGAGATTGGTATTATTGTTGATTTCATTTTTAAGTATGACAATAGAACTAGTTTTATTTGGTCTGTTATGTTGGGTTGGGATATGATCTTGTGTACAATATCGTTGGGCCCTCTTGATTGGACCCTCAAACTATATGATTTCTAAAAAATGATGTAAAATTGTAATTCATCAAGGGTAGATACCTAGGATATGTATTTGAATCATAATTGGTATATTTTTTAATTGAAATGGGATGATTTTGGAAAAAAATAATTGAATATAATTGAAGAAACCTAATTAAATGTATTTCATGACTGAAAATTTAAATTCTTTTTAAGTGTTTTGAGATATATGGGTTTGTAATTTTTCTTGTACATTTTAGGTTAGTGATGTTTAGTAGGATAAAAATATCAACCATAAAAGGCTTGACCTAATGGAGAATGATGGTATATGGTTGAAGATGATGAGTGAGTTACAACATTAATGAATATATAAGTACGACTAGAATATATTGATTGAGTTACAACATTAATGAATGTATATGACTGATTGGAGGGTCAAAAAAATGTTACTAGAGTACTAAATAGTTGAGTTTGAGATTGATTTCTATTTTACCTGATATAAGGAAGTGATATGTTGTCATTTCCCATTATTTAATGGTGAGAGAAGCATGATATTGGTTGACCCAATATTTGGGGTAGTAGAAGGAGGATCAAGTTTCCGGGATTGATTTTTAGCATAATCTATATAACCGGTTTCAATCATCGATGTTATGGGTAATAAAGAGGAAAGAGTTTCTCTTCCATGAGAAAAATACACTGAGAGCTTGAGTGAATTATTTCATGTTCATGTTCCTCAATCAATTCACCCCAAAAATGTTCCAAAGTAATGAATCAAGATATCAGTGCATGGAGTATGAATTTTATCTTGTTATTTTTTATATAGTCATAACATTTACATTACATATAATCATAGTGGGAAGTATGTTGTATATTATGATATAGATGATTCATCCAAATAAATATCATCTCGAATGGGGAACCATTTGGGTTCAATCAGGATAGATGTTATTTGTTATGGATCATTGGTTTTGGGGTTATTAATGTTTCATGTAGTTGGGAGTCATTCTAAATAATTTTTTTCCTCAAATGCCTCAAGTTCCTATAATTCCCATATTCCCATAAAGGTCTATGGACTCATATTCTATTTTTTTGGTAGGTATGGTCATCAAATATTTCAATGAATGACCATCTTCATAGATCAATGTAGAATTGGTGGCATAATTTAATATCTTCCCTGGTAGTACTTGATTCATCCAATTCCTTATCATGAATATGTGATGTATTCTTGGGATTCATAGTGTAGATATATTGATATTAGAAGAATAACCCATGATATACCTCCCCCTTATGCACATCAGGCAAAGAAAGAATGTGGAGGGTACCATTAAAAGTTATCAATATGAGATTAAAGTGGGAAACTTCTTGATATGTTTGTTCCTACACTAGAGAGACTACATATTTTTTAATGTACCATTTTATTTTCTTCAGCATTGTATTAATTCATCCATTATTCAATAAAATAAGAATCATTTTTTCCATTGACCATGGTCCATGATCAAGGAATCAAAGTGGAGAGGCTTCCAGTACCCTTATTAATGAATTCACTATTTGAAGATTAACTGATTCTACATGATGTTTGTTGATGTTGCTAGAAGTTGATTTATAAACATTTTACCTAAGATAATTCCATTTCACATCATATAACTCTATAAACTTCCACTATCAATGTTGATTGGTTTCAGTTTTTGTATGAGGTTGTTGATATCTTTAAAAGGATAATAATTTTATATTCAAGGAGGGACAATGTGAACTCCTCATTAGAGAATGGGATTATGAGATTTCTTATATATTTTTAGAGTAATTATTTTGAAATTTATTATATTTTTTGATTAGTATAGTAGAGGTGTTGAAATAAGATTTGTTTAATGTTGTTTATGAAATTAATTATTTCTTTCTTGAAGATGGTGTATCTTAAACCCCTAGTTGTGATATGATATTTCGAGATCTAGTTATAGATCTATTCTACTATGATTTCAATGGATTATTATAGGATGACACATTCAATGATGGCAGAGTAAGAGATTCAATTTTGTGACATGATTTAGAAGGGATTCATCCAATCCATTGTATGTAATGGGGTTATCTTAAGTCAGAATATATTAATGTAGAAAATAGTCTAAGGATATGTATATACTATTAGTGGTTGAGTCAGTTGATAGTCAAGAACCACTACCCTCTATCAAGGATTTTTGATCTATCTAACATGTTGAAGAGCACCAGCTAGTTTTCAATGATTTGTTTGGGGTTTAGATAACACCAAATGAGGGATAATATGGAGAATATCATGAAGACTTCATTTTGTATTCAATATGGGATGTCTGATTTCATGTTCATGTTGTACAATGCACCAAAATTTCTATCCATATTCTTGGGACTGATGAACACAATGTAATGTGTGTTTTTAGGTTGATTTTTCATTTTGGTCATCAATGAAAGCCTCTTATTATCAAGGTCATAAGAGTAGAATTTTTATCACCAAAAGGTAATTCTATAGGCATGTTGACACCATGACATTTATGTTAATATGTACATGTTTATTTATTCGACAATGGAGTTTCACTTTATTAGATATTTGGATTATTAGCTAGGTGAGGTAGTGGATCTGTGAGAGATTAAGTCTATTGTTTCATATGTTAAAATATTAACCTTGTTAGATCTATAGTTTCCTTATCCTGATGATATATTACTAAGGATTAATGTCTTACCACTCATAGGTCTATGATCTATTTAAATCCTTGACCAAGAAGGACCATTCTTTCATATTATAGATCGATTTAATGTATCCTATGGCTAAATAAAGGTGAGATTGATTAGTGATTATATGATTGAGTTTTTTGAGGATTGAGATGTGAATAAATAAATTTACGATTTATCCCTTCTAGTCATGGGTTGTGTCTTGATACCACAATGGGTTATAATATCACACTTATCCAGGTTGTTGCATCACAACAAACATAACTTCTCCACCCATGATTTCTAGTTGATAACAATATTAATTTTCTCTAATGTTATTGTTAAAATACTTCATCAGTGAATGGTTTTTGATATTCATAGGACAAATTATTTTAAGGTATTAATTCAATCAGTGGCATCAAAATCTTGTAACGCATCCCTAGATAATATTTATCTGATATTATGTAAATGAAATCATATAAACCTCGGGGAAGAGAAATGTACATTCAAATGCACAATGTTAGATGTTATAGGAATATGTTTATTTGTGGTATTTAGAATCTTGGGGGATGATATATTATCTTCTATGGATACATCCTAATATACAAGTGGTCAGTGGTAGTTGATCTGTCTTCCAGATGATAATTCAATCATCTAAAATGAATTTGGTGTATGCATATCAGTTTAGATACATAGAGGTTTTGGTTAAGTGGGGAAATGTCAAATTGGAGGATATAATAGAGTCTGGTCCAAGGATTACTGAAAATATATGATATTTATAGGAAGGAATATAATTCCTTTGGTGGTTCATGAGGATGACCTTCACGAGTTTCAATGATCAGAAATGGAAATTCATCCTAGGGTGGATAATATGTATCATGATTTGAGGGTATAGTTTTTGTTATCCATAAATAATTCTTATGTTTTAGATTTTGAATCATAGTTCTTAGTATGATTGTACCTGATAGTATATGATCATATTTTAGGTAGTCTATCATAATGATTATGATTTCCTTGGGATAAGATGAGAGAGAATACTGATATATTTCATTACTATCATATCACTAGACTAGAGAGGATGATATATTTTATGGGTTATCATTGATAATATAATGATTTCACCCATTTCATAGAGATCAGGTTCTCGACTATTATAGATATTCTTGTGAAAAGATATGTAGAAGAGGTGTTATTGATTCTCAAGGTTCCAACAAAAATCCTATGAAATTAAGAATTTTGTTTCACCTCTTGATCCTGGGGATGAATGATTCTTTATTTTAGATTCTAGTGTCATATTATCTATACACTCCATCCTCAGTTTGGATGGGAATACAACTAAAACAACCAGTGAAATTATAGGATATTCTGTGGGATTTCATTCTAAATTAAAGTATTTCCTAGGTGTGGAATTTTCCCTTATTATATTTTTTTTATAATAACATCCTATAATATTATATTATAATGACCCAATTAGAGGTTTTTATTTGAGGCACTTTCATTATCCATTTTTTTTGTGAAAATGAAGATGATTTGATAGTCCATTTTCTAAATATGGTTTAGTGATCAAATGGGAAGATTTATATTTTCCTAGATCGGATGAAGATAGTATATGATCATCTAAATATTTATTCAGACTATCATATTAAACATATGGAGTTTGAAGATGGTGATTATTTGTTCATCATAGATTCCCATAATCATGGGTAGTGGATTTTATAATGTGTATGAAAGAACTCTCACTAGGTTTTTATTCCTTTAATGGTGTTTCAATGCATTAGTGAGGTGTGATATCGATCAATGATTACCCTTCGGTTGGCCAATAATAATGATATTTTCAATTTTTCATATCTCCGATTATATCATCATTATGATCAATCATTTATTGTGAAATGTTTGATAAAAAATATGATGTGAAATTTGATGAGTTATTGGATGAGATCCATGATCATTAAGAAATAGTGGATCATGGGTGATTAATTCTATGGGATAAATCTCCATGGAGGAATATGATTGTAGAGGAGAGTGCATGGTAACATTAGTTGAAAATAAAAACATTGTATAATAAGATAATGTAAAAATTTATTCTACGAATTTTGAGATTCTTGATGATCTTATCAAATGAATTTATATATTCCTTAGTGGTTATTACTTCATATTACATTTCCCATTTCCTAATGATTTTAGTAAATTAAATCATCTCAGATGAGAGCTATCTCATAGAGAGTTTATGGATTGTTGTGTATGTGGTATTACATGTGGTATTGGTTTTGAATATAAATTATTATAATAATTTGAGACATATTTTATGTAATGGACTAAACCTAAATCTACCAATAAATTATGAGTTTTAGATGATAAGAATATTTAGGAGTTATGACTTATGTTTTGACTATATATAAGGTTTGGAATTCCATAGATTTGACCATGGTGGAGGCTAATTTCACCCTCTGAGCATGATGAAATTTTGGTTTTGTAGATGATGAAAATGGAGATATCCATTTTTGGATTATGGTGAACCATGTGTTCTAAAAAAACCATTCATATAAGGTCTTTTTACAATAAGGACTCTCTATGGGATGATAGGATTATCCCCATTCCATGGGGATGGTTTTGGTATCGTGAGATATATTTGAAGTTATCCAAAACAGAAACAAATGTACGAAATACCCAAAATTAATGGATTCTTTATGGAAAAATTCTCTCATTGAAATGGTATCAGTTGATGTTCAATTCACTATGAATAATGGTATACAAGGTTGAGGAGAGGATAAGAACATGATTCTTAAGTATAAAAAAACATTACAATATATCCACACCATTTCTTAAGTCATGTCAAGTGGGAACAATGAGGGAGTTTTCATTTCACCATGGTTAAGTTCCGGTGTCCATATGGGGAGTTGAAATGATATTATCTACATTGTAGATTATAGAGTAGAGGCAGTAAAATTTTTAAATTTGGGTTTTCAATGCATAATAGGTTTTGTAGACTATGTAATATGAAATACGATCTCCATTATATAAGGACCATTACATTGATTTTTGTGTGAACCAGAACATAGTGTAGGTATGATTATTTTCCATTATAAATATATGGTTTGACCTTTCTTAGATTGGGTTTTATTTTTCATCATCAAACCCTGGAAGAACATAGACCAATAGTTTATCATGATCAAACTAATAGGATCAAGGAACCTCTCTTCTTATTTTACCCTCCTCTATTAATAGTTTCTCTTTATAAGTGATAGTAATGGTGTGTTCCTTTGGTTTTGTGTTGAGGTTCTACTTTGGATTGATTGTGGGTTGTTATGATTTGGTCCTATGGTGGTTTCCTTCACGTTTATGGGTAATTTGTCCCAAATTAATTAATTCTTATATAGTTAGTTGTTGGATGATTAGTATCATGTTGTGGCCCATTATAACTATTCCATGTTTTGTTTAAATTATGAGATTACAATTTTTTGAAATCTTTAGGTGATTATTTTTGTCTTAATTATTGAAATTAATGAATTATAATAATGAAATTGATTAGAAATGGGTTATTTAATTTTTTTCATTCTGTCATAATTAATCTCTCACACATAAACATTATTTTATATAATTTCTAAAAATACATGATCTTTTTGGGGATTTTCAGTTGTATTGGTTATTTTTTAAGGATTCCCCACTAATAAAATATTGATATCATAAATAAGGAAATGATTCAATTTTTTAGAAGAAATGAATTGATATGAATTATTGAATTCACAATGAAGAGTATTATTATTCTTGATATTGAATTTAGTACTATGTGTTCTGGTAATGTTGATGTACGGGATAAAATTGTGTAATTTTCCTAGGGTTGATAATGAGTTTGTGTAGTGGGTGCTACAACAAATGACATGGGTCGAATAGTTTGATATGATTGATCTTTTCAAATGAATAAAATGGGGTTGAATTCAATACATGATTATAAAAAATGAATGGGTTGGTTTTCATGGGTGGAATATCTATTGTTGATGTGGAATAGTGTGTGTAATAATGAAACCGAAGTGGGGTTAGAATGAATTGAATAACGCAGTGGGAAAAATTAAATATTGGTTCTAAAAATGAATGAGTAATAGTTAGGACAAACATGGGTGATGGATTGTGTGTTTTTTATGAAATCTAGAATTTAATGTCTTATAGAATGTAAAATGGATGTTAATTAATAAATTATGAAATGGGATATTGATATGTTTCACTGGATATTGTATATGTTTTGTGTGATTTTTTCCCATGGGATGTAGGATTGGATGTGATATTATAGTTGGTAGAAATGGAAGAATGGGTTATTGTTAGTGTGATGATGTTTATGAGATGTTATATAGATAGTTGGGGAGTGGATGTGCTTATATGGGGTGAATATATATACATGTTATATTTTACTTATTTTTTCTGTATGAGGGAACCAAAGTTGGATAGACTTACTAATAACTAATATACATCAGGTATAATGTGTATCTCACTAACATACATATTCAATAGGTAACAAACGATTGTAATTTCCCTCTTCCCTGCAATAACATTTATGTGTAGTATCATTTGAGATGAATAAAGCGCAATGAGATCATTCTACCACTATATATATTGTACCCGAATAACCTATATGTTATTGGTGTGATTATGAGAACCTTATATATTGGAAGACAATAATGGGAATTGATGAGGAGATAGAGGAGAACAACATACATTGTGGGGTATTAAGATGATTCACATGATATGTGAACTTGAAAACCCCACATGGTATAGGATGTGAAGATATTATATGGTGGGGGAATTCATGGTAAGTGGAGGGAATGAGATTTATAACCTTCTTTTTCACAATAATCTACCATACTAATAATGATATATGATGTATTGTGACATGCCCATGTAACAAATTGGGAGATCAAGACATTTAATGTTGGGGTGTGAGAGAAAAAAATATGTGTGGAAGTGGTTGTGCGTTTTCCTTTTGTTATATTCTATAATGATATTTTTTTCATTCATAGATTGGATATTTTTTTAGTGTCCCTTTTCTAGGACGGATGGTAGTTGACGTGATAGGTTCTTGTCAGTTATGTTGTTTTTTCACTGATGTGTTAGCATGAGAATTACACATTTTCAGGAGAGTTCATATGTATGATCCCACTTTTTATACACTTTATTCATATATATATATATATATAAAACTTTTTTTAAAATTTATAATTTTAGTAGCGTGATTGAGATGGATAGTACTAGCTTGGAGTTATGGTTTTGGTAGTGTTTTTCTTCTTAGATGTGTACTTCTTTTTTATATATAGGATTTCATATTTTTATCATTACCAATAATTATCATATTTTCATAGATCATTGTAAATTTTTATTATGGTGTTTTCTGGTGGTTAGTTTAATTGATTATAGGTATTATGAGGATAATACAAACATATTTTGGTTTTATACACTCAGTTCATATCTCCAACATAATCATTATTTGTGGTAGGCCATATAGGTTGCTATAGAATTTACTATGGAAATAGAAGGGGTTTCAAGGGGAATGGTAAAGACAATTTTCCATCATCATCATGTATTAGATATCATTATCTTTTCTATTTCATTCGTCCACATCTATTCTTACATTACTATAGTGATAATTTATACAATAATAATAACAATTAAATACTTCCAACCATCCCCAAATTCTCATATTTAATTTTTTTATGTGAAGATATATATCAAACTCATGTGGTTGTTATATATATCTCATCTCTCTATAATGATGATAAATTTATATTTATAGTGAAAAAAACTACCTCTAACTCTAAATCATGATTTAATTAATTAAAGTAAAATTTTTTCGAATGTCGAGGTGTATAATACACCCCAGTATCATTTTTATCTATAATACATCAAAAACCATCCCTTCATTAATAATTTGAAATAAAAAACACCCTTTTTAACAAATAAAAGAGTTAATATAGGTTTTTTTACCAACCTTACCTTCAATTCATCAAATTTATCTTAACATTCCATTTTCCTTGTAAATATTATCGCATTTGGATTCAACATATTTAATGGATTTTCAAATCAAGTGATGTTTTCAAAAAAACAGTAATTGTATCCAGATATGCTAAAGAAACAATGAATTTTATATATTTTATATGGCAGTGACCAACATATTCCATGAATTTTTGAAATGTTAACAAATATACCATCCTTATAAATAATATGACCACTGCAAAAAACACTTTTATGCCAAAATCATTATTTTCTAAATTTCCCATATAACTTATTTTTTCTCAAAACCTAATTAACAACATTTAAATTAGTTTTATTACCCTCATAAATCGTAGATTATATATGAATATTAATAATAAATACACCCAATAAACGAACAACATAATCCATGAAAACCATATTCATGAAATCAAAAAACATGGTGAATTTATTATTCTGTCTAAGAGGCATTACTATGAACTGATAATGAGAATACCCCATCTGAATGTCCATAATTTAGTTATCACCCTTCTTAACAGTTAATGGATGATAACCAAATAAAATATCAATCTATGAGATGTATCGATCCCCATTCTGTTGATCAAATATTTCATCAATACAGTGAAAGATATACTCATTATTTATTAAAATTCCATTTATGTACCTATAGTAAATTCCTAAACTCAATGGACCATCCTTATTATTGAAAAATAAAATATGTTATCAATATTTTGAATAACATGGATGAATGAATTATTTTTATATAATTCTTATTATTACTTTCTTAAATTATCTAGTTATCTATGAAAAACTAGATGTTTACAATCAACCATGTCTTGAACTATGTCATGCCTTGAATGAGTGTGATCATATCCCATGTTATGAGGTCATTAATGATTCTTGGATTTATAAAGGAAAAAATAAAACCTTCAATGGATGAAATCAGGGTATTCCAGTCTGGTACTACTAGCTCTTCTAGTAAGGGAAACCCTACTTGAAAGATTAATACTGATGTTAACAAGAAGTGTTTGGGTGAACATAGATAAAATTCACAGTCTAAATTCCATTCTTTTGGAAACATTAGATTGACCAATGATATAGATTCCAAGGATCCAATTTTAAGATGTTCCAATATCACCAATGTTCTGGTTGATGAATAGAAGAATCATTTTGAGTCGCCTGACACACAAGAAAAACTCTCGGATTCTATGGATTCTCATTAGGAGGATGAGGAACAAAACATTCAAATGGAGGAAGTCTATCATAAATAAAGTTCTTGAAAGGGAAAAAATGTTACATGTTGAGGGTTTCTTTACCCCAATCTCTAAAAAACAGAAGAAGCCTATGGAAAACCCTATTATTGATTGATCAATTGATATAGGATATTAAGATGCATATAGGAAGATCAACATTGATCCTTTAACTACCCCAACTATGGAAGACCATTTGAATGTTTTCATGGAGAGTGAGTAGGATGTTTCTGAAGGAAACATGTACTGTGTTATCAGAAACGATTACTTTATTGAAGAGCCTGGTGGAGAGGTAGTAGATGCCTGGTAGGATGAGCAAGATAAAATTACTCACCTTGAGCACTGTAATAAATACATTTCTTAGGATAAATGTCTTTAAATCAAAAGTCAAATGTCCATGAGAATGGTGGAATAATACAACAGAAATAATGATTTAAATTTTAGGGACATTTACATGGAATGATTTTTTATGTAACAAGATTTCTTTATTTAGTATACATAGTGGTACATATTTTTTTCTGTGTGGTTTTGATTACTGGGATAAATGGATTTTTACTATTAGGAGAGTCATGATGTGAGTTTTATATCCTTGGATTCATGGTTTATGGTTATATTATCTTGATTAGATGGTGTTGGCGAATGTTGAAGTGGTTTATGGTGTCTATCAGATTGGCTAACTTGAATGTGAGCAACTTACTGATTTTTTTCTGTTTGTTATCAAAGTAATTTTTCTGGGAGTTTTATGCTTTGGGTATTTCTCTACAATATAAAGGGAAATACCAATTAAGTTTTGGCACAAATATTTTCTTCAGACCGACATCATAATTTAGGTCTTGTAATATTACTTAATTTTGTGGTTTTTGGGGTAGTGTTGCCCTAGTTTCTCATGGAATATTGATCAATGTTAGGGAGACTCATGTATGTTTCTTGTAATTTTTTCTTTTACTTGTTAACTATTTGACATCAGTTACTCATTTCACATAAATCCCCTATTGTTGTATTTATTTACACCTCATCCATGTACTTTTTCTATTTATTTTAATAAATTCTTTTTGGGGAATGAATTGGGTGACCAATTCATATCACCAGTCTTCTTAAAAAAACTTTTCTAACTTATCTAACTCCATAATATCAATTTGATATAGTGTCATATATATGGGTTTTCATTATAGAAATGATTAATAGCGAATTAAAATTCTCTTTTAAGGGGAAAAATTCCTTATTAATCATGAAATAAATCCATATATTCTTACATAGTATGAACGTATTCTATCATGTATACCACATTACCCATCATATATTTAATTTATCCATTTATTCCTCGTGGATTTCATTATGCAGAGACACCAGGGGTGATTTCTAAAAATATACCTGTAATTAAAACACCCATTAAAATAGTGGTTATATACATGGGTCAATAAAATTATGTAATTTGTTTCTTTAATGAATTAATGCATTAGTACTTTTGATCCAGTCCATCCCATGATTACCACCAAATACACCCAAATTTTCATGATTATAATTTATACTAAAAATATCCAAGAATTATAAAAGGAACAACATAATATATCCTTGTTTTAATCATTGTAAAACTCATTTTTATAACTACTAACAATTTAAAAATTCATTACGAGTGATTTAATAATCCTTCAAAACAAACAAGATATAATATTGTTCGTATATCAGTAATATAATAATGTATTAGATGACTTGAAGTTTGTGATTAATGTAACTTCTATCATATCATTTTTAGCTGGAAATTCAATTTTTTTGTTATTTAAAATGATCATCTTGGATCTCCATTCCTCTTTCAGGTTTTTTTATCTTAGTTTTTGAGATTATGATTAATGTGATTTAATATATTAATATAGATCAATAATTGTAAATTTATTTCTCTTGTCTTGATCTCTCTCTCAATAGATCAATCATAATAATATTGGAATTTAAATCATACACTGAATCCTTTTAAGTAATAACATGTGTGTTTATTTAAATATATGGTGAATATAAAGAACTCAACATTTAAATAAATTTCATTTATGGACATTTTTTCAACAAGGTAAAAAACCATGATATTCTTCTCAGCTATCATTTTTTAAATGAAATTTAAAAATAATTCTTATTAGTCTGGATAGAACATGTTATAATCGATTAATATAATCGAAATGTTTTATAGAATAATGAACATTAAAATTGATTCATTAATAAATGAAATAATAAATAAATTATTCATTCCAATATGTGAATATATTATATAAAATAACATTTGGACAATATAAAATTATCCACATAACCACCCATAATCTCTTTATCCATTTATCATAAATTTATGAATTGTATTTCCTTCTCATAATATTTTCTATGAGGAAAATATATTTCATGAAAAATCACCTCCATTGAATTTCACCAAATGTTTTCTATCTACCCATTATTATTTTCTTTTCTAATCATGGTATAAAATTTTGTAGGATCTCCATTAAAAAAATTCTGTGATAATTATTTCCTTCTCATAACACCCAAATTCAATGAATATTTCCCCCAATGACATTTTCACTTACTCTTCCACCATTAGATTAGTGGTCCCAATAAATGATGTTTATTATTGCATCATAATAAGATATATAAAGGGTTATACAAATTGAGGGGTATCAAGTTTATGTATATTGATAAGTATATTTTTAATAATCTAATTTCATTAAAGAAGAAAAATAATATTTTTCTTGACCATCATTTAATTCATTTTATTAGTTATCTAAATAATTCAAATATTTTCGTTCAGTTTATAACCTAGTTTCCAATCTTTCTAGTTAGATCCATTATTTACTAAATGGTATAACTTCATTAGTAATATTATGTGAAACTAATGTATGAATAATGGATTGTAAATTGTGATATTATAAAATACCATATTTTTAAAGGATACCTATAAAACAATTCCAAAATAGTATCTATAATTTATTATCAGTATAATATATATTATCTAACTACATTCATCTAAACCTAATTCACAAGGTTTTTACCAATCCATTCCTTGATGAAAATTGTTATATTACCAAACCTATTAACTTAGTGATTGTGGGTTATTTTTTACATGGTAATAACATTACATGATTTTGAATTCCAATGATCACGATTTAATTTTATTTATGAGATTAGATATATTAAAATTACATTAAGAAATGAAATATTAAGTCATTTGAGTAAAAAACATTATTCCATTATAGTATCCATAAAGATGGCCACAAAGAGTATTTCACTACATTACCTCAGTAAAATAGAAATAAATACAAAGGTTGAGAACATACACTCAGTAAGGCACAACTTATAGAGAATTCTAACAAAATATAATAATGTGATAAAAAACATACCTAAACTAAAACAATAATGTCATCATATCAATAAATGAATAAGAATAACTAATGTTGACTATTTCAAAAACAATTATCCACACCATAAAAAATTGATAATTATTATTTTTAATGTTTTTAATGATTTTGATTGAATTTTATTTAATTATTTTAAGCATAAATAATCAATGTTTTATCATATATTTGTATTATTTCACTATTTTAACTTTATAAGATGTTTTCATATTTAAGAAATTAATGATTATTTGAATTTATTTCCATATAATGTATTTTGAATTTTTTTAGTTTTGGTACTTTAATTGAATTTATAATTTTATATATTTTTATAATTATTAATATTTATATAATTTATTTTATAAGACCATATTATTTATTAAAATATCATTGTTTGGTATATCATATAATTCTGGTTTGGAATCATATATTTTTTTATTATGGAAATTTCTTATGGAGAACTTGTTTTTTTATAATTTGATATTGATTAAACTATTTGATATTCTTATTGATTATATTTGTTTTGGAATTGAATCCATTATTAATAGTGAAGGGGACTTAAACAAAGATTTCGGAAACTCTCAGAGGAAGAATAAAGATTTATCAATACTATAAACATGTCTAAGCCTATCACATTTTTTATAATAGACAAATTTGGTGTTTACAACATTAGCAGGTCATTTCTTGAACCACATGATGGGGAAGAAGAAAGATGATAGGCACGCCATGTGGTAGATAGGGTATACATGTATGATGATAATTATTGTTCTCTCAACATGATTAGTTGGAATTAAGTATATTGTCTATTGTGAAATGAGCATTTTTAAATTAATATAATGATCAAATGTTCAGGAGGACACATCATAGATATATGGGATCACCTCTACATGGGTCGATAGGGAAAAAGGTGACACAGAAGAAACTTGAAATAGATGTGGATCTCCTAAATAGAGAATAAATAACATAATATGTTCTTTAATTTGGTTTTATATTTGTAATGGGTCAAATTGAAATTCTCATTTAAAACAAGATCCTAAAATACATTAAATAGGGTAATTTTATTATGTTGATATTTCAATTATAGCATTTATTCTTATTTCATGAAGGATGATACACTCACCTTCAATTATTACGTAGTTAAATTTTCTTATAAAATTGAGAATAAGTGATAAATTATCTAGGACAAAATCAACTTGAAATTATTAATCATCTCAAAATCATTTTATCATCTGATGTGTTCTTTAGAGTAACACAATAGGATCCAATGGAAATTTGATTATCATTAATAACGATTTCATCATTTTTTTTAATTAAAATGCCATATAGTTTTAAAAAATTATCATTCACCAGTCATAGATTATCAATTAAAAATAACTACAAAATTACTATTTTAGTTCTAGATAGATTTTCTTATTATCATTAATTAAGGAAAAAAACCATTATGACATCCAATAAAATCACCCAACATCATTTATTTTTATCCCTCAATTTTTTTTGTTATTTTCAATTCATATATTCTAATGTCCCCAATAATACATAATTATTTTCACATTCATCTCCACCTATTATTAATATTTCATGTTATCATTGTTATGTCAACTATTCACCCTTTATCATGTCTTTTTTGTTTTTCCATTTTTCAAAACACAAACAAACAAATTCCTGGATAGATACACCCTTCCCATTATTTTATATTTAGTTAGTATGGATGTAAATATATTTTTTATCCTCAATGAATCCTTATAAAATTTTGGTCTTTCTTTTATGTATGGCATGTGTGACCATCTGTGAACAAACATTATCAAGGTAATTTTTCAGAAAAAGTCTGACCTGAAATATTCTTAGAAAACTATAAAATAAATTTTTCGAAATGTAAATTTAAAAAAATATATAAGGTTGTTAGTGTATACAAAATATGTATGTTTTTATAAATTATTTCTATTTAAATTGGGGGTTAAAAAAATTATGTACTCTAAAAAATAATGAAATAAATAAACTGTATTATAATAGGGATATTGTGAATAGAAAAAATAAAATATCTATCCACCTCTTCAGAAAAATTACATCATATAGAGTGTTATAAATATAGATTCCAATGTTTCTATGGTTAATTGGAACATACCATTCATTATGAAAACCTATCTGTTGTGAAAAGTTATGAAAAAACTATCCCATTTATCGAGAATTGGATAATACAATGGATTACCCAATAATGATTATGTTGAGTTCCATAGGGACTTGCGTAGCATCATTAGTACATATTAGTTCATGGAACGAGTGAGGAGGAACTAAAATTGAGTAATTATACAGTTTACGTGAAATTAGAAATCAATAACATGGTTCTAATATTTATATTTGGAGATATGTAACACATGATATTTTGTTTTCAATCAAAGTAGAATGAAAATATAAATTATGAATAAAATCACCATATATAGAAAATATGTGTGTAATTTATTCCATGAATCTAATTAATATATAAATGGTAAATTATGTAGATTTTCAATCATAATTATACTAAATAGTTCTTTTTTGAAACATTTTTACAATAACCCCAACCCATATTATTATATGTTATTATGTCAATCCTTAAGAGGGAACTTTTATTATACAATACATGAAGAAGTAAACAAATATTCAATACATATAACTCAAAACTGAAAACTCAATTGATCATGATGATAATCCTTATTTTAGAATTGAAAAATAAATAATCATAATTAAAATGTACAATCTAATATAAATTATAATGAAAAGCATAAAAACTATTGAGGGTAAAATTCCACAAATATGGTACATTTGTTCAGTGACATTCATGTTTCCCCTATTTTTCAGAGAAAGGTAAAATGGAATGATGTGGGGAGGCGGTGTGGGTGGGGGGGGGTGAATTTACCTTTGAAAATTAATTAACATAAGTACATGTGTAAAAAATATTTTCATAAATTATTAATGAAATTGGAAAATTATAAATAATATAAAAAACCATTGTATTTTATGTTCAAAAATAAAATTATATAAAACAAATAGTGTTATAATAAAATGATGTTATATTCGATTTTGTGATTGACAAGTAAAATTATTAATCTCCAATTGATTGATTAAACAATTTAATTAAAGAATTATTTTAATTTATGAATAATTAAAAATATACAATGTAAATGTGGCTTGGTATTTAGTAAGGACGTATAGAAATATAACCCAAAGGTAATATTACATCTCCCACCTCAATCTCATGAGGATTTAATATATCAGTTCATTATATTTAATTGTATATATGATTTAAAAATTATTCATTTCCTTTAAGGTTATAACATGAATCCATATACAATAGACACTATATATTTTTTAATTCATCTATTATCCTCAAAATAATAGTCCTTTTCCTTTTTAATGGAAATTGAAAAAAAACCAATAGTGAATACTTTAAAGGATATATGAAAAAAATATAGAAGAAAAATGAGGAATATAGTTATTACATATGATGATACTTATATGAATATTTGATTCCATTCTACAAATGAATTATAAAAACAATTTGAGAAAATTATATTTATAGAAGTGAGTTGTTTGGATATTATAATTTAGTTCACACCCTAGGAGGAGAAATATGATTTTAAAATTAGATTACATTGAGAGAAATCATGTAAATTTAGGGTGTGGGAGGAAGAAATAGTATAACAATGTGTGATATACATTGGAAAGTCTTCCAATGGTCTTTTTAATAGATATATATTCCATCTATAATTTTTAGGAATCATTTGTGGATATTTATTATAATTATTCCCACATTTTTTGAACTTACCATCATATCTTCTATCATTCTTGATCCCATAAAAATAATTAACTCACCACAACCGATGAAATTGTTATGAAATTTACATTTATAATAGTAACAATAATATTGTAGAATTATCATGGATAGAGAGAAAAACGTAAAAAATTTATGGATAATAATATCATTTGATTTTTAAACAATTTAAAAAATTCAAATTCACTTTAAATCATCCATTTGAATGAGTAAAACTGTTCAAAAATAAAAATTCCAAAATAACTCATAGATATTTCAGACATTCAAACAGTAAAATTACAAGAAATATTTTTAAAAAACATTACATCATTAAACATGAGATAATATCTAACAAAAAAGATACTATAATAAAAACCTTGAAATTATGTAAAATGAGACTGTTAAGATAAAACATGACTATATATATATTAATATCCATGAAATACACTCAAAAAAATAATTGAGAAATATTATATTTTTATGCTATATAAATATTCTTGAATTAAAAACATACTTAATCATTATATAAATAGGATTAAAACAACGTATAAATACTTCACAATGGTTTTATAGAATTATTATGAATTTATAAAATCATTAAAATAATTTAAAAACATGTAACAAAAATTTTGTAATAACAAATACCAAGAATATCATGAAACTGGAAAACAATCCATTTTTAGGTTTTGAAAACTATATAAGGTAATTTTACAATTTTGAATAATGTTATAATTTAATTTATAAACAATACGTATCAGTAAAAAAATTATATTTTAAATGTAAAAGAAAAAAAATAGGATCCATAATTCTATGATAAACATTCATGTACCATGTAAGGTTTTACTAAATAATGTTAATATGTAGTTGTAAGGGTAATATGAAAACAATATATTGTGTTTATGGTTAAAAATAAAGATTTTTTAGGGAATCTATACTATTCCAAGTGCATTATCGGTGTTCTGGGTAAAGGTAACCTATAACCATGCACATTATAAAAGAATATAAACACAATGTGTAAGGGTATATGTAATTTTATATTATTTATAACAGTTCATCCAATGTTTTGTAATAGTAATTAGAAAATCATGAATATGTAAATTAAAAATAATATATTCTAAATAAATGTAAAATAATAATTAGAAAACATATATTTCACATAAAAGAATTAAAAATAATTATATTGAATAAAAATACGAATAATAATAAATGAGTAATTAATAAACAACAATTAAATATTAATTAAATAATAAAAATTTTATTATTTTTAAAAATAATTAATTTCGTAAAGATCAACTATATAAATCTATAAATAATTTAATTTCAATATAAGATATCAATTTCAAAATCTACCCCCGTTAATGAAATTGTTATAAATTATTAAATTTTGATGTCAATTTACCTGTTAATAGAATAAAATATTTATAACAAAATAATAGGCCGACATAAATTAATAATTTTTATAACAAAATTAAATGAGCCACAAAAAAATTATTTAATTTTAAATGAAATCTAAAATATATTTATATAATTTTTAAAAAACGTATTTTAAAAAATATTGCTTAAAATATATTTTAAAAGTAAAAATAAATCATAATAAAGTAATTGATAAAGAAAGAGAAAAACAAAATAATTTTTTATATTTTTTATTCTTATGGATTATGAAATATTTTATTAATTAATCGAAGAAACACCCATAGGGAGTTTTAAACCAGATGTACAGTATGACCCACTCATCATGATGTGGCTCTTATTTTTTGCATCCAATTAATTTGACTAGTATAACATAATTTTTATTAATGTTTTTAGGACATTAGACATATTTATTATTTTTCTTCAACATTCTTAATTTGTTTAATATTATCATCAATATTCCATTTTCACTTTCATTTTGGATACTATTTTGGAATAATTTTCCATGTTTTCCATAAATAGAATTGTTTATTTAGTTTCTTTGATCTATTTATCCTCCTTTTATATTGTCTCTTAATGATTATATGATATGTCATGACAAAACATATGAGTTCCTCCACAAGCATATTTCTAGTATATATATCTTCATGGATTGTGTTGACTTTTAGATCCCATAAACAAAGAAAAAAGAAACATATTTTCATAAATAATATTTCCTTTGATACAGGATCACAGTGATATTTTCATTCATTGCAAATATAAAAAAATATTATAAATATTCCAATGATAGACTCATTCAGATTCATAGAGAATATTAAATTTCTTATTTAAACATAAATAAGTTGGTTTCTCATAATATTTTTCTTCCTTCTGGTGTAACTACTAATTGTTAATAAAATACTGGGAGGATTTGGGTATGGAAATATTGTTAACTTCATTTTTATCCAAACCACAATGTGATAAATTGAATTCTTTACCATTTAATTCAAAAGTAAAAATATTTTCTAAGGTCAATTTTATATTATTTTATGTTTTATGAGTATAATAATATAAAATAATATTACAAATAGTATTACCAAAAGATCTATGAAACTTATTTGTGCGAATGTTATAATAACCATGTTACTTTCATCAAAAAACAAAGTATGACCAAAATATTATCCATTTATACCAAAATTTGTTGTTAAAGAATCCATTTAAAAATAAAATTATTTTGAAAAACAATTTAATAATTTTTAAAAATAAAAACATTTATTTTTATAAAATATACAATTCATTAAAATATAAAACTCATTTTATAAATAATGTTTTCTAGAGAGAGGTAGAATTGTGTGGGGAATTTCCCAATAACACTTTGAATTAAAATAATCCATTATTATATTTTTAAAATTAATAATGAAATTAAACCATATAAGTCAAAATAAAATAATATATTCATTGAAATAAAATTTGTATATTTTAATATAATAATAAATGTAGAAGAATACAATGAAAAGTAATTTGATTAATCAATATGAAAATAAAATTATTTGGTGTTAATCGATAGATTATATAATATAATAAAAGAATGATAGAAAGGAAAAAATTGTTTAAAATGTGTACATTTATCTGAAATTAATTTTTTAAGGATGTTCATAAATAGTACACAATGGTATGCCTATATCACCCTCCTCAATCCCATCACAATTAAATGTATTATTCCTTTATCATTAATGGTATCCAAGATGCCAATACTGTCATTTAACTTGTAGGTTACAGTAACAAGCCATACAAAATATATACTAGAACAATAATAGTGATATTACACACTCAAAATAATAATCATGCCCATATTTAATTGAAATTGAATGAAAATAAAATTCCATTACTTTAAACAAACTAAACACATGATATTGATGAAATGTGTGGAAGTGGAAGATTTTTGAGAAATAAATAATTTTCTGGATTTTTACCTACTATATAAAATATTATTAAAAAAAATTTGTAATGATAATTATAGAATAATGTTATATGTGTATTTTAACATTTTTTAATCACAAAAAAAGGAAAGAAGAATTTGAAATTAATTAACAATGAGAGAAAACAAAAAATATTAGCGTGTTGGTAGATGAAAAAGTATTTTAATGCATGGTTTAAGCTTATATGGGCTCTAAATATATATATTTAAATACTTAATTCATTTGGTAATGTTCTATAAGAATTTAATATCCATTTTTGATAAATTTACCGTTATATGATCAATAATTATCGGTTTCTATAAATTAATTAACACACAATATCCAAAAAAATTGTTACAACATTAAAATTCAAAATAATATTAATAAAATATAAACAATTATCAAGTAAATAGATATAGATAGTAATAGATTAATTATTTTCACATTATTCTAATTAATATATCTTTGAAGAGTTCAAAATCATTTGATGTCATTCATTAAAAAGATAAAAACACTCAAAAAAGGATAATTGAATGATATATCATAAATATCAGTCAAAGAAAATAATATTATTCAAGATATTAACATCAGACAAATAATCATTTTTTAACCATAAGCTAATTGAAAAATTTATGATACTGTATTAAAAAAATTGAAACATGTTTTAATGATATCCTTATACTACTAAATGAATTTGGAAAAACAAAAATCAATGAAAAAAACACAAAATAAAAAATAAAAAATTTGATTTCAGTACTATAAAACAATATTTCAAAGAATAATAAAAATAATCATTATAAATATATATAAATAACCAATATGTCTTGTTGGATTTACAAGAGTATTATTTATTTACAGAATCTAGAAACCCATTTAATCGCTTAAAATAAAAATGAAACAAAAAAACAATAATATCAAGAAACATCGAACAAAATAAATATATTGATTTTCAAAACTACATTAGTATTATTTTATAGAAATTCATAAATGTTTATTTGAAGATTTATGAAAAATATAAATTAAAATTAACATTTATATAGGTTTTGAAAAGGTAAAAAATCCAATTAGATGTGTAGGGGTGATCAAAACTCTCATGTACTATGTTAGTGTTCTGTATGAAATGGTTAGTTGAAGATTTGTAAGGGTAATAACCAAATATAATATTGCACATAAGTTTAAAAAAACACTATATAAGGGTTTGTGGATTTTTCCATGCACCGTGTAAGGTTACTGTGTAATGGGAAAATAGAAACCATGCGATGTGTAATGGTTGAATAACATATTGTGTAAGGGTAGATAAAAATGTATATATAATGCATCATTGTATATGAAAAATTGTGTAAATATATTTAGTAATCATTTAAAGGTATGTGAAATAACACATTATACATATGGATAAAAAATATAACATTAATTTTTGGAAAAAAATAATTAAACATTATTATAATTTTTTAAAAATAAGTAATAATGAAAAATATCAAAAAAACAATTAAAAACTATGTTAAAATTTATAAATATTCTTGAAAAGAAATAACAAAATAAAATTTAATGTAATTATTAATATATAAAATAATTAAATTAGTAATGACCAAATACAATAGCCCAAACATTGATATTCCATCCCATTCACATGAAAATGATAATTTTGAAGGGTACTGACCTATGATTATAGTAAGGGATAATAATTTCATTAATAATTACAACAATGGATTAATAATCATGAAATATTATCATTGAAGTACATAAGGTTATTAGAACAACTACTTCCAATTGATTTTAAAAATAGCAATGAAATAATTCAAAAACCTTTATAGGGTGGAATATTCCACTACATAAGTTATTTTTAGGTTTTGGTGTTCTAATTTATTGGAAGAATGACCTCTCATGAGATAAAACATAAAGTTGAAATTATGTGTAAAATATAATACCACTATTTTTTGAAAATTTTATTCCATTATCATTTTATAGTGTATGAAATTAGGATTACTATATCCTACCACAATTTTCTAACAGTTAGCAGAATGGTCCCTCACTCATCTGATTATTAGGGTTGAAGGTATTCAAGATATAGTATGAAAGATTTACCTAAATGCTAATTTTATTATATTATACATGGAGTGTTATAGATATGTTCTCATTATCCTTTGTATGAATCTCATTGCAAAATGAGAATTCGTTATAGATGTGTTTATGGGAATATTTATTTCCAGCTCTAGAGAAAGAAAAATAATTCAATATTTTCAGATGGAATAATGAATACACACAAAGTAAAATCTTCTCAAGAGAGGATCTAATATAATTTTATGAACCTTTTAATGTGGAAAATGATGAGTTTCTTATTATGAAAAATGAAACAAATAACAACCCAATCCTTATAAAATCAAGTATGGGAATCTACCTGATCTAAGAAAAAGTTTAAAAATATGAATATTTTGGAGAGTTCATATATAAACAATTTAATTTTTCTTTATGACATATTCTTATGCTCGTCAGTAATTAGGAATATGAAGACCAATTAGTTGGGGATTGTAGTGATGATGAAGGATACTTTTATGCTAATTATAGGAAATACTAATTGAATAACATGGACCACCAAGGACCAATTGTCTTCCCTTTAGTCAAAAAGTAACCATTTTATACATCAAACCAATTCTATATGAACAAAAATATTCTTTTATGGTTGATCTATTTTTAATCCCTAGCATCATATAATCTAAAATAGAGGGAAACCATGAAAATATATATCTAGTCTTTGAAGGGTTATTAAAATATAATAATGTTTGGTCTATAACAAATATTAAGTGGATTATCCCTTTATATTATATGCATAAAATTCTCATAAATCTAAACTATAAAAATATATTTGAGGGATATAGAAGACTATTACCCAAAATTATATATTTCGTTCAAGAGGAATTCAAATATTATTAGATTCTAATATTATATTTCACATTAATGAAATCACTTGTGTCAAACCAACCTAGGTATTCTCTAACAATAGTGTTGTGATTTATATCACAATGATGAATAATTAACTAATCCAAACTAGGAAAATGAAAAAGGGGGTATTTCTCATAGTCTATATAACTCTTAGTTCTTACATTATGAATGACCATTTACCAATTCCATATTTGGTTCAAATACTTGAGATATTAGTAGGTAATTATTTCTTATATGTTCATAATTAGTATTTGCATCATATATAGGTTCTTATATGCACTAATGACAAGAAACAATTATCAATTTAGGATATTTTCATCCAATAAAAGTCGATTTATATTTTTTCGTAATGTAACCGCCTTATTTAGGTGTATTAATTTTTTTAAGATTTAATATTACATATTATTGAGGTATTGAGATATGATTTATCAATAGTTTTAATAAATTTTAAATTTTTTATTCCGAATCAAGAAGATTTATAACAAAGATTAAATGAAATTAATTCTATTTAAAACTAGGAAAAGTGTTAATTCATGGTTAATAAAGATATTTTCCTATATCACAATGTAACCTAGAGGGGGGTATAGGAAGATGATTCCAAAATAGATTTTATATAAACCCTTCCAACGAATAAAATTGTTAAGGGAATTATAACAAATCATAGTCATAGATGTTTATAAATTTTATTATTAATTATTATTCAAAAATTACATGTCCTTTGTGACATTTACATTTAATGAAATACCAATTTCATTAAATAAAATGTATGTAGAGGCATTCAACTATCCTAAATTGAGGCTCACTATATTGAACAATATTACGTACATGGATTGAAAATTACTATTTGATGTGATGTATGATATTTGGGATGTAGTTTTGTGTGTTATTTTAGGGTAAAAAATGAGAAATTTATTGACATTATTTACTATCCTAGTAAAAATCTTGAATATTCACAAAATAACTATACAAATAAAAAAATATTTGTTGCTTATTTTTTTCAATAACCATTTAGATCTATTGTATCTTCTGAATAAGATTTAATCCAAACTAGTACACATGAGAAGGAACATGATGTTAAAACAATATTATTTAGAAATTAAAATAAAGAGAAGGGTGCTAAAACTGTGGTTACAAACCACTAACCTATGTTATAAACACTCAATCTGATAAACTAATTGAGAAAAAAACGTCATTAATAGATGTGAAATTATTTATTTGTTCAATTAAAAAATCTATATGGTATGTATAATTTTATAATTTTTCAGTGGTAATTGTTATTCCTACATTACTTTCCCAAAACTGAAGAAACCAATTTATATCAAAGTAAATGTGTAAATTATAATATGTTCACATTATTTATAGAATGTTTTTTATGGAATCGTTAGCATAAATATAAATGGGGGGAAATTCATCCAATTATTCAGAGTTTTCAATCATTAATTTTTGGTTTAAACAAAAATAGGTAAAGGATAACTAATTGCGACTTTTTGAATGGTTTTTACATTTTAATATTTTTTAATGATGTTTAGAGTCTTTTTGTGGGAATTTAAAAGTATCAACTAATATACAGTGTGTGTAGGAATGCAGAGTTATAAAAAATTGTATTTTAGAAGTTGATATTTAGGATGATTTAGGCCAATTTTATACATGAATATTTACAAAAACTAAGGGGAATGAGTGAAATATTCTAATTATATAGTATGTGTATAAGTTGGATAATGTAGTGACACATCCCAACAATATAAGCACTATTTTAGTGTGGTTCAAAAAAACACTACCATTTCCTTATTTTTAGTTACATAGGGTTTTATATACAAAAATGGAAAATATTTCATGAATTTAAAGTTCTAATATTTAATTGGAAAATATGTTTCTTTTAATTAACCTAGAGTAACTTCTTAGTCATAGATTATTAGAAAAGATAATATTTATAATAAGAAATATTAAATCACGGAAGACAAAATAGATCCAATATCCAAGAAAGATTTTTTAATAAAATTATAGTTATATCTGTGATTTTGACTGGCGTTCACCACTGTAGTGCTCTCCGATCCTCTAATGCCCTAGTTTTGTGCCGCCGGATCACGGTCCCCCTACCGATCGGAGGCGGGAGGCTCACGTGCACCGGCGTATCAGAAGGAGGTTTCTTGTTCCCTACCCATCCCGAAGACTTCTCTTTCCCCAAAAGCCCAAAATTTCTATTGGGAGGCACCACAACTTTCTCTGCTTCCGGATGTGATTTTTAGCACTGAGAAGCTACTCAAGTATAACTTGGTGGCTTGCTTTCGTCCACATCAACCCGCGGTTGAAGGTTTTTCCCAGTTTGTCTCTGATTTGTGGAATCTGACGGAGCGAGCGGTCGTCGGGTTGCTGGACCGAAGACACATAATGGTTCGTTTCGTCTCTGAGGAGGATTTTATTTCCACATGGACTAGGGATCCTCGGAGGTGTGGCAACTATTATTTCATTCTATTCCAGTGGAGCTTTGACTTTCACATGCGGCGGGACCCTTCCACGGTTGCGACATGGGTTAGTGTTCCTGGACTTTGCTTTAATTTCAAAACCCATCGATCATCTATGCCATTGGTAATATGATTGGGAGGTTTTTATGCTCTTATCAACAGCATGAGGCTCTAACACACCCAATTTTCCCGTGGATTTGTGTTTTGGTCGACGTTGCCTAGCAGCCATTGCGTTGTGTCTATATTACTGATGGGAAGGAATTCTGAAGGATATTGGAGGTCGTCTTTGAATCGTTGATGAAGTATTGTGTTGGTTACAGAAGGTTTGGGCACCTGGAGGCCGTTTGCTGCAACATCAAGGTGGGTGTTTCCTCTCGGGTGATGGAGTCACAGTCTAGTAGTTGGTGTGACCATGACGTTGATATGAGGATGTTTTAATAGAATGTGAAGGTTGGCTCTAGGGCGGTTCTGGGTTGTTTTCAGTGTTTGAATGAGGACCTGGGCGCTTCCATGGAACCTGCGATGTGTTCTGACGCTGGAGCTTCTATTGGGAAGGGCTCTTGTTTGAAGTCCCCCTGCACTGAGTTGGCACTTCTTCAAGATACTTATGCTGGGAATTTGTAGATGGAGATGAGGAATGAGCCTGATGTTGCTTTACCGAGGCTTGGTTGGAGTATGGAGGAAGTGGAGGTGTCCTTGAACCCAACTGTGTTATAGGTTTTTAATCGGTTTAGAGGTGATCTTGTTGTTGAGTCACGAGCTCGAACGGATGGGTCAGGCCATATGCAGTTGGTTCCTATTCCTCAAGAGCACGTGGAAAATTCAGTTATGGACTCTAAGATTATGGGTGTCCCTATGACCCACAACCAGTTTGTGATTATTGATTCTGAGGAGCTGATGCTGATGCTGTAAGATCAAAACATGATTGCAAATAGAGACTTTCAGGATTCATTCACTAATATATTAGGAGAAATGGAAGTGGCAGTAGAGTGGGAGCCTTCTGGTGATCTGAGTATCTCTCACTGTGAGAAAAGCATGAAATGTCGTGGAGTGATTGATTCTAATAGTCATTTTGCGGTAGATGTAGAGACCCGAAGCTTAACGTACATAGACATTACAATACTTTTGCGGAATAATTAGTAAATAAGGAAAACACACACACAAGGACCGTAATAGTTTAGTGTCTTTGGAAACTCGGAATATAATATTCTAATCGTGGTGAAAGATCTTCAACATCTCCCATAAAGAGCTTATTTTATTTTTAAACCTAAATCCTTTCTTTATGTCCTGGGGAAAAGAAAACAAAAAAGGGTGAGCTCAAATGCTCAGTAAGGGTAAACAAAAGAAATATCAATCATGTCATATTCATAAGAACATTTCTTTTGGAAATCTTAACCTGCAAAAGAGATCATAATTTCATAACATGGGATAAATCATAGTAGTGAAATGTAATCGTAATAATCATAACATAAAACATGAAACTTTGTGTCATACACACATAATCATAGAGAATCATTTCTTATTAGTCAATACTCATTTCCAAGACTATCTTAGTGGACAAAGTCCATTTCTGAATCGAGTTCACTCCTCGTTTCAGTCCTGTTTCACTGAACCGGTATAACCTACCGTTCCAGCCATCTCTATCTCATTAGATATAAAATCTTTACCCAATGCATTGGTGGGAGATATAGGTCCCACCCATCTTATAGTGATACCATTCTTATCTGTGCCACAAAATCTTAAATCATACGTCATTGCATAACCCATGTAATAAAATTGGGAATCTTAATCATCGTGACATCATCAAACAATTAATATAAGATAAAGGAATTCATAAAAAAAATTCCATTTCAACATAATCAAATCAATGTAATAATAGTGATATAAATAGAACCCAATATTATCTTAGATGGAAAATAATTTTTATAAAACACGTGAACTCCATTCTTGTGGAAAATATCCTTTCAAATTCAAAAACATTTTCCTTTTTTTAACATTTCATACAATTTTAAACTAAAGAAGTTGATTAAAAATAAACATGAAAACTTTTAAAGGTATCTTCTTGGAGATAATTTTTTAAAAATCCATTCATTCCGTATACGTTAAAAAAACATTCTTCGTACTTTTTTCGGAAAAGTCAAAAAGTACCTCATACGAAAAATGACAAAAGATTCCTTTCATATCCTTTACTAAAAACTCACCGAAGGGTAAAATTGGATTTAAAAAATTGTAGGTGGATGGAAATAATATTACATATTGTGGAAACATGTATTTGGATGATAA
This sequence comes from Viscum album, assembly GCA_963277665.1. Classification (NCBI taxonomy): domain Eukaryota; kingdom Viridiplantae; phylum Streptophyta; class Magnoliopsida; order Santalales; family Viscaceae; genus Viscum; species Viscum album. The sequence continues at coordinate 1,347,238,023 of OY728153.1, read as the reverse complement.
CATATACCCCAGTAAATACTAAAATATAAACAATCTCGGATAAAAATGAGATTGTGATATTTCCCTTACCTTTAGTCTGATATGCTTTGTACGTGTCCGAACCTCCTATATAATGATTTAAATAATTTTATTGACTTATTAAATAATCATACTTATTTTTATGATATCATATATGGTCATATTCTTAGCTTATTATTAGTAATATTTCATTACTACTTGTTATTCGGGTGTTTATTACTTTTTGTTCTTATGCGTGTTTCTCGAATAAATTCTCATTCTTCTCTTTAGTTTATAGATACCTCATTTCCAGAATGGTATTAGTGTAATATATATCATATTAATTCATTCAATTCATTTATATAATCATTATGAAATGAAGATCATGTAGAATGAGTCGCATCACATCGTGGAGACGGTATTCCGTACGTACGTACGAGTGATGATATCGTTCCTATGATCGTGGAATTTTATTGGAGTGTATGTATACTATTTCATAATCAGTATAAATTTATAATAGTCATATATATTCATTATTTACACCATTATTCCCATCCAATTATGGTGGTGGTGGAAAATATATTGCATCACGGCGTGGAGACGGTATTCCGTACGTACGCACGCGCAGTGATTTCTTTTTCCGTAGGATGGATAGATGGTGAAATAGGGTTGTTTCATACTTATAATAACATATCAGTATATGAGAGATATTGATGATATTACTTCATAATGAAACAACTAAAGAAGAATAAGTGGATGAGGAAATAAAGATGAAAGAATTGGTAACATACATTACCTCTTCTTTGAAGTGCTTCTTGATACCTCCTTTTATGGTAGTAAAATAGGTCATTGAAGAAGACAGGAACCTCTAGGATGTTTCTATGGAAGTGGAGAGAAGAAATTGGTTGGGGCTGGCCGAGTTTGAAGGCTCAAAGTGGTGTGAGGAAGAGGGGGAGGAGGTGCCCTTTTATAAGGGAGGAGAGAGGCACCTTTGGAATAACTAAAAATATTATTATATTATAAAGTCAAGTACGGTTTTAAATAGCTCCAAATTGAGTTATTTCGAAGATAAGGTGGGGATGGGTTGAAATCCTCTCATCCAATAGAATTTATAAATGTTTAGGTCATTATATTAACCTTATCATTTAGTTTTAACTCTTAGTTAATTAGATTGACATTTACCATGTCACTTTGTATTTTTATATTATATAGTTAATAAAAATACCATATACATCCAAGAGACCCCAAAGTTGTGTTTTATAAATATGTATAACCTTATCTAAGTCATTTTGCCGAACCTAGGATTTTTATGAATAAAAAAACAATTAATAATATAATATTTGTTTTAAAAACTATTTTATGTCAATTTTGACACTATTCAATAGTTGATTTTTTTAAAACTTATAACAGATTTATTACTTCGACCAAAGTTAATTTAATTAATCCTAACATGTCATATTAACTTAGAAAATTATTTTAATTCGTAAAAAGTCTCAAATTATACTTATTTAGGTATTTATAATATCAATTTTGTCGGTATTTCATTAATAAGATAATTACTTCATCATCTTTGTGTCAGAAATAAATTAAATTATTTAATGTCTAAAAATTACAAATAAAATACCACTATGTAGGAAATCGTTTTATATTTCTAATGAATATTTATAGTGGAATTTATCTATTTTATAACACCATATTAAAAATGATTTACTTATTAAACTTTGATATTAAATATTTTAACCCTTCTTTAAATAAAATTATAATAATTGTCCTAATCTAATCCAAGTGGTCCTAAATGGTCATATTTTATTTCTAAGGTTTTTTTGGTCTAATTAAACTTGTCCAATAGAATTAGGACATGTGTTAGGGTAATAATAATATCATTTTTACCCTTATTTACCATATTTACTTTTAACGGTGGTACAAAAAGTAAAAAGTTACTATTCACCAAAAATTATTTTCATCTCATTGAACCACATTTTACATACTGACAACAACCGTGTCTCTCGGTTTATTGAAATTCCACTCACATAAGCAGTAAAATTATGTTTTATGAAAAATTCATTTTTTTACTACCACTTAGTGGTTTCACTATTCAACAAAAAAATGAAAGTTTCCAGAAAAATATCAAAAAATAGGCCCAAGCTATATTTGATATTATGAACTCAAAAATTATGTCTATTTCACCAAATTCAAAACATATTATTTAACTTAACTAATTTAAAAATTAACTTCTTTCATCAAAACCAATGTCGTGTTTTTAAGAGATAATAACTATCAAAAGATTGACACTTGTTTATAACTGGTTGAAATGTGAAATTACATCCAATGACCAACATTGTATTAAATTGTAAAAATATAATCTAAATATACTTTAAAACCACTCAATTTAATAATTTATCACTATTAACTATATCGATTAAAAAAGTTGTTTTTAATTAAAATTTAGTATTTTTCACTATTCATTAGAATATGAACGTTATCCGAAAAGTACCAAAATTTCACCTTTGGCTAAATTCGATACTTCGAATCCAAAAATGAAGTCAAATTTGAGAGATAAAATTTATATAATTTTAAAAGGTGGTTATTACTATTCATAATGGCTAGTTTTAATAATATTTTAATAGCATATCATTGTTTAGTGAAACTTGGTATTGCGTACTACACACGCTATCGAGGAAGGCCGCGATTGCGTGTAATGCAAGGCAAGTCACGGATCCGTGTTGAGCAAGCTCCTTTTGGTGTAGTGTACAACACAAGACATAATGAATTCAAAAAGAATATTTTTCATAAAATATCGCGGTGTTACATTCTACCCTCCTTAAAATGAATTTCGCCCTCAAAACTCGTCGGGGTTATAAATGGTTTACTATTCGAAAGTTTCTTTAATAAAAACCCACATCATAAAAAGGAATACCAAAACCAATCTTTAAAAACAAAAGTATGAAACTTAAAGGGTACCCAAATAAACTAATCACTGGGTTTCCACATAGGTGAAAATATGTGTATTGAAGAGAAATCTAACCATCTTGTTCTGATGGAGAGTGGTAGAGAACATGGCTATGGAAAATACAGCAATCACAAAGCCATAAATTTGTGACGATCTAAGGTACCATCTTATTCATCAGATATATGAGCACTAGGACAACATTTTTGGTTTTCAAGATCATTTCCCTAAAGTTGATGAAATTGGAATTAGAAGAAATAATTTCGTGATTTTGGTATAGTCTCACCATTTGTCGTTATTTGGACAATTTCTACTTCATCTCTTAAAGAAATTAAGTTGAATTTGTCATTCGTGATTTGTCAGTAGATCATGTGATAAATTGATGGGTCATTCCATCTATCTCAAACAAAAGGTTAGAAAAGTTATCAAAAAATATATAACTCCATATATAGAGATATTAATCATATATGGTTCCTAAAATGGACTTATACATCATATATCATACTGCTTAATATAGTAAAACTAGTTTCTACTAAACAGGGACTTCATGTAGGCCAGTGGTAGGCGATAATTGCCAGTCACACTTCGGTTGTGGGTTCGATTCCCACAGCCTTGTCCAACGCGATGGGCTGTCGCCCGTCCTGCAGGTTGTCCTTTTTCTAAAACTACATTACTATAACATCACATAAATAATATCAAAAAAGTTATATCCTTAAACAATACTAACTTATGGTTAACATAACCCATTCCAATCATTAGGCTTATCTAAAATACTTCGGTCCATGGTCATAGTATAATGAAAATGATCATGTGAATTCCATCATTTATCTCCCATATATCATAAGATATATCTTGTTGGTCAAATTACAAACATGTGAATACCTTAATCATGTATTCTCTTGAAGAATGAATACCCATTGAACCTTAGTGAAAACATGAATGCAGTCAAAAGTTAACTCTTTCCACATACCAAAATCCAAAAATTCTATATACTCAAACCATGATATATCCTTCTCCTTATAGTAGTCATGAGCTCATGAATACTATCAAACATTTAATTTTCTCCTTACCCCTTCATTATGCGCATATCATATATATTCCAAAAATATCTGAAAATCCTTTAATGGATACTAGTACCATTAATCATACACATTCAAAACTCAAGGAAAGACAGCAGTGTAACAATACTTAGATTTATCTTTATTCCATTGTACCATGAGATTACTTATACAACATTACACTTGATAAACATGTAATTATTCCACTACCTTCTTAAACCATTAACTGAGCTTTAACAATTCTTTCATCTCACATTTCATTTGTAGTATCTTCATCATCATCAACATAAATTCTACCCATACGACCATATTGATTCTCTTCATGAGACTTTCCCTTAGGGCATTGGTTTTCATAATGCCCGTACATTCCACATTTAAAACATTTAACCATTGTTGATGTCGTAGCAATACCATTATCCTCATCCATAGTGTTAAATAAACCTTTTCCTTTTCACTTACTGGCTTTGTGTCTTTCTTTTCCACACCCAAAGCATCTTCCAGTTCCCTTGAAACATTCTCCTCGATGCCCTCTTCCCACATGATTTACATAGGGGAAATTGAACTTTCTTTCCTCTATGATCATCATGAAACTCCATCTTTCTCTTATCAGCCGATTCAGGAAACTTAACAAATTTTACTTTATTTATCATTTTATGAGATTTCTGATTTGGCATAATAATGATGTTTGTACTTCCAAATCCCATTTCATTTGGTTGCTCATGAAAAATATCATTCCATTGTCCATCATATCCTGCATTATCGTGAATCATCTTGTTTCCAACCATTTTCTAAAACCCATAAAGAATAGTGTGATAGGAAAAATCATAATAAAGGGGGAGTGACAGCAATATCTAACACCTTTGGTTTAATCTAATATCGTTACCATAGTTCTAGGACTATATCCTTTACGTATACTTATCCTTAGGGACATCCCTAGACATACCTTAAAAATATCTCTAGGGATCATACTAACGTTTTCATATCCTATTTTCCATAGGTTGACTAAAATTATCCTTTGATACCAACTTTAGAGACCCTAATCTTAACGTACATAGACATTACTTTTTCGAAATACTTAGTACATAACAAAAAGACACACACAATGACCATAATAGTTTAGTTTCTTTGGAAACTCGGAATATAATCTTCTAATCGTGGTAAAAGATCTTCAACATCTCCCATAATGATCTTCTTTTCTTTTAAACCTAAATCCTTTATTTATTTCCTTGGGAAAAGAAAACAAAAAATGGTGAGCTCAAATGCTGAGTAAGGGTAACCAAAAGAAATATCAATCACGTCATATTCATAAGAACATATCTTTTGGAAATCTTGACCTGAAAAAGAGATCATAATTTCATAACATGGGATAATTCATAGTAGTGAAATGTAATCCCAATAATCATAACTTTAAACATCAAACGTTGTGGAAATCACACATAATCATAGATAATCATTTCTTATTAGTCAAGAGTCATTCCCAAGACTATCTTAGTGGACAAAGTCCATTTATGAACCGAGTTCACACCTCGTTTCAGTCCTATTTCACTGAACCGGTATAACCTACCATTCCAGCCATGTCTATATCATGAGATATAAAATCTTTACCCAATGCATTGGAGGGAGATATAGGTCCCACCCATCTCATAATGATACCATTATTATATGTGCCACAAAATCGTAAATCATACATCATTGCATAACCCATGTAATAAAAATGGGAATCTTAAACATCGTGACATCATCAAACAATTCATATAAGTTAAAGGAATCCATAAAAATAATTCCATCATAATATAATCAAATCAATGTAATAATAGGGATATAAACAGAAACCTATATTATCTTAGATGGAAAATAATTTTGATAAAACACTTGAACTCTATTCTTGAGGAAAATATCCATTCAAATTCAAAAAAAATTTCCTCTTTTAACATGACATACAATTTTAAACTAAAGAAGTTGTTTAAATATTAACTTGAAAACTTGTAAAGGATGCTTCGTGGAAACAATGTTTTAAAAATACATTCATGTCGTATAATTTAAAAAAACATTCTTCATACTTTTTTCGGAAAAGACAAAAAGTACCTCGTATGAAAAATGACAAAAGATTCCTTTCATATCCTTTACTAAAAACTCACCGAAGGGTGAAATTGGATTTAAACAATTTTAGGTGGATAGAAATAATATTACATATTGAGGAAACATGGATTTGGATGATAAAATACACCCTAGTAAATACTAAAGTATAAACAATCTCGGATAAAAATGAGATTGTAATATTTCTCTTACCTTTGGTCTGATATGATTTGTACATGTCCGAACCTCCTGTATAATGATTTAAATAATGTTATTGACTTATTACAGAATCATAATTATTTTTATGATATCATATATGGTCATATTCTTAGCTTATTTTTAGTAATATTTCATTACTACTTGTCATTCGGGTGTTTATTTCTTTTTGTTCTTATGCGTGTTTGTCGAATAAATTATTATTATTCTCATTAGGTTATAGATAACTCATTTATATAATGGTATTAGTGTAATATATATCATATTCATTCATTCAATTAATTTATATAATCATTATTAAATGAAGATCATGTAGAACGAGTCGCATCACATCGTGGAGACGGTATTCCGTACGTAAGTACGAGTGATGATATCGTTCCTATGATCGTGGAATTGTATTGGAGTGTATGTATACTATTTGAGAATCTGTATCACTTTATAATAGTCATATATAATCATTATTTACACCATTATACCCATCCATGTAAGGTGGTGGTGGAAAATAGATTACATCATAGTGTGGAGACGGTATTCCGTACATACGCACGCGCGGTGATTTCTTTTTCCGTAGGATGGATAGATGGTGAAATAGGGTTGTTTCATACTTATAATAACATATCAGTATATTAGTGATACTTATGTTATTACTTCATAATGAAACAACTAAAGAAGAAGAAGTTGAAGAAGAAATAAAGATGAGAGAATTGGTAATGGACATTACCTCTTCTTTGAAGTGCTTCTTTGAGACCTCCTTTTAGGGCACTAAAATAGGTCATTGAAGAAGACCAGAACCTCTAGGATGTTTCTAGGTAAGTGGAGAGAATAAATCGGCAGGGGTTTGCTGAGTTTAAGGCTCAATGTGGTGTGAGGAAGAGGGGGATGAGGTGCCCTTTTATAAGGGAGGAGAGGGGCACCTTTGGAATAACTAAAAATATTATTTTATTATAAAGTCATGTTCGGTTCTAAATAGCCCCAAATTGAGTTATTACTAAGATAATTTTGGGATGGGTCTAAATCCTCTCATCCAATATAATTTAGACAAATTTAGGTCATTATATTACCCTTATCTTTTAGTTTCAACTCTTAGTTAATTAGATTGACATTTACCATGTCACTCTGTATTTTTATATTATATAGTTAATAAACATACCATATACATCCAAGAGACCCCCAAGTTGTGTTTTATTAATATATATATCCTTATCTAAGTCATTTGGCCAATCCATTGATTTTTAGGAATAAAATAACAATTAATAATATAATATTTGTTTTAAAAACTATTTTATGTCAATTTTGACACTATTCAATAGTTGATTTTCTGAAACTCATAACAGAATGATTACTTCGACCAAAGTTAATTAAATTGCTCCTAACATATCATATTAACCTATAAAATTAGTTTAATTCATCAAAAGTCTCAAATTATACTTATTTAGGTATTTATAATATCAATTATGTCAGTATCTCATTAATAAGATAATTACTGCATCATCTTTGTGTCAGAACGAAATTAACATATTTAATGTCTAAAAATTACAAATAAAATACCATTATGTAGGAAATCGTTTTATCTTTATAATTAATGTTTATAGTCGAATTTATCTTATGTATAACCCCTTATTAAAAATGATTTACTTATTAAACATTGATTTTAACTATTTTATCCCTTCTTTAAATAAATTAATAATAAATGTCCTAATCTTACCCAATTGGGCGTAAATGGTCATATTTTATTACTAAGGTTGTTTTTGGTCGAATTACACTTGTCCAATAGAATTAGGACATGTGTTAGGGTAATAATAATATCATTTTTACCCTTAATTACCCTATTTACATTGAACCGTGGTAAAAAAAAGTAAAAAGATATTATTCACCAAAAATTATTTTCATCTCATTGAACCACATTTTACTTACTGACATCAACCGTGAATCTTGAATTTTTGAAATTCCACTCACAGAAGTGGTAAAATTATGTTTTATGAAAATTTCATTTTTTTACTACCACTTAGTGGTTTCACTATTCATCAAAAAATGAATGTTTCCAGAAAAATACCAAAAATTAGGCCTAAGTTATATTTGATATTATGAACTCCGAAATGATGTCTATTTTACCAAATTCAAAACATATCAGTTACATTAACTAATTTAAAAATTAATTCCCGTCGTCAAAACAAATGGCGTGTTTTTAAGAGATAATAACTATCAAAAGATTGACACTTGTTTATAACAGGTTTAAATGTGAAATTACATCCAATAACCAACATTTTATGAAATTTTAAAAATATATTCTAATTATACTTTAAAACCACTCAAATTAATAATATATCACTATTAACTATTTCGATTAAAAAAGTTGTTTTTAATTAAAATTTAGTAACTTTCACTATTCATCAGAATATGAAAGTTATCCGAAAAGAACCAAAATTTCACCTTAGGCTAAATTCAATACTCCGAATCAAAAAATGAAGTCCATTTTGAGAGATAAAATTTCTAAAATTTTAAAAGATGGTCATTACTATTCATAACGGATAGTTTTAATAATATTTTAATAGCATATCGTTGTTTAGTGAAACTCAGTATTGCGTACTACACACGCTATCGAGGAAGGTCGTGATTGCGTGTAATGCAAGGAAAGTCAAGGATGCATGTTGAGAAACCTCCTTTTGGTGTAGCGTATAACACAACACAGTAATGAAATCAAAAAAAATATTTTTCATAAAATCTCGGGGTGTTACCGCAGAGTGTGGAGAAAAGAATGGTTGCCAAGAGGTTAAAGCCTCTGGAATATGGGGGGGCCACTCATATAGTGAAAAGGAGAACAATAGTGGTAGGAACCGACTCTCTTATAGAGAGATTTTCAAGGGGGAGAATAAGAATGTGTCGGGGAATGAGAAAGCAGGGACTGCTCCGCCATGTAGGAAGCAAATGAAGGACTACTCCGCTATGCTGAAACCGTTGAGTACTAGGTCCTCTTCCAGCAAGGGAGAAGGTTTGCAATCCTCTGACGAGATATTATATTTTGAAAAATTAAATATCAGAATGGAGAATTCCAAGGTTATGGCTCAACATGATAGCTCAGAGTGGGAGTCGGCTACTGCAGATGAAGCAATGGATTTTGGGAATGGAGATGGGCATGATTTTTATGATATGTAGATTGATTGTATGGTTTGTGTTGCTCTTTTTTTGTACTTTACTTTTATTATAATAAATGTCCAGGGACTTTGTCTCTGGCTGAGAATTCCTAGTATAGTTATATTTTCTTGTTTTATTGGACTAATATTTAGACCCCATATGGATATATTCTTACACGAATCTATTTGGTATACAATTTTATCTTCCATTGAGGTTTCAACATAAATCGACGTGTCTTTTGAAAACCATATAATTTGATTTTTATTTTTATTGTTAATGAAGCCTATTTGAATTAAGTGATCTCCATAAAATTAGAATAACGTCTTATTAGAATTCTCAAAATTAAAAAGTGAATGAAAATCACGACTCTATCATTCATAATATTAATATAAATGTTGGAAAATTGTTCATATATTTTCATTATAGAAATAATTTTTTCTATGGTATACTCAACAAATAGTCTCCAAGAACATTTAAAATCCGGACATTTCTGGTCAATGGGGATATTGAGTAAGTTTGATAGAATAACCTATAATTATTAGTTAATTGTCAGAGGATAAATCACTAATATGAAATAAATATTTTGTGATATTATACATCATTCTATAAGAGTTTATATGAGAACTATAAACTGTGAGCATGATGTGAGACCATCCATAGTCGTTTTCAATATATTATTTTACTTTAGTAAAAATAGATCATCCTTATTATTCTTGTTCAACATGTACTCTATCCAGTACCTAGTTGATTTTTTTAATATGAGGGTTATTTTCTTCTTTTGGATAATCGTATTATTGCATTCAGTTGTACCAGATGTCATTGTGTGGTAAATTGTACATATATAGTCTATCAATTTAATTCTGTGGTCAATTTGGGAATTCCATTATGTATTCAATCTAACGCTTTGAATAATTTTAACATTTCACTCAAAGGTGATCATACCTCCTCTTACGGTCATTTGTTATATTGTTGTTGATTATAGATCTTAATATTTTATTCCAATGAGTCTGATGATCAATCAAGGAACTTTAAAATTTTCATTATATATTCCTTCTTGGGGTAACTTGTTTCAACTTTTTGTTAATGAAATTTTGGAACATTCAGTTGTTTCACATGATCAAGCTAACACTTTTCTTAATTTTTCTTCATGGTTGATTGCTTCGTGTGGTAAAACAACAACATGTAAAAAAATTCCATTTAGTCAACTGACCTACCAAAAATCCCCATAGTCATCAGATTCATGTGTTCTGTAATTTCCCTTACTCATTTTAGGACCATTAGTTCTTTTAATGTGTATTTACAACCCTTTTAGTTTTAATAAAATGGTTGTATTTATGGTTAGTTTCCTTTCATGATTGATTCAATCCTATGAATTAAAATTCACCATTCATTCATATACTTAAAGGAGTTCATTGTTAATCCTTATTATTGATGATTTCAATTTCATCTTACATTCATTAGGGTAAATGTGTGGTAATTTTTCTTGTTCTCATGGTGTGATTGATTGGGTGATTATTAATGTAATCAGTTCCATCAACTGTTTTTATTTTGAATTCATGTTCGATGGACCAATAACACACACCCACAATAGCTTTCAATGGAACATCAAATAAGTGCTATTCTATGAGGTACATTTTTTATATTTGACCTTTTAGAGTAGAATATAGAGTGTTTTCCAAGACCAAAATATGAAACTATATAAATAAATCCAGCTAAAACTATCCTATACTCAAACCTATGGTTTTATTTTCTTTTGATAATTAATTATTTTAATATTATTTTTATCTATGTTCTTTAATATGATTTCATACTAGCCAACCGTAGTGTCATTTCAAAAAGGAAAAAGGTAGAATATCACTGAATGATCTTGGTTAAAGTGAGCATATAAATTTTTGAGAGTATATCCTTCAATTATTTACATTTACTTTTACTGATTATTTTTTAAAATTTGAATATCAACTACTTTGTATTTTAGAGATTGTATAATTTAGAATTTTATTTTGTGGTGATGTTGTCTACTAATTTAATTTTAAAAATCATGAAACATTCATTCTACTCTTTAATACCTTTTTATACTAAAGTAAATAAATTTCATATAGATATTTTATGACGTTTTTGAAATAATTTTTGAATCATTAGTTTTAAACATGTAAATTATTTTATCACCACACATATGTTATCTCAAATTTATGGTTGTATCTGCCATTAAATTTTAGGCATGCTATGATTTTTCATACTTCTTTCATCTATGGAAAACATCATATGAACCTTCATTAACCCATTAATCATTCTATGAAAAACTAAATTGAAAATATATTTTAACAAATCCAATTTTAAATTATTCCCCAACCATAGGATTAAATAATACATAAAATTTTGGGTTTTAATTGTGTTAGATGAGTATTATGTTTTCTTATCTATACTAAAATATTGGTCAAAAACCACTTAAAATATTAATATATTTACCTTTCTTGAGAATCATTTTTCTTACACTATGATTTATTTTTTATTGGTATTTTTAAATTTTACCACATTTTGGAAAATAAAATTTTCTATTTCACCATGAATTAAATTAGGTTAATCATATTATTTTTCCTCTAGGATATTTTTTTCTTATATTCCAACATTGGGAGAAGTATTTACATTTTTTATTTATTTTGAACATTAAAAAGTTTTTAATCGTACCATATAGAAATTTTAATCACCAATGAAATAAACATTAAATACATATGAATCAATAATATATTATTATATAATCACAGGTTTAGTTAATTATTAATTATTTTAATTTCATAAATTCACTCTACCCATTTTTTTTATTATTGTTAATTTTATAATCATGTGATTATGTAAACATTGAATAAAATATAAGAATATAATTTTTCATTAATTAATTTTTTAATCCATACAATTTTTTTTAATAATCATCATTTTTGTAAAAAATTCATCTTTTTGAAAGTCCACATGTTTTAAAGGGATGAGTCACATTTTCAATTATATAGTGTCCATGGTTCAAATAAATTTGAAAAGTAGTTATTTTCGGGACCTTGTTCTTTCTTAAATGAAGTTTATTATTTATTCATGGTTTGTAGAATTGATCACATAATTTAATGTAATGTCTTAAAATTAAGGGGATTTAATATTAGATATTTAAAATATATATTACCACATATTAAAATATAGATAATTGGTCTATTTAGTTTAAACCTATGTTTTAGTTCAAAATATATTGAACTATAAAATTTGGAGTGGGAATTTGAATTCAATGAAAATTTTAAGGGAAATGGATATTTTAGATTTAATTTAGCAAAGGTTATTTGAATTAATTCTTTTATACTTTAGCAAAAAATATTATTTTATTGATTGTTGATGCTTTAATTGAAATTTTATTTTTATACATTTTTATATTGGTATTGGTATTTAAATTTATTCTTTTGAAATTACATTTGTAATTGAAGGAATGTATTAGAATCAAAACAAATGGACATCAATTTTTTTCTGTTTATATATTTAACCCACTCGTATTAGAACTAATTAATGTCTTATTTTTGTGAGCTTAAGACAACCTCAATGCTAATGTGGAATTCATATATACATAGAATGATTATGAAACAAATAATAATGAAGAATGGAAGTTGGTAATGTGTGAAAATCCATATTCATATGCTATAAATATTTCATTTTGGGCAGAGACATTCCTGATGTATGATTTGTTGAGTCATGAGAGGCATTTGATGACCAGTAAAAAGTGTGTCATATGGTATATATGGGAGATGAGTTTGATGCTATTGTATTTTAGATCTACCTGAAGAGATTTTAGTAAATTAATTTTATGTGATAAATCTAATCATTTTAAAGGGAATCACACACTGCATTATCTAGAGTACTGTTAAAAGATTTCTGTGTTATTTTATCATCGAGTGATCGGGTATGAGCTAGTTGAATGGGCAGCTTCTTGAGTTTGAAGTGGAGCTCCCCTATTGAGAATATTCTTCTTCCCTTCTTCCTTAATTAATTTTTTTTGAAACTCTACAAAATTATCATGTCAAACATGATCATTGACTATATAAACTAAGGTAATAATATTGAGTAGATGTTGTTTTAAATTTATATTACTTCTTCCATAATTGATGTTACTCACACCCATAACTATTTTGATGTTCCATTTAACAACTCATCAAGAACCAATGATAAATAATTTTGATTGAATTTTTTTTTGCATAATCATATGATATTCAATAAAAAAATTGATATTATCCTAAGAGTAACAAACATATATTAAATGAAAATTTGATTCTAGTGAAGGTTTATTTCACCATATTATTTAATGAATGTTTTCTATATTTGAAAATTTATAGGATTATATTATTATTAGGTTTTCCATATGAATGAATTGGAAAAATAAATTCATTAGTATTGTAGTTTGGTTTTATAATTTCTTAAATAAAGGAAAAAATATTTCAAACTAGTTAATCAAATTCCCCTACCTCATTAATTATTATTCCATACTCCTCTGTAACTTTTGTCTCTAAAAAAACTCACCTAATCTCTATACATCTCCTTAATTCAGAACTAGTAGTCCATCTATTAATTATATTGTTTTTTGACTGCGCCACCATTGGTGGTGGGGTGGTAAGGGTTTGGGGGGGTGAGGGGAAGGTTGCAGGGTCAAGTCTTTGGGCAAGCAATTAAATGTAATTTTCATCCTTGCGTCGTGTGCCTCTTTCGTGGTTGTACAACATTTTTATATTGTTTGTTAACTTTTATAATCATTCAAAATTTTATTGATTTTTTATTTTATTTATTTTTTTCCAAACACCCGTAAAGACATTCCATAAGGGATCTACCCTTCTCAAAACATTATTGGTATTTAATAAAAAAATTAATGAAATCGAACATCACCACATCATTAACATATTACATGGATAATATAGAAATACATGATCATATGTATAAGATTAAATCATTATATAATGTTTTAAATGATGTGAATTCACAATTTTAATCATCATAAACATACCATCACGTACGTGTTTTAAGACCTAATATATAATGTGTAAGGATTCTCTCATTACCCTATCTTAGTTGTCTCATGAGAGAAACTAGTTCTCCGAGGAGATATATAATTGTAGTCCCCACACAAAATATAAAATTTTAATTCATTACATCATATATTATAATTTATAGGAAATATATGTATTAATTTTCAATAATGAAAATATTAGAAATACATAAAAAAATTCTATTGTGAAGCTCTTCTTATAAATTGTTTTCTATATAACAGATTAAATTACTAGAATTTAAATAGATTTCCACATTCAATAAATTAAATAATATATCTATGTGAATTGAATTGAAATTCATTAATGTTTTTTATGGATAAAATTTTTTCAAATATGAAACCTTATTAGTTGAATAATATTTTACTAAAGCTATTGAGAATATAAAGATTTTATGAGTAATAACATATTTCGTATTTGAAACACATAAATATATAATGGTAAAAGGCCAAATAGTATTTGGATAAATATAAACTAATGAGGTATAGTATAATCACATATATTTTAAATTAAATAGTGATATACATTTTTCATGAAGAAAGACCACTACATAACCATGAATTGATAAAATTAGTGAAATTATACCAATACAGAGTTTAATAAACATGATAATCGATAAAGGTTCCTCTAGATGCATATCTATCATCTTTATATATTCAATACACTATTCATAGAAACAATAAATCTATAATACCAACAATAGATGGTATTCAAAGGGATTTGGGTAATTAATTTTTTGTATATTTGTATGTTGAAGAATAAGAAAAACATATGAATGAAGATTATTGTGAGTGAAATGGGTAGTTAAATTGAAAATATATATTTTGAAATATTATTATATTTATATATGAGAATAATAATTTCTAAATTGAAAATTATATAAAAATGGATGTGAAAAGATTATTTGAAAGATTTATAAAATGTTCCCTTACATCACTATAGTATATACTTGTGAGAGGGTAATATGATAGGGATTGTTTTATTATAACATTGATAATACTTCAATGGAATGATAATAAAATTTATTTATCATCACAATAGTATGTGAAGATGGATTTTAAATGATATAGTATCAAAATAAATTCATATATGAAATGAATAGGGTGAAATAGGATCCCATACCTCTATTTATTATCAAATACTAATGAAAACCCATAAGACAGACTAAAATATTTCTGATTTAAGAGAGGTATGTAAGAGAGACTAATTGAGAGATACATGATGATATGAATACAATTTTTTTGTAAGATAAAGGAGATTATTTGGTTGGTATTTATAGGTGTGTGGTGTAGAATTTTTTTGAATAAAGTATTGAATATTACATTTTCTCATTATCATAGGAACTCAAATACCCACTAATAGTTCATAATTTTATACCATAGAGATACAAAGTAATTTTTATTTCTAAATTTTCTCTGATATGTTTATTGGCTACGATAAGTCCTGAATATGTATATAGATGTAAAATTTACCATATTTTTCTATTTCAAACATTATTTTTATTTTTTTTACTAAAGATAATCCAATTTAATTCCATGCTAATTTTTATGTCATGATTTTAAATAAGAAATCAATTTCATAAAATTCAACATCTAATTATTTAAAATTTTAATTTTATATATTTATGAAACATATTATGAAAACATGGTTCTAGATTAAATTCCATTTTAATTATAAAATAACATACACATTAATAATAAATAATCCCTATTTTAATAATTCCTAATTAATCCAGAATAAGTTTTAATTGTATTTTTTTAATTGTAGTACATTCTTGGTTTTCTTTATCCGTAGTTGATGTGGTTTCGATTTCCTCTAACTTGAACTTATACATAGATGATTTCATCTGAATATAAATTCTTCATGTTCTTATTTTCTATGGTATGGGGAGTACCCTAGGGGTGTAACCACATTCCCATGAATTGATAAATTAAATTTATAATTGATGTTCATACAGGTTCATGCGATTGTTTTTTCATTAATCACCAATTAGATGTCACAATTACCCTTAATATAAAAAAATTATAATGGTCACATAATAATGTTTATTTTACTGATGATGCTAATGAATAATAGTCATAATGAATAATGGTAATAAATCACAATGTTCATTTTATTTTTATATTAACTACTAATAAATTCATTCAACCCCATCCCCTAGATAATAATATTTATTTTTTGTTATTTTAAACATATAAATTATAAGACTTTCATTATATTTAATTTATTATGTTCTTGTTATATATATGGCCATAATTTAGGAATATTATCTTAGAGACATGTTTAATTTACTTTAATTATTTATTTTTATATATTTTAAATAATTAGGTATTTTTTTTCTAATCAATGTTTGTCTTCAATTTTTAATACACGTTCTATAATAAAAATATTCTAATTTATTACAAATTTTTCACATATATTACACACAAAATGCAATGAATACGTATTTAAACTATAAAGTGTTAATTTAAATTCATTTTTTTAAGATAATTTTTCATGAATTAGAAATTTAATTAATTATCTTTATATTCTTTCTCTTCAATCATTGAGATTTGAAAATATTCACATTATAAATTTTTTTTATTAAATTTTATTTTAATAATTTGAAATATTTATGTACATGATGTGTATTAACAATTAAACACATCATGTATATTTCTACATCATATTACAATTATTGATATAATTGAATATATACTTATAATTTACTATATAGATGACATAAACAGTATAATCTACATCAGATAAAATCAATTTCATTAATTTTAAATTTATAAGGAATTATATTTTCCCAATATATTTTGTGCAACATATTGTGTATGTTCTTTTTTGTGATTTTTTTATTAATAGGAGTCTCATTCTCATATGGTCTGCTATATCTACACAACCTATTGTTCTGTTGGACAATATATGTAGTATGAATTGTGTGTAGACCACATGAATCACCATCAATATAGAAGGCATTTAACACTAGTAATTAATTTAAATTTCATGACATGTACTTATACCATTACATATCTTTTAGTGATGAATTTACACGTATTATAATTATTAACAATTTCTATCCACATAACATGAAAAAAATTATAAGGCACATACATTCCATGGAATGGCATATATCATATCATATATATAGCCTTTTATACATTTTTTAGTTAATGTGATTCTAATGTTTTTCTATTTTTACCCACACTACATGTCTTCCTCAACATGTACCATCCACGAGCGATCACATGTTACACATTTTTGTAGCTAACTACATGATGTGTAATCGATGTTTGGCCACCCATATGACACTCTTAAATCCTATACATCAATATTTCCTGGGTAATGATGTGTTATGAAACATATAAATCAAGATAAATGTCCTTTAATCTAAATTAATCTAGTTCAATCTGATGGAAGTCACTACATAATGTGAAATATTGCATTATATTAGGCTACATGACATTGCATGATTTATATAGGGTGAAAATAATTTATGCTTTCATGGAATATGAACTAGCTACATTCCATGTACTTCATATATGGATGTTTTTCACATTTAAGGCTAATACATGACATATAATGATACAATTTACAAAACAATATGGTTTTCATTGATTAATTTATCATGATATGTTATAATATATGTTAATGAAAAATAACTAGATGAAAAATACTTACTTTTAGTTTTAGAAAAATCAATTTGGAGATTTTTTTTTATAATTTGAAATAAATTTAAAATAAATATTATTTTATATATAACTATGTGAAATATGTATCTTTTAAAACTAATAAAATGTATAAATAATTCGTTATTTAAAATGAATTTTTTTAAATAAATCCATGATCCCATTTAAACCTTAAAAAATGAATATATCCACATTCTGATGAAAATGACCAATATAAAAAATGGTAAAAATAAATTTATAGAACTCATTAGAGGACCATGTATTTTAAAAATACCATAATAAAGCACTATTAAGTATATTAGGGTATCTGTAAAACCATCCAATTTACATTGAAATAAAATAGGGAAGTTTCTCAATTTTGAATAGGAGAAAAGTTCGGTTTCACGTACATTAAATACTTTGGGAAAAATATAATCAAATATGAAATGAAATTTTATTGGGACATGTAACCCCCTATTAATGTCCAATAATAATTATGAAAAATAATTATAAATAATTTGAAATCCATAAATGTATTTTATTTCAAAAACTATATTTATTAGAAAATAATATTGACAGTATCACCCTTACAGTGTGAGAAATATTTTAATTTGAAACATGTTTTAACATTTCAATCGTTTGAATTGAAATAAATTTAATATTGAAAATTATATATATCTAAAAAATATAGGAATATGATAATATAAATTCCATATCTAGTATACACATCATACTAATGATATCATGGTTCTCGTAGTGAAATATGTCTCGAGAAATTAAATTCGAGGCAAGGAACCCCTTACTATTTATGGTGAATATGGTGGACATGATACAACATCATGAATTAGAAATATAAATTTTTTTATTCACATTTTTAGAAACATATTAACAACTTTCATAATTTATAATCCTCATTTATACTTATTTGATACATGTATATAGTTATTAATTACCAGTATTCATTATTGGCTATGACTATTCATGATTGTTCTAAACTAGTTTTATAAAAGATTCTTCATTATTTTTGTGCATCCAAATGTTCATCATTTATGAATTTAAAATTACTATAATTTTTTCTGTAGTGTTATTTAATATATTTCCAATGTTTCTATGGATTAATTTTTTGTCAATATATTAATATGTGTTTAGAGATTATGTTAAATTGAGAAACATTGAGATGATTGGGGGAAGTGTTTTTTCAAAGATCGAATAAACATTATAAACAAATAAAATTCCATTCAATTCATAACTACTTGAATAATGATAATTACTATATATTTTTTATGTTCTAGGATAATGTTTCTGATATAATAATTGTGTATGTAATTTACATTGTGAAAATTTTATAATGTTCAAGGTTTAAATTTTCATGTTGCATATAACGATTGGAAAAAGGTGCATGAATTATGTTGGGAGAGGATTGTACGTAAATTCCATTAGATATATGGATATAATAGAGACCACTATATAAGAAAATCAATGATGGTATATTGGAATGAGATATATGAGTTTTTTCTGAATAGAGGGATAAAACATTTTATTGGAGAAAAATGAAGATGAATCTCCACTAATCATAAAACCTAAATGTCATCTCAGCATTAGTCAAAATTATACAAACTAGAAAAATACATCTACTGTTTAATGAATGTTATCTAAATGATCATATTGAAGATTTTATGATGATGTTTTAAAGTATTAAGATATTCCCAAATTATTTGAGAGAATAAAGTTCATTCTACTAGAAAGAGAGTTCATATTAAATTAAAATTGGTCGATTGTATAAAAGAAAAATAACATATTTCTGAATCCACTATATTGGGAAACTTTTTGGTGTATAGAAATTATTGCCTTAGAAAAAATATGTTTATATAATGAAATATATGATATATTAGTATTAATATTAATATGTAATGTATATGTATGATTATATTTAAAAATAGTTTGTGATGTTATAAAATGTTATAAATTTTAGTTGTTAATTTAGAATGAATAAATCATGATGATATTTACGGATGATTTGAAGTGATCTTTGATGCTATGATTTTATTAATTTAATATAATTATTTCTATAAATTAACTCTAGGTTGCATTAAATGAAGTCAACCAATGATTCTGGTAATAAAGATTCTGGAATGTGGTGCCAATTATTATTTATATAATTTAAGGACTATGTATTACTAAAAATATAGGAGAGGTATTTTATATCAATTGTAGTTTTTATTATCAAATAGTGAAAGTAATGAATATTTTTTGATATAGAACAATGTTTGTTTCAATCCCTGATTATTATTAGTTAAATAGTAAGTGTAATTGATTGAGTACAATTGAACATAATATAATCATCCCATGGAGTAATAGAGAAAGTGCATTGAATAGTGAAAAATGGACTAAGGAGAACTAGATAGAGCATACCAAATGGAGTACCATGGGATGACTGGTTTCAATGGCGTATTTCTAGAACATTTTTTTAATGGTGAGTTTGAGTATATTATGATATTTCATAGATCATGAGTATTTTTTATGACTTGATAACACTTTAGATAGCTACTGATGATCTTAAAGAGGTTGTACATAGTAAATGGTGATCGAATTATTTGGTGAAAAAATAACATGTGAATAGGAATATCATTCTATAGTGGATAAAAAATGAGTAAGTAAGAGACTATAACTAGAAAATATAATAAATTTCTAAAATGTATTATGCATGGGGGTATAACCATTCTTAAAGGAATATAAGAATAGAATAATATTTTTGGGCATAACCAAATTTATTAGGAGATTTGATTTTATTGGGAAAACCTAGGATTTACAAGAGGAATGATTACTGTGGTTTAAAACAAGTTTTTTTATGTACCTTTTTAATAAAAATTGTTATCATTAAGTACTCCATATTACTTTTGGCATAACTAACATGGAAAGGATTAAGTCATTCTATGAAACCTTTTAAATATCAAGTATTGATCTAACCATTTATGTTCACTACATATGAGGTCAAATTGAGAAATATTATTGGGGGATAGAAAATCTACCATCATTCATAGGTTTAATTATAAGAAAAAATAATAAAAGAAATAGATTATTTATTAACCACTCCCCCTCTTAATGATATGACACTAATATTAAAACTATATAGGTACTAGATTATTGTTTTCCTATAATAGATCCAATTGTCTAATAGTGATGGTTATTATAAAATCAATGATAATTTTGGGTTCTTATATTTGATATAATAAACCATAATTGTTTTAGTAATTTGTCGTTGCACTACAGTCTATATATTTTAATAGAAATTATAGATGATTTTCTAGATGGATTCCCACCTATTAATGAGGTTGTATGATAGCTACTGATTTGTGAAATTTTTTATGTACATATAAATTGTCTAATTACATTTTTAAGGATCTCTAAAAAAATTATATAAACTAGTTGGTGTGATTCCAATAGCTATGAAAAGTGGGATAAATAGAGTATAATCTATCTAGGATTCATTAATATCTTGGAATATAATATAAAATATGGAGGGGGAAAATGTGTTGATATCCAAATTAATGATGATGTATGTAATGATGAATACATTACAAGAGTCAATTAAATTTTCACCAATATCATAGACTATCTCGAGAAGTTGGAAGATTCTTCTACAATTAATAAGATGATGAGAAACATTATAGAAAGGTTTTATTCTATGTCCTTAGACATAGAATATTGGTATGTTCTATACCTAGACAAAAATGAGAATACTATAGCAACATATGAAATGAAGATGGAAAAATCATTTAGAAGAATCCTAATAATATATAACTATTTAATCCCTGTAAAAAATAGTAGTTCTTTGGTAATAAAATAAAATAACAATCAAGTGATTAAGATGCTATGTATGTTGTAGAGTTTTTCAAAAAAATAATTATTTCACTATTCCTCTGAGATAAAAAACTGAACTTAAATTGTAAAATGATCAAAGTTTTTCAAGTGATAGAATTTAAATGATAGTGGCACGTTTATATGAATTTATCATATGAAAGATATCATGGATTTTAAGTTAATATAAGAAGATAAGAAGTCTAAAAACATAATTTTATTATTTATAAGAAAAATTTTATTTGAAAGGCTAATATTTTATTTAGAATAATAGATTAGGGTGATTCATAATCAATAAAAGAATATAATGGTCAGGCTAATATCATATTTCATGTTCAAAATGAAGATGTAAATCATTAAAAATTTTAAATATGAATAATGGAGAACAAAAATTTAATGACTATAAAAGAAAATTTGGATGTATCTCATGTAAAATTTTAATAATAAAATAAGATTAGTAAAAAGTTGTTGAAATAAGGTGAGAAAATTAATTTTGATAATTATAACAACATTAAAAAATTATATAAATAACATAATAAAATTAGAGGATAAAATTTTAACGTGGTAATGTTTGAATGGAATGTGGAAAATTCATGAAGAAATACCAAACATATAGGAAAATACAACAAGAAAGAAACAATTATTGTTGAGGAATGTATAAAAACATGTTGATGTTAGTTTAGATTAAAATGAACGTAAAAGGTCATTATGAAAATTAGCTATGAAATAAAAAGTGTATTTATATATTCAATCAATTTCCATTATAATAAAATTTAAGATAAAAAAAAGATAAGATATAAATAAAAAATAAGTGGAGGATAATGGTGAATATTCTCAAGATAATGAATTGAAGGGTCTACAGAGTTAGGATAACACGATTCTAAAATAATTTCATTGTAAATCTAAATTTACTATCAATTTTGGTTCAAAATAAAAGTATAACATATCTATAAAAATATTATTATTGAAAAATAATATTTATTAATAAATAATTATAATACTTCGTGATGATTACCCCAAGAACAAATATTAAAATTGTTTGTAGGGAAATAATATTAAACATTAGATCGTAACAACTTTCTTTTTTATCAAAGATCAATATTTACAATTATCAGTTGGTGTTGTGGATAGTTAATTGAAAATCATTCTCATTAAATTAAACTATTCCTATACTAATATATAATAATGAATCATGGGGGATCTATGACATGAATATGAGAAAAAACTAAGATATTAATATGCAGAATAAAAAAATATTCGTAATGTAAGGAATAATAATTTTCCCGGTAAAGCCTTTAAAAATCTCAAATATTTTAAGAAAGGAAAGAATATGAAGGGAGCCAAGAAAGGATCTAAATAGTACATAGTTATAGGGAAAGACTAAATATACATTTTCATTAATATGGTTGAAGCGTAAAATCATGCCAAAGAAAAATGAAATATAGAGGTTTCATATATAAGAATTATCATAATTATAAGTTATCTTCAAATGGTGGCTTGAATATTTAAATGAAATGTGATAGGAAATAGAAATATGGTAATGGTAATCAATATTCTTTCATTATCTTATTTTCCTATGAGGAAATAATGAAGAAGATCTTTTAAAATAATGGGAATTAAAATAATTCTAAAATTAAATAGAGGATGACCACAGCATCTGATGAATTAGATTATGAGAATAATACTATTACAATATCTATGAAGGATGATTATAAGGAATAAATAATAACAAATTATACATCAAGTAAGAATAAGAAAAATTATTTTAAATAGAGAGAAGATTTTTATTCTGAATGTTACAATAAAGGATGAATGTAGTTCTTATATATTCTTATCGTTATATTTTTTGTATAATCTTCTATTGAATTTTGGGAGAAAAAGTTTGGAAGAAGGATGAGTGACATATTGGTTGTACCATAAGAATAAATATACATTATGGATCATTATTATCACCATTATAAATGATTTTTTCAACCCTTTAGTGGTGAAAATCTGAAACTGAGGTGTGAGTATTAATCTATTTGTGGGTGTATCAAACTAATCATCGTGGAGGAATGATTATTAGTAAGGAAGATAAGATATAGGGGGTGTTTTTTATGTATAGATGAAATGTGTTACTATGATTGTTGAGATGGAAAAAGGATTATATTAATAGACATACTCAAATTTCCCCTGATATAAATGTGATGAAATAATATTGAAGAATGAACTACATAAGAAATGAATTATGGTCAAAATTGATAACCATAACTATACACACATCTTTTATACAACTTTCTCTCCCATATAGACATACAATTGTCTTATTAAATTCTCCTTATCTATAGATACATGTGAAAATATTATTATCTAGAATAAATTTATCATGATTCTATGTAGATTAAAGATAGGTTCAAACATAGAATATGTTACACATTTCATTTATTTTTCAATAAGGGTGAGATAAAATATTTTGGGGATGAAACAAATTATAGAGAATGAGTTAAAAAAATATATTTAATTTCAGGATGTCGTCATATGTTTGGGGATATTTACATCAACACAAAGGAGAGATTATTTTTCCGAATATAGTTTTGTATCATTTTGTATTAATATATCAATATGTTTTTAGAAAAATAAGTTACATAGAGATAAAAAGAGAATATTGAATTAATATTCTTTGAGTATTTTAGTGATACATTACCAAAAAATATTCTACTATGATATTCTTAAACTTTTCATGAATCGTGATTACAAAAATTATTAAATTTTCCATGATGATGTCTCAAAAAAATACTGTTATAAAATATTCATTTCATGAAAAATGTATAATACTCAATGTTACAAGGGTGAAGTGGTTTCTAATAATTATAATGATATTTTATACGTATATTAAAAAAATTATAGACTTTAAATGAAAACATAATGTGGAAATACATGATGGAAACCAAATATAGATAAATATAAAGGTTCACTAGAATAAGAAATAAAAAGTCACACTGAATGGATATCAATGATGTTCCACTAGATGTAATGGTTTATTGAGTTCTCCCATACCATTAATATTAATTTCCTAATAATTAGAATAAAAATTACATTAGATATAGAAATATAATACTTCATAGATAAATGTTTACAAAAGTTCAAATTAAAATAATTTATAATGAAGTTATACTTGATAAGGATATTTCCATTTTATTCAAAAGAGAGATATTGATTCTATATGATCAATGATTCCAAAAATAGTGTAATCAGATGAAGTTAAATCATACCAACAATAGATGTGTGATTCTCTAATGTAGATGGTGTATATGTTTTACTGGAAATAATCAATCAGACAGATAATTTATTATAATGAAATATTAGAAATATATTTCTTACTCTTTAAAGATCAGATGAAGGTTTTAGGATAGTAAAAATGTTTTTATAATGTTAAAAAATGGAAAATTTCTGAGGTTTTCATTGAAAATTCTTGAATCGAACTAATATTTAATGAAAATTTGAAAAGATCATTGATTCTATGATTTATGGATGTTAATATAATGATTTATTACTCTGAATATTCTTTGTATTTGATGGTTCTCAACAATTGTTTGAGTTGAGTAGAGAGAATAAATACAGATCCAACATTTTTTACATAATTTATAGAGGTATATTTCACATAAAATGTAGAAATATCATTTAGAAATATAAATTTCTCATTGTCAAAGAGTGGTAGCCCAGAAGATTTTGTGAGAGACCACATAATGCATCGTGATTTTAAAAGAGGAACATTATGTTCGATAGCATGTATGAAATAGGTCAGCAATATTAAGAGATAATATAATACCCTTAAACCTAAAAATATATTTTATTTTTAATAAATATAATATCTTTTATAAGTCTCAATGCACAAAACAATAGTCTATAATGAAATATGATGTTATGGTAAAATATTATTAATTGAATAATACCATTATATCCTAGCCTTTCAGTTAGATGTTATTAATTTGAGTAAAAAAATTATGAAAATTATATGGGTTACATATTTATAAAATAAATTACATAGTTATGTATTAATTATATATAAAATAGAAACCATTGAAATTATGTTGTTCTTCATAAGATTCTTTTTTAATGGTATTTTAGTGGAGCTTTATGAAAATGATTTAAAATGAATTTATAAAATTTTAACAAACCATAAAAGTTAAAATAAACACCGTTTCATTAATATAAGGTACAAAATTTTCATTTCTTTGTTTTTTATATTTTACAGAAAAGGTAAATATTTTCCCGAAAAATGAAAAATATTATATTTATACTAATTTTTTTTAAATTATTTATAAATTTATATTATATAAAAAATTGTCTCTAAATAATTGTTAAATTATATTAAAATTTATTTAATTTAGTTCATTTGGATAAATTTTATATTTTATTCTGATATATAGTATTTTAACCATTTGAATCATATTATTTGGAACCCCATTTTTTATCATATCTATGCTTATAGTATTAAATTATATTGTTCAACTTCTCGGAATTTATTTTCAAAAAATGGATTCAATATTTACAACCATACTAATTAATATTTATTAAAAAGATCAATATAAAATTGTACCACAATGAAGATTAATAATAGTTACAATTACATAATATAGTTAAGGTAAAACATGATTTATTAGGGGGTTAAACTTAGAAGATAAGGGTTACAAGTGACTTAAAACATGCCCAAAACACCTTTTATGGACATATTTCATCCTTATAATGAATAATGTTTGATCACTATTCATTTTGGATGTATTAATCAGGATATAAACATAAATTTAATTTAATATTTTAAAACAATTCCATTTTTGTCTTCTCTCCCACATATCAAAGGAAACTTCCACTAGTCCATTCATTTCAATTACACAACCCTTTAGTTCATCAAATACCTACAAAAATAAATTTATTACTTCGATCCCCAAAGGGGATCTCTTAAAAAGAGCTAATTTTTTTAAACATTTGTAGTTTTATTATTTGTTATTCCACATCATTCAAATCTTATTCATTATGCATAATTTAATATCACCATTATATAAAATTTAGGAATATATATATTTATGTGTTATTATGTTATTTTTAAAATATATATACATACAAAATACTATTAAATGTGAAACAAAATTGTTCATCAATTTTACGGAAGATTGCCACCTCGTGAACCAATGTGATTTACTTTCCATCACCATCATTAAATGTGATATGTAATGATTGATTAACAAAATATTTCATATTTGTGTAATTTGTATAACTATTTAATTTTAATATTTTATATAACTTCTTACTTTACATTTCGTTTGGAATAAGACAACATTACTCGTATGTATATAGTACTACCACCTCATGAAGCGATTTTATTAATTTTTCACATATTATTTACACAAAAGGTTGTAAGGTAAAATTTAATTAATATATGTCACATTTATAACCAATATATAATTATAGAAATAAAATTTTACTACTCTTTTCTTTCCATAAAATTCATTGGAAAACAATAATATCCCTCGTACATACGTGTGGAATTTCTCCTCTACATAGAGACATATGAGATGCCTTTCATTTTATTTTTTACATGGTGGGTAATAAGGATGGATTATTTAAATATAAATGATATATTAATAATAATAATAATTTATAAATTTGAATTATTATTTGTTTTCCTTTCTTTCAATATGTCATTATTAATGGAAACAACATTCATGCATACATATTATCTACCATCTCTGTGAAAAATGTAATCCATTTTCTATATATAATTTCTCAAGATTACCATAAATAAATATGTAATGACAATATTAGTAATTAATATATTTATTTTACAATAACAGATATTATGGAACCATGATCAAATTTATATAATGAAATTACTGAACCAAAAGATATATGAAAAACAAACATATTGCCAACAAAAACAGTAATTCTAACAAAGGATTGTTAATAAAAAGGTCAAAAACTACATGTATATCATATAAAGTATTAAATATAATAATATTTTTCTAAAAATAGATGTATAATAAACTTGTATTTATTTACATGGGGGATAAAATTGATAATAAGGATGTTGAACATGAGGTAAGGGATTCTCCACTAACTATAAATTTTATGAGACATATGCCATGTTCTTAACTAATTACATTATGTGGTGTGTATACCAATCCATTGATTTTTTAGATCATGAATATATATATATATTCCTGGAATTTAAATTTTATTCCTTTTTATTCCTTTCATGAGGATTTTGATTCAAAATCTACTATAGTGGTATGTTATTTATGTTTCATTACAATTTTTATAATTATTTTTTATACTTTAATTAACATTAAATAGAATTATTTACTCATTTTTTAATAAAACCATACAGTTTTATTCTACTATGGATATTCATGAATTATCAAAGTAATAGTAAATTATTCCTCTAATTGGTTCATAATATTTTTGATAAAATATATTTAACACAATCTAACATCCTTTCATTTATCTGTGGAGAATCATTTTTCATCCAAATTATTGTTCTCAATATATTTATTTCAATCTAAAAATTATTAATTAATGATATTTATAACCATGTGTCAAATTTAGCACAATTTGTTGAAGGAAATGTTCATTTAGTTTTTTAAATAAGCCCTATTTATCTTTAACCGAAAATATAAAATAAATACTTTTTAACTTATACGTTATGTACCTAATTTCCTGACATCATGAAAAATCAATGTTTTATAGATTAATTTACATGTTTTTTATGTAATTATCAATGATAATTAATTTCAAAATATTTTTTGAAATTTTAATTTTGTAAGATCAATTTCATTTTAAAAATGAGATTTTCCTCAGGAATGTTTAAATTTTTTCTATGTTTTTATATTAATGAATGACTAACCCCTCATTTTTTATTATAATCCTTGGAGAAAGAGTATTATTTATAACAAACTTATTATTTCATAGTATAGTTTATGATTATTTTTTCAAAATACAAAATTTTGATACCATTCACCAAATTACTATGTATGGTTTATGATTATATTTATTGATTAGGGAAACTATTAAAATGTAATCTAATTTTTTTTTAAATATAAATATTTATATTGATTTAATTTTACCTAACAGATATTTGGATTTCATTAGAGTTATTAGTTGATAGGTAGGGCCTCCTATAGTCAATATATGAATCAATAGGTCACATGAGACAAACTAGCTTCATTTTTGGTTGAGGCCTTACCCATTTATGTAAGATGTTTTTTGAATGAGGCCTTGACAGTATGGTTCTATAGTTAAGAGTTTTTATTTCTCTCATTGTGAGATTAGTCAATGTTTTCCCATATTATGATTTTATTTATGTTTAATATATCCATGGTTATTTTTCAAGCTCATGTGATTATTTTTATATAATTATATGAGAGTATTTTATTCCAACCGTATTATGCTCATTTAAATTATTAGATTGAATGTGTTTTATTTTTTTACCATTACTTATTGATTATTCTTACTTATTAATGATAAATTACATTTTATTCATATCCTTATTATGAATTTTAGATCACAAAATTCTTTTATTTCATTCGCTATCATGCCAATAATTTTATTGTAATTGATATATATGGTTATTCTATTAGAAATAATGATTCGCTTGAAGAAAAAGCATGTTTTTTTTGTTTTAAAGTAAATTATAAATTAATATGATTTATGAATCTAGTTTACCAAGTCTACTAAACTATTTGGTACTTCAGGATGTGATTACTTATATCATAGGACAATGAAATAATGTACCCACCGAATTTGGGTTATGAGGGTTGGGGTTTTTTCAATTGGTATTAAAGGATGTTTATGTTCAGTGTTGGGAACATAATTTTTATAAATATATGTAAGATAACATAATCATAAGATCAAAATTGATCGTAAGTATATAAGAAGATACTAATCGTCTGATGAGGAAATTATTATTTGGATTACCTATAAATATATAATTTTCTGTATAGTTTATGTGGATTTGGTTCTCAAAGATATGTACCTAGAGGTCAAAACTACTAAAAGGTGCATTTGTCTTTACTTGAGCATTACATCATATATTAAAATTTCAATTAATACACATAGGATTTCAAACTCCTTTGGATATTATTTGGATAATTTAAATTTTTTACAAGGAAATTTGGACAATTGGAAAATAATTATATCATTTGAAAAAATCCCAATGAAATAATATTAATTATTATGAGATTATGGATACATAAATATTCAATTTATGTTATGTGTCTAACTATTTTGGGGAAAATATATTATTTATAAATTTTTTTGAACTAATATAATGTGTTCCAAAATATTGAATTTGATCCTAGTGTTCTGAATGGAAACCATATCAGTTCATGTGCTCTATTTAGGGATTCCCTCCTATGAATGATAATGAGGCTAGAGCTGCATCAATAGCTAGATACGCTCAACTCATAAAAATATAAGGAAACTAAATATTATTAAATGTAATAAAGATTCATTTTTAGATCTTCATAATGATACACCATGTGTTGTAATGATGTGTTCATTGTTTATGTGTTAGCAACATCAATCATTCAATGGGATTAACAATTCATTTTTAGTTGAGTAATGGAAAACATCCATAGTGATTGTATTTATCACATCAAGATTCAATGATAGGTGGAAAGTTATCTTAGAAATTTATCATCTCATAGGGGATGAAAAGTAATGGTTTTAATTGATTCGACACACTATGTATAAATAATAACTATCAAACACACAATGGTTTCATTTTAATATACTCTTCTTGTAAATATATTTTCCTCACGAGAAATAAGTTGTTATGGTGAGTCAATTCACAAATTTTAGAGAGAAATAAAATGAAATTTTTTTCAATGTATGAATTTTACGTAACCATGTTATGAGGGAATTTTTTGTTATATGAATGTATTTTGAAGAGGGATATTAATGGTTTAGTTGATGCGATTAATAAATTTTTTTTTAATGGAAGTACTCCCAAAATAATTTTTATCAAATGATGTCATATTATCATGTTTTATAAAGGCATAAAATTTAATCTATATATCTTCTTTATTTGATGGAATTTATTATGATAATATTATTGAATACAAATAGTGGAATAATTGGATGAAGGGAATGATGGATTTTACAAATGTGATAATTATGGAATGAAACACTATTGTTCATGTTTGAAGGGAATGTGATTTTCTAACATTTGTGGAGAGAATGAACACCATGGTCATGATTCGAAGGTATGTAAATGATACGTTAATGTGAAATGTTTAAAAAATATGGATATAGAGAATTAAGTGAACAAATTTCCTATGATTCATGGAAAAATACCTCAAAATAAGATAAGAGGTCAATGAAAATATTATATTACCCATACAAAAAAATTGAATAATTAATGTGATGGTTGATCTGGATTCAAGATTTATTTTTTAAAAGTAATTGATCAATGATTTTATAATTATAAAAATAATGGAAAATTTTGTAAATATACTATAATAGTTTTTATTATTGATTTTAAAGCATATATTTAGTAGTACTTATTGACAAGAAAAGTTATTCAGTGTAACATTGATTGTTTTGAAAATAACATTATAATAGAAAAGACCCTTAATCATTGACCAATTATGACATAGTAATGATAAAGATACATTTTTTGGGTTTTATTAGTGATATATAAATTTGTTACCTATTTAATTGTTTATGACATTAATTGTAAATTTTAATGAATTGTTGGACATGTTGAATTTATTTGATAACCTGTGATTTCATTTCAGATGAAGGAAAGATTTCATTAATTTTTAGGATGATCATTGTATTAAAATATTTATTTATCTAGAATTAAGAGAAACATGTCTCGAGGATTCTAATACTATTTTTATATTTTGGAAATTTATTTACCATATTTATAATTTTTTTGGAATTTAATATAGATTGACTTATTTTGGATGAGTCTAAATGTTAATTTTGTATTAAATAGATTATGATGATAATTGGGATTGTTATTGCGGTTTTTGAGATAATTATTTTTTTTATAACCCATGTTATACATTTTTTCTTAGAATATATATAGATATACAAGGAATTGTATGTTATTATTTTATAATCTATTAAGTGTATATTTCACTTCTTTAGTAATAATAATTTATTTTGAATTTCATATAATTGAATAAAAGTTATTCGGTAATTGTTTGAAGAACAAGAAAAGGATGAAATTTTTCTTAAAAAATATAAACATATTATGTAATAATAGTTCTATGTATGCTTATAAAACAAAATTGTGCCAAAACATTAGGTCTTAGATCTTGAAGAAAAAAACAATATTGTATTACCTTCACATCGGATGAATAAAATTGTATTGAAAATAATGATTAATTAATTGTTTTGAGTTACATAAATATCTTTTGATAATTCATATTATTGTAATCAATGATTTCAATCACTATATATAACTTTTTTTATTTTATCATATATCATTATCATAACATCACAGTATTGTTCTCTAATAGGAAAAATTGTTGTGTGTTATTCTAGATTAACAACATAAATAATATTATCCATTGTCATGAGGATATTTTATATACCATTTTTTATGATGTGGGATTCCAAAAAAAAGTCTTTTTCAAATACCCAATGCATACTTTTTGAGATCATGATTTAAATTGTGATGTCATAATTTATTTAAGTGGGAAGAATGTAACACCCCAAGGATCTAAAAGAGGAACATCATGTTCAATAGTGTGTATGACATGAAATAACAAGCATAAAATAGAATATAAAACCCTAATACATTATATTTTATTTAATTTTAAATAAATTACATCTCTTTGATAGAATGTGAGGCATGTATCACCTGATTTGTACAAAACTCGGTAATCAATAAAACTGTTATTATTTAAAAATTACTTATATAACATACCCATTATGTTAGTGAGAGTTAGTATGAAACAATAAATTATAAATATTATATTTTTTACATGTATTTTAAAAAATTAATTGTTATATATTAATTATATGTAAAATAAGAACCATTTGATATTAAAATTATTTTTTATGAGAAACTATATTTTTTAAAGACTATTTAGTTGTGATTTCTATTCATAATGTAAAACTATTTATTTTACCACATTCAAAATAATTATTTGAAAATATTTTCATAATTTATAAAATACAGATATCAAAAATATATTTTGTGGAATTTTAAAAAAAAAATTAAAGAAAAATCTTGTTATGAATAATGAAAAATAATAAAATTTGTTGAAGGTTTTTTATTCATTACAATAATTTAAAATGTAAAATTATATTTTCTATTTGTTATAATATAAAATTAGATCAATTATACTATAATATAACTAATTTTGTCCATTTTAATTGATCTCTTATTTATTTATGATACAAACATCACAATCATTTAAATGTTTTTCATTGGAAACATTATTTTTTCGACGTTTCTATAGGATAAATTTTAAATTGCATTTTCCACTTATGTGAACTAAATTAGGAATAGTTTATTAACATTTATGAATCATAAATATTAATATTTTCTAATATGGTCAACATAATTTTTTCATAATGAATATTTAATATATTAAACATTACTGAAATTAGATAATGTAGAAATCAGTTTTTTGTGGTCAAAATAAGTTGTTAAGGGTTAAAAATGACGTAAAAATGTCTAAAACCCATTTAATGTCCATAATTAGACCACATATGAACTAATTAAAGTAATGAAAAATTTAGGAGTATTTCCTCATGATAGGAACGTGGGTGTCACTTTCCCTTTTCAAATATTCAATGTGTGTCCTCTCCCCCATGTATAAATGGCAAACCCTGTCCTACTATATTCACAATACCATAACCCATTGGATTATAAAAGACCTAAAAAAACACATTTCTTATTTCCCTAACCCCGTAATATATTCATTATTTTCATTATTAATCCATCATAATATGTCTGAAGGTATAAACCTAATGATGCTCTCTAAAGAATAGGTAAAATTCATAAACGTTCGAATTTGTTTTATTTCTTTTCAATACTCATTGAAATAATATTAAAATATTCTTATATAACTACACCATTATATCATCTACTAATATTTTATTTTTTCAATATTATATCCTATATCCTTCTCAACCTCCATCAAATTAGAAATGAAATCACTGATTGTGTGCATGATGAACTACAACCTCACGAACTGATGCAATTCTCTCTACATAAACAACATTAAAGGATATATGTAATGAATGAATTATTTTTTTTAATTATATGTTTGATATTTTTATAAATATGGTATTATTATGTCATATTTAACCTTTTAATTTCTATTTAGCGGGGGATACGACAACGTCTCTCATGTTTATAGTAGACTACCACCTCGTGAAACGTTATGATTAAATTTTTTCTTATAGATTACATGGAAGGTTTTATGGTTTAAATTATTTAATATATGTGTTATTTATGACCTAAAAATACTTTTTGAAATATAATATTATAACTAAATTTTCACCTTTCTATCTGTTGGAATATATTAATGTCCCTTGAGCATACATGTGGACAACCATAATCAAGTTTCATTAGCAAATAATGTTCATTTTATTACTTCATGGATGTTAATAGGAAATGATTTAATTGATATAAACAATATATATATATATATATCATAATAGTCATTATGAAAATTATAACTAATATTAATTTTTTTCTTTCCATCCTTCACGAAAAATAGTAGCAACATTCATACACACATATGACATATCCTCTCCCTCAATTATGCAATCCATTTTCTATATCTATGTTTTATAGATTTCTGTAAACATATTTTTAATCATCATGTAGTTTATTTATATAAACATTAACATTCATGGTATTGTATAATTATGATCTAATTTTCTTTAAAAATATTTTAAAACTAAAATATAAATGAAAAAATCCCATCCTTTCGCCTCTTGTAATCCATTTTTTGTTTATCAATAAATTGTGATTTGGCCGTTGACCAATGCATTACCTTTTTAAATAAATATATATATATATATATATATATATATATATTTTCTAAAAATGTGAAAGTAACCTTTTATAATCCTATACAGAATGTACGTAATTTTCCACTATCATGACAACTAAATGTTTTAATGCTTATTTTATAAGAACCCTATGTTATTTAAAGTGAAAATTATTTCCAAATAATATCTAAACTTTTGGTTTAAATTTTTAATTAAAAATGAAAAGGTTATTTCTCATATGAATGTTTTTAATTGTATTTTTATTGTATTTCTACCCATCAATGATAAATCCCTAATTTTACCTTACAATCAATTAGTAAATGATGTAATGATAGAAATAAAGTATTTTTTTAAATTTATAATGAATCAGTTTTTGGTTGAGTGAGAACCTTACAATCCATATTGTAATTCACATGAAAATGACACAAAAGCGGGCTACAGAACGAGCCCCATACAAAACAAACCCATGAAAAAAGTCACCCAAAAAGACAGAGAGGGACCACATCAATCCTCAAACATGTCACATCACTACACTTCACACACCCTCTACACTCTTCCCAACGTGGCTCAGGCATCAAAACATCATCAGAAACCACCATGCTGGAATCCACCAGAGACATGCCCTAGAACAAAAAACCACCTCTACCATATTCCAAAGACCTTCAAATTGCATCAACATACCTCTAACAGAAACCCCAACACACCCATGTCCCATCATCACACCTCAACACCACCGGCATCCACGTTAGGCCACTGATGAAAATGGGAAAACCAAATTAGTAGAGAAAACATAACAAGAACCAAATATTACACCAAAATGGGAAAAAATGAAACACGAAATCAGACAGAAAATGATTTCATCGACTCTGAAATGTCTTTAATCCTCCTCCTACAGTCGTGTAATAACGATGAATTTAGACAACGACCCTTCCAAGTTTGACCCCTATGCAACCCGTTGCTACCAACCTAACTAGAAAAGAGACAAGGTGTTATTACATGCCCTGAGTGTTCCTGAGGTCTCCCTCTATGACCTCTTAGAGACTCAGGATGATGAATACATGCCAAAAACATAAGATAGGGGAGAGAATATGGGGAAATCAGTCTAGGAAATTATGGGAGCATGATTGCAGACCTACAAACAAAATTAATTATTATTTCTATGGATAGTTCTTTTTTCATTTCACAATGATGTACAATTTTTATATCATACTCTAAATTACAATCAATGGTTTGTGATTATATTTTTTAATTATAAAAATTATTATCATTTTATATGATATCATTTATAAAATGAATTACTTTGTTGATAATGTCTCAAACATTTCAAATAAGGAATGTGTTCAGGATAGTAAGTGTTGGGTGAGGCCTGATATTTCCCCTTAAATTGATCAGTATGTCTCATGAGATATGTTCTAATTTGTTTTTGGTCGATGACTTACCAATTTATGTAATTTGTCTTGGGATGCGGTAATGATTATATTTTTATTATTTATGACACTATCCATTATTTTATTATGATATATGTAATTTAAATTCCATTTAATATTTCAATAGTTAATATCCATGGTTTTTTTTTCATACCCTTGTGATTATTTATTTACGATTATTTTATATTGTTTTATTATTACTTTATTATACAGTCGTAATTAATTAAATGTCTTGAGATTTGGTTATTTTCCATTCCATATTGAGTATTCTTATTTATTCATGATATCATGCACTATAATTATACCCTTACAGATCTTAATTTCTAATCCATTTGTTATATTTGATTCCCCAGGATTCCAGGAAGTGTGTAATGATTTATATGAATAATTATTCTAAAGAAAATAATGTTACACATGGAAATTATTATATTTTGAATAATATATTTTCAATTATAAAATATGATTCAAGAATGTATCTAGTTTACCAATTAAAATAAACTATTTGTACTATTGGAAAGCGATTCCTTATATCTTATCTCAATGTAAATAAGGTAACCACAAACTCAAGGATACTAGGGTTAATGCATTTACTGATCAAAACAAGATATTCCAACAAATATTATACCTAGTTGATGAGGTGGAGCATTAGAATAAGTTATATTATAAGGATGGACATCATATTAAGGGATACAAAACGCATGAAATCAAATTGAGCACAATAGACCAGGGTTTACTGCATACAACATAAGAAATGTAATACAGTCAATAAAACATTTGATAATGAGTATTTCTATGATTTTTTAAAAATATATTTATTATATACAGTTCTTTATAAAAACTTTAGGGTATATGAAGACCAAAAAAATATCTAGATAGTTGAGAGAGATTTTAAATAATTTTTTTGCATAAATGTTGATCCAACAATATTATGGAGAAAAATAATCCAAATATGATGATATTGATATAGAGGATCAACTTATTCAAAAGAACATATTTTATCTTGGTTGTATAGAAAATTGTTAAACAGGATTATTCATAGGGGTATAACCAATAATGAAAGAATATAGGAATAGATGGGATGCTTGTAGTATAACAGTATGTGAATGAACATATGGATGTTGGGAGGTATAATGAGGTTTGACTATAGGAATGATTACTTGGATGTAGAACATGATACAACCTATTAATTGTATTCCTAAAAGATTCTAGTTAAGAACCCATTTTCTAGGGGATAAAAACATATAATATATTAGGCCTTTGTATAGATCCTTATAATATCTTATTTCTATATCAATATTTATATTTCCTATATACTTGTTGGGAATGGGAGACATCTTTATGTGGATGTAATCTATAAAAACCATCAATGGTTGAGTTCAAAGAAGAATTCATAAAATGAGGAATTCAATAATTCACCACTCACCCTTTTAAAAATATAATTATAATTTTGTTTTTATTTTTATGATTTTATATTTCCTTTATATGAGAGGTTTTGTATATGATCATTTAAGGTAAAATCATTGATGATTACATTTTAGTTTTTTTTGAAAATGAGTGGTGATATATTTGTTAATTAGTTTAATATTAATCTGACTATTTTGGAACAAAAAACCATTATCATGTAATTTAAATCATGAATTATAATTATTTTAGTTCTCATATTCTTCCATGATATAACTTTAGATCATTGAATATGTTGTTGGCCAACCCGACTCCAAAAAAAATATACCCTAATATAATGGATGATTGTGATGTGTCAAACATGTAATGTCACAAAAAAAATAAGATTGTTTATTCTATTTAGTACTTATTGGTGTGAAATATTTGAATAAAAAAATTATAAGTGGAATATAATTTATTTAAATCAATTACATTAAATGAAGAAAAACTTTTACTCTTAGTGGGATAGTTTTATGAAGATTTATTTTATAACAAGTGTTTATTTTTCAGACCATAATTTGGATATTTATTTTTTATTAAAAAATACATATTAATTATGTATAAATTATATTAATCATTTAAAACTAATAATAAATCCCACCATGAAAGGTGTTTTTTAGAATCTGGAGTTGTAAAACCATAAGAGGGGGTTAATCATGGTATGGGATGTTATTTCATTGATGAGGATTTTGTTATCTGACATTGAAGAATACTTTGATTCCACTCTTGAACTCCTATAAATTAGAGATTAAATCATTTAGCTATACACGTGATATTATATGGTTATTCCACAATTTTACATACTAATGACCTTTGCACGGAAATTCACTTTTACACTTAATTAACTAAGAGATCATTTCTTTATTGCCACAATTTTATAGTACTATACCAGAACCTCTAGGTTCACTACAACTAATATTTAGAAAACACACTACACACCTTAAATCAGGAACTCACTACTCAATATGTTGAATTATCCTTCATGAAAGGGAGATATTAACATTCACACATATTCGAGTTTCACATTATACCAACAATTTTAATTTATTGTAAGTGTGAGAATCAAACAATAACCCCTTATATCTTTAGACATCTATATATGTTCTAGAACAAAAAAAATCTAGAGATTTGATCCAGAAAAAAAATCTATAATAGTGTCCTAGTTATTTTTAATCTCCCAATCATACAAAACATATATTTCTATTTTTTATACCAATACAATGGCTAGGATTGATCCTTATATGTTCATGATTGTTACAAGAGTCCCATATATTTTTAAGAGGAACTGTGCAACTCGAAATTGATATAATCACTAGGTGTCTAATCCCATAATTCCATATGAAATAATATATTTTTTAGTCTAAAATACCATGGATACTATATGGAAATGAATACCATGGTGCTGTATAACAGATATCACAAATACTACCCAATTAATTTTATCACTACTAATCATCAATCAACCATATAGTGTGGAAAACGAAAATAGGAGTGAAGATTTAGATTTTACCAATTGCACTTTTCTCATGAATAACACCTTCAACAAAATATACACATGATTTTAGGCATTATTCTCAGGACCATATCCCACACCAAACTAGATACACTATAGACACAACTGGAGTGGTGTAGAATCCAACAGAAAATGACTTACAAATAAATTACTTTTGATAAACTCAAAGACTCAATGTTGAAAGTAATGGATATGCAATAAACACATTATTTCGCAATGGGGATTCTATATATCCCTTCCTGTTGTGTCCATGAAATCACAAAAACATCAGTGGTAAGAAATTTTTCTTGAAAAACTCTAAATTATGGTGATCATGGATACGGCATAGAATAAAAACATTGAGTCACACATCAAACATGACTCTAAAAATATCAATGAATATAATATGTTTCTTTTGAATGAATAGAAAAATGCAAGTAGTAAGGTCCACTACCATCCTTTTTCATAGGGATTCTCTATTTCATAATCTTCTTCCACTATAATTTCACCCATGAATTGTTGAAAAATTTTCCCCATGCATTCCATCTCATGTGAAAAATCACCAACCTCCATGGTGATGATATTTTATATTATACATGTTTGTTCCCTATCATGGTTGAGAATTGTCCAATGTATGTCGGTTTTATTCTTAATGGAATCCTAGATATGAATGTCTATTTTGGGCCACAATTATCAAGGGTAAAACATATTCATTTGACTATGAAAAATTATATCTTTTGTAGATTTGTATTATAGATAATGGAGTGGCCTCTATTATAGGGAAATAATTCCTCTCATTGATTACCACAATGCAAATAAACATAGAAAACAATCCTCCTATGGGATTTACACTAACAATCTCCCACTACATATTTTCTGACAATACGTAAAAAACATTTCCTTCAACCACATTTATATAGACTAGTATAGAGTTTCTAATCCATTATTTTAATCCAATGTGAGATATGACCTTTGTAAGAAACATTAATTGATTGAATTTTTTACTTGAACACTATTGAATCATTTCAACCATAAACCCACCACCCATATATAACATAAACATACTCTTACATTGATTCGTCTATTCTACAATTATCTCCCCCAACCCATTTGGATACTTCTACCACTTTAGAAATAAGCACGAAGAGTTTAACACTCTAAAAAGTTTTAAATAATTTTTAAAAATCACAAAAACCAAGGTGATAAAACATACCATTATAATTATATAATCTATTAGGCATAGTATTTTTTAATATATCTTCAATATCATATTTTTTATACATAATAAAAAACAACAACTCCATACTCTAAATTTTCCTTTCTAAAATGTTATTTTATCTCAATTTTCTAGGTCTGTGAATGTTGGATATTAATTTTTTTTATGAAAATTTAGAAAGGGTATTTTTCACATAATTGGATTGGAATGACATACTCAAAAGCACATGTTATCATTTTATGATTTATTTATTCTAATTTTGTGCATGATTGAGTAGAATAAATGTTATCTTCCTCCATGATGCTCAATGATATGAAATATAATTTTAGGATTTTTCATGAAATATATTAACTAATAAGATGAAAAACATCAACTAACATTTATTTTTTCTCATCTACCTAACCAACACAATCGACATTAGTTAATTTTCCCAAATGTTATAATTTATTATTGAGAAAGAACAACTCATAGTATATTGTATGAGAATAAATCTATGAAATACATTCAAAAGAAGTATACGGTTCATCGTTGGATCATTATTAATGATTGTATATACAAGTATAAAATAATATATCTGGTCGAGCTCATGTCAAATAGGGAAAACATTGAATAATTTGTTTATATATGTTCACATAATCCTTTTTGACCAAATTATTTTTTAGAAATTTTAATCTTGTCTCTCCTAGAGTTTCAATGGGCCTCGAGTCTTACATACGAAATCTTCTTAAAAATTTCATGGAATATTTTTTTTTCTGGATAAATATCCAATCTAATATTTTATTTAATTTAAAAACAAGTAAAAATAAAATTTCACTAATTAAATAGATTTGAAATTCACATCTCAATTGTTTTGAAAACAACTCAAATTTCTTATCATCTATGCCTTGAAAAATTATGTTGTCAACATTGGTAAACTCTAAATATTAATTGTTATTTTTCCTCTTGATGTATAGGAGATGATCAATATGAACTCAATGAAAAATGATATT
The DNA here is from genome assembly GCA_963277665.1 of Viscum album. Lineage (NCBI taxonomy): Eukaryota > Viridiplantae > Streptophyta > Magnoliopsida > Santalales > Viscaceae > Viscum > Viscum album. The sequence goes on along the minus strand of OY728153.1, from coordinate 1,347,196,463 downwards.
ATTTATGCATTTTAATCGTCTACAAAATAATCCTCTTAGCACTTTTAGTTTCTTATATAATGTCGTCTTTAGTCAAAATACTTTTTCCTCTTTGTCGTGAATGAGATGACCTTCTGGTTTCTCAATATAAGCATTATAATCAAAGTAACCATTAAAAAAGTATGTTTTTAAATCCATTTGAATTATTTGTAACCCCTTCTTGATTACATGGAAACAAATAACTAAATAATTTCAAGAGGTGAAAGTGGTCCACTCATCTTATTGACATAAATTCCTAAAAAAATTTAATACCCTTTGTAAAAAAGTCATGATTTGTTCTAGATTTCTATTCTTTCATCATATAGATTTTATCATAACACTAATTTGGTCCTAATGACATAATATTAAATTTTTCCCAAGAACAAATTCCCTTGTATTATTTTTCTCTATTTGGCCAAGATCCTTATTCATAGCATCGATTAAAATCTCATCATTGGAAGCCTCTTTAAGAGATTTTTTCTTCAAATGATAACAGTGATACCTACGACTAAAACATTACACATTATTTTTCACCATGGTGGTCCAGTCTGCAATATTATTTTTTATAGACATTTCAAACCTTCTTGTTTTTCACTATGAACCTAATATATTTTTGTAGTTTCCCTAAAATATTAGTCCTCATTAGAGTTATCTCTATATATTATATCTCATATTTAAAACTACAATTATTCGTCTCCCTCAGATTTATAATTTTGGTCTTTTCATGGAAAATTTATTCATAAGATAGTTTCATTTCTCAATATTTAAGAACTAATAAAATATTTATTTTAATTATCGTATCATTATTCTTATTGTATTAACTATAAGATTTAATCACTGATGAGTCCCAAATTAATATTCCTTTTTCACCCTAATAATAAAAATCGCTATTATTTTCATTATGGGGAATAAATAAAAACATCAAAACATCAAAAGTATTTCTGCATAGAATTGTTTTCATATCACATATCATATGGATTATAGTCTTCATTTGGACAGGGAAAAGCTCCAATGGAGATGTAAAGTTCATCTACAATAACTTCTTTCTAATATATTAATAATAGTGACTTTTCAATCAATGTTCATCAACCCATGTTATTGAAATTATGGTTTTTTCTTTTCAGTAACCCCTTCTATTAGGGTGTTTTGGCAGCTGATAAGTGATGTTGAATATCATTAATTTTTAGATATTAATCAATTTCATGATCTATGAAATTTGTTCAATTATCATTTGAATACATATATATCTTACAAGAAGAATATTTTTAACTCTCCTCAAAATATAATGATAAAATTTTATACCACTATCGTTTGAGTGATTGAAAAAATCCATGAAATGTTAACAAAGACTTCTTTAAATAGTATAAAATACATTCTTCTATTTGTTTATTTCAATGAAATTTTCCCACAAATATCCATGAAAAAAAAGCTAAATAAATATTGAAGAAACCATATTTATTAGACTTTACAACTTCTCAATAATACTATCTTTTTGGATTGAATAAAAAATGAGAGTGTGATCATATATGAGATGAGAAATATCACAAGATCCATTTCTCCTTCCACACTTTCTAGATATGTTTAGAGAAAATAGCCAAGCCTCTCATTCTATAACATTTTATTTTAACGCAACATGTTTTGGAAGGTTGACCACCATATTAGATAGCCTAGATAAAAAATAAGCACCAATATTATAATCGAATTTAACATCCTAAGAATGGATGACATATGTTTTTTAAAATATTAAGTGTCTTCAATACATTGTGATGCATGAAACACCATGTTTCAAAAAACATGAAACTCTATTAAAATATTTTTTTTACCATGACCATGGACATAAAGTTGTTATGTTGGTGGGTATAGAGAGAACTAACAAACATAATAAAATTAAATTATTTAGACATGTATAAAATAAATTCAATGGTTATAAAAAAATTAGAAATAAAATAATAACCATTTGGAGGAAAAAAATGTTTTCTAAAGAACTATATTTTTTGAAAAGAATGTTTAGTCTCTCTTTTTATCATAATTTAAAATAAATTTTTACTACTTTTATAAAATTAATTTTAAATAATTATTATAATTTTTGAAATAATAATATTGATATTAATGTGTGTGGAATTGTTTGGATATTTTGTAAAATTATAATTAATTAGTGAGTAATGAAAAAATGTTGATTTTTATAAAAATATCTTTTATTTCTAATAAATTAACTAATATAAAATTCTTAGTATTACATTTATTTTTAAAAAATTAATAAAAGTATTTTTTAGACATAAAAAATTTAATTAATTACAATTATAACATATTCGTAGCATATTTTAGTATAATGTTGTTTTTTATTAAAAACACATTATACTTAAAACAGTTTTAAAGTGCATAATATATATTCATTTCAATCAATTATAATATACAGTAATGATGAATAATATAAATAATATGTATAAGTAATATATACAAAATTAGTATTTAAATTCTTTTAATAATTATTTCTTGTTATATAGTTATTATAAAATCATATTTTCTATAAAAAATACAATTCGTGAAAACCCATTTTTTCAACAAGCCCTCATATTTAATATTATATTAGATTATACTACTTATTTGAGTTAAATTTCAAATAATACTTTAAATATTTTTAATCCTCATAATTTATATTATCAAATAAATGTAAATTAATATTTTCGTAAAAAATAATATTCAAAATTGTAAAAAATGATTTTTTATGGTAAATGTAAAATTGCATTATCATGGGTTCAACTAAAACGATAAAGGTAAAAAATTACACAAACATATGTAATTACTATATTATAGACATATTACAAATTCATATCTTATAATTTTCTAAAATATAGTTCTTTGGAGACATTAGGATTGATAAAATTTTGGGTGGAATTCATCGTTGTTTAAATTTCTAAGTGTGTCCATTCTACAACATAATAAAGGACATAACCTCTCCACTCCTTTCCATACATTAAAAAAATATTTAGGAAAATAAATTCTGAAATAACTTTATTACTACCCTATCCTAATTTTAGATAAATTTTTTGTTATAAATAAAACCTATAACTGATTTTGTGGAAACCCGAAACAAGTTGTCTGAAGGAGAGGTAACATCCTTGATCGATCATTTTATATTATTTATTCTTCCACCACCATAAAATCTTAATAAACCATGATGATTTAATAAAATCAGTATCTACCATATAGTAATATTTTTTTATATTAATTTCATGACCTTAGACCATCTCCTCTTCCATGATACGGGGAAAAATTATTGATTGTTTGTATATCTAACTACCACCTCATGAACAGACAAAATTAGTTTTCCATCAAAGATTTTCCTAGATGGATATAATGATGTATAAAAATATGATAATTTATATTTATGATAAATTTATAATTTTTTAATTAAAATATCACACATTACATTTTAATTTCTATTTTTTAGTAATTGTTATAACGTTGCTCAGGTGTATAAAGGACTACTGCCTCACGAAGTGATGTGACTGATTTTTAACATAAATAATTTATGGATAATATAATGTTTTAATTTATGGTTTATAATGGATATTAATAAAATATTAATTATTATGGGGAGAAACCAAATTATATAATTTATTACAATACCATCCATTGAATTAATCATAATGTCGTTTTTGTGTATGGTGGACTGCTGACATGTGAATCGATGTGATACATTTTTCACTGACAAATTACAAGGATATTAATAAAGGATAAATTTAATGATTATATGTCATATATATGACACTATATTGATTTTAGAAAATTATTATACAATACATTTTCATACCCTTACAACCGTTAGGGAAATGATAACGTTGAAAATGTATACTTATGACCTATCATCTCAATGAAGTGAGGCAACTCATTCCCCATGTTAAAATTTACATAATGATAAGAAAACATTATCTAATCAATAATCATATATCTTTAACTTTAATATCATTATATAGATTCTATGAATATATCATATGTTCGATATATTGAATGTTCATAATAAAACTTGCATTAGAAAATAAGGCATTTAACACTCACAAAATAGTGACAACGAAATATTTTTTACAGATTTTTGATAATATTTTATAAAATTTATAAATATGATATTACAGAAATGAAAAAGATTTTGTCATAATTTAATAACATATTTAATATCAATATACAGGAGGTTAAATATATCTAATCTAAATAGAAGCACGAGGTAAGGGATTTTTAACTTCGAAAATGTACATTTTATTATACGAAAGGAAAAGAGAGACAGAGCAGACATAAAAGGTATAGGTGGTTGAAAAAAGAAGAGCCTAAGGATGCCTAACTATGTGTAGACCAACGGTGTATCCCATGATTAAATTGACCCACTATAGATGTAGGCTTTGGGAATTATTTAAGCTGGTAGGATCAAGACTGGGGACATTAAGAAAATCTGGGTGGTCTTCACCTCATTTATCTTCCCTCTAAGAGTAAACCAATCTATTGATGTTCAGAAAGACCATGCACTATATGATGATGTTGTAAATTGACAACGGGATGGAACCTTTGTTGAAAAGGGTGTTGTAGAAAAGCATGGATTTAGTTTCATCCCCCGATAAAAAGAGATTTTTTTAAGGAAGAAGTTGATCTTGGAGTAGTTCGTTTGCATTGGTCTGAAGATAACAATCGTGACTAAGGAAGATATACTAAGGTAGGAATACCGAAAAAATAGGATAGTGAATGACCACTACCTTATGAGGGACCCATATGTGGCAGGATCTATTTGTATTTAGTTTGAGTATTGTGGAAGGGAGATTCTTGTGGACCTAGTGGATGATGGAGATGTTAATACCAGAATGAGAATTTGGAGCATCGAAGGAATGCCTTCCGAGGGCGGGGGAAACACTCTAATTGGATATTAGGTTGATCATTTCGAGGATGATGTTCTTTGTATGGAAAATAATGGACCTACCAGAAGCATGGACTTTGTCATGAACTTCCCTATTTCTAGCCTTCAATAGGCACCAGCAATCTGTGTGATGAACCAAAACATTGACCATCCACTTTGGACCCCTTTTTCCCACACCATGGAACCACCATTCCATGAACAAAAAACAAGACATATTCTGACCACGAAGAGAAGTGAATTTAGCAAAATGATTCCAAACTGAACTCACCCATTCACCCTCTAGAACAGATTTACCCCAATCTCCTCCATGTGACTATTGCTGTATAAACATCTTGAAGACAGAGGGAATCCACAGCTTTTGATATTATATTATTTTGGTATTATCTTTTTATAAATCATCCAAGAGAGGAAGTGCTACTTCAATGGGATGCCTCAAGGCCAGGGAGTCTCATTCAAACTATCCATTTTCTCATGCAAATACAATGGTTATTATGTGTATATCAGTGATTAAATTATTCCATTATTATGTTTGAAATTACCAATTATTTCATTATGGTTGTATTTAAAGATTAATTTTTGTGTGTTTACATTTTTAGACATATTAACTTCATTGATTAACTATATCTTAAATTATATGTACATTATAAGTGTTTCCTCTCATAATATCTATCTTCACGAATGATGTTATTTTTTGTAACTAATTTATTTTAAATAGTGTGTAAACCACCCATTTAATTAATTTATAATCAATTCATACTATTTTTGGATATTTTATGTTAAATTCATCATTCATAATTTAGGGTATGTTATGATTCAAATGTTTCTAATGTAGTAATGGTTTTCATTTCAGTGTATTTTTAATTAGGTTTTTTATAATTGAATTTCAATTAGTTGATATTATTTGACTATTACCTAGTGAAACACTTAAATTTTATTCTTCTTTGTTTACTCATGACTTTCCCATATAAAATTAATATTTCCCTCTCTTTTTTATTTATAATGATTAGTAATTTCTTCTAATAAAGTTGCCATACTTTCTCTTTTCAGTAAAAAAATTATTTCTTCCATATCCACATTTTCTAAATGTGTTTTCAAAAATTATTTTGATATTATATTATGATTTTTAAATTTGATTTTTAACAATTCTTGACTTTATTAAAAAAATTATTAAAATGAATACTCATCTCATATTTTGAAGAAGTTACTGTTAAAATTTATCAACAAATGGAAATGAAATCTTAATGATAATTTGTTTTTAAAGAACAATAATTTCATCCATCATGAAAATTATTTTTCAAGATTTATCTATTATATGTTCTCATATATATTTTCAATGAAAATTATTTCCATAATTAATATTGAATTATAATTTTTAAAAATAAATTTCAATGTGGAATGATCATTTTCTACAAGAATGTTTTAATCGTCTTAAATTTATTTCTATTTTTAAATGTTATCAATCATTAATGTTATCGAATGCATATAAATTATATATTTTTTTCAAAAAAATATATACCTTCCTTTTTCTCCCTTAATCTAATAGCTTGATACATTCCTTATGACTATCCCTCAAATTCATTATTTATGTAATATTTATTGATTGTTTTATTAGACAAAAATAGTAAACCCATTTCTTTGCAAGGGTAATTATTATGTTTATTACTCAGGGATGATATCATTTACAGAATGAAAAATAATATATATGAAATGAATGTTAGGGGGCCTAGAATTATATAACCCTCAAATGCATTTTATAATGTTTTAGTCCCATGAGACATCATATAAGAGATGAGGGAGCGAAACTATTCCATTATTGTACTCTAACCATATGTGATATTTTCTTGAAATATAGAAATTACTTATGATTATTTCATGGACTTTGTTTTTTCCATAGTTCTTTCTGATTTTAAAATATTATGTTACATTTTTAATTATTATATGTTTCCATGAAATAACCCATGATCCTTGTCTGTTTTTAATACATTTCATATTTATGACTCATATTTTATGCTTAAAAATCATGTTTATTCCCGTAATGAGATTTATATATCCCACATTTCTTAAATCTATTACCAAGGGATTTTATGTTGTTTTAGGATATCCCTATTGAAATGAAATTAAAATAAGGATTCAATTTTTTTTGTTTCCATTTATGTTTTATTATCCTTGAATTCCTATGATTATAGTAGTTTACGATCAATGTGTTGTAATTTATGGATATTTAAGTTTAACAACATATGAAAAATAAGCAAAAACTTTTAGGGTCACATTGATCTGTATATGATTGTCACTGAGTGAATTAAAATCGGCATTGCTACAAACCTGGATTTGACACACCTGGGGTATTTGTATTAAAAATTCACATTCTCCTTACAAATCATCATGAAGGACATGAATAAATGATAATAATGGATAACCTAGGGTAAACTAAATTATTTTGGGTTTATAAGACTAAGGCTGATCACAATTTTTTTTGCAGAAATACCCAATTTTTTATATTTTATGGATTTATAAGATGTTTATGTGTATTTTGGGAGATATTTGTGAAATATTACAGAAGGGATTATTATGGGTTTAAAAAAAAATATTATTTAGGGAATAATTCCTTAAATTAAATATACATAACTTTATGTTATTGGAATCCTTAAAGGTTTCATCCTATCATTTTTGTTATGATAATAATAAATTGATATTATTTGATTTTTTCGAAATATTAAATTGTATAGAAGAACATATTGGTTATAAAAAAAATTATTATTAATGTTACTGTTAAGATGTTCATCATATTTTTGGGGAATGTATTATTTTTATGATATAAATTAATTTATATATATATAAATTAGGTTTAACATAAAGGATTATTTTTTATTATAAATATTATGTTTCTAGATATGTAATTTGGAGGATATGAGATAACCATTTAGTTTAAAAAATTCTTTGATGTTGAATTTATTGAGGTTATTCGGGAAAACATGTTATTTATCTAATTAATGATCTCTGTTAAACCACTAGATTAATTTCTAAATTTTGAAAATTAATGTACTATTTTATAATATTATATTTATTTTTTATGACCATTTTTTTTTAATGTAAAAATAGAAGGGTAATATCTTGATTTCTTTTCGTAGATTCTAGTGATCCATTAGATGTTAATTATATTTATTTCATTATATAAAAATTAACATGAATAAAAATTGATTATAGTAATAGATGATATTATGGAAAACAAGATTAAATGATGAAATTGAGCACTTTATAAAATTATATTTCATTATGGTCTTAATAAGTAGGTTAATAATATCAATCTACATCAAGAAACATATCTTAAAATAAAAATGTTATTTATTCACATTTAATATATGGTCCCTTCTACCATAAAAAAGTGTAAAATATTATTACATAAATCTATTTGCTTCTAAAACCCATATTTTTATTTCAAATAAATTTCTAATATGATGAATTCTAGTTAAGTGATGACCATCATACTTCTCTTTCCATATTATTATGTAGAAGATTTATGTGCCTTTATTATGATGTGAGATTTAAACAAATTAATTTCCAAATATAGACCCCTTGATTATTAAAAAGATGTCCTAATTGATAGAATAATATTTAATTATGGAATTTCAATATTACACCGCAATAATACATTATATATTAATATTTAATAATATTTTATTTTTTTGATAGCCCACATTACACGCAATATATAATTTAAATGAAATGTGATATAATATTAAAATATTATTATTTATACATGACAGATAAAACCTAGAACATTAATTGGTGGGTATGAATACTATTAGAAATTTAGTAAATAAATATATATGACCAAATTAATATAAATATATTAAAAAATCATAATAATTAAGAACACAACTGTAATTCAGATATTTTCTCCTACAAAAAATATATTTTCATCAAAAAATTATTTTTATGGGGTGTTTAGAGAATATAATATAATTTGTTTTTACATTTTAGAATTTTTCATTAAGAATATACATAATATATTTATAATCAACATACCTAAATAAAAATTGCTTAAAATTTTGCTATTTTTTGGATGATTTTACTATTTCACTTAACGGTGAAAAATGAATATTTTTATAAAATTTTCATTTTGTTTTAAAATATTTATTAATATAAATTCCATAATATTTGAATAAATTAATTTGAAAAAAAAAATTATTTAGTTATATAAAATACAATTAATTCATTCTAATAATCATTATAGTTGATTTTATTATCTTTTTATTCTTAGGCTTAAATAACATTATTCTGAAAACTACTTTAAAGTGCATAATGTTTCCCTATTTTAATTATATAAAATAACACCTAATGATGAATTATTTAAATTTTATTTATTTATAATATATATATAAATGTTAATTTATATTGTTTTAAATATTATTACATGTCATATTGTTAATATTAGATTATCTCGTCCTTTTGATAATGCATTTTTCAAAGAAAAAAAAATATTTTCTTGGACATATTTGAGGGTTTAATTTTAAATTATATTACGACAATTATATAATTATAAATAAAAAACCAATTCTATGTTTGGAATAATAATAATTTATAAAATTGTATATGGTCAAAATAATTTTTGACCATAATTTATAGAGAAAACTGTAAAACATATTTACCATTATAATGTTAAAAATGGATATATTAGGGGTTAAACTAAAACATATATGGCTTAAAATGACCAATATCATATAAAAATACTATTTTATGGTAATGTGAATTGATTTTTGATTATAAAATTCTAAAATGGTCCATTTTCTTCCTTTATGGATGTAAAATATATCGTTGTACTTCTTTATTTTTGAAATAATCAATGTGTGTCTTCTACCCCACATATTTATGGATACCACCTATCTTATCCTATTTACACAGAATAAGACATTGGATAGTACATATTATACATAAATAAAATCTTTAAATTCATCACATAATCCTAGATACATGATATTGATTACAAAAACATTCTAGAAATGATTTTAATGAAAATAAAATTAAGATTTATGAAGAAGAGGTGATGTTTTGGACCAAGTATTTCATCATCATTTGTCTTCTTCCTAAAAGAAAATACCAATTAACATGGATGATACAAAAACCTAATTATATTATATATACTAATTTTTATATTAATGTCTTTACCCAAATCCTTATCCACCTCTCTCAAAATGGAAACGAAGCCCTTGATCCTATGTTTGGTGGAAAACTGCCCCGCGAATCGGTGTGATTCGATGTCATGACCCATCCCATGGGGCACATGTTGTAACTACCACAAGACCTCCTTCCATAGGCCAGGGGCTGGAGACTAGCTCTAATGGAAGAAATCCCTATAATTGGGAAAAAATATTCATTATAAAACATAAACACATTCAACCAAAGTCTAAGCATAAACAAACACTAAGTAAAACTGGAAAACAAAAGTAGTGCAGAAAGTAAGGGGCCGAAAATACAACCCCAAATGAAAAGTACAAGGTAAAAGAAAATACAACTGGAAGGTGATAAGCAGCTCCTGGATCGTCCACCATGGATCCTACCTGAAGGGTAGGTATAGATAGTGCAACTCCTAGATCGTCCACCACTGATCCTACCTGAAGGGTAGGTACATATAGCCTCCTCAGCGACCTCGTCCATCAACCTCCTCTGGGTACCGACTCATCCTGAGGTCCACCTCTAGGTACCAACTCATCATGAGGTCCACCTCTAGGTGTCATCCAGTCCTCGTACAGTCGGCCGCCGTCAGTGTTGTCTGTCGTCTGCATCAAACACAACGTGGTGCGGGCATAGCCCGTTCAGGGGTGGGTATAATGATACTCAGTAGAGACCCCGAGACCCTCAAGGTCTCACTAAATCCAACAAGGATAACCACAAATAAGGATCTCAATAGATAACCCGTACATAGGTATATTCCCATAAATATAAATAAGTTATCAATTAACCCCTCTCAATCATGAGGAAAACACAAAGGTCATTGACTCAGCTCAAACCAGGATATACTTTAATGATGACAAAAACTCAGATTCAGGAGGACTCCTCCTCTGTCAAGTGCAGTAGTCTTGTCATGACTCTGAGGTGCTGCTCACTATCCTTACACTACTGAGATACACCTCCTGTCGAGTACCGCGGGTCTGCTGCCAAATACTGGGGGCTCCGTCCGCTGTGGTTCTGCAGCAAAATATCGGGCGCTCCCCCTCATAGCCATCAGAGGTACTCCTTCTGTCTAGTACCGTGGGTTTTCTTCCAACTACCATGCGCTTCATCCACCATGGGTCTGTCGCCAAATACCGGGCACTCCATCCATTGGGTTAATCTAATCACTCCTTGTCGAATCGGTCAAGCAGTCATCAGGTCCATTGCTACTAGGTCTCCGCACTCTATATGCTCATCTCTAGGAGGATCTCCTCCATGATCTACTGCTCTTTACTTCCATTTGTAACGAAGTCTCATGTAGAAGTAACACAAAGGACCACCTCATCATAGGGGCCTCAAAGCAATAGACATCGCGTCAATCGGACGCAGGGTCTGTGAGTTTTAGCTTTTCCGTTCTAGGGTTCCAGTTGGTTTTTAAGCGAAAACCAACCAGAAAATACACTAATATCATCCAAATCCCATGTAGAGTATGCCAAAGGAACTGTCTCATCAAGAGGAATCCATCGTGACAGACGGCGCATCAAATGGACACTCGGTCTAAGAGATATTGTCTTTTTCGTTCCGGGGGCCCGGTTTTAAATATGCTCTTTCCAAACCCGGCCATTTACCAAAGTTGCCCATAACTCACTAAGAGTATCGAAAAAGGACTGCCTCATCGAAAGGGTCCTTGTGTTGTAGACGAAGAATCGATCAGACGCACAGTCTTTACATAAATCACGTTTATGGGAATAATGGCCCCGACCCGTTTAGTCTAGTGGGCCGACGATTCGGGATAACCAAGTATGACGGGTCCGACCTGGCAGGGGTGTTAGACCGGTCTGAAAGAAAAACACAGATCATCCCAAAAGACGCGGATAGGCCCGATGTGGCGCGACCCTGCTCGACGAAGCTCGGCAGGCTCATCCTACTGGCCGAGTGGCATGGCCCGAAGGTCGAGCGGTCCAAGGGGGCGCGGCCCCCCTGGCTGTCCAAAACGGCGGCGCCAAGCGGTACCGCCCTTCCCAAACCAACCGGATAGGCCAACCGGCCTTCTGACGCAAGCGGCCCGCACAGTGGCCTGCATCTCTTCCGGCGTGTCTCCCTCCTGGCACCGCGGATCTGCTCTGCCAGGTTGGTCGATGGGCTGAACGGTTTTCCAGCGCACCGCACTCCTGGCACCGTGGCTCCCCTTCGCCCGGTCGGCCGGTTATTTCGCCGAAGTGGCCCGTGAGGAAGGCCGCAGTTTCTTCTGCACAGCCGGAAAGATGGCTTCGGCTTGCTCCACAGCATTCTCGGCAAGGCGTGACGACACCATGCTTCATCCTCCTTCGGTTTCCGATTCCATAAAAGATAATAAACAAAATCAAATAGAGGGTCATCCGGCCGTGTTCATTCAGCCCATTCCCTCCGCGTAAAGTGATAGTAATAGGTCGAAAAAACAAGATGTTCAATGACAAACGAGGTTCAATTTTAATCTATTACAATTGAACATTATCCCCTACCTCAATAATTGACGTCGCACGTCAGGCGTTGCGGAACACGGCGTCGTAGGGAAAGAATTTGTAGGCAATGTTGGATTGAGTCCGAGGTGGATGCGGCATCACCTAACTTGTCATGGATAAGATAATGTTTGGAACGTCATCATTCTTCGTGGAACCGGAGGTCTTCGTTGAAGAAGGCGTCATTCTTCGTCGGAGGGTTGGTGTTTTTTCCAAAAAGTCAAGAGCTCCTAGACAACAAATGCCTCCCCCAAATATCAAATAATAAGCTACCTTATTATTTTATTTAACACAATCCAATTCAAATTAAAACATTCAAAAAAACTCATTAATTAAATGTATTCACAATTAATTAAAGATAGGGAGAGGAGGTGGAAGATCTCATAAATGTTGGGATAGTTGTCAACATTAAACAAGGCTGTTTAATGTGTGGGGTTAAGGGTGTTATTTGGGGAGATTAAAGAGGTTTAAGTGAGATGAAACGATGGGGCTCCTGTGGGCCCCACTTCTAATTTATCCACACATGGGAGGTTGGGTGGTTTTGGGCCCCAACAACAACTTCCCATGGGAGGGTTTAACATCCAAAGTTATAAATAAAATTCTTCTAACAACTTTATTTATTTTAAACTAATTACCCAAATAATAATTCTCAATCCTCTTAAAACTCAACTACGGTATCAGTCCCCATAAGCAATTACCGGAGCTGAGAGTTCATCAGTGCCGTCGAATTTAAATTCTGAGCACCGATTCAAGTGACAGAAAAAACATGCTCGTTCTTTTACTTAACGTACCTTAGCTAAACTTCAGAAATTGATTCCAGGAACACCGGGCCTCAGAATCAAGTTCTGTCAGAAGTCACAGACTCAAAAAATTCCAAATTATTTTATGAAAAAAATTTCATTGAAATTTCCAGGTCTTTACAATACTCCATCCTCAGGGCTTTACGTCCCCATAAAGCTACAATATAAACTAGTAAAACAAATGGGGTATTGTGCACGTATCTGATCCTCTCTCTCCCATGTGATCTCCTGGAGGTTCCCGTGATGCCAAAAAATGTGCACAGAGGAATAGAACATCCACATAGGATCCTCTCATGTCGATCCTCAATCTCCACCAAGACCTCTATGAATGTAGAACTGTCATCGATGTCCAGCTCTTCATGATCATTGATTTGTGATGGGTCGTGCACGTATCTACTCAGCTGAGATACGTGGAAGACGTCCTACACCTAGTGCAACTAAGGTAGAAGGGCCATGTGGTAAGACACCTCGAAAACTCTACTGAGGACCTAGAAATGTCAGATTAAAAATGAAGATAACTTGAAACCTCGAACAAATCTCTGTAGACCATATTGTGGTGAGACTCGTAAGAAGACGTGATCTTCATCCTTGAACTCCATGGGTCTTTGTATCCTATTAGCATAGGACTTATGTGTGCTCTGTGCAGTCTTCATCCACTCCTGGATAGTCTTATCCTTCTCCAACATAGCCTCAAAATTTGTGTACTAGTCAACCTCTACCTCAGCTCCTGAAAAGATCTGTTGGCATCTCTCTGAACACACGACGAGTTTCCTCTTCATCGCCAATGCTAAAAGTGGTGAAACATCTCTGGAGAAGTCTGGCTCAAATCTATGTCTGGTCGTCTCATGAGTGATCAACTGCACCCACTTATACATGATTCCATCTTGTGCTGCCTGTGGTTTCCTTTTTTCCGACAAAGGAAAACCCATACCAATGTTGTAGGTAAACCAGAACCTTTTTCCCTAATACATTCAATCTGTGTATGAACTGTGGTTCCCCAGTCCATACCCAAACTAATGTTGTAAGGCCTCGATGCTACCACCAAGAGGATCAAACCGAAACTCTATCCTCAAGGGTTAGATAACACCGTCGGCGTAAGTGTGATTATCGAGTATCCTCCCAATGGTATCTCTAGATGTGAGGGTCAAGCCAATGGCTTAACTGGAAATTCTAGGTCTCGCACAAGATTCGGGGAAGTAATGAATGATTTGTATCATTCTATGTTGTTATGGTATCTAGTAGTAGTCACATAACATACCTCTAATCATTCCTAGAACTATGGGTCACACTCCTTGACCACAAGTAGCTACACTCTTCCCCTCCCCTCCTGCTCCCTGAGCCTGGAGGGTACTACAAAGGAGGGTGGTTTTAACAAGTTGAAATGTACACCACCACATTTTGCCCTCCAAGCTCTACTTCCATGTCTACTGCTCTGCAAATTCATCTATCCTTGACAATTCCTCTTCTTAAAACAGTTACACGCCCATGTCCCTGAGATAGGAATCAGTTCCCTGCTTTCCCACTGTAAACATTCACTAGTTGTATCCATTCAGCCAAATAACATTCAACCACAAAGTTCTCTCTGGCACCCTAGCATAAGCCGGAATGCATAGAAGAGAATGTGTTGGCTCGGATATCCTTAACCACACCTCACTCAAAGGTTCGAGCTCTAAAGAACTGATCACATCAAATTCATCGAGTACCCGGAATGATTGGTATTCCTCGATGAATACTCAGCTACCGACACGTCGTCCTATCGAAGGAGTATAAGCTCTTCAAAACTCTCAGCCACCTCCTCAAGCCAGCCCTCAGTTGCCTGTGAATCGGTCTCACCTCGAAACCTGATGTGTACCTGATACTGAAACATGTTTATGGAACTATTTTTACATGTGTCATATACCGGTACTACTGGTTGAGACTGTTGACCAATACGAAGTAATATAGCTGGCACACTATCTGAAGTTTATATCTCAGGAATCAGTCTATGTACCGAAGCCTCATCACTATGTGGACCAACCTCATGGACACTCACTAGGAAACACCAGTTGCTAAGATTTCCATCTACACTACTTGTGTCTAACCTAGGTGTAGAACTCTAGAAATCGCCTCCAGCTAGTCCACCACTGCCTGTGAATCTGCCTCTCCTCGTAACCTCGGAGGCCTCTACTGCTTGAACTAGTGCCACGCGCTCTGTTAGTGTGCACCGTCCATTAGTACGACTGGTGGTATCTTCTTCCAAATGAGTGATGGTGCTGCTGGTACACTACCTGAAGGTACCAACATAGCAAGAGGGACCCGCACCAGATCCTCATCGCTCGGTAGACCGTCATCGGGTACTCTCTCGGAACTCCAACTGACTGTCTATGTGGAGGCCTCCTGAACAGATGTCACACGGTCAAACGATTTAAAACTAGTGAGCTGACCTTGTTGAGCTGACTTAGAGAAACTTTTGAAAACACACACACAATCAGTGATTTCATGCACAGAGTTGGAAATCAGAATTCAGGGTCCCAATGTATGGATACGTCAGCCACCGCAACAACAATGTACTCCCTAAACTGAAAACCACACTCAGTAATCATAACAATTTTTCTTCACAGAATGAAAATTTATGAGAACTAAGATCTGCGGTAGAACCTCCCTCTGATACCGATTTGTCACGACCTATCTCATAGGGCACGTGTCGTCACTAACCCATCCCCACCTTCCATATACCAGGGGCTGGTGACTAGCACCAAAGGCGTAGATCCCTATAACTGGGAAAGAATTGTCTTTATAAAACATAAACATATTCATCCAGAGTACAATCGAAAGAAAACACTATGTAAACCTTAAAATAAGTAGTGTTGAATGTAAGGGGCCACAAATACAATCCCTGCTGAAAAGTACAAGGTAAAATACAATACAGCTAAAAGGTGACAAGCACCTCCTGAATCGTCCACCACGGATCCTACCTAAAGGGTAGGTACAGATAGCGCATCTCCTAGATCATCCACCACAGATCCTACCTGATGTGTTGGAACAGATAGCCTCCTCAGCGCACTTGTTTGTTAACCTCATCTGGGAACAGACTCATCAGGAGGTCCACCTCCAAGTATCGATTAGTCGTGAGTTCCACCTCTAGGTGTTGTCTAGTCCTCGTATAGTCGGCCTCTATCAGCGTCGTCTGCCATCCGCATCCAACACAACGTGGTGCGGGAAAATCCCATGCAGGGGTGAGTATAACGATACTCAGTAGGGACACTGAGACCCTCAAGGTCTCACTAAATCCAATAAGGATAACCACAATTAAGGACTTCAACATAAAACCCTTACTTATGTATATGCCCATACATATACCTAATTTATCAATTAACCCGTCTCAACCATGATGAAAACACAAAAGGTAATTGACTCAGCTCAAACCAGGAATTAGTTTCAAGATGATGAAAACACAGAAGTTGTATAAATCTTCCTCTGTCGAGCGAAGTAGTCATTTCACGACTCTGAGGTGCTTCTCACTATCCTTAGACTACTAAGGTACTCCTCATGTCGAGTACTGCGAGTCTGCTACCAAATATCGGGTGCTCCGTCCATTGTGGGTCTGTCGCCAAATACCGAGCACTCCCCCTAATACCCGTCAGAGGTACACCTATTATTGAGTACTGAGGGTCTGCTGCTAACTACCAGGTACTCCGTCTATCGTGGGTCTGCCACCAAATACGAGGAACTCCATCCACTGGGCTAATCGAATCACTATGAGTCAAATAAGTCAAGCGATCGTCAGGTCTATAACTACTAGGTATCCGCACTCCATATGCTCATATCCAGGAGGTTCCGCTCCACGATCTACTGGTCATTACTTACAACTGTCCTGAAACTCACATATAAGTAACTCAAAGGACCTACTTGTCAAAGGGGTCTCAACGCAACAGACTACACGTCAATCGGACGCCCTGTCTGTGAGTTATTAGCTTTTCCATTCTAGGGGCCCGGTTGGTTTTTAAGATAACACCAACCAGAACACACTCCAATATCATCTGAATCCCACATAGAGTATTCCAAAGGAACCGTCTCATCATGAGGAATCCAATGTGATAGATGGCGCGTCATATGGATTCCCAGTTTGAGAAATATTGGATTTTTTGTTTTTGGGGCCCGGTTGGAGGTATGATCGTTCCAAACACGGCCATTTACCAAAGTTGCCCCAAACTCACATATATTATCGCAAAAGGACAACCTCATAGAAAGGGTCCTTATTCCAAAGACAGCGCGTTGATCGAACACGCAGTCTTTACGTAATTCATATTTAAGTGAATAAAGGGCCTGACACGTTTATTATAGTGGGAAGATGGTTCGGGATAACCCAGTTGGACGTGTCCGACACGGTAGGAGTGTCCGACTGGACAGAAGGAAAAAAATCATAGCCCGAAGGACGTGTTATGGCCCGAAGGGGCACCGCCCGGCTGGCACGACTGACAGGCTGAGCGGTCTGAGGGGGAGCCCCCCCAGGCTATCCGAACCGGCGGCACCACCCTTCCCAAACCGGCCGACTAGGGCGGACGGCCTTCTAGCGCAAGAGGTCTGCATGGTGGGACGCGACTCTTTCAGCACAACACCCTCCTGGCATTGTGAATCTGCTCCACTCGGTCGGTCGACGGGCCAGCTGGTTCTTCCTCTGAAGCAGACCGTGAAGCAGGCCGCAGTTTCTTCTTCACAACCGGCGCGACAGCGCTGGCTTCCTCCACCGCATTCCCGGCATGGTGCGAGAGCGTTGTGCTTCCTCCACCTTCGGTTTCCAATTCCAAAAAAAGTAATAAACAAGATCAAACAGAGGGTCTTTGGACTATGTTCGTTCGTCCCACACCCTCCGCGTAAAGCGATAGTAATAGTTCCGACAAACAAGATGTTCAATGACAAACGAGGCACTATTTTAATCCATTAAAATTGAATTTAATACCTTACCTCGTTAATTAGCGTTGCACGTTGGGTGTCGCGGAAGAAGGAGTCGCGGGGAAGGAATTAGTAGGTGATGTTGGAGTGCGTCTTAGGTGGAAGCAGCGTCTCCTCACTTGTCACAGAGAAGATAATGGTTGGTGTGTCGTCATTCTTCATGGAACTGGCATTCTTCGTCGAAGTAGTCGCCATTCTTCGTTGAAGGGTTGGTGTTTTTCCATAAAACTCAAGAGCTCCAACACAACGAAATCCTCCCCCCAATATCAAATAATAAGCTACCTTATTATTTTATTTGAAACAAGCCAATTAAAATTCAAACATTCAAACCACCTCATTAATTAAATGTATTGGAAATTAATTAAAGAGAGGTAAAGGAGGTGGTAGATCTCATAAATGTTGGGAGAGTTGTCAACAATAAACAAGGGTGTTTAATTTGGGGGGCTAAGGGAGTTATTTGGGGAGTTTAAAGAGGGTTAAGTGAAATGAGAGGTTGGGGCTTGTGTGGGCCCACCTCTCATTTATCCACAGATGGGATGTTGGGTGGTTGTGGGCCCCACCAACAACATCCCATGGGAGGGTGTAACTTCTAAAGTTATAAATAAAATTTTTCTAACATCATTGTTTTTTTAAAACTAAATCCCAAAATAATAATTCTCAACCCGCTTAAAACACAAATACGGTAAAGGTCCCCTAAAGCAATTACCGGCGCTGCGAGTTCATCGGTGCCCTCAGATTTCAATTCCGAGCACTGGTTCAAAAGATAGAAAACCCTACTCATTCGTTTACTGAATGTACCTGAGATATACTTCGGAAAATGATTCTGGGCACGCTTGGCCTTGTAATCATGTTTCGTCAAAAGCCACAGAGTCTTGAAATTCCAAACTATTTTAAGAAAAAAAATTCTATGAAATTTCCAGGTCTTTACTTTCGATTTCAATCATCACATATCAAGGCTATATATAATTAGGAATATAAAGGTTATATGTTAAATTTTTGATATAATTATACTTCTATAATTATAATATCATATAAACCTTTTTAATTTCCATTTCATATAGAATACAATAACGTTAGTAATGTGTATGCTGTACGACTACCTCATGATATGTTGTGATTCAATTTTCGATTACACATCACATGCATGGTAAGAAACAATGTGTTGATGTTGATAAAATATGTAAATATAATATTACTATATTTTTAATGTAAATTTATCAATTACATTCTTATTTTAATGTCCATTGAAGAAATGATAATGTCATTCTTGTGTATGATGAACTACAACATTGTTAGGTCATGTGATTATTTTTTCACTAATGCTATTCGTAGAATGTAATAAAAAAATTTATTGAATATATGTGATATATAATACATGATATAGGTTATTTAATATTAAAGAAACATTCCCTTCTTTACCATTACACTTGGTAAGGAAATGATAATGTTTCTTTTACGAATGTACGTCCAACTATGTATACATAACAATGTGATTCATTATCTATGATACAAATTTTAAAATGATTAAAAATATTTATGTAATGAATAAATTTTATCTATAATATTAATATAATTATTAATATTGTTGAACTATATCCTATTATAATGATTCATAGTGTCTATGATTGGAAATCCATTATAAAATAATGAATTTAACACTGGAAAGAATAGTTATAATGAAATATTGATAATTAATGTGTAGAAGATTTTATAAAATGTAATATGTATTATAGTATTAATATTATTATGGTTATTTTTTTTAAGATCATAAAATTGTTAAAACCACTATACTAATCATTAATGATTGTTTAACTAAAGGGAAGAATCAGTTAATGTGTTTCTTAAGTCAATTTCAATTAATTGGTTTATATGTCTACTTAATTGAATTTATATTAAAAAAATTCTATACTAAAAGACCATTAATTTATTTACAAATTTATAACGTCTATTAATTTTGTTTTTTATAAATAATTATTTCATTTACAAATTCTCAATTCAATGATATTAACATTGTAATGGTTTCATCTCAAAACATATTTCTTTGAGGGACATGTTCTTTTGTATAAAAAATCTTTTCTAAATAATTAAAATACATGACCATTAATTAATATATCTATAATACTTTCTACTTGATTATATTTTATGTTACAATTGAAATAATTCATTCATGGGGTTTTAAGATTCAAAAATTATGGAATCGGTAATGAAGTCAATTTTAATCTCATCTTAATTGGGATTATTTATGCTTGAATATACAATATAGGAAATTATATAATAAAAAAACATTAAAACCCTTGACTTGATTCCCCTATATTAATTTATTAAATTTAAATGTAATAGTACAATTTCACACCATTTGGTAAATAAAAATAATAATATTTTTTTTAGAAAAGTGACATTATTCCCTATTTAGTCGAATCCCATTTTTTCATATATATCTATGATTTAAATAAAAAACATAAAAATTGTTTTTAATATTAACCTATTATTGTAAAAATAGTATTTTACCCATTTTGTTATTTTAAAAAATAGTTTTAAAGTAATCTTTTTGTCATTTATTGAATATGGAACTTTTTAACTTTTACAGAAAATGTGAATGGAATATTTGTTTTAATACATATGAATATAATGATAATTTCCTCCATCATGATCATTATTTTTATTTAAGATTCAGTAATATAATTCCAAGGATATTTTATTTAAAAAGGATTTCCATAACAGTTCTTATCTTTTAGTTTTTGAAAAATGATTTTCTAATTGGAATGAATATTTTAATCAATATTGATTTAAATATTATTTATAGAATTTCATTTCATAAATAACAACAACCATTAATTTTATTTAATGACTATAAATTTTGAATGTGTTAATATTACATATATACATACCACATTTTCCCTTTAATTAATGGGGTATTACATGTCATAGGTCGATCAATATAATTCCTTCATTAGGGTATATCTATTTATTTTGTTATTAAAGAATATTATGAAATAAAATTCATTACTTGGTTAATTATTATATTTATGACGTGTGGTTGATATCAATAATTGAAATATATATTCTTTTAAATTAAATGAATATGATGGGGAGTCGTTGAATTATATATCCCTCAAATTCATTGGGTAGTGTTTTTGTCTCACGATACATCATATATGAGATATGGGAGTGAACATAATCCATTAAGGGACTCTATCCACCATGTGATGTTTCCTAGAAAGTTATCCTTGACTTATGGTTATGCCAGGTTTTATGTTCTTTCCATATTTCATATTTTTCATGATATTTTCATTCCATGTTCTTTGTGATATTCTTCAATGAAATTAATCATAGTCTAAGTCTTTTATAATAACATGTTATATTTATGACTCACATGTTATGTTTTATTATCATGTTTACTCTCTTATTTTGATTTAAAACTCACCCCCTATCATCTATGTATTACCTAGGATTTTCTATGTAGTTTTATAAGATAAAATGTATTTATCATTACACAATAAAAAATAAAATTAATAATTATTCCGGGGTTTATATTACCATTATAAATTATTATATTAGTCATCACATGAAACTAGGCCACAACATCATTGGTATGAAATTAATGGATGATAATATTCAAAATCATGTAATAATATGTTTAATATTTGTTTTTGATAAGATTATTGATGCACTAAAATGAATTCAGGATACCACTGTTTAAGATAAAAAATGCGGATAACATGTTTCAGTTTCCATTTAGTTGTTATTATACTAGTATTACCAAGAATCTAGGCATTTATGAACATTTTTTCATAATTTCTGGATATTCATTTTTATGAATCTTGTAATAAAATGGGTCAATAGATTGGTTTAGTATGGTTGTATCCGGGTAATATTTTGTTATACATTTGGAACTAGGATGATATCAATTTACTTAGAACTCGAGGGATAAGGATAAGACAATGTATAGTAAATATCATTTTATTATGGTGCATTATTTTGTGAGTAATTTAAAAGAAATTACATCCCATTCTGGATACTACTAGTGGGGATGGTTCTAGTATAGATTTATCTTTGGGTAATAACAATAAAAACGCCATGTTGGGAATGATTAGAGAATTACTGGTAAATGCAAATAGGCCTTACTATGCACCTATTTTTTCACTCCGGAGGGATATTATTTGGAAATTAAAAAACACATTAAGAACCATCATGAAGGATTTTAATTGTTGAATACTAGGAATTACCTAGGATAAAATTAATGTTTCATATATTAAATTATGTTTCCATAATTTATATATCCATGAAATTAATTTTAATGATTATATATTTTCCACTAAGCTTATTCATTCTCACACTATGAGTTTTTGAATAAATAAATGATTAAAAATATGATTAATAATGTTAAAAATTAATATTATGACCGTGTTGGTGGTTATGGGAAAATAAATTGGATGATTTTTGGAGAAAAAGATATTATTATTATTGTATGAAACTGGTTCTTATTCACGAGGTAAGTGTTTTTTCTTTTCCTTTTATCTTTTTGTGTTTTTTATAAAATATGGAAAATGGGGAAAAGGACAAATTTTTTCAGTGAACGACGTTTTCTTTTCTTCAAACTGTGTACTTTGTCTGTGTGGGAAGAGTACCCAGGGCGTGTAGGACTACAGGTAATAAGGAGTGTAAAAATTGACTACACGCTGTGTACTTATTATTTAAACGCCATGTAATCAGTCAACATGTGAACAGTAAGGATATAGAAGTAGCTTATAGCTGAGCGACAGGGCATGCCATGTATTCAAAAATACATGTCGTGTATCCATGTCGACAGATTAACAGTGTTACGGGGAAAAGTAACCGCCAGAGAAACAATTAAATGATGAAAAGTACACACCGTGTACTTGAGAGTAAACACTGTGTAGTTTGTTTTTTTCTCTTAAAACGGGTAGTAGTCTCATCGTTTTGTAGAGGAGGTAGTGTACACGTTTGGAGAACCAGGAGGGGAGGCAGAATTTTGGAAGAGTTTTCGACCGTGCACCGAGACACTGATTCCTTCGCTGACTATCACGTTAACACCGCACGGGTAAGCCCTTTCCCCTCCTTGTGTGTTTCCGTCCAATTTTTCTGAAGGGGAAATTATTTGAGTTTGAACGTGTATTCATTTATCCCAGATCTTCATCATTTTCCAAAATTTTGGGAGGCATCATTCACATATATCAATCAGTGGAGATCGAGCTACGTGGTATGATGTTTAATTCCAACTGTCGTGTTGTTTTTGTGTACCATTGAGTTACGCGCCCATGTGTTGGGTGTCGTATGGTTGAGGCCCTGATTAATTAAATACCTAGAATTGCTTATGAAATTTGATGAATATTATAATTGTTGTTTGGGAACATTACTTGGTTCTAGGTCCACCCTGTGGGTGTGTTCCCTTGATTAACCGTTTGGCCAGGTTACCCGAGGGTATTTCTTGATTTTAGCATTCATTGAATTGTCTTGAGAGAAATTGTATATAAATTTCTTTCTTATGTGTGGGGATTTTCCCAGTTACATTCTTAGCCTAAGGGCATCATTTTTTTTATCATGCATGCAACTTTTCTCATGCATGTGGGTAGTAGTTTCTGTGCCTATGGGCAGTCACCTGTGGGAAATATTCATTATGCATGTGGGCAGTCACCTGCGGGTATCGATTGTATTTAACTGAGGGTAAAGATTTTCATTTTTGCGTACAACGTTTTCTTTGTATATTCATTATTATGATTTATAATGTGGAACCACCCAAGCTAAAGCACAAGCTTGGGATTAATAAATAATGAATAAAATATCAATGTGATTGGTAGAGATAGTTACTTTTGAGTACTTCCTAGTTTATTGCATTTAATTATTGCACACTGATGTTGCAAAAACTCACTGATAGTTGGGCAAGGGCTTTTGGTGGTTTCCTACTAGGATTTATTTCTCACACCATTTTTGGGTCATTTATTGGGCCCAAATAGATTATATTGCTACAGGTTTTGATAAGGACAAGATTTGTTATACTTGTACTTGATTGTTGTAGAGGAGTAAGAGAGCATGGGACTGTGCTTAGGCTTGCGATGCTGCTGAGTTCTTGCTGTACAGTTTTTTTCCTTTGTTGTAATTGTATATTGCATTGTATTGTTTCATATTGTAGTGTATCCTATTTTGGATGCTATTTTAGACTTAGGGACATATTGCATCATTATATATGACTTTTGGGCTTTTTATTTTTTGGTACTGTTATCTATTTCAGTTGGGTATTGTTTACTTCTTTCGCTTTGGTATGTTTAATTCTATTTCTGATGTGTTAAACATTAACAAATGAGGTCATAGTTTCCGCAATATCAGACCTAGGCCCTCGCTGCTAGTCAGCAGCCTCTGGCATTTGGGGAAATGCTCTTAAGGTCATGTGACAAACAAGGTTCAGGGCACCTGTTGAGTGGAACCCGAATTTGGGACGTAACAAAGTGATATCAGAGGATTTCATTCCTATTGACTTTCTATTTGGCACCTATATCCAGGTATAGGATGGAATATGTACTTTGTAATATGTTGTCTCAGGGCATGGAAATCATGTGTACAGGGAAAATCCAATTTACCTCGTGTTGCATTTTTTCTGATTTTGCAATTTGACAATTGATTTGATTTTCACTGTTGGGTGACGTAGTTGTGGTGTTCTATTTATATTTTTATACATGGGTTCTATTTAGTTTCAACCCGACGAGATGAGGGAATTCCATCAAATGAATCATTTTGGAACAAGTGAGAATCACATGCCATGCATTGTTTCCATGCCATGTTGGGGCATTAGAAAATGCTTGATGTGAAAAATGGGGTTCTAGTAAAATCTTTCTATTGCGATAGATGCCTTGATAAAATACCTGATATTTTATAGGGTATTGTTATGTAAGGTTTTGTATAATGAACGCCAAACATTGGACCTTGAGAAGTATGGACCCTCATTGACCGTAAATTGGTGGATAATTTATTGTTTACCATAAGATGACAAGTATTTATTCAAGGGGAATACTGGCCCTCACGTATTGGAATTTGGGACATAGGTATTGGTTTCACTATTTTTCTAGGATCTATAGTAGTTTCTATGGCTTCTTGTCTAGAAAAACCCAGAATACACACCGTGTAGTTTTGACAACACTCTATGTACTCTTCTGTTTGGGAAGAAATGAAAATTTTTAAGTACACACCGTGCACCATATGTACACGTCGTGTAGTTGTTACTCGTGTCATTGGTCGTGTGGGAGAATACACTAGGTAACGAAACAATGAAAGCACACATTGTATACTGATTATACACATTGTGATGTGTTGAACGTGCCCTCCATGTAACTAACAAATCATGTGGAGGAATCTGAGCTTATGCACGACGTTTCAATGATGCACACACAGTGTAGTTTTACCTAGGGATCCGGCCATGTATCTAAAAAACACCGGTCGGTGTCACCTATTATTGGACATGCCGTATACCTGTGGGACAAGCCGTGTTGTCCTGACTGGTGAGATACCATGTGTACCTGGTCATGTGGCTGGGAAGACCGAGTGGTGTACATGTCGTGTGTGGGTGTAACACACCGTGTAGGGTCAACTGAGTAGCTAGCCATGTCACTAACAACATGAGCATTTGGAATCTATGTTGTACATGCCATATCCATCTGGAACATGCTATGTAGTATGAGCTATGTACCCAACCATTTAACGGACAACACGAGTCGGTAAAGCTCGTCCAGTACACATCATGTAGACCTTATACATTCCGTGTAGTTGCGTTCAAAAGAGAGTCGTGAAGTTAAGCCATGTATAAGGACTCGGGCTATGGAAGAAAATTCAACTACATGTTGTGTGTGTGGACATCATGCCATGTGGTCGGTGTGTTACACGACCAGTTTCAGATGAGGTACACGCCCATGTGAAAGGCTTACGGGAACACTCCATGTAGTTATTATACATTCCATGTAGTCTTGTTTTTTCAAACATTAATGTTTTCTTTCTCCAAGTCCCTTCATACATGCCATGTTTTCAGTCCAAAATTATCTTAATCTAAGGCGTTTTTTGACTTTGTAGAGTCAGGACTTCGAGACAACTTGTAGTTGTTTTTCAAGAGAGAGGCAATGAGTATAATCTAGATATAGTAGACCATGGGTTACCAATTGATACTCCTGTAGAGCCAGATGCGGAAGCAGCCATTATACCATACACAGGCGCTGATGCGCAGTTCCATGAAGGCTTCATGCAGTTCAAGCAGACCTTCCAGGGAGCAACGCGAGTTACTACATCTATGGTAGAGCTGACGTGTATATTTCAGCAGTATCATCCACCTACCGTTTTTGGGGATGGTCGACCACAGGCTGTGAAGTCTTGGCTAGGTTCAACGCAAACTATTTTCGAGCATCTGAATATGCCTCCTGGGTGGAGGGTCAAGATCTCTACAAACGTACTGCATGATTCCTCCCATAAGGGGTGGGATGTTACTACCCAGACTGAGCATCACCGAGACATTGCGTGGGATGATTTTCAGGCAGTCTTTTTTGAATTTGTTTTTCTAGAGATTATGAAGTCAAGACGAGCTTGGGTGTTCATGAATCTACAGTAGGGCGCTATGTTAATGATGGATTATTCCAGCTACTTCATCGAGCAACTATTCTTTTCACCAATTCTGGTGGGAGATGAGGAGTTGAGGGCTTGACGCTATGAGGATGGTATTCTATATGACATTTGAGCGCTGGTGAATGTTTTCAGGTTACCAACAGTGAATGATATTGTGGACAAGATAGTTATTACTGTGACAAACTTGTGAGAAGCCAGTGGTGCAAGCCAGGGCGGTTCGACAAGAGTTTCTGGTACTATTTCTACAAGTAATAGGAAGAGGTAGATAGATTTCTCCCACGGTTGAAGTACTAGCCAGAATACTTTCTCAAGTTGCCAGGTCATGTGCTACCAGTCTGGTAAAGAGGGGCACAAGAGACCTCAGTGTCCCTGTGACCCAGTGAAGTGCCGAGATTACGGCAGGATGAGTCATCTCTAATTTTTTTGTATGGCGTTTCCACCAATGGACAGTGAGAGGGGTTCTATACAGACTCTATGTGTGGGAGTAGGGCCTAAATCTTCTTACCAGTCAGGGAATTGGGATACGTCGGGATGTACAGGCAGAGGTGGTGGTCATAGAAGTGGTATCCAGACACTAAGATCTGAGAGATTGCAGGGTGGGTCAGCTCAGGGTAGGTGGGTTGTGTCGTAGGACCACAACATAGGGCAGGCATATGCAGTTCAATAGACCCAACATGAGTTGGATCCCAAACCTTCAACTGTCATATGTACTATTCTTGTTTCTTCTTTTTGGTCTTCTATACTTTTTAATATGGGTGAGACACATAACATTACATGTGTTCTCATTGTGGAATGTCGTGGGATCTGTGTTTCTTCTTCTTTTCATTTTGTGATTCTAGTCACTCCGTTGGGGACTAGATTGACTGGTGTGTGTCATTTTAGGGTGTCCCCCCTAGAGGTTGGTTGGTGTCACCTTCGGTGGGACCTCTATGTCTTATAGATGACGGCCTATGATGTCATTCTCCGGATGGACTAGTTGGTACCCTTTCAAGACATTGTGGATTTCTATCATCGCAGGGTGAGTTTCACGTCACCAAAGGGTAGGGAGTTTCTATACAAGGGGGAAGTGGATGTCCAGGCGAGCCGAGCTAGACCTGATCATCATGGGAGAGGTGTAGTGACAAGCCATATTGCATGTTTATATCTGGATGCCCATCGAACTTTTCAAAATGATTTCCATCCTATAGTTTATCATTTAAGGGATGTCTTCCCAGATGAATTTTTAGGACGTCCTCCAGAGTGAGAGGATGATTTCTCTATTGATCTTGTTCTAGTGGAATCACCGATGTCCATTCATCCTTATAGGATGGATACACCAGAGTTGAAGGATCTCAAGAGGGAGTTGGAGGAGTTACAACAAAAGTGTTTCATTTGACCCAGTACTTCTTCTTTGCATATGCCTGTCATGTTGGCTATAAAGGTGGATGATACCCTCAGACATTGTCAGGATTATTATAATTTGAACCAGTTGATTTTCAAGAACCGGTATCCCTTGCCATGGATTGATGATCATTTTGATCAACTTTGAGGAGAACTAGTGTTCTAGAAGATTGAATTGTGATCCAGATATCATTAGTTTTGCGTTACATTATTGGACATACCACACATAGATTTTCAGAGTAGATATGGTCTATATGAGTACATGGTTATGTCGTTCAGACTCATGAATTCACGAGAAGTTTTCTGGGCACTATTGAATCACGTGTTCCACCCTTATCTAGATTCTTTTGTGGTAGTCTTCGTGGAAGATATCTTGGTGTACTCTCACGCTCGACATGACCATGCTACCAATCTTGAGATTGTTCTAAGTACAATGAGAGAGCATCATCTATATTCTATGCTCTCATAGTACCACTTTTGGATGGACGAGATTCACATCCTGGGTCCTATCCTCTCAGAGGTAGGAGTTTAGGTAGACCTAGAGAAAGTCAAAGCAGTAGTTTCCTAGGATAATCCTAAGAACGTGATTAAAATAAGGAGTTTCTTGGGTATTTTTAGTTACTAAAGGAGGTTTATACCTGACTTATCCCGCTTAGTATCTCCATTTACAGTTTTGCATAAGAAGGTTGTCATGTTCGTTTGGTCAGAAGCTTGCGAGACAACCATTAAAATGTTGAAGGCAAGGTTACCATCAGCATCATTCCGGATACTTCCAGAGAAAGGGATGAGCTATACAGTTTACTGTGATGCATCATGTGTTGGTCTGAGAGTATTGTTAATGTAGGGTGGTCGAGTAGTTACATACGTGTCTTGGTAGTTGAGGGAACATGAGAGGAATTACCTGACGTCTGATATCAACTTGGCCGCAGCTGTACATGAGTTACGTTGTTGGAGACATTATCTCTTGTGAGAACATTTTGTGGGGTTTACGGACCACAAAAGTCTCAAGTACATCATTACGCAGAATTTCCTGAATCTGAGATAGTGAAGGTGGGTTGAATACCTTCAGTTCTTCGGCATTAAGCTTTCCTCTACAACTAGTTTGGGTAATGTTGTAGCTGATGCACTGAGTAGGAGGACTCAGATACAAGCAGTGCAGGAAGCCCGTGGTGAGTGGAAGCTTATGGATTTGTTCTCTAAGAAGCATTTGGAGGTGCATGATGGTCAGGTTAAAACCTATCTTTCTTCCTTAGCTGTGAATTCAACCCTATTAAATAGAGTGAGGATAAGACAACTATCTGATTCGGAAGGCCCGGTTCTACGGGAGTCGGTGGAAAGTGAGGACCCTCCTCCTGGTTAGACGATTAGATATGACAAGGTACTGCGTATCCATGGATGAGTGTGGGTTCCATGGGATATACATGAGGAGTTGATGTAGTATTTTCATGAATCATAATGGGTAGTTCATCCTAGAGTCACTATTATTTACCAGGACTTGAGACGTCTGTATTGGTGGCCAGGTATGATACAAGAAGTAGCTGGTTTTTTTGTAAGATGTTCCACCTATCTGTAGGTGATGGTTGAGCATCAGAGGCCAGGCGGACTGTTACAACAGTTACCTATTCCTAAGTGGAAATGTGATGATGACGCGATGGACTTCGTGGAAGGTTTGTTGAGGTCACCTCGAGGAAATGATGTCGTATGGGTTGTTCAGGATAGAATTACGAAGTTAACTCACTTTTTTCCGATCAAGGAGACCTACGGTATTGGAGAGCTCAATAAGTTGTATATATTAGAGGTAGTACAACTTCATGGGGTCCCTCATTATATCATTTCAGATAGGGAATCCCGTTTTACATCTCGTTTCTAGAAATATTTTCAGAGGGAACTGGTTACACTGGTGCTTCTGAGCAGAGCATACCACCCTCAGACCGATGGCCAGTCTGAGCCTACAATATAGGTGTTATAGGACATTATGCATGCATGAATCCTAGACTTTATGGGAACATAGGATAAGCACATACCCCTGGTGGAGTTTTCCTATAATAAAACTTTTCAGGAAATTATTGAGATGGAACCTTATGAAGATTTATATAGTTGGTCATGCCGATCACCCTTGTGCTGGTTGGAGGTAGGTGAGGTAGGTTTACTTGGACAACATATCGTGTAGGAGACATCAGAGCAGGTCCAGTGGATTCAGATGTGGATGGCTACTGTACAGTATTGTCAGAATTCTTATGCTGATCGCCCTAGATGACCACTTGGATTCGTGGTCGAGTATCAGGTTTTTGAACTTTTTTCACCGAGGTTGGGGCCCAAGAGGATTAGGATACATGGTAAACTTTCACCAAGGTATGTGGGGATATTTGAGATTATGGGGAGAGTTGAGCTAGTTGTATATCGGCTTCAGTTACCATAGAGGTATCAGGCTATGTATGACGTCTTCCATGTATCTCAGCCACGCAGTTTTCGCTCAGACTCATCTCACATTTTTTACCCCAAGGAGGTTGTGATTTATATCAATGCATCATTTGAGGAGCATCTGATTCATATAGTTGATAGGAGTACGAAGGTTCTCCAAAGCCGTTCACTTCCTCTTGTACAGGTGTTATGGAAGCATGGTCGTGTGTCAGATGAATCTTGGGAGCGGTAGTCCGATGTACGTGCTCAGTGTCCAGAGTTGTTGTGAGCATTATGTTCACCACCCTTCGAAGGTCAATTTGGGGACACATTGCTTTAAGGGGGGATGTTTTTAATAACCCGGTTCTTAATATTGAGTTATGGGTTTCTTCTTTTCCATTAGTGTTTTTGATAAAATAAGGAAAAAGGGGAAAATTCCAAAATTTTGTGGGTACACACCGTGTAATTTTCCACACGCCATGTACTTTGTTCGTGTGGGAAGAGTACACAGGGCATGTAGGTCTTCCGGTGATGAAGGGTGTAATAACTGACTACATTCCATATAATTAGTATTTATATGTCTTGTAATTAGTAGGAAAGTGAACAGTAATGTGGTGGAAGTATCCTTCAGGTGAGTGACAGTACACATCATGTACTCATGTCGATAGATGAACAATGTGGCGGTGAAAAGTAACCGCCAGAGGAACAGTTAAATGATGAAAAGTACACGCCATGTACATGAGAGTAATTGCCATGTAGTTTGTTTTTTTGTTTAAAAAGGGAAGTAGCCTCCTTATTCGGCATAGGAGGCAGTGGACACATTTAGAGCACCATGATGGGAGGACAGATATTGGAAGAGTTCCCGACCGAGCACCGAGACACTGATTCCTTCACCGCCGATCATGTTAGGATCGTGCGGGTAAGCACTTTCCTTTCCTTGTGTGTTTCCTTCCAATTTTTTCCATGGGTATGGTATTTTAGTTTTAACGTGTAGTCATTTATCCCAGATCTATGTCATTCTTAGATGTTTGGGGAGGTGTCGTTCGTGTATATCGAACAGTGGAGATCGAGGTAGGTGGTCTCATGATTAATTTCAAATGTCATGTTGTTTTTGTGTACCATTGTGTTTCACACCCATGTTTGGGGTGTCGTATGAATGTGGCCTTGAATAATTAAATACCTATAATTGTGTAAGTCATTAGATGAATATGCACAACTGCTGTGTGGGATCATTGCTTTGATCTAGGGACACCCCATGGGTGCGTTTCCCTTATTTAGCTGTTTGGCCAGGTTACTCGAGGGTATACCATGATTTTATCATGCATTGAATTTCCTTGAGAGTAATTTTATATAAATTGTTTTCTTATGTTTTCGTCTTGGACCGGTTACATGCTTTTCCTGAGGACAGTGTTTCATTTAGCCTTCAGGCAACTTTTTCCAAGCCTGTGGGAAGTAGTTTTTGTGCCAGTGGGCGACACCTCGTATGGCTGCATGTAATATTTGTTATTCATGTGGGCAGTCACCTACATGTTTCGATTCTATTTACCTGAGTGTAAGGATTTTCATATCTACGGACAACATCTACTTGGTATATTCACTAAGGTGATTTATAATGTTGATCCTTCCAAGCTAAACCATAATCTTGGGTTTAATAAATAATGAATAAAATGTCAATGTCACTGGTAGAGATATTTACTTTTGAGTACTACCTATTTTAATGCATTTCATTATTGCACACTGTTATTGCACAAACTCACTAACAATTGGGGATGGGCCATTGGTTGTTGCCTACTGGGATTTATTTATCACACCATGTTTGGTTCATGTCTTGGGCCCAAACAAATTATATTACAGTAGGTGTTGATAAGGGAAAGAGTCCATATACAGGTACTTGATTGTTGTAGAGGCGTAGGAGAGCATGGGACCGAGCTTAGGCTTGCGATTCTGTTGGTTTCCGGCTGCACTGTTTTTTTTCCTTTGCTGTAATTGTACATTGCATTGTATTGTTTTAGATTGTAGTGTATCCTATTATGGATGATTTCATATACATAGGTACATACTTACTCATTATATATGATTTCTTGTCTTTTATTATTTTTTGGTACTGTTATCCATTTCAGTTGGGTATTGTTTACTTCTTCTGCTTTTGTATGTTTACATAATTTTCCACTATGCTACACTTTGAAAAATGAGGGCATAGTTTCCCCACTATCAGACCAAGGCCCTCGCTTCTAGTCGGTAGCCTCTGGCAATTAGGGAAATGCGCTTGACATCATGTGACCAAATGGCTTTAGGGCACCTGTTGAGTGGAACTTAGATCTGGGACATTACAATTATTTTTTATTGTAAATCACAATATATGATTATCAGTATGAAAATTAGTTAGATTCATAACAATTAAAATTAGTAGAGGTATTAATTTGTGAAAAAGTTTTATGGAAACGAACATTGAGGAAGACAAATTTTTCTTTATAAATGTGATTATAATTGAAAGAAGCACCCAAAAGATCATCTCAAATTTATGAGAATGTGTTTTATTTTTTAAAACGAAAGTCATGATGAAATAATTACTAAGGAATTAAATGGCTTATATGTTGAGAATAAATGAATTATTCTATTTATGGTGATAAAATTAGGGTTATCCCCTAGACCACAAAACGAACCAATATTATACCAAATCGTATAACTAAAATTGATGAATTATTTATGTATTTTTATTTAAATTTTTTATGTATAAGTATTTTTGACTAATATTATGTTTGTAATAAATATAATAGAACTACTAAGTATTGGGTTAATTTTAGAAGAATATATTTCTTCATGTTAGATTTACATAATACTTATGGATGTGATAATTGGTTTATGATTTCAATGATAAAAATATGATTAAATTCATGAATAATGTAAAGACCCGGAAATTTCAAGGAAAGTTTTTTCTTAATTTTCTTTGGGATTTTACAAGAATGCAGTTTCTGACGGCGCCTGATTCCGAGGCCCGGTGTGCCCGGAATTAATTTCCGAAGCTTGGCTCGGGTACGTTCAGTGAACGAGCGAGCGAGATTTTCTATCTTTTGAACTGTTGCTCGGAATTGAAATCTTATTGCACTGATGAACTCGCAACGCCGGTAATCGCTTAAGGGAACCTTTACCGTAGTTTCGTTTGTGCGGGAGAAGAAGTTAATTTTTGGGGTTTAATTAAAAAAGTGAATAAAATTGTTAAATCAATTTTATTTCATGTTAAGTTGTTAACTTCTCCCATGGGAAGTTGGTGGTGGGCCCACATACATCCAACTTCCCCTGTGTGGATATTTGAAAGGGTGGGGCCCACACGAACCCCTCCCCACCTCTTCAAATTCCTTACCTTTTCTAACCCCTCTAAACCCCCCATTTAAGTTTTGATAACTTATCACCTCCTTAATTTTATAACATCTTATGTTAATAACTTAAGTGAGTTAAATGTGGGTTTTGAATTTTCAAAATCTTGAAATTCAAAACCTATATTGGGTTAATAAAATAAGTGGGAGGATTATTTTATTTTGGGGTTAGTTGATCTTGTGGTGGAGACTTGGGAGAGAAAAGGCTAAGTTTGAAGTCTTCTTCTTCTTCAATATCGATGAAGAACGCGAAGAACACCTTCGACGAAGAACATCTCCGCTGATGAACGCGACGCCTTCTTCCAACGACGTTTTCCCTTCGAACGCACCTCAACGACAACGGAATCGACGTTCGTTTACCACGACGCCCGACTTTCACGACGCTCGTCATCCGTAATTCGATTGACGTGCACCGTATCTGAATCGAGGTAGGGGAATTTATTTTGGAATTCTCTTATCTTTTGAGAAAAAACGACGAGCGCGAACCAACCAATACCGGGTTGATCCGCGGATCGTCCGATCAAGCGGTTGATGATTGAGGGTTTTTATTTATTTAATTGTTCGCGAATACAAACTTGGTGATGATCGTGGATTAAAACCCTTTTTGTTATCGAATAACGTGACGGGGTCGGACCGCACAAACACGGCCGACCCTCCTCCTTTGTTTTTCGTGATGGTTTCTTGAGGATAATACGAGAAAACGTGGTGTCGTCGCACCACGCGATTTATTACGGAAGATACGTGCGGGGCCGTCGCACCGCACCATTAAACGAAATCCAAGAACGCGACGCCGTCGCGTCGCGTCGAAGAAAGTCAAAGGCGTCGCGGCCGGAGCGGGGCCGCGGCGGAGGGAAGCGATGCCGTCGCATCGCGCCGAACGGCATAGGCCACGGCCGGTTCCGGGCCGCGGCGGAGCAAGATGACCGGCAGCCGGCACCGGGCCGCCGGTGTCGGCGAAGGAAGGACCGGCCGTCGCCGGTCCTTGCAGGGGAAACCGGCCGGCCAGTGCGGGCCGGCCGGGCAGTGGAGACCGGCGGAATTAATTTCCCACGGTCGGGTCTCAAAAGCGGCCCCAATTAAGGGGCCGCTGTTCTCAAAGGGGAGGGGGGCTTTGCCCCCACGCGTGGCACCCGAACGACACCCAGGCCGCGCCGCCGTGCCGGTCCGCGCCGCCGTGCCGGTCCGCGCTGCCGCGCTGGACAAGGATTTTTTCTGAGCCGGGCCGGGTCGTCGGGCCGGGTCGCCGCCCGGGCTGGGTCGACCCGGTTCGGCCGACCCAGGGGGGGTCGGGCCGGGTCGGCCCGGGCCCAGACCCCCAGTTTCGGACCACTTTTGGTCAAATGCACGTATCTTGGGCTACGGGCCTCCAAACGACTCGCCGTCAGCGGCAACGCGATCCTTGGATCGGGACGGTCGTTTTGGTATACTATACTCAAGTTGCACCTTCCTTTTCGGGAGCCTACGTGGTTAAAACTCCATAGTTAAGCGTGCTTGGCCTAGAGTAGTGATCAGGATGGGTGACCTCCTGAGAAGTTTCCCAGGGTCGGTGTGAGACGGAAAGACCAATAACTAATAGACCAGGCATCCGATCTACGCGCCGTCTGTTTCGTTGAATTCCTATAAGTGAGATGGATCTTTTGGCTTACTCTGCTCAAGGTTTGGATGACGACGGAGTGCGGTAGGGTTGGATCGCACCGAAATCCAACCGGGCCCTGGAACGAAAAATCCAATAACTCTCAGACCGGGCGTCCGATTGACGCGCCGTCTGTTGCGTTGAGTTCATGTTGACGATACGGAACTTTTGGCATCCTCCGCCCGAGTTTTGGATGCAGATGGATAGTGGGCGGGTTGTATCGCACCGAAATCCAACCGGGCCCCTGGAACGAAAAGGCTGATACCTTTCTGACAGAACGTCCATTTGACGAACCGTCTACGGCGTTGGTGATCTCGTTGAGAAACAGTCCCTATGAGTATACCCTATGAGAGTTCGGGGTACAGTTGAGATACGGCCGGGTTTGGTTCGCTCACGAAACCAACCAGGCCCCTTGGACGAAAAGGCTAATAACTCACAGACCGGGCGTCCGATTGACACGCCGTCTGTTGTTTTGAGACCCCTATGACGAGGCGGTCCATTAAGATAATTCTTCGTGGGAGTTTGAGATACTTGGAATATCGACCTGTAGCTCGTGGAGCGGACCCTCCCAGTGACGAGCGTGTGGAGTACGGAGACCGTGTAACTGGCTGAGACCTGACGACTGCTTGACCGACTCGACTTGGAGTGAGTCGACTAGCCCAGTGGACGGAGCACTACTTTTTGAGGTGTAGACCCATGGCGGACGGAGCACTACCTGTGAGACAGTGCAGACCCACGGTACGCGTCCGGAGAGTACCTCAACAGGCTACTAGGGGGTGTGCACTACTGTGTTTGGGTGACATACCTCAGCGGGAAGCACTACTGTGTCTAGGTGGCTGACCCGCGGTACTCGACAGGAGGAGTACATCAGCAGTCTTAGGGTAGTGAGCAGTACCTCAGAGTCGTGATAGGACCACTGTACACTCTAGAGACGGAGCTCTTCAGCAGTTACGGTTTCGATAATGAAAATCCCGGTTTGAGCTGAGACTTTTGACCTTGTGTTTACCTCATGATTGAGATGGGTCACTTGATAACATAGGTATATGTATGGGCATATACTTGGGTAGTAGTTACCCGTTGATTTCACAATCCTTGTGTTTCCTCATGATTGAGATGGGTTACTTGATAACTTAAGTATATGTATGGGAATATACCTAAGTAGAGGTTATCTGTTGAGATCTTCTATGTGGTTATCCTTGTTGGTTTTAGTGAGACCTTGAGGGTCTTGGGGTCCTTACTGAGTATCGTTATACTCACCCCTACACGAGCTATGCTCGCACATCGTTGTGTTGGTTGTAGACGACGGCTAGTACTGACAGAGGCCGAGTGTTCGAGGATTGGACGGTACCTGGAGGTGGACTATACGACGAGTCCGTACCCGGAGCTGGACTACACGACGTGACGACTCACTGAGGAGGTTGACAGACGAGAGCTTGTAGGAGGATATCTGTACCTACCCTTCAGGTAGGATCCATGGTGGAAGACCAGGAGCTGCGCTATCTGTAGCTTCCCATCAGGTAGGATCCGAGGAGGACGGCCCATGAGCTGCTTCCTTCTTCCAGCTGTTTTTCTTTTTGCTGTTGTACCTTGTTTAGTTGCAGTTGTACTTTCTTTTGGGTTTGTATTCTGAACCATTTACTTTTCAGCTTTTCTTTTTTACTTAGTGTTTTTCTTCTTCTTGTACTCTGTGGTGCTTGTTTTTTTATAAAGGCAATGCCTTCCCAGTTATCGGGATTTTATGCCTTTGGTTCTAGTCACCAGCCCCTGGCCTATGGAAGGCGGGCTTGGGGTAGTCACGGCACGAGCCCCGAGGACGGGTCGTGACAAATTGGTATCAGAGGAGTTCGGTTCTACCACATAACTTATTACTATGACTTTTTCTTTATGTGAAGAAATAGTGTTAAGAGTACCGAGTGTGGATTTCAGTTCAGGGAGTCCAGTGTTGGTGCGGGCGGCCGACATATCCATACACCAGGAACCTGACAACTGATTTCAGACTTTGTGCATGAAAACACTGATTGCGTGTGTGTTTTCAAAGGTTTTCCCCTAAAACAGCTCAAACCAGGTCAGCTCACCAGGTATAATCGTTTGATCGTGTTACATTGTTTCTTTCAGGATGCCTTTTCACGAACGACCAGCTAGATCCCAGAGGGATGTGCATACTGACAGCTTGTCGAGCGACGAGGCTTCGGTAAAGGGCCCTCTTGCAGTTGAGGCACCAACAGAGGCACCAACGATACTACTATACGTTGGGCCACCGATGCCACCATCCCCAGCAGTAGGCGATGCACGACGCTTGAGCGCGCTGCACGAGTTCCAGCGCCAGAGGCCACCCAGGTTCCGGGGAGAGATGGACCCGCAGGCGGTTGAGGTTTGGCTGGAGGCTGTGGTGAGAGTCTTCAGGCTAGTGGGGACGCCGGCAGACTTCCTGGTGATCATTGCTACCTACCTCCTACAGGCAGCACCAGGCAGGTGGATAGGAGAGGAACTAGTGGATACGTCCCTTGTACTTCTAGATGCATTTTGCTGTTGTATTCGTGTCTTGTACTATGAGCTGCAATAATAAAAAGACACTTATCTTTGAGATTTTTTCTTTCCTGTCCTTTTGTTTGGTTGATACTAAGTGGTCCCGGTTAAACTGTTGACTTGACCCTCACTTTCGAGATTTCTACTAGAGGGGACCCAGTGACCTCACACTGATGCCGACAGTGTGACTCGACCCTTGGAGGCGAGAGTGACAGTTGGATCTCTTAGTAGTTACGTCGAGGCCTTACGAAATCATCCAAGGCATGAATGCATCATTCATGTCAGGATTGACTGTATTAGGCAACAAATGTGGTTCATCCAGGGGATGAGACCGGGTTTCTCTTATCGGCAAAGAAGAAATCATAGCAGCTCTTGTGAGACTAAAGGAGGTCCAGGACATCCAAGAGAGGTTGAAGACTGCATAGTGTAGTAAGAAATGGGAAACAGGTGCCAGTCTTAGAGACTCAGGCTTGTTAAAGAAGAGGAAGCTTAAAGGAGAGATGAGTCTACGAAGCAGCAGACGTGGAGGCAGAGCTAGGAGAGCATCATGAGGTGGTGTACATCCTAACATTGTACAACCACCCGCCTTAGTTATTCCTGCCAGGCCCAGGGAGCTGGAGGGAAGAGGAAGAGTGCGGCTGCATGCGGTCAAGGAGTGCGACTCAATGGCTCTAGAAATGATTCAAGGGACAGTCTGTGTCCACTACTAGCTGTTGTATTAACGGACGTCGATGTGAATCATTTCTTGCTTTCACAAATCTTTTTCCAGACCTAGAGTGTCCAGAAAGCTGTGGACTTGACCCTCACATCTGGAGATACCTTGGGAGGAGACTCCATAATCACACTTACGCCGACGGTGTGGTCAGACCCTCGAGGGGAGAGTTTCGGTTGGAATCTCTTGGTTACAGAGTCGAGGCCTTACGAAGTTAGTTTGAGTATGGAATGGGAAATAACTGTTCATACTCAAATTGACGGTTTTAGGCAAACGTCGAGATGGGTTTTCCTTGGTCAGCGAAAAAGAAACCCCAGGAAGCACGGGATAAACTCTTTCACAGGAGGGTGCGACCGATCACTCTTGAATCGGCCAACCTTACCCTCGTGGCAGCAGACGTTTGAGTTCCAGTTCTAAAAGGAATTGGAAACCTATGGAGTTTGAGGATGGAGACGACATCCTTATACGGGTCTCACCTCGATGAAGTTTACAGAGTTATGGCCAAGGCGGCATGTAAACTCTGAGGTTCAACAAACCTTTCTAGGTCCACAGCTGGGTAGGCGAGGTGGTTTACCGCTTGACCCATTCACCTTAGTTTCACCAGTTGCACGACGACTTACACGTATCTCATCTGAAGAGATACGTGCTAGACCCTTCGCATATCATCGACCATGAGGAGATGGATGATGGCGATGAGGTGTTTTTCACGGAGGTTCCAGTGGAGATCGAGGATCGACAGGAGTAGATCCTACGAGGACGATCGATTCCTTGGGTGCACTTTCTTTGTCAGTACGGAACCTCCAGGTAAGCACATGGGAGCGGAAGGCTCAGATGCGTGCTCTGTACCGCTTTTGTGACCCTAGTTTGTGTTGAAGCTTTACGAGGACGTAAAGCCCTGAGGTGGGAGTAATGTAAAGTTTAGGAAATTTCAAGGAATTTTTTTTCTTAATTTTCTTTGGAATTTTACAAGAACGCAGTTTCTGACGGCACCTGATTCCGAGGCCCGGTGTGCCTGGAATTAATTTCCGAAGTTTGGCTCGGGTACGTTCAGTGAACGAGCGAGCGGGATTTTCTATCTTTTGAACTGTTGCTCGGAATTGAAATCCGATTGCACTGATGAACTCTCAACGCCGGTAATCGCTTAAGGGAACCTTTACCGTAGTTTCGTTTGTGCGGGAGAAGAAGTTAATTTTTGGGGTTTAATTAAAAAAGTGAATAAAATAGTTAAATCAATTTTATTTCATGTTAAGTTGTTAACTTCTCCCATGGGAAGTTGGTGGTGGGCCCACATCCATCCAACTTCCCATGTGTGGATATTTGAAAGGCTGGGGCCCACACGAACCCCTCCCCACCTCTTCAAATTCCTTATCTTTTCTAACCCCTCGAAACCCCCCATTTAAGTTTTGATAACTTATCACCTCCTTAATTTTATAACATCTTATGTTAATAACTTAAGTGGGTTAAATGTGGGTTTTGAATTTTCAAACTCTTGAAATTCAAAACCTATATTGGGTTTATAAAATAAGTGGGAGGATTATTTTATTTTGGGGTTAGTTGTTCTTGTGGTGGAGACTTGGGAGAGAAAAGGCTAAGTTTGAAGTCTTCTTCTTCTTCTTCAATATCGACGAAAAATGGGAAGAACACCTTCGACGAAGAACACGAAGAAAATCTCCGCCGAAGAACGCGACGTCTTCTTCCAACGACGTTTTCCCTTCGGACGCACCTCGACGACAACGGAATCGACGTTCGTTTACCATGACGCCCGACTTCCGCGACGCTCGTCATCCGCAATTCGATTGACGTGCACCGTATCTGAATCGAGGTAGGGGAATTTATTTTGGAATTCACTTATCTTTTGAGAAAAAACGACGAGCGCGGACCAACCAATACCGGGTTGATCCACGGATCGTCCGATCAAGCGGTTGATGATTGAGGGTTTTTATTTATTTAATTGTTTGTGAATACAAACTTGGTGATGATCGTGGATTAAAACCCTTTTGGTTATCGAATAACGCGACGGGGTCGGACCACACAAACACGGCCGACCCTCCTCCTTTGTTTTTCGTGATGGTTTCTTGAGGATAATACGAGAAAACGTGGTGCTGTCGCACCACGCGATTTATTGCGGAAGATACACACGGCGCCGTCGTGCCGCGCCGTGGAAAGAAATCCAAGAACGCGACGCTGTCGCGTCGCGTCGAAGAAAGTCAAAGGCACCGCGGTCGGAGCGGGGCCGCGACGGAGGGAAGCGATGTCGTCGCATCGCGCCGAACGGTATAGGCCACGACTGGTTCCGGGCCGCCGTGGAGCAAGATGACCGGCGGCCGGCACCGGGCCGCCGGTGTCGGCGAAGGAAGGACCGGCCATCGCTGGTCCTTGCTGGCGAAACCGGCTGGCCAGTGCGGGCCGGCCGGGCAGTGGAGACCGGCAGAATTAATTTCCCCCGGTCGGGTCTCAAAAGCGGCCCCAATTAAGGGGCCGCTGTTCTGAAAGGGGAGGGGTGCTTTGCCCCCCACGCGCGGCACCCGAACTGCACCCAGGCCGCACCGTCGTGTCGGTCCGCGCCGCCGTGTCGGTCAGTGCCGCCATGCTGGTCCGCGCTGCCGCGCCGGACCCAGATTTTTTCTGAGCCGGGCCAGGTCGTTGGGCCGGGTCGCCGCCCGAGCTGGGTCGACCCGGTTCGGCCGACCCAGGGGGGGTCGGGCCGGGTCAGCCCGGGCCTAGACCCCCAGTTTCGGACCACTTTTGGTCAAATGCCCGTATCTTGGTCTACGGGCCTCCAAACGACTCGTCGTCAGCGGCAACGCGATCCTTGGATCGAGACGGTTGTTTCGGTATACTATACTCAAGGTGCACCTTCCTTTTCGGGAGCCTACGTGGTTAAAACTCCATAGTTAAGCGTGCTTGCCCTAAAGTAGTGATCGGGATGGGTGACCTCCTGGGAAGTTTCCCAGGGTGGGTGTGAGACGGAAAGACCAATAACTAACAGACCGGGCATCCGATTTACGCGCCGTCTGTTTCGTTGAATTCCTCTAAGTGAGATGGATCTTTTGGCTTACTCCGATCGAGATTTGGATGCCGACGGAGTGTGGTCGGGTTGGATCGCACCGAAATCTAACCAGGCCCCTGGAACGAAAAAGCCAATAACTCTCAGACCGGGCGTCCGATTGACGCACCGTCTGTTGCGTTGAGTTCATGTTGACGATACAAAACTTTTGGCATCCTCCTCCCGAGTTTTGAATGCAGATGGATAGTGGCAGGGTTGGATCGCACCGAAATCCAACCGGGGCCCTGGAACGAAAACGCTGATACCTTTCTGGCAGAACGTCCGTTTGACGAACCGTCAGCGGTGTTAGTGGTCTCGTTGAGAAACGGTCCCTATGAGTATACCCTATGAGAGTTCGGGGTACAGTTGAGATACGGCTGGGTTTGGTTCGCTCACAAAACCAACCGGGCCCCTGGGACGAAAAGGCTAATAACTCACAGATCGGGCGTCCGATTGACACGTCGTCTGTTGTGTTAAGACCCCTATGACGAGGCGGTCCTTTGAGATACTTCTTCGTGGTAATTTGAGATACTTGGAGTATCGACCTGTAGCTCGTGGAGCGGACCCTCCCAGAGACGAGCGTGCGGAGTACGAAGACCGTGTAACTGGCTGAGACCTGACGATTGCTTGACCGACTCGACTTGGAGTGAGTCGTCTAGCCCAGTGAACGGAGCACTAGTTTCAGAGGTGCATACCCATGGAAGACGGAGCACTACCTGTGTGACAGTGCAGACCCATGGTACTCGTCCGGAGAGTACCTCAGCAGGCTACTAGGGGGTGTGCACTACTGTGTTTGGGTGACATACCTCGGCGGGAAGCACTACTGTGTCTGGGTGGCTGACCCGCGGTACTCGACAGGAGGAGTACTTCAGCAGTCTTAGGTTAGTGAGCAGTACGTCGGAGTCGTGACAGGACCATTGTACACTATAGAGACGGAGCTCTTCAGCAGTTACGGTTTCGATAATGAAAATACTGGTTTGAGCTGAGACTTTTGACCTTGTGTTTACCTCATGATTGAGATGGGTCACTTGATAACTTAGGTATATGTATGGGCATATACCTGGGTAGTAGTTACCCGTTGATTTCACAATCCTTGTGTTTCCTCATGATTGAGATGGGTTACTTGATAACTTAGGTATATGTATGGGCATATACCTAATTAGAGGTTATCTATTTATATCTTCTATGTGGTTATCCTTGTTGGTTTTAGTGAGACCTTGAGGGTCTCGGGGTCCCTACTAAGTATCGTTATACTCACCCCTGCACGGGCTATGCCCACACCTCATTGTGTTGGTTGCAGACGACGACCAGTACTAACAGAGGCCGAGTGTTCGAGGACTGGACGGTACCTGGAGGTGGACTATACGACGAGTCAGTACCTGGAGCTGGACTACACGACGTGACGAATCACTGAGGAGGTTGACAGACGAGAGCGTGGAGGAGGATATCTGTACCTACCCTTCAGGTAGGATCCATGGTGGACGACCAGGAGCTGCACTATCTGAAGCTTCCCTTCATGTAGGATCCGAGGAGGACGACCCAGGAGCTGCTTCCTTCTTCCAGCTGTTTGTCTTTTTGTTGTTGTACCTTGTTTAGTTGTAGTTGTACTTTCTTTTGGGTTTGTATCCTGGACCATTTACTTTTCATCTTTTCTTTTGTACTTAGTGTTTTTCTTCTGCTTGTACTCTGTGGTGCTTGTTTTTTTAAAGGCAATGCCTTCCCAGTTATCGGGATTTTATGCCTTTGGTGCTAGTCGCCAGCCCCTGGCCTATGGAAGGCGGGCTTGGGGTATTTACGGCACGGGCCCCGAGGACGGGTCGTGATAAAAAACTTTTGATGTTATAGTAAATTATATTTCTAGGAGGATAAATATATTTTAGGATGTGTTTTCTTGAGTTAATGAAAATATAACCTTTTTGTTTAACATCGTGGATTTTTTTTTCTTTTGAACAATGTTACATTTTATGAGATTTATGAAGATGTGTTTTAAGGATAGGCAGTTATTTAATGGATTTAGTTAAACATTGGTTGTTGCTATTTTGGTGTTATTGATTAATATATGATAAGGTAAATATTTTTAGAAATGTTAAGGTTTTAAAAAGGATACGAGGAATAACTTGTTACTCTTTTATAGATCTTATGATCTTTTAGATGTTAAATATTTTGATTAAAGAAAAAAATCATCTTACATATTAATTTCCTTAATGTAAGAAAAAAAATTAAATTAATCAAATTAAAATGAAAGGATGAAATCGAGTTTATGGAATAAATAATCATGTATTTATATATTTTATTATTCTCTATCTCGATAGATAAAGAATCATTCAACTCTAGGATACATATATTGGAAAAAAAATATTTTCAAATTTACATTATAACAACGTAATCATTGGTCACATAACTCATCATGTATATAACGATTTTATGTTTATAATATATAATTAATAATTAATATCCTTCAGATTGATGATTTATATCAGTCTTCATAACTATTTATAGATTTCATATAGGACATTATCTTCACTTTCCTCAAATTTTATATTATTTGGGACCCTATTAATTTTAATTCCAAATGAAATTTGAAAATACCATTCTATTTTACCAAGAGTAATTTATAGAATCCTTTTTAAAATATGGGATTAAAACAATGGTGTTTTAAAATTTCAAATCCTTGATTAATTAGATCATGATTAAATTGTGAGGACACTATAATTTACGGGTTTGGAATTTA
This sequence comes from Viscum album, assembly GCA_963277665.1. NCBI lineage: Eukaryota > Viridiplantae > Streptophyta > Magnoliopsida > Santalales > Viscaceae > Viscum > Viscum album. Next base: position 1,347,151,743 of record OY728153.1, on the reverse strand, counting down.
AAACCCAATGATTTAAAAGAAGTAGAATAAAGTATGATAAGTAATTTAAAAATTATTAATAAACATACAAGTTAATGTAGTACTCTAATAAATTATGAAATATTTTTTAAAAATAAATTCAATCTCATTGATAACTGGAGATGTATCAAAAATCATGATAAAATAAATCATGACATTCTATTAAAATATTATTATTTAAACATTTCAATTATAACTAAGAAATTAATATTAATAGTATGAATAGTAATATCAACATTATGATAATTATATGGTTTATATATGCTTTAAAAACATTCATTTGTTAACTTATTTTTAGAAGAAAAATATGAATTGTTAGAAATAAAAAGAAAAGATTTCAGAAAGACAATATTTTTCTAAAAGGAAGTTATATCATAATTTGCACACCTAATTTAAAAATAATTATAAATTATATAATAAATATCTTAAAAAGTACCAACATTAATTAATTAAATTTATTAATATTTAATTATGGGGATTTTTTTATCTTTCTGATAATATTATTTTTTTAGTGAATAATGAAAAATATCGAACACTATTAAAGAATCATTTCTTGTTAATAATTTATGTAATTTAAAAGTACAATTATTCTTATAATATGATATAAAATAAAAATAAGTAATTATTATATATATTAAATCCAATTAATGTTATTCAAACAAACTATTATAATGGATTTTAGTATAATTATATTATTAGGCTTAAAAACACATTTTCTAAAAATTATTTTAAACAAAAACGTGATTCTCTTATTTAATTAATTATTTTTAACCCTAATGGGAAATAATAGTAATGAAATTTAGAATATTTTTACATATAATTATTAATTTATATTCATTTAATTATTATTTCTTTTTATATTTTTATTATAAGATCGCTTTTTAGTTCAAGAAAAACATTTCTTGAAAAAATATTTTTTGTAAATTATTTAGGTTTAAAATTTAATTACAATTTTACACTAATATGAATTTGATTTTGAAAAAATTGATTACTTAATATGAATTTGAATAATTTATATTATCTTATATTTTAAACATAACAAGTATCTACCCCGAATGATTGAATAGGGCATGATTGTAGCCACCCCTATCTATGGAACTCCAAAAAACCCAATTGACAAAAACATTATTACCAACTCTATTAGATGTCACGAAGTGAAACTGATAATCACCCCTACTGAACATCACCCCTACACTCCCTTTAGATATTAGGAGAGATGTCATATTCCTTGGTCCCAACTGATAAATAAATTTCAAACGAAGAGACAACCTCTCAAGGATAGCAGAAAGATTGATATCAATTCCTACCTGATACAGAACATCCAAAAAAATATATTCATTCATATGAAATTATAGATGTAAACAAGTCATTTGCTAAACGAAATATATACATATTTATAAATGAATCCATTTCAATAAAACATATATGCATGGTAATTAAATATAAAAACATGTATATAAAATTTTATTAAACATTGGATGATGTAAATCCAATGTAAATGAATGTGCAATGAAATGTTCTTGAGGATGAAGGATGAAAAACTAAAATTATTCTATGTTGTATTGAATCATTACTTGATATGAAAATGGATACGATAATATGATGTTCTTGGTGGAATATTACAAGATATGACAATAAATCCAATGTTTCATCATATTTTATAGAAATTAATTCATAGATCAATAATCATATATTCTATGTAATTGTTAATTATTTGGTTCAATTGTAGAAATATCCCATGAATAAAAAACAATGAAACAAATGATAATGTTTCAGAGGTAAAAATATATACTAAGATCATGGTGTGCATAACTTGATTGTGGTTTCATTAAAAATAAGTTAAAGAAGTTGAACATACAATAATGTAGACTAATTTCATCATTATGATCATTATTTTCCTCATACTTATCATCAACTACAATTATTCAAATAGTAGAATCCACAAAATTTCTAATAATGGGTATAGAAAATTTTACTTCTAAATCCTATATGGATATTTTCTAAAGGAAAACATAATTTAATCAATAATTATTTAATGAATTGGATTTTTTTTATTAAAATAGAGAGTAAATATAATGAACCATTCATTTTCTAGTAGGGGAAGCCACTTTAATGTGTATCAAAATTTTGAAATTCACACAACAATTAAACCTGAAAAAATGTCATTAGTTGATAAAAATACAACATGCTTTTGAGATTTCATGATGAAAATCAAATATAACATACTTTGTGATATCATTTTTAGAAAAAACAACATGTATATTTTTCATGCATGGTCAGATCTATATCCCATTTACTCATTTAGTTGCATCACAAAACCATGATAAGGTAGATCAAAAATAGAGCTTTGCCTCAATGATTGTAATGAATCATCCATATATAATTGTTCACTTCTCATCAGATATTATGTCAGGACATCTACACTTCTTCAGACACTGGAGATGTAATGAACCATAATTGATCCATCATTTATTCTATTGACAATTAATTTCAATCACACATCCAAAAATAGTGTGATATTTTCCTCTTCTATATCTCTATGAGGAAATTCCATCCTCACCAACTCCAAATCATTGCTGGGTGGTCCAAGGTGTAAAATAACCATTATGGGTGTATCCATGTAGTTCCCAGACATTCCCTCTGATCAAGACCTGTGAAAATAAACTTTTATGATGTTTTTAATATTTATCACCAAAAAATAATGTCCCTATGTTAAAATATTCATATTGAAAAACATTGAAAAAACCATTCGGAATAGATTTTTTTAAAATAAGAATACCGTATTGAATTTGGAAAATCAAAAACCATAAATTATAACATAAAATAAATAATTTGAATCCATAATGAAAAAGAATATATCATTTGGCCTGGATCCTGTAAACCACGTCTTACCCAAAATCCCTTTTGGATTTTATAATTAAAGCTTCTTTGTTGTAAAGTGGGAACTATTACATGGGAACCAACCTGAAAATATAACACTAACCAAAAATAACTTCTGATAAAAAAGAAATAGGTTAAACATGTATACTATATTTTTAAATATGAGATGCACACAGAAGCACCACATTTATTCTCAATTATTCTTGAAAAAGCACACCACCATGAAAACATAAACAACCAAAATTATCATGAAATTGTAACAAACAAAACCATTATATCATTTGAATCTTACGCTAATTTCAATCAACATTAATTTTATCAAAAATGGAAAATCCTTATAACTAAACAAAGCATTGTTAATTACAGGAGCACTGAAATTACAAGACAACAGCCACAATACAGAACTAATTCATTGAGTAATAATAATGTCAAGGACATACGAGATCAACCAAACTAACCATCCCTGGATGAAATATATTTAAATGCAATCCATTAGACTCCTGTAATGGACCCACCTACAACAACTGGTTAAATGTAAAATGAGAGAGGAATATTTCAGTTCTCATGTTCTACTATGACAACCACATAAATAGATGACTCATTAACAATAATCTGTTTAAATATTCATTAGAAATTAAAAATTTATTCTATAAATATAATATTGTCATTGGGCCTAGGAAGATTTTAGAAGTTGGTTAAAATTTAATGTAAACGTGATTATATACCTTAGAGGTTGGGAGAATTTAAAAATTAAAAGGGATAGTTTGGAATTTTGAAAAGTGGGTTTGTAAGAATTTGAGTGACATAAGGTATTGGTTTTTGGAATGTTTTGGGTGCGGTTACTAGAAATGAAGTGGATTCATTTGATTTTTTTTTCACAGTGTTATTTCTAAGATAATATTTGAAGAAAAGATATATAGTTTTCCAATTATAAATTTTATTTTATTAACCAAATTTCATTGGAACAAAATCAAATTGAACCCACTATGAACAAGTTTGATACCCTATTTAGGAAAATAAAACTATTACCAAAATAATCATACATCCAAAGATTTTGAAATAATCATAAATTGTTCAGATGAAAATTAATTAAATAATTATGTATACAACTTTTAGTCTAGAAGGGATATTATTGAATAATTAAAACTGAGTTTAAAAATATTTATATAAAAACACCATAGATGAATTTCCAGGGGTATACACTACTACGATGACATAGTGTTTAGCATCACATGGACACATTTCTTTATTTAAGAAGGTTCATCTGTTAGTATATAATAGTTTTACATAAAAACACTATATATTATAGAAATATCCAAATTAGACATGAGGAGTCACAGTGTGTGAATCATAAATTATGATGGTTATATTTGAAGATGTTTATCAGTATCTCAATGTCACGTGATGTTTTAGAACTATCCAATAACATTGAAACATTTTAATGAATATTCATCTCCAAAATCTTTCAAAACTAGATCACATTCGATATGTACATATCAGAGGACCATCATTTTGAATGATATCAATTTCATTTAACAATCCATGATATGAACAAGTGATTAGTTTCAATTAACTTTGTTTAATTATTCCCATGATCTTTTGGACTTGATAATGTCATTACCAAAAAATATTTGTACTCAAAAAAACATATGGACTAATATAAATTAAATAAAAAATTAGTTGTGATGTCATAAAATTCATAATTCCTATGTAGATTTCAACATGGGTTAATAAAACATAGAATGTAATATCAGGAATACTGAATAACATATTATACATGTTATTCATTAATTTATTAGACACACTTTAGTGTTTATGAATAATGTCTACTACCATACAATGGGTTGACTTTTTCTATATATTTTGAATTTGTGTTTCTGTACCAGGAATTTGAAGAAATAAATAAACTAATAATACTATGTAATACACATAGACAGAGAATTATAATTATAATTTATCAATTCATATGTTTCACTAAAAATATCAATCCATTATGATCATACATTTTTACCTCTGTAGATGAAATATTCATGTTTAATTTTATAGAAACAACTTCAGTATTAATATATCATCAACATCCACTACATTTATGATCCTAAAAAATGGATAACAATATATTAAAATGATAGTTTTTTTATATCTGTGATTCATAAATTTTAAAGATATAGAACATGGTTGTGTTCGAATGTGTTATTATATTTATTGATATAAATTTCATTATCAGAGATGTAGAGTACTGTATAACAGTTTTGTGCAAATGAAAGATGATAGATCCAAAATATTTTGGTGGATTTATACTAAATTGGACATAACATGAGTAAAGAAAACCAAAAATGTTTTTATATATATGTTTAATATCATATTACACCTTTTATTCTAGAATTTATCAGATGTACAATCAGTTTTATAAGAAATTGTTACTACTGTGGAATGGGATGAGGATCCAATATCAGTGGAATTTGTGTTCGGTACAAGGCATTTATGCTGAAACAGAAAAACAAATAGTCCTATATTATATGCACATACATAAATAATAATTATAAATTTCCAATTCAATCGTATTATTAAAAATATAAGTCCATTAAGATCATACTTCTCTACCTTGGTAGATGAACGTTTCCTAGTTGATTTTATAGAATCAACATTATCATTACCTTGTTAAAAACATCCACTACTTTTATGCTCCTACAAAATATGGATAAAAATATTTAAATGTTAGTTATTTAAATATTTGATTCATGAATTTTAAAACTATAATATTTTTCTATGCTCGAATGCATTTTAAGAATTGTTGAACTCAATATCAGTACCTATAAAACTATTTATTTATAATCATTTTGTATATATGAATTTTTTCAATTACAAATGATGTACTTTATTATTTCAGTACATAATAGAATCATTTTCAACCAGAAAGTATTTTACATTATTGGAATTACAAAGTCATCATTATCCTCTATATAATATGAATAAAAATGATGATTTTTTCATGTTGGATTAAATTGAAAAAATGTAAACTATTATATATTCCTACCAAATTCAAAGAATATTTTTTTGTACAGCTACTATTATAAATAAAATAAAATTCATATCAATTGAAATGAATAAATTTTTAATTATCCATCTATGTAATGAAAGATTGAAGAGGCACATGGATACTACTTTTAGTCATATAAGTTAGAATATAAAAATATAGTTAATGATGTAAGGTGATTGGGGAAATTTTGACTACATATACTACTAAATAAACATGACATAATCAGAAAGATAAAATATATACAAGATAGAGAGTCAATACATCCTCGAAATACACTTCCTCTTTTGAATGCTCGATGCCTATAGACATTGACTTAAAGTACATACATGCCTTTATATCATTCCAAAAAAAAATTCCTCTCACATGAAATTGTAAAGATGAAAGGCTGTAAAGTCTAAAGGTTCCTTCCCACATTCATTTTTCACTATCACTCTACATTCTACCAGAAATATTTATCTATTAATCTGCAAATGTAAAATAAACACATATTTTATCTTCCAAATTTTAAATTAGATTATATTTCATATCAAATACACAAATAATATTCTTTTAGTCATATATGATTGAATTATTGGTGGAGATGAATGCATTATTTCACAGATAATGTCTAAACTTATAAATAGTAAAAAACAAGACCTATATTAGAAAAAATCATCATCCATTTATATACTAATTCAATAATCATCATAAAATTCAAAACAACAGAGATTAAATTGAATCAATAGAGGGAAGATGAAAAATTGTATGAACATTTATGTGATGATCCCCCTGACCTCGGGATTCAGTTTTCCGATTTCCCTTTTTGGAAACATAATCTAAATTATTTTCACCATTGATGCCCATATTAATTGTTGTTTCATGTACAATTATTTGTCCATAGTGGTATTGGGTATTGATCCCACTTTCATGTCCTCTGAAAACATAGAAATAGAAATCAAATAAGGGACAAATAATCCATGAATGGGTATAGATATGGGGTTCCTATTATGTGAGATTACAGATCGAGGGGAATGAGAGGGTATGAAGTATTGTGAGGTGAAGAGGTAGAAGTAGAGGAGGTTATGGAGGTGGAGACCCAATCAGAGACAGTAGAGGCTGAGGAAATGGTAGTAGAAGAGGCTTAGTCAGAGGAAAAGTCCTAGGAATAGATTTTAGTGAAGGAGGATGGGGATGATGTCCTCAGAGAAGGGTTGTCGAGATAGGGTTAGGGGAGGAGAGTCAGGTGTGCATGGATTTGGGGTTGAGTATGGGGAGGAAATTTTGGGGACATCTAAATAAGGGAAGAAAATCATAATCCTTGAGGGGAAGAGTAGTAGGAGGAGAGGGGGACATTATGAGGTGAGAAGGCACAATTATAGCATTAGGTGGATGAAATGATGGTAAGAAAGAGATGAAGTCAACGAGGTAGAGGAGGCGATAATGAGTCCAAGGGGGGATAGAGAAAGGTAACTAGAGTGGAGGTTCGAGAAAATTGGTATATTTTTGGAAATCAATGGAGATGAGGATCGAGTCCATAATTATTAAGCATGAAGCCTGAAGTGTTTAGCGTGCTGTGGGATGCAATATACGGGATAAGGGAATAGTGTAAGGGAGTGTAGATTGGTAGGGTTTGTGATGTGAGGGAGATTAGGATCATCGCGGAGGGAATAATGTAGTGGGGGAATGAAGAAAAATTAAGGGTAATAATAATAGAGGATATTCCATGTTGAAGGTGATCCATGGTATTTAGTATGAATAATATATTTTTTATCACAATAATATGTCAAAACAATAAAAAATATGTATTTCAGTTATTATAAAAATGAGTATGTCGGGGGTTAAAATAGATAATGTTTAATAATGGAACAAAACGTATTTAATAACTATTTTATGGTCATATTATGAACATAAATGGTCTATAATTGTAAAATGGTCAATCTTTTAGCCTTTTTCATTATATAAATGTGGGTAGAATTGTATTTTTTTAAATTCTTATTTTGACATATCCCCTACTTATAAAATTCAACAACCTATCCTCCCTTATAAACACGTAAAATACCCAATTTATTATCCAATACAATTCCAAATAAATTATTTACATCCCTCTCCTAGTCCTAAAATCTTTATCTTGGTCCAAAATACTACCTAGAACGGATATTCTGTAAAATGATAAGAATTTTTCTGAAGAAGAGGTAATATTGTTAACCGAGCATTTTATTGTATTTATCTTCTAAATAATGTAAATAAAAATAATCCTTGATGATATAACGAAATTATTATAATACATATATTGATAACTTTTAGGTTGTTTTTATTGTCTAAAACCACATCCTCTTACAACAAATGTGAATAAAACTCATTGATTGTGTGTATGGGAGAATAATTCCTTGTAAACAATTATAATTCATTTTTCATCCCTGCTTCCCAATGATGTATATAATAATGTAAATAATTCTTATATATTATATGTTGGCTATAACTATAGCAATATAATTATAATATTATATAATTATTCTTACATTCCGATCCATATGGAATACATTAATTTCACTTGTGTATATAGTAGAACACCACTACACGAAGTAATGTAATTCATTTTTCAATACATATTACATGTGTTGTAGTGAAGATTAATTTTATGTTGATATTTGATATTAAATTTATATTAATAACTCTTTAAATGAATATATTATATATATTTTAACCATTCCATCAATTGAAGAATAAGTAAAATCATTTATGTGTATGGATGACTACAACATTGCAATGTGATGTGATTTGTTTTCACTAACACTTGACATGGATGGTAATAAAGGATAAATTTATTGAATATAAATAACATATAAGAAATTTGCAGGGGTCTATAAAATTAATATATTTTCCACAACCTTACCCTTTCTCTCATTAAGGAGATGATTACAAAGCTCATGCACACAGATGACCTATCAACTCCCCACAGTGATGTAATTAATTGTCCACGTTTAAAAATTCAATAATTATTAAATATTTGTATGAAATTAAAAAAATGTATTTATAAAATTAATATAACTATGGGGATTATTTAACATTATTATATGCATAAGAACTAAAAATTTCATGATAAAACATTCATAAGTAAAAAATACATTGAACACATCAAATAATAGTGATAATGAAACATTGTTCATGAATGAGTGATAATATGTTATAAAACTGAATATATATGATTTTAAAAATGTTAATATGATTTCAGTATATGTTAATATCATTATCTAAACCACTATACATTATTTTATGGTGTTCTCAAGTAAATATAATAGCATGGTAATAAGTTTCATAACTCAATTTCCATTCATTGGGTTATATGTCTACTTCTAGGATTATATTATGAAATAATTATGTGTGAAATTAACATTTATTAATTTATGTTTTTATTTAACCATTAACTTTTTTGATATTCGTTTTATACACTTAATTACTTCATTTATTAACTCTAGATTTTATTAATGTTACTTGTAAATGGTGTCATCTAAAAAAATTTATCATTGACGAACATGTTCTTTTACAATTCAAATATTTTTTTAATGATGTATATATTACCCATTTACATAATATATCAGTAATACATCCGACATCAATCAATTATGTGTTACTATTGATCCACTAGATCCATGGGATTTGGTGACACAAATTATACGAAAGTGGTAATCGTTTATGTTTTAAAATCAATATAATTGGTAGTAATTATAAATAAATTTTCATAGTTAGAAATTATTCAGTAATTACAATTTACATGAATTAAATATTATTCTAATAAATTTATTCTTTAAATTTTCGTGTAATTTTATATTTTTCTAACTCTATGGTACATAAAATAAATTTGATTTTAAAAAAATTAAATCATTTATCTCTTTGGTGAAAATATCTTTTCATAAATAACCATTTTTTCTCAAAAAAGATCAAAAATATTTGAAAATTATCATAGGAATATCGAATTCCATATTCAAAAATCATGTAATTTTTACAAAAAGGATTAAAAGAAATCTTCCTATAAATTTTTGAATAACATACGTTTTAAAATTTATAAAAAATTTAAATGGAATTATTTGTTATATTGTATGGAATGAATAGTATTTTACACCATCCAAACCTTTATTTTCCAAAATTAATAAACTATATTTTTCCATGAAGTCTTTAAAATAAAATTATATCCACTATATTTTGAAAATTTAAGTATTTTAGAAGTTATTTTAAATGATTAATTTTTATTTCACTCAAGACAATTTTTATTCTTTTTTAGATATTTTTATCATCAACGTCAAAACCTGTAATGTTATGAATGATTATAAATTCTATATATACTCCACTTAAATATATAACTTCCTTACTATCTGTTTCATTGAAAGGGTAATAATGTCTATATAACCATCCCGCAAATTACATCTTTGATAAATCATTTTTCACTTTTTTATGATATATTATTATGAAACCCATTTCTAACCATGGGTAATTATTATATTTATTCCCTATAATTATATACTTATATGGACCACATATGATTATACAATAAATGATTGTGATTGGTGGATATAAAATTATATATCATTTTAATTAATTAGGTAATGTCTTAGTCTCATGAGACATTATGTTTTGGATTAGTGACTGACCCTACAACACTATGGGACTCTCTACACTATGTGATGTTTCCTTAAATATTAGCCTGGATTTATTCTTATGCTATATGTTATGTTTATACCACATTTCCTATAATGAAATAATCTCATGCTACCTTGTCATTTATGATTTGATTCCATGCAATTACCAATGAGCCTTATCTTTTATGATGACATGTTCTACTAATGAATAATATGTTATGTTTCTGTATCATGTTTACTCTTTTATTGATCAATAGTGATCATCCATTTCTTCTATGTATTTCCCGGCTTATGAAATATATTTTATTATATCAAATAGATTAATGATATCACTATAGAAATGAAATGAAAATAAGGATAACATATTTTAATTTACTTTGATGTATTATGATCCTAATCTTCCATAGATACATTGAATTAATGATCATTTTATTATTATAATATTATATTTATTTTGTAGAATAATGTAATAGTGTGTGTAAAATACATGGGTAACCATAATTATCCTCTTTTTCATTGAGAATATAAACATTGTATTCTTCAAAAAGTTATAAATTTCCCCTGGTTCTTCTTAGTTTAAAAATAAGAAAAAAAAATTAATTTGAAAGAAGATATAATTTCATTCAACTACATTGAATACGTCTGATAGCATAAATATTTAGCACTTAGAAATTTTGAAAAATCTTAAGAAATGATATAACATAAGTACACTAGAATTATTTTCCTACAATCATGGCCTTTTGAGAAAAAATATTCTTATATCCCACAACATTACTGAAATGAATGGAACATTGTTTAAGATTCAATAAATTCACAATGATTCAATTATTTATATTCAAATAATTTTTATGTCCCCTATCCAATATCTGTGATCACATCATGTTTTATTTCACAAGGAAACATTATAAAAATTTTCCTTTTCCACGCTCTCTATCATCACCCAAGTTGTTGATGAGTGTTCCTCTTTAACAGCTGGCACTACTGAAAATTCATCTTCTTGAAAATTTAATCATATATTCAATGTCTTAACATATATGGATAAAGAATTCACCCTCTTATTTCTTCTAGTTGTATGAATTTTATATAACAAAATTTTCATTCTTGAAGAAAAACAAATTTCCTAATTCTAATTTCATTAACAAAAAAAATATCCACTAGAATAAAACAAATTAGAGGAATTTATATTTATTATTTGGATGAAAATTTTTCCTTAATGTACCTCTTATAATTAGAGAACACATATTAAATGTCTCCAAGAATTCCTAACTGAAAAAATATAACTTTTGAAACAATGGAACTCATCTTAGACACGTCTTTAGTAGGATTACAAATGCTATGAATAAATACATTCATTTGGGAATGTTTTCTTTTATGTTTCTAAGAAATCACAGGTTTTTCTCTAGTACATAATCATAGTAGTTTAAGAATATGACTATGTTCCTCTATAGAAATTAAATTGTATTAAATAGATTATGATTCCAATGAATTTAATTTTTTATTTGATGGTGTCAATAATTATTCTTGAACTTCACACTTCAGATGAAAAATTATTTATTCTTCCTATAGCTTCATAAATCTATTCACTATATCATACATTTTTATAACCAAACTATCAATAATTTAGTGTTTTTCATCAATTTTAAGACTCATTTTAACTTCCTTTCCTAAATTTTCTAAACTTATATATCAGAGATTATAAATTTTTGAATACATTTATAACATTCCTAATTCTTTTTTTTTTCATGCAGATAATTGAATCACAGACCACTGCATTAGCCATTTTAGTCAGTTCTCTCTGGATATTATGTTTGTCATGGGATGCTTCAGTTTCATCTATTAAATCCACCCTTGCACAAACTCTTTCATTCTCTTCATCATTATAGTAATTTCTTATATTATATATAGTAACTATCAATACACCTTAATATTTATATTTTTCCACATATTCTATTTCAATTTCCCTAGAAATATATTCTTATTTAGAAAATGATTTATTATTTTTTAGGACCACTAATAAAAATTCATTAACCCTTATTTGTTTTTATTCATGTGAGGTTTATCTTAAAAAATGTATTCTTTAATGTTTTTGGGGAATTTGAAAGCAAGATATCCCAAGTTTCTTAAAATGAATAAATCAAGTTTTATCATTCCCATAAACATCATAGTTCATATTCTATGATTTTATGATTTCAATGGAGTCATTTTATCAACTTCTAAACGTTACATGATTGAGAGTTTCTTCATTGAATTAAAATACACCCCATGGGGACATTCATTTATTTTTTCTCACTATATTCAATTAACATTTAATAAGACAAAATTTTACTATGAAATATATCAATATAGATATCTTTTTGATAATAAAAATTTAAGAACTGTCAATTTTACATTGAAACATGGAGTAAATCTTCTCACAAATCCCTTCATGATCTTCTCATCCTTGAGATGACCACCATGACCTCGTATGTATTGAACAAGAATATATAGGTGATTGAAAATGGGATCACCCATATTATTGGAATTCATTCTCAAATAATCATACATGATCCAAAATATGTGTAGTATGGTAACTTGAAACATCAAATCCCTTTAAAAATAATCAAAAAAATTCCCACATAAAAAGAGAGGCTTTCTAGGTCATTATCTTTGTACGAATTTTATTGTACAGATAACATAAAAAATATTTAATTTCATTTTAATTTGTATCCAATCCTTTATAATATATTTAATTCAAGGAACAAATTTTAATATTTTATGTGTCCTTATAGGGATTCTATGAAACTATCCATGAATAGTTATCTGAAATAATGCTTCATTCATCATTTCCATAACTATAAATTACAAACATATAATATGGGAACTCCTTTATGATTTGAAAAACATTCCAATTCTTCTAGTAGATAAGAATAATAAATTCCCCATTAACACCTATTTTTATAATACTATATATGTTAACACCCTATGTAGGTGAATCTGGGTATTGGTAGTTAATTCCATGAAAAATATCTTGTTATCTCACATTGATAAACACACCAATTTATATTTGTATTTAACCTGAATGAGTGATGAAAGTAGTAAAAAATTATTTTAATTAGTTAACCCCAACGGTATAAATAGAAGGAAAATTCATGAGAATTAACTTCTACACCAAATTCACTAAATAATCAATTAATTATTGTTACAATTTTGGAGTGGTCTCAAATAACTTCTTGGTTCACTACATCAAACAGTTGGATGACTCTCTATAATCACTCAATGATGAACTCACTAACATTAATTTTTATTCATCATTCACACAATGATATTTTGAAAAATCACCCAAATTTGGATTTATGTTAAGTATAAAAATAACTACTTCTTTTGAGGTTGATACTTTTTAAATAATTTCTCTTGGTCCTTCAAACATCCAGAAAAAATCTGGAACCATATATTGGGAGATATTCTCTAAACAATCTCTCAGTAATAGCCTGATGTTTCTCTGTGTAAGATTTATATTCCACAAAAATTGGGTTCATATTTTTATCTCAATATAATTTTTTGTATTTATCTATTTTTTCTCCTAATTTTTCATAGTGTATCCTCTATTTAATATGAGTAAAATGAACTATGAAAACCAAAACAATTATTGGTAGTTTCAAAATATTAATCTATTTGACATAAAATAGTATGTATCAAAAAATAGCCTTAATGTGGTGTGAACATTAATTCTTTGACAATGTATAATTGATTTTACATATATAGTGGTGTGGTTTTCTCAATTTTTCATAACTATCCTTTCCTTTAGGTGTAACAATGAATTATTCCTAGGTGACATATATTTGACTAGATCTAATTTTTTTTATCATAAATCCTTCCATAACATCCTCCTGTGATTCCAACAATTGTCTCCTTGATTGTATATTTTATTGAACTAGATGGAACATAGATATAACTATTTTGTCGTAGCCTCCTATAGTAATTGAGATCCTAAAACATTATATATTCCAAAATCATAGACTACTTGTCCCTAGGCATGGATATGGTGGGTAATAATTCTATTGAAGTGGTGATACAGTATATTCCCTCCTACTATGGAGTGACAAGCCAAAAAAGTCACATGGCACCAAAAACCACTGGAACTCACTCTGTGCCATGTTTCTAGGGATGTGGAGTGGCATGAAAACATAAATATCCACAAAAGATTTCAATATAAAAATTACACAACATAAATGATTAATTGTTGGAATGGTTATCTATATAATATTAATGAGGTCCCCTAACGACCTTCCCTATGGAGCATCCCACCACCATGAACACATTTTATGTGCGTATACCCCTTCATGAAAAACTTCTCTATGTGCATAATGGCACGCATACACACCCAATTGAATCCCTGGGGCTTTGATTAATGGTTGGCCAATATATGTTTCCTACATGGTCAATATTTATCCCACATATCTGGGTTTGTGCCAACATTTCCACCTAACTAATCATGGACTTCTTATTTAGGCACAACCAATAATGATTTTGCACTATAATTTGACTACAATGTGGCCCCTCATATGAAACATAGTCATGGATGGAATGACATATACTGATCCATAGATATAAAATTCACTTTTTCATTTACAACCTTATCAATAAACACAAAAATAAAATATCATACAGTATTTTTTCCAATATAGGTAATGAAAAATGGAACACTCTATTCCATGGAGATGATAGTATATACAATCACATGGAAAATGATTTCATGTTCGTTAGAATCAGAGACATGAGTAGTATGGATTATAATTTATGAATCATAAATAAGTATCAAATATAATAATAATATATTAATTTATACTTCTTTACAATGAATGTTAGGTGTTTATGGGAAACAAATATGTTACTTTTTGGAGGTTGTAGAAGGCACGCACACATGATTCATTTCATTATTTTTCATAATAGAAACGGTTAATGTGTTATTTACTTGTACCATAATTATAATAACATAAAATAATAGAAATGATACTTATTTCATAATTATATTTTATTGTAATTTAATTTTATGAATAATGAGTTCACATGATATAATATAAATGAGAAATAAGGTGTTCTAAATTTATACCTCACTTTTTGATTATCTTCTCTTTAAAGGTGGTTAATCATTTGATATACAGTCTATTCATAATACCATAACCTCATTATGGTTAATATGTTTTTTGGGTAGTTTAATTGTTATAGTTTTGGATAGACTAATTGGTTGAGGTGTAAAACCAAAATTTTTATATGTATATCATTTGACATAAACATGGTGTATTCGATAAATTTCCATACATGAAACTCCAATTAAATATGAACTTTGATATAGTATACCATGATATAATAGCTAATACTTTTTTTGGTATGAATTGTACTAAAAATATTATGACAAAAATTCTAGTTTTTTTAAATAATTTAAATTAGTTTAATATCACATAATAAATAAATACTCAATTTTCAGTACAGTCATTTTATGTTTCATAAATATGTTTTCATAGAAAATTTGTTTTATCAAATTTTCTAAACATGTAAATTATATTTCATTTATACACTTTTAAAAAAATTTATAAAGTTTTTATCATTTTGAAAATAAACAATTCATAACAGATTACAGTGAAATTTTATGATTTTTATAGAATGAAATATTTTTCAGTGAAGGGAGAAAATAGCCAATATTGTAAAAAAGTCATTATCTCAATAATAAATTTAATAATTAAGTTGATATTAATTTAACCCTTGTACTAATTTTTAAAAAATATATATTTAATTACGAATTTGTAATAAATATACATGGTTTTCATATAAGATCATTTTTAGCCTAAAAGCACATTTTTAAAAATATAATTATTATAAAGACACTGTGAAACATGTAATGGTTTATTAACAAAAACCTAATAAAAATTATTCCCTTATATATGTAGTATAGTGGTGTTCAGGGGGTTCTCATGTATGAATGTTGAAGACTATGTTGTAGAACTATCACATTGTTGGTTACTTTTAATAAAATAATAGATAAAAGCAGGGGTTTCAAATTATTAAAAAAATTAATTAATTCCAAATCTGATTAAAACTATAATATATATGTAGATAATAAATATACAAAGCATTATAGATATAATAAGATGAGCGAAATTTGGTAGAGTTTGAAAAATTTTGATCATTAAAAACATTATTAATCTTTTTCAAAATTAATTATCAACTTATATTTTGGAATAATAACTCAATGTATAGAATGTGAGCACCAAAATTTATTATATACCATATAGAGACGTACAATTTTTTTTACCAACATATAAATGATATCTAACTACCCATAGACATCTGAGGAATTAAAATAGATTTAAATCAATATGATCAATATGGATACGTCTCCAAATGAAATTTAAACAATGATAATAACCACCCAACATAAATTATTTAAACCAAAGACCTGATAAAATACAATAAAAAACATTATGATTGAATATACACATCCTTCAATCATGATAATAGTTACTAGAAAAATATGATAAGAATATAATAATTACCAAACTTTAATGTGAAGATTATATAGATCTTCACTAACACCATCGAATACAGTTCACCCCAACATGTCTGGACTATATTAATTGAAACTCATCTTCTCCAGCAAATCCTCACTAGAGTACCCAACTCCCCTAATCATACCATCCATTGGAATAATTATATTTGGAACATATATAGGGAAAGTGTGTGGAAAATATATGATCCATTTTCTTCCAATTGGAAGTTGGATCATTGTTGAACCAATTTATAATGACACAATATTGACATATGTAGACATTACAACACTTTTTTAGAATACATAATAAATTACACAAACAGACACACAAATACTATATTTGTTTAGTTCCTTTGTAAACATGGAAACATAAAAAGTTGTACATTAGTGTGCTAAATTATCTCATACAAGGTTCTTGGCAAATATATCCTTTTTTAGTAACATTATACTTAATATATATCTTCATAACCTAGGTATGGAAACATAAAGTATTGGTGAGCTCAGATTCACATTAAATGTAAATAAGTAAAAAAATATATAATCATGAACATTGGGGTATGAAAATGTAATCGTGACATTAAAATATCATACCCATCATATCAAATATCATAATCATGAATCATTGAATAAAATATAGAATTTTATAAGATATTAATCCTAAGTAAATAAGGAACGCAATCCATGAAATCATGTAATTGAAATTAAACACGGAATTTTGGAAAACACATAATAATATAATAATATTTTCTATAACATTTTAGGCATCGCTTCCGAGGCCACCGTGGTGGTATGATTCACTACACATAATATATTGGTATTCATGGTTCACAGCCATTGATATATTAGTATCATGAGTTTACTCCTCATACTATCGTGTTATTCATAGTTCACACTCATGGCCTTCTTAGATGTTAATTTTCACTCCAAATTCCATCACAATTTATCTCATGAGATATAAATCATTACCAAATACAATGGATGGTGTTTTTGGACCCACACATCTCACAATGATATTAGACATACATGGTGGAAAAAATCATAAACAATCATATCATAACCCATGAAATGAAATGGATATTATAAACATGTAATCATATCATAACCTGTGGGAAGTAAATTGTATTAATAATAATTTCATCAGATCATAACTCATGCAAACAACCGAGTTTCATATACATATATCCCAAGATATATAAATGGGTTTCAAAAACCGCTTGACTTTAAAACATAAACCATTAAGATAAAAAAATGGAACATTTAGATCATTTCCCAGAAATGTATGAGGAACATCAAATGATGTCATCTTAGATAGAAAATAATTTATAAATATATTTCAAAAACATTTCTTGAATAAAATCTTGTTTCTTATTCGGAAATAAATTATAAAATTGTAAAACGTTTTGAGAACAATTTTCTTAAATATAAAATTAAAAACCTATAAAAAAACAATAAAAATATTTTGATTTTTTCCCCTTAAAATCTTCTACATGACGCTTGAAAACAATTTGAATCCCATTTCCCATGAGAACATTTAAACTAATCTTGAATAAAATTTGAAAAAAAAAATCCGTTGAAAACATATAAATGAATCTTGAAATTTGTTGAATAATGGTCTCCATAAAAATTTATAAAAAAATAATGGAAACATTTTTATAACCATTTATAATCATATAAATAAATCATGAAAACATTTTGAAAACCATATTCCAAAAAACATATAAATGAATATTGAAAACATTTTGAAAAAAATTTCCTGGAAAAATTATAAATTAATTTTAAACCCATTTTGAAAAAAACATTACTTGAGAAATATTTTAGATACTTATAATGAAATATTTATTTTTTCTTAAAATAATTTCATTGTGAATTACTTTAAAAAATATTTTCTTAAAAATTGCCCTTTTCAATAAGAGAATGAATCTTCAAAGAAACAGCGATGGGTAAATCCATACATACAATATGAGGTAAATAGAACATTCCTTATTAATGGTAAAAATGATTAAAAAATTCATTATTCTAAAATTATTGAGGGGATTCCTTTGAAAACAATTTCAACAAGAAAAATGGGTAAATTTACTTTAAAATATTATAGGATAATAGTATAATGTTGAAGGAAAACATTTTTTAGGTAAATTTCTTTTTTAGGGACATAGGTTTTTTGACCAAAGTGGGGGTAATGACGAGATTTATTAAAAATGATTTCATTAATATAGTATGAAACCTAATGTTATTAAATAGAACTAATACATTAAGATATATTGAATAAATAGAAGATAATAAAAAATCTTAGTGTTATTGAGATATGGATCATAACATTTTCTAAGTGGAAGCATAATAATAAGAAATCCCAAAAAACAATGGGATTGTTTCAATAAGATCATACCATGTGTTAAATTGGGATCAAAATCTCCATGTATAAAAAAAATTACATAAAGTATAAAATATAATTAAATGAATGATATTCATGGTATATGATTTAAAATACACCTCAAAATGGAATATAAGTGCACAATAAAACATATTTATCAAAGAAGGAAAATGGAGACAACACAATCTTACCAATTTGGTACCTTTTTAAACATAAAACCCATGAGATAAATATCATAAAATAGATATTCTAAAACTCATAAATTTCAATATAGTATGCATAAAATAATTTTAGGGTCAGTATTAACACCACCCAAATGATGTTAGTGGGGGATAAGGCTTTTATCTAGAGAAAATAAAAAGTGAGATGAAATCCCACTACCCTCTATCATCACTCTTCTTTTACTCATTAAAAACTCATGTATAATAAATATAATTATATTATAAATATAAAACAGAACCATATTATTATATATAATATGGTATATAAGGTGATAATGACTTTATATTACCTTTTTGTTAAAAAATCTATGTAAATGTTTCGTTGTGGGTAATATCTATTTTGTTCTCCGCATGTGCCTTAATTTGTTATATTTTTGGTAATTATATTAATATCATGATTTGAAAAATTTAAAAAAATATATCTATATAATTTATAATCATTATATGTGTATTATAAAAATCATTATAATATAGATGTATTAGATGGAATACACACTTCGTGGAGACAGTAGGTCATACGTATACAATAACAATATTTTTTATTTTATTGATGCGTTAAAATAATAAATTAAAAGTAATATATGGATCTATATATATAATTATAAAATTATAATTACTATATCATATATGTCATATAATCTCACTAAATGAATCCTTAATACATTCCATGTAGTGTTTGAACGAATCATATGACCATGAGGGGGCGGAATTCCACACTTCCACAAATGAAATTATAGAATTTAAAAAACATGGAATAAATGATTTTATGTTATAAATAAAAATTACATAATCATAGAGACATTATAAGTATTATTATATCATAAATAAATAGATATTTTTTTATAATTTCCTTCATGTGGGGTTGTAAGGAAAAAATGAAGAACCATTATTTTTTGAGGTGGTAGTTCATCATACACGTAAATAGTATGTTTGTTACCCATTAGATGAATGTTTTTGTTTGTTTATGATGAAAAATTATCATCAAAACATCCTAATATATTTATGATACTATAATTTTTGTTTAATTGTGGAATAAGGAGGGTGTATGTGGTAGATAAAAAAATAAAAAGAAATGATTATGAGGGGGCGTGTTACCACATAATTGGGTAAAAACTTTTGGATTGCATCAAAAGGATTCCTTGTAATGCTATATTCCAAAATTAATGATTTATGGTGGAAGTTATGGATTTTATGAGACTTTTTGGGATGATTTTGGATGATCCAACGTGTCAAGAGATGTTGGAGGATGGTGTAGAGTGCCTGCATTTTTATAGTGGATGAGGAGAGACACCCTTATAAATACAAAAAGATAAAAAATAATGAGAGGTATATATTACCTAATGTTCCTAAAAATGGAAATATATGGATTAATTATAAATTATGGTTGAAAAAAATATACACCACACAGAAATATGATCAATTTAATAATTTGATTCCTTAACATCTAAGATTCCATAATTTTATTATTTTTGTTTTTTAGAGCATCTAGTATTTTTTAACCTATTTAATTTTACCATTAAGTATAAAATAAATTTATAGTTATTATATAATATAAATAAAATATATTATAAACATTTTAGCTTTTTTAAAATTTAAAAATATCATGTGTTTTTAAAATTAATTTTTAAAACAAACGCATGTGATGCCCAAAACAATACTTAAACCCGAACCATGATAACAATGATTTTATAATCTATGGGACAACATGAGAATTATAAAAGGTAAATTGGACCAATATTAGAACATATTAAATATTTTATAACACTTAAAAATCACTTTTTAGAATATAGTATTTTTATAATTTTAATTCATTTAGTAAAATATCATTTATTGTAAAATAATAATATTGTTAATTTTGACTTTTATAAATCTCCATTATAAAATTTCATAATAATATAAGAATTAATAATATATTGTTCTTAATGATGCGTATGATGATTTATTATTCTTATAAAATAATTAATGAGAATAATTCAATAAAATCACTTCACTTTTAACATTTATAGTATCATTTTTACTAATTATTATCTAAATAATCATACACTGGTGTTTCATCATACATTGATTTAACTAAATCATCTAGAATAGTTATTAATAAATTATTTTCATTACATAAACCCATTTATGTTTAAAAATTATATGTATAATATAAATATGATGATTTTTACATATATAAATGTTTTATAAATGTTAAATTTAAGGAAAGTTCCATTTTTTCTCTTTTTCCATACTTTACCTTTTATAAAGGATACATCCATTTAATAATAACCAAAAAACAAATATAATATGAAACGAGGTGGGATATGGTTGAATTATGATTATCCAATGGATTTATTACAAGTGTCTAGTCAATTTATTCCTTAGTATTAATGTTGAGTACCTAATTAAGATTATTCTTACCTTAATCAATGCGATAAATATTAAACATTTTCAACAATAATAATTTAATAATTATGGAGATATTATTATATAAAATATATATTACTAATTACATTTGATTATGTCCATTTTTCAATATTAAAATCACAGTATTTGGAAAATTATGTTTAATGTTAATCCCACAAATATGTTGAGAATGTAGTGTTTTAAAGTTAAAGAATTCAACAGTTCAGCATGTTTTTTATCCAATTTTAATATTATAATTATTCTATTGAACTAAATTGTGTCAATATGTGTATAACATATCTATTATTAATTTAATAAAAAAATTAAAATATAAAAAAAATGTTTTAATTATTTACATAAAAATGCCGTTTTTAAATAAAATACAGTATTTTTTATATTTACTAAAAAATGATGTTTCTGTTAAAAATCCCAAATATTAACCCTAATCTAAGTTTGAAATTATGAATTAAAATAAGAATTTTATTTTATAAAATTAAATATTTTATGTTTTCAAAATTTAATTTTACTATTTTTCATTAAAGCAAATGAAACGTAATTCAGATTAGAAAATAATATTTTTAATAATATATTAAACTTACAAAAAATATATATTTTTAATAATCAATTTATTATATTTATAAAAAAACATTAAAATAAATATTTGAATATTATTTCTAAATATTCATATTATATGGTTTAACAGCCGTGGTATAACTTTATGTTTTAAATATTTCTAAAAATAAATTGATCCTTCATAGAAACTTTTTGTGGTGTCGAACCAATTCTATGCCAGTGTTTTATGTTCTGCCAAGACAGTGTCATGTGAATGGAATATTTAACATAGTAAAATTCAAAACATCAATGAAAAATAATTCATTTCATAACAAATATTTCAAAAAAATCTCATGGTGTTACACTCTTCATGCCAAATATTGATGAAAATAATTGACAAATGTTGTGAGCAGATGCCATTTACTTCCACCGAAAATAATCATAGAGATTTTCTCTAAATGGTTAAAATTTTATATCTCAATTACTAGAAAAAACAATTCTAGAATAAGTGACTATTCAACATTATCTCTATTCACTACTCGACGACTAGTTTAATGATCAAATTTAAGGTTACTATTCGACATGTATATGATGGTTTATGTTCCCTTTTTTCAGCATGAATAACCAAATTTTTATAGACATAAAGAATGTTATACAATAGTGAATGATGCAGTTTTAATTCTATGTGTTTAATTATATTCAAATTTAAATGATTTCATTGTCCTTTAAATGGTCTAATATGAACTTTTCCCATTAGGATCATATAAATCGCACGAGAAGAGAGTTCCTAAACATGAATTTTTATAATTATATCAATATAAGGATAGTTATAACAATAATTTTAATATCATTAAAAACTATTGAAATTATAAAATTATTTAATATTCAAAATTACAATAAAGAAATCCCCAAAATAAAAAAATATGAAATTTTAATAGATTGGAAATTGGTAGGGATTAAATCATCAAAACACATATGAATGAAATTAAAAATATCATGTCTCTAAGTGTTTTTAGATTACTAACATAAATTATTATATATTTATTAATTTTTTTGATGAAATATAATGATTATATTTTGGATATAATATTCTAACAGTGATTTAAAATTTTTTATATGTAACAAGATGGATGTGAAGTATATTTTCTGTATAGAATTTCATTTTTCGAAAATGCATTTTCATTTAGTATGTGAGAATATTTTAAATTAAATTGTACCACTTATAGAAGTTGAATCATGTAAAATGGATTCCCTATTTTTTATAATCATAATTAATATAATTCAATTAGTTCGACAGAATTTTTATTCACAATGAACCGTAAAAAATAATACAACATTGTTACCACAGTTATGGTTACCAATGCTTAATTGGTGGGGGGGGGGGGTTTAAAAAAAGTCATAAGACTTATTTTTTCCAATACATATATAAATTAATTATTGGTTGAAGTGGTATGGACCTTTTCTTATCCTACTATATAATACTTTCCTGTTTTTGGACACCTTCTTTTAAATGAGACCTCATATAACCGAACTATTTATAAAACTTCTTTGCATTTCCCACACCTAACATATAAAAGGGATAAAATTTTCCTTCCTTATGAATACCTTTTGAGATTTAAATATGATCAAATAAATAATCTAAAATCATTCATGATTCTATCCTTTCATCATAGAGAATCTGGTCTTCTCCTATAACCAATACTTTCAGGCTAAAAGAGTAGTCTAATAGAGGCCTCTAGAAGAAAAATAAGATATGTAACAACCCAAAATTTTATCAATGGATATTTAATTCATATAATTTTTCTATATTTTATAAATCAAATAAAATTTCACATATAATGGCAAAAAAACATTATAAATGCACCATAAATGAAATAGGAGGTATTTATAAAAGATATGGAACCTATAGCTATACAATAGTAACGTGACATTAAGAATAGTAATGTGACCATTAAAAAGTGTAATCTAGATGGATGAATAGTTACCAAATCATGGATATTATAAGAAAATATATATATCTTATAAATGGTAATATGCGATAATTATATCATATTATATGTAAATAATTTTTTATTTATTAATTTTGTGATGGTGTTTTTATAAAACGCGTATTTTTATTTTCAATTTTATAATTAATATATTGATATGAAATAATTATTATTTTCAAAAAATAGATTCATAAATTTATATTTTTTCATCCTATGATTATATGATAATGTTATGAGACATTATTTAATGATTCAATGTTCCATAAAATCAGTTGTAATTCTAAAATCAGTATTTTTCAAAAAAATGATGATTTTTTGTAGAAAATAAAAATTAATAATTTGAAAATAATTTTAATATAATTATGTTTATTTTTTATTTCAACTTGATGAAAAATGGTTTGGGATAATTTTTAGGATTGTTATAAGTTTTTTTTATTTTTTGTGAATAGTGAAATACAACCATTTTTTATAGAAGCTAGATACATGAATTTTGGAGTCATTTTTTATGTAAGGATGATTTAAGTCCAAAATATCTAACTAATATTAATTATTTTAATACATCTAGTGATAAGGGTCAAATAATTCATAGTTTGAGCTAGAATAATATCTTAATGAATAAAATAATGTGAAAACTCCTTTCTCATCTCTAATAAATACAAACCCTCACCATCTCTTCTCATCACACCTCAAAAGCCTTTATTATATTCCAAATTTTACGCAATTATATTCCCATTCCCCACCCCCATGTCCAGGATTCTTTTTTTTTCTCAAAAAAATAACAATACCAATTTCCAAATTTATGTTCTCAAGGAGGATAATTAAATAGAAAAAATATTCTATCTTTTTTTATTGAAACATTTATTTCAAGATCTTTTCATTCTTTATTATCTCATTTAATACCATTATCCATGTTAAAAGGTAACTCTGGTATATTACATATAATAAAATGTTTATATTTTAATGGTATAATCTATCATTAAACCTCTTTTCATCTCTGTTTTATTGCAATAGTGGAAATATTGTCTGTGAGGTGTTGTTTTATCACCATCAAGGACAACATGTTTTCATTTTCCTTTACCGTAATCAAGGATGGTTTTAAAACCATTATTGTGGTTGAAATTTTTTATTAGATATATTCTTTTAACATTTTCCTGTTCTATAACTAACTTATATTCATAATATTAAATAATGCAACAAAATTAGTTCCCATTGATCAGAAAATAGCCAAATTAGCATAAATGATTATCATTAACGGTTTATCTAATGTTATATACTCATAACATATAACTAAATTACATATAAGATAATTTGATCTTATTTATGTTCATTAATCGAATATAATATTGATTCTTGAAAATTACACACTTCATACAAGACCATTAATACTTGTATACAAGCGAACTGATCTTGAAAAACATGAAAACGAAAAATTAAATTGAACTATACAACTCATAAAAATGGTCATAAATTAATTTAATATAATTATCATGAATCAAATAAAAGTATAATAGGTTTTTTATTTTTAAATTAACAAATTTAATTTGATTATCTTGGATACTAAAGTGAATAATGCATTCAATACTAATGTAAGGGGATTCTCGAACCCATTTTTCTTTCACCGGTTATTCCTCTGTTCCTGCCCAATTTCAGTGTTCATATGAATTTAATACTATTGAAATATTATTACATGGTTCCAAAATTTATGTTTTTGCGATCTACATGTTTCTAATTTGGTTTTATAAAAAATAAAAGTTTTTTCTAAAAGAACTATTCATTCTATAAAATCATCTTTTACATATCATGAGATTGTCTCTTCTTCAGTCAATATTGATGATTCTTATACCAAGTGTATTATTACATATTTATTTGGGAAACCAATATTTTTTTCATGAATTTATTCTCTAGTACAATGAACCCATCCCTTTATATTGGTTATTTTATGTCAAATATTGATATATGGTCTATGGGGAATAAATGATTATATAAATGTTATGATGTCATGAGTGCACCTGAAGTTATATAGCACATGAAAATTATTTTTCAGTTGATAATAAAATTATATATCCCACTAATGAGTTGGGTAATGTGATGAATCTCATGATATAATCTGTAATATGTGTGTACATGATGCACTATTTGTTCCCAACTACATGTAGATGAAAACCACTAAGACATGATATTTTATTTTTATGCATTTCCACATTCAATGACTTCGTCTAATGTTTCCATTCATTATTTTGATGATGATCCCAAGATTATGTTATGATAATGATGATTTTCTCTATCAAGATATATGGATTAATGTTCTTATATATCCTCTTACTATGATTTTATTTGAGAACTTTCATTGATTTATATCCTCAGGATATTACATATACTAAAGAAAAAACAAGGCCCACGATGAAGCTTGAGACGAAGGAATTAAATAATGTTTTATTTTTTAAATGTTATGTTATGTAATAATTTTCCCCAGAGACTAAACCTTTGGATCCTAGTTTTATAATAGTTTTATATTATTTAACATAAAAATGATATAATAGTCATGTAACAAAAATATGGGTCATTATAGTTTGTATCAGAGAAATATTTAGTTAATTTATGAATTTTGTTTATAGAACCATAGTAAAAACCCTTAGTAAGATAATAAGTAATTGTAAACACCGTAAAGATTTGTTTTGAAAATATTTTAATAATTGGATTCCCAGAAGTTATTATATTAACAATATATTTCACAAAGGAATAAATTATTTATTTAGGTACTATTGAATTATGCTTTATTCTAACCATTCCCATTTTAGAAAATGGTGGTAACCCGTGGAAACCAATCAAAAACCCCATGGATCAGAAATTACAAGGATTACAAAAATTTTCATCCTAAATTTCTTAGGAGGTGGAGTTTAATATTTCATGGTGATACTTACCAATCAACTCAATCCATAAACAATGACATGAACAGTGTGGAACGTCTGCCCTGACATAATATGGAGAATCTGGAAATTATGTTTTTTGTGTGGCAGTGACCACGATCCTTTAGTGTATCTTATAATCTAATCACCATGGAATAATATGTCACCCCAATAGGAGGATAATTTTTTGCTCCATTTTTCTGATATGTAGAAGGTAAATCTAGTTGTTTATCATCTAAATACAGTGGTCTATCAATGGTGGGATATGATTAAGAACAGTAACCCAGTAGAAATAATTGAAAATATGGACTGAGAATACATTAATATAATTTTTTTTGATAATTATGTAACTCAAACTCTTAATAAAAATATGTATAGATAATTCATTGAGATGAATCAAAAATAATTTGAATCATTCCTCAGCTACGAATGAAATTTTTACAAGGATTTCAGAGTATGCTTAAAGATTTGTTATCAATAATGTTAAATAATATAAAGGTATATTAGTGGTTTAAAACCACTACTTCAAATGGTTCTATCTATCCGATAATTTAAGAGTTATGATGTTTTTTATGTACTCCCAAATAAGGGATGAAGTTTCAAGAATGATTCTGTGGATATTGAGATAAGAAATGAAATACAAAGTTCCACGATAGATGTTCTAAGTACTATGGTGGAATGAATGCTCAAAAAACCACATGTAAAAAATATGGGAAATAATCATCATGGTAACTGCCACAATGGGATAAGAAAATGATATATTAGTGGGAGAAAAGGCCACCAAGCTCATGAATATCAGAGATACATATAGGGGCTAGCCAATATAATAGTCGAATAGAGAGCACCAGACATGGTTTAATGAATCAACATTATGGATACATCGCACTATGCAAGAAAGTGAACTAAACCACGAGTTCAAGAGGGTAATCAGTGTCACTAGCCACCAAATCCATTTGAAAAATGGAATGATTATATAGTCACTGAAAGGACCCAACCCCAATTACCCAGATTTATTGCATTATTATAGTACAATGGAATATAAAAAAAGGAATATGCATCCATAAGGAACATATAGTTTAGTAGATTTTGAATAAAGAAACAGAAATTTGTTCAAAATTGTAACTTGAAAGGAAAAAAAACACTAATTTATTCCATTTTAAACATCCATTCCTCCAAGATTACGCACGTAGGTCATTCAAAACATATTTTTTAATATCTTGAGAAAACAAACATATGAAATGGGTGATCTCATACACTCAATAATAGTAAGAAAAACAATGTACGATAACATAAACATAATCATTAGTCCTGGTGAACAATAGAAAACATATTCCATTAAAATAATAATCATGAACAGATTATGGCAAAAATATGAAACGAGTAAATAATTCTACAATAAAACATAATCATATATATTCTACTATAAAAATAAATACATGAACATTCGATTACTTGCTTTATAATGAGGGAAGTTTATATGCTGGACAATCTGAACAATAACGTCATGTCCTTTGACAAGACATCTAAAAATGATTAAGGCCTCAGCTAAAACCAAATCTCAAAATGGGAAAGGACACGACCAAGTCCACATCTATTTGTCTCATGAGACCAACCATGCATATATGGGCTATAATGGGCCCGACCCATCAAATAATAAGTCCAATTTATTCCTCATATGAGTTGGGATAAACATAAAAAACATATACATTCATATTGAAACTCACATATGAAATGTAAATAACTCTCCCTAAACATTAAGCTTAAACACAAACCAGTCAGAGTAAATTTGGTGAATGGTTTTATAATATTACATCCAAAATAAAACTACTCATAAACCATCCAATTAAATATTATGTATGACATCATAAATGACTAATACCTATAATACATAATAATCAACATGATTTTTGATACATACAAAAAGAGTCTTATAAAATCATTATATAATTCTTGAGATTAATATTCTTTTATTTTGAAAAGAAGTGTTCATTTAGAAAAGTTAGTGAATAAAATAATAAATATAGTAAGATAGTATTTTCATAATAAAATTAGTTATTTTAGAAAGTTATGTATTACTAATAATATATTATATTTTCCCCTTAAAATTAGGTATGAATTTGAGAAATTCCCTTGATTCTAGTTTGTATTTTCGAAATACATTTGACAGTTCCTTTTCAAATGTGTAACTCCACATAAAATAAGGAAACATTCTAGTTGGTAAATATATATATAATACTCATATATAATTTCTTAATTTTTCATTATAATAAATTATAATTTCATTTTGGAAATAATATAATAAATGTAACCTGAATAAAAATGGAGGTTCGGGTGGAAAACCCTTACCATAATTTCAAATGTGTTCTTATCCGAAACATTAGGTCCTAGAATATGAAATTATATTACTAAATTATGTAATTATGAACCTATTTCAAATTTATTTAGTTTATCATTATTTTATTAGGTCCTTTATGTCACTTTTTATTATTTATAAGATTGAATTTTTTCGTTCAGGAATGTTCATTTTTTGGATTCTCATAATCGGTTCACTTGTTTTTATGTAATGAAGATCATAGGGAATGGATGTAAATATCCATAATATAAT
The DNA here is from genome assembly GCA_963277665.1 of Viscum album. Taxonomy (NCBI): domain Eukaryota; kingdom Viridiplantae; phylum Streptophyta; class Magnoliopsida; order Santalales; family Viscaceae; genus Viscum; species Viscum album. Next base: position 1,347,121,647 of record OY728153.1, on the reverse strand, counting down.
TTATATATTATTTATGAACATAAATATTTTTTAATGGACATTTATATCAATTTTTAAATCGAATAAGGATGAATTAATAGATGAAATATTAACGATATTCATAGATATTATTTAAGTAGTATTTTATTATTTGGAACTAGTTTCGTAATATAATTTAATATTATGTTCATATAGATATTCATGAATATTAAATAGGTTATAACAAATATATTATAGTCTAGATATACCGTCAAAATGGTTTAAAGACCACTAATGAAGGATAAGTTGAATAACGAAACTTCTTCATCCACAAAGTTAGTAAATTGTTACCTTAGAGATGATGATTTCGTTTATAAAATAAGAGAGAGATAGAGAGAGAGAGAGTAAGAATAATGATGATGGTTATTTTTTTATCAATGTATAATTATATTATATAGATGATAATGGATGTATCATGGTAATTTTAAAAGAGGAGTTGAGTAGATGATAACAATATAATAAAACATGAAATGAAAATGAAATAAATAAAATGTGAATTTGCCTCTTGAATACACCTCCTTGAGAATCTTTTTAAGGGAATAGGTTTTAGTATTTTATAAAGACAAAGAGCATATTGGATATGGTAAGTGAAAAGGTTAGTAAATTTGGGTAGAACCTCATGTAGTTTCAAGTCATAGAAGTGTGAGGAGAAGGCAGAGTAAGGGGGTTTTTATAGTTGAGGAGAGGAGTGAATTTTGATTATTTTACTCATTATTTAATTATTTCCCTCCGGAATACCAATAATTTTGTTTCATGTGACCTTTAATAGTAATAATAACAAGTGTTTTTAAACCAAGTGTCCTTAAATCATTCATGATGTCAAAAATAGTTTATTTAACTGATAATTTGTATATGCGGTATTTTACTATATTTCATTCTTCATCAAAAATTATATAATTTCAAAAAAAAATCCCAAAAATTTACCCTTACAATTTTTCAATGTTTAGATTTCAAATATGTACTCCATTTTTTTAAAAAAAATATTTATGTAAATAATTTAATTTTTAAATAAAATCAATGTTTATTTGAAAAATTACAATGTTAAAACAATAATTTGTTTTATATTACATTGAAAAATTAACAAAGATCACATTTTCATGTAACATTAAGAAAATAAAATAATGTTAATATTTACTATTAATAAGAGTCATATTACCATTTATATTACTATTAATAATGGTATGTTACTATTCACCAAAAATCTTATTGGTTATATCAGACTCCAAATTACTCATTGGTCACAAATATAGATAACCATTTTTCTAAATTCAAAACAAAGTAGAGGAAAATATTTTTTTAATGGATATATAATAAAATGGACTTTTTTGGGGACTCGATGTTTCATGCATTCAATATTTATTTTAAAAACCCTGTGGTGTTACATTCTCCCCTTCTTAATAAAATTTCCTTCTCAAAATTCCAAAAATGTTACATGACAAAAAGATTTGTGTAGGTCTTCATCATCAGCTCTTCTGGATCCCTTGTTGCCACATCGATTTTACAATTTATCGACTCATCAGATTCATGAACACTTGTTATTTTGTTTCCATAATCTTAATATACTCTTCATATTAATATATATTATGTTCTAATTTTATACCTTCATAAACGAGGAATTGCATTGGGTCTGGCATGTAATTTCTTAGAAATGAGACATGGAACACATTGTGTACTTCAGACAGGCCAGGTAGCATAACTAAACGATTTTCAATAGCTCCAATTCTCCCAATAATTTCAAAAGGCTCAATGTAACTAAGTCCCAATTTCCCTTTCTTCCCAAATCTTATAACAACCCTCAACTGTGATGCTTTGAAGAAAACTCAATCACACACACGAAATTCCATTTCCTTTCTTCCATTATCAGAAAAACAATTTTGTCTGCATTGTGAGTTTTTTATATGACCTTGAATAGTATTTATATTCATTGTTTCTTCCTCCAAAATATCTGCACCCACAAACCTCCTTTCTCTGACTTCATCCCAACAAGTGGGTGTATGCCATCTCATTCCATACACAGCTTTATATGGAGCAATTTTATTACTTTAATGGATCCTATTATTGAATGAAAAAACCCTATAAAGAAAAGTATTGATCCACAAAACCATGGTAGTCAAGTGAAAATTATATCAACATGTCATATATGGGTTGGATCATCCTCTATGACTGCCCATCCGTTTGTGGTTGGTAAGCAGTACCGAATCGAAATTCTGTATCCAAGGAATTCAGAAGAAATTTCCATAATTTCGATATAAATAATTGTTCACGATAAGACACAATTGAGATAGGTGCTCCACGAAGTCTCACAACAATATTTAAATAGATTCTGTCTAGGGGATCCTGTGGAAAATACTCCCTTATAGTGAGGAAATGTGCAGATTTTGTAAGTCGACGGACAATTAACCATATTGAATCAGTAATACATTTAATTTTAGGTAATATAGTGAAAAATCCATGGTGACATGATCACATTTACTTGTATAAATAGGTATAGGTTTCGTGACTCCTTTTGTATGTTTCCTTTTTGCCTTCACTTATTGACAAACTAAACATCTTGATACATAATCTATTATTTCCCTCTTCATGTTAACCGATCAGAAATATTACTTCAAATATCTATAAATCTTGTTATTTACTAGATGTATTAAAAACATTGAACTATGGTAATCTTCCAATAACTCACTTTATAGCTTGGGTATAGCTGGAACACAACACCTCATCCTAAATTTGAGAATTCCATCTTCACCTAGAATGTCATCTAACTTTTCCTCTTTCACAACATTAATTTTATTTTATAGTTTCTCATAATCAGGCTGAAAACATTTAATCCTTTTTAATAATGATGGTTGGGAAACCAAATGAAAAAGTAGTGATGTTTCACCTTCTTTGATTTTCCCCATATCCATCCTCAATAGATCCCTGTAAAAAGGATCCCTGTCAATCCTCATTTCATTGTGAATTCCATGATAAAAAAAGGATTCATTGATGAAAAAATTTAAATTTAAATCCTTCATAAGGGATTATAAATAAAATGTGAATTATCATAAGCACATCCCCTATGAGATTCAAACCAGGTGCGCAGAAAGGCCAATTTTCATGTACCAAGATAACCGAGGTCAAGCCCAAAACTCCCAATTGTCGTTTCCACTCCTAGGTAAGGCAGTCATAGAACCATATCCACTTTTAGTATCCAAATAGGGATGAATTTTCTAGAAATATCCACATAATATATTACTTACCATGATACCTTTATGTCATTGTTTGATTATCCTCAAAGACTATATTAATGATTTGTTCCCTAATCTACATTTTCTATATCTAGTTTTCGTGTTTTCTATTACACTTCCTATTATTCTATCTTTAAGGACCCAACCCCAGTTTCCCAGAGTCAGTGCCTTATTCTATTACATTGGCATATAAATAATGAATATGTATCCTAAATGACTGATTAGTTTAGTAGAATTTGGAAACAAGATACTTAAAGAAGCTCAAAAGTACAACATGAAAGGAAAAAACACTATTTTATTCCATTAGAATCATCCATTCCTCCAAGATTATGATTGAAATTCATCCAAGTCATTCTTATTCATATCCTAGAAAACATTAAAAATACGAAAGGTGTGTGATAAATAACATAATGAGAGTAAGAAACACAATATTATATAACATAAACATAAAAATTAGGCCTCGTGAATAATTGAAAACACATGACTCTACAAATAATATACATGCGCACATTATGGAGGGAAAATGAGCTGATTAAATAATTTCATAAAAAATATAATCATGGGTATTCAACAAGACAAATAACCACATGAACATTCAATTACAATATTCATAATGGGGGGTGTTAAAATTCCAGACATTATGAACCATACCATCATGGACTCAACCAAAACGTCTAAAAATAATTATTTCCTTGGCCAAGATGTCAAAAAAGATTACGTCCTTAGCCCAAAACATATAACCAAATTGGTACGGACTTATCCAAATCCACATATATTTGTCTCCTGAGACCTAACTATACATCGAGGGGCTATAGAAGGCCCCACCCATCACATAATAAGTCCAATTCATTCCCCATATGATTGGTGATTAACATAATAAACATATATGTTCTTATTGAATCTCACATTTGAAATGTAGATAACTTTTCTAGAACATTAAGCTTAAACACTAACCATTTGCTGTAAATTTGGTGAATTGTTTTAGAATACCACATCCACAATAATATTATTCATAAACCATCCAATTATATATGTTAGATGAAATCATAATTTATTAATCCCAATAATACATACGAATAAACAAGAGTGTTTATAGAATCCAATGTTCTGAACTAGACAGAAATACATATTTTTTGAACTTCTCCATTTACTAAATAGGACATTTTTTAAAATGAGCTTCACATCATAATTCTGAGAATTATATCACCCCTATGTATTATTTTTGGGCATGTGCATACGCTCGAGAAGTTTCCTGAGGGGCTTGAGATGTTTTGGGTGTACTGGACCCAAAAAACATCAAATTAAAAATGATAGCAGAGGGCGCATGGTTTCTGCACGGCCTGCTAAACCATGAGGACCAAATCAGTAACCATGTGTCCCTATTAAGAATGGGTAAATGGCTTACCAAATAGGCTACACACAGTTTTGTAAACCATTCAAATAGCATGTGTGGGCTGTGTCTTGGAGGTGGAAGACTCTATATGGTTTGTCCATGGTTTGGAAAACATTGTTGGTTAAACAATGTGCAATTCCAAAATATTAAAATTTGAGTTATTGTTATATAAATAAATTAAAATAAAACGAAACATAAATCAATAAAACCTCACCCTCTCTCCCTAGAATCAGGATTCACCAAGGGGTTCCCCATCGAGCCATGCATGCAACCCCTCCTCCCTATTGACTCCTCCCATATGAACCTCTTCCCACCATTTATTCCAATTATCAGTCTGAATCTACTAGGTATGATTCTACTATCTCTTATCCCCTTGTTTCTACCTCGCATTGACCTAATCGGCGCTTGGTGAGGTGTAACCTAACCCTAGGTTTTGGGGTTAATGCTTCTATGGTTTTTCTTGGTACTTATGCTGTGTGGATGGTCTCCCAAGGCCTTAGGGATCGAGTTCCATCAACCAATGTCGAAGGTTAGACGGTTTGTGTGGTCTCGGTCTACCAAATTTTTTTGGGGTAAGGGTTATACCTTATCTTTTATTCAAACCTCTGGAATGATGAAATTTCTGTGTCCTTGACTACGTTTTATTAAATCATTAGGGTCTTCAGTTGTTCCGGGTGGTTTTACTTCATTTTGGTTCATCATCGAAGTACACAACTACGATTCCACCTTGAGATAGGGTTCTTATCCAAGTAATAATTATTTATAAATGCATTAATAATACATATTATGGAACTTTTGTTATAAATTAATTTATTCAGTGAAGTATTATTCTCTGTTACTTTGAAATGTTAATTTAACATTTTTTATGTTTTAAATGCTAATGATGATAACTTATTTGATGAGAAACAATAACATGATTTTATAATAAAACCCCTCCAATGGAGGTGCACTACCTTGAAGATTAAAATTATTGGTTAAACCATTCATTGTTGACTTTTCATGTTTATAATCATAATTCTTTTATGTTATGTTGAGATACAATATAATTAGTACAATCCCTAATGACATTAGAAACACTGGGATTCCTTTTTTAAAATGACTAAGGGACCAAAGCACTAATTAATTTTTTGGTCCATTTTTGGATTGGAAATACCCACTTAGGTAATTTTTCATTTTTTAGATACTTGGAGCCCTTTAAATGAAACTAATATGTTCTGGTAAATGGAATGAGTTGATTTAAATGAATGGTTAATACTTAATGATATACCCTCAAAACTAGTTACCAAATTATTTTCCAATGTTTTGAATACTAATAAAACCTTGGGTGACATGTGGGTACCCATGTAGGTATTCCATGATGGACTAAATGGTTTTTCATGCTCATACCTTGAGAGATACTTGGATTCCAATGTAGGAATTCCATGGACAGACCTGAGATAATTAGACAAGTATTGGATCCACATCCTTGGAAACCATTACCATTATATGAGAATGCAGTGATGTGGATTTTTCCATTTGATAATGCCTCTATGGGTTTTTATAAATGGTTGCAATGATAATTGACCTATCCAAACTAATGGAAGGAAATGCATGAACAAATAAATGAATGGTTGGAATGCTACATGGCCTATCCACACTAATGGAAGTCAATAATTGGACAAATAAATAAATGGCTGCAACTCTACATGACAAATCCAAACTAAGTTATTGTAAGACATGAACCAAATAAATTATTATGATTACAGTATCTTATAGTAATTGAATGACTTGAGCTCACCTGGAATTTTGAGAGGAGAATACCTGGGGTCTTGGGAAACCCATTCCAATTCAAGGATATATTTTTATTAGGTTGATACCCACTTAGAATGTGGTTCATGTATATTCATTGGATGCTCAATATACGACATTTGGGTCCCTTCATCAAACATGATACCTCATATACACTCCTTAGATCCAGAAATGACTAGTCGGTTCCACGGTTAAATCCCATCAGGACCTATCATTTATTATCCTCATTTTACCCAGGTGGATCACCTCAGACTCGGTAGGTGAATTCTTGTTGAATGCCTTGGATTATGATCCATGGATTACACTACAACCCCTTAGCTAGAAATAGAACTACTAAGTTAGTTTTCTGTGAGTTTACGTTACCTTGGTATTTATGATGGAACTCCCTCACTCAATATATTTTCCAGGATTCCATGTTAAGCCCTGGAACCATCACTACTTATTATATCACATGATTCCATGGATACACTCCATGGGTCTATCATTGACAAGAAGATTCATTAGTTAAAGCCCACCGGGCTCGGTCATTGATTAGCATCGTTTTACCATGGAGGAAACTCGATGGACTCAATAAGAGACTTACTTTCATGTGAGCTATAAATAAAATTTTAATACTAAATTAATGAACTAGGTACATGTTTAGACACAATCTGACGACTCAAGCAGGTACTTAGGTATTTAGTTACATTGTACTCGTTACATTATTTATGCATGATTGCAGCCAGTTTAATTTATATTACACTGTCTGAATTGGGATACACACTTGGTTGTGTTGGCCTACTACGATTTTCTAAATCACACCATACTCGAGCTTCCATTTCACTGGGGTACCTGAGTAAACCTTTTTTGTTCTTAAGTACTTGGACCTTTTTTGTTGTTCTTTTCTAGTACTAGGAATTTAGTATCAAAGGATTGAGTTGGAGCTCAGTATGCTCATGTAGATCACCTTTGATCTTTTTGATATTTCATTACATGAGTCTTGATTTTTATTGTATTCAAAAAAATGTTTTATTGTTTAGTTTTTTCCTTAATGTATTTATAACATCTCATGCATATATATAATGTATAAACTGGTGTTGGCCATTGTTCTTTCGTTTCTTTCAAATTTTTCGTTTGCTGCTTTGTTAATTATGTATTACTACTTTCGCTATTAATTATTATTTACTTTTTAATACCACTACCCAACTCTGATAAGAGGGTCTAGTCTCCCAACTGACTATCCTAACGCCCTCAATTCTTGTCGGTAGCCTCTGGCATACAAGGAGGTATGCCTATGGTCATGTGGTGACAGGTAAGACCACCGTCTTAGTAGTGAGCCAGGTCGAGACATTATAAAGATGTATCAAAGGTGGTTTTTTCCTTTTGTTTTACTATCTTGGGTTGTTAGACATGAGACTATAAAGGTGTCGACGACTAGTTAATAGCTGTGCATGGGACTGATCACCACAAATACAGGGAATGACCACATGGCTAAGGATGTGATAGTTGTTTATATTCTTCGATGTTTCAATTAATATGAGTTCACCTAGGGTCACTAATGTACATTCTGATGCTTATGATTTTTGGAAATTTGGATACTTTCCATTTCATTGTATGGAAAGTATGATGAATTAGATGCATCATATTAGGCATATAGAAATTAACAAATCGTGAATATATGCCATTCCATGTAGTTTCATTGGCATGATGCATGATAAGTATGATTCAGTGCCTTAACAATATGCCATTCTAAGATTTATACATGTTTAGGTATTACATTACCTTTCCTTTTGTTCCTACTACTCATTATAGAATTCTTTTGTTAAAAATTTTCCATGCTTCTGTGATTTCAGAATTTTCTCTCTGTGTTAGCAGCTTGTAGTCACATTCTAACATACATTGATACTGGTAAATGGTTTCATGTGGTATGTTTACCGGTTGCATTAATGAAGGGAGACAATTTTTAGTTGTAATGTCTATGGGTGCCATATAGCTGGAAAAAGGTAACCACTATAATTGAACCATTGTAAAATACTACTACATTCAATAGCTAAAGTAAGATTGTTTTTTCTAAAGGGAGCTAAATTCCAAACTGTAAAGTGTATGGGTGAATTTCATTTTGGTAGATATCCACCCAGCTAATTTTGAATATTAGGTTTATCATGTTAAATTATGAATCTACATCGATATCAGTTAATGTGATTTATTTTTTAAATCCATTAAATATGTGGGTACTTAATGAATTGGTAAATGGGAACCCATATTAAATTAAATGGCATGATGCCTTGTGAAACCCTTATAAGTGTTGATGACTTTTAATGTTGATTAGAATTCAATATGGTTATCTTTTAATATGAAACTAGTCCCATGTAGGTCAGTTGGGGAATGATTTTATGGGATGAAACTTTTTGGTGTTTGAAAATTTAATATTTATGTGTTTTCTATTTGTTTTTTTATGGAGAACCTAGTTAGGTTAAAAGGGTACCCTCGTAGATCACCTACTTCACTTAAAAGGATTTTATTTTGATATGTTTCATTAATATGACAAGATTTTAACTAACATTATTTTTTAATGGATGTTTAAAAAAACTTTCGTGTTTTTCACGTGGGGTGTTGGTTGACATCATGTACATGAATTTTCTTAAAAATAGTACATTAATGTATTTATTTAATCTTTTGATGATTAAAAGACAAAACATGATTAAATATAAGATGCATTGAAATGTAACCTATAGTGTTTTACACTATATAAAAATCCATGTGTAAGGGTAGTTCAAACTTCTCTTGAGCTACCATAGAATAGAAGCTTGAGTACATTCCGTATGCGTTCTTCTCTATAGAAATGCCTTTCTGATTAGTTTTGAGTCTGGTGACTTTTTTGCTCCATGACCTGGTGTTAGGTTTGAATCTTGCTCTTCATAAGGGTCTAACCAATTGTAGGTTGTGCCCTCAGAACTTAAATGTCTTGATAGTGAAGTGGCCCTTTTCACTATTGGGTGTTTTTTGGTGCCATTGTCCCAAATTGGAATTAAAATTTTATATTAACACCCTTTTTCATATGGGTTATCATGTATTTCTTGAACATTATATGAGATTTTGCATCAGGAAATTCCCTTTTTCAGCTACATAGATGTGCCTTGGGCATGGTTGGACTCTTTGTAGGTTGTTTGACTCCTCCTTCTTTATAATTATGGGCGACTTGGTATGGAATCTTCTAGGAAAATGGTCATATGAGGCAATATGACTACGTAATAAATCTTCTTGTATTGTTCAGTATGGTCTCGGGTTATCTCCATGTAGAGTAACATGAGTGTTAATGAATCAGTTCCATTCCAATACTCAGAGTGGCTTTCAAAAAAATTGGGTTTTTGACATGTCGGTCTTGTTGTGATAATCTATCACACTTATGAGTAGTTAGTTTTCTTTACCTTTGTTACTAGAATAATCTAACTGTGGGTAGTGAATTATTGGACATAGAAAAAATGTCCTTCCATGCCGAAGTATCACAAACTAAGAGGAACATTGGAAAATGGACGGTTTATCTAGAATGTCGTTGAGGATTGTTGGTTTTGTTTTATGTCGGTGCTTTCTCGTTAGCACAACATTGTATAGCTTTGACAGTTATATCATCTAGATTATGTATGTGTGAAACTATAAACCCCTTCTCAAATCCCTTCTTGTACTCTTCTTATGAGATGATCGTGTACCCTATCTTGACAATGTTGTTAATGCACTAAGAGAGAACAGGTCTTATGCAGTGCTAAATCATTAAAATCAGTTGATCTTGTTAGATGATCTTTTTCAGTGTTATATGTTGAAATGTGGTTTCCAACGAGGCTTGGTAAGTTCTGAGTGATTTGCGGGTTCCGACGTAGGAATTACTTGTATAGACTCATGGACTATGGATATTTATTTTGAATTTCTCTGGCATCCTAATCTTGAATTCTACGAGATACATCGTCCATGTTTCTCTACTCATTCTCTTTCCTTTAGTTTTATGTCTACTATTGTAAGGGAATTTTCTAAAGCACATTTCTAGGTGATGTCTAGTGTGTTCTCAAGGTCGATAGTATCTTATGAGAGAAATTGCTCGACCAGTTTTGTTAAGATGATCAGAATTCAACCATTTCTTTTCTAATAAATCATTCCAGGAGTGTCGAGATAACACTCGATGTTGATTCTTGTACAAAAATTCAAACAGTGGAGGTATTGTGGCTTGTAATTGTCTCTATTTTAAGTTAAGTCCTATTGTGGTAACTACCATCGGTCGAGTGTTTATTGAGACTATGACCTGGTCATGTATCTATCTAAATAGGATCATGTAAGCATTCATTTCTACACATAAGTTAAAATTTGAGTTTTGGTTAGAGGTTTAAAGGATGAAGCGTATACTACATCGGAAATGATTAAGGTGAATTGGATGTTGGTAACACAATGATACCATTTGATAGAATCTTCATGACCCTTTTTTTGGGTCATGTTTTAATTTTTTTATGAAGGATTCTCTAGGATGATATGTTTTTAAAGTGGGTAGATTATAGATTCCCATGTTTTGAACTAGACTAAAATACATAAGTTATTAAACATATTCGTTTATTAAACATGTCATTTTTAAAACTAAGCATTGGAATGAAATTCATAGAGTGGGATAACTACTAATTAATGTTCATGTGAACAGGAGGTGTCCTGAGAAACATTTTGAGTGGATTGATATGTTTCAGAAGTACTGGACCCAAAAAAACATCAAATTTAAATTGACAGTAGATGGAACATGGGTTGCACACAGTCTTCTAAACTCTGCAGCCACAATAGTAACCATGCTACCCAATTTAGATTGGGGAGTTGTCTTAGTGCATAGGCTGAACACAATTTCATAAACTGTACGCATATCCATAACAGGGCATGTCATGGATGTAGAAGACTCTGCATGGTTTACACATGGTTTGGAACCCCGTTTGTGTTAAACCGTGCATGGTGACCAGTTTTTAAAATTTTATATTTTTAAATTTATTTAAAATAAAACATATATCACTCAACCCTCACCCTCTCTCACTCGAATCATGATGCACTGAGGGTCTCCCCTTTGACCTGTTCATGCAACACGTCCTCAATATGGACTCCTCTCAGATCGACTTCCACACATTGTTTCATCAGATTCTCAATCAGAATCTCCTAGGTATGTGTCTCCTATCACTTTTCCCCACTTCTCCAGCCTTGATTCGACCTAATCGCTGCCCGGTGAGGTGCGGTTGAACCATAGGTTTTGGGGATAATGTTTTTCTCATTTGCATTAGTTTTTAGGTTGTGCGGATGGTCTCACAAGGCCTTAGGGTTCTAATTTTGAAAACAACCATCAAAGGTGAGGCGATTCGGGTGGTCTCATCCCACCGACAATGTTTTGAGGTAATTTTTTTTACCTTACCCATTGATTGACACAACTTGAATGAATATATATATATGTTTCCATGACTCAATTATATTAAATTGTTAGGACGTTGAGTTATTTTGGGTTGTGTCACTTCATTTTTGTTCATTTTTGAAGTACATAGCTTGGTTCCACCTTGAGGTAAGTTTCCTTTAAAAGTCATCAACCATTATTAATCAAATAATAATGTTTCTTACAGCACTTTTGATATAAATTAATTATTATAATGAAGTATTACACTCAATGCCACTTAAATTTGAATTTACCATGTTTCATGTTTTAAATTCTAATGATGATAAGTAATTTTTTGATGAACAGTATCATGTTTTTTATATAAAACCACTCCAACATAGGTGCGCTTCCTTATAGAAAAACTGTTGTGTTTAGACCTTTCCTTATTGACTTTTGATGTTTATAATCATAATTACACTATGTTATATTGCGATACGACATGCTTCGTATATGGACTTAATGTCATTAGAAACATTGTGTTTCCATTTTTAAAATGATTACAACATTGAAGCACCGTCTAAGTGTTTGGCCTAGTTTTGGATTGGAATTACCCATGTGGGTAATTTCCCTTTCTGTGTATACTTGGAGCCCTTTAAATGCAATTGACTAGTTCTAGTAAATGGGATGAGTTGAGTTAAATGAATGGTTAATGATTAATGATTGACCCTCAAAACAAGTTACCAAACTATTTTCAAATGTTTTGAATACTAATAAAACCTTGGGTGAGATGTGGGTTCCAAAGTTGGAATTCCATGAGGGAATAAATGGGTTTTCATGATTATAAATTAGGAGATAGATATATTCCCATGTAGTAATTCCATGGATAGACCTAGGTTCATGAGAAAACGATTGGTTCGACATCTGTGGAAACCCTTAAAATGCTAAGGGATGGTGGTGGTATAGACCTTGCCGATTAAAAATTCCATAATTATTTTTTCTAAATGGTTTCAATTCAACTTGACCTGTCCAAACAAATGGAAGGTAACTCTTGAACCAATCAAGGAATGGTGGAAATTCTACATGGCCTATCCATACAAATAGAACACAAGGATTCGACTAATAAATAAATTTTTGAAACATTACTATACCTATCCAATCTAATGGATGTCGAGACATGAACCAAATAAATTATTATGATCAAAATATCAAATAAGAATGGACTGACTAGAGCTCGACTAGGATTTTGAGAGGAGAATAAATTGGGTCTCCAGAACCCAATTTTGATTCAAGGATATGGTTTTATCAGGTTGATACAGACCTAGACATTGTTTCATGTTTGTTTCATGGATTCTTGGTATACTACCATTGGGTCCCTTATTCGTATTGGATTCCTCAGATACACTATTTGGATCTAGCATTTACTAATAGTTTCCATGGTAAAATCCCCCCAGGCCTTGTCTTTAATTAGAACTTTATTATCTTGGTCTATCCCCTTGGACTTAGTAGGAGACTTATTGGGGAAGGCCTTGGATTACACTACTTAGATTACACTATTACCCCTTTTCAAGACTCAGATACTACTGAGATAGCTTTTCGCGAGTTTATGATACCATGGTCATTACCATGGAACTGCCTCACATGATATCATTTCCAGGTTCCACTGTTACATCTTGGATCCTTAACTAAATATACTATTATAGTATTCATTGGATGTACTCATCAAGTCCAACATTGACGAGTAGGTCCCAGGGATAGATCCCATTATGCCCAGACTTTTCATATCCCTGTTTTATCTAGGAGGAAATTCCATGGACCAAGTTGGAAACTTACTCGCATGTGGCTTATTAATAAAATGAAAATACTCAATTAATGAACTGGTTACAAGTTCAGACACCAGCTGAGGGATGAATATGGTACTAGGGTATTTATTTTCATTGTACTACATACATTATTTATGCTGGATTCCACTCTATTTAATTTATATTAAACTATCGGAATTGGGTTTGACCAAGGTTGTGCCGACCATCTAGGATTTATATCTCACACTTTACTCAGGTAGCCACTATATTGGGGTACCAGTGCAGAAATTTCTTGTCCACCCGAACTAGGACCTTGTTTTTTGATGTTTTCTTGTGCCTAAGAGTTATGATTAAAGGACTAAGCTAGAGCTCAAGATGCTCATGGAGATCGCCTTTAGGATTCTAAATATTTTATTACTTGAGCCTAATATTATATTGTATTGAAAATAATGTTTTACTATTTACTATTTTTCATAATGTATCAATACCATGTCCTGCATTAATCTATTATATAAACTCGCATTAACCACTTTTGATCATTTATAGAAACTTTTTCTTCTGATACTTTTTCAATTTTGTATTACTACATCCACTGTTGATTATTATTAACTCTTTAATACCACTACCCAACTCTGATAAGAGGGTATAGTCTCCCAACTGAATATCCTTACACCATCACTGTATTTCGGCAGTCCCTAGTGTACGGGGAGGCATGCCTGAGGTCATTTGGGGACCGGTCTAGCCACTATCTTAGTGGTGAGCTGGGTCAGGATGTTACAATGTTGGAACAAATGAAAATACTATTATAATTTCATTATATAATTCTTGAAATATATATTCTATTATTTTGAAAATAAAAGTTCATTTGGAAAAGTATTCGTAAATAACAAGAAATAATTTTAAATATTATTTAAACAATATAATGTGTGATTTTATAAAGATAGTGATATCTAAAAATAAATTACAGTGTCCCCATGATATTAGATAAGAATTTTAGAAATTCTCCTGAATTGAGCTTCTATTTCAATAATAATTTTGAATGTTACTTTTAAAATGTGTTACTCCCTATAAAATAAGGAATTATTTATGTTGGTAAACATATATAGAATAATCACATATAATTTATGAGGAGTACATAATAATACATAATAATTTCATTGACGAAATAAAACAGTAAAATTAAACCGAATGAAAATGGAGTCTTGGGTGGAAAACCCTTACCATAAGTTTGAATGTCTTCCACACATGAAATTAAGGTCTTGGAATATGAAATTATACATATTAATAACTTAATTAATAACCTATTTGTCATTTCTTAAGTTTATCATTATTTTATTAATTCTATTGTGTCTTTATTTATTAGTTATAATAGTGAATTTCCTATTTCCAGAGTGTTCATTTTCTTGATTTGAAAAATCGGTTAACTTGTTTTTATGTAATGGAGTTCATGTGGAATATATGTAAATCTATGAAATCCAATTTTCATATTATTTTGGAAAAAAATATGTTTTATTTTTCATTAATATCATTTGGTTACATGGGTTGGGGATGAATCATTATATGATATATTAACAATAATCATTTAGATTATTTTTGCAGCATTTTGATTATTGGAACTATTTCGGTCATATGATTTAACATTATATACATTTACATGATCCTGAATATTAAATGGGAGATTTGGTGAGAATCGGTGGCGTCCTAACCCCAAGGTTCTAGGTTCGAGTCCTCACAAGGCAACTCGCACTATATGCCTTTATCACCTCTCATGGGGCCCTCTTCCCCATGTAGAACTGGCTTGAAAACCCTGGTGCCGCTACACCTGGGGCCTAAAACCCCATTGTACTTTTTCACCACTCTGACTGACAAGGTAAACCTTTCCACTCCATCTGATAACATTCACATTGATGTTGAGTATGAAAAAAACCTCTTTTCTCTCATGAATGAATGGTTGTTTGACACTCATTGGATCTATGTTAGAGGAATGTTTCTTGTGGGAATGAAGGGTGATAAGATATTAATCATCTATCTATCATAGGAAGTCAATGGGGAAAGACTCTATGTTTCCAAAATCTACCACTCAGGATGGTGATTCACTTAGTGATCTTGTTCCCAATGTTCCTGATGGGCTTCATACTGGAAACGAATTGTTAATTGATGCTTCTTCGATGAAGGCCCATAGTGGCCCCTCTACGACTCTGTTTTCCTTGGATAATGAGGTTACTCTAGTTCTGGACCCTGATACACTTCAGGGTGACGTCTCCAAGCAGAATGATGTGCAACAACATTTTGATTTCCAATAGGAAATCCATAAGCTTTTCCAATTTTCTGAATTCCTGATAAATGAGGGAATGTTTCTGAGGGTGAGAAAGAGAATTTGGGTACCCCAATTAGGGCCTCGGGCAGTGGTGGTCACACCTCTTACAAGGATTCTATTTTAAGTGGAAATACAAAGGGTGTGGCTTGTGAGGGTTTCACCTCTGTTCTAGTAAAGCGGAGACCACACAATGATTATTCTAAAGTTCTTAGAAATGTGTCTAACAGATCGTCATCTAAGGTGTCAATGAAGGTGGATAAATATATTTTGATAATATTAAATTGTGATAAGTATCAATTAATGTGGGAGATAGCTAGTGACTCTGATTATAGAAATTATATGTTGTATTATGATCTCTAGACCTGATTTTGGTGGAAGAAGGCATTTCTGTTTGTTTGACCCTGTCTGCTGCTCTTAAATACATTTTTCTTTCTTTTTAATAAATGTCTTGAAGCTTTGCTTCTCTACGGATTTGTCTGGTATAATCTTCTAGTCTAACCATACAATTTTTTTTCTGACTAGTAATGTAGGATAAATCGAAGAATGAAACTTTTCATCAACAAAGTTTGAAAATTGGAACCTCACAGACAATGATTTCATTTATAAAATAAAAGGGGGAGAGCATGAATATTTATGAGGGTAATTCCATTCACATGATATAATTCCTATATATAGATCATAATTGTGTTATCATGGTAATTTTGGAAGATGAGGTTATGGTATGATAATAATAGAAATGAATTTTCATTGAAAATGAATGAAATAAAATGTGAATTTACCTCTGGAATACTCATCCTTGAAAATATTAAGGGATGGAGTTGTAGTATTTTGGAAAGAACAAGAGCCTCATGAATGTGGGGAGTGACTAGGTAAAGTTATTTTGGAAAACATTGGATATATTCGAGGCATATAGGATCTAGGGGAAGAGGGAGTGATGAGGGGTGTTTATTGTGGAGGAGAGGGGTTATTTTTTAATATTTTAGTCATTATTTTATTATTTCCCACAATATAAACAGTACCTTTGTTTCACATGACCTCTAATAGTAATAAAGACATGTTATTTCAAAACAAGTGGCATTGTATAACTAATTATGTCATAAATTGTGTAATTAAATGATAATCTGTATATATGACATTTTACCGTATTTCACTATTCATAAAAAATTCAAAATTTTCAGTTAATCCAAAAAATTCACCTTTAATATTTTTTGAAAGGTAGAATTTATAAATTAACTCCTTTTTTAAAAATAATTTTCAACATATTATTAAATAAATTTCTATAGAATAACATTGTTTATTCGAAAAATAACAATTTTATAACAATAATTCATTTTATATTAAATTGAAATATTATTCAGGATCTCATAATATTATAACAATAAGAAAATAAAATATTAAAATTATTTACTATTCAAAAGGTTTATATTACTATAAATATTACTACTCATAAGAGTACGTTACTATTCATAAAAAATCATGTTGGTTTTATCATACTCCAAATGACTTCTTGATCACAACTCAAAATGATTGTTTTCTGAAATTCAAAACATAGTATAAGAAATGTAGTGTTTAAAAGAAAGATTATAAAATGTGTTTTTTTGTAGGGACATAGTGGTTCATGCATTCTATATTTATTTTCAAAACCTTGGGGTGGTAAAATAATTTCCACAATAGTGAAGCTTCATAATGATGTGTAGATAGGTATGTTGGTTATTCATTTATGAATATAGAACAAAATATTTGATTATATTTCTAAACATTCCATTATATATTGCATGTTTAGTGGAACTATTCAAACACAACATCAAAAAATATTGGTTCAGTTATCTTGGAGAATATAAAATTGGGAAAGTATAACATTCAATGTATATAACCCTTCCATGGTTAATGGTTATGGACTGAGCCTCTAAACGAATATGGTCTTACAATCATTAGTGGAATTAGACACTATATTGGACTTGGATTTTCTACATTTATACAATTCCAACATCAACTATGGGGAATTGGAGATCATCATCACATCCTAATGAATCCTCTCAGTCTGTATAAGTTTATGGAGGCTGATGAATCTTCATTGGACCCATAATCTCATGTGCCAATATTATTGACCTATGAGAAACAATA
Organism: Viscum album; assembly: GCA_963277665.1. Lineage (NCBI taxonomy): Eukaryota > Viridiplantae > Streptophyta > Magnoliopsida > Santalales > Viscaceae > Viscum > Viscum album. Next base: position 1,347,103,628 of record OY728153.1, on the reverse strand, counting down.
TCTATCTCAAACTGTCATGAAATATGAGATAATATTTCTCAAATAAAGGCCAATTTTTTTGGGAATACACTACTGAGTTCACCAAATAATTTACTAGAATTATCTCTATCTAAGAGGTAGTGTTTTTAATTGATCTTATTCATGGATCCACCAATATCAATGAATCCTTATAGAATAAACACCATTGAATTAGAGGAATTAAATAATCCGTTACAATAGAATATAGAAAAAGGTATTATACATATGAAGACTTCATCATGGGGTTTACCAGTCCTCATCATCAAGATAAAGGATGGATCAAGGTAATTATTCATAAATTATCGTGATCTCTAGAAAATAACCATACAGTTCATGTATCAACTTACATGGATTGATGAATTGTTTGATCAACTACTTGGGGATGTTTATTTTACTATGGTGAATATTCAGATTTAATAACACTAATTAGTTATGGGAAAGGATTATATTCCCATGACAATGTTTAAAATGAGGCATGGGCCCTGTCAGTTCATACTGATTCCCATCAGAATCACTAATTATCTAAATATATTAATGGTCTTAATGAATACATTTATTTAAGATTACCCTAATAAATATGTTGTAGTATTTATTTATGATATAATGACATTGTCTATGTACAAGGAGGAATATGAGAGTAATTTATGTTATGTGATAAGGAATTTGGGAAGGGATAAGAATTCTGCAATGCATATTAAATTTGAGTTCTATATAGAAGAAGTATCATTCGTGGGACATGTTACCACCAGAAATGGAATATCTATAGACCCTTAAAAGGTAAACTCTATCCAAGAGTGACTAGTTCCAACATCTGTAATGGATATTCATTTTTTTCTTTAGTATACATGGAAAATACTAATAATTTGTGAAGAAAATTTTATGATTTTCAAACCCACTAACTAAGCTGAATTTTAATGAAGATATGTTTGTCCACACCAATGAATGTGAAGACTTCTTTAAAGAGTTAAAATGGAGGCATATCACTTTTCTATTCCTGAATGTTTGGTAACTTTTTTGGTATAAAACAATTCCTCAAATAAGGGATTATTTTTTTTAATTGATGAAATATGATAATGTGATATCCTACACATCACGGATGGTATAAATTCAGGGGAAAAACAATCACGAACATGATCTGGAGTTGAATGAAATGATCCTCACACTAAGAGTTTGGTGGTATGATATCTCTAGGGAAAAGTGTGAAGTATATAATTATTATAAGTTCCTAATATATATATTATTTCTGAAGAATAATAAAAAATTTCAGTAAATATGGTTATCTCTCATTTTGGATTTTTATTCCTCAATCTACACCCATCCTAGAAAAGATAATAAATTGGTGTATTCCCTAAATAGAAAAGATAAAATAATATTATCAATGATGTGAATTGAGAAGGGTACAATCATTGTAGACTTATAAAGGATGTACATGGGAATAACTAATGAAGAAACATTATCAATCCTTTCTGAAAGGATTTATCAACTATCATTTATGAATAAAATTTGGGATTTCCAAAAAATGATGTTGAAATAAATAATAACATGAAATAATTGAGAAAAGGGAAATCCTTAGTGTTTAAAATTTATGAGGAAAGATTTTTAAGATTTGGGTAAGGAATATCTCTAATATCAAATATAGAGATAAAGAAATATATTTTGAATGATTCATATAGCTAATCCATATTTGTCCACACATGGATAAAAATTATGGATCATGATATGAAATATCACTAGTGGTGGGGAAATATGAATAAATATATTAATGAATATACATCAAAGTTTTGTATGAGAGTATTTGATGGATAAAAGTGAACATTATAAGGGGTTGATTATATAATTACCCATACCAATATGGAAATGGGGAAACTTTACCAAGTAATTTTTCATTAGATATCTCAAGTCATTCATAGGATAAATTTCTATTTAGGTTTCAATGGATCATCTTACAAATCCATATCACATTATCACAATTTGGGAGGAAATATCACTAGATCAACTTGCACAGATATACATCAAAGTGGTATGGCTGAAAAGATAACAACTATTGGTTACATCTGATCGAGTTCTAATACTCAACTCCATTCTTAGAAAATGTCTCTGAGAAGATATAAATAATAATCTGTACATTAGTATGCCATATCATTCTATAACATAGGGCCAACCTATGAGGACAATTCATATATTTAGTGACATGTTCAGAGCATGTTCTATAGAGATAATTTATGATGGGACTACCATTTGCCTCTAGTTGAGTTTTATTATAATAAAAAATTCAACTCAATCATACAAATGGTTCCATATGAATCCCGTTATGGGAATATATTAACAACACCAGCGTTTTGGGAACTATTTAGTGAATTTAATCTGTTAGGACATAAAATTGTTGATGAAATTCCAGAAAAATAAAAAAAACATTTAGTGTCAAATCAAGGAAGCCCAAATTTGATACAATAGATACAAATACAATATAAAATGGGACCTAGAGTTTATGGTTTGAGACACATTATTCCTCCACATATCTCCACGGAAGTGGAGCATGATATTTTGGATGAAAAAAAACAAAAGCACCATGTACATCGACCCCATCAAGATTCATGATAATGTTAATGATGTGGACTATTGACTTGAACATCCACATACCATGTCACAAGTACCCAATTCATTTTGTGTATATCTATTGAGAAACTACATAACAGATCCCGCACATGTAATGAATACAATTTTGGTACTATTGGAAAATGTTATTTCTTATGAGGACAATTCAATGAAGAAAATTTATCATAGAGATAAAGTTATATTGGATAAGGATACTCAACTATTCTGAGTACTATTTTAGAACTATAAGTTTGAAGAGGAAGCATGGAAACCATAGGAAGTAAATAATTAGAATTATTCTAATTTTTAAACCCACTATCAAAAACAAAAAATTGAAGTAAAAATATCATAAGGGGGATGAAAGACCCTATAATTTTATGAATGGAAATTAACTACATATAATTATTATATATGTTTTAATTCACATAATGTTACACAGATAACATAATAATAACCTTATAAATGAAGAATAATGAAATAATAGGTATTTCTATAAGTTGATGTACCTATAACTTTCAAATAATAACTGGACATTTAGAAAAGTAATGTGACCATTATTACTAGTAATTTTTTGATTATAATGTAACATCATATATGAGAGTATAAATACAATTCATGTTCTTTATAAATGATAAAAATATTTCATTATATCATTTTATAAGTAAAAAAATGTTTGAAAATTTATTAATTCATTTTGGGTGTTTATATAAAACACAAATGATAATTTTCTATTTTTTAAATAAAATAATGATTTAAAATAAAGTATAAATTCATAAAATAGATTTAAAACTCAATATTTTTGTGTCTTATGATAATAATATAATTTATGAGATGTTAATTAATTTATGAATGTGTCATATAATTAGTTATAATTTTAAAATTTATTATTTCTGAATAAATGAGGATTGTATTTTAAAACTTATTTTTCATAAATATTGAAATATTTTCATAAAATTGATTATATTTTTTAAATCAACACATTGAAAATTTTCTATTGGTAAAATTTTTGATTTTTTAATTATATTTTAATATTTGTGAATAATGAAATATGGTACTTTTGGATAAAAGTTAAATACATGAATTATCAAGTCATTGTTGAATTAAAAATGATGTAAGACCAAACATTCTCTCCTTCATTTGAGTAAGATATTATTAATAAGGTTCAATATATTCTTCTTCTCAAGAGAAAATAATATACTAGGGAACAAATAATGATAAAACACATCCCTACTCCCCTATAGATACCACCTCTTCACCACTATTCACCTCACACCTTAGAAGCCTTGATTTTTGTCATATTTCTACCCAGTCATATTACCAAGCCCCCCTCCCACACATTTAGGAGCCTTTAGTCCCTATAAAAGAAAAAAATAATGTTGATGTTCTCAAAGAGGATACTTCAATTGCTAAAACCCATGTACTTTTTCGTTTAATGTTTTTCATATATATTTTTATTTATTCTCTCCAAAAATACCCTTATCCAAGTGACTTGATAACTCCAGTAAATTATATATAATAAAATTTTTTAAATAAAAAGAATTCATTTTATGCTACCTCCTTGAAGGATTTTTTTAAGAAATTATAATGGTTTAAAATGAATATAAATTTTATTTTATAAACTTTTTAATGTTTTTGAGATAACTAATATTCATAATATAAAAAAAAGAATACAAAATCAATTCCTGGTGATCGAAAAAATACCTAATTATGGTAATGGATTGCCATTAATTTTTTAACCAAAAAAATTCATTCTCATTAAATATAACCAAATGATATATATGATAATTTAATCATCTAAATGATAATTGATAACATATAATCTCACATCGAGGAAATTATTCTCATATTTCATGAACTACATTATTTCTATACAAGAAAACCAATCATGAAAACCTAGTAAATAAAATCTCTTAAATGATGAAATTAGACTCTATAACTCATCAAAAACCCTATAAATGAGCATAATAAAATTATACTACATAAAATTCATGTGTAAGTGGTGTTTTTAGTTAATGAATATTATTTAATTATCCATAATATTAAAGTGATAAAACATTTTTAAATAAGGCAAGGGGACTCTTGAACCCAATTTCCTTTTATTGGGTTATTCTAATTTTATGGGAAATTTGTAACACCCCAAGATTTCATAGTGTGTTATTTCTTCAAAATAATTCAATAACTTGCACTACACGCAACACTGAGTTCAATTGCACCATGACTTACAAAAAAAAAATCCATTAAAAGAGGTCATGAATAGTAGTAACTAAATTTTAAACTTTATATAATCCTTATAATTTTAGAATCCATATTATGAGTTTCTTAGTCATAATGCAAGAACAGATTCATTTTCAGTATTGCACTTTTATCACCTTTTGATAGTGAAACCATTTTAAATACAATATTTTAAACTTTTTGACTAAATGGAGACATCAAAAAATTTAAAATGAAACATCCAAAGCTTCCACGGTACGCTTTACTTTGAATAAAACAGTAGCGTGTGTTGTACGCAACTTCGAGTTCTAACACACCGTAACCAATCAAACTAGCTGTTATGAATAGTAATACCTACTTTTTGAAGTTATATATATTTTATATTTTAAAAAGGACTTCATTTTTGGATTCGGAATATCAAATTTAGCCTAAGGTGAAATTTTGGTACTTTTCGGATAACTTTCATATTTTAATGAATAGTGAAAATTACTAAATTTTAATTAAAAACAACTTTTTTAATCAAAATAATTAATAGTAATAAATTATGCATTTGAGTGGTTTTAAAGTATATTTAGAATATATTTTTACTATTTAATATAATGTTGGTCATTGTACATAATTTTACAATTAAACCAAACATAAACAAGTGTCAATCTTTTGATAGTTATTAGCTCTTAAAAACACGCTTTTTGTTTTGACAGCGGGAATTAATTTTAAATTAATTTCTGCCACTTCTATGTTTTGAATTTAGAAAAATAGATTCCATATTTGGAATCAGGATGTCCAAATTGTGTAATTAGGTAACTTTTATTTTTAGACATTTTGAATAATTACTGTGGTAAATATTTTATTTACCATGGTTAAGGGTAAATCCGGTAAATAAGGGTTAAAAAATAATATTATAATAATACAAAATTAACCTAAAACGTGTCCTAACCTTATTGGTGGACACATACCCGACCATGAGCATCCTTGGGTCAATTTGGGGACCCCTTGGATCCACTTGTATGTGGTAGGGACACTTTATATTAATAAAGTTAAAATAAAAATAAAAATGGCATAAGCTTACATCTTTTAGAAGAACAATTGTTATATAGGGTTATACATGTTGGATTTTCGATTATAAATATTCATTAGAAAGCTAAAAAGATTTACTACATAATGATATTTTATTTATAATTTTTAGACATCATATAATTTAAATTATTAATGACACAATAATGATGCAATGTTTACCTCATTAATAAATCATTTAAATAAATAAGATTATAATGATTAAAATATTATCTAAAACCTGTCCAATTCTTATTGGTTGATTTTATTTAGAATATTAGTCATATTATCTTCGACCTCAATGATTTTTGGACCATTATAAACCGAATATAATTATATTATAAAGTAATACTTTCACTCTTTCCTAAAGAGCCCCTCTTCTCCCTTATAAAAGGAGACCACTTCTACTCATTCCTCACACCTCTCAAGCCACTTGGCTCGTCCAAACTCTGCCCAACTAAGCTCCCCACATCCCTCTCCTCCTCCTTGAAGCTTCCCCTTAGGCAGAAAGCATTTCAAGAAGTCCTTTGGTTCCAACCAAAGTGAGTTACCTAAATTAAAGGTAACGATTTCTCTTAAATTATTTTCATTTATTTTGCTTCTCCAACCCCCAAACTATTTTTATTTCCTTTATTTTGTAACAACACCAGTATCCTCAATATACTAGGATGTTTTTATAATAAGGATTCAAACTAAACATACACACAACTCCATCTAATGGATGATGAACATAATGTTTCTGTGGATGTCAAACTAACGCCTCACGAAACGATGATTGTTCAAATACATCTTACCGCCTCTCATGGTGGCCATTATGATGGAACTATAACTAAATATGATATTAATGATATATATTTTATATATAAGCTTCTGTAATTCCATTTTATTTCATACCATTATTCGTTTCATGTTGTATATACATACGATAATTTCATTTGAGGAAGTGCGGACTACCGCCCCCTTAAAATGATATGACTCGTTCATACCACACATGGAACATATAAAGGATGGTGTTAATGAACATAAGTATCATATATAAAATATTATATTATACTGGAATAGTAATATACCTATGTATCATTTGGATTCAATTCTTTTAAAATAAAAATTAAATGGAAGTAGCGTTCGTGCGTACGTACGGACTACCGTCTCCACGAACGCGGTGAGATCCATCCTCCATCGTATCCATTCAAGTATTATTCTCATTTTAGGGTTAAAAATAATGTTAATATCATTCTGATTATGAATAAGATTTAATCTATCCATTACAAACATGTCTTACGTAACCAAACATTTAAGAAGAACGAATCGATTATCACCCGAAACGACGCTAATACTAAGATATTATTAATAAAGCAATGTTAAAAGAACATATATGATATCATATTAATGTATATGATTCTTGTATAATTTAATAACAATTATTTCACCATTATACAGGAGGTTAACCTACCCCAACCAAGGAAAAGTACAAGGTAAGGGATTTTTCTTATCTCACATTCAATTCCGTGAGATTTCCATTATTCGCCACTAAATTATTGAAAGTGGTGTATTGTGTACTGGAATTTGATATATATTATCATATTCATGTTATTCTGTAAATAATTTGGTGGTTATTAACTTTTGGCCATACGACTCAGTTGATTAACGTGGTAAGGGGTTTTCATCTCACTCCTTATTCCCGTGAGATTCATGCCATATTGCCACCATTACCTTTTGTGTGGTGTATGTACTGCCCATAATTATATTCTTTGTGTAATACACTCTAATTTATGTGTACTTACATATTCATTGTATGATACCTCTTTCATGGGTTGTATGTTTTATAAGTTACCAAACTGGTAAGGGTTATTTCACAATCTCTTCATTATCCGAGGTTGTTTATACATAATAATCTATTGGGATCTCGTTATCATCCACATCCATGTTTCTTCAAAATGTATTTCAAAACATTTTTAATATTTTAAAGAATATGGGTTAAAGTCATTTATACCCTTGTTTGACTTTTTATAAGAGGTTTATAAGGGAATCTTTCCGTCGTTTTCCAAACAAGGTGCTTTTTAACCTTTTCGACAGAATTAAGATAAGAATGTTTTTTTTAACTTATACGGCGGGTGAGGTTATTTTCCGCCGTTATAAAATCGTCAAAGCTTCCCTTAAAATCTTATAAGATTATTTTCAAAGAAAATGTTTGATTTTATATGGATCTTAAATGATTTCAAAATAAAAGGAGATATTTCTTTAAAAAGAATTTTGATTTCATCTATGTCAACATCCTTTGATGGGTTTTAAGATTATTTGAAGTTGATTTATTATGATACAAAACTTCTATATTGTTTTGAAGGTTTTGTGATATGTTTGACTGTGGATGTGCTATTTTTATACCATTCATAGTTTATGGTGAAAGTATTGACATTTCGTATGCTAGTTCCAATAAGAATGTTTATGTTATATTTCAATCTTTACTTCATATGAATGTGTTGGACAAGTATGTTCCGGTTTGGTGTCCGGTTATTAGAGGCACTCCGGGTTGGTGTCCGGTTATTAGAGGAACTCCGGGTTGGTGTCCGGTTATTAGAGGCACTCCGGGTTGGTGTCCGGTTATTGGAGGCACTCCGGGTTGGGTTCCGGTTACAGTTAGCCCCAAGGTCTTGGGACGAGGCCTTGAAAAGTAATTAAAGTTTAGCATTATGCATTCCAACATTATGAAAGTGGTTATTGATTTTGCATGTGATTATTCGATTAGTAGAATATCCATGTGAATAAGTAAATGGAATTATCTAATTTTATTTTTGCCATACTATGTTAAAAGTTCAAGATTAAAAGGCTTTTGTTTTAGTTATACATTGCCTTAAATGTTTATTCTTATTTATGAAAGTTTCCGCTATATTGTTATCCTTACTGGGCATTTGAGCTCACCCCTTTTCTATGTTTTATTTTTCCCAGGAAGTGAAGAAGTAAATTATGAATGAATTACAGGGATATTATGAGGGGATTATAGTGTGGACTGTGGAAACATTATGTTGTTGTAGTAGTTTTTCATTTTATGATGTAATGTAAAACTTATGAATATATCTAGTGTTTCCAAGGCTACTAAACCAATCGGTCTTTTGAGATTTGATCTTTCTTGTGATCATGCCAATGTTATGTAATAATGCACCGACTCTAGGCAACTAGGGTCGGGGCGTTACAGTTGGTATCAGAGGAAGTTTAGTACAAACCTTGGAAGCTAGATTTAGATAAACTCTGATTAGAGTACGTAGACCTAAGATGAACTTTGAGGATTAGTATAGAAGAACTTCCTAGAATTTTGGTATTGTAGAGATTTTGTGAGTTTTCCAAGCAATACATCCCTGTCTGGATACGAGCAGGTAGAGGCGGCTCTGGCATAGATGTACCTAGGGGTAAAACCCGAAAACACCGCTTTGAGCTAGACTCGAACGGGAACTGGTGCACGACAACGGGCCTTGCTGCACTCTTGGTTACGACACTCCCGGGGGATATGCTTAGGATAACTCTCATTTTCTTTACAAATCATTATGAAGGGTTTATGAGTATATACTTCCTCAAAGAAAACATTTTTATTATTATGGATTATATCCATAAATAGTTCAATTTATGTTTAGTGTTTTATAAGTATGGGATTATGTATTTTGATTCATAAACTGATCTAGTTTATGCCATTGTTTAGAAATGGTGCCCAGTAGAAGGAATGAGAACTCCAGAAATACACATGATTCAAAGAGAAGGAAGGATCATATCTTTCATGGTCTTAAGCTAGAATTTATAAGAGAAATAGTCTCCCATGTATTATCATCATATGAAGAAATAATATCATGTGTTGATAAGATAAGTAAAGAGTTTACTGAGTCCTATGGCTTTGAAGGGAATCAAGAGATGAAAAGGATGGAAGAGAGAAAGATGGATAAAGGGAAAAGGGAAAAGAAGAATTTTCCCATATGTGGTAACTGTGGAAAGAAACACCCTAGAACTTGCCTGAAAGGAATGGGAGTTTGTTATAAGTGTGGAGGAAAAGGGCACAAAGTATGTGACTGAAAGGGTAAGAAAATGGTTTTAAATGTACAATGCTTCATTTTCAAGGAGTTTGGACACTACGCGAACATATATCCCAGTCATCAGACTATGCCACAAATGATGCTATTGGATAATAATCAAGTTATGATACTACCACGGATGAAGAGGAATGATTAGAGTTCTTATGTTGATTATGTCAATTGAGTGTTGTATCAACAATGTACTTGTTATAATAATTATGGAGTATATAAGGATTGTACTGCAGTACTATTTCATTAAGGACTTGAGATTGTGTGGAACAAAGAAAAGTGACTCAATAGAAGGTTAAATTTTTGGAAAATATATGGTTGAGAGAATGATAAATCATAATATAGTTCTAATACTGAGGTAGTGATTTTGGAATAATATGTGATTATTTTGGATAAATTATATTGGATATTATTGACTACCTTGAAGATGATTAATGATTTGTATATTCCATCATTGTTGGGGTTTAAAACATTTTTGGATTAATGAAGTATATCCAGCATTCTATATGGAATAAGGGAACATGAATGTAATCAATAAGGAATATGGTAGTACATGATGAAGGTATTCATATGCTATTACAGGGTAAAAAGGATCTATATTATGTTTACCTTCCTTATAAATGTTGGACTGTGAGTTTGGACAGAAGTATTTTGGATAGTTCTAGTTTGGATTATTTTGGATTTCCATAAAAGGACAACCCGGAGGTCGGGCGGCAACTCGTCGCGTCCGGCAAGGCTGCGAGACTTGAACCCGCAACCGAAGGGCGACAAGGGTGTATCACCTACCACTGGCCCAAGAGATGTCCTGGATTAAATAATGTAGTTTTTTTTAAAAGAGCTGGTAGATTAATTATAAATTCGTTTATTTTGGAACCCTGTACGAATAGTATAAATATAATTTTTTTTTACGAGTGAAAGATGAGTTTATGGTAGAAATTTATTAATGGACAAAACTCTAATTATAAAGTAAGTATATCTCCTTATGATCTTAGCCAATCTCATAAATAAATTCTTCAATATTATGAAAAGCAACATAGAACAAAAATGTTGTCCTAGATGGTACCTTAAATCATCACTAATTTATGGCTTTGGGATTGTTGGCCTTTTCATAGCCATGTTCTCTACCACTCTCCATCAGATAATTGATGTTTAGATTTCTCTTCCATATCCATATTTTCCTACATGGAACCCTAGTATGTGTTATTTTCGGTAATCTTCATACTTTCCACTCTTTATTTTAAATAGAGGCCTCATTAATTCATTTTTCGATGTGGGATTTCAACTAATATATTTTGAAACGTCAAAAATGTGTTATCCTAATACCCTATGTTTTGTTGAACCGATGGTATTTCAAATCATCATAGATTGATGAATTTAAGGACCTCAATTATACACTTGTTTGTGATTGATGACCTCAATCACTACCTATAAATATTTACGTTTTTCCTCCAATTATATGTCTCTAATTGCCACCAATGTTCTCCTAATCGAGATCATAATTTGGTGGTGACTCTTTCATTTCTCTTTTCCTCATATTAAGACTAAATTTTAGTAACCTAATTTCCGATGTGGGTTTTCCCACAATGATATTTTCTATTTTCAACCTTTTATTTTCGAAGAACAATTTCAAATCGCGAGGACGCAATTTATTGAAGGAGGGGAGAATGTAACACCCCAAGATTTCATAGTGTGTTATTTCTTCAAAATAATTCAATAACTTGCACTACACGCAACACTGAGTTCAATTGCACCATGACTTACAAAAAATAAGCCATTAAAAGAGGTCATGAATAGTAGTAACTAAATTTTAAACTTTATATAATCCTTATAATTTTAGAATCCATATTATGAGTTTCTTAGTCATAATGCAAGAACAGATTCATTTTCAGTATTGCACTTTTATCAACTTTTGATAGTGAAACCTTTTTAAATACAATATTTTAATCTTTTTGACTAAATGGAGACATCAAAAAATTTAAGATGAAACATCCCAAGCTTCCACGGTACGCTTTCCTTTGAATAAAATAGTAGTGTGTGTTGTACGCAACTTCGAGTTCTAACACACCGTAACCAATCAAACTAGCTGTTATGAATAGTAATACCTACTTTTTGAAGTTATATATATTTTATATTTTAAAATGGACTTCATTTTTGGATTCGGAATATCAAATTTAGCCTAAGGTGAAATTTTGGTACTTTTCGGATAACTTTCATATTTTAATGAATAGTGAAAATTACTAAATTTTAATTAAAAACAACTTTTTTAATCAAAATAATTAATAGTAATAAATTATGAATTTGAGTGGTTTTAAAGTATATTTAGAATATATTTTTACTATTTAATATAATGTTGGTCATTGTACATAATTTTACAATTAAACCAAACATAAACAAGTGTCAATCTTTTGATAGTTATTACCTCTTAAAAACACGCTTTTTGTTTTGACAGCGGGAATTAATTTTAAATTAATTTCTTCCACTTCTGTGTTTTGAATTTAGAAAAATGGATTCCATATTTGGAATCAGGATGTCCAAATTGTGTAATTAGGTAACTTTTATTTTTAGACATTTTGAATAAATACTGTGGTAAATATTTTATTTACCATGGTTAAGGGTAAATCCGGTAAATAAGGGTTAAAAAATAATATTATAATAATACAAAATTAACCTAAAACGTGTCCTAACCTTATTGATGGACACATACCCGACCATGAGCATCCTTGGGTCAATTTGGGGACCCCTTGGATCCACTTGTATGTGGTATGGACACTTTATATTAATAAAGTTAAAATAAAAATAAAAATGGCATAAGCTTACATCTTTTAGAAGAACAATTTTTACATAGGGTTATACATGTTGGATTTTCGATTATAAATATTCATTAGAAAGCTAAAACGATTTCCTACATAATGATATTTTATTTATAATTTTTAGACATCAAATAATTTAAATTATTAATGACACAATAATGATGCAATGTTTACCTCATTAATAAATCATTTAAATAAATAAGATTATAATGATTAAAATATTATCTAAAACCTGTCCAATTCTTATTGGTTGATGTTATTTAGAATATTAGTCATATTATCTTCGACCTCAATGATTTTTGGACCATTATAAACCGAATATAATTATATTATAAAGTAATACTTTCACTCTTTCCTAAAGAGCCCCTCTTCTCCCTTATAAAAGGAGACCACTTCTACTCATTCCTCACACCTCTCAAGCCACTTGGCTCGTCCAAACTTTTCCCAACTAAGCTCCCCACATCCCTCTCCTCCTCCTTGAAGCTTCCCCTTAGGCAGAAAGCATTTCAAGAAGTCCTTTGGTTCCAACCAAAGTGAGTTACCTAAATTAAAGGTAACGATTTCTCTTAAATTATTTTCATTTATTTTGCTTCTCCAACCCCCAAACTCTTTTTATTTCCTTTCTTTTGTAACAAAACCAGTATCCTCAATATACTAGGATGTTTTTATAAGAAGGATTCAAACTAAACATACACACAACTCCATCTAATGGATGATGAACATAATGTTTCTGTGGATGGAAAACTAACACCTCACGAAACGATGATTGTTCAAATACATCTTACCGCCTCTCATGGTGGCCATTATGATGGCACTATAATTAAATATGATATTAATGATATATATTTTATATATAAGCTTCTGTAATTTCATTTTATTTCATACCATTATTCGTTTCATGTTGTATATACATACGATAATTTCATTTGAGGAAGTGCGGACTACCGCCCCCTTAAAATGATATGACTCTATCATACCACACATGGAACGTATAAAGGATGGTGTTAATGAACATAAGTAACATATATAAAATATTATATTATACTGGAATAGTAATATACCTATTTATCATTTGGATTCAATTCTTTTAAAATAAAAATTAAATGGAAGTAGCGTTCGTGCGTACGTACGGACTACCGTCTCCACGAACGCGGTGAGATCCATCCTCCATCGTATCCATTCAAGTCTTATTCTCATTTTAGGGTTAAAAATAATGTTAATATCATTCTGATTATGAATAAGATATAATCTATCCATTACAAACATGTCTTACGTAACCAAACATTTAAGAAGAATGAATCGATTATCACCCGAAACGACGATAATACTAAGATATTATTAATAAAGCAATGTTAAAAGAACATATATGATATCATATTAATGTATATGATTCTTGTATAATTTAATAACAATTATTTCACCATTATACAGGAGGTTAACCTACCACAACCAAGGAAAAGTACAAGGTAAGGGATTTTTCTTATCTCACATTCAATTCCGTGAGATTTCCATTATTCGCCACTAAATTATTGAAAGTGGTGTATTGTGTACTGGAATTTGATATATATTATCATATTCATGTTATTATGTAAATAATTTGGTGGTTATTAACTTTTGGCCATACGACTCAGTTGATTAACGTGGTAAGGGGTTTTCATCTCACTCCTTATTCCCGTGAGATTCATGCCATATTGCCACCATTACCTTTTGTGTGGTGTATGTACTGCCCATAATTATATTCTTTGTGTAATACACTCTAATTTATGTGTACTTACATATTCATTGTATGATACCTCTTTCATGGGTTGTATGTTTCATAAGTTACCAAACTGGTAAGGGTTATTTCACAATCTCTTCATTATCCGAGGTTGTTTATACGTAATAATCTATTGGGATCTCGTTATCATCCACATCCATGTTTCTTCAAAATGTATTTCAAAACATTTTTAATATTTAAAAGAATATGGGTTAAAGTCATTTATACCCTTGTTTGACTTTTTATAAGAGGTTTATAAGGGAATCTTTCCGTCGTTTTCCAAACAAGGTTCTTTTTAACCTTTTCGACAGAATTAAGATAAGAATGTTTTTTTTAACTTATACGGCGGGTGCGGTTATTTTCCGCCGTTATAAAATCGTCAAAGCTTCCCTTAAAAGCTTATAAGATTATTTTCAAAGAAAATGTTTGATTTTATATGGATCTTAAATGATTTCAAAATAAAAGGAGATATTTCTTTAAAAAGAATTTTGATTTCATCTATGTCAACATCCTTTGATGGGTTTTATGATTATTTGAAGTTGATTTATTATGATACAAAACTTCTATATTGTTTTGAAGGTTTTGTGATATGTTTGACTGTGGATGTGCTATTTTTATACCATTCAGAGTTTATGGTGAAAGTATTGACATTTCTATGCTAGTTCCAATAAGAATGATTATGTTATATTTCAATCTTTACTTCATATGAATGTGTTGGACAAGTATGTTCCGGGTTGGTGTCCGGTTATTAGAGGCACTCCGGGTTGGTGTCCGATTATTAGAGGCACTCCGGGTTGGTGTCCGGTTATTAGAGGCACTCCGGGTTGGTGTCCGGTTATTAGAGGCACTCCGGGTTGGGTTCCGGTTACAGTTATCCCCAAGGTCTTGGGACGAGGCCTTGAAAAGTAATTAAAGTTTAGCATTATGCATTCCAACATTATGAAAGTGGTTATTGATTTTGCATGTGATTATTCGATTAGTAGAATATCCATGTGAATAAGTAAATGGAATTATCTAATTTTATTTATGCCATACTATGTTAAAAGTTCAAGTTTAAAAGGCTTTTGTTTTAGTTATACATTGCCTTAAATGTTTATTCTTATTTATGAAAGTTTCCGCTATATTGTTATCCTTACTGGGCATTTGAGCTCACCCCTTTTCTATGTTTTATTTTTCCCAGGATGTGAAGAAGTAAATTATGAATGACCTACAGGGATATTATGAGGGGATTATAGTGTGGACTGTGGAAACATTATGTTGTTGTAGTAGTTTTTCATTTTATGATGTAATGTAAAACTTATGAATATATCTAGTGTTTCCATGGCTACGAAACCAATCGGTCATTTGAGATTTGATCTTTCTTGTGATCATGCCAATGTTATGTAATAATGCACCGACTCTAGGCAACTAGGGTCGGGGCGTTACAAAATTTCGGTTTGGAAATTAATTTAATACTATATATTTAAAATTTCATTTTTATTAAATATTCAATTATTGGATTCACATGATTCAAATATGGTTTTATAAAAAATATAAATATTTTCTTAAAGAACACTTCTTCCAAAAAATGACTTTTACTTCTCACAATATTTTTTCTTCTTCACCCATGATTAATGATTCTACTAACATGTATTTTATTCCACATTTACTCTAGGAAACAAAATTTCTAGTCAGAAAATATTAATTTAAGACATGTCACCCAATCCTTATAATGGGTTATTTTCTATCCAAGAACGATATTCATTCTATGTGGCATGGATGATTATATTATTGTTATAATTTAATGGGTTCACCAGAAATTATATAACACGTGTAAGTGATGTTAAGGTTGAAATAAATAATATATCACCCCAATTAATTGGGTAATCTAGTGTATCTCAGGAGATAAGGTGAAATATGTGTGAAAATTACCCTATATTTTTTCATAACTATGTGTGTTAGTTGGCTATTAATACAAGATGTTTCATTTTTATGTATATCCACATTCAATTAATTTATCTAATGATTCATCTCATGATTATGATGATGTTCCCATAACTATGTTACCATGATGATAATTATTATCACTAATGTTATATTTATTCATGCTCTTATCTACTGTCTTAATTGGATTTTAGCTCACCTCTTTCTTTGATTTATATCCTCAGGTGATTACTTATACCAAGGAGAAAATGACGTCTAGTAAGAAGATAGAGAATTTGTAATTAAATAAATTTTTATTAATTAAATCTTATTTAGGTCATAATTTTTTGAATAAATTATTCCATTTGATCTTGTTTTTGTAACACTTCTATATTTTCTATCATTAAAATGTTGTAATAGTAATGCAAGGAAAAGTAGGGGCACTATAATTATTCATGGCCGATCTCTTCCAAATTTATTCTTTATTATCTTTAATATAAACTTATTGTATCGATAAAAACATGATGATTGTATCATCATAAATACATTAATATATTATTAATTTTATTGAAAAAGCATTTACCTCCTCTTGTCAATAAAAAGAAAGTTGAATGTATCACTCATGAGTATGTGTGGATTTCCACATCCATATTGTGATAATGATCATTTTCTATAGCCATCTATATTGGATTTTTATTAATTTAGATTTAATTTATATGAATTATATATAAAATATAATATTTTTTCTATAAATTTTACTTATTATATAACATTCCATCATTCCATCCATCAAAAAATGGAAACTCCACCCATACGTGCATACACACTACCATCTCTACTTGGTGTGGTAATTCATTTTTCATCATAGCATTTTATGAATGTTTATAATTATTTATAAAACATTATTATATTTTATGAAATTAATTTTAATATTCTACATATTATGGTACATTAATCAATGATCAAGTACCATAACATCCAAAACAAAACATACAAAAAAACAAGGTAGTTATCACCATAAATGATTATGATAGTGATTGATTAATAACGAATAGTTTATAAGAAGTTATAATAATATAATTTTCGATATTACATATATGATTATGGTTCTGGAGTATAATTATATTAAATTTATATTTATAATTAAGGAGGATTTATATCGTAAAAACAATACAGACTTGAGGGATGATTTTTATGTTATAGACTCATTTTTATCAGGATTATTGAAGCACAAATTTATGATGAAGAAATTATATGATCCATCTCTCAGAAATATTATGAATATTATTTTACTATTGTTATATATTGATAGAAAATGTTTCCATTTCACTTTCCTTTATTTAAATACTTAATATTCTGAAAGAGTTTTCTTATGGAAAACTTAAATTGTTTTCTCTTCCATCGAGGATAATTTCATTAATGATTATATATTAGTTAAAAAATTTAACGTATATATTAAATATTATATAAGGACTTATATAAGTAAATATTAAATATTTTTCCCTTTTTATACAATATTTTAAAATCAATTTTAACATCATTTTAAAAAACATTTAATATTTTAATTTTTTACAAAAATATTAAATGATTTTTTCTTCTAACATACCCCACTTAAATGAGTTTCCTAATAATCATTATTAATATATTAATTAATCATTTACAAATAGGTATAGTTCATTATATTCAATTAAAATGTTTTCATTAATATTATTATATGTTTTTAGATGCTCTATAAGTTGTTTTAAATCATGAATTTTTTTCTAAAGAAGTATTTAATGAAATTTTAATTGTATTTTTATATTTGAAATAATCTTTTGATGTTTATTTTGATTTACAGGGAAAATTATCCAATTTTACTATATTTATTACTTATTAAAATTGTTTTTAACTATGAATATTATATACTTATGAAATCTTTATCCTTTTAATAATTTATAATTTGATAATATGATGAATGACTTATGATCTTGTCACAGACATATGTACGGTTACAATTTTATGATGGGTGTACCTAAATTTATATATCCCCGTAATAAATTTGGAAATAATGTAGACCGAATTAGCTAATATGAAATATAATTTGGAGCTAATCATCTTTAGTATGGGACATTATCAAAAAATATTGTATTCAGAGTGATCCTTGACTATGGAAATAATGGAATATTGAGTGAATACAATCCACTATAAAAGTCTTGGTAGTGAGAGTTGACTAAGAAAAAGAGTTGGATACTTATGTTTATGCCAAAAGATCATTCCATACATGTTCTCAGAGATCATGAATGATTTTGTATGATTTCTTACTCCTCCATATTATTTATTTGGTTGATGAAAAATTATTTCATTTTTCATTGTTATTATCTATGAATTCATGAGTATTATGTTTTTAATTAATTTCATATTCTCATACCCTAATTCATGTAATATTTGGACTTATTATCATTGATTTATATCACTTCTATTTACCATTACTGAGCATCTTAGGTCACCCATACTTACATTTCACATCCATGGTTTATTGGGAATGTTTTTAATTATCATTGTTTAAAATAAAATTGATTGTTGTAGTAATTATGTTATATTTGTTTTAAATGTGATTTTTTGATGGAATATATATGTGTTTATATCTCATGATGGTTGAACATTCATTAATGTCTAATTCATGTGATTTAATTTTTTTAATTACTATTTATTTACAATAAGTGATGTCGTATCTTAATTCGGTGAATAATTTAGTAATATAAACCCATGGAAATACTCATTGTTTTCATTATGGAAAATATGATTCCATGAAATTCCTTGAAGTTTATAAAAATATTTATATTTATAAAGAAAAGTTATGAAGGCCATGAAAAATATGTTTTTCCGGAGATGTTTTTTATGATGATGGAAAATTATTTATGAACATGAAAATAAAATTTTTATGATATTTTATTCATGATTTGGCGAAATGGGTTTTTGAATTTTTAATTGAATTAAAAATTTAATTAAAGAAGATATTGTTTTTTGAAGATGAAAATTTTAGTTTATACAAGATTTATGGTTAGACATGGGATTGATTATGATTGTAATGTGTTGTTTCTATATAAAATTGGATAAATATAGAATGTTTTATTTGGAATTGTTTTACTTCTAGAAAAGGAAAAATGAGATTTAATGAATAAAAATGGGTAACTAAAAGATCATTTATTGTATTAATTAAAGGGAATATATAAATACATAACAGAAAAAACTATTTGTACTATATTTTTAAGGGTAATCACAAGGATACATAAGGGATATAAAGAAGATACTACATATAATAAAGTTATTAATTCTCATTTGTAGAAGAAACTAAATATATTACTAAGGGTTGCTAACACCTCGGTAAGGGTACATTGAAGCTCTTTTAGACTTACTGGTAGGACTTTGAAGGACATGTAAGGGTATTCGGAAATTATTTTAAATGTATCCAACACATGTGTAAGGGAACACAGAGGCTCATCAAAGGGTACTATCATGCTTTTGTAAGGGTAACCTGACCAGCGTTACGATACTAGTGAAATTTATATGGGAGAGAAGATGTTTTTATACATTTATAAGGATATAATATCAATTGAATATGTGTACATTTGTGTTTTTATGGATTGTAAAAGTATATGAATAAAGAAAGCGGTTTTACAACCATGGATAGGGTTTTACCATTAAATAGTGGATACTACCATCAATGTTTGTGGTAGAAGGTGCTGCTGTGAGATATAAAAATATAAAGTGGTAATGTGAGCATAGTACCAGTAGTAATACAATAACCATGTTGATATTGGTGATATAATTTCTATGAAAATTTGAGATTCCACTGTTGGGTAGCAAACCATGGGATGTGATGAAATCTAAGAGATATTTTGAATTTCATGAGGGAAATAATGAGATGTGCCTTTTTATTGGTTTTCATATTATGCATTGGTTTTTTAATTTGATATATAAAAATATAATAAGATTAAATGAATAATTCTACATTTAAAAATCTAGTACATAAAACATTCAGGCTTGAATGGTATTAAATTTTCAAAGCCCGAGTTGTGTGGAGTTTTTATATAAGATAGATTAATTACCTGAACATGATGATTTATGAATTTAAAAAAGGATCAAATATTTGTTTTTTATACTTTACTAAATGGATTTGATTTATTGTTTTTTCATCCACATGATGAATGAAAAAAACTCAAAACCATCAGCTATTTTAAATGTACTTCTTAGAGATTAATAAAAACCACAAAATTATAAAAAAATTAATTGGAGGTGATAATTTTGGAATTACAGAAAAATTTAAATGAGGAATTATAATATCAAATGACTTTTCAATATTAAAATTTAAATTAATGGAAACCAAAATTTTAATTTATAACACATTTAAATGATATATTATTTGATATATCACATGAAATATATTGTTTTTATTATGGATAAATTTTATTATAGTGTTGAAGACTATAAATTTTTAGAAGTCAGAACCCTTGTATACACGTTGAATGCGTATTTTGAGAATTTGACACATCATTGTATAAATGAGTGGAGTCATTGTTATGAGATAATGCAATATGATGATCAAATCTTCCAACAAATTTAATAATTAATGAATAAAAAATTGGGGAGTATTATACAACTATAAAGTATTCATAATTCAAATATCAGTTGATATAAAATAATGGAAAGACTGAAACAAATTTGACATCACATTGGTTGTCAGATATCTATTTTTTGAGGTGTAATATCTTGTTGAATTTGATATAGTGTCATCTATGATATATTTGGAAGATTGTATTTAGTTATTTTAAAAGTTCTTATGATGAATTAGTGGTCTCTATATAAACAATGCCTTTAATGAACTAGTGGTACAAGTATAAAAATCATATATAGGTAGTGAGTTATACATTCATAACACATGTGTGTGAGTTTTTCAAATTATTTAATTATTATAAATTACTTTTATTAATGAATTTGTGAATAAAAAAGAGGTTGATCACAGTAAAGATTAGGTTAACACATTGAGACCGATCAAGGTAAAAATCATGGTGTGTTTGTATAAGGCCCCAGCCTTAAACCTTACTTAATCTTGAGTTATTACAAGATTACACGTTGAGGATCTTTTCGGGTTTAGAGTTTTAGAGAATTAGATCATAAAACTTGCATTACATTCCACATATAAACAAAGAGGTTACATAAAGATAGTATTCTTCATTCCCATCAATGGAAACACATTTAAAATAAAACATGGATTATTTCTTGACACATCCTTGACTCTATCATCTTATCATGTACCTTTCCCTTGACCTGTGAAAAACATTTCAAAAACTTGGGATGAGCGTAAAAACTCAGTATGGGTTATAAAAACATGGAAAGGAAACATGAGTTCATATATACATAAGAATGAAATCATACTTTACCCATAAAACATAGGCACTTTAACATACCTCATAAAAACATGAATAAATCATATAAATCATAATACGTAAAGGTAACTTGAGGCATTCATAACATTCTTACGTAGGGGGTAACCCTCTTGGTTACGTTTGGAATACCCATCACAGTATATTCCCTAAAATCTCTTCGGAGAAACCTTAACGTTTCACTCCTTCGCGTTACCCAATGCATTGGAGAGCTATAACGGGCTCACCCGCCCTTAGTTTATCACGGAACCACCCGTCTTCATAATAATGCCCAAGAACCATAACATAATCATATCACATAAAACATGCATAAAGGAAACATAACATTTCCACATTTCAATCACGAGATATCAATACAACACATTGATATAATAAAAACATTATGAAAACCATTTTCAATACCAATGTAAAACATGGTATTTATTTTTCTTTTAAAAAAAAGGTATGGCTTGTAGAGGAAGCCAAAACTCAAATAACGGTTACGACGGCGGAGAAGTCGTTGTCGCCGCATACGTACGACAAAAACATTCCCTTTTGTCGTTTAGTAAACGCTTCGTATAAAAAATATTCCTTTTGAGTAAACGTAAAAGTCAAAGGGGTTTATACACCGTATAAAAGAAAGTTGTGTATAAAATAAAATATGCCTCAACGAAAGGAGATTGAGACGAAGTCCCATACAAAAATAATTTTTAAAATAAAATAGATATATTATATGCATTCTCTATAAGTACACATAAATAAAGTACAAATACAAGATATGACATAATAATATAATGACATACTTTGAAAGTACGAGATTAACCCAAAGAATGGAAATTGGGTTAAGAAGTTCCCATACCTCGTATCCGACTTGACCCGACCGTTCTTTAAACTCCTGAATAATAAACTTGAGTTAATCTCTACTTGCTTATGAATCTTTTTCAAGTTCATTATTCCTTTTATACCATGTTATGAACATCATGTAATCATTTAAGTTAATAATGTTCATTTTGTCGGTATTTGGTTCTTAAGTCAAAAATTGACTTCTTATACTTACATGTTGTTAATTTGGTCAAAGGTTCATTATATCCAGAATGGTATTCATTATGTAGATATCATATATGTCATATATATCCAGTACATACATTCATTTATAATATTACATCACATTTAGAGGTAAGAAATGAAATGCACCGTTCATGGAGACGGTAAGCCGTACGTACGCATGAACGCTACTTCCATTTCTATTTCATATTTTCTGGAATGGAATCATAATGATATAAAATTATATTATAATTCCAGTATAACAACATATATAATATCATTAACTTTATCCTTTACACATCCCACATATGGTATTAACGAATCAAATCACTTTTAGGGGGCGGTAGTCCGCACTTCCTAAAATGAAGATATCGTGTTTTACCCATAATGGAAACCATAAAGGTATGCCCAAAATGAAAAAAAACAGAAGCTTAAGGAAAACATAAACATATAATATATCATATATAAAAATAGTGACATCATAATGGCCACCTTTGAAGGTGTTAAATGAGTATTGAACAATCATCGTTTCGGGAGGCAGAATTTCTCCATCCACGGAAACCGTATGTTCTTTAACCATTTGATGTAGTTGTGTGAGAGTGTAGCTCAAATATATCTTATAACAACATCCTAGTATATTGAAGATACTGGTGTTGTTACAAAAGAAGTAAATAAAAAGAGTTTAGGGGGTCGGAGAAGCAAAATAAAACAAATGAACATGAGAGAATGAAATACCTTAAAAAGTGTAACTTCTTTTGGTTTGAGCCTAAAGGCTTCCTTTGAAAGGATTCTGCCCAAAGGGAATCCTCTAGGATGAGGAGAGGGATGTGGAGAGAGCAAATGGGCAGGGGTTGGCCGAGCCAATGGCTTGAAGAGTGTGTGAAATGAGGTAGAGGTGGGGGCCTTTTATAAGGGGAGAGGAGGGGCACTTTTGGAAAGTAAAGAAACATTACATTATTTGAAAATGTGTTTCGGTTTTAAAAGGTCCCACATTGATGGAATTCGTGGATAAGGTGATAAGGCATCGAAATCCATTCATCCAATTGGTTTTGGACATGTGTAGTTCATAGATTTTATTTTATCTTTCCATTTTATTTAAATCGTCAAATAATGATGTCATCGCTGCATCATTATTATGTCATAAATAATTAAATTTATTTAATGTCTAAAAATTATAAACAAATTACTATGATGTAGGAAATCTTTTTAGCTTTCCATTGAATATTTATAATCAAAATTTGGACTTGTATAACCCCACTTACAAATTGTTTTCGCAAAACATATTATGTTTGTGTCATTTCCACTTTAACATTTAATAAAAAGTAATTTATGTTATTTCCCAACAAAAGTGGATACATGGGGTCCCCAAGTTAGGCCATGGCATGTCTTGGTCGGCCATGACACAACCAATGAGGTTGGGACATGTGTCTAAGTCATTTTATATTATTAAAGCATTATTTATACATTAAACTACCCTAATTACCACTAATCGCGATTAAGAACTTAATAAGTTACTATTCACCAAAAAAATTATTTTAATCTCATTGAACCACATTTTACTTCTTAATGACAACCATGTATGTCGGATTTTCAAAATTCAATACACATTAGTGGTAAAATTTCATTTAACTGAAAAATCAGTTTGCTTGATTACCACTTAGTGGTTTCACTATTCATCAAAAATTGAAGTTTTTCAGAAAATTACCAAAAATTCACTCTAAGCTATATTTGATATTACGAATTCAAAAATGAAGTCTATTTTACAAAATTCAAATCATATAAGTCACATTAATTAATTTAATAATTAATTCCCGCTGCCAGAGCAAATAGCGTGTTTTTACAAAACAATAAGTATCAAAAGATTGACACCAGTTTAAGTCTAATTTCAAATCGAAATTGATTCCAATGACCACCATTGGATAAAATGGTAAAAATATATTCTAATTTCACTTCAAAACCAATTCAAAACATAATCTAATAATATAAATAAATTAGATTAAAAAGTAGTTTTGATGTAAAATGCAGTATTTTTCACTATTCATTTAAAAATGAACATTGTCAGAAAATTACCAAAAATTCACACAAGGTAAATTTTGATGTCCCAATCATAAAGGATAATTTTATTTTGACAAACATAGTTTCTAAAATTGTCAAAATATAGATTCAAAAATGGTTTTCCATCAAAAGGCACTAAAACAATCCTTTAAGAATATTAGTGTATTCCATGCATAAGATTGTATTTATTTTCATTTTAAGCCTCTAAAACACTATCTTTATCATTAATAGACATAGATAAAAATATCTATTATTCATTACTTACTTGGGATGTTACATCCTTCCCCCCTTTAGAAAATTGCGTCCCCGCAATTTATTTACTTATCGAATAAATGGGGGTACTTATCCCTCATTGCATTTTCGGATTCCCATGTTGCCTCTTCAATCATGTGGTTTTTCCACAAAACCTTTACCTGCTTAATCACCTTATTCCGTAACACTTGCTCCCTGTGGTCAAGAATCTGGACCGGTTGTTCCTCATAAGATAGGTTCTCTTCCAGCTGAACTACCTCTGGACTCAAAACATGAGATGGATATGGCATATACTTTATCAACATCGAAACGTGAAAAACATTGTGTACCTGAGATAAACTCGGAGGTAAAGCCACTCGGTATGCAACTGATCCAACTCTCTCCAGAATTTCGTATGGTCCAACAAACCTTGGACTCAACTTTCCTTTCTTACCAAATCTCATCACACTTTTCCAAGGAGAAACCTTGAGAAAAACATGATCACCTACCTCGAAAGATAGATCCTTCCTCCGGTTATCCGCATAACTCTTCTGCCTGCTCTGAGCTGTTCTCATGTGCTTCTGAATCAGTTGAACTTTTTCTGCCATCTCTTCTACCAATTCTGGTCCCATCAACTTTCTTTCACCCACTTCATCCCAGAAAGCTGGAGTTCAACACCGCTTCCCATATAATGCCTGAAATGGTGCCATCTGTATACTGGAATGAAAACTGTTATTATATGAAAACTCAACCAAAGAAAAATGTTGGTCCCAACTTCCCTGATAATCCATAGAACAAGCTCGTAGCATATCCTCCAAAGTCTGAATTGTTCGTTCTGACTGCCCATCTGATTGAGGATGAAAAGCTGTACTAAAATTTAATTCAGTACCCAACGACTTCTGAAGGCCTTTCCAAAAGTTAGAAGTAAACCTGGGATCACGATCCGATACAATGGAGAGAGGAACTCCATGTAACCTGACTATCTCTTTAAGATACAAACGGGAAAGTTGATCTAGATAGAAAGTATCTCGTATAGAAAGGAAATGAGCAGATTTAGTCAAGCGATCAACAATAACCCAGATTGCATTATTACCTCGAGATGTCTTCGGTAATCCAACAACAAAGTCCATGGATATATTCTCTCATTCCCACTCTGGAACTGGTAAAGGCTGAAGCATCCCTTTCGGTAACTGCCGCTCTACTTTAACCTGTTGACATGTCAAACACTTCACAGTAAAATCAGCAATATCTCTTTTCATTCCATCCCACCAGTAATACTCCCGCAGATCTCTATACATCTTAGTACTGCCAGGATGAACTGAAAATGGAGAACTATGAGCTTCACATAACAACTCTCTCTTCAACTGTGAATCACAAGGCACACATAACCTCTTCACAAAACTCAAAACACAAACACAAACTTATCCAAGAACTCATGGAAAATTTTATTCATAAGGTCCATGAATACAGCAGGTGCATTGGTTAACCCAAAAGGCATAACTACAAATTCATAATGGCCATATCTAGTACGGAACGCAGTCTTCGGAACGTCTGCTTCTTTTACTTTCAACTGATGGTACCCTGACCTCAAGTCAATCTTCGAAAAATACTGAACTCCCTGGAGCTGACACCACTTCATTCGATGGCCCAACATCTGCTGAAGTTGTTGCAAAGGATTTCACCACCCCTTTCTGCTTGTAGTCTAACTTCTTCCCATCACTCAAGCTCCTTGTCGGACACTCGTTTGCATAGTGACCCATCTCATTGCACTTATAACATTTCACTAACTGTAAATCAAATTTGTTCTTACCTTCAGCTTGATCTTTTTCAGTGCAATCACGAGCCTTATGTCCCATCTTACCACATCGGTAGCACTTTCCAGAATTCAGAAGACATTCCCCAGTATGCCTTTTTCCACATTTATCACAAACTGGAAACTTAGTTTTCTTACCATCAGACTTTTTTGAAGAATTCTTACCTTTCTCCTGCCACCTCGGTCTCTTCTTCTGCTGGTTGTTATAGAAAACTTGGTCATTGGCAAACTCCATTTCCACCTTCTCAGCACATCGAACAAGCTTTTCATAACTTTTAAACTCACGAGAAGCTAATGCCCTTCGATATTTTGGCTTTAATCCTGAGTAAAAACGATTGATTTTACTATCAAGGTCCTGGATAAAATTTGGAGCATACCTTGCCAATCGAGTGAACCTTTCTTCATAGGCAGCCACTGAGTCTTCCTCTTGCCTCAATTCCAAGAATTGCTTTTCCATCCTAAGTCGAACAGCCTTAGGAAAATACTTCTCAAGAAACATACCTTTGAATTCATCCCAGTCGAGAGCATCAATCTCATCGGCATCCCTGATATTTTTAACCATAGACCACCACTGGTCTGCTTCACCCTCCAAACGGTAAATAGCAAGACTAACCTTTTGATTGTCTGAACACCCCATGACATCAAAAATCTTCTCCAGTGCTTTAATCCACCCTTCAGCTAGCACATGGTCAGATGATCCTCTGAATGATGGGGGATGTTGCCTCATGAAATGTTCCACCACTGACATGTTCCTCTGCGGTTGATCTGGCTGATCTCGTGCATGGATACCTCCACCATTTATCGCTTGAGTCAACTGCGCCATTACTGCAACAAACTGTTCAGTTCCAATTCCGACCATTTCTGGATGCTGATTCGGAAGGTTATTTCCTTCTGTATGCCTTCCTAGCACAGCTTCCCTGTTTCCTCTGCGGAAAACCATTCTGAACAAACATGTCTTAGATGAAGCAACATGGTAATCTTTAAATGCTATATCATTTTGAAAAAAAAAAATATATATATTTTTGGATAATCATTTAATAGAATTCTAACTCCTAAAGTTATCTAAACCGACCTCTGATACCAACTATAAGGCCCCAGCCTTAAACCTTACTTAATCTTGAGTTATTACAAGATTACACGTTGAGGATCTTTTCGGGTTTAGAGTTTTAGAGAATTAGATCATAAAACCTGCATTACATTCCACATATAAACAAAGAGGTTACATAAAGATAGTATTCTTCATTCCCATCAATGGAAACACATTTAAAATAAAACATGGATTATTTCTTGACACATCCTTGACTCTATCATCTTATCATGTACCTTTCCCTTGACCTGTGAAAAACATTTCAAAAACTTGGGATGAGCGTAAAAACTCGGTATGGGTTATAAAAACATGGAAAGGAAACATGAGTTCATATATACATAAGAATGAAATCATACTTTACCCATAAAACATAGGCACTTTAACATACCTCATAAAAACATGAATAAATCATATAAATCATAATACGTAAAGGTAACTTGAGGCATTCATAACATTCTTACGTAGGGGGTAACCCTCTTGGTTACGTTTGGAATACCCATCACAGTATATTCCCTAAAATCTCTTCGGAGAAACCTTAACGTTTCACTCCTTCGCGTTACCCAATGCATTGGAGAGCTATAACGGGCTCACCCGCCCTTAGTTTATCACGGAACCACCCGTCTTCATAATAATGCCCAAGAACCATAACATAATCATATCACATAAAACATGCATAAAGGAAACATAACATTTCCACATTTCAATCACGAGATATCAATACAACACATTGATATAATAAAAACATTATGAAAACCATTTTCAATACCAATGTAAAACATGGTATTTATTTTTCTTTTAAAAAAAAGGTATGGCTTGTAGAGGAAGCCAAAACTCAAATAACGGTTACGACGGCGGAGAAGTCGTTGTCGCCGCATACGTACGACAAAAACATTCCCTTTTGTCGTTTAGTAAACGCTTCGTATAAAAAATATTCCTTTTGAGTAAACGTAAAAGTCAAAGGGGTTTATACACCGTATAAAAGAAAGTTGTGTATAAAATAAAATATGCCTCAACGAAAGGAGATTGAGACGAAGTCCCATACAAAAATAATTTTTAAAATAAAATAGATATATTATATGCATTCTCTATAAGTACACATAAATAAAGTACAAATACAAGATATGACATAATAATATAATGACATACTTTGAAAGTACGAGATTAACCCAAAGAATGGAAATTGGGTTAAGAAGTTCCCATACCTCGTATCCGACTTGACCCGACCGTTCTTTAAACTCCTGAATAATAAACTTGAGTTAATCTCTACTTGCTTATGAATCTTTTTCAAGTTCATTATTCCTTTTATACCATGTTATGAACATCATGTAATCATTTAAGTTAATAATGTTCATTTTGTCGGTATTTGGTTCTTAAGTCAAAAATTGACTTCTTATACTTACATGTTGTTAATTTGGTCAAAGGTTCATTATATCCAGAATGGTATTCATTATGTAGATATCATATATGTCATATATATCCAGTACATACATTCATTTATAATATTACATCACATTTAGAGGTAAGAAATGAAATGCACCGTTCATGGAGACGGTAAGTCGTACGTACGCATGAACGCTACTTCCATTTCTATTTCATATTTTCTGGAATGGAATCATAATGATATAAAATTATATTATAATTCCAGTATAACAACATATATAATATCATTAACTTTATCCTTTACACATCCCACATATGGTATTAACGAATCAAATCACTTTTAGGGGGCGGTAGTCCGCACTTCCTAAAATGAAGATATCGTGTTTTACCCATAATGGAAACCATAAAGGTATGCCCAAAATGAAAAAAAACAGAAGCTTAAGGAAAACATAAACATATAATATATCATATATAAAAATAGTGACATCATAATGGCCACCTTTGAAGGTGTTAAATGAGTATTGAACAATCATCGTTTCGGGAGGCAGAATTTCGCCATCCACGGAAACCGTATGTTCTTTAACCATTTGATGTAGTTGTGTGAGAGTGTAGCTCAAATATATCTTATAACAACATCCTAGTATATTGAAGATACTGGTGTTGTTACAAAAGAAGTAAATAAAAAGAGTTTAGGGGGTCGGAGAAGCAAAATAAAACAAATGAACATGAGAGAATGAAATACCTTAAAAAGTGTAACTTCTTTTGGTTTGAGCCTAAAGGCTTCCTTTGAAAGGATTCTGCCCAAAGGGAATCCTCTAGGATGAGGAGAGGGATGTGGAGAGAGCAAATGGGCAGGGGTTGGCCGAGCCAATGGCTTGAAGAGTGTGTGAAATGAGGTAGAGGTGGGGGCCTTTTATAAGGGGAGAGGAGGGGCACTTTTGGAAAGTAAAGAAACATTACATTATTTGAAAATGTGTTTCGGTTTTAAAAGGTCCCACATTGATGGAATTCGTGGATAAGGTGATAAGGCATCGAAATCCATTCATCCAATTGGTTTTGGACATGTGTAGTTCATAGATTTTATTTTATCTTTCCATTTTATTTAAATCGTCAAATAATGATGTCATCGCTGCATCATTATTATGTCATAAATAATTAAATTTATTTAATGTCTAAAAATTATAAACAAATTACTATGATGTAGGAAATCTTTTTAGCTTTCCATTGAATATTTATAATCAAAATTTGGACTTGTATAACCCCACTTAAAAATTGTTTTTGCAAAACATATTATGTTTTTGTCATTTCCACTTTAACATTTAATAAAAAGTAATTTATGTTATTTCCCAACAAAAGTGGATACATGGGGTCCCCAAGTTAGGCCATGTCTTGTCTTGGTCGGCCATGACACAACCAATGAGGTTGGGACATGTGTCTAAGTCATTTTATATTATTAAAGCATTATTTATACATTAAACTACCCTAATTACCACTAATCGCGATTAAGAACTTAATAAGTTACTATTCACCAAAAAAATTATTTTAATCTCATTGAACCACATTTTACTTCTTAATGACAACCATGTATGTCGGATTTTCAAAATTCAATACACATTAGTGGTAAAATTTCATTTAACTGAAAAATCAGTTTGCTTGATTACCACTTAGTGGTTTCACTATTCATCAAAAATTGAAGTTTTTCAGAAAATTACCAAAAATTCACTCTAAGCTATATTTGATATTACGAATTCAAAAATGAAGTCTATTTTACAAAATTCAAATCATATAAGTCACATTAATTAATTTAATAATTAATTCCCGCTGCCAGAGCAAATAGCGTGTTTTTACAAAACAATAAGTATCAAAAGATTGACACCAGTTTAAGTCTAATTTCAAATCGAAATTGATTCCAATGACCACCATTGGATAAAATGGTAAAAATATATTCTAATTTCACTTCAAAACCAATTCAAAACATAATCTAATAATATAAATAAATTAGATTAAAAAGTAGTTTTGATGTAAAATGCAGTATTTTTCACTATTCATTTAAAAATGAACATTGTCAGAAAATTACCAAAAATTCACACAAGGTAAATTTTGATGTCCCAATCATAAAGGATAATTTTATTTTGACAAACATAGTTTCTAAAATTGTCAAAATATAGATTCAAAAATGGTTTTCCATCAAAAGGCACTAAAACAATCCTTTAAGAATATTAGTGTATTCCATGCATAAGATTGTATTTATTTTCATTTTAAGCCTCTAAAACACTATCTTTATCATTAATAGACATAGATAAAAATATCTATTATTCATTACTTACTTGGGATGTTACAGTTTGAGTCTCTTTCATTATATACATTACATGTTTATTTTATTATTAAGATCACATATCATATCCATTACTATTAACTATGATATATGTTTAGGTGTAATATGTAATAATTAATATTTAATTTCAAACATGATTTAATTTTTGTTACACAAATTCACTCGCCCACCCCCTATTAGTGTCAATGTGACGTTATTCCTTTTATTATACATTAGATTATTTATCCCTATTTTTTTAAATAAGATATATGATGTACATATTGGATGTGGATTCTGATGTTCCTAATGTGGTTGAATTATTCTCTATACTCATGTTGAATAATTTATAAAGGTATAAAATAAAATTATAAAAATATGAATAATAGGGATGAAAATTTATTGAGGAAAATATCAATTAAATAATATAAGTATCAATAGAATTTTATAAAATTAGTTGACTTGGATCCTCTTGAATAAAATTTTCAAACTCGAGAGAGTATAATGAAGATGAATATATTATAATTTTTATTGTTTTCTATTCCAAATATCAATGATATATATATTGAACATTGAAGATGAAGTGATTTCATATATAGTAGCTTTATCAATGATATCTTTAATGAAAATTAACATCTAAGAGAGGAAAATAATAAATAAGTATCTATAACTATTATGAAATTCAAAAGTTTATACATTCTCATATACCAAGAAGAAGAAAATTAAAAATATAAAACTCTTGAAAAAGAAAATATATAATTATTTAATGAATAATTAAAAAGGAATATTTATGATAGCATCATCAGTAAAATTGTTTTTTGTGGTCTATTACATGCCCTGTAAAAACTACACATAACCTCTATGTTTAAATAATATGACTATATCTATGTTATTGAAAATAGAATTAGGGATTTTGATACTTCTGTAGTATTGTAAAACCAAATGCATGAAAATATTAGTCATAAAATTATTCTTCAATGGGAATAATAATTTATATCAATTAATGTTGAGAATACTACAGTCATCCTATTTTTCCTTGAATTAGAAATCAAATGGAAAAATCATAGAAGTGACACATACTGATACATCCCAATCCTTTGTGAAAATATGATATTCCAATAATTTATATGATAAGAGAGTTATTTATAAAAAGACAAAACATAGATTCAAGAAGGTATTGAGATTATTAAATGGAAAATATATATTTACTTCATCAATGTAGGAAAACCTTTTCTCAAAAGATTAGGCTTATAATGTCACAATTTTATCATCTAGGACATAAAGAGAAAGTAATTGCGGTAAATCATGGGTGAATATTATTGATGAAAAAACCATTATTTTATGAAATGTGCATATAGAAAAGAAGTGGAATATATATTCCCCATTTAAATCATAAACAAATATCCCCCTGGACCAAGACCCTATGACTTCACATTCATAAAAATTGAACCAATGTAGAATAAATCATGATTTGTTTAATATTACAAGTGTTGTTGGATGGCTGGTAATCATTTCACTAACTCTAGAAATAATGTTTCATTTTATGATAATTATAAAAGGTCATTGTTAAGGAGGATATGTTCTATTAATAAGAAAAATCCTTCCAAATTAAAAAAAAGATGAATATGAATATATATCAACAATAAATATGGGTATCTTGAATAATTACGTGATTATTTCAAAAGAGGTAGCAATAATTATGACGAGTGCTCGTGTGTAATAACCATGAACTTTTCATATACTGACATGAATTGAAAATCAAAACAAATACATTGAAAAATAAAAAAATTAGAAAAAAAATCCATATGGTTTAAGAATAAGATAGGAGCCAGGAAAAATGTTAATAGACTGCACCCATAATGAACCATAAAATGGTTGTAAAATAAAATAAATAGTTCTTCTACTAGAGAAAAGTGGTCATCACATAGACCTTTTAAAACATTCCATGGACACTAGTGTTAGTAGAATTAATCTATAAAATAAAAAATGATCACTCTCTAATAAAGGTTAAATTAAATTAATGATTGTAATGTTGAAAATTTAGAATTCAATGAGCAGTTGAAATAAATTGATAACACAAATTTTTTTCAATTTTTTTGGATGGTGGAATATTTCTATACATATTTCTGATAAATTCATCAATGGTTTTCTATAAGAACGATTTATAGAAGAACAATGGGAAAGCACAATTGAATTCGTATTCTATACATTCTACTCTGAATATAGTGTTTGCACACAAGAAGAATGCTGAGCATGTAAAAAATAATTCTTATTCTAAGAGAAGGTGAAGTTGGAAATATCTATGACTCTAAATAATTCATAGAAGAATGAATTTGGATTTCATAATAATGTAAAGAACTATGTTCCAATAATGATTAAATATGGGAAGATCATGATGACCATCCTACCCATGAATGTTAATGTTATGAATGTTAATGAAGGATAAATCATGACTACATTTAAAATATATATTATTTAATTGAAAATAGTTTATAGGTTTAGAAATATATCATTTCTATACTATTATAAAAAAACTAATGAACATCTACCTAATTCCCATGTTTTCAATTTTTTTAAATTTTTATGTAGGTAATTTAAAGTGATATGTATTGTCAATGAGTGATATGAAGAAAATATTGTTTTGAAAATATATATTATATCCAGAATTATATTCATCATAGATCACATTATATTAGCTAAGGAAATATTTTCCCCTAAATAAAAGTTAATTTATTAATAAAATTGTCAAAGAGATTATTAATGGAGAAGACCAAACCTGATGACGAATATGGATAATGTTTACCCTTATATGGTTTGTGGGTTTTAATTACCAAAATATTTGAATATCTAAATTGTTATCAAAACAATATTTTTTTCAAGGGTAATACATAATGATTTAAAAAGAAATATTAAGGAAGATGAAATTTTTCATTGAAGATAATATCTATTTTATATCTAGGAAAAACATTAATTCTAAATTTGTAAGGGTGAAACACATTATCGAATAAATAATGAAAATTAGATAAAAACAATTTGTGACATTCATGTACTTGAACTATTTTGATCTATTTATGGAGATGAATATATAAAATTAGAATAACATATTTTGATTTACCAATAACAAAATATTTGAATATTTGTATGGAATTATAAAATAATTATTTATATTTATGTTTTCTATATTGATTACACTATTTTTCTACACGGGGTTACCCAACATTTACCTAGATCTTATTAACAGATTAATAATTCCCTTAGGAAAATTTATGTTATACTTTTTTCAATTAAATCATTTTGAATTTCCCTTTATTGGAATTTCTTATAAAATAATGAAATTCGTTGATTGAATTTGATATTTTTAGTATAATCATAATTAAATTTGTTGGATTCCTTTATTTTTATACATATTCTATCATATCCTCAATATTACGTTTTTATCCGTTTATGTATGCACTTTTTACTGTAGTTTGTATGACATATGTGTTTTTTGGGGATTTTCTATAGAACCATATTCTAGTACCACTTATTAGAAACTTTTAAAATGTATGTTCTAGCATATGAAAGATTCCATTTCTAGGATCTATTCATAAATTATTTTAGGGTGTACAATTATTTCTTGAGACAAAATTCTTTTTATTATTTATATCACTTTTTTCCATAAGAACCCTGATTATTCAATAAAATCATATATTATGGTAAATGCATTCTTTAGTGATGTATTTTTTGCATAAACAATTTTTGGACTATTTAATAATATAAATAAAGGTTTTATTATGTAAAATACATCATACCCATTATGTTTTATGAACTCCAATCCTAATTCCAAATTCAATCTCTATTGATATTCCCTATATGAAACAGTTTACTCATCAAATCTATTTTTGGTGTGTCTTCTATTTATAAATCACATTATTTATGCATGATCTCTATGGTGGTTGTGTTTCATCTCTCTATTTAATATACCATTCTTATTTTTCTTTTCCAATGGCCATGTAAATGGTGTTAAACCATGGTTATAGAATATATTGATCACATATTGATTTTCATGTGATTCTTCTAGATCTGTTGTGAGATATTTTTCTATGGGTCTTTCTGTGGTTTGGTTGTGGAGTAGTTTTTCTACTTCTTTAGGTATTCAATGATCTATCCTCCTCTCTAACTCTTTATTTTAAATAATTTATTTGTATTGATTTGGAATAATTGTTAAGGCCTCCAATTTTATCTTTGATTTCCTTCATGTGTTGATGGATTTGGTTGTGGGTAGAGTTAAATTCTTTTTGATGTAGGTTCTTCTCCTAGTATCTTTTCTTCTGAATGAATCATACTTGATCAAATTTTATAATTTTACTTTTAAATAAAATGGAATGTTTATTTTTTTTTGTAAATATATTTTCTATTAAATTGCAATTTTCTACTCGTTTTTTGTTTAAATGTAATTTTCAAAACAATATGAAATGCGTTGTGAATATGGTTTTCATATAAGGATTGATAAATGGATTTTATATCTGAAAATGATTTTGAAATTTCTTTTTAAATGATTGGGGACAATCAGGACATGGTCTGTCCTAATTACAAATATGAAAAATATAACCAAGGTCCATCATTCATTCTTCTATTTGAGGTAAGGGTTAACAATTGCTATTTTTTATGCTTCCAAGGTTATTTCAACTAGGGATAGATAATAATATTATTGCGGGTCAGTCATGGGGTTTTCCTCTTCACACAAGGATTATGATTCTAGATGTTGAAATGTAAACTATCCATTAATTATGGTAATAATAATCTACCGACTAGGGATATTGTGAACCATGTGCCATTTACCATTGTCTGTGGAATTTAAATATTCTTGATTAGATATACGTGCATTTTTTTAAAAAAAATTAGCTAGAAAGTATTCTTTGAAACTACTTTACTAGTATGGTTTTGAAATTTGGAGAAAGGGAACTATTTACCATTTATTGTTTGAACTTATTCAATGTCCATCATTCTATGTTTTATATATTAAATGAGGATTTTAGGATTATATTTATAGAGGCTTTATATGTAAAAACTTTGATCGATTTGGACAATCCTATTTTCCCCACATTCTTCACACCCCTTTAGTGGTGTGTAAACATGGTAATATTTGTCGATGTAGGGAAATGAAAGGCACTAGAGAGAGGCGAGGAGGTTTCTATCATTCAGGATTGGTTAGATGAGTGATAGATGGTGGGAGTTTTCACAAATTACCATGTAGAGTAGTCATCCTTGTTTTGGTTTTGAATTGATGTTGGACGCGTGTTTTGGGTTTGTCTTGACTTTATTGAGTTTTATAAATGAAACATTTTTCGAAATTTTATGGATTATGTTTCTTTTAGTATTCATCAATATTTTCTTAAATATATATATATATATATATATTAAATGTACCATGTTTTGGTTTGGTCAAATCATTCCCAAGGGTTGTTTTCAGCGAATTGGTTCTAATATTAATCCTATGGGGATCAAAACACTCATTGGGTATATGACAGATTGGTACAAATTCTTTTTTCTTAGGGTATTCTGGGATGGTTGGTTACATATTGGTATCAGATGTGGGTTTATTATCATGATTCCTTATCAATATATGTTTGGTAAAATATATAGTAGATTAAAAAAACATGAGACAAAGCATGTAGTGAGTTCTCGGCCCACTCTTCTCACAATGAGGCTGATGTTACAATGGAATGTATGGATGAGTGTCCCCGGTTTTTAGTTTAGGAAACAGATATTTCTTTCTCATTATGGTTTACAAGATTAAGTTGAGATTGTGTACTTTTTTAATCATTTATTCTACATTTTTGTATGTAGAGGTATGGCTTAGATATGTCATCTAACACTTCAATAGGAGGGTGCATCAAATTCTCATTCAAGGGAATCCTCTATGGGATCAAAATCATATCATGGATTTTATGTGAACAGTTTGTTTTATAGACCAAAATCCACCTCATATTTAACCAACCTTTTATAGGTAAAAACCATACCTAGAGGATACATATATATATATATATTGGGTGTTTTTATAAGAGAAACCCTCATTCATTAATTATAATAATGATCCCTAATTTTTGGATGATGAATAAGAAAATACTGATCATATAATTTACATACTAGATACACCTAATACCATCAATGTTATGTTTACAACATTCGGGATTGAGGGTCTCAAAATTTTATGGTGGGATTATATGGTACGAGTTGGAGGGTTTCTGGTAACATATTTGAAGAATAATATGAATCTCAAAAATTGGTGATGGGTGGAGTACATTCAGATGTTCGATTTCAACACCACGTACACTATAAGGAAGGGAAATGTTGTTGTAGATTCTCTCAATAGTAAAGTACCATCATATGCTATCTCAGAATCTAAAGAAGTGTAAAACATGAGGGTACACTTTGATATGGTATATCTATAATATAAAAGTATATTTGATGTTTGATAATGGTTGGTTTTTTGTTTTCATCATCCCTCCCTTAATGTGTTTTTTAGATTCAACAGTAGTATGTTGATATTAGAGGATTTATACAAACCCTTTATGTTGGAGAATCTAATTTTGGATTGATTTTCTATTATGATGGTATATCCACTTTAGGAATCAATTTTCCATCCATGTATCTATGAGGAATTTTTTATCATATTACTATAACTATTTTTTGGAGGTCAATCATTCAAAAACAATAAATATTTATAATGACATGAGATGATGATTATGGTGGTTGAGTATGAATTATGGAATTATATATTTTGTACCCCAGTGATACACATACCAAATGATAGTGTCCTATAATTTGATTCAATTTAGTTTTCTGTAGACTTATCCTTTTTTTAAATGGTTTGAGATATATTAGAAAATTTTTATAATATTACCGCATAGTAAAAAATGGAAGAACACTCTTTGGGTTGTGGTTTATCTGTTTGTAACGCCCCGACCCCAGTTATCTAGAGTCGATGTATTATTTTAATACATTGGAATGATT
Organism: Viscum album; assembly: GCA_963277665.1. Lineage (NCBI taxonomy): Eukaryota > Viridiplantae > Streptophyta > Magnoliopsida > Santalales > Viscaceae > Viscum > Viscum album. The sequence continues at coordinate 1,347,064,900 of OY728153.1, read as the reverse complement.
ACAATGAATCATGTCCTGAAGGACCAATTATTTTATTAGTCTTGGAAAAAGATACATACATAAGTTCAACATTACAACTTGAAAAGAATTACTACACAAATTTATTCCATTAGAAACATCCAAGATTCAAAGATTATTCCCTAAAGTCTCTCATAACAAACATCATTATATCCTAGGAAAATGAATCTTGAGAAAGGGGTGATCTCAAATTCTCAGTAAGAGTAAGCAATATAGCAGAAGATAACATAAAAATTAGGCATGGTGAATAATTAAAAACAAATGCATTTACAAATAATAAACAAGAACACTTTTTTCATAAATATGAGATAAGTAAATAATGTTATAATAAAACATAGTCATGGGTATTATACTAGTCTAATAACCACATGACATATCAATAGATAATCTCATAATGACAGAATGCATAATTCCAGATATCATAACCACATAGTCAAGGCCTTGTTCCAAGAATACAAATTTTATTTTGTCAAGGCATTGTGCCAAAACAAAAGTTTGTCTCATGAGACCTACCGATGCATCATGGAGCTATATCAGGCTCCACCCATCACTTACTAAGTCCAATGAATACCTCGTATGAAAATTTTGAAACATAACAAAAACATTCATATTAAAACTAGCATATGAAATGGAAATACATTATCCATAAACCATGAATGGTATAAAAATAGCACATCCACAGTCAAACATAACTCATTCAATACAATGCAGAAGATTGTATTGTTACATATTAACCTCAATCACGAATAATTAAGGATATTGACAGAGATGAAAATAATCATCACAACTATTTGAGAAAAATATCCCACCTTTTTCTTGAAAACATTTAAAAGTCACACTATTTTTCATGAAGTTCTTTAAAAATAAATTTTTGAATCAAAGTTCCCCATAAAACTTTGAAATTTTTTAAATGAATTTTTATTCTAAATCATTAATGTGCATAAAAATAAATCCTTAACACAACACGGACATTAATTAGAATGATCAAGAATAATAAATCATTAAAATATTTAAAATGATATTTTTGTTAGAGTTCCTAACCAAAAGAGAGACAATTTAATAAAAATATTTGAGGTAATAAAAAGATTATAATATAATAAGAAGAAAGGGATTCAAGATATACTATGTCAAAGTACATTATATACACCATATAAAAGTGATTGTGTGTATAACAACAAAGGAGTCTCAATGGAATGTTAATTGAGATGAAATATCTAATGAAGACCGTATCCTTATGTTAAGGATAAGTCAATGGAATAATTATGTGTGAAAAATATAAATACCATCAATATTAATGGATATTAAGTGTAAGTCAATCAGAGGACATTCACACATATTCTTGTAAAAACAACACCAATGAATTGGATATTTAACTTAACAAATGGAGATTGAGTTAAAATTACTCTTATCAAGTTCATATCGATGACTTGAGAATTTATCAATGGAGTGATAAAGTTTATAATGTTGGGACCAAGTTGAATAGAGAAGGATGTTTTAAGATTAATCCTTTGTATAGTGTTGCATTTTGTTTTCAGAAAAGATAAATCAATTCACATTGTAAAAGGGTTAGAAACCAGACGATGCTTTGCTTATTTGTACATCAAAAATATCATAAGTTAGGATAAATTTTGATACAAGACTTATAAAGGAAAGGGAGAGAAATGATGATGCCAATCATATACTGTTTTTATTGGATGGAATGATGCTACTGGAAGATTGGATGTTTCAGTACTTTCCATTGTTACTTTGATGATGCTAAAGCTGATCTTTCAAAGGATATATATCACAATAGTGGAGTTCATGTTGAAAGCTGAAAATTGTTATGGGAAGCAGAGAAGCAAGGAATGACAAAGCAATGGATAATCTGGGGGCAGCACAAAAGCACAGTTTAAGGTGGCGTCGTTTTCCATTGTTTTCAAAATTTTAGGGCCTGAAAATCAAGAGATGAAGATGTGTTTTTGGCAATGGATGGAGCTTGCAAAATTTATGATGGTTTTGATTTTTGCGTGAAATTCATGAATCAAGGACATAACATCGAAAAAAATGAAAAAATCATGGAGTGCGCATAAATTTAGGCATGTTTCTTGAAACAATAATTTAGTGCAAGAAATAGTAGCAGGTTGTACGAAATATCAGTGGGATACGTTAAATAGAGGAATGATGTTTTTTGTGTAAAAGGTTTTTCAAGATCAGAAGCTCAAAAATTGGCAAAGGCATGGGTTGTGTGAAATATTGGAGAATTGCCTGAAATATGAAATTGTATGAAAGAGTTTTTACGTGCGTGATGGAGGTTTTACATGCGGATTAGTGTTTTTCATACGGGGTCAAAAATGCCCATAAAAATGAGGTGAACCCCTATAATTGGTTTCTTCTTGACACATAGAAGAAATTTCGTGCTCTGGTGTGCATTAAATTATACACTAAGTGAGTAGCATGAAAATAAAGGGGTTTTTATGATAAGAGGACAGCTTGCCGAAAAGTGAAAAATTTGTGCGAAAAATAGAAGTTGCGTGAAAATGTTTTTCGCACCAAAACAAAATTTTTACATGAAATGAATTTGAATTGTGTGCAGGATATCCTAAAGGTTGCGCAAAAAAATTTGGGGTCTTCACACATATTCAGTTGTGCGTATGGGAGTTCTTACCGGCTTCTGGATATGAAAGTGAAGATTTGTACTTCAGAGAATACAATTGTTCAACTATGAAGAAGCACTGAAATATTGTAATTCTCTTTTTGTGATAAGAGGGTGTACACTCAATTGCGGATTGTTTTCCAAGTGCTACACGAGTGTAAGGGTATATCCTACTGGTTGTATTCCACATCAAAGGATTGTTTTCTAGTGGATTGTGTGGTACTGGACTATTTCTATACCATACCAAGGACGTAGCTACTCTTGTTGAGTAGTGTACCTTTTAAGTCTTGTGTTACTGTGGTTGTGTGTGTTCAGAAGAGAAGAAAATCTCTAACATGAGGTAATGTTTTTTTCAATTCAAAGTAAACATAAAAACAAAAAGATATCACAGATTCACCCCCGCCCCCTCTCAGTGATACTTGGATCCTAACTGGTAACATCATATAAAAAGTATATCCAATGAAAGGGGATTGGGAATTATGAAATAAGAAAATTAATAGTTATTCCACACATAATCATGTAGTAAAATAATCAATGATGTATGTGTAAAGAAAAATGAGTGGAAATTGATATTTGAAATTCCCTTACCAATTTGGTGACTTACGAAACATACATCTCATGAAATATGAATCATACAATATTGATGTAAATATCTATAAATTAAAGTATGTTACACAATGAATACAATAATGGGTAGTATAAACAACACATGAAATAAATAAGTGTTGAACAATGGAATTCTTACAGAATTAAAAGTTAGATAAGAAACCCCCTACCTCAAGTCTGAATTGTCTTGTGTGTTCCTTATTCTTCATGAATAATAATCATAAGTTAATTTCTACTTGATTAATAAATCTTTTAAATTTTATTTTTCCTTTTATATCATTTATTACCTTTCTCTTATAATTAGTTTTTTATTTGTGTTCATATTGGATATTTTATTGATGTTTGGAACTTGAGTAAAAAATGAACTTGTTATAATTACAATTTGTCCATCTGTTGAAATGTTCATTATCTCTATAATGATATAAATTATTTAGATATCATATATATATATATATATATAATATCCAGTATATATATGTATTTATAATAGTACATAACATTTGGATATAAGAAATGAAATGCACCTTTCATTGAGACGGTAAGCCGTACGTACGCATGAACACTGTTTTCATTTCTATATTTTATTTTAATGGAATTAAAACATACTGATACCTTGGTATATTATAATTCCAGTATAATTTCATATTATATATGCTTTATATAATTTAATTAACTCTTTCCTTTATACGTTCCATGAATATCTTGAATGAATCATATCAGTTTTAGGGGGAGGTAGTCTGTACAACCTGAAATGAAATTATCATGGTCGCACATATTGGAAAGCATAATGGTGTGTTTTTAATTGAAAATTATAGAATCATGGAGAAAACATAAACATAATAAACATAATATATAAATAAAATACCATCATAATGGTCACCATAAAATGCGGTAGGAGATAATCAAACAATCATCATTTCTTGAAGCATTAGTTTGCCATCCACAGAAACATTATGTTATTCACCCATTAGATGGTGGTGTGTGTAAGTAAAGAACAAATAATTCTTATAAAAACATCTTAGTATATTGAATATTCTGGAGTTTTTACAAAATAAAGGAATAAAAAGAGTTCATGGGGTTGGAGAAGTAAAATAAAAGAAATGAATTTAAGAGAAATTGTTACCTTTAATTTGGGTAACTGCCTTTGTTTTGAACCAAAAGAACTTCTTGAAGTACCCATTTCCTAAGGTAAGGCTTCTAGGTGGAGGATAAATATGTAGGGAGCTTAATTGGGTAGAGTTTGGTCGACCCAAAAGGCTTGAGTGGTGTGAAAAATTAGTTATAAGTGGTCTCCTTTTATAATGGAGAGGAGGGGTTCTTTATGATAGTGTGAAACTATAATTTTATTATAAACTTATCTTCAGTTTAAAAAGGTCAAAAACACATTAAATTAGAAAATAATTTGACTACTATTCTAAATAAAATCATAAAATCAGAATTGGAAATGTTTTGGATAATATTTTAATCATTATAATCTTATTTATTTAAATCATTTACTAATCAGGTAAACATTGCATCATTGTTTTTTAAAAAATAATATAATTTATTTGCTGTCTATAAATTAGAAAAAAAACAACATGATGTAAGAGATTTTTTTTGGATTTCCAATGAATATTAATAGTCTAAAATACAACTTATATAACCCAATATAAAAATTAATTTACTAAAAGATATGTGTTTGTGTCATTTTTTTATTTACATTAAATTAATTAATCTAAAGAGTCATTATCACTCTCATGTGGCTCCATGGGGTCCATAAATCGACACAAAAATGTCCTTGGTCGGCCATGAATCATAAAATATGTTTTTGATAAGTGTTAAGGTAATTTTTTATTATTATTTAATACTTTTTACCTTGAATTAACAATTTTACCTTTAACTGTGGTAAATAAAAGTCAAAAGATACTATTTACTAAAAATTATTTTCATCTTATTAAACAACATTTATTTCATGATATTAATTGTGTCTCTCATATTTTTGAAATTCAACTCACATAAGTTGTAAAATTTCATTTAAATGTTATAATCACTTTTTTAAGTACTACTAAGTGCTTTCACTATTCATCAAAAATTGAATTTTTTAGAAAAATACAAAAATTCAGCCTATGATTTAATTGATATTCTGAATTCAAAATTGGTGCTTGTTTTGAAAAATTAAAAACATAAAAGGGTCACAAATGAATTTAAAATTAATTCATGTTGTTAAAACAAATAACATGTTTTTAATAAATGATAACTATCAAATGATTGACAGTTGTTTATGTCAAATTTCAAAGTGAAACTAATTCCAATGACCACAGTTGGATTAAATGGTAAAAAAATATTCTAATTAAACTTTAAAACAAATTAAACATAAAATATAAATATATAAATAAATTATATTAAAACACAGTTTTAAATTAAAATATAGTATTTTTCACTATTCATCAAAAGAATGTAATTTATCAGAAAAATACCAAAATTTTATCCAATGTAATTTTGATGTTCTGATTCCAAATAAGAATTTTATTTTGTAAAATATAACACATAAAAAGACCAAAACTATATTGAAAGAGGGTTCTTCATCAAAAGGTGGTAAATCGTCCCTTTAATGAATATTAGAGTATTTATGCTTAAATTCGAACTCCTTTCTTATTTTAAGCCTCTAAATTGTATTGGATAAATGTAAATACATTTAATAAACATATATAATCATATTATAGTTAGTTATATTCATTTCCACCACTAAAATGTCTTGACATTAAGTACCATTTAAAATAATAATATTATATTATTAGTGTGCAACATAATATTTCAAAGAAACATGTTGTCGTTTATATGGTAAGCCATCAAACATAGCATCCCCATTAAATTAAAATTAACATTAAATTCATAAATAGTAATAAATTTGAAAATGTATTATTCTTTATTTACACAGGATGTTACTTCATTCCCCCCTTTTGGGAATTTCATCCTCACAATTTTAAAATTGGGCTCAAAAACATAATTGGATGCCCCACATCGGAAAAAGTGTCAATAAAACTATCACATTAAAATGAATTAAGATAAGTAAAAAAGGGTACCTGAGACAATAGATACTCGGATTCCATGAAAACATGGATATGGAGGGGAAAACAAAGTGTCACGTTTTGATGGAGAGGGATAGAAAACATGATTAGGAGAAAGTTAACAACAAGAAAATCACAAACCTGTGATGGGATAAATGGTCATTTGTTTACCAGTATGAAAAGTAAACGGATAACATTTTTTAAGTTCCATTTAATAAAGTTGAGGACTTTATTTAATATAATGACTAATAACATAAATAGATATACCTACTTTTTATGTAGGGTTTCATTCTTTAATAAATTTCGACCAATAACTCATCTTTTTTTATGAAACGATGACTATTCAAGATGACATGGTCACACCAGAAGAGCTAGAATCAACTTCTATAGAATCACATGATACAAAATAGATAAAAAATATATTTACCTTTTCTTTGGAGATTAACCACCACCAAGATGGTTAGTACACGATTAGATGATCCCTAAAAAAGGATAGTGCCTTAGAGAAAGAAATAAAAATCTTAATTTATAAAATTAAACCATCAATAAAAAGAGTTCAATAAATACCATTCAATAAACATTTATCCTTAAAATAAATCAATATTATCTAAACTAATTTTGAAACCCAAATCATATAAGAAATTGATTACACAGTCTTCCACATTAAATTGTATCTCAAATTGACATCAACTAATCATAAAGTCACATTCTTAAAAGTAATTAACCTAATCACATATTCTCTATTATAGGTTAATCATTTCCATAAATAATCCTAATCACTAAAAATACACAATAATAACTTAGATAAAAATCCACCATTACTCTTCAGATTAAATCCAATAGTATTGTAGTTTCCATGGTAATATAGTGTTCCCATCAAAGCGAACGTCTTACAAATAACATTTATCACTTAATCACCAAATAATTTTCATATACTAAGGGTATTCATTTGATAAGACATAATATCCCAAATCAACTTATTATTGATCAATAAAATCATTTAACTAAAAATAATTAGTTAAACTAACCAGAGACTTCACGTAGTCTAGTGTTAGGCAATAAATCCCAATCACACTCTTTTTGTGGGTTCGATTCCCACATCTTTTTCTAACGTGGTGGGTTATCACACGGTCCACGAGTTGTCCTTTTTCGAAAACTATATTTTATAACATTACCAAAATGAGATAAATTCCTTAAAATAAACATAACATAATTTATCCACAAATGTTATCTCATACTTTTCATTTTCATCCAAAAATATAATAACATGTAATTTCCTCAAACACAATGATCATATAAATCCAAATGTATATTTATAACTATATCCACAAGAGAAAAGATATTTATACATAAAATATCATTTTCACATGAAAAACGGTACGGTTACAAATACAAGAGAAAACTATTCAAAATTAATTCCATCAACAAGGAGGACTAATACTTTTAAAAATTTCTCCAACCATTTGTTTCAATATATATTCTTCTTTGACATTGAAAATATCCTATAGAATAGGGAATTCACTCGGGTAATGGCCAGGTCCCATACACTTATGACAAAATACTGTAAATGGATTCTTGGGACCATTTTTATTTTCTTCCATAGTACTTTTGTAATGCCCCAACGTTTCATTAATGGAAAGTCCCTCTTGGTCCAGTTAAATGTCTCTTTATGAAAAATGTTTTTATATGATGTCAAATTCTTTGGTTTTATGATAAGAGTTCTGACTGTTACTTTTATAGCCGTTGAACAGTGATCACATGATTATTATAAATATAACGCTTTAACGAACCCAATTTTACTCAGACAAAGGAAGCGATGGCCTCATCCAGTAGAATTTCCCCATACGAATCTCATTTGTCGGAGCTCGGAAAGAGGTGGAACCCTTGGGCTTCACCCTTGACCAATCCCAAGTTGATCTTCATTATGTCAAGCTCGAACGTGACCGTCTACGGGAAAAGTGGAAGTTTGTAGAGATTACCACTCGAGCGATATCATCCAAGCCACTCCAAGAGTCTGTCACCATCGCACACCTTACCCTTAGGTCTTATGCGGCTATTTTAAGGGGTTATGTAACAAATAAGTAGTACTATGTTCATGTACATTATTTTTTTGTATATAATAATGAATATAATTTCTAGTCAATTTTGATAAATTGTAAATAGTTTTTAATGTACAAATGGTGTTTTTAGTTATTATTTAATTAAGAATTTAATTTTATTAGATTAAGGGATTTTTGAATTTAATAATATTTTAATAAAATATTGTTATTAATATTAAATTTATTTTTATTAAATATAAATGATCTTCTAATTTTATGAATGCCATTAAAATTTTTATTAATGATTGAAAGCAATTTCTGTCAAAACCCCTAAATTTTTTATAAATGTTGGTTTTTATTTTAAAAGTTAAAATTAACATATTTAGAAATCTTTTTTAGATAAAATAAATGTCATTTCTGGAATCAAGATGTCGAAATTATCCAACGGTGAATTTTTCATAATTTTCTGAGACAGTCAAATTTTTGGGTAAAAATTAAATACCGTTTAAATATATAATGTGTTTTATGACATTATAATGACACAATGGTGATGTAATAAAATACCATAATCCATATGTTCGGAAAATATATGTTTTATCATTAAAATAATTTGATTTTGGGTTTGTTTTACTTACTTTTCAAATCATTAATGGACCCCTCAAGACATATTCAACACTTTTCCTTTTTAAATTAATTTCCATGGGAGTTTGACTCACCTCCACATAAGAAACCTTATTATTTTAAGATGTTCGGACTTGGGCATTATAAAATATTGTTTTCCTCTTCCCTTTTCCAAAAACCATGGGCAAAAACCATGGGATGGTTTGTGGTTTTCATTAATTTAATGTAAGGGGACCCAAACCTAAATAATAAAGAATTCCCTCAACTTTCGTATATAAACCCAACCAAGCTCCCACTTCCTCCTCACTAAAATCCCTTGTAGTTTGTCCTACCTCTGCCCTACTCTCTCTAGAATCCTCCCAAGGTTCCCCAAGCTCCCAGGAAGCCTCTCACAAGCCTCTCTCTAGCCTTTGGAAGCATACTTCCAAGTAAGGGTTTTTTCTTCCTTTCTCATTTTTGTCAATTTTCATTAAATTGTTTTGCCCATTAATTTCAATTATGAATTTTGGGGTATGGTTTAGAACCTCCCCCATACTTCCCTCTTATTTTTTTAATTATGGGATACCCCTTTGTCTCTCATAAAGTTCCTCCCATGTACACCCGTTACTCTGCCGAAATTCCAAAAGGAACTTCTCTGTCCTCTTTTACATTCAAGCAATGCTTTTGTATCATGAATCTAAATTCCATTAAAATTGTTGGGACATGTATCTATATTACCTCCTTACTGTCCATTACATTAAAATATGATGAGGAAGCCCTTTTTCTCTCATCAACCTTTTTTTGAATTCTTATGTCACGCTGTTACGTTGTCGAAATCCCATCGATTTTCTAAGACAATGTCATTGTGTAGTGAATACCATGCCCATTTCCCTATCAAGGGTATTCAATTTTATGTGCATGTAAATATTGATTAAAAAGTTTCATGTATGAATTCCACATTTCATTATCATGGAATAAATGATTATTTTTATGAATCCATGTTTTATGATCCATGTGGCACACTTATGCATGAAATGAAATGTTTAAGAAGGGTGTGCCCTTATAGAACTCCAATGCATTGGGAAAAGTATATTAACATGATACTTCATGTGCAATGAGTGTTGACACATTCTAATTCCAGTGAAACGAGGGTTTACTCGTGCTTCATGTGCAATGAGGGTTTACTCATGCTCCATGTGCAATGAGCCTTGGCTCATGCTAATTCATTGTTAAGTGTTGTTGCCAAATTTCCATGTTATGATTATCATGCTTTATCATGCCTTTATGTTAATTTTTATCTTTTGCTCTATTGACATGCCAATTTCCTAATATGTATTTTACTCCTCATGTTATTCCATGTGTACTCCCTTACTGGGCTTTATAGCTCACCCTTTTCTTATGCATGTCCTCAGGTTATCCCATGCAATGTTAAGTACGAGGGAATGTAGTGGTAATATAAAGGAAGTTTTCAATAAAGATGTTGAATTTCATGTTTTATGTTTTTATGTAATGATCCTAATCCCAAGGACACTAAACCTTTTGATCTTCTTTTTTGTATCAAGTGAAGTTTTATGTAATAAAGTATGTTTATGTTGTAATAAAAAGTAGGGTTGTCATAGTTGGTATAAAAGGATATGTTTAGTTTTTTTGGGGATTATTCAAATCCTAGTAAAGCCTTAGATACAAGACTATGTATAATAAAAACATCTCTATGTTTTGGTAAATACTATGTAAGTGGTTTATCAGACAAATGCATCCTTGTCTAGATACGATCAGGTAGAGGAGGCTCTGGCACAGATGAATCCTTGGGGTAAAACCCGAAAACACCGCTTTGAGCTAGACTCGAACGGGAACTGGTGCACGACAACGGGCCTTGCTGCACTCTTGGATACGACACTCCTGGGGGATATGTTTTTATAAATTCAAAATCTTAGTATGAACCCTTAATAATGGAAAAATTCCCCTAAGAATATATGTTAGAAATTAGATCATGAAAAGCTGAGATTGAAGCCTATAGGCTCATGAGTTAAGAAAATAAAAGTGTATTTTTAAGTCATCATATTTTGTCTTTGGATTACCATTTTTGTGTTACGCCTAACATTCCTTTTATTCCATCCAATGGCTAGTAATATGAGGAATCGGGCTAACAACTGTTGTGATGATCAGTGTGATGACTGTACTAATGAGATGCCAAATCCAATGGGAGCGGGAATCGTGGACTTTTTCACTCTTCTCTCTTAGATAACTCATGTTTTTAATAGAAAATGGATCAAGAGGAATGTTCAACCCCCCCCCCCCTAATAAAGAACAAGCCACTATCGAGATCATCATGAGACAAAGGCCTCCTACTTTTAGAGGATCATCTGATCCCATGATCGCTGAACAATGGATCAACTCCATTGAAATGATATTTCCCATCTTCCAATGTTGTAAAACAATGATGGATCTCCTGGATGCTTATTGTATAGAGGTTGAAGATGATCAGTGGTGGACGTTGATCAAAAATACGAAGCCTGAGGAGGAGATCGAGGCATTGGAATGGAAGGAATTCCGGAAGATGTTTTTCGATAAATATTTTCCACGCACCCTTCAGTTTATGATGGAAATGGACTTCCTTTCCCTCAAGAAAAAATATGAGGAATCTGTTGGAGCGTACAAGGAAAACTTCACATGGCTTGCACAATACGCTTATGGCTTTGTCGTTACCCCCGAATGCAAGGTTGACCGCTTATTTGGTGGGATGAAGCCTAGCTTGTAGAAAGCATTAGCAATCCGTGACTTCGACAGCTATGCGGAAATTTTTCAATGTGCCCTCAAGGTCAAATTGAAGATTGGAGAATCACAGGGGTATCATGAGGATAAGAAGCGTAAGTTGGACTTCAATGCTGGTGGAACTATGGATAAATCCAACGACGCTAAGAAGTTCCAGCACCCCACTTTCCAAAAGTGCGGAACGAAGCACCCTGGAAATTGCCTTAAGGGGATGAGAAAATGCTTCAGGTGTGGAAGAGAAGGGCACCTAGCTGTTAACTATTGGCTAGAAGGACCCACAGCTGTGACAGAGGAGAAGAACACTCCGTTTGAACCTCAATGTGTTGTTCATTGCTATAAATGCAAGGAACCGGGTCATTTGGCAAATCAGTGCCCTAATCTAAGGGTTATCGGAGGCAACCAACAACCTCCAAGATAGCAAGGAAGATCTTTTTCCAACACTTCTGCTGAAGTTAACCTCGACAATGATGTGGTGACAGGTACACTAGTTATTTATTCAAGAATAGCGAACGTACTCTTTGATTCAGGTTCTACGCATTCTTTTATATCTCGAATGTCTAGCAGAACAATCCCAAAACCACCACAAATCAGGGATGTAAAGATGTCGTTGAGTACGGAAAATGGGGCAATCATTGCATCCCATGAGTATAAGTCCTCCCCTATTATAATATGTGGATTGATTTTCCTAGAGAACCTCGTCATACTCCCTCTTGTGGAATTTGATGCAATTCTTTGCATAGATTGGATTTCCATATATAGATCTAACATAAATTTTTGGGAGAGGGAAATCACACTCCATATAGAGAATCGAACACCGATTCTTTACAAGTGTCATGAGGAAGATGAATCTCCATTAGCTCCATCATCTCAAGAATGGATATTACTACCCTAAGAGAACGTGTATCTAGCTCAGATGATTGAGTCCAAGGAAGAAACCATCCTTGAAGAAATGCTTATTGTGACAGAATTCGTGGAAGTGTTTCCCGAGGAACTACCTGGTCTTACTCCTACAAGAGATGTTGAGTTCTCAATTGAACTTATACCTGGGGCATTACGAATATCCATGACTCCATATAGAATGGTTTTTCTTGAGATTGAAGAGCTGAAGAAACAACTATAGGAGAATCTGGATAGAGGGTTTATACGCCCAAGTGCTTCACCATGGGGTGCACCAGTCCTCTTCGTCAAGAAGAAGGATGGGTCAATGCGGCTTGGCATCGATTAGCATGAACATAAAAAAATCACGATAAAGAACAAGTATCCTCTCCCAAGAATTGATGACTTTTTCGATCAGTTGAGTGGAGCACAATACATCTCCAAGGTGGACTTGCGGTCGGGATATTATCAAGTAAGGGTGAAGAAGGAAGATATCCCCAAGACTGCTTTTCGTACAATATATGGGCAGTATGAATTCATAGTAATGCCTTTTGGACTAACCAATGCTCCAGAAATATTCATCGACATGATGAATAGATTCTTTAGAGATTACCTTGAGAAATTTTTGGTAGTATTTATAGATGATATTCTAATATAATCCAAAACCAAGGAGGATCATGAGGATCATTTAAGAACTAAAATAGATACTTTGTGCAAGGAGAAGCTCTATGAAAATAACAACAAGTGTGAGTTCTGGTTGAAGGAGGTCTCATTCTTGGGCCATATCATCACAAGAAATGGGATATCTGTGAATCCCTCCAAAACAGATTCAAATTAGGGATGGCCGAGGCCAACATCGGTAACTGATATCCGTACCTTCTTGGGGTTAGTTGGATATTATCAATGATTTGTGAGAAATTTCTCACGATTGTCCAACCCTCTTACCAATCTAACTCTAAAGGGAGTAATGTTTTCTTGGAGTGATGAATGCAATGAAAGATTCAAGGAGTTTAAAAGGAGGCTTATCACTGCACCCATGATCACTTTTCCCACAAGTGGCCATCATTTTGTGGTATTCAGGGATGTTTTGAAGAAGGGCTTAGGATGTGTGCTGATGTAGAACAATTAAGTGATATCATATTCCTCAAGGTAGTTGAAAATACCTGAGTGAAACTATCCAACACAAGATCTGGAGTTGGTGGCCGTGATCTTTGCCTTGAAAATCTGGCGACATTATCTCTATGGATAGAAATGTGAGATAAATACTGACCACAAGAGTCTTAAATATATATTCACACAGAAAGAGCTTAATATGCACCGGAGAAGATGGATAGAACTCATCAAGGATTATGATTGTCGAATACATTACCACCCTGGGAAAGTGAACAAGGTTGCAGATGCCCTAAGTAGAAATGATCCAGCGATTCTATCAATGATGAGAATTGAGAAGGATCCAATCTTCTTAGACTTGATGAAGATGGATGTGGGAATCATAAAGAAGGGAATGTCATCAATCGTTTCACAAATTATTGCTCAACAATATATTTTGGAAAGGTTAAAGGATGCTGAAAAGGATGATGTGGGAATTCAAGAAAAAGTGGAAGCTATCAAAAAGGGAAAATCCTAAGAGTTTAATGTTAATGAAGAAGGAATTGTGCGGTTTGGGAAAAGACTATGTGTTCCATCATGTCCAGAGCTAAAGAAGAAACTTTTTGATTATGCACATAGTTCAAATTTCTCTATTCACCAAGGGAGCACAATGATGTATCGAGATCTCTGAGATAACTTTTGGTGGGATAATATGAAGAAGGAGATCGCCGAATATATATCAAAGTGCCTGGTGTGTTAGCAAGTGAAGGCAGAGAGGCATAATCTAAGGGGATGATGCAACCATTTCCCATACTAGAATGAAAATGGGAAAACATAACCATGGACATTGTCACTGGACTTCCAAGGACATCCAAAGCCAATAATACAATCTGGGTTATTGTGGATCATCTTACAAAGACTGCACACATCATTTCTATTCGGGAGGATTTTTCATTGGATCAACTGGCACAGATATATATCAGGTAATTGGTAAGGTTTCATAGAGTACCACTATCTATTGTGTCTGACCGAGATCCAAGATTCCCCTCTATGTTTTGGAAGAGTCTTCTACATGCTCTGAATACTGAACTGAACATCAGTACGGCCTATAATCCTCAAACTGATGGCCAATCCGAGCAGACTATCCAAACACTTGAGGATATGTTGAGAGCCTTCTCAAAGGAATTTAAAGGAGGATGGGATCAACATCTTCCTCTTGTTCAGTTCTCTTATAAAAAAAGTTTCCACTCAAGCATCCAAATGGAACCATATGAATTCCTTTATAGGTAAAGGTGCAGAACACCGGCATGTTGGAATGAGGTCGGTGAATGTTATATGCTTGGACCAGAAATGGTCGAGAAAATGGTGGAGAAGGTGAAAACCATTCAGCAGCATATCAAGGCATCCCAGAGTCGACAGAAGAGTTATGCAAATAATCGTCAATGAGACCTTGAGTTTAAAGTTGGTGTCATGGTGTTTTTACGCATATCTCCGTGGAAAAAGGTCATGAGGTTTGGAAAGAATGGGAAGTTAAGTCTAAGGTACATCGGCCCCTTCGAGATTCTTGATCGTGTTGGGTCTGTGGCCTATCGACTAGCACTTCCACCTATTATGGCCAAGGTGCAAGATGTCTTTCATGTATCCCTCTTAAGGAAGTAGATACTGGACCCTTCACATGTACTCTCGTCCGAGGTGGTACAACTGGAAGATGATCTTTCTTATGAGGAGCAACCAGTGAAGATCTTAGATCGTATAGAAAATGTTCTACGAAATAAGACAATGCCCCTCGTCAAGGTGTTGTGGAGAAACCACAATTTTGAAGAAGCAACATGGGAGTTGGAGGATATGATGAAGCTGAGTTACTGACATTTGTTTTAGTGCGGGAAAAGGAAAATTTCGAGGGTGAAATTTCTTAAGGGGGGAATATTGTAACGACCCAATGTTTCATTAATGGAAAATCCCTCTTGATCCTATTAAATGCCTCTTTATAAAAAATGTTTATATAAAATGACAACTTCTTTGGTTTTATGATAAGAGTTGTGACCGTTACTTTTATAGTCGTTGAACAGCGATCACATGATAAGTATAAATATAAGGCTTTAACAAACCCACTTTTACTTAGATAAAGGAAGCGATGGCCTCATCAAGTAGAATTGCCCCATACGAATCCCATTTGTCGGAGCTCAGAAAAGAGGTGGCATCCTTGGGCTTCGCTCTTGACCAAGCCCCAGCTGAGCTTCATTATTTCAAGCTTGAACGTGATCGTCTACGGGAAAAGTGGAAGTTGATAAAGATTACCACTCGAGCGATGTTATCCAAGCCACCCCAAGAGTCTGTCGCCATCAGACACCTTACCATTAGGTCTTATGTGGCTATTTTAAGGGGTTATGTAACAAATAAGTAGTACTATGTTCATGTACATTATTTTTTTGTATATAATAATGAATATAATTTCTAGTCATTTTTGAAACATTGTAAGGAGTTTTTAATGTACAAATGGTGTTTTTAGTTATTATTTAATTAAGGATTCAATTTTATTAAATTATGGGATTTTTGAATTAAATAATATTTTAATAAAATATTATTATTAATATTAAATTAATTTTTATTAAATATAAATGATCTAATAATTTTATGAATGCAATTAAAATTTTTATTAAGGTTTGAAATCCATTTCTGTCAAAACTCGGGAATTTTTGATAAATGATGATTTTTATTTTAAAAGTAAAAATTAACATGTTTAGAATATTTTTTAGATAAAATAAATTTCATTTCTAGAATCAGGATGTCGAAATTATCCAACGGTGAATTTTTGATAATTTTCTGAGACAGTCAAATTTTTGGGTAAAAATTAAATACCGTGTAAATATAAAATGTGTTTTATGACATCATAATGACCCAAGGGTGATGTAATAAAATACCACAATCCTTATGTTCGGCCAATATATGTTTTATCATTAAAATAATGTGAATTTGGGATTGTTTTACTTACTTTTTGAAGCATTAATGGACCCCTCAAGACATATTCAACACTTTGCCTTTTTAAATTAATTTCCATGGGAGTGTGACTCACCTCCACATAAGCAACCTTATTATTTTAAGAATTTCGGACTTGGGCCTTATAAAATATTTTTTCCCTCTTCCAGTTTCTAAAAACCATGGTAAAAAACCATGGGATGGTTTGTGTTTTGGATTAATTTAATGTAAGGGGACCCAAACCTAAATAATAATGAATTCCCTCACCATTCCTATATAAACCAACCCACGATCCCACTTCCACCTCACTAAAATCCCTTGGAGTTCGTCCAACCTCTTCCCTACTCTCTCTAATATCCTCCCAAGGTTCCCCAACCTCCCATGAAGCCTCTCACAAGCCTCTCTGTAGCCTTTGGAAGCACACTTCCAAGTAAGGGTTTTTTCATCCTTTCTCAGGGTTTGGTTTCGCACCTCTCCCATACTTCCCTCTTATTATTTTAATGATGGGATACCCCTTTCTCTCTCATTAAATGCCTCCCATGTACACTAGTTACTATGCCGAAATTCCGAAAGGAACTTATCTTTCCTCATTTACATTCAAGCAATAATTTTGTATCATGAATCTAAATTCCTTTACAATTTTTGGGACATGTATCTATATGACCTCCTTACTGTCCATTAAATGTATATATGATGAGGAACCCCTTTCTCTCTAATCTACCTTTTTTATGATTTCTTATGTCACGCCGTTACACTGCCGAAATCACACCGATTTTCTAAGCCAATGTCATTGTGTATTGAATACCATGCCCATTTCTCCATCAAGGGTATTCAACTTTATGGACATGTACATATTGTTTATAAAGTTTAATTAATGAATTACACATTTCTTTATCATGGAATAAATGATTATGTTTTATGAATCCATGTTTTATGATCCATGTGGCACATTTATGCATGAAATGAAATGTTTAATAAGGGTGTGCCCTTATAGCGCTCCAATGCATTGGGTAAAGTATAGTATCATGATACGTCATGTGGAATGAGTTTTTACTCATGCTAATTCAAGTACAACGAGGGTTTACTTGTGATTCATTTGCAATGAGGGTTTACTCATGCTCCATGTTCAATGAGTCTTGGATCATGATAATTCAATGATAAGTGTTGTTTCCACATTTCCATGTTATGATTATCATGATTTATCATGCCTTTAGGTTCATGTTTATATTATGATCTATTGACATGCCTATTTCCTAACATGTATTGTACTCCTCATGTTATTCCATGTGTACTCTCTTACAGGGATTTATAGCTCTCCCTTTTTTATGCATGTCCTCAGGTTATCCCATTCAATGCTAAGTACGAGGGAATGTAGTGGTCATGTAAAGAATGTTTTCAGTAAAGATGTTTTTTTAATGTTTTAAGTTTTTATATAATGATCCTAATCCCCAAAGACACTAAACCTATCGATCTTCTTTGTTTTATCAAGTGAAGTTTTATGTAATAAATCATGTTTAAGTTGTAATAAAAAGCAGGGTTGTCAAAACATTTCATTTTTCCTTAGCAATTATTCACATTATGTCATTCATTCCCACACTCAAATCATTTCATTGTTCCATTGAGACACTTAAATGGGTGCCTCCTTCCAAATTTCTTGCATGATGGAAATTGAGGATTATTTTTTACATGGTCTCTAATGATGGAGATCTTATCATTCTTCATTTTTCTCTTCTTTTTTGATTCCGAGATTTGGTTAATATATATATGTTGTTGATAATATTTTTGGAAAATTGATTTTGCATGAACATGATATCTTTTACGCCTATCATCATTCCATTTTGTTGCACATTTACACCAATGTTCCCACCTTGTACATCATTCTCAAAGTTATTAAGACTTCCTTGGAATCCATTCATTGACTAAAACCAGAAAACATGTGTGAGTAAGAATAGTAATACAATTATTTAGAAAATATCACCACACCTTATTTCCAATCAAAAACACCCTAGTATTAACCATGGTTATTTATTATCATCTTATATGAAAAAACTTCAAATCAGTTTCTAAAGAAAATGTAAATTATCCTAAGCATATCCCTCAGGAGTGTCGTAAACAAGAGTGTAGTAAGGCCCATTGTTGTGCTCCAATTTCCCATTTGAGTCCTGCTAAAAGTGATGTTTTCGGGTTTTACCCCTACGTACATCTATGCAAGAGCTACCTATACCTTCTTGTATCTAGACAGGGATGTATTTCTTGGAAAACTCACAAAATCTCTACAATACCAAAATTTCAGGAACTTCTATACTAATCCTCAAAGTCTATATTAGGGTTATGTGCTATAATAAAAGATTATCTAAATCTATTTTCCAATGTTTTTACTAAATATCATCTAATACCAACTGTAACGCCCCAACCCCAGTTACCTATAGTTGATGCATTATTTTAATACCATAGCATGATTATAGGGAACCATGTCCTGAGGGACTGATTATTTTAGTAGTTTTAGAAACAATATTCATACATAAGTTCCACATTAGAACTTCAAAGAAACTACACTAATTTATTCCATTAGAAACATCCATGATTCCAAGATTATTCCTGGAGTCACTCATAACTAACTTCTTCATATCCTAGGAAAATGAAACATGAGAAAGGGGTGAGCCCAAATTTTCATTAAGAGTAAGAAATACAGTAGATGATAACATAAACATTAGGCATGTTGAATAATTGAAAAAACATTCCTTTACAAATAATAAACATGAACAATTTTTTGCAGGAATATGAAATGAGTAAATAATTGCATAATAAAACATAGTCATGGGTATTCTACTAG
This sequence comes from Viscum album, assembly GCA_963277665.1. NCBI lineage: Eukaryota > Viridiplantae > Streptophyta > Magnoliopsida > Santalales > Viscaceae > Viscum > Viscum album. Next base: position 1,347,045,412 of record OY728153.1, on the reverse strand, counting down.
TCGAATAACCACATGAAATATCAATATCTAATATCATAATGATGGAATGCATAATGTAGGACATCATAACCACATAGTCAAGGCCTCGTGCCAAGACTAAAAATAAGATTTTGTCAAGGCCTTGTGCTAAGACACTAGTTTGTTCATGAGACCAACCGATGGATGGAGGAGCAATAGCGGGCTCCACCCATCACATACTAAGTTTAATGCATTCCTCATATGATAATTTTAAAATATAATATAAAAATTTGTATTAAAACAAGCATATGAAATGTCAATACATTATCCACAAACAATGAATGGTATAAAAATAGAACAACCACAGTCAAACATATCTCATTCAAAAATATATGGGAAGATAGTATTGTAACATATTAAAATCAATCAAGAATAATGAAGGATATTTACTTAGATGAAAATAATCATTAAAATTATTTGTGAGAAATATCTTCTCTTTTTCTTGAAAACATTTAAAAGTCAAACTATTTGTAATGAAGTCGTTTAAAAATAAATTCTCGAATCAATGTGTCTCATACCACTTTGAAACATTTACAAGGAATTTTAATTTAAAAACATTAATTTCCATATAAATAAATCCTTTAAAACATTTTTAAAACATGGACATTAATTAGAATGATTAGAAATAAAAACTAATTAAATTATTTAAAATGATATTTTAGTTAGAGTTCCTAACAAAAAGAGAGAAAATTTAATAAAAATAATTGAGGTAATCAAAATATTATAATATCATGAGAGTATAGGGATTCATGATATACTCTATCAAATCAAATTATATACACCATATAAAAGTGATTTGGTGTATAACGACAAAGAAGACACATTGAATGTAAATTGAGAAGAAATATCTTATAAAGACTATATCCTTAGGTTAAAGATAAATCAATGACATAATTATGTGTGAAAAATATAAATACACTCAATATGATTGGATATTAAATGTAAGTCAATCAGAGGAAAATCAGACAAATTCTTGTAAAAACAAAACCAAGGAATTGGATATTTAACTCAACAAATGGAGATTGAGTTAAAATTACTCTTATCAAGTTCATATCGATGACTTGAGAATTTAACAATGGAGTGATTATGTGTATAAAATGTATATCCCCAAAAAGGGGATTGGGAATTATGACATAAGAAAATTAATAGTTTTTCCACACATAATCTTGGATTAAAATAATCAATGAAGTATGTGTAAAGCCGAATGAGTGGAAGTTGAAATTTGTAATTCCCTTACCAATTTGGTATCTTACGAAACAAACCTTATATGAAATAAGGATCCTAAAATGATGATGTAAATATTCATAAATTAAAGTATATTAAAAAATGAAAACAATCATGGGAATTACAAAACCACATGCCATAAATAAGTGGTGAACAATGAAAATCTCACAGAATTAAAAGTGAGATAAGAAACCCCTTACCTCAAGTCCAAATTGTCTTGTGTGTTCCTTGTTCTTCCTGAATAATAAAGTTAAGATAATTTATACTTGATTAAGAATACTTTTCAATTTTATTATTACTTTTATATCACTTATTAACATTCTACAATAATTAGTTAATTATTTGAGTTCATATTGGATATTTTATTGATGATCGAAACTTGAGTCAAAAATGAACTTGTTATAACTACAATTTATCAATGTGATCAAAATTCCATTATATCTAAAATGATATTAATGATTTAGATAACAAATATATATATCATATATCTAGTATATATATGTATTTATTACAGTATATTACATTTGGAGATAAGAAATAAAATGCACCTTTCATGGAGACGGTAAGCCGTACGTACGCATGAACGCTACTTTAATTTCTATATTGTAATTTAATGGAATTAAAACATAATGATACCTAGTAATATTATAATTACAGTATAATATAATATGATATATGTTTTATATAATTTAATTAAATCTATACTTTATACGTTCCATGAATGTCATGAAAGAATCATATCACCTTGAGGGGGCAGTAGTCTGCACTTCCTCAAATGAAATTATCGTGGTCACACATATTGCAGAGTATAGTGGTGTGTTTTAATTGAAAATTACAGAAGAACAGAGAAAAAATAAACATAATAAACATAATATATAAATACAATTCCATCAAAATGGATGCCATAAGGGGCAGTAGGAGATAATCAAAGAATCATCGTTTCGTGAGGCATTAGTTTTCCACCCACAGAAACATTATGTTCTTCACCCATTACATGGAGGTGTGTGTACGTGTAGCTAAAATAAATCCTATAAAAACATCCTAGTATATTGAAGACACTGGTTTTGTTACAAAATAAAGGAATAAAAAGAGATCATGGGGTTGGAGATGTAAAATAAAAGAAATGAATTTAATAAAAACTGTTACCTTTATTTTGGGTAACTCCCTTTGGTTTGAACCCAATGAACTTATTGAAGTGCCTTATGCCTAAGATAAAAATTCTAGGTGGAGGATAGGGATGTAGGGAGCTTAATTTGGTAGATGTTGGACGAGACAAGTGGCTTTAGAGTTGTGTAGAACTGGTTATAAGTGGTCTTCTTTTATAAGGGAGAGGAGGGGCTCTTTTGGAATGTTTGAAACTATTATTTTATTATAAACCTATATTCGGTTTAAAGAGGTCCAAAACACATTAAAGTTGAAAATAAGATGGTTAACATTATAAATAAAATCATCCAATCTTAATTTAACATGTTTTGAATAATATTATAATCATTTTAATCATATTTATTAAAATCATTTATTAATGAGACAAACACTACATCATTATTGTGTCATTAATAATTTAATTTATATGATCTCTAAAAATTATAAAAAAAACCATGATGAGGGAACGATTTTTAGATTTCCAATGAATTTTTATAGTAGAAATTATAACATACATGACCCCATGTAAAAATTAATTTACTAAAAGATATTTGTTTGTGTCATTTTTGTCTTTACTTGAAATTAATTAATCTAAAGTGTCATTATCACTCTCACGTGGCTCCATGAGGCCCCAAAATCGACCCAAGGATTCCCTTGGTCATCCATGACTCGTCTAATAAGGTTTGGATAAGTGTTAAGGTAATTTTGTATTATTATAAAATACTTTTTACCATGAATTACCCAATTTAAATTTAACAGCGGTAAATAAAAGTCAAAAGTTACTATTCACCAAAAATTATTTTCATCTTATTGAACCACATTTTACTTCATGATATTAACTTTTTCTCTTGGATTTTTAAAATTCAACTCAAAGATGTGGTGAAATTTCATGTAAATGTAAGAGTTACTTTTTTAACTACTACTAAGTTGTTTCACTATTCATCAAAAATTGACGTTTTTAAGAAAAATTCCAAAAATCAAGCCTAAAAATTATTTGAAATTCTGAATTCTAAAATTATGTGAATTTGGAAAAATTCAAAAACATAAAAGTGGCTTTAATTAATTTAAAATAAATTCCCGTTGTTAAAACAAAGAGCCTGTTTTTAAGAAATAATAATTATCAAAAGATTGACAGTTGTTTATGTCCAATTTCAAAGTAAAATTAATTTCAAAGACCAAAATTGGATTAAATATAAAAAATATATTCTAATTACATTTAAAAAAAATAAAAAGATAATCTAACCATATAAATAAATTATATTAAAACAGATTTTTGAATTACAATACAGTATTTTTCACTATTCATCAAAAAATGAATTTTATTAGAAAAATACCAAAATTTAACCCAAATTAAATTTTGATGTGCAAATTCTAAAGAAGACTTTTATTTTTTGAAATATAACATATTAAAAATAACAAAAATAGATTTAATGAGGGTTTTCCATCAAAAGGGGGTAAATTGGCCCTTTAATGAATATTATAGTATTTATGATTAAAATCGAATTCCATTCTTATTTTAAGCCTCTAACTTTTAGTGTATAACTGTAAAAACATTTAACAAACATATATAATCATATTCTAGTTAGTTATACTCATTTCCACCAATACAATTGTTCGGCATTAAGTACCATTTAAAATAATAATATTTTATTATTTGTGTGCAACGTAAGATTTCAACGAAACCCGATGTTGTTTATCGGGTAAGCCATCAAACATAGAATCCCCTTTAAATTAATATTAACATTTAATTCTAAAATATTAATAAATGTGAAAATATATTATTTTTTATTTACCCATAATGCTACAAAGATGATTAAATCAACCTATTTAATCATGATTAGATAAACCACTAATATAAAAGGTATATGTAATGTATATGTGAATGATATTGTGAGGTTACAAGCAGTTCCATATACCATTTTCATTTATAGGGATATCATGTTTATATCCAATTTTTTTGAGGAGTCTTCATGTGGATATGTGTACAATGGATAGTTATAATACTTCATACTATCCATAGACTAAAATGCTAGTAGAGCATACTACTTAGAGCATGGATGATAATATGTCTTCTTGTTTATTTGTTTTCAGCTTCACATGGGATTCCTCTCTGGCAATCATTCTGTTTTTTATAATAACATTAATTATTAAATGATAAAAATGGAATCCATTGAGGATTTTTATGTTCACTTGTCAAGGTCACCACATTAATGGGATTAGGTTGGTGATGCCCCTATTTTTGTAAAATCTATAATTTAGGAGATTTCAGTGAGGATTCATGATTTATATCAGTGGATGGTTACATCACAGAGTCAATGGAAATTGTTTGTGGATCTTGAATTTCTCTCTCTGAATATTTCCATTGGTGGCGGTGTTTTTGTAAATAACATCACTCGATTGGGTGACCACCCACTTACGAAACCTATGAAGCTAGATTTGAGATAAGTTAGGCAATTTTATTGGAGAGAATTTATTAGGTAGGTTCCTTATCATTTTTCATTTCTAGATTAGTTACATGGTATTAATGATGGTTTCCACTTATATAATCTAATAAAGTACAATCCTCATCACAAACAGGTTAAGGGTTTGGGGGAGATCAAATTCAGGCTGAATGTTTCAGTTTTTTAGAAACTAGTAAAGATCATTAATTATGAGAAAAATTTATTTAATGTGAAGAAAATGTCATTGGTGAATAAAAATTAGCTACAGAGATCAAATTCTCATGGGACATGGGATTGGACATCGTCATTGAGGGAGTGTTTTCGACACCTCTTTCCAGAGAACCATTCTTGTACATGACATTCTTGGGATAGAAAGTCCTATGATTAGAGACTATAAAATAATATATTTTTATGTATTCTAATTTTTTAAGTGTTTTTTGGATTCAAAGGAAATAACAGTCATTCTTGGGAGTTTCTACATAACTGGGTTCTTATACTTCTTATTGGACAATTTCTCAATCTAAATCCAAGTTTATGGAATAAATCCTTGACTAGGTCAAGCGGTAAAATTGTTTAGATGGTGACAATATTTTTGAATAATTTTTTTTATTTTATTATTTAAATTTATTTTACGATGTAAGTTCCCCTTTTACTATCTAAAATCATTGATCAGTAAAATTGTTTTGGAGGAGAAATATCATTTTTTATAAAATATTTATGTGTATTTTACACTATGAATCCATTGTCTATAATGCAATCCCTTCATTTATTATGGTTTTTATCACCTGTAGTATCATAATTGTTCCTCTATTGATATTCCTTTCCTCAACCACAAGGCTCTTAATGAATATTTTTTTTTCTGCACACCCTATGAATCAAGTAGTTAAAAGCATTATCACTATGGTGGTTTCATCACTTCTCTTAAGGTAAGATACATTTATCCTTCTTCCATTCCATTTATCAAAAGGTTTTTTTGACAACATTTTTATATTATCTTGATCATGTGTTTATTTTCTTGAGATTCTTCTTGATCTGTTGTGAAATATTTTTCTATTATTCATTCATTGCTTTGGGTGTGGTGTGGTGTGCCTGGATCTTATGATATGTTATGATATAACCCCTTCTCTGACCATTTATTTTACATTTTTAAAATAAAATATGTGGGTATCATTGTAATGTCAAATGTTATAGATTTTTTTATCCTTATGATGTTGGAAGATCTAGTTGTGGGTGGAATTTGACTAGAGATGAGATAACATTTTCTTTATCTAGACTTTATTGAATGAACAATAAATTCCCATGTTTTATATGTTTATTTAAAAATAAATTATCATGATTGATTTCTATTTGAAAATGAGTTTAATATACAATATAGTTTGTCTCCTAGTTTTGGTTAGTGTAAAATGGTGTTTTAAAATAATTAATAAACGTCTATGAGGATGGTTTTAAAAGATGTTTTTATAAAATAAATGGAATTTTCAACATTTATTGTTAGACTTCATTTTGAAATAACATAGGTAATTCAACCCATGGGATTCCATGGTCAATTTAGTGGAAGGTAAATATTTTGGCAATCAACCATTATTTTTTTAGGGGATTCACTCATGAGGTGTTCCTCTTCTTCAAAGGAATGATGTCATGGGGACTTGATATTTACATATTTGAAAGGTACAATAATGGGGTGTTCCTCTACTCCCTATCAATAATATTCATGGATTATGAGTGCACACAATCCATTGATTATGGAATGAGTAGTCTACGAGGATGAACTACAGTGATCCTTGTAATGGTTACCATTTCGATTTGGGTTTTTAATGTTCTAGATGTGAGTTACCAACATTGATTTTAATAAATGATTATGAAAATTATTCTTGGAAGCTATTATACCATTCTAGTTTTGAACTATGTAAAAGGGGATATAATTTCCATGATTTTCAAAAAACTACATTAAAACATATCATGCCATTTATTCTTAAAAATGTTAATATTAGGATGGTTTGTATATAGACTAGATATGGAACATATGGGTGGAATACAACTGATACTTCTTATCTCACAATGTATACACCCCTCTAGTAGTGTGTAGATAATGCTGCGCCTTTTGATATAGGGATAATCAAGGAAAATTAGTGATGTATTGATGTATTTGTTACTAGTTTTGGATATTCATTGGTGATATGGTAGGGTTTTCCCAACATTATAACATGTAGTATTCATCTTTATTTTTTCATCCCTTTATGGTTGATGTACTGATTTGGGTTTGCCTTGACGACATTGACTGGTATCCCTAACACTGGTTTCAATTGATTTGTAATGTATTTCTTCATGGTTATTCCACTATTTCAGTATGATATGTATATATTTCATGTTACTTTTTTAGGATAAAAAAATAATTCCCCTGGTTATTTTTGGATTATCAGGTTCTTATCACCAACCTATAGGGATTAGAAACACCATTCAAATATTTGGTGGATCTGGTCAAATACAATTTCTGATGATTTTATTATAAGAATTATTACATTTTCATTTATCTTAAATAATGTGAAGAATAAACAATTAAATTTACTATTTAATTGATCATAGGAAACAAATCCCAAAGAAGAGATTGAAAAAAACAAAATGGATTGAAATAGTAATTTTGTTTTTTTGATGTCGATGTGTTTATATAATAGGAAGTTAATTTTTAAATATGTAATTATTTTTTCACTATTCATTTTGGCCTCAATCATGTGATTTTAATGTTTGGATTAGGATAATATTTTGAACTTCTGAAGCAATCCCATAATTTAGAGAAGGATTATTTTACATAAGGACAAGAAAATATTATTTATTTCAATTATAGAAATCAAGAGTCCATGAAATGCATCTATGACTATAAAAAAACTAATTTTCAGGAAGAAATTATTTGAATTCGTTAAAAATATGTTTTCAATGTGAATTTATTGATGAATTTGGGAAAACAATTTTTGAATTTTTGATTGCAAAAAGAATTAAATTAAATAGAATATTGTATTCAAAGGTCAATAATTTGTGTTAAAGTTTGAATAAGCGAAGGGGTTAGGATTGATTATGAATTTCATGTGGTGATTATGAGTTATATTAGATACTTATATATAGGTAAATTGGGATTTAAATGATATTTGTTTGTAATAGGAAGCTCTCATAAGGGTACATGGAAGCCTATGTAAGGGTTCATTTACAAACATAAGAGTAAAAAATGTTTATAGTATATTTTGTAAGTTTAATAGGAAGGTAGAGTATAGGACCCAAGGTTGATATTGTGATATATAATATTTCCAAGGTTCATGAATATGGTTAAATATATCCTTTTTAATGGTGTCAAACACATATGTAAGGGTACATGCATGATCTCATAAAGGTACATTTAGAATTGTAATTACCATGTATGAGTTGTTGGAATCTTGTGTACGGGTAGCCAACTCTTATGTAAGGGTTCAAAAAAGATCGTGTAAGGGTACACACCTTCTTGGATAATTGTAATATTCACATCATAAGGGTACCATTATGATGAATATAGGTAATTTTATTTTTATTATACATGTATTTGAGTATAATCACACTTTTATAATAGTATGGGATAATGTCTGATGAAATATATAATCTTATGAATTAAGATGCATGGACAGCAACCATGAAGAATCTACTCCCTTGGGAATTGTGATTCTACCATTTATATTGGTGGTAAAAGGTTCTACCACGATATAAAATAGTATGAAATTGTACTATGAGCATTTTACCACTAGTGATTCACTATGCATTCTATCAATAGTACTACCATTTTTATGAATACATGAGATACTACTATAGGTTATGAAACCATGATATGTGATGAAATAGAAAATTGAACATTTTGGTATCAAACAGATAATAATGATTGGTGGTATTCGATTAGTGATCACGACAATACATGTGAATTAATCAAATAGGAATATAGAAACAATAAATTGTACCCAGATGAAATTATATACTTGTGTCAGAACCTATGTTTAGTATCCTAATATTTAATTATCATGAATGTGTACTGTTAGGATGTAACAAAGCTAACACAACACTAAAATCGAATCCTGACATTCAGATGATTTATAATCAATGATTATTACACATGGATGATCAAAATAATAATATATATAGTTTCACATTCATGTATATACATATAATGTGATAAGGAAAAAATCATCTCAAATTCTAGTGCATGAGATATTCAAGCATTTAAGGTATTAAAATATAAAATTTTGGGTTTTTCAGGAACATTAAACCAGATTCATGATATACCGGAACCTAATGATTTATATATTAAAATGAGGATCATATTTTGATTCTCTATACTAAATTAACAAGATATGTGTATTAGTATATATATATATATATGTAATGAAGAATTCCAAAAACATTATGTCTTTCAAATGATCTTCTTAATGATTTATAATAACATAAAATTATCAGGTCTTCAATGTGATGAGGCAATTTTGGAGATATAGCCATATTGAATCAGGGAAATATAATACAGAACACATTTTTTGTATTGATATTTTAAATTAAATTAAATTAATATGTTATTTAGAACACATTTAAATCAGTGAATATTTTCGGTATCACATGTAAAATTTTTTATTCATTTCAATAAAAATGTATATGTTTTTGATGAATATTATGGTTCAGAAGGTAGAAACCATTCATCGACTATTAAAGGGTATTCTTAGAAGCTAATAAATAATTATATAAAATAAAGAAGGTGGAAAATCAGTTAAATGTTATAATTAAGAGATCACTTGTGTCCATGTATTTCAAAATTATGGAATAAGGAATTGTAGAGTATTTTGTATTCACCAATCATCGAGCATTCAAAATCATAGTTGATATTGTAGGAAGAACATGATTTCAATACCTTATCAATTTCATATTCAATTTTATTTTGGAATAACATATTATTCAATTTGATATTGTAGCATCATTGAGCTATCTTGATGAACATATAGAGATTTTTTATGGAAGATCATTCGAAGAATTTGTGGTTCCAGTATCAAAAATTCAATTTATGTACTAGTGGTACCTATATAAACAACAGCATGTTGAGGTAGTGAATGGTACCTACACAAAACCGGTATGTGAATTATATTCACTTATAATCACAAAATATTATACATATTATAATACCAATGAAACAACTATATATTGATCATGATAAGTATAATGTTCTAAGAATGTGGTTGAACATTGTAAAAATCAATATGTGCAATTATTTCTATCATTATCTATATAAAATTTGTATGTTATAATTATTATTGAATATTTGATCCATTCATGTTACCTAGGGAATATGTTCATCTGTAATAGGGGCTAAATGAAATTAAAAAACAAAGATTATAATATATTTGGTACACTATTTCACCCCCACCCTCAAAGTGTCCTCGAATGATCCATCTACGATCTAAAATGAAATTTCTTATAAATCACCAATTTTGTAGATAATAATACAATATAATATAGATTATTTTGGTTAAATTTTATTATTCATCCATGTTTCCAAATAAATGAAAGATTTTTAGTTTTGCATGGATCATATTGATATGAAGTTAATATATCTGCTAGGGAGATGAAGTATTTTTGTATGTAATGGTCTGGGTCTCCAAATTTGGTATCAAATAAAGTTTTAGGTACATTATAAAATAGGAATACATAACATATTTTAAATACCTTTGGATAATATTACATATATAAAAATATAATATTATATGGAAAGGAAAATAGATTGATTTTGCTATGAAAATAAAACTGAGTTAGGATTATTCAAGTGGATGTGGTATTGAAACATATTAATCATGGGGTAAAAATATAAAAAATGTTGTTTGTTTATATCACGACTATAATTCATATACATGATAAATGGTCCCTTACTGGCCACCTGGTTTGTCACTCTTGAGAGATTTTCCAATTTTCATTTTCATTTTCTCTAACAGAAATTATGATTCATTTGAATAGATAATCACCATTGTATGCTTATTTTAAACCTATGGAGTCATATATGGAAAATATGGTATCATGATTTCGCTATATTATAATTTATTTACATGATTATATGATTTCATAGTATAATTATTATTTATCATATATTATTTTAGTTTCAATCAATGGATGGAATTATAAGTAGTCTTCATAATAATGGATGTGGTAGAGAACATAATTATTTTCTTCCTGATAAACAAAATGTAATAAATGTTAGAATGAAAAATCTTGTTTATATATTTATGAAACATTCTCAGGCCATAAACATGTTGAGATTCCAAATGACAAAAGGAGGGAACAATGTGTTGTTGAGTCCTTCATGAAGAAATTTTAACATTATTTTAGTTGGTGTTTTTATGCACTATTTATTGAGTAATGAAACAGTTCCATTGAAATAATATTTTCCATTATCCAATTATATGAACGTATAATGTTTTTCTTTTTTTATTGTACATCTAGGAAGGAAAAAGGAATCAATTTTTTACTCTTATCATGAATTCAAGGAAACATAAATGAATGTACCCTATTGTGTATGATAATTTTAGTAGATTATTTTTTAATAATAACTATTCTAATATTCTTTATAAAATGATGGATAAAGAATTCATCTATATTAATAATAGGGATGAAAACTCTATTGGTTTCTATAATAAAACTTTTACAATACTTGTGAGGTATACTTATAGTATTATTATTGAACTATAAAGTATGATTGATTGATTTTTTCATAGCATAGATTCCAATTTCTAAAGGGTATTAGTGTGATGCCTTGATCCTATACCTTTAGATCTGGTTCAATAAACCCATACATTACATAATTTCATAGAAAATAGCTATAGAAACATGAATATAGACACCCATAATTTCAAAAAATATAATAATTTTTGAATCTCTTACTTCCAAATGATAAATTCAAATTTATTTATCTTTCTAATCCTTTTCAATTAATGTCCATTTTTTCAAAATGATTTTAAGGATTTATTTATATGGAAATTAATGTTTTGAAATGATAATTCTTTTAAAAAGATTTAAAGTGGTATGGGAAACTTTTATTCAAAAATATTTTTTAAATTACTTCCATTATAAATCAGTGACTTTTAAATGATTTTACAAAAATGACATTTCTTTCAAAATGTTTTACTCAGCATTTTCAACTATGTCAGCAACCATTACTAGATATTATTTTAGATTGAGGTTGATATATTATAGTACAATATTTCATATTTTATTGATTGGGTTATGATATGTTTGACTATGGATGTTCTATTTTTATACAATTTATGGTATATGTTTAATGTATTGACATTTTGTAAGCTAGTTTTAATATGAATGCTTATGTTATGTTTCTACTATTCATATGAGGAATGCAGTGGACTTAGTAAGTGACGGGAGGAGCCCTATATAGCTCCTCGAAGCCTCGGTAGGTCTAATGAGACAAACTAGTGTCTTGGCACAAGGCCTTGATAAAACTTTTATTTGTAGTCTTGGCATGATGCCTTGAATATTTTGTAATGATGTCCGGCGTTAGGCATTCCCTAATTATGAAATTAGTTATTACATGTGATTATTTGACTAGTAGAATATCCATGTACATGTTTATATGATAATGTTTGATTTATTTTTTCCATATTATGTTCATGTTTATGTTTAAAAAGGTTGTTATTGTTTATTACAAATCATGCCATAAACTTTTATATTTTCTGTTAAATTATTTACCCTTATAGAGCATCTGAGCTCACCCCATTCTTATTTTTTATTTTCCCAAGATTCAAAGAAGTGTATTATGATTGATATGCAGGGTTATACTTGGGGATTAATGGTGTTCTAAAAAGATCATCTATGATGTGTTTTATTTTCTAATGTGTAATGTAACTTTCATGTATGAAATCTATTTTCCAATACTGCTAAACTGATCGGTCCATCGGGACTTGATTCCTTGTAATCATGCCAATATTATGTAATAATGCACCGAATCTGGGTAACTGGGGTCGGGGCATTACAGTGTAGTTTTAAGTCATTGAGTGAATATATTAATAACCACATTATAAATTGACACACCTTATTTATATAAAGAATCCATTTACCCAATTCTTAAGCCCATATGAGCTGTGCACGGTGTGAGAAACAAGAAGTAGTAAGGGTTTCCTTTAGGGTAAAATTGTGTCATAGTTGAAGAAAAGGGGTGTTAAATTTACATACATTTCAAAATCATTTTGTAAGGATGAAGATGAACTGATGTGAAAGGAATGATATATTATTACTATATTAAGTGATAAAACCCAAGTGTCATTATGTGTTTTGTTGGGAAAAGAATTAAGTCATGCATAGTTTTTAAAAAATTCCCTATGCTTATTTGATTCTTATATAAAAAATAAATGTTTTTTATCACAGTCATGGTTGGGCCCAAGATTGGAGATCTAGACATCTCTACATATATCCAATATATTAGAATCAATCCATAAATCGTTCCTTAAACCATCATTCCTCACGCCAATCGAGTTTGACATGAAGAATGGGGGCTTTTAACACATTATGATAGAATGGTAAATATTAAGACATAAAATTGTATAAGGAAAAAATAATATATCCTATGAAAACACTCTGTATTGATCTGATTCATATATAGGAGGAGAAAAAAATAAGAATATTTTTTTTTGTGGCAGGGCCCGAAATTTGAGATTTAGAGGTCATTACATATCACTTTGGAAAACGAGATTCAACCCATATGCAGTTCTTGAAATAAGGTCTCTATGAAGATCTCACTCAGAAATTGGAAAGAGAGGGAATCATATACTACTAAGAATTAGTTATGATGTCGATTATGTTTGCTTATGGATGATTCTAACATAAAATTGAGAAAACATTAGTTGTAAAAATGATTCCATGCCGTTTAACAGCATGCGAAAAGGATGATAATGCTACACATTTTAACATCATTAGTATGGATGCTTATATTTATTATGCATTTTAATGTATTGAAACTATGACATGGGGGATATGAGGTTTTAATTCATAAACCATAGACATTTTATTGTGTTGTTTAATGTACTAGAGTGAGAATGTTGTATAGTGCAGTTTAATGACTTACAGTGAAGACGTTGTACTTTGTAATTTAACGTCTTGTAATGAGGACATTGTACTATGAATTTTAAGGTCCTATAGTGAGGACATATTTTTTTGACTACCCAAATTATTTCTTCAATAATATAACATTGGTTGATGTAGTAATAAGATCTTCATTCATTGAGATTAAGGCATAAGCTCCATTTGAATTGACCTTATATATGGAATAAATTCCTTCCCACTTTGGCTCATGTTTTAGAGTTTTCTTTCCAAGTATCATTGGAGTCCTAAGAACCAATACCAATTCTACTTGAAGAAATTAATGGAGGCGAACATTCTTATTAAAATCTCGTGTAATTATATTTTGATAGACTTCTAGTTGATGGAATGTGTGAAATCTTTTCTCATCTAATCATTCCAACTCATTGAACCCTTTATGGGACCTCTCATCTTTTGAAAACTGGTCACTTATTTCAACTCTAGGTGATTGCAATTAAATTTCATTCGGAAAAACTACTTCAATTCCATAAACAAATGAATAAGGAGTTACTTGGGTACTAGTATAGGTAGTTTTCTGATAAGCCCATAAAGCATTAAAAAGATTACCAGGCCTTGATTTCTTATCATTATCCTCCATCTTCTAGAGTATATTTGACAGGGTCTTATTGAAGGACTCTATCTGTACATTGACCACCACATGATAGTGATATGAATGGTTAGATTTGATATTATGTTCGTGATATAACTTTTTTACCTTGGCAGAAAAAAATTGCTACCATTGTATGCCAAAATAGTATGAGGGACACCAAATATTGTGAAGATATTAGTTTTGAAAAAACTAAAATTTCATTTGGCTTCAACTTCCGTTAGAGTTATTTCTTCTTCCCATTTAGAGAAGATGTTTGTATTAGTGAAAATATACCTGAACTTCTTAGTTGTGGCTGGAGGATAAGGCCCTACTACATCCATTCCCCATTTGAAAAATGGACAAGAGTATTTACCTGTTTGTTGAAACTCTGTGATTTCATGAATAAAGTTGGAATTCACTTGGTGGGGATGATATTTCTTAGTGAAATATGTGCAATCCAACGTCATTGATGGAAAAAAGTATCCAAGCCTTCAAATCTGATTAGAGAGTCTGTGCCCAGACTAGTTGGCAACACAAACTCCGAAATGTAATTCTTTCATGATGGATGTCGTCTCTTATCTAAAAATAAATCTGGAGAGGATTCATTCTAATTGTCATTTATAAAGGATCTTTTGATGGACTGGGATATCATATAGAGTGAAATTGGATGCTCATCGTCAGATATTTTCTTTTTCATCCCTATCTAGTCGAAGTATCCCATTTTGAATATATTCCATGATGGACGTTTTTTATCCCGTGGAATGACCACATTACTTTAAAATAATTACAATTTCATTAATTTCAACCATTTTCATTTAAAAAAAGGAAAACCCACCTGATGATGGGCTATGCTGATGATTGTCTCTTCCCGCTTTGGATCTATCAAGGTTGTAGCTACATTAGATAGTGCATATGCTTGATCATTTTGTTATCACGAAACATAAGACAAGGTCGGATATGTCGAAAATTCTGCAATTAAACATCTGACATACTCTCACAAAGGTATTAAATCATTTATTCTGAAAGAATATTTCCCATTAATTTTTTTGATTAATAATTTTGAATCACCTATTATCCTTAAATGATCCATTTTCACTTGAAGGTCCAATTCGAAACTTGCAATGGGAGCTTTATATTCTGCCTCATTATTGGTACCATCATCTAACAATAGGAAGTAATTAGGAAATAATAAATTTTCAAGGGACAAAGGATAATTCCAAACCCAACTATGTGGAGTTTAGGGGTTTCTATTCTTTTTTCTATTTGTCTTCTGGATGCACCATCAAAATAGATTTTCTTTTTTTGGGAGTTATCCTGAATAGAGAAGACCTCATCATCAGGATTTTCAGTATAAAATGATGTATCTTCCATGGATGGATGATCAACAAGGATGTCATCTAGAGCATGACATTTTATTTCCTTTTGTGGCACAAACTAGATATTAAACAGTTTCAATATAACCTCACACCGTGCAAGATTCCCTTTAATCACAAGATGATTGAGGATAAATTTGTGTGGATTATTGCGTGGCACCAAGTATAATTTATGATGTTACAGGCAATTCATAAATTTCTAAACTGAAAAATTTAACGCTACAATGAACTTTTCAGTACGTGAATATCATGTTTCCTCATCATTCATATTTTGAATGAGATAGAAATGTTTGTTTTCAATCCAAGAATCATTCTTTTGGGCGAGGAAGGCACCTAGTGATTACTCTAAAACTATCCCATAGAGAATAAGTGGGATTCCTTCAAAATGAGGCATTAATAGTGGTAGACTGCAGATATATTTCTTGAGGTTGTCAAATGCTTTTTAGTATTCTTCGATCCATTGGTATGTGGCTCTTTTCATCATTAATTTGTTGAAGGGTAAACAATTGCCTAAAAAATATTCGATAATGCTCTAAATATAGGCCAAGTATACCTGGATTCCTCTTAATTATTTCAAATTTCAAGGAGGTTACATAACAAGGATTGATTTTTTTTTTCTCAGGATCAATATCAATACCATGATGGCATACAACAAAGCTAGGGAACTTTCATGAGGTTTCCCTAAAAGCACATTTCAAGGGGTTCATCTTCAAATAGTATCGTCGAAGTTTATGGAATATGGATTCCAAATCATCCATGTTATTATAACATTTTCAAGATTTTTTCATCAAATAATCCACTTAACATTAATAAAATTTACCTAATAATGGTTTGATGATATTGTGCATGGCTAGTTGGTATGTTTCACCTGATTTATTTAAGCCAAAGGGTATTACCCAATAGAGAAACCCACCTTGAGAAGCAGTGAAGTCTGTATATTATTTAACCTCTGGGGCCATATAGATTTGATTATACCCATAGTATCCACTCGTTAAGGAAATTTCTTTATAACTATGCATTTCATCAATTATTAGTTCTATAATTAGAATTAAATGTCATATTTAAGACAATGCCGGTTAAGATATCTGAAATCAATGCAAACTCAAATTTTTCCATTTTTCATTATCACTAGGACAATGTTGTCCATCCATTTTGGATACGAAACTTCCCTGACATTTTTAGTCTTTATAAGCTTATCAACATCAAATTTAATTTTAGATGCATGAGTTGGATGTGTTCATCTGGCTGACTGCATGGATCCATGATGTTCTTCCGGAAAACCCAAATGATTGGTGGCTATATCAGGATTAAGACCAGGAATTTATGTATAATTCCAAGAAAATATATCACGATGTTTCTTTATAAATTATGTATACACCTATTTAACTTCAAAGGTCATGTCTACACTAATTATAGTGAGGCGTGGATCATTTTATGCACCCATATTTATTTCTCTGAGCTCATCTCTAGTGGTGGAGACACCTTCCTCAAATGTAAGAGGAGAATCCATGAGATATTCCTCTTCTTTTTTATTATGTGTTACCTTTTATGTATCCAATTTCATAGTAGATGATAAGGTAAAAATACTAGAGTTAGGGGAGGAGTAAATATTTGAACATTCTGATGTAGAGGCCACCATATCTGACCATACTGATGACGAAGGTTTTTCCTATGGTGATAAAGAAGAAATTATTGATTGAGAATCAACATCTTTGTCTTCCTCTAACATTTATACAATCTCTTCTACTATGGCTGACAATGTAGAGGCTTATTGTAGTTCAGTGGATGAAATGAAGACATATCCATTTTAATTTCCTTCAATACCTGTTGAATTAGCAATTTCTCTCATGCTTTCAGGCTTAGTTTCCATAAATAACATTATCGATGTTACTAGATAAGTGCTAGGATTTGGTATTTCCCTTTCAATTTGATTAATGGGTAACACATAATCTATAATGAAATGTATGAATGTATTTTATGGGTTCTTTTCTAGTCCATTTGGAGAATTATCTCTGGTTATTTACTTCATCACGGACTTCATTCCTTTTGTGTTATAAAACTCTATCACAATCTATTGAGATTCACATGTTTTGAATGGAGCCTTGCCACCATACAATGTCCTGATTTGAACATTGAAATTGTACTGAAAACATTTGTATTATGATGATTGTATGGATTATTTTTGATGTATCCAAGGCCTTCTAAGTATATTATTGAATGTTGTGTCATGAAGAACAACCTTGAAATCTGAATTAGAAACAAGATCAGAAAACAGTGTTTTGAGTGTAATATCAACAAGCGGTTTTGGTTTATTCATATCATAAGCAACCAACATTAATGTCGAAGGAGATGTGTCAGATTGATTTAGGACCAATCTATGAACTATAAGAACATGAATGTGATTGACCCTAGAGCCATTATTATTGAGGGCTCATAAAATTACTACATCATTGGCCTTTCCAGACAAATAAAAGGTACGATATTCCCATACACAACATCATTTTCATCTTCATCTGTAAAAGATATTATTGCATGACATTCAACAAAATAATTATCTATACCATAAACCTCTGTTGTAACAACTTCTATTTCAAAATCATTAGGTCATGAAAAAACCTCAATGAGTGCATCTTGAAGATCTTTTGATAGATTCAAAGCATCTAAATTTGACATCATGGTCAGTACATGAGCCAATTTTTTCAAGAAATCATAATTTTTTCCAACGGTATATGTTTCCATACATAGAGATGTGGGTTTTCAAGTGATTTGGATGTCGTTGCTTCAGATGTAGCTATATTTTGTATCAATGAAAAAGATGGAAATATTCCTGGAATTGGTAAATTAGACAAACTAAATCCATTCACCTACTAAGAAGATGATGGTGTGAATTCTAATCAGTCCTCTAGAATAATTATGTCAGAATCAAAGCTATTTTTCATGGAAGAAACTCCATGTTCTTATTGAGCCTGTTGAAGGGCTCTTCCGTGTGTTTCTGCCTTATATATGGTTCGAGAAGGGGTAGAGTTAAAAAAATTATTTCTATAATTCCCACATCCTTTCCTATAACCTTGACCATTGCCTCTTCCTCAAGTTCCCCATTTAGGTACAAGTAATTATATCTCATTATAATTAGAATCACCCTTGGCATAAGGATTTGTTAAATATATAATATTAATAGAACCAAAGATCAATTCTTAATCTGAGAAATATTCTTCATAGCAGGTTAATTCTAGTTGTGTTGTTGGGTGGTGCGGTGCCCATGCTTTTGAAATAGAGAGCATGAAATATTCCAGAGTCAACGACTACTTTGGTCTTGACATAGGATCATCATCATCATACTATTCTTATTCCTTATAATCACATCACTTCATTGTGGAAAGACCTTTGGATGAATATGGTTTTGATGTGGTGGGAGTGGAAGAAGACACAATCAATTCCTTCAAATGTATTCATAAAATGGAATGAGTCTGGCTTAATGTTTTCTTGATCATCCATTCATCATATTTCTGCACATTATTACTTTTGACATCATTCCATTCTCCTTATTTATTTGGATCAGTATAAGTAAGACATGCTACTTGTGCTGTTGAACTCTTCAATTTTACTTTCCTGGAGTCTACTATATTTTTGTAGGAGTTCCATGAAAACAAATCACTCCTAGATGGGATGCCCTAACATCTAGTGAAATGGATAATAATTCAGAATACTTTCATCTCCTTCTATATTTGGTTTCTTCCTCCTTGTCAACTGAACCAAACTGTTTTCCAGAGCTGAGATGATGTAACCAGAAAAACTTTTCATTCCAGAAAGAATAAAAATTGTTCTTTAATTTGTAAAACTATTTCCACCATTGGTATTTTTGATCATCTTGATGAGGTGGACATTGATACTGGTGATCAAGAGGTGGAGCCCTTCAGTATGATGAATTTCTTGATGTAGAATAAGGTACATGTTCCTGCTTGAGTGTGATTATAGCACCTTATACCTTTCCTATCATCCATCATGGAGTTGATGGAATTACATGTGTTTTAGCTATTGTTTCTATAATAGAGTCTTCTATATATTGAGATATTTATGTAAGGTCTCAAACCCCTCTTGTGTATTTCAAATTGATCAATGGTGTGTGTAGATCATCATGTAGATTTTCCACACAAATTGTAAGAAACTTTTTTTGAGGGAGTGATAGACTTAAGGAATATGTTAATCCTTTCCATCGAGCTATGAAATCTGAAACTCTTTCATTCTCCCATTTTTTACAATTGGTTATATTAAAAACATTCCTCATTGGTAGCATTGAGCTAAATTGATGAAATTTTTTTATAGAAATCTTCCCTTCTAGTAAATGATCGAGATTTTATACTTGTATACAAGACAAAAGATTGTCCTTTTAATGACTGCACAAGACACCTAAGCTTAACTACTTCTTATTGTTGATTAGTTACCATCATGGGATTACAAATAGAAACCAAATTTTCTAAGTGTTTTTCCAGATCCCCCTAACCATTATAAATTGGGAAAGTGGTATTCACAAAAATTGGTGGGGGATAAATTGCATCCAACCATTCAGGGTAAGCTATATTTTCTAGAAGAACTGGTGCACGTCATTCCTCCATATCATCTAATCGAGTCGTTAATTCCTCAATTGTGTTCATACTCATTTGGGGAATATTTAGATGAGCTGGAACGTGTGCATGTATAGCAACTGGATCTTGATCTATGCAACGATAAACAAAACCACTTATTATGGTGTCGATATCTGCCTTGGATAACCCATGGGAATATGCCTATCAGTATATATATGGTCCTACCCTGATTGTGTACATTTTAGAGGGGAGTCATTATCAACATCTTTAGTCACTAAAAATACTCTTTTCTGAGTATTTCCTATAGGATATTCATGTTGATGACCTGCATGGGGAGTACGTCAAGCAGAAATAATGTTTTTATGTAACTCTATATTGAGTTTTTTCGACTCCTTCATTTCCTAATTATTTTGTGAAAATATCTCTTAAAGCGCAATAGGTTGAACTCCTATAGTGGAAATGTTAGATTAATTTTGTCTATTCCCCTTCCCCCTTGTTTGATGCCTTCCAGAGGGGCTGGAGTTGGTTATTTGAAGACATTCCTAGATTCTGGGTAAGCCTCTAATTTCATGTGTGTACACAATTTTAATTTTCCTCGGTGTGTACTGTATTATGTACATGAACATCATCTTCTGATTCCCATGAACTGAACTCATTTTCCAGAGAATCTTCTGCAATGGAGTTAATGATATTTACATACATATAATGCATCGATGGTATTATGTCAGTGTTTTTTGTGAGATATTCTTCCTATTTTTATTCTATGAGACTTCATTCTATTATATGATGAATTCCATGGAACTATTTGGAAGACAGTAACCCTAAGGGAATCCTCAGATTGTTCAGTTGTATGCTTTCTTTGTGGATTCTTTCCTAGTCGGTAGAAAACTGAATTTGGTTGAAGAGGAGATTGTAGATGTGAAAAATCCCCCAACCCTATAGGTTATGGTTGTTCCTACTATTTTAATTCAAATCATTGAACATTGATGAATTAATTTAATGGATGAATTAAATGATACCCCAAACGTTCTAGATGGGTTGATTCATGAATTTCTATAGCTAAAATTCATGCAACTGCCCTTCTGATTTTGCATATTTTGGTTTGGAAATTATCTTGGTGAATCATTCGACAACCACATAAATCACCTATTTTATGAGATCACTGTGATATTTCTGATATTTTCATTCCCTGATGCCTCACATCCTCCAAGCTAGACACCTTCACCAGATTTTCATATTCTTCATGTAAAAGAAACTCAAAAAACTTCTTCTCATTGGGCCTGAATCTAATGAGAACTGGGTGAGGCATGTTCTTGAGCGTACATTTGATTACATACAAAATCTATTGATTGGGGCCGACCATGGGAAATTACACTGCATGAGACCACTTTTGGAGGACTTTGTTAATTCTGGAGTGCATTGAAATGAAATTCTCTAAATACACCCCATCCTCTGATATGAACACTATATGGGGAATTAAAAATTAACTAGTATATCCTCCTAATAGAATTGAGACACACACGGTGAAGAGTTCTCTACTATTTTTCACCCACTGGATGTTAGGAAACTGAGAAAGATTCCATGTAAATTTTCATTACAACCCTTCTATTACCTTTAGATGGTTTTGATATTCATCATTTGTTAATACTTTGGTTTTTAAATAATGGAGAGTCTTTCATAAATTGAGGTAGATATCAGGAATGTAATCTTCTTTAATCAATTCGATAATATTATAATGAGAATTTTCTTATGGCCAGAACATGACTATTATTTCTCCTTTGTCCAATGTTTTTCTCATGTTTAACAAATCATCATTGTCTTTCACAAGAGGTTTCTCCTCATGGTCTGAACAAGAAGGATTCTCTGTATTAGAAGAAAAATGACACAAAGGAGGTTTGGATAATGACTATTCCCTTAATATGTCTTCTGGTTGAGAAATTTTTTCAACTGTAAATTACAAGGCATCAAACATGACTAGCCTTGAGTTTTCATATACCTTGATAGAGGAGGACTTTCTCGTTGATACATTGTAAATTATGAAATTGTCATGACAATAAAAAATACAACCGATTAGTGGACTTTCACAGTGAATTCCTTCATGGGGATAATCACCATAATGGATTAAAACTAGGGATAAATCTTATTTCTCCTTGATCTTAAGGACACACTCAGGGTTTTCGTCGATCTCATCCAGATATAGGCACTCTGGATTGACTGAATTATCATGAATCAAGCCATCATGATGATGTGTCCAATGAGGAGCTTCCAAATTAAAACTACCACTCCCATAATTTCATAGTGAGAGGATATCATCTTGAGAAATAATAGATAATTTTCTGAGGGCTTCAAGAACATCAACATTAAGATGATCCAAATTGTTTCTGGACACTTTATATTCCAATACATCTCGGTGATACGTATTATTTGATGTTTTCTTATACTTATTTGGGTCCACTTACTGGGAAAAGAGTTTATCATGGAAAACTATTTATGCATGCCTTGGAGTGGTTATCTGAACAAACCAATTACCTCTATTTGGAAAGTTTGTATATTCCTGATCTTGTTGTCTATATAATGAGGGGGAGTATTCCCCATGACCCTCATGGACTGGAACCATGGTGTGAATCTTCTCCGGGATGGCATGCTGATGTGTCATCCCATGTGTTGGGATAGAGTTTTGTGTTTGTTAACCAAATACTACTGATGTAGTTGTTAAAATATCTTGGCACACTTCCAGAATATGGGCAGGGATTTCTGACTTCCCATTCACCATTGATATGATGTGTTTGGTGACATCAACAATAGAAATGAGAATATGTGTCTATTCTGTATCTGGAGTATTTGTATGTGCCTACTCATGTCCTCATTTTCGTGTCAATTGATATTGATAGTACTCATGCATTGGGGCAGAGAGTTGGGTGTGTGCAAATTTGTCGTCGGAGCTTTCTAACTGACTTCTTTGGGTGCTTCTAATCGATAATGCTAGCAGGCTTGATGAACATTGGCAGGTGTATGTTCATTATAGAAATTTCTCATCATGTACGGATGATGTAATTTCTTCAATATTGGTACATGAGACTACTAATTGAATTGGTGATTGTAAACAAGTTTCTGTTTCTATTTACTATTAGCCATCACATTAGATTGTAATGATTCTCTAAATATAGACAAAAAGCCTACTGACTGGGTGATAACTTGTAAGAAGGTGTATATGCATGTTTACAGTACTCCCCAGGTTAATCTAGTGGGATCGGTGGGTTGTTACCAAACCAGCCTGATGATTAGAAAAATTCAGATGGATAGGTGTATATTCCCACTAATTTTTTTCCATCAAGTTATGTTGACAGACTTCTTGGTAGGATGCTAAGATGATAACCTGCTCTCTGTTGACTGGGTATTTCCCCTAACAGTTCGTCTTGTGTGCTTAGGTCTGAGAGACTTGGGCCAAACATCCAGAGGCAGCGACCCCATATTGTTGGGGGTACACTACCTGTGTGATTCTGGAAGATATTCCTACTGGGAGTCCTCATGAAGGACTCTTGAATTCTTGAATTGACGCCTTGGGTGGCTTCCTATTCCACCTTCCTATAGTATTTGAGGGATTTATTTTTTCATTCTGTGGATATGGACCAGAAACTGTTGAAGACGGTGGTTGGCATCGTCGTCTTCATGAACATTGGTCATCATTGGACAAATGATCACATATTGTTATTGAACTGGAGGGCCGTCCAAGAAGCCTCCAAAGTCAGTTTTACAACGTACTGGTGATATTCCATTTCCATCACATTAGAGACCCAGCATTGAGGACGCTGGGTTGGTGATTGTGTCCTTCCTATGGACAGAGTTCCATCCTGAGCAGCGGTTGGGAAGTTAAAAGATGTTGTATTAGAGAAATTGATTTTTGGAATGAAGTGAATTTTGAGAAAGAAAACAAGAAAACAACAACCATCTTCATTAAAGAAACATCATTTTATAGGGATATATGTGTGATTTATTCCATTGTATGACCTTCTTTTATCAATTGATAGGGGGCTAACAGGTGGGTAACAATATTAACAAGGTTATGGATTCATATAGAGTTCACCATTTTTGTTTCGTAGTTCCTTGAAATGTGTGATCTAGTTTTATGAGTCAACATTTCCAGGAAGTTTCCATAGATATATTTAGGGCACTAGAAATATCCAATATTACTTTGTCCAAAGCAGACCTACTTTCCAAATGCAGTCATTCGTTATGTTTGACTATACGATACTTAAGAATGTGAATTTTAGATGAGTATGGGAGGTCTGATTCATCACACCCATTTGGGAGAAATTATTATATACTCTAGGACTCTCTTTGTAAATTTAAGATATTTTAATGAATCCTTATTAATTAACGAAGAATAAAATCTATATCCCTAAGAATTTACAATCACCTATTATCATTTGAATTGTTTATAATCATCAGTATGCATTCATGGTTCCTCACTAATGGAAATATCTATATGTATTTGAGGGTTTCCATTAATGGTGTCCTCTAATATACTACATATATATTCTTTTAATCATCTTTATGATGATACTAGTTTTTGAGCCACTCATTGGGGCACTTTGGAATTTATTTTCATCTTGGGAGATGATGTTTTGGTTTGATTTTGGGATCATTCCCATAAAAGGGGATACCTACATATCCATGTAAATGGAATCATAACCATCGTAGTTTGGTGCCATTGAATGAGACACATCATACCATTTATGTTCATGTGATAACAACCTAGCCGTAATGTTTAATTTCATATGGTATGAACGTCTAAGCAGATGGTTCTGAGTCAAAACATAGTGTGGGACTTATACTGAATCATCCCAATGAACATATAAAAGAATATGATTTTCCATGTAGGATCAGACCATGTTGGTAATATGGACCAAGGAGAACAGGGTTGATTTAGGGTATTGGTTTTGAACCTCAAGGATGCTTCCTACGTATCCCATTTAGATAGGAATGAATATCCCACTTTATTTTATTTGTCACATAGAATAGTATGGTCTTTTGAGATGGTTGATTTTGGGATTACATCCTAAAAAGGATTCCTTGATGATCTGGGGGTTAATTTGGGGCCTATTCATTAGGAGGATTACCAGATTAAGAGAATTATGGTTGAATTCTTGAGGAGGATATCTAATGAGCTTGGTCCCTCAAAAGGCTTCATACGTATCCAGGTTTGAACATGAATCAAGGATCTTGTAGTTCATTCAATTGTGAAATTTTTTTGATCATGATAGATCTCTAAGCCCTTTTGAGTCATGGTCAGTTTCATAAAAAATATAATGTAAAATATTAAACAAAATCATCCACACTTTTCCTCTTCTACTGATGGAAGGGGGTTCACCTATGGAGGTGGGAGCGTAAGAGGTTGGAGTATACTCGAGAAGAGGGTGAGGCGAAGAGACTTCACTTTATTATATTTACATTGGACAAGGGTCCAATTTATGGAGGAAGTGATTAAAGTTAATGTCTTAAAACAAGATGGATTACCATAGTGACCAAGTAGAATTGGAGAGGGAAAGGGTAACAAGAGTCCTTGTGCCTATCTCCCCTTTAGTCATTGGCTCCGAAGAAGAGAAGAGGTGCAATGATGCCACCTACTGCAAGAAAATCTAGGGGTATACACCATGATGGTTTCCATAAAATTGATCCCAGTAGGGGAAGGGAGACTTCTCATTTATTATTAAAAGAGAATTAGGTATGAATTGCATCTTCTCCTACTAAAGACTTGAGGTTATGAGTCATCTTTTTGAGAAGGGAGAGCCTCGGACCCAACCCTCCTCCAAACTGGGAACTTCCCAACACTATTTCTGGGAGAAAGGTCTATGTGAATGTGTATATACAAACACTAATATACTCTATGAATCCTATCCCAATTATGAAACAAATATGGGAATCCTATGACTAGGTAAATACAAAACAAATAAGAGACAAGATGATGTGCCTTTCAAAATGGTTTGAAAAGTCAGGAGGTTTTGGTAGATGTCTCAACAAAATCCCTTTCAAGCAAGGGAGCCAATGATGAAGAAACCTTGCCATTAATAGCATCAAAGAATGATTGATGTCTTATAGACTGAAGAGAGTAAGTGAATCAGAGAGGGGAGTTGAAAAATGTAAGGGCACAAAAGAATATGGACACAGGTGGACTTGGGCTACTTGATGCTCACATAAGCACCAAACAACCTATTAGTTAATACTTGTGAGAGACCTTGCACTAGCATTGAAGATTATTCAAAGGTGTTCGCGGAAGTGGGGTGCTCAAGTTCCTAGGAGAAGAATGGGCGACCCACAAGTATTTTTGACTTTGGGTGGTTGGGCACTTTAGGTACATAGGTGTTCTGGTTTTCAAACACTAAAAGGAATTATGTCAAATGACCCTACCTTAATTCCTCTTCTGATGGTGATGAAGTATTTCCTTGAATTTTTTGGAAGACTGGTTCAAAGTACTAGGGTGACCAAAGCAGCAATTGAGCTTTAGGGAAATTTGTCCATACAAATGGGGGCCCCAAGGGTCCATTTATAGGAAAATAGTAGACCCTGGGTGAAAGGAGTTTAGGCATGCAAGTGGGCTCTGCGACATATGGGGGCGCGCAAGTAGGCTATGCGACCTCTTAGAGGCACACAATTAGGTTGTGCGCCGATAGATTTTGTCGAGACAACGACAACCAAAAACTTGTTCATTTTAAAATCATTACTTTTTGTTATGTGTTTTACCCATTTAAATTTCTAATGGATTCATGTTTCTATATTTTTGGACTCTGGTGGAATGGGATGTCAACAGATGTGTTCCAGGTCCCATCATAGTTCTTCTAATCCTTCAAAATAACTATCCAATATGTTAGTGGCTCTTCAAAATTCTATTGCTATAATAATGGATGTTGGATATCGTTGTAATTTCATGTCTTCAATGATAAGTCTGATGTTCTTATTTTGATTGAATATTAATGAATAACCTATCTCGAAAGTCATAAATCCCTACATTATTGGAATTACTAATGTCACTCACATTAGTCCAAAAAAATCATCAACTGTTCCACCCTCTTGGATTCTAGAAACCCTTAACACCTTTTATTAGAACATATTTTATAAGTGTCATTTCAGTACTATGTAGGTACATAAAAATGGGTATATATTGAAATTTATTCCCACATATATTTATGAGAATCATCATGAAACTGATTCATACAACCTTTTTTACCTTTTGACAATGTGGAAATATGCCACTTGTAGAGGTTTTGGTGGTTACCAAACATGGACCTTCAATCAAGGGGAGTTTTTAATGGATTATTGTTGGCCCTTCATGGTACATTATATTGCCTCTAGATTTTCAGTGGAGGTGAACAAATTCGTATGTATGAGACTATCTAGATCTAATAGTCCATTATATAATATAACAAGGGTTTTATGGATTACATGGACATTTTCTGGATTCTAGATAAAAACGTATTCCACCTGATGCATGGAGAGGTGGGTATCAGTCTCTGGGATATCAAGAAAATTTGTGACGCATAAATATTTGGTGATATATTATATAATCCCACACCCAGTCAACGAATGTGGGATAACATATAGAGGACCCCACCACATTCCTATGAATTAATTTGGATGCCTGAAAAGGCCCTTGAAAATTTCACTCTTCATTGGGAAGATATTATGTTCGAGAAATGGGCATGCAAATTCATCATGAATTTCTATTTTGATCCAAAATCTAGGAAGCCAAATGATTTACCCCATCAAGTCATCCTTTAGTGCGGAGGGATCATATTAAACCATAGTGGAAGATGTTTTATTCACTAACATTGCGTAGAAGGTTATTTCTGATGTTGAGTAGGCCTTTTAGTTTGATGGATTTTATTTTATGTACCTAGGAGAAAACCTGCATTTGATGAAGTAATATGGAATATTCTACGTCCCCAATTTTATGACATAAAAATCTATGGAATGAGGGAAGACCATTAAATTATTCATTCATGTGTTGGATAAATTATAGCTCTTTATGTTACAAAATTATAGGGGAAGAGCCCCACACAGAATATTTTTCCTATTTTATGAGATCAGGGGATGGAAGGGGATCATCTGGGACGATACATGTTCTTAAGTATTCATAAATCACTAACATCTATTTCAAACCATTTTTAGTGCATCATCAGGTGAGAAGCATCACACTAATTGAATTGGATAATATGGACTTCTTGAGCCACCATGATTTCTTCTATATCAAACCCTACTGAATAGTTCCCATTGGAAGAATATTTTTCCACGGTGGGGTGTAGCATTTTTGGAGTAGGCGTAAATATTTTCCATTGTGTGAGGGTATTCTCTCATCCTAAATTGATGGGAGCCTTCTATGAGAATCGTATGAACCTTGACAATTAAAATATTATATTTGGTAGGATTATATGTTATTTCCTCCCCTTATTCACATCTGATCCATGAATCATCAAACGGTGTCTTACCAGTTCTAGTAGATGATCAGGAGACATCAATCTAGAATGTGCATCCTTCTTTTGTTTCTGATATAGTTTCCAATCTATTTTTTTATTTGTATTCACTCGTATAGAAATGAGAAATCATCTACATAAAAATGCGGGGATAAACTGTTTCTATCAACTTATGGAGGCAATATAATGCCCAAATAAAAGATTGTTTCATGTGGAAAATGCCCCTGATAGTACCCCTTATGAATGTGAAACATTTACTATAAGTTACATTTATGATAGAAGTATCTAATTTTATGGTTATATTTATTTCAATTCCTATGAGGGAATTTGTTCCTTCACTATTATTTCCCACTTCATTTTTTGTAATGGATGAACATGAGGATAAATAATTTGGATACTATGCATAGGGGATTTCTACACCATGATGTGATAAATTTAGATAGATTATCTCATTTTACAGCTCCAAAAGGAGTCACATTCAATGATCATCCAACTAACCTCGAGGAATACCTTCAAGACCTTGACATAGTGATGGAAACAGGTACTGTGTTGGATAAAATATATTCATTTGGTTCATAAAATGGGGGTTAGGGGAATATTGGTATTTTCCCTAGTTGAATAGGGTTATCTCTTCATTAGGGGAGTCATAGTTATATTTATTCAACCATATCAAAATTTCTAGGGTGCTGTTGAAACATTACAAATGTCTTTTCTATTTTTTATATGGAAAATAGATGTAGAAGGTCATCCACTCCAACCATCTTTAGTATACAATACCAATGCTACAGACATTCAACATAGATTCAGTGGCGACCTTAATCTTGATGAAGAGGGTTATGTAGGTCAAATTTCTTTGATGAGGTTTGAGATTACTATTCCTAGAGAAATTCCCTTCGCATTATCACCTTCTCCGGATGCCTCCTTATCGACCTTGGCATTAATATCTTATAGATATTATTCCATACATGGTAATGGAAAAATGGAATCACTTTGAACTATCATAGAATTATCTTCTAGAATCGTCTAGTAATTAATACACATTACACTTTCCCTATCATATACCACATTAGTAATACATTTTGGTATGTCAAAATTTTTATGTTATATATGATCAATCCTAAAGGAACATTCATATCATCTTAAAAATATGGGTGAGTGTTTTGTTTCTTCGGCATGAATTATTTCTACTGGACTAGCCATCAAGGTAGTCAATTTTGGTGAAATTTTGGCTCAGTTAGACCACACACCAATAGCTAGTATTCTAGTGTTCATTCAATTTGACCCGGCATAGAAAAACCCAATTATGGGGAGCATGATATTAATAGCTACTTGAATATTGATTTTTCATTGAAAGAGGATAATTTTGGATATCATGATTACTTCTTCATAAATTGGACACATGGTTCTCTTGTTTTCATGTATTCTAACATATTCTTCTTCTATTGTAGCACTCAAAGGTGGAGAGAAAAGTATTGTAAAGACCCCGAATTTCCATATAATTGTTTTAATAAAATGGGAATTTTACAAGTCCACAAAAATTAATGGCGTGTGATTCTAAGGCCTGGTGTTCCCAGATTGAATTTTAGGACATTCCATCGGGTACATTCAGTAAACATACAAGTGGTTTTTTATAACTTTTGAAACGGTGCTCAGAATTGAAATATGAGAACTCCATTAAACTTGCAATGCCAGTAGTCTCTTAATAAGACCTTAACCTCAACCACAGCAGTTCAAGGGTGGATGTTAGTTTTTCACTTATTCTTGAATGAATAAAATAAAATAAAACGGTGTAAAATTTTATTTTTATTTTTATTTTGATAATTTCATGTTGATGTTTCATAGGTGGTGTGCACTGGAAGTAAAGCTCCCATGTGCGGTTATGGTGGTGGGGACCAACTGAACTAACCTCCTATGAGAGGTTATGGTGGTGGGGACCACACGAGGCTAAAAGCCATTGAACTCCCTCTCATGTGTGGGGAAGCCTCTGAAACATCCCCCACATTAATGTTTCCACCCCCTTCAATTTATTACGCCAACAGAATTAATTAATTAATTGAATTTGAAATTTTTCCAAAAATTAAATTGGGGATACACATCTGTTTGGAAACTTTTCTTTTGGTGAAATTGGGAGAGAAGAACTTGGAGAAACATTATCCTCTCCAACGAAGAACACCTCCCAATGAAGAACAACAACCAGAGATCGATGAACGTGGACACCGAACCAAAGCCAGATCAGAAGCACCTTGCGTAGGCAACCATCGTGGGATGTCTTCAATGGAAACGAACTTTTTTCCACCTATTCTCAATGATTTGTATCCTTCCTCGTTCCCTCCATCTACGAATCTCTATGGTTGGGGTTTAAATTATATATGATTATATTCCCATATTCCTCCCTTCTAAAAAGAAGAATGCGGATCAAATCACTGTCATGTTGATCCGCATATGTTTTCTTTTTCATGATGGAAATAATTATTGGGGGATGTTTTAGGGTGGATGTTTGAATTTGTTCGCTTCCCAATCATGATAATTCATCATGATTCAAAAATGACATTATAGCTACTTGCTACCTCTTTAAAGTGGAGAATTTGGGCCAAACAAACATGGTATGTCATCTCTGTAATTGTTGTGATTAATTGTGGTGTTCTACGCAATGGAGGAGGATAGCGACCAACCATAGTGGGGCTTGAGAACGCTGGCTGGAAACCCCGCTGGCCGCGATGAAGGCAATGACGCAACTGCGCCGCCCCTCGGTTGTCACTGCCCGTGACCTCCGAGCCCCGTGGCGCACCGCCACCCCACGACCTCCAACGCCCTGTGCCCCCCCCCCTCGTGGCATGTGCTTCCCCTTGGCCTCCGCGCCCTGTGGCATCACGCCACCTTTATGCCCCCATGCTCCCCCTTCCCTACAGCCTCACACCGACATCGCGGCCCCCCGAGTCCTTGTGCCACCCTCACGGCCCCCCGTGGCCTCGCACATCACTCTCAGCCCTCATGAACGCATTCTGTCCTTGCAGCCTCGTAGCCTTCATTCCACCGATTCATGTCCCCCCACATACTCACGCCACCCCCGCGGCCTCTAAGACTTCATGTCTCCCTCGCGGCCTCTGTGCCACCTCTTCACAGCCATGTGGCCTCACCGCCCCCATAGTCCTCTGCGGCCCTGCTAACTCACGACCCTCCGTGGCCTGCCAAACCGCTCAGCGGGACAGGCCGACTAGCATGTCGGGCTAGACCCAGCGGGCCGGGCTATCGAGCTATCCGAGATGAGTCGACTCGAACTTGGTCGAACCAAGATGGTTCGGGCCGAGTGGGTCCGACCAGGTCTTACATGACACTGAATAGTTTCTACTCTATACTATCTTTTGTCCATAACACTAGCTCCTGTTGTCTTTTTGACAAACAATCTACGGCGACAGAAACCATTGAGCAAGATGTACCTTTGGTATACCCCACTTAATATATTGATAATGTTGGGGAACATTCGGGTTGGATCAAGCATGAATCCAACCGGGCCCTCATGACTAAAAGGCGAATAACATACAGGTCGGGCATCTGATTGAGGCATCATATATTCCATTGAACCCCTATGATGTGGCTATCTTTTCAGATACTTTTTTTGTGGGACTTCATGGCAGTTGGAGTATCGACAAGTGGCTTGTGGAGAAGACCCTCCCAAAGACGATCATGCTTAATGCGGAAACCCAGTATCTCACTGTGACTAGAGGAAGAGATCCTTCCTACATTTGGGAATGAGGTTCCCACATGGAACCACTTTATGATTACATGCGAGAATGCCTGAGTGATCCTATGTAGGTAAAAACCTACTGATCCTGTGTGGGTCATCACCTAGCAATCATGTGTCGGTCAGCACATAGCGATCCGGTGTGGGTCAGCACCGAGCGATCCTGTGTGGGTTATCACTGTGCGATCCAATGTGGGTTAGCACCTAGAGATCCTATGTGGGTATATATGATGATTAGCAGTCCTTCATGGGTCTGCCTCCTTATAGATTAAGATGATTCAATAGTTACAAATAATCACATATAAGATTATACCAAATTTTTTACCTAGTGTGAGCTGAGTCTGTACCTTTGTGGTACTGTCCTTCGCGGTAATACCTTGGTGGTATTATACTGTTTGGTGTAACTATGTAGTACTTTACTTCATGTAATTTCTTCCTCTGTGGATAGTTGATCATGGGGATTTGGAGTTGGACTCTGTTTTTTCATCATGATTGAGATGGTTTTACTTGATATTTTAGTTATATGTATGGACATATACCTAAGTATGGTTGATAGTTGTTCTCATGCTTGGTGGTTTATCCTGTGTGAATATTTTGACACCATGATGGTCTTGGGGTCCCTATTGAGTGTCTTTATACTCACCCCTTCATGGGTTATGCCCTCACCTCGTGATGTTTGGTGCAGATGACGGACATCGCTGACTGGGGACGAGAGTATCAGGACTGGAGGTAGCACGGAGGTGGATGTTAAATATGTCGAACCATAGAGACGGTCATTCTTGAGATGTACCTACCCTTCAGGTTGGATTCACGGTGGAAAATCCTAGAACTTCTTCTCACCTATCAGTTTATTTGTACTTTCAGTTTTTTGGACATTCCAGTTAGGCTTTTATTGTGGCCCCTTTAACTTACTGTACTCACTCTGTTTACTCTTCAGTTTAATTGAGTTTGTATCGTACTCTGTGATTGGTTGTGTGTGTTACAAGTTATAAAAGCAATTCCATCTATGTTTTAGGGAATACGCCTTCGGTTCTAGTCGCCAGCCCCTGGCCTATGGAAGGCGAGTATGGGGTAGTCATGACACGGGCCCCGTGGGACAGGTCGTGAAAAATTGGGGTCAGTGGGAGGTTCTACGATAGACCATAAGACAATGATCTTTAAAAAGGAAATAGTGTTAAGTGTAGTGACTGTGTTTATTAGTTTAGGGAATCCAGTGTAGGTGCAGCAGACGACCTATCCATACACCCGAACCCTAACTTCTGATTTCCGACTCAGTGCATTAAAACATTGATTTCATGTGTGTTTTCAAGAGTTTTCATTGTGATCTCTTGAGTCAGATAACAAGGTATAAATTATTGACTGTGGTGCACCTAATTCATTTTAGGATGCCTACACGCAGATATCCAGCTACGGTTTTGAGAGTTGTATGCACTGATATCCCATCAACCGATGAGACGTCGATACAGGGCCCTCTTCCTGTAGAGACACCAGTGGAGGCACCAACGGTACCATTACCCATTTGTCCATCGATGACACATGCCCCAGGAGTAGATGGTGCATGCCACTTTAGCACGTTGCATGAGTTCCAGCACTAAAAGCCACCCAGTTTTAGAGGATAGATGGACCCACAGGTAGCTGAGGACTGGTTGGACGTCGTAGTAAGAGTTTTCCGACTAGTAGAGACCCCTGCTGATCTCATGGTGATCCTTGCCGCCAGTCTTCTATAGGATATAACATGCAGATGGTGGATCTTGATGCTCTAAGTTCACGATAAGGTGACACTTCTCTGGGGCAGACTTTGAGAGGCTGTTTCGGGTAGAGTATGTTCCAGAAACTCTTCCCACATAGCGCATACAGGAGCTCCTTCATCTGTAGTAGGAAAACATGATTGTGACTATGTACTCGGTGAGGATCACTAACCTCTCACGTTACTCCACTGATATAGTACAAGACCCATTATTTAGGGCCCAGACCTATGATTAGGGACTCAGGAGGGAGATCAGGGATTTGATGGTCTCACTCAGCCTCTCGATGTAGACAGAGGTGTTAGAGTGAGCCTTAATAGTGGAGACTTTCCTCGCTGACTAGTCACCAGTAACGAGACACACCATGAGTCATCATGCAACGAAGTATTCTACAACTGGTAGCAGATAAATGTCACAGAGGATCAAAAGGACCAGACCTACATGTGGTCGACCGTAGGATTCAGATTCAGTTGTGCGTGGAACATGAGGCAGATCCAGTCATACCAAGAGTGGGCAATGGTACACATGTGGCGGGTAGGGTTACATTGCTCATGGTTGTCTGAACCGCTATACGGATGATCAAAAGATGATCGAAGGACCACCTAGGAAGAGATGGAAGTTTGACCATGGTGTTCCCCAGGGAGTTGGCGGATGTGGAAGAGGAATAGGTCATGTAGCTGGCGGTGGGAGATGATTTGATATGTTACTGCCACCACCAATAAGAGTTCCAACCCGACCATAGACTGCAGTTGGATAGGGGTGAGATCATCTCTAGGTAGCTGAAGCCTATGATGACGGTGCTCCAGAGATGAAACGAGATATGATCTGTGTCTACTCCACCTTTGTTGCAGTACTTATAGACACAAGTTCGTGTCATTATTTTATTTTCCCTACCATCATTCAGATATCAGATATTTCCATGGAGCCATTGGCTTGATCCTTACATCTATAAACTCTAAAGGTACCAGATTCATCGATTATGCACTTGTGCTAGCAGTGCGAGCTTACTCTAGGAGACGAGAGCTTCGGCTGGGATATCCTAGTATTAGTGTTGAGGCCTTAAGACATCATCTTGGGAATGGACTGTTTATCTATAGTCCATGATCATATTGACTGTATTAGGCGAAAAGTGTGGTCTGTCCTCATAGATTGGACTAGGATTTTCTTCACCGGTGAGAAGGGAGCCTTTGCAGCACAAGATTGACTTACCCGTAGGAGGGTGAAACCGATCACTCCTCAGTTGGCTAGCCTTACCCTCGGAGCATTTGATGTGGAGAGTCCGAGCTATCATATAGTGGTGGACCATTATGCAGATGTCTTCTCTGATGATGTTCTGGGTCTACATCCTTGCAGAGAGGTGGACTATTACATTGACTTGTACCCATGATGACACTGATACCTACACTAGCATATTGGATGGCTACCGCAGAGCATCGTGAGCTGCGAGTACAACTAGAGGACTTGCAGGAGAATGGATTCATTCTTTCCAGTGTTTCACCTTGGGTGGACCAGATTTTATTCTTCATGAAGGCAGATGGAAGCTTGAGAGTTTTTTTCAATTATCGGTGGATGAACCTGGTGACCATGAAAAACAAGTACCCACTCCCAAGGATTGACGACCACATTGATCAGATGAAGGGAGCATGGTAGTTTTAAAGATTGACCTTAGATCAGGCTATCACCAGCTCATAGTACGCGATGAGTATGTGCTGAAGACGACCATCGGATTTCGGTATGGCCAATATGATTTCATGGTTATGCCATTCGGTGTGACCAACACTCTAGTAGTGTTCATGGGAATCATGAATAGGATCTTTCAAAAATACCTTGATCGCTTTGTATTAGTCTTCACTGATGACATTCTGATCAACTTGGCTACTAATAAAGAGCATGCCTATCATTCGTGGGTAGCACTAGACACACTCTGAGAGCACTATCATTAAAGAAAGATCTTGAAGTGCTAGTTCTGAATCCGAGAGGTTCATATTTGGGACATTTCACATCGTTGGTTGGAGTCATAGTGGATCTAGCGAAGATTGAGGTGTTAGTTACTTGGGAGCCACCAATTAGTGTGACAGAGGTGCGGAGTTTCCTAGGTTTGGATGGTCACTACAATAGATTTGAGCCATATTACTCCCAAGTTACAGCACCACTTTCACCATGACGAAGAAGGGGAAACCCTTCCTGTAGTCGGAGAGATGCCAGTAGAGTTTTCAGAATCTGAGGTTGAGGCTGAATAATTCACCCATCGCGAGGCTATCTGAGGAGGGCATATGGTATGTAGTCTTCTGTGATGCATCAGGAACTAAGCTCGGATGTGTCATGATGCAGGAGCGAGTGGTGATTGCTTATGGTTATCGATAACAGAGGCAGCATGAGCAGAACTATTCAACCCATGACCTAGAGTTTGCATCAGTGTTCATCGCCTTGAAGATGTGGTGAAATTACTTGATGGGCGATCATTTTATATTCCACTCGGATCACAAGGGTCTCAGGTATATCGTCTCTCAGAAAGAACTTGAATTGGAGACCGTGACATTGTCTTGAGATCCTCTATGACTATGACTTCAAGATAGTCTATAATCCTAAGAAGGGGAACCTTGTAGAAGATGCACTCAGCAGGAGGTCTGGTATACAACTTTTAAGCGAGGAAACAGAGCAGCTGGCCACTTTGCAGATATCCTTTTTGGAATGTGGAGGAGAATCTTTTCTTCTATCTCTTACAGTTACTCCACCACTTCTTTTGCAAGTCAGTGATGCAAATTGTGGGGACGCTGACTGCAAGGCTCAACATGGTAAGATATCCACAGGGTATGCACCTAATTGGTTTTCTGATGTTGGGGAGCATGTCATCCTATTCAAAGGACATACCATATGTACCAGTGACACTTCAGAACGAAGTGTTGGGAGAGTTCCACACATCCCCTCTGGAGGTACATCTAGGAGTGACGAAGATGTATCGGGATCTCCAATGACAGCACTAGTGGCTGGGAATGAAAAAAGAAATTACAGAGTTTGTCTCTTGTTTCCACACTTGTCATTAAGTGAAGATTGATCATCACATACCACCATTCATTGTTCATCCTTTATAGGTCCTAGAGTTGAAGTGGGATGAGATATCCATGGACTTCATGACGGGACTTCCACGTATATCAAGAGTTCATGACTTTATTTGGGTGATTTTTGACCGACTCACAATGTAGGCCATCTTTCTACCAATCAGAGATCAGGGTTCAGTAAAGATCTTGGGATGCCTCTATATGCCGAAGATTTATTCGGTTACATGGAGTACCCATGACAATTTTCTCGGATCGTGATGCACGTTTCACATCCCATCTTTGGAAACGGTTGTATGAGGCTTTCAGGACGCAGATTCATTTGAGAACCACCATGCATCCTCAGATGGATGGCCAGATTAAGTGGAACCATTCAGACCCTCGAGGACATGCTACATGCTTGCGTCCTCGACCTCAGTCATAGCTGGAATATCACTTTATGTTGGTGTAGTTTTCTTACAACAACGGTTATCACTCCACCAGTGGGATGACAACCTTCTAGGCATTGTAAGGGTGACCTTTCAGGTCATCTTTATGGTGGATTGACTTAGGGGAGTCAAATATTGTGGGACCAGAGATGGTATGGGCTACCATAGATAAGGTTCATATCATCTAGGAGTGGTTTTAGACTGCATAGAGCAGGAAGAATTTATATCCCGACTGGATATGGAGACCTATGGAGGTTGAACATGACGACCATTCTTTCTACGGGTCTCACCTTGATGTGGTTTTTGGAGATTTGGCCTAGGTAGAAATTTATCTTAGATGTTCGTTAGAAAAATTCAGGTCCTCAGCAGAGTTGGCGAGGTGGATTACTGTATAGATCTTCCACCTCAGTTGAATCGGTTGCACGACCTCTTCCATGTATCCCAGCTGAGAAGATACGTGCACTAACCTTCTCACATCATTGTCCATGACATGAAAGATGTAAACAATGGGGAAACTTTTAAATAGTTTCTTGTAGATATTGAGGATCGATATATGAGGGTCCTTTGTGGTTGGTCGATACCTCGTGTGCGCTTTCATTGGCAGCACATGAACCTCCAAAAGAGCACATCGGAGCGAGATGCACTAATTCTTGCTCAGTATCCCCACTTGTTCCCTTAGTTGGAGTTGTGGATTATGGGAATAAAAATACCTGAGGTGGTGAGAATGTAATGACCTGGTATTTCCATGTAATTTTTTTTAATTAAATCGGAATTTTATTAGTCCGTGAAAATTGATGGCACGTGATTCTACGGCCCGGTTTGCCCGAAATTAATTTTTCAACTTTTCTTCGGGTATGCTTAGAAAATGAACAAGTGTGGTTTTATAACTTTTAATCCGTTTCTTGGAAGCAAAATCTAAGGAAACTGTTGAACTCACAACACCGGTATTCGTATAAGGATACCTTCACCTCAACCACAGTAGGTCCATGGTTGAAGTTAGTTTTTCACTTATTTGTGAACGAATAAAATAAAGTAAAATGGTGTAACATTTTTTTTAATTTTTTTAATCTTTCATGTGGATGTTTAATAGGTGGGGACCACCCAAACTAAACCTACCATGAGAGGTTATGGAGGTGGGGACCACATGAACTAACCTCCAATGAGAGGTTATGGTGGTGGGGACCACCTGAGGCTAAAACCCCTTGAACTCCCACTTATGTGTGGGGAAGCCTCTTAAACACCACCCACGTTAATGGTGTCCACCCCTTTAAATTATAACGCTAAAAAAATTAATTAATTAATTCTATTTGTAATTGTTCGAATAATTTAATTAGGGAAACACAACAATTTGGATACTTTTCTCTTTGGGGGAATTGAGAGAGAATCACTTGGAGAAACTTTACCCTCTCCAATTAAGAACACTTCCCAACAATGAATGACCACTGTATATCAAAGAATGAAGAAACAGAACCCGAGCCTCATCGAAAGCACCTTGTGTTGGAAACCAATGTGGCACATCTTTGATGACAAAGAACCGACGTTCGTTATTCCCCAATGAATCATCTCCTTCCTTGCGACCTCCATCGACAAATCTCTGTGGTAGGGGTTTAAATTTTGTATGATTATATTCCCATGTTCTACCCTTCTAAAACAATGAACACAGATCAACTCACTATCAAGTTAATCCATATATGTTTTCTTTTGTGGTTTGGGAATAATTGTTTTGGGAATTTGTAGGGTGGATGTTTGAAATTGTCCCCTTCTCATTCTTTAACATTCTTCATGAATCAAGGAAGAAATTATAGCCACTATCTACTGCTTTAATGCAGAGTGTGTGGGTCAAAAAAACATGGCATGTCCTCTCTGCAATTCTTGTGATGATTTGTTGTGTTTTTTATGATAGTGGAGGATGGAGACCGACCACAGTGGGGCATAAGAATGGTAGTTGAAACCACTATCGGCTGTGATGAGGGAAACATCGCAACGACGCCGCCCAATGGCCCCCACTACCCCATGCCCACTGCCTCCCATGGACTCTGCACCCTATGGTGAACTACTTCCCACGACCTCCGCACCCCATTGCACATCGCTGCCCTGCGGCCTCCGCACCCTGTTGCGCACAGCTGCCCCATGACCTCTGCCGCCCTGCGACATCTGTTCCCCAAGGCACTCCGCTGCCCGCGGCCTCGCACCGTCCTCAAGGCCCCCATAGCATTGCACCACCCTCGTGGCCCCCCATGACTTCATGATTCCCTCATATCCCACATGGACCTACACCACCCTTGTGCCCCCCTGTGGCTTCGCGCTTCCCTCAGGTCCCCCAGAGCCTCGTGTCGCCGTCGTGGCCTCTGCACCGCCGCTTCGCTGTCCTTGCAGCCCTGCCACCATCATGACCCTCCACATCCCCCGCAGACACGGCACATCGTGGCCCTCCATCGCCTGCCAAACTACCCAGCGGGCCAGGCCAAACCCAACCGATTAGGCCAGATCGGTTCGACCGGGTCAGACCGGACCCAGACTAGTTTTGACCCTATACTCACTTTTTTCCATAACATTGGCACCAAGCTTCTATTTGACAAACCATATGTTGTGGATGAAACCTTATAGAGAGACAATATTTTGGATATACCTCACAAATGATTTGGGTAAAGTTGGGTAATGGTCGGGTTTGATCGTGCATGAATCCAACAGGTCCCTCCGGACTAAAAGGCTAATAACTTACAGACTGGACGTCTGATTGATGCACAGTTTATTGCGTTGAGACCCCTATGACATGGAGGTACTTTGAGATTATTATGAATGGTACTTTGGGGAAGTGGGATTGTGTACCAGTGGCATGTGGTGTGGACCCTCCCGAAGATGAGAAAACATAGCATGGAAACCTAGTAGCTGCCTGTTACTTGAGGAAGTGATGCTTTTTGGGTCTATGAGTCAGGTACCCCCATGGAACCACTCTAGGATTCCATGCGGGACTACCCAAGAGATCCTGTTTAGGTCAACACCTAGAGATCTTGTGTGGGTCAGCACCTAGCGATCTTGAGCGGGTCAACACCTAGCGATCCTGTATGGGTCAGCACCGACCAATCCTATCTGGGTTAGCATTGAGCACCTCTATGTGGGTCAACACCAAGAGATCCTATGTGTGTACGATTATGATTAGAAATTATTCGTGGGTCTCCCTCTAAAAAGAATATGATTTTTTTAGTAGTTACAACTAATCATCTCTACTACTGAACCTAATATTTTCCTGGTGTGAGCTCAGTCTATACCTGTGTGGTACTTTCCTTCGTGGTAATACCATGGTGGTATTCCTATGTATGGAGTACCGATTTGGTACTTTACATTGTGGTATTTCTTCTTTTGGGGAATAGTTTAGCTTGGCGAAATGGTGTTGGACTCTGTGTTTTCCTCATGATTGAAATATGTTTACATGATAGCTTAGGTATATTAATGGGAATATACCAAAGTAGGGTTGATAGTTGTTCTCATGCTTTGTGGTTTATCCTTTGTGGATTATGTGAGACCTATAGGGTCCCAGGGTCCTTAATGAGTATCGTTATACTCACACCTGCATGGGCTATTTCAGCACCACATTGTGTTTGGTGCATACGACGAACAATTTTGAAAGAGGATGAGAGTACTTGGAGTAGAGGTAGTTTAGACGTAGATGTTAGTCGAGTCAAACCGTAGAGACAACCATTCATGAGTTGTTCCTTCACTTTATGTAGGATTCGTGGTGGATGACCCAAGAGCTGATTTTCACCTATCAGTTTACTTGTACTTTTAGTTTGTTGTACATTCCAATTAGGCTTGTATTCTTGCCCCTTTTAATTACTATACTCATTCTATTTACTCTTTAGTTTACATGTGTTTGTATCTAGTTGTGTGCTTGGTTGTGTGTGTTACAAGCTATAAAGGAAACATCTTCCAAGTTTTAGGGAATACACCATCGGTGC
This sequence comes from Viscum album, assembly GCA_963277665.1. Taxonomy (NCBI): domain Eukaryota; kingdom Viridiplantae; phylum Streptophyta; class Magnoliopsida; order Santalales; family Viscaceae; genus Viscum; species Viscum album. The sequence continues at coordinate 1,347,003,520 of OY728153.1, read as the reverse complement.
TAGTTAACCATCCCCCAGTCTATGGAAGGCGGGCCTAGGGTAATCATGAAACGGGCCTCAGGGGATGGTTCGTGACATGTATGACTTTAGAGAATGAACATATAGTGCCACAAAGTCTCTCATCACAAGAGCGTGTTGCATCATCAATATAGTATGGGCTTGTGGAATCAATCATTTTCGATGAGGAAATTATGAAAAGTTCATTACCAACTTTAATCATATTGGTTTGTTACCTGATGAAAAAATACCACATATCATATGATTAATAAAGCCTTATGTGTCCTGTTTTAGTTTTTTCACCCAAGATATTGGGTATTCTTCCCTCTTATTCCTTGGGGATTCTTCTTACTGACTGAACCAATGTAGAAGACAACTCTATACCCACTACATCATAGACCATGAGCATGAATCCCTTATTATTTTACTTAGCCCATGAATATATACCTGTTAATATAATTGGATTGAGTCATGTTTTGGCATCTATGTCACATTATCATCTAATTCGATGAAATGCTTGGGATGACATTTAGCCCTTAATAATGGAGGCCCCATTGGAAGGGTTGAAGGACCATATTGCTATTCCTTAGTTCATGTTCATGACACTTGATTATTTGGAATTTGATTATACCTCTCCTAATGTTGTGGTGAAGAATTTGATATCATTGAATGATTAAAGTATGTCACCAGAAATATGGGTAGCAGTATCTGATGCTTCCTCTTCAATAAAATTTTTTAGTAGAATGCCATAAATGATGCTTCCTATTATGTTGTGGAGGAGATAGTTCACCAATACAATGTTACTATTAAAATGGATAAAATACTATATTTAAAGTATAAACTTATAAAAAATCCAGAAGATATATCTCAATTATATCATGCAATTCAGATATCAGAGTGAACAATACTAGAGATATAGGGGATCCTTGAAATAGTAGAGCCGACCAAGACTGGAAGTGTTTTTTGGGAGGAGGAATTGAAGTGGATTGTGGAGGTGGAAACTCATATATTAATCAATTTCAAATATCCACTTATTTTCTAGAGAAAAAGTCTATAGAGCATGAGGATTCCTTTAATAGCATGTTGTGATGGGCTTATAATTTCATGAATTTTTTATTTCATGATTATTCACATGATAGACTCTAATATGTAGAGATTTCAACCTCTATATTCTATCAGTGAACTAATAATATGAACATAATATGTCTAAAGTTACCCATGCATATCATAAATGAATATTTCCTCATTTTATATAATAATTAATAACATTACATAAACACACGCTTGAATACTGTTATAGTTTAGTGACGCTGTAAACATGGTACACAATCTCATTAGTTATGGAAATATATTCAATGGAACCATTATATATCAACCAATTATGTACTCTAATTTAAAAACCATTATTCATAAACTAGTGAAATTAAACATAAGATATGGTTAGATAAAAATATTAGTAAGAGGTAAAAAATATAGATAAATAATCATAACATGATTATAAGTGTACCAGTAAATGAGAATTACATTTTAGAATCATGGGATACAAATCAAATATAACTAACATGTGTCGTGAAATAATGATGTGAAGCTCATAGGAAATGAATCATAAGTGAATCAAGTAACATGAATGATGAAATAATAACATTGGTGTAAGACATAATTTTTGTGGCATACGAAAAATCATAGAAACTATTATGTCTAGGATACCAACCAAGACATTCATAACTTGTTATTCTTGGTATAGCCACTAGTTTACATTATTTAAGAATGGGATGACCTCATGTGTACCCTTTTTTAGTCATAGGCTATCCACCAGTGTACCTTCCTTTTTGGGATTGGGCTAACCTCTTTTGTACCCTCTGATCTCATAGAACTTGTATCAGTACCCATTGTATCAGAGGGGGATATAGGTTCCACCATCATGTAATGAAAATAATACACATGTTTCCCACATGATTATAATATATTCATATTGTCATAACAAATTAAATGAAATGGGTTTCAAAATGAATTCAACATATCAAAATCTTATGTAAAGTGACTGGTATCATAATCATTTCATCATTTCATCATCGAAAAAATTAGGAAAACAGTCAAGTTTCATAATATTTTTATCATGGTATAACATGTGGATGCGAAATTGGTTACATAAAAATATATTCATCACAAATATAAACCATTTATAGTTTAAATAAGAATGGTTTCCATATATTATATCCCTTGTAATGAATAAATAATATCAAAGTATATAATCTGAGATGAGGTAGGATTTTGAATGGTCACATGGAAAATTTATTTGTTAAAATAAAAATTCTATGCGAATCACATCCCAATGAATAATACATAATAAAAATCAATTTCATTTAAAATAATATTGAATATTTATAAAACAAAATGTAATGGTCTTATAAAAAATTTATTTAGGAAGATATACATTCCTATCTAAAAACCTATTTTAAAACGTAAAACATCTAGAAAATATTTTACTTCGAAAAAAACCATGGAATATTATAAATTAACATTAGATGATATAATAGGGAATGATATCATATAATTAATTTCATCATTTATGTATTAAAATGAAGATTCCTTTAGCATTTGTGGTAAAACCCATATGGGCATTATTTGGAAATTTTCAAGAAGATTCCATTTTTTTTATAAAAACACCAAAATAATCGGAATTTTATTTTAGGAACCATTAATGTCTAATAAAATATTTTTTAAAATATTTTAAAAAAAATTTAGAAGAAAACATATTTCCTATAGAAGATATATATAATGTTGGGTTGTCTAAAAAAAATTTCTTCGTTATCTATATTAATAAAGTATGGGAAAATGTAACTATTGGGTTAATGTAAATGAATAACCATATGGGAATTAATTTTTTTTGTTTTCTTGAGATATGGTATATAATATTTTCGAATTTATAATACAGTCATTTAAAACCTTGATAGTTAGTGAGATTGTGACATTAAAACATATCAAATCGATAAAATCAATACATAATCCCAATTAAAGAATAAAATAAAATGAATACTTAAATATAAAGAGGATGAATATATTCATGATATTACATATTAATGGGCCTATATATACTCTTCATGAAAGAATGTGGGCATATAACATAACCTATATATCAAAGAAGGAAAATTGAGATAAAACATCATTTCTACTTGAGTATATTTGTAATCATTATCCCCATGAATGAATTAAATCAATAGAAACTGTAATTATAATTAAATGAGATATTAGATATATAAAATATAATATGCTATTATATACACCACAAAAATTAAATAAGTGGTGAATATTGCATTAGTACCATTAGAAATAAATGTGACACTATAATTCCCTTTACACTAAGTATTTTCTTCTATCATACTCATCTAGACCTCATGTATATTTAATATATGATTATTCTATATATTTTCTATGACCATATTTATATATATCATATATAATATTATTTTGTTATGACATTGTTTTACATTATTTTAACAATTCCTTGTTAATGTTATATTTCAGGTAATAAAATATTTTTTTGTATATGTTTTGAAATCTTAATTTTAATCCTATTACATGAATCATGGTTTCATCATCTTAAGAATTTAAATCATGATATCAATATCATATATATTTTTAATATTTGTATTTAGAATACATATTAAAATTTAGTGATAGGAAATGATATTAATAGTTCATAGATTTGGTAGAACATATGTACGGATGAATTTTTTTCCCATTTTCTTATAATATTAAATGAATGAAAATTAAGATTTATGTATATATATATTATCATTAGAGTATTTTTATTTCATATAAATGAAATATTTTTATTGAACATATAGCGAACCAACCTAAAAAAACATAGATATTGCATAATTTTTGTGGAATTCAGAAGACATTACAAAAACAGGTTTCTGAATAATTTATTAAGTGAGTGAATTTTGAAACTAGAAATATAAAACCACTAACTCTATGAAATATCAACATTTATTCCCACCAATATCTCCTTTTAGTAATTATACATAAAATTTTATTTATAACCTTGGTAATGGAAATATAAGAATGTGGAGTTCTCAAATGATGATTAAGGGTAAATAAAAATATATATAAGAATAACATGAATATAAGGATAAGATAACTTGATAATATCATTAGAATATCATACCTTTCACATCATAGACTATGAACATGAATCATGGAGTAATAATTAGTAGTTCAGATGACATGAATCATAAGATAATCTAGAACATAATTATTGAATGTATAATATATGAATAAGACATTGTATCTTGGAATAAATATCAATATATAACATCATGAACATGTATTAGTAAGACTATGTTCTCCAATAAAGTTAGGGACACGAAATCAAAACCTCACATTGACTTATGGACATGAAGCCATGTCCACTTGTGATGTTGTGAACATAAAATCATGTTTGTACATGATATTGTGAACATGTAATCAGATTCATGCATAAATTATGGACATGAAACCAAGAATAGGCATAAAATTGTGAACATGTAATCACATTCACATGTGACATTATGGACACACAAGCTGGTTCACTCATAACATTGTGAACATGTAATCAGTTTCATGCATAAACATATGTAAATGAAACTAGGTATATGAAAAACATCATTAACATGTAGCCATGATCATTCATAAAATTTATACTCATGAGTAATCCATTTTTACCCAATGTATTAGAGGGCGATATAGGTCCCACTAGTCAGAAATTAACTCATAGATACATGTTCGACAAAATAATAAAACATGATTCATATCGTGACACATAAAAATAGATCATATAATAACCCATTAAATGAAAATGTTATCATTAAAATCTATTTATATCATATTCTAGGGAAATATATTAGTTTCATTATCATTTTACCATAGAATAGTCGGTGAATGGAATCCGGTTTCATAATCATTTATCATGGCATCAATGGTTAAAAATATACCTGTTTCAAAATCATATAGTCGATGGATGTCGAATGTATTTCATAAAAATATATCTCATGGAAGAGGAAATGGTTTCATAAACATATAACCCTTGAAAAATAAATGGTTTTTCATTAAAATAATTCCATTAATCCAATAAAAACATTCAAATAAATACAATTAATGGAACCTTTAGATCATTTCTTAGAATGGAATGATTAAAATTAAGAAAAGTTCCCTTAAATGAAAAATAGTTTTGTGACACCATTTAAATAATTTTCTTTGAGGAAAATATCCTTTCATAATTGAAAAAATACATTTAAAAACATAAAATCTTTTGAAAAAATTTTATTTGAAAATACATTGAAATCATAGAAATAATGCTTGAAATAATTTTGAAAACTATTTTCCTTAAAAAAATATTAAAGAATCTAATTTTTTTGAAAACCATTAAACTATAAAATAATTGGAAAAAATTTAAAATAATCCTTGAGATTATTGAAAACCATTTCATTGAAAACAAAATTTTTAGAAACATATAATGGATGTTATAAAAAACATTTAAAACAATTTTTTAACAAAAAAGAATTTTGTGAAATTAGTTGATTTAAAAACACATAAAAATAAAAAGATCCCAGAATACTACGAAATATTTTTCATTTAAATAAAATTTCCCTTTTAATATTGTAATGAAATATTGAAGGTAATTACGGTCAAGATTGTGGGAAAATACATACATTCAAAACATTACTTTTTAATTGTAAAATGTTTAGAAATTCCCCATAGCTAGACAACAACATAAAGATTACATTTTTAAAACCCCTTTTATTTAGAAGGATAATATTTTGAAAAAATAATTTTCATTTCCATAAGATATTATTATAATATTTTTTGGAAAATATATATAAAACAAAGTTTTTATGGAACAAATATATCCATTAGAAGATAGAGGTAAACTCGGGCATTCTTAAAAATGGGCTTTTAATCACCATATACCCATGAGTGATGAAATTGTACAAATAAATGAATATGTAATTAATATAAAAATGAGAAGATAATTTTTGTGCTCTCTTGATAGATAGATCATAACAATTTATCAATGAAATCACAATCATAAAAATGTTGATAAATGATTAAATGTTTTCAATAAACTCTTAATATATTTTAACATAGAATTATAATCCCCAATTAAGAAAATTATGTTACATAGACATTAATATTTCATGAAAACACATAGGTTCATTATTTAACAAGTTATGTTCATAGACATAAAACATTTAAAAATATATGTTCATAACATTTCATGTGTCTCAATGAATTAATATTGAGATAAAATTACTTTACCAATTTGGTAATATTTGAAAACTAAACCCCATTGAAGAATGATCATAAATTGAAATTTAAAACACCATAAATTTAATTATAGGGTTCATATAATAAATTTATGGGAATTATAAATATAACACAAAGTAAATAAGTGGTGTATAAGAAATTTATCTCAGATAAATAATAATTTAGATGAAATTATATGACCTTATGTCCTGACTCTCGCCGTACTTGTAAAAACCTCATGTATAATGAAAATAATTTTTTAAAAAAAATATGGAAATAAATTTATATATATATATAATTTGAAGTATTAGTTTATTATGAATTTATATTACTCTCTTATTAACAATTCTATGTTACGGTTTCAATTCTAGTAAAATCCACTTTTTTCTTCTTACATTTTATGACTTATTTTTCTTGGTTGACTTACTTAGATAATGATTTAATTACTTCTCGAATTTAAAAATGTATCTAAATTCCATATATATTCAGGATATAAATATTAGAAATAAATTTTAATATATAGAGAGATGAAACAGAACACAATGTTCACCGAGACGGTTGGCCATACATACGCATGAACACTATTTTCATTTGGTTTCCATATTGAAAGACAAAATATAAAATAAAAATGATTATATATGTATATATTAATATTAATTTATTATTATTATGATATATATGATATATTTTAACTAAATTAATCCTTAATACGTTCCATGTAATTTGTGATTGAATCACATCTCTTTTAAGAGGTCGTAGTCCACACATCCACAAACAATGTTATCGTATTTAAACAAGATATAAATTATAAAGGTATGTTTTATAAAATAATTATATGATTAATATGAAATGATAAAAATAGTCTATATAATACATAAATAGTGTTTCCATCATTCTTCCAAAACAATAAATATCATAAATTAAAAAAGGAACAATCATCATTTCGTGAGGCGGTAGTTCACCGTACACATAAACAATTAGTTCATTACCCAATAAATGGATGTTTCTGTAAGTATAGGTTAAAAACTTATTATTTCCACTAAAAATTATATATGGTATACTTTAGTTGTTATATAAATAAGGAATAAAGATAATTTTTATAGTTTACAATTAAATAAAACTAAAGAGTTTGAAGAAGAATGATGCATCTTATTCGGGTAACTCGTTTATTTCTCCAAGGGAATTACCTGGATAGATTTATGCTCAATGTTAGGATTTTAAGATGATATTAGGGAAATTTAGATATATTTTGGTATATATATTTTGATGAAATGTGGATATAGATGTGTGAGGAAGGGGGATATGTGGCAACCTTTTATATGGAAGGGAGGGGACACACCAGTTGTTTTTGAAAACAAGTATGGTTTTCCCATGTTTCAACATTAAAAATGTCATTCCAAATCACAAAACTAAATAACGGGAGGTTTATGTACTGAATATTTCCATCATAAGAGGGTTTTTACAAGTAGAATGATTATTTAAGACTATAATGTAGCTTATATTTACCATACTCATTGTAATTAATTTTAACTACATCCACTATTATTTTTGGTCCAAGAATAATTTTATAATATTATAAACTAGAAATTATAGTGATTAAAAATATGGAATAAATTTTTCCAAATTACAATAAAATACTTTGATGAAATTAATTTAAAATTAATCTATTAGACGGGTTGACACTATTCTTTTTCAGTATATAAATTAACAAAAGTTTTATATGTTTCTATATATAATATAAATGTAAAATTGGGTTGAATTACTTAAATTAGATTAATTTATTTATATTTTATCATGCTATAATTTCCAAAAAAATTAAAATAGTTTTTAACTATATAAATAAATAGTTTTAAAATTATATTTTGAATTATAATTCAGTATTTTTCACTATTCATCAAAAAATGATTTTTCTTATAAAATCTAAAAAAAATCACCCTATTTTAATTTAAACATTAGAAATTTGGAAATGATGTTTCTTTAATTTATTTAAATTTTTAAATTTTTCTAAAATAAATTTCATTATTTTTTTAGATGGAAATGAAAAGTAGTTCATTTTGAGAAAATAGTATTTTAATCATAAATATACATTAATACAAATTATATTTTCCATTATAAATATGTTCTATTTATATAAAAACAATTATTTCAAAATTAAATATCATATATTATCACCCATATAATTTTTTTTACATTTTTTATTGGTTTTAGTATCCCATTGATAAATCCTTTTACACTCATTATTTATTTTGAATAAATTTCATGAAAACATTCCTAAAAAGATGAAATTACACAATTGAACAATTTTAAAGTAGGTCATTGTTTCTCTATTATCATCAAATTCAATGATATAAATGTTAATGTTAATGTTTTATGATTTTATGGCCAATGGGATTCAATTCATATAATTGTGCCATAGTCTGAATTTGAGAACACAGTGCCCAAAAGAGGCCCACAAATGAAGACATCCTAAGCATGGCGGATTGAATGAACCTTCCAAATTTGGTCCATATCTATGGCACAAACCAAAAATTGGGATTATTCGACCTCCATTAAATATCCAACATTAATACCCACATCTCCAAAAAAATATTATTAAAGTTTCATGTGTTATGGCTAGTAAATCAACCAGATGAAGAATGCATAAAAAGGCTTCAATGAATAGTCTCCAAGAACAAAAGATTTTTACAAATGTTCTGTTGAGATTTTTATGTAATTTTACATAAAATCATTCCATGCCATCATTATCAGTTGTTTTACAACCAGGGGTAATGGTGACTGAATTTTTGAAATCTATTCTTCTATTTTCTCCCTCCTCTACATCATCTTTTTTAATCTTCTTAATGATCAATTGGGGGGTTTTCATATTGTCATATCATTATTCAAAATATTTACAATTTTAATTTGATTCAATTTATTGTTTTTTAGTATATTTTTCATCATTTGAACCATTTTAATTTTTTTACTCTAGTGTGATCAAATGTATCTCAGTGGAATAATAATCCTCATTCTTCCATGCACAACACAAATATTGTGAGGATTTGAACTTTTTTATCTATTTTTCCACACCATCAATTTCATGAGTATAATAATGGGTAATGTTGGTGAATAAAATACAAAATAATGAACCCATGAATATAAATGTTATTTTCATGGGGAAAATTATATAATTTTCAGAAATTTTTTCATCACATCACCTTGTTGATGTGATTCCTTGATGGAGTTCAGTTTTTATATCGATATAATTTTATGGTTTTTGAGTATTCATCGGTAATAAATATCATTGATAAATAAAATAAGAGTGGTATAATTGTAATAACTCCCATACCATACTATTTTATGTTATCTTAAAATCATGTAATCAGTTATCCTCCCCATTCCCATGAGAGTGATGATGGATTGAGAATCAAGGGACACTCACTCGGGTTGATCATGGTTTCTCTATCTTATTTCACTCACATAGTAATAATGTATCAATTTATGATTCAATATCCTAACACCCCAAAAAACCATAATCCCATTAACATTTTTGTTTTCATAATCAAAATCCTTTTATTAGATTAATGATCTTAGGATTCGTTCAAGGATGACCAAGTGTTCCTACTATGCTGATGAAATTCTTATAAAAAGTATTCATCTAATTTGAAGTGATCAACAATGATATCAATTTTTATCACCATTTATGGGAATCCAATATCAAATTTTTATCTTTATTATTTTTATTTATGTATTTTACTTCTTAATTATAAATCATTTAAATATCCACCCATCCATTTCTATTTCATTTCTATTTTTTAATTTTGTTTGTTTCTTCTTCATCTATCTATATCATCTTCTGTCTCAATATCTAATTTTATAGAATAAAATTATATAATAATTTTTGTAATTTCATTGTTATTAATTTATATTATTCTATTAATCATCCATTAAAAAATTATAAAAATATTATAAATTAAATAATAATTGGAAAATCCATAACATTATTTAATGGTAAGATTAAACAATGATTTTTTTCAATAGACCATGAAATTAAAAAAAACATATAACTCAAAAATTAGGTCATCAAGTGTAATAAATTCAAAAAAAAAATATGAAACCCTATATCTGATCATAATTATTATTAAACCAATATTAAAGTGAGCTAAATCAAACCCAATAAAACATGGGTTCAAATAAATATACCGTAAAAGAACTGACCACCCCAGATGTGGAGTATCAACCTATGTGAATCCAATATACTGAGTAATTAACCAATATTGAGCTGAGATCAGGCATCATCCACCTCCTATAAAAAGTCCATGGACATTCTAGTGGGGACCCTCACAATCATCTCGAGGAGTTTCACGTTGTTTTCTTTAACTTGAAATCGAAAAATTTATATGGGGATCTTATTATGTTTAGGAACATATCATATCACATGATGGTGTATCCATACACCTTATATAATATCAACTCATGGAAATTTGGGGAAAGAATAAACATAAATGAATCTTCAAAGAGTTGTTTTTACCAGCCTCTTGAAACGCATAAATCATAAAATAAATCATTGTAATTAGGTATTCATAAGAAGATACCATTCGTGAATATTTATAGAGATTCAATAGGAATTTCTCAAGTTTCCAGAACCACCAAATTTTTGAATAATTTCTAATTTAATTCATATATGTGGGACTTTCCCTAATGGAACTGGGAAGGATATTTTTTCTTATGGTGGTGTCCTTGTTGACAAAACACATTCCTTTTGTTGGTGACTTAATAGCTATCCTAGAACAAAATGCACAACAAATTGTTACATGAGAAATTTAACTAACTAGAGGAGTTCATGACATACTTCATTCATTCCCTGAAAAAAATGTTGATAAAAAACATGATGATATTCATACATGTCTATGAGAATTACCTCATGAACGTTGTAATACACACATTACTCACATTCAATTAATTTGTGTTATTATTTTTTTACAAAACTATGTTTTATAACCAATACCCTTATCTTTAGGATTTATCTTATTATTTTAGAACAGTACATCATTGTATCCCACTTCAATAAGCAGAACCATTTCTGCAAGAGCCATTCCGTGGAAATCCAAAATGTAAATGGAATGTAAAACCACATCACCAACAAGGAGGTATCTCAGGCTTCCCTATACAGAACAAGTATCAATAAGGCCAAGATATGAAAAATTATTATCCCTGAAAATCTATAAAAAATCCTCCACATCCCAAATATAAACTAATACACTATGACATAGTGATGAAAGTGGATTCCCAAAACCTCCGGTTCATGTAGACCATACAATCAGCTATTCAAGACCTACGAACTCAACTGTGACAATTGGAAAATACCATCATGATGATAATGATGATAGTTTCTAGAAAAGAATAACACATCCTATAACTAATCCAAAAATAAAAGAAAATATTTTTTCAATTACAATCCATAGTGTTATAGAAGTATCTTCTTCCTTTAATTCTGCAGAATAAGTATTTCCCCAACATGTAAACACTCTTTCTCTATACACAAAGTATTCAAATGATGATTAAAAAACAAAAAGTATAAAAACATTATTTATAATCATTACCATGAGAAATACATTACTCTTCCATTCCCCTAAATACTCTCAACATATAATAAAAAATTTGATAATGAGATTGATAAATAAATAATGGATAAATTTAAAAATGTACAAGTTAACATTGCATTATTGGTTGATGTTAAACAAATCCATCAATATGAAAATTTTCATAAAGAACATTTCACTAATACACCACAACTAAAGGGTAATCATAGTGTTAACATGGGAAGAAATGTATTATATTTTATGCAACTAGTAATGCCATCAAAATACAAGGATTTGGGAAAATTCATAATACCTTTCACAGTTGGGGATAAATTCTTTTATGATGAAATGTCAGATTTGGGCTCTTCAATTAATATGATCCCTTACTCTATTTACACTTCTATGTAGGTTTTAGAGCTCCAACCACTGACCATCATCATGAATCATGCCAACTAGAGAACAACACATCCATTTGGGGTGAACGAGGATGTCCTCGTAAGATTGTAGAATCTCATATTCCTTATATGATTCTACATTCATGATATGGATGAAAATGTAACACAAGGAAATTCTCCTCTCGAACATGGGAAGCCATTCATCACATTGTTAAAGATGATCATCTATGTTAACAGTGGTACATTGAACATCGAGTCGGGTAGACAAAATGTATGTTTTAATATTGTTGACTCTATGAGACATCCCATTGATGATAACTCCAAACTTCATATCTATTCAATGGAAGTGACAAATAACAACACACACACAAGTATCTCCTCAACCCATACTCTTATTTATTTTCTTCTTCTTCACCATTGGATGATTTGAGTTTTGATTCATGTTTTGAGTCTTGTGGGGTTTAGAAACGTTTAAATTTTATTCCTTACTTGATGTGTGTGTTTATTTTTGAGGTACTTATGACCATATATGATTATGAAAATATAATTTTCATATATTATATTTCCTTTGAGAATACAAATTAGTAGATAGATAGTTTCATAGACCTCACTCCCGGTAAATCAACTACCTCAAGGAGAAAACCATTGGTTTTGGATTTAAAACCACATAAATTTAATTTTATATACTTATATGTTGAGGGATTGAAATGTTTCCTATCATTATCTCCAATAATCCCTCTCAATTGAAAGAAAAAAAATGCTATTCAATTTGTGAGAGTTTAAAAAATGAGATATGATGGGCATTGGATGATATTACTGGGATTATCAAATAATTTTGTATGCATTTTATGATTTTAGATGATGGGGATATGTATGTAAGGAATGATAAAAATTGGATAAATATAAATCTATTTGAAGTTGTAAAATGGTATGTCAGTAAATTACTTGCTTCTGGGATCTTTTTACCAATATATTATATTAAATGGGTTATCCGTGTTCACATTATGCATAAAAAAAGTGGAATAAAAATACATTAATATAAAGGTAATCAATTGGTTCCAATACTTGTGTAAAAGAAATGAAGAGTCTATATTGACTACAATATACTGAGTCAAGCCATTCCAAAGGACCACTTTCATATACCTTTCATTGAAAAAAAACGACTGAGTCAAGCCATGCCAAAGGACAACTATCATATTCCTTTCATTGAAAAAATGTTACAATGATTGGCTGGTAAGTCCCATTATTGTTACCTTGTTGTCTATTTGGACTATTTACATGTCTATATAGCCCCCTAATATCACCAAAATACAACATTTACCTATCAATTATGTATATTTTCATATAGAATGATACCTTTAATTCTATAAAATTCTCATGGTACTCTTCAGTGATGTATCCTGAGTAATTTTTCTAAATACTAAGAGAATTGTATGGAATTATTTGTGTATGATTTATCAGTTTATGGAATGTCCTTATATGATTATCTTCCACACATAGGTTCTTTCTTCTAAAATTTCATTTAAAAATATCTCATAATAAATTTTGATAAAGTCCATTTTTGGGTTGAGCATCAGATGTTTATTGGGAATGATATTTCAAAAGAGGTAATTAAATTGCATAAATCAAAATTGAATTTATTTCATGCAGTCAATATCGAATATGTATTCGTAAGCTGTGATCTTTCTTGTTTCGTGTTTGTTTTTTTATCATAGATTCATTAAAGATGTAATTAATACCACACTTCCCTTATCTCGATTATTGCAAAAGAATTATGAATTTGTTTTTTATTAAAATTTTAAGGATACTTTTTATTCAATAAAAATATGTCTCACATCACCTCCCATCACCCAACCACCATGGTTGGACCACCACTATGAACATATGGGTGATACCTCTAATTTTTTAGCGGGGGGATTTTTATCACAAAAGGTTTGTGAATGATCTTTGGGTCATTGTGTATGACTTATATACCTGTGACCCTACCAATTAAAAATATACAAACATAGAAAAATAATTTCTTTTAATTGCGTCTTCCCATGAAGAAATCTGTTCAAATTATCAGGGGTCCAAAATCACTGTGTATTCTTAGTATTATTCAATTTGATTGCACCTTAATATAGCTGATGCAATTCCACACTTCATATGGTGAATGATTCTCCAGGAGTTTGACCATGAGATTTTGTGATAATAATGATGTGTGAAATGTTTTTGCTACAAATATTGTCAGGATTTAACCACCAATGGACAATTGTGATGACACACCCCTCTATATTACATATTTATACCCTTATGAGATCAATTGTGAGGTCTTAGACTATACCCCTTGTAAAATGAAAATATAAATTTTCTAGAAACATCTAGGGTCCCAACTGATTCGGTAGTTTTAAAATCCGCTAGATATTCACATAAATCGTGATGGTACATTTTGGATGAAACATATTTGTGGAGGATTTGTAGCGAACATGTTTTTTGTCAGTATTCCCTAAACCATGAGTTCACTTCTCTTTTGAGCTTATGCTACACTCTGACATGTGGAGGAAACATTGGCGCTCAACATATAGTTCAAAATGTACTTCACTTAGGACATTATTTACCAATATTGTATAGAGATTCTCATCTATTTTGAAATTTATGGACATGATTTAAATTCACGGAGAATATCTCCAAGGGTAATGAAATACCTAATAACCAATGTTATTTCATGATATCTTCAATGAATGGAGCACTAACATCATGGGTCCTTTTCCAAATTAATGTGTCTTTTTCAAATATTTATAATCTATAGACTACACGTCTAAATGGGTCGAAGAAAATGATACAGTGACTGATGATTCTCATGTTGTGGTTGATTTTGTGATGTCCGAAATTTTTAGTAGGATTGATTTTCCATGACTCTTCATTAGTTAACACGGTTCAAATTTTCATAATTGTAACATGAAAAACATGCTAAATAAGTATATTGTTGTTCATAAATATCTATTACCAATCACCCCCAAAATAACAGAAAATAAGAAATCTCAAATATTGAATTTATGGAAATCATAGAAAAAATGGTACAAACCAATATCAATTATTTAATATTGCGCTTGAATGATGCACTTTGGGGGTATCATATCAATTTTAAAAACCAAATCTGATTTTTACCATATAGGATTTTGTTTGGAAAGGCTTCTCACCTCTTGGTCGACGTAGATCACCATACATATTGGATTGTAAAATAATTTAATATGAATCTTTCTGATACAGGTGAGCATAGGATGTTTCAAATTCATGAGTTGAAAGAAATTTGATGTGACACATATGATAATTCCATAATATTTTAATTGAAGAAAAATTCTATCTATGATGGGAAGATTCATCGATGGAGGTTTTAAATTGGTGTGAAGGTCCTAATTTATAAGTATATAAAAACCTCTACCTAGGTAAGATTCATTCCTAAAATTTATGTCCATATATTCATAATATTGTCTACTATTTTGGGTCAATACAAGAAATTCATGATAATTGCAGAGAGTGATCTTCTATCAATGGGTAAAGGGTCAAACAGTATTATAAGGATTTTGCAAATAATCTCATAGAGGAAATCCAACTTATGGATACCTCATATGACATCACTTAGCAGGATTTCCCTTCATGCTACCTTTATTTTATTTTAAACATATTTAAAATAATTTCATTTAAAACATATAATTTTTAGGTGTGGTGGAGGATGAAATTACATATTTAGGACAAAAAATATAACATATTTATAGATATTATAAAAAAAAGGAAATGTATTTTTATTTTTGATATATTTTTATTTATTTTTTGCTTGTAGATAATAATTGATCTGAAAATAAATATCACAAATCAATTTTCATGATTTAATCAATTGTTTGGAAAATTACATTGATTTTTGAAAAACAAAATCTAATTAATGTTGATATGGAATCATTTTACTGATTTTTTATTTTTAAATCTTTCATATATGTTTAATGGATTTTTGAATCCCAAGCCTCATTATCATGGAACAATTTTTTAATCCCTTTCCCAAGAGACATTATTATCCCCTAACTGCATATTATTCCTTCTAATCACATTCATTAGAGTCTCGCGTCATGTAGTGGAACTAGAACATTGCTTGATTCTATTCGATGCTATAAGATTCGATAATTCTACATTCAGGATAGTTTCCATCATTCTATGAAACGAACCATGTACAATTTACCTCTATTTTACCCCATTAAATTTTACTCTTATTAGTCCTTATATACAATGAAATGCCTATTATGTAGACAAATTACAAGATAATTTATCCCTACCTACCCATATCTTTTTTTAATTCAGGTTTTATATTCCACAAGTGTGGGGGAGAGGGTGTTTCCATGTGAATTCTCAAGAAAGAATCATTATTCTGGGGTGAAGATAAGGTGCATAAATTTTCCTTGGGAAGTGGCTTCACAGGACATATTGTATCATTGATTTAAAAATATTCTCTATTTAAATCTAATCAAAATTGTAAAAAAATTTAGTTATGTACATTGTAAAACTATAACAAAAGAAAAATATGAAATGGAGAAATTATTAATGATACTCATTATTATTAAATGATAATCTATGACCCACACAAATGTATAATAAATATAGTGAGTTTTAAGTGATAAAATTTGTGATGGAATGAGTGTGTACATTAGTTGTAAAAACATAATGAATTTTTACATGTGTTGTACCTAACTGAATAAAAAAACACTTATACCTTATATTTTTAAACATTAAATCTAACAAAACCATGATCCACAAAAAATCACATTGGATGTCTTATTGACTAGAACATAAATTTCATCCAAAATAGTACACAGAATTTTTTCAAGAATATGGTATGAAAAAATGAACTCTGGGAAAATGTCATAACTCATTTTTCATATTTTCCTTCTGGGAATATGGAAAAATTATAGGAGAGGTATTTTTCATCCAGATGAATGGGTGAAAATGTGATGTTGAACAAATTTGACTGTGAGAGAAGAAAGAATATAGAAAATTTGACTTCATAAATGGGACATGCTGAATTTCATTTCAAGTTAATCTTGGATTTTTTTCCCACCATTGATTTAGAAATGTGACTAAGATAGAGTACAAGACATTTCCCATTGTACAAATGGTTCGGTGTGGGGGTGTGATCGCACATTGATATGACATGTATTATCACCGATATAATTGATTATTACATTGTTTATGGGTTTTATTATCCCATTTTTAAATCCTTTTACACTCATTATTTTTTTAATTAATTTATTTAAATTATTCATAAAATGATGCAATTGCACAATGGCCCAATTTGAAAGGAGGTCATTGATTTTATCATATAACACCTTACACTGATAAAAAAGACAAAAATAAATTTGTAGGATTCTATTTTTTTTATAAATTCATCATTCTAGACCAAAATATGAATTTTTTAAAAGGGATGTAAAAGAGGCCCATGATTGAAGTGGTTCTGGGTAGGCTAGTTTGGGATGCCCTTCATTATTTAAGACATTACTCAGGAATCAGACCACCAATTAGGAAATTTCCACCTCTATTGGATATCCAATTTAATGAACCACCTCTCTATAGAATATAATTACATTTTATCATGGTTTTTCTAGTCAACCATGTATACAATTAATTAAGGAACTGTCTTCCATGAAGAGTCACCTACCCCTTTAGCACTTTACCACTTTTAATAAAATGTTTATGTAACTATATTAAAATGACTCTTACCTCTCATTATAATCTATATAAAGACTAGGGGTAAGGGTGAGTCACATTTTATTTCTCATTTTATATATTTTCTCCCAATTCAACATCATGTACTTTTAAACTTATTGTTTTTCAATTTATTGGGTCTTCCTTGTTGAAATCCTTATATCCATGATTTTAATCATTGGAAGGGGATTGAATTTATAGTATTGTAGTATATGGTTTTTTTTTAATTTTGATTTTTTGATTATTCTAGTATGATAAAAAAATAAAAGAAAAATGAATCCCTAGTATTCAATTCCTAATAAGGATTTTATGATGATTTGAGCTTGTTTGTCTATTTTCTCACCCTTCCCATTCATGAGTGTACGAACGGGTTATGTCAGTCGACAAAATACAAATTCATTAACCAATAGTATTATGTTTTTTTTCTTGTATGCATTTTTATTATTGCTAATAATATGGTCGTCTCAATATTTTATTGATGTGATTCCTTTATTGATTTGGTTTTTACATCGATACAATTGTTTCAATTTGGAGAGGTAGATGGTAGTAAATATTTTTTATCGATAAAATATGATGTTTGAACCTTGTAAGAAATCACATACAACACTGGTTTCAGTGTTTAAATGTCTAGGAATCAATTATCATTCCAATTCCCCTGACGGAGATGATAGATTGACCATCATGGGACACTCACCTTGTTGATCATGACATTTCTAAATTATTTCTATCACTTAGTAATACTATTTAAATTTAAATTTTCATATCTTGAATCCCCAAACACATAAACGCATTACTAATTTGATTTTATAATCAACACAATTTTTAAAAATTAATTATATCACTCTCCATCGAGAGAAAACCAAGGGCACCTAATATACTACAACAATTCTGGTAAAACATGAAAGTATAAATTGGCCCGCACAACAAAGAAATCAACCATTGTAAAAAAATATTTCAAATATTGCTATTAAATTTAATATAACTGAGATTGATGTCTTTGTTATAAATAACTTTTTTAAATAATTAAAACAATAAAATGATGTTTTGTAGAATCTCGATGTTGAGTGTAACTTATGCATTGTCAATGTTGTCGGTAGTGCAACCGTGTAAGTGGTTCATGAATTAAAAGGCATTTATTTTCCATTTAAAATTAATGAATGAATTAGTGAAATGAATGTGATCAATTAAAATATCATCATTAAAAAAATCTCAATAAAACATTTGTAGTTAAATTGTATCGGCCCTATAATAAATATCGACCTCAAAATTTGTCTAGGTTATTAAATGATTAATACTTAAAAATTCATTTTATAGAAACGAATATCCTAAAAATAAATACTAAAATATCATTTAATAAGGGAATGATAAAATTATAAGTGTTAACCTATGTAACTCAAAACTATATTCCAATATAAAATAACATAGGTTGGGATTGATGATTAGACATGGAATAAAAGGACCAATATTTATTGGGAGTGATTGAAACGTTAATCACAAACAATTGAATAATCATTTTAATATTTATACCCAGACATTAATTAATATTTTATTATTTAAAAGGACATAAATCCAAAATAATTATGGTATTAATAGAAAATATTATATATACATCATTTTAATTAAAATGAAAATTGTTTATGAAAATAAATTCCTTCATGATTTCAGGAAAAATTCAACCATTGTGGTGCCTTAATCCTATTAACATAATCCTCTTAGAATAACGGTGAATTTTTTATTACTTAAGCACTAATATATCATAAGATACATGATATTTCATCTCATCTGTCATTAGAATTCATCAATGTAATGATGTTATAATCATTAATCCAATATGAAAAAAACAAAAGTTGTGGTATAATACATTAATTTAAAAAATTTCTTCCAAATTGTAAAATAATATTACAATAAATGGTCAACCTTAAAATCATTCCAATATATAATTCCCCATTTCATCCATAAACATGCTTCTATCATAGAAATAAAACATTATTATTAGATACATGAGTTCATCTTTACACCAATAGAACATTAAATGTGATTTTATTATTATAAATACTATGTAGAATAATATAATCATATGAATCCTCTAAAAATGATAATTGTTTTCAAAAAGGCTATTAAAAAATTCAAACATGAACTTCTCAAATAAGGGGGAGGGAATAATATTTTTTTCCCTAATTTTTATTATTCACATCATCCACTGAGATTTTATAAGAATTCACCTTTTTATTTATTTTCATATGATTTTGTGTTTTAATAATCATATTAGAAATTGGATTGGGGAATTGATTTTTATAAAGACAAAAAATCATTAAACTAAATCATTGATATGTGGATGGTTCATTTTGTTGATCTTTTACTCAATTAATATCCTTGAATTTACTCATCACATAACTCATACATTCTTTTGTGCAGTGAAAAATCTTTTCATACTTGAAAGACCTTATTATTCAATTCAATCACTCTTATTGGTGATATTTCCAATATTTTTCGAATGTTGGAGTTTGAAAACATTTCTTACCTTTATGTATTTCATATTTTACATTGAACTAGAGATTCCTTTTCATGGTGAAACCATGATATTGATACGTAACTCCAACCTACATTCATCTTTGATTGTGTAACACACAGTCTCTTATCGCATAAATTATTTATTATGTACAACTTCCCAGTAGAAACTTGGATTTAATACACAATAGAACATATCAACATTATATTAATTTTCTTATTAAAGTACATGAATCATACAATAAAATTCTTTTGAAATTATCCTTATAGGTACCAACAGATTCATCCTACTATTGCTTCAACTCAAGGAAATCCTTTTTCATATTTGCAATAAGAACTAGAGGAAATTAATTATTGAATAATATTATCTTGAAATCATCACTATCCATGGATACAATTTCACCTTGAGTCCTCTTATAGTTGATAGAATTACCCCATAGGTCTTCTTCACCCTCTAAACAATTAACATCTGAATGAATGTTCTCATGACCTGAATACAAGAAAATGGAGAATATCATTTCAATGGTACTTATATAGTATTTAGAAACATGTGGATCAGAATACCAACTAAAATATGGTGGGTGATGCCAAAATAAGTGATGAACAAAACCTTTCTCCTACATTTTCTTTTTTGGGATATTAGAATAATTCGTAGTTTGAGAAATTTGTGTGAGCATAGAGACATGTTTTTTCATTCTATACAAAAAATCATCCAAATCCTCATGTGAACAATCATTGAATTTTCTGTTACAATCACCAATAATGAAAATACTTTGGGTTTTATACATTAACTAAAACCATAATGAATAAAATAAGAAACAATTATCAAAGGGTGGAACCACAAGAATCCCGAAAACCCATTATTCTTATCTATCTTAATTATAAATCTTTCAATACGGTTCATGAATACATATTTAATTAAAAATGAAAATTCCTCATGAGTATCAAAATAGGTGAGTAGAAATTCCCATTTTCAAGTATTTGGTTACGCCAACTCAGGATCAATTCACCTTATCAGAGTCTTTAACCATATGTGTATTTGTGCATGATCCATGTCCACTTGTAGTATCCCAATAGAGATGTAATTCATGGAAACCATCCACTCAATACTTTACAAGACATTTTCCTAAAAATTATCTCCTCATTAGAGTTATCAATAGATATATACCTAGAAATAAATTTAGGAATATCCCTAGGAATCTCAATAACATTTTCCCATATTAGTTTCCAAAGGTTTCCTAAACATTTTCTGTGATACCGACTATAAAAAACGAGCATTGACGTACATATACAATACATAATTTTTAGTAATACTCAATAGATTACAAAAACGGATACCCAAATACCATATTAGTTTAGTACCTTTATAAACATGGTAGAAAAATCTTCAAACTCGATGAAACATATTTAATGTTTCCCAAAAAGATATCCCCTTTTAATAATTATTCATAAAAACCATTCTTCACAACATGGGGAAAGAAAACATAAGAAAGGGGTGATATATAATGAAATTTAATTGTATATAAATACAATACATAAGCATAACATGAACATAAGGGTATGAGAAAATGATCTTATCATTAGAAGATCATGCCCTACATATCAAAGATCTATAATATTAAATTGGAAATAATGATTATCAGTTCATAAGATATAAATCATAATATAATCAAAAACATAATTCATTGTAGAATAACATTTTAATAAGACATGTAATTATCACAAAAACAATAATGTATGTCATCGTGAACATGTATACATAGAATTATGTTCACACATAAAGTTACAAACATGAAATCATGCCTCAAATATACTTATAAACATGAATCCAAGTCCACACATAATATTGTAAACATTAAATCATGGTAATGCCAAACATTTTAAACCTGTAATTTATTTTATAGATAAAAAATTGACATGAAACTAGGTCCATGAATAATATTATGAATGTGAAATCGGGGTCACAGATAACATTATGAATACATAATAAGGTTCACTCATAGCTTCGTCAATAAGTAATCTTGTTCACACATAAATTTAAGGGCATGCAACCAGGTTAATGAATATTTTTTTAGGGTGGGTCGGGCCTTCAAAATAGTGCTAGATAAAGGCAACCCGTGGAGAACCCAATAGAATGGTGCACAAAAACACAGATTTTAAAAATTTATTTAATATAGAGTGATCCATTTCACCATGATTCATTGAATGTTACACAATGTATTGGAAGTAAATATAGGTCTCACCTGTCATAGAATAAATAATACATACATGTACCATGATATAATAAAACATGCATCATATCATGACCCATAAAATGAGATCATATAATAACAAATGAAATGATATGGGTATCCAAAAATTTTAATTATAACATATATTATAGAAAATATACATATTTCTTAATCATTTCATCCAATAATAACTCATGAAATAATGGAATGTTCCAATGAATTTATCTTCGTATAACATATTCAACGAAAAGAGATTCCATAATTATATAAATCATAGAAGATGAAACTATTTTATCAAAATTTAACCCATGTAATAGGAACATGTTTCATAAACATATATCCCATGAATGATAAATGGGGTTCTTATACATTATTGCATCAAAAACATAAATATATTCAGGGAAATAATTTGAATGTAAACTTATGATTATTTCGATGAAATGATACAATAAAATAAATATATATACTCATAGATACAAAATAATTTTTAGATATCCATCAAAAATATTTCTTTAGGAAAAAATTATTTCATTTATGAAAAACGATGTTAAAAAACAAAAAAAATAATACCATTTTATTTGACAATACATCGAAAACATATAAAGATTGATTGAAATCATTTTGAAAACCATTTTCCATGAATACTTATAAAATATACCTAAATATTTTGGAAATAATTTTACTTGAAAACATATTGAAAACTTTTAGTGGAATCTTTTATATCAATGGAAGAATTTTATTTAAAAACAATCATTTTGAAAACATATAATTTATGTTTTGAAAATCATTTAAAAAACTTCTTAAACCTAAAACATTTTTTTCAAATGTTATCTTTGAAACCCACATAAAATCAAAAAATTAACCATATATTATGAATGTTTTTAATTTTAAATAGAAATAATGGTTTATTATTATTTCGTGGGATTAAATATAATGATGTCCATGATTATTGGTAAATCCATACATGACAAATAATCAATTTTCACCATAAAATGATTAGAAAAGTTCCTCAAACAGAAAACAAAAAAAGATTTATTTTTTAAAAACTTTTTTATTTGAAATATCAAAAATTTGAAATAACATATTTTAATGACCATAGGATAATGTTATTGTGTTATTTGGGAACATTTTATAGAACATTGTTTTTAAGGAACACAACATTCTAATATAAGAGAGAGATAAAGTCTAGCTTCCATAAAAACACATATATGATCATCAATGAATCAATGAGTGAATAAATGGGAAAAATAAAAGAATTTATAATGATTATACAGAGGATAATAAAGCTCATGAGTTATCTGGATATATGGATAATAATATTTTATCAATGGAACCATAGTCATAAACAACATTAACAAATGAAGAGATAATCTCAAAAAACTCCTACCACTTGGTGAAATTGAAATATACTCCCCATCTTAGAAAATGAAATCACATATATCATAATATATCATGAACAGAAGGAGGTCTATTATTTATCATATAAATGGATTTATATACACATCAAAGAGAAATATAGCTTCATAACATGAAATTTGACTCAATGAATGAAATTTGACAGAGAATTACTTTACCAATTTTGTAACTTTTGAATAACAAACACCATGAATGAAATATCATAAAAAGTATATTAAAAACCTATATATTTATTTATAAGTTCTATATAATACTTTCATGTGAATTATATATATAGAACACAATAATAGAGTGGTGTATAAGGCATGTTTCTCACAGAAATAAAATGTGAGATGAAATTTCTTTACATTATCTCTTGACTATAATTGAACTCATACAAGCCTCATATATAAAAAATATATGTTTACTATACATATTAAAATAACCATAATGATATATATATTACCATATATTAATTGATTGTGAAATCATATTAAGTTATTAATAAAAATTCTAGTTTATGTTTTCACTTTGAGTAATATACAATTTTTTCATACTTGTTTGAATTATTCTTCTTGGAATTCTTGTATAGATAATGATTTACGTACATAAATAATTTAAACCATTTTATAAATACCATATATATTTAGTATTTATTTATTTACAATAATCTATCAAACATAAAAATATGAAATGGAAGTCACTGTTCATGGAGACAGTAGGTCGTACGTACTAAAAAATGTGGTTTCTGTTTTAATGCCATATTGAAAAAAATAAAGTAAATAAAATATATTAATATATAAAAATAATAAATTTATTATATAATTATTATGTTATATATAACATATATTTTTATTAAAACAAACCTTAACCAATTCCATGTTAATTGGGAAGAAATCACATCTCTTGGAGTAGGCGATAATCCACGCATCTAAAGATGATGTTTATTAGATTCACATGTGATAGAAAGTATACAAGTATGTGTCGTAAAATATTTTTATAAGTATAAGGAAAATATAATTATACTGTATATATTATATAAAAACAATGTGTCTATCAGAAATCCCTACCACAAAATATGTTAAAGGAAAAGAGAACAATCGTAGTTTCGTGAGGCGATAGTTCGTTGTACAAAAAATTAGTATGTTTATTACCCATTAAATTGATATGTGTGTAAGGGTAGTTCAACAAAATAGTATAAAAACATCATAGTATATTTATGATAATGGGTTTTTATATAAAAGTTGAATACCTATAGTGGAATGAGTGGATTCAAAAATAAAAATAAAGAGTTTGACGATGAAGTCTAACTCTTATTCGGGTGTGGTTTCACCGAAAGGCTTATATGGATGGAATTATTTACAATGGGATGATTCTAGGATTAGGGAAATGATATTGAGGAGCTATATGGAAATATATAGGATGGTAAAAATTCATTTGAGGTTTTTGAGGAAGGGGGAGATGTGGAGGCCTTTAATCGAGAAGTGAGGGAACACACATTGATTTTTTTAAAAGTGGTTAGGCTTACCAACTTCTATACATAGAAAAATTCATCCCAAACAAAAAAACTCAAGAATGGAAGGTTTGTGGAAAAAATATTTCCATCCATTAGTTGTTGTATCAATTAATAAGGAAATTGTGTGCTTAATTTATCGTTTTTTTCTTTATTAAGCATAAGTTTACATTTATCATTGCAATTATTTTTAACTGCATTAACAAATGTCTTTGCTAAAAAAATGTTTATATTATTATAAGTTAAATTTTATTACTCCAAATTTTGAGCATGTTTTTATAAATTCAAATAAATAAGTGGGATAATATATTTTAAAATTATTCATGTAAATGAGAAGACAGTAAAGGTTACAAATAAATAAAATCAAATATTATCTATGTTTTTATATCTAATTTCAATGTTAAATTGGTTTTAGAGACCTAAATTTGATTTATTGTTGTATATTTTATCTAGTTATACTTTAAAATGAATTATTATATAATTTAACAATATACAAAAATATATGAAATAGATGTTTTTAATTAAAAATAAATTTTTTATAATACTAATAAAAAAATAATGATTCATAGAAAAATCCACAAAAATCACACTAAGAAAATTTATACATTATATGTTAAAAAATAATGTTTCTATCATCAATTTAAATTATTAATTTAGTAAAAAAAAAATTATTATTTTTAATGAAGGGCATGAAAAATAGTTCATTTGGGGAATATATAATTTTTAAAAATATAAAGAATTTGCTAAAAAATATATTTTCTATTAAAAATAACATCTATTTATATAAGAACATGATAAATAAAATTCACTATAGTAATTAACATTAATATTAACATGTATAAATTATAGGTTATAACAATGTTAATTAAATATTTATAATAATAATGTGTTCTTTCGTAGAAACTCGGGGTTGCACGTAACATATGAGAAGTCGTTATTGCATGTAGTGAAAGCCAAGTAGGTGTTGTGTCTAGAAATAGACAAGTATTTGTTGTGTGAAAGGATTTTATGACATAGTGAAATGAAATAAATCAATGAAAATTACTAAATTCGAAAAAATATTCCATAATAACTCAAAGTGTTTCAAAACCCATCCTTAATACATTCCACGCAATGCGTGAACAAATCAAATCACATTGTGATGTTGTAGTATACTGTAAAAATTAATGATGTTATTATATTCCCACAAAATTTAAATCATGATGTAGTGCATTTTTTTAACAATTCCCTAAGCATAATAACATTTCAAATAACATAAATAACATATATAAACTATAAATCCATAATTTCACAACTATGAAAGGTGGTAATATTGAAACGAACGACATCAATTCACAAGGTAGTAGACTATCAAATAGTAAAATGATGATTTTGAAATATATTTGATGGGATTCGATGTGGTTTTAGGTCATACAATTAACATAATAAAATATCACTATATTTAATATACTGATTTATTTGTATATTCAAGCTCTCATAATAATTGAATGGGGGTGGAGGAAGAAATAAAATAAAAATTATCATTGATGAACGTTATATATTCATAGTGTATACATCATAAGATTGAAATAAAGAATTTAGTTTTTGTATTCTTATCCAAATAGTTATTCTATATAGATTGGATGGATGTCTGGAAGTGATTTCATAAGAGATTGGTCAACCAAATGGATTGATAGGTGTGAAAAATTGTGAGGGTGGGTGCCCTTTTATAGTTGAGGAGGAATAGAATTATAGTAAACACTAAAATCTAATCACAATTGGGAGGTAAATATTATCTAAATTGTATAAAAGTATAATAATTAATGACTTCAGGGGATTATATGGTCCATCCACACTGCCAACACAAAATGAAACACATGTGTTAAACCCTCCATTCCTTAAATTCTATGTATCACTATTTATAAAAATATGGGATTTTATTATAGAAACTAGATTTTTAACATTGGTAATTAATCATTTATGACTAGATTAGAGAGATACAATATATATAATTATGACACACTAATTCTATTTATGTTATATAATTTAAAATATATAAATCATATTGGTGTTGGAAATTGATTTTTAATGTAAGCACTTTCAATGTGAAAATACAATATATTAACATTAACTGTGCTTACTGTGTTTTCTACTATTTAATGGTAAAAATAGTTATTATAATAGAAAAATGAGTACATGAATTGAAAATAGATGATATTTTTTAATATTTACAAAATCAATTTGTAGAATATCTAATTATTTGAAAATTTAAATCGTTTAGTAAATTATGATTTATTATAAAATAACATTAATGCCCATTTTGACATTATTCATTTAATATTAAATTTCAATTATATAAATTAAATATTAAAACAATATATATTATTTCCAGACTTTAATATATTGATATATATATCTAAAAAGTATATGATACATAATAATTCATTCAATTTTTATTTTATTTATTATTTTTATTATCAATTTTTTTTATTTGCAAGATAAATAATTTATGTGTTGGGATTTTATAAGACTATAATGTAATAGATTAATCTCAAAACTAATTATCCAAAAAAAATTATATTTCAAACGAATATATATATTTAACCAGAAATATGTAGTTTTTTCCTCATACCATGTAATTATAAATAATAAATATAAAAAAAATATATAATTTTGTATATATCATTACATAACATATTATATAGTTAATTTTCAACAGAAAATGGCTTGAAATTTCCATATTTCAGATACAATTATAAAAATTATCATCACATTCGAATCATTATAGTTTACCCCCCAAACGCTCCATTAGTGACCCCATTTTACATTAACCAGGATAATTAGTTTCTATTCCATTCATTATTCATATTGATAAATAATTATGTTGAACATATAAGAAATTATATATTTTATTGATTTCAAATATTGATTAATTTTTTCAAATCTCAATGTAAATATGTGGAAAAAATTAATTTGATTTTAATTATATAGACTTAACATTAATTTAGGTTTGTAAAGTAAAATTGATTAAAACATTAATATGATCAAATATCTAATTTCACTCTGAAATGTATTCAAATTATATTAATTGGAATAATATATATATATATATATAATAAATAATTATAATTTCTATTTATTCTAAAATGAAACAATACATTATAAAATATATTTAAAAAATGTTGTTTTACATTATTATTCATTATTTTTATGTATTTAGAAATTTTTTAATAAATATAAGAAAAAATATCAAAAATTCACTCTAAGATATTTCTATAATTTCAATTTAAAAAATTTTAATTTTTGTTGAATATTTTTTATAAAATTGGTAAAAATTGGTTTGAAATTATGCACACAAATAAAAATTAAACTCTCTTTTAGGGGAAAAATAATGTTTCAGAAAAGATTCAATTTTCTTTTTAATCAATTTTATATTATTTATACTTAACAGATTTAAAACGATCATGTGTAAACTATATATTATTTTAATTTACATAATCATATTCATCACCGACATTATAAAAACTAGGTGGTATATTAAATAAACATATTTCAAAATGAAGAGATGTTATATTTATACATATTTTTATATGTACTAAAAGCTAATCTCGGTAATTCATGTAATAAAAAATATTGAAAATAGTAAATTCATTTGAAAAAAACGTTTACAAAATCTTTATGTGTTATATTCAACACATTGAAAAATAATTTCTCCCACAATAATTATCCCATTCATTAAAGGTTCATCATTTTAAAATTCTTTCACATAATCCCATATTGTAAAAAATAAAAATAAAACATACAATAAAAAATATAAAATTGAAGACATAATAGTTATAATAAATAACCCATAACATTGTTTTTATATATGAGAACATTGGTTGGATGTAATGATTCAGACATCAAAGAAATGTCTAAATAATTATAGAGAGTTTTAGTGATCATTTATCACATTAAAGTTGGTGATAGAGTGAAGGATAATAATGAAAAAAACATACATATAGGTTGATTTAAGTGACAATTTAATAAAAAAGAAATAAAGGTAATAAGATAAAATTTTTAATTCAATACCATTTTTCTAATTTTGGGGAATAAAATTTTCCATCTAGACTGAGAACATATGAAAAAAATACTAACTTGATATCTTTTATTTTATATAAACAATTTCATATTTTAGTTGGCCTCATTTAATTTAAACTTTATATCTTACACTAAGAGATTTTATGTCTAAATCACTAAATAATAATCTTAATAGAATTATAAATCATTCATACTATCTTAATAAAATTATCATTGCATATCCAATATAGAAAAATCATCACATGTTGATGTAATTTGTTAACCTCTATAACCTCATCCGTGGTTAGACATAAAATTTTATATAAATGGATAAAATTATGACCCTTAAAATAATTAAGATCAAAAAATTGAAAAAAGGTCATTGTTTTCACAAAATCAACTTAGCATTAATACCACACATATCGTACAGTATCGTCTTATTATCACATTCCAATTAGATGAATAAATTTTTCATGTATTCTCTTAAAACATTATAATAACCTAATTTATCATAAACCTTTTTAAACAAAATACATTCTTCATCATTCATAATATAAATAATATATTATTGGATATATTCCTTAAATAAAAATTAATTTAAATTCTATAAATTATATCATATACCACATTTTCCTTTAATAAATTATTAGTTTTGAGGCCAGTTATTATATTCAATTAGAAGTATACAAATCAATCATCTATTTATCACATCATCAATATATAAACATCATTAACATATTATTTTTATCAATACCTTAATCTTGATTTTTTCATGAATATCACATTGCCATTAAATAACTTCTATAGATCATCAACATCATTCAAAATATTCTTTCGACACCTTAATAAAAATATTATTCCAAAAAATCCTAACATATTTCAAAATCCATATAACCAAATTCTTAAATCCAAATAATAAAACATCAATCCCTCAACTTCAATTATTGTATTTGAATATGTCTTTTCTTGGTATAGAAGCGAATTCCTGGGTCAAGCCATTAAGTTAGGTAATGGCCATGTTCCCCACACATATGACATTAAGATGCTCAAAAGTATTTCACTCTATAACATTCATTTCCATATAAATAACATATTCCTCTGCATTTTATATATTCTTCATGGTTTTTCTTCCCAAATTTTTGAAATGTAGGAATACAGAAATTCTTTCCTCAATGATCATTTCCATAATAATATTCATATATATCCATCATAATCTTATTATAGGTGTTTGGAATCTAACTTAAGTTAATGCCCTTAATATTACTTCATGTTAGATAATTATTCATAATCATTATATCTCTCTATATCGATCATCCAATTTAGATTCTCAGAGTTACCTAATTTTTTATAACATTTAGTGCTAATATGATATCTTTTTGTTCTACGCATTGACTAAAACCAAAAAAACTGTGTGAGCAACAATAATCATCATTAAAACCACATAATCACCAAAAAATGACTTAGTGGAAGTATAAATAAAGAATTGTTATTTAATATATGACATTTTTTATCCTAGGTCATTCATAGCCATATTCTATTTAAATCATACATGATGGTTCATAATGAGTTTGTGATCTCCCAAAGCATATCCACCCAGAGATTCTAACCTGTTGTGTTCTACGAATCACATTCATGTAATAGTTCATGATCGATTATAGATGAATACGATGCTTTTGGAATTGTTACACCCAGATACATCTATTTTAGTGCCACATCCACTTATATTATATACATAGTGATTTAATTTCGTGGTAACCACTCGCTCAATCCTTTACCAAAATTCCTTATCAAATTCAAACACATTAACTCAACCTAAGAAATATCCATAAACATATCTTCATAGATCACACTATGGTTTTCTAATCCTAGATTCCAACAGTTAACTAATACATTCATCTGACTCCAACTATAGTGACCCAGGATTCTAATACATGGATATTGCATATTTTTAAATGAATATTCGAAACATCACACAAAGACATGCATGTTGAAAAAATAGGTTATTTCCATTGGAAATATAGAGCAAAAATTTTCTAAATCTTAAATGATATTCATTAGTTACGATGAAAATAATCGCACTCGGTGATCTTATTAAAAACCTATTAACCATAGCATGGGGAAACGAATCATAAGAAAGGGTGATCTCAAATGACCGGAAATGGAAAATCAAGGTATATACGTAATTATATAATGAAAGTCATTCTATGAGAACAGGATCATATCATTTGGAAAATATAACATTCATATCAATGATCATAAAATTGAGTTATGAAATAAAATTCAATTGCTTAAATTACATGAATCATAAGTTAATAAAACAACGTGAGACATGGGATAATAAACTTTTCGCAGGACATTGACTATTTCGCATAAGAATAAGAATAAGAAATATTAATTTATTGATACCCACTAATACATTCACAACATGTTAGGCTTGGTATAACCACCCATGTACCTACTCTAGGCTTCAGATAAACTCCCATATACCCTATTTTAGTATTCAGTAAACCGCTTGTTTACCCTCATTTTTTGGATTAGGTTGACCACTTGTGTACCCTATGAACCCTTATAACTATAATCACAACCCAACACATTAGAGAGAGATATAGGTCCCACCCATCAAAAAACTAAAATAATACACCTGTGTTACACAAGATTATAAAACAAACATCTTGTCATAACCTATGAAATTAAATGGGTTAAAAAAACTCATTACATCATAACCTTTAGAAAATAGATAGATTTCATAATCAATTTTTCCTTTCATAATAGAAAAACCCTTAAAATGAAGTTGGATTCCAAATATTCCAATCATGGTTTAACCCGTGGAGGATAAATTACTATCAAAAACATCTTTTCATAATAAACATGGAATAATCATATAAAGTATAAGAATGGTATCCTTGTGCAATATCTTTAGAAAATTATAAATTATATCAAATGATTTCATCTTATATGGGTAAAGGGTTTGAAATATAACTTAGAATATTAATTATGTATAATAACCTTTCATTTTGAATATGTTTTCATTACATAAATCATTTTCCAAATAATTTTACTTTAACAGAGAATAAAAAAATCAAAGAATAAATCATCAAATATCTTTTAATCCATTTCTTGAGTAAAATAACCTTTTGATTTTAATGAATAGTAAATATATTTTGCAAATAATTTCAATTGAATATAAAATTTCAAAATATAGTTTATTCTTTAATGAAATGATTGGCCATGATGTTTGAAAACAGTTATCATACATTATATATTAAAACAATGATTTCATTCATATTTTTCGAAAATGAAAAACCTTCCTTGTTGGAAAAACACCACAAATAATTATTCAAAAAAAATTTCTAAAGAGTATAACATGTCTAAAAATTTCTTTTATATATAAAATATGAGTAATACAAAAGATAAATTATTTTTAGTATACATGCTTTTTGACGAAAATATATTTCTGACCCAAGAGAGAAATAAATTTGGTTTTCAGTTATATAAATTCAAAATTTGTATAATTATAGAAGAGTTTCAAAAAGGTACTATTACACTAAAATATCCTGAATTTTCACATGATAATAAAATTCATGGAATTATTGAGATATGAATCATAATAGTTTTTTCATAAATGAAGTAATCATAAAAATATCTATATAATATGAGATTTTGGCATAAAATCATACCACTTTGGTAACCATGATTCATAATACCCATAAAATAATAAAATTAAATTAGGTATCATATATAATTAATATGAATAAATTAATGATATTACATGTCAAATAAACTCTATAATCACTATGTGAATGAACATGGTTATATAACATAAGTTAAGTCTTAATGAATTGAAATTTAGAATGAATACCTTAATGATTGTGTATATTTTGAGTCATATCAACAATAGAAAAATAACATAAATAAAAAAATATTGTTTATTTATTTTGTTTCAAAATATGTCATTTAGTAGGTATGTATATACACCACAAAAATGAAATTTGTTATTAATATGGCATAGTTCTATCAGAATTAAATATGGTACTATAAATATTTGTACCTTAAGTGGTAATATCCATCATACTCACTAAAAACTACTATATAATAAATATAAGATTATTATATATATAATTAATAACAATATCCACATATATCATAAAATATATTGTTGTTGTATGACCTTTTCATATCCATTTATTAATAATACCTTGCTAAATTTATTTTTCATGTAAAAACAGTTTTGTTTTTCATGTATTTATAAACATAATATTTTTGGTAATGTTAAAAAGATCATGGTTTAGTCATATTTACAATGTAAATAAGGATATACAAATTATATATATTTAGTATATATGTATTTATAGTAATCCATAATATTTAGATAAATGAAATGAAATACACTATTCTTGGAGATTAAAGGACGTATGGACACATGATCGATTTTAGTAACCCCGGTACCAAGTACATAATCATTATTTGATTATTTTGTCGATTATAATATCCAAGGGTGGAGTATGGGAGAGTTTGGTAAAATTTCATGAAGTTTTTTGGGAAAAAGGATTTGTGCATGGTCTATGTATAGTTTGTCCAAACCGTGAAGTGCCTCTAGGATAAACCATACACATTACAGTTTTGGGATAGTGGAAATCGCACAGCTATTTCATGGTACTCAAAACCATGTAGACTAACCATGTATATAGAAAATATAATATCTTATTTTTTAGGATATAACTCTTTTTTTCTCTAAAATTCTCATTGTTTTCCTAAATGGCCCTAATTCAATATTTTTCTCCATTGAAGGTTGGGGAACCTCTACCAAGTGTTTGGAACTGATCTGGGGTCTACCCTTAGCGTTTTCGTGGACTATTTCCACGATTATTGACATTCTTCTTATTTCTCTTCACGTTTCCTTAGACTTACCTATATCTACTTCTTCTCCCCTCATTAATTATAATATCTATGCATGTTATGAGTATATCTAAGTGTTTGGATTCCAATATTTTTATGATTTGGTTTCATTGTTTATATGATAAGAGATCTAATTCTGTTTGTGGAGAATCAAAGCAGTTGTTAGAGCGTTCTTCATCCGTTGTCGATTTTCTCCAAAACAATTGAGGTGGGTGGACTCACTCTCAACCCCTATTTACAGAACTAATTAGATTGATTTCAATTTTATTTTTGAGAGATGAATTAATTATGATTTTTGTCTTTATTAATTGATTTAAAACCTCTTCTGTGATGATTTGGTAAATTATTTAAATATATTAAATTGGTTTTTTTGATAATACACTTTGGTTACTGATTTTAAAATTTGGATTTTAAATTTGTGATTTTTAGGAATTTTGGTAACTAAATGTAATTAATTTTTTTCAACTAATGGTTTTGTTTTATAGAAATGAAATGGTTGTATTAAATTGGTTTTTTAATGTTTTCCATAAAATGAACGGTTTTATTGAAATGGATGACCATTTTTTTGGCATTGGTTAATGGCATAATGTTTCTATGTGTTCATATGGAATTTGGGATTAAAAAGGGCCAGAATTCCTCTCAATCATTGCTGGGATAAAGTGGGGTCAAGGTTATCTCCCATCAAAAATTCATGTCCACTTGGTATGGATAATCCTCAGGAGTCTAACCCATCAATTATGGGATGGATAATGTTATAAAATATCCCTTGGTATACATTCATGTGAATTTTGGTGGGACTAGGTTAACAAGTCTCCCACATCATTGTTGGGTTGGATAAGGGATAGTTATTTCCCCCCCATCCTGGTTTCATGGATGGTTAATCGTGTGGATATGTGGAGTGGTTACACAAAATATAATGTTAACTTATTTAAATTTTTGTTTATGTTTTTTCCATAGAAATAGTTTTACTATGATTTTAGTATACATTTTTATATAATGTTTATGAAATTTTTTTTCATATAAACTATAATATATAAATGTTGTAAGCTTTTTTATTATGGCGTCTTTAGTAAGGAGTTCATTGGAGAAAACCAGCTGAGCTTTATAATCACCCCTTTTTCGGAAAATTGGTGCTATTGCAGATGCAATATTCTGAGATAGGGATAAAGTAGTTGTTTCACACATTTTTAGCTCCACTTTGTAATACTTAGGTTGTTGGTGATTTTTTAGAAGGGATCATGGGGATCATGGACTCATTTAGTGTTATTGGTGTTTTTATTTATCCTTATGTTTTATTCTTTGATAGTTTTTTTTCTTACACCATTTCACAATTTGATGTTGTTTCATCTTGAATAAATTGGTTAAACTTCCATTCATTGGTCATAAATCAAACAATGATATTTTTTATGGGTTGTTCAGTTTATGGATTTATTCATAATGGATAAATCACCCACACATTCTTTTGAAACCATTCATCATTTATTTTTAATCATTGGTGTAAGAACCCGTTTATAATTTTTGAGGTATGAGTTTCTTATTTTCTCTTTTCCTTATGTGTTTTTGGAGAAAATAAGGAATATGGGGAAAATCATAAATTTTAGGACTACATTCCATGTAATATTCCACACGTTGTGTACATCATCCATGTGGCATGAGTACACTGGGTGTGTAGCCATGTCGGTGGTGAAAAGGTGTAAAAACCAACTATATGATGTGTAGTGGATATTTACATGTCATGTAGTCTGTCGGCAGGAAAATAGTAAGGCGGTGGTAGCGGCCACCAGAAGAGTGGTAGTACATGCCGTGTAATCAGAAATACACGCTGCATAATCATGTCGAGGGATGAATAGTGTGGCAGTGCCACTAATAGAACAGTTAAATTAGAAAATTTCACGTGGTGTAGGTAATAGTACATGCCGTGTAGTATTTTTTTCTCTTAAATGGGAAGTAGCCTCCCTTAT
The DNA here is from genome assembly GCA_963277665.1 of Viscum album. Taxonomy (NCBI): domain Eukaryota; kingdom Viridiplantae; phylum Streptophyta; class Magnoliopsida; order Santalales; family Viscaceae; genus Viscum; species Viscum album. The sequence continues at coordinate 1,346,967,013 of OY728153.1, read as the reverse complement.
TCATAGGGAAGGCTTAGATCCGAATTAAGGAGTTGGGAGAGAAGGTCGAACCTTAGAGGATCTCCAGATTGAGCGTTGGGAATCTGTTCTCGCCTCTGACGATCTCGTTGGAACCGTGCGGGTGAGCCCTTCACTCTCCTTCAGCCATTCTTTCCAATTATTCATCAAATTGAAGTTATTTGAGTTTGAATGAAGCATTATTTCAAATTAGATCTACATTGTTCTTGGAAGATTCAAGGATCATCGCTCTTATATACCGTTCAGGGGTGTTTTATGTAGGTGGCTTGGTGATTATTTTCCAACTGTTGTGTGTTTTTGTGTACTGTTATAATACGCGCCCATGAATAGTGTGTCGTATGGCTGAGGCCTTGTTGAATTAAATACCATGAATTTTACAATTAATAAAATGTGATAATAAACTGCTGTTTGGGATCACTGCTTGGATCCAGGACAACCCCCGGGGGTGAGATCCACTATTTATCCGTTTGGCCAAGATACCCGATGGTATGCAACGTTTATTTTGCGCATTACTTTTTCCTCGAGAAGAAGTGTATGTGAATTTCTTGATTATATGTTGGGAATGGACCGATAACATTATTAGCATGAGGGCAGTGCTTTGCTTAGCCAAAGGGTAGTGTTACCTTTAGCCTAATGGTAGTGGTTATTTTGTCCTGAGGGAAACTTCTTTCATGCATGTGGGAGATAGACTCGGTGCCGAAGGCGACACTTTGTACGCCTGAGGGAAATATCAGTTATGCCTGTGGGAAATTACCTGCTGGTTACGTTTCTAATTACCTGAGGGTAAGGGTTTGAGTGTTTGAGGACACTGACTGTTTACATAGAAATTCACTTTGGTGGTTTCCTTAATGAACGATTAAATGAATAATAAAATGACAATATAACTGGAAAAGTTAGTTACTTTTGAGTTCTTCTTAGATTATTGAATTTTACTACTGCACATTGTTGTTGCATATTTCCAAAAAGTTGGGCATGTGCCTTTGGTGGGTTCCTACTAAGATTTATTTCTCACGCCATGTTTGGTTCATGTCTTTGGCCCAAATAGATTTCATTTCTACATGTGTGGATAAGGGAAAGGGTCCATATATAGGTACTTTTTTGGTGTTGAGCAGTAGGGGAGCATGGGACCGGTATTTGGCTCACAATGCTACCAGATGTTTTGTTTTTGTTTTTCCATACTCTGCATTGTACTGTATTGTATTGTTGTGTAACATGTTCTGGCTGTTTTTCTTTGGACTTAAGACATGTTGCATCATCATCTATATGACAGTTGTTTAACTTTTACTGCAGTTGTTTATTTTAATTGTGCATGGTTTATTGCTTCCGTTTTTGTTCCATGATTTCTATTTTTATTCCACTACGCTACACTTTGAAAAATGAGGGCATAGATTCCCCGCAATCACACCTGGTCCCTCGCTGCTAGTCGATAACCACTTGAGTTTGGGGAAATGTGCTTGAGGTCTTTTGACGAACCAGGTTTGGGACACTTGTTGAGTGGCACACGGAACTGGGATGTTACAAAGTGTTATTAGAGGGATTCATTTCTTTGACTTACTATTTGGAGAATTAGTTAGGGATAGGATAGAAATAGTAGTTGGAAATAATTTATTCCCGGGAGTAGCTAACATGTGCACAAGGAAAATTTAGTCTACCGCGTATTTTAGCAATTCTAATGATTTTGAAAATTTTACAGTTGGTTTGATTTCGCCGTTGGGTGACTCACTTGTGATTGTATTGTTTATATTTTATGCATGGGTTCTATTTAGTTTCAACCCAATGAGATGAGGGTATTCCAACTCATGCATCATTTAAGAACATGCATGGATTCACATGTCATGCATAGTTTCTATGCCATGTAGTCACATTATAAATTGAAGGTTGTTGTGATATTCGTTGTGCTAGAAAAGAATGTTTTTGTGATAGCTAATTTGATAAATAACTTCTATGTAATAGGGTGTTTTTGTATAATCTTGTTGATAGAATGGATGCCAAACTTTGGATATTGGGGAGTATGGGCCCTCATTGACCGGAATTTGGTGGATCGTTGAATGTTTATCTTGGTATGACACATACAAGATTCCAAACATTGATTCATGGGGTGTATGGGCCCTCACGGGTCGGAATTTGGCCCTTAAGTGTTTTTTTCAGTATTTTCTCGGTTCTAGAGTAGACTCTGAGCCTTACTATTTGGAAAAACTAAGATAGACGTTGTGTAGTTCCTCAGACACAGGCCGTGTGTTCTTCTGTTCGGGATGAAAAGAAAATTTTTCTTATGTACGCGACGTGTACTCTCAGTACACTCCGTGTAGTCTCTTTCCTTGTCATAGATCGTGTCGACGGGGACACAAGGAAGATAAAATCTTTGGTAAAACACACCGTGTACCTTATGTACACACCGTGTAGTGTTGACCTAGAGCCTGGCCGTGTAACTAATAACACGAGTCAGTGAAATCTTGTTGTACACCCAGTGTCAATGGTTAACACGTCGTGTAGTCTGACCTGGGTACCCATCAGTGAAACAAACAAACAACGGTTGGTGTTACCTCTTCTTGAACAAGTCATGTACATGAGGGACACACCGCGTAGTCTTGTCTGAGGACATACCGTGTGGTTTAGCCATGTGGCTGGGAAACGGGGTGATGTACATGCTGTGTGCAGGTGTGACACGCTGTTTAGTACCAAGCCGAGTAGTCGGACGTGTCTCAAATGACATGGACAGTGGGAAAATTACACCATACACACCATGTAGATTAAATACATGCCGTGTAGTTTTGTTGAACGGGATCCATGTGGCATAGCCGTGTAGAAGGACCAGGTCAGGGAAGAGAAGTCAGGTACATGTCTTGTAGTGAGTATACATCCCGTGTAGTCTTGTTTTGAATGTCTTGAATTCCTTCTTCATCTTCTTCCCTTTTTGGTCCCTTCATTTTCAGTCTTGATAATCTTCATATAAGGTGTCTCTTTGAACATGTTGAATCATGTCGCCGAGATGACCACACGTTGTTCGCCAGGAGTGCGACAACGACTATACTACATAGATGGAGGGCTATGTGCTACTAGTGGATCCTTGAGTAGAGCTACATGTGGAGCCAACCATTATACCAGACACAGACATAGAGATGTAGTTCCATGAAGGCTTTATACGGTTCATGATGACCTTTCAGGGAGCACTGCTGGCTTCCACATCTCTGGCAAAGCTAACACATATCTTCTAGCAGTAGAATTCTCCTAGGTTTTCAGGGGATGGCGGACCACCGGCAATGAAGTCTTGGCTGGGGTCTGAGCAAACAATTTTCCATCATCTAGAGATTCCTCCTGGGTGGAGGGTCAAGCTTGCGACATATATACTATGTGATTCCGCCAAGAGGTGGTGGGATGTTACCACTCAGTCATAGCATCACAGAGACATGGTGTGGAATGATTTTCAGGTAGTATTATATGACTTCTTCTTTCCAAAGATGCTGAGGGAAGATATAGCTCAATAGTTCATGAATCTTCAGTAGGGCGCTATGTCAGTGATGGATTATTCGACTCGTTTCACCGAGCTTAATCGTTTTGCACCTGTTCTGGTGGGTGATGAGAGGTTGAGAGACATACACATTACGGGTGGTCTTTGATATGACATCCAAGCACTGGTGAATGTTTTTAGGTTTCCTACATTACCTGATATTGTGAACCAGGCACTGATTATAGATAGGAACCTTCGGGAAGCTAGTGGTGTGGGCCAGGGTGGTTCAGCACCAGTTTCTGGTACTATTTCTGATTGTAATAGTACGAGATAGATGGACTTCTCTAAGGGTGGCAGAACCAATCAGGTAGTTTCTTCTGTGTGTCAAGTCAGGTGCTACCAGTGTGGTAATGAGGGGCACAAGAGACCGCAGTGTCCACGAGATCTAGTGGAGTGACGACCTTGCAAAAAGATGGGTCATCTGCTGTGCTTTTGCAGGGGATTTCCACCGGTGGCCAGTGAGAGGGGTTAAGTATAGAATATGCATGCCGGAGAAGGACCAACAGCTTCTTACTAGTCAGGAAACTGGCATATGTTAGGGCATGCATGCTGAAATAGTGGTCGTGGCCGTGGTAACCAGACACCAGGATATCAGAGGCAGCAGGGCGGGACAGCTAATGGTAGCAAGGCTATGTTGCAGGGTCACGACATAGTTCATGCATATGCAGTGTAACAGACCCAGTAAGAGAAGGATCTCGGACCTTCTACTATCAGAGGGACTATACTAGTATCTTCTATTTTGTCTTCAGTACTTTTTTATCTGGGAGATACACATAGTTTCATATATCTACCTGTTGTTGAGATCCTTGGGCTATGTGTTTCTTTTTATTCTACTATTATGATGCTAGACACTCTATTGGGGACTAGAATGGCCGGTGTGTGTCAGTGCAAGGAGTGATCCCTTGAGGTTGGAGGGTGTCACTTTCTATGGGACCTCTATGTTTTAGATTTGACAGCTAATGACATATTTCTCGGGATGGACTGGTTGGTTCTCTTTCAAGCCTTTGTAGATTGTTATCCTCGCTGGGTGAGTTTCGTGTCACAAGAGGGCGGATAGTTTTTATACAAAGGTGAATGGGATGTTCAGGAAGGTCGAGCTAGACCAGAGAATCATGGGCGAGGTGGAGTCACATCCCAGATTGTGAGTCTATATCTGGATGATCAGGGGACATGTCAGAAGGATTTACCTCCAGTGGTTGATCGTTACAGGGATGTATTCCCGAATGACTTTTTGGGTCTACCTCTAGAGCGTGAGGTAGATTTCACTCTTGTTCTTGTGTTAGGAGAAGCACTGGTGTCCATTCCTCCTTATTGGATGGCTACACCAGAGTTGCAGGAGCTCTATAGGCAGTTAGATGTGTTACAATCAAAGGGTTTCATCTGACCCAGTACAACTCCTTGGGGTTCTCCTGTCCTGTTTTCTATGAAGGCGGACGATACCCTTAGAATCTATGTGGATTATTGTAAGTTGAACCAGTTGACGAACAAGAACCGATATCCCTTGCCGAAGATTTATGATATTTTTGATCAACATTAGTGAGCACGAGTGTTCTCAAAGATTGACCTAAGATCAAGATATCATCAGTTGTACGTGATACCATTGGATATACCACTTACAACCCTTCAGAGCAGATATGGTCTGTATGAGTAGTTGGTTATGCCATTCAGACTCACGAACACGCTAGTGGTTTTTATGGCTCTGATGAATCATGTGTTCCATCCTTATCTGGATTCTTTTATGGTAGTATTTGAGGTTGATATCATAGTGTACTCTCACACTCGACACGAAGAAGCCACCCATCTTGAGATCTTATTGAGTACACTGAGAGAGCATAATTTATATTCTATGCACTCATAGTGCCACTTTTTAATGGACCAGATTCACTTCCTGGGTCATATCATCTCATATCTAGGAGTTGCAGTAGACCCAGAGAAGGTGAGAACATCAGTTTCCTGGGAGTAGCCTATGGACTTTTTTGAGATACAGAGTTTCTTGCGGAAGGTTGGTAACTACGCGAATTTTATACAGGACTTCTCCCACTTAGCAGTACCATTGACGAGTCTGACTAAGAAGGGTGTGAGGTTTGTTTGGTTAGAATCATGCGAGACAGCCTTTCAAGAGCTGAAGGGAATGTTGATGTCAGCACCAGTCCTGATACTCCAGAGCAGAGCAAGAGCTATAGAGTTTACTGTGATGCATCAGGTATTGGGATGGGAGTTTTGTTGATGCAGGGAGATCGAGTTATCGCGTACGGGTATCGGAAGTTAAGGCCACATGATAAAAATTACCCAATGCATGTCCTCGAGTTGGCTGCAGTCGTTAATGCTTTATGATATTGGAGACAATATCTCTTGGGAGTGAATTTTGTGGTTTTCACAGACCACAAAAGTCTCAAATATATTTTTACCCAGCGTGACTTGAATCCAATGCATCGAAGGTGGGTCTAATACCTTCAGTTCTTTGATTTTGAGCTTGCCTATACACCTGGTAATGGTAATTCAGTAGCTAATGCACTGAGGAGGAAGACTCAGATAAAGGCAGTGCAGGATGCCATCGGTGAATGGAAGCTGATGTCTATGTTATCATAGATGCATTTGGAGGTGCACGAAAGTCTGGGGAAAAAATATATTTCATCTTTATCTCTGACTTCTACCCACCTGGATAGAGTAAGGATGATAAAAATATCTAATTCAGAAGGCCTAGCTCTATAGGAGTCGGTGGCAAGTGAGGACCCTCCTCCTGGGTGGATGATATGCGATGATGAGTTACTGCGTTTCTATGGACGAGTATGGGTTCCATGGGATATACGCGATGAGATAATGTAGCAATTTCATGCTTCATTCTGGGAAGTTAATCTTAGAGTTTCCAAAATGTATCGTGACTTGAGATGTCAGTATTGGTGGTCGGGTATGAAGAGAGATGTAGTTGGTGTTGTTATGGGATGTTCCACCTATCAGCAGGTGAAGGCAGAGCATTAGAGGCCAGTCGGACTGTCACAGTAGCTACACATCCTAGAGTGGAAATGGAATGATGTCGTGATGGACTTCGAGACAGGGTTTTTGAGGTCACCTTGTGGAAATGATGACGTGTGGGTTGTTGTGGATAGACTCACAAAGGTAGATCAATTTTTTCAATCAAGAAAACCTTCGGAGTTGACGAGCTTGGGATGTTTTATATCTGAGAGATTTTACATCTTCATGGGGTCCCTAATTCTATGGTTTCCGATAGGGACGCCAATTTTACTTCTCGTTTCTGGAAGTGTTTTCTGAGGGCACTGGGTAAACAGGTGCTTCTGATCACAGCTTACCACCCTCAGGCAGATAGTCAGTCAAGGCGTACGATACAGGTGCTGGAGGACATGCTGCGTGCATGCATCCTAGACTTTGGGGGCTCTTGAGAGAAGCATATACCCTTTGCCGAGTTTTCCTATCATAATAGTTTTTAGGAAACTATTGAGATTGAACCTTGCAAGGATTTATATATTTGGCCATGTCGATATCATTTGTGCTGGTTGGAGGCAGGTGAGGCAGCTTTACTAGGACCACGTCTCATGCAGGAGACTTCTGAGCAAGTCTAGTTGATTCAGAAGTAGATGGTTACCGCACAATCTCATCAGAAATATTATGTTGATCGCTAAAGATGGCCCTTGGAGTTCGTGGTCGGAGATCAGGTTTTCTGGCGTGTTTCACTGAGGTTAAGACACATGCATATCAGGATACATGGTAAACATTCACCAAGGTATGTGGGGACATTTGGGATTCTGGAGAGTGTCGGGCTGGTTGCATATCGGTTGCAGTTACCACAGAGGTACTGAGCCATGCACGACGTCTTCCATGTATCTCAGTTGTACCGCTATCATTAAGACCCATCTCACATATTTCAGCCCGAGGAGTTTGAGCATGAGGTAGATGTGTCCTTTGAAGAACATCTGATTCGTATCATTGATAGGAGCATGAAGATTCTCCCAGGCCAGTCAGTTCCTCTTGTATGGGTGCTATGGCAGCATGGCCGAGTACAAGATGAAACCTGGGTGCGGGAGACCAATATACGTACTCAGTGGCCAGAGTTGATCTGATATTTATCTTGGCTACCATTGGAAGAGAAATTCTGGGATGAATTTCTTTAAGGTGGGATGTTTGTAAGAACCCATTTCTTATTTTTGAGTTATGGGTTTCTTCTTTTGTCTTTTCCTTAAGCGTTTTTGGAGAAAATATCGAAAATGGGGAAACTCGTAAATTTTGGGACTACACGCCATGTACTATTCCACAGGTAGTATACATTGGCCATGTGGGATGACTACACGGGGTGTGTTTCCATGTCGGTAGTGAAGGGTGTAAAAACCGACTACACATCGTGAAGTAGAAATTTACACACTCTGTAGTCAGTCGGCAGGAAAATAGTAAGGTGGTGGAAGCAGCTGCCAGCGGAGCAGCAGTACACACCATTTAATCAGAAATAAATGCCGCATACTCCTGTCGACAAATGAACATTACAGCGGTGCCGCCAATGGAACAATTAAATGATAAAAGTACACACCGTGTAGGCCATAGTACATGACTTGTTGTTTTTCTTCACTTAAATAAGAAGTATCGTCCCCTATTCACAGGGAAGGATTAGAACTGGAGGATGGAGTCAGTAGAGGAGGACAGACCTTCGAGGATCTCTAGATCGATCTGGGGAATCTGGTTTTTTCCTCTGACGATCTCATTGGAACCATGAGTGTGAGCCCTTCACTCTTCTTAAGCCGTTGATGCCAATTCTACCTCAAAGGAATGTTTTTTGAGTTCGAACGATGTTTTATTTTACGTCAGATCTACGTCGTTCTTGAACGATTTGATAATTTTCATTTGTGTATACTGTTCATGGGCGTTTAAGGTAGGTGGCTTGGTGTTTATTTTCCAATTGTTGTCTGTTTTTGTGTACCGTTGTAATACGCACCCATGAATGGTGTGTCGTGTGGCTGAGGCCTTGTTGAATTAAATACCTAGAATAGTATTGGTAATTATATTTGATAAAAACTGTTGTTTGGGATCACTTATTGGATCCAGGACCACCCCCGGGGGTGTGTTCCTTTGTTTAGTCGTTTGTCCAGGATACCCGAGGATATGCTACGTTTATTTTGCACATTACTTTTCCCTCGAGAGGAATTGTATATGAATTGATTTTTTATATGTTGGGCATGGCCCGATTACTTTCATAGCATGAGGTTAGTGATTTACATAGCTTGAGGGTAGTGTTATCTTTAGCCTAAGGGATGTGGTTATTTCGGTATGATGGCAACTTCTTTCATGCTTGTGGGCGATAAACTCTGTGCCTGAGGGCGACACTTCATACACCTCAGGGAAATATCTGTTATGCATGTGGGTAATTACCTATGGGTTAGGTTTCTGATTACCTGAGGGTAAGGGTTTGCGTGTCTGAGGAAACTGACTATATACATAGAAATTCACTGTGGTGGTTTTCTTAATGAACGATTAAATGAATAATAAAATGGAAATAAAACTAGTAATGTTAGTTACTTTTGAGTACTGCATAGTTTATTGAATTTTACTACTGCACACTATTGTTTCATATTTTCACACAGCTGGGCACGAGCTTTTGGTGGGTGCTTATTCGGATTTATTTCTCACACCATGTTTGGGTCATGTCTTCAGCTCAAACAGATTACATTTCTGCAGGTGTGGATAAGGGAAAGGGTCCCTATCAAGCTACTTGATTGATGCTGAGGAGTAGGGGAGCATGGGACTGTGCTTAAGCTCACAATGCTACAAGCTGTTTTGTTTTGGTTTTTACATACTTTGTATTGTACTATACTGTATTGTTGGGTAACAAGTTCAGGATTTGTACTTAGGAATTAAGACATGTTACATCATCATATATATAACTGTTGGTTTTCTTTTACTAAAGTTATTTATTTTCAATGTTCATGGTTTATTTATTTTGATATTGTTGTATGCTTTCAATTTTTATTCCTCTTCTCTACACTTTGTCAAATGATGGCATAGTTTCCCCACATTCAGACCTGGGCCCTCACTGTTAGTCGTAAGCCTCTGGCATTTGTGGAAATGCGCTTGAGGTCCTTTTACCAACAGGGTTCGGGGCACCCGTTGAGTGGCACCCAGAACCGGGACATTACAATGGGTGTTTGGGTGATATCACTTAAGGTCATTTAATTACTCTTGGTAATCTCATGAAAATAAGAATTAGTGGTTCATTACAAATGGTATCAACTTTATTGGTTCTTGCTTAATAAGTAGTTTATATTTTCATTTTATTGGAGTGTAATTTAACCTTATCTATTTATTGTGTTTCCATCTTATAAAGGAGTAGGATTTTCCGAACTTTAGATGTATATCATAAAACAATGTAGCTAACCTGTTTATGCTAAACTTTACTTTACTAGGGTGTTCGGTACATAAGTGGTTTCGATACACTTATAGGATACAATAATCTCATTATCATGGGTTTAGCCAATGAGATGAGAATGACACAAATTATAGATGAAATACTTTCCAATAAGATTGAATATATAATTTTTAGTAATGATTTATGAATTCATGGAAAGATGTTGATTTATGAAAAATTGAGAATTCATTTTCAAATGAATTAATTTGAAAAATGGAATGATATAGTGAAAATTAAATTGACGGAATTGAATAAGTTAATAAATAAAACTTCATCCCAAGTTCTAAATTGTATTCTTGACTGAATCAACTTGAATTAGGCTGATTCATATGTCTTATCCAAGGGATACTATACTTGTAATGAGTTATATACATGGGCCATCATATATGATGAAAGAAAAGTGTTCCAAACAAGAGATTCTAATTTATCCTGGAGGTCACACCCCAAGATATCATTCAACAGGATCATACTTTGAGAATAAATATATGAAAAAACATTTAATCCAAACAAAGATTTTAAAAATATATTAATGACATCCTTATAATATATTCGGAAATATATAAAAAAATCCAAAAAATACCTATAGGATCCTCCAAGATTACCAACAACTTAGAGTCAGTCCATGGTTACTCGTAGTAGTATCTCTCATCTAAATCTTATTACGATAACCTCTTCTCTTGTCCAATGTATCTAACATAGGGGATTAAGTATCAGTTTATGAAAAGAATATCAATCATTAAAATGAGTCAATCAATGGTTTATCCCCTTGGGAATTAGTGTCACTTAAGAGTATAAGTAATTATCCCGGATAACCCATAAGAGGTAATCCAAGTCTCTCAATTGTTTCATCAGCCAGATCCAATCCTATAATGATGATTACATGTTTGACATCATTATATTAGAACCTAAGTTCAATCCTAGTCTGCATGCAGGTCATAGATACTAGCCAATATCACATATCATCCTGAAATTAAAAGTAAATTTTTCAAAATAGGATAACCACAATTTTTTTACTCACGTTAAAAAATTGGCATAGGTCTTAAGACATAAAATAATTGAGAGTAATCATATGCTCTAGGATATAAGGCATACACACAAGGAAATAAGTATATGCACAAGCTGGGTAGCTTATAACATTATGTAACATGCATAAAGAATTTGACACATAACAAAAATCACTATCAGAAGACAAATAATGTATAAAGCACATAAATCAATTGATAAATTGATCCCTTCTACTCGCCACAACTAATTTTTATATAATTAATAAATTTGTCAATGGTATAATACACCATTAATGGTGTTCATAATATTTTTGTTGCATTGAATTTGGTCTTAATGGAGATGTACATCCATCAAAGTAGCTAAAGGAACATCCTTCACCCATGGTGGTGATTTTAGACTCACTAGAGCCATGAAAAACATGGAAACACATTCAATTTATCATGTTTGAGGCATCAAAAAATGTTTCCATCACATGGAACTGTGGAACACCAGATAAAATGCAACGAAAATATGGGAGAGAAGAAAGACTACCTTCATTGAACATATAGTACTCCAATAATTAATTTTAAATTCATGAATCTAGATATGGAGAGATAGATGGTATACATATTCAAATTCCATAAAATAGGGAAAAGTTAGTTGAACAAAAATATACTGCAAATGATGGAAGCTACTAATAATGGAAGGATGATGAGTTTAGACATTACCTCAATATTTATAACACCTTACGTGATAAAGGATTTGCATATTGAATGATGGAGATGATAACAAACCTAGGAGAAGATGAGGAATAGGTTTAATGTTTGAGGGAAAGAGGAACTCACTAGAGAAAAATAGTAGGAAGGAATGGTTTTGAATAAAAAATACATAGAAGGGGAATCGGTAAATTCTAACACATATTATGGGGTGCATGTTTTGGCAGCACAGTATTCCAAAATGTATACTCATAGTTTGCTAAGTCACTTCATAATGAGGACCCCCACATGGATGAGGCACACAGTTTAACTAACCATGCAAAAGTTGAGGAAAATTTATTTATCAAAGATGCATGCAACACAACATGGGTGTGTGCCTCGGCTTGCATGGTTGAAAAGAAAATGTATGGCCTGTAGAAAGTAGTTGCCTCAAGTCTCATGATTATAGAAACCATGAGGGCTATGCTTATTAGTTTATACAAATCAGGCATCCTAATGTTCAATTTCAAACATTGGGGCTTCGAGCTCTGAAGAAGCCCCAAAAACCCACACGACCTCCTTTACTCCATTCAGAATCAATTTTAGGTCCACAAAAAAGAATTTAATCCCAAAAAATCAAATATACCTTTTTGAAAAGATTGGATATTATAAAAACTAATAATTAATTAGAATTAAACTCACATGCAGAATATAGAAAGATAAGGTAATCAAAATAACTTCATTGTATATTTTATACAGTGTTGCGCAATAAAAAATTCCATTCAAATGGTCATGAATATATAATGGCCCCACCAACTAAATAAATTTATTTTTAACATGAATAGTTATTTAACCCCTTATTATACATGATTAAAACATGATTCTTTATTAAATATTTTGGAACAAAATGAAAAATCAACTCAGAAATCCTAAAAAATCACCGATGATATGATTATACATATATGTTAAAATAAACAATATATATAACTAAAAAGATATATAATATCAATGAAATAAAATTATACCTCACTTAAACCTAAAATATTCATAACACACATCCTCTAATAGTAAATAATTTTTATACGATACATTTTTAATATAAGTAGTTACTATGTACCTAAAAACAACTGAGATCCAAATGTTATGTTCATTAACCACTAATGTATAGTTTAAATTAAGTCTCAAAACAAGACAATATTTATTAGAATAATATTAAAGGTAAATAGTTCATAAACATACATAACCTCTTGTTATTCATCAAATCTATCCCCAAAAATGGATTGAAAAGTGATAAATCAAGGACTTATCCAACTTCCACCTTGATAGAATATTACATATAAAACTTAATGATAAATCATCTGTTGATAATTTATTGTATATTTCCTAAATATATAGATAATAGTTCCTTTGATTCCCACCTATTAATATACATCATTTGATAACTTATGTACCCTCCCAACAACTAAATGGATATTCTACTAGAAACTATATCGACAGACAGAGTAACAATAAGTCATCCCCAGAATATGAGAGTTAATTTATATCCTCTACTTATCCATAATGGTTTTGAAAGATTAATATAAATGGTTGTGGTAATAGAATAAAAACTAATCCACTGAATATCTTTGATCACAGTCACTATAATAAGAAATTGGGTGTATCAATTAGATAAAAGTTACAAAATTGTATACTTTATAATTAAATTTCAAGCAATAGATTGATCCCAATAATCATTCTGAATAGAATATTTCACTAACTCGAATCCATGTGTATTACATGTGAATAAATTAAATAAAAAATCATTATAATAAAGTTATAATTAGTTAGAGTATTCTTTAAAAAGACTATACAGAAGAGGATAAATAGATTAAATAATAAATAACCCACTAATTATGGGGAATAAGTGTCCCCAACTTATCAAAGAAAATATATTTCTTATTTTTAAATAAAGGGGAATGAACCTTTTCTTAACTATACTCCAAATAACACAAATATATATTAATCATCAATATATACCCTTTACAACCACTACCAAACCAATAAATTTGACCTATAATTATTGGAAATAGAATAGATATGATTCTGAATCATCTTAGTTACTACGAATCAATCTATGTTGCATCCCCATTATGAATATGAATAATCATTCTGAATATGTGAGGGTGAATCACTATGAATGTTAGAATATATTACAGTGAAGGATGTTGACTATTTCATTCGCATGATTACATCAAAGAAAATTCAAGGGTAGTGACTTCCACCCAATCTAATGGTAATGGATCGTGGTAATCCATTTAGACTCTTAGATATTCCACCACCCAAAAGCCTTAGTGATGTTTATTCTATAGGGAAATAATTCCCTAAAACATTTATTTTTCATAAACGAATTTGGTTTATCATTTAATAAAAATACTTATAAAAACAAGCTATTCAATAACAAAAAAATTCTATGATTACCCAAAAAAAGTTATAAAAAATATAGTATCCCAAAAACACAACAAATTTAATAAAAAAACATGAATAAATTGTAAAAAAACACTATCCGTACCCCAAATCCATTAAGGTACTGTCCAAAAATACAATTTTTAGGAATCAAACATCTATAAATCCCTTCTTTACAAGAATAAAAAAAATTAATCCATCCATTCACCATGATCGAATAGTTTTAAAAATTAAATTATTAATTATCAAACAGATATAACAACTAAAAATTCTCAAATCAAGCATTTTAAGTCGAGAATAAAAACATTATAAAAAATATTTATAGAATTCCAAGTGTTTAATAACTAGAAAAAATCATTATGAAATCATTTGTGAATGTATAATTAAAAGAAATACTTAATAATCCTATATTGTAATTAAAAACATTGTAAAAACAAGAACATTTTATACTCCAAAATTATTAATGAATTCCTTTGATTATTTCCCCCATAATTCTCCTTTAAATGTGAGTTATTTTCAGGTGTCTTTAAAGATTTGTTCATTTTATTGATCTCATAAATTATACTCATTCATTGAATAAAATCATCTAGAATACACTATTTTAAATCCAAATGTCATTTTCTAAACCTACTATTCCAAAAAATCAATAATTTAAATTCTTCTTTATTATCAAAAAATTTATCATCATCAAAATACAATTAATATGATCATTAATTTTCAAAAGCCACCAAGATAAATTGTTTCAGAAATATAAAATTTTCGGATAAAAAAGGAAATTATTACTAAATTATATTTTTATTTTGATATTACTTATTAATAATTTATGTAAAATACATGTTACATCATGTCCCAAAAATGTAGACTCTATGAAATAATTTACAATTTATAAAGAAACCATTATTTTTTATATATGTTCAACGATGCAATTTGTATCATCATATATTTTTTAATAACTTTTCAGAGAATTTTTTTATCTATTAAAGAGTGTTAAATTAATGAATTATTTATGAAAAATTCATATATCAATATTTATACATGCTTTCATGTATAAAAACCTATAATAATACGATCTTAACATAGATTAATCATTACAATATGGTATACAATTTTATGAAAATAAAAACATTACATTATTTTTTATTTAGATACTATAGAATTATCCAAGGAAATGATACATAAAAATTATAACATCCTATTTTTAGAATACTAAATGAAAATCAAGACAATATTAAATAACTACAATAAAATTAACACATTACATGTTAATAAATGTTTATAATGTTTGGATGACCAAATGAAATTCGAATTTATAAACGATCTGCACAGTATAAACATGGAACCAATTTTTATTTAAATTGGATTTTAAATATGTAATTAGGATTTTTAGTTCACATTCTAATATTATTGAAATTTTGATAAAATATGATGGATTCGACTTCACATTAAAAAATTATTTTTCATTATAGAAATTAATAGTTTATATACCAGATTCACTGTAATTTTGTTATATTACATAATAGAACACAATGACTACATAACAAACCTCCTGATTTTGAGAATCATCACGTAAAATTTATCTGAATGAAATTTTTACATTTTAATAATACACTTGTATAGATACTCTGTGTTTCAACCGCATAAAAAATCAACTATTTATATTGAATAAATCCATGATGTTTTCGTGAACCAATTATTGGCCATATAAATATCATATTAATAATTAAATATTAGTTTTAATTTTATTTACTAATATATGATAAGAAACTCATATTAGATAAATTCACAATGAGAAGATTAAGACATTTCTAAATATGGATAAAAAATGTTTCACACCCGAACAACATTGTTAGAAGGAAAATTAACCTACATGGGTTAGCTACATCTTTTTGTAATCTTTATTATACATTTTGATACATCTTATCTATAGATATGATATCATAAAATATTAATTAGATTAAAGTGATACCATTTATATTAAAAATAGTGACACCCTAAGAGGGTATGAAAGTCACAGTGATATCTAAAGTAAAATATTAAATTATTTCATTAAATTAAAATTTTGGATTTTGTTCCCAAATTGGTAGGAAGTATATTAAACCCTTAATACTTTATATCAAAAAAATTTGAAACAATCACATATATTCCATAAGGTGAATAATAAATAGAGAAAATAATTTACATGGTTCTCTATGAAGGAATGTGTTTAAGAGAAAACATTTGTGTTTTTTCTATGTGCCATAATAAAGTAATAATTGAAAATTATATAGACATAGTTTTTCAAGATTAGTCACTACATGTCTGGTGCACCACCTATAGAATAATTATGGTTCATAAGAACCTCACACAAGGTTTTTCCACAATTCATTCATCCACAAAAACCCATTCATAAAGGATATTCCATTTATTATAGACTTGTATATCCACAAACTATATAAAGTGAATTATGTTCTCTCTCTAGTAAACATGAAACTCCTCTAGAACTATAACTAATTATCTGATGTTGTGTTCTATTCAATTTCTCTACTGTATTCTACTATTCCGGAATATATTAACTCATTGTTGAGAGGGTTATGTAACTATTTTATTGGAATAAAAATTTAAAAAAATTATATTCCAAATTATGGAAAATTTTGGTGTAAATATTCCCACACATTTCTTCCACATCGACACCAGATGTGCCATTTTAATTAGTTTTTTAATACTACTTATTATTCAGGAATTTATATAATGAAAAATTTCTATTATCTACATTCATATCATCAATTACTCTAATTCACATATAGGGGAATTTAATAACTATATCTGTAACACCCCCAAACATTTTATGTTTTGTTGCTCCTAAATACTTTTTAGTCATTAGATATCCCATATTAAATTAAGCAGTAAGTATTTTGTGTAAGAAAAAATTATAGGAGAAAGTTATATGATATCCATTAAACAAAAATTTTCCAGTTATATGTTTTGAATTTAGAAATACATTCATCTAGAGTTGTGACTAGTAAGTCATTTAGAGTCTGATAGAATTAACATAATTTTCAATGAATAGTATCCTACCCTTATGAATAGTAACCTACCATTATGAATAGAAAGCTAACCTTATGAATATTAATATGAATTTTATGAATTGTATCCATTCCCTTGAAGGGATAAATGAATTTAGGCACCTTAAAAATGAAGTTGAATATTTTATGTGTTTATATTTTTTGATTAAATAATTATTTTAATTAAACATTTAATTAATATAATAAATATTTTTTTTGAAAATTGGACATAAGTTTTGGATTATACAAATTGATAAATGGTTAGGGTGAATATTTTGGAGTTTTCTGAAATACTAGAATTTTTTATGAATAGTAACATCTGATAATTGACAATAAATGCTAAATAAGGAATTTATTAAGTCATTGATAATTATCTACTGATATAAGCTCAACTGGATCTAATTCGCATGTATATATTAATATAATTGGTCATTTAATACTCACTATTTGTTTTATTGAGGGGAAATAATATTTTAATGATTATAATATTAAGAAAACTCATCTCCCCTCCACTATAAAAAGTACCCCTCACCCCTCTTACTCTCACACCACTCAAGCCTTGTGAATTGACAATATTCTGCCCAAGTATATCCCCAAGGTCCTCCCCCACGTCCTAAATCTCCAATCCTCTTCAAAATACCAAAACCTCTCTCCATATGAGGTTCTCAAACGAGGAAGTCTCAAGAGGTAGATTCCTCTTTCCAATTCTTTCAATTCTTTTAAGTTAATTTCTTTTTGTTTCTTTCCTCACCTCCCTTCACCATAATAGTATGATAAATACAGTAACATACATGTATAGTAATGTTTTTTTGATAATGGTATATTTTATTAACTTCTCTTCTTTCCCCACCATTTATTTGAAAGAAATGAAAGCACCGTTTGAGATGTGCTCATTTAGCACATTCAAGGACAACAATTTATCAAATTCCATTATAATATTTAATAATGTTTATGAAAACAATTATGTTATGGTTGAACCATATTATTATTTATTTAATATATTCTATATTCATCATAATCTCTATTTTTCCCCTCCTTTTATACAATTAATTCAAATACCATCTGAGATGTGTAAATTTATCACTCTCAAGGAAGATGGGTTTTCAATTTACATTACTATCTTCAATACAAGTCATGAAACCTTTTCAATGTTTGAACCTGGTCATAATATATTAATTTTATATTTATAAATGTTTTAGAATATTTACATGTTCATAATATGAATTAATAATACAAAACAAGTTTAATGTGCACAAAATTGCCAAGCCAAACCCAATCCTTAATTTTTAACGTAGTGTAGGAGTATTCATCATGGTATATAATCAGAATAATCATAAGATCATTTATATCTCTTTAATGTAAATAATAATTTATATTAACAATTCTGGATTTTTAACCATATTTCAAACAAACATCCATTCATGAACACAAGTAAATGGATCATGATAAAAAAATGAAAATGTTATCAGAACAATAAAATTGAATCTATAAAACCCAAAAAAGGCCATTAATGAAACTAATAAATTCATAAAATATAAATTAAATGTTGATGTGGTTATGGAATTATAAATTAATTAAGAAAATTTTTATTATTCAGGCTGTAAAGAACTATCAAGGGCACCTTCAAGAATAAGGTAAGGGATTTCTTAACTCAATTTTCATTCTTGGGGTTAAACATCTATATCATTTGTTAAATTGTTCCATGAATACATGTGAATGACCTATGATTGTTTTATACTGTATATCCACTTATATATTATCGATTTGTATTTGTCACACATATATATTTTGTGATTTATCGTCACTCTAATGACACAATATTTGTAAGGGTTCTTCTCTATCACTTTTGTTCCAGAATCTACCTTATGTTGTGCTCTTTTATTTTTAATTCCTAATGATGGGGTATTTTTTGAAACCACCCCATACTTCCCTTGTGACATATTTATAATGTAATACCCCTTTAACTCTAAAAAATATCCTGCGATAACACTCCTTACCACGCTGAAATGATTGTAAGGGGTTTCTCATCTCACTTTCTTTTCTGTGAGATTTTCATTGTTCACCACATATTTCTTGTATGTGGTGTATGTGTACTGCCATTTGATATATAAAAAAATTATTCTGATTATATTCATATTATTCAATAATTTATTTTAGGGTTATTATGTTTTGGTCATATTATATGACCGATTACATTGTGGTAAGAGACTTTGTCTCAATTACTATTTTATTGTTTTATAAATTTGTATTGTGCGCCTAATGTTTCTTATGTGATGTATCTACTTCCCATTTGAGAACATCTTTCTTTTGAAATTATAATTCTGGTAAATATACATTTTCTTTTAGCATGGATATTACTTTTTCCTTAAGTCGTATAATATTTTATATACAATGTTTATTTGGAAAGTTATTTTAATTATGGGAATATTGATTAACATATATACTATACTCTATAATGATATTTTAAAGGAATATTTCACATATATTGAATCAATTTATAAAGAATTATTTGGACATGAAGTGGTAGGTGGGGCTCGCTCTAGACGCTCGATGCATCAGTATGTCTCATGAGACAAATCAGTTTGGCGATAAACCCTTCATGTTTTTTTCCAAAAATCTACCGAGTTTCCACCGATAGAATTAAACCATTTTTACGGTATTATGGTTTCATGTTCCAGATACATGACATATAAGTAATAATCATTCTATTTATTCATTATTAGTATTTATTATCCATATTGTTTTCACTATGAAAAAATCTATGGATGCAGATTCATTCTCAGTTTATTAATGGCGTGAGTTTTTAATTTTTTTACCAGGCCAAATTGATTATGTCAGATTGACTATGATTCACTTATTATTTTATTCATGCTTCTAGTATTGAAACCCTTAGTGAGAATTTGAGATCACTCCTTTCATTGTTTACATTAAACAAGTGACAATGAGAAGATGATTTATTGAGTTCTTGTGGATGCCATTTATAGTTTTCATTATGTATTTTTTTTAAACGTTTACAATGTAATTTGAGTAACATATATGTATATAGTTTCTCCAAAACTACTAATCCAATCATTTATTCAGGATTTTAAATCCTTTTAACCATACATATAATACAACTAATGCACCGGCTCCATCCTAGACGGTTCAGATGTTACAGTTGGTATCATAGGAAGTTTAGTAGGAAACATTGGATCTAGATTTAGAAAACATAGATTAGGGAAGAATCACTTCAATTATCCTTTGAGGATAAACATAGAAGAATGTACAGGTAATTTGGCAAGGAACATATTATGTGGGTCTTTCATGAAATAAATCCTTGTCTGGATATGAGAAGGTAGTGGTGGATCTAGCATAGATGTACCTATGGGTAAAACCCAAAAACACCCTTTTGAGCTAGAATCTGATGGGAACTGGTACATGACAACGAGCCATGATTCACTCTTAGTTACGACACTCCTGGGAGATATTCATGTGATAATTAAAATTTTCTCTACATGCCATTATGAAGGAGTTTAATTTAATTTTTCTTTAGAGGATTCGGTTTGGAGAACTCTAGAAAAACCGAACTAAATAATGAAAAAATTAGTTAAGCAATACTAATAATGATGTTTTATTACTTTTTAGATGGAAAATGATGGTACTAATGTTCTGTCTCTTCCCAATGAGGCCCTTGAAACCATGATTTCAATAGCCATCCAGGAAAATTATATAAAATATTCCTATATCAATATGCTATGAAAACATCTCTATGGCATATCCAATTCTCCCCAAGTACTTCAACTCCACCAAAGAGCAGGTCTAGATTACATCATTATGATGAAATCCCAGTTTCCTTCCTATGCACAACAAGGAAAATACTATGAGGTACTTTTTAGATGCTTCACCATAGTGAAAGGCATCCAATTCCTCAAGGCCTTCCATGAAACTGCAGCTACGAGAGGCCTCGACGCGGCATATATGTGTCAAGTCTTTTCCTATGGCCATTTTGGTCAGTTAATAGACTTTGACTTCCTTGAGAATGAAGCCACCCATTTTATATACAGACAACGAGTACATACATACGTCTCACAGTTGTATACCCCGCATTTCAGAGTCTTGAGACAGCACAAGTGCACCCACGATATCGAACCAGATTGCTCGGGTTTCATATGGTTCTAGGTGATTGAATTCTTTGAATTATTTTTGGGGATTCATGTATTAGTGGATTGAGGAAACCATTAGACCAATTTTACTATTAAAAATAGTGGTTATATAAGAATATAACATGTTGCGTTTTCTTTTTTATCCTTTCATCAGTTATACTTTTGAATGAGTATTAGTAAGGGATCTTTTATAATAAATTTTCAGATGGAAGGACATACCCATACATTATCTCTTCTTGTGGAGTTAGTGGAGATTATTGTAATAAAAAACTATGAAGAGGAGTACCTACCTCTCGCAAAGTTGCGAAAAATGTGTACACAAATATATTAACTGACAATCATTCTGAACATTCTTCGCACCTTTTAAGGGAATACTTCCATTTACTAGCGCATTTCCACGACACAATTTCTTGAGTATAGACTAAGAGAAAAATACCAAGAAGGTATTTTCCTATGTTTCACCCTATTCCAGAACTACACAGCTAGGTTATGTTTTCAAGAGGCTGCTTTGGATGGAATCCTTTGTGCGGCCTACATGTACCAACTCTTCAGTTTTCGCCAGTACAACAACATCTATGACTTAGATGTTCTCAGTAAATACATAATTTATAGAGTTCTCCATGTGTCGGTCCATTCAAACATTTACACACTTTCTACCATTCGAGGCTCCCTCTAGAAACCCGAGTTTTCGATGCAAGAGTTCAACCCCTTCTGTCCGAGGTGTGTCTGGGTCAGTGAACTAGAGGACTTGAGCATCAATATTGGTCTTCTGCTGAACGCACCTATGGATCCTCTATGATGGGGGTTGTGGTAGTTACATCAATGTGATTTCATTTGTGGTTATGAAATGAATTGTGAGGACGCAATTATTCGAAGGTGGGAATAATTTAACAACCCAACATTTTATGGTATGTTTCTCTTAGATACATTCTATTCATTATATATCTCATATTACATGAAGCACAAAGTCTTTTGTGAAAAAAAACAGTATAGGAGAAATTTATATGATATACATTAAATATAAAATTTCTACTTCTATGTTTTGAATTTTGAAAAACACTCATCTAGAGTTATGACCAATAGGTTATTTAGAGTCTGATAACATTAACTTAATTTTAGATGAATATTAAACTAACCTTATGAATATTAACCTACCATTATGAAAAGTAAATTACCCTTAGGAATAGTAATATGACTCTTATGAATGGTATCAACGCCCTTGAAGGGATAAATGAATTTAGACACCATAAAAATGAAGATAAATATTTTAAGTGTTTACAATTTTTGATTAAATATATATTTTAAAAAAATATTTAATTAATCTAATTTAGAAAATTATTTTTAAATAATGGACATCATTTTGGGATTCTACTCATAAAAAAATGGTTAGGGTGAATTTTTTGGATTTTTCTAAAATAGTTGAATTTTTCATGAATAGTAAAATCCGATAATTCACAATAAAAAATAAATAAGGAATTTATTGAGACATTGATGATGATATGTTGATTTAAGAACAACTGGTTCAATGTAACATGCATGTATTTCTGTTCTTGGTCCTAGAATACTCACTATTGGTTGCCTGGTGTGGAAATAATAAATGAATGCTTATAATATTAAGAAAACTCATCTCCCTTCCATTATATAAACCACCTTTCACCCCCTCTTCCTCTCACACCACTCAAGCTTTGTGCCTTTAAAATATTCTACCCAAGTCACTCCCCAAAATCCTCCCCCACATTCAAAAGCTACTAGCCTCTTTATAATTCCAAAACCTCTCCCCTAAAGCGGTTCTTAAAGGAGGAAGTCTCAAGAGAAAAATTCCTCCTTCCAATTCCCCAATTATTTTAAGTTATTTTATTTTTGGTTGTTTCCTCAACTCCCATCACCATAATAGTATGATATATCCACTAAAATACATGTAATATAATGTTTTCATGCTAATGGAGTATTTCATTACCGTCTCTCCTTTCCCCACCATTTATTTTAATGATATGAAAGCACTGTTTGAGATGTGCTAATTTAGCTCATTCAAGGACAACCGTTTATCAATTTCTATTATAATATTAAATTTTGGTCAGGAAACATTTTATTCTATGGTTTAAATAGATTATTATATATGTAATATATCATATTTCATCGTAATCTCTCTTTTCCCCCTTTATTCAATAAATGAAAACACCATCTAAGATGTGTAAATTTATCACACTCAAAGAAGATGGGTTTTCAATTTTCATTACTATATTCAATACTAGTCATGAAACCATTTAAATGTTTTAACCATTTCATAATATATTTATTTTATCATGAATAATGTTTTTTAATCTTTACAAGTTCATAATATGGATTAATAATACAAAACAAGTTTACTGTGTACAAACCCGCCAAGCCAAATACAAGTCTTTATTTTTTACTCATTTGATGAGTCATCCTCATGGTATATAACTACAAACATTATAAGATCATTTATATCAATCTAATGTCACTAATAATTAATATTAACAAATATGGATGTTTAACGATATTTCAAACAAACATCAATTCATGAACATAAGTAAACGAATAATGAAAAGAAAAGAAGAAAATGCTATCAAAACAATAAAATAGACTCTCTTAAACCCATAGAAAAGGCCATTAATGAACCTAATAAGGTCATAAAATATCAATTACATATTTATGAGGTTATGGAATTTTTAATTAATGATTATAATGTTGATTATTCATGTCATTAAGAACAATCAAGAACACATTCAAGAATAAGGTAAGGGATTGCTTAACTCAATTTTCATTTTTTGGGTTAAACATCATTTTCATTGGATACATTTTTCCATGAATATGTGTGAATGAACTATGATTGTTTTTTTACTGTATATACACTTCTATTTTTTGTATATTTTTTGTCACACTTTAATATTTCATTGATTTATCGTCACTCTAATGACACAATCTTTGTAAGGGATCCTCTCTCTCAATTTTGTTCAAGAATCTCCCCTATGTTGTGCTCTTTTATTTTTAATTACCAATGATAGGGTATGTTTATTTCACCTCCCCCATACATCCATTGTGACATATACAATATGTAATAACCATTTTCATCTCATTAAGCCCTCATTATAACACTCGTTACCATACAGAAATGTTTGTAAGTGGTTTCTCATCTCATGGTCATTTCTGTGAGATTTTCATTATTTTCCACAAATTTCTTATATGTGATATATGTGTACTTAGATTTGATATATAATAACATGATTCACATCATATTCATTTTATTCAATAATTCATTTGAGGGTTATTATGTTCTGGTCATATGATTCGACTGATTACATTGTGGTAAGAGAATTTGGCTCAATTATTTTTTTTATAAATATGTATTGTGCACCTAATATTTCTTATGTGGTGTATCTACGTCCCATTTGAGATCATCGTTCTTTTGAAATTATAATTTTGGTAAATATACATTTTCTTTTAGCATGGATATTACTTTTTTCAGTAAGTCTTATACCATTTTAGAAACATTGTTTATTTGGAACGTTATTTTAATTTTGGAAATATTGATAAATCTGTATACTCTACTCTATAAAGATATTAAAAAGGAATATTTATATTGTGTTGAATAAATGTATAATGAATTATTTGGACATGAAGTGGTGGGTGGGTCCTCCTATAGACCCTCGATGCATCAGTAGGTCTCATGAGATAAATCAATTTGCAGACAAACCCTTCGAGTTTGTTTCTAAAAATCTGTTGGGTTTAAACCCATAGAACTAAAACGTTTTTATGGTATTATAGTTTCATGTGACAGATACATGATGTCCATGTAATAATAATTCTCTTTATTCATTATCAGTTATTAATATCCATGATGTTTTCACTATGAAAAAATATATGGATGCATTTTCATTCTCAGTTTATTAACAGCTTGAGTTTTTTATTTATTCACCATTCCATATTTATTACGTTAGATTGACTATCATTCAATTATTATTGTATTCATGATTTCTCTATTTTAATTCTTACTAAGCATTTTATCTCACCGCATTCATTGTTTACATTCAACATGTGACAAAGAGGAGGTCATTTATTCAATTCTTATGGATGACATTTATAGTTTTCATTATGTATTGTATTTTGTAACATTTTCCAATTTAATTTGAGTAACATATATGTATCTAGTTTCTTCAAGACTACTAAACTGATTGTTCCATCAATGTTTTCATTCCTTCTATCCATACCAATATCACAAGTAATGCACTGACTCCAGCCTAGAGGGGTCGGGGTTTTACAGTTGGTATCATGGGATGTTCAGTAGGGAACATGGAAACTAGATTTTGAAAACATATATTAGGGAAGAATCCATAAGATAAGCCATTCATGATAAACATATATGAGAGTCTTGGTATTTTGGTTAGTAATATATTATGTTGATATTTCAAGAAATAAATCTCTGTCTGGATATGAGCAGGTAGAGGTGGCTCTGGCACTGATTTATCAAGCGGTAAAACCTAAAAACACCGCTTTGAGATAGACTCGAATGAGAACTGGTACACGATAATGGGGATTGCGGCAATCTGGGTTACCACACTCACGAGGGTTATGATTAGGATAATTCAGATTTTCATTACAATAAATTATTATGTAGTTCAATGTATATTTTCATCAGAGGATTCAGTTTGGATAACTCTGGAAAACTAGAACTGAATAAGGAAGAACATAATTAAGAAAGACAATGAACAATGTTTTATTAATTTTTAGATGGAAAATGAAGGTACTAATATTCGGTATCTTCCTAATGAGGCCCTAGAAACTATAATTTCAATAGCTATCAATGAAAATTACATAAACTATGCCCATATTCTTTTGTCAGGAAAACATCTCTATGACATATCCAATTCTCCCTGAGTACTTCAAGTCCACTGAAGAGCAGGTCTGGATTACATCATTATGATGGAATACTAGTTTCTATCTTATGCACGACATGGAAAATACTGTGAGGGAAATTTTGATTCTTCACCATAGCCGAGGGAAACTAATCCCTCACAGCCTTCTAAGAAGCAGCAGCAGCGGGAGAACTATGTGCAACATATATGTGTCAATTCCTGTCCTATGGAAATTTTGGTCTAGGAATTGACTTCGGAATCATTGAGAATAGTGCCTCCCATTCGGTATATAAGAAACAAGTACATACAGACATCCCATAGTTTTAGACCACACACGTTAGACTCTGAAGGAAGAACAAGTGTATCCACGATATCCAACCAGATAGCTCGGGTTGCGTATGGTTCTGGGAGATTGGAAGCTTTGAATTATTTTTGAGGATTCACGTATTGGGGGACTGGGGAAACCATTATCCATATTTTACATTTTGACCCAGTCATTATATAAGAATGTATCTTGTTTTCTTTATTTTCCTTTCATTAGTTATACATTGGAATGAGTATCACTAAGTGATCTATTATAATAAATTTTTCAATGGAAGGACAAACCCATATGTTATCTCTTCCAGTGGAGGTACTAGAGATTATTGTGATCAAAACCTATAAAGAGGAGTACCTACCTCACAAAAACATGTGAAAAAAGTGTAAAAAACTATATTAAGTTACAAACAGTCCATTCATTCTCTGCACATGTCAAGGGAATTCATCCATTTACTACCGCATTGCCACATCACAATTGGACGAGTATAGGCGAAGATGAAAATATCGTGAAGGACTTTTCCTATGTTTCACCCTAAGATGTAACTGCACAGTAATGTTATGATTTCAAGTGGCTGCTTTAGAGGGAAACCTTTGTGGGGCCTACATGTACCAACTCCTCATTTTTAGACTGTAAAATAATGTCTATAATATAGATGTTCTCAGTCGATACATAGTTTAGAGAGACATTTGTGTGTTGGACCATTTAGACATTTCCAAACATTATATCATTGAATCATCCCTCTGGAATACATAGTGTTTGATGCAAGAGTTAAACCCCTTCTGTTCGACGTGTGATTGGGTTAGAGAACTAGAGGAGTGGATCATCAATTTGGTTTCTTCACTAAACTCACCTAAGGATCCTCTATGATGGGGGATGTTGAAGGAACATCAGAGAGATTTCTTTTGTGGTTATGAAATTAATTGCGAGGATGAAATTCTTCGAAGGAGGGAATAATATAACACCCACAACCTTTTATGGTATATTTCTCTTAAATAATATATATTCATTAGATAACCCGTATTACTTGAAGAAAAAAGTATTTTTTGAAACAAAACATTATAAGATAAAGTTATATGATTTCCATTAAACCTAAATTTTCCACTTATAAGTTTTGATATTGGAAAAACTGTTATCTAGAGTTGTCACCAGTAAGTCATTTAGTGTCTGATAGAATTAACTTATTTTTTGATGAATCATAATCTACCCTTATAAATAGTAACACATCCTTATGAAAAGTAAATTACCCTTATGAATAGTAATATGACACTTATGAATGGTATCCATGCTCTTGAAGGGATAATTTAATTTAGGCACCTTAGAAATGATGATGATGATTTTAAGTGTTTATATATTTGAATTAAATATTTTTTTAATTAAATATATAATTAATCTTATTTAGAATTTTTTTTGAAAAAAGTAGACTTCATTTTCTGATTCTACAAATCGAAAAATGGTTAGGGTGAATTTTTCGTATTGTTCGGAAATACTTGAATTTTGGATGAATAATAAAATCTAAAAATTCACAATAAATGCTAAATAAAAAATTTATCGAGTCGTTGATGATCATCTACTAATGTATGCCCAATTGGTTTGAAGTAACATGTATATATTACTATTCTTGGTCATGGAATACTTTCTATTGGTTGTCTTGAGAGAAAATAATAAATTAATGTTTATAATAATAAGAAAACTCCTCTCCCCTCCTCTATATAAAGAACCCCCCACCCCTCTTCCTCTCACACCACTCAAGCCTTGTGCCTTTCCATTATTTTGCCCATGTCACTCCCCGAGATCCTCCCCCATGTCTAAAATCTCCTAGCCTCTTTAAAATACAAAAACCTCTCCCCTTAAGAGGTTCTCAACGGAGAAACTCTCAAGAGGTAAATTCTTCTTTCTAATTCTTTCATCTATTTTATGTTATTTTCTTTTTTTTCTTTCCTCACCTCCCTTCAACATAATAGAATGATAAATCTAGTAACATAAATGTAGTTTAATTTTTTCATGCTAATGTTATATTTAATTATTTTTTCTTTTTCCCACCATTTATTTGAAAGAAATGAAAGCACTGTTTGAGATGTGCTAATTTAGCACATTAAAGGACAATGATTTGTCAATTTCAATTATAATATTTAAATCTGGTCATGAATCCATTTATGTTATGATTGAAATATATTATTATATATTTAATATATTCTGTTTTCATCATAATATCTCTTTTTACCCTCCTTCTATACAATAAATGCAAACACCGTCTGAGATGTGTAAATTTATCACACTCAAGGAAGACGAGTTTTCAATTTTCATTACTATCTTCAATACTGGTCATGAATCCTTTTCAATGGTTCAAAAAGGTCATAATATATGTATTTTATCTTTATTATTGTTCTGGAATCATTACAAGTTCATAATATGGATTAATAATACAAAACATATATATTATGCACAAAACCGCCAAGCCAAATCCAAGCCTTTATTTTTAACACATCGAATTAGTCATCCTCATGGTATATCACCAGAATCATTATAAGATCATTTATATCTCTTTAATGTCACTAATTATTTATATTAACAATTATTGATGTTTAACCATATTTCAAACTAACGTCCAATCATTAACACAAGTAAAAGAATAATGAAAACAAAAGAAAAAAATGCTATCAAAACAATAAAATCAAATCTATTAAACACATAAAA
Organism: Viscum album; assembly: GCA_963277665.1. Taxonomy (NCBI): domain Eukaryota; kingdom Viridiplantae; phylum Streptophyta; class Magnoliopsida; order Santalales; family Viscaceae; genus Viscum; species Viscum album. The sequence goes on along the minus strand of OY728153.1, from coordinate 1,346,937,890 downwards.
AAGACCATTAATGAACCTAATAATGTCATAAAATATCAATTACATATTGATGAGGTTTTTTAATTTTTAATTAATGAATCTAATTTGATTATTCAGGTCTTTAAGAACAATCAAGAACACCTTCAAGAATAAGGTAAGGGATTTCATAACTCAATTTTCATTCTTCGGGTTAAACATATTTTTCATTGGTTACATTGTTCCAAGAATATGTGTGAATGAACTATAATTTTTTTTTCTATATAACCACTTATATATTTTGAATTTTCTTGTCACACATAATTATTTCATTGATTTATCATCACTTTATTGACATAGTCATTGTAAGGGATCCTCTCTCTCAATATTTTTCAAGAATCTCCCATATGTTGTGCTATTTTATTTTTAATGACTAATTATAGGGTATGTTTTTAAACGTACCCCATACTTCCATTTTGACATATAAATAATGGAATACCTCTTTTCCTCATATTAATCCCTTGCAATAACACTTTTTACCATACCAAAATGTTTGTAAGAGGTTTCTCATGTCACTTTTATTTCCGTGAGATTTTAATTGTTCGCCACTTATTTCTTGTATGTGGAATATGAGTAAATAGATTTGATATATAATAACATGATTCAATTTATATTCATTTTATTCAATAATTAATTTTAGGTTTATTTTGTTCTGGTCATATGATTCGACTGATTACTTTGGGGTAAGAGACTTTGTCTCAGTTACTATTTTATTGTTTTCTAACTCTGTATTGTGCACCTAATCATTCTTATGTGGTGTATCCACTTCCCATTTGAGATCATCGTTCTTTTGAAAGTATAATTCTGGTAGATATAAATTTTCTTGTAACATGGATATTACTTTTTTCCTTTAGTCATATACCATTTTAGAAATGTAGTATATTTGGAAAGTTATTTTAATTTTGTAAATATTGATAAATATGTATACTCTACTCTATACGGATATTGAAAAGGCATATCTCTCCAGTATTGAATCAATGTACAAAAAATTATTTGTACATAAAGTGGTGGGTGGGTCCCTCTATAGCCCCTGTATGCATCAGTAGGTCTCATGAGACAAATCAATTTGGTGACAAACACTTCGAGTATGTTTCGAAAAATAAGTTTTCTTTCTACCCAAAGAACTACAACATTTTTATGGTATTATGTTTTCATGTGCCAGATACATGACGTCCATGTAATAAAAATTCTCTTTATTTGTTATCATTTATTAATATCCATGAGGTTTTCACTATGAAAAAATCTATGGATGCAGTTTAATTCTCAGTTTATTAATGGCATGAGTTTTTTATTTATTCACAATGCCATATTGATTATGTCAGATTGAATACTATTCATGTATTATTTTATTCATTATTCCTCTATTGTAACCCTTAATGAGCATTTGAGCCCACCCCTTTCATTGTTTATTTTCAACATATGACAAAGAGGAGGTAATTTATTAAGTTCTTATGGATGACGTTTATAGTTTTCATTATGTATTGTATATTGCAACATTTTCCAATGTAATTTGAGTAACATATATATATATCTAGTTTCTTCAAAACTACTAAAATGATCGTTCCGTCAGGAATTTCATTGCTTCTAACTATACCAATATCACAAGCAATACACTAACTCTAGCCTAGAGGGGTCTGGGTGTTACAGTTAGAATCAGAGGATGTTCAGTAGGAAACTTTGAAACTAGATTTTAAAAACGCATATTAAGGAAGAATCCATAAGAAAAGCCTTTAAGGATAAACATAAATGAGCATCTTGGTTTTTTGGTTAGGAATAGATTAAATTGATATTCGAATAAAAATATCCATATCTGGATACGAGTAGGTAGAGGTGGCTATGGCACTGATGAATCAAGGGGTAAAACCTGAAAACCCTGCTTTGAGATAGACTCAAAAGGGAACTGGTACATGAAAACAGGGCTTACTGCACTCTTGGTTACGACACTCTTGGGGGTTATGATTAGGATAATTCAAATTTTGATTACAAGACATTATTAAGGAGTTTAATTTAAATTTTTCTCAGAGGATTCAGTTTGGATAACTCTGGAAAACCAGAACTGAAAAATGAAAAACATACATAAGAATGACTAAAAATGTTGTTTTCATAATTTTTAGATGGAAAATAAAAGTACTAATATTCTGTATCTTCCCAATGAGGCCCTAGAAACCATAATTTCAATAGCTAGCCATGAAAATTATATAAAATATGCCCATATTCATATGTCATGAAAACATCTCTATGACATATCCAATTCTCTCTGAGTACCTCAACTCAACTGAAGAGCGGTTCTGGAATACATATTTATGATGGAAGCCTAGTTTCCATCCTATGCACTACATAGAAAAATACAACGAGGGAATTTTAGAAGCTTCACTGCAGCAGAAGACATCCAATCCCTCACAACCTTCTAAGAAGTCATAGTAGTGGGAGACCTCTGTGTAACATATATGTGTCAAGTCCTGTCCTATGGACACTTTAGTTAGGTAATGGACTTTGGCATCCTTGAGAACGAAGCCTCCAGCTCGTTATACAGAAAATAAGTACATACTGACGTCTCACAGTTGTAGACCCCACATGTCAGACTCTGGGGACAACAGATGTGCACCCACGATATCAAACAAAATTTCTCGGGTTGCATATAGTTATCAGAGATTTAAAGAATTTAATTATTTTTGGGGATTCATATATTAGGGGACTGGGGAAAACATTTTCCATATTTTACTTTTTGAACCAGTGGTTATACAAGAATACAACTTATTGTCTTTACTTTTTTTAAGCTTTAATCAGAAATAATTTTTCATGATTATCACTAAGTGAAATTTTATAATAAATTTTCAAATGGAAGTACAATCCCATATATTATCTCTTCCCGTCGAGGTACTAAATATTATTGAAATAAAAAACTGTGAAGAGGAGTACAAACCTCTCACAAACATGAGAAAACGTGTAAAAAACTATATGAAGTGTAACACCCCGACCCCAGTTACCCAGAGTCGGTGCATTATTTTAATACATTGGCATGAATACAAGGAATCACATATCGAAGGACTGATCAGTTTATCAGTCTTGGAAAAATAGATCACATACATGAATGTTACATTTGTACTTTATAACGTACATAACAACATAAATAATCTTTATGAATGCCATTATTCCTTTGGCTTAACCCTGAATATCAATCACAATACACTTCTTGGAATCCTGGGAAAAATAATACATAGAAAGGGGTGAGCTCAAATGCTCAGTAAGGGTAAGAAATACAGCGCAGACTTTAAAAAATAAGCATAAACATTTAAGGGAATGTATGAAACTAAAACATAAGCCTTTTAAATGTGAAATTCAGTATAATATGGCAGAAATAAAGTGAAATAATGTCATTTACTTATTCACATAGATATTCCACTAATCGAATAATCACATGAAATATCACTAACGACTTTCATAATGATGGAATGCATGATGCCAAAATTAAATTTCTGTGTCGAGGCCTCGTGCCATGACCTAAGGGATAACAGTAACCAGAACCCAACCCGGAGAGCCTCTGTAACCGGACTACATCCCGGAGTGCCTCTAATAACCGGACACCAACCTAGAGTGCTTCTAATAACCAGACAACAACCCAGAGTGCCTCTAATAACCGGAAACCAACCCAGAGTGCCTCTAATAACCAGAATCCAACCCAGAGGGCTTACTTTTACCGGTCCCCAACCCAGAACATACTAGTCTAACACATTCATCTCAAGAAGAGTATGAAATATAACATAAACATTCATATTAAAAATACATACAAAATATCAAACCATTAATCATAAACCACTAATGGCATAAAAATAACACATCCACAATAAAATATATTACAAAACCTTAAATACAATATGGATGATTTGTATCATAATAAATCAAGTTGAAACAAGTTTAAAATTTATCCAAGGATGTTGACATAGATGAAATCAATACTATTTGAGAGAAATATCTCTTTTTTTGAAATCATTTAAATGTCGCATAATTATAGAGAAACCCTTTATTTTGAAAATATCTTTATAAACTTGTGAAGGAAGCTTCAAAGGTGTAATAACGGCAGAGAATAACTGCACCTGCCGTATAAGTTAAAAAAAGACATTCTTACCTTAATTTTGTCAAAAGGTTAAAAAGGACCTTGTTTGGAAAACGACAGAAAGATTCCTTTATAAACCTCTTATAAAATGTCAAACAAGGGTATAAATGTCTTTAACCGATATTCTTGTAAATATTAAAGATGTTTTGAAATAAATTTTTAAGAAACATGGATGTGGATGATAAAGAGATCCCAGTAGATTATTACGTATATTCAACCTCGGATAATGATGAGATTGCGAAATAAATCCTTACCAATTTGGTAACTTACGAAACATACAACCCATGAAAGAGGTATCATACAATGAATATGTAAATACACATAAATTAATGTGTATTAAACAAATAATATAATTATGGGCAGTACATACACCACACAAAAGGTAATGGTGGCAATATGGCATGAATCTCACGGGAATAAGGAATGAGATGAAAACCCCTTACCTTGCACTTTCCTTTTGTCGAGGGTACGTTTAACCTCATGTACGAAGATCGTAGTATGCTATTAAATTATACCAGAACCATATTAATATTTAAGATATAATACATGATTCATTTAGGACTTTATATTACCCATTTAATAATAATTTCTATGTTAAGATAACATTTTGGGTAATAATCACTTTCTTTATCGTACGTGTTTTAACTTGTCACTCTTAGTTGTATCACATAGATCACGATTTAAATACTTCCAGAATTTAAAACATGATAAATATATCATATATATTTAGAATACAAATATGTATAATAGAAATATATATGAAATGGAAAACACAGTTTATGGAGACGGTAGGCCGTACGTACGCATAAACGATGTTTCTGTTTTCATATAGTATAGAACAGAAGTAGGTGAATAAGATATATGTAAGTACATAAATCCTTATATATATATATATATCTAGTAGCATTATTATTTCATATATTACAAACTTATTAGTAATATATATTATTATAATCGTCGATGAATAGTGTACTTGGAAATGAATCTCATCGCGTCATGGAGATGGTAAGCCGTACGTACGCACATATGGTGACATGTTATTCAAAGGATGGATAGAATACTGAATATGGTTGTACCAATTTTATAATAATATTATAGTATATATGAGATACTAGATTCATTATTTTGGAATGGTAATAACAAATAAATAAGAAATGGAAGAAGAAATGAACTTGAAAAAGGGTGGTGAAATCATTACCTCTTTTTCGGGTTCTTTCTTTTGATTTGATCAAAAGGGCTCCATAAGATGGATTAATGACTAAAGGAAGGCCTCTATGACAAATTTAGGGAATTTAAGAGAGTATTTGGGCAGGGTTTGGCCGAACCAAAAGGCTTTGAAGGTGTGAAGTAATGAGAAGAGGGAGTGTCCTTTTATAAGAGGGGTGAGGGGAAACTTTGGAAAAGCTAGAAATATTATATTATATTAAATTAATATTCGGTTTATAATGGCTCCTATGTGGATTATTTAATGTTTAAGGTGGTTATGGGTCGAAAACTAATCAACCAATAGAATTTAGATAGGTTTGGGTCATTATATTAACCATATCTTTTATTTTTACCACATAGTTAATTAGTTTGACACTTACCATGTCACTTTGTATTTTTATATTATATTGGTAAAAAATAAACAAGATACATCCAAGAGACACCCAAGTGGTCAATTAATGATACAAATATCATGATATAAGTCTCTTGGCTGACCCTCAGATTTTTAGGAATTTAAAATCAAATAATAATATAATATTTGTTTTAAAACACTTTTATGTCAATTTTGACACAATTCAATAATTGACTTTTGTAAAAATTCTAACAAAATGATTATTTCAAAAAAAGTTAATTAAGTCAATACTAATATGTCATGTTATTCTATAAAATTAGTGTAATTCATTAAAAGTCTCAAATTATATTTATTTGAGTATTAATAATATCAATTATTTTAATTTGTCAATATTATGGTCATTACTGGATCATCATTGTGTCATAAATAAATTAACTTATATAATGTCTAAAAATTATAAATAAAATACCATTATGTAGGAAATCATTTGAAATTTCTAATTAATATTCATAATCGAAATGAAAACAATAATAACCTATGTAAACTTTGTTTCCCTAAAGGATATATGCTTGTGTCATTTTTGTATTCATTTTAACTTAATTAAAATAAAGTGTCCCTATCACTTACCAGTGGCACCATGGGGTCCCAAAATCGACCCAATGATGCCCATGGACGGACATGTATCCACCAATAAGTGTTGGACACGTTTTATGGTAATTTATTATTTTTATAATATTATTTTTTAACCCTTATTTACCAGCTTTACCCTTTAACCATGGTAAATACAATATTTACCGAAGTAATTATTCAAAATGTCTAAAAATAAAAGTTACCTATTTACACAATTTTGACATCCTGATTCAAAATATGGAATCCATTTTTCCAAATTCAAAACACAGAAGTGGGAGAAATTAATTTAAAATTAATTCCCGTTGTCAAAACAAAAAGCGTGTTTCTAAGATATAATAACTATCAAAAGATTGATACTTGTTTATGTTCGGTTTAATTGTGAAATTATGTCCAATTACCAACATTTTATTAAATGGTAAAAATATATTCTAAATATAGTTTAAAAAGACTAAAATTTATAATTTATCACTATTAAATATTTTGATAAAAAAAGATGTTTTTAATTAAAATTTAGTAATTTTCACTATTCAACAAAATATTAAAGTTATCCGAAAAGTACCAAAATTTCACCTTAGGATTAATTCAATACTCCGAATCCAAAAATTAAGTCCATTTTGAGAGAAAAAATTTATAATATTTTAAAAAGCAAGTAGTACTATTCATAACGGCTAGTTTGATTGGTTGTGGTGTGTTAGAACTCGAAGTTGCATACAACACATGCTACTGTATTTTTCAAAGAAAAGTGTACCATGGAAGCTCGGGGTGTTACATTATCCCTTAATTCAACAAATTTCATCCTCGCATTTTGATATTGTTCTTTGAAAATAATGGTTGAAAATAGAAAATATCTTTGTGGAAAAAACCCACATCAAAAATTTGGTTAATAAAATATAGTCTTAACAAGTTGAAAAGAGAAATGAAAGGGTCACCAAAAAATTATGATCTCGATTAGGAGGACATTGGTGGAAATTATAGACTGTAACTGGAAGAAAAATGTGAATATTTATAGGTAGTGATTGAGGTCATCAATCACAAAGAAGTTTAAAATTGAGGTCCTTAAATTCATAAATCTATGATGATTTAAAATACCATCGGTTCAACAAAACATAAGGTATCAGGATAACAAATTTTTGACTTTTCAAAATATCTTAGTTGAAATCCCACATAGAAGAATAAATTAATGAGGCCTCTATTTAAAATAAAGAGTGGAATGTATGAATATTACCGAAAATAACACAAACTACGGTTCCATGTAGGAAAATACGGATATGGAAGAGAAATCTAACCATCAATTATCTGATGGAGAGTGGTAGAGAACATAGATATGAAAAGGACAAAAATCCCAAAGCCATAAATTAGTGATGATCTAAGGTACCATCTAGGACAAAAGTTTTCTTCTACGTTCCTTTTCATAATGGTGAGGAATTTATTTATGAGATTGGCTAAGATCATAAGGAGATATACTTAATTTATAATTAGAGTTTCATCCATTAATAAATTTTTACCACAAACTCATATTTCACCCCAAAACATAATACAACTCAAAAATACTCTATTTATCCTAATCGTAAAGGGTTCCAAATATAATGAATTTATATTTCACATATCAGACCCTTTATGTAAATAATCTATATTATACCATCAATGAACTTCATGTAGAACAATGGTAGGCGATAAATCACAATTTCGCAATGGTTGGGGTTCGATTCCCGCAGCTTTGTCTGACACGACGGGTCGTCACACGGTCTGTGTGTTGTCCTTTTATAAAAATTCAAAAAACTAACCTTTCAAACATAATCCATTCCAACCATTAGACTTATCCAAAATAATATTATCCAAACTCACAATCCAAAATTTACAAGGAAGTTAAACATAATGAGGATCCTTTTTCCAAGTAATAACCTGTAAACGCCTTCCTCATATATTCTTTTAGATCAACGCAACATCATGTATTACCAAAATCAACCATCTCTTATTCCAAAATCACTACCTAAATTTTAGGACCATATTAAGGATTACATTTCCTTCAACCATGTCATTTCTAAAAAAAATTAACTCACTGTAGAGTCACTTTTCATAGTACCATAAAATCTCAAATACTTGATTAAATAGTACTTCAGTACAATCCTTATTTATTTCCAGAACACCATTGATACAACACTTAAATGAAATAATTCTAAAATAAAAACATAAGAACACTAGTCATTCCTCTTCATCTATAGTAGTATCATAACTTGATTATTATCCAATAGCATCATTTGAGGCATAGTCTGATGAATGGGACATTGGTTCATGTAGTGTCGAAACTCCTTGAAAATGAAGCATTGTATATTTGAAACCTTTTTCATACCCTTGCAGTTATGCAATTTGTTCCCCATTTCCTCCACACTTATAAAAAACTTCCATTCCTTTCAGGCATGTTCCAGGGTGTTCCTTCCCACAGTTATCATATATAGGAAAATTCTTCTTTTCCCTCTTCCCTTTATCCATCTTTCTATCTTCCATACTTTTCTTCTCTTGCTTCCCATCAAAGCCATTCGACTCTGAGAATTTTTTACCTATCTTATCAACACGTGATACTATTTCTTCATATGATGATAATACATGGGAAACAATTTCCATTATAAATTATGTCTTAGGACCACGAAAGATATGATCCTTCTTACTCTTTGGATAATACGTATTACGAGAGTTCACATTCCTTCTACTGGGCACCATTTCTATACAATAACATAAACTAGTTCATTTTATGAATTGCAATGAATATTTACCAAACTTGTAAAATACCTAACACAAATTGAACAGTTTATGGATATAATCCATAATAATAAAAATGTTTTCTTTGACTAAGTATATACTCATAAGCCCTTCATAATGGTTTGTAAAGAAAATGAGAATTATCCTAAGTATATCCCCCGGGAGTGTCGTAACCAAGAGTGCAGCAAGGCCCGTTGTTGTGCACCAGTTCCCGTTCGAGTCTATCTCAAAGCGGTGTTTTCGGGTTTTACCACTAGGTACATTTTTTCCAGAGCCGACTCTACCTGCTCGTATCCAGACAGGGATGTATTGCTCGGAAAAATCACAAAATCTCTAAAATACCAATATTATAGGTAGTTCTTCTACACTAATCCTCAATGTATATCTTAGGGCTATGTGATCTAATAAGAGTTTATCTAAATCTAGTTTCCATGGTTATTGCTAAACTTCCTCTGATACCAACTGTAACACCCTGACCCCAGTTACCCAGAGTTGGTGCATTATTTTAATACATTGGCATGATTACAAAGAATCAAGTCCCGAAGGACCGATCAGTTTAGCAGTCTTGGAAAAATAGATTACATACATAAATGTTACATTTTCACTTTATGACATACAAAACAACATAAATAATCTTTATGAACACCATTATTCCCTTGGCATAACCCTTCATATCAATCACATTACACTTCTTGGAATCCTGGGAAAAATAAAACATATAAAGGGGTGAGGTCTAATGCTCAGTAAGGGTAAGCAATACAACATAATTTTTCAAAAATAAGCATAAACATTTAAGGAAATATATAAAACTAAAACAAAAGCCTTTTAAACTTGAACTTCAGCATAATATGGCAGAAATAATGTGAAATAGTTCCATTTAATTATTCACATGGATATTCTACTAATCGAATAATCACATTCAATATCACTAACCACTTTCATAATGATGAAATGCATGATGTCGAACTTTAATTTCTGTGTCGAGGCCTCGTGCCAAGACCTAAGGGATAACTGTAACCGGAACCCAACCTAGAGATCCTCTGTAACCGGAATCCATCCCGAAGTGCCTCTAATAACTAGAAACCAACCCGGAGTGCCTCTAATAACCGGACACCAACCCGGAGTGCCTCTAATAACTGGAAACCAACCTGGAGTGCCTCTAATAACTGAACACCAACCCGAAGTTCCTGTAACAACCAGACTCCAACCCGGATTGCCTCTAATAACCGGACACCCACCTGAAGGGCTTAATTTTACCGGTCCCAAACCCAGAACATACTAGTCCAACACATTCATCTTATAAAGAGGATGAAATATAACATAAACATCAATATTAAAACTACATACAAAATGTCAAAACTTTAATTATAAACCATTAATGGCATAAAAATAACTCGTCCATAATAAAAAAATATCACAAAACCTTAAATACAATATGGATAACTTGTATAATAATAAATCAACTTGAAATAAGATTAAAATTTATCAAATGATGTTGACATAGATTAAATCAATACTATTTGAGAGAAATATCTCTTTTTTTAAATCATTTAAAAGTCGCATAATTATAGAGGAAACAGTTATTTTGAAAATATATTTATAAGCTTGTGAAGGAAGCTTCACAGGTGTAATAACGACGGAGAATAACCACACCTGCCGTATAAGTTAAAAAAAACATTCTTACCTTAATTTTTCAAAAGGTTAAAAAGGACCTTGTTTGGAAAACGACGTAAAGATTCCATTATAAACCTCTTATAAAAATTCAAACAAGGGTATAAATGTCTTTAACCAATATTATTGTAAATAGTAAAAATGTTTTGAAACACATTTTTAAGAAACATGGATGTGGATGATAAAGTGATCCCAGTAGATTATTACGTATATAAAACCTCGGATAATGATGGGATTTCGAAATAAACCCTTACCAATTTGGTAACTTACGAAACGTACAACCCATGAAAGAGGTATCATATAATGAATATGGAAATACACATAAATTAAAGTGTATTACAAAAATAATATAATTATGGGTAGTACATACACCACACAAAAGTTAATGGTGGCAATATGGCATGAATCTCATGGTAATAAAGAGTGAGATGAAAACCCCTTACCTTGCACTTTCCTTTAGTAGAGGGTATGTATAAACTTCTGTACGAAGATCATAGTATATTATTAAATTATACCAGAAACATATTAATATTTATGATATCATACATGATTCATTTATGACATTATATTACCCATTTAATAATAATTTCCATGTCAAGTTAACATTTCGGGTAATAATCACTTTCTTTGTCATACGTGATTGAACTTGCCACTCTTAGGTGTATCACATAGATCATGATTTAAATAATTCTAGAATATAAAACATGATAAATATATAAAACATATTTTTAATATAAATATGTATAATAGACATATATATGAAATTGAAAACACTGTTATGGAGATGGTAGTCCATACGTACGCATAAACGTTGTTTCGGTTTTCATATAGTATTGAACGAAAGTAGGTGAATAAGATATATGTAAGTACATAAATCCTTATATATATATATATCTCCAGTAGCATTGTTATGTGATATATTACATACTTATTAGTAATATATATGTTTATAATCGTTGATGAATGGGGAACTTGGAAATGAATCTCATCGCGTCGTGGAGACTGTAAGCCGTACGTACGCACGTATGGTCACATGTCATTCAAAGTATGGATAGAATAATGAATATGGTTGTACCATTTTTAAAATAATATTACATTATATAGGAGAAACTGGATTCATTATTTTAGAATGGTAATAACAAATAAATAAGAAGTGGAAGAAGAAAGGAACTTGAAAAGGGTAGTGAAATCATTACCCCTTCTCCGGGTTCTTCCTTTGATTTGATCAAAATGGCTCCTTAGGATGGAATTATGACTAAAGGAAGGCCTCTATGATGAAGTGAGGGATGTTGAGAGAGTATTTGGTCAGGTTTTGGCTGAACCAAAAGGCTTTGAAGGTGTTAATTAATGAGAAGAGGGAGTGTCCTTTTATAAGAGGGGTGAGGGGCACCTTTGGAAATGCTAGAAATATTATTTTATAATAAATTAATATTCAGTTTATAATGGATCCTAAGTAGATTATTTAAAGTTTAAGGTGGGGTTGGGTGTCAAAATACGCAACCAATAGAATTTAGACAGGTTTGAGTCATTATATTAAACTTATCTTTTAATTTTAACACTTAGTTAATTAGTTTGACACTTACCATGTCACTCTGTATTTTTATATTATATAGTTAATAAACATACCGTATACATCCAATAGACCCACAATTGGTCCATTAATGATAAAACTATCATGATATAAGTCTCTTGGCCGAACCGTAGATTTTTAAGAATTTAATTTCAATTAATAATATAATATTTGTTTTAAAAACTCTTTTATGTCAATTTTGACACTATTAAATAATTGACTTTTGTAAAAATCATAATAGAATTATTACATCGAGAAAAGTTAATTAAATCAATCCTAATATGTCATATTATCCTAGAAAATTAGTTTAATTCATTAAAAGTCTCAAATTATATTTATTTGTCTATTTATAATATCAATTATTTTAATTTTTCACTATTAAGGTAATTACTAGATCATCATTGTGTCAAAAAATAAAATAAATTATATAATGTCTAAAATTTTTAAATAAAATACCATTATGTAGGAAATCATTTTATCTTTCTAAAAAAATATTCATAGTCTAAATTACAACATATATAACCTTATGTAAAAATTGTTTTTCTAAATGATATATGCTTGTGTATTTTTTGTATTAATTTTAACTTAATTAAAATAAAGTGTCCCTATCACTTACAAGTGGAACCATGGTGTCCCAAAATCATCCCAATGATTCCCATGGTCGGAACTGTATCCACTAATATGGTTAGGACACGTTTTAGTCTAATTTAGTATTATTATAATATTATTTTTAACCCATATTTACAAGATTTACCCTTTAACCATGGTAAATAAAATATTTACCGAAGTAATTATTCAAAATGTCTAAAAATAAAATTTACCTATTTAAACAATTTGGACATCCTGATTACAAATATGGAATACATTTTTCCAAATTCAAAACACAGAAGTTGCAGAAATTAATATAAAATTAATTCCCGCCGTCAAAACAACAAGCGTGTTTTTAAGATATAATAACTATCAAAAGACTGATACTTGTTTATGTTTGTTTTAATTATGAAATTGTGTCCAATTACCAAAATTGTATTAAATGGTAAAAATATATTCTAAATATACTTTAAAACCACTCAAATTCATAATTTATCACTATTAATTATTTTGACTAAAAATGTTTTCATTAATTAAAATTTATTAATTTTCACTATTCATAAAAATATTAATGTTATCCGAAAAGTACCAAAATTTCACCTTAGGATAAATTAGATACTCCGAATCCAAAAATGAATTCCATTTTAAGATAAAAAATTTATAAAATTTCAAAAATTAGGTATTACTATTCATAATGGCTAGTTTGATTGGTTGTGGTGTGTTAGAACTCGATGTTGCGTACAACACACACTACTGTATTTTTCAAAGAGAAGCGTACCGTGGAAACTCGGGGTGTTACATGAAGTGAAAAACAGTCCAAACATTCTTCTCACCTATTAAAGGATTACTTCCATTTACTACCTCATTTCCATGGGACAATTTCTCGAGTATAGACTAAGAGTAAAATACCATGAAGGGATTTTCCTATGTTTCACCCTATGCCGAAACTACATAGCCAGGTTATGTTTTCAAGAGGTTTCTTTGGAGAGAATCCTTTGTGTGGCCTACATGTACCAATTCTTCCATTTTAGCCGGTACAACAACATCTACGACTTAGATGTTCTCAGTCGAGACATAGTATATAGAGTTATATGTGTGTTGGTCCATTCAGATATTTACCAACATTCTACCACTCGAGCCTCCCTCTGGAAGCTTGATTTTTCGATGAAAGAGTTCAACCCCTTCTGTCCGAGGTGTGTCTAGGTCAGAGAACTATAGGATTTGGGCGTCAATATTGGTCTTCTGTTGAATGCACCTAAGGATCCTCTATGATGGGGGTTGTAGTAGGAACATCAAATGGATTTCATTTGTGGTTATGAAATGAATTGTGAGGACGCAATTATTCAAAGGAGGGAATAATGTTACACCCAAATATTTTATGGTATGTTTCTCTTAGATACATTCTATTCATTAGATATCCCATATTACATGAAGCACCAAGTATTTTTTGAATCAAAACATTATAGGATAAAGTTATATGATATCCATTAAACATAAATTTTCCACTTCTTTGTTTTGAATTTCGAAAAACAATCATCTATAGTTGTGACCAGTAAGTCATTTAGAGTCTGAAAGAATTAACATAATTTTTGATGAATAGTAACCTGCCCTTTTGAATAGTAACCAAACCTTATGAAAAGTAACTTACCTTTATGAATAGTAATATGAATTTTATGAATGGTATCCATTCCTTTGAAGGGATAAATGAACTTAGGCACCTTAAAATGAAGATAAATATTTTATGTGTTTATATATTTCGATTAAATAATTATTTTAATTAAATAATTAATTAATCTTATATAGATAATTATTTTTGAAAAATAGACTTCATTTTTTGATTCTACTCACCAATAAATGGTTCAGGTGAATTTTTGAGATTTTTCTAAAATACCTGAATTTCAAATGAATAGTAAAATCCTATAATTCACAATAAATGCTAAATAAGGAATTTATTGAGTCATTGATGATGATATGTTGATGTAATTGTAATTGGTTCGAAGTCACATGAAGATATTACTATTATTGGTCATAAAATACTCACTATTGTTTGTCTTGAGAGTAAATAATAAATTAATGATTATAATATTTCGAAAAATCCTCTCCCCTTCACTATATAAAGAACCATCACCCCCACTTCCTATCACACCACTAAAGCCTTGTGCCTTTCCAATATTCTGCCCAAGTCATTCCCCAAGATCCTCCCCCACTTTGAAAATCTCCTAGCATCTTTAAAATACAAAATCTTCTCTCCTTAGAAGGTTCTCAAAGGAGGAAGTCTCAAGAGGTAAATTCCTCTTTCCAATTCATTTAATTATTTTAAGTTATTTTATTTTGTTTCTTTCCTCACCTCCCTTTACCATAATAGTATGATAAATCCAATAACATAAATGCACTGTAATGTTTTCATGCTAATTCTATATTTCATTACCTTCTCTCCTTTACCAAACATTTATTTGAATGAAATGAAAGCACCGTTTGAGATATGCCAATTACGAACATTAAAGGAAAACAATGTATCAATTTCAATTATAATATTTAATTCTGGTCATGAAACCATTTATGTTATGGTTGAACCAGATTATTATATATGTATTATATCCTATTTTCATCATAATCTCTCCTTTTCTCCTCCTTTTATATAATAAATGCAATCATCGTCCGATATATGTAAATTTATCACACTCTGGATGATGTGTTTTTAATTTGCATTACTATGTTCAACACTGGTCATGAAACCTATTAAATGGTTGAACCAGGTCATCATATATGTATTTTATTTTGATTAGTGGTCTGTAATATTTACACGTTCATAATATGGATTAATAATACAAAACATGATTATTGTGCACAAAACCGTCAAGCCAAATCCATGACTTTATTTTTAACTCATCGAATGTGTCATCCTCAAGGAATATAACTAGAATCATCATACGAGCATTTATGTATCATTATTGTCACTAATATTTTATAATAAAAATTCTGGATTTTTGACCATATTTAAACAAACATCCATTCATGAACACAAGTAAACATATCATGAAAACAAAAGAAGAAAATGATTTCAAAACAATAAAATTAAATCTTTTAAAAACATAAAAAAGACATTAATGAACATAATAAGGACATAACATATCAATTACATGTTTTTGAGGTTATGAAATTATAAATTTGATGATTCTAATTTTGATTATTCAGGTCGTTAAGAACAATCAAGAACACCTTCAAGAATAAGGTAAGGGATTGTTTAACTCAATCTTCATTCTTTGGGTTAAACAACTATTTCATTAGTTACATTGTTCCAAGAATATATGTGAATGAACTGTTATTATTTTTTAATTCATATCCACCTATGTTTTATGGATTTTTATTTTTCACACATTAATAATTTAGTGATTTTTCGTCACTCTAATGAGACAATCTTTTTTAGAGATCTTATCTCTCAATTTTGTTCAAGAATCTCCCCTATGTTGTGTGCTTTTATTTTTAATTCCTAATGATGGGGTATGTTTTGGGACCTCCCACATACTTCCCTTGTGACATATAGATAATGGAATACCCTTTTACATCTCATTAATCCCTCGCAATGACACTCGTTACCATGCCGAAATGTTTGCAAGGGGTTTCTCATCTCACTTTCATTTCTAAGAGATTTTCATTATTCACCACTTATTTATTGTATGTGGTATATGTGTAATTAAAGTTGATATATAATAACATGATTATATTTATATTAAAGTTATTAAATAATTCACTTTAGGGTTATTATGTTCTGGTCATATGATTCGACTGATTACATTGTGGTAAGAGACATTGTCTCAATTACTATTTCATTATTTTCGAACATTGTATTGTGAACCTAATATTTCATATTTAGTTTATCTACTTCCCATTTGAGATCATATTTCTTTTGAAATTATAATTTTGGTAAATATCCATTTTCTTGTAGCATGGATATTACTTTTTCCTTAAGTAGTATATGATTTTACATACGGTGCTTATTTGGAATGTTATTTTAATTATGGAAATATTGATGAATCTGTATACTCTACTCTATATGGATATAATAAATTCATATATCTCTTCTTTTGAATAAATTTATAAAAAACTATTTGGGCATCCAGTTGCGGGTGGGGCCCTCTCTATCCCCTCGATCCATCGGTAGGACTCATGTGACAAATCAGTTTGGCGACATACGCTTCACGTTTGTTTGCAAAAATCAGTCGAGTTTCCACCCATAGAACTAAAACGTTATTACAATATTATGGTTTCAAGTTCTAGATACATGAAGTCAAAGTAATAAACATTCTCTTTATTTATTATCAGTTATTACTATCCATGAGGTTTTCACTATGAAAAAATCTAGTGATGCAGTTTCATTCTCATTTTATTAATGGCGTGAGTTATTTATTTATTCACCATGCCATAATGATTATGTCAAATTGACTATGATTCCCTAATTACTATATTCATTCTTCCTATATTGTAACCCTTACAAAGCATTTGAGCTCACCCCTATCATTGTTAAATTTCAACAAGTGACAAAGAGGATATCATTTATTCAGTTCTTATGGATTCCATTTATATTTTTCATTATGTATTGTATTTTGTAAAATTTTACAATTTAATTTTTGTAACATCTATGTATCTAGTTTTTTATAGACTAATAAAATGAACGTTCCTTTGGTATTTTCATTCCTTCTTACCATACCAATATCAAAAGTAATGCACCGGGTCCAGCCTAGAGGGGTCGGGGTGTTACAGTTGGTATCAAAAGAAGTTGAGTAGGAAACTTGGAAACTAAATTTAGAAAACATAGACTAGGGAAGAATCCCTATGACAACCCTTTGAGGATAAACATATAAGAACATCCGGGTATTTTGGTAAGGAATAGATTATGTTGATCTTTCATTCATTAAATCCCACTCTGAATATGAGCATGTAGAGGCGGCTCTGGCATAGATATATCTAGGGGTAAAACCCGAAAACACCGCATTGAGCTAGACTCGAACAGGAACTGATACATGACAACAAGACTTATTGCACTCTTGGATAAGACACTCCTGAGGTATATGCTTAGGATAATTCAAATTTTCTTTACAATACATTATGAATGAGTTTAATGTAAATTTTACTCAGAGGATTTGGTTTGGAAAACTCTGGAAAACCAGAACTGAACAATGAAAAAATTAATTAAGAAATACTAAGAATGATGTTTTCTTACTTTGCATATGGAAAATGAAGGTACTAATATATTTTCTCTTCCAAATGATGCCACGAAAACCATAATTTCAATAGTTAGCCATGATAATTATATAAACTATGCATATATCCGTATGTCATGAAAATATATATATGACATATCCTATTCTCCCAGAGTACATAGACTCCACCGAAGAGCGGGTCTGGATTACATCTTTATGATGCAAGCCCAATTTCAATCCTATTCACAATGGGGATAATACTATGAGGGACTTTTTAAATGCTTCAATATAGCTGAAGGCATCCATTCCCTCACAGCATTCCAATATGTTGTAGTAGCGGGAGACCTCCATGTAGAATATATGTGTCATGTCCTGTCCTATGGCCATTTTAATTAGGTAATGAACTTTGGAATCCTTGATAACGAAGCCTCCCATTTTGTATACAGACAACAAGTACATACAGACGTCTCAGAGTTGTAGACTCGACATGTAAGACTGTGGAGATTGCACAAGTGCACCCATGATATCGAACCAGATTGCTCATGTTGCATATGTTTCTGGGTGATTGAAAGCTATGAATTAGTTCTGGGGATTCGTGTATTGGGTGACTGGGAAAACCATTAGCCCAATTTTACTTTTTGAACCAGTGGTTATATAAGAATATAAATTTTTGTCTTTTCCTTTTTTGTCCTTTAATCAGTTATACATTTGATTGAGTATCACTATGTGAATTTAATAATAAATATTCATATATAAGGAAAAAAAATATGTTATCTCTTCCTGTGGAGGAATTGGAGATTATTGTGATCAAAACCTGTTAATAGGAGTTCCTAACTCTCACGAACTTGCTAAAAATGTGTATACAACTATATAAAGTGATAAATAGTTCAGAAAATCTCCACACCTGTCAAGGGAATGCATCCATTTACTTCCACATTTCTACAGTACAATTGGTCGTGTATATGTGAAGAGGAAAATATCACGAAGGGCGTTTCCAATGTTTCACCCTAGGTCGGAACTACACATCCATGTTATGTTTTCAAGACGCTTCTTTGGAAGTAAACATTTGTGCGGCCTACATGTACCTACTCCTTAGTTTTATCCCGTACAACAATGTCTATGACATAGATGTTCTCAATCAAGACATAGTTCTGAGAGTTATTTGTTTTTCTGTCCATTCGAATATTTCCAAACTTTCTACCGTTAGAGCCTCCCTCTAGAAGCCTGAGTGTTCGAGGCAAGAGTTTAACCCCTTCTGTTTGATGTGTGTCTGGTTCAGAGAACTAAAGGATTTGATAATCAATTTTTTTCTGCTAAACACACCTAAGGATCCTCTACGATGGGGGATGTGGTAGGAACATTAGAGATATTTCTTTTCTGGTTATTAAATGAATTGCAATGACCCAATTCCTTAATGGAGGTAATAATGTAACACCCCAAACATTTTATGGTATGTTGTTCTTAAATAATTTCTATTCATTAGATACCCCATATTATGTGAAGCACGAAGACTTTTGTGAAACAAATCATTATAGGAGAATATAATATGATATCCATTAAACATAAATATTCAACTTCTTTGTTTTGAATTTCAAAAAACAGTAATCTATGGTTGTGACTAGTAAGTCGCTTAGAGTTTGGTAGAATTAACCTAATTTTTTGATGAATAGTAACCTACACCTCAGAATAGTAACCTACCCTTATGAAAGGTAACCTACCCTTTTGAATAGTAATATGACTCTTATGAATGGTATTCGTGCCCTTGAAGGGATAAATGAATTTCGGCACCTTAAAAATGAAGATGAATATTTTCAGTGTTTATATTTTTTGATTAAATAATTATTTTAATTAAATATTTAGTTTATATTATTTTGTCCTTTTTTTAAAAAATATACTTCATTTTTGGATTCTACCCATCAATAAATGGTCAGGGTGATTTTTTGGGATGTTTCTGAAATTGATGAATTTTTGATGAATAGTAAAATCCGATAATTCACAATAAAAGCTAAATAAGGAATTTATTGAGTCATTGATGATGATCTGCTACTGTAATCCCAATTGGTTCTATGTAACATGCATATACTACTATTATTTATCATTAAATTCTCACTCTTGGTAGTCTTGAGTGGAAATAATAAATTAACGATTATAATATTAAGAAAAATCCTTCTCCCATCCACTATACAAAGCACCATCACGCACTCTTCCTCTCAAACCACTCAAGCCTTGTGACATTCCAATATTCTGCCCAAGTCTCTCCCCAAGATCCCGCCCCATGTACAAAATCTCATATCCTCTTTAAAATACTAAAACTTCTCCCCTTAATATGTTCTCAATAGAGGAAGTCTCAAGTGGTAAATTCCACTTTCAAATTCCTTCAATTCTTTTATGTTATTTTCTTTTTGTTTCTTTTCTAACCTCCCATCACCATAATTGTATGATAAATCCATTAACATACATTTAATAGAATATCTTTATGCTAACAGTATATATCATTACCTTCTCTCCTTTCCCTAACATTTATTTGAATGAAATTAAAGCATTATTTGAGATGTGCTGACATAGATCATTCAAGGACACCGATTTATCAGTTTCTATTATAATATTTAATTATGGTCATGAAACCATTTATGTTATGGTTTAACCAGATTATTATATATTTAATATATCATATTTTCTTCATAATCTCTCTTTTTCTTCATCTTTTATTCAATAAATGAAAACACCGTTCGAGATGTGTAAATTTATCACACTAAAGGAAGACGAGCTTTCAATTTACATTACTAACATCAATACTGGTCGTGAAATCATTTCAATGGTCAAACCAGGTAATGATATATATATTTTTTCTTTATTAATGTTTTTGAATATTTACACGTTCATAATATGGATTAATAATACAAAATAAGTTTATTGTGCACAAAACCACCAAGCCAAATCCAAGCCTTTATTTTTAACTCATCGAATGAGTCATCCTCATGGTATATAACCAGAATCATTACAAGATAATTTATATCTCTTTAATATCACTAATAATTTATATTAAAAAATCTGGATGTTTAACAATATTTCAAACAAACATCCATTCATGAACACAAGTAAGAAGATCATGAAAATAGAAGAAGTAAATGCTATCAAAACAATAAAATTAAATAACTTAAACCCATAAAAAGGCCATTAATAAACATTATAAGGTCATAAAATATGAATTACTTTTTTATTATATTATTTAATTATTATTTAATGATGCTAATTTTGACTTTTCATGTCGTTAAGAACAATCAAGAACACCTTCAACAATAAAGTAAGCGATTGCTTTACTCAATTTTCATTCTTTGGGTTAAACATATATTTCCCTTGTTACATTGTTCCAATAACATGTATGGTTGACCTATTAATGTTTTTTAATATATATCCACTTATATTTTATTGATTTTTATTCATCACAGATAAATATTTCATTGATTTATTTTCACTCTTTGACACAATCTTTGTGAGGGATCCTCTCTCTCTCACTTTTGTTCAAGAATCTCTGCTATGTTGTGCGATTTTATTTTTAATAAATAATAATGGGTTTTGTTTTTTAACCTCAACCATACTTTCCTTGTGATATATAAATAATGTAATACCAATTTACCTCTCATTAATCCTTCTTAATAAAACTCATTACCATGTCAAAATGTTTGTAAGGGGTTCTCATCTCTCTTTAATTTCTGTGAGATTTCCATTGTTCACCACTTATTTCTTGTATATGGTATATTTTTACATCAATTTGATATATAATAACATTATTATCTTTATATTAATGTCATTCAACAATTAATTTGATGGTTATTATTTTCTGGTTATATGATTTGACCGATTACATTGTGGTAAGAGACATTATCTCAATTACTATTTTATTGTTTTCTAACTTTGTATTGTGCACCTAAAATTTATTATGTGATGTATATAATTCACATTTGAGATCATATTTCTTTTGAAATTATAATTCTGGTACATAACCATTTTCTTTTATCATAGATATTACTTTTTCCTTAAGCCATATTCCATTTTACATACAGTGTTTATTTGGAATGTTATTTTAATTATGGAATTATTGATGAATCTGTATACTCAACTCTATATGGATATGGAAAAGGTATATATATCTTTTATTGAATCAATGTATATATAATTATCTGTACATTCAGTGGTAGGTGGGGACCATTATATCCCATCGATGCATCGGTAGGTCCCATAAGACAAATCAATTTGGCGACAAAACCTTTGAGTTTGTTTCAAATATCAGTCAGGTTTCCACCCAGAGAACTAAACCATTTCTATAGTATTATGGTTTCATGTGCCAGATACCTGATGTCCAAGTAATAAAAATTATCTTTATTAATTATTAGTTATTACTATCCTTGAGGTCTTCACTATGAAAAAAATATATGGATGCAGTTTTATTCTCATTTTATTAAAGGTGTGAGTTTTTTATTTATTCACCATGCCATATTGATTATGTCAGATTGACTATGATTCACATATTATTGTATTCATGCTTCTCCTATTGTAACCCTAACTAAGCGTTTGATCTCACCCCTTTAATTGTTTACTTTCAATAGGTGACAAAGAGGAGTTCATTTATTGAGTTCTTGTGGATATCGTTTATAGTTTTCATTATGTATTGTATTTTTTAAACTATTATAATGTAATTTTAGTAACATATATGTATCTAGTTTCTTCAAAACTACAAAACAGATCATACCTTCGGGATTGTCATTCATTCTAACCATACCAATATCACATGTAACGCACCAGCTCTAGCCTAGAGGGTTCAGGGTGTTACAATATCATGATTGTGAAATATTGATTAATAACTATATCTAATAACCATAATGACATAATATGAATCACATAAAACTTTTCTTAAAAACCATGTACATGATCCCAACTATATATAAATTCGACCATAAATTCATGAATGATATACATTAATGTACGTCTCTCCTTTCTTGATCATAGACACCAAACAATAAGAAGAAAAACCAAGGTATATAAACTATTTTTTCATAAATAACTATCACATGATTGCATGTCACGAGACCCATTTGCATTATACTTATAAACATAGAACCCATGACTGTGAGAGTTTGGTGTTTGAAAAACCTTGTGCGATACCACATGTGAATTAGATTTTGGTGTATAAGTGATAATGTGGATCCTCTGTATATATGTTGTCTTACAACCCTTGATAGTTTATGAAAAATATAAATGTGTATGAACCCACGTTCATGATTTTTACTCCTTCAGGAATGCCAAAAGAATCCTTCCCTGAATAAAACATTTGTATTTTGTAATAATTTTATTTCCTTATTGATTGGAGAATGTGTATTTACAAGCGAAATTACACTGTCTTAACACTACACAATTTCACCACTCATCTTTTCGAATTGAAAAAACCCATTTGAATTGTCGGAAACCCTTCGACATAATAATGTTCATGAAGACCTACAAAACCTATCATTTTGTTTTTTAGTATACCTCCATAGACACATGATTCTACAATGATTAGTATTTTTTAGTCACTTGGGAAAACATTTATATCATTTGAATATCAAAATTCGTACATTTTTTCAATGAACATCATTTTATACAATTAAGATTATGTGATCACTTGATCTATTTGAACAATTGTGATTTCCTGTTCAATTTATTGATATTTTCTATATATAAATAAATTTCTGCAAAAAGGTTTCAATTAATTCCAACATAACAATCATATTGGGATTCACAATACATTGGTGTTTTAAAGTATTCAAAATTATTTATTGAAGATATCATCTATTATGAGTTTCATATAATAAGATTCATCCAATGTTTTGTACATGTAATAATTTTGGGACATCACAATAACCCATCACATGTTCTCCTAAGAAACATTTCTCATAGAAATGTACATATAAATAAATAGATAACTATCTCATAAATATCAATTATTTAATACAATTATAATGATCATTTCACATAAATGAACTAATATAGTAACATGAAATTTTTCAGTCCCAAGATTCAATCGCATTACATGTTTACATGATCAAAAATGAATTATGTAAACATGTGACCCTTTTATTCTTACAAAATGTTCCAAAAACCATCTTGACTTGGCACCCCAAATTACCCAATCTTACTTATGTCACCATACATACAGAATATGATGACATCATAATACATATAATTGTTTAATCATTATCATATATCTTAAACACTTAAATAGTAAAATTATCCTTTCTACTATATGTGAAAACATAAATCATTACATCTTATGAGATAATTCTTCCTTTAGACTATATTTTCTTCCCTAAAATAGGGTAAGTACTCAATAATTATTTATTTAATGATTTGGTTAACTATTATATTATAATTACTCTATAATTGAAATATTTTCTTAAATATTTTGACCTTTCATTGTTCCAATTTTAAATTCTCAAAGAATTTCACTAACTTAACACATCAATTAGGCTTAGGATCAATATTTCCCAAATCCATAAATTTGAATTATACAAATCAAAATTAAATTCAACATAAAATGTTGTTTTCATCGAATATTATCTTATTTATATATTTTAAACTATATTTTCATATATATGTTATTTATCAAATTATAGAATCTTATGATTCTAATACATGGATATTACATCATTTTAGAAGAATATTAAGAACATTAAAAAAGAACATTCTCAAGGACCATAATAGTTTAATGTCTTTGAAAACATGGAAAATAATAATCTAACTTGGTAAATATCATAAATGTTTCGCCCAATGATAATAGAATTTTTAGTCCTACTTGAAACCTTTTATAATAAAACGGTGAAGAAACTTAGAAAGAAAAATCATAGATTCTTAGTAAAGAATAATATAGGAGATACATAAGAATAATAGGAATATAATGAATTTATAACTATTTTATAAAATTATATGATCATTCCTAGCATATCAATGATCATACTCATGGGAAATGGGACAGTGGTTGTAGTTCAGAAAACATGAATAATAGAGGGAACCAATAGTATAATCGTTGAAAGAATAACATTAGACCAATAATTGTAATTTTGGTAGCCAGATAACACATTAAATGATTTCCATATTAGTGAAGGGTCACTTCCAAGGTTATCTTAGTAGAATGGGTTGATCCCCCAAACCATATTATTAGTCTAGTTTCACTCCCATATCTATATTAGTTTTCATGGTTTTCTCCCAAGATAATATCTGTAGTCATGGTTAACTCCTAATACCTTTTTAAGAGAAAATGTTCTCTTATGGAATAGGGTTTACTACCTATTCATGCTGAGCCTATATTAGGATATCTAAATATTTACCAAATTCATTGGAGGAATATATATGACCCACTCTTTACCTAATTAAAACATACAAATGTGTAGCAAAAGATAATAAATTAATTTTCAAATTATGATTCCTAAAAATGGATGGGTTTCATAAGAATCATATCATTACATGTAAAATGGACTAGGTTTTATAAAAATTTCAACACATCATAACCATTTGAAAAATTTCAGGTTTCATAATAATTTCAGCATGGAATAACACATGAAAGGAAGCATGATTCATAAGTGTTTTATCATTGTGTACCCCATGGATGAGAATCAGGTTTCATAAAAAACCATTCATCATAAACATATAAACATTCCAAGAATTAATTATAATGTTGTCCTTGGATAATATCCCTATATAATCGTAATCTATTTTTAGGGCTGTAATATTATATGGATAAAGAATTTGAAATATTACTTGGAACATATTCTAAAGAAAATAACATTTATTTGGAAATCATTTTTTAGGAAATGTCTTAAAAAATAATTATCATTGAATGAAAAATTGAAACCATCTAACATAATCTTTAAAAATAATTAAAAACAGTTATTGGGAAAATATCCTTTCACTGGTGAAAATTTATTATAAAACATAAACAATTTTTAATTTTTTTATAGTTAATATCCATGAAATCATTTATGAGAACAAATTAAAACCATTCTAAACACTTTTAAAAAATAAAATATTATTAAAATCATTTTTTACAAATAATCCTAAACTAAATTTTAATAATATTTTTGAAATATTTTTTATAACACATTGATTATGAATTAAATATATTTTCATAAAAATAGATTATTAATTTTCTGAAGTACCAATGTGTATAAAAATTCTACCATAAAATGATATTATTATGAATTAGCATAGGATAAGAAACATCATGTGTGATATATATATATATATATATATATATATATGGATCATAATATATTATCAATGGAAGAATAAACATAAATAATCATGATAATTTATGAGAATGTAGTAATAAACTCTTTTAAATTTGGAAACATTGAATTATAATCCACATGTGAGAATAACATTACATGAAACTTGTAAATTATTGAAAAGTATGATATTGATGATATATTTTTTCCAGTGGGAATTATATACACCTCACAAAATAATATAGGATTATAACATAACATGCCTCTCAATGAAGGGCAATTGAGACAAAATTCTCTTACAACGTAGGTAACAATATAACTGTTAACATCATGAAATATAGATACTAAAACGTATATTTAAATCCCAATAATTAAAATTATCTTATTCATAAATTACATCCATGGAATTTAATCATGCCACATATAGGTGGTTAACATGGCTTGTGTCTCAATGAAAATAAAAGTGACATCAAAATCCCTTAATACATGAGTAAATTTTGAATAGTTAGTGATGAAAAATTATAAAATCAATTGAAATGTTGAATATAATAAATTAAGTTTAATTAAAGAAATAAAATTTCATATTTAATTTCATACACTTCACAATTGAAATAATTGGTGGATATTTAATAAGGCTCGTAAAAATAATAGTTCTAATATAAATCCCTATAACATAAGTCTTGAATTCTTTCATACACATTAAAACTTTAGGTAAAATAAATATATATTTCTTATAAATATTATATAGAACCATATATATATATATATATATCATACCGTATATAGTTTATTAATGATTTTATATTACCCTATTATTTAATGTACATGTTAAAATTGTATTTCATTTTAAATTTACTTTATTTTTTAAATATGTTTGTACTTTTTATATTTGATCACATTTCTTTGATCATGATATCCTAAAATCCATAATTTGAAACATGACATAAATATTATATATATATATATATTTAAAATAATCAATAAATTATATAAATAGGAAATGAAATACACCATTCATGAAGACGGTGGGCCATACGTACGCTAGAACAATGTTTACATATTTAGGTTGTATTGAATGAATTAAAAGTAAATGATATATATTTATATAATAATTCTAGTATTATTTTTATTAATATATACAATATTTCTATTTATCTTGTCTACAATATGTTTCATGTAAAGCATGAATGAATCGCATAGCTACACCATCATGTAGTCTTCTGTACACACACAAAATATCATCCTATTTTAAAAAATTGACAATCATGAATGTTTGTGATATATATGAATTAAAGTATAATTATAACATCAATAATAAAATATATATCATATATAAAATATTAATCTATAATTATTCATAACCATGCAATGTGGTAGTTGAATAATGAACGACATTGGTTCTTGAGGCAATAGTCTCTCATACACACAAAAGATAAACTTGCATCCCATTGGACAAGATTATGTGATGTTATAGGTCATAATATAGAGATAAAAATTCATATTATATTTAAGATATTTAATTTATTATAAAACATTTATATAAAAATAATCTAATGTGGTGGTTAAGGAAACAAAAAATGCACATTGATTAATATTACATCTTTTTGGGTTTTCGCATTTTTTTCACTAAAGGACATCCTTGGTCAGATTACTACAAAAAGAAAGGCATATAGAATTAAGTGAGTTAATCTATGAGTTCAGTTGGGAAGATTTTTTAGGATCAAAATTTCTTTAGGTGTTTGATGAGAGGGGGGTAGTTGGTTTCCTTTTGTATGGGAGGTGAGTGGAATGTTTTTAAATATTAAAAAGGTAGACACTGTTGGGAGGTATCTTATACCTAATATTTTTCCATAAATGAATATTTTTCAATATGAAATTTGATATAGTAAAAATATTTACATATAATTTTTTTGGACATGTTTTCTAGTCATTTGGCCCTGTAAGTTAATTTTTTTTCCCTTGGTAATTTGGTTTTTCTCTTCATTACTGAAATTAATTTTAACTATTACACAACTAATTTTTATCAAAGATTATGATTCAATTATTAAGAATTATATAATATTCCTATTAAGAATATTTAATCAATTTTAAAAAATTCCATTAATATATGTGGTAGAAAATAATTTTAAATTAATCCAATAGAAGGGATAAAACATCCAATTTTTAATCTAAAAATGTTCAAAAGTGTGAAATGTTTCTATATAAAAATTCAATGTGAAATGGATTCTAATATATATATATAAATATATTTAATTTTTTTTGAACAAAATATAAATTAAAACTAAATTAATATACAATTGAAATATATAAATAAATTATAATAATAGTCAGTTTTTTATTAAAAATAAGTATTTTTTATTATTCATAAAATATTGAAACTTATCAAAACAACCCAAAAATGTTGAGTCAAAATGGGTTTCTACA
This sequence comes from Viscum album, assembly GCA_963277665.1. Classification (NCBI taxonomy): domain Eukaryota; kingdom Viridiplantae; phylum Streptophyta; class Magnoliopsida; order Santalales; family Viscaceae; genus Viscum; species Viscum album. Next base: position 1,346,909,104 of record OY728153.1, on the reverse strand, counting down.
TTCTCATTGATCTTTTTATTTTTTAAATCAAATATTACATCTATTTTTCATATATGTTGTCTTATCATCGTAATCACACATATAAAAAACATATATGTTTTTTTCTTATCATAATCATATATTTTTTAATTTACAATTATAATCACTTTTTTTTTGTTTTCCATCATAACCACCCATGTTGTCGTTCTACATCATAATCATTTGATGTTTGTTTTCAATTTTAATCACATATATTGTAATCATATAAGTTATTTTCATATCATATTAACCACCCACGATGTTTTTGTAACGATGTTTTCATAACCAGGTTATGTATCGTAATCATATTATGAATTATAACCATGCATTGTAAGCAGGTTATACATCGTAATAACATTGTGCATTGTTACCATGTTATCTATCATAACCATGATATGCCTCATAACCATATTAAGAATCGTAACTATTTTATGTATCGTAACAATTATATGAATCATAACCATGATACACATCATAACCAGATAAAGTATCGTAACCACAATATGCACTATAATTAATATGCATCGTAACCGTGTTAAGAATCATAACCATGATATTTATCATACTCTTGTAATTATTTGTACTGATGTCTTACTCGAATTACATATACATTTTTCTCATACTCATTGTTTCAACCTTTTGTATTTACAACATTCTTACCCAAAAAATGTCTTGAAGTTAGTTATATTAAAATCAAAATGATGTCATGTATTCTATTTTTTTAACTGTTATAATGCCTGGTGTTCATGTCCCTCTTAATTTTCTGGATAAATATTAATGTTGTATGAAATATGACTGTTATAACCTAAGGCTTATAAATAGGATGTCATTTGAACCAATTAATACATCCTTTTCATATTACAAGTTCGAGATAGAGACTGTGTGACTTCTCCCATGCTTTGTGAAAAAATAATTTAATATAAAAGATGAGAAAAACTTGCTCCAAGTTCTTATATTTCAATAAGTGCTTTGTTTTTCATTGTGTCACCAATCATTATGATAACCATCAAGGGATTTCTAGTACATGAAAATGGTGGTACCAATTGTTTTTATATAGGGATTTTATGTATTTGAATGATAGAGGATATGATTACCTTTTTAATTGATGGGTTCCTGGGATAGGAAGACAGATGTGCCGACCATTAAATCGTGGGCTTACATGGGTGGTGTTAAGAAAGAACATTAAACCTATTTTAAATGACATCATACTATTTGGGATAAAACAATTGTAATACATTTTAGTTCCCATATATATTTTTATTAAAAAACAGAATTGTATTGATTTCTCTTTCTATTCACATTTTTATCTATTGTAATTATTTTAATTACACTACATTCATTATTTTTTGTATTAATAGATTCTATATGTTTTATGGTAGAAATAATTACATTTATATTACTCTTATCATTGTATTCAATTCAAATACAAATATTTTAATAACCTATAGTATCATATCATATCAAATCCATATGATCTATGACCTGTATGATCCTTGTATTAGTTATGAATTGTATTAGTTTAAGACTTATTAAACTATATTTTATTCTAAGAGATTGAATAAAAATATTTTAATCCTACAATTCACCCCCTCTTGTATTGTTCCATCTCATATACATATACATCTGTATTTATATCAGCTAATTGGTATCAAAGCAGGTTTACTCTTAATTTTTTTAACTTTTTGTAAGATATTTCTATTTATATTAGAAGTCTTTTTTTATAATTAACCACTACACTAATGTTTGGAGTGGAAATGTATTGATTTTATATGATGACAAGAATTAGAATTGGATCAATTGATAGTCTAAAATAGACTATACCACCTATTTTTTATGGGAATTATTATGAGTACTAGAGGGATCTAATGAATGCCTTTGTTATTTATACTAGAGTAGATAATTTTGTGATACTCACTGGATATTAAAATATACAATACTAGGTAGTGAGAAACAACACAAACTAAGAGAATCATGAATATAAATTTAATTACACGGTAAAATATACTTTGTAATATTATATGAACATGAATACATATAATCAGATATAATCATGTAAAGCAGTCTATTGTTTTTGGAAGAAAATGGAAGTCCCGCATTTTGGTACATCTAATGTTTTATATACAAGGATAGACATGTTTCGAGGATAATAACATGGTGGTTTCCTATGGATAACTACTATGCATGATTAAACAATGATTTATGAAAATCTTTAATAGTATTCAATCCATTAGATAAAATGTTCTTGATGATGAAGAGATTGTGGAAAATATAATTGATATAATTAAAAATTAGTGGGAATAAAAATGTACAAATATTGATGAAAATAACAATGTTACTCAAATCAATCTTGATGAATTATTTGGTACTCTCTTACAGCTTCTGACAAGAATGAACAGAGATGAAAATTTTAATAAGAAAAATAATGTTAATGTAAGTGTATCATTTAATACTACATCTATGAAAAAATCACTAGAATAGGTAATAAGATCCAAATCTATGAAAGATGATGTTATATTAGAATCAAATGAAAGTGATCATTCATAGAATGAATTATACAATCTTCCAATATGAATGGACAATATTTTTGGAAATAAATACTTTCATAATAGATAAAAAAAGAAAGATAGATAATACCAAAAAGACTCAAAAGTCACTTGTTATGAATGTAAAAGAGCAGGTCATATTATATATATTATACATTTCTTAAAAGAAAAGTCATGGAGGATAAACATTCCAAAAGAAACAAGAAAATTTTTACAAGTATAAGACTAAGAAAGTCTTGAAATCAAATGATAGTTGGAGTGAATGTGGTGGTGATTCATTAAAATAATCATCTGAATATGAAACTTCTGGTCAGAATAATTTAGAGCTCATAGCCAGACCACCTATTTAAAATCATTATCCCATGTCTAAGGTACACAATTCTTAATCTCTTACAAATGTACCATTAAATACGAATTACCTTGATGAGAAATATTCTTACTCTTCAAATAAAGAATCTTTCTCAATAGAAGATAATTTACCTAATTTTGAAGAAGTATGTATATTTTCTAAAACAACAAGAGAAAAAGAATTCCAAACTCAAGACAAATCTTGATAAGGAATATTTCAGAATAGATATCCTTATAAAAGATGTATCATATCATTCAAAAATAACTTGATCATAAAACTATTGATTTTGAAATTATTTCAAAAAACCTTATGGATGTAAATTCGTAGAAGGAAAAACATTTATGGGCTTTGAAAAAATTGTTTGAAGGATAATTTTTTTTGAACAAAAAAAAATTCTAAAACAATTTCAGGTGAGAATGATAATTTAGTCAATAGAATAAAATAAGGAATTTTTTCTCTTAAGAATCATTTATCAATATTAACATACGGTAAGGAAAACATTGAAAATATTTATTCTCAAATGCATCCTCATATAAATAATTCTAGAATAGGTTATTCCTATTCAAAAATTATTTCTTGACATAACTATTTTGTTCGTAAAATTTCCCTATTTAGTAAAAAATGTTAGAGTGGTAGACATTGGGAATGAAATATTTCTCTTAATAAAACACAATATTTAGGATTTCATAAATGCCACTATTCAAAAAAATGTTGGTTATAAAGATATTTTATATAACATTTCCAAATCCAAAAATGTTTGGGTTTTGAAAAAATAATTGTTTCTTTTTTAGAAAAAAAGTTTACCAACAATAAAAATATTTGGTACATTTTATATTGGTTTTTTTTCAATTTATGACTGGAAATAATTATTTATTTAAAATGATTATTCAAATGAAATGTAGGAGAGTGACAGTTAATGATAATTATCTAAAAAAGATAATTTTTATGGGTAATATTTTTATTTTAGGAAATGTTTTAATTTCAAATGTTTGGTTTGTTAAATTTATTAAGAATAACCTTAAACCCATAAGTCAATTATTTGATCAAGGATACCTTAGGAATATGAGGAACTAAAAACGATTAGTTCAAAATTCCAAGGGTGAATTCATTCTTTCTACCCATAGGGATGATAATGTTAATAAAGTAAATATAGAAGACCTAAATATCAAAGACTTAACTTTATTATGTGCAATTAAAGACTAGTCATGGTTATAAAATTGAATGTTGGGACATTGTAACCATAAGAACATTTTTAAACTCTTAAATAAAAGACTTATTAATGATCTACAAGATCTCATGTACAATTCATCAAATGTTTTTGACCCTTGTCAATATGGACACCAACATAAAAACATTATTTAAATAAATTAATGAAGTTTCAACATATAATTCATTACTGTTGGCGCACATGGATCTTTTCAGTCCAACACGAACTGGATGCATTAGAGGAATATAATATGTATTTGTTTTAGTGGTTGACGACACCAAATTTGCATGGTTCTATTTTCTAGAAAAAAAATATGAAGCCTTTATCAATTTCAATTCTTTTAGAGCCAAGGTTAAAAATGAGAAAAACATACCATTGATATCTTTTCATAGTGATCATGGTGTAGAATTTCAAAATTCTAATTTTTATTCTTTTTCTATTAAAAAAGGAATTACTCACAAATTTTTATCTCCAAGAACCCCTCATCAAAATAGGGTCTTTGAAAAAAGAAATTGTATTCTTTAGGAAATTAAAAGAACCATGTTTACTTAATACTAAATTTCTAAGAATTTTTTGGTTGAAGATGTAAGTACTCTATGATATTCTATAAATTGATTTTTAATTAGGTCATTTCATAATAAAACACCTTATGAACTGTGGATTATCCAAAAACCAAATTTTTCGTATTTCAATGAAGTTGGATGCAATGTACTAATGTTTAATTCTAAAGACAATCTACATAAATTTGAACCCAAATCAGATGAAGGAATATTTAAACGTTATTCCACTACTTCTAAGGCTTATACAGTATTCAACAAAAACTCTTGTACTATTGAGGAAACTGTTCATGTTAAATTTTATGATACCGATCCTCTTGTTTTTAAGCAAAACCTTACTACATATATAGATGTGTTTTAAAAAACATATTATCAACCACTGATTGAAAACTATTCTAAAAAAATAGTCAAGAAAATATTTCTGAAATATTTACGTGAGATGATTTTCTATCTTATGTTTGTTAACTGGTTTTAATAAACCCAAATAAACTGATTCTTAGGAATTATTCCAGTGGAAAATCTTTGGTGATGTAAATCAAACCCTGAGGATTAGAAATTCCTTGATAAATTAAATATAAAATAATGATTTTGTATCTCAATCCGAACCTAAAACATTGAATGAGCCATTAGGTATTGAATATTGGATTAAAACAATGAAAGATGAACTAATTGAATTTGAAAGGAATAAATTTTGGAACTTGGTTGAAAGACATAAAGGTACAACTATAAGTAGTGTCAAATGGGTTTTTAGAAAAAAAATGTGATAAAACCAGAGTCATTATATCAAATCATGCATGACTTGTAATCAAATTCTATAATCAAAAGGTTGGAATAGACTATAAAGAAATATATTCCCTAGTATCTCTACTTGTATATATTTGAATTTTATTAGCCATTGTAACATTCTTTAACATCAATATTTTTCAAATGGATTTAAAATGTGTTTTTTCTAATGGGGTTTTACAAGAAGAAAAAGTATTTTTTGAATAACCTCCAATGATTATAGACTCAAATCATCCTGATCATATTTTTAAACATTCCAATGATTTTTAAGTCCATAAACAAGCCTCAAGAGCATGGTATGAAAGGATTACATGATTAAAATTAAAAAATAATTATGAAAAAGGTATGAAGCTCCCAAAATATTCATAAAAAATAAAAAAAATATTGTTCAAATATATGGTGATGAAATTATATTTGGATCAACTCAGCAATCCCTAATAGATTCATTTGTGAATCTCATGAAACATTAGTTTTAAATGACTATACTCAGTGATTTTACATTCTTTTAAGGTTATATAATCTCAAAAAATCCTTAAAGAACATATATATACCCACATAATTATATCAAATAGTTACATAAAAAGTATGGATTTGACAAAATTCAGAGTATAAAAACTCTAATCTGTACCTCAAATACATTGGATCTTGATGAAGCTCGGAAACGAGTAGATCGAACATCTTTTAGAGGTATGCTGGGAAGTTTTTTATACATAACAAATAGTCATCCAAAATTAATATTTTTAGTATTCTTATGTGAAAGATTTATATCTAATCCAACAGAATCTCATTTAAAAGCAGTGAAAATTGTTTTTCACTACTTAATGGGAACCATGGATTTATGACTACTCTATCCTTCTAGAAATGATTTTTTAAAAAGGGTTTTCACATACTGACTTTGGATGTTATAAAATAGATTCAAAATGTACATCCAGAAAATGTCATTTAATAAGAGATTTATTAGTTTTTTGGTAATGAGAAAAATAACATTCAATATAAATTTCCATTAATAAATCAGAATATGTAGTAGCCGGAAGTTGTTTTACCCAATTGTGGTGGATGAAATACACACTCACTAACTATGTCATGACTGTTTCCAAAAACCAAATACTATTTGATAATACCAGTTCTATTGATCTCAGTAAAAACCATACCCATCACTCACATTAAAAAACATAGATATTATAATCCCCTTCTTAGAGATGTCACACAAAAAGAAGAGATTATTTAACAATTTATCAGTATGAAAGAACAACTCGCTAATATTTTCAAAAAACTATTATCTTCTACTAGATTTGATTACATTAAAAAGTAACTAGGAATGTTCCATGTAATCTAATAATTCACATATATTTCATTTTTAAATCATCACATTACATTAAGTTACTCCTTTTTAAGGGAGAATATACGTCATTTTTATCAGTTTCACCTTCGATCGGTTTCAATTTTATTAGTTTCACCTTTTATTGTTATTACATTTTCATAGGTTTCAGTTTTATCAGTTTTACATTTTAATTAGTTTCACTTTAATTAGTTTTAAATTTTAATCAGTTTAATTGTTATTGGATATACACTTTCATCATTTTCACATTTATCCGTTTTTTATTTTTTCGGTATTGGATAATTACATCAAGAATAGATTATTAGTATTGGATTATACTATTAGTAGAATATTATGGGTAATATATTATTTTATCAATAAAGTATTAATGGTATATTATTATTATATTTTTATAAGATTATCAGTAGCAAATTAACATTATTTTATCAGTTAACGAATTATAATCAGTCTCATATTCTTTTCCGTATTGTTTGTAATATTATCAAAATTACAATATACTTAATCCAAGACATCAATCATGATAATCCAACATGTAAATTTTTTAAAACCATATTTTGTTAATTTAAATAGGAGTTTTTAAATTGTTTAGTTAAACTTTTAATTTGATTCATTCTAAATATGATTTTATTTTATAGAAAACCTCATGTATTAAAAATCATTATCAACCATTGGTTATTTTATATCTAATCCTGATAGTAAATTTCTTTTTAAAGAAACCCTCCAACCCATTCCTCATAAAATTTCACTAAGTTTTTCTCGAGTCTTAATTCTCTATAAATACTCAGAACAGTTCGTAATCTGATTTTACCTCAGATTTCATAATCATAGATCTCCTCACCCTTTATAACTAAGAAATAATCAAGGTTAGGGATAGACTTTCATGACTAATTCATCTGATTCTTCTCCAAAGAAACTTTCTCCCAATGATTTCACATTCATGAAATTTTGAGTATAATGGTTAGTCTCTTGATAGTTTTATGGGGATTTTGATTCATTGTTGAAAAGCATAATAAATTTCCAAGGATGGGAGTCTATTTGTTTTGAATGACCAGATTCAGATCAAGCTTTTGATTATTATGAGTACGTTTTGAAATTATATAAAACAATAGAGATAGTAAATGGACTCATTATATCATTTATGATGTATAATAAGAAGTATAAAACATATATAAAACAAGAATCTACATTCATAGGAGTTCCATATGAGGGAGATTTCCTATTTCCTTCCCAAAAATTACAAGAACACGATGTGACTTTTGATTAGAGCAAAGAAAAAGAATCACTTTTTGATATTCATGAGGACAAGATAATGATAATTCATTTATTAGGAGATAATCGAATCATATCTCACTAGATGAAAGGATTTATAGTACCAAGAAAGGGTGATAAAAAAACTAGGAATGTTTTATATGTTTCTGTGCTTGATTATTTGGTGAATACGAAAAAGGTCAATCTGATGGGATTCATTTTCTTGTAAATTTATAAGATTAAATCTTGTGCTATAAAGTCATAGCTGGTCATGTTTTCCACTATTCTCAGTGAGTTTTTGAAATAATTCCTGAGTTTATTCATTGTTTAAATCAATTTAGATCCAACATATTTGAAGGAGCCTCTCATCAACAATGATACAATAAGAAGAATTATGTTATGATTCAATCTGAAATCCAAAACTTGTGAGAAATATCTGGAAGCTTATAGAGGAATGGTAGTAGCTGAAGTTAGTTATAAACCATCAATGAACTCCACATATTATTTAAGAACAATAAAGGAATTTATGTCTAAAAATACAATGAAATAAAAGAAACAAAAGGTTGTATCTGATGAGGTTTTTGTAGAGTAGAGGTAGAAGAAGGATGAAAGGAACAAAGGGGATCCTCAATTTTGATTAGATCCAGATGAAGCCCTAGATGTGAAAATTAGAATCTACGAGTAATTAAAATAATTAAAAAGGATAAGGACAATGAAGAAGATAAAGGTTCAACATATTTATATTGATAGTCTTTTCAAGATTGGTGAGAAAGCATGAACTGCAATTGTAATATGGGCACCACCTATTCAAAATCAATAAAATATGCTATAGAAAGGAACATAGATACACACAACTGAATGATCGGCTAAAAAATGTCTCATTCAAGAATATGAAGTAGAAGAAGAAGAAATAGTGGAAGAAGAACTAGGGGAAGAAGAGACTGTGAATGAATAACAAAGAACTTTAGAAAAAATAGATGATATTGAATATACAAACAAGATAATTCTTTTAACAGAATAATTAGAGGTTTTATCTCCTGATCCCCATCCATATAAGGATATATATCAAAGGGTTTCATCCAAGAAGTTCATTCTAATATCAGATAAAGAAGAAGAATAATAATCTAATAGGAATTGGAATCAGCATGCTCAATTTATCGTTACTAATACTCATTACAGTGGTATCCAAGAATTCACTAAAGATACAGATTATAAAAAACAATCATTATGAAGGTAATACAACACATCGAACAATATTTGAATAGACTGAAAAGGACTATACTGTTCATTCTAAAACCTACATCCAGGATATAAATAATTTCAAATAGGCATAATGAATGAATAGACACTGTCAGTATTCTGATGGAATGGTTTCTGAATCTTGAATCCAATTTAATGATAATCAAAGAACATGTCGTTGAGCACAGTATGGCTAGTAACAATGTTTGTCAAGTATTCATACAAAATTGATGATAATATCAAGTACCATGTGGACAAGCTTAATTAATTGGTGAAGAGGTTAAATGATCTCAATTTTGTCTACTAAAAGTCTTTCATTGATTGGAATGAAAATATTAAAGTATTTAAATGACCAAGTACCTCAAAAGGAATGTCCACTGAAGAGCTTTAAAATCCTAAGGAAAAATTAGAAGATGGTTATAATGAACTAGTTTTTCTCTCGAATAGATTTGTAATTTTAGAGAAGTGCTACAAATTTAGAATGTAATATTTCAATTCCCATGATGGAAGGCTCAAAGATCAAGAAGCAATCAATCTGATTCATGAAGATAAGCTTCAGAACCAAGAAAATATTATTGGTGATCAGGATGTGAATTTGATGGCTCAGTAAGAATTTCTTGATAAATTGATGGAGGATAGAAAATTGTTCATGAAGTTTAAGCTTTGGATGATCAACCCTTAAAAAAACAAAATGGGAAGTAATGATTTTTAGAACTCTTATTGTAATTAAACATTATTTCATTAAAAATATTGTCTATCGTTTCATAAATTGTTGTCTAAAACTCTTTGTAGGACATGAATGTTATCCCTTATTCTTTTTGAAGATCACAAAGGGGGAGAATAATTTGGAAAGATGAAATTTATTTCATAAAAATAAATAGGGTAAATACCTTATTAAGGGGGAGAAATCATTTTTAAATTAATGAGAATATAATCCATATTGATATTATTATCCTAGGGTATAATTAGTCATATTCACCATTAATTTTAGAAGAGTTACTAAAATTAGGAAGAGAAACGTTTTTATTGTTTAATTTGTTTCATGGTTTTCTAAAAAGGGGAGATTGTTCAGTCCATACGTGTTTTGACTTTCTCATTGATCATTTTTTTCAAAATTAGTAATTAATTATTATTCTTCATATATGTTTAATTATCATTATAATCACATATATCATAATAATATATATTGTTTTATTATAATAATCATACACTATTTTTTATAATAATAATCAATTTTTTCATTTTCCATCATAACCACACATTCTGTTGTTCTACATCATAATCATATGTTGTTTACATTTAATTGTAGTCCCATATATCGTAAAAATATACGTTGTTTCATTATCCTCATAAACACAAAATATGTTTTCATAACCATGTTTCTGTAACCAGTTTATGTATTGTATTCATATTATGAATCGTAACCTTGCATTGTAACTAGTATATACATCATAATCACATTGTATGTCATAACCATAATTTTTATCATAACCATGATATCGATCATAACCATGTTTGGAATCGAAACTATGTTATGTATCATAACCACAATATGAATCCTAACCATGATATGAATCATAACCATATAAGTTTTCATAATAACGATATTTATTATAATTAATATGCATTGTACCCATGGTAAGCATCATAAAAATGTTATGTATCGTACTCATGAAATGCATTGTACTCATGTATTACTCCTATATTGTATACATATTTCTCATACACATTGTTTCATATTTTTTTTATTTACTATCCTCTAACCAAAATGTTGTCCTAATGTTAGTTATATACCAATCAAAATGATGTTGTGTATTGTATTTTTTTATTAGTTGTTATTCAATGTGACTATGTCCCTATGAATTTATAGAGAAATATGACTATTAGAAGAAATATGACCATTGTAACCTGATTGCGACAAATAAGAGGTCATTAGAACCAATGAATACAACTTTTTCATCTTAAAAATTATGGAGAGATTGTGTGACTTTTCTATTGATTCTTTCAAAAAACCATGAAGATACAAGACGAGAACAGATTTTTTCTAGTTCTTATATTTAAATATGTGATTTGTTTTTCTTTGTTTGACTGATAATTGTGATAATGATTGAGGGAATCCAGGGAAGGGAAGATGGTGGTACCGATTGTTGTACTAGTGCGTTGAATTATTTAAAAGACAAAGGTGTTGATTACCTTCATAATCAAAGGATTATGGGGATCAGAAGATAGAAGTGCCAATAATCATATCGAGGGTTTACCCAGGTGGTGGTAAGACATACCTTTCATCCTAGGTGAAAGGATACCCTACTCATTGGGATAAAATAATTATAATACAATTTATTTTCTTCTTATATTGGTAATTGAAATGGAATTGTATTTTTTTATATTTCTATTCATATTTATTTCTATTGTAATTGTTTAAATTATGATACTTTCTTAACTTTTTGATTTAAGAGATTATATATGTTGTATGGTAGAATTAATTAAGTTTGTTTTAGTTTGATCATTGAATTCAAATAAAATAATTTTTAAATAACCTTTAATATCTTATTATATCTTATCCATCAGATCCAGGACCCATATGGTCTTTTGTATTGGATTCGAATTGTATTTGTTTAAGAAATCTTAAACTATGTTTCTTTCTATGAGTTTAAATACAATGTTTTTAAACCTATAATTTATTACCTCTTATATTCTTCCATCTCATATACATACACATCTGCATTTCGATCCAAAATAAATTACATTGAGATATTGTTGAAATTAATATATCATAAAAGAAGTTTATTTTTCCTATTAAAATTATTAATATGTTAAAAATTTGTTTTAAAATAATTGTTTTATTAAAAGGTGTTAAAATAATCTTTTAGAAAAATACCTCTCTTTATACCTAATATTAATGTAATTATTACCTCAAATCATTGAAAAGTATAAGATGAATTTTAAATTTTTTATAAAATATATAATATATATATCTGATTAAAATATTTTATTTAATCTGGATTTTATAATTTATTTAGATAAATTAATTTTCATAAAAAGATAAAATTTATTTTTAGAAAAGGAAATTCATTATTTTCTAATAGTTTATATTTACATTTCTAACAAATTTGTTATAGAAGAATTACTTTTATAAACATGAATAGAGAATAGATTAATAGTTTATTTAACCATTTTAATATCTTATATTATAGTGGCTGGGTGAAAAAAATAATATCATTAATGTAATATTATTAATAGTATATTGTTTTTATGAAAAACTATGTCTTCTACATAATGTACGCAATCCAAGTATCATTTAGTTGTCTGTAAACTGAGGAAAACAATGTGTTTAGTGTATCCCAATCTAATATATGTGTTTTGTGTAGTTAATGATTCAATTGGGGATTCATAAAATCCTTTCCATTATTAAAATTTAGATTATTTGATGAATTAATATTATAAAAACACAGGTTCTTACATTCTACCACACATAAGATAAAATTTTTTCTTGAATATTTTTTTATTATAGAATTAATACACAAATTTTATCATCCTAAAAACCCACATCGCAATGAGGTTTAATAAAACATAATGTTGAGAAAAATAATATGATGTGATTATGTTATCCAGAAAATGACATACTTGGTTTCCAACTGACAGAACACAGGTGATAAGTGAGAAAATTATCTTGAAAGATAAAAATAACACCCAAATATTGAAAAAGAGTTATAGAGAACATTGATCATCAAAATTGGGTGGTGAAAAAAAAGGTTAACAACAAAAAAAATTTAAACCATAAAACATAAAAATGGTCATTGATATCTTTCAAAATGTTGATAACTATATAATCTTTTATTTTAAGATCCTTTTCTTAATGATGATAAATTTCCATGAGAAAAAATACTTATTTTACTTTATTAAAATTGTTATGACTAATCTTAACCATTAAAAGTTCTATAATAATTTTTCACATCATCTCTTACTTTGATAAATAATGATAAATGTTTTGTGTATGAAGTACTAATTAATCAAACGAACTATAAATACATTGATAATCAATTCCATATATCTTTCATTATCATCACACTAAAACTATTATCACAAGATATAAAATATGGATAAATCATTATATAAAGAGATAATAATTTAATATTTCAAAACTTTTATGGTGTTTTACCAAAACCATTAAATATATGGTTATCATTGTATCCCTTTTGAAAGATAAAAATACAAAATATTAAAAATAAGGTAATTAAATTTATCAAAATCATCTTTACATTAATCCCCCATATATCATAAATTATATTTTGGATGTGACATTTTAAACATTTGAATACCATTATGTTGTATTTTATTAAAATATGAAAAGAAACTAAATTACAATGAACCCTTATTGAATAATTTTTTTTTCTTAGACCAATTATTATTATAAATTTTCATTAAATAAAAATATAAATTAAAATTCATCTATGATATCATAATATACATTATCGAAATATAATTAATTAGTTCCAATATAATCAGTATAATAAATTTTACCCAATTATATAAAACACATCTTTATCCCACCAAGATAAACCTAATATCTTTAAAAAATTCTGTGTTATATTACCTTAGTCAAAATTTTACCATGCCATTAAATCACTTATCTTGCCCATCTGTAACATGTAATATATTCATGAAAATAATTGATTAAAAAATTCTAAAGGAAATCATTATATATAATCATATAACATTATTCTATAATTTAATTACATAAATAATTCAGTTATTCCACCTCATTATTAATCCATAACAAAGGCTTTCTTATCTTATCCTTTATTACATAATTCTTTTCAAATTTAATTTTCACATTCTTTACTATAAATAAACTAGTAATCATATGACCTTACTGAATTACTTTATGATATTATCCACAAAGAAATTGATTTCCGTAATTAACATACACCCCACACATAAAACATCAAAAAAATTATAATTAATTATAGAGTCCATTTTTTCCTTCAATAGAATTAAATCATCATTTCATTTTACCTTTCGAGATACTTTCATTCTGTAATTATTTTCCACTATCAAAATACCATTATTTCCATATAATACATGAACATGGGTGTTTATTACAACATTATGGAAATGAAGGAAACTAAATCTTATTTCTCTTATGGTCTCCCTTATGTGAAACCTCATTATACTATTTCCTTATTGTATTTATTATTTTTTATAAATGGTTTTGTTAAACATTTTTAATCATTTTCTTGGAAACTAATTACCCATAATCACAAAGTCATTCAGTGTTATCACCATATTATTTAGCATCTCATTTGAAAATAAATAATTAAATTCAATGTTAATCTAGTTCCTTTTTATTTTTCATGAATTAATATACAATAAATCATAGTTTCAGAAATTATAATCATAATAGAAAACTAAATAATAAGGAAAATCACTTATGATATCTAAATCAGGACACATTTTTGTTTAATTTTGACTCAATAAGTTTATTATAGGTTATACATTTCCATCATAAATTTTCAACATTCATGATGGTTCATGTATAGTTTTTGATTTTCAAAAGTATATCCCCAAGGACTATAAAACTACATTTACACTAAGGACCAATTTCGTGCACCATTTCCCAATCAAATCTAGATTAATATAATATTTTTAGGGGTTTTACACCTATATAAATATATTATAGATGCAAATACAATTCTAGTATCAATAAATGGATGAAATTTCTTGGATACCACTCCCCCGTTCCATTACCAAAACTTGGGGACATTTCCCTTAACATTGTTTCATTATTATAATTATCTTTAGTTACATTTATAGAAGCATCCTTTGAAAATTTCCTTTGGATCTGAAATATGTTTTATCATCATAGTTTATAAAGGTTATTTAATCCTTTACTTTGATATTAAATGTAGCAACCTTGGATTATAAAACATGGATACTATATCATTTTCTATGAATATTCTTCACATTTTAAAAGAATATGCATGAGGAACATAATAGGTCAGTATCATTTGAACCATGGAACAAAATATTGTAACATGGTAAAAGATCTAAAATTTTTCACAAAAGGATCATCCCATTTATTTCTCCAAAAAAAACCATTCTTCATATCCAAGGAAATGTAAACAAAAGAATGTGTGGGATCATATCGTCAAAAAGAGAATCCATTGCAGATACAAAAGAATAATATGAAAATAAGGATATGAAAACATAAATAAAACATATTGATATCATTACATCCATATGAAGGATAATACACCTGGATAATGAAATAATGGTTGACACATAATAACACATGAATCATTATTGAATCAATATAATAATCCACTAATATATAAGATAAGAATAATACATGGAATTGTGGTAGAAACATAATCACATAAAATTATTTATATTGTAGTAAATTCTCACTGCAAAGTGTATATTAGTGCAATGGGTTCAATTACCATCCAATTTTTAGTAGTGATAAATCACTCCCATGAATATATTAGAAATCATAGTTCACTCCGAGTACCATATTAGTAGTCATGGTTCAGTCCCATGACCATCATTACAGACAAATTACATCACTGAAACAAGTTCACTCCCTATTCATTCCATGTCTATATCGTATGATATAAATAATTAATGAATGAATTAGAGAGAAATAAAGGACCCAATCATCACATAAAAAACATAAATAAACATGTGATAGATGAACATTTTCCGTATCATGTCCTTAAAAAAGAGATGGGTTTCATAAAAAAATATCATATCCCATGAAATGAAATGAGTATCATGATCATTTAATCATAGCATAACCTTTGAATAAATATAGTTTTAATAATCATTTCATTATAGAATAACCAAATAATGGAAGCAAGTTTCATAATCATGTTTTCTTTGTATAGCATGTTGAAGATAAATGGGATTCATAAAAAAAGTTGAACCTAAACCTACCTCACTCAATGAAAGAAGAAGAAGGTTGTCCTTATATCATATGTCTTTTAATGCCTAATCAATATCAACATATTTTATCTTACACGTAAAATGATTTTGAAGATCACTTAAATTATTTGTTATAAAAAATAACATTTCTTATCAAATAATATTTTTGACATAATACTTTATAATTTTTTTTAATTTTAGAACTACATTGAATACGTATTATGTAAGCTTTAAAAGTAATGTAACGTTTTTTCAAGAATGTTCCCTTTATGCAATGAAACACAATTTTAAAAAAATATCATATTTTGAAACCTATTTTTTTTAAATAAACTTGAAAACTAATAAATAATGATTTAAAATCCATTTTATAAACTTTTTATAAGATAAAAATGTTTATAATAATTTTACATGAATATTATATTAACATTTAAAACAATAAAATATTTAAATTTTGTTTAAAAAAATGATTTTTGTATAATATAGATTTCTAATTAACAAGAGAAAAAATTATTAATTTCATAAAAACACAATATTAATTACATTATTTCTTATAAAGATAAAAATGGTTCTAATAATTTAATATATCATGAATATATAGAAAAGAATAAATTTCATTGGTGATATATTGAAAAGGATCATATGATTTAATTGATGGAATTGTAATATTAAACAATCTTGATAAACAATGATATTTGTAACAAATAACTCTTACCCCTTTAGAAATATTCAATAATAATCCCTAAATTTGAATAATATTACATGAGGCATAAAATATAATGATGAAATTTAATTAAATGATATAATATTTAAAGGGGTAGTATATACACCATGTAAAATAATGTAGGTTCATAACATAACATATTTCTCAATGAAGAAAAAATGAAACAAAATTATCTTACAACGTTGGTAATATTTTATCCATAAACCCAAATAAGTGATATACTATAATAGATATGAAAATAAAAATAATTATATGTGTATTAATATTAAAATAAATATATGGGTATTATACACCACACAATAAAAAAATAGGTGGTTAACATGGATTGTGTCTCAGATAAAATAATTCTGAGATGGAAATCTATTACTACTTGAGTAAACTTTTTACCACAAGACAATTCAATAATGTAAATAAATTTAAACATAAATAAATTTAAATATATTATATTAAGGATATAACTTGTAATAGGGTATTATATAAACTAGATGAATGGAATGAGTGGGTAATATGGCCCAAGTCTTGTAAAAATAAATGTAAGACTAGAAATACCCATACCATAAGTCATGAATACATTCCTCCATGTTTGAAAATACTTTATAAAAAGTATAATTTTATTAAAAATATTAAAAGGGATCATATTAATATATACATCATTCCATATATGATATTATCATGACTTTAAATTACCTATTTATTAACAATTTCATGTCAATGATACGTTTTAGGTAATAATCGCAATGTTTTTCATATATGTTTGGAATTGTTTTTTAAACCCCTGAATTTTATCATGATATAATGATTTATGAATGTAAGAAATTATATAAATTTAATATATATTGAATAAATTTGATTTTATAATGGTCAATTATAGATATAAATAATAAATAAAAAACACCATTCACAAGGATGATAGGTTGTATGTCTGCATGGATGATGTTTCCATTATAATGTCGTTTAAAAAAAATATAATTAAGTTATATATATATATATATATATTAATTATTGTATCATTATTTATCCATATATATGAATTATTTCTATTTTACCATTTCTTATTACATTTCATTATAACAAGAATAAATCACATCGCTTTGTGGGACGGTTGTCCATCGTACACACGAACGACATTATCATATTCTAATTAAATGGAATGAAATATGGTATGTGTTATAAAAAAATAATAAAATTAAAAAATTTAAATATATCATCTTTAATCTATAAATAAAGTTTTATACCAAACCTTTAATGAAGTAAATTGAAGAACAAGTGACATCGGTTTGTGTGGTTGTAATCTATCGTACACATGAACGATAATTCTATGTCCCATTTCTGGGAATCCTATTTTTTTAATTATTAATCATTATCTATTTTTTAGAATTTTTAAATTATAATTTATATATTTACTAAATATATTAATATAATAAAAGTAGGTGGATTAGGAAACAAAACAATAGTTCACGTTGAGGAACATTACTGCTTCTTCAGTTATCTCCTTTGGGTTTGTAAAAAATTACATCCTTGGATAGATTTATGAACCATTTGAGTCTTATAGGATTAATTTCGGTATGCTTTGAGTCTCTTTTCTTATGTTTTAGAGGATCGAAACGACTTTGGGGTTGTGAATTGAGGGGAATATTTGTGGCCTTTTATAAGAAAGGTGAGGGGGAAAACAAGTAAATACAAAAAATATAAACAATATTGGGAGGTAAACCATACATAATTTGACTACAATAATAAACCATATTATATAAGATGGTGTATATTGTTTAAATATTTCCATAAAATGGGATTATGAAATTTTTATAGTTCATTTATTCACTAAATTAATGTTTTTTCATTGGGTATAGTAATTTTCCTCTTATTAACTCTAATTTATATTATCCAGTTGTAATAATAGTTATTATAGAAAATTATTTTAAACTTATAAAAAACTATAAAAGATATTATTATAATTATTTAATCTATTTTTATAAATTCTAATCTCACAAATTTGGTAAAATCATTTAAATGAAATCCACAGATAGTGTGAAACAACACATTTTTAATAAGATATTGTTTAGAAGTTTTAAATATTTTTATATCCAAATTTAAAGTGAAATTTATTCCAATGAAATAAAATAGATTTATTGTTGTTTAATTGATGTAATTATAAATTAATAAAATATAATATAATTATCTATATAAATAAATTATATAAAATATCGATTTTCAAAAAAAAAATTCTATTTTTCATTATTCAAAAATAATGGAAAATTCTATGAAAAATACCATATATTTTACTAAAGATATTTTAAATATAATATTTCATAAATTAGGTTTATATTTTAAATAAAAATTTATAAAATTTTCAAAAATTAGTTTTAAAATAAGTGTTCTTTTAAAATGATATAAAACTATCTTTTTGAAAAATACATCTTCTCATCCATTATTTTAGATATATTGTTATATATTTTCTAGAAAAAAATATATGACTAATTTTAGGTATTTTATTTAATATAAAATAAATATATTTCACTAAAATTAATCATCGATAGTGTTTTGTTCAATTTATTGAGATAAAACATGTTTCTACATAATAAAAAAAAATTAGAAAAATAATTTCTCTATTTTAAAATAGTTCATACATTAATTTCTAATGATTTGGTTACTAAATAATTCATATTTTAAAATTGGATGTGAAATATATTCATAAATTATTTAATCATTTTCATATTCTCCTTTCCAAGGGCTAGGTTATAACTTTATAATATTTTAGTAATAATATTATTATGTTATTGTAGTTCGGTAAAAATCATTCTACTGTATATCAAAAGATATTAAAGAAACTCATTATTTTATATAACATAATAAAAACTTAGGGTTATGTATATGAAAGGCTGATATATGTGTTTTTTAGTGTATGAGTCTAAATTGGTTTCACGTAAAAAGTAAGAACAACTTGGTGAAGGGTAAAATTAAATCCTTTAAAAAAATTAATTTATTAATTTTTTTTCATAAATACTTGGGTTGTTTTTAATATACATTAACTATGCATAATTAGTGTATTTATGACACATTAATCTATCTCTTACTGAATTTTCTCTACCTATTTCACCAAAAATGAAAATGAACATATATCACTATATAACTTTTCACATCACATTAGGTTCCAATGAAATATTATTTTTACATCACATCCTCATTCAAGTTCATGAATAATGTTATAGAGTTAAATAAAAATTAACATTAGATTTATTTTCCTGATCACAGTGAACTCAATATAGGATTCCATCATCCTTATCTCTCATCCCCTATTAAAAATAATAACTATTACGAAAATTTTCATTGATCATGTGTATACAATATTAGGGTATATAGTTATCTTTTAACTACATGAATATATATATTACATCCATTGTAACATGGAGTCACATTGTTCCTATAAAACTGCATGTTACTAATATACTTTCTGTAATTGAAATTACCATTTAGAATTGAGTCATAGAAAAATGCCCAATTAATAGTTTGTTAAAAATTACTGCAGGAAATTGGATGTTTTGACAATACACACCAACCCTGTCAATGTGGTTCACTTATATCCATGAATTCTTATAGTATAACAATATTAAAATCAAAAACCCATCATTTATTCTTAATGAACATGACCTTAAAGAGTCAGTAAAATGGAATTTAACTATAAGTGTACGAGACCTAAATCATTATATAAAAACTAATAAAACATAGTAAAGATAACATCATGATACCAAATATTATACATGATACTCAATTGATCAAAGGACTCTTTTATTAGATGAGGCAAAATAGCCTATAGTCCTCATCAGTAAATCTCCAAAAAATAAGTATCTTTATTCTAATATAGTTTTTTAATATAAATGTTTGAGTTAATGAGATATAATGAATTATACTTTAGAATGAAGAGATCATTTTTTGAGAATGTTATTGATTTCTATGAAATATCTTAGAATATAAAAAATAGAATACTGATACCACATTAAAAATAAAACAGGTAAACAAGAACAACATGAATAATGTTACATCTTCAATTTTATTTCTATTTTTGGTTATCCAATAAAACATCAGCTAAGGCCTGCATATAGTGGATTAATATTAAATATAATATTGATCCACAAGATCTATCATATATTTATTTGAATCCTAGTCAACATCATATCTAAATCATAATCATATTATCATCCTATTCTACATGACACATCTTACAGATAATGAATTATGAAATATTGTGTTTATATAATAAAAATGATTAATCTCATACCTTATTTTAATTTAATTTGTTCTGATTCTTCTATTCACATATATCTTTATTCATCTTGTTTACTTGTTCACTTTCATAACAAATACACACCATGGATCATATCTTCACCTTATTCCTATACCACTTTTTAAATATATTAAATTTTTTTAAATAATTGGGGAAAGCGAAATGTATATACTTTTGAAATAGAGGATGGTGATTAGTCATTGTGGACCAATCCTTTGATTCTAGTTTTTCTCAAAAACATAAGTAAAATGTTTCATTTCCTGAGACCACTCAAATAAAATTCACTTAATATTTCATATTTAATTTAACCCTTAAAATTTCATAAAATTATTTTTAATTTTATGAAAGGAAAATTAATTCTACTTTTTTTTTCTTCTTTGAAAACACCATTTGATATATAAAAATTTTAAATAAATTTTACTTGTTCCACATCATTTATTTGTACATAGGTTCTATGGTATTATTCTTCACAGTTGTGGGATTAAACTCATGAGAATTAATTTCCATCATTTAAACACCACATGTGTCCAATAAAAACATTATCCTCGACTATAGGGATATTTCTTTTTCCTTTATGATTCACCCCAGGGCATGGTTTGGGAACAAAAAATGATTACTTAATGCTTCTCCTTTTATACCCCCATAAACGCTCCCAAAAAAATTTTCAATCCATTCTGGGAATGTTTTCTTATGAGATGATTTTTATATCATAATGTATTGTCCCCTCCCTTTTCCTAAAATACCAAATTTTATTATTTATATGAGGGACTATATGAAATTATCTTATTCAGATCTTCACAGACATTTCATTGAGATACAAAATTTTTTATAAATATTAAACAAATTTTCCCACTGAACATGTCATTTTCTAGTATATGAATTTTTTATATACCATATAATTTAATGTATCCCATATGAATTATTTTTCCTTCCCTACATTTTATATATAATATATTTATAAATACTCAGGATTAATAGATATGACACATAAATAATTGAAAAAATACTCAATTGAATAATGTTTCTGTAGATATGAATGTGCAACCAGTGTTATTATTTTGAAAATGATCCCCTGTGACTGTAGCAAAAAAATCATGGTGTGTCCTAATATTATAAAATATTTTAATTTCATTGGATATTATTTTTATATTATTTAAATTCCTTTTTATAAATATTATTCAAAAAAATTGTGGATTTAAAATGTAGGGTCATTAATACTCTACATGTGGATAATTCATTTTAGAAAAACAAAACCATCCCCTTTTCCATAGTCAATATGAACAATTCATAAAAATTCTTGATCATAGGGTATTTATCAATTACATGGGATTTTAGAAAAATTATTCAAGAAATACAAACATTTATGAATTTCTTATGTTCATCAAGAAGTGTCTAGAAGCGGATGAAACATTATTTTAAGAGATTTTCCATGATGACTTGGTCCTTGATTTTTATTAATATTTCATCATGAAAATCACTTTATTTTATCCTATTGGAATCATTCATGAATATGTGACCATTAAGAAAAAATTATTTTATTTTCATATTTTTGATCACTATGAAAATATCCACGATGATTGTAGAGCCTACATTATTTGTAATATCTTACTGACCACCATCTCATATAATAGATATATATCATCAGGATGAAAAAATACACCTTCTTGAAATTAATTACCCCACACTTTAGGAACATCAACCATTATAGATTTTTTTATTTGTGGTTTATTATTAGAAAATAAATCCTCTAAAATATTTTTTTCAAATAAATTATATTCTAATGGATCTTATATCTCTTTGTCTATATAATTTCATTTTCATGGGACAAAATTATTCTCTCATGTTATTTAAAAAATTATTTCAATGATTCAATTAACAAGGAATACACTTCAGTCTTCATCTTAATATTCATTATTTCTATAGAGTTCTCTGAACACTTTATTTGATCAATTAATTCGGTCCAAATATGGTACATCTATACTCCCACTGATAGCCTGAAACTATCGAATGTATTCTCATAAACCACATACATAAGATTTAATTCCTTATGAATTAATGGGTGTAGGTTATTTATAGTATCATGAAAGGTAAAATTGTTGTGAATTTTTATACTTTAAGGAGTCATCACCATGAAAATATAATAAAATATTATTTATTTTTATCCATTCCCCATATGTGTGTGGGAATTAGTTTAGTTGATGCCCTTGGTTTTCACTATATTCATCCTTCTTTACAATTTATGGACTTGTTGTTTTTAGCCTCTAATATAAAATTCCGAAATTTGAATATATATTCAATCAGTATTACTTAATATTAAAAATAATGTAATAACAACCGATTTGGTGATGGGTAAATCATATATAGAACGTAAATATTTTATTTCACCATAATGAAAAAATTCTAATTATATACAAACAAATGATTTTTTGATTTCCTAAAATAAACTAATCAACACTCATTCTAGGGATAGAAGTTTTCTTCCTTGGTTAATCTGTTCCAATAGAAATAATATTAAAATTGGTTTGGTATGATCTCTCCACCACCATGGAACATTTTCCCATCACCAATTTTATTCAATACTTCTATGATGGTTGTTCCTTAGTTTATAGACATATCGTTCTAATCACCATTCAATGGATATGATGATATATCGTTATTCCACATGAGACTCTATATGAATAATAGTTTCTAATATGAATCTTTTTTTCACTACCATTTTGATACTATGTCCCACTATCCATGATGATATTAAAATATCAATATGTGAGGTCCGTTTTTTATTAAACCACAATAAAATTTTAGTATCACTTCTAGTCTATAAATGAAAAATTATATGCAAAAATTATCATCATTATTTCCAAAAAATTTATTTACATATGTGAAATTCTAAATATATATTTTAAATTTAATTTGTCATAAATATTTGATCGAATCATGATTCTCTATTCACTATTTTCATATATTTATTTCTTTCTATTCATATAAAATTACTTTGAAAAGAAATTGTCTAATTAAGAATTATTCATTTAAAATTCCATCACTTGAAATCCATCAAATAATATGGATCATTTAACTATATCAATAATACTACATGAACAAGATCTTCAGAATATTAACCCCTAAAATTTACCTTATGAGCAAGAAACATACTGGTGCGTATCTCCATGAATGATGATATGTGATACATGTCATGTATGAGAATGCTAGTACATAAATATTTAACATGATACTACATAGTGTAAGAATGTTATTCCAATAAACACTATGAAAATATATCTTATTATCTATCCCTCATGGGAAATTCATCTATGGATTTATAACATTGTATGAGATTTCTAGAACTTAAGATTAATTTTTTATGTGATCAGGTGACATTTCTATATACACATGTTCACATAACCCTTTAGGGATAATGTAATCTCATATAGCCTTATGATCTCTAAAGATACCAAACAGATACCATTACAATATCAATTATACTCCATATAAAAATAATATTTCTATCATAAGTTTCCCTATTATTTAGGATGTGAACCATGTATATTTCAAGATGATTTTACACCTCTTAAAAAATGTGACATGTTGTACATTTCACAACCCCAATACTCATCTACATCAGTTAACATCTTCAAACTGACATTATCACTTGAATAACTATGAAAACAATCTATAGAAAGGTACCCTTACATAGATCCTTTTATTTAATGATTTAGTGAAGCTCAACATTTCAGTTTCAGAAGGTATCACTAAAAATTCAAGCATATATCTTCCTTCATACAGTTCAGGTTACCACTTATTGAGATCCCATTGAGAAGATGCGATCTATTGACCAAGTCAAACACATGAGATTACATAATCTATTTAGAAAAAATCACTCCATGAAAATGATTACCCAGAAAGGATATCATTCATTTTTAGTGTAACCCCTATTATAAATTTTACCAAAACCCCTAATGATTACATAATTTTATTTGACATCCCTTCTCTTTATTATACATATAAACATGATTTTTACATAAATTTAACTTATGAAAAATATGAGGATCTAGAGGTCTTGTTTCATAGTAAATTAGGAATATTACATGACAACTTAAGCTATAAAATACAACATCATTATTGAAATCTTCATCTACAAGACCACAACATTCATTATTACATAGCATTGCATGGGATAACTTGAGGACATACATAAGAAAAGGGTCATCTATAAAGCTTGGTAAAGGTGTAAACAAGGAATAAAATAAATAAAAAATTAAATTTTATACAATATAGATTTATATGTAGAAAAAGAGAAACGTGAACATAAAATAATGATATTGCATGATTATAATAACATGGATATGTACCTACAACATTTAACATAATATTCACATGAGCCAAGGTTCATTGCACATGGAGCATGAGTAAACCCTAATTTCACATGAATTTTCATGAGTAAACAATCATTTCACATCAATTCTCTTGAGTCTACACTCGTCGAACATGATATTTCATGATACTATTTTTTTCCCAATGCATTGGAGCGCTATTAGGGTGCACCCTATATAAAAAATTTATTTCATGCATCATTGTGCCACATTGATACTACAACATGGATTCATTAAAAATAATAATTTAATCCATGAATAAGAGATGTGGAATATATAAACAAAATTAATTAATCAAAAAGTACATTTTTATAATAGTGTATAACCTTGATAATGAAATGGGTATGGTATTCACATACATGATGATTTTGGCATGGAAAAGTGTGGTGTATCTTCGACAGCATGGGGAGCCATGGGAAGATTATAGTGGGATGAGGGAATAGTAGGTACATGGTCTATGTATTTTGAGTGAATATAATTTGGAGCTCAGGTGTGTTAATATAGTTAATGAGAGTGGAATTATTAAATATTTCACAAACATAGGTTTTTGAATCTATATAAATAAATAATAAAAACCAAAAACCAACCCATTTTTTTGAATTTTTTTTGTAAAAGGGGAGTTGAAAAAATTATTTTATAACGCCAATGGATGAGCTTATTAAAATAGTGGGCTTGATTATGTGGATGTGAGTCACACTCAAAGAAATCATGTTAAAATGATATAATATTTTAAAAGATTTTGAATGTCTACAAAGGAATAATAAAATAAATCAAAAAAATATATAATAAAATTATTTTAAAGGTTAAAAATATATTGGTAGAATATATCTTTTATTATATTTTATTACATAACTATTCGTTCATTATGATGCCATAAAACACATTATATATTTAAACGTTATTTAAGTTTTACAAAAACAATTGACTATCTCATAAAATTATGAGAAATTTTCTTTTGGGTAATTTAGATGTCCTGATTCCAAAATTAATACTAATTTTTTCAATATAAATTTCTAAATATGTTCATTTTTAAATTTAAAATAAAAACATATATTTATAAAAAATTAATTGGTTTTTGATAAAAGTAGCTTTCAAAACTAAATTAAAATCAGAATTTTATTCATAAAAATTAGACGATAGATTATATATAATAAAATGTAATTTATTAATAATATTTTATTAAAATATTATTTAATTCATAAATCCATTAATTAGCCAATATAGATTTCTTAATTGAATTTTAATATTAACTAAATATATTATTTGTGCTATAAAAACCATTTACAAATTAACAATAATAAAATTAATGTATATTATTTATAAACAATAATGCACATTATCATGGTTATAGGGTCTTGTTACATAACCCCTTATAACGCCCTCATAAGACCAAAGGGTAAGGTGTGGGATGTTGGTAGTCTCTGAGTGAAGGCTCAGATAACATCGATTGTGTGGTAATATCTATTGACCTCCACTTCATTAGTAGGTGATTATGTTCCAGAATAACATGTTGGAGCTCAGCTTTGGATTGGTCAATAGTGTAGAGAAGTGAAGATACTTTATTTTAGACCTCTGCCAAATGGGCTTTGTGTGGATCAATTCTTCTTGATGAGGCCATCACTTCCTTTTTCCGAGTAAATATGATTTGTTAAATCCCTAAATTTATTCTTATCATGTGATATCTGTTCAAAAACTATAAGAGCAAATGGACCAACCCGTTCTCCAAAAAGTACACGGCGTGTAGAAATGACACACGCTGTGTTGTCCGACCCCGGGTACTGCCCGTGTGCAACGGCCCATGTCGTGAGTCTGGTCGTGTAGAAAACTTTATACACGATGTGTAGTAAGGAGGACACGCCGTGTCTGGGTCACTGGGGCTGGCTCCGTGTACTCTGGCCATGTGCTCGTACATAGTCACCAACCAATGTACTCTAACCCATGTGATTCGCACAGGGGGTGACCCGCACTGGTGACCTCACCTGGCCGTGTGAGGGAGTACGCGGTCGTGTACTCCACCCCGTGTCCGTGTATCCCCGGGATACACGCTGAGCTTCGGGGAAGGTCCAACACGTTGTGTGAGCGAGGACACACACCGTGTGGTCCATCCCTGACCCCGAAACCCTAGCCGCTGCCATCAGAACTACACGACATGTACTTCAGAAGTACACGCCCTGTACTCTGGAAATTTCCAAGAACGCGGACCTCCGCCATCGCGCCTCCCATGGTGCTCCGGTCATTGATCATGTAGTCTGATCGCCACAAAACCTTCAGGTTTTGATCTCCCTAACACAACGATGTTGATTCCATCTTTTTCGGGCCTCCGATCGGCTCCGAAAACATGATTGGTCTTCCCACGTGAAGAATGCTCGAAGAATGACCTTTCCGATCTGGTCCGATTTGTCACCAGCCAATGTCACCGCACCTCCATAAGGACGTTGCGATGTCGAACCTTCGATTTGGGATCGTTGCGTCGTAGAACAGATGTGCAACGATCCATTGTTCATCACCCTGCGAAGAACGCGAAGAACATGCGGGGAAAAAGGAGGAAGAAATCCAAATAAACAAAATGAGGAACGAACCTCCGCCGTCATTCGTCACGGCATTGATCTGCTCCCGTTAGTAGGTTTAAACAGAGCATAGATCAACATGAATATAAAGCATGGATTAATTCCCCAAAATCATCCTATAGAAAACCCTCCCGCAAGAATGTACGAATCCGCGGATCGACTTGTTCGTGGTTGATCCAGGTTCGTCATTTAAATTCAAATACGGGGAAAATAAAATCAAAACAACAACCCCTACCATTTGAAAGGATCAATAATTGAAGAAGGCGTCGTTCTGCCGTTGTCATCGTGATCCTTCAACACCGGCGCAACGATCCTTGGTTTCGATCTGTTGTCGTTCGTCATTGAGAATTGATCCAACGCCTCGCGGATTCGATAGAGGTTATTATCAAGCGTTTCCAATGATCATCAATTGTTCACCCATTTAAAAAGGGAAACAATATAGGCACTTAATTATGTGGTGATATTAATGTCCCCTACCTTCCAAAACTTGAGTCATTATGATGCGCCATTAGTTAAGGAAACAGATGTCCTGTCGCTGTGTATTAAAGAGTCAAACTTTCCATTTATTTTCCATTATGACACAACATTTAATTAAGGGAACTACTACCCTTTTAACACGCTGCAGTAGTTATTTCCAAAACATAAAATAATCATTTAGGTTTAGATTTTATTTAATTTAATTTAATTTTATTTTATTATTGAAACGTCCAAAAATTAACATTTTCCCTCGACCCGCGCTGGTCGAGGTTAGCCTCATTATTAGGTAAGGTTGTCATCCCAGACGCAACGTGCACTATGATTTTTAATCCAGGCATCCGTTTGGAAACTGCCACAACCGCACACAAGCAACGACTCACTTGACATAAAAAGTTCAAACCACCATTCCGGGCTCACTGGACCTCGGAATGATGTTTCGTCTTCACGCCCAGTGTCGAAATAATTCCATATAATAATTAAAAATAATAAATGGAAAAATCTGAGACATTACAATCTCCCCACCATGGGGCTTTACGTCCCCGAAAATCCAAAACAAAGGCTACTCAAAAAGATGAGGGTACTGGGCATGGATCTGGGCCTCCCGCTCCAACGTGCTTTCATGAAGATTCTCGTGCAACCACCGGGCACGCACAAAGGGAATCGATCACCCATGAAGGATCCTCTCCTGCTGATACTCGATCTCCACCTGGTACTCAGCAAAGGTCACTCCATCCTCGATGTCCAGCCTGCCCCAGTCGATGAGGTGCGATGGGTCATGCATGTACATCCTCAGCTGCAACATGTAGAAGACATCATGTACCCGATGCAACTGTGGACGTAGCGCCAGGCGGTACGCCACCTCACAAACTCTGCCCAGGATCTGGAAGGGTCCGATGAACCTCGGAGATAGCTTGTCGCCTCAGCCAAATCTATGCAACCCACGTCGAGGTGAGACCTGAAGAAAAACGTGGTCTCCCTCCTCGAACTCCAGAGGCCTCTGTCGTCTGTCAGCATAAGACTTCTGCCGGCTCTGGGCAGTCTTCATCCGCTCCCGGATGATCTGCACCTTCTCTATGGTAGCTCGCACTAACTCTGGACCCATGAGTGCTGACTCTCCAGGGTCGGCCCCGCAAAGCGGTGACCATCAGTTTCTCCCATACAAGGCCTCGAATGGTGCCATACCAATGGTGCATTGGTAGCTGTTGTTGTACGCAAACTCCACCAGTGGTAGGTGGTTGTAACACCCGAGACTTTTATGTTATATAAATCATCAAAGGAATCATTTTCTACACATCACTTGCTTGGCTTGCTTTACACGAAATCGCGATCTTCCTCGATAGCTTGCGTCGTACGCAATACCGAGTTTCACTAAACAATGATATGCTATTAAAATATTATTAAAACTAGCCGTTATGAATAGTAATAACCACTTTTTTTAATTTTATAAATTTTATTTTTCAAAATGGACTTAATTTTTGGATTCGGAATATCGAAATTAGCCTTGGGGGTAATTTTGGTATTTTTCTAAAAACGTTCAATTTTTGATGAATAGTGAAACCACTAAGTGGAAGTTAAAAAACCAAATTTTTCAAAAAAATTAATTTTACCGCTTTTGTGAGTGTAATTTCGAAAATCCGAGAGACACGGTTGATGTAAATAAGTAAAATGTGGTTCAATGTGATAAAAATAATTTTCTGGTGAATAGTAACTTTTTACTTTTTTTTACCACGGTTAAAAGTAAATAGGGTAATTAAGGGTAAAAATGATATTATTATTACCCTAACACGTGTCCTAATTCTATTGGACAATTTTAATTCGACCAAAAACAACCTTAGGAATAAAATATGACCATTTAGGCCCACTTGGATTAGATTAGAACATTTATTATTAATTTATTTAAAGAAGTGTTAAAATAGTTAAAATCAATGTTTAATAAGTAAATAATTTTTAATATGGTGTTATACATAAGATAAATTCGACTATAAAAATTCATTAGAAATCTAAAAAGAATTCATACATAATGGTATCTTATTTGTAATTTTTAGACATTAAATAATTTGATTTATTTATGAAACAAAGATGATGCAGTAATTATCTTATTAATGAAATACTGACATAATTGATATTATAAATACATAAATAAGTATAATTTGAGAGTTTTTATGAATTAAAATAATTTTCTTGGTTAATATGATATGTTAGGATTAATTTAATTAACATTGGTAGAAGTAATAACAGTGTTATGAGTTCCAAAAAAATTAACTATTGAATAGTGTCAAAATTGACCTAAAATAGTTTTTTTTTAATATTATATTATTAATTTTTATTTTATTCCTAAAAATCTATGGTTCAGACAAATGACTTATATAAGGTTATATATATTAATAAAAAACAACTTGGGGGTCTCTTGGATGTATATGGTCAGTTTATTAACAATATAATATAAAAATAAAAAGTGACATGGTAAATGTCAATCTAATTAACTAAGAGTTAAAACTAAAACATAAGTTTAATATAATGACCTAAACTTGTCTAAATTCTATTGGATGAGATTATTTCGACCCATCCCCACCTTAGATTTTAAATAACTCAATTTGGAGCTATTTAAAACCGAACATGACTTTATAATAAAATAATATTTTTAGTTATTCCAAAGGTGCCCCTCTCCTCCATTATAAAAAGGAGCATCCTCCCCCTCTTCCTCACACCACCTTGAGCCTTCATGCTCAGAAAAACCCATCCATTTTATCCTCTCCATTTCCCTAGAGACATCCTAGAGGTCCTGGTTTTCTTAAAAGACCAATTTTAGTGCCCTAAAGGGAGGTCTCAAAGAAGCACTTCAATGAAGAGGTAATGTTCGTTACCGATTCATTCATCTTTATTTCTTCTTCCACTTCTTCTTCATTTGTTGTTTCATTATGAAGTAAAAACATAAGTATCACTCATATATTGATATGTTATTATAAGTATGAAACAACCCTATTTCACCATCTATCCATCCTACGGAAAAAGAAATCATCGCGCGTGCGTACGTACGAAATACCATCTCCACGCCGTGGTGTAATCTATTTTCCACCACCACCTTACTTTGATGGGTATAATGGTGTAAATAATGACTATATATGACTATTATAAAGTGATAATGATTCTGAAATAGTATACATACACTCCAATACAATTCCACGATCATAGGAACGATATCATCACTCGTGCGTACGTACGGAATACCGTCTCCACGATGTAATGCGACTCGTTCTACATGATCTTCATTTCATAATGATTATATAGATGAATTGAATGAATTAATATGATATATATTACACTAATACCATTCTGGAAATGAGGTATCTATAACCTAAAAAGAATAATAAGAATTTATTCGACCAAACACGCATAAGAACAAAAAGTATTAAACACCCGAATAACAAGTAGCATTGAAATATTATTTCTAAGAAGCTATGAATATGACCATATATGATAACATAACTATAAGTATGATTCTGGAATAAGTCAATAACATTATTTAAATAATTATACAGGAGTTTTGGAAACGTACAAAGCATATCGGACCTACGGTAAGGGAAAATATCACAATCTCATTTTTATCCGAGATTGTTTATAATTTGAAATTTACTGGGGTGTATTTTATCATCCACATTCATGTTTCCTCAATATGTAATATTTATATCCTTATACAATATTTTATATCCAATTTTACCCTTCGGTGAGTTTTTAGTAAAATATTTAAAGGAATATTTTGTCATTTTTCGTACGAGGTGCTTTTAACATTTCTGACAAAAGTACAAAGAATGTTTTTTAACGTATACGACATGAATGGATTTTTAAAACATTAATTCCAAGAAGAATCCTTTACAAGTTTTCATATTTATTTTTAATCAAATTCTTTTAGTTTAGAATTGTACGACATGTTAAGAAAGGAAAAGTGTTTTTGAAGTAGAAAAGATATTTTCCTCATGAATGGAGTTCAAGTGTTTTATCAAAATTAGTTTCCATCTAAGATAATAAAGGGTTTTGTTTCTGTCCTTATTATTACATCGATTTGATTATGGTGTGATGAAATTATATTTATGAATTCCTTTCTCTTATATGAATTGTTTTATGATGTCACGATGTTTAAGATTCCCATTTTTATTAAATGGGTTATGCAATGATGTATGATTTATGATTTTTTGGCACACATAAGAATGGTATCATTATGAGATGGGTGGGACCTATATCTCCCTCTAATGCATTGGGTAACGATTTTATATCTCATGAGATAGACATGGCCGGAATGGTAGGTTATACCGATTCAGTGAAACAGGACTGAAACGAGGAGTGAACTCGGTTCAGAAATGGACTTTGTCCACTAAGATAGTCTTGAAATGAGTCTTGACTAACAAGAAATGATTATCTATGGTTATGTGTGTATTCCACAAAGTTTAATGTTTTAAGTTATGATTATTGGGATTACATTTCACTTATATGATTTATCCCATGTTATTATATTATGATCTCTTTTGCAGGTTAAGATTTCCAAAAGTTATGTTCTTATGTATATGATGTGATTGATATTTCTTTTGTTTACCATTACTGAGAATTTGAGCTCACCCTTTTGTATGTTTTATTTCCACAGGTTAGGAAGAAGGTTATTAATTAGGATATTCCCAAATGGGACTCTAGATATGATGAAATAAATGGGAGGCAAAGTAGATGCTTTATTAACCAGTTGTTTATGTTTCCTAGTTTTTAAAGACTCCATACCTATACGGTCCTTTCTTGGTTTTGTTATATGTTGTAATAAGTGTGCTCCAATTCTGATGTAATAATAATGTATGTAAAGTATGGGTCATTATAGTTGGTATTAGAGGAAAGGTATAGTCAACCTTTGGAAACTAGGATGTGAAAACCTTAGTTAGGACCCTAAGGATAAGTCTAAGCATAGAACACAATATTAGTGTTTTAGAAATGGCCATGAATAACCTAGGATAAGACCTTAAGTTTGAAATTTTATTCCTGATTATGTGGTTTTCCTATTATAAATAGTGTTGCTCACACTATTCTTCTTGGTTTTAGTCAATGTCAGGAACCCGAAAGAACCATGTTAATGCGGAATGCGACGGGAAATTCAATGATTATCCCCCTGAGTAACCAAACGTTATTGGAGTTGGAATGAAAAATCTTGTAGCCATGCTCACACAACTTTCTCAAGCTATGAATCATACAGGACTTCCAAACGAGCAAAAGAAGGAGCAACATTATGTTGAATCCTTCATGAGACAACGTCCACCTTCATTCAGCGGATCTACTGATCCATTAGTTGCTGAAAAATGGATTAGTACTACTGAAAAGTTATTTTCAGTTCTTCAATGTTCTGAGCATGATAAATTCATCTTAGCAGTGTATCGTTTGGAAGGTGATGCTGATCAATGGTGGAATATTATTAAGAATACAAGGCAAAGGGATGAAATTGAGTCCATAGAATGGGACGAGTTCAAGAACTTATTTTTTAATAAGTACTTCCCTCGTATTCTCTGAACAAAGATGGTGAGAGATTTTCTTGAACTGAAGCAAAAGTATGATGAATTTGTTGGTACCTATGAAGAAAATTTTACAAGACTTGCAAGGTACGCTTCTGGTATTATTATCCAACCTGAGAGTAATATCGATCGATTCTTTAGTGGCTTAAAACCATTTCTTCAAAGGGCCTTAGCCATAAGGAACTTCAATAGCTACGAGGAAATTGTTCGATGTGCTCTCAAAGTTGAGATGGATATTTGAGTAACCCATCAGTCATATGAGTTTGATATGATGAGTAAAATGGAATTCAAAGGAAAATCTAAAGAGCACACTGAAAAGAAGATGAGATTTCCCTTATGCTCAAATAGTGGAAAGTAACATGGAGGGAGTTGTCTTAAAGGGGTAGGTAAATGTTTCAAATGTGGAAAGGAAGGTCATCGGGCATTTGAATGTCGCGATGATGGGAAGAAGATGTCTAATGATTCAAACAAAGGAAGGGATACACAGAATGAACCTACTACACATCAATGTTTCAAGTGCAAGGAGATGGGACATCATACCAATAAATTCCCTAATCCAAGGTTTGATGATGATTGTCGACGTCAACAAACTCTTAAGGATAAAGACAAAAGAAAGTCACATGCAATTTATATCAGCGGTGTAGAGTATGATAACGATGTGGTGAAAGGTACACTTACCATCCAATCTAAAGTATAAAATGTTTTATTTGATTCTGGATCCACCCACGCCATTATTTCTGAAGAATTTTCTAAGGGTATCACCGTATTACCTCAAAAATTAGATGTTGAGTTAGCTGTGACAACACCTAATGGCACAACAATCGCATCAAAAGTTTATAATTCTTCTCCGATTGAAGTTTGTGGGAAAGTGATTCCTGTAAATCTTGTGATCCTTCCTATAGTGGAATTTGATGTGATTCTTGGCATGGATTGGCTTTCTCTACATGGATCTCATATCAATAGCCATTGAAGGGAAGTCACGTTTCATATTCCAGATCAATATATGATCGTCAATCGATGTAAGGATGAACATAACCTTCCAGTGGAAATTTCTTCCATTTTATGGGTATTGATTCCACTAAATGAAGGTTATTTATCTCAAATGGTTGGTGAGAAACTCACGATTAAGAATATGCCCATTGTACGAGAGTTTGATGATGTCTTTCCCGAAGAATTACTCAGTCTTCCACCGAATCGTGAAGTTGAGTTTTCAATAGAACTCGTACCGGGTGCTTTGCCTATTTTAAGGACACCTTATAGAATGGCCCCAATTGAGTTACAGGAATTGAAAAAGAAACTCCAAGAGAATCTTGATAAGGGGTTCATATGCCCTAGTGCGTCACCTTGGGGAGCACCTTTTCTGTTTGTTAAGAAGAAAGATGGATCAATGAGACTCTGCAATGATTATCAAGAACATAACAAGATCACTATCAAGAACAAATATCCTCTCCCGCGCATTGATGACCTATTTGACCGACTACGCGAAGCTCAATACTTTTCCAAGATTGATCTTCGTTCAGGGTGTCATCAATTAAAGGGAAAAAGGGAGGATATATCAATGACGGCTTTCCGTACAAGGTATGGACACTATGAATTTATAGTGATGCCATTTGGTCTTACTAATTCCCCTGCTATCTTCATGGATCTAATGAATAGAGTCTTTAGAGACTATCATGATCAGTTTGTGGTAGTCTTTATAGACGATATTCTTGTCTATTCAATGAGAAAGGAAGAACATGAATATCACTTGAGAATTATAATGAAGACCCTGAGAAAGGAGAAGCTTTATTCCAAATTTAACAAGTGTGAATTTTGGCTTCAAAAAGTTTCATTTTTGGGTCACATAATCTCAAAAGAGGGGATATCTGTGGATCCAGCAAAAACATAGGTTATCGAAAGATGGTCGAGACCAACAACAGTAAACGAGATCCAATGTTTTCTTGGTTTGGCTGGATATTATCGACGTTTTGTGAATGATTTTTCACTATTATATAATCCAATCACCAAGTTGACTCGGAAATGAGTTATGTTTGTTTGGATGGAGGAATGTGAAGAGAATTTCAAGGAGTTGAAAAGAAGGTTATCCAGTGCACCTGTGCTCACACTACCTTCTAGTGGAGAAAGGTTTGTGATCTACAGTGATTCATCCAAGAATGTATTGGGGTGTGTTCTTATGCAAAATTATATGGTGATAGCTTATGCCTCATGACAGTTGAAAATACCTGAGCAAAATTACCCAAATCATGATTTGGAGTTAGCTGTGGTAATCTTTGCATTACAGATTTGGAGGCATTACATTTATGGTGAAAGTTGTGATATTTATACTGATCAAAAATGTTTAAAGTATATTTTCACACAAAAGGAGCTGAATATGTGCCAAAGAAGATGGTTGGAGCTGATTAAGGATTATGACTACTCAATCCATTACCACCCTAGTAAAGCAAACAAGGTGGCAGATGCATTAAGTCGACAAGACCATGCTAGTTTATCCATGATGAGGATCACAAAAGATCCAATATTTATGGACTTACAAAGGATAGATCTTGGAATTATAATGAAAGGGGAAAATCGTATATTTCTCAAATGAATGTTCAACCATCTATACATGTGATGATTAAAGAGGCACAGAAAAGAAGATGTCGAGTTACAAAAGAAGGTGAGAAATGTTCCTGAATTCAACCTTGATTGTGATGGGTTAATAATGTTCAGGAATTAGGTTTGTGTTCCTCCCATCCCTGAATTAAAGAAGGAGCTGCTGGATGAGGCTCATAGTTCTTCATTCTCTATTCATCCTGGAAGCACGAAGATGTATTGGGACCTGAAAGAGTACTTTTGGTGGGATGGAATGAAATGAGATGTTGCGGAATATGTCTCTCGATGCTTGTTTTGTCAGCAAGTTAAAGATGAGAGACAGAAGTCTAAGGGGATGTTACAACCATTACCCATACCCGAATGGAAATGGGAAAACATTACTATGGACTTTGTCACAGGACTTCCTAAAACATCCAAAGGCAATAATGCCAGCTGGGTCATAGTTGATCGTCTTACAAATTCTACACACTTCATTGCTATTAGAGAGGATTTCTCTCTGGATTAGCTTTCCAGGATATATGTAAAGGAAGTGGTAATATTGCATGGAGTACCACTTTCTATTATATATGATCGGGGTCCCAGATTTACCTCAAAGTTCTGGCAAAGTCTTCAGCATACTCTGGATACAGAGTTGAGTTTCAGCACTGCTTATCATCCTCAGACAGACGGTCAGTCTGGGAGAACAATTCAAACTATAAAAGATATGTTGAGAGCTTGCTCTATGGATTTCAAAGGTGGTTGGGATCAACACCTTCCTTTGGTGGAATTTTCTTATAATAATAGATTTCACTCCAGTATTCCTATGGCTCCTTATGAAGCTCTCTATGGATAGAAATGCAGGACTCCAACTTGCTGGGATGAGTTGGGCAAAGAAAGCTATTATGACCTAATCTCATTAACGAAATGGCAGAAAAGGTCAGATTTATTTAACAACACATAAGAGAAGCTCAGAGTCGACAGAAAAGTTATGGCGACAACCGAAGAAAAGACCTAGAGTTTGAAGTGGGTGATAAAGTGTTCATACGAATATCTCCCTGGAAGAGGGTTATGAGATTTGGAAAGAAGGGGAAGTAGAACCCTATATATATCAGTCCTTTCGAAATATTGGATCATGTTGGGAAGGTAGCTTACCGATTGGCGCTTCCACCGAATCTCTCTCAAGTTCGCGATGTGTTCCATGTATCTCTCCTGAGAAAGTACATAGCCGATCCTTCACATGTACTCAGCTCAGAAGGTGTACCACTGGAGCAAGATCTTTCTTATGAAGAACAACCAATAGAGATTCTGGATCGTAGTGAAAAAGTCCTACAAAATAAGACCACTCGATTGGTGAAATTTTTATGGAGGAAACACCAATTAGAAGAAGCTACATTGGAGCTTGAGGATATGATGTGAGAGAGGTATCCTCATCTATTTGTTACAAAGTGACGAATTTCAAAAGAGAAATTCATTTTAAGGGGGGTAGAGTGTAACACCCGAGACTTTTATGTTATATAAATCATCAATGGAATCTTTTTCTACAAAACACTTTCTTGTCTTGCTTTATACGAAATCGTGATCTTCCTCGATAGCTTGCGTCGTACGCAATAACGAGTTTCACTAAACAATGATATGATATTAAAATATTATTATAACTAGCCATTATGAATAGTAATAACCACATTCTGAAATTTTATAAATTTTATTTTTCAAAATGGACTTCATTTCTGGATTCGGAATATTGAAATTATCCTAGGGTGAAATTTTGGTATTTTTCTGAAAATATTCAATTTTTTTTGAATAGTGAAACCACTAAGTGGTAGTTAAAAAACTGAATTTTTCATAAAACGTAATTTTACCGCTTCTGTGAGTGGAATTTTGAAAATTTGAGAGACACGGTTGATGTCAATAAGTTAAATGTGGTTCAATGAGATAAAAATAATTTTTTGGTGAATAGTAACTTTTTACTTTTTTTTACCACGGTTAAAAGTAAATAAGGTAATTAAGGGTAAAAATGATATTATTATTACCCTAACACATGTCCTAATTCTATTGGACAAATGTAATTCGACCAAAAACAACCTTAGGAATAAAATATGACCATTTAGGACCACTTGGATAAGATTAGGACATTTAATATTAATTTATTTAAAGAAGGGTTAAAATAGTTAAAATCATGGTTTAATAACTAAATCATTTTTTAATATGGAGTTATACATAATATAAATTTGACTATAAATTTTCATTAAAAAGATAAAACGATTTCCTACATAATGGTATTTTATTTTTAATTTTTAGACATTAAATAATTTAATTTATTTATGACACAAAGATGATGCAATAATTATCTTATTAATGAAATACTGACATAATTGATATTATAAATACCTAAATAAGTATAATTTGAGACTTTTTGTGAATTAAACTAATTTTCTAGTTTAATATGACATGTTAGTAATAATTTAATTAAATTTGGTTGAAGTAATAATTCTGTTATCAGTTTCAAAAGAAATCAACTATAGAATAGTGTCAAAATTGACAAAAAATAGGTTTGAAAACAAATATTATATTATTAATTGTTATTTTATTCCTAAAAATATAAGGTTCGGCCAAATGAATTATATATGTTTATATATATTAATAAAGCACAACTTGGGGGTCTCTTGGATGTATATGGTATGTTTATTAACTATATAATATAAAAATACAAAGTGACATGGTAAATGTCAATCTAATTAACTACGAGTTAAAACTAAAAGGTAAGGTTAATATAATGACCTAAACTTGTATAAATTCTATTGGATGAGAGTATTTCGACCCATACCTAGCTTATCTTCGAAATAACTCAATTTGGAGCTATTTAAAACCGAACTTGACTTTATAATAAAATAATATTTTTAGTTATTCCAAAGGTGCCCCTCTCCTCCCATATAAAAGGGAACCTCCTCCCCCTCTTCCTCACACCAACTTGAGCCTTCAAGCTCAGAAAATCCCTGCCATTTTCTACTCTCCACTTCCCTAGAGACATCCTAGAGGTCCTGGTATTCTTCAAGGACCATTTTTAGTGCCCAAAAAGGAGGTCTCAAAGAAGCACTTCAAAGAAGAGGTAATGTTCGTTACCGATTCTTTCATCTTTACTTCTTCTTCCACTTCTTCTTCTTTAGTTGTTTCATTATGAAGTAAAAAAATCAGTATCACTCATATACTGATATGTTATTATAAGTATGAAACAACCCTATTTCACCATCTATCCATCCTATGGAAAAAGAAATCACCGCGCGTGCGTACGTACGGAATACCGTCTCCACGCCGTGGTGTAATCTATTTTCCACCACCACCATACTAGGATGGGTATAATGGTGTAAATAATGACTATATATGACTATTATAAAGTTATATGGATTATTAAATAGTATACATACACTCCAATATAATTCCACGATCATAGGAACGATATCATCACTCGTGCGTACGTACGGAATATCATCTCCACGATGTGATGTGACTCGTTCTACATGATCTTCATTTCATAATGATTATATAAATGAATTGAATGAATGAATATGATATATATTACACTAATACCATTCTGGAAATGAGGTATCTATAACCTAAAGAGAATAATAAGATTTTATTCGACAAAACACGCATAAGAACAAAAAGTTATAAACACCCGAATAACAAGTAACAATGAAATATTACTACTATGATGCTAAGAATATGACCATATATGATATCATAAAAATATGTATGATTCTGTAATAAGTCAATAACATTATTTAAATCATTATACATGAGGTTCGGAAAAGTAGAAATCATATCTGACATAAGGTAAGGGAAAATATCACAATCTCATTTTTATCCGAGATTGTTTATACTTTGAAATTTACTGGGGTGTATTTTATCATCCACATCCATGTTTCCTCAATATGTAATATTTATATCCTTATACAATAGTTTATATCCAATTTTACCCTTCGGTGAGTTTTTAGTAGATGATATGAATGGAATCTTTTGTCGTTTTTCGTACGAGGTACTTTTTGACTTTTCTGACAAAAGTATGAAGAATGTTTTTTTAACTTATACGGCATCAATGGATTTTTATAACATTATTTAAAAGAAGCTTACTTTACAAGTTTTCAAGTTTATTTTTAACAAAATTCTTTTAGTTTAGAATTGTACAACATGTTAAGAAAGGAAAAGTCTTTTTGAAGTAGAAAGGATGTTTTTCTCAAGAATGGAGTTCAAGTGTTTTATCAAAATTATTTTCCATCTAAGATAATAAAGGGTTTTGTTTCTATCCCTATTATTACATCAATTTGATTATTTTCTGAAGAAATTATATTTATGAATTCCTTTATCTTATATGAATTGTTTTATGAAGTCACGATGTTTAAGATTCCCATTTTTATTACATGGCTTATGCAATGATGTTTGATTTATGATTTTGTGGCACACATAAGAATGGTATCATTATGAGATGGGTGGTACCTATATCTCACTCCAATGAATTAGGTAAATATTTTATATCTAATGAGATAGACATGTCTGGAAGGGTAGGTTATACCGGTTTAGTGAAACAGGACTGAAACGAGGAGTGAACTCGGTTCAGAAATGGACTTTGTCCACTAAGATAGTCTTGGCAATGAGTCTTGACTAACAAGAAATGATTATCTATGATTATGTGTGTATGAAACAAAGTTTCATGTTTTATGTTATGATTATTGGGATTACATTTCACTTCTATGATTTATCCCATGTTATGATATTATGATCTCTTTTGCAGGTTAAGATTTCCAAATGTTATGTTCTTATGTATATGATGTGATTGATATTTCTTATGTTTACCCTTACTGAGCTTTTGAGCTCACCCTATTGTATGTTTTATTTTTCCAGGTCAGGAAAATGGTTATTAAGTAGGATATGCCAAAAAGGGACTCTAGATATGATGAAATAAATGGGAGGCAAAGTAGATGCTTTATGAACCAGTTGTTTATGTTTCCCAGTTTATAAAGACTCTATACCTATACGGTCTTTTCTTGGTTTTGTTATATGTTGTAATAAGTGTGCTTCAATTCTGAAGTAATAATAATGTATGTAAAGTATGGTTCGATACAGTGGTCCTCCCAGCTACGACCAAAGTCCAAGATAAAGGCCCGCAACATATCCTCCAGAACCTGAATGGTCCTCTCTGTCTGACCATCTGTCCGGGGATGAAACGTTGTGCTCAATTGTAGCTGAGTCCCAAAATCCTCCTACAATCCCATCCACAACCAGGATGTGAAGCGGCCATCTTGATGTGAGACTATAGTTGAGGGGGTTCCATGAATCCGAACTATCTCCTATACGTAGAGGCATACCAAGATCTCTATGGAACTCTGCTCTCTGATAGCTAGGAAGTGGGACGACTTGGTGAGTCGGTCAATGATCACCCAGATGGAATCGTGCCCCTTGGACATCCATGGTAAGCCTATTACAATGTCCATCAATATTCCATCCCACTTCCACTCTCGAACTTCCAAGGGGTGAGCTAACCATGCTGGAACCTGGTGCTCAGCCTTCACCTGCTGGCATGTGATGCATCGAGAAACGAACTCTGCCACTGCCTTCTTCATGCCTGACCACCATAACTGTCATCGGAGATCCTGGTACATCTTTGCTACTCCGGGATGTATCACCAAAGAGGATGTATGAAACTCCCTCAGGACCTCCTCCTAAAATTCCACTAGTACAACAGTGCGTCCTCTGAAGAGAAGTACATGCTCCCCACCTTGCGAAAAACCATCAGGAGCATGTCCTGTGGTTAACTGAGCACATAAATCCACACAGTCGACATCCCCAAGTTGTGCCTCCCTAACTCGTTGTAAGAGTGGAGTTGTGATAACCATCGACTGTAGGTAAGCTGTGTCCTCACCATCGACGAATGATAACTGTAATGCGGGTAATTTTTATGTCACCTCACTCAACAGCTATGAGCTCGACCTTCTGCTAAGAGCGTCTGCCACCTTGTTCCCCATCCCAGGAGTATAGACGATCTTGAAATAATAGTCCTGGAGGAACTATACCCAATGTCTCTGACTCAGATTTAGATCCTTCTGTCAGAAGATTTACTTGAGGCTCTTGTGGTCAGAGTAGACAATGAACCATTCGCCCATAAGGTAGTGTCACCAAATCTTCAATGCGAAGACTACCGCTACCAACTAAAGATCATTGGTCGCATAGTTCTGCTTATGTGGTTTATTCTGGCATGAACCATAAGTTATCACTGCATGCCGCTGCATCAAGACAAAACCAAGCCTGGTCCCTGATGCGTCGCAGAAAACTACGTACCCGACACCCTCCTCCGGCAATCTCAAGACTATGGCGCTCGTCAAACTCTACCTCAGCTGCTCAAAGGCATGCAAGAACTTTTCTGTCCATATGAAGGGTTTCCCCTTCCTGGTCAAGGCCATCATCAGTGCTGATATCCGGGAGAAATCAGGGATGAATCTCCGATAATATCCTGCCAACCCAAGGAAGCTTCGCACCTCTGTCATGCTCCGAGGTGGCTCCCATGCTAACAAAGCCACCACCATGGCTGGGACCACAGATACTCCATCTGCTGAGATGAAATGTCCCAGAAAGTGGACCTCCTGAATCTAGAACTGAAACTTTGAGAGATTTCCATAAAGTTGGTGCTCTCGGAGTACATCCAGATCCATCCGCAGGTGTCTCGCGTTCTCCTCCTCTAACTCCAAGTACACAAGGATGTCATCGACGAAAACTAATACAAACCGGTCCAAGTACGGATGAATGATCTGGTTCATCAACCCCATGAACACTGTGGGGGTGTTCATCACGTTAATGGGCATCACCGAGTACTCATAGTGACCGTAGCGACATCTGAATGTTGTCTTCGGTATATCCTCATCCCACACTCGTAGTTGGTGATAGCCTGATTGAAGATCAACCTTCGAGAACCATTGAGACCCTCTTAGTTGATCGAAGAGGTCATCAATTCTCGGTAGTGGATACTTGTTCTTCACCGTCACCTAGTTCAGGCACCGGTAATCCACGCACAACCTCAGACTGTCATATTCCTTATTGGCAAACAAGACCGGGGCCGCCCAGGGTGAAACACTAGGTCTCACAAAACCCTTGCTCTGCAAATCCTCCAATTGCACCCTCAGATCACGAAGCCCGCAGGAGCCATCCGATAAGTTGATGAAGAAATCGGTGTCGTCTCGGGGTGTAAGATGATGTCAAAGTCAATTTCCCTACAGGGAGGTAACCCTGAGACATCTTTGGGAAAGACGTCCGCATACTCCACCACCACTATAGGGAACTGAGAGCTCACAACATCTACTGCTCTGAGGGTAAGCTAGCCAACTCATGAGTGATCGGATGACCCCTCCTATGCATGAGCCCACATTGTGCTGCCTCGGTTTCCTTTTCTCCGACAAAGGAAAACCTTGTTACATCACGGCGGAGACACTGCACCTTTCGCCTAAAACAGTGAATCTGGGCATGGACCGAAGATAACCATTCCATACCAAAAATGACGTCGTAAGGCCTCGACGCTACC
This sequence comes from Viscum album, assembly GCA_963277665.1. Classification (NCBI taxonomy): domain Eukaryota; kingdom Viridiplantae; phylum Streptophyta; class Magnoliopsida; order Santalales; family Viscaceae; genus Viscum; species Viscum album. The sequence goes on along the minus strand of OY728153.1, from coordinate 1,346,864,811 downwards.
ACCAAGAGGTTCCAACAAAAACTCTCTCCTCCATGGGTAAGATCACACTGTCTGCAATGGTGCGTGATCATCGAGTCTCCTCCCGAAGTTGTCTCCAAGAGTAAGTATTGAGTCAACAGTTCTACCGGAATCTCGAGGTTTTGTACAAGACATGTGGTAATAGGGGAATGACTGGCACCTATGTCGATGAGTACGGAAGCTAAGGTATAAAAGACACAGATCATACCTCGAATCATCCCTGGAGCCCTTTGGTCGTATGCCTCGACCGCATGTAGCTTTCCCCGTCCTTGTCCCCTAGCTCCCTGAGCCTGGTGCGGACCTCCTAGTGGTGGTGGTTGAAGTAAGTCGAAGCGTCTTCCACCACCTGTAGCTCTCCCTGCTCCTCTGCCACGTCCGACGCCTTGTGGATCTGCCTGCTCCGTTCTCTGTCTCTACCTAGGTTGCCCATCCACCACTTCCCTATCATTAGCCCAATGTGTCGGGAAATATCGAGAGAGATGCCCCCTACCCTCGCATGTGTAGCATCGCTTCTCCCTAGGATGACTGGATCCAGCCTGAGAGTCATGGACTGTAGATCCCCTATCCTGGTTCCTCCTATGATGTCTCCCACGTCCAGATCCCTTTGTCTGACGTTGGCTCCCTGCTGCCGGTGTCTCCCCACCAGTCTGCCTACTGCTGAGTGCCGATGGCTGTCTCTGCACCGCCAAGAAGCTTTCGATCGCCAAGGCCCGCTCAAGCACTCCAACATAGGTTTATATTCATAGAGGAACGACACTAGCTCGAATGTCTCACCATAAAACTCGCACAATGGTCTGAGCCTTGAAGTACTGACCCCTGACCATATCCATCGAGTACCTGGCGAGGTTGGTGAACCTTAATGAATAGTCATACATTGTCATACTGCCCTGCTGGAGCTGAAGAAGCTCCTGGATGCGCAGAGCTCTCAGTGTAAATGGAGAGAACTATTCCCTGAAGAGTCTCTCAAACTCCATCCACGAAAGTGTCTCCTCCTCATGAGTCTACGTGGTCAGACTCCACCATCCTCTGGGCGAACGTTGAAGAAGGCTCGCTCCTAGGATCACCATCTGGTCTACTGGTGTCATCACTAGACGGAAAAATCTGGTCACCGCCTCAAGCCAGTCCTCATCCACCTGAGGTTTGGGCTCGCCTCGGAACCTGAGGGGTCTCTTTCTCTAGAACTCGTGGAGCGCAGTGAGCGTGCGCTTCTTCACTGGTCGGTATAGTTGGTACCACTGGCTGCTCCACTGGTGGCGGTATACCAGGTGCAACACCTAGTGGCAATGCCTGGGGAACTGGTCCCTATATCGAAGCCTCGTCACTAAGGGGGTCATCCTCGTGATCGTTCTGCTGAATCCTAGTGGGTACACGTCACAGAGGCATCCTGTAAAGAAACATGATGTTTCACGGTCAATGAGTATATCTGGATAGGTGACACCAAGGATATCTAAGACACAATCCATTCCTATATGATGCATGTACCTTTTATTTCCCCGCAACCAGTAATTTTGTGAACCGGGTCGAAAAGCGGGTTATCAGAGTCCTGGTGTATGGATACGTCGTCCGCCACACCAACACTGGAGTCTCTGGCCTGAAAGCCAATCCCGAAACACAGAACACTTGTTGCCCCTACCAAACTCACAGACTCTTGGTCCTATGGTAGAACTGACAACCTCTGATACCACTCTGTCATGACCCATCCCAGTGGGGCCAGCGCCGTGACTCCCCAAGCCCGCCTCCAATAGGCTAGGGGCTGGTGACTAGCACCGAGTAGGAGTGTCACTAACATGGGAGGCATTGCCTATGTACTTGTACACACACACACACACATCTCCAAGCCCAAAAATGCTGCAATGGAAAACGCTAAGGAACAAAAATGCATGCATACAACTAAACCCAACAAACAGAGCACGAAGAAAGGTAGAGTACTATAAAAGTAAACTAGGCCAGAATACAAGCCCACCAAAAAAACACGAGTCTGAAAAAAAACACTACAAATTCCAACCTGTAATCACAAAGGTACTGGGACTGCTCCTTGTGGCCGTAGGAACGCCTCTTCCTGTAGGAAACTCAGAAAGCTCGATCCTGTCCTGGTCCGCCCTGGGCTCTGTCAAAAGGATGCTCATCTGCATAAGACACCAGACGTGTGGGAAAAGCCCGTGCAGGGGTGAGTATAACAATACTCAGTAGAGGACCCCGAAAACCACAAAATAGTACACAAAGTAAAGGTACAATCAGTTATGCACAACATATGTTTACAGAACATATAAAAAAACCATATTTACTTAAAACCCAAGCCCGTGGTCTAGAGACAAGCCACACAACCACATACCCCGATAGGGATTCTTTTTGAAGATTCCATGATGCACTCGTTCTGAGATAACACACTCCACGAGTCTTATAGTTCTGATTACATCCCTCCAAGGAGTGATGTTTGTCAAGAACTGACATGAGATATAGCTACACTCATTGCGGGAGACACACTCTTGAGTGGAAGGGTTACGACAGATAGAAGCCCTCATTACGGGAGACACACTCCTGAGTGAGAAAGATCTTGATACACAGATGTGGATCACTGCCAGGGCCATGGAGGATACCTCAACTAATCCAGAATTCACCTGATAGGTAGAGGATCAACGCCCGGTAAAGTTGGTCACACCGATGCCTGACCCTACCTAGGGTCTGGAATAGATAGAGGATATCGATCTGGGCCTCTTGGATGGAGGCATGACTCTATCACAGAAACGTCTTGCTGAATGGATCATAAACCGATGTGAGGGAATGATGCCTAAACTTCAGGGGAAAAGAAGAAGGGTTACTTGCCCAAACAAAGGATGTCCAAGGCACGATGAACAAAAAGACCAAGCCATTCTACAAAAAGTACACTGCGTGTAGAAATGAAACACATCGTGTTGTTCGACCCCTGGTACTACCTATGTAGAACGGCCTGTGTCATGAGGCTGGTCGTGTAGAAAACTTTATACACAGTTTGTAGTACGGAGTACACTCAGTGTCTGGGTCAATAGGGCTGGCTCCGTGTACTCTGGCCATCTGCCCGTACACGGTCACCAACCCGTGTACTTCAACCCGTGTGATCCGCACACGGGGTGACCCTTATTGGTGACATCACCTGGCCAGGTGAGGGAGTACATGGTTGTGTACTCCATCCCATGTCCGTGTATCCCTGCGATACACGCCGAGCTTCAGGGAAGGTCCAACACGCTGTGTGACCGTGGTCACACGCCGTGTGGCCCTTCTCTGACCCCGAAACCCTAGCCGCCACCATCAGAAATACACAACGTGTTATTCGTAAGTACACGCCGTGTACTCTATAAATTTCCAAGAATGCGAAACGCTGCCATCGTGCCTCCCATGGTGCTCCGATCATTGATCCTGTCGTCCGATCGCCATGAAACCTTCAGGTTTTGGTCGCCCTGACACCACGAAGCTGTTTCCGTCATTTTCGGGCCTCTAATCGGCTCCGAAAACATGATCGGTCATCCCGTGCAAAGAACGCGTGAAGAACGTCCTTTCCGATCTGGTATGATTTGTTGCTCGCTAATGTCACCGCACCTCCATAAGTACGTTTCAATGTCGAACCTTAGATTTGGGATCGTTGCATCACAGAACAGATGTGCAACGATATGTTGTTCGTCGCCCCGTGAAGAACGCGAAGAACGCGCGGGGAAAAAGGAGGAAGAAATCCAAATAAAAAAATTGAGGAATGAACCTCTGCCGTCATTCATCACGGCATTGATTCACTCCCATTTGTAGGTTGAAACGGATCAGAGATCAACATGAATATAAAGCATGGATTAATTCCCCAAAATCATCCCAATGAAAACCCTCCCGCAAGAACGTACGAATTTGCGGATCAACTTGTTCGTGGTTGATCCGCGTTCGTCATTTAAATTCAAATACGGGGAAAAGAAAATCAAAACAACAACACCTACATTTTGGAAGGATCAATCGTTGACGTAGGCATCGTGCTTCCATTTTCGTCGTGATCCTTCAACGTCGGTGCAGCGATCCTTGGTTTGGATCCGTTGTCGTTCGTCGTCGAGAATTGCTCCAACGCCTCGTGTATTCGGCAGAGGTTCTTCTCAAGAATTGCCAACGATCAGCAATTGTTACCCCATTTAAAAAGGGAAACAAGATTGTCCCTTAATGACGCGGCGATATTAATGACCCCTACTTGCCAAAACATGAGTCATTATGATGCACCATTTCTTAAGGAAACAGACGTCTCGTCGCTGCGTATTAAAGATTCCAAATTTCCATTTATTTTCCATTATGACACATCATTTAATTAAGGGAACATCTTCCCTTTTAACATGCTGCAGCAATTTCTTCCATAAAATAAAATAAACATTTAGATTTTTATTTTATTTTATTTTATTATTGAAACGTCCGAAAATTAACTTTTTCCCTCAACCCGCGCCGGTCGAGGTTAGCCTCATTCATAGGTAAAGTCGTCATCCCGGACGCAACAATGAACTCATATTTTTAAGTCGGGCATCCATTTGGAAACTGCCACAACCACGCACATGTGACAACTCACTTGACTTATAAAGTTCAAACCACCATTCCGGGCTTACTGGACCTCAGAATTATGTGTCATCTTCACGCCTGGTCTCGAAATAATTCCATATAATATTTAAAAATAATAAACAGAAAAATACGAGACATTACATGATAAGTCTCATTTTACACTCCTTGAAGATATCTTCTCATTCATCACTCCAAGAAAACGTGACTCCCCTCTGAGTTAGCTAGGTAAGAGGGGTTTGACAATCGTGATAAATTTCTAAAAAATTGGTGAAAATATCCTGCTAACCCATGGAAGCCATGGATATCCGTCATAGATTTTGGCCTTAACCATCCATCAATTTCATTTTTCTAGAAGGGGTCCAACAATATCAAATTTCTTGTAAAAATATGACCCATGAATGAGACCTCCTTTATCCAGAACTCACACATACTGTACTTTTCAAAGTGGATCTCTTTTCCTAAGGTCTCTATAATAGTATGTAGATACTCCCCATGCTCAAACTTGGATTTGGAGTATATTAGAATATCATCTATAATTACTATAATAAATTTTTCTAGGTAATCTCTAATGATTGTATTCATTAATTATATTAATATTTATAGAGCATTAATGTTTCTAGAAAACATTAATATGAAATAATAGTGCATGTACCTTGTACAAGAAGAAGTGTTAGGAATATCATCCCTCTAATCCCATACATGGTAATATCCTGACTACCGGCCCACCTTGGAGAAATATTTTGTTCCACATAGCTAATTGGATAAGTCATTAATTCGTGGTAGAGTATAACTTTTCTTTATCGTGATTTTTTGGAGCCCATGATAATCAATGGAGAGGTGCATTGAATCATCCTTCGTCTTGACAAAGTGGACTAGTGCACCCCATAGTGAAGCACTTGGGGGTATAAACCATTTATGTAGATTATCATGTAGTTATTTTTATAGCTATTAAATCTCCAAAAAATACATTGTATATGGATTATTTGTTTTTGGATAAGCCCCAGGTATATGATCAATTGAGAATTCCACTTCTCTTCATAGAGGAAGACCGTGAAATTTCTTAGGAAACTCTTCAAAGAATTCCCTCACAATAGGAATGTTTTTAATGATGTTTTCTTCCTTAGTCTCCCTCATTTGAGTATGATATGCATTATCATAGTGTAGATATATACATGTTTTAGATTATGGTGTTAATAATGGTTCATCCTTTTCTTTGTAATTTTACAAAATCAGGGGTTTATTTTTCATATACGGTATGATTTCCCTATCACAAAAATTTATATTAGATCTATATAGGGAATGACAATCCATGCCAATAATTTCATCAAATTACTCCTTAGGGAGTATGAGGAGGTTCTCTGGTAAGTCCAATCCAAAAATTCTGATAGGGGAGGTGTTATATTCATGGGATGAAATAATTCCCATATTTATTGATTCTCATCAAAATCTATACTTCCATGATTTATGGTGGTGTTGTGATTGTTTAACTAAACTTATGGGAAATAAAATAATATGTAGAACTAGAATAAAAAATTACATTCTCTATTCTTGAATAAATGTCTAGCGTACCTGTCACCACTTTTATGTGGGGTTCTCTTTAGTGATAGGGATGGAAAAGGCTCTCCCATTCTGCCGTAGAGGTTGTTGCTTGCCTCTAAAAACTCTTTTTAGTGGGAACTGTTTTGAGAAGTGCCCTGGTTTATTGTACTTCAAGAAATGAAAAATTCCTTGAGGGTCAAATGGAGTGTTCCTATCCTCTGTTGTAGTAGTGGGGGTTTTCTTTTCTAAAGTAAATTGAAAGGCACCCTTCTCTTCTACACCAAAATCATTTCCTCATCCCCTTTAGGCAACATTCAGGGTTCATCATTCCGCATCATTAGAAAGTGGGTTGATAGAATATCTTAGCACCATAGATTTATCAATAGGATCTCTAGAACTAAATCCCACATTCTGCTTCTCATCTCAATGATACCCATGAGATTCTTCTATCTCAATTTCTACTTTGAGGGAACATTAGACAATTTCCTTATAGCGATCTATGTCCTGAATCGTTAGGGAATTCTTTAGGATAGGTTTCATCCCATCATAAATGTGCTCAACCTTGAATTAATTTGTAACAACAATTCCCACAGCATATTGTGCAATCCTTGTGATATTTTCCTCATACACATTGATGTATTTAACATCTATTTTCTAGAGGAAATGGAAGTCCCTTATTATCTTCATTTGTAGGGTTCAAGGAAAATATTTATCGAAAAACATTTTCTGAAAATCTGTCCATTCCAATGCGATGATCTCTTCCTCTAGATTTGTATTTTTGATCAATGTATACCATTTATCAGCTTCACAATCCATAGGATAAGAATCTAGAAGTACTTTCTCAAATTTTAAACATTGAGGGATGAAGAATATCTTCTCAATGGAGTTGATCCATTGTTTAACGATTGAGGGATTAGATAATCTATTAAAATTGGGATTCCATTTTCTTCATCAAGATCTTGATTGTGGAATTTTCTTTCTTGGGGGGGTGGGGAGGTTTAATGTTCTTCGTGACCCATTATTCTATTTAAATTTTGAGTAAACTGAGATTGTATCATGATTGATTTTGCAATTCCCGCTCCCGTCAGATTGGAAATCTCATTAGAACAGTAATCCAATTGATCATCGCATCAATTGTTAGCTTGAGTCCTAATATTAAATTTATTTCCGTAAATTATGAAGTAATATGATTAAATATATGTTCTCCATGATCTACTTCCCAACATATATTCTTTGAGGAATTTTATTTATTCCCTTAATAATGTTACACAATATGATTATGAATTTACCCAAGAATATCACCCATGATTGTCAATCGAAGAGTATATCAAGGCCCACTTTTGTGCACAAGTTACCAATTGAGTCTAGCTCAAATCAGTGTTTTCCAGTTTTACAACTAGATACATATCTTCTAGATCCACCAATACTTGTTTGTATCTAGACATGGATGTATTTTCTTGATAAAAAACATAATCCATTCTCAACAAAAATTTAGGGATGTTTTTATTATACTTAGTCTTATCCTTAAGGAATTTACTAGGGGTTTCTAATAATAATCCCAATAATAACTAAAGATATCTTTTTGTACAACCTATGACAACATTTCACTTTATTTGAAAAAACATGATTTAACACATAAACATGCACCTAATATAACTCAGAGGATTGATAGGTCTAGTATCATGGGAAATAGAGAACATTACAAGACAACTTAATATTTAAAATAAAACATCTTTTTTGGAAAATTATTTTACATGACCACATAATTCCTTAGTACATAGATTTGCATGGGATAATCTAAGGACATATATTAGAAGGGGGTGATCTATAGAGCCCAATATGTGAGTAAACAAGGAATAACATAATTAAGATAATAAATATTATGAAATATGAACACAATGGAGCATAAGAGAAACATGTACATAAATTAATGATATTGCATGATTATCATAACATTGAGATGTGGAAACAACATTTAACATGATATAAGAATGATCCAATGCTTATTTCACATTGCGAAAGGGTAATCCCTCATTGAAAATGATTTATAATTAGTAAAACCTCATTTCACATGATGTATCATGATTAAACATTCATTGAACATGACTTATCATGAAACCATTCTTTACCAACTGAATTAGAGTAGTATAAGGTCACATGCTTTATAAACATTTCCATTCATTCTTAAGTGCGCTACATAGATCATACAACATGGATTCATTAAACATTTTAATTTATTACATGAATAAGAGATGTAGAATAGATAAATTTAATTCCAAAATAAACAAGTACATGTGACGAAATGAGAATAACCTTCATAGTGAAATGAGTACGTTGTCCAATTACACAATGATTTTGGCATTGGAAATTTTGGTATATCTTCGGCATCATAAAAATGTAAAATATAAATCATAAAATGGGTTGATGGGAGAGAAATAGGTCTATCATCATTTACACATGAAGCGAACAGTATAGGGTCCATGGAAAATAATATCCAAACATATGTAATGTAATTCTGATTCATAATATATAGCAATTTCTTGAATGTAAATGAGGAGAATGAAATCCCTTATGGAAATAATGAATGGTAACATGTGTACAAGAGAAGCATTAATGAGAGAGAAAGGGTATATAAAAATTAAAACATAAGGAGGGACGTATAAGGATGTAAAAAATCATACCCCAACATAATTTATTTAAGATAAAAGAGGAAAAAAATATGAGGAAAATTGGACATAAATAAGGAAGGAAGAAAGTGAGGATCCGTTACGAAATTTTGGCATAGTAACGGCTTAGGTATGGGTAAAAATGAGGGAGGATAAATTATACCTTATTAAAATAACAGAAAATGAATATTATTATAATTATTTTAAAAGATTCAATTATAAACATCAGAGATTACAAGAACTACATTCAAATAAGATGCTTGAATTTGAATTGAAGAGAGGAATGTAAGGATCACTTACTTGAGTGTGTGAATTCAAGAGCTTGAGGAGAGGATTCTTGAGATCTTATATAACCTTGAAAGGATTAGAGAGAGATGAGGTTATAGCCGGGATTCTCTTGAGGTATTTCGAGTGAAGAGAAGTTGGAGCTTGGGTAGGTTTATATAGGAAAAGAGAGGGGAATTCATCAAAATTTCACAAACATAGGTTTTGAAATCTCTATAAATAAATATTTAAAACCAAATTACATGACATGGTTTTTGACACAGTTATTCCAAATGGGAGTATAAAAAATTATTTTATATTTCCCATGGCCAAAAGGTTTAAAATGTGTTTCTTTCATATGTGGAGGAGAGTCACACACTCAACGAAATCAATTTAAAAAGATAAAATATTTAAAATAATTGGAGTGTCCACAGAGGAATTTTCAAATAAATAGAACAAATCTAAAATAAATTTATTTTAAAGGTAAAACAAATTTTTTCCGAATATGCCTTTTATAGTATTTTATTACATGACTATTGGGACATTATGAAGTTAAAAAACACATTAAATATTAGAACAATATTTAATTAAATAAAATTCTATTATCTCCAAAAATTATGAAAATTAACCATTGGATAATTTCAAAAGTTTGATTCAGAAAATAGTATCCATTTCTAGAAAATAATTTTCTAAATAAGTGAATTTTTAATGTTTAAATAATAACCGACATTTATAAAAAATTCACAGCTTTTGAAAAAAAAGCTTTCAAACCTTAATAAAATTTAATGTTGTATTAATAAAAAATTATCATCATTTATAATTAATAATAACTCATTTAGTAATTATATTTTATTAAAAAATTATTTATTTAAAAATCCATTAGTTCGTCAAAATAATTTTCTTAATTAAATATAAATATTAACTGAAATTCTATTTGTTCTTTAAAACTCAATTACAAAGTAACAATAATAAAGTGAATGTATATTATATATAAATTTTTTTTTCTCAAAATCATAGTGATAGTGTCTTGTTACATAACACCTTATAAGACCCATATAAGACCTAAGGGTAAGGTGTGTGATGATGACAAACTCTTGAGGAGGCACAGATAACATTAGCCAGGTGGTAATATCAATTAACTTCAATTTCTCCCTTGGGGTATTTTTTTCATGATTAACGTGTTGATGCTCGACTAGAGCATGGTAAAGAGAAATCCCAATGATGCTACCTCATTTCCAAGATCCAACAAATGAGATTTGTATAGAGAAAGTATACTATTTGAGGCCATCACTTCGTTTTTCGGTTTAATTGGATTTGTTAAAGACCTATATTTATACGGATAATGTGATAACTTTTCAATGGATATATTAGCAATGGTAATAAATCATAATGGTATTATAAATAAAAAACTTTAAATAGATTAGGTACGTATGTTTTATATAATAATTTTACATAATAATTCATATAATTTGATTAATATGAATTTCCATTAATAAAATTTTCCATCATTGCAATTATATATTCATTATTTAGGTTCTCTATTTGGAGTCTCATATCAAAAAAACCCTTCAATAACATCTTTCATAACATCCGTCAGACACTTTACCTGACCCCATAATTTGATCTCATAAATAATTTTCACTCATTAAAGCATTCATATATATAATAACCTCTGCTAATTTGATAAAGTTAATTATATTACATGATTCATATGATAATATCACTAGAATGAAATTTAATAGTCATGTGATAATCATCATTATCTTGATTCATTAACCTTGAATATCCTATAATCCAACACATCTTACATGATTTTGTGACTCTTTTATTATTTCAATATGTTCCTAACACCATAATGTTTCTTCAATTCACATATCTTATAGATTGTTTGTGTCACCTATATTACTGATTAAGACAATATTACATTACATGTAAGGATTTATTCCACCACATGTCTCTTACACACATTCATGACTGAATTACAATTTTTTTCATATGAAATATAAAAAAACATTACATATTATATAATTTGAATTCCATTAAATAATATTTTAATCACTAAAATATGGAATACACTACAAAAAAATTCCTTGTACTACTATGGTATACATCAAGAATAGAATAAACTCAAACTTGATTTATTTTGTTTCCCCTTCTCCCATCATAATTTCATTTTAAAATATTATAAAAATGCCATATATTTAACACATAAGTTACAATCTTGATCATAGACAATATATCCATTTGTTTACATAATAATGATAAAAAAAATCCAAAACCAAATCTATGTGTGGGTCAAACAATTTGTAACGTCCCAATTTGACCCATTGTATTGGGAATGGCTAATTTTCCCCAAAACGTATATGAAATACCCAAAGAACAATTGTATAATATTTTCATGGATTTTTTTAAAATTATGGGGTCAATGTACCCTAAAAACCATATGTTTTATCTATAATAAAATTAAAATTTGATTCGTTGTGATAATACTAATAAACAACAAAAAATTGTAAACGTTCATGTGAGTAACAATGGAATAGAAACAAATAGTGGAAGATAAATTGAATAAAAATAAGACTAATGGTAAAGAGGACTCAAGGTACCAATGTGGAACTACTTAAAACTCCATAAATCAAAAGATTATGGAAACCCATATCTTTAATTCACCTCAATTCATGATTTTTTAAAAAAAATCACATATAGTATAACCCAAAAGAACAAGATTCATGGTGTCCTTGTAAAATTTATTACATATCATAATAATTTCAAATATATGTATAATGAAATTATTCTAAACATGATTAACGTGACCCTAAAAATCAATCATTCTTCAAAAACTATACAGGATAACCTAGCAATGTACATAAGATATGTTTTGAGCTCTAAATCCCATAATGGGAAAAGAGAATGTCGATGATGGTGTATTTATGTATAAGTGAGTAAATATGAATATAAAGGTAATATAATATTGGTGAGAATTGTAATATAGAACAATGAGGTATGTTACAAACATGTTAGTATATAGAAACCATGGGAATATTGAAACAACATAAAATATGAAATCATAAACCTATTCATGGATAACCTCTAATAAAACATAACATACTCTACTTATGATATACTCATATTCACCATTAATGGAATAATTTAAAATAGATACACACATTAAAAAGCTATATTATTTTAAGCTCGTTCTCTTTGTTGATATAATGTACATGGATAATTGTGAGACACAATTACTTAAAGATAAAGATATATTTAATAAATTGTAACCCCATTATTTAGGATTGTGGGTAAAATAAATGTCTGTCCATAATAAACAGAGGAAAAATATTTCTAGTAGAATACCATTTAGTGTAAATGGTTGGTATTAGAAATCACAAGAGAATTTTTTTGGTGGGAAAATCACAGGATAATTTTTAAAGAATAATTAGGTATATAATGGATTATTTATTGTGTGAACGAGAGCCAAATGGATCTATCACTACTTGGAAATCATGTGTATAGTATGATGAATGATTAATAAAATATCCTATCTTGATGAGTTGGAAATTAAATGGCATGAAATTTATAAGGTTATTGAATAAATAGGGGAAGAAAATGTTCAATTACCCAGATAGTGTGCTTAAAAATGATAGGAGGATATTATTAATAGCCTAGGGGAATATTATGGGGGATCTAGAGAGGGATATTTATAGTAATTTAATTCACTATGTATTTTATGTGAAGGTGAATGGGAGGTCTGTATAGTTTTTACAGATAATTAATGGAGACATTGTTATTTTTTTCTTCAAAACATAATTTTTGGAATCTATATAATAAAACTATCAATACTAAAAAAATATCATGGGATTTTTATATGATTTAGTTCTATGTGTAGTGTTTTTTCTGAACTTATATCCTTATAATTGTACACTTAGTGATGTGTAATTGTATCATCATTATAAAGAATTTATCTTAGAACAATGAAATATTACATAGATTTTTGAGGATTTAATATGCCTGAATATAATTAATAAAATAATATAAAAAACATTATTCTAAAGTGAAAATACATAGTTGGTAATGGATAAATTTTATGGAATTGGTTACATCCATTTAAAATAAATATGATGTAATAATATAAGCTGTATATTTATACAATATTTATTTTTTGTCTAAAAAGTTTATTATCTCTGAAAATTATTAGAAATTCACTATTAGAAAATTGTACTGTTATAATTTAAAATATAATATTTATTTTGTAATAATATTTCTTTGAATTTTAAAATATATTTTTTTATATAATATATCTTCATTTCTATAAAAATAATATATTTTTTAAAATAATATTTTTCTCAAAATTAATAAAATTACTATGGAATTCCTAAAAGTATATTATCATTAGTATATAATAAATATTATTTTATAATTATATTTTATTAAACAGACATGATTTTAATAAATTATTTAGTTCATTAAAATATATTATCTTTTTTGAAATTATAAATTTCCCTAAATTTTTTTTGGTTTTTCTATATCCAATTTTTATTTTTAACAATCTAATTAATTAATAATTATAATGTAATTAAAGATAAATATATTCATTATTATTTAAAAAATATAAATAAATGAAGTTATAATATTAAATTCTAGATACACATATCATTTTTACACTAAATAATTATCTATCAGTAAGGTGTGTGATAGTTTTATTTTAATTGGGTGATTCTAAAACCATGGTTTCAGTTGTGATATCGATGATCTTTAACAGTCACTGTAAATTGGGTATCTCTTGTTTCAATTTTTGAATCTTTTCTTGTTTCTGGTTATGGTTAAATCCCATTGATGTTTTCTACCATGTAATTTTAGATTAATGTGCTTATTTGGTTATAAGTCTACTTATTGGGAATGCATATTCATATATATATACGAATTAGAACTTACCGTAACCTACTATATAAACTAGTCACACTATCTCTTATAAATGGAAATATTATCATTGATAATGATGCATAATGGTATTTGAAATCAAATTTTATATAATGTTCCAAAGTTACCATAGTAGTTCTTGTGTTTTCAACATTGTTTTCATCAAAAAATAATTTTTCAATAAATAATGTGGAATTTCATTTATAAATTCTTTGGACATTAAATTATTCCCAATTAAAAAAATTCACAATCAAATTTTTTTTTCAAATACAAAACAAATAATTGTAATTTTAGTTAATTACCTCTTATGATTCCTATATTACTTCATCAAAATTTTGGTTCCCCCAGAAGACATTGACCATGTGTTTTGTCTTTTTTAAACCATTCTGTAAAATAGCCGATCTTCATCAACTTATCCAAATATAAAATATCATTCTTCAAATATATAACCTATGGATTTAGTAAATTTAAGGGTTCTTATATGTGGTTACGCAAACGAGACACATAAAAAACTTCATGTATTTGATATATGTTTTTGGGAATTGGTAGACAATATGACATCAATCCAAAGCGACCATAGGCTTTAATGGGGTCGATGTATCTTTCACTAATATTTATCTTCATACAAAAAGTCATTACATACTTCCATGGTGTTATAAAAAGGAACACATTACCATTAACCAAAAACATATTTTCTCTTTGAAGATTGTCTTCATATCTTTGAAATATAATTTTTATGGATTTCATATGACCCTGATTTCTTTGAACCTCCTCTGCCATATAAATAATAAATCCATTCCTATCAAAATATGATATCTACCATCATCCCCTTATATTAGAGTTTGATAACTCTACCCATATATATCCTCATAATATGTCATTTTAATGATATAATGAAAACATATACTATATTATAACTACAATAGTGGATGTTTATGGACCCATTATCCTTAAAAATCCATTCAACACTATCTTAAAATATCATCTAGATCTTGAAGGACCCTTTTGAGTGACCATTCATCTGAAGGTGATAAGTGGTGTTGAAGCCTTGATCTATTTATAATGTTTGATAATGGATTATAAAAACCCTAAAAGTAATCCTCAAATATTGATTATACTCAACAGTGAGTGGATCTCTATGTATCCATACCACTTACCTTATGTATATCATTGATTTTTGAATAATATATAAATATTCCTTGATTGAAATATTTTTTTGTAGGCTTTCTATGGAGATTTAATACTACCTAAATGGAGTTATTTATTTTAAGTGTCATGTGGATTCCTACAATAGAATTCATGGTTATGTTTTAACATTTCCATATTGGTATGGGGATTTGATTCATCATACACTTAGAAATTATTTATTCAAAATATAATTATTCGAATACAAAAATCATGATACAAACTCTAAAAACTACCTCTTTATGTTATCCCTCAAAACCCTTTTATATGAAACTCTATATATCATAGTGATAAATGAATTAGTATAAAATTAGGATTCATGCACATAATTGATAAGATACTTCTTTATTTTTAGTTTTTATTGGGTATATATCCAGGTCCCAAACCATATGACTCTATAATCACACTATTATAGTTTGGAATTTTTTCTACCTTCTTTTAAAAAGACTCATTATAATATTGGGACATCATGATCCTCTTATGAATGGATCATTGAGTATTTTTATGAATATTTTTGATTGAATCACCATCTATTATTCTGATGTAAATCCATTTACTGTCCTAGAAGATTTTATGCCATGAAATCATTAACATGGATAGTGTTGTAGAGCATCTCAAATTAGGCCATCTTCCACTTTCTTCATTACCAAGATGTAAATGTATTTGTCCACCATATTACTCAATCAGAAGTAACCATCATTGTTGATGTATATTGAGATCATTTTTTGAATATATACCTGAGGCTTTCAAAGAAAATATATATGTAACAATTATCTTCGTATATATAATGTCTCCAATCATTAATGTGAATATCAATATACACAATTCTTGATAATGTGTCTGATATTTATACACATTAATATTTAATTAGAAGGAGAAAAATACTATAAATATATCATAAATAAAGAGTATATAACTCCATGTCTTTTTTTATTCATCATTGTATATCGTAAATGCTTCTACTTTGGTTGGTAATGTGGTAATAGGTGTTCTGATTACCATCTTATTTGAATCCTTAAATCATCCTTCACGCACATGAGTACAAACATTCTTGACACCTTTCCATATAAACATGGTTAGTGGGATTGAAAATTGATAGTATTTTATTATATTCTAGTGATATTACACAGCTAATCCATGTAAACTCTGTATTTCTCTCATAGATGTTTGTTTGGGCCAATTTAGGGATTTACACTTTTTATACATATTTGTAGATGTCCACATATTGTTGATAAAACACCCAATGAATGTTAATTTTTCAATCCAAAACATATATTTACATTATTTTTCGTTTTTAAAATTTTCGTTCAATAATATCATGAATATATTATTTAAAGCTTCTGCGTGTTACACATTTATTTGGTAGTAGTTTAGAATATCATATAAAATTACATCCACAAATATTTCATTGTAATCTCAAAATACTCTATTAATTGAGTCTTTGAAGATTAATCAATCATTAGTGATTCAAAATTACATAATAATGAACTCATAGACAAATTTATTTTTTAAAAAAATAGTCCTTCCAATATACTCCATTATTAAATTAACATGATAATATCCTGACCAATGAATCACCTGAGAGAAATACATGGTTCCACAGAGCTGATCAATCATGTCATTAATTAATAGAATATGTTACATTTTTACTATATTGATCATATGAATATAAAAATAATAAATTAATAACACAATTTTTTTCTTGGTAAATGACCATAACCCACATGGTGAAATACACGGGTATATAAACCCTTTATACATATTTTTATATAATTATTTAATCTTCTCCTAGAATGAAAATAATCTACTATATATGTGGTGTGGGATATGGAAAATCACTAGGTATGAACTCTATTGGGAAACCAACATCACATATATGATGGAGACTAGGAAATTCTTCGAGAAACACAATAGTGAATTCCATTATAAAAGAAATGTCATCCGGAATGATCATTTAATTTGTCCTAATCATTTGAGGTAGAAATTATTTACCAAAACGCAATAATATCAATTATTGTGGGGATGTTACGAAATATGATTAATTAACATTAATTTTTATATAAATAGTAGATAATTTATGATTCATGGGTGATTTTATTTTATAAAAAAATTATATTGGCTCAATATAATAAGATAAAATCCATACACATAATTTCACTTAATTATGCTATTTGGAGAACCAAATGATTTTCTAGGTTTAGTTTCTAGAAATATGTATAGCAGAGGAGTCATATAATTTAGATGAAATAATTACATAAATTTATGTCTTTATCAATAACTCAATATCCATGTTTTTATGTGGTGTTGAATTATTTCTACTAATCATGTATGATATGATTGAATGTGTAGAATGAAAATAAGAAAATATATTCACTATTATTGAATAAATAAATTTTGAACCTATACCCACATCATTATGAGGATACACCTCAATAGTTTTTATTGCATAATCTCTCATGTGATATCTTAGACATAGAGGATGTTGTCATTGGTAGTACTTAGTAACCCATAGAATAGATAATTTATTTTTTGCACATTTCATGTAGTTGAAACATTAAAGGATTAGATGGGGTTGACTTGATCATTCCTTTCTTCCATTACCTAGGTGGGTTTCTCACATCGATAACTTGTCGTCATATTCCCTTCATTTAGACACCAAAATAATTTCATAGACCCCTTAAGTCAATTTATGGGATGCCTCTTACCACATATTTGACATGTCATATGTCGTACATTCATACCACTATGTGAAATATTCATCGTACCAATAGAATTCAAATATATTATCTTATTCTTGAATCCTATGCCAAGAGACCCCTGATATTCAATGATTACCATTTCGACTATGATATAACATAAGAGAATTCCCTCTTAGAAATCATTATGTTGAATAGATGAGGCTTTTGGTATATTCATTTTAATCCCTATAATAAAGTAGAAAGAATTATTATTGGTGGAAATGAAAATGATGGAGGAATATCGTCCATGAATTGTGATATATCCCACATATAACATGGTGTATTTTTTATCATTTTTCATGATACTATGGAAGAACCTCCTTATTTTCTATTAGATAGTTCATGTAATATATATATCAAAAAATATTTTATAGATTTCCATCCATTGAATATCATCAATCTCCTCACTTAGCTTTGTATTTTTTCCAACATCCACCATTGATCAGCTTCTACCTCAATATAATAATGTTCTAGTTTTACCATCTCTTTCTTAGAGTATTTAATAATGAAGATTATCTTTTAAATCGAGTTGATCCATTATTATGTTAATATGGGTTTGAAATATCCACAAATTTTTGGAGGATCTTATCGGCTAACATTATAAATTACAACATACTCATTATTGGTGGATTTAGGTGTTCCTTCTTATATTGGTTTTATTTTAAAACATAACGAAATTGAAAATTAATTTCCATGATGTTCATGATTCCAGATATCATTGTTTGGTAATTTTATTTTGGAATTCATTACATTATTCTACAAATTGGGTTTTGAATCGATTTCTTGTATTCAAGAAAATTTACCAAACATAGAAGGTAAAGTTGTTTTTAAGTATTATTGAATAATTAAAACAAAAATTTCAAACCATAAACATTGAAGGGATATTTTATAAATAGAATTTATTCTTAAACATATGACTTTGAAGTTTCTAATATATGTTATTCATGATCAATTTCCAAATATATATTATTATATGAATTTTTCTCTTAATAATGGTTGATAAAGATCATATGTATTTATGATATAGAATCCCCTAATAGTGTCCAAACAGTTGTGAAATACGGATTTCTTTCATGCACAAACTGATGAAAAAGTCTAGATTAATGCTCTCTTTTAGGGGTAATTACCCTTAAATACATCATTTATAAATCCACATCCACATGAACAATCCAAAGAATTATTTATTTTAATATAACTAACTTACACTATACATAAGAAAAATTTTGGGACGTTTTATTATGTTTAGTATTATCTATAAGGATTTCTTTATAGTTTTCATATCCTAATCACCAAAATAACTAATCTTTTACCTAATACTAACAATTAAGACCCATATATTCATGAACCCTATTTCATTATTTTTATATAAAATGACATTTAGTACACTTAAAAAAATATTTAGGTCTAGTGTCTTTAGAAAATTAGGTTTATAACGAAACAAATTGAAATATAATTAAGAGAACCTTACTGAATTATTGATTAATATTCTCCCAAAAAGAAATATTTCTTCTAAAACTATGTGGGATTATAAGGGTGAGTACATAGTAAATGGGTGTCAAATATATACCAATATGGGAATAATGAAATCAAATGATAATTTAAATAGAAAAATACAATTCAATAGTAATATCAAGGAATCATAAGAGGGGATATAATCATAAAAATTAATAAGGAGGCATGATATAAATCGATAGTGTAAATATGACAAATGAACGTGGAAATAACATAAATCATAACTTTATAAACACATTTATTGATAAATATAAAATAAAAAATAACATTGTGACCTTATGATATAATTAGCTTCATAGTACATGGAATCTAATGATATATAAATATTACTAAACACATTACAATACTATATGATTTTGGTAGAGTACAACACTTTCATTTCATTTACATAATTATGTTTTACATATAGATCATACAACATTAGTATGTCATTCATTTTTTTAATCCTAGTATTAAGAATATTTGGTTACATAAATGTGAGTAACAAATTAATATCCCACAGTTATAAAAATTTAAATACCATTGAGTGGATTTGGGGAAGGAAATTTTCTACCAAGATATTTGGAACTGAAAATCATGTGATTATTTTGGTGGAATAATGGGTGCACATAATGGATTATTAAAGGGGTGAATGAGATATAAATTTCTCTATCATTAATATGGAATATTTTTTATACTGTTATTGATGTATACAAACATATCCCCACTTGAAAAATTGAAAATTAAATGGAATAATGTCAAGAAGGTGAATGCATAAATAGAAGGATGAGTGGATCCATTACATTGACAGGGTGTATTTAAAATATTTAGAGGAGATTAATAAGGATTAGGGAACCGTGGGGGAGATTTATAGATAGATATGATGAGTAATGTCATGTCCCAAGGGTTATGAGTGAAGGGGAAGGAGAGGATGTTAGATATTAAATAGAAAACAATTTGTGTTCATTATAAAATCTAAATCATTGGTTTTAGAAACTATATGATAAAATAATCAAAACCAAGAACCATACAATTATTTATACCCACTGTTTCTACCAAAGGGGAGTAGTTTTAATTATTTTAGATGTCCAATATTTTATTTATTTAAAATTATAAATTTATTGATGTGGATTTCAGTCAGGTTTAAAATGATTTTATTTTAAAACCATGATATTTAATATTGATATTAGAGGAGCTAGTAAAGATTTAAGAAATTTTGAAAATAAAATAATAAACACATTATTTTAATGTTTAAATATATATTTGGTCATGGATGCCACTTATAGAAATATTACATCACAATTTGAACATTATGATGTCGTATTATACACCATGTATTTATAATGTATTTAATTCTAACATGAAAATATTAATGCCTATGAAAACTATGAAAAATTAATTGTTGTGTAATTTACATATCATATGTTAAAAAATAACATTATATTTTTAATAAATAACTAAATTCTGAAATTTACAAATTAAGATAAAAATCATCATTTATTAAAAACATCAGTTTTACAATAATAGTATTTTTATCATTGTAAAACAGTTTTTTTGAATTCATTAAATTATATATTCAATTATATTTAATTAATATTATATAGTAATAATATTCTATCTAACTATATTATATTTCAAAAATAATTATGTTAATAATAGTGATTTTATTAATTAAAACCATATATTTCTAAAAATTGAATTAATTTTTTATCATATCACAATATAAATTTTATCAAAATTTATTTTTTCTTCATTATAATAGATATATATATATATATATATGTGTGTGTGTGTGTGTGTAACAGTTTTTATACCAGAAAACAAATGAAATAAATATGTTTAGGGTGTAGATATATAAACCATCATTTCACCAGTGAATTATCTAAGGGTGAGGTGTGTGAAGATGAAATATTCATTTGGTTGTTTATCAATCATGACTACAGTAGGGATCTCAGCAATATTGAACATCACACGTTAACTATTTTTCTCATGATTCTGTTTTGGAATATCAGATTTGGAATTGTAAAGGGAATAGACTTTTTATTTTTTCTACATCAAAATATCTAGTAAATGGATTTTATAGGGTATAATAAAACTCATCAAGGTCTTCACTACTTCCATCTATGTCAATTTGAATTTATCATAAACTTTTATATATACTAGTCAATCAAACACTGTTCAATGTATATATTACCAATTATTATGATTCTTAATAGAATTTATTATTAGATAGGATATAATTTTCAAAGGTAACTAATGTATTGAATGTTTTTATATATATTAATTATTTAATACTGCATTTATTCATTCAAAAAGAGATAAATCTATTTATAAATTTTTGCGTCGTTACAGTATCCTCATTTGATGATACATAAAATATTATTGAGAATATCACTACATATAAAATCTAGTTAAAAAGATACTGTTACCTTACAAATATCATGAAAAACAGTAACTATATTTGAACCATGGTTTATATATTGAGGATGAGAATACAAAATAGTAGGCAAACCCTTAGATATCCCATAAATTGCACAAAATAAGAAAAACATAACTAAATTGTTAAATAAAATATAACAGATATTGTAGGAATAAAACCATTGAACAATATATATGTATCAATAAGTTAGTGATATATGAGACACAAAAAACACTCCAATGGAAGGACAAAAAATCACATATGATGATCACACACCAACGCGACAACTACGCGAAGTCCCCACATGAATACTTCAACACATTAGTGGTTTCTATCTGTCCATCCAGAAGTATACAGATGGAGTCATAGAAAAATGTGCTATATTATTTATAACTGTGTCATTTTATTACCCACATGTCCATTCTTATAGGTGTAAGAAGACACACCCAATATGTTCATCAGATGTTATCACATTTGAAACCAATAGTTTTAAAATAAAATTCGTTTAGTCAAATAATAAAAAAACCATGTGAGAATCACACACACATCATGATATTAGGACAAACCGATCTAGAGGGTTTTTTAATAAATATTTTAATTTTTTTATAAAAAATATAATTAATTAATTTTAGAAAACAATTATGCTTAATATTTTATGTTAATATTAATAACATATAGAAGCCAACTACTTCTGATGTACTTAGAGAAAAACAATCAACTGATGATATCATTGATTTGTTATTTTTTAATCATTACATTATTATAATAAAATGATTATTTACCAATATTTTACCTATAATATAGATCCTAGATTTTTACTCCCAATATATGGATTTAAATTAAAAAAATGATATAATCAAAGTGAGATAATAACAAAGGGGCTCCTCTGTTAAATCATCAAGATCCAACACTCTTGGAATAATTGATTTTGAGAAATGGAAGGAGGATGTTCATAAAAATACATTTCTATATGAAAATGCTTGATGGTGTAATGCTCCGACCCCAGTTACCCTGAGTCGGTGCATTATTAAATAACATTGGCATGATCAAAAGAAAGATCAAGTCTCGAAATACCGATTAGTTTAGTAGCCTTGAAATAACTAGATACATTCATAAAGTTTACATTACGTCATAAAATGAAAAACTACAACAATATAGTCCCCATATTCCACACTCCTATCCCCTCATACTATCCCTCCAGGTCATTAATAAAAAACTTCTTCACGTCCTGGAAAAAATAAAGCATAGAAATGGGGGAGCTCAAATGCCCATTAAAGATAAAAATAGAGCGGAAACTTTCATAAATAAGCATAAACATTTAAGGAAATGTATAATTAAAACAAAATCCTTTTAAAAAATGAACATCATCATAATATTGCATAAATGAAATTAAATAATTCCATATACGTTTTCACAAGGATATTCTACTAGTCTAATAATCAGATGAAATATCAATAACCACTTTCATAATGAAGGAATAAAAAATTCCAGACTATCATAACCACATAGCCAAGGACTTGTGCCAAGACTACAAATAATATTTTGTCAAGCCCTTGTTCCAAGATACTAGTTTGTCTCATGAGACCTACAGATGCACAGAGGATCTATAGTGAGCTCCACTCGTCACTTATTAAGTCCAATGCATTCCTCATTTGAACAGGTTTAAACATAACATAAACATTCGTATTAAAACTAGCATATGAAATGTCAATACATTCTTCATAAACCATGAATAGTATAAAAATAACACATCCAGATTCAAAAATATCACAAACCCATCATTACAATATAGATGTTTTGTATCATAATAAATCAACTCCAAATAATCTTAAAATGCATCAAAAGATGTTGACATAGATGAAATCAAAACTCTTTTTAGAGAAATATCTCTTTCTATTTTGAAATCATTTATAAGTCATATATTTATAAAATAAAACATTTTATATTAAAATATTATTATAAGATTGTAAGGGAAGCTTCGACAATTTTATAATGGTGTAAAATAGCCACACCCGCCGTATAAGTTCAAAAAACATTATTACCTTAATTCGGGAGAAAAGGTTAAAAAGTACCTTGTTTGGAATATGGCAGAAAGATTCCATAATAATATTCTTATAAAAAGTCATCAATGTTATAATTGACTTTATCCCATATTATTTAAAATAGTAATAATTATTTTTAAAACATTTTTAAGAAACATGGATGTGGATTCTAAAGGGGTCCCAGTAGATAATTACGTATAAACTACCTCTGATAATGAAGAGATTGTGAAATAAACCATTACCTTGTACATTTCCATGGTTGGGGGTAGGTTATCCTCCTTTATAATGGTGAGATAATTGATATTAAATTATACAAGAATCATATACATTAATAAGATATCATATATGATCTTTTAACATTTCATTGTTAACAATATCTTAGTATAATCGTCGTTTCGGGTGTTAACTTACTCGTATATGTTTTATTACATAAGACGTGTTTGTTATGGATAGGATGTATCTTATTAATATCCAGAATTATATCAAGTTCTTAAAAATTATTTTTAAATAATCAAATTATAATTATACTTGAATGGATATGATGGATAATGAATCTCATCGCGTTCGTGGAGATGGTAGTCTGTACGTACGCACGAGCGACAATATCATTCTTTTGATATTAAAATAATATATAATTGGATGGTATATAATATATAAAGAATCATTATCATGTTATATTTATTATTTACATAAATTACACATCATTATTATACCCATCCAAATAATAATTTATTGAATAACAATTACACCACGACGTGGAGACGACAAGCCGTACGCATGCACGTATGGTGACATGTCATTCAAAGGATGAATATAATACTGAATATGGTTGTACAATATTTATAATAAAATCACAGTATATATAACATACTGGAGTTATTATTTTTGAATGGGAATAAAAAATAAATAATAATTTGAAGAAGAAAGGAACGTGAAAGAGGGTGGTGAAAACATTACCTCTTCTTCGGGTACTTCCTTTTGATTTGATCAAAAGGGATCCTTAGGTTGGCTTTCTGATCAAACTAAGGCCTCTAGGTTGAAGTTAGGGAATTTGAGAGATTATTTGGACATTTATAATACAACTATCATAATATAAGTTTTTTGGATGATCCTTAGATTTTTAGGAATAGAATATCAATTAATAATATTATATTTGTTTTAAAAACTCCTTTCTGTCAACATTGACACTATTTAATAATTGATTTTTGTTAAAGTATTAACACCTTTATTAATTCTAAACAAATTAATTTAATCACTCCTAACATATAATATTAACCAATAAAATTTTTGTATGTCATCATAACTTTCAACTTATATTTATTTTAAAATTTATAATACTAATTATTTGATTCATTCATTAATAAAGAAAATATTGTATCATTATTGTGTCATAAATAAATTTACTTATTAAATGTCTAAGAATTATAAATAAATTACCATTATGTGGGAAATATTTTTAGATTTATAATTAATATTTATAGTTGAAAATATAACATATATAACCCTATTTAAAAATTGTTTTTCTAAAAGATATATGCTTATGTCATTTTTGTATTTAATTTTACTTAATTAATATAAAGTGTAATTATCACATAAAAGTGGATCCATGGGGTCCCAAAATCGAACAAATTAATCCCATGGTTGGACATATATCATGAAATAGTGTTACGACATGTTTTACAGTAATTTATTATTATTATAATAATATTTTTTTACACTTATTTACCGGATTTACCCTTTAAACATGTTAAATAAAATATTTACCGAAGTAATTATTCAAAATGTCTAAAAATAAAAGTTACCTATTTACTCAATTTGGACCTCCAGATTCTAAATATGGAATCCATTTATCTAAATTTAAAACATATAAGTGGCATAAATTAATTAAAAATTAATACCCGTTGTTAAAACAAAAATCGTGTTTTTAAGAGATAACAACTGTCAAATGATTGACACTTGCTTAAGTCTAGTTTAAATGTGAAATTATTTCTCATGACAAAAATTGGATAAAATGAAAATAATATAATCTAATTATACTCTAAAATCACTCAAATTCATTACTTATCACTATAAATTATTTCGATTAAAAAAGTTGATTTTAATTAAAATTTAGTAATTTTCACTATTCATCAAAATAAGAAAGTTATAGAAAAAGTACCGAAAATTCACCATAAGATAATTTTGATAATACAAATACTAAAATGAAGTCCATTTTGAATATAAAATGTATAAAAGTTCAGAAAGTGGGTATTACTATTCATAATGGCTAGTTTGATTGGTTGTGGTGTGGGTTAGAACTCAAAGTTGCGTTCAACACACGCTACTGCATTATTCAAAGTGAAGAATACTGTGGAAGCATGGGGTGTTACACTCTCCCCTCCTTCAATAATTTGAGTCCTCGTAATTTATGCACTGTATTGGAAACATGGGGTTGACATTTTAAAATATCTTAGTTGAAATCCCACATTGAAAAATGGATAAATTAGGTATCTATTTAAAATAAATAGTGGTAAGTATTAGGTTACCGAAAATAACACATACTAGGTATCCATTTAAGACAACGTGGATATGGAAGAGAAATCTAACCATCAATATTCGTTGGGGAGTTTTAGAGAACATGGCTATGAAAAGGCCAACAATCACAAAGCCATAAATTTGTGATGATCTAAGGTACCATCTAGGACAAATTTTTTGTTCTATGTTCCATTCCTTAATGTTGAGGAATTTATTAATGAGATTGGCTAAGATCATAAGGAGATATACTTAATTTTTAATTAGAGTTTTATCCATTAATAAATTTCTATAACAAACTTGTCCTTCACTCCAATTAGGTTCGAAATATAATTATTTTATAATTCATATATAAGAAACTTTATAGAAAAGAAACTACATTATACCATCCAATAAATTCACAGAGTCAAATGGTAGCTGTTAAATCCCAATCGCACTATGGTTGTGGGCTCGATTCTCGCAGCTTTATCCGACACGATGGGTTGTGACACGGTCTGCATGTTTTCATTTTATAAAAAACCAAAAATAACCTTTTAAACATAATTCATTTCATCCTTTAGACTTATCCAAAATATTTCTATCCAAACTCATAGTCCAAAATTTATAAGAAGTTTAAACACAATGAAGATACCTTTTTCCATTTAATAACATGTGAACACCTTCATCATGTATTATTTTAAAACATGGTAACATCTTGAATTACCATGAAACCTTTATTTATTACATTCATTCTACCTTATTCTTCATAGAATATGTGATATATTCTTTATATCCAAAAAATATGAATATTCCAACAATAATGAAATAAAAAAACTCTTAACTAGTTCCATGGAAGTCAAGAATATCCAATACATTTTATCCAAATCAACCGTCTCTTATTCCAAAATTATTACCTCATTATCAAGAACATATTAACGATTACCTTTCATTCAACCATGTATTTAAAAAAGATTAACTTGTTGTTGATTCACTTTTCATAGTACTAGAGAATCTCAAATCCTCAATGTCATAGTACTGCCATACAATCCTTATTTATATCCATATTTCATATAACATGTACAACGTTGATACAACACTCAATTGAAATAATTCTTTAATAACACCATAAGAACACTAGTAATTACTCTTCATATGTGGTAGTATCATAACATTATTATTATCCCATAACATTATCTGGGGAATACCATGATGATATCAAAGAGAAGCATAATGTGGAAGCTTTGGGTGTTACATTCTCCCCTCCTTCAATAAATTGAGTCCTCCTAATTTATGCTTGGTATTGGAAACCTGGGGTTGACATTTAAAAATATCTTAGTTGAAATCCCTCATTGAAAAATGGATTAATGAGGCCTCTGTTTAAAATAAATAGTGGTAAGTTTGAATGTTACCGAAAATAACACATTCTAGGTTTCCATGTAAGAAGACATGGATATGTGAGGGAAATCTAACCATCAATATCCATTGGAGATTTTTAGAGAACATGGCTATGAAAAGGCCAACAATCACAAAGCCATATATTTGTGATGATCTATGGTACCATCTATGACAACGTTTTTGTTCTATGTTCCATTCCTTAATGTTGAGGAATATTTTTATGAGATTGGCTACGATCATAAAGAGATATACTTACTTTATATTTAGAGTTTTATCCACAAATAAATTTCTACAAAAAACTCATCCTTCACTCCAAAACATAATAAAACTCAAATTTAAACGTATAGGGTTCCAAATATAATGAATATATAATTCATATATCAGAAACTTTATAAAAAAGAAACAACATTATACTATCCAAGAAATTCATGTAGTCCAATGGTAGGCATTAAATCCCAATCGCACTATGGTTGTGGGTTCGATTCCTACAGATTTGTCCGACGCAACAAGTTGTCACACGGTCTTCGTGTTCTCCTTTTATAAAAATCCAAAAATAACCTTTTAAACATAATCCATTACATATTTTAGACTTATCCAAAATAGTTCTATCCAAAATCACAGTCCAAAATTTATAAGAAGTTTAAACATAATGAAGATACTTTTTCCCATGTAATATCATGTGAACACCTTCATCATGTATTATTTTAAAACATGGTAACAACATGAATTACAATAAAACATTTATTTATTACATTAATGCTCCCTTATTCTTTATAGAATATGTGATATATTCTTTATATCCAAAATATTTGAATATTCCATAAATAATGAAATAAAAAAACTCTTAACCAGTTCCAAAGAAGTCAAGAATATCCAATATAATTTATCCAAATCAACCATCTATTATTCCAAAACTAATACCTCAGTATCGAGACCATATTTTGGATTACCTTTCCATCGACCATGTATTTAAAAAAGTTTAACTTTCTATTGATTCACTTTTCATAGTACCAGATAATCTCAAATTCTCAATGAAATAGTACTGCCGTACAATCCTTATTTATCTCAATATTTCATATAATCAGTACATCGTCAATACAATACTCAATTGTAATAATTCTTTAATAACAACGTAAGAACACTAGTCATTCATCTTCATATGTGGTAGCATTATAACTTTGTTATTATCCCATAGCATCATTTGGGGCATACATTGATGATTTGAACATTGATTTGTGTAGTGTTCCCACTCCTTGCAGATGCAGCATCATACATTTGAAACCTTTCTCTTACCCTCACAATCATGAAAGTGGTGTCCTTTTTCTCCACAATTATAACATACTCAAATTCCCTTTAAACATTCTCCAAGGTGATTCTTTAGACAGTTATCACATAAGGGAAAATCATTCTTTTACCTTCTTCCTATTATTTTTCCTTCTCTCTACCATGATTTTCATCTCTGGCTTCCCTTCAATTCCATAGGACTCTGAGAACTCATTACTTATCTTATCAACACATGATAATATTTATTCATATAATGATAATATGTGGGAGACTATTCCTCATCTAAAATCTGTCTTAAGACAATGAAAGATATGATCATTCTTACTCTTTGGATCATACATATTGTTGGAGTTCTCATTTTGTCTACTGGGAGCCATTTCTAAACAATGTCATAACCTAGATTAGTTTATGAATAACAATACTTAATCCCAAACTTGTAAAAAACATAACATATATTAAATAGTTTATGGATATAATCCATAATCATAAAAATGTCTTCTTTTAGGAAGTGTATACTCATGAACCCTTCATAATGGTTTGTAAAGAAATTGAGAATTATCCTAACAATATCCCTCAGAAGTGTTTAAACCAAGAGTGCAGAAAGGCCCGTTATCGTGCACTAGTTCCCGTTGGAGTCTAGCTCAAAGTGGTGTTTTCAAATTTTACCCCTAGGTATATCTGTGCCAGAGCCGCCTCTACCTGCTCATATCCAAATAGGGATGTATTTCAAGGAAAACTCACAAAAACACTACAATTCAAAAATTCTATGAAGTTATCCTATACTAATCCCCAAAGTCTATCATAGGAATATGTACTCTAATCAGAGTTTATAAAAATCTAGTTTCCAAGGTTATTGCTAATCTTTCTCTAATACCAACTTTAACGACCAGAACCTAGTTACCTAGAGTCAGCGCATTATTTTAATACATTGGCAGGAATACAAAGAATCAAGTCCCGAAGGACCAATTTGTTTAGCAGTCCTAGAAAAATGATTACATACATGAATGTAACATTAGACATTATAACATACAAAACAACATAAATAATCATTTATGAACACCATTATTCCTTTGGCTTAACCATGCATATCAATCACAATGCACTTATTATAATCATGGGAAAAATAAAACATAGAAATGGGTTTGCTCAAATGCACATTAAGGATAAAAATACAATGTAAACATTCATAAATAAGAATAAACATTTAGGGAAATGTATAACTAAAACAAAATCCTTTTAAAGATGAACCTTAGCATAATATGGCAAAAATAAAATGAAGTAATTCCATTTACTTATTCACATGGATATTATACTAGTTTAATAATCACAAGCAATATCACTAACCACTTTCAAAATTATGGAATTCATAATGCCAGACTATCATAACCACATAGTCAAGGCCTTGTGCCAAGACTACAAATAATATTTTGTCAAGGCCTTGTTCCAAGACACTAGTTTTCTCATGAGACCTACCGATGCATCGAGGAGCTATAGCGGGCTCCAACCGTCACATACTAAGCCCAATGAATTACTCATAAGAAAAGTTTTAAACAAAACATAAACATTCATATTAAAACTAGCATACGAAATGTCAATACTTTCTCTATCAACCATGAATGGTTTAAAAATAATACATCCACAGTCGAACATATAAAAAAACATTCAATACAATATAGATGGTTTGTATTTTAATAAATCAACATAAAATAACTTAAAATCCATGAAAGGAAGTTGACATAGAAGAAATCAAAACTATTTGAGAGAAATATCTCTTTTTTGAAATCATATAAAAGTCACGCATTTATTAATGAAGTAATTTAAAAGAGATTTTTGAACCAAAGTGTCCCATACAACATTGAAACAAATGAAAAGAAATATCATTTTGAAACATTCATGTAAATATAAATTAATCCTTAAAATCAATTTGAAAAAATGGAAATTAATTAAACATATTTAGAGAGATAAATCTTTAAAACATTAAAAATTCTAATCTTGATAAAGAGTACCTTTCACAAATTCTTAAAATATTCATTTTGAAATCATTTAAAAGTAACATAATTATAAAATACAACATTTACATTCAAAATATTCATATATTCTTGTATGGTAAGCTTCCACGATTTTATAACGGTGGAAAATAGCCGCACCCGCCATATAAGTTAAAAAAAGACATTCTTTCCTTAATGATGTCAAAAAGGTTAAAAAGGACCTCGTTTGGAAAATGACAGAAAGATTCCTTTTTAAACATCATATAAAAATTAAAAAAAAGGTATAAATTACTTTAAACCATATTATGTAAAATATTAAGAATTTTTTTATATACATTTTTAAGAAACATGGATGTGGATGATAAAGATGGCCTAGTAGGTAATTACATATAAACAATCTCAGATAGAGAAGAGATTGTGAAATAAACCCTTACCAATTTGGTAACATACGAATCATACAACCCACGAAAGAGGTATCATATAGTTAATATGTAAATACACATTAATTAATGATTATTAGACAAGGAATAAAATTATGGGAATTACATACACCACACAAAAGGGAATAGTGGTAATATGGCATGAATCTCACGGGAATAAGGAGTGAGATAAATACCCCTTACCTTGCATTTGCCTTTAGTCGAGGGTATGTTTAACCTCATGTATGATGACTGTAGTATGTTATAAAATTGTACTAGAACCATATTAAAATTTATGATATCATAATTTATTCACTTATGACTTTATACTACCCATTTAATAAAAATTCCAATGTTAAATCAATATTTTGGGTAACAATCCCTTTTTTTATCGTACATGTTTTAACTTTTTACTCTTGATTGTATCAATTAGATAACGATTTAAATACATCTAGAATATAAAACATGAATTATATATCATATATATTTAGAATATAAATATGTATAATAGACATGTATATGAAATGGAAAACACCATTTATGGAGATGGTATTCCATACATATGCATAAATGTTATTTCAGTTTTCATAATGTATTGAACAGAACTAAGTGAATAAAATATATTTAAGCACACACACACACATATATATAAATATATATATCTACAGTAGAATTATTATTTCATATATTAAAAACATATTAGTAATATATATTTTTATAATCGTCGATGAATGGTGAATGTGGAAAAGAATCTCATCACGTCGTGGAAACAGTAATCAGTATGTACGCGCGAGCGACAATATCATTTCCTTAAATGTGTAGAATTGGATGATATATTAATTTTACAGAGACATAATGAAGATATTTTCATTATTTATATACATATTACCCATCATTATATCCATCCAAATAACATAGCGTTGAATAAAAAATTACACCATGACGTGAAGATGGTAAGCCATACGTACGCACGCATGGTGACATTTTCATTCATAAGATGGATAAAATAATGAATAGAGTTGTGAAATATTTATAATAACATCACAATATATATAATATACCATAGTTATTATTTTTTAGTGGATATAAAAGATAAAGAAGTAGTGTAAGAAGAAAGGAACTTGAAAGAGGGTGGTGAAAACATTACATCTTCTTCGGGTTCCTCATTTTAATTTCTTCAAAAGGGCTCCTTAGGTTGGTCTTATGATCAAATTAAGGCCTCTAGGTTGAAGTGAGGGAAGTTGAGAGAATATTTGGGCAGGTTTTGGCCAATCCAAAAGGATATGATGGTAATAATTTGAGAGAAGGGGGAGTGCCCTTTTATAAGAGGGGTGAGGGGCACCTTTGGAAAAGCTAGACATATTATTTTATAATAAATTCAAATTCGGTTTATAATGGCTACAAAGAGGATTATTTAAAGGTTAAGGTGGGGATCAGTCAAAAAATACTAAACCAATAGGTTTTAGACAAGTTTGGGTCACTATATTAACTTCATCTTTTTAATTTAACTCTTAGTTATATAGCTTGACATTTACCATGTCTCTTTGTATTTATATATTATATAGTCAATAAACATACTATAATCTTCTAAAAAAACCCCAAGTGGTCCATTAATAGCACACATATCATTATATAAGTATTTTGGCTGATCCTTATATTTTTAGGAATATAATGTCAATTAATAATATAATATTTGTTTTAGAAACTCCTTTTTGACTATTTTGACACTATTTAATAGTTGATTTTTGTTAAAGTCTTAAAATATTTATTAATTTAAACCAAATTCATTTAAGCAATATTAACATGTCATATTAACCAATAAAAGTTTTTTATGTCATCAAAATAGTCAAATTATATTTATTTTAAAATTTATAATACTGTTTATTTGATTCATTCTTTAATAAAGAACATATTTTATCATTATTGTGTCATAAATAAATTAATAATTAAATATCTAAAAATTATAAATAAAATATCATTATGTAAGAAATATGTTTATATTTATAATGAATATTTATAGTCTAAAATATATCATATATAACCATATGTAAAAATTGTCTTACTAAAAAATATAAGCTTATGTCATTTTTTATTTTCTTTAACTTAATTAATATAATGTGTCATTATCACTTAAAAGTGGATCCATGAGGTCCCAAAATCGTCCCAAATATTCCCATGGTCGGAAATGTATCAAAAAATAGGGTTATGACACATTTTAATGTAATTTATTATTATTATAATATTATTTTTTACCCTTATTTACTGGATTTACCCTTTAACCATGGTAAATAAAATATTTACCTAAGTAATTATTCAAAATGACTAAAAATAAAAGTTACCTATTTAAAAAATTTGGACCTCCTGATTATAAATATGAAATCCATTTTTCTAAATTCAAAACACAGAAGTGACAGAAATTAAATTAATATTAATTCCCACTGTTAAAACAAAAAGGTTGTTTTTAAGAGATAATAAATATCAAAAGATTGGAACTTGCTTATGTCTAGTTTAAATGTAAAATTATGTATAATGACTACCATTGGATTAAATGGTAATAATATAATCTAATTATACTCTAAAATCAATCAAATTAAAATCTTATCACTATTAATTATTTCGATTAAAATATTTGTTTATTATTAAAATTTATTGATTTTCACTATTATTCAAAGTATGAAAGTTATCCGAAAAGTACCAAAAATTCACCATAAGCTAATATCAATTTTCTGAATCCATAAATGGAGTTTATTTTGAAAGATAAAATGTATAAAATTTCAAAAAGTGGGTATCACTATTCATAACGGCTATTTTGATTGGTTGTGGTGTGGGATATAACTCAAAGTTGCGTACAACACACACTACTGCATTATTCAAAGGGAATCATACCGTGGAAGCTTCAGATGTAACATTATCTCTTTCTTCAATAAATTTCATCCTCGGAAATTATTCTTTGTATTGGAAACGTTGGGTATACATTTCAAAATATCTTATTTGAAATCCCACTTCGAAAAATGGATTAATGAGGCCTCTATTTATAATAAAGAATAGAAAGTGTGAAGGTTACCGAAAATAACACATACTAGGGTTCCATGTAGAAAAACATGGATATGGAAGAGAAATATAACCATCAATTTCCGTTAGAGAGTAGTAGAGAACATGACCATGAAAAAGCCAACAATCACAAAGCCATAAATTTGTGATAATCTAAGGTACCATCTAGGACAAATTTTTTGTTCTAAAGTCATTTTCTTAAGGTTGAGGAATTTATTTATGATATTGGATAAGAACTGAAGGAGATATACTTACATTATAATTGTAGTTTTATCCATTAATAAATTTATACAAAAAACTCATCCTTTACTCCAAAAACATAATACAACTCGAACATAATCATATAGGTTTCCAAATATAATTAATTTACAATTCACATATCATACCCTTTATAAAAAAGAAACTACATTAAACCATCCAAGAACATCACGTAGTCTAGTGATAGGTGATAAATCCCAATGGCACTATGGTTGTGGGTTCGATTCCTGCAGCTTTTACTGACGCAATGTGTTGTCACACGGTCTGCGTGTTTTCCTTTTATAAAAATCGAAAAATAACCTTTCAAACATAATTCATTCCAAACTTTAGACATATTCAATATAATTTTATACAAACTCACAGTCCAAAATTTATAAATATTTTCAACACAATAAAGATACTTTTTTCTATGTAATAACATGTGAACACCATCATCATGTATTATTTTAAAACATGGTAACATCATGAATTATCTTAAAAACTTAATTGATTACAATCATGCTCCGTATTCTTTATAGAATACTGAAAATATTTCTTATATCCAAAAATTTTGAATATTCCATCAATAATGAAATAAACAAACTATTAACCAGTTCCATGGAAGTCAATATTATACAATATAATTTATCCAAATCAACCATCTCTTATTCCAATATTACTAGCTCAGTATCAAGACCATATTAAGGAGTACCTTTCCAACAACAATGTATTTTCAAAAACAAATTAAATTACTATTGAGTCACTTTTCATCGTACCATATAATCTCAATTCCTCAATGAAATAATACAACAGTACAATCCTTATTTATCTTTATAACTCATATAACCAGTACATCATTGATACATCACTAAAATGAAATAATTATTTAACAACATCATATGAACACTAGTCATTTCTCTTTATATTTGGTCATATCATAACTTTATTATTATCCAATAGCGTCATTTTTGGCATACTCTGATGATTTGAACTATGATTCAAGTAGTTTCCCCACTCATTGCTGATGAAGCATTGTACATTTGAAACCTATTTCTTACCCTCTCAATCATGAACGTGGTGTTCTTTTTCTCCACACTTATAACATACTCCAATTACCATTATGCATTTTCCAAGGTGATTATTTCCACAGGTATCACATTTGGGAAAATCCTTCTTTTACCTTCCTCCCTTTATCTATCTTTCTCTCTACCATCCTTTTCTTCTGTGGCTTCCCATCGAATCCATATGACTCCAAGAACTCTTTACTTATCTTATCAACACATGATATTATTTATTCATATGATGATTATACGTGGAAGACTATTTACCTTCTAAATTCTGTCTTATGACCATGAAATATATGATCCTTCTTACTCTTTGGATCATGCGTATTGCTGGAGTTCTCATTCCTTCTACTGGGAAACATTTCTAAACAATGGCATACACTGGATTAGTTTAAAAATACCAATACTTAATCCCAAACATGAAAAAAACTTAACATAAGTTAAACAATTTATGGATATAATCTATAATCATAAAAATGTATTCTTTGAGGTAGTATATACTCATAAACCCTTCATAATGGATTGTAAAGAAAATGAGAATTATCCTAAGCATATCCCCATAAAGTGTCATAACCAAGAGTGAACCAAGGCCTGTTGTCGTGAACCAATTCTCATTCGAGTCTATCTCAAAGTGGTGTTTTCTGGTTTTACCCCTATGTACATATGTCCTACAGCTGCCTCTACCTGCTCATATCAAGATAGGGATGTATTTCTTGGAAAACTTACAAAATCACTACAATACCAAAATTCTGGGAAGTTCTTCTATATTAATCCTCAAAGTCTATCATAGGGATTTGTTTTCTAATCTGAGTTTATCTAAATCTAGTTTGCAAGGTTATTTATAAACTTCATCTGATACCAACTGTAACGCCCCGACCCCAGTTACATAGCATCGGTGCATTATTTTAATACATTGGCATGGTTACAGGGAATCATGTCCCGAAGGACCGATAAGTTTAGCAGTCTTGGAAAAATTATTACATACACGAATGTTACATTACACTTTATAACATGGAAAACAACTTAAATAATCCTTTATGAACGCAGTTATTCCTTTGGATTAACCCTTCATATCAATTACAATACACTTCAGGGAATCCTGGGAAAAATAAACCATAGAAAGGGGTAATCTTAGATGCTCAATAAAGATAAAAATATACTAGAAACTTTCATAAATAAGCATAAACATTTTAAGAAATTTATAACTAAAACAAATGCCTCTTGAACTTGAACTTTAGAATAATATGGAAAAAATAAAATGAAGCAATTCCATTTACTTATTCACATGTAATTCTACTAGTCGAATAATCATAGGAAATATCACTCTCCACTTTCATAATTATGGAATGCATAATGCCAGACTATCAAAACCACATTTTCAAGGCCTTGTGCCAAGTCTACAAATAATATTTTATCAAGGCATTGTTCCAAGACACTAGTTTGTATCATGAGACCTACCGATGCATCGAGGAGATATAGCAAGATCCACACATTACTTACTATTTCCAATGCATTCCTCATAAGAGAAGGTTTAAACATAACTTAAACATTCGTATTAAAACTAGAATACGAAATGTAAATACTTATCCAATAAACCATGAATGGTATAAAAATAACACATCCACAGTCAAACATATCACAAAACGTTCAATACAATGTGGATGTTTTGTATCATAATAAATCAACAAAAAATAAGTTTAAAATCCATCAAAAAATTATGACATAGATGAAATCAAAAATATTTGAGAGAAATATCACTTTTTTGAAATCATGTAAAAGTCACAAATTTATTAAGGATGTAATTTAAGAGATATTTTTGAACCCACGTGTCCCATAACACATTGGAACTATTTGATGGAAAAATCATTTAAAAAAATCCATGTCCGTATAAATGAATCCTTAAAATCATTTTGAAACCATGGACATTAATTAAAAAGATTTAGAAAGATAAATATATAAAACATTTAAAATTATGATCTTGATAAAGAGTACCTTTCACATATTCTTAAAATATTCATTTTTAAATCATTTAAAAGTCAAAAAAATTATAAAATACATCATTTAATTTCAAAATATTTTTAAAATATTGTAAGGGAAGCTTCGACGATTTTATAACGTTGGAAAATAGCCTCACCCTCCATATAAGTTAAAAAAAGACATTGTTACCTTAATTTTGTCGAAAAAATTTAAAAGGACCTTGTTTGGAAAAACGATGAAAAGATTCCTTAAAAATAAATTATAAAATGTCAAACAAGGGTATAAATTATATTAACCATATTCTATAAAATAGTAATAATGTTTTGAAATTCTTCTTTAAGAAACATGGATGGGGATGATAAAGAGGTCCCAGTAGATAATTACGTATAAATAACCTCGGATAATTGATATATTGTCAAATAAACTCTTACCAATTTGGTAACATACGAATTATACACCCCATGAAAGAGGTATCATACAATTAATATGGTAATACACATTAATTATAGTATATTACAAAAAGATTAAAATTATGGGAAGTACATACACCACACAAAAGGTAATAGTTGTAATATGGCATGAATCTCACGGGAATAATGAGTGAGATGAAAACCCCTTACCTTGCACATTCCTTTAGTTAAGGGTACGTTTAACCTCATCTATGAAGACCATATTATTTTATTAAATTATACCAGAACCATGTTAATATATATGATATCATACTTTATTCATTTATGACTTTATATTACCCATTTATTAATAATTTCCATGTTAAATTAACATCTCAAGTAATAATCGCTTTCTTTATCAAAAGTTTTTAACTTGTTACTCTTTATTTTATCACTTAGATCATGATTTAAATAATTACATAATATAAAACATTATTTATATATCATATATATTTAGAATATAAATATGTATAAAAGACATATATATGAAATGGGAAACACTATTTATGGAGATGATATTCTATACGTACGCATAAACGTTGTTTCCGTTTTCATATTGTATTGAATGGAACTAAGTGAATAAAATATATTTAAGCACGCAAAGATATATATAAATATATATTTCTCTAATAGAATTATTATTTCATATATTACAAACACATTAGTAATATATATTTTTATAATCGTTGATGAATGGTGAATGTCGAAAAGAATCTCATCGCGTCGTGTAGATGGTAATCCATACGTACGCATGAGCGACAATATCATTTCTTTAATGGTTTATAATTGGATTATATATTAATTTTACAGAGACAATATCATGTTATATTCATTATTTATATACATATTACTAATCATTATAACCATCCAAATAACATAGTTTTGAATAACAAATTACACCATGGCGTGGAGATGGTAAGTCGTACGTACGAACACATGGTGACATTATCATTCATCAGATGGATAGAAAAATTAATATAGTTGTGAAATATTTATAATAACGTCATAGTATATAGAATATTCTGTAGATTGTATTTTAAAATGGAAATAACAATGAAATATTAAGTGAAAAAAATGAACATGAAAGAGGGTGGTGAAAACATTACCTCTTCTTCGGGTTCTTCCTTTTAATATGATCAAAAGGGGTATTTATATTGTCTTTATGATCAAACTAAGGCCCTTAGGTTGAAGTGAAGGGTGTTGAGAAAATATTTGGTAGGGTTTGGCCAAGCCAAAAGGATTTTAAGGTATGAATTTGAGATAATGAGGAGTGCCATTTTATAAGTGGGGTGAGAGGCACCTTTCGAAAAGCTAGAAATATTTTTTATAATAAATTCAAATTCGGTGTCTAATGACTCCAAAGTGGATTATTTAAATTATATGGTGGGGATAGGTCAAACAACACTAATCCAATAGGTTTTAGACATGTTTGGGTCACTATAGTAACTTTATCCTTTTGATTTAACTCTTAGTTAAATAGTTTTAAATTAACCATATCTCTTTTTATTTTTATATTATATAGTCCATAAACTTACTATAAACTTCTAAGAGACCCCAAAGTGGTCAGTTATTAATACACCTACCATTATATAAGTCGTTTGGCCGATCCTTAGATTTTTATGAATTGAATTTCAATTAATAATATAATATTTGTTTTAAAAACTCCTTTGTGTAAATTTTGACACTATTTAATAATTTATGTTTGTTAATGTCTTAACAAATTTATTAATTTCAAAAATATTCATTTAAGCAATCCTAACATGTCATATTAACCAATTAGAATTCTGGATATCTTCAAACCTTACAAATTATATTTATTTTAAAATTTATAATACTAATTATTTGATTCTTTCATTAAAAAGGAAACTACCACATCATTATTCTGTCATAAATAAATTTAATTATTAAATGTCTAAAAATTATAAATAAAATACCATTATGTAGGAAATCGTTTTATCTTTCTGATGAATTATTATAGTCTAAAATATAACATATATAACACTACATAAAAATTGTTTTTCTAATAGATATACGCTAATGTCATTTTTGTATTTACTTTAACTTAATTAATATAAAGTGTCATTATCACTTACAAGGTGATTCAGGGGGTCCCAAAATCTACACAAATGTGCCCATGGTCGGACATGTATCAACTAATAGGTCTAGGACACGTTTTAGAGTAATTTATTATTATTATTATAATATTATTTGTTTACCCTTATTTAACGGATTTACCCTTTAACCATGGCAAATAAAATATTTACCGAAATAATTATTCAAAATGTCTAAAAATAAAATATTCCAATTTAAACAATTTCAAACTCCTGTTTCTAAATATGGGATCCATTTTTCTATATTCAAAACATATAAGTGGATGAAATTAATTTAAAATTAATTCTAGTTGTTAAAACAAAAAGCGTGTTTTTAAGAGATAATAATTCTCAAAAGATCGACACTTGCTTATGTCCCGTTTGAATGTATAATTATATCTAATAACCAACATTGGTTTAAATGGTAACAAATTAATCTAATTATACTTTGAAATCACTGAAATTCATAATTTATCAATATTAATAATTTCGATTAAAAAGATCTTTTTAATTAAAATTTAGTAATTTTGACTATTCATGAAAATGTGAAAGTTATCTGAAAAGTACTAAAAATTAACCCTGAAATAATTAAAATATTACAAATCCAAAAAATGAAGTCCATTTTGAAAGATAAAATGTATAAAATTTCAAAAATTGGGTATTACTTTTCATAACGGCTAGCTTGATTGGTTTTGGTGTGTGTTAGAACTCGAAGTTTCATAAAATACACACTACTACATTATTAAAAGAGAAGTGTACCATGGAAGCTTGGTGTCTTACACATATTATACTTTAAATGTGTTAAATGTAAATAACAAAACATTTATCACAAGAAAATTCCTTCTTATAAATATGACATATAGTATAAATCAATTAAAATCATATAGAGAACATAAAGAAAAT
The DNA here is from genome assembly GCA_963277665.1 of Viscum album. NCBI lineage: Eukaryota > Viridiplantae > Streptophyta > Magnoliopsida > Santalales > Viscaceae > Viscum > Viscum album. The sequence goes on along the minus strand of OY728153.1, from coordinate 1,346,823,640 downwards.
ATAGAATTTGTGAATGAGTGGTGTAATAGGTATTTCAATAAGTTATGAAACATATAAAAATGGAATATTAAATTGAAATTTCAAATGTTAAAAGGAATCTTATGAATTTTAAACCGGACAATAGACTCTTAACCCTGTAATGTCTCATATTTTCCATGAATTATTTTTTAAATATTATAAGGAATTATTTCGAGACTGGGTGCGAAGAAAAAACATCATTCCAAGGCCCATTGAGCCTGGAATAGTGGTTTGAACTTTTATTAAGTTAATTGAATCGACACTTGTGCGCAGTTGTGGCAGCTTCCAAATGGATGTCTGGATTAAAAATAATAAGGAACCATTGCGTCTGTGGTGACAACTTTACCTAAGAATGAGCCTAACCTTGACCGATGCAAGTTGAGGTAAAAAGTTAATTTTCAGATGTGTTAAGTAAAACAAAAAAAATCACAAAATTTATTTTATTTCTTTTAGGAAATATCCGTTGCAGCATAGTGACATGGCAGTTGTTTTAGTCATTAATGTCTTTTGATAATGACTCAAAAATAGCAACGCTGACTCATTAATGCTGCAGCCTGATAGGATGTCGAATATGTTTCTCTTTTTATTAGGATAGACGAATATTGCTTGTTGGCGACGATTGAGAGAAACCTATAGAGAATTCACGAAGCACTAGAGAAAAACACTCAGTGACGAACAACGATCGATCAATGTTTAGATTCGCTTCACCAATGAAGTTGAAGGATCTCGAAGAGGTTGGCAGTGCGGCCCTTTCATCAAAGATCAATCCTTTCATAAATGTAGGGGTTTTTTATTTAATTTTTATTTCCCCCATTTTTTATTTGAATGATGAAAGTGGATTAACCATGAAAAAATTGATCCTCATATTTGTACGTTCATGCGAGAGGGTTTTATTTGGGATGGTTATGGGGAATTAATCCACGTTGATCATTATTGTCAATTTCTGCTCTGTTAAGCATATTAACATGATCAGATCAATGCTGTGACGAACGACAGCAGAGGTTCATTCCCAAAATTTGTTTTATTGGATTTCTTCCATTTTCTTTAACATGATCTTCACGTTTTTCATGGGGCAATGATCAACGGATCATTGCATTTCTGTTTTGTGATGCAATGATACAAAATTGAAGAATCGACACCACAACGACCTTGCAGAGGTGCGACGACGATGTCAGATGACGGGTCAAACCAAATAGGTAAGGGATGTTCTTCAAGCATTCTTCACATAGGAAGATCAACGCTTGTTTTCTGGGCTGATCAGATGTCCAGAAACATAGTATGAAGCTTCATGGTGTCGGGACAAACAAACCCCATAAGTTTCGTGGTGATCAGACAGTTGAATCGATGATTGGGGAAACATGGGAGGCGCGCCAGCGAAGACCATAATTACTAGAAATTTCAAGAATACACGGTGTGTACATCCAAAGAACACGCCATGTAGTACTGGTGGTGAGGGAAAGGGTTTCAAGGGCCAGAGAGGAATCACACGGTGTGTGAACCTGGTCACACGGCGTGTTAGACTTTCCCCAAAGCTCGGCGTGAACTTTGGGATGTACTTGGACATGGGTTGGACTACATGGCTTCAGTTGACACGATGTGTACAATGTGATAGGGGAGACTACATGGATCTCAGCATGTATCCAGGGGGTACACAGACATGAGATAGAGTACATGACCATGTACTCCATCACACGGCCAGGCAGGGCCAGTAACGCGGGTCACCCCATGTATCGATTATACGTGTTATCGTACACGGGTTGATGACTGTGTACGTGAACATGGCCAGCGTACATGGAGCCAAACCCAATCATTCAGACATGGTGTGTACATCGTACTACATGCCGTGTACTCAGTTTTTCTATACGACAATCCTTACGACACAGGAAGTTGTACACGGGCTGTACCCAGGGTCAGACTACATGGTGTGTAACTTTTCTACATGCCGTGTACATTTTGGAAAACAGAATGGTCCTCTTGTTCACAGCATCTTAGAGATATTTTGTTTGGGTTAGTGCCCCTTCTTCTCGTTCCCTTGAAGGTCCGGCATCGTTTCCTTCTACAGGAGTATGATCCCATTAGCATGACTTTCTATAATAGAGTCAGACATCCATATGAGAGTCCCGGATCGAGATCCTCTATCCATTCATGACCCTAGGAAGATTCTGGAATCAATGTGAACAACTCCACCAATCATCAATCCTCTACCTAGCAGTTGAATTTTGGATGAGTCATTGTATCCTCCATGGCCCTACCAGTGATCCTCATCTGTGTATCCTGATCTTTCCCACTCAAGAGTGTTTCTCCCTTAATGAGTGCATCTATCTACCGTAACCTTCTCACTCAGGAGTCTATCTCCCATAATGAGTGTAACTACCTCTCGTGATGCTTCCCAACGAACAGTACTTCTCGAACGGATGTAATCAAAGCTATAAGACTCGTGGAGTGTGTTCTCCCAGGACAAGTGCTTCATGGAATCATTGAACTGAACCCCTAGCTGGGGGTATGCGGTTGTGTGACTATTCCCTAGACTATGGGTCTAGGTTTTGAGTATATCTAATCTTTTATATATATCTTATAGACATATATTGTGCATACATGATATTACCATTACATTGTGTACTGCTTTGTGGTTTTTCAGGATCCTCTATTCAGTATTGTTATACTCACCCCTACACAGGCTTTGACCGCACATGTCATGTCTTTTGTAAACGAGTAGCCTTCTGAATGAGTCCATGGAGGGCTAGGACATGATCGATATATTTGAGTTCCCTACAGTCTGAGGCATTCATACAGCTATGAGTACAAGTCCCAGTACATTTTGGGTTTACATGTTGGACTTTGCATATTTCCGAATATTGTTTGGGTGGGCATGTATTCTTACCCAGTTTACATACAGTACATTACCTTCTGTCGTACTCTGTTGGTTGGGTTTAGTTTTATGCATGCCTCTTTGTTCTTTAGTGTTTTTACGTTTCATTATTTGTGGGCTTGGAGATGTGTGCGTGTGTACAGGTACTTAAGAAATGCCTCCCATGGATAGTAATATGCCTATTCGGTGTTAGTCACCAGCCCCTGGCCTATTAGAGGCGGACCTGGGGAGTCGCGATGTGGGCCACACTGGGTCAGGTCGTGACTGAATTGTATTAGAGGTGGTCGGTTTTACAGTAGGACCAAGAGTCTGTGAGATTGGATTGGGTAAATGGTGTAAAGAGTTTCGAGTCTCGATTTCAGGCCAGAGACTCCAGTGTCGGTGAGGCGGCTGACCTATCCATACACCAAGAAATTGATAACCTGATTTTCGACTTGGTACATGAAAACACTTGTTGAGGGAAAATAAAATAATGGTACATGCATCATATAGAAATGGGTTGTGTTTTCAATGTCTTTTGTGTCAGCTATTCTTATATACTCATTGACCCTGGTACATCTTGTTTCCTTACAGGATGCCTCTGTGATACATACCTGATAGGATTCAGCATCTCGATCAAACGGATGACCCCAGCAGTGACGAGGCTTTGATATAGGGACTAGTTCCCCAGGAATATCCACCAGGTGGTGAAACAGTTATGTCGCCACCAGTGGAGATGCCTGTGGTACCGAGTGACGAGGAGCACATGATGAGCATGCTCCATGGGTTCCAGAGATAGAGGCCCCTTAGGTTCCAAGGTGATCCCAACCCTCAGGCGGTTGTGGACTAGATTGAGGCAGTTACTAGAGTTTTCCATCTATTGAGGACACCAACAGAGTAGATGGTGATCCTAGGAGCGAGCCTTCTTCATGGTTCAGCGGGACGATTGTGGATTCTGACTACACAAACTCATGATGAGGAGACTTTTTCATTGATGGAGTTTGAGTGACTATTCAGGGAGGAGTTCTTTCTGGTTACGTTGAGAGCTATGTGCATCCAGGAGCATCTTCAACTCTAGGAGGGATGTATGATAGTATATAACTATTCATCAAGGTTAACCAACCTTGCTCGGTACTCGATGGATATGGTTAGGGATCAGTACATCAGGGCTCAGACCATCGAGCGAGGTCTATGATCAGAAATCTGAGCTATTTACATGCCTCTATGATTTTTGACTTTTTCTGGAGTGCTTGAGTTGGCCTTGGTGATCAATAGCTTCATGGAAATGCAGAGATAGCTTACAACAGTCAACAGCAGGCATACAGGTGCGGAGACCATGGCAGCAGGGAGCCAATGTCAGGCACATGGATCTTGATGTTGGAGGAATCATAGGAAGACCCATGACAGAGGATCGACAGTCCAAAAATTTCAGGCTGGATCCATTCATCCTAGGGAGAAGCGATGCTACACATGCGATGGTTGGGGACATCTCGCTTGATATTTCCCGACCCGCCGAGCTGCTAATAGGGAAGCAGTGGATGGAAAATTGAGGTAGAGGCAGAGATTGGAGAAGACGGGACCACTAGGCGACAGATGTGGTAGAGGAGTAGGGAGAGCTATGGGTGGTGGTAGACGCTTCGCCTTACTTCAACCACCACCCCCAGGAAGTCAACAACAGGCTCCAGGAGCTTGGGGGACAGGGATGGGGACAACTGCATGTGGTCGAGGCATACTACCCAAGGGCTCTAGGGATGATTTGAGGTATGTTCTCTGTCTTATCTGCCGTAGCTTCAGTACTTATAGACACAGGTTCCTGTCATTCCTTCATATTCATGTTACTTGTACGAAACCTCGAGATTCTGGTAGAACTGTTGACTCAATTATTACGCTTGGAGACACCTATGGGAGAAGTCTCGACGATCACACACCTTTACAAACATTGTGATATTACCCTTGGAGGCAGGATTATTGTTTGCATACTCTTGTTGGTAGTGTCAAGGCCTTACGATGTCATTATTGGTATAGATTGGTTATTTTCTGTCCATGTCTAGATTGACTGTTTTAGGCGAAAAGTGTTGTGTTTCCTCCATGATGGAACACTGTTATCCTTTGTCAGAGGAAGGGAAACCCATGAATCACATGATGGGCTTATTCATAGTAGGGTGCAGCCAATCGCTCATGTGTTGGCTAGCCTTGCCCTTAGAGCAGTTGATGTTGTGAGCTCCCAGTTCCCAGCAGTGGTGGCAGAGTATGAGGATGTCTATCCTAAATATGTTCCAGGATTACCTCCCCATCGGTAAATCAACATTTGCATCAACTTACACCATGTGACGGCACTGATTTCCTCATCAGCATATCGGATGGCTCCCACAGAGCTTCATGAGCAGAGGGTTCAGTTGGATGATTTGCATAGAAAGGGTGTCATGAGACCCAGCGTTTCACCCTAGGCGACCCAGACTTGTTTTCCAAAAAGGAAAACATGAGTATGAGGCTTTTCGTGGCTTAACGACACCTGAAACATGTGAAAATGAAGAAAAAGTATCCACTTCCATGTATTGATGACCTCTTCGATCAGCAAAGAGGGGAACAATGGTTCTCGAAGGTTGATATTTGATCAGGATACCACCAACTACGAGTGCGGGATGAGGATATACAGAAGACAGATTTCAGATCCTGCTACGGTCACTATGAGTACTTGGGGATGGCTTTCAGCATGACGAACTCCCTCATAGTGTTCATGGGACTGAGGAACTAGATCTTCTAGCCGTACATGGATAGATAGATAATGGTCTTCATCGATGACATCCTTGTGTACTCAGTGTTAGAGGAAGACCACGTGAGACACCTGCAGATGGTTCTAGATGTTTTTCAAGAACACCAGCTTTATGGGAAGCTCTCAAAGTGCCAGTTCTGGATTCATGAGCTCCACTTTCTGGGACATGTCATCTCATCAAATGGTGTATCTCTAGACCCAGCCACGGTGGATGCTGTGTTAGCATGGGAGCCACCTCAGAGCGGGACGGAAGTGTAGATATTTCTTGTGATGGCAAGATACTTCTAGAGATTCATTCCAGGTTTATCCTGGTTATCATCGCCGATGAAAGCCTTAAACAAGAAAGGGAATTCCTTCATGTAGTTAGAGAAGTGCCAACAGGCCTTCGAGAAGTTGAGATGGAGTTTGGCTAGCACCCCAGTCTTGAGATTTCAAGAGGAGGGTGTCGAGTACATAGTTTTCTACGACACATTAGGGACTTTGCTTGGCTGTGTCCTGATACAGAGGCAGGATTTGATTGATTATGGTTCGTGCCATCTTAGGAAACATGATAAGAACTATGCGACCCATGATCCCGAGTTGGATGCATTAGTCTTCGCATTGAAGATGTGGCAACACTACCACATGGGAGAGAGGTTTATCATCTACTTTGACCACAAGAACATCAGGTACATCTTTTTCCAGAAAGATCTAAATCTGAGAGAGAGGCGTTGGCTAGAGTTCCTCCAATACTATGATTTTGAGATCATCTATACTCTTAGGAAGGGGAACAAGGTGGAAGATTCCCTGAGTAGAAGATCAAGATCACAGTTGTTGAGAAATGTGACAAAGAAGTTAGGCACATGGTAGTTGTCATTCGTGGACAGGGAAGGTACATCCTACATATAGTCGATGTTTGTAGCCCCTCCAATCTGACAGCAGGTTTCAGAGGCGAAACGAAGAGATATCGACTGTGTGGATTTAGGTGCTTAGTTATCCTCAAGACATGCTCCTGATGGATATTCACATGATAGGGAGCACGTACTTCTTTTCAGAGGACGCACTGTTGTACTGGTGGAGTTTTACTAGGAAGTCCAAATGGAGTTTCATACATCCCCTTTGGTGGTACATCCTAGAGTGACAATGATGTATCAGGACCTCTGATGACAGTTCTGGAGCTCATTCAATAAGAAGGAAGTAGCGTATTTGATTTCTCGATGCCTTACATACCACCAGGTGAATACCGAGCACCAGGTTCTTGTAGGATTATCTCACCCCTGGATGTTCCAGATTTTAAGTGGGATGGAATATTGATGGCCTTCATGACATGATTACCACAGACATCCAAGGGTCATGATTCCTTCTGGGTGACCAAGGACCGACTCACCAAGTCTGCCCACTTCCTAGATATCATGGAGAAGAGTACTGTAGAGATATTGTGACACCTCTACGTGTACGAGATAGTTCGGCTTCATGGAGTCCCCTCAACAATAGTCTCAGATCGAGATTCCCATTTCACATCCTGGTTGTGGAAGGGATTGCATGAGGCTTTTGAGACTCAGCTACGCTTGAGCACGACGTTTCATCCCAAGACTAGTGGTCAGATAGAGAGGACCATTCAGGTTCTAGAGGATATGTTTTGAGCCTATGTCATGGACTATGGTCATATTTAGGGGGACCACCTATCACTAATGGAGTTTCCATACAATAATAGATACCACTCCCCCAGTGGTATGGAACCGTTCGAGGCCTTGTATGGGAGACCGTTCCGGTCACCGCTTTGCTAGACCGACCCTAGAGAGTCAGCACTCATGGGTCCAGAGTTGGTGCGAGCTACCACCGAGAAGGTTTAGATAATACGAGAATGGATGAAGACTGAACAGATCCATCAATAGTCTTATGATGACAGATGATGGAGACCTCTGGAGTTTGAAGAGGGAGACCATGTCTTTCTTCGGGTCTAACCTCAACGAGGGTTACACAGATTTGGCCGAGGAGGAAAGATGTCTCCAGGGTTAATCGGACCTTTCCAAATACTGTGAAGAGTTAGTGAGGTGGAATACCACATAGTTCTACTAACACAGTTGAATCGGGTACCTGATGTCTTCCACGTGTCGCAGCTGAGGAGGTACCTTCATGACCCATCACATGTCATAAACTGGGGAGAGTTGGACATCGAGGATGGAGTGACTTTTGTTGAGTACCCTGTGGAGATCGAGGATTAGCAGGAGAGGATCCATCATGGGAGATCAATTCCCTTGGTGTGCGTCCAAAGGCAGCATGAGAATCTTCAGGAGAGCACGTCGGAGAGGGAGGCCCATATTCGTTCCCAGTATCCACATCTTTTTGAGTATCCTTTTTTTCGGATTTTCGAGGATGTAAAGCCCCAAGTTGGGGTTAATGTAATGTCTCAGACTTTCCATGTATTATTTTTTAAATATTATATTGAATTATTTAGAGACCGAGTACAAAGACGAAACATCAATCTGAGGCCCAGTGAGCCCAGAATGGTGGTTTAAACTTTTTATATGTTAGGTGAGTCCACAGTTGTGTGTGGTTGTGGTTGTTTCCAAATGGATTCTTAGATTAAAAATATGAGGGCACCATTTCATCCGGGATGAAGAATTTACTTAATAATGAACCAAACCTCGACCGGTGCGGGTGGAGGGAAAAAGTTAATTTTCAGAACTTTTAAGTAAAATAAAATAAAATTAATTCACAAAGATTATTTTATTTAATTTTGGAAATATTTTCTGCAGCGCAGCGATGAGGAAAATGTTTAAATCCTTAATTTCATCTCATAATGACACAAAAACAGAAGTGATGACTCATTAATGCCGCAAAATGATGGGCTTTCTAATATGTTTCCCTTTTTATTAGGATAGTCAAATATTGCTCGTTGGCGACGATTGAGAGAAACATCTAGAGAATCCGTGGTGCGTCAAAGAAAAACTATCAACGATGAACAAAGGCAGATCAAAGTTTAGATTCAATGTGCCAATGAAGTTGATGGATATCGAAGACTATGTCAACATGACCTTTTCTTCAATGACCGGACATTTCATAATGTTATGGGTTTGTTATTAAATTTTTCTTTTCCACGTTTTCGATTTGAACAAAGAACACGGATCAAACACGAACAAGTTGATCTACAGATTTGTACATTCTTATGGGAGGGTTTTATTTTTTATGGTAATGGGGAATTAATCCATGTTGATCATTGTTTTCAATTTCTAATCTGTTAAGCCTATTAACAGGAGAAAATCATGCTGTGATGAATGACGGTGGAGGTTCGTTCCTCAAATTTATTTTATAGGATTTCTTCCCTTTTACTTCACATGTTCTTTGCATTCTTTGCGGGGAGATGAACAAAATATAATTGCACATCTGTTTTGTTATTCAATGAACCCAAATTGAAGAATTAAAACCACAGTGACCTTGCAATGGTGCGATGACGATGGAGGAAGATGGATAAGACTAAATCAGTAAGGGTCATTCTTCGAGCGTTCTTCATGGGGGAAGATCAAAGCATGTTTTCGGGGCTGATCGGAGGTCTAGAAACACCGGAAGAAGCTTCGTGGCATTGGGCTGACCAAACCTTTGGAGTTTCGTGGTGATCAGATAGCCAGATCGATGATCGGGGCAGCACAGGATGCGCACCGACGAAGAGCGTCGTTTTTTGAAATTTTCATAAAACACGACGTGTACATCCTAGTAACACGCCATGTAGTACTGGTGGCAGAGGCTAGGGTTTCAGTGGCTGGATAGGAATCACACGGCGTGCAACCCTGGTCACACAACATGTTAGACATTGCCCAAAGCTCAGCTTGTACTTTGGGAAGTACACGAACACAAGTTGGACTACACAACTTCAGACGACACGGCGTGTACAACGTAACAGAGGCAACTACACATAACTCGGTGTGTATTCAGGGGGTACATAGACACGGGATGGAGTACACTACCGTGTACTCCATCACATGGCCAGGCAAGGCCAGTAACATAGGTCACCCCTTGTACCGATTACATAGGTTAGTGTACACGAGTTGATGACTGTGTACGGGCACATGACCAGTGTACACAAAGCTAACCCCAGTCACTCGGACATGGAATGTAGATCGTAATACATGTCATGTACTTAGGTTTTCTAAACAACCATCATTACGTCATAGGCCATTGTACACGGGCAGTACCCGAGGTCAGAGTACACGGGAGGGAACTTTTCTACATGCCAAGTACTTCTTGGAAAATGGCATGGTCCACTTTTTCACCACATCATGGACATCTTTCATTTGGTTTAGTGCCCCTTATTTTCGTTCCCCTGAAGGTCAGACACCATTTCACTCTATAAAAGTATGATCCCTTCAGCATGACTTTTTGTGATAGATTCAGACATCTATCCAAGAGGTCCAGAATGAGATCCTCTATCCATTCTTGACTCTAGGTAGAGCCTGACATCGACATGACCAACTCCACTAGGCATCGATACTAAACATATCAGGTGAATTTAGGATGAGTCACGATATCCACCATGTCCCTGGCATTGATCATCAACTGTGTATCATGATCTTTCCCACTCAAGAGTGTGTCTCTCATAATGAGTGAATATATCTATCGTAACCTTCTCACTCATGAGTGTGTCTCCTATAATGAGTGTAACTACCTCTTGTTACGCTTCCCGACAAACAGTACTTCTCAGACTGACGTCATGCGAGCAATAAGACACATGGAGAGTGTTCTCCCAGAATGAGTGCTTTATAGAATCTTCGAACTGAACCCTTAGCAGGGGTATGGGGTTGTGTGACTTGTCTCTAGATTACAGGTCTGGGTTTTGAGTATATCTAGTTTGTGTTATATGTTATGTAGACATATATTGTTCATACCTATCTATACCATTAATTTGTGTACTGCTTTGTGGTTTTTTGGGGTCCTCTACTGAGTATTGTTATACTCCCCCCTACACGGGCTTGGCCCACATGTGTTGTGTCTTATGCAGACGAGAAACCTTTTAACGAATTCCAGGGCGGACCAGGACATGACTGGTCTTTTATAGTTCCCTACAGGTCAAGGCATTCCTATGGTTATGAGCAATAGTTCTAGTACCTTTTGTGTTTACAGGTTGGACTTTGTAGTTTTCTGACTTTTTTTGGTAGGCTTGTATTTTGGACTAGTTTACTTTCAGTACATTTCCTTCCATCGTACACTGTTGGTTGGGTTTAGTTGTATGCATTTATTTCATTCCTTATTGTTTTGACATTTCATCATTTGTGGGGTTGGAGATGTGTTCATGTGTATAGGTACATAAGAAATGACTCTCATGATTAGTAATATGCCTACTCGATGTTAGCCACCAGCCCCTGGCCTATTGGAGGCGGGCTTGGGGAGTCACGCTGCGGGCCCAACTAGGACGGGTCATGACAAACCTCACCAATGAATCTATAAATTAAATTTAATCATATTATAACTGGTAATATGATATAAATATATCATTGTGTAAGAAAATTTGTTAATTAAAATTATTAATTAAGTGTTTTTATTTTAGAAATTCTTCAATTATTAATTACAAATTTTAAGTTAATATAATTAATTAAAAGAAAAAAAATTTAAATATTTCTTTTATAATTTAATAATTTGTTGTCTAATTATTATATGTCAATTATATGTGAGCTTACATAGTTTTTTAGTGTGTTATAAAATCAGTTCTAATTTTAAAAATAATATTTCCGAATTAAAATATGATTTTAGTTAAGAATAAAATTTCATTTAAATAGAAAATTATTTTGAAAATATGGATATAATTTATTATTGTACATTTAAAATAATTCATAGGTATAATTTTTCATATTTTTTGGATATACTTCAATTTTTTATGAATACTAATATTCAGTAATTTACTCCCTATATATATATTAGAACCTAAATACACTATTCTATGAATCATTTATGATGTAAGAATCATAATATCAATATATGCATCTTTATTTAATGTTTTTTTTGATAACTCTCAAACTATTGATTTTTTTGTCCCAAAATAACAAACTAATGAATAAAATAATGATAAAACACTACTATGCACCACAATAAATACAACCTCTAACCACCTCTTTTCTTCAAACATTAAATGATTTATGCCTTACCAAATTCATACCAATACTCTTCAAAATATCATACACCCACATGAATTATCTATTAGTCTCATCAAAAGACAAAAACTGTTTCCCTAGGGAGGTGCTCAAGGAGAAGGTTTTTAGAGGTAAAATCATCATTCTATTCATTTAATTTCATTTCACATTCTTTTAATTTAGATTTATCTTTTACCCTCCAATAATCCAATGTTTATCATAACTACAATACATTATATTTAGTGGTTAATTATTACTCTAATGGAATAATCCATCATAAACCCCTTATACACTAACTATTATTCTTAAAATGAAAGCAGTGTCCATGAGGGGTAGAAATATCACCTTTAAGGAAAACATGTTTTTATTTTCTCTTACTGACCATAAGGATTATCATGAAACCATTTTAATGGGTAAAAAAATTATAAATATTATTTTATAACAACTATTATTTTCTGGAAATGACATATTTACATAATTATAAATGATTAAATAAAACTAGTTTTTTGTGTTATGAAATATTCGTAATATTCTGAATGATTATCACTAAGGACTTATTTAATAAATTATCCCCATATCATATATTATAATGAAATATATAACAATTTAAACTTATTTATGATCATTAATAACCACTAATATCAATTATGGTAAATAATTCCAAATTTATATTAATTTCCACTCTTATACACAAGCATACCAATCAAGAAAATGAATATAATGAACAATATTTCATAATGAAATTAATCTTTATAACTCATAGAAATTAAATTAAATTTAATTATTAAAACTATATTGAAAAAAATTCATGTATAAAGGGTTCGGTAATTTTTAATTAATGAAATAAATTTTATAATCTAGGTTATTAATGTGAAGAAAGCATTCACACATAGGGCAAGGGAAATCCTGAACCCAACTATCTTTCATTGGGGGTTCCCTTTTTCACTATATTTTCGATAGGGATGTTCTTTTATATTTTAGTTAATATTAAATTCATTTTTCATCCATATTATTTTTTGGTATATAAATGACTCCAATATATTTTTATAAAAAAAAGAAAAGTTTTTTTTTTCAAAAAAACTTATCTTTAAAAAAAAATTTAATTCTCGTGATATTGTTTCTTCTTCAATAAGTATTAATGATTCATATACCAAGTATGTTATTTTATCCATAATTTTAGATCCCAATGTTTTAGTCATGAATTTAGCCTATGTGATATTAAACCCTTTCCCTTCCATGGGATATTTTATATCCAAGATTGATATACATTCTATATGATATACATGATAATGTATATGTTTTGAAGTGGTTGGTGTACATTGAATAATATAGAATATGTAAATGTTTTGATGTGATGGGTATAATCCAAATTGTATAACACTCCAATGCAATTGGTTATGTGATGTATCTAATGTGAAAATGTGAATATGGTTGAACATGATCCGGGATATCTTCACAACCATGTGTGGTATTTGAACACTAAGACATGTTTTTTATTTTTTTTCATTTCCCCAATCCATGACTTTATATATTATTTTCACTCATGATTAGGTTGATGATACCATGATTATGTTATAATGATAATGAACATTTTCACCCATTATATATTGTTTCATGTGATTATCTATACTCTTAATGGGAATTTATCTCCCCAAATATTTATGTTTATCCTCAGGTGAATAATTGTTATAAAAATATAACAATGTCCAATAATAATCTAGATAAAAATAAATTAAATAATGTTTTTGTTTTATAATATAACAGTTATGTATTATCCAAATTTTCTAAAGACAATAAACTTTTTGATCTTGGATTTGTAACTCTATCATGTTGTTTATCTTTAAAATGAAATAATAATAATTTAAGAAAATGATGGGTTGCAATAGTTTATATCAGCGAACATTTGTGTTAATTTGGGAATTATGACTAGAATACCTTATTGAAAACTACTAGTATGAGACAAATTATTTGTTAACACCCATAAATATTCATTTTTGAAAATGATAAATATATGGATCACACATGTTATTCCTTTATTATTAATTACATAAAGGAAAAAATTATTTATTCCTTACATGTTGAATTATTTATTGTTATACTCTTTTATATTTTACAATATGGTGGGAAGCAAGTTAAACGAGGGAAAATCCTCATTCGAAGGGCAATGTAGTGATTTTTCGAATGATAAACCTAATGACTTGAGATGTGGTGTTCAAAATTTGATGGAGATGGTAAAAAAATCTCTCTATATGAATAATAACATTAATAATGTGGAAGATAATCCATATACTAAGAGGGAGAAACTGGATATTGATTTTTTTATACATAAATGACTACAGAACTTTAGTAGATCTTCAAATACACTGATCTCAGAACAACATGACTAGTTAAGGGAGAATATATTTTCCATTCATCTCTATTTTGAGATAGATAAGTTGATTCGATAGGTTTATAGTTTAAATTGATATGTTTACCAATGTTGGGTGTTGATTCAAAACACCAATCCAAAGGACGATATTGAAGATATGAAGAGGGAAGATATTAATATAATGTTTCTTAACAAGTATTTCCCTCAAAATATTAGTACAGAGAAGGAGAGAGAGTTCATAGAAATGAAGAACAATAATGGTTAATCTGTTATGGCCTTCAAATAAAATTGTACAAAGCATTCAAGGAATGCTTTAGTATTTTTTATAAAAAATGGAAAAATTAATATATTCAATAGTGTAATAAAACCACACCTTCTAAAGAGTATAGAAATTCATGTCTTTGGTAGTTATGAAGAAGTTGTTTGATGATCCCCAAAAATAGATATGGAGTCTAGGGAATAGTCCCATGAATATGTTTATATGAAATGAAAGATATAGTTTCAATATAACTCATATAATTAGAATGGAGGAATGAAATATCAACCACCGACCTAAGAAAACTGTGTTAAGAAGCATCATGGAAGTTTACTCAAATGTAATGTGAAATACTATAACATTGACATAGAGAGACATAAAGAATATGAATGTCGAAAAGACATGAGGAAGCTAGAAAATGTGGTGGAGGAAATTAGAAAACCAACAATTGTTCAATGCTTCAATTGTAGGGATAAATGGAATTATGAATTCCAGTGCACAAAACCTGAAGTCCTCGAGGGAAATCAACATCATTTTCTATAAAAAAAAGCAACAATGAAAGTATTCTACTATCACTACTACTGAGGTGGACCCAAAAATGATGTGGTGATAGGTATGATGGTTATTACTTTAATAATAGGGATTTAAATATATTTTTATGGTTCAACACATTCCTTTAAATATAGGAAGTTTAGTAGAATTATTCAAACAACACATAAAAATATACAGGATGAGATATCCATGAGAATAGAAAATGGGAAAATCAATGAATACAATGTATGTAACTCTTCTTTGGTTAATGAATATGAACTAAACCTACCAGAAAATATGGTCTTACATACATTGGTATACATTGATGATATTTTTGGCATGGATTTTCTGTCTTTATAAAAATCCAACATCTACTGTTGGGAAATGGATATCGCTCTTCACAACCTGAAGCATCCTTCAATTCTATACAAGTGTAAGGAGGGGGATGAATCTTCTATGGATCTATCCCATCTTGTGTGAAAATTATTTCATTATGAACAAGCATGTTTGGATAAAATTATTAAGATATAGGAGAGAATAATGATCGAATACGTGCCCATTATGTGGTGCTACTGATATTTTTCCTGCAAGACGTTAATGGATTTTTAAATAACCGAGAGGTGGAGTTCTATATTTATCCTATTCGCACATCTATTTTTATATCAGCGGAACTATATAGGGTGGAAAATGAAAAAATGAATATGAAATAAAAAATAAATATAGATAAGGGTTTTATATGCCCAAGTTCTTCACCATGTGGTGAAACTGTACTTTTCATCAAGAAGAAGGATGACTATATACACCTATTCATTGATTATGATCATCTCAATGAAATAAAAATAAAGAAAAAGTATCCCCTTCCATGTATAGATTACTTTTTTGATCAACAAAATGGTTCCAAGTATTTCATTAAGGTGGAACATTGATCATGATATCACCAATTAATACTAAGGAAGGAATATATTCCCATGACCCCCATTAGAATAAGGTATGGAAACTATGAGTTCACACTGATTCCCTTTAGAATAACTAATTTACAATAAATATTCATTAATTTAATGAATATTATTTTTAAATATTACAAAGACACATTTGTTGTAGTCTTTATTTATGATACTCTAATATATTCCAAAATAAAGGAGGAACATGAGGAGTATTTGAATATTGTTCTAATGTATTTATGAAAGGGGAAACATTATGAAATGTAAAGTAAATTTGAGTTCTAGAGGGAGAAGTATCATTCATGGGGTATGATATCACAGAAAAATGAATATCTTGGAACCTACCAAGAAAAATGAAACTGAGTAGTGTCTCATATCAGCGTCTATCATAGAGATTCATAGTTTCATTGCTATAGAAAGGTATTATTACTGATTCTTGATGAAATAATAAATTTTATAAATCAACTATCCATGATAACTCAGTAAGGTGAAAAGTTATTATCTACCATTGAATATGATTATTACTTCAAAGAGATAAGGGGATTCTTATCATTTCTTCTATACTCACAATTTGAACATGTGGTGAACAATTTTTAGTATAAAATGATACATAAAAAAAGGAATTAGGTTGTGTACAGAAGAAAAATAATAATATGATAGCATACTCCATAATTTAGTAGAAAATACATCAGAAACACTATTCCATGCATTATCTTGGGTTGGCAGGAATGATCATTGCATTGAAAATATGGTGAAATTATCTCTATTTGGAGAAGTTTGTAATATATATTAATCATAAGAGTCTAAAAATTTTATTCACATATATGGAGGTTAATTTTCACCAACTAAAATGGTAATATATCATTAATGGATATGTTTTTTGGGTTGACTACCATCCTAGTAAGGTAGATAATGTGGTAGATGGTCTATGTATAATGGATCCTGCTATATTCTTAATGATCATAATTGATGAGGATCCAAGAATATAGTATTTTCAAAGGTTTTACATACAAATTATTATGTAATTAATATCACCAATACTTTCTAAAATTATTTCCCAACCAACCGTCACAGAGAAAATAAATGATGGTAAAAGAAATGATGTTGAAATTCTTAAGAAGGTGGAATCTATGAGAAAATGTAAATACTCAGAGTTAAAAATTGATATGGAATGAGTTGTAGGATTTGGGTCCTGACCATGTGTACCCTTCTAATCTAAATATAGGAAAGGATCTTCTGAATGACGCACATAGCTCCATCTTCTCTACTCACCAAAAGAGTATAAATATGTATAGAGATCTCTGAGATAACTATTGGTTAGAAAATATGAATAATAAAATTATTTAATACGCATCAATGTTTCTGGTAAATGAGAAAGTGAAGTAATAAAGACAAAATTCTAGTGGGATAATAAAACCATTACCCATACCAACATGGAAATAGAAAAAAAAATCACAATGGACTATGTCATCGGAATTCCCAATACAACTAGAGGAATCAAGGTTATATGGGTACTTATGGATCATATTACAATGGTATATCACTTTATCACTATTCAATAGAACTTCTCACTGGATCAACATGAACAGATATACATTAGAAAAGTGGTATATATTCATGGATTATAATTGTCGAGTGAATCTGGTCACGATCCATGATTCACCTATATATTCTAGAAAAGTCTCCAACCTACTCTAAAAACTAAACTGATCAACAATAAATCTTATCATCCTAAAACAAAATGAAAAACTGAATGAACTATTCAGTCACTGGATGAAATTTTTATGGAATGTTTTATAGACTACAAGTAAGGATAAGACTATTATATTCCTCCAGCTGATTTCTCTTAACAAAACATTATTCACACAATCATCAAAATGGTTTCATATTATTTTCTTTATGGGAAAGGAAGAACACTAGAATTTTTGGATGAATTCAATTAACATAAACTACCATGACATGAAATGGTTAAAGAAATAGTGGAAAAGCTGAAAACTATTCATCATCACAATAATGTAGCCAAAATGTAACAAAATAGCCATATTGAAAATAATTTATGATACCTTGAGATTAAGGATGAAGACAAGGAATTACATTACATATATCTATAGAATAGGATCATGATATTAGAGAAGAACTAAAAACATAGTCCCAAGTACATCAGCCCCATCGAGATTCTTGATCACGTCAGAGATATGCCTAATTGACTGACAGTTTCATCGAACATGTCTCAAGTTAATGATATATTTTATGTATCCCTCTTGAGTAAGTACATGTCATATATCTCACATGTAATGAATCTAGTGGTGGTACAATTGGAAAATTATCTCTCATAAAAAGAGAATCTAGTGATGATATTGGACCATAGAGGTAATGTTATATAAAAAAATACTACTCACCCAGTCGAAGTACTATTGAGGATCCACAAGTATTAATAGGTAACATGAGAACCTGAGGAAGTGATTATGTAGTATTACCTTAACATTTTTTCCACCATAGAATGTAAAAATAATTTCCAAAGATAAAATTTTATAAGGGGGGATGAATGTAACAACCAAAATTTTTATCAATGGATATTTGGAAATACTAGATACATTCTTATGTTTTAAATTACATTATAAAATGAAACACTACAACAACATAGTATCTATAGGCCACACTTGTATCCCTTATACTATCCTTGCTGGTCATTCATAATATATTTCTTTACATCCTAAGAGAAATAAAACATATAAAGGCGTGAGATCAGAGGAAGAATAAGGATAAAAATATAGCAAGAACATTCATAAATAAGAACAAACATTTAAGGAAATTTATAAGACATAAACAAAAGAATTTTAAAATAGAACATCTTCATAATATGGAAAATATAAAGTCTAATAAATCTATTTAATTATTCACATGTATATTTTTTTATTCGAATAATCACATGCAATATCAATGGCCATTTTCATAACGATGGAATGAAAAATGCCAGACTTCGTAACCATATAGTCAAGGAATTGTGCCAAGAATAATAATAATATTTTTTCAAGGCCTTATTCCAAGACACTATTTTTTCTCATGAGACCTACTGAGGCGTCGAGGAGGTATAACAGGCTCCACCCTTCACTTACAAAGTCCAATGCATTCCTTATATGAAATGGTTTAAACATAACATAAACATTCGTATCAAAACTAGCATATGTTATGTCAATACATTATCCCTAAATCATGAATGGTGTAAAAAAACACATCCATAGTCAAACATATAAAAATATATTCAATAAAATATGGAAGTTTTGTATCATAATTAATCATGTTCAAATAATCTTAAAATCCATCAAATGAATTTGACATATATGAAATCAAATAACTTTTTATAGAAATATATATTTCTATTTTGAAATCATTTAAAAATTAAATAAGTAAAAAAGAAAATATTTAATTATAAAATATTATTATATTTATGTAAGGGAATCATTGATAATGTTATAACAGCTAAAAATTGTTGCACCCTCTGTATAAGCTAAAAAAATTCTTACCTTAATTTTGTAAAAAATGTCATAATGTACCTTATTTGGGAAACAATGGAAAGATTTATTTCAAACCATTTTATAAAAATTCAATCAAGGGTATAAATGACTTTAACCTATAGTCATGTAAAAAATAAAAATGTTTTGGAATACCATTTTAAGAAACATAGATGTGGATGATAAAGAGGTCCCAATAGATTCTTATATAAAAATAACATTGGAAAATAAAGAGATTGTGAAATTAACTCCCACCTTATACTATTCCTTGGTCGAGGATAGGTTAAACTCCTATATAATGGTGAAATAATTGTTATTAAATTATTCAATAACCATATACAATAATATCATATCATATATTATCTTCTAATATTTCTTTTTTAATGATATTTTAGTAGTACCATCATTTCGATTGTTAAATGATTCGTTTTCCTTTATATTCTCTATTATGTAAGTAATGTTTTTAATGGATAGGATGTATCTTATTCATATTAAAAATAATATTGTGTATTCAAACATAATTTTTTAATCATTAAATGAAAATTACTCAAGAATGGATATGATGGGGATTGAATCTCATCACATTCGTGATGATGGTAATCTATACGTATGCACGAGCAACAATATCATTATATTGATTTTAAAATCGTATATAATTGGATGGTATATCACATATAAAGAATAATTATCATTTTATATTTGTTATCTACATAATTTAATCTCAGTATTATACCCATCAAAATGATTAAGTGTTTGAATAACAAACTAAACCACGATGTGGAGACGGTAATAAGTAAATACACATGTATGGTGACATTTTCATTTATAGGATGAATATAATAATGAATATGGTAGTAAAATTTTTATAATAACATAAAAGTTTATATATGATAACGGAGGTACTATTTTATAATGGAAATAAAATGAAATAGGAAGTGGTAGAAGAAATTAACTTGAAAAAAGTGATGAAATAATTACATCTTCTTCCAGTTATTCCTTTTGATTTGATCAAAAGGGATCCATATGTTGGATTTATATCTAATGGAATGCATCTAGGGTGAAGAGAGTAATGTTTATAGAATATTTGGGCAGGGGTTTGAGGATCCAAATGGCTCTGAAGGTGTGAATTTGAGAGAAGAGGGAGTGCCCATTTATAAGAGAGGTGAGGGTCACTTTTGGAAAAGATAGAAATATTATTTAATATTAAAATAATATTAAGTTTACAATGGCTCAAAATGAATAATTTAAAGTCTAAAGTGGGTATGGGTTGACAAAATCTCAACCAATATGTTTTAGACATGTTTAGGCCGTCATATTAACCATATCTTTTTGATTTAACTCTTAGTTAAATTGTTTGCAATTTACCATGTCTCTTTGTATTTATATCTTATATGGTTAATAAACTGACTATACACTTCCAAGAGAACCACAAGTGGTTACTTGATGACATATATAATATTATTTAATCCCTTTGGCCAATCCTTATAATTTTAGGAACAAAATATCAATTAATAATATAATATATTTTTAAAAACACTTTTTTTGTTAATTTTGACACTATTTGGAATTTTGTTTTTCATAAATTCATAGAAACATTATTAGTTCTAAAAATATTATTTTATAAACCCTAAAATTTTATGTTATCCTATAAAAATATTTTAATTCATTAAAAATATCAATTTATATTTATTTGGATATTTATAAAATCAATTATTTTAATCATTCATTAATAAGGAAATAACTACATCCTCATTGTGTCATAAATAAATATAACTATTTGATGCCTAAAAATTATAATTTAAATACAATTAGGTAGGAAATAGTTTTAGCTACCTAATGGATATTTATAGTCTAATTTATATTATTTATATTCCTATATTAAAAATGGTTTAGTTATTAAACATTTAATTTAACACTTGTAACTCTTTATTAAATACAAAAATGATAAATGTTTTAATCTAATACAAGTGGACCCAAAGTATCATATTTTACTCCTATGATTGTTGTTTGTAAAATTACACTTATACAATAGAATTAGGACATGTGTTAGGTTAATAATAATATCATATTTACCCTTAATTACCCTATTTACTTTAAACCCTGGTAAATAAAAGAAAAATGTTACTATTCAAAAAAAATATTTTCATATTTTTTATCCAAATTTTAATTATTTATATCAACCTTGTTTCTTGGATTTTTAAAACTCCACTCATAGAAGTGGTAAAATTATGTTTCATGCGAATTTGAAAATGCTCCAAGGAGATGTGTAAAAGTCGGTAAAAAGTTTAACAAAATTTTATATGTTTAATATTATTACAAAATTAATCCAATGAATTACTTTGATCATATATAGATATTTTATATATATTTTGACAGAAAATAAATTTAAATAAAAAATTAAATATTTTATAAAAATTTCTATTTTAAACAATAACACATTGTTTTTCACTATTCAACAAAAATTGTAAGTTTTTATAAAAACACCAAAAGTTCACCTTAAGCTAATTTTGATATTATGAATCCAAAAAAGAATTCCATTTTGAATGATAAAATTTATAAAATTTCAAAAAGTGGGTATTACTATTCATAACGTCTAGTTTGATTGGTTGTGGTGTGTTCGAACTCAGTGTTGCGTACAAACAAGATAGAGTATTATTCAAAGGGAAACGTACCATGGATGCATGAGATGTTACATTCTACCCTACTTAAAATAAATTTATCCTCGAAATTTATAGAATATTACTTCAAAAAAAGATTCAAGCGGTTCTTTATCAGAAGTTCCTTGGGATGCCATGTTTCCTCTTCCATCTTATGGTTTCTCCAAATAATATATACCAGAATAGTCATCTAGTTTCTCAGAACTTGTTCTATGGTATGAATAATTCAGATAGGCTCTTCACAAAAAGACATATCGGGTTCCAGTTCTAATTTTTCATAGGTGAGTACATGCATTGGTTCAGGCATGTATTTCCTCAACAATGATATGTGGAACACATCATGAATTGTAGAGAGAGTTGGAGGCATTTCCAAACGATAAGATAAAACTCCAATTAGTTCTTGAATTTCATATGGTCTGATGTTCCTGGGACTAAATTTAACCCTCTTACTAATACGTTTAACACCCATCAATGAAAATAACTTTAAGAAAACAAGGTTTTTGACTTGAAATTCCAAATCCTCCCTTTGTTTATCGGCATAGCTCTTTTTCCTACTTTGGGCTTCATTGATGTGGGTTTGGATAACCATTACCTTTTCCATTATTTCCTCCAAAAGTTCTAGACCTTCAAGTTTTCATTCACCAGTATCATCCTAACAAGTTGGTGTGTGACTTCTTTTTCCATATAACACTTCGTATGGTGCCATCAGAATTTCTTTTCTGTGTTGATTGCACATTTGACAATATATTTGTACAACCAGAAGGATTGTGTGACTAATGCTCGACGAAGAAATGGTTTTATCAAATTTAATAAAGGATCAATCTTACCTATTGGGTTACATATATATTCTGCAACATGCCTTGTTATACTTGTAAAGTTAGCCTCATACTTTGTGTCATTTTCTTCCACTTTTTTTTCTCAGACTCAGAAATTGTCCTTCCACATCTGCTCGATTGTCACGAGGAAAGTATTTTTCTAAAGAAAATATCTTTAAACTCCCTCCGTTACATATTTGATACATCATCATCTTCATTTTTTTAATTAATGACCTCTATTGATCTGCATCTCGCATGAGGTGATAAACTACCATGACAACTTTTTTCTTTTTGTTACTCTCCAAATCCTGAAATATTTTCTATAAGGAATTTATCCATTTCTTAGACACAAATGGATTTGTAATCACATTTAATTTTGGTGGTTTTCTACTCATGAAGAGGTCTAACATTGATCCTCCACGTTGTGGATCTGGGAGCTCCATACGGGTAAGGTTATTATTCATAACCTGGGTGAGTTGTCCCAGTATGGTGATAAGCTGATCAACACCAGTTGATTCACCAACTCCATTATAATTAAATTCAGTAGGATGGGAATCCCTAAATAGATTAATTTAATTTAAATAGTTTCCATTCCTTCCACTATGTCCTATTTCTAAAAAATTGGATACACTAGATTATTTTACGAATCACAATACATATTTTTAAACTTGTAAAATAGTTAACATAAATTGAACAGCATATGGAAATAATCCATATTCATAAAAATGTTTTCATTATGGAAGTATATAATCATAAACCCTTTAAAATTGTTTGTAAAGAAAATGAGAATTATCCTACAAATATCCCCAGGGTGTGTCGTAACTATGTATATTGCAAGGCTCATTGTCGTGCACCAGTTCCCATTCAAGTATATATCAAAGTGGGGTTTTCGGTTTTACCACTTGGTACATCTAATCTAGATCTACCACTACATTTTTGTATTTATACATGGATTTATTACTTGGAATACTCACAAAATATCTATATAACTAATATTCTAGGATTTTCTTATATACTAATCTTCAAAATCTATCTTTGGGTAATGTTCTCTAATAAGAGTTTTTCTAAATCTTTACTCCAAGGTTTGTAGTAAAAATCCTTTGATACAAACATGAACCCCCGGCCCTATTTACGCCGAGTTAGGGAATTATTACATAACATTGGAATTATCACAAAAGATCAATTCTCAAATGACCTATTAGATTGATAGACTTGGAAATACTAGATATATTACTAAGTATTACACTACAATATAAAATGAAAAACTACAACAAAATAGTCTCCATAGGCCACACTCATATCCTTTGGACTATCCTTGCAGGTCAGTCATAATATACTTATTCTCATCATGGAAAAAATAGAACATAGAAATAGGTGATCTTATAAGCTCAGTAAAGATAACAATATAGCAGAAACATTCATAAATAAGCATAAAAATTTAAGGAAATGTATAATACTAAAAAATAAGTCCTTTAAACATGAAATTATGCATAATATGGAAAATATAAAATCAAATAATTCCATTTACTTATTCACAATGATATTTTATTAGTCGAATAATCAAATACAATATCAATAGACACTTTCATAATGATGGACTACATAATGCCAAATTTCATTAACACATTGTCAAGGCCTTGTGCCAAGACTACTAATAAAATTTTGTCAAGGCCTTGTTCCAAGCCACTTGTTTGTCTCATGAGACCTACTAATGTATCATGGAGCTATAGTGGGCTCCACTTGTCAATTACTAAGTCCAATGCATTTCTCATATGAAAAGGTTTAAACATATCGTTAACATTCATATCAAAACTATCTTACGAATGGAAAATACATTATGCATAAACCATGAATGGTGTAAAAATAACACATCTATAGTCAAATATATCACAATACCTTCACTACAATATGGATTTTTTTATCATAATAATTAATCTTCAAATAAGATTAAAATCTATCAGTGGATGTTGACATAGATGAAATCAAATCTTTTTTTAGAGAAATATATCTTTATATTTTGAAATGATTTAAAAGTCATATAATTATAAAAGAAAAAATTTATGTTGAAATTTTTTTATAAGATTTTCTGGGACACTTCATCGATGTTATAATGGAAAAAAATAGCCACACCCGCCGTATAAGTTAATAAATCATTCTTACCTTAATTTTGTCGAAAAGTTCCGAATGTGCCTTTTTTGGAAAACAAAAGAAAGATTCCTTTCAAAACATTTCATAAAAAGTCAGACAAGGGAATAAATGGCTTTAACCCATAGTCTAGTAAATATAAAAAATGTTTTGGAATACATTTTTAAAAATCATTGATGTGGATGATAAAGAAGTCCCAGATGATTCTTAGGTGAAAAAAACCTCAGATAATAAAGAGATTGTGAAATTAACCCTTACCTTTTACTTTTCCTTGGTCAAGGGTTGGTTAACCACCTATATAATGGGAAAATAATAGTTATTTAATAATTCCAGATCCATATACATTAATATGATATAATATATGATATTCTAATAATGAATTGTTAATGATATTTCAGTAGTATTATCGTTTCAGGTGTTAACTGATTTGTTTTACTTTATATGCATTGTTATGTAAGTAATGTTTTTTATGGATAAGATGTATCTTATTCATATTCATAATGATATTATGTCATTAAACATAATCCTTTTAATCATAAAATGAAAATTACTCTTGAATGGATATGATGGGGAATGAATCCCATCGCGTTTGTGGAGAATGTAATCCATACGTACGCACGAGCAACAATATCATTAATTTGATATTAAAATCATATATAATTGGATGGTATATCAAAAATACAGAATAATTATCATGTAATATTCTTTATTAACATCATTTATACTCAATATTATACCCATCAAAATGATGAATTTTTCGAATAACAAACTACACCATGATGTGGAGACAGTATTCAGTACGTACGCAAGTATGGTTACTTTAGAATTTATAGGATCGATAAAATAATGATTATGGTTGGACCATTTTTATAATAACATCACAATATATAAAAGATAATGGAGTTAATATTTTAGAATGGAAAAAACAAATAAAGAAGATGAGAAAAAATAAATGAACATGAAAGAGGTGATGAAATATTTACCTCTTCTTTAGGTTCTTCATTCTTATTTGATCAGAAGGGATCCTTAGGTTGGATTTATAACTAAATGGAGGAATATAGGATGAAGGGAGGATAGTTTAGAGGATATTTGGGCAGGGTTTGCTGGATCCTACTGGCTTTGAAGGTTTGAATATTAGAGAAGGTGAAGTGCCCTTTTATATGAGAGGCGATGGTCACTTTAGGAAAAGCTTGAAATATTATTTTATAATAAAATTACTTTTATTTTATAATGGCTCCTAAATGAATTATTTAAAGGATAATCTGGGAATGGGTCAAAAAATCTAAACCAATAGTTTATATATAGGTTTGGGTCATCATATTAACCTTATAATTTAGATTTAACTCTGATTTAAATTGTTTGACATTTATCATATCTCTTTATATTTTTTATATTATTTGGTTAATAAATTAACAATAAACATACAATAGAACCTCAAGTGGTTAATGAATGAAATATATAATATTATTTAAGCCCTGTATCAAAACCATAAAATTTTAAGAATATTATATCAATTAATAATATAATATTTGTTTTGAAAACACTTTTATGTCAATTTTGACACTATTTGGTATTTTGTTTTTTTTTAAATTCATAACATCATTATTACTTAAAAAAAATCCACTAATCAACACTAACATGGCATATTATACTTGAAAATTATTTTAGCACATTAAATGTCTCAAATTATATTTATTTTGATATTTCTAAAATCAATTATTTTATTCATTCATTAATAAGGTAATTACTTCATCATCATTGTGTCATAAATAAATTTAATTATTTAATGTATAAAAATTATAAATAAAATACCATTATGTAGGAAATCGTTTTATCATTTTAATGAATATTTATATTTGAATTAATGTTATTCATAACCCTATATTAAAAAATGGATTATTTATTAAACATTGAATTTAACACTTTTGACACTTCTTTAAATAAAATAATAATAAATGTCATAATCTAATCTAAGTGGACCTAAAAGATCATATTATATTCCTAAGGTTGTTTTAGACTGAATTAAACTTATCCAAATTAATTAGGACATGTTTTAGGGTAATAATAATATCATTTTTACCCTTAATTACCGTATTTACTTTTAATAGTGGCACATAAAAGAAAAAAGTTTCTATTCACAAAAATTATTTTAGTCTTATTGGACAACATTTAATATACTGATATCAACCATGTCTACAATATTTTTGAAATTCAATTCATAGAAGCTGTAAAATTATGTTTTATGATAATTTTTAAATGCTCCTAGGAGGTGGGTAAAAGACGGTAAATGTTTAATAAAATTTTATATATCTAATATTATTACAAAATGACTCAAACATATTACGTTTAACATATATAGGTATTATGTATCTATTTTTACCTAAAAAAATTAAATAAAATATTTTATTATTTAATTAAAAAGTAGGTTTTGAACAATAACATGGTGTTTTTCACTTTTAATCAAAAATTGAATGTTTTCAGAAAGATACCAAAAATTTACCCTAAGAAAATTTCAATATTCTGAATCCAAAAATGACGTCCATTTTGAAATATAAAATTTATAAAATTTCAAAAACTGGGTATTTCTATTCATAACAGAACATTTGATTGGTTGTGGTGTTTTTGAACTCGAAGTTGCGTACAACACAAACTATTGTATTATTCAAAGGGAAACATACTGTGGAAACTTGGGATGTCACAAAATAACCATCTTATAATAATGTTGTATAGTATAAATCACAAAATATCACCTAAAAAACACAATACAAACTTTATAAATGAACAATTAATGGTATAATATCTATTTCTAGATGTTAGGGATCCCATATTTATAAAATTTTAAATCGACATTTGGAATTGTAATATAACCCTTATGAATAGTAAATCATCCAACAGAATAATAACCTAGTCCATGATAGTATAAATAAAATTTATACCTCTTATAAATAATGATATTATATAATTATACCATATAATTGTTAAATAAATATTATAATATAATTAATTTAATGTTTCTATTTTTATAGGAAATAAATATTTTATTACAATTTTTTAATTTATATAATGAATGAAAACAAAATGTTTTTATAAATTAATATTTTGTTGAGTTTTGATTAAAATATATATTTTTTGAGATTTTAATTAAATTTAAAATTTGCTATAAATTCTGTTATAATTGTTAAATCAATATTTTCCATTTAAATGATAATTTTAATTAAAATTAATATTTATCATTCATAAAAAATTATTTTTAAAAAAGGAGTTCATTTTTGTTTTGTACAACTCCAAAAATGGTTAGGGTTAATATTTTTGTTTCTTTATGAAATATGTTTTTTTTTGAATAGTATAATATGGTTACATAAAATATATATACATTACATGTTAAATAAATTATTCATTGAGTCATTCAAATTTTATAAATCATAATATAGAAATCCCTATCATTATTTTAATAAATTTTGTGGAAATTCTCTAACTATTCATAGTCATGAACCAAAATAATAAAATAATGTATAAAATTTTGAGAAAACACAAGTCTCATCCCCTAAAAATACCACACCTCACCGCCTAATTTACTCAAACCACCCAATATTTTAACCATGTCCAAATAAATCCAAAAATTTATCTCAAGGACACCCCCTAGCAACATGAGCTCATTTTCTCCTCAAAAGACGAATCCATTTTCCCTAAGGATGTTCTTCTGGAGAATGATTCAAGAGGTAAAATCCACTTTCATTTCATTGAATTTATTTTCTATTTATTTTCATTTCATATTATCTACTAACCATTCCTCATAAAAATGGTTTAATAAATCTATTAAAATATATATAATTGAATATTATTATACTAATTTAATAATATATCATCAAATATTTTTCTTCTCTCTCTTTTATTCATAAAATTATAATATCATCTACAAGGTTTTGATTCATCACCTTCGTGGATACCATGTTTTCATTTCATCATACTGCCATTAAGTATGGACATGAAATTTTTTTAGTTGTTAAAAAAATATAAATTTATGTTATAAAACTTATTATATAATGGATATATTTACATGATACTAAATGACAAAACAAATCTAGATCATTGGATTCAAAAAGCATCTATAATAATCTAAACGATTACCAGTAATGTCTTATATTAATATTCTTCCTCATAAAATATAAAAAATGATATATATATATAACAATTTATATTATGGATGATCATTAATAACCTATAATATCCATTCTAGAGTATTATTTCAAATGTACATGAATTTTCATACTTATATACAAGTGAGAGGATCATGAAAACCTATAACCCAAACACCCCCGAATGATGAAATTAAATGATACAACTGATTGAAAATACCATTAATGAAAATAAGAAAACTATAACGAATAAAAATTTTATATTTTATTTTATTTTTTAGTTAATTAGTTTAATTTTATTATCCCGCTTATTTTAGTGAAGAATTCATTTAGACACAAGGTAAAAGAATTCATAAGCCCAACTGTTGTTATTTAGGGTTTCCCAATATCACTCAATTTTTTGTATGGTCATTCCATTATTTTTTATATATATTTTATTTATTTTTCTTTCCATTTTATATTTTTGATATACATTTACCCAAAATGTTTGATTTAAGAATACAATGAATATTACAAAAAAAGACTTCATTAAAAATATATCTTTTACCTATCATTAGATTGTTTCTTCTTCACTCAACATTGATGATTCTTATACCATATATGTTATTCAATATTTCATTTCACCACCCCAATGGTTTATCATGAATTTATTCTAGATGAAATGAAGTCCTTAATTTTCATGGGTTATTTTATGTCCATGATTTATATATGTTCTATGTGCCATGCATGAAAATGAAAATGTTATGATGTTACAGGTGCACCCAGAATTATACAACACATAAAAACTATATGATTTGATAGGTGTTCCAAAAAATTATATAGCACTCAAATTAATTTTTAATGTGATATATCTTGTGAGAAAAAATGAAAATGTGTGAACATTATGCTAGATTTTCTGACAACTATTTGTGGTATTTAACCACTAAGAAATGGTGTTTCATTTTTATGCATTTCCATTTTCAATAATGTTATCTACTATTTCATATCATGATTTTGATGATTATACAATGATTATTTTATGATGATGTTGGTGATTCTCACCCATGATCTATTGATTCATATTCTTATATATCCTCTTACTAGGCTTTTATCTTTCATCTTTTTGAAGTATATCCTAATGTTAACAGTTACACCAAGGTGAACACGAAGGAAAATAATAATCTAGAGAATATGTAAATAAATAAATTTTTATGGTTTATTATTTACAAGGTATTTATTGTACTAATTTTCCCATGACACTAAAACATTGGATCCAAGAAGTGTACCTCTATTTGTTTTCTTATCTTTAAAATAATGTAATAGTAATATAAATAGAAATGTAAAAAAGGAAGGGTCATTGTAATAATAGACCCCAATAATGATGAATTATATGTTTATAGGGAAATCGTAAAATATCTATCACTTATATTTTCTTTCATCATGTCCCCATCCTAGTATTTAAAAAAATATCAAGTTCAAACATTGTTTTTTTGAATAATAAAATATCACCTATAAATAATAATAAAACATCAGTGCTTGCACTAAATAATCAATTCACTAATACCATGAAGATAAATAGTGAATTAATGAGTAGAAATGTAATTACTATAAACTAATAGTTAATTTAACTCCTACATAAGGAATTCATAGGAATATATTACTTATTTAGCATAAACTAATGATGTCCTAATTAAATGTCCATATTAGAGAAGTAGGTAACTTTATGTAACTTATCATACAAGTAAAAAATCTACCATAGTGGGTACTTTTCTTAATCATGAACTTCTTGAGTTCATATTAATTATTACATAGACACATTGACCAATACACTATCTTAAAAAATATAATTGGGTAACCCCATAATGAAGTTCTTGGGAAAATAAAAACCCTTTCTAGAATCAATTATAGATTATTCTTTACCTAATATCATTCAATGGGTACTTTATATCTACAATATTTGATATCAATATATTTCTAGGTATATGATCAATTGAGAACTCCACCTATGGATCAAGAGGAATACTAAGAAATTTTTTTGGGAATATATCATTATGTTACATTATAATGGCCTATCCATTTAGTGTTTTTCAACCATTTCTTTTGAATAACTGATCAATATATTCGTTCTTAGAGGGAAACAAATCTATATAAGCCATGAATATTTTAAAATATATTCACCCTTTTTTTGAAAATTTTATATAATCATGTGATGATTCATGATATGGATAATTATTTCATTAACCAATTAATTTACTTAGATATTTATTGAAGATATCCAACCCATTTACTATATAATATCAAAAAATAATATATTGAATATGATTAAGTTCACCCGAAGATGCATCCCCAACATATAAGTGGTCGAAGATATTTTCACATGATAGTAAATAGAAACTCCGTTATAATTCCTCACTAATAACATAACCTCAATAGTTTTTAGTGGTGTCTGAATAGTTTTACAATGATGCCTGATATGAATGAATGCATTAAAGTATAAACATATAGGATATTCCAGGTTTGTGAATGGATAATTAGAACACCATTCAATATTTTATTCAACTTTCTAAAATTTAATATATCATAAATAAAAATACTAATTCAAAATTTCAATCAAATAAGAATAATAAAGGGAACATATTAATATAGAATAAATAAGTCATAAATGAATTGTATATCCTATCTTATGAGTTAATAGTTTTCAAAAATAGGATATCCTTGAAAAAATCCATATTTTGATACCTCACATAACATTATTCTCAAGTAGATAATGATGTTATAGAAAGGTATTATGATTTATCCAAATGATATATCCAAGGGGCTCTGAATAAAAAATATAGTTTGACCAATTTTTTATACAGTTGGTGATGATTGAGTTAGTTTTGAATCCTCCCATTTCAGGGTTATTACCCATAGGTATATTTATTCAATATCCTATATCCACATGTAATGTCCATTCATTGGAATAATAGATAGGAAAACAATATACTGAATACTTTGAAAAAATTTTAAGATGATAAAATATAACAATTTGATCTATAGGGATACCATTAATATTATAGTGTTTCAATATTATATAATAACAAAGTCATCATCTAATACATTCTATAGAATCCAAATAATAAAAAAAATTATTTCATAATTATAACAATTATTATCATAAAATTCATGTTCAAGAGCTTTTGGTCATGTTCTATAAAAATATTAGACTAATAAATACATCATCTAAAACATACAAAACACCATATCTTTTTAAAAATATATTTTTTTATCCAAAATCCCATAGACATGATACTAATTCATAGGATTTCATGGGTAAAATAAAGAAGGAAAATAAATATCTATAAATTATAGTAAGTGAATATACATATAGATAAATAATCACATTAGAGTCAAGTGGCCTAAAATAAAATCTTAAAGTGAATGATTAGTAACATGGAAAATCAGAGAAATTATTTCAAATTGTAAGTTCAAATAATCGTGAATTATGTGGAAATGAGAAAAGGAATGACATCATAATCATAGGCTATATATCACTTCTAAGACAATGATAGTGGATAGAGTCTCATAGTGTATTCTATTCACTTCTCATTACTAAAAATATAGAAGAAGAATTAACATAGATGATTATGTTAACTCTATAATCATAAACATAATTTATCAGGTTTTATAATTATTGACCATAATTATTTGATATCTATATAACTTCAAAACAACTCACCATAATATATAGTCTGGTTAGGATACATATTCACTCACCATACATTGGATGAAAATAAATAAAAAATAGTACCCAAGGCATTGTTGAGAAACAAAATTTTTTTCTATCAATTAAATAATGAAAAATTACATATTCACACTATATGACAAAAAATAAAACATATATAAATCACAAGCATGATTAATCACTTGATAATCCAGCATTTTTTATAATAAAAAATCTATTAATAACTGAATGATAATGAAAAATAATTCCCAAGAGAATAATGAATTAAATAATTTGGGAGATTTATAATTGAAAACAAGGCATATAAATTGAAAATTGAGATTCATTTAAAGAAATTAATGTCAATGATCTGGGGAATAAAGTGTAAAAAATAAATCACTTCGGTGGGTATTTTAGAAATAACTACATGATCATGTAAACTTGGAAAGTCATTATGATTTTCTATACAATAAAATATGAACATATAGGGTTATGAAAAAAATATTGAGGGTTTTTTGGAGCTATTATGTTTTCAATACAGTTTTTCGAGGGGAATCTTGACATGAGACAAGAAATAAAAAATATCCATTTAATTAGGTTTATAATAAGTGAATATTTTATAAAAAATCTTAAAATATATATTACGACAAAAAATAAATGGATGTATAAATACGTATATATGTATGGAAAAATTTAAAAAATAGATTAATTTTATGAAAATAATATTTTGTAAAAGGGTAAAAAAATTAAACATATTAAGGACAATGAATGAGGGTGTCTTGGATGATTACTTGCCTCATGTCCAAATTACATCTTCACTTTCACTTGAATTTATAAATAATTATTTTCTATTTATGAAATATATTCCCAAAAAACATATTCATATATATGTAATTTTTATATGGTCAATTTAATAACTTTTTTATTTATTATTAATATATTACCACATAAATTGATTAATAGTGTTTTTTGGTTAATATATTCATTAAACTTTTTTTCTGAGGACCGTGGTCATATGTGTTGTAAAATACATCATGAACACTATAATTTTATAGTTTTTATATATTATTATGTCAAAAAATTGTATATTGTTTTTCAATTGATTTAAAAATATATACCATAATTAAGGATGGTTCATTGATAAGTCAATTTATAGTGGTTAATTTTATCATGAATATTTCTTGTCAACAACTCATTTATAATGATAAATAATATAATTTCTAGTTATCAATAGTGTTAAAAATATATTTTTTCAATTTAAAACATTTTTAATGTCATCCACCTTTGGTTGTTAGGTAAAATAAGATGTTATTACATGTTTACTGTACTCACCACATACACATAGATATAAACATTTTTTCCATGGAATGGTAGGGGTTAATAAAATAAAATATTAAAATTTCTTAATAATTATCAAGATAGAAATATCATATTATTTAATTTATTTACCTTTTGGATCATTATTTTTATGTTTTTCATGAAAAATGAACACATCTTTCCTTGAGGTGGTATTCTGCAGACACGTATGGTGACATTTTCATTTTTCATTGAGATTTTATAGGATTGTTTAAAATGTGAATTAAATTTGTATAATAAATCATAATCATAGTTAAAATCTATTTGTTATCATATATTCATATATATAGGGGGCTTGTACTATGTAAATGAATAAAACTACTAAAAAAATATTGTTGACAAAATTACCCCTCCCTTCGATAGTCTCTCTTGGTTAAATCTTTATGTCTGCATAAGTTCGGCATTTTAGGTGTCCACAATTTCAATTTACTAATGAAGGTGTTGTAGAGAGTCTAGAGATATTTTTTTTGAGTAAATTATTTGGAATTAATAAAGAAATGGGGAGTATTTGAGAACATTTTAAAAGTAAAGTGATCAATATTATGGTAATATAACATTTCATTACAAAAATATCAATCCATAATTCTCTTATGAAGGCTACAAAATTATCCAAAAATTTTGGGATGAAAGAGATTAGGTATATCCTTCATCATTCACCCAATATGGTATAACATTTTAACTTTTACAACCTTTAACACTATGTTAACTAACATTAGCCGAAGTTTAACTATATCACATTAACTTAACATTCACCCTCAGTTACTAATATTATTGTATGAAATTAAAATTTTTTATTTTATAAATTGATAATATTAATAGAGTGGAAATTATATTTTAAAATAAATTTTCCATTTTTGATCATAGTCAATTTTAATATTAGATGACATAAGTTTTATAAATAATTTCATTGAAAAAATACATTTTATGAATACATTTTATATTTTAGATAAAATTATCAATATATGTTTATATCAAGCGATTAAATATTTTATTATAAAAAATTTAAATAAATTTTTTCATTAATAAAATAACCAAATTCAATTTCAATAATATAATGTTTAAAAAAACTTTAACTCCAAAATAGTTTTTTTATTATAATGTTATTTTTCCCATGTCTAAAAATTATAAGCATATAACTTTGAGTTTAAAATAAATATTTTATAATATAAATAATTTACTACATGAATAAATATTCATTGTTTATTAAATTGAATTTCAACAAATTGTTATTATAATATCATGAAAAATTTCACTTTTCTGTGCAAATTGTAATTCTTTCTATTCACTATAATATTCATAAATTTTTAAAAAATGAAAAATTTGGTATATTCATACCAGTAATTTATAAAACTTATAAAAGTGAAATATTTACTTATAAATATGTTTTCCTAACATACTTGAAATGAATGTAAAAAAACATAATTTTAAAGCTTTAAACATATCTATTAACATATTGTTTTCGGAATCAACAACAAGGTTACATTAATTATTATCATCTATAATAACATATATGAAATTTTTTTATATTCATATGGTGAATATGTATATATATAATTTCATGGAATTTATAATGTCAAGGTAAATATTACTTTTAAAACCATAATAAGAATATCACCATGTATCTTTTATTTTAGAAATTATATCCACCTTTTTTGGGTGATCACTAATCACGCATATTACTTTAATAAGAATGTAATAAAAAATTTATCATAATACACTTATGATCAATATTTAGTAGAAATTTTATTTCATTCATTCAAGAAGACAATGAACTAAAAATACAATATGAATGATTTAAATGATTATTTATTTCTTATGGAATATTCTAAATTGGGTTAATGGTATCTATATTAATTCAATTTAAATGAAAATTCATGTTATATATTGTTTTCAATTTCAGAGTCCATATATGGTTAAATATTTTTATAATTTTGGTGAAATATAGGTCATATAAAAGTTTTTTTATTGATGAATTACTATTACAATGACGCGGATTAATCAATTTTTGGGTAATTCTAAGAGAAATATAATAGAGGAACCAAAATTATCATAATTTACATATTACACCATTAATAGTATGATCATTTCTCAATTACTTCATTTTCCATTTGGATAATTTGAGTTTAATATATTTTGGAAAAATTTTCTTTTAGGTGTATAGGGGGAGCTTCAATAAGTTATTAGTTTTTTAGAATAAAAAGAATATTAAAAGAAAATTTAAATGTAAATATAATAAAAAAATACTAATTTTACATACTCGGTATTCATTTTCATGTTATAGATAATTATTTCTTAATTATTATAATCTGAGTTGTTCAAATTAAAATTCCATTTTATATTGTGTGATGTAAGATACAGATATAATATTTATTATATTAAATAATCTATTATTAATTAATTATTAAACTAATTAATTGTTTCATAGGTTAAGTCCCTTTTTGATGTATTTTATAATTTTAAAGGGTTATGTGTATTGAATTGTCTTGCCATAGATTTGGAAAAATTGTATTCTAGTAATAACATTGTGCTAAGAAATTTAGTATATCTTTTTAACATTGTTGGAATATAATTTTCCCTACAATATAAGAAAAACTATGTGACATCGCATGTTGTCCTAGTATTGGGATCACAAATGGTGTGTGGTTTCAAAAAACAATGAGTAAAATATTTATAGATCATACATATTAAAAAATTACCATTAAAAAGTTTCAACTCTAGAAATTTCTATCTGTTATGTCACACCCCACCCCCTCCCCATATTCCTTAAACACATCACTATAGAGGGATGATTTATTCCACCACTTCATATCCTCTTCCCAATTAGGATCTATTTCTCAAGATTTCAAGGGGCCTTCATCCAGGAAGTACCTCCTCAAAAATTATTTACTCTCTCTCATCTCCCTCCCCCTTTTATTCTCCCATTACACTACTCATGAGTAGATTGAACACCAGGTTTGTTCCGTCAGCAAAATTTTTTCACTTATTTTTTCCTAGGATTTATGATGTTTCTTATGTGTTTCCATTAAACCATATCAAGGTTATGTACATTTTAATTGAAAACACCATCTTCTATGATGTATTCCCCATGTTTAGGGGTATAAATTTCAAAACTATTTAATTATTGAAATTAAAAATTTCTAATTTATTTATCTAATTAGCTTAACAAAACATTTGAAGGACTATTTTATAGGAAACTAATTTTTCCATTATTTTCCATTTAATTCAGAGGTATTTCACTCAATATTTTTTCATATTAATATATCTTTCTAAATTTTTCCCACATTGTGTTATATAATAACTTTTTATATATATCAATATGTTTAAATACTATGAAATTATTTTTATAAAATAATCTCACAATAATTTATTTATTTTTTCGATAAATTTGAAATTGTTACGTAAAATTACATTTTATCTGTAAATTTTATAATGTTCTTATTAATATAAGACTGGTATTTTGAAATTACTTTTTAATGCATGATGTATATTCAAATATTAAGGGGTAATCATATATAAATATATATACCAATTCAAATGGGGATGTGTAAATTGGTTGTAGAAGATAAATTGAAAAATAACTATATATTTATAAAATCATATAAGTATAATTGAGTGGTATATCATTGGATTTAAATGTGTTAGCCAATTTAGTATTTTAAATTGTTAAACAGGAATTCATAAATAATCTAAAATTATTTGATGGAACCTTTCAATTAAATTATGAAAATACTGATTGATTTTCATTGTGAAGATTAATTGGAATTGTTCCTAAAAACATAGATGCATGACTCAATACTTTACATCATTTTTATTTATTTTATATATAAATATAATATATGGAACATCATTGAAATCATTCCCTCTATTACTATTTTATTATTATTATATTAAAATCATCATGAGAATACCATATTCTTTTGTATGAGAGTCTAGTTTTAGAACAGTTCCATTTCATTGGTTATTCATATCTATGTATATAAAATTCACCATTTATTATCTAGTAATCTAATTATCTTGATACTAACAGTGGTTTTACCTAATAATTGAAATTGGATATAG
Organism: Viscum album; assembly: GCA_963277665.1. NCBI lineage: Eukaryota > Viridiplantae > Streptophyta > Magnoliopsida > Santalales > Viscaceae > Viscum > Viscum album. The sequence continues at coordinate 1,346,785,442 of OY728153.1, read as the reverse complement.
TTTCCCCCTAGCCCATAGTGACCCATTAGCTATTTTCCAATGAGTAATATTTTGAATTATTAATTTATGGGGTTAATTTTATTTCCATATTGTTTTACAATTCCCTTGAATCGTAACCTATTATAATTTCTATTTTATTGTTTATTTCTGTAATAGTATTTTTTTATTTGATTAAAAATACAAATATGGTGATGGTTTTGAAAGTATATTTTCAATGGGTACATATTAAAAAGTACACATACAATTTAGTTGTTTTTAAATTAGATGTCTTTATTTATGAGAAATTTTTAGAGGTTGGTTGTAAAATAATGTTTCATTTTATGTGTTTATCCCTAAAAAAGTGGATTTTAATAAATATATTTTATCTATAACTAACATATCCTTTTTAATATAATTTCAATGATTTTTGTTTACTTGGAATACCTACTATGATAATTGATTGGGCCTATTATAATATCCCATAACCAACACTCCTAGATTCATGTGGAAATCATATACATTAAATTGTAAGCATTGATTGTATTAATTATAACCCCATTTTCAATCCAAATGATTAATATCAAAAGGAAATATTTGAGAACATACTTTCTTGAATTCCATTTAGATTTATAGTTTTATAGAATTTGGATAATATACTATATAATCCATTAATTTATCATTAAATGAGACTTTCTCTAAATTAACCAGGAATTTATTTTTCACATTAAGGTAACGTCATCAACCATGTGAAATAACTTAAAAAAAATATCATATTCTACCATATTCATTATAACCATGCAAAAGGTAAATATAAGAATGATGAGCTCAAATAATAAATATGGTAAAATATATGAATTAACAAATGAATGTCATCTATGAGAATAAAAATAGATTATGGTTATGATTAGATAATCATTGTACATGAATGATAGAAAATAATATTCATACCCATGAATAACTATATCACAAAACATGAAAACATTGAATAATGATATAATAGGTAAAATATTCATAAGAATCAACATTCAGGATACATGTGTTATAAATGATTATACAATGAAACAACATAAAACCATAAAAGAAGAGAAAAACATATTGATTTCTTGGAATAATCATGTAGAACCCTTATTGGACCCTTACAAATGGAATAAACTTATGGCCGACATCCAATTATTTTTTTAAAAACATAATCTTTGCCCAATGCATTGAACATCTATCTTAGAACACCTATAATTTATGCTATAATAGTCTAACCTAGTGCTACCAAGGATTCCCCATCATAGAAGGTGTAACAAGATAGCCCAGTGGTATCTGGTCCACCACATCATATATGTTTTAACGGGATCATCAAACCCTATTAGGGCTGCACCATCATATAATTTTTAATGGGATCAGCAGATGTTATAATTATCAGCTCATTGTATATGCATTAACGAGCTCACTAAATACTACCTGGCATGCTCGATCATATATATAATTTCCAAGAACCACAACGTGACTAAAGTACAATGATCATTCATCTCAACATAAAAAAAATTAAAAATCATTATTATTTCATAACATAAATTACCCAAGGAAATGAAATGGGTTTCATGTAAATCTAATTGAATCATTATTAACCCATGGAAAAGGATGATGTTCCATAAAAACCCCATTGAAAAATCTTTAAAATGTCGAATATAAAATCGTTCAATAAAAATCTAAAGAATATAATATTTTTCAATACATATAAATAATTAGGATAATATCATTACAAAACATCCCCATTGGATCATAGTTAATAAAAACAGTTTTTTCAGAAGGTGAATATAAAAAATATTAATGAAAATTAAAACCCTTCTTGAGGAAATTATATAACAAAATTTGATTTTTTTAAAGCAATAATTTTTTGAAAATCCTTTTATTTTAAAACTAATTCTAAAAATATTAATTTAAATGATATTATGATTACATTTTAATTAAAAATAATCTTTTAAACATTCAATGGAATCTCCAATGAATTGAGGTTCATGTCAACTGGTAATTTTTTACATGTTGAAAAGGTCATTCATTTATCATAGTGAAAATGATTGAAAACTTCTTTATTGGGAAACTGAAAAAAATATTCATTTCATTAAAAAAATAATAAATGGGTGAAACAAACATTAATAAATTAATTTGAAATTATAAAAAATAAATTTTATATCATTTTTAGAAAAAAGTGGTTTGGATGAAAATTGATCTCTTACATAAGAAAGAAATTAAGTCATATTTTTTTAGAAAGGAATCCTAAAACATTTTAAGGTCCAAATTATGGAAAAAAAGATAATATTATAAGAAAATATCATGAATAACTAGAGGAGAAGAGAATAATTAGTATTATAGTATTTCATAATCAAATACTTAATCATAAACAATCCTAATAAACAATTAGATTGCAATATAATTGTCTTATCACTTTTTTAAATTTCAATTGTAATCCCCAAGAAAGAATAAAATTAAATGAATGTAATAACTTCATTAAAATAATTAAACTCATTATAATACATGTTGAACTCTTAACATATAATCCTCATAAAAAAATTTCTATAACATAACATATGTCCCAAATAAATAAAGTTGTGAAAAAAATCCATAGACATCAAAAATATTGTAACTATAAACCCCATAAAAGATATATCATCATATTTATTTATTGATCACCATAATTATAATAATAAAAAATTCATTGTAAATTTACACACCACTCCACAAATATAAGTGGTGAATATGGAATATATCTCAAATAAATAAATGTGTGGTGAGAAAACCATGACCTCAAGTTTGATTCATCTGGTTTGTTATTTATCATCATCAGTTAAAAATTTTAAAACATAAAATACATTAACATTTGAACTATTATTTTTATTTCACGCATTACTATTTAATATTAAATAAAACAATAAATAATGTTTACAAAGGATGTTTTTACCATATTTGGTTTTTTTGAGAAAATGAAAATAGTTGGTAGACTATGGTAATATAGGTCATTATATAAACATATACACAATTATATACAAAAAATATTTATCATAGTAATTCATTAATTATAAATTTAAAATCATGAACGATAGTTTATGAATAATAACATCTATCGTGATATAGGAGTCTTTAGGCTATATGGACACATGAGTATAATTTCAATTTTTCAGTGGTCATTATGGAAAGAAGGTAAGAATAGTTTATCATTAAATAATTATAAATATATCATAAATTACATATTATTTAATTATATATAATTATATATATCATTTTTATGATGTGATGATGCTAAAAATGAAGCACATCACATTGAGGATGTGGTAGTCCACAAGCCCCCAAATTATGTTATCATTTTTTCAATGAGTTATATTGTAAAAAAAATCTTATATTTGAATTTCAAGAATGATAAAAATGTCATATATACAAATAATAATTTATTTATATCAAAAATAGTTATAATATATACAATTATTTCCTTCCATATAATGAATTAGTGAAAAATGAATGACATCGCTTAACGAGGCAGTAGTTCACCATACACACAAGCGACATTATCATGTCCCCTGTGAAATAGAATGTAAACAGATATATAACAATTAATGAGACTAGAGGTATAATTTTTTATTAATATTATATATGAACATTATATCCACAATCATTCCTTATTATGGGATGTTGTGTTGTAAAAATTAATGACATTGTTTCTGGAGGAGGAAGTCTATCATACACAGAAATAGAGATTCCATAACGGATTTAATGGATATATTTTTTGTATTTGTACTTCGTACCCTTAATATAAAATTTTATGAGTATATTTCATAAAATTATATTATTGTATCATAATGTTAAAAGAATAATTAATGGTTGTGGGGGAATATGTGGGTAAAAAATACTTATTGGATAACATTACCTCATCTTTGGGTAACATTGTTTGGATAACATGAATTGCCTTTGTTGGTTGGATTTATGAAAAAAATAATACTTCTATTGGGATATGAGGTATTTTTTAAAGTTATTTGGGTAGTTGATGGCCTAATCAAATATTTCTTAATCTTTGAATTGGTTATGAGAGGTTGTGGCCTTTTATATGCGAGGTAAGTGACACACTTTAAATATTTATAAAATAGTAAATTTATCCCATATTTCATTCACAATAACATGACCGAAAAATTATTTATTCTTAATAATATTTGGTAAAAGGTATTAATATTTCTAAAAATGGTTTTTTTTTTTAAAAAATTGTTCATTTCTCCCCTTATTATTTATTTTTACTCGCTCAGTAAACTCATTTTTACAGTAATCATTTTGATTAAGTTTAAATATTGTCATTAATCATTATTGTGAAAAAACTATGTTATCCTTATCAAAAATTACAAATTATGATGAATACAAATATGGAGTCTGTTTTTGTAAACTCAAATAAAATAATAGGTAATATTTATGTAATATTAATCCTATAGATGCAGTGATGCATCAGGATTTTAGGTTGAGTATTTTTTTAGAAATAGACGATTCAATAATAACCCTACAAGTAATAATAATTATTGTAATAATCTCAAATAATATATAAATGTATTTCATATTTAATATATATATATATATATATTACCTATTATGAATTATATAATATTTTTAAAATCGATATTCATTATTCATTTATAATAGTTTTTAAAAAAATACATTTTTAATCCCTAAAAGTTAGGTTATTTTAAAAATATAAATAATGTTGATCAAACAAGATTAATTGGATCAAACATTACTAAATTATAATAATTTGAATTGAAATTATATTCAAATGATATTGAGACTTTTTCATTATGTAATTCAATAAAAATAAAATTTTTCATACAAAAATCCGTAGTTTTTAATATTCACTAAAAAATCAAGATTTTATGAAAAATCAAAAAATATAACCCATGGTAAATTTTTATATTCCAATATTAAAATTAAGGTTTTTAAAAAAAATATTATAATAGTTTAAAAAATTATAAAGATATTTTCTCAAGAAAATCAATAATAATCAATTTTTAAGAAATCATAAAATGGAATAATAAAATAAATTTACTAAAAATTGATATAATATTTACTAAACATTTATAAGTAATTTATATTGAGAAATACTTATATATATTTTTATATTTCTAAATTAATTTATTAATATTAATATCTAAAAATGTAATGGTTTTGTTATAAATTCAATATAGATCACGGGTTGTTTGTTTTTAGTGTAACTTCTGGAATTCGATAAAAAAATATAAACTTTATATATGTGCATAATGAATGATAAACTAAGTGTTCCATGTAATAGAAGATAATAATTTTATGTCCATTACTCTATCGAATATAATTTTATTCTTTTAATATCTCTGTTTGGTACATCCACACCCCCTTAGTAAATTATGTCATATAAATCCAAAAATTATCTCAGTAAACCGTGATTGGACATTTGAAAATTCTATTGATGTAATTCTATATCACAAAAATACTTAATAAAACATCGTATTAATAATAATGACTGGGATGTACAAAAAATATATGGAATAACCCAAAACAAGTTTTTAAAATTGAACATCATACATGGGAATGGAGGAAAAGCATAAATAATTATAAAAAGTGATTTAGGTCATTGATCATAAGAAGGTGACTGATCAATGGTAAGTGAAGGGTCTCAAAACCATAAATATATAATGATCCAAATGAATTTATATTAATAAGAATTGATGGTACCATATTAATAATAATTTTACAATATCATTATTATGGAGGTGTGGAATTCATTCACAATATAGTTAGAAAAAAGAGTTAAATATACCATCTCCTCAAGAAAAATTTCATAATTAATGAAATTTCCATCAAAATATCACATTTATATCCAAATGATGAGTATTCTAGATGAATATTACTTTCCAAAATCAATAAAATCAACTATAAATGACCATGTGATAATAAAACAGACAATAAAAATATTCCACCTATCTTGAGACATTATACAAAAGTAATATGGGTTTCATATGGAAGGATAATTCCGAAAATTGAAAAAATATCATCTATTAAATTATTCTTATACCATTTATTTTAATTCCTCACAATGAAAAAAAATCATTCCATCAATAATTTTCTATAAAATTCTTTAAACATTTAAATACTATTTTGAAAACCCACTCATTAGAAGGATTTTATCATATATTATTCCTTGATACATCAGAAGATAATTCTGAAAAAAAGAGTTACATTTCTGAAATAAACAGAACCTTTTCATGTTGAAATGTTATAACATCTCTGATATCTTATAGGTGATTTGATGGTGAAAACCCCTTGTCATCATTTGGTAATGGGTTTTAATTCTTATTTCCTTTTTGAATGTGACATGTTTTCACATAGCATACTGGTTTTATTTTTTTTCATTTAAATATGAAAAAATAATTCCTTAAAAAATAAAAAATCATGTTTTTCATAGGGGATACAAGTATCTCAACATGATCTAAGTTGTTTTCCTATTGTAAGTTAATTAAAACATATTACCGTGTCAATAAAAAATTAAAAAGGAATAAACATAAAAAGTGGAAGGAATTTAAATATAAATAAAGTAATAAAAACCTATCTAGTTCACAAGAGTGAAAAATACAAACATTAAAGTAAAGGGAAAAAATATACACCCAACTATAATGATATCCCAACCTAAAAAAATTGGATTGTAAAATAAAGAGAGTGTATCTCCTGGTCTCGATGTTACAAGAATCATACATTGTCCAATTCCCCCAATATCAATATACTACTCTAAAGTCATTATTGAACTGTATTTCATCTGCAAAATAAACACCATTTGTGTAAAATTAACCTGTATTTTCGAGTACATACATACACAGAATGATTCCTTGAATGATGAATGAGGGAAAAGTAAGATACTGAATAGTAATATACTAACCGTTAAAAATTAACAACTCACCCAATGAAAGCATTTAAACCTTATCCAACCATTAGAAGATCAAAATTTACTATACATGGACAACACATTGGGTATTTTAAACCAATATCATGAATGTAACAAATCCAACAACATGTATCTAGATAAATTGATACAAATATATGATCAATAAAAGAAACCCAAATGGGTTTGAATGTGGATATACATGTCACATCCCATCCTAGTAGGGGATTATCCACTAGTTCCATAAGTTCATCAACAATGACCAACATCTCACACATCTACCCAGAAGAAAAAAACAATGTAAAAAACTCCTTATAAAAATTATTCGATGTTAATTGGAAAAAATTTCTATATTGAGGAACCAAGAAATTTTACAACCGAATGGTTCAACTCTGATGGCTGATATAGGACCCATTCCCTATTCCAACAGCGGATTCCACTCTGATTATAGATGAACCATGAAGTGACTTTGTAGGAGGGTTATACTCTAATGATAGAGGAATCATGCCCTAACTCCTCGGTTGGGTTCATCTCGTATACTAGAGAACCAATTCTCTGAATCTTATGTATGGTTTCACTCTAATTCCCCATAGAGTTCCCAATCACAACCTAGTTGGAGGGTACTACTCGGGAATGTAGAGGACTGAGACCATATCCCAGTAGTTCGTTTATAATGTAATACCAGATAGCGGACCCATTTCTAGCCGAGCTAGGGGGTCCCACCCTAAAATATGGAAGACCAATTACCTGTCACACTAGGTTAGTTCCACTCTAATATGTAAATAGAGGATTAATTCAAGGTTCTAATTTCTAATTCTATTGGATCAATGCCCTGGCCCCACAAGATGTATCCACTCTAAAATCTTATTGTGGTCTTATGTGATAACTTCCATCATCAGGAATTACATAAATTATTTCATTTTCAGTAACATCTCTCATCATATCACAAAATCGACAATAGAGGAGTCCATCATATTCTATATAGAATGAAACTAAATATTTGATACTCGGGATCAGAAATACAGGTTTAAAATAAAGATATACATGATATTACATTTCACTCAAAAGGATCATTGTGGTACATGGGACGTGTGGGGACCCACAATGTGTGTGGTGCTGCTCCATCACATGGTCATTTCTTTATTACGTGGCTCACTGATGGCATAAAACTATATGTCACTCTATAGAGTATACATAGAATTTTAGAGATACTTGGGGTCCATGAACATGCACAATGGATGTTTTGAATACTCAATAAATATTTGTTTACTTTGGAACATGACATGTCCATCCACATGGGCTTTATCATGGGTCTTTGGATGTGTTTGGCCATTACTGGTCTTCCGATTGATTTCTTGTACACTAGTCCATTGAAGACGTAAGGGTTCTATTGGGATTACTCCCAACAAATAACATCAAATTGATACATCCTATACCAAGCGACCACTAATGTGAAAATTTTCAGGGATAAATGCAAAACAATAAATGGTTAACAATCATTGGAAAAGAGTTCGTGGAAAATATTCTCAATTAGGGATACCATGGGTACAAAAATAATTTCATCACAAATTTATTTTCAATTCATTGGTACATGTAATTTTTGACAACTATAATAGATCAATAAGGAATGTTATTTTCATAGTATATTTTATCAAAATTGGGAATAAAAACTAATTTGATGTTCCTACCAAGATATTTGATCATTATTTACTGAATAACTCATTCTCTAATGATATGTAGGATTAGTTTATTTCATCCTTGGATCCATGTTGATCTAGAGTCCAATCATCCCCGGATATCTATTTTTCAATATGAGGAAGAAGGATCTGGATTATAAATGGGTTTATGTAGATAACCCCAAAAAAATATCCACAGTAGTGTACCTAGAGATGAAATACTTTTTTAATTTAATTAATTTATTTTTTTAAATCTAATAAATACTGTAATAAATCCACAAAAAAATTTCAAATAACCATTTAATCTAAATGCAACATTCTGACCTATTTTAGGCCATGCAAGGTGTAAAAATTTATTTATTGAATCATACACCATCTTCTATTTTTAATACCTGATTCCATATAGGTTTTATCACATTTTATTTAAAAATGATTTGTGTAATATATAAAATATAATAATTTTTTTGTTAAATTAATTCAGAGAACACCGAGACCTAGAATCTCACGTTGTCTAAGTTTATTGATCTGAAAATATATATTGATATATTTCAACAACTTTTAAGAAAAAAATTATGTTTGTAAATCATTCCATCCAGAAATATTTTGATCCACTAAGTGAATAAATCATAATAAATAAGTCTAGATATTAAAATTTCATCTATATCTCATGATCACATGTTCTATCCTGCATGTTCTTGTGCTTCTACAATATGAGAAGCAAGGTAATGGTATATCCATGTAGGTTAATCCCATGTTGATCCCCACTCACCATTGTTTGCTTCAATAAGCTATCTCCACCATTGATATACAAATCTCCCCTATTCATAATGCGCATAGGTTCATTCACATATCTCTCACTTGCTACACATGAAATATGACGTGCACCCACACTAACTCTAGGGGCAGATAGGGAAGGTGTGAATCCTCTCCAACTCATTCTATGAAATAAAATCAACTGATAAACCTCAAGGAAATTATTCCTTCCCAAATGATCCCAAAAAATCCTCACTATGGGGATAAACTCATGAAAATTTGGTCTCTAAACACTAAACACCTAAAATGGACGTCAATGTAATATTTTTGACTACTTTGGGTTTTTATCATCCACTCACAGATGACAAAAAAAATTTCTATCATCACCAGTACCAACTCTATACCCACAAGATTTGTCTCTTTAATATTTTTCCACCACATGGGAGACCAAAAGGGTCTCCCATATAGTAATTCAAAGCTATCATGTACATGGTAGAGTGTTAGTTTTTTTAATTCTATATATGCCAAAATATTGTGATCCTCTAAGATCTATTTGATGTCCAAAATGCACACCCTAATCATATCCTCCTACATCTTCATTGATCGTTCGGTCCTCCAATATTTCTATGTGTGAATGGTGGTATTTTTCATCATATGGGTACCAAATTCCACTTTTAGGACTCTCTATAATTGTCTCATGAACTATGCATAATATTAGAGCCAATATTTGAGGGTACCAGATGAACACGAAACATAACACATATGTACAAATACCCCATTCTCACCACCACACTATACTCCCCGATAAAATGGTATTTTGTCAACACTTTCACTTAGTCAATTATCAATGATATGGGTTCATGTACAGTCATTGTATATATATTTAATTCTACAATTTCTAAGGATATATCATCCCACTCCTACTCTAGGATCTCAAGGGGTTGAAACAATCCAACCAAAACTGTGATGATCTCCTTCACCTATTGATTGGTGTGGCACCGAGAGATGAACAGAACCATGTTTTTCCCAAAAAAAAATCACCAAACATTACACTTATTACCGATGTACATCATACCCACACTGGGATGTGTATTTATTGGAGAAATGTGCAACTCCTATATAACCCCAGTTGACATTATGATTGGGACCATTGTCCATCCCTGGAAATACATAAAATGATTCCTTACATTATTATGACCAATGGTTAATCGTTTATGAATATATGATCACAAATGACCTCATTATAAATGTATCCAATCATGGACACTATTATATTCTCATGAAGTAGGGGAGTCAACAACATTGACTAGAGAAAAACTACACCCCTTTCTCTATCAATTTTATTCATAAGTAATACAACTACTTATTGTTATCATCCACCAACTAGTCCATGAATATAATTATACGGACATCTACATCCATGTTTCCATTTCCAACAGTATATGCCATCTCAATGTCATTGTGCTGTAGGAACTCAAACTAGTTTCGCAATCAAAGAATACTTACCACTTCATAATGGTGTACCTGAGTCTATGATGGTCTAAGTAAATCACAATGCTCTATCCGAAATTACTATACCTCCACAACCTCTGGATGAAGAAACCCATTACTTGATTTAGGCTAGGATTCATATCTCTCTTCCCATTGGGTATGGACATTGTTCACTTGAGTGTGATAATTGCATAATGGTTAATCAATAATGATCCAATCATAACAACCGATGAATCATAATAAACTATGAGCTCCACACCATCCTTTAACATTATCTAAATATGAGCACTCATCATCTTATTCCTCAATTACTTTAAGTCTATTAAAAAATTCCTAGTCTTCATAAAATGATACCATTTCTGTGTTAGGGATGTCAATGTGGTTACAATATTGTAGAATTATACCAAATACCTCTTGTACCACCCCTCTAAACAACGAAATATTAACACCTCAAAAATTATCTTTTGTAGATCATAATAAATCACAACATCAATCATTACTGGGACAATGGATTACGAATGCTAAAAAATTTCATTCCCTTGAAATAAAAACTCTTGAATAAAGAACTGACACATCGTACTTTTACATTAATTATTGTTCTCCCCAAAAATAATATAAGACCTTCCACTATTTACCTGAATTCGCTTCCTATAAGATAGAGTAAAATAGTTTGTCTTCATTGATGAAAAAAATATCCAATTATAAGTGGGAAATAGATTTTATCAATTCAATAAATATGGTGGGGGAATTTTTTACACTAAAGGGAATCACTAGAAACTCAATGTGTCTATTGAAACATCAAAATAAAATTTTGGAATATAAAAATAATGAACCCTTAAAAGGAGTTATCGGAAACTATGATCAAACTTATAGAACCATATCTGACAACAAAAATTTTCAAAGATTTCATGTCACGAACCAACCCGGGTCGACCCTGATCCGGTCACCCGAGCCGGTCCGCGACATGGCCCGAGAGGCGTTCCCGATCCTCCCGGGCTGGCGACCAGCGCCAGAGCATCATTAGAGACTGTGGGAACGATTTCGCCCAATATAAATAAATAAGAATGCAATGATAAAACAGAGCAGCGCAGGAAAAGGTAAACTAAACAAAGTGACTAAACAGAAACAAACAGGAAACAAACTAACCAAACACGACGTGCGAACAAACTCCGTGCGACCTCGCGGGTCGCTCTCCGACTCAATGATCAAGCGTCGCCCTCGGCGAGCGCACTCAATCTATAGCCTGCACAAACACTAAAAACAGAAAAGAACTATAGGCGTGAGTATTAAAACTCAGTAGGCTAGCCCGATATCTATTCCCAATGCACTACCTTTAAAATAAAAGAAACAGCATTTCAAGTTTGAACTACAATCTATAAAAGTATGTTTTTAATAATATTCTACTTGAAAACAAAGTACGAACCATTGCCCTTAGCAATTTTCCAAATTCGTGTTCATTTCATTAGTGCCAATGACATTTCAGGAAAAGGGGAAAGTGATGTTTGAATTTTCAAATTTGTACAAAAGGGATTAAACACTTTCATTTGAAAACAATTTTTAGAAACCTAATCAAAAGCACTTTACCATTTTCCAAAGAAAACAATACACCAGAATGCACAAAGTAAAACATACAGCAATGGAAATGTAAGTATACACGTGAGCATCATAATCATTACTGCAAGCTACAAAAGCTGAATAGACATGGGCGAACCTAGGAGATCGAGAATAAACCAGAAGACACCAATACATGAGAAATCATCCTTATTGACATGTCACGATGAAATCAAAACACACAAAACGCTCGACCATCCACTCACAGGCAGGTCGAGGGCAAATCCCATAGTAATAAACCCAATATATCCACCTACTGTGGGCCACTGGTCAGTACCATAACCTACCAGTGCAGCAATCGTTATTAGAATATTCTCTCAATATGCCAGATTCCCATGTCTCAAGTGTTAAAAAAAAGGGGTGAGCCAACTGACGCCAACCGAGCATCCAATCAGATATATCTATATATAAAGAACAACAGGCATTCCCCGAGCCACTCCATGGGACAACCTCATGCCTTTTTCCACTCAAGTACCCGGGAGCCTCTAAGCGCGGCCTCCCAAACAATCAATCGCAACCAAGGCATGAGAGTCGTCCTAAGAGGGTTTTTATAAAAACATTTCCATCGCTTTCCATAAAGTGCCAAACGGGCATTTAATACAGTTCACAATTACTACCAAAACCAGTTTAAAACTATTTGAAGAACCCACAAAACACTACTTCACAGGTTTCCAGTATTTTTATAAACCAAACCAAACCATTTTCTTTTCCAAATAAACTTTAAGAGCCAACCAGGCAATTTCTCAAACGAACCAAATTATTTGTTCATGCTTCAAAAGAAATCATTTCTCATTAAACCAGAACTCTATTTTGTATTCCGTGAATTATGTTTAAAAGCCAAACGGGCATTCTTTCATTATTGGGTGTCCGCCCGTCAAAAGGATGTTTCATGTGACCTGTATAAAATAAACAGCTCCTTTTGACATTAAATAACCATTTAAAAATTAACCATCTTATATTAAAAATTAATTATAGTATATTATCACTTATTTATAGAATATTTATTTCGAAAAACTAGTGTGCGCAAACAGCATGAAATAATATAACTTAAATTTCAAAAGCAGTGCAAAGGGAACCTACCTCAAAACCATGTGCGACGGCAAAATGACTTTGGAAGCAAGGCGCGATGACACGGCATGTGTCCGAGACTACGTGACAAAGTCTAATACTCTGCATAAACAATTTCAAGGACTCAGACACAACCAAAAACTCACCAGAGCCTGCGAAACCAAGCGGCGGGAAGAAGCGCTCACCTTGAAACTAAAGCGCGGTGTCGACGGAACCTCGGAAACAAGGCGCGGCGGTGGCGCTCACTTGGAAACGCCCTGCGCCGGTCCTAAAAGTCCTAAGCCAACAAATAAAAATCCACCATCAACAAGAGTACGATGATAATAATAAAAATAAGGATAATAGTAGTAATAATAATAATAATAATAATAATAATAACAACATAATAATAATAATAATAATAATAGTAATAATAATAATAATAATAATAATAATAATAACAACATAATAATAATAATAATAATAATAATAAAATTAGTATTAATAATAATAACAATTACACTAATAATAATAAAATTAATAATAATCATAATAATAATAATAATAATAATAATAATACTAACAATAAAAATAATAATAAAATTAATAATATTAATCATTAATAATGATAATAATAATAATAACTAAGAATAACAATCATAATAATAGGAATAAGAATAATAATAATTGTAGTAATAATAATAATAACAATAAAAGTAAATAATAAATAAATAAAATAAAAAAAACAAGTAACCTTCGGGGAGTAGAACAGGAGGCGCGTTCGGGGGGGATGTGCGACGGGGCGCCGGGCTGAGGCAGGGAGCAAGCGGGGGACATGAGGAAGGAGAAAGAAAAAAAAATGAAGAAGAAGAGAAGAAGAAGAGGAAGAAGAAGAAGAGAAGAAGAAGAGGAAGAAGAAGAAAAGAGAAGAAGAAGAGGAAGAAGGAGGGGGCGCGGGTGCTGCGGCTGAGTGCTGCAAGGGAGAGTAGGGATGCGCTGAGGCCGGGAGAGTAGGCAGGGAGGAGTTGGGTGCGTCAGAGGTGATGCTGGTTAGGGGGTGACGGGATTGGAGGAGGCCGGGGGGGTCTTGCACTGGCTGGGTGTGGATAGCGTCGGGGGCTACGTCGCTGCGGCCAGGGGAGGCCCAGGGGGCTGCGCGCTGGCTGCTGAGTAGGGCGCCGGGTGCAGCAGGTTGCAACAGGAGGGGAGTCGGGCGGCTTCGGCGGGAGGAAGCGCTGCAGGGGCGCCCAGTTGCAGCAGATTGGAGAGGGATGAGGTCGGGTCCAGGCCGGTGCTACAGGGGAGCAGCAGCGTCTGCTTTCGTGCGAAGGAGGAGCGGAGGTCGGGGGGTCGTGCGCTGGCTGCTGCGGACGAGGCTGGATCGCAGGGGGCTGGGTGCGGATGGTGCGACGGGGAGAGGAATAGGAGGCAGCTGCTCCCGCGGGGAAGAAAAATATATATATATATATATATATATGAAGTGGGCCGCTAGGGTTGGAGGGTAAAGAAGGGGAAATAAAATAAAAAGAAAACAAAATAAAGAAAAGGAAATAAACAAAACAAAACCAAATTATAATAATAATTAACTACAATATTAATAATAACAATGATAAAGATTAATGACAAACCATATTTAATAATGATTATACTAGTATCCGCAACATTAAAAATTACATTAATTATTTATCTATAACATAATGATAAACATAATAATGATAATGATAATCATAGTGATAAAATAATAAAATAAAATAAAATAAAAACAATAACGGTGTTCCTATCATTTTAATGATAATTAATTCTTAACGCACTAAAAATTTTAACGACGCAACAATTAACGCGCGTTTTAAATATAAAGACTCTATTTAAAATTTTCCAAAGACAACGGGATGCAAAAATACACCGGCAAGGACGAGCGGGGTTTCCAGAACAGGCTCCGCTCACGCCCCTGACGACATTGCGTCAAAAAGCGCACATTTTAACAAAAGCTCAAAAACCCGGTTTGATACTGAACACGAACCGCAGCAATATAATTTAAAGTCAAAGAAATCATAAAATAAAAATAACTGCACGGTCGGGGTGTGACAATTCTCCCCACCATAACGCTTTCCGCCCCCGGAAAGCCACAACACCAACCAACCGATCGATCAACACCTAAGGATTTCACAGAACACGATCCAACCTCTTAACCAAGGATGTCACAACGACTACCAGCGGGACTGAACCTCATTTCCCAAAGTAAATCACCAACAGAGGGGAGGCCTGAACGGTCTCCCCACCATAAGAACTCAACTAGCATTCAATAACGATTTAAGAGAAAACCCAAAGAGACTCATGGTGGGTCTCCCCACCATAAAGAACCGACCAACTAACGACCAAACGGGAAACCAGCTTAGACATGCATGAGACCTTAATCCAGCTAGAAAGAGCACAGCAAGGACCTTTAAACCACTTACTCACGTCCAAAAGTAATAGGATTTGATCTGAAAAATTTACGCAAACCAAAACCCTTACCCCATGGGCGGGGAGGGTGGGCCCAAGGATTGGATCACTGAAACTTGGACGGAAAACTACTCACGTACCACTACATAGGGATGGACACATACCAAAGCCATAACCGATTCACATCGGTGGTCCACACGAGGTCATTGATCAGCAACATACATCCAAAAGGCACAATTACTAATATTGCGCGATGGATAAATCCATCAAGCTCTTTGCGACAAGAGGAACTACAATGACAGAGGAACCAGAGCAACAACACCAAAACTATCACACCACGACGATAGAGGCACGACTTTCCCCAGACTCTTTAAAATTTCCCCCGGGGTTCCTGACTACGCGCCGGCTTCACTCCGAGACCTTTTGGCTGGAGCTCTGATGGATGAAGCATCTCCTGCCTCGCAGTCAGGTTCTGATAATCCCAATGAGATACATACATCTTTTGATCTGACAGATTGAAGGACAAGATTTTAAAATTAATACACACCAGCATTGAAAGACGAGGTTCGTCAAAAGACCCACGACATTCTCATACATTTCAAACTCAAAACACCACCAGTACAACTACAATGATAAAAGACCCCTTAAACTGAAAGGAAACTTACACCAGGAACTCTGAACAAAGACTCAACAGCACATTACTTCTGAGAAATTCCCCTACAACGCTTTCTTGCAACGCCCCGACAAAATCGTCGCAAGTGACCCAGACGTCCACACGCCTGGCAGGGCTTCGGAACGCTTGGGCACGATGACTTCTTGTGACCCCGCTTGCCACACTGATAACACACAATAATCTCTCGCTCCGAAGAGGTTGATGAAAGATCTCGAGGCCTCTTGATTCCACGAACTGATCCATCCACTTCCATTTGCTTACTCATCTCCTTTCCAGAACCTTCACCAGTGCTCATAGGGATCTAAGGAGGGAGAACTATTTCGAGCACTCCTGCCATCACAGCTTCGACACAAAAAGCTTGTCTTGCCACATCGACAAAAGAAGTTAGGTTGGACTCTGACACCCTCGACTGTAGATCAGGGCGGAGACCCGCCTCGAATCGTCGAGCCTTCACGAGGTCATTTGTGGAATACTCTGAATCATAAGGTACTAGATCCACAAAGCGCTGGAAATATTCTAACACGGATCCGTCACCCTGCTGCAGACAACACATCTCCATCCCCTTTCTCACCCTTTCTTCATCAGAGAAAAACTGACGAATGAACAAAGACTTGAAGAACTCCCATGTAACCTCTTGACGGGGCTTGTTCCGAGACACTGACTTCCACCACATCCACGGTGAACCTTCAAGCATGAAGGTCTCAAACTTGACCTTCAGCGACTCGGGCAACCCAATGAGGTTAAAGTCCCTTTCAACCTTCTGCATCCACTCCTCTGTCACGGAAGGGTATGCTTGACCATAGAAGAGAGGTGGATCGAGCTTCTGAAACTCAAGCATAAAATCCTTAGGTTGATCAACTGCACTACGATCACCCATCGAATCTTCAAAGGGATAACCGCTGGACAAGGAAAGGTCAAAAACCCAATCAAGGTCAACTCAACGAATGAATAAAACCTCATAATCAAACACTGCATAGGTGAAAAGCTCGAAATCCGAGAAAACAAGTTATCATAACATCAAAACTTTTCTCTTTGAAAACATCTTTAATTTTAAAACAATATTGGTAAGTTAAACCCTCGCCATTGGTATCCCTTAGAGTCTCACTCACATGCATGTATCTGTGCCACCCAGGGCATCCATCCACCATACCAGACATCCATCCACATTTCCAACACACCAAAATGCATGTGAGTACTCATCGGAACACCAAGGCCAAAACAAAGCAACTTCATTTTTCCAAAAACAATTTATTCATACCACTTCTTTTAAAACAATCTACAAATCAAACATGTTATTTCAAACAACCATTTTTTTTCTTTTTCAAAACCAACTTTTCTAATTCAAACCACTTTCAGAAATCAAGGGAAACACAAAACAACTCAAACAGGGGACTAGTGTCAGTGGGTGACTTGACCATATGGTTGGCGGCCACATGCCAAACACGTCACTGACACAGGGAGCCTTCTTGGACCATGCCCCTAGATCCACATGGCTTGCCAGACCATGCGGCATAGGACTATTAGCCCAACTCCATTTGTCGTACCCCAATCGCAAAACATTTATATAAAAACCCAAACAAACCAATTAAACCGGACTTCCCATGGAAACCTGAGGATCAGTACGGGCAAAGAGTTCGTGACGCTCTTCTCGCACCTACCCCTCAAGTCCCGAAAATCCTACTCCATCTACCTTGACATCCCAAATAACAAAGGGCGCTCTGAAAAGTGAGGTCTGCAAAGAGCTAACCTGCCTTTGATAACATTTTGTCACGAACCAACCCGGGTCGACCCTGATCCGGTCACCCGAGCCGGTCCGCGACATGGCCCGAGAGGCGTTCCCGATCCTCCCGGGATGGCGACCAGCGCCAGGGCATCATTAGAGACTGTGGGAATGATTTCGCCCAATATAAATAAATAAGAATGCAAAGATAAAACAGAGCAGCGCAGAAAAAGGTAAACTAAACAAAGTGACTAAACAGAAACAAACAGGAAACAAACCAACCAAACACGACGTGCGAACAAACTCCGTGCGACCTCGCGGGTCGCTCTCCGACTCAATGATCAAGCGTCGCCCTCGGCGAGCGCACTCAAACTATAGCCTGCACAAACACTAAAAACAGAAAAGAACTATAGGCGTGAGTATTAAAACTCAGTAGGCTAGCCCGATATCTATTCCCAATGCACTACCTTTAAAATAAAAGAAACATCATTTCAAGTTTGAACTACAATCTATAAAAGTATGTTTTTAATAATATTCTACTTGAAAACAAAGTACGAACCATTGCCCTTAGCCATTTTCCAAATTCGTGTTCATTTCATTAGTGCCAATGACATTTCAGGAAAAGGGGAAAGTGATGTTTGAATTTTCAAATTTGTACAAAAGGGATTAAACACTTTCATTTGAAAACAATTTTTTAGAAACCTAATCAAAAGCACTTTACCATTTTCCAAAGAAAACAATACACCAGAATGCACAAAGTAAAACATACAGCAAGGGCAATGTAAGTATACACGTGAGCATCATAATCATTACTGCAAGCTACAAAAGCTGAATAGACATGGGCGAACCTAGGAGATCGAGAATAAACCAGAAGACACCAATACATGAGAAATCATCCTTATTGACATGTCACGATGAAATCAAAACGCACAAAACGCTCTACCATCCACTCACAGGCAGGTCGAGGGCAAATCCCATAGTAATAAACCCAATATATCCACCTACTATGGGCCACTGGTCAGTACCATAACCTACCAGTGCAGCAATCGTTCTTAGAATATTCTCTCAATATGCCAGATTCCCATGTCTCAAGTGTTAAAAAAAAAGGGGTCAGCCAACTGACGCCAACCGAGCATCCAATCAGATATATCTATATATAAAGAACAACAGGCATTCCCCAAGCCACTCCATGGGACAACCTCATGCCTTTTTCCACTCAAGTACCCGGGAGCCTCTAAGCGCGGCCTCCCAAACAATCAATCGCAACCAAGGCATGAGAGTCGTCCTAAGAGGGTTTTTATAAAAACATTTCCATCGCTTTCCATAAAGTGCCAAACAGGCATTTAATACAGTTCACAATTACTACCAAAACCAGTTTAAAACTATTTGAAGAACCCACAAAACACTACTTCATAGGTTGCCAGTATTTTTATAAAACAAACCAAACCATTTTCTTTTCCAAATAAACTTTAAGAGCCAACCAGGCAATTTCTCAAACGAACCAAATTATTTGTTCATGCTTCAAAAGAAATCATTTCTCATTAAACCAGAACTCTATTTTATATTCCGTGAATTATGTTTAAAAGCCAAACGGGCATTCTTTCATTATTGGGTGTCCGCCCGTCAAAAGGATGTTTCATGTGACCTGTATAAAATAAACAGCTCCTTGTGACATTAAATAACCATTTAAAAATTAACCATCTTATATTAAAAATTAATTATAGTATATTATCACTTATTTATAGAATATTTATTTCGAACAACTAGTGTGCGCAAACAGCATGAAATAATATAACTTAAATTTCAAAAGCAGTGCAAAGGGAACCTACCTCAAAACCAAGTGCGACGGCAAAATGACTTTGGAAGCAAGGCGCGATGACACGGCATGTGTCCGAGACTACGTGACAAAGTCTAATACTCTGCATAAACAATTTCAAGGACTCAGACACAACCAAAAACTCACCAGAGCCTGCGAAACCAAGCGGCGGGAAGAAGCGCTCACCTTAAAACTAAAGCGCGGCGTCGACGGAACCTCAGAAACAAGGCGCGGCGGTGGCGCTCACTTGGAAACGCCCTGCGCCGGTCCTAAAAGTCCTAAGCCAACAAATAAAAATCCACCATCAACAAGAGTACGATGATAATAATAAAAATAAGGATAATAGTAATAATAATAATAATAATAATAATAATAATAACAACAACATAATAATAATAATAATAATAGTAATAATAATAATAATAATAATAATAATAATAACAACATAATAAAAATAATAATAATAATAATAATAAAATTAGTATTAATAATAATAACAATTACACTAATAATAATAAAATTAATAATAATCATAATAATAATAATAATAATAATAATACTAACAATAAAAATAATAAAAAAAATAATAATATTAATCATTAATAATGATAATAATAATAATAACTAAGAATAACAATCATAATAATAGGAATAAGAATAATAATAATTGTAGTAATAATAATAATAACAATAAAAGTAAATAATAAATAAATAAAATAAAAAAACAAGTAACCTTTGGGGAGTAGAACAGGAGGCGCGGCCGGGGGGGGTGCGACAGGGCGCCGGGTTGAGGCAGGGAGCAAGCGGGGGACAGGAGGAAGGAGAAAGAAAAAAAAAGAAGAAGAAGAGAAGAAGAAGAGGAAGAAGAATAAGAGAAGAAGAAGAGGAAGAAGAAGAAAAGAGAAGAAGAAGAGGAAGAAGGAGGGGGCGCGGGTGCTGCGGCTGAGCGCTGCAAGGGAGAGCAGGGATGCGCTGAGGCCGGGAGAGTAGGCAGGGCGGAGTTGGGTGCGCCGGAGGTGATGCTGGTCAGGGGGTGACGGGATTGGAGGAGGCCGGGGGGGTCTTGCACCGGCTGGGTGTGGATAACGTCGGGGGCTACGTCGCTGCGGCCAGGGGAGGCCCAGGTGGCTGCGCGCTGGCTGCTGAGCAGGGCGCCGGGTGCAGCAGATTGCAACAGGAGGGGAGTCGGGCGGCTTCGGCGGGAGGAAGCGCTGCAGGGGCACCCGGTTGCAGCAGATTGGAGCGGGATGAGGTCGGGTCCAGGCCGGTGCTACAGGGGAGCAGCAGCGTCTGCTTTCGTGTGAAGGAGGAGCGGAGGTCGGGGGGCCGTGCGCTGGCTGCTGCGGACGAGGCTGGATCGCAGGGGGCTGGGTGCGGATGGTGCGACGGGGAGAGGAATAGGAGGCGGCGGCTCCAGCGGGGAAGAAAAAAAAAATATATATATATGAAGTGGGCCGCTAGGGTTGGAGGGGAAAGAGGGGGAAATAAAATAAAAAGAAAACAAAATAAAGAAAAGGAAATAAACAAAACAAAACCAAATTATAATAATAATTAACTACAATATTAATAATAACAATGATAAAGATTAATGACAAACCATATTTAATAATGATTATACTAGTATCCGCAACATTAAAAATTACATTAATTATTTATCTATAACATAATGATAAACATAATAATGATAATGATAATCATAGTGATAAAATAATAAAATAAAATAAAATAAAAACAATAACGGTGTTCCTATCATTTTAATGATAATTAATTCTTAACGCACTAAAAATTTTAACGACGCAAAAATTAACGCGCGTCTTAAATATAAAGACTCTATTTAAAATTTTCCAATGACAACGGGATGCAAAAATACACCGGGCAAGGACGAGCGGGGTTTCCAGAACAGGCTCCGCTAACGCGCCTGACGACGTTGCATCAAAAAGTGCACATTTTAACAAAAGCTCAAAAACCCGGTTCGATACTGAACACGAACCGCAGCAATATAATTTAAAGTCAAAGAAATCATAAAATAAAAATAACCGCACGGTCGGGGTGTGACATTTCATCAATGCTCTAAAACATGTACTTTTTCATTATTATGGTCTGGTTTAGGAGATGATAATGAATGAAAACAAACAGGGTCTCGTTATCCTATTTCACATATTAAAAATGAGCTACTTGGGGGGACACCCATTACGTTATGAAACCCTTCTCTTTAGAGTCCTCCGACTACAAAAACATATCTCATGGATCGGTATGGGTATCCTATATACATAGGAATATATAAAAGAGGTATCAAGATACATGTTGATACTAAACTCCATATCCCACCATAGAGGTAGTCCCAGAACATCCTATGGGAAGAAATTCATATAATCCTACATGACAGATTGAATCTAGAAATATGAATATGATGCATAACCATGGTCATACTTGCTGAAAAATGGATTATGGGATTCAATCTCCTGCTCATAGAACCCGCTCGACCTTCCACGAGATCTCTCACACACATAATGGTAAATATTATCCAATCAGCGAAAAGGAATATGAATCATTTGCAATGATAGTAAATATTTGACTAGAACATGGAAACCCAATCCATACATATGTTATTGTTCCACTATGATGAAAACAAATTCCCACATGAACCTCTATCCATTATGATATATATCACATTGCTTGTTCATAACTGTTATAAATGTATAATCTCTTATATCAACCAACATACAAATATTCTAGGTTAATGCCTCTAGTGAGAGCTCTATCTCTCCCACAATGAGAGTATATATGAATAATGACTATAATATATTCCAAATAAGACAAAATTATGAGTAAATAAAACACATATTTTACCTCTAATCATGTCATGTTTCGTGGGGTCATAAGCCTACTATGCCTGCTGGTTTTCGTAGCCCCGACCTATAGCTCCCATATCCCAACAAGAGCATCCTAGTTGTTTTGGTGGATGTATCTCATGTTATGAAACACCATAAAAAATCTCCCCCTTATACTCTTCTAACTCCATCTCTATAGGGTCCACCCTGGCCACTACAGAGTGATCCCCGATCATAGTGCTTCCACTATAGTGAGGGTTTGTCAGCTACCTTAATATGATCCTTGGCACATATAATCAAGAATACACACACCATTTAACCATTATTGTAAAAATAATATAATTAAGAATATATAGGATTACCTAGTTCTATTCTTTGTCCCTATTCCATATGGCCACATATAATAGTCTGATCATGATATGATCTAATGCACTCGGATCTTACCATGTAAAACCTATTAACTACTATATAAGACATATAATTTTGATTAAAAATTCCAAGTCAAGCTTCCTAGATTATGTATGATAAGATAATATCTCTCACCATTTCCTACTCCATAACCTCTACATTGGTGGTAATTCTTAAGGGATCTACAATGACACTGTTCTCTTTACGGTGTCCCTGATCAGACATCTATTCTATGAAGTTTCCATCGACAATAATTTCATGAGAGTATTGTATAGTATATGTAAAACTAGGTTCATACTCATACAATGTAATAAATCCTTCAAATGTTCATAAATATCAGTAATATAGAATGAGCACAAGAATGTGGGGTAGTACTTCTCATGGAATAACTACGAGATGTTTGGCTGTGAGAGTGTCAACTCATTTTAGAATCTTTGTTAAAAGAGTCCGCTAGTACCCACCTGAACCATAGAAAAGTCTATATTCTATTGAAAAATCTAAATTTATCAGTGTCTAGATGAAATTTAAAACATCGAACATCAATAGTATCCAATCCTTGACTATCGGTGGATCTTTCTTGCCACAAAACATCATCAGCTTCTTGGATTAATACTCATGGAGTGTGATATTCCAATGAATATGCTCAATGTTCTATACAGTGACTTTATTATACTAGAAATATAGTGGTTTTACTACCTATCCATCTTGATGATGAATCTCATTGGATTGACCCTGAGGTGGGACTCATATATAGTTAGATCATTCTCATGATCGAGAACATGTATACTGGATGGATGTCATTGTACATCCATCCTGAAAATTTAATCAGGACGTATCACATTTAGATAAGAATATATATATATATATATGGGTAGATGACTCAAGAAGGAAAATAACTATCTCAAAACATTATAATGCATGTACCAATGATTTCTAAAACCAATGTCTTTGTATTTATAGTGAAAATAAGTTATTCAATGTCCTTGTAAATGGATACATCGACCAACCACACTGTCAGTTTATTTTATTTCCAAAGACCTACACAGGAGAAACTTTGAATAATTTCTCTTAAATACCAATCAAATATCATATGGGAACTACTACAAACCTCATCCCAATTAATGAACCTCTCTGATACCAATATGTCTTGACCCAACCAAACTGGGCTCGAGTTGTTACTACCCCACACCCACCTCTATAATATAGGGGTGGAAAGAAGTAAAAACTTTATATCCAAAATGGGATCCCATAACCTCATATACATATATTCACATAGATAAAAAAATCAATATAGAATTGTATAGATAAATGAATAATAATTTGAATCTTCTATAACATAAACTATGTTTTCAAAACCTTTATGATTCACATTAGTATGATGGTAAAAACTAAAATGTAAAGTGTAAAAATAAATTCCCAACTAGAATAATGCCTCAAACTGAAAAAACTGTAATAGAAAACTCTATGATATCCCAGATCATGGTCTCTAACCAACAATCACTAAAAACGTTTCAATGCACCCTTTCACCCTATTGTCTTATGAATTCACTAATGTGCCATATGTGTTATTTGTATGTAACAACATTTAAATTTAATTCCTAGTTAGGTGTGAGTATATATATGCATAGTAGGATTCCATGAAAGATGAATGGGGGAGTGGTATGAGAAAAAAGTAAAAATTTATATACAGTTATCAATGAATAACTCAAACCAAAGAAATGATGTCAAACAAATACAACCATAGGGAACTCAAGAAATTGTGTTTGTGGAATACACATCACGTCTCTTCAACATCTTGAATGAAAGTAATGAATTATAAAAATAAAATATCCACATAAATATATATATATATATATACATACTCAATAAAGGATACCAAAACAAGAGAGAAATGGTATCACCATATCATAACTTATCCCATTAATGGAGTCTCGATCAATTCCAGAAGTACATCATAGATTCCTGACATATTTTGGGTTTTTAGCAGAAAAAAGCCAAGTATAGACAAACCTTATCACAATGACACACATTTGATGTGAACAAATATCCACTTAGAGTACTCATGACTTTTTACCAAAGGATGGTTTCACTATGATGGCCATTTTCGGACCAATGTATTGTACTGCATGAGGGCTCCCCTCTAAGGCTAGATTACCCCTACACTAACTCTTGTATTGTGTTATAATATAATGTTGAAGGTTATTTTCCCTGAATCTATAAGAGTGTTCCACTCTAATTCTTGATAGAGGAACCATGTACATCCATTCAGGATGGTTCCACTTTGAAATTTGGAGGACCAATTCCATGTCCCAGTAGGAGGGTTCCATTATAATCGGTTGGCAGGGGACTAATTCTATGTGGAATAGGAAGAATACACTCTCTTAAGGTAGAAGACACATACCCTAACTCTATATTTGTGTTCCACTATGATAAAATCTATTTATCTTACGTAATCAATGTAATCATTGAGTATTTCCTAAATAAGAGGCATGCCCAGAATATAACATAACATATATCATAAGCCTGAATATAGTCCCCCATCATTTTCTAAATGGGTAAAAACATTGTATAAGATACTCACGAAGAGAAATACATGTCCAAATTAATGTTATGTGAGCAATCGATGTTCCCTATGAATTAACGAAGGGGTACAAAGCTAATGAGGGGACCCACACAGCATGTGTCCCTACTCCATTTCTGAGCCTTATCCCTAGAGGTACACAGCTCACCAACTATATAAAACTACCCGACGTATTGGAATTCTACATAGTGTCTCCAAGACACTTGAGGACACTACTCATACACTTTTTTCATGCCCATATACTCATGTCATGTTTTTTTACTTTGGCATGTATAGTTTCCAACCAAACGAGGTTCCACCTATGTTCCAAGATACGCCCATTTATTTCATCACATGATGTGCCTTGCCAAACCAATTAGCATGTACTCATATAGTAAACATCGATTCTTAAACTATAAGGTCACTTAGTTTGTAAGGGTCCCACATGATGTGTGACACTTATAATTTTTTAAAACACTAGTCGTTGCGGCTAGGGGATGAAAAGCTTTGTGTTCTTCGAACTATGTGGCATTTAGTAAAGATTTTTCCAATGATCCAGATTAGTAATCAACTTTTCATATCCAATCAAACCTGTAAAATACTAAAATGGTAAAAATTTAAAAGGATAAATGACATGAATCACGTCAATAAGGCTCGCCTTCCTTTTTGAATGAATTATGGATTAGAACACCACAGTTAAGCGTGCTTGGCCTAGAGTTCTGATTAGGATGGATGGAATTATGGGAAGTTTCTCAAGGTGTGTGTGAGTGTGGACAAAGAACACTAGAAAGGAAATGTGTTGGCCTGTGGAGATGGTAATTATTCCGATGAACCGTTCAGGTATGTGCGTGGGCCCCTGGGTTGGGATCACGTGGCTGTGGGGCAACTAGTGGTGCCTTATGGTCTAGGACCTCACAATCATGTAAAGGTGGGGTGTTCGTGTGGTCACCGAGACCTAGTTGTTACATTTGGTATCATAGGAGGTACCCAGCCTTAAGTGTGGGGCACTGCCTGGGTAGAGATGTAGGGCCCACAAAATGGGGGTTGTGCTCCACGGGTGGGGGGGGGGGGGGTAAGTGTAACATCCAAAAAAGATAAAGGGTTTGATGGATAAATGATATGACTCATGTTAAAGAGGTCCACTTTCCTTTTTGGGAGTTTACCAGATTAGAACTCCAATGTTAAGCATGCTTGGCCTGGAGTAGAGATCAGGATAAGTGACCCTCTAGGATGTTTCTCAGGGTTTCTGTCTGGAAATGATATATGTTGGCATGTGGGGACTATCATTAGTTACATGACCCATTCAGTTATGTTGGTGGGCCCCTAGGAGGGGACCATGTGTATGTGAGGAAACTAATGGTACATGGTGGGCCAGGACCTGATGACCATGGTAAGGTAGGGTGGATGTGCTGTTATCGGGACCCAGTTATCAAAAAATCTCCTATAAATATATTCTCGTTTCATCCCAAAATAATAGATCAATACTCTATTTCCCATTTCTATCCATCTCGTGGCAATAAAATAAATTTTTTTAATGCATAAAAGTCCACAAAAATAAACACCTCCTTATACATAATCCATGTCATCCCTTCTCCTTTATGGATTCCAATCAGCTGATCCCTCAACCACCACTCACAATTACCCTATATCCTTTCTGAATTCTATGAACCATCCACATTACATGAATCTGTTGTGAATTATAGGGTCTTATTGGGCTAAAATCTTCATGGAAATGCCGAAATTAAACCCCTAGGCTGATAACAAACGTGATGATTTTGATAGATATATTCCACAAAATAATGTTTTAAAAATCAATATCCATTTATACCAGCTAAAGATACTCAGGGTAAGAAAACAAATTCATATCAAATCTAATTTCAATTCATGGGTGCCTACGATGTCTGACAATTGGTACAAATCATGAAGGAGTGATTCTATTCAAACAATTTAATAAAAAATGGAAGAAACCAAGAATTTAAGAGTCTTACGTTGTGATTTTAGTTTTATTCATTGAATAATGCACTCTCCAATGATTGAGATGAGTTGTTTAATTTTATTTTATTCATCGTCGTTCAGTAGCCTCATCATCGATATATCTTGATTCAACAATGAATGTAAGAATACCACTCTATATTTTAGAAGGACATTTACAGCTAATTCCATGAAACTTTACATAGCATCTTACTTATAGATGAAAGATATTGCATTAATTTAATGAATTAATTAAATTATTAATTTAGTAAATCCACTAAATGTAATGTCAATGGCCATTTTAAACAAAAACCCCATGCATACCTATCTAGTATGAACTAAGGGTAAAAATGGAATTCCAAACTCATCTATTATATGGAAACTTGGATTCATGATTATTTTTAAATGTAATCCAATTTTCTTTATGAAAATGTGCATTCAAAATATAATATGTATTTATTATTTTTATCAAATTAATTGTGGGAACACTCTTCCACTGAATCAAACTTGATCTCAGCTCCTGGGTCAAAAAATATATGTATAAATATTGCTAAGTATTATAAATAAAAACTTGATCTCTATAAATTATGAAACTCATTGTATAAATATCTAGGTGAATTTTTTTAAGGTACAATGGGATAACTAAATTCAATATAGTATACCCAATAAATTGATTTGTAATGTTTTTCACTTTGTGTTATCTAACCAACCAATTCATATAATTTGTAAGGTGTTATACTAGGGCTATTTAGGATGCACCATCATATAATTTTTAAGGGGATCAAGCAACCCTATCTAGGCCTCCCCACTATATAGGTTTTAAAAGGATCACACAATACTATATGGGCCACCCCATTTTATATGTAATTTCAAATATCCACAACATGTCTAAACTACTACCAATATACAGTTCTTCATGAAAATAATAAAAACTATCATTTATTAAATTATAAACTAATTATCCTATGGAAAAAGGATTTCATGTCAATATTTTTGAAACATGACCAACCCATGAAAATTAATCTGGTTCTATAAAAATCAATTTGAAAAATGGTTATCTCGTGAAAAAATGGGTTTCATTACAATATCATTGAGACAATCATAATCCATATAGTGAAATGATATGGATGGTATCATTAAAAAAATAATCCCACTGGAGCATTATAAACAAAATATTTTTATTCTATTTAATTTAAATATCATTAAATATAAAAAAATACATTTTGAAGAAAATAACCTTTTCATTTACAGAATCACTTTTTAAAAATTAAATAATTTTTAAATTCATTTTCTTTGACATTTTTTTAATAAATTTGTATTCCCATAATATTATGAAATTTTTTTCCCTAAAAACATTATTATAATCATGAAAAGTAAGATTCAATGAAATTATGTTCATGTGGGAGGATAATTTCATAAATTCCATAAAGGACATATTCATTTCACATAATAAAATTTTTAGAAAAGTTATTTGTTCTTAATGTGAGAAGGAGATTACTTAAAAAATTATAAATAAAAATAGGTAAATGATTACATAATAAATATTTTTAAATGGTTAACATATTTTTGAAATATTTATTATAAAACATAGTTTTAAAAGAAATCATTTTTCACACCGAATAGAAAAATGATGTACCATTTTCTAAAACTCTCACTCTCAAATATTTTTTTACCAAAGAGAGGAAACAATTGTACAGATACTTTAAAATACCATAAATAACCATATTATATGATAATTCATGAGAATTATTATACTTCAGCATTATATACTTAATCATAAAAAATCATAATAAGCAATGAGAATGTAACAAAATACTCATAAATTTTTTTACTTTAAATCATATTACCAATGAAATAACAGTATTAATTGAAACATAAAATAATATAAAAATAATTATATTAATTATATAAAATATAAAATGAGATTTATATAAACCTCAAAAAATAAAATATGTATTTAGTATGACATACGTCTGAAAGAAAGATAATTGAGAAAACAATCCAAACCACTTTCGTAACATTGAAACTATAAAGACAAATAAATCTAGATGATAAAATTCATATGTAAATCCCCATAAATATAAGGATAACAATACTAAAATTAATTAATGGGAATACCATACACCACACAATAACATGAAGTGGTGAATATGACATGCATCTCACAAAAATAAAAGTTACATGATAAAACCGTTACATCAAGTTCGATTCTTCCCACTTTTTATTTATATTCATGAATAATAAAAATATATTAAATTTTTACCCGATAATGTATGGTTTGAATTTTTACTGTTCTTTTTATTTCACATATTAATATGTTATATTTAATTACTTAATCTATTATATTTACATGTAATGTTTTGATCTTATTTTCCTTCTGTGTCCAAATCAACATTGTTTGGAAGAAAAAAGTTAAAGATGGTATTTTTTAAAATATTTCATAATAATACCCATGAAATAGTAAATATATTTCTAAATAATTTTTACTTTTTAATTGAATCATGGAATATATTTAGGAATATTGAACCACCATTACAATCATATAGTTGGTATGCCATTTATATAGATGATTAACGTTTCAAATTTTCAATGATAATTATGAAAATAATTTATATAAAACTTATCTTTAAGAAATGATAACAACATAAAAAATATAATTTTATATAGTTATATAAAATTAAATATATCATTCATGTTATTTGGTGAATTAAAAATGAATCAAATCTCTTCAAGAAGGTAGTATTCTTCACATCCATGATGGACGTTACAATTCATTATAAAGAGTGAAAATATAAAAAAAGGACATATTTAATTTCAATAATGTAAAATAATTTATGTATATAATAAATATATAATTTATATAATATAAATTTATTATATTTAAAATTATTACATTCAATATAATGTGTTATTGAAAAAATAATCACATCGATTTGTGAGGTAGTAGTTTATCGTACACTCAAGCGACATTATTGTATACCATATGGTTGGGATTTTAAAAAGATATATATTATACAAACAATTTAGATGAAAATTTTGATTATATATTTCATATATACAATTTAAATCCATTATCAAACCTATCCATAATAAGATGTATTTGAAGAATAAGTGTCATCGTTTCGCTAGGTGGTAGACCACAATACACACGAATGATGATTTTGCAAACCATTTGATGGTTGTGTGGATAATTTTGGGTTGTAAGCATAAAATAAAAAGAATATTTATATATAAGATATTAAGGATAATATATAAACATGGTATAATAATAATTAATGGTGTGGGAAGCAGAAATAAAATCACAACACATGTTGGAAAATGTTACCTCTTATTTGGGTACCTTCTTCTGGTTTTCATCAATGAACTACATTGGTAGAATTTCATCCAAAACTAAATCATATTGAGTAGGAGGGAATATTTTATGAGTTAATTATGAGAGTTATTGGGCCAGAAAACTATTTTTTAAATAGTTAAAATGGGAGGATAGGTGGTGACATTTTATAAGTTTGGTGAGTGACACATTAATAATTTATTTTATACAGTGAAATCCACCCATGATTTTTCTTGTAACTAAGACTCAATAATGATTAATTATAGATAAAATAAGGTTAATGGTTAAAATATTTCTCGAAAATGAGGTTTTTAAATGTTTCTAGCTCATGTTCTAACTTAATAT
The DNA here is from genome assembly GCA_963277665.1 of Viscum album. Classification (NCBI taxonomy): domain Eukaryota; kingdom Viridiplantae; phylum Streptophyta; class Magnoliopsida; order Santalales; family Viscaceae; genus Viscum; species Viscum album. The sequence goes on along the minus strand of OY728153.1, from coordinate 1,346,753,860 downwards.
TGAGGATAATCCCTTGGTAAACTCATTATTACATAACAGCTATGAGTAATTTTAACTATTTTTCACTCATCATTATGGTTAAAATTAAAAATTTCATTATTATAAATTATTATTTATTATAAATCAATATATTGATTCCAAATTTTTTAATTCAATTTATTTAAGTGAAAAATTTTAATTTATTATTAATCCCACATACGTGGGGTGACAATGGGTTTTGAAGATGAGTACTTTTTAGAGAATGACTATTATATATTAACTATATAAAAAATAATAATCATTTTATAAAACTAAATTAATATTTATAGATATAATATCAAAATATTTCATATATAACATTTTCTATTGGGGATTAATTTAACTAATTTAAATTGAGAAGCATTATGAATTTTAAAGTTGTTTTAAGAAAGAAATGTCATTCAACCCAATAACATACATACACTTAAAAATTTTACATTAATTTAAAATAAATTATTTTAATTAAAAATAAATAAATAATACATATCCTACGTAAAAATATATTCAATACATATTGGTAGTTTTAAATTATAAATTTATTAAAAAGATGTTTTTTACAATAAATCAATAATTTCCACTATTCACAGACAAATCATTATTCTAAAAAAAGTACAAAAATTGAATCCAAAGTAAATTTTGATATTATAATTAAAAAAACGATGTTAATTTTATAATATAAATTTTATAATGTATCTATAAATGTGTTGTAATATTTTTTCCAGAAAACAAATACAAACTATTTTTATATAAAACATATTTTTTAAAAATGTAATCACTTAAATTCAAATTGGTTAATTATTTATGAATAATTTATAAATTATGTTTATTCTATGTGAAATTTATATATTCATATATATCATTATGTAGTTATCATTATTTATAATTTCAAATTTAGTGGCATGTTTATAACAATAATATATATCGCAGGTCATTTATGTTACGTGATGTATATATAATACAATATCTAACATAAAATTCATTAGGTTTTGTGTAAGAGAATATAAACTATATTATTCTATTCAATCAATATAAACTAAAAGAATGAGGTCCATTAGTCAATTTAATGTGATATAATTCATAAAATATATCTGGGTGTTGCATCTATCGTATTACCTTACTTTCAGGACTCGGTTTAGTTATTATTAACTCAAGGAGCTAAATTGAAAACTGATTGTGTGGTGACTTAATGAGTCATATTGACGTATGATTAATATTATTTTCTAAGAACCTTTATATCAACAAATGTTTTTTTATTATTATTTTTTTACTATTAGATGGTAGAAATTTTAGTGAGTGGACAAATTGAAGGAATATTTTGGTGGGATTTTTGAATTTTTCTTTAAAGGGTAGGGAGACTGGGGGAAAATATAGTGATTATTTTATTATAATATTTATGGAATTTATTCCCAATCAGTTGTTTTATTTTATTATTATCATTCACTATAATAGACATCCAATACACAAATAGGTCATGCAAGATATTATAAATATTTTTTCACTATATATTTTTCCTATATTATTCAGAAGATATCATTCCAATTTTTTTATTATAATATATATCATTCCTAAAACCACATCTAGGAGTGTAGGAATTAAACTTATAGATTTATGGGATGGCACAAACATCAGACTAATGGTTGGATTTGGATACATTTTGTAAAATGGATTTATAGCATAGGTTCTTAAGTTTGTCTAGGTTATCGGTGTTAATAATCTGATTTTTTCTTAATATTAAATGGTGATATGATCAATTAGGATCATGATATATTTATTTTATCAGAGTTTTATCACCATTATTCATGACTAAACCATTGATAATAACTGATTTTTGGAATAATTTTTTTATAAATAGGTATTGAGTTTGATTCTTTAAATTTATTGGTTTGAACTGATGGGTTCAAGATCATTGTTTATTTTTTGTAAATTATTATGTATTGGGAATGAAATATAACCCTAATTTATTGTTAACCCACAAAGGGCCCACATACATTGTTTTATGTCACTATTAGTGACTATTTTGTTGATGAAATTTTTTTCACCAAGCCATATGATAAAACAATTCAATGTTTGTTTGTCTTGTTTATTTATGATTTATGTTTTAAGTAATAGATTTATTGAGTTTTTATTATGTTCCATAAAAAATTATTTTAATTTTTAAAAAATATTTTTAGAAAATATTTTTTTTTCAAAAATTGAAGTATGTGTTTGAAAAAAAATTATTGGGGTAAAATAGGTTTTTAATTTATAAAAGGGATTTTTGTGAGGTGATGATGTTTTGTAAAATCATTTCTCTGGTTTTATATTGAAAACATTATTTTAAGGGAATAAAAATCATTTTGTAGAATAAATAATGAAAGGATGTTTCAAAACAAGTCTATGAAATTTTGTTTTTTCGTTTTAAAAAATTATTTAGTAACAAATGGGTTAAATAAAACATGTTTTATAATGAAATTAAATGGTTTTGAGAATTTATGAATGTTGAATTTATAATATTTTTTAAAAAACTGTTATTTTTCTATGTGTTCCATGTAAATGTAGTTGTCCAAGATTGATTAAATTAATATTTAAATTTTTTTTTGTCAAGGTGGTTATTTTTTAGAAGGTATGAAATGTTCTCAAGTTGTGTTTTGAAAAATGTGTTTTGACTTTTCAAAATAGTTGTTTGGAAGATGAATTAGAAAATGTTAGTTTTGTAAATAAGTTTCCATTTTAGTGAATAGTGATTTTGTATTATGTTAATGATTCATGTTGCACATTTTGATATAAATATGAGAATTACGATTCAATTTAATCACGTTTCATGTCATTTGAGTACATCATAGAAAAGTATCGATAATAGTGGATGGTGGGACATTTTTTTTCCTTCAATATTATGCTCACATTCATTGGAATATATAACAAGTGATAATTATCATTTGTAACCATTGATCTTGTATAGATAGAGGTGATTATATTTTTTACATATTTTTTTGAATTAGTTTTTCTCTGGGTATCCAATTGATTATAACATATTTAGCATTTCATGTATTAATAAATTTATGTGATTATATTTTTCATGAACCAATTTATGTATCATTCCTTTTCACTTGGGGGTCTTAAGTATGTGGTCACATAATTGATAGGGGTTCATTATAATTTAATCAATTGGGTTATTTTAGGGTTAGTATTGAAAGATAATCCCTATGATGTCATCCCATACCCAATACTTTGGGCAAAATTTATATTTTCAAAGGTTTTTTTTCTCATGAATTATCAACTATATCATTGCCCTTTTGATGAATTGTTTTTTCCAAAATTAAATCATTCAATATTGAAGCTCATCATAGTTATTGGCTCTTTTGGTTGATTAATATTCTCTCAACAAGGCATTTAGTGTGGTTTCTTGAATCCTCAGTGATTGTTTTTGGAGATGGTTGGGATTTAGGTTGCTTTTATTAGAATCCTATTTTATATTTTTATAATTCCACATCCCTTTGAGGGTTTAATGAATTTTATTTTGGTTTTCCTTCAATGATATATTTCTCTTGTGTTTTTATTATGATAATAATGTCATATTTTTGGAAATATGTATAAGGATTTATGTTTTTAGTAGTTGGGGGGAGAATGAGATGTTTTTTGTGTATAATTATGAAATTTTTTTTCAACCCCAAACTATAGGGGGAGAACTTATAGAGCATATAGGCATCATTTGAGTCTCATTTTTTCATTCCTCAGTATGGATTATATATCTTTGGTGACTTAAAAGAGAATTTATGTTTGTGGAATTGGATCATGACATGATTGTTTTTGGAGTTTCATATCTTATATGGAGAGAAATAATGTAATCTAATTTATTTTTAAATTCTACATAATCCACTAAAAATTATTTCCTTTTAAGTAAGATAATGACTTTATTGTGGGTAGAATAATCACAATCAATGATTATAATGAAAATTAAGTAATTAAGTGATTATGTTATATATTAACATATTTTTATTTTAAAAATTTATAAATTTTTTACTTTTTTTTCATTTTTAAACAATCTATGTGAAATCCAAAAAGATGAGATCCATATTTTAACAGATAAATTTCAAATTTTTAGTATAAAATTTTCATAATGGTGTGAATAAACCACATGAGACAATTATGTGTGTTACCATATATTATACATTATTCATTCATGATTAGTGGATGTTTGGAGTAAACTATATTAAAATAATACACATAGCCTTTTCTTTGAAAATTAAAAAAATGACATTTTATTTCCTCATATCCCATTTTTACATTAAAACATTCCCCACTATCAATTTATACCCATGTTCTTTGTGAGAAGCATTGGGTGGTCCTCACAGAACCTCTTCTACCATTTCACTTCATTTTTTGTTCCATCCCTTAAGATTTCCTTGGTATTTCATCTGGATATGCATTTACCCACTTTACCAAATCCTCTTTATCTCATACATCTCTATATTTCCTTCATATATTGATGGTTGTGTGATTCATCCAAACCCTAGAAGTGTTTCATCTGTTAATATCATTTAATTATTGTTTCTTATGTTTATTTTCAATTCTTTCAAATTTCCATAAACTATTATTCAATGTGTACATCCTCAAATAATTAATGAGTTTTCCAAATTTGTAGCCAACTATTTTTGGATTCAAATTGGATAAATATTTACCAAATTTAATAAAAACTCCATGTTTTGATATCTCATAATTATAAATAATATATTTTTGGGGAGTTTGAATTGATAATCATGTCTCTATTTATTTTCCCCTCAATTAAATGTAATGATCATCAATTCAATGTTTTGAATTAATTATCCATTCTAAATTTTTATAAAAACGTGTTATAAAATATCTAGAGATATTGAGGAATAATTTTTAATTTTTTGGAAGAATATTTTGGTTTTTATCATAAACTCACCCTGGGAATATTAGTATTTCATGGAATGGAATGTTATTTATTGAAGTTCCAATAAATTTATAAATATTAAATATTTTTTTAATGTATGTGAATTATTTTAACATTAATTTTTATCATCTTTGGTTATAAAAATACTCATTGTTAATCATATATATATATATATATGTTTTTCTATAATAATTTAAATGGGAGTGTCTGAATAAGTGAATGCAGAGAAATATATATATATATATTAGTGTTTATATGTGTGTTTGTATAAATTCATATCTATTTAATTAATGTTGATGTGATAGTATTTTAAATGTGTTAGTAATTTTTTTTCAAATAGGTTTATTTTTTTCATAAACAAAATAAAATGACATGTTGATATTATTCAAATAAGTTCATTAAATCTTAGTGGACTTTCAGTGGGAATTTTTGGGTTCTTATTTTGATGACATGGATGACTGAAACAAAACTACTCACCATGGTTTATTGAATTTATATGTATATAGAATATGTCAAACTGTAATGTGATGTTACACTCTATTATTGTGTTCATATAATTATAGTTCATGTGAATATTGGAGACTTATGTATGATAGAATATTTAATTATGATATCCCTTTGACATGTTATTCCAATGTATGTAAAATCAATGTTTATACCTCTAGATAGTGACATGATACTCAATCCATTGTTTTTTTGTTTTATTTTTAAAATATTTCCCACAAGTCCAATATGAATCCAAAGATGGTTGAAGCCACCATGGAGTAAGTATGAAAAATCCTCAGGGATGTCGAAGTCGATATTAACAATCCAAAGAAGGGAGGGTTAATTTGGGTGTTTTCACAATAATATTTTATTTATAAAAAATTAATTTTGTCAATTATATAATTGATTTTATAAATATTAAATGTTTTATATTTTTAAACCATTAATAGTGATTATTTTAAAATAAATCATGTCATTTAATATCTCTATATAACATCCGACAAAACAAATTCTTATGAAATATTCCTAAAATATAAATGTATTTTTTTAAATTGTTTTGGATTTAAATAATGGGATTTCATTATATTTTATTAACTAATCAATATCACTGTTATATCACATTTTTATATGTGTGTGTGTGAAAATTATTCAGATATTGTACACCCTAATAATAAAATTATAAAAACAATATATATATATATATATATTGAGTTGGATGATAAAATTTACAATATATACGGATATTTTTGATGCATCAATTAAGATTTACTTCTAGGAAATCATTGGAGACATTTTTTTTGATATTTTATTATATTTTATAAAGATATCATCAAACAAAAACAATGATGCATGAAGAAAATATATACATAAACTGAATATACATAAAAGTATGTTTAAAGATAATAATTAAATGATAATATAAAATTGATTAAGCTAATCAACCTTATAGTTTTATTTTAAATTATATATTACTAATTACTATTATAAAATTAAATAAATTGTTAAATATAAATGATCAAATATATAAATTTTTATTTCATATTGATAATTACCTTCTGTTATTATTTATTATCTCACATTGTTTTCATGGATTTATATATTTTAGTGTGCTTATCATAAAATCATTTTTTTTTTAAAATGAATCTTCAATTTTCCATGGTGACCATATTTTTATGTTAATGAGTATAATCATATGCTAACATATCCACTATATTCATTATAGTATAAATAATATATATATTATATAACATAAAGTATCCTATCATTTAATCAATCTTTACAGAATATATACTTTAATTTATAATTAAAAGGTCATCAAAAAATTAAAATATCTATTTCTTATGTTTTCATGTATAAAATGTCAATTTGTATTCTATAATTTAAATTCCAAAAAAATTACAAATTGCAAATGAAATACATTTGATATTTGATATTATTGGAATTTAATAATAGTTTCATTAGTTTCACCATGACTAGAGAACAATTATAAGAGCCCCAATTATGGAAAATAAAGAGTAGAAATGTTTGGTGAGATTGTTCAGACCTAAATATTCTAAATAAATCAAATCATAGGATTTGTGGATCAAATTTTAAATATTATACATTGGAATATTGTTTCAAAAATAACATATCAACAAACATTCAAGTAAATATTCAGTAAAAAATATAATAATATATGTAGATAAATATAGTGTAAAAAATTTTATCATGGACACCATACTATATACATAAACCATTGACATATTTTGAACCAAATATATTCATATTGATATTTAATTAACAAAAACTACCAATAAAAAATTAATATTTGTATATTAAGACATTTAAGAGTTTCTTTGATTTATATTTTATCATATAATTCATCGTTTTCGGGCCATGGATTTATAATATCCATACAATAAACCATGGATAAACTAGATGTAAATACCTATATTTATTTATTTTATTTATTAAAAGAAAATTATATTTAATGTTTTATATGTAATGATTATTAACCTAGACTGGAATCATTATTTTAATTCTATTATTGTATATCTCATAGACAATATAATTGTCTGGTTCTAGGGAACCCATTTATGTGATGTTCCAAATGATGATGTTGATTTTATATTCCACTTCTCATGAATGGTATGTTTTTTATAAATATTAATATAATGAATTGATATTAATATACATTATAAATTTCACATATATTTTATGATTCTAGAATAATATATAATCAAATAATCTATGATAGGAAATTAATTATGTCACACGATTATGTAAAGTACATTGTATTTGAAGTTGGTCACCAATGTGTAAATATTATATAGTGGAATGTTAAATAGATTTTTATTTTGATTGAACTATAGGGTAACCCTATTATAAAACCCTCATCTCTTGTTATTTAGAAATATATATCATGTTTTAAAATATCTAAAATCTACCTTTTATAGTGATGAAGTATGGGGATCTGTGAATTTCTATCATCTAACCACATTTAATTATAACATTTACATTGTACTTCTATCAAATCTTCTCTCAATAACGTTTTTCATTGGACCAAAAAAGCAAATGTTTTAATCACCTCACTTATAAAGAATTTATTTTTTTACTTATTATATTTATTTAATTATTTTTTTGAGATAACATAATGTTCTTGTCAAGCTGTTCATATTACTGAAAAAAAACTAGATTGACTCATTATATATTATGATTTCCTATGTGATACCTCCCCAACATGAAATCCAATATCTACTTTTTAGGATAGAGGAGTCTAAAAGAAACAAAAAGATACATTTGATAATTTCAATTCATAATTAAATCTTCACTATCATAGAAACATAATTGAATGATATATGGTTTTTCAATTTATTGTGGGAATCTTGATCCACCTATCTTTGTATAGCCTAACGGTTTTCATTTTAAATATTCAAGATATAATGAACCTCATTACTATCTAACTAGGGAACCAATGTGGAAGAATCCACTTATCCATACCCACATATCATTGAAACCATTTTCTATATTCATATTCTATATCAATGAAAATTTTCCATAAATTGTCAAATAAAATTTCATTTTCGAATTATCATTTAAATCTTATTTCATATTATGTAAATATGACTTTTTATTGATTGAATCCCTAATTTTTATTTTATTATATATATAAAATTATATATTTTACACCTAATAAAGAACTAAATTGTAAACTAATATATAATATTAAAATAAAATATTAAAATAATGTTTAATCATAAATAAATTATTTCAAATGAATATAAAAAATCACTACCAAATTTACAAGTGGAGTGGAACCAAATTTAAATTATAGGGCCATAATATTGACATATTAATCCTCATGAGTTTCCATGAAAACATTGCCTCCTACTAAAACTTCTAGAAGAAATAAAATCATCAGAAATCACTTTGAATTTTTTTAGAAGATCTATCTGAAATGTAGGAATGAATTTTAGAGTAGTATTTAATGTAATTAATTTTAGTAAAAATGGGTAAAAAGGATGTTATATGACTACCAGAAATATATATGATTGTTGATAATGATAATAACCAGTAATTATTTTGAAAATGTTATAATGAGAATGTATTAATTTTTTAGAATATAATATTTTATACTAAATTAAAAAATAAACATCTAAAATTAATATTTACATATTATATATATATATATATTAAAAAATATGTATAACTAGATTACTAACCATGATAACGAATGTGTATATACACATTTATTAATTTGTGTTTTTGGTTGGTAGGTATTTAGAATTGGTTTTTATTTGAATGTAAAAATATATAAATTAAATTACTTTGAAAAAACTGAAATTATTAGTAAAAAAAATTCTAACACTAAGATAAATAAATGTTAATACCTAGAAGATATATTTTATCTAAAATCAATAGATGGTTAAAAATATAATGTTGAGATAATTGAACTGATTGTATATGGAAAATGTAATGCAATAATTAAATTTGAAGATATTAGATTTGGTGGACTAAAGTAGAATGAATGAGAAAACATGTCCTGCAAAACACAAAGAGACACGCTGATATATAAAATGAAAACTAAATAAATATATAACATAATATACATGTCATGTAATATATGAATATATCTATAGTAGTGGATACATATATATGTTTGCATAATAGAATATCAATTTACGCATAGAATAACAAACACACACACACATATATAAAGACATTTTTAAATCAAAATACATATACATATACTTTAGTGAATAAATATATATAGGTTTAACAGAATTCACATATATTTATAGCATTATGTATATGTATAGAAGAATATATATATATATATAGTAGAATTCATATATATAAACTATATATATATATGAAACGATGAATACATATATGCATAAAAGAATTTCATATATATATATATAGCATATATATAAATATCATAATGCATATATATAAATATATTATAATACATATCTAAAATGGATATATATATAGTAAAATAGTTGATATTAGAAAGTATATATTCTTTTAATATTTTTTTATAAATTAAATGACATCACCCTATGATCACAGAAAATATCAATGAAAATAAATGTATTTAATTATTTTAATAGTAACAATGATAATTATAAATAAAATTGCTATGTAAATATTATTTCCTACCTAAAAATAAATTTTAGTAGTTTCACATATTGAAAACGCATTACTAAAAATAATATGTATCTATGATCTAATCTTCCTAGAGTTGAAATAATTTTTTTGGGGAAAAATCATTCAGAATGAAAATAATATTAAATTCAACATAAAATATGTTCTAGTTTTGAAAAAGGTCATTTCCAAATTATTTATACTGTCACATACAATTTAATATTTGAATAAAGTAAATTTCACGAGAAACCCAAAAGTCTATCAGGAAAATAATTACATAAAAAATCAATAAATGTCTAATGTGAAATTCAAATATTGTTTTCCGATAACCCATAAAAAAATAGTAGACACTATAGAGTAAATTTGGGTCTAAATAAAATTGCATCCATGCAGAAAGGAAAATATGGTTTCAAGTAAATACTATTTTACTTTAACAATAATAAAATCACATCTTGATCTGTATATCACTATTTTTCAAAGGGAATATAAAACACCATTTTATAAATCATCACCATCCCTCCAATGTTGTAGAAAAAATTAATTTATTAATTTAAATAGCTAAAATGAATGATTAAATTTTGAATCAAGATTAAAACTGAAGGGGGAAAAAAATACATCAACATAAAATTCTCAAATTCACAAGGGTATTTGATTATTATGAAGGAATGGTTGTTAAAAATGTTATTTGTGGTTTTTTATTCAAAATGAAAAAAAATATTATTATTATATTTCATAGGATGAGGTAGAACGGATCCTCCAATAAAACATTGACAGATCATTTCCATCAAATGTTTCCACTATCTAGAAAAACCAAAAAAGTCAAATTAATATTAATTATGTCAATTAATTGTTTCAATATCATCAATAATTTTTTTAAATATATACATTGGATAAATATCTATAATAATTATCGAATATATATTCAATATATTTAGTATATATAATGAAAAAAGTATATTAGAATATATATATATATTCTTGTATTCTCTATTAGAATAGTTTGTAAGTATATATGTGTCATGAAAGAATTGTTTTCTATATATATAAATATATATTATGTATATCTGGGTCAAAAAAATATCCTATTGAAGTAGTTCACATTGGGTAAATTTTTTAAAAAGAAATAAATTGATTGTATAGTAAAAAAAGGTAAAAACCAATATATCTGTATTGTTGATGATGAATTCGTAATTAATATTTATAAAGTACTATTGAAAGATAATTTTCATTAAATGTAAAAAATATGTGATTGTTATATCTAACATTAAAGAATTAAAGTTAATAAAATACCAAGTATAACAAATATATATATATATATATATATATACATATATCGAATATAATTTTCAAAAATAATTCATATAACTATATGAGAATAATTTTTTTAATGAAATAATCTTAATATTATATTTTAATTTCTTATTATATTTTTAATGGAAACCAATTAATTAATGAAAACACATATTTCAATTCATGATGATTGAATGTGTGAAAAAATTGTGTGATATTGATATGTTGATTTTACATATAACCATCAAATAATGATCATGTATGTATTTGAAATAAATATAAATATTTTTAAACCATTCGTTTAATGGAAATAAAATAGTGATTTGACACATAAATTTGACATTCTATATACTAAAATCATTAGATGGGAAATAAAGTAACAATATACTATTTTTTCAAAGAGACATATAAAATTAGAAATTAGTAAACAACTAAAAATGAGTTTTTTATAAATATTATTACATTGAGGAATATCTGTTACCAAAAAGTATTAAAAATATTATTTAAGAGAAAACTAAGCCCCATCCTATTTAAAAATGATCTCCAACCTTCAAAAATTTAGATATATCTACACACTAAAAATATAAATTATTAATGGTATCGAACTAAAAATAATTAACAAATTCTTCCATTATGTGATATCTAATACATGGAGAATTTTTTATTTTTTTATCTTTAAAATACCTTAGATTAAAATATTCACATGCTTAATGATCAACATAATTGTATGTGAATCATTGGATCATTGGTTGAGTGTTGATCTTAACAATTTTTTCTTCCATTTCATTTTTTGGATTCAATATCACACATTGACAATGATTATACAAATAATATTTTATTCAATACAAAAATATTCTCTTCATTCCCATTATATAGTTTAAATAATGGTTCTTTTTATATTTTAAACATGTGTTGAGTTGATTTTTCACTCTTACAAGTAATATCACTTTTGATCCTAACAAATATAAATACATTTTATTCATTTTATTTATTAATCAATGAGACCAATGAGAGTTAAAAATATTCACCTCATCATTAAGGAAGAATAATTATATCACATTATAGATGATAGAGTCTTGATTCCATGATTATTTAAATAGAATCATCATCAATCGACTAAATAAGTGTCCCACTATACTATCACATTCAATGAAGAAGAAGGTGGTATATAATGCATTCATAGTGATGTTCCCCTTATAATACTCAATAGATTCCTCATTATTTTTTATTATTTTATAAATGAAACTATAAATTTTAATATAGAGAAAATGATGAAAATATTTAATGGAAGATATTTTCATGAGTTATTCTCAGTCAATGGATGCAATTTTTACTTTTGACTACATGTTCATGATTTATGTCCACCATGAATGATCTTAAAGATAAATGTGATAAATAGTATATATGAACTTCTATTATTCTTTGAATTTGACAGGAAAATCTATGGCCCAAGAAGCTCGGCCCTAAAATTATTAAAGATGAAAAAAATTACAGATAGTAATGCATAACAGGGGTATTGCAAGATACTGAGTACATCACACCTGGCATATCATCATCCACCATACAAAAAGAGAAGTTAGGAAGCCTGAAATACCGCATGGGGATTGACTCTACAAGCGCCCACTTTGAACGGGGGTCAGCAACCTGGTTCGCTTCCTTGTAGACATGAGATATAATTATTTGGATATGTTGTGCCTTGTTTAGACATGCGATCCAATATGGGAGAATTCGCAAAGGCACATTTCTGGATCATTCTTTGAAATATTTCACCACTAATTTTGTATATAATTCAGTCCATAATGGAGACCATTTGAATTGAACGACATAATTGAATGCATAAATGAAATCCCCGAGGTCTGCTTCATACGTATTACCTTGTCCAATGAAGTGCTGAAAGAAGCCTTTAAAAAATCCGATATAGGTATGGAACACAACCCACATCCCACTGGTATAGGAGAGCTAGAGGAAGCCACATCAATATTAACATTGATTCAGAATGGGAATAGTGGGATCCATTGAAAAAAACAAATAACAAGAGGCTGCTTACGTCTCCCAGCCACCCCAATCGCATAGAGAATAAAAGATCATCAGAAGTATTCGACATCACACCTTTCTAGATAGCATTGGCAGCGTGAATGTCATTGTGAATAGAAATAAAGTTCTCCTGAAAGAATGTTTATTTATCACAAAAAAGATCATGGTTCCCTGCAGACTATATGAAGAAAACATCTGAAGATACTGGAGAAACATGTAGATTGTGCACTTGCATGCTTTTCCCACTATCACATAACCAAAGTAGGACCTCTTCAATTGAACTAAAATTTGAAAAATCAAAGCATAAAATAGAACCAATATAATTCCATATTTTTCTTTCATAAGATCCATCCATGAAAAGGTGTATTGTAGAGTCTAAATCACACTTACATAGAGTGTAGGAAAAAGCAAGACTATATCTTACTTTCTGCAACTGATCATGCATCGGGAGTCAGTTCCACCAGAGCCTCCAAAGAAGAGTAAATCTGAATAGTTGAACATGGAGAACATTAATTGAACCAAACATCTGCGGGCCCTCCAAGAGCCAACACATTTCAAAAAATAATAGTCCATTGTGGTGAAAAGTTCAACGGAATTGTGTATCCAGACCAAGGATTCCTTGTCCATACACATGTATCTCTAGATTTCCAGCACATCGTTTTGTAAGATAATACCAACAAGATCATCAAGGTGTTGCATTACATCAGCAATAGCCATCCTGGACACATATAGAGGTAGAAAGTTGTTATCAATTGGGAGGTCGATCCAATTAGTCTGCCAACAATTGAGGTTGGATTCACCGCTAACCAGCCATTTTGAGTTCATCATGATGTCCTTAAATGAGTCTCAAAGAGATGTCCATATAGGACATAATATTGTTGGGGTAGCCACTTAGGAGCCTCTTCTTGAACCTTCTAGACAAAGAATCTACCAATAGGTCATTGGAGACGAAAACTATTCGAAGTGAATTAATTGATCGAGCTATCATTAAAAACATTGAGATCCTTGATCTGAAGACCTCCCATATCAATGGGCTTCAAACACTCCCTCTACGTCACTATAATAATTTTCCTTTCATGAACCAAGAATTTCAATAAGATATTTCTAATAATTATATGAAAGTCATTTAACATACTATTTGTACTATGGTAGAGATAAAAGGAATACACAAACATAGATGTAATCAACGAGTTGATATGGAAAACCCTTCCTACTTGTGACATGGTCTTTCCCTTTCAACCAGAATGATGATATATAATTCCAGATAAAATTTCCTCAAGGAATTGTCATTTAACTCTGCCATAGAATAAAGGAACCCCATTTTTTTTTGAAACGAATTGATCCTTTTCTCACAAGAAGTATCCTAGAAATTCTATTTTGTCTTCTAATAGTGAGCCCATTACCAAGGAAGAAGATTGAATTATTCCAGCTAATTGTCTGACCAGCAAAAACATCATAATGACTGAACCATGAATTAATGGAACTAATTGTATTCTTTGAAGTGTGACCAAACAAAAGAATATCAACAATGTAAATAAGGTGAGATGGAATGAGATTGTTCCAGGCAACCTGCAGTTGTTTATAAATTTTATGATGAGTGAGTTCAATAATTCACCTACTCATGTAGTCCTCTGCATGAGAAAATAAGAGCCATGATAGGATACCTCCCTGATTAACACCCATGGTATAAGTTAAATATCCTCTAGATAATTTGTTGATTAGAATGGAAAGCCTCACAGAATTGACAATAGTGGAAATTAATTTGATGAAATCACTAGAAAATACATACATTCTGATAACATTGAAAATGAAACTCCATTTGATAGTATCAAAATCCATATATATATCAATATTTAGAGAAAATAACCCCTTCTGTGATTTTTTCATCATAGCATTAATACTCTCAGAAGTCGTTAATGGAAAAATATGGATACTTCTACCAAGAACAAATCCAAACTGATTTGGGGAAATAAAATATTTCTATGAATTTGAGTATTGGAAATCTTTTATCAATGTAGTTAATCCATTTTTTGATAAGGGGCCGAAAATATACAGTACTTATAAGAGGCCTTTTGTCGCATAAATTACTTAACATTAACTATAACATGCATAGGATAAAAAGTGTGCTTCACATGATTCATGTTATAATCCATAACATGCGTCATCTAATATATTACTAATAGTTTTATAAACTATTAGAAAAATATGTATAGGATTATTTGTTGTTCCATCATCACATTGAATTTTACATTATTTTTTTGATGTTTTATCCTAATTCCTACTATACACTACAATAAATAAATAAAAAATAAAAATGGAAATACAAAAAATAAAAAAAATAAATTGGAAACTACTACCACAGGAGTAAAGTTTTAATTACTGGTATACCCAGACACAATATAACACACAATGATTTCACTATTTTTTCTATTAAATTTATTTTCATTGATATCTTCTCTTACACAAAACCTTGAGTTTTAGTGAATCACCACATTCTATTTTTATTATTATTTAATCATGAATATTGAAATATTTATGTTAATATTACTAATATTAATTAGAGTAATAACATTTTAAAAAATATTTATAAATAATTTAATCCATAAAATAAATTTATTAAAATATAAATAATTTTTACCATGGTTTATATATGCATCAAAAATACTATTTTCCAAAAGAATATTATTATATTGTGAAATAATAATAAAAGTAAATTTTTCAATATAATGAATATTTATTTGAAAACATAACCAATAATTTTAAATCTACTTGTTAAATTTTTAAATGATTGAACTTTTTAGAATTTTTTGAAGAGAATAATTATTCAAGGAATGGAAGAAATACTAATTTATATTAAATAAAATTTCATTTAATGAATTAAAAATACCCATTTCATTTTTAGATTGCTTACAAGTAAAATTAGTTAAATATTATATTTATAAATCTATTTTATATTATTAAAATCAATCTCATATTGATGTTTTATATGAAAGAATTATATATATATTGAAATTTTCTTTTTGTAATGATATAATTTAATTATGTCTATGGGTTTAATTTTAAATTTAAATATTCAAAGTATATTAATAATTTTTGAAAAAACGTATCCAATATATATATTTTTAATTATTGATAAAATATAATTATATTTTAATTTTAAAATCTTATTGTAAAAATAGTAAAAATTTAATTATCGTATTTAATATAAAAATCAGTTTACCAAGGGTTAAACTATACTGATAATGAATAAAATGAATGAATAAAATTGTACAAATACCATTGGATGTAAATATTGAAACCATATCTCATTAAATTATTTATAATAATCCATTTTTTATACTATTTTCATGCGAAACATGTGTGTACTCTTTATTAATTTTATAAATTCCATTTTTATCTGCTGCTCCACTTATAAAAGGAACCAACTATCATTTACTATTAACACATTTAATACCATTTTTTTGTAAATAAATACCTGATTTTCTTTCTAAATTACCACCCCACATAATATAGGTATTTATGTAATTAGTAAATACATCTATAATGTATTTAGATATAAACATAAAGAGGTTTTATGACAAAGTTGTACAGACAATAACTATGAATTTTTTTTTATTTTACTCTAATAACAAATATATATATATATATATATATTATAATATAACACTTATCTCCTGTATAATGTGATTTTATTTTTTTAATTTAGTGACCTTTATCTATGTCCTCTTGTATCAAGTTTTAAATCAACCCACCAAATGTGTGTACATAGGACTAGGTCTTTTGAACTGTAATAAACCATATTCCAACACCAACTATCGTGGATAGATATAATTGTAAATTTTACATATTTATATGATATAAATGGAATAATTAAACTTTTGTAATAATAATACCTGATATAAATTATTATTTTCCATTCTGTGGGAATATAACAACCTCTCTAGTGTGTATGATAGAATACCCCTTACCATTTCATGTGATTCATTTTTAACATACATGTTATCTGGATGGTAATAATTAAAGGTTTAGGAAATATATAGGATACTTATAACATATAAATGATCCTTTAAATTTTATATATCATATACTGTTATATCGTTTAATATATCAAGAAAATGAAAACAACATTCACGCGTACTTATGACCTACCACCTCCAAGAATAATGCAATTCATTTTATATATATAAACATAATAGTTTACTATAAATAAATATATAATAAATATGTTGGATATTTATATCATTTTTAACATTATGGATATGATCTATCCATGATAACAGTAAAATAAATGAAAATATCATACAAAAACCTACAAGAGAAAGGAAGGTGTTATTAGCTGAAAAGTAATTTTAATATTGAATTATTAATAAACTAGTTTGAAATAGTAGTAAGTAAATCATAAATACTATTATACATATGATTATAGTAATTAAATAAATTTATTATAAACTTATACTTATTATATAGGACATTCAAAAGTGTATGATGTAAGTTGATACAAAAGGTAAATGATATTCATCTCGCTATTATTTATGTGGGGCATATTCCCTATACAAAAAATTTCCGTTTTGCGTGATGTTTATGCTTTCCATTAATGAAGTTATTTTAGTTGTTTCATGATAATTACTGGGTATTAATATCCATCGAATTCTAATTCATTCAGTGTTCTTATGATTGAAATACAACTAATGTGGTAATGGTTTTATATTATAATGTAACCATTTATTGGGATTAATTATGATTATGATTTCAATGATGAGATATTATGATATATTAAACAAGAAAATAATGAATGTTTTAACCTCCCAACCATATTTACCTACACATATTACATAATATAGTCTTTTTTAGGACCTTAGGTATTCCACACAGTACTCCAGAGGCTTCCAACTGACAATGACAGTATAATATCGATCACAAAGAGATTGTAACCACTTTTTAATTATTTCATACAATAATAAATAATAAAAATAACTAAATTATATATCCAATAATATAACCAAAGACCTTTCATATGATTACCATAAACAAAAAATAATATATAAAAAACTAAAAAAATTAATATGGATTTTTATTTATTTGTAATATGTTAATATGAAAAACTGAAAATAAATAAAGGCATTGAAAACTCCCAGAAGGTTGTGAAACTATATCTAGTTTCCTCATCCATGACCCATCAAAACTCATCCAACTAACATAAGACTCTATACTTTATCCCGGCCTACAAACTTAAAGTATATTTAGTTATTGTTCTGGAAACCCGAGTAGGATGTGAGTAAAAATTAGTAGGACACCACCAAAAAAATATAAAACAATATCCTTCAAATAATTATTTATATAGATCCTTAAATAATAAAATTTCAAAAAATATATTAAATAAGTTACATTTATTCTATTATTTTTTATTTAACCACATAAAACATTGAGTTTTTGAGGACATTGAAACCCTCAATACCTTCTTTACCCCATTTTAGAGTCTGAACCATGGCATAGAGGGAATATACTAGTTCTTTAAAATCTCATAATTTAATTATGAATTATATTTCAATCCATATAATGTATAATTTGAACCATAGACTAATTCCTAAATTATGGGACTATAACATAACACATAGCATCCACTGGGCATTTGAATAGTTATATTATGTCCCCTAAATCATTTAATACTGTGGGATTTTGAAACAACGGTCCTTGTCCCAGACTATAATATCAATCAATCACATATGGTATTTGGAGGAATTAATCCATGTCACACACATGTATATCATTAAATTAAATATATATCACATATATCACATTAATCATTTTTAATCAACAATAATACATTTTCCAACATTTCACATCGTGGTAAAATATCAAAACAACCATGGTTCATCATTTTATTCAAAAGGATAATATGAAAAAACAATATAAACCCATTTTACATAGTTTAAACCATATAACACATTATTCAATTATGGGTATTTCAAAAATCTCGTAATTACCTTTGAAAATTTATTTATAATCACATTAATTGAGGAATTTCACAATCCCATTATCTTATCTATTTCACAGTCGCCATAATTGAAATAATCAATTAACCAAATAATTAATCCAATTCCACCTATTTCAATTATGCCACTTTAACAAAAAATAGTTATTTCATAGAAATTATTTTTAATAAATTAAAAAATGAATTATATTTTCTAATTTTTGAAAGTGAAAATTTTAAATTTACATACATTTAATTAAATCAAGAAATTGGGATTTGAATTTATACAATGTACTTCATGATTTTTGAATAACATGCCCATGAAAAAATCTAATTGAAGTTGAGAAACTAAGACCACAATGATGAACGATATCTACATCCAAAACGTAGATCCATGATCTAAATAATCATTATCCATAATACCTATATATACTTCCATCAAAATAGAAGAAAACTATAGACTTTTTATCTAGAATATGAGAAAGAAGAGAAAAAATCCTAATTCGAATGAAATCACAACTCTAGAGAGGTGAAGATCCACCAACAGACATTCAATCCATCTCTAATGAAAGTTTTAGTTACTTGGAATTCATCTTTGATCTTCCAAATTTTGGATAATCTATTTTATGGTCAAGATATGGTGTTTAGGGATATAAGACGAGGGTTTGGGAAAATATTGATGAATATTTAGAGGATTAAACTTACATACATGATGTTTCAAACTAAGGGTGCATGGTTTTCCATTACCATGCACCTAACCATGGTTCTCCTCCCTGGGTGACACTCTATTATTATTGATAGGGTACAAGGATTAGAAAACCATGCATGAACTATGAAATACGCCACTTCATGGGGTTATAAAATTTTCAAGGGAAGGCCACATGATTTGGGAAAATAGTTTTCAAACCATGCACTGCATAAAACTCAAAATAAAACATTAAAATTTTACCCAAATTCACCATTGTTAAATTTTGAACAAATTATAATCAAAACATGGAACAAATTACCTAATGTAGGGTAGGTATGTCTCCATAAAATATTGAAATCATAAAATCTAAAGAGCTTATAATAGCTCTTCATCGAGTTGTACTCCCAAACTTTTCGACTATTCTGAGGTAAAACTGAATGGGAAACAAGCTTTAATATCCACTTCTCCTCCCCATGTTTCCTCAAGAAGATGATCATATTTATAAAATATGTGAACTATCCTGAGGGTAATTCCTCAGAAAATGTTTCTCACTTTGATCTAACATAAGTATCAGATTATCCTCAAAGTATGCCTTATTCTGAAACTCAACATCATCTACATCGATAATACAATACGGGTTGGGGTGATACCACTGAAGATGTTACACAATAAATTACCATGAAAATAACTACACTAATATTGATGATTCAATCGGTATTCCACAATATGGATCATATCAGCAAACTACATAGTTCAAATAAATGTGAGATCCAACTTCCCTATTTCTAAGTCATATGGTGAGCCAATTGAGGCAACACCCAAAGGAACCCACGATAACCCTCGTCAAACTATATGGGTTATTGACGTCTTTCAGTATAAAAATTAATTCTAATATAATTTGTACCCTTAAGATTTATTATTAGCTGAACCTACTCTAACATGTCATAAATGATACTAGGTCCCAACAACTCTTACTTAAATTCCTCCTTCCAACATACCAATATTTTTCATAGACAATCATAAATTTCATCATATGGATCTATTTTTAATGTTTCATGATATCTATTTTCATATAAAAACTACACAAATGGTAAGTTGTTTTTCAATGATCCTCCAATGTCTATGAAACACACCATAACCATCTCATTAGGAACCATTATATTATGTCCTAAATTCCCAAATCTCTGTGCGTTGAAATCCAAACACAATTAAACATATGTACAACGATCCTTAGATTGACATGATAGAAACATGAAGTAAAGAACTTGTCATAGAAAGATATAATACTTTGAGTCACCCCTTGTTGATGGACTATCCCATGTTTGTTGTAGTCTTCCATCTTCTCCTATGATTAAGTCTCCATTATAGTCAGGAAATTTTCTCTCATAGTCAATTGGTCCACCACAACCCAAATAAGGTAACTCCATTGGGTTTTTCTCAGGAGACCAACAAATAATATATGGTTCTGTCACCCGACTTCTATTATTGAATGGAAAATATATTTAGTAAACCATTATGTCCCTGATTCTTGTTCATCACATATTGAAATTTGTATCATCATTATACAAACCCTACTATCTCCTTTCCATGTATTTCCAAAAATACTATCTATATATGCCACTGTACAATTTTTTCAAACCGAGATGCACTACCCACTTCAAATAATGAAATTCTACATATTATCCTCATCATGATCATAGGAACAACAACATGATTCCAAACATAGATGTTTTTATCCTTATCTTTGCACTAATCAAAAGGGGGATCCTCACCTTCAATTTTTCCCTCCTAGAGAAACATTATATATCCTCATACTATCGTTAAATAATCCAAGTCAATAGTTTAAACTCCATCGAAACTGATATGAAGGTCATATACTTCTAACCCTCATAGAACAAAATATTCATCTCAGCAAAAAATTGTATCATTTTCCTATCAACAGTATACTATGAACTGCCTGACTATGATTTTTCAACTAAAAGATCGTATGATTCTATTTACATTACCTGGTGGATATTACATGTCAATATAAAATGAAATTATATACTCAACCTACCTATTCAAAAAGAGATAAAAACATATTTTTTAAAATATATACATTATGATCTTCTGATTAGTATATATAGTAAACTTTTCAACCAAATTATAATGATGCCAACACATCAAGGCATAAAATGGTGCAAGAAAATTGAGGCCTTTTATATGGTAATTACATTCATGTGGACTCATCATGAAAGAACCGTACACTGAAAAATCATCTCCATACATTAATATTGGTCTAATTACAATCACAAATGCATCACAAAACACTATATAGTCATCACGTTGCTTCGGTAGGATCAAAATTGGTGTAATTTTCAATAACTTCATAAAAATTCTGTAAAAAATTCTCACATGATCTAAACCATTAAAACAATAACCCTCAATATTCAAGCCCAGAATAGGTGATACCAAATGAGTAATCCTGGAAAAGCCACCAATAATAGCATGTAATCTTCAGAAGACTAAGAATATCGAAAAAAATCTTTGGTTGTTCTGTAGAGACTAATTCCACCACCTTATATTGTTTCATATAAACACCTTAGTCTATGATTATATGAACCATAAAGTGTAACTGATTAATATATAATTCTCATTTAGTTAGCTATGTGCATAGATGATGCTCTCTCTTTGTACTCAATATTATATCAATATGTTTGGAACGACAACCATGTTTCATGGAGTAACAAAAAATTCATTAAAAAACACTAACAAAACTAATCTACATATTGGTGGATGATTATATTTATCATGTAAATTACTATATTAGGATATTTCATCAACCCAAACAGAATCATGATGTACTCATAGAGGCTATACCCATCTTTGAAATCATTCCATAGAATATGAATAGTTCATAATATAAACTGATGATACATTGATCTCATGATGCTCTTATAGGAGACAAAAGATTGTATCAATTTTTCAAATAGACCATTGATTCATAGAACTGAATTATCATAGTTATATAGTTTATGTTTTAGATAATAGTATATAAGAATAGATCTTTTGTCAGCCATCCTATAAAAATGGAGAACCCCAGGAGACATACATGAATAGATAAACCACTTATCCATCAATTTGTATAGTACTGTCTTATTCTTTTAATTCTATGTGGGTTCCATTTTTTATGGTGGAATAGACACTGGCTTTGCCCATAAAAAGTAATCAATCGTATGTTCTACATATCCCACATTTGAAATCCCTAATATGTATTTAGGAAATACATTATGAAACATGTCAACAATGGGTAGAGGGACTTCCTTATTCATTATAGCATCATCTCGCAATAATATTGTGACATGGGTGGGGAGTTCCACTAGTGGCCGATGAACTGACGTTGTAGGCATGCAACAATATCCCATTGTCAAAGATAACATAATTTTTACCATTATTAGATTTTAAAGTCACTCTACATTGGTAAAAATACAAAATAGTCTCAATATGTTACGAGCAATTACATAAACACCATTAGAAAAAATCTTATAATTTACAAATGATATAATGATCACAACTAAAATGATATTCAACAACATTGGGTGAACGCGCATTACATTGGAAAGTGTCTCAGGACAATACTCAGAATGGGGTATCTATATTAATAAACCTGTTAAAAAACTCCATTGGATGACTAAAACCATTCAATTGTTAGGGAGATATAATTGAATATGAGGTTCCGGTTTCAAATGATTACCTAAAAAACAAAATCTATATGAATAGTTCCTGTTACTGATGATGATCCAACATTATAATCAACAATTGTATGATGAAATTCATTGAAATTTATTTCACCTATTCTATGTGATGCTATACAATAACACTGAGATACAAAACTCTACTAATACATGAACTCTTTTCCTAATGTACTGCATCCACATCCCCTACTACCATGGGTAGTATAACTGTAACCTCCAGACTGGTACAGTTTTGGAGATCCCCTTCACTGGCTCTGGTTCTATAAAGTGCCTTTATCATTTCCCATATTTTACACCTTTGTTAAGAATCTCTATAGAAGTCACATTCCACTGCATGATGGACACTCTACTGGTGGTCAGGGGAAATACCTATGAATGTTACCTGACCTTCCACACTAGTGATAATTCATTAGAGTAAGGTCATGTGTAAATAATCCACACCGTAGGGACTTTGATTTCCAATATCGTAGCCAACATTCACATAATGATGCTTCGAACTCACAGATGACATACCACATGATCATCCAATAGAAACCAACTTTACTCCATTGGAAGCCTCCTTCAGGTTCCCCTTATAAATGATATCATAATTCAATAGTTCAAAAAAAATTCAAACCGAAGATATTCACCGTCTACTTAAATTCACAATTAACACCATCTTGTAGTACTATTCACAGAATGGGCCTTGGACCAAAAATATTTGGCCTACAGGCCATGTAATGGGATAAATTTATACTGGGGCTTAGGGCTATGTAATGTGTCTCCCTCTACCCAGATATAGAGTTTTTTGCATTGATTTGATAATAAATTAGACATCAGCACCAACCTTTAAAAAATGTATATATTTCATGTTATTTATTAAACAATTAAAACCATATTGAAACCGATTTTCCATAGTAGCCTCATCTCCTTACAACATTGTAATAGATAACGACATGTTTGTAAAGTGACAAAAATATACTATCACTAACATACACCCATTATTTTTCCTCATAAACTCAGATTCTCTCTCATTCTAGAGTGTTTAAGGGTAAATTTTCTCCAGGTACATCCCATGAAATTCATTAAACTCTATAATTTCCACATGTCTATCCTATGTCTATATTTTCCACCAAATCATCACCTACCCATTTAATATATAATAATGAAGTTCAAATTTCTTATTATACTGTGTCTCCATGTTTCCTAGAATAGTCAGGATAAACTCAATCCAGAACCCAACGTCTTTAGTTCCACCCTCTTCTATGAATGTTGGAGGGTGTGGTAACTAAAACTAATGTTCCTAGATTGATATAAAATTAATTACATGCTTTTGTAATATCTCCATATATTGTAGGAACCTATAAATGTTCACTTAGAACTACTCTCTAACATCCTCTCCCAAAAACATTGGTGCCTAATATTCTACAACTAGGGGATAATTTTTTGTCATAACGTCACATAGTCTTCTTAAAAATAAACTCCATAGTGGAATGTTTATTTAATGAAAAGTACACATATTAAAAAACATTACATAATATTATCACATGAAAATAAGTGGGTTAAAAAATTTCCATAACAACATATTCCCCCAAACCACGCCACACGGTCAAAAAACAAAGCCCTAATACTGCCCATAAATATCCCTCAACTAGATATAGATTAAAATGTGTAAAAAATACCCATTATTCAAATTTACCATTAGAATCTAATTTATTTACATTTTTCAACATTTTACCACTTTTAATTCATAAGTGGAATATTTTTCATTTCAATAACATAAGAATATAAAAAAACTAATTTCAAAATCATACCAAAATCCTATTTTTACATGTGTTCCTAAAAATGATGCATATCACAACAATTCTTGAGATCCTATAAAATTTCATGGATGCTAAGATCTTATTCTATATAGTTCAATGAGTGAAATCTCTGAAAATATCAAAACAAAATAGTAATGACATCATTGAAAATGTGCATAACTTGAGGAAAAATACCACCCAAATAAACAAATAAAAAACAATAACAATAATCTCTCCTAGGGTATATAGATATTACCATTATACATGTGTTAGATACTCTTGTTCACATTATATTAACCACAGTTTGAATCATCATAAGCTTCTATCTACCTTTACTAAAAAGAGAGAAAATGAAATTAAATGAATATTTACATTAATACAACATTGTGACATCCCAACCCAGGTGCTACATACCAATTCCCCATGTAGTTCGGTCGCATAACCTCAGGAACACCTCCCCATCACTAAATGATGTCAACTAGCATCAAGGGTCTAATATCAATCAATGGGGATGGAGGGTACAATTCCTTATTTACAAAATTTTCAACAAAAAAAATATATTAAAATATCATTATTATATAACCAAAAACCAAACCCACCTTGTATTATATGATGACCAAAATAATAATAATGATATCGAAAACTAAATAGTAGATATTCCATGCCAAATACATATTAGGTTCCAATATAAAAAACACAAAATAAATACAGAATCATATAATTTCCAGGGGCTCCATACTCCATGTTTGGTACCCTCATCTATTACCCTTCCATAATCATCCATATAACATAGGTCTCATACCCTTAACTTAACCCGCAAACATAAATTCTAATCAGGTACTGGTAAATTAACATGAGTAGGGCATGGGTATAATTTAGAAGGTGACCACAGATTACTTCTAAATGAATATACACTAATAAAAGTTTGTACAACTATATAATTAATAAATTTAGATGTAATAAAGTAAACACTTTAAATTTATGAAAATATTAATCCTCTAAACACATAATCCCTCAGGTTAACAAGGTCACTTAATCCCTCAATACTTACTTAATCCCATGACAATGTAGGAACCATAACACGAATATAATATGAAAATTAATTATAATCAAGGAATTTAATTATAAACTCAATTTCAATTCAAATCATGTCCAATGGGAACCATAGTACAATACCATCATTTATGGTACAGAAACACAATGTTTAAAAAATTATCAGTATTTGAAGAATCAGTTGGTTCCCCACATTCCATTTATCAATATGGGGTTATGAAGAATCTATACATTCCCCACACAAGAATATCATTCAATCAAATATGGGATTTTGAAGAATTATTCCACATTTCACACACTTATGTTAATCAATCACACATATATCACATTAATGACATAAAGCATGATTAATAAAAATTCAAGCATTTTACCTATATTTCTCATCATGGTAAAATCACTATTTATTAAAACAAACATGGTTCTTCAATTTATTCACATATAAGGTGTGAAAAAATCATACTAAACACATTTTTTCATTATTTATACCATATAACGAATTATCCAATTATGGGTAGAAATATAATCTCTTAATTATAATTGTTTATTAATTCATAATAAAATTAAATTAATAATTGAAAAATCAGATAATCCCATGAATTTCACAATCCCTATAATTCCATTAATTAATTATTTTAATTAATTAATTAATCCAATTATAATAATTTCAATTTCCCCAATTTTAACCCAAATCATTATTTCAGGGAAATTATATTAAATTATTTAAATGATAATTGAGATTTCCCAATCATGGAATTTTCAAATTTCGTAGTTTCACATATGTAATTAAATTAAGACTATTGGTTCTTATTGAGACCACTAACCACAAGATTGTTGTAAAATTCTTGCTAATCGGAACCGCCAGTTGTGTTGGAAAAACCAAGACCATGAAGAATAATTATATCCATATACAAAACTTGGATACAATATAATAATATTAATGACCCATCTAACATATTAGTATAACCATCCAAAATGTATGAAAACCCCGCCTTTCTATAAAAAATAGAATGAATTGAATGTAATCCTAATCAAGAAAAAACCACATTCCCAAAGAGGTGTAGATACATCGACTAATATTAATGTCTTAA
The DNA here is from genome assembly GCA_963277665.1 of Viscum album. Lineage (NCBI taxonomy): Eukaryota > Viridiplantae > Streptophyta > Magnoliopsida > Santalales > Viscaceae > Viscum > Viscum album. The sequence continues at coordinate 1,346,726,194 of OY728153.1, read as the reverse complement.
TGAAAGAATGTTAGAATGCATTGGAATAGACCTAGGGCCAGTAAAAATGAGAGAATATTTTTTAGTGTCATGTTGTATTATTTATGGATATAATAGAGTGGTTTAGGAATTTTTTAAACTATTTGTAGTGTAATAACTATCTGTGCCCATGATTTGATTTTTGGGAAATGTTGTTTTCCCTTACCTTGTTCATAATAGTGCACCTCCTCCTAGGGGGCCACATAGTTACTAAAAAGAGGGTGCACATTTTTCCAAACCCTGCACAAACCTGTAACCCACCTCTACCTGTTGTTCTACAGTTTTCTCAGAAAGGGTGCTTGGTTTAAAAAACCTATGCACCAATTACACAGTTTTCATAATCCCTTAAAAACATTTAAATTTTTCCTAAATGAAATGATAATAAAAAAGAAAAAAAATTATAGAAAAAGGTGGAAATTATACCTAAACAAAGTTAGAGATACCTACAAAAATATTCAAGATCACAAAATTTTAATCTCTTTTGTTGATTTCATGAAACCTCATTTGTACATTAATTTTAACCACTTTATTTACTCAATGATCCCAATGATTGGTTTTAAGGAAAAATTTTTATTTATATCTTGAGTTGATAACCATTTTTCATTTATTCCATGTTTCTAAAAATGTTTTAAATAATATTTTAAATATTCTATATTGATTCTTTATATAAATGTTTACCAATGTTTTGTTTTTAATAGTTTTAATTAAATCTTGGTAGGGTTTTCTAAATAATTCATATATTAATTTTATGGGAAATTTAGTAAGGAATATTTTTTTCAAAGTGTATGACATGATTGATATTTTACACAACCAAGAATTGTAAATGTTTTAAATGTTAAATTTTATTAAATTAATATTAGTTTAAATGAAAATTATTTTACCAATTTTTTTAGAAAAAAAGTTAGAGAGTATTTATTTCCAAAGAACAATATATAATTTCATTAAGATATATTCTAATTTATTTTTTCAAAATCATTTTGAATCTATGATAACGTCCTATGATGATACATAAGATTTATTGGGGATATGATCTTGTATTAACATCATTATTCTTTCTCTATATGGTTTATGTGTATATTTTTTTATTAAACTCATTTCTTTTAATCTGGTTATGTAATAATGAAATGTTTATGACTACCAGTAAATTTCATCAAATATAATATAATGAATTTATTATTTTTATGTGGAACACCTATGAATGTGTTTCATTACATGATTTTTATCACATTGTTACCTATGATGGTTGTGACATTATAACCAAAAAAAGTTGGGACCTCTTTCTACCTCTAAAGAATTGGTTAATGTGTTATAAATAATGATATAACTATTACAGACATAACAATGTAATTTATTCTCTATTGGAATCATGACAATGAGATTGATTAGGTAAGAGAAACTTGTGATGATACCTTACCTGTTTTGATATGTGAAACATGTGTTGGTTCGTGATCTATTATAATTTTAATGTCTCTGATATAAACCATGTCATATGAAATGGTTTCTATACATATATTTCTACCACAATTATATGACATTGAATAATTGTTCATTATTGTTTTATAATGAGTTCTCACTTTTTTTGTTTATTTATTTTAATAAAATAATGTTTTACTTGATGGATCGTGCTTATGATCCATGACATATTCTGTTTAAAAAATATATATTATATTAATAAATTCGTATCCCTATGATTATCTAATTTGTTTATATGATCATTAATTGATATTTTCCTTGAATATAGTTACTAATAATATGATTTCATCCTTTATTATTTTCAATTTTCCCACGTTATGAAGAATGGTTTTAGTTGGGCATGTCTTGATTATTATTAAATAGGAAGATTATTATAGAGTATGTTCATGATCATTCATGTAATAAAAATACTTTGTACCTTGTATACAAATATAATAAACCTATAAAATCATCATGAATGTATTTATGAAATGTATGGAATATTAATATAAAAATATGTAATATTTATATATGAGAATCTTGGGACTCTATAGTCATTATTAGGAAAATGTATTTTTTAACGATTGGAATCTAAGCTGTGAATCTTTTTGTGGTAATCCTTATGATAATCCTAATTATATGTGATTTTTGAATGATATGTTATGGAAATAAATTTTGGTTTACATTAAATTCCATCCCTTTATAGATAAAACAAGTTCATTTGAATTTGGATATTTTTTACCATGGAGAAAGTAGTCTATAAACCGAATTTAAAATGACTCGATCATCTCTATGTGGAAAACAATATTCAATTCAACCCACTTATTTTGAAATTTATATTAAAAATTCATTTTAAATTAAAAACCTCATTAAGAACCATCATGAAGGATTTGAACATATGGTGACCAATAATTCTCAAGGAACTACCTAAATTTTTATAAATGGAAATGAATGTGTCATTATATAAAAATCCTATAAATGGCTTAGCACTCAAATAAAAGATATATCATGGTTATACTGAACATATTAGATTCACTATAACAATGAATATAAAATTCAATGTAGTTGTTTTTATTTGTATATTATAATTATGATGAAACATATTTAATAGAAATATATGAGTTTAAGTTTCTCATTAAATTTCTTTAATATGTTAATTGGTTCCTTGAACGAATATATATAAATTATATATGTAAAATCATAATGAATCAATGAACAGATCTTAAATCAAATATTCTTCTTCTATTTCTATTTTTGGAAATGTTCATCCTAAAAAACATGACATTCCACATATAGTTTAATTTGATCTTATATTACTTAAGGATTGAATTTTCCTAAATAAATCCCAATTCAATTTATAATAATGGGATACCTGGTTTAATATTTGAAACCATCCTATGACCATCTATCTAATTTATGATAACATAAAAATCAAATGAAGATTGAATCCATTTTATAGATCTGGATAATAATATAATAATGGTGTTTATATCATATTTTTATAGAATATTCAACAACATTCATATAAACATTTAAATTGAGTTTATATATGTCATTCTAAAATATTTTACTACCCATTCAGAAAATAGTTAAATTGAGATATTAATAAAAATAAACCCGAGATCTACACATATTTCAATAAATATCAATATAATGGAACTAATTGAGTATTATAAATTGAAAAATAAACTCTAGGAGAATCACAATAAGAGATTTATTAGTAAAATTGTGTCTCCATAGAGTATACCATTCCTTTCTATTAAAAAGATAGATAGACTGATAAAACTCTATATTGATTTAAATTAGCTAAATAAGAACACAATCAATAACAAGTACACTCTACACAATATTGATGGATTTTTTGACCAATTTAAGAATTCACAATACTTTTTTATGGCTTTCCATCAATCATTGTATCATCAAATAAGAGTATCTAAGTTGGATATACTGAATAAAACATTGTTTAGAAGGTATTTGGATATTTTTTATATATTGATTCCCCACGATTAAAATAAATCTAATGATATCTTCATCGATTTTATGTATAAATTCATTATACATTACTATGATAATTTCGTGGTAGTCTTTATAGATTATATTACCATCTATTAAAATTTAAAAAATAATCTTGAATATTAATTTCGAATAATGATGAAGAATATTATGAAGGTGAATGTGTATAAAAATTTCATAAATTTTGAACTTTGGCTACAAAAGGATACATGTTTGGTTCATAGGATCTCAAGTCAGGGTATGTTAGTGGATCCATCAATTTTGGTTGACATTGAATGTTGTTCATGACTGACATTTGTAACTATGATATGGTGTTTTATTTGTTTATCTTGTTATTAGGGAAAATTATTGGAGAATTTATCATTCTAATTAATCCACTCACCATGTAAACTCTAAAAGGATCCATGTTCCTCTAGATTGAAAAATATAATGATATTTTGAAGGAACTGAATTGATGATTGGTTAGTGATACTATGTAAAATTTACCCCATAATGGATAAGGTTATATGATATATAAGGATTAATCCATGAAGGGAGAGATATTATATTTCTTGAATAATGACATTGTTATATATAATGATTTTTAAAAAATGAATATTATTTAGAAAAATTATGCACCTCATCATTTGGAGTAAGCAATTGAATTTTTTGTATAAAATATAAAATGGAATTACTATTATGATGAAAAAAATGTTATATATATTCATGAAAAAAGAATAAAGTACATATTATATAAAATTTGAATATGAGGTAACTATGAAATTTGGAACTTATTAATGAATATGATTTCCTAATGAAATTCCTCTATGGGAATGTTATCATACTGGATGATTCATTGAGTATAAAATATTGTGGTAGGTTTTCCATGTATAGAATCACAAAAATGTAATATTTCATTATTTATAAAGGATTCATATTGAACATTTTGAGGAATGTAAGAAATAATATATTTCTCCAATTTTTTTCTAATAAATCATTTAAAATGAAATATAATGATTCACAGAAGGAATATATAGAAATTAATATGAAGGTGAAGAATATAGCCGAGTTTATCCATTATTATAATACAATGGAAAGGCTTATAATTCATGTACACATTTTCACATGATCCTCACCCTTGATGTTGAAGACTTGGTAAGTGCATCCAAGAGATCCGAGATCAAATCTGGGTGGAGGCGTATTTCCTGGATACTATAGAAATAATTTAGCAATACTGTAGCAGGAACTGTAGCATATAAAATTTAGTATTGTAGCAGATGGAACTATTTATTCATTTAAGAAATTGGGCCGCCGTTTTTTGCCTTGGTTCCTACAAGGCATTCGAGCTACCCATGGCCTTCAGTCCAGTTGATTCTCAAGGCCTTCGGGCCACCTTAAGGCCTCAGGGCCATCCAAGGCATGTGGGCCACTTGAATTCAGATGTACCCGTTTGACTATAAGGAATAAGGCTTCATATGAGGATTCAAGGCAAACACATTCACAGGAGAAGAGATAACCAGATTTGGAAGATTTGGAGGGTATGGTTTTTCCATCGATACCAGTCGTATGCAGCATTGCATTAGACAACTAGCTGACCAGTCCTGAGAAGGTGGGGTGTTGATATCATGACATATAATGGGGATGAAAAGTTCTATGTTGTATTGTCTGGGAGATTCCCTCTATGACCTATGGGTCATGTAATTTTCTCAAAGATTTCAGGCATAGTAAGGGTTCCACATCACACCTTGAAAGGTGGACTATGAAAAATAATAAAAATCTAAGGCCTTCGGGGCATTCAGCTCGACCATGTAAATGTTTCTTCTATATCAAATTTGAATAAAGAGACAATATAAGTGTATCATAATTTATCCTTCTTAATTAATACTAGAATTAATAATATTTATAATTTTTTTTATTGGTATTTATGGTAGGAGGGAAAGCATAGAGATATCGAATAAATTGAATATCTATAATTGGAATTTTAGAATGTTATGGGTGAAAGAATAATTTATAGGGGGAAGTTAACACCATTACACATACAAGAAATAAAATGGGAAAATTTCATCATGGATTTTGTCTTTTGAAACCACAAAATGTGTAAATATATGAATTACATATTGGTTTTAGTTGATTTACATAGAAATTTCGTACAATCTATATATTTCAGAGAAGATTTTTCTCTGGATCATCTTTCCATGATATAAATTTAGGTTGTGGTATTGTTTAATATAGTTCCAATTTCTAATGTGTTTGACCGGGATATGAGGATCACCTTAATGACATGGTGAAATCTTAAATATGATCTAAATAAGAGTTGTATTTCTGAACATTATTTAATCCTTGGATATATATTTAGTAACAGATAAAATTTAAACCAAATAAATTTTTTTATATCATGTCATGTGTGTTTCAAAATTGTTTGTAATCAACACTTTTCCCTATTTAAGTTTTCATACATCAATTTATTCCCAAAGAGTATTCTGATGGCTCCTCATAAAGCTAACTAATGAAATAAGTACAGAAATATAATGTACATTGATGAAGTTGGAGGATAAAAGTTATTAGTAACTGGTCTAGTTAATGAAATGGATGACAAATTTAGATCCATTCAACAACAAATAAGGGAAAAACAAAATAGATAGAAATATTGTGCTGATATTCACTAACATGATCTAGAATATTAATATGGATAAAATTTAATTTCTAATAATATATCCATAGAATATGTTAATTTCATTTCAAAATAAAGGAAGGCTGAGTCCTAGGTATATTAGTCCTTTTTAGATTCATGATTTTATTAGGATGGGATCAGATGGATCGGTTCTTCCATCTAATCTCACTCATTTTAATGATCTATTCAATATATCTCTTTTAATGGAGTATATTATTATTTCATTAAAAATACAATACTCATAGATTATAATCATATATCATGATCTTGCTTATATTAAATAACTGGAATAGATTCTTGATTGTAAAGAGGATATTTTATGAAATAAGACCAATCTACTAGTCATTACTTTGTGATGAAACCACTAGTTTTAGAATGATCAGTGAGAACCTAAGGATTTGATGGGGGTACAGGCACCCTAATGTTTTTATGTCATAGAGAAAAAATTTACAGATTAAATTTAATTTATCAGGGAATCATGTAACACTATTACATTTTGTGAAAGTTTTTTTTATAATAATTTTTATTTCATTGATAGCCATAATTATACACAACTCTTAGTTTTATTCAATCTTGTTATACCATTAATATTAATATTTAAATTGAAAATTATAACATTCCAATAAATTAGAAGATATTAAATTGAAATAAATATATATTAAAATTTATCACAATTTTTTTACATAATGAATATATGATTACAAATATGTACATATATTTTAGTAGGGTATTTATATATTTCAAAAATAATTTTTTCTCAACAAATGATTTGAGTCAATTTTTCAATAAATAATAGATATCACTATTCCACCTTTAATATATGTAATTTAGAAATTATATTTAATTTTAAAATAAAATGTTAAATATTTTCAAGGAAAAATTTTTATAATTTTAAAAATATATTAATTTTTAATTAAGAGTAAAAATTACTGATTTAAATCAATTTTTTTTTATTTTTTATCATTTACAAAAAAAACTTATTATAAAATGGGATTAATAGTAAACATAGTTCAATTATATACTATTAAATACAATTTAATATATTTTAATCAATTTAATTTTGAATTTTGATATATACAGATATAATAATATTGAAATTGTTTTCTTACGAATACTGTTTTTTCATCACATAGGTGGGATTTATTTAAAATTAAATATTCCAAATATATGAAAAAAATAAAAAAATAGATAAAATATTTATAAAAAAAATTAATAATATAAAATATGTTTACTTTTTGGTCATAATGATTAGCTGTAATAGTAAATGCTTTTTTATTTGTTACGGTTTTAATTGGATTACTAGGGTTCAAACTAAATATATAAAAGAAAAATGGACCTAATAAATTTTCCTCCATAAATATTATATGAATTTATAGAACATTTACCATATAAATTTTGATAGTAATCTGTTTGGTTTCATTTTACATTTTCATAACATTGGTTCAATTAATTAATGAAAAAAATTTAATTTTTCTCCTCTCCCATACTTATAAAATGCCACCAAATATCCTCTATACATTTAAATTCAAAGACATTATTGATTGAAAATTATCTAACAAAATATATTCTTCAATTTTCTCCCAAAATCCTAGAGTTATTCTTCTTATTATTAAACCCCCCTAGGATGGCCTTATATTTATACCTAATTAGGTTCTCTAAAGAATTGTTATAGTCCATAAATTTGTGTTTTCATTTTATTTATTTGAGTTAAACCTCAAAATATTCCTCAAGAACAATGATATAATAACACCAGAGTTTTCCATATATTTAGATGTTATCCTGTTAATTTGATTGACTACATACATTATCTTCTTCAATAAAGTGGAAAATGGAACTGTAGATCATGTGTACGGTAGAAAACCGCCTCATCGGCCGTTGTAATTTGATTTATATCACAAATTTTCACATATGGATATAGTGATGTATTTAACACACACATATATATATATATATGATATTTATGATATAATTATTTTTTAAATTTATCATATCTTATATACCATCTTACCTTCCAATTTTTTGGAATATGATATAATCGCTTGTGTGTGCGACAGACAACCACCTCATATAGTGAAGTGATACTTTTTTCAAATAATAATTAAATGGAAGGAAATAAAATCATATTTACCAAAATGAGAGGAATATATGAAATAAATTTTTTTATATGTATGTAATATTTTTTTTACCATTATTTCATTTCTCCCATTTTGAAAAAGGAAATAGTGTTAATGCATATATATGGTCTACTATTTCCCAGAGTGGTCTAATCCATTTTCTGTTTCTTAACAAAATTTATTACTCTAAAAACATATATAATTAATATATAATATATTTATATCATATTTAAAATTATAAATATGATTTATCCATGATCAAGTTGAATGTACTATAAATAAAAAAACAAATCATACTTGAAAAAAGAAGAAATTATTTCTTGAAACACTATTTTAATGAGAATTTATTAATAAACATATAACTAAAGCTCAGAATTAAATAAAATATAGTATGTTACATATGTTAATTATTATTTAATAGATATATAGTATTAATATATTTATTAGAAAATATGATTGACCATGTATGAAAGAATTCATGTCTTAATGTAAGAGATTTTTTTCTCACATTTATTTATGTGGGGCACATTCTATATACACCACATGATTAATTAATGAATTGTATAAACATACCATCAATGTAATTTAAAATCCATTTTATGATAGTAATATTATAATAATCTATATCTATTTTTCATTTTTTTTTGGATTACTATTGAAACAATACCAATGTTGTAGAGATTTTATCTTATAATCACTAAGTTTATCGAGATTCATTTTTACTCTACATTCGATGCAGAAATATTATGATCTATAAATTTAGAAAAACATTAATATTCATAACCTATTATAATTCTATGAAAATAATTTTTTTTCTTAATTTAGTAAAATTTATGTACTATAGGGTCTAAAAAATATTTTAATAAGAAATCGACTTTCTTTCTCTCACCAACCAAAACCCATTTTTCCTCCGTATCCATGATTTATAAATATGTTATAATGAATCTTTTTACTATTATATAATAATTATTAAATGAATCATTTATGTATGATTGAAATTTTAAAAAAATACGTTTAATATTTTATCCATTTTCCAAATGATATACTTTGAACTTTTATAAAAAACAATTAAAGGAATATTTTTTAGACTATAAAACAAGAATTGTAATTTATTCCACTATAAAAAATCTTCTTTTTAATGATTTCATTATAAGACTAAAATATTATTTGAAATGAAAATAATTTTCAATTTATTAGATCTTTCGGTTTTATGAATTTCATTTACACCATGGAATTCAAATATTTCTAATGATCTACTCCCTGTAATTTCAACAAACTCATTTTCCAACTGTGGTGAAATAATTATGTGTAACATAAGATTAATTGGGGATATGATTCCATAATATGATAATTATTTTTACACTATACTATTTATATTTATTAATAAAATTCATTTATGTGGACCATTTCTTTTTTATGGATTATGTTTGGATGAAATGTTTAATGAAACACAGTTCTTTTCTTATGTTCTAAAATGATAAGATATTGTTTTGTCTTCATGAAAACATATGTGTGGATTCCATTATGTGATGGAAGATACATTATAACCATGGATTATGGTATTGATATATCCAATGTTTTGTGGGACCTATCCATCCATTCTATTCATTGGTTAATGTATTATATCTCTTAATATAGGTATGGTAAAAAGAATATGTTATATATATTCCACTGAAAATTAACTAATTTCCATGATCCACATTGGTAAATAATATATGATGATTGAGCTATTAAGAATTAGAAAACTTGTGTTGATAACAAGTCATTTATTATTTTAGGTTCTTATATATTAACCATGACAGATGGAATTGTTCCTATACATATTATGGTTCCACACATACATGTCATGAACATATGGTCCATAATTTATTTAATATGGCTTCTCACTTATATGGTTTGTGTATTATTGAATTATAATACATTATTCCATGGACAATGATTATGATTTATCATATATAGTGTATGAATGTTGACATTTATATTTATATTATATTCACTTTTTTTATTATCTTTTGATTTCATATGTTTATTGATTCATATCTTCCTTATTTACCATTATTGAGTAACTGAGTAGACCCATGATTTTAATACCTTTTCCTCAGGTTAAGAAAAATTCGTTATATAGGGAATTTCAAAGAGTAATTATAAATTAGATTCTAATTTTCAGGGTTTTTTATGATCGTTCCTGAAATTAACTATTTTTTATGTTTCCTCCAAGGACAGTAAACCTATATGATCCTTGGGAATGAATTCAACAAATTTATTAAATATTATTCTAAAAAGATGTAGTCTTTATGTTAAAAAATTCCTCAGTCACTATAAATAAGAGCCTATAGTTTTAAAAATGGTTTATCCATGGTACTTTACCTATTATTTTTTCTAAATGATTAAATTATATTTTCCATTCATGATGGTTTGTTAAATGGCATTCAATTTTATTGATTCATATACTGAGGGAATGTCAATATTATTTTGCTACAAGGCCACATTTTTTAGAACTATGTATATGTCGATTTAATACCCAACTGGAACTTTTGGTCTTATTGACACTATGTACATATTTTCCTAAAACAAATATTGTAGTTGATTATAAATAAATATATAGTATCTTTGAAAATGCTTATTATATATTTTACACAAATATCAAGATATAATTTAATGCATGGTATTATCATTATAGTTCTCACTAATGTATTGTATTCCTAATCCAAAAGGATAAAAAACCAATTTATGAAACCAACTATAGTGACTTAGTTCTCATATATATAGTATAATATGCTTTTTAAAATTAAAATTGAAATAAACACAACCTAATGAACACGAATTCATCTCTATTTGAAAAAATAGGTATATAATAGCTAAAAATTATACTAAAACCCAACATATTTACATTATTATATATATTCAGAAGATAAGTTTATTTTATATATTAAAACGATATAATATAAACTTAGTAAAAAATAGAATAAATTTTACGATTTAAAAATTCTAGTAATCAAATAAACTTTAGAAACATGGAAAATGTACGAAAAAACATCATAAAACGGTATAATAAAAATGAAAAATAATATATAATTATATTTTATCCAAAAATAATATATATGGAATCATATATTTATTGAATCATTTCAATTTGTTCATTACATAAAACACCACATATGAACAAGTCAATCTTAAATTCCAAACAATGATAAAATGGTGGGAAAAATTCCATTATGAATTAGATTTACTCCCTAGTCCCATATATATCACATAATGATACAAAAACATAATCTAATGAATATAAGTAATATCTAGTTTCTCCCATCATATCATGTATAAGAAAATATTTTTCTATATAAGGAAATAATACATAATGCATGTGAATTATAAATACGTATAGAATAGAAATGGGTGACATATTCACATAAAAACACATATCTAAATGGAATTTTATTATTATTTCCCTTACAGAATTGGGTAAATAAATTTTATTTCATTGATAAATATATATTAATATGATGTTTGGATGACTATATCTGATATAATGATATAAAATGGTTTTCAAAAAACAGTTTATGAAAAAAATAGGAGTGTTTTAGGAAACTGTGTAAAGAGTCATTAAATAGTGTAATGGAATAATAAATTTCATAAAACCAAAAATGAACTAATATTTTTTCACAAATAATAATTAGTTTATTAATAATTCCTATAATTATAAAAACATTTCAATGAGTTGTAACTGAAATTGGATAAAAATAGATATAAACTCATTAATCGGTTCAACAAAATGAAGGAAAATGAGAAAGGAACATCTAAAATTTTTATATCCCTATAAATTGAAGGTAAATTAATCGATTCATTTATAAAAAATATATAATTTTTTAAAAATCATAAAAGATAAATTAATTGATTCAATTAGAGAAAGATAATAACATAATAAAAATAGGGTTATTCGTAATGATTCCTTAATTTTTGTCCAGAAATTTTTTTCCAAATCACATAGTTTATTATAAAACAAATTTATACTATATAATTACTTAATTAAAAAAAGTATCAAATATATCATATTTAATATATTTTTAGTATGATCATTCAAAACCATTTTTATGATATGAAATGTTTTTTTTGTTTTCCAAGGGAGTTTGTTAAATGGTTAAATGGTCTAATAACCTTGTGATATCTATTTATATCCTCTCCTAGTTGGACTAAATATATATAATTGGAATCTAAATTTTTTAATCGAAATAAAAAAAAATATTATTATTATTAAATATATATTTTAATTATGATATATGGATTATTCATTTATAAAAAATGTTAACATTATACATTTTTGTTATTTTTGTGGGTTTTTAAACCATTATGAACAAGATTATTATTATTTAATATAATGTATTAATATTAATTACTAAAACGGAATAATATTTAAGTGAATTTATAATATGTTTAAGTGAATTTAATCCCACCATTAAAGCATGTATAGAAATTATAAAATCATCATCCATAGAGGTAGTGAGCCAATATAATATTGGAAATGATTTCATTTTTAGAATATTTTAATTTAGGGAAGGGATATTATATATAAATAAAAATAACCATTTATAATAAATATAAAAATATAAAAATATATTATGGATAACGATGTATTTGGGAGATTGAAGATGGAACTAAATAAAAATTTTAACATCCCAAATAAGTAATTATTAATAGATATTTTTATCTATGTCTATTAATGAATTATATAGTGTTTTAGAGGCTTAAAATGGAAATAAATCCAATCTCAAGCATTGAATACACTAATATTCTTAAAAGATTGTTTTACTGCATTTTGATGGCAAACCCTTTTTAAATCTAACTTTTGACAATTTTATAATCTATATTTGTCAAAATAAACATATTCATTATGAATGTGATATTGAAATTTACATTGGATAAATTTTTGTTATTTTTCTGACAATGTTCATTTTTTTAATGAACAGTGAAAAATACTGCATTTTACATCAAAAATGCTTTTTCATTTAATTTGATTATATGGATAGATTGTATTTTTAATTGGTCTTAACGTTTAATCTGAATTTATTTATATCATTTAATCCAATGGTGGTCATTAGGATTAATTTCACTTTAAAATTGGTCAAAAACTAATGCCAATCTTTTCATAGATATTGTTTCAAAAAAACCCGCTTTTTTGTTTTGACAACGGGAATTATTTTTAAATCAATTATGGAAATTTATGTGTTTGTAATTTTTAAAATTGATTACATATTTGGAATCAGAAGGTTTTTATTATGTAATTAAGACTCTATTTTTTGGACATTATGAATAGTAACGATGGTAATTATCTTTAATTATCTTGATTAATGAGTAATCGGGTAGTTAAGGATAATAAAATAATATCATAATAATAAAAAATGACACCAAAATGTGTCTTAACTCGATTTTTTGTCTCCTGGCCGACCATAGGATGTCTTGTGCCAAACTTGGGGACCCCATGGAATCACTTTTGTGGAAAGTGACTTGTTATCTTTTTATTTTTTTTAAAGAATGTTAAATGTAACACGAATGTATCACCTGATTAAAACATTTTAAATTTTGTATACATAGATGATATTTTAGACTATAAATATTAATTGGAAAGATAAAAATATTTTCTACATCATAGTAGTTTTTTATAATTTTTAGACATTAAATAAATTAAATTATTTATGACATCTTAATGATGCAGTGATGACCTCATTATTTGACAATTTAAATAAAATGGAAAGATAATGTAAACACTAAGACCTAAACATGTCCAAAACCTTTTGGGTGGGTATATGTAGAAACCTTATCACCTTATCCTCGAATTATATCAACGTGGGACCTTTAAAATCTGAAACCCATTTGAAAATAAAGTAACATTTATTTACTTTCTAAGAGTACCCCTCCTCTCCTCTTATAAAAGGCCCCCACCTCTACCTCCTTACCCACACTCCAAAATCCTTTGGCTCGGTAAAACCCTGCCCATTTTGTCTCTCCACTTCCCTATATTACTCCTTGAAGCCTCACTATGGGCCGAAGTCTTCCCAAGGAAGCCTTTGTGCTCAAACAAAAGGGAGTTACCCGATTTTAAGATAATGTCTTCACTTGAGTCCTTTTGTTTTATTTTGCTTCTCCAATGTCCTAAACTCTTTTTATTCATTTCTTTTGTAACAAATCCAATATATTAAATATACTAGGATGTTGTTATAAGAATTATTCGAGCTACACTTACACACACCAACATCTAATGGTTAAAGAACATACTGTTTCCGTGGATGGTGAATTTATGCCTCCCGAAACGATGATTGTTCAACATTCTTTTAACACCTTCAAAGGTGGCCATTAAGATGACACTATATTTATATATGACATATAATATGTTTATGGTTTCCTTAAGCTTCTGTATTTTTCATTTTGGGCATACCTTTATGGTTCCCATTATGGGTAAACGCGATATCTTCATTTAAGGAAGTGCGGACTACCGCCCCCTCAAGGTGATTTGATTCATTAAATACCATATGTGGGACGTATAAAGAATGGAGATATGATATTATATATTATATTACACTGGAATTATAATATACCTTTATATCATTGTTATTCCATTCTATAAAATATGAAATAGAAATGAAAGTAGTGTTCATGCGTACGTACGGCTTACCGTCTCCATGAACGGTGCATTTCATTTCTTACCTATAAATGAATATGTAATATTATAAATGCATGTATATACTGGATATATATGATATATATGATATATAAATCATGATTATAATTCTGGATATAATGGATACATGATGAACTTGTAATTATAAAGGGTTTATTTTTGTCTCAAGTACCAATGATCGTTAAAACCACCGTTATTAACTTAAATAATTACATAGTGTTCATGACATGGAAATAAGTGATATAAAAGGAATAATGAACTTGAAAAAGGTTCTTAAACAATTAGAAATTAACTCAAGTTTATTATTCAGGACATTAAAGAACGATCGAGTCAAGTCGGACCTGAGGTATGGGACTTCGTCTCAATCTCCTTTCATTGAGGCATATTTTGTTTTATACTCAACCATATTTTATACACTGTATAAACCGCTTTGACTATTATGTTTATTCAAAAGGAATCATTTTTATATGAAGTGTTTACTAAAAGACAAAAGGGAATGTTTTGTCTTACGTATTTGGCGACAATGACTTCTCTGCTGTCGTGACCATTATTTGAGTTTCGGCTTCCTCTACAAGCCATACCTTCTTTTTAAAAGAAAAATAAATACCATGTTTTACTTTTATTTTATTTTGGTATTGAAAATGGTTTTCATAATGTTTTTATATCAATGTGTTGTATTGATATATTGTGATTGAATGGTGGGAATGTTATGTTTCATTTATGCATGTTTTTTGTGATACGATTATGTTGAGGTTCATGGGCATTATTATGAAGACGGGTGGTTCCATGATAAACTAAGGGCGGGTGAGCCCGATATAGCTCTCCAATGCATTGGGTAATGCGAAGGAGTGAAACGTTAAGGTTTCTCCAAAGATATTTAGGGAATAAACTGTGATGGGTATTCTAAACGTAACCAAGAGGGTTACACCCTACGTAAGAATGTTATTAATGCCTCAGGTTACCTTTATGTCTTATGATTTCTATGATTTATTCATTATTTGTTGAGGTATGTTTTATCGGTAAATTATGATTTCATTCTTATGTATATATGAACACATGTTTCCTTTCCATATTTTTTTATATAACCCATACTGAGCTTTTTATGCTCATCCCAAGTCTTTTTTTAAATGTTTTTCACAGGTCAAGGGAAAGGTACATGATATGATGATAGTGTCAAAGAAGTGTCAAGAAAGAATCCATGTTTTATTTTAAATATGTTACATTGATGGGAAAAATGAATACTATCTTTATGTAACCACTTTGTTTAAATGTGGAATGTAATGCATGTTTTATGATCTAATTCTCTAAAACAATAAACCTGAAAAGATCCTCAATGTGTAATCTTGTAATAACTCAAGATTATGTAAGGTTTAAGGCTGTGGCCTTATAGTTGGTATCAGAGGTCGGTTTAGATAACTTTAGGAGTTAGAATTTTATTAAATGATTATCCAAAAATATTTATTTATGGTCAAATTGGCGTGATATAGTATTTGAATATTACAATGTTGCTTCATCTAAGACATGTTTTTTCAGAATGGTTTTCCACAGAAGAAACAGGGAAGCAGTGCTAGGAAGGCATGCAGAAGGAAATAACCTTCCGAATCAGCATCCTGATATGGTCGGAATTGGAACTTTACAGTTTTTTGCAGTAATGAAGCAGTTGACTCAAGCGATAAATGGTGGTGGTATCCATGCACGAGATCAGCCAGATAAACCGCCGAGGAACATGTCAGTGGTGGAACATTTCATGAGGCAACATCCCCCATCATTCAGAGGATCATCTGACCCTGTGTTAGCTGAATGGTGGATTAAATCACTGGAGTTGATTTTCAATGTCATGGGGTCTTTAGACAATCAAAGGTATGTTTCTTGAGAAGTATTTTCCTAAGGATGTTCGACTTAGGATGGAAAATCAATTCTTGGAATTGAGGCAAGAGGAAGACTCAGTGGCTGCATATAAAGAAAGGTTCACTAGATTGGCAAGGTATGCTCCAAATTTTATCTGAGACCTTGATAGTAAAATCAATCGTTTTTACTTAGGTTTAAAGCCAAAATATCGAAGTAAATTAGCTTCTCGTGAGTTTAAAAGTTATCAAAAGCTTTTTCGATGTGCTGAGAATGTGGAAATGGAGTTTGCTGATGATCTGGTGTTCTATAAAAACCTGCAGAAGAAGAGACCAAGGTGGCAGGAGAAATGTAAGAATTCTTCAAAAAAGTCTGATGGTAAGAAATCTATGTTTCCAGTTTGTGATAAATGTGGAAAAAGGCATGCTGGGGAATGTCTTATGAATTCAGGAATATGCTACCGATGTGGTAATATGGGACATAAGGCTCGTGATTGCACTGTAAAAGATCAAGTTTATGGTAAGACCAAATTTGATTTACAGTTAGTGAAATGTTTTAAGTGCAACGAGATGGGTCACTATGCAAATGAGTGTCCGAAAAAAGAGCTCGAGTGATGTGAAGCAGTTAGACTACGAGAAAAAAGTGGTGGTGAAATCCATTTCAACTACTTCAGTAGATGTCGGGCCATCAAATGAAGTTTTATCAGCTCCATGGAGCTCAGTATTTTTCAAAGATTGACTTGAGATCGGGGTACCATCAGCTGAAGGTAAAGGAAGCAGATGTTCTAAAGACTGCGTTTCATACAAGATATGGCCATTATGAATTTTTAGTAATGCCTTTTGGTCTAACCAATGCACCTTCTGTATTCATGGACTTAGTGAATAGAATATTCCACGAGTTCTTGGATAAGTTTGTGGGGGTTTTCCTTGATGATATTTTAGTGTTTTCTAAAAGTAAAGAGGAGAATGAAAGACATCTAAGGGTTATCTTGCAAATCTTAAAGGAAAATAAACTGTATGGAAAATTCATCAAGTGCGAGTATTGGTTGCAACCAATTTCTTTCCATGGTCACATTGTTTCTAAATATGGGATAACTGTTGATCCTGCAAAAACAAATGTTATTGAAGAATGGACAAGATACACAAATGTAATAGATATTTGTTGTTTCCTTGGTTTGGAAGACTATTACCGAAGGTTTGCAAGAAATTTTTCACGGTTATCTAGTCCAATGACTAAGATAACTCGGAAGGGTGTTAAGTTTATCTGGAAAAAAGAACGTGATGATTGTTTTCAGGAATTGAAAAGAAGATTGGTGAATTCTCCAATTTTGGCACTACCTTCTAGGAATGGTGATTTTGTTATATACAGTGATGCTTCATTGAAAGGACTTGGTTGTGTCCTAATGCAAAATTATCATGTAATTGCTTATGCTTCATGTCTGTTGAAAACTCGTGAGGTAAATTACCCTACACATGATTTGGAATTAGCTGGTGTTGTTTTTGATTTATAAATTTGGAGGCATCATTTGTATGGAGAAAAGTGTGAAATATATACCGATCACAAAATTTTCAAGTATATATTCACTCAGAAATAATTGAACATGAGACAAAGGAGATGGCTAGAATTAATCAAGGATTATGATTCTACAATTCATTACCATCCGGGAAAAGAAAATAAAGTGGCTGATGCTTTGAGTCGAAAAAGTAATGCTTCAGTAGCAATGATGCGTTTGGAAAGTGATCCTTTTGTTAAGGATTTGATGAACTTTGGCATAGAATTTTTTGGTGCAGAAAGTTCTTCAGTTTTGTTTCGGGTATCAGTGAGATCATCTCTATCAGATAGAATCAAGCAAGCACGGAAGCAAGATAGTGAGTTGCAGAAAAAGGTAGAGCTGGTTCAGAAGGGAAAGTTGCCTGAATTCAACATTGATAATGATTGTGTTTTGAGATTTGGGAAGAGATTGTGTGTGACTTGTGATTCATAGTTGAAGAAAGAGTTGTTATGTGATGCTCATAGTTTTCCGTTTTCAGTTCATCCTGGAAGTACTAAGATGTTTTGAGATCTTCGATAGTATTACTGGTGGGATGGAATGTAAGAGATATTGCTGATTTTATTGTGATGTGTTTGACTTGTTAGCAGGTTAAAGTAGAGCGTCAGTTACCGAAAGGGATGCTTCAGCCTTTACCAGTGCCAGAGTGGAAATGGGAGAATATATCAATGGACTTTGTGGTGGGATTACTGAAGACATAATGAGCTAATAATTCAATCTGGGATATTGTTGATCGCTTGACTAAATCTACTCATTTCCTTGTTGTACGAGATAATTTCTCTCTAGATCAACTTTCCTGTTTGTATCTTAAAGAGATAGTAAGGTTACATTGAGTTCTACTCACCATTGTATCCGATCGTGATCCCAGGATTACTTCTAACTTTTGGAAGGGCCTTTAGAAGTTATTGGGTACTTTATTAAATTTTAGTACATCTTTTCATCCTCAATCAGATGGGCAGTCCGAACGAACAATTCAGACATTAGAGGATATGCTATGAGCTTGTTCGATGGATTATCAGGGAATTTGGGACCAACATCTTTCTTTGGTTGAATTTTCATATAATAACAGTTTTCATTCTAGTATACAGATGGCACCATTTCAGGCATTATATGAGAAGAGGTGTCGAACTCCAGCATTCTAGGATGAAGTGGGTGAAAGGAAGTTGATGGGATCAGAATTGGTAGAATATTTGGGAGAAAAAGTTCAGCTGATACAGAAACACATGAGAATAGCTCAGAGTAGGTAGAAAAGTCATGCAGACAACAGGAGGAAGGATCTAACTTTTGAGGTAGGTGATCATGTTTTCCTCAAAGTCTCACCATGGAAAAGTGTGATGCCATTTGTTAAGAAAGGAAAGATGGGTCCAAGGCTCATTGGACCATATGAAATTATGGAGAGAGTTGGATCAGTTGCTTACCGAGTGGCTTTACCACTGGGTTTATCTCATGTACACAATGTTTTTCTTGTTTCGATGCTGAGAAAGTACATGCCAGATCCATCTCATGTTTTGAGTCCAGAGGTAGTTCAACTGGAAGAGAACCTATCTTATGAGGAACAACCGGTCCATATTCTTGACCACAGGGAGCAAGTGTTACGGAATAAGGTGATTAATCAGGTAAAGGATTTGTGTAAAAACCACATGATTGAAGAGGCAACATGGGAATCTGAAAATGCAATGAGAGACAAGTACCCCCATTTATTCGATAAATAAATAAATTGCGGGGACACAATTTTCTAAAGGGGGTAAGGATGTAACATCCCAAGTAATTAATGAATAATAGATATTTTTATCTATGCCTATTAATGAATTAGATAATGTTTTAGAGGCTTAAAATGAAAATAAATCCAATCTTAAGCATGGAATACACTAATATTCTTAAAAGATTGTTTTACTGCCTTTTGATGGCAAACCCTTTTTAAATCAAACTTTCGACAATTTGATAATCTATATTTGTCAAAATAAACATATTCATTATGATTGGGAAAATTAAATTTACATTGGATATATTTTTTTTATTTTTCTGACAATGTTCATTTTTTTAATGAATAGTGAAAAATACTGCATTTTACATCAAAACTGCTTTTTAATTTAATTTAATTATATGGTTAGATTATAATTTTAATTGGTATTAAAGTTTAATATGAATATATTTTTACCATTTAATCCAATGGTGGTCATTAGTATTAATTTCACATTGAAATTGGTCATAAACTAATGCCAAACGTTTCATAGATATTGTTTCAAAAAACCCTGTTATTTGTTTTGACAACGGGAATTATTTTTAAATCAATTACTTCAATTTATGTGTTTGGAATTTGGTAAAATGGATTACATATTTGGAATCATATGGTCCAAATTATGTAATTAATATTCTTTTGTTTTTGGACATTATGAATAGTAACGACGGTAATTATCTATAATTATCTTGATTAATGGGTAACCGGGTAGTTAAGGATAATAAAATAATATCATAATAATAATAAAATGAAACCAACATGTGTCATAAAAATACAGGATGTCTCATGGCCGACCATGGTATGTCTTGTGCCAAACATGGGGACACCATGGAATCACTTTTGTGGAAAGTGACTTGTTATATTTTTTTTTTTAAAGAATGTTAAATGTAACAGGAATGAATCACCTGATTAAAACATTTTTAATTATGTATACATAGATGATATTTTAGACTATAAATATTCATTGTAAACCTAAAATTATTTTATACATCATAGTATTTTATAATTTTTAAACGTTAAATAAATTAAATTATTTATCACATCATAATGATGCAGCAATGACCTCATTATTTGACAATTTAAATAAAATGGAAAGATAATGTAAAATCTAAGACCTACACATGTCAAAAACCTATTGGGGGGTATATTTAGAATCCTTATCACCTTATCCTCAAATTATATCAATGTGGGACGTTTAAAATCCAAAACCCATTTGAAAATAATGTAACATTTCTTTACTTTCCAAGAGTGCCCCTCCTCTCCTCTTATAAAAGGCCCCCACCTCTACCTCCTTACCCACACTCTCAATGCCTTTGGCTCGGCCAAACCCATCCCATTTTGTCTCTAAACTTCCCTATATTACTCCTTGAAGCCTCACATTGGGCAGAAGTCTTCCCAAGGAAGCCTTTGAGCTCAAACCAAAGGGAGTTACCCGATTTTAAGGTCATGTCTTCACTTGAGTCCTTTTGTTTTATTTTGCTTCTCCAACCCCCTAAACATATATTTATTAATTTCATTGGTAAAAACTCCAGTACCTTAAATATAATAGGATGTTGTTATAAGATGGATTAGAGATACACTGACACACACCTACATCTAATGGTTAAAGAACATACTGTTTCCGTGGATGGTGAATTTATGCCTCCTGAAACGATGATTGTTCAAAATTCTTTTAACACCTTAAAAAGTGTTCATTAAGATGAAACTATATTTATATATGATATATAATATGTTTATGTTTTCCTTAAGCTTCTGTATTTTTCATTTTGGGCATACCTTTATGGTTCCCATTATGGGTAAACGCGATATCTTCATTTAAGTGTGGACTACTGGCCCCTCAAAGTGATTTGATTCATTAAATACCATATATGGGAGATATAAAGGATGCAGTTATGATATTATATATGATATTACAATGGAATTATAATATACCATTATATCATTATGATTCCATTCTATATAATACGAAATAGAAATGAAAGTAGCGTTCATGCATACGTACGGCTTACCATCTCCAAGAACGGTGCATTTCATTTCATACCTCTAAATGAATATGTAATATTATAAATGCATGTATATAGTGGATATATATGATATATATGATATATACAACATGATTATAATTCTGGATATAATGGATACATGAACAACTTGTAATTATAAAGGGTTTATTTTTTACTCAAGTACCAATGATCGTTAAAACGACACTTATTAACTTAAATAATTAAATAGTGTTAATGACATAGAAATATGTGATATAAAAGGAATAATGAACGTTAAAAATTTTCTTAAACAAGTAGAAATTAACTCAAGTTTATTATTCAGGACATTAAAGAATGATCGGGTCATGTCGGACGCGAGGTATGGGACTTCGTCTCAATCTCCTTTCATTGAGGCATATTTTGTTTTATACTCAACCTTATTTTATATGGTGTATAAACCCCTTTGACTTTTACGTTTATTCAAAAGGAATCTTTTTTATAAGAAGCGTTTAATTAACGACAAAAGGGAATGTTTTGTCATTCGTATGTGGCGACAACGACTTCTCCGCCGTCGTGACCATTATTTGAGTTTCGGCTTCCTCTACAAGCCATACCTTCTTTTTAAAAGAAAAATAAATACCATGTTTTTCATTTCATATATTTTGGTATTGAAAATGGTTTTTATAATTTTTATATATCAATGTGTTGTATTGATATCTTGTGATTGAATGGTGGTAATGTTATGTTTGTTTTATGTGATACGATTATGTTGAGGTTCTACGGCATTATTATGAAGATGGGTGGTTCCGTGATAAACTAAGGGCAGGTGAGCCTGATATAGCTCTCCAATGCATTGGGTAACGCATAGGAGTTAAACGTTAAGGTTTCTTCGAAGAGATTTAGGGAATATAATGTGATGGGTATTCCAATCGTAACCAAGAGGGTTACTCCCTACGTAAGAATGTTATGAATGCCTCATGTTACCTTTATGTCTTATGATTTCTATGATTTATTCATGATTTGATGAGTTATGTTTTATGGGTAAAGTATGATTTCATTCTTATGTATATATGAACTCATGTTTCCTTTCCATATTTTTTTTATATAGACCATACTGAGCTTTTTATGCTCATCCCAAGTCTTTTTTTTTTGAAATGTTTTTCACATGTCAAGGGAGAGTTACATGATATGATGATAGTGTCAAAGAAGTGTCAAGAAAGAATCCATATTTTTTTAACAATGTTCCATTGATGGGAAAAAATGAATACTATCTTTATGTAACCACTTTGTTTAAATGTGGAATGCAATTCAAGTTTTATGATCTAATTCACTAAAACTCTAAACCTGAAAAGATCCTCAATGTGTAATCTTGTAATAACTCAACATTAAATAAGGTTTAAGGTTGGGGACTAATAAAAATGGCTTGGTTGAGAGTGTTAAATTACCCTTTGGAGGTCTTTTTTAGGCCTCCACTTAATGCACCATGGTATATTACATTTTAGGTTAAATAATATTATATGGATGTGGTTGATATTTCAAGGGATAATTTAGAAGAGATTTTGTATGGTAAAGATGTTTTTATTCGTGAGGATATAAGGTGGTGCAGATGGTATTTATAAGGGGTGTGTGAGTGTGTTTTTTGGATATTATATTCATTCATTTATTATTTTGGATCCAAAAAAAAATAGCGATAAATACTATTACTATTTATAGAATTTTTTTAATGAGTGTATAACCCAAAGATCAACTACATCACCATTGACATAATTATTTTTGTAATTTTATTATAATAAAAATAAAAGTATTTTATCATATTTTACTATTCCCTAAAAATTAAAATGTATTTGATAAGTACAAAAAAATCACCAAAATATGTTTTCGATGTGAAAATTAAAAAAATTAAATCCTTCATTAGAGTATAATTTAATACAAAATTAAAATATATTTCGTAATTAATAAATTTTTAAATGGAAAATATAAATTTGAATATTAAGGTGAATGTCATGAAGGTTTTAAAAAATAATTATGGTCACGTAAAATTATATTTTCATCAAAAAATAAAATTAATTCATTACCAAATTTTATGATAATTTATTATATTTTATATCTTAATAATTTTTATAGAAATTAATATTATATATATATGTTTATTATAAATACAAACACCTATTAAGACATTTTTAGACCAGTTTTTTATGTGTATCATGATATAAATATGTAATATTTTCAATTTATAGTATAACTAAATATTATATTACACATGAATAGGTAATGATACTACTCTAATAGTTAAGTTAATTTTTTTTTAAAATAATATTTTTATTATAATGGTTACATTTGTAACCATTATATGTGATCCCCACCATCTATGAATACCTCATATTTCATATATTTAAATTCACATCAATATTATATCAAGATTATATGTATTTAAAATTTCAATAAATTAATATTTGATTACTAATAATAATTTTCATTTATATAATATTATTTATGAGTGATGTCATTCTAGCCAATCAAATATATCCAAATTTCAATATTATATGTACCTTATTTTCTATTTTACATCCCATTTCCATATTTTTAGTTCGTATAGCTATATTTCTTTTCAAAATTTATTTAATTAAATTTTAAAGTAATTTTGGTTATATCATGGGATTTGTGTTATTATATAACAATACAATAGTAAATATCAAACACTTATATATAAAAGAACCGCCATTGATAAAAATCATGTTCATTAAAATTAATGAATAGGAAATTACAAATATTGTACTCAATATAACATAAAAAATGTATATAACAATACACTTTAAAAAATCTCTCATTGTATTTGAGTTTATATAAATGACCAAATTCCATCTTTATAATTTTTTAATAATCAGAAGATAGATTATATTCTGTAGATGGAGGTAAAATCGATGTGTTATGAATGATGTAGTTAGGGGAAGTAGTTCATTAATTAAATTAGGTATTTGATTTTTCAGTATATATTTTAGGGACATTTTACTCTATATTGTTTCTAAAAATAATTATTTAATCTAGTAAATGTATATTCATATATTGATACTCTTTTAAAAATAATATTATAATAATATAAATCAACAGTCCTACATGTTCATTAGAATAGTATATTCGTGTTTTGGTACGTTCAACAACATATATGAACTATAGTATAAAATCATTATAACAACCATCATAGATGAGTACAAAAATATAGAGTATGGTACTATATATAATCAAATATTATTTTACTTTATAGTTAGGTTTTTTGTAAAATGGATAATAATTATCTTTCAAATCACTGTTTTTAGTCAGTTTTCCCAAAACATGAATACTTTGACATCAAATCGTGTGAATGAAACAATTTTATTCAAAAAATTGAAAATTTAAATAAATTTATATTTATTATAATATAATCTCAATACCTTAAATAATCATATAAGGTTGTATTTTTTTATCAATGAATAACCTTTTAGTTTTTGATAAAAAATAACATATGACATTATGAAAATTTCATGAATTGGATTCTATGAATATATAATAACTATGAAATATATATTTAATAAATGAATACAACATGATATTATCAAATATAATATATTTAAATAAGGTTATATGATTAAATTAATTATAATTATATATTTAGTATATAGTTTCATGAAGTATAATCAATGTTGGGAGGAGTAAATGATGGTGCTTTTAATTTAAATCTAACTTTATAGAGATATTCTCTATAGGAAAAAATGATATTATTTTTTTATTACATATTATTATATATGAATGTATGTAATAATGAATTTTATATATTTAATTGTATTTTTTAATATATATATCATGTTCTTTCTTTTAGAATATTTTTATTTCTTCATTTTAAAATATATAAGGATTTATATTTTAATCATTATTTATAAATATGATTATTAATATTTGAAATTAAATAAGAATAATATACCTGAAAATTACATCAATGTTCCCATTATATTTATTATGATATACTTAATAAGTGGATTAACATTTTTTATTTCACTCATCATCTCATTGATTTATAATCGACCCGAAATGAAATTTACAAATAGAATTTTTTTTCACTTATCCTTTGATTGGATGAATTATCCTCCACGTAAATATTGAATAAATTTTTCAATGAGATTAATTATATGTAATTATATGACTAAATATGGTTATATTGAAATGATAAATATATATTTAATTATGTATGGAGGGTTATTTTTCCCTGTCATTAATTTTTTTCCCACTAAGAAAACATAACGGTCAACAGTCATCAGTTTTCATTAATATACTGTGAATGTTTTCACGATTATTCATTTTAATTTTTAGTTACATTGTTTGTGATTTTAAATGGATATATTTAAATATTATTATTTTCAAGATGTGATCATAATTTAATGGTTATTTTTTATTTTCATCAAACTTTTCAAATAATATACAATTTATTTCATCTATGTCATATTCTATTAATATGTTTTCAGATTGATAGGACATATTTTATAATTACACCCCCACTTTCTTTCTATATATATAATATTTTTATTTTAGTATAATATTTTTATGCAACATAATTTTTCAGGGTTAATTAATCTATATTCGATGAATTTGTATCATGTTTTTACTGAGGTCCTGTATATTTTAAATCATAATATTATTAGTGGGCTTAGAAATGATCATTGAACTATAAAATTTTTAAAAGTCTTTTATCTCTTAATATTACAATTTAATTTTACATAGGTGGTTCCCATAATCTCTTATATTGGGGAACAATATTGGTTATACTAATCTAATATATCACAAATATATAGGTATTCAATGTTAATAAATGATATAATTTTCAATGCTTATGTTTATTTGATACTAATATTATTTATTTATTATACAACGAAATCATAAATATTTTATGATTTTTTTTATTTTATTTCTCTAATTTGGATTTTCTTATATTCATATACCATGACTATGTTCTCATACCCACCTGTTCATCATTTTCTCTATTATAATATTTATTTGTTTCGATAAGGGGTTTTATTGATATATCAAATGTTGTGGCCCATTATGAATGTATTATCTCACAATTTAATTAATTTTACATTACTATGATTTAGAAGAATAATATAACATTTTATATATTTTCTAGAGAGTCAAATTGATATGAAATAGATAATGAAAGACACATTAGGTATTTTTTTATTATATATATGTAAAATTCCAAGAGCAATAAAACTGTTTTTTGAGTCTATGGTCTATAATGATATGTGTAATATAATTACATATATTAATTCATTATATATGTATATTATTGTTGGTTCATCATCTTATTTGGGGCGGTTTTATAAATATTTATAGATTAGATTATATAGAATAAGATGAAAAACCAGAAGTCAAACTGGGTTGTAAATATAGTCATTTTGGTTGAACCTAAAGTGAAAAAGTTCAAATAATGATGTAATATGCTTGATAATGATAATATTTATAATTAATTGAATAATTAATTTATTAATAATATAAATATTTATTAGTTAAAATAATTATATAGTGTTAACAAATAATTATATTTGGAATCATTTAGTTGTTGTGCGATATGTATGAGTAAAATACAATTAGTAATTTATTATATCTACTAAATCTAGATGGAATATCATATTTTTCATTTTTTACATTAATTAAAATTTTAGAATAATAAATTTATAGTATTATGTCAGATAACATAGTTAGTGGTGACATGATATCATCCCAAATCCAAAATTAACCTCTAATTCAGGTTTAGGTGAATGTGATGTTAAAAAATATTTTTTTGAATATTTTGGTTATCATTGATAAGATATGGTGAATGAATTTTAAATTTATATATTCATTCTATAAATTTTATTTTTGGGACATCTAGTTTCTCATCAAAAATAAACTTATGATATTATATCGTTGTACAAAAGAGTATAAACTACCTTTGAAACTAACATCCCTTTTAGGTGTCATTATAGCATAAAATGGGGATATATATCCTAATTATTAAAAAAATGATTTATATTGAGGTTATGATTTTTGTTAATTAATATGTTAATTTTTTCTTAATGATTTTCTTGGTATAATATAAGATTTAAACATTTACTTTTTACCATAAACTCATATATATGACTGAACTATTACAAAAAATTCTTTATAGGAGGGATCATATTGAATTAAGGGAATTAATTTAACTAATATAAATGTATATATATAATAGGGAGAATGGAGAGAGGCTGCTCTCTCTTTCTCTAGAACCCGCAGGTTCTTGGGTTTTGGCATCTCATTCTTCTCCACGATTCGGCTCTGGTTCGGCGGTACCTAGAGGATCTAGGCATCGTGTCTTCTTCTTCTCGGTTTGCTTCAGATTTCCGCAGTTTTTCATCCTCGGTGGTCCAGCGCCAAATCTAGAGGTCTCGGTGATTCGGCTCAAATGCCTTTTCGTCCTCAGCGTCTTGACTCCAAATCCGAAGGTCTCAGCGTTTCGGATCCAAAGTCGGGGTTCTCGGCGTTCGGCTTCACAGATCTCCATAAGCTCTTCGTTCGTGGCGTTTCGGTTCTGGATCTGCACGTGATCTTGGTTTTTCTCCCTTTATGGATTTTCCGCACTACCTTGGTTTCAAATGGATCGATGAGAGGCGATACATTGAAAGGGATGATATCTGAACACTAGTCCGGCTGTTTTGGGATGTGGAGGAGCAAGATTGTGCGGCTCAGCCTCTGACCAATGGTGCTCGGCCACTAACTGGTGCTAATCAAGGTCCAGCTCAGCTGGATGTGGTTGTGCAGGAGCAGGCGAGGGCGGCTAGTCCAGTTGCTTCCCGACCTCGAGATATGGCTGAGGCTAGGGTTTTGGATGGAGATTCTTTGGGAGCATCGCGCATGCAGCGATCCTTTGTGGATGTCATGAAGGCATCTGGACCAATGACTAAGAAAGAGGACCATAGGAGGATTCTTCAAAAGGGATCTCTTTCCCATGTGGAGGCTAACCGTGGGGTCATTGCAGAACGACTGACACTAAGAGAGAAATCATTTATTTCTCATGTTGTTCTTCCTAAAGGTGCTTCTCCATGGAAATGAGAAGATTTATTCCAATGGATTTCGACATTGTGGGTTTTTTACAACTGGAAATGTGTCTCTCTTAATCTGGGTTTCATTCACTGTTTATTTCCATCGGATGATGTGAAGATGAAAGCTTGGAGCTTTGGATCCATGTTTCTAATGACGGGATGGATTCATCTGCATGAATGGTCATTGGATTTTAATGTATCAAGTTCTAAAAATGACTTCGCCCAAGAATGGGTTCGTCTTCATGGGGTGAACAGGGTCCTTTGGCATCCAGAAATATTGCATGATATTGGAATGGCAATCGGAACACCAATCCATCATGATAAGGAGACGACAGGTGTCCGGTACGGGCACATTTCTAGAATGATGGTGGAAGTCAACCTCAGGTCCACTATCATTGACATGGTAATGCTTTCTATTCCCTCTAATCAAATTCTGATTGATGTTGAATATGAAAACAAACCCCTCTTCTTCCTGAAATACATGGCTGTGGGGCACTCTTTGGAGTTATGTCTTAAACACATTACATGTAAAGAGTGTGGAATGCGAGGGCACCCCTCTAATCATTGTCGCCGGAAAGTGAATCTAAAGGATCCACCTACACCAAAGCCTGACACCAAGGACAGTGATCCTCGTTTGGAATCTGACACTCGTGAGCTGCCGTTTTCTAGGAACGGTAAGGAAGTGATAATTGATGCTTCTTCGCTTAGATCTTCTGATAATATTAGAGCTCAGGAGCCTCCCTTTGAAAAGGCTCTGAGTACAACCCATGCTATGATGGTGATTTATCCTCCACAACAGAATGCACAACCCTCCTGCTCTACTTCTGAGAAAGGAAGGGCGGAGGAAACCACGCCTGGAGTTGGGGACCTAACCCTTGGCAAAGGGGGTGAATCTCATGTTGAGACCAAGGGAAGAGATATTGATTCTAATAAGATATCATATAGTTATATTGTCCGAGGAGAAAAGAAAAGAGGCACTCACAATGAGGGTGTCAGATCTACCCCTATTTTAAGGAAACCAAGGAAGGACTACTCTATAGTTCAGAGGACCATGACCACTAGGGCATCCTCCAAGAAGGAGGTCGAGAATCAATCAAAGGAGAAACTGGACAAAAGAAAGTTTTAAAAGAAGATTTTTAAATAATACGAGACTCAATCAGAATGGGAATCGTCTGATGATAATGACACGATCAGGTATGGGGGTGGTGACTATGATTATTTTGACATGTAATCTCTCTCACTTTCTTTCTGTTGTCTATGCAATTTTATTTAATTAATAAATTTTGTGGTACACGATTTCTTGGATTGGACCTTCTGGCTATATATAATAGGGTAATATATTAATGAAATCTTCATAATGGTGTAAAGAAGTCCATATTTTTAATATAAAGATGGATCATTTCTTATTTTCATTGATTGTCATTAACATAACAAGACCAATATCAATAAAAAGTAACCATTATTTTTTATTAGTGATTTGATTTTTCAAAGTCACAGGGATTAATTCATATAAAAAGTTGAACTTAAAGGATGATATTATCAACTAACTGGGAAATTGGATGATATACTGATTTTATATTTACATATGACATATAGACAACATAAAATCACTATTATTTCATTTGGAAATATAAATCCTCCAATTATTTTCATAGATTTGATAATGATATATTGTTTCCGACGCTTTCGCCGGGGTGCGCGCATCCGTCTGTGAGGACGCGCGGCTGTTGCCCCGCATTCCCGCTTTCCAAGTGCGGGCAGCATTCGTTCCTTGTTCAGGTACGTCTGCTCCTTGATCAAAACGGGATGATGGGATGTCGGTTCTTCCTTCCGTGGATTCCTCCTCGGAACTCGTCACCTAGATCGGGTCTCCCTCATAGATTTAATACGTTGTTCGTGAATCTCATTCCTGGTGGCATATTGTCATGGACACTGGTTAATTACACTACTTACGTCAAGACTTTCTATAGGGTCTTGACATGGTAGCGACCTTCGGTCGGAGTAGATGGCAACATCAGGAATGTCGGGGCATCTCTGGGTGCGTGGACATTGGGGAACCTGTATTCTTCCTCATAAGAGGGCATCTCAAGGGTGCAGAACCCGAGGCGTACATCTGAGGTTTTCCTCAGCTTCCTGTGTTTAACACAGGGTATGTTACAAGATTAACGTCTAGCAGAGACGGTTACACCAAAGGCGTTCCATCCGAGGTTTTCCTCAGGCATCTCATGTTTATCACGAGGTAGGCCGCGAGTTTTACGTCTTGCGGAGACGGAATACGGGTGATCAGAACGTCCAATGAGGACGGATCCGAGGTGGTGCACTCCCTAGAGGGGAAAAGGGTGATGAATCGGGGTGTACGCAGAGGACAGTGACCCGGAGATATGATGGGGCTTACACATGGAAAGCGGCTCATGCGCCGCTAGGAGCAGCAAGGAGGTGGATGGAATGATTCCACCGGGATGTGGCAGCCCGAGTGAGAATCAGGATGGGTGATGGATGGATGAGTGAAGTGGAGGAGGATGAAATGGGACCATCGCAGGGGCGACTGTGAAGTTGGGCTTGAGCCTTGAAGAGGCTTCCTGCGTATCCCCGTGGCAGGGAATCAATGTCCGCGTAGTTCGGGATGGCGCCGGTAAACCGATGTGAAGGTGGACCTTGGCCCGATGAACGTCGTCGGCGAACCAACCTGAAGGTGGACCTTGGTCCAATGAGCATTGTCAGCGTACCGATGTGAAAGTAGACCCGTGGGTCCACTAATGGTGGGCTTGAACCTTGGGAAGGTTTCCTACGTACCATGCCTTGACATGGATCAAAGTCCTCGTAGTTCAGGGAATACAGTTTAACGTCATGCGGGACGTGGGTGAAACCCGACGTGAATGAGCGACGGGTGGGCTTGAACCTCATAGAGGCTTCCTACGTACCATGCCATGACATGGATCAAAGACCTCGTAGTTCAAAAGGGGATGATTGCAATGTCTTACCACTGGACCAGAATGGGACCCGACGTGAAATGGCGGGTGGGTGTGTCGGTGAACCGACGTGAAAGTAGACCTTGATCCACTATTGGTTGGCATGAACCTCGTGGAGGATTCCTACGTACCATGCCTTAACACGGATCAAAGACCTCGTAGATCAAAAGGTTCGCCGGTGAACCGACGTGAAAGTAGACCTTGGTCCACTATTGGTGGGCTTGAGCCTCATGGAGGCTTCCTACGTACCATGCCTTAACACGGATCAAAGACCTCGTAGTTCAAAAGGGGTCAGGTCGCAATGGCTTACCACTGGACCAGAGTGTAGTTTAACGTCTTGCTGGACGGGGGTGAATCCCGACGTGAAAGACGGGTGGGTCGCAATGGCTTACCACTGGACCGGAGTGTAGTTTAACGTCTTGCTGGACGGAGTTGGGACCCGACGTGAAGAAACGGCGGGTGGGTGTGTCGGTGAACCGACGTGAAAGTAGACCTTGGTCCACTATTGGTGGTGGGCTTGAACCTCATAAAGGCTTCCTACGTACCATGCTTGACACGGATCAAAGACCTCGTAGTTCGGATAATACAGTTTAACGTCATGCGGGACGATAGTGAACGCTGGCGTGAATGAACGATGGGTGGGCTTGAACCTCATTGAGGCTTCCTACGTACCATGCCTTGACATGGATCAAAGACCTCGTAGTTCAAATGGTTGGTCAGGGTCGGTGCTCACTCTAAGCCCACGTGAGTCATGATCGGTGTGAGAAACAAGAGGTTGCAAGGACCTGACGATCACGTCGCGAAGGGTGCGTCCGTGAGAAGCGAAGAGGGGATTACGCGTTGGGCATCCCATGGTGTTGGGACTTACTCCAGGATGGAGGCCCAGGTGCCGCTATGGGGTGACAATGGAGGGTGGGGCTTATGCTAGAAAGCTGCTTGTGTGCCGCTATGGAGCGGCACGGGTGAATGGGGCTTACGCTAGGAAGCTGCCCATGTGCCGCTATGGAGCGTCAATAGCGAATGGGGCTTACGCTAGGAAGCTGCCCGAGTGCCACTAATGAGTGACACTGGGGAATGGGGCTTACGCTAGGAAGCTGCCCGGGTGCCACTAAGGAGTGGCACTGGTGAATGGGGCTTACGCTAGGAAGCTGGCTGGGTGGCACTAAGGAGTAGCACTGGTGAATGGGGCTTACGCTAGGAAGCTGCCCGGGTGCCGCTATGGAGCGGCACTGGTAAATGGGGCTTACGCTAGGAAGCTACCCGGGTGCCACTAAGGAGTAGCACTGGTGAATGGGGCTTACACTAGGAAGCTGCCCGGGTGCCGCTATGGAGCGGCACTGGTAAATGGGGCTTACGCTAGGAAGATGCCCGGGTGCCACTAAGGAGTGGCAACGGTGAATGGGGCTTACGCTGGAAAGCTGCCCGGGTGCCGCTAAGGATGGCACTGGTGAATGGGGCTTACGCTAGGAAGCTGCCCGGGTGCCACTAAGGAGTGGCAATAGTGAATGGGGCTTACGCTGGGAAGCTGCCCGGGTGCCGCTAAGGAGGGGCACTAGTGAATGGGGCTTACGCTAGGAAGCTGCCCGGGTGTGCCGCTAAGGAGTGGCAATGGTGGATGGGGCTTACGCTAGGAAGTTTCCCGGGTGCCACTATGGAGCGGCACTGTTGAATGGGGCTTACGCTAGGAAGCTGCCCGGGTGTGCCGCTAAGGAGCGGCAATGGTGGATGGGGTTTACGCTAGGAAGCTGCCCGGGTGGCACTATGGAGCGGCACTGTTGAATGGGGCTTACGCTAGGATGCTTCCCGGGTGCCACTATGGAGCGGCACTGTTGAATGGGGCTTACGCTAGGAAGCTGCCCATGTGCCGCTATGGAGCGGCAATGGTGAATGGGGCTTACGCTAGGAAGCTGCCCGGGTGTGCCGCTAAGGAGCGGCAATGGTGGATGGGGCTTACGCTAGGAAGCGGCCCGGGTGCCGCTATGGAGCGGCACTGTTGAATGGGGCTTACGCTAGGAAGCTGCCCGGGTGTGCCGCTAAGGAGCGACAATGGTGGATGGGGCTTACGCTAGGAAGCTTCCCAGGTGTGCCGCTAAGGAGCGGCAATGGTGGATTGGGCTTACGCTAGGAAGCTGCCCGGGTGTGCCGCTAAGGAGCGGCAATGGTGGATGGGGCTTACACTAGGAAGCTGCTCGGGTGCCACTATGGAGCGGCACTGTTGAATGGGGCTTACGCTAAGAAGCTGCCCGGGTGCCACTATGGAGCGGCACTGTTGAACGGGGCTTACGCTAGGAAGCTGCCCCTGTGCCGCTATGGAGCGGCAATGGTGAATGGGGCTTATGCTAGGAAGCTGCCCGGGTGCCACTATGGAGCGGCAACGGTGAATGGGGCTTACGCTGGGAAGTTGCCCGGGTGCCGCTAAGGAGTGGCACTGGTGAATGGGGCTTACGCTAGGAAGCTGCCCGGGTGCCGCTAAGGAGTGGCACTGGTGAATGTGGCTTACGCTAGGAAGTTGCCCGGGTGTGCCGCTAAGGAGCAGCAATGGTGGATGGGGCTTACGCTAGGAAGCTGCCCGGGTGCCACTATGGAGCGGCACTGTTGAATGGGGCTTACGCTAGGAAGCTGCCTGGGTGTGCCACTAAGGAGCGGCAATGGTGGATGGGGCTTACGCTAGGAAGCTGCCCGGGTGTGCCGCTAAGGAGCGACAATGGTGGATGGGGCTTACGCTAGGAAGCTGCCCGGGTGCCACTATGGAGCGACACTGTTGAATGGGGCTTATGCTAGGAAGCTGCCCGGGTGCCACTATGGAGCGGCACTGTTGAATGGGGCTTACTCTAGGACGCTGCCCATGTGCCGCTATGGAGCGGCAATGGTGAATGGGGCTTACGCTAGGAAGCTGCCCGGGTGCCACTAAGGAGTGGCAACGGTGAATGGGGCTTACGCTGGAAAGCTGCCCGGGTGCCGCTAAGGAGTGGCACTGGTGAATGGGTCTTACGCTAGGAAGCTACCCAAGTGCCGCTAAAGAGTGGCACTGGTGAATGGGGCTTACGCTAGGAAGCTGCCCGGGTGCCGCTATGGAGCGGCACTAGTAAATGGGGCTTACGCTAGGAAGCTGCCAGGGTGCCACTAAGGAGTGTCAACGGTGAATGGGGCTTATGCTAGAATGTTGCCCGTAATGTCTTCCTCATGTCTGGCCATGAGGGCATCCCAACCCACTGGTGGGTTGAGGTATGTGCCTATGCGCAAGTGCACAAGCGGGATAACGCCAAGGGCGTTGGAATCAACCCAAACAAAGGGACAAGAAAAGTGTGAATCACATGCCCAATATTCAGAACGTCGTGAGATTGGCGTGGTGATGGAGGATTACTGCTGACCATGTTCGCAACGCATCATCCATATCACGTTAGCCAGAAATGAGGACAACAAATGAGGGTCGACCGTTGACCATGTTAGAAACACGGGACCATGTCACAAGTGTTGTCGATCGATCCTTCGGGACGTTGGCCCAGGACAGCAGGCGGACCATAGGTCGAGCATCCATACTGTTAGGAGGTCCCTCCAAACGTGATCAATCTTCCGGGGAGTCGGCCCAGGACAGCAGGCGGACCATAGGTCGAGCATCCATACTGTTAGGGGGTCCCTCCAGACTTGGAAGTGAATGACGATCCAAACGAAGGACACGCAAAGCGTGAGGTGGAGTGATGGAATGTTTGAATGGATTCCAACGCTCTTGATGTTACGCCACTGTGATCATGGCGTTAGGTATCTTATGCTTGGCGCACAAAGCATCTCTTGTTTAATGGAAGAGGCATCCTATGTTTGGAACATAGGGATAATACTACAGTTTAGAGTTGGGTAGGTAGGACTATTGGCATCTAATGTTAGGAGCATGAGGCATCTCTCATTAGAAGCGAGAGTCATCCTATGTTGGGCACATAGGGATTACTACAGTTTATAGTCATGTAGAAAGGACTATTAGCATCTCATGCTTGGAGCATGAGGCATCTCTCGCTTGGAGAAAGAGGCATCCTATGTTTGGCACATAGGGATTACTACATTTTATAGTCATGTAGAAAGGACTATTAGCATCTCATGCTTGGAGCATGAGGCATCTCTCGCTTGGAGCAAGAGGCATCCTATCATTTGTTAGATAGGGAGAATACTACAGTTTAGAGTCATGTAAGTAGGACTATTGGCATCTCATGATAAGAGCATGAGGCATCTCTTTCTTGGAACAAGTGGCATCCTATGTTTGGAGCATAGGGTTTACTACAGTTTATAGTCATGTAGAAAGGACTGTTAGGCAGAAGGTACCTAGAAATGGTTGGTGTTGGGACTTACGCAAGGGCGGCCCTTTCTGGTTCAACCTGGCATAGGAGCCAAGTGATGGGGTTTGGAGGAGTTGTCTGAGGGATGGTTCGACTCGAGGTACTCGGGGAATTGATGATGAGAATCTCGACTCACATCATGTAATGAAACCCAGAGGAATATGTCGACTCTAGGTGTTCGATGGTGTGCGGAGGAGTGTATCAAATCATGGTATACCATAGGTGGAAGGTGGGAGCGCATAAGGGCGCAATGGAAAATACCGGCATCCCGGCCCGAAAAGTTTGCGGTGCGACTCTCCATTTTTCATGGGGGTCTGTGACGGTTGGTCTCGCGGAGCATGGTCTCGCGGAGCAGCATCGCGGAGCAGGGTCTCGCGGAGCAGCATCGCGGAGCAGCATCGCGGAGCAAGGGCTCGCGGAGCAAAGGGGGCTCGCGGAGCTTGGTCTCGCGGAGCAGCATCGCGGAGCATAGGCTCGCAGAGTATGGACTCCTGGAGTCTCAGCTCGCGGAGAATCAACGCGAAGGAAGCTACTCGCGGAGCATGGCTTCACGGAGCCGCAATGCGGAG
Source organism: Viscum album (assembly GCA_963277665.1). Taxonomy (NCBI): domain Eukaryota; kingdom Viridiplantae; phylum Streptophyta; class Magnoliopsida; order Santalales; family Viscaceae; genus Viscum; species Viscum album. Next base: position 1,346,689,215 of record OY728153.1, on the reverse strand, counting down.
CTCCGCTCGGCCGCCCAAGGGGCGAAGTGGCCGTGGCCGTCCTTGGCCGTCTGGAGAAGGGGGGTGAGCAGGGTATTTATAGGCAAGGGGCGCCGCGAAGCAAAACTTCCACGCCGCCTCAGGAGATTCGTGGCGTGCTCGCGAACGTCAAATGTGTTCGCGGAGCATCACCGCCTCTGGTGCTTCGCGGCGGCTCGCGAACGTCAAATGCGTTCGCGGAGCATCACCGCCTCTGGAGCTTCGCGAGGCCGTGATGGTCGGGGCGCTTCGCGGTGGGGCTTCGCGGGACCGCGCTGCACGGGTGCTTCGCATCGGTGCTTCGCATTAGTGCTTCGTGAGGGGTCTTCGCGGCGCATCGCAAACGACAAACGGGTTCGCGGAGCCTCTCGCCTCATTACTTCGCGGCGGCACTCCGCGATCACGGAGGGGGGCTTCGCGAATGGGCTTCGCGAACCAAATTTCCAGCCAATCTTCAAACGTCCATAACTCCTAATCCGTAGCTCCGTTCGGGCCCTACGACCTACCAAATCAAAGCTTGCGAAATGGACTACGATCTTGGATCATGTATGGAAGCATTTGGAAAATTTTGGGGACGCGTTTTCCGGGGTCTACCTATATTCAATGGTTTCTTTGGATTTTTTGTATTATTAATTGAATACATTATCATATGATTCATATTCAAGTAAATAGATGATGATAATTTGAATATGAGGTTTATCACCTCCTTAAATAAGTTCCTATATTCCATATTTAGAATGTTTGTTTTTTCTATGAAAAATAAAAAAATGATAATACATGTAGTCATAAGAGATGAGTAAAATTAGATCCATCAAAAAATAATTGTGATTGAATATTGTTATAGAATAACTTCTGTAATATGTATTCATATTTATGAGTGATTCTCATGAAATTTTCATTTCATTGGAATAAATTTACATTAATTCAGTAATACACTAAAATTATAAACATGAATTGGTGTTATGTTTGTCTAGACTGATGAATTTGGATACACATACAAATATCTTAATAGAAGGATGGTAAATTCACATGTTACCACAATAAAAAATAATTAATAATGGTTTTTGTTATTAATTTTGTCATTAGTAATTTTTATTAGTCTTTCTTTATGTAAAAGGGGAAATTCAGCAGCTTATAGTTTACAATTATTGGACCATAATAACAATTACCCGATGTGTATCAAATATTTTACAGTTGAAATATCTACATTATTTATATAGATGAATTATCTCAAAGAAAAAAGATTTATATATACACAAAATAGAATAGTTTAAAATATATATCCACATAGAGGGATTTTAACATGAACCAAATGATAAGGATAAAGTTTTTAATTTAATTCGACTACTCAATACAATAACACCCATGAATAAATAATATGGTTATTGAGTCCCTATATAGTATGAGTCCTGCAACATTATTAGAGAGGCACATATGGTTGATATGGAGATATAGAAATGTGTTGAATGTAATATGGTATTGAAAATTTGAAATGATGTTATTAATGGATTTATGAAATAAAAATGTTTCTATCTATAATATATTTGTAGAAGGAAATATGGGATTATGAAAATATGTCATTATTTAATACTAATCTCGGATGTACATTGACATATATAATTCTAATGTAAAAAATTAGTGACAATTCATAATCATAGTTATTACATTGAAATCATCTCTATATGAATTTATCAAATTATATATGGTTGGATGATAAAATTATTATGTGATGATGAAACCATTAAACAAAACTATATGGAAAAAAATTATTTTCATCATGGATTGAATTATTGGTCATCTAAATATCTATAAAAGATAATATTGGATATAAATTATCCAAATTGAATTTTATCACACTCTATTCACATTCAAGATGATTTCTATACCCCTAATTTATCTGAGATAACCATAGAAGATTTGCAAGGGCTACATGAAATACCACTACAGTTTTTCTGTGATTAATATTTGATGTTTAAATTGACGTTTTATAGGATTACTCATAAATAATTATGTATTTATTTTATATTATAAAATACTTAATATCCTCACACATTAGATCTATATAAAATAACTATTAATTACATAAAAGATATAATGAGATTATGGTTATATTTTTCATAGGTGGGGATCATTATATTCAACTGATAGAGTTAATATAAAATAGTATACACCACTCTATCAATCAAAGGGTAAAAAAGTTTCCTTAGTTGTGACTATGAATAAGTGTACAACAAGTTACTATAAAATTTTTGTGCAATAGTTATTGGGAAGAGATCAGGATAATTATATTTTTTGAGATGTTTCAAATAATTTGTCTCTACATTAGAGAAGATCTAATTGAATGAAAGTGTTATATTTATTATCACTTATGAGTTATATTTTGATAATATAGTTAATATTTATTCATTTGAGTTTCAAATCTTTTTAGAGTTATGAGATTCATGAACCTGGGCAAACAGATCAATTGATACAACACCCCATCAACATTTTTTATTGATTTGGGTCAATAAAATGTCAATTCAAACATTCACCACAATAGAATAATGAATTACATGTATTACTCTTAAGAAATTATATACAAAATGCGTCAAATTATAATATACGAACCTTTTTAGCCTATTATATTGATTTTTTTGAAGATTATTGTTTATGGGTGAAGTCGAGTATATTTTTACGAAATGTCATTCGTTCCAATAGTGAGTCATTTCAAATAATTCTCCATTATTTACATAATCTTCTAATAGTAAGACATTACAATGGCCTTTATTCCCAAATGTTTTCCATTTTTACAGAAATTTCTAACACCAATTCTTTTTAACAGTGGCCCTTTCTAATTATTTCCATTTTCCATATATTTGATCATTTATTAGTTCAAATGGATAGTCATTCCAATAGTTTTCCTTTCTTCTATAAAATTCCAATGATGAGATATTCCACCATTTCTCTTTTTTTCTTGAAATTTCTAATGGTTAGTATTTCAAATGGAGAGTCATTCCAATATTTTGACATGTTTTCAAAAATTTTCAATAGTGAGTCATTACAACAGTGATTTCTTCCAATAGTTTACCATTTTTACATAAATTTTCAATGTTGATTATTTTCGAAAGTTTATTATATTTTAAAAAAATTGCAATGGTGGGTATTTTTAAAGGATATTCTTTCCTATGTTTATTCATTTCCCACATTGATTCATTTCCAATAGTGGTCCATTGTCTTGGAAAGTCATTCACAGTAGTTATTAATTTCCATGTGTTCATAATTTATAATGGTGAGTTATTTTCAATTATGATTCAATTTGAAGGTTGATTCATTCCTAACAATGTGTCATTTCAAATATTGATTCATTCCAACAGTTTTCCAATTTTACAAAATTTTCTAGATCTTCCAAAAAAATTATATAATTTCAATTTTTACAATTTCTGTCTAAAATGCATTTAATAACATAAATATGGGGTTATAAACCAATTAAAAATATATTATTCCAATCCAGAATTTATAAAATTCTTTGTCCCCTTTTAAATTCATAAACTATTTTAATTTATTAGATTCCCCTTTAATAGTTTTTTAAAACCATATCCAATCTTACTAGTATCACATCTCTTCATTATAAAGAGGAGGCCATTTATTCATTCCCTTGGGATTAAATTCCCTTGTTATGGTAGGTCCCAAAAACATATTCCCTCATAGTATTATAAATAGATATTGCAGTTGGTTTGTGTTACCCCTGATGAAGTTCCCCTTGTATGTGCAGATCCTATTTTGGTGCATTGAGTTTTGGAAAAGATTCTTTTTTTACATGTCAGTTTTCCTTCATTTCTCTATATGTGAATCATATGGGATGGGTTTATAATTTTCATCTCATACGTACATGGTAAAATTTTGAATAAGAAATATATTTATTCAATTAAATTTAATTTAAAGAGGAACGAGAATGTGAGTTATGATCTTATATGTTTTTATTGATTTTATTTAACATGATTTGATATTATGTTTATATGTGAAACATTCCCTGATGTGGAACATATATATTAGTGGATTGATATCGTTTAATTAAATTTTATTTGAATCCAATATTATTTTAATTATTTGGAAACATCTTAAATAACTCACTAATCATGTATATTTAGTTATTGGAATGAATTCCATATGATCTAATGGATTATGTAATAACACCCTTAATGATGGATGTTAAATTGAATTAGAAACCTTTGTGTAAATATGAAAAATTATTCTATTGTTTTTTATGATGTTATGTTGTGGTGATGATTTGATGGAGGTTGTGTTGTGGTTATGCAGTGAGGCTGGGATAGAAGGTGGAAGTGGATGTGGTTGTTGGGTTTTTTTATACTTGCTGTGCTGGGATATGATATGTTATTTTATCTGTTAGTATTGTTTGGTGAAACTAATAATAATAATTGGCATGTTGAATGAGGTAATATTATGCTTCTTATTGTGTTTTCAGAGATGTGAATGTTTCAGTGGAACAGTTTGGTAATAGAGAATATGTTAAATATCATATTGATGTTTAAAATTCCTAATACGAACTATTGGTTTTTTTAGTGGGGGTTGTTCTTTTTTTTCAACAGGGAAAGTGGATATTCCAATGATTTGTCTTCTACATTTATTAATCCCTACGTCTAGACAGGTTTTCATTAACTCTATATGCATATAAATTTATATTCTTGTGTTTTTCGTATTCACTTCACCCATATAATGCAATATGTGTTGACACCCACATATGCACGAGGGGAATTGTTTTTCCAAAATCCAGGTGGGTGGATGGATAGATGACTTCCAAGTCGTCACCCACTACCTCTTCCAATATATGAGAAGAACATGTATAGGATGTGATGGATTAAAGTTAAATGTTCTAATATCGAGTTGTGATGTGATGACTGAGTGATAGACCAAGTGTATTTGGGAGATATATGATGGGATGCCCTAGGATGTTATAGTTTAGATGTGATGTGTTTTTATGTTATTAGAAATATGTTAGAGCACCCTGATGAATGATGGTGGGTTGTGACGGAGGGAAATCATTTGAAAAGAGATATTGAGCACCCATTCATCATTTTTCTTTATATTATATTATATACTTGGTTGGGATATTTAGTTTTAGAACCTTTGTGGTTTTTGGGTTTAAGTTAGTGAACTTGTTGAGGTTTGACAGGGCTCTACTGTTCTCAAATATGGGCATTTTTATTCTATTTTCACATGTTCATAAGAGACATTGGTTTTCATACTGAGTATACAAGTATGCTCTCCCAACATATATAAATCTATTTTTAGGATTCTATGAGGACATCATGGTGCACACTGAATTTTATTAGCTGGTACCCTTGGAAAGTTTTTGTATTGGTTGTATAGTTTATATTTTCAGTATTTACATTGGATACCATTTATCTTCATTAGTTTTATTTAAATATTAATTGTGGGTAGGGAATTTTATTTCTTATATTTATATCAAGTATTTTATTTTTGTTTATTAAATCTATCCACTGATATTGTATCCTTATAATGGGAAATTACTATCATAAAGTCTGAATTATATACCCTGGGTGCTTGTTACCAACATAGAGCCTACTAGGAGTAGGACATAAGAGTCATTATCTGTCTTCCTTCATTGTAGTATCTTTTGTGGGAGTGGGTCATGATAGAGTGGTATCCCATGTTATTTTTGAGAGATATGGGAAGAGTGTATTTATTCACGTTAAATATGAATGGGTTTGTATGGTAATTGTTCCATTTTACCTTATTTTATGACATAAGCTAGGAAAATCAACTCTGACATGGGATTCTAGGGCCCCCATGATCCAATTCAAGGACTATAATCTTATTAAATTACCTTGAGAGATGAAATTTATACAGTGTAGATACCTTAGAGAGGTACATGCATCATAATGACTTGTGTTCTTGTTTAAATTAGCTTTTTGGGGATGTGAAAATGGATAAATTGAATAAATTGAATTAAATTTAATTAAAATATATCATAATAACATGATATTATACTAGGATTAAGAAATAAATGTTTTCTTTATAGATATGTCTCTATGTCAGCATCCATGTAAGGATCAGGCCATATAGGTTCTGTAGGCTGACCTAGTTGATCCCTATAGGGTTGATCTTGTTAAGGAAAATGACAAGTGGATAAGGATGTTGTGTTCTTTTCAATGAATGGATTTAGAAAATTATGAAGGTAGCATTTCTGATATGGTGATAGAGGGATGTAATGAGTTTATAAAGATCACTATCAGTTTGATCTAGGCCTTGATGGATTATTAAGTTCCCCTAACAGTTCTTCAGATGCAAGGATTAGTGTGTCAGTGGTGGACATTGAACCTTTGTGAGTGTAAAGATTAAGATGCTTCATGTGTTGATATTTAGAAGGAGTTACATATCGATTTCATTTCATCAACCATGAATGACATGATGAGGCATGAGAAACACTCTATTCAGTAGGAATGCACGTCTATGCAGGAACATGCGACCATGTTTTATGGCCTTCTGTGTTTTTTCCATATCTTTTACTAGATGAGTAGTACAAAGTAATAAATATAGAGGAGGAAAATCACCTCTTAATCCAATATATAGTTACTCTTATTCTGTTTCAAACAAATATGTATGATCAAAATATTTATGAGGTGATTTAACATATTCTCTCAAAGGAGGATTACTGTGAGAGGGGAACCAGTAGGGTTTCTAAATGGGTAGTGTTGTTCGTGTTAGGACTTCGGAACTAGGTACATTGAGGTTTCAACTAAATGGGGGTAATCCAAAGAACCATCCATTCTAGAAATATGGGCCTAGTGGATTCAGTAATCATCTTTGGGAAATTGGACTAGTGTGTTTCATCTGTTGGGTTTATGGAAATGGTAATTATTAGTTCCTTGGACATGCTCGAGACCATCTTGGTAGATGTGTTTAGTATCAGTGTCAGCCTTAGTAGTAGTTACTATCACTAATATTCAAGGATATAGATAATTATGATTATTCTCTAGTTAGAGAAAATGGGGATGGTAGAGAATAATGATAAGATGTTCCTTATCCTAAAGAAACTCAACATGTGTGTGGCCACGAAGGTGGCTATCTGTATAGGGGTAGAGGATATTTTTGTGGATAGTTGCATGTTATGGTAGAAATAACAGCATATGGGCTAGACATAATTCAAGGTATGATCACTTTATCTTGTACCCATGAATGTTCCATGTTTTGTTCAAGGTATTAACACTCCTTTGATTGACACTCTCTAGTACATGCTCAAGTAGTAGACATAAAGAGGATTTCTGTTTCCATAGTGTTGACTATGATATTTGATGACCAAAACCACTGTTTTTATGTGTTTTAGAAAGGTAAAATGATGATGGTCAACATTAGTCATGTTTGTACCATATCATATTTTAGATTCATCGAAAAGATTCCATCCTCAAATATCAACTAGCAAGATTATATGTCTGATTTTATCAACATCCTTCAGAGGAGAGTCATGTTGTTATAGTTAGATAGTCGACCTGTAGTTTTCATTTGTGAGAGGGGTTTCATAGTGGTATACCATTTTTGGGAGACCATAAATTCATTGTTGGATGATTTTAATGTGAAATCAATAAAAACAGGGACATAATAGGCTCCCAATATTATAAGGGAGTACAAATATTTTTTCCCTAAAGAGGTTATTACAGTACCCCCTCAATGCGATGTTTATATTGTGACATACTTTATTCTCAGTTCTTCTCTAGTCTTGATGTCTCCCTTCAAGATAAAACCTCATACGATGTGAAATTTTATGATTATGATATATGATCTGATTTAGAGGGGTTTTATCCGACCTAGGGTTCCCCCATGGGGTGCCCCAATGTTATTATATAATAAATAGGATATTATTCTATAGTTTTTTATATAATACAATTTTTTGAAAATGTGACGTTCTAGAATATATATCATCTTCAAAAGTTCATTGATCTTTTCAACTTGTTTTTGGGATCTAGTTGGTTATCGAATATCAATCTATTGTATGAATATCACTTTCTAAGTGTGAAAGATTGAGAAATCCTGACAACTGCCTTTATATATATGTATATACACTTTAAGATCATGGTACATACTTTTGGTGTTATGAAAGAAACATCTTTGTTCATGTGTCTTATGAACTATATGTTCCTCATGATTATTTAAAGGTATTGTTTTTGTATTCATTGATGAAATACTAATCTACTAAATGTCAAAGAAAGAGCATATTGATTATATTAGAGTTTTTTTGTAGGTTCTTCATCTATACTAGCTCAATGAAATTTATTCCAAGTGTATGTTTTAGACAAAATAGGTTCATTTACTTGGGAATTTTATGTCTAAATAATTTTTGGCTATAAACCCATCAAAGGTCAAGGTAGTTGTTTCATGGAAATGACCAATGAATGTGGCTGATGTTTAGAGCATTAATGGTCTTGTAGGTCAGTATTGGATTTTTGTGTCAACTTTCTATTGAGTTACAACCTCATTTAAAAAATTAACCAATAATAACTAATAATTTTGTGGACCGATCAGTTCCAAGAATCATTCATTTTAGTAATGGTGAAGTTTGTTAGTTCTCTAGTGCTTCAGCTACCATAAGAGAGTGCGTTATTTGATTATTTTGGTTACATGTACCATTGGGAATATGGTGTTTCCTAATGAAGTAGAATGGTGTGATCTATTATGGATCTAGTATGTTACTCCAACACAACCATAACTATACCAGCCATGATCTATAGATAATTGCGGTTGTGTTTCCATAAATGTTGTGGTGAAATTACCTCATTAGGAAGCACTTTTTGTTCATCACATATATTAAGAGTTTGAGATATGTCTTTTCACAACATGATTTGAAACCGTGATAGTGATGATTGATGGAGTCTCATCCTGAATAAGATGCTATGATCTCATTCAACTCACGAATATTGAATTTTTTGGCTGATTTTTTGGAAGAAACACCCCAAAGAATGCTATATAGGTGTATATTAATTGTTGGAGAGTGATAGATGAGTTGGAATCCATAAAAAAAATTAATGGGTGTATATTGGTATAGCATATTGGTTTTAGATGATGTTGAAATATTCTCTGATCAGTAGGTGGAGGAATCTATGTGGGGATATTTAGAGGAAGAGGTGTTGCATGATCTTTTTATCCAGGATGGTGCTCCAAAGGGATGGTTGGAGGATTTTCATAACCAAACATTGTTTAATGAGATGTTTTTTTCTAGTATAAATGAATAAGGGACTACTTCATGTTTTAATTATCCACCTTTGTAGGTACACCGATGAGTTTCAATGATGTACGATAGATTTAGAACACAATTTTTGGGAATTGGGATGAAATTTTTAGTGGAAGAGTTCATTGATTGGGGTTTAGTTTTCCTGTAGTTAATGTCTGGGCATCATGATCATGGAGAGTTTTTGTACAGATTTTATGTTTCTGTGTTTAAATGGGATGAAATATTGTTGGAATTCATCATAGGTTTACCTAGATATCAGGGTGGTTTTGATGTTATCTGGTGACTGCGTATCAGTTTAAAAAATCAACTCACTTCTTAGAAATTAAGGAGTCCAAATTAGTGGATGTTTGTTTATAAAATGGACTGTAGGGAATGTTTTGCAGAATTATGTAATTTTTTGGTCAATTATCTTCGATCAAGATGCTTGTTTTACATCATGAGTCTATAAGGGATTGTAACATTAAATTAGCACCCAGATGCACCTTAACATTGAATTACACCATCTGATAGATAGACAGTGAGAATAGACTATACAAATGAAAGATGATATGTTACATGCATGTATCATGGACTTTGGAAGATAACAGGAAGAACACCTACCCTTGGGTAAGTTTTATTATAATAATATCTATCACTCATCCATTGGAATGGAAACATTTGATGTTTTGTATGGGATTTCGTGTTGTTCTCCATTTTATTGGATTGAGTTTGGTGATGTAGTAGTTCATAGACATGATGTTCTGTACAGAATAACAAATAAGGTTTGGTAGGCTCAATAGATGATGAAATAAACACAAAAATGGAAAAATTATTATTTTGATCATAAGATGAGGTCCATGGAGTTTGAGGTTGTGGACCCCATGATCTTGAGTGTTTCTTCTCGATGTTAGAAGTTGTGGTTTGACAGTGGAAGCAAACTCTCTCTCCCTGGTATGTTGGTCCCTTCGATCTATTGGGGACGATTAATGTTGTGTCCTACTAGTTGGAACACACACATCATATGTATATGAACCATGATCTTCTCTACATCTCTTAGCTTTGTTGGTATCTTAATGATGACTCACATGTCATTGATTGGGGGGAGTTATATATCAAGGTTGTTTCGACATTCATTAAGAAACTCATCGATATTGAAGACCACGTATAATGTTTGGGTAGGGAGACCAATTCCCTTTGTTTAGATACTATGAAGGCATGTTTTTCTGAATGATATAACATGAGATCATGAGATGTTGATGCATGCCTTGATCTTGGACATGTTGTAAGTCGTTACTACTTTATTTTGTTGATTTCTTATTCAGACCGTGGTGTTAGATAAGATATATTTTATTCCCTATGGTGTGAAGTTATATTTGTGATGTATGGTAATGTATTACTATGGTAAAAATAATATTCTTGATTCCTAATCAAGATGAAATTTACTATAATTTGATAAAACCCATATGGGAGAATCAGTTCCATTGAGAGCGTATAATATCATGATACAACAAATTTAATTCTCTAATTCCCATATTTGAGGATGTACGTTTTTTTCATTTGTTTTAGGCATTTGAGATAGTTGGTTTGATTTATTTCAATGATTCACATGTAATAATATTATTGAGAGGAATATTTAGTGATGTTTTTGGACATTTTTAGCCATCAATTTGGTTTGGTTTTGAACTTTCAAGGATGAGAATAGTTTGATAAGTATTTAATGTAACCATTTTAAAACGTATGTATCATTAAATTTTCAAAAATAAGAAAATAATGTTTATAGGGGATGTCTGCAGTGTATTGGGATATTTTATTCGTTATATCGGTGATTCATTTCCATCATTATTCCATTTTTTCAAGAAATTTTCAATACTGATTATTTCCAACAGTTTGACATTGTTTTATAAGTTTTCAAGTATGATTTTTTTCCAAATACGTTTATAAAAAAAGTTTTCAAATTTTTGTAAAAAAATACAATTTTGAGTCTTTTCAACATCGTATCTTTACAATAGTTTTGAATTTTTTCAGATGTTTCTGTTAGTGAGACTTTAGAACAGTGAATCTTTTTAACAATTTTCAATTTTTCCAGAAATTTCCAATAATGAGTCTTTAAATTTTTTTCCATTATTCCAAATATTTCCAATGGTGAGACTTTACATCAATTTTAGATTTTCCAATAAATTTATAATTCTTTTTTCCTTTCAATGATGAGTCTATTAAAAAAATTCCATTTTTTTAGAAATTTCTTATGTCACGACATTATAATGGCATGTCCTCACAATTTTGAGTCATTTTCAACATTGAGTCATTTATAATATTTATTCGTTCCAAAAGTGAGTCATTTATAATATTGAGTCATTTCAAATGGTGATTCACTTCCAAATGTGTTTCATTTCCAATGGTGATTCATTTTCAATTGTTTTTTATTCTGATATTTTTTAAATTTTCTTCAATTTTTTAGTTTTTTCAAAAAACTACAGAATTTTTATTTTGACATATTTTATGAAAAAAACAATATATTTCCTTAATTTAGGGAATTTAAATCCATTTAATAAGATATTAGGCATATCCATATTCTCTATAAGGACTAGAAATATTTTTAATTCTTATACGGCATAGATTGATAAGATCCTCCTTTAATGTTTCTTTAAATTTGTATCCAATTTACTATGTATAAGTTCCATTCATTTAAAATTGTAGATAAATCATTATTTCCTTCGCCAGTACATTATCATGATATGTGAGTTTCCAATTAATTCTTCTCATTGAGTTATAGAATAGGTTGTTTTATTTCAGTTGATTTCCACTAAAGATGTTTGATCCGGTACATGTGCCACATATTTCTGTGCAATGAGTTATAGAAAATACTCTTACTTACTTGTAGGATTTTTACTTCATTTCTCATTATGTTTACTATTAGATATGGTTTTATTATTTTTATCAATTTTTAACATGGTTCGAATCATATAAATAAATATAATCAGTTAGTATAAAATCAATATTAAGTGAAAGTAGAATTTTTAGTATAATATAACAAAATTTTATTATGTGATTTGATTTGATTTCATATTGTGTGTATTTGGGAATTATTCTAGGATGAAAATTGTGTCCATTTGTGGATTAATCATGTTTTTTATATCATTTTAAACATCTATATTTTGTGATTGTTTGGTTTAATGATAAATAATTGGCCAACCATCTATATTAAGTTAATGGAATGGATCCAATATAATCTAATGTGTTGTGTCATAAAACCCTTAAATAAGAAAGAGAAATTGAATAATATACATATTTATAAATATGAAAATTTGATTTTCTGTGTCTGTGATGTGATTCTTTTGGGGGAAGTTGATAAGATATTTTTTTGTAGCGAGGTTGTGGGTGCTGTTATATTGTGGTTGTGTAGTAAGGGTTTGATGGTTGTTGTGATGTTGTTATACCTCAAGGCTATGACAGGAGGTGGAACTATATGTGGTAGTTATGTTTTTGGTTTGTCATAAATGTTGTGTGTTATATTGTGTTAATTTTCCAGTTAGTAATTAATGGTGAAATGAATAATTATATTGTGCATATTCAACGAATTAATATTATGATGGTTGTGTGTCCAGAAATGTGATTATTTTATTGGAATGGGTTGATAATATAGAATCCATAACATTGGTTAATGATGAATAAAAATTAGAATATGAAATATAGATTTTGTTTCTCTTATAAGGGTTGAGAATTTATTTTCATCAGTGAAAGAAGAGGTTCCTATGAGTTTTCATGTTATTTAATAGTCCCTTATGATGAGGATTGTGTGATGTGACTCTATATGTATATAGTTGTGTGTTATTCTGATTTCTATATGCACTCAACCCTCAGTGAGCATTATGTGATTACCTCTAATAGTCACATGGGGTTGGTTGTCCCAACATCACGGCGGGAGGATTGATGTCACACAACCCAATGTTCCCCACTCCCTCCTCTAGAAGTTGTTAAGGACATGAACATTCTATGATGGGATTAAGTAAAATGTTTTTTTATTGAGATGTGATGTGATGAAATAGTCATATCATAGGTATATGTAGGTTATATGTGATGAGATGGGATATGTGTGTATGTATGTGACACATTGTTATGTTATTCATGAGATGTTTGAGCACTAGGACGTACGATGTTGGGTAGTGAGATCTGAAAATCAATAGGAAAGATGTCATGGTACCCTATCATCGACGATTTATACATTATTCTATCTACATGTATGTGTTATTTGGTGATCAATCCATCACGAGTTTGGGATTTTTGTTTGTAAACCTATTTGGGAACTGTTTTGTTTAACTATTTTCATATCGGGGTAATAGTTTTATTATATTATAGGCGCATGATAGACTTTTGTTTTTCTTATTGGGTATATGTGAATGCTCACCATATGCATATAAAATTGTTTTTACGAATCAAGGAAGAGTTTTTTGACTATGATGTAATTTAAAAGAGGTGACCCTTATATAGTTGTTGTGTCACAACTCTTGTTTTTATTTTGGGTATTTACTTTAGAGACTTTTATCTGTATATGTAATATTTACACATGGATTGTGGGATGGTTTATGGATTTCTAATATATATGTCCTAGAGATTATTGTAGATGATTTATTTTGTCTCTTGATATTGTTTCCATATTGAGGGAAATATCTCTGATATTATAAAAATTTTGTACCCTCGGTGTTAGTCACTAACCAAGGGCCTACTAGATGAGGGACTTCATATTGATGTTTTATCTCCATTTGTTGTGGTATCATTGGTGGGAGGCGGTCATGAAATAGTTGTATCAATAGATATGGTTGAAAGATATGGTTGAATTTGGATTTAGGCACATTTTAAGAATTCATAGGATGGTATGAGAATTGTTCTAGTTGACCTTGGTGTATGAAATAATCTATAAAGACAAACTAGGATATATGATTTTAGGGTCTCTCTGATCTAGTTCAAAGAATATGATATTACTGAAAGACCATGTGATTTGAAACTGCCTGCAGGGTAAAAACCTATATGAGTTACATGCATCATAATTATTTTTTTCTTGTTTGTATTAAGTTGTTTGGGTAATGTAAAAATGGATAAAATGTATAAAATAGATTAAAGTAAATTAAAATATATCATAATATAAATAAATACTAATAGGAATAGGATATCCTTGTTTATCTTTCAGCTATAGAAAATGGCCATCATCCCCATGTGGCTATGGTATTAGAGGTTCAATAGTTTGAAACAGTTTATTGCTAGAGGTTTCAATTGGTTGTAGAATATTAATAGTTACAAATCATTGTGCGAATTTAAGAGGAAGGCTTTGGGAATGTATGAGGGTAGTGTTTTTAGTGTGGTTTTAGAGTGTTATATAGGGAATATGGAGATCAAATTATTTTTAATTCGGGCCCTGATAGAACATTGGGTTCCCTTGGATGTTAGTCATATATGAGGTGATGCACATTAGTGGTGGAAAATGTATGTTGGATAGCAGAATGTGGAATATGATTACTGGGTCCACCTCTAGAATTATTTCGATGTATAGTTTTTATCATCAATAATTAACATTGTAAAGAGGGTGGGAGATATCTCCCATCTATAGGAAGGCATGAATTCACGAGATTTTAGGATCAAGTTCAAGGACCATCAATTCTTTTCCCCAAATATTTTATCAACTAAAGAGTCTTGAGTGAGGAGTCTTTATAAGGCACACTATCTTTTGATCCTGCATTTAGCTACTCAATTTAGGTTTCCATCATATATGGAGGTTCAAAAAGAAGTTAGATGTGATAAATTAGATTCAATCATGATGATGATTCAAGTGATATGGGAACTAGCAATGTTCATTGAAGGGATAAAGTTTTCAGGGGTGAGTCTTAGGATCTAGGGCCATTGATGTTTTAACCACCTGGGATCCAACCTTAGCATAATCTCTTCCAGCTATCTAGGACTATTAGATTCCATACACGTCCAGGTTACATTGGAACAATGTGTTTTTTTGTTGATCACATAAATAATCATGATTAGTGCCCAGTGACTGCATGATACAAGCTCAGTGTAGTTTGTCATGTTCTGCGCCATCCTTGGTAGAAATTACCTACGAGGCAATTCCCATAACAAAGGCATAAAACATATGATACAACCATGGAAGAGGGGATGTTAGAGGCCAAAATTAGGATATAACACATACCTAAGGACCTCAACCTCATCATGACCATGGTGGTATCCATCAGTAGTGGTCCATATGATATTTTTATGGAAAAGTGTAGGTAGTGGTGGTAGTGACACCATAAGGGCCATATATCATTCGAGATACAAATAGTTCATCATGGACCCTTGTTTGTGACTGGTTTTATTTAGGTGATTCACACACCGTTGTCTCATTATATCTAGTCTATACTCTATGACTAGTTGTATGGAATATTTTTGTTCCCTCATGTGGACTAGCCATTCAAAGGCCATACTATCATTGTTGATGTGCATTGGGGAAATTCCACAATGATGTGTAAATATTAGTCATGTGTGGATTTTATCATAGTATTGATTCACCCACACAATATCTTATTTGACATCAATTTTTTGGATTATATATGTGATTTTATCAACTTCTTGTAGAGGAGATTCCGGTTCTCCTATGTATACGGTTGAAAAGTAGTTTTTGTTGGAAAGATGGGTTTCAAAGTGGGAAATTTGTGTTTGGATCTCCTTTATTATGTATTGGATGATTTTTATTAGGAATTTGGTAGACACTGGGACATAAAAGGTTCCCACATATGTCAGGGAGTTTGGGGAGTTTTTTAATGGAGGATGTTAAACTAACGTATCAATGGGACATTAATATTGTTATTGTCTTATAGCATTTTGTTTCTCTAATCTCGATGGCTCCCAAGAATATGGTGCCCTCTGTGGTCGATGAGTTTCTGTTTTAAATAGATGATCCCATTCATAGGGGTTTCATCTGACTTAGTGTGCCCTATGTGGTTTCCAAGTGTTATTCATTAATAATAAAGATGGTAGTATATGGTTGTGCATAAACTACCATTGTTTGAATCATGTGACGATCTGAATCTCTGTACTCTTACAATTATTGATGATATCATTGATTAATTGAGTGATCAGTTCCATGGTAATTTTTTACTTAATTGTTATGTAGGTATGTTTTTCATTGATTCAACTCCTAGAAGCGACTATGTCTTTTGATTTTTTATATGATGTGTCCCGTATTGGATTAAGGTGTGTCCTAATATAGTAGGAGGAAAAATCTTGTATGCATCTAGGAAGTTATTCGTTGATTAACATAACTATTCCACTCTTGATCTATAGCTAGAGGAAGTTGTTTTTTGAAATGATGTTGTGTCGACATTACCTAATTATAGAGCTCTTTGTGGTCTTCATGAATCAGAAGATATTGATATCAATATTTTTTCATTGTGACCTAGATATGTGGATGTAAATATGGATGTAATTTCATTAGGATTATGATTTAAATACCCCATTCACCTCAGAAAAAAGGAATGTTGTGTATGATTCAATGAGGAGAAAGTCACAAAAGGATTATTTTTCAAGAGTATGTAAATCCATAGAGCATGATAAAGGAGTTGGATTCCCTACATATACATTCAATGGTTTTCGGTGGTAGATGTTCTTTATTTTAAAAAAATTTCTATCATCTATGATGATGTAGGTTGATATGTATCAACTGGGAGACTCAGATGTTTAAGTGTTTCATGATCGTGTTGGCTATGGTGATGCTCTGGAGGGATGGTGAGAGGATGGTTAGTACTAGATGATGTTTCATGGGAAATTTTTGTATTTCAGTAGTAATGAAATATGGATTCCTTTGGAATTTTTAAATCCCACATTTGAAAATACACCAAAGAGTATTTATTATGTACCATGGAATGAGGGAACAATTTTCTGGCCTTGGATGAAATGTGGAATGGTAGAGTTCAGGACTCAATGACTGGATTTCTAGTATCCAATGTTTAATCATCATGTTCCTGGAGGTATACTGCAGCCATAGGATGTTCTTAAGTTGAAATGGGATAACATCTCTATTGATTTTATCACATGGTAACCTAGATATTAAGGTGTTTGTGATGCTATATTGGTATTGAGGATTAGTTACTGAAGTAGGATAATTACTTAGAAATCACGGAGTCCAGAATAAAGTACGTTTTCGATAAAAACATTTGAGTTGGATGTTTTGAATCTATGTGGTGTTACAAGGTGCATTATATCAGATCATGATTCTTATTTTAACTTGTGGGTCTAGATTGAATTTTAGAATACTTTTTTCACCATGTAGAACCTCCCCACTATTTTCTTCCCTCAGAATTATGGTTTTATAGAACAGGCTATCCAGACTCTAGATGATATTTTCCAGGCATTTGTCTTGGACATCGGTGGATCATGGAAACTACAAATACCATTTTTCTAGTTTACTTATAATAATTTATACCATTGTTCCATTAGAATGGATATATTTTAGGCTTTATATGTTAGGTTGTTTCATTCTCCATTGTGGTGAATGGATGTTAGAGATTCATTAGTCATTTGACTAGATGTGGTGACGATCATAGTAGAAAAGGTTTTGTTTTTCCAATATAGGAATAAAGAAATAAAGTATATGAAATTGTGTTATTCCAATCAAGGGAGGAGGTCCTTTTAATTTGAGGATTGGGAATACATGTTCTTGAAGGTTTCCCCTTGATGTGGGAAGTGTATTCTTAGTAAATAATGTAATATATCCCCCCAGTATGTTGGGTCCTTCGATGTGTTGGGTCACATTATTTTTGTGGCCTATTGGTTAGATATTCCGCATCGATTGGATCATTTCCATAGTTTCCTATACATCTCTCTTCTCCATTGAGATATTCACGGTGCCTCACATGTCGTTGATTGGGGAGAGTTGGATATCATGGATTGTGAGACATTCAGGGATCATCAAGTGGATATCCAAGACCATGGAGAGATGGTTATACAGGGACAGACCATTCCCCCTAGTTAGGGTGCTATGGAGGTATGGTGTACTGGAGGAGATTACATGGGATTGTGAGTTGTAGATTCGAGCAGAGTACCCAGAGTTGTTTTGGGTTTTCTCTTCTGTACATTCTTTATTATGTGTTGTTTAGACCATGAGTTTTATGAGATATGTGGTTTTACAAATAATGTAATGTGAAACCTATGTTTTTTGATATGGATACTAAATGAGATAAATCGAAGAGATGATTCCTAATCAAGAAACGTTTAACTAATATATGATTAAACAATTCTGGTTGAGTTAGTGACGCTTAGAGAGGATAATATTGTTAAACGAATGATAGAATTCATTAATTTGTATGTTTGAGGGCATATTTTATGCTCTATAGTCATGGTAATTTTGAATATAATTATTGGTTGATTAAATTATTCTAGGTGTAATTTGATTCTCGAGTGGTATCCTGAGGGATTTTTGTTTAGAAATTTTATTTTCTTTCTTCTGGATTGATTTTGAATTATCAAGGAACAAAATAATTTTAGGGGTATATGATGTAAGAAACCAAAGATTATATCCCACTACATTGCTTAATATCTGAATGTAAAGGCCACAATGGGATTAATGGGGTGTTTTTAAGACATGATAGTCGTTCCAATTCTAATTAATTTTTAATAGTTCACCAATTTTTATAAAAAAATTCAATAGTGAGGATTTTCAACGATGTGTCCTTTTAACAATTTTCCATTAATAGAAAAATAATCAATGGTGAGACTTTACATCTATTATTCATTCTAATAGTGTAAATTTTTTATATAAATTTTTAATGGTGAATCTTTCCAACATTAGTTATTTCAACCAAATTTCCATTTTTCCAGAAATATGAAATATTGAATCTTTCAAACAATATGCGTTTCCAATATTTTTTCATATTTAATGTATTTCTCATTGGTGGTTATTTCCAATAGTTATTATTTCTATTAGATTCCAACTGTTTAAAAAAATTATCGTATTGTGTATTTTCAATGGTGAGTATTTCCAAGTGTTTTTAGTTTTTTAGAAATTTCTAATAGTGATTCAATCCAATGTTTAAAATTTCCTATAGTTTAAAATTTATTTCAAAAATTTATAATAGTGAATCTTCCCAATGGTGAGTCTTTCCAATAGTGAGTCATTTCCAATGTTGATTCTTTTCCATAAGTGACTCTTTCCAATAGTAAGTCATTTACAATGGTGATTCATTTCCTCTGATGTGTCATTTCTAATGGCGAGTCATTTGTAACATTGACTCATATCTATGTGGTGATTCATCAAGATATTTTTTCATTATAAAATTTTTTCATTGAATTATATACTTTTTATTTATTAATATTTTATGACGATAAGTGGTTTTAATGACATAATTATGGTTTTTTAATCTGTTTCAAAAGGGACTAATCATATAATTTATTTATAAATTGTATGGTGAACTATTAAATAGTTTAACAATATAGATTTTTGGGCTCCATTTTAATGATTCATTAAAACCATATAAAATCACCCAAGTCTCAGATCTGTTGATTCAAAAGTGGATACCTTTTACTCATTCCTTCATGAGTACATTCTTTTTTAGATGGGTTGTCCCAAATCATTCTTCCCTTAGATTCTTAGAATGGGTTTATTCAGTTCGTATGAGTTCCCCCGAATGAAGATCCATCATATATGTGAACCACCTATTTTTGTGCAACATGTTCTGGAAAATATTGTTTATTATATGTAAGTCATTCCTTTATTTTTCCATATGAGTATCATGTAGGATGAATTTATTATTTTCAACTTTTTTTTAAAATTTTTTCCTATAGATTAGAAAATATAAAAGAACACATTTAATTTAATTTTAAGGGGTAGTTGAATCTGGAGAAATGTTCTTTCAAATTATTAATAAATTGATTTTATTTGATTTGATATTGTGTTTTTGTGTGTATTTCTTTGATGATAAACCACTATATATGTGACTTGATTATGATGCATTAAATTTCTTTTGAAATCTCTACTTTTTTTATTGTTTGGTTTTATCTTAAATAACTAAATAACCATTTATATTATGATAATGGAATTATTTCATCATGATATAATGGATTATGGGATAACACTATTAATTAAGCAATTGAAATTCAATAAGAGACTCTCCTATAAATATGAAAAATTATTGAGTTGTGGTTTTTGATGTGTTGTCTTTGGGGGAAGTGGATGAGATATGGTTGTCAAAAAATGATATGATGGTTATTACATTGGGGTGGTAAACGAGGGGAACAATTCTTGTTGGAATGCTTTTTTATTGCAAGGTTGTAATGGAAGGTGGAACAAGATGTGGTTATTATGTCTTTTTTTGTGCTTCTTCATGTGTTCTATACTATGTTAGTTTCATGGTTATAAATGGATAGTGGGAGAAAAAATTATATTGTGCATTTCTAATGAATTAATATTATGATTCTTGTAGTGTGGTTAGAAAGTTGAATGTTTTATTGAAATATGATGGTTATTGAGAATCTGTAAAATGGATTAATAATGATTGTCAATTTAAATATGAATTGTTGGTTATGACTTGTGTTTTTATTATTGGTGGGGGTATGATTTTAGTTTCATCAATAGAATTGGAGGATCATATGTGTTGGGCTATGCCTTTATGAACCCTTCGGATGAGGCATGTGTGTGGTAACTATATATTTATATACCTTTATATTATTTCACTTTATATACACACCCCACCCTCGTCAATATATAAGTGTTGATTCCTGCATAGTTATGTGGGGCGTGTTTTCCTAGCATCCCATTGGGAGGATAGATATATAGATATATACTCATCCCTGCTCCCTCTTCTAGTAGATAGTAAGGACATATATTGGTTATGAGGTCTAAAAGTAAAATTTTCTGATTTTTATTTGAGATGTTATGAAAGAGTGATATCCCATGTGTATTAGGTAAATATGTTATGGGATGGACCATGTGTGTTTGTATTTGGTGTGATGTATTGTTATGTTATTTAGAAGAGGTGAGAGTGCCTGGAAGTACAATGTTGGGCTTTGAGAGTGAAAAATATGTGGGAATGCGGTGTGGGGTACCCTATCATCAATGTTCCTCATATTATGTTATATGATTTACTGTATCATTTTGTAAGAGTATCATCATTATATGGTGTTTTATTTAGTATTCTTGATTATGTGTTATTTGGTTCTACAATTTTTAATTGGTGCATTAGTTATTAGTTTTTACATATGTATGAGAGGATTTGGTTTTCCTACTTAATATAGATATATGGTCACCATATTTATATAAAACTATTTTCAGGATTTTAGGATGAAATTGTGGACCATGATGGATTTCACAAGACTAGGCCATTGGACAATGTATGTGTCGCTATAACCATTTTTTTATTATTTATTTTGGAGAATTTTTATATGTTTTTTTTAACAAAAGGAGTAATGAATTGGTCACCCAATTCATTACACAAAGAACTTTATTAAATCAAAACTATTTCCATACATGCTCGAGGAGTAATGAGTTTACACCAACAGAAAAGTGAGAGCGATGCATGAAGATATATAAAATAATCTCAAACAAGACATCATACCTTCATTTAAGCAATAAAATAAATATAAAAGAACGACATCTCCATGCAGGCTCTAAGGAATCAAGATTTTTAGTGTCCCTTCAAAATAATGCTAAATAATTTGGATCAGCTGTAAATAAAATCTCCGATGAAACCAAAGGATTAGAAAAACCATTGGTTGAATCCTATAAAACATCCAACCTGATGTCAGCTAGATCTGGTATTCATTGAAATAAAATTTAACTGTGCATGAAGCAAAAAAATTAATGAAAGGAGACGTGTAGGTATGTCGGTGTCATAAGAGAATAAGGGAGTATGAAGAATGGATCCACACTAGGAACTGACCAATGTTCAACTTGGTGCCATTTGGATCTTTGTAAGCATTATTTTATAACATCAGAAGAAACACTGTGAAATAGGATTGAAATAACAAAGCTGCACTGGTCAAGAAAATCTGGCAGTTCATTTATAGACCTGCATCAACATCTTATTAAACATTTAGTGTTTGAAATCAATATAAGTATCTAAATAAATTTCACCATTTCTGATCATTTGATATGATATTTGATTTCATTTTACCATTCAAGATTTCAAATTTATCACTACCTAGTCATAGTCTTCATTCGGGTCACTATCAGGATGTGAAATAAAAGAATCAACCTTATGCAATGGAGGGATATCAATAGTTATCTTTATTGAAGCATTAAAATTGATTTGTGTTAGATCAACCACACTTTTTGATGTCATAATTTCAATGTTTCCCTTTTTAGAAGGATCAAGTGATCTTGTAACAATTGTTTATTCAGGGTCAATATATTCCCTATGTGTCTTAATTTTTTTGGGGTTGGGAGTAATAAATCCATCATCATTAACCATTTGTTTTCACTTTTCAAGAAATTTAGTTTATTAAATATTACCCAATTTTTGTGACTTTTTCATTAACCTATTTTACAGATGTGCACTGAGACTGTGTTGGGAAGGTGTCCGAGAAAAATTGAGAAATAACTTAGACATTAGCATTAGAGGGTTAACCATCCTTAATAGGAACAACCTCATTACCATCAATATTAATTTTATTGTCTACAGGAATTGAAGGCTGATGGTTAGGATTAAGAAAATATATGGAGTTTAATACATTGATTCTATCAATAGGTTTATCTTCCTAAATAGTAGTGTTATTTGTAGAATACTTTTACTCAAAACTTTAATTCAAATGTATGGAAGAGGGGAGCATCCATTTGAGTTCAACATTCATTCATAAGATGATAAATTAATGAAATGTTTTACCGTATGCTGGTAAATTTTAAAATATAACATCTTGAATGGAAAGTGTTTTCTCCATTTTGTGCCAGAACTGCAATCGAAATTCATGAGTGATATCGACTTCATTACAAATACTTGGAAATTAAGGTCTTGAAAAATTCAATGTACCAATGTCTATACTGATTGGGTTTTTGAAGAGTTTAGCAATGGTGAAAAATGCACTCTTATTGATGAGATGGATAGGTAAACCTGTAAACCAATAAAGATAAGAATAATGGGGGGTTCAACACCACCATCAAAATATATAGAACATTTGATAAAATAATTAAAATATCCCCCAAAATACCAAGAACAACAGTTCTAGAATCGGTAATAATCATTATCTGAGGACAAACCAAAGGGAACATGCCACAAATTTAGTAACATGATATGAAAATTCATGAATCATATAGCTTAATGGGTTTTTTCACAGGAAAACTAGTGAAGGATGACACGTGAAATATTTACCAACAAGAACAATATAAATATCTAAATAGAGTATGTTTACCTCATCGTTGTGGAATGAAATTGTTGATAGACCTCGATGTCTATATTTTTTTTGGAGTAATACTTTCAGATGTCATTGATTTAGCGAGAGTAGCACAACCTGCGATGGATTCAACGAAAGGCATGGAATCTTGGATCCCCGTTTAATCGGCGGTAGTAGGTTTCTGTCCATGTTCTCCCATGGGTGGATTCTCATCTCTAGTCTTGGAGATGTTTTATATGCATTAAATTTATTTACACATACATTGTGGGGTGGTATTTGTATTTCAAATTAATAATTCTTAGAGCAGATTGTGGTTGCTTCATGCTATCTCCCAATATTGATTCTTTATAGATGGAAATGACTCCCATGTTTTGATATTTAAATAATATTGGTTGTAGATGCCAATGAGGGTCCTACTAGAGGTGGTACTCGGGTGTCATTATCTCTCTCTCTTTATTGTGGTATCTTTGGTGATAGTTGATATTGACACATAGGTATTGATCTCAAAGGATTTATATCACATATACTAAACTAAAAATATAAATGATGCATTACAAATATAAATGAATATGATATTCGACTACTCTCTTGTTCAATATTCTCTATAAGGATCATAATATCAATTATTAATCATGGGAATCATATTATATAAAAAGTAAAAAGTTTCAACATGTTTTTTTCCTGAGAAAAGAAATTTTATTTGTAATAGTATTTTTTGGGAGTACATTATAACACCCTAAATTTGTATTCATTAAATGTCTTAAATTACATGTTTAATATGAATTTAAATAAAATAAAAAATTCTGCTATTTAATCAATAAAATAACCCAATATTTGTTAAAAATTAATATAATTCAAAAATATATATATAACCTATTATTATTAAAATTTCTAGTTTAGTATAAAAAATAAAATATCCATGAATGTGAAATCGTTATAGTTATGTTCTAGTGTGAGGATCATAAAAAAAATAAAAATCATAGGGAAACTAGATCAACTAGAAATATAATATATATTTTGAGAATAATGTGAACAATTTTGTTGAATGAATTTTATTAATGTATATAAATATTTTAAAATTTATTTAAATTTGTAAAATTACTATTATAAATTTTCCTGAGATTAAAAATTCAAAAAACCCAATGGGATTATAAAAATTATTATAATAAAAATATAATGATACTTTAAACTTCTATATTTTATATAAAATCTTAAATTGAAAATTTATAATAATTATATATCATTTATTTTATATAGAATATTGATAAATAGGTTATATGTAAACAATTATTACATAGGGATAAAAAATTTTCGATGAAAATTAATCTTTATAAAATATTATAATTATTTACATAAATGTAAAATTTTACAAATTTAGGGATTAGTAATTAAAAAAATATTTAAATATATATATCATGAAAAATATTTATTTTATAATTTCAATTTCAATTTTTTGTGATAAATTAATTTTTGGAGAAAAATACTAAATGTTTTTTGTAAACCATGGAAATAAAATAAAAGATAAAATTTAAATGATTTTATAAAAGTATTAATAATATTAATAATGTTTTTATTTGAGGTTATAGAAGGAATTCATTGGTTTTCCACTTATTCACACATTTATGGTATAAAATTATTCTATAAACATTAAGGATTTTGTAATTTAAATATAAGACTAAAAATCATCAAAAAATTGATCCCTCTTGGACCCTGCACAAATTACTTTACTCCTTTTGTTTCAATATTCAATTATTACTCAAACTTACCCTATAAATATCTTTTAACCCCTTTTTTATCTTATCTTATCTAGAAACTTCCCTAAAAACATTACTATGCAAGGTTTTGTTTTTCAAGGGATTTATTTCATAGATGTAAGTATCTATTTAATTTATATATTTTTTAATAATATTGTATTATAATATTTTTATAAATATTAGATAATATATAATTATTTGATATATATGTCATTGTAAATATATTATTTTAGTATTTAAATAATATTATTTGATTCTCTCACTCATTCAATAATATTGTATGTTCATGTTTGGGTTGGTTCAACAACTACATGAATGATGTTATAAAATTAGTAATATTTTCATTATGGTTGAGTCTAGAAACATAAATATTGGAAATATAAAGAATTGTATGTTACCTTGTGTTATTATTATGGTCTATTACGGGTTATAAAAATGAATTGTCATTATAAATTAACTCATTGTTATTGGATAATTTAACTAAACCATATACATTATCTATATCAATAATTTAAAAAATACATGTATCTTCTATAAAATGAACATGGGACTACATATATATTTATAAATATATAATAAATTTACCCTTAGTAAATTTTATATGACAAACATGTTATCATAGAATTAGGATTCACCTCACCATACCAAAACATCTATGAAATAATCAAAACTACTATCAAATTAGGATTAAAATAATAATGTTACTAATATATATATATATATAATAAATATATTCAAAAATAATAAATTATAAAAAAATATTGACTATTAAATAATTTATTCAAAAGGACATAATTTTTATACATGGAGTTAAATAACATTCACAGTTTAAAGATTAAGGGTAATGGACTCAAATCTCAATATTATTTCATTGTTATATGCTCTTTATCTATCATTTATTTTATAGTTATTTATGTATATGATAATCCAATTATGTATATTATAATAATTTTAAAATAATTTATGGGATTAAAAAAATCCATCATATGTTCCCTACTTCGGTGAATTTTGATTCCTGTATTATGATACTAATAAGGGTTTCTTTCGATATCATTCCTCTAACTATTAATTATTGATAAATAAATATACATTAGAAAAATATTTATAAATTATATATCAAAATAAATATTCCATTGTCCCATATAGTTATAATGGATATTCTCATCTATTATTATCATTTACCCACTCATTGATTCATCATTCACTTGAAAAAATAGATTTAGTTTATCACATAATTTTTATTGGGAATAATTATACTATTCAACCCTATTAATTATATTATTTAATAATATACATAATATATACATATCTTTATTTATAATTCCTATTTATTATTTTTAACATATTTAATGACATTCAAACAAATGGTCTTTTTCCCTTTTTTTATTTTATCCTCCACCTATTTTCTTGACCATTTTATATAGTTTTGAATATGAATATTTATTTTAGGGTTTCATGAAACAAAAATATATTCTATATTTGTATTTTAATTCCTTTTAAAAAACAATATTTTAAATTTGTTTATTTATTTAATTTCCTCAAAATTTTCTTGTCATTTCTTCTTATTCGTTAAATTCATTTTAATATTTATATAATGGAATTATATCTATTTAAAATCATAAAACGTGTTGTATGTTTTCAAGGGATATTTTTTATGCAGTATTTGAATTATTTCATATAATTGATCATTTATATATCCAGATAAAATTATTATGTATCCAATTTTATTTTCATTGGCTAATTATGTTATGTGATAGGGTTTTTGTATTCTTATTGAACATATATATACTATTTATAATAATATTATGGGTGGTACAAGAATTAAATTTCATTCAAAAGAATAATTTTATGAATTATATATTATAATATTTCCATGATAATATACAATGAATATAGGATGAGTCTAATATACTATGTGTCATATTTGGTCAGACTAATCAGCATTGAAATGAAAATAAATATGTTCAATCATGAAATATGTTAATAAAATTGTGCATGTATTTCTACCACATTCATATGAATTATTTCAAATGTTATAAAAAAATATTATTAAATGATTAATTACTTTCACAACCCCCTCCCATTAGATGAACTGTAATTATTTTTGGTTAATAATGATTTTATAATCACTATTCTTGTAGTCTTTTGGTTAATGACTTGCAATAAAGGTATAAAAATATCATAAATAAGTGGAATTATCCTCTATAATAAATCATGATTTGGATATTATATGTATAAACTAAATGTAATTTCATGATATAATATAAAATTCATTGAAAAAACACATAATGAATGTAAAATATATATATATATATATATATATATATATTCCACCAAATGAAATATGAAAAATAAAGGCCAAGACAATGACACAACAACATCTCAAAAGGTACAGTATATTAATGTATATCATGATCCAAGGAGTCCTCATGGTAACCTAAAAATAATTTTATACAATTTTTGGGTGATAAAAAGTTTGAAATCATAAATATGTACATATTATCTAAAGAAGATGTTATATGATAATAATAATTTACCCATGAAAAAATAGTAGAACCTACAAGACCAAATCAGGGAACTAAGCAAACCACTCCCTCACCATGGTTCACTCAAAAAATAAAAAATCCATGTATAAAATTATAATATAAACTAAATAGATAAATGGTACCCTGGACCAGTTTACATTTGATTGGATTCTCTCACACCCCAATAAAAAAAGTTAGGGTGATCCATACATTTATTTATAACATCACATCACGTCACATCACATCCCAAACTTAGACATCTTATCTATTAAATCACCAAATTTCTCGAATGACGTAATCTAGTCAATTAAATCCCAATAAATCTCTTAACCAGTTTAGTAGGATTTAATGGACATTAAGGATGTCAATGCCATGTCCCCATCCTACCATGCATGACCCACTCCACAATTTATCTTATCACTTCACAACTAATGACTCATGGGCCATCACCTTCCAACACATCACATCAAAACAGTTGAACGTTACATATGACTATCATATTTCATGAATTTCATACTCTAACGTAATAGGAGGCATGTATTGGTGGCATCCCATACATATAACCTCCCACCACCATGGTTGGAAAAACACCCCCATATTATTGGTCATCAAAACTTGGTAGACAACATTAGTGGGGAACCTAATGAAATCACACAAATATAAAATGTATAGATAATATCAAAACAGATATCACATCAAATAATATTACCAATATAGCACCATCCAATTGAAAAAAATATCAATTTTTCTACCACGAAAAAATAAACAACCCAAAGCAATCTATAATCCAAATATTAAGTTTTACCATTTACATTATAAACACAATCAAATTTTATAAAATCGCATTTACCATGCAATTCTAAAAAACAAAACCCTTTTATATTACATTAAGAATCAACTATATTTTTTGAAACATACGATTTCAAAACACCAGGTAATTAATAATTAAAATAAATTATCCATCCAATCTACTAACATCAACAGTTTATCCCAAATTCATTTTTAATTTATCAACTACCACATAAACCAAATTTTCCTTTGCCATTTCAATCATTAATTATCCACTCTAACCCATACTATTAAAATTTTACTATATCTTTTAATTTAATTTCTACCGATTATCAATCACAAAACAACCCATTCTCATGTTATATTCCTCATATAACAACCACACATAACATTTATACGATTCTGTAAAATGAGGATTTCATCAAATTCCACATCATTATTTAATGTAATTCTAATAGAATACATCAATAATTGGTAATCCATTTTAAAAACACAAAATTAATGAATTTACAATTCTTATTAAAGTGGATCCAAAAAATCACATCAATCTTGGTTCCACAACACAGATGATTTTATCATATATAAAGGAATGCAAAAAACAAATATTTTCATCTACAAAACAAACATATATAATCTTTTACCAAAAATTAGTACACAATAAGAAGCATGTGAGATATCCCTCATTACAGAAAAATATAATAATTATATTCCTTCCATTATCAATTTCAATATCTAAGATAATGTTTCAATTAACTACATTTACAGAACATGTTATAATAAGGATAATAATTCGCTATGCATGAGATAATACATTTTATGAATAATCATATTGGCATCATGATTAAATATTAAAAAATACATGATAAATTCCTTAATTGCCCATAAATTTCAATTAATAAATTATTTATCATTTTCAAGATTATCTATGAATCTTCCCAAAGACTAAACAAATGTATATCCCCAACCAAATTATACATTATGTTTGAATTTAAGGATTCTATAACTCGATTTACAAACCCAATGATGATGGGAATTAATTTTTGAATGGTCTACATGAAGATAATATTGTATTATTATTCATATATATCAATTTAAATATAACAATTATACATAATTAAAATTGGAAAATATAACTCAATGCCTTTGAAAAAAATTGTTTAACCAATTTTCCATGATATAAATCCAATGTAACTTACATATTTTCATTCCGATTAGTATTGAGGGAGATATAAAGTATAAAATTTGAAAAATTAGGATATTTATTTTTGCCTAATATTTTTAGAATAACATCCATAATTAATTCCCATAATTTAAATTATAAAAACTTATTAAATTAGTAAAATTGTTTTCTCGTTCATTTCATATATTTTTATCACTATAAATTCAAAATATTATTTATTTTGTTAATCCACCATTACCACCCTTTTCTCAAATAAATTCAAAACCCCATATTTATTCAGCTTTTATTATTTCAATTCCACACCCACATCAACATGTCACATGTATCTCTCAAATCAACTATAATCTGTCTATATTATTATTTAAAAAAATTCCACCACATTATTTCAACACATCTCTCTGTATTTATCATTAAAGATATTTATTTAATCAAGATAAAACACACACTCTTTCTTATCATCTTTAATTCCATCTAACCTTTCTCAAATATATACATTATAAATTTTAGAAATATCCTTTTCAACCATTTTTTATTCATATTTTTATAATATAGTCATTTTATTTTTTGAATATATATATATATATAATGAAAAATTTTTATAATAATATATGTATATACTTGTCAATGTATATATTTTACCATGTACATATATGTATTTATATAAAAAAATAATAACACTTATTAGTCATATAATATATAATATGTATATGAAGATAAAAAATTTAAGTATACACACACACAAATAATATTACGCGACAATAATATTATTCCAATATAAAACATTTAGATGACTCAATTAAATATATATTTAATCACATATAAAATATTTCACATGATTTTGAACAATATCGTTTAACTTGATAATGTTGTAGATATTCCAAAACACTATTCAAAAGGTATTCATTTTGGGTATAATATATTTTTGATAATTTATTTATGAAAACAAATTAAATATAATATAAACATTTTTATGGTAAAAAATTAAAATTTTATTTGGTGATAACATCAAAAAATCTTTCCAAAGAGTAGGAATATAATTAAAGAGCATAAAATATCAATGATCTAACATTATATAACTCTTAAACAATTTCTGTCTTCCTGGATTAAAGTAAATTTAGGAAGGAAAGAGAAATCGGTTCTGAACAACCACCCTATAAGTTACCTCTGTAGAATCTCACCATATCCCTTACAAAACATCTACATGGTAACGGAAGTGTAAATCTAAAATAATACTATAAAAAGTATATCCTTATGAATAGACCATTCAAATGGAAGTTAGACGATTTATAACGGATTAAATAAACATAAGGAATTCATATCGTATGTCACCATCTGATCATATAAATCATACCAAAATAAACAAGCATTAGGAAACATGAAATATTGAGCATTCATCTATGATTAAAATTATTATTCAAGGTCATATATATGAGAAGAAAAAAATAAATACTTATAAATTATATAAGAGAAGAAAAACTAATCATAATCCAATTAATCATTCACCTTTTTAATCTAAAACATCATGTTTAAAACCATTTCATATATTTTTAAACAATTCCATAATATTGAAAAATACTTTCACATTATTACATTTCATAAATATTCATAAAAAACATCATAAATTGTTTTTATTTAAATATAAT
This sequence comes from Viscum album, assembly GCA_963277665.1. Lineage (NCBI taxonomy): Eukaryota > Viridiplantae > Streptophyta > Magnoliopsida > Santalales > Viscaceae > Viscum > Viscum album. The sequence continues at coordinate 1,346,657,725 of OY728153.1, read as the reverse complement.
AATAATATTATTATTAGATCAGTAGTCTTAAATCAATTGAAAAATAGGTTATTTCAAAATTTCATGAATTTTATTTCAAAATATACATTAACTATTTTTTTCTAAAAGTGAAGTGCCTTTAATTTATAATAATTTTTAATAAAATCATAAAAAATTTCACATTATTTAATTTTATAAAAATTGTTCTGCAAATCAATATTTCTAATCAAGAAAATATTCTAGAAAACTAATCAATAGTTTTTCAGCACAATTTTACACACATTTGATTCAATCACATAAAACATTCAATTTAAAATCATCCTTTTATGAGTCCCAAATTTTACATATGATATTAAATATAGAAAAAAATAGTAGATTTGAATAATCTATTTTATCTATATCTATAATTTCATAATATTCTAACATTACATTATTTACTAGAAGCATACCCATGATGTAATTTTAAATAAAATTTACCAACAAACACAATCACTCATGTTAACATAGATATTGTTTTAAAAAATATACAAATCAATGTTAACCCCCCCCCCTAAGAATGACATTTTCTAATTAGTGTGGCACTAAATATCCCATAAAATTTTGAAATGATTCATGTTATTACATGTCTTGGTAAGGTAACATGTTTCTATCTCTTCATATGTTTTCTTCAGTAACATCTTCTATCACTATAAGACCAATAGAAAAACCTAAATAAAAATTCAGTATTAAAACATTTATATTAAATTATTCATATAATGATTGAGGTGGGGAAGGCACGATCAGCGCCATTAATTTCTATATTTTCCAAAAAAAATTACTGATATTAAGTGTTCAATGATTTTATGATAGTTGGGATATTCCATAAATAGAATCATACCATATAAAAAAGGTCATGTGAATATAATAACAACATTTATCAGAAAATACCGATTTTCACCACTGTATACCGAAACAACCATCTCAATCTGACAAACCATTGAAAACATTCAATAAACAATTGACACAACCACATCACTTTACCGCCATGTCATCTATAAGAGACAACCCATTTCACACAACCATATAGTCGATATTACCCTTAATATTTCATAAACCAACAATCATGGATATCATCTCACATTAATTCTTCTTGAAAAGAAATCAACTTATACTATCTCCCACGTAATGATATTATAATATTGTGGTGTCACTAACACACCCACATAGTTTTTATCACACCAAAGTATAACACATAATTAGTAGGAATCCATATCCCCCAAATTTATATGATTTATTTTATTAAAGCACATATCGTACCTGGAAACAAAACATGACAAACAACACATGAAAATAACAAATTCTGACATGCATAATTACTAGCAGGATTACATTATATAAAATCAATATGTATAATGGGTATTCTATAACAATTTAGAATTTTACATAGTTACAACGTTTTTTAACTATATATTGGTGATTAACCATTAATTAATGGTGATCTTAATCATACATTAACATAAAGGGACTCTTCATTTTTAATAATCATAGTTCAATAAATGTTTCAAATAACCTAATTTTTATAAAGGCATATCAGCATTAAAAGAAAACTATAATAATGAAACCACAAAAAAAACTAATAATATAGAATGACTTTATATTAAAACACCTTAAAATTCATTTAAACTTCTCTAACATGTCTCCAAGTTAGATTTAAAAATGAAAAATTCTTATATCACACATCATGTTGAAAATTATTAAAAAATAAATTTTTCGGTTCTTCTAGTTACTTCAGAAATACACATGAAACATCATTTTAAAATATTATAAATGTGATTTTCTCCTGAAAATTTTGAAAAACTAATTATATAAAACACATGACTTCAGAATTCACAATATAAAACATGATATTGATGAATAATTTTAAAACTACACGTGTTTTATTATTATGTTTCATGATTTATCAAGCTCAAAATTGTCCTTATTTAATCATTTTATTTCGCATGAAAACATTGTTATATAACATATTAAGGGTGAATATATTCTTCTTACTTATTTAAATAAATATTTTCATACATTATATATTTTCAAATATCACATACTTTAAATTCCATATTTAATAGGGTAATGTTATCAATAATGTACATTTTTACTATAAAATACTAATCATGAAATAACTTGTGATGAAAATATAGATAATGACTAATATTTCTTTTGATTTTTAAAAATATTATGTTCAACTATTTTAAAAGTATAGAGTCTCAATAGGTCATAATAAGAAATTATTATAATTATCCATCATTTTAAGAAAAAAATTATTCAATGAGTAATAGGTATAAAAACACAAAGGTAGATAATAGGTATAAAAACACAAAGGTAGGGGAAGGGAACATAAGTATTATGGGGTCTGGAGTGGTGGAGGCTGATGGAATCCCCTTTGATGATATAGACCGATTCCGGACATAGAATCTACATATTACATAAGAAAAATATTTTAGAATTGGGGTTTTCCAACAAGGCCATGCAGTCTGCAACATTGGGGACCTTCTATCTAGTATGTATCACTCAGGTGTTGTTGTAAATCATGATGTTTAATTTTATGATAATGTACTCAATCGACCATGGGGTGACCCCAAGACCCTGGAAATAATTTTGTAAGTCTATAGAGCCTTTTTCAATCTTTATAATGCCAAATATTCTATGGCTATAATAATGAATCCCATTAAAATGGCCATTTCCATAGATCTGTGGGAAAACCCAAGGACTAAATTGACAGAGAAGGCCAGAATGATTGACTCATTACCATGAAAAGAAACACCCAAACAATAATTGTAATTTTTATAAATTTTATAATTTTAATGTCCAAAACAATGATGTCTAATATTTCTGTAATATATACTTAATATTTATTACTATTTAAATGGAATGAATGAAATATTAACTCAATTATGAACAATAATTCTAATAATTATTTTTTAAAAAATAATTCTTCATCCCCTGATAGTATGAAATCTACTTGAGGTTAAAATATTTGTAAGGGATCTAATTATTAAATAGTTACTCTGTTGAAAATAATCTAAAAATTCTTCCTCAGAGAATAAAAGTAAATTTAGATGGTATGTAATATATTTTAGGAAAAGAATAAAAAAATGATTCATTCTGAATTATTATATAACAAAAAACAAAAAAACATTCAATACAAAAAAATACTTTGAACAAATATTTCATGCCACATAAACAACATGAAAATCATTAATTTTGGTTATACAATTTTATCATTAAATAATAAACATTAATAAGAAAATATACATTTAGAAATATTATATAAATACACATTAATGTTCTTAATTTATATAAATAAATTCTACCAATTACTAAAACCACATCATTCAATAACAAGAGAAATCAATCTTGATTTATGTACCTATTTTACACCTCTACCCTACATGAAGTTGCACCTCACATGGTCATTAATTCGTCTCATAATCCTGGAATTTGATCACAAGGGACCTTAAAATATAATTTCCTATATTGTATTCCTTAACTATTGTCATGCACCATGATAACCCGATATCATTTGTCTACCATACCATGAAATAGTCATTGTACATAACTGCAAAAACCATCTTATCCCTCAATTATACCAATGCTGCCAATATTTCATAAATATATTCCAAAGACATAAAATAATGAATGGAGGGAGATAATAACCAACATATTCCCTCATATAGTAGGTCTCGGTATAATGGTTGACCTTGAGGGTATGAAAAATATCATAAATTATAGGCATTTCCATAAATAATAAAACACAGTCATGTTATATGAAAATTAATGTAAAATAAAATATATGAAATTATATAAAAATGAAACCAAAACTATCCCAAATTATATTTATATATTAAATAGATACATATAAAATACTCTAGATGACATGTGAAAAAATAAAACCTAAGATAGTGAAACAATAACAACTCCAAATAACTAGGTTAGTAATTCACAACGTGGTCGAAAAATTCCTACAGGAAACCTATAAATAATTTTATAAATATGTGGAGTGATCGTATGAGTATACTCAATAGGATATCAACATTTTCTTATGAACATGTTAAAAGTGAATGTCAATTCTCCTTTGGGAAGATCACATAACCTAAAACACCTAATTAGGTATGGTATCCAAAATCCTACCTCACCATGGCCTACTCCCTAAATAACGCATCCAAGTATAGTAATAAAAATTGGGCCATATCAAAAAGGGATCCCCACAAAACATTCCCAATGACTATCTACTATCACACTATAATGAAAAATGTCTCAGAGATCCCTCATTATTTACATAACATAACTTTGCTTCACATTACATCACATCCCACCTATAGATACATCACATGTCACATCACATCACATCATTATCGATGTCATCTATTGTAACAACACAAAAACTATAAATGAATAACATTTAATTCAATAGTTAATGTGACACATAAAATTTATTTTATCTTTATTTACACAAAAAAAATCAGTTTTCATTTGTTACACACAAGACCATGTTTAACCAAAAGGATATAATATTAATATTATTATTTAAAATGATATTAATCACCTAGCCAATAGAATGGTTTCTATTTAATGGATTATGTACGTTTTTAAAATATATAGTTTTAAAATATATTTATTGGTTATATAATTATTATAAAAAATAAGAATTATTTGAAATAAAAATAAAATATTACTAAATTTTTTTTTTCTAAAAAATGGTTTTATCATAATATACACACATATTTTTAAATTAAAATATTAAATTTATATAAAACATAAATGAAAAAATAAATTCATTTCTGAAAGTGGTATAACAAAAATATCATAGGTTAAATTTTAAAACTATTCATGTTTGTATTTTTCTAAAAATATGAATGTACCTATCTTATCATTTTCTGAACAAGGGAATTTTCAAGAATTTTTATAGTGAAAGAAAAAAAGACTATTTAACGTTTAGAAAATATATGGTATTACCTACCCCAAAATTATTATTACATTGAAGCTTCCATTTCATGTCTAGAAGGATTTTTTTAATGAAAATGTTTCTAAAATATATATCTAATGAAATGAAATGTAAGTAATTTTTATGTTTTAGAAAAACATTAAATTTGAAATAAAATGAATATTTTAATCAAGAATATTTCATATGAAATTTTATTATACATATATTCATTAAAAATATAAAACCCATTTGTTAGTTAGGATTCATTACGAAAATTTTGTATTTATATAATCATTATTATTTATTTTGATGGCTAATTATAAGTTTAATTGGTGATGTGCAACATTGATATAATTGGCCATAATACTCTGTATGGTTAATGGTTATATTTAATGAATGGGGAAAATATTCACATTTTATAAAATAGTATTTCAATATATTTTTTATGTTTATCAAAATCATATTAATAATAAAAATTATATAGAATGTGATGTGTGGGGCCCAATTAATTATAACCACTCAATGCATAGAAAGCATCCCCGAGTCAAATCAGTTAGAAAAAGTATATAGGTTTCTATAGATATATTTGAAATGTCATGATGATTTATATTGACAGTAACTATCATAAGGATAGATCGTGATAGTTTAGAAATCATTAATTATGCATTCCACCATTGTTATTCCATTTATTTATATTTTTAATGACTATTCAATTAGTTATAATATCGATTTTTATGTTTTCATGATCATGAAATTTTTTATCTGGCATTAATTGATCATAATTTATTTCATCAATTTTATTCTAGTGATTTTGATTATATAAGATATGTTTATATATATACTGTTCCATATGTATTATGCTTATTGATTCAAGATAACATCCTCTATACATAACCCTTATTTAGAAATTCATCTCAGCCGAATTTTCATTCCTATCATGAGGAAACCATAAAGTGTATTCTGTTTGATATTAATGGATATCCAATAAGGGAAATCATTACTATAAAAAAACAAATATATTATAATTTGTGTTTTAAAATTCAATGTATGAAATAATATTGTGTCTATTTTACTACGACTAATAAACTACTCCATCCATCGATATGTGATTCCTTATATCTATTCAAATGTAATAATATTTACACTAGCTATGAGGTACTATAGAAAATTTCATTAAATTATGCGATTTTATTCTCTTTTAATATATAAAATTAGATCTTAGTCAATCCACAATGATTTAAATAATTAAATCAAACATAATGAGTCTTATATCCTATGGTTGATTAATTTATTGCTCATGCTGTGAGATTATAAGACTATTTAATATGGTAGGTAAAATTTAATTTTTTTTCATATGTTTATTGTGTCATTTTTATGAATATAAAAAATACATTTGATAAAAAAATATAATGTGATTACAATTATATATAAATTTTAGGATTGAGATAAGTAAAATTTTAATTAATTCATTTATTGTTATTTCCATAATAAAATATAATTAGTATCTTATTTAACAAGGAATTAGCTGTGAAAAGATATTCTAATTAAATTAAAATGGTTTAATTAAATTACAATATTCCTTAGATTGGTTTTTATGTGGAATATCTTAAAAAAATATAAGGACAACCTATATTAATTTTTCCTCCAATACATAAGGTTGAAATTTTAGTTAACTGTCCCTTGGTATATATTTTCATATTGAAGAAAAATATAAATTCAAAAAATATTGAATCATATATAGGTATAAAGTGACCCAAATATGTCACGAGTAATGTTCTGTATGAGTTTTTGGTGTTTTTAGGAACACATTGATTTGATTTTATAATTATGTTGTTGGATACATTGTTTATATTAGAAACATGATCATTATTGTTTGTGGTGTGCCTAATTAAGTCTAGGGGCTATATAGAACCGATATAGAGAGCACGAATTATGATTTCAAATAGTTGTAGTTTGGAAGATTGGTTGTCGTGTGACATGGGAGTGTGGGTAAATTCCATATCAAGTGTTATTACCATTATATGATAGAGATTTTGGGACATTTCAGAAATCCTATTTATCTTCTTTATGCATGATTTTTGATTTAGTAGTGTGTGCATCATGGACATCAATGGGGACCCCTAAGACGGATTATCTTATTTTCAGTGATTTTATGTAGAAATGGAAAGGTTATGTGTTTGGTAATCTAAGATTGAAATAAAATAGTTTTATCTAGGAATGATATTTATTTTTATTGGATGCTTTTTTACTTTGAACAATAAACTGTATGATAGTTTAATAGATTTTATTCATATTTCTAATTTGTTTAGGAACATTTATATATCTAATTATAAGGACCAAACCCTAAAAATTACATAATCATCTGAATTTAAACTAGAATTAACCGTCTTAAATTCATAAATAGCATTTCGGTTTATTCTTTTAGCGATTTACATGAAATCTCATACATAAAAAACAAATATAATAAAAATTTCACATTTATAATTAGTATCCATTATTAATAATATTAATCATTTAATGTAAACTAATATTTTTTATGAAAACTATTCAAGGAATTGAACATGAAGTATTCCTCTCTAGTAAAAAACCATAAGACCTATAGAAAAAATTAAAAATCTTGGATTAGAAAAAAAATCATAGAAATAGAGAAAAAGGAATAAAATATATCATTAGTTCATTAATAATTATAAAGATTTTCATTTTTAACAAAATAATCAAACTTCTATAAATAATCATTTTATTTCCAAATAATTAAATTCCAATATCAAAATATTTTAATTAAACAATTCAAAAGAAATCATAAATGATAAATATAACTCATAATGTCTTATTTTAAATAATAAGACACTCATAAGAAATTATATCACAATAATATAATTTTCCAATATAAAAAATATAATATATTCTACAACACAAAAATATATTTATATTACCTTAAAGAATCATAAAATTGATATTAAAAGAAATAATAATATTAGATAGAAAATATACATTTCATGGGATATATTTTATATATCTGTCTTCCAATTACTCTTAGTAATGGAATAATTATTCAGTCAATTTCCAGACCTAATGCTTCATAAGGGTTTAATGTACCCACCTATCATATATTTATCATAGAATCACATGTCATTGTTAAATAATATCACCACCCATTATTTGATTATGATTAAAGAACCCATAATCATAACAATTCCCTCATATCAATAAAATATGAATATTTGGATCTTTACCCTCAAAAATTAGTATGGGGGAACCTAACCCTTTTCTTTTGATATGACATATCAGTAAACTTATAAAATTAAAATTGAAAAAATTATATTTGGAATGATCTTATAAAACATGTAATGTAAGATTCAAATAAAATAATATTTAGGGTGATGGTAAAAGTTGTTCGTTCCATGTAATTTAAAAAAACTAAAATTCTTTCATACTATTGATAGAAACATCACAATGTACATAGTATTGAAGTCTAAAAATTACATTTCTAATGATTTAAAATATTATAAAAAGTATAAATAATGTATTTAAAAAACATTATAAAATAGTAAAAACATATATCCAAAATATTTTTTATATAGATATAGAAGATAAATACAATTTTATCGAAATCATCAAAAGAATATTTTTTAGAAGTCCCTTGCCTCGATTTTGACAAGTCACATGAATTCTTTTTCTTTCTAATTTTTTTTTAATTTCGTAATTTGTTGAGAATATTTATATTTTTCATTATTTATTTAATTTTTTATACTATATTATACACAATAACATAATTGATTAAGCTAACATCATATTTTTTATGATATTCAGACCACATATTCCAAATGTCATTATGAAGTTTATTATGGTCAATGTGGAAATTACTACAACATCTCCAAAATAGTGATTATGAAAAAAAAATATTTTTAGTAAATTATAATTTTAAAACAAATAATTAAATATGATTTTGAAAAATTCACTACATTACAATCATAGAGATGGTTTTCCAGACTAACGAATGATAAAAATCTCCATTTTCATTGATAAATATCTAAATAATGTTTTATAATTTTGATTTATAAAATTATCATAATATAATAAATATCATGTGACATATTTAAATATGTATGTATATATATATATATATCATCCTTGTGATGTGATGATGAAAAATCAATCACATCGCTTCTTGGAGGTGGAAATCTACACATATGCACAAAAAACATTATTATTTCACAGTGTATAGAATGAGTAAAAATTATGTGTTATATTATACTAAAATATTGATAAATATGTCATTAATATCACATATATAAGTAAAATATATCATAATAACTAGTATTGAGATATGGTTATAGAAAATGAATTATATCTTATCGTGAGGTAGTAGTACATCATACGGAAAAACCATAAATACCCCTACAATTATATTTATGTTGGAGATTGATATAGGTTATGATATAAACATAATAACATCATTATATTTAGAGGATATTATTGTTATTTATTTTGGAATTTTTACTGGTGATTTGAAATATGTGTAATAATATATAAAATAGCAATATGTGATTAAAACGATACAAATGCATTGGAATGTCTCATTCATTAACAACATAGGACTTCTAAGGACAATGTAACACTTAAAACAGGACTCCTAAAATGAGGGTAGGGACTATAAGAATGGATTTGTGTAGTCCATGGCCTAAAATATTATCTTTAGGAGTGAATGAATGAAAAGAATATATTCCCTATACTGGGATAGGGGAGTGTTACTAATGTAATATACTAAAAATTTAAAAATATAAGGTAAATTTCACATAAAAAATACTCCATAGATATTTATTTTGATGAAAATATGAGTATGGATCAAAATAAAATCATATACTAAAAATTAATTTTTTTGAACATGTTTTTACCCTTATCTCTTAGTTTTATTTCCATTTATACTTACTATGATAGTAATGATTTTTAATTATTGAGGTTCAATATAATTAGAAAAAATGAAATAAGTGACCCATAAATGGTCCCTAGTTGATATTATCAACCATATCCTTATATAATAAAAAAAATATTTTTTTTTGGAAATTTATATATATTAATAAAATATTAATTATTATTAAACATCATTAATGAAAATTTGTAGAAATAATAAAAATATTTATTTTAATAAAATCATGAAAACACATAAAATTGGAAATAAAATATATTAATACATACGAAATATTTAATTTTAAATTATAAAATTAATTTTTCATATATATCTTCTTGAATTATAATACATTTAATACTATTAATATTTCATTCTCATTTTTCAATTATATGAATAATTACTAAGCTAGTGTAGTGAATGAAATTAAGGTAAATATTTATTCATAAAAAAATAAATAATAAATTAGCATAATTATTATAATTATTTTAGACATCAAAATAAAATCATTTTGGAAAAAAATACATTATTAATAAATATAGAAAAGTAATTTTTTATTATAATTGAGTATTTTATTTTATATATTTATTTAGATAAAATATTTTAATTGTTATTATAAAATTAAAATTCGAACAAAATTAAATATAAGTTAATAATGGAATCTTAGGGATGATATAAAATCATAAAATCCTAAATGGAAAGTGTTAAGGTCATTTTATTATCCTTATCATTTTATATTTAACATTAATTAGGTGATTTGGATATAACTAAATAACAAAAATTTGTGATTAATATTCATATCAAAAAAATAAAAGAGATATTTTTAATAAATTTGAACCCACTATTATGAAATATGGAATCCATATTTTGAATTTTTGAAAATAAAAGTATGCATAATTTAATTAAATATTAAATATATGAAATAATATTAAAATTAGTTTTTAATAAAAATAAAATATTTATTATAAATTTGTTATGCTATCCTTGAGTGTATGGTTAATTCAAAATAAGAATTTTTAATTTACTTTTTTAAAAATAAAATAATGAAATTTTAAAATAATTCAAAATAAAATTTGAATTTATGAATACATGACAAGTAAATATAATAAATAATATTTAAATTTATTTTAATTCATTGAAAATCAAATATTTTCTTAAATTTACCAAAAATTATCCTTATGATAATTTTTTAATACTAAATATAGAAAAAAATTAATAAAATTGAAAATATTTTCTTTTAAAATTTCTTATTTTCATAAAAATCTAATTGGAATGAAATAAATATTTCTATTCCTAAGAAAAAACGGTATAATATTATATAATTAATTTGAAATTATAAAATCATACTAATAAATACATGAAAAAATTTTAATATATACATTATATAATATGTCAAATCATTCCCCATTTTGGAAATTGTTTCTTTGAAATTTTATTCACATATTAAAAAATTAGGGTTATATTTCCCAAATAGCTTTTTAATATTCCCATACCGGTTCTCCAACATTATGTGTTTTCCAAAAACCATAACCTACTGAATGACATTATTATTAAATATCTACTCCCAACTTTCAAGGATCCGAATATATTGTTCCTTATTACAATGGACATATTTGAAATAATCTACTTTAGGGATAAACACATTAGATGACTCTACAACATAAATTCATAACATTAAAAATTGAAGAAATTTGTGGGATAGGGAATAACACAAAGGAAATGCCCGTTAATATAAAAAATACCCAACATTCACCATGATTAAATATTCTCTATTGAAATGTTTAATTAACAGTGCATTTTTACCTAAAATAATTTCAATTTTTTATGTATATAATTTTCCAAAACATGATCCCTTTCCTCAATATAATGATCAATTCCATAGTTATATTCCATTCATTGTATATTCCAATATTTATAACCTTTTTCTAAATAACTATCACATTTTCATCCATTCACCCCATGTGATTCTCATCCAATAAACATTCTTTCACCTACACGATCCCAAAAATCTAATTTTTGACATCAAATTTCATATAAATCTATAAATGTATCCATCTATATACGAGAATAATAACTATTATTATAAAATAACTCAACCACATAAATATGTTGATCCTAAATTCTGTGGTAATTCATTAAAATTTCGTAAATAATGTATTCCATGTTGTTAATTATACGCTCAGATTTATTTTTATATTGTGGATAATAATCCTTTATTGAATTTGATTCACTACCTAATGAATTCTGTAGTCTAAATAAAAAATTAAAATTTTATGTGGAATCATGATCATTTAAAATAGATAGATGAAAACCACTTAACCTAACTACTCCATTAGATAAAATCGGGAATGATGACCCATTCTCATTATATCCTGACCCTGATAGAAAATCATATATTTTTTCAATCGACTAAAAATAAAACAAAAGGAAATATTACCTTGATAATTCAATGGAAATTACACCATTAAATACATTTAAATGTAATCCCATTTTATCTTTGGAAATAGAAAATGATAATGAATCCTATGAATTTATTATCCTTCTATATTTATATATTAAAAGTAAAACAATTTAGGGTAAAGTAAGAAATATATCTCTTCAATCCATCCTGAGAATATTACTTTCAATTTTCCTTGAACATCATATTACTCATAGGATGAACAAAAAATGGGAAACTATGACATACACACAATAGTTTTCTAATAAGCTAGTGATCACAATGATAACATATCCCTTTTTAGAACATCAAAAGAAAATATTTTTCAAATATAATCTTAATAAATATACCATTCTTAAAAAAAATTATGCGTTTTCCTATAACCCAAGATCTTCCATTGAAGCATAATTAATTATTTATGTTATGGATGATTGTACGACACCTGAAATAAAACAAAGGATATTCCTAAATGAATAAAATCTTAGAAAAAACCTAACAAATAATTAAATGAGGGGTCATGTTCAAAATGTAAGATGTAAATCATGGAATTATAAAGGAATATAATACTATTTTTTTCTATGTTGATAATAAATTTTTTACTAATAATCCTTTATAAATTATAGCCATATCCTGTATCACATGTTCAACTCTTTATGAGTGAATTTATACATTAATTGTATTATGAAAAATATATATTGCAAACATGTATCCATAAAAAAGACACCTAAAAATATTTGAATAAAAAATAATATTTCATAAATGTGGATAATTATGAGAATGTTTAACATGTATTATTTCAGCACTCATGAAAAGAAAATAAATACCTGATCATTGTACATTAGAGTATTTTCATGTTCCTTAAATTAAGCATCTATGTGGATTAAAAAGACACCTTTTATGACATTAATTTTCCAAAATGGATCATTCACCACTTTTTTCGTTTTGTCTAAAAACAATCATCATAGTGTTTTTTCAAGAAGATTTTAATTTCCTATTGAGTTAATTAGGTATGTTTCCTAGGTAACCATGAAATGTTTTCAACAATACAAAATTAATAGATTAGTAATCCTTGAAAACTATGAATCACTATGAAAATTTTAGTTATTCAACATTCTTAACAACATTTTCTTCAACAGAGTCAATGGTTATACAAAATAAAGAAATAATGTGGCCATGGAACGATATTATCTCAACCAAAATTCACACTTATTAAAATTTCAATATAAATAATTTAATTTATATTTTTAAAATGATCCTTAGGTGTCTTTAGTTATCCTTATTAATTTTATAATATATTAAAATATCATTAAAAAACCACACAAACATTATTTTATATAAATCATGGAAAAAAATATTTATTAACTCCATAAATACAACTAGTGAATTAGAAAAAATTGTCATAAATAAAAACACATAATTCCCAAAACTATTATATAACACATTCTAGGAAATATATATACATACTTATTTTTCATCATACGGTAGCCTAACCTGACATCAATATAAAAAATCTATTATGATCTCTTGGGATGATAAAAAAATTCCTCAATATGAGTCAAATTATACTTATTCATAACATTTATTTTATTAAATTCTTTATAATCACTAATATGTATCATTTATCAACATTTTTGTAATAAATAATATAAGATCACTCCATGGTGCAGTTTGAGGATGAATGAAACCTATATCGTGGAAATCATGCATTTTATTTCTTAATTCCAATATTTGTACTTGTTTAATTTGATATTGTGTATTTTAAAAATGATTAGCATCATGTACTTAGTCAATAACTAATTAAATATCGTGATATGAAATATCACCAAGAAATTCATCTTGAAAAACATCCATATATTAAAGAAAAATTAGGACATACCTAATCTGAATAGTTTATTTCATTTCAAAAACATGTGATATGTGACATTTAGTATCATTTATAATCAAATTATCAATATAATATATGGTTATTAGAGGAATGAAATTATTGAAATGGATATATTGGATATTAAATATATCTAATAATGGTAAACTGAATTCTAATCCTTAACCAAAATAATATCAATCATTAATATGGGTAGATCAACAATATTTCATAGAAAAACTAATCATATTCAAATTAATCATTCACATTTTAAATCTAAAACATCATGTTTAAAACCATTCCATATATTTTTAATCAATTACATGAAATTTATAAATACTTTCACATTATTCCATTTCGTAAATATTCATAAAAAAACCATCAAATTTTTTAATTTAAATATAATAATAATAATATTATTAGATAATAATTATTAAATCCATTGAAAAAATCTTTATTTCAAAATTTCATGAATTTTATTTCAAAATATACATTAACTATTTTTTTTATAAAAGGGCAGTGCCTATCATTTCTAATCATTTTTAATAAAATCATAAAACATTTAACATTATTTTATTTTATCAAACTTTTTCTCCAATTCTATATTTCTAATCAAGAAAATATTCCCAAAAAATAATTAATATTTTTTCATTACAATTTTACAAACATGTGATTCAATCACATAAAACATTCCATTTAAAATCATCCTTTTTATGAGTCCCAAATTTTACATATGAAATTAAATATAGAAAAAAATTTAGAATATTTGAATAATCTATTTTATCTAGATCTATAATTTCATAATTTTATAACATCACATTATTTACTAGAGCCATACCCATGATGTAATTTTAAATAAAATTTACCAACAAACAAAATCACTGATGTTAACATAGTTATTGTTTTAAAAAATATACAAACCAATGTTATCCACCCCCACTAAGAATGAAATTTTCCAATTAGGGTGGCACTAAATTTCCCTTACAATTTAAATATTATTTATGTTATTACATGTCTTGCTATGGTAGCACGTTTCTGTCTCTTCATATGTTTTCTTCAATAACATCTTCAATCACTATAAGATCAATCACGGAAAACCAACCTAAAAATCTAGTATTAAAAAATTTATTTTAAATTATTCATTTTATGATTGAGGTGGGGAAGTGTCCTGACCCCATCCCACAAAAGATGCCCCTCCTGAGTCCTTCCTTTAGTAGGCCTTGGGGTGGCGAATAGCACCAAGGGTATGAGTATTCACAAATATGGGAGGCATTACCCTTTTTATTATTTAAGATCGTGAAATATAACAAGTCAACCACCAAAAAAGAAATGAACATCTGTATATAAATAAACCCAAACTAATCCCACATGCATGTTTAAATAGTTATAAAATAAGGTACATGTACAAGAAAGCTCAAAAGTACAATAGCAAAATAAACAAGTGTAAAACAAACTACAAAAAACTCCAACTGTCATGACTAGTAGGGTCCAGCACGGCCCTGGTAGTCCTCCTGGAAACCTGAAAGTAAACGTAGGGTGAGCATACAAGTATACTCAAAATGGAAACCTAAATCTCTCATGAAAAAGTGGGGAAAAATCCTAATGTCCCATGAGAACAACAAAAGAATCCTAACAAGGAAATATATCCACACAACCTCACGAGCCGCATTCACTAAAAACAAAATCACAACAGGTAGTAGTATATAAGAACAAGAGTATTGGGTACCCCACACTGTTCCCTTTTAGCTGCTCATCCTAACGACGAATGTTCTGACGCTTCCACACTCTTCCCGACCACACACACCTGGGCCTCACAACTATGTATCCCACCCGCACACACTTGGGCCTCATCACGATGATTCTTGGGAAACAGTAAAACCTGCCCAAAGAGTCTTGGGCTAAAACCACCCCAATTGAAACCTACCCGAAGAGTCTTAGGTGTAAGTTCGCCTCAAGCCATCACAGTCTAAGGAAGGAGCAGGAAGGAGCTATATACTAAGGGGAAAACACCCTCTCCCATGAAATGGGAGTGTTCGGCACTAAGTTCTCAACATGGGTGGGGTGCGATAAAACACAAAGATACAGATAATTATATGTATACCAAACACACATCCCAACCTATGGCTTCTAAATAGAGAAACTAAGAACGTGCCTCAGCACTGCTACTACGAAGCATGTATATAACAAACAACCCCAACCCCATTTAGGTATTCACGTTTTAGCATAATTTGTATATTTAGTTCCTTAACTCCTGGGAAACCAACCACATCCAACCACATAAATCATTTGTGATACATATCCCTACCATTCACAAATCAAGTTAGGAAAACACAAGCAACACAACAAGTCCCTTCTTCTTAACCCACCAACCCATTGATTATTAATCTCTTTACATCACCATGACCCACCATTAATTAACTCTTCCACTTCTTATTTATTATTTCCAACCCATAGTTCATTCACATTCAAGCCCATCCCTGCAGCCCCGCTGCCAACCACTATAACCACAATCACACCGAAAGCCATACATCATTATCCCTTTAATACCATTTAACACTGCCCCTCTGCCCATTACCCACATATCATTGAAACTAACCCACAACCAAGAAAACCACAGCCTCACTGCTCACTCGATCCACAAAATCCCACAAAACACCCCCATCACATGCCACGTATCCAAGCCAACACCCAGATGTTCATTATTCTTTGTTGTTCAACCGGGGTGATCACACAAGGGTTCCAGATTTTAAATCATCCAACTTTATGTGATTAACCAAATTCCACATTCAAGAAAGTTCCATTCTCAAAAATGGTCTAGAAAGATATGGAAATATTTAATTGTGCATGAAAAGGCCCCCAACGACTGTGATTTTCAGTAGGCAGAATCTGATTCAATTCACAACATGATATCAAAGGATATAAATATAAACGTAACTACATCACAACCCCATTTTATAAGCCAGTTATTATCTTTATTATAATTGTTCAAAATTGTTTCACGTAAGCATGAGTACACCCACCCCTCATGATGAACAATTTATAGAGACAAAGTTAAGATCCCTACCTCAATAGGTTTTGATCACATCGCACCCCCGGATCAACTATTGAAGATGTCCGTCAGCGTTCGTCACTTCTGTCGAGTCCCAGAAAAACCTCCTCAAGTGGAAGTTGGAAAGGAAAAGCTAGGGAAAAGATAACAGATCCAAGCTCAGAAGTTTTGCCTCATTGTTACGATCACGTGGCCACTGACGGAACGCAAATAAGAGCTCGAACGAAGAATTAATGGAAGAAAAAGAGACTTCGAGTCTCTTGGGAGAGCTCTTCTCAAAGGATTGTGGTGGAGAGGGTGAGTTGAAAATGAGGAGGGAACACCTCCTTTTATAGGCGAGAAAACCAAAAGTACATAGCGTGTACATTATGGTACACGGCGTGTACTCAACCATTTCACACAGTCACCATGTAGCTTCCAACACGGACTTCGACTCGGCCCGTGACCATTGACTATTCAACACACGGCTTGAGGGTAACGCAAACGCGGGGAGGGACTACACGGCGTGTAGTACTAGGTACATGGTGTGTACCAATTTATTTCACATGGTGATGACACTTCTCCAGCAATGCACAGGGCCATTGACTGGTCTACACACGTCTTGAGGGTAACACATACGTGGGGAGGGACTACAAAGCGTGTAGTACTGGGTACACGGTGTGTACCCATTTATTTCACATGGCGATGACATGGCTCCGGCATGGCACATGGCCATTGACTGGTCAACACATGGTATGATGGTAACACGTATGCGGGGAGGGACTACACGGCGTGTATTTTCAAAATTATGGAAAGTGTGGGAAAAGACCGTTTTACCCTCCAGAACACTCCGTGACCTTCTCTTTTACAAACTAATGGGCCGGGGAGGTCCGGGCCATTACATCAGATACCTCTTAATACATTCTCATCCCTGAGAATTCAAAAACCAACCTAGAGGAACCCAACAAAATACCTCATAGGGTTCTCATTATAACCGGAACCCAACCAACAATCCTAATCATATGTGTTAGGAATTCCTTCTCCTATGTCGAGATATTAACCACTTTAGGCGGCACTAACTTGCCTGCACGGGTTTAATCGCATCCGCATTAATGCGTCTCGATTAAGGGTTAGGTTTTTCCCATTTTCCCTCACATCCGGACATGCTACACACTTCCAAAGATCAAGGAAACAAAAGGTCTCATATCCGACAAGCCAAGCATTACATATATCAAAGGTACATAGTATAACATCAAAACTAAGATCAGAAGAACAAGGGAAAAATAAAACTCAAAACAACTCTGGGTACTGAGCATGCATCTAGGCCTTTAGCTCCCATGTTCTCTCCTCGAGGACTCCTTGCCTCCACAACACATGAACCCAGGGAATGGTTCATCCACGAAGCACCTTCTCTTTACGATCCTCTATTATCACTGTTTTTTCCTCGAAGGTCTCGTCGTCTCCCATATCTAACAATCCCCAGTCGATAACGTGAGAGTCATCGTGTAAGTATCAACGTAGCTAGGAGAAATGGAAGACGTCATGAAACTTCTCCAACTGAGGTTGCAAGGCTAGCTGATATGCCACCTCGCCGACTTGCCTCAGCACCTCGAGAGGTTCGATGAACCTAGGTGAGAGCTTACTCCCCTTCCTGAACCTCCGCTTCCCCCGTCGAGGGGAAAACATCAAGAACACATGGTCTCCCACGTCTAACTCCAAAGGCCTCCTCTAATGATCAGCATAAGACTTCTGTCGGTCCTGATCTGCTTTAATCCTCTCACATACAAGCTGGACTTTCTTAGTGATGCTTTGCACTACCTCTGGCCCAAGAGCACATGTCTCACCAACCTCTGCCCATCAAATGGGTGAACAACATGGTCTTCCATACAAATCATCATATAGTTTCTTCCCAATAGTAGAGTGGAATCTGTTGTTGTAGGAAAACTCTACTAAAGGCAAGTGTCGTACCCATGAACCTCTGAAATCCAGAACACATGCTCGCATCATGTCCTCCAACATCTAGATAGTCCTCTCCGTATGCCCATCAGTCTAGGGGTGGAATGCAGTGCTATGGAGTAGCTGGGTGCCAAAATCATGTTGTAACCCCCTCTAGACACGTGAGGTAAACCAAGTATCACGATCTGATATGATAGTCTTCGAAACTCCATGAAAACGCACCACCTCGTCTATGTACCTCTGTGCTATGGTACTCACCGGGCCCAACTCTTTAATTTCTATGATGTGAGCATATTTCGCCTGTCGATCCACCATTACCCAGATAGAATCATAACAACCCTGATCTCTGGGAAGTACGGTGATGAAGTCCATCGAGATGTCATCCCACTTCCACTTGGGGACATCTAATGGATGCAACAAACCACTGGGAACATGGTGTTCAGCCTTTAATTGATGAAACACGAGGCATTTAGCCACAAACTCTGCCACTGCCCTGTTTCACCTCGGGCCACCAAAACTGTTCTGTCAGGCTATGGTACATTTTTGAAACTCCTGGTTGTACCGCTAAGGCTGAGATATGAAACCCACGGAGAACTCCCTCACACATCCCCTTCGAAACAAACAACCTTCCATGGAAAAGCATCTGATGTCGGTTATCCTCTGACCATCCTTCTGCAGCGTTCCCTTGATCGACACGATCCCGCATCACTTCTGCCTCGGATTCCCCCCACTGAGACTCTCCACATTCTACAACAAGGATGACTGCACGATCATCTGAAAAAAATAGCCTCTAACACCTTATACCCTAGAATACATGTGCAAGGAAGCCAATTCTCCCATCGCTTTCCAAGCATCAGCGGATTCCCAAAACACTTCCTTATTTGACTTCCTGCTCAGGTAATCAGCAACAACATTGACCATACCATCAGTGTAAGAGATATCGAAATCATAGTCTTGGAGAAACTCGACCCATCTCCACTGCTGCAAGTTCAGGTCACGCTGAGAGAAGATATAACGCTGGCTCTTGTGATCTGAGAAGACCACAAAGAGCTCCCCAAATTGGTAATGTAACCACAAATTAAGTGTGAACACTACTACTACAAGCTCTAGGTCATGGGTGGCATAGTTACGCTTGTGGGGGCGCAACTTCCTAGACCCATAATAGATTACTCCCTTATTCTGCATCAGCACACACCCCAGACCAAGGCCAGAAGCATCAAAAAACACCTCATACAACAACCCTTCCTCTAGCAACCTGAGAACTAGAGCACTGACCAAATTCCCTTTCAGGTAGTCGAAGTATTTATGGAACTATTCGCTCCATAGGAAGACCTAGTTCTTCCTAGTCAAAGCTGTCAATAGAGCAGTAACTCGAGAGAGGTCTGAAACGAACATCTGATAGTAACCTTCCAACCCCAAGAAACTATGAATATCCGACACACACTTGGGTGCCGCCCAAGAAACAACTTCCTCCACCTTCGTTGGGTCCACTGACACTCCATACTGAGAAACCATGTTCCCAATGAAGTGTAATTCTTGCGTCAAGAACATACACTTCTACAATTTCCTGTAAAGCTGGTGGTGTTGAAGGAATTATAAGACTGCCCTGATATGCTCAACGTACTCTTCCTCTGATCATGAGTAGATCAATATTTCATCGATAAACACGACGACAAACCGGTCCATAAACTCTCGGAAGACAAAGTTCATAAGTCCCATGAACACATCTGGGGAATTTGTAACTTCAAACGGCATCACTACAAACTCTAAGTGCCCATACCTGCACTTGAACGCCCTCTTCGAGATGTCACTATCCTTCACCCTCATCTGACGATATCCATATCATAGATCAATCTTAGAAAACCAACCTTCTCCCCTCAGTTGTTCAAAGAGATCATCTATCATTTGAAGTGGGTAACGGTTGTTGATCGTTACCTAGTTCAACCTTCGGTAGTCTATGCATAGCCTGAGACAACCATATGCCTTATTTATGAAAAAAACTGGAGAACCCCATGGCAACATGTTGGGTCGAACAAAACCCTTCTCAATCAGATCATCAATCTGAATTCGCAACTCCCACAACACGGAAGGTTCCATTCGAAAAGGGTCCATCAAAATCGGACAGGTACTAGGCTACAAGTCTATCCTGAACTCAACGTCACGTCGGAGGGGTTGAGTCACAACCTCCTCGGGAAAAAAATCAAGGAATTCCCTAACATCCTCTGGGACATCCATCATCTCTGTATCAGCTGGAACCACTGATAACCCGCCTAACAAGGAAAGGAGAGGCTCCACACACTGGCTTCCCACCTAATAGCTCCTCTGTCCAACAAAAGTTACACGTTTCCCATCAACATCAGAGAACATGACCCTCCTTAAGAAGTAGTCGATAATGGCACTAACTGAAAACAACCAATCGATGTGTAGGATGAAATCGTATGGCTGCATCAATAATAGAAGAAGGTCCCCACTATATCGATGTGGTCCCAACGTCGGCCCACATCCCCAGAAAAAACAAGATATGCTGGTTTGGCCTCCAACTAGTGTACTCTGCAATAGTGTTACGGATAGTATCTCTACATTTAGTCCTAAAGCACGGGTTAGAACATCTGAAACAAAGAAGTGTGATTCTCCTGAATCGAACAAGGCAGAAACGAATGTTTTGAACAAAAAAAATCATACCTCACACTACCTATGGTCCTACCGGATCTATCAACTCTGTTGTGTGAAACTTTCCACGCCCAGCTCTAACGCCTCTATGATGTTGTCCACCTCCTCGACCACGCCCTGGTCAAGTTCCTTAAGGAGCACCCTGAGGTGGGCCTCCTCCCACAAAGTCTGCCCTCGGAGGAGCATGGTTCTGCTTCTGCTGGAAGGGCCTCACGGACAACTGGTGTTGCTGTGGTGGGCGCTAAACCTGCCCACCTCCACCGTACTGAGATTGTGTTGGGAAATGACTCTGAATGTGCCCGAAACCTCCACAATAAATACACATCAGTCTTGGGATCGTGAAAAAGGGACGAGGACCTAATTTTCTGAACTGGAACTGTTGGGGCCTGCTCCCCACTGGCCTGAACCTGGATGGTCCCGTTACAGGAGACCTGCTGCTCACTGCCTTCCCCTTTGACGAACCTGGCCAAATCCCCTCTCATGGTGCACCTCCCTGTGAGTGAATCCTCTCTAAAACATTTTTTGTCTTCTGTATTTCCATGTACATCGGAAGGGTGAAGGGGGTGACGGCATACTGGAGCGAAGGGTGGAGCGCCTCCTCAAAACGTCTCGACCGAGACTCCTCATCTGGAAATAGATTCGGAGCAAAGCGTATAGGATCCTTGAACTTGATCCACAACTCTCGTACTGACATACTCCCCTACAGGAGGGAGAGTAACTACTTCCGCTTCTCCCCCATGATCATGGAAGAAGTAATTCCTATTGGAATTCCTTCTCAAAGTCACCCCATGGAACCTCTGCCTCTATCCTCTCTCCGATGTAGAGCGCCCACCATTGTCGCGCCACACCTCTCAGCTGACTCACTTCTAGGGTAACCCATTACTCCTTCGGAGCAAGAATCAAGGTAAAAGTAATCCCTAGCTCCTCAAGACACCCCCTCCGTCTCCGTATCCGATGTACTACCCTCGTACTTCATGAGGGTCTGTCGCTGGAAAGAACGGAGACTCTTCTACCACTGGCTATCTTCCTCCTCTCGGTCAATCCACGACAGATCGACTCCTTGAATCTGTTGGGCCTTGGCCATCTGACCCACCCGGGGATGACGTCCAATTGCCATAGATATACCGTAAACAAATATCTCCTATTCCCAAGTAGTAAGGAAATTTCTCAAAGTTTTATCTTATCATTTTTATTTCAATTTCTTTCCCAGAACACCCAAATCATGTAAAACAAAATCATTATAATGCTTGTACCTTCCCTAGGGTCTCTACCCTGCTATCATTGTTGTCTCAAATGGTCTTTCGGTAGGCTCAGAGTCCATGCATTAGATCACAGGGGGCCCTAAAATCTCATGTCCTAGCCGGTCTTCCCTGGCCCATGTCACGCACCATGATTAACCAACACGGTTCCCCAACTATCCCATGCAATCCTCACTGTGCCTAACTCTAGAGTACATCCTATCTCTTAACCATCATCTCTGATTCCATTCTGTCACGACCCCTTCCCACCAAAGATGCCCCTCCTGAGCTGGCAATGGTTAAAGGGAGATAATGACCCCCCGAGTCCCACATCTAGTAGGACCCGGTGTGGCGACTAGCACCAAGGGTATGAGTTTTCACAAATATGGGAGGCATTACCCGTAATATTATTTATCATCGGGAAATAAGATAAGTCAACCACCAAATATAAAAAGAACAAGTGTATATGAATAAACTGTATCTAATCCCACATGCATGTTTAAATAGTTCTAAAACAAGGTACAAGTACAAAATAGCTCAAAATTACAATACCAAAAGAAACAAGTGTACAGAAACTGAAACAAAATTCAACTGTCCTGACTAGTAGGGTCTCACATGGCCCTTGTAGTCCTTCTGGAAACTTGAAAGTAAACGAAGGATGATCATTCAAGTATACTCCGTAGGGAAACCTAAAGCCATCGTGCACAAGTTGGGATACATATGAATGTCCCTTAAAAACAACAGAATAAACCTAACAAGGAAATCTATCCACCCAACCTCCCCAGCCACACTCACCAAAAACCCAATCACAACAGGTAGTAGTATATAAGAACAAGAGTATTGGGTATCCCGCATCATTCCCTTTTAGATACTCTTCCTAATAGAGAATATCCTGACACTGACACACTCTCCATGCCCGCACACACCCAGGCCTCACAACCATGTATCCCACCCGCACACACCTGGGCCTCATCCTGAATATTCTTGGGAAACAGTAAAACCTACCCGAAGTGTCATGGGATAAAACCACCCAAATCGAAACCTACCTGAAGAGTCTTATGTGTAAGGTCGCCTCAAGCCATTAGAACCTAGGGAAGAAGGGGGAAGAAGGAGCTAGTGACTAAGGGGAAAACACATTATCCCATGAAAAGGGATTGTTCGATACAAAGTGCTCAACTTGGGGGGGGGTGCAACCTATGGATTCTAAACAGAGAAACTGAGCACATGCCTCAGAAGTCCTACTATGAAGCATGTATAAAACAAGCAACCCCAACCCCATTTAAGTTTTCACGTTTCAGTAGAATTAGTTTATTTAGTTCCTCAACTACTGGACAAGCAACCGCAACCAACCACATAAGTCGTTCGTGAAACATATCCCTTCCATCCACAAATCATTTTAGGAAAACACAAGAAACACAATAAGTCCCTTCTTATTAAACAACAAACCCATTGATTATTAATCTCGCTCCATTACCATGACCCACCATTCATTAACTCTTCTACTTCTTCCTTATTATTTACAACCCATAGTTCGTTCACATTCAAGCCCATCTCTGCAGCCTCGATGCCAACCACCATAACCACAATCACACTGAAACTCGTACATCATTATCCCTTTAATACCATTTAACGCAGCCCCGCTACCTGTTACCCAAATATCATTCACACTAACCTAAAAACAAGAATACCACAACCCCACTGCTCACCTGATCCAGAACAACCCACAAAACACCCCCATCACATGCCACGTATCCATGCCAACACCCTCACGTTCATTATTCCATTTTGTTCAATCGAGGTGACCACACAAGGGTTCCAGATTTTAAATCATCCAACATTACACGATTAAACATATTCCACATTCAACAAAATTCCACTAGAAAAAACGGTCTAGAAATATAGGGAAATATTTAATTGTGCAATAAAAGGCCCCCAACAACCATGATTTTCAGTTGGCAAAATCTAATTCAATTCACAACATGATATCATAGGATATAAATATAAACAAAAAAACTACCCAAACCTGTTATATAATCCCGTTATTATCTTTATTAAACCGGTTCAAAAGTGTTTCTCGTAAGAAAGTTGAAACCCAACCTGCATGATGCAAAATTTAGAGAGACAAAGGTAATATCCCTACCTCGACAGGTTCTGATCACAATGCTCCCCCGGATCAACATTAGAAGGCGTCCGTCGGCGTCCGTCACTTCTGTCGAGTCCCAACAAAACATCCTCAGGTGGAAGTTGTAAAGGAAATGATGGAGGAAAGAAAACCGATCCTAGCTCAGAAGTTCTGCCTCGTCGTTACGATCCCATGGCCACTGATGGATCGTAAATCAGAGCTCAGATGAAGACGTTATGAATAAATGGAGCCTTCGAGTCTCTTAGGGGAGTTCTTCTCAGAGGAATGGGGAGGAGAGGGGTGAGTTGAAAAGGAGTAAGGGACCCCTCCTTTTATAGAAGATAAAACCAAAAGAACGCGGGGTGTACTTTATGGTACACAGTGTGTACTTGTCCATTTAACATGGTCACCACGCGGCTTCAAACATGGCCTTTAACGCGGCACGCAGCCGTTGACTGGTCAACACATGGCTTTAGGGTAACACATACGTGAGGGGGGACTACACAGTGTGTAGTACTGGGTACACGGCGTGTACCCATTTATTTCACATGATGATGACACTGCTTCAGCATGGTACATGGCCATTAACTGGTCAACATAGGACTTGAGGGTAACGCATACACAGGGAGGGACTACACGTAATGTAGTACTGGGTACACGCCATGCACCCATTTATTTCACATAGTGATGACACGGCTCTAACACGACACAGAACCATTTACTGGTCAACACACGGTCTGAGGGTAACGTGTGTGCGAGGAGGGACAACATGACATGTAGTTTCAAAATTCAAGAAAGTGTGGGAAAACAACATTTTACCCTCCAGAACACTTCGTGACCTTTTTTTGACAAAGGAATGGGCCGGAGAGTTCCTGGAAATTACAAGAAGGAAATATCATCGCCATTAATTTCAATATTTTCCAATTTTTTATTACTGATATTAAGTGTTCAATCATTATCTGAGAGTTGTGATATTCCATAAATGAAATCATACCATACAAAAAGGTTATCTAACAATAATAATCAAATGTCTCAGAAATTATAGATTGTCACCACTATATACCGAAACAACCATTTAAATGTGACAAACTAATGAAAACATTCACCAAAAAATTGACACAAATAGATCACATTACAACCATATTATCTATAAGAGAAAACCCTTTTCACACAACCACACAGTCGATATTATCCTCAATATTTCAGAACCCAAAAATCATGGATATCATCTCACATTAATTCTCATGGGAAAAAAATATAGTTATATTGTCTCCCACGTAATGATACTATAATATTTTGGTGGCACTAACACACCCACATAGTTTTTATCACACCAAAGTATAACACATCATTATTAGGGATCCATATCCACCCACTTCATAAGATTTATGTTATTAAATTACATATCGTACATGGAAAAAAACATGAGAAACCACACATTAAATCCTCAAATTTTGACATACAGAATTATTGAGTGGATTATATTACATAAAATCATTATGTATAATGGGTATTCTCTAATAATTTGTAATTTTCAATAGTTAAAAAGTTTGTTAACTGTATATAGGTGATTAACATTTAATTAATGCTGAGATTAATCAACCAGTAACATAATGGGAATCTTCATTTTCAATAATCATAGTACAATAAATGTTTCTAAAAACCATAATTTTTATAAAGGCATATCACCACTAAAAGGAAACTATAACAATTAATCCACAAACAAAAATCAAAAAATAGAATGAATTTTTATAAAAACAACTTGACATTCATTTAAACTACTCTAACATGTAACCAAGTTAGATTAAAAATGAAAAATTCTTATATCACACATCATGTTGAACATTATTAAAAAATAAATTTTTCGGCTCTTCTAGTTTCTTAAGAAATTCACATGAAACATCATTTTAAAATTTAATATATTTGATTTTTTTCTAAAAATTTTGAAAAAATAAATATATACAACCCATGATTTCAGAATTCACAACAATAAACATGATCTTTATCAAAAATTTAACAACTACACATGTTTTATTATTATGTTTCATGATTTATCAAGCTCAAAATTATCCATATTTAATAATTTTATTTTTCATGAAAACATTCTTATAAACTCCAATGAGATTGAATAGATTCTAATTCATTTTTAAATAAATATTGTCAAAACTTATATATTCTCAAAATTCACATACTTTAAACTCCATAGTTAATAAGGAAAAGTGTTCAATAATGTACATTTTTACTATAAAATACTAAAAATGAAATAACATGTGAGGAAAATATTAATAGCGACTAATATTTATTATGATGTTTAAAAATATGAAGTTCCACTATTTTAAAAATATAGAGTCTCAATAGGCCATAATAAAAATTTATTATCATTATCCATCATTATCAAACAATTATTTATTCAATGAGAAATAGGTATAAAAACAAAAAGGTGGGGGAAGGGAAAATATGTATTATGGGTTTAAGAGTGGTGGAGGATGATGGAATCCCCTTTGATGATATAGACCCATGTTAGCCTCAGAATGTATATATTAATTAGGAAAAAGCTTTTAGAACCTAGGTTGTCCAACAAGGCCATGCAGTCTCCAACATTGGTGACCTTCTACCCAGTATGCATCACTCAGGTTTTGTTGTAAAGCATGTTAGTCATTTTTTGATAAAGTACTCAATCGACCATGGGGTGACACCAAGACCCTAGAAATAATTTTGTAAGACCATCAAGCATGTTTCAATCTCCATAATGCCTAATCTTCTCTGGCTACAATAATGAGTCCCATTAAAAAGGAAAATTCCATAGATATGAGGGAAACACCATTGACTAGATGGACTGAGAATGCCAAAAAAAATTGACCCGTTACCTTGAAAGGAAACCCCCCAGCAATAATTGTAATTTTTATAAATTTTATAATTTTAATTTCCAAAACAATGATTTCTAAAATTTCTATAATAGATTCTTAATATTAATTACAATTTAAATGGACTGAATGAAATATTAACTCAATTATAATCAATAATTATTATAATATTTTTTTTCAAAATAATTCTTCTACCCATGAAATTATGAAATCTACAGGAAGTGAAATGATTTGTAAGGGATTTAATTATTAAATAGTTACTCTGTTAAAATTAATCTAAAAATGATTCCCTAAAAAAAGGAAATTTAGATGGTATGTAATATATTTTATGAAAAAACAACAAATGGTTATTAACTATTCTACAACAAAAATGGAAAACCCATTCAATACTAAAAATGCTTTGAAAAAATATTTCATGCCACTTAGGCAACATTTAAATCATTAACATAGGTTATAATATTATATTATTAAATAATAAAAATTAATAAGACACTATAACTTTATAAATGTTATATAAATACACATTAATGTTCAACATTTATATAAATAACATCCTTAAATTCCTTAAACCACATCATTCAGTCACAAGAGTAATTAATCTTGATTTATGTACCTATTTTACAGTTATACTCTACATGAAGTTCCACCTCACATGGACATTAATTAGTCTCATAATCCTGGAATTTTATCACAAGGGTCCCTAAAATCGAATTTCTTATATTGTATTCCATAACTGTTCCCATTCACCATGATAACGTGATATCATTGGTCTACCATCCCATGAAATACTCATTGTACATAACTGAAAAAACCATTATATTCCTCAACTATGCCAATGCTACCAATATTTCATAAATATCTTCTGAAAACATAACATAATGAATGGAGGGAGATAATTACCATTATAGTCCCACC
This sequence comes from Viscum album, assembly GCA_963277665.1. NCBI lineage: Eukaryota > Viridiplantae > Streptophyta > Magnoliopsida > Santalales > Viscaceae > Viscum > Viscum album. The sequence goes on along the minus strand of OY728153.1, from coordinate 1,346,628,795 downwards.
TATAGTAGGTCCCGATTTGATGGTTAACTTGGTGGGTATGAAAAATATCATAAATTGTAGGCATTTCCCAAAATAATAAAACACGATCATGACTAATGACAATTAAAGTAAAATAAAATATATAAAATTATATATAAATGAAACCAAAACTATCCCAAATTAAATTTATATATAAAATATATACATATAAAATACTCTAAATGACACATGAGAAAATAAAACCTAAGATAGTGACATAATAACAACTCCAACTAACCAGGTTAGTAATTCACAACATGGTCAAAAAATTCCTACTGGAAACTTATAAATAATTTATAAATATGTGGAGTGATCATATGAGAACACTCTATAGGATATCAATATTTTCATATGCACATGTAAAAATGTTAATGTTAATTATCCTGTGGTAAGATCACATAACCTAAAACACGTAATTAACTAAGGTAACCAAAACCCACCCTCACCAAGGCCTACTCCCTAAATAACGCATCAAATTATAGTAATAAAAATTGGACCATTTCAAAATAGGATCCACAAAAAACATTCCCAATGAAAATCTATTCTCACACTATAATGAAAAATGTCTCGGAGATCCCTCATTCTTTATATAACATGTCTTTACTTCGCATCACATCACATCCCACCTATAGATACATCACCTGTCACGTCACATCACATCAATATTGAAGTCATCTGTTGTAAAAACATAAAAAATATAAATGAAAAACATTTCATTCAATAGTGTATGTGACACATAAAATTGATTTTATCTTTTTCGTACACATAAAATAGTGTTTTCTTGTGTTGCACAGAAGACCTTGTGTAACCAAAAAAATATTCTATTGAAATTATTATTTAAAATGATAGTAATCACCTAGCCAATGGAATGGTTTCTATTTAATGGATTAATTAATATTTTAAAATATATAGTTTAAATATATTTATTGGTTATAAAATTATTATAAAAAATAAGAATCATTTGAAATAAAAATAAAATTTTACTAAAAAACCATTTTTTTCTAAAAAATGTTTTATCATGATTGACACACATATTTTGAAATTATAATATTAAATATATATATAATTTAAATGATAAAATAAAATACATTTTGGATAGTGGTATACCAAAAATATCATATGTTGAATTTTAAAACAATTCCTGTTTGTACTTTACTAAAAATATGAATGTAATTATCTTATCATTTTCTGAACAACGGAATTTTTGAACAATTTTATAGAGAAAAAAATAAGTCTATTTGACATTTAAAACATATATGGTATTACATACCCCCATGATTATCATTACGTTAAAGCTTCCATTTCATGTTTAAGAGGATTTTTTTAATGATAATGTTTCTAAAATAGATAACCAATGAAAGGTAATTTCAATAATTTATATGTCTTAGAAAAACATTCAATTCCAAATAAAATTAATATTTTAATCAAGAATATTTTATATGAAATTTTATTATACATAAATTCAATAAAAATATAAAACCTTTATGTTAGTTATGATACATTATGAAAATGTTGTATTTATATCATCATTATTCTTTATTATGATGGTTTATTATATGTTTGATTGATGATGTGCAACTTTGAAGTAATCTGCCATAATACTCTGTATGGTTAATGGTTATTTTTATTGATTGGGGAAAATATTCAAATTTTATACACTATTATTTCAATATATTTTTAATGTTTATCAAACTCATATTAATAATGAAAAGGATATAGAATGTGACGTGTGAGGCCCAATTAATTATAACCACTCAATGCATAGAAATCATTTCTGAGTCAAATCAGTTGGAAAACGAATATAGGTTTATACAGATATATTTGAAATGTCATGATGATATATATTGATAGTCACTATCATAGAGATAGATCTAGATAGTTTAGAATTCAGTAATTATGCATTCCACCATTATTATTCAATTTATTAATATTTTTAATTACTATTCGGTTAGTTAGGATATCCATTTTTATATTTTGATGATCATGAAATTTTTTATTTTGAATTAGTTGATCATAATTTATTTGATCAATTTTATTCTAATGATTTTGATTATATGTGATATATTTAGATATATACCCTTACATATTGATTATTCTTACTGAATCATGATAGCATCAACTATACATAACCATTGTTTATCAATTCATCTCAACCAAATTTTGTTTCCTGTCACAAGGAACCCATAATGTGTATTCTATTTTATATTCAAGGATATCCTATAAGGGAAATCATTACTATAAAAAAACAAAAAAGTTATAATTTGTGTTTTCAAATTTAATGTATGAATGAAGATTGTATCTATTTACTAAGACTAATAAACTACTCGATCCAATGAGATGTGATTCCTCATATCAATTCCAATGTAATAATATTTACACTGTCTCTGAGCTACTATAGAAAATTTCATTAAATTATTCTATTTTACTCTCGTGTAATATAGAAAATTAGATCTTAGTCAATCCACAATGCTTTTAATGTATAAATCAAATTTAATGAGTATTATATCCTATAATTTATTAATTTATTTCTCATGATGTGAGATTACAAGGCTATTTAATATGCTAGGTAAAAATTTATTTTTTTATATGTTTATGGTGTTATTTTTATGAATATAATAAATAAATGAGATAAATAAATATATTGTGATTAACATTCTATATAATTATTAGGATTGTGATAAGTAAAATTTTAATTAATTAATTTATTCTTATTTCCATAATAAAATATAATTAGTATCTTATTTACCAAAGACATAGCTGTGAAAACATATTCTAATTAAATTAAATGGGGTTAATTAAATTACAATATTCCTTACATTTATTTTTATGCAGAATATATTAAAAAATATAAGGACAACCTATAATCATTTTTCCTCAAATACATATGGTTGAAATTTTAATTAACTTACCCTTGGTATAGATTTTAATATTGAAGAAAAATATAAATTCATAAAATATTGAATCATATATGTGTATAACATGAACCCAATATGTCACGGGTACTGTTTGTTATGAGTTGTTGGTGTTTTTAAGAACACATTGATTTGATGTTATAATTATATTGTTGGAGACCTTGTTTATGTTAGAAACATGATCATTATTTGTTGTAGTGTGCCTGATTAGATCTAAGGGCTATATAGAACTGATATAGAGAGGACAGATTATTATTTAAAATAGTTGGTGTTTGGAACACTGGTTATCATGTGACATTGGAGTGTGGGTGAATTCTATATCAGGTGTTATTACCATTTTATGATAGAGATTATGGGATATTTGGAAAATCCTATTTAAATTCATTATGCATGATTTTATATTAAGGAGTGTGTGCATCATGCACATCAATGGTGACCCCTAAGTGGGATTATCTTATGTTGAGTGAATTTAGGTGGAAATGGAAAGGTTATATGTTTAGTAATATAATATTGAAAAAAACTAATTTCATCAAGGAATGATATTTATTTGTGTTGGATGATTTTTTACTATGAATAATAAATTATATGCTCGTTGAATATTTTTTATTCCTATTTCTAATTTGGTTAGGTAAATTCATATATCTAATTATAAGGACCCAACCATAGAAATTACATAATCTTGTGAATTTAAACTAGAATTAACCATCTAAAATTCATAAATTTCATTTAGGTTTATATTTTTAGTGATTTACATGAATACATAAACATAAAAAACCAATATATTAAAATTTTCACATTTCTAATCAGTATCAATTTTTCATAATATTAATAATTTAATGTAGACTATTATTTTTTATGAAAATTACTCAAGAAATTGAACATGAAATATTCCTCTCTAGTAGACAACCTTAAGACTAATAGAAAAAAGTTAAAAATGTTGGATTAGAAAAAAATTCACAGAAATGGATAAAAAGGAATACAAGATATCATTAGTTCATTAATAATTATAAAGATTTTCATTTTTAACAAAATAATTACTCTTCTATAAATAATCATTTTATTTCCAAATAATTAAATTCCAATATCAGAATATTTTGTTTAAACAATACAAAAGAAATCTTAAATGAAAAATATGACTCATAATGTCGTCTTTTAAATAATAATATACTCATAAGATATTATATAACAATAATATACTTTTAAAATATAAAAAATAGAATATATTCTAAAACAACAAAAATATATTTATCTTACCTTAAATAAACATAAAATTTATATTAAAAGAAATAATAATATTAGATAAAAACTATAGTTTTCACAGGACATCTTTTATATATCAGTCCTACAATCACTCTTAGTAATTGAATGACCATATAGTCAATTTCCATACCTAATGCTTCTAAAGGGTTTAATTCACCCACCCATCATAGATTTATCATAGAATCACATTTCATTGGTAAATAATATCACCACCCATTATTTGATTATGATTGTATAACCCATAATCATAACAATTCCCGATATCCATAAATTATGAATATTTGTATCACTATAGTAAATAAATTGTGTTGGGGAATATAACCCTTCTCTTTTGATATGAAATATCAGTAAACTTATAAAATTAAATTGGAAAAAATTATATTCGGAATGATCTGTTAAAAAATGTAATGTAAGATTGAAATAAAATAATATTTAGGGCGATGGGAAAAGGTGTTCGTTCTATGTAAATTAAAAAAATATAATTTCTTTCATACTATTGTCAGAAACATCACAAAGTACATAGTATAGAAGACTAAAAATTACATTTAAAATGATATAAAATATTGGAATAATTAGAAAAAATGTATTTTGAAAACATTTTAAATATTAAATACATATCTTTAAAACATTTTTTAATATAGATATAGATGAAAAAAACAATTTTATGGGAATCAATAAAAGAATATTTTTTAAAAAATATCTCTTTCCTTGATTTTGACAAGTTACATGATTTCTTTTTATTTCTAATTATTTTTTTAAAATTTTTAATTTCTTTGAAATATTTTTATTTTTCATTATTAATTTAATTTTTTATACTATATTATAAAAAATCATATAATTAATTAAGATAAAATCATATTTTTTATGATATTTAGACCATATAACTAAAATGTCATTAGTAGGTTTATTATGGTCAATGTGGGAATTTCTCCAACATCTCCAAAACCATGATTATGAAAAAAATTAATTTATTTAGTAAATTATAATTTAAATAAAATAAATATGATTATGATAAATTCACTACGTTACAATCCTAGAGAAGGTAGTCCACACTAACGAATTATAAAAATCTCCATTTTCAATGATAATTTTGTAAAGAATGTTTTATAATTTTATATTTATAGAATTATAATAATATAATAAATATCATGTGAAATTTTTAAATATATATATATATATATCATCCTTATGATGTAATGATGAAAAATAAATCACATCTCTTCTTGGAGGTGGCAATCTACACGTATTCACAAACAACATTATTATTTCCCGGTCTATAGAATGGGTAAAAATTATGTGTCATATTATAATAAAATATTAATTAATATATCATTAATATCATATATATAACTAAAATATATCATACAAACTGGTATTGAGATATGCTGATAGAAATTGAATTATATCAGTTCGTGAGGTAGTAGTACGTCGTACAGAAAAACCATAAATACCCCTACAATTATATTTATGTTGTAGATTTATATAGGTTATGATATAATCATAATAACATCATTATGTTTAGAGGATATTATTGTTATTTTTTTCAATTTTTTATTGGAGATTTGAAATTTGTGTAATAATTAATAAAATAATAGCACGTGATTAAAACTGTACCTATTCATTGGAATGTTTCATTCATTAACACATTTGGACTTCTAAGGACAATGTAACACTTAAAACATGGCTCCTAAAATGAGGTTAGGGACTATAGGAATGTATTTGGGTAGTCTGTGGCCTAAAAAATTATCATTAGGTGTGAATTAATGAAAAGAATATTTTCCCTATCATGGGAGAGGGGAGTGATACTAATGGAATATACTAAAAATTAAATAATATAATGTAATTTTCACTTCAAAAATAATCCATAGATATTTATTTTGAATAAAATATAGGTATGGATCAAAATAAAAGCATATAATAAAAATTAATAATTTTTTGAACATGTTTTTACCTTTATCTCTTAGTTTTTAATGCCCTTTATACTTACTATGATAGTAACGATTTTTAATTATTGAGGTTCAAGATAATTAGAAAAAAATGAAAAAATGACCCATAAATGGTCCCTAGTAGATATTATCAACCATATACATATATCAGGACACAATATAATTTTTTGGGAAATTTATATCTATTAATAAAATATTATTTGTTATTAAACATCATTATTCTATATTTGTAGAACTAATCAATATATTGATATTAATAAAATCATGAAAAAACATAAAACTGGAAAAAATATATTAATACATACAAAATAATTAATTTGAAATTATAAAATTACTTTATCATATATATATTCTCAAATTACAATACGTTTAATAATATTAATATTCCATTTTCATTTTTCCATTATTTGAATAATTACTACGTTAGTGTAGTGAAAGAAATTAAGGTAAATATTTATTCACAAAAAATAAATAATAAATTAGCCTGATTATTATAATTATTTTAGACTTAAAAATAAAAAAATTTACCAAAAAAATACATTGTTAATATATATAGAAAAGTTATTTTTTATTAAAATTGAGTATTTTATATTGAATATTTATTTAGATAAAATATTTTAATGGTTATTATAAAATTAAAATTGGAACAAAATTAAATATAAGTCAATAATAGAATCTTATGGATGATATAAAATTGTAAAATACTAAATGGAAAGTTTTAATGTCATTTTATTATCCTTATCAATTTATTTTTAACATTAATTAGCTGATTTAAATATAACTAAAGTAAAAAAATTGTAGTGATTAATATTCAAATCAAAAAAATAAAAGGGATATATTTAATAAATTTGAACCCACTATAATGAAATATGAAATCCATTTTTCAAAATTATAAAAATAAAAGTATGCCTAATTTAATTTAATATTAAATATTTAAAACAATAATAAATACAGTTTTTCTTAAAAATAAAATATTGATTGTAATATTTTTTTCTATTTTTGAGTGTATGGATAATTCAAAAGAAGAATTTTTTATTTTCTTTTATATAAATAAAATAACAAAATTTGAAAAATCATTCAAAATACAATTTAAATTTATCAATACATGAAATGTGAATATAGAAATGAATTTCTAAATTTATTACAATTCATTAAAAAACAAATATTTTCATAAAATTACAAAAAATCAACCCTATGATAATTATTTAATAATAAATATATAAAAAAATTAATAAAATTGATATTATTTTCTTTTTAAATATTTAATTTTCATAAAAATCCCATTGGGATGAAATAAATATTTTTATTTCTAAGAAAAAAATAATATAATATTTTATAATGAATGTAAAATTATAAAATCATAATAATAAATACATGAAAATAATTAATATCTACATTATATAATATGTTACATCATTCCCCATTTTGGAAATTGTTTCATTGAAATTTATTTCACATATTAAAAAATTGGTGTTATATTTACCAAATAGATTTTTAATACTCCCATGTTGGTTCTCCATCATGATAGGTTTTCCACAAAACCATAACCTACTAAATGGAATTTTTATTAAATATCTACTCCCAACGTTCAAGAATCTGAATATATTGTTCCTCATTAAAATTGATATATTTGAATTAAATTACTTTAGGGATCAACACATTAGATGAATATTGAACATAAATTCCAAACATTAAAAATAGAATAAATTTTTGTAATAAGGAATAACAAAAAGGAAATTCCCCTTAATAGAAAAAATATCCAAATTTCACCACGATATCATATTCTCCATTTAAATGTTTAATTAACATTGAATTTTTACCTAAACTAATGACACATTTTTATGTATATAATTTTAAAAAACATGATCACTTACCTCGATGTAATGATCATTTCCATATTTATCTTTCAATTTTTGTATATTTTGATATTTTATAAACTCTTTCTAAATAACTATAACATTTTAAACCATTTACCCCTGTTATTCACATCAATCAAACTATATTTCACCTACACAATCCCAAAAATCTAATGATTGACATCAAATTTCATATAAATTCCTAAATGGATCGATCCATATACGACAAATGATATCCATATCCTATATCAAATGTTTAACTCTTTATGTGTGAATTAATATATTAATATTATTATGACAAATATATTTTCCAAACATGTATCCATAGAAATGATACCTAAAAATTTTTCAATAAAAAAAATATTTGATAATTCTGGATAATGATATGAATGTTTAACCTATAATATTTCAGAATTCATGTAAAAAAAATAATTATGTGATCATTATACATTAGATTATTTCTATGTTCCTTCAATGAAGAATCTATTTACATAAAAAATACACTATTTATGATGTTAAATTTCTAAAATGGATCATTCACCACATTTTTTATTCTATCTAAAAACAATCATCACATTCTTTTTTCAAGAAGAATTTAAGTCCCTTTTGAGTTAACTATGTATTTTTTCTAGGTAACTGAGAAATGTTTTCAATAATAGAATATTAGTAGATTATTAATCCTTGAAAACTATTAATCTATAAGGCCTTGACCATAAACATTAATTAATCTTGAGAAATTTCAAGAATAAACCTTGAAGATCTTTTTAGGTTTAGAGTTTTAAATAATTAGATCATAAAACATGTATTAAATTCTATATTAAAGAAAAGTGGTTACATAAAAGATAGTATTCATTTTTCACATCAACGGAAACATATTTAAAATAAAACATGGATTTTTTCTCGACACTTCCTTGACACTATCATCATATCATGTACCTTTCCTTTGCCTTGTGAAAAACATTTCAAAAAAACATGGGATGCACATAAAAATCTTAGTAAGGGTTATAAAAATATGGAAAGTTATCATGAGTTCATATATACATAACAATGAAATCATACTTTACCCATAAAACATAGGCACTTTAACATACCTCATCAAATCATGAATAAATCATAGAAATCATAAGACATAAAGGTAACTTGAGGCACTCATAACATTCTTACATAGAGAGTAACCCTCTTGGTTAGGTTTGGAATACCCATCACAATATATTCCATAAATCTCTTCGGAGAAACCTTAACATTTCACTCCTTCGAGTTACCCAATGCATTGGAGAGCTATATTGGGCTCACCCGCCCTTAGTATATCACAGAACCACTCGTCTTCATAATAATGCCCAAGAACCTCAACATAATCGTATCACATAAAACATGCATAAAGGAAACATAACATTTCCACCTTTAAATCACATGATATCAATACAACACATTGATATAAAAACATTTTGAAAATCATTTTCAATACCAAAACAAAATAAAAGTAAAACATGGTATTTATTTTTCTTTTTAAAAAATGGTATGGAAAGTAGAGGAAGCCGAAACTCAAATAATGTTCACGGCGGCAGAGAAGTCATTATCGCCGCATACGTATGACAAAAACAATCGCTTTTGTCATTTAGTAAATGCTTCATATACAAAATATACCTTTTGAATAAACGTAAAATTCAAAGGGGTTTATAAACCGTATAAAAGAAGGTTGTGTATAAACCAAAATATGCCTCAATGAAAGGAGATTGAGACGAAGTCCCATACCTCGGGTCCGACTTGACTCAGTCATTCATTAATCTCCTAAATAATAAACTTTAGTTAATTTATAATTGTTTAAGAACCTTTTTCATGTTCATTATTCCTTTTATATCACTTATTTCCATGTCATGAACACTATGTAATTATTTAAGTTAATAACGGTCGTTTTAACGATCATTTGTACTTGAGTCAAAAATAAACCTTTTATAATTACAAGTTGTTCATGTATCCATTATATCCAGAATGGTATTCATGATGTAGATATAATATATATCATATATATCCAGTACATGCATGCATTTATAATATTATATTACATTTAGAGGTAAGAAATGAAATGTACCATTCACGGAGATGGTAAGCAGTACGTACGCATGAACGCTGCTTCCATTTCTATTTTGTATTTTATGAAATGGAATCATAATGATATAAAGGTATAATATAATTCTAGTGTAATATCATATATAATATCATAACTCCATCCTTTATACATCCCACATATGGTATTAACGAATCAAATCACTTTGAGGGGGCGGTAGTCCACACTTCCTTAAATGAAGATATCACGTTTACCCATAATGGAAACCATAAAGGTATTCCAAAAATGAAAAATACAGAAGCTTAAGGAAATAATAAAAATATTATATAAATATATTTTCATCTTAATGCCCACCTTTTAAGGTGTTAAAAGAATGTTTAACAATCATCGTTTCAGGAGGCAGAAATTCACGATCAACGGAAACAGTATGTTCTTTAACCATTTGATGTAGGTGTGTGTAAGTGTAGCTCGAATCCTTCTTATAACAAAATCCTATTATATGTAAGATACTGGTGTTGTTACAAAAGATATGAATAAAAAGAGTTTAGGGGGTTGGAGAAGCAAAATAAAACAAAAGAACACACGTGAAGACATTACATTAAAATCGGGTAACTCCCTTTGGATTGAGCTCAAATGCTTCCTTGGGAAGACATCTTCCCAAAGCGAGGCTTTAAGGAGTAAGAGAGGGAAGTGAAGAGACAAAATGGGCAGGGGTTGGCCGAGCCAATGGCTTTGGATGTGTGAGTAGGAGGTAGAGGTGGGGGCCTTTTATAAGAGGAGAGGAGGGGCACTCTTGGAATGTAAAGAAATGTTACTTTATTTTAAAATGAGTTTCGAATTAAAAAGGTCTCACATTGATATAATTCGAGTTTAAGGTGATAAGGGTTCGAAATCCACCCATATAATAAGTTTTGGACTTGTGTAGGTCATATATTTTACACTATCTTTTCATTTTATTTAAATCCTTTATTAACGAGGTAATCGCTGCATCATTATGATGTCATAAATAATTTAATTTATTTAATGACTAAAAATTAAAAAAAATTATTATGATGTAGGAAATATTTTTATATTTTTAGTGAATATTTATAGTAAAAATTATGACTTGTATAACCCCATTTAAAAATTGGTTTAGTAAAACAACTCATGCTTGTTAAATTTTAATTTTAACATTAAAGAAAAAGATATTAATGTCATTTTCCTACCAAAGTGGCTCCATGGGGTCCCCAAGTTGACCCATGGATTGAATTGGTCGGCCATGACACATCCAATAAGGGTAGGACATGTGTCTAGGTATTTTCATTTTATTATACTATCATTTTTTCCTTAAATTGCACTAATTACCTCTAATCGCGATTAAAAACTTACAAGTTACTATTCACCAAAAAATTATTTTTATCTCATTGAACCAAATTTTACTTCTTAATGACAACCATGTATGTCGGATTTTTGAAAATCAAATCATAGAAGTGGAAAAGTTTCATTTAAACAAAAAATCACTTTCTTTAACTACAACTTAGTGGTTTCACTATTGATCAAAAATTGATGTTTTTTAGAAAAATACCAAAACTTTACCCTAAGATATATTTGATATTCTGAATTAAGAAATTATGTATATTTTCCAAAATTCAAATCATATAAGTTAAATTAATTAATTTAATAAATAATTTCTGCTGTCATGACAAATAGCGTGTTTTTATGAAATAATAAATTTCAAAAGATTGGCGCCAGTTTAAGTCCAATTTCAAAGTTGAAATTGATTCCAATTACAACCATTGGATTAAATGGTAAAAATATATTCTAATTTCAGGTCAAAAACAATTCAAAATAAAATCTAATCATATAAATAAATTAGATTAAAAAGAGGTTTTGAATTAAAATACAACATTTTTCACTATTCATTAAATAATGAACTTTATCGGAAAAATACCAAAAATTCACACAAAGTAAATTTTGATGTCCCAATCAAAAATAATAAGTTTATTTTGACAAAAATAGCTTATAAAATTTTTAAAAGATAGATTTAAAAATGGTTTCCCATCAAAAGGAAGTAAAACAATCTTTTAAAAATATTAGTGTCTTCCATGTTTAAGATTGGATTTATTCTCATTTTAAGACTCTAAAACACTATCTAATTTACTAATAGACATAGATAAAAATATCTATTATTCATTACTTACATGGGATGTTACATCCTTCCCCCTATAGAAAATTGCGTCCCCGTAATTTATTTACTTATTGAATAAATGGGCGTACTTATCCCTCATTGCATTTTCAGATTCCCATGTTGCCTCTTCCATCATGTGGTTTTTCCACGAAACCTTTACCTGATTAATCACTTTATTCTGTAACACTTTCGCCCTGTGGTCAAGAATCTGGACCGGTTGTTCCTCATAAGATAGGTTCTCTTCCAGCTGAACTACCTCTGGACTAAAAACATGAGATGGATCTGGCATGTACTTTCTCAGCATCGAAACATGAAAAATATTGTGTACCTAAGATAAACTCGGAGGTAAAGCCACCCGGTATGCAACTGATCCAAAAATCTCCATAATTTCATATGGTCCAATGAACCTTGGACTCAGCTTTCCTTTCTTACCAAATATCATCACAATTTTCCATGGTGAGACTTTTAGAAAAACATGGTCACCTACCTCAAAAGATAGATCCTTCCTCATATTTTCCATATAAATTTTCAGCATGCTCTGAGTTATTCTCATGTGTTTCTGTATCAGCTGAACTTTTTCTGCCAACTCTTCTACCAATTCTGGTCCGATCAACTTTCTTTCACCCACTTCATCCTTAAAATATGGAGTTCGACACCGCTTCCCATATAACGCATCAAATGGTTCCATCTGTATACTGGAATGAAAACGATTATTAGATGAAAATTCACCAAAGAAAGTTGTTGGTCCCAACTTCCCTGATAATCCATAGAGCAAGAACATAGCATATCCTCCAATGTCTGAATTGTTCGTTCTGACTGCCCATCTAATTGAGGATGAAAAGCTGTACTAAAGATTAATTCGGTACCGAACGACTTCTAAAGGCCCTTCCAAAAGTTAGAAGTGAACTTGGGATCACGGTCAGATACAATGGAGAGGGGAAATCCATGTAACATGACTATCTCTTTAAGATACAAACAGGAAAGTTGATATAGGGAAAAAGTAACTCATATAGCAAGGAAATGAGCACATTTAGTCATGCGATCAACAATAAACCATAATGCATTATTACCTCAAGGGTTCTTCGGCAATCCCACAACGAAGTCCATGGATATATTCTCTCATTTCCACTCTGGCACTGGTAAAGGCTGAAGCATCCCTTTTGGTAACTGCCGCTCTTCTTTAACCTGTAGACATGTCAAACACATCACAGTAAAATGAGAAATATCTGTTTTCATTCCATCCCACCAGTAATACTCCCATAGATCTCTATACATCTTAGTACTGCCAGGATGAACTGAAAATGGAGATCTATGAGCTTCACATAACAACTCTCCCTTCAACTGTGAATCACAAGGCACACACAATCTCTTCCCAAATCTCAAAATGAAATCATTATCAATGTTGAATTCAGGAAACTTACCTTTCTGAACCAGTTCTACCTTTTTCTACAACTCACTGTTTTTCTTCTGTGCTTGCTTGATTCTGTCTGATAGAGAAGATTTCACTGATACTTGAGACAAAATAGAAGAACATCTTGCACCAAAAACTTCTATGCCAAATTTCATCAAATACTTAACCAAAGGATCACGTTCCAAATGAAACTTTGCTAATGGAGCATTATTTTTTCGACTCAAAGCATCATCCACTTTAATTTCTTTTCCCGGATGGTAATTAATTGTACAATAATAATCCTTGATTAATTATAGCCATCTCCTCTATCTCATGTTCAATTATTTCTGAGTGAATTTATACTTTAAACATTTATGATCGGTATATATTTCACACTTTACTCCATACAAATGATGCCTCCAAAATTTTAAAGCGAGAACAACAGCAGCTAATTTCAAATCATGTGTAGGGTAATTTACCTCATGAGTTTTCAACTGTCGTGAAGCATAAGAAATTACCCGATCATTCTGCATTAGGACACAACCATGTCCTTTCAATGAATTGTCACTATAGATAACAAACTCCCCATTCCTAGAAGGTAGTGCCAAAACTAAAGCATTCACCAATCTTCTTTTCAATTAATGAAAACAATCATCACATTATTTTGTCCAGATATACTTAACACCCTTCTGAGTTAGCTTAGTCATTGGACTAGATAACCGTGAAAAATTTCTAACAACCCTTCAGTAATAGCCTGCCAAACCAAGGAAAATACGAATCTCTGTTACATTTGTGGGTCTCGGTCATTCTTCAACAACCTTTGTTTCTGCAGGATCAGTGGTTATCCCATCTTTAGAAACAATGTGACCAAGGAAACAAATTTTTTGCAACCAAAACTCAAGGTTGCTGAATTTCCAATACAATTTCTTTTATTTTAAGGTTTGCAAAATAACCCTTAAATGTCTTTCATGCTCCTCTTTACTTCTAGAAAACACCAAAATATCATCAATGAAAACCACCACATACTTATCAAAGAACTCATGGAAAATTCTATTCATTAAGTCCATGAATACAACAGGTGAATTGGTTAGACCAAATGGCATTACTACAAATTCATAATGGCCATATCTTGTACGAAACGTTGTCTTCGGAACACATGCTTCCTTTACCTTTAGCTGATGGTAACCCGATCTCAGGTCAATCTTTGAAAAAAACCGAGCTCCCTGGAGATAATCAAAGAAATCATCGATATGAGGCAAAGGATATTTCTTCTTAACAGTGACGTTATTCAAGGCTCTATAATCAATGCAAAGACTCATAGAACCATCTTTATTTTTAACAAATAAAACAAGATCACCCCATAGTGATGTGCTAGGTCTAATGAAACCTTTCTCTAATAAATCTTGCAATTGCTCCTTCAACTCTAAAAGTTCAATTTGAGCCATTCGATAAGGGGGTTTTGAAATTGGCTTAGCATCAGGAACTAAGTCAACAATAAATTCAACTTCCCAATCTGGTATTATTCCAGGAAACTCATCAGGAAAAACATCAGGATACTCATTTACCACTGGCACATCATTAATCTGAACAGTTCCCCTATTTTCAACAATATTTGCAAGGTAACATTCATTTCCATCATTTACAAGTTTATCGGCCTCTTGATAAGTTATCAACAGTAGAGGTTCATTCTTGTACACAAACTGAAAGGCTTTCTGAAAAGAAACTTCTTTAGCTCTACAGTCAATATTAGCATCATAAATAGAGAGCCAATCCATAACCATGATAACATCAAACTCTACTAGAGGTAGAACATTAAGGTTTTCAAGTAGGTTCTTTCCACAGATAATGATAGGAAGATTATTATAAATTTCTTTTGCGTCAAAATTTCCCGCATGTGTTTTTACCACAAGTTAAGGAGTCATTTCTTGAGATGGTATTCCTATTTTACTAGAAAAGTTTTTAGAGATGAAAGAATATGTGGACCCCAAATAAAACAACACACTGGCATAATCTGAAAAAACAACCAAAGAACCTGATATAACTTCATTTGATGGCCTGACATCTGCTGAAGTAGTTGCAAAGGATTTCACCACCCCTTTCTTCTTGTAGTCTAACTGCTTCCCTTCACTCAAGCTCTTTGTTGGACACTTGTTTGCATAGTGACCCATATCATTGAACTTAAAAAGTTTCACTAACTTTAAATCAAATTTGGACTTGCCATTAACTTGATCTTTTTCAGTGTAATCACGAGCCTTATGTCCCATATTACAACATCGGTAGCACTTTACAGAATTCAGAAGACATTCCCCAACATTCCTTTTACCACATTTATCACAAAATAGAAACTTACTTTTCTTACAATCATACTTTTTTGAAGAATTCTTCCCTTTCTCCTGCCACCTCTGTCTCTTCTTCTGCTTGTTGTTATAGAACACTTGATCATCGGAAAAGTCCATTTCCACCTTCTCAGAACATCGAACAAGAATTTCATAACTTTTAAAATTACAAGAAGCTAATGCCCTTTGATATTTTGGTTTTAATCCTGAGTAAAAACGATTGATTTTACTATCAAGGTCTCAGATAAAATTTGGAGCATACCTTGCCAATCGAGTGAACCTCTCTTCATAGGCAGCCACTGAGTCTTCCTCTTGCCTCAATTCCAAGAATTGATTTCCCATCCCAAGTTGAACAGCCATAGGAAAATATTTCTCAAGAAACATACCTTTGAGTTCATCCCAGTCAAGAGCATCAACCTCATCAGCATTCCTGATATTTGTAACCATCGACCACCACTGATCTGCCTCACCCTCCAAATGGTAAATAGCAAGACTAACCTTTTGATTTTCTGAACACCCCATGACATCGAAAATCTTCTCCAATGCTTTAATCCACCCTTCAGCTAACACAGGGTCAGATGATCCTCTGAATGATTGGGGACGTTGCCTCATGAAATGTTTCTCTACTGACATGTTCCTCTGCGGTTGATCTGGCTGATCTCGTGCATGGATACCACCACTATCTATCGCTTTAGTCAACTGCGCCATTACTGCAGAAAATTGTACAGTTCCAATTCGGACCATCTCAGGATGCTGATTTAGAAGGTTATTTCCTTCTGTATGCCTTCCTAGCACTGCTTCCCTGTTTCATCTGCGGAAAACCATTCTGAACAAACATGTCTTAGATGAAGCAACATGGTAATCTTCAAATGCTATATCATTTAAAAAAAATTTGGATAATTATATAATAGAATTCTAACTCCTAAAGTTATCTAAACTGACCTTTGATACCAACTATAAGGCCCCAACCTTATACATTACGTAATATTGAGATATTTCAAGAATACACCTTCAGGATATTTTCAGGTTTAGAGTTTTAGAGAATTATATCATAAAACATTTATTACATTCCACATTTTAGCAAAGTGGTTACATAAAAGATAGTATTCATTTTTTCCATCAACAAAAACATATTTAAAATAAAACATGGATTCTTTCTCGACACTTCTTTGACACTATCATCATATCATGTACCTTTCCATTGTCCAGTGAAAAACATCTCAAAAAACTTGGGATGAGGATAAAAATCTCAATAAGGGTTATAAAAATATGGAATGGAAACATGAGTTCATATATACATAAGAATGAAATCATACTTTACCCATAAAACATAGGAATATTAACATACCTCATCAAATCATGAATAAATCATAGAAATCATAAGACATAAAGGTAACTTGAGGCATTCATAACATTCTTACATAGGGAGTAACCCTCTTGGTTACGTTTGGAATACCCATCACAGCATATTCCCTAAATCTCGTCATATAAACCTTAATGTTTCACTTTTTCATGTTATCTAATGCATTGGAGAGCTATATTGGGCTCACCTGCCCTTAGTTTATCACAGAACCACATGTCTTCATAAAAATGCCCAAGAACCTCAACATAATCGTATCACATTAAACATACATAAAGGAAACATAAAATTTCCACCATTAAATCACAAGATATCAATAAACAAATTGATATAAAAACATTATGAAAACAATTTTCAATACCAAAACAAAAGAAAAGTAAAACATGGTATTTTTAAAGGTATGGCTTGTATAGGAAGCCGAAACTTAAATAATGGTCACGTTGGCAGAGAAGTCGTTGTCGCCGCAAACGTACGACAAAAACATTCCCTTTTGTCGTTTAGTAAACACATCGTATAAAAAATATTTATTTTGAATAAACGTAAAAGTTAAAGGGGTTTATACATCGTATAAAAGACGGTTGTGTATAAAACAAAATATGCATCAATGAAAGGAGATTGAGACGAAGTCCCATACCTCGGGTCTGACTTGACTAGGTCATTCATTAATCTCCTGAATAATAAACTTGAGTTAATTTCTACTTGTTTAAGAACCTTTTTCAAGTTCATTATTCCTTTTATATCACTTATTTCCATGTCATGAACACTATGTAATTATTTTAGTTAATAACGGTCGTTTTAACGATCGTTGGTACTTGAGTAAAAAATAATCCCTTTATAATTACAAGTTGTTCATGTATCCACTATATCCAGAATGGTATTCATGATTTAGATATCATATATATCATATATATCTAGTACGTTCATGTATTTATAATATTATATTACATTTTGAGGTAAAAAATGAAATGCACCGTTCATGGAGACTGTAAGCCGTTCATACGCATGAACGCTGCTTCAATTTCTATTTTGTATTTTATGAAATTGAATCATAATGATATAAAGGTATATTATAATTCCATTTTAATATCATATATAATATCATAACTCCATTCCTTATACGTCCCATATATGGTATTAATGAATCAAATCACTTTGAGGGGGCGGTAGTCCGCACTTCCTTAAATGAAGATATCGCGTTTACCCATAATGGAAACCATAAAGGTATGCCCAAAATGAAAAATAAAAAAGATTAAGGAAAACATAAACATATTAAATAAATATAGTGTCGTCTTAATGGCCACCTTTTAAGGTGTTAAAATAATGTTGAATAATCATCATTTCGGGAAGCAGAAATTCGCCATCCACGGAAACCGTATGTTATTTAACCATTAGATGTTTGTGTGTGTAAGTTTAGATCGAATAATTCTTATAACAACATCATAGTATATGGATGATACTGGTGTTGTTACAAAAGAAATTAATAAAAAGAGTTTAGGGGGTTGGAGAAGAAAAATAAAAGAAAAGAACACAAGTGAAGACATTACCTTAAAATCGGTTAACTCCCTTTGGTTTGAGCTCAAAGGCTTCCTTGGGAAGACTTCTACCCAAAGTGAGGCTTTAAGGAGTAAAAGAGGGAAGTGGAGAGAAAAAATGGGCAGGGGATGGCTGATCCAAAGGCTTTTGAAGTGTGGGTAATGATGTAGAGGTGGGGGCCTTTTATAAGAGGAGAGGAGGGGCACTCTTGGAATGTAAAGAAATGATACTTTATTTTAAAATGAGTTTCGAATTCCAAAGGTCAGACATTGATATAATTCTTGGGTAAGGTGATAAGGGTTATAAATCCACCCATACAATAGGTTTTGGACATGTTTAGGTCATAGATTTTACATTATCATTTCATTTTATTTAAATCCTTTATTATTGAGGTAATCACTACATCAACATGATGTCATAAGTAATTTAATTTATTTAATTTCTATTTATTATAAAAAATAACGATGTAGGAATTCTTTTTAGCTTTTTATTGAATATTTATAGTCAAAATTATAACTTTTATAACCCCATTTAAAAATTGTTTTAGAAAAACACCTCATGTTTGTGTCATTTTAATTTTAACATTAAAGAAAAATATATTAATGTCATTTTCCTACCCAAGTGGCTCCATGGGGTCCCCAAGTTTACCCATGGCTTGTCTTGGTCATCCATGAAAGATCCAATAAGGGTAGGACATGGGTATAGGTGTTTTCATTTTATTATAATATCATTTTTTCCTTAAATTGCACTAATTACCTCTAATCGCGATTAAAAACTTAAAAGTTACTATTCACCAAAAAATTACTTTAATTTCATTGAAACACATTTTACATATTAATGAAAACCATGTATGTAGGATTTTTGAAAATCAAATTAGAGAAGTGGAAAAGTTTCATTTAAACAAAAAATCAGTTTCTTTAACTACCGCTTAGTGGTTTCATTATTCATTAAAAATTGAAGTTTTTCAGAAAAATACCAAAACTTAACCCTAAGCTATATTTGATATTCTGAATTCAAAAATGATTTCTATTTTACCAAATTCAAATAATATAAGTTACATTTATTAATTTAATAATTAATTCCCACTGTCATGACAAATAGCGTGTTTTTATGAAACAATAATTATCGAAAGATTGACACCAATTTAAGTCCAATTTCAAAGTGAAATAGATTCCAATTACCACCATTGGATTAAATGGTAAAAATATATTATAATTTATCTTCAAAACTAATTCAAAAGATAATCTAATCATATAAATAAATTATATTAATAAGATGTTTTGAATTAAAATACAACATTTTTCACTATTCATTAAAAAATGAACTTTATCGGAAAAATACCAAAAATTCACAAAAAGTAAATTTTGATGTCCCAATCATAATAAATAAGTTTATTTTGACAAAAATATCTTATGAAATTGTCAAAACATATATTTAAAAATGTTTTTCCATCAAAAGGCAGTAAAATGATCTTTTAAAAATATTAGTGTATTCGATGCTTATGATTAGATTTATTCTCATTTTAGGCCTCTAAAACACTATCTAATTCACTAATATACATAGATAAAAATATCTATTATTCATTACATAGTTGTGATGTTACATAATCACTATGAAAATTTTAGTTTTTTGACATTCTTAAACAACATTTTGTTCAACAGAGTCAATGGTTATACAATATATAGAAATAATGCGACAATGGATTGATATTATATAAACCAAAATTCACACTTATTAAATTTTAAGTATAACAACTTTATTTAATGTTTATAAAATTATTTTTAGGTGAATTTGGTGATCCTCATTAATTTTTTAATATAATATAATATCACTAAAAAACCACACAACATTCTTATACAGAAATCATGGAAAATAATATTTATTAACTCCATAAATATAGCTGGCAAATTAGATAAAATGGTCATAAATAAAAACTCTTAATTCCCATACCTATTATATAACACATTCTAGGATATATCTACATACTTCCTTTTCATCATATGGTACCCTAACATGAGTTCAATATAAAAAACTTATTATGATCTCTTGGGATGATAAAAAAAATTCATCAATATGAGTCATATTATACTTATTAATAACATTCATTTTATTCAATGCTTTATAATCACTAGAATGTATCATTTATCAATATTTTTTGTAACAAATAATATAAGATCACCCCATGGTGATGTTCATGGATGAATGAGACCTGTATCAAGGAAATCTTGCCGTTTATTTTTTAATTCCTATATATGTACTTGATTAATTTGATATTGTGTCTTTTAAAAATGGTTAACATCAAGTACTAAGTCAATAGTTAATTCAATATCCTGATATGGAGTTACAACAAGAAATTCACCTTGAAAAACATCCATATATTAAAGAAAAATTGGGACATCCCTAATCTGAATAGTTTATTTCATTTTAAATACATGTGATATTTGACATTTACTATTATTTATAATATCCAAAACCAAACTGGGTATTGGATTAATTTGAATTACCTAGTATCATAATTTTCACCAATTAAGTGGGTAGCCCAATATCAATCATAGTAGTAGAAAATATATTTTTCAATCAAATTTTTCCTTTTATTTAAACAATTTTTTAATGTGTTAATATATCTTGGAACCAATTAACTTAATATATCTATTCCTTTCATTTCAATAATATATTATTAATTTTTCATTATCTGTGTTATCATTTTTCATGTAGTTTTGAGATATATTTCCAAATCATCCACATAAAAAGGATATCCTAGTTTTCATAAGAAATTCCACTTGGTGATGTTTACCTCATTTAACACAATATATGTACTTGATTTTTTTCTCCATACATCTTTGTTTCAATCTTGAGTAAAATAGATTAATATTACCATAATGACACTAGATAAAAATTGGTACAAACAATTCTAAAAAGGTGATGTCTTATTCATACCCAACACATACTATTTATACTTCTATAAAAGTTACATTTTATGGTTTTTGCATCATAATTTTTTTAAAAAATAAAAATATATATCACTTAAAATTATCTTTATGTCATCTCATTCCATGTTATTAATCACTTAACATTATATAGAATTATTTTACATTGTCAATTTTTTTTTGAATTCTCCATTTAAAGGAATAAAAAATAATTACCTTTTGTTTCTATAATCTCCCAGTACATCAAATATATTCTATAATACATTCATATATCGTTCAAATATTAATAGATTAGAAGATCAATTAAATATCAAATGGTGTTGTCATATATATTGATATATAGTTCTAATTTTATTATATAGTTTATATGGATTCACTCTCAAATGGATACCACCACTATTAAGGAACTTTTTTTAGATGATAAATTATTATAAAAAACTCAACTGTTCTAATTTCGACCATTCTAGGATGGTGATTAGAAATGATATCATTTTCTTGATTAATTCCTACTTCAACATCCATACCCCCCTATGGAAAAAAATTCTAAAAAAACATAGTTTTTACTAATAAATAGAGTAATCATAAAATTACATATCTTTTATAAAAAACTATATTATAAAATAATTTATGGGTTTTCAATTTATACTATTAGGACCTCTAATGTTATGTAAAACCTTCCTGATACCAAATATTAGTAGTAATCCATAATAAGTATTTATGATTTAGACTTTAAACTAAAAATATCTTTACAAAATTCCCAAAATATAATTTTGGTTTATGGGTTTTAATATTAAGTTTATAAATATTTCTTAATAAAACCATATATTACATGGTGGTCACTTTTATTTAATAAACATTTTCTTATTATATAAATCATGAAAATTAAAACATGATTTAATTAAAGTAATATATTAATTAATTTTATTATGAAATATTAATTTCATATACAATTCCATAATCTTTATGAAATAAATTATAAAATGTGGTATGAGAATGAAATTCTCATTAAGGGACATAAATGGATAAAAGAGACCATTAGTGGATAAATACATATAACATTATTCATTTAAAAAAAGTATTAGGTTCAAAATAATTATTTCAGTAGCCCTAAAATATCCTTATATGTCATCATATTTTAATAAAACATTTCATAATAAATCATAAAGGTCAATAATGCTCATAATCGTTTCTTTTAAATCATAAAATATTCAAAAGAACATTTAAAAAAAATATTCAACCATAAAAAGTATCATTTAAATTTCTATAAATGTAATCTAATTACAATAATTTATAATTTAAAACATTACCATAATGAAAATAAAATTCATAGTTAAATTTTTTTTAATTCTTGGTGACATATTTCCATATTACTATTATTATCACCCATAAAAATGGAATAGCCATACGGTTGATGTCTATAACTAAAATGTTGGAGATACTTCACAGACCCAATATTCCTTGGCTTATAATGGAAACATAAATAGTTTTTTTATTAACATACACACCGATCCATGGATCATGAAAAATCCACCTAGCATTATAAAATTTCACAATAACTATTAAATATGAAATCCAATATCATCAAACTCATAAATTATTTTTGAGGAAAATTATATTTCAATTTTAAAACTACTAATTATAAATGGAATGAAAAATTAACAAGGAAAACATTAAAATTGAAAATATCCTCTGAAACATGTATTTTATTTTTTAGATAAAAAATTATTCTTGATGGTGGGAAAATATTTTTAGTCTATATATGTTCATAAAACAATCCTTACATCATTTTTTCAGAAAAGTCACAACGTACCTCATTTTGAAAATGATAAAAAGATTCCATTAAAACAGTTTTGGAGAACATAAAAAATTGTAAATATAAAATTAAAAATAATAGGATAATATAAAAATAATTCTTTATATTTTTTAGATAATATGGATATGGAAGAATAATAGAGTTTCAAGGGAGATTTAAAATGATTTATTTTAAAATAAATTCCATTTCATTGAGTTTGACATGCCACTCATCTTATTTATCATCATAGATAATTATTTTAGTTAATAATTTCATATGAAAAATTTTAATTTCCATTATTTTTATACTATTTTATATAATCATATATAAAATAATGTATTTAAATATGTCTAATTTTGATATTTTTTGATAATCGGCCCATAAGGCAAAATGATTTCAGTAAGATTATTATGGTCAAGGTCATCATTATTGAATCATATCTATAATATTAATAACTTCATAATTATCACTTTTATAAATAAATTATTCCTTATAAACACACTATAAATTATTATTATGAAACAATTGGTATGTTATAATCAAGGAGATGGTATGCCATAGAAACCTATGATTAATATTTCCATTTTCCAATATTCATTATGGAAATAAGGTAACCATTATTTTAAATATATTTTATAATATTACTATATTAAATTTTATATTTAATATATATATATATATTATCAATGTGGAATGGTAATAAAAATCAAATCAAATCACTTCGTGGAGGTGGTAGTCCACATTTACGCTCGAATGAGCATTTCATTTTCAAGCGTATGTAATGAAATGAAAATAACTGTTATATTATATTTAAAGGGTGATAAATATTTCATTAATATTACATATATATATATATATATATTACATAAATATATCATGATAACCAGTCACAATAGATAGTGATTGAAAATTTATTACATCGGTTCTAAATGTTGTAGTCTCTGGTAAACAGAAACATTGAATGCCTTTCAAAATTGATGGATATTAGAGATATATATAGGTAATTATATTAACTTAATAACTTTTCAGTATTTTTAAGATACAAATGTATTTATTTTATCAGTATTGAAAAATATTTAAAGCTGGTTAACAGAGAAATAAAATTAAAAAAATTTATTATAATTATATGTCTTCTGTGGAATGTCTTCTTTGATTCACACATTAAACATTTTAAAAATTATATTATAAATAATATAATATAAATAAATTAGGGAAATGATTGAAGTAATTTATCGGGTTAGTTATGTTTTGAAAAAATATTTCTTTAATATTTAATAAATGATAAGAAATGTATATTTATTAAAAGACAGGGGAGGGGTAGTCTTTGAATTTAAAAAAATTTTAAATCATTATTAATTTATTTTCAATTCAAAATAGATAATTAAATATTCATATTGAAGATAAGATGTTAATTGTTTAAAATAATCTCATAATATGAAAATAATATTTCTTTTGAATATGTTTTTATTCTTATCATTTGGTCTTAATACCTATTTAAACCATTCTAAACATCCCATGATGAAATGTATTTTTAATAATTAAAGGGAATTATAATTATAAAAAGGTAAAATCGAGCATAAGGGGAAAATATTGAGATTATAAACCATATAATAATCACTTAGATAAATCTTGTATTTCTTTACTTTTATATCATTTAAGAAATTTTTTTATTATAAAAAAACCATTAATGACACGTTCTATAACTATTTACTACATTGATTTTAATTGAATCAACATAATATGTTAAATTTCAAGAACATATTTTAATATATCCAAAATATATAGTTTTCATTGAAAAATTCTTGGATAAGATTATTTATGTTAGATTTCTATTCTTATAATTTTTTATGTAATTGATTTGATTTTTTTCTAAAATTGAATTATAATCATGTTAGCATTGTGTAAACATTCAAGATAATTGATTCTTCTCCATAGATGAAAACTAAATTCCAAAAATGAAGAAAAATAAAATTTTAATCAAATTGTTTTTATATATAAAAATACCATGTGTTAATCTCTATGATAAAAAATTATATTTATTCAGAACCAAAGTGTGTTATTTTTTACATTTCATAAATAAAATATTATAATTTTTATAAACACATTCAAATGAAAAAAATTCATTATAAATTAATATGGAAGAATATTGATTAAATAAAATCATTACATAATGATAAATAATTTTTAGGCTCATTTTATAGTACATATTGTGACCCTATTAGATTTTATGAATTGTTTTTCTCAAATTATTTTAATCATATTTGTATTTTTCATTTCAGGCAACACTAAATATTGTTTTTTATATTAAATCACATTATTTATTTTTAATTATATGTAACACAAAGCTAATATATCGATATAATAAACAGTTAAATTAATATTTTCCACACACAACACAATGTTTGTGTTGTGTTACACACACACACACAATATAATTCTTTCGGTATCTTGCGAAATATGCAAGACCATGTTTTACCAATCTACAATGTACTATTATTATTATTACTAAAAAATTATTATAGCTACCACCTAGACATTGGAATAATATTTATAAGTAATATATTATAAAGATTGAAATATAATTTAAAAATTAATATAAAAGGAATCATTTTATTATCAATTGGTATAAGTGAATGTAAAAAAATTTGAAAATAAACAAATTCTATGTAAAAAAATATTTTCCAATATACGAACAAAATTATATCTCGATATATATAATGAAACATAATATTAATTAATGATATATATTATATATTCAATAAATATTTTTATACTCATCAAAAATATTTTATAGGTATAAGTTAATAATAAATTAACTTTTATGATTAAAAGATGTTTTTTATAAAGTTATTTTTTTAGCCTTTTAATGGATAACCCATTTATATTTCTTTTTTAAAACCATTAAGTGTCCTACTTGAGAAAATAAACATAGTTTTTGAATTATTAATATCAATATTTACATTGTGTTTAGTTATGGTATTTTTAAGAGAACATTGATATTTTGATGAATAATGAGTAATAATGAATTTTAGTTCAAAAAAGAATTTTCGTCAAACTTATCTATATCCTAAAATAGAATTTTTAATTTTTGAAATAATAATTATATCAATATTATATCATTATGAATAATTTATGGAATTGGAATCATAATTAAAATTAAAATTAGACATTAAAAAATAAAAAGTGTTTAATTTTTTAACATTAAATACCAGATTTGTTATACTGTATGCAAGATTATTTTTAAATTAAAAGTAATTATTTATGTCACTGTAATTTAGAAAAAAGGATTAAATATTTATAATAATAATATTTTCTCATTTATAATTTTTTCTAAATTATGTTTCCCAAAATATTAGAGAAATTGATTAAATTTAATTACAATGATCAATGTAAAAATGTGTTTACTTAGTTGATAAACATTAATCATAAGAGACCAAATAACCTATAAACAATTACAAACCCCATTTCTCTAAATTTGTCAACCATATATTTTTTATATAATTTAGATCTTTATTTGAGTAAAATGATATAATGGGGACCTCTCAATATAGTTTACACTTTTATTTTTATAAGAATGCCACTGCTCCTCCACTATAAAAATGCACTCACTATTTAGATTTATTGACACATTTTATGAAAATTTTTAGCTTCCAACCACATAAAAAAGGATAAAAACCGAATTATTCTAAATAAATATTCATCACCTTTGGATTAAATAAAACCAAGGATTCTATTTTCTATAAAACTAAAGGAGTTACCTAAAAGAGAGGTAACATTCTACAATATACATTAATGTTTATTATTATGCTCCATGGCCTAATTTATTATTATTACATGATTATATAATAAAATAATAATCCAAAATATTTTAATATGTTATAATTCCCATGTTTTTACATACACATACAGACACTACCAAGAAATCCTTAATGAAATTGTAATTCCTATACAGAATACTTCTTCCACACGTAATTATGTCATTGGTTTTTTCATTTTCACATGTCAAATGTGGGAGTTATTATGGAATCTATATTTTTTAGGATATTTAGGATATTTATAATTTATTTATTATTTTAAATTTATTATATAACATGTAACTTCTGGATTTCAATTTCTTTAAATATGATAACTTCATTTGTGAATGTTTGGAATACCACCTCTTCAAGGTAATGTGATTCTATTACACATTACATTGAACTAATTAAAGATGGTTTTATTGAATTTATATTATAAAAAAGAAATAATTATTCTATTTTAATGATATTATATATATCTATATATACATAAATATATGTTAATTACTTTCATTCATTCAATTAAAAAATAAAAGAGAAATAATGTTAGTGCCTACGCATGACCTATCATCTACATGAAAAGTGTATTCCATTTCATATATATAAAATTTAGAGACAATTATAAGTCATTTTATAATGAATATTTATTATATTTAAATTAATGTTTACATTCTATATATACAAAAATAATTATATAATTATGAGGATCATGAATAATTAGTCAAAACATATATGACAAAATAAGTTATTACCCAAAGTGTTAAATTAGCTAACACATTGTTATTAAAGGGGTAATTTAGAGTCATAATGATATATTATATGATATTATGTAGAAAAATATGTACCTTTATTTGATTTATAAAAAACATATACTTATTATACCTGCTGTCTGAACATGTACAATGAAATTCAAGACTAAATGTATGAGTTTTCTCATCTAACATTTATTTCTACGAGACTTATACCATATTGAACACTAATTAATTTGAGTAATTTATATACATATACGAAATGTTTTATTTCATTAATATGCTAAAATTAATGGGTATTTACATATCCTTGTGATGATATTTCTTTCATTGGGTTCATGGATCAAAAGAGTCCATATTGATAAAGTAATTTTGTCCCAATTCATTATCTTTAGACACATGCCATGTATTGCACCTATATGAATATATGAGGATTATATAATAAAATATGACATGTTATATCTTGAATAATAATTTTATTATGTAATTTTAAGATTCATTTAATGGTATTGTTTCCATAGTATTATTATTCAATGTTTTTAATGTGTAAATAGTTTATTTCTATAATCACATTATATATCACGATTATTTATGATTATGCTTCCATTGGTGAAATATCCCTATCATAAGTAGAAACAATATATTTCTTATCCTCATGTTTCAAATTATATCTCCATGTATTTGTACCATTTTCAATTCTTTTTTAAATATAATAATTAAGAATGCATTTTTTAAAATTTTGACTACATTTCTCTCTTCATTTAGCAAAGTGTTTAATTCAAAAAAAAAGTTATTTAATAAATTTTTCATAAATTATTTAGAATTATGTGAAAAAAACTATTTTCCAATGCTTTATGTTATTTAATAAAATAGTATTTAAAATTACTTTCTTTGTATTTTTTCAATCAATTCACTTTGCTAATTTTTTTCTAGTGCAAATGGAATTTCGAAAATGTACGGATTTACCTACCATAATTTCAATAAAGTATCTTTTGATTGTTTAGAAGAATATTATTAAATGGAAAGAAAATTTCTATTACTCTATAAATTAATTATTTTAACGTTATTTTTGAAGATTTTTTTTAATTTTTTTATTTCTTAATAGTTATTATATTGGTCTTCAATGTACACTTTATATGTTTTCACTATTATTTTAAAAAGAAAACATTTCCAAAATAGTTATGTTCAAAAAATATTTTTTTTTCAATGAAGAAATGATGTTTTCTTTAATAAAGTATTTAAATGGGTTTTCCTCACTCCCTAATATTTTTTCAAAGGGGATCAAAAGGAAATGATTTTGAATATTTTTTATGTTTTAAAGAATTAATTTTCCAATAGAATTTTTTCCATGTAATCTATCAAAATAATTTTCCATATAAGATTAAAATATTTGATATAGTGTACTATTAATGAGGATTATGAAAAAAAATTTCAATTTTTTGTATTTTTGTGAATTTTTTATGATTATGATGACATGTTTATTTTTGAAAAACATTTATTTTATATGGTTTATACCATGTAAAATGATTATGAAACACCCTTCCCTTATTTGGTTATTATGTGAATAATTCATTATGAGACCTATCACTTTTACATAGGAAATTATATGGTGAAATATTAATAATACCCATTTTATTTCATGGGTTATGATATGATGTTTATGAAAACCATTTATTTTTTAAGATTGAAGATAGGATGGATGTTTTAATATCTTGGGGAACACATATGTGTGATTTAATTTGGTTGGTGGATATATCTATCTATAATGTATTGTGTAATTATTTATATCTCATGTGTTGGACAAGGATATAATCAGGAGTGAAATCAGATTAGTACAATTGGGTTTGAGTGGGGAGTGATATCAGTTAAGTACTATAGGGATAGAATAAGGAGTGAGTTTGGATCCTTAATAAACTTCTAGAATGGAATCTAAAAATAGTTATGTAATACTTAGATATAATGGGAGGTGAAAATATTTCAATATTAGAGGTCTATAATGGGGAGGGAACCAATTTATACAAAATAGTATATTCACTATGTTTTTCTTGGGAGTGATACATGAATACAAAATTTTTTTGGGGAGAGAACCCATTCAACTAATATTTCTTATAATTATTCCTTGAGAAATACAAAAATAAGTTTTTATATTAATGTGTCCTACTCAATAAATTGTATTGTTATTATGTTATGATCTCATGTATTATGTTTGTAATTTATTCATGATTGATGTATTATAAACTACCAATTTATAATATTATGCTTCTATATTTCCAAGGACACTAAGAGATTACAGTCCTCAAGAAATTATTTTTTTAATTAGATTAATATTGATTAAAATTGATTTAATATAAATATTATTTATTCGTGGGATTCTATAGTTGGTATAAAAGAATATCATTATCCATCCTTTAGACTTTAGGATAAGGGAAATTTGTTGACATCCCAAGGAATATTTCAAAAGAAATTTCTTTGGATGTATATTAGGATATGATTAATGATAAGATAAAGTATAAAAATATGTCCTGGAATGATGATAAAATATATGTTGAGTGGATTTATTTATATTAATCACATTATAAAAACAAAATGTGAATTTTTATATTGAATAGATGTACATATAGGTACTAACACCAATAAAACATATTTATATTGAATTGATTGGGAATCAGTGCACATGAACAGGTCGTACTGCCCACATGGTTTGACACTCCCATGGTATATTTTTTAATAATTCAAAAACTCTATACAAACCATCCAAAAGTATTTATTAATATAAAGTCTTTGGATTATCTATGATTAACTTACTGTTCCATTGATTAAAAAGTAAGTGTCATGATTGGGAATCTAATAAGTAATTATTCATGATAATATAGTTTTCCTCTATGATAAGTATTTATCCAACAATGTTTTCATATTTTAGTCAGTGCATTGGACGCAAAATTACCATGTTAATGAGGAATTAAATGGATAATACAATGATTGCTCTGTTCAGATACAAAATATTATTGAATATTTAGTAAAATAATTCAATGTAATGAGCACAAAACCTTATTAAACCCTGAATCATTAAGATTTTCTTAATAACCATTAGAGAGAAAAACATTTTATAAAATAATTTTTAAGGAAAATTCCATATTCATTTAACGGATATAACAATATCCAAGTTTTGGAGAAATGGAACATTATTTCTAAAAATATATTTTCATTATCCATTGTCCAGAATGTGAAAAAATTACGTTGGGAATTTGTTGATTGGAAGGTGAAGAGAAATAGTAGTAGAAAATTATCAAGAATATTAGGTAATGAGATAAAATTAAATCCATGGATTTGGAAGATTCAAGAAAAATAATTTCTTTAAGAACATTCCTCATATCTATTGATCAAAATAGGTTATTAAATCTACTCAGAAATCGTATGGTTAAGATAATAAATTAATGATATAATTATAAGGAATCCTAAAAAATTATTGATAGAATAAGATAATATTTACAAAATTCTCACACTTTGGAAGGAAATATTGTCAAAATTATCTTAGGGGAACTTCTAAATGTATTAATTATAGAATAAATGGTCATCAAGTGGTTTAATTAAAAGTTATTGAGAATAAATATAATTATTCAAAGACTAAACCACTTGCATTTCATTATCTCAAATAAAAGGAGTTTGGGAATTATTATAGACTTTCCTTAAACCCCAAGTACAATAATGATGACTGACATAAGAAATATCTCACGTTGAGTGATTAAGAAAATACTTCTACAAAAACAATTTTTTAAGTAAATAATGATAATTAAGGCACTGTTACCCTCTATTTATATACTTGGAATTTGATGTAATATTTTATCTAAATAACCCTTATTAAAATAATATTTTTCATTATTTAATGACGTTTCATGTGATTATATCCCTCAACATTGATTCTATAATAATGAAAGCACATTTTATATTCTATCAGTAAAAGGATGGACCCATGTTTCCAATGGATTTTTTTGTATAATATACGAGACTATTTAAGGAATAAATGGATAATTTTATTTTGGATGGTTTGTAAGGTTAACCATTTATGTAATTGTTTATTTTAATCATTGGATTAGATTTTAGAGAATAAAGTATTATCTCAACATATGATGATTTTTTCATACTGGATGAGCTCAGCTAATAATTTTTTTAATGAAAAAATAGATATTTCATGGATTATTTTTCTAAATATGGTTATTATGAATCATTAGTTCTTATAGAATAAGAAATTAAATTAGATTTTTAGAATAAAAGTTGAGGTCTAAATTGATCAAGGCACAACAAAGGGGGTTGATTATCCTAAAATCAAATAAATATATCTTCTCATGAAAATTATTCAACCATAGGAAAAATGTCTTGAAATGAAACATCGATTTATTATTATCTTTTTAATGATGTCAATGACATAATTAATGCTTCTTAAATTTATTTTTTTGTAACTGTTAACTTTCTCTAGATCACTCACTTTCTTGTAATCAGTTATCTTTATCAATCATTAAGATTATTTATTCTTTTATTCAATGTTTATTATTTCACATTCCACACATGCTCTCCTATGTGAAAACCAAGTTCTGATTGAATTTGGGTAACTATAATGATTTTAATGTTAATTGTTAAAGTAATTTAGAATATTCATTTTTACAATGTGGATTTATGTGAATGTAACTTTCTTCTATTAAAATTTTGACAACAAATATGAATTTCAATGGTGAAATTCATTTTATGTGGGGTAGAATGTGACACCCAAAGATTTTATGATTTTGTTGAATTAATTTAACCTTCTTTATATTTTTTATTTCACTAATCATTGAATATTTCTTTTTTTACATTAATCTAATAAGTTTGGATTGCATTATATTTAAATTAAATTTATTTTTTCTACAAGAAACACATAAATTAAATTTTGTTACATAAAAAACTATTAGTGTTATAAAAAATGTTGAGTTAATTATATATCTTCTCTAACAGGGAAGGATCAGTTTTACCAAACTACAATATGAAATTAATAATAATATTACAATATTATTATAGTTATCATCATGATTTTGGAATGTATTTTATGATAATTGTTAACCAAATTATAGAAATATAATTTATAAATGTATATAAATTGAACGAGTTGGTTATCAATTAGTAAAAGTGAATGTAATAACAATTTTATTATAATGAAATTACATTTCTATGGATACAATTTTTTATGTATAATCCAAAATTTATCTCAATAAATTAATCAATAAAATTATGATTAATAAAATTTGAATATTATATATTAAATTGAACCTTTATATTGTAAAACAGAATATTTTATTGGTGTAATATAAAAATAAATAAAATTTTATGAATAAAAATATGTATTTTTAAAAAATATAATGTTACAACTTATAACAGAGAAATGATGATAAATTTGATGTTTGAGACAATAATAATTTGTATTTCACAAAATAAACTTCATTGTTTAAATCATAATAAAATTTTTTCTTATTTTATACTTTATGATTTTTTTTACATGTTTATATTTTGATTAATAGTGTATATTACTGAATTTTAGTTCAAAACTCAATTTTAATCAAAATTTATTATATAGTTAAATAATGTCTCTAACTATTTTAATGACACAAATAGATAAATTATATATCATTAATACAAATTTATTTCATTTGAAGGAATTTAACATTAACATTAGATATAAAAAGTTGTTATACTTTTACACAATTTATTTTAAAAATCCTATTAATTATCTCTTTTGTAGGATTAACTTAAATTTAATTTTATTAACTTTTATGATTGAAAACTGAAGAAATGGATTTTGTATTCAGATTCAACATTTTTTTAATAATGTAAAATTAGATTTTGATTACAACTATTTCTGAATGTCTCTACGATCCCTAATCTTTACATAAAACTAAATAATTTTCGTCATTTTGATGCCCAATGTTTATCTTATCATCAAATTATGAAATCCTTCTTACATCGGTTTTATGAAATGAGCTTTTTGTGAATTCTCCTAATCATATACCATCTTTAAAATACATAATAACTTCTCTTGAAGACATTATATTTTCAAGTTTTCACATTGGCCTCTTGAACTCATCAAATTTTAATCTTCATATCTTATCGAAAGATGAATACTACAAATTCTAGATGAAATATTTAGGGTTTTTTGGGGGGTTTTCTATCTGTGTTCTCAAATGAAACCTTTACATTGATACTCATGCTGAGAAACCATTGTTCATATATGGAACAACTTCCCTGGACTACCACTGCACTTATTTAAGAAAAATTCGTTGTTTCCAATCTTCATTCTTATTATAAATCTTTTAAAACTAGATTCAGGGTTTAAGAGCCTCTCAAGACCCTCAGTTTCTAGAGTGTGCATTGAAATTGATCGTTCTCAGGAAATTTTTTCTCAAATATGAATTCAAAATTCTGATTTTCTCTTCTTTTAAAAGGTCATTTATGAAAATATACCCGATTTCAGTGATTCATTACTCATGATTATACATGATTTGAATGGTTGTGATCATAATTCATCTCATTTTATGATCATGAAAGCTACTTGGAAGGAAAAAAGAAAAGAAGATATGGTATTTGATGTTTTTAACACAGTTACAGTTGGCCCCTCTAATGCAAAAGCACCCTCTGAGGGGATTAAGATAGATATGGTGAAGGGGATTATGGTAAATGTACAACCTTGTATTTTTGATTTTTACGTAATATTCAGTTTTTTTGATGTTGTGCTCACTTCCACCAATCCATCCACTGACCCTTCATCTATTCTGGTTGATCATGCGAAGCATTTTGACATGTAGGGTACTCATAGTGTCATTCATGGTGAGTTTTCTAATTCTAGTGAATCTGTATGGGAGGCTAATGATGCATCCAATCAAGTTGAGGATGAATAATTAAAATCTACGTAAAGAAAAAAACCCAACGATAGATTATTATTGTTACATCACTTAAAATCCATGAAAAACATGGAATCATATAGATTTATTTCGCCTTGAAATAATAATTATTAAAAGATATTTTGATGCCTCAAGAAAGGAAAATTATTGACTCTTCCCCACCTCCAATGGTGGTTGATGTAACCATAATGTCTGCTTGTGGATCATAAGCTGAAATCCTAAGAGTAAACCAATTCTCATTATATAGGTGATTAACCAGAAAATGATCTTATATACTATAGTTATGACTATAAACTTGAAGAAAAATTTGATTTCTCCTAAGAACATGGATTCTGGATGGATAAGAACAATGTTTCTTCATTTTTCAAATATATAAATGAAGAAATTTATACTGCTACCAACCTTCAAATCAAGAAAACGAAATTTCAAAAATTTGTGGAGGAAATTAAAGGGTTGAAAATTTCAACATCAAAGTAATCCTTTCAGAATAACCCTCATTTATTTTATGATGCTTCTAATCATTCTTGAGATTTCTGGCTTCCCGGATTCCTTATGGACTCTATCGATTGTTATATTGCTCTTAATGCCTTTAGTTAATGGATTTTTTCTTTTTCTTGGTTTCTATGATTTTTACTTCAACTCCAATAGTCTGAGGCTGTTGTCTCTAATGAGGGAATTACATGTTTTTGATGTCTTTTGACTCTTGGATCAGCTCTCTTCACACATGGTCATCATAAGGATGATCTTTTAATTATGATAATGGGCTGATTCTAGTATATTTTATCCTTATGTTCTTTCGTTGATTTTTATTTCTACACATTTTTCTTTCATGTAGTGTTCTCAACACATTATAAATTCAACCATTCATTCACTTTCATCCTCTTTCTAGTTTTTTTGTGATTTTTGAGGATGAATTAAGGAATTTATTGATATATGTTACATTGATATCTGATACAGCTCACGAAAGATATCACTTTCAATGCGCTGATATGCATTGGTTCAAGTCCTCATCAACTCAGTGCAGTTTTCCCTTATGGAACACCTCGACAGTTCCTACAACAGTTAACTTACCTCTCTAGAATTCAATAATAGAAGTATTGGTCATGTCTTAAGATGCTTTTATTCTGATCCTATAGAAATGATTTTTTTACCCCCCCCCCTTATCCCCTGGTTGGTTTAAGCACATTACACCTCGTGATTTCCTTGCATTATTCTTTTTTTTTAATAAATTTCTTTTTGGAATGAATTTGGTGACCAATTAATTCCATCACTTTTAAAAAATAGTGGTTTATTATTAATAATAAGAGACCGAATTACCAATAAACTTATTAAAAATGCCTTGGATTGAAGTGAGTCGGGCATAAAACATATTGGGTCAAATTTGGACAATTATTTGAGTCACATTATGAATGGGAGACAACTCATTATTTCTTACCTTTTTATATTTAGAAGATTTCCACTTCCCATCAACTATAAACAAGAACCCAATGATACCATTTCATCACATCATTAAAGCCACATTGTCTTGTACTTCCCATTACCAAATAATCACCCAAACCACCTTATTTAATCATTGAATAATTACTTTTTGATGAATGAAATTTAAGGAATCCCATTAGTATGATACAAAAGGTTGTACCTGAAAATGAGATAATATTATTCAACATCCATTTTTGTTTTATTACATTCTAAACCCATTAATTTATTATTATTAAATTATTATATAATAAAAATAGTATAATAAATATATTGATATTTTGTATGTTATGATTTTGACTTACAACAATGGACACTTCCATCAAATGGGAAACAAAATAATTATTTTGGTATGATGAACTACCGCCTCACGTAATGTTGTCATTATTTAATCCATTACCACCCTTAATCAGTGGAAATTATACACAATGTTTTTTGAATGATATATATGGAATTAATGATTTCATTATTCTTCTGGATTTAATATATAAAATATACCAACAAGTTCTCCATTTTTGTAAATATGATAACCTCATTTTTTTGGACTTATGGACCACCACCTCCTCAAAGCGATGTGATTCATTCGTAGAATACATTATATTCATTTGGGAAGGGTTTAGTTAAATTATATTATATATATGAAATATTAATTTTACTATATGGATATTATATATATATTAGTAATTTACATACTCTCTTTTAATATAAAAATAAAACTAAAACAATGTTTATGTCTACGTATTACCAACATTATCCATTAACGATGTATTTTATTTCATATTTCAATAATTTATGGATTATAATAAGTAATTATATACTTAATATATAGAAAATTATATCATATTTTACAATATGTATGTAACTAAATGATACAAAATGTTATTTTATAAAGAATAAAAATTCCAACCAAATATGAAACACAAACCAGATTTTACAAGAAACGTAACACTAACCTGATAATTAATAATAAAATACTAATATAATGTCACAATAAAATCATATATGATATGATATATGACAATATAGTTATTTGGTACATTTATAATAATATTATACATTTTATTCATGTTTTTAATGGGTACGAAGAAAATTATTACAAAAGGTATATGTTTTAACCTCTAAATTTTATTTATATGAGACTTATATTTTATTCACCTGTAATTTATTTGGTGTGGTGTATATACACCAAATTAATATATTATATGATTCATATAATTACATTTATGATTATTTACATATCAATTTTATGATTATTATTTCCTGGGTTTTAATGTTCAAATGATACTAAATAGGTAGTGTAATTTTGTCCCAATTTTTTTCTTTGAGACACATTCCATGTTTGATCTTATATTATTATATAATTTGTATATACTACCTATTGACATGTTATATCATGAATAATATTATATTCATTATATTTTACGATTTATTTAATTTTATTATTTCTATATTATTTTTATTTATTGTTACTAATGGAGTAACGGTTTATTTCTACATTTTCATCATTTATGTAGATTATTTATGATTATAGTTAAATTTATTAGATATTATAATCAATATATCATGAAATATAATAAAATTTATTTTGATCAGTGTTTCTATGATATCTATATGAATCAGTACAACGATTATAATTTTTTATACATAAGATGAATAAAATTGCATTTTATGAAAATATAACTTTATTTCTCTCTTCAGTCAGACAATTTGTTATATTAAAAAAATGTTTTCTAAGAATGTTTCCAATTTGAATTAAAATTATAAGTAAAATAAATATATTTACATAATTTAAATTTTTGATTTTTTTTCAAATTAATAACCTTATCATTTTTCAATCAAGGGACCATTAAGAACAATATTTCACTACAAAATGATTGTTTGGAAGGTACAAATTTACCCATATCATTTCTCTAAAGCCTCCATTGAACATTAAAATTTATAATTTTAAAAGATAATATTTTTACATATATTCACTAAATAATTTACATTCATGGGTATTTTAATGATAATGTTTTCAAAAATATCTTATAGTTTAGTAATTGTTTAAAATGGATTTCAGTGATTGCTCTATATATTTTAATATTTGTTTTTTGATAAATGTGATTTCAAAATGTACATGTTTTAGAAATATTTTTTCAAAGAGGAAAGCATATATTCCTATAGAAATTTTTTAAATTATTTTTCATGGTTACTATATATATTTTCAATATTGTTTCAATGAAATATATTTTTAAAATATTATCTATTTAAATAAATATTGTTTAAAGGAAAAGTTGTGTTTTAAGTGATATTTCAAAATACATATCCTTATATAAGGATATAATTTGGTATAGTTTATACTTTACATGGGTAATGAACCAAGGAAACTATTATTATTCTTTCTATAAATGGATTATGATTATGATGACATGTTTTTTATGAAATATGTTTCATTTCCACATGTTATACATTGATAAATAACCTATGAAAGAAACTTATTTTAACATGATATTCATTTATGAAATGATAATGAAACCTATATATCTTCTATAGGTAATGATTTGATGATATCACAATGAGACACATTTTCTTTCATGTGTTATTATATGATTCGTATGAAACCCATTTCATTTTTATGGGTTACGATATGATGAGTATTTTCTTATCTTGTGGGAAAAGCATATATGATTACATTTTATAAAGGGCATGACATATATATTCTTCAAATTTATTTTCTAATGATTTATATCACATGATTGTGAGAGGGCTATAATGAGAAGTGAAATTGGTCCAGCATGTCAAGGATGGAATGCGAAGTGACTTCACTTATTAATATAATGTTTTGAACGAGGATAAACTCAATTAGTAATACATGAATGTAACTGGAAGTGAACCCATTGTAGTAATACTGGGCGGGAGCGGGAGTTGAATCGGGTTGGGTAATATGGAGAAACAATAAGGATTGAACCTAGTTCAGAAATGGTATTTTTCTACAAAAAGGATTTTGGGAGTGAAGCTTGACTACTAAGATGATTTGGGGAGTTAACCCAGACCACTGATTTACCCTTTTCATTAATCCCTTAAAACAATGTAAATCATTTTATTTTATTATTTTCCTTCAACAATCCCATGTATTATGCATATGTTGTCATCAAATGGATTATGCGCCAAATTTCCTTAGGATTATTGTCTTATGAACAACTAATATTCATATCATCACTCTTGATTATAATCTATGATATGTAGGGTATGATATTATAATGTTGTGGTCATGTAGTCATATCCATATGAACATGATATGCTTACATATCACTCTTGCTCTCCCTTACGAATCATATGAGCTCCCCCATTTCTTTTTCTTCCTTTCCCTATGATATGAATAATTATTTTATATAGGATTAATTAAGGGGAAGATTGTTAATGGGGTTGTTAAATATCAGTTACAAAGATAGAAGATAATGTATCCATGTTTTCGAAGACACTAAAAAATTATGGTCCTGGGGAAAATGTTTTTCTAATGTGCTATTATTCATCTTAAATGATGTAATATAACAATATGTCATGAAGATGACTCTATAAATATTATTTTTAACCATAATTTACCAAATTTACTATTATTTAAGGTAAAAACAATTATAAATATTTGGAATAATTTTTATTACAAATTGAAATATTTAATTAATTTGGTCATAATTATTGAAAATAATTATTCCATTTATCAAAATTTAAGGAAAAAAGTTGAATAATTTATATTAAAATTAACTCACCCAAAAGTGTCGAGAAACCATATTTCAAAAAAAACATATTTTGGTATATAATAATTTTATACTAAATTCATGTTAAATTATATTACTAAAAAACTATTTCTAATTTTATTAATCGAATAAAATTAACAAAATATTAAATGTAATCTAAAATAGAAATTTAATTTTTAAATATATGTAAATAAATTATAGTAATAAAAAAATTTATTTTGTATTATTCATTTAATAACCAATATTTATATACAATTCAAAAATTTCACCTTAATACAAATTTTAAATAATTAAGAAA
This sequence comes from Viscum album, assembly GCA_963277665.1. Lineage (NCBI taxonomy): Eukaryota > Viridiplantae > Streptophyta > Magnoliopsida > Santalales > Viscaceae > Viscum > Viscum album. The sequence continues at coordinate 1,346,588,259 of OY728153.1, read as the reverse complement.
TAATTAAATGAAATTTTTCAAATAAAAATTAAATAATTCAAATATATGTTTTTTACATTAAAATCCAATTTTTATAGAGATAAATATTGTTTTCCTTTTATTTAAAAACTTATCTAATATTTCTATAATGAATTAAACTATATAAAATGTATCAAATCATTTAATGAGTAATTTTTATATAATAATTTTATTGGTATTATACCATCCTAGTGTAAGAACACATATAATTATAGAGTATGTTTTTTAAATATTTATTTATATTTATGGATTATATAGTAATTTAAAGAGACACAATATTCAATATCAAGTATGATAAATCTTGTTTCAACAATAGAAACAATATTTTTCTAAAAAACATTCTATCAAACATTAATGGAACATTGGGTTTTAGATTAAATTTTATCACATATATAAATTGTATTTGAAAAAATAATCTTCTTCCTTGAAAGTGGAATATCAAAATTAAATTTAGTTGAGTTTGTGATATTTTCTGATAATATTCATGGTTCATGAATACTGAAAAATATTGAATTTTAATTAAAAACTCTTTTGAGTAATTATAATCGATTTCTCATTGAAATTCGATAATAAAACCTTTTGAAGTTTTTAATGTTTTCACATAAATAACATATTTTTTGGTTCTATCAACGAGATTGATATTTGGTTAATTTCATAAATTTTAATTTTTGGAATTTTAAAAAAAATTATTTTTAATCGTAAGGGATATATTTATTAGATATGCTCCTTTTATTTTTGGATATTATGAATATTAACTTTAGTTTTTTATTAAAGAATTTAAAGTAAAATCAAGTAATTAATGGTTAAAAATATTACAAATATTTTAAAATTACAATAAAACATGTCATAGTTTCAACGGATGAGTGTTTTTAAACTAATATAATCATTTGGCCGATTATATAATATTTTAAATTCAATTAGAGGATGATATAGAATTTATAACAATATATTGACAAGAAAATGTAATTTTGTAGGACTTTTGTTTTTAACAAGTAAAATATTTTTAATATGGGAATACATGGTGGATATATTTGAATTTAAATATTATTTTTAATGATAAATAATTATATTTGTAATGAAAATTTATTTTTAATTTTTAAGAAATAAATAATTAAAATATATTTTTTATACAATTATGAAGTAAAAATTGTTTAGTTAAAGGAAATATCAGATAAATAATATTAATAATACTGAGATATATATAATTTCATGTGATTAAATTCATATAATAATTTATTAATTTATTTAGAATTTTTAGTGAAATTTTATAAGTATAGGTTCAAATTTATATTATTGTTATCATATTTTAAAAAATTCAAGTAATGAATACTGTCAAATTTGAAATTATTGATATTGTAAAATGAACAAACTTTTATGAAATTATATAAAATTACTAAAAATATAATAATAATTAAAATAATTCTGATATGTTATAATATGTCACAAATGTCAAATTTTTTGTATTTTTATTGTAATTATATTTACAATCAATGTTTTTATTACTTGATATCATGGTAAGAGTAAAAAAGGTTTAAAACAAAATTATATTGATTAAAAAATAACAATAACATGTATATTTTTTATTAGATTAATGTATTTAGACCCACAATCATAATATCTTTGAAATAAGTCACTTTGGACCCATTTTTAAATAAAAATTAATTTATCTTAATTTAAAATTTTGGAGACATCTGAGTGTTCCATTCCCCTCACCTATAAAAGGGAACCCAATATTCTTTATTATTCACACCTCAATACCAATATATTTTGGAAAATATCTACCCAAATACCTTAATATAATCCCTATCCATTTTCTAGAGATCTTATATTATGTAGAACACTCACCTAAGAGGAGTTAATATGTTGATCAAAGAAGATCTTCCGAATAATATGTATTGTTTTTAATTTAGTGTTTCTATTTAATTTATTATTCCACTTCATTAAAATATTCTTCCACCATGATTTATAATTAAATAAGGTATCCTAAATATAATAATTTTTTTTATTATAATATTATCTCCAAAATTCATCTCCTTTTCCATCAAATGGGAAAAATAATTAAAATTACGTGTGTATCGTGAGCTACCACCTCGTGAATCGATATAATTAATTTCCCATCATCATATCAAATAGATTATTATAATTATGGAATTAATGTTTATATATATTATTTAGAAAATATGTATAATTATGAATTATTAATATATTATTTAAATTCAAATCCATTCATGCACATTAAAAGGATAACATCATTTGTTCATACGCGTAAACTATCAACTCCATGATAAGACGTGATCCATTTTTCATCACCACATCACATGGATGATATATATAATTAAATGTTAATTATTAATTTTATATTTATTATATTATAAAATTATTTAATGATAATAAAATAATTACCCTCTTTTTATAATGATCATTTAAAAATGGAAGTGTTAATTATGCACATGTATGACGTACCCTATTCGAGATTATAATGTAGTTCATTGTTCATAACCATAAATAAATGTTTTTATTTTAATGTGTAATTTATCTATAAATCTAATTAATATGTAATGATTATAAATATTGAAATTATGGACGTATGTTCACGTTAAATATTTATATCATACAAAATTCATTTTTATATCATGTATTGAATATCGACAAAATGTTTGATATGAACTTAAATAATTAAGTGATTTTTTATTAGGATAATAAGTAATTTAAAATGATTTTTAAAATTTGAAATGTTATTATGAATTTAATTTACTATCCTAGGTTTATCATTCAAGATTTTAATGATTATTTGTGGTGAGTCAGACTCTCAATAATGGATTTAATTTTAAAAAATGCCTATTTTAATGATCCTTTTAAAAAAGTCAAAGGTATTGTATTTTTATCATACACATCATGAGAGGTTTATCCCAATTTCATAATGATTTATTAATTTAAATAATTATTTATAATTCTTCCTATTAATTTTAAAATAATTGTTTATATAATTATGTTTGATGATTCTATAACTTAAATGTACTCTTTACAAGAGAATGGTATTTTTATATCTGGAAGTCTTTTAGTCATTGGTTTAAAATAGTTTTCACTGATTTCAATCATGATAAACTGCTGGGAAATTTTTTTATGATTTTCTGTCAATATTGATAAATATATGATTGGTTGATCCCCATTATAGGTCAAGAAATGATGTGTTAGGCCCCATTATAGCTCCAGATATAATGAGTTGAGCACAATTATAGTTCTCTAATGCATTGGGTACTCAGAGGATGGTAGTATAACAAAGGGATATTAAAGTTAAAAGAGAGAATATAATTGTAATATGATAATTATACCACATGGAAACATCATTATTAATTTATTAATTCTAATGAGTTATTAAGGAATGCATTTTAATAGTATTCTTGTTTTCACTAGATTAATGATTTCATTATTTATGTACCTTACTGAGGTTTTTGTTCACATCCAATTTTTTTAATTTTTTTAGTTAATAGGTAAGGGTAATATAAATTTATATTCCATGTAGTTAGTTATGAATAATTTAAAAGAAAAACAATTATGTTATATTTTTATATTTTTACATTTTAATGGAAATAAATACTCATTTAGTAGTATCCACTTTTTATAAAAATGAGATCTTATTATAGAATGATGTCCAAATTATATAAAAAAATAAATTAAAATATCCCAAATGATATGAAATTAAATTATTCAATAAATTCATGGTCCATATAGTTTGTATCTGAGGATAGTATAGATAATTTTATAGGTAATCGTAAAATTATTAATATCATTATAAAAGACTTTATTATTGAAATGATTAAATTTTATAGAATTTTATGATTACCAAGATTCTTTATTTAGGATATTTTTTTGGAATGGGTTTTTATATATGTTGTGTGGAATTTGTGGTGATAAGGAATCAAGAGGAAATCTTCCTTCAAAATTAGTATCCCACGACTGCCAAAATTTGAAATGAATAGTTTTTTTGTTGTGAATTACTTATTGAAATAAATTATAAATTATATTGGAAACCATAAAAAAGATCGTCCATATCCACTAAAGAGAAATATGTTAGTAGTGGAACATTTTATGGGGCAATATATCCCATATTTCAATGTATCCTCGGATCTAGTGGTAGCTAAAAGATGGATCAATGCTCTAGAAAGTATATTTGAATTCATGGTATGTTCAATACACCAACAATAACCCTATCCATTTATCATTTGGAAGGTTATGATCATCAATTGTGGTCTGTCATTAATTAAATAAGATAAAATGATTATCTTGATACTCTATACTGGGAGAATTTAATTAAAGGTTTTCTAGATATATATTTTTATTAATCTCTTCGAAAAAATAGAGAATCAATTATTGGAAATAACGTATAATGATGACGGTCTTATGGCAATGTATGATGCCAATTTTACAAGGCTATCCTTGTATTTACCTAATATTTTTTGACATTGACTTTGAAATTAATAAATTTTAATCTAGTATCCAAGCATTTTTATGAAATTAAATTCTACATAGAAATTTTAAATCTATTAGAAATATGTTCATTTTTTCTAAAAAAACATGCTATAGAGTTTACAAGAATTTATGTGACTCATAATGATAAGAATAATAAGTGTCCAAGTTCACATGAACTGGGGAATAATTCGTCAGTGATATCTAATGGTATGAAAATCATGTTCCCTTATTGTGAAAAGTATAGTGAAATGCATCCTATTGAATGTATTGTAAATAATGGGAAGTGATACAGATGTGTAATATTATGACATAGGCCTTGTACGAAAAGAAAATTATAAAATAAAAATTAGAAGATGAATGTTGGAAGCTTTAAATTTATGTAATTTTGTTTTTTGTGAATGTGTGTTCAATTTTAGGGGGTAAATCAATAAGAATGAAAAGAGATGGATGTGAAAAAATCCATTGGAACGAATTCCTAAAAGGATGACCCACCAAATGAAGTGGTATTATGTACATTTAATAATTTTATCAGTTTTTATAATGTGTTGTTTGACTCGAGGTCCACAAATTCCTTCATCTCTGATAAATTTTATAGAAATTAATAAATTTTAACTCAATAAATGAATCCATATCTTTTTGTTAATACAAAATGGTGAAATATTCAATTAAAAAGAAATTATAAGAATATCCCAATCTTTTTATATGTATATAAATTACATGTAAACCTTATTTATAAGTTACTATGGTTTTATGTTATTCCAGGGAATAGAATTTCATTCTGTTTACCATGCTCAAATAGACTATAGAAGATTCTTTTAAGAAAGTGTTTTATTTTGTGTAAAATAATGAAACCATTCTATTGATAAAATATTATAAATACAAAAAACTATTAAAATATGAAAAGGAATTATATCTTTCACACATTTTTAAAAAGAAAAGAACTTTTCATATCAATGATAATATAGTGGAAAATGTGTTTCTTGTTTTTTTGTTGATGATTTTCATGGTATTATAACTATTTGGAAATGTTTATTTAGTATTGACTTTGTTCTAGATTCTATTTGATTTTTAAAAACCCCTTATCAAATAGATTTAATATAACTTTTAGATTAGGAAATCCAATTTCACGAGTTATTAAAAAAGGATTAATATGAACTAGAACACCATCATGTGGAAATAATGTCCGGTTTTTTACAATGAATGGTGGTTAAGTGAGTCTTTATATAGATTATAGGGCATTAAATAAAATCACTTTTACAAAATAATTATCTATATCTTCATGTTAATGATTTGATATATCATCTCTAGGGAGCACAATATTTCCTAAAAGATGACATAATATTAGGGTATCATTAGTTGATAGTAATTGTAGTAGGCATTTATAAGACGATATTTTAATCTATACATGGGAATTAAAATTTTATAGTTATGTGGTTTTGTTAAAAAAATTGACCTATTATATTCCTGGATCTTTTGAAATGAATATTTCATGAGTTATTGCATATGTTTTTGGTTGCGAAAATTGTTTTTTTCTTGGTAAATTCTAAAAAAATGAGGATCAGAAAATACATCAAAGATTTATATTGAAAACCATTAAAGAAAACAAACCCTATGGGAAATTCATAATGTCTTAATTTTTTTGAAAAAAATTTCTTTCCATCACCATGTTGTTTCTAAAGATGAAATTATTATTGATCAAGCTAAAACAAATTTTTTGAATAATGCCTAAGACCCACAAATATAGTAGATATTTTAATTTTTCTTTATTGACTAGGATATTACTAGAATAACATTTAAAACATTCAATGGTTAACTAGACTACTGATTAAGATAAATTGATAATTTTTTATGTTCAGTTAGGCAAAATAGTGTGTTGATTATTTCAGGAATTGAAAAGAATATTTGAATAGAAAAATGTTCTAGCCCTTCCATTATGGAATGGCAAATTTTTCATCTAAAGTAATGTTTTTTTCTAAGACATGATCATGTTCTAATAAAGAATAATAATTTAATTGCTTATTCTTCATGTGAGTTGAAACCCCATGAGAATGATTTCTTTTAACGTGATTTATAATTAGCTGCCATTTTTTCATTAAAAATATGGAGGCATCATTTGTATAGAGTAAAATGTGAAATATGTACTGATCATAATAGATTGAAGTATATAGTAACTCTAAAGGAATTGATCATGTGGCAGAAAAGTTGAGTGGAACTATAGAGGTATTATTCTATCATAATTCATTATCATCATTAAAAATAAAATAAAGTGGAATATTTAGTGAGTTAGCAAATATTTCTACATTAACCATAAAACATTTTTAATTATGAACTTTTGTTACAAATTTGATGAATTCTTTATATTAAGTTATTGATACTATAAACTTCCATATTATTTCAAGTGTAATTATAACCATTTCTATTAAACATAATTAAAAATTCTTAAATGAAATACCATGAGTTTCAGAAATAATTATAAATGGATAAATCAAGAAATTTCTAAGAATTTATCAAAGAAAAGGTTCCTGTTTTGATATTTGGGAATATAATATTTTTTTATTAGGATTTATAGTTGACGAAAAATTTATTATCTGAAACTTTTTATTCTCTATTTCTAGTTCTCCAATAATCACTAATATGTACGGATAAATTCAAGAGTATTACTATTGGGATAGAATGAAAATAGATATTTATAAAGTATTCATGAATTGTTTGAAATTCCATCTGGTTAGAGAAGAAAACTAGTTTCTAAGAAGAAAATTCATACTTTTCCAATTCCAGAGTTGAAATGGGATATTAAATCTATGGATTTTAAAGCAGGATTACATAATACGTGTTAAAGTAAAAATGAAATGTCAATTATTGTTGATCTAATGACTATATCTTATCATTTTTTTCCTATCAATGAAACACTCTTTAGATCAAAATTCTTAATTGAATAATAATGATATAGTCAGATTACACTGAGTTTCACTCCCATTGTTTATTATTGTGATGCGAGGTTCAATTTAAAAATTTAAAAGGCCTTCTGTAGTAATTAGGAATGAAATTTAATTTCTACAATGATTTTCATCCTTAATAAAATGGAAATTTTAAATTAAAAATTCCAACATAGGTGGATATGCTATGTTCATGTTTATTGGATCCCTTGTTATGTGAAGATAGTCCTCATTCATAGGTTTATTTTCCTTATAATTATAGTTTTCATTGCAGTATCTAGATGGTACAATTTGAGGCATTTTATAGAAATCAATGTTGAACTCTAGCGTTTTGGTATGAATTATGTGAGAGGATATAGATTGGACCAAATTTATAATACGAAATGGAATAGATAGTTAATATGATTCATAGATACATCATGATAACTAAAATAAGATAGGATAGTAATTTGGATAACTAGAGGATGGATGTTTTTTTAGAGGTCGGTATTTATTTATTTCTCAAATTTTCTCAATTGAATAGTTTATTGCATTTGGTTAAGAAAGGGAATCAAAGTACATAGTTCATTGGACCCTATAAAATAATGGAAAATGATTTTTATGTTTCCTATTAAGATAATCTATAATTTTTTATCCCAGGTAAATAACATGTTTCATGATTCAATGTTATTGAAAGTATATTCTGGATGAATCTCATTTTTTAAAACTACAAGTGGTTCATTTAGAATATAACTGTTCTTATGAAGAACAACTTGTTCCCATTATTTTCCACATATATCTAGTGTTTCAGAATAAGGTGATACTTGAGGTAATGGTTTTATGGAAAGTCTTACATTTGAAATGGAAACATGGGAGTTTAAAAATTCTATGATTGAATGATAAACAAACTTATTTAATATGATAACAAAAAAATACGATGATGAAAATTTTTGAATATGGGAAGAATGTAAAAACCTAGGTAATTATAGAATAATTATTTTTCATAATAATTACTTTTTTAATATCTTTTTAATTAAAATATAATGTATATTCAAGAGTTTTTATGAAATATCTATATATATAGTTGAAAACAATATTATTATATAATGAAATTTTAATGATGTAATAGTTTTAAAACAAAATTATATAAGATTTATAAGTTCTATTTCACTAAATAAACTTCTTATTTTAATAAAAAATATCAAAATCCAGTTTGGCTAATTTGTTTTCTATTTTTATGATATGTTACATGTTTTTATGGATAGTTAAAAATACTATCTTTTAATTGAAAACATAATTTTCATCAAATATATCAGTATATTTAAATTATATATTTCAATAGTTTTAAAATATAATTATATCTCATTTTTATCATTTAATACAATATATATAATGGGAATAAATTTTAATTTGATACTGGATATTAACAATTTGTGATATTTTGAGTGTTCTAACATTAGAAATGTGTTTTCTCATTCGTTCAACATGATTAATTTTCAATTAATTTCTACAATTTCAGTTTTTTTGAATATTTAAAAATTGTATCAATATTATGAATCATATTTTTTAAATTTATTAAATAGGTATATTTTGTTATTTTAAAATATGAATAATGTATTTAACAATTTTTTTATTAACACGGGTACTTGTAAATCAGGTATTTCAGGGTAAAAATTATTATAAATATTATAAAATTATGTTATCACTTGTTCTAATTTAATTCGATGAATTTCTTTTTACAAAATAATAGTTGGACTGAAATTTAATATATGGATGCCACGTGTATGATAGTATGACATTTATAATATTATATTCTATAGAAAATTCAATTTTGATAGACTTTTGATTTTAAAAAGTAAAATATTTCTTATAGGGTTACACAGTGGGTCTCTTAAACTATAAGTATTCCATGTAAGGATAAAATTTATATCATAATCATAATATTTTATTTTTAATTTTTAGGAAAGAATAAAATAAATTAACGGCTTAAACCATGATGATTTAATAAACATGTTATTAAAAGAATTATCAAATAAATGGTATTAAAAATAATAAAATAATTTTAATTTTATGTGATTAATGTTGTTAAAGAATATTTCAAATGACACTGACATGTTATTGATGTTTCATATGTGTTGTTTAAAACCTATATAGTTGTTATAACAATTTAATATAGTAATGTTTTGAATAGTATCAAAATGTTCAATATTGTAAAATTATTATAATTAATATTTTTTAAATGATATAAAATTTATTAAACAATCAACATAAAAAAATAATTCTTATAAACCATAAAATTAAATCTATCACTCATTTATTGGCCTTATGAAAATTTATAATAATTATATTGACCCTCAATTATTGAATTTCATGATATCATGGTAGGGGTTAAAAGAGTTAAAACAAATATATAAGGACTAAATATAATAAAAACATTTGTAATTTTTATTGGGTGAATTTATATCGAACCATATTAATACTATTTTATAAATAAGTCACTTTGGATCCATTTTTAAAAGGATTTTTTATATTAAATTAATATTTTTTCAATACCCACTCATGTACCTCATTCGAATCAATACCCACTTTAAAGATCTCTTTTTAGGCATAAAACTCACCTTATAGGTGTTAATTTGTTGATCAAATGAGATCATCCTACAGGGATGTATCATTTTTAATTAAGTATTTACATTTAATTTGTTCTTCATCATCCATAAAATATTTTTCCACAAAAATGACATAATAAATCTAGTATACCCAATATAATGAGATTTAATTGTTCTAATTTCAGTACTTCAATCTATATCTATTTCCAAAAATAGAAAAATTATTAATTTTTCGTGCAACGGGGTAGTACCACATCACAAATTGATATAATTTGTTTTCCAACACAGTATCTCAAGTCTAGTTATAAGGATATATTTAATTATTATATATGATAGGTATGGCATATTGATCATTATAAACGAAAAATATACCATTTAAAATATTATTTTTGATTCACATAAAAATTTTAATGTCGTTCATGTGTATGTGAAAACTATCACCTCCACAAAGTGATTTGATTTTTTTCATCACAACAAAACATTAATTATATATAAAATACATTTAAATTATTATTATGAAATTTTTGATATTATGATCACTATTTATAGATAAAATAATAATTACCTTCTTTCCATTATGATCATTCAAAAATGGAAACATTAATCATGTGTACGTATTACCTACCTTCTTCATGATTATAACATTTTTCATTTTTCATAACCATGATTAAATAGTTTGGAATAAAATTATAATTGATGTATAAAGATTATTATTATGTCATGAATATTATTTTGGACATGGTGGAGTTTTTACCACATTAAATATTTCTATCATACCAAAGATAGTCGGACTAAATTACCAAATATCTAAAAACATCTGGCATGAATATAAATAATCAACATAAATTTATATCATGATAAAAAGTGAAATAAAAGGGATAATAAACAATAATATTGTCCAAAGAATTCATATAATAAACCTAAATTTATTATTTAGGAGTTTAAATATTGTATGTTCCATGTTAGACTCATGGTAAGGGAGTTTCTTTTAAAAACCCCTCATTTAATGTTCATTTTACAAAAGTCAAAGGGAATGATATTTTTAATATATATTGCATGAGCAGTTTCTCCATATTTTATAAATTTTATTAAATTAATATTTTGTCAAAAAAACATCATAGTTAATTTAAAAAAAAATCATTAATATGGATGTGGTTTTTATATTTTTAAATTTATATTTACTATAAAATGATATTTGGAAACCAAAAAGTGAATTTTTTCATGGGTTTAAAAGATTTCACATAGGTTTTAGTAATGATATGTTGTTGGTATATTTATATTTTGGTGTGAGACCATCATATATCAAGATATTATGGGTCAATCCCTGTTATTGATCATTATATCAGAGGATGAGCCTCATTGTCGATCATTATATGATTGGTTGAGCCCTATTATAGCTCTCCAATTCATTCAGTACTTAGAAGATGAAGGTATATTTGAAGGTTATTACATTTTAGGGATGAATTTAAAATAGATTTGGTAAGGATGACCCATGTTTCCTACAAGAGTTTTCTTTTCATTATAATGATTTTTTATTTAAATATTTTTAATTTATTTTATGTTTACATAGAACTAACAAGTTCATTCATTATGAAACTTTCTAAGATTTTTGAGCTAATCCAAATTATTAAAATGTTTTTTCATAGGGTGTAAGGATGTGTATGAGAAAGTAGGATATCATATTTTTAGTTATTATTCATTTTCTATAAGAAGACTCATGTATTATTTTTAATGTTTTAAAAATAAGAAAAAAATTATACTATTTTAGTAGTATCAAATTTGTATGAATGTGGGATGTTATGTTTGAATGATAGTACAACTACATGAAAACAATAACAAAAAATATACACCATGGTAATGTTATTAAAATTATTTAAAAAACTCAAGGTTATTTATGGTTTAAGGTTAGGGCCTTATACCTAGATAGTATTATTAAATATGTTATTGGATATGTGGTTATAAACCTAGATTTGTTTGTGGTGATTTATAAATGGAACTCCCTTAGATAAGTCTGACATAATATTTTTATAATTTATGGGAACTCATGAAATTAAAATCACCATGAGTGTTATCACTTTAAAACTAATATGATTATCAATTATTGGACCAATCAGGTGACTAAACCTAATAGCATAGGTTGTACCTATAAAATAGATGTGAGGTTGAAAATTAATGCTAATGGGATATCAGGATGAAGAATGATTTTTATTGGTAATATAAATGGTTCATCATGGAGAGATTCCATTTAGTATGGAAATATATAATTTTTCTATTATCTTGGTAAACTAACATGCTTGATAGACATGGATAGAGGCGTATATAGTTGAATTTAGTTTTGTGAAATGGATAGTTTTTTGTTTTCTTATTGTCATTCCCGTGAGAAATTCATGTAAGGGAATGAAAAATATTTCCTGGATATTCGATAACTAAGTACTCCCTCATGTTGGGTTATAATAGGATTAACTTTGTATTTCTTCTAGTGTGTAGATTCTATAATAAATAGTGGATCCTCATAGTATAGTTACCAAATTCCATAGGACGGGGAATGATAAACACCTGAATGTGATAAATATTTCTTGGAAGGATCAGTTTTTATTAAAAAAATCATTTATGCTAATTTTATGAATTCATTGATGGTTAATTGTATGGATGTAGGTTATTTACTTAGGAGATAAATATTTTGGGTAGTTTCACTGATATCATCTTGGGTGAGCACTCATGGTGTGTTAAATTATGATCTAAGAGGTGTATATTACATCGTTGGTCATTTAATTATTTTTCCCCATTCTTATGGTATTTATATGGTGGTACAATGGCATGGTTTGCGAGTTAACTTAGTTAGTGATGCTTATAGTTGAGTATTCTCACCCCATAAATGCGTCATGTTTTATTATGGATATAGAATGTACTATGAGGATTGTAGAATACATCTACAATGAGATGAAAAGGATTTTACAAATGTGATGAGTTATATTTAATCCATGGTAAATTATATGGTTGTGTTTTGATATGTAATTGAATGGATACCGAGAAATGTAATCAGTATCATGTTTGTTTAAATTAGTTGATTTGTATTTGTTCATTATGTCATGTTAGAGCTTGAGATGATTTTTGGTGGAATAAATGTGAGGTTAAGTGTTCAAAAATAAAATAATCAATATACAATGAGTTTATTTTTAATTTAATATATTTGTATGAAGACAAAATTCCTTTTTGAGAAAGGTATAATGATTGGATGTTTTGGTTTTGTCATAGTGGAGGTCTCCAAGCATCTTGAAATAAGATGGGGGGTATCCGATTTTATAATGTAATATTAGATATAATATCATCAGTCGTGATGGTTTTTAGGACATTTGGGAATATAACATATTGTTTTTATGTGAAAAAAATATATGTAATAAAATAATTTATTTTATCATATAGTTTATAATAAATGGTTGGGCCCGGGTTGGTGGGGATTTTTATAGTGGGTTAGAATTGGGTATCCGAAGATTCACCTAGTATATTAGGGAAATCTATAATTTTATGTCACTATAAAATTTTATATAGAGGAGGTACAATTTTTTGGGATTTTCAACTATTTTATAAGACATATAATTTGCACTACTATAAGTTAGTTGATATGGTTTTAGGGATAATGTATGTTCCTGAGGAAGATGAGAAAAAAGTGAATGCCATCTCATTTTTTTAATGATTAAATATATTTCTTCAAGATATGGTATGTGATAGATATATTATTTTCCTAATTTTTATAAGAATTTCAATTATTTAATCTTTCAAAAATCTTCAATTTATCTTATTTTCATTCATTTTGTATTTATAGTGTTGTGGGATATAATTAAAAAATTGCAACATTCTATAAATCTTACAGATTTTAATAACTTTTTTATTTTGATCAAGCCATTTAAAATATTGATCTAATTATTGTGATTTTTTAGTATTCATTAATGTGTGGTATAAATTTTTTTCTTCTTGACAAGGAGCTAATTTGGCCATATAATGCCACAAAAAAATAAATCATGTTTGAAAATTATTCTTGATGATCATATAGACTCTACTTCGCTAAATAAAATATATATCAAGATAAATAAAATACAATTAATGTGATTCAATATTTAATTGAAATATAAATGAATGAAACGTATCCCCAATAGATTTCAAGGATTTATGAACTCCTGAAGGTGGCCAATCGATTCCCAAAATTGAATTTTGATTTTGGAAGCATTAATGAATAAAATAGTGGATCAGTAAATTAGAAATATAGTTATATTAGAATAAAGAATGATGCTTAAATTTTGAGGCCTAACACCTGAAATATTTTTAGAAAGTATTATATATAACACTACATTTGATTATTTGACCAACCCAAAGTGGTACCATGTTGTATCTTTTTATGAAGAATTCCGGGGTTAAATTATCTACAAATAACGACCAATTATGACCTAAATATCATTAAATTTTTCTATAATGATACCCCATTCCCTCTTATATGAGTAGAGATAATAGGATAAGGGTGTATTGGACTGAATACCAATCATTGAGGTAAGATCTAGACGATGTCCATGATTTATTAAATTTATTTTATTTTCTTCCCATTTTTTTCCTTTCACATGTAATGTGTATTCATCATTTCTATTATGGTGTTTCCCCTTTCCTCTCCCACCCATATTTCCCTTCATAAACTAATATCAGTCAATATAACATCCATCATTCTTTCCTGATCACGTTTTTCATTTCAATGGAATGAGATTAACTAAAGGCTTGTCTACAGTGGTGGCTTCACGACATTATTTGTTATTATGCTTCAATTAAACATAGATTTATTCTATTTTTGGTGGATGTAAGTCCATTTCATGGTTGTGGTGATCATCCATCCCAAAATATTTTTTAATTCCATTCCTTTTATTTTATTAATTAATTTTCAATCCTATATCTCTTGAAAATTCTTCATATGGTGGTGTTGGATTTACATGAAGGTAAGAAACAAAAGTTTTTGGAGTAGGGCCTTAAAGGAACTAAATTATAGGTAGAGGTGTTATTCTATATTACTATTGGTGGATATGTGGGTTATTTTGATGAAACTATACGAAAATTACCCCCTAAATAAGTCAATGGTTATTAATTTATTATTGATGTTTCATTAAAAAAATTTAAAATTTAGTTTAAACACCAATGAAATAACAAATTAACTCACATTATCAAACCATAGGACTGTAACCTTTCTTACATACTTTTATTTTTCCTTCATCAATATTTATACATAAGCTCTTAATTACATTATTTTCAGGTAATTTTTTACAAATCCAACAAAAGAGATATTATCATAAATAATATAAAAAATATATATTTAAAATAGTTGAATATAATCAGTTACTGAACTGACTGTGATACTACTTAAGTGAGATATCCTTGGTCAACCTATGTGTTGCATTAGAAAATTAAAATTTCATTCTCAACACCCTGTGATAGGTGTATATCAAAACATTGTTCCATTTATGGGGAGGTACTACCTTGAAACTCTAAAACATTATTTATTTCGAATGAACGATATTTCAAAGAATAATTTAATTGATCTTGTTCATAAAATTGAATGAAAAATAACCCAGATAACAAAAAAATTGAAAACATAGTTTGGGGAATTTTACCTCACATATTCATGTGAATTTTTTAGTGATCACTATAATAGATAGTAATCCCAAAAAAATATATGTGATCATTACTCACTACAATTAGCTATCCAAAAAAACAATTTTTTAACCCCTCTTTAGAGAATGATTTTCAATTTCACATTAACATGATTACAATTATACCTTAATTCCATAGTCTTTTTAGAGAAGAAACAAATTTATATATTCTAGAAATAATAAATATGGGATATAGTTGAAGACCCCGAAGAGTTGTAGAAGAACATGTAATGTGGATTGAATTAGCCTTCTTAGTGGAGTGAGAAACAAATGAATAGTTGTACAATCTACAACTAGTACTGAGAAGATATTAAAATATACTTCATGAAGGGATTTTTTTCCCACATTTAGTAGCACAAATACCCATAAATATATCAATTTTATTTTCCAATCAACTTGTAAGACATGTTATGAGTACTGCGAGCTATTTAAGAGGGTATGCACCAGCTTCTAACATCAAACTGTGGAAGAAAATAATTTCCATGATATTTTCTATTAAGTAATCATCGAAAATGACAAAAAAATTGTAGAAACATCATTGGATAATCATTTTTTTAAAACTCACTATAATATTCCATCGGTCTGATTGAAAAATTATAATAAGCTCAAAACAATTTGGGACTAGATACAAGAGTAGTAGTGGTATCCTTGAGATAAGAAAATCTAATTCTTCCACACCCTAACATGATGTAATGATTTTTAAAATAACATGTGTGATGAGAAAACATTCTATAAATGATGTAATGAAATCAAAAACCCCGACTCTGAAATGTGGTTTATGCTTCATTACATTGATAAATGTCAAAAAGTACAAGGGACTAAATATTTTTCTACTGCCATTCAAAAAATGCAATTACAATCAAATCAACCACATCAACCCTACAACAAACTAGGATATAAATTTATATAGAACAGACTAGTCCTCAATTTCACTAGAAACAGTATAACCTGAAATCATTCCAAAAATATTACAAGTATCCCCTCAAAGAATAACAAACTCTTCAACTGCTACCTGGAAAATGAATGAATATTGAATAAAATCCCAAATATCACCAACAACTAAAGAGTGGCCTCAAAAGGATAATTTTATGAGAATAGAATGCAAAATTGACAAGCTAACCAATCATTTTCAAGCACTAATGGATGTTCTATATAAAAACCAAGGTAGAGTCTATACACAAAAGATCCAAATCTTGAATAGAATGCTAGTGAAATCACAACAAGACGTGGGAATGAGTTCACACCACATGAACAATGTGATTATGATGACTCTAAGAATCCATTTGAAGAACAACCCATACATACGAAATAATGAGACTATAAAATCTTATGATGATGAACCATGTTCAGGATAGAAATTCCAGAATCAACTTTTCAAAAACAAAAATGGTAGAAAAATAATATCCATGCATAATTACCATCTATATTAGTTTAGTCAATGAATGGTGAATAATAACTACTTTAATGGGATATTCATGAATCCTTCTTGAAAGTTGATATTAACATCCCACAAAAAGAGGAAACCCAAAAATTCCTTATTAATGAATAATATCAGAAAGAGTTATGAACTAAAAGAATAATGATGCATGAAAATAAGAAAATTCACTTTGGATGAATTGCCTCAGCACTGATCCCACCACCAAAAATAAAGAAAAAATTATAATCTCAATGGATATTCCCTATTCCCAACACTATTGGGTCATTAAATTTTACTAATGAAATATGTGATCAAGGAGTTTAAAAAATAATATTCCCAACTCAATATTTTCATACATATAGATTGGAGAACTAAAAGAAACTCGAGTAGTGGTATAATTAACAAAAGGGATCCAACATTTTTCTAGATGGAGTAGTATAATATGTAATCATGGGACAAACTTTATTGATATTTCTAGAATAATTTTGTTTATTTACAATGGATGAAGACTGAGCACTAGACCAATCAAACATCATCACAAGGATACCCCTCTTAAAAATGAAAAGGATGATATCTATGAATTAATTCTCACAATGGTGAATGGAAATAATACAACACACTTTGACTTTCATGTTATGATGAAACATCCATCTAGTAATAACTCACCTTATGTTACCTCCTTAGAAGAAGGTATGGAATCTACTAAATATTATTCTATGATTCATAAATTATTATCATTAGTATAATTTTTTTTTCATTTTAATTCTCATGTTACAAAGAACATGAAAATCCTAATATCATGTTATATTAAGAGTTAAAATAACAATGTTTTTGATGATTTCTTAAATTAGTATTATATGATGCTAGAGAATGTAGCCTCAAAAGTAAGAATCGTAAATTATACACCAATGAATTCTTTAATAGAATAATTTTATAAAGTTATTCATGACTAGTAAAACAACTTTTACAAATAATAAATCCCATAATAATGGACGATGTAATGAAATAGAGAGAGAAATTGCTGGAAGCTAACATAATTTACTAAATATTTGATTCTCATTCGGGAAACCCAATTCAAGTATCCCCAAAAAAAACAGCCTTACCACATGATAAAAATTAATGAGATGAACTGATCCCCATTAGAGTAACGAAATATCCAGATAATTTGTAATGATTACAAGAAGAAAACTCAAGTTATTAGAAAACCTTATCTACGGATTAATTTCCTTGATCAAATGCAAGAAATGTCATCTGGAAATCTCTTTATTATTTTTTAGTTGAATTCTCAAGATACGTCAAGGAACCTATCACAGTATATAATTGGAAAAAGATGAACTTCACCTATAATTTTGGCACATTCACCAACAAAAGGATGTCATTTGGTATATTCAACACCCCAGGTACATTTGAATGGTATTTGGTGTGTATTTTTTGAACCATATTGAATAATACCTAGAGTTATTTCTCAATAATTTAACATTTTTTAGTAATTCATTAGATCAATTCTTTGGAATCTTGGAAAATGTTTTGAAAACATGAATTGAATCAAAAAATATAATAAATTTAAAAAAAATCATTTTATTATTTGAAAAGGGAATATTGCTGGGGAATGTAATTTCAAAAATAATTTATTGGGATTGATAAATAAAATTTTATAGTTATAAATTATTTTCTATATCCAACATGTATAACAAATCTTAGATTAGTTTTATGATATGCATGATTTTACACATGATTAATAAACAATTTTATTAATATTTATCCAAATATATGAATATTATAAATTAATGATGAAGAATTAAAATTTGATTATGCTTATAAGAAATTATTTGATGAGTTTGAGAAAATGTTGATCACAACTTCATTAACTCATCCATGAAATTTTGATTACCCTTTCTAATTTTATTGTGACGCATACAACAAAGAAGTGGGAGCACCTCTAATAATAGTAATTTTTATAAATTATCAAGTCATATCCTATGCATAAATGACCATAGATGCCACAAAAATAAACTACACAACAACATAACATTATTTCAATGAAATCATCTTTCCATTAGAAAATTTTTTTCAATATTTTCTTGGAAATATAAATTTATAATAATTATGAAACATTCATGTATTTATTGATATAGGATGATGCTAAAAAATGTTGGTGAGATTGATTATACTCATACAAGAGTTTAATTTTGAAATTAATTATAAAGAGGGATGTGAAAAATAGGTGGCCAATCATCTATGTCAACTACCCACACCATAGAAGAAGAAATTCGAAATCCGACCCCATTTAATAATGATATTAAAAGAGAAAAACACAACATCATCATCATTAAATAAACATGGTATGATATCATTATAAATTATTTGGTTATATAAAAGGTACAATTTCATATAAGCACTCACAAATAGTAAAATCTTAAATATAAATCATGTTTTTTTATTTTGGGAAGATCTATTTCTATTGAAAATTTGTATTGATCAAATCATTAGAATATACATACCATGAAATGAAATCAAATTAGTTTTTAAATTTTTTAATAAAATATCTCATGGATTCCACTTTCTACCTATTATCATAGAATGAGATGTTTTAGAATCATGACATTACTGGCCCACCTTATTCAGAGATGCGCATGAATTTTTTAAATGATCTGAAAAATTCATGTTTTCGAGTAATATCATAGAACTATAGGAAATACAAAGAAATAAAATACCATTTTGTGAAATTTTTATATATGGTGATTAAGCATCATGGAAATATTACCAATGTAATTTGGAAATTCATATATTCTTTTTTGAGTATACCATGATTCAAAATTGGGGGAACAAAAAGAAACAAGGACTAACAATGGTAATTTTATTTGGGATTTCTTTGGATAACATATTCTGGAGGTTTGGAGATCCATAAGAAATCATCAGAATCTAGGGAACTCATTTCTAAAACTGGTAAGTGAATTCATTTCTAAAAATGTATGGGGTACATCATAAAATTTCAACACCATACCATCCCTAATCAAATAGCCAAGAAAAAGACTCTAATAGATAAATCAAATTAATTATGGAAATTAATATTAACAATTACTCAAAAGACAAGAGCCAAAATAGTATATGGTACCATATGGGTGTATTGAACAGCCTACAAGAAACCCATTGGGATGGGCCCCTATAAATTGATTTATGGAATTATTTTCCACAAACTTATGTAATTGGATCCCAAATACTAGTGGGAAGTAAGAGAGATGAATATAGATCTTGATAAATATGGGAATTAGAGAAGATTGTTGTTGATAGTGATGTGGTAAATAATGATGGAATATTTTTTTAAACTCAGTGATCTACAAAGGGACAACAAGGATGACCCCTGATAATATGATTCAACTAAGATCATTTAACCCTAATGACCATGTAATATTATAAAAGTATAGACAAAAGATAATGGAAGGTAAATATCATTATAGATGTGATATTACCTTTATTATTTTTGAAAATAACCCCATTGGTTTTTTGAAAATATAATATAAAGTCAGAGAAACCTCGTTCATTGTAAATGGGAGGAGGATGAATATTCTCCAAGGTATCATACATCAAAATCCAATGGAGGAGACATAGCTAGTTTACCGTGAATACCAATGAAGACCTACCATGTTGTATATTTCATTTACACTTAATTAAAATAGGTTACTCCAGTTTAATATACAAACAAAAAAAAATCATTTTAATGTATTGAGTAAACTACATCAATTTATTATGGGGGATGTAATCTCATATTCAAGTATTTTCCAAAATTTTAATTTTTTGAGTAAAGACAAGACATTAAGAAAATGTGATTCTGGGAAGCAACCTATATTTTTTTCTTAGTCCACTATTTTCCACACTCATATCCTAGAAATATATAATTCCCATGAAAGATAATTTATTATTAATATTTTTTATTTTAATTAATAAAGAAGATGAAATGTTCAATAATAGAGAAATTAAACAGAACACACGTTGTGAATGTACAACATATCATAAGTAAAGAAACATTACTTGCACCACCTGAATAAATTTCACATCTAAAGGGAATTTTCTTTTACATTATATATATTTTAAATTTCATATAATCTAGTTTGAAGTTACGTTTTTTTCATGTAAAACATATTTTAGGTTGACACATGAATTTACGCTTTACCTAACTTATGTAAGATACATGAGTTTAATAAAGATCATGTAAGATCATGTTTTATATTTCAATGATAATCAAATTAAATGGGTAAAATGCAGAATCATATGATTAAATTGAATCATGGATATTTAGATGAGGACTGATGATATGAGGTAATTGGATGATTCATATAAATTAAATTTCCTGACCATTTTTTCATTTAATGAATTACTGATATTTATATGAATTCATTTTTCTATTGTTAAAAATTCCTTTATTGATTATATACAATACTATAATTCCAATTCCAAAGGGTATTTATAGACAATGTACTTCTTATTTTATTATTGAGAATATTTCTTGAGTAATCTTGGGACATACCACATTCTATAACTTTCATGTGATTTATCAAATATATCACTATAAATAAGAAATTTAGATTGACTATGGCATCATTTTATAAACCACATATTTTTAAAATACCACCATTATAAGAATCCTAATTTTACCAAAAGAACCCCTTAATGAATATTATAGCGATGATCCATGTCTCAATACATTTTTATCCATTCTTACCCAACTCTTGGTATTTATCATGATATTTTAAAGTTGTGTGGGGGATAATGGAGAGAAGGTTGAAAGTATGATATAAATAATATATAACAAGTGTGGTGGATATATTGTGGACATGTAGAATGGTTTGTAATCAATACAATGTACTTTATTGTTCTCTCATATTGAAAACTAAAAAAATAAAAAAAATTAATTGGCTATGATTTACAAGAATAAAATATCACCATCACTGGAATAATGATTATTATCAAATGTAGTTAAGTAGTGGGAGTTAGGATTATTATATAAATAAATTTCATAAAAAATAAGTGATAAGATACATAAAAAACAAAAAAAAGTAGATAAAAATTTCAAGAAGGTTGATATCATTCACTATTCTTTCATTATTTATAACATATTCTTTAAGTATTGGGGAAATGGGAGTATCTACATTGATGGGGATAGTTTCATTACAAAATTATTTTAGAAATAATTAATATTACTTAAGACCAAAATATCCTAAATTAGCCTTCATTTATAAAGATCAATTCATACAATCCTTAAGCATCAGATTCATTTGAACCTTTAAGGAAACCCTCAGGATTAGTGTTGGTTTTCTCTTTACAAAGTGGAGAAGTAGTTCCATTACATGATTAATTATATGGTTAATATTATAATAATATTATAATAACTCAACTAATATTTTATAATGATTTGTAAGATAATATATTAAATAGTAAGGTAGATTATGATTTAAAATTTTTAATACTAATAAATTAAGGATTATTAAGGAAGAAAATGATAAGTTACATAAATTTTGAAATAGAAAAATTAAACTATATGAAATTTTTATTATTTGAAAATTGAGAATCTGAATTTATATTTTCTTATGGTTTTTGGAAGTTTTATTTTACAGAGAGAGTTGTTAGATTTTATTGCATTAGATTTTTTGTATTTTTAAGATCGGTGCCCTCTGATTTCCTTGTTGAGATTTTATGCTAGAGGGAAAGCATAATTTATATGTGGTGGAATATATATAGAAAATATTTTGATAATTTTTCAATGAATTTAGAAAATTCAAACACACTCAATTTTGTAAATTGAGCTTATTTACATCAATTTTGTATATATGGTGTGTTTTTTTCTAAAATAAGAAAGTTTCCTTATTCTATAAATTTAATTCATTTCAATAATTTTTTTATATTTTGTAAAATATTTAAAATATATATCCAATTAATGAGATTCATTTTTTATGTATTTCTCGATCTCTGGTATAAAACATGTTCTTTCTGAGTAGGAGCTAATTAGACCATATAAAGCCCTGTATAAATAAATCAATTTAGAAAATTGGTCTGGCTAACCACATAGAACCCACCTATAAAAATTAACAATATATCGGGGAAAAAATCTAATTAAGGTCCTCCCACCGATAATTGAATTATAATTCATGGATGAATTTCCCATTGAAATTTCAAGGAGTTATTCACTAATTATGGTGGCCAATGGATTCTCATCATTGAATGGAGATTTTGGAAACATCTAGGAAGAAAACAATTGCTAACTAATTTGGTGATAAAATTTGTTACACTTGGTGAATAAATATGCAATGTTTATAAAAACTGAACAAAATATTTTTCGACATCAAGTTTTATTGAAATGATCGATGATTCATCAAACCATAGGGTTACCACCTGGAATCTTTTAAGGAAACATTCTGAAGTCAAATTTTTTATTGTTGATGACCCATTATACTACGAAACTCATTAAATAGTCCATTATAAAATCTCAATTCCTCGTATATATTAATAAATTAAATTAAAAGGTGTTGAGTGAAGAGAATATTTATCGTATATGTAATTTCTACAAAACATCTATGATTTTTTAATACAAATTTCTTGCATTTATTTTTTTAATTTATCTGATGTAATGTGCATTCATCAGTTGAAATAATGTGTTCCCATTTTCTTGATCCATCCATATTTCTCTTCCAAAACTAATATTATTAGATATATCTTCCATTTTCTATGATTATCTATTTTCACTTTTCAATGGTAATTGATTACCCTGAAGATTGGCCCTTGGGGTGGCTTTGAAGCATTTATTATTATTATCATTCAATTAAATATGTTATTTATCCCTCATTGGTGGATGTTAGAGAATTTCATGGGTATTATGGTCATCAACCACGAAATTATTTCTAACTCCATTCATTTTCTTGGAATAATTATTTTATCTCCCTTATCCTAAGAAAAACCATTATACGGAATAGTTGAGGATACTTGAATGGATGAAATGACACATAATGGAGCTATTCCTTTTAGGTCGAGAAATCCTGGATGACGTGTTATGATATTTGACTATTTAAATAGATGTGGTTTTATGCTCTAAAGGAATGATGAAATCAAAAAAAAAATTAATTCGTTGCATTTTAATTCATAAATTACGTTTCATTAAATGATATATCAAATTAAATCTAAACAATAATTTATTAACAAATGACAATGAGTAGTAAAACTCTAAAACAAAGGCTATTCTTCTAAAATTTCATTGTGTTTGAATCAACATTTAGATATAAATTCTTAATTTAATTATTTTAATTGACTATTTTAAAAAATCCACCAAACTGATATTTTAATAGATGATATAAAAATAAAAAATTTATAGAATAGGTGAGAAAGAATTAGTGATTGATCTGACAATGTAGCGACTCAAGTTATACGACCCTGGTCAGCCTCTGTGTTGCATTAGGAAATTAAAATTTCCCTTTACATGCCCTAAAAAAAGAGTGAATAAGTATATTAATGATAATTTTGAGAAAATATATAATTTAATAATGGTATATGTGGAGAAATTATGATTTTTTCATAATAAACCTATTATAGTGGTCTAGTGTTCACTAGTGGTTTTAGATAACTTGGTTTGATGAATTGGTTTTATTAATTTAGTTATCCCTACTAGGTGTATATCATCATGGAGGTGTTATTTAATTTACGTAGCATATCAAGGCTTAGACTGGTGAGGCTTTTGAAGATATGGTTGGGTTTGGGTTGTTTGTAACTACAATAACAAGAGGTATACCACTGAATTATTGTTTTTAAGACCGAGTATTATGTAGGAGAACTAAAAGCATTTTCTATTAATCATATTAATGTTATTCCTCTATTATAAATTATAATATATTGAGGAGAATATTTTAATAATGATTTATAAGGTAGTTAATAGTAATGATTAATTCATGTTTATTTTTTACTATGTGGGTAAAATTTCCGAAATCAAATATATGTGAAACAATTTTATATTTTAACAATAGATATATGTGTATACACTTGCTGGTAGGGGATTTTTAGTCCATGTGAAATAATTGGGAGTCTGACTAGAATTTGGGAACTGTTAAAAATTTAATTTAGTTCCACCGTCTAGCTAGATGGTGGAATACAACTAGAAAGTGGAATATGAATGGTTTTAATAGTGGATAAACTTAATAATTTTACAAGGGATACCATTTTAATATCTCATATGAGTTTTATGTAAATAAATTTTCCTTTATATGTTCTGTATGGAGGTTTTGGTCTCCTTCATCCACCATTTTAGAACCCCATCATCCAATTTCATAATCAACTTTTTTCAATGGTGTTATAATTTTTCTATTAAAGAAACAATGAATTTTAATTTTTATCATGTGCTTAATTATTGTGAATTTTCAAATAATTTGTCCCTATTATTCATTTTTTTGATTGGATTATTTATACACCACAAATTTCTCTCATTATAGTCCCATACATTCTTAGTACTATATGTGTATATGAATATACCATTAAGGTAGGTACTCATTAAGTAGTTTCTATAGTCATTCATAATTATGAATGTGCCTGGGTTGTCAGTCGTGTAGACGTATTGGGTTTTTACTGTAAAATTAAAAATTAAAATATTAATTGGGATGTGTGACATTGATATGATATTATATGGAATAAAAATCATTTAATTATATTGTTTTACCAATGGGGTCCATCATATAAGATTTGGACCGTATTAAATGAGTTTGGATTAAAAGGAAAAATTGACTTCTAAAATTTGTATAGAGCTTTTATACTGGGCCCTTAGTTTTATTTTTTTTCATAAGTAACAAAATGGGTAAAAGATATCATTCAAAGTTATAGTGTTTTACATTGATAGAATTAACATTGAAATTTATATTACTTGAATATTAATATAGCTTCAATATTGTAATTTAATTTAATGATTTGGTAACAAATTTGATAAAATTACATGTGAGACCATGTGATGTTCTTGATATGATAATTCAGTTTACCATCAATTATGGTATGATAAGAATTTTTTTTATTTGGAATTGATGTCTGGTATGCTGAATTGAATATTTAAAGTTGATATTTTCTTATTAAATTTTGAAATGAGACGATTATTATAAATGGTGAAACTGATAATTTCTTTTGAAATGGTAAAAGCCTACTGAGTTTATTAATTGAGATTTAGCTTTATAAAAATATATTTATTTTCATTTAAACACATGGAGGTCATGGTAGTTGAGATTAAAATGGTTTGATATGTGTATATAACTTATAATATACTTTTGAATAAGAATACAAGGATATGGTCTTTGGATTCCCAGTTCCATAAAAGGAAATGTATGTTAAAATAACATGATTTTCACCTCATATTTTAAATGATATATCAATTGGTTATCCCATGATAAATTTTCGGAATTCAAAATCATAACATCTTCTTGGGAATATAATGGAATATATATGGATTTCACAAGGTACTTGTAAATTTGGAGTACAAACTTGGGAATTCAGACTAAAAATTAATTTCTAAAAGAGTGAGTTGATTTTTTATCTTTCATTATAATAATATATAATTATACGATGACCAAATAAAATATTTGTGGTTATATATGCATATTAATTCAATATAATTTCCTCTTAGCACCTCAACACTATATAAAGTAGGTATGGTCGATCACATGATTCAGTGTGGAGCTCGAGGCCTTAGAGGTTATGATTATTTAAATACTCTTCATCAGATATAAATTTTTATTACCTCAAAAGATCATTATATTGAGAAAATATATTTAAAGATATCATTAGTGGTGACTTACTTGGTTTTCATCACATTGTATGTGGGATACTATTACCCTCAATTATCTTAGCATAATCTATGTATTTTTAGGATAGATCAGGGTAAAATAGTTTTGTTTGACGATTAATGGGATATTAGGAAGGACCACATGAGTTAGGACATTTGTATAAATCAATTATTTTTTCTAAAATTATCTTTATTACATTATCGTCAATGTTTATTGTCATTCGATGATTTGAATCATGCAATTTTATAGGGAATGTTTTATTATAACATTTGATATGTTTATTATTTCACAGATATTTAGCTATAACTTATTCAAAATATCCTATTGAAGTTTTCTTTATTTGGTATTATTTAATGAATTTTTTACAATAATTTCAATTTATAATCTCCCCACCACACCACCTCAGACAAATGCTATGGTTAGGTATCCTCGATATTACATGTAGTTTCACCTGCATGCTTGAAGATGTGTGGTGCACCATCTTGGGGAACTAGATTAGTGGATTTTTTGTATCGGGGTTATGCTCTTAACCATATCCCAGGGAATGGAAACATACAAAATGGAGTTATTATATGCATGGTAAGGGGTAAAAAATATGATAAATGAACTTAGTAGAATACATGATCATAAGATGAACATGTGGGTAGATGAATATAATAATAAAAGAATACACAAAGGTGTTATAAATATGGATTATAATTTTAATAATAATATAAATATGAAATATAAGATAGGTAAATTGAATGCAAAAATGTGACAAATGCATTAGGTTGGAAAATCATATATTATATTTAGTATGACTTCAATTACCATTTTGAATTTTTGGACAACCATGTACTATAATATATTATACCAGGATAAACTCCCATGTTCCATAAGATTACTTGTTATGTGATATAGTAGTTTATCAAAATAAATTATCAGTATTTATTATTCAAGTATCCCCATTAATATTCTGATAACAAATAAATATGATTTCTATATAAAAAAAACATTCATAAATTTATAATAAAAAAACTAACTTATATTTTTGAGATATGTATAAAAAAAATGAGTTATAAAAATTATTCATCTAGAGAAATAAAGTGTATGATTCCACTAAATACATTGAAATATGAAAAATAAGAATCATTTGGAGTGATTGGAATTGATAAAAAACGTAACAATAATCTGATAAATAATTATTCAATAATACGAAATTTAAATTTTACTATGATGATTATTTAAAAAATTACTAAAATATAAATAAAATGATCTTAAAAGAAATGGTAAAATTAATTAAAATTAATTTATGATAAAAAATATGGAATATGATCGTATTATTGAAAATTTATGAAAATTATTTGATAAAGTTATCATGTAGAAATAATTATCAAAATAGTGAAAAAAATATTCCTTCAAATATTCTTGAATAATTCATAATAATTTTAATAATCCATTAATATATAACTCTATTACATATCAAGACATTATACGAAACAAAGTCTTTGAAGGAACATACTGAAAAATGAGAAGAAATGATAAAACATTTATACATAATAAAATAATTTCAGGTGAATTGTGGATCATGATATGAAAAATAATTAGAATGTGTCTAACCAATAATACATAAAAAATGAGATAAATATATAATGATAATCAAATGGAAAAAACATAAAATTTCCCAAAATTTGATTTTGCACATAGAAAACTTGGTTAAAATGAATGATGGTGAATGTAACCATTAACTTCACTCAAAATATCATTAATACTTATCTAAACCAAAACAAAAAATGACAAGAATAATATCTTTTTAAAAAAATTAACGTATATTATATTTCGTGTTATAAAATTATAATTAATATATATATATATATATACTATCCATTATTAGTTTCTTTTCATTATTGAATGTTTATATTTTTGATTATTTCATACAAGATTCAATATGGAAATATATATACTCATTCATTTGAAACCAAATTCATCATTTACATTTAATAAACTAGTGAAATCATAATTTCATAATGTCTTATTTATTTTAATGTTCATTTGATGAACAATATGATCATGGTTTTAAACATTATAAATCACAACAGGCATGTTTCATGTGACTTTAATAATACATATTTGATATATTATAATAAACAGTAATTTTTTTTCAACACATGAAAAACAATAATAATAAGATAAATTTCTTATTAATAATGCATATTACTAATAATTATGTTTCTATCCACATACCTTAGATAAATAGTACAACATTAGTTATGTACATGATAGAACATTCTATAATAGAAACATGATATACTAATTTATTAGAAGAATTATTGAGTTGTATTATTTTAATATAATTTTTATATATATATAAATATATTAATATTAAATAATTATACACTGTAACAAAATTTAAAATTTTTGCATATGATACTATAATTGAGTAACATAGAAAACATATAGATGTTTAATTTGATATAATCACACTATCTCATAACATCTTCCTTCAGAATGAATGACTTAGGCCAACTTTCACAATTATCAATTACAAAACAAAAAAACAGATCTTCAAATAGGGATTTGTGAAATTAATGATGACATAAATTATTGATAAAATGACATTTATACTGATGATGTATATATCCTTTATAGGTGAATATTATTAAAACATACTTGAAAACATTATTTATGTAATGAGTTAACATGAAATCACATTGGGCTTTTGAATGTTTTGAAATGAAAGGTCTGGTGGGATTTTTGGATTATCTTTCATGCCTATGAATTGAATTAGATAATATTTAAATATAACAAAAAACATTAAAAATTATTATAATGTTAATTTAGAAAATTATACCAAATCTTATATTATTTAATTAGTTTACATGGTAATTACTTTCTTAGAAACAAAAAATGGAAAATATTCTTAAATTTTCACCTTATGAATAAAATATTAGAGCAAATTTAATGTAAAATAACGTATAAATATGTTAAATCTAGATTTTAAATGAAAAAAATTAAATATATAAAATTTTATTTAATAACTAACATTTTAAACATTATTTATTTTTGTCTTTACTTCATTTCAATAAATAATCAATATATTAGTCCTATAAAAAACATAGTTATAAAAACTATAGATTAATCAAATAAAACCCTAATATATATAATTAAGAACATATAATGAAAACCCTAATATATCATATTTAACTCTGAAAAAATTTATAACATATATAATTAAGAACATTGATTATATTTAAAAACCCTATTATATCATATTTAACTCTGAAAAAATTTATATCATTTATAATTTTTTTGTATAATGAAAAATATTTCATCACAAACTATTTTTTTATTAATTATAATTATTTAACCATTCATAGACATTTATAAATATATTTTATAAAAAATTTATATCAACTTTATTAAAATAATAATGAAAGTTTTTCTTTCAAATTAAAATTTTTAATCATTTCAATTTAATTAACAATATTTTCTACAATGAAGTATTGTTTTATAAAATAATATATATGAATTATATCAAATTCCAAACATCAGCATTCCAATTATAATTCATATAATAAGTCTATTGAAAATATGTATACTTAATTAAAAATATATATAATGTCCAAAAAACTATAGACAAATATCTAATGCTCACATATCCAAAGTTGAAATATATAATTATCATATTACATTCCAATATTGAGTAATACATACTTTTATAGAATCATTCAACATATAACTACAAAAATTTCACAATAATTTAATCAAATTTATAAAAAGCTATATTATTTCAATTTGTTTCCATAGTGATTTGACCCTTATGGTTGGTCATGATGTTTTTAATTTAAACCATAATGTATTTACAATTACATGGAGACTTATTACCTTTATAATTTTAAACATTATATTTAATTTAGATGTTATGAAATTTGTTTCTTTTTATATTACCATATTCTGACTTGATGATGTACATAGCAATTGTTTTTATATTTTGTTTCATATATGAAAAGATATTGACCACATACAACTTAAATAAATGAAAATTCATTAGATATGTTTAATGTGATATATTTTCAATAATTAATTTATTTTCACTCTTGATTTTCTTTTATGAATTACAAAAGAAGTTACTATATTCTAATTAAAATTTTAGGACCCCATAAAACTTCTTGAATGTTTTATTTCCCATGTGAAAGATTACTAGGAGATTAGTCTTGTATGATTTTACATTGACAATATTATCTATGATCTATGATAGTTTTTAACATTAAGATTGTCAATGTTCATATGGTATATCATACGATATATATAGATTTTATTGATATATGGTTTCATTGAGACTAATAACACATTTAGTACATTTTTATTATGTGATATGTTTCATAAAAGAAATAATAGATAAGATATTGACTACAAATAATCACTAACCATAATGACATTGATGTCTATAAGCCTCAATTTTCCCTAAATTATAAATATAATTAATCTCTTCCATTTATATATTCGAAGGAATACATTATCATTAAGTTCGTACTTTAAATGTCAAAATTTATTATTATATGTAGGTTTTCTAACAATATATATATTTAAAAATGCATTTAATAGATTTATGAATATATGATATCTCATGAAAAGCAATGTGTAATAAAATATTCCATTCTATGAAATCATCCAAACTTGATAGTGTTATGAACCTCATCCCAAATAGTTCCACATATTCTTATAATTTATTTTAAGAGTAAAAAAATTAATTGTATGTGGTCAATCTCATAGGAAAACTACTATACATGTAACCATTAATATACATTATAAAATATCATATCATATCTTCATTGATGATTTTCTACACAGAATCACATTATGGAGGATATTTCATTTAGATATTCAACAATATATAAAATACATGTTTTACACACCTCCAATACATTGTGACCAATTAGCCTTGATAAAAAATTATTTATAGAATATATTCGTGACTAATTTTTTTAAAATATACTATATATTCAAGAAAAAAATATTCTCAAATATCTATTGTGTTCCAAAAAGTATTATATATATCATCCACAATCCAATTGACATTATATACTTTAATGGTCTTAGGATGAATTATAACCAAACCATCAGTGATGTTATTTGATTTATATAAAATGATATGTAATCCTTTGACCATACCCTTTAAATTATATTTTTAAATCAGTATTTTATTAGATTAATCATAGAGGTGTGTACTCAAGAAAATCAATCATCATATTATCAAATTGTAAATTCTCATTTAGAGATTTTAATATATTTTTTCTCCCCATATTGATGGTGAATTATTCTATATAGAGATATATATATATGTATGTATATATATATATATCATCCACCATATCTACCTATAATTATTAAATTTATAGGATACATATATATTTATTTAGCCTGAAAATTCTATAATTTTCATTTTTAAACACATGAACATTTTAGTCTCTCTTTTATATATCCATATAAACTATTTTTTCGTCTGTGATAATCACATGGATTCATGGTTATTTAATCATTACAGGGAGATATAATAATTCCTATTCAATTTTTATTTCTAAAAATTCCATTGAAAATAAAATTTTATTGCTTCTCTTCTAATAATTTCCCTAAATAAGATAATATGATCCTTTCTTCATAGGGAATCATCTTCCATGATATCCATCATCTGATGGAAAATAACATTGAAATCACTAACATTTTAAAACTATAACATTTTCCTTTTATGGTATATGAAAACATTCTATTATAACATATATTAAGTTATTGATAAATATATATATATATATATATATCTCTGTGTGTGTGTATGTATTTATATATATTTCACACTTCCCACTATAATGTAAATTGATTAGAATCCTTAATACATAAAATAATTCTACTAACCCTATACAGTTAGATCTAATTGAATAGTAATTTAGTTTTGGAGAATGTTATTACATCATAATTTTTAAATGGAAACAACTTCATCCCACTAATGATGAATACTGACATATGAAAAACCCTTATCTAGTGCATTATAATGTGTTTTTAGGTTTATTTAACGTCTCTCTCTTAATCATCGACAAACAATCATCCCATTTATCAATATAATGGTACATGACTCTATTAAATATTAAATATTATAGTTTATTTGATAATAATAAAAAATTGTCACAATGAAATTATAGTATTTATTTATTAAATTTAATATATATATATATATATTTTATTGTATATTTTTTGGGATTATATTCCATCATGTTTATTTTATAAGAATCCATAGATATAGCTTTATATGTTACTATATGATGAAAGAAGGAATAATTTTTTGTACAAAAAATGTAACATTGATAGAAAGTGCATAAATTTTATTTTCATCATGGATCATAGTGAAAATATACAATACTATTCCATTATCATTGAATAAATTATAGAATCATAAATAAAAATTATACAATCATATTTAATGAATTATTTAATGATTCTTTTCAAAAGATCCATGCAAAATCATGGGTTATTTTTTGGTCATGATGTCATCAGTAAGAATTCATTCTAGTATTATATTTAAATAATTATTATCGTTCTTGTAAACTTACATTATATTCTTAATTGAATATTTTAAACTTTTAAAAATTATAAATTCAGATGATGATGATTATGTAAATCAAAAATACATGGTTGTGGATTAGTATTCATGATTTTCATTTTTTTCAAGTACATATAATTAATATTGTGATTCATTAATTCATAATTTTCATTAAAAAATGGATTGATTCACTACCTAGTAAAGTATATGGATTAATAATACATTTTTTTAAATTCTCATAGATTTTTTATTTAGTTCCTCTAATTAAATTGGGGTCAATGTATAGGGAGTATTTTTTATCGGGAAGGAACCAAGTATAAGAGAAATTGAATGGTTAATGTCATGATATAGTAAATATAAATATAATATTTGTGAAATAAACAACATAATATTATATAATTTTTATATAGTCAACGTCTGTGTTCTCCCAAACCATTTGGTAAAAACATGTGTCATAATTATTAATTAATACACATTCAAGAGAAGTAGTTTCAATATCGATTTATTAATCATCCATACAATAATTGATGATAACATATGGATTTCAAATAGGAAATTTAATTGAAATATCATAAAAATTCATATGGAATCTAAACTGATATATCTTATACCTAATTAATATTATATTATTTTTCATAGAATATATATTTTTTGTATTTTTTCGAATAATATTCTAACACACCTTAATGTAATAAGATATTTATACATTGGATGAAATAAAATAGAACATGTAATTTCATTGTTTATTTAATGTCTTAGTGTTGTGTTTTTAATTAAATTTACTTAGTAATCATTCTAGACAAAAAGGAGTTGTTTGTTTCGTAATCAAATAAAATGTTATATTATCCTAATTTAATGATAATTGTACCTTTCACTATTGAAATTTTATGATCTGTCATTAATGTATAGATATAATATTATTATATTTACTCCCTTATATTTAGAGGTTATTGAGAATGTTTTTCTAAATTTATCCTTCGAATGCATCATTGTTTCATGTAATTGAAAAAATATTGATTAGTTAAAAATAAATTAGATGAAGGTGTATTAGTTTGATAATCCTTCTTATAAACTATGGTGGTGAACCTATTTTCATCTTATCAAAAATTAATTTCTCAAGTCACACTATCCATTACAAAAAGTACATTATTATTCAATTAATTCATTTCATTCTGTGGTTATTACAACATTTTTAGAATATAACAATTTTAATTATTTATCCTCTATGATATTTATGATGAAATTACATTCTTTACTAACGATCCCTAAAACCAAGTGTTTGTTGAGAGACATATATTAACATTATATCATTGAGATTATATTAAACAATTTCTCTTACATGTACCGATTATATATATTTTGGTAATAATTTCATTATGACTTCTTATTCCATTAGTGTAAATTATATTGATGGATGATAACACTAAAAATCTCATGAAGAAAAATTCATTTGTTTCCAATGAATTAATAAAATTTCAATAAGATAACTAAATTTTCTATCAATTATAGTATTAAGTCATTAGGTAAAATAATAACTTAACCTAAATTTGTAACATCCTCCCATGTCATGGATCCATGTTGTCCATATATACATGTGTTATTGATAAAATAATATCATATATAAGCTTCTAAATTGAAATAATAAAAAATATAAACTATTATTCATGATCCAATTAATATTTATGAGAATATAATTTCATAATAATTTTGATTGATTTTTTAACAATTATAGGATAAAAAGAGAAAATTAATAAAGGTCATCATTATCACCTGAAGTATTCTATAATTAAACTC
This sequence comes from Viscum album, assembly GCA_963277665.1. Classification (NCBI taxonomy): domain Eukaryota; kingdom Viridiplantae; phylum Streptophyta; class Magnoliopsida; order Santalales; family Viscaceae; genus Viscum; species Viscum album. The sequence continues at coordinate 1,346,552,984 of OY728153.1, read as the reverse complement.
TCATTTTTTTGTTTGATGGTTTGATGTAGTTATTGTTTTTTTAATGTTATGATATAATAATTCCATTACTATTTTAATTCTATATCCCATGTCAATTTATTATTAATTATTGGAATCTTTTAATTTTCTATAATAATTATTATTAATATAAATCCCCTCACACCATTTATTAACTAAAACTAATGTATCGATCATTTATTCAAAATAATAATATCAATGATAGAAACATAATAATATGAATAATAAATCCACATATTACTTTCAATATTATTAAATCATTTACAAATTTATTTATTTAGGTTCAATATTCTTTTTTATGTTCAGGTTATCATATATTTCATAACTGAATCCCCATAATTAACAAATGTTGTCTCCTATACAGAATATGCCGAATACAACAAAATATGAATTTATAAAATACTAATATACTTTATTATCTATAAAAAATCATAATAAATTATATCCATATATCCTATAGATTTAAGATAATTTAAAATTATATGTATCTGTAATGTAATTTACATAATAAGGATTATTTACTTATAAATTATAAAATTTATAATATTCTAATGATATGATATTTTATTCTTTTCTTCATAACCTTGTGAATGGAACCCTATGAATTGGTGATATTATAATCTCAATAAGGTTTTAAAAATGTGATTCAACAATCATGGATCACAAGTAGACATAAGGCAAACATCTTCATTTGACAATGAAAAATTAAATTCATATAGAATTGATTAATAAACATTGATGATGAAAATAATCTTAATATATAGATACCAAATAAGAAAATTAATGTATTACGAAAGTTAAATTTATTATATGAATAATAACTGGAAAACACTACTTCTGTTGAGTCTCACTTCCAACGCCATGATCACATTTTTCGAAAGAATAGAATATTTAATTCTATACTATGATAACACACAAATTAAACTAATATAAATTCTAATGAGATAGAAATATTTACCAAATATTTTTACGGATAAATACTTATATTTCAAATAGTCAAATAAATATAAACCATACATATGTTATCTACATTTAAATGAGAACAGTAAAAAATATATTATAATATAATTAAAAAATAATAATGATACATTATTTGTTAAAACCATTAAAATAAATAGTAATGAATATTTTCGGGAAATTAATTGGGGGATTCATTTAAAACATAGACGATCAATAATATAATATTCATTAATGTATATTTATATAAATGAATAAATTAATTAAAAGTACATTAAAAAGTGTTTATAAAATATTGAAAAAAATGAAATTTGATATATTATTTCATAAAAAAATTTAATAATTAAATAGATGTTAATATGTCATATGAAATTATTCATAAATTATATTAATGAATCATAAAAACATAAAAATATTGAACATTAAATAAAAATAAGGAAAATATTGATTGGAAGATAGCATGAAGTACACACAGTGGATGATAAATAAAAAGAAATGAATAAAACATTATTAAATAATTAAAATTGTATGAAAAGATAATTTAATAAATCATATAAGTAGATATACTAATACTATATAGAATATAAAGATGGGGGAACATATTAAAAATTCGAAATAAATGTTATTAATATTTACAGTTATGAGATTCAATTTTGGTTTATTATAAATCAATGAGATATGAAATGATAATATGACATAAAATGACAAAAATAAGCATAATATATAAAAATATATGGTGTTATAGGGTGATATAAAAAAATTAGACTAAAATAAATAAATAAATATATAAAATTATCATTAAAAATTCAAATTAGAAAAGAAAATATTGCTTTTACTCTTAATTAATTTTAATGTAGTATAACAATGGGTATAAAAAATTTGCAATCAATATTTCATATTTCATGAAATTATCAATAGAAAACTATTTATGTAATATTCAAAAATATTAATTTATGAAAAATATACTAATTATTCATTGTTTTTCATAATCATAAAAAATATAATAATTTTGATAGTTTCATAGAAGTTTCATTTGGAAGATGTTTTTACTGACCTTAGCCTTTGAGATATGTGAATTTTTTAAGAAATTTTAATTTTTATGGATTTTAGTGGGGTTTTAGGAGAAGTGTTATCATATTATTAATGACCCATCATTTTCATACATAAATATTACATCATTTTTTATGAATATTCAATATATTTCAGACATACATGAGTAAGGATTGTATTATTTTAGTGCATTAGGATATAATCTATCAAATATTCTTCATTCATGAAAGATCATACAAATATACTATAAATACCTCCATATTTATTACACATTATATATATACCATACATAAACATATCTTCATAACATAGCTAAAAGGAAACCTAAGAATTAGTGAGCTAAAATGCTCAGTATGGGTAATCATGGAAGATACCAACTCATTATCATATGAAAGCATAAGATAATCCTAACTATATGAGATTATAAATATATCATAAAATTTGCATACCCAATATACCAAGGATCATAATAAGGATACATGGAATTAAATATTATCATTTTAAAATAAATTAATTGTATTTGTATGTGTTTCGGTGCGGATGTGCGTCGGGTTACGCTGTTCCGCCAGGACGCGTTCGCGCGTGCACCCGTCAACCCGAGGGGATGGGCGCGCGGCTTGTGGTCCCGCAGTCCCGCTTTCCAAGGGCGGGCGGCATCCGTCCCTTATTCAGGGGCGTCTGCTCCTTGATCGAAACCGGGATGATGGGATGTCGGCTTCTCCTTCCTTGGACGTCTCCTCGGAACTTGTCGCCTAATCCGGGTCTCCCTCATAGACTTAAGAATGTTCGTGAATCTCGTTCCCGGCGCCATATCTTCATGGACACCGGTTAATTACGCTGCTTCCGCCCGGACGTTCCAAGGAGTCTGGGCGGGGCAGCAACCTGCGGTGAGAAGGCCGGGTGGCTCTGGGTGCTGGGGGCGTGTCGTAACACTGCGGCTCTGCACGTCTGTCTTCCGTCCCTAATAGGGCTTCTCGAAGGCACGATGGCCTGAGGCATCCCGTACTAGGTGCGGGGAACTGTGTCGCCTGAGGTTTTCCTCAGCTTCCCGTGTTTAACACGGGGTATGCCGCGAGTTTAACGTCCAGCGGGGACGGCATCGGACCGATCAACACGAAAAGTGGATCAGATGACAGAACCCCTTGCGGGGAACCTCCGACGCTGGGGCCAGCACATGGGAGGCTTCCCAAGTAACGTGGAGTGAAGTGAAGTGGCATGACCCCACCGGGATGTGGCGGCCCGGGTAAGGATCAGGGTGGATGATGGAGTAAAGAGCTTGGACCCCAGAGGGGCTTCCTACGTACCGCGCGTTAACACGGATCAAAGTCAACGTAGTTCGGGCATACAGTTTAACGTCATGCTGGACGTCGGCAAGCCGACTCACGAAGAGGTCGAGGCCGCCGGGCGGAGGATTGAACCGAACCACCTCGCACGGAGGGGGGATGGAACGGCCGGGTGGATCACAGTTTCACGTCATGCTGGACGATAAAAGGGGAAATGGAAAAGGGGGGCTGTGGGGAGGCACCGTGGAGATACACACGGGCAGTCTTCCACAGGGGCGGATTCATAGGTGAATCAACGCAAGCGTGAACCCTGGAGGGGTCCACTGATGGACGAACGGACGTAAATACGACCGGAACGACCAGGTGGTGGGCTTGGGCCTCAGGGAGGCTTCCTACGTACCCTGTATAGAAGACAGGGATCAAAGTCCACGTAGTTCATTCTGTCAGGACTTACGCACTTGGGGCAGCCCGGATACTGCAAAACTCAGTTGGAAGGGACTTGGACCGAAAGCAAAAGACACCTCGATCCCAGTCAGACCCTCTACTGGCTTCGGCAGTGGGGAGGTGCAATGGAGATACACATGTGCAGCCTCCCACGAGAAACTAGGGGTTTGTAATACCCTGCCCCCGTAGGGAAAAGCCACTCCCATTAAATCGTCCCAAAAGGGGGGCAATCCCGACATCCCTGCAGAGACGAGCGGGTGGGGGCCACGTCCAAACCGGGGGAGACCCTGCGTGCGGAGCACGGGATCAGGTTGCGGACGGTTTAGCGTCTTGCCAGACGAAGTACAGTTTAACGTCATGTGTTGAGGACGAAGCGGACGGTTTAACGTCTTGCCGGACGAAGTACAGTTTAACGTCATGTGTTGAGGACGAGGCACTTGGCAGTTTAACGTCTTGCAGCACGGACGATGGGGGCTAGGCAGTTTAATGTCGTGCAGCTTGGACGGGTGTGCAGTTTAACGTCATGCTGGGCATAGGTTGCCGGACGAAGCACTTGGCAGTTTAACGTCTTGCAGCGCGGACGATGTACAGTTTAACGTCGTGCAGGACGTATATGCAGTTTAACGTCATGCTGGACGAGTATGCAGTTTAACGTCATGCTGGACATAGGTGCGTGTCACTTCGTGCAAGCCTGGAGGGCCGCACGGGAAGACAACGCACGGTGCGGGCACCCGGGATGAGAATCATCGGGTGCCACACAGGCGGGTACCCTTAGGAGGTCAACGGGGACGACCCTGGCAGATTGCGCGCAAAAAGGAAGCTTTGCGCGCAATACTGCGGGCCGGCGCGCAATCGGGGCGGCTGGCGCGCAATTGGGCCAGCGCCTTGCGCGCGGATGCTTGAGATTGCTCACACCGGGCTTCGGATAGCGCGCAGGGGCAACGGCTCATTCTCTAATGAATGGCCACTTGAAAGAAGGGGGGTGCGCGCAATCAGGCCGGATTGCGCGCACCCCGGGGGCAATTGCGCGCAAGCGGGTTCTTTTGCGCGCAAAGGCCTTAGGGTGAATGTTTAGTCAAATGAAAGGAGCCAGCGGGGATTGCGCGCGAAGGCGGACCCCGAGGCTTTCTTGCGCGAAAGAAAGGAGGTTACCTGAAGTTCGTCATTGCGCGCGGAAGGGGTTGAATTGCGCGCACGGGAGACGTTTCGACTTCCAGCAACCTTTGAAACGTTGGGGGTCGCCTTGTATTTATAGGCAACCCCGGGCGCGGAATCCAGGGTGCGAGCGCGAAATTCCCCCCGCGGGCGCGGAATCGGGCGCGGCGCGCAAGGGAGTCGCGCGGACCCGCGGCGCACAAAATTGCGCGCCGGACCGGCGCATTGCGCGCATCCCGGGGGGTTTGCGCGCGGAACATCACCTTTGCGCGCGGGCCTCTGAAATTCCGCGCAAGGCCTCCGGGCCCTCCGAAACGTTCTTCCGACTCCAAATATCACTTCACTTTCCGCATCCGGAGCTTCGTTTGGGAACAACGGACTTTTCCGGTGTCTACAAAAGCCCCCCCTCGGAATCTGATCGGCGAGAGGTCGCAACGATCGGGTTCCGAGGGAGACGCCGGAATGCCGAAGTCCTGGGCGGCGCGGGACTTAGGCGCGCAAAAAGGGGCGCCGGTCGCGAAATTCGCCGCTGCGGTCGCGCAAAACGCTTTCCGCGCAGCGCGGGCCCGGCCTCGCCTATAAATAGGGGCGCTGGGTTTCTGGAGAAAAGAGGGAGGTCATTCCTAGGAAAGGAGACCTCAGACCTAACCAATGTATCATCCCCCAACTTGTTCCAACACACGAGCGGGACAACGCTAGGGGCGTTGAGATTTTATCCGAACATAGGGAAATGAGAAAAGGTGAATCGCGTGTCCCGAATCCAGACATCCACAACGATCGGCCTTCCAGGAAATGCCCAAGACGGTAGGCGGACAGTGGATCGACCATAACAACTGCAATAGACGGACCGAAAAAGGCCATCATTCATATTGCAGGAGGCGGACCACATGTCATCATGAATACCGCTTTGGGGTTCCTTCAGACACAAGGGTGGAAAATCCAGATCAACAGGGCATGCGAAGCGTGGGGCGAAGTGACGATTTGTTCGGACAGAATCCAACGCTCTCAAAATTGCGCCACCGTGGGGAAAGCGTATTGGGCGGATGCACTAATCTGGCCATGAGTCACCTCAATTCTCAGACAGCACCTCTCTGACGAGGAAACTGTCGCTTCCCATCATTGCGATGGGGCATCCCGAGCTGAATCGGGGAGAATATCACAACTGCACCACTCTACCCGAAGTCAGGCCAGACGGCCGGCGACGAGGAGGGGCGGGACTTATCGATCCCTGAGGCTGGACCCGAGTCGAAATGCCCGGGCGTTCCTACGTACTCCATCAGGCTGGAGATCAAGCCACACGTAGTTCTGTGAGTGCAGTTTAACGTCATGCAGGACGTAGGACCCCATTTGGGGTAGATCTTAGTTTAGGGTCTTAGAGCTCGGACCATAAGGGCTGGATCTTAGTTTAAGGTCTTAGAGCTCGGACCATAAAGGTGGAGGATCTTAGTTTAAGGTCTTAGAGCTCGGACCATAGGGCTAGAGGATCTTAGTTTAAGGTCTTAGAGCTCGGACCATAGGGGCTAGAGGATCTTAGTTTAAGGTCTTAGAGCTCGGACCATAAGGGCTAGAGGATCTTAGTTTAAGGTCTTAGAGCTCGGACCATAAGGGCTAGAGGATCTTAGTTTAAGGTCTTAGAGCTCGGACCATAAGGGCTAGAGGATCTTAGTTTAAGGTCTTAGAGCTCGGACCATAAGGGCTAGAGGATCTTAGTTTAAGGTCTTAGAGCTCGGACCATAAGGGCTAGATCTTAGTTTAAGGTCTTAGAGCTCGGACCAGAAGGGGAGATCTTAGTTTAAGGTCTTAGAGCTCGGACCATAAAGGGGGGGATCTTAGTTTAAGGTCTTAGAGCTCGGACCATAAAGGGGAGATCTTTAGTTTAAGGTCTTAGAGCTCGGACCATAAGGGCTCAAAGCACGCCACATCGTGGTCATATCCCCTGGATATGCGAAGATGCACTGAGGGATAGTGTCAAGAGTGTCGAGGTTTCGCCTGGTCAGAATGGGAGGTGGAAAATGTGAATCATGCGGCCATTCACTCGAGGACCGGGAGCACCGGCGTGACGATATGAGAATACTGCCGACCGTGGCGGAAAAGCAGCATCAACATCGCACCAACCGTTGGTGGAATGAGGCAGCAAACGAGCATCGACCGCTCAATCGCAGGATTTATATCGATTTGCTGCCCGAGGCCATTGGGGGTACCGGCCCGAGTTGGTGGGAGAGCACTGAGGCATTGTGTCCGAACCGTTCACGGGGGCTCCACCCAGGGCGTAGACGATGGGTCCGAATGAAAGGGAGCACGAAGCCTGAAAAGTGGAGGAAACCTGACCAAGCGGATCCTGACCCTCCTGGCAATAAACCAGAGTACTCTTGACACCGGTGGACCACGGCAAGGGGTCGGGGAACACGCCTTGAGGGTGACCTGAAGGCGGCGGATTCCCCAGAGAAGGGGGAATCTCTAAGAGGTGGGGGGCTGGACCCGAAGTTTCAAACATCCGGGCGTTCCTACGTATCCCATAAGGACGGGAATCAAGCCGCACGTAGTTCTTGAAGCGCGGTGCAACACAATCGGGCACCAGCGCGGGGAAGAGTGCGGGTCTGACCCTCGCACACAAAAAGAGCGGCATTTGATATTTCTTGTTTGTCCTTAAAGATGAATGGTTTTTCTTTGTGCGGCGACATGCCCGTGATTGAGAAATCTCTGGCATCGCCACAATAATCAAGCCATGGAAGGCATTGATGAATGGCGTGGTCATTAACCAGCGCCCAACATGAGTGTCCCCTGAGGAGGACATCACGATGCAGTGCCGTTTCTCGTCGGGCGGCCAAGACGATCACAGTTTACGGTCATGTGGTAGGACCAGACAACACAGTTTAAGGTCGTGTGGTTCGGACCATGGAGGAACCCGCTTATCGCGGTACGGCGGACACGGCGGAGGTGGGAACATACCCAGCCCTGCGGTCACGCACGATTCCAGGAAAAGAGTCTTGGGATAGGGGTCTGCGTATGTCCATCACCCGAGGGGCAGAGATGCTAGCCTCCAGATATACTGGGCCCAGAACGCAATTGTTCGGGCGACTCCCTCCTCCTTATGGGGACGAGGGTCCAGCTACGCATGGCCCTTAGGGAGGATATCTGCATATATCCTTGGTGCTCAGATCATGGGAGCCTCGAACGACATCATTACCCTGGTTGGTCTGCCTAACGTGTAGAGGCGTACCGGAGGTCGGTATGAAGAGAGTGTCAATATCCCACTACAACGCACAAAGGCGGAGTGTGATGAGGACTGCGCAACCAATGTTCAGAGCCCGAGAGAGCTGACATGGCGATCAAGGACGTTGCTGACGCATTCGCAACACAACATCCGATCGCGTCAGCCTAAGACGGGGCAAGCAAACGAGCATCAACCGCTCAATCGCAGGATTCATATCGATTTGCGGCCCAAGACCCACCGGTAAATCGACCCGGAGCGGTGGGAGAGCATTGAGGCATCGTACCCAAACCGCTAACGAGGATCCCTTTGAGTGAAGGCTCGAACAAGAGGAAGCGCGAGGCCTGACAAGCAACACAGGACTTGTCGGGATTGAATCTGACACTACGATTCATAGACCGAAGCACCCCAAAACATGTTAACAGATCTCCGGAAAGGGTCGGAGGACTCACCCCGAGAGCAACCGAAGGGGGGAAGATCCCCGCAATCAACCAAGAGACGGGGCTGGACCTGAGACACAAGCGTCCAGGCGGTCCTACGTATCCCATAAGGATGGGAATCAAGCCATACGTAGTTCTTGAAGTGCAGTTTAACGTCATGCAGGACGATGAGGGGTGTGAGGTAGTCCCACACACGGGGGAGGCGTACGGCGCGACCAGTAGACCGACGTGAATGAGGACATAATCCCCTGCTCACGCGATACGCCTCGCACAAAAAAGAGGGGAACTGGGGCCAGAGGCCCAACGCGGGATAGAGATTCCCGGGAAATGGGGCTGGGCCTGAAACATGAATGTCCAGGCGGTCCTACGTATCCCACAAGGATGGGAATCAAGCCATACGTAGTTCTTGAAGTGCAGTTTAACGTCATGCAGGACGATGAGGAAAAAAGAAGGGGGGAGCAGAAGGCATCCCCAAACGTGGGGGGGGCGTACAGCGTGATGAACAAACCGACGTGAATGAGGGCATAGCCCCGCACTCACACCATACACCGCACACCCCGGGGCAACTGGGCCAAGGGCCCGAGATGGGATGGAAATTCCCGAAGGATGGGGCTGGGCCTGAAACACGAGGGTTCAGGCGGTCCTACGTATCCCATAAGGATGGGAATCAAGCCGCACGTAGTTCTCGAGTGGCAGTTTTACGTCATGCAGGACGAATGCTGAACAGTTTAACGTCTTGTAGCTCGGACGTAGTGCAGTTTAGCGTCATGCGGGACGAAGCACTTGGCAGTTTAACGTCTTGCAGCGCGGACGAATGCTGAACAGTTTAATGTCTTGTAGCCTGGACGAATGCAGTTTAACGTCGTGCAGGACGTGGTGACACTCAGGCAAAGTATCGCTTGAGGAACCTAGCGTTGGTGGGAGGAGTGACACGCTCACCATCCATAGTCTCTAGGGAGTACGCGCCATTGGGATAGACCTTGTGGACAACAAAAGGTCCCTCCCACTTGGGCTCCAACTTGGGCGGCTTCCTGCCGGGGATCATCGGTGCTCTTAGGGCTAGCACTAGATCACCCTGCAGGAAGGAGAGGAGGCGAACCTTCTTATTGAAAGCTCGAGCCATCCTGCTTTGATGCCTCTCCAAGTTGTGCAAAGCGCGAAGTCTATTCTCATCCAGTGCTTCCAACTCGACTAGACGGGCTTCAGCAACTCTGTCCGGCGCTTGCTGGTCGTAGACCGCAGTGCGCAAGGACGGTAACTGGATCTCGATGGGCAGGACGGCCTCAGCTCCATACACCAGGGAATAAGGGGTCATCTGGGTGGAATTGCGAGTCGTCGTCCGATAAGCCCAGAGGGCATTGGGGAGCTTGTCCGGCCAACTCTTCTTGTTCTGACCAACCATCTTTTGCAGAATGTTAGAGAGGGTTTTGTTAAACGCCTCGATCTGTCCATTCGCCTGCGCATGATAGCGAGATGTATGGTTCGAGCGGATGTTATACTTGGCGTACAACTTCTTCAACTCGGCTGCTCGGAAATTGGTTCCGTTATCCGTGAGGATAGCGTGAGGCACTCCAAATCGATAGATGATGTTGGAGGTCACGAAGTCAGCGATCGAACAGGATTTGACCTCTCTGAGCGGAATCGCTTCTGCCCATTTGGAGAAGAAGTCCGTGGCGGTCAGAATGAACCGGCACTGGCGAGCTGTCGCCGGCGGGTACGGTCCCACAACGTCCAGTCCCCAGACTGCAAAGGGCCAGGAATACCTTGTGGTATGGAGAGGCTCCGGCGGCCGATGCACAAAGTTCGCATGAACCTGGCACGCATGGCACCTTCTGGCGTACTCGATGCAGTCATGGATCATAGAGGGCCAGAAGTATCCCAACCTCCGAATCTGGTGGGACAGCTTCGGCCCAGTTTGGTGGGCGCCGCATGAACCAGCATGAACCTCTTGCATGACTCGTGGGATCTCAACTCCCTGAAGGCAACGGAGGAGAACACCATCAAATCCGCGTTTGTAGAGGATCTGCTCCAGGCCGGGACTGCTCTGGAGGACGAACTGCGATGCGCGGCGTCGAACTCGCTCGCGCTCGGCCCGATCTGACGGAAGAATGCCATGTTGGAGGTACTCAACCAAAGGCGTCCTCCAATCAGGGGCTGATCCGACTACTATATCTGGGGTACTCGGGGCTCCGGGCATAGGGGCAACCGTGGTGAGATTACTTACCAACGGGCCGCGATCTTCTTCCGGGATAACGGGAGCGATGAGCCTGCGGCGCGTCACGCGGACGATCAGGTTGTCCTGTTCAGGTTCCGCAAGTGACGCAGCCAGGCTGGCCAAAGCATCTGCTCGACCGTTCTGCGACCGGGGAATATGGACAATTTCTGGCCGAGAAGGGAACCGGGCCATCAGAAGGAGGGTGCACTCCAACAATGGCACAAGTTCCGGCTTCCTGACAACATAGTCGCCATTGATCTGCTTAACGACCAGTTCGGAGTCCCCTTTCACGCGCAGACGGGGCATGTCGATCTCGAGAGCTAACTCGAGGCCGGTGATGAGGGCATGGTATTCCGCCTCATTGTTGGTACAGCCCTCTGACAACAGGAAAGAGTATGGCAGCACGGCTCGCTCCGGGGTAATGAAGACGATGCCCAAGCCCACTCTATTGAGCTTAGGATTATCGAGTCTTCTACCGGTGGGGCTCCGGGAGGCACCGTCAAAGTGCATCTGCCAGCATGGATCGGCTCGATCAACCGAGAGAATGGTCTCATCAGGAAAGCCTAGATCCAGCGGCTGATCCGCGGAGGTCGGGTGAGCGGCCAGAAAGTCTGCCAACGCTTGCCCTTTGATGGCCTTCTGAGACACATACCTGATGTCGAACTGCTGGAGAATCACAGCCCACCGCGCTAGACGGCCAGTCAACATAGGTCGGCTCAGGATATATTTCAACGGGTCTACCCGAGAAACCAACTGTACCTCATGGTGCTGCAAGTAGTGCCGTAATTTCTGTACGGCAAATACGAGCGCCAGGCAGCTCTTCTCGATGGGGGAATACCTAACCTCCGCATCGAGGAGCATGCGACTGAGGTAATAGAGGCTATTCTCTGTTCCCTCGTTGTTCTTCTGGGCGAGAAGGGCACCCAGGGACCGTTCCAGGGCGGTCACATAAAGGACCAGCGGCTTTCCGGATACGGGCGGCATCAGGACCGGAGGTTGAAGCAGGTACTGCTTGATTTCCTCGAAAGCGGTCTGACACTCTTTATCCCATACATAGGTGGCACCCTTCTTCATAAGCCGAGAAAAGGGCTTACACTTGCCGGCCAGATTCGCGATGAATCGGCGTATATAGGCTAAGTGGCCTTGGAACCCTTGCAGTTCCCGGACGGTACCCAGGGGAGGCATCTGGCTAATCGCCCTGATTTTCTCTGGGTCGATCTCAATACCCCGGTATCTTACCACAAATCCAAGGAACTTTCCGGAGGTGACCCCAAAGGCACACTTCAACGGGTTCATCTTCAGGCAGCGAGACCGGAGGAAGCTGAACACTTTCTCAAGATCTTTGAGATGGTCCTGACGCTGGCGCGATTTGACAACCAAGTCGTCGACGTAGCATTCCACCAGTGTGCCGAGGATTGGCTTGAATATGCGGTGCATCGCCCGTTGGTAGGTGGCACCTGCATTCTTCAGGCCGAAGGGCATGACCCGGTAGCAAAAGGTACCTTGGGGGGCCCTGAAGGCAGTGAACTCCTCATCCTCAGGGGCCATCCGAATTTGGTTGTATCCGGAGTATCCATCCATGAAGGAGAGGGCTTGGAACCCTGCCGTGGCATCAATCAACAGCTCTGTCACTGGAAGGGGAAAATCATCCTTCGGACAGTGGAGGTTGAGATCGCGGAAGTCGATGCAGACTCTAATCTGCCCGTTCTTCTTCCTGACCGGCACAATGTTGGCCAGCCATTTGGGGTACTGAACTTCCCTCACGAAGTTGGCTTTGATAAGCTTGTCAACTTCGGCCTCAACCATGGCACCATGGGATGGGTGCATTTTCCTGGGAGGCTGCTTGAACCCGCGATGGTTCGCCGGGAGACCAAGGCGGTGGACGGCTACCTGAGGATCTAGCCCCGGCATCTCGTCATAGCCCCAAGCGAACACATCACGGTGCTGCCTGAGAAAGTCCACGTACTGATGCCGCTCCTCAGAGGGCATGGCGGCACTAACCAACGTGGGTCTTGGATCGGCCTCGGTTCCAAGGTTCACCTGTATTAACTCATCGACCGTGGCGGGGACGCCCTCCTCAAAGGCTGGGGGTGCGTCTTCCATACCCTCTCCACTCGGGGAGGGATCATCCACGGGAGAGACTGCGTTGGAAACTGCATTGGGGCTACCAGATCCTGCTGGGCCACTGGTGCTGGCGCGGGCGGTCGCGGTCGTCTCATCAGGAGACTCGCGGACCGTCAAGACCATGGCGACGTCCAACCGGTGAATCGGGAGGACGTAAGCGTCATCCAGACTTGCCCAGGGATCGCTTGCAACAGCGACAGGCTCAACCTCACCTGCCAGGATCTGCTTATCCTTGCTCTTGTAATAGTCCGCGTCCAGATAGCGGGCTTCACATGAGGCAAAAGGAGAGGCATCTCCTTGAAGCACGCCTACTCGACCATTAAGGGAGTATTTGAGGCATTGGTGGTATGACGAGGGAACCGCCGCATGAAGGTGAAGCCATGGTCTGCCCATCAATGCGTTATACGCAGTGTCCTGAGAGACTACCATGAATTCGGTGTTGGCAACCAAGTCACCGAACTGGGTCTTCAAACGTATCTTGCCGACCGGGGTTTGCTCGGTGCGGTCGTACCCCTGGATCCTGAGGTCGGAGGGAATCAAGTCATCCTCAGACAACCCCAATCTCCGGAGCGTCCGAGTTGGAATCAGATTAATCCCGGACCCCGTGTCGACAAGACAACGCCGGACTTCAAGGCCATTGAACTGGCCAGTGACATACAGCGGACGGATGTGTCCCTGTATAGGAGGGTCCTCATCCTTACCAGAGAACGAGATAACTGCCTGACATTCGGCGTCCTCGATCGTTTCGGCGTGGAAGGCCTCTGCAGCCGCAACCTCTGTCTCGAACTGGAGGGGGCTCTTCAGGGCTTCAGCGAGTGCCCCGCGCATCTCAGATGACATGCGCAGAGCCTCAAGGATGGAGAGCCTTGCTGGGATGTCGGCCAAGTGCTTCAGGACATCATACTTTTTGGCCAAGCGCGAGCTCCTGGTTGCAGGAGATTGCTCTGCGGTTGGTGGCATGACGGGCCTTACCGGTTGGATCGGCGGCCGACTGGTACTTGGCGCATCTCGCTGTTCACTGGTCGCAGTCCGGGAAATGGTCACCGTACTGGAGTCAGGAGGCCGGGATGGACTTGTGGCAGGGCGGAGCTGGTCGCGACGCGGCTGAGGCGGTTCTGCCCGGTCCCATACCACAAACAGTGGCGGAGGCGAATCCGTCATCCCCGGATGGGGAGCCTGCGCACGTTGAGCTCGATCTTGAGCCTGCCGCCTAGTCTCAGTGGCGTGCACGGCCTGGCCGGAGGTACCGACGGCTGTGCCCCGGCGACTCCTGCTGCTGCGGTTCTTCCGACGGTGGCGACGACCGGGGACACTAGGGAGGTCCACCTGGTGTTCTTCAATGTCGGGAACCGAAAAGGGATTTACCAGCTCGACGGTGTTAACCGAAGCGTACCCAATACAGTCATCGGACGAATCATCCATCACCGGGCGGATCCGAGGAGGGACCCCCATCTCCGGGGGCATGAAATCGCCGAGAGTACGGGATAGTGGCGGAACTGGCGGGGCGCGCTCTTCCTTCTTGCGCTGCCGCCGTTTGCTCCTCTTGGAGGAGGCAGACTGGGACGACGATGCCGAAGCAGCACCCGCAGGTTCTGGGGGCTCAGGCTGATTCAAGCGCGCACGGATGATTCCCTGGGCGCGAATGGTCGTCTTGCGGGCCATCCAGTTATTATACTTCTGGGACCCGCGGTCGGAGACCAGCTGCCATTCGTCCTCGTTGCCACTATCGTCATCTGACCCCACGAACACGCCCGCTACCTGTGCTGGAGCTGGGCCCAACCTGATTACATTGTTGTTAATCTGGTCTTGGAGCCAGTCCTTAAACACATAGCACCGCTGGATGGTGTGCCCCAGGGCCCGATGGTAGGGGCAGTAGCGGGGGTTATCCGTGAGATGTGCCTCCTCTGGCCTCCAGCACTCAGGCAATCGCACAATCCTCTGCTCCAGGGCGCTCCGGAAATAACCGGGGACCTGATCCTCATGGAATGAGTACGTCAGGTGTCGCGGGCCCCTGGGAGCGCGGTCTTGATGAGGGGCTGGAGGGGCCTGCCGAGGAGGTGGACCCTGATTATCTCGCCTGGGTTGCGGCGGTACATTACGCGGAGGGGCCGGCCGGTTCTGAGGCTGCCGTTGCTGGGCCGGGAACTGAGCCCGTGGAGGCGGATTCCTGTGAGGCTGCGGAGCTGGCCTCACCGGCAGCAGCTCCAACGGCCTGGGAGCCTCTATCTGGGCCACAGCAGCGGGCTCAGCCCTGCTGGCTCTCCTTGCAGGAATCATAGGAGGCAGCGGGTGTGCCTGGCTGGCCTGTTGCAGGGCTTCCTCAAGACGTTGAGCTTTGTCTGAGAAGTCCCTGAACCCTCCGGGGTAATTCTGAGTAATCAGGGAAGGGACCAGCTCGGTCTTGACGTTCCCGACGCACATTGTCAGCAACTGCTCCTGAGTCAATGGCATGTCAAGGGAATACGTGAGACCCTTCCATCGGGCGACGAAGTCCGCGACTCGCTCATCAGGCCTCTGCTTGCACTTGAAGAGGTCTGCGATACTCGTCTTCCGGGTCGTGGAACTGAACTGGTAGAGGAATTGTCTACGAAGGTCCTCCCAGCTAGTTATCGACCCGACGGGAAGCTGGCTGTACCAGACAAATGCTGGCCCTTCCAGTGTCTGGACAAAGCAGCGAAGCTTAGCGGCCTCTTGCTGCGCCGGAGTCCCCAACATAGGCCCGCACCTCGAGTTGAAATGGGCCAAATGTTGTGGCGGATCTCCGGTCCCGTTGAAGGGGGCGAAAGTGGGATTCCCAAATCCCGGAGGCGCCGGCATGTCATCCACCCATGCTGGGTATGGCTTGCCGTCCGGTGGGATCGCCACCTGCCGAGTCTCCAAGGCTTCCAAGCGGGCAATGAGTGCCGCCATCGGATCGTCCGAACATGGGTTCCAGTCCTGGCGAGGATCTCTAACCACGAGCGCATTGCATGGCCCTTCAATCGGGTCGTCGACCGGATCGTCGAACTCGGCAGCTCGTGGGATGGCTGGCGGAGCGGCCCTTGGGGCAGCGGGAGGAATCCGAGCGGGATCTCTCGGGTAGTCGCGCCGCTCGGGAGGGTGTGGCGAAACATACCGCGCCCTCTTGCCGTAGGCAATGGCCTCTCTCCTGTCGGCGAAGACGGCGTAATCACGGTTGCCCGGGAGAGTCTCTTCGAGGGGTGGTTGTTCCGGTCCCTGCTGCCCTGGCCTGGGATCACCGTAGTCAGGCCGCCGTTCTGCAGCGCGCTCGGCGAGGAGCTGGTCAACCAGCCTCTTCTGTTCGGCGAGCTGCTGACGTAGCGTAGCCTTCTCGGGATCCTCCTCTGCCTTCTGCATGGAGGCAGATGGGTCGGCGGGCCTTATAGCCTCGCTGTGCTCTTTTCCTTTGCTGACGTTTCGGCTCAACGTCAGTGCTTCAGTGGGTGCGGGGAGCCCCAGGAGGTTCCTCTGATGACGAGTAACTCTCACTGATGGGTCTGACGACGGCTTGTCTTCGGGGGGGAAGCCCCCGTCGAGAAGTTCCAAGTCGTTCCCCTCTCCCGACAGGTCAGCCATATTGACTGTTCCTGTCCCTGGGGATATACCCTCAGGGCCACCCAACGAATCGGGCTGTCGGCGAATCACACTGAAGCATAGGGCAGCGTACTGCCCCCATCCACGGATATACACGTGGGGAGTGGCTTCCTCGATAACTTTGCGGAGTACTTGAAAGCACTCAACGCATCGTTGTTGGAGGGCCTCGTGGTGCCCAAATGACCCGGGGTGCCGAACCGCGGGGAGCATGGCCAGGTCAATTTGACGGCACTGCTCACCAATATCCTCCAGGTGTAGTTGACTCCCGGGGTATGGCATTTGTAAGCAGTGAAGACGGGAGTGAGTCTCCCGGAGAGTTCGGCGGAAGCACTCGAACTCATCCGGGGTGAGCGATTCGGGTGCATCAAAGCCCGGTCCTGCGACTGGCCAAAACTTCTCAGGGAAGTGGCCCTCTGCAAGGACGGTCCAGAAGTTCCACGACTCAAACTCGGGACCCAGATCTCCTCGGTCCTCTTCCATGGCTGGGAACGGACGGGGAACTGGTAGTGGTGCCGAGGCGGGCCGTCGGGCCGACGGGCTGGCCGGCGGTGAATACGGCGAACAGGCCGATTGGCCTCCATATCCCGGGCCTCCCCCTGAGGGTGGCGGTGCCCCAGCTACCACATCACGATAGGACGGGCCGGCGAGCGAACATCCTGCCGTAGCATCGGTGCTCGCCGAGGGCGCACCAGATCGTGGTTCGACCGTCGGTCCCCAGAAAAAGTCTCCGGCTTCTCTGATCGAGACGGAAGGCACTTCCGGAGGGGCCGGTACCAACCGCAAGTTTGATCCTTGGGGGTCTACCAGGCCCTCGTTACTCCGGATATACCTTCGGAGAGACGCGGGGATCACATTGATCTCGCTCTCGGGGAGCACGAGGCTGACGTGCCGCATTCCTACCCCTGCCCTTGACTGGCGGGATTGGGGAAGGGGCTCTGTCGCCGAATCGTACTCTGCCTCTGAGTCAGAGAAGCAAACCGGTCGGATCTCTGTCCGGAACTCCGCAACATTCTTCCCTCGGCGTCGACGCCTTGCCTTCCTGCCCCTGGGTGGTTCTTCGGGGCAGGGCTGATCTCTGTCCTGGCGTCCTCCGGCCGCACTGGTGCTGGGGCCGAGAGGACTGGGAACCAAGGTGCGAGGGGCACCGGGACAGATATCAAAGGGGACGCGGGGAGAGATGATTCCGGGCAGGCCTCCGGGCCGGGATCGGAAGGTGGGATGACCCACGCCTCCTGGATCGACCACACAGAGTAGATCCTGCCGGTGAATAGCGCTACCGCGAGGTGGTCCGCGGTGGCTACTGCCAGTGCCAGCAACCGGGAGAGTCAACCCAACCTGCCTTTGGGGCGGTCGGGGCCTCGATCCGGGTCGGGCATAGGAGTTCCCCCGCTCAGGATGCACAGAGGCCTGGCGACTGGAGCCAGCAGTGGCTTGGGCCAATGCGGCCGCTGTTGCTAGAGCCCCAAGGTGGGCATCCTCTTCCGCTCGTGCCCGACGTTGGCGTCGAGACAGACGAGCCGGGATGAGCGGCGCGGGCAGGTGGAGAGCCTGTTCCTCGACTTGAGGGGCCTGGCGGCGATGTCGCCGTGGACTGGCGGGAGCCCTTATCGTGGATCCCTGGAGCGGACCTCGGATAGGGTGATCCTGGGCATCTCCCACCTCATCCGCATAAGGAAGGGAACTGTCAGAGCGCTCCGGGGATAAACTCCCGAAGCGATTGGACGTTGAGGTAGGCAGCGGTGCCTCCCTGCGCGGCCCTCGGGGGCGGCGGTGGTGGCGAGGCGCAGCCTCCTCAAGGTCCAGGCGAGCCATTTCCCTAGTGGGGATGACTCCCTCTTCCTCGTATCTCCGCACCAGGGTGTTGATCACCCTTCTCTGGATGACCTCCGAGGGGGAGAGAGGGCGTGGTCGTCCCGCAATTGCGGCTGCTGGGACGGCTGCGGAACGGGCGGGACCGCGCGGAGCAGCCGCGTCGGTGTCTCCCCTGTCCCTGCGCCAGTGGGCGGGTGGCGTTCGGGCACTAGATCGGGCGACCTGATTTCTGCAAGCAGGGAGAATGACCCATTAATACTGACAGGAAAAAGGAATCGACAACCAACCATTAGCGCCACGACGCCTTCCGTGGGGGGAACCCAGGCCCTCGACGTTGCGAGACGGAGTGCCCGATGTCCCTTCCCCAGCCCCTGGCGGGTAAGACTGAATGCTTGGCCGGGCAACACGCCGGTCTTCCAACACCTCTGAAAGCCATCGGTCTTCGTGTCGAGGAGAAGAGATTCACGTCGGGTTCACCATTTTTCTGTTTCGGTGCGGATGTGCGTCGGGTTACGCTGTTCCGCCAGGACGCGTTCGCGCGTGCACCCGTCAACCCGAGGGGATGGGCGCGCGGCTTGTGGTCCCGCAGTCCCGCTTTCCAAGGGCGGGCGGCATCCGTCCCTTATTCAGGGGCGTCTGCTCCTTGATCGAAACCGGGATGATGGGATGTCGGCTTCTCCTTCCTTGGACGTCTCCTCGGAACTTGTCGCCTAATCCGGGTCTCCCTCATAGACTTAAGAATGTTCGTGAATCTCGTTCCCGGCGCCATATCTTCATGGACACCGGTTAATTACGCTGCTTCCGCCCGGACGTTCCAAGGAGTCTGGGCGGGGCAGCAACCTGCGGTGAGAAGGCCGGGTGGCTCTGGGTGCTGGGGGCGTGTCGTAACACTGCGGCTCTGCACGTCTGTCTTCCGTCCCTAATAGGGCTTCTCGAAGGCACGATGGCCTGAGGCATCCCGTACTAGGTGCGGGGAACTGTGTCGCCTGAGGTTTTCCTCAGCTTCCCGTGTTTAACACGGGGTATGCCGCGAGTTTAACGTCCAGCGGGGACGGCATCGGACCGATCAACACGAAAAGTGGATCAGATGACAGAACCCCTTGCGGGGAACCTCCGACGCTGGGGCCAGCACATGGGCGGCTTCCCAAGTAACGTGGAGTGAAGTGAAGTGGCATGACCCCACCGGGATGTGGCGGCCCGGGTAAGGATCAGGGTGGATGATGGAGTAAAGAGCTTGGACCCCAGAGGGGCTTCCTACGTACCGCGCGTTAACACGGATCAAAGTCAACGTAGTTCGGGCATACAGTTTAACGTCATGCTGGACGTCGGCAAGCCGACTCACGAAGAGGTCGAGGCCGCCGGGCGGAGGATTGAACCGAACCACCTCGCACGGAGGGGGGATGGAACGGCCGGGTGGATCACAGTTTCACGTCATGCTGGACGATAAAAGGGGAAATGGAAAAGGGGGGCTGTGGGGAGGCACCGTGGAGATACACACGGGCAGTCTTCCACAGGGGCGGATTCATAGGTGAATCAACGCAAGCGTGAACCCTGGAGGGGTCCACTGATGGACGAACGGACGTAAATACGACCGGAACGACCAGGTGGTGGGCTTGGGCCTCAGGGAGGCTTCCTACGTACCCTGTATAGAAGACAGGGATCAAAGTCCACGTAGTTCATTCTGTCAGGACTTACGCACTTGGGGCAGCCCGGATACTGCAAAACTCAGTTGGAAGGGACTTGGACCGAAAGCAAAAGACACCTCGATCCCAGTCAGACCCTCTACTGGCTTCGGCAGTGGGGAGGTGCAATGGAGATACACATGTGCAGCCTCCCACGAGAAACTAGGGGTTTGTAATACCCTGCCCCCGTAGGGAAAAGCCACTCCCATTAAATCGTCCCAAAAGGGGGACAATCCCGACATCCCTGCAGAGACGAGCGGGTGGGGGCCACGTCCAAACCGGGGGAGACCCTGCGTGCGGAGCACGGGATCAGGTTGCGGACGGTTTAGCGTCTTGCCAGACGAAGTACAGTTTAACGTCATGTGTTGAGGACGAAGCGGACGGTTTAACGTCTTGCCGGACGAAGTACAGTTTAACGTCATGTGTTGAGGACGAGGCACTTGGCAGTTTAACGTCTTGCAGCACGGACGATGGGGGCTAGGAAGTTTAATGTCGTGCAGCTTGGACGGGTGTGCAGTTTAACGTCATGCTGGGCATAGGTTGCCGGACGAAGCACTTGGCAGTTTAACGTCTTGCAGCGCGGACGATGTACAGTTTAACGTCGTGCAGGACGTATATGCAGTTTAACGTCATGCTGGACGAGTATGCAGTTTAACGTCATGCTGGACATAGGTGCGTGTCACTTCGCGCAAGCCTGGAGGGCCGCACGGGAAGACAACGCACGGTGCGGGCACCCGGGATGAGAATCATCGGGTGCCACACAGGCGGGTACCCTTAGGAGGTCAACGGGGACGACCCTGGCAGATTGCGCGCAAAAAGGAAGCTTTGCGCGCAATACTGCGGGCCGGCGCGCAATCGGGGCGGCTGGCGCGCAATTGGGCCAGCGCCTTGCGCGCGGATGCTTGAGATTGCTCACACCGGGCTTCGGATAGCGCGCGGGGGAAACGGCTCATTCTCTAATGAATGGCCACTTGAAAGAAGGGGGGTGCGCGCAATCAGGCCGGATTGCGCGCACCCCGGGGGCAATTGCGCGCAAGCGGGTTCTTTTGCGCGCAAAGGCCTTAGGGTGAATGTTTAGTCAAATGAAAGGAGCCAGCGGGGATTGCGCGCGAAGGCGGACCCCGAGGCTTTCTTGCGCGAAAGAAAGGAGGTTACCTGAAGTTCGTCATTGCGCGCGGAAGGGGTTGAATTGCGCGCACGGGAGACGTTTCGACTTCCAGCAACCTTTGAAACATTGGGGGTCGCCTTGTATTTATAGGCAACCCCGGGCGCGGAATCCAGGGTGCGAGCGCGAAATTCCCCCCGCGGGCGCGGAATCGGGCGCGGCGCGCAAGGGAGTCGCACGGACCCGCGGCGCGCAAAATTGCGCGCCGGACCGGCGCATTGCGCGCATCCCGGGGGGTTTGCGCGCGGAACATCACCTTTGCGCGCGGGCCTCTGAAATTCCGCGCAAGGCCTCCGGGCCCTCCGAAACGTTCTTCCGACTCCAAATATCACTTCACTTTCCGCATCCGGAGCTTCGTTTGGGAACAACGGACTTTTCCGGCGTCTACAGTATGAAATCATCATATATCGATCATGAATTACTTGTTCATATCATATATGTGTGGAAAAATAATATGTATATAAACCATAAATATTAATGTTAACCACCAAACAAATAAAATCTAAATTGATTGACAATCAATTCCTACTTAAAATTTCATAACGGATTATGAATGATCACATGCTTCTCATAGTTGATAGAGATCATCAAAAAAAATTATATACAAGTTCAAGAACATCGCCTTGTCTCCCAACATTATATGATCAGATATAAAACATTACCCAATGCATAAGTAATAGATATAGGTCCCTCAAATATAAGGTTATAATGTAACCATTGTACAAGGGTATAATTCATGCGACATAAAATAGTTAGATCCATACATTTTTAGACTCAAAATAATAAAACATTCATTATATTAGAATCCATGAAATGAAATGGGTTTAAAAAAATATTCATCATATCAGAACCCATGATGTTAAATTGTATTCATAAAACACTTTATCATATAATATCATGATGAAATGAAATGGTTCTCATAAATATCAATCTCGTCATAAACACAATCCAATTAGATAGTGAGAGAGTAAAGGAAATATTATTTAATTATAATGTTATCATGTCATATTCAAAATAAAATAAGTAATTTTTAGTTATAAAATGATCTTAAAGAAATCAATGGAAAAATTCTTGTCTAAATTTTCATTTCAACATTCAAATTAACCATCTAAAACAATTTTTTCCAAAAAAATGAAATTTATTTTACTTCAAAGTAATAAATGTATAATATAATTGAATCATGAAGACATTGAGTTGTTGTGATATCATAAAATACGTTTCATATCACACACCCAAAATTAAGGATTCCTTTTTGATTTTTTGTATCTATATATTAAGAATAACATAGAAAAACACACATTATTCCTTGAACAATGGTTTTTATATTTTCCATAAATTAATAACATTTCCATAAAAACTAATTGGATAATTTTAATATATTTTCATAATTAATCTTTAGTGAAAATGGACATAAAATAAAAAGTGTTTTCAACCAAATAGTGAAAGAAAATTTGTTTTCCCATAATACATTTCTGGAATATTGGTTACATAGAGTTAGGAAAAATAATTTAAAAGAATTTAAAAAAATCATCATATATATAATATTCATTATTATATAGAGATTTATATCATATTATCTCAATATGGGATGCATATAATAAACAATCCCAACAAACAATAAGATTGTACCATAAGTATTTAACACTTTGGTATCCTTTGAATCATTAGAACCATGAATGAAATATATTTGGATGTATATATATATCACCAAATTATAATAATTATTATCATAATGGAAAATAATTCAACGTATATACACCACACACAAGAAACATGTTTTCTACAATCCATATTTCTATTCAAAATATAATAGTAATATAAAAACCAGTTACTGCTTTGGTAATCTTTTAAATCATAAGTCCATATAAATAATAAAATAAAAATCAATATTTAATATGATGAAAATGGGGATATACATGAAATTTAATTTCAATGTTGTATTATATGTACAATATAAATTAAATTATTTTTTAATTTTGTATATGTCTCCCAGGAATACAAGTGATATTAAAAATCCCTTACCTTGTGTTTTTTATTCAAATATATAGTTTTCAAAATCCTATATAATAAATAATATTATATTATTAATTTAGTAGAGAAAAATTATCATATGTATCATAAGATTTATGATTTTAGTATGCACATTTATTATATATTTTGTACTAATTTATTATTTAAAACATGTTTCAGGTAATAACTACTTCATTTTTTACGTAGTTTTTTATTTAGTATTATCATTACAAATATTTTTATAATGGTACCATAATATCATGATTTTGAATGATTAAATATGTATCATATATTTTCATTATATATGTATTAATAATAATCCATTATGTTGACATATAGAAAATGAATTAAGTTATTATTGAATATGGTTGGTCATACATACACATTATTTCTTTTTCATTTTATCCATGGATGAATTCAAAAAATGTAAAAAACTATATTACCTTTATTGAATCATTTTTTTCATATATATATATATATATCATTTTCAAGTTAAAAAATCCTTATTAACTTAATTTTAATGAGTTTGCGATGAACTAATCACATCTCTTCATGAAGGAGTACTACTTCGTGGTCTTGAGTGACATTATCATATTTCAAAATAATGGAATGTAAGAATTTATATGTTATATTATAATTCCAAAGGTTAAATTTTTTCGAATATATCATATAAATATTTTAAATCCTCCATGATATATAGTTGTGAGTGGTTGTGAGGGAAAATAAACTATATTGCTTCGTGAGGCGGCAGTATACTATACACACTATTAATGGGTTTGTTTCTGACTAGATAAGTTTGAGATGAATATAAGTAATTATATTTACATAATAAAATATCATTATATGTTATATAGTGATTTTATTATTAAAAATTTTGTACACTATTTTTTAATGAGGTAAAGGATGAAATATAATGAAAACACATGGTCAAGAGAAATACATATTCTTGAGATATCCCCTTCTATATAACACCAATATCAGTCATTGGAGGGTTCTAAAGGGAAAGAAGTATTTTTTGAGGTGTAAAAGTAAGTATGGAATATATTGGTTCATTCAATGGATTAAAAAATGGACTTGGACATGTAATGTGATGTATAGAGAGAGTGGGAATTTTTAGGAGTGGGAGAGTACAAACATGGAATATTTTAAAGGAATAAATACTAATTTTTTTTTTCAAATTCTAGAATGCTTGAAAAAAACATTATCAACCATTAGATGGTGTTAAATTCATATATGGAATTCATATGGGTTTTAGATGTTTTTATTGGTCACTATTCGTCTTTTATTTTTTTGTTTTTCCCATATTACGTCCATTTTCACCTTCACAATGCTAATTAATATTTATTAAATATACTATTAATTTTAATCAAAACATATTTCTGATATATATTTTATTTTTATTTATGATGATTTAAAATATAAAAATATTTTTGGAAATTTATATTCATATATTTTAAAATTTTATTTATTTAAACTTTTAGATGTGGGAAAAACTGGTTTTCAAAATAGATTATGTTCCTAAGTATTAAAAATTGTAATTTTAAAAATGAACATATTTTTTGGTAAATGATATAAATTTGACTAATAAATATATATTTTAATTAATTTTACTATAAAATAAAATTAATACAACACAGATCATTTAAATTATTTAATCAGAAAGAACATTTTTAATAAAAATTTGTATTTTCTATTATTCACTCAAAAATTAATCCATGAAGAAATTATTAAATAATCACCGTAAGATAATTATAAAATATTTATTATAAAAATGAAATTTATTTTTTAAAAATAAATTTTCAGGGTCTTATAAAAATAATTTTTCATTATTCTTAAAAAAAGATCAGTTTTTTGAGAAAATTTATTTTCAACGAATATAAGGAATTTTCTAACTTCTATGTGATTATTTATAAATTTATTTTACTTCATTAATACTTTTAAAAATAATTTTAAAAATAAAAATAAACCTATTAATACTACAAAATTTAAGAACCATGATATAATTTTTGAGTTTATTTAATTATATGAATTATTTATAACAATTCGTTAAAACTTGGTTTTGCATGTAACAAAAACATTTAAAAAAACAAATCTAATAATAAGATAATAATTCATTAAATATTAATCTGTATAAATATTATATTTTTATTAGAATAAATATCAAGATGATATTTATTTACATATGAAACCATTCATGATTTGGTGTTTCAAGTGCTTAATTGAGAATCCGAGAAACAAGGGTTAGAACTAATGTTCGGTTTTCTAATGTTTATCAGCCATTAAGAACAATATATCATGAATCTCACTAAGATTTAGTGATCAACACCTGGGGGAATGTTCATGGGTATATTTTACATAATGGTTTTAGTGAGATTGTTTAATATCTGAGGTTTGTGAAATTCATAATAATAAGAAAAAACTAACAATATTGGTTCTTATTGTATAAAAGAAATTATTGGAAGAGGGTGTCTCTATGCAGTGTTGATTAAAATTTAATTAATAAATATATATGTGGTTATGTGAATATATATTTGGACAAAACAATGTTTTAATGGGGAAATAAATATGGTGGTCATCGTTCTTGGTGGTGGTTAGTTAAAAAAACATCTCCAATGTAAAGGGGGAATAAATGTTTTGATTTCTTGTGATCATGGATCTTGTGGTATTGAGTAGTGTTTCTGTCTAAAATAGTATATAAGGTATAGGGCCTATGTCATGGGATATTTGTTTATAGTGTCATGAAGAAATACCGGGAGGCCCACCATGGCATGGTTCATGGCATAGTGAATTCCTTTAGTTATAAAAAAATCTATACTAGTTTTGTGGAGTTCTAACACTGAACATCTATTTATCCACTCTAAAAAAACACCTAATCATGTGGTCAATCACCCACTACTATCATTTTATTTATATTTTAATTGGGGTGATTTTTTGTATTTTTTTATGGTTTAATGTTCATTATCCACTGATCTTCCTTCAATTTTATATTTTTTTGTTTTGCATAATCTTTTATGTAATCCTAATTGGGTTTTGCACTTATTTCCATTATAAAAGAGTATAAATTATCTATTATGATATTGGTTTTTCTCTGTTAGGAAATAAAACATCCCAAGGAAATGAATAAATGTAATTGAATATAGTTTTAGATGAATCATGTAGTCTTATTTTCTTATGATGGTTTTTTATAAAATTAAATGAAATCAGATTTTGATTAGATTTTAATTTTTATTCATTATACCTAGAATGATTTTTATATAAGATCAAGGAAATTTCATAAGTATTCAACTGATGTTCTGGTGGAATGTGGTCGACCGGAGTGATTTTCGGGATTTGTGTATATTTAATTAATATTATAAAATTAATTTTAATTTTTTCTCTATTAATGATCATCAAAATTATTTAATTCTATATTTTTGAATTGTGTAATGTAATTATATCAATATAAAAAAATTATAGATATAAGAGTAATAAGGGTAAACATAACGAGAACACATGTTTTTATTTTTTGTGGTCCCTATATATTTCTATTTTTTTATAATATTCATATATAGTATCTGATAATTAGCATTTCTACTAGGAAAAATCCACCATAAGATTCCTTATTTCTTATTATTTAATAGTAATTCATAGTTAAATAAAAGGAAAACGTCCATGAGGGACTCTTTTGAAGGATTACGATGTATTGGTCCATAATTGTAGGGGCCTTGATTAAAATTATATACCATGAAAATAATAGTCAATAAGAAAAGATAATTAAATGAAAAGAATATAATTTTATAGAACTATAATATGATTCAGTGACACAACCTTTTATTAGATAGTCTTATAATGAGATATTGGGATTATGTTATCTTTTAATGATCCTTATTATTACTAATTGATGTTGGGTTAGTTTATATGGTCATGGGTATTGAGATTTTATCTGACTAGAATATAAGAAAATGGTAGGTATGAACATGTTTTTTTGGTGGGTAGGATTTTTGAGGGGAACAAAATTACATGTTCGTGAATGTGGGTTGGGGAATGCAAAATATGTTAACAAAAATGGTAGTATGAATTTTCTAAGATGGTATGAAATACTATTACAATATTAAAATGGTGATGGGGGGATGTTATTACCACTTTTTTTCATTATTAAACTATTTGTTGATAGTTATATTGGGGTACACATTAATGTTTTCTATTTATTAATGTGACCTAGGGGGCTCTAGAGGGAACCCATTGACTTGTTGACAATAGTTACAGATGCTTGTGGGATATGGCTAATGACGACATTATGTATTTCCATAGAAATGAAATTGTGGATGATGTATTATCATGTTATTAGGGAATAAAATATTTATGTACTAAGATGTGGAACCTAATATTGTGTACCCAAAAGGAATGGGATATTTCATATTGTTTTATATTTACTTGGGAAAATCCATGGATCTAATTATGATTCACAATTATATATAATTTCATGGGAACTCTTCTTTGATTTAGTTTTGATGGCTATTAAATTAGAATGTCATGGAAATCCCTATTATATAAGGATATAATTCCTTTTTCATTATAATTCATTGGTAAGTCCCAATGTATTTCCCCAGCAAATCAAAATGCAATTCATAGGAAATATAAATTAAATAGAGACCCGTACCATTATTATATTGATATTAAATCTTAATAGATTAATGTTCTTTTCATAACATTATAATCTATCAAAGAACTATAAATTACTAGTCTCTTAGGAACCATTGATATATGTAAATATTTTTAATAGGAGATCAACATCATCCGTTACTATTTTTTATTAATAACATAGCTCTTAGACATTTCATATTTAAAACCATTATTCATAGACATGGTAAAGGAAACTTATGAAAGTTTGATCTAATAATCTCACCAAGGTTAAAGAATAGATATATCAATGATAATATATTAATAACATGAGAATGATATAATGAAAACATATAATAACCTTTTTAAAACAATATAGTTTGTATCAAATATGATAATATTTTTTAATTGAATAAATCATGGTATATCATAATATATTAATAGTAAAGGAATCAAAGGCCATTATCGATGAGAGTATAAAATTGGAATGAGGAATGCATTTCTGGAATAAACATTAAAATATAAAATAATTTCCTTAGTGATTCATTTCTACCACGTCTATCATAGTGGATTGGGTTGACCCCTTAAAGCAACATAAACTCGGTCATTGTTCACACTAAATACAAGAAAAGTGGATAGAGTCCCTTTATGAATTCGGTTCACTCTTCGTTCAATTATTCATTATCATGTGAGTTACTAATCATTAGGAAATAAATTTTAGGTAATTATAACTCTAGCACCAATAATAAAATATTCAAATTCCATTTACATGGGATCTCTATGATCAACTATTATTCATAATATATTCTAACCTTTTGAAAATAAATCAGTTTCCTGAACATTTCAAAATTTTATTTTAAAATAAACAATAGAAAATAAATTTTTTTTAGAAAAATTTCATTTTAATAATCTTAAACCATACATATAAATAATAATAATTTTATTATTGGATCCTAAATCCATAATATTATATGTTAAATTTAATTTTTTATCATATATTAATAATACGATTCAATGATTACCAAAATATTTCTTGAGGAAATTATCATTTTAAATTTCAAACCAATTATTAAAATTATAAAAAAATTCCAAATATTATTGACATCATATTATTTGAAATAAAATTTCTATACATTTAAAATATGGTTAAAATATTTTTTATGTAATGAGAACAAACATTTTTGTTTATTCCATGTACATTAAATTTTTTTTCTATTCATAATTTCATAAAAAATTAAAAAGTACCTCATTTGGGAAATTGAAAGAGAAATCAGTATGATAAATTTTTTATAAATTATATAATTTGTAAAATTTAATTTATATAATAATTTTATATTAGTAAAATAATAATTAAAATTATTATATAAAACATTTAATTGGAAAGCAAAATATTTTCGATCGAAGAGAAAAATAATGTTAGTTTTCCTTAAAAACATTGTTTAATCATCTTTAGTAAATAATGACATTAATATTAAAAGAAAATATTTAACATCAATAAAAATCTATATGGAATGAAAATTCAATGGATTATTGATATATATGTCATAAAATTTCAAAATCAAAATGTTGATAATTAATAGTCTTTATAATCAATTAGATTGTAACATTGACAACATATGTCTAGTTTGAAATAAATTGATATAACTATAACATCTAGTATAATAATTTTAAATGTATTATAATTGTTTGAAATAAATAATTTCCATAATTATTATCTCATATATGATCCACTAATAACATTTCATCACATGTTTATTTGTAGTTCCTTATTAAAATCATTATTTTTAGGAGTTAACTATTAAATTTTTATGAGTATTTCTGTTCATTGGTTCATGTACTTATACATTAATATTGTATATAATTATAATAAATCTATATATTTTGTATATTTATATGATATATATTTTATTCATCCCTAATATATAGATATTGAAAGATTTATTATATTTATTTATAGATAGTTGGTCGTATAAACACATTAACTGTGTTTCGTCATTTTAATGGATGGAATTACATTAAGGTAAAAAAATATATAATAAATAATATTTATTTTTCCATATATATTCATTAAATATATCCTTATAACATTAATATAAATTGATACTAATACAAAATAAAAGTAGTATGTGGAGGTGGATGTCCACACATATGCACGAGCAACAATATATTTTTCCAACAAATTCAAAGGCAAGAAGTAAAATAAAATAATATAATTTTTAAATAAAATATATAAAATATAAATATAATATAAATCAAATAACAATACATGAAGTATTTTTATTGAAATTTAATATTTTGACTATGTGGAGGTAGAAGTCCACCCATATTCTTAAGTAATACTCTTACATTCTATATGATGGAATAAAGGATGGATATTTCTTGTTTCAAAATAAATAAATATATATATATATATATGTAACACCCCGAGATTATATGAAAAATATTCTTTTTAATTTCATTAATGTCTTGTGTTGTATGCTATACCAATAGGAGCATTCACAACACTCATCCTTGACTTGTCTTGCATTACACGCAATCGCGACCTTCTCGACAGTGTGTGTAGTACACAATACCAAGTTTCACTAAACAACGATATGCTATTAAAATATTATTAAAACTAGCCGTTTTTATAGTAATAACCACTTTTTGAAATTTTGTAAATTTTATTTTTCAAAATGGACTTCATTTTTGGATTCGGAATATCGAATTTAGCTTAGGGTGAAATTTTGGATAGTGAAAATTACTGAATTTTAATTAAAAGCAACTTTTTTAATTGAAATAATTAAAAGTGATAAATTATTAATTTGAGTTGTTTTAAAGTATATTTATAATATATTTTGACCATTTAATACAATTTTGGTCATTGGTTGTAATTTCACATTTAAACCAGACATAAACAAGTGTCAATTTTTTATAGTTATTATCCCATCGAAACATGCTATTTGTTTTGACGATGAGAATTAATTTTTAAATTAGTTAATGTAACTGATATGTTTTTAATTTGGTAAAATAGACATCATTTTTGAATTCATAATATCAAATATATCTTAGGCATAATTTTTGGTATTTTTCTGGAAACTTTCATTTTTTTGATGAATAGTGAAACCACTAAGTGGTAGTTAAAAAACTAAATTTTTCATAAAACATAATTTTACCACATTTGTGAGTAGAATTTCAAAACTTCGAGAGACACAGCCAATATCAAGGACTAAAATATGGTTCAATGAGATGAAAATAATTTTTTTGTGAATAATAACTTTTTACTTTTTTTACCACGGTTAAAAGTAAATAGGGTAATTATGTGTAAAAATGATATTATTATTACCCTAAAACATATCCTAATTCCATTTGATAAGTTTAATTAGACCAATAAAAAACCTTAGGAATAAAATATGACCATTTTAGACTACTTAGATTAGATTAGGACATTTATTATCAATTTATTTAAAGAAGGGTTAAAATAGTTAAAATCAATGATTAATAAATAAAACATTTTTAATATAGGGATATACATAAGATAAATTCAACTATAAATATTCATTATAAATATGAAAATATTTCCTACATAATGATATTTTATTTGTAATTTTTAGACTTCAGATAAGTTATCTTATTTATGACACAATGATGATGCAGTAATTATCTTATTAATGAAATATTGACATAATTGATGTTATAGATACCCAAATAAATGTAATTTGAGACTTTTTATGAATTACACTAACTTTCTAGGTTAATATGACATGTTAGTATTGATTTAATTAACTTTATTAGAAATAATCATTCTGTTATTATTTTCACAAAAATCAATTACTAAATAGTGTCAAAATTGACATAAAATAGTTTTTAAAACAAATATTATATTATTAATTGTTATTTTATTCCAAATAATCCATGGTTCGGCAAAATGACTTAGATAAGGTTATATATATTAATAATAAACAACTTGTAGTTCTTTTGGCTTGTTATAGTATGTTTATTAACCATATAGTGTAAGAACACAAAAAGAAACTGTAAAAGTAAAATTATCTAACTTAATGTTAAATCAAAATGATAAGGTTAAAATAGGAACCTAAACTTGCCTAAATTATATTGGATGAGAGTAGTTCAACCCATACACACCTTAGATTCAAAATAAATCAATTTGGAGTTATTTAAAACCGAATTTGTCTTTATAATAAAATAATAGTTTTTTTTTTCAAAAGGATCCCCTCTCCTCCCTTATAAAAGGGCACCTCCTCCCTCTCTTCCTCACACCATTTTGAGCCTTCAAGCTCGTCCAACCCCTGAAAAATTCTCCTATCCCTTTACCTAGAAACATCCTAGAGGTCCTGGGCTTCTTCAAAGTCCACTTTTAGTTCCCTAAGAGGAGGACTCAAAGAGGCGCTTCAAAGAAGAGGTAATGTCTGTTACCGATTCGTTCAACTTTATTTCTTCTTCAACTTCTTCTTATTAGGTTGTTTCATTATGAAGTAATAACATCAGTATCACTCATATACTGATATGTTATTATATGTATGAGAAAACTCTATTTCACAATCTATCCATCCTACGGAAATTGAAAATAACACGCGTGCGTACGTACGAAATACTGTCTCCACGCCGTGGTGTAATCTATTTTCCACCTCCACCGTACTTGGATTGGTATAATGGTTCAAATAGATAACTATATATGATTATTTTAAAGTGATATTTATTCTGAAATATTATACATACACTCCAATACAATTCCACAATCTTGGGAATGATATCATCGCTCGTGCGTACGTACGGACTACCGTCTCCACGACGCGATGAGATTCACTCTCCATGTTAACCATTCAAGAATGATTATAAAGTATATATAATGAATAATAATGAAATATATTACATAATAATGATGCTGGATTTATGTATATATATATATGTATGTCATTTACTTAATTTCATTCAATTCAATAGGGAAACGAAAACAGCGTTCATGCGTACGTACGGCCTATCGTCTCCATGAACGGTGTAAATCATTCCTTTTATCGATCTATAATATATATGTATATGATGAATATATTTTATATATAAATCATGTTCTACATTCTGAAATTATTTAAATCAGGATATAAGTTATAATATCAAGAACGACAAGTCTAAACACATACGATAAATAAAATTATTTTACCCAAAACGCTGATTTAACATGGAATTTACAAAAGAACGGGTAATATAAAGTAATAAGTGAAACATATATGATATCATACCAATGAATTTGATTCTGTAATAAGTCAATGAAATTATTTAAATCATTATACATGAGGGTCAGATACATACGAAGCATATCGGACCTAAGGTACGGGATAATTTTGCAAATCTCATTTTTATCCGAGATTGCTTATTCATAAGTATTTACTATAATCCATTTCCATGTTTTTTAAAAGTGTATTCATGTATGTTTAAAGTCATTTAAAAACATTTTTTACTTTTACTACATGGTATGTGATGAATATGTTTTTTACCAAACGAGGTACTTTTTGACATTTCCAAAAAAAGTACGAGGAGAATGTTATTTTTAACTTATATGGCGTGAACAGATTTTTAATGTTTCATAACGCCTCCTTTTCATGATGCTTAATCTACAATATTTTATAAATATTTTGATCAAAATAATCTTCTTTTGTAATTTAATGTCATTTTGTTAAAAGAAAGTGATTTTTTAGAAGAAAGTAAATTTTCCTCAAAATTCATTTCAATTGTTTTATGAAAACCATTTTCCATCTATGATGACATTATTTCATATGTGTATGTTTCATGTTTAATGTCTCTATGATTTACATGGTTTCACATTTCCTATTATGAAATGATATCCATTTTTTTGTATGGATAATGTGATGATGTGATGATGTTTATGAAACCCATTTTATTTATTGGGTTATTATGAATGATGTATGTTTATTTTGTGGCACAAGTAAGAATGATTTAATTATGGGATGGGTGGGTCATATATCTCCCTCCAATGCAATGGGTAAATATTTTATATCTCATGAGATAGACATGGCTGGAACGGTAAGTTATTTCGGTTCAGTGTTACAGGACTGAAACGAGGAGTGAACTCGATTCCGAATGGGACTTTGTCCGCTATGATGGTCTTGGCAGCAAGGTATGGGCTACTATGGAAATCATTACATATTCTTAATGGATTCCACAATTACTTGTTTTATTATCATGCTTTTTTATCATGATTTATGTTACATTATGATCTATTCCTTATGTACTTCCATGTTGTATGTCGTTGCTCACGATTTTTATGTTTAAACATTATGTTCATGTTTTTAAGTTCAAATGTATATGGTATGTTTTATTTTATCCATGCTTACCTTTACTGAGCATTTTAACTCACCCTTTTTATGTTTTATTTTCCACCAGGATCAAAAGAAAGGATTTATGTAAGGAAACAAAAAGTGGAAGATCTTTATGGGACATGTTGAAGATCTTTCACCACGATTAGAAGACTATGTTCCATGTTTCAAAAGACACTAAACTATTACGTTCCTTGTGTGTCTGTTTTTGTTATGTATTAATAATTCCGCTAAAGTAATGTAATGTCCATGTACGTTAGGATTCGGGTCTCTACAGTTGGTATTAGAGGAAAGGATTAGTCAAACTTTGGAAACAAGGATGTGATAACTTTAGTGAGATCCCTAGATATATTTCTAAGGTATGCCTTGGGATATACCTATGTATAAGTATACGTATATGTTATAGTCCTAGAATTTCTCTAACAATCTTAGAATTTAATCTAAGATGTTAGATATTGAGGGTACTCCACCTTTACTATGTTGTTTTCCCTAGCATGATTTTTAACTCTCTCACTATTCTTTTTGGGTTTTAGACGATGGCTGGAACCCGAAGGAACCGTGTTGATCAATGTAATTGAAAATGCCATGATTGTCCTTCTGAACAAAAAATGTTATGGTAGATGGAGTTCAAAATATTATTTCTATACTTACAGAAGCTATGAATCATTCTGGACTTCCAAATGAGGAGACAAGGGAACAATATTCTATTGAGTCCTTCATGAGGCAATGTCCACCTTCTTTCAGTGGGTCTTCTGATACACTTGTTCCTGAACAATGGATCTGTACCACTGAAATGATATTTTCAGTTCTTCAATGATCTGAACATGATAAAGTCATCTTCGCAGTATATCGTTTGGAAGGTGAAGTTGATCAATGGTGGAATCTTATCAAGGATACGATGCAAAGAGATGAAATTGAGTCCATGGAATGGGACGGGTTCAAGAACTTATTTTTCAAGAACTACTTCCCTCATATTCTTCGAACAAAGATGGAAAAGGAGTTTCTTGATGTAAAGTAAAAGGATGATGAATATTTTGGTATATACGAAGCGAATTTTACAAGGCTTGAAAGGTATGCATCTGGATTTATCATCCAACCTGAAAGTAATGTTGATCGATTCTTCAGTGGATTAAAACAAAATCTTCGAAGGGAATTACCTATAAGAGGCTTTAGTAGCTATGAAGAAATTGTGTGGTGTGCTATGAAGGTAGAAATGGAAGTTGGTGTTACTTATCAATCTCATAGTTTTGACAAGAAACAAAAGATAGAGTTCAATGAGAAATCTCGAATAATGGTGAAAAGAAGATGAATGTTTCTTTATGCTCAAAGTGTAGAAAGAAGAATGGTGGAGATTGTCTTAATGGGAATAGAAAATGTTTTAAGTGTGGAAAAGAAGGTCATCGAGCAGTTGAGTGTCAAAGTAATGGAAAACGGGTTTCTAATTATGTGAAAAATGAAATGACAAAAGAGAATTCCCCACCAACACTTTAATGCTTCAAGTGCAAGGAAATGGGACATTATGCTAATAAATGACCTAAACCAAGGGTTACTGATGATCGATATGAGAAACCACTTAAGGCAAAGGACAAAGGGAAGTCACATGCGATAACTATTGGCAATGTTGAATATGACAATGATGTGGAGGAATGATTAAGTGTTTATGTAATGGGATTCCAAAATAATGTTGTATATATTATTATGGAATATTGGAATATTTATGTATTGGTCTTTGTGGTTTTCAATGGTACCGGTAACCATGGAAAGTGATTGAGATATTTTTGGAAAAAAAGATTATATGCCCATAATGAAGGGAAAACGAGAAAATGAAATGTTTGATAGTATTCATGAGCTCATGAATGATATAAGGACTATGTGATATCATGGTTTGAGTATATAGAATTTTGAGGATTTTGGTATGTTGAAAGAGTTAACTTTTAACAGCACTCATTTTTTCAATAAGGTTCAATGGGTATTCATTTTTTTCAATAGAATACATGATTAAGGCCTTCGAATGTTTGGAATTTGACCAACAAGACATATCTCATGATATATGGGGATCAACAATGGTATTAATATGCTAGATGTATGATCTCTTTGGTAATCATTTTCACTATAATATGAGATTAGAAAGTATTATTTTGGATAAGCCTAAAGATTGGAATGGATTATGTTGGACATATGTTAGTATTTTTTAAGGATATAAGTTTTTCCGATATTATTTATGTGATGTTATAGTAATGTAGTTTTAGAAAAAGTACAACCTGCAGGATGGGCGAGTGCCCATCGCGTCGGGCAAGTATGTGGGAATCAAACCCACAACCGAAGTGTGACTGGCTTTTATCAATTACCACTGGCCTACAGGAATTCCCTGTTTGGTAGAAACTAGTTTTATTATATTAAGCAGTATGATATAATAAGCATAATTCTATTTTAGGAACCATATATGATAAATCTAACAATAGATGGACATATGTCTTTTTTGATAACTTTTCTACCCATTTGTTTGAGACAGATGGAATGACCCATCATTCTATCACATGATCTTCTAACACATCACGAAAGATAAATTCAACTTCATTTCATTAAGAGATGAACTGTAAATTTTCCAAAGAATGGCCAATGGTGAGCCTATTCCAAAATCACGAAAGTATTTCTTCTAATTCCAATTTCATCAACTTTAGGGAAATGATCTTGAAAAACAAAAATGTTTTCCTAGTACTCTTATATCTGATGATGCAGACGGTACCTTATATCGTCACAAATTTATGGCTTTGTGATTGCTGGCTTTTCCATAGCCATGTTCTCTACCACTCTCCATCAGAACATGATGGTTATATTTCTCTTCCATATCCATATTTTCACCTATGTGGAAACCCAGTGATTAGTTTTTTTGGGTAACCGTTACATTCCATACTATTGTTTTTAAAGATTGGTTTTGGTATTCCTTTTTACGATATGGGTTTCTATTAAAGAAACTTTCGAGTAGTAAACCATTTATAACCCCGACGAATTTCGAGGGAGAAATTCATTTTAAGGGGTGTAGAATGTAACACCCTGAGATTTTATGAAAAATTATTCTTTTTTATTTCATTAATTTCTTGTGTTGTATGCTTCACCAAAAGGAGCTTGCACACCACACATCCTTGACTTTCCTTGCATTACACGCAATCATGACCTTTCTCGATAGCGTGTGTAGTACACAATACCGAGTTTCACTAAACAACGATATGCTATTAAAATATTATTAAAACTAGCCGTTATGAATAGTAATAACCACCTTTTGAAAGTTTTTAAATTTTATTTTTCAAAATGGACATCATTTTTGGATTCGGAATATCAAAATTAGCTTAGGGTGAAATTTTGGATAGTGAAAATTACTGAATTTTATTTAAAAGCAACTTTTTTAATCGAAATAATTAAAAGTGATAAATTATTAATTTGAGTTGTTTTAAAGTATATTTATAATATATTTTGATCATTTAATACAATTTTGGTCATTGGTTGTAATTTTACATTTAAACCAGACATACACAAGTGTAAATCTTTTGATAGTTATTATCTCATCGAAACATACTATTTGTTTTGACGATGAGAATTAATTTTTAAATTAGTTAATGTAACTTATATGTTTTGAATTTGGTAAAATAGACATCATTTTTGAAATCATAATATCAAATATATCTTAGGCCTAATTTTTGGTATTTTTCTGGAAACATTCATTTTTTTGATGAATAGTGAAACCACTAAGTGGTAGTTAAAAACTCAATTTTTCATAAAACATAATTTTACCACTTTTGTGAGTAGAATTTCGAAAATCCAAGAGACACGGTCAATATAGAGGACTAAAATATGGTTCAATGAGATGAAAATAATTTTTGGCGAATAGTAACTTTTGTCTTTTTTTACCACGGTTAAAAGTAAATAAGGTAATTATGTGTAAAAATGATATTATTATTACCCTAACACATATCCTAATTCTGTTGGATAAGTTTAATTCGACCAAAAACAACCTTCGGAATAAAATATTTCCATCTAAGACCACTTAGATTAGATTAGGACAGTTACTATCAATTTATTTAAAGAAGGGTTTAAATAGTTAAAATAAAAGATTAATAAATAAAGAAATTTTAATATAGGGATATACATAAGATAAATTAGACTATAAATATTCATTATAAATCTAAAAAAATTTCCTACATAATGATATTTTATTTTTAATTTTTAGACTTTATATAAGTTAATTTATTTATGACACAAGGATGATGCAGTAATTATCTTATTAATGAAATATTGACATAATTGATGTTATAAATACCCAATTAAATGTAATTTGAGACTTTTTATGAATTACACTAACTTTCTAGGTTAATATGACATGTTAGTAATGATTTAATTAACTTTATTAGAATTAATAATTCTGTTATTATTTTCACAAAAATCAATTACTAAATAGTGTCAAAATTGACATAAAATAGTTTTTAAAACAAATATTATATTATTAATTGTTATTTTATTCCACATAGTCTAAGGTTCAGACAAATTACATAGATAAGGTTATATATATTAATAATAAACAACTTGTGGTTCTTTTGGCTTGTTATAGTATATTTATTAACCATATAGTGTAAGAACACAAAAAGAAATGGTAAAAGTAAAATTATCTAACTTAATGTTCAATCTAAATGATAAGGTTAAAATAGGAACCTAAACTTGTCTAAATTATATTGTATGAGAGGATTTAGATCCATTACCACCTTAGATTCAAAATAAATCAATTTGGAGCTATTTAAAACCGAATTTGGCTTTATAATAAAATAATATTTTTTGTTTTTCAAAAGGTTCCCCTCTCCTCCCTTATAAAAGGGAACCTCCTCCCTCTCTTCCTCACACCACTTTGAGCCTTAATTCTCGTCCAACCCATGCCAAATTCTCTTATACCTTTCCCTAGGAACATACTAGAGGTCCTGGGATTCTTCAAAGACCACTTTTAGTGCCCTAAGAGGAGGACTCAATGAGGCGCTTCAAAGACGAGGTAATGTCTGTTACCGATTCGTTCAACATTATTTCTTTTTCGACTTCTTCTTATTAGGTTATTTCATTATGAAGTAATAACATCAGTATCACTCATATACTGATATGTTATTATAAGTATGAAACAACCCTATTTCACAATCTATCCATCCTACGGAAAATTAAAATAACACGCGAGCGTACGTACAAAATATCATCTCCACGCCGTGGTGTAATCTATTTTCCACCACCACCTTACATGGATGGGTATAATGGTTCAAATAAATAACTATATATGATTATTGTAAAGTTATATTTATTCTGAGATATTATAAATACACTCCAATAAAAGTCCACAATCTTGGGAGTGATATCATCGCTCGTGCGTACGTACGGACTACC
This sequence comes from Viscum album, assembly GCA_963277665.1. Taxonomy (NCBI): domain Eukaryota; kingdom Viridiplantae; phylum Streptophyta; class Magnoliopsida; order Santalales; family Viscaceae; genus Viscum; species Viscum album. Next base: position 1,346,513,484 of record OY728153.1, on the reverse strand, counting down.
GTCTCCACGACGCGATGAGATTTACTCTCCATGTTAACCATTCATGAATGATTATAAAGTATATATAATGAATAATAATTAAATATATGAAATAATAATTACACTATATTTATGTATATATATATATATATGTCATTTAATTAATTCCATTCAATTCAAAAGGGAAACAAAAACAACGTTCATGCGTACGTACGGCCTACCGTCTCCATTAACGGTGTATATCATTCCTTTTATCGATCTATAATATGTATGTATATGATTAATATATATTATATATAAATAATTTTTTAAATTATGGAATTATGTAAATCATGATATAAGTTATAATATCAAGAATGACAAGTCGAAACACATACGATAAATAAAATGATTTTACCCAAAACGCTACTTTAACATGGAATTTACAAAAGAACGGGTAATATAAAGTAATAAGTGAAACATATATGATATCATAACAATTAATTTGATTCTGTAATAAGTCAATTACATTATTTAAATCATTATATAGGAGGTTTGGATACATACGAAGCATATCAGACCTAAGTTAAGGGATAATTTTGCAAATCTCATTTTAATCCGAGATTGCTTATTCGTAAGTATTTACTATCATCCATTTCCATGATTTGTAAAAGTGTATTCATGTATGTTTAAAGTCATTTAAAAACATTTTTGACTTTTACTACATGGTATGTGAGGAATATTTTTTTTACCAAACGAGGTGCTTTTTGACTTTTCCAAAAAAGTTCGAGGAGAATGTTATTTTTAACTTATACGGCGTGAATAGATTTTTACGGTTTCATAATGCCTCATTTTCATGAAGCTTAATCTACAATATTTTATGAATATTTTGAGCAAAATACTTTTCTTATATAATATAATGGCGTTTTGTTAAAAGAAAGTGATTTTTAAGAAGAAAGGAAATTTTCCTCAAGAATTCTTTTCAACTGTTTTATCAAAACCATTTTCCATATATGATGATATTATTTCATATGTGTTTGTTTCAAGTTTAATGTCTCTATGATTTACAGGGTTTCACTTTTCCTATTATGAAATGATATCCATTTCTTTTATATGGATTATGTGACGATGTGATGATGTTTATGAAACACATTTTATTTATTGGGTTATTATGAATGATGTATGTTTATTTTGTGGCACAAGTAAGAATGATTTAATTATGAGATGGGTGGGACATATATCTCACTCCAATGCATTGGGTAAATATTTAATATCTCAAGAGATAGACATGGCTGGAACAGAATGTTATTCTGGTTCAGTGTTACAGGACTGAAACGAGGAGTGAACTCGATTCAGAATGGGACTTTGTCCACTATGATGGTCTTGGCTGCAAGGTCTGGGCTACTATGGAAATCATTACATGTTATTAATGGATGCCACAATTACATGTTTTATTCTCATGCTATTTTATCATGATTTATGTTACATTATGACCTATTTTTTATGTACTTCCATGTTTTATGTCGTTGCTCAAGATTTTGATGCTTAAACATTATGTTCATGTTTTTATGTTCAAATGTATATGGTATGTTTTATTTAATCCATTCTTACCCTTACTGAGCATTTTAACTCAGCATTTTTATGTTTTATTTTCCCCCAGGATCAAAAGAAAGGTTTTAGGTAAGGAAACAAAACGTGGAAGATCTTTATGGGAGATGTTGAAGATCATTCACTACGATTAGAAGATTATGTTCCATGTTTCAAAAGACACTAAACTATTACGTTCCTTGTGTGTCTGTTTTTGTTATGTATTAATTATTCCTAAAAATTAATGTAATGTCCATGTACGTTAGGCTTCGGGTCTCTACAGTTGGTATTAGAGGAATGGTTTAGTCAACCTTTGGAAATAAGGATGCGATAACTTTAGTGAGATCCCTAGATATATTTCTAAGGTATGTCTAGGGATGTCCCCAAGGTTAAGTATACGTATATGTTATAGTCCTAGAATTGCTCTAACAATATTAGAATTTAATTTTAGATTTTAGATATTGAGGGTACTCCCCCTTTACTATGTTGTTTTCCCTAACATGATTTTTACCTCTCACACTATTCTTTTTGTGTTTTAGACGATGGTTGCAACCTAAAGGAACAGTGTTGATCAATGTAATGGAAAATGCAATGATTTTCCTTCTGAACAAAAAATGTTATGGGAGATGGAGTGAAAAATATTATTTCTATACTTACAGAAGATATGAATCATTCTAGACTTCCACATGAGTAGACAAGGGAACAATATTCTATTGAGTCCTTCATGAGGCAACGTCCACCTTCTTTCAGTGGGTCTTCTGATACACTTGTTGCTGAAAAATGGATCAGTACCACTGAAAAGATATTTTCCATTCTTCAATGTTCTGAACATGATAAAGTCATATTCGCAGTATATCGTTTGGAAGGTGAAGCAGATCAATGGTGGAATCTTATCAAGAATACAAGGCAAAGAGATGAAATTGAGTCCATGGAATGGGAAAAGTTCACAAACTTATTTTTCAAGAACTACTTCCCTCATATTCATCGAAAAAAGAAGGAAAAGGAGTTTCTTGATGTAAAAGTAAAGGATGAAGAATCTGTTGGTATATACGAAGCGAATTTTACAAGGCTTGAATGGTATGAATCGGGATTTATCATCCAACCTGAAAGTAATTTTGATCAATTCTTCAATGGATTGAAACCAAATCTTCGAAGGGCATTAAATATAAGAGAATTTAGTATCTATGAAGAAATTGTGTGTTATGCTATGAAGGTAGAAATGGAATTTGGTGTTACTTATCCATCTAATATTTTTGACAAGAAAGAAAAGATGGAGTTCAAGGAGAAATCTCAAAATAATGGTGAAAAGAATATGAATGTTTCCTTATCCTCAAAGTGTGGAAAGAAGCATGGTGGAGATTGTTTTAAAGGGACTCGAAAATGTTTTAAGTGTGGAAAAGAAGGTCATCGAGTAGCTGAGTGTCGAAGTAATGGAAAATAGGGTTTCTAATGATGTGAATAAAGAAAAGACAAAAGAGAATTCTACACCAACACTTCAATGCTTAAAGTGCAAGGAAATGGGACATTATGCTAATAAATGACCTAAACCAAGGGTTAGTGATGATCACCATGAGCAACCACTTAAGGCAAAGGACAATGGGATGTCACATGCGATAACTATTGGAAATGTTGAATATGACAACAATGTGGTGGAATTATTAAGTGTTTATGTAATGGGATTCCAAAATAATGTTGTATATCGTATTAGGGAATATTGGAATATTTATGTATTGTTCTTTATGATTTTCAATTGTACCAGTAACCATGGAAAGTGATTGAGATATTTTTGGAAAACAAGATTATATGCGCATAATGAAGGGAAAACAAGAAAATGAAATGTTTGATACGATTCATGAGATCATGATTGATATAAGGACTAAGTGATATCATGGTTTGAGTATATAGAATTTTGAGGATTTTGGTATGTTGAAAGAGTTAACTTTTAACAGCACTCATTTTTTCAATAAGGTTCAATGGGTATTAATTTTTTTCAAGAGAATACATGATTAAGGCCTTAGAATGTTTGTAATGTGACCAACAAGACATATCTCATGATATATGGGGATCAACAATGGTATTAACATTCTAGTTGTATGATCTCTTTGGTAATCGTTTTCAATATAATATGAGATTAGACAGTATTATTTTGGATAAGCCTAATGATTGGAATGGATTATGTTGGACATATGTTAGTATTGTTTAAGGATAGAAGTATTTCCGAAATTATTTATGGGATGTTATAGTAATGTAGTTTTAGAAAAAGGACAACCTGCAGGATGGGCGAGTGCCCATCGCGTCAGACAAGTCTGTGGGAATCGAACCCACAACCGAAGTGTGACTGGCCTTTATCGCCTACCACTATCCTACATGAAGTCCATGTTTAGTAGAAACTAGTTTTATTATATTAAGCAGTATGATATAAGAATTATAAGTCTATTTTAGGAACCATATACGATAAATCTCACTATAGATGGACTTATGTATTTTATGATAACTTTTCTACCCTTTTTTTGAGACATATGGAATGACTCATCATTCTATCAAATGATCTGCTAACACATCACGAATGATAAATTCAACTTTATTTCATTAAGAGATGAACTGGAAATTTTCCAAAGAACGACCAACAGTGAGACTATTCCAAAATCACGAAAGTATTTCTTTGAATTCCAATTTCATCAACTTTACGGAAATAATCATGAAAAACAAAAATGTTGTCCTAGTACTCTTCTATGTGATGAATCAGATAGTACCTTAGATTGTCACAAATTTATGGCTTTGTTATTGCTGGCTTTTCCATAGCCATGTTCTCTACCACTCTCCATCAGAACATGATGGTTATATTTCTCTTCCATATCCATATTTTCACCTATGTGGAAACCCAATGATTAGTTTATTTGGGTAATGGTTACGTTTCATACTTTTGTTTTTAATGATTGGTTTTGGGATTCCTTTTTATGATGTGGGTTTCTATTAAAGAAACTTTCGAGTAGTAAACCATTTATAACCCCGACGAATTTCGAGGGAGAAATTCATTTTAAAGGGTGTAGAATGTAACACCCCGAGATTTTATGAAAAATATTCTTTTTGATTTCATTAATGTCTTGTGTTGTACGATACACAAAAAGGAGCTTTCATAACACGCATCCTGGACTTGCCTTACATTACACGCAATCACGACCTTTCTTGATAGCGTGTGTAGTACACAATACCGAGTTTCACTAAACAAAGATATTCTATTAAAATATTATTAAAACTAGCCGTTATGAATAGTAATAACCACTTTTTTAAATTTTTTAAATTTTATTTTTCAAAATGGACATCATTTTTGGATTCGGAATATCGAAATTAGCTTAGGGTGAAATTTTGGATAGTGAAAATTACTGAATTTTAATTAAAAAAACTTTTTTAATCGAAATAATTAAAAGTGATAAATTATTAATTTGAGTGGTTTTAAAGTATATTTAGAATATATTTTTACAATTTAATACAATGTTGGTCATTGGATGTAATTTCACATTTAAACTAGACATAAACATGTGTCGATCTTTTGATAGTTATTATCTCTTAAAAACACGCTATTTGTTTTGACGATGAGAATTAATTTATAAATTAATTAATGTAACTGATATGTTTTGAATTTGGTAAAATAGACATCATTTTTGAATTCATAATATCAAATATATCTTAGGCCTAATTTTCGGTATTTTTCTGGAAACTTTCATTTTTTAGATGAATAGTGAAACCACTAAGTGGTAGTTAAAAACTGAATTTTTCATAAATCATAATTTTACTGCTTTTGTTAGTGGAATTTCGAAAATATGAGAGACACAGTTAATATCATGGACTAAAATGTGGTTCATTGAGATGAAAATAATTTTTGGTGAATAGTAACTTTTTTACTTTTTTTACCACGGTTAAAAGTAAATATGGTAATTAAGGTTAAAAATGATATTATTATTACCCTAACACATGTCATAATTCTATTGGATAAGTTTTATTCGACCACAAACAACCTTAGGAATAAAATATGACCATTTAGGCCCACTTGAATTAGATTAGGACATTTATTATCAATTTATTTAAAAGATGGTTAAAATAGTTAAAATCAAATTTTAATAACTAATGAATTTTTAATATAGGGTTATACATAACATAAATTCAACTATAAATATTAATTAAAAAGATGAAAATATTTCCTACATTATGATATTTTATTTTTAATTTTTAGACTTTAAATATGTTAATTTATTCATGACACAATGATAATGTAGTAATTATCTTATTAATGAAATATTGACATAATTGATGTTATAAATACCCAAATAAATATAATTTGAGACTTTTTATGAATTCCAATAATATTCTAGGTTAATATGACATGTTAGTATTTATTTAATTAACTTAATTCGAATTAATCATTCAGTTATGATTTTCTGAAAAATCAATTACTAAATAGTGTCAAAATTGACATAAAATAGTTTTTAAAACAAATATTATATTATAAATTTATATTTTATTTCTAAAAATCTAAGGTTCGGAAAAATGACAATGAAAAGGTTATATATATTAATAATAAAAAAACTAGTGGTTCATTTGTCTTTTTATAGTATGTTTATTAACCTTATAGTGTAAGAACACAAAAAGACACGGTAAAAGTAAAATTACCTATCTAAATGTTATATTTAAATGATAAGGTAAAATATGAACCTAAACTTGTCTAAATTCTATTGGAGGATCAAATTTAGACCCATACCAACCTTATATTCTAAATAAATCAATTTGGAACTATTTAAAACCGAATTTGGCTTTATAATAAAATATTATTTTTAGTTTTTCCAAAGGTGCCCCTCTACTCCCTTATAAAAGGGCACATCCTCCCTCTCTTCCTCACACCACTTTGAGCCTTCATGCTCAGAAAAACCCTGCCAAATTCTCTTATTCCCTTCCCTAGAAACATCATATATGTCCTGGTATTCTTGAAAAACGAATTTTAGTGCCCTAAGAGGAGGACTCAAAGAGGTGCTTCAAAGAAGAGGTAATGTCTGTTACTGATTCTTTCAACATTATTTCTTCTTCAACTTCTTCTTCTTAGGTTTTTTCATTCTGAATTAATAACATCATTATCACCCATATACTTATTTGTTATTATAGGTATGAAACAACCCTATTTCATAATCTATCCATCCTACAGAAAATGAAAATACCACGTGTGTGTAAGTACGGAATACGGTCTCCACGCCGTGGTGTAATCTATTTTCCATCACCACCTTACTTGGATGGGTATAATGGTTCATATAAATAACTATATATGATTATTTTAAAGTGATATTGATTCTGAAATTGTATACATACACTCCAATACAATTCCATGATCTTTGGAATGATATCATCGCTCGTGCATACATACGGACTACCGTCTCCACGACGCGTTGAGATTCACTCTCCATGTTAACCATTCATGAATGATTATAAAGTATATATATTTAATAATAATAATTATATGACATAATAATGATACTAGATTTATTTATATATATATATATATATGTCATTTACTTAATTCCATTCAATTCAAAAGGGAAACAAAAACAGCATTTATGTGTACGTACGGCCTACCGTCTCCATGAACGGTGTATTTAATTCCTTTTATCGATCTATAATATATATGTATATGATGAATATATATTATATATAAATCATGTTTTACATTCTGGAATTATGTAGATCCGGATATAATTAATAATATCATGAACGACAAGTCGAAACACATACAATAAATAAAATGATTTTACCCAAAATGCTGCTTTAACATGGAATTTACAAAAGAACGGGTAATGTAAAGTCATGAGTGAAACATATATGATATAATTATAGTGAATATGACTCTGTAATAAGTCAATGACATTATTTAAATAATTATACAGGTGGTTCAGATACGTACGAAGCATATCGGACCTATGGTAAGGGATAATTTTGCAAATATCATTTTTATCCAAGATTGCTTATTTGTAAATATTACTATCATACATGTCCATGTCTTATAAAAGTTTTTTCATCTATTTTTAAAGTCATTTAAAAACATTTTTGACTTTTACTACATGGAATATCAGGAATATTTTTTTTACCATACGAGGTATTGTTTGACTTTTCCAAAAAAAGTATGAGGAGAATGTTATTTTTAACTTATACAGCGTGAACGGATTTTGACGATTTTATAAAGCCTCAATTTCATGAAGATTACTCTACAATTTTTTATGACTATTTTAAACAAAATACTTTTATATTAAAATTTAATGGCATTTTGATAAAAGAATATGATTTTGAAGAAGAAAGGATATTTTCCACAAGAATTCATTTTAAATGTTTTATCAAAACCATTTTCCATCTAAGAAGTCATTATTTCATATGTGTATATTCCATGATAAATATCTCTAATATTTACATGGTTTCACATTTCTTATTATAAAATGATATCCATTTCTTTTATATGGATTATGTGATGATGGGATGATGTTGATGAAACCCATTTTATTTATTGGGTTATTATGAATGATGTATGTTTATTTTATGGCACAAGTAAGAATGATTTAATTATGAGATGGGAGAGACCTATATCTCCCTACAATGCATTGGGTAAAGATTTTATATCTCATGAGATAGACATCGCTAGAATGGATCTTAATTCGGTTCAGTGTTACAGGAATGAAACGAGGGGTGAACTCGATTCAGAATGGGACTTTGTCCACTAAGATGGTCTTTGCAGCAAGGACTTGGCTACTATGGAAATCATTACATGTGCTTAATGGATGCCACAATTATATGTTTTATTCCCATTATATTTTATCTTGATTTATGTTACATTATGATCTATGCCTTACGTACTTCCATGTTTTATGACGTTGCACAAGTTTTTGATGTTTAAACATTATGTTCATGTTTTTAAGTTCAAATGTATATGGTATGTTTTATTTTATCAATGCTTACCCTTATTGAGCATTTGAGCTCAAGTTTTTTATGTTTTATTTTCCCCCAGGATCAAAAGAAAGGTTTTAGGTAAGGAAACAAAAAGTGGAAGATCTTTATGGGAGATGTTGAAGATCATTCACCGTGATTAGAAGATTACGTTCCAAGTTTCCAAAGACACTAAACTATTACGGTCCTTGAGTTTTTGTTTTTGTTATGTATTAAGTATTCCGCAAAAGTAATGTAATTTCTATGTACGTCAGGCTTCGGGTCTTTACAATATATATTTATGATAATGATGTAACCATTTTATGATTATTACAATATAATATGAGGAATAATAGAATGAAATAATTTTAAATTGGTCAGGTAAGACAATTACCTATTATATGGTTGGACCAATATCGATCAATTTTTTAAGACCCCTGAATGGTGTTTTAAGAATATCACCAACTCAATTTCTAGTATATTTAATTTTATAATTATGTTTTCATGGGATATGATGAGTTATATTACTCAAATTTATATAAAGCAGATAAAGGAGTGGTTTTCTTTTTATATGTCGGGGATATGACACACAAGGAATTTCATAAATGATTAAAATATAATAATTTTATACACTAGAAAAATGAATCTAAACAGAAATATTTTAAATTATGTTATAGTAGTAGTTTCCATTATATATGTGAAATTTTATTTTTACACTTTAAATTGGAAACCAAACCATTTTCTCTTGGTTTAACCAATTGTAAACACATTTAAAAATTAATTGGGGAAGCTAATTTTTACTCTTATTGCAATTAATTATGAGAAAAATTTTCGTTTTACATGTAAAATAATAATAAGTATTATTATTATATATATAGAATCCATTTGATCACATTAAAATCAAATTATTTAGAGAATATAATATTAAAATAAAATTATAAAACATGATGAAAAGCATTTTTCTAAAAAAAATACATTCATTAGTATGAAACGATTTTTTTCGAAATATCTAACATAAAATTGAAAACAATAACTAAATTTTATTATTCTTAATTTAAAGAAAAAAATTAAACATTAAAATAATTTTATATTAAAATTAATTATTTAAATGCTCAAAAAGAAAATTCAATATTCAATTAATAATTTTAATTATTTTACTATTTATTAAAAATTTAACCTAGTAATAAATTTCACAATAATTATCACCAAGATAATTTTTATATTAAGATTATAAAAATTATGTACATTTTTAAATTAAATTTCCATGAAGTGAGTCATATTAATTTTATTATTTTCTAAAAATAACATTTGAAATATATTTTTGATAAAAAATATATTATTAAATCGTATAATGAATTTTCTAGAAATGGAATACTCACATATAATGGATTTATCTTGAGTAAAATTTGTATACATAAATTTTAAATTTTTATTATTCATATTCATTCTAAAATTTAAATTATAGGTTATAATGTTATATTATATTACAAGTCATTTAGATTTAGGATTTCATGTATCACATTTTAGTGAAGAAAATATATTTATTTGAAGGGAAATATAAATTAAATACCTAGGATGATAAATTATAACACCCATAAAATGATTTAATCCCTTTAAATTATGTCACTTCAACATAAAAAATGAGGATTTATATTTTTTATCAGACCCTCAAAATCCAATGGTGGTTATTCAAATAACAGATTTCTCTAAATAATATGAACCAGGATACTCGACTTTTTTATATGACTTTGTCTCTATGATCCCGGATTTTTAGTGGTTGTTATAAATATGAGATGTCATAATCAATTATTATAAAGTCTATATTATGTATATGTGATGTGTTATATTTCAACGTCTGTTATACTAATAAAGAGAAATCATCTTGAACTTGAGAGAAATGCATTGAAAGCATAATGCCATAAGATACCATCCAAGATCGATAAGTAATCAGAATGTTGTTGATATACATAGGGATCATCATTCACATATTTCAAAATCTCATTCCAATATTATACATAGAAAAACATAAGAATACATACTAACTAACATATAATTTTTGATTTCACTAATGATTATATATATATATATTTTGTCAACTCAGGGTAGCATTAATGTGATACAGAATTGATCGAATTTTCGATACCATTTACTCAACTATCTGAAGTCCCAATAGAATTTTTTCTAAAAAAATATTCCCCAATATTATAGTTTTAAACTAAATTCCATATAGGTGTTAGTAAGGATCCATCTTAGAACTTGAGTGAATTCTATAATTTATTAAAAAGATGTCTCAAGAATGATCTTGATGCAAAATATCTTTGAAATCCATAGAACATGATCTCAATGGATCCTCCTAGTAATAATTGTTATTTATGCCTAATGATGTATATGGGGATGATATGAAATAATGGAACACATATCTAATTCCTTATCATGTTAAATACATTTCAAGAACTATGAGTTACACCTTAGATTTAGATTAAGAGCATTATACAACAGTACACCATGATAAATAAACAATTTTACAATTTTGTTTTAGAAATATGATTAAGATAGAAATAATATATGGTGGAAATGAATTGTGATTATTTTATTAATATATGGACTACAACCCATATAATATTAAAGTGTTTTCACATTTCTAGGATTCCAACAACAACATCAATTGTAATGGTTTCCTATTTCTATTATGGTGTTGGTAATGGTTGTAACATATCATTATATTTCTACCTCTATACAATAAATTTATGAGGTAATAATAACTAAGATAAATAATCATTTATAAAACATTATTAATGTATTCCCACAATAATACTCTTTAAGATATATATACATAATCATAAATCTAGGATTATTAGTATATTTTGAATTATGATATTCATTTAAAATCTTCTCCAAAAAATACTATAAGGTAAATTTGTATACATTGCTCACAAACAAATCACTCTATCATAATAAAAGTTGATCTATATAACAATTTTCACCTTATTTTTCCATTATAATAGTACCTTAGTCTTCTAGTTATTCATCAAAAGGATAGATGGTTGAAATATAATTTTAGAAAGATAATAATTTTCCAATCGTTAATGATTTCAATATCCAACCATTTTCCAATATAGATATGTTAGATATTTTTTAATCCTCATCATCGATAGCCCTACCTGATCCTTTTGACTTGGAGTGTCTTATATTTTGATTACAATCCTACGGTGTAAATGTATTTATATTTCCTAATATTTAACCAACACCTCCCTTCTTCTCTATATCATGTTTAGATTTTCTTTGTTATTAAATAATTGAATATTTTAAGTTATCAACATATATCACTCCATTAAAACTAATGAAAATGCATTAATATCTTTAGTGAAATAATTATTGTAGCTATCTCCAACTTATGAGTTGGGAAAATTTAATCATCAACTATCAATTTCTATGTGTAAAGATCTATCACCATACAATTTTTCATGATCATGAATCCTAGTGCATTATTTTACGACCACTGTAGATAAAAAATTATTCTCTATTGTATATAAGTGTCTCAACATGTTCTCTAAATAAAATACACTAATTTTCCATGATATTTCCACCAAATTTGTTTCTATAAATAAATAATGACCCCTTTTTAATTAATATGGTCTATAGATTATATACCAGTGACCAATTCCCTAAAAAAATAACCATCAAATACTATAAAACCATGGATCACAGTTACATTAGTGGGTTTAGGACAACTTTCAATTTTTTTCATTGAGGGATACCTATATATACGATCATTTGAGATTATATGACCCAAAAATTGAAACTATTGAAGCCAAAATTCAAACATGGTAAATGTTTCAAATATTTTATCTATCCATAAGATCTTTAATACAGTCCTCCATTTACCTTTATGTCTTTAAATAATCTTTTAAATTTCTAATAATATCCTCTATAAAGAATATGACACACTGATCAAGGTAATATTCAATTATTCTATTAAATATACCCTTCAAGATAGTAGGGGGATTGTGAAGACCAAATGACATCACTATAAATTAATTCTGAAAATATTTTATATTGATATATTTTAAATTTTTATCATAATTAATGACACATAATTGATTATTTTAATATTAAAGGTCAATATTGTGATAGAATAGATCTCAATATAGTTTATTACACAATTCATCATTATGAGGTAGAAGATATTTTTCCTTGATAGTGATTATATCATATTCTTGATAAAAAAATTAAAGTCATATTGATCTATAAAAAACATGTGATAACTATGGTGATTCACCTAGATGAATGAATACATTATCCTGATTATCTTGTAATTTCTTCATTAATTATTATTCCTTAATTGTGTACATTTTATATATAATCCTTAAAATAGGTCAATAAAATGTATGGGTTTAATTTAAATCTAATCATCAATATTTTTGTGTAATAATTGGAAAATATTTCACATTAATATAAACAAAACAACTATATAATAGGAATATCATTATTGGTGTGTTTCATCCAAATCAGTTGAGTAAATAGCCATTTTGAAATTGAATGAGGACCAATATAATGGATGTACGTTCTATTGAAATATCATATTTTCATCACACTAAATGATAATCAAATTTTTCATTGTAATATCAGACTTCAATTCCCTTCCATGGAAATTTATGTGGGATTTTGTTAATGAAATCTAGTCCATGATTATGAAATGACCAAATTACACTAGAGGAAGAATGATAAGATTGGTTGGAATCATATTACCACAAAATTTAGTTGGAGAAGAATCAAATACTATAGAATTAAGAATCATTTAATTAGATGTTTTCAATAATATTTCAATATATAATCCTAGAGGATAGTAATAAACATTATTATAGAATTTTCATGATATCATGGAATTCATTTAACTACGCTCAAATAAGATACTTTATATTTTGATCATACCTGTTACCATCAAAAAAATTTCATTCTATACATAGTTTCTCACTATAATTTTTTTTAGTATGAATTTGAACCATCATTGATTAAAATAACCAATCATAAAAAATCATTCATATGATATATAAATCCTGAAACCTTCTTTACAATATAAGAAACATTAGGTTCAATATAGATCATTCATTGTCATCATATTTCAAAATAAGTAATAATGATTTTCAAATAAGATGTCAATTTACCAAAGAATATCCCTTGGAGAGTGTCAATACTGATGATATGTAATTTACCATTCATTTTGTATGGAAATTATAATGAGGATATAATCATACAATAAATTTATGGTTAATTGATCCTATATTCATCGATAAAAAACCCACATATCTATTCTAAAATGTGTTTTCATAGGAATCCCATATTCTTTCTTGAGGATTAAATTGAATATTCTACAATATGTAGGATTATATTGTTTTTATCGATACATTCTGGACACCCTAGATTTGAAAGGTAAATAATACTATCCTTCATACAAATTATAGGGACCAATACATTTCATAAATAAATATTGCATCTTTATAAATATGTAATCATTACATAACATTACAATCTTGGACATAGCCCTAATTTATTAGTGTCATTATAAAAATATAAAAAAAAACTAATTCATAAGATATATAATTTATATCCCCCTACATTATTCATCACCATCACACATATTTGAAATATCATTATTAAACACATTATTCATAACATGGGTAAAGGAAACATATGAAATGGTGAGATGAGATACTTGTTAATTTTTATCATGGGATATATCAATAATCACATAAACATAACATGATCATAAGTGTTTGAGAACATGATATATTCATTTAAAACCAAACCATCTGTATCAAATATCATATTATTTAGTCATGAAAGAAATCAAAAAAATTTATAAGATATTAATTATAGCATAATCATTGAACATTATCCATTAAATCATAACATTGGAATAAAAAAGGCTTATTTAGTCATAAAAATGACCATAGAATATAATATAATTTCATAATATATGGACCATATACAATCATATTGTATTGGTTTAAATCACAATTCAATCATATACAATGTATAGGCTCAATCGCAACACTATCAAAGGTGGTAGAGTACCTTAATGAACTAGATTTACTCCCCATTCTGGTGCTTTTTATATCGTGATATATCCACCATTTCCCACTTAATTAGAGGAAATATGTTTATAGGATTCCCATTAATAAAATAATACTTAAGTTAAATGTGTGGGACAAATTCATAAATCCTTCATCATATATAATAATTCATGGAAAATAAATGTGTTTCATAAATAATTTGAAATTTTATCGAAGTATTGCCCGTGGAAAATAAAGAGTTTTCATTAAAATCACTTCATAAAAATCATAAACTAGCCTAATGTGAATAATAAATTAATCTTTGGATTATAAACATTTATTGAGTAAGTAATAGTAACACATGTAAATATTTCAGAAACCTGTTCTTAAATTCATATTGAAAATTTCCTGAAAAAATACTATTTCCAATTTAAAATCACTTATATATCACCATAAAACATCGAAAAAATTAGGAAAACCATTTAATATGGTTATATATTTTGATATAGGTAAAAATATCTTGTACTCAATAAGGTCTTGATGTGAAGAAACTATTTTCATATAATTTTTGTCAAAAAATTCTTGTAATAAAATTTGTAAAACATCAAAACTACCACATTTGAATGATGACAATAATATTTCATGTTAAAAAAATATAAAAAAAATATTTTAAAATTCGATCAAACAATTATTTTAGATTTTTATAATAATTTTAGATGTTATGGATATGAGAGAAAAATGATTTTTGATCAATGAGAGGAATAAATCTAGTTTTCTATAAAAATTTTCTATAAGTATACTAGATTATTAAAAGGTATAAAATGAATCAATATATTTTTTTTGTAAATAAAATTTTCATGAATAATAAAATTATGTAATTAAGGAGATATATGTCTTAAAATTTTAATATTTTGAACATTTTCATATACAAATAATGATAAAGAATTATATTCTAACATATTTCCTTTATCTCATGTTTGAATTCCTTCAAATGTTCTCTAACATCTTTTATAATATATTAAAATTTTTTATTTTGTTATAAAATAAATACATATATATTTATAATTTCATATATTATTAACTTAATACTTTTTAAATACAATTTATAGACAATTTTATATTTAAATCACAGTTTTAGGGTGTTAAAAGACTAATTTTTCATAAGCTTATTTGTTTGATAATTTTGGTCCTTAAACTACAATCATTGTTCCATTATGTCAAACATTTTTATTATGATAAAAATAAAAAATATATTCATTATATATATTTATTTTCATCCATAACTGGTGGATATAAACAATTGATTACACTCTTTATAGAGAATGTACGTCATATTTATGTATAAATTCAATTTGAATTTTTTTTAAGATAACCACATAAATGGAAATAAAAAATTAAACATTATACAATAATTATTATAACATATATATCATATATTTATTTTAAAAATATAATTATTACTCTCAATGAAAAAAGTGATAAAATAATCACATCACTTCAAGGATGTGATAGTTTACACATAAGTTTCATATATGTTATTATTTTCCTATAGATTTGAAGGTCAGAAGGTCGATATGAAATTACAATCCAATATGGATAATTATATTAAAAATAATATATATATATATATATATATATATATTGAAACCATCCTAAAAACAAAAATGAATTTTGTGGGTGGAAAATACATTTTATCTCAATGTGCAGGCGGTATTTCACATGTACGCATGAGGGATAATGTAACATCACATTTCATGAAATATAGGTATAATATTGGTTGTTTAATAATTATAAAAACATTTAAGTGCATCTAGGATATTGAGTATTTTATTTTATGATGAATATAATAGGGTTTGGGGAGGTAGAAGAAGAAATTAACTAAAAGAGGTCGGGTAATATGACAACATATTTATATGTAGAACACATTTATATAATTTCATATAGACCCTTGCAAAGGTATTTAATGGTTATTAATCCCTCTAGATCAAAGATATCAAAGTTCTTAATCATGTTGGTTAGGGTATGGTTTATCTAAATGGCTCAAATATATGCACAGGAGTGAAATTAGGGAAGTCCATTTATAAGTAGGGTGGAGGGACACAATTTGATTTTAATAAATGTTAAAATATAATAACGTCACACATAGGAAAAATAATTCCACATGGTTTTAGAATAATTTTTTTTAAAATATTATCTTGAAGTATTTGTATATAATATTATTTTTATATATTTATTTTTCAAAATAACCCATATCTACTAGTTTATATAATCGTTAATGTTTTTTTAACCATATGTGGTATAAATATAACATTTATTACTATTTTTGATATCCAAATATATGCTGTAATTATAAAATAATAATAATTATACTTATTATAAATATTACACAAATATTCACAAATTCAGTTCAGATAATTGGATGAATAAAATTTAAAATTAAACCTATAAAATGTAAGGTAATGAGGGTTTGAGGAAAAAATGATTTTATAAGCATTAAATTATTTTAGAGTGTAATATAATAAAACATTTTTAAATGAATGTTACTGGATTATTAAGAATATAATTTAATTAATTTTACTTTTTAATACCTTAAAAAATAGTCATCATAAATTCATGAAATAAAAATTTAGTTTTAATTTAAAATCATTAATTTCACTATTCAATGAGAAATCAAAAAATTTAAAGAATTAAGAAAATTTCACTTAGTTATAAATTTGAGAAGATAATTTCAAATATGTTGTCAAATTTATATGTTAAATTTTAAAAGAATTTTTAAAATTATTTATATTATTTTCACCCAAAAATAAATAAATTTTTTTGGCATATTTTATTGTAAAAGCATAAAACTATTTTACTAAAAATTGAGAAATTTTATATCAATATATATAATTTATCTAAATAAATCATAATTAAATATAAAAATTTTGTTCCTGTTATGAATTCTTCTAATTGAATGGAATATATAAATTTATATACTATATTATCATTCATTTAGGATTGGTTATTTTTAATTACAATATATCAAATAAATTAAATTACTTTTTCGAGAAATATAATAATAAAATATCTTGATGATATAGATTAATCATATAGGTCTGTATGACTTATTAGGGTCATAATAATAGGAATTTCCATATGTCTTAGTTATACATACTACACAGGGATTTTCCACTTAGAAATATTCATATTCCTAATACTATTGGAGATACTAGTATTGGATCATTGGAATCAGTTCTCATACCTACAACCATATGATATTTGGGCGTGATACTAGTTGAAATTATCAAGTACATTATTTTAGTCACTCAGAAAGTGGCTGAGGATAGTAATATAAATTCCACTATTAATTTAGTAACCTAATAATTGACTCTGGTTATTTATTTTTTCTAATTCAATGGTTCTTATTTATTATTAGCTTCCCTTAGGAACATAAAATTTTCTTTGGTGTATATTTTTGGGAGTTCATTACATGTTACCTATATAGTTTTATATGAAACAATATAGAATGAACAAGGAACATTAGAACCTGGGTAGTATTCATTGATCATAGGATCATGTTTGGAAGAGGCCTGATGTTACATGCTTTTGTGGAAAATCTATGATCATTTCTAGGAAATGAGTATAATGTATGACTCATGGATAATATTATAACATTTAATAATTATATTTCATTTATTTACTATTCATAAATGATCATCCAAATGGGTTATAAGAGAATTAATGCTATTATAATTGGGAACATGAAAGAGTGTAATCTTATCATCAATTTTTTTAGTATATGGTATGGATTTTTTTCTTCTCTATAATTTTATTAATTTTTATGGGTTATTTTTTATATTTTTTATACTTCAATTGTTACTCAAATATTGGAGTATTTTCTCCCTGTGGTACGTCCTAAGACCCTCATTAGTTTTCATAGTCCTATTGCATATTGGGAGGATCCTGTAATGTTAGCTAGCAACCAATAGTTTTGAAACTAATCTAATGACAATGTTAGGTGGGGTGAAACAATGTATTAATAGATATTTTTATTTTCCGTAATTTTTTTGAGATAATATGAATATTTAATAAGAATGTATCTAATCTCTTCATAGAACATTAAATGGTGTTTTACAAACACCATTTATTACAGAAATTTTTATTTACCTAGGACATGCGATTTAATTTCACGTTTTTGGTATTATTAGTTTTTTTAATTCATCTAGTGTGAGGTAATATAGTTTTTATCACTAAATATTTACTAGTATCACACACTTGTAAAAAAAATTAGGGGCCACATACATGCATCATATTATTCATGTACAATTCAAATTACATTTGTTTTCATGTATGTATGGTATATAAATTACAATATAGGGATCTACTCTTTATTTTTACAACTACATATATGATGTTTTCCAATGTATAATTTCAATATAATTTGACCTAAAGTGCCCATATAATATTCCTTTTGATGACTGATCTATTGGAACATGTGGTGTGAAACACCAAAAATACGACCCTATAATTACTCATGTAAGGGATGTTTAGTGATCAAATGAGTTCATTACTAAAACCTAATAACGTGGTTTTGAAACACTTCTAGGTTATTAATATATATGTTATTATAAGAAAATGTTTTTTAATTAATCATCAGTGTCCTATATATAATTTCCCAAAAAAGATTATTAGTAAAAATCAACTATACTAAACTGCATGAACCTAGTTTGATAGAAATAGATCATCATGTGATGATTATATTATATATATATATTTATTTGTGTGTGTGAATATGTGTGATTGTGGATAAAAACAATGAAATCAGGGTCATTGAGGGTGAATTATCCCATGTACATTCTATTGGAGGTCCAGTTCCCTAATTTGTTATGACTTTTGAGGTGATTTCATCATGGGTATATATATAATGTAACCATGATGTGGGTGCGATGTCATGTGAGAAAATTGGAGATATTTTCACTGATAATAAAGTTGTTTTTCTCTATCAGTATTATTCTATGTGAGATATAATTTATTTGGGAGTTGGGAGAGCCTACATCATTATATGTATCTCAATGCGTTTGTAATATATGATCCATATCCAAGAATAACATAAAAGAGGGGTTATACAAGAATTATGTGTGACATTATATAAAGTTTCCATGGTTAGAAACATTAGGTTATGATACTAGATCATGATAGGGGCTACCAAATCGATGATATATACATGTATATTCATCGGCATTTCATGATGATTAACATTAATGTAAATTTGTTTTCCATGATGGTATTAAGGGGAAAAATTATAATTCCACATCTTTTTTAATCATTTGTTGCTTTTATGATCTTTCTAAAGTCATAGGCATATAATTTGAATCATGGAAATGAATTATTTGAGAAGGTGGTTGTGGTGGTGAAAAAGCTTTTGGTTAATTTAATTTTTATGAAGACAACAACTGAGGGAGATTCTAAATATATGAGATTGATATTCTATGAGAATGATATATATATATATATAGACACATTGTCCTAGTTATTGTGTGAGAACCAAAGGATAATGGATAGAACTTCAAGATTGGGTGTTATGTGATCATAAACCTGTACTAATTTGATTAGATTAGGTCAGTTCAACCAAATTAAACAATGTTTACTTTGAATGGGGTTTGTTGAATGGTTTTGTGTGGCATGGAGATTGATGTTATTAATGAAATGTTTATGATCCTAAAATACTATTGTATTGATGTGAGTTATATGTATTTATTCTATTATTATAATGACTACATGGATGAAATGGTTTCAATAGTTGAAATGATGGGTGAGTATGGATCCGATATAGGGAAAAAAATATGAATATAGAACTTAATTATGTTGTTCTTTAGGAATAGTATAAAAAATTTCACATGGTGGGGTATATACAATAGGATGATATAGATTGTGACACTCATTTCATATAATATTTTATAGATGTATTAGAATATTTTTATTGTGATTTTGGAATAAATAATGATCATTTTTCATATAAGTGCTTGATTATGTGTTGTGGGATCACATAAAAAACGTTAATGTGGTAGTATATAAAGATTTGGTTGTAAATTAATGACCCTCATGTGGGTACGGTCATGGTATTGATGTTACCTATCATTTAATGGTTGTGGTGTACTTTTAATTTTTGTGTACAAATTTTATCGTATGCGATTTGGTTCCGTGGTGGAAAAAGGAATGTCTCAAATGTTGGGTTGAATAATGATCCTAGTTTTTTATTAGATGTTGAATATTTATATGTGATATAATAATTTGTCAGATCAACAATTTTTTGAAGAACAAGGTGAATCAATCGTGGCCAATTTGGTTTGATGTGGATCTAACCATTACATTACATTGAATGATTGGTTCATAATTTCGTGATGTTGTAGAAAATCTCACAATTCCATTGGGATTAAATTATTATGATTGGGTGTTATTATAGAGTCTTTAAATGTGGAAAGAATTTTTTTTAAAATTTTCAACTAGATGTGAAATGAATATATTTTTTGAGTGAGATTATATGTTGAGAAATTGAAGTAGCATTGTTTGGGTTGATGGATCATTAAAAATATGTTTTAATAGATGATCCTAATAGTGGGAAGCATTATGCATTAGAATCAATATTAATTAGATATGAAATTTGGTTCAGATATCCTATATAAATATTTTGAATTGTATTATGACATTATGATGTCTCAAAACACTTCACTATATGTAATAATTTCCTTAGGGAATAGGATTTGATAAAATGTATATGGATATTCATTTAGTGTGTGGAATGACTCATGTATGGAGTGGTTCTATAGAAACATTATCATCATTTTATAGTATATCTCCATAATTTGGTTATGAATAATAAATTATGATAGGTTATTTTTAATGGTTAAGGATCATTGAGAATTTTTAAGGATGACATGTGTAACGGTGGAGGTTATATTATGACCCACTCCTTTAAGATACTAAAAATATAAAAAAACATTGATTAATTATGTTTAGTTTGTTGTTTTTTGAGGTTTCTGGTTTGAATTGGTATATTTAGAGTCTAATAATCATGATGGGTTGATTTTTGGATAAGAAACAAGGTTTGGATATTTTTTTAAATGTTTTGGTAATCATTATTCTAAAACTGAGTTTACCTATAACTAGTTTTTATAATTGTGGTGCTCCACTAGGACCATAATGATGTGGATATCACAATGATGGAGGGATAAACACTAGGAAAACCTTTTTTATTGGGTTATTTTAAGGTAGTTTTACTTTTTTGAGTGCGTTATTCCTAGTGAGTTTCATTATAATTAATGTTAATGGAAAAATTATATATTCTATGTTCATGGAATATAAGATAATTATATAGTAAGAGGTATTATTCCCATTTTGTTTCTATTATTGTCACATGGAGTTAAAGGTATTTAAAGGAAATAGGGGTGGATAATAAACAATATGGTATAAAATTTACATGGTTTTCTATAGTGGTGGTGGTCAGATGAATAAACTTATGTTATGGTATATATATATGAATGCTTTATTAGTGTTGATACAAGAGGATTTAGCGATTGTATTTAATAATGTAAAGAATGACGTAAGGTATATATTATTCCCCTGGAAATTCATGCCAGTCTATATGGATATGTAGATGTTAAATATAGAGTAGTGAATATTTTGGTGAAATTTATGATACTTATCTTAGAATTGTTAATTCTCTAGAGAGATATTTTAAAAAATTAATGATTTTATTCAAATAAACCCCCAACATCTCATATAATGAAAAAAATTAACTCCCTGTAACAAACCATGGTTTTCTAAGAATAAATTGAAATTCGTTAAATTTTTTTATCTACATATTTATAACAATCATTTAAAAATAATTGTGGCACTTATATGTTTTGAATTTCAAAAAACATTATGTTTAGTATGTTATTTAGAGTATGATGGAACCGATTTTTTTTCTTGAATTGTAACCTAACCTAATGAATTTTAATATGACCCTAATGAACATTAAATTTTATAATTATTTTATTTCCTTAAGGCATTAATATAATGACAACCTGGTTAATTTTTCAATGTTATGGAATTATTTTTTGAATTCAACACTTTGACAAATAGTAAGGTCTAATATTTTGGTATTTTTCAGAAATTAAAAAAAATTCGATGAATAATAAAATATAGTAAATTACAGTATATTCAAATTATTAGTTAAATACAATATTCATGACATAATAAGTTATTTAAGAGCTCACATGTCATTATTTTAATTTTGGGTCTCATTAATTAACTCTATTCATAGTCATACGAAAACATTTTATAATAATGATTAATATAATGAAAAATACCCCATTTTATCGATAATAAATACCACCCTCATTTCCCTCTTCCTCCCACAACTCTCAATCATGGAGACATACCTACATTCTAACCAAAACTACTACCAATTTACTTTCCATTGTCCAAGATCTACTGGTCTCACCATATTTCCAAAACCAAAGGCCTTATCAAGGATCTCAAGGAGAAGAGATGAAGAGGTAAACATCTTCTTTTATTTTCTTTTCTTCTTTCATTTTATGATATTATTTTTCATTACCATTGGATTATATTGGGATATTTCATTCCATATCCGCCTTACTGATCATATTATTTAAAAATTATCAGAGACCCATTTTATCTCATCAAATTATTATATTAAATTTTATGTTACATTATTAAGAAACCAATTGTTTTGTAAGGATCTGCTCAAATATTCCATTATTTTGAGGTCCTTTCATTTATTTATAATTAATCATCTCCTAATACCCAAGAGGAATTAACGCTCCAAAAATTTGGAATATTCTATATGTTCTCATGTTCATGAAAAATTTTGCATTATTTATGTTCTCCTCCCCCACTTATTCATGGAATTAATAACATTGTCTCTTATGTGTCGAATTACCGACATCATGGATGATGTCATTTCAATTTTCATCAATTACATAACAAACGGTCATGAAATAATTTTTATTGTTGAAAAATGTTATAATAAATGTAATATTTCTCATCCATGTTTCTATAATTTTTTTTACACATTGTTTTAATTTATTAAACAAAATGATGTCGTTACTATCGAAGGAATAATAAAATAAGGTAAATGAACATAATTAATGTTTAAACATATGAATCATATTCATTAAAGAGTTAAAATTGATAAATGGTATAATTTAAATACCACTCCATACCAATTCCATGGTTTCACTTCCAATTGACAAGAACAACCATCAAAAACTGATCATTGATATCTTGTAAAGAACGCTCACAAAATAGTGCAAGCAGCAAAATACTAAAAATTAATAGATGAATTGATTTAATGAAATTATCATATAAGTTATTATAAAAATGTATAGGTTTATATAAGATATTAATAACACTATTTTAACCATTATATAGGAGGTTTAAATGAGTTGAAAGTAAGAGACACCAGAGGTTAAAGAATTTTTATCCCGATTTCCACTCTTTGGGTTAGCCTTCTACTTCATTATTTGTGTGGTATTAAAATTGTTTGTAAGATTTTTTTTCTTTATATTATGTTTAATTATGTGTATTTATAGTTTATATACATATTTTATCCACTCTATTAAGTCTCACTTTAATTACATGATATATCTAAGGGGCTTTTTCATTTAAATTATCTTTTAAAACTCTGTTTTACAACCTTCAAAAGCAATGTTTTTATGCAATTATTAATGTTGTATGATTATGTTATGGTTAATGGGAATTGATTATGATAAATTTTGGGACCTATATTTCCTTATAATTCATTGGGTATGTGTATGTTAGAGATTAGATGAATGGTTACACCATGTGTAACTAAGATGGTTACACAAATTGTAACGTAGCCGTGAGGGTTACAAATTATAAGATAGCTAAGGGGGTTAAAAAATTATGTATGTAATTACCCAAGATACAATTATGATTCTAATTATGTTCTTATTTTCATTTTGTATCATGTTTAAATCTCATGTTTTACAATGTAAGTACATATGGGTGACAATTATGTCATTTGAAAATGATTTCATACCATACAAGTGTTCATGGACTAATGTGTTATTTCCTTTTATTATATCTCTTACGGATATTTTGTGGTCATATCATGTTTTTAAAAGATTTTAACATTTTATAAGGATGTGTATGATAAAGAAGGGATCCATGCTAAAATTTAGGAAAAAGTTTCATGGAATCAGGACTTATTTGAAAAGTTTAATATTTTTCAAGAAATGAATACTATTTTTAAAGTATCCACTCTATAATAATTTATAATTTTATGAATTTATTATGTCTTAATTATATAAATATATCAACATGAAAAGATAATCAACATGAAAGGAAGGTAATTGTTTACTTAATTCAATATGATGTAATACAATAAGGTTGGATCCTTATAATTGGTATCATATGATGATTTTGATGATATTAGGGGTTATAATATTGTTAAAGGAATACCATAAATAATTTTTACTCTATGATTAATTTGAAATGTTATTGAATTTAATGATTACCATTTTGCTTCATCTAAGATATGTTTGTTATGAATGGTTGTCCATAGAATAAATAAGGGAGATGAAGAGGAGATTCACCTATTGAATGATATCCTTAAAAATATGCAGCCTGGAATTGTAGGGATTGGAACTAGAAGTTTGTGACAGTAATGGCTCAGCTAATGAAGGGAATAAATGGTGGCGGTATCCCCTAAGGAGAAAAACTAAAGGATCGACAAAAAAACATGAAAATACTAGAACATTTTATGACACAACACTTTATCGCTTTCAATGGATCTTCTGACCCCGTAGTAGTGAAGGATGGATTAAATCCTTGAAAAGATATTGGATGTTATATGATGTGTATATAATAAAAAGTTATGTCTTTCCATTTATTTTTTTGAAGTTGACGTTGATCAGTGGTGTTAAACGGTAAGGAATATCAGGGACATAATGGATTTTGATGCCTTAGAGTGGGAGGAATTTTAATGTATATTCCTTGAAAAATATTTTCCTAAGGTGGTGTGATGTAATATGGAGATGTAATTACTTGAATTAAAGAAAAGGGGGGATAATTTAGTGGATGTGTTGATAAAGAACATCACCTAACTTTTGGGGTATGATCCAAATCTTATACTGGATCTAAATTTTAAAATCAACTTCTTTTACTCTGAACTAAAGCCAAGGAATCAAAGGGTGCTCACCTCTCATGAATCAAATGTTATAAGACACTTGTTCGTTGTGCTTAGAGGGTAGAGATAGAGATTTATGATGATCACTTTCATTTTGGAAATAAGGATATTAAGAGGAACAGATGGTAGGCGATGGGTGTGAATCAATAAAAGAAATCTGAATGAATGAAAATATCGTTTCCAATTTGTGAAAAGTGTGGCAAGAAGCACCATGGGTAATGTCATTGAAAAACTCAAAATTATTTTAAATGTGGTATGTTTGGACATTTGGAATGTTATTGTAATGAAAATGATCCTATGACTAATCTTGATAAGAAAACTATAATGTGTATTAAAAGTGGTGAGATGGGTCACTTTGAAAATGAATACCTAAAGAGAGATCCAAATGATGACAATAAGTGAGACTATAAGTAAAAAAGGTGTTGTGTGATCTTTTTCAATTATGTCAGTAGATGTTGAGCCACACAATGAAGTTGTATAAGGTAATTTGTTTGGTTTAATATACTTTACTATTTTTTTATACTAGATATACACATTCTTTCATCTCTAAGAAATTTTCTATTAAATTGCAAATATCACCTCAACTAATGACATTTGAACATTTTGTTAAAACACCAGGGTAGAAATATTAATGAAATGTGGAATTTTAAGAATCATTCTATTTTGGTATGTCGACAGACATTACCTGGAATCCTTTTTTTTACCCATAGTAGAGTTTTATGTTATTCTGGGAATGGATTGGATTTATTTTTTATCATTCTATGATTGATTGTAGAGATAAAAAAGTTCTTTTTTGAAAGGGTATTAGTTTGTATATAGGAATGGACCCATACAATTGATAACATATAAGGAGGTTGATAAACTGTTGAAAGATGGAAATAAATTTTATCATTCTCATATTGTTAAAAACTAGGGAACTGTTCATATTAATTATTTTCTAGTGGAAAATGAATACCTTGATGTTTTTCTGGATGAGTTACCAGGTGTCATACTAGATAGAGAAGTTGAATTCACTATTAACTTAGTTCTGGAATATTAGAAAATTTCAAAACCCCCATATCGTATGGATCAAATAGAACTTCTTGAATTGAAAAATCAGTTGCATGATTTTCTTGATAAAGGCTTTATTTGTCCTACAACTTCATTATTAGGTACTCTTATTTTGTTTGTTAAAATTAAATATGGTTCCATGATACTTTTCATTTATTATAGATCATTTAATAACATCACTATTAAAAACAAGTATCCATTGCCTCATATAAATGACTTGTTTGATCTTCTCCAGGGTGATAAATACATTTCCATGATTGACATGAGATCCAGATACCATCAACTTAAGGTGAAGGAAGATGACATCTCAAAAACATCCTTTTGTACTTGATATGGGCATTATGAATTCTTTTCTATGATGTTTGGGACAAGTAATGAACCTTTTGTATTTATAAATCTTATGAATATTTTATTTCATGAATTCTGAGATAAATTTGAGGTTTTTTTATTTATTGCATTCTCGTATTTTTTTAAAATAATTTGAAGCTTGAAAAATATCTAAGGGTTGTCTACAAAACTTAACGAAAAATAATATGTATGGAAAATTCAAGAATGTGTGATTTTTGGTAGAAACAAAATTTCATTTCTTGGGAAAATTTTAAATAAGGATGTAATAATAGTTTATCCTTCTGAAACATGAGTGGTTGATGAATGGCCAAGACCCACAAATGTTACAGATATTCATTGTTTTATTGGATTAGCTATTTATTCTTGACTATTTTTAAAGAACAATTCATAGTTATCTATCCCAATAAATAAATTAACATTAAAAGTGTTTAAATTTATTTAGATAAAATAATTTGATACTTGTTTTCAAGAACTGAAGAATAGATTGGAGAATGCTCATGTTTTTTCCTTGCCTTCCGGGAATGGTGAGTTTATCATCTATAGTGATGCTTCTTGGAAGGGACTTGGTTGTGTCTTGATACAGAATGATCAGTTAATTTCTTATTCATCAAGAAAACTTAAACCTCATTAGTTAAATTATCCTACACATAATTTTCAATTGGCATCTGTGGTTTTTTTATGTGAATATTTGGAGTCACCATTTATATGGAGCCAATTGTCAAATATTTACTCGACGTAAAAGTCTGATGAATATATTCATTGAGAAGGAATTAAACATAAAGTAGGAAAGATGGATTGAACTGATAAAGGATTGTGATTTCATAATCAAATAACATCCACGAAATGAAATCAAAGTGGTAGATTACTTGAGTAAAATAATTCATGCATCATTAACCATGTTACATTTTGGAACCTGATCCCTTGATTAATTATTTGATAAATTTTGTAATAGAAGTTTTTGGTGCAAGAAATACATCTAATTTTTCTTAGGATTTAGTGCATTCATCATTACCAAAAAAAATTAAGAAATCAGAGAAGGGGAACTATGAGTTTGAAATATGGTATAATTGGATAAAATGTGTAAGTTGATAGAATTTATCCGGGATAAAGATTGTGTTTTATGATTTTGTAAAAGGATGTGTGTTCTTCTTTATTCCCTGTTGAAAAAATAATTTTTGTGTGAAGCCCATATTTCTCCATTTTCATTCCATTGTGGTCGTACGAATATTTAAAAATACATTTGGGTTTATTATTGGTGGGGTGCAATGAAAAGAGATATTACTGATTTTACCATAAAATGTTTGACATGCCAACTTGTTAAAATAGAGTGAAAATTACAGAAGTGGATGCTTCATATTTTTCTAGTTCCAGAGTAGAAGTGGGAGAATATATCAATGATCATTGTGGTAGGAAAACCTAATAAATATTATGGAAAATTGCAATTTGGTTTATTATTGATTAGATGACAAATTTTGAACTTTTTTTCTATTTGAGATACATTGACTTTTGATCAGATTTCTCAACTTTACCTCAAGGAGATTTTTAGGTTACATGTAGTTACTCATTCCATTGTATCTGACCGGGATCCCAAGTTCACCTATATATTTTATAAGGGTCTTCAGAAGTCATTGGGAACATAATTAAATTTCATAACAAATTTTCATCATCAATCATAAGGGAAGTTAGAGTGAATGATTCAGACTTTGGAGGATATTCTACGATATTTTCAATGGACTATCAAGGAAGTTGTGATCATCAAATTTATTTAGTTGAGTTTTTTTTTATAATAATATTTTTCATTATAGTATACATATAGAACCTTTTGAGGCATTGTATATGAAGCGTTTTCAGTCTCCAAATGTTTTGGGATGAAGTTGGTGAAAGAATGTTTATGGGGCCGTAATTTGTAGAGGAAGTGGATATGAAAGTGAATATGATCCAGCAGCACAAGATGATAGCTCAGATCAGGAAGACACATTATGAAGATAACAGAAGGAAAACATATCTTTCAAGGTAGGTGAACATGTTTTCCTTAAAATCTATTATTTGAATGGTCTGATGTGTTTTGTTATGAAATGGAAGCTAAGTTTGCGGTTCATCGGTCACTTTGAAATCCAGGATAAAATTGGACAAGTTTCATACCGAGCGTCTTTGCTCCGAATTTGTATCTGGTACACAATGTTTTTCATTTTTCAATTTAGAGATATGATGGGCCAGATTCATCTCATGTCTTGAGCCCAGAAGTAGTTCAGCTGGAAGATAACATTTCTTATAAAGAGAAACGAGTTCAGATTATTGATTGATGGGAATAGGTATGGAAGAATATGGTAATTCACTAGGTAAAGGTCTTGTGAAGAAACCACTAGGTAGAAGATGCAACAAGGTATTCTGAAAATGCAATGAAGAAAAAGGTACCCTTGCTTTTTTAATAAATAAATAAAATTTCGAGGAAAAATTTCTAGAAGGTGGGGATAATGTAACACTGGAAAGTTTTTTAAAAATAAATTGAAATGCATGGACGTTTGTTTTAAGCATAAATTTATAACTATCCTTTAAAAACAAATTTTCCACTTCTATGTTTTTTATTTAAAAAATGGTCATCAACAATTGTGTTCAGTATGTTATTTGAAGTCAAATTGAACCACCATGTTTTTCATTGAATAGTAACATACACTTATGAATAGTCATGTGAATGGTAATATGATCCAAATAAATATTAAATTTTATTGTAATTTTATTTTCTTAAAGGTTTATGATAATGAAATATTTGTTAATTTATTAATGTGATATAAAATAATTTATTGTTTCCAAATTATTTATCTTTAAAATATGTATGATTTTATTTAAAAATTAAGTTAATAAAATTTAGAAAAATATTCTAAACAATTTTGCTTCATTTTTGAATTCTACACATCTGAGGATTGGTAAGGATTAATTTTTTGGAATTTTCTGATATTTTTTATTTTTCAATGAATAATAAAATACTATAAAATATAGTATAATAAATTTATTAATAAATTACAATATTTATGACATGACAACTGATGTAATAACACTTGGTTCAAACAAAAATGCCATTATTTCTATTTAGGGTTATATTAATAATGACTGTTGATAATCTTGAGAAAAAATATTATAATAATTATTAAAATAATAAAAATAATCCCTATTTTTCACTATAAATACCCTCCTCATTACCATATTCCTCCCAAACCTATCAAGCCTTGATCCTTACCTATGTTATGCCCAACACTCCTCCCAAGGCTCTTCCCCATGTCCTAGACCACATGGTCTCACCAAAAGGCCAAAAAAGAAGGCCTTATAAAGTATCTAAGGGAAAAGTGATCAAGAGGTAAACATCTACTTTTATTTTTTTTACTTTTCATTCATTTTATGTTATTATTTTTCAATCCCTTTGGATTATGTTGGGATATATCATTATATATCCCCCTTACGTCCCATATTATGTAATAATGATGAGATACCCATTTTCTCTCATCAAATTATTTTATGAAATATTAAGTGACACTGTTAGGCTCCCTAATGTTTAGTATGAAATTTCTCAACTATTGTTTTTTATTTATTTCCTTATTCACTACTCAACTTGTAGCACCACAATATTTCATAGTAGGTTATCTCATTAATGTAATTTAAATGTTTCACTACACACAACACTGAGTTTGAGAGCGCCACAACATACCAAATTAGTCGTTCAAAATGCAGTTATGAATAATGTTAACATTATTTTGAATCTTATATACTCCGTATAATTCTAATATCCATATTATGATTTCATAGAAATAATATATGAATAAATTAAATTTTCAGATAAAATTATCATTTTTAAAAAAAATGTAATTTTACCGCATATTAATGGAGAAACCTTTTTAAAACCAATACTTGAATCTTTTATATATTAAATTTAATAAAATAAAATTCTTTTTATAGGTGGGGCATAAAAATATATTATGGACAAATGTTTCGTACATTTTTGATAACTTTCATATTTTGACGAATAGTTAAAAATACTATGTTTTAATTGAAAAACATTTTTTAATAGAAATAATTTATATTATTAAATTTGGAATTTGAATTGTTTTGAAGTATATGTAGATATTATTTTTTTTAACTATTAATACATTTTATGTCATTTTTAGTAATTTCACATTGAAATTTGACATAAACACATGCCAATATTTTGCTGGTTTTTATTTTTAAAAAACCCGCTTTTTGGTTTTGACAACGAAATGTCATGTTAAATTAATAAATGAAAATTCTATGTTTTGAATTTGGTAAAATAGAATTACTTTTTGAATTAATAATATCAAAGTTATCTTAGGCTGAATTTTTGGAATCTTTATAAAAAGTTTCAATTTTTGATGATTATTGAAACACACCACGTTATTATTTAAAACAGACTTTTTATTTAAATATTATTTATTTTATTTCAATTTATTTTATATAAAAATTTATATATAATACCTATATAAGTTCAATGTAGTTAATTGGAGTCATTTTGTAATAAATTTAGATATATAAAAATTTATTGAACTTTTTATCCACTTTTACCCACCTTTTAGGCACGTTATCAAATTTGCATAAAACGTAATTTTATCGCTTCTGGGAGTTGAATATAAAACATCTAAGATAGATGGTGGACATCATTATGTAAAATTTGATTAAATAAGAGGAAAAAAAATATTGGGTGTATAGTAACTTTTTACTTTTACTTACCACGTTTAAAAGTAAAAAGGGTAATTATAGGTAAAAATGATACTATAATTACCCTAAAAATGTTTAATTCTATTTGATAAGTGTAATTAGACTAAAATAATACTTAGGAATAAACAATGATCTTATAGGTCCACTTGAATTTTATTAGGACATTTATTATTAATTTTTTTTAAATAAGAGTTAAAAGTGTTAAATTCCACGTTTATTAACTAATCCACTTTTAATATAGGGTTATAAAAAAGATAAATTCGACTATAAATATTAATTACAAAGGTAAAACGTTTTCCTATATAATGGTATTTTATTTATAATTTTCAAATATTAAATAATGAAATTTATTTATGACACTATGATGTTGCAGTAATTACCTTCTAAATTAAATTTTAAATTAGTTTATATTATAAATATTAAACTAAATATACATTTAATGATTTAATGCCATAAAAAATTTTATTGGTCAATATGAAAAGGTAGTGTTTATTAGATAAATTTTTTTCTATGTAATACGGTTGGTATGACTTTCATAAAAACGAAATTCCAAAGAGTGTCAAAATTGACGAAAACTAATGTTAAAAATAAATATTGTATTATTGGTTGATATAATATTCCAAAAAAAATAATGTTTGGTAAAATGGAATAAATAATATTATATATGTCATTAATGAAACAATTGTGGTTATTTTTTATTTTTAGAGTATGTTTATTAACTATATACTGTAAGAATCCAATAAGACATGGTAAAAGATAAACTATTTAACAAAGAGATAAATCTAAAAGCTGAATCTATAATGGAAACCTAAACTATAATAAAACCTATTGGTTGAGATTATTTCGACCCATAACCACGTAAGGATCTAAATAAGTTCATTTGGATCCATTATAAACCGAATATAATTTCAAAACATATTAATATTTTAATCTTTTCAAAAAAGTGACTCTCACCCCTCTTATAAAAGGGCTCTTATCCTTCTCTAAAAATCACACCTCCAAAGCCATTTGGCTCAGCCAAACCCTACGTAAATATCCTCCCAAATTTCCTCAAATCAAATTAGATTCCTTAATATGATCATAAAGCCATCTTAATGATCCATTTTGATCAACTCAATAGGAAACACCCGAAGAAGTGGTAATAATTTCATCACCCTCTTTCATGTTTTTTTTCATCTTCCACTTCCTCTTTATTTGTTTTTTCCATTCCAATATAATAAATCCATCACATCCTAAATACAATGATATTATTATCAATATGGTACAACCATTTTTTTTATTCTATCCTTCTTATAAATAATAGTCACCTTATGTGCGTACGTACGACTTAC
The DNA here is from genome assembly GCA_963277665.1 of Viscum album. Lineage (NCBI taxonomy): Eukaryota > Viridiplantae > Streptophyta > Magnoliopsida > Santalales > Viscaceae > Viscum > Viscum album. Next base: position 1,346,480,287 of record OY728153.1, on the reverse strand, counting down.
CATCTCCACATTGTGTAGTTTGTTATTCAAACACTTCATTACTTTTATGGGTATAATAATGATTATGACTGATGTAAATAATAAATATAACATGTTAATTATTTTTTATATATGATATAACATCCACTTACATACAATTTCACCATTAATATAAGGATATTGTTGCTCATGCGAACGTACAGATTACCTTCTCCACGATGAGATGAGATTCATTCCAACGTTCACCATACATTGATTATTATAAAAATATTGTTTTTAAATATATCTGTAATATATGAAATTATAATTCTATTGGATATATATATGTGTGTGTGTGTGTCTGTTTAAATATATATATATATATTACTTACTTTTGTTCAATAAGATATCAAAATGGAAACAACGTTTATGAATACGTATGACCTACCATATCCATAAATGGTGACTTCCATTTCATATATCTATCTATTATAAATATTTATATTCTAAATATGTATGATATATAAATTATGTTTTATATTCTGGAAGTATTTAAATCGTGATTGAAATGATACAATTAATAATGACATGTTTAAACACATACAATAAAGAAACCGATTATTACACAAAATGATAATCCAATATAGTAGTCATTATTAAATAGGTAGTATAAAGACATAAATGAATCATTTATGATATAATAAATATTAATATGGTTCTGGTATAATTTAATAACATAATTTTTCCCTTATATAAAATTTTAAACGTACCCTCGACCAAAGAAAGTGCAATGTAAGGGTTAATTTTACAATCTCATTATTATCTATGGATTTTATTAAGTAAGTATCTACAAGGAATATTTATTATCCTTGTAAATGTTTCATAAAAGCGTTTTAAAAGGGATTATTTTTAAGGTTCTTTTTACAAAATATAATTTTAAATGTTTCAAATATTTATTCTTCTAAAACATTCTCATAAATGCCAATGTTTTTAAAATATTTTTAATGATTTATTTATATGGTCATGAATGTTTTAAAATGTTAATTCATTCAAAATAATCAAAGTGGTATGAGACACTTTGATTCAAAACTATCTTTTAAATGACTTCCTTTATATGAATTTTAAGTTATTTCATGAAAAAGGATACTCATCTCAATGATTTTTACTAGTCATTTTATACTATATCAACATCCTTTACCAGATATTATCATTGATTGAGGTTTATTTATTATGATAAAAATCTTCCATATTGTATTGAAGATATTGTTATATTTTTTACTATGGATGGGATTTTTTTTACCATTATTGGTTTATAGATAATGTATTGACATTTCATATGCTATTTTTAATTTATTTGTTTATATTATGTTTAATCCCTTTCAAATGAATAATGAATTGGACTTAGTATGTGATTTGTGGAGCCATCTATAGCTCCTTGATGTATCTTTAGGTCTCATAAGACACCAGTTTCTTGGTAGAAGGACTTGAAAAAATCTTATTTGTAGTCTTGGCACCGGGTACTGAATATGTGGTTATGATGTCAGGAATTATGCATTCCATCATTATAAAATTTGATATTGATATTACATGTGATTATTTGACTAATATAATATCCATGTGAATAATTAAATATAATTATTTATTTTATCTTTTCCATATTATACTAAAATTTGAGTTTTAAAGGATTTTTTTAGTCTTATAAATTTGATTAAATTTTAATTCTTATTTATGAAAGTTTCCTCTATATTGTTTTCCTTTCCGAGAATCTAAGCTCAAACCTTTCTATGTTTTATTTTATCCTAGTTGAGAAGAAGTATTTTATGTCTAACCTGCTGGGATTGTCAATGGGATATGAATGTGGTCAAAGGAGACAATGTTTTTTTTCATTTTACAATGTAATGTATCATTCATGTATGTAATCTATTTTCCAAGACTGATAAATTGATCGGTCCTTCAGGACATGATTCTTTGTAATCATGCCAAAGTATTAAAATAATGCATCGACTCTGTATAACTAGGGTCAGGGTGTTATAGATGGAATCATAGGAAGATTAGAAACAACCTTGGAAATAGATTTAGATAAACTCTGATTAGGGAAAATTACCCTAATATAGACTTTGAGGATCAGTATAGAAGAAATTCTTAGAATTTTGGTAATGTATAATTTCTTTGTATTTTCCATGAAATACATCTCTATCTAGATAAGAGAAGATAGATTTCGCTCTTGTAAATATGTTCCTAGGAGTGAAATATCGACAAGGAGTTTCAGGCTTGACCTAGGGTTTCCTGTTACATGACAATTTTCCTTGCTACACTCCTGGGGTATAAGCTTTGGATAATTCACATTTTCATTATAGGCCATTATGATGGATATAAGAGTAAATAATTCCTCAAGGAAAACATTTTATGATTATAGATTTTATTAATAAGCTTTCCAATTTAGGTTATGTATTTTAGATGTTTAGAATTCTGTATTGTGATTAATAATACAATGTAGTGTATTCCATTGTTTAGATATGACACCTAGTAAAATGAATGATAATTCTTGCAGTACGACTGATCACACGATTAATAATAACCATATATTTTATAGTATTAATCCTACATTTAAAATAGCAACAGTATCACAAGTATTCTCATCATATGATGAAATTATATCATGTGTTAATAAGATAAGTAAATAATTCTCTTAGTCTTATGACTTTGAAGGGAAGCAAGAGAAGATGATGATGAAAGGGAAAAAATGGTTAAGGGGAAGAGGGGAATGAAGGATTTTCCCACCAGTGATAATTGCTGAATGAATCACCTTGGTAAATGCATGATGTGAATTGGTGTTTGTAATTAGTGTGGTCTAAAAGAACACCATGTACGTGATTGAAAGGTTAAGAAAAATGATTCAAACATACAATTCTTCATCTGCAAGGAGTTGGGACACAACACGAATCAATGTCCGCATCATCAGAGTATACCACAAATGATTCTATTGGATAATAATCATGTTAGGATACTACCAAAGAAAAATAAGAATGATTAGATTTTTTATGTTATTAAAGTATTGTTTCATTTGAGTATTGTATTTATGATTTTCAAGTTATGAAAATTATAAAGTATATAAGGAATATAATGTAGTACTATTTCATTTAGGACATGAGATTGTGTGGAACCAAGAAATGTGACTTAATAGCAAGTTAAGTTTTTAGAAAAATATATGGTTGAGATAAAGATAAACCATAATATGGTTCTGATACTGAGGGAGTGATTTTGGAATAAGATATGATTTATTTGTATAAATTATATTGGATATTCTTGACTAACTTGAAACTGATTAATGATTTGTATATTCCATCATTGTTGGATCTTTTAAAATTTTTGGATATAAAGTTTATGTCCAATATTCTGTAAGGAATAAGAGAGACTGAATGTAATCAATAAGGTTTTATAGTAATTGAGGCGGTTTCCAAGAATTAATGGAATACATAATGAAGGTATTCACATGTAATTATGTGGGAAAAAGTGATCTTCATTATGTTTACCTTCCTTATAAATTTTGGTCCGTGAGATTGGAAAGAAATATTTTGGATATGTCTATAGTTTGGAATCACATATGTTGGACATTGGATACAATTGTTTATGGTTTCAAAATATCTTAGGATTTTTTGGATTGTTATAAAAAAACAAAACACAGAGGTCAGGCGACAACCTGTCGCGTCCGGAAAGGCCCCGAGAATATAACCAGTAACCGAAGGGCAATAATGGCGTGTCACCTACCACTAGCCCAAGTGATGTTCTGGATTGTATAAGGTTGTTTTTTTAAATGGACTGATAGATGAATTATAAATTCATTTTTTTGAATCCCTATACCATTACAATAAATTGAATATTTTTTTAGTTCTATTATCTTTTAGGGAAAAAGATGTGATTGTGGAAGAAATTAGTCAATGGATGGAACTCTAGTTGTCATATATTCTTTTTTACCTACTTATTCTATGAAAAAATTAATTCTTAACCTTTAGGGAAGGGATCTTAAAACCGAATATGTGTTATCCTAATACCTTATGTTTTTTTATACCGATTATATTTTAAATAATCATAGATTGATGGATTTGAGGCCCTCAATTTGACACTTTAGTACCCCCAGTTTGAGGTATGTAACCCTTGTTTCAGTTTTTGTGCTTTTTAAAGTGGTTGGTTGACATTTGGACATTTCTGGGAAAAAGGTTTAATGTTGTGGAGGTTTTTCAGGGGCGCACTATAGGTGAGCAGTCTGATCAAACTGTGAGGACAACCCTTGAAACTGTGCACCCTTGAAAGTGGGCATCACACGGGCAGTGCACGGTTTGTTAGGCCATGCAGAAAAGACATGTGAAGTCCCTGTAGAAGACAATGAAAATCGCACGGTTGGTGCACGGTTTTCCAAAACATGTGGGGTAACCATGCGGCCACTTAATGTTTGGATTTTTTAGTCCTGGGCCACTTGGAATGTCTTATTATTTTCCATATTCTTCCTCCCACTCGATTCCCACTTTATATTTTCAGTCCTCAAGGGTTTGAGGGACTCTCCTATACATTTTGGAATCAAATCAAAGGGGTTTCAAGTTGTTTTGAAGGTGGTTTCTCCTAGGTAGGTATATCTTCAAGGAATCTTTGAGTTCTCCTCTAGATGCACATCTATCTTTCTCGGTTTTCTAGATCTACACCCGGTGTGTGATGATCTAGGGTTTTTGTTTCCTTGTGTGTTGGTTTTAGGACTTTTGGATTTCAGTGATGGGGATATAGAGCAATTTTCGCGGTGCGGTCGCTGAATTTGAGGAGGTGTCGCAACATGTGGGTCGATTTCGTTGGAACCCTAAAAGTATGTGGCTTCTCTCTCGACTCAATATTATTAAAAATTGATGCTTGGTTATAATAAATTTGTGTTGCTTAAAAATAATTGTGTTTCTTATATGTGAAATTTATTGTAAATCCCTTTGGTGGTCTTTTGTGGATTTTTGGGAAGAAAATGGTTTTTGGGTAAAATGCTCTTATTGTGATTTTAAAATGGAGATTTTAAAATTGGTTGTTCTATTTATTTAATTACGATATCTTGTGAAATTTATTTTCAACAATGAGGTTGTTTTATTTAAATGTGAATCGGCATGTAAAAAGGGAGGAAGGGTGTTTTCAATAAATATTTGATTTATTAAAGTGGTTCGGCATGTATTTGAAATGGTTAATTGCATATTTTTCTGACCATAGTGGGTTATATACTTGGTTATGGATTGTTTGAATGTTGTGTGGAAGTGGGCGGAAACTACCACTATAATAAGGGGATTAGTAGTGGACAGAAGGTCCACCATCAATGGTAAGTGGACGGGATATGCCACTAAATTTAGGAAGGATGAAATAGGTTGGATGGATGAGCCACTGTGATTGTTGTACTATTATGGGGTTTTAAAACCTTTTGTGGTGCATTACATTGGTATATGAAAATTGGTGTGCTAATTGGAAATGATGAAATGTCTTGTGGCATGTTTGATTGGCTTTCCCTTGGTTTTCTTGGCTTGGTAAGGTTATGTTTGGGTTATAGTAATGGTTTCAATTGTGATTATTTTATATAAACTTCTTTATATAAATGTACTAAAGGTTTTCACCTAGTGGAGAGTGTATTAAAGTCATTTGGAGAAACCTCTTATGGTTTAGTACTCACCCACTGGTTTGGCACATTAGTGCTTTTGTAGGTGTCGTATTCTGAGACATAGGTAAAGGTAAGGCATCTAATTGCTTGTGATTCATGGTGATGTTTGGGAGATGTGGTGGTGTTTGGAGCATAGAGCTTGTGGGTGAGTCATGATGTGTGTCTTGGATAATTTTGGGTCTATTTTTTATTCTTCCTCATATTACTCTAATACCGTGTTAGATAGTATTGGTTTTGGGTTATATTCTGGAACAACATGGTTGTATTTTTTGAATACATGATTGAATGTTTTATTGACATGCATCATATAGTGGCAGTTAGTGGTTTGTTTTGTGTGTATTTTCATAAAGTAAAATTATTCCCCAATTTTTCCCCGATGCCCTAGAATTTATTACCAACCATTGGCACCTTGGGATCATCACATAAGGCCAAGTAACCCTTTTCTCCTCCAAAAGCCAGATATGTAGGTGTGGGGTGTTACAACACTTGTCTGTGATTGATGAGCTCAATCACCCCTATAAAGATTTATGTTTTTCCACCAATTATGTGTCTCTAATTAACACCAAATTTCTCCTAATAAATATCATAATTGGTGGTGAATGTTTCATTTACCTTTCTATTTTCTTAAGACTAAATCTTATTAACCCAATTTTCGATATGGGTTTTCCACAAAGGTTTTTTTTCAATTTTTAACCTTTTATTTTCGAATTTTTATTTCAAATTGCGAGGAACCAATTTATTGAAGAGGTGGAGATTTGTAACACCCCATGATTTCATAGTACGTTATCTCATTAATGTAATTTAATAGTGTGCGCTACACAGAACACCGAGTTCGTGCACACCACAAGTTGAAAAACTAGCAGTTCAAAAGGAAGTTATGAATTGTATTAACTACGCTTTTAATCATATATACTGTATATAATGTTAACATCAATATTTTGTGTTTATTATGCATAATAGTTAAACAAATTCATTTTTTCAGATAAAATAAATATTTTTTAAAAGATGTAATTTTACCGCCTTTTAAGGGAGAACCCATTTTAAAACCAATATTTGAAACTTGTATATATTAAATTTAATAAATTTAATTCTTCAATAGAATTAGGACATTAAAATTTCAGTTTTGTGGAATATTTGGTATATTTAGGATAACTTTCATATTTTGACGAATAGTGAAAATGCTATGTTTTAATTGAAAACAACTTTTCAAATCAAAATAGTTTATATTGTTAAATGATGAATTTGAATGGTTTTTAAGTACAATTAGATTTTATTTTTATCATTTAATACAATTTATGTTAGTATAATTAATTTCACATTTAAATTTGACATAAACACATGTCAATCTTTTGATAGTTTTTACTTTTTGAAAAACTGTTTTCTGTTCTTGACAAAGGGAATTAATTTTAAATTATTAAATACAACATCAATGTTGTGAATTCAGTAAAATAGACTTATTTTTTGTATTTGTAACTTCAAAATATTCAGAGTGATTTTTTTGTATTTTTCTGAAAACAATCCATTTTTAACGAATAGTGAAAAACACTACGTTATTCTTAAATACTGAATTTTTATCTAAATAATTATTTATTATATTTAAATTTATTTAAATTAATAATAGATATATAATACCTATATATTTGAAATTCAATTCATTGGAGTCATTTTATTATAATATTAGTTGTATAAATTTTTATTTAACTTTTTAACCTATTTTACCCACCTTCTACGAACGTTATCAAATTTTCATAAAACATAATTTTAACGCTTATGAGAGTTGAATTTCAAAAATCTGAGAGAAAAGGATGAAATTAGTAAATAAAATGTGATTTAATAAGATTAAACTAATTTTTGGTGATTAGTAACTTTTGAATTTTATTTACCACAGTTAAAAGTAAATAGTGTAATTAAAGGTAAAACCAATGTTATAATTACCCTAACTCTTGTCATAATTCTATTTGATAAGTGTAATTCGGAAAAAAAAAATCTTAGGAATAAAATATTATCCTCTAGGCCCACTTGTATTAGATTAGAACATCTATGATTATTTTATTTAATGAATATTTAAAAGTGTTAAATTCAATGATTACTAACTAATCCATTAATAATATAGTGTTATACAAAAGATAAATTCTATTATAAATATTCATAAAAAATATAAAAATATTTCATACATAATGATATTTTATTTGTAATTTTTAGAGATTAAATAATAATGTTTATTTATGACACAAAGAAGATACAGTAATTACCTTCTTAATGAAATATTAAATTAGTTTATATTATAAATATTAAAATAAATATAATTTAAACTTTTTTATTCCATCCATGAATTTTAAAGGTTAATATGGCATCTTAGGGTTTATTAGATAATTTTTTATATGTAATAACGTTGTTATTACTTTTAGATAAAAATACCATATAGTGTCAAACATTACATAAATTAATTTAAACAAATACTATATTATTGGTTGATATAATATTTAAAAAAATCTAATGATCAGCCAAATGACTTAAATAATATTATATATTTCATTAATGAACCACTTAATATTCTTTTGGACGTTTAGTTTATGTTTATTATCCAGATATTGTAAGAATACAAGAAGACACGGTATATGTTAAACTATTTTACTAAGAGTTCAATCTAAATGATATGGTTTAAATTGTAACTTAAACATGGATAAAACATATTGGTTGAGAGTACATTCAACCATATCGACCTAAGGCTCGAAATAAATACATTTTTAGCCATTATTAACCGAATATTATTATTGGTAAATTAATATTTTAATAATATCCAAAAGTGACCCTCACCCCTCTTATAAAAGGGAACTTAACCTTCTCTCAAAATCACACATCCAAAGCAATTTATTTCAGCAAAACCCTATCCAAATATCCTCCCAAATTCCCTCACATCATCCTAGAGTCCTTAATTTGATTATAAAGCCAACCTAATGAGCCCTTTTCATCAACTCAAAATAAAACACCCGAAGAAGATGTAATAATTTCACCACCTCTTTCATGTTGTTTTCTTCTTCCACTCCCACATTCATTGTTGTTTCCATAAGAAAATAATAACTCTAGTACCTGATACAAACTATAATGTAATTTTAAAAACATTACAACCATATTTTTTTCTCCATCATATAAATGTAAAAGTCACCATATGTGCGTACGTACGGCTTACCGTATCCACGCCATTATGTATTTTTTTATTCAAACACCTCCTTAGTTTGTGAATACTATAATGTATTTGGTAGTGATTTATGTAAATTAATAATGGGAAATATTTTATATAATACGAACAATTTTATGCATGTCCTGAAAATATATTTTTCATATGAATCCACATAGTTTCATATAGATTCATTAAAGTAACGTTTCTATATCGATTTTTTATGGTATTCTAAAAAAATATAATTTTATTTATTTATGATTTCTATTACTTGGTATAATTCCTATTATGGTTTAAAGATAATGTTTTTGATACTTAATTAGAAATTGGTCATTGCTTTCATGTGAAGATGTCAACTTGTAAGATGTGAAGAATATGATTCTATTTAATTTTTATTAGATTGATAGTTAATTTTTAACATAATTAAAATTGGTAATAATTAATAAATTATGACTTGTTTTATAAATTTATTATTTTCAATCAAGATATAGTTGTTGGTTATATTGGGAAAATATTATTAGAGAGTAATCAGGTTACACTAATGGGAAATAACTCTTTTATGCTCGGTGGCCCCTATGATGTTACCTTTTGTTTATGAGAATGATATGATGTATGTGATATGTGGTATAAAAATTTAAGATAATCACATATATTGTTAATTAAATATGACTATTTAAATATATATCATGGATAGAAATATTTATTTTTTTCTAATAGATACCCTTGTAAAGGGTCATGTTAATTTGGTCCCTATTTTCTTGGGGTATAATTATTATTGTGTAAAATGTGATAGTTGAACTCTGATGGGTGTAAATGATATCAGGAGCACATATCATAGATGACCTAGTGTTGGTTCAATAGAACACTAATATATAATAGACTATTGAACTAAAATTTTTGTCCATGATTGATCATTCATATACATTAGAGTCATTAGACCAGCAGAGATGATAATGAGGTTACTATTCCACCCCAACTAGTATATGAGCATTGGGATAGTATTCCCTAGGTGGATAGTGGGTAAGTTGATTTAAATGATAGACCTAAAATTATATTTAAATTGAGATGTTCATTATGACATCATAAAGCACCAAGTCATGTTAGATGATCATTACGAGGATAATGTGACCATGATGTGATCATGAGAAAGTTAAAGGATGGTAAGACCCATGAATTTTAGGATGATCCCTATAGATGAGAATATATTTATGGTACCCAAGAATTGTGTTATGGTAATTTTGTTATAATGGAATCCTTGAGGGGTTCCCTTGTGAATAGTTGACCCTTGGGAGGTCTAGGTAATGTTAATTGTTATTGATGGAATCATGTGTCTCATTAGAACCCAAATGAGTAATGTAAGCCTAACATTGAGTTGGGGATAATGAAAGGTCATGCTTTTATGAGTCTACCCCTTGATGTGGGTCATGAATTGGGTAATTGATATATCATCTATTATGTAATTAATAGTTATTTCCTTGAGGTATTCCCTACCCCAGGAGATTAATCTATTATGAATGGAGTTCATTTCGTATCACCTATGAATCTACTATTTGATATTGATAAAAACCCACGTGATGAATACCATTAAATTCTACTATGATTCATATAGATATAAAATTTATTCGACTATGATGGTAATTATTAAATACATCCTTGGAGAATCACATTATGTTTATTTTTTATTAATAATTATTTAGATGAAAATTGTCATCCCCTTTTATTAATCCTTCAGTTGTTAATGAAAAAACTAGGACATTAGATTAAGGATCTATGTGTATCTAATTTCCCAGTTTCATCTGTCTATGAGTTTTTTTGTGCCATATTTATATAAATTTCACAGGAATCGTATCATAAGGAATCATTTGTATGAAAAATGATATAATATTTCTATGGATTTCCATCTAAGAATCAGTTCTTTCACCAACTTATGTATGTTCATTATTCCGGATACTAAACTCACTGATAAAATTACATGTTAAAAAAACTCCAACACTATCTTATGTCGGAATGGTCAATTTAGGATGACACTTTAGAACTAATGGATTGATAGTGGTTATTTATTTACAATTATAAACCTGATTATATTCATTTTTTAGCATATCACAAACAAATATATTATAATTCTGAGATATTTAAAAAATAACATTGGTGGTTACATGATAAATTGTACTAAAAAATTTCATATGTGGCCATGGTACATAGGTTTTATGTAGTCTTCAAGGTCATGTGGTTTTGATTTCTCGAAGGCATGATGCTACATGATTGTGTGGGATAACTCATGTCAAGTATGTGGATTTATTTTAGGGTACAACATATGAATGTAAACAGATAATTGTGTCAAATTAATTAATATATTTATTATTATTAAATTTTCAATGAAGTGGGTTAAAGGATAATTTATTCAAGCATGCCCATGATTTTTTTGGCTATATGCTCCCATATAATATTTGTTATTTTATATTATTCTATTTATTACTTCTATATATATGGATTATTTTAAATTTTTTATTTTTTATTATTTCAATCGTTATTTATAATATTATATGGGGGTAAATTCTCCCCATATTAGTATCCTAGATCCCATATTAAATTATATATCCCCTATTATATAGAAAGGTTCACTTGAGGTCACATAGTGACCACAATTATAGCAACCAAACAAGTGTTATGGGGTGATGTGTTGGTAAAATGACAATACAAGTAATTTTATGACAAGATCGTCATTACCAAATAAGACTAGTTGGTGGATTATTATATTATATAGATATATAAATGTAAATCATTTTTTGATAGATGATATTATAATTCTTCCCAATATTGAAATTCACAACACACATGTTTCAGGTTACATTACCAATACCAATGTGATACTATAGAGTGGATGATAATTTTTGTAACGCCCTGACCCATGTTACCCTGATTCGGCGCATTATTTTAATACATTTCCATGATTACAAGAAATCATGTCCTGAAGGACCAACTGGTTTAGTAGTCTTGAAAATAGATTATATACATGAATGTTACATTACACTTCATAACATAAAAAACAACATATATAATCTTTTATGAAAGCCATTAATCACTTGTCTTAACCCTGCATTCAATCAAAATACACTTCTTGGAATTCGGGAAAAAATAAAACATAGAATGGGGTGATATCAGATGATCAGTATGGATAATAATATATCAGAAACATTCATAAATAAACATAAACATTTAAGGCAATGTATAACTAAAACAAAAGCCATTTAAATTTGAACAATAGTATAATATGTAAAAGATAAAGTGTAATAATGTCATTTACTTATTCACATGAATATTATTCTAGTAGAATAATCACATGAAATATCAATAACCACTTTCATAACAATGGAATGCGTAATTCCAGACTATCATAACCACGTAGCCAAGGCCTCGTTCCAAGACTACAAATAAGATTTTGTCAAGGCCTCATGCCAAGACACTAGTTTGTCTCATGAGACCTGCTGATGCATTAAAGAGCTACAGAGGGATCCACTCGTCACATACTAAGTCCAATGCATTCCTCATATAAAAAGGTTTAAACATAACATAAACATTCGTATTAAAACTATCATGTGAAATGTTAATAATTTACACATAAACCATGAATGGTATAAAAATAACACATCCAGAGTAAAACAAATCAAAAAACCCTCAACAAAATATGGATGATTTGTATCATGATAAATCAACTTCAAAACAAGTTTATAATCTATTAAATAATTTTGACGTTGATCAAAATGAATTTCAAAATTTTTTGAGAGAAATAAACCTTTTTCATGAAAACATTTAAAAGTCACAAAATTTAGAAATGAATTCATTTAAAGATAGTTTTGAATAAAAGTGTCTCATACGACATTGAAACTTTTTCAAGCAATTAACATTTTAAAAACATTCATTTCCATATAAATAAATCCTTATAAAACATTTTTAAGACATGGACATTAATGTGAAATATATAGAAGAATAAATATTTAAAACATTTGAAATGATGTTTTAGTAAAAAGTCCCTTAAAATAATCCCAGTTAAAACTTTTTCATAAAACAAGGACCTGTATAATAAATATGTCCTAGTAGATACTTACGTAAAAACAACCTCGGATAATAAAGAGAATGTGAAAATAAACCCTTACCAATTTTGTAACTTACAAAACATTCACCCCATTAATGAGGTATCATACAATTAATATGTAAATAAAGATAAATTAAATTATATTACATAGAGAATACAATTATGGTAAGTACATACACCACAAAAATGTTAATAGTGGAAATATGGAACGAATCTCACGGGAATAAGGAGTGAGATGAAAACCTCTTACCTTGCACTTTACTTTAGTTGAGGGTACATTTAGCCTCCTGTATAAAGACTATAGTTTGTTATTAAAATATACCAGAATTAAATTAATATTTATGATATCATACATTATTCATTAATGACTTTATACTACCCATTTAATAGTAATTTTCATCTTATATTAATAATTCGAGTAATAATCGCTTTCTTTATCGTACGTGTTTTACCTTGTTACTATTGATTATATGACTTAGATCATGATTTAAAAACATCCATAATATAAAGAATGATTTATTTATCATATATATTTAGAATATATAAATTTATAATAGACGTATATATGAAATGGAAAACATCGTTTATGGAGACGGTAGTCCGTACGTACGCATAAATGTTGTTTCTGTTTTCATATAGTATTGAACGGAAGTAAGTGAATAAGATACATGTAAGTAAATAAATACTTATATATATATATATAGTAGAATTACTTTGTCATATATTACATACTTATTAGAAATATATAATTTTTATAATCGTCGATGAATGGTGAACTTGGAAATGAATCTAATCGCGTCGAGAAGACCGTAATCCGTATGTATGCATGAGAAACAATATCATTATTTTAAAATAATATATAATTGGATGGTATATCATATATACAGATTCATTGTAATGTTATATTTATTATTTAAATTAATTACACATCATTATTATACCCATCCAAATAATAGTGTATTGAATAACAATTACACCACGACGTGGAGACGGTAGGTCGTACGTACGCATGTATGGTGATATGTCATTCAAAGGATGGATAGAATACTGAATATGGAGGAATAATATTTATAATAATATCATGTTATATAGAATATACTGGAGTTATTATTTTAGAATATATATAATAATGAAAGAAGAAGTTGAAGAAGAATGGAACTTGAAAAAAGGTGGTGAAAACATTACCTCTTCTTCGGGTTCTTCCTTTTGATTTGATCAAATGGGATCTTCAGGATAGATTTATGATCAAACTAAGGACTATATTTTTATGTGAGGGAATTTTAAAGAGTATTCGGGCAGGTTTTGGCCAAGCCAAAAGGCTTTTAAGGTGTGAATAATTGGTTATAAGTTGTATCCTTTTATATGCGGGAGGAGGGGCTCTTTAGGAAAAACATAAAGGATTAATTTATAATAAATTCATATTCGGGTTCTAATGGATGCAAACAAGATTATGAAAAGTCTAGGGTGGGGATGTATTGAAATATTTTCAACCAATAGATTTTAGATAGGTTTGGTTCATTATATTAACCTTATCTTTTAGTTTCAACTCTTGGTTAATTAGTTTGACACTTCCCATGTCACTTTGTATTTTTATATTATATAGTTAATAATATTACTATATACCTAAAAGAGGCCCCCAAGTGGTCAATTATGGATACAACTATTTAGATACAATTCCTTTGTCCAAAAAAGATATTTTTAAGAATTTAATATCAATTAATAATATAATATTTGTTTTGAAAACTCTTTTATGTCAATTTTGACACTAATTGGTATTTGGTTTTGGTGAAAATCATAAAAGCATGATTAATTATAAAAAATTTAATTAAATCAATACTAAAACGTCATATTAATCTATAAAATTTTATTGAATTCATTAAATATCTCAAATTATATTTATTTCGTTATTTATAATATAAATTATTTTAATATTTCACTAATATGGTAATCACTGCATCATCATTGTGTCATAACTAAATTAAATTATTTAATGTCTAAAAATTATAAATAAAATACCATTATGTAGTAAATTGTATCATATTTCTAATGAATATTTATAGTCAAAAAAATAACATATATAACCCTATGTAAAAATTGTTTTGCTAAAAGATATAGGCTTATGTCATTTTTGTATTTACATTAATCTAATTAATATAAAGGGTCATTATCACTTACAAGTGGATCCATGGGGTCCCAAAATCGACCCAAATATTCCCATGGTCGGACATGTATCAAAAAATAGGGTTTAGAACCTCTTAAGGGCAATTTATTATTATTATAATATTATTTGTTTAACCCTTATTTACTGGATTTACCCTTTAACCATGGTAAATAAAATATTTACCGAAATAATTATTCCTAATGTCTAAAAATAAAAGTTACCTATTTACACAATTTGGAAATCCTGATACCAAATATGGAGTATAATTTTTCAAATTCAAGTCACAGAAGTGGATGAAATTCATTTAAAATTAATTCTCGTTGTTAAAACAAAAAGCGTGTGTTTAAGATTAACTTTCCAAAGATTGAAACTTGTTTATGTCCGATTTAAATGTGATATTATGTTCATTTGACAAAACTTGTATTAAATGGAATAAATATATTATAAATATACTTTAAAACCACTCAAATTCATAATTTATCACTATTAATTATTTTGATTAAAAAGTTGTTTTTAATTAAAATTTAGTAATTTTCACTATTCATCAAAATATAAATGTTATCCGAAAAGTAAAAAAATATTACCCTAGGATAATTTATATATTACATATCCAAAAATGAAGTCCATTTTGAGAGATAAAATTTATAAAATTTCAAAAATTATGTATTACTATTTATAAGGGCTAGTTTGATTGGTTGTGGTGTGTGTTAGAACTCGAAGTTGCGTACAACACACGCTACAGTATTATTCAAAGAGAAGGACACCGATAAATCCTGGGGTGTTAAATTGTAAATTTTTGATTTCCCCATTTTAAAGAATAAAATTATTTAGTCAAATTGAATATAAAAGTTTTAAAATATTTTATTTAAAAGGGGTTCACCATTAAAAGCCGGTAAAAGTGAATTTTTATAAAAATACTTCTTTTGTCCGAATAAAAATTAATTTTCTCCTAAATTATGTCTATGAAACTCATAATATGGATTCTAAAATTATAAAAATTATATAATGTTCAAAATTCAGTTTAAACTATTCATAACCTATTTTTAATGGATAGTTTGGTAAGTCATGGTGTGCTTGAACTCAATGTTGCGTGTAGGGAAAGTTATTGTATTATTTTGAAGAAATAACGAACTATGAAATCTTGGAGTGTTAATTATCCCCTCCTTATATAAATTGTATCCATGAAATTTTAATTTTTTTTTGAAAATAAATGGTTGAAAATAGAAAATATATTTGTGGTAAAACACACATCAAAAATTAGGTTAATAAAATTTAGTCATAATAAGAGGAAAAGTGAAATGAAAGGGCCACCACCAAATTATGATCTCTATTAGGAGAACATTTGTGTAAATTAGAGACATATAATTGGAGGAAAAATTTAAATATTTATAGGTATTGATTGAGGTCATCAATCACCAAAAAGTGTAAAATTGAGGTCCTTAAATTCATTAATCTATGATTATTTGAAATACCATCAGTTCAAGAAAACATAAGGTATTAGGACAACCCATTTTTTGTTTTAGGATCCCATAAATAATGTATATGAATTAATTTCATAATAGAATTTGAGAAGAAGAAAAATATATTCTTGACAAGTAGTGTTCCATCCTTTAACTAATTTCTACCACAAACTAATCATTCACTCTAAAAGATAATAGAATGTCAAAAAATATATTCTATTTATCATATTCATATAGGGTTACAAAAAATTAATATATAATTCATCTACCAAATCTTTTAAAAAACTACATTATTCAATCCAGGATATAACGTGGGTCAGTGGTAGGTGATACACCCTTGTCTCCCTTCGGTTGTGGGTTTAAGTCTCGCAGCCTTGCCGGATGCGACGGGTTGCCGCCTGACCTCCGGGTTGTCTTTTTTATGGAAATCCAAAAATAATATCAAACTAGACTTATCGAAAATAATTCTATCCAAATTCATAGTCCAAAATTTATAAGGCAGGTAAAAACAATGAAGATCCTTTTTTTCCACGTAATAGCATGTGAAGACCTTCATCATGTATTCTTTTGAAACACTGCAACATCATAAAATACCATAAAAATTATTGATTACGTACATGATCCCTTTTTACTTATAGAATACTATATATAATCCTTCTACCAAAAATGTTGTAAACTCCAACAATGGTGGAATATACAAATCATTAATTAGTTTTAAGGTAGTCAAGAATATCCAATAAAATTTATCAAAATCGACCATGTATTATTCCTAAATTACTACCTCAGTATCAGGACCATATTATGGTTTATCTTTCTCTCAACCATATATTTTCCAAAATGTTAACCTTCTATAGAGACACTTTTCTTTGTTTCACAAAATATCATGTCCTTAATGAAATAGTATTGCAGTACAATCCTTATTTATTTCCAGTACATCATTGATACATCACTTCAATGAAATAATTCCAAAATAACAAATTAAGAACACTAGTTATTACTATTCATCTGTGTTAGTATCATAACATGATTATTATCCAATAGCATCATTTTCGGTATAGTCTGATGACTTGGACATTGGTTCGTGTAGTGTCCCAACTCTTTGCAGATGAAGCAATGTATATTTGAAACATTTTTCTTACCATTACAGTCACGCACAAGGTGTCCTTTTTCTCCACACTTATAACAAACTCTCATTACCTTCAGGAAAGTTCTAGGGTGTTTCTTCCCACAATTATCAAATATAGGAAAATTATTCTTTTGCCTCTTCGCATTATCCATCTTTCTCTCTTCCATCATTATCTTCTCTTGTTTCCCTTCAAATCTATAGGCCTTAGAGAACCCTTTACTTATCTTATCAATACGTGATACTATTTCTTCATATGATGATAATACGTGAGATACTATTTCCCTTATAAATGTTTGCTTAATACCATGAAAGATATGATCCTTCTTTTTCTTTCGATCATACATATTATTGGAGTTCACATTACTTCTACTATGCACCATTTCTATACAATGGCATAAACTAGGTCAGTTTATAAATTGCAATCAATAATTCCAAACATTTAAAATACCTAACATAAATTGAATAGTTTATGATATAACCCATAATCACAATAAAGATTTATTTTAGAAGGTATATAATCATAAACCCTTCATAGATGTTTGTAAAGATAATGAGAATTATCATAAGCATATCCCTCGGGAGTGTCGTAAACAAGAGTGCAGCAAGGCCCGTTGTCGTGCACCAGTTCCCGTTCGAGTCTAGATCAAAGTGGTGTTTTGGGTTTTACCCCTAGGTACATCTGTTCCAGATCCGTCTCTACCTGCTTGTATCCAGACAGGGATGTATTGCTCGGAAAACTCACAAAAAATCTACAATAAAAAAATTCTAGGAAGTTCTTCTATAATAATCATCAAATTCTATCTTAGGGTAATGTGCCCTAATCAGAGTTTATCTAAATCTAGTTTCTAAGGTTATTGCAAAAATTCATCTCATACAAACTATATTGCCCCGACCCTAGTTACCCATAGTCAGTGCATTATTCCAATACATTGGCATGACTACAATAAAACATGTCCCAAAGGACCGACCATTTTAGCAGTCTTGTAAAATATATTACATAAATTAATGTTACATTACAATTCATAACATAAAAAACAACATAAATAATCCTTTATGAAAGCCATTATTCCATTTTCTTAACCCTACATATAAATAACAATACACTTCTTGGAGTCCTGAGAAATATTAAACATAGAAAGGGGTGAGCTCAGATGCTCAGAAAGGATAATAATATATCGGAATCTTTCATAAATACACATAAACATTTAAGGCAATGTATAAATAAAAAAATGCCTTTTAAACATTAACTTCAGCATAATGTGGAAAAGATAAAATGAAATAATTCCACTTAATTATTCAAATAGATATTCTACTAGTCGAATAATCACACGCAATATCAATAACTACTTTCATAATAATGGAATTCATAATGCCGGACTATCATAACCACGTAGCCAAGGCCTCGTGCCAAGACTACAAATAAGATTTTTTCAAGGCCTCATTCAAAGAGACTAGTTTGTCTTATGAGACCTTCCGATGCATTGAGGATCTATAGCGGGCTCCACCCATCACTTACTATGTCCAATGCAATCCTCATATTAAAAGGTCTAAACATAACATAAACATTCGTATTAAAACTAGAATACGAGATGTCAATACTTTACCCAAAAACCATGAATGGTATAAAAATAACACATCCACAGTAAAAAATTTCACAAAACCTTCAACACAATATGGAATATTTGTATCATGATAAATCAACTTCGTAAAAAGTTTAAAATCCGTTAAATAATTTTGACTTTGATGAAAATGATTTGGAAAACTCTTTGAGAGAATACACCTTTTTCATGAAATCATTTAAAATTTACAAAATTTGGAAAAGAATGCATTTAAATATATTTTTAAATAAATGTTTCTCATACCACATTGAAACATTTTAATGTAATTAACATTTTAAAAACATTCATTTCCATATAAATAAATCCTTAGAAACCATTTTGAAGATATGAACATTAATGAGAAAGATTTAGAAGAATAAATATTTAAAACATTTGAAATGTTGTTTCAGTAAAAAGACCCTTAAAATAATCCCATTGAAAATTTTTTCATAACACAACGACATCGATAATAAATATGTCCTAGTACATACTTATGTAAAAACAACCTCGGACAATAAAGTGATTGTGAAATTAACCCTTACCAATTTTGTAACTTACGAAACATACACCCCATTAACTAGGTATCATACAATGAATATGTAAATACATATAAATTAAATTTTATTACATAAAGAATACAATTATAGGAAGTACATACACCACACAAAAGGTAATAGTGGCAATATGGCATGAATCTCACAGGAATAACGAGTGAGATGAAAACCTCATACCTTGCAATTTACTTTAGTTTAGTGTATGTTTATCCTCTTTTATGAAGGCTATAGTATGTTATTAAATTATAATAGAACCATATTAATATTTGTGATATCATACAATATTCATTTATGACTTTATACTACCCATTTAATAATAATTTCCATGTTATATTAATAATTTGGGTAATAATCGCTTTCTTTATCGTTCTTGTTTTAACTTGTTACTCTTGATTGTATCAATTAGATCATGTTTTAAATACTTACAGAATATAAAACATGATATATTTATAATATATATTTATATTATATAAATTTATAATTGACGTATATATGAAATGGAAAACACCGTTTATGGAGACAGTAGTCCGTACGTACGCATAAACGCTATTTCCATTTTCATATAGTATTGAACGAAAGTAAGTGAATAAGATATATGTAAGTATATAAATAATTATATATATATATATCTCCATTAGCATTATTATTTCATATATTACATACTTATTAGTAATATATATTTTTTATAATCGTCGATGAATGCTGAACTTGGAAATGAATCTCATCGCGTCGTCGAGACGGTAATCCGTACGTACACATGAGCGACAAAATAATTCATTTAAAATAATATATAATTGGATTTTATATCATATACACAGAATACTTATAATTTTATATTTATTATTTACATGAATTACACATCATTATTATAACCATCCAAATACTAGTGTATTGAATAACAATTACACCACGACGTGGAGACGGTAGGTCGTACATACGCTCGTATGGTGATATGTCATTCAAAGGATGGATAGAATACTGAATATGGTGGAACCATATTTATAATAATGTAAAATTATATAGAAGATACTATAGTTATTAGTTTAGAATATATATAACAATGAAAGAAAAAGTTGAAGAAAAAAGGAACATGAAAAAGGGTGGTGAAAACATTACCTCTTCTTCGGGTTCTTCCTTTTGATTTGATCAAAAGGGATCATTTGGATGGCTTCCTGATCAATATAAGGCCTATATATTTAATTTTGGGAATTTTAGAGACTAATTGGCCATGTTTTAGCTGAACCAAAAGGCTTTTTATGTGTTAATAATTTGTTATATGTTGTATTCTTTTTTAAGGGGGGAGGGGCTCTTTAGAAAAAAACATAAAGTATTAATTTATAATGAATTCATATTCGGTTTCTAATGGCATAAAAGAGGTTTCTTCAAATTGTAAGGTAGGGATGGATCTAAATCCTTTCATCCAATAGATTTTAGATATGTTTGGGTCATTATATTAACCTTATTTTTTAGTTTTAACTCTTGGTTAATTAGTTTTACACTTACCATGTCACCTTGTATTTTAATATTATATAGTTAATAAACGTACGATATACCTCCAAGAGACCCCCCAAGGGGCCCATTAATAATAAAAATATCATGATACATGTAATTTGGCTGAACCATATATTTTTAGTAATATAATATCAATTAATAATATAATATTTGTTTTAAAAACGCTTTTATGTCAATTTTGACACTATTTAGTATTTGGTTTATGTGAAAATCATAACAGCATGATTACTTCTAAAACAATTTAATTAAATCAATACTAACATGTCTTATTAACCAATAAAATTCTTTTAATCCAGTAAAAGGCTCAAATTATATTTAGTTGGGTATTTATAATATCAATTATTTTAATATTTCACGAATAAGGTAATTACTACATCATCATTATGTCATAAATAAATTAAACTGTTTAATGTCTAATAATTTTAAATAAAATAACATTTTGTAGGAAATCGTTTAATATTTCTACTTAATATTTATAGTCGAAAATATAACATATATAACCTTATGAAAAAATTGTTTTTCTAAAAGATATACGCCTATGTCATTTTTGTATTTCATTTAACTTAATTAATATAAAGTGTCATTATCACTTACAAGTAGTTCCATGGTGTCCAAAAATCAACCCAAATATTCCCATGGTCGAACTTGTATTGTACAATAGGGTTAAGACACGTTTTAGGGTAATTTAGTTTTATTATAATATTATTTTCTTACCCTTATTTACCAGATTTATCCTTTAACCATGGTAAATAAAATATTTACCGATATAATTATTCAAAATGTATAAAAATAAAATTTACCTATTTACACAATTTGGACATCCTGATTCCAAATATGGAGTCCATTTTTCCAAATTCAAAACACATATTTGGAATAAATTAATTTAAAATTAATTCCCATTTTTAAAATAAAAAGAGTGTTTTTATAAGATAATAACTATCATAAGATTGACCCTTGTTTATATTTGGATTAAAAAATAAGTAATGTACATTGACCAAAATTGTATTAAATGGAATAAATATATTCTAAATATACTTTAAAACCAATGAAATTAAAAATTTATCACTATTAATTATTGTGATTAAAAAAGTTTTTTTAATTAAAATTTAGTAATTTTAACTATTCATTAAAATATAAAAGTTATTCAAAAAGTACCAAAATTTTACCATAGGATAATTTCAATATTAAGAATCCAATAATGAAGTCCATTTTGAGAGATAAAATTTATAAAATTTCATAAATTAGGTATTAGTATTCATAAGGTCTAGTTTGATTGGTTGTGGTGTGTGTTAGAACTCAAAGTTGCATACAACACACGCTACTGTATTTTTCAAAGAGAAGCGTACCGAGGAAGATTGGGTTGTTACATTGTAAATTTTTGATGTCCCCATTATAGAGAATATATTTATTTAGTCAAATTGAATATAAAAGTTTTAAAATATAGGATTTAAAAGGGGTTGACCATTAAAAGTCGGTAAAAGTGCATTCTTTGAAAAATACTTCTCTTATCCGAATAAAAATGAATTTGTTCTTAAATTATGTATTAAAAACTAATAATATGATTTATAAAATTATAAATATTATATAAAGTTTAAAATTCAGTTAATACTATTCATAAACGCTTTTGAATTACTAGTTTGAAAGTCGTGGTGAGGAAGAACATGATGTTGCATGTAGTGAAAGTTATTGAATTATTTTTAAAAAATAACTCACTATGAAATCTTGGGGTGTTAAAATTGTAAAATTCTATATAACAGTAATAACAAAATATAATAATAATTTACCATATATATTATATTCACATATTTTATTTTTACTAAAACCTAAATAAAATACTATAACATGATTTATGGTGGTAGTATAACTGATCAAAATTAGAACATGCTTTTCTAGTGAAGGAGCATGAGTGTAAAATAATATTATAGTAACATAATTTTATGATAACCACAATGAAGTTAAAATTAAATAATTATAGTATATAATTATATTTATAGATGATTTATATAATAATATTAATAAGAAATGATATATTTGAACTCAATGCTTACATTGGTTGAATCACTCCTAGTAACAACTTAATTTGGATTCATGGATTTCAAAGCACATCATAGGTTTAGAAGAACCCAAAAAAGGAAAAATGGTTTTATGAGAGAAACTTATTTATTTATCAAATTGAAAATAGGTATATCAGTTGTTTGTAGCGTTTTAAGGACAAAAACTTTTATAGGTGAATATGTGGGAAATTCCATTAGACACTTTGTTTAGTTGATGGGTAATTATGGAATCATATGGTTTTATTTAGTTAGGTATGAAAAAAATTTAATGTTTGAAGGTTTACAACACCACTTATAAAAATAATGCTTGATTTTATAAATGAATCTTTCATTATTAAAAAGTATTGTTATTCAAATTTACCTCTTTTATCCGATTTTTAAATTATTTAATTATTTTCATAAATTTTTATTTAGTATGAAAAATAGAATTAAGACACTATTACATAATTTAACTGTCGTTAACCCATATATCGACTCCTTATAATATTAATCGAAATATATATACAACAAAATTTTCATTTAAATGAAATTATAATCTATCTAGATATTTTTAACATAAATGATTTATTAAACATTAATACTTCTTTTTATCATTAGTTAGTAGTTTTAAATTTATTATATGATGATTATTTTTTGATACATTATATGAATTTTTAACAATTATATATCATATAATATTACATATTCTTCTAAAAAATATAATTTAGTAAAATCATTATTAAAACATAATTTATTGTTTTGGTTAGAATAAAATGCATGGCACATAAAAAATTATTCTTAATAAAGAATTATTTTAAACATTACTAGATTTTATTCAAATTTAATAAAAATTTAAAATCATTTATTTGATTTTAATTCATTTATTTATTTATATAATCAAAACATTTAATTAAATTTCATAAACTGAAGGTTTGAAATTTAAATTCTAAATAATAAGTAATGACATTTTTATATTTATTTATGAGAACATAATTTTATTTATTTACTAAATTTATTCCACTTATTTAAAAATTAAATTATACTAATATTTACTTACTTAATAATAAAATCTAAGTAAAATATTAATTTAAAATTTTCAAATTCATGGAATTAAAATTATTCATAAATTATTTATAAATTAATAATAATAATTTTATAAGATAATAATGAATTGGTATTTAATTAAATATCAATTTTAATGATTATAGAAAATATAAATCTCTAATAATACAATTACAATATCATTAATATGAATGTTGGATACATGTATAATCAATGGCTGTTTATCTGATGACATATTTCAATAATTTTACAACTAATGACAATATATAAAATCGTTGTATTATATTATTGTATATAACCTTATATACATCATTAAAATATATCATTTTATTCCCTATATATATTCTCAATATGGTTATCATATTTATAATACAATATAATTATTCTATTTTTTCAATTGCTGATATATTCATTATATAGGTTGAAACTATGAGATGTTCAACCTTACTATATTTTAATATATAGTAGTGTTTACTTATTGTGCAATTATATGACTTATGTTTCATTTAGATATGATGCAATGTATTTTAATATGTATTCTGATATACTTCCATATTAAAATATGTCATGTTTTACAATAGTTTTATATAATATGCATCATAATCTATAAATACATATTATTTACCTAAATAGATATTCATACTAAAATTTTGGATGTTACTCAAATTTTTTAAAACATTTTTAGAATTGTAAACTATGAGGTAAAATAAGAAATTTATGTTTATAATCTTTTAAGACCTTAATAATATAGGTTGTAATTTATTCTGAGATATAATGTATTATTATTTATAATGATTTATTTTATATATAACTTATTGTTAGGTAATCAATATTTGTATTGGATTGAGGATTTTTTTATTTATGCAACTATATAAGGATTAATAAGAGGATATAACATAAATAAGTCTAGGATATCCCTAAATAGATTTTTTTTGAACCTAAATAACCTTATATTTGAATGGATGTTTCATCACTTTTTCCCTTTTGGCAGTAGTTTTCAAATTAATATATCTATTTACATTGGATATTATTATTTAATTTTTAGAATATCCATTTTTGTGATAGTCATTTATTAGAACATGAATACTTCTTATTATGTGGATATTGGTTTAATTATAATCATTTCTAGAATCCCCAAAGAAATATTCTCCTAATATTTCCTTTATATATATCTTATTTCCAAAAAAGAGTATTTTGAAAACTATAAAATGGATATTTAATTATTAATGAAATCAATTAGTGGTGTGATTATTTCTTCACTGGTTGAAAAATTAGCTTAATTTATTTATTATATGATGGGTTTCACTGTTAATTATTATATTCTCTCATTGGATGAATTTGGGAGATTTACTAACTATGTTAATAATCTCTATATATAGCCTATATTTATTATTGGGATCAGGATATAATTTTTCAATTGAAAATATAACTCATTTTTATTTCTATTATAATTATTTTGTTTTAAATATGAATAGAAATTAAACCCCTTTTATGTCTCATGATAATACTTAATGATAAATATTTTACATAAATTGTAATGAAGAACGTCAATATTTATGGAATTATAATTCTTATTAAATATAATTATCTTTTTTTCAATGACTACTTCAGTCATCCCCAGAGAAGGAGGTTGTGTTTTTCATTGAACTCATACCAGAAAATATATCAAAAAATCGTTATATAAAATCTCCAATTTAGATCAATGTTTTTCAGAATCCATAATATGAGAATATAGACAATGATTTTACAAACCCATTTTTTCCAAAATTCCTCACAAGTTCTCCTTATTTATAAAAATATTGTATCCACGAATGTTTTCATTTGTTTTTATGAAAATAACAAAATAAAATTCTTGAAATGTGTACAATCTACACAGTTTTGATGATTTTTTAAGTCAACATCACGGGGATAAAATAATCTCAACAGAGAACCATTAATAAGAATAATATTAATGATGTATTAAATTAGAGTACATTACTAGTACACAAATTCCATAAAATATATGGAATCTATGAATTCATTATTATTAATTTTGAAAATACAAATTCCACAATTACATACATGGATTTAGATGATAGATCCTTTAAATAGTTTACTAATACTATTTGACTATCTTTATTGATAATTATAATGACCAAATGTTCTTCAATGGAAATTACATTATTATAAAGATGTCATAAATCACATGAAAACACATCATAATGAACTAATAAATGATTGTTACTATTAAACATAAGTTTTTCAATTCTGTGTTTGGAATTTCCAAAATGTGACATACATGCTTCTGGTTAGTATATTATTTTGAGTCCGATAAGAAAAACAAAATCTTTGGTGAATAAAATCCTACCCATATGAATAGTATCATACCATTATTAATTGTGACATAAACTAGTGAATAGTAACCATACCTATGATAACATATAAGTAATATTCATGTTGAAGTACGATATTTCTATACTTTAGAATAAGCTAATGAATGTTTTAAAACTAGTTTTTTATAATAAATTATGATTTTATATAAATATTAAAATAATAATATTTTGAAAATTATTTTTGAATAATGGACTACGTTTATGGATTCTACATGTTGAAAAATGATTAGGGTAAATTTATGGGATTTTTCTGAAATACATGTATTTTTTATTAATATTAAAAAGTGATAATTTACAATAAATGCTAAATAAGGATTTATTGAGTCAATGATGATGTTATATTGATCTAATCCCACATGGTTTGCAATCACATGATAAAATAAGTATTTTTAGTCAATGAATAATTACTATTCCTTTTCTTCAGGGGAAATAATATATTAATGAACTTTATATTGAGAAATAGTTTCCCTCTTACACTATAAACACCCCCTTCACTCCCACTTTTCTTCACTCCCCTAAAGCCTTGTTCCTTTAAAATATTATTCCCAAATATCTCTACAAGAACCTACCCCACCTTAAAAATCTCCAATCATATTCATAATACCAAAACCTCTCCCCATAAGTGGTCTCAAAGGAAGAAGTTTCTAGAGGTAAATTCCTCTTTCCAATTCCCTCATTTCTTTTATGTTCTTTTTTTGGTTTCATTCCTCACCTCCAATCACCCAAATGGTATGATAACTCCACTATCATACATGTAATGGAATTATATTATTCTAATTGGATACCTTATTATCTTATCTTCCTTCCTTACCTATGGTTTGAATGAAATGAGTGCTCCATTTGAGAAGTGACAATTTAGCACAATCAAGGACAACAATTTATCAATTTATATTATCATCATTAAATCTGCTAATGAAATAATTTATGTTATAGTTGAATCAAATTATATATATATGTAATATATCATATTTTGATTCTACAATCTTTTTTTACAAATTTTATTATGTTATAAATCAAAACATGTTCTTCGTAACCAAACCCACCATTTAACAAAAACAGTTGTCCCTATGGTTTTATATAGTAGTTCAACTTCAATCTAAATAACCAAAATAAATTTAAAACTATTTAATATCCTAGATGTTCACTAATAAAATATAAATTCATTTCCAGACAACCACTATCATCTTATATTTTTATCCGAACATGAATATAAGTGAACTGATATTTTAAAACAAGGTAAACAAACGATCCCGAGCAATGAAATTGAAACTTATAAATAATCAAGCAGGCCTTCAATGAAATAAAAATGATTATAATAAATATATTACATATAGAAGTGGTTATGGACTTATTAATTAATAAGCCTAATTTTTTTTCAATGCCTTAATAACAAGTTGAGTACACCAACGGATTTAAGGTAAATATTCCTCTCCATTTCTCTCTTAATCAGGATTGTCCTCTACGCTATGTTTTTATGTGTATTCCCAAATCATGGGGTATCTATTAACACCTCCGCCATAATATATTAATATTTTATAAGTGATGAGAAACCCCTTATCTATCTCACAAATCCCTCTATGTAACACCTGATACCATGCTGATAGCCCGTAATGAATTCTACGTGAACATCCTGTATTCCATCGGGTTGCTCTATCTTTCATTTTAACAAAATGTAGTTGTATTTTATTTTTTATTTAAAATATCTACATTCTGTTTATTTTCTCCAAAAACATGACCCGAGATCCATATTTCATTGTCATTTGGGGATATACATGATTTTAAGTGAAGCTCTCCTCGATACCTTCAAATAAGCACAATCGTTTTAAAGGAACTTCCCAATATTTTACCCTATTTCAAGTGACCTATTTATTCTATTTTAAGAATAAATTATATTAACTAACAATTAATATTATTATGATAACCTTCTTGGTTCAATTCTGGTTTTATATAAAATAATATCATCTTTACTATTTTAAAAGATCTACAGTATTTTCCTTAAAACAGGACAAAAATGTTTTAATGCTAATGTTTCTCAAATACACATCTTTTATGTTGACACATATATATGTCAAAAAATACCATGTTATATGCCAATATTACCTTATGAACGTCCATTTATGTTCTAATACCATTCCTTCATGGAAACATTCATGATACACTCATTGGTTATGGTTTATTTCATGATTGTGGTACTCGATTCGTTCCATGGGTATCCTTATGTTTATGAATGATTGATTATGTATGATTACTTATTTTGAATGAATATTTTTGTGGAAAGATTATTTATGTGGAATGAATACTCCTAGAAATGGTGAGATTGGTGCCCCCAGATCACTCTCAAATGCATTGGTTAAAGTTATGTCTCATGAGATGCGATGTGAAACAGGATTGGCGGTTAGCCGTGACCCATACTAAAATGGGAAATGGGATTTGTTGTTAACATTGGCTCGTAATAATGAAATGTTTTATGATTATGTCACATTTATATGATTCCATGATTATATGAATCCATTCTTATAATATATTTTTTCATATGTTCCATGGTTTGGATATATTTATTTCATGCATCTTAACTCATGTGCTTAAAATTTATCCTTATGTTCATTCTCATACTGGGCTTTTTATCTCATCGTTTTGATCATGTTTTTACTAGGGTACCCTATATTGATTTAAGGGACCAAAAGAAGTTACGAGAACTTTATCAAAATTAAATAATGAAGTGTTTTTTATCCCCAAGGTTTATATTATACGTACCTAGTCTTCCAAGACACTAGAATAAATAATCCTTGGCTTGTGCTATGATGTATAATTTCGAATAAGATCATGTAATGTTATATGTAAAATGCATGGGTCATTATAGTTTGTTATAGTTGGTATCCGATGATGGTATAGTTAATTTTGGAGATTTGTAATTGAGCACCTAATTGAGAACTATAGGGATGAGACTATGTATTAGAAAACATTCCGAAATTTTGGTGAGTGTTGAGTAAGTGTTTTATCAAAAAAAGACATCATTGACTAGATACGAGAGGGTATAGGCTTCTCAGACATAGATGTATCTAGGGGTAAAAACCAAAAATACTACTTTGTGGTTGACTCGAATGTGAACTGGTGCATGAAAATGAGCCTTGATGTACTCTTGGTTATGACACACCCATGGGTTTTTTTGGTAGAATCATGAGCTTATTACAAACCATTATTAATAAAACAAACCCATAAGAATTTATGTCAATAAATAGATCGAGGATAATCTAGGATTATACATAAAGATTCACAAGTTTGGATGTACATATTCATTATAATTATATCCTCTTCTGTTCAATGTTTTCTTTTTATGCTCAATAGCTACATATTGAATACAAATAACTATATGTTATTTTTCATAGTTAATAGTGGGAAATAGAAGAACACGTTCCTAGAACCAATTTGATAAGAAATATGAAGATCGCGCAAATGATATACATAATATGAGAGGAGTGGGTGCTCAATATACCACGATAGTACTTTCTCAGCTGGTTCAAGATATGAATAATAAGATGGATCATGTGGAGTGCCCCCCTCCTCTACAGAAAGAGCATGTTTCTATAGAATCATTCATGCAGATAATGCATCCCATATTTAGCGGATTCTTTGATACCCTCCTCATAGAACAATGGATTAACTCCATTGAAAACATATTATCCATCCTCTAGTGATCGGAATAAGAGAAGGTAGTACTAGAAGACTATTATTTTGATGGGGATGTTGATCAGTGGTGGAAACTGATTAAGAATATAATTTCCCATGAAAAAATTGATTCTATGGTTTGGGAGGAATTCAAGAGGATATTTTTCAAAAAATACATTCCTCAAACCATCTATCTCAAGATGGAATGATATTTCCACGTACTCAAGTAGAAGGAAGATAAGTCAATCAGGGAATATGAAGAAAATTTTACAAGGCTTGCAAGGTATGCCTCTGGCTTTTTAATGAATGCCAAAATCAAGGTGGATCAATAATTTAGTGGACAAAATCTGAGTCTATGGAAACCATTGTGTATTTGATACATTGAAAGTTATGAGGATACTTTTCATTTTTCCCTCGAGGATGAAATGGAGATTGAAGACTCTCAGTGGTCTCATTGGCCCAATGACAGGAAGAGGAAATTGGAGAACAACAGGGGTGGTTCATCAAACAAATCCAATGATAGAAAGAAGCCTGAATTTCCCCATGCCAATTTTTGGGAAGAAGCATCTCGCTATCTGTATTATGGGAACCATGAATTGATTCAAATGTGGAATGTTTGGTCATATGGCCAAGAAATGCCAAAGGGATATAAAAAATACCACTAATTTTTAAGAGTAAAGGATATTTAAGATCAAATATCAGCCAATAGTGTAGTGTTGCAACTGAAAAGTGCTTATACATTATGAAAATAATTTCTCTTTGTCAAGGGTTGTTGGAGGAAGTCAACAAATCCTCCAAGGCAACAACGAAGGGCTTATTTTTCTCTACTAATGAGGGGGAGACAGACAGTGATGTGGTGATAGGTATGACAGTTATTCATTCATGAATAATGAATGTACTATTTTATTCTGGTTTTATGTATTCTTTCATAGCATGCAGGTTTAGTAGAACTATTCAAACACAACCTCAAAATTTTGAGGAAAAGTTATCTATGAGAACAACTAATGGAGAAATTATTGTTCCATGGTTAATAACTCATCCCCGTTTAATGTTTTTGGACTAAACCACCTAGAAAATCTTCTTATACTACCTTTCGTGGAGTTTGAAGCTATCTTTGGCATATATTAACTGCCTTTATACAATGCCAACATCAACTTTCGGGAAATGGAGATCACTCTTCACATCACGAAGAATCCTCAAATTCTACACAAGTTTAAGGAAGAAGATTAATCTTCGTTAGGATAATAATCTCAAGTGTGGATATCGATTCCTTATGAGAAATCATATCAATCTCAAATTATTGAGACAAAGGAGAGAATAATGCTTGAAGACATGTCCATTGTGTGGGATTAGACTAAGGTATTCCCTGAAGAGTTTTTCGGTATTCCTCCTGACCGAGATATTGAGTTCTCAATTGAAAATATCCCTAGATATCTACATATCTCAAATACACCTTACACAATGGAAACTGTAGAGCTGGAAGTGCTGAAGAACTTACTAATGGATAATATGAAGAAGGGTTTTATATGACTGAGTGCTTCACGGTGGGGTGCGTCGGTCCTCTTCGTCGGGAAGAAGTATAGATCAAGGTTCCCCTGGATTGATTATCGTGAGCTCAATAAAATCATGATAATGAATAGGTATCCCATTCCATGGATAGACGAATCCTTTTACTAGCTTTATAGGGAATGTTCACTCTCTAAGGTGGACCTTCAGTTGGGATATCACCAACTAAAGGTGTGTAAGGAATATATTCCCAAGAATACCTTTTGAACGAGGTACAGAAACTATGAGTTCATAGTGATTCTTTTCGGACTCACTAATGATCCAGTAATTTTCATGGTTTTAATGAATAGAGTCTTCAAATATTACCTTGTCAAATATTTGGTAGTCTTTATTGATGATATTCTGATATACTCAATGATCAAGGAGGAAAATGAGGAGCATTTGAAAACTATGTTAAAAACATTGTGAATGGAGAAGTTGTATGCAATGTATAGTAAATTTGAGTTCTGGATGGTGGATGTATCATTTTTTGGGCATGTTATCTCTAGAAAATGGATATCTATGGACCCTTCCAAAACAAAGGCAATTGAAGAGTGGGCCAGTCCAACATCTGTAATGGAGATCCGTAGATTTTTGGGTCGAGCTGGGTATTATCGATGATTTGAGAAGAAAATTTCATGATTTCCAAACCCTATGATTAAGCTGACATTGAAAGGGGTAATGTTTGATTGGACATAGGAATGTGATGATTGTTTCAAGGATTTGAAAAAGCGACTTATCACTGCACTAGTACTCACACTCCCTATAAGTGGGGAACTTTATGTGGTGTACAGTGATGCTTCAAATAAGGGAATAAGTTGTGTGTTGAAGAAAAATGATAAAGTGATATCCTATGCCTCATGAAAGATGAAAATCCATTAGAAATACTACCCACATATGACTTGGAGTTGGCAGTTGTGATCATTGCTTAGAAAATCTGGTGGCATTATCTCTCTAGGGAGAAATGTGAGATATATACAGACCACAAGTGTCTCAAATATATATTCATATAAAAAGAGCATAATATGTGCTAGAAATGATGGATAGATCTCATCAAGTATTATCACTATTCCATCCAGTACCATTCCGGTAAGGCCAACATGTTAGTAGATGCTCTAAGTAGAAAGGATCATGCATCTTTATCATTGGAGAGAATTGAAAAGGATCCGATTTTCTTCGATTGGTAAATGATGGAAATGGGAATCATTACTGGCGGAATATAAAAAATCCATTCTCAAAATATTTCTCAACCATCCCACTTATAGAAAATAAAGGATGCTCAATGAAAAGATGTGGAAATTCAGAAAAGGGTAGATGCTATCAAAAATGAGAAATCCTCCAATTTCAAAATTGATCAGGAATAAGCTGTACGATTTTTGGATATGATTATTTGTACCAATAGATCCATAGATAAGGAAAAATATAATGAATTATGAACATAGCTAGACCTTCTGTATCCATTTAGTGAGCACAATTATGTATTGAGATCTCCAGGAAAACTTTTGGTGGGACAATATAAAAAGGGATATTTGTTAATATATATATCAAAGTTCCTGGAATGTTAGAAAGTGAAGGATGAGAAGAAAAAGTATAAGGGGATGATGCAACCACATCTAATAATAGCTTCGAATTGGGAGAACATTACCATGGACGTTTTCACTAGACTTGCAAGGAAATCTATAGGAAACAATGCTTTATGGGCTGTTCTGGAACGTGTTACAAAGATAGCTCACATAATCGCAATTCAAGAGTTTTTCTCATTAGATCAACATTAATGGATCTACATCAAACAATTTGTAAGGAAGCATGGAGTAATACTATCTATTATATCTGATCGTGATACTAGATTCCCCTTGGAGTTCTGTAAAAGTCTCCAGCATGCTCTGAGCACTGAACTGAACTTCAGTAAGGCCTATCATCCTCAAAATGATGGCCAAACTAAGTGAACTATTCAGACACTGAAAGACATGTTTAGAGCATGATAGATGGAATTCACAGGAGGATGGTACTGACATGTTCCAATGGTAGAATTATAATACAACAATAGTTTCCACTTGAGCATCTGAATGGCACCATATGAATCCCTTTATGGAAAAATGTGTAGAACACCAGCGCGTTGTGATGAAGTTGGTCAGAATAAGATTCTAGGACATGAAATGGTAGAAGAAATAATGGGGAAGGTGAAAACCATTCAACAACATATCTAGGAAACCAAGAGTCACCAGATAAGTTATGCAGAAAGTCATCAACAAGACATTGAATTCAATGTTTGAGATATTGTATTTCGATGCATACCTCTATGGAAGATGGTCATGAGGTTTGGAATGAAAGGGAAGTTAAGTCCTAGGTATATAGGACCCTTTGAGATCCTTGATCTAGTCAGAGGTGTGTAATATCGACTGAAAATTCCACTTACCATGTCGAACATACATGATTTCTTTCAAGTATCCCTCTTAAGGTAGTAAATAACACACCCTTAAAATGTACTCTCTTTAGCGGTGGTACAGTTAGAGGAAAATCTCTCTTATGAGGAGAAGCTAGTGAAGATCAAGGATCATAGAGACAATGTTATACTCAACATGACTACTAATCTGGTCAAAGTACTATGGTGAATCCATAAGTATGAAGAGGCCACATGGGAACCGGAGGATGCAATGAATGAAAAGTACCGACATCTGTTTTTTTTTTCATAGAATGAAAAACATAATTTCGAGGGTGATATTTCATAAAGGGGTGGGGTAGAATGAAACGACCCAATGTTTTTCATTGGAAATTCCTTATTTATAATGATGTCATAAAATCATGTGAAAACACAACTTGATGAACTACTATGTGATAAGTGACATGTAAACATAATTTTGTCACTTTTGTGTCTGTAATTTCAAAAATATGACATACATGGTTATGGTTAGTAAGTTATTTGGAGTCCGATAAGAATAAATTTTTTTTGGTGAATAGTAACCTAACCTTTTGAATAGTAACATTCCCTTATAAACAGTTATATATTATAATGAATAGTAACCTTATCTATGATAATATATATTATTCATGTTGATTGTGTGATATACATATACTTTGGAATGAGTAAATGAATGTTCTAAGACTATTTTTTGATAATAAATTATGATTTTAAATAAATATGAAAATAATAATATTTAGAAAATTATTTGTGAAAAATAGACTTCATTTTTGGAATCTAAAGATCGGAAAATGGCCAGGGTAAATTTTTGGGATTTTTCTAAAATACAAGAATTTTTTATGAATAGTAAAATGAGTTTATTTAAGATAAATGCTAAAAGGGATTTATTGGGTCATTGATGATGTTCTACTGATGTATGCCCAATTTTTTCTAAATAACATGGTAAAATTAATATTTTAGGTCATGGAATAAAGACTATTCCTTTTACTGTGGGGAAATAATAAATTAATGAATTATATATTGAGAAATACCTTCTATCCTCCACTATAATCCCCCCCTCACTCCCTCTTATCTTCACTACTCTCAATCATTGTGCATTGCCAATATTCGGCACAAATATCTCCCCAAGGTCCTCCTCCAAGTCCAAAATCTCATAGACTCTTCAAAATACCAAAACATCTCACCTAAAGTTGTTCTTAAAGGAGGAAGTCTTAATAAGTAAATTCCTCTTTCCAATTCCTTCATTTCTTTTAAGTTCATTTATTTTATTGTTTAATTTCTTACATCCCTTCATCAAAATGGTATGATAACTGTAGTAGAATACATGTAATGTAATTATATTACACTAATGGTATATTTCATTATCTTCTTTTCATTCATCACATTTTGCTTGAAATAAATGAAAGAACTATTTGAGATGTGCCAATTTAGAACATTCAAGGACAACGATTTATCAATTTCTATTATCATCATTAAATTGGGTCATGAAACAATTTTTGTTTTGGTCGAAACAGAATATATATATGTAATATATCCTATTTTTATTCTATAATCTTTTTGAACAAATGGTATTATGTTGTATATCAAAACATGTTCATTGTAATTAAACCCACTGATTAACAGAAACAATTGTCACTATGGTTTTATATAGTTGTTAAACTTATATCTAAGTAACCAAAGTAAATTTCAAACAATGTAAATTAGTGGATGTTCTCTAATAACATATAAATTCATTTATGGAAAAAAACACTTTCATCTTTCATGTTTATCCAAACATGAATATAAGTGAACCGATCTTTTAAAACCATGTAAACAAACGAGCTCGACCAATAAAATAGAAACTTATAACTAATCAAGAAGGCCATGAATGAACTAAAAAGAGTTATAATATATCAATTGAAAATTAAAGATTTTCTTGGAATTATTAATTGTTCATCCTAATTTGTTTATTTAGGTCACTAATAACAAGTGGGTAACACCAACAGACTTAAGGTAAGGGATCCTCTCCGTTTCTCTCTTAATCAATATTTTCCTCTATGCTTTTTTTTATGTGTATTCCCAAATGATGGGGTATATTTTCACACCTCCCCCATACTTCCTTAATGTATTATAGATGATGATAAAACCCTTATCTCTCTCATCAAATCCCTATTAGTTACAACTGATACCATGCTGATAAACCGTAATGAATCCTACCCGAACTTCTTTTATTCCTTCGGGTTGTTCTATCTTTATTTTTACCAAAATGTAGTTGTATTTTATTTCTATGTAAAACTTATAAATTCTGTTTATATTATCCAAACTCATGTTCCAAGATCCATCTATCATTCTCTTTCTTGGATATACATTATTTTAAGTGCATCCCTCCTCAATACCACCCAATAAGCACACTAATTTTAATGAAACTTCCTGAATTTTTACGCAATTTCAAGTTCACTCAATGTTTTGTTTTAAGAAAAAATTTTCATTTTAAAATCTGTAATTTTATTGTGAAAACCATTTTGGTTCAATTCTATTTTTATATAAATGAATGTCCTCTTTACTATTATAAAATCTCTATAGGTTTTTACTTAAAACCGGAAAAAAAATGTTTTAATGGTAATGTTTCTCAAAAACATTTCATATATGTTGACACTTCTATTTGTCACCAACTACCATTTTATATGCCTAAAATAACTTATGAACATCCATTTATGTTCTAATACCTTTCTTTCATGGACACT
The DNA here is from genome assembly GCA_963277665.1 of Viscum album. Lineage (NCBI taxonomy): Eukaryota > Viridiplantae > Streptophyta > Magnoliopsida > Santalales > Viscaceae > Viscum > Viscum album. Next base: position 1,346,443,153 of record OY728153.1, on the reverse strand, counting down.
TTCATGAAAAATTTATTTGTTATGCTTTATGTCATGATTGTGGTACCTAATTCATTCCATGGGTATCCATATGATTAAGAACGATTATATATGATTACATATGTAAAAATAATAATTTTGTGGAAAACCTGTTTATGTGACAAGAATACTCATGAAATGTTGAGATGGTAGCATCCAGATTGTGCTCCAATGCAATGGGTAATGCTATGTCTCATGAGATGCGATGTGAAACGGGACTGCCTGTTAGCCTTAACCAGTACTAAAATGAGAAACGGGATTAGCAGTTTGCCTTGACCCATAATAAAGAAATGTTTTATGATTATTCCACATTTATATCAATCCATGTTTATATGAACCCATGCTTATACAATATGATTTCATATGTTCCATACTTTTGATATCATTATGTCAGGACTCATAACTAATGTGTTTAAGATGTATCCTTATGTTTATTCCTTAACTTTGCTTTTTAGCTCATCCATTTGTTCATGTGTTCCCCAAGGAAACCTATGTAGACGTAAGGGTGAAAATGAAGTTAGGATGCATTTATGGTAATTAATTAAATATGTTTTTTTAGCCCCATGTATTATGTTATATGTACCTAGTCTTCCAAGACTATAGACTTAACGTTCCTTTGCATGTACTCTGATGTATAATTATGCTTAAGAACATGTACAATAATATGAGGAAGTAATGGGTCAATATAGGTAATAATAATATTGTGCGCATATTTTATTAGATTACAGAATAATATAAATGAAATTTATGAATTATTCATATGATCTTACAGAATGATAAATAGTATGGAATATAAATCAGGGGTGAATTTTGGGTAGTGAAATGTAGCCTGATTTTTATGTAACAAATGAAATCTTATATTAGTTAATCATATAAAATGTGATTGAATATTTTTTGATAAAAACTATAAAAAAATGTACATATTTTTTAATTATCATATTTTTATTGACACTCTTTGTAATAATTTTCACAATTTTATAGGCCACTTCAAGGATTACTCATAATGGTATTATATTCCTCCTTACATATGAACACGAAGATTATTTAAAAGAGAAAAGGTAATTACTCATAATTACAGATATAATAAAAATATCCTATTTTTTATAAGGATTTGGGATATTTAGCGACGCATTAAAATCTTGAATGTGATGGGTTCTAATATGAATTGAAAATCTGACATCCTATACCTTATTTTAATAATAGTTCCCCATGAAAAAATAGATAATGCATGACATATAACATAAAAGGGTAATATATTTGTTAATGATATAGAGGCATTATCCTTATTTTTTATGTTTTTATATATATACCAATCAAAATATTATAATGAATATATTAACATAAATGACGTTGGACCTTCCCAATAGGGGATAATTGTACTAGATTATTAACTTTGAATTCTCAATAAAATTACACTTGAAGAAGTTCATCATATTAGTTGATGGAATAATTAAGAATGGTTTTTCTACATTGTACATATTAAGTCTTCCGAATAAAAAAATACTCATGTATTATTAATTTTTCTACCTAGAAATCATATATTTTGCGGAGAAATATTATATTCCCCAAATCCCTTCTCAAACCGTACAGATATATAAAAATTAGTGAGGCATTAAAGGACGATATAAAGATAAAAAAGGTTATGAAATATTATGTAGTTGACTATTATTAATAAAAAATAATAATATTTGAGAATAGAACCTTTTCTCTATCTATATTGTATATAATGTAGGAATCATTTTATTATTAATATAACTTATCAATCCCAATTCATTATATAATCACAATTCTATATAACATTTTCAATAAGCGCATATTGGGAGGAGAATTGAATAAGATGAAATAAATAGATAAATATAAATAAATTAGATATTAAAAAGGTTATGATAAACCCCAGTTTTCTAGGATATCTTTTAAAAAAACAATACCTTTTTTGATATGGGAAACAACAATATTGTTATAAATATAGGTTATAAAAATTCCTCTAATGTATATAATTCCATTTGGGATATGATTGATCATTTTTATATCTAATAATCAACACTATTTTTTTTAGTTCATAAAAAAGAAATGATATACATAATAGAAGTGGTTAGGTGGAACAATGTACAAATTTCTAACACATCAGATCGAAAATTGAGATTTACCAAATATATCATGAAGTTCCCATTCAAATAATTATTTTGGAAATTGATATTCCACAACGAATAATATTATTAATAACATTGATATTATATAAGTAATAATCAATATTTGGAATATTTGATGAGAAATTTACTGATGCATTTTAAAAAACGATGAGATAAATATGAATTATTTGGGTAGCTCTCATAAAAAAATATTTTTTAGTTTAGAATTTATATGGAACCACATGATGATTCTAATAGGATAAGTGTACAACTACATGAAATAATGATAAAGTATTCAAATGAATTTTGATTGGAATAAGTATTACTAAATATATATCATTAATGATTCAACCCAATAAGAATCATATTAAAGTATTGAATAGGTAAAAAATTTATACAAAAATAATGATAAATGATTTATGGGGATTATGGTTTTTGAATGACTCTTATATTTAATATAACTAAGAGGTAGTTACATGTTATTCAAGAAGAAGGAAAGAATCATCCCTAAATGCGACCACCCCTTTTATATGATCTATTGGATGGGGATTGTATCATGTTTATTGTAACTTCCCTGAAACCTATCTCATGATTATGATATTTTATAACTTATTGATTTTAAGGAATCAATTACCTAATAAAATAATTATACTGATATTAAATGGTATATAAATTTTATATTATCTCTCTTATAATGATAAAATGTTTTGATATTATAGCTCACATAGATAATGTACTATGGAAATTTCCACTCTCCATGTCAATGATACCTAGTGAATCAAATTGTTTTTTGAAATAATATTTGGATCCAAATGATCTAATAAAGAATAAATAAAATAATCTATTTTTTTCTGAGTAATGAAAAATATTTGATGATGTATTTTTTTCTTATAATCTATTTTTTTAGAATCCAAAAAATATATTTATTAAATTTGGTGGAGATAATGTCTCATATTCAACACCAATCCCATAAAAAATTCAATATTTTATAAAAATATATTTCATTACAATGGAGGAATTAATACGTTATGAAAAACATATTAATCATTATTTCAGAAATTTAAGTATAAATAAGACAAAAGTTAAACAAAAATACCACAACATGATATCTTAAATCTCATTTTTTTCAATTGGATTACTTTCCAATTAGAAGTAAAATAAGAAGAAAATATAGTAGAGATATAGTATAAATATTTTAGAAGGAAATGATATTTTTATATAAATTGATTCTCAAGAATTTTGTAATACCAATAATAAGAGTGAGAATGTTTAATGTGGACATTATATAATTTTTGTAAGTATATATAACTATTAGGATTACAAAAAGGGTCAATATTGAAAATCATTATTATGAAAATATAATTATTTTGTAAAATTTAATCATTTATTATATACAATATATTATAATAGAATTATAATAACTTAAGACACATTAAATACACAGTTAATAATAAATTAGTTAAATATAATTAGCGACTGCATAATAAATTGGTTTATTCAAGAATAATTGTTTTTATATTGCAAAATTTATTTTATTTTAAAAGATAAGTTTAAAATATTTAGATATTGAACATTGTAAAATGGTATAGATTTATGAATATATACGATTGAAATTATATAATCATATCAATTTTATTTTTTCTAAAGAAAATAATTTCCAAGTTTAAAATTTTCATATCATCAATAAAATATAAAATTTTTAAATATTTTTTATAGTTAAAATTATGTATAAATCTTATAAAATAGAATTTGAATTTATTATGGAATCAAAATCCTCATATTTATTTCCAATTACAGGACTAATATCTTGATAATGTAATATTCTAATCTATTAGAGATTCTAATTTTAAAAATAATCAACTCTTAAAAATATATAAAGGGACTAATCATATAGCCTTTTAAAAACACATCTATCATTAAAAATTCATAATAAAAAATATCCCTAAAAGTAAAATTTCATGTTAATATCTGTTCCTTATAAAAATTATAAATTATTCACTAGAAAAGATGATGCTAAAACAATTACCAATTCCATCATAAGAGTATTTTATTCATATCATTATCTTTCAATTACATTATCATATTAACTCCTTAAATATCAAATTATAATATAATATTATATGATATTAACAACATAATTACTCTATTAATATAGTATTAGTATAATATGACTATATACTAATAGATGTTTATTTATATAACATGTTTTTAATTTGCTATGTTTAGACAGTAATACCAATGATGCTAGACCATCATCATTATTTCCACAGTCAATGTGTATCTAAAAATAATGAATTAAAAAATATGATGTCAATGACTATATTATATTATGATTTTTGTTATATGATGGTGACACACAATTAAATGATAAATATAATTTAAAATATTAGTATCTTAATTTTCAAATAATACATAGACATTCTAAATTCAATTCTTAAAAATAATACCCCTATTGAATATCAGCTAAACATGTTACTCAATAAATCATTATAATACTATGATTAATATATATTGAAATAATTTGGAATTATATAATTTCATTAAAATAACATATGTATTAAAATTACAATAAGAAAAATATTATAAATTACAAAAAACTATATTCACTGAATGAGAAATAACAACAAAAAACTGGTAAATATTTAATAACTAAGGTTAAAAATTTTAAAAAAAAATTTATATATTTTAACATGATTTTAAAATAAGTGATTAATATGTATATATTAACTCAATATTTGGAGATTTAACATTTATATTAATCATGATTAATAGTAAAGGTTATTTTTCTCATTTTCATTCCACTGAGATTTGTCTCCCTATCACATGTTTTTTAATTAATGTAGTGTTTCTCAAAAACCATTGATTTATTTTAACATTATATAAATATAATTAATAGTGTTTAAAGATACAATAATTATTATCCCTTTTAATGGATTTTGATCATGTCAATGAAAAATTCAATGGGGATTATTTCACAATCATCCCACATACATGTGATACAGATACTTTACTACAATTTGGAATTTATGTATGTACATTTTCAATTATTTTATCCCCCAATATTTATGGTGTGTATTTATATATATAGTTATCATTTCACATTTTTATTATTCGTCATTCACTATTAAAGGTGTATTTAACTGGAATCATAATTATCATTATTTCTAGTTTTGAATCCATCATATCCTAATGCATATTCTTTATATTTTTTTAGGATGTTAATTCCCTTTATATATATGATTTATTATGGATTCCATTAAATGGTTTTCACTTATATAAATAGTTTTGAAATTAATCTTTTTATCAGTACTTCAATAAAAACTACACTCTTTCCCTTTTTTCTATAATGTTATAATTTTTTCATTAAGAAGTTACTTCTGTTTTTATTAATCATTCACCCATCATATGTCAATATAATTCCTCATTATTTTTAAAATAATTCATTTATTAAATAATTTTTGTTATTTATTAATAATTAATTAATATTTTTTTATGATAAAATATTTTCTAATATTATTCTGAACTATTATTCAATTACATCAAATTAATATAATGTTTAATGTGTTTAATATAGGTTATTTTTTAATGAAATCATCAAATATATGCAACGATGATTTCTTCTTGATGCGGGATACTATTTTGAGGCGATTGATGTTATCCTTGATGTGGGTTGAATTTGTGATTTGGTTTGGAAAAGGTATGGTTTCTTTGATGGTTTGAGTTTCAGATTTTGGTTGGGTGTTTCCGTGTGGCCTCTAGTTCAAGGGTCGATTTCCCGATCTTCTTCTAGGACGGCTACAAATGTGGTTTTGAGCTATGAGTTTGCATCATATCCTTGCTAATCAGAATAGGAAAGTTGAGTGGGTATAACTTTTTCTATGAGTTTCATGCCCGTGTAGAATCTCTACATGGGGCAACTAGCCAACTAGTGGATTAGAAAAGGAAGATGTACTTAATTTTTATATTGATGCTTTGTAGGTGATTTCAACTTTTGATTTGTTCTAGTCTTTAGGGATTTCGGACCGTTGGGTCATGGTTTATTTTCTTATGTATTTTATGTCTTCGGTTCATCCTAAGACCTTAAAAAAGTTTATGATAATAAAAAAATAATTTTAAATCATGTATTAATAGAATAATACCTTTTTTTATCTATAAATTTTTATGAATAATATAATAATTTTATGGTAAAGGGGTTGGTTTTCTGATTTTTTACTCGACATGCAACATTGGGTTTCTATGAAATCATACATTGCAGACAACAATGAGTTATACATAAACATAAAACAATAATAATATTACGAATTTAAATGGTATTTAACACCTAATTATTGTATTGGGAAGAATTAGAATAATTAACTATAATACAATTACACATTTTTGTTAAATGTTTTTACATTTATCTGTTGAATTTTAGAGGCTTAAAATTAGAATAAATCTAATTTTAAGATTTAAATAATCTAATATTTTTAAATTGCTTTTTACCTCCTTTTAATGGAAAATCATTTGTAAATATAGTTTTTTCTCATTTATATAATATTTTTGATAAAATAAACTTATTATTTAGAATAATAAAATAAAAATTTATATTGGTGGATATTGTCATATTATTCTCATAAAATTCATATTTTAATGAATAGTGAAAAATATTGTATTTAAATTCACAATTTCCCTTTTGTCGAATTTATTTGTATTGATTTATTATCATTCGAATTGGTTTTAAGAAATATTTAAAAAAATTATCATTTAATCCAATTTTTGTAATTGGCGTTAATTTCACATTGAAATGTGACATAAACACCTATCAATCATTCAAAGGTTTTTACTTTTAAAAACATTGTTTTCTCATTTTGAAGATGGGAATTAATTTAAAATTAATTTTTACTACTTATGTGTTTTGAATTTAAAAAATGGATTTTATAATTGGAATATGAAGGTCCCATTTTTTAAATAGGTCCCTTTTAATTTTGGACTTTATTAATGCTAAAATTGCTAATTTTTATTAACTACAATTAAAGGTAAATTGGGTAAATTATGGTGAAAAATAATATGATAAGGATAATAAAATTTCCCTAGTATATAAAAAATAAAAATAGATGGAATAAATTAGATCAATACCTCCTTACATTATATATTAAGTCATTTAATGGGATTTTTCCCTAAAAGTGGTGTGATTAATTTTAAAACAAAAGAATGTGACAAAATGTCACTCTCTTATCTCTTATAAGTATAATAATTTTAATGTAGTGATAATCTTCTTGAAAGATAAAATATAAATAGTATTCAGAAATAAAATTAAATTACTTATATTGTGTAAATTTATTTTTAATTTTTAATGATTAAATAATTCTCATAAAACTTACACAATAGCGATACAATAATAATTTTATTAAGTGAAATATTAAAAAATTGATCTAATAAATACTAAAATAAATATTATATAAAATAATTTATTTCATATATGATTCTTATAGGAGCATATAATATTTTATAATACTATTAAATTCATTGGATCAAATTTATCTCTATGTTTTTATTTTATTTAAATTTAATGGATTGGGTAGTTTAAAAATTGAAAACTTGATATTTTATAAAAATAGTAATTTAATAAATTATTTAAAAATATAAAAATTATTTCTAAATTTAAAAGTATATCTATTATAGTATAAGTGTTATTTAAGTGTCCAATTATTGTAAATTAAACAGATATACGTGAAATTAATAGACTCTTAATAATTAAAATGTAATTACCTAAATTTAAATAAAAAGAGAGTAATTAAGGGTAAATTGAAAAGTTTTGTTTTACAATAAAATAAATACATGTCTAAAAATAATTTAATGTTATTTTTAAGACAAATAATCATATTATAACTGATATAAATGAGGTTTGGGCAATTTTGAATAGAAATTGATTTCCTATTAATGTGATATATTAATACATTCCAAGGGTGTCCCTCTTATCTCCTTTAAAAAGGCACCCATTCCTCTCTTTTCATTACAATATCAAATAAATTTGGTTTGGCCTAGTACTACCCATGTATCTTACTAGTATCCACTAACTCAAGTGAGATTACTCCCATAGGGTGAGAATCCTCTCAATTTTTCCTTTTGTTATAAACCAAAAGTGGTTAACCGATTAAGAGGCAACACCTTCTCTTGTATTTGTTTTATTTTCACTTCCATTATCCACTCACAATACATTTATTATTCAAGGATTATATTACAAAACAGTTATCCATAATATACTAGGATTTTTTTATTATAATTTTTCGACCAACATTTACTCACATCATTATTTAATTGGTTAAAAACGTATTATTTCTGGGTGTGGTGAATTACAGCCATATGAAACAATGATTTAGCAGTATTTACCTACCATATCTCATGGTGTCCTTTATTATGGAAACTATATTTATATATGATAAGTATTATTTTTATTTATTTAATCTTATGTATTTGTAATTTAGAACACACCTTTATGCTTTTCATGTTGTGTGAATATGATAATTTCCATTGAGGACGTGTCGACTACCGCCCACTCAATGTGATTGGACTCATTTATGCCATACATGTATTGTATAAAAGATGATTTTAATGAACCTATGAAACATATATAATTATTACATTATAATGGAAGTATAGTAAACTTATGTATTAATTAGTTATCATTATATTAATATGACAATGAAATAAAAGTAGCGTTCACGTGTACGTATGGTGTACCATCTCCATGAACTGTGCATTTAATTTCTTTTCACACAATATAATGGATAATATAAAGACATATATAATTTATATATATGGATAAGTATTATAGATTTGATGTAATTTTGACTACATGGACAATTTACATCCAAACAAGTTCATTTTTGACAAATGTATCAAATATCGACAAAACATCCAATATAGACAAAAATAAATATTTATTGTTTATAACATTTAAATAAGTGATATAAAATTAATCATAAACATGGCATTTTTTCTCAACAAAGTAAAAATTAGCGTAATTTTTTTATTCAGGAGCATATTTGTTGTATGTGATGAGTCAGACTCAAGGTAAGGGAATTCATCTCAATATTATTTCATTGAGTAATATTTTGATGTTATACATCACATTCTTTTAATGAGGTGTGGAAGTCAGTCATATGGAAAAACTATTTAGTGATATGTGTGGAAGTCGACCACATGGTCATTCAATTTAAGAATATATTTTATTTACAAAGTAACCTTTATATGTTTCATATTGTTTTTTATGCGCTTTATATAAATATTTTGTTAACAAAAAAGAGAAATAATGGAATTATATTTAGTTATGTATATTACTACTTCATAATGGTGAAAGTATTGCTCTATGAAAATGAATTAATGGTTTTAATGATTTCATAAAATTAAAAATATTCATTATATATGTTTCCCTTACTATGATTTTTTTCTCAAATAATGTTTTCAAATTTCATTCAATGGACATAAATAAATATATAGTCAAGTATGAGATAATGGAAAAGTCATTCTATTTTAACATGAAACAATCTATTTTAATTTTTAAAAAATTTCATTTTATAAAATAAGTTGGACTGGGAGTAGAAGTGTCTAATTGTAATTTTTATGGTGTCATGTTTTAGTTATGACCTAATTCCATAATGATCTAAACCTAAAATATCCTCCAAGTTAATATTTTTTTTTCAAATTGTTTACTTTTCTCAAGAATATGCAATGTTTAAGGCTGATGCTAAATTGTTGGAATCAATGGTCCATTTATATAACATTAGGAGTCTGAATATTAGTTAATATAATATCTATAAAATATTTTTACATTATACTAAAAATGAAATGATATTGAATTTTAAGATTACCACATTTCTTCATCTAAGATATATTTGTTTGGATGAGTTTTTTGTAGAGGAAATAGTGAAGTTGTGCAGAGAAGGCATATATAGGGGGATAACCATCCAAATCAATACATTAAAATGGTTGGAATCAGAACTGAATAGTTCGTTAAAGAGATGGATAAAATTACTCATGAAATATATTGTAGAAGTATCCATGCATGATATCAACAAGACAAATTGTAGAGGAATATGTCGATAGAGAAGAATTTAATGAGGAAACATACCAAATATTCAGAAGATCATCAGACCCTATGTAAGTGGAAGGGCGGATTAAAGCATAGGAAATTATTTTTTATGCAATTGGGTGTTTAGAAAATCAATAGTTTAGTACTTTTGTTTATCATTTTTAAGATGATATTGATCAGTTGTAAACAGTGATTAAAAATATCACAAGAAGTTAAGTGACTGATGCCTTGTAATGGGATGAATTTTTTAATATCATCCTTATGAAATAATTTTCTATGTCTGTTCGAATTAGTATGGAAAAAAAATTCTTGGAATTGAGAAAAAAAAGAGAAATATTCTATGGATTCATATGAAAAAAAGGTAACTTGTTTTTCGAGGTACACCGAATATTATTTTCAGGTTATTGAATGTAAGATAAGTCGATTTAACTCATTATTGATTCGAAAATACAGAAAGGGGTTATCATCTCATGAGTTAAAATCTATGAGAAACTTGTCTGATGTGTCTATAAGATATAAATTGAGTTTTCTAACAATCATGTGTTCTAGGAGAGAAAGAAAATGAAGCCATCCAGTTCGTATACATTGTAAATGAATTCATCAAAGAAGATTGGAGTTATGAAAACCAACTTTCCAACTTGTGAGAAGTGTGGTAAAAAAGCATCATGGGTAATTTATCTCTAAATCTAGGAAGTTCTTCTGATGTAGTAGGATTGATCATAATGCTCATAACTATATGGAAGAAGATCATGCTTGAAATGAAAAGACAGTAGACTTTTTTTAGTATGAATGAGTTAAGACATTATGTTAATGTGTGTCCAGAGTGGATTAACTGTGGTAGAAACTAGTAAGATCTAAATCATAAGGGCATATAAAAATCATTATCTACTACTATGGTTGATGTGGGACTGTAAAATGAAGTGGGGATATGTATGTCACTTGTTATATCAAAATATTCCAGTACTTAATTTTACTAGGGAACATCACATTCATTCATTTATGGTATATATTAATGTAAATTGGAAATAGATCTTGATGAATGTGATATATAATATTTGGTAAAGAGTCCAGGTGGATGTATTAAAGAAACCAAGATTTTTAGGAATATTTATATTTTCATTTGTGGGATAGTCTTTTATGAAAATCTTATTAAACTTCCCATAATGAAATTTGATATCATTTTTGATGTGGATTGGATGTTAGTATATCATTCTAAAATAAATTTTAAATCCAAAATGTTTTGTTGAATTATTTTATACCTTTGATAACCTAGAATAAAGTTGAAATAATTTTCTAGGATGGCAGTGACAGTTATCTAGATCATGTTTCTGAAAAGAATGAAATAATATTGATAATTGGTATTCCATAAGTGAAAGAGCATTAGGGTATTTTTTAATCTAAAATTCATAGTGTTGTTCATAATTTGGAGGTTCAATTCACAATTTCTTTAGTGAAAGATTCTATGACTATTTCTAAAAAACCTTATATATTAGATTAGAAAGATCTGATAAAATTGTGGAAACAATTGCGAGAATTACTTTATAATGTATTCATTCGACCTAGAACTTCACTACAGGGAACCCCAGTTTTACATGTGAAAAATAAATAGGGTGCTATGAGGCAATGTATTTATTATAGATATAGGATTAAAAACACTATTTAGAACAAGTATCTACTTCATTATATCGTTGATTTGTTTGAGCAGCCCAAGGGAGATCAGTATTATTCAATGATTGATTTGAGGTCTGAGTACCATTAGCTTAAGGTGAAGGAGGAATACAATCCAATTATATTTTTCCAACTGAGATATGGGAATTATGAGTTTTTATTAATACCATTTGGTTCATATAATAATATTGTTGTATTTATGAATCTCATGAATGGAATATTTCCTCAATTTTTGGATCTTTTTGTGGTTGTGTTTATAGATGATATTTTAATATATTCTAAAAGTTGGGAGGAAAATGAAATTTATTTTAAGAAATGTATTGAAAATATTAAAAGAAAAGAAACTATATAGAATTTCTAGTAATTGTGAGTTTTTCTTACAACAAATTTTATTCCTTGGACATATTTTTTCTAAAGATGGCATAACTATTGATCCATTAAAAAACATTTTTTAGGACTATACAAGACATACCAATATGACATAGATTTTTAGTATTGTTGGATTAGAGGGTTGTTACTGAAAGTTTGTTGAAACATTTTCTCAGTTATCTAGCCCACTAACTAAGTTAACAAGTAAGGGAGTTATGTTCATCTAGAAAAATAATGTGATGACTGTTTTCAGAAATAGAAAAGAATATTGGTAAATAGCCTAGTCTTGGCTATGCCTTTAAAGAATGGTGAATTTTTTATCTATAGTGATGCATCATTAAAAGGACTTGCTTGTGTCCTAATGCAGAATGATCAGGTAAGGACTTATCATACACATCAGTTGAAACCTCATTAGTTAAATTACCCTACACATGATTTGGAATTAGCTATTGTTGTTTTTTTCACTGAAAAGTTGGAGGAATTATTTATAGGTATTATTGTGTAGAATATATTCTTATCATAGATGTTTTAGTATATATTCACTAACAAGAGAATTAAACATAAGAGAGAGGAGATGGCTAGAATTAATCAAGGATTATGATTTAATGATTCATTAATACCATGGAACAAAAAAGAACGTGGATTATGATATTAGTTGAAAAGGTTATGTTATATTAACCGTAATACATATAGAAAAAATAATATTTGGTTATAGATTTGATGAATTTTGGATTGGATTTAGTTGGTGTATTGAATTCATATTTTTTGGTTAAGGGGTAAGCGAAATCAACTCTATCAGATTTAGTTAAGAAAGGAAATAATGAAGATAGTGAGTTTTACAAAAATATATCATTGGTTATGAAGGGTGCGTTCGAAGATCATAATATCTATAAAGATTGTGTTTTATTTTTTGGAGGAAGATTATATTTGAAATTTGATACATAGTTAAAGAAAATGTTGTTATGTGAATCTCATAAATCTTTGTTTTTAGACCATTATGGAAGTAAAACATATTTATAGAAATATTCAAGGGGATTTCTAGTGGGATGGAATGAATAGAGATTTTGTTGACTTTATTGTGATGTGTTTGATTTATCAATAGGATAAGGTAGAATGGTAGATACTGAAATGGATACATCATCCTTTTCTCAGGATGAAGTGGAAATGGGAAAATATATCCAAGGATTTCTTAGTGGGATTACCAAATACTTCTCATGTTGACAATTCAATATGGGTTGTTATAGATAGATTGACTGATTCATCTCATTTTCTTCATATTAATTATATTCATTCTCTAGATCAACTTTCCATATTTCTTATTAATGAGATAATCCGGTTTCATAGAGTTCTTCTCTCCATTGTATTTGATAATTATTTGATGATCACTTTTATCTTTTTGAAAGGCCATTAAGAGTCATTGGCAACTGAAATAAATAAAATTACAACATTTAAAATTCAATCAGGTGGGTAGTCAGAATGATAAATACAGACCTTGGAGGATATGCTACCTGCTTTCTCAATGGATTACCAGGAAAGTCGAAATCAAAATATTTCACTGGTTGAGGTTTCTTATAATAACATTTTACATTCTTGTATAAAAATAGAATGATTTAAAGATATATATGAAAAGTAGTGTTGAAGTCCATCTTTTTGGGATGAAGTAGGGGGAAGGAAGTTGATGGTACTAGAATTCATTGAAGAGATGGCTGAAAAACATTAGTCTATTCAGAATCACATGAGGACAACTCCAAGAAGGTATAAATGTTATTTGGATAACCTAAGGAAGGATATTTGTTTCAAGGTAGCTGATAATGTCTTTCTGAAAAAATTTTAGTGGAAAAGTGTGATGTGTTTTTCTGAGAGAGGGATGTTGTGTTCAATGATCATTAGACCCTATCGAATCATAGAATAGATGGGTTAGTTTCCAATAGAGTTGATTTACATCTAATTTTATCCTATGAACAAAATGTTTTTCACGTTTCAATTTTATGTAGTTATATATCAGATCCATTTCATGATTTGAGTCCAGAGGTAGTTCTGTTCAAAGAGAATATGTCTTTTAATGAATAGCTAGTACCAATTCTTGAATATAGAGAGAATGTGTTGTAGAATAATGTGATTCATTATGAAAATGTTTTGTGAAAGAAAACCATATGTTTCTAGAGGCAGTGTGGGAATTTGAAAATGTAATTAAGTATAAATATTGCCTCTTAATTGATAATTATATAAAATTGTGAGGATACAATTTCAAAATGGGGGGAAAGATGTAACTTACCAGGAATTTATAGAATAATAAATTATTCATATCTATTAATATTTAAGAATATGATAATATTTCTATATTAAAGGGGATACTTTTTTGATACTTTATTCGACACACAATAATGAGTTTTTCAGAAATCCTATGTCACACACGACACAGAGTTACACTAGAAAATTCTATAATAATAATATTATTATTTAAAATTGTTGTTAACACCTTTCATTTGAAATAGAGATAATGAATAGAACTAGCTATAATATGATTACACATTTTTGTTAATTTTTTTCATTCATCCATTATATATTAGAGTCATAAAATCAAAATAAATCCAATTTTAAAAATCAAATATTCTAATTATTTTTAAAGGATCTTTTTACCAACTATTTATGGAGAAACATTTTAGAATCTAGTCTTTGAACTTTTATATGTTATATATGTAAAAATAAGCTTCTCCTTTAGAATAAGAACATAAAAATTTAATGTGCTGCAATTTTTTTATTTTTCTAACAAAACTCATATTTTACTAAATACTAAAAAATACTACACTTTAATTAGGAAATTTATTTTCATCTAATTTATTTGTATTGATAGATTATATATTTAATTGGTTTTAAAGTATATTTAGATCATGTTTTTATCATTTAATCAAATTTTGGTCATTGGAGATAATTTCACATTGAATTTTTATATAAACACATGTCAATGTTTTGATGGTTTTTACTTTTAAAAAACCTATTCTCTCATTTTGACAATATAAATTAAATTTAAATTAATTATTCAATATTATAGGTTTTTAATTTTGAAAAAATAGATTCCATATTTTTAAGAAAATGTTAAAATATTTGTAATGAGTTATCTTTTATTTTTGACTATATTAATAGAAACATTGATAACTTTTATTTACCACAGTTAATGGTAAATCTGGTAAATTAAGGTAAAAACAAATATGAAAAGGATAATAAAATTACCCTAACACCTATAAACTCATATTGGATGTATGAAGGTTGGGAAATACCATCCAATACTAGGAATTTATTTATTTATTCGACTTGTCTACATTAAAGTGATATAATTTTTATTAAAACAAAAGAAAGTGACAATATTTCACACTCTTATCTATTATAAGTATGATAATTTTAAGGTTGTGATAAACATGATGAAACATAAAACATAAATAGTATTTTTAAATCAAGTGGATATAAAAAAATATGCGACATAATTTAAAAAATTTAGAGATTAATTAATAACAAAAAAAATTGACAAAATAGTTATACAATAAATATTTTCTGTATAGAAATAACAAATAAATGATATTATAAATACTAAAACAAGTATTTTATGAAAAAAATTATACAATCAATGATTTTTTTCAATGAATATATCATTTTATGAGATAATTAAATTCAAATGTTTAATGTTATTTATCGTTTTTTATTTTATTTAAATTCAATAAAATGAATATTGTAAAAATTGACATAATTGATGTTTTTAAAAATAGTAATTTATTATATTAATGAAAATTCATAATAATCTTCTAAAATTAAAAAATTTATATTTCAGTGTATAAATGTTAATTAAGAGTCCAATTGTGGTAAATTGATCCTATATTAGTGAAATTAATATCCTCTTAATAATAAAAATATTGTCACCAGAATTAAAATTAAAATAGATTAATGATGTGTAAACTATATAGATAAAGTTCAAAATAAAATAAATACATGTCTAAAAATTATTTCATTAGATTATTTAGAACTATGCACATCCTAGCTTCATAATAAATTAGTTTTTTAAAATTTGGAATCAAAAAATATTTTCTATTAATTTAATATTTTATTACTTTTAAAGGACGCCCATCCTCCCTCTTATAAAAGGCACCCATTCCACAATTTTCATTACAATCCCAATAATTTTGGGATCAACCAATCCTTACCCAAAACCCTTCCTAGAATCCCTGAACTTCTACTATATTCCTCACATATAGTGGAAAGCATCTCAAGGTAGCCTTTTCGTATAAACCAAAATAGGCTACATGATTTATAGGCAACACATTATCCTATGTTTTTTACTTTAATTTGCACTATACAAACCAAAAATATTTCTTATTCAATGATTATATAACAAAAATAGTATCATCAATAAACAAGGTTGTTTTTATGATAATTTTTCAACCTACACTTACACACACCTCTATTAAGTGGGTAACGAAAATACTGTTTCTTAATACGGTGAATTACAGCCTCCCGAAACCATAAATTTTTTATTTTTACCTACCACTTCCCATGGTGGCCATTATAATGAAAAATATATTTATATATGATATATATTTTATTAATTTTTTCTCTATGTTTCTGTAATTTTTATTTATGACATACCTTTATGATTTTCAGGTTCTTTTGATATTATAATTTCATTTGAGGAAGTGTGGACTAACACCCCCTCAAGGTGATATGACTCATCAATTCCATTCATGGACCATATAAAGGATAGTTTTAATGAATATATGTGACATATTTAACATAGATGTTATACTAGAATTATAATGTACATTTGTATAATTTTGTTGTCATTCTTTTTATATGAAAAATAAATAAATGTAGCGTTCATGCGTATGTACCACCTAAAATCTCCATGAACCTCCAAATATTATATATATTATATATACATATATATTGGATATATATGGAATAATATTCCAGAGATGATGGAATTTTGACTACATGGTCAATGTAACGAATATAAATTAATTTTAAACTCAAGTACTGAATATCAACAAAACGTCGGATATGAACTCAAATAATTATATAATATTTATAACATGTTAATATGAGATATAAATGGAAGAATAACCTTGAAAATGTTCTTAGAAATGTATAAATTAACAAAAGTTTTTTTATTAAGGTTCATGAAGATTTTACAGGATGAGTTAGAGTTAATGTAAGGGACATCATCTTAATATCCATTCATTGATGATAATTTTTCAATAATAAACCACCTTCTTTTAAACAGTGTATAATAAACCCCATAGACATTTAATTTCACTCAAAGAGAATCTTGTTTCTATGAGTGGTTTTACTAATCAATCAGAATGAATTTTTTAATGTAAATAGAGACAATGAATCCACCGTCTCTACAACAATTATTTGATATTTGGATTCCTATATAATCCTCAAATTTTTAAAAATGAAAAATAAATACAATATTTCATTTTTGGGTGTTTCGGTATTGAAAATTGTTTTGAATGTGGATTTACTATTTCAATATCCTAAAATTATTTCATGTGATGGTACATGATATTTTATGAGTGAAATGGAGATAATTGCAATCTTTTATGTGTTATAATTTTACAATGGTAATTGGAAATTTGAAGGGTGGTTACATGATAAACCAAATATATGTGGTTACAAGATAAACCAAGGATGGTTGGTTATATGATAAACTAAGGAATGGTAGTTACATTATATCCTCTTATGAATTGAATGTGAAAGGTAGTCATATGGATATTCCATTTTGTGATATGTGTGGAAGTTGACGATATGGTTATTCCCTTTATTTATTTTTATGTCTCAAGATACCTTTATATGTCATATGTTTCTTTTTATGGGATTTATTGTAATATTTTGGTTACAAAATCTGTATGAAAATAACTTATATTCAGTAAAATATATTTACTAATTTCTAAAGGTGAAAAGTATTACTCTATGATAAAGTATATACGGTTTACATGTTTTTTTTCATTTCAAACATTTTTCATTCTTTATGTATCCTTTAATATGTTATTTATGCACATTATATGTTTTTAAATGTTATTCACATGAAATACAAAATAATAGACTCGTGTATGAGATCTAGGAAAAATATTACTTTTTAAACAAGAGATGAACCAGGTTTCTTTTTAAAACAATTTTGTTTTCTGAAAAAAATTCGATAGAGAGTATAATTCGACTGTTATAGTATTGAAGTTGTTTTTTATGATTTATTACCTAATTATCTAAATATCTAAACCTGAAAAGACCATAAATGTGAATTTATGACAAATTTTTAACTTATCTATTTATCATATAATGTTTAATGATGGGGTCTTATAGGTATGAAGAATGATTGGATAAAATAACTATAAAACATAAAAAATACATTTACTTTTGACATGAGGTGTCATAAGAATAAATTAATGAATCATATTTTTGGTCATGTTTGGATTTATTTGCATATTCACATTTCAATTTACATTTTAATTTTTTCCCATTATTTAATCTAACCATTTTGGTTTTAAGGAGCGATTATATCAAAATTAATTTAGATGAAATTGATATAGGAAGACTAATAATCCATTATATATTAGTGAATATCTTATTATTCTACCCACTCCTAATGTTAATCAATAAAAAAATATAAATTAAATAAATTACTACCCCAAAAAATGGATATTGATTTTTCTGTGATAGCACATAGTGGGTTTATGATCATATCACATCCCTACATCTCCTATCTGATTGAGGTTAATTTGAATGTGTCTCCTTCAATTAGTATTGTTGTACTACTTTATTCATTTAATTTTAGTTTTTGGAATTTTATTGATATCTCTAAACACATCACATATCATTTTCTAGAACATGAAAATAAAATTTATTAAACCAATTCACCAATTAATCATTTATAATTAGAACGAAATGTATAAAATAATTTTAAAATTTTCCTCCTTTGTAAGAGATTTAATAAACAATCATGAGGGATATTTTTCCAAAATTTATCAGAACAAATTATTATTAGGTGCTTCAAAATTTGATATTATCTAATGTTTATAATATTATATATTCCAATATAAATTTAAAACACAATGATAATTTGAAAATTTAAATTATGTCCTTATGATTGGAAAAACTACAATCTAAATTTTAAAACCTTGAATTTTAGTTGAGAAAATTGTACTTGCTAAAACATTTATTCAAATGAAACGGTTTATATATGTGGAATCAAAAACATTGTTAACTCATATTTATCTATTTTAGTATGGAAAAATGGCTTGAAGATTGCCTCCCTATACACCTGACACTACTAACTAGTATCAATGGTCTATGATGGAATGGTTGAGAAAATATACCCTTATTGTCAAAGTGTATCATAGTGGTATAATAAATAATTACACAAGAATAATAACAAATAATAAACAATTTAAGTGAAAAATAATGATGTAATAAAATAGGTAGAAGAAATATCCGAAGTAATATTTACATTGACAGTGATTTAATGATGAAATAAAAAATGAAACTGCCATACATGGAAGTAAGCAAAAAAATATTTTATGTCTAAAATAATTTAAATTGTGATAAAATTTATATCCAAAATTCATAATAACTATCATTTAACTATAATTTTATTCTCCCACACAGTGACTGTTCAAGAATCCCTGACCATGTTCTTTCACTTGTCCCTATATGCATCCTTAAATTATATCGAGGACCCCAATTGTGGATTGAGAATGGTGTGAAATAATTATAGTATGAGTCCACCAATGATGTCCATAAAAATATAGAATATATATATATTATTACCATATATAGGTATAAAATGCACTAAAATATATTAGTTTCAATGTAATTAATTCCAAGAATAAAATTTGCAACTTGTAGAAGTCTAAAGAAGATGAGTGTCATAACAAAGAAGTATAATATTCATGAAACTACTAGTTTATACATGTGAGACAATAATATAATGGTTCATACCTATTTGGGTCAATCCACATGGTTGAAACCATGGTATCCTCCTTGAGAACAAGGAAATCATACATGGTGAGTTTATAATAATATAGAACATCATGGGTTGTGAACCAATATACCATGGTACATGCACCCCAATATATAAAGATATAAATATAGTGGTTGTAGCTTTCATATCTGAACCACCATTCTAAATTCCCTATCATTAACAAATTTTGGTGTCATAATGATAATCCATGTTGGTGTCATACTAAATTATGCATTTCTATCACCATACTATGATGTCTAACATCAATCATTTAATATGAAAGGTGAAGAATAAATGTTACTGTTAATTCCCAATTCCTACCATAAATGTAAAATGTTACAAGCATAGATATCATATTATCATTGTAAATAATTAATTTAGAAAAATAATTTATCAACATTTGCCATATTTTATTCTAGTATAATGAGACAGTAAAATAATAAATTTATATTTTTAATATATTTAAATTCTCCATCTAATTGGATTATTGATCATGTAAACAAAAAATGTGGTTTAATTTCTGGCAGTTAATAGAAAACACTATAGGTATCTTTTTGTATGCTTTTTACAACCTACAACTATGGAAATGTGGTTATAGTTGCCCAAATTTCCAATTCATGGATATTATATTGTTTTACATGAATAGTAAACACATTACCAAAGTACATTACAGACTGTTGTAATAGTTTAGTGTCTTTGGAAACAGAGAACACAATATTCAAACATGGTGAATGATCTTTATTGTTGCTGACAATGATATTCCCATTTAGAACACCGACATAAAACGTTTCATCATTACCTTAAGAAAGGAAACACAAGATTAGGTGGCATGAAATTATAATTAAGGGTAAATATAGGAGATACATAAGCATAACATGAATATAAGGGTATCTGAACATGATCATATCATTTGAAGATTATAAACATAATATCAAAGATTATATAAATGAGTTGCAGAATAAACATTAGTACATTATAATACATGAATCATAAGGTAATCCGAAGTATTATCCATGAAATAATAACATAGTAATAAGACATGGAATTATAGAAGAATCCAAAATACATGAAATGATTTCCCTAGAAGACAAGGCTCCTTTCCAATGCTATCTTATTTAATGGGTTCACTGCCCAAAAAATCATAGTATTCAAGAAACACTCATAAACCCATCTTAATAATTAATATTCCCTCCCAATACCATCTTAGTAGTCAAGTTTCACTCCCAAGAACATCGTAGCATACATGTTCACATACTAAATCTGGGTCACTTCTCCTTAGATCCATGTCTATATTAGGAGATATAAATAATTACCCAATGAATTGGAGGGAGATATTGGTCTCACCAATTCCATAATGAAATCATACATATATCATTCACATGATAATGAAACATTCATCATATCATTACCCACAAAAGGATAAGGGAATAAAAAACATCATATCAAAATTCATTAAATAAAATTGTTATCATAACCATTTGATCATATCATAACATGTGAAAAAAAGGTTTCATAATCAATTCTTCATTTAATAACCCATGAAAGGAAGAAGGTTTCACAATAATTTTATCAATCATATAATTCATGGAAGATAAATGGTTTTCAGAAACAACTTTTTGTCATAAATAGAAAACATTAAATAAAAAAGGGGATTCCTTGAATCATATCCCATGTAAATCATAATTAATATCAATTTTTATCATCTTTGGTGAAGAATGATTGTAAAAAATAACAAAGAGATTTTATTATGAAAACTAACCATTCTTTTAAAATTTATATTTATAAAAAAATTCAAAATAATTTTCATTGAAAACCACTTTAAAAACATATTCTGTACAAATAAAAAATCATTAAAATAATTTCTTGAGGAAAATATCATTCTCTATTGGAAAATGATTTTAAAACAAAAAAAGTTTGAAAATTCTTTTATTTGAAAATAATGTTGAAAACATAAATATGAATATTTGGAAAAAATTAAACATTTTTTAAAAAAATTAATAATTTTACATCAAAATAATCTCAAAATATCTTTTTAAAATACTAAAAACATTTTTGGAAAACAAGGTTTTTTGGAAAAAAAATATATTTCCATCCGAGGAGTGAAATAATGGATGATTTTGTTAAAAAAACGGTTCATAATTATAATATGTACCAAAGAGTTTAAAAATTGTAACTTTACATAAATATATAATTATTAACCATATTATATTAAATTCATTACAAATATTGAGATATTGATCATATGATTTCAGCAAATGAACCATAATCATAAAAAATGTTTGTAAATTATGAGATTGTAACAGTAAAATCATACCACATTGGTAATTTGGAATCATAAACCCCAAGGAAGAATAAAACATCATGAATCATATAATATCATCAAAAGTAGAGTATTAATGAATATAATTTCAAAGGATAGTAAATATTAATTGTTAAATACTATAGGTGCATAACAAAACATGTGTCTCAAAGAAAAATCATTACGACAAAATTATTTTACAGCATTGGTGCAATTTTAAAAATAAAACCTATGAAAGAGTGATCCACAAATGGATATATTAATGCAATAAAATCAGTATAGGATTCATCAAATAAATACATGGGATGTATACACTCCTCCTACAGGAAATAGTTTGTGAACATGGATTTTCTGTCGTGTAAAATAATAGTGGAAGGAAAATCCATTACAACTTGAGTAAATTATGAATCTTCATCCAAATAGATGAATGAAATACATAAAAACAATTAATATAATTATTTAAATTAAATTAACTATATGAAAATTTATTGGTCAGTTCACACCCCACATAAAAAATAGTTGGTGTATATGACACTAGTCTCACAAAAATAAAAATGACTAGAAATCCCATTTACACAACTATTGAGTTCTTTCATACAAGTTCAAGCTAACTGTATAATCATTTTATGATTATTATATATAAAACATATAAACATATATATATATATATATATCAAACAACATATCAATTCATAATGACTTTATATCAAATATTTATTAATAATTTCCTTTAATGTAAGGTTTCATGAAATAACCTCATGGTTTTTTGTATATTTTTGACCTATTATTTATAGTATTATTAATTTAATAATTATTTGATCATTGAAAAAAGTTTAAAACATTACATAAATAAAATATATTTTCAGGGTAAATTTGTTTATAATATTCTATAAATTATATTAAATGGTAATAAAATAAACTATTCATGGAGAGCGTTATTTGTACGTATGCATGAATGTTGTTTCCATTTTATTATCGGATTTAAAGAGTCAAAAAATTATATATATATATATATATACATATATAATGTAATTACTGTATATTTTTTACATATATATCACATATTTATATTAAACACATCCTTAATACATTCTATGTAAAACAGGAATGAGTCACATCTGTTCACATAGAAGTAGTCTGTTTTATACATGAATGATGTTATCATATTAAAAAAAATTTAAATTATAAATTCATGGGTTATATCACAATTAAATAATGATAATAAAATTATAAAAATAATATATATTATATATAAACCCTAATTCAGTCATTAATCTTGACCATGTCGATTTTTAAACGAATACTAACTAACATCGGCTTGCATGGTGGTAGTTCACTGCACATTGGAATGATGATTGTGTATTCCATTTGATGGATGTGTGTGATGTTTGAGGTATAATCTAGAAAAAATTAAGTACTAGTACATTTAATATACAAAAGATATAATATAATAATTATACAAGATTAATTTAGGGGTGTATAAGGGAAAACATAACACACATTGATAAATGTTACCTTTTCTTTAGGAAACCCATTTTGGTTTCAACCAAATAACATCCTTGGATAGATTCAATCCAGTATAGGTGAATGTATGATTAATACATGAATGATGAGAGTTCATTTGGGATGGTTTTTCATTATATAAGTGGTTTCAGGTGCTTCAAGATAATGGGAGAGTCGGTGGCCTTTTATAAGGGAGGAGAGTGGGAAACATGTAAGTATAAAAAAGGTATACAATTTTGGGAGTTTTCAATTACATCATATGGAAAAAATAATCATTTCATGATAAAATAGTGAATATGTTCTAAATTGAGCCATATAAAGTTTTTACATGTTTCAAGGTCATTTTGGACATTTAGATAACATTTAATCCCTTAGTAAACTCATTTTTTTCTTAATCCTTGAAATTTACTATAACAATTTTCATTAAAAAATTTGATGAATATATAATTTAACCATATAATAAAATTTAAATTATTAAGATTCCTAATTTGGAATCTATTTATACAAATTCCAATAACATAAGAAGTAGAAATTAATTTAAAATTAATCCCACATATGGGACAAAAAAACATTTTTTGTTGTGAAAATATAAAAGGATTAAAATGTTTTTATATCCAATATAATTTTTATGATTATAACAATTAAAAAATTTGGAATTATTGATTTATATTTTAACAAATTATTCTTTGAAACAAAATTAAAATATAATTAAATATTTTGAATAATAAAAAATAAACATTAAAAATAATAATGTATTTTTCACTATTAATAAAATTTTTAACTGCTTATTAAAATATCAAAACACTATAATAACAAAATATTGAAATTTACCTTTTATAAATGAAGTTTATTATATTAAATATAATTTATAAATGTTATAAAAATTAGATTTAAAAAAAGTAATCCATTAAAATTCTATAAAACAACCTTCTAGAAAAATACCTCATTATATGGATAAGATTGGATTTATTATTATCTCATATATGAAAAACGAATAATATTATTTTTAAATAGTTTATCTAATATATATTCTAAATATATTTCCTTTAAAACCTTTAATCCAAAGTGGTGTATTTATTTTATTGAGATAAAACTAGTTTTCCTTCTTATAAAATAATGTATTTTAGAAAATGAAATTTTTTATTTTCATTTTTTTATTATATAAATTTATAACTAATTTGTTACAAAAGTATTAATTGTTATTTAAAATATTCAAAAATATATTCAAATTTTATTTTCCTTTTCATACCATCCATTGTAAATATTAAGTGTTAAATCTAATAATATTTATTAAAAATATTAATAGTCTATTGTAGATCTATAAAACCCAGTCTTGTGTATAACGAAAGCTATTAATAGAAAATTGCATTATGTGTAAGAAAAGACAAAAATAGTGTCTTGGGAACTTATATATAATATATTTGTTCTATTTATAGTATGAATATCACAGTTTTTCATATAAATAACAGAAAACATGGTGTAGCATCAATGCAAGCCATAAAAAATATTTAATTTATTAAAAAAAGTTGGTCTATAAAAACACCATGTGAAACATATTATCTGAATTAATTTTAATTTCACCATCAATATCCATCTAGGTAATCATAGTTCTAATACATGAAATCTCCTGTCATTGAAACCCACATCGTATAAAGGTTTAATTAATCATTCGCTTCAAAAATAGATATATATAATTGTAAATCATTTAAAATAATAGATAAATAGTTTCATATTGGGAGAACTTATGTGGTTAGTGAAAAACTAGAAATGGAAGATAAAAGTAGCACTAAAATACAAATGGGGAGTGATAGAGAACAATGATAAAAAGAAGTGGTTCATCTAATTATTGTTAATGATCACAATTCCAAAAACCCCTACGGTATAACGATGATTATTAATATCATCAAAAATAATGATAATATGATAAAATTGTATATGAGTATACGTTAATTAAAGACAAACAATATTCATTATAGAAACATAATTACATGTTCTAATTAAATTTCTCAATCACAATCAAACCCTTTGGTGGTTACTAGATCAAGTTTCACTTCATATCTTACTCAAATAAAGAAAGGTTAATTTGTTGGGTCTGAATCACTAATTGATCATATGATTCATAAATAGAAATAAAATTCATTCTCCCTATCATTCCCTACCATCACAAAAATAATGTTTAATATGGTTATATAATATTTTTAAATCCTCATATTGTGAGATAATATATTAATATCTAATATCATTTCTGATGTTTAACCTAAACCATTCTATAAATGGATAACCCTATAAACATTCTGAAAGTTGAAAATCCAATTTTTTAATCATTTCACTAAATATATCTAAATTATGATGAAATTGAGCCCAATATATCTTAAATTAGCTCATTGTTGTAACATACAAAAAGTGTGAATACCATTTTCATTTATTGTATTGAAGCATAGTAATAACTTAAATTAACATAAATCCATAATTAAATCATGGATGACTTCTTTTTATAGAGATTATTTGATATATTCCATAAATTAAAAAATGTCACAAACCCCATACAAGATAACATGAAACAATTTAAGAAGAAATAAACAATCTATTCAAACAAAATTAGTATCTTTAAAATAAAATATTTATACCTAACATCTATCTATCCTACACATATTAAGACATCATATAGGTATATTTAAGGGTTATACCCATTTATTCAAAATTTCTCCCTTCCATTATATAACTTTTCTTTTTTATAAGTACCATTTATCATATTAATTAAAATCCAAGATTTCATACATCTACAAGAAATCCTTATATATATATATATATATTCATATAATAAAATTATAAAATTCTAAGAAATTAAATAGATCAGTTATTCCACCTCATTATTCATCCACAACATTGGATTTTTTATCTTATTCTATAACACCTCATTCTAATATAGCATTACCAATTTCCATTCTTGATATTTCCACCTATAAAATTGATGTTCATAATTTGCATACATTTCACAC
Source organism: Viscum album (assembly GCA_963277665.1). Lineage (NCBI taxonomy): Eukaryota > Viridiplantae > Streptophyta > Magnoliopsida > Santalales > Viscaceae > Viscum > Viscum album. The sequence goes on along the minus strand of OY728153.1, from coordinate 1,346,416,092 downwards.
ATACACTTGTGCAAAAATGTTTTATACGGTGGTTATTTTTTATTTTTCACGTCACCTTTTAGTTGAAGTTATTACAGTTGATGTTATAGATATTGTTTTTTTACATTAGCTATTTTAAAACGGACGTAAAAAACACAAATCATACGTTATTTTCACATCGGTTGATCAAAAACGGACATGGAATACACTTCAGAGTCGTGGTTTATTACATCAGTTATTTAATAATCAATGTGTTATATAATCTTTCGTGACGGTTATTATATAACCGATGTCATAACTCACTCCTCTATAGAGTTTATCCTATTGTTTATTTTCATAATTGATGTGATTAACCTGTCACCCAAGCGATTACCCACATCGGTTAAATAAAAACCGGCATGAAAACATATCTACTATGTCGGTTATTTTATAATCGATGTAAAAAACTATTCAGTTCTATTTTTTACATTTGTTATTAAATAACCAATGTAAAAACCATTTCCCATGCATTTATTCCATCAGTTTTCAAATAATCGTCATTATAACTTATACTAATGAATTTTTAACGACGGTTATAAAATTACCGACATAAAAATAGTTTTTTGTTAATAAATCTGATCAACCACAGCTATGCCAGGCCAAAAGACATGAAACATACTAAAAACAGTCAAAAACCTGACCAAAAATAGAATAGAACCCCCCACCCCATTGGACAGCTCCCACCACACCCCTTGACACCCCCCCAACTAGAAAACCCCATACCAAAACCAAAAACATACCAAAACCAAAACATTTCCCCCACAAATAGACTTCACATCCACCCCCCTACACATCCCCCACACCCCTGGTGAACCCCCCACCCTCCTAGACACCCCCACATCCTGGACATCACTCCCACACCCCTAGATAGCCCTCCCACTCCCTAGAACCCCCCATCCCACTAGACACCCACACAAACCCTGGACTGCCCCCACCACCATGGAAACCCAGGACACCCCCACACCACTGGCCAGCCCTCCCACACGCCACTAGAAACCCCCTTACACAATATGTCACCCCACACCCTCATGGACACCACAGACACCCCTCACCCCTGGACAACCCTCCCACCCTCCTGAACACCCCACCCCGAGACAGCCCTCTCACACCCATGGACAGCCCTCACAAAACCCTAGAACCCCACCCCCCCCCCCCCCACTGGACACCCCCACACCCCTGGACATCCCCCACTCTCTTGGACATCCCTCCCAACCTCCTAGACATCATCCCACCCCCTGATCTGCCCACATCCCCATGGACCACGATGACACTCCCACCCCACAGGACAACCCTCCCACACACCACTAGAAACCCCCCTCAGCCCACATGACACCCCCACCCGCATACACACAATGGACCCCCCCCCCCCAACAAACACCTCAACACACCCCTGGACAACCCTCCCACACTGCTGGATTGCCCTCCCACACCCTTGGATAGCCATCCCACCCCCTGGACAACCAACCGCCCCCACCCTCATGCACACCAAGGAAACCACCCCCACACCCTTGGACTGCCCTCCCACACCCCTGAACATCCATCCCACACACCACTAGACACCCCCCCCCCACACACACACATAAAAGACCCCACCCTCATGGACACCATGGACACCCCCACCCACAACCCTGGACTGCCCTCCCACACCCCTGGACAACACTCCCACCCCCTGGTCACCCCCCCACCCCCACAGCCCTGGATAGCAACCCCACTCACCTGGACATCCCTCCCACCCTCTTGGACACCCTCCCACCCACCACTGGAACCCCCCACTGGAAAACCCACATCACACCCCTAGACACCCCCACTACACTGGACACCCCCAGACCAAAACCAAAAACAGACCAAAAACAAGAACATAACCCCCCCAACAGACCAAAACCCGACCTAAACTAGACTAGAAACCCCCCATGACTACCCCCACCACACCCCTGGGCTGTCCCCACCACACTAGACACCCCCAGACCAAAAAAAGACCAAAACCAAATCAAAACTAGACCTCCCACCCAATCAAAACACTTCCACCCTCATGGATACCCTCCCACACAACACTGGAATCCCCCCTCCCACTTCACATCCCTCCCACTCCCCCATTTAAGCTTCCATCACCCCAAAGGACCCCCCCCCACACAGACACCCCTAGAAACTCACTGGACAGCCCCACACTCCCCTGGAAAGCCCTCCCACCCTCCTGGAAACGCTCCCACCCCCTGAAATGCCCCCATCCACATGGATACCCTAGAAACCCCCACCCCACTTGATTTCCCTCCCACACCTCTGGAAACCCCCTCACCCCACAGGACACCCCCAAACCCCTAGACACCCCCTAGACAGCCCCCTTTCTACCCTGGACAGCCCTCACACCCTCTTTGAAACACTCCCACCCCTATACTCCCCCCACTCTAACGGAAACCCAGGACACCCCCACACCACCAGACATCCCTCCCACACCCCTATATCCCTCCCACCCCACTGGACACCCCCACAAACACTTGTAACCCCTCCCCCCATACCAGAATCCATACCAGAAAAACCATCATTTGTAGACCAAAACAAGAAGTATATCAAAATTAAAAATTCACATATATAACATTCAAAACATAAAATGTAAACATAGAAAAGATAAATACAACTAAAAAAACTACCAAATACACAATTACAATGACAAAATTCAAAATTAAATTTTATAGTAAAAACAACTAAAATTCAATCAAACATGTAAAATAATTTGACCATTCCACTTGTAAGTGTTTGACGTCTTGAGCACTATAGGGTTGTAGTTCATCAAATATCTAAAAATTAAAAGGATACTAGTTAACATGTATAATGAATAAATAAAATGAGATATTATGGAAATGTTTAAAAGGAAACCTCACTAGGTCAAAGTTCACAACTATTCCACTTGTAATTCATTCATACATAAATCATAACAGATAATATATGCATTTGATGAAACCTTGTTTTTCATGACAATTTTGTTTGAATTAGTATAAATTCAATATATTATTTTTATTAAATAAATCAAAAAAATACAAATTATAAATGGATATTTACCTTTAAATTTACATATTTGATCTTCAAAAACCTTTTCTTTGTGTTTTTTTCTAATGTAGACCCATCCCATGTTAGAAAATAATACTAATTGGATAAATGTAAAATTATTATAATATATAAAGCTATTGCAAAACTGAAATGTACTTTTCCAACATATTCATAAAACATTATCGTACATCTCCATAGACAAAGCATATCCAATAAATTGGTTTTTGGAAAAAATACACCTAACATCAAATGATCACTGATAAAAGAAAATTTAAGGTTAGTGGTTTTTTATGTTAAAAGATAATTAAATATTTTACAAAGATGTTCTTAACACCTCTCACAAAATGGCTTCATCCAACATTCAGTTACTATATTCTGTTCAAATCATTCAGCAATATTATGAATTCTTTGTTCATCATCCAATTCATGTGATTTAGGGGAAATCAAATGCGGGTCCATGAATCCATATACAAATATCTTCTCATTCTGATCATAGATGTTTTAAATATACCTAATACAAAATAGAGATAAGTATAAATTTTTAATAAATATAACGCAGGAAAAGGTGGAAAGACATACCTCAAAAAAATTTCCACCACGTTGATGCCCAACTTATCTCCAGTAAGAAGCTCCATGATATCAGTTTTCAAAATCCCCACCGTTATTGCACATCCATAAACATAAGCTTCTTTATAAACTCATAATGATCCACCAAAAAATTAGAATATCTTGAAAATATATCATGACTACTAGAATCTGTATCTGATGTCATAACCTTTTTTATTTTTTGCATCTATAAAGTACTTCTTTAACTTTTAAGTATTCCAATAAAAATAAATAGAAAAAAATATTAGTTTTCAAATGATAAAACCACTTTTAAAAAAATAGAATAAATAACATTCATACCATTATGGTAATGAGTCTCAAAAGTCTTGATAGCCAAATTAAAAAATGGTCGATATTATGTCCAACTGTCATTACCTCATCTGTAGGTAATGGTACTCAAGCTGATATATCTATAATATCATGTACAGTGACATTATGATTCACTACCTCTAATTGTTGATGATGTACTGTATATCCTATTCAATATACCATCCCATATGAAATTATATGGTGTTGAGTATCATCAACATACAACTTGAAATAAGTAGGAAGTTGTGGGGGAGGAGTTGGATTAAAAATGGGTTCTGCAGGCTGAGATGGGTGAGTGGAAGATATAGGCAGATGTGGAAGATAAATAATGGGGTTTGTAGGGGGAGGTGGATGAGTGGGATCTACAGTCTGAAATTGTCTTTTCATGTCTGAAAACATAGACCATATTGATGTTTTAGTCATTTCATCAATCGTTGTATTAATATTTTGAACTTGATCCTCTATGGATTCTATTTTTTAATCACCCTCAACGGAAGAAGTATTTAATGTGGGAAATTTTTTTTACTGATACACCTATCAGATATCCTTGTACACGACCAGGATGTTCATGTTTTCCCAATGTTGTAGATAAAATATCTTACCTCCCAGCATCTGTAAATACCATATATGAGGTCTTCTCTTCAAAAGAATCATGTATTAATTAATTGAACATTTCTCTGATGATGTAAATTATATGAATAATATAGTTAACATTTATAAATAAAATAGATATCTTACAATCCTCTCAGCTATGATTCTCGAATCATCCGAAAGGTATTTCCCTTTTATGTCCACCCGAGTTCTCTTCCATTTTTCATGTCTATATGAAGGGGGTGGAGGGGCCACCTCTCCAGAGCTTGAAGAATCAGCTCTTTGTTTTTGTAATTTTTCTGCCATCATGTGTTATTCCAATAATGTATACCCTCCCCAAGATAATCTTTGAGGGTATACATTTTTATATTGGATCTCCTTATGGGATTTCCATGTTTCATTAAATTATGAATAATAAATAATTAACAAAACATTAATAATAACATTTATATAATGAAGCTTATACAATTTTACACTACCCTTTCCACAAACGAATCTTTTCATCTACATTCAACAAACTTTTTCCATGTGTCTTCATCAATGAAAGGATATATATTACATGGATTGTCATGACTCCTATAACCAAAAATGAAATCAGATGAGAGGGTTGATTTGAAATCCATCCATCTCATTGTATCCATCGATAAGCATTTCTTACTGACTACTCTAGTTTCATGAATATCAAATTCAACCTGATAAATAAGTGGTTAAAAATATTATATATTCTATAAAAATTTAAATTATAGGCAAAAAATATCAAAAGATCTTAAAAAAATAGTCTCCCACAACTGAGAGATTATAGCTTCGTCCACACTTTTACAGTCATCATACAAAATTCATACTTTTCTCTTAGATTGAGTTGATACAAAACGCTTAAAATAATTTTCATTTGAACCTCATAGAATACCATCCTCATAAAACTCAATGAGTATCCACTGGTCCTGCATATGGGCAAGTGATAATTTTGGTAAACGTGTGCACCCAAATTTACCAACTCTTGAACTCTTTGTCATAATGGGATCATGTAAGGAATATTGGAGAACATAAAGAATAGAATGCGAAGCTTCCTCCCCAGAGGTATAACCAACATGCTCATCTCCAGAATCATGTTGTTGATCAACTAATTGATCTATCTTTATCCTTAAAATAAAAAAAATTAGTTCAAATATATACAAATTCAAATATTTTAATACTAATTTAAAAAGAAAATAGAAAATTGTAATAACTTACGTAATAGTAAACAAGGTTAATAAGGCATGCTTGTTAAATAATGGTTTAGATGGTAAAGAAGGTATAGATAGTAATGATGGTAAACATGGTAATCCATGTAAACCTGGTGAATATGGTAAAGTAATTTCCATATAACAAAAATAAAATATATATAATTTATGTAATAGTAAACATGATAATGTAAACTAAAAAAAATTAAAACAAACAAAAACATATACTTATTTGTTTTAATATTTGTTTTAATAAAAATACATACAATATCTAACATTTTATGAAAATAATAAATGTAAACAAGAAATAAAAAATTGTTACCTATAATTTTTGGAATGTACAAATGGATTTTTGTCCCAAATTCCTTCATCGTGATCATTCCTTATGGCACTAACCATCTCTTCAACATGCTCATTATTTTGTTATGTTAATCATTCGATGAAAGTAAGGATATCACATAAATCAGCATCTTTATCAAGTTGTTCAGCACGAAAAAATTATTTTTCCCTTGTAAAACAACAGACCATTGCATATTTGGTTGATCTACTACATAAGAAATTAGGTTTGAATGTGTTTACATTAAAAAGGAATCATCTGTGTCTTCCAATCTGTTCAAATTAACAACTGTCTTTCTAAATTCCTTTTGTCTGACTCTAATGTTACCGATAAACCATTTATAATTAAAAACAGAAACTTTAATTTTAAAGTAATCAAATACCATATTTCGTAAATCACTCAATAATATGCACTATATTCAAAAATAGGGTTATTATCTTTAGCACTTGAAAAATGCATTGCTTCTGCAAAGTCTAATACAACACTATTTTGAACTGTACTTCTGTTTTCCTAAGCTTTTATATGAAATCTATAACCATTAATGTTATATCCTGACCATGTTATCACATTTAAACATGTACCACCCACTGCCCATTTTAATTTCTTTGATACATCTGATCTATCAAGCAATGTCTTTTTAAACAATGACAAAAAAAATTGGTTGTGATCATTCAAAAACCACTTTTCTTTATTCTTTGGATGATATTGATGCAACTCATTAATATGCAATGTGATATATGGTTGAGAATCCACTAGTTTATTCAAGATGTATAATTATAACTTATTCATCTGTTCAGCTAACAATTATTTGACTTCTAAGCCATGAATACACTTTCCCTCATTATTAACTCATTCATGGAAAGATGGAGGCAAACCTATGTGTTTCGCTACAGCAAAGTAGCTCGTACAAAAATATGCAACCTCCTCAAAAATATACTTTGCGGTATTGGAGGCTTCAGGTCGATATGGATTCATAACATACTCCATCAATATTTTCATATAATTTTCTAAAGGATACATCCAGCGAAGATATACAGGTCCATAAAGCATTATTTCTTGAAACAGAAGATTCATTAAATGCACCTTTATATCAAAAAAAGAGAAAAATACATTTCCAATTGACAATGTATACAAATTGAATCCTTTTTGCAAAATTTTCAAAGCATTTTCATAAATCACCATATTACAAATTGAATTGAATATACAACACAACTTCATTATATTTGTTCTGACACGGATGGGAAATATTGCATGTAATGGAATTGGTAGAAGTTGTTGCATCACAACATGAAAAACATGAGATTTCACACCTATCAACTTCAAATCCTTCAATGAGAGAAAATATTTTACATTTGAAGAATAATATTGAGGCACTTTGATATCATGAAGACACTGAAAAAATCTAATTCTCTCCCTCTTAGATAATGTATGAAAAGCCATGGGAGGAAATGTTCATATAAAATTAATAGTGGGAGCTAACTACAAATGTGTTATCATTGATAGTAATTATAATCATGCATTCAACCCATCTTTTGTCTTTCCTTTAATATCTTAAAATATTCCAATAAAACTATCACATATATTCTTCTCCACGTTCATAAAATCAATATTATGTTTAACTTCGTGATATCTTCAATATGGTAGACCAAAAAATATTGACATTGTCTTCCAAATATGTTTATCATTACTAGATTTCTGTGTCTTCCCTAATTTCACATTGATGATTTCAACCCTATAAAAATAAAGATCAAAGGATAATGGTTTTGGAGCAATATCAAATTATTGTGATCCATTGGAAGCCTTTTTTAGTATTCTATAAGAGTGATCCATAGGAAAAATATTTTGATGAACCTTGTACACTGTTTTACTCCAATGATGTAATTGGCGATATGAATTCTGTTGTTCACAAATTGGACATGAATTATTCCCCTTAACACTGTATCTAAACCAATATCCATTTGTGGGGAAGTCATTTATTGTGAACATAAGCACTGCATGTAGATTAAAATATTCCATTTTATAAAAATCAGACACCCTAATACCATCCTCCCATAAAAGATTCAAATCATCAATCAATGGTGAAAAGAAAACATCAATATCATTGTGAGGTTTCTTCGGACCAGAGATTGTTATACCCAAAATGTTATATTTTCAATTAATAAAAACTTTAGGAGAGGTTTTAAATTACCAATAAAACATGCCATGAACTATGTCAGATACTAAGGGTTCAGAATGGATTAATTCCATCTCTGCACAACCCTAGTATTAGATTTCTAATTTCATTTCCAAATGTTTGATAATGCTCACCAATTTTCTTCTTTTGTGGAAAATCATCTGTATGACCTATTTTCCATCATATATCCGCTCATCAACATGCCATATTAACCTTTTCTTCATCCTGTGAATTAGAAAATAAACGTTTCAAATGATGAATTATAGGAAGACACCAAAATACCTTTGAAGAGATCATTTTAATATCTACATCAGCCAGTGGTTTTTTATTCACATTAAACCGTGATGTCCCACATTTTGGACACTCTGACAGAAATTCATATTCCTTCCTATATATCACAATGTTATTCAGACAAGCATGTAATTTCTTGTATCCCAATCCCATCGGGCAGAATATTTTATTGGCCTTATAATGTGAATATGTAAGATAGTTATCTTTTTGAAGAATGTATTTCATAAAAATTAGTAGCTCTTTAAAAATTATATCACTTCGTCCGTGTTTCGTCTTTAGGTTAACCAATCTTTACATCTCCTACAAAACGACAAAATTTGTACAACCAGGATACAATGGTTTATCAGCATCACCATGTAGACATACTACTGTCGGTTCTATCTTAATTTGTTTTGTTAAAATCTCAAGAATCATTTCTTCAATTCCATCGGAGTTACCATATTGCGAATCATAATTATAAGTAGATCTGACATTCCCACCAGTTTCACCATGCCAAACCCAAGGGCTGTAAGTCAGATAAAAAACATGAAAAATCAGACGATCTTTTATCTCACAACTTTTCAATTTCTTCATATTCAATAATTTCAGGCATGGACACAAAAAAATCTCACATCTTGGAACATTTTATTTCATAAATTCCAAAAAGTCATCAACCCCTTCCTTATATTCATTACTCATTAGATGTTCCATAATCCAACTTTGACTCATTATTACCTATAAAAAAATATTAAAATTATACATCTTTTTAAGATAATACAGATATATTTTTATATCCAAAATATTATAATTTTAATGTAAACCAATTTTGATATATATAAAAAATATATGTGTATGAAAAAAATATGCTTGAAAATGATTTAAAATAATATATAGTTAGTTAAACAGTTTTAAATTTATCTTGGATCTTTTCTTCTTATGGTTCATAATGAATACATCCTGGTGGAAATGGATACCAAATTCACCCTTCCGTAAAAAAGAAATATGAATTATAAATATTAATATATATATATATATATATATTCACTACTGAAAAATACACATTTACTAATGATTTGAATCCTCGAGATAACCCCCCCCCCCCCCATCTGGATAGCCCCCACCCCCTAGATAGCCCCCACCCCCTAGACACCATCCCCAACCCATAGACACCACCCCCACCCCCTGGACACCCCTACCCCCATGGAAAAAACCTACACACACTTGGAAACAACCCCCCACCCCCTACCCCCTGAAAACCACCCCCACACCCTTGGAAAACCCCTAGACACCACCACCCCGTTGGAATTCCCCTACCCCTCCAGACATCCCTCCACCCCCTGGACACCATCCCCACCCCCAGGACACCACCCCCACCCCCTAGACACCCCACCCCCTTTCACAACACCCCACCCCCTTGGAAACCACCCCCTCCACCTCCCCTTGGACACCACCCCCACCCCTTTGAACATCTCTTTGACACTGCCAACCCCTTGGACAACACCCCCCCCCCCCCCCCCCCCGCACACCCTAGACACCACTCAACCCCTAGACACCACCACCCCCTTGGAAAGCCCACTACCCCTCTGGACAACCACCACCCCTCTAAATATTTCCCCTGGACACCCCCACCCCTCTTGGACACCAACCCCACCCCTACCCCCTTGGACATGAACCTAGACACCCCCAAACCTCTGAACCCCCCCCATTGGCCAACCCACCAATCCCTCTAGAAATACCCTACCCCCCTGGACACAGCCACCCTTGGAAACAACCTCCCACCCCTGGACACCACCCCACCCCCTAAGACACCCCCTAGATACTAACACCCAAATGGAAAGACAACCCCCAACCCCTAGACACCACCCCCACCGCCTTGGACACCCCCTAGACACCACAACCCCCTTGAACTACCCCCACCCCTCTGAACAGCCCCCACCCCGGGACATCCCCCACCCATCTAGAAAACCACCACCCCCTTTGACACCCCCACATTCTTGGACACAAACTCCACCCCTACCCCCTTGGACACCCCTGGAAAACCCCCCAACCCTCTAGAAAGCCCCTGAAACCCTTTGGATATCCCCCACACACATGGACACCACCACCCCACTAGGAAACCACCCCACCCCCTAGACACCACCCCCAGCCCCTTGGACACCCCCTAGACACCAACACCCCCTTGGACATCGCCCCACCCCTGGACACCACCCCAACCCCTTGGACACGCCCTGAACACCACCACCCCCTTGGATACCCCCCCCACCTTTCTAGATAGCCCCCACCAACCCTTAGATAGCGCCCACCCTTCTAGAAAACCCCAATCCCCTTGGACACCCCAACCCATTCTAGACACCACCCCCACCCCTACCCCCTTAGACACCCTGAGGACACCCCCAACCCTCTGGACAACCCCCTGGAAAACCCCAAAAAACCCTCTAGAAAGGCCCCCTTTCCCTTGGACACTCCCCACCACCATGGACACCCTAGACACCCCCCAACACACTGGACAGGCCCCCAAACCCTTTGGATAGCCCCCAACCCTCTAGATAGCCCCCCTGAACACCCCTACCCCATTATAAAACCCACTCACCTTACCGGACACAACACCCACCACCCCCTATACACCCCTATCCCATTGGAAAACCCCCTCACCCACCTATACTCCACCCCCTTGGACACCCCAACCCCCTTGGACGGCCCCTGCACCCCCATTAAAACAACCCCCACACTCTTTGACACCCCATGGACACCCCCACCTCCTGGATATCCCCCCCCACCACCGTTGGACACCACCCATTCACTTAGATACCCCCACCCCTATGGACACCCCATGTTTGCATACACACACAAACAAACAAAAATCATAATCTTGCATGACATCACTTGCATGGTTTCGTTCAGTAGAAAATAATTTAGCATCATATAAATGAAAAATATGAAACTTTCCCTGATAGCATGAAAAAAGAAAGAAATATAACATCTTAAAAAATTGGATTAGTGCATCACAAAAAATATTAACTAAAATCGAGTCGTGAAAGGGTTACTTAAGTGATGCAAGTCAATATGATAGATCTGGTGAAAATAAAGATGATGAATGATGTTGGAAAAATGAGTCTAGAGGGAATGAATTCGAAGAATCCTTTCTATTTTTTCAAGCAAGAGAGATGGGTCACAGGTCACCTGATAGAAGAAAACATAATGACTGAATACAAGGCTCGATAAATCATTTTAAAGCTTTATAACGTCAGTTATTTAATAAATGACTTGATAAAATATTTTTTTATTTTTCATAATGATAGTTATTTAATAAACAATTTATAAATTTTTTATAATGTTGGTTATAAAAGAACCGACATTATCAATGGAGGTTAATAAAGTTGGTTTTTTTATAACTGACGTGCTGAATCGTTGAGCTTTCCTTTAACAGGTCGGTTATAAAATAACTGACGTGATAAAGCATTCCAGATTGGATTTTTATGTTGGTTATAAAATAAGATATGTAATAAATATAATATCATTATTTTTTATATCGGTTATATAATAATTGACAAAAAAAATTTATCCTGATCAATATATCACGTCAATTATATAGAACTGACTTGAAAAATGACGAAATGATAAAGGTTTTGTCTACTAGTGATAAAATAGTATAATGTTGAAAATAACATAGAGAGGCCATTTTTATCAACCATTTTGTTAAATGAAATTTTAATTTTCAATTATTTAGTAACCCCGTTTAATTCTATTACATAGTCAAAACATCTTAATTTATTACTAAAAAATGTATTTGGGTGTTTCTTCTTGCATTCATGGATAAATGAATCTATATCTTTTTTCCTCTATGTTCTCAACTAATCGAAGGGTAAATGATCATTTCGTTATCTTCATTTGTAAAATTTATAGTTGGTTAAGGTAGTCATTATTATTCATATTTTGGAAAAACAAATTTAGAATAATCATAGCATCTTTCACTGCAATCCTAACCATATTTTTATTATCATTAATAAACCATTCATAAAATTCAAGGTTATTTCAATTCCTTCAGCTCCCCTCCATTGATTAATACCAGAAGCATAGTGTGGTTAACAATAATAAAAATAGGAAAACTAATAATCATGAAATTCACATAGGATGGATAAACCATAATATAATAATATTTAATATCGTAAAAAATATTTTTATCACATTTCATCCATATTCATCATCTATTTTAATACTACATATAGTTCATAACATGTTTGTTAATTTCTAAATCATATCCACCAAGAGTGTCATCCCAAGAGTAGAGCAAAGCCCGTTGTGATATACATATTCATGTTTTAGTCCAATCCAATGCAATGTTTTCTACATTGTCAACACTATGTACACATGTATCACAGCCACATCCACTTGTAAAATCCATAATTAGATGTAATTTTATCTAAATCAATCTCTCGATATTTATAAAAAATTACATGACATTTTCATTAACAATGAATAATATATAGACGTATCGTTAGAAATGTCCCTATACATATCCTGTGAAATATCCCTCGACATATTATTAATTTATACATATACAAGTTTTAAAAGGATAAGTATACCTTTCCATCGATTCTAATTATAGTAACTTGGGATTCTCATACATTGATATTTCATTATTTTAGATGATTATTCAGCACATTACAAAATCACAACACAATAGAATGTACTTTTTTTGTGTCATTTGAAACATTAAACACAATATTATAAATCAGTGAATGGTTTTAAATATTTCCCACAAAGGGAATCCCATTTATTACTCTAACATAATAACATTAATTATATACTAGATAAATAACACATGATATGGGATTAGATGCTCAATAAGTGTAAATATATTACATACTTAAGAAAAACTTGAACATAAGTGTTTGATAATATGAGAATAAGATTTTTAATATTACACCATGAATATCAAATATAATTCAAATGATTCAGGGTGAATAAATTGTTAGTTTATAAGACATGGATCTCAATGGAATCTACAACATAATTTTAAAATAAAAAACATAACAATAAGACAAGGAATTGTGGAATACACATAAATATATAAAGTTATTTCCATTTTTTTCAAGGATCACTAAAATATATATCTATTATATTGTGTTCACTCTCCAAAGCATATTAGTTGTCACAGTTCACTACCATGAAAATATTAAGAGTCTATGATTATTAACAAGACAATTTTAGTAGTCAACGTTAACACTGAAGAAAATATTTGCAGACAAAGTGTGTTACTAAACAAGGTGTTATTCCCATTATACGCATGACAATCTCACAAAATATAAATATTTACCCAACACATTTTCGAGATATATAAGAAAAATGATTCACATACTGAAATCATCAATAAGGGTGACACATCATATGGAAATATTTTTCATATAATGACCCATTAATTGATATAAGTTATATAAACATCATATCATAAATAATGAAATTAAATGGGTATCATTAACATTTAAATATATCAAAACATATGGAATAAATGTTTTTATAATCATTTAATTATGTAATATCTCATGAAAGGAAACATGTTTCATTTTTATTTTATCTTTGTATAACTCAATGTAGAGAAACAGTTTTATTAATCATATTTTTATCCAAAACATAAACCGTTAGTATAAACAGTAATAATTCTGTTCCTGGATCACATCCATAGTAAAGGTTAATCTATTTCAAAGGATTTCAAATTAAATTGATAGTTATTTTATGAGATCACATAGATCATTTCTTATTTAATATAACCTTTTAATGAAAAACATTTTTTAGACAATTTTATCCAAAATCCATTACTTTAAAAACTATTTTGAAAACTAATGAGGTTTGAGTCAAAAATTGTTTAAATAATTTCTTGGTGAAATATATTATTTCATCTTTGAAGAAAATTATAAATCAATAATCATATATAAAATGTTTTTCTTAGAAAATAACCGTGAAAACATATTATGAAAGCATTTAAATCAGTTTAATATACCTTTTAAGACATAAAATATTTTTTATATCCTTTTCCATGTAAATAAGAATAAAATATATTATATTATATTTTTTAAATAAATATTAAAAATCATAATTGTTGAATAAAACATACATCTAAGAGAAGAGAGATATAAAGTCATATTTCCACCAAAATTTGTATAATTACATTGAGTTAAAAAGAGTGAAACATGGTTGAAATATATGATGATATAATGAATGAATATAAGATAATAACTTCAAGAGTCATATTAATTAAAGGGCTATAATATTTCATCAATTAATATATAATCATATGAAATCCTGATAAATAATGTGATTGGGGAAAAAATCCTACCACAATGGTAAATTTGAATCATATACCACATTGAAGAATAAAATTATATAGAAAAAATATTTCATAAAAATAATGATATTAATAATATAAAATATCTTTCCGGCTACATATAAACCTTGTAAAATAATATAGGTTCATAACATTACATCAATCTCAATAAAGAAAAATTCATACAAAATTCTCATATCGTGTTGGTAACATTTTTTGGTAAACAACATGAACGGGTGATCTACATATTAATGTGTAATCAAAAAATATTTATCATTACAATAATAGTAAAATGGTTCCCTAGGAATAATATGAACCACATTTAAGAACTAGGTTGTGAACATGGCTTGTGTCTCTAGGAAAATAAGTGTTATATAAAAATCCCTGTCTAATTGAGTAAATAATAAATCATGATCCTCGTGAAAGAATATTAAAAATTAAAAATTATCATATATAGAATTAAATTAAATTAATTTTATAATGTGTAAATGGGTAGTATATAATCCATGAAAATGAAATGATAAGTGAATATGATATAAGCCTCATAGAACTAAATTTGAGACTTGAAATTTCTACACCTTAAGTCAAGACATCCTTCATACATGTTAAATACTAATATATAATAAATATATATTTATTATAAATTTAAAATTGAACATTATTCATATATATATATCATTTCATATATGATTTTAATAAGACCTTAAAATACGTGTTTATTAAAAATATGATTTTAATGTTATGTTTTGGGTATTAATCACTTTGCATTTTTTATTTTTTTGGACTTGATATTTTTTTCATCTTACATTGATAATAATATCCTAAATTTAATATATATATACTATGATATAAAAATCACATATATTATGTGTATATGTATTTCTAATATTTATTAATTTATTAAAATACTAAATTAATTACATTGTTCATGGAGTAGGTAGGTCTTAAATTAGCATGAACATTGTTTCCAATTTGTTGTCTTATTGAAAGATAGAAAAGTGAACTATATATATATATTATCATTTTATTATCATCATACATAATATATTTAAAATAGTTTTATTTAAACCATTCTAAATAAGTTTTATTTATTTTGTGAATGAATTGCATCGCTTCACGAGACAATAGTCTACCATACACATGAACGACATTATAAAATTCTCACAGAATGGAAAGAATGATGGTGCGCGTAATATAAAAATTATAAAATAATAAGAACACTGTAAATATAATAAAAATAACTTATAAACTATCAATAAATCATTATTTCGATCCATGAATCATCGTAATGGAAAAATGAACAACATATGTTTGATATTCTCAAGTTTACCATAATGATGAATGATTATTTCGTATCCCATTTTATAGAACTATGTGAATTAGTATGTCAAAACCTTATCATAACCACATCATAGTATATATAAGATACTAGGGATGTTATATAATCATTATATATGAATAATTTTTTGAGTGTGGATAAGGAAACAATAGAATTGCATATTGATGGACATTACAAAATATTTATGTATCTCATTTGGGTTTTAACAAATTGAATTCCATGCATAGATTTCTATAAAAAGTGATGATTAAATGATTAAGGTAGGGGATTTTTGAATTTATTTTGAATGATTTATGATTATCCACTAATTTTATTGGTCTGAAGAGGGGGGGGGGGGGGGGTAGTTTTTGGTCTTTTATATGGGTGGAGACTGGAAAATTGTAAATAAAAAAGGTAAACCATATTGGGATATATCCATTAAATAATTCTCCACCAAAAATTATTATTTGATCAAAATGGTTATGTGGTCAAAATATTTCCACTCAATTTATTTTTTACATGATTTATTTCAATTTTACTTATGGTAAGGTATAGTACCTTTGTAAACTTATTTTTCTCTTAATAATTGTTTTTAATTTTAAATATGTTTACAAATAATTATGATTAAAAAAAATTAATTTTAACATATTATGTATTAAAAATAATTCTGATTCCAAATATGGGAACAATTTTTAAAAATTACAATATCATATGTGGTCGAAATTAAAGTAAAATTATTCATATGGATGGGATAAAACAACACGTTTTTGAAGTGAAAATGCCAATAGTTTGAAATTATTGTATATCCGATTTCATTGTGAAATTGATTAAAATAACCTATATTTGATATTTTTATTTTTAATTTAAAAAATTATAATTTTTTAAAAATTTAAAATATAATTTAACTAAAAAAATTAAAGGATAAACATGTTCTCAATTATAATTATGTACATCCACTATTTATTAAAAATAGAATCCTCTTAGAAAAAGATCAAAATTTACCAATATATAATATTATTATTCCTCATTCATAAATTATTTATAATTTTTTTTCAAATATAGTTCATAATATTTTAAAAACATTGTTTTAAAATAATTACACTCCTAAAAGTAATTAACACTACCTATTAAAAGAATAAATATTTTTAGACATAAGATAAGATTTATTCATATCTCCTACCTTGAAAACACATAAGATTATTGTTAAATATTTTATTGGTTATATAATATATTAATTTCATTACAATAATTCATAAAATAATATATTTAGTTTATTGATAAAATTATTGTTTTTCATAGGAGAAATATATTTTTTAAGAAGAATTTTTTTTCAAGTGGTTCAAACATATATTTGATAATAATTTTATAAAAAATAATTGATTATGTGAACATGTAAAAAAATATTCACAATTTATTTAATATATTTCACAACAACCATAAAAATGGATAGGTAATATCATTTGTAATATATTAGTAATAACATTAATAGTATATTATCATTCAGTAAAACTCTAACATTAATATATTGAATGATATGAAAAGAACATGATATTGTTTATAACAAAAGTATAAAATTTATTTTTTATCACACTGTAATATAAGTTTTTTATATATTGAAAACATAAAATGGTGTTTTTATATAGAAATTATAACATGGTGTAGAATTAAATGCAATCCATTATGGAAATATAATTCATTTTAAAAAATTACTTCAGAAACCCTCTTGGTGTTACATTCTACCAACCATAAATTTAATATTTTCATAGAAATCCATCTGGGTATCAAAATTTAATATATATTTTCATATAAAACCACATTTTAAAATGGATTAATGAAACATCCATCTAAAAACCTAAAGGGGTGTGAATAATTCATCTATAATAACACATAAATAGGTTTCCAACTAGGTGAGTAGATTAGTTAAGTAAAAAATGGATGTAAAAGAATAATAACACAAAAATATTGATGGATAGTGATAGATAAAATTGATCAGTAGAAGTTGGTTATTGAGAAAATGTTAATAACTACAAATCCATAAACCAAAAATTCATTAAAAATGGAATTAATATCATTAAAATATGATAACATGATACTATTTTGGTTCAAATGTTTTTTCCTAATGTTGATGATTTTTCATGAAAAACAAATTATATTATTTCATTACATTTCATAAGCACAATTTTCTACCATTGGTTGTGCCTTGTTCAAATTTATTACTTCATCTCATACTCAAAAAATAATGATGAATTTGTTTTATTTGAGCCCCTAATTGACCATGAGATCCAAAAAAAGTAATTAAAAGTCGTGTTTTATCTCTCCAATTATATTAAAAAATGTTTAGATAAGGTAAAATGAAATGCATAAATCCTCATGTGAAGAGATAATTCAATAATATAAAACACATCATATAATGTTTAACCTCAACCATTACATTAATTTTTAACCTTGTAACCTGTCAAAAATATAATGATACAAAACTTTTGAAATAAATTGAATATACTATACAAAATTATTTTAAAATTGTTCTACTATAGATCATAATGTAGCTCTTGGTTGTAATAATTTTTTTAAACATTATAATTAATTATTTTAAAAAATTTAAAAAACATGAATTACCATTTATAATTATTGAAGAAAGAATTTTTTTTCTTATTCTAATAATTATTTGATATATTCTTTATTTAGAAAATTTTCAAAAATGCTATCCATCAAAGCATAATAAAATTTTTCAAAAAATCATTGATCATTTCAAATGTTACATTAATTGTCCAAATTAATTTTTTTATGTGACATATCCTTATATAAACAATTTTAACTCAATATCTCAATAATTTTATGGTTTATCTCCATTTATTTATAATTTATCTTCTCTTTTAGAACACTTTTATAATCCATCAGTTACATTTGTCAAATTCCTGAATACACATAATGGAAAATTTCGGAAATAAATCCTCATAAATATATATATATATATATAAATATAAATATTACATAATTTTAGATTTCCAATATATTAACACATAAATTACACCACCACAATGTTAATCCATAACATAGGACTGGTCATCTAAATCCTCAATACTGATTTCCGTTTTCATGATATATATAGTCTCCCAATCCTCATAAAATACCACTACTCGAAAAAAACCATTCAAATTTCGATCATGAGATATCCCAATATGAATTTGTTTTTGAAAAATTCCAATAGATTATGAACATAATGTGAGTAGTTTTTGTAAGAAGGTTGACAACGACACACATAGCATTGTTTCCTCTCAATTTCCTTGGATTCCCCATTAAATATACATTGGTAATTTTATCCCACATACATGTTTGTATTGTAATTAGTTGAATTGTCCCCTTAGAATTTTTTTATTTCAGCCTTCACAAGATGACATACCATGAACATTTTTGTATTTTCAACATTCCCCTTCTCTGTATTCTCACACCAATAATTCTCCCAATGATCATGATATATCTTTGTCCTCTCTGCGTTAATATAGAAAGTTGATCTATGTGCATCATTCAGAATCTCATTCTTTACCTCTATATAATATGGTACATGAAGTCATTACCCAAATATTATGTATCTTCTCTTATTAATATTGAACATAGATGATTTACCGTTTTTCATATGATCAAACATTTTTGGAATTTCAACATCATTTCTTTTATAATCCATTATTTTCTCCATGAAGTATGGTTGTCCAATCATTTGATAAGGAATTTATGATGTTCCTCCCTTAATGATTCCCATGTCTATACCTTAAAATATAAGATTATTGGATCCTTTTCAATTATCATCACTGATAATGATACATGATTCTTTCTATGTAGACCGTCCTCCGCATTAATTTCTATACCAGGATGGTAATGTGTTGTTCAATCACAATCCTTGATGAGATATGTTCATATTTTTTAGGGAATATTATGATCTTTATTTGTGAATATTTAATTGAGTCTATTTTTAAAATTATATATCTTGCAGTTCTCCCCATATAGATAATTCTGCCAAATTTTAAACATAAAAATCACTACCGCCAACTCCTTATCATGGGTGGGATCTTTGTACTCAAAGAATTTTTAGCTTCCTTGATGTGTAGGCTATCAATTCATCATTTTTCATTAGTACACATTTTAGTCTATTATATGAAACATCATTTTAAACCACTATGAATTACCCACTTATCAGAAGTATGAGTATTTGTACAGAGATAAGCCATGTTTTGAGCTCGTTACAGCTTTCCTCTCATTATTGAATCTAGAAGAACATCGCTCCATTCTATTTCATCTTGGTTAGTGGGTTTCAAAATCCTAAAAAGATCTTCAAAAATTGTAAATAATACATTGATATACCTAGAAAGTTGTTGGTTGCTGTTTCAGATGTTGGTTTAGGCCACACTTAGATTGCATTTTTCATGGAAGGCTCCATAAATATTCTTTTTCTAGTGATAACTTTCTGCAAGAATGATACTTCCTCTCTTGAGAACCCACATTCCGTTATATTCCATAAAGATTCACCATTTTTAAAGTTCATCAGAGTAATATTCTTCATGTTCCTCCTTTCTCTTGTATTATATCAGATAATCATCAATAAAGACTACCCGAAATTTGTCAAGGTAATCTCAAAAGACATTATTCATTAAATCCATGAAATTTTTTAAACAATAGTGAGTCCGAATGGAATCACTACGACCTAATAGTTTCCATGCCTCGTTAAAAAGGAATTATTAGAAATATCATAATTCCTCACCATTAATTGGTGATATCCATAATAATGATTTACCTTAGAGAAATAATTTTCCCCACATATCTTATCAAACATTTCAAATATCTGAGGAAGGGGATAATTTTTCTTTATCGTCATTTTATTATATTCATGATAATCGATGAAGGAGCACAATAATCCATATTTCTTCTTGATGATGATGACTAGTGTTCCCCATGGTGAAGAAATAGGGTGTATAAAACCATTCTTCAAAATCTCTTATAACAGATTCTTCATCTCTTATATCTATAAGTTATCCATTCAGTAAGTTTTCATTGATATAGCTTGGGATCAACGAACAATTTCAATTGATAACTAAACCTATTAGCCATAAGTAAGCCCAAAAAATTATTCGTGGAATAGATAAGTGTAATCCCTCATGATATGCATATCTTCGAGAAGAATAATCTCCTTTTTCAAAATAATTTGACCAAGATATGAATGCTCAAAGGGAACAATATATACACTTGAGATGATGATTCTGATAGAGATTCATATTCCTCTTTAAAAATGTGTAGTATTGGAGGATACTCTGGGATGAAAAGAGTTATATCCCTTTCCCGATATATAATGATAGATTTCTATAAAGATAATTATTCTTTTCCCAAATTGTATCAAACTCCACCATAGTAAGAAAGAAAAGATTAACTAGGAGTTTAATTCCAAAAAAATAGATGTTCAAGAGTTATAAACAAAGGATGCAATAATTTCCCCATGATATATTCTCTACATAACTCAACCCCCAATTTTTGAGGTGATGTTTAAATATTTGTAAAAACATTTCAATGATATGAATTTATTCAAAAAACAATAATCAAATAATATGATATCTATTCAATAATGAATAAATAGCATACTATTCCCTACATCGTTACAATGCCCCTCCTCAGCTGAAGTGATTACATAATCCCATCCATGCTGTTTTAATGACCCAACCCTAGTAGTCCATAGGTCGTTAGTTATTTTAACACATTTTCATTATTACATGTAATCATGTCCTGAAGGACCAATCATATTAGTAGTCATAGAAAATAGATTACATACATTATCCTTTGAATAAATTCAAAACATAGTATGGAAAATAGTTCATTATTTGTTAACACCATTATTCTCCTATATTAACCCTGCATATCTATCATATAAATCATCATCGCATCCTAGGAAAATAAAACAAATGAAACTGGTCAGCTTAGATGCTCAGTAAGGTTAAACAATATTGCAAAAGCTTTCACAAATAAGCATAAATATTTATGGATAGGTATAAATTTGAAACAAAATACTTTTACACATAATATTCAGTATAATATATCATGAATAAATCAAATAATTCATTTTAAACATTTACGTTGATATTTTACTATTCTAATAATCAAATGTAATGTGAATACCTAATCTCATAATGAAAAAATGAATAATACTGGACATCTGAAGGAAAATGTCAAGGCCTTAGACAAGACTTATGAAACTAAATGGACAATTACTAAGACAAATAAATATATAGTTTTTATCATTAGACATACTGATGCATTGAGGTTCTATAGCAGGCCCCACCTCTCACATACTAATTACAATACGTTCCACATATGAAAATGATGACAAATAACATAAATATTCGTATTAAATCTATATTTTGAAATTTTAATACTTTAACCATAAACCATGAATGGTATAAAAAGAGAATATCAACAATAAAGAATATAATAAAAACATTTATAAATTATCCTCAATTATGTATCATTTCCAACAATGGTTATTGACATGGATGAAAATAATCTTACTAAATCATTAAATATTTTTTATAGATGTACTCATTTTTAAATTTAAATATTTTAAAACCCATAAAATTTTTAATGAAAAAAATTTCATTATAATATAACATTGTCATAATATAGGGAATGTTTCATAATATTAACGTGAAATGACCATGAGAAAATCCACTCACACCATATAAGTAAAAAAAAAATTATTTCGATAATTTGTCGAAAATTTCACCGTGTACCTTATTTGGAAACACAACAGAAAGGTTCCTTTTAATTTTTTTAAAAAGAGTCAATAATGGCTATAAATGACTTTAAATTTTCTATAGAAATAGTAAAAATATTTTGAAATTTATTTTTATTAAACATGCACATGGATGATAAATATTTATTAGTAGATAGATTGTATAAACAATCTCAGATAAAAAATAGATTGGGAAATTAACTCTTTCATTGTACATTCATTTAGTTTATAGTATATTAACATATTATATAGTGATTAATGAAATTTATGAAATTATAGTAGAACCAAAAAAATTATTATTATATCATAAATTATCCTCATTTTTCATTTTGTTAATAAAATTTTAGTAATACCACTGTTTCAGGTGTTAACTTCTTTATATTCTCATTACTCTTTTGTCATGTAATTCTTGTTTCTTATGAACATGATGTATATTATTTTTATAAAAAATTAAATTATTTTGTTATTTTTATTTTTAATCATTATATAAATTTTATAGTAATTATTGAATGGTTATCATCTAGAATGAATCTCACCGCATCATAGAGATGGTAGACCGTACGTACTCAAGAGAGATGATATCATTCGGTTGATAGTTTAATGGTTTGGAATGTGGTAGAATATTCATTACACTGAATCTTAATAATTTCAGATTCATTATTTATATCTTTTATACACATAATTATAGCCACACAAATAAATTAGTGTTGAATAAAAAATGACACCATGATGTGGAGATGGTAAGTTGTACGTACGCATGCATGGTGATATTATTATTCATATGATGAATAAAAAGAGGAATCTGGTTTTCCCATTATTATAATAATATATTATATTATGAATTATACTATATTTATTAATTTTTTAGGGAAACAACATATATGGAGGATGTATAAGGAGAAAAGGACTTTGAAAGATCTGTTAAAATAATTACCTTGTTTTTAGGTATATCGTCCTAATTTCTTCAAAATAACTCCTCAGTATGACATTATTATATAATGATGGCCTCTAGGATGTATTTGGATAATTTGGGGGAGTAAATGGTCTGGGGTTTCTCAATTTAAAAGGTTTTATTGCATTAAATTAAAGAGAAGGATGGGTTCCCTTTTATAAGATAAGGGATGGGAACATTTGGAAACACCGAAAAATATTAAGTTTTTATAAATTAGATTTTAATTTAAAATGGATCCAAAGTGGATTTTTTATAATATTATTTTAGGATGGGCCTAAATACTTTAAACCAATAAAATTTATACATGTTTTTATTTTCCTTTAAACCATATCATTTCTAAATTAATCCATTTAATTTGAGTTGTGGTAATAAAATATTAAATATTAAATGGTTATAAATATTTACTTATACGGTGTCAATTGACAATAAATGGACACATTAAGATATTTTATACCATATAAATATCACATTTTAAATTATAAATATATATATTTTTATATAAATCAAAAAAAATTATTTTAAAAAATATAAATTGTGTCAATGTAGACACTATTCATAACATTGTCATTAATTTAAAACAAAATATAATGATAACTTCAAAAATAACTATATAATAAACCCATATCATGTCACAGTAACTAATAAAATTCTTTCATCATCTGAATTAAGTAAATTATATTTGTTTTAGTATTTTTGAAATCATTTATTTGATATTTCTGTTAACAAAAGAATGACTTCTTCCCTATTGTTTAATTATTTATATTAATAATTTAGTCTATAAAAATTATAAATACATTATTATGATGTATATTATTCCTTTATATTTCCATAGATTATTAATTATAGAATTTATCTCAAGATTATACAAATATTATAAATATTGAAGATTGAAGAAGTTAGAGTGTGATTGTTTCTCACATTCAATAATCTTAAAACTATTTATGTAATTTTAATTGAAAATTTTCCAATAAATGATGCAAAATATATATTTGTTATTTCATTAATAATAAAATAGTTATTTTCAGAATACTAATGTTTTAATCAATTGTATAACTTTTAATAAAATTTTATTTATTTCAAAGTATCATTTGTGTTAATTTTAATACCACTCAATATTTTCATTTCTAAAAATATATAAACAACATGTTAGGTAAAATAATATTTATTTTAAAAATTAAAAAATTCTTTTATCTAATTGATTATGTAAAATAATATATATTTTAAAAATTATAATATCATTATTTTGTTTCGAACATTAATTTAAATATTACTACATCATCTTTTCTCACTATTTATCTTAATTATTTATTTCATAAAAATTATAAATAAATTTAAATAATGTAGATAATTGTTTTTATAATGAATATTTAAGATCGAACATATCACTTACAAAATCTTATATTAAAAATATTTTACATGTTAAAAAGAAAATGTATAACAAAATTTTGTTTCCATTAAATATAATATTATAAATATATTAAAGTCATCTATGTGGCTCCATGTGTTCAAAAAATATACCCATATATTATATTGGTCAAAGAAAACTTATCCAATGAAATTAGTAAATGTTTTTGGGTAATTATAATATAATTTTTATCATTAATTACCTGATTTAACCTTAACTATAATAATAAAACAAGTACTATAGATACATTTCATAATGCTCAAAAATAAAACGAACCTATTTACATAATTTTGACCCAATGATCCCAAATATTTAATCCATTTTTTGAAATTAAAAGCAAATAACTTACATCAATTATTTGAAAATTAGTTTTGTTTTTGAATAAAAACCCGGTTCTTAGAGTTTAAACATTATAATATATTGAAACGTTTTCATGTCAAAATTCATGGTAAAATTAATGTCAATAAAAACGTATACTAACTGATAAAAAATTATCTATTTATAATTTAAAACCAATCATATTTATTATTTTACAATATAATTTTTTTCAATAAAAATTTTGTTTTCCATTAAAATTTAGTATTTTTTATTATTAATCAAAACATGAAACATATTAGAAAAATACAAACAATTAAACCAAAGTTATTTTTATATTAATCATTCAAAGAGTTTTATTTTTTTAATTTGAATATACAAAAGTGTAAAATATTAGATTAAAAATGGGTTCAACATTAAATGGTGGCGAAACAGTATTATTGGAAAATTAATTCTTTTATTTGAAAATGTGAATTTTTTTTTATCCTATGTAGTAAATAAATAAGATTATTGATAAAATTATATAGAATATATAAAATTCAAAATTCGGTTAGTACTATTCGTAAAAACTAATTGAATTACTAGGATATATATTATATTAAATAATAATATTTTATTAATATATTGTTGTTTGGTAAAACTGGGTCTTGTGTTTAATAGAACACAACTTTTTATTTATGTAGTGTAATCTCAACAAGGTGTTGGGTTAAAATACATCAAGCTAAAAAATTATATTTATTCAAAAATTTAAATATTTTAATGTCTTTAGGTTTTACATTCAGTCCTCCTTTAATAAAATATGACCTCAAAATTTCGAATTTCAAATAGAAAATAAAATTTTGACACTAAAACCTACCTTTATGGAAAATCCACATTAAGAATCTGGTTAACAAAATTTAATCTTAATACGAGGGAAAGGGATATTTCATGGTGACCAACAAATTATGATTTTAAATAGAATAACGTTATTTTAATGAAGATATTCATACATGGAGGATAAATGTAAATATTTATAGAGAGTGATTGAGGTCATCAATAACACAAATGTGAACAATCAATAGATAATTGAGGGCCTCAATGCCTGAAATCTATGATGATTTAAAATATCATCAATTTCAATTTTTTGTTCACTTGAGATACATATTAAGGATAAAACATTTTTTTGATACTTTTTCTTAGAGTTGAGGAAGTGTTTTACTATACGAATAAGTAATTGAGAAAACATAATTGATTCCATCATAGATATCCTTTGGTTGTGCATCAATCTATTTTCATTTCACCCCCTAAAGGTTTACTAAAACTAAAATGGTAAGACCAATGTATCCAATAAATCATACTTTAATATCAATCAATAATATCAACTATTATACTTACTCTATTCCAACCCTAAGACTCAATCAAAATACTTTCATCCAAATTCACAGTCCAATAAGGTCACTAAAATACGAAAATAAATATTAAAATACAATTTTACAAATAATGTAATATTAATCTTATTTTCAAATACCTAATATTTTATCACAATTGAGGTAGGGACCTGGTTTTTTCTTCAGAAGACTTTTTAATATTTCTATATATATATTTCTACAGCTAGGAACTAAGACCATGTGTGATTCTGTGGCCTGATGTTCCTAGAATAAATTATATTAATTTTATATTTTTTTATGATTATAGGGATAAAACTTGATATCAGTTAATTGGTAGCTTAGATAAAAAATTTGAGTCTATGGTTTAGTTCAGAACATGGCCTTTACCCTATGTAGGGTATAACTTTTTTCAGCTCGATAATTCTGTGAGGAAAGTCACCCAGGTGAAAAGCAGTAAATAAAATAATTAAATTTTATTTTTTATCATGAACTAAAAGTCAGATAAATTTGATCAGTGATTTATATTTGGAATATGAGTCCTCCATTGAATTTGAAATGAGAAATTTTACATATGTCTAACATAAATAGAGGGGGTGTGTGAATTTCAGACTTCCACCACAATCAAAGATTATGTCAATATAATTTTAGGAATTATAATTATGGTTAGCCCATAATATTCTCTATCCTTATCTGTAAAAATCCTCCTTCCCCTTTCATTAAACATATTGTACGGTCGATCGATTTTAGATCAAGAACGAAACATCGACAGATCAAAGAAGGATCATAGCGGGCACATCTTCAATGATAAACTGATCCAAAAAGGTAGTAATTATTCATCATTTGAGTTCTAATCAATGATTTTAATTGAAAACCCTTTTTTAAATATTTTTACCATCATTTTTAATATCATTGTTGATGGATGCACTAACAGGACCATCAATCTTTGTAGAAATTCACTTTTTCTTGTATTGTTCTTAGTCTGTTCATTGGGGTTATCGGCGCTTAATTTTGGACATCCCAAAATTCCATCAGATTCTTGAGAGAATCCCATGGCTATAAATATATCATCCTAATGTTTCCACAACATTCCTTGGAATAATTTCTTGGTACAAACTATTGTCGTGGTGGTCCGCAGAAGGGACCACCGAAGCTAGGCTGGCCTGTGGTGACACACAACAGCTGTGGAGGGCTGCATGACAAGATGTCTTGGCACCATAGATGTGAAGTGGGATGAAGACCCACGAATGGGGGGGGGGGGGGGGGTTGGGAATTATGTGGGCAAAGAGGAGCAGGCTGGTGTGGCCACATGAGGAGCAAGGTAGTATGGATCTGTAGGTTATAGGACTGGGAGCAATGGGGGGTGCGCTAGCGGAGAAAGCTGCCGAGTTTCACATGGGTTGGAAGTAGTGGGGTAGGCTGATAATGCATATCCTAGGCTTCCTGGATGTGGGTAGTGGGATGGTGGGTCAAGACTAGGCTAGCAAGAGTGGGCCATTCTAGGAAAAAGGGTCTGACTGTTTTTGGCCGGACCGACCGAAATTGGACCAAGAAACCTTCAAACACCCATATCTTTCAAACAAAACATCTGATTGATGAATGTTTTATAGAAAAATGTCATTGAGTCAAGATAGATCATTTTATAATCGTCAAGTTATTTTGATCCATGGTTTCATTGTATGGTTGTATGAGGTGATGAGATTTCATAATAAAAATTTATTTATTATTATTTCATATTCTTGTATCGGACCTATCATTTAAACATAATTTATATTTGATACACCATCAGTAGAGGCATGACCATGGCATTTTTACGGACATATATTGACTAATTTGTGGTTTTTAAACCAATGTTGAGGTGCGAGTCCCACGAGGTCTGATTCGAACTTGTTGTAGTGAAATTCTGATTTTTCATATGTTATCTAATTGGGATGAATGAGTTGTACATTACGTGAGTTTTTTTGGGAGGATAACAATGGATTGATTCATATAACTATTTTAGGATCAAGTCAGACACTCCCTAAGGAATATTTCCAACGTAATATATTGACTTACAATTTTCCCATCCAACGTCCATTTGGTGTGAATGAATAGATGATATTTCATGTTTTTTCAAATGGATCACAACTGTGTGATCCATTTGGGAATGCATATCATTTTTTGAGATCTAATTAAATTTGTTACCAATAAAGAAATATCAGTGGATGTTAATTTTGAGGTGTTTGAAGAGAACCCACATCTTGGTATTGCTTCAACTCTTGTGAGAGTGGAGAAGATATATGAAGGCTTGCGGTCAAATGTTCTAGATCCATTTGGGGTGGTGTTCTAGTGTAATTAAACTTTTGGTCATCTGAATCAAAAACTATTATTGTGTGCTCATTTTCATTTGATGAGGTGTTTCAAGTACTCTAGCTGTAAGCCGTCCCGACTTGGGATCCATGTTCACAATTTAGTAACTTTGAACAGTTAGAAACATGTTTGAGCGATAAGGCGGGATTACACAACGTGTGGGCCCCAAAGATGTCTTATATAAAAGTACGAATCTTCTATACCTTGTAAATTCTCTTTTTGGAATCATATTTTGGTCCATGATTATAATATCCTTAGTTATTATCCAAATAGAGCAAGATGGTTTTCTCTATTGTGGCATCTGAGTTACGATGTGAGATTTTACTTGTGTGCAGTCCATCTAGGTTAATAGTTGATGACTTTAGTGGTGCTTTTCCAAGACCTACTATACAACATGGATGGCCAGAGATCTCAAATTGTTTTTGAGAGGTACTATCTATTATGGATGGCCAGTGTGCCACAATTATTTTTAGAGTGGAACCCTCCAACCGGGCTGGGGATGGGTCCCCAATGACATAGGTGTAGAACCCCCAGCTAATTTGTGCTTGAATCCTCAACATTTAGACATGACATCTTGACTATTTGGTATAATGACAATGTGTGCTTTGACATTCCTTTGGACTCTCAATAAAGAGGGACAATTTTTATACTATGTTATTTCCTTGTAATGTGACCTAAAACCACGAGGGTGACATAGTTCCACCCAATGCTGATAGTATCAAGGTGTTGTTATTTATTCCCTTTGACATGTTGTTCAGAGCATACATGTGGGATGTTGGGGATCGATGGTGGTTTCATATTGGACTATTGGTGACTGTTTTCTTGTTCTAGGCTATGATATTGAGATCCCCTTACTCTCTTATTTGAGTTTATTTTACTGAGTATATATATATACTCTATTTTGAGTTCCCACTCCTAGGAGTTTGGATACTCTCCTTCCAAGAGAGAAGAAGATACACCATATATGTCACATGCTTTCTATGTCCATATTCTCATGGTAAGGGGAATCTACTCTCCTACAGTAGTTATAGAAGACTCAAAAATATGTTAACCGTCTAACTGTTTATTGATCCTTGTGTTTGAATGAGTTTTCATCACTCTCTTGTTGGTTTGAGATCTTCTTATTTTACTATACCTTGTTCTATCTACTGATCCCATCTTCAGTACATATTTTTCTATTCCCTTGAGCCTTTGGGAATCTTAATCTGTTTTTTTATACTCACCCCTACTTACATGTTGACCCCAATTGGTGGTGTTACCTTGTAGATGATAGATAGGTTGATCACCATAAAAGATAATCCTAGGGATACAATGTTCATGGACCCTGTGTGGTGGTCATAACATGGGATTTATGAGTGAGGATCTCCCACCTATATTACTTTTTCACATGATGCTAGGTTGTGTAACTTTTCTTGTACGGTTTCTATTTTTTCCCTTTACCTTTCAGATTTTTTTTGTACTTATAATTTCTATTGGTCAATGCATGATTGTTGTTTATATAGACCATTTTTTCATATTTTTATCTTTTCCCATTTCACAGTTTACTTTGTGATGACTATGTGCATGTGTACATGTTCTTAGGAAAATTCATCGTCATATTTTGTGTTCCTTCGGAGCTTGTCTCCAACCCTTGCCTATGGAGTTGGGCATGGGTTAGTTGTAGCTTGATCCCCAAAATGTGCTAGGTCATGAATAAACTGTATCTGAGGTGGTTTGACCCTTGGGACACTATTTTTACATTACCAAAAAATATTTTTGGTTGGGTTTAGGGAATCAAAGTAAAAGTATATCAAATGCATCTCTTAGGATAGGGAATACAGTGATGGTATAGGTGGACAACAAATCCATTCACTAAGAACCTGATTACCTGCTTATCAACTCACCACCCTAGGACATTTTTTGGCAAGGAATAATGGTAAATCCATAATATAATATTAAGGCTCATATTTTACATCTCGATTCATCTCCCCATCGTTTTTATTGATATATATATACTCAATTGATTGTGGTACACTTTGATGGATTTAGGATGCATCTGTGATGACAATATGTTAGGATACTAGCTCTTGTTCATGATGATGATTCCATGAGCGATGAGGGCTCAGTTCATCACTCATCATGAGATATGTTTCCTCCAGGTGGGTATGTAGAAGCACCTCCAGCTATTGAGTAGCAGACAACCCTTGTAAGGTGAGATATAGATGTACATAATTTGAGTGCAATTTGCGGGTTCCAGCATCATAGACCGCTGAGGTACCGCAGTGATGCAAAACAATAGACAGTAAAGCTTTTTCTAGATTTGGTTTTCCATATTTTCATGCTTGCACGGGTAGCGATAGATCCGATAAGGCATTGGTATCCATAATTTTCCATATAGTAGCTATATTTTGGGGATTTTGGTTACATAAATGCACGAAGAGTCATAAAACTCCGGGGATGACCTCTATTAGATATTTTTTAAGGATTAATACCTTATATTTGGGCTCTGTTTGACTTTAGGAGCTCCTCCAATTGAGGAAGGGATAGATGGTAGTGATAGAGTACATCACTGGGTTCAAATAATATTCATTATACTCTCTGTATAATATCATTGACTACTACTTCTATTCACAAATGTTTGAGCAGAGACATTACAGAGGGATTTGTGAAATCATAGTACCATAGTGCATCAACACTTATATCGGGGCGCTAAAGCAGGTGTGGATGATAGAGAAATTTCTTTCAAAGAGACACAATACAACTGGTTGTGGATGTGGGGGCAATAGAGTTGAGAAGTCAACCATAACTAGTAGATTCTATTCAACAAGACCTCAACACTAGAGGCCTATAGATAATTAGTCTCAAGAATGTAGTCATATAGGACGTAGACATCGAAGAGTGCACATATGCCTTGGGTCAGTCCAGTTTTAGGCTTTTGATGCAAGATGTCACATGACATGAGACTTCCTGACAAGACGTGCTGATAATAAAAGTCAGGCAGTAGCCGGACCACCATAGAAAAGACATCACCATGATCAGGGTGGTCTGTAGGGAGGTCATGCAGGTAGAGGAGTGAGAGAAACTAGAGGTGGGGGATAATGTTATGAGGTATTTAAAGCACCACTAGGAATCCCACGTCATGCTCATAAATTTAAAATCCGAAACTTGGGACAACCATAACATTTGGTTGTCTATGATCCTATAATTCATGAGATGATAATAGGTATAACCTCTGTCTTTTATACTTGTTTTAAAGGAAAACTTTTTCGACACAGAGTGATGTACATTTTTCTTCCTTCTCTTTTCTTGCAGTTTTTCTAGCGTGAAATGGGGCGTCGATGTATCCCTGTGTTGGTATTATTTCACGTAACCTGGAATGCATGTAGAATTGGGGTCTTTCCCCCATCGAGATTCATTTTCATGATGAGATAAAAACCGTAACGGTGATTCAGTGCTTCCCAAATATGATATTATCAATGTGTGGGGTAGAGCCCCTATAACTTTTGTGTTCAAGGGAAGGTTGTGTGATAGAGTGTCAGATCAAGTCCTAGCATTTGCAGTGCAGTTTTACTACTAGACCTTCTTTTGCATGAGTTTCCACAAGTCAGATCAACATAGTGCCTATTTTGGGGATTGTTTTCCTTCCAAGAGTGGAAAAGATGTATGGGACATGCCAAATGCTTTCCATGTCTAGACCTAAGAAGTTTGTGGTGTTTACTCACATTCAATATTTTTTAGTACCTTGTATGAGAATCGTCAAGACATGATACTACACTTATCAGGTACCTAATGACGTGACGGAGACCCCACGAATAGAACAACCTAAATCACTTTCTGGTGACGACAGATTTAGTTTTCACACAGAATATGTAGAGATGACATTTTGTGGAGATCTATCTATTATTGTGCAGACCACCAAATTATTTTCTACGTTTCTACCTAGAGATACCTGAACCTAAGGCAGCGATGCAGGTTGAAATTCATAGGAGACTATGAATTCAAGATAGTCTATACTCTTAAAATGACCAACGTTGTAGTAGATTCCCGTACTAGGATGTCCCAAGATCTCCAAGTGTGGGATGTTTGAGAGTAGTTTACTTACCTATTCATGAACCTGGTAGAGAAGGTGGTTTATAATTTTCTTCCGTCTATGGTGTGGGCTCCTTTATTTCTCGAGCATGTATGAGGGTCTTAGTTGTGAGACATCTACTAAGAATTATTTAGTGACTAGATATCCTTGGGTGTTTCAATAGATTTATTTTTTGAAGGAGGGAATCCGGAGACAATATTCCAATGGCAATAAATGTTTCAAGTTGAGATTATGGATTTAGAGGTTCGACGGGGAAGTAAACTATCCCATGAGTTTATTTGGGATATTTGAGACCATTAAACGATATAGTGATGTTCTCGACCACCATGACTAACCCCTAATAAATGGAGTGGGAATATGATGTCTGCCACATATCATTTTTGGGGAGATACATGAATGTACCAATAGACTTAATCATTACGAATATGCCTTAATGGGATGAACCATCAAATTTTTGTTCTCCTCTAGTTTCAGCATAGATACATGTAGGTTTATACTTGGAACGAGAGATATAGGAGTGTCCTCTATATACTAAGTTATTTTCCCTAGTTTTTATTTATAAGTATGAAAATCCAAAATGATGGAGTTCTGTAGATACTTAAATTTTTTCCTAATATGACATTAAAATCATTCTACATATATTTCCAATGTTAGGCACTAAGACGACATGCAATTCTAAGGTCTGCTGTGCCTGAAATAAACTATAAAAAATATTAAGTAATTTATTACTATGCATGTGAATAATTGGATATATCATAAATAGTAGTTCATATTATAAATAGAAGGACAATGGTGAGTCCGGTATATGGAATTTTCCTTATGTGAGGTATAACTTTTCTCGGTGCAGGACTTCTATGAGAAAATATAACCAGATGAAAAATTCTAAATAAAATACTTAAATGTAATTATTTTTACATTAATTATTGAGTCAAATAATTTTTTATTGGTGAATCGGATTAGAAATCTAAGACTTTCGTTGAGGTTGAAATTGGGTGTTTTACTTAGGTGCGACATAAGAAAAGGGGGTCTGGGACTTTCAAACATCTACACAGAGTGGAGATTCTATAAATAGTGGTTTGATAATATGAATCAGTGTTAGCCCATAATTATTTCTCTCTATCTCTACTACTCCCCTCTCCCCTTTAACTCTATTCATTCTACGGTGGATTGAGAGCGAAAAAAACTCCAACGGATCTCGACAGAATCACAGTAAGGGAATGGTCAACAATGAACGGATCCAACAAGGTATGATTTATTCTACATTTGATTATTAATTAAATATTTTAATTGAAAAAAAAACTGTTACACATTTTTATTGATTATATATATCACTGTTTATGGCTGCACAAACATGGCCATCAATCTTCACTGAAATTCACTTTTATTCATCGTGTTCTTCTTTCGTTCTTTTGTTTTCATGATGTTTAATTATGGGCACAATGAAAATCACTCATAAGTTTGTGTGAAGACCACGGATATGATGATATCATCACAATGCTTCTAAAATTAGGCATGTAATGATTTTAGGGTTCTCGGAGAAGTCATGGTGGTCCACAGAAGGGACCCCCAGAGAAAGGCCGACTGATGGCTGTGTGTGGTTACCATGGAGGGAGGAACTATTGGATGACCTGGTGTCACGGTGGTGCACTGGGATGAGTAGGCAAGTACAGGGGGTTCGAAGGCTTTCGTGCATGGAAGAGCATGCCAGTTTTGATGGTTATGGTGAAAGGTAGAAGGGTTCTAGGTGGAGTAGGACAAAGAGCAATGGGGCAGTGTGCCAGAAAAGCATGCCACAGAGGCTGAGCCAGGAAGGAGACAATGGGATATGATGATGGTGTGTGGGCTATGTGAGTGGCATGTAGTCCATGAGACAATCGGTTAGGATTGTCCTGGCCAGAGCGGGCCTTCCCAGGAAGAGTCTTCTAGCCTGTTTGGGCTTGATAGACCCAAATTGGACAAAGAACCTTCAAATGCAATTATGTTTTGAACAACATGTCTGATTGACATGACATATATAGAAACGTATTCCTTGAGTAAAGTGTGAGTTTTTTTAGATCATTTATATAATTTTATACATTGTTTTTATTGGTCGATTGCATGATGAGATTATATTTAATTACAATAATTTAATTATTGTTATTTAGAAATTTTTAATTGAACCTACCATTAAAATGGAACATCCATTTGACGAACTATCAATGGTGAAGTGACCTTGGTCTTTGTGAAATCTATTCTAGAAAAAATGTATGGTATTAAACCAAAGTTTTGATAAAGGACCCATGAGAGTCAATTCACACGTGTTGCAATGAAATGCATTTTTTCACTAGTTATCTGTTTTGGAGGAACAAGTAGTCAATTCCATGTGTTTTCCCTCAGTATAATAATGGAATGATCCATATAACTATTTCACGACAGAGGAATGGGACCCACATAGCATTTATCGAGATCAATACAATGACTTGAGACTTTTCCATCGGATGACCATTCAAAGTGAATGAATTGTAGATTTTTCATGATTTTCTGCATGGATCCCAATTATGTGATCTATCTAAGTGTGAATATCATTTTTTTCATATCGTATTAAATGTGGAAAAATGAATGGAATATAATTGGATGATATTTTTGATGTTTTTTAAGAGAAAGCATGGCTTAGGTCTGCATTAACTGATGTATGAGTGTAAAATGATTTATGAATTTATACAGTCCAATGGTCTAGTTCTTTTTAAGGATATGTGCTAGAATAATTACAATTTTTACCCCTAGAATGATCATTGAGCATCGTGCGCTCATCGAATATTGAATGGGTGTTTCATATAATCTTATATTAATACAACAAGCCTAGGGGTCCTTATTCACATTTATTACCTTAGAATAGAAAGGTACATGTCCAAGCGATGTCGTGGGGTAACAAGTCATGCTTTCCCCACATGGATTGTATACTACATTACAAATCTTTTATCCCTCATAACTCCTTCTTCTGGACTCAGATTTTTTCAGGTGAGTAGCCTATCCTGAGTGTTTTTCGATGTGGAATGCGATGGTGCCTTCTATAGTATATTTTTTGTTATGATGCAAGATATTATAATTGTGACTGTTATTTTGGGTTACATGTGATGACTGTAGCAGTACATTTTCTAGAGGTACCATCCATCAGGTATGTATTGATTTCCTTGATGATTTTTCTGAGAGGTTCCATATAACAAAAATGTCCAGAGTTCCTCGATTATTTTCCTTATCGAACCCTCCATCTGTGCTGGGGATGGGTCCTTGATGAATTGAGAATGGAAACCTCTAGTAGTGTTGGTCATTTATCCTTGACATTGAGACACATCCTCTAGATAGTGTGACACAGTGAAGAGGTGTGCTTGGACATACCTTTAGAATCTCGAGAGAGATGGATTCTTGTCTCACCAAGTCAAATCCTTATGACACGACCTAAAACCATGAGGGTGAGACAGTGCCGCCCAAGGTGGATAGTGTCACAGTGCGATGATTGAGTCACATGTACATGATGTTTAGAGCAGATGTGTGGGATTTCAGACATAGATGGTGGTAACATTTGGGACTTTTGGTGAATCATTTCTTGGACTGATCTATGAGATGGAGATCCCCAAACTATATAGTTTGAGTTTCATTGACTGAGACCATACACACAGAAAGACACACACACACACACAAATATATATATATATATATATTATTTTTATTTCCTAATCCTCGGGGTTTGGATACTCTATTTCAAGAATAGGAAAACATGTGTGTGGTATGACACATGCTTTCTAAGTCTAAATTCATATGTTTGGACAAGTCTACTCTCCAAATATAGGTAGCAAAAAATCGATGAGAAGTTCATTTTTTTACCGTTTCCAGATCCCTGTGTTTGGTTAGGTTTACATCACTCTCTTGTTGTGTTGGGCACCACATATTTTGTTGTACCTTGTTTTATCTACTGGTCCCCTCTTTAGAAAATCTTTTTATTTTCTCTTGATCCTTTGAAGAATTTTACTAAGTATTTTTAGACTAACCCATACTTTCACTTTTCCCACACTTGGTGTTCCCTTATAGATGACACACATATTTTTGTTACATTAATGGAGCTTAGGGATGTTGGGTGATTGGACCACATGTGGTGGTCGTAACTTGGCATTTAATAGTAGGACTCTCCCAACTATTTTAATATTTCACATGTTTCCGGTTTATGACAATTTTCTAGTTGGGATATAATTTCCCCCCATTACCCTGTAGATTAATTTTTTCTACTTGTACTATTTAGAGGTCAATGCATGTTTGTGGTTTATATATTGAAGTGTTGAATCTTTTTTCCCCTAGGAAAAAGTTCCATTGAAATTATTACATGTGAGTCTTTTGAAATGGGCTCCCTGAGATTTTTGTGCCATCGATGCTTGTCGCCACCCCTGGAATATATAGGTGGTCGTAGGGTAGTTACATCATGAGCCGCAGCATGGTCAGAGTCATGAAATTCAAATCATTAATGATTACTATAATACCTCCAAATATTTAATAATTAAATATTATTGTAAAATCCTTGTATATCTCAAGAATCTTATAACAATAAAACCATTGATGTAATAACTCTTGAATCTAAACCAAAAATATATTTAGTCATTTTAATTCACGGTTAAACAATAAACTATGATTCATAATCATATTCCTCAACACATCATTCATCTCATTTTTCTATTGTATTCTATTCATTATCATCATTATAACCATTTCTTGTATGACCTTACTGATTCAACATATTGACCAAAACCTAAAGAAGAAGGCGAGTAACAAAATTCGTAGTGATATAATCAAGAATAATATTTTATAGTATGTCTAAACTATAGGAAAAATTTTATAAATCCATTTTTTAATAGAATAAACCTAGGATATTCATTACCAAATATAAAGGGCGAAATTATATACCAATACTTGTCCTCAAATTAATTATGAGGGTTATGTTTACTAATCCATGTTTTCTATATCTAATTTAAAAGGTTTTTCCTAAACATCCTATGGTACAAATACTAACACCCCGACCCCATATTCTCGGAGATGGTGTATTATTTTAATACATTGGCATAATTTCAATGAATCATGCCCCAAATTACTAATCTAATTAACAATATTGTAAAATATATTACACAACCTAATCATTCATTACAATTAAACAAATAATATGCAACATAGTCCATTCATTGAGAACTCAAAAACTATCCTATCTTAACCGGGTATATCAATCATAAAACACTTCTAAGCATCCTAGGAAAATAAAACACATTAAAGGGTGAGATAATATGATCAATAAGGTTAAACAAGATAGGTGATGCTTTCATAAACATGTAAAATATTTTAAAGAAAGATATAATTCTAAAACACATGTCTTTTTTCACATTATTATCAGCATAATACAGAAACAAAAAATGAAAGAATTCCATTTAAACAATCACATTAATATTCTATAAGTCAAATATTTACATGTAATATTAATAAATAATCTCATAATGAATGAATGCATAATTTCAGACATCTGAAACAAATCAACGAGGACTAGGCCAATATATCTGAAAATAAATGGTTAACTCCTATGTTGAATCCATATATATTTTTTTACTTGAGAGCTAACGATGTTTCGATGGGCTATAGTAGGTCTTGAATTTCACTTACTAAGTCCAATACATTCCTTATATGAAAAGGGTGAAACATAACATTAAAATTTATATTAAACCTAGGATAAAAATTGAAAACACATTAACCATAAAACATGAATGGTATCAAAATATAACAAACACAGGCAAACATATCATGAAAATTTCAATAAATCAATCTCAATAAATAATAAAATCCAAAAATGGTATTTACATTGGTGAAAATAATTTGAAAAAATCAGTAATTATTTTTTACAAAAATAACCATTTTTTACATTGAAAATTTTAAAAATCTTTTAAAATATAAAATAAAAAATTTATTTTGAAAAAAAAAATCAGGCTTGTAAGTGAAGAGTCAAATTGATAAGGTGATATAATGGTGTAAAAATCTATTGATTCCGTATAAGTGAAAA
Source organism: Viscum album (assembly GCA_963277665.1). Classification (NCBI taxonomy): domain Eukaryota; kingdom Viridiplantae; phylum Streptophyta; class Magnoliopsida; order Santalales; family Viscaceae; genus Viscum; species Viscum album. The sequence goes on along the minus strand of OY728153.1, from coordinate 1,346,376,599 downwards.
AATCATTCTTTCCTTAATTTTATGAAAAGGCCAATGTATGTTTTTCAAAAAATTACAGAAATATTCCTTTCCAACGATTTTATAAAAATTAAAAAACTAGGTAGAAATGAAATTAATATTATTATAGAAATATTAAAAATAACATAAAATGTATTTTTGGAAAAAATGGACTGGATTATAAATATAACCTTGTGAATATTTCATATAAACAATCTAAGATAAAAATGAAATTGGGAAATTAATAGTTACAACGTAAAATACTTTTTTATAGGGTGTGGTAGCATCCTATTTAATGATTAATATATTTTATTAAATTATACCAGAACTGGCATGACCCGTCCTCGGGGCCCGTGTCGTGACTACCCCAAGCCCACCTTCCATAGGCTAGGGGATGGTGACTAGCACCAAGGCGTAAATCCTAATAACTGGGAAGGCATTTCCATTATAAAAGTAAACAAAACACCACAGAGTACAAGCGGAAGTAAAACACTATATACAAAGAGAAGTGTTGAATGGTAAATGGGCCAGTATACAAACCCAAATGAAAGTACAACTACAACTGAACAAAGTATAATAGAAAATGAAAACAGCTGGAAGGACGGAAGCGGCTCCAGGGTTGTCGTCCTCAGATCCTACCTGAAGGGTAGGTACAGATGCCGCATCTCCTAGATCATCCACCACGGATCCTACCTAAAGGGTGGGTACAGATAGCCTCCACAATGCTCACGCCCATCAACCTCCTCCGAGTGTCATCTCGCCGTGAAGTCCACCTCCAGATACTGACTCATCGTATAATCCACCTCCAGGTACCGTCCAGTCCTTGAACACTCGGCCTCTGTCAGCACTGCCCGTCATCTGCAACCAACACAACGAGGTGCGGGCATAGCCCATGCAGGGGTGAGTATAACGATACTGAGTAGGGACCCCAAGACCCTCAAGGTCTCACTAAAACCAAAAAGGATAACCACAAAGAATATATCAACAGATAACCTCTACTTAGGTATATGCCCATATATATACCTATGTTATTCATTAACCAATATCAATCATGAGGAAACACAAGGATTATGAAATCAACAGATAACCACTACCCAAGTATATGCCCATACATATACCTAAGTTATCAAGTAACCCATCTCAATCATGAGGAAACAAAAAGCTAATAGAATCAGCTCAAACCAAGATTTTCATTATTGAAACCGTAACTGCTGAAGAGATCCGTCTCTGGTGTGTACAATGGTCCTATCATGACTCCATGGTATTGCTCACTAACCTAAGACTGTTGAGGTACTCCTCTTGTCGAGTACCGCGAGTCTGCGGCCAACTACCGGGCGCTCCGTCCGTTGTGGGTCTGTCGCCAAATACCAGGTGCTCCCCCTAATAGCCTACAGAGGTACTCCTCCTGTCGAGTACTGCAGGTCTGCGGCCAACTACCGGGCGCTCCGTCTGATGTTGGTCAGTCGCCAAATACCGGGCGCTCCGTCCACTGGGCTAGTCGACTCACTCCAAGTCGAGTCGGTCAAGCAGTCGTCAGGTCTCAGCTAGCTACATGGTCTCCGTACACCGAACGCTCTTCTCCGGGAGGGTCTTCTCCACGAGCTACATGTCGATACTCCATGTATCTCAAAGTCCCACGAATGTATATCTCAAAGGACCACCTCATCATTGGGGTCTCAACACAACAGACAGCGCGTCAATCGGATGCCCGTTCTGTGAGTTATTAGCCTTTTTCGTCCCAGGGCCCGGTTGGTTTCGTGAGAGAACTAACCTGGCCGTATCTCAACTGTATCCCGAACTCTCATCGGGTATACTCATAGGGACCGTTTTTCAACGTGATCACCTGTGCCACTGACGGATCGTCAAACGGACGTCCGGTCTGAAAGATATCAGCTCTTCTGTTCCAGGGGCCTTGTTGGATTTTGGGTACAATCCAACCTGGCCACTATCCAACTGCATCCAAAACTCGGGCGAAGTATGCCAAAAGTTCCACCTCATCAGGTGGAAATCAACAAGACAGATGGTGCGTCAATCGGACGCCCGGTCTGTGAGTTATTGGCTTTTTTGTTCCAGGGGCCCGGTTGGTTTCGTGAGCAAACCAACCCGATCGCAGATTGAAGGAATCCAAACCTCGATTGGAGTAAGAAAAAAGATCCATCTCACTTAGAGTAATGCAACAAAATCGATGACGTCTGAAGCTCAAGATATGAGCATTTCTGCTCTGAGGGCCCGGTTGGTTTCGTGTACGAACAAACTCGGCTGGACTCAAAGTATTCTGAAACCCTGAGTACGATATACCTAAACAACCAACTCGATTCAAGGATCGCATCGCAACTAACGGTGCGTCGATCGGAGGTCTGTATCCCATGTTATTGGAAAAAGACCGAAGACGGTCCGAAAACGGGGGTTTCGGGCCCGGACCGACCCGGCCCGAGACCCCCCCGGTCGGCCCGAACCGGGTCGACTCGCCCTGAGTCCGGGTCGGCCCGGCCCGGCCTGGCCCGGCTTGGGCACAGCGCACTCGCCAGCTCAGCCAATGGCTGAGCTGTTGGCAAGGGGGGGGGCTGCCCCCCTGGTGTAACTACGACCCCCCATTTAATTGGGGGTCATTTGTAGGCCGGCCGGGGAATTATTTCCCCCGGTTTCACACCTGTCTGGCTGGCCCGCCCCGGCCGGCCGGTTTCTGCCTCCACGGGACTGGCGACACCCTGTCCCCTTCTTTGCCGACACCGGCAGCCCAGAACCGGCCACCGGTCACCCTGCTCCGCCGCAGCCTGGAACCGGCCGTGACATGGTTCGTCCGGCACGGTGCGACGACACCGCGCCCTTCCGCCGCGGCCCCACTCCGGTCGCGGTGTCTTCGGTTTTCATCGAAGCGGCACTACGGCGTCACGTCCTTGTTCAACTCTCAGCGCGGCGCGATGGCGCCGCACATTACATTGCCATACGATTCTGCGTGGTACGACAACACCACGCCATTCCGTCCCAGCCACAAAGAATCAAACAAGAATAAGGAGTAGGGTGGGCCGTGTTTGTGCAGTCCGGCCCCTCTCGTTAGTCGATAACAATTAGTCGTATATCCACGAAGAACTCAAAACTAGAAATCACGGATGAAAAAAATTAAATAAAATAAAACCCTACCTTAGCGTAGCTAGAACGGGGGTTCACCGTGGGAAAAAAAAGACGTCGCGAGGTGAAGCTCCATAAGTTGAAGGAGAACGCCCGAGGAGGAAGTGGTGTCTCCTTTTCATTGACACGGGAAGAAGATCGAAAGAGGGTGTGTCGTCGATCTTTGGAAACACACCGGATGCGAAGAGGAGAAGAGGTGTCACGTCGATCTCTTCTTACGGTGATGGCGTTCTTCATCAAAGTCTTTGTGTTCTTCGTCGAAGTCTTGGTGTTCTTCGTGATGAAGATGAAAACACCCAAGAGCTCTATCCTCCAATGTCCACACACAAAAACCAACCAAAATAAAATAAGGCTCATCCCTATTTTATTATCTCAAGCCAGAATTAAAAATTCAAAACATAATTTAATTAATTGAATTGGGGTTGGCATACTTCATGAGAGGAGAGGTAAAGTCACCCAATTAAAGGGAAGTTAAGAGGTTATAAGAGTTACACAACTTAAGTGGGGGGTTAAGGGGAGTTAGTGAGGTAAGGGAATTGAAGGGGTGGGGTTAATGTGGGCCCCATCTCACCTTAAATCCTACCATGTGTGGTTAACTCCAAGTGGGTCCCACCCATAACTCCATTACATAGATTAAAAACACTTAAGAGAGGGTCATGTGTTGTAACACAACACTTAATCTACTTAACAAGAAAATAAAAATTGTAGATAAATTATTAATTAAACTTCCACAATTTTTATCATCTTCTCTTGTGTAAACGAAACTTTGGAAATGGTGTTCCTAAGGAATTACTGGCGATGCGGTTCCATCGATGCCCTCGGAATTCGATTCCGAGCACCGGTTCAAAAGATAGAAATTCCCGCTCATTCATTCACTGAACGTACCCGAGCCGAACTTCGGAAAATGATTCCGGGCACACCGGGCCTCGGAATCAGGTGCCGTCAAAAACTGTGTTCTTGTAAAATTCCCAATAAAATTAAGAAAAAAATTACCTTGAAATTTCGGGGTCTTTACATTACTCCCACCTCAGGGATTTTTGTCCCTGTAAAGCTACAACACAAACTAGGGATACAAAAACGGTACGGAGCACGCATCTGAGCTTCCTGCTCTCATGTGCTCACCTGGAGGGTCCTATACAACCAATGAAAGTGCACCTGAGAAATCGACCATCCTCGTAGGATCCGCTCATGTCGATCCTCGATCCCTACTGGAACCTCCATGGAAGTAACCCATCACCATCGTCATGCTCCTCATGGTCGATGATATGCGATGAGTCGAGCACATATCTCCTCAGTTGAGATACCTAGAAAACTTTGTGCACCTGGTGCAACTGAGGTGGATGGGTCAAGCGGTAAACCACCCCTCCTACTAAGTTGAGGACCTATAAAGGTCCGTTGAACCTCGTAGATAACTTGCCGCCTTGGCCACATCTATGTAAACCTCGTCAAGGTGAAACCCGTATAAGGACGTGATTGTCATCCTCAAACTCCAGAGGTCTCCATTTTCTATTAGAAATGAAACTCAAACGACTGCTTCCATGATGGTAAGTTTGACCGACTCAAGAGTGATCGGTCGCACCTTCCCGTGAAAGAGTTTATCCTGTTCTTCATGGAGTTTCCTTTTTCGCCGACCAAGGAAAACCCATTCCGACGTCGTAGTTAATCCACAACCTTTTTACCTAATAACGTCAATTTGTGTATGAACTATGATTGCCCAGTCAATACTCAAACCAACGTCGTAAGGCCTCGACGCTGCCACCAAGATATTCCAACCGAAACTCTCGCCTCAAGGGTCTGACCATACTGTCAGTGTAAGTGTGATTATCGAGTCTCCTCCCAAGGTATCTCCAGACGTGAGGTTCAATTCCACGGCTTCCGGAAACTCTAGGTCTAGAACAAGATTTGTGATAGCGAGGAGTGATTCATATCAACGTCCATTACTATAGTAGCTATTAGTGGACACAAACTATCCCTTTAATCATTCTTAGAGCCATCAGGTCACTCTCCTTGACCGCATGCAGCCGCACTCTTCCTCCTCCCTCCAGCTCCCTGAGCCTGGCGGGGATAACTAAGGCGGGTGGTTGTAGCATGTTATGATGTACACAACCTCATGCTTCTCTCCTAGCTCTACCTCCACGTCTGCTGCTTCACAGAATCATCTCTCTTTAAAGCTTCCTCTTCTTTAAACATTTAACACGCTCGAGTCTCTAAGACTGGAGCCAGTTTCCTGTTTCTTACTGCATCGTGCAGTCTTCATCCGCTCTTGCATGATCTGCACCTTCTTTGCCTACGATCTGAAGAGCTACTAAAATTTCTCCTTTTCCAAAAAGTGAAACTCTGCTGCATCCCCTTGATGAACCATGCCCATTGCCTAATACAGTCAATCCTGACATGAAGGTTGCATTCATGCCATGGATGACATCATAAGGCCTCGACATAACTACCAAGAGATCCAACTGTCACTCTCGCCTCCAAGGGTCGAGTCACACTGTCGGCATCAGTGTGAGGTTACTAGGTCTCCTCCGGTAGAAATATTGAATGTGAGGGTCAAGTCAACAGTTTTAACTGGGACAACTCAGTATCAATCAAACAAAAGGATAGGAAAGAAAACAAAGATAAGTGTCTTTTTTTATTATTGCAGATCATAGTACAAAGACACAAAAACAACAGCAACATGGAACTAGAAGTACAAGGGACTTATCCACTAGTTCATCTCCTATCCATCTATTCCCAGATCTCTACTGCCTTGTCAACTACTCGGCTGTTGCTCAAGCACCCGCCGCTGCTTCTGCCTCGGTGGCTCCTCCAAAGCCTGCGGATCAACTGTATGAGGATTCAAACAGTCACGTGCCAGGTGACCCTTTCCACCGCATGAGTAACAATGTCTTCTTCTGGCACGCCTAGCTCTGTCCCCATCCCAGGTGCCCCGCACCACCGATACTAAAACCCGAGATCGCCCAACTGCTGGTCTGGTCCTACTGGACCTCTTCATCATTTGTCTACTTCCCACAGATGACTCGGCTACTGATCGAATAACACGCGGAAAAGGCAGAAGCTCTTGAACACACTCGGGGTGTAGAGATACTGGAACAAACTCCACCCTGAAGAAGGTCTCGAAGTCTTCCATGAGAAGGACATCCCTTCGAAAAACCGGAACAAGTGGCTCCACCACCTGCCTGCTGCTGCCTGAAGAAGGCTGGCAGCAAATATCACCATGAATTCTGCCGGCATCCCAACTAGCCTGAAGACTCTCACCACAGCCTCCAGCAAAACCTCAACTGCTTGCGGGTCCGTCTCTTCCCGAAACCTGGGTGGCCTCTGGCGCTGGAACTCGTGCAGCACACTCAAGTGGCGTGCATCGCCTACTTCTGGGGCTGGTGGCATTGGTGGACCAACGTATGGTAGTACCGCTGGTGCCTCAACTACAAGAGGGCCCTGTACCGAAGCCTAGTCGCTCGGCAAGTTGTCAGTATGCACATCCCTATGGGAAATATGTGGTCATCCGAGAAAAGGCATCCTGAAAGAAACAACATGACACGGTCAAAAGATTATACCTGGCGAGCTGGCCGGGATTGAGCTGATATTTAAATAAAACTTCTGGAAACACACATGCAATCTGTGTTTTCGTGCACAATGTCGGAATTCAGTTGTCAAGGTCTTGGTGTATGGATACGTCGGCCGCCCGCACCAAAACTGGACTCCCAGAACTGAAGACCACACTCGGTACCCATAACACTATTGCTTCACAGAAAGAAAATATCAGAGTTATAAGTTCTGTGGTAGAACCGACTCCTCTGATACCAATTTGTCACAACCCGTCTTCGGGGCCCGTGCCGTGACTACCCTATGCCCGCCTTCCATAGGCCAGGGGCTGGCGACTAGCTCCAAGGCATAAATCCCGACAACTGGGAAGGCATTACCTTTATAAAAGTAAACAAAACACCACAGAGTACAAGAGGAAGTAAAACAATAAGTACAAAGAGATGTGGTGAAAGGTAAATGGGCCAGTATACAAACCCAAATGAAAGTACAACTACAACTGAACAAAGTACAATAGAAAACAACAATAGCTGGAAGGACGAAACTGGCTCCAGGGTCATCCTCCTCGAATCGTACCTGAAGGGTAGGTACAGATGGCGTAGCTCCTGGATCGTCCACCACGGATCCTACCTGAAAGGAAGTTACAGATAGCCTCCACAATGCTCTCGGCCGTAAACCTCCTCCGAGTGTCATCTCGCTGGGACGTCCACCTTCAGATACTGACTCATCATATAGTCCACCTCCAGGTGCCGTCCAGTCCTCGAACACTTGGCCTCCTTCAGCACTTCCCATCGTCTACAACCAACACAACGATGTGCGCGCATAGCCCGTGTAGGGTTGAGTATAACGATACTCATTAGGGACCCCAAGACCCTCAAGGTCTCACTAAAACCAACAAGGATAACCACAAAGAAGATCTCAACAGATAACCTCTCCTTAGGTATATGCCCATAAATATACCTAAGTTATCAAGTAACCAATTTCAATCATGAGGAAACACAAGGATTATGAAATCAACAGATAACCACTACCCATGTAAATGCCCATACATATACCTAAGTTATCAAGTAACACATCTCAATCATGAGGAAACACAAAGGTCATAGACTCACCTCAAACCAAGATTTTCATTATAGAAACCGTCACTACTGAAGAGATCAGTCTTTGGAGTGTTCAGTGGTCATGTCAAGACTATGAGGTACTTCTCACTAACCTAAGACTGTTGAGGTACTCCTCCTACCGAGTACCGCGGGTCTGCGGCCAACTACCGGGCGCTCCATACACTGTGGGTCTATCACCAAATATCGGGCGCTCCCCCTAATAGCCTACAGAGGTACTCCTCCTATCGTGTACAGCGGGTCTACGGCCAACTACCGGGCACTCCGTCCATCGTGGGTCAGTCGCCAAATACTGGGCGCTCCGTCCACTGGGCTAGTCGACTCACTCCAAGTCGAGTCGGTCAAGCAGTCGTCAGGTCTCAGCTGGCTACACGGTCTCCGTACTCCGAACGCACGTCTCCGGGAGGGTCCGCTCCATGAGCTACAGGTCGATACTCAAAGTATCTCAAAGTCCCATGAAATTATATCTCAAAGGACCACCTCGTCATAGGGGTCTCAACGCAACAGACAGCGCATCAATCGGACGCCCGGTCTGTGAGTTATTAGTCTTTTTCATTCAAGGGGACCGGTTGGTTTCGTGAGCGAACCAACCCAGCTGTATCTCAACTGTATCCCGAACACTCATAGGTTATACTCATAGGGACCCTTTCTCAACGTGATCACCAACGCCACTGACAGTTCGTCAAACGGACGTCCGGTCTGAAACATATCCGCTTTTCCGTTCAAGGGGCCAGGTTGGATTTCGGGTACAATCCAACCTGGCCACTATCCAACTACATCCAAAACTCGTTCAAAGTATGCCAAAAGTTCCGTCTCATCAAGAGGAATTCAACGAGATGGATGGCGCGTCAATCGGACGCCCGGTCTGTGAGTTATTGGCCTTTTCGTTCCAGGGCCCCGGTTGGTTTCGTGAGAGAACCAACCCGACCGCACTTCGACGGCATCCAAACCTTGAGAGGAGTAAGCCAAAAGATCTGTCTCATTTAGAGGAATCAAAAAAAGTTGATGGCACAACATTCGGACGTCCGAAGCTCAAGATATGAGTGTTTCCGCTCCGAGGGCCGGGTTTGTTTCCTGTACGAACCAACTCAGCTGAACTCAAAGTATTCCGAAACCTTGAGTGCGATATACCTAAACGACCATCTCGATTCAAGGGTCGCATCACAACTGATGGTGCGTCGATCATAGGTCCTTTTCCCATGTTATGGGCAAATGACCGATGACGGTCCGAAAAAGGGGGTTTCGGGCCCGGACCGACCCGGCACGAGACCCCCCGGTCGGCCCTATCCGGGTCGACCCTTCCCCGGGTGCGGGTTGGCCCGGCCCGGCCTGGGCACAGTGTTCCCAGCACGCTGGCCAGCTCGGCCAACGGCCACGCCGTTGGCAAGGGGGGGGGGGGTTGCCTGCACCCCTGGTGTAACTGCGGCCCCCCATTTAATTGGGGGCCGTTTGTAGGCCGGCCGGGGGAATTATTTCCCTCGGTTTCACACCTGTCTGGCCGGCCCGCCCCAGCCGGCCGGTTTCTGCCTCCACAGGACTGACGACGGCTGGTCCCCTTCTTCGCCAACACCGGCGGCCCAGAATCGGCCGCCGGTCAACCTGCTCTGCCGTGGCCCGGAAACTGCTGCGACTTGGTTTGTCCGGTGCGGTGCGAAGGAACCGCGCCCTTCCGCCCCGGCCTCACTCCGGCCGCAGTGTCTTTGGTTTTCTTCGACGCGGCGCTACGGCGTCGTGTCCTTGTTTAACTCTCGGCGCGGCGTGACGGCGCCGCATATTACTTTGCCGTATGATTCCGCGTGGTGTGACGGCACCACGCCATTCCGCCCCAACCATAATGAATCAAACAAGAATAAGGAGGAGGGTCGGCCGTGTTTGTGCGGTCTGGCCCCCTCTCATTAGTCGATAACAATTATTCATATAACCACGAAGAACGACAAACTAGAAATCACGGACGAAAATAATTAAATAAAATAAACCCCTACCAGAGCGTAGCTAGAATGGGGTTCACTGCGATAAAAAAGACGTCGCGAGGTGAAGATCTGTAAATTGACGGAGAACACCCGAGGAGGAAGTGGAGTCTCCTTTTATTTGACACGGGAAGAAGATCGAAAGAGGGTGCGTCGTCGATCTTCAGAAACACACCGTCTATGAAGAGGAGAAGAGACGGCACGTCGATCTCTTCTTACAGTGACGGCGTTCTTCGTCGAAGTCTTCGTGTTCTTCGTCGAAGTCTTGGTGTTCTTCGTGATGAAGATGAAAACACCCAAGAGCTCTCTCCTCCAATGTCCACACACAACAACCAACCAAAATAAAATAAGGCTCCAACTTATTTTATTAACTCATGCCAGAATTCAAAATTCAAAACTTAATTTAATTAATTTAATTGGGGGTTGGCATACTTAATGAGAGGAGAGGTAAAGTCACCCAATTAAAGGGAAGTTAAAAGGTTATAAGAGTTGCACAACTTAAGTGGGGGATTAAGGGGAGTTAGGGAGTTAAGGGAATTGAAGGGGTGGGGTTCGTGTGGGCCCCACCTCACCTTAAATCCACCCATGGGTGGTTAACTCCAAGGGGGTCCCACCCATAACTCCCTTACATAGATTAAAACAACTTAAGAGAGGGTCATGTGTTGTAACACAACACTTAATCTGCTTAACAAGAAAATAAATAATGTAGATAAAATCTAAATTGAACTTCCACAAATTTTATCATCTTCTCTCGGGTAAACGCAACTCCGGAAATGGGGTTCCTAAGCAATTATCGGCGCTATGGTTCCATCGGTGCCCTCAGAATTCGATTCCGAGCACTGGTTCAAAAGATAGAAATTCCCGCTCGTTCGTTCACTGAACGTACCCGAGCCAAACTTCGGAAAATGATTCCGGGCACACCGGGCCTCGGAATCAGCCGTCGTCAAAAACTACGTTCTTGTAAAATTCCAAAAAAATTAAGAAAAAATTTTCCTTGAAATTTCTGGGACATTACAAGAACTATATCCATATTTATGATATCGTAAATGATCTTCATATATCATTTTGTTAATAATATTTCAGTATTACCATTGTTTTATGTGTTAACTTCTTTGTTTTCCCTTTCCTCTTTTTTGATATAAGTCATGTTTTTTATTTATAGGATGTATTATATTTTTATAAATAATGATATTAGGTTTATAATTATTATTTTAATTCATCATATAAATTTTATAATCATTATTGAATGGTTTAGGTGGACAATGAATCTCATTGCATCATGGAGACAGCAGGTCGTTCGTACGCACAGGCGACAATATCATTCCCTTGATAGTTAAATAGTATGAAATGGGATGGTATATTTATTATAATAAAAAAATACACATGTAATATTCTTTATTTATATATTTTATACTCATCAACATACCCACCCAAATGAATTAGTGTTGAATTACAAATTACACCATGGTGTGTTAATGGTAAGTTGTATGAACACATGCATCATGATTTTGTTTTTCATAAGATGGATAAATTGAGGACTGTTTTTTTCCAATGATTATAATAATATCATAGTATATGTATGATAATATATTTATTATGTTATTATAGAAATAACATAGAAGAAGGATTTATATGAAAAGAAGATCTTTGAATGAGGTTATAAAATAATAACCTATTTTTTTGGCACCCCCCTATGAAATGCTCAAAATATCTCATTACAATATACTTATGCCCAAATGATGTCCAATAGGATGTATTGGTGGGAATTTTGGGGAGTAAATGGGTAAGGGTTGGCTGAAAAAAATGTAATTGGAGGTGTGATATAAAGAAAAGGAGGCGTTTCCTTTTATAAGAGAGAGGAGGGTCACCTTTAGAAACACCCATACTATTAAATTATTATAAATTAATTTTTAAATCAAATTGTATCTAAAGAGGATTATTTAAAATATAATATGAGTATGAGTCTAGATAATTTCAAATAATAAAATTTAGATATTTTTATCTTTTCTTAAACCTTATCTTTTTTATTTATCTTATTTAATCTATTTATTTCAATTTGAGGTAATAATATTATAAATATTAAACGATTATAAATATTTAATTATATTGTATATATAGACAATAAATGGAACATTTATGATAATTTAGACATTTTAGTTATCATATTTTAATTTTTAAATATTGTAATGATTTTTAAATAGTTCAATACAATTTCATTTTTATAAAATATCAATTGTGTCAATTTTGACACTATTCATAACATTAACATTAATTAAATACTAAACAAAAAATAACTTCATAAAAAAATATTTAATACATTCCTTACATATTATAATAACCTATAAAATTAATGGATCAAATCAATTATGTAAAAATATATTTATTTTCATATTATGAAAATCATTTATTTGATATTTCTATTAACAAAAAATAACCTCATCACTATTGCATCATTATCTTTGTAATTGTTTATTATATAAAAATTATAAATAAATTATAAGGATGTATATAATTCATTTAGATTTTTAGATTCTTTAAATGTTGTAATTTATCACTAGGTTATCCCTATATTAAAATTATTGAACTTCAAAGAAATGAGAGCGTGACACTATGTAACATTACTTAATTTTAATAGTATTAATTCTATTTTCATCGAAAAGCATTCCATTAAATGATACAAAATAGATTATTATGATATAGTAAACATTTGTTTTGTCATAATTATGAGAATAAATTTTTTTGGGAATTTATAACATTTAATAAAATATTATTAATTTTAAAGTATCATTTATTTCCATTTTGATACTATTATAGATTTCATTTTTAAAAATATAAATCTAACATGATATCTGTGCACCAATACATCTAACCTGTCACTAATATATCTATGTTATCTGTAAAATTCATGGATATCACTTATTATGTATAATATTATTTATCAAAATATTTATAATATCATTGTTTTGTTTCTTTCATTAATTAAAAAAATTATACATCACCATTGTATTAAAATTTAATTAAATTATTTATATCCTAAAAATTTATAATAAATTACCATAATATTTATTATCATTTGGGATCTCTAGTGACTATTTATAGATAACCATACAACTTACCAAACATCTAATTAAAAATATTTTATATATCAAAAAATCAAAGTATAGCAAGATTGGATTTTCATTAAATTCAATATTATAAATATATTAATGTTTTCCAAAGAGGGTCAAATTGGACCCAAAATAGACACAAGGATTCTTTTAGGTATAAAAACACATACCCTATGAAATTAAGACTTGTTTTAGGGTAATTATATTATTTTGTTTACATTTAATTATCAGATGTACCCTTAACTACGGTAATAAAAAAATTAGTAAAGATACTAATCATAATATCAAAAAATACATATTTAAATAATTTTGACTCGGTGATTAAAAATATTGAATCAGTTTTTTAAAAATCAAAATATATAACTTTCATTAATTAATTTAAAACTAATCCCATTATCATAATTAAAAACAATTTTTTGGAAAGTTAAAACATTTAATGAGATTAGAAATACTTTGAAATAATTATTCATCGTAAAAATAAACTCAATGACCAAATTTATATTAAAAAATAAAAATATATTCTATTTATAAATTAAAACCAATAAAAGGAAAATATTTACATTTTAAATTATTTGAATGGGGAAAGTTGTTTTCAAATAAATTGTAATATTTTTTACTATTCATCAAGAAATGAATCTTTCTAGAAAAATTAAAAAAATTAAACAAAATGTGAATTTGTATAATAATATTTCATAGAAGAATTATTTTTTTTAAAATATGGAATATATAAGTTTCAAAAATTATATTTAAAATGCTTTCCAATTAAAAGGTTACATAACAAAATTATTTCAAAAATACATCATCCATCTGATGTATATAAATTATTCTTAAATCATGAATTGATAATACAAAATATTAATGTTAGAATTAAATAAATTTTTAAAATTTTAAAATTTGGTTAATACTATTAATAACATCTAATATAAGGTCTAGGTTATATATTATATTTGATAATAATATTTTATTAATATATGTTTTTTCGGTAGAATTGGTTGTGCTTGTAACCCTAGACATCTAATTATTGTGTGTAGTGTAATATTAATATAATGTTGCGTAAAAATAAATTAAACAAAAAAATTAAATCTTTTTAAAAATGAATATGTTGTAATGTCTCAGGGTTTTATAGTTTCCCTAGAGTTTTTTGTTGATTTCCTCTGTTACCCCGAACAGAAGGAAATTATTTTAATAATTCTCATGTTCTTTGTAGTTGTGACACTATACTACATATTGAGTGTTGATCTGAACCTTCATGTATCCATCCATTTTAGTAGAATTATTCATATCCTTTTTGTAGTTCATAACCAGATGGCCCATTCTTCAACATTGGAAGAAATTCCTGGTTCTCGATAGAGAGTTTCTAGTATGCTTCTTCGCACAATTTTTACCCATGTGATATTTGGTCTTCATTCTATATTGGGATTTATTTTCCAATCCACCCATATTAGAATCCATTTTCTTTTTTTGTCATTCATCCCATGATACCATTGAGAGCCACTGATATCCATTTCAACCTTGAGGGAACAACAATCATTCTCCCCCAAACTATCGAAATCTATAATAACCAATTTTTTCAACTAATCATCTTTAGTTCTATAAAGAATAAATACACCATGACTTTAGTGTTCCTAGGAATAATGGAGGCATATCTTGAAAGCCATGTACATTTTTCCTCACATGCCCCGATAGACTCATCATCCTTCTGCATAAGTCGGATAATCTATTGTTCCATTTTGTGAATGTTGGTTCAAGGAAAATATTTATTGAAAAATTTTTTCTAGAATTCCTCCCAATCCCCAAAAAATAATATCTTCATGGGACATTGAATTAATTATCAGTGTCCACCACTATTCCATTTTCCCATCAAAATGATAGTCCTCTAACATGACATTCTATTCTTATGTGCACTAGGGTCACAAAATATCTTTTCTTTGTAGTAAATCTACTATTTTTCATAGAGGGAACCAAAAGATCAACTAAAAATGGGATTCCATAACAACATAAAGTTTTTGTTGACAACATAACCATTCCTTGCAGGTGAAGGGAATTTAACAAGATTCAATTTATTATTCATTACTGGATCCAGCTGAGTATGTACTACATGATGGTTTGAGAACCCACTCCAATAATAATGGGCATATAATTAAGGAAATATACACATTCCTTAACACATTGATTTTTGGAACGTGTTATTCTATTTCCCATTACTAACTATGAAAATAAAGTGCAATTAGTGGTCTAGAACACTTATCATATAAGCATAAAATGAAATAGTAAACAAAAAAGGATAATCTTGTAAAGGAAAAATATATCCTAACTTGCGATTCACAAATATTAAATCTATGTTATCCTTGATTTATTTCATAACATATATTATTATGGGACAATTTTTCCACCTAATAATTTTTCGTAATGAGATTATATATTTACCAAGGAATATCCCACCGAGAGTGTTAAACTAGGTGCATAGTTATGCCCATTGTCGTGTAACAGGTTACACCAAGTCAAGCCCATAAATTCATGTCAGAGTTGTTACTATTATGTACATCTATTCTAGAACAACATCAAAATTTTGTACTGAGTCATGGATGTTTTTTTGATAAAACAATTACTCTATATTGACTAATTTTTTTTCTTATACATATACTTATACCCAAGGATATTAATAATGTTCTTTATTCCTAATATCCAAAAATAACTATACCATCCTTTGATACCAACTATAGAGACCCAAAAATTTTACAGATATCCTTAAATTATTTTATGAAAAATTAAATCTCCAATTACATATCAATGATTCTATAGTCCAATTTCTTGGAAAAAAGGTACATAATTAGAAATCATGAATGGATATTTAATTAAGTCTCCATATTGATCTGTTAATATCCATTGTTCTCATCCATTGGAATAATATAACTTGGGGATATCATGAATAAATGGAAGATCTAAAAATTTGATTAAGGGAATAAACAAAATAATAAACCGTAGAGAATTTTTTAGAAATCATAACAAAATTATATAAAGATTAATGGTACATGATAATGCATACATAATCAAAAAATATAAAACTTGGGATCATATAATCATAAGAAAATTGGATTGTTCTAGAAATATTAAACAAAACCTTAACTTGTTTCCATCTCATTGCAAATAGATGATCACAATTCAGGTTTAACCACTGAGACCATTGCACATGGAGCACGAGTCAAGGACAACTACCAAAACTGTGGCACCTAACGCCTCGTGATACTAAACATTACCCAATGAATTGTAGTAATATTTTGGAATACCCAATATAAAATTTTTGGGAATATATTTTCTACATAATTAATTATATCTAATCAATCATTTATAAATATAAGGTAACTCAATGATAGAAATTAATTACATAATCATGTCACAAAGCATAATAGATTAGTGTATTATACAAGTGCACATGAATGAATTGAATTATAAAATAAATAGACAATTATAAGGTAATATAGGAATATATAATGGTATTTGATTTCAAATATAAGTGATAATATGTAAAAATAGTATTTATGAATTTTTAGCATTAAAACATTTTGGGGCAGTTTTGAGGAAATTACTAATGAAAAGTTTATCTAAAATAGAAATAATAATTTTAATAAAACCATAATTATACCAAGATGTATTTGATAATAAAAATTATGATTTTATTAAAATATTTTTACATTAAAATAGATGATGGAGTGCAGTTGAAATTTCATAAGAATTAATGAAGCTCCCTTAAAACAGGTATGCCTATCGTAAAGAATTGAGAGGGAACCCACATGGGAATATGTATTTCCCTAAAAGGTAATGATGAATGAATATTGGTACATGGGTTTAGATCATATAAAAATAATTTATAATATTTACATAAAAATAATAATATGACATTATTTGGTTAAAAATAATGTTTGTGGAACCAAAAGGAATAAAGCAGGTTCAGGTAGAATCCCTTTCCTTATGTCTGAAGGTGTTATTCACCTGATCATAATATATAGGATTATAAAATTAGGTAATTAATTAATACATATAGAGAATATTATAAAGTTAATTTATTTATTATATCCTTTTTAAGTTCATTTTTTCACTTTTTAATGGGTTAATATGTTAAATTTCTTCGTTTTGGAGCGTTCGTTTCCTTTGTTTTCATGACCAGAATATTCATATACATGTATGGATAATCATGTAATATGAGGATAGATGTCCATAATTGAAGTTATATGTTATTATAAAACATAATTAATATTAAATGGTTATGAAATTCATTTTCTAATTTGGAGTGATGATGAATCACTATATAATATTATAATGAAACCCGTTTGGGTTAAATAGTGGTTTTTTGATCACAATGGACTCTTTTTGTTGTATAAATCCACCCCATCTGAAATAAATGATTCTATAACATTTAGCAACATTCATTTCATTCATAATAACCCAGTTCAACACAAACATAGTTTCATGAAAACAATGGAATACAGTAAAAGAAATTGAAAAATCATTGTCTTTGATTGTGATAAATTAACACATCTCAGATTGTGTTTGATTTTCTAGTATAAAAGGACGGGAAATGAGTGATGATAAATAATTATTCTATTATAATAGGATTTTTTTTTATTTTTATGGTATTTTAGTTTTATTCCTTTTTTTGAGGATATATGAGTATTGAAAAGAATGTAATGGAACATAAAATGAAACTGAATGAAGAATAAAACTGTTTTACCTCTTGATTCTTTTCACTTGAAAACCTATTAATCAAAGAGTATTTGGTATTTTTATGAATAATGATATCCTTTAAAAAAGAGATATTCTTAAAGAGATATTTGAGGGGAATTTATACAAGGCATATGGCTTGAGAGGTGTGAGGATAAGGGGTGGTGAGGGATGTTTTTTATAGTGGTGGGGGAGGGGGAATTCTTAATATTTACCTCATTAGTTTATTATTTCTCTCAAGACAAGAAATATTTTTCATTAAAGTGACCAAAAAATTGATATGTGTGTGTGAGTTTAAAACAATGGTCATTTACATCATCCATGACTCAAGAATGACACTTAGATTCATTTATTTTGCACATATCCAAAATTATCAAATTTCACTATTCACCAAAAATTCAAGTATTTTAGAAATATACCAAAAATTCACTCTAAACATTTTTAGACATGTATAATCAAAAAATTAACTTCATTTTATCAATGAAAAATTAAATATGATAAAATTATTTTTTATTTAAACTCATAATTTACATGAACAATACAAATTTTTAAAGTGTAACTGATTTTATAACACACTAGAAAATTAACTAAGGTATCATAAAATTATACTATAATCATAAAAAATAAAAATATTATCTTATGATTACATTTTACGAAAATAAATTTTAATTTAAATTGTAACGCCCCAACACCAGTTACCCAGAGTCGGTGCATTATTACATAACATTGGCATGATCACAAAAGATCAAGTCTTGAAAGACCGATTAGTTTAGTAGCTTTGGAATAACTAGATACATTCATAAAGTTTACATTACATCATAATGTGAAATATACAAGAAAAAAAAATTTCTTCATAAAAACTCATACTATCCCTGCAAGTCATTCATAAATTACTTCTTCACATCCTGGGAAAAATAAAACATAGAAAGGGGTGAGCTCAGATGCTCAGTAAAGATAACAATATTGCAGAAACTTTCATAAATAATCATAATCATTTAAGGCAATGTATAACTAAAACAAAAGACTTTCAAACATTAACATCAACATAATATGGAAAATATAAAATGAAATAATTCCATTTACTTATTCACATTGATATTCTACTAGTTGAATAATCACATGCAATATCAATAACCACTTTCATATTGATGGAATGCAAAATTCCAGCCTTTTATAACCAGATTGTCAAGGCCTCATGACAAGACTATAAATAATATTTTATCAAGGACTTGTGCCAAGACACTAGTTTTTCTCATGATACCTACCGATACATCAAGGAGCTATAGTGGGCTCCACCTGTCACTTATTAAGTCCAATGCATTCATCATATGAACAGGTGGAAACATAACATAAACATTTGTATAAAAAATATCATACGAAATGTCAATACATGATCCATAAACCATGAATGGTATAATAATAACACATCCACAGTCAAACATATCACAAAACTATCAATAAAATATGGAAGTTTTGTATCATAATAAATAAACATCAAATAAGGTTAAAATACATCAAAGGATGTTTACATAGATCACCGAATCATTTTTTTCCATCTTCCAGAAGCCGGTTTATGAGGTATCGGTACACAAAAAAAACCAACCGCAATCATGCCAGACACAAAAAACCAAAAGGACTTACAAATCATAATAATAAGATTCATCTCTGAATCCCAAGAAGGAGTCTTATTCTCTAGTAGTTGATTCCCAATCTGGATGCCTCCAAAGACTTCCACTTTGTGCCTAACTCCTATGCTAGTCAAGAACAGATTGGTCTGGATATGCCTTCGTGACCACTCTCCCATTTTTAAAGGACACAATCACCTTGTTGTTCCTCTTTGTTGAAGATCGAGTCTGCATCGGTCTTGGATGAGAAGAATAGTCCTTCCTTGGCCTTTGTCTTGTGGTAGCAGACAAAGGACCTTCATCTGCAGCCAAAATCATATTTCCACTTTTAACAATATAACTGAATGAAATGCTGACTGGACCACTCACATTTTCTTTCCCATCCCCATAATTCTCCCTTCAAAATCCGGTTCGCTCCCTCAAAGAAGTATCACCAAACTCGGAGTTGCTCTCATGTCTTTAGGCTGGAGTTTTACACTCCCTTAGTGGAAGGCTCCTATCCTCAGCAGAAGCACCTTCAAAAATGGATTCAACATTATTCCCTAGCCTCTGGTCCGGACTCTCCACCACATGACTACTCCTTGACCCATTGTGATTGTTATCCACCATCTTGGTACCTGCTTCATGGCCCAACCACCCAGCCTATTGATCCTCCCCGGGCTCATCAACAACTAAAACTGGCTCAAGCACCTGACATTCAATCATATGTTTTTCCAAGGTCTCCGAACCATCCTCACCTCCTACCACAACACCCTCATCCAAACCCGCAACCTACAGGTCTTCAAAGAGTCTGTCGAACCTTTTTCTCAATGAAATAAATAGCTTCACTAGAGGATCCAGGTTTTTATCAAACATAGCACTGGATGTGGTGATTTCTCCCACAAAACTGACTTCTCTTCCATCACCACACTATGCTGAACTCACCCCATCAATGGTGGCATTATAGAATCCCATGTCCTGCCTTAATCTTTTGAAAACCTCAGACACCAGTGGATTAACCTAGTTCGACTTAACACCGGTTGCCATAGTGATCTGGTTTTCCTCAAAATACACCTTACCAGACCTCGATGGATTGGTATCCCCAGCAGCACCAGACCAATGAGGATCCTTTCCTTCGCCAGCCAGTTCCATAGTACTCGAGACTGGACCATCCTTGACGCCGAATCTTGCACTATACTCGGTGCTCACAGAAATATAATTCCCATTACCACGAGCCTACGACATCTGTGAACACCATTCACTTTGGCAAACCACGACCGAAAGCCCAAATCTCTTGCAAAAGCCACAAAACTCAGTCCAGTTCTTGTAAACAACTCTCTGTTTGCATCAGTATTCCTTACCGATTGAGATACAAATGAATTCAAAAGGAGTGCGAGATGCATCCATTTCGACGCATACTCGTGGGTTCACCGGATGGCAGATCGTCTCGGTGTGACAATCAGAGCATAAATATCTACCTATCAGATTTCCCAACATACAGATAATCGAAGGATTTTTAAACGACAAAGGAAAGGAAGGAAAACATACCCACACCTCCATGGATGACGAATCGAAGTTCATATGGAAATCGAACGACCATCAAAAAAGCAGAAAATTAGGACCTTTGAAGCTGTGAGGAGCCCTTGACCACGGTTAAAAAGTACCTTATTTGGAAAATGACAGAAATATTCCTTTATAACCATCTTATAAAAAGTCATAAAGGTTATAAATGACTTTAACCCATAGTCTATAAAATAGTAAGAATGATTTGAAATTCATTTTTAAGAAATATGGATGTGGATGATAAAGAGGTCCCAGTAGATAATTACGTTTAAACAACCTTAGACAATGAAGAGATTGTAAAATAAACCTTTAACAATTTGGTAACATATGAAACATAAAACCCATGAAAGAGGTATCATACAATGAATATGTAAATACACATTAATTAATGTGTATTACACAAAGAATACAATTATGGGAAGTATATACACCACACAAAAGGTAATAGTGGCAATATGGCATGAATCTCACGGGAATAAGGAGTGAGATGAATTCCCTTTACCTTGTACTTTTCTATAGTCGATGGTATGTTAACCTCATGTATAATAGTTAAAAAATTTATATTAAATTATAAAATAACCATATACATGATTATGATATCATATATGATCTTTTAATACTGCTTTGTTAATAATATTTTAGTATTAACGTCGTCTCGGGTGTTAATTTACTCATTTTCATTTATATGTTTTGTTACATAAGCCATGTTTGTTATGGATAGGTTATATATTATTAATATCCATAATGATATCAAATACTTAAATATTATTTTTAATCATCAAATGAGAATTATACTTGAATGGATACGATCGGGAATGAATCTCATCGCGTTTGTGGAGACGGTATTCTGTACGTACGCACGAGCGACAATATCACTCTTTTGATAATTAAATAATAAATAATTTGATACTATATCATATATAGAGAATCATTATCAAGTTATATTTATTATTTACATGAATTACACATCATTATTATACCGGTAAAAATAATAATGTTTTGAATAACAATTACACCACGACTTGGAGACGGTAAGTGGTACATACACATGTATGGTGACATGTTATTCAATGGATGGATAGAATACTGAATATGGTTGTACCATATTTATAATAACATCACATTATATATAATATGCTATAGATATTATTTTATAACGTTAATAGAAAATAAATAAGATGTTGAAGAAGAAAGGAACTTGAAAGAGGGTGGTGAAAACATTACCTCTTCTTTGTGTTCTTCCTTTTGATTTGATCAAAAGGGCTCCATAGGTTGTCTTTCTGATCAAACGAAGCCCTCTAGTTCGAATTTACGGAAGTTGAGAGGATATTTGGGAAGGGTTTCGCCGAACCAAAAGGCTTTGAAGGTGTGAATAATTATTTTAAAGTGGTGTCCTTTTATAAGGGAAGTGAGAGGAACCTTTGGAAAAGCTAGAAATATTATTTTATAATAAATTTATATTCTATTTATAATGTCTCAAAAGTTTATTATTAAAATTATAAAGTTGGGTTGGGTAGAAATCCTTTCAACTAATAGATTTTATACAGGTTTGGGTCATTATATTAACCATATCTTTTAGTTTTAACACTTAGTTAATTAGTTTGACATTTACCGTGTCACATTATATTTTTATATTATATAGTTAATAAACATACTATATACATCAAAGATACCCCCAAGTGGTCCATTAATGATAAACCTATCATTATATAAGTCCATTGGACGAACAATAGTTTTTTAGGAATATAATATCAATTAGTAATATAATATTTGTTTTAAAAACTCATTTATGTCAATTTTAACACTATTCAAATATTGATTTTTGTTAAAGTCTTTACAACATTACTAATTCAAAAAAATTCACTTAAGTAATAATATCAGGTCGTATTAACCAATATAATTTATTTATGTCATCAAAACATTCAAATTATATTTATTTTAATATTTATAATACCAATTTTTTGATTCTTTCATTAATAAGGAAAATACTGCATCATTATTATGTCAAAAATACATTTAATTATAAAATTAGTAAAAATTATAAATAAAAAACCATTATGTAGGAAATATTTTTATATTTCTAATGAATATTCATAGTCGAGAATCCAACATATATAACCCTATGTAAAAATTGTTTTTTTAAATGTTATATGGTTATGTAATTTTTGTATTTATTTTAACTTAATTAATATAAAGTTTCCTTATCACCTATAAGTGTCTCCATGGGGTCCCAAAATAGTCCCAAAGATGCCCATTGTCAGACATGTATCAGCCAATAATGTTAGGACATGTTTTAGGGTAATTTATTTTTATTATAATATTATTGTTTTAACCTTATTTACAGGATTTACCCTTTAACTATAGTAAATAAAATATTTGCCGAAGTAATTATTCAAAATGTCTAAAATTAAAAGTTATCTATTTACAGAAGGTGGACATCCTGATTCCAAATATGTAATCCATTTTTCTAAATTCAAAACACAGATGTGGTAGAAATTAATTTAAAATTAATTCTCTTTGTTAAAATAAAAAACGTGTTTTTGAGAGATAATAACTATCAAAAGATTGACACATGTTTATGTCCGGTTTAATTATGAAATTATGTCCAATGAACAACATTGTATTAAATGGTAAAAATATATTCTAAACATACTTTAAAAACACTCAAATTTATAATTTATCACTAATAATTATTTCGATTAAAAAGTTATTTTTAATTAACATTTATTAATTTTCACTATTCATCAAAATATTCAAGTTATCCGGAAAGTACCAAAATTTTACCCTAGGATAATTTAGATATCCCGAATCCAAAAATGAAGTCCATTTTGAGAGATTAAATTTATAAAATTTCCAAATGTGGGTCTTACTATTCATAACGGATACTTTGATTGGTCGCGGTGTGTTAGAATCTCGAAGTTGCATACAACACACGCTACTGTATTATTCAAAGGGAAGCATACCCTGAAATCTTGGGGTGTTACATTCTCCCCTACTTCAATAAATTGCATCCTCACAATTTATGCTTGGTATTGGAAACTTGGGGTTGACGTTTCAAAATATATTTGTTGAAATCCCACATCAAAAAATGAATTAATGAGGCCTCTATTTAAAATAAAGAGTTGTAAGTATGAAGGTTACCAAAAATAACACATACTAGGGCTACATGTATGAAAATATGAATATGGAAGAGAAATATAACCATCAATATCTGATGGAGAGTGGTAGAGAACATGGCTATGAAAAGGCCAATAATCCCAAATCCATAAATTTGTGATGATCTAAGGTACCATCTAGGACAACATTTTTGTTCTATGTTTCTTTTCTTAATGTTGAAGAATTTATTTATGAGATTGGCTAAGATCATAAGGAGATATACTTACTTTATAATTAGAGTTTTTTCCATAAATAAATTTGTACCACACACTCATCTTTTAATACTAAACATAATACAACTCATAAATATTCTATTTATCCTAATCGTATAGGTTTCCAAATATAATGAATGTATAATTCACATATCATACCCTTAAAAAAGAAACTACATAATACAATCTAGGGACTTCACGTAGTCTTGTGGTAGGTGATAAATCCCAATCGCACTTTGGTTGTGGGTTTGATTCCCGAAGCTTTGTCCGACTCGACAGGTTTTTACATGATCTGCGTGTTGTCCTCTTATAAAAACCCAAAAATAACCTTTAAAACATAATCCATTCCAACCTTTAGACTTATCCAAAATACTACTATCCAAACTCACAGTCCAAAATTTATAAGGAATTTAAACACAATGAAGATCCTTTTTCTATTTAATAACATGTGAACACCTTCACCATGTATTATTTTAAAACATGGTAACATCTTGAATTACCATAAAACATTTTTGATTACATTCATGTTCCCTTATTCGTTATAGAATACTAGATATACTCCTTCTATCAAAAATTTTGTAAACTCCAACGATGAAAAATCATTAATCAGTTTCAAGGTATTCAAGATATCCAATATAATTTACCCAAATAAACCATATCTTATTCCAAAATCAGTACCTCAATATTAGGACCATATTAATTATTATCTTTTCTTCCACCATTTAATTTCCAAAAAGTTTAACTTGATGTAGAGTCACTATTCCCAGTCCCATAAAATCTCAAATCCTCAATGAAATTGTACTGCAATACAATCCTTTTTTTAGAACATCATTTATACAACACATAAATGAAATAATTTTAAAATAAAAAAATTAGAATATTATTCATTTCTCTTCGTTTGTGGTAGTATAATAACTTGATTATTATCCAATGGCATCATTTGAGGCATAGTCTGATGACTGTGACAATGGTTCACATAGTGTCCAAACTCCTTGCAGATGAAACATTGTACATTTGAAACCTTTTTCTTACACCTACAGTCACGTACTTGGTGTCCTTTTTCTCCATACTTATAACATACTCCCATTCCCTTCATGCATTTTCCAAGGTGATTCTTTCCATAATTATCACATATGGGAAAATCCTTCTTTCCATTATTCCGTTTATCCATATTTCTTTCTACCATCCTATTCTTCACTAGGTTCCCTTCAAATCCATATAACTCAAAAAATTATTTACTTATCTTATTATCACATGATACTATTACTTCATATGATGATAATACGTGGGAGACTATTTACCTTCTAAATTCTGGCTTAATACCATGAATTGTATGATCCTTATTACTCTTTGGATCATGCGTATTGTTGGAGTTCTCATTCCTTCTACTGGGCACCATTTCAAAATAATGACATAAACTAGGTCAGTTTATGAATTGAAATGAATAATTCCAAACATGAAAAATACGTAACGTAAATTGAATAGTTTATGGATACAATCCAAAATCATAAAATTGGTTTCTATGAGTATGTATATACTCATAATCCCTTTATGACGGTTTGTAAAGAAAATGAGAATTATCCTATGCATATCCCGCGGGAGTGTCATAACCAAGAGTGCAGCAAGGCCCGTTTTCGTGCACCAGTTCCCGTTCGAGTCTAGCTCAAAGCGGTGTTTTCGGGTTTTACCCCTATGTACATATGTTTCAGAGCCGCATCTTTCTGGTCGTATCGAGACAAGGATGTATTACTCGAAAAACTCACAAAATCTCTACAATACCAAAATTCTGGGAAGTTCATCTATACTAATCCTCAAAGTCCATCTTAGATCTATGTGCTCTAATAAGAGTTTATCAAAATCTGGATTCCAAGGTTTTTACTGAACTTTTTTCTAATACCAACTGTAATTCCTCGACCCTAGTTACGCAGATTCGATGCATTATTACATAAAATTGGCATGATAACAAAAGATCAAGTCTTGAAAGACCGAGTAGTTTAGTAACCTTGGAATAACTAGATACATAAATAAAGTTTACATTACATCATAAAGTGAAAAATACTACAACAACATCTTGCCTTCATAACCCCTCATACTATCCCTGTAGGTCATTCATAAATTACTTCTTCGCATCCTGAAAAAAAAACATAGAAAGGGGTGAGCTCAGATGCTCAGTAAAGATAAAAATATAGCAGAAACATTCATAAATAAACATAATAATTTAAGGCAATGTATAACTAAAAAAACCCTTTTAAACATGATCATAATCATAATATGGAAAAGATAAAATGAAATAATTCCATTTAATTATTCCCATGGATATTCTACTAGTCGAATAATGACATGCAATATCAATAACAACATTCATAATGATGGAATGCATAATGACATAATATCATAACCACATTTTCAAGGCCTCGTGCGAAGACTTAAAATAATATTTTGTCAACGCCTTGTGCCAAGACACTAGATTTTCTCATAAGACCTACCAATGCATTGAGGAGATATACCGGGCTCCACGCATCACTTATTATGTCCAATGCATTCCTCATATGAACAGGTTTAAACATAACATAAAAATTTGTATTAAAACATGTATACAAAATGTCAATACATTACCCATAAAACGTGAATGGTATACAAATAACACATCCACAGTCAAACATATCACAAAGAATCAATACAATATGGATGTTTTCTATCATAATAAATAAACTTCAAATAATCTTAAAATACATCAAAGGATGTTGAAAATGATGAAATCAAAACTTTTTGTGAGAAATATATTTTTTTAAATCATTTAAAAGTCACATAATTAGAAAAGAAAACATTTACCTTGAAAATATTCTTATAATATTTTAAGAGAATCTTCAATGATTTTATATCGGCGGAAAATAGATGCACCAACCGTATAAGTTAAAAAAGACATTCTTACCGTAATTCTGTCAAAAAGGTTAAAAAGGACTTTGTTTGGAAAATGACAGAAAGATTCCATTATAAACATCTTATAAAAATTCAACAAGGGTATAAATGAAATTAACCCATATTCTGTAAAATAGTATGAATTATTCTAAATTCATTTTTAAGAAACATGGATGTGGATGATACAGAGGTCCCAGTAGATAATTACGTTTATACAACCTCAGATAATGAAGAGATTGTGAAATAAACCCTTACCAATTTGGTAACTTAAAAAACATAAAACCCATGAAAGAGGTATCATACAATTAATATGTAAATACACATAAATTAATGTGTATTACCCAATGAATACAATTATGGGAAGTACATACACCACACAAAAGGTAATAGTTGCAATATGGCATGAATCTCATGGGAATAAAAAGTGAGACAAAAACCCCTTACCTTGTAATTTTCCTTAGTCTATGGTATGTTAACCTCATTTATAATAGATAAAACATTGTTATTAAATTATAAAAGAACCATATACATGATTATGATATAATATATGATCTTTTAATAATGCTTTGTTAATAATATTTTAGTATTATAGTCATTTCGGTCGTTAACTTACTCAGTTCCTTTTATTTGTTTTCTTACATAAGCTATGTTTGTTATGGATAGGCTGTATCTTATTAATATAAAGAATTATATCATTTCCTTAAACATTATTTTTAATCATCAAATGAGAATTGTACTTGAATGGATATGATGGGTATGAATCTCATCGCGCTTGTGGAGACGGTAGTCCGTACGTACGCACGAGCAACAATATCAATCTTTTTATATTAAAATAATATATAAATGGATATTATATTATATATAAATAATCATTATCATTTTATATTTATTATTTAAATTAATTACACATCATTATTATACCCATCCAAATAATAATGTTCTGAATAACAATTACACCACGACGTGGAGATGGTAAGCTGTACGTACGCACTTATGGTGACATGTCATTCAAAGGATAGATAGAATACTGAATATGGATGTACCATGTTTATAATAACATCTCAGTATATATATGATACTGGAGTTATTATTTTATAATTATAATAACAAATAAATAATATGTTGAAGAAGAAAAGGACTTGAAAGAGGGTGGTGAAAACATTACCTCTTTTTTAGGTTCTTTCTTTTGATTTGATCAAAAGGGATCCATAGGTTGGATTAATGATCATTATAAGGCCTCTATTTTGAAGTGAGGGAAGTTTAGAGGATATTTGGGTAGGGTTTTGCCAAGAAAAAAGGCTTTGAATGTGTGAAGTATTAGTTTGAAGTGGAGTCGTTTTATAAGTGGAGTGAGGGGCACCTTAGGAAAAGCTAGAAATATTATTTTATAATAAATTAATATTCAGTTTCTAATGGCTCAAAAGTTTATTATTTAAAGTCTAAAGTGGGTATTGGTCGAAATACGTTCATCCAATAGATTTTAGACAGGTTTGGGTAATTATATTAACCATATCTTTTAGTTTTAACTCTTAGTTAATTAGTCTGACATTTACCATGTAACTTTGTATTTTTATATTATATAGTAAATAAACATACTATATACATCCAAGAGACCCCCAAGTGGTCCATTAGTGATGCACCAATAATAATATAAGTCCATTTTCTAAAAAAATAGATTTTTAGGAATATAATATCAATTAATAATATAATATTTGTTTTAAAAACTCATTTATGTCGATTTTGACACTATTCAATAATTGATTTTTGTTAAAGTATGAACAACTTTATTAATTCGAAAGAAATTAATTTATGCAATCCTATCATGTCATATTAACCAATTAAATTCATTTATGTCATCAAAACATTCAAATTATATTTATATTATCATTTATAATAACATTTATTTGATTTATTCATTAATATGGAAAATACTGCATCATTATTGTGTCAAATTTAAATTTAATTATTAAATGTATAAAAATTATAAATAAAATACCATTATGTAGGAAAGATTTTTTTTCTAATGAATTTTTAAAGTATAAAATCCAACATACATAACCCTACGTAAAACTGGTTTTGCTAAAAGATATAGGGTTATGTCATTTTTGTATTTATTTTAACTTAATTAATATAAAGTGTCCTTATCACCTACAGGTGGCTCCATGGGGTCCCAAAATCGACCCAATTATTCCCATTGAAGGAAATGTATCAACCAATAAGGTTAGGACACGTTTATGTTAATTTGTTATTTCTATAATATAATTTTTTTACCCTTATTTAACGGATTTACCCTTTAACCATCGTAAATAAAATATTTACAGAAATAATTATTCAAAATGTCTCAAATTAAAATTTACCTATTTAGACAATTTTTAGATCCTAATTCAAAATATGATATTCATTTTTTCAAATTCATAACACAGAAGTGGCAGAAATTAATTAATGACTAATTCCTGTTGTTAAAATAAAAAATGTGTTTTTAAGAGATAATAACTATCAAAAGATTGACACTTGTTAATGTCCTGTTTAAATATGAAATTATGTCCAATGAACAAAATTGTATTAAATGGTAAAAATATATTGTAAATATACTTTTAAACTACTCAAATTCATAATTTATCATTAATAATTATTTCGATTAAAAAAGTCGTTTTTAATTAAAATTTAGTAATTTTCACTATTCATAGAAATATAAAAGTTATCCGAAAAGTACCAAAATTTCACCCTATGCTATTTTAGATATTCCAAATCCAAAAATGAAGTCCATTTTGGGAGAAAAAATTTATAAAATTTCAAAAAGTGGGTATTACTATTCATAATGGCTACTTTGATTGGTCGCGGTGTGTTAGAATCTCGAAGTTGCGTACAACACACGCTATTATATTATTCATAGAGAAGCATACCATAAATTATTGGGGAGTTACATAAATTATTAAATTAATAATAAAATAATAATTATATAATTATTACTTTCCAAAAATACCAACACTGTCATATTGTCAATTATAAGACAAATAAAATTTTTTATACTTCCATTAGTAATGATACATTTTACTTAGTAAATTTAATATTCATAAGGGTAATAAAAATATTATTAATATAAACATCATTATTAATAATGTTATTTTAATATTCACCATAAAATTAGTTTTGTTTTATGGGACTCCAAACTTCTTACTTTTCACATGTGTGTATGTCATATTTTCAAAATTCAAATTAGATAAGTGAATTTTTTTTGATTAAAGGACATATAGTATTTTGTATTTCATTAAACCATGATTTGTCATTTTTGTTATTAATGTGATTTTTTATGATTATAATATATGGAATAATTATAATAATGAAATTCCATTGAAAGAAACTTGTGTCGTTACACTCAAAATATTTTAATTTGTTCACATCAAGTCTATCTTGATGTTGTTAAGACATGGGGAGTTTTTGTGTTCCCTGGAGGGATATCATAAAAGAAATTTTTTAACTTGGTTTCCTTGATGTTATTCATTGGTAAACCAATCATTAAAAATTTCAATGTTATAGGTGATTCTGAAGATAATCCTTCAATTTATCTTCTCTGTGTTTCACAAATATCTTGTTCCCTAGAGAAGCAAGAGGAAAATAAGAAATGATTTTTTTATATTCAATAGAAGAACGTACATTCATAATTTAGATCCATTTGGTTCTACGGTTATATTTCAATTGGGAGGATCTCTATAAATAGTTCCTCTACATGGTCAACACCTCCCTATATTAGAAAATTCATTTTAACCTCATCATGAATAAGTTGTAAAAAACAATTATAGGCATCCAATTTCAATTATTCAATGATGATATTGAATTACCCCCTCAATATTAAAATTTTTCTAGAATAGTTGTTGGGGATTCATGTGAATGGTGTTCAGGATGTTTAGGCCCCAACCCTAATCTCTTATCTATCTTGTCTGATTCTCAATTTGGCATCTCGACCAAACAGACTATAACCTAATAGAAGAACAAGTCACCACATGGAATTAAACACACCTCCTTGTATTATAGAGGTTGTGAACTAGCCGTGTGGATCCAATTATTATATTCTGTGGATATTAAATCCACATTATCAGAGTATCACAATTGTATAAGATATAATAAATAAATAACTATTTAGGAAATGTAAATTAAATAATGGTCTTAGTAATGGAAGATAAATATAATCACTAATTAAAAATGAAAAATGAGAAATATGCAGTCATTTTTGTATTTGAAAATGATGAAAAATAATAACTGTAGTATTATATAGTATGTGAGGCAATAAAAAACTATAAATGGAAAATGATATGGATAAAAATACCAAAGGATGATCCCTATTTCCATCGTGATTACTATCTTAGTATTCTATTTTATAGATGTCATGTACATTTTGTAACTTAATAATAAATATTTCATGGACATAAGAATAAGAAATTCTATTAGGTACAATTGTGAAATAGTATCCAAAGTAGGTTGTGTGATATTCTAAATAGGTCACCCCAACGATGTCTAAATAATAATATATTCAGTTAATATTATGTTGGAACCAATGAATATCATTGATAATAATGTAGTATGGATTTTTTTTTGTCAATATGTACATGGATGATTGAAGAGTTTATATGGAATGTGTTCATGTGTTTGCGGCTGAAATCAGTATTAAAGGTGGAACCATTTTCTAGTGTTTTCCAAATTATTGGGCCTCAAATCGGGAATTGTTTCTTAGGAATATATGGATTAAAGAACAGTAATTGAATTCGGAAAAGAGAGAGAGACATGTTACCTAGTACATGGACCATATACCATGTTAGCGAATGGATCAATGTTCGCATATGTAACAACATGAATGATATGTAGCGTGGTTCACAGAACAGAAATCAGTTGGTGGTGAAGGTATGCAGACAAAGTCATGCAACACACGTAGGGATGGAGGTTCACTAGATAGCTGAATTACATGGGACATGAGTGGTATGTGGTGGAGGATTTACCAAAATTTCATGTTTTTGGAAATCATGGTTTAGAATATTTTTTGGATCCATTAGTGACTATATAAGATGAAGTACTATCTTTTGGTAAAGTTGCTAGATTAGATATTAAAATTTTGGGAAGAAATCAAGTAAAGTCAAAAGTGGATCATAGAGTAAAATATGGTAGGTAGAGAGAACCATCCGCAAAGGTAAAACAGTTTGTGGTTGAAAGTGTTATTTGTAGAGGAGGCTCCCGTATTACGTGGCAGAGCAAGGTAGTATGTGGAGCAGGGCTGTAAATGAAAAATATGAGTGGAACATGAAGTAAGGTTGTACAAAAAATGGAATTTCTTGGATGAGTTGGACGGTAGAAAAAAATAGTAGTGGTATTTGGAGGAAGTGATCTGCGAACCATACCTCGAACATAGTACACGGAAGGGGAGAGTGGTACTCAGAACACCAATTGAAGCCTAAAAAATTTACCATATAATTTTTATAACATAATTACAATAACCCATCAGTATGAGGGAATGTAAATAAATCTTTTGTGAAATAAAAAGACTTCAACAGATCATCCATTTATAGTTGGTGATACATGATTTAATTAAACTCCATTTAGGTCACCTTCAAGTCATTAAAATGAGTGAAGATTCTTCCAATGTAGTGAGAAAGGGGAGTTAGCTAAATTGATCTGAAGGAAATGCGTTGATATCCATAAAAACATGTTAAGGAAGTGATCCTATCACAAAGTGATAATGAGAAACATTTTTATCCAAAACATGTGAATATTAGTGTCTATTTGGAGTGAATAACACACTATCGGTATATGCTCCTTATATGTATCCCTTAGTGGTGAAACTAGTAAAATTTATGTGTCTATACTTTGAATGTGACATTTGATTTATATAGATCCCATTCATACATCTTTAACAGGTTCTTATACATGTGGGAAAACATCCATCAGTTTATAAGAAAATATGGACACCCTTATTCACCGCACCACTCTTCTAGTGTTCTGGTTTCCTCCAAGTGGCATTAGAGGGTAAAAGTAGTTGTTGTTATTTATTTATTCTACTATCATAGAGAATGCAGTCACTTTTTGGGGAGTTTCTTTCTTTGATGGGAGTGATATTAAGATATGAAAAAACAGAGTGTTATCTCAACTAATATCTCTTATAATGGATGTTTTACTTTATGCTGTGTAGGGTAATCAAATTACATGTCATACAAGTCTGTCAATGATTTCTAGAGACAATAAATTACTTTATTCTTATGCCAAATCAAAGAATGTTTAAACTGAAACAATTTATAATCAGATTAGTCTAATGGTAATGATTTTCACATCTACTGAGTCATTGTGGGATAAACTAGTGAATATCTATGAAAGAGATGGAAATGTAAATAAGACGAAACATCAAGTACTACACAATAGGTTTGATGATCTGAATTTTCACCTTTATGAGATTACATAATCCCTTTTCAATTTAATTTCTCACATTGTAGGAGAAACCATCATTATGGGAAAATAAATCAATGATATTGACATAGTAAAGAAAATCTTGACAAGAATTACACTCCTGTACAATGCAAAGGTGTTATCCCTTGTGGAACGAGATCAATCCAAACTCTCGATGGATGATCTTCTAAGAAATATATCGACATGTGAATTGAGAATAAAACTAGAATAATTAAGACTCGTGTGATAAAGGAAATGAAATTAAAATCCATGTAGAATCTAAAAGTTTTAGGATATAACAGTGATGAAAATAATGGGTAAAAAGAAACTCTTTCCCTCATTGTATGGTATCCCAATAAGTGAAGATGGAAATTTGAAGGCAAGCAACCTCTATATTTTGTTTTTGATGTGGAAGAGGTCGGAACATTGCCTCTTGATGCTCCAGAGTGTTCAATGAAGAAGTATGTGTGGATAGAGACACTCAATGTCCTCAAAAAAGATTTTTCAAAAAGGGAGACTTCAAATCAGGTAATAAATCTAAATGAATGAATTTTTTCTATAAAAAAGAATATGATGAAAATGAACTCTTTGAGGAAGAGTAAAAAAATGATACTTCAAAAAGACATCCATTTATAGTTGAGGATGCCAGATTTAATGCTACATTATTGAAGAGACCATCATGTCAATAAATTGAGTAAATATTCTTCCCATGTAGTTAGCAAGGGGGATCCGCCTAATTGATCTGAGTGACGTTGTTTTCTATATCTAAAACATTGTAAATGTAGTGCTCAAGGCACAACGTTACTGTGCTAAACTCTTATAATCCAAAACATGTAAGGATTATTAGTTATTAGGTTTTAAGGATAAAATTTTTTTATATACTCCTTGGATGTATCCCTTAGTAGTGAACCAAGTAAAATTGGTGTGCCTTTTCAATGTATGTGGTTGTTTGTTTTTTATAAATCCTCTTTAGACGTGTTTAATATGTTCTTATCAATGTGTTAAGAAGATAAATTATTTTAAAAGAAAATGATGACACTCAGATTCACCCCTCCCCTCATAGGGTGATCCAAGGTCCTTCATATAATATCATGTAATGTGAAGGAATATCAAATGTAAGGAAGTGAAATAATCAAAAAATGTAAACATCCAACATTAGGATCTTCAAGGACTCAACACAATCCAATACAATCATTGGCCTATGATGGGAGGCCTATGTATATATATATATGTGTATTTATATATATTCACCATAAATCAAAAGAATTTCAATATCCATATATATAAGTATTATTAGTAAGGATGTGAGGAGTAACTCATGCATCAATGCACAATACTATGCATAAAAATAATAATTGGTTCATACCAAATAAATAAGTTTCCATGGTAAGGGGTCATGTCTAACCCAAGTTGAATAATCATCTATAATTATTTAAATAAGTTTTTAATTCCATTCCATTTAACAAGAGTAAACAATGAAGAGGTTTGTAGCCAACCTCCTAATCTAGGGGGAATGGAATATCATTCCCAGATACCCATGTGATGTTGATTCCATTACAACATCCTTTCCTAGAGTGGTGTGACAGATTATTTTTAGTGACCCTACATCCGGTTACTTTAGAAAATAAGGAATAAAAATTAATCCACATTCACTATGAAATATTATCCTATCACATCATAAAAGTGAAATTGACATTTAACGAGGAATAGAGTATCCATTAAGTATCAAATTTCATAAAACTATTCGTAGTTGACTTTTTTTCATCCAATTTCTTTGTAAAATCCATTTATATATAAGATGAGTGGGTTTGAAAATTGTATTTTATTGATCACTATATTATATATAAGGGGAAGGACCAGTACAAGGGCATGCAATAACACCACAAGAATCCAAAAATTTAACACATCCATTTTTGTTGAGGAGATAGCACACAACAACATGTATCTTAATTAGAAAAAATGATATTTATTTAAAAAAATAATTTAATTAAATAAATTTGATTTATTTACAAGTAATAACACAAAACACATTAAAAGATGGTTTATAAGTGGAATAGTTGGCATATTAAGTTCAACAAAATCTATTTTAATTATCAATTACTTGAGGAATTACGCAACATATATTAATTGATAATAAAATGTGACAATAAAAAATAATTATACATCAAGAATCCATAGAATAATAAAAAGCATAACATAAATCTGTAAAAAATAATAGTGGTCAAGGAGTATATGAAACCCACCACAAATGGTAGGTTCAAATAGTGGTGAACTACCTCCAATGGTTTAGGGTCTATATGAATAATTTTGAATTTGTTTGGAAACCTGTGTAAAATACATTTTGAGGAATAATTGAATAATTTATAAAATGGGTAGACAAGAATAATGAATCTATAAATCACATATTTGGTTCTTCAAACACTCAAATTTTCCAAAACTGTGGTTAAAATCAAGCCGGTTTGGGAGATATCAATGAAATAGACCATCAACCTAGAAAGTGGAAAAAATACCTCACATGATGATAAAGATAATGATGGTGAAACAAAAAAATGGAATAAATGAGCATTTTATAATAACCGGGCGTCTTCCAACAAGACGAAACCCCCTCAAAACTAAGGCATTAGAAGAAGTTCATTCCATTGGTAGAGGGTAGGAGGAGAATCTCCCATGGATGGTTGTTGTGAAAGCATATGAGAGGATAACCAAATGGGAAACCCTTAATAAGAGTCAATAGGAAAAAAATTTAAATTTCCCCTTTAATTTATGCACCTGGCTTAGTTGTACTAATTTCCAAACCACACACCAACCTTGTGTGTGATACTGCCAATGAAGGGAGCTCGCTAGGGACATGTGCATGGTTTGAGAACCCATCCCCAAACCATGTAGTGATAATATTTTTGGAAACCTACAATATATGCATGGCCATGTGGGCCCTCTCACATCGGTAGATCAAACCATGTGAGACCCCTTGTATCACTGGATCGGCCTCAAGGTCTCACGTGGGGGGACATACAGTTTTTTGGAAATAGTTATGCCTTACCAATTCTTCCAAAATAAAATTTTATAGGTATAAGTGTTCTCACAACTAAATAGGTTACACGATATTCCTCATAAGATGTTAACAATGAAAAAAATAACAAAATTAGGGGTTTAAAATCTATACATTTCATTAATTTTGTTACACAATTTGGTTCATCAACCAAAAAAAATTCTACTTTTGACGGTAATTTTACATGTTTTAAAATAAAAGAAATTACAACCTCCCAATAAGTGAAATTATCATCTGGGAGAATCATTAAGGTCACAAAAAAATAAACAACAATCATATTCGATTAATAAATCATCGATTCACCCATCCCGTTGCATTTCCAATGACCCACAAACCTCAAAATCAAATTAACCACATGTTACAGTAGCCATGGAATCTTTATTAAATGGTGAAATCCAAAACGAAAACATCACGATGTCCCTTTACTGATCCCATAATCTAAAAAAATGATCACATAGTCCGTTATTTAAACATCCATCATATGGAACTCCCCAGTAAATGTTATATAATTTGAAAATAAATATTGAGTAACAATTTCAACACCTTGTAAATCTTTTCTTTTTTCATGTAATTAGTATTCTAAAGACACTCTCAACATGATATGTATCTTAAATGAATG
The DNA here is from genome assembly GCA_963277665.1 of Viscum album. Classification (NCBI taxonomy): domain Eukaryota; kingdom Viridiplantae; phylum Streptophyta; class Magnoliopsida; order Santalales; family Viscaceae; genus Viscum; species Viscum album. Next base: position 1,346,339,474 of record OY728153.1, on the reverse strand, counting down.
GTTTAATCTAAATTTAACCCATTTATCTTGGTCGAAATGGATTTTCGTGAAAAAATATTGCAAACCCATAATGCACTAACCTCATCCCGATGATGTTACTTGAACTGTTCCTTATTGGCCAAATATTACAAACACAAGAAAACATGTCAACCCACATTCGAAAAAATATTCTAAAAAAAACATCATCATAGATGACTATAATAATATAACATAAAACATGAAACCATCTTCTATGTCACCAAAAATTTCTACAAGCATGTTCACTGATGACCACACATGAATTCAAATTAAATATCATGTCAAACATTCATTTAAGTTGATGTGACATAGTATAAATTTAGTTGTATACCTGATCAGCACACTAGGATCATCACCCCTAACACATTTCATCTTAATATAATGATATCTAGGGTAACATCTAAATAATCATAAATAGTCTAGGGAGATTACTCAAGATATCTTTGAATTTGGTGTTTAAGATTGAAATGTTGGTTCATAAGAAAAACATACATTTCTCAAGAATAAAGATCCAGACCAACAGTAAATAAGTCAATGGACCATTGGGAGTCCATGATTCCATCCAAGTATATCCAATGTAGGAATCTAGCTATATGTCTTGGAAACTCACTTATTGACATACCATGCTATTGAAGCTTATATACCATTGTGATTATTTATTATAGAGGAAATTTTAAATGTTAATCTTATCATATAACTGACACCATCTCAATGTATAATGGAGTCTTTTATGATAGGTGATATGGTCATTAATATGAATCCAATACACCATGATAATATAAATTATATCCAAGAAGACTTGACAGACATTCATTGTATATTAGATGATGTTTTTGGAATATTCTTGATCAAAGCATACCCAATCACTAGAAAGAAGAGAAGTTGAACAAGTACCAATAGAATTCATTAAAAAGAGTGTGAATACACCCTCGATCCATTTCTATTACATGACCATAATTTCTTTACATCATTTGGGACAATGTATTCACTCATCAACAATTTTTTAAATCTATCCTTGACTAAATATGTTTTCAATGAGTGACATTCGTAACATAAAAATTAATTGTAATGCTTCCTTCGGCGTAATAATGTTTTCATATAATACTTTCCCAATGATAATTGAAATGGTGCACATACTATTTCCAAATTATTCTTCTTGGTTGTGTAACTTCTACATGGAAGCAATTTTTTTAATCAAATTTACATGATAGTTCCCACCTTAGGAGATTAGTTTTTATCTTTTACTAATAATTGAATATCTTCCCGAGTAAAAACATCCATCAAATATAAATAAAGTGTCCTGGTGGTATCCAACATGTTATAACCAAGCACAAAAATGTTAAAGAAGGTAGTTATCCACATTAAAGAGAACATTATTAGATTTACACTATAACTACGCATGAAACGCACCTTTAGTTACATCCTCATGTATCGAACCAATAGAAAGAAATACAAAACAAACTCAAAATTATGTCAAAACACCATATCATCTGTATGACATCATCATAGGTATATGTATGTGACGTAATTACATTGAAACCTAATTAAATATCCATCATAGACAATTTGTGAAATAAAACCAATAAATCGTGGCTTATATAGTTTAAATCAAATTTATACGCGTTGCTTCACTATTATCATCTCGACCTGTACAACATTTATCCCCTCATACTTCCAAGATATTTATTTTCACATGGAAACATAGTTTTACAATATACATAGTATAAAAAATTATTCGAATATATAATATTATATTCCATTAAAATAATTATCCTTGATTTATATTATTTGGGGGGACTATAATCCGACTAACTGCATACTGAGTGATCCATCTTTAGAATAAAAAAACCAGATAATCTAATAAGGGGTGGAACATGAACCTAGAATGTCTTACATCATTCAATCAAGAATTACATGATACTCAAACACTTATCATGGGATAAATTATCCAGATAACATAGATACATATAGAGGTGTTATTTTGAAAGAAGGATTTTTATAGAGGACAATTGAACAAGAATAATATTATATGTCTAAAACAAATAAAATGTAATCAACAAGGTATTAATGTTTAAAGGTTCTACATAAATCTATTGGGCCCCCTGAAAAGTCCATAAATATAATCCTTATTACTAGGGAAAACTGAAAAATCCACTCTGAACAACCACCTATTATATAGTTTAAGTGAAGCATATAGACTACATTCATGTTCAATTTTTAAGGCAACCACACAGAATACTAAAACTACCATTATATGATAGTAAAATCTAAAATACCACCATAAAGTTCCATTTTATATCATTACATTTTTTTAAATTCAATCATTAAAAATTTAATGATTCAATTCAAAACATAAGTTTCAAATGATAAGAGAAATTTTACTTCTCACATTATATAACCAGTTCCACATGGTACACATGCATGTTTTATAAAAAACATTATAATACGAATTGGTTTATCTTACATACTATCATAATTAGGTAGTTTGTCGCCTAAATCCTATTATCCATTTTATTTATCAATATCTATTCTCACAAATATTGAGAGTTAAATAAAATATAAATTTTTATCTATAGTGGAAGACGCCATTTATATTCAATTAAATTTTTAATAAACAAATTAATCATATTAGTACATCCCTAAATAAAATAATGGGGTTTTTATAAATTTTATGTCGTGACTGCTCAAGTAAGATGCCACCATTGTTTTATATGTGAACCTATATTAGTGGCCACTAACAAATTAAATGACCATACCTGTATAGAATAAACATAACCCAATGGGGTTAATTATTAAGACATAATAACATAAGGATCCCTTTGAGGGCCCTAATAAACAATTCTGAGAATATATAAATGAAACCCCATTTTATATAAAACAGTAATATTTTTACAACACCCTTATTGGGTTTAACTCATAATCACAAATGTCCATGACCGACATACTTTGGTCATGTCATGTATATCACATAAGTAACATTCCTCTACTGACATACATTGGTATAAAAATGAATTAACAAATTGATTCATTTGGGTATTCATTCCCAAGTGATTTAGTTACAATACATTATGAAAGAAACTAATTCATTATAAAAGTATAAATTTTATAAATTTTATATTGATATAATTTTCTTATGTTAAATCAAAATCAAATACGATAGTTCGATTACCTGGTTTAACATCTACCAATATGTAAACACAAATAAATTTTATTAACTTAATATTGCATACAATTTAATCAAAAACAATATGTTTCATCCCAGGTACCCAATGTTCCATGGCTCAAACTTGTCATGATTGGTTGTTTAAGGTTCCACCACAATCTATGTGGGAAAAATAAATTAGGTTGATTTTGACACATTAATATATAGTTATATATCATACTAATAAGAATTCACTCTATAATATGACATATATAAAGGGAAACATGCTAATTATACAAAAAATCATTCTAAATTTTTCATTTCAATCAACTACATATGTTTTTAAACACCCAATATATTACACAGATAACAATTCTAATCAGTACACTAAATTGATAAAAAAAATTCTATAGGGAACATTCTAAATAAATCACACATCATTTTAATGAAAAATCAATTTAATAAAGTAACTAAGGAGATATAAATCTAATCATTTGACTAAAACACCCAAAATTGTATATAAAAGGAATGTGAATAAACCCACAAGGTGAATCTATAAATGCAACAAAATGCAACTAAGTATTTATGGAATATAATAATATATGTGGATATAATGATCCATATAATTATATATACATTCAATATTGAGCCATGGGTAGTACTGTACATATCTTAAGTAAATGAGGAGAAAAATTTCACAAATTAGTTAAAGTGAAATTAAGATCGACCATAACAATGAACAGTGTGAACAACAATGCCATCCCTAGACACTAATAAATTACATCATGTGTTGGTTGATCACTCAATTTTTTTTCAAATCAACAACACATTCATAGTAGCCTATCAGCCATAAAAATTAAGAAACAATTAGACAAATCCTTTTATAAAATTTCTGTAACATCTCGAACTCAATAACTGTATCTCAGTATTTAGATTTGTCTCCACATGTGATTTTTAAAATAATCCAGTACTCTAAAGTACACCGACTACCAGTGATGGTCCAATGATGGTATGGTGGGGATACAATACTATCATGATTATAGTATTATTGTGTTAAAATAGATAATAAATAAGTCATTTAGTATTTAAATCATTGTAATTACGCAATAGAAAATCTGAATATAACTATAATAACTAAATAAAAATAACAAATTCCAAATATAATATCATGAATACATGTCCATATGAGTCTACACAATCTATATTGTTTTTTAAATCATGTGAGAAAATATAAAAAATAATAATAATGAAACAAAATATGTTTTCTAAAGCCTAATCACATGTAATAAAGGCCCAGTTAGGCAATAAGATATACTCAGTGGGTTTGCAAAATGTGTTCTAATTCATAATATATTATCTTAATATAAGATTCATAAGTTTTAGGTTATACAAAAATTAAGGTAGTGGAATAATGAATATATATAAACCTTCTATGCTCGGGTTACTTAGGATGTCCTATATAGACAATACATACATCATCAACATGGCAGCATGGATCCTCTAGAATAGTTTTAAAAAATTAAGTGAGGCACCCAACTCAACAGGATCCACTGCACAATTTCACATTCTTGCCAAGATGGCTTTAGAAAAACTTTGTGTCATTACCAGTTCCACAAAAACCCGACTTTATGGGGCATAGTTCTCCAAAAATTCAGTGGGAAATTGTTAGGAACCACTCAAGCCATTAAAAAAGCATTAAAAAATTAATTGTTCAAACTATATTGATTTTATTCTGAATCTGGGTATACAATTCATTCCTTCCAGAAAAGTTAAAATTGAAATTCCCTTCTAAATATTACCTAGCCCAAAATATAGGACATTAATCATTTAGTTTTTTAAAAGAGACATACTTGTTAAATACTCATCAAAGACGAAAATGTTATGATAAACCATGATTCCTCCCATGATGAAAAAAACCAAATCATGGAAGAAATAAAAAATCTCATGTAGGTACCATACCATTTAGAAATATATAATTATTTGGATTCATAGAATATGACATATTTGGAAAAATCTACAGTAATAATGACTCACAAATCCTTCATTGTAGAAGAGAATCCATCCCATTTATAAATTATAGGAAACCGTATATTCGTTAAAACATGAATTATTCTATATATTCATCTTATGGTCAATGGAGAAGACACATATCAAGAATTCATTGATAATAAATCAATAGTTTTTTTATTTTAAAACCATCCATTTTATTATCCATACCATAGATACCTTTAAAACACCAATAAGATATTTTTTCTTCAATGAATTGACCATGAACTTGGATAAACATAAAATAATATAATTATTAGACCCTATCATTAATAAAACTATATATTATCCACCCTTAATTGTGAAAATGATTTTGTGTGATTTTATGAGACATCATAAAAAGAATCGTCTGGTTTTAATGATTGGATATGTCATTAGAAAACCCCCCATTTCCTTGTGATAATTTTTTATTAGAAGAACTTGTGAGGAACATTCCTAAACACATAATCTTTTATAGCATACTTAATATATTTACATCCCTATTAGTCTATAAAGAGCTAGTTTTATCCTCTAAGTACAATCCTGAACATCTTCTATAGCTATAGTCAGTATTCACCCATATGGACATCATAAACATCAAATTTATAGGATATTCTATAACCAATATGTATATTAATGTGTACCTTGAAGAAGACCAAGAGTATTCATCGAAAAATTTCATCTAGTATGTATAATATTATGATGATCATAGGGAAACAATACATCATTAAATTTTCTTAACACCTCAGTTATTCCCTCAAATAATGTGAATGCATCCAAATTAAAATCATATTTATAGGGTACATATCTATGAAACTGTTTTTTGAAGGATGAAACCTAATGTCAGATTTTATTTGTGAAAACAATAGTATACCTATGTAGTGGAATTATCCAATAGATCTACATGGCCTATTCAATTGGTTGAAATCTAATTTCATCCCAAATTGTGTAAGGCCCAACCACATCAATCCAACATCTATAAGAAATTAGAAGATTGTATCCAATCTCTTATTTATCTTCTAGTTGGGCCTTGCATTATTAATTATAAATGAGTATAATTTTTGGAAAAAACATCATATTATTATATATTAAGTACCACATTCTCAATAACCTCATTGTCAAACAGACCAATCTCTTTATCCTTTATAATCTCTATCTATCAAATGTGTTTTAAGAGGCACTCATCAAGGCTTGGTAGATCTATCTCAACCTTGAAATCAATTTTGATTGTAACGATCTCCTTCATTTTAAAGAATCCATGAATGAGTACATTTTTTCAATCACTTAATTATAATGAGAAGATGAGTTATCTATAATCTTGGAAAATGAACACCCTCTCAACCAACTTAGAAAGATTAATATATAAGAATTGCATCAGTGTGTGGTTTACACTAGATTCTGATTAATCCCATTGTCCATCATGGATTCAATAAGTAAGAAAACAAAATTGTATTCCTCCAATTATTTATTTGTTATGGAAAATTTAGATAAAATGACAAATGAATGTATTGCGAGTGGTTTTCATTTAACAAAGTGGTTGCAAAACATATTCTCATATTGAAATAAGAATGGTTATATAAGACACGTCATCTACATCTCGTATAGAAAACATTATTTCTTGTAATATAAAATTGTTATCATCATCACAACATTTTTAATTGTCATTAATGTTGGATGTATGACCCTATAATTCATTGAGGTATATTATTGGACTAATCATATATAGATTTCCCTTAAATAAAGAGATGTAATTTGAGTCATAACACAAAAGAGAACATATTTTTACCAAATGATTACCTTAATTTTGATGATAATAATTGTATCAATATATAGTCTTTGAATCATATCATTAATCATTTCAATTAAAAATGTTATGGTTTTATTTGCATGAATTGGTTGCCAAGTCCATAAAGTTATGGAACAAAAAAAAGTAATCAAAGAATACATTGGAATTATGTGCTCAACAAAGTTATTATGAAACCCAAGAATTATTGATATGAGGTTTCATATAGGAAAGTATGGTGTGGAATTTTATAATACAAATTCAATGAAATTAATATTTATATTTTTATGTCCATTATATATATTCATCCTTCATATGATCTTTGATATTTGGAGGCCCAATGGACATCTAGAATACATTCAATTATTTTCTACAAGATGGATGGAGAAATTAATCTCATATATATGGTGATGAATAAATATATAACATATAATTAGAATGAGTAAATGTATACATTTTATGATTACATGGAGTAGTATTTATTTTATCCTATAATCTGGATTAATCCTTTTTATGGAAAAACATTATATCATTATGTAACACACCTATAAAAACCCACATAACCCCCGTAACCCATTGTAATAATGATGAAAAATATATTAATCATCACAATATCAATCATATTATTCTAGAAATTAAGTCCATATATTCTGATGATGAGAAGAACTCCCTTGCCTTCACCATTAAATTCCAAAATATGCATCACTACCTCAAACATATTATGTTATAACAATTCTAAAAAATTTACCCAATAATATATAACCACAACCATCACTCATAGTTTGAATGATTGGAATAATGGATATAGATATTTAAGTAGTTAAAAATTATGTTCATTACTCAGAATGATTTCATGGTTTATGTGCCGGAAGATTACCTTGTCACAACCAACATCATTAAGATTTTAATGACACTATATACTAAATACCTTAGAATATATACTATGTTATATAATGTTTTCCACATTCTACACAAAACAAAAAATAAACAAAACATATAAACAATATATTACTGATAATGGAAGAATAAGCACTTTGATGGTATGGAATTATTTATTACTACATTTATTCTGTAAATAATCAATACAAGTTAATACTTAATCACTTTTTTAACAAATGTTTATCGATTATATTATTTATTTCATTAAAAAAAGAAAAATATATAAATTTTATAATTTAATTATAATAATGTAAATCATTTTTTTCAATTCATAAAAAAAATTAGAAATGTCTATATTTTTCAGATTTTTATAAAATAATGTATTTTTAGATCAATATTAATAGAATTACAATTTTTATACAACCATCGCATTTATATGAAATATGTGTTTTAAAAAATTTTATAAAATATTTTTAGTATTTATATGTTTCGAAAAAATCATTTAATAATAGTATATTAATTTATGATTCACCTGAATATCATTTTATAAAATCAATTAAAATCTCAATAAAACTATTTTAAATCTATATTTATGATATTATTTACGCTTTATGGAAGTAGGTTTTGGATTTATTTTAATTTCAAATAAATAATCTTAAAACAATTAAAAACTTATAGATAAAATTATAAAAAAAATTAATAGTTTTTCATATATATATATATATATATATATTATTCTATAAAATACATTTTTCAATAAATTAATTTTTAGGCATTAAATATACAAATTTTATGACTAATTTCCATAAAATAAAATGTTAATTTGATAGGATGATTACTATTTTTTAGATAAATATTAAATTATTAATTAAACAGTATAATTTGTTCATCAGGCATATAATTTAGATTGTTACGAATAATGATAATTACCATGATGATAGAGAAAAAATTATTTAAAATTATTTATTTTTTTATAAATGATATTTTTCAAATCAATTAAATTAAAGTATATTAAATAATAAATATAATCTAATTTATATTCACATAAGTCAACATAGTAACACTCTTTGGATTAATAATAATAAATAAATAAAATTATTAATCAACAATGATCAAAATGCAATTCTTCTACCAATAAAGTTTTTCAACACACAATATATTTTCATTTAAATGTTAGTTTTATAATATATATATATTTAAATTAATTATAGGTTCAAATTAGTTATAAAATTCCAAAAAAATAGAAGGATTATGTAACATGTTTAGTAAAACCTTAAATCGCTGAGTTAAAATCTAGTTAGCTAGTTACAATTTAAAAAATAACATATAAAAAATAATACTAAAAATGATGTAACATTATTTTAAAAAAAATTATACACTTGTTTGAGACATTATATACACAATCGTTCCCCATCCTATTTTTTTCAATATTTGATACATTCTCTAATATGTACATTCATGTAATTATTGGAAAATGATTTGTATTTCCAATAGTGTATTTATTTTCCTATTATAAAATTATGCCACTATTTCCAATAAAATATACAACTATCATTCAAATTAAACCAGAAATGTCGAAAATTACACTCAAACTATAACCTTATACCATTAACATAATCCCCAATTCAATCATAGTTTGGATAATACAATTAATTCTATTGTGTATTTTAAGGATAGATTAACTGTCCAATGTATGTATTATTTCATTCCTATATTTTTCTTCTTCAAATTTCCCTTACAGATATCATATAAATTCAATAATATGATTAATTTATTATAATTATTATAAAAATATAATAATATTTTAAATTAACAACCATTATTAATTCATTTACAATAAAATATGTAATATAACGAATGTTCATAGTCTATATGCGAGGACCATAATCAATATATAGAGTTTTTTTGGTTTTCCTTATTGTCTTTTCCTTATCTGAAAAAATTATGCTTCAAATTAAAAATAATTAAAAAATCATTATATTATTTTATAAATATATTATGTCAAAATAAACACCCCATTAAAAAAACTCACATATCGAGTTTAAGCATGTTAATGTTATGGTATGTGTACCCACATATATGAACAATTAAATAAAACATATTAATGGATTATTGTGAGAATATTAAAACAACTTTTTTCTTTTATAATTATAAAATAATAGTTTGTATATGGTAAATAAAATAATATATTAGGTATTTTAATTATATCCAATGTTTCTATTTAATATGAAAAAATCACTAAAATATTCCAACACAGATTCCATTCTCACATAGTACAACTAAAACATTTATAGTAGGATATCTAAGGTTTTTGAAGTCATATGGGATATATATCACAGTATTGAAGCTAATATGTAAATGATTAGAGCATTTTCCAAGGATGGGTATGTAAAAAAAATTTAAAACTGTTAAAACTGATAAAGTTATAATAACCTACTAGTTAAAACAAGATATTAAAAAATATAGACAAAATAAATAATTATAAATGAGGAATAGCAATGGAAAAATATTTCAATAATGTTATTAAATTGATGACTATGATATGTTTTTCAATTTTTTATGAATTTATCAAGTATTAAATTAATCTTTTTCAAATTATTTTCACTTATCCTTTTTATATAATTTTATTATTTTTCAAATTTATTTCATTTGTAACTCATTATATAATTTTTTTAAATCATTTCATTTCCCCTATATGAATTTTTTTTGGTAACTGGTACTTTGATGTGATAAATTATTTCTTGAAACATTATTTATTTTCACTTTTATATCTCCTTGATAATTTATCATTCATGAATTGATTTTTTATCACCCCATATTTTTTTATGATATGGTTTCATTTAGATAAAAATATTTAAATTATTAAATGACTTTCTAAGATATTATTATGTATTATTTCAAGAATTTTAATAAACCCATTTTTTACACATGTTATTTATTAAGTAATTATTAATTATTTTGTGTGGTATACATATGTTTGGATAATGGAATGTGGGGTTTTATAACAAACACAACTTCTTTGGTCGACATTTATATTTAATAAGATATATAGGTATGAAAATGAATAATTTCTTCACACATTCAGGGGAATGATGGGGGTTCCCACATTTTTGTGCATAAATATAATGATTTTATTCACATAAGTATTAGATTAATGTGTTTTCTCATATTAGATTATTATGTCTGTGGTTTTTCTATATACATATATTTTTCACTACTTTATTAAACTTTTATTTGATAAAATTTAATTTTCTTGTAATTTCAATATTTCAAGATTATGTATTATTTTTAATAGATTCCACACTTTTATTCCATGAACACGTGTTATATAATTAATGAGATGTGTTTTGAGCCTTTTCATATATTATATTCTTACATAATAGTCTTTTTATGGTCTTATATATCTCTAACTTGTATTTTTATTATCATATATGATATTATGATCTTATAGTAATATATTTATGACTCCATCATATTCTTATTAATTTTTTAACATGATTTATACTAATAGGTAATCTGATCTCAATTCATTCTTATTATAATAAATCAATGGTTATGAATATGAATATATCATTTTATATGCATAGAAATGGTTATAGAGGAACATTATTATAGAGAAATGTTTTCATGTCTGGAAAAATAATATGTTTATGTATCTAATCATGATTATAGTAAACCATCTCTCATTGTATTTTATATATATTTGTGAGATATATTATGTTAATATGGACATAAATTTATTATTTATGATAGGTTTGTCTTGGGTAACATAAATTGAAATAAATTTGGGTTTTAGTTATATTTTGAGGACAAGTTATTTACCTTTTTTATTACAATCATAAAAAACACTAAAAACATTGCATTAATTTTATATATTTTAAAATATCTATAAATATTTTTAATTTAAAAAAATTATTTTACATGTAAATAAATACATTTATTGATTTTATTAATTGATTCAGGCCCTAGCATAGATGTACCTAGTGTTAATAATCATTTCATTGGAATATTTTCTATTAACTTAATAGTCACCCAGTGCACAACTTCGAAGAAAAACATCTGCCATGTCTTGAAACACCTATAAAATCTGATATTTATAATCACATTCTCTTTATGAACAATTATAATGTATTTATTTTCATGTTAATTTTATGTATATGTTTGATATGTATCTAATAATTCAACAATATCTAAAATTATCCAAAAAAAAATTTACATATACCATGAACCAAGATGGATTTTCATTCAATGAAACTCCTAACCTTGCATGCGGCATGACCCGAAGGGTCTTCCTAGTCCCAGAAGGATAAATACTAGATCATGGGAATCAATAAATATATTTGGGAATTATTTCACCCAAATGAATAATCCAAAAATAATCATCAAGAATAGGACCTCAAATAATAATCAATGCTCTCCATTACAAAAAAAATAACAAACACGAATTATCATTTTATAATTGTATCCAAATACAAAAATGAGATGTGGGACTGAAAAAATTACCATTATTCTATTCAATAATTGGGACAACACCCCCATGCCTCCTCCACTAACACTTTCCCAAAAGAGGAACCACTAATAACCAAATATATCTACACAACAAAAAAATTTATCTCATTTACCTAGTTTAAATACAACAAAGTCTACATAAACCCGAGGATATTTGTAGGGATTCATAGAAATTACCCACAATATAAGACCAAATTTCATTCCATGTAATGAAATTATAAGAAAATTAACTTCATAGTTTTCTAGAAATTTAGTGATACAATTTTAAATAAAACATTCATTGATATTAAAAGAAAGATATGTTGGGAATAAGATTAACATTAATCATTGAATAATATCCTTATGAAATAATGAAGGCACTAGTGTTAGTTAGGCCCTTGGATACAAATACATTCAATGATGAAACCATATTCTAGACCTAATTGTCTAGATTGAGCCTCTATTCCCCGTAACATGTATTTTTAGTTAGTGTTGTTTTGTAATCCTATTAGGGAGGCATGGGCTCAACCCTACTGACATACATAATTTCCATGACCTAATCTTCCATCATAGATATCATAGATTCCATTATAATAAATTTCATTAGATATTCCATTTAAACCACCTACCAAAAAATCACACATCCAAAAATAGAAACACACATGAAAAGAAACATTTATAATATTCAAATCACTATTTAACTTTTACATAAACTAGAAAACCATTGAATTTTTTTTCACACAACCTGAAAAATTCATTTAAGCATTTTTAAAAATCCTAAAAAGTATACTCATAATAAAATTTCAATAAATGGAATCACCTATAACTTTTATGTGATTATTTCGGAAACATATTGGATACCACGACAACTCATATAAGGAACTCGTTAAATTAATGAACACACCAAATACAATAATAATTAAAACATACATTCAATTATGAATCCAGATTGTGTCATCCTATTCCACTTGAGGTATAGAAACATATAAATTTTGTAGAAATTAAAATAATGAAGGAAGAAAAGTGGAATGTAGAGGCTTGAATGACGATTTATTAATGATTCCTCACCAAAATCACCCAAGGATTGAAGACAATGTGAAATGTGAACACATGGGAGGTAGTCCTAGGCCTAAGAGATATTAGTGGGGTAAAATAGGCATTCATTGTGGTTAAAAGTTTGGTTGGTAAATATTGTAATATTAAAAATTTAAAGATCGTACTAACCACATGTTTTGGATGCACGGTTTGGCTGTATGGTTAGAAAATCCTTGCACTAACAACATGCCACGTCAGTCTATAGAGATAAAGTTTCCTTATATTTTTCAAATAGGGGAATAAAAACTATTCTCATATCAATGTGACTTAGAGAGATACATGGTTCTAAGGGATATTATTAGTTCAAATTCTTGTGTGATAGGTCATGTGACCGGGATAGTTCGTCTATCTAAGGTGCATAATTTCTATTTGGTTATCACATAGTTTCCCAAAAACTTGTTCCAATGATCCCCTACTATTAATCATGTAAAAAAATTCATTAATTAAATAATATAATTAATAAAAATTATTAATGATATGAAGAAGAAAAAAAATATAATAATCATTTAAATGGGACAACTGATATTAAAAATATCCACACTATGAAAACATTTTTCCTTAGAATGTAAATAGAATTTCATAACAGATAATAAATGTGTATACTTATCTTCCACAAAAGAAATTTTCACCAAAGGATCGTGATCATCATTCCCATTCTGAAAATTAATCTGAACGATTTTAATGGAAATCTGTTTATGTAATTTATATTTATAACCCCTTATAAACAATGTTCTCTCAAACAATGAAAATTTCCATTCAATATCATATTAATTAGATTTATGCATGTGAGGAAAATCTAGATTATTAATATTCCAACAAGATACACGAAACAAATCAAATATAAACATCAAATGAGTTGGTAATGTTAAATAGAATTCCACTTTATCAATCATCTTGGTAATAATAAAATTCCTAACATACCACTGAATTAGATTTATTTCATTACTAGAAATATGGTTATCTGGCCAAGGGAACTTTTTTAGAAATACATCCTCACAAACTGAGAATTCCAAGGAGTGATACTACTGATGGTCATAAAACTTTTGGAATCTATTTACCTTTAAATATCACAGCATGATCAACTGAACATTATTATTCATCTCCTTCAGAAGGGTCAACCCTATTAAATTATTCTAATAGATATGAGTCAAACACAAAAGAAATAGGAATGGAAAACTATAGAGCTTATCAAATAGATATAATCTTATTTAGGATTAGTGACTAATATTGTATAAAAACTACACTAGTAATAAATGTTTATCCCTTGATCCTCCAAAATCTAACACACATATTGGGATAATTTCTTCCAATGTCTGGTTCACCCTCTCCATTAAACCATCCTTTTGATAATGGTATGTCATAATGAGTTAAAAATTTGACACCATTGCCTTATAAAGTAATTTCAAAAATAACAAGGTAAAATGGGGTATGCTGAGTGGAATAATTGCTAATATAACACTATAAAACATCCTGGACTCTTTAATATAAAACTGAACCAATTCATCAACCATGGTCGGGTTCTTGATCGGAATGAGATTGGAATATTTTTTTAGTATATTGACAACCTATTAGATCATACACCATCCCTAGGATGTATGTGAAAATACAATGATAATTTAAATAATGACCTCATCCCATATACATGTAGGAATGTATAGGAAAAGAAGTAAATAGGAGGACCTCTATTGATCATTTTTAACCAACTAATATATATATCACCTAGATAAAACGTTATAGGCACATCGTTTCATGATTGGCCTCTAGCTCATATGATTCACATTAAAAACACATCTTAGTGGTTTTTGTATGAATTGATCTCTAAGTGTGTTGGATATTGTTAATTAGCACATTCAATAAGGATAAAACACCACACACTAGTCCATGAATAAAATAATTCTATCATAAGACAATGACCAGTCATTGGGAACCTTCACATCATTTTTAATCATCATAGAGCACTGAAATAGATCATTAATAAGTTGTTCATATATAATTATCTCTATATGTTATTGAACCAACTAATCACTAGCCATGAACATTCCTATACTATGATTCATAGTTTCCATCTATATCTGATAAAAATTTCTATTAAATTCCACTCGTTACTAGAATATTTTTTATCCTTATTGTGAAATTTACTACATAAATAATTTTACACCACAGTATTTTTTCCTATGTTATAGATAGTAGAATAATCTAACACATAATGTTACTCAACCCCCCAAATTTCTTAAAACTAAAATACTATTGAGTGAAGTTGTATTCCTAGATTTTTTGATTTGAGTAAACCAAAATATTCACCCAGAAGAGGTAGTGACAACATGTCTTTATGGTATGTTGATCTGTAGATAATAATAGGTAGTGGCTTGGATAATACCATTCAGGTGACTAGCATGAGTGAGAAAAATATTCCACCACATGGTTATCCTAATTATCAATAACCCAGGAACCATGATGGATGAATCACAAAAGACCACACATCTCATTCCTGATATTATAGAGACCAAATCATGGGTATTGGTAAATATAAATTTTATATCCATGGTATATTATTGACATTCAGGGCTACATTTAAACCATACAATTTTCCTGGTATATGAAAACATGGGCAAAATATGTATAATGAAATCCCTAAGGAACCACTTATAATATCCTACCAGGAAAAAAAGAACATGATTTTAATAAATTTCTTTATTTCCTCCAAGAATGTCATTGTTATAATATTATTGGGGACCACATTAACCCCATGTTACAAGAAAATGTGGCTTTCAAACATTACCCTTGATACAAGAGCTACTCATAGAAATTTGATCTTAAGGATGATGATCACAAATAGTACCATGCACAATCCTAATGTAATTCCCTTGGTCTTTCACTATCACATAATAAACTATATTTCATTCAAAAAATTAAACTGACTAAGGAGGTGTAGTACTTTCTGGAAATCCTATTCATAATTACTGTGAAAAAGATTGGGTTATTCTCATCCCAATTGACATGAAAGACTACTCAATGTGGCCTTTCCTTGTTTATAATGTTCTTTTCGTAACATACGTCTCTCTAACTCGGACATGATGATACATAAAGTGATTGTGTTTCTATGCAAACAACATTTACAATTTATATGATGAAGGTGGACGTCAATAATAGGAAAGTGGAATTTTAACATGATTTATAAATTATTTATCATCTTTTAATAAATTGTATACTATATAGACCCATTATAATTTTGGAAAACAATAACAGGGCGTCCCAATGTGAGACACTCGGGGGGAATGATCCCTTTGGATTAAAAAAAATATAGCATTATCGTTACTTACACCAAGTCAATGGGTCCATATTATATTAGGTTTGAGATATTACATGTTTTCCAAAAAACAATTTCAGTAAACATAATATCCCAATCTGTAGGCATGCCTGATATATCATTTGGAAAAATACCTAGGAACTTGTTAACCATAGTTGGTAATACCCCATCCAAATCTATATAATCATCCTCCAACATGTAAAATGTTATCTAAATATCTAATTTTTCACGTTTATATGGGGAGGTCCATCTTTTAATGATTGAGAGAACCATTCACCTTGAAAAACATGGATACTCCCATCATCATCTTCGAAGCTCACTCATCGATTATAACAACTGATTTGTTCCCCGAAACACAACATCCAATATATTTTATCTTCACATAAAAATGATACATCTCTAAAACCATGATGTCCCATTTTATATGAACCCCATATAGAATAAGGGAACATGATTCACACATGAACCCAACTTTTATTTCATACCAATAGACGTGAAAAACACAATGACATAACAGATACGTTCAGTTGATAATTTTATCATTTCTATTAGATGGGATGAAATGAAAGAGTTAGAAGAACCCATGTCAAAAATATTAACTTTTATGGATTATGAAATAGAAAAAGCAGTGAAACATGTTGGAGACCCATTGTTTGATTCTTCGTTATCCTGATACATAGCATGATAGTGATTCATATCTACTAAATCATGTGGTTGACTAATGATTAGTGACTCTTTGTTGAAAAGACTCTTCCATTTTGAGGAACCAACCATTCATCCAGGTCAAAAAATCCTAGAAACCATTTCCTCAGATACAATAGACTAATAAAACAATTTATTATTAACTATTGAACTGGAACAAAACATGACTCAGAAAACCACTCTTGAAAATCCTCTTAAATAACCCAAGAGAAGACATTGATGGCATGGTGTAGGTGTATATGGACCCCCACAAGCACACATTTTCCAAAAACATCAATATAGGTAACAAACAACTAAAAAAGAACAAATATTTCATTAATGTTAGTGGTTGGTATGGGTTGGATTAGGTATTACCTATCTTGTCCTTCTACTCATCATGTTTACTTTTATTTTCAGATGAAGAAGCACCACAATGACACACTAATAAATTTGAACCACTAAAACTAGACCATTTGTGCAATCAATCCTTACCATCAGGGTTTCATCAACAATATGAAAAAAATTATTTAAAATGTATGAAAATACCTAAGGCTGAATTCTTGGATGAAAGCCCACTTCTAAATAGTGAGACATTAACAACCCATTAGAAACTACTTTAGGTGTAAAATATACCATCTCTATGAAATAGTTATAAAATTCCAATATGTTATGTTCCCCCTAATGGATATCCACAAACTTTTACTTAATGGAATGGAATACATTCTTATGGAAATAATTAT
The DNA here is from genome assembly GCA_963277665.1 of Viscum album. NCBI lineage: Eukaryota > Viridiplantae > Streptophyta > Magnoliopsida > Santalales > Viscaceae > Viscum > Viscum album. Next base: position 1,346,321,316 of record OY728153.1, on the reverse strand, counting down.
CATTAATGTTATCATTGATGTCATTCCATCTCATATGGTCATTTTTTACATCTTCTACCACTGAGTCCCACCACTTGTTACTAGGCCCCTCTAATATGAACAAATAAAACAAGACATTGATCACCCAAGAAAAAACATGAAACCCAAAAATCATCTCGATATATTAAATACAATCATATTTAATAGGGGGATCACATTTACCCTATAAGGATGGAGTATATTTCTTGAGGAACAATTGAGCATTGTCCTTTAATGGACCTGAATAGGTATACATAGCATGATCATGAACAAATCTATCACCAAATCCTATGACTGAGTAGTATCAACAATATACTCTGATAATATCTGATAAAATGTTGATGTAGAAATATCTCAAGCCTCTTCTAACAGTTTCATAAGAAGTATTCCAGTTTTTGTAAAGCTATAAATGTAAAAAATATCATTTAACAATCAATACAATATTCCATTTTTTTTACCAAGATTAAAAACATTAAAACTCATGTAAAAATAAAAAATACCATAATAAGAATAATAATATGTAAATTCACTCTTCATACACTCGGTATCTATCCAATGTCCATATACTATACATCAATACAGAATGATAAGAAAAAAATTCCAAACAATTCTGTGATGACCTAATGTTTGATATGATGTGTATTGAAAATACCCCATACTCATTATAAGGATCCTCAAGCACTGACAGTCCTAGATCTTGTCTAACCTGACATTTAAAAATATCATAACTCAATGTAATCACAAAAACCTACTCTTATACCATTATATAATGAACGAAACCACACTTAAACCAATCAAATCACCTGAACTACACCATGGAATTTCTTGAATGGAATTCATATTCCACACGGTCTAGAAACTAGTTAATGTGAATCTTCAACTACATTTAGGAATTATTTATACCCAATGAATCATCCATAAATAATTTCCAACAATATGACATCAAATAATAGTCATCAATAGTCATAACTAAAAACATAACTAACATGACATAAACAATTTACACGTATAAACAAAATAGGAAATAACAAAGACCTAAAGGGGCCATGTAAACAACTAGGAATCCATGATACAAGATTTCCAAGACCACTCTGTCACCTATTATTTCACCTTCCTAGAAGAGGAACCAAAAGTAACCTACTCTACCTCCACCACCACTGTAAATCATTTATTTCCCAAGTTCAGAAACAATAAGTTTACATACACGTGAATGTTTATGTATGGTGTGTGAAAAATTCTGATTAGGATACCACTAAACAATATTCCCTATATTTATATTATAATTAAACATAACACGGTGGTTTGTAAAAAAATTTCAGATAATTGTTTTAATAAAACAAGATTTGAAATTTAAAAAAAATAAACATGAGATAAAATGAATGAAAAACATAACATGAGAACCATGGAAATCCCTAAGGCATTAGGTATTTCAAGGGTCATAGGATCCTCATACTATCAGTGATCAAACCATATCTCATATATAACATTCTTACATGACCCTATGTTACCTATCACATTTTGGATTATTTGGAATTGTTACATAATCATGTTACGGATACCATGATTCAACCCTACCTACTCGCTTAATATCCTAGACATAGTATGACCACCTAGATACTGAAGATTCCCTTGCACGAAATTTAGTTCCCAATGTAACATGATCCAACTTTTATATAATCACACTTATAAAAATATAAACACCCATGAAAATAATCATTTATACAAGTAATGTCACTATTTAACACATATACCCACATAAACCATTTGAAAAAAATGACTTTTACTACCTCCACAATTTATCGAATCTATTTTAAGAACCATCACAAGAATAATCAACACAAATAGTGTCAAAACATTGATACAATGATATATTTCTTGTCATATTCAGTAAATCTGTTGAAAAAAAATACTCATAAAGGAGGAACACTATAAAAAGAAGAAGGTGAGAAATTAATCAAGGTTTAACCCAACAATTCTAAATTGAACCAACATTGGATCAATATAATCTACTAGGGAAATAAAACCCATGAAGATAGGATAAAAGGCCAATAAGAATAAAAAAACAAGGAAAAGAGTGGCTTATTTGATGAATCCATGAGGTATTGGCTGTAACGCCCCGACCCCAGTTACCCAGAGTCGGTGCATTATTACATAACATTGGCATGATCACAAGAAAGATCAAATCTCGAAAGACCGATTGGTTTAGTATCCTTGGAAACACTAGATATATTCATAAGTTTTACATTACATCATAAAATGAAAAACTACTACAACAACATAATGTTTCCACAGTCCACACTATAATCCCCTCATAATATCCCTGCAGGTCATTCATAACATACATCTTCACTTCCTGGGAAAAATAAAACATAGAAAAGGGGTGAGCTCAAATGCCCAGTAAGGATAACAATATAGCGGAAACATTCATCAATAAGAATAAACATTTAAGGCAATGTATAACTAAAACAAAAGCCTTTTTAACATGAACTTTCAACATGGTATGGCATAAATAAAATGAAATAATGCCATTTACTTATTCACATGGATATTCTACTAATCGAATAATCACATGTAAAAATCAATAACCACTTTCATAATGTTGGAATGCATAATGACAGACTATCATAACCACATAGCCAAGGCCTCGTGCCAAGACTACAAATAAGATTTTGTCAAGGCCTTGTGCCAAGACACTAGTTTGTCTCATGAGACCTACCGATTCATCGAGGATCTATAACGGGCTCCACCCGTCACTTATTAAGTCCAATGCATTCCCATATGAAAAGGTTTAAACATAACATAAACATTCGTATTAAAACTAGCATACGAAATGTCAATAATTTCACCATAAACTATGAATGGTATAAAAATAGAACATCCATATTCAAACATATTTCAAAACCTTCAATACAATATAGAAGTTTTGTATCATAATAAATCAACATCAAATAATCTTAAAATCCATCAAAGGATGTTGACGTAGATGAAATCAAAATTCTTTTTAAAGAAATATCTCCTTTTATTTTGAAATCATTTAAGATCCATATAAAATAAAACATTTTCTTTGAAAATATTCTTATAAGCTTGTAAGGAAAGCTTTGAAGATTTTATAACGGCGTAAAATAACCGCACCCGCCGTATAAGTTAAAAAAACATTCTTACCTCAATTTTGTCGAAAAGGTTAAAAAGGACCTTGTTTTGAAAACGACGGAAAGATTCCTTTATAAACCTCTTATAAAAAGTCAAACAAGGGTATAAATGACTTTAACCCATATTATTCTAAATAGTAAAAATGTTTTGAAATACATTTTTAAGAAACATGGATGTGGATGATAAAGATATCCCAGTAGATTATTACGTATAAACAACCTCGGATAATGAAGAGATTGTGAAATAACCCTTACCTTGTACTTTTCCTTGGTTGGGGTAGGTTAACCTCCTGTATAATGGTGAAATAATTGTTACTAAATTATACAAGAATCATATATATTAATATGATATCATATATGATCTTTTAATATTGATTTGATAATAATATCTTAGTATTATCGTTGTTTCGGGTGTTAACTTACTCGTTTGCTTTTGTATGTTTTGTTACATAAGTCATGTTTGTTGTATCTTATTCATATCCAGAATGATATCAAGTCCTTGAACATCATTTTTAAATCATTAAATGATAATTATACTTGAATGGATACGATGGAGAATGAATCTCATCGCGTTCGTGGAGACGGTAGTCCGTACGTACGCACGAACGCTACTTCCATTTAATTTTTATTTTAAAAGAATTGAATCCAAATGATACATAGGTATATTACTATTCCGGTATAATATAATATTTTATATATGTTACTTAAGTTCATTAACACCATCCTTTATACGTTCCATGTGTGGTATGAACGAGTCATATCATTTTAAGGGGGCGGTAGTCCGCACTTCCTCAAATGAAATTATCGTATGTATATACAACATGAAACGAATAATGGTATGAAATAAAATGGAATTACAGAAGCTTATATATAAAATATATATCATTAATATCATATTTAATTACAGTTCCATCATAATGGCCACCATGAGAGGCGGTAAGATGTATTTGAACAATCATCGTTTCGTGAGGCGTTAGTTTGCCATCCACAGAAACATTATGTTCATCATCCATTAGATGGATTTGTGTGTATGTGTAGTTTTAATCCTTATTGTAACAACATCCTAGTATATTGAGGATACTGGTGTTGTTAGAAAAGAAAGGAAATAAAAAGAGTTTGGGGGTTGGAGAAGCAAAATAAATGGAAATAATTTAAGAGAAATCGTTACCTTTAATTTAGGTAACTCACTTTGGTTGGAACCAAAGGACTTCTTGAAATGCTTTCTGCCTAAGGGTAAGCTTCACGGAGGAGGAGAGGGATGTGGGAAGCTTATTTGGGCAGATTTTGGACGAGCCAAGTGGCTTGAGATGTGTGAGGAATGAGTAGAAGTGGTCTCCTTTTATAAGGGAGAAGAGGGGCTCTTTAGGAAAGAGTGAACGTATTACTTTATAATATAATTATATTCGGTTTATAATGGTCCAAAAATAATTGAGGTCGAATATAAGATGAATCATATTCTAAATAACATCATCCAATAAAAATTGGACAGGTTTTAGATAATATTTTAATCATTATAATCTTATTTATTTAAATTATTTATTAATGAGGTAAACATTGCATCATTATTGTGTCATTAATAATTTAAATTATTTGATGTCTGAAAATTATAAATAAAATATCATTATGTAGGAAATCTTTTTATATTTCTAATGAATATTTATAATCTAAAATCCAACATATATAACCCTATGTAACAATTGTTTTTCTAAAAGATATATGCTTGTGTCATTTTTGTATTCATTTTAACTTAATTAAAATAAAGTGTCATTATCACTTACAAGTGGATCCATGGGGTCCCAAAATAGACCCAAAGATTCCCATGGTCTACCATGTATCAACCAATAGGGTCAAGACACGTTTTAGGGTAATTTAGTATTATTATAATATTATTTTTAACCCTTATTTACCGGATTTACCCTTAACCATGGTAAATAAAATATTTACCGCAGTAATTATTCAAAATGTCTAAAAATAAAAGTTACCTATTTACACAATTTGAACATCCTGATTCCAAATATGGAATCCATTTTCCTAAATTCAAAACACAGAAGTGGCAGAAATTAATTTAAAATTAATTCCCGTTGTCAAAACAAAAAGCGTGTTTTTAAGAGATAATAACTATCAAAAGATTGACACTCGTTTATGTTCGGTTTAATTGTAAAATTATGTCCAATGACCGAAATTATATTAAATGGTAAAAATATATTCTAAATATACTTTAAAACCACTCAAATTCATAATTTATCACTATTAATTATTTTGATTAAAAAAGTTGTTTTTAATTAAAATTTAGTAATTTTCACTATTCATCAAAATATGAAAGTTATCTGAAATGTACCAAAATTTCACCTTAGGCTAAATTCGATATTACGAATACAAAAATGAAGTCCATTTTCAAATATAAAATATATATAATTTCAAAAAGTAGGTGTTACTATTCATAATGGCTAGTTTGATTAGTTATGGTGTGTTAGAACTCGGTGTTGCGTGTAGTGAAAGTTATTGAATTATTTTTAAGAAATAACACACTATGAAATCCTGGGGTGTTACATTCTCCCCTCCTTCAATAAATTGCATCCTCGCAATTTGAAATTGTTCTTCGAAAATAAAAGGTTGAAAATAGAAAATATCTTTGTGGGAAAACCCACATCGGAAATTAGGTTACTAAAATTTAGTCTTATTATGAGGAAAAGAGAAATGAAAGAGTCACCACCAAATTATGGTCTCGATTAAGAGAACATTGGTGGAAATTAGAGACATATAATTGGAGGAAAAACGTAAATAATTATAGGTAGTGATTGAGGTCATCAATCACAAACAAGTATAAAATTTAGGTCCTTAAAATCATCAATCTATGATGATTTGAAGTACCATCGGTTCAACAAAATATAGGGTATTGGAATAAAACATTTTTGACGTTTCAAAATATCTTAGTTGAAATCCCACATCGAAAAATGAATTAACGATGCCTCTATAAAGAGTCGAAAGTATGAAGATTACCGAAAATAACACATACAAGGGTTCCATGTAGGAAAATATGGATATGGAAGAAAAAATCTAACCATCAATTATCTGATGGAGAGTGGTAGAGAACATGGCTATGAAAAGGCCAACAATCCCAAAGCCATAAATTAGTGATGATTTAAGGTACCATCTAGGAAAACATTTTTGTTCTAAGTTGCTTTTCTTAATATTGAGGAATTTATTTATGAGATTGGCTAAGATCATAAGGAGATATACTTACTTTATAATTAGAGTTTTGTCCATTAATAAATTTCTACCACAAACTCATCTTTCACTCGTAAAAAAATTCTATTTATACTATTCGTACAGGGTTCCAAAATAAACGAATTTATAATTCATCTACAAGATCTTTTAATAAAAACTACATTATTTAATCCAGGACATCTCGTGGGCCATTGGTAGGTGATACACCCTTGCCGCCCTTCGGTTGCGGGTTTAAGTCTCGCGGCCTTTCCGGTCACGACAGGTTGCCGCCCGACCTCCGGGTTGTCCTTTTATGGGAATCCAAAATTAATCTCAAACTTAGAATTTATCCAAAATACTTCTGTCCAAACTCACAGTCCAACATTTATAAGGAAGGTAAACATAATTTAGATCCTTTTACCCTGTAATAGAGTATTAATACCTTCATCATGTATTCTTTTAAAACACTGAAACATCCTGATTTACCATAATCCTTATTGATTACATTCATGCACCCTTATTCCATATAGAATGCTGGATATACTTCATCAATCCAAAAATGTTTTAAACCCCAACAATGATGGAATATACAAATCATTAATCAGCTTCAAGGTAGTCAAGAATATCCAATATAATTTATCCAAATCAATCATGTATTATCCTAAAATAACTACCTCGGTATCAGAACCATATTATGGTTTATCTTTCTCTCAACCATATATTTTCCAAAAATTTAACCTTCTATTGAGTCACTTTTCTTTGTTCCACACAATCTCAAGTCCTTAATGAAATAGTATTGAAGTACAATCCTTATATACTCCATAAATATTATAACAAGTACATTGTTGATACAACACTCAATTGACATAATCAACATAAGAACTCTAATCATTCCTCTTCATCTGTGGTAGTATCATAACTTGATTATTATCCAATAGCATCATTTGCGGCATAGTCTGATGACTGGGACATAGGTTCGCGTAGTGTCCAAACTCTTTGCAAATGAAGCATTGTACATTTGAAACCATTTTCTTACCCTTACAGTCACGTACTTTGTGCCCTTTTCCTCCACACTTATAACAAACTCCCATTCCTTTCAGGAAAGTTCCAGGGTGTTTCTTCCCACAGTTACAACATATGGGAAAATTCTTCTTTTCCCTATTCCATTTATCTATTTTTCTCTCTTCCATCCTTTTCTTCTCTTGCTTCCCTTCAACGCTATAGGACTTAGTAAACTCTTTACTTATCTTATCAACACATGATATTATTTCTTCATATGATGATAATACATGGGAGACTATTTCTCTTATCAATTCTAGCTTAAGACCATGAAAGATATGATCCTTCCTTCTCTTTGGATCATGTGCATTTCAGGAGTTCTCATTCCTTCTACTGGGCGCCATTTCTAAACAATGGCATAAACTAGATCAGTTTATGAATCAAAATACATAATCCCATACTTATAATACACTTAAAATAAATTGAACTATTTATGGATATAATCCATAATCATAAAAATGTTTTCTTTGAGAAATTATATACTCATAAACCCTTCATAATGATTTGTAAAGAAAATGAGAGTTATCCTAAGAATATCCCCCGGGAGTGTCGTAACCAAGAGTGCAGCAAGGCCCGTTGTCGTGCACCAGTTCCCGTTCGAGTCTAGATCAAAGAGGTGTTTTCGGGTTTTACCCCTAGGTACATCTGTGCCAGAGCCGCCTCTACCTGCTCGTATCCAGACAGGGATGTATTTCTTGGAAAACTCACAAAATCTCTACAATACCAAAATTCTAGGAAGTTCTTCTATACTAATCCTCAAAGTTCGTCTTAGGTCTACGTGCTCTAATCAGAGTTTATCTAAATCTAGCTTCCAAGGTTTGTACTAAACTTCCTCTGATACCAACTGTAACGCCCCGACCCCAGTTACCCAGAGTCGGTGCATTATTACATAACATTGGCATGATCACAAGAAAGATCAAATCTCGAAAGACCGATTGGTTTAGTAGCCTTGGAAACACTAGATATATTCATAAGTTTTACATTACATCATAAAATGAAAAACTACTACAACAACATAATGTTTCCACAGTCCACACTATAATCCCCTCATAATATCCCTGCAGGTCATTCATAACTTACATCTTCACTTCCTGGGAAAAATAAAACATAGAAAAGGGGTGAGCTCAAATGCCCAGTAAGGATAACAATATAGCGGAAACTTTCATCAATAAGAATAAACATTTAAGGCAATGTATAACTAAAACAAAAGCCTTTTAAACATGAACCTTCAACATGGTATGGCATAAATAAAATGAAATAATGCCATTTACTTATTCACATGGATATTCTACTAATCGAATAATCACATGTAAAAAATCAATAACCACTTTCATAATGTTGGAATGCATAATGCCAGACTATCATAACCACATAGCCAAGGCCTCGTGCCAAGACTACAAATAAGATTTTGTCAAGGCCTTGTGCCAAGACACTAGTTTGTCTCATGATACCTACCGATTCATCGAGGAGCTATAGCGGGCTCCACCCGTCACTTATTAAGTCCAATGCATTCCCATATGAAAAGGTTTAAACATAACATAAACATTCATATTAAAACTAGCATACGAAATGTCAATAATTTCACCATAAACTATGAATGGTATAAAAATATAACATCCATAGTCAAACATATCACAAAACCTTCAATACAATATAGAAGTTTTGTATCATAATAAATCAACTTCAAATAATCTTAAAATCCATCAAAGGATGTTGACGTAGATGAAATCAAAATTCTTTTTAAAGAAATATCTCCTTTTATTTTGAAATCATTTAAGATCCATATAAAATAAAACATTTTCTTTGAAAATATTCTTATAAGCTTGTAAGGAAAGCTTTGAAGATTTTATAACGGCGTAAAATAACCGCACCCGCCGTATAAGTTAAAAAAACATTCTTACCTCAATTTTGTCGAAAAGGTTAAAAAGGACCTTGTTTTGAAAACGACGGAAAGATTCCTTTATAAACCTCTTATAAAAAGTCAAACAAGGGTATAAATGACTTTAACCCATATTATTGTAAATAGTAAAAATGTTTTGAAATACATTTTTAAGAAACATGGATGTGGATGATAAAGATATCCCAGTAGATTATTACGTATAAACAACCTCGGATAATGAAGAGATTGTGAAATAACCCTTACCTTGTACTTTTCCTTGGTTGGGGTAGGTTAACCTCCTGTATAATGGTGAAATAATTGTTACTAAATTATACAAGAATCATATATATTAATATGATATCATATATGATCTTTTAATATTGATTTGATAATAATATCTTAGTATTATCGTTGTTTCGGGTGTTAACTTACTCGTTTGTTTTTGTATGTTTTGTTACATAAGTCATGTTTGTTGTATCTTATTCATATCCAGAATGATATCAAGTCCTTGAACATCATTTTTAAATCATTAAATGATAATTATACTTACATGGATACGATGGAGAATGAATCTTATCGCGTTCGTGGAGACGGTAGTCCGTACGTACGCACGAACGCTACTTCCATTTAATTTTTATTTTAAAAGAATCGAATCCAAATGATACATAGGTATATTACTATTCCAGTATAATATAATATTTTATATATGTTACTTAAGTTCATTAACACCATCCTTTATACGTTCCATGTGTGGTATGAACGAGTCATATCATTTTAAGGGGGCGGTAGTCCGCACTTCCTCAAATGAAATTATCGTATGTATATACAACATGAAACGAATAATGGTATGAAATAAAATGGAATTACAGAAGCTTATATATAAAATATATATCATTAATATCATATTTAATTACAGCTCCATCATAATGGCCACCATGAGAGGCGGTAAGATGTATTTGAACAATCATCGTTTCGTGAGGCGTTAGTTTGCCATCCACAGAAACATTATGTTCATCATCCATTAGATGGAGTTGTGTGTATGTGTATTTTGAATCCTTCTTGTAACAACATCCTAGTATATTGAGGATACTGGTGTTGTTACAAAAGAAAGGAAATAAAATGAGTTTGGGGGTTGGAGAATCAAAATAAATGAAAATAATTTAAGAGAAATCGTTACCTTTAATTTAGGTAACTCACTTTGGTTGGAACCAAAGGACTTCTTGAAATGCTTTCTGCCTAAGGGTAAGCTTCAAGGAGGAGGAGAGGGATGTGGGGAGCTTAGTTGGGCAGAGTTTGGACGAGCCAAGTGGCTTGAGAGGTGTGAGGAATGAGTAGAAGTGGTCTCCTTTTATAAGGGAGAAGAGGGGCTCTTTAGGAAAGAGTGAAAGTATTACTTTATAATATAATTATATTCGGTTTATAATGGTCCAAAAATAATTGAGGTCGAAGATAAGATGACTCATATTCTAAATAACATCAACCAATAAGAATTGGACAGGTTTTAGATAATATTTTAATCATTATAATCATATTTATTTAAATGATTTATTAATGAGGTAAACATTGCATCATTATTGTGTCATTAATAATTTAAATTATTTGATGTCTGAAAATTATAAATAAAATATCATTATGTAGTAAATCTTTTTATCTTTCTAATGAATATTTATAATCTAAAATCCAACATATATAACCCTATGTAACAATTGTTTTTCTAAAAGATATATGCTTGTGTCATTTTTGTATTCATTTTAACTTAATTAAAATAAAGTGTCATTATCACTTACAGGTGGATCCATGGGGTCCCAACATAGACCCAAAGATTCCCATGGTCTACCATGTATCAACCAATAGGGTTAAGACACGTTTTAGGGTAATTTAGTATTATTATAATATTATTTTTTAACCCTTATTTACCGGATTTACCCTTAACCATGGTAAATAAAATATTTACCGCAGTAATTATTCAAAATGTCTAAAAATAAAAGTTACCTATTTACACAATTTGAACATCCTGATTCCAAATATGGAATCCATTTTCCTAAATTCAAAACACAGAAGTGGCAGAAATTAATTTAAAATTAATTCCCGTTGTCAAAACAAAAAGCGTGTTTTTAAGAGATAATAACTATCAAAAGATTGACACTCGTTTATGTTCGGTTTAATTGTAAAATTATTTCCAATGACCAACATTATATTAAATGGTAAAAATATATTCTAAATATACTTTAAAACCACTCAAATTCATAATTTATCACTATTAATTATTTTTATTAAAAAAGTTGTTTTTAATTAAAATTTAGTAATTTTCACTATTCATCAAAATATGAAAGTTATCCGAAATGTACCAAAATTTCACCTTAGGCTAAATTCGATATTACGAATCCAAAAATGAAGTCCATTTTCAAATATAAAATATATATAATTTCAAAAAGTAGGTGTTACTATTCATAATGGCTAGTTTGATTAGTTATGGTGTGTTAGAACTCGGTGTTGCGTGTAGTGCAAGTTATTGAATTATTTTTAAGAAATAACACACTATGAAATCCTGGGGTGTTACATTCTCCCCTCCTTCAATAAATTGCGTCCTCGCAATTTGAAATTGTTCTTCGAAAATAAAAGGTTGAAAATAGAAAATATCTTTGTGGGAAAACCCACATCGGAAATTAGGTTACTAAAATTTAGTCTTATTATGAGGAAAAGAGAAATGAAAGAGTCACCACCAAATTATGGTCTCGATTAAGAGAACATTAGTGGAAATTAGAGACATATAATTGGAGGAAAAACGTAAATAATTATAGGTAGTGATTGAGGTCATCAATCACAAACAAGTATAAAATTGAGGTCCTTAAAATCATCAATCTATGATGATTTGAAGTACCATCGGTTCAACAAAATATAGGGTATTGGAATAACACATTTTTGACGTTTCAAAATATCTTAGTTGAAATCCCACATCGAAAAATGAATTAACGAGGCCTCTATAAAGAGTCGAAAGTATGAAGATTACCGAAAATAACACATACAAGGGTTCCATGTAGGAAAATATGGATATGGAAGAAAAAATCTAACCATCAATTATCTGATTGACAGTGGTAGAGAACATGGCTATGAAAAGGCCAACAATCCCAAAGCCATAAATTAGTGATGATTTAAGGTACCATCTAGGAAAACATTTTTGTTCTAAGTTTCTTTTCTTAATATTGAGGAATTTTTTTATGAGATTGGCTAAGATCATAAGGAGATATACTTACTTTATAATTAGAGTTTTGTCCATTAATAAATTTCTACCACAAACTCATCTTTCACTCGTAAAAAAATTCTATTTATACTATTCGTACATGGTTCCAAAATAAACGAATTTATAATTCATCTACAAGATCTTTTAATAAAAACTACATTATTTAATCCAGGACATCTCGTGGGCCATTGGTAGGTGATACACCCTTGTCGCCCTTCGGTTGCGGGTTTAAGTCTCGCGGCCTTTCCGGTCACGACGGGTTGCCGCCCGACCTCCGGGTTGTCCCTTTATGGCAATCCAAAATTAATCTCAAACTTAGAATTTATCCAAAATACTTCTGTCCAAACTCACAGTCCAACATTTATAAGGAAGGTAAACATAATTTAGATCCTTTTTACCCTGTAATAGAGTATTAATACCTTCATCATGTATTCTTTTAAAACACTGAAATATCCTGATTTACCATAATCCTTATTGATTACATTCATGCACCCTTATTCCATATAGAATGCTGGATATACTTCATCAATCCAAAAATGTTTTAAACCCCAACAATGCTGGAATATACAAATCATTAATCAGCTTCAGGATAGTCAAGAATATCCAATATAATTTATCCAAATCAATCATTTATTATCCTAAAATAACTACCTCGGTATCAGAACCATATTATGGTTTATCTTTCTCTCAACCATATATTTTCGAAAAATTTAACCTTCTATTGAGTCACTTTTCTTTGTTCCACACAATCTCAAGTCCTTAATGAAATAGTATTGCAGTACAATCCTTATATACTCCATAATTATTATAACAAGTACATTGTTGATACAACACTCAATTGACATAATCAACATAAGAACTCTAATCATTCCTCTTCATCTGTGGTAGTATCATAACTTGATTATTATCCAATAGAATCATTTGCGGCATAGTCTGATGACTGGGACATAGGTTCGCGTAGTGTCTAAACTCCTTGCAAATGAAGCATTGTACATTTGAAACCATTTTCTTACCCTTACAGTCACGTACTTTGAGCCCTTTTCCTCCACACTTATAACAAACTCCCATTCCTTTCAGGCAAGTTCCAGGGTGTTTCTTCCCACAGTTACCACATATGGGAAAATTCTTCTTTTCCCTATTCCATTTATCTATTTTTCTCTCTTCCATCCTTTTCTTCTCTTGCTTCCCTTCAACGCTATAGGACTCAGTAAACTCTTTACTTATCTTATCAACACATGATATTATTTCTTCATATGATGATAATACATGGGAGACTATTTCTCTTATCAATTCTAGCTTAAGACCATGAAAGATATGATCCTTCCTTCTCTTTGGATCATGTGCATTTCTGGAGTTCTCATTCCTTCTACTGGGCGCCATTTCTAAACAATGGCATAAACTAGATCAGTTTATGAATCAAAATACATAATCCCATACTTATAATACACTTAAAATAAATTGAACTATTTATGGATATAATCCATAATCATAAAAATGTTTTCTTTGAGAAAGTATATACTCATAAAACCTTCATAATGATTTGTAAATAAAATGAAATTGATCCTAAGAATATCCCCCGGGAGTGTCGTAACCAAGAGTGCAGCAAGGCCCGTTGTCGTGCACCAGTTCCCGTTCGAGTCTAGCTCAAAGCGGTGTTTTCGAGTTTTACCCCTAGGCACATCTGTGCCAGAGCAGCCTCTACCTGCTCGTATCCAGACAGGGATGTATTTCTTGGAAAACTCACAAAATCTCTACAATACCAAAATTCTAGTAAGTTCTTCTATACTAATCCTCAAAGTTCGTCTTAGGTCTACGTGCTCTAATCAGATTTTATCTAAATCTAGCTTCCAAGGTTTGTACTAAACTTCCTCTGATACCAACTGTAACGCCCCGACCCCAGTTACCCAGAGTCGGTGCATTATTACATAAATTGGCATGATCACAAGAAAGATCAAATCTCGAAAGACCGATTGGTTTAGTAGCCTTGGAAACACTAGATATATTCATAAGTTTTACATTACATCATAAAATGAAAAACTACTACAACAACATAATGTTTCCACAGTCCACACTATAATCCCCTCATAATATCCCTGCAGGTCATTCATAACTTACATCTTCACTTCCTGGGAAAAATAAAACATAGAAAAGGGGTGAGCTCAAATGCCCAGTAAGGATAACAATATAGCAGAAACTTTCATCAATAAGAATAAACATTTAAGGCAATGTATAACTAAAACAAAAGCCTTTTAAACATGAACTTTCAACATGGTATGGCATAAATAAAATGAAATAATGCCATTTTCTTATTCACATGGATATTCTATTAATCGAATAATCACATGTAAAAATCAATAACCACTTTCATAATGTTGGAATGCATAATGCCAGACTATCATAACCACATAGCCAAGGCCTCGTGCCAAGACTACAAATAAGATTTTGTCAAGGCCTTGTGCCAAGACACTAGTTTGTCTCATGAGACCTACCGATGCATCGAGGAGCTATAGCGGGCTCCACCCGTCACTTATTAAGTCCAATGCATTCCCATATGAAAAGGTTTAAACATAACATAAACATTCGTATTAAAACTAGCATACGAAATGTCAATAATTTCACCATAAACTTTAAATGGTATAAAAATAGAACATCCATAGTCAAACATATCACAAAACCTTCAATATAATATAGAAGTTTTGTATCATAATAAATCAACTTCAAATAATCTTAAAATCCATCAAAGGATGTTGACGTAGATGAAATCAAAATTCTTTTTAAAGAAATATCTCCATTTATTTTGAAATCATTTAAGATCCATATAAAATAAAACATTTTCTTTGAAAATATTCTTATAAGCTTGTAAGGAAAGCTTTGAAGATTTTATAACGGCGTAAAATAACCGCACCCGCCGTATAAGTTAAAAAAACATTCTTACCTCAATTTTGTCGAAAAGGTTAAAAAGGACCTTGTTTTGAAAATGACGGAAAGATTCCTTTATAAACCTCTTATAAAAAGTCAAACAAGGGTATAAATGTCTTTAACCCATATTCTTGTAAATAGTAAAAATGTTTTGAAATACATTTTTAAGAAACATGGATGTTGATGATAAAGATATCCCAGTAGATTATTACGTATAAACAACCTTGGATAATGAAGAGATTGTGAAATAACCCTTACCTTGTACTTTTCCTTGGTTGGGGTAGGTTAACCTCCTGTATAATGGTGAAATAATTGTTACAAAATTATACAAGAATCATATATATTAATATGATATCATATATGATCTTTTAATATTGATTTGATAATAATATCTTAGTATTATCGTTTTTTCGGGTGTTAACTTACTCGTTTGCTTTTGTATGTTTTGTTACATAAGTCATGTTTGTTGTATCTTATTCATATCCAGAATGATATCAAGTCCTTAAAAATCATTTTTAAATCATTAAATGATAATTATACTTGAATGGATACGATGGAGAATGAATCTCATCGCGTTCGTGGAGACGGTAGTCCGTACGTACGCACGAACGCTACTTCCATTTAATTTTTATTTTAAAAGAATCGAATCCAAATGATACATAGGTATATTACTATTCCAGTATAATATAATATTTTATATATGTTACTTAAGTTCATTAACACCATCCTTTATACGTTCCATGTGTGGTATGAACGAGTCATATCATTTTAAGGGGGCGGTAGTCCGCACTTCCTCAAATGAAATTATCGTATGTATATACAACATGAAACGAATAATGGTATGAAATAAAATTGAATTACATAAACTTATATATAAAATATATATCATTAATATAATATTTAATTACAGTTCCATCATAATGGCCACCATGAGAGGCGGTAAGATGTATTTGAACAATCATCGTTTCGTGAGGCGTTAGTTTGCCATCCACAGAAACATTATGTTCATCATCCATTAGATGGAGTTGTGTGTATGTGTAGTTTGAATCCTTCTTGTAACAACATCCTAGTATATTTAGAATACTGGTGTTGTTACAAAATAAAGGAAATAAAAATAGTTTGGGGGTTGGAGAAGCAAAATAAATGAAAATAATTTAAGAGAAATCGTTACCTTTAATTTAGGTAACTCACTTTGGTTGGAACCAAAGGAATTCTTGAAATGCTTTCTGCCTAAGCGTAAGCTTCAAGGAGGAGGAGAGGGATGTGGGGAGCTTAGTTGGGCAGAGTTTGGATGAGCCAAGTGGCTTGATAGGTGTGAGGAATGAGTAGAAGTGGTCTCCTTTTATAAGGGAGAAGAGGGGCTCTTTAGGAAAGAGTGAAAGTATTACTTTATAATATAATTATATTTGGTTTATAATGGTCCAAAAATAATTGAGGTCGAAGATAAGATGACTCATATTCTAAATAACATCAACCAATAAGAATTGGACAGGTTTTAGATAATATTTTAATCATTATAATCTTATTTATTTAAATGATTTATTAATGAGGTAAACATTGCATCATTATTGTGTCATTAATAATTTAAATTATTTGATGTCTGAAAATTATAAATAAAATATCATTATGTAGGAAATATTTTTATCTTTCTAATGAATATTTATAATCTAAAATACAACATATATAACCCTATGTAACAATTGTTTTTCTAAAAGATATATGCTTGTGTCATTTTTGTATTCATTTTAACTTAATTAAAATAAAGTGTCATTATCACTTACAAGTGGATCCATGGGGTCCCAAAATAGACCCAAAGATTCCCATGGTCTACCATGTATCAACCAATAGGGTTAAGACACGTTTTAGGGTAATTTAGTATTATTATAATATTATTTCTTAACCCTTATTTACCGGATTTACCCTTAACCATGGTAAATAAAATATTTACCGCAGTAATTATTCAAAATGTCTAAAAATAAAATTACCTATTTACACAATTTGAACATCCTGATTCCAAATATGGAATCCATTTTCCTAAATTCAAAACACCGAAGTAGCAGAAATTAATTTAAAATTAATTCCCGTTGTCAAAACAAAAAGCGTGTTTTTAAGAGATAATAACTATCAAAAGATTGACACTCGTTTATGTTCGGTTTAATTGTAAAATTATGTCCAATGACCAACATTATATTAAATGGTAAAAATATATTCTAAATATACTTTAAAACCACTCAAATTCATAATTTATCACTATTAATTATTTTGATTAAAAAAGTTGTTTTTAATTAAAATTTAGTAATTTTCACTATTCATCAAAATATGAAAGTTATCTGAAATGTACCAAAATTTCACCTTAGGCTAAATTCGATATTCCGAATCCAAAAATGAAGTCCATTTTCAAATATAAAATATATATAATTTAAAAAATTAGGTGTTACTATTCATAATGGCTAGTTTGATTAGTTATGGTGTGTTAGAACTCGGTGTTGCGTGTAGTGCAAGTTATTGAATTATTTTTATGAAATAACACACTATGAAATCCTGGGGTGTTACATTGGCTGCAAATAACCCTATATTATAATTACAAAGGAGAGATGATCAATGAGGAATTCCTTTGGTTGAGAAATACAAATTGGGTAAGATAAGCATGATTTGGTGATAAAATTTGTTAGGGTAATTATTCTTAGTTATTAATTTTTAATGATCTAATAGGATGTAATGCCCTGACCATGTTACCCAGAGTCAGTGCATTATTTTAATACATTGGAAAGATTACAAGGAATCTAGTCCAAAAAGACCAATCAGTTTAGCAGTCTTGTATAATAGATTACATACATGAACATTAAATTACACATTAGAAAATAAAACACAACATAAATGATCCTTTGATAACAAAATTAATCTATTATCTTAATGCTACTTATCAATCATAATACACTTCTTAGAATCCTGAGAAAATTAAAACATAGAAAGGGGTGAGCTCATGTGGTTAGTAAGGATAACAATATAGCAGAAACTTTCACAAATAAGTTTAAACATTTAAGGCAATGTATAAGACAAAAAAAGCCTTTTACACTTAATCATCGGAATTATATGGAAATAATACAATAAAATAATCCAATTTACTTACTTACATGGTCATTATAGTAGTCGAATAATCACATGCAATATCAATATCCACTTTTATAATGATGGAATGCATATTTACAGACAGTTATAGCAACATAGTCAAGGACTTGTGCCAAGACAACAAATAAGATTTTGTCAAGGCATTTTTCCAAAAAACTAATTTGTCTCATGAGTCCTACCGATACATCGAGGAGCTATAGAAGGCTCCACGCGTCACTTACAAAGTCCAACACATTCCTCATATGAAAAGGATTAAGCATAACATAAACATTCAAATTAAAACTAGAATGGGAAATGTCCATAATTTACCTATAAACCATGAATGGTATAAAAATAACACATCCATAGTCAAACATATCACAAAACTGTCAATACGATATAGATTATTTTTATTATAACAAATCAACTTCAAACATGTTTAAAATTCATTAATGGATTTGACATAGATGAAAATGATTTGTAAAACTCTTTCGGGAAATATCCATTTTTTAGGAAAAAAATTATAAGTCAAAATTTTTTTAAAGGAAGACATTGAAACACATTTTTTGAATCAATGTGTACCATACCATTTTGAATCTTTTGAATGTAATTAACATTTTAAAACATTCATATCCATATAAATAAATCCTTAAAACCATTTTGAAAACATGGACATTAATGATAATGTTTTAGAAGAATAAATATTTTAAAATTTTAAAATGATGTTGTAATAAAAATTCCCTTTAATGTAACCCCTTTTAAAACTATTTTATGAAACCTGGAAAAGGATAAAAAATATGACCTGGTAGATACTTACATAAAAAAATCTGAGATAATAAAGATATTTTTAAATTAATCCTTACCTTGCACATTCCTTTGGTTGATGGTACGTTTAACCTACTATATAATGACCATAGTACATCATTAAATTATACCATAACCATATTCATATATATTATATCATAAAATATTCATTAATGACATTATACTATCTATTTAATAATGATTTCCATGTTAAATTATCATTTTGGGTAATAATCACTTTCGTTATGTATTTTAACTTATTATTTTTATCATATAATTTAGATCATGATTTAAATTATTCCTGAATATAAACCTTGATTTATATATCATATATATTTATAATATAAATATTTATAATAGATGTATATATGAAATCGAAGGCATTGTTTATGGAGACGGTTGGCCGTATGTACGCAAAAACGTTGTTTCCGTCTTCAAGTCGTATTGAATGGATGTACGCGAATAAGATATATTAATGTACATAAATACATCAATATATATATATATATATATGTCAAGTAGAATCTTTATGTCATATATTAAATAATTATTAATAATATATATTTTTATAATCATCTTTGAATGGTGAAAATGGAAATGAATCGCCTCGCGTCATGGAGATGGTAATCCGTACGTATGCACGAGCGATAATATCATTATTTTGATTTAACATATTATATAAATCTATGTTATATCATATATAAAGAATCATTATCATGTTATATTTATTATTTACATCAATTATACATCATTATTATACCCATATATATAATAATATATTTAATAACAATTTAACCACGACGTGGATATAGTATGCCGTACGTACGCACCTATGGTGACATGTCATTCAATGGATTGATAGAATGATAAATATGTGTGTACCATATTTATAATAACATCACAATATATAGAAGATACATGATTTATTATTTTAGAATAGAAACAACAAAGAAAGAGGAAGTGGAAGAAGAATGGGACTTGAAAGTGGTGATAAAATATTTACCACTTCTTCATGTTCATCCTTTTGATTAGATCAAAAGAGATAATTAGGTTTGCTTTCTGACTAAAGGAAGGCCTCTAGGATGAAGGGATAAAAGTCAAGAGGGAATTTTTCTAGGGTTTTTCTAAGCCAAATGGCTTTGAATGTGTGAATTAGAGAGAAGGGGGAGTGCTGTTTTATAAGAGGGGTGAGGGTCACTTTAGGAAAAGCATGAAATATTATTTTATGATAAAATAATTTTCGGTTTATAATGGATCCAAAATGATTAATATATAGGATAAAGTGGAGATGGGTTGAAATTGTATCTAAAAATAGGGTTTAGACTTGTTTAGGTCACTATATTAAAATTAACCTTTAGATTTAACTCTTAGTTAAATAGTATGAAATTTACCATGTCTCATTGTGTTTTTATATTATATGTTTAATAAACATACTATAAAATTTCAATATAACAAAAAATTGTTCCTTAATGTCATAAATTTTATTATATAAGTGTTTTGGAGGAACCATATATTTTTAGGACAATTATATCAATTTATAATATAATTTTTGTTTAAAAAACTATTTTATGGAAATTTTGACACTATTTGGTATTTATTTTTTGTTAAAATCATAACAGCAAGATTAAATTGAAATAAAATTGATTTAATAAACCCTAACAGGTCATATTAACTTATAAAATAAGGTTAATTCCTTAGAAGTCTCAAATTTCATTTATTTGTGAATTTATAATAATAATTATTTTAATCTTTTATTAATAAGGTAATTATTGCGTCATCATTTTGTCGTCAATAAATTTAATTATTTAATGTATAAATATTATAAATAAAACACCATTATGTAGAAAAACTTTTATATTTAAGATGAATATTTATAATAGAATTTACCTTATATATAACCCTATATTAAAAAATTTTTAGTTCTGAAAACTTAAATTTAACACTTCTAACTTGTCTATAAATTAAATAATAATAAATGTCATAATCTAATCCAAGTTTACCTAAAAGATCATATTTTATTCCTAATGTTGTTTTTGGTCTAATTACACTTATCCAATATAATTTGGACTTTTTTAGGGTAATAATAATATCATTTGTACCTTTAATTACACTTTTTACTTTAAACCGTGGTAAATAAACTTCAAAAATTAATATTCACAAAAAATATTTTTTTTTGTATTAAACCATATTTTACATACTGATATAAACCATGTCCCTCAGAGTTTTTAAATTCAATTCACAGAAGCAGAAAAATTCAGTTTAATACAAATTTGGAAATGCTCCAAGGAGGTGGTTAAAAGACGGTAAAAAGTTCAATAAAATTTCTGTATATCTAAACATATTATAAAATGACTCCAATTAATTACATTGAACATATATATATATATATTATGTTTCTAATTAGACCAAAATTAAATTTAAATAAAAAAATATTTATTTAAATTAAATGTCAGTTTTAAACAATAACATAGTGTTTTTCAAAATTCATCAAAAATTGAATGTTTTTAGAAAAATATCAAAAAATCACCCTAATATAATTTTTATTTTACAAATTTACAAATAAAGCCTATTTTAACAAATTCACAACATAGATGTTGCATTTATTAATTTAAAATTAATTTCTGTTGTCATAACCAAAAGGCATATTTTCTATGAAATAATAACTATCAAAAGATTGACATTTGTTTATGTCCAATTTAAAAGTGAAATTACATAAAATGAATAGAATTGGATTAAATGGTAAAAATATAATCTATTTATAACTTCCAAACCATTAAAAAATATTATTTAACAGTATAAATTATTTTTATTAAAAAAATATTTTTCTGTTAAAAAATATTATTTTTCACTATTCACCCAAATATGAATGTTATCAGAAAAACACCAAAAATATATTGAAACTAAATTATTATGTCCCTATTTTGAATATGAAGTTTATTTTTTCAAATTTAATATATAAAAGTTTCAAATATTACATTTAACAAGGGATCACTATTACACGGCGGTAAAAGTGCATTTATTTGAAAAATAAATCATTTATCTGAAAAAAATGAATTTGTTCTTAAATTATGTCTAAGAAACTCATAATATGGATTCTAAAATTACATGGATTATATAATTTTTAAAATTTAGTAAATAATATTCATAACTGCTTTTGAACGGCTAGTTTGGTAAGCCATTGTGCTCTTGAACTCGGTGTTTCATGTAGTGCATGTTATTGAATTACTTTGAAGAAATAACTTACTATGAAATATTAGGTTGTTACATTCTTATCTCCTTCAGGAAATTGTATCCTCTAAATTTGAAATTGTTCTTCGAAAAAAATGGTTGAAAATAGAATATACCTTTGTGGGAAAACCCACATTAGAAAATGGGTTAAAAAAGTTTATCTTCATAATAGGAAAATGGGAATGGAAAAATCACCACAAAATTATGATCCCGATTAGCAGAACATTAGGTGAAATTATAGACACATAATTAGAGAAAAAAATTAAATATTTATAGGGAGTGATTGAGTCCATCAGTCACAATCAATTGTCGAATTGATGGCCTCAAATCCATCCATCTATGATGTTTTAAAATATCATTGGTTCAATAATACCCAAGGTATTAGGATAACAAATTTTTAGTTTTAATATCCCTTTCCAAAAGTTTAAGAATTAATATCTTTATAAAATAAGAGAAGAAAAAAATATACTTTAAAAGTACAGTTCCATCCTTTAATTAATTTATACCACAAACTCATCTTTCAATCTAAAAGATAAACGAACCTAACAAAATATTCTATTTATCATATTCATATATGGTTACAAAAAAAATAATTTATAATTCATCTACCAAACCCTTTAAAAATATATATTATTCAATCCAGGACATCACCGTGGTATGTGGTAGGTGATACACCCTTGTCTCCCTTCGGTTATGGGTTTATGTCTCACGGCCATGCCGGACGCGACGGGTTGCCGC
Organism: Viscum album; assembly: GCA_963277665.1. Lineage (NCBI taxonomy): Eukaryota > Viridiplantae > Streptophyta > Magnoliopsida > Santalales > Viscaceae > Viscum > Viscum album. Next base: position 1,346,297,966 of record OY728153.1, on the reverse strand, counting down.
CCGACCTCCGGGTTGTCCATCATATGGAAATCCAAAAGTAATATCAAACTAAACATATCCAAAATACTTCTATCCAAAATCACAGTCCAAAATTTATAAGGAAGGTAGACACGATGAAGATCCTTTTTTCCATGTAATAACATGTGAACACTTTCATTCTGTATTCTTTTAAAACATGACAACATCCTAAATTACCATAAAACATTATTTATTAAATTCATGCTCCCTTATTCCTTATAGAATATTTGATATACTCCTTCTATCCAAAAATATTGTAAACATCAACAATGATAGAATATACAAATCATTATTCAGTTTCAAGGTAGTCAAGAATATCAATTATAATTTATCCAAATCAATCATCTCTTATTTCAAGATTAATACCTCAATATCAATACCATATTAAAGTTTTTCTTTCCGTCAACCATGTATTTTCCAATAAAATTAACTTACCATTGAGTGAATTTCATAGTTCCACACAATCTCTTGTCCGTAATGAAATAATACTACAGTACAACCCTTATATAACTTATAATTCTAATAACATGTACATCATTAATATAATACTCAAATGACACAATAATGTAATAACAACATAAGATATCTAATCATTTGTCTTCATCATCGGTATTATCATAGCTTTATTATTATGCAATAGCATCATTTGGGGTATACTCTGATGATTTGGACATTGATTCTCAATGTGTCCCAACTACAAAAAATGAAGCATTGTACATTTGAAACTTGTCTTACCCTTGAAATTATGTACTTGGTGTCTTTTTTCTTCACACTTATAACAAACTCTTATTCCCTTAAAACATTTACCAAGGTGATTCTACCATATTTATCACATATGGGAAAATCCTTCTTTTCCCTCTACCATTTATCCATATTTCTCTCTTCCATCCTTTTCTTCTCTTACTTCCCTTCAAATCCACATGACTAAGAGAATTCTTTACTTATCTCATTAACACATGATAATAGTTCTTCATATGTTGAGAATACATGGGAGAAAATTTCACTAGAAATGTTGGATTAAAATCGTGAAGATATGATAATTCTTACACTTTGGATCATACGTATTGCGTGTGTTCACATTCCTTCTACTGGGTTCCATTTATATACAATGGAAAACCCTAGGTCAGTTTATGAATTGCAATGAATAATTCCAAACTTGGAAAATTCCTAACATAAATTGAACAGTTTATGGATATACTCTGTAATCATAAAAATGTTTTCTTTGAATAATTATATACTCATAATCCCTTCATAATGGTTTGTAACGAAAATATGAATTATCCTAAGCATATCCCCTGGGAGTTTTGTATCAAATAGTGTAGAAAGGACCATTTTTGTGCTCCAGTTCCCACTCGAGTCTAGATCAAAGTGGTGTTTTCGGGTTTTACCCCTAGATACATATGTGCCAGAGTCTCCTCTATATGCTCGTATCCATACATGAATATTTTGCTTTGAAAACTCCCTGAATCTCTATAGTATTGAAATTATAGGAATTTCTCCTATACAAATCTTTAATTTCTATATTAGGGTAATGTTCTCTAATCATATTTTAACAAAATTTATTTCCATGGTTGTTTCTAAGATTCCTCTTATACCAACTATAACACCCTGACCCCAGTTACCCAGTGTCGGTGCATTATTTTAATACATTGGAATGATTACAAGGAATCAAGTCCTGAAGGAACGATCAATTTAGCAGTCTTGGAGAATAGATTACAAAAATGAATGTTACATTTCACATTAGAGAATAAAACACAACATAAATGATCCATTGAGAATAACATTAACCTCCAAGCTTAACCCTTCATATCAATCGTAATACACTTCTTGGAATCCTAATAATATTAAAACATAGAAAGGGGTGAGATCAGGTGCTCGTTAAGGATATCAATATAGATGAATCTTTCATAAATAAGCATTAACATTTAAGGAAATATATAAGACTAAAACCAAAGCCTTTTTAACTAAAACTTAAGCATAATATGGATATGATACAATAAAATAACAGAATTTTATTATTCAAATGGATATTATACTAGTCTAATAATCACATACAGTGTCAATAGCCACTTTCATAATGATGGAATGCATATTTCTAGACATTCATAACCATATAGTCAAGACCTTGTACCACGACTACAAATAAGATTTTGTCAAGGCCTTGTGCCAAGACACTAGTTTGTCTCATTAGACCTAACGATGCATTGACGAGCTATTGCGGGCTCCACCCGTCACTTACTAAGTCAAATTCATTTCTTATATAAAAATGATTAAACATAACATAAACATTCGTATTAAAACTGGCATACGAAATATCAAAACTTTACCCATAAACAATGAATGTTATAAAAATAAAACATCCATAGTCAAAAATATCACAAAAACATCAATACAATATGGAAGATTTCTATCATAACAAATCAACTTGAAATAATTTTAAAATCCAATAAAGGATTTTGAGATAGATTAAAATGATTTGTAAATATCTATGAGAGAAATATCCCTTTTTCATGAAAACATTTAAAAGTCAAACAATTTACAAATGATGAAATTTTTTAATCAAAGTGTCCCACACCACATTGAAATTTTTGAATGTATTTAACATTTTAAAACATTCAGGTCCATTTAAATAAATCCTTAAAACCATTTTGAAGACATGGATATTAATGAGAATTTTTTAGAAGAATAAATCATTAAAACATTTAAAATGATGTTTTAGTAAAACTTCCTTTAAAATTAACCCCTTTGAAAAATATTTTATGAAACATGTACATGGATAATAGATATGACCCGGTAGATACTTACATAAAAATAACCTCAGATTATAAAAACATTGTGAAATTAAACCTTACCTTGCACTTTCTTTTGGTCTAGGGAATGTTTAACCTCTTTTATAATGACCATAGTATGTTATTAAATTATAACATAACAATATTTATATTTATTATATCATAAATTATTCACTTATGACTTTATACTACCCATATAATAATTATTTCCATGTTTAGTTAACATTTTGGGTAATAATCGATTTCTTTATCGTATGTGTTTTAACTTGTCATTCTTGATCTTATCATTTAGATCATGATTTAAATTATTCCATAATATAACCCTTGATTTATATATCATATATATATAGAATATAAATATTTTTAATAGATGTATATATGAAATGGAAGTAATGGTTTATGTAGATGGTATGTCGTACGCACGCATAATCGTTGTTTCCATTTTCATATCGTATTGAACAGAAGTAAGTGAATAAGATAAATGAAAGTACACACACACACACACACACACACACACACATATATATATATATATATATATATCCAGTAGCATAATTATGTCATATATTACATACTTATTAATAATATATATATCTATAATCATCATTGAACGGTGAACATGGAAATGAATCCCTTCGCGTTGTGGAGATAGTAATCCGTACGTACGCACGAGAAATAATATCCTTATTTTTATTTATAATAATATTAAAAAGATGTTAGATCATATATAAAGAATCATTAAAATGTTATATTTATTATTTACATTAATTATACATCATTATTATACCCATTTAAATAATAATTTATTGGATTACAATTATACCACGACGTGGAGACGGTAAGCTTTACGTACGCACATATTGTAAACTATCATTCAAATGATGGATAGAATAATTAATAGTGTTGTAACATATTTATAATAACATCAAAGTTTATATAAGATACTGGAGTCTTTTTTATAATGGAAACAACAATGAAAGAGGAATTAGAGGAAGAAAAGAACATGAAAGAAGTGAAAAAATATTTACCTATTTTTTGGGTTCTTCCTTTTGATTTGATCAAAAGGGAACCTTAAGATGAATTTATGACAAAATAAGGGAATATATGACTAAGGAAGGATAGTTGAAAGTGTATTTGGTGGGGGTTTTCCCGAGCCAAATGGCTTTGAATGGGCGAATTAGTGAGAAGGGGGAGTTCCCTTTTATACGAGGGGTAATGGTCACTTTAAGAAAATATTGAAATATTATTTTATAATAGAATAAATTTAATTTAATAATGGCTCTGAAATGATTTATTTAGAGGATAAGGTGAGTATGGGTCTAAAACTTCTTAACCAATTGGTTTTAGATAGGTTTAGGTCACCATATTAACCTTATCTTTTAGATTTAACTCTTTGTTAAATAGTTTGAAATTTACCATGTCTCTTTGTGTTTTTATATTATATGGCTAATAAAATTACTATAGAATACCAATAGAACCCCAATTGGATCCATAATGTCATAAATAATATTATATAAGTATTTTGGCCGAACCTGAGACTTTTAGGACCATTATATAAAGTAATAATATAAAATTTGTTCTAAAAACAATTTTATGTCAATGTTGACACTATTTGGTATTTGTTTTTTGTTAAAATCATAACAGCATGAATAATTAGAAAAAAAGTTAATTTAATCAACCCTAACATGTCATATTAACCTATAAATTTAGTTTCATTATTTATAACTCTAAATTACATTTATTTGGGTATTTATAATAGCAATTATTTTAATCTTTTTTAATAAGTTTATTACTACATCATCATTGTGTCTTAAATAAATTTAATTATATAATGTATAAAAATATTAAATAAAAATCATTATAAATTAAATATTTTTATCTGTCTAATGACTAATTATAGTCGAATTTATCTTATTTATAACCCTATATTAAAAATGTTTTAGTTATGAAAACATGAATTTAACACATTTAACATTTCTTTAAATTAAATAATAATAAATGTCTTATTCTAATCCAGTTGGACCTAAAGGATCATATTTTATTCATAAGTTTGTTTTCGGTCGATTTAAACTTATCCAATAGAATTAGGACATGTTTTAGGGTAATAATAATACAATTTTTACCTTTAATTACCATATTTACTTTTAACCATGGTAAATAAAAGACAAAAGTTACTATTCAAAAAAATTATTTTTATCTTATTGAACCAAATAATACAAACTAATATCAACAGTGTCTCTTATATTTTTTAAATTCAATTCACAGATGTGGTGAAATTATGTTTTATGAAAATTTTCAAATGCTCCAAGGAGGTGGGTAAATGATGGTAAAAAGTTTAATACAATTTTTATATATCTAAACATATTATAAAATGAATCCAATTAATTACATTAAACATATATAGGTATTATGTGCATATTTTGACCTAAAATAAATTTAAATAAAATAAATAAAAATTTAAGTAAAAATTTGTTTTAAACAATAACTTAGGTTTTTAAAAAATTCATAAAAAATTTAATGTTTTCTGAAAAATTTCAAAAATTCAACCTAAGCAAATTTTGATAAATAAATTAAAAAATGAAGCCTATTTTAAGAAATTCAAAACATTGATGTTTCATTTATTAATTTGAAATTAATTCTTGTATTCAAAACCAAAAGGCGAATTTTTTAAGAAATAATAATTATCAAACGATTTACACTTGTTTACGTCCAATTTCAAAGTGAAATTAAAGAGAATGACCAGTATTGGATTAAATCGTAATAATATAATCAATTTATACTTCCAATGAATTATAATTTCAAATTTAACACTACAAATTATTTTGATTAAAAAAGTTGTTTTAGTTAAAATATAGTATTTTTTACTATTCACCCAAATATGAAAGTTATCAGAAAAACAACAAAAATTTATTGAAACTAAATTCTTTTTTCCCAATTCTAAAGAACAAGTTTATTTTTTCATATTTAATATATAAAAGTTTCAAATATTTTATTTAAAAATAATTCACCATTACAAGACTGCCAAAGTGCATTTGAAAAATATTTATTTTATCAGATAAAAATGAATTAGTTCTTACAGTATGTCTAAGAAACTCATAATATGGATTCTAAATTATATGGAATATATAATTTTCAAAATTCATTAAATAATTTTCATAACAACTTTTGAACATGTAGTTTGGTAAGTTGTGGTGCGCTTGAACTCGGTGTTACGTATAGTGCAAGTTATTGAATTACATTGATGAAATAATGTACTATGAAATATTGGGGTGTTACATTCTTCCCTCCTTTAATAAATTGCATCCTAAAATTTTAAATTGTTTTAAAAAAATAAATGGTTGAAAATAGAAAATACCTTTGTGGGAAAACCCACATCGTAAATTGGGTTAATAAAATTTTACCTTATCAATATGAAAAGGGGAATGAAAAAGTCACCACAAAATTATGATCTTGATTAGAAGAACATTAGTGGAAATGAGAGACACTTAATTGTATGAAAAAAGTAAATATTTATAGTGTGTGATTGAGGTCAGTAGTCATAATAAATTGTAGAATTGTGGGACTCAAATCCATCAATCTATGATGATTTAAAATATCATTAGTTCAAAAAATCCTATGGTATTAGGATAACATATTTATTATTTTAAGATCCCATACCTAATGTTTAATAATTAATATCATCATAGAATAAGTGAAGATTAAATATATACTTGACAGGGAGAGTTCCATCCTTTAACTGATTTCTACCACAAACTCATCCTTAACTCTATAAGATAATAAAATCTAAAAAAATAATCTATTTATCCTATTCGTATAAGATTCCCAAAAAATGAATTTATAATTCATCTACCAGATCCTTTAAAAAATACATTATTCAATTCCGGACATCACGTGGGTCGATGGTAAGAGATAAAACCTTGTCGCCTTTTGGTTGCGAGTTCAAGTCTCGCGGCCTATCCAGATGCGACGGGTTGCCACCCGACCTCCAGGTTGTCATTTTTATGGAAATCCAAAAAATTATATCCTACTAGACTTATCCAAAATATTTCTGTCCAATTTCACAGTCGAAAATTTATAATGTAGGTAAACACAATGAAGATCCTTTTTCCACGTAATAACATGTGAACACCATTATTGGGTATTCTTTTAAAACACTACAACATTATGAATTACCAAAAAACCTTATTGATTATATTCATTCCCCCTTATTCCATATAGAATACTGGATATACTCATTCTATACAAAAATGTTGAAAACTACAAAAATGATGGAATATAAAAATCATTAATCAGTTGCAAGGTAGTCAATATTATTCAATATAAATTATCCAAATCAATCATCTCTTATTCTAAAATTAATACCTCAGTATCAAGACCATATTAAAGTTTTGTCTTTCCTTTATTCCTGTATTTTCCAAAAAAAATAACATTCCATTGAGTCACTTTTCTTGGTTCCTCAAAATCTCATGTTCTTAATGAAATAGTACTTCAGTACAATCCTTATATACCATATAATTCTTATAACATGTACATCATTAATACAATACTAAAATGACACAGTACATTATTAACAACATAATAAATCTAATCATTCCTCTTCATCTTAGGTAGTATCATAACTTTATTATTATCAAATAGCATCATTTGGGGTTTACTCTGATGATTTGGACATTGATTCGTGTAGTGTCCCTACTCCATGCACATGAAGCGTTTGAAATTTTAAACTTTTTCTTACCCTTGAAATCATGTTCTTGGTGAAATTTTTATCCACACTTATAACAATATTTATTCCCTTCAATAATTTACCAAGGTGATTCATTCCACATTTATCACATACGGGAAGTTCCATCTTTTTCCACTTCACTTTATCCATATTTCTGTCTTCCATTCTTTCCTTCTCTAGCTCCCCTTCAAATCCATAAGACTCAAAAAATTATTTACGTATATTTTTAACACATGATATTATTTCTTCATATGTTGAGAATACATGGGAGACAATTTCCCTTCTAAATGATTGATTAATACCATGAAAGATATGATACATCTTACCCTTTGAATAATACGTATTGTTGGAGTTCACATTACTTCTACTGGGTTCCATTTCTATACAATGGAATACCCTAGGCTTGTTTATGGATTGAAATAAATAATTCCAAACATGTAAAATACCTAACATAAATTGAAAAGTTTATGGATATAATCCATAATCATAAGAAAAATTCCTTAAGGAAGTATATACTCACAAAACGTTCATAATGATTTTTAAAGAAAATGATAATTATCCAATAATATCCCCAATGTGTGTCGTAACCTAGAGTGCAACTAGTCCAGTTTTCGTGCACCTGTTCAATTTCGATTCTAGCTAAAAATACTGCTTTCAGGTTTTACCTCTAGGTACATCTGTGCTAGAGCCACCTCCACCAGCTCGTATCCAGACAGGGATGTATTTCTTGGAAAATAACAGAATCTCTAAAGTACCGAAATTTTAGGAAGTTCTGTTATACTAATCCTCAAAGTATATATTAGGGTAATGTTCCCTAATCATAGTTTAACTAAATATATATACAAGGTTTTTTCTAAACATCCTCACATACCAACTATAATGCCCCAACCCTCGTTACCAAGTTTGGGTGCATTATGTTAATACACTGGCATGATTACAAGGAATAATGTTTCGAATGACAGATCAGTTAAGCAGTCTTACAGAATAGATTACATACATAAATGTTACAATACACATTAGAAAATATATCTCAACATAAATAATCCTTTGATAATGCCATTAATCCCCTATCTTAACCATCTTTATCGACCATAATACACTTCTTGGAGTACTGAGAAAATTCAAACAAAGAAAGGGGTGAGCTCAGGTGCTCAGTAAGGATAACAATATAGCAGAAACATTCATAATTAATCTTAAACATTTAATATAATTTATAATAATAAATAAAAAGAATTTTTAACATAAACTTCAGAATAATATGGAAAAGATACAATAAAATATGTCCATTTACTTATTCACTAGGATATTCTACTAGTCTAATAATTACATGCATTATAAATAGCCACTTTCATAAAGATGGAATGCATAATTCCAGACTTCCACAACCACGTAGTCAAGGCCTTGTGCCAAGACTACAAATAAGATTTTTTTCAAAGCCTTGTGCCAAGTCACTAGTTTGACTCATGAGACCTACCGATGGATCGAGGAGCTATAGTAGGCTCCACCCGTCACTTACTAAGTCTAATGCATTCCTGATATGAAAAGGTTAAAACATTACATAAACATTCTTATTAAAACTGGTATACGAAATATCAATAATTTACCCATAAACCATGAATGGTAAAAAATAACACATCCATAGTCAAACATATCACAAAAACTTCAATAAAATATGGAATATTATTATCATAACAAATAAACTTCAATCAAGTTTAAAATCCATTAATGGATTTTGACATAGATGAAAATGATTTGTAAAAATCTTTGAGAGAAATATCCTTTTTTTAAGAAAACATTTAAAAGTCACAAAATTTGGAATGGTATAAATTTAAATAAATTTCAGAATCATATTTTCCGATACAAAAATGAATCTTTTTAATGTTTCTAAAATTTTAAAACATTCATGTCCATTAAAATAAATCCTTTATCCATTTTGAAAACAAGGACATTAATGAGAATGGTTTAGAAGAATTAATCATTAAAACGTATAAGATGATGTTTTAGTAAAAATTCCATTAAACTTATACCCATTGAAAACTATTTTATGAAACATGGACATGGATAATAAATATGTCCCATTAGATACATATGTTAAAACAACCTCGGATAATAAAATATTTTGAAATTAACCCTTACCTTGCACTTTACTTTGGTCGACGGTACATTTAACCTCTTGTATAATGACCATAGCATGTAATTAAATTATACAAGAACCAAATACATATTTATTATATCATACATGATTCATTAATGTCTTTGTACTACCCATTTAATAGTTATATCAACGTTAAATTAACATTTTTGGTAATAATCACTTTCTTTACAGTATGTGTTTTAACTTGTAATTATAGATCGTATCCTTTCGATCATGATTTAAATGATTAAAAAATATAAAACATGATTTACGTATCATAAATATTTAGAATATAAATATTTATAATAGATGTATATATGAAATGGAAGGCACTGTTTATGGAGACCGTAGGTCGTACAAACACAAAATTGTTGTTTCTATTTTCATATCGTATTTTACGGAAGTAAGTGAATAAGATATATGAAAGTATATACCTAAATAAATACACATATATATACATATATATCTCTAGTAGCATCATTATGTCGTATATTTCATACTTATTAATAATATATATTTTTATAATCTTCGTTCAAATGTGAACACAGAAATGGATCTCATCGTGTCGTGGAAACGGTAATCTGTATGTACGCACGAGCTAGAATATCACTCTTTTGATTTTAAATCATATGTAAATTGATTTTATATCATATATATATAATAATTAACATGATATATTTATTATTTATATAAATTATACATCATTACATTACCCATCTAATTAATAATTTATTGAATAATGATTACACCTCGACGTGGAGTCGTTAAGCCGTATGTACGCATGTGTGGTGACATGTCATTCAAAGGATGGATAAAATAATGAATATGGTTGTACTATATTTATAATAACATCACAGTATATAGAATATATTGGATTTATTATTTTTGAATGGAAACAACAATGAAAAAAATGGAAGATGAAAAGAGCATGAATGAGGAGATTAAATATTTACCTCTTCTTCGGTTTCTTCTTTTTGATTTGATCAAAAGGGCTCCGTAGGATGTATTTATAACTAAAGGATGGCCTCAAGGATTAAGGGAGTACTGTTTAGAGGGTATTTTTCTAGGGTTTGTATGATCCAAATGGCTTTGAATGTGTGACTTTGAGAGAAGGGTGAGTGCCCTTTTATAAGAGGGGTGAGGGTAACTTTAGGAAAAGCTTGAAATATTATTTTATAATAATATCATTTTTAGTTTCTAATGGCTAACAAATAATTTCATTATAGGAAAATGTGGGGATGGGTATAAAACATCTCAACCTATAGGTTTTAAATAGGTTTATGTCACCATATTTACTTTAACTTTTAGATTTATCTCTTCCTTAAGTAGTTTGAATTTTACCATGTCTCTTTCTGCTTTTATATTATATGGTTAATAAACATAAAATAAAATGCCATTAGAAATTAAATTGCATCCATAATGTCATATATATTGTTATATAAGTCTATTGTCCAAACATTAGATTATTAAGATCATTATATCAATTAATAATATAATATTTTTTTAAAAAAATATTTTATGCCAATTTTGACACTATTTAGGATTTGTTTTTTGTTAAAATCATAACAGCGTGATTACTTCAAAAAAATAGATTTAAACAACCGTAACATGTCATATTAACCAATATAATTAGTTTAATTCATCAAAAGTCTCAAATTAAATTTATTTGGGTATTTATAATATCAATTATTTTAATATTTTATTAATAAGGTAATTAGTGCATCATCATTGTGTCATAAATAAATTTAATTATTTAATGTCTAAAAATTATAAATAAAATACCATTATGTATTAAATCTCTTTATCTTTCTAATGAATATTTATAGTCGAATTTATATTATGTATAACCCAATATTAAAAAAATTTAGTTCTGAAAACATGAATTTTACACTTTTAACTTTTCTTTAAATTAAACAATAATAAATGACTTAATATATTCCATGTGACCCTAAGAGATCATATTTTATTCCTAATGTTGTTTTATGGTCGATTACACTTATCCAACTGAACTAGGACATGTGTTAGGGTGATAATAATATCATTTTTACCTTTAATTACACTATTTACTTTTAACCATGGTAAATAAAAGTCAAAGTTACTATTCACCAAAAATTATTTTATCTTATTTAACAAAATTTTACGTACTGATATAAACCGTATCTCTTAGATTTTTGAAATTAAATTTATAGAAGTAGTAAAATTATGTTTTATTCAAAATCACAAATCCTCCAAAGTGGTTGGTAAAAGATGGTAAAAAGTTAAATAAAATTATTATATATCTAAACTGATTATAAAATGACTCCAGGGAGTTACATTAAATCTATATTGGGATTATGTGTATATTTTTACCTAAAATATATTTACATAAAATAAATAATTATTTAAATAAAAATTCAGTTTTAAACAATAACTTGGTGTTTTTCAAAATTCATCAAACATTGAACGTTTTCAAAAACAAATATCAAAAATTTACCCTATGTTAATTTTGATATTATGAATTCAAAAATGAAGTCTGTTTTACCAAATTCAAAAAAATATATTTTTCATTTATTAATTTCATATTAACTCCCTATGTCAAAACAGAAAGGCGTATTTTTTTGAAATAATAACTATCAAAAGATTGAAACGTGTTTATATCCAATATCTATGTGAAATTACATACAATGACGAGCATTGGATTAAATGGTAAAAATATAATAAATTTATACTTCCAAACCATTAAAATGTATAATTTAACACTACAAATTATTTTTATTAAAAAAGTTGTTTTCAGTTGAAATATAGTATTTTTCACTATTCACCCAAATATAAAAGTTATCAGAAAAACACAAAATATTTATTGAAATTAATTCTTATGTCCTGATTATAAAGAAGAAGATTATTTTTTTAAAGTGAATATATAAAAGTTTAAAATATTTTATTTAACATGGTTTCACCATTACAAGGTGGTAAAAGTGCATTTTTTTTAAAAACTACTTTTTTTATCAGAAAAAAATTAATTAGTTCTTACATTATGTCTCAAAAACTCATAATATGGATTCTAAAATTATATGGAATATAAAAAGTTCTAAATTAAGTTAATACTATTCATTACCAATTTTGAATGGCTAGTTTTTTAATTCGTGGTGCACTTGAACTCGGTGTTGCATATGGTGGAAGTTATTAATTTACTTTGAAGAAATAACATACTATAAAAAATTTGGGTGTTACATAGGATGGATGGTTTTCATGTCATGGGGACACGCTTGTGACCCTAGAAATGTGCCTCCTACAATAATACTATCCTAGGTGCACAGTTATCCCGCACACATGTGTGGTACGTTAACCCACCAGGATAGTGCCCCTGGTTAAGGAACGTGATTTATCACTAGGTTGGTGCAGTGTTTCCCCTAACTATGTGGTTACCATGCTCCACTTGATTTATGGCCAAAAATTACAATTGTTTCAAAAAAACAAATATAACTATTTAATAATGGTAATACAAATAATAAATGATAAAATAACTCAAAATAAGTCCTATAATGTGACAATATAGGTTAAAATAACTATAACAAATGATAATTTATGTGTGTAAATGGTTGGTTTAACAATGTGAATGTTTGGTTTAAAAAACCTTGAACTAGGTGTTGTATTATTTATTTAATTTTATTATTATTATAATCCAATATTATTGTTAATATTTTATTACTCATGAACTTTTTTTGGTTTTAGTGATTTATAGAACAAGAAATACCCATGGGTGTGAAGATTTCCACAATGGAAAACTATCATAATGAGATCTATATTGAGAAATCACATGTGTATGAAAAAATAGTTACTGATAATATTATTAATAATGTGAACATGGTCAATGACCTAAACACACCAATGAATACAATGATAATGTCTCATGGTAGAACAAATTTTTATCATCATGAAGTAAAAATGTATAATATTATATCTATTTAATAATCTGGAATCAATAAGCAAGGTAATTTTCTCAATGTTAATGGAAGGTGTTATAGTTTTGGAACATCAAGCCATAGAACATTGAACTCTCATGAGAAAATAAATAGTTCATTTGACATGATGGATAAAGGTAGAAATAATCCCAGGAAACTAAAAATTCATAATTTTATTTTATGTGGAGAACTCTCAATTTATCCAAGTCAATTCCCAAATCACTGCACTTATTCTTATGGTAGTAATCTATGATTTCATAGGCCAAAGGGACTAAGGAAAATACAATGAAATGATTATTCATGAAGATGATAGTTGTAATTACAATTCATATACCAATGACACCATATTAGTGGATGTATTATTTTTCAATTTAACATAATGAATCTATGGTGTTTTAATATGACAAAAATTAAGGTTTTTAATATTTTTTATTTTATGGAAAACATTGTTTTATATTTTTAGGTTAGTGGATATAAACATTGTTCAAATAAAAATATAATCCCTTATAAAAAGAATTGATTTTAAAATTTTAATATATATAAACATGATTAGTAATAATTATTTTATTTACTAGTTAAAAACAAATTCAAAAACAATTGTTAACAACTATTTATACATGAAAAAACATTTATAATTTAAGAACAAAATTAGATTCTTCTCTTGGGCAATAATATTTAGTCATCAAAAACATTTCCCTGAAGTGGTTATGGAAAATTTTGGTCCACTCATTCTCCCTAATATATTAAGGATCATATAACATTAGAGATAATATCTTGAAGTGTGTTAATCATTTCAGTAGATTTATTTATTCCTTCAGTAAATGATAATTAAATTTCAAGGTAGTACTTTGTTATTGGGGGTATAAAGTTATAATCATATATTCCATATACATTAAAATAAATAATATGTAATATAAAAATGTTCACATTCTTTACCCAATTTCTAAAAAACATAATATATTATAACTTTAATGGTAATAAATCCATAATAAACACTAAGATGGTGATTCATTAATAGCTATTACCTTTAATGTGTAAATAATTAATATGACTTAATATTGATATGATCATTTTAAAAAATATATTTTATCTTTAAATTATATATATCAATGAAAAATGAAAAGTGAAAAAATTTTAGAATTTAAATATGATAAATTAAAAATAATTTTCTAACTCCTCAAAACAAGATTAACCAAGGGTGTATTTTTTGATATTTTTCTAAAATAATATATTTTCAGTTGAATAGTTTTAAAATACTAAATATTCTAATTCATTAATTTTTTTTCACATAGATTTTGTTAAAACCTCTTACACATAAGAAAATGAATTTATAATGTTTAATAAATCATTTTATAAAATTTTATCTCTTTGGAATATAATTAAATTTTTTAAACAAATTTCAAATATTGTTATGAAAATTTTTCTTATTTGTTTCTAAAAAAAAATTTACA
Source organism: Viscum album (assembly GCA_963277665.1). Taxonomy (NCBI): domain Eukaryota; kingdom Viridiplantae; phylum Streptophyta; class Magnoliopsida; order Santalales; family Viscaceae; genus Viscum; species Viscum album. The sequence continues at coordinate 1,346,282,910 of OY728153.1, read as the reverse complement.
CATTGAGAAATTGGTTTTTGGATTTACATTATTATCACAGAAAAATTACTTAAATTTTTATAATCTAATTAATATAATTATATTCATTAAAATCTATACTTTTTCATGTAGATAAACATCATTCATAAATATAAAATTTTCATGAAAATATGTTTTTATGTGTTATATGAGGTAATGATATGTGAAATTTCAAAAAACATTAAAATTGAATTTAATGAAATTATTCATATATTATGGGTAATAATATTTATATTCCCATTTTTATTTTGTTTTATAAAATTTATATTGTTATGATTACTGTCAATTATGTTGATAATTTGGAAACATGTATTTCAAAATTATCATATTATTAAGAACTAAGAATTTTTATCAAATTAATAAAAATAAAATCATTTAAATCATTTATAAAATATGATATAAAAATACAAAAATAAATATATTAACTATCTTTTATCTAGAAATAAATATTTAATATAATTATGAATCCATACTCATCAAAATGTAATTTTCTATTAAAAATATTTTCAACTGATTTGAGGATTTAATTTTAATGTTAAAATTAGAATATATTGAAATTTAAATTGATAGAATAAAGGATAATTTTATTTACATAAATATAAATTTTTGTTATATAATTTACGTATTATTTCTTATTAGAGATAAATTAAATTTTTTGAAAACTAGAAACCTATTTAGAAAGAAAAAGGATTAAAATCTAAATAAATAAAGGTAAAAATTATAAAATATGTATAATGCATGTTTTTAAGCACATGTTATATCCTTTATCTATGAAAACATAACCAAATTTATAGTTCTATCCAATTTTTATCAATTTTTATTTGAGTATTTTCATGTAATTTTTGAAGCATAATGATTGGCTCCGAAAGTGTTAATTTTTATCAATTCGAAAAGGATACCAATTCCACATTCAAAAATATAGACATAAAATTCTATTTCCTCATTGAAATTATAAAATTTTACTCTATTTATAAAAATATTCTGTCAAAATAATCCCTTAATCACTCATTTTTATCATATTCCCTTTCTTTCGAATAATTATTCCAAGGAATTATCAAATATCTAATATAAGTGTTATTCCAATCCAGAGTGTTATTATTATTATTATTATTATAAATATCATATCAACATAACAATATTATTACTTAAGTGTACATAGAGTACATATATTCTGTTAAATTAATGGTAATACCCTTATTTATTTATTTTCATCAGTTTAATAAATCAAAAGAATGATAATCAAGCATGTGCACAGATTGACAACTCAATGAATAATCATTTATTTTATGTTATATTCTAGTATTTGGTTAATAATTTAAAAATAATTATTTACAGTTCAAAATATTATCATTGTGATTAATTTTAAATTATAATAATTTAAAATAAATGTCCCAATAGCCAGTGTCACCTATCAAGTTAATGCATTTTTATGTTTTTATCAAATTAACCATGAACACCATTAATTATCTAAATATATATTATGGATGAATATGGAAATATAAAACTCATTAATATTTTTATATTATCATAAAAAATAATATTTATATGGTTCTATAAATTTTATATCATGTATCATACTTATTTTTATTGAATATTATTATTTCACTAAAGTAACTAAAATATGAAAATCATTGATTACATTTTTAGGGAGAATGAAAAAAAAACTCAGAATAATATAACTATTTAAAAATATATATAAGATATATATTATAGTTTATAAAATGATATAATAATAGTTAAATTCAATTCAATTGATGGGTAATGACATCATCAAAATTTAACGTGCAAAAATATTTAGTATTTTTTACACATGGTTGTCGAAATAAGTTATAGTAGTCCAGTATAGACAATATGAATTATTAAAAATAAGGGATATATAAGGTAACATGTATTTTTTTAATTAAATTATATTTTTATTTATTATTTTTTACACAATATTATAGTGTCATCAACATTGAAAGGAAACCATATAAGGATCTTTTTCACCACAACTTATCTTTATTGAAACTGATATTAATGATTCCACCAATATATTATTAAAATATAGAATATTATTACTAATTATTTAGTTTCGAATAATATATGTTTTATTTCATGTTATTTATGTAAACATATTATCTCCAAGATATCAATGACATTTGATTGAAAAATTACACAATCGGTAATGGGTTTCATTAACATATTATCTTCCTTTGATCGTAATCATTCTTCATTTCCTATTATATCTAATTATGGATATATTAAAAATATAATTGTGTGAGTATGTATTGTTACCATAATTTCTAGTGAAATAATATCTGAATCCAATTTATAGTTCCATTATGAATTAAATGATCCCTTAAAATGAATTTTTTATGGATAACTATCCTTTATTTGAATGTATTTATCTCTAGGTCTAATCTTTTAATTCCCTTAATTAATCCCCTTTCTATAGTGTAAAGTCAAAAAAATTATCTAAAATGGTCAATTTTATCTAATTTATTCATTTTATACTCTTGGTTTCTTCACTTTTTTTTGACTTGTGTTTTCCACAAGATTAATCCAAAATGTCCAATGGTTTTCAAACCTTTGAAAATAAATTTTTTTATAATCCAAACTACTCATTAATTTTTAAAAAATTATATATTCATAAAATATCTTCTATTGAATATCATTGTTAAAAGTAAAATATATCCATTTATTTTCAATTCTATAATTTTCAATACATTATATATCTTTTACAGAATTTATTATCAATCATCTATCGTAAAATAGACATTAAAATATTTTTATTTTCATTTTTTTGAAACAAATATGTATTTTCTAGGAACATTAATTTTGAAATATGTGTACAAATTCGTTCAAAATCCATATATTTCATTCAATTTTTTTAGAATTTTTTTAAATTTTTAAATATATATGGTGATAGATGTTTTATTTTTAATTTTATTTAACCTCCATGTTATTTCATTAATGATGTGATGTTTTTATAAACCACATGTTTTTCAATGATACAATTAATTTTTGAAATTTATAATATTCTATATCTCATGTTCTATAAATTTTTTTGAGTTATAATTTTGAATTCTTTTTGAAACATATTTTTTTCATAATTTATTTAAAATATTTTTATGATTTATGTCTTGTGGATGAAATATGTATATATGATTATAAGTGGGGTCCTATAAGACACTAAAATTAATTGGATTATATTTATATATAATCATATAGTTTGATGTGTACAAGATGAGTATGTTTAAACATTCATTGTACCGATGTGTTTTCTCACATTTTAATGATTTTATATAATAAATTTATTAATATTAAAATGTTCTTAATGACTATTATCACCCATGAATTATTAAGGTTAGGATTGTTCCAAATAGTGAAATTTTCCACCATTTTATTCCAAATGTTAATGATTCATTTCATTTCATTATAATTCCATGTTTTCATAGTTATCTTCAATATTTAATGTATATATTATGTTATTTATTCTTCATTCATGTTTTCCATGTAAAGATATGTTTTTTCCATATTGAGAGTCAGATCTCCCCTATCATATATTTAAAATTTCAATGAAATAAATATGAACATATCATGCGATATATACTAGATATGGTATAAAGGATCATGATTATGATGAAATATTAATTAATTTAGAAAAATACCATGTTTATAAATATAATATTTAAGAAACTAAATCATTAATTCATTGGGTAAATCAACAATTTGTGAGACGTAATATCTAAATCAACTTATTAAATTATTATTTATGTAATTCATAACATGGATCATAAAAATATTTTATTTATACATTTACTTCCCTAATAAATTTATTCTCTCTATTAATCAATAAATGAAATTCTAGATGAATTACTTTGAAAATTCGTCTGGTTGTCTTACTAGAATAATCATCGACAACCAAAAACCAAATAGGTTCATCAATGAAGATATCTTGATAACTCCACCAAAGGAATTTTTACCATACACATTCTCATACATAGAGTGGTGTGAAATAATAGGCTGGGTACTAAACCCTCATCCTTGATCCAGACATAGACCCTCAAATTGGGGTTTTATAGTTCCACATAAAATATCTCTATCATCCACCCATGATGACAATTATTAGTGACTATAATGTCACGAATAAGGAGTTCATTCCCTTGATTGAGTGCACCTGTGAATTTATGTCTCATTTTCCCTCTGAATATAAGGGGACTCAAATCCCATCATCTCAAAACAATCGAGTCGAAACCATGGAATGTTTTGTCTCATCCAATATATATCTTTAAAATGATGAATTAGTTTTCTATATTGCACATAATAATATTTTTTCAACCATTTTCTCATATTATGATGCCAAGAGCGTAGATCATTTCATTACCAGCACATCACATGCTGGGCCCTCAGATCCCACTGAGAAAAAATTTTAATATATTGGAAATTATATTTTATCGAGAACCACCAACATGTGACAATTTAATTTGACAAATTTGAGTATGGGAAGAAACATTGAACTGATAAAAATTTCATCTTACATGACACTGATAAATCATAAAACTCCTATATCAAAATAACATTTATTGGATACTTCTATATTTTATTCAAGGATTAGGAAGTATTCAATTTTAGAATGTTGACCATTTCTCATCATATAGGGTAAACTAATTAGGTTTCATCGTCTTCTATCAAGACTCTTGATTTCATTACTTCCAGACCACCATGTTCCATGACTATATATAATTCATTCATAAGTATCAAAAATTTAATATTCATATAAACATCATGAATTTGTCTCTATATATTTAATATGGAACAAATTTATCTTAGCCCTTCACCAAATAGGGAATTGATTTCATGGGTCCCTAACCACTGAAGAAGATCAGTGATATAAGATCGTACTCTCCAACCCTAATGGATTTTACATCTTGGTTAAATTCTTTCCCATAAATAAGCTTACGACCTAATACATGAAAAAGTTCATGAGATACTACACTATTTAATAGTATGGGATATTTTACACCATTATCAGTGAAATCAAAACTAAATTTATCACTACCTACCTGAAGACGTTATTTATTTATTACACCATCCGTTCATGACACACTCCCATTATCTTTTAAAAAAAATAATCCTATTGAGAAATTAAAAAAACCCACTCCTGACATTATATCTAATATATTTGGACATAATAAGAAAATATATATTGATATTGTATCAAATTAAATGTGGTAATGTTATCTGAAGACTCAGAAAACCACCTAGGTGACGCCCATCACCTAAATATCTAGAAGATATGTAGTACTACCCATTATTGTAAATTTATTCAAACACGATGCCCTCTATGAGTGTAGTATCAATTTTATTCAGAATAGGATGGTATACTTGAGTAGAACGGAATGAAAATTTAATTACAAGGATCACCATACCTCTTTAATCAAATATAATATGGTGATGACATTGATGAATTTGGTGAACCCAAAATGGAAACAATATAATATGATGGAAAATTGTTATGTTCAAATAATATTTAACAAATCATACTCTGGAGGATGATACTTATTGATATCCATAGATGTGGAGAACATCCCACCACATACTAATTCATGTTTTAACAATAGTTACTTTTTATAAAATTCATGTCATGTCATACGCCTTCACCAAATGACATAAAAAATTAATATTCTATAATACAAGGATATAAACTAAATAGAACTCATGAAATATATGATAAATCTTATGATCAATAATAATATACCATCCCTATGAATATAATCTTCTGGAAACTCATCCGCATCAAATGAAACATAAATTCATGGAACACAGTCTCAGTCAAACATTGTAAAACTATATAGATAATCATCATCACCATATAATGTTACACTAAATGTTTAAATTCTATTATCCTCAATATTAAAATACACAAAAATTTTCACAACTAAATGACTATAAATGGAATAACTAACATCTTTCTCAAAGATAAACAATGCAATAAACATGATCATCTACCTCTCCGGATGTTATAACCTATACATTGGTGACAAAATCATAGAACATATTTCCGAAAGAATATGATTATGCCTTTATTACCATGTCAAAAAAAATATGGATTCCTGAAACTCCATCCTTTCCTAACCTCCATTTCATGTTATTCTCCATATTCTTGTTTTGATATTCTAAACCTTCTAATATGGTTTCACTATTCTCAATTGACATCAAGATAGAACTCATAATATTATATGGATCTACCCTATTACAGTATTTATATGACCATGTGATTTTACAAATTCATGGATCATAGAACTTAGTGTAAGAAAAATATACCCCAAATATTTTTTTTATTAAAACATAAATTATTCCTTAATATTAGATCCCCATTAATCTCCTAGGAATGAATGAGATCATAAACATTGATGCAATAACACACAAAAGGACCACATCCCGTATATGGTATACATCTCGGAGGATCACTCAAAAAAACAAAACATTCTTATCTTATATGGATATGGTTCGTAGTTGACTATAATTCTTTACTCTATTACTAATGAAATTGTATTAGAACCTGTGTTTTCATCATGAATAGATGTGATACCCTAAAAATTTATCATTTGATGCTAACAAATATATAAATTAAATATTTTACCATAGTCCACCCAATTTTATGGTAAAATTTCAACTTCTTCTATATTATCACCTCATCCACTCACACAAACTAATGAAAAAAATTTGTTTTCTATGGTTTCCCTAGACTAGCTTCTTTATATTCATTAGATATATTTAAATACAAAACAGTCTTCAAGAACAATAATATTTTTATCATATTTAACCCACATGTTACATGGGTGATCATTCATTACTATTTTATTCATCGCTAATAATTATTTTCAATGGATTGGGGGGTTTAGGGGATTATTTGTTAACATGGCCAAATAACGCCATTTTAACATGAGGGGATCCATTATCAGCACAATATAATGTATTTAAACTATATAACCACTTTCAACCATTCCATGGTTTCATATGTATCCTTGTGATTTCATTCAATGATGTGGTTTACTATTCCATTATGAATTGCCAATATCACCACTCATTATATCTATTTGAATGAATTTCAAAATCACTAAATCTTTCTCCCCAAGACATGAAATTAATGTTAAATTCCATCATTATTTTCAAATTATGATAATATAAATATTCTTTACCATAACATTATGATGATAAATTTAACATCAAAAATTTTAAATACATGGTGATAATCTATAATTTTTTACCAATAAAATGGCCCAAAACTATGTTTTTATTTTTCAGCAATTATTGAGTGTCTTTTTTTGTATTAGTATCCTACTATGAAACCATAAAAAATAGGTATGTACTTCTATATTATATGATATATAGTTATGTTTATATCTCCTATAATAAACCATGCTAGGGAATCTATGCATATTATTCTAGTTTCAATTTGTAAGGTGGATTTTACGGAAATATAATTTGTATGATCCCCTACTTATCATTAATGTATCAATTATATCATCTCCCCTTGTGTGTGTGTTTATGAGAGAGGGTCAGGATAATGAATAAGTTTTCCCTTATTAATATGTGAGGATTGATTCCTTTTTTACAATATATATTGCGATTCATGTATCTCATATATGGGACGAATTAATTATATCCAAATTCCTCTATCTAGAATTTTTTCTATGTTAAACAGTATCGATATACCACATCCCATTTAACATAAAAGAAATTTATAAATAAAAAGGACGTCATCCTATAATTATATCCTTAAACAATACTTTCACTTATTTGATTTTAACTATGCGTGAATTGATGTCTCTATGGTTTTGGGGTTTATCCATGGCATGTTTCATCTAAACTACAACAACAGCAATCCTTATTCATTTAACATATACTATATGTAAAATATATCAATTCTATAAATCCATAAATTTCGTTAATCCCCCAATATGAAATAAATTCCCATAAAATGACAATGATTTTCCACCAATGCCTTCTTATATATTTATGTTAGATTATCATTGATTAACATTTTTATCATATACCAAATAGAAATTATGGTTTCTCACATTTACTATAATAAAAATACCATCAACTATGTTCATCCCTTTAATGGGAAGGTAGTGTCACACCCCGACCACAGGTACCATTATTTTTACTTCCTTCTTGGACCTGGTTTAGTTTTTTTTCGAAGTTTAGTTATGTTGGCGGTTTCGCGCCAGTGCGCGGTCATCGCATCGTTAGTAGTGACCGTGCGTTTTTCTCGGGTGACTATGTGTTCACACGACGTTCAAATTTTAGAGTTTTATATAGTCTTTTTATTATTTATATTGCTTCTATTATTATTATAAGGTTTTATTATTATTATTATACAGTTAATTATTATTATTATTATTATTATAAAGTTTTATTATTATTATTATTATTATTATAAAGTTTCATTAATATTAAGATTAGTTTTTTTCCATTTATTTAGTCTTTTATTATTATTATTATTTTTATTATTATTATTGTTGTTGTTATTATAGTCATAGTTTATATATATATATATATATATATATATATAAACCAAAACCTAACCCTAATCTACCCAGCTGTCGCCCCCCTTCTCCCTTCTCTCCTCTCTTCCTGCAGCCCCCCACTTCTATCTCTCTCTCTCTCCCACGCGCGGCTCCCCCTCCCGTCTCCCAGCTTCCCACCGCACACCCCGGCGGCCCCCTCCTTCAGCGCCGACCCCGCCCCCGGGCTCCGCCCAGGCGCGTGACCGCTGCACCCCGTCCGCCTGCTCCGGTGCTGCCCGCACCGACCTACTCTCGGCCTGGCTCCGCCGCACCGCTCCCCACCTCCGTCCGACGAACCCCATACGCGCGACCCCCCTGTCCGGCCAGCCCGCTCTGGCCAGCCGCACTCGGTCGCGCCGCACCTGACCTACCCTGCTCGGCCGCACCCCGCTCCTACACCCTTTGCTTGCCACCCCAGCTGCACCCACCCCTCCCTCCGGACCCGCGCCCCTATTGCACCCGCATCGGACCTCTCCACCGAATCTCCCCACGCCCCTGTAAGTCAGGCGTGTTTTATTTTATTTTGTTATTATTTTATTATTATATTTGAGTTATTATTATTCCGTTAGCATTATTATTTTTAATATGTTAATATCTTTAATATTATTATATTATTGTTATTATTATTATTATGTTAATATTATTCTATTATTATTATTATTATTATTATTGTTATATTATTATTATGCTTATTTATTTATTATTGTTATTAATATTATTATATTATGTTATTATTATAATAATATTATTATTAATATATTATTAATATTAATATCATTATTATTATTATAATGATGTTGTTATTATTATTACTACATTATTATTATTATTATTATCTTCATGTTAATATTATTAAGTTATTATTTTTTATTATTATTGTTCTGTTATTTTCATTATTATTATGATTATTCTATTATTATTCTATTATTATTATCATTATTATATTATGGGTATGCTTTTATTATTATTATTATTGTTATTATTATATTATTATAATTATTCTAAATTATTATGGTTATTATTATATTATTATTATTATTATTATTATTATATTATGTTATTATTATCATTATTATGTTATTTTTATCAGTATTATTATTATTTTTACATTATTATTATTATTGTTATTACTATTAAATTATTATTATTGTTGAACCTATTTAACGGTCTATTGTTTTAGGACCTATTTGACGGCGCAAAACGGTGCGACCATTACATAACGGGAGTTTTGAGCCGTGTTGTTTCTCGTTCCGATTCAAGGTAGGTCTCCAATTGCACTTGCCTTTAAATTTAGAATTTATTTATTTCTTGTCTTTTATTGGGTTTCAGTAAATTTATAAGTATTATTAAGTAGTAATTTATAATGTGGTGGCCTTCTCTGCTTATTTCTAGCATTTTAGTGGAAGTATTTTTCTTGGTTTTAATAGTGTGGGTTTTCCTGGTGATATTGCTAAATGGGTTCTTTATGAAATGTGAAGATCATGTTGAATTGGGTTTTGAAAAAGTTTTAGTGTGTGTAAAATGGTAGGTGTATTGTTTATGGAAAATGGTGTTTTTCTTAGAACCTTGATTAGAAGAAATGTCGTGTGACCTTTAAACTTGATTTTTGGAAACTTTCAGTGTGGTTCTTGGTTGTTGAAAAATATTTTCCTTTGACGCATGATAAAAAGTTTGGATTTCATTTGAGAAATAGTGTTCCTTCAAAAAGTTATTAAAGGGCCGTTTGGATCTTGATAAATGTGCGGTGCGTTTGGAAATTGGAAAATGATTTTTACTTGTGATACCAACGTCTTTCAGGTTTAATATGCTGATTTGAGTGTCTTAAATGATGTTCTAAGTGTGTTCCTATTTTTCAACGAAATAACGTGTTTCATTTACTTTAGAAATTCTTTGATATTAAATGGTTTAAATTTAAATGATGTGGTGGCCCGGTTGGCAATTTGTTAATTGTGAACTGACTACTTTTATATATAGGTACTTATGGGAAATCTCTATAGAGGGACTTCCCTTCGAGGGTTGTCGTGTAGCGGTGTCCGTGTAAGGGTTTGGAAAGTGCGGTGAGATGAGTCATGCGTCCAAGGGCCTCCCACTTACATAGTATCATTAAAACTACCGTGGGTTCCTGGGAATCTTTTAGAGAATCGAGTGACGGTTTCTGGCTAACCCTGATTAAACGGGTTAGTTCCCCCTTGGTAGGTAAGGCCTTGTGGGGCATGCCACTGGTTGGCTGTTAGGGAAGCCAGTTGGTTATTGACTGTGGAGTACCATGTCAGTAAGTAGTCTGAACCCGAGTACGTCAAGGGGTTTTCTAGTGATGTTTTGGATCGCCCATGGTTATCGCTTATAACTTATTATTTACCTTTACTTTTACTTGTTTTCTTTGCTTGTTTACCTTAAGTCATCCTTCAAAGCTTATACTTATACTGTTATATTTTGGGAAAAAGTTTTTCAAATGAAAATACTTTATTTTCTTTGTGTAAGATTTGAAAATGTAACATTTCTTTCCCTTTATAATGAGTTTGGCATTAATGAAAGGAATCCAACTTTTGAAAAAAGAACAAGGGAAATGGCTCATGTTTTGATTTTTAAGTGAAACATAATAAAAGCATACTTTTATACATTGTAGTTAAAACCTGGATTATGTAGATTCTTTATTTACTGGCACTGCTTTGGGATTTGTTGTGGGCTCACCTACTGAGTACGTTTCTACTCAGGCCTATCTTTTACCATTTCAGTTGCAGGTTCCTTGTTTTCAGGTTTTCCTAGCTTGAGTCACTCATTGATGGAGTGACATTGGTTTCTAGAAGGGTGGTGACCCGCGAGGTCACATGGAGGTATGTTGGGATGTAGTTTTGTTTATGTCATTTGTTATTGTCTTTTTTATTTAGTTTATATTCATTCTTTGATCCTGTTTTTCTGGTTTGGGCTGAAATTTTTCCCAACGATTAAAATTTCAATTCCCGACACTAGTAGCCATTTCGGGGGGATTGGGAACGCCCCTCGGGACTTGCGGCGGACCGGCTCAGGTGATCGGTTCAGGGTCGACCCGGGATGGTTTGTAACAAAATGGTATCAGAGGAGGTTCTTGTTATTTGGGTTGTCTGGTAGGTGGAGATTAGGACTGTCGGGACACGAGAGGTAGGTACGGGAAGGACATCATGAACCCTCACCCGTTCCGCACCTCGAGTCGCCAGGGGTAGTCCAGGAATAGTGTCCTTGTATCTTTCTGGTTTGTCTTGGATTGAGAGATGACAATAGAGGCAAGCCGATGTTACATCGTGATTTCACATGGAGTAGTGACCCATGTGGGGTTTGAGTACACGGTTTGAATTCCTCCTAGTGGTCGATGCTGACTTGGGACATGGCCCACTACCATGTCGCCAGGTCGAGCGTGACTACTAGTCCCTCACTCCAGTGGTTGATGCAAATTCGGATAATGCTTTTGTTTTGGTCTGTGTAAGTACATTGTTGGAAATGAAAATGGGTTTTGAAAATTTGGACTGGTTTCTTTGAAAAGACATTAAATGTATGAAACGGGTTTTAAAACTGAAATCTCTTGATTTGGAAATCTGTTGTTTGCTTGGAATTGGTTAGGAATGATTTGGGGCGAAACCTCAGGTCCGCTTTATGAATGTTTTAACATGTGTGAGAATTCATGCAAAATGCATGTTGGTGCGAGTATTAATGGAAAGTGCATAAAGGAACGTGTAACGGGTCATGGGAGTACTTGGGTGTGTATTTGAAATTTAACGCTTGACTTTGTTTTCAAATTGGCTTAAAAGGGGAAACAGTTTTGGAGCGTTTTTGGTTTGAATGTGGATTGGTATTGGAAAGTAGTCTTGAAGGAGGGTGGTTTTAAAGTCTAAAATAAAATGGGGATTTTAAAAAGGAGATTTTATTTTGGGTTGTGTTTGTGTTTGTTTGGTCTTTGTGCTGACTATTTTTGATGAAGGCACTTTTATTGATGTTGCTTCGGCTTTATTTTGGTCTCGGCCTTGTGTTTTATATGTTGCTCAGGAAATGCCGCCCAAAAAGGTCTCTAAGGATTTGGATAAGTCATGCCCAGTCTTTGGTCCTTATCTGGCTTTGCCTATTCTCTATGGTGATCAAGGTCCGTTAGAGGCAGTGGAATGGCTTGAGGAAGTGGAGCATGTCTTTAGAACGATGGGAACACCTGATAATGTTACGGTTTGTGCAATTATGGAGTTGTTCGAGGGTCCAGCTCTGGACTGGTGGAAGATGGTTACCCCACCGTCAACGCAAGGTGAAATGATGTGCGGTGTCTTTCAAACAGTTTTCATCCAATGGTTTGTACCTGAGGAAGTGAAGCTGGAGAAAAAGAGAGAACTTGTGCATATTCAACAAGGCCAACGGACGGTGAAGGCATATGTTGACCATTTTAAGGAACTGATTTCCTTTTCTCCAGAGGTGGCGTCGCATGAACTCATGAAGGCCTCTCTTTTCACTGGGGGTCTTTTTCCAATGATCAAGGAGCGAGTCCTCCCTTCTAAAGACCTTTGTTTCGAGAAGCTGGTAGAGGAAGCATTCTTGGCTGAGTTGATTTCTGGTGTGCGGGTGGTTAATACTTCAGCGTCCCCTGTTGTTCGTAAGAGTCCCCCCTCTGGTGAGGAAAAGGGGCCAGAGATACCTATTCATAAGGATTTATCCCCTTTGGTCCCAGCTTCCAGTTCATCAAATCATTCGATGGTATGATATCAGTGTGGTCGTTTCGAGTATTTAAAGTCGTATTGTCGCAACCCTCCGAAGACGTGTCATCGATGCGGCTTTCTGGGTCATCTGGAGATGTTTTGCGGAATGCGTCGCTTGAAGAGGACACAGTTATGGGAGAATGTCAGTACCTGACTGTGAGGCAGAAGATGCTTCAGCCATCAGTGCACCAGCCTCAAGTCTCGGGGTGAAGCTTGCGGACAGTCAGGAGTTCCCAGCGCTGTGAAGCTTTGGTCTAGGTTTTGTTCCGTGTTGGCGGTGGAACAATTAGAAATCTTTTCATATTTGTTTATCTTCTATTAATGTTTCAAAAGCGTTGTAAATGCATTGTTTTTCCATAAAGTTATGATGGACTTGTTCTAGGATAATCTAAGCAGGCTTGTCGTGTGGACGTAATATTCTGAATCGTGTGTCCTTCTTAAAATTGTATTAGACTTTTGGGTAGGCTGACCTTAGTTTAGTTATGCTTGTCGGATATAATTATGTTTCATGGATTTATGTGGGTCATGTTCTGACTTGATGTCTGGTTAAGTCTTTTATGTGGGTTCTCTCTGTTGTTGAAGTTGTTGACTCTAGTCGTGGGTTCAAGGTTTTGACGGAGGTATTAATCTGATCGTGTTATAGGAGTCGGTTTGGATCGGTTATGAGTTTCTGCACTGAAACCGCCTCCTTGTGGTAGTATGCTTGGAGTTTTAAAATTTTCAAACCAGTTAAGTTCTTGTGGTGGGTAGAAACCCTTCGTGTTCTCCCCTCAACCTCGGACTTCAGTTTTCACTTGAATCAGTCGGGTGTGACCTATGTAGAGTAAGGTCATCCCGAGATTCACATTTCTCATCGGTTCCTATAGTTACATTTGGTCATAGACCTGAATCTTGATCAACTTGTGCCTTGGTGACTTTCTGGGGGCAGAAAGTGTCTGTGGTGGGGAGAATTGTCACACCCCGACCACAGGTACCTTTATTTCTACTACATTCTTGGACCCGGTTTATTTTTTTTTTGAATTTTTGTTGTGTTGGCTGTTTCGCACAAGTGTGCGGTCATCACATCGTTAGCGGTGACCCTGCGTTTGTCCTGGGTGACTATGTGTTTTCCCGACGTTAAAAGTTTAGAGTTTTATGTTGTCTTTTTATTATTTATATTGTTATTATTATTATTATAAGGTTTTATTATTATTATTATACAGTTAATTATTAATATTATTATTATTATAAAGTTTTATTATTATTATTATTATTATTATTATTATTATGTTTCATTATTATTAGTATTAATTTTTATCCTTTTATTTAGTCTTTTATTATTACTATTATTATTATTATTATAGTCATATTATATATATATATATATATATATATATTACCCCTAACCTAACCCTAATCCACCCAGCCGCCACCCCCCTTCTCCCTTCTCTCCTCTCCTCTCGCATCCCCCCTCTTCTCTCTCTCTCTCTCTCCCATGCGCGGCTCCCCCTCCCCTCTCCCAGCTTCTCACCGCACACCCCGGCGGCCCCCTCATTCAGCGCCGACCCCACCCCCGGCCTCCGCCCAGGCGCGCCACCGCTGCACCCTGTCCGCCTGCTCCAGCGCTGCCCGCACCGGCCTCCTCTATGCCTGGCTCCGCCCCACCGCTCCCCACCTCCGTCTGGCGACCCCCCCTGCGCGTGACCCCCATGTCCGGCCAGCCCGCTCCGGCCAGCTGCCCTCGGCCGCGCCACACCCGACCTACCCTACTCGGCCGCACCCCGTTCCTGCACCCTCTGCTCATCGCCCCAGCTGCACCCGCCCCTCCTGCCAGACCCACGCCCATGTTGCACCCGCGTCATACCTCTCCGCCGAATCTCCCCGCGCCCTTGTAAGTCAGGCGTGTTTTATTTTATTTTGTTATTATATTATTATTATATTTGACTTATTATTATTTCGTTAGCATTATTATTTTTAATATGTTCATATCTTTAATATTATTATATTATTGTTATTATTATTATTATGTTAATATTATTCTATTATTATTATTGTTGTTGTTATTGTTATATTATTATTGTGCTTATTTATTTATTATTGTTATTATTATTATTATATTATGCTTTTATTATTATATTAATATTATTAATAATATATTATTAATATTGATATTATTTATATTTTTATTATGATGTTGTTATTATTATTACTACATTATTATTATTCTTATTATTATCATGTTAATATTATTAAGTTATTATTTTTTATTATTATTGTTATGTTATTGTCATTATTATGATGATTATGCTATTATTATTATTATATTATTATAATTTTTATCATTATTATATTATGGGTATGCTATTATTATTATATTATTATTATTGTTGTTGTTGTTATTATATTATTATAATTATGCTGAATTATTATTGTTATTATTATTATTACTATTATGTTATGTTATTATTATTATTATTATTATGTTATTGTTATCACGATTATTATTATTTTTACATTATTATTATTACTGTTATTACTATTTAGTTATTATTATTGTTGAACTTGTTTAACGGTCTATTGTATTAGGACCTGTTTGACGGCGCAATACGGTGCGACCATTACGTAACGGGAGTTTTGCGTCGTGTTGTTTCTCGTTCCGATTTGAGGTAGGTCTCCCTTTGCACTTGCCTTTAAATTTAGAATTTATTTATTTCTTGTCTTTTATTGGGTTTCAGTAAATTTAAAAGTATTATTAAGTAGTAATTTATAATGTGGTGGTCTGCTCTGCTTATTTCTATCATTTCAGTGGAAGAATTTTTCTTGGTTTTAATGGTGTGGGCTTTCCAGGTGATATTGCTAAATGAGTCCTTTATGAAATGTGAAGATCATGTTGAATTTGGTTTTGAAACGGTTTTGTTGTGTGTAAAATTGCAGGTGTATTGTTTATGGAAAATGGTGTTTTTCTTAGAACCTTGATTAGAGGAAATGTCGTGTGACCTTTAAACTTGATTTTTGGAAACTTTATGTGTGGTTCTTGGTTGTTGAAAATGTTTCCTTTGACGTGTGATTAAAAGTTTGGATTTCATTTGAGAAATAGTGTTCCTTCAAAAAGTGATTAAAGGCCCGTTTTTCTCTTGATAAAAGTGGGGTGCATTTGGAAATAGGAAAATGTTTTTTACTTGTGATACCAATGTCTTTCAGGTTTAATATGCTGATTTGAGTGTCTTAAATGATGTTATAAGTGTGTTCCTAGTTTTCAACGAAATGACGTGTGTCATATACTTTAGAAATTCTTTGATATTAAATGGTTTAAATGTAAATGATATGGAGGCCCGATTGGAACTTTTTTAATTGTGAACTGACTACTTATATATATACGTACTTATGGGGAATCTCTACAGAGGGACTTCCCTTCGAGGGTTTTCGTGTAGCGGTGCCCGTGTAAGGGGTTGGCAAGTGCGGTGAGATGAGTTACGCGTGCGAGGGCCTCCCACTTACACAGTATCATTAAAACTATCGTGGGTTCCTGGGCGTCTTTTAGAGAATCGAGTGACGGTTGCGTGCTAACCCCGATTAGACGGGTTAGTTCCCCCTTGGTAGGTAAGGCCTTGTGGGGCATGCCACTGGTTGGCTGTTAGGGAAGCCAGTTGGTTATTGACTGTGGAGTACCATGTCAGCAAGTAGTCTGAACCCGAGTACGTCAAGGGGTTTTCTAGGGATGTTTTGGATCGCCCATGGTTATCACTAATAACTTCTTATTTACCTTTACTTTTACTTGTTTTCCTTGCTTGTTTACCTTCAGTCATCCTTCACAGCTTATACTTATACTGTTATATTTTGGGAAAAAGTTTTTCAAATGAAAATACTTTATTTTCTTTGTGTAAGATTTGAAAATGTAACATTTCTTTCCCTTTATAATGAGTTTGGCATTAATGAAAGGAATCCAACTTTTGAAAAAAGAACAAGGGAAATGGATCATGTTTTTATTTTTAAGTGAAACATAATAAAAGCATACTTTTATACATTGTAGTTCAAACCTGGATTATGTAGATTCTTTATTTACTGGCACTGATTTGGGATTTGTTGTGGGCTCACCTACTGAGTACGTTTCTGCTCAGGCCTATCTTTTACCATTTCAGTTGCAGGTTCCTTGTTTTCAGGTTTTCCTAGCTTGAGTCACTCAGTGATGGAGTGACATTGGTTTCTAGAAGTGTGGTGACCCGCGAGGTCACATGGAGGTATGTTGGGATGTAGTTTTGTTTATGTCATTAGTTATTGTCTATTGTATTTAGTTTATATTCATTCTTTGATCCTGTTTTTCTGGTTTGGGCTGAAATTTTTCCCAACAATTAAAATTTCAATTCCCGACACTAGTATCCATCCCAGGGGGATTGGGAACGCCCCTCGGGACTTGCGGCGGACCGACTCAGGTGACCGGTTCAGGGTCGACCCGGGATTGTTTGTAACAAAATGGTATCACAGGAGGTTCTTGTTATTTGGGTTGTCTGGTAGGTGGAGATTAGGACTGTCGGGACTCGAGAGGTAGGTACGGGAAGGACATCATGAACCCTCACCCGTTCCGCACCTCGAGTCTCCAGGGGTAGTCCAGGAATAGTGTCCTTGATCTTTCTGGTTTGTCTTGGATTGAGAGATGACAATAGAGGCAAGCCGATGTTACATCGTGATTTCACATGGAGTAGTGACCCATGTGGGGTTTGAGTACACGGTTTTAATTCCTCCTAGTGGTCGATGCTGACTTGGGACATGGACCACTACCATGTCCCCAGGTCGAGCGTGACTACTAGTCCCTCACTCCAGTGGTTGATGCAAATTCGGATACTGCTTTTGTTTTGGTCTGTGTAAGTACATTGTTGGAAATGAAAATGGGTTTTGAAAATTTGGACTGGTTTCTTTGAAAAGACATTAAATGTATGAAACAGGTTTTAAAACTGAAATCTCTTGATTTGGAAATCTGTTGTTTGCTTGGAATTGGTTAGGAATGATTTGGGGCGAAACCTCAGGTCCTCTTTATGAATGTTTTAACATGTGTGAGAATTCATGCAAAATGCATGTTGGTGCGAGTATTAATGGAATGTGCATAAAGGCACGTGCAACGGGTCATGGGAGTACTTGGGTGTGTATTTGAAATTTAACGCTTGACTTTGTTTTCAAATTGGTTTAAAAGGGGAAACAGTTTTGGAGCATTTTTGGTTTGAATATGTATTGGTATTGGAAAGTAGTCTTGAAGGAGGGTGGTTTTAAAGTCTAAAATAAAATGGGGATTTTAAAAAGGAGATTTTATTTTGGGTTGTGTTTGTGTTTGTTTGGTCTTTGTGATGACTATTTTTGATGAAGGCACTTTTATTGATGTTGCTTCGGTTTTATTTTGGTCTCGGCCTTGTGTTTTATATGTCGCTCAGGAAATGCCGCCGAAAAAGGTCTCTAAGGATTTGGATAAGTCATGCCCAGTTTTTGGTCCTTATCAGGCTTTGCCTATTCTCTATGGTGATCAAGGTCCGTTAGAGGCAGTGGAATGGGTTGAGGAAGTGGAGCATGTCTTTAGAACGATGGGAACACCTGATAATGTTACGGTTTGTGCAATTATGGAGTTGTTCGAGGGTCCAGCTCTGGACCGGTGGAAGATGGTTACCCCACCGTCAACGCAAGGTGAAATGACGTGGGGTGTCTTTCAAACAGTTATCATCCAATAGTTTGTACCTGAGGAAGTGAAGCAGGAGAAAAAGAGAGAACTTGTGCATATTCAACAAGGCCAACCGACGGTGAAGGCATATGTTGACCATTTTAAGGAACTGATTTCCTTTTCTCCAGAGGTGGCGTCACATGAACTCATGAAGGCCTCTCTTTTCACTGGGGGTGTTCTTCCAATGATCAAGGAGCGAGTCCTCCCTTCTAAAGACCTTTGTTTCGAGAAGCTGGTAGAGGAAGCATTATTGGATGAGTTGATTTCTGGTGTGCGGGTGGTTAATACTTCAGCGTCCCCTGTTGTTCGTAAGAGTCCCCCCTCTAGTGAGGAAAAGGTGCCAGAGACACCTATTCATAAGGATTTATCCCCTTTGGTCCCAGCTTCCAGTTCATCAAATCATTCGATGGTATGATATCAGTGTGGTCGTTTCGAGCATTTAATGTCGTCTTGTCGCAACCCTCTGAAGACGTGTCATCGATGCGACTGTCTGGGTCATCTGGAGATGTTTTGCAGAAGGCGTCGCTTGAAGAGGACACAGTGATGGGAGAATGTCAGTACCTGACTGTGAGGCAGAAGATGCTTCAGCCATCAGTGCACCAGCCTCAAGTCTCGGGGTGAAGGTCGCGCACAGTCAGGAGTTCCCAGCGCTGTGAAGCTTTGGTCCAGGTTTTGTTCCGTGTTGGCGGTGGAACAATTAGAAATCTTGTCATATTTTTTATCTTTTATTAATGTTTCAATAGCGTTGTAAATGCATTGTTTTTTCATAAAGTTATGATGGACTTGTTCTAGGATAATCTAAGCAGGCTTGTCGTGTGGACGTAATATTCTGAATCGTGTGTCCTTCTTAAAATTGTATTTGACTTTTGGGTTGGCTGACCTTAGTTTAGTTATGCTTGTTGGATATAATTATGTTTCATTGATATATGTGGGTCATGTTCTGACTTGATGTCTGGTTAAGTCTTTTATGTGGGTTCTCTCTGTTGTTGAAGTTGTTGACTCTAGTCGTGGGTTCAAGGTTTTGACGGAGGTATTAATCTGATCGTGTTATAGGAGTCGGTTTGGATCGGTTATGAGTTTCTGCACTGAACCCGCCTCCTTGTGGTAGTATGCTTGGAGTGTTAAAATTTTCAAACCAGTTAAGTTCTTATGGTGGGTAGAACCCCTTCGTGTTCTCCCCTCAACCTCGGACTTCAGTTTTCACTTGAATCAGTCGGGTGTGACCTATGTAGAGTAAGGTCCTCCCGAGATTCACATTTCTCATCGGTTCCTTTAGTTACATTTGGTCATAGACCTGAATCTTGATCAACTTGTGCCTTGGTGACTTTCTAGGGGCAGAAAGTGTCTGTGGTGGGGAGAATTGTCACACCCCGACCACAGGTACCTTTATTTTTACTACATTCTTGGACCCAGTTAAATTTTTTTTTTTGAATTTTTGTTGTGTTGGTTGTTTCGCACAAGTGTGCGGTCATCACATCATTAGCGGTGACCCTGCGTTTGTCCCGGGTGACTATGTGTTTGCCCGACGTTCAAATTTTAGAGTTTTATGTTGTCTTTTTATTATTTATATTGTTATTATTATTATTATAAGGTTTTATTATTATTATTATACAGTTAATTATTAATATTATTATTATTATAATGTTTTATTATTATTATTATTATTATTATTATGTTTCCTTATTATTAGTATTAATTTTTATCCTTTTATTTAGTCTTTTATTATTACTAATATTATTATTATTATAGTCATATTATATATATATATATATATATATTACCCCTAACCTAACCCTAATCCACCCAGCCGCCACCCCCCTTCTCCCTTCTCTCCTCTCCTCCCGCATCCCCCCTCTTCTCTCTCTCTCTCTCTCCCACGCGCGGCTCCCCCTCCCCTCTCCCAGTTTCTCACCGCACACCCCGGCGGCCCCCTCTTTCAGCGCCGACCCCACCCCCGGCCTCCGCCCAGGCGCGCCGCCGCTGCACCCTGTCCGCCTGCTCCGGCGCTGCCCGCACCGGCCTCCTCTATGCCTGGCTCCGCCCCACCGCTCCCCACCTCCGTCTGGCGACCCCCCCTGCGCGTGACCCCCCTGTCGGGCCAGCCCGCTCCGGCCATCCGCCCTCGGCCGCGCCACACCCGACCTACCCTACTCAGCCGCACCCCGTTCCTGCACCCTCTGCTCGTCGCCCCAGCTGCACCCGCCCCTCCTGCCAGACCCACGCCCATGTTGCACCCGCGTCATACCTCTCCGCCGAATCTCCCCGCGCCCTTGTAAGTCAGGCGTGTTTTATTTTATTTTGTTATTATATTATTATTATATTTGAGTTATTATTATTTCGTTAGGATTATTATTTTTAATATGTTAATATCTTTAATATTATTATATTATTGTTATTATTATTATTATGTTAATATTATTCTATTATTATTATTGTTGTTGTTATTGTTATATTATTATTGTGCTTATTTATTTATTATTGTTATTATTATTATTATATTATGCTTTTATTATTATATTAATATTATTAATAATATATTATTAATATTGATATTATTTTTATTTTTATTATGATGTTGTTATTATTATTACTACATTATTATTATTCTTATTATTATCATGTTAATATTATTAAGTTATTATTTATTATTATTATTATTATGTTTTTGTCATTATTATGATGATTATGCTATTATTATTATTATATTATTATAATTTTTATCATTATTATATTATGGGTATGCTATTATTATTATTATATTATTATTATTGTTGTTGTTATTATATTATTATAATTATGCTAAATTATTATTGTTATTATTATTATTATTATTATGTTATGTTATTATTATTATTATTATTATGTTATTGTTATCACGATTATTAATATTTTTACATTATTATTATTACTGTTATTACTATTTAGTTATTATTATTGTTGAACTTGTTTAACGGTCTATTGTATTAGGACCTGTTTGACGACGCAATACGGTGCGACCATTACGTAACGGGAGTTTTGCGTCGTGTTGTTTCTCGTTCCGATTTGAGGTAGGTCTCCCTTTGCACTTGCCTTTAAATTTAGTATTTATTTATTTCTTGTCTTTTATTGGGTTTCAGTAAATTTAAAAGTATTATTAAGTAGTAATTTATAATGTGGTGGTCTGCTCTGCTTATTTCTAGCATTTCAGTGGAAGTATTTTTCTTGGTTTTAATGGTGTGGGCTTTCATGGTGATATTGCTAAATGAGTTCTTTATGAAATGTGAAGATCATGTTGAATTTGGTTTTGAAACGGTTTTGTTGTGTGTAAAATTGCAGGTGTATTGTTTATGGAAAATGGTGTTTTTCTTAGAACCTTGATTAGAGGAAATGTCGTGTGACCTTTAAACTTGATTTTTGGAAACTTTATGTGTGGTTCTTGGTTGTTGAAAATGTTTCCTTTGACGTGTGATTAAAAGTTTGGATTTCATTTGAGAAATAGTGTTCCTTCAAAAAGTGATTAAAGGCCCGTTTGGCTCTTGATAAAAGTGGGGTGCATTTGGAAATTGGAAAATGTTTTTTACTTGTGATACCAACGTCTTTCAGGTTTAATATGCTGATTTGAGTGTCTTAAATGATGTTATAAGTGTGTTCCTAGTTTTCAACGAAATGACGTGTGTCATATACTTTAGAAATTCTTTGATATTAAATGGTTTAAATGTAAATGATATGGCGGCCCGATTGGAACTTTTTTAATTGTGAACTGACTACTTATATATATACATACTTATGGGGAATCTCTACAGAGGGACTTCCCTTCGAGGGTTTTCGTGTAGCGGTGTCTGTGTAAGGGGTTAGCAAGTGCGGTGAGATGAGTTACGCGTGCGAGGGCCTCCCACTTACACAGTATCATTAAAACTATCGTGGGTTCCTAGGCATATTTTAGAGAATTGAGTGACGGTTGCGTTCTAACCCCGATTAGATGGGTTAGTTCCCCCTTGGTAGGTAAGGCCTTGTGGGGCGTGCCACTATTTGGCTGTTAGGGCGGCCAGTTGCTTATTGACTTGGAGTACCATATCGCCAGGTAGTCTGAACCCGAGTACGTCAAGGGGTTTTATAGGGATGTTTAGGATCGCCCATGGTTATTTATTATAACTTCTAGTTTAACTTTACTTGAACTTGTTTTCCTTTCTTGTTTACCTTCAGTTGTCCTTCACAACTTATACTTATACTGTTAGATTTTGGGAAAAAGGTTTCCAAATGAAAATACTTTATTTTCTTTGTGTAAGATTTGAAAAGGTAACACTTCTTTCACTTTAGAATGAGTTTGGAATTAATGAAAGGAATCCAACTTTTGAAAAAGAACAAGGGTAATGGATCGTGTTTTTATTTTTAAGTGAAACATAATAAAAGCTTACTTTTATACATTGTAGTTCAAACCTGGATTATGTGGATTCCGTATTTACTGGTAGTGATTTGGGATTTGTTGTCGGGCTCACCTAATGAGTACTTTTGTGCTCACGCCTATCATTTACAATTTCAGTTGCAGGTTCCTTGTGTTCAGGTTTTCCTCGCATGAGTCGCTCAGTGATGGAGTGACATTAGTTTGTAGTTGGGTGGTGACCCGCAAGGTCACATGGAGGTAAGTTGGGATGTAGTTTTGTTTATATCATTAGTGTTTGTCTGTTTTATTTAGTTTATATTCTTTCTTTGAACCTGTTTTATGGTTTGGGCTGAAATCATTCCCAACGATTAAAATTTCAATGCCCAAATCTAGTTGCCATCCCAGGGGGATCGAGAACGCCCCACGGGACTTGCCGCGGACCGGCTCGGGTGACCGGTTCAGGGTCGACCCGGGCTGGTTCGTGACAGGTAGTCTCAAGCCTTGATCCCTCACTCACATCAATCAATCCACTCTCTCCTCTAAAATGGATTATCTCACCATTATTTATTTATATTTGAAAATAAACACTAAAAACATCTAGGTTAATTTCTTCTAACCAGAAAAAATATCCCTCAACATTATGATTATAAAGACTCTATATTGGCTATGGCTGATGGTGTGATAGATTTTCAGCATTAGATCATATAAAGGGTTTCCTAATAAATTTTTTATTCTCTACTAATATAGTAAACCCCTTACATGGAATGGAAAATATTTATACCAAAAATAGAGTAGTTATAAACTTTTGGGGTTTATTATCATACCTCTACAAAAACCTAAAATACATATCAAGGGAAAAGACAGAGAGAATCATTTTCCACCTTCTCTTAGTCATTGATATCTATATTGTTTTAAAACACATATCCTTAATACTCATTATAAATAATTAACCTCTATGGTGTGGGTCACAATTGATTGAACAGAAGATTTAAAATATCTACACCATTATCCATGAACATAAATTGAGAAATATTAACAATTCACCATTACCATAACCATTCATTAATTTAAATAAATCTTATACCAACTATTTTTACCAATAAGTGTAAGACACAAAACCATTGTTAAGAACTATAAAAATGTTTTCGAGGACTTTTAGGTAATTATTAACTGGTATTTTTCTATAAAAATTATTTTTACAAACTGATGGTTTGGTAACCTAAACAAACATTTAGAAATCTGTTCGTATATGACATATTAACTGCTTAAAAAAAGTTAGTATAGGTAATTAAAAAAGGATTACCTTATTATGAACCCAAAACCTCAAAATAATTTTGAAACAATATAAGTTTTATGATACAATGACTTTTATTTAGAAAATTAGATATATATTTACATGTATGATAAAACATAATTTAAATTTTGAGGTTTTTATTTTTATTTTAAAAAAAATAAAAAATTATAGTATATATAACAATGGTTCTCATAATATTTGATAAATACATATACAAATAATTTTAAAATTTTTGGTATAGGTTGGTACCTATTCCAAAGGGTTTCTGAAAATTGTTGGTGTAGGGTTCCTCTATGATACCATTACCAACAGTTTCCCCAAAAACATTGGTACATTGTCACATTTAGTTGATAATAACAATGGATTTTCTAAAACTATTTGTATCTAGTCACATTAACAATCATATACAACATGTTTCTGACAAAAAAAAATTAATAGGGATACATATAAGAATGGTTTTTCCAATACCACTGGAATAGGTTCATTGGGATAACATCATTTTCTAGTAGTGTTTATTACTATTTCCCAAACATCATTTATAATTGTACTAATATTTAGATATTACATTACTTCTTTTCCAAAAAATATTCTTTATAGACTAAATTTCCTTTACCAGAACATTTATGACTTTAAACAATATTCATCCACTTGAAGCCATGAATAATATAATTTGAGTTTTCGTCATTGTCATGTTGGATTCACTGATGCTATGTAAATAGTATTCCTATTTGGTTTAATATTGATTAAAATAAACACTAAAAAATCCATGAATAACCTGGTAATCCAAAATTCATGGTTGTAATATTCCATTATATTTTGGTGGATACAAAAAAATTACTCATAATATAACATATAAAAATTTTAGAAATGTGATTATGTATCCCTATGGTGATCATTCAAAAAATTATTCATTTCCATTTATCTCCAAATTTTTTAACAATGAGTTTTATTTTTCCAATACATCATTCATTTCTAAAGAAAAAACCATACATTTGTGGAATAAATACTTGAAGGCCTTCCACCCATCTAATGTGCACGTAAAAAATTGTTTTACCTATATGTTATGTCTCATGTTTCAATGTAATATTCACCTATTAGATTAAATTTTTAGGAATTTATTCTTAATGGTATTTCTATGGAATCCGTATTTCAAATGTTTTCAATGATCATCCTCATCCTTTATATTTCTTCAATTTAAATTTATTTTCTATAATCTATTAATAACCAGCATCTACTTTCTATTACTCAAGAAGAGTCTCAACACCGTTAATTGTACCATGACATACCTTTTAGGTTTCTAATTTGGATGAATATATTTATAGAATCCCAATTTATATGGTCTCCAAACATCTAACGATTATTTCTATGGTTGACATATCATTCCAACCTAAATATACCCTTAAATGTTTGGTATTTTAGTGAACCATTATTTACCAACTTTTATCTATCTTTTTTACTAATAAATAATCACCTGATCATTATAATTTTATATAAATTTCTTCATAAACCTGATTCGGATCTTCCTAGATCGTCAATATGTGATGTTAAAATTCATATTAAATTTCCTTACAATATTATTTTAAAAGACATAATATCATCTATATGTCAGGAATTATATCTATAATAATTTTTTATCATCAAAATAAAGGAAGAACGATGTATATAATTTGTCTCCAACCATGCACCAATATATCTATTTTACATCCCATACCACTTTAAGATGAATGTGTGGATAGATTATTGTATTGTGTCACTGTTAGTTACATCCTTACAAATTGTCTTGGATTTGGCTATAAACCCCACCACATCCACTATTAACACTGTACAATTTCATTAAAATCACGTCATTCCCCTTTCATCGCTACATCTAGGGTGGTTAATCCTTCCTTATATGGGATGTAGATATGTGGGGGAGATTATTCATTTTTTCCCTAGTGATAAAGACAAAATGAATTTATATTAGGTCATACAACTTTTACACATGGTCATCAATTAATCTCACCTAATCTATAGAATATCTTCCCTATTTGGATACCTTTATCTATGTAATTATTCAGAAATGAAACAAATTTAGGTTGAAAACTATATTCTATAACCCCAAGGTAGAAATCATGGTCTAAAAATAAAATACTTAAAATAAATGAATTCATCTTTGAGGATATATTTCAGTGAATTTGGGCTTTATTTACATGTTTAGTTGTTCCTATGCACATTTACCTTTAAAACTACCTAAAGACTCTTTTTTCTTCACGATGTGATGTTAAATTGAACAGACATGGTAAAATTTATAAAATTTAAAAGTTATTACCCTTGTTGAAGTATGTGTAACCCTATATATCTGTGACCCTAATAAATTTCTCATGTGACTTAAAAATGTGAGTGATTGGTCTAGAATGGCTAAAAATTAGTAGTATGACCCTATGATAGATTTTATAACAATTTAATTATTCTCTAAAAGAAAACCTATATTATAATATAATATCCCAAAATGATACATTTTAATTTTCCTTAAACATAATTTCTCATTGTGATAACATACACCTCCCAATTCTCATGTCACATCTTGGTTACACAATATGGATTAAATATATTCATTATTATTGATGAAAAACCCAAGGTTCACATGATCTAAAATTTCATCCATATATATATCCATCCTTCATATACCATTTAAGAGTCATATAATTTAAATTAATCATTACACACTTTCCTTTCATCAAGTATAATTATAGTGGCTTTGTTTTTGTGTGAAATGTATCTCTTAAATTGATTGGGAATTCAACTCATATAATATTTAAAAAATATTCCCTGCATCTTCAAATGTTCAATAGGTAGTTTAAATGACATTATAAAATCAGTAAATAATTATCTATACAACACTACCTTATAATTAATTTTTCTTATTCTGGCCACTAATTTCACATATAAATAGTGGATCTCATATTCATAGAGGTAATTTGTAATTTCATTAAATAACATTGTTGAGATGCATAAGTAAAAAAGAATATGTATTATGAATATGTAATAATCATTATTTGGTGAAAAATTATGATTATCTAATCAGCAGATCCCATCCACCATTAGAAAAATCTCTTAATTTGAATCCACCACTGAGAACCATCATTCAATAATTTCATGACTTTTCTATAATGATTTAATAGTTATTTACTAAATAGATATATCCTTGATTTACACCTATAAGAATAGTTCTACGTCATCCTCCCTCAATATTGGTATGAATTAATCATCCTCATATATTAATACATTGAAATATTAATAAACCAACTCATTTGTGGTCATTTCCCATTTATCCCCTACGGTGTTGGTGGCCACTCCCTTGTAAGAGATGTCATCATAATACTAAAATTAGTCATCAAAGGGATTTGGAATATTCTCATCATTCATATGGATAGATACCATTCCAAAATTTATGGACTCATAAATGTAGACATCAATCCATGACCACTAAAGATGCTCTGAATTGGTCAAAAAGATCCATACTAGTTCATTTATTGGATGATAGATGGCTCTGTCGATAACCAGGATCAATAGAAAATAATGTAATGGTCCCAATAGGACTATTTATAGATCTAAAAGAATAAACATATTAAAAGAATTGTATTCATAAATTTAAATTTATAGATCACCAAGTACTCCATGGTTCCATTTGATATTAACTCATCGATCACTTCAAGATTTCTCCTACTCATGAAAATATTCAAGAATTAGAGTATCATTATCAACCTCAAGCTTCATTTTCATGAAACCGTGCTAAGGATAATAATTCAATTTCAAACCACCATATATATATTTTCTAGATATATAATACAATTTTTTATAATTTAAACCTCCCATATAGACGCTCTCATAGTTAGTCAATCTACCAATGTCCATAAGGGATCTTCTTGAACTAGAAACACCTATAGTTTTTACCACCTCAATACTATATTGGTTTCGATTTCATTATTATCCATTGGTGCTTCAGGAGACCACTCTTACCCCTTAATTTCAATGTTCACTATAATATGTTCATATTTTGTTAGTTAATGGAGTCTATTTTCATTGTTGGAATGAAACCCTTTGGGGAACACATAATGATTACAAAAACATTAGTCCAAATTATAATATTATGTTATTAGATGAAATGGAATGAAATATAGAATTATATATTTAAAATGGATTCCTTTTAACTATTTTTAAATGGGGATGGGACTATAAGTGTCTAGTAATCAATAGTTATCACAAATTTTTTTATGAAACCCAATGTGCAGGATATAATCTCATAGTTCATATATCATAAAAACCTATATAATAAACCACAACCACTTCATCAGATAGTTCATTATGGCACGATGACTCTATGATGACATGTTCAATTGAGTTAGAAAAATTTCATAAAAATACTCACCAGAAAAATATATTTTTTAAATTTTTTACCTAAAACAATGTGATTAAAGATTAATAAATTCATTAGATTCTTAACATCACCAGTGGACATTGATTCTATCATTAAATATTATAGTTATTTTTCTTATAATTCTTGGATACTCATTAAATGCATTCTATATTTTATAATAGCGTATAAAATGGTTTATATTTATTAGATATCTTTCTTAATTATCTCACATATTAGAAAAAATAAGAGTAACATATTATATTATAGACATTTTCTCTAAAGATCAAAACACATAAAATCATATCTCAACCTCTATCATCTCTTCCAAATCATTAATGTGTAGTGTAAAAATACACTATAAAGAGGAACCCTTGTTTCAATAACAACAATATGATTAACCACTACTAGACTCCCCTAGATTTATTTTTAATAACATTTTATTATTCATCTTGATTCCATATTCTAAAATAATAAACCATAATTGTACCTATTTTACCGGTTAGTTAATGATGGTATCATTCCAACCAGAGCTAAATGAGGACCACATCATTAGGAATGTCTATAAATTACAGATAATATTTCCTTAGCGACATTACGGTGTTTCCAATTCTAGAATTATATGGATTATACATCTCTTGTCCACATATTATTACCATGAAACATTCTATGAAGACCTCACCCGTATGGTTAGGAAGATGCCACACAACTCAATCCGTATTTGCAACCTCTTCCACATTCACCATAATTGAATATATTTATCTTCAGGTTCTAGTATTCAATATTCCTGTCCACACCTAATTCTAGTCTAAAAGTTCCCCTTATATCACTAGTCACTTCAATATTGATGTAGGACACATTAATAATTTGAAATTTTTATAGTTAAAGACAATGTATATTGGCGAGCTACTCATTAAGGGCATGGTCCTTTTTTCTAATCCGATATTGACTAGAGTACACCTATGATGTCATATGACAACTAGATTCCTTTATGATATAATTACAATATATACATTTCTCATTACATGTTTGTGGTTTTAAAAAAAAACATATAAGGGGTTTATAGATCACTGTTTGTGTTACAATCAATGCGTGAATCCAACACTAAGGGTCAATAAGACAAGATGTAGGAATTATATTTTATTCTTTTCACTCCAAGATGTTAATATTTTATTAAAAAAGTTTAAACTAGTTAATCATAAAAAGTCATGTGAAATAATCTAAGATACAAATTTTTCATGAACAACTAACATAGTCTACATCCCTAAAATATTTTTGATAGATTGACTAGTGGTTACATCTAATGGTGCACCAATTTTTTGGGAAACATAACATATTTTTATATAGAGTAAAATATATAAAATAACTATATGGGGAATAAAATTCTCATATTTATATATATTAATATAGATAAAACCACCTATAATTCAAATATCCTTAAAAACAAATTAAAAGAAAAACAATTCTATTTACACTCTTTTGGTTTTCATCAATGAAAAAATTTATTTTACATGCCACAACATGTTTATATATTACTTCAAACATCAATAAAAAAATAATTTATTTTTGAAATATTGAATATATAAAATTTAGTATCTTTTATTTTAAGTTAAATCCTCGTAATTGTATTATACAAAGTAAAAAAAATAAGATTCTACGATATATTAATTTTTTATTTTTGGATCACTGATTATTTATTCATCCTCCATGACATCCAACCATGAGTCTTATTGACTAGAGATTCATCCATGCCTTAAAATGAAAATATGAGTAAAAGGATAAGTTTTTTTGAAACACCTCTTCATGGTCTCTAGAAACACTATCAGAATACAATATATTCTTCGCATTTATTCAAAAATTGATTTCCTATAGTATATATTTATACATGATTCCAATGGTATATTTTCATTTAATTTAATGAGGGATTAATAAGTTAAAATCCACTTCCCCAAGATGGAGTTATTTGGTATTCCTATCCATTTATAATATTCATTGACATTAAATCATTAAATATAGAATATGATACACTTGATGTTGGGTATTACAATTCTACACATAATACCCATTTCACCAAATCACTTTCAAAAACTCTAAACACATATTGTTGATCTTGTATTCCTAAACAAACTAATAGACAATCTATTCTTTGGGCTACATGTCCCAGTCAATTGACCTTACTAAATGGTTATCCAATGGTTTAGAGTAGAAAATACCTGATTTGAATTGATGAAATGTGTCATTATTTTGAATTTCATTGTTCATTTTTCTAGGTTTATATCGAAGAGTTAAAACCATAATATTGATAAATTACATCATATTATGATTACTGGACATTTCATTTCACTAGTGTAGATGGACTGGTCTTCCAAAAAAGTTATCGAAGGTGTCATGGGTCACAAATATTTGAGAGAAATCGTCAAGAAAATTGAATCCAGATAGATGGATTATATTACACAATATGTAATACCCTTCCCTTTATAAAATTATTTCATAAAATAGTTGGTTCCCAAATTGGATTCTATTGGATAATGTAATATACGTGTTTTCAGGTATTTTACTCATCTACTTGGTGGATGATTCATCCTCTCAATTATCCATTAGTTGGATTTTTTAAATATACACTACATATAGTTCTAAATAGACTTGGTCGTATAATATCAGCATGATGACATGATGATGTCTAGTTTGAACATTATTTCATAATGAATATCTTTTTTAAGAGCTTTTTTATATAATATATTATGTATAATTGGAATTTGTGTTGATTCCATGTATTTCTATCACCAAACATTGGATCAAATTGTTGTTCTACAATATTATGGTCCCAAATCGGCCTCTCCCTTTTTTTACAATGTTGAACCGAGGTATATAGATCATGGATTACAGTTTTATGAAAAAAATTAAAAATAAAACTATTTTCCCAACAATTTTGACCTCTAAACTACATTGTGTTGGATGGATAGTTTATATCGTTGAAAAAGGACTCCAAACTGAATTTAGAGGATGAACAACTGGTATTAAAGTAGAAAATTATAATATGATATTATATATTAGTATCTAAAACAAGTATTCCCAACATAGATATAATTTAACTAAACTCAATGTTCCGCACGACACCAATATTGAGTAATCGGGGATATCTTGTGTGAATTAATCACTATCATGACCCAGAGGGTTTTAAATACCCATATAATTCCATTTTTTTGGATGTATCCTTTGGACTAAAAAATTTATATTATAAACAACATTAAATTGTACTTTCATGTATCATGTAACTCCTGAAAACACTAATATTCCACACATGAGAATATTGTGAATGAATTACCTTAATCGAGTCCTTCATTTTATTTGACAAAATTTAATATTCATTACTGAAAATCAGATCCATGATCAAAATATTTCATGATAGAGTCTTAATTGTCATGAAATTAAATATTTCCCACAATACACTTAAATTTTTGAACCCCATACATGGAAATCACTACAACCCATCTATTCTTGAGAACCAATATTCACACATCTATAAGAATTATGAAACAATAAACTATATGAACTCTATATTGTGATGTCTCGAACGTAGATTCCAATTAGCTATTGTCCTGAGTCCAATGGTCCACACAACCTTAAGTGCATCTCCCTAAACACGAGAGGTTTCTGACTAGGAGAAAGGGCCTAGGGTGTGTTTGTGGGAAGATTGTGGCCCAATTATAAGAGAGAAGCACATCAGAAGGAATAAAAATGAATAATGAACATTAGAAGAAACATAATTAAATAGCTGAAGCAACTGATGCAATTGATAAATTTGAATAAAAATAACTCTATCAACCGAAACAATGATGATGTAATGTCCAATAACTAGAAAACTAGAAATCATGGATAAAAGGAAATTTCCAAAACATTTTACACAAGGTAAAAGAAAACAAAGGCACCTCCAAGCATCCAATGATCCAAATCTGTCATCTACTATCATGCTACATCTTATCAAGAATAAATCAAGTGTTCTAAGTTGTAGGATTCCCTTTTTTGAATCTTGAAGACATGAAATATACTTCATTTACCAAAAAATGCATGTAGAGGTTGTAAGATAAATCTCAATGGGCAACCAAAACGGTGTCTATAACATCCAAACTATGAAATGTATTATAGTAGTGTGCATGAATGTATATATAATGTAATTAGAACAATATAATATAACAAAATTCCTGAGTATATGCATCAACTATTAGCTGGTGCCTGAACATGTAACCAATTTCATAATTATGATACTACAATTTAATCATAAATATGTCAGATAAGGCATAAATGACACTTCCATCACCTTGTGATAGTATAAGTAGTGAAGGTTCCAAGGCATAGCAAGGAAACCCAAAAATGATATCTGGTGTGGGAGTTACAGGTTTAAAACCAAGCTAATTTATATATCATTGCATGCTAACTCAGTAGTACCTGAGACTAGTTAGGGTATAAGAGTGTAATCCAAGGAGCATAATCTAATGAATTCTACAATAAGGTTCTTACTATGTCTATGGGGATTGACCAATGAAAAATAGGGTTATGTAATGATATGGACCAAGGGGATTTCACCAAGGAAACTACTAGTCAATGCTATATCCATGGAGTTTTTTTGGATGCATCCTATAATAATGTAAAGGAATCCACAATAGTATACTATGAATTCGAGTAATATGCATGAACCATAGTCTAGGTGGGTATCAACCAAAGAAAAAGACATTTTTGAATCATAATGGTATTCTCAAGCCCCATGGTATTCTAATTTCAGAATACAAAGAGGGCCTACATTAGTCCATTCATATTTTATATTTTAATCATGTACAAATTAACTAGGTTCATTCATTATCATTCATTAGTTTTCATAGGGAATTTAGAGTTACAACCATTTAAACAAGTATTTATAAACTATTATTGTTGTTTTAGTTATAGAGGACCACTCCACTTCCATCAATCAATATGGAAGGGGTTCTATAGACATGTAACCTTTATTCAATATCATTCATTAAGGCTATGTTATATACTAAGTATACATTCCATTTCAGTTTTCACATTTAAAAAAAAAATTGGGGCACTTACCTTAGGCTGGTCAAGTGGTGATCATACTTGGTACATGAATTAATTAAATTATCATTATTCCAAAAACAATTTATTATGTTAAGGATCATCTTTTATAAGTCCAATCACAAGCACACCCGAACTGTGGCTCAGACATGATGAAATAGTAAAAACCAATCTTGGAATAACCTTCTACAAAAGGAATATTGGGTTTTGGGTGTAACTGCTAACAACCATTCACGTATTTGGAAAGGGAGTAACCATATGATTATAACTAGTATAATCATGGAATGAAAATTTATGAGATGGCCTAAGATGAAATCGGTGTGCCCGACACAAATATTTCAATATCAAATAACATTAGAGATTATTATAGACCACCAACTATAGGGTTGTACGATTGAAATCCTCCAGTATCGACACTTGATTAGTCTTATATCAGAGTAGATCTAGGAAAATGTGAAAAATTATCACATGATGATATCATGGTCAGGTGAAATACTGAAGAAGAATAGCTTAATAGGACTCAAGTATATACCATTTCGAATCCAACATGATGAACATAAGCTCGATCGGATCCTAGATTTTGGAGATATGTTGATACCTAGATTTGTCCGATAAAAGATCCAAAATGAGAGGAAATGTGGTTAATCCATCTGGTTCTCAGATTGGGGAAGAATAGTGGTAAATAAATCATTAAAGGAAAAACTGGAAATTCACCTAGAATTATTAGCCTGGCATAATTTTTCTAAATACTTTGTCAAACCGTTCGCAAACCGTGTGAGATGGTTCTTCCCAAAAACACATCCTTCACATGATTTGATCAAACCACGTGCATTCCATGAAATAGGACTTGGAAAAAAGGGATTCTTTAATTATTAGGTCATAGGATCGTTCACAAATCAGGTTATATGGATTTGTCTGAAAAAACACTATTTGCACGATTAAGAAACCCGTGTCAAATTCTATTACATATTACTCTAAACTATATGCCATGCCACTTTTCCACAAAATATGAGTTCTGGGCTCCGAACAATGGTCGGACACCCTCAAAACATTTAATAACACATTTGGAGTAAATATTAGGTCTAAAGTAAAGATGTAGACCAAAAATTAAAGGATCCATAACCGAGTTAATAAATGGGTTCTTACAGTCATTCACCGTTAAAAGAACATGCCCCCCCTTAAAGTTCTCATTCCAAGTGTAAATACACACTGGATGAGAATAATTCTTGCTATTTGGAAATTAAGATGTATTCACCATCCCATGTCTCATCCTATACTTTCCCATGATGCTATTATACCCATATGAGTGGGAAAAACATTCATCGGAGAGCCTTCGTGATTTTGTCAGAATGTGTACTAGATTTTCCTCAAAGGTGGCATCAGCATCTAACTATACTTATTCAAGATCGATGGTATGAGATGGGTAAACATGATATTAGAAAATATGTGAGACGTGAAATACGTCATCCCCGACACGATACGATTCAGTCAGAAACAATTGATAGGCTACCGGCCCAACTCACTATAAACATTAAAATAGTCCAACATAATGCGGCGACATCATTCCCTACTTTCATATCCATATAATACCTATAATAGGTGATACCAAAAGAAATATATGATCCCCATCCTCAAACTCAAGAGGTCTTTGATGTAAATCAACATATGATTTTTGTCTATACTGGGCTGTATTAATATGCTTTCTAATCAGTTAAACCTATTTTGAAGTCTCGTCAATGATAGGAGGAAAAAGTTGGGCGTTTTTACTTGCCTATATCTAGCACAATGTTGAATGTCCAGACCCACCATATATGGCCTCAGAACGAGCCAACTAAATAATTTCGTGAAAATTGTTATTATAAGAGAACTCGATGGGAGGGATATGGTTCTCCCAAGATCCACCTAAATCATGGACGCAAGCTCAAATCATGTCATCTAGAACATTAAATGTCTATTTGGATTATCCATCTATATAAGGGTGATAATCTATGCTTAGAATCACCTCGGTCCCCATACATTTATGAATACATTGCTATAATCATTATGTAAAACGATCATCCCTATATGAAATGATAGTACGTGGAACCCAATGTAGTCGTATGGTCTCACAGAAATGTAGTCTTTACGAATCATCAAATGTGAAAGTATCCCATGTACGAATGAAGTGGATGATTTATTTTGTCGGTAAATGAATACATAGATCATATCATTACCCGTCAATGAAATAGGTATTCCATGTATGAAATCTCTTGCAACATATTCTTATTCCCAATTGAGGACTAGAAGTGGTTATAACAAGCAGGAAGGTGTCTGGTCCTCCACCATCACCTGATAATAAGTGGAACACCTAATGACGTAGAATTTAATTTTCGATTTCATTCAATTCCACCAATACAATCGTCTCATATCTCAATACATCGTCGAGATTCCATGACTAACTGACCATTAAGAAGCATTTGGATATTTTTTAATACCCTCTCTCATATCTGTAGGACCTCAAATATGATCACATTGATACATGATGTTTTCTCTATCCACAAACCAATATGGTGGTGTGTTATATCCTAATAAACTCTAACAAAGAACCAAACCTTCAGGATTTGTAAAATTCATACTCTTCACCTTCTCAGGGAGGTAATATGTAACATTTATAGTTGAGAGGAAAGAATAATCGTGACTGTCATGAAAATATAGATGATGTTCAAAAAAGGAGTACATTAACTTCAATTCATCAGTGGCTCCCTATACGACATGTGTTTTAGTTTTTTGACATTGGGCATCAATAACCACATTGCCTTTTCTAGGCATATTGGACAGTTCAAAATCATAGGATTGTAGATTTTTGACCCATCGTCACCCTATGAGGTTGATGTTAAACTGATAAAAGATATAATTGAGGCTCTAGTGATTTTTATACACCATGAATCTCTCACCGAGTAGATAATGTCTCCAGCAACATAAGTCATAGACTATTATAGTAAGCTCTTGGTTGTGAGTCGGGTAATTTCTCTCATGAGGTTGCAACTACTGAGATCTGTATGCAATGAATTTGTATTATTGCATTAACACTACTCTTATAGAAATAAATGATGCATCATAGATGAAGATATAACTTATATCTAGTTCTAGAAGAATTAGAATCGGTGTTTAAACAATCCACCTTTTTTTGTTCTTAAAAGGCTTTCATGAAGGCTTATGACCAAAGGAACATAACACCATTCTTTATAAGTCTAGTAAGTTTGGATGAAAGATATGGGACGTCCTTTATGAAATACTTGTAATATTTGGAGATCCCTAAGAATCTTCTGATATGAAACTTGTTCATGGGATGCTCCCAAGAAACTACATCACTAAAAAAAATTGGGCGAACAATAACACATGATTATGAGATTATAAGACACAAGAAGTGGTCCTTTTTTGATCCATAAGTCCAAATTATCAAGCTTATCCTAATGATGATTCTCTCTTATTGTACGTATAATGATCTCAATATGTTTGGCATGGTCGTTATGTGTGTGAGAATATAACAAGATTTCATCCACAAAGACCTAAACAAAAGATTCTAAATCAACATGAAAACAATATTAATCAATGCCATGAAAATGAAGATAGAGTTCGTAATACTGAACTGTATAAAAGGTTACTCATATTTACCATACCATCTACAAAAAGTTTTATTAGGTTTTTATGTTGGTATGACTCACACATAATGATAACCAGATAATAGGTCAATCCAAGAGAACACATTTGATTATCAAAGTTGTCCAAAGTGATCATCTATTCGAGGAAATGGATACTGATTATCGATTGTAAGCTGGTTCAACCTTCATTAATCCATGCACAAATGAAGACTTACATCATCTTTCTTCGTGAATGGACGAGAAAAACCCGAGGGGATGTACAAGGTTGTATAAAGCCTTTAGCATCAAGGTCCTTTATCTGCAACATGGGCTCCTGAAGCTCATCTAGTTCAATCCTCTATAGAGGAATGGACACTAGAGATATTTCTGAAACATGATAAAATGAAAACTGTACCTCTCTCTTAGGAGGTATTCCATAAATTTTATTTAGAATGAATTCCCTAAAAGAATCAATTGCTGGAGGGAAATCAGATTGAATTAGACCCTGGTCCTCCATGAAAATATTTTCAATCTGGGTAGTCACATCACCTAGCCCATGATTCCCAGATCTAGCTCTCTCGGCCCGGACATCCTACCACCCTTTGAAAAGACAAATGCTGCCTTCTAGTGATGTAAAAGACACCACAGTGCAATAATGGTCTAAAACGGTTTGATAGTGGGATAACCATTCCAACCTAAGAATGACATCGTAGCATGAGATCTTGAGAAAAAAGGGATTCTTCAAGAAAGGGTAACTATCACCCTCAAGGGGAAAATCCATGCACTGGTGTATTCCTTCAATTCATATTACCAATAGTTTTTTGAGTGTCATCATACCAGAGTGGTATTATATATATAGTCCTAGAATATCCACATTAGATAAAAAATTGAATGATTGTGAAGCACATGTATCAAAAAAAGAAGAGACAATAGGATAGGCTACTTGAATAGTACCTAGTACTGTATATGGTCCCACAAAACAGTCCCCAGGTTTCATTTGTAAAGAATGCACCTGACCTAATCCACATCCATGTGAAGCATATGGACTACCACAATCATATTTGAACTGATGGAGATGCTTGTGATCATGGTTTAGGGTCCCAGGGCCATGATATCCTCATCATCCAGACCTACCAGTGCAATTCCAACTCCCCACTTAACGTGGTGTAAAATAACTCACTCCGGCAGGTGGATTTGATACTGATCAATTTCCACTTGAAGCTGGTGGAAATGTATTGTAGAAATAAAGAAGATGAACCATACAACCACAATCCCGACACTTTATAGGGTATCTGTCACAATGGGTCTTATTATTTCCTAGTCTTCCACACTGATGAAACACCAAAGAGCTATCAAACTGAATACTCTGGCTGCCATTTCTCAAGTGAGAATCCTCAAAGTAACGACTCATACCCCCGAATGAACTATTATCCTATCTTTTCACCGATCCTTTAAACCTGGTACTTGTGTCATCCCTAAGATTACATTAGGTGATAAGGTCCTGCTCAAATATTTCAGTGAAGGTAAGAAGGTGAAATACATTTACTTGAGTTTGGATGGTGTACTGGATCCCATCTTAAAAACATCATGCAAGTGATATCTCATCACAAGCTTGAAGTAGTGCAAAGTGTTATAAATTAGTAAAAAGTGCTGAATATTCCATAACTGTCATAGAAACCTACTCGAGATGCATGAACTCTCTTTCTCTATCAGCTCTCAATTCCTACGAAACGAACTAATTATAAAAGGGAATATAGAAATAAATGGATAAAACGACTTGATGTCGACGGCCAAGGTAACCACATCCCACCAATGCTTGGTAGAATCCCAAATCATGTGTGTATAAATACTGACTCTCCATTCTAGATTTGTTTCCAAATACTCAAAGATATATAGCATGGATTGTAGCCATGATTCAACATCCTGATAACCACCACCCCCTATAAAGGTAGGAGGAAGTTGCTGCTGGAACATGCTGGTCGGATCAACCATCATAGTCGAAAGCAATGGATCACCATTTATGGACCGCATCAAACGTAAGATAATATTAAAATATGAGACATCAATTATTAGATCATGTATAGCTGGTGGTGCCTAAATTGGCACTCCAGTAGGTATAACTGGAAATTCAGGGCCCACCAAGTCGAGATCATGATCATCACCACCTTCCTGGGGAATGCCAAGATGACGTTGTGGCGACATTGGCGTAGAAATTCCAAGAACATACCATAGAACAATATTATAAGCAAGAATATAACAGCACTATTTGAAATAGAATGTAATAGAACTAACTATAGAGACATACTAACCCCAACTACATTCTTAGAGGTCTATGTATCGATATGTGATCATGTAGAGCTTTCATTTTATTTAGAAGTTCATTTACAGGTTCACTCATTTAACATTAATAGAGATGACAAGGTGGGATATATATTTGTAACCAAGTCATTTTAAATTTCAGTAGTCACATTATAAAGTTTAGTCATTTACAATGAATCAGTTCCCATACACCTATCACCAGAAATGACACCCATATCATTATAGTATAATGGAATGACTATGTAAATTACTCATGCCAACCCATGAGGGCCCATACACATCATGAACTGAGACATGAAATCACTCTATCATATCCATTGGAATACATGTACATGTAAACTATCCCAACATCACTCAATAATCACATGCATATCTAGCAATGAAATGCAATGAAATACACCTATACGACATAGCATTATGCATGACCTATGAATTATAGGTTCCTATAATGATGCATGTAGGAATGGTACTTGCCTTCATATCATCACGTTAATGATGAAATAAATTTTCAAAACTTTTAATAATCATCAACACCACACAAAATGTATATCACCCAATGGTGAAACAATATCAACTCTAATAAGAAAAATCAAAATAAATATTATTATTTAGCCAGCCTGG
This sequence comes from Viscum album, assembly GCA_963277665.1. Classification (NCBI taxonomy): domain Eukaryota; kingdom Viridiplantae; phylum Streptophyta; class Magnoliopsida; order Santalales; family Viscaceae; genus Viscum; species Viscum album. Next base: position 1,346,242,265 of record OY728153.1, on the reverse strand, counting down.
TTTTTTCCACAAACATGGGTTCGAGATGTCTAAGTATGGATTTTGGCCATGTTTGAGCATTATTTCTCTCCAATATATTGTCTCAAAAAATTAAATCAACAATGAAACCACTTGTGATACAACATTGTGATGTATCAGAACCAAATTCCACCTAGCGGGTGCTCTGAACTCGGTGGGCCACACGTACTTAAGCGCATCTCCCCAAATTCTAGGGGATGCCGACTAGTGGTGACGGCCTAGAATGGGTATGTGGGGAGACTATGAGCTCATTAGTATAGTGTAGCATAGAGGAAGGTGTGAAAATGAATAATGAACAACATATGAAGAATAATTAAATGGCGGAAGCAACTATTGCAATAGATAAACAATAATAACAAAAACTATATCAACTGAAACAATAATGATTAATATTCATGTCACTAGAAAACTAGAAAACATGGATACAAGACAATAATTATAAATTGTTCTACAAGGTAAATGAAATCAAAGGCTACACCAATCATCCTAAGATCCAACTTTGTCATTTTCTTTTAAGCTCTGTCCTTTCTACAAGATATATAGTGTTTAAAGTTGTATGCTTCTTTTCATCAACACATTCTGTCATTTAATCTACTCTGAGTACCAAACGATTCCTAGAGTGGGGGTGAGATATATCTTAGTGGGGCACCACCAATGGTTTCTATAACAACTGGCCCATGAAATGGAATATAGTTGTTTCTTGTCATGCATATATAATATAATGAAAATAGTACAATATAACAAAATACATGCATACCTACTTTAGTCCTAGGATGGTTTCGGAACATGTAACCAATTATTTAGTTATGTAATTACCATTTAATGTTAAATAGGTCACGTGGGGAACAACCAACACCGACATCATCTCATGATAGTAAAGATAGTGAAGGTCCCAATACATAAAAAGGAAACCCAAATATTATATCTGGTGAGGGAGTTCCAGTGTAAAAACCAATGTAACATATATATCATTAAATAGTAACAAAGTAGAATCTATGTCATTCTAAGGTTTAAAAGTGTAATCCAAGGAGAATAATCTATGGAATTCCAATATATGGTTCCTATAGAGTAATAGGTGATCGACCAATGTAAAATGGGGATAACCAAATACAAAGCCCTATGGACATTCACCATGGCACCTACTAGTGAATGCTGGATCCAATGAGTGTATCTGAGGTATATGGTAATAATATAATGTAACCTATGATAGAATACTAGTATTTTGCCGAATATCCAATAATTCAAGGATCGATGGGCTTCAAACATGGAAATGTACATCCTTGAATCAGAATGGGGTTCCTAAGTCCCAAGGTATTCTCCTCTCAGAATCCAATGTGATAACATGTTAGTATATTCCTATTTGATATTTTAATCATGTATTCATTCAGTAGGATCAAGAATTTTCTTTCATTAGTATGGATAGGCCAGGTTGTGTATAAACTTTTTAATCATGTGATTATTAACCATTAAGGAAAGTTCATTTATTGAAGTTAACTCATCTACTTTTCATCAATATTGTAAGGGGTGCTACGACCATGTAACCTTTATTTAATCTCTTCTAGAAAGGTCAGGTTATATACTTAGTATACATTCCATTTCAAATTTTTCATTTAAAAAACAATTTGTAGCATTTACCTGAGGCGGGTCAAGTGGTGATCATACATGGTATATTCCATTATGAAATTGTCATTAAACGACAAACCATTTGTTATATGAAGGCTCACATAATGGAAGTTCAAGTAAAGGGACACCCAAATGCTGGTTCAATCATTATGAAACACTAAAAACCAATTGTGTTATAACCTTTGATGTGGGGTTTATTGATTTATTGGTGTAACCACTATCAGCTAATCACATATTTTGAAAGTGAATAACCATACGATTTGAACAAGTATAATCATGGAATGAAAATTTATGAAATGGCCTCTGATGAAATTGATGGGCCCCAGACGAATATTCCAAAATCTAGAAAATTTAGGTATGAGTTATAGAACACCCACATTAAAATTGTGTGACTCTTTTTATCTGATATCAACCCTTGATTTTCCACTGATCGATCTATAACAATGAAAATGTGAAAAATGCACACGTGACAGTGTCTATGTCCAGAGAACGAGAGATGGGGAATAAAAAAAAGAGGACTCGAGTACTTCCCATTGGGTATCTAATGTGATTAACGGATGATCGATCAAATTTTGTATGAATGAGACCTCTTGACCCCTATATTTACCCATCAATAAGCTCCCAATTGAGAGGAAAATGGGATAATCCCACCATTATCAGATTAGGGAGGACGAGGGTGGTAAATAGATCATTAAGGATGAAATTGGCAATTTACACAAAATATTTAGCCCATGCACGGTTTCTATGCAATGTTTGTCAAACTGTAGGAAAAATAGAGTAAGACAGTTCTATCCAAAAAAACATCTACCACACAGTTTGATCGAACCATTCAAACACTTCCATGAGTACCTAAGAAAAATTGGCATTCACACTGTTAGGTTTCATGGCTATGCACGATAAATTTGAAATGGATCTGCCCATAAAAAACCATCTCCACGGTTAGGCAAACCATGCGATCTGCTCAATTTCCCAAAATATGGGTTACAGGCTCCAAAAAAGCCCTAGACACCCTCTAAACCTTTACAAACTCAATTGTCATGCATATATGGTCCAATGAAAATATATAGACTAAAAATTAATCGATCTACACATGAGTAAAAACTTGGATTCTTACACATATCATGGATTCTAATATTTTCTATATATACAAAATATATTTCAACAAAGTAGAGTGCATGTGGTAATAGCAGCAAATTGATCAATGATTATTCTTCAAAACCCAATATTCACACCAATATTCATCACTTTTCTTCTGAATTATTTTTCATAGAACATGTTATTGGAATTATACTTACTATTTTCGCATAATTGTAAGTGGCCCCATTCCCAGACATTATACAATAAGCTGGTTTGATGATACATCCATGATTTTCAGTATCCAACACTATTTAAAAAACAAGACACATGAAAAATCCCCACATATATCCTTTATGCTCCTAACAAGAACCATAGGATTTATGTTAGTTATAATTAAAAATTATGTGTTGATTGATTGAAACAACCTTTTTTAGTCAATTATCCATGTATTAACAAAACAACCTAATATATAATCCTTGTACCATCACTTTTTCTCACTCAAATCAGGACAAAATAATTATTAAAAATGATGCTAAACTAAATTATATTTTCCTATCAAATATATTTAAACAATGATCCTCAAAATATATGGGTATTGATTCAAAATTTATAGTAGGATAATTTAGATACCTCTAGGAGGTCACATCCCTACATCACGGACATTCTTCCCAACATCCTATAAGGATATTACTTGTATAGGGATCAATGATTTTCAAGGATAGTATCTCATAAATCATCGATCATTATACAAAAATCTATTATAAATTATTACTAAGTATTCCCCCACAATATTCTAGTTATGTGTTTAACCATATGTGATAACAATAAATGGTTTTCACCACACCATATATTAACATGTTCCCATAATTGGGTGACATTATTCAGTGGATAAATTCATACATTGATGATCATGATGTTTACTATATAAACATCATAATAATACCCCAATGATGCATCAAAATCCCTGGAATATATGATTATCCACATGTTCCATGGATGTTGATCGAATGATTCTTAATCCGATGAACATAAGAATCATATTTGAATATAAGATGACCCTTTAACCGTTCTATTTGTAAAACTCCAATGATTATTTCTCTCTATGATAGTATTTCTATTATTATATTCTTAATCTAGGAGTTACATCGGTGAAAATCCTAGGATGTCCTATTTTATAAGGACTAGATGACACATGTGATCAATATGATTTACCATTTTTATCAATTTTTGATTTATTTTGTTGAAGAGCTAAGGATACATTATGTGATGATCATAAGTTTCATTATGGGATGGGTAAAGTAAACCACTAATATTAAACCTTTGATACCCTATATTAATACCATATAATTCTCGAAAACAATTCATTAGGATTATATTTATATAATTTCGGTTTTATCAGAATTTTTTTATAGTGTATAAAGACTCATCCTCTTGAAAATAAGATGTTCACAAATCTAGTGTATAAAATATTTTCATTAGTTGTTGTATATATAAATATGTTCATAATATCATTATTCATGAAAATATATTAAATTTAAATGGATGACTCATTATGGGATATTAGATCCATGATGGTATCCATGGTAGGAAATATAAACAAATCACAACCTCATTCTTCTCATGCAACCAATTCCATCAACCTCATTAATCATAAGTCCATAGACATTCGAAAGAAATATTTTTGGAACAAAACATAGTTATCATATAAGGTACATTATGATTTAATATAATTAGATGAAGGTATAAGATGAAATTATACGAATAAAATGTTGGAAAATGGACTTATTCTCGTGATTCAATTCAACGGAGAAGGGTTTCTTATGAAAATTAATAAACAATAGAAACATGTTGGGTGATCTTTAATTTCAAAATATATGGTGGTATCCTATAACATAGGAATATTAATTTAATGGGGAAAATTAACCAATGGGTGAAATAGGGATAACATCAATCCTATTTAAATTTATAATAAAATGGAAATATATATATAGAAGAAAATTATGTAGATATATATATTGATAAAAATATCATAGAATATATATTCACACATAAGGAGTAAAACATGAACCAAATTAACTGGTTATATTTGATCAAATATTAGGAATACATCATAAATTTACACCCTAAGATGTGGAACAATATATGTAATTCTCTTTGAAAGAAAGATAATTCTACCATATTCTAGATAAGGATTAATAGATAGAAATGATATATATATATATATATTATCAAATTATATAATATGTATTCAAAATTAATGTAGAAAAATAATATCTTTTATGAATCACTACTCCACCATCTATCCCTTAAGAGATTAATGTAGAATAGAAGTATAATATTGGGCTATAATATAATGTTGGAAATATTCCATTATTGAATATTTTATTTTCCCAAGTAATAATTTTCATGTGATAAATATGTGTTCCATATTTACCATTACTAATGAATGAATTATTATGTGATGAATATATTTAATCCCAATAAAATCATTATTGATTAAAAAATATGTGTGTATAATTAATGGAGAATGCATTGTGGGGATTAATAATGGGAAGATTATAGAGTATAGCTGTCTATTCAAGGCCTCCAAAACAAAAAAAAATTGTTTTTAAAAATTTTAAGGGTGATATAGAACAAATATCTTTTCCTATAAAAACATCCATGAACATTAACATTAATTTTTTTTATTGTTCTTACCAATATCATTAAAGACTATAATTCTCTTTAGGATGTGTTGATCAACTAAGTATGTTAGGACACTTCATTTTTATTTTGGATGATTTGTCACATAACTAAATTTCAATTATAAAAATAATGATATAGTATGTTAAAAAGTAGATTCGATTTTTAATGAATATGATAAAGATATATAGTGTAACTCAATTATTTTAACAATTATTAAAAAATAATTTGATACAATGTTGACCATTAAACACTACACCATATTTAAATAGATTTTCATTCTCACCTAATAATTATAACTATAAAAATTTATATTGACATGATACATGATGAATTGAAATAATGATGTGATCCATTTGATCCATATTTATTGTTATTTTTTCAAGAATAACATTAACTCTATAATTCAAGTCACACTATATATTAATTTTTATAGAAAGAGGTGTAAAAACCCATCATTTTTGGATAATGTTTTAGAGTTAATAATTGGGGTACAAAATCATGGACTTTAGATGTTAGCGAAGATTCTATAAATTTTTAGAAAATAAAATTACTATAAATATTCTAATAATTGTTAGCGAGTTATAGTGTTCGATGTATCTGAAAAAGTATTCATTTTAGAATCATCATTGAAAAATATTATTAGAATATTAATGTATAAATATTGGACCCTATATATGACAACCCCTTTAAGAGGACTATAAAATGAGAAGGGAATCCCCACAAAATCTCAATTATATTTATTATTAATATCATTTATAAATTTTCTGGAGGAATATACTAGTTCAATAACATATAATAAACATAGATGTTGTACAAAATAAACATGATCTCTCTTATTATAAATATTCAACCAATATATTGTACCTCAGAGGTCACGTACCTAAAAAATACCACTCATATTTTTGATTTTCAATGTTGTAATCATATGTCTGATGATGTTATTTATTGTAATATATGTAAATAAATTCTGTGGAAGATATATTTTATGGTGTGTAGAATATAACATAAAACTATTAAATTTTATTCTATAAATGTATTGAATAACATGTCGCACATAAAACACATATCTAAAATTATAAAATGATATATTTTATTAAAATGTAATTTTTCTATATTAGATAAACATTAATAAATTAGTTAAAATTGAAATATAATTATAAACATTAATTTTGGAATAAGAAAAATACATAAATAATGATAAAATGAGTATTATGTATTCATATTGATGGTTTAAATTAATTATTTTAACACCATTTATTTTAATTGAAATAAGAAAAACATCTTGAAATAATATAAATAATTTGATAAATTAATGAAAGGGTACAATGAGTGATTATTATGATGGAAATAAGTTTATATATTTGAGTGAAAATGGAAAATATAGGTGACATATGTCCATTTGAAATATATATTATCCACAGAAAACAGAAAAGGAATGGGTAAAAAATGTATTTATGAATATATAGTTTCTAAAAATTTATTTAAAATTTAACAATTCAATCAATGTGCATAGTAAATTTTTAACACTTCTTAAATAATTCAATAATGACAAATTGTAAAAATATAATATTTATTATATTAAATTTAATCATTTATGGAAAAAAATTTCTCTATTATGATACTTATTTTTTAATGTAATATTTAATTTAATTTTATATTATTTTTTATAAAAAATTATCATGTTTTGAAAAACAATGGCATTAAATTTTGGAAAAATGACAATTTTTGTTATTAAAAAATAATTTACTCGAGTTTCTAGTGAAGGTCGTGGGTGAACTATAAAAATTAAATAAAAGTATATGTATTAAATTATTTATAAAATATAAAAATATATAAATAAAATAATCATGTAATTAGTTTATATATCACCCTAGGTTTTTCCACATACGGTCCACTTTTCGGTATAAAATGACCATATTTAACTGTAATGGAATAAAGAATAAAACAAATTCCACAAAAATTCATATATATAAAAGACCTCTTTCATAAGTTTAGTGAGAGACTACTATATATAGATATCCTATTGAATAAATTTCCTTATTCACCATATTATTTTACACTTCATTGTTGGATGGCTTCTTACCTAAAGTATGTCTCCGAGTCCTTTTGTTAAAAAAAATCTCATTATGAGATGAGGTGATTCCATAAATATAAGTATACACTTCTTGTCCACCGTTATCAATTTCCCTCTCCTGTATAATCTCTATATATAATATTTTCCAACCTAATTATGTACTATTAATATCATTATTCATTTTATAATGATGATATTAGCATATTATTATATTATAATCTGAACAATTCATTACTTTCTTATGTTAATTATTGGTGAGATGAAAAACCCACATGATTAATTGTGTGCCATCATAATGAAATAAATATTGGAACTCTATAAAAACAAAAAAAAATTGAAATATATATGATTTTATAGAGTGTGTTATTTAAGGATAATATTTTTGATAGGGTTAAAAAATAGAAGTTCATTGTAAACTTACTCATTTGTTATTAATAATTATACTAGAAACATATACATATTAATTCATTTAATGAAAATATCACACAACTCATCAACATATTTACAAACCAACTTTCTTTCATATAATAGATTTTTTTTAAATTTTATAATGCATCATTAATATAATAAGGAGTCGAGTAGTGATATTCCATGATTTATCACAAAAATGATATTTACGTCAATTATGAGTTTGTTCATACTTATTGTTAACCAGATTACATTACCAAAATTATTGTATAAATGAAATAGAAAGAAAATTAGTTTTCTAGGAGTAAAATTAATATAATAAAAATTCAGTATATTATCCATTTTAAAGGAATATTTCCATAAAATTTCATGTTTCCCAGACATGATATAGTGGGAAAAATTATTTTTAAAATCATTCAAAATTTTCCAAATACATATTTTAAAGTTAAATTATTCCTCATAGGATAATAAAAATATCATCTTGATACATATGAATTACACACAGTAATCATGGTTTGACTATTAATGTTAGTGACGATATCTAGATTCATATAATAGATCACATTTTCCACATCATTGAGGTTCCTCAATTTATATCTCACTTGTTAAAGTATTTACTAAAATAAAATGGTTTAAAGTTACTAGATACATATAAATAAAAAGTATTATTTTGCAAATGATAGTTTTATGTACCATACTACAACATTCATATATTCATGATCTTTCACCACACCCCACCTTAAATATGTTGTAAACCTCACACTCATTTAACCACTATTATTTGGTATCCTACAAAAATTATTTTAACAATATTAATGAAATCGTGATGGGAGTTATAGTGGTCATTAACATTCTAGTATACAACTTATTGTTAAATTATTTACATTCAATGTACTAGAGGAATCATATAACTAAAATACAAACAAATATTGAATAACATTCTTTTTATAATTTTAACTCCACAACTACTATTACATTGACTTCAAATTTGTATTTATATATATAAATATTATACATCATGACTCTCAATGGGAATATCATGAAATAATATTAATGAATTAATTGTGGAAAAAATGTCTTGTATCATGGATTTATATCTGGGTAGTTCATTTAAGATACGAGCATAAATTGTAGGAAAAATTCAATATATATTACGAAACATAAAATCATAAATAATAAAATGGAATCACTCGTATATGTTAGGGTTAATAAATGTATCATCCCCCTCTTCTGTGGATTGGTAAGGTAGTGGAACATAAGTTGTCCTTAGGATACATCCCTAAGACACCAAATGCAAACAATAATTTCCAATTGATTCATTAATATTAGAGAAAGGATTGGAGCTTGAAAATTAGTCAACCAAAGAAATAATAAATTATCAAATAATCCACTTTATGTTCCATGAGTTAAATGAAGTACAACTCAATGATACACCATTTCTAATAATACCAACTACAAAAGTGTACCACATCATGAGACTACAAAACATATAAATAAATTGTAGAAGACATATCTAATAAAAAAACACAACCACAATATAACACCAATCCTCAAAAAATCTCCATGCTCTAACTCAAAAAAAATAGCATGTGTCACTAAGAACCCTTGATGAAATAGGATACATTAAATTTTCTTGTGCCCCAGTAAAAAAATATCTATAATGGAACCAAAGTACCCCAACATGGGTGAGTAATAAAACTCATTAGTATTTCCCCAAATGAATTCCTGGATCACACCACCATTATTTTACAAAATATAACATTATATAAATAGTTATTATTAAAATAATTTGAAATAGTTCAAAAATTTATCATATGCCAAGACATTTTACTCCGTAAAATGTTTCTAAATTAATATAATTTAAAAGTAAAACACCAAACATATAATTTAACTATTCTAAATTACCTTGTTTTTATAACCCATTATATTTCACAGAATCAGACACACTAACATAACCACAAAACAAGATTGAAGCCATATTTTTATCATTAACGGTGGAAATTTCACATCCATACGAATATCCCATTGATGTGGGTACATTCACAAACACTATACATCCACTTGATGGTGGTAAATTCATGATTAATAAACATATCATTCAATCTATATGTATTCAATTAAACTGAACTCATGAAAATACTTCCTTTTAAAAATCAATTCAAACATTTTAATAAAATAGTAAATTTTCGTGAAAACCATAACAACAAACAATTTTAGTAAAACAATTGTTTTATTTAAAATAGTTTAAAAAAATATACTTTAATAAAAACATAAAATTATCTATAACATCTTAGTAAAACCATATTACAAAAATACAAAAATTATACATTTTAATATTTGGAAGAAAAGCACATTTCACAACCATTTTCAATAATTCTACAATATCACAAAAATATCAAAAACTACTCAAACCATTAATATAGAGGGTTGTTAATATGATAATAACACCACATTAACATTACATTTCAATAAAACAACCAATTATATTGTAACATCATGATACATTTTTAGGTACTTATGATGTTTCTAAGTACCTTTGTTTTGGAGTAGTGACTAATGGGAGAGTTGGGAGAACATTAAATTTTGTTTTGGGGCAAAGGGGAAGTTGTGCGGGTGGCACACAGGTTGTATAAACCTTGCGGCCAAATCGTGCGTAGTAGGTATTAGAGGCAGTAGCATACATAGGGGCGGTGCACAGTTTGTCTAACTGTGTGGCCAAACCGTGTGTGGAGTGTCTACCGAGGCAATGGCTAACACGCAGTTAGCGCACATTTTGTCTAACCATGCTGCCAAACTGTGTGTCCACTTAAATGAGATCCTATAATAGTCAATCTCACTCGTTTTTCCCTCTTAGTGCCTTGTTATTTCTTCTAGCCTGCCCTAAATCGATATTTTTCTTCTCATAAGGTCATAGAAGGTCCTCCCATAATTCTGAAGGAGATCCAAATTCTTCTCTTGGTGAATCGAATCCAGATTCTTGAGGTATGTGATCGTTCTTCATCATTCTTGACCAGATTCTAAGATCTAATTAAGTCTATTTCTCTTATTCTCCGATTTTCTTTGATCTACACTCGTTATAGATAGATCTACGTGTGTTGAAGCTAGATATGATGTGATTTGGTTTTGATATTTCTAGGAGAATAGATCTAAGTCGTGTTCTTGAAGAAGAATCCCTTTTTTCTTGAGCGTTCTCGACCGTTTTTGTTTTGGTCAAAACAATTAAAGTAGGTGGTTCCATCCCGACATACCAAATTGATTATCATTTTATTTTCTTGATTTATTTAAATTGTTGATTTGAATTCAATTGCTCAAATTTTCTTTCATTTAAATTGATAAAAACTCAATTCTAGTGAATTGAGATATTTGAAATGGTTTTGGCATGGAAATTTGGAAAACCCCAATTCCATTGAATTGGGTGTGTTTATGGAAATTTTCTGATATAAAATGTTCACATTAAATTTATTATTTGATGGAATGATTTCAATTTAATTATAGAATTTAATTATGGAAAAAAATTATGTGATGGTGGAATTAGTTTTGATTGGATTTCAATCTGATGAAAATGGCATAAAATGATTTGAAAGAAACCCATTGATTTTATCTTGTAAAAATGGAATGTTTTTAATAAAACATATTTATGTTTTAATGGAATGAAATTTCCACTTTTTAAATGGAAGAAGGGGATTGATCATATTTTTAATAATTCTTAAAATAGTTCACACATCTTGTAAGAGTGAATGTAAGACTTAGGTAGTCAGTGAGTTATTTGGATACACTCTATGCTATGACAACGTTCTAAAACATACATAAATCATGTCACATCCCCTATGGGTTGGTGATGAGTCTCCATTGGCTATTTTCCTAGGGATGTGTGTATACACATTTTCCTTCATTCACAAAAAGATTGCAGAATCCTATAACTGCTTAATACAGTCTTTCCTTTTGGAAGATGACCATGATGCTTACTTGTTTATTTATATTTGAGATATAAATCTATGCCAATACTTTTGAACTTAATTACATGCCTACTGAATTTATATAAACTATCATATATATATTTTATTTAAGACATTTTTTTAGAAATAATCCAACATTGTAAAGACATTGCTTAAAGTAAATTTTTTCCATCATTTGAAAATAAATAACATGTTTTTTTAAATTATGCTTTTGAATTTCCAAACATGTTTATTTGAATATTGAAATATTTTCATGGATAATATTTATTTTTCATCTGTTATGGAATCATTGTTGTTATCTTACAGGGTATAGGCTCACACCTTACTTTGTCCTTCGGGTGTTTGTATACTTTCTTCTTCCAGGTTCGAACAAAGGGAAGGGACCTATTGGAGGTGGATCTAGCTATTGAACTTTGGTCTTTGTGATTTGTGTCTTTAGGGACCTTTTGGATGTTTTCCCATATTTAGTACTTTGTTTGTAGTACTTTGGCCTTTTTATACCTCTTTGTTTTCTGATACATTATTCCCAGTGGAGTTTCTTTTGTTATGAATACTGTCTTGTTTCTTTTCTTCTTAATTGTTGGTTGAAAAATCATTCCCACTTGCATGTTTCATGATTCCAGGTTCTAGTCACCGACCCGTGGGGATCGAGAACGCCCTTCAGGTTAGGTCAGGGTTGGGTCTGTTATCAGAATACTAGGGTACCCAGGCTGGTTCATGACAATGTGGTATCAAAGGAATGGTTGGGCATCTTTCCTTGATGATAGTGTGCAGTTGAGTATTCTTGTCAGGACATAGGAGGTAGTTGTGATTGAGTGCCTAGCCAGATCTAACAACACTGAACCTAAAGTCACCAGGGATGGTCAGGGAAACACGACTTGTGGATTAGTTAAAGTATTTTAACTATTTTTATTTTGATAGAGTAGAATCCAAATGTTGATATCCCTTCAATTAACAATAGTTTTCCTTGTAACTCTGTTTGAGTGTTAATATAATGTCTTTTTATGTTTTGTAGCATCATGCCTCTGAGAAAATGTGGGAATCAGATCCAAAATGATGTTGCTACTGAATATCAGCAAGCGAGTCAAATTGTGGATCCTAGTTTGTTTGCGGTGACTGATCGCATTGTCCATGATCTAGGACATGCACCACCTCTAGTTCGAGTTCACACTCTAGCTATATATCCTCATAGTGATAATCTTTGAAGTCATTCTCAAGAGTTCCTATTCTAGAAGCAACCTGTTTTCAAAGGCTCCACAGACCATCGACATGTTGATGAATGGTTGAGTTAGATTGAACATTTGTTTAGGTTTTGGAGACACCTGACGTGATAAAGGTGATTTGTGCCACCTTCGTGCTTGAGGGACCAAGTAGGAGATTGTGGGACACAATGGCGATGGCTAGGAAACATGAGGGTTTGGAGAGGAAATACTTTAGTGTTCTTTTCACTAATCGGTTCTAACTAGAATCAATGGTGTTGGCCAAGGCTGTGGAGTTTTTCAAGACTGATCAGGCCAACAAAACCGTGACTGAGTACACAAATTTCTTTTCTGAGTTGGTACATTTTCCTTCTAATGTTGTATCTAATTAGAAGATGATGGCTTGATGATTTGATATGGTACTTCGATCAGATATTCATTCTCGTGTTTTCTTACTGAAGATACCCACTTATGTCGATGTGCTGGATTGGGAGATTATGGATGAGTTTGACCTGTAAGGAAAGTGGGGGTTGAAGGAAGTTCATTTCCCTCGTGGTGGAAGTGTTGATTCTTTTAAAGGAAAATCGAAGTGTGATGTTTCTCATAGTAGTTCTTGACAATAGATTCATTCTAGACCTTCAGTAGCACTAGGAGGGGATTCATTGACTTGTTATCAGTGTCAAAAGCCAGGTCATTCTAAGAGGGTTTGCATGGAGGCACACAAGAACTGTATCTCCTGCGGATGTTTAGGGAACTTATAGAGATTCTGCCATCATTTATCTACTCCACGTAGTGGAACAAGATCATCAGCACCTCCAGAAACTACAGGGCAATCAAATGTGTCACCTACAAAAGGGTTCCAGCAACAACCTATCAGAATGAAGCTTCTTCAAGCAGTTGAGGAGTTGCCAGAGGTAGCAGATACAGGTCCTACAAATATGTGGGGTACAATTAATATAGCTTCATCTGTAGTGATAGCCCTTTTTGATACTAGTTCATCTCACTCTTTTATTTCAACCCATATTGTTAATCTTCTCAATCTACCTATGAAGATTTTATCATGTGTGATGGATATTACTACACCCATTGGTACAATGAGATAGTAGTGTCTCTATTGTCTTGCTTGTGTCTTCCCTCTATCAGATGTTGATCATGCTTCGAGTTTTTTTGTTCTTGACATGAAATATTTTGATGTCATATTTGTGATGGATTGGATCATTGCCAATAAAGCCCTGATCGATTGTTATCTTCGACGGGTCTACCTTACCACACCCAGTGGTGTGCCTCTTTTTTTCAAGGACAATGGGACCCAAGGTCATGCAGAGCTGCACTATCTTATACAGATTTGGGGAAAGTTATATCAGTGTTTTCTTTTGTTCTAGAGAGAGATTCAATGTAACACCCCAAGCTTCCAAAGTACTATTTCCTTTGAATAATACAATATTGTGTGTTGTACGCAACTTCGAGTTCTAAAACACACACCACAACCAACAAAACTAGCCTTTATGAATAGTAGTACCCAAATTTTGAAATTTTAAAAATTTTATATTTCAAAATGGACTTCATTTTTGGATTCGGAATATCAAAATTATCCTAGGGTGAAAATTTTGTATTTTTCTGAAAACTTTCAATTTTTGATGAATAGTGAAAAACACTGAGTTATAGTTTAAAACCAATTTTTTATTTAAATAATTATTATTTTTATTTAAATTTAATTAAGGTCAAAATAGCTACATAATACATATATAAGTTCAATTTAATTCATTGGAGTTAGTTTAGAATTAATTTAGATATATAAATATTTTATTGAACTTTTCCCCGTTTTTTACCCACCTCTTAGGAAAATTTAAAAATCCACATAAAACATAATTTTACCGCTTCTGTGAGTTGGATTTCGAAACTCTGAAATACATGGTTTATATCAAGGAGTAAAATTTGGTTCAATGAGATGAAAATAATTTTTGGTGAATTGTATCTTTTTACTTTTATTTACCATAGTAAAAAGTAAATAGGGTAATTAATGGTAAAAAAGATATTAATATTACCCTAACACATGTCCTAATTCTTTTGTATAGTTTTATCTCGACCAAAAACATCCATAGAAATAAAATATTATCATTTATGTTCACATTTTTTAGATTAGGACAATTATTATTATTTAATTCAAAGAAGAGTTAAAATAGTTAAAATCAAAGTTTTTTTCTATAACATTTTTAATATAGGGTTACACATATGGTAAATTTTATTCTAAATATTAATTAGAAATCTAAGAAGGTTTCCTACATAATGTATATTTATTTATAATTTTTAGATATTAAATAATTTAATTTATTTATGACACAATGGTGATGAAGTAATTACCTAATTATTGAAATATTAAAATAAGTGATATTATAAATATAAAAATATAAGTAATTTGAGACTTTTTATGAACTCCACTAACTTAAAAGGTTAATATGACATATTAGGATTGATTATATAAATTGTTTTCGAAGTAATAATGATGTTATGAATTTATCAAAAACAAAATATCCAATAGTGTCAAAATTGATATAAAAGAGTTTTTAAAACAAATAGTAGATTATTAAATTATATTCAACTCCTAAAGATCTATGGTTCGAACAAGAGACTTATATAATGATACATTTATCATTAATCGATCACTTGGGGGTTGCTTGGAGGTATATAGTAGGTGTATTAACTATATAATATAAAAATACAGAGTGACATGTTAAGTGTCAGACTAATTAACTAAGAGTTAAATCTAAAAGATAAGGTTATTGTAATAACCCAAACCAATATAAATTATATTGGTTGAGTGGTTTTCAACCCATACCCACCTTAACCTTTAAATAATCCACTATGGAGAAATTATAAATCGATTATGAATTTATTATTAAATAATATTTCTTTCTTTTCAAAAGGTTCCCCTCAACCATATTATAAAAGGGCACTCCCCTTCTCACTAAATCACACATTCAAAGACTTTTGGAACGGAAAAACCCTACCCAAATACTCTCTCAAATTATTTCACTTCAACCTAGAGGCATTAGTTTTATCAGAAAGCCAACCTAGGGAGCCCTTTTGATCAAATCAAAAGGCAGAACCCGAAGAAGAGGTAATGTTTTCACCAACCTTTTTCAAGTTCCGTTCTTCTTCAACTTCTTATTTCTTTTTTATTCCCATTATAAAATAATAACTCCAGTATATTATATATACTTTTATGTCATTATAAATATTTTACAACCATATTCAGTATTCTATACATCTTTTGAATGACATGTCACCAAACGTGCGTACATACGACTTACCGTCTCCACGTCGTGGTGTAATTGTTATTCAATAAATTATTATTTGGATCGGTATAATAATGATTTGTAACTAATTTAAAAAATAAATATAATATGATAATTATTCTTTATATATTATATACCATCCAATTATATATTATTTTAATATCAAAATAATGATATTGTCGCTCGTGCGTACGTACGGACTACTGTCTCCACGAACGCGATAAGATTCATTATCCATAGTATTCATTCAAGAATAATTATCATTTGATGATTTAAAAATAATGTTTAGGGACTTCATATCAATCTGGATATGAATAAGTTACAACCTATCTATATCAAACACAGCTTATGTAACAAAATATATACGAGTAAGTAAACACCTGAAACGATGATAATACTAAGATATTATTAACAATGCAATTTTAAAAGATCATATATGATATCATATTAATGTATATGATTCTAGAATAATTTAATAACAATTATTTCCCCATTATACAGGAGGTTAACCTACACCAAACCGAGGAAAAGTACAAGGTAAGGGGTTTTCATCTCACTCATTATTCACATGAGATTCATGCCATATTGCCACTATTAACTTTTGTGTGGTGTATGTACTGCCCATAATTGTATTCTTTATGTAATAAACATTAATTTATGTGTATTTACATATTCATTGTATGATACCTTTTTCATGGGGTGTATGTTTCGTAAGTTACCAAATTGGTAAGGGTTTATTTCACAATCTCTTCATTATCTAAGGTTGTTTATACGTAATTATCTACTGGGAACTATTTATCATCCACATCCATGTTTCTTAAAAATGTATTAAAAATCTTTCTTACTATTTTAAATAATATGGGATAATGTCATTTATAACCTTGATGAAGTTTTATAAGAAGTTTATTAATGAATCATTCTGTCGTTTTCTAAACAAGGTCCTTTTTAACCTTTTCGAAAGAATTAAGGTAAGAATGTTTTTTAACTTATACGGTGGGTGCGGCTATATTCCGCAATTATAAAATCGTCTAAGATTCCCTTACAATCTTATAATAATATTTTCAACGAATATTTTATATTTTATAAATACATGACTTTTAAATTATTTCAAAATAGAAATAGTATTTCTCTAAAAAGAGTTTTGATTTTATCTACGTCAACATCCTTTGATGGATTTTATGTTTATTTGGAGTTGATTTAATATTATAAAAAACACCCATATTGTATTGATTTTTTTGTGATATGTTTGACTTTGTATGTGTTATTTTTATACCATTCATGGTTTATGAAGAAATTATTGACATTTCGTATGCTAGTTTTAAAATTAATGTTTATGTTATGTTTAAACCTGTTCACATGAAAAATGCATTGGACTTAATAAGTAACAGGTGGAGCCTGCTATAGCTCCTCGATGCATCAGTAGGTCTCATGAGACAAACTAGTGTCTTGGCATAAGGCCTTGAAAAAATCTTATTTGTAGTCTTGGTACGAGGCCTTGGCTATGTGGCTATGATAGTCTGTCATTATACATTCCATAATTATAAATGTGGTTATTGATATTTCGTGTGATTATACGACTAGTATAATATCCTTGGGAATAAGTATATGGCATTATTTCATTTTATTTCTCCTATATTATTCTGATGTTCAAGTTCTAAAATGCTTTTGATTTAGTTATAAATTGCCTTAAATGTTTATTCTTATTTATGAATGTTTCCACTATATTGTTATCCTTACTGGGAATTTGACCTCACCCCTTTATATGTTTTATATTTTCCTAGGATGTGAATAAGTATTTTATGAATGACCTATAGAGATAGTATGTGGGGATAAGAGTGTGGACTATGGAGACTATATTATTGTAGTTTTTCATTTTATGAAGTAATGTAAACATTATTAATGTATCTAGTTATTCCAAGGCTACTAAACAAATCGGTCTTTCGAGACTTGATCTTTCTTGTGATCATGCTGATTTTATGTAATAATGCACCGACTCTGGGTAACTGGGGTCGGGGAGTTACAGTTGGTATCATTGAAATTTTAATACAAACCATGGAAGTTATATTTAGATAAACTCTGATTAGAGCACATAGATTTAAGATGGACTTTGAGGATTAGTATAGAAGAACTTCCTATAATTTTCGTATTGTAGAGATTTTGTGAGTTTTCCGAGCAATACATCCTTGTCTTGATACGAGAAGGTAGAGGCGGCTCTGGAACAGATGTACATAGGGGTAAAACACGAAAACCCCACATTGAGCTAGACTCGAACGGGAACTGGTGCATGACAACGAGCCTTCCTGCACTCTTGGTTATCACACTCCCGAGGGATATGCTTAGGATAACTCTCATTTTATTTACAAATCATTATGAAGGGTTTTTGAGTATATAATTACTCAAAGAAAATACTTTTATGGTTATGGATTATATCCATAAATAGTTGAATTTATATTAAGTGTTTTATAAGTATGGAATTATGTATTTGGATTAATAAACTGATCTAGTTTATGCCATTGTTTAGAAATGGTGCCTAGTGGAAGAAATGGAAACTGTATTAATGCACACACTCCATGTATGGATTTCCCTCCTGCTTAAGATAATTATAGTGGAGCTGGTGATGCAACTGGTGCTGATCAACTAATCACCATACTAGGAAAACTCACTCAGATTATGAATAATAACCTTACCCGTATGGAGCACCCTAATCCACAGCGTGGAGGATCAATGTTATATCGATTCATGAGGAAGAAACCACCAACATTAAATGGGAGTACAGATCCATTAGTAGCTGAGAAATGGATGCGTTCCCTAGAGAAAACATTTCAGGCTTTGGGGAGTGGTGAAAGGGAAAAAGTTGTCATGCCAGTTTATCACCACACTAGAGATGCTGATCAATGGTGGTCCTTGATTCAAAACATGAAAGAAGATAATTAAGAATAAAATATGGAATGGAGGGAGTTCAAAGATCTGTTTTTAGAAAAATACTCTCCTCGTGACCGTCGAGCAGATATGGAAAGGCAATTTCTGAGTCTGAGATAAAAGGAGGATGAGAATGTCGCAAAGTATTGGGATATATTTACAAGGTTAGCAAGGTATGTAGGAGATTATATATATAACCCAAGATGAAATATTTATAATTCCTTTTATGGGTTAAAACCATTTCTCCGTCGAGCATTATTCTCACAATCCTTCTCTTCGTACGAAGACATTGTCTCATGTGCTATGAAGACAGAAAAGGAATTCTCTATGTCTTATGACTTTAATGTAAAGAAAGAGAATAAGAGATCTACTAATCAATCTGGGAATGGAAATAAGGGGAATAAGGGAAAAGATAAATATCCAACTTGTAGTAAATGTGGTAAGAAACACCCAGATACTTGCTTAAAAGGAATGGGAGTATGTTACATGTGTGGTGAAAAATGCCACCAAGCTCGTGATTGCAAGTGGAAGAAGGAAGCTACTGATATCCAATGTTACAATTTCAGGGAGATGGGACATTATGAAAATGAATGTCCCTAGAGTCAGGGGAACATACCTTAGAAAAGGCCGAGGGATCAAGGCGAAGCTTATGCTATCAAAACTGCTGAGGTAGATGCTCTGAAAGACGTCGTGGCAGGTAATTTAATGGTTTCCCCAAGTTTAGGAAAGGCATTATTTGATTCTGGATCATCGAATTATTTCATATATTTCTATTTTTGTAAGAAAATTAGATATTTCCATTTTAATTTAATAAGGTAGTTTTCAGTTAAAACTCCTAAGGGAAGTATCATTGCAACAATGTTTTGTGAATCAGTTCCCATTAGAGCACATAAAAGTCATTATCTGCTGATCTCATCGTCATATCTATGATCTAGTTTGATATAATCATTGGTATGGATTGGATTTTGGACCATTATGTGAATATTTATTGTAAGAAGAAGGAGGTTACTATTTTTGATGATGATTACAAAGAACACCTTATCTTTAGAGCAGAATCTTCACCACCAAATACTTATCTAGATCCAACCCCAGTAGCTCAACTAAATTCAATTAATAGAGAGGAAGAGAATGAAATGACTATGGGTAAGGAATGAAATGTTCAAATATAAGAGGTACCTTTTGTGAAAGAATATGTAGATGTGTTACTGGAAGATTTACCTGGACATCCTCCAGAACAAGAAGTTGAGTTTTCCATTAATTTAATTCCTAGATCGTGGCATATATGGAAGACCCCTTATAGAATGGAAACTGTGTAATTATTTGAACTAAAGAATAAACTACAGGAATTTATTAATAAGGGCTTTATTCTCCCTAGTTTTTCTCCATGGGGATCCCCTGTTCTTTTTGTTAAAAATAAATATAGATCGATGAGGTTATGTATCGACTACCGGGAGATCAATGCTATAACAATACAGAACAAGTATCCCTTACTTCGTATTGATGATTTATTTGACCAACATCATAGAGATCAATACATTCCAAATATTGACGTTCGATCTAGATACCATCAGTTGTGTGTGAAGAAGGATGAAATTCCGAAGACAGCATTTCGAACATGGTACATGCATTAAGAGTTTACGGTAATGCCTTCTGGGATGACTAATGAACCCTCTCTATTCATGGATCTAATGAATATAGTTTTCAAGGAATATCTTGATGATTTTTTGGTGGGATTTATAGATGATATCTTGGTATACTCCAAAATCTATGATGATCATGAAAATCACGTGCGCATTATCCGGAAGACTCTGAGAAGACAAGAATTATATGGGATGTTTAGAAGGTGTGAATTCTGGCTTCAGGGGATTTCTTTTATTGGCCATATTATCTCCAAATATGGAATCTCTGTTTATCCTTCTAATACCAAGGAAATCCATGAATGGCCAACACCTATGAGTATAACAGAGGTACGCAGTTTTATTGGTTTAGCATGTTATTATCGATGTTTCGTCCAGAATTTTACCCGATTGGCTAACCCATTAACAATGATCACACGTAAGGGGGTTAAATTTGTTTGGAAAAAAGAGTGTGAAGAATGTTTTGAATAACTGAAGAGAAGATTATTCAATGCTCCTATATTGACTCTACCATCGGGTAATGATGGGTTCTTTATTTATAGTGATGCATCGATGAAAGGACTAGGTTGTGTCCTTTTACGGAATGATAGGGTTATTTCCTATGCATGAAGACAATTGAAAATTCATGAGAAAAAAAATCCTACTCATGATCTCGAGTTAGCAGTTGTGATCTTTTCATTGAAGATATGGAGGCACTACCTCTATGGTGAAAAATGCGAGATTTATACCGATCACAAGAGTTTGACGTATATTTTATCACAAAAAGAACTCAACATGAGACAAACTAGATGGCTTGAATTACTCAAGGATTATGATTGTATGATACACTACAACCCGGGGAAGGCAAATAAGGTGGCAGATGCTTTGAGCAGAAAAGATCATGTAGTTTTGAACAATATGAGAATTGAAAGGGATCCAATTTTCATAGACCTAGTGAAGATGGACATGGGAATTACCATGGAAGGTGAAACATCAGTTCCTTTTCAAATGGTTTCCAAACCATCTATACTAGAAAGGATTAAGAGTTATCAGACCGATGATGAAGAATTTCATAAGAAGATTAAAGCTGTGAATGATGGGATATTGGATGACTTTGGGTATGAAGATATAATTTTGAAATTTGGGAAGAGACTTTGTGTTCCCAATATACCTGATCTAAAAAGGGAATTCTTGGACGATTCTCATAGTTCCAATTTCTCCATAAACCATGGGAGCACAAAAATGTATAGAGACTTGAAGGATCATTTTTGATGGGACAACATGAAGAGGGAGATTACTGATTTTGTGTAAAGATGTATGGTTTTTCAACAAGTGAAATCTAGAAAGCAACATCCTGGAGAAGTCATGCAACCTCTTCCCATACCAGAGTGGAAATGAGACAATATTACCATGGACTTTGTCATGGGGCTACCAATGACTCCTCGAAGGAACGATGCAATATGGGTTATTGTTGATCATCTTACAAAGTTAGAAAATTTTCTTGATATAAGAAAAGACCTAACACTGGAACATCTAGCAAGAATATATATTAATGAAGTTGTGAGACTTCATGGAGTACCATTATCAATTGTTTCTGATCATGATCTCCATATTAATTCATGATTCTAGAAGAGTATTAAAAAATCCTAGGATACTGAGCATCAATTGAGCACTGCCTACCACCCTCAAATAGATGGACAATCAGAACAGACTATTCAAACCATAGAAGACATGTTGAGATCCTACTCGCTTAATGTTTAGGTTATGTAGGATCAATATTTACCTATGGTAGAATTTTCCTATAACAATATATTCCATTTGAGTATTCATATGGAACCATATAAAGCATTATATAGAAAGAGATCTCGCACACCAACATGTTGTGATGATGTTGGTGAACGAAAACTTGTAGGCCCAGAACTGGTGGATGAAACAATGGAAAAGGTAAATGTAATCCAAAACCACATCAACGCAGCTCAAATTAGGCAGAAGATCTATGATGATAACTGAAGGAAGGATTTGGAATTTCAAGAAGGCGATCATGTTTTCTTGATGGTATCTCCATGAAAGGGAGTTATACGTTTCTGTAAGAAGGGTAAATTGAGACCTAGGTACATCGGACCTTTTGAATTTCTAGAACGAATTGGTGATGTAGCATACTGTTTGGTAATGCCGCAAGTCTCTCCAAAGTTCACAATGTGTTCTACATATCACTGGTGAGGAAATACATTCTTGACCCAACACATGTACTCATCTATGAGAAATTAGAACTGGAACTCGATCTGTCTTATTGCGAACATCTCGTCGAGATTCTTGATTCAAGAGAACAAGTACTGAGAAACTGGACGACTCGTCTGGTAAAAGTTTTATGGAGAAACCATAAGACTGAAGAGGAAATGTGGGAAACCAATGAACTTTTGATGAATACCCACCAGGTCTTTTCATGTGGTAGTATTCTAGAAATTTTGAGAACGAAATTATTTTAAAGAGGTGAAATGTAACACCCCAAGCATTCATGGTACGCTTTCCTTTGAATAATACAATTGCGTGTTTTGTACACAACTTCGAGTTCTAACACACACACCACAACCAATCAATCTAGCCGTTATGAGTATTAATACACAATTTTAGAAATTTTATAAATTTTAGCTTTCAAAATGGAATTCATTTTTGGATTCGGAATATCGAAATTATCTTTGGATGAAATTTTGGTATTTTTCTGAAAACATTCAATTTTTGAAGATTAGTGAAAAAACACTGCATTATAGTTTAAAACCAAATTCTTATTTAAATAATTATTTATTTTATTTATTTTTAATTAAGGTCAAAATAGATTCATAATATCTATATAAGTTCAATGTAATTCATTGGAGTTAGTTTAGAATAATTTTAGATCTATAATAATTTTATTGAACTTTTCACCGTCTTTTACCCACCTCCTAAGAGAATTTGGAAATTCACATAAAACATAATTTTACCGCTTTCGTGAGTGGAATTTCAAAAATCGGAGAGACACGGTTAATATCAAGCATTAAAATGTGGTTCAATGAGATGAAAATAATTTTTGGTGAATAGTAACTTTATACTTTTATTTACCACAGTTAAAAGTAAATATGGTAATTAAGGGTAAAAATGATATTAATATTACCCTAACACATGTCATAATTCTATTGGACAAGTGTATCTCGACAAAAAACAACCTTAGGAATAAAATATTATCATTTAGGTCTACTTGGATTAGATTAGGACATTTAATATTATTTAATTCAAAGAAGAGTTAATAGAGTTAAAATCAATGTTTATTTAGTAAAACATTATTAATATAGTGATATACAGAAGGTAAATTCAATTGTAAATATTCATTAGAAAGATAAAAATCTTTCCAACATAATTTAATTTTATTTATAATTTCTATAAATTAATGAATTTAATTTATTTATGACACATTGAAGATGCATTAATTACATAATTAATGAAATATTAAAATAATTGATATTATAAATATCAAAATATATCTAATTTGATACTTTTTAGGAGTTTAACTGATTTTCTATGTTAATATGACATATTATTATTGATTATATAAATTGTTTTCTAATTATTAATGTTGTTATGAATTTATCAAAAACAAAATACCCAATAGAGTCAAAATTGACATGAAAGAGTTTTTAAAAATATATTATATTATTAAATTGTATTCAATTTTTTAAAATATATGGTTCTGCCAAGAGACATGTATCATGATAGGTGTATAATTAATGGACCACTTTTGGGTCTCTTGGAGGTATATAGTAAGATTATTAACTATATAATATAAAAATACAAAGTGACATGGTAAGTGTCAAACTAATTAACTAAGAGTTAAAAGTAAATGATAAGGATAATATATTGACACAAAACTGTATAAATTATATTGGATGAGTGGTTTTTGACCCATACCCACCTTAAAATTTAATTAATCCACTTTGTAGATATTAGAAACCGAATATGAATTTATTATAAAATAATATTTCTATCTTTTCCAAAGGAGCCTCTCACCCCTATTATAAAAGGGTACTCTCACTTCTCACTAATTCACACATTAAAAGACATTTGGATCAGCAAAACCTAGCCCAAATACTCTCCCAACATCTCTCAATTGATCCTAGAGGCCTTAGTTTGATCAGAAAGCCAAACTATGGAGCCCTTTTGATCAAATCAAAAAGAAGAACCCGTAGAAGATGTAATATTTTCACCACCCTCTTTCAAGTTCCATTCTACTTCAACTTCTTTTTTCATTGTTATTCCCATTCTAAAATAATAACTCCAATATCTTATATATACTGTGATGTTATTATAAATATTGTACAACCGTATTCAATATTCTATCCATCCATTCAATGACATGTCACATACGTGCATACGTACTGCTTATTGTCTCCACGTCGTGGTGTAATTGTTATTCAACAAATTATTATTTGGATGGTTAAAATAATGATGTGTAATTCATGTAAATAATAAATATAACATCATAATTATTATTTATATATTATATAGCATCCAATTATATATTATTTTAATATCAAAAGAATGATATTGTCGCTCGTGCGTACGTACAGACTACCGTCTCCACGAACGCGATGAGATTCATTCTCCATCGTATCCATTCAAGTAAAATAATCAGTTGATGATTTAAAAATAATGTTTCAAGACATGATATCATTCTGGATATGAATAAGATTCAACCTGTCCATAATAAACACAGCTTATGTAAGAAAACATATATGAGTAAGTTAACACCCGAAACGACGATAATAATAAGATATTATTAACAAAGCAATATTAAAAGATCATATATGATATCATATTAATGTATATGATTATTGAATAATTTAATAACAATTATCTCACCATTATATAGGAGATTAAACTACCCCCAACCAAGGAAAAGTACAATGTAAGGGGTTTTCATATCACTCATTATTCTCGTGAGATTCATGCCATTTTGCCACTATTACATTTTGTGTGTTTTATGTACTACCCATTATAGTTTTCATTGTTTAATACACATTAATTTATGTGTATTTAAATATTAATTGTATGATACCTATTTCATGGGGTGTATGTTTCATATGTTACCAAATTGGTAAGGGTAAATTTCACAATCTCTTCATTATCTGAGGTTGTTAATACGTAATTATCTACTTGGGCCTCTTTATCATCCACATCCATGTTTCGTAAAAATGTATTACAAATCATTATTACTATTTTAAATACTATGGGATAAAGTCATTTATACCCTTGTTGACTTTTCATAAGAGGTTTATTAAGGAATCTTTCTGTCATTTTCCAAACAAGGTCCTTTTTATCCTTTTTTATAGAATTAAGGTAAAAATGTTTTTTACCTTATACGGCGGGTGCATCTATTTTTCGCCATTATCAAATCATCGAAGCTTCCCTTACACGCTTATAAGAATATTTTCAAAGAAATTTTTTAATTTTATAAATATATGACTCTTAAATGATTTCAAAATACAAAGAGATATTTCTCTAAAAATATTTTTGATTTCATTTATGTCAACATCCTTTGATGAATTTTATGTTTAGTTGGAGTTTATTTATTATTATACAAAACATACGTATTGTATGGATGGTTTTGTGATATGTTTTACTGTGGATGAGTTATTTTTATACCATTCATGGTTTATGAAGAAATTAAAGATCTTTCGTATGCTAGTTTTAATATGAATGTTTATGTTATGTTTAAACGTGTTCACATAAGGTATGAATTGGACTTAATAAGTGATGGGTGGAGCCTGCTATATCTCCTCGATGCATCGGTAGGTCTCATGTAACAAACTAGTGTCTTGGCACAAGGCCTTGAAAAAATATTATTTGTAGTCATGGCACGAGGCCTTGGCTATGTGGTTATGATAGCCTGGAATGATGCATTCCATCATTATGAAAGTGGTTATTGATATTGCATGGGATTATTCGACTAGTACAATATCCTTGTGAATAATTATATGGCATTATTTCATTTTATTTCTGCCATATTATACTGATGTTCATGTTTTTAAAGGATTTTGTTTTATTTATATGTTTCCATAAATATTTATGCTTATTTATGAATGTGTCCTCTATATTGTTATCCTTACTGGGAATTTGAGCTCACCTCTTTCTATATTTTATTTTTTCCCAGGATGTGAAGAAGTATTTTATGAATGAACTGCAGGGATAGTATGGGGGGATAAGAGTGTGGAATATGGAGACTATATTGTTGTAGTTTTTTATTTTATGATGTAATGTAAACTTTATGAATGTATCTAGTTATTACATGGATACTAAACTAATCAGTCTTTCGATACTTGATCATTCTTGTGATCATGACAATGTTATGTAATAATGCACCGAATTTGGGTAACTAGGTTCGGGGCGTTACATTCAATGTGTGGTGATCTTCCTCCAGTTGTCACTGAGTTTCCCGACATGTTTATTTCTTACTTCTCTAGTTTTCCACCGGTAAGGGAGGTTGATTTTTCTATTGACTAATTTCATGGTACTCAACCAGTTTATATTCCCTCTTACCAAATAGCTATGGAAGAACTAAAATAACTGAAGTTTTAGTTAGATTATCTAATTGATATTGGTTTTATATGACCGTGTGTGTCACCCTGGGCAGCACCAGTTCACTTCGCTTAGAAGGCCGTTGGTTCTCTTCACTTATGTGTTGATTATAGATAGCTCCATCGAGTTACAATAATGAACAAATATCGGTTACCATGAATTGATGACTTTTTTGATCAATTGGAAGGGGAAAAGTGGTTTTCAAAAATTTATCTTCAGTCTAGTTACCATCATTTGAGGATAAAAGAATCTGACATTCATAATACCGCTTTTTGGAATAGGTATTTCCATTATGAGAACCATGTTATCCACTTTGGCCTAACAAATGCTACTGTGGTTTTCATGGATTTGATGAACAAAGTTTTCCATGAGTATCTATATACTTTTGTGGTCATCTTTCATTGTGGATGACATTCTTGTCTACTCCATGTACGAGGAGGATAATGTGCATCATCTAAGAACATTTCTATGTTTTCTAATGAATCACCAACTTTATGACAAGCTTTCAATGTGCGATTTAAAGATTTGGGAAGTGAAATTCTTAGGACATGTCATGTAAGAACAAGGAATATCAGTTGATCCTGAGATGGTGAAGGCTGTTATGAATTGGTAAAAACCACAATTTTATTTCGAGATTCGGAGCTTCTTGGGATTATCATGATATTATCATAGATTTGTTAATCACATTTCAAAGTTAGTTTCTCCAATGACTTCTCTGACTCGAAGGGGAGTGTAGTATTGTTGGAATGATAAATGTCTGAGTTATTTTGTTCAGCTAAGGCATCTTTTGAATACTGCGCCGATGTTAACTCTCCCTAAGGCTGGGATATGTTATGTGGTCCTCTATGATGCATCTGGTTCCAGTTTTGGATGTGTTCTTATGCAAGGTAATCATTTTTTTGCCTATGGATCTCGTCATCTTAAGTCACATGAGAAGAAATATCCCTCCCATGACCTTTAACATGCAGCTGTAATGCACAAAATTAAACATTGGAGACATTTCCTTAATAGAGAAAGTTTTATTGTGTATTCAGACCACAAGACAATTAGTAATATCTTATGTCAAAAATATTTGATTCTCCACCAAAGGCTTTGGGTGGACTACCTACAATATTTTTAATTTTGAATTTCGTATACCCAGGGGAAACAGAATTTAGTTGCAGATGCATTAAGCAGGAAACTTATATCACAGGCTGTGAATGAATCTTTAGATGAGTGGTGTTCGAAGGCTCCTTTTTCTCTGTTTCATATTGTAGTTCAGTGGAATGGGAATGATTTTTTTAGCTAGTTCCAATTCACATCTTCTCATATCGAGTTAATTCTTTAGGAACAACAATAGGATGATGAATACCATAGCATTAGGGACTCTCGTTATGGTGGGGAGACCAACACCTAGTGGTTGTTCACCAAAGAGGGTGTTCTATGTTATCGAAACCGTTATGTTGTGCCATTATTGGCAAGGAAGGATGTGATGGGGGCTTGCTATAACTCTCAGTGGGCTATGCACCAAGGAACCACAAAGATGTTCTATTACATGATGTGATAGTTTTGATGGATAGGTATGAGACAAGACATTGCTGAGTTTTTATCTCATTGCTATACATGCAAGCAGGTGAAAGCCAAGTACCAGAAACCTTTCGGTTTTCTTCAACGACTTCTAATCCCTACATGGAAGTGGGATGAAATCCCTATGGACTTTGTGGTTGGGTTACCTCAAACCCAGTGGAAGAATAACGCGATATGGGTTGTGACCGATAGGCTAACCAAGTCACCTGACTTCATACCTATCCAATATACAACCAATGTTGATGAGTTGAGAAATATGTATGTGATAGAAATTGATCGTTTTCACGGAGATCATTCTGCTATGGGCTCTAATTGGGATCCTCGGTTTAATTATTTCTTTTGGAGATGCCTTGAGGAGGCACTGGGATCTCATGTCCGTTTGAGAATGGCCTACCATCCACAGTAATATGGCCAGACAGAGAGAGATATTCAGATCAATGAGGATATGCTCCACGCATGTGTTCTCGAATTTGGTGGATTTTGGGATGATCATCTGGGGCTGGTTGAGATTTCTTACAACAACAATTATCCTTATGCGATCAATATGGCTCAGTTTGAGGAATTGTATGGTCTTCTATGTAAATATATTTTAATTAGGCCGGAGATTGGTGAAAGTTCTTTATTTTGGACCAAGTTTGGTCCAAGAGATGATAGCTAAGATCCAGTTGATTCGTCAAAGAATGTATACAACACAGGGTCGGTACAAGTATAATGTTGATTGTCACTGTAGACGTTTAGAGTTCTCAGTTGGTGGAAAGGTGTTCTTGAAAGTTTCACCGTGATTAAGTCGTCGACGACTTGAGAGGCAAGGTAAGCTTGCTCCTTGTTTTGTGGGACCTTTCGTGGTTGTTGGTCATGAATGGAAGGTTGCATACCGTCTAGCTCTACCACAACAGCTTATGCCGATACATAACATGTTCCATGTATCACAACTGTGAATATATCTCTCTAGTCCATCTCATGTTTTGAGCTAGAGTGATCTTCAGATTGAACCAGATTTATCTGTGACTGAACGACCAGTCATGGTTATTGCTTCTGAGACCTAGGTACTTCATGGGAGAACGATACCTCGGGTCTATGTACTATGGTAGCATGATTCTGATTCTTATGAGACGTTGAAAAGGAAGTCACTAATGAGAGTGAAGTGGCCTCATCTTTTATACATGGATGTTTCATCATAGGCTTTCTGGGGGAAGAAAGTTCTTTTGGTTGAGAGGTTGTAACATCACATAATGTTTTCAGGCACTTTTTATGTTTATTTGTACCTTTGTTTTAGAGTAGTGAAGAATGTGAGAGTTGGGAGAACATTAAATGTTGTTTTGAGGTAAATGGGAAGTCTCACAGGTAGTGCACATGTTCTCTAAACCGTGCGGACAAACCATGTGTAGTTGGTCATGGAGGTAGTAGCATCTGCAGGGGTGGTTCACGGTTTGTCTAACCATGTGGCCCAACCATGCTTGGGGTTCCTGTAAGGGTAGTGGCTAACATATGTTTAGCTCACAGTCTCACCGCGTGGTCAAACCATGCGTCCAATCAAAAGAGATCCTTTAAAAGTGCATCTCACTCATTTTTTCCTCTAAGTGACTCATTTTTCCTTCTAGGCAGCCCTTACTCGGGATTTTTCTTCTCTTAAGGTCAAATAAGGTTATTTCATCACTATGGAGGTTATAAAAAGGATTTTTCTTGGTGAATTGAAGCCGGATTCTTGATGTATGTGATCTTTCTACATCGTTCTTGATCAGGTTATTAGATGTACTTAGATATGTTTCTCCTCTTCTCTCTGTTTCGTAGATATACACCCATTATGGGCGGATCTATGTGTGTGGAGGCCAAATATGATGGGATTTTGTCATGATATTTCAAGGAGAAAAGATCTAGCGTGGTTTCTTGAAGAATCAACCCTGTTTTCTTGAGCGTTCTCAACCGTTGTGGTTTTGGTCAAAACGTTTGAAGTAGGTGGTTCCGTCCTGACTTACCAAATTGATTATCACTGTCTTTTCATGATTTATTTCAATTTTTGATTTAAATTTAGTTTCTCAAATTTTATTTCATTTAAATTGATGAAAAATCAATTCCAGTGAATCAAGATATTTGAAATGGTTTTGGCATGGAAATTTGGAAAACCCCAATTCCATTGAATTTGGTGTGTTTATGAAAATTTTCTGATTTAAATTTTTTAATTTAAAATGTGGATTCGATGGAAATTATTTAAATTAAATTGTTGAATTAAATTGTTGAAATAAATTGTGGGATTATGGAATAAGTTTTGATTGTATTTCAAACTGATGAAAATGGATTAGAATGATTTTGTAGAAACCCATTAGTTTTATCTTGTGAAAAAGGCATTTTTTGAATAAAACCTGTTTTGGTTTTAAATGGAATGAAATTTGAACTTTTGAAATGGTAGAATGGGATTGATCATATTTTTATGTATTCTTAAAATAGTTATCCAATCATGTAAGAGTGCATGCAATCCTTAGGTGGTTAGCTAGTTATTTGGATACACTCTACTCTAAGACAACGTTCCAATACATACATGTGGCTGGTCAAATCCCTGATGGGTTTGTGACAAGTCTCCTTTGGCTAGTTTCATTAGGACATGTGTATACACATTTTTTTGAGATCACATAGAGTCTGTGAAATCCTATCACTGGTTAATACTACCATACCTTTTGAAATATGACCATGTTCCTTGTTTATTTATATTTGAGATATAAATTTATTCTAATACTTTTGAGCTTCTGTACATGCCTAGTGAATGTATATTATTTATTTTATATAACTCTTTTATTTAAGGAATTTTTAAAAAATAATCCATCATTGTAAGGACTTTTTTTAAAGTAATTTTTCCATCATTTGAAAATGTATCGCATGCTTTGTAAATGTATGATTTTGAATTGCCAAACCTGTTTATTTAAAAATTGAACTCTTTTCTTTGGATAATCTATATTTGGATCTGTTATGGAATCTTTGGTGGTATCCTACTGGGCTTAGGCTCACACCCTAATTTTTCCTTTTGGTGTTTTTTGACATTTTTCTTCCAGGTTCAAACAAAGGGAAGGGACCACTTGGAGGTGGATCTAGCTATTGAACTTTGGTCTTGGTGAGTTGTGTCCTTAGGGACCATGGGGCTGTTTTCCCATTTTTAGTACTTGGGTTGTAGTACTTTGGTAATTTTATGCCTCTTTCATTTCTGGAATATTACCTATGGTGGTGTTTCATTTGTTATGCATACTAACTTGTTTCTTTTCTTCTGCATTGTTGGTGGAAAAATTGTCCCCACATGCATATTATGTGATGTCAGGTGCTATTCACAGACCCATGGGGATCGAGAATGTCCTTCAAACTATGTCAAGGCTGGCTCGGTAATTGGGTTACTAGGGTACCCGGGCTGTTTTGTGATATATAAATATAACATTATAGTTCGATATAGATGGGTCTAGAGTAAAGTCACGTACCTCAGAAATTTGGATAAAGCCCACTATCGATATTTTCATCGCTTCTCTTGTCTGGTTGTATGGTTTAAGATAACCATGTCCCTACCCATGAATTTTCCTCTTTGAATCTATTTCACTATGTAAAATTTTTAATGGATTCATTACATATTCCACTAATTTTGAACAAACCATTCACTATTTTAAAATCTCTCATATACATTCCAAAAGGCCTCAAAAACCACTAATTTGTCTCCCAAAAACATTAAATACATAAAATAGATAAATGAATTGTTACATACATAAAAATGAGGTGGGGTGGGGATACATTCTCAAAACCATTGTCCTTTCCATCCTTGAAATGTAGAACATATTTTTCTCTATGAAAGAGTTTATATAATTTATCCTTTATTTATTTCTCGCATTTCTTTATGTCTTCCTGATTATGTCCATTTTCCACAAAACCCATACTATACTGATATTTTTTCCACACAATACATTCTCTTTAATAACCAAAATCTGAAATATCATGTGAACCTATGATGCATCTGGATTTAGGTTAACAAGATCCCAAATGATCACATGGTCCAGATAAGTATGATAATTTTTCAAATGAGATAAAAGAAAATCATTATGCACAATTTTGAACATTTGTTTCAATTAATACAAATATTATACACCACCAAATCAAAAATATTATATCAAAATTGAATATGTATCAAGGAGATAACATTCCCTATTTACCAAATGACAATATTTAAGACATTTAGAGATCATGATAACAGATGATCACTCGTCTCAAATGAGAACAACCATTGATGATGAAATGCGTACAATTTCAATTGAATATGTGTCATCTCCATTCATTTCTTGATCAACTGAATCTTCTCCATTGTTTCTTGGAAATGTGTCATCCCAAATAGTGACATATGACATGTTTCTTCCCAAAAAAGTGGTGAATTTCAAGGAAACCCATACAACGATTCAAAATGATCTATATGAATCGAGTCCAGATAACTGTAGTTATATTATAACTCCACTAATGATATGTTCTCTTCCCAAGAGACACCAGAATTTATTACACAGGCCCACAATATATCTTCTAATGTTCATATTCTCTAGTTTGATTTTATATCCTTGGAGGATGATTATCTATACTCATAGTCAACTGAGATCAATGTTTTTTTAGTTATGGTTTCATTAATTGAGACATATTCCTTAGATATCTATCGAAAATTATAGAAATAGGTATTCTATGCCTCTTTACCATTTCTGCGATATAGATTTTTGATATATCTATCAACGTGTGGGATTTAAAAAGATATATGAATTGGTCCAAATTTTTTAGTTGATCTACAATCACCCATATAGAAACATGAATATGAACCATTAATGGGAGTCCTATAAAAAACCACACATTTTTCACCCATTTACATGTCAGTTTAGGTAATGACTACAACATACGTTTTGTTCACTGATGATATACCATAACTCTCTGTAAGGATAATTATCAAAAAAAACTTGTCCAATATTTTTTTATACTAATCCAGAAAAATTGTGTATTCAATGATTTATAAATATTATATATTCGATGATGTACAACAAATTTCAAATGGTTGTATGTATGATGACATTTTTTCATAAAAATCCATATTTATGGCCATGCGATATTTGATCGACAACACCGAACACCCATCGATCATACAACCCTTAATAGTTTACGAACCACAGAGTTTGGATCCCACAACCACACATTCCGAATAATAAATTTGTGCCTATCTATTCGACTGTATCAAACCAATATCAAATGAACCTAGAAGGAAGAACACACGATCAACTCGATAATCACATTCTAGGTTCATGTCGGCTAGAGTTAACATCAACTACCACTCATATAAAGAGTCTTTGGCCTGCTGCACAAGTTAATTTCATCATAAGTCATCCCCCATAGAATTTCCCTTTTCCATTTAATAATTTATGTCAATTTCATGCATTTGGAGGTAATCCCTAATGTTTCATTGTCACATTTTAAAATCATTTTTGTGAGAAAACATGTTTCAAGATGTTATCACACATAAACATAGAACGTATCTCATCAAAGAGATAATGAAGCCAAGTCTTCATATCATGAACTATGACAGGTGAATCAAAATCAAATGTTAGGAAATTATTCTCATCTAACATAATCTTATGTGATCCATAAGTAACAACGTGATCTCATTGGATGATAAAAAACATGAACCATGATACAGAATAATAAAAATACACCATGTACCCTTGTACATAATATTGGAAAATCATGATTGGTGATGATGTAAATAGAATATTTAGTTCTCGAAAAGGCCTCAGAAATTTCTCAGTCCGTAGGAATGGAACAATCTTCCTTGTCAGAGCTATCATAGTGGAAGGTAGTCATGAAAAATAATGTACAAAGAATTTTTTATAGCCATATAATCCAAGAAACTTTGTATATAAAAAAATTATATGGTGGTTTCAATGAGATAACATCCTCTATCGTTTCTAGATCCACATAAATCTATTTTCCAACAATAAATGGCCAGGGAAATGAACCCCCAATATCCAAACATCACACTTTGATAATTTGGATTACATATGAGGATGATTTAAGATTCTCAACATTGTGTCATGGTGTTGCTCTTTCTATTTCCTTTATCATTAATACACTATGTTTTTATCCACAAATACCACCAAAAAATATATATTTTTATTAAATATCAAATTAATAAATTATATAAATACAACTCGTTGATAGGTTATAACAAAACTAATTACCACATATTCATAATGGCCATATATACTCCTGAAATATATCCTTGGTATATATAATTTTATACCTACAATTGGTGATATCCTGATTGAAATTCAGTCATACAGAAAAACATATAACCACTAAATTGATCGAATGAATTTTCAATTTGTTGAAGTGGATATTGATTCATAATTTTATGTTGGCTATGCTAATAATAATACACACAAATCTAAAGTATCACATAATCATCTATGAAAAACAATACCATTTTATTCCATCGAGATGTGTTCGACCGAATGAACACATTTCTTTCCAGATCTTCCAACATAAATTAAATTATATATATTCTATTGATTCAATATGATAAGATAAAATTTTAATAATATAAGTCTCTATGATGAGATCAAATGTAAACTCTACTTCCCTTATTGGTGGTAACCCTGATAAATTTTTGGAAAAAACATCATGAAAATGATCAACCATTTCAAGAAAAATGTATTTAACGATATCTTCTATAGATTCCAAAATCAAAGATACCAACTTTTATGATATATTTCAAACATATGGTTCCAAAAATCCCTTTTCACATACTTTTACACATTTTTCGCTTTAAAGAGATTCATGTCGACATCTTTTGTTATAAATCCGACATTTCTTTTTTTAATGAACTATGTAATTATTGAAAATTATCAACCAATCATTACCTAATATTATATGATACACATCATTATCATGAAAAGAAATGCCCCATATTATATTGGACCTATGAAAAGTTATAGAACAATCTCTACACATGAAGGCTCTACATTCTCATTAACCTATTGGATTTAGAAGTTTTAACATAGAAATAATCCTCTATACATTTAAACCCATAAAATAAATAGCATAATAAGTATTAAAGGATTGGGATTATCTCTTATTAAAAAATAGTGTAAATGGGTAGAATTGAAAAGAAACATAACTCGAATAGTTGATGGTCTAGAATGATCATCCATAGTCACCTTCTTTACATTGTATAATTCTTTTCTCGCCGTAGTTTATTCATTTTCACCCATTGATATTTCACAACTTTTTATTCATGGTATTCTTAGAATCACCATGTATATCATTGTTTTGATGATTGTATTGATTTTACATACCTCATTCCATCAAATTATTCAATGAAAGTGATACCTGGGATGTGTCATGAACACCTAACCTCAGAGTACAACGATAATAATGCTGAAGATGCCCCATCTGATTTCAATTGTGACGTATTATAGTTTTTCAGAAACACTACTAATTAATCTAGGTAAGATAAACACTCTATAAATATCTTTTCTTGTTCCATAGTCTGGGAGAAATTTTTACCAATCTATTCATCGAATTGTGAGTCATGATTCAACATTATAAATAAGTGTCAATTGTCCATTTTCTTCTTACATTAGAGTTCCCACAGTTTCCGATTATTAACAACATAAACTCTCTACCCATAGCTCCTAAACATTATCATTGTTATATAATTTCTAAATTAACAACATTATTATAATACATAATATATTTCACAATAACCATTGAATGAATCACTTTTATCAGTACCGATTCAATGATTCATTCCATCAAGGACACACTAGTTGCATCTTGATGTGAAATGTGTAATAAATTCATTAATTTTTTTATGTACACTATGATATATATATTTTCTTTATTAAAGCTGATGAATACCACTGATCATTAAATTTTTGAATGTGTGTGGACAGATTTTTTTAAAGAAGTCTTACAAATCGTCTAATGCAAGTCATTTTTCCAATTTAGTATAATATTTTAAATCCAACCCTTGATTTGCATGATCCTCAATCATATATCTATCCATAATATATTTTAACTATATTGGTGATCCAAATAAATAACATAATTGATTCATAATATTCGACCACCCATCTACCTTCTCTTGTTCTAAATCACACCAAAATAACGGTGGATATGACTTTTGGAAGTGGATGGATTGATCCACATTCCTATGTTCATATTTCTAATTCTTTTTATCCACAATATAAAGAGTTTGGACAAAAATATGAACTAGTAGATGCTCCACATGTTCCTCAGGTAAAACCAATGTCTTAGTAGCATTATCTAGTTGGTTCCAATGATGCGTACCAAGTACTATTTTCTATAAAAAATAAACACCATATTCTAACTATTTATCAACTAAAGGCTTAAAAAATTCAAATTATTCCACAACATACTATGAAAATATTGATTTCAAAAATCAATTTTTTTTATGTTCAATTTTTTTTTTGAAATATTTGATCATTCTTCTGAAAATGAATATTTTTAGAAAATACCCACACAATTACCTTTTAATATGAATACATTTGAAAATAATTTCAATATTTATCAAAAATAAACACATTGAACCAATCATATTTCATTGAAAAAAATGAAATGTTCACACATAGTGGGAAGTCATATCTACAAATCATTTCATGCTCGTATTATTGGATGAAAATTAAAATGATAATCCAAATCCTATAAATGTCCCCAAAAACATATGAAATAATATTCCAAGTAATTTTATTTTCATAAAAAAAATTGTGGTTCTTCATTATTATGATCTATATTTCATGTACTGATGATCTTACACCTTTCTACATTTAAAAAGCAAGGAATATACCAGAATTTATATCAACCCAATGATCAAGATAACTGAAGATCACATGGGATGTGTGGACTAAACAAAACGCTATCACATGTAACATCCCCCCTACTCATTGTATTTATAAGTATTTTGAACATTATTTGGACTTAAGCTACATCCCCAAGATAAAATATGATTGAAATAAATTCCAAAGGCTTCATTAAAAGTTGTGGGACGATTTTACTTTTGAAAAATTTCTACCAAACATGACATTAATAAATAAACCACTACATGGTGCATGATATAAATAAAGTACATCTCAATGAAACTCCATTTATATCAATACCAACTACAAAACTGTACCTTAGTAGATGACTAAAATAGTCCAAAAAAATAATGGAAGACACATCGAATAAAAACCAAACACACTAAAAATAGAACTACAATGCTCAAATAAGTTCCATGATCAAACTCCAAAAAAACATACCAAGTATTACTAAACACCACTAGAGTAATGTAAAACGTTACCTTTCCCTATTTCCCAGAAACAGATATATGATAAATCACGGAAGTTCAAAATAAGGGGTGAGTGATATATCTCAGTAGGCTTTAATAAAATTAATTACATACTCATAACAGTAATATAGAAACATTTATCACATTATATAAAATAATTTTTATAAAAACCATATGAAATAGTTCAATAATTTATCTCTATAAAAACAATTCCACAACCATTTCAATTTTCACAATTAATCTAATTTCCAATGAATGAACAAGGAAAATTATTTGACAATTATAATTTTCCATATATTCCAAACCAATTGGGTTTCACATAATAACACAAACACACAAATAACCACACAACCACACTCATGATTAGTGTTTAGTATTGATAGTGGAGATTTCACATCCAAGCTTGCCCCCCTTTTATTATTGTACATTCATGAAAAATATCGATCTCTTTAATGATGGTACATTAATGACCGTTACCTATATCATTCCATACTCATATAACCAATTAATCCAATGACATAAAATTACAAAATTTAAAAAATCAATTAAATCATTTCAATAAAACCACACATTTATTGAAAACTATAAAAACAAACCATTTAAATAAGACCAACCATTTATTAAAACCAATTTCAAAGAAACCAATTCTATCCATATCAATAAAACAATCCTTTTATTAAAAATTTCATTTTATCCATTTACCAAAACTCCACCAAATACATATGTTAAAATCAACATTTTAAAATCAATATGGGAAATCACTTTGCACAACCATTTTCCATAATTCCATAATGCCAGAAAATATCCTTGAACATCTCAAACAATCCCTAATGATTATTTATAAAAGAAATTTCACAAAAATTTTACAAAAAACTAAAATAAAAACAACCAATATGAATTCAGTCATTCAAATATTATATATAGGAATATAGAGTGAAAACACCAACCTTAAATATTATTTGAAAGCAATAAATTTTATTAAAAAATACACAAAATGGGTTAAACATCAAAAAACAAAGATTACATGCAATTTTGTATCATCAACAATGAAACATATCATGCAATTTGGAATCGACTACCTTATGCATTTCAACTACGAAAGTATATCTATAATATTGACAGAGATATGGAGATGTAGATCTATGGAAATACAAGGAAATCTATAATTAATAATTAATAAAAATGAGAATCTGGCTACCACTCACCAATTCAAGACTTCAGATTGCCTCCAGATGATGAGAGAAGCCTATACTGCCTTTTGGAGGATGACATCTCAAGTTAGGGAAATTTTGGGGAATAAATGCGGGGATAATTATTAATCCCATCCAAGATCCACAATATGTGGATCATTATTTTAACACGTTCTCTACATTCTTTCGGTTAGGTAGGCTATATGTTAAGCACACACCATCTTCAATCACAAAAAGCATCCTCACATGATTTCCTTTTAAGATTTCCAAACCATGCACCAAATATTCTATAACCCACAATCTATCTTTGTATATTTTCTCCTGGGTGGATGCACATTTTTGGAAAACCATGTGCATATCCAGGTGAAAACCACAAATCATATATCTAAATGTGCACAATTTCATGCTGATGTACCTCTTTTTCAACTAACCATTGAACAACTATGCAGTATTATAAAATAAAAATAAAATTGAAACTTTTTTAAACTCTCCCAAACATCAACCATACAGTTTATATAATTAAAATATATTAATGAATGGTTACTTACATCAAAATAGATGTTGAACAAACGTTTAATCTATTTAATGAGAATATATTGTATGATCATGTAGGGATGCACATCACAAGTTCTCTCAATATAGTGGTTATGTGAAAATAATAAAAAAGTGTTATATTTCCTTTAAAAATGGGATTTTAAAAATATGAGATAAAATCTAAAGGCAAGATTGTTATGTCTAATTATCACATCAGTATCTATAATAAAATATTACCATCAAAGAAAGTGTACAATTCATCAATTATTATCTATTTCATCTTATAAATTGAAATAAAGTCATTTATAAATGATTCAACATTACTTTTTCAATTAAAGTTCAATGGTTTTTTTAATTCATCAATTATGTACAATATACTATAAATTTTTATATTAAACAATTCATTATTGTACAATTGATATTTTTTACAATCATTTTCCCCAAGTTAATTTAAAATATTTCACTCATTATTTTAACTGGAAGAGATAAAGAGTCCTTCAATGTAGTGATCACCAAAATTATTTCAAAAGTAAATAAACTAATAAATCTAATTATGAAAACAAAATTTCATCATTCATTTATATATGTTGTAATATGTTGATAAAATATTAAATATGTCGGAGGTTTTGAGAGTTCATTGAAATTAGAAAATATATACCAAAAAATATTTAATGAAAAAGTAATATTAAAAATAACATTATAAATAAGTGGAGATAAAATGATTTTATAGGAATTATAGTAATCTATTATTTTAGAGATAGAAAAAAGTATTATATCAAATAATAATAATAGGCATACCCAAAAAATATAGAAACATTGTAGTTATTAAATAGAGTTTTGAAGTGTTTTATCTTATGACTACATGAATATATCCTTGATGCTCTATACCACGATCACCCCCATAAGAGTACTTTCATTTTATTATACTAAATTCAACTATTCAGAAGTATTGGGGTTTATATTACTAAAATATAAGGAAACAACAAACAACCATGTTTGAAGTGTTTTTTCAATACAATGTTTGAATGGTAATGATTTGTTATATTGTGCAGTGATGAAATAGGTCACAAGTTTTTCAATGTTATGTTCAGTATA
Organism: Viscum album; assembly: GCA_963277665.1. NCBI lineage: Eukaryota > Viridiplantae > Streptophyta > Magnoliopsida > Santalales > Viscaceae > Viscum > Viscum album. The sequence continues at coordinate 1,346,201,066 of OY728153.1, read as the reverse complement.
CTGTGAAATTCCAGAACAGACAATTTAATGAGTACTAAAATGACTTTTTCATTGGTAGATTGGATTTTAAGATTTAAACATTCATTACTATTTATTAATCTACATAATTTTTATTGCATTGGTATATTAAGCTGAGAATTTATTGAAAGAACACTTTGTTCCAAAGAGACTGTATATCTTCATTTAGCTGAAAAACATTTACAAACATAAACATCATAAATTTTTTTGCAATTAATTAGTGGGTTGTGTTGTTATGTATTCATGTTAATAAACTTCCCACTTCACGTTTTATACTATTATAAACACTCTTATATTTTATTTCTCTTTCAATTCATGTTACACTACACACATTACTTTTTCTATGGACCGTGTTTGCATTGATGGTTGCTTGAATCTAGTGATGGCGTGTAGTGAAGCGGAGAGTGGTTGCTGATCCACTATGGCCAACATGCAGTACATTAATGCAGTTGAAATTGATTCCCAATATCCCTCCAAAATTAGAAATTCCTTTTTATATATCCTTTCATTTTTAAAGTGTTTTAATGTTGTGTCCATATTTTATCCACTCTTATTCCATTATTATTCATCTATACTTTTTTATTTAAAAATATTCAATAGTACCATATCTATGTAACTTTTAAAAACAACATTCTATTATTAAATAAACACACTTACTTCAATATGTCGTCCGTACGCACGGTTGAGTACTAGTTATTTTAACTGGAAGGGATAACGAGTACTTCAATGTAGTGATCACAAAAATTATTTAAAAAGTAAATAAACTAGGAAATATAATTATGAAAACAATATTTCATCACTCATTAATATATGGTGTAATATGTTGATAAAATATTAAATATATCGGAGGTTTTGAGAGTTCATTGAAATTTGAAATATATACGAAAAAATATTTAATGAAAAAACAATAATGGAAATATCCTTATAAATAAGTGGGGATACAAAAATTTATAGGAATTATAGTAAAATATTATTGTAGAGATAGAAAAAAGAATTATAACATATAATAATAGGCATATTAAAAAATTATAGAAACATTATAGTTAATGAATAATGTTTTGATGTGTTTTATCTTAAGACTAAATGAATATATCCTTGATTATCTATACAAGGATAAACCCCAAAAGAGTAGTGTAGTTTTATTCTACTAAATTAAACTATCCAGTAGTATTAGGGTTTATATTACTAAAATATAAGGAAACAACCAACAACTATTTCAGAGAAACATTATTAGAATTTGAAGGATATAGTTCATGTTCATTAAAAATCATCTTATGTAATAAATACACCAAATAAGAATAAATCAGTTCAATGAATGGTGCATCATTATATGTTTCATTGGAGATTCCCTTTAAATTATAGTGGGTTTCAATAATAAATAAATATGAATCCTAAATTTTGTTTTTAGGTGTACAATCTCATAGAATAAACATAATAAAATTTAATAATGACCTCTTATTATTAGGTAGAACCATTGGTATTGTATCATAACCCATTTAATTGGAATTTGAATCATGACCACACTGATGCAATAGGTCTATAATTAAAAACAACACTATAAAAAATATTATACTATATTTGGATATGGTTTATTATTATATGGTGGTGCTAATGGTGAAGAGAATTTCATACCCAAAAACTATAATAGATTTCAATGGTTCTTAATGAAGAACCATAGGGAAAAACTAATATACTAATTAAAGGCCTTTGGGGAAATGATGAGTAGTGATGTATATTCTATTGTAGTACATACTTATATCTTCATCGATCCATTTACTACTCTAAAATACTATACTCCTTATAAATTCTCCATCTATGTCATTATACCCATTTTTAAAATTGGTATACTCATTTAACAATATATATATATCTTACCTTCTTTCATCTAGAGGTCCTTTGTTAATAATTATTAGAAATAAATTTGTTTGAGTATTCCAATATATGATAGGAGTAATGATGAATGGAAACCAGCATGTTATTTTCCATGTTTCTAATTAAAATCCCACATCATTATTTTTCTCTAGGATTTTATCACATGCCCCTTGTAGCATGGTGAAATTGCTAGAGACATATAAATGTCATATCCAATTTGAAAAATGGTACATTTAATAGAAAAAACAGTTTTTATCAATAATCCATGTGATATCATTCTTTCCAATAATTAATGAGTGAGTTCCCTATAGACAACTATCAAGAGGGGTTTTCATAATTATGTAATTTTCTGCTTAGTTTGTTCATGTTCATAGTGTGGTTCAATATAAATGTTTTTCCACCATTGAGGTATCATTATTCCATTATGATATTTAGTGATCTAAACCAATTTTATGGGTAGATAAATATTATATTCTATATTTTCATAGACCCAGATTCAATGCTTTGGCAGAATTTATAAAAACATCCCTCAAATATGATAATTTACCTGAAACAATCTGGACCCAAATATAGGAGGAACATTGATATTAATTTTATCTGGTCCACTTCCATGATAAAAGTTATGATCTCCAAATTTATATAATATTGATAATTTATAAAATATTATCTAATATTTATTTTCTCATTGATATTATTATCAAAAATATTATTAACATGGATATCATTCATTTCTAGTATAGAAAATATTTATTAGGGTTTCTGATAATTTATTATAATGAATAAATATACAAAATGTGGTGTGTTATCCAATATTTTATATGAATAAGAGATGATTGTTGGTGATAAAAATGTGGTTATAAGCATTACGAACAATAAGGATATCAGTATGTACAAGATTTAGGAAATTTATTTTCTCACATATTAGTTTTTTTAATCAAACCCTTCACTGGAATTTGGGATGTTTGTCTCTTGGAATGTATTTTATATTATCCACAATGATGTGTCATTTAGGAAAATGGGTTAAAGGAATATAAATGATCAATTTGGTATTTAATTTTTTTTTTCCTAGATAAATAATTTTTATGTTTTAAAATGGGAGGTATATTTTTGGAATACAATTTGTGAATAATTGAATGTATAGTTTACAAGGCATTGGTGAAGGTACCAAAGTCACTCCAGAGATGATATAGAGGTATTAATTTTTTTTTGTTAAAGATTTATTATAGATATATAAGGAAACTAGTAACAATAGCTACTATGGATCTAGAAACGTTGAAGAGGAAATATCATGTTATGGTTGGGGATTCATACATGAAAATAGTTTATAGATTGAATCGATTAGAGATTTATTTTTTCATAAACACCACAATCAATTTCCTTTAAAAAACCAACACATCAATATATCATAGCTACTAGTGTTATTATTCCATTCATATAACAATTAAAAATCATTTATCTAAACATGTTCTCTGGGGAAGTATCATAGGGTACCCTCGAAATATTGAATAACCTAATGGATTTTAATACTTGACATGTATTTATATTATAGAAAATAAAGCATGAATAAATAATTCAAATCCACTACAAAATTATTCCAAATAGGAATTATTTCACACCAGGATGGATTATAGAGTAAGGAAAACCAAATAAATGTTATGTTACTATGGTTTTTGTCTTATATTCCATATTGTGTAATTGTATTTTTCCTTGTGCAATGAATTTCATTATCATTGTGATGGTCAAAATATAATGCAGATGGTTTCACTATGATATTCTACTTCTGATTAAAATATTTATTCATATTAATTTGTTTCCCTTTGATATCCTATGGAGAAGTAAAAGATAGTATACATAGTCTGTACACCACTAAAATTCAAATTATAATATAAAATACATTAATAAATAAATAAGATACATATATTGGTTTCCTTTTTTCCAATGCATCATTTATTGAATAAATAACATAACATTCCATGAATTAAATATTATCCAGAATGATAATTTTTTCAGTTCCAAAATATCCATTTAAATATTTAATACTCTTCCTTTAATTTTGAATGAGGTCTAATTATTTAATTTTATCTTGAAGTAACCATGTTAAAAAAGTGGCTACTATGGAATAAAATGAAAAATAATACAATAATATTCATCAAAAACATTTCTATCATGACATTAATTCCAAAAAAAATATATCCAATACAGTGAAACTCTTATTTTATTTTTTATTCATGAAACTTATTGGCATTCATATTAAAAATCACTTCATGAGTTCATACATCACAATTATTTTTTCTAATTCCACTAGGTGAAGATGTATTTTTGTTCCATATTTGTGAGGTTCAAATTCATAGTCTATATATCCCATTATGATCTATGATCAATAACCATTGATATATTTCATTACCTCCCATATATATTAAGAAGCACTTATATATATAAATATTTTCTATTAATTTTTTTTCTATATTAACATAGAAACATAAAACAAATTCATTATCCTATCTGTTTAACATAAACTCATTATCCTATCCAGGATTTTTGTGATTTTATTATTATATTTATCAATAATCAAATATCTACATAGATAAAAATTGTTGTCTATGATATATATATATAAATATATTTCATGAAATTCCATCAAAAATAAATATTGAAATGTTTACTATAATAATGAATTAGTAATTGGGGATTTCAAAACGTGGAAATGATATTATTTATAAAAATACTGACCCACAAAATAGATTTTAGTTTTTAAATGGATTCAAATTCCACTAATATAAAATCTAATTCACGCATACCAGATTATATGTTTTTAAAAATATGTTTTAGAAGGACCAATAATTTCAATGTCTCACACATCAAATACATTGACATTAAAATGAAGGTGTTTTTATTACTCATCCAAATATTTATAAATAATTTTCCTTAATCAATGATTCTCATTAAATATATTTATTTTTTATGATTTTTTCCAAAGAATACACAATTTTGGATAATTGAATCAATATAATAAGGCCTATATTGCCCTCCAGAATTTTATGATTTATAGAATTCTATTTTTATCTTCACCTATGATTTAGGAAAACAAATCCAAATGAGATAATCTCTACATTGATTAAAAAAAGGTTATCATAAAAATATTAATTTATTACATAATTAAAACAAGATTTTATCTATGGAAAAAAAATTTGATATATTTTCACATTCACCAAATAATATGTTATTTCTATAAACTGATGTCGCTCTTAGAGATCATTATATGAATATTTTTCATCATGGAAATCATAAGTAATGTCATATACAAAATCATCATTCACATATAACAGCATTATCCTAAACAAATAATCACATAAAACATTATATAAAGTTAATATGTGTATAAACATATATGAAAAATTTAAATCAATATGATCCACTGAATTATCCATGGATTTGTAAACTCTTTTACAAAAGAGTATCACGAATTCCATATGAAACAACCTTAGAGAGAAATTAATAGGAAATAAACCTATAAAATTTAACAAACCAAATAATAATATCCATTTCTAGACTACTGTAATTCATTTAATCCTTGAGGAGTTTGACTCCTTTTTAGTAATTTGGTTAAAAATATGATGCACATGTTATTACAGTGCATATCAAATAATTTAGTAACCCATATATCAAATTTTAATGAAATTAGTTTCCACAATTAGAGTCATCATAATAATTGTGACCACTAAATTTATTTTCCATGTAATGAATTTTTCATAAATGATTCATTAAAAAAGAATGAATCATGGTTTTTATGTGATTATTGAGTGTCTAGAATATCTTTGAGACATCCATGATAAAGCCAAAATAGAATCTCCCATGTATAATAATACATCAAATACCATATAAAATGGCTGGGCCTGTTTGCTATTATATCTCACATATCATACAATGACCAAATTAAATTCCATATTTGATTACATTTTACTTGAGTAAAATTAATTTTTTCACTTGGATGTATAATTTTCAAATGTTGTGAAATATGTAATTTTCATTATATATTTTGGAAAATGAAACGATAATGTTAATTAACACCATGAATGATATCCTATAGAAATAAAATTCATCTTCAAAATAATTTTAATTTCCTCCCCATATTTTAATTAATATTTTTGTAAAGGAGCATTGAAATTTCATCATTATATCATACACTTTAAATGACATGTGATGATCTGAAACTATACTATATGATAATGTTAACGTGGGATTGAATTACTTAATTAGGTCTACCTGTATTTCATTGTAACTAGAGTAGGTATAGGGATTTTAATTAAACTAATTAATGACTATTCTTTTAATATTTTTGGACATGAATGTTACTAGAATTTTTTGGTATTTTATGGCCGAATTAAGGTGCTTATAATCCCTGAAAAATAGCCATATTGTTATTCTTTTTTTTAATGCGCTCATAATCATAATCATATTTTCTTTTTATTCCTCCAATATTTCATTTCAACCTATTATATGTTAAACTATTCATTGGCTAAATCATGGAAGATTTTTCCCATATATAATGTTTTGTTAAAATATTCATTAAAAAATTATTTTTTATATGTTATGGGTCTCCATTTTAGTTTATGACTTGTTTTTCTAAGTTCTTTTAAAAAATTATTTCTTTAAAAGGAATTACTATTCAACATTAAGCCAATAATAATACAATGGATTTCATGAATTATTTTCATCAAAACTAATAACTATTTTTAATTTTTTCTTCCAAATTTTTGAATTGATGTTCATGTGTGAGGTTTTCTTTTTTATTTCTAGAAATAATTACATTAATGTACAAAGAAAATAACAGTAAATAAATTCCCTATAAAATTTTATTTGATGTACTAAAAAATAAATGGATTTAGCTAATGAAATGCTCTATAAAAATCTGTAATATATATTTCATTATAACATCATAATTAATTATCCCATAATTATCTACATGAATATTAATAGTTATTTATATCATATTCCCTATCCATTTTTTGCTGATCAATAATTGGCGGATTTTTTGTTATAGAATAAATATAATTACCAACATGTAATTCAGTATCATGATTCTTGGTTTTCATTATATAGATGATAAATTGATCATTAGGAGATCAAAATTTCAATTTTCAATGGCGAATATTGAATAATTCCTTCTATGTTTTCTAGAATAGTATCCCTAAATAGTTAAAAAAACCCATCTTCCACCATCTTTAAGATTAAATGGTTAGTGGGGAAAATGAAATATGATACCTTTATGTGAAAATCCATGATCATTATTCATGTTTTCAAGATTTATCTTTTTATTCGTTAAAATGTTTATCACATTGACTTCCTACCACCTATTCCAAATATTTATAACAAACTACATGGAATTAGATTTACACCACTATGTAAATTAAAAGCATAATTCTCAATTTTAATGATCAAATTTATAAATGGAAGTAAAATTTAATTGGATATCTAATATTTTTTACCTCCCATTAAATAAAAAAAAATTCACATAGAAAATAAATTTCATGTCTTAAAAAGAATTCTATTTTTATAATTTATAGATAAGTTATTTTGATTAGTTAAACATTTGATAAATTGATTTTTAAATAGGAATTTGTAATTGAAAATTCCCAAAAATAATATATATTTAGATTAAAATCTCTCATTCAATATCATTTATTTAAATATTAAGGGTGGTTAGTATGATAATATCTTTTTATGTTTCATGTTTCTTACATCATAATGAACATAATATACATTTCATCTCATCTACATTATCATCCTTGATATTGTCATTTGGGGTGAAAACCCCACACCTAATTGATCATATGTTATTATTTATTTATGTCAACATCATTAAGAGTAACATGTTACTTCCATCCCCTTATAAGTTAACTACTAAATTCATATCATTTAAATTAGATTAAACTATGTGTTACTAAGAAGCATCTCATGTATCATCTCTAATATGGGTATAGATATCATTACCTCTTTATGTTCTTGGTATCTGGGATCTAATTATCGATTCAAGGAATAATTTTTTGGGGTATTAACAGATTAATAATTTTTCTTGAATACGTTAAAAATTTATTTGAGAATTTATTTAGCAGTTTATAAAGATGATCATATTCAAGGATAAAATTATAATAATGGTTGGATTAAATGAGGCTAAGTGAATTGAATAACTCAAAATTTTATTTTATTTGGATGGATGAGGAGTGTATTGGGTTGTTTTTGAGTTTGGGGGATATTCATTAATGATTTTTATTGAAACTACTAAAATTTATTTTAGGTTATTGCTACAGTTGCATCTATTTATTATAAGCATTTAACTGTTTCGGAGGTTGTCAACTTTAAATTTTACTTGATATAATAATTTAGTTGATTTTCAAATAATCTATATTATAGTATATGGCATGTATGATTATATTTTCACATTTTAAAATTTTTAAAAATTAATTTTTTTCTTGGTTGTGATTTTTAATGTGATTGAGTAGAAACTATAAGAAATTAGTTGTTATCCATCATCAATTAAAAAAATTCAACATGAGTAATTAAATATTACAACTCATCAACATTAATCAATATTGTTCTTGGGGGATCTCTATATGTTCTAATATAACTAAAACTATGATATATTTCATGAAGAAGGTCTCACCTAGCCTAGGGTATCTTTATCAATAGTTCACCATGAGATAATGAAACAATCGTGGATCATGCTATGTGATGTAAATCATATCATAATGTATATATCTATTGCAATATGTCAGGTTTATGATATAGTATTATTATCAAAAAAATCCACAAATATTTATTATTTTTTAATGTTTAATTCCAAATATCATGATGGATATTCAACATGTCAGCTCATATCATACAAATTCTAAATATTATATTGTAGTAGTAGGTAAAATTATTATATTGCTCTTCCCATGTTATGACTTAGAGTTCTTGTTTTATCTTTATCCAAATATATTCAATTATTCAAAGTGTGAATTAGAATACTATAAATTTAATTGAATCTAAAATATATATATAATTTATAAAGTTATCATATAGATTAAATATGTTTTAATGATAGTTGAATAAATCATTAAATTATATTTCCTAGAACTAGAACATGTTTTGAATCAACTATATAAGGCTCAACATTATATCAAACAAATTCACCTGAATAAGAGGATGAAAACATCATGAGGAAGCCCCATGATTGGATGGTGAAATATAATAAAAAACTTTTCTCACATGAGGCACAAATTGTTGTTTTTTATGAGTTTTCATTAGTAAATAGCTCATGGAATCCCTCTATTGTTATGGGATAATCAATCCCTACCAAAGTGGGATAAAGATAAGAGATAATGAATCTACGGATTTCTCTGTTGTACTCAAGTGGTTCCGAATAATGGAAACACCTTGGGTGGTTCATTAGTGTCGTAGACATGCATCGATCATCATACTAATAGAAAAATTGATTCACTCATCCATGCTTAAATAAATGAAAATATATACATATTAATAAATATGAATATAATAATTTAAACAAATTATCGAGTATTTGGTTTATCAAGCCACATAACAAAGGAATCAAAATCCTAATAGATTCCACTAGTACCATTACCTCAGACATGGTCCAATGTTTTTAAATTTATCAAAACTCATAATCCATCACTCGTAATCTATGTTTTCCAGTAGTTTGATATTGATCTAAATTCTATGAGATATTTGTAAATCCTAATGGTTTGTGTATAATTATTAATAATTTAATTACATGACTAATATGAGTGGATAATATTTAATGAGAACATGAGATTTTGTAACACTAAAATTCCATCATAAAAAAGGCCACAATATCAATAGAAATATATAATTTTATAATAATGTTTCCTATCTAACTCAAAAACAATTTTTAAATCAACTATATTGTTTTTCTAAATTTATGAACTCTTTATTTTCATTATTAATTATTCTTTAATGATCAATAAAAAATTTATTGGAGAGGTCAATTATCATTTATTTGTTAAATTCATTAATTTGTGAAAAACCATTCATGCCTGAAATTTGTATTGAACCTATGAATATATAATTTTAATTATGATCCTACTCCCAGTACATTAGTCAACCATTCATGGTAGATGATATCAATTTCACACATGATTGGAACAACATAATAATAATTTTAGATGACGAATTATCATATTAGACACAATTAACAATTATATAATATAAAACATATAAAAATCAATGGTTTACATAGTAATTTTGATGAAGAATATAAAAACATTAAATGAATAAAAAATTCAATATAATTTAAAAATTAAACAACAAACATAAAGACTGTTCATATACACTTATAAATCCAAAATAACAAAATAGTGCAAAATATTATATAGATAATATATAATTTTAACATAAAAGATCATACTTAATGCCAAAAAATATACACCTCATTTTCTAAAGGAAACAATTGAAACATGAATTATTTATCACCTCACATAAAAATTACAATCCCCTAAAGATCATTATGAATCATTATATTATTTACGCATAACTATCATAGAAAATCATTAACTCTAAATGTGTAATGGCTTGATGGAGTAAAATTACACAGTGGAATAATTAATGATTTTCTACTCTCAAATATAATAATTATCTCATTATGTAATTCACTTTATCAATTGAGTGGTATCCAATAGTTTCTAAAAATCATATCTTTATTAGGATCTAATTAAATTTAAGTATCATCCATGATTATGTTGAATCCCTTCCGAATATTATAGTTAATCTCATGTAACTCTAGGATAGTCTTCCGAAAAATAGTAGTTTAATGTAAAATGGATTCATTTTCTGGTATATTAATTCATTAAAAAGTACTCTTAAAATTCACTTCAAATAGTAGAAATGATTTTATGTACAATAGTCTCTTTTAATAATTATTCATATCTAAATAACATTGAATATCTTTAAAAATCCCAAATCATCCTAACATAGCCTATTGTACATTAAAATTATATTACCATTGTTTTAGGTTCATATTTGAACTAGTATATTATGCTTGGTGCACTATTATCCATATTGAAATAGTCATACTTACACGTCACACAAATAATTGAAGAATGTGGATAGTGATGTAAATGTATTGGAAGATTGTAAGGTTTGATCACATGTTCATCCCTCAGGACATGTATCATTATCTGATGCAAGGGTTTTATTATAGTACATTATCTCTTAAACTATCATGATCCCAATTACATCATCAATACACCGATAATGATATGACGAATATGTTATTCTCCATAAATTCACTGAAACCCCAACCTTATCCCATAATTACCCAAATTATAAAAATCATCAATATTAAATTGTATTATAGTTATTTAAATCTATAATTTGTTTTGAAAAACATGCTTAAAATGGATTCAAATTTACTAATAATTAGGACCATACTTTTATAGTCCATTAATTTGCATGAGAATAATATATTCTTATGATATTATGATTCCAAAACCATTAATAATGAAAATATTCTTGTATTTATAATGAAATGAAGACTTGATAGTTTGAAAATTACCGAATGTGTCTAAATTTATTAATTATCTCACTCATTATTTTTATTATGAATCAGAATAACTTGGTTTTATGATATGTTAGATGAAAATTATGATTTAGTGTTGTATAGAAATAACCAGGTACCATGTGTCATAAAAATTTTACACATTATGGGATTATATGTTTCATAAGGATCTATAAATACCATCAGGTAAACAATGTAATTATACAATAATAGAAGTATATTTATTCAAAATATTATCATACTAAATGGTATTTTTTATTTTGGAACACTAAAATTAAACAATATAATCAGCAACATATCTATCTTCTCTAAATTTTAATTGGAAACACCATTATTAGAGCTCAACTCACCCTTCTATTCAGTTTTTTAATCAATCCTATATGTTTTATCCATGGTAATGTGTTTCATTGTAATTATTCAATGTGGTCAATGTAATTTGAAAACATAGATCTACTTTAATTCCTCTAATGATTTTCAAAAATTCTATTCGAATATCCATTTGATAAACCAATGACACCTAGAACTATTTATTTATCCCCAAATTTCACTCAGTATAATTGTGATTAAATATTTTCTCTTGTAGTAGAAATATATGAAAAATACTTCTATTATCGATTCCAAGGAATACATTAATAGTTTTAAATGAACTAATTTACTCGGTTCTATCATTCCCATTTTATTATTGTAATTGATCGATATTCTTCTTTTGTCCCAAATAAAATTCTGTAAAAATTAATTTTTTAATAACCCATTCCATACATTATTTTAATTTAGGATTGAGCTCTAAATAGGATAGGGTGGAGGGAATTCAATTTATATCAATTATTTTTTCATTAATAATGATTTTTCATAATGGTTTTATGATACTCTTTGTGTAATATTGAAATTACCCCTTAGGAAACCATATATTCAACTTATTTAATCTATGTTTTATTTATTAAATAATTAATCCTTATGTGTGACTGAATTGAGTGGATAATTTATTTAATATGAATATGAAATGTATTGACTTCCATCCAACATATTTAATCTCTGTTATATGATTAACTAAATATGGTATATTATCTTGTTGTATGAATTTTAAAATATTATTATTAATTTATTTATAAATTGTTAATAATGGGTAAAATATGATATGTTATATTCTTGAATGAATTTCACCATATGATATGTTATATTATTGAATGATTTCTCCCGGGTACACCTTAAAATAAAATGAATATTGATAATGTAGGATGGTCTGGTGTCCCCTTAACTCTACTATACAACTATCCCATTTCCAAATAGAAAATTAAAGAAAATTTACCTAATTTTATTATAGAAGATTCCGTTATAACCAAATGGAAATGGTGGTTCTTAATGACATCAGTTTTCCTTCATATCAGATTTATGGATGAGGCCAATGTATCTTTTTATGTATAGACCCCATAAGTATTAATATAATTATTTTGGATACAATTCATATACATTAATTTTTGTAAAGTATTATTCGTATATATTTATCAATATATATTTATTATTTCAATTCCTTCAAGAACTTGATATTGCAGTATATTTCTATGGGTTTGTGGTAACCACCTTCTGGTTTTATAAAAAACACACCATGAATAGGGCACTGAAAGGATTTATTGAAACAATTGTATACATGATCCAAATAAATGAAACCACCTAAACATGGGAAAAAATTATGTATAGTTTTTGGAACCAAAATAAACTCCATTATCTATCTGAATGTAAAACAAGATAGTTACATGACATTTTTCAATGATATGTACCCTATATTTGTTCTCCTCAATATAACCACATTGGGGATATGATTGTTCTGTTTGGTTGGATCTTATTGTATATATATATTTTTACAAATTTTAACCTAAATCTTATATTGGAATATTACTAATGGATCTTTATAATATATTTCATATATCACCATTCCATATCATTCATTATATGTAAATGAAATTTTCCATTTATTTTTATTATTAATATTTAAATCCCTTGCTTTTTTTAGAATACATATAGTTTTAAAAATTAAGAATCAACCCATTGAGATTATATCATCACACCATGTTTAAAACATTATCTCATTAACAATTAATCTAACCCTAAATGGTAATACTAGTTTTTAGAATTATTTAGATCAGGTTGAGGTTTTTTTGAAACCGATACAGATATCATTTTTTTATTTTTATAATAATAATATCTAAAATTTTATCAAAGAGTGATTGAATGGATCAATGGGATATAAAAATATTTTATCCTAAAAGAATTATTTCTTGAACATTTGAATTTATATATAAAGTAATTATGTTGAATAATTATAGTGGAAGACTAATTTTTCAATGGATTTAAAGGATCATTATAATCATTACCACTAACATTTTTTCTAGTCACTGAGTCTCATATGTCACATTAGGAACAAATTTGAAATAATATTTTATATTATTCCATGATGTATTCATTCATATCCTTCACCAATTTTAAATTATTTGAAAACATTAATGTATTTTTTCAAATGTTATAATAAATATAATTTATATGGGATTTAAAATATTTTTATGGTAATTTATTAGGTTATCATTTGTTATCAACTAATTCTTCTGATATTTAAATAATTTATATGTAAATATGGTCAAATTATATTACATTATCTCTACATCGAGCCATCAATTGTTATTTTAAAAAATTTCCAACTATGAAATATTGTCTTTAAATTTCATTATTATGATTTCTATATTGTGATGTGTTTTGATAAATTAATTTAATGAATGGATAATTTTGGTTAGGCCTAACCTATATAGTGTTATCAGAGAACCTAGTTTCCCTTTTTGGAAAGGTGTGTTGATATTATATTTTACATAAAAATAGAAAACTACATCAAAAATCCTACCACCTAAAGACCACACAATGTATATTGATCTTAAACTATATGAATAAATAATTATTAATAATCATGTCTTTCAAGGTTTTTCATTATTTCTTTAAGTAATGGTCATTGAAGATTAATTATTATAGACGATAAATTTTCAAATTATAATTTTCTCTATCCAACATCATGTAATCTTTTTGGAATATACATCTTATTGTGAGGAAGAGGCACCGCTAAATCCCCCATATGAAATCATTGAATCTATCAAGACACGATAGAAAAACTTTGTTGTTTAAGACCCCTTAATGATAGAATGTATCGTACACAAGTTAATGTATTTGATTACTGAGATAATAAAATACCAATTGATTATTTGTTTGAAATATTAAGAGATATTATTATTGAATTTATATTATGGTACTCATAGATTTGTTATTTGAAAATAGTTTGTAATCCCTCAAAAAGATTCATTGAATGTTACAGATTATTAGGAAATTGTTAAAATAATATTTTCCCAAAATCTAATATAATATGATGTGTTTATGGAATGGAACATTTATATGGGAATGAATGAGCTTATACAGTTGTATGTTGTGATTATGTACCATCCAAATTTGGTAGAATTAGTGGCGATGTATCTTCTTTATTTTTTCTAAATTCATAGAATTGGTGGGAACCTATATCCATTCAATACATATTTAAAGAAGGAATATTATTATTATTCCCAATATGCTATATTCATAAATAGAAATCCACATTACACATATACATCAATTTAATGTTATTTATATTGGATATGTGGAATTTGGTAAAGGTTTTTACACCATAATTCGTTTTATATTGTTAACCAATTACATAATTAAACATAGGTATATGATACAAACACAATAACTCAATATAATTGAGGTAGTATACAAAATTCTAGGAGATCATCATAGTGAGACTAACATGTTGGTAAAGGATTCAATGAAATAATTCAATTGTTAGTTGATGAATTTAAACCTCACTATTAGTATCAATGTAAAAGCATAATCATTATGGCATAATAATTTAGATCAATGTTGGAGTGGATATATCATCAAATACTATTACTTCACATATATATTCTATAATAGATTATTCTTTATTTGATATGAATTATTTTCACAAAATTAATTTATTGAAAATTAGTATAACTTATATGAGTTTAATTGGAATGAATATACTTTTATATATGTATTCATAATTTTTATGTGAATTGATTATAGAAAATACAAACTAAAACTTATTGTTTCTTGGTCAGTGCTTCTTAGAAGAGTTATTTGGATCATATATTCTATAACGTAGAATTGTTTGATGTCATTTTAGAAATGGAGAGGAAAACATAATTCCATTAGTTGTTTAATTTCAATAATTTAATGGTTTATTTGTCATATATATTTGTCATATAATATATTATATAAGAGTAATATGATTTTACCATGACTAAATTTATTCTTCTTCTATAATAGGCCAATGTTATTACATTTTATATGGTTAGTCATCTTCTAATAAAAATATAGCCTAAGGGAAATCATTTGTTTCATTTGTTGGTGGACATATGTCATTTATATTTTCCTAAAGAATTCGTAGGATAACTATCAGTGTTTGAGGTGAATTTTTACATTAATAATGTACCATTGAATATACCTATATCTTTCCCTCCATATTGAATAACACTATTTGGATTTTTTGAGAAAAACATATTTGTTGTTGAATTTGAGGCTGGAGGTTTAATTCATATTAGAACATATGCCTTAGGAAATAAAATCATTTTCACTATGATGGATGATTGGATTTTGTGCTTATGGTTATAATACTAGGAAAAAAGTGGTCATGATTTGGAACATTGTCCCAATCGAGATTCAAGATCACAACAATGAAAATTACTAAAGGATAAATATAACTAGTCTAATATACAATAATAGGATTTAGAAGATATATAATATAATGATAAGAATTAAGTTAATTAATTATGAATGGTTATATATATATATATTAATGTTATATGATTAGTATATATTGTCGTTAGGCTTATTGGTCCACTATACTTAATTGGTTGTTTGGTTTTTTACACCATAATTGAAAATAAGACTATTTAATATTGAAAAATAATATATTTATTTGATAATGTATTAAATTAAAATGTATCATTCATAATGTATTTATTTAACATAGAGTCATATTTTTATAATATAATTTATTTTTAAAAGAGTTGTAGAAAAGAGAAACCATGTAATCAAGTAGAATTTGTGTTGCTTATATGTTTTTTTCATAGTTTTGAAGGAGGTAAAGTAACTATGAATTTCCATATACCAATACCAAGATGGACATCAACATATTGAATTTAGAAGACTCATATATTGGAAGCTTCCAAGATTGTGAAAAAAACATGGAGTTCCATGATGGATGAATTACCACTAAGGACTACCACCATTTCCCATCATGATGTATAGTCTTATGTACTGGATGTGATTGGATTATTATTTTAAATATTATTTTTTATAAACATTTAATTGTTAATGTGACAAATTATAATTTAGTTTTCAATATTAAATATATTTTTATACTTTTTGAAATTTTATATATTTATTTACTATAAATGAATTTAGATAAATTCAAATAATTTTTTTTAAAAAAATGTATCAAAAAACACATTAAATATTTAGTAAAAAACGTTTTTTTTAAAATAATTTGTTATATATATTTTAATGATAAAGGGGTATTATTTTTAAAATATGTTGATATAGGTAAACTGTTTTTTTGACTAATAAATAATTATTTTTGTGAATTGAATTTAAAAAATATATAAAAATAATACAATATTCATCTATTTTTAATTATTCATCATAGGAGAAGAGAAAATCATTTTTATTATTCAAGACATATCTTTGATAATTTTTTATTTATCTTATAAAATATTAAATTAAAATTATATTTTTTTCACATAAGAAATAGAATCCAAAAAAATTATTTCATATTTTGAATAATAATTTTCTTAATTAATAATATATTTCATTTAAATTTTTATCCTAAAAATAAGTTGCTGAGTAAAAAATTGATATATTATTGTAAATGTAAAAATAATTTGAAAGGGTTATTTTTAAATATAATGTATCATAATACCCCATTATTTTATATCTGAATGTGTATATGATAAATTGACAACCATACCATTATCTTATATCCAATATTTTTCCACTTTGGATTCACATTCCATGAGAAATTAAATTTCTTATTCCCAAAAGAATTTGTACATGTTTAAATTATACAAATTATTACATATAAATAGTCCCCAATACTACCCACCCCAATGTAAACATTTACTTGGGTTTCTCATTGAATCCCAACCCAAGTAATCCCTTTAATAATAATCCATCATGTTTTATATCCTTTTTCAATAGATTGAGTCCCAAATCCTTCATTTAAAAGAAGCACGCTAAATAAGATTCATTTTTTCTATATAATTTTTATTTTCACTATATTTATGTTTTTATATTTTTAATCCCCATATAATTGAAAATACTTTATAACATTAATGACTTGAATTTAAAACTATTATTATTCCTTAAAAATGACATTAATAGAATATATTTACATTTAATTATATATTTTTTCATTAAAAAAATTCTTTTTCCAACATTTATATGACCTATATGAATTATGATATAATGTATATGTCAAGAATAATTCTGGAACCATAAATAATTGTAAAATTTTATAATAATTATTAAATATGATTTTTTCATAATTCTGTCATAGTAATATAAATATATATCATTAATTAACCAAATCAATTAAATTTATTGAATTGAAATTCAATAGAATGTTATTTTTTATGATCCTTATGAACTATCACCATAAATTCTATAAAATGACCATTTGACTACATAAATATATTTAAAAATATATATATCGAATATATTCATTCTATATTTGATAACAAAATTAGCAATAATTGAGGACCATAACTACAATACTAATGATAGAATATAACAAACGGAACGACTAACAACCAAACGTTAATTTTAATAATGATTAATTAATTATATATGTATTAAGAAATTATTAATTAATGGTTTCAAGTAAAATAATTTTAAATAACATTATGATATAGAATAAAAAAATAATTAATTATACATGAGTTTTTTAGCACATTTAACCACGCAAGAATTCAAAAAAAGTGTTTTATTGACTAATTTTTTTTTCATATATTCGTTATCAATCTTCCATGACTATGCTCCTTTATGTATTTTATATTTAAATATATTATATTTTCATATGATATTATTCTTTTCTCAATGGAAATTACATTTTCATTTCAGAATCATCTTATTTGTTCAATCTCTTACTTCATAAAAGGATGATTTTTTCAAAATAATTCTTATCCACAATTTTTTTATATTTCTCATAAAAGTTAATATTCATTCATTAAAAAGATTTAATTTCAATTTTATAAATTAAAATTAATTTATTTTTTCCCATACCATTAAATTATCAATTTATCTATTCAAATTTTTATTTTAATAATATTCTATAAATGTGGTAATCATTAAAATATATAAACTATCAGAAAATGTTACTCCATATTATTCAAATATATATTCAATCATCCACTCCAAATTTCATCATCATTACCTTTATTTATTTTCAAGATTTATTAGTTAAAATTTTATGTGGATTTAAAATTCATTGTGACATGATTTTTTGGAAAATAATTTCAAATATAACATGGAATAATTTTTTAAGTATAATATTAAATAATATTTATGAGAATTAATTTTTTTGGGATTTTATATTTCTACATTCATCTTAAATTTATATATCCAGTGGAGTAATGTTTTAAAATCATTCAATTGATTATTTTTATATAGTTATTTTTTGAGATATGATTTTTTTTTTCTAAAAACTGAAAAAATTAATCAAATAATTTATTATGGAAACATTTGAAAATCTCATGTAATCCAATTTAGTTCATTTTTTATACCATAATATAATATATATTAGATTTATTTTTGAACAAATATTTATGGTTTTTTATTATGTAGTTGGTGGATTTAATATATGCCTTTAATGAATTGATTAAAGATTTATTTCTCATTATATCAATATATTATTCATGTTAATGATTTTAGATTACAATGTTCGAAAAATTATTTGTGAAAATTATTGTGGATAGCTATTTTTAAAAAAATTATATAGATGGGAATTTTTACAGTGTTATTTATTGAAATTATTGTGCTAAGATATGATTGCAATGTTATGATGACCAATGATCATGTTTTTGGAACATGCCTATATTATACCACAAACTCCATGATTATAGTATTATGTTTCCATATTATTATTCAATGATGTGTGTTTTTATTTCATGATTACACTTCTATGGTTATATTTGAATTAATCATTCATTATGAAAAATACATATGGATCAATATTTCATTTAATATTTTATTTCTCCCTTGTAAAAATTTTCTAATTTTTCTTATTCTAATGAAATACGATTGTTGATATGTTTTCCCATACTAAGATATTTATTTTAATCCTTCATAAGTTTTATGTATTACATAATAAAATATGTGTAGGATTATTTTTAGGTGGTTTTTAGGAATTTAAATATTTTTGGGATATTTAAAGTAATAATGTAAAATAATAAAATAGTTAGTTAAAAAATAAATGAAATAAAAAATTAGTTTCTTGGATTTTATGTTATTTATGAGATGTAATCTTAAAAATATGGAATTTATTTAATATATATAAATATATATTATAATCTATTAACCTAAATATATAACATAGAAAAGTTTTTTATTTTAGTAGTTAGTTTAAAAAGAATAAGGGATCCCAACATAATCTAACCAAGGATGAAGACAACATATCTTCAGATATAATGAATGAGTAATATAGTAAAGAATATTTTAAGTGATTTTTCGTATTCATGTGTTATTTAATTTTTTGTACATAATATATTTTTATTTTATAAAAATACAATTTTAGTTTTAGTAATTTTTTAAAACAAATTCATGAAACTGTGATGGGGGATGTGTGTTATATTTAACAAGATACATATTATTATTTTCATATCTATGTGTTCCATTCTATCACACTAGTTTATAAAACAATTAAATCATCTCCTAAAACATTTTGTATTTAATTATATTTGTAAACACCATTTTTTGCAATTATTATGTCGATGTTATAAAACTATTGTGTGATCATGTTTTAAAGAAAAATACTTCTTAAAAATAAAGTTAATTGTACTTCTTTATACAATGATGTGATATTTTGGATGTATTTATTCTTTGGATATAGATATTTTATAAAAATTTATGATTGAAAAATATAGTATAATATACCAAAACCACCAAAAGATCAATCATGGATCTAGTGGGGTGATTAATTCCCTTTAGAAATAAATTACAAAATATGGGTCTGGATATAAATAAATAGGGGAATAATTTCTCAAATAGTTAGAGAGGTAACAATATTTAAATATTTTAAATTTATAAAGAAATATATTTATATATTTAAAAATAACTCCCTAGTCATCCCCTAGAATAAGAAGTTGAGTTTTTAATTGAACATATACAAAGTTGTGTGTGTAAATATAGAAGATTCATTATACATTTTTCACCATTAAAATTGAAATATTTTATGTTGTAGAGTATAGATAATGTTTAAATGTGATTTATATTACATGTTTCTTATCCATGTAGTGCATAAGTTCTATTTATTACAAATAATAATTTGATAATTCTTATTTTCCTTGATTATCATGATCTTAATAACTTAATAACCCTGATAAAATTTTGCAATCCTTGTATGGATTATCCATTTTATCATCATAGAGTGTATCAATAGTTCTAAAATGTGGATATAAAATCTGCATACCATCAATTTTGAGTAATGTGAAATGATATAACCATGAATTCATTCGTTAAATGATATAGACACTATATATATTTAACTAATTATACCTTTAAAATTTCCCTATTATATTCATTAATATGTAGAATATAGTATTTATGTATTACCTTGATAAGTTTGTTGTAGTTTTTAAATATGATATTCACTTATATTCAATGATGATAGAAAGGATTAAAGATCATTTAATGATTATTATGAAGAACATTCAATTGGAGAAACTATGTGATACATTTCACATGTTTTTATTTGGGAAACAATATATATCCTTCAATGGTAATGTAATCAAAAGATAGGAAGTATTTATGGATCATAAAAAAATTTATTGAATAATATAATATACAAAAAAATATAATATATATGTATTGTATTATTATGTTAACATCATATTATTAAGAAATTATTAAAAAAAATTGATGATTATAAAATCAAATATACAGGTTGACAAGGAAGGGAGTCATGTTTATTAGGATATATAAATGTGAAGATAGATTCAAGTATTTTATGAATAGGATATTAATTAAAGTATAATATTGAGTACCCAATAGCGAGGATTGATTTTTGATACATAGTGATGCATTAGAGAAGGTAATGGGTAGTTTACTTATTCAAAATAAAAAGGGGAATTCTAATTCTTTTATCGATTAAAAAATCATTATACAATTTACCAGACAAATGATATAGAATTTGAGGATATAATTTAATTAAAAAAATTATTAGATTTATCTTAATGGATAAAAAAAATTTATATATACATATCACCATAAAAAACTAATATATTAATATAAATGAAATTTGACACTCACAAAAATAACATTTTAGTGTTAATAAATGACCTGATTTCTTAATAAATTACGATCTTTGTAATTAAAAAATGTGGATAATTCTATATGCATGTAGGCCAGTGTTGTGTTATACGTAATTTCGAATCTAATAGATATATTTCCCATTGGAATTCATGGGAAATACCGTAAATAATAATGGAGGTGAAATCATACATATCTCAAATTTTTAGTCAATCATTAATTCATGCAATTATCAAGGAACTATATATTGAATATAGTGATATATATAAGAATATAGGAATTATTTCTTAGTTTATCAATAAAAGTAGTGAACTTATAATATTATTTAAATTAATATATAACCCAAACACATTAGAAATATTGAAATATATTTTTTATTGTCATTATAGATCCCCATTCGCTATCCACATAAGAATGAAAAAGTTATTTACATATCTCAAAGGATATCACATGTTTTTTGGAATAAAGGAGAGGAATTCTTATTAAAATATATATTCTTGGTATTACAAAAATCATGGCCATACATTAAATGTTTAATGAGATAATTAATCCCTTATCAATACCTCTATAGTAGTAGGATCAAGTAACACCTCATCCATAAGGCTACTAATCGTGACTAGAATGGTATATTCTATGGCCTTATGGTAACCCACATATATTTCAAATACTTCATTCTAATATTGAGTTTATATTTCATATAGTTGGGAGACTATTACCTTGAATCAAATTAATTAATTATGCTGGGAATAACAAATAAATAAATATAATAATAAAAATATTCAATAAATGAATAAAAAAATTATATATAAATATTATGTGTAGGTTATATATAAAAACATTCACGAATCACTATCTGTGTAAATGTAAAATCAAAAATTCCAACATTACGTCACGAACACACTAGCTCTATTGTATCCCTGAGACTCACACACCTTATATATATTGCCCATCTGATAAAATTTCCTGATCCACTATACTTTATTAATTGAAAACCAAATAAGACATTAGATATACACATAAAATGGGTTTCCCATTAAAGGCATTTAAAATAAAATATAGCATCGTCTCACCCCATCCCCCTAGTAAATTCCACTATATTAGTGCATGCATAAGGAATTAACTCAACATGTCACAAAAGTGCATTTGATACCTTGTGATAATAAGGAATCCAAGACTCTATACTATCGATGTGATTTTTTATCATAAAACCCACACAAAACATGATCCAAGATAATTTACCACCCAGATGAAGTTCTCCTTTTTGTTTCCACAAAAATACACATCGGGTCATCGTGTCCTATTCAAGACACCCTATTGTCAGACCCTTCATGTGTTTTCCTATGATTGGATACAATTGACTCATCATGTCACTACTCCTAATTCCCATCCACCACCTTAATACATAGGTAATGGTGACATCCAAAATGATTACTTGTAGAAAAAATACTTTGTAGTGTCACACATCCATGTCTCATCCCACTACTGAATCACTCTAGTTTGGGATACTAAGTCTCTAATATCATCACTTAATGTTCTATTTCACATATCATTTCTCTTCTATGACCTAGTCATCACATGGAATGTTAATTTTTTAAAAATTAACTGAATCCCTATCTCATTATATGTGCTCATCCAAGCCTTATCACTCGATTACTGTGACCTAAAATCAACCACTACCCTAGCACTCAGTATATTGAATGAGTACTGGAACCTTGTCCTAATCCACTCTTAATAAGGTCATATATCACCCATCATATCATTCCCTCTCAGTGAGGATATGGCCATAAATTCAATTATATTAAAGTAAAATGCCACTTTCACATGTACTACACCAATACAAAGGGTATGAGGAGATCATAATTTCATCAACCCATCCACATAAATTATAGGGAGATAACCTCAAGCATGCTGACTTGAAACACATAAAGTTAAAAATCCACATGTCTAACCAAATATGGTACCTTCTTATCACATGGAAAACCAGTAGATTATATAGATTTATTGAGACCATCCACTCCCTAAAGTACATATTGTATCACCAATTAATGTTCCCAGTGTTTCTTCTTAACCCAAAACAATATCCTCCCATTATGTACTATCTCAGTACCCTCACTGATTGATGATCTCCCAACCCAACAACTTATCCTGATCAAGAAGATTAATTTTTTGTATTCCCCATTATGCACAATATCAATCCTAGTCCAGAAACCAATATGTTATATCAATAAATAATATCTAACCCCCTTAAAATTCAACTGCCAAGTGCCAACGAAAATCCATAACACACACATGTCAGTCTCTCATAAAATATTGTAGATATCTCATCCCATCACATGAAATAACCATCCTCCAACATTACTCATTGAGTCCCAAAGGTCTTATATTTCTCCCAAAAATCACAATGATCTATCACCAACCACAAATGGATGTCTAGGTCACCACATTGAGATTAATATGTTCTATTAGTTAGATTTTCAAAAAATCTCTCTATCAACTACATTATAATATTAATAAAATTCATCACGGATAGTTGTAACACATATCATACACTAAGACCACCCAATATCTATCATCATATAATCTATCACTCTCAACCCTTGAAGAGACTTTCTCCATGAAATTAGAAACAGTAATTGTTCTTTATATCACTTATCAGCAGTATAACACCTCAAACGCCACCCAATGCCTCCACCTTGGCCACCCCCATATGTATATGTTTTTCCTGAACCTGTTTTATATATGTGTAGTAGTAAACTTATAAAAACATTAATATGATCTTATTAAAGGGGCTGTGTACCTCCATTATGGTTTTACCACCCATGTGAAGCTCCAAAACACCTTCCCAATAGCATACCAGCATCTAAGGCCCTTCATCACATCATTAATGCAAATAATTAATCATAAACAACTATAGTAATTTATTTAATTTGATACAATGATTCATAATGTTTTAACAACAATGCATGAACCTCCATCATGATATACCATTGACCAACCACACTAACAGGGTTTATAGAACACCCTTAGGGAAAACACAGTAAAAATCTATAACAATCATCACCCAATAATTAAAAATAATAATTTTACATAATTGAAAATTTTAATTATATTCAATATGTTTAAACACCATATCAAAAACAATTCATAAAGAATTAAGATGACATATCTTACCTCCTGTACAAATAATGGGTAAAATCGCCAATAATCTCATTCATGTCAACCATGATCCAAAAAAATCCATAATGAATATCTAATAAATAACATGTGGGATGAAAGGGAGTTGAATGGAGGTTCATTATAAGGAGTGGGATGGAATATATTAAAACAATTGGGAAAAAACTCTTGTGTTTTCCCCTATTGAAGTGGTAAAATTGAGATCCAAATGTGGGAAATCGGTGATGACTGGCCACTTCCTCCATCCGTCCACCTTAAAATAGTAGATAAATCCAAAGTAGAAGGTATTCACATTTCTCCTATAAAAAGACATCCAATATCCACATACTATACACTATACCTCACTAACTAGTTAATGGTACCATTGTCTATATGGAGATGGCTTAATGGGTGGACCATGAGTATAATATGGGTTCCAGGATATTTTATTGAAAAACATAATATATGGTGACACATCAGATAAATATTTTCTACTAAAAAATTACAACAATATCCAAACTATAATCAATCAACTAATTTATTATCCCTTTTTCACCTCGTGGACCTTGATTGTAGTTTGAAATCATCAATTTTTAATAGTCAACCTCTTTAATATTATTCTATATCTTAGTGCATGAAATGAAATTTTCATCAGATGGTAAATGAAAATTCATTCTCACAACATAATAATGTGAAAAGAGTCGTTCATTAAAAACTCAGCAACCTAATGAATCTGTCCCCAAGAAGATGTGGAAACCCACATTACATTTCCACCTTCCATTTTACACTCTCTTTATCATTAAAAACTATCTATGATGATTATTTTGGTTTTTCCAATTAGGGGACAAAATAAAATCTGTGACCAATGATGATTAGTGTGGTTAGGCCAATTTACTAACAATAGTATTGTGAACCATTCGAAATATAGTATTGATATTTTTCATATAAAAATTCATATAAATGATATGCCTCAATTCTGATGCAACCTCCCATGACTTGGTTCATCCTAAATTCCATTGTGGTTAATAAAACATAACTAAATGAATACATAAAACCCATTCGATGAAGATCAATGTTGATGTAGATATACTCATTAGATCCAACATTCCTTGGGAAGGAAAAAACTGAAATTGAAAACCTAATATTTCTCCATTCTAGTGTAATAATGATATTTTTTAGTGTGTAGTGGCTTTATGTATCTCAAATTAAACTATATAAAAGATAACTTCGTGGTTCTAAATATAGAACTACTAATTGATGCATCAAATAGCTATGAAGATCTATAGATTTTGGATTGATATTTATGATATAAAAAAATCCAAAGGGCTATAAAGAAGAACGATACACTACCATAGTGAAGCTGAAGGAGAATATATAAAATGGATGATTCCCTTAAACCAGTAGAATGTTCTCTCTATATATAAGTGTACCATTGAATTCATCTATAAGCCATTTCTATGAAATAATATATAGTTCTATGTAGATTTTTGTGTGGTAAAATTTCATTATATTTTGAACCATATTTACTAACATTATATGTTAAAGAACAATTTGTGAAAAAAAATCCATAAAATTAACCCCCTAAAATTTTATTTTATTGTGACCTCTAAAAATATTCTCATCTACATAGAATCCCTTCTTTGAATCCAGCACAATCCTAAGAAGAAAAATTATATCCTTGAAAAATTATGTCCATGAAAACCCTAGGATATGGGATTTGTATAATGATTAATTGACTACATATGATCATGTATGCTAACTGATTTAGTAATTTTCCTTCCATTAACCAATTTATTTAAAATGGGTCACATAATTGTGGAATGATGATTGAAAATAATAGTTTCATTATATCATGAAGTATTTTATATGTCCCCTTTGGATGATGTATCTTGTAAATGGAAATGTAACCACATTATATAATATATTCTAATAGAGAAAACTATTTTATGTCCTCTTATTAGAAATGACATTAGAAATAAAAAAATCAATATTATTTATGTTGGACCTTGATCATTATTGAGATTCGTTATTTAGATATTGTGAAGATATCACTAGTATAAATCTTTGTGGCTCCAATGTTGAGGAACAAATTAAAATATCATGATGTAAATTTTTTCTCAAGAATAGATCCACCCAACTAAATCCTCAACTTTTTAATGTTGACTAGATGTTTGTAATGGTAGGCTATTGATTTATATGTTTTTAACACACATTGACACATCAATTGTAATTTCATCATATTATTAATATGAAAATAATTTATTTACATTATTAATAAATTGTTGTTTTTATTTTTGTATTTAATTATTCCAAAATTGTTTTTTGATAAAATATGAATATTTTTTAACTGTTTAAAAATTAATTAATAAAATTGTTTAACAAATTTTCTTCTTCTTATGTTTTGGTTTAATTTTTTTATTTCTATTCTCTTATTTATTTAATTATCTCTTTTTGAGGTTTTTCATTTTTAATTTTTCATTTATTTAATATTAGACTTTTATTTGAATAATTATTTATTTGATATTATTTTAATTTAATAAATCATATATTGTTTATTTAATATTATTATTTTCATTATTTCTCAATTTTCATTATTTTTTAAATAATATACTTTTTATTATGTTATATTTGTATTCTATTGATTAGTAAATTTAATTTATTTATTATTATAATGTGAAAATAATATTTTTTTTTAATTTTTTCATTTATATTTCTAATGTTGAAATTGAATTATATAGTTCATTATTTTTTTCCAGTAATTCACGATATCCATATATTATTGTACTTATCAAAACTCCATCTACTATTGGCACCACATCCATGGGAAGCACATATTTTGAATTTTATTGTTGCATGTATCTCCCTCCATGATTAGCATATATTGATCATCCATTTGTATATCACATATTATATCTTGATCTCAACCACTAATAGTTGTCTTCTCCACAACAAAATTTGGTTTCCAATAAAATCTACAACCCAAATCCCACATTCTTATAGTGTGCTTACCCATCCACAACCATCTGCTGTCAATAAAACATCTCTACTTCCACATTCCTCCCTACACCCTTGATAACAGTAGCCACTCGTAGAATATTTTATATTGGTCTAAAACCATTACATCATCTTCTACATCCTTAAAAAACACAAAATATATACAACTAAGTCCCTGAATTCAAATATTTTCCCCAACACACATTTTTCGTAATTATTGTATCCCCTACATCTATCATCAATCCATCCTTCCACTATTTCAATGCCATATATATAACATATTAAATAGTATAACAACAAGTTTATTCCCAAGCCACTTTCAACCACAACCCTAGATCAATGTTCTCTCCGATGTTGTTGTTATACAGAAGTACACCTCACTAGAAATGCAATGCCAGATCTGAGCCAGCTTCTGCAAAGAAGACATTAATCAGACAAGATTTTGATCCAGATCTAATGGAGAACCTAATGATTACATATAATAGAAACACAACCTATTAATGATCCATATTTATGAGTATAACTAGGGTGTCGCAGTACTATTGACCTCTAATTTTAAATAAGTCACCATCAATTGGTTTTAAGATGACCTCACTGGGTTGTATGCAAGAGAAGATCTTTAAAGATTGAGCTGATCAAGCATCAATATCAATCCTAATCCAAATAAGAATCCAGAAGTTAATGAATATGGCCCACCATTAGAGAACCTCATTCATATAATGGAAGAATGAATAAACTTATATATATATATATATAATAGAAAATAGATACAAATAATAATAATATTTTGTAATAGTACAATATATATATTTATATTTATAATTACATATTTATATAATATTAAGAATATATATAGTTTTTAAGTTGATAAATGTTAAGGAAAATGTATAATAATTATAGATATTTTTATTTATTATAAACTTATAATTATATATATTTTTAAATACATTAATAATTTTTTATAATATATATATATAATAGATAATAATATATATATATATATATTAAAATATTCTATTATTTGTTTTAAAAAAATGATTTGAAAATATATAAATATATTAATAAAATTATAATATAATTATTTAATATATATGTAATTATTTAAAATATATTTTATTTAAAACATTTCAAAAATTCATTATTGATATTATTTTGACACTTTGATTGAATCAGGTTGTTGTAATGGTAATCAAGTGAGGCAGCCTCACTAAGAGATCATAGACTTTGGATATTGAATGTGGATGGGATCTAGACATGTAATCATGATCATTTTAATGAAGATATTTTGGAGAAGTTTTGAGTTCTGTTGAACAGAGTTTTTTGTGGTCACAAATGTGGATAATAAGTCATACTGAATGTTACAGGAGGAATCTTGGTGTTTTTTAGGATAATTAGTTCTATAATCAAGGAAGGGGTTTCTTAGAATTCAATTCATTTAGAGATTAACACTCTAGATGGAATTGGGAAATCAATTCACCACTATAATAGTGTGAAATAGGAGTGTAGAGAACCATCACTATTATTAGAAGGTATAATCTAAGAACATAGATAGTATATTGGGATTTTTTAGAGATCCATTTGGAAGGGATAACATTTTTTTTCTCTTTTCATTTGTTTTCATAATTAATTCTACACGAACCATTCAATTCTAAAATATCAAAACTTATTTCTTGTGATAATGAATTTTTTAAAATCACCACTATGGGAAAAAGATGTGTTGGTTTTAACCATTTTAATTTGTTCATGAAATGTTTATACTGGTTTCATATTGTCTCTCTTTCACCCTATAACTATTTCCCTATCTTTACAAAATAGTTTTTCATAAAAACATCATGAATCAGTGAAAATTCATCATGATAAATATTTAATTAAAACTCTCAATATTGTAGTGTTAGAATTAATACATATTACTTTTCCATTAGATTATTTTTTTCAATCACAAACTCTCTCAAAAAAATATTTTTAATAACAATTTATGTTCAAATAATTTTTTTATATTATTTACAAAATATTTTTTATTATAATATATAGAATAATTTATTATGTATTTAAAATAAAAAATTTAAATTATTCATTATAATTATTGTAATGAGGTTGTGTCTGAGAAATATCTCACTAACCATTATTATATAAAATGGTAGACTTTGTTTTGTCTAAGGTACGTAAAATGTCTCTAACACCGAACAGACGCTAGTACCAATTACATATGAATAACACTCATTAAAAAAATCATATTTACATTGTTACAAAAGATCATCAGACGAGTAATGTAGGTAATTTGAATTAGAAACATTATTTCAAATCTACTGAACATATTTACCACCGTAATGGTGTTAAAAAATATGATTTCTTACATTTAGTTATGATGAACTATCATATACAATGAGTTTAAAGACATTTAAATAATCATAGAAAAATAGGACTGTTATGACATAAATATATCCAATAAAAGTATTCATAAAAATATAAATTCTTTTAATGATTTAAGAGCTGATTGATTTCATTTGAGAAATATCAATTTTTGAGAGCTCTAATGATTTATTATCATGATCAAATCATTTTAGTCATTGTTATTGTTTATTGTTTTTTAGTTCTAAGGAATCCTTGTCACGATTGTTTTATTAAGATAATATAATTTTTTAATCTATGTTACATCGTCATAACAATCATGGAATTGTATGAAGAGAAATATAGAGTATTTGATCTATTAGATCAAGGGCTCATGACGATAGAAAGAATGATACGATCATCATATTGAGGGATTTTCTGGACAAGATAACAAAGCAATTATTATCATCATATCAAGGTATTTGCTTAATAATGAAGTAAAAACATTATTGGATGTGTAAAATAGTTGATACATTTAGTTTGGGTTATAGATAACCTTTACATTATTTTTAAATGAGTTATCTTTTTAATAGATTGTAATTCATTCTTACATTTTCTTGTTATTTTTTTATTTACAATTAATTATCCTACTATATTTAATAGGAATTTGATCGTTATATTCATATTTTTCATTGTTTGTTTTATATGATATACTCACATTATAATAATAAAAATACTCGGAATAAAAATATCAATTGTGATTACAATTTTCACATT
The DNA here is from genome assembly GCA_963277665.1 of Viscum album. Taxonomy (NCBI): domain Eukaryota; kingdom Viridiplantae; phylum Streptophyta; class Magnoliopsida; order Santalales; family Viscaceae; genus Viscum; species Viscum album. The sequence continues at coordinate 1,346,169,736 of OY728153.1, read as the reverse complement.
AATTTATGAATAAAAATTTTCAATCAGATTTTCTTAAATCCTTAATCAGAATGAGGGGTGAGTATAGTATTCTGTCATAATGATACTTTTGAATTTTTGTTTTATTACATCAAAAAATGTTTTAAAATACAATTCATCCCCTCGTGTATATATTATAATCATTTTCATAAAAACTTATATCTGTTGAAAAGAGATTATATTTATTTTTAGATAGTATGTCTTAATGTCGGTTCAATAGATAATATAAATCCAAAAATATGACTTATCGTAAATGGGGATAACTATGAGAATGTGAGATATAAGATGAAAATTTGGTTATCAATAGTAGATTTGATACTATTTTCATGCTAAAATGTTTTTATAAAATTATTATTAAATAATGTAATTCCTATACTTATCATGAAAAGCATCACTACTAGTAGAATTATGGAGTAAGGAAGAATTTTTTAGGTTCTGTAAATCATGATATATATTTTCAAATATCATCTTATTCACCTGATAAAAATATTTCTATAAATTTAGAGTTCATTCATTTTGGAACATCAAATTTTCTAGATACAAGGAGAGATATGTTAAGAGTAGGTTAAAAATAATTTTATTCTATACCCGTAGAATGTGTTGTGAACATGCACCATTGATTTATGATGATTATAAATATTTAAATGTTTTTGCTGAGAAAGGAAATTATGATAAAATATTAATGGAAAATATGAATAATATTATTCTATATGAGTGCGAATATAACATAACTAATTTTAATGAGACTAAAAAGTTGTTAAATCTTATTATTGATGATATTATTTAATCCCAAATGTAATATGAGGGTACAATAAAGGGATATACATATAATAAAAGAAAAAAATCATGGTGCTACATATGATACAACATCTAAAATACCTCATAATATTCATTATAAACAGAAAGATGTTAAATCCTCATGAATGAATTTTTAGTGTTCAATTTAATACATGTAACATAGAACATTCATAAAAATATGTTAGAACACATGGCCAGATGGATGAATAAAAATGTTGGAAAATTTATTTCCAATATTTAATTTAAAAATGTTATAAAAATATATCGGATAAAAATGATTAATTAACTAGTGACAAATGAATAAATGATAGAGACATCAGGCCAGATTGTGTAATTCTCAAGAAGAAAGAGAAAAAAATATGAAACAAAAAAGAATTCTAAAAACTATTAAAAATATAATGGAATTAATTTTTTAATGGATGAAAACAAATGTAGTTCAAATGGAGGGGATTCTTATAAGAGTTTATCTAATAACGAATGTTCTAGACAGAGGAAAAAAAGAATATTTTTCAATGTACCTATTAAAAATATTTATTTCATAGAAAATGAATGTACTGTTGAAATCCTTAAAAATTATCCATAAATTATAAATATCTTACTGATAAAAATTATGCCTATATGGATGAATAAAATTCCTTATCCTAAATACAAAATTATTTACCTCTTTAGGATAATGTATCCTTTTTGCAAGATTTTAGAAAAAGAGAATTGTAAAATCTATAAAAATCATGATAATGTAAATGAAAATAATATTAATGCTGATTCAAGGATGTGTGTTTCTTCTAAGGTAACAATGTATCATTATAAATATATTAATAAAACAAAATCTATAAAGGATATTATTTTTAATTATTTGGAAAATAATTTTCAGAAAAAGGATATTTTAGGAACTATTTTTTATAAATATAATTCCAAAACTATTATTGATGAAGTTAATAATTTATTTTTAAAACCAAAATTAGAAATTACATCTTTGAAGAATATTTTATAAACATTTTGCTTTGGAATGTAATATTTTGTTAAAATATATAAACAAATTCATCATCATTTTTATAGTCCCAGAATTGTATTTTCTTATAAAAATTGTATTTAGTAACATTTTCACTATTCATAAAAGTTTCCATTTTTCACCAAGTGTAAAAGTAGTGTTAATTTGAAATATAATTTATCATTATGACATGTTAAATCTGTAGGTTTTGACAATTCATATTTTTCTAAACAAATAAGGATTCTTATTGTCTTGATTTCTGACAATACTAGACACATGAATCTTTGGGTTATGAAATTCAATTTTTTTATTCATATAAATAGTATAACTAAAAACAATAAGAATGCATAGAAAATATATTGACGGTATTCTAGGAATATGACTGGTAAAAAATATAATATGAAAAGATAATTAACATTAATGGTGGGAAAGTAAGAGTCAAGGATAATTCTCATAGAGATATCATTTGATTATGAATCATCATTCTCATTACTAATGAAATTATTTTACATCATTTCATTGATAAAGGTAATATTTACAAAAATATGTTCATAAGTAAATTATTTGATGAATGTTACCTTGTAAACTTTATAAATGTTAAATATTTAGTACATAATTCCAATTTCAAATTTATTCTTCCACCCATCGACAATGTAATTTTTATACATATGTCATCGCAGGCCTTAGGAGCCCCAACATACCTTTCCATAGTGTAATGGAAGATAAATATTTGTTATGTAATCAGTCATTGGGATCTTGTATCCTTATAAACTTGTTTATATTGTCTAAGAATGTACTTATTAAGTATATATTAGAATATAGGTTTTATAAATCAAAAGTTTGAAACCCTTATTTATATGGTAATAAACCTAAGTAATGTTTATAATCTATTATTTATGTCTCAACCTATGCTTATTTATAGTCAGTGAACATGGAATTTTTTAGTCTGAAAAAAAAATAGAAATATTATTTGAAAATATTATGTATATGTATTAGTTGATTATTAGACTATATATATATGGGTTCCTTTTCTTAAAATTAAATCTGAATCACTTTTTAGTTTTTAAATCTTTGGTATAGAATGTAAAAAAAGGATAAAACCATTCCCTTGATAATTATTTTTAGTGATTATGAGGTAGAATTCGTAATTGGTTTTGATAATTTCTATAATAATAAATCCATTGAATTAGGATTTTTATCACTTAGAACCCCAAAGAAACAAGTTGTAGTATATAAAAGAAATGTAATTCTTTAAGAAATATCAAGAACCTTGTTGAGTGAATTCTCAATTATAATTTTTTTGGGATGAAGTGGTTATTACTTCCTACTGTATTATAAATAGTTTTTTAATTGGAACATTTCTTAATCGAACTTTTTATGAGTTGAGGAAATGAAAAAATGAAATTTTTTTTACTTCAATGTTTTTTGTTGTAATGTATTCATCTTGAACAAATAAGATAATTTAAATAATTTTTTACACAAAACCAATGAATTCATATTATCAGGTTATTCAACTAATTTTATGGAATATATTGTTTTTAATAAAAGTTCATGTAAGGTTAAGTAATGGAACATTTTATGTTTGATGAATGTGATCCCTTTGTTTTCAAACAACATCAACCTAAATCTGAGGATGTTATTTATAATACATATTATTAACCTATGTCAAAAAATTCTTCAAATATGGATGAAACTCCTAAAATATTTTTTAGGTTATTTTTCTGGAATATTATTGAAATTAAACTGAAAAATATACATTTCAACACATTGAAGTCAGTTTATTATTAATTGTCATCATAGTGAAAGCATGTTTTGTGATTTTGATCTACTAGTTATGACTAGAATTATCTTTTTGAAAAGAAATTATACATAGATATTTCATTTCACATTCTAAACCAAAAAAACACGATAAGGTTATAGGTTATGATAAATGGATTTTGGCTATGCATGTATGGAGGTTCTGGGCACAGTGGAAGCTCAGGGGTGGATGTGCCCAGTTGGCTTTTTATCCTTAGCAATGATCAATCTGGGATAAATATGACAATAAACGTCAGACTCCATGGATCAAATCCTAGAAATACAGAAAGAATAATAATATTCCCAGAACCAAAAATGAGGAACATCACAGGTTGATTATAATTAATTTAATTAATTGACAAGAAGTACCTTTTATGGAATTATTTCTTCATTGATATTTCTTATCATGTTCTACTGCGATTCATCATTGTTCCCTAGAATCCAAGTGTATACTTCCTCTAGTGGTGATCTACATGTGCACCACGTATGTTTGGATGTCACCGAAGGAGTATCTAGGTGCTAGTGTAAAGAAAACTTTTCTTGCATTTTCTTCCTTAGATCTCCTTGATCTGATGGAGGAGGATCTATCTCGGTCTAGAGAGCATTCATGGAGGGAGTATTTCTTTCTTCCTTGATGGAATTCTACAGAATTATTGTGCCCAACGATTAGAGAAAATTGTTAGGGATGTGAGGAAATTTATAATTAGGTTTTAGGTTAAATATTTATGACAATAAATAAATATGTTATGTGTTTTATTTACTTCATTAACTCTTAATAAAAACCCCTGGTTGAATCATTAATTCCTTTACATGCGCCCACGCTGATTATAATAATTACCATTTAATAAAACAATATTATTTTCTCAAAATGACGACTGGAAAAACTAGATGGAGTGTAATCATTAATACACAGCATGTACTTGTTTTCATAAAAACTACACAGTGTGCAATCATTAAAACATGTTGTGTGCTTGTTTTCATTTTATTCATCCTCCATCATTGAAACTATTCAGGCATCCTTGAATAATTATTAAACCACATATGGGAATAATATTTATTCTACTTGAGATACTTGGATACACTTAGTGTGTGACCCTCTAAGACACTTTCTCATTAGCATTAGGTGGGCTTGCCTAATGTCCAAGATTAATGTCTATCAATGGGTCAAGTCACCCAAGAAAAAGAAGTTGATGCCGCATTGACATGTCACCTCATATGAATGCATACCATGTAATTTAATCCCTTTGTCTCAATATCTTATCAAGAAGGTTTCATGGAAGTGTCATAAACCTATATGCTTGATCTGTCATTCTTTGACTTCTATAAATAAAATCATTGTTAAACCATGGACATGGAATTTGGGTGAACATTCTATTTCAATCAAAGGGTCTGAGATATCTACATGGATTAATAAGGAGGGAACAATTCCTTCCTTGACTTATCCAATAACAACATGTCATTTTTGAGGAACAAAACATAACCTAATTCCCGCCAAATGTCTTCATGATGGTTTTAATAAGCAAATATCTGTTTGTGAGTCATGATATGAGTTAATGATAATTTTCCAATCCAAGGACCATTACACATGCTCGTAGATCGTAATGTCTGATGACACCAAGACATGCGGAAGTACTACTGGGGGGGGTCTGTTATCATAATCTCCCATCATGGAGATTACTATGTGTAAACATAATGAGAGAGAGTCTCATCTTCTTACAAGTACTCGTACATGATGGTATGTATACTATATGTCCAATCCTAGTATGTCATCCAACCATAGCACTATATTTAAGAATATTGTTATAGAATTTCAATGTTGTCATCATAGTGGGGATCTGCCATGACTTTATTAAAGAAAAAAGTATTCCTGGACAATATTATATTATAGTCATGAAAAACAATGAACAATATATAATAAGTGTACATTCATGTAATAAAAGTACAAATAGTTGGTTCGCTGGACACCAACTATAACAAACTCTTTCTAGGACTACGGCCAACTACCTATGACTTTTAGTTCACTAGACCTCACGTGATGATCAGGTTTCTGCTGAGTCAAGGCTTTAGTCAAGGGGTACACCACATTGTCTTCTATGGAAATATTACTCAATGCATCTTCACCTCTATGATAAAAATCCCTCAGGAGATGAAACTTTTGAAGTATATGCTTTTTCCGCTGATGTGACCTTGGGTCTTTTGCAATTGCCAACGTTGAAATATTTTTACAATAGAGTGTGATAGGATCTTTACTGCTAGGTACTAGATCTAGATCTTGGATGGAGCTTCACATCCATAATTCTTTTTTAGGTTCCTTAGAAGCTGCGATATACTCGGAATCTACTATAAAATAAGTGGCCACACTTTTATTTGAGCTCTTCTAGCTCAATGCACCTCCATTCAAATTGAAGATGTAAGGAGACTACGACTTCATGTAATCTTGATAAGTCTGGAAACTAGCATCTAAATTTCCACTGATGATGAGTTCCTCATATCCTACTTAAACCAAGAACATATCCTTATTTCACCTCATAACCATAAGAAAAGTCTTGACTGACATCCAATGGCAGTCTCCTAGATCAGCTTGATATCTTCCTACCAAATATAATGCTTGAGAAACATCTAGCCGTGTACATAGAATATCATACATGACTGGACCAATCATGGATGCATGTGGGATCCTTGCCATTTTCTTTCTTTCCTCATGTGTCTGAGGACACATTTTATTTTAAAGATGAATGCCATGTGACACTGGCAGTAATCCCCTCCTGGACTATTCCATATTGAATCTCTTCAGTATCTTTTCAATGTATGTACTTTCACTAAAGCCCAACATTCACTTGGATCTATCATTATGAATCTTGATCCCAAGAATATATGCTACCTCACCCAAGTCTTTCATAGACAAGCATTTATCCAACCATTCCTTAAATTACTGTAAGTCAAGTACATCATTTCCAAATAGTAATATTTCATTAACATATACTGTTATAAAAACGACTCAACTTCCACAAAACCATTTTTAGTCACAAGGATCACATTCCTTCTAAACAAAGCCAAATTCTTTTACGATTTCACCAAAAAATAATGTTATATGACCTAAATGCTTGCTTTAATCTATAAATAGTTTTCTTCAACTTACCCTCCTTGTTGGAATCCTTTGGAGTCAAAAACCCTTCAGGTTCTATCATGTAGACATCTTCCAAGAGGTTATAATTAAAGAATGATGTTTCAAAATCCATTTAACAAATTTCATATTCAGGTTATGCAGCAATGGCCAACAAGATTCTGATGGATTTCAACATTGCCCCCAGTGAAAAGGTTTCATAATAGTCAATTCCATGACACTGTCTAAAACCATTTGCAACCAGTCATTCCTTATAAGTACTGACTTATCCCTCCATACCCAGTTTCTTCTTGAACACCCATTTATTACCAATAGTCTTTACATCAACTGGTGGATCTACCAAAATCCAGACTTGGTTTTGGTACATGAAATCCATTTCCGAATTCATGGCTTTTTACCACTTCACAACGTCTATGACATCAACTACTTCCATGTAGGTAGGAGGATCATCATTGTCAAACAATAATGATTCACCATCCTCGGTGAAAATAAAACCATATTTTTCTAGTTCTCATACATCTCTCGTGATCCTACACAGTTCTTCTGTCTCTAGAATAGATTGTTCTTATAAGGCCCCGACCTTAAACCTTACTTAATCGTGAGTTATTAAAAGATTACACATTGAGGATCTTTTTAGGGTTAGAGTTTTAGAGAATTAGATCATAAAACATGCATTACATTCCACATTTAAACAGAGTTGTTAATATAGTATTCATTTTTCCCATCAACGGAAGCATTTTTAAAATAAAACATGGATTCTTTCATGACACTTCCTTAACATTGTCATCATATCATGTACCCTTCCCTTGACCTGTGAAAAACATTTCAAAAACATGGGATGAGAAAGAAAAGCTCAGTATGGGATATAAAAATATGGAAAGGAAACATGAGTACATGTATACACAAGAATTAATGAAATCATACTCTACTCATAAAACATAGACACTCAAACATACCTCATCAAATCATGAATAAATCATAGAAATCATAAGACATAAAGGTAACTTGGGGAATTTATAACATTCTTACGTAGGGAGTAACCCTCTTGGTTACGTTTGAAATACCAATCACAGTATATTCCCTAAATCTCTTTAGAGAAACCTTAAAGTTTCACTCCTTCGCATTACCCAATGAATTGGAGAGATATATCAGTCTCACCCGCCCTTAGTTTATCACGGAACCACCCGTATTCATAATAATGCCCAAGAACCATAACATAATCTTATCATATAAAACATGCATAAAGTAAACACAACATTTCTTCTTTTCAATAATAAGATATCAATACAACACATTGATATAAAAACATTATGAAAACCATTTCCAATATAAAAATAAATGAAAAGTAAAATATTGTATTTATTTTTCTTTTAAAAAAATATATGGCTTGTAGAGGAAGCTGAAACTCAAATAATAGTCACGACGATGGAGAAGTCGTTATTGCCACATACGTAGGACAAAGACATTCCCTTTTTTCATTTTTTAAAACACTTTGTATAAAAAATATTCCTTTTGGATAAACGTAAAAGTCAAAGGGGTTTATACAACGTATAAAAGAAGGTTGTGTATAAAACAAAATACGCCTCAATGAAAGGTGCTTGATACGAAGTCCCATACCTTGTATCCGACTTGAATTGATCATTATTTAATCTGTTTAATAGTAAATTTGAGTTAATTTATACTTTCTTAAGAACCTTTTTAATGTTCATTATTCCTTTTATGTCACTTATAACCATGTCATGAACACTATGTAATTATTTTAGTTAATAACGGTCGTTTTAATGATCATTGGTACTTGAGTCAAAATATGCTCTTTATAATTACAAGTTTTTCATGTATCCATTATATCCAGAGTTATACTCATGATGTATATATCATATATATCATATATATCCAGTATATACATGCATTTATAATATTACAAAACGTTTAGAGGTAAGAAATGAAATGCACCGTTCATGGAGACGGTAAGCCGTACGTACGCATGAACACAACATTCATTTATATTTCGTATTTTATGGAATTAAAACATAATGATACATAATATTATTTTAAGTCCAGTATGGTGTCATAAATAATATCATTAAATATATCTTTTATACCTACGACATATGGTATTAACGAATCAAATCACTTTGAGGGGGCGGTAGTCCGCACTTCCTAAAATGAAGATATCGCGTTTACTCATAATGGTAATAATAAAGATATACCATAAATGAAAAATAGAGAAGCTTAAGTAAAACATAAACATAATATATATAATATGTAAATATAGTGACATCTTAATGGACACCATTGAAGGTGATATATGAGTGATGAACAATCATCATTTCGTGAGGCAGAAATTCACCATCCACGGAAACAGTATGTTCTTTAACCATTAGATGTAGGTGTGTGTAATTGTAACTCGAATACTTCTTATAACAACATACTATTATATGGAAGATACTGATGTTGTTACAAAATAAATGAATAAAAAGAGTTTAGGGGGTTGGAGATGGAAAATAAAACATAAGAACACAAGAGAAGGCACTACCTTTAAATCGAGTAACTCTTTATGATTTGAGGACAAAGGCTTCCTTGGGAAGAATTCTGAAAAAAGTGAGGATTCTAGGAGTAAAAGAGGGATGTTGGGAGACACAATGGGTAGGGTTTTGCCAAGCCAAAGGCTTTGGAAGTGTGGGTAAGGAGGTAGAGGTGGGGGCCTTTTATAAGAGGGGAGGAGGGGCACTCTTGGAAAGTAAAGAAATGTTAGTTTATTTTAAAATGTGTTTCGGATTTAAAAGGTCCCACATTGATATAATTATAGGATAAGGTGATAAGGGTTCTAAATCCACCCATCCAATAGGTTTTGGACATGTGTAGGTCATAGATTATACATTATCTTTTCATTAAATTTAAATCGTTAAATAATGAGGTAATCGTTGCATCATCCTGGTGTCATAAATATTTTAATTTATTTAATGTCTAAAAATTATAATATTAATACTATGATGTAGGAAATATTTTTAGATTTCCAATTATTATTTATAGTCAAACATATGACTTGTATAACCCCATTTAAGTTTTTTTTAGTAAAACATCTCATGTTTGTGTCATTTTTATTTTAACATTAAATAAAAAGATATTAATGTCACTTTCCTACCAAAGTGGCTCCATGGGGTCCCCAAGATGACCCATGGATTGTCTTGGTCGGCCATGACACATCCAATAAGGTTAGGACATGTGTCAAGCTCATCTCGTATTATTAAAACATTATTCTTACCTTAAATTACACTAATTACCTCTAATCGCGATTAGAAACTTAAAAGTTACTATTCACCAAAAAATTATTTTAATCCCTTTGAACCACATTTTACATATTAATGACAACCGTGTATGTTGGATTTTTGAAAATCAAATCAAAGAAGTGGTAAAGTTTCATTTAAATGAAAATCAGTTTTTTTATGTACCACTTAGTGGTTTCACTATTCATCAAAAATTGAAGTTTTCTAGAAAAAAAATCCAAAACATCACCCTAAGATATATTTGATATACCGAATTCAAAAATAATTTTTATTTTACAAAATTCAAAACATATAAGTTGCATTAATTAATTTAATAATTAATTCCCAATGTCAGAGCAAATAGCGTGTTTTTATGAAATAATATGTATCAAAAGATTGACACTAGTTTAAGTCCAATTTCAAAGTGAAAATAAATCCAATGACCACTATTGGATTAAATGGTAAAAATATATTCTAATTTAACTTTAAAATCAATTATAAATATAATCTAATCATATAAATAAATTAGATTAAAAAGAGGTTTTGAATTAAAATACAACATTTTCCACTATTCAATAAAAAAATTAACATTATCGGAAAACTACCAAAAATTCACACAAAGTAAATTATAATGTACCAATCATAAATAATAAGTTTATTTTGACAATTAGAGCTTATAAAATTGTCAAAAGATAGATTTAAAAGATGGTTTTCCATCAAAAGGCAGTAAAACAATCTTCTAAAAATATTAGTGTATTCCAGGCTTAAGATTGGATTTATTCTCATTTTAAACCTCTAAAACACTATCTAATTCATTAATAGACATAGTTAAAAATATCTATTATTCATTAATTACATGGGATGTTACAGTTCTTCCATGGGGCTTTGTGGAATCTATTCTTGTTCCAACTCCTTTGTATCTTGAGCCTTGACTTCATCGAAGTCTATCTCAATCCCACTATCTGTTTTGGAGATGTGCTCCCTCTCAAGGAATATGGAATGTATTTTCACTATAAACATTTTATCTGAGGGGTTTTATAGGTAATATCCCCTTTTTTATTTGGTATATCCTATAAACATACACTTTCTTCCTCGGGGTGAATGTTTTTTACTTGATGTGGCCTTAAAAATGATTCACTGCCCCACACATGTAAATTCGATAACATGGCTTTGTATCCACTCCATAACTCGTATGGAATACCATTTATCAATTTAGTTAGTACTTGGTTTAGTTTGTGTGATGCTTTTTTTAATGCATACCCCAAAAGGATAAATGAAGAATCGCATGACTCATCATTGATCTCACCATGTCCAATTGGATGAGGTTCGTCCTTTCACATACAACATTCCAATGAGGCGTGTAAGGAGGAGTGATTTGAGATAGAATCCAAAACTCCTGTAAGAAATAAATCAAGTCCTGATTATGATACTCTCCACCTCTATCTGATTATATTTTCTTAATCTTCATACCAAGATGCTTCCCACCTTCATTCTTGTATTCCTTTAACTGATCAATAGAATCAGACATATACCTCATTAAGTAAATATATCCATATAAACAAAAATCATCAGTAAAAGTTATGAAGTACAAGAACCCACCCCTTGATTCAACTTGAAACGGTCCACACACATATGTGTGAATTAATTCTAGAGTCTCATTATCCCTTTCACCTTTACCACTAAATGGGGCATTTGTCATTTTTCCTTAGAAACACGCATTACATACACCATGTGGTTTTATTTCAAAAGATCTAAATACCAATCTTAATGTAATTTTTTCAAACATTTCTCATTGACATAACCTTGCTGGTGATGCCAAAGTAGGGTGTGGTATGAGTCATGTGAATTAATATTGTCATCGATTTCCATTACTTGGTATGTGTAGTCTAACACATAAAGGCCGTTATATAAATGTGCCCTTACCAAACAAATGATATATTTATAAAATTAGAAACATTGACTTTCAAACAGGAAAATGAATCAATCAATATCTAATATGGATACTGAAATCTTGTTTTTAGTTATAGAGGGTACATAAAAACTTCTTTTTAATAACATGACAATCCCAGCAGGAAATGTGAGATGGTAGTATCCTACCGCTACAACAGTGAGTCTAGCTCCATAGGATGCTCACAGATTCACCTCATCGAAGTCAATATTTCTGAATCTACGGGGTTGCTTTATTAGGATACATATGTGAGCAGAACATGCAGTATCTAATACCCAATTGGCAGAAACAGATAAATTGCATTCAATAACAAACACACCTAAAGCTTCCCCTTTCTTCATTCACTGGTTGTAGTTTTTCTTCTAGTGGCCATTCTTTTCCACATGAGAAACAAAAAAGACTCCCATTCTCTTGCCTCCCCTTTGATCATCATTTTCTTGGAAGGCCTTGAAGAAGCTTTTGGATTAATTCTCTTCAACTTCCCTTTAAATTTATTCACCATAATGATATATGGATTTTCACACATAATGTCATTGTCCACATGGGGAATGAGGATAAGAATATCAGATAGAGACTTATCAATGTTGATCATGTTGACATTTACAATAATGTTTAAGAAACTATGGGGGAGTGATGGAAGAATGAGATTGGTACCATGTTCTTCATGGAGTTTAAACCCTAGAACCTTAAAGAAATCAATGTATCCAATGATCATGACTACATGAGACCCAGCTGGGCCACCCTCTTCAAGCATGCTCTTAAATAGATCCATTTAGATCTCAAAACTTTCATGTCTTTCTCTCTCCTGTTGTAGACCACGGAGGTGCTCGAGCATGCTATAGGTATCCATGTTTCCATGAGAATTCATGATCTCACTAGACATTGATGATATCATCAAACATTTAAAGTTGAGTCAATCACTCAAATGTTGATCATAGACCATGAAATCTTCATCACTCGCCCATTGGGAAGAATATCAGGATGTGAGGACTCCAGCACGTTAAACATTCATTCAAAGAGTAGGACAACATAAAGGAACCTAAGATATTCCTCAATGTTACTATCAGTGAGGATATTGTCTTTATCCAGAATTGATTTAAGAGAAAATGGGGTTGATGAGGTTGTACTATTGATTCTAAAAATAAAAATACCATATTTATCAGTAATTTTTTATTACATTTTATGAGAAATAATAAATTCTAATATGTCTCCCACAATTTTATCGTGTCTCAATGGCCCTCACCATTGAACTCGGAATGACCAGTTGCTTTGATATTCTAGTGGAAAGGATCCATATCCACGTTTTCATAACCCCAACAAATGGTGGTCAAGATATTAGAAGGTATTTAGGTAGGAAGATCTTTACAAACTGTGAGCATAAGTTCCTTGATCTGTTTAGTGGACTCCCCAATCCTGAAACCCTAACTTTTATTTCCTCAACACTTGCCTCCATTTTACAACAAGTATATCAAGGGCTACTCTTCTTGATGTAAAATCATTAATTCAACCCAAAACATTCATAATAACTTCCTTTATAAAAGTATGTGTCCCAAAAGGGGTTTCTCAAACACATAGTTTTATTGAGTCTTTCCCTTAATCAAGTAACGAAAGGATTGGTCTGACGTAATATGGTATTTGTGGTATTTTAATCCTTTATGAATTGTTTCGCATTATCACATTATTGTTAATATTAAGTGATAATTTCTTAACTGATTAACCATTTTTTGATAATGTTTACTCATAGTCCGGTTTTTATTTTATTCCGTCTTTACATGCTTGTTTATTTCTTTAACTACGTGATCTCGACAACACAAACATAATAAATAAACCACGAAATCAGACAGAAATAAAATAATATGGAATGATCATGAGATTTTATTGGATACATTCTCTCGTGTTTTTGATATGCTAACCCTGACATAGGGAAAAAAACCTGGAACCCAGTGGTTCGTGTTTTGCAGCTCCCACATGTCCACCATTATATCTTCATGTGTTGGTTTCCCCTCAACATCAGATTTTGAACCATGCCCTTGACTTGGGAGATCCTCAATTACATGGGGTTTACATTAAATTAACTATGGGCACGCAGACCCAAAATTTTATGTGTGGAGTTGTTTTTCAAATAAACTACACTACGTGCAATCATTAATACATGGTGTGTATTGTTTTTCATTTCCATTCAAAAATGAAAACTAACATTTTGTAATCATTAATACATGGTGTGTACATGTTTTCATTTTATTCTTCCTCCAAAATTAAAGTGATTTGTGCTTACTTGAATAATTGTTCAACCACATATATGAATAATAATTATTCTACTTGAGGTACTTGGATACACATAGTGTGTGATCTTGTAGGCCTTTTTCTCATTGGAATTAGGTGGGATTGCAAAAAGTCCATGATTAGTGACTAGCAATGGGTCAAGGAAACCAAGAGAAAGAAGTTGACATCACATTTATGTGTCACCTCATAAAAACTCTTACCATGTTATTTAATACCTTTGTCTCAATATATCATCAAACAGGTTTAATGGAAGTGTCCTAAATGTATATGCTTGAAATTTCATTCTTTGACATCCAAAAATAAACTCATCGTTATACCATGGCCATGGAATTTGGGCTACAATTCTATTTAAATCATAGGGTCCATGAAATATACTTCCATAAATATGGATTGTAAAAATCCTTCATCGACTTATCCCAAAACAAAATTCCATTCATGACATGCCAAATGTACCCTACTTCCAACCAACTATCTTCATGATGGTTTTTTTCAGCAAATCTAAGTGCACGAGTCATGACATGTGTAAATGATAATCTTCTATTCTAAGGACCATTATACACACCCATAGATATTAATTTTTGATGACACCAAGACATGCCGAAATACTACTGGCAGATCTGTTCTCATAATCTCATATATTGGAGATTACCAATTACGACCTCCATGAGAGAGAGTCTCATCTTCTTATGAGTAACCACACATGACAGAATATATACTATGTGTCCAATCTTGGTATGTCATCCAATTGGAGAACATAATTTTATAACATTGTTATAGCATTTCAAGGTTATCATCATAGTGGGGATCGACCATAACCTTACAAGTAGAACAAATATTTATGGACATTATTATATTATTGTCATGCAGAAAAATAAACAATATATAATAAGTGTACGTTCATGTAATAAAATTTCAAATAGTTGGTTCTCAGTTCACCAACTCTAACAATGTAGACTCAATCAGATTGAAAGTATAAAAGTATATAATTTATGTGAACACCCAAAAGAAACATACATAATTTGTGTAAAATGTTTTATTAGAAACAAATGTGATGACAATAGACTTATTGATAGAACTAAATATATAGTTGATGATAATTGATATAATAAGAAAAAATAATTTATTATGAATAAAGTGATGCTCTAGTTGAGAGACATGAATCTACTATAATAATTCAAAAATTTAACTAATTTTTTAATTTCAAAAATTATCAAATGAATTTGAAGTGTTATTTTCAAAAATGATATGTTCAGGAAAAAGATTATATAATAAACACCCTATTTTTGAATATAAGAAACATATTTAATATTGTAAAAAACATACAAATGATTTTTATAGATTCAAAATTTCCCCTTCTGAATTTTATTATTGGTTAACAAGATTCTTGTTACAATTTTTGTGAATGGGAGTACCAGATTTGAATAATTTTATATAATAATTTATCAAAAAAGTTTGATTAAAAAAATTTATGTTGAATACATTATATTCAACTCAAATAAAAAATCATAAACAAATTCCATTAGAGATATAATGAATTTTAATTTTGAAAAGAGTGTGATGGTTGAGTTAACAAATTTTCCTAGAAATCAAATTTCTCTAAAACCGAAAAGATCATTAATATCTCAATAGAAGAATATAAAATATTTTGTTAATAAATTTGGATATAAAAATAGTGAAAATATTATAAATATTATCGGTATATCCAATACCCAAGATATTGATGAGGTTGGGAAACCACTTGATCAAAACAGTTTCAGATGCATGATAAGAAGCTTAAATTACATAAATACTAGTAATCTAGATTTAATTCTTTCAATATGATGAAATGATAGAAATAAATAATAACTAATCAGGTCTAACTTAAAACATGAAAAAAATGATGTTTCATAATCCTAAGGGAGCTATGGATTTAGGGAATTTTGTTTCATCTAGAAATTATTTCAAATTAATATTTTTTTAATATTTGACTTTAGTTGATTCACAATTTATTTGAAAAGAACACCATTAACCAATAATATATTAGGATATTCATTAGATTGTTTTTCATGAAATAAACACCACTCAGTGGAATTTTTTACTATTTAATCTGAATATGTGAAAGATAGAAGATGTTGTGATCAAGTGTTATTGATGTATCACACAAATTCAATATGGATTACGTTTTTTTTAAATCAAATACTATATTATATTAAAATTTATATTTATTTAAGAAAAAACCCATCACATCAATCACATTTTAAACAAATAATTATTAGACACCATTTCCATTTGGATAAATAACATAAAAGAAAAATCATTTTACAAATCATATGAACTCAAGAAGAACATCATGATATTCTTAAAAAACCATTCAATATTAATGATTTAAATATATAAAACATAATAATGGAATTAACAACATAAATTAATAATTCATAATTACTTATTGTTTACCAATATCTTTAATTTATGTTACACCATTTCATAGGGGGGAGTACATATGATTGGCGTTTTTGAAAACAAAAATTGTAAAGGTTAAATTTTATCAAAATAATTATTATAATGTGTTTTCTAGATTCCAACTTCTTTATAAATATTTTTGGTTTTAAAATCATTAAAAATATTTTCGGTCTGAGAAATTTTTAAAAGAATTCTGGAAGCATGTTTTCATAAAAATATACAGATTAAAAAATTTACATAATCAATTATTATCATAATGAATACACTTTTCATTAAAAACTATCATATTTAGTTTTCTGTTTACATTTTCCATATTTTTTGGACTAAAAATATCCTATTAAGTATTATGAAAATTTTTATAATAAATCAGACAAAAAAACAGAGATTAATATTTTAGTTATTCCCATGAATTTATTCAATCTAAAAGATACTATTATATTCATTTAATTTTACAGTATTTAATTACGTTAGTTCTTTTAATTAATTTTGTATTATACTATTTGATTTTTTGACTTTTTGTATTGGAATTTTTTTTCAATTTATCCTAATAAGAGTCATTATCAATTTGAGGAAATATTTTCATACCCCCTGAGTCATTAAATTTTTTATAAAATCTACCTTTGGTTTAATGAATACTATTAGTTCATGATGATTTTAATCTCAACAATTGATCATCTTATGGAAGTTCAATTGTCACACATGATGCCTATATAAATGAGAGTGACCCCCATCCCACAGTTGTTGTCCCCAATTTCATCACATTTGTTGGGGGGATTCTTTTAGATGCTCATTTTGATAAAATTCAATTATGTCCAATTCACCAGATCTAGTTTTAGTTTGGAGGAAACTAAAGAATAATTTTTAAAATGGTAAATTTTTAGGAAGAGGTTCATATAGTAGGAATTCAACGATGTGTATGATTCCATGATTATTTTTTTTCATGGATGGGAATATGTTTGTGTTGAGTAATTATATAAGGATATTGATTTAATTTATCTTGAATTTATATGTGAATTTTATAAATATCTTATGTTTTTTATGGAATATGGTAAATATAAAAAATTTCAACATTTTTTGAATGATATATAACATTATAAATAAGAAACAATCATATTTAGTTAGAATACCTAATAAAGGATAAGAATATTATCAATCAAAAAAGTTAACATATAATCTTGGTACATTTGAGAGATGAATAATTGGTGATTATTTTTTTTGATGAATATAATAAGATTAGAAAATATTCCAACCTCCCATTATACAACCATTTTTGTGACTTGTTGATTTAAGGATACTTTTTGTTTTATAATTGGTGCCAAAGACACATTAAATTTATTACATGTTTTTTAAAGCATTTTATAATAATTTTTAGAAAGATTATTCTTCACAAGATTTTTCTTAATACCATGGAAAATATAAAAAACAACTCCATATATTAAAAAAAGTATTATTCTTCAAATTTAAAAATAATAATGGTTTTCATTCTATGATTATTCTTATCATCCCAATTATTCAGTTACAACCGTGGAAAATATCTCATTCATCAGTTAGGACACAATGAATATGATGAGATTTGTTTTTTACAAAAATACAATGAAATGTTTTGGTGTCTTATTCGTGGTAGATCCATCAAGAAATTATGACATGGTTTTAAATACAGTGAAGGATAAAGTTGATATCCTCCAACTAAAGGAATAAAAGGGAAAAAAGATTGTACTAGATGATTTTGTTTGTATACTAGATGAAAAATAATGATGATAAGAATTTAGGGAAACCCCAAATTGAACATGACCATAATGAGGAAATGGAATTGAAAATAAATGTTGTTGATACATTAAAAATTATTCCTGGAAGATTAAACAATTGAAAATATTAAATTATGTGCATCTTCGCTAAAGTATATTAAAAGGTGTTGAGATGGCCTCTTCAAATTTCTCACCACTATCCTCTCCCACTAATCAGGATAATCTTGCTATTGGGTTTGTTATTATAAAATCCAATGATGTTCATTGTTAGAATATTTATATGTTAGAAAATTGAAAGTAAACATTTCTTTGATGATGAATAAACAATAGTAGTTCATGAAAATGAAACAGAAATAGATCTAGCTGATAAAGGACCTCCTAGAACTATTAGACATATTGATGAAAATATTTGTTAGTCCATTAATAAAGAATTTTATTGTAATGAAAGAGATATAAATTATAGTTTAATTAAGAAGAATAATACACTAAAAGTTTAGAAGTGGTTGGACAATACGAAGAGGATAAAGATAAGGAAGATGATAATGAAGATGAAAATTATACGGAAGAAACACAATCATATATAAATACATTGTTTTCATCTTATTCAGCATCATCAAAACAGCCTTCCAAAACATACAGGTAATGTAATGATGGTAGTTCTAAAAAATAACATTCATTAGAGGAAGCTGAATCCTCCATAAATAAGGAATAATATCAAAATTAATAAACTGAAGACTATAATAATCATCACACCGATGATATTGAAATCAGTGACCTTTTTGATGATAAGGAAGATGAGATCGAAAAATCATTAATGGATGTTACAATGATAGAAAATATAAAAGGAAAATATGATATAGGAACAAGAAGAATAAAAACACATGGGGATTGGAAAGAAGAATTGGATTCACTGACAACCATAACATTAGATAGAGTTGATTATATTTTTTCATGAGTTGATATTTTTATAAAGAACTAATCCTTATTTTTCTGAACCATTAATCCCATAGTCATATTAATCATGATATTATTAATGAAAAGTCGGAATTAATAAATCATTTAATATAGAAAATGAATCATATTTTTGATGATATATATTTTAGGAATGTTCTCAATCTGAGAAAAGGTGTGTAATAAAATGGTTAAATTGCCTCTTCATGTTGTTACTGATATTTGGAATAACGATAAAAATATTCTGTTTTAATGTACTATTTGGTATAATTAGAAAAATTATTGAATTATTTATCATTTAATATGGCTAAAATATTGATGTATGTGGAGTTAAGTGATAGAATAGATGAATTAACTGAGGAATTTGAAGCTCTGAAAAAAATTATTTATGACATGGCACTAGAGATGTCATGAATCCAATTATACGAGCCTGGATTAGTAATAACCAAAAGTTTTCAATGGAATAACTTATTATTATTATATCATATAATAACATAGATTCAGAATACAATGAACTACTATGTAGTACGCAACATTGAAACATAATGTTGTAACTTGTATGTTTTTAATTTGGAAAAATGGCCATCTACAATTGTAATCATAAAGTGATTTGGAGTCTAATAAGATAATCATAAATTTTTATGAATATTAACATAACCATATAAATATTATCATACCTTTATGAATTTTAATTAATAGTAATGAATAAAAAACCAGAAAAATTATAAAAATGTCCCCTATAAATGTATAAATTACAATTTTAACATCTTAAAAGTAAAAAAACCATCATAGTATAAAAATTGGTATTTGTGTAAGTCAAAAATATATTATTTACATTTTTATTTTTTATTTAAAAATTAAATATGGAAATTTATATTTTTAAAATTAAATCATAAATTGTAACTTTATTTTCATATGGTGATTAAATAATTTTATGGGACCTTGATTAATTTTTCAAGGTGATATAAAATGAGTGATAGTTTTATTGTTGATTTTGTTTAATAAATTATTATTTTATTTAATAATTAAATTTAAAATATTAAGAATTTTTTTTTCTAAAAATATATTTCATTTTATAATTCTACACATTAAATATTAGTTAGGGAGATATTTTGGGATTTTTCTAAAATACTAGAAATTTCTATGAATAGTAAAAATGTTTTTGAGTTTTCGGTATGTTTGATGACATCATAATGATGTGATATTTAATAAGAAAATTTTGGTATAATTTTTACCAAAAAATAAGATATTATTTTTTCCATGCGGCTAATAAGATGGTCCAATACCATGGGAAACACCATGGTTTTGCAAAAACAACTAAACAAGTGTCCATTAAAAAAAAATCTATCTCGCTCTAACAATAATTACCCACTCTTCACTTCGTTTTATTTAATTACAAATCATTCATACTCTATGATATGGTGGGTTAACCTCTCTATTAGCCCTATCAAGGTGTCATAAATCCCCCAATGTCCCTTCCTTCATGTTATAGTTGTTACTCAACAAGGTAAGGGAACATTTCACCCTCCTCTATTAGTCAACACTTTTTTATGTCATCTCTTTGAATTTACATTCACATATGTTTGGGTTTAATATTATGCATCCCTCATTCCTTAATTTTGATGTACATATGATCAGATACAATATTTCTCTCATCAATTCAATTTATGAAAATTTAAGCGACACCGTTAGTCTGCCGAATTTTTATAATGGATATATCAAATTTTCTTTTATTTTTAATACCATTTCATTTCATCTTTTACTCACCTCCTTTAATCAAAATGTTGTGATGAATCCAGTAAATTAAAGGAATTTTAAGGTTTTCATGATAAAGTAATAATTCTTCACGATGTACACTTTCACTTTATTTTGTCCTAAAAATGAAAACACCATCTAAGATGTGCTAATTTACAACTTTCAAGGACGATGGGTTATCAATTTCCATTAACATATTCAATTCTGGTAATGAAACCCTTATAATTGTTTAAAAAGTACATTATATATGTATTATGCCACATATATGGTTCTGGAATTCTTTTGTACACAAGTTTTTGATTTATAAAACAAAACACGTTACATGTAGTAAAAAACCGCCAATTAACCTAAACAGTTATCATTAAATAATTTATATAATGATTCATCTTTATGGAAAGTAACCATTTGGAATTTAAAATCATGTAACCTCATGTATTTTCACTAATAACATATAATACCAATTATGTAAATTCATTCCCATTTTATAAGACATGAATATAAGTGAACCGATCATTAGAACCATCGAAACAAACTGACCAAAACAATGAAATTGAACCTCATAACCAATCAAAAGGTTATAAATGAACTGAAAAATATTTAAAAAAATTATTTTCATATCGAATAAGTTAATTAATTATTAATTATTGAACATAATTTGATTATTCTAGTCATTAATATCATGTGGAGAACACAATCAGAATTAAGATAATGGATTTTACCCAAACCCCCTTTATTTTTTCGAGTTGCACTATCATTATTTTTACCTAAACAAATTTGGATTCTTATTTTTATTAAAAATTTATAAATTCTTTTTATATTCCCAAAAATAATGTTTCATGATCCATCCCTCATTCTCCTTCATACATATATATGTTTTTAAGTGATTCCCTCCTTAATTATTTCGGATAAGCAAACATATTTTAATAGAACATCCCAAATACTTTACTAATTTCATGTATAGAGTATCTAAATTTTTAATCTACCATTGTATTTTAAAAATCAGTCCTTCTATTGTGTAAAACACCATGTTTCACTTCTGTTTTTTTATTTATTATTGTTCCCTTTTATATTTTAAAGATTCAATAGTATTTTCCATTAAAAATGCCTAGAAATATTTTAATTCTAAAGCTTCATAGATACATTTTTCACAAGTTGTCACTTTTATATGACTTAACTAAACATGACACATTTCTACTTTTCCTTATATATGTCCAAATATAGTTTAGATCATTTCATTCATGTAAACATTTATGATACACCAATTTATTATGTTTTATGACATGATTGTGAGACCCACTTCTTTCCATGGGTACCATTATGTTTATGTGTGGTTGATTATCAAAGATTATTTATGTATATTAAATAGTCATGAAAATGTAAATATGGGAACACCCAAATATCTATCCAGTGCATTGGGTAGTGTTTAGTTTCATGAGATGTTATGTGCAATAATCTTGTCTATTAGCCTTGGCTTGTGCTACTATGTGAAACGATCTTGGCAGTTTTCCTTAACTCGTACTAAAGTCATGTTTTATGATTAAGACACATTTATATGAATCAATGTTTAAAAGATCCCATGTTTATATGTTATGATTTTATATGTCCCATGTATTGGATATCAATATTTCTAATGCATAACTCACATGCTTAAGCATTATTCTTATATTCATTCCCATACTAGCATTTTTTAGCTCATCCAATTATTCATGTGTTGCCTGAGGATATCCTATCCAGATGTTTGAGGATAATGGAAGTCAGGAGGTCATTAGGGAGATTCAATAATGAAATATAGTTTTCATCCCCATACTTTATGTTTTATGTACCAAGTTTTCAAAGACACTAGACTTCACGATCCGTGGCTTATACTATGATCGATATTTGTGATTAAATTCAAGTAATTTTATATATAAAAGGATAGGGTATCTATAGTTGGTATGAGAAAATAGTTTATTTATTTTTGGAGATTATGAATAAGGAACTTTAGTAGGATCCTTAAGGATGAGACAAATTATATGAAATCATAACTAAATTATTGTATGTTTCGAGTATGCGGATAGTCAAGCAATTGTGTCCCTTAATGGAACGAAATATGTAGAGGTGGCTCTGGAACATATGTACCTTGGAGTTAAAACTATGACATTTATTTTTCGGCATGACCCGGAATATCCTGGTAAATGAAAATGGGCCTTGATAATCTATTGGTTTGGACACTCATGGGGGATATTTCTTGGAAATTCAGGACCATGGTAGAAACCATTATTATGAAAAACCCAATATCAATATAAGATAATAAATATATCAAGGATAACATAAATTGAAACATATATAATCACATGTTAGGATATACTTCTCCATTAATAGTTCATCCCCTAATGTTTAAGGTCATTTTTTTATACTCAGTAGATAAATCCCTATAATTGTAAATTCATTTTATTAGTTAATAGAAGAAATAAAAGAATGTGTTCTAATAATCAATGTGAAAGGGGATGTGGAGAATGCCCAAATTATATGCCATATATGATGGGAACATGTGCTCAGTACATCATGATAGAACATGCATGGTTGGCTCATGTTATGAATAATAAATTGTATCTTGTGGAACACCTTCCTCCTATAAGGGAAGATAAATATGATATAGAAGAATTTATGCAACAAAGGCCTCCCATGTTTATAGGATATTTTGACACCCTCCTTGTGTAAATATTGAATAACTCCTTTGAAACGATATTCTCCATCTTCCAGTGCTCAGATGAATAGGATGTTATACTGATGGTTTATTGTTTTTATAGGGGAGCCGAACAGTGGTGGACTCTGATCAAGAATACAAAGGCCCAAGAAAAAATTAATTTTATGGATACGGTGGAATTTAAGAGGATGTTTTTCGATGAATATTTTCCTCAAACCCTTCATATCAGGATGGAAAGACAGTTCCTTGGAATCATGCAAAAGGAAGACGAGTCCATCGGGCCGTATGAAGTAAACTTTACAATGATTTCAAGTTACACCAAAGGAATAGTCATGAACACCAAAAGAAAGGTGAATCACATATTTAGAGGGATAAATCCAGGTCTATGGAAGGTGTTGCAGATCCAAGACTTCAATTATTAGGAGGTGGTTTTACATTGTTTCCTCAATGTTGAAATAGAGTTTGTAGACTCTTAGTGGTCTCATGGGCTATGTTTCTTGAAGGAAAAAATGGATAAAAACATGGGTGGTTCAACAAACAAATCCGATGATGGAATGAAGACTGAATATACCAATTGTAATAGTTGTGGGAAGAAGCAACCTATGAAATGTCTAATGGGAACCATGAATTTCTTAAATTTGGAGAGTTTGGTGATTTGTATAAAAAATGATAACATGATATGAAAAATAATGCTAACGTGGAAGAAGAATGGGTGATTTAGATCAATGCTCAGCTAGTGGTGCAGTGTTACAACTACAAGGAGCATGGGTATTATGAAAACAATTATCCTAAGTCATGGGTTGTTGAAGGGAATCAACAAAAACCACCAAGGAAACAAGGAAGAGGTTATTTTATAAATACTATTGAGGTGTACCTAGAAAAAGATATTGTGGTAGGTATAGTAGTTATTCATTCATCAATAGCTAACATACTATTTGATTCTGGTTCAACACATTCTATCATATCTTGTTAGTTTAGCCAAACTATTCAACCAACACCTCCAAATTTGGAGGAAATGTTATATGTGAGAATAGTGAATGGGGAATTTATTGAGACATTGGTTTATAACTCCACCCCATCAACTATTGTGGACTGAACATCCCATCAAATTTATTCATACTTCCTTTAGTGGATTATGATGCAATCATGGGAATGGATTGTCTATCTTTATACATGGCGAACATCAACTGTCGGGAAAGGGATATCACTCATCATATCTCCATGAATTATATGATTAAATTCAAGTGTAAGGACGAATATGAATTTCTGTTAGAATCTTCATCTCATGTGTGGATATTGTTTCTTTATGAGAAATCATATTTAGCTCAAATGATTGTACAGTGAAGAGATTAATGCTTGTAGACTAGCCCAATGTGAAGGATTAAACTGATATATACCCTAATGATTTGTCTAGTCATTCTTCTAACAGAGAGTTTGAGTTATCAACTGAACTTATCCCTAGATCTCTGCCTATATGAAAGTCACCTTATAGAATGTCCACCGTAGAGCTGGAAGAGTTGAAGAAGAAGTTATAGAGGAACTTGGAGAAGGATTCAATATGCCCTAATGCTTTACTATGGGGTGCTCCAGTCCTCTTCCTATATAAATGATGGATCAATGTTCCTATTTATTGATTATCATGAGCTCAATAAAATCATGATAAATAAGAAGTATCTCCTTTCTACAAATATATAACTTGTTCGATTAGCTTCGTAAGATTTTTTATTTCCATAAGATGGTATTTTGTTTGGTAAATCAGTATTTAAAGGTATGGAAGGAAGATATTACCAAGGCTACCTTTTGAACAATGTATGGACACTATGAGTTCATAGTGATTCCCTTAGGATTCTATTATGCTCCAACAATTTTTATAGTTTTAATGAATATAGTCTTTAGATATTACATTGACAAATTTTTGGTAGTCATTATTGACAATATTATAATATACTCCATGAGCAAGGATGAACATTAGAATAATTTGTATACTATGTTAAAGAGGTTTTATGGGATAATTTGTATGAAATGTATAGTAAATGTGTGTTATGTATGGAGGATGTATCATTCTTGGAGAATGTTTTCAAAAACAAAGTGATATTGGTTTACCCTTTGAAGACAATGGCAATTAAAGAGTGGACCAGGCCAACTTCTGTAATGGAGATCCATAGATTTTTGGGTCTAGGTGGGTATTATCGGCAATATTTTAAGAGTCTTTCATGACATTCAAAACCCAATGACCAAGCTGACATAGAAGAGTGTAATGTTGGTCTTGAATTAGGAATGCGAAGACAGTTCCAAGGATATGAAAAAGAGTCTTATTGCTATTCCAGTAATCACAATACCAATAAGTGGATAAATCTTATGGTGTAAAGTGATGCTTCAAATAATGGATTAGGTTGTCTGCGGATGAAAAATGATAAAAATATAGCTTACTCCTCAATGCAGCATAAAATCTATGAGAAAAACCATCACATGCATGATCAAGAGTTGGAGGATGTGATCATTGCATTGAAAATCTGGTGGCATTTTCTCTTTTGGGTAATGTGTGAGAAATATACTAAACCCAATAGTCTGAAATATATATTAACATAAAAATAGCATAACATTCACCATCAAATATGGATAGATCTCTTCAAGGATTATGACATCTTGAACCACTATATTCTCGATAAGGAATATATTGTGGCATATTCTCTATATAGGAAGGGTGATTCTTCTCTATCAATGATGATATTTGAAATGAATCCTATCATCTTATATTTACAGAGGATGGACATGGGAAATTTTTTTGGAGGAACATCATCAACCATTTCTCAAATTATTTCCCAACCATCCATTATGGAGAAAACAAAGGATGATCAATTAAAATATGTGGAACTTCTAAAAAGGGTTGAAGCTATCAGAAGTGTAAAATCCTTTGATTTCATGATTGATAAGGATGGATTTGTATGATTTGGGACACAGTTATGTGTAGGATCTAATCCAAAGATAACAAAGTAGCTTATCAATGAAGCCCATAGAACTACCTTCTCTTTCCTTCCAGGACTCTCAAATATTTATCGAGATCTCAAAGAGAACTTTGGGTGGGTCAATATCAAAGGGAGATTTCTGAATATATATCCATGTTCCTTGAATTTCAACAACTGAAGGCTAAAAATTGAACTCCAAGGGGATGATGAAACCACTACACACACAATCATGTAAGTGGGATAACATCACCATGGACTTTTTCACTAGACATCCAATGACATCAATGGTAAACAATGCAATATTGGTCATTGTGGAGCGTATTACGAAGACACATCTCTTTTTGTGATTTTAGAGGACTTCTCATTGGATAAACATGCATGGATATATTTTAATGATTTTTTAAGGCTACATGGATTACCACTATTTTTTTCATCTGATTGTGATCTAAGATTCATCTTGATGTTCTGGAAAAGTATTCAACATGCTCTATGCACTAAACTGAATTTCAGTACGGACTATTATCCTCAAACTGATGGCCAATATGAGTGAACTATTCAGCTACTAGGAGAAATGTTGGGAAAATGTTCTATGGAGTTTAAAGGGGGATGGAATCAATATCTTCCACTAGTTGAATTCTCATACAACAACAGTTTCCAATCAAACATCCAAATAGATTTATATGACGTCTTTCATGGGATGTGGTTCAGATCACCGAAATGTTTGGATGAAGTTGATGATCATAAGATTATATGAATTTAAATGGGTGAAGAAATGGTAGACAAGGTGAATACAATTCCACATCATATCAGGTCATCCCAGATTCTATAGAAGAGTTATGCATACAATCGTCGATGAGACCTTGAGATCAAAGTGGGAGACATGTCATTTCTACATATATCTCTGAGAAAGAAGGTCATGAGGTTTGGAAAGAAAGGGAAGCTATGTACCAGGTACATCGGACCATTAAAAATCCTTTATCGAGTTGGAGCTATGGCATATCGATTAGAAATTCCACCTACCACATCCAATGTAGACAGTGTCTTTCATGTATCTCTCATAAGGAAGTACATAACAGACTCATCGCATGTACTCTCTTTAGAGGTGGTAAATTTGGAGGATGATATTTATTATGAGTAACAGTTAGTGGAGATCATGGATTATAGTGATAATGATATATGTATCAAGACTACTCACATGTCTAAGGTACTATGGTAGACCCAGAAGTACGAAGACGCATCATGGGAACTAGAGAATGCAAAGAAGGAAAAGTACCCACATATGTTTTTATCCTAGAATGTACACTAAAATTTCAACGGAGAAATTTCTTAAGGGGGGGAAGAATGTAACGACCAAAATGATTCAATTTAATCCCTTCTTATAACTATATCATATAATAAAATGGAGTACAACAAAATGAGATATTATGTACTATGTGACCATTAAACATATGTTTTACAATTTTCTATTTTTAGTTTTGAGAAATGGTCATCTACATTTGTGATGAGTAAGTGATTTGGAGTCTCATAAGACAAATATAATTTTTTATGAATAGGAACATACCCTTATGATTATTAGCATACTATTATAAAAAAAATGAATATTAATGAGTATAAAATCATCCAAAAAATAGAAACTTCACCCATGAATGTCTAAATACAATTTAAACATCTTCAACGTGAAAAAACTATCATAATATTAGAATTTCTATTTTTTCATGTCAAAAATATTTTTATTAAAATTTTATTCTTAATTTAATAATTTATAATGGAAATGTATTTTCATAAAATTTAATCATAAATTTTTACTATATTTTATTATGTTTAACATATAATTATAAAGGACATTGATTAATTTTTCAAGGTGTTATAAAACCTGTTATATATTTAATGTTGATTTTGATGAAGAAATTATGATATTATTTAAAAATTAAATTAAAAATATTTACAAAATTATTTAAAAAAACGGAGTTCATTTTTTAATTATATACATTGAAAAATGGTTACGGTGAAATTTTTGTATTTTTCTAACCCACAAGAATGTTTGGGAATAGTAAAAATACATTTTTGAGTTTTTGGTTTGTTTGATGACATCATAATGCTGAAATAATTAATAAATTATGTTGGTAAACTTTTGTAATGTAAAATATGATACGAGGATTCCCAAGTGGCTAATAAAATTGGAAAATACCAAGGGAATGACCATGGTTTTCAAATATCATTAAGGAGGTGTCCTTTTAAATTAATAAAAACCTCTCTCTCTTATACTAAAATTGCCACTATTTCCTTTGTTTAATTTCATTTAAAATCCCTAATATTCAATGCCCTTGTGGTTTTACCTCTTTAAGATCCCACCCAATGTGTCCTCAAGCCCCCAAGGTCCCAACCTTCACGTTTTTGGAGTAACTCAAAAAGGTAAGGGAACCTTTCACCCTACTCTATTAGGGAACACTTATTTTAAGTTATCTATTTGAATTTATATTCTCATTTTATGGGTTTTGATATTTATACCCATATTATTTTAATTATTTTCTACATATAATTTTATACCCTTTTATCTCATAAATTGATTTTATGAAAATATAAGTGGTGATGTTAGGCTACCAAATTTTTATAATGGATCTCTCGACTTTTCTTTTATTCTCAAGATCATTTCATTTATTCCTTTACCCACTTCCTTTCATAAAAATGTATTGATGAATACAGTACATTATATGTATGGTAATATTTTAATGATAAAGTAATATTTCTTCATTATCTATCCTTTCCCTTTCATTTGTACAAATAATGAAAACACCATCCCAAATGTGCTAATTTACCACATTGAAGAACGATGTGTTTTCAATTTCCATTACCGTATTCAATTCTGGTCATGAAACCATTTTTATGGTTGAACCAGACCATAATACATGTATTCTGACTCATATATGGTTCTATAATCATTGTGCACACAAGGTTTTGATTTTTTAAAAACCATGTACCTTGTGGTTAAAACCTCATCAACCAACCCAAACAGTTTTCATTAAATAATTTATATAATTATTCATCTTCATTCCAAGTAACCAAATGGAATTTAAAATCATGTATCCTCGTGTATTTTGACTAATAACAAATAAATCCAATTATGGACAACCATCAACATTTTACATGATTCTTCTAGCATGAATATAAGTGAACCGATCATTAGAACCAAGGAAAAAAACGGGCCCGAACAATGAAATAGAACCTCATAACCAATCAGAAGGTTATGAATTTAATCAAAAAAAATTTCTAAATCATTTTCATATAGAATTTTTTTTTAATTATTAATCAATAAAAATTATTTTACTATTCATGTCACTAATATCATATGGAGAACACCACGATACATTAGGTAAGGGATTCTAACATAAGCACGATTATTCCTTCGGGGTGCTCTATCTTTCTTTTTACGCAAATTAAGTTTAATTTTCATTTCATGAATTTAGTTCCCTTGGTTTGAGTTTTTTTCCTTTGTTTCTCATTTTTATGTGTTTAAAGTTCATGGGATGAGTTGCAAAGAGGTTGGGCGAGTTTGGAATTGTTTTGAATGAGTTTGGAGGCTTTTCATAGGGAGCACAGTTTGTGCATGGTTAGTGGAAATCATGTGGATTCTCTAAGAAACTGTGTAGTAGGAGACAGTAGGATTCTCATACCCTATGCACAGTTTTCCAAACTGTGGGAGGCAACCGTGCGGACCCTCTCTCTTTAGGCATTAGAAGGCGCACAATTTGATAAATTGTGCGGGCTAACCATGCAGCCACTTAACGTTGGAGTTTTTAAATCCGGGCTCCATCAGACATGACCTAAAACTCTCCAAACTTCCTCCCACTCGACCATCACTCAGGATTTCAGGTTCTCAATGGATGAGAGTTCTTTCCCACTCGTTTTGGAAGCTTTTTAAAGAGGTTTCTTAGTGGAATGAAGTTGGTTTCTCAGGGGTAAGTCTCTCCTCATGGTTTTCTTGTGTTTACCTCTTGATCTACATCTACCTATCTTTTGGTTTTCTAGATCTACACCCATTGTGTGTATATATAGGTTTTTGGTTGTCTTGGATGTTGATTTTAAGGCTTTTGAATGCTAGGGAAAGGGATCTAAAGAGGTTTTAGTGGTGCGTTCATCGGAATTGAGCTGTGATTACTTGTGGGTCGATTTCTCAGGAACCCTAAAGATAGGTGGATTCTCTCTCGACTCCACTTGGTTAGAGCTAATGGTTTTTTGTTACAATTAATTTTGTTTTCTAGAAAATAATTGTGTTTTGATGTGCAATGTTGTTTGGAAATCCATATTGGGATTTTTGAAAAAAAAAGGATTTTATGGTGAAATGATTTTGTAGTGGATTTTAAAATAGAGAGTTTAAAATTGGATGTTATGGTTGATTTGGGAAAATGAGTGATGGAAAAGTTTTTTCAATAAAGTGGTTGTTTTATTGAAATGAGGTTTGGCATAGAAAATGATTTTCAATAAATGGATGATTTATTGAAGAGGATTGATATTCTATGGAATTGGTTGATTGCATATTGTTGTGACCTTGGTGGGTTATATGCTTGGTTTGGATTGATTGTAATGTTATGTGAATGTTGCGTGAAGTACCACTATAAAATGGGTATAGATAGTGCATGAAAGGGCCACCATCAATGGTTTTGTGGATGGGAAGTGCCGCATGGTGTGAATGGGTGAACGGGTTTGACAGAAGCTCCACCGTTTTGTTTGATTGTTGTGCATTTCCTAGAAAGTTAGAAATTGTTGTGCGAGTGTGTAAATAATGAAATGACATGTGGCATTTTTTTGGATTTCCCTTGGTTTCTTGGTTTGGGTGAGATAGCGTGGTAAGGGTATTATGGATTATGGAAATGGTTACACTTGTTATGATTTTATATAAACTACATTATATACATATTTTAATTTCTTTATAATAGTGGCACGTGTGGAGAAGTCATTTGGGGAAAACCTAATGAGTTTTAGTACTCACCCCTAGCATTGGCATGTTGGTGTCTATGCAGATGTTGCGTATCGTGACATAGGAAAAGGTAAGGTAATATCCTCCTTTAGTGGTGCATTGTGATTTCTTGGTGGATCTTGGAGCATGGAGCAAGGAGGAGAGCTGTGGTGGTATCATAGAACGTGGTGCGTTGTTTTTTGGTCTTCCACATAGTTCTATAATATTATGGTGTTGTGTGGGTTTTGGATTGTTTGATGAAACAACTTGGTTGTCTTTTTTGAATTCATGTTGGACCTTTTTATTGGCATGCATCATATCGTGGTAGTTAACTGATGGTTTTTTTGGCATTGTCTTCAGGGAAAAACATTCCTCAGTTTGATCTTGAAGCCCATGGAATTTATTTCCAGCCTTTGGCATCATGGGAATGTCGCTTGAGGCAAAGTATCCCTCAACGCCTCCTCAATCGAATGAGGTAGGGGTGGGGTGTTACAAGTTGTATTAGTTTGGTCAGTCCTTAGCTTTCATGTGAGAGCATTTGTTCGATCATTGGTACTGATCATTGGTTTTGGTGTTCACATTCATTGTGGTATATTCCTTGAGTCGTGATGGTAGCAAGGATTTGGAATGTCGGATCATGGAATGTATAGAATAATATAATGTATCTAATCCTCTTATTCTTAATTTCATGTTACAAGTGTACATAATTGTTTTGAAGACACTTATAGGCATTGGATATTTCATTGTCGTGGGTGTAGCCAATGAGATGGTCATGGCATACATGGTAGAATTGACTTCCCACTAGGATGCATATTTCATTGAGGTATAATGATTTATGGTGTGATATGAATGTGTGAAATTTCTATGTGAATAAATTTGGTATTTTGAAATTTTTTTGGTTTTCAAAATGTTGATCCATGGAAATATGAAATTGTGGAGATCCTTGTGCGATTGTGCTGTGTAATGTGATTTGAAATGGGAATTATTTATTTCTACGGATGTTAGACTCATAGTTGTTTGTTTTTGGATTATAGGAATATCATCGGGAAGGTGTTGTGGTGACCAACCGGAAGTGGTATATGAGAACATGGTTGCACCTAAGCCTCAGTTGAACTAGTAGTTATTACATAGTATAGTGCATGATTTCCATGTTATGGAAGGTGGGATCAAAGTGGATGAACCATGACATGTGGATCATGAGGTTCAGTTTCAAAAGAATAACCCACCCATAATTATGGGTGATTCAAAGCCAAAGAGGGAAGGAGCATGGTAAAATAGAATGGACAAGATTTTCGAGTTCTTGTGAACACCGATAGAGTTAAAAGTGATGATGGACATGTATATGTTGGAAGATCTTTCTCTTCAGTGGTGGGAGTAGGTATTCCACGTGGGGATGGACTGGGGTATGAAGTGGGAAGGCTTTGAATAACTGTTTAATAAAAAATTCTATACACATACATTTATAATTCAGCGCACAACTGATTTCTTCTATCTAAAGTAATAACATATTTATGTGATGGAGTATGCAGCTATGTTTATGAACTTAGTGAGATTTTCACTTGAGGTGGTGGGTAGCACGTTGTTGGAAGCTCATTTCTTTAAATCATTTTTGAGGTAGGACATTCATTCCAAAATGGTAGTGTTGTGTATAGATGGAAATACAGAAATTATGAATAGAACCTCGGTGTCTGAGTGGGATTTGTTGGGAGCTCCGGGCGGAGGAAGCATGGTGGTACCCATGGGGAAAAGTGGAACTCTAACGCAAGGTTAAAGTAGAGGAGGGACACTTATTCCCAGGGCAGGGACATGGAACATAAGCTGATGGCAGTATAGGTGAATCTTCTTCTAAATCCCTAGAGCAATCCAGGATGTTTTCAATGATGTTTTAGAAGACACATCATGTGGGATTATATAGTACAACCTCGATCTGGTCATAACTGTATGCAGATGGGGAATCTGCAGTGTTATTTTCAAAATTCTTGAAGGTCGGGTGTGTGTGACATTCCTCAGGGATTGTATATGTCGAATGATTTAACAGGACAGGGACAACAACACACCCCAATTCAGTAGAGTAAATTGGGTCGGGGTGA
Organism: Viscum album; assembly: GCA_963277665.1. Classification (NCBI taxonomy): domain Eukaryota; kingdom Viridiplantae; phylum Streptophyta; class Magnoliopsida; order Santalales; family Viscaceae; genus Viscum; species Viscum album. Next base: position 1,346,135,928 of record OY728153.1, on the reverse strand, counting down.
TTCTCGGAATACCACGATGCCTTGGAAAAGAAGCAAAGAGTAGTGTGTGGCAACAAAATCATTGTTCAGAACTGAGTATATTGTGGTGGATGATCAGTTATTACCATCCATAGTGTGAGGTACTATTATTTTAAATTCTACCTTTGATACGGGTGCTTCACACTCTTTTATTGTTGCACATGTGGTTGATTTGCTGGGATTAATGGTAGAAATGATGCCTTCGGTTTTGAAACATCAAACTCCTCTAGGTAAAAGAGAGTTTCAAGCTTTCTTGTGTAGGGTATGTGGTATTGTTGTGGGTGAGGTTGAGATAACCTGGAAATTCAGAGTTCTTGAGATGGATGGGAATGATGTAATCCTGGGAATGGATTGGCTGGTGGAGTTTAAGTCCCACATCGATTATAATGCACATAAAACAGCTTTTATGACCAACGATGGCGATAGAAATCTCTTTATAGGAGAGAGGCATGAATGAAAGGGTGAAATGGCTTTGTTGGAACCCGCCATGGGCATGTTATCATATCAGTTAGTGGTGTTGTCGTTGGAATCAGTAGACTGTGTTGTGCAGAGTGTTCTTCTAGAAATGGTGGATCAGTTCATGGATGTTTTTCCTGATGAATTATTTGGGTTACCTCCCGTAAGAGATGTGGAGTTTACGATTGATCTCCTTCTAGGGACCGGTCCTATATCACTTCTATCTTAACAGATGGCACCTACTGAATTTCGAGAATTGAAAGTCCAATAGGAAGATTATTGAAAAAAATGGTTTATCTGGCCTAGCACGTCACTGTGGGTAGCGCCAGTGTTGTTTGTGAAAAAGGTTGATGAAACTTTGAGGCTCTGTGTTGATTATCATTGACTTAACCAAGTTTTGATAAAGAACAGATATCCACTTCCACGAATTTTTTATTTGTTCAACCATTTTAGGGGATCCCAGTGGATCTCCAAGATTGACCTATGGTCAGCATATCATCAACTGCGGGTGAGGAAGGACAATATTCTGAAAATAGATTCCAGAAGTAGATATGGCCATTATGAATATGTGGTTATGCCCATTAGTCTAACGAATACACCATTGGTGTTCATGGAATTGATGAATCAGATATTTTAGAGATATATAGATTCATTTGTGGTGGTGTTTGTAGAAGATATTCTAGTGTATTCAAAAACAAGGGTGGATCATGAGTAGCACTTGGCCACAGTGCTGGGGATCTTGAGGGATCATTGGTTGTATGAAAAATTGTCAAAGTGTGACTTTTGGATACAGGAAGTTCGTTTTCATGGCCATGTGATTTCTGAAAGAGGTGTTTTAGTGGATATAGAAATGATAGAGGCTATTATATCATGGCAGCCACCAAAGAATGTGTCTGAGGTATGGAGTTTCCTCGGTCAAGCTGGGTATTATCAGCATTTTGTTTGAGATTTTTCACGTTTGGCTTCGCCGATGACAGCTTTGAGAAGAAAGAATGTTCCATTCCAGTGGAATGAACTGTGTCAGCAGTGTTTCAAAGAGTTAAAGGGTCACCTTACATCATCACCAATATTGGTATTTCTTTATCCAAGAAAAGGGTAAGTGGTGTATTGCGATGAATCGAGATCAGGGTTATGGTGCATTATCATGCAAGGGGATCATGTGGTTGCGTATGGATCATTACAGTTGAGGGTGCATAAGAACAACTACACAACTCATGATTTGGAATTTAGAGCAGTGGTCCATTATTTGAACGTATGGAATCATTATCTCTTCAGCATGAAATTCATGGTATATACAGATCATAATAACTTAATGAACATTTTCTCACAAAGGTATTTGAACGTGAGGAAAAGGAGAGGGATGAAATATCTCCAGATGTTAAATTTTGATTTTATGTACACATCGGGTGAGAGAAATTCAGTGGAAGATGCATTAAGTATAAAATCATATGCTATGGTGGTAAAATAGGAAATAGACTAGTGGCTGTTGATGTCAGTTATAGCTGATATGTGGTTGGAATGTGAAGACCAGGGTGATAGAGCAGTCTTCTTTCTGGTTTTGTTGATTCTTGACTTGGTTGTCCTGGTTAAAGGGGTACAAATATTTGATTCTGAGTGTGTGACCATGGGGTTGTGACTCAATGGGTGGGTGACCATTGAGGGTTGGAAACTAAAAGAAGATTAATTTTTTTGTTTTTGGAATCAGATGGTTGTACCAGTTGCTTGTCAGGAGGATATTCTCAGGGAGTATCATCATTCCAGGTGGGCTATTCATCTTGGAATTCAGAAATTGTATAAATCGATGAAAGCGCACTTCTGGTGGGTTGGTATAAAAAGAAGTGTGGCTAGGTTTGTTTTGAGATGCTTGACTTGTCAGCAGGTCAAGGCAGAGCATTAGAGGCCAACAAGAATGTTGCAGTCTTTACCTATCCCTGTTTGTAAGTGGAAGAAAATAGCGATGGATTTTTTCACATGTCTCCCAAGAATGGTCAGAATGCACGATGCCATTTGTTTGATAGTGGATCTACTAATGAAGTCGATCCATTTCCTCCTGATACAAAAATATCATATGGTGGAGAATCTTTCCAAAATCTATATGAGGGAGGTGGTAAAGAGGCATGGTGTTCTAGTTTCGATTGTCTCCGATAGAGATCCGAGGTTTACATCTTGTTTCTAGAAATCCTTTCAACATTCCCTTAGGACACGGTTGACTATGAGAATGGCGTATCACCCTCAGACAGATGGTCAATCCAAGAGGACGATACAGACTTTGGATTATATATTCTGGGCTTGTGTATTGGATTTTGGTGGCTCGTGGGAGGGGAACATTTTGTTGGATGAGTTTTCTTACAATAACAGTTATCAGGCATCCATACATATAAGCTCATATTGAATCATTGTATGGGAGGATGTGACGTTCTATACTATTTTGGGTGGAAACAGGTGAGTCCTCAATGGTTGGACCGTGCCTTGTCCAGGAGACTATGGGGACGATCATGTTGACCAGGAATAGAATGGAGATTAATCAGAGTCAGCAGAAATCGTATGCAGATAATCATCGAAGGATGTTGTCATTCGAGGTGAGTGATCGTGTTTTCTGGTAGATCTATCCTTGGTTGGGACATCGTCTGTATGGGATGTAATGAAACTTATCTCTGAGTTATATTGGACATTTTGAAATTATGGAGTGTGTTGGTGAGGTGGCTTATCATTTGCCTTTTCCTCCTAGGTTCAGCGCAGTGCACAATGTTTTCCATGTTTTGTAGTTGAAAATATATCATCCGGATCATGAACATGTGATTCGATGGGATCATGTTTAGCTAGAACTGTACACATCGTTAGAGCACGAGCCAGTGCGGGTTTTGGATAGGCAAGATTAAGTCTTGTGTGGAAAAAAAATCATTTTAGTTCGTGTTTTTTGTCAACATGGCTAGATTCAAGAGGAGACATTGGAGTGGGAGAAAGAGATGGTCGAGAAATGGCCCGTGCTCTTTCCTGAAAGTTTGGGTTCACTATTTTCCCAGGACGGAAAGACCAATGGTGAGAAGAATGTATTACTCCCAGTTTCAGGTATGTGGCCTTTTTTTTCATTTTCATGTGTTTAATGTGAATGGGATAAGTTGGGAAGAGGTTGAGAGAGTTTGGAATTGTTTTTAATGATTTTGGAGGATTTTCATAGGGAGTACAGTTTGAGCACGGTTAGTGGAAACCGTGCGAACTCTCTTGGAAACTATGTAAGGGGAGACAGTAGGCTTTGCACCACCGGTGAACGGTTTCCCAAACCATGGGAGGAAACTGTGAGGACCCTTGATCTCGAGGCATTACCATTCAAACATTTAGCGCACAGTTTATGAAACCGTGTAGGCTAACCGTGTGACCACTTAAGGTTGGAGTTTTTAAATCCAGGCTCCCTCATACTTGACCTAAAATGCTCCAAACTTCCTCCCACTTGACCCTCACTTGGGATTTCGGGTTCTAAGAGGTTGAGGGTGCTCTCCGAATCGTTTGAGAAGCTTTTTGAAGAATTTTCTTGGCGGATTAAAGGTGGTTTCTCTCAAGTAAGTCTCTCCTCTTGCTTTTATTGTGTATTCCTCTAGATCTACATATCCATATCTTTTGGTTTTCTAGATCTACTCTCATTGTGTGTAGATCTATGGTTGTGGATTCCTTGGATGTTGATTTTATGGATTGTGAATTCTAGAGAAAGGGATCTAGATATGTTTCGGTGGTGCTTTTTTGGATTTGAGGTGTGATTACTTGTAGGTCGATTTCTCAGGAGCCTTAAAGGTAGGTGGCTTCTCTCTCATCTCCACTTGGTTAAAGACAGAAGTTTTTGGTTATAATTAATTTGGTTGGCTTGTAATTAATTTTTTTTGGGTGAAATTGTTTTTGGAAATCCACTTGGGGATTTTTGGGAAATGGGGGGTTTTTTGGTGAAATGATTTTTTGTAGATTTTAAAATGGAGATTTTAAAATGGGATGCTATGATTGATTTTTGAAAATGAATGATGGAAAATGGTTTTCAATAAACTGGTTGTATTATTGAAATGTGGTTTGGTATGGAAAGTGATTTTTCATAAATTGGTGATTTATTGAAGTGGATTGACATGCAGTGGAATAGGTCGATTGCATTTTGTTGTGACCTTGGTGGGGTATATGCTAGGTTTGGCTTGATTGGAATGTCATGTGGAAGTGGCATGAAGTAGAACTATAAAATGTGGATGGATAGTCGATGGAAGGGACACCATAAAATGTTAAGGGGAGGGGAGGTGCCTCTTGGTGTGATTGTGTGAATAGGTTAGATGGATGCTCCACCTTTTGGGTTGATTTTTTGTGCATTGCTTGTCAAGTTGGAAATTATTATGCTAGTGTGTAAATGATGAAATGGCGTGTGTCATGTTTTTTTGGATTTCCCTTGGTTGATTGGTTTGGGTAAGATGGATTGTTAAGGGAATAATTCCTTATAGAAATGGTTTCATTTGTTATTATTTTATATAAAAAGATTTATATAAATGTGCTAACGGTTTTATCGTAGTGGTGTGTGAAGGGAAGTCAATTGGGGAAATCCTACTGAGTTTTAGTACTCACCCTCTTCTTTGGCACGATGGTATCTTCATAGATGTTGTGTACCGTGACATGGGAAAAATTAAGGCATTATCCTCTTTTAGTGGTGCATTGTGATTTCATGGTAATGATGGAGCTTGGAGCTTTGTGGAGAGATGTGGTGGTATCATAACATGCGGTGCTTTGTTATTTGGTCTTCTACATATAACTCTGATATTGTGGTGTTGCATTGGTTTTGGGTTGTATGGTGAAACAAAATGGTTGTATTTTTGGAATTCATGTTGGAATATTTTATTTACAAGCATCATAGTGTTAGTTAATCGATATTTTTTTGGATTTTTCTTAATGGAAATATTTCCCCATTTTGCTCTTGAATCCCTTGGAATTTATTTCCAGCATTTGGTGTCTTGGGAACGTCGCTTAAGGCCAAGTAGCACTCGCCACCTCCTCAAGACAATGAGGTAGTGGCATGGTGTTACAATGAAAAACATAAAATTATGTTAATATGTTGAAAACCAATGTTTCATGTCCATCTATCATAATCTTTCAGGGATATACATGTTTTAAGTGATTCTCTGCTTAATTATTTTCGATAAGCAAACCTATTTAAGAGAACGTCCCAAATTTTCACCCAATTTCAAGTGCACTATATCCACTATTTTAAGCCACCGTTATATTTATAAATTAATTATTTTTATTGTGAAACTATCCTGATTCAATTCTAGTTTTATATAACGTAATTTTCCCTTTTCTATTTTAAAGGCTCAATAATAATTTTATTTAAAACTTCTCAAAAATATTTTAATGCTAAGGATTCATAAATACACTACATAAATGTTGTAACTTTTACATGACATAACTCACCATGATAAATTCCTAATTAACCTTATGATTTTCCATGTATATTGTTTATCCTTTCTTTCAAGGACACTTTTGTGATACATCCATTTATTATGTTTTAGGACATCATTATGATACCCAATAAAATCCATGGGTAATCTTATGTTCTTGTGTGGTTGATTATGTATTATTATTTATGTGGCAAGAATATTCATGAAAATATTAAATGGTTATGCTTTGATAACTCTCCAATGCATTGGGTAATGTTATGTAATAGGATATGTTATGAGAAAAAATCCTTGCAGTTATCCTTAGCTTGTGCTACTACGGGAAACAATCTTGGCGGTTAACCTTGAATCCTACTAAAGTCTTGTTTTAAGTTTTTGTCACATTTATATGATTCGATGATTATATGATAACATGTTTATATGTTATGATTCCATATGTTTCATGCTTTTTATTTCATTATGTCACACCTCCAAACTCATGTGCTGAAGCATTATTCTTATGTTCATTCCCTTACTGGGATTTTTAGCTTATCCCTTTGTTCATGTGTTACCCCAGGATATCCTATGAAGATGCATGAGAACGACAGATTTTTGAAGAAAATTATAATGATTATATAAATAAGTTTTATTTGAGCCCCTTGATTTGTGTTTTATGTACCTAGTTTTTAATGACACTAGATTTCACGATCCTTGGCTTGTACTCTGATGTATATTTATGCTTAAAATCATGTAATGTTATATGTAAAAGGATAGGGTCACTATATAAGTGATCATACATTGAGAAAATAAGAACGCTTTATCTAAAAAAATTTGGATTCATGAACCAAATGTTTTGAAGTCAGAGGAATATCTTCATGAGTTGAAAAAAATCAAGTTGTTTTTAAAAACCATAAGGATGATTTAGGGATTCTATTTCTTTTTAACTCTTATTGCAATTATTTTTTTAAAAAAATTACAATATTTTTTTTTGAATGAATTACCTCTTCATTAAACTACAACGTTTCTGAATGTTTTCCAATTCCAATTGGTTGAATGTTATTTCATATTTATTTTACGGTTGATAATTGTGTTTATAATTTTATATTGAAAATTTTACCTCTCCAAAATGTAAAAAACATTAAAATTTTACAGATTATTTTTTTCAATAACAAAATTGGGGAGAGGTTTATGTAAACAAGGATAATTTATTAATTAAGAGTATTATTTTTTAAATATAATATGCTATATAAAGATCTTTATATATTTTTCATGGGGAGAATATGATCCTTAGGGGGATATGTTTTATAAAATAATTCCAATTCTAATAATTAATCATATTCGAAATCATATTCATATGATGAATATTCCCTTTGATATTTTTGTTTTCAATGAAAAAAAATGAAAAGGATGTTCTTAAAAGAACAAGGACTGTAATTTTTTCTAATTATATTCGTTTCACATTTGGGGACTGTGCATTTTAAAAATATCGAGATTATTGAGTCATATGTTATGCATCAAACATTTATATTTTTTTTATTTTTAAATCAATAAATATTTCTTAAAATATTATTTACTTACTTTTATGTCCAAATATATTTTTTATGTTTTTATAGAAAAAAATATTACCATACACACAATTATTTCTTAATTATTTCCAATTTAAGCATTGATATTTTATTCATTATGAATATCATAATGACATTACATCTGGCCAAAATTGGATTTATATTTATGAAATTGAATGTTAGGGATTCTATCTTGTCTATCATACTGAAAAAGTAATAAATATCCTACTGAAATTATTACTGATAAAATAAGAATAAAACTCAAAAAATATATTTTAATTGTTATGGAAATCCATTAGAAATTGTAATTTTATAATCAAAATTAGAAATATTATTTCAAATTTAAGGAACATATTTAACACTATAAGGGTGTTTACCAATATGACTCATAAATTCAATTATGATTACTTTTCAGGTGAAGAGGCACTATGTTTTTGCAAAAAACTCAAAAATATGATAGTTAGAAAATGAATATGATCATTGTAAGGATCCCTACAAATACTAGATCATTTGAAGTGTTTTAAGATAATTGATTTCATTTTTGAACTATAAATTTTTGAGCGGTCATGTTATTTATTATCATGAACTCACTATTCTTAATCATTATTACTATTTATTGTTTAGTAGCCAAATTTATTCATTGTTTATGGTTGTTTCCGTCAAAATATATTATCCTATAATCTATGTTAGATAATCACAATGATCTAGGGATTCAATTGATTGGATGATGTTGAATCTGATCAATCGGATCGAGGGCTTATGGGGATAGTAAGATGTAGTCGACTATCATATCAAGGGATTCTAAGATATGAAGATAGAGTCCTTATGAATGTCAAACCAAGGGCCTTCCTTAGAAAGTAAGGATAAAAAGTAGTGTATGTATAAAAAATTTCATACTCATAGTCTTGGTTAGAAACAACCTTTATGGTAAGGTTAAAATAGTTATCTTTTAATAATATTTAAGTAATTATATGTATTTATTATTATTCCATTATTATACAAGTGTTTATTACACCACATGTAATAGAAAAATGGTCATGTATTCAACATTAAAGATATTATATATATATACAATACATATTATGATAATAAAAAATAATGATTTACTATATCAACCATGATTACGATTTTGACACATATTTAATGGTACACATTGTGAATCTGATTCTATGACATTATTAATTGGACTGAGGTTCAAGTCCGATATTCATACATAAATATTATATAGTTTTATTTAGTTTAATTCTTTAAAAATATGTTTTTCAACTACCATTAACACCACAATGTTAGTAGAATCATTGTAGATGAACATATGATCAAAAAAATATGAAGATTTAACTAAAACGTAAATCAAGATCAATATATATTACGAAATTGGGTTCAACTGAAAAATTGATGTCATTGATCATTTATTTATTCTCAAATAGTGATCAAATGGTCTTTGTTGTTGATAAAATATAGTGGCTATTAAGTCACATGTTTACCTGATGACAAATATGGGCAAACACTTTGAATCAGTTAAACATGATTTAGTTAAAATGATTTAATAGGGGAAAATCATTAAAAATTTATCTAATTGATTTACGTTTATTCATCAATTAGTAGTTCTATATGTCAATATTTACCTCATTCATTCTTTCCTGACCTCACACTCACATTCACACTCACAAAAATCATCATTATCATCATTGCTTCATCAATATCTTCTACTATTTGTTGTTCTTTGTTTCTCTATTTTTTTGACCATTTTGGTCTCTCAAAATAAAAATTCAGTCCATCTATGTGGTTTGACTCAAATAACAGATTACATGCCATTGGTAATAAAAATAATTATAGATTTGTAAATTTGACACGCAAAATGTTGAATCTTTGAAAATTTTTCATCATTTTAAATTATGGAATATGTGAACAAAAACAAAAAAAAAAATCCATATAAAAAGAATAAAATATAATAAAATATTAAAAAGTAATATACTAAAATAGTCGAAAACATTATTCATGTTAACTCAATAGAAATTAATTTTATGTAGCTACTATAGAAAAATTACTTTTAAACAGGAGACAATATATTCTTTATTTCTTGTAATTTAGAGATACCGTAGATATTTGGAAATTAAAAAATAGAAAATAAAATTGAAGTACATTAGAGAGATTGGGAAAATAACATTAAAAATCTAGCCACTGGAATGGTATACCATCCTAGAAATGAGATGATTTATATGCATAGATTTATAGTGTTTTATAACCTACTGCCTATAGTAACCATTCAATAATTAAGATGTCAGAAGGTTCCATAAATTCTGAAAAAAAAATGTTTTTTCAATTAGAAACCATCATCATAATTCCATGTGAAGACTCCGATTAAATCACTAGGTGATTATATTGTTGTTTTAAGTGGTAACCATTGAAAGTACTTAGTGAAAAAGAGATTAGTATGAGTTTTTCATTCAATTTTAACTCAATAAAAATTCGTTGACATGGATTAAAAAGTAATAGGATGGAATATTTTTCACCTTGGATCATATATAAAATATAATAACCATGAAATTATATACTTGGATATTTTCATATGACATCATTCACAAAATCACCCATTTATAGAATGATGATATAGAATAATTACAAAAGACATGTTATATATTTATGTGATTAATTAGACAAAAAACAACACCCAAATGGGATACATAATATTTCATGGAGAAATTATATAATAGTCAAACCCCTTACAATAAAACCATGAAGGACAAATTTTTTATTGTGGATTCCCATAAAAAAATTACAAGGAGTTGATATAAAATAATTAACAGACTAGAAACAAACTGACATAATAATGAAATTATGAAAATATAAACTATGAAGATAAGAACCAAACATTGTTCTAGAAGCTCAATCCCATATTGTTGGATATGTTAGTTAAAACACTCATAATTCTCTAACAGATCAACCTCATCATTATGGAATGTTTGGGAATTCATAGAATTTTTTTCTGAGTATTGATATGAAAAACCATGATCTTGAGAATTTTAATTTCCATGATGTGGTCTAAGGTTCATCCTTTGGATGGCATATTATCAAATTCATTCAACGTGTGGTATAAGAACCACTGAAATAATTTTGGGAGGGAGTGGTGTGTTTTTTGACTTATTGTACACTATATTTTGGGCATTCACCTATCAATCAAAACTTCATCAAGAACAAACTGACTAATCCATATAAAAATATTATGTAATGGATATTTTCCAATATATTAAAAGAAGTTATATTGAAAAAAACTTTAATACATATTTTCCAACTGTTAAAATAGATTTCGAGATGAAAAATATTGAAACTCAAATGGTGAAGTAGGCTGGAGAAGTGAGAAGTACAGACAAGGGTGGGAATCCATGTACCATTTAAGATAAGTCTAGATAGTATTACATGGTTGTGACAATAATAAGTTTTCTCCAAACACACTTTAAAACAAAGAGATTTTTGTGAAATGATGAATAATAAAATTTATCAATTTTTATATTCAAATCAAGAATAATGTTGATGTTCGGAACATTGACACCTCTACCAGAAGAACCATGAACCCTTTTGTTCCAACTAAAAAAACTAAATTACTACAAGAAATAAATATTATGGAATGAAAACATGTGAAAAATTATTTTAAAGGATTCCTAAAATATTTATTATCTTTTTTCCTTCAATATATATTCTAGTAAATATAAAAAAATAAAAACAATGATTCAGAGGTATTGAATTTTCATAATGTAGTTAAAAAATATAAAATGGGAATTCACTCTGAAAAAGTTATGATTAAAATCCCATAATGTCATAAATCTATAAAAATTGATACCTAATAAAGATAGCCCAATATGATTTTCCTCTTACAGTCTTACAAAAGATTGTAGTGTTGTGCTGTATAATAGGACACCTTCTAAACATTAAAACCTATGGAGATTTTCATCCCACATAACATTGTTGAAAGAGTTATCCAGTTATGTTCACACTGTTATATGAGAGATAATATTAATTTTATCCATTTTCATTGTTTAAACACATGATATTAGGGGTTCCCCAACCCACCACTATTTTTTTAAAACTTTTTAATCCATCTATCAATAAACAAGTAGGTTGGGTATATGATTTCCTTATTAGGCTATAAAGTCACTTTACAATTGTTTATTGTTTAATACTTGATATGAAAGGTGACCAGGAGGTATTGATCATCTATGGTAGTCCCATTCTAGATATAAGGGATGTTATCATAGATTCTGCATAGGGAAAATTTATTTTCAAATTAATGGATCAAAAATAATAAATAAATATAAATAAATTAAATTATCCACCCATCCTATATTTCATTAAGATGATTTTTTAGGTGCTATATAATCCATTGATGAGGTGGAAGAAGGGGTTCTTAGGATGTTGGATGAAATTATTGGTGAACCATATATCCCTTATAATACCATCATGGTTATCAGTTTTAGAAAGGATATGGGTCCATTAGATGAGTTTGAGGTGGAATTTATGGACCACCAAGATGACATATCCATAAAATACATCAGGTGTTGGATATAAAGGTTGGAAATGTTTTCTCGAAATAATAATGATGATGAGGAAGCTTTTTATGCTATCTCATTTAAGTAGTATCAGGAAGAAAATGGTTCAGCCAGGACCATATGTCATTCCTAAATCCAAGAACCACTCTACCATGAGCTAATACCCATGCCATATCATTGTGATTCTTCTATTTTAGTATATTTCTCCACACTACTACTAATTATCACATTAAAATTAGAGGAATGTTATGAGGAAATCCTTCTATGTATTTTTATGAAATATACGTCTTTTATATGCTAGTCTGTAATGTATTGACCAGGGTACCAAATATCATTAACCCCGAGCTAGTGGGTTAATTGACATCTGGTGTGTCTTTTTAATACTATGGGATACCGAATAGAAGCATGGGTATGATATATAAAATGAGGAGTATAAACCCTATTTATCCAAGTAACCACACAAGAATAGAAATAATAAAGTAAATATGTGATAAAAAAATAAGATTAAGACTGAAACCATAACAAATGTATTATATAAATACATAATGAATTAGAAATTGATATAAATATCTAAAAAAGTAGTAGATATTTTATTCAATAGGTGAAAAATGTCACATGAAACTCCAAAAGTAAAGAAACTAGTAACTGCTATGTGTATCTCAATGCTATGTTTGGTTCCCTCATCATTGATTTATCCTAACTCATCCATCTAACATTAGGATTTTCCCATTTCAAACATTGCAAACATTATATCTATTGGGGTACCATTCGGGAAACAAGAGTAGGGTTGGAGTACAACCTAGTAATTCACCACCATTGGTGTCTAAAACAATATATGGTTAATAATAGTGTATGTAATTATATAATAAAAAAAGCACTGGTGATAATGTAATTATTTTACATATTATAATTTCTTTCTTCTATAAATTAAATCATTAGGTTTACTATTATAGAAAAACCACCAATTCAAACTTTTTCCTAAGATAGATTCAAGATCATATAACAGATATTAAATCTTAATTTATTACAACACATGAGTTATAATTATCCATTTAATTTTAATTTCATATCCTCATTATATAGAACCATAGTCCCATGACAACATTTTGGACCAATAATTCTATTCTTAGGACCTCATTAGTAATTTGACCATTAGTTTATATCCCAAAACCCATTTATCAATCAATCACATGTGGGATTTTAAAGAATCATAATGTTTAGTATACTCATTTAACAGAATTATGCATTTGGGTCTACAAAATTAATTCATGTACTACATGGTTATTTAAAACATTGGTCCATGGACCAAAATAATCATATCAATTAATCAGATATACCACATAAATCATAGTTTACATGGATATCCATCATTAACCCTATCATAAATATTTAATATATTTGTATTCAATTTCAATTTCCAAAAAAATCATGGTTCAAAAATTTAGACACATTTAATAATAATATAAATAATTCATCATTAAAACTATATCTCTATATTTATTCAATTTAAACATTAATATTTCAAGGTTATTCCAAACATATCATTCCCATTAACAATAAGTTCTATATCTCAAAAATGAAAAAATCACACAATATTATTAAATTTAATAATTCCAAAATCACCTCGCCCCCAGCAATTTTACAATTGCACCATTATATTAATTTATCAATCAATTAATTAATCCAATTTCAGTCATAATTTCCAAAAATGGAATACAATGAGTTATAATTATACACACAAAATTATAGTGATGACTATGAGATTTCCAATTTTGGTCACCTACCTTACGATCATTGATAGACACTGGATAATAAAAATTTTATAATCAAAGAATAAAAACAATATCCAAAATGTTGAATGTGTTTTAGAAGAAAAACCTATATCCAGATCAAAATAAGATAGCTCTATAAAAATATTGATCCAAATCCATGATAATGGAGTAAAAATATTCCATCTTCATCAGGAATGATAGATTAAAGAGAGGTAGAATCATAAAGATGAAGTTATTTCATATTTAGAGAGGTTTAAATATTTTAATAAGGTCTTCAATCCATCAATTATGGTGTTTGAAAATACATTTAATACTCCAAAAGGATTCATAAAATGTTTTAATGGGTTTTATTATGAGTTTTAGTTATTAATGATTAATATTGGGGGGGTTTTTTCTTTTTATGTTGACTAAAATCATGAATGAAAGGTTTGGGAAAATACTAAATGTATTCCCATGCTGATGGGGTTCACAGTAACAACTATGTGGGTGATTGGTTTGGAAAAACATGTACCAAATTTTCAAACCCCCTCTGTATTGTGTTTGATAGTTTTCTAGGTCGGTCGAATAGTTTGGGAAAATGGTTTCCCCATTGTAAACATCAAAATAACCTCCAAAAACATTAAAAATTCTCATGGAGACACCCAAGACATACATGATCAAATAAATATTTCATAATAAGGGTAGTAGTGGACATGAAAAAATTCCTTAGACATCTCTAAAAAAGGTAGGTATCTTAAGATATCCCACCTTATAACAGCTCATCCCCAACTTGTACTCCAACTAATCTCTAATATTCTGAGGTAAATTGAGAATTCCACTGAGTCCACCTCTCAACTTACTCTCACATATTTTCTTTATGAACATGACTATGTTTCCGAAAAACAAGAACTATCAGCATGGGCTTTCCCTACAAAACAATATAACAATGATCCACAAAACATATCATCTTATCCTCAAAATTGGCTATAGTATAAATCTAAATATCATCGACACCGATCACATGATACAGTTTGGGTTCATACCGTTGAAGATGATAGTTATGAAAAACATCATGCATATCATTATGCATATATGGAATATCCAATCGGTATTCCACTATACTAATTATCTCCATCATCTAAAAAGGTCCAAAAAACATGGGTAGTAACATTTCCAACCTCCTAATACAACATAAAACCAATCACAGAAAGTGGAAATGTAATAAATGATCATGGATGTAAACACAAGGACTGTTAACATATATCATTATTTGAATTATTCATGGTATGATCAATGGCCATATTTTTTTGAAACAATTGAATCTTCTCTGATGTCTCTTGTATGAGACTTGTCCAAAAAACTTCAACTCACCATCGTCCATCCCACATAGTAGTGATATATATGGCATACCATAAAGAACATCATATTGTACCATCTGAATTTTTTCCTATTAAATTTTGTTATAAGAATTCAAAATGAGGGATGCATACTTCTCTAAATATCCACCAAATTCAAGGAAACGTGAACATATCATATCTTAATGTACATATTTAATACTTTTTTACTAACCATATGTGTGTTTGTAGAAGTTCATACAAAGAAGTAACAATATACCATGCCCATTTTGTAATCCTTTATAATAGTACAAAGTGAAACATGAGTCATGGTCTAAAACTATACAATGGAGAACTCTTCATTGGACGACTCTATCCTGAACATAAAAGTCTCAAAACAAATCAATTTAGAATGTCTTGTGTATAAGAAAAATAATGTGTGAACTACAGTAAATATTCCGGAATAATCTTAATAGTGTAACTATTATATGGTGCCCTTAAGAGACCCACTATGAAATCCATGGGAACATTTTCCCACATCCATTTCTAAATGGGAAAATAGTTGCAGTAAACTACCATGTCCTTGATTTTCGATGTTCACCTATAGATAGTGTATCATGTAGGCATGAACCCTACAATTTTTATTATTACAACTGACCTAATAAAATTGTAATGAATTGTATGATACATTATATTCATTTTTAGATGGACCTCCCACTTTCTGGAATGAAATTCACATGTCATCTCCTAATTCATTCTTGTAGCCACAACATCATGATTCCCGACATAAATTATCTCATAATTATTTATGGACTAATGGAAGGTGAATTCCCACTTTAATATATTTTCATCAATTCCACACACATAGGATTCTCATAAAACATCTCCCAAATCTGACTCGAAAACATTGTATTTGAGTGATAGTGATACGTGTTTAATCTTCTTAATTATATTCATGATAAAAATCATACATCTCAACCAAAAGTTCATCATCATCCAATCATTACTAGAAACATGATTTACATGAGTATATATTTTAATCAAATAATAATAAACACTTTTCTCATTCGAGGAATATATTCATCCTCAAAATCAAATAACTACAAATAATCAACCCATCTCTTTTACTAGCGATTCAAGTCTCATTAAAAAAATATATACTTAAAACCATGGTAATCGTTATGTAGAGTAAAATTTTCAACCAATGTATAATGATTCCAAAAATTGATGTAAAAACAATTCCCCAATCTCAAGGTCATGCATACAGAATTTTTGTTCATTCCGCCTCAACAACCATGATTGATAAACCATAACATAGTCTCCCTACAGCAATATTAATCCATGACTGACCAGTGAATCATAAAAAACATTATATACACTACCCCTAGTTCAGGTAAGATCAATATTGGAGTATTTTTCAACATTTTCATCATCTAATGGAATGCAACATCACATGATCTAGTTCATTCAAACATTACTCCATTATTTTTCAAGCCCAAATGATGTTCTTCTAAGGAGGATAAGTCTTCGATAAAACATTGATAATTTCATGATAACCCTATATATCTTTTCATATCAAAACCATTCATGGGATGTTCCCAACAAAAATATCCCTAGATCGTCACTATATACACTAAAACACCATCCTTAGAGATGATATGAACCATGAAGTTTCACCTGTCAATACAGAATTGAAACATAGATATCTTTTCATATAAAGAATGCTCACTTAGTTTACATAGGGTGATTTCAAGATGTTGGGAATGATCTTCATGAGTCATGGATTAAAGAAATGTGTAATAAAACAATAAGAATAAACAAATCTACGAATGATTGGAATATTCAGTTCATCAAGGACATAATCTGAATATGTGATTTCATCTACCAAAATAACATCAACATGAACTCATAGAGTCCAAACCTAAATATGAAAGATGTCTATGGTATATCAAAATGATACACTCTAAACAGATGACACCCCCTCTAGTCAAACCCAAATAATATAAAGGCTCCCCTCAAATAATAAATTAGATCATCTATATAATGAAGTAGATTATAGTTCTTCTCTTTCATATGGAAGAATATCTATTAATCAATGCATAGGTGTAATGTCCCATTATCCATCTTTGCAATACATTCTTGATATCCTAATAAAAATGTACCCATAAAGATAAATATATGATCAATTAACTATTATAGTCCAATCTCAATCACCTGATGTAATATTGGTTCCATTATATATGGTTAAATTGTATCTTTTTTACCACTATACCTGAGAACAATGGTAAATTATATATCTTTCTAAGATGGATGTCATGAGAAGTTCTTGGGAAACAACCCTAGGATCTTATACACAATAGGTGGAAACATATATCTCTTCATAGCTCCATCTCCCACCAACAGACTTGATACCTTTCTGGTTGACTCCCTTAGTTTCGGAATAATTGTATCATCATATCCAGAATTGATATCCCACTATCCATGGTGTAAAAAACTATAACCCGTAAGATAGTCGGAGACCAATCTCATGGGGTAAAAATATTTTTAGGCTTTTCCATCTACTAACTAGTACATTTCATAGATCAAGTCAATGACTAACTTATCATGGATATAATGATCTAATGGAAAAAAATACTACCACCCTAAATAGAACACCCCTTTCATCAATAATTGGTTTTTAATCCTACTCACAAAGGTGTATCGATCATTATAACCCTTCAAACAAACATCATCGTCAGGATCAAAGAATACATAATCTGTGAGGATATAAATGATAAAGAGGGACTATTATAAAATATACAACTAGATAGAATATAAGAAAAAGGAATTTTACCTATCACATTCAATTATATAGACTCACCATCCAATACAATATGCAAAAATGCATACGACAATCCTGCCAGTCATCCTTGTTCTATAGTCTAATTCCCCTAAGGTGCACCATTCAACTAATTCATGCTCTTTTCCCCGAAATTTCTAGTTCCACTTCCCCAATCAAATTTGTTTGTATAACAATAATATTCATAATGATATAGTGTATAATTCCTCCTTTATGTAATCGAATTATACCCCTTTCCCCCATCACGAACAATTTGTCATGTCTTCTTGAAAAACCAAAGTAAATGTCCAATCTTTCTGAAATCTAGAAACAACAATGGTTTATGAGGGAAAATGTATACATGTGTGAACCATACTATGATAAAGTAGGTAGGTCAATCAGGTAATGTATTGGGTTAATAACTCACCACCTAGCCACTCAGCTTACTATATCTCTAGCTAGAATTATAATTGTGATTCATTCAACTCTCAGAAGATGTAATTACTTATCTTCTAGAAGAATCCACAAGTCCGCCATGGGAATTATCCATTAGGATCCCATTCGATTAGAGATCTAGAATTCATACTATAGAAAACTTTTTTTTTGTTGAATGATATTATCGTGTGACTTAATTACACATTATAACCTATCTTGGATCCATTTATATTTCATAGCCTCAACTAATTCCAGAACTGGAGGAAATTGTTAAAAATCTATAAAATGACATGTGTTTTCCATAACAACATTATTTCTTATGTCTAACACACATACTTAGTTTCTCTATCCTACCTAAATGTATTTGGGTAAAATTTGATGAATAAATTATCGGAAAAGTCCATACACACCTTATTATCTTGTTTTCCATCTCGATTTTGGATGTCCCAATAACATAGAACATGACCATGTAATATATAAACATTTAGTTTATATTTATTCTCAATTATTTTCTCTAGATGTAAGTGGATTATCTAGATAGAATCATTCTATAACTCGACTACCTTAGTATCACCTACTCTGATGAAATTCAGATAGTGCTCCAAATGAAACTCACGCTTCATGTCAGATATATCATCAATAACCCACATTGTGTTTCATTATATATAGTCTATAATGAATAAGATGTTATCATGAAAATGTTACCTATCATCCCCACTATGCACTATTTGTGCCTCAGGATATAGTGGTAGAGGACCATTTATTATCGTGTCCTCTAGTAGTCCTATCAAAAAGCACCCCATGGAAGAATATCTCTATAATTTCTAACACATGTCATAGAACACATCACACATCATTAAATCCATTACATTAGACATATTCAAATTATACATAAGAATTCATCCCCAATTAAATTCCTCACTATTAATACCGAGGTTGCTTTCAATACCGAGAATCATATCGCATCTATGTCTTGGTCCACATAGGGTAAAAAATATTCATGTTTCAATGTTTATTAATATACACCCATTAACCCATTATATTTTCCATCTTCTAATCATTTTATAATTATTATTTTTTACATTTGGAACCTTATCATTTAATGTATTCAAACAATGAAAATGATTTATTCATTTAGACAACATACCCAAAAAAAATCAAATGAATTCCTAAAATGATGAATGAAAAATAATAATATTGTTTCATATAATGATACATTTATATCAAATCTGGTTCCATATTAGTCCTTGAGTGTAATATCAAAAAATCTCATAACCAATAACATCACACAACAAGTACCTCACCCTAGGGGAAATAAAACCTAATTTTAATGATAACAGTAATAACATCAATACCACCATTGTTACTTGTGTTTCCCCCATACATGAGTTATCTACTCACTTGAAGGAGATAATTACCATGGCCAAAAAATTCCTAGAATCATTTCTAACATTTTTATATAGTATGAAAAATGAATGGAAAACCAAACTAGGCCATGATACCACATTGTAACATATTGACCCATGTTCCACGTACTGGTTCTCTGAGTCGTTGAGTTATGTGGCCTCAGGAATGTATCCCTACAAGACAGAGGCTTCCGACTAACAGAGAGGGCCTTATATATAAAATAGGGATATTTTAGCCTTTTTATCTAAGTAACTACACAATAGTAGTAGTAGTAAACATTAACTTGGTGATAACAACCATACTCGTAACGAAACCATAACAAATTCAAACCAAAAATACACAATGATTAAGAATATGAATCCAATATCCAAATGAATCCATATGTGTCATGTTTCAAATAATATTTAAATATTAATGGCCCTGATAAGACTCATGTGGTTCCTAACACAAATCCATAGTCCGGGTTTATGATACCTCCCAATTAAACTATCTAAAATATGGATCTTACCTAGGTCATGTCTAACAAACTTGATGCCTATTTGAAAACTAATCTAGAATCCCAAGTAGAAAGTATGTAAAACTCATTATGAAACCTCCAGTGGAGTATAAAAAAATAACTACTCAATAATACTATATGCAATTTTGTAAAAAAAATATAGACATGAAATAAAGTAAAAAATTAAAATATTCAATTATCCATTTTAACGACATAAACCATTGGGATCAGGATGACACCTAAACATCCAATACCTATAATAGATCATATGATATTTAGAATCATATAACCCATATGGAATCATAATTCATTATAACAAATGGTTTTTCATTATCTTTTTTAATTTCAATTTCATATAATAGATTCATTGAACAATATTTCAATGCCAAATTTTTTGTCCTACAATGTCTTGGCCATGATCCTATGGGAATTTGAAGCATCATTCCATGTCCCACATCTAACATACAAATCAATCACAAGTATTATTTTGATGAATCTGTCAATATCGAACACTATTTTAACACACTGATGAATTTGAGTCTAGAATTCCATTTCTAGCTCCCAATGGGAATTTAAAGCATCATTCTGTGTCCCATAACCCATTTTCAGTCAATAAGAAATATCTCTTACATAACATTTAAGAATTTTAATCACCATTTATCAACAAAAATTCAACTCACATCATGTAATTCCATTTTAATAAACAAAGGGTTTAAAACATTTATCCAATGGAATAATATAAACAATTCATCATTAATACAATTTATCAAAATCAATTCACATAACATATTAACCATTAAGGTTAATTAGAAAATACATTTATTCCCATTCACAATAAATTATATATATGAAATATTCCCCAACTTCATAGTCCAATTTAATTGTCCAATTACACAATCCAAATATCTCATTAAATTCATAATCACACCATTCAGTTAAATAATAATTAAATTAATTAATCTAAATAAATTTGTTATTTAAACTATAGGAAATTGTTAAATAAAAATTCCAAAAACATAATTATAATCATGAAAATGGAAATTTAAAATTAATCTACCTACCATTGGATCATTGAAGGACACATTCAAACAAAAACTCCAAATGTAAAGCTAGATGATCAATTCAACAATGATGAATGAGACTAAGAACCAAAACCTAGATCAAGATCAAATATTTTTATATCGATAAAAACCTAGAATGAAACCCCTAATAAATTATGGAATCTATTTCTTCCTTGTTAGGAAAGAGATATGTTAGATAGATAAAAATTCATATGGGTTGGGATTTCTTATCCAGAGAGTTGCAGTTTTTCAAATTGGGTTGTCATTTACTCATGAATGGAATTCATAAGGCCTCGGAATCCTAAATAAGACTATAAAAAATTATGTAAAAAGTTTATTCCCATGTGGTGTGATTAGTGATTAATATTGGGGGCTTGGATATTATTTTTTAAAAAAAAATTGGGGATTAAAATTCTACATATAATGTTTTCCTGTATGAGGAGTATGGTTTAGAAAAATATTAACCAAAACTTCATTACCTGCTATTGGGGTGATCAGATACTATTATTAGAGTGTAAGGTTTGAAAAACCATGCACCAATTGTAAAAACCCCATATTGTTGGGGGTGAATGGTTTTTTGGAATGGGTGTATGGTTTGGAAATATTGTTTTCAAACATTGTACGACCCAAAGATTCATAAAACATCCAAACTATCCTGAATGCACCCAATACATGAGTAAAATAAAATATATAAAAAGGGTAAAATTTTAAATGAAAATATGACTCATATATATCAATAGAAGGTTGGGTTATTACATGTTCAATTGATTACATAACCTATATAAGTCCATAATTTATAATATATAAAACCCCCATAAATCATGAGGGTAATCTGAGTGTGGAATCCAAGAAAACACGTAACCAAATTTTTAAGGATGTGTTTTGAGAGGAATTTACTATATTTCTTGTTTTCAATATTATATTTCATATTTTATATATTCATTTAGTAATTCATATCCATGTAGTCCCCATAAATAGTGGAGTGACACTAGGAACTAATGAAAATAATGATAAAATTCAATAATGGTCTATGAACAAATGGTGGGTTTATATTGAAAATATAAAAATAAATATTTCTACAAGTATGGATCATTTACCTATTAAATTTTTAATAATATAGTATAGAGAATGGACATTAATGAGTATGATTTTTTTCTTGATTGATACACTAGCTACATGTATATTTCCATTTCTTTTAATAATCATGTGAAAACCCCTATTAGTTGTGCATTTTGGACACACACCAACATGCTAATTCATATTAGCTTTTGTGATGCTGTAGAAACATTATAGAAATTCATTATGTAAATGTTATTAGAAATTATTTAAATGATTATTAATATATTCATGGATAATTTCACATTTTTGGGATATGAACTTAAAAACATCATAAAAATAATGAAGCTTTTTTAGAAAGATTATTTAAATAAAATATTATTTCAAATTGGGAATATTTTTCTTTTACTGAATAAAAATTAATTTTCGTTGGTAAAAATGATTCTAATTGGGTACAGGAGGTTGATAATTCCATGATTTAAGTGAATTTAAAGCTTCCCAACCTGAGGAATAATGGTTTATATAATTTTATAAGGTGATACTGAGTTTTATAGTTGGGTCATTGAAGATTTTTCCAAGGTCATAAGGCCACTTTGGTCTCTTCTTGATAAAGAAACAAATTATGTGTTTGATGAGTAATTTATGAATTCATTTAGCATTATTAAGTTGAAAAAAACATCATCACCAGTGATCAAATTCTCTGACTGGCAGTTCTCATTTGATGTAATGTGTAATGCTAGTGATATAGCATTTGTTTCTATTTTGGAGAAACGGAAGGATAAGAGGTTGAATTTAATATACAATGATTCAATGGAATAATATTTGGATGAAGTTATATTTTCTCTTGAAATGTTTTACTAGTACATGATAGGGTCTGTGGAAAACATTATCAATTATCATTTATCCATCGAGTACTTTCTGGATTAGAGGGAGTGAAAACCTACTCTCATAAGGTGGAAAAATAAATTATAGGAGTTTATTTTAATGTTCAAGGATAAAAGGGGATAAAAAGATGGTTCAAACTATTTTTCTAACCATCACAACTCCCATATTTTTGAACCAATAAAGATAAACAACTCCTTCATGGATGGTTAATTTTTTTCTACTTCTATGAAAAATCCTTCTTGATTTTAAGATTATACTAATTTTTTGGTTGATGGTGTTCTTCCCATGGTCCTTTCAAAATAAAAAAAAGTATGAGGATTATATCTACCATTTAATAATACTTCTAGAATGACCCTATTCTTTTTATAAAATATTATGATAGTGTTTTTAGGATGTGTGTGGTTGATGAGGATATGTTACCCAAATATGATAGATTTCATTCAGCACCATGGCATGGCCACCATATAGGGGAATGAACTTCCCATAATGCAGTATAGTATGGTAACTAATAGAAATCATTTATAATGGTTGATAAGAGTTTGGTGATTGGATGTTGTTAGTTCAAAATTATTAGAAATATAATTAGAAGAATTAAATTATACAAAAAGGAATATTAGAGGTTGATGTATTAAATATTTTTGGTTTTTATGTCATGGGATCCATCCCAGACACTTATGGAAAGGAATATATTATTTTGGTTATGGACTAAGTGTCTAAAGGCATTGAGGATGAGGCTCTGTAAAACTATCTAATTTTTAGTGTAGTAAAATTCAGCATGAAAAATATCTTCTCCAGGTTTATACCTCCTAGATCATTAATTAATGAAAATGATTCTAATTTAAAAATATTGAATTCCAGAATTTTATGGAGAAGTATTAATTGTATCATAGATCAGGTACCACCTACTACCACAATCTAGTGGGAAAGTAGAAGTGTCAATCAGAGAGCTCAATCATGTTTTGGAGATGATAGATTTTAGAACCATAATGGATTGGTTTGGGATGTTGCATGAGTCTCTATAGGCCTATAAAACTGATTAAAATACTCTTATATAGATTTATTGATATAAAATTATATATTTAAATACATTCCATATGAAAATGTTATTACATTAAAATTTATTCTAGGTAGTGAAGGCCCTACACATTAACTTCAAGTCATCTGGTTAGAGGATTTGGTGAGAGCTATGTGAGATGGAGGAAATTAAGAGGGAATAATATGAAAATATTTAAATCTAATAAAAAGAAGAACGTTTTTCATGAATATAAAATTAATAATAGAGATGTCATGTTTCTTCAGAGACGTAATATTCAATTAAAGGATGAATATTTTCTTATTAAATTGAAAACCATGTGGTCGTGAACCTTCACCATTCTGAACATTTTTTAATAGATTTTTGGAGATAATTATAGAGTAAATAGACTATTAATTATCAATATTGAGTGAATCAAACAATTATTTAATGGGAATCCAATGGATTGGTTTCAATTATTTATAGGAAGGTTGAATTTGTCTCAAATTTAGATAATGAGAATAAACCCAATGTTTCATGGGAACTAAGCCAGGTATTCTATTCTATTTTATTTTTATTTCACATTTTAAATAAATAAAACTCATGTTTTATTATATAATATATTTTTGTGAATTTTTAATAGTGTCAAAATGTTTGTTACCGCTTGACTATTTCTATTTCCATAAAATCTACAAAGGGAAACAAAGATATCCACACACTAGATATTCCAGATAAAAGCTCATAAACAAGTTTTTTTGATGAATTGTAGTTATTGAAAATTAATTTGTCAATTCTAATGCTTATTTTATTATCCATTTTGGAAATTAATAAGGCCAACAATATGATAATACATTGTTCTATATCAGAGGAACCATCCAAAAAACCTTATGTGCCAATTTTCCCACATTTTGGGTTGTGTTATTTTATTCTATTTAAATTATGTGATAGTATATTACTACATACTATTGTTAATTATGTTTGGTGAAATTCCATATATTCTAGAGAGTATAGTCAATCTATTTTTATTTTTTAACTTATTAAATTCTAGTGGGATGAATATAAAAATGTGATTTTTTTTCGTAAACCTACATCCACCAATTTCTATCACATTTATTCAAATGCTATTGAACATCATTTTCCATCATGATACATTTTGAACCACATTGAAAACACTTTTAAATGCATTAAATAAATAAATAAATGAATTATAAAAATGTTTTGATTGGATACCTGGATTAAAAATTCATTAATCTTCCATCTCACCCCATAAAACAATCAATTTTTGTCTAAATTTTTTCTTGTTTTTGGATTGATTTTTTTGACTATGTATCCTTCTCTATGATTAAAATAGGAAGTCCTTATTTGTTTTTAGTGTGGTAGATATTGTTTATTATGTGCTAATTTATGCATTAAAATCTGGAGACAAAAAATACTCATTTGGTTTTTGTAAAGAAGGTCTCTTTTTTATATTAATTCATAACTTGAGGATATATAGTATTCAATCCCAAATTTTTTTATCAATCCACATTTATAATTACTTGCTAGATGTTAGGGGATTCCCTATTTTTAAAATTTGTGGAGATGCATCATTGTTGAGTTGTGTTCTAGATTGTATTAATAGATTTTTTAGGATCTAATAAATATAGTGATACACGATTTTTTTTGGTGAATTATGATCATTACATTTGGAAATATGAAATTTGAACACGAACCTAGTGGACTAACATTTTGAAAATTATTCTCCATAGGGATCAAAATTAAATGATAATAATAACAGTCATATAAAACTAGTGTATAATGGGATAATGGTATCTCATAGGGAATGTTTGAAAATCAATGAACTAAGAGTGTTTTTAATCCAAATGTACAAATCAATGAAGTTATTTTTCATAGTTATCTATTCAAACATGAGTGGGTAAAACGTCAAAAAATAAAAAAAATGATAAATTTCATATTATTTAAAAATGAATTTGTTATGGTGAGGGAAATTTTAAACCCAAATGAACTAGGGGAAATAGACCTACATGAAAAAATTTGTGTTTTATCAATGAAGTTGTAAGAATATTAAAATTAAGTTTTTTTGGAATCTATGAAAATGTAAAATTTTATGGCTCACATTGTTAATATATTATTTCATCTTATATCCAACATGTCATCACACAGAGAATAAGAAAAATAATTAGTATTTAATTATTCCATTATGTTACTTCATATAAGAAGAATGACATTTTTAGTGATAAATGAATATATGATCATATTATTCTTAGTGGGTATTTGAATTCAAACGGGACCTATTATGAAGATTATATTAAAATCATGATTTGAATTTTTCCCATAGTAATTAAAAATAAAAATAATCTTTATTTGGATTTGTGTTTGATAAATCAAGTTATCTATTTTATTAATGAAGAAAGAATTCATTTTTATTGGATAAAAAATATAATTAAATAAGTTGGAGTCTGATGTGATAGTTTTTAACATAATTTTCCACATATTTGTTTTCCTTTGTTTCGTTATTTATATCGTAATAGTTTTTATATCTTAAAAAATTTAGAAATCATATTAATTCTATATTTATTTATTAAAAAAATTCTTCAATTAATTAAATTATTAATTTGATAAGATATTTTTAATAGTTTAATGTTTATTATCATATTTTTATTGGAAAAAGTTTTTATTATTATATTTTTTAAATTGTTCTTTTGATAATATATATTATTTTATTCCTTTTATTATTAATTTTTTTAAAAAAAATTAGTCATTTCATTAATTTAATACAAGTAATTTATTTACTGAATTATTTATGTAATAATATTTATTTTTAATAAATATTACAATTAATTAATTTCATTATATTTCTAATTTATTCATTATAAATGGTTTTTAAATTAATTTTTTTATGTTCTATTTATTTTCAACAAATTCATTACTTTTATAAATTCATTATATTAATTTGAATACATTTCATTTTTTGATTTTTTTCATTTTTTGAAACAATAAATGTAGTTATTTTTATAGTGAATCATAATATTTTTAGATTAATGTACCAATCCATTCACCATGTTTGGTTGGAACCCCTTCAACTAGTATCACATCAATCACATACTACCAACACATGGATCCCCCACTATGATCGGCCTCTAAATGTCAACCACCAGTACATCATTTACCACAGGTAGCCCTTATCCACCAGTAACAACCTACTCTACATCCATATACAACCACCGGAGGTAGAAGAACCCCACATCATTCATGAACAGAATGACATTACCCAACCACTACTACCCACTATCAATCAACCATATCTACTTTAACAAACATCCATCTACCCTTTTTACTTGTGGCCACTATTTAATTAGAATACATCAATCTTCCATAGCAGATAAACTTCTACCACAGTGAAAAAGACCAACCCAATTCACTACTAGAACCCCAAATAATAGCTTCCATAAAAACATATATCCCCCAGTGCGTTCTCCCATACATCATCCATCCATTTATCCTTTCATTGATGAAATTCCACTGGTAAAACACATCTAACAGCCCGCAAATGATTCAATGCTCAAGACACATCTTACAACCATCATAAATCCAAACACCCTTTGAGGCCATTATTTTCTAAATATTCACCATAATAGAAATCAACAATCAGATCTGAGCTAGCTATAATTATGAAGGCATGAATCTCACCATATGGTGATCTATATTTGATAGAGATATCAATGCAACATTTGAAGAAAAAACATTCTTTTTTGTTGATATAATGCACCTAGATGAATGATGTTATCCTTCTACCAGAAACAACCAATTGGAATGAAGTTATATTCAATTGTCTAGAAGAAGACCTCATTGAGCCCTTTGTTATTGAAGCACTATGAAGGCTATGTCGAGAAGGCTTCCATTTGATGCTGAATCCAATAAAGACTCCAGAAGCTAACAGCTAAGCCTCACCTCTAAGTAAATAGGGACATATATTAAAAAATTTAAATATATAAAAAAATAATATATCTAATATTATTAATAAATAAATATTTTATAGGATAAAATAATTAAAAAATAAAAAATAATAAAAAAATATATGATTAGTAATATTACCACATATTTATACAATTATAAATTTAAACGTTTATATAATAAATAAAATATAAATATTATTTAAATTTACTAGTAATTAAGATAAAAATTATAATAAACACTTAAATTTTTATGTATTATAAATTTATAAGTATATTTGTTTGTAAATAAATTTATATATCTATATACTAAAATTTAATAAATTTTCTTTATTCTTAGTTTTAAAATGTTTATAAATATATTTATTTTATAAGTATAAAAACTAATTTCCTATAATATATATATTATAAAACTATTATAATATAATTAAGAGATATATACATATAATTAAGTAAAATGTATATTTATTGGATCTTCATACATACAATTATTTAAAATTATTTTCCCACTCTTTGATTGAATCATTTTTCTATGAAGGAGATCATGGTAGGGGGCCTCACTCTTTGATTGTTGATGATGAACATTCCATGTGGAGAGGATCCATGTGTGTGATCATGGTCATTGCATGGATGAGATATTGAATGATTTTTTCATTTTATTTGATGGAGTTTTGGTTCTAGTAACCAATTAGGAGATAGAGGCATAAACAATGTCCCACATGGAAGCCAAAATATTATTGAGGAACTATTATTTTGATATCAGTGTAGGGATTGGATGGAATTTGATATATTTAGATATGAACACTCAATATCAGTGTAGGGACTCAAATCACCCTTATATTAGGAGGATATAGAAGAGAAGATATCTATAATCCATTTTTAATTGGGAGGAGATGATAACAAATACATGATATTGAGTGTTTATAGAGATTGGGTAGGGATATAGAAGACACTTTTATCATCCATTTTTATTCAAATTACTTCTTCATGGATTACCTAGTTCATGAATCACTTCTCATGTTTAATGAGATAATGAATTTAATCTAGTGAAAAATGATGTAATATGATGTGTTAGTTATACTTTTTTACAATGATCATGCATTCTATTTAACAGATTCTTCTCCCTCTATCCCTCAAAAATTGTTTTTTACAAAACATAAAAAACGTGGGAAAAACAAATTTGATCTGGAATTAAATAAAACTATAAATATGAGGATTTAACTGAGTTTGTATCAACGATCAGTATATAGTTGAACACTAAAATCAACTAAATAATTGAATTTATTGGTAACTATTATTTTCTCAATTAGTGAAAAAGTGATCCAAAATTTTGATAAACCATATTGTATATTCAGTTACTTGTTAAAAATGAAAATTCAGGTTAACCGCATTTAATATGTCACATTTTCTTTAATTTGAATACATGAATAGAGATATTTCATTATACAAACTATCTATCTGATTTTCACTTTTAAATAATTGGTTTTTCTTACTATATTTTCTATTTTCTGCCTTTCTTGGTAGTTTTTAGTCAAACTAAATTTCACAATAACACAAATATCACTTCTCATCATTTTTTCATCACCATCGCCTACTATTGCATGTAATTTGGATGTTATTTTTTTTTTGTTTTTTTCACTCACACATAAATCAATCATTCATTATACTTATAACTTAATACAATAGTACTTGACAAAGGTATTATATAGTAATATAAATATTAAATTTTCACATGTATAATGATGAACAAGTTAGTGTCCATCTTATTTCTATTTAATAGATGGTTCATACAATATAAGGTAATAAAGGGGAATAATTTGTCTATTTTTGTTACATAGATTGCTTATTTTGGGGAAACTTTAATGAATAATGAAATGTTGAAAAAAATACTATTTTTTAATGGATACCAAACGAAATGAGAAACTAAATTTGATAGTTTATCTAGTAACCCAACAAGATTTATTCCGGTAGAACCCAATATCATCAAAGTATATTTGGTAGCTATTGTTATCTCTCCAATTAGAAAGTATTTTCTTACGATGTCCTATTATATGTTGGATTGCACAATAACAGGATAGAGTGTTATGCCCTCATTACAAGCATAGAGCTCACACTACAAATTCTACTGTCCCATCTGAATATCAAAGGTTGTTTTCAATTGGTAATAAAACAATTCATTGGTGATGACACAATCAAAAAACAAGTTTCGTTCAATTTCATGATTATACCCGATGATTGGGGGATGAATCCCCTTTAGATATATCATTAAAATTTATCCATACTTTTTGAAGGGTCATGATGTTGCCAATTTTTTGATAGTTGATAAATTAATTTTTATTATGTATGAAAAATATGTGTTTCATATTGTTTGTATTTATATTCATGAGAAAAAATCATTGTCTATGTAATAATCGATGAGATTGGTTTATCATGAACCACAATTAGTGGTACACCCTAGGGTCGATCACAAGGAGGCCACTTCCACACACTATTTTTCTATTGTCAATATTATAAACTAACTAATAAGAAAGGATAATACTTATATAAATAGTGGGAAATTGAAATGAAAAAAAATATAAATAAAATATAAATATATAAATATATAAAAATTCAAAATACAAAGATAAGTAAGGAAATACACAAAGAAGTTAGTAGAAGAAATCTATTGTTCTTGGGGATTCTTGGTGGAATTATCATTGTTATTACAAATATCTATCAATGCGTTATTCAATGAGGAGATCAAGACCTATCACTCTACACCCTCCCATTTGAAATGTATTACCCTACACCAAGACCTATGAATGTAGAAGTAACCACTTCAACATCAATGCCCAATCCAAAGTCCAATGTTTGAATGAATTGTATTCCGATGAGAAGTAAAATAATAATACGAGGAGGAAGAAGTCAATAGTAGATAAAGTGGGGCGACCGCTCCCCAAAATCAACTAAACATGTAACACCCGAGACTTTTATGTTATATATATCATCAAAGGAATATTTTACTACACAACACTTGCTTGGCTTACTTTACACACAATCACGACCTTCCTCGATAGCTTGCATTGTACGCAATACCGAGTTTCACTAAACAACGATATGCTATTAAAATATTATTAAAACTAGCTGTTATGAATAGTAATAACAACTTTTTGAAATTTTATAAATTTTATTTTTCAAAATGGACTTCATTTTTGGATTAGGAATATCGAAATTAGCCTAGGGTGAAATTTTGGTATTTTTCTGAAAATTTTCAATTTTTGATGAATAGTGAAACCACTAAGTGGTAGGTTAAAAACTGAATTTTGCATAAAACATAATTTTACCGCTTCTGTGAATGGAATTTCGAAAATCCGACAGACACGGTTGATATCAATAAGTAAAATTTGGTTCAATGAGATAAAAATAATTTTTTGGTGAATATTACCTTTTTACTTTTTTTCACCGCGGTTAATAGTAAATAGGGTAACTAAGGGTAAATATGATATTACTATTACCCTAACACATGTCCTAATTCTATTGGATAAGTGTAATTCGACCAAAAACAGCCTTATGAATATAATATGACCATTTAGGTCCATTTGGATTAGATTATGACATTTAATATTATTTTATTTAATAAATAGTTAAAATAGTTAAAATCAATGTTTAATAACTAGAACATTTTTAATCTGGGTTTATACATAAGATAAATTCTATTATAAGTATTCATTAGAAAGCTAAAAATCTTTCCTACCTAATAATATTTTATTTATAATTTTTAGACTTCAAATAAATTAATTTATTCATGACACAACGATGATGCAGTAATTACACTTTTAAGTAAATGTTAACATAATTGATGTTATAAATGGTCAAATAAATGTAATTTGAGACTTTTTATGAATTCCTCTAATTTTATAGGTTACTATGATATATTAGTGGTGATTTAATCAACTTGGTTCGAACATATAATTCTGTTATGACTTTCACAAAAATAATATATCAAATAGTGTCAAAATTGACACAAAATAGTTTTTAAATCAAATATTATATTATTAATTGTTTTCTTATTCCTAAAAATCTAAGTATCGGCCAAATGACTTAGATAAGGATATATATATTAATAATAAACAACTTGGGGTTCGTTTGGCATGTTATAGTACGTGTATTAACCATATAGTTTAAGAAAACAAAAAGACACAGTAAAAGTTAAATTATTTAACTTAGAGTTAAATCTAATTGATAAGGTTATAATAATAACCTAAACTTGTATAAATCCTCTTGGATGATAGGATTTCGACCCATCCCCACTTTACCTTCTAAATAAGACCCTTTTAAACCATTATAAACCGATTTTGACTGTAATATAAAATAATATTTTGAGATATTCCTAAGGTGCCCCTCTCCTCCCTTATAAAAGGGCACCTCCTCCCCCTCCTCCTCACACAAATTTGAGCACTCAATCTCGGCCAAACCCTGCCAAAATCCCTTCTCCACTTCCCTAGAATAATCCTAGAGGTCCTGGTCTTCTTCAAAGACCAATCTTAGTTCCCTAAATGGAGGATTCAAAGAGGCGTTTAAAAGAAGAGGTAATATCCATTACCGATCTTTACAATTTCTTTCTTCTTCAACTTCTTATTCTTCAGTTGTTTCAAGATAAAGTAATAACATCAGTATTACTTACATACTGATATGTTATTATAAATATGAAACAACCCTAATTCACCGTCTATCCATCCTACGGAAAAATGAATTCATCGTGCGTGCGTACATACAGAATACCATCTCCACGCCGTGGTGTAATCTATTTTCCACCACCACCTTACTTGGATGGGTATAATGGTGTAAATAATGACTATATATGACTATTAAAAAGTGATATTGTTTCTGAAATAGTATACATACAATCCAATACAATTCCACGATCATAGGAACGATATCATCACTTGTGCGTATGTACGGAATACCGTCTCCACGATGTGATGCGACTCGTTCAACATAATCATCATTATATAGTAATTATATAAATGAATTGAATGAATAAATATGATATATGTTACACTAATACCATTCTGGATATAAGGTATCTATAACCTTAAAAGAAGAATAAGAATTTATTCGTCAAAACACGCATAAGAACAAAAGGCAATAAAGACCTGAGTAACAAGTAACAATGAAATATTACTAATAAGAAGCTAAGAATATGACCATATATGATATCATATCAATATGTATGATACTGGAAAAAGTCAATAACATTATTTAAACCATTATACATGAGCTTCGGACACGTACAAAGCAAATCGGACCTAAGGTAAGGGAAATATCACAATCTCATTTTTATCCGAGATTGTTTATTCGTAAGTATTTAGTGGGGTGTATTTTATCATCCACATCCATGTTCCCTCAATATGTAATATTGTTTCCATCCACTTAAAATAGTTTAAATCCAATTTTACCCTTCAGTGAGTTTTAGTAAAGAATATGAAAGGAATCTTTTGTCGTTTTTTCGTATGAGGTACTTTTTGAATTTTCAGACAAAAGTACGAAGAATGTTTTTTTTCTTATACGGCATGAATGGATTTTTAAAAAATTATTTCCAAGAATCTTCCTTTACAAGGTTTCGAGTTTATTATTAATAAAATTCTTTTAGTTTATAATTGTATGACATGTTAAAAAAAGAAAAGTGTTTTTGAAGAAGAAAGGATATTTTCCTAAAGAATGGAGTTCAAGTGTTTTATCAAAATTATTTTCCATATAAGATAATAAAGGGTTCTCTTTTTATACCTATTATTACATTGATTTGATTATGTTGTGAGGGAATTATTATTATGAAGTCATTAACCTTATATGATTTGTTTTATTATATCATGATGTTTCAAGAATCCCATTTTTTTTACATGTGTTATGCGAGGATGTATGATTTATGATTATGTGGCACACATAAGAAATGATTCATTATAAGATGGGTGGGACCTATATCTCCCTCCAATTCATTGTGTAAAGATTTATATCTCATGAGATAGACATGGCTGGAATGGAAGGTTATTTCGGTTCAGTGATATAGGACTAAAACGAGGAGTGAAATCGGTTCAGAAATGGACTTTGTCCGCTAAGATAGTATTGGCAATGAGTCATAACTAACAAGAAATGATTTTCCATGATTATGTGTCCATGCCACAATGTGTTAAGTTTTATGTTATGATTATGGGGATCTCATTTTCACTTCTATGATTTATTCCATGTTAAGATATTATAATCACTTTTGCAGGTTATGATTTTCAAAAAGATATGATATGATTTTTATTTCCTTTATCTGCCCTTGCAGAGCATTTGAGCTCACCCTTTTTTGTATGTTTTCTTTTCCCCAGGTCAGGAAGATGGATATTAAGTAGAATATTCTAAAAGGGACCCTAGATATGATTAAATAAATGGGAGACACTGTAGAAGATTTATAAACCAGTTGTTTATGTTTCACAGTTTCTAAAGACACTATACCTATACGGTCCTTTGTGGTTTTTTCATATGTTGTAATAAGTGTGCTTCAATTTTTAAGTATTAACAATGTATGTAAAGTATGGGACGTTATAGTTGGTATCAAAGGAAAGGTATAGTCAACCTTTGGAAACTAGGATGTGAAAGCCTTAGTAAAAACCCTAAGGATAAGTCTAGGCATAGACCACAATCATAGTGTTTTAGAAATGGCCATGAATAACCTAGGATAAGACCTTAAGCCTAAAAATTTTATTCTTGAATTATGTGGTTTTCCTATTATAATTAGTGTTGCTCACACTATTCTTCTTTGTTTTAGTCAATGGCTGGAACCCGAAGGAACCGTGTTAATGCGGAATGCGATGGGCAATGCAATGATTGTCCCCCTGAGCAACCAAACGATATGGGAGCTGGAATGAAAAATCTTGTAGCCATGCTCACACAACTTTCTCAAGCTATGAATCATGCAAGACTTCCAAACGAGCAAAGGAAGGAGCAACATTCTGTTGAATCCTTCATGAGGCAGCGTCCACCTTCTTTCAGCGGTTCTACTGATCCATTAGTTGCTGAACAATGGATTAGTACTACTGAAAAGATATTTTCAGTTCATCAATGTTCTGAAAATGATAAAGTCATCCTAGCAGTGTATCGTTTAGAAGGATATATTGATCAATGGTGGAATATTATTAAGAATACGAGGCAAAGGGATGGAATTGAATCCATGGAATGGGACGAGTTCAAGAACTTATTTTTCAATAAGTACTTCCCTCGTATTCTCCGAACAAAGATGGAGAAAGAGTTTCTTGAACTGAAGGAAAGGGATGATGAATTTGTTGGTACCTATGAAGCAAATTTTACAAGACTTCCAAGGTAGGCTTCTGGTATTATTATCCAACCTGAGAGTAAGATCGATCGATTCTTTAGTGGCTTAAAACCAAGTCTTCGATGGGCGTTATCCATAAGGGACATCAATAGCTACGAGGAAATCGTTCGATGTGCTCTCAAAGTCGAGATGGAGATTGAAGTAACCCATCAGTCATATGGGTTTGATAAGAAGAGGAAAATGAAATTCAAAGGAAAATCTAATGATCACACTGAAAAGAAGATGAGCTTTCCATTATGCTCAAAGTATGGAAAGAAACATGGAGGGTGTTGTCTTAAAGGGACAAGTAAATGTTTCAAATGTGGAAAGGAAGGTCATCGGGCATTTGAATGCCGCGATGATGGGAAGAAGATGTCTAATGATGCAAACAAAGGAAGGGATACACAGAATGAACCTACTACACTTCAATGTTTCAAGTGCAAGGAGATGGGTCATTATGCCAATCAATGCCCAAATCCAAGGGTTGATGATGATGGTCGACGTCAACAAACTCTTAAGGATAAAGACAAAGGAAAGTCACATGCAATTTCTATCAGCGATGTGGAGTACGATAACAAAGTGGTGAAAGGTACACTTACCATCCACTCTAAAGTTTCAAATGTTTTATTTGATTCTGGAACCACCCACTCTTTTATTTCTGAAGAATTTTCTAAGGGTATCACTGTATTACCTCAACAATTAGATGTTGAGTTAGCAGTGACAACACCTAATGGCACATCAATTACATCAAAAGTTTATAATTCTTCTCCAATTGACGTTTGTGGGAAAGTGATTGCTGTAAATCTTGTGATACTTCCTTTAGTGGAATTCGATGTGATTCTTGGCATGGATTGGCTTTCTTTATACGGAGCTCATATAAATTTCCATAGAAGGGAAGTCACATTTCATATTCCAGATCAATCTATGATCGTCTATCAATTCAAGGATGAACATGACCTTCCAGTGGAAATTTCTTCCACTTTATGGGTATTGATTCCACTAAATAAAGGTTATTTATCTCGAATGGTTGGTGAGAAGCTCTCGATTATGAATATGCCCATCGTACGGGAGTTTGATGATGTCTTTCCGGAGGAATTACCGGGTCTTCCACCAAATCGTGAAGTTGAGTTTTCAATAGAACTCGTACTGGGTGCTTTGCCAATTTCAAAGACACCTTATAGAATGGCCCCAATTGAATTGCAGGAATTGAAGAAGCAACTCCAAGAGTATCTTGATAAGGGATTCATACGCCCTAGTGCGTCACCTTGGGTAGCACCTGTTGTATTTATTAAGAAGAAAGATGGATCAATGAGACTCTGCATTGATTATCGAGAACTTAACAAGATCACTATCAAGAACAAATATCCTCTCCCACGCATTGATGACTTATTTGACCAACTACGCAGATCTCAATACTTTTCCAAGATTGATCTTCGTTTAGGGTATCATCAATTAAGGGTCAAAAGGGAGGATATACCAAAGACGGCTTTCTGTACAAGGTATGGACACTATGAATTTATAGTGATGCCATTTGGTCTTACTAATGCCCCTGCTATCTTCATGGATCTAATGAATAGAGTCTTTAGAGACTATATTGATCAATTTGTGGTAGTCTTTATAGACGATATTATTGTCTATTCAAAGATAAAGGAAGAGCTTGAAGATCACTTGAGAATTATATTGAAGACCCGGAGAAAGGAGAAGCTTTATGCCAAATTTAAAAAGTGTGAATTTTGACTTCAAAAAGTTGCATTTTTGGGTCACATAATCTCAAAAGAGGGGATATCTGTGGATCCAGCAAAAACAGAGGTTATCGAAAGATGGTCGAGACCAACAACAGTAACTGAGATCCGAAGTTTTCCTGGTTTGGCTGGATATTATCGATGTTTTGTGAAAGATTTTTCATGATTATCTAACCCACTCACCATGTTGACTCAGAAAGGAGTTAAGATTGTTTGGACAGAGGAATTTGAAGATAATTTAAAGTTGTTGAAATGAAGGTTATCCAGTGCACCTGTGCTCACACTGCCTTGTAGTGGAGAAAGGTTTGTGATCTAAAGTGATGCATACAAGAAGGAATTGGGGTGTGTTCTTATGCAAAATGATATGGTGATAGCTTATGCCTCACGACAGTTGAAAATCCATGAGCAAAATTACCCAACTCATGATTTGGAGTTAGCTGCAGTAATCTTTGCATTAAAGATTTGGAGGCTTACCTTTATGGTGAATGGTGTGATATTTATACTGATCATAAAAGTTTAAAGTATATTTTCACACAAAAGGAGCTGAATATGCGCCAAAGAAGATGGTTGGAGCTGATTAAGGATTATGACTGCTCAATCCATTACCACCCTGGGAAAGCAAACAAGGTGGAAGATGCATTAGGTCGACAATACCATGCTAGTTTATCCATGATGAGGATCACAAAAGATCCAATATTTATGGATTTACAAAGGATAGATCTTGGAATTATAATGGAAGGGGAAAAATCTTATCTTTCTCAAATGAATGTTCAACCATCTGTACATGTCACGATTAAAGAGGCACAGAAAGAAGATGTCGAGTTACAAAAGAAGGTGAGAAATGTTCCTGAGTTCAACCATGATTGTGATGGGATAATAATGATCAGGAATCGGGTTTGTGTTCCTCCCATCCCCGAATTAAAGAAGGAGCGGCTGGATGAGGCTCATAGTTCTTCATTCTCTTTTCATCCTGGAAGCACGGAGATATATAGGGACCTGAAAGAGTACATCTGGTGGGATGGCATGAAAAGAGATGTTGCTGAATATGTCTCTCGATGCTTGGTTTGTCTACAAGTTAATGCTGAGAGACAGAAGTCTAAGGGGATGTTACAACCATTACCCATACCTGAATGGAAATGGGAAAACATTACTATGGACTTTGTCACAGGACTTCCTAAAACATCCAAAGGAAATAATGATATCTGGGTCATAATTGATCGTCTTACAAAGTCTGCACACTTCATTACTATTAGAGAGGATTTCTCTCTGGATCAGCTTGCCAGGATATATGTAAAGGAAGTGATAAGATTGCATAGAGTACCACTTTCTATTATATCTAATCGGGATCCGAGATTTACCTCGAAGTTCTGGCGAAGTCTTCAGCATACTCTGGATACAGAGTTGTGTTTTAGCACTACTTATCATCCTCAAACAGACGGTCAGTCTGAGAGAACAATTCAAACCCTAGAAGATATGTTGAGAGCTACTCTATGGATTTCAAATGAGGTTGGGATCAACACCTACCTTTGGTGGAATTTTCTTATAATAATAGATTTCACTCCAGTATTCAGATGGCTCTTTATGAAGCTCTCTATGGATAGAAATGAAGGACTCCAACTTGCTGGGATGAAGTTGGGGAAAGAAAGCTATTAGGACCTGATCTCGTTGATGAAATGGCATAAAAGGTCAGATCTATTCAACAACACATAAGAGTAGCTCAGATTCGACAGAAAAGTTATGCCGACAACCGAATAAAATACCTAGAGTTTGAAGTGGGTGATAAAGTGTTCTTACGGATATCTCCCTGGAAGAGAGTCATGAGATTTGGAAAGAAGGGAAAGTTGAGCCCTAGATATATCGGTTCTTTCGAAATACTGGATCGTGTTGGAAAGGTAGCTTACTGATTGGCGCTTCCACCGAATCTCTCTCAAGTTGATGATGTGTTCCATGTATCTCTCCTGAGAAAGTACATACCTGATCCTTCACATGTACTCAGCTCAGAAGTTGTACCGCTGGAGCAAGATCTTTCTTATGAAGAACAACCGATAGAGATTCTGGATCGTAGCGAAAAAGTCCTACGAAACAAGACCACTCGATTGGTGAATGTTTTATGGAGTAACCACCAACTTGAAGAAGATACATGAGAGCTTGAGGATATGATGAGAGAGAAGTATCCTCATCTGTTTGTTACAAAGTGACGAATTTCGAGGGCGAAATTCTTTTTAAGGGGGGTAGAATGTAACACCCGAGACTTTTATGTTATATAAATCATCAAAGAGAACTTTTTCTACACAACACTTGCTTGGCTTACTATACACACAATCGCGACCTTCCTCGATAGCTTGCATTGTACACAATACCGAGTTTAACTAAACAACGATATGTTATTAAAATATTATTAAAACTAGCCATCATGAATAGTAATAACCACTTTTTGAAATTTTATAAATTTTATTTTTCAAAATGGACTTCATTTTTGGATTCGTAATATCGAAAGTAGCCTAGGGTGAAATTTTTATATTTTTCTGAAAAATTTCAATTTTTGATGAATAGTGAAACCACTAAGTGGTTGGTTAAAAACGAAATTTTGCATAAAACATAATTTTACCGCTTCTGTAAATGGAATTTCGAAACTCCGACAGACATGGTTGATATCAGTAAGTAAAATCT
Organism: Viscum album; assembly: GCA_963277665.1. Taxonomy (NCBI): domain Eukaryota; kingdom Viridiplantae; phylum Streptophyta; class Magnoliopsida; order Santalales; family Viscaceae; genus Viscum; species Viscum album. The sequence continues at coordinate 1,346,096,002 of OY728153.1, read as the reverse complement.
GGTTCAATGAGATAAAAATAATTTTTTGGTGAATAGTAACTTTTTACTTTTATTACCGCGGTTAATAGTAAATAGGGTAGCTAAGGGTAAATATGATATTACTATTACCCTAACACTTGTCCTAATTCTATTGGATAGGTTTAATTCGACCAAAAACAACCTTATGAATATAATATGACCATTTAGGTCCACTTGGATTAGATTATGACATTTAATATTATTTTATTTAATGAATAGTTAAAATAGTTAAAATCAAAGTTTAATAACTAAAACATTTTTAATATGGGTATATACATAAGATAAATTCGATTATAAATATTCATTAGAAATATAAAAAGATTTCCTACATAATGATATTTTTTTTATAATTTTTAGACTTCAAATAAATTAATTTATTAATGACACAACGATGATGCATTAATTACCCATTTAAGGAAATGATAACATAATTGATGTTATAAATGCTCAAATAATTGTAATTTGAGACTTTTTATAAATTACACTAATTTTATAGGTTACTATGATATATTAGTGTTGATTTAATGAACTTGGTTAGAACATATAATTCTGTTATGACTTTCACAAAAATCATATATCAAATAGTGTCAAAATTGACACAAAATAGTTTTTAAATCAAATATTATATTATTAATTGTTATTTTATTCCTAAAAATTTAGGGTTCGGCCAAATGACTTAGATAAGGATATATATATTAATAATAAACAACTTGGGGTTCGTTTGGCATGTTATAGTAAGTGTATTAACCATATAGTGTAAGAAAACAAAAAGACACGGTAAAAGTTAAATTATTTAACTTAGAGTTAAATCCAATTGATAAGGTTAAAATAATAACCTAAACTTGACTAAATCCTATTGGATGATAGTATTTCGACCCATACCCACTTTACCTTCTAAATAAGACCCTTTGGAACCATTATAAACAGATTTTGGCTTTAATATAAAATAATATTTTGAGATATTCCTAAGGTGTCCCTCTCCTCCCTTATAAATGGGCACCTCCTCCCTCTCGTCCTCACACCAATTTGAGCACTCAAGCTCGGCCAAACCCTGCCAAAATCCCTTCTACACTTTCCTAGAATAACCCTAGAGGTCCTGGTCTTCTTCAAAGACCAATATTAGTTCCCTAAGTGGAGGATTCAAAGAGGCGTTTAAAAGAAGAGGTAATATCCATTACTGATCTTTTCAATTTCTTTCTTCTTCAACTTCTTCTTCGTTAGTTGTTTCATGATAAAGTAATAACATCAGTATTAATTACATACTGATATGTTATTATAAATATGAAACAACCCTAATTCACCTTCTATCCATCCTACGGAAAAATGAAATCACCGCGCGTGTGTACGTACGGAATACCGTCTCCACGCCGTGGTGTAATCTATTTTCCACCAACACCTTAGTTGGATGGGTATATTGGTGTAAATAATGACTATATATGACTATTAAAAGGTGATATTGATTCTGAAATAGTATACATACACTCCAATACAATTCCACGATCATATGAACGATATCATCACTCGTGCGTATGTACGGAATACCGTCTCCACGATGTGATGCGACTCGTTCTACATAATCATCATTATATAGTAATTATATAGATGAATTGAATGAATAAATATGATATATGTTACACTAATACCATTCTGTATATAAGGTATCTATAACCTTAAAATAAGAATAAGAATTTATTCAGCAAAACACGCATAAGAACAAAAGGCAATAAAGACCCGAGTAACAAGTAACAATGAAATATTACTAATTAGAAGCTAAGAATATGACCATATATGATATCATATTAATATTTATGATTCTGGAATAAGTCAATAACATTATTTAAACCATTTTACAGGGGCATCGGACACATACAAAGAAAATCGGACCTAAGGTAAGGGAAATATCACAATCTCATTTTTATCCGAGATTGATTATTCGTAAGTATTTACTGGGGTGTATTTTATCATCCACATCCATGTTCCCTCAATATGTAATATTGTTTCCATCCACTTACAATAGTTTAAATCCAATTTTACCCTTAGGTGAGTTTTTAGTAAAGAATATGAAAGGAATCTTTTGTCATTTTTTCGTACGAGGTACTTTTTGACTTTTCCAACAAAGTACGAAGAATGTTTTTTTTAACTTATACGCCATGAATTGATTTTTAAAACATTATTTCCAAGGAGATTCCTTTACAAGTTTTCAAGTTTATTTTTAATCAACTTCTTTTAGTTTATAATTGTATGACATGTTAAGAAAAAAAAAGTGTTTTTGAAGAAGAAAGGATATTTTCCTCAAGAATGGAGTTCAAGTGTTTTATCAAAATTATTTTCCATCTAAGATAATAAAGGGTTCTGTTTTTATCCCTATTATTACATTGATTTGATTATGTTGTGAGGGAATTATTTTTATGAAGTCATTTACCTTATATGATTTGTTTTATGATGACATGATGTTTCAAGAATCCCATTTTTGTTACATGTGTTATTCGATGATGTATGATTTATGATTATGTGGCACACATAAGAAAGGATTCATTATAAGATGGGTGGGACCTATATCTCCCTCCAATTCATTGGGTAAAGATTTATATCTCATGAGATATACATGGCTGGAACGGAAGGTTATTTCGGTTTAGTGATACAGGACTGAAACGAGGAGTGAACTCGGTTCAGAAATGGACTTTGTCCACTAAGATAGTCTTGTCAATGAGTCATGACTAACAAGAAATGATTTTCTATGATTATGTGTGCATGACACAAAGTTTCAAGTTTTATGTTATGATTACGGGGATATCATTTTCACTTCTATGATTTATTCCATGTTAAGATATTATAATCTCTTTTGCATGTTATGATTTTCAAAAAGATATGATATGATTTTCATTTCCTTTATTTGCCCTTGCTGAGAATTTGAGCTCAGCCTTTTTTGTATGTTTTCTTTTCCCCAGGTCAGGAAGATGGATATTAAGTAGAATATGCTAAAAGGGACCCTAGATATGATGAAATAAATGGGAGACACTGTAGAAGATTTATGAACCAGTTGTTTATGTTTCCCAGTTTCTAAAGACACTATACCTATACGGTCCTTTGTGGTTTTGTCATATGTTGTAATAAGTGTTCTTCAATTTTTAAGTATTAACAATGTATGTAAAGTATGGGTCGTTATAAAACACCAATGAATTATTAGAAAAAAACATGATAAATTAGTAAAGAAAAATAAACTCAAATACCACCACGTCCCCCCTCGAACAACAGTGAGGGTTAGCTCTCCACAAGCATGGAGCTATAAAGAAGCACGATGGGAGAAACACATAAAATAAAAGAAATGAAAGAAAAGAAGAAATTAAAAGAATAAGAAGAAAGATACACTAATATATATTGAAACAATAAATAAGAATTATATAAACAAAACAAAACCTTTCCCCCTTTGAAATGGCTATCCTTGTAAAAAGAAAGGAGGTACAAATTTATAGAGAAAATGGGAGAAGAAATCTCGCTCAAATTCTACCATCCAGATTGAATCGACATTTAGGCCCATAAAATGATAGAATTGGTACATTTTCCCCTCTTTAAATTTGTTCCATTGTTAATTCAGCTTTCCTCCACAAAATTTCATCAAGATTGGACCACTTATGGAGATTTTATGGCTATTTTAGTGCGGCACATTTAATATGCCAAAGTGACTCTTCGTCTTCTACAACTACAACTTCCCATGCATTTAATTCCTTGAAACCAGCGGATTCAGACATGGAATACTAAAGAAATATGTTCATTAATTATTCCTCCAGCCATGTATAATATCAGATCCATTGGACTGGTCAGCGTCGAGATAAAATCTGAGCTTCCAAATATTCCAAATATGTGCATTGTTTACAAGGTATAGGCTATGAGCTGATTTTGGGACTCCAGATGATTGATTAATCTGGGTCTCCGGAGGGATTAAATGAGGCACAGTATGTAAATAAACCTATAAAAAAGTTATTTCCCAATTTGGATTAGTTTATAAAATTTTATGGACAAAATACAGAAGACAAATAAAATAGTTAATCACCGAAATTAACCCATTTTTTCATTTCAGCTCAAAATACCACTAAAACATAAAAATGTGACAATTGCTCATAAAATAACACTTTGGTGAGATTTATAAATTTAAATAAATTATATAATATGTGAAAATTATAGCTCCATCACTCCTCCATACTTATGCATTTTACTCCTGAGAAATCATCAAATATCCAAATCACAATTCACACAAAAATCAATAACGAGAAAACATCAATGATCTCTTCCAAAATGAAATTCCATCATATCTCCTCTATTAAAAACAATTCCAAATCATTTTAATTCATCAAATATAAATGTATTCAACCTCATAAATCTATCCATTTCCCAATCACAACAAACCTCACCTTGAATTTTGTGTCACTCTTCACTCAAGAGAAATTAAATCTAGAGTTATGCTCATACATGGAAAGTGCATCTATCACCATAGGCTTGTGAAAATTATCCTCTCCCCACAGAATGAAACATGAAATTCAATTCAATAATGTGGACATTTTCTAGGTGAATTCAGTTTCTTAGGGTTGGCAGGAAAATGATTGAAAAATTAAGCCTAGAAAGAGGAGATTGGACTCTTAAGCACAATGCCTAAATAATCAAGTAAAAACACAGGATGAACCACTATGAATCCACTTTACAATGTAAAAAAAACACCTCACCTTTTTTTTGACTTGGGACATGATCCTGGAAATGAATACAATGAATGATTGCATCAATGTTCTCCCGCTATTATCATTTTTTTCATTTTTTTGTAATGTTCTAGAAAGGCACAACATTATTTTTTTTTATGATTTTTTTTTCATGGAGAATGATATGACAATTGAATAAAATGATCTAATTACAATCATTCCATTGAATTTAGATAGGTACATGTGTCATAAAATTATGTACAATGAGAAACTCAAGCTAATATCCATTTTTTTCTATTTTTTCATTTTTTTTGAAGGAGAACCAGATGAAACAATAAAGCACAATGAAAGGATTACCCATGCCCAATTTTCGCTTTATCATCCACTGCCCACAATCTTGAAACACACATCACATCACCCACAAATGAAACACATCCCAAATAACGAACACAAAATGCCCTTCCCCCACACTCAAACTTGAAATATCCACGCAAAAATACCAAGAGTGCGGATTAGTAAGGAAAAATCGGCTTTTAAAGTGGCTTAAACCTATAAGGCAATTCATGGAATCTAAGGGCTAACAAATGAAATATGTAAAGGTATGTCTCAAGATAAAATATGGATATCCAAAAAAATGCCTCAATCAAATCAAAAAAATTCCATTAAATCTAAAGCTCCAAAAGAGAAAAGTCACAAGTTCTGGATCTCACACAAAATCCAAGATTCTCTCAAGAAAGTGTGGGTATTCGAAAGAATATTTCAAAGTGGTTCAGAATACCTCACAAGACTAGAAAAATATTTGAGTCAGTGTTTCATGGGCATGGATTTAAAAACTTGGTCAAACTCATAAAAATTCTTGGAAATCCAATTCATGGAAAAAGTTTTCTCATCATCAATCCTTTAAAGTCTATTTCTTCAAAAATGATTTAAATAATCTCAAAATAAATTACTGTGTGAAAAATGATTAGAATATTAATTAATGCTCAATGTTCCTAAAAAGATGAAAAATAAAAATAAAAACAAAGAACACAAAATATATAAGTTGGTTGACACTCCCCCACACCTAGATTTCACTACCCTTCTATGCATCTCAACAAAAAAATAATAAGGAAAGAAACATAAAGGGAATGAATGATACAACCTGACATTAATTTACAGTGGAATCCTTGAGTTAAGATCTTAGAAACTACCACTTGAACTAAAAAGAATTAAATAATGAAAATATTAGAAAAATAAATAAAAAGAAAGTGGAATGGATAAGATAGAGGATAATGCTTGGTTTAACCCCCCAAGCGGGTGCCATATTTTTATTACCCCTAGTCCAGCAGTTGCAGTAGTTTAAACCAAATCTGATGGTGGATAGGGTTTCTTACTTAGAAACCACCATAACTTCTTTCTTCCAATTATCTTCAGCCTTCAACATCCATAGATCAACCCATAAATAGAGTACAACATCTCCTTCACCATTTCATTATGGTACAACTGGAATGATGGGGGAAGGAGGAAGAATGATTCCTCTTAGTTCACAGCCACAACTTGTATAGCCTATTCAACATTAACATCCAAGGCATGCACATGTGATGCTGGGTCAAAAAATTAAAAAGGTAAGTTATAAAATATTTCCACTTGGATATGATTAAATCATGAACAATCAATATAAATATCTTCCCTCTCATGTTGGACAACTTGAAACATGATCTCTTCAGGCAAGGCCATTGGGAATTCATTTTCAGCAGGGACTTATTCATCTTCTTAAATAGTAAGAAAGGGGTATAGAGGTACTAATTCTTCATTGAATAAGATGGTAGAATCACTTACCTTTTGGTATTCGATATGATCTAACCAATGTTCCTCCAAAGCATTTTGTTCTCCCACAGTTGTATCAGCTAGGTTTTCGTCTTCCAAAACCTCTTCAAGAAATGGACAAGGAGAGACGATTAAATCTTCCAATTGAATCTTCAATACCTCCTGGGGTTCTTCAATATCAATTGTGGGAGGAAAAAAATTTATCTCTTCTTATTCAGCTTGGTTCTGTTGTTGTTGTTGTTGTTCCAGCCATAATGATTTCACTTATTCAACATCAGCCGTCAGCGATGCTACCATCTTGGTTTCTTGTTCAAGGATTTTGAAATTATTTTGAATTATTGCGGAAACTTGTTCCATCTGCAGAATAAAAGCCTCCTCTCTTCAAGAAACTTCATTACTAGGCCAAGAATCTGAAAAATAACTAAAATAATCCATCTCGACCAAAAAAATAATTATATTCAATAAAGAACATTTTTTTAATTTTTGAAATTTTTAATATTTTTTGGGATTTTATGAAAAATAGTGTGTGTAAGTGTTTGGCCACCCTAGAAATGGCTCCAAACTGATGAGAGTGGTTTGTTGCAAAGAAAATTTCAATTACATTCTTATTAACCAAATAATGTACCATAGTGATACACCCTCGGATCGATCACAAGGAGGACACTTCCAAGCACTATATTCCTGTTGTCACTATTATAAACTAACTAATATGAAAAGATAATACTTATATAAATTGGGGGAAATTGAAATGAAAAAAATATAAATATAATATAAATATATAAATATATAAAAATACAAAATACAAATAAATGTAAAGAAAGACACAAAGAATTTATTAGAAGAAAACTATTGTTCTTGGGGTTTCATGGTGGAATTATCATTGTTATTCACAATATCTATCAATGCGTTATTCAGTGCAGAGATCAAGACCTATCACTCCACACCCTCTCTTTTAAAATTGTTTACCCTACACCGAGACCTCTGCATGTAGGAGTAATTTCTTCCACATCAATGCCCAATCCAAACTCCACTGTTTGAATGAATTGGATACTGATGAAAAGGAAAATAATAAAATGAGGAGGAATAAGTCAATAGAAGGAAAGTGGGGAGACCACTCACCACAATAAATTAACCACCGTTGAATTCTTAGAACAAAACGTGATAAATCAGTAAATCAAAATAAACTCAAATACCACCACTTCCCCCCTCAAACAATAGTGAGGATCAGCTCTCCACAAGCATGGAGTTATAAAGAAGCACAGTGGGAGAAACACATAAAATTAAAGAAATGAAAGAAAAGAACAAATGAAAAGAAATAGAAGAAAGTTACACTAATATACATTATAACTATAAATAAAAATTATAGAAACAAAACTCAACCTTTCCCCCATGAAATGGATATCCTCGTAAAAATAAATGAGGTACAAATTTATAAGGAAAATGGGAGAAGAAATCTCACTCAAATTATGTTTTCCAGATTGAATTGACATTTAGGCCCATCAAATGATAGAATTGGTAAATGGCCTCTTCCTGAAAGATGTTCCATTATTAATTCCTCGTGACTCCACAAAATTTCAGCATGATTGGTCCACGTATGAAGATTTTATGTCTTTTTTAGTGCGGCAGATTTAATATACCAAAGTGACTCTTATTATTCCCCAACTCCAACTTCACATACATTTAATTCCTTCACACCAACTGATTCAGATGTGGAATAATTAATCCAGGATGTTCAATAATTATTCATCCAGCTCTATGTTTAATATCAGCTCCACCGGATAGGTCAGATTCGTGCTAATATCTCAGCTTCAACAAATTCCAAATCTACGAATAGTTTAGGAGGTAGGGATTATGATATGATTTTGGGACTCCAAAGGATTCATTGAGCTGGATCTCTGGAAGGATGAAATGAGACCCAGTATCTTAGGAAACCTATAAAAAAGGAATTTCACAATTTGGTTTAGTTTAGAAAATGTTATGGACAAAATACCGAAGACAAATTAAACAGTTAAACACCAAAATTATGCCATTTTTGCATATGAGCTCAAAATACCACTAAAACATACAAATGTGTCAATTATTCATAAAATAACAATTTGGTGAGATTTATAGCATTTAAATACATTATATAATATGTGAAAATTATAGCTCCATCACTCCCCTACACTTAAGCATTGCACTCTCGGGCAATCATCATATATCCAAATCATAATTCATACAAAAATCATCAATAAGAAAATATCAATGATATTTTCAAAAATGAAATTACATCATGTCTCCTATATGAAACATAATTCCCAATCATTTTCATTCCTCACATTTAAGTTTATTCAACCTCATAAATCCATCCATGGCCCAATCACAAGCTACCTCACCTTGAAAATTTGTGTCACTCTTCCCTTAAGAGAAATTAAATCCGGAGTTATGCACATACTTGGAAAGTGCATGTATCACCATAGGCTTGTGACAATTCTCATCTCCCCACAGTGAAGAACATGAAAATGAATTCAATCATGAGGAATTTTTTCTGGTGAATTTTGCGGCTTAGGGTTGGTGGGAAAATGATTGAAAAATTAAGACTAGAAAGAGGATATTAGACTCTTAAGCACAATGCATGAATAATCAAGTGAAAACACAGGATGAACATCACTGAATCCCCTTTACAATGTAAAACACAACACCTACCCTTTTTTTATGACATGGTATATGATCCAGGAAATGAATCCAAAGAATGATTGAATCGAAGTTCTCACCTTTTTTTCTTTTTATTTATTTTTTTGTAAATCTCTAGAAAGGCACATCTTTATTTTAATTTTTTGTGATTTTTTTCATGGATAATGACCTGAAAATTGAATAAAATTAATTAATGACAATCATTCCCTTGAATTTATATAAGGACATGAGTCATAAAAGGATGTACAATGATAAACTCAATCTCATTTCCATTTTTATATTTTTTCATTTTTTTGAAGGAGAACCAGATGAAACAATAAAGAACAATGAAAGGATTACCCATGCCCAATTTTCTCTTTATCATCCAATTACCAAAATGTTGACACACACATCACATCACCCAAAAATGAAACACATCCCAAAGAACACACACAAAAGGCCCTTCCTCTACACTCAAACTTGAAATATCCACACAAAAATACTAAGAGTGCGTGTAGGTAAGGATGAATCGGCCTGTAATCTGGCTTAAACCTATAAGTCAATTCATGGAATCTAAGGGCTAACGAAGGAAATATATAAAGGTAGGTCTCATGAAAAAATTCATCTAGCCAAAAAAAATCATCAATCATATCAAAAACATTCCATGAAATCTAAATCTTAGAAAGAGAAAAGTCACAAGTTCTGGTTCTCACACAAAATCCAAGCATCTATCGAGAAAGTGTGGGTATTGGAAAGAATATTTCAAAGTGGTTCAGAATACCTCACAGGACTAGAAAAATATTTGCGTCATTGTCTCATGGGAATGGATTTCAAAAATTGGTCAAACTCATAAAAATTCTTGAAAATCCAATTCAAAGAAAAAGTTTTCACATCAATAGTCCTTTAAAATCCATTTATTCAAAAATGATTTCAATAATATCAAAATTAATTAGTGTGTGAAAAATGATTAGAATATTCATTAAAGCTCAAGGTTCCTAAAAATATTAAAAATAAAAATAAAAATAAAGAACACAAAACATCTAAGTTGGTTGACACTCCCCCACACCTAGATTTCACTACCATTCTTTTCATCTCATCAAAAGAATAATAAGGGAAGAAAAATTAAGGGAAGGAATGATACAACCTGACTTTATTTTACAGTGGAAGCCTTCAGTTAAGCTCTTAGAAACTACCAATTGACCTAAAAGGTGTTAAATAAAGAAAATATTAGAAAAATAAATAAAATTAAAGAGGAATGGAGAAGAAAGATGATAATTCTTGGTTTAACCCACTACTACAAAAACGGGCAAGGGAAGCGCTCCCTTATAACAGCGCTAAGCAAAACCGCTGATAAAGGATACCCTATATCAGCGCTAAAATTACAGCGCTGAAAAATCTAATGTTGATCAGCGCTTTCTTAGCGCTGATAATAGTAATATTTATCAGCGCTAGAAAAGCACTGATAAATATGATCTGTATCAGCGCTAAAATTTTAGCGCTGATAAAGGTTCGCCTATATAAGCGCTAAAAAAGCGCTGATACAGAACACCTCTATCAGCGCTCAAATTTCAGCGCTGATATAGGGTATCCTTTATCAGCGCTCAAAAAGCGCTGAAAAACATTATCTTTATCAGAGCTAAAAAAGCGCTGATAAAGAGACCCGGTATCAGCGCTATAATTGTAGCGCTGATACGGGGAATCTTTATCAGCGCTTTTCTAGCGCTGATAAATCATAATATTATCAGCGCTAAAAAAGCGCTGATAAAGCTAGATTTTATCAGCGCTATAATTTTAGCGCTGATAAAGGTAGCCTTTATCAGCGCTTTTTTAGCGCTGATAAAACCTTAGTCGACTTTTTTATAAAGTCGGTCGCACAGTGCCCTCGTTTTATCGCAGCTAAAGCCCTCGCGGAACCGTAACCCTGCTACTCTTCTCCCAAATACCGCTGCTGTGTTCGCTTCACCGGAGCTTGCCGCCCTCGGTACACTCGCCGTCCTCCGCCGCCCGCAACACCCTCGGCCGACCTCCACCTCCTGCCGCCCTCGGCTGCCCGCAACGCCCTCGGCCGCCGTTCTCTGCCGCCCTCGGCCGCCCTCCGCCGCCCTCGGCCGCTCTCTGCCGCCTCCGTCGCCCTCTGCCTCACTCGGCCGCCCTCGGTCACCCTCCGCGGCCGCCTTCCGCAACCCACAACGCCGTCGGCCGCCGCCTTAAGGTAACAATCTATGAAGAAGATGTATATGTTTTCATATCGATAGATTGTGTATAGCTGATTCTCTCTAAGTGTACTCATGATGATGTCCAGATGTTGGGAATGATCATCATTATTTTGGTATTACACCAATATGTCATCCATAAAACAACTACAATCTGGTCTAGGTACAAGTGAAATATTCAACTCATCAAGAGAATAAATGCCATGGGGAATTCGTCAACACAATTTTTATTATGAAGAATTCATAAAAACTATACATGATTTCAAAATTAGTTTATAGTATATCATAATTTCTCAACCTCAAATGATGATAAACAAACCTTAGATCAATCTTAGAGAACAATATGGAACCCCTCAGCTGGTCAAATAGATCAAAAATACAAAGAAGTGGATATCTGTTCTTAATTTTCATCTGATTCATATTCTATTAATAGAAACACATATGTAATGTTCTGCCATTCTTCTTGGAAAATAAAACATGAGATCCCCAAGGTGACATACTCGAGCAGATGCACCCTTCGTAATCTAAATCCTCTCATTGAGTTTTATGTTCCTGAATCTATTCTTGTTTCATTCTGAAAGGCATTATATAAAATGGCTCAACTCCACGCATCAGCTCAATCATGAACTCAAAGTCTCTTTTAGGTGGTAGCCCTGATCAATTCTCATGAAACACATCCTAGAACCAGTCTACTACTGGGGGAAATATTTCTTGTTTCAATCCATTATCATCAAGAAAAATATTCGTAAACTGGTCTATGTTCTCACCTAGTTGTGGAAGAACTGGTCCTACATGGTCTACCAAGATATCCCATTCTCCATAAAAGACATGGGCTCTACCCTTATGAGGCATGACGGTCACTCATCTACGGTAACAATCAATGTGATATTGATTAAATACCAAAAATTACATCATCACTATCTATTCAATACATATCATATCAAGCATGTATAAATCCAAAATGAAACAATACTCACAAACCATGAGGGAACATCCCTTACGAAGACAGATGCCTTCTAATCACACCCCCAATGGTGTGTTGACCATCATGATCCCACAAAAGTACTCTAACACAAAACAGAATCCATTTACCAAGAGATAAGATATAAAATAATGAGAGGATCCCATATTACAAGTCTCCTTTAGGTTCCCCTATTCGGTGCTCTGTACCAATATAGATCATCCATCACTACCCATATTACAAGTGTTCATGTAGAACCTATATATATGAACCATCCTGATACATGATTGACACTTCACTAGTGGTCAAAGTCATAGGCCTAACATGTGACCAGACCTACCTCATTGATTGAAGATGACTAAAAACCTCTCTAAGAGAAAAATCCTCTCACATAGATACTCTATCCACCACCACCCTAGTGGAAGATATCATAATGGTGAATCCTACTATCATAATATGTACCACTAGATCATTCAATTGAAACCGCCCTACCATCACTACAAGTCTCCTTTAGGTTCCCCTTGACATGGGAAGACGAGAAGAGTTGGCTCCCGTGAAAGGTGAAAATCGAATGTTTCTTCCTCCTGCTGCTTATACTCTTTCTAGGGCAGAGAGATATCAGTTTTGAAACTTCTTTAATGATGTAAAGGTTCCAGAGGGGTACTCATCAAATATCAAGAACATTGTGTCAATGAATGATTTGAAGTTAAAAGGTTTGAAATCACCTGATTGCCATGTTTTGATGCAAGATCTAATTCCTATAGCTTTACGTTGCATTTTACCCAAGAATGTTCGTCATACGTTAACCAAACATTGTTTCTTTTTCAAAGCTATATGTAGCAAAGTTTTAGACCCGGGGAAATTGCCAGCTATGGAAAAAGAAATTGTCATCATATTATGTGAATTAGAAATGTTCTTCCCGCCAACATTCTTTGATATGATGGTTCATTTGATGATTCACTTGGTGAGAGAGATTCGACTTTGTGGTCCTGTGCACTATAGATGGATGTATCCTGTTGAACGGTATATGAAGATTTTGAAAGGATATGTCAAAAATCGAAGTCGGCCAGAGGGTTGTATAGTGGAGAGATATATTGTTGAGGAAGCCATTGAATTTTGTATTGAATACCTATCTGATGTGGAAAGCATTGGTCTCCCGAAATCTCGTCACACTGGACGCATTGAGGGTGAGGGAATTTCTGGAAGAGAAGTTGTAACAATCAGTATTACAGATCGGGAGCAGGCTCATCTTTATGTTTTGCATAACAGTTGGGAGGTTTCTCCATATATTGAAACTCACAAAGAAATTCTTAGGCAGTTGAATCCATCGAGGGCTGAAAAATGGTTAGCAGATACACATAATCACCAGTTTATAGGATGGTTTCAGGACCATATTTTTTAAGCAGTTGGATGAAAATCCGAATTCAATTTCAGAACGACTTCGATGGATAGCCGCTGGACCAAGTGTGTATGTATTATCTTACAGTGGGTATGTAATTAATGGTTATACATTCTATATGGATGAACATGATGAAGAGAGTACCATGCAAAATAGTGGAGTTACACTAGTGGCTGAAGCGATGCATGTTTCTGGTAGTAAGGATAGAAATCCAATTTATGCAAATATGTCATACTTTGGCATTATCAAACTAATATGGGAGTTGGATTATACGACATTTCAATTGCCGATTTTTCAATGCAAATGGATTGATAACAATAGTGGTGTTAAAATAGATGAATGGGGATTTGTGAAAGTTGATTTTAGTAAAGAAGGGTACAAAGACGAACAGTTTATAATGGCATCACAAGCGGTACAAGTTTTTTATGTTCCAGATCCCGCAAACCGAAAGTGGTCGATTGTTCTGTTATCGTCCAAAACTATTGAGGGTTCCGATTAAAATTCAGTTGAGGACGATCCTTTTAGTGGTACGTCGCAATCAATACGGAGCGGTCCCAATGCAGATGATGTTTTGTATGTTAGAGGAGACCACAATGAAGGGATTTGGATTGTCGATAGAGGTGTCAAATCTCTTCAACCTTTGAAAAAAAGAAATAGAGTTCAGTAAACAGGTTATATTTTGTTTGTAATATAGATCTTGTTATATCATGTTATTATCTTATCATTACAGAATTTATGTAATTTGAATGAACTGTTCAACCACTTATGCAGATAATGACTTCTGCACATTCTGGTGCTCCTAACCTTGAGACTGAACAAGTCTCTAAAGCTGCTGCTGCTGCGGCTGTTGCTGCTGCTGCTGCTGCTGCTGCTGCTGCTCCTGCAGCTCATGCTGCTGCTACTGTTGCTCCTGATACGGCTCCTGCTGCTCCTACTGCTGTGGCTCCTACTCCTCCTCCTGCTGTGGCTCCTGGTGCTCCTACTGCTCCTGCTGCTGCTCTTACTGCTGCGGCTCCTGGTGCTCCTACTGCTCCTCCTGCTGCTCTTGCTGTTGCGGCTCCTTCTCTTAGTGTTGAGGTCCAACAACCATCAGAACATGCCGTTGATATCATAGTAGATGAACATATAGATGATGTTGATATCGATGAAATGGTCGGGAATGAAGGATCGACGTCGCAGAAATCACAGGTGCGTCGTAGTTTGACAGTGTTAGCCAAAATTCTTAAGGCGAAAAGCAAAGGCATCAAATTTGAAGTCGGATGGAATGCACGAGGCCAACATGTGAATCCCAACAAGGTTATGTTTAGCAGTTACATTGGAGTTGTCACTCGGCAACGCGTGCGATTGACATAGATTCATGGCACCATGTTGTGTCCGGGTTGAAGGCTGTGATCTGGGAAGAAATTACGGTAACATTATGAATTTATTTCTTTAATTAACTAGAAAATAAAATGATGAAACAGTGTCTTACTCTTCTCAATCTCTTGCAGAGTACATTTATAGTAGATGAATCACACAAGGATTATGTACTAAGGCTTGCAGGAATGATTCATCGAGGTTTTCGTACTATTTTAACAAGATGTCACCTGAAAGATTCTAAAGGTAAAATAAACCCGCACCCACCCATTGTCTATGCGCACCTGATATCCCAAGAAGCATGGGATGCATTTATTGGCCGTCGTGGGGATGAGAAGTTTTAGGTACATTGTGGGTGATAATACGTTGTTTGAGGATACCTGTATTCATCACTTTGATTTTCAATATTTCATTTATGAAAGAGAAACTCTGTACTGCAAATAAGGAACGTGCATCAAATCCAACATACCCCTATCGTAAAGCAAGGATGGGGTACGCTTCATTAGAAAAGAAAATGGTACGTATTGTAAATTTACAGTAATATTGTTAGGTGCCAATAAACAACATCATAATTATCTTTCTATGTTTATATGTAGATTGATGAATCTAAAACCAAATGCACTTCTATCCCACATCATGTGCTATGGAAGGAGGCACGTGTGAACAAAGAAGGGAAGTTAATAGATGAGAACACACAAAAAGTGTGGGAAATATGTGTAAGTATGACACGATGATAAAAAGATTTGTTTAAAATTGCTATTCCATAAAAATAATTAGTTTTTTTCCTATATCTGACAGTCACAATAATCAGCTACTCCTGTAGCTGATACAGACCTATTATCGACGGCTTTGAAGCAGCCAGAAAAATACGGTCGTGTCAGAGGTGCAGGATTTGGGGTGACACCCCGAGTATATTTGGAGAAGAAGAAAAAAATAGATGATACAGAGGAAAAATTGGAACAAATGAGCGACAAAATAGAAACCCTTGAAGCACAATTGCAATGGCAGGGAGAGTTGCTAGCAACTTTTATGGGTGGGAAGCAAAGGGAGGACACAACTCAGGAACAACCACCGCATGAACATCCTGCCCCACCTCCCACCAGCTTTGAGGCGAGCCATTCACCTAAAAAAATGTCTTAGCCGTGGTAATCAATATTCTAATAACGGTTCCCATGAAATATGAATCAGACAAACACTGATAATTTATCTGTACTGATCTTCTACAGGGTGATAATGATTGTGATTTATATCTGTCAACACCCACCTATCACCTTGTAGCGAGGGCTACAGTGTTCAATATCCCAGATGCCACACTGCATAATAGACCACTTTCAAAAGATCATCTGAAAGTGACGATTACTGTAGCTCATGAGCCAAATGCAATGCTACCTATTCCACTTGATGACGATGATATTCATACGGTTGAAAAGGCTATTGGGACATTCATTGCATGGCCGACACAACTTGTAAGAGTACATGCAGACAAAGAGGTATTTATTTCCTTTTAAATTCAAGCTAAACCCTTAACAATTAATGAAAAGAGTGTCTGAATCAATGATTGTTGTTATAGATGGAGAAAGGAAAGGGGGTGACTAACATCGGCTCGAAACCATCTAAAGGATCGACCAATCGATCCCAAGGAGCTACTGAAAGCACAATAACACCACCTGTTCTCTTTCCAAATTTACTAGCATTGAAGACTCATGTGGATACGAAGCTAAAAGATGGTAATAGTCATATAGTGATTTTCGAAGATAATATATACGGAGAGGAAAGTCAAGATTTCGTTGCTGCTGAATATGTAAATGAAATACTTGAAAACGGTTGGTTAGGCGTCACTGTTGTAAATGTATATATGAGGTATGTTTCCATGAATTGATTTTCTAAAAGCTGATCTAATGTGCAAATTATGACTAAATGCATTTTATATTGTTGACAGACGCATTTATAAAAAACAGTTGAATGGATTTTCCCATGAGCCAAGATTTGGACTGGTTAGTCCTCATATCACATCAACACACCAAACAAAAATAGAGTCATCAAAAAGGGATGCAATAGTGAAGGACTTGCTGAAAACATTTGAACGCAAGATTACAGATGACAGAATTTTCCTAATACCAACCATGCAGGGGTAATAATCTACGATTAAAGCATATCAATTATATTTTCACTCTTTTTATTAATAATTCATTTTTGTGTTTTTAGGCAACATTGGTTGCTAATTGCGGTGAACTTGGATACTCCGAAGATTTATTTTCTGGATTCAAAACTAGGATATCCATCAAACCGACCATACATGATGGAGTTTGTGAATCTGTAAGACACTACATCTTACGTTTTAGGTCTAAACATCAATTTATATAATATATATTATCTTTTACTGAGGATTCTGTTATGATAGGGCGGTGTACCAATATCGTCTAAATCATGGTATGAGGACAGGGGCTAAGCATAAGGAGCCGAGCAAGTACTACATCTGGACAAATATCAGGGTATATATAATAAAATTTCACTATCCAAACACACCTCAACACAAGTTATTTATTCTCCTAATGATCAATTTTTTTACAGTGTCCAAAACAAACAAACGATAATGATTGCGGTTATTATGTTTGTAAATTTATGAAAGAGATCGTTTTTCATCAGCAAACTAGCATCCCTAAAGAGGTATTTTCAAAAACAGTTACTAGTTCGTTTAAGTTATTTATTAATTCTTTATTTTTTTATTTTGCAGTACTACTATGACTGCCGAAAAGCATCATACTCACAAGACGATATAGATGTGTTCAGAAACGAGTGGGCCGCATACCTGATGACAGATTGTACACAAATACAATGATGATCTGACTTGGGGACATGTACAATTGGTGGTCATTTTTGAGAGGGGTT
Source organism: Viscum album (assembly GCA_963277665.1). Classification (NCBI taxonomy): domain Eukaryota; kingdom Viridiplantae; phylum Streptophyta; class Magnoliopsida; order Santalales; family Viscaceae; genus Viscum; species Viscum album. Next base: position 1,346,078,020 of record OY728153.1, on the reverse strand, counting down.
AAGGGGATCAAAAGATGAAATATTGTTGTATGTAAATGTTCGTAGCAAAATTGTAATTGTTATTAAATAAAACATTCTTTCTCCAATGAGTCATTTTTCCATTTTAACAGATGATATGCACCAGCAACATGCAAGAATGTTGAACCACTAAAATGGTCGCTCCCTTGTTTAAAATAGACACCACTTTAATTGGAAACAACAACTGACCTACAGAAATCCGACCGGACGCATCCGGATTGCCTTCATTCTTTAGGAGAACGATCCACAGGTCCTTGGTGACGTGTACGAGTAACATGCAAGAATGATGGACCACATTTCTTTGGCCTTTGGACAAAAAAACCAGTAAAATCTCCAAAATACCTTCATATCATGCATGAACCAGTAAAATCTCCAAAATACCTTCATATCACGTAGTTCTGAAAAGAGTCACTATTTAAAAGAAAGTCACAAATTTAGATACATCTCGAGATGGTCAGTTGTTGATTTCACTTAAAAATAAGTCCATTTTTAACAAAACAGTGACACTGTGAGTGGTGTCGGCCACACCGGGCCTCGGATTGATGCGGTGTTGAATCGTACACGTCACACATGAGACATTGATCATTGTGAAAAAGTATCAACGCAATCAGAAGCCGTTAGATCGATTTGGCGTATGTACGTAAAATATTGTCCATTTTAAACTAAATACATACACTTGGAGTGATACCGGTCACACCGCGCCTCGGATTGAGACCCCACCCTTTCCCCTCGGCTGTCAAAAATCATAACCAGATAGTCGAAGGGTGATTTTGACAGCCGAGGGGAAAGGGTGGGGTCTGAAGACATTGTAGGATATGTCGAAGGGTGATTTTGTGTGCGACCGATATCACTCCAAGTGTATGTATTTAGTTTAAAATGGACAATATTTTACGTACATACGCCAAATTGATCTAACGGCTTCTGATTGCATTGATACTTTTTCACAATGATCAATGACTCATGTGTGACGTGTAGATTCAACACCGCATCAATCCGAGGCCCAGTGTGGCCGACACCACTCACAGTGTCACTGTTTTGTTAAAAATGGACTTATTTTTAAGTGAAATCAACAACTGACATACGGAAAACCGACCAAACACATTGGGATTATATTGAAACATAAGGACAACTATCCATGGGTCAAATGTGACGTGTAAGATTCAACCCCGCCTCAATCAGAGGCGCGGTGTGACCGGTATCACTTCAAGTTTATGTATTTAGTTTAAAATGAACAATATTTTACGTACATACGCCAAATCGATCTAACGGCTTCTGATTGCGTTGATACTTTTTCAAAACAATCAATGACTCATGTGTGACGTGTACGATTCAACACCACATCAATCTGAGGCCCGGTGTGGCCGACACCACTCACAGTGTCACTGTTTTGTTAAAAATGGACATAATTTTAAGTGAAATCAACAACTGACATACGGAAAACCGACCAAACGCATTGGGATTCTATTGAAACTTAAGTACAATGATCCATGGGTCCAATGTGACGTGTACGAGTCAACCCCGCCTCAATCAGAGGCGCGGTGTGACCGGTATCACTCCAAGTGTATGTATTTAGTTTAAAATGGACAATATTTTACGTACATACGCCAAACCGATCTAACGGCTTCTGATTGCGTTGATACTTTTTCACAACGATCAATGACTCATGATACATAGAGAAATTCAATGTCCACCTTCGAGAATGATCTGAAGCACAAACCATGACAGCATTATGTTTTTAACTTCATCACCTCAATTGAGAATGTGACACCTTTCAGGACTTGGCGCCATTGTATGTCGTTTCGTCCACTGAATGGGTCTATCCTTTTATTTAATTTTTTTAAATTCAGTCAAATATTCTAGAAAGATGTCGCGGCAGATCCTTCACCATTTTGTTTTGCTGAACATCTCATTACATTGTTAAAAAAAGCAGGGTGTCTTGCATGGGCAATACGTTCTTGTATTGAAGATGATGCACTCCCATTTATTCGAACCCACATGGTTAATTATTTTGTTTAAGCCTAATGATTGATTTAATTATTGCGGAACACATAATCATGAAAATTGTATGATGGTTGTACCCAGACAGGACTCCAATTCATTGGTTAAATATATTGTCTCATGAGATGTTATGTATGAGATTAGGGAGTAAACCTAGTCCATTAAAATGGGAGTGCATCATCTTCAATACAGGAACGTATTGCCCATGCAAGACACCCTGCTTTTTTTTAACAATTTAATGAGATGTTCAGCAAAACAAAATGGTGAAGGATCTGCCGTGACATCTTTCTAGAATATTTGACTGAATTTAAAAAAATTAAACAAAAGGATAGACCCATTCAGTGGACGAAACGACATACAATGGCGCCAAGTCCTGAAAGGTGTCACATTCTCAATTGAGGTGCTGAAGTTAAAAACATAATGCTGTCATGGTTTGTGCTTCAGATCATTCTCGAAGGTGGCCAGTGAATTTCACTATGTATCATGAGCGTTCTAATGCATATCTTGTTTGGAAGATCATTGTAGTAGACAACGATCTAAAAGTGGGGGATGTGTGCATATCTGAGCATGTCTTTAGTAGTGTCCCTCAAAATGTCTTTAAACTGACCATCTTGAGATGTATCTAAACTTGTGGCTTTCTTTCAAATAGTGACTCTTTTCAGAACTGCGGGCGTTAACATTTCTCCAACATATTCACACACAAAATCACCCTTCAACATATCCTATAATGTCTTCAGACCCCACCCTTTCCCCTCGGCTGTCAAAAAAACCTAAAAGACAATGGCTAGCAATGATCATTCCAAAATGCATTTAAACTGAAACCTTCTAGAAAAAAATAGAGTACAATACCTGCAAGTTGTAACTTAGGTCGCTTTGCACAAGCCGATTTCCACATTGTTTGTAGCAACCACATTTGCTCCAACACTCTAATGATCTTCATTGCTTCATGTCTTTTATACTCTTCCAGAAACCCTTCTCTAAGAAGGTCAACTATCATGTACGCATACTCACCTTCAAATGTGATGTGTACGAGTCAACCCCGCCTCAATCTGAGGCCTGTTGTGGCTGACACAACTCCAAGTGCCTCTGTTTGGTTCAAAATGGACTAATTTTTAGTGAGAAATCAACAACTGACATACGGGAAACCGACCAAACGCCTTCGGATTGTGTTGACACTTTAGGACAACGATTCATGGGTCATATGTGACGTGTACGACTCAACCCCGCCTCAATCCGAGACGCGGTGTGACCGGTATCACTCCAAGTGTATGTATTTAGTTTAAAATGGACAATAGTTTACGTACATACGCCAAACTGATCTAACGGCTTCTGATTGCATTGATACTTTTTCACAATGATCAATGACTCATGTGTGACGTGTATGATTCAACACCGCATCAATCTGAGGCCCGGTGTGGCCGACACCACTCACAGTGTCACTGTTTTGTTAAAAATGGACTTATTTTTAAGTGAAATCAACAACTGACATACGGCAAACCGACCAAACACATTGGGATTCTATTGAATCTTAAGGACAACTATCCATGGGTCAAATGTGACGTGTAAGATTCAACCCCACCTCAATTAGAGGTGCGGTGTGACCGGTATCACTCCAAGTGTATGTATTTAGTTTAAAATGGACAATATTTTACGTACATACGCCAAACCGATCTAACGGATTCTGATTGCGTTGATACTTTTTCACAACAATCAATGACTCATGTGTGACGTGTACGATTCAACACCGCATCAATCTGAGGCCCGGTGTGGCCGACACCACTCACAGTGTCACTGTTTTGTTAAAAATGGACTTAATTTTAAGTGAAATCAACAACTGACATACGACAAACCGACCAAACGCATTGGGATTCTATTGAAACTTAAGGACAATGATCCATGGGTCAAATGTGACGTGTACGAGTCAACCCCGCCTCAATCAGAGGCGCGGTGTGACCGGTATCACTCCAAGTGTATGTATTTAGTTTAAAATGGACAATATTTTACGTACATACGCCAAATCGATCTAACGGCTTCTGATTGCGTTGATACTTTTTCACAATGATCAATGACTCATGTGTGACGTAACACCACATCAATCCGAGGCCCGGTGTGGCCGACACCACTCACAGTGCCTCTCTTTTGTTCAAAATGGACTTATTTTTAAGTGAAATCAACAACTGACATGCGGAAAACCGACCAAACGCATTTGGATTCTGTTGAAACTTAAGGGCAATGATCCATGGGTCAAATTTGACGTGTAAGAGTCAACCCCGACTCAATCCGAGGCCCGGTGTGGCCGACACCACTCAAAGTGCCTCTATTTTGTTCAAAATGGATTTATTTTTAAGTGAAATCAACAACTGACATATGGGAAACCGACCAAACGCCTTAGGATTGTGTTAACACTTTAGTACAATGATCCATGGGTCATATGTGACGTGTACGAGTCAAACCTGGGGTGGATTACATGGCTTTCCTACATGGAATATATCCCACTACACATCTTTAATGAGCCAGCTACGCAGTTTATCCCTTGTACAGATACACGGGAATAATCACATGAGATCGACGTCATGTACTGACATAGGGCAAGGGTGCATAAGAGGACACAAGATCAAAGGGTAACACGTATATGTTTTTTAACATGCCATGTAATTTCCTATTGATATGACATGTATATTCACACAGGCAGCTGAACATTGGAGTTACCCAAGGTAAAGAGACAAGGCATGTGACCCTTTAAATGACACATAATTTTATGTACCATGATTGATCTCTTTGAACACTATATCAAGGACATATTTCATTAGGGTTGGCTCCCATGATCCTTCCTAGGATGGTTTTGGTATCTTTTCCGACTTACGGTAGTACGATCGCTTCAGCAGGACGTCCTAGACATAGTTGGAGTCTCTCTGAAAGTCCTGGAGTGAGATCATATATCTATTTTTGAGGTCCAGGTAGAGTCATGTATCAACGCAACCAATCCTACCAGACATCGATCCTATATATAGAATGTTAATCTTGATGTCTCATTACAGTCCCCCAATTTATGATATGTTACCTTTTTTGTATTAATATACATAATTACTAAGGGTGATGGTTGGGAGAGTTAGGATATCCTTTTTATGTATTGCAGAATGATTGAAGGAGCACGGGCTCTGCACGATTTGTCAAAACCAAGTGGCTATCCAAGGAGAAACAATGCATAGTGGAATGTTCTAGTATTTATCTTCTGAGTTGTCTAGGAATATTTTGTGATACTATGTAATGAGGTAGTTTTGGTTTCTGGGTAGATGGTAGCTAACTCATGGTAAGAACACTATTTGGTTGGGTTGTGATCAGTTGATGACATGCTTGTGGTTGATATACTTGTTTTTGTGCAGGTCTGTGGTTGATATACTGGTTTTTGTGCAGGTCTGCTCGGCTGGCTGTACTAGTGCAGGCAGGGATTTAACAGCGCTTTTTTAGCGCTGTTAAAGGCGACATTTAACAGCGCTAAAAAAGCGTTGTTAAAGGCAACATATAACAGCGCTTTTGTAGCGCTGTTAAAGGTATCCTTTAACAACGTTTTTTAGCGCCATTAAAGGTGACATTTAACAGCTCTTTTTTAGCGCTGTTAAAGGTGACATTTAACAGCGCTAAAAAAGCGCTATTAAAGGACCCCCCCCCCCCTTTATCAGCGCTGAGCTTTACAGCGCTTTTCTAGCGCTGTTAAAGCCCGATTTTAGCGCTGTTATTGCCCGTTTTTGTAGTAGTGACCCCCCAAGTGGGTGAGAGGTTTTTTCTTCCCCTAATCCAGTAGTTGCAGCAGTTTAACCCTAATCCGATGGTGGATACATTTTCTTACTTAGAAACCACCATACCTTCTTTCATCCAATGCTCTTCATCCTACAACATCCATAGAGTAACCCATAAATAGACTACAACAGCTCCTTCACCATTTCATTGTGGTACAACTGGAATGATGGGGGAAGGAGGAAGAATGAGTCCCCTTTGTTCACTGCCACAACTTGTATGGCCTTTTCAACTTTAACATCTAGAGCATGAACATGTGATGCAAGGTCAAAAAATTCAGAATGTAAGTTAGAAAATATTTCCACTTGGATATGATTAAAACATGAACAATCAATAGAAAAGTCTTCCCTTTCATATAGGATAGTTTGAAACACGATCTCTTCAGGCAAGGCCACTGGGAATTCGTATTCAGCAGGGACTTCTTCATCATCTTTCATTGTACGAGAGGGGTATAGAGGTACTAATTCTTCATTGAATAATATGGTATAATCACTTAACTTTTGGTCTACAAAAAAATATAACCAATTTTTCTCCAAAGCATGTTGATCTCCCACAGTTGTATCAGCTGGGTTTTCCTCTTCAGGATCCACTTCAAGAAATGGCCAAGGAGAGACGATTGCATCTTCCAATTGAATCTTCATTCCCTCCTTGGGTTATTAAACATAAAATGTGGGTGGAAAAACATTTATCTCTTCTTCTTCATCATGGTACTGTTGTTGTTGTCGTTCCAACCATAAAGCATTGAATTCATCAACTTCAGCAGCCAAAGATGCTACCATCTTGGTTTCTTGTTCAAGGATTTTGAAATTATTTTGAATCATCATGGAATCTTGTTCCATCTGCAGAATAGAAGCCTCTTTTCTACAAGAAAATTCAGTACTAGACCAAGAATATGAAAAATAGAAAAAATAATCCATTTCGACCAAAAAAAGAATGATATTCAATGAAGCATAGTTTTCAAATTTTTAATTTTTTAATTTTGTTTGGGTTTTTATGAAAAATAGTGTGTGCAAGCATTTGGAATCCCTAGAAACGGTGCCAAATTGATTAGAGTGGTTTGTCGCAAACCAAAATTCAATTAAATTCTTATTAACCTAATAATGTACAATAGTGGTACACCCTAGGGTCGATCAAAAGGATGCCACTTCCACACACAATTTTCCTATTATCACTATTATAAACTAACTAATATGAAAAGATAATACTTATATAAATAAAGGAAATTGAAATGGAAAAAATATAAATATAATATAAATATATAAATATATAAAAATACAAAATACAATTAAAAGTAATGAAAGATACAAATATGATAGTAGAAGAAAACTATTGTTCTTGAGGTTTCATGGTGGAATTATCGTTGTTATTAAAAATATCTATCAATGCGGTATTCAATGCGGAGATCAATACCTATCACTCCACAACCTCTCGTTTGAAAAGTATTACCCTACACCGATACCTCATCATGTAAGAGTAATCTCTTCCACGTCAATGCCCAATCCAAACTCCACCGTTTGAATGAATTGGATACTGATGAGAAAGAAAATAATAAAATGAGGAGGATGAAGTCAATAGTAGAGAAAGTGGGGAAACCACACACCACAGTCAATTAACAACCAATGAATTATTATAACAAAACATGATAAATCAGTAAATAAAATAAAATCAATTTCCACCACTTCCCCCCTCGAACAACAGTGAGGGTTAGTCTTCCACAAGTATGGGGTTATAAAGAAGCAGGGTGGGGGAAACACATAAAACAAAAGAAATGAAAGAAAAGAAGAAATGAAAAGAAGAAGAAGAAAGCTACACTAATATATATTATAACTATAAAGAACAATTATAAAAGAAAAACTCAACCTTTCCCTCTTTAAATGGATATCCTTGTAAAAATAAAGGAGATACAAATTTATAGAGAAAATGGGAGAAGAAATCTCGCTCAAATTATGTCCTCCAGATTTAATCAACATTTAGTCCAATCAAATTATATAATTGCTAAATTGTTTCTTATTTATGTTTGTTCAATTATTAATGGTGTGTGCCTCCACAAAAGTTCAGCATTATGGCTCTAGGTATAAAGATGTTATGGCTGTTTTAGTGCGCACATTTATTCTGCCAAAGTGACTCTTCTTCTTCCAAAAATCATTCTTCCCATGCATGTAGGTCCTTGAAACCAGACGATTCAGATGCAGAATCCTTGATGAACGATGTTCATTGTTTAATCTTCCAGCTCCATGTTAAATATCAGCTCCATTTTATCGGTCAGTTTCAAGATAAAGCTCAGCTTCCAAACATTCCAAATCCGTGCATAGTTTACGAGGTCTGGATTATGATATGATTTTAGGACTCCAAATGATTGACTGAGTTGGGTCTCCCGAAGGATGAAATGAGGCCCAGTATTAAAGGAAACCTATAAAGAAGGAATTTCACATTTTTTTTAGTTTAGAAAATTTTATGGACAAAATACAAAAGACAAATAAAATACTAAAACACAAAAATTAATCCATTTTTGCATTTGAGCTCAAAATACCAATAAAACAAAAAAATATGACAAATTCTCATAAAATAACACTTTGGTGAGATTTATATCATTGAAATATAGTATATAATATGTGAAAATTATAGCTCCATCAATAATGCTGAGAATTTAATAATAATAATTCCTTGTTTATTCATGCTTTGTGTTTCTTTTCATATAATCTATCAAACATAATGTTCATCTTTTAAAATATTTTGGTGTTACATTCTCCCCGTTTTATAAATTGTTTCCTCAAAATTAAAAAATTATCCCAATTTTAACATTTTTACCATTTGAAATTTATTTTGGTGAAATGTCAAATCAGAAAAGGGATTAATTAAACATCTTCTTGATAAGAGTGAAAATGGAAATATGATTTTCATCTTGAATCAAAATCATTATATTTCTAAATAGGGTAAAATTTATAGGAATTAAATAAATATAAATGGATTAAAGTTTTAATTCATAAATAATTACATATAGAGAAATATATAATTAATTACAAGAAATTGAATGATTATGATTAATTTAGTGATAAAAACATGATAAATAATTGTTTTGTAAAAAAATACCATCGAATCATCAACAAACTGGGAAATAAGATGATTATATTTTCAATATATTATTCCTACAGTGAAAAAATTATATTTAAATATACACTAACTATATACGTAAATATGAAAACTTAATATATTATATATCAAAATTTAATAATTTTAAACTATAATCTCTTCCATTCCTCTAAGAGATGAGTACTGTAGATGGATTTTTTATACATGGTGAACAAATATCAAATTTTAATAGGTTATATAATTCCACATAATTGTATAATGTTATTAATAATATCATTAAACATTAACTGTAACCATAATGGTTTTTATAAGATAAGTTAATTACAAAAATGGATATACCTTCATATGATTAAAGTAATCCATTTATCTCCAAAATTCATCAAATTCACTAATGGTCTAATTTAAATCATTACATTAATATATATCATTAACATTTGTCAAAATATTCCCAACTAGTATAGTAACACAAAATTTATTATCATTTTATTACATATTACTCAAATATAAATTGAACATCTATCATTAAATTACATCAATATATCTTAATGCCTCATGCCAAAAATATATATAACAAAGTTATATAGTATTCATAATGCTCTTATTATTTTCATAAGTGAAATTAATATCTGTAAAGACACATTAAAATAATAATTCATCTAAATGATAATTTAATCTTCATTCCACATTTAAAATCCCATCTTATCAAAGAAAATTACATTTACTATATTCATATAAGGTTCCCAAGATAGTGAAATTTTTATAAAATAACATAAATAACTTCTTCGCCAATTCAATTTTCAATACCATGGTAAGATATATAATAAAACCTATGTTCTAAAATTCAGATCATTTTTTATCTGATAGTTTTTCTAAGTGAAAAAGGCATACTAACTAGTGAATCACATTGTGAAATGGAAATAATTACTTCTTTTTTTCACCCTTGGGGTTTTGGTTCAACCCATATAGCCTTTATAGATAAGATGATTTGTCACATGACCTTTAGTATTTCCTTTTAAAAAAATATTTTTAGACATTTCCTATATCGTTCCCTAAAATATAAAAACATCCAAAAAAATATTAATAATCATAAAATCATTTTTTATCCTTTAAGGGATTATATGTATTATTATTTCACAAAATCAAAGATCATAGCTGTTTACAATTTCATAAACATCATAGACATATTAATTATTAATTTTATGTATCTTCTTATATTATATCATTGAATGAATGTATCTAAAAATTATCACCATTTATCTATAGCCCTTGGAAAATATATCAATTACAACTGAAACATTATTACATATTAAGAAAAAAAACTACAATAGAATATTAATTTTTGGTTTCTAGATTCTCATAATAATTTTAATTTGTCATAGTATGGTTGAAAAAATAAAACTACATAATAATAATGATATCCTGATATATAAAGACATCCTTCATTAAAAATTATTCCTAATCCATTAACAAATATTTGAAATATAATTCATGAATACTTCAATCATTGAAATAAATAATACATAATATTTCCATATTTTTCATCAATATCAAATAAAAAATCAATCATACATTTAAAGAAATAAAATAATTCACACCTTAAATCCAAAAATATGGAATTTTTTTAAATTCAATTTCTTTTTTATCATGATGCCCATCTTCAAGATAACAAATGGTCATTTATTTTAATGTCTTTCAATTTTCAAGAAAGATAAAATCTTTTAGATTTAAAATAAAAATTAAACTGTTTTATGAGCTATAAAACAATTGTAGACATAATAATGTATTTGATAATTCAAAAAGGGTTTAAAGTTATTTAAAACTCAAGATGTTTATAAAATCATTTACTAGTTACTCAACATCGTTTTCATCTTTAACTTTTCCCTGATTCAGATGGACACTCATTCTTTGGTGTTCTTCACCGTACAACAATGGCGTCCAACTAGAAGCAAAGGTCTGGCTCAGTGATTGTGGGGAGACTATACCCTATAATATTTATAATATTCATGATACATTTATATACAAAAAATGGGAAGATAGACTATAACTGTATAAGAAACAAATGGAACTCATTGGAACAACATTAAAAATAATATATAATATCGTATCCAATACATCATTCTATTTCTATATAATTACATACATTGTTAGGTAATACAACACTTATAGGTGAGTTTTCCCATGGACGACCTTATATGTACTTATATAAAACACCAAAAGAATGTATTTCAAATTGACGAGGAACCACATCATCCACTGCCATCCATCCCATTCAAAAAAAGTACATACCTGATGATAACATTAAGCTTTGGAGCCTGAATCCTTACATTATTTCAAAATGAAATGTCATAATGTGTCTAAAGGGGACAATGTATGATGTAATTATTAACTTTTTAGGCCACATACAACATATTCCATTGTTAAGTCCATAATTTATGGATTGCATGCGCAAAAAAGTTAATAATATTAACAGACACATTAAATAGATATCATTAAATCCCTTATTCTCAAAATCCCTAATAATGTGTTGACCTATATAGGAAAAGACTACTTCATTTCTAAATACATGGCCCAATATATATATTTTCATACAGTAAATTTCTTTGAAGATGTATTTTTAGTGTAAAGGATCCATGGATTAATTCGCAGACATCCCTAAATGAATATCATACCAGATAAAGCCTTAGGTTCCACTAATAAATATGCATCTCGACACATTGTTTCATCAAATAAAACTTGTATCATATATCCAATAAATATAAAATCTATTGGAATTCACAACAATTATGTTCCAAGTCCCTCAGACATCTATAAAAAATATTTTGTTAACTTAACATCATGAAACTGCAAGGTACAATGATATACATCCTCCCATGAATATTATAAATCACCATTAGATCAATTACTTGAAACCCCAAAGCATAACAACATTCATCCTTCAATAATCATGGCCGACAAATATCATATATAATTTTGACCCTCATCGACTAAATAATGGTCTCAACTCCATCACTTGATTTCCAATAACCATTTTTCATTGATTTATACATTATAAACCTCCTCTATAACTAATGGATAATAGTATACTAATATCCCCATCATATATAGAGTCCAATACCCAAAATTTTAACTCAAAAACACCATAATGTGTTCAATCTATGTGGACTCAACTCCCATTGTAAATTTTCACAATCATGGGGAGTGGGTGTCCCAATCATTTCCTAAGGCATAACATCAATAACCTCATGTCCCTCTAACCAGAGCATTAATTACCAATGGTAAATATCATCAAAAATCACATGGGCCTTTCCATAATTTAAATAAACTGATCACTATAATTTTGGTTATCAGAATAACCACATACATATATACCATGGGACACTCCATAAACCTGAAGACCATGTAACCACAGTAATGGGGACCAACAACACCAAAATATTTATTTAACATACCCTATTATTCCCTTGTAACCATAATAGATATACATAAAATAAAATAAGTTAAATTAAACCATTAGATCATTCCTACATGGGAATACCCCCTTTAACCATCCAAATATATTTTAAATGGATCATGAGCATGTTGAACGACATATAAAAATATTTATTATATTCAAAAATAATGATTTAAATTTGAAGAGGTTTTTCGAGACTACCAACAATATAATATTTATGAACACATTGATATCACACATATTAAAATTTTAAAAAAAACTTGTCACCACCTACTATATACACATAAGCTCTCTCTACTCAAATTTATACCTATTTATTACGTAAAAATGTGAGAAATCATAGTTTTAGGGTCCATTGTAAAAATATGGAAAAAGAAATTACACATATTTAGAAATATATATATGATGATAAATGAGAATTGATGAATTATAATTGAAAGCCATACATCTATGCTTACAATGAGACAAAAAGAACTCAAATCGAAGATTATACAAAGAAGAACATTCAAAAAATTAAAGAGATTGGAAACTGTGAGTGTAGTGTTGAGACATACTTAATACCGAAGAAAAAATGAAATTGTATGAGCCCCTTGTTTCTTAATCTTAATAAAAATAAACCCCTTAGGTTTAATGTTAAGTATTTATTACATGATATGAACAATATTCACAATGTGAATAAGATACACATCATGAAATTCTTGACATAATAATCCCATGAATTCATTCCATTCTTCATGACATGTATACAAATTTCACATCATGTAAATATCATATAATTTTAATTTATAGCGAGAAAAAATTTCAAAAGACATGGTGTCAATACATCCCCTTGCGGTAGCCCAAAAACCAATGAAATCCACTGAAACAAAAACCTCACCTATAAAAAAGGTCATTTTTTGATCAAATATTCATAATTGGGTTTATTAAAATACAATTTATGTTAGATCTACCACCGAAATCAACATTTCAAAATTTCCCTAAAAATTTAGATGTTAAAAACCTCATGATGTTATAGATTCTCCATCTTTAAATAGCTCATACCCAAGCTATGAGTTTTCTCCCTGAGGTGTTACTGATCATACATTTCCCAAAATATTACACTAGTTTACCATGGATAGTTGAACAAAGGTCAAATCCTATTATGGAACACCCCACATTAAGAGTTTCATACCTTATAACTTCTAAACAAAAAAATAAATATAAATTTGGTTTAGAGGAACATCCATGTACATATAAATCCTCATATATTCTATCATTAGAGAAATTATCAGGTTCTCAATCTTACATACATTATACCTGGTTCCCAATACATCACACATCTCATAAAATTTTATTTAGTACTCATGTCATACATGACACTCATAAGTTTACAACACATTTGATGCCAAAAAACTCTAAATCATAATTCATGACCAAATGAACCCCTAAATAATATACACATATGCCTGACCATAAAAATTTTCACACCTACACAACATATAAAAAAACCTCATCACATCAATTCACACATACAATCCATTTCATAGAGTGTCTAATTTTAACACATGATCCATTTTCACCAATATCGGATATATCAAAAAGAAAATAAAACTCAATCACAGAAATGATGTACCTCTAAATATCATTCAATCCTTGGGCTACTCTACCCATCAGATATTAATTGCATGAACCTAGAATAAATCTATGATACTTGATGCTCAGACTCCATGTGGAGTTTCACCATCCACTAGATAACAACCCATCTTTGGATTTTCTATCTCCATTCCAAAACCACTATTTGTTACTGAACCATGTATAACATATCATTGTACAACTCTCAGTCATAACTCCTATACCTCATCTATATCATTACATTACTCCCATATTTATGAGAAGGCATCATATAGAACCTCTGAAGAATATTGATTTAAAAATGCACCTGACAGTCCTTTGTTTCCTTATCATACTATGTCAGAACATGTAATGAATTCCAAAAATGGATACTCACTATATAAGAACCACTCCTTGTAGGCCTACCAAAATTAATTTATTGATATCCTTATTTTGATATGTCATGGTCCCTCTTTATTCAACCATAATTACCACCACTAATCTCACATGACGATGTGACATTTATAAAAAAATAAAAAATATGTCATGTATCCTTGAACTATCAAATCTTAGTTCACTGCGTCCGAGAAAGCTGTCATCGTAGTGATATTTCATACACCCTAATGGTGTAACGTAATCCATAATAAAAATGAATCACCATAGAAATTTTTTCTCTAACCATTTAAGTTGAAAATGATTCATATCATTGAACAATATTTTATAATAAATGGTGGATGGATCTCCCTATTGGAGGTTGAGGAACTCATGAGATTGTCTCCCTAAACATATCCAGAAATATGTTAGTGATGAAAAAAATTGAATTATCCATCCATGATAGACCATCATTCTTTCCTTAGTATACATGAACATCTCACTGTCACTTTTATGGTCCAAGGAGAATATGTTTAGCCAGATTCACCATTTGACCTGAGGGTGTCTCATGATGGTCAACGATTATTTGCACTTACTCGATCCAATTATCAGGTACTTATGGTTCATCTTCGCCCTAAAATAATGGATGGATCTGAGATTGGAACTCACATGTCAAATAATTTATATATAGATCATCTCACATACCTCCCCAATCAATGTTAAATGTTTCGTTAACCAATATATCCATGAACCTCTCAAAAATCCATGACCAAAAATATACCATCCACTACTGCTAAACATCTTTCCATAGATTCTATACATGTGGATCATTTTCATCCTGAATCTCTGAGGCCTCAACCCATGAATGAAATAGAGGTACCATATATCCTCCATCTTAAATATCATCTACAATCCATATTGGTTGAATCATGTTTATGACGAACAACCATTTCCAATACACCATATTATATATATATATATATATATTTCAAATATTAAAATAATTAATGTGTATCACATCTAACTACACTTACACTCCCATACCACACCCATTTCTCATGAGATTCATCTACAAGGCCCCTTACACAACCATATCCCTATCTGGTTCCACATATCATTCATTTCGGGTGACTGAATATATTTCCAATTACTAGATATACAAAAAACACTAGTAAAAATATTATTGAAATTTTAAATAGATCACCTCCATTATCGTTCCATCCTAATAATTACAGAGACAAGAAAATATATCATATATATTTGGATTTATATATCACAGTCATTCAAAACAAGATACCTAGATAGGTTGAGTAGAATGACATGAAAACGATTATGAGGGAATTACATTTATAAGTTTTTGTCACACATTAAACTACATGAACCCTCTTTCTGTATCGAAGGATCTACAAAATTATTTTTGGGAACATATATATCAATATCTTCTCAAACGATTTTATACCATGATTTATGAATAAACCTCTATTTAAATTCTAGGCCAATGGTAAAATACAACATTACATATAATCAAGACACTAATGTGTGCAAGTTTAGTTGGAAATCAACTCGAATTAAAAAAACCCAAGGAATAACCTAAATATTCAACCCTTGAAAACATTGTGCATTCCCCATGCGTGGGGAATCTATAACCCAAACATGATATTAAATCCCATTTCTGATTTACATTAATATTCTATTTACTAGAACCCATGTAAATATAAAGGAATATATTAACACTATTTTTTACTAGAAATATGTTGTTATAATTTCAATTTTATCCAATCATTTAATTCAATTTTAGTACCCAAATATGGATTTCCACTTTATCTATACTCTAGGCCATTAGTCCATTAGGCCATATGAGTGCCTCACCGTACACCAAATGACGTTGACTAGTAGCTAATATCCCATTAGGTGATAGTTGTGATATAGTACACTATATATTTTAATATGTAAGGTCCATATATATATATATATATATATATATATGAAATGGTCAAAGAATGACCATAATGATAGATAAAACAAATGAAACTCGGTCGAATCATAATATACAAATGTAGTTATATCATATATAAAGGAATCATAACATCTATAGATAAATACATTGAATGTCATGTCATGAAAAACATATAATAGTGGTTTCTTGTGGACTAACATATAATTAAACATATCAATTAAAAAAATAAGTACAATATTGATATAAATCAACTACTTGGTCCATAGCCATTTATCCCATGAAAAAGTAGTATATCCTTTATCACTAATGTGTAGTTGCTGAGCCTTATTCCTTACCTGATCATAAAACCATAATATATACATGAACAACAAAGAGACTATGAAGGGTATGAGTATGAACATATTAGGCCACAACATATTTACCCATATATCACATCTGTAATTTATAACATCCATGCATACATAATGAAATTACGGTGACTCGCGGATAAAATAAATAACCTAATTTCCATTTTATTTAACAACCATGTGGATGAAATTACCTTCTTCATCCAATGATTTAACATCGTTGAATAGGTGACCCAAAATATATATTCTCATACAATACATTGTTGAAAAGATATATCTTCAGTGGATTGGATCCATTGCATAATTCATAAGAGACCCCTAAGGAAAATCTTACCTTGTGAACCTCAAAGATCCACCCATAAAAATTCCATCTAACACCACGTTCCATAAAATAATCATTGTATCATATATTGACAATGTAATGGATCACTATCATAATTCTTAAGAAATATTTCCCATGTTCATCAGACTTCCACACCAAATTCTATGTCGGCTCAACTTCTTGACGTCCCAAGGCATGGTAATATCTGTCCTCCCATACATAATAAATCCCATAATCGGCTCAATGGACTGGTATCCTGGAAAAAATAAATATACATCCTCCAATAAAACTAGATCATAATACTAATATATAAATCAATTCCAAGCCTCCCACTGATGGTTTCAACAACATCACATGATATAGTATAATCACAACTAGTAGATTTCTAATATGAGAACCTCCTCCTATACTAATGGTCAACACCTTCCCATAAACCACATTATCTCTACAGTGATCTACCCATATTGAATGACCACATCCACTTCACTATGCCCTGTCCTTGAGAACATTACATCACAAACATTGCATGCCAACATAAGTGAGTAGAAGACATGAATATTTACTAAGCCACATCATCAAATAAAATATACCCTTTTGACCACGTCTATATATCCTCATTATCAAAACCATAATAAATCATGTGGGAAATTCTTCAATATAGATGAACATGTCACATAAACACCTATTGATAAATGTAACCTCATTCTTACATATGTCCATACACTATCTTGATATAAATACCATGTCACCTCAATACCTGTAATCAATATAACCCAATGCAATCGGGTCTAGGCCCACAAATTTTCATTGAACCAATATAATAATTTCACAATAAAATAAAAATTAAATTAAATAATGTGATAATTTACACATGGTTACATGCCCCATACCTAGAATAATTAATTTTCTAACAAACATAATAATAGTAAAGGAAAACTCAATACATTTATATAATTTATAGAAAATTGTTATATTTTTAAGGGTTTCACCCAAAAACCCCACAAATACATATTTTATAATGCATAAATTCCATCTATATAAAACAATGTGAAATATAGGAAACACTTACATTATAATAATAGGTTCAAGGTCAAAATTTATAGGGCTCTAAATCTTATTTTACAAAGAGAATTCAGTGTTTTATAAATATGACCTAGAAATATGGGAAAAAATTTAAAGCTATTTTTTATTATGTATGGAGAGATAAGAGAGAAAATGTAAAAATAATATTTATCGCCATATAAATACACTTACAAAATGGAAGATATATCTCTAATCCTAACTCAGGTGGAGAAGAGTGATTAAAACCTAGAGGAGAGGGGAAAAGTGGATGGAAACTATTGATACATCCCCACTGCTGAAAAAATGATTGATGTTAAGACCCTAATTCCACACATTGTAAAAACCACATAGGTCTCACATCATTTACTTGGTACTTGATGTGAAAAACATTCATGGTGCATATAGTATACATATTATAAATTGTTTTGGGTATTAACCCCTTGCTGTAAATCCCTCCTGCATTACATGTAAACCACATTTACTTCATAAAAATATATAATTACATGAATTATTTTCTTGATCTTTTTTAAACAACCCATATTGTTTATCCTTCCTTTAGTTGTCACTCAAACCCCATTACATCTATCGAAAAATAAAACCCACCTAAAAATAATTTCATTGGGATATCAAACATTGTAAATCAGGGTTCTAATCACTGAATTTTTGTTTGTTTATCCACCAAACTGAAAAGTTGATATTTACTTAGAAAAAATGATCCCATCAATAACCCAATATGATAAACAAATAAATATGACCATATAAAAATAGACATGATTAAATCAGTATGAAGGGATAAAAATGTTGTGAAATATCTCTATCATCCATATGGATAAATTATCCTTTATTTGATGAAAATAACAATAATTAAAAATGAAATACATAAGTAAATTAATAATAGTCCATGAGGTTAATGACAACACATATAAATTTTATGATACTCTAATAATTCAAACACTTTCTCTCACAGTTTTTAAATTGTTATAAAATCCACCTAAATTATTATGTCTCTAAAACATACATTATTTTATCGATATAGTATAGTTTTAACATATGATAAAACATCTTCCAAATCATTAAAGATATCTAAAAAATTAATCTTATAACTATTATATGGACCTAGCATTAGGAAATTTAAAAAAATAGTTGCTTTTTAATTAAGAATTAATTCTCATACAATTTTATGATGCATTTTTCACTTAGTTTTATGTAATTAGTTATTAACTATTAAATGTCATATCAAAATATTATAACATGGTAACTTCTAAATGGTATAACATTTTCCAAAAAATATACAACATTTAAAGATAACCATATTTTTTTTATGAGAAATCATTTGGAACTTTTTCTTAACATCACCATTATTCATACACATCTATAAGGGTTATAAAAAATGTACATTGACAAGAGAAATAATATAAAGGAACATAAAATTATAAATTATTTTTAATCCATTAAATTATAATAAAACATAAAAAAATTAATTGGTTCACAGTTATTAAATTATTTCTTGAAATAAATGATATTTTTTAGAAAAAATTACAGAAGTTTTCCTCAAAAAATATTTAAATACCATATAATGAAAAAAAATCCCATTTAAGGAAACATAGTGAATCATGTATATTAATTTAATTATACATGTGTCTAAAATTACAAGATCATGGTTAAATCTATATGAGAATCCTCCCCAGATAACTCCATCAATCATTTCATGTAATACGGGAAATGATTCCCAAGGAATTGGAGATTTATAATGGAGCACACCCATTATATAAGATATAAATGGCTTCAACCATTAATCATATATAATTATCATTTAACAACCAAAGATTATATAATATTCAAATAATAAAAATTAATATCTTCTTTATTTTATGCTACATAAAAAACTGAATTTAAAACAGTAATATACTACTATGTATGACCTTTGGAATATTTATATGACCATCATGAATACTAATATGAATCATATAATAGTAAATTCACCAACAAAAGTTTAAATAAAATTTAGTTTTATAATACATGAAAATATTTCAAATTTATATAATTTTTTATTTAATGAAATGTTTTTAAAATGATAATTTATGTTTTGTTATTTTATTGAAACCTAAATTATTAATTACAATTAAAAAATTTAATAAAATGATTTTAATGTATATATATTTTAATTAAAAAAATTCCCATATTTACTATTTTTCTTATTATTATAATAAAAATTTTAGATTATTGAATTAATTTATAATGATGTCATAAAATCATTTATAATATCAACATCTTTATTTTTAAACTAAATTATGAATTTATTTAAAAACAATTTCTCATATATATATTTTATTTCATAAAATGGGTATAATTTGAAAGCACTACAAGTTAAATAAATGGTGTTAATTTTTTGTTTTTTTTAATATAGTTGTGTTTTTGGTGAATCGTGAAATATAGTTATTTAAGAAATTATATAAATACATTAATTATTGAGTAATATATGATGTATGGATTATTTAAGACCATATTATCATTATATCCCTTTTTAGTTTAATATATTTAGTAATAAGGTTCAGTCTATTCATAATCATGAGGAAAATAATGGACTAAAGAATTAGATAATTAAAAAACACCCCCTCTCATCAATTATAAATACCACCCCACCACCTATTTTCCTCTCACATACAACGCCATGAATTTTGATTATATTCTGTGAATTTAATCCCCCAAAAATTTCCCCCATTTTATTTTTATTCTTGTCTCATTAAGAGTAATTTCAATGTTCCATAAGTAGGTTCTAAAGGTTGATAATTCAGAGGAAAATCCTCTTTCGTTCTTTTAATTTCCTATCAGTTTCTTTTCATTAAATATTTTTTCCTTACCTTCTATGTACAAACATGCGTGAACCTAGTGCATATTATATATAATATAATGTTATTATGATAATTATATATCCATAATCAATTCTTTACTCTTACCATATTTTTTCTAAAAAATAAAACTTTCTCTATAAGGATTTGATTCACCAACTTCACTGACAATGATTCATTCATTTTATAATACTACATTCAAAGATGATCATAAAACCATATTTAGTTTTAAAAAATATTTTCATAGCTATATTACAAATTTTTTTTAAATAGTATATATATATATAATACTTTTTAAATAAAACCAGTGTGTGCTGATCGAAAAAAATACCAAAATAATCCAAAAAAATATCTTTAATTTCTTATCTAACGAATCATAATCATATCTGAAAAAATAATATATATAACAATTAAAAATTATGTTAATTCATTAATAAAATATAATTTCAACTAAATATAATTATTCCCAATTCACATGTTCCTTCATACACGTATACAATTGAAATAACTATGAAAACCAAGGTAACAAACACTTCCGGACGATGAAATTGAATTCTAAAATTCATCAAAAAGAAAATAAATGAAATTTATAAAATTATAATTAAAAAATAGTTGTTTAATGGGTTTTTAAAAAAATTATTAATGAATTTAATTTCATTATCATGTACATTATGTAAATGTTCATATCCCTTTTAGATGTATGATATGGGATCCTACTCAACTGATCATTTTTCCTTTGGGATACACATTGTATCTCAAAAACTGAATGTAATTATTATTTAGTTATATATAAGTATAATAAATTTTAATTATTTGTTCCAAATTCATGTATCTATATCATTTAATATTTTATATGGGGAAATAAATATTCCTTAAGTTTTTTGTTTTCAAATCCTCCTGATAACGAAGCCTATTTAAAGGGAACATCAAAATTTCTCTCTCATTATCATGTACACTCAACAATATGTTTTGAGACACTAATATTTTTATAAAATCAAAATTATTTCATGAAATACAATCATATCTATTTTATGAATTTATATAAATAATTATGTAGTGTCTCTCAAATGCCTCCTTTATATTTTCTTTTAAATCATACTAAATTTCCACATTTTTAAATATTCTTAAACAAAATTAAATGTTATCAATTCAGTTGGAAATATTTTTCCCTCAAAAATAGTTTCATTTTATATCACTTTTATATTCTGGGATAAACATGTTTATAATCTAATTATACTAATAGTACAAATGATTTTCCAAAACAACTATAATTTTAAAATGATAAATGCATTTTCTCTCAATAATTCCCCATTGATCTTATTAGAGTATTTTCTTCTATTTGGACTACCTATATTAAATATTGTGGTTAAATTTGATTGATATTTTCTATAAAACTTAAAATTTTTTATTAAAGGGTTTATGACTTTTTTGACTATGTATTTTCTATCTTGATACCACTCCCCATATTACTTAGTATGGTTAGTGAATATTGTTACCTATTAAGGAATGCTATTTATTTATCATATCTATATGTTGTTTATGATTAACCCAAAACATTTGATAATGGATTGGACATAGTATCTAATGTGTGGGGGCCATAATAGCCCCTCGATGCAATGATATGTGTCATTATAATAAATCAATATGTACTTTGATGAGGCCTTGACCATTTATATTCAAATATTGAATTAACTGTGGTCTTATCGATTTATTTTTATATTTCTTGAATGAGGCCCAGATGGTATTTTTCAGATGTCCCTAAATATTCATTTTTTCATTATGATACTTTTAATTTATAGTCTACGTGATTAGTCATCTTATAAAAAATAAATGGTTATGTTTCATTCTCATTTATTTATTTATGGAATTATTTAATCAGTATTTATTTCTAAAATATTGTCCTCATTAGTATGTTTTAAAGAAATGGGTTCCAGTTATTCACCATGATATTTTGTTTATATTAATTTATGAAATCTTACATTGTATTTCATACCCTTACTAATCATCTATGATTCCCACTTTATAAATTTTAATTATTACACAGAACGTATAGATGTATATTATAATTTTCTTTTCAAGGATATTCATTGAGTTTATGAGTGTTTCCAGTAGAAATTATATGTTTTATTTCATTTCATGTTATAATACATATATTTGTATAAATGTTTTAAATACTACTAAACTATTTGTTACTTTGGGATTAAATCACTTTTTCATAGTACAGATGTAATAAAGTAATAAAATTGTTCCATGTTACTGGGGATAGGATCAATACAGTTGGGATTAGAGGGATTTTAGTAGAAACTAGAAAAATATTTTAGGTTATGTAACCCTGTGATATACTTTGATGATAAAAATTAAATAATATCCCAGTTTTCTTTAAGGTAAATATTATGTGGGACTTCCTAGAAATAAATCCCTATCTGGATACTACAGGTTGTTATGGTTTTTTCACTGATGTACCTAGGGGTAAAAACTCTTATATGGTGCATCTTTCTAACTCAAAATAACCCAACACATGATAAGATAACTTAATACACACTGGGTTTGATACTCCGGAGGGATATGCATAGAGCAATTCAAATTTTATTTGGAGACACTAATAATGTTTTTAAAATTTAAATTGTCATGTTTATTATTAAGAGATTATTTATGAATAAATTTTTCAATTTATTCTATGAATTAGTACTTTAAGATAATTCATTATGATTAATAATATTATTTCATATATGCTATTGTTTTGAAATGGATCATAGTATATGGAATAGAAATTGTATTAATGCATGTATTCCATGAAAGGAATTCCATCCTATGTAAGATAATGTTGTTGGAGTGGGTGATACAACCGAATATGAACATATTATAACTTAAAATGGAAAATGGTCTTGGGTTGTGATAAATAACATTACTCTCATAGATATTCCCAATTTAGAATCTTATGTAATAATGTTAGACTACATTATGAGAGAATAACTATAACAAATGAATGTGATTGGATATCCCTTAGTAGATGGTAAATGGATAAGATCCTTATATAAGATATTTTATTATGGAAATATAATGAAATAGAGATTGGTATCTTATATTATTATCATCCCTTCAGATATTCTAATCAATGGTGGTCATTGATTCAAAAAATGGGGAGGATGGAATTTATAATAATGAATTGAATGATTTTATTTAAATTTGATTTGAAAAATATTTCCCCTAGGTAAAATGAGTGTGTATAGAGAGAAAAATCATAAGTATGAGACAAACATATAGTGAAATTTTTTCCATTTATTATGAAAAATTTATAAGTATATCAAGGAATGATCGTTATTACATATGAAATTCAATGATAAATATTGATCTATTCATTTTTTGGTTACATCTATTCCTATGAATGGAACTATTCTCCCCAATCATCTCATAATATGAAGGTATAGTCTTGTCCAATATCGAAATATATAATGAATTTCATAGTTATAATTACATTAAGTGAAATCCAATGAAGAAGGGGGTGGATAAAAATCTGGTATAGGTAATAATTAACATAATAGGATGGGAAGATTTGACATTCCATCATGAAATAAATGAGCAAAGAATAATCATGGAACATTCTTATTGGTGATAACAGTTTGATATTAGTTTGTAAAAAAATACCGCAATGACCATGATTTTTAGAGAATGAAAGAATATACAAATGTTAAATGATAAAATTTTAATAAGATAGGACTATAAAAATTATTTTTCATTATGTAATGAAATTTTACCCAAAAAGGCCATGAGAAATAGGTTCTCCTTTTTCAGTTCCAACAACTATGGATGAGGTTCCCAATAATGTGGTGGAAGGTACATTAATCATCTTATAATATTTATCAAATTCTTTCTTTGATTATCTGTCATAACATTCCATTATATCTTAATTAATTTCCTAAAAATTATATATTTCCATATAACCATAAATATGTTGTTGTTAATAAATATTACTAGTGGAAACCATATTGAAACAATGATGCTTCAGAAAGTTCATACTATAATGCATAAACATTCTATGATTTCTGATTTTATCATCACATGTATTGTCGATTATGATATAATCCTTATTATAGACTAAATTTCAATATATAATTAAGAAATTTATATCAAATAAAAGAAGATTAGGATTCATTATGATTTATTGGAATTTTTTATATGTAGTGGGGGCACCTCATTATCTGAGTCATTTCAGAATCCTCCACTAGTAGCTCTTCTAAATAAATTCAATGGGAGGAAGAGAAAATAAAGTATATGGATGAGGAAAAAAATATTCAAATTAAATATATATAAATTGTGAATGAATATATTGATGTATCTCCATAGGATATAATTAGCTATCCTCTAGACCATTAATTATATTCCTCATTTGATGTAATTCATAATACAATACCTATATAAAATTCTAATTATAACATAGACAATATGATATTAGTAAATTTGAAGAAACAACTAGATGAACTAAAGGATAATGGATTTATTCAACAGAGAATTTCTCTAAAGGGATTCTATATTTACTTTGTTAAAATATAAATGGATCCAGGATATTGTGCATTAAATATAAGTATATAAAAGATATTATGAAAATGAAAATGTATCTAATAACTTGAATTAATGATTTATTTTGTCAATGTAATGAATGTAAATAATTTTTGATGATGTACCTTTTATGTGGATATAACCAATTGCCTGTAACAAAGGAATTTTTTATAAATAAATCACTTTGAACCGGTATAAAAATTATGATTTTGTTGTAATTCCATTTGGAATAACACATGGTCTCTCTTTTTTATAGATTTAATGAAAACATTTTCCAAAGAATATTTTCATGATTTTTTCTAGTGTTTACTGATTATATCTTGATATTTTATAAAAAAAATTAGAACTATGATGACAATATAAAAGTTTTTTTGGATACTATTAGAAGAAAATAGTTATATAGAAGTCTTTTATTAGTGAAATATAGTTTCAAACAATTTCTTTTCTTGTCTATATTTTTACAATGGATAGAATGTTAGTTGTTCTAGCGATGAGAAGGTTAGTTTAATAATTGTATACATTAACAAACATAAACAGGGTATATAGTTTCATTGGATTATTAAGTTAATATCAATGTTTCATTTAGAATTTTTTAGATTTTCTAAATTCTAAACCCAGATTTCTCATAAAGGGAATAAGATTATTTGAAAAAAATGAATTTTAAAAATTCTATGATGAATTTAATAGGATATTAGTGAGTTCTCTAATGTTTACTCCCCCAATAAAGAAATGGTTATATAACATTCAAAATAAAAATAAACATAAAAAATCATGTTCATAATTAATCATTTTAAAATACCCAAAATTATTTATTTGGACATTAATTTATCAAAAGAAATCATAATTATGAATATAAATACAATAAAAATTTTCTAGTTTATTTTTAAAAAACCTTTAATTAAATTTTTTACCACAATAGTGGTTTTAGAATTCATTCCTTAATGATGATGATCTTGTTAATTTGATGATGTTTTTAGTAGTTAAATTATTTAATTATTCTATAAAAACAACTATTTTATAAAATTAAACATAATTCAAAATATGATAATTCATAATTTAAAAAAAATTTCTTATTTCATCCAAATTAAAATGATTGTATTTCGAAAAATGCTTATGATTAAATAATAAATTATTTATTATATTATTTCTAATTTAGGATAAATTTTTTAAATACTATAATTAATTCATTTGTATCAAATTGTCCCCCTAAAATAAAATCCACCTCAATATTTTAAAATATTATATCATAATCAAATGTGGGATGTTCTTTGTCATTACTTCATGTTGTTGCAATGTTTCCTCATTTGGCGTAAGACATTTTCAATGTACCATTACTTATCAACAGGACTAGTTTCTCTACAATTTATCTCTATTGATAAGAATATTTATTGTAACATCATAATAAGATACATTAGGGTCCAAAAATATTTCATTATTTGTTAATATGTGTATGGGTCCTCTATGTAATTCCTAAAAATTGAAATATGTAACACATTAAACACTTTAGATAGACTTATAGAATTTTAAATGGTATAAAATAACATGAATTCATTAAAAATTCTCAAAATTCTCAATATAAATTGGATATATAATTCCATCCATAAAAAACTTTATACCTCAATTAAATCAAGATACCATTTAAAAATGATTTCCCAGATGAAATTCTAATATTCTCACTAATTAACCTAAAATATAATTTTCCTTAGTTGAGATATATTAATATTTTTTTGGAAGAGTACTCACATTCAATTTTTATACTCATTGAAATTATGGCCTATAATTTTCCACTATCAAAATTCTCCACAAAAATAAGTAGTATTAATTAAATTGTATTATAATTCATTATACAGTTCCATTTTAATGATAAATAAAAAAATTACATTATGAAAATTCAATAATAGATAGATATTTAATAAAATTATTCTAATGTAAATTGATAACAACATTATAATATATTCTATTGTTTTAATTGTACTTCCTAACAATCCATTACTTTTAGGATGATAAGTGGTGCCTAAATTAATCTTTTAGTCCGGGGACTTCTAAATACTATTTTCAAATCTTGATGTAAAAAATGGTTCATGATGAAATATGATTGATTGAGGTAATCCATTACATATTCAATAATAGTTAATATATATTAATCAAATGAATTTAAGGGTTTGATACACCAATACAAAAAAATAAGTATTCATGGTAATGAAATCCACAACAACCCATATAGTATTAATATTCATAGGAGTAATAGGTAGTCATCTGAAAATTTCTATTTAATTTTCATCCAAATTCCACATTTTTAAATAGATATATTTCTAGAGAATATTTTCATTCTATCACTCAACCTTCACTTATTGAATAAGCATGTTTCTTGAGAAATATTTTGCAATATACAACTCCATATTACCCCACAATAAATGATCACATTAATCACAATAAATAAAATTTCTATAAGGATTTATAGTATAATCTTTTGGTATTCGTTTACTAAATATCACTTCATCCCATGTCTCAAATAAAAACATAGTATCAAAAAAAATTAAATATACTAACATCATAAATGATTTTTATTAATTTCCCATCATTAAAAACATTAATTTTCTTTTAAGTACTCATATCATCAATATAGGACAATGTTTCTTTTCTATTAATGATAGTTTGGATGTCATTCTAAAAATATGTGATGTTTCACATTCCCATATAATAATCATATCCACAATTACAAAATAAATAAATGTAATGTCCTTTTATAAGCACATCATGGTTATAACTCCCAAAAAAATCTTACTCAATATAGTGGACACCTTTTTTATTATAGTGGTACAATATTGATAAATCATCGTCAATTAGTTGTTCTTGGCATATCATTTGTTTCTTTTTACCTATTTCTATATGAATATATTTTCCAAAATCTCATGATATAAATATTTCCAAAATATATGACTATATTTGATGTGCCTCAATATCATTATATAAAATAATAGCGAAACTATAATTTGATTATAGGATAGATAATTTCGTTCATCAAGATTTAACAACCATATTTTATATCTAAATAATATCATTATTTATAACAATACATATTTGTCTTTTATTTTTATAAATCAAGATAAAAAAATACATCCCTTCCTGATAGTCATGTCAATTTTGATTCATTTGAACATTTATCCTCGAACTCTAATAAAGAAAAACATTTCTTTAACACTATAAACTTATACACTATTTCATCATGGGTATCTCATTATCCAACTGATGTTTTTTGAATAAATTACATATAGTAACCTATTATTCCAAATAAAATATTGGTCTCTCTTATATACATCAAAATCATATATTATTCAACAAAATTTTCACTGAATTATGGAATCATATAGTTTCATTCTAGTCAATATGGACAATAAAATAGAATTATTTGACACAGAATTCCGAATTTCAAAATTTCTCATTTAACGCCTTTCCACGATGAATCAAGAGATTAATTAAAAAAGTATTATTATTCTATTAATATATTTTATAGTATATCAATATATATTTAATAACATTATTAATGAAATTATAAGATAATCATTGAATAATTAATTCACCGTTTCCATAAACATAGATGGTGAATTAGTAATTTTATATGGCATTTCTATAAATATGAAATGTATATACAACAAATGAAATATAATTTTTAGTGTATCATTCATCATAAATAATTAGTGATAATAATAAAAATGAATATACATATTTAGTTAAAATTTTGATATTGGACTGTAATATGCTTTTTTATGATAACAAATACTATTGTATTAAATTATTAATATCATTAATGGGAATGATGACTTATCTCCAGAATAAATTGATCAATGTGACAAAGCTCTTAAAATAAATTTAAGAAATTATAATATTCAATAAAATATTTTTTGAGTTCTAAACGGTGTTAGTGTGAGATATCGAGGCCTTCATGGGCTTGGTTAAATCTGGATACAAATATTAAATATAATATATTAATCCCAAACTGTTTATTGAAATTTATTTTGCAACACCAAAATGATGTCTTATATTGAAGATATGAGACCACCAATTTGTCAGGTATGTGGTTTTTAAACAAGGTGGTGTATAACTTTTTTAAGCCTCAGATGATTGGATATCTTATTAATGAAAATAACCATTTTAAAATATAAATAATTTTTCTATCCATTTTTTAATATTAAATAATTAAATTCTCTCAAATGGTTCTCTGTATGGTAAATCCAAGGCCAATATTTAGATTAGAATAAGGTTTTTACCCTATATAATGTATAAATTTTATGCCCCACAAACGTTTGATGTTATATAATTTTAAAATTAAATAACTAATTTTAAAATATCTAATTTTTTTAATTTATTCGTTTTAATATTCATTTTCTCCTTAAATTCACACCTTAACTAAATTTTTTGTCTTTTAAATTTGAACCCATCAAATGAAAGTGTTTCTAAATGATTAAAATTTTGAAATGCCTTAAATTGGAATATTAAGTATCTCTATAGGGATTCATTTGATTATTAACAGATTACAATCAAGATTTAATTATTTTGATAAAAACGAAATTAAATTAATGGGTCTATAAATATTGTGGAATTATTCAATATAGTAATCAGTCCAATGAATAATGATAATGATCTCCTGTTAACAGTTAACCATTTATTGATGGATTCAGTAGATCTGCGCGATCCCAATGGTCTCTTCATCCTTGCACATCACCCCCCATTATAGGTTTTTTATTCTTCTTATTTTTATATATTATTTTAATTTTTATTTTATATGAGTTATATATATATATAAAGGTCCTTTAATAATAGAAAAAATATAATACTAATAATAATATAGAATTTCCCAAATGATAAATTTTTTTATAATTATTAAATGATATATATATATATATGTACATAGACATAGATATATTGATAATCACATTAAAGAAAATTTTATTTAAAATAACATTATCAATGTATAATTGAAATGATAATTGTAAATATATATTTGAAAATAATTACATCAAATTATGTGAAGTTAATTGAAAAAACGAGAATTTGTATAGAGTTATTATTATAATAAAAATACCTATTTAAAAAAATAAATTATTATAATGAAATAATATAAAATTATATTTAGATAATTTAGAAACTATTATTTGAAGATATTAATAGTATCGAATTAATTATCATGAATAATTAAATACAAAAATTAACAAAAATTATTAATGGATAATTAAAAGGTAATTATCAAGTGGAATAAATTATTTAAATTATCAGGGGATAATTATATTTTTTTTTCAAAGTATAATTTTCACAGTTATCAAATGATAATATCATAGAATTATAAATGATAATCCCCATAGATTATCTAATGAAAATTTGAAATAATATTATCAAATATTGTTTATGGGATTATCACATATAATTTTTTTAAATATATAGATTGAAAATTATATTTAAGAGATAATATATTACAGTATATAATATTATAAAATATAAATTAGAAATTATATATCATTAAGAATGTGTCATCACATGTGATATTGTAATCCACCTAACCACTTTGGTCGATTCCATTATGAAATCTTGTTTAGGAGGTGCTCTAGGAGGACAAGGTGACTTATTCCCATCACATTGGCAAATTTTCTGTTCTATGAATAGTGTTTCTAGTTATGTAAATAGTTTAATTAGTGAGCCATCAATTGGTGATTCATCTGTTTGTGAGTCGTCTATATGTGAGTTATCTATTATAAAGTCATCCTTCAGGGATTCATCTGTTGGTGGGTCATTTATTGGTGAGTCATATGTAATCGAGTCATCTGTTAGTGAGTCATTTGTCATTGACTCTTCTATTGGAAACTCATCTGTCTATGAGTTATCTCACTTTGATTAATTTATCAGTGAGTCATATATTGGAAAGTCATTTGTCAGTGATTCATATGTCTTTGAGTCATCCTTCGGTGATCCATATGTTAGTGAGTCATCTGTCGATGATTTATCTATCAGGTAGTCACCTATCAGTTAGTCATCTGTCTGTAAGTCATCATTCAGTGAGTCATGTGTCATTGGCTAATCTATCAGTGATCTATATGTTAGCGAGTCATATTTTTTTGATTCATCTATCGGTGACCCAGATTTTATTGACTTATAAGTCGATCACTCATCTGTGAGTGAGTCCTGTTGGGGAGTCACCTCTCAGTGAGACATCTAGAGGTGCGTTTTTGGTGAGAATCTATCATTGAGTCATTTATTTTAGTCACATTGGTGACTTGAATCCATGAGACAGATGTGAACAATTCTAATGATGAAATATATGTGAACAGTGCCATCATTTGGACAGATGTGAACCGTGTTTCTAATTTCCTATAATTTCACCAATTTGATGTTTTATTTGACATCAAACACATTCAAATACTGGTTTTAAATGATTTATGGCCAATGTTAATCCCACAACAAATATCGTAATTTTACTGATGGTCCCGGTTCCTTTACTCAGTGAAACCAGGTAGCCTTGAAAAGTTCCTCCTTTAATATGAAATATATCCTGTATCTAAATTGCTCTCTATTTAGTTCATCAAAAGTGTGAGATATCTTCTTCCCTTGTTCTTCCATCATATTTTTTCTGAGTGTGAGGCATCTTGAAACATTTTCCAAAGGTGTTATTTGAATTTTATATCCTTGGATTGTTTCCCCTTGGAGATTTTCTAGCTGGATGTGCACCCCTATCTTGGATCAACTATGAAGAGTTGATTCGTCTTCGATATAAGGTATATTTTACCACAATCTTCTTTGATGCGTTATTTGTTTTCCTCCCATTTCACATTTCCATGTTATATAATGTTATCTCCATGTTTATAATGGATATTTATCGGTCGTTCTTTCCATCATTGGTGTCACATCGTCCTCGTGTGGATGCAGCCGTTGTGGGAGAGATGATCGTGTTTGATGTGTTGAAAAATTCTCATTCAAAGATATTTGGAAACCATTTGAGGTAGGCTTTCCATGTAGTTTTTTATTTTATTTACATTTATTTTTATTGTAATCTTGATTTATCTACTATATCACAATTAAATTAACATAATAATTATTTGAATCAACTTAGTGAATTGGTATTTTTGCACATCGATATTATTGCCTCTTGATATTCAAGATAGTGTTATATTAATTCCTTTCTTGTTTATCTAGTTTTTCTAGATGGAAATTAAAATATATCATAAATCCATGATTAATATTCAATTAATTTTTCAATGTTAAATAGGTTTTTTTAATAAATCTCATTGTTTTTTTGTTATTTGATGATAATAAAATGGTTGTAGTTACATATGTCTTAATGATTCAGTTAATATTATACATAATAATGTAACATTTGTGTAATAATGATTGTTATTAGATGGATATTGGTTACCCTATTTCTTGTAAATTACAACAGTCTTAGGCTTTAGATAAGTGAGCGCTTATTTCCTATGAAGGTTGAATGACTTGTTTTGGACCAGGAGCTTAGTTTCTATGTTTGATTCCTACATCTTGTTTTTTTGTGTGATATAAGGATGGATGATCCTATATATATATATATAAATGTGTGTGTGTGTGTGTGGTGTAAGGGGGGACTTGTTGTTATTGTGTATGAAATTGACTACTAGAGTTATGTGGTGCATCAGTTTATGCTTGTTGGTGTCGAGGAAGATAATAGGGTTGATGGAACAGATTGATGTTGGGCTTACACATTGATATGAAAGTGGTTGGTGTTGAATATGAAGTTTGTTAATACAGTTTAATTTCCTAAGTACTTGAGGAATACGGTCTTACTTACCATCCTTCTAAACTAGGTGAATATTCATGTGATATTCCATGTTCATTCAGTTTTTATCTTCTCAGGGATGGATGAGTCAATGTTCCTGATATAGTTGGGAAAGACTCGATCGGTAGTTCACCCAATCACAATGTTGAGACCCTTGTTTTTGGTAGCATAAAATGATTTAATTTATTAACTTTAAATATATAAATTGATAATGTTTTTAAATAAATAAATAAATTATTTTATCCCATTTTATTGGAGGTTTTTATGATGTAATTCTATTGTTATATTTCTGATTTGCAGTTAAATCAATTTGGTTGTGCTTTATTGGAATGGAACATTTTGTGAATCTAGTGAAATGTAATGTGGAAATTATAATGGTTAATTATTTTTTAAATAATTAATTAACAAGGTGTGAAACTAATTAACATGACTTGATTATTTAATATGTCTCTCTAAATGGATGTGTTCTTATAGGATATGTAGTCTTAATAGTACTAGCTAGGAGTGCAAGAGGTGATATTAGTTGTTGTTTCTAAGAATATAATTTTACAATATTATG
Organism: Viscum album; assembly: GCA_963277665.1. NCBI lineage: Eukaryota > Viridiplantae > Streptophyta > Magnoliopsida > Santalales > Viscaceae > Viscum > Viscum album. Next base: position 1,346,044,258 of record OY728153.1, on the reverse strand, counting down.
TATGTGAGATATATTATATCATGAAAATTTGTGTTTCTATACGCTACTCCACCATGTTGGTTATGGATATTAACACCATTGGGATTCTAACCCCGAGGGTGTTTTCCCCAACATCCCGATGAGAGAATGGATAGATTACTATCCCATTTTGAAATATTATCTTCCCTTGGGTTTAATTTTTGATGGTACAAATCATGGTTAGTTTTCCTAATAAATTCTTGTATATGGATGTAATGACATTTGGATATTTCAAGCACATATTTTTTGAATATAGTTTTCTATTAACTACTATAGGTTTAACATGTATATGCAATTATGGCTTGAGGATACATACTCGGTGAATGGGCAGTAATGGATTGAGATATAATACCTGATGTATGATATATTCTACGTGAGTTGTTGTGGACCCCAAAAACTAATTGGTTACTTCTACTTTTGTGGATGTTATTTTTCTTCTCCCAAGTGTCTAAAGGCATGAAATTGTTTTGCAGAAGGTGCATTTTGTTGTGCATTCAGCAGGTGTCTTCATGCTAGCCTTTTTATAGAGAGGTGCTTTGTATGGGAAATGACGGTGTAAAGTGACACACTGGTAGGGAAATGGAAGTTGGGTACCCATGATATTATTTATTATATTATATACTTGTGTATGCTATAATTAGTTAGAGTAGCAATAGTGAGGATGGAACATTGTATACATTTTTAGGTGGGGATTTAGTTTCACCTATTATCTATTGTGCATTAGCATGCTTTCACTACATTTTAACGAATGGATGTGAGGAGGATCCTATTGAGTATATTGTTATACTAACCCTACATTATAATTTTTTTCCCTTGTTATTTGGAGAAGGATGGAGATCAGGATGCTTAATATTAGCTTAGGGATTACCAGAGTTGTTTGGGATTCGTGGTCACTACCTCTTTACAATATTTTGGTACTTTTAGTTTTCACATTTATTTTTAGTAGTTTCTACATGTAATTACATATGTGTACTTGGGATTTAGTTTCTATTTTAGTCTGAGAAAGAGTTTGTTGGTGTCTATGATTTCTCTCTATTCTGCATGTTTTCTCGTAGAGGTTGATGCTTCCTATATATGTATTTCATATACCATAAATTATATTTGTCAACCCAGGGCCTCCATAAGGTCGGATTCAAGGGTTTTTATCACTCTTCTCACATTTTTTCCCCGTAGGGGTACACATTTTGTGGAGGGGTTATGACCGAGTGACATTAGAGGTCTGGTTAGAGGGATATGATAGAGTTTATAGTTTGGCATAGGTGGGGTTTCATGGATTGGAAGATAAATAGTGTAAGCTATTTTATCAAGAGTTATAAACACTGCAGAATTTATGAGACACAAGTATATATATCCCTACATTATATGATTCACACTACAATAAATTTTCACTGACTACTAAATGAATTGATGATGGTTTCAAGGTAGTGACCTAGGAAAGATCACACATCATTCCTCTTTACACAAGTGATTGATTGGGTAGACCAAAGGATAGGTTAACCTAAAATGAATAAATGAAATCAATTAATAGATGTTAAACTTTTTCATATTATATGTTTACAAGCTATGCATATTTTTTCTTTTTTAGGTATGGTTCCATATCGTCATACTTATCAGGTTTTCACAGAATATGTTAAGGAGGTTGCACCCGCAGATCGCCCAAATGCAGAGGATGATAGAGTTGAAAATTATAGAAGGACACTATAAGAGATTCAATGCTATACTCTATAGAAGTATGAGGGATATATTTCTGATACAGTCATGGAATACTGGTGGAGGAGGTTGAGATAACTTCCATATTGATATATGCATAAAAAGAGCACCATGAGTCATTTGATGTGACGATGATACATTATGATATTAATTAGTGTCAGTTATTATTCCTCAGGGACCGTGAGGAGATGATAGTATCATTAGAGGAGTTCTGAGACCAATTCTGATTTGATTTTCTTTCTTCAACCTAAAAGGATTTCAGTTTCTATGAGGTTTTTACTCTTTGACAGTGGAGCTCAAGTGTGAAAGAGTATGTTATTCATTTTTATAATCTGACTATAGTATACTTCAAACCTATTTCTATATGAGGATTCTTTGGCATGGTATATCTATGAGGATCTACATTAAGATATCCAGTGCCATGTCATCCCATTTAGGCTGAAGACATATCTTGAGGTGCTGGAGTGGGTAGCATTCATCGAGAGGATGTTATTAAAAACTAGATCATCATTGGGGGAGTCATCATGATTCTTCATGAAATAGAGATGTGGTTCGAGGATACTGGTTTCTCAGGGAAAAAGATTATCCATTTTGTTGTGGGTAGGTCTGAGCCCACAGTATGTCGTTTCTATAGAGGAAGAGTACCTCAAATCTATGCCAAGGGATCCGGTGATTGTTTTTCTTGAATAGGGAAAGATCATTATCCATGTGAGTCAAAACTATTCTAAGAAGTCAATATGAATCAGGTGTTCAGTTCAAATTCCTCCATTGAGACTGTTCCATCTTATGTATCTACAGTAGATTGCACCAGTTTTGGATTAGCAGAAATAAGATGTGGTAGATAGAGAACAACACTGAAAATCTGACATTCCTTAGAGAGCTGAGCATAGCTATGGTTATGGTCATCATCATGGTCTGAGAGGTTGTCGATCAAGTTTTGGTCAACTTCAAGCTTTAGTGTTTCCGACATGAGGTGAGCCAACCTTTATTTGAGGTACCCTTTTCCTATTTTATATATAGATGTATTCCTTGTTTGATTCACGAGAAACACACTCCTTCATATCGCCTACCCTTATTCACAAATTTAGACATTATGTAGAGTGAATTATAGTTCCCATGGAATATATATGAAAGGTGGAGTTCAAGATGACTTTTATGATGTCTTTCGAGTCCATGAGATAATGTTTGGGAAGAACCTCTCTTAGATAGATTATCTTTTTATATGAATACCACCATATGATTTCAACCATGGTATGAATTGATATTATTTTTTGGAGGCTATCATTTATTTATTCAAGTGATAGGTGGTATTCTTCGATTCATTTGGAGGTCCATCAATGTTTTTTGATGAGAGAGACTATATGATGGGTCATTGGTGTCTTCATTCCTTGTCATCCTTGGTGGTTGAGTTGATGTTGATCTCATCAGAGGATCTGCTATGGGAATTTCCTAGGGTCATGTAAGAGTACATAGATATCAGTATAGAAGAGGTTTTAGTGTTACCCCCTTGACGGGATATCAAGTTAAAGATTGAGATAATCCCAAGTGTGTCTTATATCTCGATGTCTCCATATAGGATATCAATTTATATGTTCTGAGTTGTGTTTTATATTTCTTCATGTTCAATTGTAGTGATTTTTTGTTGGCTCGGGCATGTAACAGTGGGGAGTGTCAGTTTTTTAATGAAGAATGAAAATGGAAGTGTGTGTTTGTGTGTTGACTCTCATTGCATGAACAACGTGATAGTGACAAAGAGTTTTCCTCTTCTGTGGATTGTTGAATTATTAGATCAACTGAAGGGTGAATGTTTGTTTTCTAAGATCAATTTGATGTTAGGATATAAACATATGTGTTTAATGGATGATGATAATCTGAATAATTTTTTTCATTTTCATCATGGGAGTTATGAGTTCATTGTGATACCATTTTGTGTGACGAATCCTCTAACAGTGTCAAAGGGGTTGATGAACGTTGTGTTCCATGAGTTCCTTGATAAATTTTGGTTGGACATAATTGATGATATACTTATTTAATACTTGGACGAGGAGGAGCATATAGAGCATATGAAAGCCGTTTGGGGAGTCCCTCGAGAAATACTATTTGGATAGTTGTTGAATTATGAGTTTTGGGCCCAAGAAGTCAATTTCATGGGGCATATTATGTACTAGTAGGGAGTAGCTATGGACCAAGAAAATAAATAAGTAGATGTGTCTTTAGTAACCCCTAATACTTTGTAAGAGTTGTGATATATCCTTGTAAATGAATGTTAGTACATGAGGATCACTGTTGATTTCTCTCGGGTTGTGAATCCTCTGAAAAAATTGACCAGAAAGGAGAAGGCATTCATATGGACTGATCAGTGTTAGACATATTTTGCGTATCTAATGGGGATATTGGTCAGGGTTTCAGTTCATTGTCTTATAGTAGAAGGAGTTATGTTTTTGGTTTTCTATTATGCTTCATGTATGATTCTAGGATTTGTTTTGATGATCTATTGGTTGATTATTTCATATGGGTCCTAGCACTTACATCCCCTTTAACCTGACTATGCCACCCATGATCTGGAGTGGGTGGTAGTGGTGTTTTCCCTGAAATTTTAGAGGCATTACTTCATTGGAAATCATTTCATTATCTTCACTGATCATAAGATCTTGAGGTACATTATCTCTTGATGCATCATGAATATGCGACATTGTTAGTGGATGGAGTGATTACAAGATTACAAAATTTAAATCAAGTATACACACAGTAAGGGGAATGTTTTAGTTGATGCACTAAGAAGGAAATCGCATAGGGATGACATGTATGAATCATGTGATTCATGATGAGTAATCAGTGATTTTTTTAGTAATAAATATCATTATGGGTGAAGTTGGGGAATATGTTTTCTTTATCATATTATCGTAAATTCATTCTGGTGCAGAAGGAGGTGGAATACCAGTTAGGTGATCTTGAAGTGGAGGTTTGGAAAGACCGAGTTGTTAGTGGTGAGGTCCCTTGTGGCTAGTTTAAGGATGATCAGCACTAGGTTTTTTTATAGAGAAGGATTTTGGTTACTTTATAAATATATGAGAAGCTTCTTAGAGAGTTACATAGTTCTCCCTTAATGTTACATCCTAGAATGAAAAAAATGTACCTAGATTTGAGGAGTCAGTTTTGGTGGAAAGGGTTGAAGCGTGTAGTTTATGAGTTTTTGTCTCAATGTTTGGTCTTCTAGAAGGTGAACGTCAACCACCATGTCCTAATTGTTTTAATCCTACAATCATATGTTCCTCAGTGTACATGGGATGACATCTCGAATGACTTTGTTATCAATTTACATCGAGAACAGGGAGTATTTGATGTTATATGTGTATTAGTGTATCGTTTGATGAAATGAACCCACATTAAAGTGATCAAGACGTCGATATCAGTGGAGTTTTTTTCAAGGTAGTATGGAGAGTAGTTATTTTGACTCCACATAGTCCCATGGAAAATCATTTTTGATTGAGAGCCTCATTTTACCTCTAGGATTTTGAGAGGCCCCCATCATGCTTTCAATTATCACCTATGATTATCAATACATTTCAGCCATAGATAGACTGAAGAGACCCAAGATTGGCATTCATGAATATTACATTACTTTTATGGAATAATTAATACATAGCAGAAACTCAAACCCAAGGAACATAATAGTTTAGTGTCTTTGGAAACATGGAACACAATCATCTAATCATGGTGAAAGATCTTCAACATCTCCCATAAATATATTTCCCTTTTTTTTCTTACCTAAAACCTTTCCATATATCCTAGGGAAATGAAAACATAAAAAGGGTGAGCTCAAATACTCAGTATAGGTAAGCATGGTGAAAATAAAACAAACCATATACATTTGAACATAAAAACATGAACATAATGGTCAAACATCGAAAATCTTGAGTTGTGAAATAAATCATGGTTGTATTTAAGGCACAGATCATAATGAAAAATTAATCCTGAAAAAATATCATGGGAATAAAACATGATATTTAGGAAAATTGTTAATAACATGTTATGATTTCCATAGTAGAAAAGGTATTATTGTCAAGACCATCATAGTGGAAAAAGTTCATTACTGAACCGGGATTACATGCCATTCTAGCCATGTATTACTGAAATGGATTCTATTTCCATTCTAGACAAGTCTATCTCATGTGATTAAAATATTTACCCAATGCATTTGATGGAGATATAGGTCTTACCCATCTCATAATGAAATCAATCTTTTGTGTGCCACAAAATAAACATAAATCATTCATCATAAGCCAATGAATAAAATGGGTTTCATAAACATCATCTGATCATAAAATTATCTATATTGAATAAATGTATATAACATAATCATAAGAAAAATTAAATTATGTAAATAATAGTGAAATTATAATTGAAACATAAACATATTAAATAATGTCATCTTATATGGAAAATAGTTTTGATAATCCACTTGGAATGAATTCATGAAGAAAATATACTTTCTTCTCCAAATAATTTACTTTTCATAAAATGACATGCAATTTAAAAGAATATAAATTTTCTGAAAATAATCAGGAAATATTTTAGAGTATGATTTATGTAAATAAGGCATTAAGAAATCGTAATAATCCATTTACGGCGTATAAGGTAAAAAAACATTCTCCTTGTACTTTTGTTAGAAATGTCAAAAAGTTCCTCGTATGGTAAACAAAAGAAAGATTTCTTCCATTCATCATAGTAAAATTAAAAAATGATAAAATTAATTTAAAAATAAATGGAAGAATATTAAACATTTTATGAAAGAATTTTTTTTGAAAACATGGACATTGATGTTAAATATAACACCAGTAAATACTCACGTATAAATAATCGTGGATAAAAATGAGATTGCACAATTATCCATTACCTTAGGTCCAATTTAATCCGTTCATGTATAAACCTCATGTATAGTGGGCTTCAAATTATTATTAACTTGTAACCGAACCATAATAATATTTATGATATCATATATGATTCACTTATTACTTTATATTACGTGTTATTTTGTCAATTCCATGTTATGGGTAAAATAGTTTCATTTATAGTACATGTTTGGACTTGTAGTTCTTGATATTATTACATATATCCTGATTTACATAATTACAGAATGTAAAATATTATTTATATATAATATATATTCATCATATAAATATATATGATAGATTGATAAATGGAATGAAATACACCGTTCAGGGAGACGGTAAGCCGTACGTACGCATGAACGTTATTTTCATTTCCTTATTGAATTGAATGGAATTAAGTAAATAGAACATATATGTACATAAATAAAGTATCATTATTATGTCATATCGTTTATGATTATTTATTATATATACTTTATAATCATTCTGGAATGGTTAACATGGATAATGAATCTCATCGGGTCGTTGAGACGGTAATCCGTATGTACACACGAGCGATGATATAGTTCCCATAATTATTGAATGGAGTTGGAGTGGATGATATAATATCTCCCAATTAATATCATGTTATAATAATTATATATAGTTAATATTTCCACCATTTTACCTATCCATGTAATGTGGTGTTGGAAAAACAGATTACACCACGGCGTGGAGACGGTAAGTTGTACGTGCGCACGCACAATGATTTCATTTTCCGTAGGATGGATAGAAGGTCAAATAGGATTGTTTCTTATTTAAAATAACATATAAGTATATGACTGATACTTATGATATTACATTATAATGAAAAAATAATGTAGGGTAAGTAGAATAAGAAATGATTTTGAAAGAATCGGTAAAGGATATTTCCTTTTCTTCGACGAGCCTCTTCTAAAACTACTCTTAGGGAACTAAAGTTGGTTTTTGAAGAAGACCAGGACCTATAGTAGGTTTCTAGGAAAGTTTATAAGAAAAATGGATAGGTTTTGGATGATATTGAAGGCTCCAAAATGTTGTGAAGAGGAGAGGGAGGAGGTGCCCTTTCAGAAGGGAGGAGAGGGGCACCTTTGCAAGCCTAAAAAATATTAATTTATAATAAATTTAAACCCCACATAAAAACATCCAAAAATGACTCAATTTGAAGATGATATGAGATAGGTTTTTAATATCATCAACCAATAAAATTTAGAAATGTTTTATGTTTATTTTAAACCTTATTATTTTGATTTATCCTTATTTAATCTATTTAATTTTATTTGTGGTAATAATATTCTAAATTTTAAATTATTATAAATACATACTTATATATTGTCAATTTCCTATAATTGGATACTTTATAACCATGTCAACCTTATAATTTTCAATTTTTAATTTTTAAATATTTTTGTTTTTTTTAAATAATTTATTAATATGTCATTTTTATAAAATTCCAATAGAGTAAACTTTTCCAGTACTCATTTATTTGAATAATATACACACAAAGAATATATTCAAACCAAAATATTTAATAGGTTCCTAAGATGTAATATTCCTCTAGAAAATTCGTTGAGCATGTTAATTTGTTCATATAATAATTAATCTAATATTTTTAAAACCATTTATTGGATATTTCTTTTAATAAAATAATTACTACAACATTTTGATATATTTATTTTATATACATATTGTTTGCATAAAAATTAAAATTCAAATACTATGATGAATATAAATCTAATTGCTTTCATATTTATAGTTTTAGTTTAATTATTCTACTAAAACACCCTAGTTTTAAAATGTTATGTTTATTAAATTATGAAGGTGACAACTTCAACATCATTTAACATAAAAATATATCAGTGATATAATCACATTTAAAAGGATCCAAATGGTCAAAAATTCGTCATTTGGATGTTTATGGTTTATGTGTACACTACCAATAAGTTTTTGTCAGGTTTTGGGGCCTTTAATGGTTATTATTACTTTAATAAAAACTATATTATTGATTTTTCACCAAATAAATAATTTATGCATCATTAATGTATAAGCTATTAATGTAATTATATATTTGTTAAAATTGAAAAATAAATTTACATGATAAAGAAAAACATTTTATATTTCAAATCAGAATTTATAACCAAATTTATATTCTTAATAACCTTATATTAAATATAATTTCATTATTAAAGATTGAGTGAGAAATATTTCACTTTCATTTAAATAAAATAAATTAAATGTCTTAATAACATAAAAGTGGGTTATAATAGATACAATTTCTCCCCATGTATATTTTAGGATGAAATATAATCATCCATTTTTATTAAGACAACTGTTATAGTAAATTTATTTTATTATTTTTACCCTTAATTACCTAATTTAGCTTAAAATGTGGTAAATTAAATTTTTCGTAGTTACTAATCATAATGCCCAAAAATAAAAAGTATATGATTAATATATATTGAACCTAATGATTCCAAATATGTATTACATTTATTAGAATTAAAAACAAATAAGTTTTAGTATTTATTATAATATTAATCTCTTTGTCGAAAAAAACGGATTTTTGCTTAAAACATTGAAAAAGATTGAATTGATTTATCTATGGTTTCAATGTAAAATTAATGCTAATAACATTCATTAAATTAAATGGTAATAATATATTCTATTTATAACTTAAAATAATTTACTATTATAATTTAACCATATAAATTATCTCGATGAAAAATGTTGTTTTTACATAAAATTTAGCATGTTTTTACTATTCATCAAAATAAGAATGTTGTTAGAAAAATATCAAAAATTTATCCAATGTCAATTTTTATATCATGATTCAAAATATGAAGTTTATTTTATAAAATTTAAATTATAATCTTGTCAAAAATTATATTTAAAATGGGTGCGCCATCAAAAGGCGGAAAAACTGCATTATTTAATAAATACTTCTTTTATCTGAAAAATTTATTTAGTTCTCATACGTCATTTTAGAAAATGTGTAATTTGAAGTGTAATGTTATAAAATTTAAAATTTGGTTAATAATATTAATAACTGCTAGTTCATAATAATATTAAAACAATATATCGTTGTTTAGTGAAGCTTGGTATTCCGTACGGCACACGCTATTGAGGAAGGTCACTCTTGCGTGCAACACCATCCAAGTCAGGGTTGCGTGTAGTGAAAGATTCAAGAGGTGTTCGATATAACATAATCAACATATAGTTCATTTATACATTGATCATAATATATACTTAATATTGTGTAAAATTAATTTTATTCAAAAGAACTTGATCTTGTGAGCAACACTAGCCAAGAATAGTGTTGTGTATACTACAAGAAAATACGTTGTTGCGTATAGCGCAAGATAATCTTTGTGAAGTGTACAACTAATAACATAAAATAAATTAATAATAATAAATCTCATAAAATCTCGGGGCGTTACATTCTACCCCCATTAAAATGAATTTTTTCATCAAAATTCATTAGGGTTATAAATGGTTTCTTACTTGAAAGATTCTTTCATTGAAACCCACATCATAAAAAGGAATACTAAAAATTAATTTTAATAACTAAATTATGAAATATAACAGTATCCCAAATTAACTCATCTATGGGGTTCCACACAGGATAACAGAGGTGAAAATATGGATATTGAAGATAAATATAACCATCAATTTCTGATGGATAGTTGTAGAGAACATGGCTATGAAAAGGCAAACAATAACCAGGACATAAATTTATGATGATCTAAGGTACCATCTGAATCATCGGATATGAGAGTACTAGGATAACATTTTTGGATTTCAAGATCATTTCCCCAACGTTGATGAATTTTTACATAAGGATAAATACATACTTGATTTCAGTGTAATGTCATCGTTGGTCATTCAATGAACAATTTTCACTTCTTCTCTAATTTAAATAAATGAAGTTGACTTTTTCATTCATGAAGTATTAGAAGATCGTGTGATAGAATGATATGTTATTCCATCAGTCTCAGACATAATGTTTTCAAAAGTTATTAAATATGCATAAGTCCATCTATAAGGTCTTATTAATCATATATGTTTCCAAATATGGACTTATACTTCATCTATCATAACAGTTTTAAATTAAACCTTGCTTATACTAACCAGGGACTTCCTATAGGCCAGTGGGAGGCGATAAAGGAATGTCACACTTCAGTTTTGGGTTCGATTCCCTCAACCCTATCAGACGCGACGTGTTGTCATCCGTCCTGCAGGTTGTCCTTTTTTTAAAACATAACCATTATAACATTCCAGAAATAATATCGAAAAATGACTCGAGTCTTAAAAAATACTATCTGATTTCCAACTTAATCCATTCTATTATTTATGTTTATCCAAAATACTTCTATACAATCTCATAGTATAAATTAAATGATTACTGTAAATGTCATCTAGAAAGCATGTGAATACCATCATTTATCCCCCATATATCACACAATATATCTTGTTGGTCACAATCCAAATAGTTGAATTCCTTAATTATGTATTCTATTGAAACATGAGTTACCATAGAACCTTTTTGAAAACATGAATTCTGTCAAAACATAACTATTTCCACATACCAAAATCCCAACATTTCTATATACTCCAACCATGATGTCACTTTGTCCTTATATTAGTCATGAGATCATTAATACTATCAAACATATTATTTTCTCCTTATCCATTCATTATGCGCATATCATATCCTTTCCAAAAATATTTCAGTCACTTTTCATGGTTACCGGTACCATATTCATATGGAAACCCACAATGGACCAATTCATAGATATTCAAATATGCCATAAAAGTACCTCAAAAACATTATTCTTGAATAACAATACATAAACACTTCAATCCGTCCACTTCAATGATTGTCATTAAATAAATCCTTCCTTGATTTAGAAGTAACCTCTTAGGTCATGGCATTGAGTTGGGTAATGCCCATGTTCTCCACAGATAAGACATTGAACTATATAATAGTTTGTCACTCTATGACACCTTCCCCTCACGGATAACATATTCCCCTCCATTTGATGTATTCATCAAGGTTCTTTATACCTTCTTTAGAAATGTCAATCTTCCTTTCTCTATGCTCCTCACCATGTGAATATGCATAAAATTTCATGTTCGACTTATTTTATGAATTAGGAATACCACTAAAGTTCACCCTGTTAATCATATATCACGACGACTGATTTGGAATAATCACAAAATCATTCTTTCTTGGCATTATGTAATTTCGTTGATCATAGTCACCAATTTTTCCATTGGATTCAATGTTGACCCAATTTCTTTTGGTTCCCTCTATTGACTAAAACAAAAAACCACGGTTTAAGAAATAGTAAAAATAACAGGGAACCACATAATCATAAAAAGTCTAAATTATCAGAGATTCTTTAATTCATGACATCGTAGGTTCACCCTATGTTATTCAAAATCATCAATTTAATTTTAGGACTGTAACCTATAGTTGTACTAAACTTTTGGACATCCCTAGACATAGCTTAAGAAATATCTCTAGGGATCTCACTAAAGTTTTCTCATCCTAGTTTCCAAAGGTTAACTAAGCCTTCACTCTGATACCAACTGTAGAGACCCAATCTTGATGTACATGTAGAATACATTACTTTTGAAAAATACTTAGTATATAAAAAAAACTATCACCCATGGACCATAATATTGTTGAGTCTTTGGAATCGAGGAACACAATCTTCTAATCACGGTGAAATATCTTCAACATCTCCCATAAAGATCTTTCCCTTTTCTTCTTATCTAAATCAATTATTTATATACTGGGGAAATGAAAACATAAAAAGGGTGACCAAAAACCCACTTTAAGGGTATGCATGGAGAAAACAAAATAAACCACATACATTTGAACTTAAAAACATGAACATAATGGTTAAACATAAAAAATATTAAGTTGTGAAATAAATCTCGGCAGTATTTAAGGAATATATCATAATGAAACATTATTCATGATTAAATATAATGGGAATAAAACATGAAATTTTGTAAAACCATTAATCACATTTTATGATTTCCATAGTAGCGAAGGAATTGTTTCCAAGACCATCATTGTGGGAAAAGTCCATTACTGAACTAGGTTTACTGGTCGTTCCATCCATATATTACTGAACTGGATTCAATTGTAATTCCATCCATGTCTATATCATGAGATATAAGTCATTACCCAATGAATTTGAGGGATATATAGGTCCCACCAATCTCATAATGAAATTATTCATTCGTGTGCCACAAAATAAACATAAATCATTCATCAAAAACATCATCCCATAATAACATAATCCATATAGAATAAATGGATATCATTTCATCATAATAAAAATGAAACAATTTAAATAATAGATTCATTATACTTGAAAGATAAACATATTAAATAATGTCATCTTAGATGAAATTTTTTTTTGATAAAACACTTGAAATGAATTATTGAAGAAAATATCCTTTCTTCTTCCAGGTATTTTTTTTCTCAAAATAACAAGCAATTTAAAAGAAAAGATTTTTTTTTGAAAATAATCCTGAAGTCATGTAGAGTATGATTTATGTAAATAATCCATTTAGTAATCGTAAAAATCCATTCACGCAGTATAAGTTAAAAAAACATTCTCTTTGTACTTTTTTCAGAAATGTCAAAAACTTCCTGGTATGGTAAAAAAAAGAATGATTCACTCTATTCATCATAGTAAAAGTTAAAAAAATTTGTAAAGATGACTTTAAAAAGACATGGAAGAATAGTAAACATTTTACAAATTTTTTTTAATCATGATGATTGATGATAAATATAACCTCAATAAACACTCACTTATATACAATCTCAGATAAAAATTAGATTGCAATATTATCCCTTACCTGAGGTCCAATTTCTTCCTTAATTGTTTGCAACTATTCTATAGTGGTTTTAAACAAATTATTAACTTGTAAAAGAACCATAATAATATTTATGGTATCATATATGATTCAATTATTACTTTATAATACTCTTTCTTTTGTCAAATCCATGTTTTGGGTAAAATCGTTTCATTTATCGTACGTGTTTGGACTTGTTGTTCTTGATATTATTACTTATATCATGATTTAACTAATTCCAAAATGTAAAATATTATTTATATATAATATATATCAGATTATAAATATATATGATAGATCGATAAATGCAATTAAATACACCGTTCATGGAGACGGTAGGCCGTACGTAAGCATGAATGTTGTTTTTGTTTCCGTATTGAATTGAATGGAATTAAGTACATGAAACATATATGTACATAAATAAAGTATCATTATTATGTCATGTATTTCCTTATTATTTATTATATATACTTTATAATCATTATTTAATGGTTAACATGGAGAATTAATCACATCGTGTCGTGGAGATGGTAATCTGTACGTACACACAAGCGATGATTTCATTCCCATAATTATTGAATGGAATATGATTGGATGATATAATATCTCAGAATTATTTTCATTTTATAATTATCATATATTGTTAATATTTCCACCATTTTACCCATTCATGAAAAATGGGTTTGGAATAACATATTACACCACGGCGTGGAGACGGAAAGCCGTACGTACGCACACGCAGTGATTTCATTTTCTGTAGTATGGAAAAAAGGTGAAATTGGGTTGTTTAATATTTATAATATCATATAATTATATGAGTGATACTAATGTTATTAAATTATAATGATACAAATAAATAAGAGGAAGTAGAAGAAGAAATGGATTTGGAAGAATCAGTAACGGATATTGCCTCTTCTTCGATGCACATCTTTTAAACCACCTCTTAGGGCTCTAAATATGGCCATTGAAGAATCACAGGACCTCAAGTAGGTTTCTAGGGAAGTGGAGAAGATATATTTACTGGTTTTGGTCGAGATTTAAGGATAAAAATGTTTTTAAGAGGAGAAGTAGAAGGTTCCCTTTTATAAGGGAGGAGAGGGGCACCTTTGGAAACCTAAAAATTATCAATTTATAATAAATTGAAACCCCAGTTAAAATCCACCAAAAATGACTCAATTAGAAGATTAGATGAGATAGTGTTTTAATCTCATCAACCAATAAAATTTAGACATGTTTTATGTTTATTTTAAACCTTATCATTTTGATTTATCCTTTTTAATCAATTTAATTTTATTTGTGGTAATAATATTCTAAATTTTAAATTGTTATAAATATATACTTCAATAATGTCTATTTATCATAATTGGATTCATTATAAAATTTTAAGCCATATAATATTCAATTTGTATCTTTTTAAATATTTTTGTGATATTTAATTAATTAAATAATATGTTATTTTTATAAAATACCAATAGTGTAAATTTTGACACTATTCATTTATTTGAATAAAATACACACAAAGAATATATTCGAACTAAAATATTTAATAGGTTCCTAACATGTCATATTCATATAGAAAATTCATGGAGAACATTAATTAGTTCATATAATATTTATTTTAATTTAATTAAAACCATTTATTTAATATTTCTCTTAATAAAATAATTACTAAAACATTTTATGTAAAATTATTTAATATACTTTTTTTTGCATAAAAAATAAAAATAAATAAAATGATGAATATAAATATAATAGATTTTATTATAAGACTTTTAGTTGATTTTATCTTAAAAAACACCCTACTTTTAAAATTTTATGTTTATTAAATTATGAATGTGACAAAATTGACATCATTAAAAATAAAATAATATAACAGCTATAATCACTTATATAAGGCTCCAAATGGTCCAAAATTCGACCACTGGATGGTTATGGTTTTAATGTACACTGTCAATATGTTTTGGTCAGGTTTTTTTTGGATTTTAATGGGTATTATTAGATTAATAAAAACTATATTATTGATTTTTCAATAAATAAATAATTTATGCATCATTAATGTATAAGCTATTACAGTAAATATATATTTTTTAAACTTAGAAATAAATTACTATGATATAGATAAAAAATTTATCATTGAAATGAGTATTTATAACTGAATTTATATTCTGTATAACCTTATATTAAGAATAATTTAATTATTAAAGTTTGACTAAGACATATTTCGCTTTCATTTAAATAAAATAAATTAAAGGTATTAATCACAAACAAGTAGGTTATAATAGATACCATTTCAACCCATGTATATTTGAGAAAAAAATATAATCATCCAATAATATTAAGACAAGTGTTAGGGTAATTTTATATTATTATTTGTATCCTCAATTACCTAATTTACCTTTAACTGTGGTAAATAAAATTTACTATAGTTAGTATTCATAATGCCCATGAGTAAAAAGTAACTTGTTAACATAATTTGGACCTACTTATTCCAAATATGGGATCCATTTTTCAAATACAAAACATAGAATATGCAGTTATTAATTTAATATTAATCTCATTGTCGAAAAAATGGATTTTTTGTTTAAAACATTGCAAAAGAATGAATTGATTTTACCTACGAATTCAATGTAAAATTAATGCTAATAACATAAATTATATTAAATGGTAAAAATATATTCTATTTACAGTATAAAACAATTTACTATTATAAATTACCCATATAAATTATCTAGATGAAAAATTTTGTTTTTAAGTAAAATTTAGCGTGTTTTTACTATTCATCAAAATAAGAATGTTGTCTGAAAAACATAAAAAATATATCCAATGTAAATTTTTATATCATGATTCAAAAGAAGAAGTTTATTTTGTAAAATTGAACATATAAACATGTAAAAAAATATATTTAAAATTGGTGTTCCATCAAAAGGAAACAAAATGCATTTTTCAAAAAATACTTCTTTAATCTGAAAAATTGATTTTGTTCTCATTACTCATTCTACAAAATTTTTAAGATTAATTATAATGTTGTAGAATTCAAAATGCGGTTAATAATATTCATAACAGCTATTTCATAATAATATTATAAAAATATATCGTTGTTTAGTGAAACTCGGTATTGCGTACAATACACGCTATTGAGGAAGGTCGCTCTTGCGTACAACACAATCCAAGTCAGTTTTGTGTGTAGTTCAAGATTCCTTTGGTGTGTCATATAACATAATCAGAATATAGTTTGTTTATACATTGATCAGAATCTATACTTGGTGTTGTCTAAAATGTATTTTATTCGAAATAACTTAATATTATATGAAACACTAGCCAAGAATAGTGTTTTGTATACTACAAGCAAATACATTGTTGCATAGAGTGAAAGATAATCTTGGATAAGTGTACAACAAAATACATCAAATAAATTAAAATTAATGTTTCTCATAAAATATCAGAGTGTTACACGTACTGTTAGATAGAGAAAACAATCCATAGTCTAGAGATCATGTTTCACTCTTATGTAATTGATATTTGAGGTTCATAGATGATCCACATGACCTTGGTAGAGTTCTATTAGAAAAACATATTTCACCCCCCCCCCATCAGAATTTGATGTTTGAATACTCTTATGTCTGAAAATCTTATTCTCCATAGTGCTGGACTGTGTCCGAAGTGTTAGAAATTGTTGGGATTGACCTGGTATAGAACAAGATAGAGAACATTTCTGTGATTTGTGAGAGAATGAAAGAAGTGGGAGATCATCTTAAATCCTATGCTAATCATAGGAGGATACCATTAGAGTTTTTCATTGAATATCACATGTTTTTCAATGTGAATCCCCATTGTGGGAAGCGATGGTTTGGTCATGGGAGTATGTTTTCCCCCAGTTTTTTAGCCTTTCAAGGTGTTCGATCACATTGGAGTCCTGGAGGATCGAGTATCACTTCTTCTATAGATGAGATGGATATGTGATGTTTTTAACCTATCACATTTAATTAATTATCTTCATGGTGATTCTCACATCATCGATTGGGGAAATATTAATGTTGAAGATGATGTGAGCTTCGAGGTGTGGCATGTAGAGATTTAGGACGATAATGAGATGGCATTGCATGGATGTGTTATCCCCTTATTTGTCTCTTGTGGCAGAAATATGCCATGGAGGAGAGTACATAGGAATGTGATTACAGATACATTCTTAGTATCCTAAGTTGTTTGATGTTTATATTTTTATTGTAACACTATTAGTCTAGTGGTTGTAAAAATTTTATTCATTGAGATGAATTTTTTTTTGTTTCATTTTGTGGATTTGTCTCATTATATTGGTATGTTCCCTGGGAGAATGTTTCAGATTTGGTTGTGGTTTTTATGGGGATTTATATTATTTCCTTGAGGAAGAAGTTGAGCTTCTGTGGTGGTGATAACATTGAGAGTTATCTCGTAGGGTGGTATTTAGGACCCATTTTATATTTCCGCTCATGGTTTGTTTTGGATTATAGAGGATGATAATGTTTTTATAGGTACCTTATATAATGGTACAAAACTCTACAATCAATTTCACTTCTAAAATATGGTGTTTAAGGTGTTCTATGAGGTCAAGGTGACTTATTCCAAATACATTTCCAAATTTCATGTTCTATGAATTGTGTCTACAAGTCCGTGATCAGTGCCATTAGTGAGTTATATGTCGGTGAGTCATCTATTAGTGAGTCATCCTTCAGTAATTCATATGTATATGATTCATCAATTGGCGAGTCATCTGTTGGTGAGTTATTAGTTTGTGATTCATATATGAGTGACTCATCTTTCAGTGAGTCATTTATCATTGAGTCATCTATCTGTGATTCATCTATCAATGTGTCATTGGTCGATGATTCATCTATTGATGAATCATCTATTGGTTACTCATCTGTCAGTGAGTCATCTATTATTGAGTCATTAGTTGAGAATTTATATGTTTCCGAGTCATCTGTTGGAATGTCATCTATCAGTGAGTAATCTATTAGTGAGTTTTCTACCAATGAGTCATATGTCAGAGAGTTGTTTCGGTGAGTCACATTGGTGAATCATATCAGTGAGACCGATGTGAACAGTTCCATCGATTATTCTTATTGTGAAAAGCTTCATCAATGAGAAAAATTGAGAATTGTGATTCCATCTTCCTATAGTTTCACTCATATGACATTTTCATTGACAAAAAACACAATAAAATAAATTTTTAATTGGATTTAAGTATGATTTAAGGCCCATAACTCATATCATAAATTTATTAAGGGTCTGGGTGCCTTTACTCGGTCTAAACGTGTAGTCTTCACCAAATCTTCCATTAATATGAAATCTAATCCATATCCTAACTGCAGCTCCATTATGATTTTCAAAATGGTGATATATCTTCCCCCCATGTTTTTCATTCACGGTTTTCCTTGGAGTGAGGCACTAAAAAACATTGTTCCCAAGGATTTATGTGATTGTTCTATCCTTCTATTTTCCCCCCTTGGAGCTTTACTAATAGCATGTGTAACCCCTGTCTAGGTACAACAAGGAGGAGTCAACCCATTATAGATGTAAAGTATAATCTACCACCATCTTATGGTTTCATTGAAATTTTCCTCCCATCTCACCTATCCATGTGATGAAATGTGATCTATATGTTGTTAATGTAAATTTCATGGTTGTTCATTAATGCAATGGTGTTGGAGCATTATTGGGAGGATGTAGACGTTGCAAGAGGGGTGATCATGATCGTTTTTTTGTCTCATTCTCATGAAAATAATGTAAAAAACCTTTCAAGGTAGGAGAATCATGGATTCCATATTTTATATATATATGCAGTTTTACAGTTATCAGGATTGAGCAACATGATCACAATGAAATTAACATAAAAAATATTTTAATTGGATTAATGAATTGTTATCAATTGCATAGCCATATTATTTCTTCTTGATTTTCTAGATAATGTGATATCTATTCCATTATTTTTTTTTCATTTCATTATTAGTTGAAATGGTAAAGAATTTAAATATAGTAATTGTAATAAATTAATTTCTCAATGAAAAAAATAAATTTTGCTATTGTAGTTATGCTTTGATGATGATGAAATGGTTTCAATTATGCATGTTTAAATGAATCGGATAATTCAATATGGAATAAAGAACCAGTTATGAGATAAAGATAGTTCATTTAAGGGTAATGACTTACCCTCTTTCATGTAAATGAAAAGTTCCTTATTCTATGTAGATGTATGTCCTCATTTTACGTTAATGCTAAATGACTCTCTTAGGGCCCAGAGTATAGTCTCCATGTTGTTTGTCTCCAGCAACTTATGTCTTATTTTGAGCATGGGATGTTTGGTCCTGGATGGATATTTTGGTATGTGGGGGAAGGAAGTCCCATGGAAGTGGTGGCACTAGTTGATGGCTAGAGTGGCGATATTTGTGGTCATATGCATGTTGGTGTCATGGAGGACAATGGGGGAGATTGAATGGGTTGAAACCGGGCATACCCGTTGATCTGATTGTTGTTGTGGTTGAATTTGACATTTTTGTCTAGTTTAAATCCCCACTACATGAGGAAGATGGTCTTTCTTAACCTCCTTTCTAAATAGGAAAATACACATGGGGCATTCCACAATATTTTTTTTTGATTAGCCTCTTGAGGATGGATGGGTATATGCTCCTACTATAGGTGGCAAAGACATGGTGGTTAGATCACATACTCACTATGTTGATCACCTTGTGTTTGGAAACCTATAACGATTTATTAGAATACATAGAAATAAAGAAAGTGATAATGTTGTTAAATAAATGAATAAATAAGGTTAACCAATTGGATAGGAGATTTTTGGTATGAAATGATGAGGCTATGATTTTAAAAAGTTGTGGACACAGTATGGTTATATTTGCAGGGCATCAGACATTATGTGGTTTAATGAAATGTAATGTGGAAATGATAAAAGATAATTAACTTTTTAATTAAATAATTAACATAATGTTAAAAATATTAAAAGTTACATGATTGTTTAATCAAACCCTTTAAATGGTTGTCTGCTTATCAGATATCTATTTATAACAGTGGAAACCTAGATTCCGAGAGACATTAGTTGCAGTTGTTTCTACGTATTGGTTTTTTACATAGTGTGATTATAAGATATATTATATCAAATAATATTTGGTTTCTATATGATACACAACCCTATCAACTAGGGTGATTGACACCCAAGGTATTCGGAGCCCGTAGGTGGTGGGTGTTTTCCATTGCATCCTAGTGTGAGGATGGATGGATGAGTACTCTATTTGCCCCAAATCACTTATCTTGGTAGTTACATGTGATGGGATGAAGAACAGTCAATTTTCCCCACATATGGGTATAGAGGGATGTAATGACATGTGGTTATTTCACAGACATATGTTCTGGATATGGATTTTTATATACTACTATAGGTGGAATATGTATAGCACGTGAAGGCTTGAGAATCCTTATGTGGTGTATGGCCTCTAATGTCTTCATCTCTAATAACCGATGTATGATACATGCTATGTAAGATGTGATGGCTCACAAAAACTACATTGTTACTTCTAGTAGTGTGGATGGTTTGGTTGTTTCCCAGGTGTCTACATTCAAGCCTTTATGTTGTGTGAATTTCATTTTGTGGTGCTTTACCTAGGTGTCTTCAGAATTTCCTTTTTACAGAGAGATGTATAGGAATTGAGACACTGGGGTAATGTAGAATACTAGTAGGGAATTGATAGTGTTGTAATCTTAATAATTTTTATTATATAATATAATCATATATACAATAGCTGTTTGGAGTATCAATAGTGAGGATGGTAACATAGTATACCAATTTAGATGAAGAGATAGATTCACTTGATGTAAATTATTCTTTAGCACGATTTCAATAATTTTGAATGAGAGGCTATAGAGAGGATCCTATTGAGTATACTATTATACTCATCCAATAATTTATAAATTTTTTTTAGTTCACGTAGAGTAGGTTAGATATTAGGAAGGTTACTAAAATCTCAGGGTTTATAGGAGTTTTTTAGTCTTCATGGTCACCTCTGTTTTACTATCATGAGGTATATGTAGTTTTCCCTTTCATGTGTATTTGTTTTTCAGGAAATTAAATATATGTAGATGAAATTTATTTAATAATGTAGTATGATCTAGAGTTGGTTGGTGTTTTTATTATCTCTCTATTCCTCATGCTTTATCTTAGAGTGTAATGCCTCTCATTTGTGTGTTTTCTATAACCTCAGAGCCTGTCCCCAAAAAAGGGAATACTGGAGGCAGGATGTGGGGACATTATCTCTCTGCTCAAATTTCCAACCCTTGAAGGGTACACATTGTGGGTAGGGGTCGTGAAAGATATTTTATATTTTTTAAAATAAAATAACATTTATTGTTTCTAGAAACCTTTGACGGACATTTAGAATTGATGTGTTGATGATTATGATAAAAAGTTCGTGAGGATTTATATTGAACCAAATATAGTGTTTTATCATTTCCAATGACATAAAAGACCTTTAGATAGCTAGTTCATTCTTTATTATCTAAATTTATTAACCTTGGATTTATTTATTTATTCTAACTGTTTATTTAAATTCAGTTTCTCAAACATTATTTCAATTTATTTGATAATGACCCAACTCTAGTGTATTGGGTGATTTTAAATTGTTTTTGAATAGAAATGGGGAAAACTCCCAAATTTCCATTAATTGGCGGGTGTTTATAGAAATTGTTTTATTTAAATTGTTAATTTTATATTATATATTTGATTGAAATAATTTCAATTTAGTTGTTGATTTTAAATGTGAAAATTAATTGTGAAATGATTGAATTAGTCTTGAATGGATTTCATACATGTTGTAATGGATTAAAAAATTTCGATAGAAACCCTATGGTTTTATAATATTAAAGAAGAATGATATTGATTAAAAAATGTTTTGGTTTTAAATTTAAAATTGTATTTTAAAATGGCGGAATGTGATTTAATTGTATTTTAATAAGTAATCGAATAAATTACCCATCATCGATTGTGAATGATAACATCAAATCCATAGTAAGATTGTGAGTTATTTGGAAACAATCAATGACTATAAAATAGATTAAAACATACATGTAGCAGGTCACATCCCATAATTGGTGGTGATGAGCCCTCTCTAAAAAAATTCCATAGGATGTATGATTACACATATTTCAATGATCACTTTGAGAGTGTAGAGTCCTATAGCCTGGAAAATTCATACTTATTCGGTAGATGACTATGTTTCTATATTTTATTATTTATGATAGAACTATATGACAATATCTATAAATAATTTTAAATTATATTTTTTGAATTTATATAAACCATTTTGTATACAACTTTTTATTTAAGTCACTTCTTTTGAAATATTACATCTCTTATAATGTAAAGCATGTGCTTATAGTATTCTTCAATCATTTAAATTGTATAAAATGATTTTTTAAAATATTATTTTAAATTCCAAACCTATTATAATTAAAATTGAATTCTTTTCCGAGTTAATTTATTATTGTCTTCTATTATAGAATCATTGATGGAATTCTACTGGGCTCCGGCTCAAACCATACTAATGTGTTTGCGTGTTTGTTGACTTTCTACTTCCATGTTCGAGCATGGGGAAATTCTCTCTTAGATGTGGATCCAGATATTTAACTGTGGACTTTGAGCATTTTGTCTTTAGGGACATTGGTTATTTTCATAGTTTTTGTACTTTGGTTGTAGTACATTAGACTTTTTTATACCATGTTGTATTCTTTTACATTACTCCCATTGGAGTGTCATTTGATATTCATGTTGTCTTCTTTTCATTATTTTAAAATTTTTAGTAGAAAATTAATTCGAACTCTCAGTTTGTATGATGCCAAGTGGTAGTCATTGACCCATGGGGATTAAGAATTCCATTTAGGATATATCAGGGTCGGCTCTATTATTGGGTTACCAGGGTACCCGTAGGAGTTCACAGAAAATGTTATCAAGGGTCTCAGTTGAGTTTATGAATTAATCCTAGTATGATTTTGTGAAATCATGTCGGGACAGAAGAGGTAGTTGTGATTGAGTACCCGGACATATCTCTTCACAATGTACCTTTAGTCACCATAGGAGGTTATGGAAATAATTCATGAGGATTAGTTCAATTGTTATCCCTATTATAATTTGTATAGAGTTAAATGAAAATATTTTTTGTTCTTTTGTTTGAGAATATGTCTTCCTTATTTATCTTCTTGAGAATTATCCAATTTCTTCCATGTTTTCTTTTGATGTTGTGTATGTTCATGCTTATGAGTAGACATGAGAATCAGATATAAGAAGTGGCTACCTCTGAACCTTAGTGAGCAAATCTTGTTTTGTATCCAAATCTAGTTGAGGTGATCATGCCAAATGTCTAGGATTTGGGACATGAACCACAATCAATCCTAATTTAGTGTATATTTATAGAACCCTAAATGGATGTTCTTCGAAATCATTCCTAGTAGGTCCTTCATTAAAAGAAACCAATTTTTAAAGGAAACACAAATCGTGAACTTGATGAAGAGTGGATGGCTATGATAGAATGTTTGTTAGTGTTCTTAGAGACACCATACTAGATTAAGATTAATTGTGCGAGCATTTTATTGGAGGATCTGATAAGAATATAGTGGGACACGGTGTGGATAAAGAATAAAGACATGAGATTAGAGTGGAAGGAATTCCAGGTTCTTTTCACAAACCTGTTTTATCCACAGTTAATGGTTTCGGACAAGGATGTATAGTTTTTCATACATGACCTGGCTGAATGAACTGTGAAAGAGTAGTCAAATATCATTGCTGAATTAGTTTAGTTTATGCCTAAGATTGTATGTAATTAGATGATAAAGGCTCGACATTTCCAGTATTCACATTGATTATATATTTGTTCATAGGTTTTTTAATGCTTCCCTATTATATGGTTGTGATAGATTGAGTGAAGTTGATTGAGATAGACCAAGACAGAATGTTAGTGTTAATGGGATTTACTTTTTATTCTAGTTTTAGAGTTAGTAATTTTAAAGGATAGAGGATGTGTGAGTATTCTTATAGTGGATCTTGACAGCAATGTCATTTTTGACCTACTATAGTTCTTAGAAGAAGCCCATTGATATGATACAAGTGTGGTCAGCCAGTGCATTCAAAGAGGGCGTATGTAACACCCCGAGATTTTATGAAAAATATTCTTTTTAATTTCATTAATGTATTGTGTTGTAAGCTACACCAAAAAAAGATTTCACAACACGCATCCTTGACTTGCCTTGCATTACACGCAATCGCGACCTTCCTCGATAGTGTGTGTAGTACGCAATACCGAGTTTCACTAAACAATGATATGCTATTAAAATATTATCAAAACTAGCTGTTATGAATAGTAATAACCACTTTTTGAAATTTTTTGAATTTAATTTTTCAAAATGGACTTCATTTTTGGATTCGTAATATCAAAATTAGCTTAGGGTAAATTTTGTTACTTTTCGGATAACTTTCATTTTCTGATGAATAGTGAAAATTACTAAATTTTAATTAAAAAAAACATTTTTAATAGAAATAATTAATAGTGATAAATTATTAATTTGAGTGGTTTTAAAGTATATTTAGAATATATTTTTACAATTTAATACAATTTCGGTCATTGGATGTCATTTCACATTTAAACCAGTTATAAACAAGTGTCAATCTTTTGATAGTTATTATCTCTTAAAAACACGCTATTTGTTTTGACAATGGGAATTAACTTTTAGATTATTTAATGTAACTAATGTGATTTTAATTTGATAAAATAGTCATCATTTTTGAATTCATAATATCAAATATAGCTTAGGCCTAATTTTTGGTATTTTTCTGGAAACTTTCATTTTTTGATGAATAGTGAAACCACTAAGTGGTAGTTAAAAAAACTGAATTTTTTATAAAACATAATTTTACCGCTTCTATGAGTAGAATTTCTAAAATCTGAGAGACGTGGTTAATATCAAGGACTAAAATCCGAGTCAATGAGATGAAATTTTTTTTTGTGAATAGTAACTTTTTACATTTTTTACCACTGTTACAATTAAATAGGGTAATTAAGGGTAAAAAGATATTATTATTACCCTAGCACATGTATTAATTATATTGGATAAGTGTAATTTAACCAAAAACATCCTTAGGAATAAAATATGACCATTTAGGCCCACTTTGATTAGATTAGGATATTTATTATTAATTTATTAAAAGAAGGGTTAAAATAGTTAAAATCAATGTTTAATAATTAAATCATTTTGAATAAAGGGTTATACATAATATAAATTCTACTATAAATATTCATTAGAAAGGTAAAGAAATTTCCTACATAATGGTATTTTATATAAAATTTTTAGACATTAAATAATTTAATTTATTTATGACACAATGATGATGCAGTACTTATCTTATTAATGAAATATTGACATAATTGATGTTATAAGTACCCAAATAAATGTAATTTGAGACATTTTAAGAATTAAAATAATTTTATAGGTTAAAATGAAATGTTATTATTTATTTAATTAACTTTTTTCTAACTAATCATTCTGTTATTAGTTTTACAAAAATCAATTACTAAATAGTGTCAAATTTGAAATAAAATAGTATTTAAAACAAATATTATATTATTAATTGTTATTTTATTCCTAAAAATGAAAGGTTCGGCCAAATGACTTATATAAGGTTATATATATTAATACTAAATAACTTGGGGTTCGTTTGGCTTGTTATAGTATGTTTTTTAACCTTATAGTGTAAGAACACAAGAAGACATAGTAAAAGTAAAATTATTTAACTTAATGTTAAAACTAAATGATACGGTTAAAATAAGAACCAAAACTTGTCTAAATAATATTGGATGAGAGGATTTCGACCCATCCCCACCTTAGCTTCTAAATAAATTAATTTATACTATTTAAAACCGAATTTGGCTTTATAAATAAATAATATATTTAGTTTTTCCAATGGTGCCCCTCTCCTCCCTTATAAAAGGTCACCTCCTCCCTCTCTTCATCACACCACTTTGAGCCTTCAAGCTCCGCCAACCCCTGCCAAATTCACTTATCCACTTCCCTAGAAACATCCTAGCGGTCCTGGTATTCTTCAAAGACAAATTTTAGTGCCCTAAAAGGAGGTCTCAAAGAGGTGCTTCAAAGAAGAGGTAATGTCCATTACCGATTCTTTCATCTTTATTTCTTCTTCCACTTATTCTTCTTAGGTTGTTTAAATATGAAGTAATTACATAAGTATCACTCATATACTGATATTTTATTATATGTATTAAACAACCCTATTTCACCATCTATCCATCCTACATAAAATGAAATCACCGCGTGTGCGTACGTACGGAATATCTTCTCCACGTTGTGGTGTAATCTATTTTGCACCACCACCTTACATGGATGGGTATAATGGTGTAAATAATAAATATATATGATTATTGTAAAGTGATATTGATTCTTAATTAGTATACATACATTCCAATACAATTCCACGATCATGAGAACGAAATCATCACTCGTGCATATGTACGGACTATCGTCTCCACGATGCGATGAGATTCTTTCTCCATGTTAAACATTCATGAATGACTATAAAGTATATATAATAATTAATCATGAAATATATGAAATAATAATGACACTGGATTTATGTGCATATATATGTATGTCGTCTACTTAATTTCATTCAACTCAATAAGGAAACGAAAACAGCGTTCATGTGTACGTACGACCTACCGTCTCCATGAACGGTGTATTTCTTTCCATTTACTGATTTAGTATATATATGTATATTCTGAATATATATTATATATAAATCCTGTTTTATATTCTGGAATTAATTAATCATGATCTAAGTAATCATATGAATTATTACAAGTCAAAACACGGACGACAAATGAAACGATTTTACACAAAACTCTCTTTAACATAGAATTTACATAAGAACGGGTAATATAATGTCATAAGTAAACCATATATAATATCATAACAATGAGTATGATTCTGTAATAATTCAATGACATTATTTAAATCATTATACAGTAGGTTCGGATACTTACGAAGCAAATCAGACCTAAGGTAAGGGAAAATATCACAATCTCATTTTTATCTGAGATTGTTTATACTTTGATATTTACTGGTGTGTATTTTACCATCCACATCCATGTTTCCTCAATATTTAATATTATTTCCATCCAAAT
Organism: Viscum album; assembly: GCA_963277665.1. Classification (NCBI taxonomy): domain Eukaryota; kingdom Viridiplantae; phylum Streptophyta; class Magnoliopsida; order Santalales; family Viscaceae; genus Viscum; species Viscum album. The sequence continues at coordinate 1,346,016,516 of OY728153.1, read as the reverse complement.
ACAATTTTTTAAATCCAATTTTACCCTTCGGTGAGTGTTTAGTAAATGATATGAAAGGAATATTTTGTCTTTTTTCGTACGAGGTACTTTTTGACTTTTCCGACAAAAGTACGAGAAGAATGTTTTTTTAACTTATACGGCACGAACATATATTTATGGTTTTATAAAACATTATTTTTATGAAGCTTCCTCAAAAATATTTCATTACTATTTTCAACAAAATCTCTTTCTTTTAAAATTGCATGACATTTTGTGAAAAGAAATTGATTTTGAAGAAGAAAAGATATTTTCCTCAAGAATTCATTTTAAGTGTTTTATCAACACCATTTTTTTCATCTAAGATGAATTTATTTCATATGTTTATGTTTCAAGTATAATGTCTCTCAAATTTAAATGCTTTCAATTTTCTTATTATGAAATGATATCCATTTATTTTATATGGATTATGTGATGATGGGATGATGTTTTTGAAACCCATTTTATTTGTTGGGTTATTATGAATGATGTATGTTTATTTTGTGGCAAAAGTAATAATGATTTCATTATGAGATGGGTGGGACCTATATCTCACTCAAATTCATTGGGTAAAGATTTTATATCTCATGAAATAGACATGGCTAGAACGGTAAGTTAATCTGGTTCAGTGTTACGGGTCTGAAACGAGGAGTGAACTCGATTCAGAAAGGGAATTTGTCCACTAAGATGGTCTTGGTAGCAATGCCTTGGATACTATGGAAATCATGACATGTGATGAATGGTTTCCACAATTACATGTTTTATTCCCATGCTATGTTATCATGATTTATGTTCCATTATGATCTATGCCTTATGTACTTCCATTTTTTAAGTCGTTGTTCAAGATTTTGATGTTTAAACATTATGTTTATCTTTTTATGTTCAAATGTATATGGTATGTTTTATTTTATCCATCCTTACCCTTATTGAGCATTTGAGATCACCCTTTTTATGTTTTATTTTCCCCTAGGATTAAAAGAATGGTTTTACATATGGAAACAAAAAGTGGAACATCATTATGGGAGATGTTGAAGATCCTTCACCACGATTAGAAGATTACGTTCCATGTTTCCAAAGACACTAAACTATTACGGTACTTGTGTGTCTGTTTTTGTTATGTATTATGTATTCTGAAAAAGTAATGTAATGTACATCAAGCTTAGGGTCTCTAAAGTTGGTATCATAGGAAAGGATTAGTCAACCTTTGGAAACTATGATGCGATTACTTTAGTGAGATCCCAAGAGATATTTATAAGGTATGTCTAGGGATGTCCCTAAGGTTAAGTATAGGTATAGGTTATAGTCCTAGAATTACGGTAACGATCTTAACTTAAACCTAAGATGTTAGATATTTAAGGTACTACCCCATTATTATGTTGTTTTCCCTAGCATGATTTTCACCTCTCACACTATTCTTTTTGGGTTTTAGAAAATGGCTAGAAACGGGAAGATTCATGATAATGGAGGATATGAAGGACAATGGAATGATATTCTTCATGAGAAAGCAAATGAAATGGGATTTGGAAGTCCAAACATTGTTATTATTCATAATTAGCAATCTCATAATATGATCAATAATCTCAACTTTGGTAAGTTTCCTAACTCAGATAATAAGAGAAAGATGGAGTTTAATGATGATCATAGAGGAAAGAAAGTTCAAATTCCCTCATGTAAATCATGTGGGAAGAGGCATAGGGGAGATTGTTTCAAGGGAACTGAAGATGCTTTGGGTGTGGAAAAGAAGGACACAAAGCCAGTAAGTGCAAATGAAAACGTTCAGTTAACACCATGGATGAGGATAATGGTATTGCTACATCATCAACAATGGTTAAATGTTTTAAATGTGGAATGTATGGGCATTATGGAAACCAATTATCTAAGGGAAAGTCTCATTAAGTGAATCAGTACGGTCGTATGGGTAGTATTTATGTTAATGATGATGAAGAGACTACAAATGATATGTGATATGAAAGAATTGTTGAAGCTCGATCAATGGTTTAAGAAGGTAGTGGAAGGATTACATAATGTTGTAAAAGTAATCTCATGGTACTATGGAATAATGAGACATCTAAGGATTGTTACACTGTTGTATTTCCTTGAGTTTTGAAATTTTATGATTAATGGTACCAGTATCCATGAAAGGATATTCAGATATTTTTGGAATGTAGATGATATGCGCATAATGAAGGGATAAGGAGAAAATTAAATGTTTTATAGTATTAATGAGCTCATGACTGATATAAGGAGAAGGTTATATCATGGTTTGAGTATATAGAATTTTTGGATTTTGGTATGAGAAAAGAGTTAACTTTTGACAGCATTCATGTTTTCATTAAGGTTTAATGGGTATTCATTTTTCTAGAGAATACATGATTAAGGTATTCACAGGATTGGAATGTTACCAACAAGATATATAGGGGATAAATGATGGTATTCACATGCTTGGTTGATGACATTTCAAGTAATCGTTTTCTTTATACTATGAGCTTGGACCGAAGTATTTTAGATAAGCCTAAAGATTGGAGTGGATTATGTTGGACATAAGTTAGTATTGTTCAAGTATAGAAGTTTTTTTTCTATATTATATATGGGGTGTTATAGTAATATAGCTTTAGAAAAAGGACAACCTGCAGGACGGGAGACAACCCATCGCGTCGGACAAGGCTGTGGGAATCGAACCCACAACCGAAGTGCGACTATCCTCTATCGCCTACCACTGGCCTACAGGAAGTCCATGTTTATTAGAAACTAGTTTTATTATATTAATCAGTATGATATATGAAGTATAAGTCCATTTTAGGAACCATATAAGATTAATCTCACTATATATGGACTATGTATTTTTTGATAACTTTTCTAACCTTTTGTTTGAAATAGATGGAATGAACCATCATTCTATCAAATGATCTGCTAACAATTCACAAATGACCAATTCAACTTTATTTCATTAAGATATGATGTGTAAATTGTCCATAGAACGACCAACGATGAGACTGTACCAAAATCACGAAAGTATTTCTTCTAATTCCAATTTCATCAACTTTAGGGAAATGATCTTGAAAACCAAAAATGTTGTTCTAGTGCTCTTATATCTGATGAATCCGATGGTACCTTAGATCATCAAAAATTTATGGCTTTGTGATTTTTGGCTTTTTCATTCCATGTTTTCTACCACTCTCCATCAAAACTTGATGGTTAGATTTTTCTTCCATATCCATATTTTCACCTATGATCTTCTATGTGGAAACCCAGTGATGAGTTAATTTGGAAACCGTTACGTTTCATACTTTAGTTATTAATGCCAAGTTTTGGTATTCCTTTTTACGATGTGGGTTTCTATTAAATAAACTTTCAAGTAAAAAGCATTTATATCCCCGACGAATTTCAGGGGCGAAATTTATTTTAAGGGAGGTAGAATGTAACACCCCGAGATTTTATGAAAAATATTCTTTTTAATTTCATTAATGTTTTGTGTTATACCCTACACCAAAAGGAGCTCGCACAACAAGCATCCTAGACTTTCCTTGCATTACACGCAATCACGACAATCCTCGATAGCGTGTGTAGTACGCAATACCGAGTTTCACTAAACAATGATATGCTATTAAAATATTATTATAACTAGCCGTTATGAATAGTAATAACCACTTTTTGAAATTTTTTAAAATTTATTTTTCAAAATGGACTTCATTTTTGGATTCAGAATATCAGAATTAGCTTAGGGAGAAATTTTGGTACTTTTTAGATAACTTTCATTTTCTGATGAATAGTGAAAATTACTAAAATTTAATTAAAAACAACCTTTTTAATCGAAATAATTAATAATGATAAATTATTAATTTGAGTGGTTTTAAAGTATATTTAGAATATATTTTTACAGTTTAATACAATGTCATTCATTGGATGTAATTTCACATTTAAACCAGTTATAAACAAGTGTCAATCTTTTGATAGTTATTATCTCTTATAAACACGCTATTTGTTTTGACAACGGGAATTAATTTTTAAATTAGTTAATTTAACTAATATGTTTTGAATTTGATAAAATATACATCATTTTTGAATTTATAATATCAAATATAGCTTAGGCCTAATTTTTGGTATTTTTCTGGAGCTTTCATTTTTTGATGAATAGTGAAACCACTAAGTGGTAGTTAAAAAACTAAATTTTTCATAAAACATAATTTTACCACTTCTCTGAGTGGAATTTTGAAAATACGAGAGACATGGTTCATATCAAGGAATAAAATTGTGTTCAATGAGATGAAAATAATTTTTGGTGAATAGTAACATTTTACTTTTTTTACCACGGTTAAAATTAAATAGGGTAATTAAGGGTAAAAAGATATTATTATTACCCTAACACATGTCCTAATTCTATTGGATAAGTTTAATTCAACCAAAAACAGCCTTAGGAATAAAATATGACCACTTAGGCCAACTTGAATTAGATTTGGACATTTATTATTAATTTATTTAAAGAAGGGTTAAAATAGTGAAAATCAAAGTTTAATAATTAAATCATTTTTAATATGGGGTTATACATAAGATAAATTCGACTATAAATATTCATTAGAAAGATAAAGAAATTTCCTACATAATGGTTATTTATTTGTAATTTTTAGAAATTAAATAATTTAATTCATTTATGACACAACGATGATGCAGTAATTATCTTATTAATGAAATATTGACATAATTGATGTTTTAAATACCCAAATAAATGTAATTTGAGACTTTTTTGAATTAAACTAATTTTATAGGTCACTATTACATGTTATTATTGATTTAATTAACTTTTTTAGAACTAATAATTCTGTTATTTGTTTTACAAAAATCAATTTCTAAATAGTGTCAAAATTGACATAAAATAGTTTTTAAAATAAATATTATATTATTAATTTTTATTTTATTCCTAAAAATATATGGTTCGAAAAAATGACTTATATAAGGTTATATAAATTAATAATAAATAAATTGGGGTTCGTATGGCTTGTTATAGTAAATTTATTAACCATATAGTGTAAGAACACAAGAAGACATGGTAAAAGTAAAATTATTTAACTTAATGTTAAAACAAAATTATAAGGTTAAAATAGGAATCTAAACTTGTCTAAATTCTATTGGATGAGATTATTTTGACCCATCCCCACCATATCATCGAAATAAATCAATTTAGAGCTATTTAAAACCGAATTTGGCTTTATAATAAAATAATATTTTTAGTTTTTCCAAAGGTGCCCCACTCCTCCCTTATAAAAGGGCACCTCCTCCCTCTCTTCCTCACACCACATTGAGGTTTCAAGCTCATCCAACCCCTGACAAATTATCTTCTACACTTCCCTATAGAAATCCTAGAGGTCATTTTCTTCTTCAATGACCAAGTTTAGTGCCCTAAAAGGAGGTCTCAAAGAGGTGCTTCAAAGAAGAGTTAATGTCTGTTACCGATTCTTTCATCATTATTTCTTCTTCCACATCTTCTTCTGAGGTTGTTTCATTATGAAGTAATAACATCAGTATCAATAATGTACTGATATGTTATTATAAGTATGAAACAACCCTATTTCACCGTCTACCCATCCTACGGAAAACGAAATCACCTCGCGTGCGTACGTACAGAATACCGTCTCCACGATGTTGTGTAATCTATTTTCCACCACCACCTTACTTGGATGGGTATAATGGTGTACATAATAACTATATATTATTATTTTAAAGTGATATTGATTCTGAAATAGTATACATACACTCCAATACAATTCCCTGATCATCAGAACGATATCATCGCTCGTGCATACGTACGGACTACCCTCTCCACGACGCGATGAGATTCATTCTCCACGTTAACCATTTATGAATGATTATAAAGTATATATAATAAGTAATCATGAAAAACATGACATAATATTTAAACTGGGTTTATGTGTGTATATATGTATGTCATCTACATAATTCCATTCAACTCAATAAGGAAACGAAAACAACGTTCATGCGTACGTACGTCATACCGTCTCCATTAACGGTGTATTTCTTTCCATTTACCAATTTATTATATATATGTATATTCTGAATATATATTATATATAAATCATGTTTTATATTATAGAATTATGTAATCATGATCTCTGTAATCATATGAATAATTACAAGTCAAAACACGGACGACAAATGAAACGATTTTACCCAAAACGCTCTTTAACATGGAATTTACAAAAGAACGGGTTATATAAAGTAATAAGTGAACCATATATAATATCATAACAATGAGTATGATTCTGGAATAATTCAATGGCATTATTTAAATCATTATACAGGAGGTTCGGACACTTACGAAGCAAATCGGACCTATGGTAAGGGAAAATATCACAATCTCATTTTTTTCTGAGATTATTTATACATTGATATTTATTGGGGTGTATTTTATCATCCACATCCATGTTTCCTCAATATGTAATATTATTTCCATCCACCTACAATTGTTTAAATCCAATTTTACCCTTCAGTGAGTTTTTAGTAAAAGATATGAAAGGAATCTTTTGTCGTTTTTAGTACGAGGTACTTTTTGACTTTTTCGACAAAAGTATGAGAAGAATGTTTTTTTAACTTATATGGCACGAACAGATTTTTCTAGTTTTATAAAACCTTATTTTCATGAAGATTACTCAAAAATATTTCATGACTATTTTCAGAAAAATCCCTTTCTTTTAAAATGTCATGACATTTTGTGAAAAGAAATTGATTTTGAAGAAGAAAGGATATTTTCCTCAAGAATTCATTTCAAGTGTTTTTTCAAAACCTTTTTTTTCATCTAAGAAGAATTTATTTCATATGTTTATGTTTCAAGTATAATGTCTCTATAATTTCAATGGTTTCAATTTTCTTGTTATGAAATGATATCCATTTATTTTATATGGATTATGTGATGATGAGATGATGTTTTTGAAACCCATTTTATTCGTTGGGTTATTATGAATGATTTATATTTATTTTGTGGCACAAGTAAGAATGATTTCATAATGAGATGGGTGGGACCTATATCTCCCTCCAATTCATTGGGTAAAGATTTTATATCTCATGAGATAGACATGGCTGGAATGGTATGTTAATCCGGTTCAGTGTTACAGGACTGAAACGAGGAGTGAACTCGATTCAAAAAGGGACTTTGTCCACTAAGATTGTCTTGGCAGCAATGCCTTGGATACTATGGAAATCATGACATGTGCTCAATTGTTGCCACAATTACATGTTTTATTCCCATGTTATGTTATCATGATTTATGTTACATGATGATCTATGCCTTATGTACTTCCATTTTTTAAGTCGTTGCTCAAGATTTTGATGTTTAAACATTATGTTCATGTTTTTATGTTCAAATGTATATGGTATGTTTTATTTTATCCATGCTTACCTTTACTGAGCATTTGAGCTCACCCTTTTTATGTTTTATTTTCCCCCAGGATTAAAAAAAGTTTTTAGGTAAAGAAACAAAAAGTGGAAGATCATTATCGGGGATGTTGAATATCTTTCACCACGATTAGAAGATTACGTTCCAAGTTTCCAAAGACACTAAACTATTACGGTTCTTGTGTGTCTGTTTTTGTTATGTATTCTGTATTCTGAAAAAGTAATGTAATGTACATCAAGCTTAGGGTATCTATAGTTTACACTAAGGAAACCAAGAACTGTGGTTCCTGTTCTTGTTTAAGGTACCAGTATATGTTATGCCCTAACTTTTCTACTCCATGGAGTGGAAAAAGATAATCAATGCATACGACATCATTGGGGAAATAAAATGGGTCACATAAATAATAGTTCCTTCCTTAGTAATCTGGAATAAATCATCATCAAGCAGTGGAAGAATCTCTAGAGGAAGATCATACATGATCAATGATCATGAGAGATATCTTTACTATAACATTGACGTCAATGACTATTCTATTTGATACTGATGCACCTCACTCATTTATATCTACTCATATTGTTATTGTTATCTATCAACCTATGAATCTTTTATATTTTGAAGGGGATATTGTATCATGACTTGGTATGAAGAGAGAGAAAGGTCTTTATAGTCCCACTTCTGTCATCTCTCTAATAGATGTCGATGTTTTTTCAAGATTTTTGGTTATTGACATGAAATCTCTTGATGTCCTATTCGGGATGGATTGGCTCATTCCTCATAAAGCCCAAATTAATTTTTATCTTCATCGAGTTTACCTTACAACAACAAGTGGTGTTCCTATTGTCATTCAAAGGTAATAGGACCCATGGTAAACTAGAGATAAAATTTCTAATCCAATGTTGGGGAAAGTTATATTTTTGTTTTATTTTTATCTAAAGATATATATAATGAGTGTGGATTACCCTCAAGTTTTCATTCAGTTTTCCATTGTGTTCCCATCAAAATTAAATTTTTCACTAAAATAGGAGGTTGAGTTTTGTAATTAATTAATTCATATTACTCAACATGTGTAAATTACGTCTTACTAAATGTAACCTTTTGAAATAAAAGAGATAATGTCCCATTTGGATGATATTTTATTGAATGTATTTATACACTGAAGTGTGTCAGCTTGGGGGGGAACCAGTTCACTGCTATTAGAAATTCAATGGTTCTCTTCACTTATGTGTTGATTACTAAATTCTCATTTGGGTTACTCTAATGGTAAAGAATATATTAAAATAGAATGATGATCTACATTATCAGTTGAAATGGGAAAATTAGTTTTTGAAAATTGATATTTAGTATGATAACCATAGAATAAAAATAAAAGAATATGTAATTACCAAAACCGCATTCCAGAGAATGTATAAAAATTATGTGTGCTTGTGTATAACCTTTGGTATAAAAAATTCTTCCGTAGTATTCATGGAATTAAATAATTGGATTTTTCCTCAAAATCTAGATTCTGTTGTGGCAATGTTTGTGGATGATATCCTTGTATATTCTAAGTTAAGGGATGATCATATGCATTATATGAGAATAGTTCATAGTTTAGTGGCAAGTCACTAAATTATTTCCAAAACTCCATGTGGGTTATGATCCCATGAACCACTATGATTTTTTTTGTTATGAGGTGCATGCTCGGGTGACCAGGTCTGAGATTATGAATTGCTGACTATGTTTCCTATTTCTGTACATCGCAAAAGATGAAATTTAAGCACTAGATAACTTTGGTTTTTTTCAAACACATACAGTCCCTAAATAAAAGTTGGATAAAATTTATGTCGAAATTTTGGTTATGTTCCATCATCCCCAAAGGAAGAATGATTCGATATGGGTTTTGATAATGAGGCTGTGAAATTTAGATCACTTAATACCCATTTAAGATAAATTCAAATACGAGGATATGGGAAGAATCTATGTGAAATAGATTATTCATTTTCATGGGTTATATTTGATATATTTTCTGATAGGTATACCTAGTTTACATGTCACTTTGGGAGATTCGTTCAGGATTCACTCAAATCTAACTCCATTTGATCACGTCCAACAATCCACAATCAGATTTCTAGATATAGATAGATATACTGATCCTTGAGGATATTCTTTGTGCAGTCGTTCTTGACATTGATGGGGCATGTGATGATAATTTGGGTCTTGTTGAGTTTTCTTATAACAACTATAACAAGTATGTGATCAAAATTGATACCTTTAGGGCCTTGAATGGATTTCCTTACAGATATTTATTATGTTAGTCCAATATTAGGTAAATCTCCTACTTTGTACCAAGTTTGGTCCAAGAGAGGACAACAAATATTCAATTTATTTTTCTGAGAATATTGGAAGCATAGAGAATGTATATGTATTATGATGATCGTCACTGTATTCCCTTGTAATTTTCAGTTCATGACCGGGTAATCTTGATGTTTTCACCTCAGTTGGTTCATCGACAACTTGAGAGGAAATGGATGTTTGATCCTCATTTTGTGGGACCTTTAGAGTATGTTGAATTGGTGAGAAAAATTTAATACCATTTTTTCTACCTCAGCAATTGATGTTGATACATAATGTGTTCCATGTATTGCAGCTACGAATGTATCCATCTCATCCATCTCAAATTTTGAGCTGAAGTGATCTTAAGATTGAACCTAAATTATCATTGAATGAGTGGAAAATCAGGATAGTTGATTCTGAGTCCAAGGTACATCACGTGAGGACAATACCTTTGGTTCATGTGCTATATAATCATTTTCAGATAATCTAGAGATATGGTACCTTGAGTATGATGTTTTAGAACTATGGCCAATGTAGATTATTATATACTACAAGAGATTTTTCTCGAGGATAGTTAGTTGTTTGAGGGGGATAATTGAAATATCAATTTTTTATGATGGTATCCCCCGTGTGTTAAATTATTAATATCCTTTGTGGGAAAAAAATGATTTACCATTGAAATAATTTGATAAATTCATCAATGGCCTTAAAATCTATTTAACAACATAGAATATTCAATTGAATATTTTTGGACATCGACACTTTGTTTGTGTGAGATTATGAGGCCCACAAGATCTCAGTGGATACTGAATAAAAATATTAAACATATTATACTTAAAATATATTTTTTATTAAAATTATTTGAGTTACATCAAAATAGTTCGTCAAATGGAAATTATAGACCACTAATAGGTCTGAGGCAGTGTGTTTACCCAAGGATGGGTATAGCATTTGTATGCATCAGATTTTTGGATGTATCGGTAATGAAATTGATCATTTTAATATTTAATTGATTTTTAATCCATTTTTTGAATATTAAATAATTAATATCTCTCAAACAATTTTCCATATTGGAAATTTGAGACCAATGTCTAGCCCAGAATAGAGCATTTACCCAATGTGTGGTATAAATTTTATTCCCAATGGATGTTTGTTATTATTTTATTTTTATATTAAATAATAATAAATTTTTAGGTTTATTTTATCAATTTAATTATTCCTATTCTACCATTATTTACAACTTACCTCTACTGTTGTTGGAAGTTCATTTTGAATCCATGAAATGAATGCATTTTAGACTTAATAAAATTAAAAAAATCTATAGTTAGGAATGTTATCAAACTTTGTAGTGATTCTTTCAGTGTTTAATACAATAAAACCAAGGTTTAATAATTCCTGTAAAAAACATGTTTTAGGGATCTATAAATTTCCTGGGGATTATTCTACTATATAATTTCACCAATGATGATTGATAATGATATTTTATGAACCATGAACAAATTCATGATCGATTTTGTGGATCTGCATGATCCCAATTTTCACCCTCATCAATGTGCAAATCATCTCAATTTATATTTGTTCTTCTTCTATTTTAATTTTTTTCATTCTATTAATCTCATTTGAATCATATATATAAGGTAGTTTAATTAACAATGAAAATAAAACAAAATAATAATATAATATTAATCAAATGATAAATTTTATGATAATTATCAAATGATATGTATATATATACATATATATATATATATATATATATATTAATTATCACATTTGGGAAAAATTTATTAAAAATAACATTTCAAAGTGACATTCAAATTATAATTGTAAATAATAATCAAGCCATTGTTAAATATTTATCATAATATAACTGAAAAAAAGATTATTTATAAAGAGGAATTAATAGAATATAAATTCTCAATTTATTAAATGAATAATTATAAATTAATAATGTAAAATTATATTTACATAATTTATAAGACATTAATTCATTATATTATAATAGGATAATTAATTATCAAGAATAATTATTGAAAATCTTTATCATTAAAAGTTAATGGTTAATTTTAAGGTCATTATCTAGTGACATACGTTGTCTAAATTATAATCATACAATTATGGGTTTTATTAAAAGAAAATTACCATAATTATGAAATGATAATAACACATAATTATCAATGATAATCCAACCATATTAACATATGATAATTTTAAATAATATTATCAAATTTGTTTATCACAATATTGTGTCTAATTTTTAACTGATAATTAGAAAAATTTCCAAAATAGATAAAATTTTATTAAATTCATTATTTTAAAATATATATTGGAAATTATCCAGTAGAAAAAATTTATCGTCACATATAATTTTTTTATTTTGTAATAAAATTACATAAATTGGTTCTGGGAACCCATGATGAACGTCGAGCATTAGTGTGGTGATGATTATTATAATAATGTCGTGTAATGGTGAATTGAACTACATATGGTGGTTTATCATTTCTGTTGAAATCAAAGACCTTGAGTTTTGTAGTTCCATATGGATTAAACAAATTGATTAACCTTGAATCACTTGATTTATTCCAATTTTTTATTTTAATTCATTTCCTTAAACATGATTTCAATATATTTGATAACAACTGATTCTAGTGGATTTGGATATTTGAAATGGCATTAGAATGAAAATTATAAAATCCCCTCAACTCCATTGAATTGGAGTGTGGTTATGAAATTTGGTTAAATTAAATTGTAGAATTTTAATTATATATTTTCTAAAAAAAATTCTACTATGTTCTTGAATTTAATTGGGGAAATTAATTTTGCAGTGATGTAATTGGTTTTTAAAGGATTTAAAACATGTGATAATGGTTTAAATTTTTTGGATATAAAACTAGAGGATTTATCTTGTTAAATTGGCATGTATTTTTATTAAAACCTGTGTTTGATTGAAATGGATAATTGATATTTTAAATGGGGGGTTAGTATTTAGATGTATTTTAAGAAGACATAAAATACATTGACTACTATCCATTGGGTAAGATAACATGTGTGCCTTGTGAATATTGTGATTCATTTTGACTCACTATATTATTATACCACATTCTAAAATAGACGTGAATAATTTCATATCCCTTAGGATATGGCATGGATTCATATCTAAACAATGTACATAGTACGTATGTGTACACAAAAATTCTTGTGATCTCTTAGAGAGTGTGCAGTCCTGTTGCATGGAAGTTTAATAAATACATGGAAGATGACTATGTTGCTTTATTGTATATATTTGAGATATAATTTTATGCCCATAATTTTTAAACTATTTTACATTCTGTTTTATGAATTTATATAAAACAATTTATATGAAAACTTTATTTAATCCATTTTTTAGAAATATTCCATCACTTATAATGTAAATATAGTTCTTAAAGTTTATTTCCATCATTTTAACTATATAACAAGAATTTTTTTTAAATATTTTTTTAATTGAAAAATCAATATTATTTAAAATTGAAATCTTTTTGAGGTTAATTAATTATTTGAATCTATTATTAAACCTTTTGAAAAATCATATAGGGAATTGTATCACACCGTAAATGTTCTTTTATGTGTTTTTAGACTATCTAATGCTATGTTAGAGAATGGGGAAAGGATTTATTTGAGTTGAATCTAGATGCTGAACCATGGAATTGGTGAGTTGTCTCTCTAGGGACTTGGGAAATTTTCCCTATTTTGGTACATGGGTTGTAGCACATTGGGCTTATTTGTGCCATGTTTTATTCTGGTAAATTACTCCATGTGGAGTTTTTTTAATATGAATACTATTTGGTTTCCATTATATCCACATTGTCACTAAAAAAAATCATTTCAACTCTCACATTGTAGGATGAAAGGTTCCATTCACTAACCTGTGGAGATCAAGAACACCCTTCCAGCTATATCAAGGCAAGATCAGTTTTTGGGATACGAGTTCCTAAGCTAGTTTGTGATATGAAATTTATTAAATAATTAATCAATGAATAGAAGATAATATTTATTTTTAAATTAATTTCATTCATTTATCTATAACTGGTGAAAACCCTCCTTGAACAAACCATCATCTTATCAAAAATCACTAACTCTCCTCAACGAGATTCATATTTGAAAATGTTTCCCTTATCACAAAAATCATGTATTTTTTCATCATCTCCACTATGTCCATTGAGTAAATCCTATCATCTGTCTTAGATATAGGATTTTCATCAAGGATGGGTTCAATGGGAATTGCATATCACACTGAAGTGGATTTATATGTTATTTTCTAGGAAATAATCAATTTATTATACATAATTAGTTATATACAATATTATTAGTTTACCATTACTCAATACCGATTATGTATTCTCTTCATTTACAAAAAGTACACTCTAATGGTATGATATTTGTATATCGAAAATTTAACCAAATATTGATGTCTCCCATAGAATATGAATGAATTCTATACATCCATCATTAATCTTAATCTATTACGATTTGAAAAATATATGTCACTAACCATTTAGAGACATGTCATAATACGGAATAAAAAATTGATCTACATAGATCGTAATCATTTTTTTATTTATGGTATTTCAATGTGTCATCATTGCGACGAATTGTCATATCCTTACCAAAAAATTATTTCCATTACATTTTAGGATTGAAATACCCTTTATCGTAGAGAGTGTGAGTATATACAATAAAATAAATCCTTAAATTTCATTGATTTTTCATTCTATGTAACTATTATCACATATTTATGGACCTTGACATCTATTGTAGAAATTATATAATCATAAAATTCCCCCATTTTCTTCTTTTAAGGTTGATTCCTTCGATGCATGGATAATTTATTTTAATAGTGCCCCATTTTTATATAGTTGAAAAAATTGATATATGATTATGCTTATATTTCACTAATTATCAACATGATCATTATATATTAATTGGTAATATACCCCATTTTATATTATGAAATTATGTATTTTTTTCCTTCCACAATTACCAATAGTTAGATGTTATAGCATTCTATATTATTCATCATCATATTCCCATGTACATTGTTCCCATCTTTACACATATTCTCTTGATTTATTTGAAAATATTTGGATTTCAGAATAATTTCACTATCATGATGGATCTTGATAGAATATCACAAAATTATGAAAATGTTTTTGACAATAGTTCCCTTCGAAGGAAAAGTTTATGAAATTCGATTAAATTATTTAATTTTAGTTCCAAATTATAGTAATATATATTATTTTTTTGGCTATAAAATAAATTAATGATTTCATTATAAGGAAAAATATATTCCTCTTAATTTTACATTCGTTTATTTAATTCTCATTCCATATCGGTACATTTATCTCAAGGAATTTTTTTCTAAATGAATATCACCTTAATTGTCATTATTTCCATACACCATATTGTTTCCAAAATATTTGTATATTAACCAATAAGAAAAATTGAACAGAATCACCTATTAAAAATACCCAACAAAATTACCATATATGATATATTAGTTTCCATGGATAGAAAGACTTGTTCAAGGGTTCTATTTCATTATTTAATAACCTATTGATTAACATATCCATTAAAATTTGGATGTTTCAACTATATAATTTTTTTAACAAAATTTACTCATGTTATGAATAAATATTTTGTCTATAATAGAATTTTTTGATGTTATAACCTTTTTCAACTGCCCACATATTTCTGTAATCTTTTAATGTAAAACACCTTCCATGTTGACACACTTAGGAAGAAATTCACTAAATTATTTA
The DNA here is from genome assembly GCA_963277665.1 of Viscum album. NCBI lineage: Eukaryota > Viridiplantae > Streptophyta > Magnoliopsida > Santalales > Viscaceae > Viscum > Viscum album. Next base: position 1,346,000,985 of record OY728153.1, on the reverse strand, counting down.
CGGGTGTTGAAATTATATCCCATCATAATACTATAAATAATTTTCATAATTATCACATAATGTTAAGAATATCATTAAATTATAAAAATTTCTCAATTTCATAAAAATCTTATTAATGTTTACATTATTGAGAACTCATTATTTTTAGTATAATTCTCATTATATTTATGATCTTTGAAGATTATGTAAAATAGTTTACCAATATAAAAATATCTAAATAAAACTATAACAAACCACTTGTAATGCCAAGTGAATGTATGTCTTATTATATTTCTATAAACTAATATTTATCATTTCATGTTAATTTTGGTAGATTATTAGTTTTGGGGCACATTCTATAAAAGTTAATTTTATATTACATTGAATGTTAATTCATAAAATATAATATTTATTAATACATTAATTTTTCTTTTTGTACATATATTAATTAATTCAATAGTTAATTTTTGTACCGTTGGAAATGAAAAAAATAAATGGTGAGATACAATTCTCAATAAGGGGTTCTATATAGTGCATGTAATCAAGAATAAATAATTCATAAAAAATATGGTGGAGTAATAATAAATAATTATTCTATATAATCTATAACAATTTCCCAAAATGTATCCATGTATAATAAAGACCGTTCAACCACATAAATGATAATAATTGATTTCATAACGATGGAAAGCACAGTTCCGAACATGTCTCTTTTATTATTCTAGACTCAGTGGGGACACATTCAATAAATGGAAAGGAAAACACTAACAACATAAATAAAAAGGAATTCTAAAATATCTATCTCATGACACAATACTCAATGTTACAAGGGGATATATAATTTGAAACTAACACATCACACATACAGTTCAATTCTGTTCCCCATGTATTGGTAGATAAATATAATAAACGTCAATATTCCTTACAAATAAATTAACATACATTTTGAATCAATCATATGGTATGTTTATTTTTAACATTGTAAAAAATAACCTTATTATTAATATTAAATACATTCACATGATATATAAAAGTTGGTATACAGTATAGACATCATTTAAATGGTAGAAATTGTATTAAATTACCCATGATACAATAAATTATTGATTCAATGTTAGAATAATGATTAATAAGGATATAAATCATAACATTGAAGGATTTTAATGAACATGGAATAAATCATTTAACAAAATATAAATAATAAATCAATAAAAAATAAAAAATTTCATTTATCTTAAAAAAATTATGGTTTTTGTAGAAGAATTGTTTTTGGATAATAGAGAAGAAAATAGATATGAAACACTAAACATATTTTTTTCTCAAAGAATTTGTAACATTATTATGATGTTATAAACCACATCAACATATATGTTAATTAGGTATCAATGTTGAATTTAAAAAATACTTTTAAAATTATTTTTAATAATTTAATCATCAATGGTATCTCTGATGAAGTAAGTAAATGTATTGTGTATTAAAGTGATTTATGTATCTTAAATGAAATATCAATTTAATACATTGTATAAAATTAAAGAAATCGTTAAATTAATAAAATATTACAGTAATTTTAATAGATATACCAAGGAAAATATTAAACAGTAAATGAGATGTTAAATTAAAAATTATTTATGAATATTTGGAAGAAATTCCCATAGAAAAATAAACAAATTAATTCTTTTTTCCCTTTCACAAAAATAATGCCGAAAAGTACTTGTATACAAAAGAATATTAGGATTCCATTTATAAATTATAATGTCAATTCAATGTTAAAAGAAATTTATATTTTCAAATCAATTATTTATAGAAATTATCATTAATGAAAAAATAATGAATATGGATGCTGATTGGATGTATTCGTAACTAGAAGTAGAAATAAAGTAGAATTTTAATATTAATATTCTTTCAATGGTTTTAGGTAAAAATTATGAAAAATATTAAAAATAATTAAATCCCCAATAAACCATAGTTGTGTAAAATATAATGGGTTTAAGAATTTAATAACTTGTATGTTCCTCATTCAAAATTATATCATAAATAACCCTTACAAAAATATGGATTATATAATAATCTCATCATATTTATTCCTTCTAATATATACATAGTCTACCTTCATGAAATTATATTTTAAATTTATTAATTACGTTCTTAAGAAACATTTTCATCTATATTTCATTTTAGGGATAATTTAATATCATTATTTCTTCATTTATGGTATATTTTTAATATATTAACCACTTCAGGTTGTTTTGATAAAATCACAAAGTAAAAATTGGTATATTTATCCTCGTGAACTATTTTTTTATATTTCAAAAATATCCAAAATTTTAAATATATTTTTTATTTATCATTTCAAATGAATGTAAATTTATATTTTAATATATTTTAAAAAATCGTTATAAATTAAGAAAAATGCCTTAAAATACTTCTTTTATACATTTAAAATTACAATGATTTGATTTACTAATATCATTTATATAATGATGACTTTAGCTATCTAGATTTATAATGGTTTTCTCTAATCTATAATTAATACCTTCAATAATCCTTTTTAACCATGCATGATAGGTATATATGAAAAATGAAATATATCATTCATGGTGGTTGTAGTATTCAAAAACAAAGAAATTATGTTTTCATAATCTAAAAAAATAGAGTGGTTTGAAAAAAAATTCCATTTTTATATTATGATTATTGCCTTCTTGGGAAATTACATATTAGTATTGAATATATATATATATATATATATATATATGTTTATATAGAAGAGGTCATTATAATAGTATTGTTATAGATGATATCTATCTTGAAGACATACACCACTACAAAACTCAAAGCATTCTCTCTAACATATTTGAGGTCTCCACTCTATAGTACATTATGATACACCATAAAAATTATTTAAATGTCAAAATTATTCACTTTATCAAAAGTTTAAATGATTTAAACACCATAAAAATTATATTTATTATAAATATCTATATGATTTTTAAATTTTATGTTCCATATGATATGGAGAGAAGATTCTGTTTTAGTTCTGAGGAATTAGAGACATCCATACTATAAGAACATAATGAGAAATGAAATGTATTCATTGGTATTAACAACATATATTCAATATCATTGTAATATTTAGGATACCATATACAAAGAAAAGTTCTACGTCATTCCTTTTTAGAAAAAATATTCCACACCAAGGAAACTAACTAAAATGTGGAAAGTGAATTATTAATTGAAATAACATATTTTGTTATCTAAAATCCAAAAAGAATTATATTATATAGAAATTATAGATGAAACTTAAGTATTGTATTTTTTTTAAAATTTTGTCAAATATATAATTAAGATAATGTAGGTGAATTATTGATTAAATAAAATTTTAGATATAGTCATCTATTGGAAGTCACTACATCAGGAAGCAATGTGCACTACATAAAAATAAATTGAACAAAAAATATATATCAATTTAAGAGATTATGTTTCCTATTATAGATAAAATATAATAATTTCTCAATATAGAAGAATGAATCAAGATGTAGGTGATCAATTATTTTAAAAACTAGAGGAATTATATATATTTAGAGCTCAGTATTTGAGTGTATTTTTAGAAATTAAATAGTGTTTATTCACTTAAATCAATATAGGATGGAACATTGATATATCCCATAAAGTGAGAGGGATTATTACTTGATTATATCCAATGGATAGCATTTATGTAGATGAATTTTATTAAATTATATATAGTAGATTAATTTGTTGATGTGTGTGTGAATTATAAATCTATTGAAAGAAAAAATATATAATCTCTTAGAAAATAATTTATAATGGATTCGTAATATTGGAGAAATTTTTATTGTGATAAATAGAGATGAGCATGAAATAGATTAATCTTGAAATAACACCATCATGTTATGCTGGATTCACACATTATTCAAATTTATTTATGAAATCCAAACTCATGATGAATAAGGTTTTTATTATAGGTATGTTGAAATCCTATATGTGACTAGAGGCCTTGCATCTTTTTCACATTTAGTAGCTATTAGTTTTTATTATATGTTTTACCACACTATTTTTTAAACCTAATAGAATTATTTTATTATAGTATATTATGTGTATAGGAACAAATCCTTTTCATAATCCAAGAAATATCCCAGTTAGGGTGAGAAATGTAAAATAACATTTTCTCATTATTAATTTCATCACTCAAAGTGACAATGTTAGAGAGAAAACTTTTTGTAAATCACATTAAGAATGTGAGACCTAAATAAAAGGATTTTTTAATTTATATTTTATATATTAGACCCTCCCCAAAATTTCTGTATTATCATTGTTAAGGGTCTATATAACGTTATTAGAGCATAGGTTCTTAGTGAATCATTTCTTCTCTCGAAAGTATGGCAGTGTTTGAGGATTTTAACCAAAATGGAATCCAAATATTCAATGGTATTATATTATATATTAGGATGAATATGAATCAATTATACTTCTAGTCATTGGGGATTTATGTTTTCAAATAATCTAATCATGGTATACAACTGAATATATAAATCAAGGCTCTAATAGAAAGGGTCATCAAGGAATTGGATGTGAATGTGATGGAAATCCTCAAGTTAGGGTGAACATTAGGAAACTCTATCTTAAAATTTTTAAATTTATGTAAAACCTTTCATGATATGTGAAAATAAATATTGAATACTTATTATTTTAATTATTATAATAATGAAAAATATATCAACTTGAAATATAATAAATAAGAAGACATAAGGATGTGACTGACTGTAATTACAGATGTGGCCTTTGTGTGAGTATATAGTTGTATTGAATAAATACATGATATTATTGTTAATATTAATGATGTAAATATTGGAGAATGACTATTTATAAATATTTTTATGTTGATTAATTAGAAATTATTCGTGATTTGGGGTAGATAACAAATAGTGTGTCTATGGATATCATTCAATGTAAGAATTTCATGTTTGAGATGATAAATAACAATAAAGAATATAGGGTAAAGGATAACTCATTGGAGTTTTCTGTTAATGGTATGATGAAACATTATGTTCAAGAATATCTCGACTAATATGAGTATGATTTGGTGATTCACTTTCATTATTTTAATTATAAGAGGTGATAATAGAAATTCAATGGAAGTCATCAAATATGATTCACGTTATGTGGTAATGCAGGATATTACACTTCTAACTACATTGAAAATCTTCTATATGATGATAATGAATAATAAATGCAGTAATTAATTATGGGTAACAAAATCTAGAGAAATCCATTGGGTAAATTCTTCAAAATGATGAATCTGTTATCACAAAAAGACGTAAGCTCAAATGAAGTTGATGATAGTTGTGCTAAATTTTTTGTTATTTATTGTATATAAAATATTCATATTGAAATGTATGATTCAATTTATGAATATGTTAAATATATTTCTTAATCATTGGATGAAATATACATTTAGATGATACCCAAAATTTTATTCAACGTATGGAATAAAAGTGAGAACATAATGCATATATTTAAAATTTAAATATTTTAATTTTTATTAAAATTTGAGTGGTATTGGGGAAAATCCACAATATAGAGGAAAATATTTAATCATATAATTATATTGCTAGGGAATTGGATAAAATGTTGAAGAAAATGAGGAATATGTCATATTTTGGTGATGAAAGTGTAAGGTTCATGAATGACTCATAAAACACACATGATATTAGGTTTCTCCATGTTTCAAAATCCAAATGAAGCTATATAAGTAACTAAAGTGACAACTAAATGTTTTATTCTCATAAATTAGGATGAGTAATTTTTAAAAATGGATACCTTTAATTAAATATGATCATAATGGATAGACGGTCATGGGTCATGATAGAACTCAATTATAAACTACCCTAATAATGGTTTATTTGTGAAATGTTCAAAAGTCAACTAGAAATATTCAAAATAATACAGAGATGAAACAAAATATTAAATGTTATTTGAAAGAAAAACTGAGGAACATTCATTATGTGTGATATAATGTAAAAAATTTTTTTAGGTAATTACAAAATTGAAGATAGACCCATAGTTCTCTATCCATTTACTATTATTCTAATAGTAATTGCTCCATGTGTGATATTTTGGAAACAAACTAGTGTATGGTTCATCAACAATTAAATTATTAATGTCTTAAGAAACATAAAAAAATATATCAAAAATATGTATCTTCAAAAAAAACTCTGAAAAACAGAAACATATTATTATTCCTACATGATAAAAAAATTATTGAAATAGGAGAGAAACATACATTGAAATCATGATGAATATTTTATTAAAGTTCATTGATGAATAAAATACAATACATGATTGATATTTATTTGTATAATTCATTAATAAAAATTGATATGTCAGTTTGTTATGTTATACAATGAGGGTGTACCTCCAATAAGATTTGAAAGGAAAATATTTTTACCAGTATCAAACTTTTCATATTCAGAGAAGACTAATTTTGTAACGATGAATTTATAAAATTGAATGGTTATAGGAATTATATTTTTGGTTGAAATGATTTTATAAAATAGATATATTCTTAATGGTGGGCCTTAGAAAAAACTCCTAACCATATATAAGATTTAATATTTAGGTAATTTAGGGGATTTTATCAATAAGGGGTACTCTATAAAAGTTATGATGGTTCTCTTATCCTTCATGCAATTCAGTACAAGGATAATGTTCATTATATTTCTAAATAATTTTTTTTAATGTTTTCCATTGTAGATGAAAACATGATATGGTACAAGACATTATACATTTGAGATGAAAATAACTCAAAAAGCATTTACGGAAATATGGATCCCATTATATTTCCAAATTAGCATATAAAAATAATCATATATATTATTAATATAAAAGTGGAAGTATTTTTGTATTTGATAAAATTAATATAAGGTAAAATAATTTTCATTTTTATGAATCTTATTAAAATATATTTTTTTATTAATACCGACTCAAAAATTAATTTCAAAAAAATTATGTTTTATTTTTTGAGGATTTCACTAGGATAGATTGGTTAAATGTTATTATATAAAATACTAATTATATCCATTGCCTCCGTTAGTGTTGAAGGAATATTAGAAGATTATTTTAAAGAAATCAAAATACATTCACTAAAAATGGGGTTGAATTTAAAAATATTGATATGGGTGAATGAAATGAAAATAAAAGGTTTCCATATCATGTTTTAGACATGAGATATCACTAAAAGAAAAGATAAATGGAATTATATACTTGTATGATAAATTACATGGTATGAACAATATTTTTATTTAAAATACGCAATATGAGAATTATTGAAATGATTTTTTTATGAAAGTGGTCTATATCTTCAATCAGGAACTCTTCTTTACAAATGAGATAAATATTTTACAAAAAAATATTTTATAGAAATATGATGACACATAATTTTTTTTACATTTTTATGATTTATTTATTATTAACCGAAAGGAATAAAATATTTCAAGCAAGTGGATATGGAGGTATTTTCATTTAATACTTATTGATTAGTATGGAATAGAGATGAATGAAAAAATAATTGTGATATATTGGTGAATTTCATGTTGTTTTTATGACTAAGGGTGATCATATTTTTAATAAATTATAGAAAATTGTAGCTATAAATTTGAATAGTTGAAAATCAGTCAACAATTTTTTCATGGTGGAAATTGATGAAGATGTTTTTTTATAAGGTTGTTTTCAAAAAAATTAAATAGACATTGATGATAGATTCAATAATCAAGGGACTGAATTGAAAATACTATTTTCAAGATGATTATCTATCCATGTAAAATCACTAAAACCACTATTTTTAGGGACAATACAGATATGATTCAATCATGAAGAATAATGGCATAATATTAGACATCATTTCAAACTAATATTAATGAAAAACAATGTGATAAATCTTCCACGATTGAATATTTGGTCAAAATGATGCTTGATAATCATGTCCGTATTAAAATAAAAACAAAATAATTTTCAAATTCATCTATTTATGAATGTGATCAGAACTTTGTTCATCAATAATGATGGAATATATATGAGAAGTAAATATTTTCTGGTGTAAAATTTTTATTATGAGATTCATGGGATTTACTATAATAAAACATTTTCAATGGTGTATTGGGTTGAAATGTCAATATTTAATTTAGATATACCAATAAAAATTGGTTTATATATATATATATAATGGATTTACAATCATCATATAAAAATATAATCAATGGAGAAAAATTCAATATTAAGTGGTCAGGCGGTTTTCCTATAAATGATGAAGAAAATAATGAGTGACAATTGATGAAATTGTTATTTTTACCAATGTAAGAACCATGAACGTATTAATAATTTCTTGTTCATAACCAAAATAAGCACAATTATCTCAAATGAGTGGAATATTAAATTCACTATATTTATATGTATCAATAAAATTAGATAGTGGTTCTAATATATATTGATGACATCATTTTTCAAAGGATTGAGTGGGACCTAAAATTATCAGTTTGAAAATCTAATTTGGTTTGAAATTATGACTTCATAAATTAGTGAATTACACTTTTCCAGGATCTCTATAAGAATATTTAAAAGGATGGTAAATATATATTAAAGAATATGCATACTAATATTTTACTAAATCGGTTTAACATGTGTGATTATAAAACAATTGTGACACTGATGGTGGCTCTGAGGAAATTTTTAATAGATGGAGAGGGACAAGAAGTTTATTAGACTTTTTAAATGAATATTATGATTAGTTTACTACAATTTACTTTTACATGATCTAAAATTAAAATTTTCACATATTTTTCATCATATTATTATTGTTTTAAGGATGAACAACATGTGAATGATGTGTGATGAATACATTGATACATTAAGGAAATAGTGTGCATTGGGTTTTATTGCATCAAAAATACATATTAAGAACTAGTAGGATATTCTAAAATGGAATGGGTAGGATTATTTGATAATCTAAAATCTATTATCTAGTTGTATTCTACATATTAATGTATTTTATTTCATTTAATATTCAACGGGTATCAATAGATAACCATAACTATAAAATAGGAAAAAAAATTCAGGAAAACAAATGAATAAACTAAGTATATCAGGTTATCCCAAAAAATTTATAATTTTAACAATTACATTATATCTATTATCCTAATTATGAGTGAAAAACCTAGTACTAAAAAAATTACACAAAATAACACTAAACACTCAATGAAAACACACATTGACATCACATAAAAATTATTAAATTAACAAGTGGATTAAAAGCTTATGAAGATGGAGTATATTCCAACTCGTGATCACGTAGACAACATCATGAAAAATATAAACCCAACATGGATTTCAAACGATATTTATTGTCTCTTAGAGTCCATTCAAATATATCTCAATAGATGATTCTATATAGGTGACACCCACTACACCCTAGAAATTTATTATTATGAATGTTTTAATTTATCTCTTCATTAAAATTATGTAAATTATAACTCCCTTTTGGGAACCATACGAATTATATAATTGGGTTTGTTAATAAAGGCATTGAAGGTTCTAATACTGTTTTATATAAGAAGATTATTGAGAAAGGCAAAGTATTACCTCAAATTGTGGGAGTTTTTATTTAATATTTGTTGAAGAATTATGGAACCCCAAAACATAATTTTCATATTACATGGTGACAGAACTCTTTGGTCCATTAGGGTTCATGTTTCAGCTGATATAGATGATTGGAGAATCTCGGTAGGAGGTCTAAGAGGTGTTTACTATAAACATAAGTTATAGATAATATTTTTTAAATTGAGGTTGATGTTTCTACATAAAAGGATAGTTTGGGGTTAATAATTACCTATTTTATTATGGATCATTGTGAATTATATATTTTGGTTCGTTCAAATTTGTATTATAATTATATTGTGCCTTCTGGGATTTGTATTGGCATTTTCATTAGCATTAGAATCCATTAGTGTTTTGGTTACATGATGTGTAGTACTTCTCCAACATCCTAATATATGTGGTGAATGGATCACTATGGTTTTCAATTTTCATAATGACTATCCACATTCCATCATGGTCATTTTCATTATAATAAGGAAAATTTTCCCGGTCACTAATTTTTGATGTGATAAATGGTATTGGGTCAGTGTCTTTTAATTTCTATAAGTTCTAATTATTTACAATCCCCTTAAAAGATGATTTTATGATATTAATTTCCCTCTATTATTATGAGTCTCTTATGAAATTTTATGTTTCCATTCACCCACTCATTCTTTTCTTTCATTCAATTCTTCTGGATATTGGCCTTTTGAAATTATAAGGTGATTCCTCTATCATTGGTTTTATTTTAGCCCTTTCATTTCTTCATTCTAGGTATGATTTTTCTTAAGGAGATGGATGGTTTGGATAATGTTGTGGATTAAGGTTGATAATGGGAGGTGTGTTCTTGATTTTTTATCCCTCATTGTTCTGGTTCTATCATTATGGATTCCCTAATATTCACATGGTCATTAGACAATGGATTTTGAAGCACCAGTAGAGGCTGTGGATTTTCATTTTATTTCTTTTAGGTATACATGTGAGGTATGAATGATTATTAATTCCAATTGACTGATAGTATATATTTTATGAATAATATTAATCAATTATTTTATAAAATATTGAATGGAATGGGTAGTAGACAAATGTTTTTTAAATTGTTGATTAATTGATCATTATGATGATTTTTGTTATTGATTGGAATAAAGGTTTTTGGGAACCTAGTTCCCATTGTGACTGTTGAAAACTGTGAGACACCTATTATGAATAGTTTATTAATCTAAAAATTCATGAAAAATAATAACCACATATATAAGGATAATGAACTGGTTTCCCATTTAATTACTTAATTTAGTGATTATAACCATGTTAATGAATATATGAAGTAATAAATGCCCATAAACTAAAATTGTATTAAATGAGGAAGAATAGTTTTATTTCTATGTGTTTATGTGCATCATATGTTTTGTTTCATTATTTTTTTATTTTATGGGAATTTACTAGTGATGTTGGATAACATTTTTTAGGAGGAATATGCTCGACATTGAATCTGTGGTTGGTTAGATTGATATATGAAATTGGAATATGTGTGTTTGTTATGATTTTTGGTTTTTATGGGATATGATGATGTTATGATGATATTTTGGTATATTATGTGATGTGGTATTAGATGATTTTGGGAGATGAGATGTTGTGTTGACTTTTTTTGTTGGTATTCTAGTAGATAAATAGTGAATTTTAATTTTTAAATTTAAATTATAGTGGGAATATTTATTTATTAATTGGTAAAAATGAAATGAATGATAAATGAATCCATTAATGAAATCCAAAATAAACGGTTATAGTAAAATAGATTTAGTAGGTTCACAATAATATTGGTAATAGTTATCATTTTATGTTAATGATGTATTGTGTGTCTTGTGGGAAATTGTGGTGTGGTTTGATGTTTAAGTGGTTGTATTTCATTGTAGTACATGTTGTGAAAGATTTTGGTGATCTCATCACATACATTTGTTTTCTTTTCTTTATCAAACACGTTTTAAATGTGTGATATATAAATATGATGAATTTTATAAAAACCTTTGAAAAATTTGTACCCAATACCGAATGCCAATTTTTTTGGATATGTGGTTCCCTAAAATCCGTTTGTGTGAAAAAAGCTACCACCTAACTCATTTCTCCCACTTCTAGGAATGGTTGTTACACACACTATTTGTTAGAATGTAGATATATGTCACAAGAGGAAATGATCAACCTTAGAATTAGGTGGTTTATTGTTGGTATCATTCATGGATGGAGTAGAACATGAGGTTGATGAAATTCATGTTCGCAACAACCAATAATTCTACTAATATAGATTTTGATGTTGGATGATGAGGATGTAATGGTTGTGTATTAGGTTTACAGTTAGGGTTTTACCATTACATTGATGTCATGGTAGTATGACGGTGATGGAAGTGGAAGGGATCAAATAATATGAACTTTTAAACACATATATGATAGTGAAAAATAATTGGGGATGTAGCCATAGAGAATCATTTTTTATATTCATTGGATGATATTTTATTACACTTGGGTACATTATTTTGGTAGAGTCCCATTGTGAGGTTGGGAAATGATAATAGACCTATTTAGTTTCTTTTGGATTCTATTCTCTTTTCATTGGTATTTAGTATGTGATGTCCCCATGTTCAAGATAGATTATTGCTATTTTAATATAGTGTATACATGTTATTCCCATAATATGTTAGTTAAATCTATTTTTTAGGATTGTTATAGGTTTCCAAGAAATGGTTTGTACATTACTATCTTAGATATTTGATCTTCTGTTGATTTTTTCAAAATGACATGTCCTTTTGGGTTTCATATAGATACGTTACTAAATTCATTGATATTTTTCATGTATTTTTGGATGGTTTGATTTCTCATTTTTATATTATAAAGTGTATATTATTTTTTGTTAGTGATTATATATCCGGATTTTTATTCATTGTTGAGTATAATGTTTCATAAATGTGGTATTTGAATAAATTTGGTGGTAATTTACAACCCCATGACCATTTACAGATAAAATAATTGGTTCATTATCATACTTGCCTATTTGATATACCAAGAGGAATACCTTTTGAGGGTTTTGTTAATTAAATATTTTTGTGAAAGGATTTGGATAAGATATTAGATTGATCTTGGGGTTATGTTCTATGATAACTACACGTGTTGTTTGTGAATTGTTATCATCAAATTTTATTGTGCAATGTATGCATATGAAAACAATAAAACCACTATATTTTATGTATCTCTATGATATGAAGCAACGACTCAGAGCCTGTTGATTAAAATAGAGACGTGTAGTCTTATTTTGGGTAGAAATATTGTTTAACTACATGTTTAATAGTATTTTTCACATGTGGTTGAATAATTAGGTATTAGGGTGTTAAATAGAAATGAATTTAACAAAATGAAACATAAAATTTCCTAACATTTCATTTAATTTGGTTCATTCTATAGTTTTTGGTTAACATAATTCTCTTCTTAATTTGTTATATAACCCAAATTAAAAGATTAAAATGATGATAAATAGGCATGTGATCTTTTGATAAACATTGTCAAAACATGAATTTGACATTCCATATATTATATATGATTATTATCAAGGAATAGAATTTTGTTTCCATTGTTAAAACACATAGAATCTTAACCTATTTTCGGATTCATTGAACCTATAACTGAAGAATGATTTGAATATTCTATTTTTTATGGATTCTAAATATTTAATATCATTATTAACCATGAATCCCTATTTAGAAGTCAAACAGCTATTTTGAAATGTTTTTATTTAATTCAGGAGATGGATTATTCTGTTTATCATTCAAGTTGATATGTTATGCTTTTTTCCATTCTATATTTTCTATATTAATGATTGTGGAATTATTTTAAAAAATAGTTTTTGACATTGAAAATTAAAATTATAGAAAAATTATTATTTGGAATATTGATAATTATTTAAAAAATTTAAAGTCATTCCATTCAGGACATGATCCTTACTTTTTTTCATGACAACAATTTTGAAGTATAAATCCTTTTATATATTATAAAAATGTTTTTGGGTAATGATATCAATGATGGTAAATTCTGTTTTATTAGTTTTATAATTTTATAAAAATATAAAATTGGCCAACAACAATTTTTAAAATTATAGAAATTTACCTACCAAAAACTATATCTCACCATCCTGAATATGATTAAGGGTATTGTTATGTAATATTTTTTATAAACATATATTTCTTAAATAGAAATTTTAATTTAAAGAAATTATTTTCAGTATCATCATGATATGTAACACTTTGGTGGGGGGAATGTTTTTGATAGATGTATTTTAATTATTCTAATTAGTTTCGTATAAATAGATAAGAAACCTTTTTGTAATCACTTAATCAAGAATATATACAACTGAATGATCATGTTAATTTTATGAATGAAGAAAAACATTATTAATGTCTTAATATCATTGAGTCCAACATTAGTCGAGGGGTAGTTTAAATGTGGGGATTGGGTCTAATGATAAAATAATTTGGTTGTACTATTAGCATAAAAATAATGTGTAATAATTTTATTTTGTTTTATAAATTAATAATATGAATGAATTTTATGTACTAGACACCATGTATTTTAATATGGATGTAAAACAATGATTCATTTATTGTTGTTTATAATTATGTTTTTTTATGTGATGAATTATTAAATTAATTTTTAGTTTAACCACATTAAATATGATATGTATTGATATAATTTTTGTGGTTTTATATTATGATAAGAATGAATGATTTTTTTGAAATATGATATATTGTTTTTTTGTAACATAATGTTTTGAAAAATATTTTTAAAATGTGTTAGAAAATTTAAGATAATATAGTAATGGGATATTTTTCTCTTAGATGCACACTTCTTTTTTGACCAATGCTTATCTTTGTAATTCCATTCCAAATACATGGTTCAATGGGATGAGTAGTTTTCATCTGTTATTTGGATCCTTCATAGAGTAATAGCAATTTAAGGAATGATTATACACCAAAATGACTTATAATTATTGGGGGTTACTTTTTGTTTACTTTTTTATTTGTTTCATTAAATGAATTATTAATAACACACGACAAAAACCTATTTTTAAAATTATAAAATGTTTTTTAAAGGAAATTTAATAATTTATTTTTATATAATAATGTTTAATCTATGTAACCATTATTTTTTATTATATAAGAGCTTTTTGATAATTGAGATGGATGTCTTTTTATTTAACATATACCCTGATTCTGATTATGTGTTTTTTATAGATCTAATGAGTAAATTATATACTAATAATAAGATGGAAAACTATTAATCTTGATAATTGAGTGTTTATTGAAATTAATGAAATAATCTAGATTTCCATACTAATTGTTTTTGTAATAAAATGAACAGATTAACTATATTTTTCTTCTTATTTATTTAGATTGGTTTTTTATTGGCGAAAAAATTATAGAATTGTTATAGTAGTATATTGTCTGTGGGAGAGGATAACCAATCATCTTACCTCAATTGAAAAACGATGAAAATGGAAAATGTAAAGTATTTCAAATTTTATCTATTAAAGAACATATTGTTCAACACTGAGTAATATCAAAGAGGTGGGGTTTTATGATGTGGATGTTGTGAAATCAAGTCTTTTTTGGATTTTTAAATTAATCATAAATTTCAAATTTTTTTATTTAATATCTCATAAGAGTAAAAGTTGTATTTTCCCCAAATAATCGAACTCAGATTACTTTTATGAACACAATAAGATGGATTTCACACAAATGTAAGAGTTTGTGGAATTCTGATACATCAAAATTTTGTTGGGATTTTTAATATTTGATTAATTAGATAATAATTTTATTACTTGTTTAGGTTGAGATTCCTTTTGGATTGGATCATCAGACTGAGATTCTAACTATCTAGCTAAGTCAATAGTTATTGTATTTCCATAAGATATGCATAAACATCTGTCGGGTTTTTGGAAAATAGATGACCATATTAAATTATCTTCTAAGCTAATTAGTGAATTAATTAAAATTAAATAAAACACCCAACACCCATAGTATCTTACTACATAGGGATTGAGGTTAATAAGATTTATCCCTTTCCTAACTATTAAACATCAATGGAAGCGAGAGTATGTTCCACTAGACTTCATATATGATGTTTATTGAGATTATATCATGGTTTGGTTTCATAGTGTGGGGTCCCTAAGATCAAATATACAACGTTTTCAGTATGAGGTAGGTGATTATAAGTGTTTCAATCCCATGTCCCCATATAAGTGTTATTATTAATTTTTAAATCCTTTTTTTCAAATAATTACCCTATAAGGGTTCATAAGTGCATAATCAGGGAAAATTGGTTTTTTTATGTTTCTCGGTGTTTCCTATTCTATAATTTTGACTAGATGACATCAAATATTGAGAAACCTCACCAGATGTTCTTATTATTTGAGGAATATTGTGATTTTAGAAATATATTTTTCTTATTTTATTTACATGTTTTTTACTAGTTCATGGCCATTTGTCCGAGTACATGGGTCAACACCACATGTAAGGGGGACATGGAATCAATGTGGAACTTGACCAGACCTTGTGTATGTCTTATTAATGAAACAGTACATGACATTATAACAATTGTATCATAGATATTTAGTATTATATGGTGTGACCTTATGCGTTCCACCTCCGGTAAAAGTACATGGGCCTGGGGGATATTTTGGTGGACATATCGTGTACTATTTAGATAAATTATGTACTACCCATTAGTTAAACTTTTGAGCATATTGACTGAATTCGACACATGAAATCAGATTTAGAGATTAGTGGAATCCATTGTGAGAATTTTTTTCACCAAAAATGTTATGGTGGGAACTTTCTTGGGTTTTGAGGAATTCTATATTGGGGTTTAAGATGAGTATGTTAGGAATTTAACATCATCCTCCAGTAATTTAATCAAGAAATATTATGTGTGTGAGACATGGGATGAGCCCCAATAGAGGGTATTTATGTTCATTGGAGTAAATATAATTGGTTATTTAGATTCTATTATTGGTATTAGATTTCAACTAACCTAAGTTAGAGGAACTGGGTCGCTAATAAATGTGGTGGATACATTGGGTATTGGACTACAGTATAGTGGAATAGAAAGTGAGAAACCAGATTCTATAACCCATTTAAGGTCTATTTATATTGACATGATAATATATGAGATGATATATTTTGGGTTATAGTACATATAACCCATGTGATATAGTTTTAATTGTAAGTGATTATTCATGACCAAGGATTGGGAGAGGGATTCCAAGACTTACGTTCTAACCTATTGAATCCCATGTAGGATGCATCCACATTTATACAAATTTTGAGGATCCTAAGAGGGATTCCCTTATTAACATGTTGAACATGAGTATCACATGGGTGATAGATTTATTAACCAACCCCACGTGGTTACATGTGTTTGGGTAGTAATGTCTGTTGGTGGCCCCTTGGGATCCAAACCAATAAGTTATCTGAGGTTTCTAATATGTGAAGATTGTCATGGGTGTTCATCCAACCCATTATATGATTCTTATATTTTATTATGATGAGTATTGTCTTATTCAACTAAGGGATATTTATGTGGATGGGCTGCCAAATTCTTGATCATAGTTTACTAATATTGGAAATTTTTTTGGATTTAGGTAATGAACTCTATGGGTATAGTTCTAGATTTCGGGCATGGTGGTCCACATTTGAGATTTAGTAAGTTGGTCATGATATTCCAAACCGATTGGTAATGATATTTTATATAATATAGTGTGTTGATACATATAGTTTTGTTTATGGTTTTTGTGTTGGTGTTAGGTTCCATTGATGTTGGTTATTTCATATATGGATGACCTTGGTGGAAATGGTGAAACATAGATATGGAAGAAAATTTTTTGGAATGGCATTCCATAGATATGGTTAAAAATATTTCAAAAAGAGTTACACATATATGTTTGATAATGGATGATAATGTGTTCATCATTTAGGTCATAGGTGATGTAATGATTCTATGAGGACTTTATATTTTGACTGATGGTTTAGGTTATACACTACATATCTCGGATCTATTATTCTTAATCTATGTGTTATGTGTCTAACTGATACTCTGAATTCTCGTAGTACTTTAACAAGGTTCGAGTACCCGATAATTATGTCTCTATGTAACAATTATGGTTTTATATTATAATTCATGTGGTTTTTTGGTGCTAACAAAAATGTAGAGGCCACGATTAATTGAGATGAATTTTCATTAATATGTGAAAATATAAACCCAATACTGACGAATGAAACTATAGTTGACAAATTCATGGACTAAATTATTATAATATATTTTTTTCCATTATTTCTTTTTTGTTTCATTGCGGATTATAATATTACATGATCCTGAACATATAAATGAATGTTATAGATTTCTCATTGGGGGTGGTCTGTTGATATTTATTTATTACCCCATGTATTTTCACCTTGGTGTGATTGTAGAAATTAATACTACATTCATGTTGATCATGGACTCATGATGGATATGGAGGACATCAATGGTATAATGATTTAGTGGAATCACTCATGTGGAGTCGAGTAATGATATTGGAGGAGTTAAATAGTGTTTTTTCAACACGAATGTGACATAGATTCGAGAATGATGTGGAGATTGTTGTATTATATTTTTAGTTCATTATATTGAAAATGTGATTATCCTACTAGGTGGTCATTATTATATATATTGAATGGGTATTCAGTCCATTTCTAAATAACATCATTATATGGTATGATTCTTTTTAAATTCATTTATTCTAAATATATACACCTAGTTATATTATGATTTATTGTTTTTACTGTTAATTTAAAATATTTTATGTTGATATAGTTTTTTTATAGAACCATTTTAGACCCCAAAATTTTATCGGCAGTCTCCATAGTAGGAGGACACATGCCTAAACTCACATGGTGAACCACCTTGAATAACTAGTTTAGTGGGAATCTGGTCCAATATGACAGAGTAAGTGTTTTGTAGAAAAATCAATTTTTTTAGAAATATGTGTTGTAAAATGAATATGTGATGAGGAAGAAATACCATCACATGATTTCGTCTATGTAGTGTAATTTATGAAAAACATTAAGGGGAGAGAGAATAAAACATCACAAGATTTTACTTTTTTTGTTAAATTGAAAAATATTATATTCGATATAATTTACCATACAAATAAGTGAACTAAAAATAATGATCCATTTCTGAGGTAATATTATAAAATTATATTCTTATAACATTGTGGTTAAACAAGTAAGTATAAATAGATTTAAATCAGCTATGAGATTTTTGTATAAAAGAGATAAAATAGAATAACATAATATAATTATTATTTATGGTCCTTTTTAATTTTCATTTAAACCAGGTTTCAAACTAGGGATATCCCTTGACCAAGATGAATATAAACTTCAAAAAATCCACATTGAGTGAAATATTTTTTTGGAGTCGTACAATAACATAGAATTCACTATGAGATCGATGTTAACTGATTCACTATCTATGATGTCTACATTGTCTAATCGCACCCATATATCAAATATGGGTTTTTTCTGGTATATTTTACATATATATTAGAATGATATAAAAATGTATCTATTATAATGAAAAAAATAAACCATTTTTCAGACCATTAGAATTTCTAATAAAATTTACATATTAAAATTGATGTTATAATTATACATTCATAAAAAATGTAATGAATTTTTTTTCAAAATATATAATTTATATGAGTAGTCATTTAATTAGTAATTGGATAAAAAAGATTATCAAAAAATAATTTGTTAATGTCATTTCTTAAAAATAGTTTTCCTTATATATTTAATTTTTATTTAAAAATTAAATTACAAATTTTGTTATTTTTAATAATATCTAATTTATTTATTTTTTGAATTTATCATTAAGAAATTATCTTCAAGTATTTTTTTATATTTTCTTAATAATTTTGTTTTTTAGTGAAAATAGGACACTATTATTACAAATACTTAAATTTATAGACATCACTATATTATAATGAAGACATAAAATTTTATAAACATTTTCCATTATTAAATACATATAATTATAATATCAATCCTTTTTTAGTGAAGACTTCATTATAATATATGCAATAATAGTGTTAAATAATGTGTTAATTAAAATTTTTTATAACTAAAAAACAAATATTAAGAATATTTTTAATTAATTGATATATTATAAGAAATTATAACAATTATTTCAAACTTTAACTAATTATCCATAAGATTCGATTATGTATTCAGATTACTTTAAAATAAAAATTCCCTTATTTTATATAATTACCTAATAAAAGTTATGGAAATAACTTCTCGAATTTTTTCTCTAAATCTACTTGGATAGAAAAATTATATTTTCTTAAACACATCATTTTATATATTTTTCATTTATTATTTATGAATTTAGTTTTTCACAATAATAAATTAATCTTAATAAAATGGTTTTAATCTTTGAAATGTACATAGTTAAATAATGTAATATGTCAATTTATTTGTCTGGAAAATAAATAACAAAGTAAAAAAAGTAATTAGCACGATAAATGTTAAAGTATGATAATAGTAACAAATCATGGGGTAATAAAATAAAATTTCATTAAAAATTCCACAAAATGAGTAGATGAGGACTTCCTCAATCTCCCAATGTGTTAACATGATCTTTTTCAATCATTGATCTATAGTTCCTTGAAAATGGAATTCTTTTTTCTATTTAGTATATAATGTTCCTAATATGCCCCACATCTCATTTATATATGGCTCCCTCTGTCACCCCCTAATGTACACATAATAAATTATCAATCATCTCATAAAATTTTCATATTTCTCTCCCTAGTAATTCTCTTATATTTTTACTGAACTATGGCCCCAATATATTTCTCAAATTATTTAAAATAATTAATAATTATTTAAAGAGAGGATATGATTCCTTCTATATATGTAAGGAATCCTTTCCATTATGTTGAATTTCTATTCAACATCCACTTCTTATAAAAATTTAATTCTCACTTTCAAAACATTTATATATTGTAATTATAACTTTATGATGATTTTAATGAAGTCACATTATAATGAATATAATCCATAAACTATTCCATATTCATGTTTTAATCGGTTAAGCCACAAACATGAATGATGTTAAAAGTTTTTAAAAGTTATGATTATAAAAAAATTAATGGTATAATAATATATTTATATAGAAACAATTGTTATTTTGGTTTTTAGATTTTAATATTAATATTTAACTCATTTTTAATATTAAAAATTTTATTCACATAAAAACTATTAAAACAAGAAGATATAGTATTTCATTTTAGAGAATAATTAATAAAACTCCAATTAAATGGAACTATATCTTGTTGAATCCTTAATAATCATAAACTATAGAACCATTAATTTTATATAGATTATTAAATCATTAGGATGAAATGATGAAAATTAGTTATATAAAAAATGCATCAGACTACTGAAACTAGTAAAAACGACGACAAATATTATACAAAATTAACAAATAAAAATATAAAAAACATACATAAAAGATTAAATTAATATTTAATAATAATTAATAAGGTGATGAAATATATGTATTTTTATCTAAGGAACTATAGGATAGAGAACAAGGGTATGTATGTCCACTATGATTATTGAAATTTATTGAGTTATAAGCATTATACATAGACATTATCTTTCAATGTTATGTTTCTTTCAGAATATGTTTTTATTATATGACCTTACATATTTATTTTCTATATTTAGACAATTACTTTTCATAAACACCTATTAAATAAATTCATATGTAAAATATTTTTATGCAAATAATGGATTTTTTTTCAAATCAATTTCCATTTGTTGGTATATATTTTATATTATACCCATATTTAAATTTATTTGGTGTATAACCATCCTTTTATATATATATTTTAAAATTTATAATTATTTATTACATCTACATCTCAATTTTTTCGATTCAATATTAATTCCCTCATTACCTAAAATGTAATGGTTTTGTTGTCTTAATTTCTTTTGTTGGTTTATATGTAATGATCATAATTATTTTAATTAATATATTATTTTACTATGAAATTTATTTTTTATATAAGTTATTTAACCTTAATCATATGCTAATATAAATATTTATATCAAAATAATCCTCCTTAATTTATTTTCAATTATATAAAATTTTGATATAGTTATGAAAACCTCACATATTTTCTTATGTATATTTGTATTTTATGAACATTCTATTTATTTCCCGTGTTTTATTATTTAGAAATAAAAATAAGTAAAATGTATTATATTCTTTATACTTCTCTTTCTCTATGGTTAAAGAGAAGTTTTTTTATCTTTTTTTCATTGGGATTATTTCTTTAAAAAAACCCTAATTCTAAAAAGAAATTTCATTCCATGCTCTAATGTTTTAATCTTACACTCCAGATTTATTTTTAAAAAATTACATTGATCCAATGGTTTCAAATTTTCATAATATTTTTTGTTATATTTTACAATAATATAATTGTATTTTTAGGATAATAAATTTTTAATTTGGCATGTATAATTTTATTTTATGGAATTATAAATTTAATTTCCTAAATGTTACACCCAGATATTTTAAAAGAATAAAAACATGATACATAGAATGTTTTAGACTCAAAACCTTGAATATAAGGGAAAATAAAACATTTATACGTTACAAAATATTTATTAATAAAAAAATTTATCATTTTTATAGATATTTATGCAAAAAATATCATGATAAAATGAAACATGATTACCTATTAAAGTATTTTTTAAGTATGATCATTATGTCACAAACATTATATTTGTGGGTTTCCATAAAAATAAATATATTTTGAGAAATATATTTTTTTCACTAATGTTCATTTTTTCTCTATCAATTAAGAATAAAAATAATAGACATTTTACTGTAGAAGAAATGTTTTAGGAAATCTTTCTATTTTCAGCATAGACAAAAATTCAATAGCTTATTTCAAAATTATTATAAATTTAATTTTTGAAACATTTATAATACTTTATTTAATAAAAAAAATCAATTTTTTAAAAAAATAAACAAATAGTCTTAGGATTCAATTTTGTTAAATTTAAAAAATGATTCATTTTTTGATGAATAATGAAAATAATTTATTTTTATTGAAAAATGACTTTTCATTTATATTATTCAAACAGTTAATGTAGGAACCTGGTTCTTCGCTATGAGGTACGTGCTTCTTCTTTTCTCTTTTCCTTAAGTGTTTTAATAAAATGTAGAAATGGGGGAAAATCCTAAATTTTGGAACTACACGCCGGGTACTTTTTCCACACGTCGTTTAATTTTGGCCGTGTTGGGATAGGTACACAGGGAGGGTAGCCATGTCGGTGAAAAAAGGTGTAGGAACCGACTACACACCGTGTAGTGGCCCTTTACACGCCGTGTAGTCAGTAGGAAGGCCAAAATAGTAAGGCGGTTGAGCAGCTGCCAGCTGGACAACATTACACGCTGTGTATTTAGAAGTACATGTCTTGTACTCATGTCGACGGATAAACAGTGTGGCAGTATTTCCAGAGGAACAATTAAATGAAAGGAGTACACACCGTGTACTCAGAAGCACACACTGTGTACTTTGTTTGTTCGGCTTAAAACAGGCAGTAGTCTCCTCATTTGGCAGAGGAGGAATTTGAGCTGTTTTGGAGCCAAGGAGGACGGTCGAACCTTTGAAGATCTGTCGGGTGTTCATCTGGAATCTGATTCGGCTTCGGACAATCTTGTTGGAACTGCATGGGTAAGACCTCTCCTGTCCTGGAATTGTTCTTACCAATTCTTTCCCAAAGGAATGTAATTTACATTTGAATGGGTTTTGTTCTTCATCAGATCTACTTCGTTCTTGGGCGCTTCTGGAGTAGGCATTCGGGTATTGCGTTTGTTGGTGTATAAGGTATGTGTCTTAGTGTTTAGTTTTCCATCTGTCGTGCATTTTTTTTTATTTTTAGGCCACAAACCCATATTGGGGTTTCATGTGGCTGAGGTCGTTGCTATATTTAATGCCTAAAATTGCATAGGTGATTAAATTGTGATAATAAAAGGCTGGTTGGGATCATTGCTTGGATCTGAAACCACCCCGGGGTGTGTTCCACTATTTAGGCTTTTGTCCAGGATACCCAAGGGTATGCCTTTAAAGTAGTAATTATATAATTTACTTGAGGGGAATTTCTTGATACTGATTTTTTACTTGTTGGGCATGGACCGGTTACCTTTTTAGCCTGAGGGCATTGTTGTATTTAGCCTTAGGGCACTGTTGTGATTAGTCTGAGGGCACTGCACTATTTAGCCTTAGGGCTGTAGTATTTCGACTGAGGGAAAGCTTTCGTGCCTCAGGGCTTGACTTCTGTTCCTGAGGGTGAAACTTTCTACGTCTGAGGTAAAATTCTATTACGCCTGAGGGCTATACTTGCGGGTTGGATTCTGCTTACCTGAGGGTAAGGTTTTGTTTGTTTGAGGACGTGGATTGTTTACTTAGAAATGCACTATGGTGATTTCTAGTATTTAATGGATTAAATGAATAATAAAATGGAAATATGACTGTTAGTTAGATACTTTTGGGTACTGCTTACTTTATTGCATTTTACTACATTACACTGTTGTTGCATGCTCACACGTAGTTGGGCACGAGTCTTTGGGGGGTGCCTACTGAGATATATTTCTCACAGACTATTTGGGTAGCACTTTTCGTCCCAAATAGGTTAGGTTTCTATAGTTGTGGATAGGGGAAAGAGTCCCTATACAGGTACGTCACTATTGCTGAGGAGTAGGAGGGCATGTGACCGGGCCTAGGATTGCGTTGCCACTGCAAGTTGTTTTGTTTCTCTGTACTTGTACTCTGTATTGTATTGTACTATAATGTAACATGTTCTGGTTGTTTTCCTAGAACATAAGACATGTTGCACCATTTTCTATATATTATTAGTTATATATACTGCTGTTGTTTATTTTAGCTGTGTATGGTTTACTTCGTATGTTGTTTGTTGTATGTTTTATTTTGTATTCCATTGTGCTACACACTGAAAAATGAGGGCATAGTTTCCCCACTATCAGACCTAGGCCCTGGATGCTAGTCAGTAGCCTCTGTCATTTGGGGAGATGTGGTTGAGGTCACGTGGCGAACTGGGTTCGGGCACCCATTTAGTGGCACCCAGAACGGGGACGTTACAAAGTGGTATCAGAGGAGTTGTTTTCTTTGCCTTACAATTTGGAGCCATAGTCAGGGATAGGACGAACGTTAGTTGGTAATAAGCTGTGTCCGAGCATAGCTATCCCATTTACAGGGAAAATCCAGTCTACCTCGTTTGGAAATTTTTTTATTTTTCAAATTTTACAGTTGATATGATTTCACCATTGGGTGATGCACTTGTATTGTATTGTTTATACTTTATCTATGGGTTCTATTTAGTTGAAACCCGATGAGATGAGGGTATGACATCTCATGCATCATTTAGGCACATGATAGGAATCACATGCCATGAATAGTTTCATGCCATGTAGGTGCATTAGAAAAATTGCATGTTTTTGTGATAGTTGTTGTGCTAGAAAAGCATGCTGTTGTGATAGCTGCTAGATAAATACCTGTTTTTTGATAGAGTATTATGTGTAAGACTATTTATATAATGAATTCCAATGTTTGGTTTTTGGGGATGATGGGCCCTATTGACCGGAATTTGGTGGATCATTGACTGTTTATTAGTTATAACACATATAAGATGTCAAAAATTGATTTGTGGGAAGTATGGGCCCTAACAGGTCAGAATTTGACACAAAGGTGTTTTTTTCAGTTTTCTCTGGGTTCCAAGGATTTTTCTGAGGCATACTATCTTGAAACCTAGTACAAACACCGTGTAGTATTTTTACACACGCCGTGTATGGCCTTCTGTTCGGGAAGAGAAATGAACTTTTTGAGTACACGATGTGTAACCTAAGTACAAGACGTGTAGTCTCTTCCCGTTTCACAAACCGTGTGGGCGGCGACACGGGGTAGGGAAATCCTTGTGTTAAACATGCCGTGTAGATTTTATACAAACCGTGTAGTGTTAACCCAGAGTCCGGCCGTGTAACTAACAACACAGGTCGGTGAAATCCTTGATAGAACACGCTGTGTCAATGATGAACACGTCGTGTAGTGTGACCTATGGACTCGGCCATGTAACTAACAACACGGGCCAGTGTCACCGTTCCTTAACCACGTCGTGTACTTTTGGGGACATGACGTGTAGTCTTGTCTGAGGACAGAGCATGTGGATTTAGCCATGTGGCGGGGAAACAAGGTTGCTGACACGCAGTGTGCGGTTGTAACACGCCGTGTAGTGTCAAGACAAGTAGTTGGTCATGTCATAGACGACATAGGTAGTTGTAAATAACACCATACACGCCGTGTATATGAAATACACACCGTGTAGTTTTTGTTCAAACGGGACCCTTGTGGCTTAGTCTTGCTTAAGGACCCGGGCAAGGGAAGGGAAGTCAAGTACACATCGTGTAGTTAGTTTACATGCGGTGTAGTTTTGTTTTTCAAATTTTGAATGCCTTTTTCCTCTTGTTTCCTTTTGGGTTTCTACATCTTCAGTCTTTGATAATCTTTTCCTAAGGCGTGTTATTGACCTTTTAGTGTCATGCCTCCTAGACGACCATGATTTTTTTGCCAGGAGAGCGGCAACGAGTATACTACAGAAATGGTGGGCCATAGGATACTAATTTATCCTCCAGTAGAGCCAGATTTGGAACCAGCTGTTATGCCAGACATAGGAGTGGAGGCGCAGTTCTGTGAAGGCTTATTGTGGTTCATTCATACCTTTCCGGGAGCACTGCAGGGTGCCACATCTATGGTCGAGCTGACATGTATATTCCAGCAGCAGCATCTGCCTACATTATCAGGGGATGGCAGACCATAGGCTGAGGAGTTTTGGATGGGGTCGATGCAGACTATTTTGAGTATCTGTAGAAGGGTGGAGGGCCAATCATGCGACTTACATGATGCATAATTCCACCAAGAGGTAGTGGGACATTTCCAACTAGTTAGAGCATCACAGGGACATGGCGTGGGGACACTTTCAGGCAGTCTTCTATGAATTTTTCTTCCTGGAAACACTGAGAGTAGATAGAGCTTGAGAGTTCATGAATGTGAAGTAGGGTGCTATGTTAGTGATGGACTATTCTTCTCGTCTTACAGAGTTTCATCACTTTGTACCTGTGCTGGTGGATGATAAGACGTTGAGAGCCAGATGTTTTGAGGATGTTCTTCGGTATGAAATCTGAGATCTGGTGAATGTTTTCAGGTTTCCATCTATACATGCTATCGTGAATCAGGCGCTGATTAGGGAGAGGAACCTGCTGGAATCTAGTGGTGTGGTCCAGGGTAGTTCATCACCAGTTACTAGTACTACATCTTCTGGCAAGAGGAAGAGACAGATGGACTTTTCTCAGGGTGGCAGTACCAGCCAGTCAGCTTTTTCAGGTGGTCCGATCAGGTTCTACCAGTGTTTAAGAGAGGGACACAAGAGGCCACAATGTCCACGTAATCCACTGGAGTGTCGAGCTTGCGTCATTATGGGTCATCTGCAGCGCTTCTGCAGGGCGTTTCTACCGGTGTCCAGTGAGAGGGGTTCTGTACAGACTCCGCGTCTGGGAGTAGGACTAGTGGCTTCATACTAGTCGGGGAACTGGAATATATCAGGGCATGCATGTAGAGATGGTGGTCGTT
This sequence comes from Viscum album, assembly GCA_963277665.1. Taxonomy (NCBI): domain Eukaryota; kingdom Viridiplantae; phylum Streptophyta; class Magnoliopsida; order Santalales; family Viscaceae; genus Viscum; species Viscum album. The sequence continues at coordinate 1,345,973,567 of OY728153.1, read as the reverse complement.
GTCGTGGAAGCCAAACTCCAGGATCTCAGAGGCAACAGGGCGGGATAGCTCAGGGTAGCCAGGATGTGTCGTATGGCCGCGACGTTGGGAAGACATATGCAGTGCAAGAGACCCAACAATAGCAGGATCCCGGACCTTCTACAGTCAGAGGTACTATTCTAGTAGCTTCTGTCTTATCTTCAGTACTTTTTTATATGGGTGCTACACATAGTTTCATAGCTATACCCTTTTTGGAGATCCTTGGGCTCAGTGTTTCTACTTTTTCTGATATCATGACGCTAGACACTCCGTTGGGGACTAGAACGGCTGGTGTGCATTAGTGCAAGGAGTGCCCCCTTGAGGTTGGTGGGTGACAGTTCCTTTGGGACATCTATGTCTTAGAGATGAAGATCTATGATTTCAGTCTTGATATGTACTGTTTGGTTCCCTTTCGGGCCTTTGTAGACTACTATCGTCGTAGGGTGAGTTTCACGTCACCAGAGGAGGGAGAGTTTCTATACAAGGGCGAGTGGACTGTTCAGGTGAGTCGAGCTAGACCAGAGCATCGTGGGTGAGGTGGAGTCATAGCCCAGATTGCGAGTTTATATCTGGATGATCAGCGGACTTGTCAGACATATTTCCCTCTAGTTTTTGATTATTTCATTGATGTCTTCCTGGATGACTTTTCGGGTCTACCTCCGGAGCGAGAGGTGGATTTCTCCATTGAGCTTGTTCCAAGAGCAACACCGGTGTCCATTCCTCTATATAGGATGGCTAAACCTGAGTTGCAGGAGCTCAAAGGGTAGTTGGAGGAGATTCAGGCAAAGGGTTTCATCTGACCCAGTACTTCTCCTTGGGTATCTCTAGTCCTTTTTGCGAACAAAGCGAACGGTACCCTCATAATTTTCGTGGATTATTGGAAGCTGAACCAGTTGACGGTTAAGAACCGATATCCCTTACCAAGGATTGATGATATATTTTATGAGCTTTGTGGAGCACGAGTGTTCTCGAAGATTGACCTGAGATCATGATATCATTAGCTGCACGTGAGACCATCTGATATACCTCTCACGACTTTCAAGAGTATGTATTGTCTATTTAAGTATACGGTTATGCTGTTCGGACTCACGAACGTGCCAGCAGTTTTTATGGATCTGATAAATCATGTGTTCCATATGTATCTTGATTCTTTTGTGGCAGTATTCATGGACGACATCTTGGTGTACTCTCACACTCTACACGACCATGCCACCCATATTGAGATCGTATTGAGTACACTGAGGGAGCATCGACTATATGATAACCTCTCAGAGTGCCACTTTTGGATGGACCAGATTCACTTCGTGGGACAAATCATCTCTGAGGGAAGAGTTTCAGTAGACCCGAAGAAGGTGAGATCAGTAGTTTCCTGGGAGTATCCTAAGAACGTGTTTGAGATATGGAAATTTTTAGGGTTGGCTAGATACTACAGACATTTCATACAGGACTTCTCCCGCTTAGAAGCACCGTTGATAGGTCTGACTAAGAAAGGTGTGAATTTCATTTGGTCGGAATCATGTGAGGCAGCATTTCAGGAACTGAGGGGAAGGTTGATATCAGCACTGATCCTGATACTCCCAGAGCTGGGGATGATCTATACAGTTTACTGTGATGCGTCAGGTATTGGGTAGGGGGCACTATTGATGCAGGGCGACCGAGTTGTGGCATATGGGTCTCAGCAGTTGAGGCCACATGAGAGGAATTACCCAACTCATGATCACGATTTAGCTGTAGTTGTACATGTGTTGCGGTATTGGAGAAATTATCTATGGGGAGACCATTTTGTGGTTTTCACCGACCACAAAAGCCTCAAGTATATCTTTACTCAGCGTGACCTGAATCTGAGGCAGAGATGGTGGGTCGAGTACCTAGAGTCCTTAGATTTTGAGCTTTCCTATACACCTATTAAGGGTAATGCAGTAGTTGATGCACTGAGCATGATGAATTTGATTTGGGTAGTGCATGAGGCCAGCAGTGAGTGGCATCTTATGGCTTTGTTCTCTGAGATGCATCTGGAGGTGCACGACAGTCAGGGGCAGACTTATCATTCTTCTGTAGCTGTGACTTCTACCCTCCTGGACAGAGTGAGGATGATATAACATTCAGTTTCAGAAGGCCTAGTTCTACGGGAGTAGGTGGAAAGTGAGGACCCTCCTCTTGGTTAGACGATTGGCGGTGATGAGGTTTTGTGTTTCCATGGACGAGTATGGGTTCCAAGGGATATACGTGAGGAGCTGATGTGGGATTTTCATGCTTCATCTTGGGCAGTTCATTTCGGGATTACCAAATGTACCAGGAATTGAGATGTCAATACTGGTGGTCGGGTATGAAGATAGAGATAGCTGGTTTTGTTACAAGGTGTTCCACCTTTCAGCAGGTGAAAGCGGAGCATCAGAGACCAGCTGGGATGTTACAACATTTACCCATTCCTTAGTGGAAATGGGTTGATTTCGTGATGGATTTCATGACTGTATTGTCGAGGTCACCTAAAGGCAATGACTCCATGTGGGTTGTTGTGGATAGGCTCACGAAGGCAGATCACGTTTTGCCGATCAAGGAGACCATCGGTGTTAACAAGTTCGGACGACTGTATTTCCGAAAGATCGTATATCTTCATGGGGTTCCTCATTCTATTGTTTTAGATAAGGATGCCCAACTTACGTCTCATTTTTGGAAGATTTTTTAGAGGGCACTTGGTACACAGGTGATTCTGAGCACAACATACCACCCTCAGACAGATGGCCAGTCTGAGCATACGATACAGATGCTAGAGGACATGATGCGTGCGTGCGTCCTAGACTATGGGGGTCTTGGGAGAAGCATATACACTTAGTCGAGTTTTCCTATAACAATAGTTTTCAGAAAACTATTGAGATGGAACCGTACGAGGCTCTATATGGTAGGCCATGCCGTTCACCTTTGTGCTAGATAGAGGTCGGTGAGGTAGCTTTACTAGGGCCACAGCTCGTGGAAAAGACTTCTGAGCAGGTCCAGTTGATTCAGAAGCAGATGGCTACCGCGCAGTCTCATCATAAGTCATATGCGGATCGACATAGATGACCCTTAGATTTCGTGGTCGGGGATCAGGTTTTCTTGCGTGTTTCACCGTGGCTGGGACACAAACGGGTAAAGAGATAGGGGAATCCTTCACCACGGTATGTGGGGCCATTTGAGATTCTTGAGAGAGTCAGGCTGGTTGATTATCGGTTGCAGTTACCGCAGCGGTACCAAGCCATGCACGACGTCTTCCACGTATCTCAGTTACATCGCTATCATTCAGACCCATCTCACATCTTTCAACACAAGGAGGATGAGATGGAGGCAGATGCGTCCTTTGAGGAGCATCCGATTCGTATATTTGATAGGAGCACGAAGGTTCTCTGAGGCCAGTCAGTTACTCTCTTATGTGAGCTATGGTAGCATGGCCGAGTGCTGGACGAGACCTGGGAGCGGGAGGCCGACATACGTGCTCAGTGGCCAGATTTTTTCACGGATATATCTTCTCCACCCTTGGAAGTTAAATTCAGGGATGAATATCTGTAAGGGGGGAAGTTTGTAAGAACCGGGTTCTTCTCTTTGAGGAATGGGCTTCTTCTTTTCTCATTTCCTTGAGTGTTTTAATAAAATGTGGAAAATGGGGGAAAAATCCTAAAATTTGGAACTACATGACTTGTACTTTTTCCACACGCCGTGTACTTCTGGGCGTGTTTGGATGATTACAAAGGGCGTTTATCCATATCGCCGACAAAGGGTGTAGGAACCGACTACATGTCGTGTAGTGGTCCTTTACACTCTGTGTAGTCAGTCAGCAGGCTAAAATAGTAAGGAAGTAGAGCATCCACTAGTTGGGTAGTAGGACACACCGTGTACTTAAGAGTACATGTCGTGTACTCATGTCGACGGATGAACAGTGTGGCGGTGCCGCCAGAGGAACAGTTAAATGAAGGGAGTACACGTAGTGTACTCAGAAGTAAACACCATGTACTTTGTTTTTTCGGCTTAAAACAGGTAGTAGCCTCCTCATTTGGAAGAGGAGGTATTTGAGCCGTTTTGGAGCCATGGAGGATGGCCGAACCTTTGAATATCCGTCAGGTGTTCGTCTGAAATCCAATTTGGTTTCGGATGATCTCGTTGGAACCGCACGGGTAATCCCTCTCCTCTCATGGTACCATTATTACCAATTCATTCCGGAAGGAATGTTATTTTTGTTTGAATCGGTTTTGTTCTTCGTCAGATCTATGTCGTTCTTGGGCGTTTCTGGAGTCGGCGTTTGGGTATAGCGTTCGTTTGCATATAAGGTAGGTGGCTTGGTGTTTAGTTTTCCAACATTCATGCGTTTTGTGGGTTTTTTGGCCATGAACCCATGTTGGGGTGTCATGTGGCTGAGGTTGTTGCTATATTTAATGCCTAGAATTGCATAGGTGATTAAATTGTGATAATAAAAGGCTGGTTGGGATCGTTTCTTGGATCCAGAACCACCCCGGGGGTGTGTTCCACTATTTAGCCATTTGGCGAGGATACTCGAGGGTATGCCTTTAAAGTAGTAATTGTAGAATTTATTTGAGAGGAATTTCTTGTTACTTCTTGATTACCTGTTGGGAATGGCCCGATTACCTGTTTAGCCTGAGGGTATTGTTGTATTTAGCATGAGGGCGTTGTTCTGATTAGCATGAGGGAACTTCACTATTTAGCCTGAGTGCTGTAGTATTTCGCCCGAGGGAAACCATTCATGCCAGAGGTCTTGACTTCTGTGACTGATGGAGAGACTTTCTATGCCTGAGGGAAAATTCTATTATGCCTGAGGGTTATACCTGTGGGTTGGATTCTGCTTACATGAGGGTAAGGTTTTGTTTGTCTGAGGATGCAAACTGTTTACTTAGAAATGCACTGTTGTGATTTCTTGTATTTAATGGATTAAATGGATAATAAAATGGAAATATAACGGTTTGTTAGTTTCTTTTGAGTAATTCTTATTTTATTTCATTTTACTGTTACACACTGTTGTTGCATGCTCACACACAGTTGGGAACGTGCCTTTCGTGGGTGCCTACTGAGATATATTTCTCACACCCAGTTTGGTTCACGCTTTTCGGCCCAAATAGATTACGTTTCTGCAGGTGTGGATATGGGTAAGAGTCCATATACATGTTCTTGACTGTTGTTAAGGAGTAGGAGGGCATGGGACCGGGCCTAGGCTTGCGATGCTGCTGCCAGCTGTTTTGTTTTTCTGTACTTGTACATTGTATTGTATTGTTCTTCTCTCTAACATGTTCTGGATATTTTCCTAGAACATAATAAATGTTGCACCATTTTCTATATACTATTGGTTATATACACTGCTGTGTTTCATTTCATTTTTGTATGATTTACTACTTCCGCAGTTTGTTTTATGTTTTATTTTGAATTCTGGTGCACTACACTTTGACAACTGAGGACATAGTTTCCCCACTATCTGACCAGGTCCCTCGCTGCTAGTCGGCAGCCTCTGGCATTTTGGGATATGCGTTTGAGGTCACGTGGCGAACCGGGTTTGGGGCACTCATTGAGTGGCACCCAGAACTGGGACATTACAGTCAATATATATTTAAAATTTATTGTAATATAAACATATTTTAATGATATTATATATTAAATATACTGGATCTTTTTTATCAATTTGATAATGAATATGGATATATAAAACATTATCATATTGAAAATTTTAATTTGGAAAATAGTTTTTTGGATGCCACAATGGGTTTAATTTGAAATTTAATGTATTAAATAATATGAATTTAATTTAGAATAGTGTATCCAATACATGTAATCAAGACTATTTTTATTATATAATTATTTCAAAATATTTTAGACCAAAATCAATGGAGAAAATATTAAAAATTACTAACCATAGTTAATTTAAAAATGGCTTTACCAGGGGTTAAACATAAAAGAGAATGATTTAAAATGAACTAAAACATGTTTAACTACAACTTTATTGAAATATTTGTACAGTATAACCTATAATAATTCAAAATTAACATTGTTTTAATTTTTTTATCATCCAAATATGGGTATCACTTTTAATTTTCTTAAATTCCTTGGGTGACCTATCCCCCACTTATAAAAGGCCCCTATCCACCCCCACTTCACACATCCAAAACCATTTTGTTCCCTAATGACCTATCAAAATAAATTTTTTAATTCTTTACCAACATCACATATGAATTTTTATCATAATTATAATTTTGAAAAATATTTAGATATAAACCTAATGTGGTTATCCAAAGATGAGGAAAAATACATAGCTTGTATATAAGATTTATATCAAGCCCCACATCCTTAAAATATTATTATTTCATGATAAAATAATAACATTAATATATATTGTATAGAGATCTATTATTATATTGTGGTAATGAACTATATCCATCTTCTCTTCAATAAAATGGGAAAATAAACCACTAATAAGGCATGTTATGGAATATCACCTTGTCAACTGATGTTTTACTTTTTCCATCAAAAATGTTCAAGAATGTATAAAATGAAATATATAACATATTCATATGATATTTTTGAATTTATTATACTTATTTACTTATCATATCACATATACGATCTAACAATCCATTACATGGGTGACTTGATAATCTCGTTCATGGGTACGATAAACTATCGCCAAATGATGTGACATAGTTCGTATTCCAATCATGCAATTCATAGAAGTTATTAATGATTATATTAATTGAAATATGTTATATTTAAGAACTATATGTTCTATTGTAAAAATAATATCACATATAACAGGTTACCCTCCAGTCCTTAGGAAAACAATAATGTCACTCATGCATACATGTGGACTACTACCTCTACATAGCGATGCAAAATATTTTCACCTTTATATTTAGATGGTTGGTAATACAGTTTTGTTATATTGATATAAATACTATATTAAAAATAATAATAATTAATAAAGGGTACATTATTATTATTTTTACATTCTTTCCCTCATTTGGGAAATGTGGAATCAATATTCATGTGTACGTACGACCTGGAGTTTCAATGATTGGTGTATTCAACTTTCTATCTCTAGATTTTATAAATTACTATAATTAAATATATAATAAAAATATATATAAATATATATGATATTTATATCATGTTAAATTATTTTTAAGATAATATAACAATTATCAATGATTAGGGATATAAATAACCACACCAAAGAATACTTGAAAAAAAAAAGAAATTATCATATGAAATAGTGATTTTAGAAAATAATTGATAATAAATGTGTGATAAAATAATATAGGTAAATATTATATGGGATGATATATTTGATTATGCGTTTGTAAAATATTTTTTGTATACTAATATTTTTTATATACACGGTTGAAAAATGTACAATGGGAATTAGACATGATGTAATGGATTCTTGTCTCACTTTTACTTCTGAGTCATATTTTATATTATGCACTTATTTTTGTGTGTGTTTCGTATACTAAATTTTTTGATTTATGGAATACATCCAGAAAAGTAAGATATTATATTTTCAATCATTCATGTTTTGAATATGTTTTTATATTAATCAAGGTATTAAAATTTTGAAATGTGCCATTAAGAGAAATTTTATGTGTTATATAGAGTATGGAATTGATTCAATAAGATCTATTATAAATATTATTTCATTGAATTTGTTCATACATATTTTGAACAAGTTATAAGATTAATTTTTAAATGGAATAAGATTACTTTTAGGAGTAAAAATTGAGGTTTTAGGGATTAATGTATTTTATTTGATTACTTTTTATATGAATTTAGGTATTTGAATATATCTACAATTAAAATTTAACTATTCCCATTGTTTTATTGATCTAATACACTATTAAATGTTTATTTTAGAGCATTATTCATTAAAATCATATTAAATATTCATTTCAAAAAGTAGTATATGATGTATGAATTGATATAAGAAAACAAAAATTATGTAAACTTTTTTATAAAATATGCTATCATCATGTGACAATATTTTTTTATGCTCTCTATTAAGATTGAATGGAAATTTGTCCACATTAGGGTATTGATCATGGAAAACATTATAAACTGGAATTTTTTTTACGATGAATAAAATGTTCATATAATACTTCAAATATTTATGTATTTGGGGTAATTAAAGGTCATAGATTATTCAATTGATTTTGATTAATGATATCTATCACTCTATAAAATTATTTATTCTTTTCTTCTATACCCATATCCTAACATTCCAATAATTTCCTTCTATTTGGAATCCTAATATTTTATTTATTGATGACATTAGAAAATAATATCCTATATTATTAGTGGTATTTTATTTATCAGTATTTTATGCTATGTGGTTTCAATAAGGGTATTTTAAAATTTCAATTCCTTGATTATTTAGATCAAGATTAAATTGATAGGACACAATTTATTCTTAGTCGGTCTAATATAACAACCAAAGATGTTAAAAGATGAACATCTCTTTGAATATCATTTAGTACATGGAACAAAAAACAAAGAAAAAATTGTAACACCCAAATATGTAACAATATTTTTATCTTTAAATAAATCTATGATCTTCAATAGCTTGTGTTTCATGTAACACTGGTTTTAAACGAATCATACTACTTTTTTAAATTATTATTTAATCATTACAATTATAACATAGCCACTAAATTTGATTTTATAGATAAAACTAAATAAATAATAAAAAATTATGGTTTAAACATGATCGTTTTTTATTTGTGATTAATAATTAAAATTAAAAATCATTCAAAAGGTAATTTTATTTTTTGAAAAACTATACTTTTTATTTGAATGAAAATGCTAACATTACTTCTTGTAAAATTTTGATAAACATAATTTTATATGATTTCAGAATATTTATTTGATAATATTAACAACATTTTTGGAATTTCTATATAATATTTATTTTAGTTTTAATTTTAATTATTTTTTTAAATTATTGTTTTAAGTGTTTAGTGAAAAATACCATTTTTATTGACATATGGATTTTTAAATTAATTATACAATTAAATTATAACATAAATAGTTTTTTTACTAAAATTTTGTTAAATTGTTAATAAATTTAAATAATTTAGGTCATATGAAAAAATTTCAAATTGATATATGTTATAAAAATATTTAATTTTTTAGAAAAGTTTCATTGGAAAAAATATTGTTTCAACTGCTCTTTATGTTTAATTTTAAATTGAAATATTCCCCTACAATGAATTTAATTTGGTAAATTGGATTATATTTTATTTTTAATAGTAATTTCTATTATGTAATAATTTCACCATAATGTTTTCTCTTAATTAATAGCGAAAACAACAAAAAATGGTCAGTTAATGTGAGGTAAAATTGGTTTACCATGGGTAAAACTAAAAAGTTAATCATTAAAATTGAACTAAGACATTCCCAAAACCAATTTTATAGCCTTACATTGACCTTATAATATCCAATGTTCTATAATTACCAATTATTAAGTTATTTCATAGTTTAATTCTTGTGTATCAATTTTTTTAAAAAACATTTATTGTGCCCTCTTTACAACTTATAAAATTTCACCCCCTATCGTCTACTCTTTACAGTTATATATACATTTGATTCATATAATACCTGAACCCATATATTTAGGAATTACATACTAATATCATTTTTATATTTTTTTTAAATCCAATAAATAATGGATTTATTTATAAAAATAATGTTGTTCTCCAAAAAGTGGTAAAAAAATTAATGTCGATATTAGTTCTATTTACTCCCCCACCTCCATACAAGATCCACTATACATAACAATGTACTAAATGATGTATCTCTTATATACTGAGATATTGTTATTTTATTTTTATGGCTTATATCCATCTGAAATTTTATAAAATTGGAAAGGAAGCCATAGATTTTGTCTATGATGTGCAACTAACTCACAAACCATTTTAATTCATTTTCTATACAAACATTATTTGTAAGAAAATAATGTATTTAAAAATATTAATATGATATATATTATATTATTAAACTCATATAATTATCATATAACACATATCATCTAAATTTTTATTTCATGGGGGATATGATTAGGTTGCTTGTTTGTACGGAAGACTAAAATATTGTGAAGTGATGTGATTCCTTTTTCGCTTACACGAGACATGGAATGTACTATGGTTGAAATTCATGGATATATAAGATATTTAAAACCTAAAAATAAATATTTAAATATAATTTCAAATATAACTTCTTACACTCCAATCCATTTAAAAATAATAATGGTGCTCCAATGTAATAGTGTACTACCACCTCCACAGAACGATGTGAATTTTGTTTCCTTTTTTGAATGGATGGTAAAAAGGATATATTTGATTGACATATATATTATATATGACATAATATTGATTTTATAAAGGTGAATATTTTTTAATATAACTTTTTCATCATCCCTCGATAAAAATTGAATTTGATATAATATCTAGGTTATATAAATGATTTATTATAAACCAATATATTTTTAATTTGATCTAAAGTGTAAAAATATTATTAGAACTAATGTAAGAGTTTCTCATCTCAATTTTAAATCCTGAATAATTATTACATACTCACCACTTATTTCCTTTGTTTGGATTATATTATACCATATTTTCATGTTATATTATGATAATATTTATCATAACTCTTTTTAAATATTCATATGATGTTATTTATTTTATGGGACTTATGATTTAAACATAACAATGTTTCCTTGGTTTATATCACAATTTCATAGTATTTTGTGTTATTTTCATTTAAATCTCACATGGGTTAACTATATTAGATGTATATTGAAAAACTAATAAATATTCATACCCTACATTTATTAATAAACGTTTCAAGTAATAGTTCCATTTTTGCTCTTTGGAATCATAAATAACTGATAAAATGCATGGAATAAAACCAGACATCACCAATGCCTTTTTTTGATAATCCTTCTTCTTCCAAAAAATGTTTTACAAATATTATTTGAATAGTTTTTTTAACATTCCCTTTATGGCTTATAAAATAAATTTTTTCATTTAATTTATCTTAAAGGAATCATCAGTCCCTTTTTAAAATAATACAAGTATGGGTTTTTTATAAAAATGAGAATTTAATATTTATTTTGTCATGTCAAATGGTAACATAATTTCAATACATTATTATACTAAATGTTTGGAAGAATAATTTATTTTTTAAATTAATAATTTTAATGGAGATATATTTTGAAAATAGTTAGTGAAAATTTAGTTTTAAAAATTGTTTTTTCAAAGAGAAATATATATTTTCCTCAAAATATTCATTTATGGAATTCTTAATATATATCAAAATATCAAAAACAAAAACTCCTTATTATACCAAAAATCCACTTGAGATATTTTATATTTATAACAAAGTTATTATTTATTTAGATATTTTATTATTTGTTTCACTTAAGACGTACACTTTTTTTCCATTCACCATACTTATATAGATGATATATGATTATGCTGCTTTGACTAGAGTATATATTAATATTTTGTGAGTTTGTATTTCAATATTAATGTTTATTTTGATTATGTTTAACCCTATTAATATGATGAATAAATTTTACATTATACGTGATGTGTGTGTCCTAGTTAGAGATAACCCATCATTGTAGCTGTAGATCTCATGGGAAAAGTTAGTTTTCTAAATTTGATTAGTTTCTATAAAAAATTGAAATGTATTTTGAATTATCTTGAGAGTGAGTTTTTAGATTTTTAGTGTCACACATTCCGTCATTAAGAGATCAATTATTTATGTACGTTTGATTATTTGATTAGTTTTTTTATCCATGGATATTTTTTGAGATCGTGTGATTATTTATATAGATTTATTTGATCATCAATTTTCACTACCATATTATGCTGAAGTGATTTAAAAATTTTATTTTAACTTTACATTTTGATTTTTAAAATTTGTTTATCATCATTTCCTTTTAAAACATAACCACACTGAGCATTTCATCTCACCACATTATTATGTTATAGATTACATAGGATAACAACAAGTTCTTTTTTATTTATTTATAGGGATTTTAAAGGGGAATAATAGAATTTTCAAAGAAGATACTTATTGAATTTTATGTTTTCAATTTTGTCTCTTATAGGATTTGGTATTTTGTTTTTTAATTCATCCTCCACTAATCAAAATTCCTCATCTCCATAATACTTACAATTATTATAATCAGATATATATTCAGTATATATATTTTTACATTGTCCCAAAAAATTTAGAGATTGAATATAAAATAAACCATTAATGGAGATGGTTGATTGTATATACGCATTACCGTTATATTAATTTTCTTTTTTTGATAGAAAGAAATAAAATATAATTATATATTACCATTAAAAATTATTTTTTATATCATATATTTAAAGACCCATAAATTCTATGTAATTTTTTTTAATTAAACAATAATTTTACGGTTCCGTGAAATCTGACGACGTGGGATTCCAAGGCCCGTAGTGCCCGCAATGATCTGTCGATGTTTTTGTTAATCTTACGTTAACACACGTAAGCATTTTTCCTGAAAAAGTAGAATACCTCCTAAATGGTATCTCAGATCAGAAATCTGAGTGCACCGTTGCGCTTAGGATGGCAGGTTTACCCTTGACGTGACTTAATATTAGTCGGCACAGGCCTCCTGTGAGAAAACCCAAAAATAGAATAATTGTAAATAATGTATGTAATAAATAATTTTATTTTTCAAATGATTATAACTCACAAATGGTAACTCAGATTAAAAATATGAGGCCACCACTGAACTCATGAGTGTAGTATTTCTTTAAACAGATACTAACTTTGGCCAGCATGGGCCACTAGAGAAAGATAGTTTTTTGCCGCAAATAAAATAATTAAGTGACAATTATTTTTGAAAAATTCATAACATCTAAACTCCAACTCATATTGAAAATCCAGGAGTACGGTTGGGTCATTATGGGTGTGTTTCAACTAGGAAGAGCCTAACCTCGACTGGCATGAGTCTAGGGTGACTGATAATAATTTTCTGAACATTTATTCAGGTACGTTCTGTAAACGTGCGAGCATCGTTTTGTAAATTTTGAAGTGGTCCTCATAATTTAAATGCAAGGTCACTGTTGAACTCATAGTTCCAGTTATCAATTAATAAGACATTCAATGTAACACCCCGATATTTTATGAAAAATATTCTTTTAATTTCATTATTGTCTTGTGTTGTATGCTACACCAAGATTACCTTGAGCTATACGCAACACCGTAGTAGCTTGCAGTATACGCAACACTATTCTTGGATCGTGTTACACACAATTTTGATAATAGTTATTCAATGCAACATTGAGTATATATATATATATATTCAATATATAAATAAAATATGGTTGGATTATGTTATACGTAACAACGAAGGATTCTTGCACAGCACGCAAACCTGACTTGGCTTGCATTACACGCTATCGTGACCTTCCTCGATAGCGTGTGTTGTACGCAATAGCGGGTTTTACTAAACAATGATATATTATTATAATACTATTATAAACTAACTGTAATGAATAGTATTAACTAAATTTTGAATCTTATAACATTATTATTCGTCATGCACATTTTCTAATACATGGTATAAGAACATAATAAATTTTTCGGGTAAAATAAGTATTTTTAAAAAAATGTAGTTTTGCCGACTTTTGATGGCACACCCACTTTAAATCTAGTTTTTGACATGTTTATAAGTTCAATTTGACAAAATAAAATTCTTTATTAGAATCAAGATATAAAAATTTTCTTTGGATAAATTTTTCATATTATTCTGATAACTTTCATATTTTAATTAATAGTAAAAACACGCTATATTTTAATTAAAAACAACTTTTTTCATCATAATAAATTATGTGGTTAAAAAATAATATTGAATGGTTTAAAAGTATAAATAAAATATATTTTAACCATTTAATATAATGTATTTCATTATCCTTGATTTTACATTGAATTCGTATGTTAAATAAATTCCATCTTTGGCAATGTTTTAACTTTTAAAACCGGTTTTCTTAACAACGGGATTAATTTTAAATTAATTACTGCAACTTCTGTGATATGAATTTTGAAAAATGGATTCCATATTTGGAATCAGTGGGTCCAAATTATGTTAATAGTTTACTTTTATTTTTTTGATATTATGAATAGTAACTACAGTAATTTTTATTTACTACGGTTATAGGTAAATATGGTAATTCAAGGTTAAAAGAATATTATAATAATTCAAAATTACATTTACACTTGTGCTAACCTTATTGGATGAGTATTGTCTAACCATGGGCATCCTTGGGTCGATTTCGGGACCCCATGGAGCCACTTATGAAAGACAATGACACATTAGATTAATTAATTTAATGTAAAGACAAAAATGGAATTAACAAATATCGTTTAGTAATTGATTTTTATAAGGGGATATATAAATTATATTTTGGACTATAAATATTAATTGGGAAGCTAAAAAGATTTTATACATATTGGTTTTTTTTTATAATTTTTAGACATCATATAAATTAAATTATTTATGACACAATAATGATGCAGTATTTACCTCATTAATAAATGATTTAAATAAATAAGATTAAAATGATTAAAATATCATCCAAAACCTGTCCAATTCCTATTTGATGATTTTATTTCGAATATGAGTCATCTTATATTCGACATTAATGTGTTTTGTACTTCTTGAAACCGAATATAAGTTTATAATAAAATAATGTTTTCACACTTTCCTAAAGAGCCCCTCCACTCCCTTATAAAAGGAGACCACATCTATGAAATTCCTCACACCTCTCAAGCCTTTTGGATCGTCCAAACTCTTCCCAAATAATCTCCCTACATCCCTATCCTTCACCTTGAAGCCTTACATTAGGCTTAAGACTCTCCAAGAAGTCCTTTTGGATCAAACCAAAGGAAGTTACAAAAATTAAAGGTAACATTTTCTCTTTAAGTTGTTTTCTTTTATTCTACTTCTCCAACCCCAAAAATATTTTTAATCCTTTATTTTGTGACAACACCAGTATGTTGAAAATACTAGGATGTTGTTATGATGAGTATTATAACTACACTTACACACACCTCCATCTAATGGATGAAGAACATAATGTTTCTGCGATGGCAAACTAACGCCTCACGAAACAATGATTGTTCGATTTTTTTCTAACGCCTCTCATGGTGGACATTATGATGGAACTGTACTTATATATAATATATATTATGTTTATTATTTCTTTATTGTTCTTTAATTCCCAATTATATCAAGCCTTTACGGTATCCATAGTTGGTAAATATGATAATCTATTTTGAGGAAGTGCGGACTACCGCCCCCTCAAAGTGATGTGATTCGTTAATACCTTATGTGGGATGTATAAAGGATGTGGTTAATGGTATTATATATGATATTATACTGGAATTATAATATACCTATGTATAATTATGTTTTAATTCCATTAAAAAAATAAATATAAATGAAAGTAGCGTTCATGCGTACGTACGGCTTACCGTCTCCATGAACGGTGTGTTTCATTTCTTACCTCCATATGTTATGTACTATTATAAATTCTTGTATATGCTGGATATATAATGAATTTATATGATATATAAATAATGGTTTACATTTTTGAGGTACGTAAATCATGATATAAGTTATAATAACATGAAGAACAACAAGTCCAAACGCGTACGATAAATAAGATGATTTTACCCAAAACGCTACTTTAACATTAATTTACATAAGAATGGGTAATATAAAATCATATGTGAACCATATATGATATCGTAACAATTAATATGATTTTTTAATAAGTCCATGACAATATTTAAATCATTATACAGGAGGTTCGGACTCTTAC
Source organism: Viscum album (assembly GCA_963277665.1). Lineage (NCBI taxonomy): Eukaryota > Viridiplantae > Streptophyta > Magnoliopsida > Santalales > Viscaceae > Viscum > Viscum album. The sequence continues at coordinate 1,345,957,659 of OY728153.1, read as the reverse complement.
GAAGCAAATTGGACCTAAGGTAAGGGAAATATCACAATCTCATTTTTATCCGAGATTGTATATACTTTGGCATTTACTGGGGTGTATTTTATCATCCAAATCCATTTTTCCTCAATATGTAATATTTATATCTTTATAAAATAGTTTATATCCAATTTTACCCTTCGGTGTGTTTTTAGTAAAAGATATGAAAGGAATCTTTTGTCGTTTTTCGTACGAGGTACTTTTTGACTTTTCCGACAAAAGTACGAGAAGAATGTTTTTTTTTATACTGAGTGAATGTATTTTTAAAACAACATTTCCAAGAATCTTCCTTTACAAGTTTTCAAGTTTATTTTTAATCAACTTCTTTTAGTTTATAATTGTATGACATATTAAGAAAGGAAAAGTGTTTTTGAAGTAGAAAGGTTATTTTCCTCAAGAATGGAGTTTAAGTGTTTTATCAAAATTATTTTCCTTATAAGATAATATAGGGTTCTGTTTCTATCCCTATTATTACATGGATTTGATTATGTTGGGATGGAAATATTTTTATGAATTCCTTTATCTTATATGAATTGTTTTATGATGTCATGTTGTTTAAGAATCCCATTTTTACTACATGGGTTATGCAATGATGTATGATTTATGATTTTGTGGCACACATAAGAATGGTATCATTATCAGATGGGTTGGACCTATATCTCTCTCCAATGCATTGGGTAAAGATTTTATATCTCCTGAGATATACATGGCTGGAACGGTAGGTTATACCGGTTCAGTGAAACAGGACTGAAACGAGGAGTGAACTCGGTTCAGAAAGGGAATTTGTCCACTAAGATACTCTTGGCAATGAGTATTGACTAATAAGAAATGATTCTCTATGATTATGTGTGTATGCCACAAAGTTTCATGTTTTATGTTATGATTATTGGGATTACATTTCACTACTATGATTTATCCCATGTTATGAAATTATAATCTATTTTACAGGATAAGATTTCCAAAAGATATGTTCTTATGAATATGACGTGAGTGATATTTCTTTTGTTTAACCTTACTGAGAATTTGAGCTCACACTTTTATGGTTTATTTTCCCCAGGACATAGAGAAAGAATTTAGTTTTTAAAAAAGTTTATCTTTATGGGGGATGTTGAAGATCTTTCACCAAGATTAGAAGATTATATTCCGAGTTTCCAAAGACACTAAACTATTTGGGTCCTTGTATGTGTGTTTTTGTTATGTACTAAGTATTCCGCAAAAGTAATGTAATTTCCATGTACGTTAGGCTTCGGGTCTCTACAGTTGGTATCAAAGGAAAGGATTAGTCAACCATTCGAAACTAGGATGCAAGAACATTAGTGAGATCCCTAGAGTTATTTCTAAGGTATGTCTAGGGATGTATACATATAGGTTATAGTCCTAGAATTGCGCTAACGAACTTAGAATTTAACCTCAGAAGATAGATATTGAGAGTACTCCCCCTTTTGTTATGTTGTTTTCCCTAGAATGATTTTTGCCTCTCAAACTATTCAGTTTGGGTTTTAGACGATGGCTGGAACTCAAAAGAACCGTGTTGATCAATGCAATGGACAATGCAATGACTGTCCTCCTGAACAAAACAATGTTATGGGAGATGGAGTGCAAAATCTTATTGCTATACTAACACCAGCTATGAATCATTCTGGACTTCCAAATGACCAGAGAAGGGAAAAAAATTCTATTGATTCCTTCATGAGGCAACTTCCACCTTCTTTTAGTGGGTCTTCTGATCCACTTGTTGCTGAATAATGGATCAGTACCACCGAAAAGATATTTTCAGTTCTTCAATGTTTTGAACATGATAAAGTCATCTTAGCAGTATATCGTTTGGAAGGTGAAGCTGATCAATAGTGGGATATTATCAAGAATATGAGGCAAAGAGATGAAATTGAGTCCATGGAATGGGACGAGTTCAAGAACTTATTTTTCAATAAGTACTTCCCTCATATTCTTCGAACGAAGATGGAGAAGGAGTTTCTTGAACTAAAGAAAAAGGATGATGAATCTGTTGGTATATATGAAGCGAATTTTACGAGGCTTGCAAGGTATGCATCTGGATTTATCATCCAACCTGAAAGTAAAGTTGATCGATTCTTCAGTGGCTTAAAACCAAATCTTCGAAGGGCATTAGCTATAAGAGACTTCAGTAGCTACGAATAAATTGTGTGTTGTGCTATCAAGGTAGAAATGGAAGGTGGTGTTACTTATCCATCTCATAGTTTTGACAAGAAACGAAAGATGGAGTTCAGGGAGAAATCTCATAATAATGGTGAAAAGAAGATGAATCTTTCCTTATGCTCAAAGTGTGGAAAGAAGCATGGTGGAGATTGTCTCAAAGGGACAAGTAAATGTTTCAAATGTGGAAAGGAAGGTCATCGGGCTTTTTAATGACCCAATGATGGGAAGAAGATGTCTAATGATGCAAACAAAGGAAGGGATACACAGAATGAACCTACTACACTTCAATGCTTCAAGTGAAAGGAAATGGGGAATTATGCTAATAAATGACCTAATCCAAGGATTATTGATGATCGACATGAGCAACCACTTAAGGAAAAGGACAAAGGGAAGTCATATGTGATCACCATTGGTGATGTTGAATATGATAACGATGTGGTGGAATGATTAAGTGTTTATGCAATGGGATTACAGAAAAATGTTGTATATAGTATCGTGGAATATTGGAATATTTATGTATTGGTCTATTGTGGTTTTCAATAATTTTATGGTACCGGTAACCATGGAAAGTGATTGAGATATTTTTTGAAAAAATATGATATGCACATAATGAAGGGATAAGGAAAAAATGAAATGTTTGACAGTATTCATGAGCTCATGATTGATATAAGGACTAAGTGATATCATGGTTTGAGGATATAGAATTTGGAGGATTTTGGTATGTGGAAAGTGTTAACTTTTAACTGCATTCATGTTTTCACTAAGGTTCAATGGATATTCATTCTTCAAGATAATACATGATTAAGGTATTCACATGTTTTTAATTTGACCAACAGGATATATCTTATGATATACGGGGGATAAATGATGGCATTCACATGATCATTTTCATTATACTATTAGCTTGGACCGAAGTATTTTAGATAAGCCTAAATATTGGAATGTATTATGTTGGACATAAGTTAGTATTATTTAAGGATAAAACTTTTTTGATATTGTTGATGGGATGTTATTATAATATAGCTTTAGAAAAAGGACAACCTGCAGGACGGGCAACAACCCATCGCGTCAGACAAGGCTGTGGGAATCGAACCCACAACCAATGTGCGACTGGCCTTTATCACCTACCACTGGCCTACATGAAGTCCCTATTTAGTAGACACTATTTTTATTATATTAAGCAGTATGATATACGACGTATAAGTCCATTTTAGGAACCATATATGATTAATCTCACTATAGACGGACTTATGTATTTTTTGATAACTTTTCTAACCTTTTGTTTGAAACAGATGGAATGACCCATTATTTTATCACATGATCTTCTAACACATCACGAATGACAAATTCAACTTCAGTTCTTTAGGAGATGAAGTGGAAATTGTCCAAATAACGACAAACGGTGAGACTATACCAAAATCACGAAAGTATTTCTTCTAATTCAAATTTCATCAACATTAGGGAAATGATCTTGAAAACCAAATATGATGTCCTAGTGCTCTTATATCTGATTAATCAGATGGTACCTTAGATCGTAAAAGATTTATGGATTTGTGATTGCTGGCTTTTTCCATAGCCATGTTCTCTACCACTCTCCATCAGAACATGATGGTTAGATTTCTCTTCCATATCCACATTTTCACCTATGTGGAAACCCAATGATTAGTTTATTTGGGTAACCGTTACGTTTCATACTTTTGTTGTTAAATATTGGTTTTGGTATTCATTTTTATGATGTGGGTTTCTATTAAAGAATCTTTTGAATAGTAAACCATTTATAACCCCGACGAATTTCGAGGGAGAAATTAATTTTAAGGGGGGTAGAATGTAACACCCAGAGATTTTATGAAAAATATTCTTTTCATTTCATTAATGTCTTGTGTTGTATGCTACACCAATATTACCTTTCTCTATACGCAACACCGTATTAGCTTGCAGTATACGCAACACTATTCTTAGATCATGTTACACAAAATTTTGATAATAACTATTCTACGCAACATTGAGTATATATATATATATATTCAATGTATAAATGAAATATGGTTGGCTTATTTTATATGAAACAATGAAGGATTCTTGCACAGCATGCAACCCTGACTTGGCTTGAATTACACGCAATCGCGACCTTCCTCGATAGCGTGTGTTGTACGCAATACCGGGTTTTACTAAACAACGATATATTATTATAATATTATTATGAACTAGCCGTTATGAATAGTATTAACTAAATTTTGAATCTTATAACATTATTATTTGTCTTTCATATTTTCTAAAACATGGTATAAGAACAAAATAAATTTTTCGGGTAAAATAAGTATTTTTAAAAAAATGCAGTTTTGCTGCCTTTTGATGGCGCACCCACATTAAATCTAGTTTTTGAAATGTTTATAAGTTCATTTTGACAAAATAAAATTCTTCTTTAGAATCAAGATATAAAAATTTGCTTTGGATAAATTTTTCATATTATTCTGATAACTTTCATATTTTATTGAATAGTAAAAACACGCTATATTTTAATTAAAAACAACTTTTTCATGCTAATAAATTATGTGTTTAAATAATAATATTAAATTGTTTAAAAGTATAAATAGAATATATTTTTACCATTTAATAAAATTTATGTCGTTAGCCTTGATTTTACATTGAATTCGTAGGTTAAATAAATTCAATCTTTGGCAATGTTTTAACTTCTAAAACCTGTTTGCTTAACAACGAGATTAATTTTAAATTAATTACTGAAACTTATGTGTTTTGAATTTTGAAAAATGGATTCCATATTTGGAATCATTGGGTAAAAATTATGTTAATAGGATACTTTTATTTTTTTTGATATCATGAATAGTAACTACGGTAATTTTTATTTAATACAGTTAAAGATAAATAGGGTAATTCAATGTTAAAAGAATATTATAATAATTCCAAATTAAATTGAAACTTTTCCTAACATTAGTGGATGAGTATTATCCGACCATGGGCATCCTTGGGTCGATTTTGGGACCCCATGGAGCCACTTATGAGAGACCATGACACATTAGATTAATTAATTTAATGTAAAGACCAAATTGAAATTAGCAAATATCGTTTAGTAATTAAATTTTATAAGGGGCTATATAAATTATATTTTGGACTATAAATATTAATTGTAAATCTATAAATATTTCCTACATGTTGGTATTTTTTTATATAATTTGTATACATCATTTAAATTAAATTATTTATGACACAATAATGATGCAGTATTTACCTCATTAATAAATGATTTAAATAAATAAGATTAAAATGATTAAAATATCATCCAAAACCTGTCCAATTCCTATTGGATGATTTTATTTAGAATATTAGTCATCTTAGCTTCGACATTAATGTGTTTTGGACCTCTTGAAACCAAAGATAAGTTTATAATAAAATAATGTTTTCACACTTTCCTAAAGAGCCCCTCCACTCCCTTATAAAAGGAGACCACTTCTATGAAATTCTTTACAACTCTCAAGCCTTTTGGCTCGTCCAAAAGCTTCCCAAATAATCTTCCAACATCCCTCACCTCCCCCTTGAAGCCTTACATTAGGTAGAAGAATCTCCAAGAAGTCCTTTTGTTTCAAACCAAAGGAAGTTACCAAAATTAAAAGTAACATTTTCTCTTAAGTTGTTTTCTTTTATTCTACTTCTCCAACACCTAAAATATTTTTAATCCTTTATTTTGTGACAACACCGGTATCCTTAAAATACTAGGATGTTGTTTTGATAAGGATTATAACTACACTTACACACACCTCCATCTAATGGATGAAGAACATAATGTTTCTGGGATGGCAAACTAACGCCTCATGAAACGATGATTGTTCGATTTTCCCCTACCGCCTCTCATGGTGGCCATTATGATGGCACTTTATTTATATATAATATATATTATGTTTATTATTTCTTTATGCTTCTTTACTTCCCAATTATATCAAGCCTTTACGGTTTCCATAGTCGGTAAATACGATAATCTCATTTGAGGAAATGCGGACTACCGCCCCCTCAAAGTGATGTGATTTGTTAATACCTTAAGTGGGTTGAATAAAGGATGTGGTTAATGATATTATATATGATATTATACTGGAATTATAATATACCTATGTATAATTATGTTTTAATTCCTTTAAAATAAGAAATAGAAATGAAAGAAGCGTTCATGCGTACGTACGGCTTACCGTCTCCATTAACGGTGTGTTTCATTTCTTACCTCCATATGTTATGTACTATTATAAATGATTGTATATGCTGAATATATAATAAATTTATATGATATATAAATAATTAATTACATTTTTTAGGTATGTAAATCATGATATAAGTAATAATATCATCAAGAACAACAAGTCCAAACACGTACGATAAATAAGATGATTTTACCCAAAACACTACTTTAACATTAATTTACATAAGAATGGGTAATATAAAATCATAAGTGAACCATATATGATATAATAAAAATAATATGATTCTTTAATAAGTCCGTGACATTATTTAAATCATTATACAGGAGGTTCATACTCTTACGAAGCAAATTGGACCTAAGGTAAGGGAAATATCACAATCTCATTTTTATCCGAGATTGTTTATACTTTGTCATTTACTGGGGTGTATTTTATAATCCACATCCATGTTTCCTAAATATGTAATATTTATATCCTTCTAAAATATTTTATATCCAATTTTACCCTTCGGTGAGTTTTTAGTAAAAGATATGAAAGAAATCTTTTGTCGTTTTTCATACGAGGTACTTTTTGACTTTTCCGACAAAAGTACGAGAAGAATGTTTTTTTATATGACATGAATGTATTTTTAAAACAATATTTCCAAGAATCTTCCTTTACAAGTTTTCAAGTTTATTTTTAATCAACTTCTTTTAGTTTATAATTGTATGACATATTAAGAAAGGAAAAGTGTTTTTGAAGTAGAAAGGATATTTTCCTCAAGAATGGAGTTCAAGTGTTTTATCAAAATTATTTTCCATCTAAGATAATATAGGGTTCTGTTTCTATCCCTATTATTACATTGATTTGATTATGTTGTGATGGAAATATTTTTATGAATTCCATTATCTTTTATGAATTTTTTTATGATGTCATGTTGTTTAAGAATCCCATTTTTACTACATGGGTTATGAAATGATGTATGATTCATGATTTTGTGGAACACATAATAATGGTATCATTATGAGATGGGTGGGACCTATATCCCCCTCCAATGCATTGGGTAAAGATTTTATATCTCATGAGATAGACATGGCTGGAACGGTAGGTTATACTGGTTCAGTGAAACATGACTGAAACAAGGAGTGAACTCGGTTCAGAAAGGGACTTTGTCCACTAAGATAGTCTTGGAAATGAGTCTTGACTAATAAGAAATGATTCTCTATGATTATGTGTTTATACCAAGTTACATGTTTTTAGTTATGAATATTGGGATTACATTTCACTACTATTATTTATCCCATGTTATGAAATTATGATCTCTTTTGCAGGTTAAGATTTCCAAAATATATGTTCTTATAAATATGTCGTGATTGATATTTCTTTTTTTTACCCTTACTGAGCATTTGAGCTCACCCTTTTATGTTTTCTTTTCCCCAGGACATAAATAAAGGATTTAGGTTTAAAAATAATAATATCTTTATGGGAGATGTTGATGATCTTTCACTACGATTAGAAGATTATATTCTGAGTTTCTAAAGACACTAAACCATTACGGTCCTTATGTGTGTGTTTTTGTTATGTACTAAGTATTCCGAAAAAGTAATGTAATGTCCATGTACGTCAGGCTTCGGGTCTCTACATTCACCTCAATAGAAGTTGGTCGAGAATAAAAGATAGTTTTTTTCTTTTTATAATAAAATAATAAAATTAAGTGTACAACACTATATTTTATTTTAAGCTGCCATCTGAGTGATTTTTGGTTAAAACCTTCCACTTGGGAGTCGGTATAGCATCCCTCGTTTTTACCACATGAACATTCATTTCATTACACAAAACTGAGGCTCTTTAAGGTTTAGTGTCTTGGAAACAAGGAACATAATACATGAAAACAACATAAAACATTCTTCTTAAACACTTGAAAGGCTTCTCCTTAAGTTCATCCTAGGTTCAATACTGCATCTCATAACCTGGGGACATACATCAAAAGAAAGGGTGAGCATAAGGCCTAGTGAGGGAAACAAGAGAAAAATTTTACATTTGAACTTGAGATACTTCAATAAGGACATGAAAAGAACATTAAGGCATGAGAAAGTAATCATGAGATACATCATAATAAAAATAACATTTTTCAAAACTTGAAGATGTGGCTGCAACATTTAATATTGACAATCATTTCGTTTCACCATGGTACATCCCCAAGGTGTCGTTAAAATTACAAAGGTTATTCACCATGGTGTCATTAAAAAATGGTCATCTCTAGAGATTAAGTCTTTACCCAATGCATTAGAGCGCTATCTGGGCACACCCTTAAACTGTAATCTCTTGTGGTTACATCATTATCCAATGCAATGGGGCGCTATCAGGGCACACCCTTATATTTTCCTTTATTATCATGTGATCCACATATATCATCATTAAACATTTCATAAATAACCCATATAGTATAAAATAAATGGGTTTCATTTCATAATCATAATGTTTTAAAAACTGCTTTAAAGACATGATCTTTAAGTCACTTTAAACCCACGGAAAGGGAAAGCGGGTCTCATGTATGTAAATCCCAGAATTTAAAATAGAATATTTTGATATATATGTGAATAACACTGTAGAAATAAGAGCTTTGAGTATTCACTTTATAACGTAAAATAATTTTGAGAAAAGAGAGAGAGGCACTTTGAGACGAAAATTCTGCAGCATAACGGCTATGTTTTGGGGTTTTAGAAAACATTGAGAAGAGATGGGACATGGGTAAAATATTCATAAATGACCCATAAAACAGTATAGGGACAAAATATAAATTATTTACGAACATGGAAATGAAATTTGAAAATATACCATATGAAAGGAAGAAACAAATAAGATTTCTCTTGTGAGAATTCGGCAGCCTAACAGCGTCACTTAAACTTCAACAAAATTGAATTGACAAGGTCAGATAGGGTCTCTAATCATATGAATATAAGAGAAAATTATGATAGATATAGAGATCATACCCCAACATAATATAAATTAACTTGAAAGAGTTGACATGAAAGTAGAACTTCAAAACGAGAAGGGTGATGAACCACTTAAAAATTCGGCAGCCCAACGGCGCCACTTAAAACATCAAAATACTGAATTGAAGAGATCAAATGGGGTCTCTTATCATATGGTCATAAAAGATCAGTATGATAGATATAGAGATCATAACCCAACATAACAAAAAGGAACTTGAAATAATTGACATGAAAGTAGAACTTCAAAATGAGAATGGTGAAGGACCGCTTAAAAATTCGGCAGCCTAACAGTGCCACTTAAAACTTCAAATTCCTGAATTGAAGAGATAAAATGGGGTCTCACATCATATGGTCATAAAAGATCAGTATGATAGATATAGAGATCATTCCCCAACATAACAAAAATGAAATTAAAAGAATTGACATGAAAGTAGAACTTCAAAATTAGAATGGTGAAGGACCACTTAAAAATTCGGCAGCCTAACGACGCCACTTAAAACTTCAAAATACTGAATTGAAGAGATCAAATGGGTTCTCTCATCATATGATCATAAAATATCAATATGATATATTTAGAGATCATACCACAACATAATAAAAAGGAACATGAAATACTTTACATGAAAATAGATCTTGAAAAATGAGAAGGGAGAAACAATCTGTTACAAAAATTTCGGCAGCCTAACATCGCCACTTAAAACTTCATAAAAAGAAATAATGAGAGTAATAGGGGATCTCTCATTATATGAACATAAAAAGGGCAGTAAGAGGAGTATAAAAGAACATCCTCCAACATAAGAACATGGAGCATAAAAGGAATGACATAAAAGAGATTACATGAAAGAAAGAGAGAGGTCGGATCCCTTACCTTAAAATGTAACTCTTAAACCTCAAAGGTTGGGACCTTGTGGGCTTGGGGGAACCTTGGTAGGACTCCTTGAGAGGTAATGATACAAGAACGTCATTGGGGAAGAGTGGTGAGTCGAATGAATGAGAGGAGGGCTTGGTATTTATAGGGAAAGTGAGGGGACAAGGCATTAATGACCAAGGGACACCTCACATGTGCTTTTCTCAAACCCATGTGCTCTCCCTTGATATTTCCCATTATGTTAGGCCACATGGGGCCCCCAATACAATACTTCACCACCCTTGGCCGGCCAACCCTTAAAATATCTCATGAAATCATCATGACACAGTTATGATGTCATTAAACATACTGAAACCCTAAAACTGTATTTTTACTATTCACTGAAAATTCAACTTTCTCAGAAAAATCCCAAAATTTCACCTTAACCAAATATCGATGCTATGATTACAAAAATGAACCCCATTTTATAAAAATAATTTTCTAAATATTGTTAATTTAATTTTTAAATAAATACACTATTCACCGAAAATTCATTTTTTTCAGAAAAATCCCCAAAAATTACCTTAACATAATATAGATGCTCTGAGTTCAAAAATGAAATCCATTTTATAAAAATATTTTTCCAATTATTTTTAATTAAATTTTTTATTAAAAACACTATTCACCCAAAAAAACTAATACTTGAATAATAATATATGAAACCGTTATTTAACCATTTTATTGAATCACATTACTTAATCAAGGTGCTTAGATTATATTAATACTTTCTTTAAATGAGATTACTAATCAATTTGGTCACATTACTAATCCTAAGCATAAAATCACTATTCATAATTTACTATTCATCAAAAATCAAGTTGATCTTATTAGACTCTAATGTTCGTACTGGACATAATTATAGAAGACCACTTTTTGAATATCATTACACATTTTTAATTATTTAAGTTTTACATAAACATTTTTAAAATATCCTTTTTCTAAAATTCATCAAAAATATGCATACTATATTTATCCGGTCATTTGAAAATTCATAAACATCATCATGAGAAGAAATCCGAATTTTTATTTAAAACAATGGATTACACAAGGCAGTTACGGTCTCCTTACATAGCCCCTTATCACACCAGCATAGGACCTAAGTGTAAGGTGTGCTAAGGTGAGAGAATGTGAGGGAGGCTCAGCCAACATCGCACGAGTAGTAATTTCTATCAGTTTGAACTTCTCGCGAAGGTGATTTCGTTCTAGCTTCACATGATGAAGTTCGGCTTGGGTTTGGTCCAGATCAATGCCCAATGGTGCTACCTCCTTCCCAAGTTCTTTTAGATGGGCTTCGATCGGTCCAAGACTACTAGGTGAGGTCATCAAATCTTCTTTCTATAATAATTAACCAAGATTACTTATATTTAGAGACAAAATCAAAACATTTTGTTCACAGTGGTCATATTGACCGATGGTCATATAACAATCAAAACCCAATGGTCTCATTTTAATTATAATCATGTTTATTAAATAAAACATTTTTCTTGAGTATAAAAATAAAATAAAATAACACATGAAATCAGGAAACAAGATTTATTCAAAATTTCAGGCCATGACAATCTTCCCCCCTTAAGAAATTGCGTCCTCGCTATTTTTTAAAATTGGGTTTTGAAATTTCATTGAAAGTCCCACATCGGAAAAAGAGTCAGTAACACCATTACTTTAAAAGAAATAAAAGGAAGTACAAAGGCCACCCGAGTTTACTCATACTAGGATTCCATGTAGGGAACATGGACATGGAGGAGAAAACAAAGGGTCACTTTCTAAAGGAGAGTGATAGAAAACATGATTAGGAGGAAGTTAACCACTAGAAAATCCCAAAATTATGATGTGTGTAAGCGGTCGTTGATTACCTAGTAGGAAATGTAAACCAACATCATTTTTGTTTTACATTCCTTTTCATAACTTTGAGGAATTTATTTACAACATAGAACAAAAACATAAGGAAATATAACTACCTTCATGTAGAGTTTCATACTTTAATAAGTTTCTACCAAAACTAATCTTTTCTCCAAACGATGAGAATTCAAAACTACTTGGTCTCATAAAAACACAAGAATCATCTTCTAGAGAATCACATAATCCACAAAAGATCAACTATCTATTTCTTCTATCTTTAAAACTTATCGCAAAAATAGAAAGGGTAAGGTAATACAACTCTTCAAAAATAATCCCATAGGAATGGAAACTAATTTTAAATCTTCAACGTTCCATGGTACTACCCAAAGTTCATCATAGACCATTCCGTAAATAATGGTCCATATGATTCCTCAAAATAAACCAAACTAATATTGAAACCCAAATACAAGAAAGATTTGATAACATAGTCTTCTAAAATAAACTTCATTGTTCATCTCCAAACAACATCAACCACTCCTAACATCTTATAACAAAAGTAGCTATCCTAAACATATTTTACCCAAGATAGGTTAATCATTCCCGTAAGTATCCTAAATTACTATAAGTCCACCTTAAATTCATCGATTCTTCAAAATATAATTCATCCTTACTCCTCAATGAAAATATCATAGTATTCTATTTACCTCGATCAAATATGGTTCCCAAAATAATGAACGTCGTCCAAAATAATAATCAGCTTTTAATCCCATAATCATATCTTTCATATTAATATGGAAATCGTTGCATTTCCTATCACATTGGTTATTGGGACATGTTCTTCCATCTCCCACCATTAACTAAGAAGAGAAATTATAATTAGAGGCTTAAATACTTAACCAATAATCATGAAAAGGAGCTTAAAGCATATAAGGATAACTTGTAGAAGAAAAGTATACCCTAACTTGTGATCCCCTAGGTTCCAACCTAGGTTATGCATGATCATATATTCTTATGTGAATTTTTGTTCCTTTAACAATGGTTCATACTAAGCTTATTAATTTACCAAATCATATCGCCCGGGAGTGTCGTAACCAAGTGTACAGCAAGGCCCATTGTCATGTACCAGTTCTCGTTCGAGTCTAGCTCAAAGCAATGTTTTCAAGTTTTACCCCTACGTACATCTGTGCCAGAGCCACCTCTACCTGCTCGTACCCATACAGGGATGTATTTTCTTGGAAACCCCATACTCAATACTCACCAAAATACCAGGAAGATTTCCTATATTTAAACTTTTCTGTAGGGTTCTTCCTAAAGTTTTCATATCCTAATTTCCACAAATAACTAAACCATCCTTTGATACCAACTATAGCATCCCACGTTTTTATCACATGAACTTTCATTTCATTACACAAAACTGAGGATCTTTAAGGTTTGGTGTCTTGGAAACAAGGAACATAATACATGAAAACAACATAAAATATTCTTCTTAAACACTTGAAAGGATTCTCCTTAAGTTCATCCTAGGTTTATTACTGCATCTCATAACCTGGGGACATACATTAAAAGAAAGTGTGAGAAGAAGGCCTAGTGAGGGAAAAAAGAGAAACATTTTACATGGGAACTTTAGATACTTCAATAAGGACATGAAAAGAACTTTAAGGCATGATAAAGTAATCATGAGATACATCATAAAAAAAATAACATTTTTCATAACTTGAAGATGTTGCTGCAACATTTAATATTGAAAATCGTTTCATTTCACCAAGGTCCATCCCCAAGGTGTCATTAAAATTACCAAGGTTATTCACCATGGCGTCGTTAAAAAATGGTCATCTCTAGAGATTAAGTCTTTACCCAATGCATTAGAGCGCTATCTGGGCGCACTCTTAAACTGTAATCTCTTGTGGTTACATCATTATCCAATGCAATGGGGAGCTATCATGGAGCACCCTTAAATTTGCCTTTATTATCATGTGATTCACATATATCATCATCAAACATTCCATAAATAACCCGTATAGCATAAAATAAATGGGTTTCATTTTATAATCATAATGTTTTAAAAACTGCATTAAAGACATGATCTTTACGTCACATTAAACCCACGGAAAGGGAAATCGGGTCTCATGTATGTAAATCCCAGAATTTAAAATAAAAATTTTTGATATAAATGTGAATACCCCTGTAGAAATAAGAGCTTTGAGTATTCACTTTATAATGTAAAATAATTTTGAGAAAAGAGAGAGGGGCACTTTGAGATGAAAATTCTACAGCATAACGGCTATGTTTCAGGGTTTTAGAAAACATTGAGAAGAGAGGGGACATGGGTCAAATATTCATAAATGATCCATAAAAAAGTAGAGACACAAAATATAAAGGATTTAAGAACATGGTAATGAAATTTGAAAATATACCATATGAAAGGAAGAAACAAATAAGATTTCTCTTGTGAGAATTCGGCAGCCTAACGACGTCACTTAAACTTCAACAAAATTGAATTGACAAGGTCAAATAGGGTCTCTCATCATATGAACATAATAGTATAGTATGATAGATATATAGATCATACCCCAAAATAATAGAAAGGAACTTGAAAGAGTTGACATGAATGTAGAACTTCAAAACGAGAAGGGTGAAGAACCACTTAAAAATTCAGCAACTTAACGGTGCCACTTAAAACTTCAAAATACTGAATTGAAGAGATAAAATGGGGTCTCTCATAATATGGTCATAAAATATCAGTATGATTTATATAGAGATCATACCCCAACATAACAAAAAGGAACTTGAAGGAATTGACAGGAAAGTAGAACTTCAAAATGAGAATGGTGAAGGACCACTTAAAAATTAGGCAGCCTAACGGCGCCACTTAAAACTTCAAAATACTGAATTGAAGAGATCAAATGGGGTCTCTCATCATATGGTCATAAAAGATAAGTATGATAGATATAGATATCATACCCCAACATAACAAAAAGGAACTTGAAATAATTGACATGAAAGTAGAACTTCAAAATGAGAATGGTGAAGGGCCACTTAAAAATTCGGCAGCCTAAAGACGCCACTTAAAACATCAAAATACTGAATTGAAGAGATCAAATGGGGTCTCTCATTATATGATCATAAAATATCATTATGATAAATTTAGAGATCATACCCCAAAATAATAAAAAGGAAAATGAAATACTTTACATGAAAATAGATCTTGAATAATTAGAAGGGAGAAACAATCTGTTACAATAACTTCGGCAGCCTAACGGCTCCACTTAAAACTTCATAAAAAGAAATAATGAGAGTAAGAGGGGATCTCTCATTATATTAACATAAAAAGGGAATTAATAGGAGTATAAAATAACATCTTCCAACATAAGAACATGGAGTATAAAAGGAATGACATAAAAGAGATTACATGAAAGAAAGAGAGAGGTCGGATCCCTTACCTTAAAATGCAACTCTTAAACCTCAAAGGATGGGAAATTGAGGGCTTGGGGAACCTTGGGAGGACTCCTTGGGAGGTAATGAGACCAGAACCTCGTTGGGGAAGTGTGGGGAGTCGAATGAATTAGAGGAGGTCTTGATATGTATAGGGAAAGTGAGGGGACAAGGCATTAATGGCCAAGGGACACCTCACATGTGCTTTTCTCAAACCCATGTGCTCTCCCTTGATATTTCCCATTAAGTTATGCCACATGGGTCCCCCAATACAATACTTCATCACCCTTGGCCGGCCAACACTTAAAATATCTCATGACATCATCATGACACAGTTATGATGTCATTAAACATATGGAAACCCTAAAACTGTATTTTTACTATTCACTGAAAATTCTACTTTCTCAGAAAAATCCCAAAATTTCACCTTAACCAAATATCGATGCTCTGATTAAAAAAATGAACCCAATTTTATAAAAATAATTTACTAAATATTTTCAATTTAATTTTTAATTAAATACACTATTCACCGAAAATTCATTTTTTTCAGAAAAATCCCCAGAAATTACCTTAACATAATATCGATCCTCTGAGTTCAAAAATGAAATCCATTTTATAAAAATATTTTTCTAAATATTTTTAATTAAATTTTTAATTAAAAACACTATTCACCCGAAAAAAACAAATACTTGAATAATAATATATGAAACCGTTATTTAACCATTTTATTAAATCACATTACCTAATCAAGGTGCTTAGATTATATTAATACTTTCTTTAAGTGAGATTACTAATCCATTTGGTCACATTACTAATACTAAGCATAAAATCACTATTCATAATTTACTATTCATCAAAAATCAAGTTGATCTTATTAGACTCTAAATTTCATACTGGACATAATTGTAAAAGACCATTTTTTGAATATAATTACACATTTTTAATTATTTAAGGTTTACATAAACATTTTTAAAATATCCTCTTTCAAAAATTCATCAAAAATATGCATACTATATTTATCCGGTCATTTGAAAATTCATAAACTTCATCATAAGAATAAATCCCAATTTTTATATAAAACAATGGATTACACAAGGCAGTTACGGTCTCCTTACATAGCCCATCATCACACCGGCATAGGACCTAAGTGTAAGGTGTGCTAAGGTGAGATAATCTGAGGGAGGCTCGACCAACATCGCATGAGTAGTAATTTCTATCAATTTGAACTTCTCGCGAAGGCGATTCCGGTCTATCTTCACATGATGAAGTTCGGCTTGGGTTTGGTGTAGGATCGAAATAGTGATGTAGATGCTCAATATACAAGAGGGGGGGTGAATTGTATACATTAAAAAATTCCTTTGGAACCTTTAAAGTTAGTTAAGAATAACTATGTTTTCCTTAAGCAAAGGAAAAAAGCTAAGTTTAACAAAGTTAAACTAAGAAAAATCACAACACCTCTTAACACCGAATACAAACTAGGAAAGAGATTCCGAATGAGGGTTATTACATTTGAGGGCTTCCGGGGATAGGAAGACAGAGGTGTCGACTACCTTGAAGTTCGAGGGCTTCCTTGCTGAGGAAGACAAAGGTTGCCAACGACCTTGAAGTTGAGGGCTTGCGGGGATAGCAAGACAGAGACTCTGATCTTCGTATCGAGGGCTTACCCTAGTGTGGGTAAGACAGACATGCTTGAAAGTATAAATCAAGGGACCTTTTTTCCAAGGTTGTTGGATACCCTTCTCTTTGGGTTAAAAGACTTATATTTTGTTACTAGTAGTTTTACTACTTGTTTATATTCCGGTGCATATTGTATTATAAGAAAAGTATAACGTTCTTATACTTCCTTATTTGTACTCTGTTTCATTTAGATTCTATACGCTTTAAGGTAGAATCTCATATTGTAATCTTTTGTTAAGATTCAATTTCCGGAACCATATTTTCGGAACCCTCATTCGGAATCTCTTTCCTAGTTTGTATTCGGTGTTAAGAGGTGTTGTGAATTTTCTTAGTTTAACTTTGTTAAACATATCTTTTTTCCTTTTCTTAAGGAAAACATAGTTATTCTTAACTATCTTTAAAGGTTCCAAAGGAATTTTTTAACGAATACAATTCACCCCCCCTCTTGTATATTGAGCATCTACATCACTATTTCGATCCAACATTTGGTCCAGAGCAAAGCCCAATGGTGCTACCTCCTTCCCAAGTTCTGTTAGATGGGCTTCGATCGATCCAAGACTACTAGGTGAGGCCATCAAATATTCTTTCTATAATAATTAACCAAGATTACTTATATTTAGAGACAAAATCAAAACATTTTGTTCACAGCGGTCATATTGACCGATGTTCATATAACAGTCAGAACCCAATGGTCTCATTTTAATTATAATCATGTTTATCAAATAAATAATTTTTGTTGAGTATAAAAATAAAATAAAATAACACATGAAATCAGAAACAAGATTTATTCAAAATTTTGGGCCGTTATAGTCGGGGGTGGGACCACCACACCCTAACCTCCCAAGAGTGGTTATCGTGGTGAGGCCCTCCCAAACATAACCTCCCTCAAGATGTTATGACATGTGGACCACCCGATATCAAAACCTCTCAAGTCCCTCAATTAATTTCATGTGTCAACGTAAAATTAAAGGCATTCAAATTAATTTTATGTGTCAACAAAAATTAAATGATATCATTGAATTTTATGTTTTAAAAAAAATTAAAACCTATCATTTTTTGGATGTAGGCTATGTAGGGGAATCCTCTTGGAATCCTCCCAATAATTAATCCAACACACCTTTTAAATTGCGCATATGCTTTCTAATTCACTTGACGTCCCTTTTTAAAATAAAGTAAATGCATCGTTGGAATTTAAGAATGTTCCTATTAAATGAACCATCATACATTCCATGATGGTTACATACCTCTCCGCCTCTCTTATATATAGGTATCATGGGAGAAGGATTTTGGACGACTTCACCAAGTGATGAAATGGTGGAAAACGGAGGTGACAACCAACACATGGAGGATTACGCGTTCTCCGACGCAGAACATAGAACGCTAACCTTCTTAGACATCTTGCTCATACAACTACCAACAAGAAGCGTCATCAATGAGAAGATGCAACTTGGGTTTGGAAGTACTTGGAAGACAAGATGAACGGTGATCATCTACGCCTTCTTCTGCGACTCTGTCAATGAACAACGTCCGCCTTTTGCGCCAATGTCAACCAACTATGAGCAAGTTTGAGGTTTAATTTTGATTAAGTATGATCTCTACCTATGTTATTCCTCTCTCTCAAAAATGAAGAATGATTAATTTTTGTGCTTCAAACCTACAAAGAAAATGTTATCACTTCTAAATGAGAATGTTGCGGGCCAAACTAATGTGGCCCGAATCCATCTGCTGATCTTTTGTGATGTCTCTATGGAAAGTCCATGATGCGACGACGGAAAATGCGGAAACGATGAAGGATTTGCTACCCTCGGCCTCCACGAACCACATCGCTCCCCTGCGGCACAGCGAAGCATCCGACCGAACACCATCGGCCCGAGCGGCACCCTACCGGCACACCTGCAGCCTCCTGACGCCCTGCCCCGCGCGCTTCCCACCTAGCCGCAGCCTCCCAGCGCCCTACCCAGCATGTGTCCTACCTACTCGCAGCCTCCCGGCACCCCCGCAGCCTACCCAGCCACTGCCACGCCCTGCATGGTGCCCTACTGGCGCCCCTACGGCCTGCCGACGCCCTGCGAGCTCCCATGCGGCCTACCCGGCCACTGCAATGCCCTGACCGGCGCCCCCGCGTCCTGCCCAGCGCCCTGCTGATTCCCACGTGGCTTGCCCAGACCCTATCGCACCCTACATAGCACACTCGTGGCTCTCCCATGCTTCACTCGGCCTACCCGCTGGTCTCTCGACCAACCCAACCTCCCAGGCTGAGTCCCCAGAGCCGCGCCCCTTGTGGAACTGGCCGAACCGGCCCTGACCTTCGGGTGGCACGATCTACGTGGAGACTTCCTAACCAAACCACCCTCATATTCTGATGGTCTAGGCACAGCAAACCGGGCCAAAACATAGCGGGCTGACCTGCCCAACAGGCCAGGTCATACCCAGCGAGTCTAACTAGGTCAACCCAGACCGGGTCGGACTAGACCCATGCCCACTACTGACCCGTTGTACATTCTTTTGGACATTTATTTTGCATTGGACGTATTTTTGAAAAATAGTCAGTGTAGAAGGTATTCTTGGAGAGAAGTCATCTCTTTGAGAATACCCCACTGGAGTTTGGGGTTTAGTTGAGATACGATCTTGTTGGATCGTACATGAATCAAACTGGGCTCCTGGGACTAAAAAGCTAATAAATAAAAGACCTAGCATCTGATTGATGTTCCTTCTATTTCGTTGAGACCCCTATGACGTGTAGAACCTTTTAGACACTTCTACGTGGGACTTCGGGACAGTTGGTGTATCGACCAGTAGCTTGTGGAGCAGATCTTCCAGAGATGACTAGGCATTTGTGAGGGAATCTAGTAGCTGGTTGTGACTTGACGACTACTCACCGATTCGACTTGGAGAGAATCAACTTGCCCTGTGGGGAGAACCTCTATGTGAGCACGACATACCCATGGTGGGGAGTCCCTCTGTGTGAGAACGACAGACCCATGGAACTCAACACGTGGAGTACCTCAGTAGGCTACTAGGGGAGCGCCTCTATATGAGTGCAGTAGAATGATGGTGGATAACGCCTCTAGGTGAGCACAATAGATCCATGGTACTTGACAAGAGAAGTACCGCAGTAGTCCATGTATGTGGGAAGCTCCTATGGGTGATGCAGAAGGCCCACTGTACTCGATAGAGGACGAGTTCCCTAGCAACCAAAGGTTCAGATTAATCAAAATCCTAGTTTGAGATGTGTCAATGAAATTTCTGTTTTCCTCAATACTTATATGGGTTACTAGATAACAAAGCTATATGTATGGGCATATACCCATGTAATGGTTTTCAGTTGATTTCATACTTTTTGGTTTATCCTTGTGGGATTTTGTGATACATTGAGGGTCCTGGGGTCCCTACTGAGTATCGTTATACTCACCCCTGCACGGACTATGCCCACACCTCGTTGCGTTGGTTGTAGATGACCGACAACACTGACTAAGGAAAGGAGTAGAAGGACTGGACGGTACCTGAAGGTGGAGCACTCGGTGTGAAGATACACGGAGGAGACAGACAGACGAGAGTGTTGAGGAGGACATCTATACCTACTATTCAGGTAAGAACCATGGAGGATGACCCAGTAGGTTCTTCACTTTTCATCAGTTGTTGTTTCTTTTAGTTGTACATTTACTTTCCTATTGGGATTGAATTTTGGGCCACTTTTACATTCCATCACTTCTTTAGTATATATTTTTACATAGTGTTTTGCATGTAGTGGTGTTATCTGATGTGTTTTTTTTATAGTTTAAAAGGGAATTCCTTCCCAGTTTAGGGATTTATGATTTTGGTGCTAGTTGCCAACCCCTGGACTATGGAAGGTGGGTTTGGGGTAGTCATGATATGGACCCCAAGGTATGGGTCTTGATAAATTTGTATCAGAGGAGATGGTTCTGCTGCTGAACATAGGACTCTGATTTTTCTTTTCTATGAATCAATAGTGTTAGGGGTACTGAGTGTGGTTCTCAGTTCAGGGAGTCCAATGTTGGTGTGGCAGCTGATGTATCTATACACCAGGACCCCAACTAATGATCTCTGACTTAGTGAATGAAAACACTAATTGTGTGTGTGTTTTTTAATGTTTACTATATGTCAGTTCATCCTGGTCAGCTCAACAGGAATAACATTTGACCATGTCGTATCTGTTCAAGATGCCTCCTCTAAGACAACCAGTTAGAGTTCTAAGAGAGTACACAATGACGGCCACCGTGTGACGAGTCTCTGGTGCAAGGGCCTCTTGCTATGTTGGCACATTTGGGTGGTGTCCCTGCAGCACCACCACCCATTGAGTAGCAGATGCCACCAGCCACACTGGTGGATGGTACACACCGACTGAGTGCATTGTACGAGTTCCAGCAGCACAGGCCTCTGAGGTTATGAGTTGAGACATATTCCCAGGCAGCATAGGACTAGCTATAGGTGATTTCTAGAGTTTTTCGCCTAGTTGAGACACCAGTAAAGAATATGGTGATCTTAAATACTAGTCATTATCAATGAGTGATGATGAGCATGGTCTTCTTAGTGATGAGGCCTCGACACATCGACCATTACCCGAGATAGTACTTCCGGGTAGTGTGTCAGCTATATCACTTCTTGAAGGTCAGTAGTTGCAACCGGTCTTACTGGTAGAGGAAAGATGTAGACATAGTGCCTTACACGTGTTTCAGCATTAGATACTCCTCAGGTTCTAAGGTGAGCCCAACTCATAGGCAGCTAGGGACTATGTTGATGAGGTTACTGAGAGTTCCCTATAGCTTCTACTTCTTCGGTAGGATGACGTGTTAGTAGTTGAGTATTCATCAAGGCATACCAATCATTCCTAGATCTCGATGAATAAGGTATGACCAGTGCTTCAAGACATGAACATCCGAGCGAGCTGTGTTTAAAAGACATCTATGCTAGCACTATTCTTCTAGCATTCTTACTAATTCTAGGGTTATAGAGAGAACCTTTGTGGTTGAATGTTCTTTGGCTGAATGGATACATCTAATGAATGTTAGTAGTGGGAATGCAAGAAACTGGGGCTAGTCTCAGAGACGTAAGCATGTAAAAAATGTTTTTTAAAGAGGAAGTGTTAATGGAAGATGAATCTGTAGGTTAGTAGTCATGGAAGGAGATCTAGGAGAGAAGCATGAAGTGGTGTTCTTTTATCATGTTACAACCACCCCCTTATGTGGAACCCGGCAGGCTTAGGGAGCTTGAGGACGGGGGAACATAGTAGCTACATACGGTCAAGGAGTGTGACCCAATGGCTCTGGGAATGATTTAAGGTACGGTCTGTGTCTACTACTAGCTGCCATAACAATATAAATAGCTACCAATCATTCATTTCTTCCATGAATCTAGTCCATGAACTAGAGATTCTGGTTAAATAGTTGACTAGACCCTCAATTCTAGAGATACCCTTGGGTGAGACTAGATAATCACACATATGCCGGCAATGTGATCTGACCATTGAGGCGAGAGTTTTGGTTGGAACCTATTGGTGGTAGCGTCGAGGCCTTACGATGTTAGTTTGGGTTTGGACTTCACATGCATAGTTCACACTAAGATTGACTATATTAGGAAAAGAGTTTCTGGTTTATCTACAACGATAGGTAGGGGTTTTCCTTGGTCGGTGAAAAGGAATCCCAAGAAGAACTAGTTAAACAAATTCATAGGGTGGTGCAGCCAACCACTCTTGAGTCGGCCAACCGTTCCTTTGTAGCAGTAGGAGTTTGCAATTTTCAGTTCCAAACAAGAGTGATAAAACATGGAGAAATATTTTCAAATGATGATTCCAGGATTATCCCCAAAGTGGGGGGATGTATGCTTTGGTTGGATACTACCGGAGGTTCATTCTAGACTTCTCCAGAGTTGCAGCAATACTATCAGCCTTGAAAAATAAGAAGAAACCCTTCATGTTTTCGGAGAGATGCTAGTAGAGCTTTCAGGAGCTGAGGAAGAGGTTGACTAGTACCCCCATCTTGAGGCTTCTAGAGGAAGGAATAAGGTACATAGTTTACTACGACGCATCCAAGATCATAATATGGTGTGTATTAATGCATGAGTGAGCAGTGATCACATATGATTCTTGGTATCTAAGACATCATGAGCAGAACTATGCTACCCATGACCTGGAGATAGTAGCACTGGTCATTGCCATGAAGATGTGGAGACACTATCTGATGGACGAGCATTATAACGTGTATTATGATATCAAAAGTCACATGTATATATACTCAAAGAAGGACATAAACCTGAGATAATGACGTTGGCTTGAGTTCCTCCAGGACCATGATTTTTAGATAGTCTATACTCCTGGAAAGGTGATCATTGTAGCAGATGCACTCAGTTTGAGATCTTGTATTTAGCTTCTAGGCGAGGCGACATAGCAGCTATCTACTTTACAGATAAACATTGTGGATAGAGATGGAGTAGCCATCCTTCAGTCTCTTACTGTCACTCCCCCACATCTTCAGCGAGTCAGGAAGGTGCACCGTGAGGATGCTGACTGCAAGACACGACGTGCTCAGATATCCATAAGATAGTCCCCTGATTGATTTTTTGAATGTGGGGAGCATCTCATCATCTTCAGAGGATGTACTATGGTGTCAGTGTCCCTTAAAGAGGATGTTTTGATAGAGTTTCACTCATCCCCACCAGCGGTACATCCAAGAGTGGCGAAGATGTACCAGGACCTTCGACAATAGCACAGGTGGCCAGGTATGATGAAGGAAGAAGCGGTGTTTCTCTCTCGAGGCCTCACTTGTCAGCAATTGAATGCGGAGCATTAGGTACCAGCAGTTTTGGATTAGCCTTTAGAAGTCCCAAAGTGGAAGATGCATGAGAAATTATTGGACTTCATGACCGGTCTTCCATGTACTTCCAGGGGACCTGACTCTATTTGGGGGATCGTCGACCGATTCACCAATTAATCCCACTTCCTACTCACCAAATATGGAACAGGCTTCAACAGAGAATGTACAATTAATCCAGGACTGGATAAAGACAGAAAAGAGTAGGCATAAGTCATATGCTGATAGGACAGGGAGACATATGATGTTTGAGGATGGCATCCACGTCCTTCTACAATTATAACCTTGATGAGTTCTACCAATATTTGTCCAAGGAGGCAAGTAATCTTCTAGATTCATTAGACCTTTTCAGGTCCTCGATGGAGTTGGCGAGGTGGAATACCACCTAGCTCTTCCACCTCAATTTCACCGGGTGCATGACATCTTCTACGTGTCCTAACTATGGAGATATATACACGACCCTTCCCACATCATCGACCATAGAAATCTGGACGTTGATGATGGGGAGACTTATACGAAGGTTCCAGTAGAGATTGAGGATGGACCAAAGCATGTCCTTCTTGGATGGTTGATACCTCTGGCACATATTCGTTGGCAGTACGGGAAGCTCCAAGAGAGCACATGGGGAACATGAAGCTCATATGAGTGCTCAGTACCACCACTAGTTCCCTTAGTTGTGAGTTGTGGCTTATGGGGATGTAGAGCCCTTAGGTGGGGAGAATGTAAAGACCCATAATTTCCATGTAAATTTTATTTAATTAAATGGGAATTTTACGGGTCCGCGAAATCTGACGGCGTGCGATTTCAAGGCCCTCAGTGCCCACAATGATATGTTGATGTTTTTGTTAAGCGTAAGTTAACGCGAGTAAGTACTTTTTCTAAAACAGTGTAATAACACATAAACAGTAACTCAGATCAGAAATCGGAGGGCATCGTTGCGCTCAGGATTGTGTTTTTACCCTTACCACGACATAAGATTAGTCAGCGCAAGCCTCCTGTGAGAAAATCCAAAAATGGGGCCCACCAAACATAACCTCCCACGAGAGGTTACGATGTGTGGACCACCCGAGATCAAAACCTCTTAACTCCCTCAATTAATATCATGTGTCAACGTTATATTAAATGCATTCAATTTAATTTTATGTGTCAACAAAAAAATGCTATCCATTAATTGTATGTGTCAACATAAAATTAAATCCTTTCATTCATTTTTTTTGATTCATGCTATGTGGGGGAAGCCTCTTGGAATCCTTCCAATAATTTATCCAACACACCATTTTAATTTCTCATATGCTATTTATTTCACTTGACCCCCACCCCCCATTTTTCATTATGTAAACGCATTGTTGGAATTTTGGAAGGTTCCTAATAAATTAACCGTCATAAATTCCACGATGGTTACATACCTCTCCTCCTATCCTATATATAGGGAGCATCGGAGGAGGATTTGGGATGGCTTCACCAAGAGACAAAATGTTGGGAATGTGACGCGACACCCAACACTTGGAGGATTACACCTTCTCCAATGATGAATAAAGATGCCAACCTTCTTCGAATTATTCCTCAGACACCTACCGATGTAGAGCATCATTAACGAGCTGATGCAATTCAGGTTTGAAAGTAAACGGCAGCTGTGACGAATGATGATCCCCTATGTCTTCTTCCTCGACTCTGTCAACAAAATACATCCACATTTGTGCACTAACATGAACCAACTATGAGAATGGAAGGGGTTTACTTTTTTACTAAGTATGATCTTTACCTATTTTCTTCCTTTCTCTCAAAAACGAAGAATGAGGAATTTTTGTTCATCATACCTACGAACCAATTGCTACACCTCTAAATGCAATGGGTGAAGGCCAATATAACGTGGCTCGACTCCCTATACCTGTCCTTTGTGATGTATCTATAGAAAGGCGATGAGGTGATGTCGATGAAGGTGACAATGATGATGGTTTCTCTGCCCGCGGCCTCCACGAATAATGCCGCTCCACTGTGGAACCCTGATGCTTCAGGCCGAACACCGTCGGCCCGAGAGACGCCCTACCGACGAACCTGCCGCCTCCTAGTGCCATGCCCAGTGCGCGGCCTGCCTGCCCATGGCATTCTGGCGCCCTGCCCAACGCGCAGCCCACCTGACCTTGGCCTCCCGGCACCCTACCTGGTGCGCAGCCTGCCTACTCGCGGCCCCCACACCCATCCTGACGCCTTGCCGGTGCCCCCGCGGCCTACCCGACCGCTACCGTGCCGTGCCCGGCGCCTTTCCCGCAACCCCCGAGTCCTTCTCGGCCCCTACTGGGCCCTACCTGTCACACCCACAGCCCGCCCGCACTCCGTGCGGCCCACGTGCTGGTCTATCGACCGCCCTAACCTCTACGGCTGAGTCGCCTGAGCTGCGCCCCTCGCGGAACTAGCGGAAGCGACCCTGGACTTCAGGATGATCCGTCTACGTGGCGACATCCGGACTGAACCACCCACGCAGTTTACTAGGTCGAGCACAGTAGACAAGACCAAAACATAGTGGGTTGATCCCCCCATTGGGCTAGGTCAGACCCCGTGATTCTCAACAGGTCGACCGACACCGGGTCGGGCTGGACCTGGGCCCACTACTGACCCCCTTTACTCTCTTTTGGATGTATCTTTGGCATCATACGTCCATTTGAAAAACATTCATCGATGCCATAATTCATGGAGAGAATCCATCCCTTTGAGAATACCCCACTGGTGTTTGGGGTATAGTTGAGATATGGTCCGATTGGATCGTACACGAATCCAACTAGGCCCCCTGTACTAAAAGGCTAATAACTAACAGACCGGGCGTCTGATTGACGTGTCATCTATTATGTTGAGACCCCTATAACCTGGGAGAACTTTGAGATACTTCTACATGATACTTCGTGAATGTTAGAGTATCGACCAGTATGTTGGGGAGTAGATCTTCCAAAGATGAGCATGAATTTCTGCGGGAACCTTGTAGCTGGGTGAGACTTGACAACTGCTGACCGATTCTACTCGGAGTGATTCGACTAGCCCAGTGGGGAGCACCTCTGTGTGACTGCGATAGACTCATGGTGGGGAGTGCCTCTATGTGAGCGTGAAAAACACATGGTACTGGACACGTGGTGTACCTCAGCAGGCTACCAGTGGAGTGCCTCTATGTGAGCGCATGAGGCTCACGGTGGAGAGTGACTCTGTGTGAGCACAACAGATCCACAATACACGACAGGAGGAGTACCTCAGTAGTCCAAGTTAGTGGGAAGTGCCTCTGTGTGACACATAATACCAAATGTACTCAATAAAGAAGTATTTCTCCAGCATCTGAAGGTTCAGATTATTAAATATCTTTTTTTTGAGCTGAGTTAATGACTTTTGTGTTTTACTCATGATTGAGATGGGCTATTAGTTAACATAGGTGTATTTATGGGAATATTCATATGTAATTTTTATCTGTTGATTTCATAATTTTTGGTTTATTATTGTTGGATTTTTGTAATACCTTGAGTGTCTCGGGGTCCCTACAGAGTATCGTTATACTCACACCTGCATGGCTATGCATGCACCTCATTGTGCTAGTTGCAGACAGCAGACATCGCTGATTGAGGAAGAGTGTATCAGAACTATATGGTACCAGGAGGTGGACCACTCGATGTGATGGTACACGGAGGAGACGGACGAACATGAGTGTTGAGGAGGACATCTGTACCTACCCTTTGGGTAGGAACCCTGGAGGACGACACAGTAGCTGCTTCACTTTTCTTCAATTGTACATGCTTTAAGTGGTACATGTACTTTCCTGTTGGGCTAGTATTTCTAACCCCTTTTACTTTCCAGCACATCTTTTTTATACATTTTTACATAGTGTATATCTTACAATTGTGTTCTCTGATGTGTTTGTTTACAGTTATAAAGTAAATTCCTTCCCATTTTATGGATTTACGCCTTTGGTTCTAGTCCCCAACCCCTGGCCTTTGAAAAGCAGGCTTGAGGTAGTCACGATACGGGATCCAGGGGATGGGTCGTGACAATATATATCACATTTTTTTATTAAATCCATCGTTAAACCTTCCATGTAAAGCATTAATGAATAAAATCACTTGGTGAGAAGGTAGTCTTCCGTACAGAAGAGTGACATTACTGTATTCCAAAAAATGGATTGTATGATGTTATGTGTTATATAATATTTCAAAAATCAAAACAATATCATAAGTATAATATAAAAATAATAAAGACATCATTATTTATATCCTTCATATTTAGTAATTAAAAAATCAATGAAATCAGTTCACTAGGGGGTTGTCTGTCATACACATGAACGATGATTTCATAACCCATTATATTGAAGTGGAGATGGTATTATGATATTACCAAAATTATTAAACATCTAATTATATTAAATATCCTATGGATATTATATCATAATGTTATAATAATAATTTAATTTGGTGTATGATTAAATAAGAAACACTCATTAACGAACATTAGCTCTTTAATGGGTATCCTCCTTTTTTCACCAAAAACATAATTGATTATGTTTCAATTCAAAATAAGGATAATATGATGAGAATATGGATTTTGGGAAGATATTTTGTCATTTATTGGTTGATAATAGTTTTTTTGGAGTGAATATGTGGGTATAAGGTTAGGAATTTTATAAGTGAGTTCAGTTTAAAACATGTAAATTTTTTAAGAGGGAGAATTCCAACCATGTGTTTTCATGTATAATAGATCTAATAATGGAATATTCTCTATCCATATATTTACATATTGTGATTATTTTCATCCAATGTGGTTTCAAAATGTTATTTTTTAAACCATATCACTTTAGAGTAACCCTTAATAATTACATTTTATACCTTAACATAGTTAAATAAATTTGACTAATTATGCTATTTTGATGTCAAAAAAATAATTTCACATTATTAGATATTATAAATTATTATTAATATATATATATAATTATTTTTTCCCATATTATTTCATTGAAGTGGAAATTCTTACATTAAAAATAAATCCCCCTAACACGATGAGAAAGGGGGTTTTAAAGTGAATGATATCAAATGAATACAATTTTTTTATGCAAATAAAACAAGAAATTGATTCCAATAACATAAATCAGATTATTGGATGTATAATTTAACTAATATAACATGGAAATAATTTTGTAATATAATTTTAATTTAAAACTAA
This sequence comes from Viscum album, assembly GCA_963277665.1. NCBI lineage: Eukaryota > Viridiplantae > Streptophyta > Magnoliopsida > Santalales > Viscaceae > Viscum > Viscum album. The sequence continues at coordinate 1,345,928,414 of OY728153.1, read as the reverse complement.
AATAAATAAAATTCCATTTTTCAATTAAAATATTATATTTTTACCATTTATCAAAACATTGTTTTTTCATAATAATCGCAAATGGTCACTCTAATAAAATTTTTATAGGATTCATAAATATAATAATTTTATTTTATAAAACTAAATTTATAAAAAAAATTAAATTAATTTTTTAATGTTCACAATTTGAAATATAAATTTTTTTTTCATCTAATGATATTTTCAAACATTTAAAGAATTTACTGAATACTAAATATTTTTTTCAATATGTATCATTTTTGTAAATAAAATTACTGTTAATATTTACAAATTATTTATACTATTTGTATCACTATTTTTAGTTTTATAATATATTGGTAACGTTTGAATAAAAATGTTAATAATTTATAATGGCTTTGTTAAACCTTTTTCATGTGTAAACACTTTTATCCCAGTTTTGTGACTAATTTATGATTAATAGGGTGTTGTGTGTAATGAATTATATCAAAATAAAATAAAATATATTTTAAAAATTCAAATAAACTCAATTTGATACAATATACATCTCATAAAATCAATTTATCCCATGAAATTCATTACTCTGACGCTAAAAAATGAGGATAATTCTACCTCATCATATCCAAAGGTTCCCATGTATCTTACTGAAAATTATGTTTTCACAACAATATTTTGACAAAGTGAGTGGCCTTATATTTTTAAAACAATGTTGTATAATATGGATCATCCCCTAGATTTAACTCATTGGAAATACATTTCTCATGTGGTATGATCTACATGTTTGGTACATGTGAAGGTATGAGTATATACTTCATGAGGATATATACATGAAAACATTATGGAATTTGTAGAGGTTTGATGGAATTTCTGTAACGCCCTGACCCCAGTTACCCAGTGTCGGTGCATTATTACATAACATTGGCATGATCACAAGGAAAGAAGTCCCAAAGGACTGATTAGTTTAGCAGTCTTGGAAAATAGATTACATACATGAATGTTACATTAAACTTCATAAAAAATAAAACAAAATATTCCTTTATGAATGCCATTATTCCCTTGTCCTAACCCTTCTTATCAATAACAATATACTTCTTGGAATCCTGGGAAAAATTAAAACATAGAAAAGGGGTGAGCTCAAATTCCCTAGTAAGGGTAACAATATAGTGGAAGCTTTCATAAATAAGAATAAAAATTTAAGTCTATGTATAACTAAAACAAAAGCCTTTTAAACTTGAATTTCAACATAGTAAGGAAAAAATAAAATGAAATAATTCCATTTACTTATTCACATGGATATTATACTAATCAAATAATCACATAAAATATCAATAACCACTTTCATAATGATGGAATGCATAATGCCAGACTATCATAACTATATAGCCAAGGCCTAGTGCAAGACTAAAAATAAGATTTTGTCAAGGCCTTGTGCCAAGACACTAGTTTGACTCATGAGACCTACCGATGCATCGAGGAGCTATAGCAGCCTCCACCCGTCCCTTACTAAGTCCAATGCATTCCCATATGAAAATGATTGAACATAACATAAAAATTCGTATTAAAACTAGCATACGAAATGTCAATACTTTCTCCATAAACCATGAATGGTATAAAAATAATACATCCACAGTGAAACATATCACAAAACCTTCGATACAATAAAAAAAATTTGTATCATAATAAATCAAATTCAAATAAGCTTAAAATCCATCAAAGGATGTTGACATAGATAAAATAAAAACAATTTGAGAGAAATATCTCTTTTCTCAAAATCAGTGAAATGTCCCACATTTATAAAGGAATTAATTTAAAAGAGATTTTTGAATCAAATTGTCCCATACCACTTTGAAACTTTTAAAAAGAAATATCATTTCCAAACCTTCATGTCCATATAAATAAATCCTTAAAATCATTTTGAAAACATGGACATTAATTAAAAATATTTAGAAAGATAAATCTTTAAAACATTTAAAAGTATGATCTTGATAAAGAGTACCTTTCACAAATTCTTAAAATATTCATTTTGTAATCATTTAAAAGTCACATAATTATAAAATAAATCATTTACATTGAAAATATTCTTATAAGCTTGTAAGGGAGGCTTTGACAATTTTATAATGGCAGTAAATAGCCGCACCCGTCGTATAAGTTAAAAAAATACATTCTTACATTAAATTTGTCGAAAAGGTTAAAAGTGCCTTGTTTGGAAAAAGACGGAAAGATTTATTTCAAAACACATAAGTGTATAAATGACGTTAAACCATTGTCTAGTAAATAGTAAAATGTTTTGAAATAAATTTTTAATGAACATGGATGTGGATGATAAAGAGATCCTAGTAGATAATTACGTATAAACAACCTTGGAAAATGAAGAGATTGTGAAATTAACCCTTACCTTGTACTTTTCCATGGTTGAGAGTAGGTTAACCTCCTGTATAACGGTGAAATAATTGTTATTAAATTATTCAAGAATCATATTCATTAATATGATATCATATATGATCTTTTAACATTGCTTTGTGAATAATATCTTAGAATTGTCGTCGTTTCGGGTGTTAACTTACTCGTTTACTTTTATATGTTTTGTTACATAAGCCATGTTTGTTATGCATAGGTTGTATTTTAATCATATCCAAAATGATATCAAGTCTTTAAATACTATTATTAATCATCAAACCATAGTTATACTTGAATGGATACGATGGAGAATGAATCTCATCGCATTCGTGGAGACGGTAGTCCGTACGTACGCATGAGCGACAATATCATTATTTTGATATTAAAATAATATATATTTGGATTCTATATCATATATAAAGTATACTTATCATGTTAAATTTATTATTTACATGAATTAAAAGTCATGATTATACCCATCCAAATAATAATATATTGAATAACAATTACACCACGACGTGGATACGGTAAGCTGTACGTACAGACGTATGGTGGCATGTCATTCAAAGGATGGATAGAATACAAAATATGGTTGTACCATATTTATAATAATATTACATTATATAGTAGATACTGGATTAATTTTTTTATAATGTAAGTATCAAATAAATAAGAAGTCGAAGAAGAAATGAATTTGAAAAAGGGTGGTGAAAACATTACCTCTTTTTCGGGATTTTCATTTTGATTTGATCAAAAGGGCTCTTTAGGTTGGCCTTCTGATCCAAATAAGGCCTCTATGTTGTATTGATGGAATTTTGGAGAGTATGTGGTCAGGGGATGGCCGAACCAAAAGTCTTTGAAGGTGTTATTTAATGAGAAGGGAGAGTGCCTTTTTATAAGAGGGGTGAGGGGCACCTTTGGAAAAGCTAGAAATATTATTTTATAATAAATTCATATTCAGTTTATTATGGCTCCATATTGGATTATTTAAAGTTTAATGTGTCGATGGGTCTAAAAACACTCAAACAATATAATTTAGACAGGTTTGGGTCATTATATAAACTTTATCTTTTAATTTTAACTCTTAGTTAATTAGTTTGACACTTACCTTGTCACTTTGTATTTTTATATTATATAGTTAATAGACTTACTATATACATCCAAGAGGCCCCCGAGTGGTCCATTAATGATAAAAATATCATTATATAAGTCTCTTGGACGAAACGTAGATATTTAGGAATTTAATATCAACTAATAATATAATATTTGTTTTAAAAACTCTTTTATGTCAATTTTGACACTATTCAATAATTGATTTTTTTGGAAATCATAACAGAATTATTAATTAGAAAAAATTTAATTAAGTCAATCTTAAAATGTCATATTAACCTCTAAAATTATTTTAATGTATAAAAAGTCTCAAATTATATTTATTTGGGTATTTATAATATCAACTATTTTAATTTTTCACTATTATGGTAATTATTGCATCACCATTGTTTCATAAATAAATTAACATATTTAATGTCTAAAAATTATAAATAATATATCATTATGTAGTAAATATTTTTAACTTTATAATGAATATTTAAAATAGAATTTATCTTATTTATAACCATATATTAAAAATGTTTTAGTAAATAAACTTTGATTTTAACTCTCTTAACGCTTCCTTGAATTAAATAATAATTAATGTAGTAATCTAATCCAAGTGGACCTAAATGATAATATTTTCTTCCTACGGTTGTTTTTTGGTCGAGATAAACTTTTAAAATAGAATTAGGACATGTGTTAGTGTAATATTAATATCATTTTACCCTTAATTACCCTATTTACTTTTAACCGTGGTAAATAAAAGTAAAAAGTTACTATTCAAAAAAATTATTTTCATCTCATTGAACAATATTTTACTCCTTGATATTAACCGATTCTCTCAGAGTTTTGAAATTCCAATCACAATAGTGGTAAAATTATGTTTTATGAAAAATTCAGTTTTTTAACTACAACATAGTAGTTTCACTATTCATCAAAAATTGATGTTTTTCAGAACAATGCTAAAATTTCACCCTATGCTATAATTGATATTCGTAATTCAAAAATTATGACTATTTTACAAAATTCCAAACATATAAGTTGCATTAATTAATTTTATAATTAATTCCCGCAGTCACAACAAATAGAGTGTTTTTAAGAAACAATATATATCAAAAGATTGACAATTGTTTATGTCCAATTTCAAAGTGAAATTAATTCTAATGATCACCATTGGATAAAATGGTAAAAATATATTCTAATTATACTTTGAAATCACTCAAATTCATAATTTATCACTATTAATTATTTTGATTAAAAAAGTTGTTTTTAATTAAAATTTAGTAATTTTTACTATTCATCAAATATTAAAGTTATCCGAAAAGTACCAAAATTTCACCATAGATTAAATTCGATACTCCGAATCCAAAAATGAAGTCCATTTTGAGAGATAAAATTTATAAAAGTTTAAAAATTATGTATTACTCTTCATAACGACTACTTTGATTGGTCATGGTGTGTGTTAGAACTCGAAGTTGCGTACAACAGACGCTACTGTATTATTCAATGAAAAGCGTACCGTGGATGATTGGGGTGTTACATTCTCCCATCCTTCAATAAATTGCGTCCTTGAAATTTGATATTGTTCTTTGAAAATAATGGTTGAAAATAGGAAATATCTTTGTGGAAAAACCGACATCGTAAATTTGGTTAATAAAATTTAGTCTTAACAAGATGAAAAGAGAAATGAAAGGGTTGCCACAAAATTATGATCTCGATTAGGAGGACATTGTTAGAAATTATAGACATATAATTGGAGGAAAAACTTAAATATTTATAGGTAGTGATTGAGGTCATCAATCACAAACATGTTTAAAATTGAGGTCCTTAAATTCATCAATCTATGATTATTTTAAATACCATCAGTTCAACAAAACATAAGGTATTAGGATAACACATTTTTGACGTTTCAAAATATATTAGTTGAAATACCACATTGAAAAATGAATTAATGAGGCCTTTATTGAAAATAAAGTCTGGAAAGTATGAAAATTACCGAAAATAACACATACTAGGGTTCCATGTAGGAAAATATGGATATGGAAGAGAAATAAAACCATCAATTATCTGATGGAGAGTGGTAGAGAACATGGCTATGAAAAGGACAACAATCCCAAATCCATAAATTAGTGATGATCTAAGGTACCATCTAGGACAACGTTTTTGTTCTAAGTTCTTTTTCTTAATGTTGAGGAATTTATTTATGATATTGGCGAAGATCATAAGGAGATATACTTACTTTATAATTAGAGTTTTATCCATTAATAAATTTCTACCAAAAACTCATCTTTCACCCCAAAACATAATATAATTAAAAAATACTCTATTTATCCTAATCGTATAGGGTTCCAAATATAATGAATTTATAATTCACATATCAGACCCTTTATGTAAAGAAACTACATTATACCATCCAGGAACTTCATGTAGCACAATGGTTGGCGATAAATCCCAATTGCACTATGGTTGTGGGTTCGATTCCCACAGGTTTGTTCGACACGACAGGTCGTCACACGGTCTGCATGTTGTCCTTTTATAAAAATCCAAAAAAATAACCTTTCAAACATAATCCATTCCAACCATTAGACATATCCAAAATACTATTATCCAAACTCATAGTCCGAAATTTACAAGGAAGTTAATCATAATGAGGATCCTTTTTTCCATGTAATAACATGTGAACGCGTTCCTCATATATTCTTTTACAACACCACAACATCATGAATTACTAAAATCAACCATCTATTATTCCAAAATCACTACCTCAATATTAGGACCATATTAAGGTTTATCTTTCCTTCAACCATGTAATTTCAAAAAAAAATTACTCGCTGTAGAGTCACTTTTCTTAGTACCATAAAATCTCAAATCCTTAATTAAATAGTACTGCGGTACAATCCTTATTTATTTTCAGAACATCATTGATATAACACTGACGTTTCAAAATATCTTAGTTGAAATCCCACATCGAAAAATGAATTAACGATGCCTCTATAAAGAGTCGAAAGTATGAAGATTACCGAAAATAACACATACAAGGGTTCCATGTAGGAAAATATGGATATGGAAGAAAAAATCTAACCATCAATTATCTGATGGAGAGTGGTAGAGAACATGGCTATGAAAAGGCCAACAATCCCAAAGCCATAAATTAGTGATGATTTAAGGTACCATCTAGGAAAACATTTTTGTTCTAAGTTGCTTTTCTTAATATTGAGGAATTTATTTATGAGATTGGCTAAGATCATAAGGAGATATACTTACTTTATAATTAGAGTTTTGTCCATTAATAAATTTCTACCACAAACTCATCTTTCACTCGTAAAAAAATTCTATTTATACTATTCGTACAGGGTTCCAAAATAAACGAATTTATAATTCATCTACAAGATCTTTTAATAAAAACTACATTATTTAATCCAGGACATCTCGTGGGCCATTGGTAGGTGATACACCCTTGCCGCCCTTCGGTTGCGGGTTTAAGTCTCGCGGCCTTTCCGGTCACGACAGGTTGCCGCCCGACCTCCGGGTTGTCCTTTTATGGGAATCCAAAATTAATCTCAAACTTAGAATTTATCCAAAATACTTCTGTCCAAACTCACAGTCCAACATTTATAAGGAAGGTAAACATAATTTAGATCCTTTTACCCTGTAATAGAGTATTAATACCTTCATCATGTATTCTTTTAAAACACTGAAACATCCTGATTTACCATAATCCTTATTGATTACATTCATGCACCCTTATTCCATATAGAATGCTGGATATACTTCATCAATCCAAAAATGTTTTAAACCCCAACAATGATGGAATATACAAATCATTAATCAGCTTCAAGGTAGTCAAGAATATCCAATATAATTTATCCAAATCAATCATGTATTATCCTAAAATAACTACCTCGGTATCAGAACCATATTATGGTTTATCTTTCTCTCAACCATATATTTTCCAAAAATTTAACCTTCTATTGAGTCACTTTTCTTTGTTCCACACAATCTCAAGTCCTTAATGAAATAGTATTGAAGTACAATCCTTATATACTCCATAAATATTATAACAAGTACATTGTTGATACAACACTCAATTGACATAATCAACATAAGAACTCTAATCATTCCTCTTCATCTGTGGTAGTATCATAACTTGATTATTATCCAATAGCATCATTTGCGGCATAGTCTGATGACTGGGACATAGGTTCGCGTAGTGTCCAAACTCTTTGCAAATGAAGCATTGTACATTTGAAACCATTTTCTTACCCTTACAGTCACGTACTTTGTGCCCTTTTCCTCCACACTTATAACAAACTCCCATTCCTTTCAGGAAAGTTCCAGGGTGTTTCTTCCCACAGTTACAACATATGGGAAAATTCTTCTTTTCCCTATTCCATTTATCTATTTTTCTCTCTTCCATCCTTTTCTTCTCTTGCTTCCCTTCAACGCTATAGGACTTAGTAAACTCTTTACTTATCTTATCAACACATGATATTATTTCTTCATATGATGATAATACATGGGAGACTATTTCTCTTATCAATTCTAGCTTAAGACCATGAAAGATATGATCCTTCCTTCTCTTTGGATCATGTGCATTTCAGGAGTTCTCATTCCTTCTACTGGGCGCCATTTCTAAACAATGGCATAAACTAGATCAGTTTATGAATCAAAATACATAATCCCATACTTATAATACACTTAAAATAAATTGAACTATTTATGGATATAATCCATAATCATAAAAATGTTTTCTTTGAGAAATTATATACTCATAAACCCTTCATAATGATTTGTAAAGAAAATGAGAGTTATCCTAAGAATATCCCCCGGGAGTGTCGTAACCAAGAGTGCAGCAAGGCCCGTTGTCGTGCACCAGTTCCCGTTCGAGTCTAGATCAAAGAGGTGTTTTCGGGTTTTACCCCTAGGTACATCTGTGCCAGAGCCGCCTCTACCTGCTCGTATCCAGACAGGGATGTATTGCTCGGAAAACTCCCAAAATCTCTACAATACCAAAATTCTAGGAAGTTCTTCTATACTAATCCTCAAAGTCTATCTTAGGGCTATGTGATCTAATCAGAGTTTATCTAAATCTAGTTTCCAATGTTATTGCTAAACTTCCTCTGATACCAACTGTAACGCCCCAACCCCAGTTACCCAAAGTGGTGCATTATTACATAACATTGCCATGATCACAAGGAATCAAGTCTCAAAGGACATATTAGTTTAGCAGTCTTGGAAAATATATTACATACATGAATGTTACATTACACTTCATAACATATAAAACAAAATAATTCTTTATGAATGCCATTATTCCATTGTATTAACCCTTCTTATCAATCACAATATACTTATTAGAATCCTGGGAAAAATAAAACGTAGAAAAGGGGTGATCTCAAATGCCCATTAAGGATAACAATAAAGCAAAAAATTTCATAAATAAGAATAAAAATATAAGGCAATGTATAACTAAAACAAAATCCATTTAAACTTGATCTTCAACATAGTATGGAAAATATAAAATGAAATATTGCCATTTACATATTCACATGAATATTCTACTAATCGAATAATCACATGCAATATCAATAACCACTTTCATAATGATGGAATGAATAATGACAGACTATCATAACCACATAACCAAGTCCTCGTGCCAAGACTACAAATAATATTTTGTCAAGGCCTTGTACCAAGACAATAGTTTGTCTCATGAGACCTACCGATGCATCGAGGAGCTATAGCGGGCTCCACCCGTCACTTACTAAGTCCAATGCATTCCCATATGAAAAGGTTTAAACATTACATAAACATTCGTATTTAAACTAGAATACGATATGCCAATACTTTCTCCATAAACCATGAATGGTATAAAAATAACACTTCTATATTAAAACATATCACAAAACCTTAAATACAATACAAAAGTTTTGTATCATAATAAATCAACTTCAAATAAGCTTAAAATCAATCAAAGGATGTTCAAATAGATGAAATAAAAACTATTTGAGTGAAATATCTCTTTTCTCGAAATCATTGAAAAGTCACACAATTATAAAGGAAGTAATTTAAAAGAGATTTTTGAATGAAAGTGTCCCTTACCACTTTGAAACTTATGAAAAGAAATATCAATTCAAAACCATCATGTCCTTGTAAATAAATTCTTAAAATCATTTTGAAAACATGGACATTAATTAAAAATATTTTGAAAGATAAATCTTTAAAACAATTAAAATTATGATCTTGATAACGAGTACCTTTCAAAAATTCTTAAAATATTCATTTTCAAATCATTTAAAAGTCACATAATTATAAAATAAAACATTTAATTTGAAAATATTTTTATAAGATTGCTAGGGAAGCTTTGACGATTTTATAATGGCGTTAAATAACTGCACCCGCCGTATAAGTTAAAAAAGATATTATTACCTTAAATATGTCGAAAAGGTTAAAAGTGCCTTGTTTGGAAAACGACAGAAAGATTCATTTCAAAACACATAAGGGTATAAATGAATTTAACCCATTGTCTAGTAAATAGTAAAACTGTTTTTAAATGCATTTTTAATGAACATGTATGTGGATGATAAAGAGATCCCCATAGATAATTACGTATAAACAACCTCTGATAATGAATAGATTGTGAAATAAACCCTTACCATGTACTTTTCCCTAGTTGAGGGTAGGTTAACCTCCTTTAAAATGGTGAAATAATTTTTATTAAATTATTCAATAATCATATAAATTTATATGATATCATATATGATCTTTAAACATTGCTTTGTTAATAATATCTTAGAATTATCATCGTTTCGGGTGTTAACTTACTCATTTACTTTTATATGTTTTCTTACATAAGCCGTGTTTGTTATGGATAGGTTGTATCTTATTCATATCCAGATTGATATCAAGTCCTTAAATACTATTATTAATCATCAAATGATAATTATACTTTAATGGATATGATGGAGAATGAATCTCATCGCGTTCGTGCAGACGGTAGTCCGTACGTACGTATGTGCGACAATATCATTCTTTTGATATTAAAATAATATATAATTGGATGGTATATCATATATACAGAATAATTATCATGTTATATTTATTATTTAAATGAATTACAAGTCATTATTATACCCATCCAAATAATAATATATTGAATAACAATTACACCACGACGTGGAGACGGTAAGTCGTACGTACGCACGTATAGTGACATGTCATTCAAAGGATGGATAGAATACTGAATATGGTTGTACCATATTTATAATAATATTACAATATATAGGAGATACTGGATTAATTATTTTATAATGGAAATAACAAAGAAATAAGAAGTTGAAGAAGAAATGAATTTGAAAAAGGGTGGTGGAAACATTACCTCTTATTCGGGTTCTTCCTTTTGATTCTATCAAAAGGGATCATTAGGTTGGCTTTATGATCAAAATAAGGAATCTAGGTTGTAGTGAGGGAAGTTTAGAGAGTATTTGGGTAGGGTTTGGACGAACCAAAAGGCTTTGACGATGTGAGTTAATAAGAAGGGAGAGTGCCCTTTTATTAGAGGGGTGAGGGGCACCTTTGGAAAGGCTAGAAATATTATTTTAAAATAAATTCATATTCGGTTTCAAATGGCTAAAAAGTGGATTATTTAAAGGTTAAGGTGGGGATTTATCGAAAACACTCAACCAATATAATTTAGGCAAGTTTGAGTCATTATATTAACCTTATCGTTTAGTTTTAACTCTTAGTTAATTAGTTTGACACTTACCATTTCACTTTGTATTTTTATATTATATAGTTAATAAAATTACCATATACAACCAAGAGACCCCCAAGTGGTACATTAATGATACAAATAACATGATATAAGTCTCTTGGCTGAACCTTAGATTTTTAAGAATTTAATATCAATTAATAATATAATATTTGTTTTAAAAACTCTTTTATGTCAATTTTGACACTATTCAATAATTGATTTTTTTGAAAATCATAATAGAATGGTTACTTCGAACAAAGTTAATTACGTCAGTACTAACATGTCATATAAACCTATAAAATTAGTTTAATTCATAAAAAGTCTCAAATTAAATTTATTTGGGTATTTATAATATCAATTATTTTAATTTTTCACTATTATGGAAATTACAGCATGATCATTGTGTCATAAATAAATTAATATATTTTTTGTTTAAAAATTATAAATAAAATTTTATTATTTAAGAAATTTTTTTATCTTTCTAATAAATATTTTCAATCTATTTTATCTTATGTATAACCCTATATTAAAAATGTTTTAATAAATAAACTTTGATTTTAACTCTCTTAACTCTTCTTTGAGTTAAATAATAATAAATGTCCAAATCTAATCCAAGTGGACCTAAAGGATAATATTTTATTCCTAATGTTGTTCTTGGTCGAGATAAACATGTCCAATAGAATTAGGACATGTGTTAGAGAAATATTAATATCATTTTTACCCTTAATTACCCTATTTACTTTTAGCCGTGGTAAATAAAAGTAAAAAGTTAATATTCACCAAAAATTATTTTCATCTCATTAAACCACATTTTACTCCTTGATATTAACCATGTCTCTCGGATTTTCGAAATTCCAATCACAGAAGAGGTAAAATTAAGTTTTATGAAAAATTCGGTTTTCTAACTATCACTTAGTAGTTTCACTATTCATCAAAAATTGAAATTTTTCAGAACAATGCCAAAATTTCACCCTAAGCTATAATTCATATTCTGAATTCAAAAATGATGTCTATTTTAAAAAATTACAACCATATAGGTTTCATTAATTAATTTTATAATTAATTCTCGTTGTCACAACAAATAGCGTGTTTTTAAGAAACAATATACATCAAAAGATTGACAATTATTTATGTCCAATTTCAAAGTGAAATTAATTATAATGAACACCATTGGATAAAATGGTAAAAATATATTCTAATTAAACTTTAAAACCACTAAAATTCATAATTTATCACTATTAATTATTTTGATTAAATATGTTGTTTTTAATTAAAATTTAGTAATTTTCACTATTCATCAAAATATTAAAGTTATCTGAAAAGTACAAAAATTTCACCTTAGGCTAAATTCGATACTCTGAATCGAAAAATGATGTCCTTTTTGAGAGATAAGATTTATAAAAGTTTAAAAATTATGTATTACTATTCATAACGGCTACTTTGATTGGTCGTGGTGTGTGTTAGAACTCGAAGTTGCGTACAACACACACTACTGTATTTTTTAAAGAGAAGCATACCGTGGAAGCTCTGGGTGTTACAATGTCCAGGTGATAAATTATGGTCTCGGTATGATCAAAAATTTCAAACTGATTGATATATTTGAGAATCTATTTACCATTTTCCTAGAGTATCATACCCTTATTCCATGAATTAATTATTAAAAAATCATTATAAACATATTCAAATTATATATAACCCCATTAATAATTATTATAATTTTTTTACTAAAATTGAGATTTATCGATGTGTAACTTAGTGGCATTAAAATACTCATCCTTTTCATTTATTATCTGATGTGTTTATAGCTTTATTTCCATATCATTATTCCATCACATGAGAGATCTACATTACATTCTATATAGTGCTTCATACGGATCCATCTATATTATTGCATGGATTTTTTCATGGTAATAAAATTTAACTAGTTTATAGAATTGATCCAAAAAAATTAAAATCCAAATAAAAAATATCAACATATCATCCAGGGATTGATTTATTTTCTCATACAAACCAAATGATTGAATATGATAATCGATTATGAAATTGTACTCTATATTATGTTCTTGCTGAATGCATCAATAGAATATTGAGGTGAACCAAAATTCTGAATCAGAAAGAATGGAATGTTGTACTCTATGTAACATTACCACATTATTCATGTATATCCTAGAATGATAATCTAGAGAGAATTCATCTCTAATAGTGGTTAATTATACTGATGTAGTATGATGATCGAATACTACCCATATAGAATTATGAACTTTGTATGTTTTGAGGAGTCCAATAACGAAATCCATGGTGATGTTTTCCCATTTAAAGTATTGTATAAGTAATTTATTTAACATAATAATAGGCATTTCTCATACTTTATTAAATTGATGATAATCTAAGAATCAAGATACAAACACTACATTATATCTCTTAGTTACATTGCACTGTAAATAATACATAAAATAAATAAATTTCTTTACGTTCTGGATGAATATATAATGAACAACTATGAACATACTCAAACAAATCGTTTTTTAAATCTGTAAAGGATGGAATGAATAAATTTTTCCTAAAGCATATCATTTAATCATGATCATGGTTAAACAAGGTATCCTTTATAAAATTATTTTGTACGTATGCATCTTTTAACAATACATATTAAATCATTATGTGGATAAATGGTTGAAAATTAAATTTATAAAGAAAATATGTTAACCCTTCATTAATGAATTATAGATCCATACATTTAAAATAATGAAAAATTTTATAATTGAAATCCACATTATAGATATGTTATAGTTAAACATTCGACCCAAATCATCATCCAACATATTCACCTTCCCATATTGGTAATGTATTGAGTATTAATAATCAGTAATCCACTCTAAACATCTTTTTGGGGTTATATTAAACTCCTTTTTTGTGAATATATTCGTTAAACAATTATGATATGTATATATGACACAGTTATATATAATGTAATTGTTTTATATCTCATAAACAATTACTGAATCTATCTCTAAATCATGAGTTTGGTAATTTATCACATGAATCTACAATTATCCTGAGCTATAAGCTATAAACATAACATTATTCATAAAAAAGTACCTTTTTTGAATGCATCAATGTAGATTAAAAACTATCCTCCACATTAAGTTAATGTAATCAGAGGTTTCTTGCAAAAATATTTTTGTCAGTTCACTGAATTTTTCCTCACATTAATTTATTTATCATAACATAGATACCATATTTGTTAACTTTGTCAAATTATATTGTAATCATGATATATTATCCCTACACCATCTATATTATCATGGTAAACCATGAGAAATATGGATTCATTCAATATGGTAGGTCTAGGATAACATTCAGCAGCCCTCATATTTTATGGATCAACTGATATACCCTCTCATAATATTATATGACCAAAAAATGAATCCATTGGTAGTAAAACATAATACATTGTATAAGTTTAATATAGGTTCTTCCTTATTAGGGTCATTAAAATAATTCACAGAAGATATTCATGCTCTACCATTCACATTGAGTAGAGAAAATAATAATCTATAAATTTTTACAACAACTAATCAAGGTAGTATATAATGTATATATCCTTCATTTCCATGATTATATCTTTGGAATTAGTGAGACCGACTGACATAACTATATATTCATAATTTTCATACCTTATATGATAATGATTTCTTATTTACATCCTTATTCTTGTCCCATAATTGATTCTATAATGATCAAATTTCAATATTGTAAATGTATTGTGCTCATCACTATTGATAAAAATATCATCAATATAGGTGAGATGAAACTTATTCTTTATCTGGATCATAATTAGCTCTAGATATTCATCACAAAGTCTCATCAATCCATCATTATTTGAAAATAATAATTGGTGTGTTACAAGGTGAAATTATTAGACGAATGAATCCAATTATTCTTCAATTCCAACAATATAATCAATTCAAATATATTGGGAGTATTTGAAAATGTTGTTGCACCATATGTATTTTTTACTAAGAACTCCAACTCATGTTTTGGTGGAACTATATGAAATAATTCTAAAAGGTCATCAATAAATCCCCATATAGTAGGAATACCATTTATATCAATTTTTCTCCATCAATATTTGATAAATTTCTCTTTTAACTTGTAATTAACACCCATGTTTTGGATTTTATAT
Source organism: Viscum album (assembly GCA_963277665.1). Lineage (NCBI taxonomy): Eukaryota > Viridiplantae > Streptophyta > Magnoliopsida > Santalales > Viscaceae > Viscum > Viscum album. Next base: position 1,345,912,989 of record OY728153.1, on the reverse strand, counting down.
TTAATGGATGTTCATACACATCATAAAAATGATTGATGATCATTCGTTGGTTTGGAATATAAAACATGACATCTATCAATAAACTCTTGATTTGTTTTTTTGTAATGAATATAAATATAGTACTAATATGACATTAAATTCCACCAGAATAATAATGAAAATATTTTACGGAAACACATTCCAAACAAAATCAAAATGAAAAGAGTCTTACACTTGATTTTTTATCATTATTCTATTTTTGGGTTTCTCTAATAATTTTAAATATAATAATATATTTGGAATCATGATAAATATAGAAATTTATTTTGATACATAATATATGGTATATTCATATTCAGTGAAGAAATTAATTATTCTAGTGTGAATGGTATGTGTATCTTTAACAACACTATTATCACAGCCATTATTGTAAATATTGTTTTCACGAGATTTCCCATTATATCATAGCTTAAGTGGTTTATAATGACTACCATTGTTAATAACAATCAAATTGGTCACATGTTATCATAGTTCCCATATTCCATTCATTTAAAATACATGATTATTGGTGTTATATTCTTATGAATCATTTTCTCAATTTAAAATGTTATCCTTTTTCATTGTATCATATTGATAATCTACTACTCGATGAGCTTCCCCTGAACACTTAAAAATTTACTAGTCCCATTATGAATATTTTATATAAACTTCATCCCTCACATTAACAATATTATAATATCATCTTGTTCTCCAAAGGATTCTTAGAATTTTCATTGATTTCCATTTTTATTTTCATATCAAAACAATGATATTGATACATAATTGATTCTACTATTTCAACTTTGATCACAAATCAAAAAATATATTCCTAGATAATAATTTTTCTTATATATGAAATCCTATTGATATGTTTTTAAATCCATTTAAGAATGAAAAATTCTAAATTTTAGTTGGGATGATAGTACCATAATCATACAATGCATGTAAGGTAAACTATTCTTCTAAGTCACCAAAGGAAGAATAATCATTTAATTTACATCAAAAAAAACTTTATCCATATTCTGAAAATTAATATAATGAATTTATGTATTGAAAATATATTCTTGAATTCCTCCAATTCCATAGAAAAAATATAATAATTTTTCTCCATATTCATGAATGGTGTCAACCATTTATCTAATTCACCTCCAACCAGTAGACAACCAAAATAAATTGTTCATGTTTCAGTAACATGAGAATTCAAACTATCTTTTGTATGGTTTTTATCTATTGTTTAGAAACGTTTTTCTTAGAATACCCAGTAAATAATAGTGGGTTGTACCTTATTATGTAATAAACAATATTTTGTTCTATCCATTCTTCATTTGTAAGTCCAAAACAATTTATAGTCTGGGAAAGTAATGTGAGTATAACTACATGAATATTCATTCTAAATCTAATGATATTTGGATTTTATGTAGGGAAATAATTTCATTTCCTTGAAAAATCATCCTTAACATTGTCACATCCGGTTTTATCCATTGAGTAAAACCCTAAATCATAGTGAATGTAACAATAATCTTGATGTGGAACCACATAATAATTCATAATCACTTATTAGATTTCTAAATCATGAAACAATATTTATTCTATGAATTTTTTTTCCTAGTTTAGACATGGTCAACATATATTTAAATAACTTATTATAGTTTAAAATGGTTTTGGAATTTCTAATTTGTATCCCATGGGAGTGTCAAACTAGTGGTTCCACAACTCGAATATCCCTACAGCTTTTGATGATCTTGTCGAGCCTAATTATATTATTTCAAATTGATTTCTATTGGGTACCCTATTCTATATCATGAAAAACATATAATATATATTAATGGATGTAATTACTTGTAAACCACTCAATGTATCTCTTAGGAATATTCCATGAAATTATCTTATACATAGACTCATCCTTTGACAAATCCAAAAACATGCCCTTGGGGAAATCACTATAGATGTCACATCCTAGTTTAAAATGATTATCTAAAAAATTCACATGATACAAACTATAGGGAACCAATATTCTCCTAAAAAGATATTACATTATTTTGATAAATATTCAATACATTACCCAATTAGATGTCTGAGTGTTGTAATAGTTTTGTGTACTTGTAAAAATGGAAACAATAAAAAATTGTCAATAGGTAAAATAAAACATCTACCACTATAATGTTCTTAATTAGGTTCGATAATAGACATATAATATGTAATACATTTCAATTTTTCATGTGGAAAGGAAAAATAAGATAGAGTGAGCTCAATTTCCATGTATGGTTAAACAAGATAGGTATGTAAGCATAAAATGAACACAAAATATATATTGGTTCCACCAGTGTCATACAGAAAACTGTATTTATATATACCTCTAGATAATAAAACATTCTTCATATCATAACCCATGAAATTCAATGGGTTTTTTATACATGTTATCATATCAAAACCTATGTAAAGTATAAAAGTTTCATAATCATTTAATCATCTCATTATAGAATAACTAATAAAAAATTATATTTATTTTATAATAATTATATCATGGAATAACCCTTGAAGGTGAAATTTTTTGTGAAAATACACCATTCAGTGAATAAATAATAATGGCTTCCTTGTATCATATCCCCATTAAGGAATAGGTAACATCAATAATTGTCATCGTACATGGAAAATTATTTTGTTCAATTATTTTAAATATTTCATGAAGAAAAATTCCTTTCCTCCAAAAAAATGTTTAAAAGATAAAAAATATTTTAAATTTTAAAAAAATAAACAAAAAATATAGTTTATTATTTATTGAATGTTATGTTCATGATGAAAAGAGTTTTCATTTATTTCATACACAATAAAAGTGATTCCATTCACATTTTTGGTAAAATCTAAATTGGAATTATTTGGAAAATGACTTGGGGAATAATTTAAACAAATTAGTAATAATATAAAACATGGTTAAAATAAATTTTATTATATACTAAAATAACAGTAATACATTTTTGAAAAATATTTAGAAAACATGGGTTTTTGAAGAAAATATATTTCTGAACGACGGGAGAATTATAACATTATTTTCATTAAAAAAATTATCATTATTTTTTATACAAATGACTAGATAATGGTATAATTCCATTAAAATATCATTAATATCCATATATTATGAATATTAGTATGTTTTACGAGATTTTACTCATAAGATTTTATCATCAGAAAAATAATCATAAACTATCCTGATAAACAGTGATTTAGTAATATAAGAACAATACAAGTATGGTAAAATTTAATCATATGACTGATGAATGAGTAATATAAAATGGAACTTAAAATAAAAATTGGATAAATTATTTCGTTATATAAAATTTCAATGAATTTTATACACACCTTGTGTAAGAATATACTAGAGTAAAAGAATGTCCTTCTAAATAGATGAAATTTAGGACCAAATTCCATTAAATTAAATTCTGATGTCTATTTTATAGTGAAAATCCACCATTAGAATAAATATAATTACATAATAAATATATTATAGAACCATATAAATACATATAATAACCTATATTATTTTTTATAACCATTTATTACTAGTTTATTAATTATTCAATCTTAAAGATAAGTTTATGTAATAACTACTTTGTTTCTCATATATGTTGTTATTTTTTATATTTGGACCTCTAACATTGATCATGATTTCATAATCCCTTATATTTAAAACATTAAATTAATATAATACACATTAATTATATATTTATATAGTTTAATGTATAACATTTAGTGAAAAAATGTAATACACTATTCAGGGAGATTGTAGGTTGTACATACACATGAATATTATATCCATTTAATTGTATAATTAATATATACAATTATAAATTATATATATTCATTAATATTTTTTATTTTATATATATCACAAATTATCATTGAATCAATTGATTGTATATTTCACCTTAAGCCTGAATGGGTCCCATTTCTTCATAAGGGGGAGTCCAATTTATATATGACCAATGTTAACATATTCCTTCAAAATGGATACATTGAAGGTATAAATCCTATAATAGTTTAATAAGTATAATTATATCATGAATATAATATATATATATAGTAACTTCATTATTATTTCTATGACAGAGAGGTGGTAATGGAAAAAATGAATGGCATCGGTTCTCGATGTGGTAGTCCAACGTACAAATGAATAATGATTTCGTAACCCATATTATGGAATTTGAGATGTCTTTATTTTATTCACATAACATAAAAAATATATTTATATGGAATATATTTTGGTTATTATATCATTTTTTGAAATATTAACTGATGGATGTTGTGTAAGAAATATTACAAAAATGCTCATCGATGAACATTACAAATTCATCAGGTATTCTAATAAAGTTTGCACCAAAAGCATAACTAGGTTGTAGTTGTTTTTAATATATGTATTTTATCAGGAGAGTAGGTAATTTGGGATTTTATTTATGTAGTGATTTTTGGAATCATATTTTTTTGAAGGTTTCATGATGAGAGGAGAATGGATGGTCTTTTATATTTGAGGTGGGTGCAATAATTATAATTGTTTTAGAATGGATAATTCTACCCAAAATTGTATAATGTCACAATGAAACAATAAAAAACCATTATAGAAACTACACGGGATAATGTATAAATATAGATGTGAAAAGGGGTTTTCACAAATTATTTTATTATCTTTATCCTTATCATTTTATTTTAACCCATTGAAAACCTATTTTTACCTTATCCGTAGTAAATAATATTTATTGAATTTATAGTTAATATTTATAAAATATTTTCATAGAATTATTATGTAATATATTTAATTAAAATTAAAAATATAGAATCAATTTTTTAATATTCTATTCATATATGTTGTAAATGTTAATATAAAAATCATTCCCAGAGAAGTGATGAGGATAAGGGTTTTTTAAAAAAAAATGTTCAATGGTTTACAATGTCTTTATATACATACTCAATGTGAATTTTGTTGCAATGAACTAAATTGGATTATATTATTTAAAGTTAAAATAATTTTTGTTTTTAAAAAAAAATTAAAATTTTATTTGACTATATAATTAAACTAAATGAAAAGGTAGATTTCAATTAATGTAAGTGTTATATAATATTTGTGAAAGAATGAAACTTTTAAGGAAAATCACAAAAACATTCCCAAATATATTTTTGATATGATAATTTAAGAAATGAATTTTATTTTGTAGAACTAAAATTCTAAATTTTGTAAAAATTAATTTTAATTATCATCACAATAATAAATTATAATTATTTTTTTATAAAATATTATTTTTGAAGTATATCAAAACATTACCAAAAATTAATTACTTTTTAAATTGTGTTTCTTTTATATAAAAACATTATAATTATTATTTTAAAATTTTATAATTATAATTAATATCACTATTTTTAAATCATAGGTTATTATACTTGTGTATAAATAACTATATTAATAATATAACATGGTCTTGTTAATACACAATGTCTTGTTTAATACTAGCTGGCCCAAAATAGTGTTTACTGAATGAATTACTTGTTGTAACATGTAAATCAATCAATAGATGAAATTTTTTTACTAAAAAAATTCACAAATTCATGGGCTATTATACAATACATTTGAGGTTATCAATTAACAGACATGGTAAAATTTAGCAATTCAAGTAATTTTGTTCCTTCAGTACCCAAAAATTATTTTATTCATCAAAATGTAAAAATAATTAAGAGAAAAAAATCAAAAATAAATTATAGTTATATATTTACATGTTTAAAAAAATATAAATATAATACTAGAGAATATAAAATATTTAATTTGATCCTATACCCTTTAACTCCAGTGCATAATCTGAGATCTATATATATACATCACAATTAAAAAGGAATGAATTATTCCATCCAACATAACATTAGAATATTATTTTAACATGATAAACATGTTATATACATTATGGGTTACTATTAAAAATACAAGACTTAACGAATAAACACAATAAGCATCTATCCATGTGAAATATCAAAATAAAATGATATTTTACAAAAACAAAAAAATTGTTTTTACAAAATTATTAATTTTCCTTAGTAATTATAAATAAAATTTATAAAAAAATTTATAAAATATAAAAACTATTACTCAAAATTATGAAATAAAATAAATAAATAGATGAATTTAAATATATTCAATAAATATTCTTTCAAAAACTCATTTTCAAAATCAACCCATTTTGTCCACATACAATATAAAACTTTTTTTGCCATAAAATATTTTAATAAAAACTATTTTCAGAAAAAAAATACTCATAAATACTATTTTATTCAAAAAATAACTCATTGGATACTATAATTTTCCCCCAATACCCAATGATAAGGTTTTTTAAGACATGATATAATAAATCATTTTCTTGAAAACATTACGAATATATTAATAATTATTATCACATCTAAACTGACACCATATTGAGTGTCTCCCTTCAATACTCGGGTATCCAAACCATTTATCACCATAATAAAAGATCTCTATTTATTTAAATTACCAAAACTATTGTTTTGATGTTTTTAAACATGGTCTCCCATGAACTAAATTAAAAAATTCACCATTGCCTATTGATAAATCCTAATATTTATATAACAACTACTACCAAGACAGCTAATTACTATGGTATTTACACATTGAACACATTACATAAAATATTTAACATTTGAAATATAATAATTTTTTATTAAATAAATTGACATAATCTATACATTTCCAAATCAAACAACATCTAATAACATTTTATTTTAAATCAAAATATCAATTATGAAAAAAAAGATCTAATTTTGGGAAACAAAAATCTTTTAAAAAAATTGATTTTTCATAATCTATTATTTCCAAAAATAATAATTAATTTGTTAATAAATAATCCATCAAAATAAATTAATTAATATAAAATTTTTATCTAATATAAAAAAAGTGATTTCTTCCACTTACAGATATAATTTGTTTTATTGAAATAAAAAATATACATCATATAATTTTACATATATAATAAATCATGAAATTCATTTTTTTATGAGTGAATATTATCTATATATAATCATATTTTCATAAATATGACATCACTATGTATTGATATATGATTAATATCAAGATAAATTAAGGCATAATTTTGGAAAGTAACTATGTCTAATGTTTATATATGATTCAAACTAGAATCCATTTTTCTCACACAGTACCCTAAAGAGAGGGTAAGGGACACAAATAAAAACTTATGATTATAATAATATAACCAATGGGAATTTTTTACGAATAATTGGGAATTATAATTTAATTTATGATATAGAAATGATGAAAACATGTCAAATATTCATGACTAAACCATATATTTGAGGATGTATTACATATTAGAATGGAATTTCACAAATGTAATGTCATTAGAAAAAATTCCTAGAATCATCCATCTCACTGTATAAAATCTACTGATATTATTGTTGAGTCAATAATGTTTTCCTTATGAAATTTCCATTCCTTCTTGTTTTGAAAATCACAAACACCCTATACTTAAGTGAATCTATATTTTACTTCTATAAGGAATATTTCCTTAAGTAAATTTACCCTAACCTAGATTTCATTATACATATCAATATTTTTCTTAAGTACAAAAATTAGATTCATAATAAAATCCTCAGAATCATATAATGCTTACATATGAAGTATTCTGTTTTAGGATCTGAATTCTATATACAAACTCTAATGAAGTTTCATTTAGAATTCTGGATACAAACTCTAATGAATTTCCATTAGGAATTCTATAAACGAACTCTAATGAAGTTCCATTCCGAATTCTGGATACGAACTCTCATATATTTCGACTCCGAATTATGGATATGAACTCTCATATGCATCCACTCTGAATTCTAGGCTCTAAACTTTTAATAGTTCGACTCCAAACTTTTTAATTTCATATTATGAACACTGATGAAACCAGACTCTGAATTTCCGTAGAAATTTTGACTCTGGATTTCTACAGAATTCAGGTTCCTAATTCCTATAAAACAGAATCTGAATATCCTTTTTATTATAGACTCTGAATTCCATTTTGGTTAGACTCCGAACTATTTTTTACTTACATTCCAAATTCTAGTTTGGCTTATGATTACATATTCTTCGTTAGAAAACGGTTTCATGATTTTAGTTACACATTTTTTGTTATAAAATGATTCCATCCATTCTATTTCTAAAAAACCGTTTTTTAGTGACACGTGTACAGGTCCCTCCGAATTTTAAGTTAAATATGACCATTGGAGGAGGGAGCCGACTATTCCAACCGATCCTATAAATAGGACCTCATTTGATATAGCTTGATACTTAAGTTGATCACTCTAGATACCACACATTGTTAGGGTGATTTCTAGAGAGAGAAGCTTTTCATGGTTTGTGCATACTGAACCACTCTTTCAAATTTATTCGTGCGATGCCGAATGTTGGTGATTACATTCGAGGGCTTTCGGGGATAGGAATACATAGATTCCGACTACCTTAAAGTTAAAGGGCTTCCTTACTAAGAAATACAGAGGTACAAACTACCTTGATGTTAAGGGATTGTGGGGACAGCAAGACAGAGACTCTGATCATCATATCGAGGGATTACCCTGGTGTGGGTAAGATAGAATTTCTTGAAAGTATAAATCAAGGGACCTTTATCCAAGGTTGTTGGATACCTTTCTCTTTGGGTTAAAAGACTTATATCTTGTTACATGAAGTTTTTACTACTTGTTTTCAACTTCATTTCGTATTGTAAGGAAAGTATAACATTCCTGTATTTCCATAAACTTGTACTCTGATTCATTTATACTCTATACGCTTTAAGGTAGAATCACATATTATAAACATTCAATATGTTTATGTTTTCCAGAATCATTTTTCCGGATCCATCTTTTCAGAATCATATTTCTGAAACCGGTTTTTAGGAATCACCTTCCATATATAAGAAAGTGTGTAGAACTAGAAGTTATTAACTTCATACCTTCTTCTAATTCTCTAATCGGTGCTAGAGGTATTGTGAAATTTTTTAGTATAACTTTGTTAAACTTAGATCCTTCCTTGTTTAAGGAAATTTTTAATGTGTACAATTCACCGCCCTCTAGTATATTGAGCATCTAAATTGTTATTTATATGCTACAATTTTTATCATAGGAGGTCTTTGAAATACTTATACTCACATATATGTTTTCCATGCTCAGTTTCTTTTCATTGTTCAATGTTTTCCTTTCTTAGGAATAATTTCCCTTGAAATCAAACTTTTTTTATTAACAAGTTTTTGTGTAGAAAAAATTTCTTAAAGATGGAAGTTTTAAATATTGGTTCCATTGACAACATAAATCCAACCAGACAACCAATTTTTGATGGAAATGATTATGAGTAATGGAGATATCGAATGAAACCTTTAATTATCAATACTGGGGTATATCACTTTGTTATGCTTACCGGAGGTTATAAAATTCCTGATAAGGAAGTTAGTGCTTTCATAAACCAAGAGAAGCATGATAATCAATTAAGCTATAAGGTACGCAATACTCTACTATGATCAATGACTAGGAACATATATAGCCAAATCTATTCACGTGAAACATCTAATTGTATATGGAAGAAACTTGAAGTTACTCAATTTGGTACATTTAAATTGATTTAGACAAGAAGAGCTATGTTATGAGGTGAATATCATGGTTTCAATTTTCCTTATAGGGAACCCTTTTGCGAAGTGAAACAATGATTTATGACTATCGTGAATAGCTTATAATCTATGGGAGAGAAAGGTCTGGATGATGAAGCTCTAGTTGATAAGATTAATGATATTATGCCAAATGTGTGGGAATAAAAAAGAACAGCAATTGATGAAAATAGGAAGGTCACTCAAATTTCGTTAGAAGAGCTATTTGGAACTCTTCTTCAACATGAAACAAGGATGAAAAGAGATGCTGACAACATCAAAAAGAATAATGGGAATTATATTGTTTCTTATACTACAACGTCAAATCATATGAAAGAAAATAATTCTGAGAGAGTAACTAGATCTAAGTCTAAGAAGGTTATTATCCAATCATAATCTAGTGAGAGTGAAGTCTTAGAAAATGAGTTAGCTAATCTTGCTCGAAGGATGAATAAGATAGCTAGTCAGAGAAATTTCCAATCCAAGTATAAGAAGAAGGATAAGAAAGATATGAAAGATAGAGAAGTCACATGATATGAATACAAGCGAAGTGGACACATTATACCTGACTATCATCTACTCAAAAATAATGAAAAAAAGAGAGGCATTCTAAGAGAAATAGGAAGAACTATTACAAGTCCAGAGCTAAGAATGTTCTGAAAGCCAATGACACCTAGAGAGCCAGTGGTGGTGACTCTTCAGATTAATACTCTGATTATGCATTTTCTGGATAGAAGAAACTTGGTCTTATAAGCACACTACCGATCAACAAGCATTTCTTTATCGATAAGGTACACAATGCCGAATCATTTACCAATGTTTCCTTAAATCTCAATGACAGTAAATATTATAACTCTTCAGAAGAAGAATCCTCTTCTGATGAAGAAAATACTCCACCTACTTATGAAGAAGTTTCTAGGTTTACTTAACTTCTTGAGATTGAAAATTCTAAACTCATTAAAAATATTGATAAGGAAAACTAACGGAATACTATTCTTAAAAAAGAAATATCAGATCCTTTTAAAGATATTGATAGGAAGAATGATGATTTTATAAGTATTTCAAAAAATCACGAAGAATTGAATTCTGAAAAGGGTAATCTTTCTAAAGATATAGAAAAATTTATTTCTAAGAAAAGTGTTGTAGATCCTAGCTCTAGTTCCAAATCTTGATATTTTAAAGATAAAAACATGGTTATAAAAATCAATTATGAAACTTTTTCCTTAAAGAATTGTTTATAAATCATTACTTATGGTAAAGAAAATTTTGATATAATGTTTTCATAAATACGACATTTAAGAAACAAATCCAGATTTGGTTATACCCATACAAAACCAATTTTTATTAACAATTACTTTGTTCCTCCAAGTGTCCCATTTTTTTACCAAGTGTCAATGTGGTGTTTAGTGGGAAATGAATTTCTCTTTAAACAAAACCCAATCTCTAGGATTTCATAAGGCTTACATATCTAAAAAGATGTGGGTACCCAAAATTTTGCTATCTAGAAATCGCGGATCCAAAAAATTTTGGATTCCGAAAGTCTAACTCTTATCTTGTTTTCAGGAATGTAAAGGAAGTACTTACAACAATAAATGGTACATGGATAGTGGATTTTCCTGGCACATGACTGGTAACAAAAGATATTTTGAAAAGATTATCAATACGAAAGGAGGAAAAGTATCTTTCAGAGATAATGCTCAGGGAGAAATTGTTGGTATAAGTAATATTTTTCTTCTTGGTAAAACTTTGATTTCAAATTTTTTGTTTGTTAAGGGTCCTAATCACATCCTTATTAGAATAATTCAATTATGTGATGAAGGATACCTTGTGTTTTTTAGGAATTATAAGTGCTTAGAACATAATTACAAGGAAGAGTTTATTCTTTCTGCCCATCGGAAAGAGAATGTTTACACTTTGAACATAGAAGACCTTAGGATCCAAGACATACCTTTTCTTACTGCAATGGAATATCATTCATTGGTGTGCCATAGAATACTAGGTCACTGTAACCTTAAAAACATATGTAAACTCTCTAAGAATAAACTAGTTAAGGATCTACTAGAGATTAGATTTGATTCTTCCAAAATTTGTGATCCTTGTGAATATGGAAATCAACTTAAATATAGTTTTAAATTAATCAGTTAAGTATCAACAACTGATACATTCTTGTTAGTGCACGTGGATCTTTTTGGTCCAACACAAACTGGAATCATTGGAGGCAAATACTATGTGTTTATTCTAGTTTGTGATTACATTATATTTACATGGGTCTATTTTCTAGCAAAGCAATAGGAACCTTTTTCTTATTTCAAAAGTTTTAAAGCCCATGTTAAAAATTAGAAATATCTTCAATTGAAAACTATTCATAGTGATCATGGAGGAGAATTTAAAAATTCTGATTTTGAATCTTTTTGTAGTAGAAAAGGTATTACTCACAACTTCTCAGCACCTAGAACTCATTAAAAAAATGGTATAGTTGAAAAAAGAAATAGAATTCTTCAAGAGATAACTAGAACCATGTTGAGCGAATATTCTATAGCTACACATTTCTGGGATAAAGCTGTAAGTACTACCTGTTATACTATAAATCGTGTTTTGATTGGACCTTTTCTTTATAAAACTTCTTACGAGTTATGGAATGGTAGAAAACCAAGTCTTTCCTACTTTATGGTTTTTAATTTCAAGGTATTAATCACGAATACGAAAGATACTCTACAAAAATTATCACCAAAACCTGATGAAGGAAATTTCTTAGGCTACTCCACAAATTCTATGGCTTATAGAGGTTTCAATAAAAACACATGTACTGTTGAGGAAACAGTGCGTGTAAAATTTGATGACACTAATCCTTTTGTTTTTAAACCATCCCAAACTACATCCTCGAATGTGTTTTCAAAAACTGATTATCAACCTTTTATAGAAGATCCTTCTGATAAGGAAAATTTTCAAGAAGATAATTCGGAAACATTTACCCCAGAAGAATTTCTACCCTATATTGATGAACATGTTTTACAAAATCCTAGCCATTTGTTTCTTAAGAATCATCCTAGTGATAGTATCATTGGTTATGTAAATAAACTTGTATGGACTAGAAGTTCCATGAGAAATGAAGTAGAACAGCTAGCATTTCTTTCCCAATTGGAACCAAAAAACACATATGAATCTTTAGGTGATGATGATTGGATTAAAGCCATGCAAGATGAACTAAATGAACTTGAAAGGAATAATGTCTGGACCATGGTTGAAAGACTTATGGAAACTTCTATTATTGGAGTAATGTGGGTTTTCAGAAACAAGTGTGATGAAAATGGAGTCATTATAAGAAATAAATCTAGACTAGTTGCTGAAGGCTATAATAAGCAAGAATGAATAGACTATGAAGAAACCTATGCTCTAGTAGCTAGACATGAATCCATTCGTATTTTACTTTCCTTTCCAGCATTCTTCAATTTTAAACTTTTCCAAATAGATGTGAAATGTTCTTTTCTTAACGGTTATGTTCAAGATGAAGTTTTTGTTGAACAACCTCCTGGATTTGAAGACACAAAATACACTGATAATGTTTTTAGACTTACCAAATCTTTGTATGGTCATAAACAAGCCCCACGAGCTTGGTATGATAGACTTATATAATTTTTACATCAAAATAACAATATTAAGGGAAATGAAGATCCAACTCTTTTTATATAAAAGGATAAGAAAAATGTTTTAATTGGTCAAATTTATGATGATGACATTATATTTGGTTCAACTCAGCAATCATTAACTGATTCTTTTCCAAATATAATGAAATCTGAGTTTGAAATTATTATGATGGGTGAGTTAACATTTTTCATTGGCTTTCAAAATTCTCAAAAACCAGAAGGAACCTATATATCACAACATAAGTATATTAAAGATATTCTTAAAATATATGGATATGAAAACACTAAAAGTATTAGTATTCCCACTGGTACCTCAAAAACACTTGATTTTGATGAAGCCAGGAAACTAGTGGATCAAACATCTTTTAGAGGTATGATAGGAAGTTTACTATACTTGATGGCTAGTCGTCCATACATAATGTTTTCAGTATGCCTATGTGCTAGATATCAATCCAATCCTATGTAATCTCATTTAAAGGTTGTGAAAATAATTTTTTGCTACTTATAGGGAACCATGGATGTAGGACTATTTTATACTTATGGAAATTATTTTGTTCTAAAGAGTTTCTTTGATGCTGAATTTGGTGGTTGTAGAATGGATTGAAAAAGTACATCCCAAATTGTCATTTATTAGGAGATTTATTAGTTTCTTGGTCTTTCAAGAAGCAACATTCAGTAGCACTCTCCACTGCTGAAGCTGAATATGTAGCAGCAGGAATTTGTTGTGCTCAAGTGTTGTGGATGCAACACACACTCACAGACTATGGCTTGAGTTTTACTAAGACTAAATTTTTTTGTGATAACACAAGTGCCATTTCCCATAGTAAAAACCATGCACATCACTCTCGTGCAAAGAACATATATATTAGGCAGCACTTTCTTAGGGATTACACACTTTAAGGGGATATCATTCTTCAATTTATCGGAACGCAAGATCAACTTGCTGTAATTTTCACAAAATATTTACCCTCCGATAGATTTGAATATAATAAACAAAATTAAGGAATGATAAATGTGAAGTAATCATTCTTTATTAACTCCTTGTTGAATAATTCTCCTTATTGTAATAAACTCTTTTTAACAGGGGGAGTACATTTACTTGGTATTGTAACCAAAATTTTCATAGTCAATTTTTTTTCAAAACATTTGAAACAAAAGTTTTCATAACGTCATTCAAAATTTCCTGAATTGAAATCTTCAGATTGAAAATTTCTGAAACAGAAATTTTCAGAATGGAGATTTTAATACTTTCACTTTCTTAATGAAATTTTTGAACTGATAATTTTGTAAGGAAATTTTTTTAATGAAACATTTATAATGAAATTTCTGTACTGAAACTTTCATAATGTAATTTTCGTACTGAAACATTCGTAATGAAATTTTCGTAATGAAACATTCATAATGAGACTTTTGTACTGAAACTTTGTGAAGATATTTTTGTACTGAAACTTTCGTACTGAAATTTCCATACCGAAACATTCGTAATGAAATTTTCTTACTTAAACATTCATAATACAATTTTCATATTGAAACGTTCATAATGAAATTTTTGTACTGAAACTTTCATAATGAAATTCTCATACTGAAACTTTCGTAATGATACTTTCGTACTGAAACTTTCATAATGATATTTTCGTACTAAAACTTTCGTAATGATATTTTCATACTGAAACTTTCGTAATGAAATTTTCATACTGAATCTTTGGTAATGTGATTTTCGTAATGAAACTTTCGAAATGGAATTTTTGTACTGGAACTTTCGAAAAGAACATTTTTGTACTCATGTTATTCGTACTGAATTTTTTGTAGTTATTTTTTTTTTGAAATTTTCATAAAGAAGAAAATCACCTATTACTAAAAATCCTCCTAGAAAATCCGAAATGTTTGATTTCCTTAAATAATATTTGTAGTCATATTTATCTTACTGGTATTTTCCTATATGTTTTAAAATTTAATGACTCTAATAATATCAAAACCTAATGTTTTTCATAAAACCTCAAAAGAACGAAGTTAAGTTTTCCTTGCGGTTTGTATCTCAACCGTCAGATCAAATCTCAATATATGTCAACCGTTTGATCAACTGTGGAATCTAAACCATCATCACAACACCTATATAATGGGGACCCCCAAGGGTCATCCCACATCGGTTTTTTCAAGCTCTCATGTCTCGAAGCCTTGCATATCTTCTTAAGGTCATTCCGATTTTCTGTCAGGACAGTTTTGATTTCTTCATAAGATTTCATGTTCGAATGTCTATAGAAGCCACCTCTCAAGATATGTCTTCATCAAAGCCAATCTCGAAATAGAAGGTTTACAGGGAAAGGTTGGTGCATTCAAATTTTTATAAGATTAATTCTATTATTTCCAATAACATCAAGCTTAACGGATGGGAAGATGTTTGTGTATCCAAGATAGGGAATCAAGATCCCGTCTATTCAGATGTGCATATTGAGTTCTATGAGTCAGTTTCCTTATTTGAGGAAGATGGCAGAGATATGTTTTCCTTTATGTCCCATGTGAAGACCTACATGCTTTCTTACACCAAGGCTTCATGCTTGGTGGGTTTATCATATGAGGGAGAAGCTGAATTGTTTTCTCACAAACTACCCGATGAGCAAGGATGTTTCAAAAAAGAAAATGCTATGAAATGCCTTGTACTTTTAGATGATGTTATAGAAAAATTTCTCATCTCACCCCAAATAATCAGATTCTAAAACTTTGGGTAAAAGGGATCCTCGTTTCGAGAAGGGGATACAAGGATAATCTCAGGAAAAGTGACATTTACATCCTATATTTCTTGGTAAATCTAAGGAAGATAAATCTGAAGAGGCATATTCTTATTACAGTTAAGAATATTAAAGAAGGGAATATGAAGTCTCAAATCATCATGTATCCATCTTTGCTCTCAAATATGATTTTTCAAACTCTTGAATCATTCATGATTGCTTGCTCCTCCAAGCCAAGGAATTGTAAGGTAATTTTGGTCAGCGATGAAACATTGAAAATGATGAAAATGGGTTTTTCAACTGAATCCAGAAAATTCTATCTTTTGTCTGAAGAAGAGGTTGAAATTGCTGAAAGGGGAAAAGATGTTCTGGAATCATCTAAGAAACCTGAGAAGAAAATGATGTTTAAGAAAGTAGTTGGTGCTGAAAAAACTCCCAAATCCAAGGAAACACAATCCGCACCTCCCAAGACGAAAAACCAGAATGCTTATCCAAATGAAGTGAAAGCTATGTGAATTGGTCCCTGCTGACACTAAGGCCTTAAAAGAAAAAGCATGTGAAGACCATGAAAAGAAAGCAAAATAGAAGAAATTGAAGAAGAAGATCTCAGAAGCCGAGGTTGTTCAAATGCTTTTACAATTAACTGAAATCAATTTAGAGAATATTCCCGTTCCAAAATAATTTCTGGTTGATGATTTTTCATTGAATCTGGGAAACCAGACTCCGAAAAATTCTAAAGAAGTAACTCATGAAGAAAGGGAAGTTGAAACAGATGCAATAGTTTATCAAGTTATAGAGGAAGTCCAACAAGCTGAAGGGAGTGGAGGTTCTGATGATATAATAAGGAAGATATAAGAGTATCATGATAAGGGAACCCCATCTGAGAAAATATCACTCCGGACATCTCATGCCAGTTCTTCCAAGTTAGCCACTCTTTTATATGATGAGAAAGGAGAAGAAGTCAGAAAACCTTCCGAGGAAGAAATTTATCATCATTATTTTCTTGAAGAAAGAGCTGAAAAAGAAAAGGTTGATGAAGATAAAATTGTTCAATTGTCTGACAGTGAGCAAGAATCTCCAAATTAGGAAGAAGTTTCGAAAGTTGAAAAAGGGAAAAGGGTGTTTTCGATTACACCTAGAAAGCTTATTGTAAAAAAGAAGTAAGTTTATGGTTCATCTAAAAGAAAGCTAGATGAGATAGATGAAGAACCATCTCCTACCCATTTATCCGATTTGGAGTCATCTGTATTTGGACATGACTTTGTAGAAGAGTCCCTAAAGAAGCTGGTGGAGGTTATTCCGATTTTTTAGCAATAGAATCTAGCTGCCAAATGCTTCAGCATAATATGAATCAAAATTCGGACACAGTATCCATGGTGATGGAAAAGTGTGCTAAGCTTGAGGCAGATCATAAAAACTTTCTTATCAATTATGATGCTCATAGATTTTCTTACAGGAAGATAACCAAGTGGTCTAAGAAAGTGGTCCAGGAAATGGAAGATCTTGATCAGTTCCAAGTAGATTTTAAATATTATTTTGATGCTGAAGATTCTAGAATCAATGACCTTACAAGTTCTTTTGAGGAGATGTTAACTCTTGAGCAGAATGTTTTGATGCATGAAGTTAAATATTTGAATGGGAAGCTAAGTTCTCTTTTTCAGTTCTATAGGGAAGAAAGCAATCTTCGGATCCAGTTGGAAGAAAAGGTTCTAAAGCAAGAGGAAACAATTAAAGCTCAGGCAGTGGCAACAGAGTCTCAGGATGCATGAAACGTTGGATTAGAGAACCAAGTTGAGGAAGATCATAAAGAGCTGATGAAAATAAAGACCATTCTAAAAAGCATGTTATCTAAGGAAAATGAAGCCAAATAGAATCAGACCTGATCTTTTATTGTATCTTCCTTTTCTTGTAAAAAGTTTCTCAACTCTAATGAATTTTTCATCCTAGTTCTATCTTTTCATGTTATATACTAATGTTTCAGGTATTTTTTTCCCATCAATTGTTTTTGAAAATCAAAAAGGGGGAGAAAGAAAATGAACTACTCCAAAGGTGGAGAAATAAAATTTCTAAACCAAGAACAACCATTAATTAAGGGGGAGTTCTCATTACGATTCCCTCACTCTAATGAAAATTCCACTCCAGAAATTCAGAATACAATCCTTAGAGATTCAATTCCTAAGGGGGAGTTAGTTGTATTCATTATCAATCATGAAAAAAGGGAGATAAGTTTTAATTTCAAAGTCTAATGAAAATTTTCCATGTCTATATAATATTTTTCGTAAGGTTGTTTGTGATTTCCAAAAAGGGGGTGATTGTTGAGTGAATAAGGTTTTCCTTATAACTCTTCCATTCCTTCATGTTTTGAAAATCACAAACACCCTATACTTAAGAAAATCAATATTTTACTTTTATAAGGAAATTTTTTTCATAAAATGTACCCTAACCTAGATTTCCTTATACATATCAATATTTTTCTTAAGTATAAAAATCGGATTCATAATAAAATCCTCAGAATCATATAATGCATAGATATGAAGCATTCTTTTTAGGATCCGAATTCTGGATACGAACTCTAATGAAGTTCCATTCTGAATTTTGGATAAGAACTCTAATGAAGTTCCATTTTGAATTTTGGATACACACTCAAATGAAGTTTCATTCCGAATTCTAGATACGAACTCTAAAGAAGTTCCATTCCGAATTCTGGATACGAACTCTAATGAAGTTCCATTCCGAATTCTGAATACGAACTCTAATGAAGTTCCATTCCAAATTCTGGATACAAACTCTCATATAGTTCGACACTGAATTCAAGATATGAACTCTCATATAGTTCCACTCCGAATTCTGGACTCTGAACTTTTACTAGTTTGTCTCCAAACTTTATAAGTTCAGATTCTGAGCTTTAATGAAACTAGACTCCGGATTTCCTTAGAAATTCATACTCCATATTTCTATAGAATTTCAGTAACTAATTTCTATAAAATAGAATCCAAATATCCTTTTTATTATAGAATCAGAATTCCATTTTGGTTGGACTTCGTACTATTATTTTCTAACATTCTGAATTCTAGTTTTTCTTATGCTTACATATGCTTCATTACAAAATGGTGTCGTGATTTTAGTTACACATGTTTTGTTATAAAACAATGTCGTCCATTCTGTTTCTAATAAAACGTTGGTTTAGTGACACATGTACAGGACCCTCCGAATTTTAATGAAAATATGAATGTTGGAGGAGGGAGCCGACCATTCCAACCGATCATATAAATAGGAGCTCATTTGAAAGCGCTCGATAACGTATTTGATCACTCAAGAGACCACACATTGTTAAGGTGATTTCTAGAGGGAGAAGATTTTCATGCTTTGTGCGTACTGAACAACTCGTTCTAATTGTTTCATGTGACTCTGAAAGTTGGTGATTACATTAGAGGGCTTCCGGGGATAGGATGACAGAGGTGCCGGCTACCTTGATGTTCTAGGGCATCCTTGTTGAAGAAGACAGAGGTACCAACTACCATGAAGTTGAGGGCTTGCGGGGATAGCAAGACATAGACTCTGATCTTCGTATCGAGGGCTTACCATGGTGTGGGTAATACATACTTGATTGAAAGTATAAATCAAGGGAACATTATCCAAGGTTGTTGCATACCCTTCTCTTTGGGTTAAAAGGCTTATGTCTTGTTACTTGTAGTTTTTTCTACTAGTTTTCTGCTGCATTTCGTATTATAAACAATGTATAACATTATTTTATTTCCTTACACTTGTACTCTTATTCATTTAGATTCTATACGCTTTAAGGTAGAACCCCATATTGTAAACTTTCACTAAGTTTGCGTTTTCTAGAATCATATTTCCGGATCCATCTTTTTGGAATCATATTTCTGGAACCGGTTTTTCAGAATCACCTTCCATAAAAAAGAAAGTGTGTAGAACTAGAAGTTTTTAACCTCATACCTTGTTCCAATTCTCCAATTGATGTTAGAGGTATTGTGAATTTGCTTATTTTAACATTGTTAAACTTAGATCCTTCCTTGTTTAAGGAAATTTTTAAAGTGTACAATACACCCCCCTCTTGTATATTGAGCATCTACATTGTTATTTAGATCCTACAATTATAATATCAAAATTAATAGTTTTAATGAATCTTAAATGAGATAGTAAATCTAAATATATATTTCTAACATTACATCAAATTACCATATATATAGGATTCATTCACATTATGTATCCATCAATGTGAATTAGTGATCCTAGAAACAATTCACTATTTTAATAACCCATGCCACTAATATATTAATTTATGTCACATTATGGATTTTCATTATCTATTTAATAGTTGAAAATGAAAAATTATTTGAATAATTTGTTTTATATTATTGTTTGTACATTATTTGAGGATCAGATCAATGATTCTAATATTTGAAAATGGATTTCATCGATATTGGTTACTCTTATATTTATGTTTCATATAGAGTTGAGGTAAGTATTATATTAATGTCCATCTAAATTTTAATCTATAATTGATACCATGTAACTCTTGTTAAATGAAAAAGTGGAGGTTTTTTATCATGAAATCAGGTAACAGATGACCCTAGAAAGGGTACTATATTTCATAAACCCCTATTTTTAATTTTCTTTTTCTTATTATTATTCAAATACAATATTATTTATAATTTTTCCCATTATAGCCTCATTATTCTAGAATTTTTAAATCCCAGTAATTAGAGATCCCATTGTCTCCTATTCTAATTATTATTTCCTCTTATTCCATGGATGATTTTAGAGGATTAATCATTCTCATTATAAGGTATTCATTCAATAATTAACTCTTTCTCCCCATATTGATCTTATTTTAATTAATATCTTGATGGATTAGAGATTTTATAGTAAATTAAAAAAATACAGGAATTCATATTTTATTTTTAAAATTTCATTTACATGGATAACTTTTGTTGAGATGGATTTTCAATTTTATATTGATCAAAATATTTGAGGTATAAGACCTTTGGAAGATTTTTATATGTATATTACATGTTTTAAATAAAATAGGAAGTCAATTAGGTTGTTTTGTTTAGTTATAAAGGTTTTTACATTATGAGGTTTATTTTAGGATATTCTATATATGTTTTCAATGTGGCTAAATATTCTAGGATTATATATTTTTTATTTTTCAGAGGAATTTATTTATATAATATTACACATGTTATATTATAAGAATCATGGTAATTTCTTGGGATATAAAACCTCTCAAATGACTATGGTATCTGGTCCCAACATTTCATCTAACATTCTAATATATGTCTATAACATTACAATAGATGTTTTCTAAACTAGTAAAAGGTAAATAAGATGAACTATTTTGAATACTTGTAAGAAATTTGTTCTAATTGTATTTTCATAAAATCTTGTAATGTCATTCATAATGAATTTTCAATAGACTAAATATTGGTTGGACAAATTTTTATTTCTTTATAAACCTTCTTATAATGCATTATGAAATCAATAGTTTTATATATATCTCTATTGTTTATTTTGATACATAACATGAATGAAACATAAGTAGAGTACTTTAAAAAAAATTAATTATTCATATCAACTTTTCATGTGTGTATATGTAATTTAGTTCATTATAATTTACAATTTGTTTAGGATGACATGTTAATCATATATTCAGCATTGATCACCTATATAAGTCCAATATTTATGATATATTGATTGTTAATATTAAATGTTATAGTTTTGGTGATGGACATATGATTTACCCCCATTAACATAGTTTCATTAATGAAATTCCATGTCTAAATATGTTTTAACTATGGTAAGAGGTTTCCAAATTAAATTATGAGAAGTTATATAGTTATAGTTTTCCAAAACATAAGAAATTTAAAATAAAACAATGGAATGTGACCATTATTACCATGTGTGTATCATTATATGCTTTATATATATTTTTAAAAGATAAATTCCTCATTTAGTGTCATGTTTTAATTATAATTAAATAATTAATAAATAAAAGTTGTAATGATTTTACTAATATGGTGGTGTTATTTCTTCTCCATTTATGTGGGTATGAATTGATATAATATCAAAAATATATTTCCTCAAATGAATAATATTATTCTTTCTATAAAAAAAGGTCATGTAATTTAATTTTCATGTAAAATGTTTCCGTTATTTTTTTAAATGAGGTCTACCAAAATATATAATCAATATTTCCTAAAATGATATAAAGTAATAGATGAATTGTTAAACATAGAATTCATAACTCTCATTATTAGTGGGGAAAGCCCAAAAAATTTATTCACTTTATACATCTTTTTAAACTATATTTAATTTACATCAGTGATAAATAATTCTATAAATTATTTTTCACATGGTTTTCCAATATTCATATTTGATTCTTATTTCATAACAAATTCCTACTATGCATCACTAAGTTAAATATTTGATATTTTATTCATTTTTCTATATGATTTCTGTTAATTCTTATTAAAATATCAAATATAAATAAAAATTACGTGGTTATTTCATTATTTTCAATTGATTGTTATAATATGGTTGTTGTAAGTGTTATTATTATCTACAATAAATGTTTTATTCAATTATAAGAACAATATATATACCTTTCATACATAATATTTATTTATAATATTTTATATATTGTATATTATTATAATCTAGGGAATGATTTTTTTAATATGACTATATGATAGTTGTTTCTTATAATAAATATATAGAAGATGCCTAATTTTATTTTTTTAAATAGTTGAGTATGCAATCATGCCAATTTTAATTGGTTGTTATAATGTCTTTTTAATTTTCATTATTTCTACTTACTTAGGATTATTGAGATTCTTGTTATCTTTGTCACCATGAATTATGCTTATTAGGAAATATGTATATATACATATATATCGATCATATATAAGATTATAATTACTATTGAAATTAATATACATATATATATATATATCAATAAATACATTTTTTTAATCTTTATCAAATTAATGATGATACTGTAACTATTTTTTAGATTCCAGTTTTTATTGGGAAAATGATTGTGCAATTACATATCCTCATAGAATAGGGAGTTACTAATTTTAGATAATAATAATATATGAGTTTCAATAAAATTATTAATTTTTTGACATAATTTCAGAATTAATTTAAACTAGTTTTATATATTTATTAAAAATTATATATTTTTACATTATAAAGTTGTTTATTCATTGTTTAGTAGACACACTATCAGTGGTTCGCTTCAATGTATTTATGTTCATAACCACTACATACACTTTGAGGGATATATTTACTCAAATTATTCTTTTTCATGTATGTTATGTATATATGAATATATTGGAAGGATTTCATAGTTGAATTATACTTTTTATAGGTTCTTATGTTTTTCTATAATGAGTTACAAAAGTGAAAATTCTATTATGTTCATAAAAGGATTAATACATCATCAATATTTTCCTTATTCATGAGTTAATTTATATTTATATTAATATAATTTTGTGGTTTCATTTAGACCACATCATGGAATTGAATTTCTTTCATATGTAGATCCCATTGTCTATATTTCTTTTTGAGTTATCAAAGTTTGACTTTTGTATCATCATATTTATATGTTGAAATTCATATATATAGAGTATTCCTTGGTATTTTTCACTAGATTTTTCCCACAACATATCATCAATGGTGAAATTGGAAAATAAATCCACTAAATTAAAAAACTCATAGGGAACTAGTTTTGAAACCCCAATGATCTGTGTATGCTTCTAGTGTGGTCACTGGCTAAAAGAGGTGTTATCGAGGTCACTAGTTCTAGGTCACTATTACCTAACACTTATTCATTACCTCGATTACAATAAAATAAAAATGGATGGGGAAAATACATTAATGTACCAAATGGTTTGATAAAAACTAATTTAATCATCATAAATATATAAATGTCACAAACATAAATTGAAATATACTATATAAGTGAGAAGAAAGAAAAGGAGAAAAATAGAACATGATTCTTGTTTTACATTCTCATTCATCAATCTAAATAATAATTACCTAATTTTGAAATAACATTGTAGAAAATGAAAAAATATTTTAATATATCAATAGTATAAATCATCCCATGAAAACTATTGATTATAGTATGATTTTTGTTATTAAATTACTCATGGTTATGATTTTTTGTATGTAAAAATCCATCTAAAAATTAGTATTTTAATTGATCCTAAAATATATTCTTATAAAAACATCCCCATATATTCTATATATTTTTTCCGTCAAATTTAATTTATGATTATAAAAAGAAAAAAAACAATAAGATTTTATATATATTATATAAATAATATATTCAGTAAATATTTCATGATAGAAATATAATTTGTTTCCCAAAATTCATTATTACAAAATAATTATGATTGTATACAGTACAAAACAATGTGTTAGGGGTATCATCAATTTTCATTGATTACTAATTTTATACAGACTATAGATCAATAATTAGTATTTAGAAATTGCTATAGATTTTAATGAAAAATACCCCTATATTTTGTTGTGTATATATTTTCGTGAACATGATATTATTGTGGCCACCCTAATCAATTCCAGAATACCTTATATAATGTTCGTTTTAACATTTTTTTCTTGTGGAACACATGGTGAATCACTAAGGGAATATATAACCACTATAAAAATAATATATAATATCTTATTGAATTATTATAATATAATTATGTTTTCCTTTTAAGGGAAAATTTATATTCTCATTTAACAATTCATGGGTTTAATTGAATTATATTATAAAAATTTCTAGTGTAGTAATAGAAAATCAATCTAGTATAATAGTAAACTTGGAAAAAATAATGATAAACCAGATGAAACCAAATACTAGATATTTACATGGATTAGAATTAATTTCAATTTATATAGTAGGCAGAATATTTTACATTTTAAGAGAACATTATACGGGGCATATACACTATTAAGAAACCATTTGCCTATTATAAAATCTTTTAGGAACACGGTGTTCTATAAACCCATGTTAATATAGATAAAAATCTACATAGTTTTATATACTTCTATAGTTCATGTATCAATAAATTCTATACTTCTACAATAACCATTTCAGTAAATTACATTAGGCTCTATTAATTATTCACATTGGTTAGTATGGTCCACCTGTACATGGCCTAACATTATTTGATGGATCCATCTCCACCATTTATATAATGTCCCACCCATAGAATAATCTATAAACAATGAAAATTCTATTATGACAACATAGATAACATATATAATATTATATTATCATCATCCATAAACACCAATGGGAAAACCTAATTAAATCTTTAGTTCGAACATGATGACTCATGAATGACCAATACATTCCTCATCAGTAATTTATTTTAAAGATGAAATTTCATGAGAGACTAATTTCATTCCAATATATTCTCCATATATGTACTTCCATATTCTTTCTATCAATCAAAAATCATTAAGGATGAGAAACAATGCAATAATTATTCCTCAAATTCTCTAATCATCGACATCATCGTCATATTTCTCAAATGATTTGTTCTAAAATTCAGTTATTGTAAAAACACTCCATCTCCTGATAATCCTATAATAAAGAGGTGCATTAATAGATCATTCTTCAACCTAACATGGAATAATGGGTTCCTAAAATGATATTTTATATACTACCAATCATAATATAGAACATCTTTAAACCATAATATATCCAGCTCCATTAATATTTTTTTAGCTAAACTATTTCATTTTAATATTCATTTAAAAAATTTTCAATTTATTTTTTATACTCCCACAACCTTCAAAACCAAATATAAGTATATTACTTAAGTAAATTCATATTTGAATACATTATATTTGAAAACAATTTTTTAACAATATCCACATGATAGTTATATATGTTCGCTTCAAATTAAAATCGTTGACCAAATCATAGTGATGCTTAATTTCCCTACTTCAAATATATAATATACTATTTATATCATAAAATTTTTTCCTTTATGGTTGTCTGTATAACCTTTCAAATATCACTCTACATGATCTATTCATGTAAAACCATTGCATACATTATTTTACAATATATATATATATATAAATTTAACCATGTAACCAATAAAAACTAATGTCTTTGATTAATACTCTAAAAACGCAATTAACTATTCTATCATGGTAATAGAAATGGTATTTTATCCATATAATGAACATAAACACAACATTTTTAATTTTTTCACCCTATGATAACATCAATGACCAATATTTGTGATCCCTCTTCAGCAACATCACTAGAATAATTGTTACATATAAAAAATAATTGATCTTATTCTCATGAAATAGAACCATATTTAACTCATCAATCTTTTATATTAATGTTCTTATAATGGTCAATGCCTTATATATGTGGAGTAAATATACTGAATCCATATTAAAAATACATAAAGCGTAATTAATAACAATGAAAAAAATTTAATGATTTTATTCTCATTAATTCATTAAACCACTTCTTTCACTAGTTTGGTTTCCATAAAAACTCTTATAACCCAATTAGACATTGTACAAAAGGAATTTCATTCATAATTCATGAAATATTTCTACAATCTCTATAAAAATGTCCCCATATTAACCTCCATAAATGAATTAATTCACTACTCCATAATGGTAAATATAAAAATCAATTGATATAATAAAACTATAAAATGCCAGAATATCAATGGGTTTATATACTATTAAGAATGACTAATTGAAATAAACATGTTCAATGTATTGAAACCCCATTCCCATTAGGCAGTTCATGTATATCCTCCAACCGTCATATCCCAATACACCAATTCTTAATAAATCCCATCATTTACAATTTCAATGTAGTTATTTTCCATAATCCATTGACATATAATGTTCTATATAGCTTCTGAATATCCAAAACCTTCGTGTTTTACTAATTTTAAATCATTTCCTATTCAAAAAATTCTTTCTATCCACCATAAGTTATTAATTCACAGTTTTATTATAATGAAAAACTTTTAATAGGTCTTATAACAACTATTGATACCCTAAAATAAATTTTAATAGTAATATCCACATGTTTTTTTATCAAATAATAAATAACACCATTATGTTACCCTATCCATTGGCGCATTGATTCTTTTTTCACACAAATAGTTTCAACTCCATTATGGTCTATGTACTTGATGTAATCATTATATAACAAATTATATTATGAAATGATAATCATTTTCTCATCTTATGAACATCTATTTGAAAAAATCTTGGAATCACCAAAATAAAATGAATATGGTTTGGAATCATCATCAATCATTCATATGCCTTAGCATCTATATATATTCCAAAAAAACCAAATTCATAGAGCTGATAGTATCAATTCATTTTAAAATCAAAAATCTATTGGTTGATCATATCTAATTCATACAAATAGACTCATTATAAAATTATATGTTATTATATTCATTTCTTTATCCATACAATCATAGTTAACCCTTTATTTTTTGATAAATGACTAAAATATAGCATCATTGTCACATTAATTTAATCGAAAAGATCATTATGAAGTAGTCTAACATGAATATTATTTACCAAAAAAATTAATCTGTAGCATAGAATTACTTGAATAATATACTATCATAATGTCATTAATTTATGGAATTCATGAGTTTTAGTTTTGATCTAGGTGAAACTTCAACTAGATATTATCACTGATGAAAAAATTCAAAGTTAAAAATATCTTTTTAGAATTTAAATTCATAATATCTTTATCAATTCATCAATACATATCACTTAATATTTTGATTACTAAAGGGATTTAACTAGTGCTTAATCCTAATAATAATAATACATAGGGATTATTTTTTTATAAATTGGTGATCAACCTCGTTTTTAAAAAATACACATTACACTTCATTCCAATGATAAAATATTTATAAATTATAATATTCATCATCTAATAGTGTGGTACCATTTATGTTTTTAATAACAATGTAATCACAATCTCAATCATATGACATTAAATCAAATTATTCCAAATGTAAATCACAAACTAAATATGATAATGGAACCAAAACTATTTTATTTGTAATTATATTATATATATATTTTGATTCTTTATCCCATGAATGTTTGTCCCGTCCCCTTTGGAAATTATCTACTTATAAAAAGTGAATTTTGTGGTTACATCTTCATCACCATATTACAGGAAAAAATATTAATCAACAGGTCCAAAAATATTTTAGCACATTATTCAATGTAGAAAAACTACCAACAATTTTTTTTTGATTCATTCATCACCATTTCTAGTATTTTATTAGGATTCATCATTACAAACTTACAATCTATCAAAGTATTCTAAAATATATTTATTCAATAATTTATTCACCAATGTGGAAAATTGATTTCCTATTGTGATAGAAATAAGATATTCATAGAACTATCCACATATAATATCATGAAATCATTAAGTCATAATGATAATTTGTTATTAAATTTATTTATATTTAATTTTTTCTTCTCATTAACTTCTTAGTGTTTGTCTTCATCCAGAAATTATAGAAAATAGTACAAGGAAACTTATCATTTTTTTCATTTTGATTTTTTTATCATCTTTTTTAGTATTATTCATATTTATGTCCCACCCTTTAATGATTAGATAAATACTTGAGATTTATCCTTAATACCTTCTCTAAATATCCTATAAAGGGATTGAATCTCACTCATTATTTAAATTAAATTTTGTAGTCCTGAAATAAGTACTCAATATTGTTATGGTAATTTCCTAAATAGAATGTAATAATGAAAAAAAATTCACATAACTCAATATCTATTGATATTCCCTCCAATTTAAATTGAAATTTTATGGTGCTGAATTTTATTATTTAATCAATATGATTCTCCAATCTGAAGTATTACAATGGAATAATAATTATATCACATTAAATTTTTTCCCATGTAGATATAATATCTTATATATTCACATGTAATATAATCTATCCTTATTCCATAATCTCTACACTAATGTTTAAATCTAAATTTTTTCCCAGATACGATACATAGCTCTCTGAACCTATAGATTTAGAAAAAACCACTCAATATTCGATATAACCATAGACACAACACCCCAATGAGAATATATTGTCTTATTATAATATAGATAATATTTTATCCATATTATTTATAAAAAAATATTTTTCATTTCAATGTTATTTATTTTTTTAAATTTTTTTTCTATAGACATTAGTATACTTGAGAAATCAATCTTCAGTCTTCCAAACATATTCTTCAATACATGTGGTGGAGGAAGTCACTAGGGAATAATTAAAAATTGATTCTATAAAATTAATAAGTGGTTAGAGATATAATAAATATGATAATGAAAATAATAACACAGATTTAAATGGTTTTTTTATTTATGTATCTAGTTAGGAATAGAAATTCACTATTTTTAAGAGAAAAATATAGAGAAGGTAGAAATTGTTAATGAACGCTAGGATTATGTTGATATTAAAAAAATGATGTCGTAATGTATTATAGATTACTAGTATTCAAAATCCAAATAGTATAATACACTATAATAATACCCATGTTAATAATGTTTAAACTGCTGCAGTGATCAAGTTAGTTAAGACCATATATTTATAGTGCTCATTTACAATTTTCATTATGGTCTAGTTTCTCAAATACTCATATCATGTTATAGATCAGTACTTTATTTTATTATAAAAATGAAACATCATTAATCGGGAGGTTTCTTAAGTTTTATTGTATCATATCATGATCATTGGAATTATAAGATCTCAATAAATAATATTGATCAATATTTGGAAATCCATGGGAATAGAATTAATAAAAAACAACATTGAAATAACGATATTATACTAAACTCCATGTTATTTTCATATATTTAAACATTGATGATTAAAAAAATTAAAAAACATAGGATTATAACCTCTATAGGTAATTAATATGAATTTAGATACCTCTCCACAAAGTGATGTCTCCAAATAAGGAGATCAGTACAGGACAATTCACAATTAGTGATTAAAGATAATGTGAGAGATAATAGAGTTTCAGTTGGAATACATGACTAGGAATACATAATAGGATGGATCACATATCATTCTATTTTTATCTATATAAATCTTAAGTAAATCATTAATTTCATTAATAATTATCTTAAAATATTAAAATCATTCTACCCATATATTTCATATCATTAGTTCATTCATTGAATTTCATTAATTAATTCATAAGACCTAACAAAATCAACCCTTTGGTTTATAAATTATGATAACATTGAAGTGTGAGTTGGATGGTTCACAAACTAAACCTATAATACATTGGCATAATGCACATCCATTTTGAATCGCCTAGATACTAAACTATGTTGGCTGAAATGTGGGAATATGCATTAGTTTAAGGATTCATTGGAACCAATGTATCCATATTTAATATAATCCATATGAACAAAATTTAATTGAATATCCAAAAATTTACCAAATTCCCTATAAATAATAAATACTTTATGAAAAAATAAACAACTAGTTTTGAATCCTAAAAACACTTTTGGAAACAATTTCTTAATCCTCCATACAACTTCTATAAACCAATTATTAAATGTTACTCTTTATCTAGTGGGATTTTGGTATTGATCCTCATATCCTTAGCATTATTAACAATCAAAATAAAATATCTATTTTATATATGTATTCACTGAAAATTATATAGAAATGTATCAATGCAACTCAAGATATATAGGGGTATAATGAAATCTACCTCAAACATACACATATATTATATGAGAATTCCTACCACGTATTCTATCATACACAATACATATACCTATTTAATGTTTTTACATATGGAATTGGCCAAAAAGATAAATGGAACAATTTCAATCATGTATAGACTATCTCATATTTTTTTGATTCTCAGAAATATATATAAGTATACAATGAATAATTCAATTTCATTAATGTAATGGATCAATATATCACATGACCATCATCTCTATAGAAAAACATATTACATGTGACCCAAATACAGATGGAAATTTATATCATTAGTGAAATTAAATATATGGTTAGATGGAATTTATTATCACATGATAGGATGTATTACCTCATAGTTTTGATCCAAACCTGATATTGTTCAGAAAAATTACCCACCATATTATTATTAGATAAGGGATAATTACTTTTATTAACAAGGTAATAATTTATCATATTTTCAATCTAGGTATCTTTAAAACCTCAAGTAAGAAGTACTAATAATAAACTTATCTCATATAAATTTCAATGACTATATAAAATTTCATAAGATATGATTTTATGGTTTTTTAATGTAATAAGTCTTCACTTGATATCTCTTGAATCCACTCTTAATATATTGTATTAAAAAATATAATGTATAAACGATTATGTTAATTGAAATAATAATATATCAGCTTAACCAGTAATAAATTTTGATGATATTTGATTAAAATTGACATGAAGTCAATCATTGATGAACTATTATAATTCATATATTCATTTAAAATAATTATAGGACAAATATATAATAAAAAATTCATATTTAATTTATTATAATATCATTATACATTATTAATTCATTACATCAATCTCATAGGTGTTGAATACTAATAGACTCTTTAGGGCTCCCATATTTTAGATGTGATAACTATTTAGTCAATGGATTTGATTCGTTAATATATATGACCATCCAAATGAAAATAATATCTCCCCTCTTGATGTCCTATAAATTAAAATTATATTTTTTTAATGTTGTACATATTACTTCAATGAAAATATGGTATTATTTTCTGAAAGATAGATCCATTATTATAACAGTGAATCTCAATCTATCTGTCACTTTAATTAACCACGTCTACTAGAGATTTTAAAATCATAGTCCAAACTTTGTATTTTACTTAATTTTGGATAGTGATTTACCCTTCCTCTATTTTTGAGTCCTCTATTTCGGGTTTTAAGGAATTATTCCAACTAGTAACGCAAATAGTTATGAAAGACATTAAACCCAAATGAGATTTCATATATTATCTATCATATGGTAAAAATGATTTTCTGAACTCCATTACAGATAACTAATCATATCTACAATAAATCAACAACACATCTATAGTCCTACTTAATTACACCAGGATATGTTGTAGAGGAATATAAGGACTCTAAATGTCATTAAATTTGTGTATAATTTTAATAATTACTATAGTGATAACATAGGTTTATTACACCACTTAGAATTAAGGATGGTTCATATGAGGGATGCAGAAAAATTTTAATTCATATAAATGTTTCATAGGAAAATCCATCCCTCCATTCTTCTTTATTGGAAGGATCCTTAAAATTCCAAAAATTCATCATATAAATTACTTGTAAATTCCCCATCATGGAGGATATGATGCTAAAATATTTTAGTAGATTACCAATGAAAGTGTCTTCACTATGTCTGAAAATCACATATAAATATAAATATAGTTGAATATACCATGAATATAGAGAGCTTCACCCATTTCGATTCTAAGGAATAATTTACCCAACCACAAATGTAGAAAGTGAAGATTCTTGATGTCATTTTCAATAAAGAAAATATCATCATCATTAAAATTTAAAACACAGAAAACTCTAATGAATCCACTTTTATAGAATAGTATCAACCATGTTCATTATAAAACAAAAAAAAAATTATTTCATCATCCAACCATATATTCTATCATTGAGAATCATGTTTGATTCCAAATATTTACCGTTAAAACATATAAACCATAACAGTCTCATTAGCCACTTTAAAATAGTTTGGTTTTATAATATATAAATCCTTGAATATATTCACATTATGAATACAAGTTTTGATACACATTAAAATATAAAAAAAACTAAATGAAGATCTATTGAATGTTTTTTTCAATAGAATTAAATATAGGTATGATATAAAAGGATTCATTATAGTCAATACACTACATTTTTTCTAACACTTTTCTACCATGTGTAACACACATTTTATAATTCATACATAAAAATGAATTCAATACTATGTGGTTTACCCTTTCTAGTAAATCTACAATGTTCAAAACATGACTACTAAACACAAACTCTATTTTAGATTCAATGTATTTCAACCATTTCTTAAAACCAAAACACTCAATTTATTTCAAATGTGAGTTCAGTTCTCCTATTACTAATTTCACTTAATTATTTACCATATTGAATACATATCTCTTTGTTTTCTCATTAACCCAACTATACCTTTTATATTTTATATCCTTATTCTGGTCTTCATTCATGACATTATTTAGAACTATCATGACCCTATCCCCAAAACATTAAAAAAAATTGGAAATTAACAAACATAATT
This sequence comes from Viscum album, assembly GCA_963277665.1. NCBI lineage: Eukaryota > Viridiplantae > Streptophyta > Magnoliopsida > Santalales > Viscaceae > Viscum > Viscum album. Next base: position 1,345,879,509 of record OY728153.1, on the reverse strand, counting down.
TAAACTATACACCAACTAAATCCGTGAATAACATGGTATCCCATAAAAACACATAAAATCAATAAAAACATTTATTAAGTAATATTATAGAAATAATATCCCATTGTTTCCTTTTGATAAGAACAAAATATGAATTTTTTGGATTTGGAGTATTTAATGAGAAGATAATAAATGTACGAATGTTTAAATTTAAAAAATATATGTGAAATATATAATAAATCTTTTATATTCCATATCCTATATAGACTAAAAAATAATATATTTAAATATTCTTTAACATTGTTTTTAAGTACTATTAAAAATTATAAAGGAGGCAGTTAATAGCAATTTTAGAAATAATGATACATTTCAAGACCTAGAAATGATCATCTACAATAATATTATTTTCATAGTTCATTATTAATTGACTCTCATAAATATTCTATCATTTATCACTTGATCATATTCATCATTTAGAAAATAGAAAAATAAATATGCTTGAATCACAACTACGTATCATGGTTTTGGTTCATATTAGTTAATACATTGCTTTTTAAAAATATTTATCATAAATATTCCATAATTTACCCTACTCTCATTATCCGAGACAATTCACCTGAATTCAATACCTATTTTCAATCATCGACCTCCATATTTAATTAGTGATTTTGTCATTTATTCCAGATAAAGTAATTATTTGTTAGTTATAACATGTAATCATCCATTCCATTATTTTTCTATATATTATAGTAATTTTAAAAAATTAATCATTCAAATTTGTTTAAGGATATAAGTTCTTTATAAGAATATTTTATTTTATTTTATATTTTTTTGGTTCTAATTCTTTTCATGTTTAATTATTTCAATTTACAAGTTAAGATTTATAATAATTTTATTGGTTAAAACGAATTTTTAAAAATCATCATTTATAAATTATCAATTTTTTATAGTTGCTTTTGTTTGTTATTTTTTTATTTTTAAATTGGGTTTCAATTATAAATTATTTATATGAAATAAATTCTTTTTTAAAACATAATTTATTATTTTCTACTAATATGCTAATATGTATTAATTTAATATTATTTTATGAATATGTAAATGTTTATATTAATTATTATATTCACCTATTAAGTGGTGACCTAATGTAATTAATTTATAATTGTTTGATAAATTCAAAATTACGTAGGGATGAATATGATAAAATGGTTGAAATTTTGAAGAAATTTTAAAAAATAGTCACTAAATAATGATTTTATTTCATTTTCTTCAATGATGAATTTTAATATGGGAAAATTCATGTATAAAGAATTCAATGATCATATAATTTTTTTTAATCCTAATTGTACGCACACTATAATTAGATGTGAAATAAAATAAAATTCAATATCTAATGATGATGAAGATTTTTAGCATCAGACAAAGGATCTTCGTAGAGAATTAATTAAATATTTTTGTGTTTTAACCATTGAAAAAAAATATTGATTAACTATAGAGAGTTATAAATAATCTACTAGTCCTATATTATAATAAATTTAATGTTTTATTAGATGGTTTTATATTAATTAAAAAGAATTAATTAAATTGTTGAAGGGGAAATGATTCACTAAATTGCTTGATATTTTAAAATTTATACTTCTAGAAGGAACTGAGATTCTAGTATATAATTATTAGAAAATGATATCACATATATTCGGATTTTTTTATTATTTATTAGATTTTTTCCCCAAAACTCTCTGCAATATAAGAATTCAGTAATATTTCTATAATAATTTTGTAAATTTGTGACAAGATGATAAAAAATGGACTATATATAAAACTAGGATTTGTTGTAACGAACATTACCTAAACCGCCTACTAAGGAAATATAGTATCTTCATATAATTCATCATTTTAAGAATCTAATTTCAAAAAAATGGAATAATATCCCAATAATGGAATATATATTAATTTAGCTCTGATGGAAACCTACACCACCCAGCTAATTCACCATAATTGATGATATTATTTAAATATATAACTTTTTCAAATAAAGATTGATACTTTGAATGGGATTTTACACATTGAAAATTAATCCAAATAGATACTCATTATAATATATTTTTATGACATTTTATGTCACTTTTATAAAATATTACCACACAAATATCTAGGAAGTGGAAATCTGTGATAATGAGTTTTACAATATCTGGACTAAAATAGACTGCAAATTATAGTTATGTTTTTCTACTACCATTTATTAAGGATTTTAAAATTTATATGATATAATAGTTATAGTATTTTATTCAAAAAATTATTAATTATATTTTTGGATCTATCATAATGTTCATTGTAAAATAATTTTGATCATATGAAACATATATTCATATACAGGTTATAGAAAAAAATATTGTCCAATTTGGATGGGGGGAACCTCATATCATTAATTTATTAATGGATGAATGAAAGTATACATGGGATATAATAGATTTTTTATCATCAGTATTCCTTATCATAGATTAAAAAATCAATATAAAGTTTTATAAGAGGGATATTTTTTACCTCAAATAATAATGTTTGGAAAATATTATGACTAGGTAACTAATATTGTTATCATATTTCAAAATAATAATGTTTTCGGTCATCAATTAAATACCTGGATTAAATGATAAATATTTTTTAACCACCATTTAATATATTTTCTGCGGTAAAATATAACATAAAAAACAATAATGTTGAGAAATTTTTTTTTATATTACAATTTGAACACTAGTAAACATAAATGTAATGAGGAAAGATAGATTTCATGCTAGACTTGACATAACGACCATGAGATTATTTTTGTTGTTAGCTAACATAATTAAAAGAAAAAAACATATCTACCTCTGAATATTCACAAATTAAACATGTGAGAGAAGATAAAATTATTTAATTGTATATGTAGTATTATGATACATAATGGGTTTTCAGCAAATATAATAAAAATAATTTCATTAATCTATAAAAAGTTATTATATTTGAAACATCCATAATGTCATGTATTAATTAAATAGTTTAAACTAGCATCATTCCATGCAATATTGATTTTTCATTTCCAATATTTTATTATATTGTTATGTTATATTATCAATTCATTTTTCAGTGATAATTTTTTTGAAAATTTATTCCCTGTATTGAATAATGAATATCCCTCCAATATTTTTTTACTATAAATGTATTTTCCAACACTAAATAATTTAATTTTTAAGCTATTAATTCATTTATAGAAGAATAAAATAATATGTGAGACATTTTATATATATATAAAATATTTTATTTTTATGAGATATATTAAAATTTTTAGGGGATATGTTGTGAATATAAATAAATAAGTGGCATCTTTTGTTTACATAATATATATCCGAGGAGTTAATTGAGTTGTATAAGGATTATTATTCTTATGTGGAGATAATTTCTCCTACTATGTGTTTTCATTTGATAGATGATATTGATGGTAAAGGGATATGTGGTTTAAGGATAATTTTAATTCATTATGATGAATTGATTCAAGAAAATTTAGGAATATTGAACAGTACTAGTGAGGATAATCATTACGTTTCCTTACATATTACTGGATCCATTGTATGTTATCCAAGAGGAAATTGAAATATTTTAATTAATCAAATTGAAAATATATACGTATCAGTTATCTTTGAGAATGTAAATACTTATTTACACACATAATAAAATTTATAACGGATTATATTAGGAAAATGCTATAATTTTATCATAAAGTATAATATGTATATTCATTAATAATATATTACATTTAAATCATTATGATAAAATTACTATTTAAAATACTAGAGAAATGGTAATCACTAAAAAATTATATTTTTTATTTAAATAAAACTAAATTTTGGAATCAAAACAATTTTTTGGAATTGTTGATGATATATAAGAGATTAATTATTCTAAATTTTATGTATGAAGAATTATATGTTAGTCAGATGAATGTAACATTTGTCTGAAATAACAAGATTTTGGGTTTTCACTTTTTTTAAACTCTATAATTCTAAAACGGAATCATTCATCATGGTGATGAATGAGAAAATATTTTACGTTGTTATCCCTTCAAATAATCAACGGTCTATTGTTTTTAAGGGAAATTAATTCATTTAGTTGATAAGAATGATGATTTTTATTAATAATGTTATGAAATTTATAAATTTATTACATCATTATCTTTAGATAATATTTAATATGACTTTAAAAAATTCCATGAAACAATTACTGATCAAAGATTATAGATATGAAATAATACTCCATTACACTTTTAATTAATCACGTAAATTCCATTTTTTTAAAACTAGAACTATTTTAATGATTATATTTTACATTCATATTTAAATACATAGATGTTAAACATTCATACAATTTTTGAAACATTGGATAATAATTTGAATTTCATACCAATTTTGATTCAAAAATATTGAAACCATCTTTTTGTTCTCACAATTTAATTCATATTCTTATTTTTTGGACTATTCTATTGTTGAAAAAAACAATTTATTCTTTTATTGTTATTATTAAAAACTCCATTTTAATTTTCAATATTTTAATACTTATTAGCAAATTTTTTTAAAAAAACTGAACCTTTTTAGATGATAATAAATCATATAAATTTATATTTAATTTTTTTATTCAATTGTTATAGTAACTTATTTATTCTTAAAAGACTGATATTTAGTTTGTCATATATTATTAAAAATAATTTATTTATTTGTTTTAAGTATATTATTGTATTCATATATAGGTACATAATCATTCATTGATTTCATATATTTCACTATAAATTAATTACACATAGGTTGATGAATAAAGATATGTGCCTTTCATTATTTAAATATATTTTATTAATTAAATTATTAAATGAAAAAAATCATGAGATTTTGTTGGACTATTCTTCTTCTTGAGAGTGTAATTTTCATAGATATGGAATTTTAAATTATAAATTTACCAAAACATTCACATTTCTCTTGACTTTAATGTTTGATAATTTAATTTAATGATAATTTACAACTAGTCAGACCACATTCAACAGATTTTTTGAGATACATAGTTATATAGAATCGATGTAGTATGAGTTTTTTAATATCTATTTGGAAAATAATTTTCTTACTAGTGAAATAATATTTTTTTAGTGTCTATAATGGAAATTGTTTTGAAAACAATTACACAGTTTCATAATAGATTATAGATTACACATTGCACATTACTAATATTCAATATATCCATTTCAAAAACAAATATATTATTGGTGAGAAAAAATTGAATGAAAATATGTTTGAATAATTTATTGAAAATAGATATATATATTTTTAAACGAATTTGAAAAAAAAACTATGAGTAATTATTATTAATATACTAGACATCACTAAGTATTTATAGATACCGATACATGTAAAACTTTTGTCTTCAGTTATGATGAGGGTTCCTTTCTATAATGGTATTGTAATTTTAAATATTAAATTTGTAAAATTATTTAAATTAATTGATAATTATATAATTCATTCTAATATATTAGTCCAATAACAAGTTCAATACAATAATTAGTCATAGTATTTATACCCTCATGTGTTTTCATATAGAGGGTATATTTTATTAATGTAGAAAATTATTATTGTAAAATTAAATAAATTTAATATCAAGTCATGTTTGAACTATGATGTGATAAAATATGACCCTACATATCCCTCTACTCATCAAATTGAATGGGAAAGGGTGAAAATTAAAAAAAAGAATTATATTTCTAATAAAAAAATGTTGTATCCTATATTATTGATATAAAATAAATACTAATTTCTTTAAAAATTGCATTCTTTTAAAAATGTAACCCGTAATATTTAATTTTAAAATATTATTTTATGATTACCTTCATGATATGGAAAGACATGAAACATTTATCTCTAAGGGTAGGGTAAAAAATTTTAAAACATATTTAAAAATTTATTAAAAAGATGGTTATTTTTAGAGGGAATTTGGAGGGCATTGATTTTAGAAATTTTTATAGCTAAACACCTATTGAATCATTGATGTTGGAAAAACACAATGAAGAAATAATCACTTTATATGATGATTATTTAATTTTATTGAGTGAATAAAATATAATATTAAATCATATATAGGTTGTCTAATGATTGTAGCATGTGCAGTGTGCCTGCTGTAAGATTACGACATTTTTATGATGTCATATCGGGGCCATTTTCATGTATTAATTATCTTTTATAAGTACCATTTTTTGGATTTAAGTATTGGGGTGCGTTTGGGTGGGTTTTGATGAAAACTTAATTTAAAAGGGCTATGATTTTTTTCATGGTTTGAAAAACTCTGTACCTAAACCCAGGTAACCTTGCGAACCATGAAAACCTGGACAAAGTGGTTTGTATGGTTGGTGAACGATTTACCCTAACTATGTGCCCCTGTCCAGGAAACCTTGCACGCAAGTTTTAATTCTCAAAAAATTAGTTTCTAAATCTCTTAAACCCCTGAGACCCCTCTAATTATTCCTAGAATCAGCCTTGAAAAATTCCAGTTGACCCCAAATCCTTCTGAAATGATTCCAAGGTTATTGTAATACTGTTCATTGAGATCTGAAGGCTGGATTAAAGATTCACCATGTTCTCTGTAAGTGTATTTTTCCTTGTTGCTTCTTCTGTTCATTCCTCTATTATTATTTGATCTTTTTATGGAATACCTCCATTGTTTCCATATATCTAAAAAACAAGATGATATATAGATATAGGAATTTGTATTTAGATCAATATTTACATCATCTTGATGCTTTTGGTCTTATCTTTTTGTTGTAGTGATTAAGATCTAGATCATTATTGACTTCGTTGTGTTTCCATGGTTTTAGGGATTTCATTTGGCCTATAATCTATCAAAAAAAAAGTTAGGTGGTCTAAATAAACTCCCAAATTCATGGATTTGAAATGTGTATTTGAGATTATTTATTTTCTAACATCCCTTGGTAATTGATTTAATGAATTTGACTAATTAGGAATGTAAATTTTTCTTGTCTATTCTATGGAGATATAGAATATTAATTGATTATTTAATCATGGAAAATGGGTATTCCCAATTGGATATTTGATTTAGAGATTTGGTTTATGGGTTGAAATCATGTAATTGAGATATTGAATTTTTTGTGTTAAGATATTAAATAATGAGAAATTAATTATATTATGATGTATGTACATATAAGATAACTAATGGTGAATTAATTATCTAGCATGATGTTTATTAATGATAATTAATTAGGAGAGTCAACTATGATAAGTTGGGACTTGATTTGGATATTTAATTTTGACAAACTAATTAATGGAATAATATATGTGTTGATTGATTTATTAATTGATGAATAAATAAATGGGTTAGGTGATTAGTTAATTTTTGGGTAAAATAATGGGATTTGATATGTTTAACTAATCATTGGATCAGTAAAGGTATGATGTGGATAATTCTTGTTAATTAATTAAAAATTTAAATGATTGAGAATTTGGGTACTAGATATGGCGTTCTAGACCGATTTATAAGTTGGGACACAGACATGGTGTTCCTCCCAAAAAGATATCCATGATTTTGACATAGGGTTTTTGACATGGATATCTAAATTGAATGATATTTGGTGTGGTTGACATGTTGTTCAAAACCATATGATATTATGTGGTGCTTTATATGGTGTTTATCACAAAATGAATGAAAATGATGAATTATGATTAAAATGGGAGAAATAAGTTGAATATGGGTTTAATGTGATGATTGAAGAACAATAGAAAATGTGATAATTACTTAATTATGCATTATAATTATTTCTTATTAGAATATAATACACTGTATTTTAACTACACATGTTTTGGACACCATTGGTGGTGCCATACTGAGTCATACTCACACCCTTCTCGAGCCGCCTGATCAGCTCCGATGAAGACATTTCTGTTGCAGGAATGGATAAGGGCAGGACCCTGGGATAGGTTTCAATTTTAGATCGATTCCTGGGTGAGTGAAATAGGAATAGTACAGGACCCACTTTAGAGTTTTGGGATAGGTAAACCTGAGGTTAGGAAGAGTTAGGGTATGGAAATGAACTCATGCTTCAAAGTTAAAAAACCACGTACAAGGGAAAATCATGGTACTCAGGGTTGGATTGTTGTGATTGTTGACTATTGTTATAGTTGGATGTTATTCCACAATGGATGAAGAAATTTTGGTGACACACTTGTTGTGATATGTGATACTGGATTTAATAATTTTAGAACTTTGATTCGTGGCCTAAGGAGGCACAAGATTTGAGCCTGCATGCATAATTCTAGGCACTCAGGGTTGTTGTGGTATAAATCATTTTAGGAAATCATGGTAAAATTGAATATGGGTATTTGAGCATGAATTTTATTTCTATATAGTGTGATTTAAATAAGGATTCAAAATGAGAATAAATGTGTATCTAATGAGGTAACATAATAATGATATATGTTTGGTTAAATAATTGAATAATTAATTAATTTTAAATGGAATAATTAATTAATTTTTGGAGTCAATTAATGAGAATTTTTTTATACTTGTTAACCAAAACCTAGGTTTTTGATGGTCAAGGTTAGTGATAATGCTTTGATGTTGACTGTGTATAGAGAAATTGGGAATGAAATTTTGATAAATGGTGTGTATCATTTTTATCATACATAAATTTTACAATGTTTCATTATTATATCGAAGGCTTGGGTTTGGTTTTGTAGAGATATGCCTACATGATACTTATTGAGAGGGAAACATAGTGGTATATCCCAAAAAAACTTCCATGAAGGGATCATGAGGTGTCATTAGCACTAGATGAGGAGGAAGGGGAGTTGTTATGAGGGAAATTTGATCATTTCATGCAATTTATAGAGAGAGACCAAGGTAGGGTTCTGAAAAGCATGTCTGAGTTGACTCAGTATTTTTAGTTATGGCACCCTCTAACTTTTACTGGAGAGAGTGGATATGGAGAGATGAATTCTGGATTGAAACCATAGAGATGTTACTTTACCATTTAGAGACTCTGGATTATATGAAAATCATGTTAGCATATTATATGCTACTAGGGTCTGTAGAGCACTACTGGGAGTTTCATGTACATTCTTAAAAAACTAATCATATGTTATGGAAATAATTCATGGAGAAATTCATGGAAAACATATATCCAGAGACACTGATATAAGATAAGGCTTCAGATTTTATGCATATGACCAAGGGGATCATATACAGAATTTAATATTCTGAACATGTCACATATTTACAGTGTTTTTCTCCAATTTTGTGGAATATGTGTCTTCTTCATAAAAATTATTTTAGGATGTACATTATTGGGAAATTAAGTCCCATGTAATTATCTTTAAGCTGAAATTGTTTTAAGATGTGGTGAATCGAGATCTCATTTCAGAGGGGAACTGGAAGAATGCTTCTATTTCTATACATGTATTTGTCATTAGAAAATCTGGGAGTGTGCCTTTTGAAAGAAGGAAGTGCTATTACGAGAGCCATAGCCAAGAAAGTGGAAATAATGTTGGACAATTAGGAGCATCAATTTCAACAGACCTTACTCATCTTATTTTACACCAATGTGGAAGGATGGGACACCATCACACACATTTCCCTTGACCACCAGTTGAGTTCCGATTTTGCGGCATGATGGGGCACCTTCAGATGTTTTGTAGGAACCAGAAACTAGGTGGTGTTGAGGGAGCAGCTACAAAGATTCAGCGTGTGAGATGGGGGTCTTCTACAGCTTATATGTCTGGAAGCATTAGTTTTTTCGGTAGAGGTAGAAGAGGCAGTGGACACAGTGCATTATTGTATGATCTCATGTATCAGTAGCGTTGTTTTTTAAGATTATTCTTTGGTAAAAGTACCAATGAAATAAGATATATTTGGATAAAAAAGTTTACATGATTATATAAGAAGGTATTTTATTATAGTCATTTAGATGCAGAGTGTTAAACTCAACTCGATGATTCTCAATGTAAGTTCTTTTACAGTAGACACCATTATATGCAAGACCATCGACCACCATGTTCGCCTCTCTCTAGGTATGAGTAATAATATTATTTAGATAAGACAGATGTATAAGGAAGGTTATCTATTTAGTAGTGAGGGTCCACACAAGGTGAATCACACCATGACTAATATCATGGAAAATGTTAGTTGAATCACATTCAATCTAGATGTTGTTCCATCCTCTTTGTCTAATCAAATAAATAGAATTGACAACACTATAAATCTGTGCTTCAAGGGAGAAGGCGTGACCACAATAAGGAAAGAAGTATCCTGGTATGTCACCATTTTGATTTCTGAAAATGATTCCATATGAAATAAGGGCATGAAAGTTACATGCAGTGTAGCCTATAGTTTTGGAAACTGAGGCTGGGTCGTCCGTAGTGAGTGGTACTATTCAAGTAGATTCTATTTTAGATAATTCCTTAATTGATACCGGTGCATCTCATTCTTCTATATCATGATATCTTGTTAATGGTATGATTTTGGTGGTGGAGTCTGTGAGTTGAATAATTAATATCGATACTCTATTCGAATCATGGTCTAGTGAATTGGTTTATGCATGCGATGTTCACTAGATATAAGAGAGTGTCATTTTTTAGGATCTCTATGTCTGAGATATGGCGGTATTCATCCTTATTTTGGGTATGGACTAGATAGTTGCATACTGATCCCGCATTGATTATTACCGTTTGGTCCACTAGGCTAGATACCCTAAGAGTGGGGGGGGGGTGAATCGTGGCATGACAGATTAAAATAACTGCCCCTTTTGATCTTTTTTGTTGTTAGATGAAACCCTCTTCTATCTCCTTCCTGGTGTAGACAATGAATAAAACATAAATAAATCACAGGACACATTGATATTTACTTGTTTCACCCTCATTGTGCTGCATCCAAGGAGCATACAATGAGAGTGATCCAATTTAACAATTCCACTATAAGCACACATTTGATTACATGTTTGATGTGGACTCACTGTCCCTCCTGGTTTACAACCATTTACAATTTTATAACTCACTACTCTCTCAACTGAAGTGAGCTCACTGTTTCTTCAGAAGACCCACTCACATTTTATAGACCTGTAGGTCCCTTCATTACCACTAATGGATTCATCCTCCACTATATTTTGATGCTCTATTGAAGTCCAGATTTCATCCACTGATGAATACCCCATTGCCCCTGAACACTGAGAAAGTCACTTTGGAAATAACTTCTCAATGCACCCTACTTCGTGAGGCTCCCAATTTCGAAAATCTCAAACACGAATTCACGAATTTTCTGCCTTATCATGAATCACTCTTGCAAATCACTCTCGCAAAGATCAGGTCTTAGCAGAGCGACTTCCCTCACAAAGCTCACTGAGGCAACGAGGGTCTCACAACTTTCAGGGAGCATGATTTTTTACTGAAAAGCTCTTCGTTCGTGAATCACACTGCCTTTGTGAACTACCTTCGTGAATTGAGAGAAATTTGTTTCTCTAAAAGCATTCTCTAATTCTATTGATGGGGTCAAGGTCTATTAATAGGCGATTCCACCAACCCTAGAACTTTCCATGCAATGTCAACGCCACTTCATCAAAAATCACGGAGCTCTGATGTTCCCGCAAAAATTCTCTCAAAATCGCAAAGCACCATGGAAAATTTCTGATCATTGAGCTTGATGTAATCGCATAGCATCACTGTCAATCCCTTAATGCCTTCTCCACGAAGCTCCCTCGCAAAGCCCTTCCTAGTAGCGATGCGCTTCAACCTCTGTCGTTCACGAAGCATGATGTAATCACGAAGAATCACCACCATCATTTTTCTGATCATTGAGAAATCCAATCGATGAAGTCTATCTATGTGAAAATCATGCCTTTTACATATTTAATTATTATCTTCAAGGATATAAATTTTTTGCGATGCTCTCGAAACTCCAAATTTTGGCCAAAAATTTGGCAAACACTGGAAAACGACGCCACCAAATATCTGTTCTGTTTTACCTCCCTCAGATCATCTGTTCCTTTATCATGGTTCCTTGTCAACATGGATTGTCAACAAAATCTCTAGAACATGGCAATTCACTATGGAAACTTGCTTTTTCAACAAATACAATGAACCCAAAAATGCTACAATGTTACCTTGAGGGACTTTTTCCCAAAATTTACTATAGGATGGTGACCTTTGTGTCACCTAATGGTTACCAATTTTCTCATAATGGAGAATGGGATATCCATGAAAGGAATGTTTGGACACTTACTCATTGATTTTTAAATCCAACAACTCATGTTTCACATTATTTCATTGATGATGGGAGTTTTTAAAAAATCATGTATCCACCAGTTTTTCAACTACTCTATGATGTCTTTCCCGAATATTTCATTGGGTTGCCACCTAAGAGAGTTGAGGAGTTCACTATTGTTCTCATGATATGTCCTAAGACAGTATCTATTAAACCTTAAATAATGGCAATGAATAAGCTTCAAGATCACATGATGTTGTTGGAGGAGTTTGGAGAATAGAGGGTTTATCCATCAAAGTATGTCTCCTTGGGGATCACCTGTGTTGTTTTCAATGAAGGCAGACGTGGTTATACCATTGTTTACCAATTACTGGATGCTGAAAAAATGACATTGAAGAACGGATATCCCCTTACATGTATCGATGAACTATCTATCTAGATGATGGAAGATTCTGTGTTCTCAAGAATTAATCTATGAACCGGGAATCGTCGTGTGAGAGTTCAAACATCGGATATATCAGGGAGTACATTCATAAGAAGTTATGGCCTTTATGAGTTTTTCATAATGCCGTTTGGTTTGACAAATTCTATAGCAGTGTTTATGGCCTCAATGAGTTGGGTCTTTTATCCATAAATATATCTATTTGTGGTTTTTTTGGATGATTTTTTCTACTCCAAGTCTCATGATGATCATTCCCTACATCATGACATCATCATTGGTACATTGAGAGTGCACCGATTATATGCCAAGATATCCACGTGTCAGTTTTGGATTGATAGTTTAAATATTTTGGGACAAATCATCTCAGAATAATGTGCGGAAATGGACTCAAAAAAAGTACAGGAAGTTGTTTCTTGGGAGAATGTAACACCCCATGATTTCATAGTATGTTATTTGTTCAAAGTAATTCAATAACTTGTACTACACGCCACACCGAGTTTTAGCGCACCAAGACTTACAAAACTAGCCATTCAAAAATGGTTATGAATATTATTAACAGAATTTTGAACTTTATATAATCCTTATAATTTTAGAATCCATATTATGAGTTTCTTAGAGATAATTTAAGAACAAATACAATATTTCAGATTAAAGAAGTATTTTTCAAAATATGAAAATTTACCACCTTTTAATGGAGAAGCCTTTTTAAATCAAATATTTGAAACTTTTATATACTCAATTTGACAAAATAAACTTCTTATTTAGAATAAATAAATAAGAATTTCGTTTCAATAATATTTTGGTATTTTTCTGATAACTTTCATATTTGAGTGAATAGGGAAAATACTATATTTTAAATAAAAATAACTTTTTAATACAAATAATTTATAGTGTTAAATTATACATTTTAATGGTTTGGAAGTATAAATAGATTATATTTTTACCATTTAATCCAATTATGGTCATTGTATATAATTTCACATTGAAATTGTACATAAACAAGTGTCAAACATTTGATAATTTTTATTTCTTAAAAATATGCCTTTTGGCTTTGATAGTGGAAATTAATTTTAAATTAATAAATGCAACATAAATGTTTTGAATTCGGTAAAATAGACTTCATTATTGAATTCATAATATCAAAATTATCTTAGGGTAATGTTTTTGTATTTTTCGGAAAACTTTTAATTTTTAATGAATACTGAAAAACACGGAGTTATAGTTTAAAACCAAATTTTATTAAAATAATTATTATTTTTTATTTAAATTTATTTTATGTCAAAATAGATACATAATACCTATATAAGGTCAATGTGATTCATTAGAGTCAGTTTATAATAATTTTAGATATATAAAAATTTTATTGAACTTTTTACCATCTTTTACCCACCTCCTGTGAGAATTTATAAATTCACATAAAATTTTATTTTACCACATCGTTGAGTTGAATTATAAACTAAAAGAGCCACGATTAATATCAAGGAGTAAAATTTGGTTCAATAAGATAAAAATAATTTTTGGTGATTAGTGACTTTTTATTTTTATTTACAACGGTTAAAAGTAAATAGGGTAATTAAGGGTAAAAATGATATTATTATTAACATAACACATGTCCTAATTCTATTGGATAAGTATAATTCGATCAAAAACAACATCATTAAAAAAATATGACCCTTTATGTCCACTTGGATTATATTAGGACATTTATTATTATTTAATTTAAAGAAGAGTTAAAAGTGTTAAATTCAGAGTTTTTTAAGTAAACAATTTTTAATATAGTGTTATACAATTGATAAATTCTACTATAAATATTCATTAGAAAGATAATTATATTTCCTACATCATGTTATTTTTTTAATAATTTTTAGATGTTAAATAATTAAATTTATTTATGACACAATGATGACGTAGTAATAACATATTAATGAAAGAATAAGATAAATGGTATTATAAATATTAAATTAAATATAATTTCAAAGTGTTTATGACATACACAAATTTTATATGTGGATATTACATATTAGGAATTATTAAATGTATCTATTTAGAAGTAATCACATTTTTATGACTTTCACAAAAACAAAATACCAAATTGTGTCAAAATTGACAAAAACTAATATTTAAAACAAATACTATATTATGGATTGACAGAATATTCCTAAATATGTAATATTAGTAAAATGGGAATAAATAATATTATTTGTTTCATAAATGAGACACTTGATGTTCTCATGGAAATTTAGAGTATGTTTATTAACCATATATAGTAAGAATACTAGAAGACAAGGTAAAACTTAAACAATTTAACTAAGAGTTAAATCGAAATTATATTGATAAATGGTAACATAAACTTGTCTAATACCAGTTGGTTTAGATTATTTTGACCCATAACCACCTAAGGATAGAAATAAATTTATTTGGAACCATTATTAACAGAATATTATTGTATAATAAATTGATACATTATTCTTTTCCTAAAGTGACCCTCACCCCTCTTATACAGGGGAACTTCCCCTTCTCTCAAAATCACACCTCCAAAGCCATTTTTCACGGACAAACCCTGCTCAAATATCCTTCCAACTTCATTCTATTCAACCTAGAGGCCTTAGTTTTATCAGAATGCCAACCTAAAGATCCTTTTAGACAAAATTAAAAGGAAGAACTCAAAGAAGAGGTAATGATTTCACCACACTCATTCAAGTTCCTTTCTTCTTCCACTACTTCATTCATTATTTTTTCTATTCTAAAATAATAAATACAGTATCTAATATACACTGTGATTTTATTATAAATATTTCACAACTATATTCATTATTCTATCCATCTTTTGAATGATAATGTCACCATGTGTGCATACGCACGGCCTACCGTCTCCACGTCGTGGTGTAATTTGTTGTTCAACACTATGTTATATGAATGGATATAATGATGAATAATAAATATATATAATGAAAATAACATGATAATTTCCATGTAAAATTAATATACCATCCAATTCAACACCTTTAACGAATTGATATTTCCGCTCGTGCGTACGTACATATTACCATCTCCACGACGCGATGAGATTCATTTCCACATTCTCCATTTATCAATGATTTTAAAAATACATATTACTAATATGTTTGTAATATATGACATAATAATTATTCTGTAGATATATATATTTAAATATATATATATACTTACATATATTAGTTCAGTTCAACATGTTCTGAAAATGGAAACAACATTTATACGTAGCTACGAACTACCATCTCCATAAACGGTGTTTTCCATTTCATATATATGTATATTATACATATTTATATTATATATATATATGATATATAAATAATTTTTTATATTTTTGAATTATTTAAATAATTATATATGTGATACATTCAAGAGTAACAAGTTAAAACACGTACAATAATGAAAGCAATTGTTACCAAAAATGTTAATTTAACTTGGAAATTATTATTAAATGGGAAGTCTAATGTCATAAATGAATACTGTATGATATTATAAATATTAATATGGTTCTGGTATAATTTAATAACATACTACGGTCTTTATACAAGAGGTTAAACGTACCCTCAACTAATGTAAAGTGCAAGGTAAGGGGTTTCTTATCTCACTTTTAATTCCGTGAGATTTCCATTGTTCACCACTTATTTATTGCATGTGGTGTGTGGACTTACCATGATTGTATTAATTGTGTAATATAATTTAATTGATGGATATTTACATCATCATTTAATGATCATTCTTTCATGGGTGTATGTTTTCTAAGTTTCCAAATCGATAAGTGAATTTGAAATTTCAATTTCCACACATTCAACATTACGAATACATCAATGATTATATTACTCCAAGATTATGTGTGGAATCACTATTTATTTTATTAAGTCATAATTTCCACTCCCCTTTCATGTGGATATACGATTTATACACATAATCTCACCATTTATATATTCTCAAGTCATTAATATGAACTTGATAAGAGTAATTTTAACTCAATGTCCATTTGTTGAGTTAAATATCTAATTCATTGGTGTTGCTTTTACAAGAATATGTGTGAATGTCCTTTGATTTTTTTACACTGAATATCCAATAATATTGAGTGTATATATATTTTGAACACATAGTTATGTCGTTGATTTATCCTTAACCTAAGGATATGACCTTTATGAGATACTTCATCTCAATTAACATTCAATTGAGACTCCATTTGTTGTTATACACCAAATCACTTTTATATGGTGTATATAATGTACATTGACATAATATATAATGAATCCATTTATTTTCCTGATATTTCAAAGTTTTTATTACCTTAATTATTTTTATTCATGTGTCTCTTTTTTTAGGAACTCTAAATAAAATATCAATTTAAAATTTACTAAATATTTATTATTTTAAATCATTCTCATTATTGTACATGTTTTAAAAAGGGTTTTCATGATTTATTTATATGGACATTAATGTTTTCAAATCAAAATTCCATTATAAATATTCAAAGTTGTATGTGACATTTTGATTCAAAAATCTATTTTAAATGGCTTCTTGAAAAATAGTGTGACTTTTTAATGTTTTCAAGAAAAATAGGGATATTTCTCTCAATAGTTTGATGATTATTTTAATCTATCTCAATATCCTTCATTATTCTCGATTGAGGTTAATATGATATATTATAATCTTCCATATTGTATCAAATGAGTTATGTTTGACTGTGGATGTGCTATTTTTATACAATTCATGGTTTTGTTTAATGTATTGTCATTTATTATGCTAGTTTTAATAAGAATGTATATGTTATGTTTCAAACTTTTCATATGAGGAATGCATTAGACTTAAAAAAGTGACGGGTGGAGACTGTTATAGCTCCTTGATGCATCGATCAGTCTCATAAGACAAACTAGTGTCTTGGAACAAGGTTTTGAAAAAATCTTATTTTTTGTCTTGGAACAAAGCCTTGACTATGTGGTTATGATAGTCTGTAATTATGCATTCCATCCTTATAAAAGTGGTTGGGGATATTGCATGTGATTATTAGACTAGTAGAATATCCAAGTGAATAAGTAAATGGAATTACTTCATTTTATTTTTTCCAATTTATGCTGATGTTCAAGTTTAAAAGACATTTGTCTTGGTTATACATTGCCTTAAATGTTTATGCTTATTTTTTCAAAGATTCCCCTGTATTGTTATCCTTACTGAGCAACTGAGCTCACCCCATTCTATGTTTTATTTTTCCCAATATTCTTATATGTGTATTGTGATTTATATAAAGGGTTATTCCAAGAAAATAATGGTGTTTAGAAAAGATTATATATGTTGTTTTCTATGTTATAAAGTGTAATGTAACATTCATGTATGTAATATATTTTACAAGAATTCTAAACCAATCGGTCCTTCAGAACATGATTTCTTGTAATCATGCCAATTTATTAAAATAATGCACTATCTCTGGGTAACTGGGGTCAGAGAGTTACAATTGGTATCAGAAGAAGCTTAGAAATAACAATGAATGCTAGATTTAGATAAACTCTGATTAGTGCATATAGACCTAAGATAGACTTTGAGGATTTGTATAAAAGAAATTTATAGAATTTTGGTAATGTATAGATTTTGTGAGTTTTCCAAGAAAATACATCCATGTCTAGTTACTAGCAGGTAGAGGCGGATCGAGTACAGATGTACCTAGGGGTAAAACCCGAAAACACTACTTTGAGCTAGAATCAAACGGGAACTGGTGCACGACAACGGGCCTTACTGCACTCTTGGTGTAACGCCCCGACCCCAGTTACCCAGAGTCGGTGCATTATTACATAACATTAGCATGATCACAAGAAAGATCAAAACTCGAAAGACCGATTGGTTTAGTAGCCTTGGAAACACTAGATATATTCATAAGTTTTACATTACATCATAAAATGAAAAACTACTACAACAACATAATGTCTCCATAAACCACACTACTATCCCCTCATAATATCCCTGCAGGTCATTCATAATTTACTTCTTCACATCCTGGGGAAAAATAAAACATAGAAAAGGGGTGAGCTCAAATGCCCAGTAAGGATAACAATATAGCGGAAACTTTCATAAATAAGAATAAACATTTAAGGCAATGCATTACAAAAACAAAAGCCTTTTAAAATTGAACTTCAACATGGTATGGCAAAAGTAAAATGAAATAATGCCATTTACTTATTCACATGGATATTCTACTAATCGAATAATCACATGCAAAAATCAATAACCACTTTCATAATGTTGGAATGCATAATGCCAGACTATCATAACCACATAGCCAAGGCCTCGTGCCAAGACTACAAATAAGATTTTTTCATGGCCTTGTGCCAAGACACTAGTTTGTCTCATGAGACCTACCGATGCATCGAGGAGCTATAGCGGGCTCCACCCGTCACTTATTAAGTCCAATGCATTCCCATATGAAAAGGTTTAAACATAACATAAACATTCGTATTAAAACTAGCATACAAAATGTCAATAATTTCACCATAAACTATGAATGGTATAAAAATAGCACATCCACAGTCAAACATATCACAAAACCTTCAATACAATATAGATGTTTTGTATCATAATAAATCAACTTCAAATAATCTTAAAATCCATCAAAGGATGTTGACATAGATGAAATCAAAATTCTTTTTAAAGAAGTATCTTCTTTTATTTTGAAATCATTTAAGATCCATATAAAATAAAACATTATCTTTGAAAATATTCTTATAATCTTGTAAGGAAAGCTTTGAAGATTTTATAACGGCGTAAAATAACCGCACCCGCCGTATAAGTTAAAAAAAACATTCTTACCTCAATTCTGTCGAAAAGGTTAAAAAAAGACCTTGTTTTGAAAACGACGGAAAGATTCCTTTATAAACCTCTTATAAAAAGTCAAACAAGGGTATAAATGACTTTAAACCATATTCTTTTAAATATTAGAAATGTTTTGAAATACATTTTGAAGAAACATGGACGTGGATGATAACAAGATCCCAGTAGATTATTACATATAAACAACCTCGGATAATGAAGAGATTGTGAAATAACCCTTACCTTGTACTTTTCCTTGGTTGGGGTAGGTTAACCTCCTGTATAATGGTGAAATAATTGTTATTAAATTATACAAGAATCATATATATTAATATGATATCATATATGATCTTTTAACATTGATTTATTAATAATATCTTAGAATTATCATCGTTTCGGGTGTTAACTTACTCATTTTCTTTTATATGTTTTGTTACATAAGCCATGTTTGTTGTATCTTATTCATATCCAGAATGATATCAAGTCCTTAAACATCATTTTTAAATCATAAAATGATAATTATACTTGAATGGATACGATGGAGAATGAATCTCATCGCATTCGTGGAGACGGTAGTCCGTACGTAAGCACGAGCGACAATATCATTCTTTTGATATTAAAATAATATATAAATGGATGGTATATCATATATACAGAATCATTAACATGTTATATTTATTATTTACATGAGTTACACATCATTATTATACCCATCCAAATAATATTATATTGAATAACAATTACACCACGATGTGGAGACGGTAAGCCGTACGTACGCACGTATGGTGACATGTTATTCAAAGGGTGGATAGAATACTGAATATGGTTGTACCATACTTATAATAACATCACAGTATATGTGAGATACTGGAGTTATTATTTTAGAATGGTAAGAACAAAGGAAGAAGAAGTGGAAGAAGAAATGAACTTAGAAAAGGGTGGTGAAATCATTACCTCTTCTTCGGGTTCTTCCTTTTGATTTGATCAAAAGGGCTCCTTAGGTTGGCTTTCTGATCAAACTAAGGCCTCTAGGTTGTAGTGAGGGATGTTGGGAGATTATTTGGGCAGAGTTTGGCCGAACCAAAAGGCTATGAAGGTGTGAAGAAATGAGAAGGAGGAGTGCCCTTTTATAAGAGGGGTGAGGGGCACCTTTGGAAAAGCTAGAAATATTAATTTATAATAAATTCATATTCGGTTTCTAAAGGCTCCAAAGTTGACTATTCAAAGGATGATGTGGGGATAGGTCGAAAACAACTCATCCAATAGAATTTAGACAGGTTTGGGTACTTATATTAACCTTATCTTTAAGTATTAACTCTAAGTTAATTAGATTCACTTTTACAATGTCTCTTTGTATTTTTATATAATATGGTTAATAAACTTACTATATACATCCAAGAGACCCCCAAGTGGTCCATTAATGAATAACCTATCATAATATAAGTCTCTTGGCCGAACCTTAGATTTTTAGGAATTTAATATCAATTAATAATATAATATTTGTTTTAAGAACTCTTTTATGTCAATTTTGACACTATTCAATAGTTGATTTTTGTGAAACTCATAAAAGATTGATTACTTCGAACAAAGTCCATTAAATCAATCCTAATATATCATATTAGCCTAGAAAATTAGTTTAATTCATTAAAAGTTTCATATTATATTTATTTGGGTATTTATAATATCAATTATTTTAATTTTTCACTATTATAGTAATTACTGCATCATCATTGTGTCATAACTAAAATAACTTATTTAATGTCTAAAAATTATAAATAAAATATCATTATGTAGGAAATCTTTTTAGCTTTCTAATTAATATTTATAATCTAAAATCCAACATATATAACCCTATGTAACAATTGTTGTTATAAAAGATATATGCTTGTGTCATTTTTGTATTCATTTTAACTAAATTAAAATAAAGTGTCATTATCACTTACAAGTGGATCCATGGGGTCCCAAAATAGACCCAAAGATTCCCATGGTCGACCATGTATCAACCAATTGGGTTAAGACACGTTTTAGGGTAATTTATTATTATTATAATATTATTTTTTAACCCTTATTTACCGGATTTACCCTTAACCATGGTAAATAAAATATTTACCGCGGTAATTATTCAAAATGTCTAAAAATAAAAGTTACCTATTTACACAATTTGAACATCCTGATTCCAAATATGGAATCCATTTTCCTAAATTCAAAACACAGAAGTGGCAGAAATTAATTTAAAATTAATTCCCGCTATCAAAACAAAAAGCGTGTTTTTAAGAGATAATAATTATCAAAAGATTGACACTTGTTTATGATCGGTTTAATTGTAAAATTATGTCCAATGACCAAAATTATATTAAATGGTAAAAATATATTCTAAATATACTTTAAAACTACTAAAATTAAGAATTTATCACTACTAATTATTTTGATTAAAAAAGTTGTTTTTAATTAAAATTTAGTAATTTTCACTATTCATCAAAATATGAAAGTTGTCCGAAAAGTACCAAAATTTTACCTTAGGCTAAATTAGATATTCCGAAATCAAAAATGATGTCTATTTTACAAAATTACAAACATATAAGTTGCATTAATTAATTTTATAATTAATTTCCGCTGTCACAATAAATAGCGTGTTTTTAAGAAACAATTTATATCAAAAGATTGGCAATTGTTTATGTCTAATTTCAATGCTAAATTAATTCTAATGACCACCATTGGATAAAATGATAAAAATATATTCTAATTATACTTTAAAACCACTAAATAGTATAATTTATCACAATAAATTATTTTGATTAAAAAAGTTGTTTTAAGTATTTTTCACTATTCATAAAAAAAAATTGGAAGTTCTCAGAAAGTTACAAAAAATTCAACTTAGGATAATTTCGATATTCAAAAATGAATTCCATTTTGAAATATAAAATTTCTATAATTTTAAAAAGTGGTTATTACTATTCATAACGGCTACTTTGATTAGTCGCGGTGTTTTAGAACTCGAAGTTGCGTACAACACACGCTACTGTATTATTCAAAGGAAAGCGTACCGTGGAAGCTTGGGATGTTTCATTTTAAAATTTTTGATGTCCCCATTTAGTAAAAAGTTTAAAATATTGTATTTAAAAAGGGTTCACTGAAAATGAATTTGTTCTTGCATTATATCTAAGAAACTCATAATATGGATTCTAAAATTATAAGGATTATATAAACATTAAAATTTATCTAATACTATTCATAACCTCTTTTGAACGGCTTGTTTGGTAAGTCATGGTGTGCTTGAACTTGGTGTTGCATGTAGTGAAATTATTGAATTATTTTGAAGAAATAACACACTATGAAATCTTGGGGTGTTACATTCTCCCCTCCTTCAATAAATTGCGTCCTCACAATTTGAAATTGTTCTTAGAAAATAAAAGGTTGAAAATAGATAATATATTTGTGGGAAAACCCACATCGGAAATTGGGTTACTAAAATTTAGTCTTAATATGAGGAAAAGAGAAATGAAAGGGTCACCACCAAATTATGATCTCGATTAGGAGAACATTGGTGGCAATTTGAGACATATAATTGGAGGAAAAACGTAAATATTTATAGGTAGTGATTGAGGTCATCAATCACAAACAATTATAAAATTGAGGTCCTTAAATTCATCAATCTATGATGATTTGAAATACCATCGGTTCAACAAAACATAGGGTATTAGGATAACACATTTTTGACGTTTCAAAATATCTTAGTTGAAATCCCACATCGAAAAATGAATTAATGAGGCCTCTATTTAAAATAAAGAGTCGAAAGTATGAAGATTACCGAAAATAACACATACTAGGGTTTCATGTAGTAAAATATGGATATGGAAGAAAAATCTAACCATCAATTATCTGATGGAGAGTGGTAGAGAACATGGCTATGAAAAGGCCAACAATCCCAAAGCCATAAATTAGTGATGATTTAAGGTACCATCTAGGACAACATTTTTGTTCTAAGTTCCTTTTATTAATGTTGAGGAATTTATTTATGAGATTGGCTAAGATCATAAGGAGATATACTTACTTTATAATTAGAGTTTTACCCATTAATAAATTTCTACCACAAACTCATCTTTCACTATAAAAGATAATAGAACGTTAAAAAAAATTCTATTTATACTACTCGTACAGGGTTCAAAAATAAAGGAATTTATAATTAATCTACAAGATCTTTTAATAAAAACTACATTATTTAATCCAGGACATCTCGTGGGACAGTGGTAGGTGATACACCCTTGTCGCCCTTCGGTTGCGGGTTCAAGTCTCGCAGCCTTGCCGGACGCGACGGGTTGCCGCCCGACCTCCGGGTTGTCCTTTTATGGAAATCCAAAATAATCCAAACGAGAACTATCCAAAATACTTCTATCCAAACTCACAGTCCAACATTTATAAGGAAGGTAAACATAATATAGATCCTTTTTACCCCGTAATAGCATATGAATACCTTCATCATGTATTCTTTTAAAACACTGAAACATCCTAAATTACCATAATACTTATTGGTTACATTCATGCTCCCTTATTCCATATAGAATGCTGGATATACTTCATCAATCCAAAATGTTTTAAACCCCAACAATGATGGAATATACAAATCATTAATCGGCTTCAAGGTAGTCAAGAATATCCAATATAATTTATCCAAATCAATCATGTATTATTCTAAAATCACTACCTCGGTATCAGAACCATATTATGGTTTATCTTTCTCTCAACCATACATTTTCTAAAAATTTATCCTGCTATAGAGTCACATTTATTTGTTCCACACAATCTCAAGTCCTTAATGAAATAGTACTGCAGTACAATCCTTATATACTCCATAATTATTATAACAAGTACATTGTTGATACAACACTCAATTGACATAATCAACATAAGAACTCTAATCATTCCTCATCATCTGTGGTAGTATCATAACTTGATTATTATCCAATAGCATCATTTGCGGCATAGTCTGATGACTGGGACATAGGTTCGCGTAGTGTCCAAACTCCTTGCAAATGAAGCATTGTACATTTAAAACCATTTTCTTACCCTTGCAGTCATGTACTTTGTGCCCTTTTCCTCCACACTTATAACAAACTCTCATTCCTTTCAGGCAAGTTCTAGGGTGTTTCTTTCCACAGTTACCACATATGGGAAAATTCTTCTTTTCCCTCTTCCCTTTATCCATCTTTCTCTCTTCCATCCTTTTCTTATCTTGCTTCCCTTCAAAGCCATAGGACTCAGTAAACTCTTTACTTATCTTATCAACACATGATATTATTTCTTCATATGATGATAATACATGGGAGACTATTTCTCTTATAAATTCTAGCTTAAGACCATGAAAGATATGATCCTTCCTTCTCTTTGGATCATGTGCATTTCTGGAGTTCTCATTCCTTCTACTGGGCGCCATTTCTAAACAATGAAATACACTAGATCAGTTTATGAATCAAAATACAGAATCCCATACTTATAAAACACTTAACATAAATTGAACTATTTATGGATATAATCCATAATCATAAAAATGTTTTTCTTTGAGGAAGTATATACTCATAAACCCTTAATAATGATTTGTAAAGAAAGTGAGAGTTATCCTAAGCATATCCCCCGGGAGTGTCGTAACCAAGAGTGCAGCAAGGCCTGTTGTCGTGCACCAGTTCCCGTTCGAGTCTAGCTCAAAGCGGTGTTTTCGGGTTTTACCCCTAGGTACATCTGTGCCAGAGCCGCCTCTACCTGCTCGTATCCAGACAGGGATGTATTGCTCGGAAAACTCCCAAAATCTCTACAATACCAAAATTCTAGGAAGTTCTTCTATACTAATCCTCAAAGTTTATCTTAGGTCTACGTGCTCTAATCAGAGTTTATCTAAATCTAGCTTCCAAGGTTTGTACTAAACTTCCTCTGATACCAACTGTAACGCCCCGACCCCAGTTACCCAGATTCGGTGCATTATTACATAACATTAGCATGATCACAATAAAGATCAAAACTAGAAAGACCGATTGGTTTAGTAGCCTTGGAAACACTAGATATATTCATAAGTTTTACATTACATCATAAAATGAAAAACTACTACAACAACATAATGTCTCCATAAACCACACTACTATCCCCTCATAATATCCCTGCAGGTCATTCATAATTTACTTCTTCACATCCTGGGGAAAAATAAAACATAAAAAAGGGGTGAGCTCAAATGCCTAGTAAGGATAACAATATAGCGGAAACTTTCATAAATAAGAATAAACATTTAAGGCAATGCATTACAAAAACAAAACCTTTTAAAATTGAACTTCAACATGGTATGGCAAAAGTAAAATGAAATAATGCCATTTACTTATTCACATGGATATTCTACTAATCGAATAATCACATGCAAAAATCAATAACCACTTTCATAATGTTGGAATGCATAATGCCAGACTATCATAACCACATAGCCAAGGCCTCGTGCCAAGACTACAAATAAGATTTTTTCAAGGCCTTGTGCCAAGACACTAGTTTGTCTCATGAGACCTACCGATGCATCGAGGAGCTATAGCGGGCTCCACCCGTCACTTATTAAGTCCAATGCATTCCCATATGAAAAGGTTTAAACATAACATAAACATTCGTATTAAAACTAGCATACGAAATGTCAATAATTTCACCATAAACTATGAATGGTATAAAAATAGCACATCCACAGTCAAACATATCACAAAACCTTCAATACAATATAGAAGTTTTGTATCATAATAAATCAACTTCAAATAATCTTAAAATCCATCAAAGGATGTTGACATAGATGAAATGAAAATTCTTTTTAAAGAAGTATCTTCTTTTATTTTGAAATCATTTAAGATCCATATAAAATAAAACATTATCTTTGAAAATATTCTTATAATCTTGTAAGGAAAGCTTTGAAGATTTTATAACGGCGTAAAATAACCGCACCCGCCGTATAAGTTAAAAAAAACATTCTTACCTCAATTCTGTCGAAAAGGTTAAAAAAAGACCTTGTTTTGAAAACGACGGAAAGATTCCTTTATAAACCTCTTATAAAAAGTCAAACAAGGGTATAAATGACTTTAAACCATATTCTTTTAAATATTAGAAATGTTTTGAAATACATTTTGAAGAAACATGGACGTGGATGATAACAAGATCCCAGTAGATTATTAGATATAAACAACCTCGGATAATGAAGAGATTGTGAAATAACCCTTACCTTGTACTTTTCCTTGGTTGGGTTAGGTTAACCTCCTGTATAATGGTGAAATAATTGTTATTAAATTATACAAGAATCATATATATTAATATGATATCATATATGATCTTTTAACATTGATTTATTAATAATATCTTAGAATTATCATCGTTTCGGGTGTTAACTTACTCATTTTCTTTTATATGTTTTGTTACATAAGCCATGTTTGTTGTATCTTATTCATATCCAGAATGATATCAAGTCCTTAAACATCATTTTTAAATCATAAAATGATTATTATACTTGAATGGATACGATGGAGAATGAATCTCATCGCGTTCGTGGAGACGGTAGTCCGTACGTAAGCACGAGCGACAATATCATTCTTTTGATATTAAAATAATATATAAATGGATGGTATATCATATATACAGAATCATTAACATGTTATATTTATTATTTACATGAGTTACACATCATTATTATACCCATCCAAATAATATTATATTGAATAACAATTACACCACGACGTGGAGACGGTAAGCCGTACGTAAGCACGTATGGTGACATGTTATTCAAAGGGTGGATAGAATACTGAATATGGTTGTACCATACTTATAATAACATCACAGTTTATGTTAGATACTGGAGTTATTATTTTAGAATGGTAAGAACAAAGGAAGAAGAAGTGGAAGAAGAAATGAACTTAGAAAAGGGTGGTGAAATCATTACCTCTTCTTCGGGTTCTTCCTTTTGATTTGATCAAAAGGGCTCTTTAGGTTGGCTTTCTGATCAAACTAAGGCCTCTAGGTTGTATTGAGGGATGTTGGGAGATTATTTGGGCAGAGTTTGGCCGAACCAAAAGGCTTTGAAGGTGTGAAGAAATGAGAAGGAGGAGTGCCCTTTTATAAGAGGGGTGAGGGGCACCTTTGGAAAAGCTAGAAATATTAATTTATAATAAATTCATATTCGGTTTCTAAAGGCTCCAAAGTTGACTATTCAAAGGATGAGGTGGGGATAGGTCGAAAACAACTCATCCAATAGAATTTAGACAGGTTTGGGTACTTATATTAACCTTATCTTTAAGTATTAACTCTAAGTTAATTAGTTTCACTTTTACAATGTCTCTTTGTATTTTTATATAATATGGTTAATAAACTTACTATATACATCCAAGAGACCCCCAAGTGGTCCATTAATGACTAACCTATCATAATATAAGTCTCTTGGCCGAACCTTAGATTTTTAGGAATTTAATATCAATTAATAATATAATATTTGTTTTAAGAACTCTTTTATGTCAATTTTGACACTATTCAATAGTTGATTTTTGTGAAACTCATAACAGATTTAGTACTTCAAACAAAGTCCATTAAATCAATCCTAATATATCATATTAGCCTAGAAAATTAGTTTAATTCATTAAAAGTTTCATATTATATTTTTTTGGGTATTTATAATATCAATTATTTTAATTTTTCACTATTATAGTAATTACTGCATCATCATTGTGTCATAAATAAAATAACTTATTTAATGTCTAAAAATTATAAATAAAATATCATTATATAGGAAATCTTTTTATCTTTCTAATGAATATTTATAATCTAAAATCCAACATATATAACCCTATGTAACAATTGTTGTTCTAAAAGATATATGCTTGTGTCATTTTTGTATTCATTTTAACTAAATTAAAATAAAGTGTCATTATCACTTACAAGTGGATCCATGGGGTCCCAAAATAGACCCAAAGATTCCCATGGTCGACCATGTATCAACCAATAGGGTTAAGACACGTGTTAGGGTAATTTATTATTATTATAATATTATTTTTTAACCCTTATTTACCGGATTTACCCTTAACCATGGTAAATAAAATATTTACCGCGGTAATTATTCAAAATGTCTAAAAATAAAAGTTACCTATTTACACAATTTGAACATCCTGATTCCAAATATGGAATCCATTTTCCTAAATTCAAAACACAGAAGTGGCAGAAATTAATTTAAAATTAATTCCCGCTATCAAAACAAAAAGCGTGTTTTTAAGAGATAATAATTATCAAAAGATTGACACTTGTTTATGTTCGGTTTAATTGTAAAATTATGTCCAATGACCAAAATTATATTAAATGGTAAAAATATATTCTAAATATACTTTAAAACTACTAAAATTAAGAATTTATCACTACTAATTATTTTGATTAAAAAAGATGTTTTTAATTAAAATTTAGTAATTTTCACTATTCATCAAAATATGAAAGTTGTCCGAAAAGTACCAAAATTTCACCTTAGGCTAAATTAGATATTCCGAAATCAAAAATGATGTCTATTTTACAAAATTACAAACATATAAGTTGCATTAATTAATTTTATAATTAATTTCTGATGTCACAATAAATAGCGTGTTTTTAAGAAACAATTTATATCAAAAGATTGGCAATTGTTTATGTCTAATTTCAATGTTAAATTAATTCTAATGACCACCATTGGATAAAATGATAAAAATATATTCTAATTATACTTTAAAACCACTAAATAGTATAATTTATCACAATAAATTATTTTGATTAAAAAAGTTGTTTTAAGTATTTTTCACTATTCATAAAAAAAAATTGGAAGTTCTCAGAAAGTTACAAAAAATTCAACTTAGGATAATTTCGATATTCAAAAATGAATTCCATTTTGAAATATAAAATTTCTATAATTTTAAAAAGTGGTTATTACTATTCATAACGGCTACTTTGATTAGTCGCGGTGTTTTAGAACTCGAAGTTGCGTACAACACACGCTACTGTATTATTCAAAGGAAAGCGTACCGTGGAAGCTTGGGATGTTTCATTTTAAATTTTTTGATGTCCCCATTTAGTAAAAAGTTTAAAATATTGTATTTAAAAAGGGTTCACTGAAAATGAATTTGTTCTTGCATTATATCTAAGAAACTCATAATATGGATTCTAAAATTATAAGGATTATATAAACATTAAAATTTATCTAATACTATTCATAACCTCTTTTGAACGGCTTGTTTGGTAAGTCATGGTGTGCTTGAACTTGGTGTTGCATGTAGTGAAATTATTGAATTATTTTGAAGAAATAACACACTATGAAATCTTGGGGTGTTACATTCTCCCCTCCTTCAATAAATTGCGTCCTCGCAATTTGAAATTGTTCTTAGAAAATAAAAGGTTGAAAATAGATAATATATTTGTGGGAAAACCCACATCGGAAATTGGGTTACTAAAATTTAGTCTTAATATGAGGAAAAGAGAAATGAAAGGGTCACCACCAAATTATGATCTTGATTAGGAGAACATTGGTGGCAATTTGAGACATATAATTGGAGGAAAAACGTAAATATTTATAGGTAGTGATTGAGGTCATCAATCACAAACAATTATAAAATTGAGGTCCTTAAATTCATCAATCTATGATGATTTGAAATACCATCGGTTCAACAAAACATAGGGTATTAGGATAACACATTTTTGACGTTTCAAAATATCTTAGTTGAAATCCCACATCGAAAAATGAATTAATGAGGCCTCTATTTAAAATAAAGAGTCGAAAGTATGAAGATTACCGAAAATAACACATACTAGGGTTTCATGTAGTAAAATATGGATATGGAAGAAAAATCTAACCATCAATTATCTGATGGAGAGTGGTAGAGAACATGGCTATGAAAAGGCCAACAATCCCAAAGACATAAATTAGTGATGATTTAAGGTACCATCTAGGACAACATTTTTGTTCTAAGTTCCTTTTATTAATGTTGAGGAATTTATTTATGAGATTGGCTAAGATCATAAGGAGATATACTTACTTTATAATTAGAGTTTTACCCATTAATAAATTTCTACCACAAACTCATCTTTCACTATAAAAGATAATAGAACGTTAAAAAAAATTCTATTTATACTACTCGTACAGGGTTCAAAAATAAAGGAATTTATAATTAATCTACAAGATCTTTTAATAAAAACTACATTATTTAATCCAGGACATCTCGTGGGCCAGTGGTAGGTGATACACCCTTGTCGCCCTTCGGTTGCGGGTTCAAGTCTCGCAGCCTTGCCGGACGCGACGGGTTGCCGCCCGACCTCCGGGTTGTCCTTTTATGGAAATCCAAAATAATCCAAACGAGAACTATCCAAAATACTTCTATCCAAACTCACAGTCCAACATTTATAAGGAAGGTAAACATAATATAGATCCTTTTTACCCCGTAATAGCATATGAATACCTTCATCATGTATTCTTTTAAAACACTGAAACATCCTAAATTACCATAATACTTATTGGTTACATTCATGCTCCCTTATTCCATATAGAATGCTGGATATACTTCATCAATCCAAAATGTTTTAAACCCCAACAATGATGGAATATACAAATCATTAATCGGCTTCAAGGTAGTCAAGAATATCCAATATAATTTATCCAAATCAATCATGTATTATTCTAAAATCACTACCTCGGTATCAGAACCATATTATGGTTTATCTTTCTCTCAACCATACATTTTCTAAAAATTTATCCCGCTATTGAGTCACATTTATTTGTTCCACACAATCTCAAGTCCTTAATGAAATAGTACTGCAGTACAATCCTTATATACTCCATAATTATTATAACAAGTACATTGTTGATACAACACTCAATTGACATAATCAACATAAGAACTCTAATCATTCCTCATCATCTGTGGTAGTATCATAACTTGATTATTATCCAATAGCATCATTTGCGGCATAGTCTGATGACTAGGACATAGGTTCGCGTAGTGTCCAAACTCCTTGCAAATGAAGCATTGTACATTTAAAACCATTTTCTTACCCTTGCAGTCATGTACTTTGTGCCCTTTTCCTCCACACTTATAACAAACTCTCATTCCTTTCAGGCAAGTTCTAGGGTGTTTCTTTCCACAGTTACCACATATGGGAAAATTCTTCTTTTCCCTCTTCCCTTTATCCATCTTTCTCTCTTCCATCCTTTTCTTCTCTTGCTTCCCTTCAAAGCCATAGGACTCAGTAAACTCTTTACTTATCTTATCAACACATGATATTATTTCTTCATATGATGATAATACATGGGAGACGATTTCTCTTATAAATTCTAGCTTAATACCATGAAAGATATGATCCTTCCTTCTCTTTGGATCATGTGCATTTCTGGAGTTCTCATTCCTTCTACTGGGCGCCATTTCTAAACAATGAAATACACTAGATCAGTTTATGAATCAAAATACAGAATCCCATACTTATAAAACACTTAACATAAATTGAACTATTTATGGATATAATCCATAATCATAAAAATGTTTTTCTTTGAGGAAGTATATACTCATAAACCCTTAATAATGATTTGTAAAGAAAGTGAGAGTTATCCTAAGCATATCCCCCGGGAGTGTCGTAACCAAGAGTGCAGCAAGGCCCGTTGTCGTGCACCAGTTCCCGTTCGAGTCTAGCTCAAAGCGGTGTTTTCGGGTTTTATCCCTAGGTACATCTGTGCCAGAGCCGCCTCTACCTGCTCGTATCCAGACAGGGATGTATTGCTCGGAAAACTCCCAAAATCTCTACAATACCAAAATTCTAGGAAGTTCTTCTATACTAATCCTCAAAGTTTATCTTAGGTCTACGTGCTCTAATCAGAGTTTATCTAAATCTAGCTTCCAAGGTTTGTACTAAACTTCCTCTGATACCAACTGTAACGCCCCGACCCCAGTTACCCAGAGTCGGTGCATTATTACATAACATTAGCATGATCACAAGAAAGATCAAAACTAGAAAGACCGATTGGTTTAGTAGCCTTGGAAACACTAGATATATTCATAAGTTTTACATTACATCATAAAATGAAAAACTACTACAACAACATAATGTCTCCATAAACCACACTACTATCCCCTCATAATATCCCTGCAGGTCATTCATAATTTACTTCTTCACATCCTGGGGAAAAATAAAACATAGAAAAGGGGTGAGCTCAAATGCCCAGTAAGGATAACAATATAGCGGAAACATTCATAAATAAGAATAAACATTTAAGGCAATGCATTACAAAAACAAAACCTTTTAAAATTGAACTTCAACATGGTATGGAAAAAGTAAAATGAAATAATTCCATTTACTTATTCACATGGATATTCTACTAATCGAATAATCACATGCAAAAATCAATAACCACTTTCATAATGTTGGAATGCATAATGCCAGACTATCATAACCACATAGCCAAGGCCTCGTGCCAAGACTACAAATAAGATTTTTTCAAGGCCTTGTGCCAAGACACTAGTTTGTCTCATGAGACCTACCGATGCATCGAGAGGCTATAGCGGGCTCCACCCGTCACTTATTAAGTCCAATGCATTCCCATATGAAAAGGTTTAAACATAACATAAACATTCATATTAAAACTAGCATACGAAATGTCAATAATTTCACCATAAACTATGAATGGTATAAAAATAGCACATCCACAGTCAAACATATCACAAAACCTTCAATACAATATAGAAGTTTTGTATCATAATAAATCAACTTCAAATAATCTTAAAATCCATCAAAGGATGTTGACATAGATGAAATCAAAATTCTTTTTAAAGAAGTATCTTCTTTTATTTTGAAATCATTTAAGATCCATATAAAATAAAACATTATCTTTGAAAATATTCTTATAATCTTGTAAGGAAAGCTTTGAAGATTTTATAACGGCGTAAAATAACCGCACCCGCCGTATAAGTTAAAAAAAAACATTCTTACCTCAATTCTGTCGAAAAGGTTAAAAAAAGACCTTGTTTTGAAAATGACGGAAAGATTCCTTTATAAACCTCTTATAAAAAGTCAAACAAGGGTATAAATGACTTTAAACCATATTCTTTTAAATATTAGAAATGTTTTGAAATACATTTTGAAGAAACTTGGACGTGGATGATAACAAGATCCCAGTAGATTATTACATATAAACAACCTCGGATAATGAAGAGATTGTGAAATAACCCTTACCTTGTACTTTTCCTTGGTTGGGGTAGGTTAACCTCCTGTATAATGGTGAAATAATTGTTATTAAATTATACAAGAATCATATATATTAATATGATATCATATATGATCTTTTAACATTGATTTATTAATAATATCTTAGAATTATCATCGTTTCGGGTGTTAACTTACTCATTTTATTTTATATGTTTTGTTACATAAGCCATGTTTGTTGTATCTTATTCATATCCAGAATGATATCAAGTCCTTAAACATCATTTTTAAATCATAAAATGATAATTATACTTGAATGGATACGATGGAGAATGAATCTCATCGCGTTCGTGGAGACGGTAGTCCGTACGTAAGCACGGGCGACAATATCATTCTTTTGATATTAAAATAATATATAAATGGATGGTATATCATATATACAGAATCATTAACATGTTATATTTATTATTTACATGAGTTACACATCATTATTATACCCATCCAAATAATATTATATTGAATAACAATTACACCACGACGTGGAGACGGTAAGTCGTACGTACGCACGTATGGTGACATGTTATTCAAAGGGTGGATAGAATACTGAATATGGTTGTACCATACTTATAATAACATCACATTATATGTGAGATACTGGAGTTATTATTTTAGAATGGTAAGAACAAAGGAAGAAGAAGTGGAAGAAGAAATGAACTTAGAAAAGGGTGGTGAAATCATTACCTCTTCTTCGGGTTCTTCCTTTTGATTTGATCAAAAGGGCTCCTTAGGTTGGCTTTCTGATCAAACTAAGGCCTCTAGGTTGTATTGAGGGATGTTGGGAGATTATTTGGGCAGAGTTTGGCCGAACCAAAAGGCTTTTAAGGTGTGAAGAAATGAGAAGGAGGAGTGCCCTTTTATAAGAGGGGTGAGGGGCACCTTTGGAAAAGCTAGAAATATTAATTTATAATAAATTCATATTCGGTTTCTAAAGGCTCCAAAGTTGACTATTCAACGGATGAGGTGGGGATAGGTCGAAACCAACTCATCCAATAGAATTTAGACAGGTTTGGGTACTTATATTAACCTTATCTTTAAGTATTAACTCTAAGTTAATTAGTTTCACTTTTACAATGTCTCTTTGTATTTTTATATAATATGGTTAATAAACTTACTATATACATCCAAGAGACCCCCAAGTGGTCCATTAATGACTAACCTATCATAATATAAGTCTCTTGGCCGAACCGTAGATTTTTAGGAATTTAATATCAATTAATAATATAATATTTGTTTTAAGAACTCTTTTATGTCAATTTTGACACTATTCAATAGTTGATTTTTGTGAAACTCATAACAGATTGATTACTTCGAAAAAAGTCCATTAAATCAATCCTAATATATCATATTAGCCTAGAAAATTAGTTTAATTCATTAAAAGTTTCATATTATATTTATTTGGGTATTTATAATATCAATTATTTTAATTTTTCACTATTATAGTAATTACTGCATCATCATTGTGTCATAAATAAAATAACTTATTTAATGTCTAAAAATTATAAATAAAATATCATTATGTAGGAAATCTTTTTATCTTTCTAATTAATATTTATAATCTAAAATCCAACATATATAACCCTATGTAACAATTGTTGTTCTAAAAGATATATGCTTGTGTCATTTTTGTATTCATTTTAACTAAATTAAAATAAAGTGTCATTATCACTTACAAGTGGATCCATGGGGTCCCAAAATAGACCCAAAGATTCCCATGGTCGACCATGTATCAACCAATAGGGTTAAGACACGTTTTAGGGTAATTTATTATTATTATAATATTATTTTTTAACCCTTATTTACCGGATTTACCCTTAACCATGGTAAATAAAATATTTACCGCGGTAATTATTCAAAATGTCTAAAAATAAAAGTTACCTATTTACACAATTTGAACATCCTGATTCCAAATATGGAATCCATTTTCCTAAATTCAAAACACAGAAGTGGCAGAAATTAATTTAAAATTAATTCCCGCTATCAAAACAAAAAGCGTGTTTTTAAGAGATAATAATTATCAAAAGATTGACACTTGTTTATGTTCGGTTTAATTGTAAAATTATGTCCAATGACCAAAATTATATTAAATGGTAAAAATATATTCTAAATATACTTTAAAACTACTAAAATTAAGAATTTATCACTACTAATTATTTTGATTAAAAAAGTTGTTTTTAATTAAAATTTAGTAATTTTCACTATTCATCAAAATATGAAAGTTGTCCGAAAAGTACCAAAATTTCACCTTAGGCTAAATTAGATATTCCGAAATCAAAAATGATGTCTATTTTACAAAATTACAAACATAAAAGTTGCATTAATTAATTTTATAATTAATTTCCACTGTCACAATAAATAGCGTGTTTTTAAGAAACAATTTATATCAAAAGACTGGCAATTGTTTATGTCTAATTTCAATGTTAAATTAATTCTAATGACCACCATTGGATAAAATGATAAAAATATATTCTAATTATACTTTAAAACCACTAAATAGTATAATTTATCACAATAAATTATTTTGATTAAAAAAGTTGTTTTAAGTATTTTTCACTATTCATAAAAAAAAATTGGAAGTTCTCAGAAAGTTACAAAAAATTCAACTTAGGATAATTTCGATATTCAAAAATGAATTCCATTTTGAAATATAAAATTTCTATAATTTTAAAAAGTGGTTATTACTATTCATAACGGCTACTTTGATTAGTCGCGGTGTTTTAGAACTTGAAGTTGCGTACAACACACGCTACTGTATTATTCAAAGGAAAGCGTACCGTGGAAGCTTGGGATGTTTCATTTTAAATTTTTTGATGTCCCCATTTAGTAAAAAGTTTAAAATATTGTATTTAAAAAGGGTTCACTGAAAATGAATTTGTTCTTGCATTATATCTAAGAAACTCATAATATGGATTCTAAAATTATAAGGATTATATAAACATTAAAATTTATCTAATACTATTCATAACCTCTTTTGAACGGCTTGTTTGGTAAGTCATGGTGTGCTTGAACTTGGTGTTGCATGTAGTGAAATTATTGAATTATTTTGAAGAAATAACACACTATGAAATCTTGGGGTGTTACACTTGGTTACGACACTACCAGGGGGTATGCTTAAGATAATTCAGATTTTCTTTACAAATCATTATCAATGGATTATGAGTACGTACATCATCAATGAAAAAATCTTTATGATTATAGATTATATCCACAAACTGTTCAATTTACGTTATGTATTCTACAAGTTTGGAATTATTCGTTGCAATTCATAAACTGACCTAGTTTATGATATTTTATAGAAATGGAAACCTGTAGAAGGAATGTGAACTCCATAATCACTTATGAATCAAAGAGTAAGAATGATCATATCTTTCACGGTATGAAGCCAACATTTAGAAGGGAAATAGTCTCCCATGTATTCTCAACATATGAATAAATTATATCATCTGTTAATAAGATAATTAAATAATTCCTTGAGACCTATGACTATGAAGGGAAGCAATAGAAGAAAAGGATTGAAGAGATAAATGTTGATAAAGGGATGAGGGCAAAGAATAATTTCCTCAAATGTGATAACTGTGGGAAGAAACACCCTGGAACCTTCCTGAAGGGAATGGGAGTTTGTTCTAAGTGTGGAGAAAAAGGACACCATGTACGTGACTATAGGGGTACGAAAAAGGTTTCAATTATGCAATGCTTAATCTACATGGAGTTGGGACACTACGCGAATCAATGTCCAAATCATCAGAGTATGCCCCAAATGATGCTATTGGATAATAACTATGTTATGATACTACCACAGATGAGGAGGAATGATTAGAGTTCTTATGTTGTTATTAGAGAATTATGTCATTTGAGTGTTGTACCAACAATTTTCTAGTTATAATAATTATGGGGTATATAAGGATTGTACTGCAGTACTATTTCATTAAGGACATGAGATTGTGTAGAACCAAGAAAAGTGACTCAATAGAAGGTTAATGTTTTGAAAAATATATGGTTAAGAGAATGATAATCCTTAATATGGATCTGATACTGAGGTAGTGATTTCGTAATAATACATGACTGTTTTGGATAAATTATATTGGATATTCTAGACTACATGAAACTGATTAATTATTTGTATATTCCATCATTTTTGGAGTTTACAACATTTTTGGATAGAAGAGTATATCCAGTATTCTATAAGTAATAAGGGATCATGAATGTAATCAATAATGTTTTATGGTAATTCAGGATGTTGTAGTGTTTTAAAAGAATACCTGATGAAGGTGTTCACATGTTATTATGTGGAAAAAAGGATCTTCATTGTGTTTACCTTCCTTATAAATTTTTGGACTGTGAATTTGGACAGATATATTTTGGATAATTATAGTTTGAGATTATTTCTGGATTGCCATAAACGGACAACTCGGAGGTCGGGCAGCAACCTGTTGCATCCGGCAAGGCCTCTAGACTTGAACCCACAACCGAAGGGCGATAATGGTGTATCACCTACCACAGGCTCACAAGATGTCCTGGATTGAATAATGTATTCTTTTATAAAAAAATTACGGTAGATGAATTATAAATTCAATTTTTTAACCCTATACTAATATGATAAATAGAATATTATTTTTAAGTTCTATTATCTTTTAGAGTGGAAGATAAGTTTGTGGTAGAAATTAGTTAACGGATGGGACTCTACTTGTCAAGTCTATATTTTTCTTCATCTCTTATTCTATAAAGAAATTAATTTTTATTCTTTAGTGAAGAGATCTTAAATCCAAAAATGTGTTATCCAAATACCATATGTTTTGTTGAACTCATGGTATTTTAAATCATCATAGATTGATGAATTTGAGGCCCTCTATTTTACACTTTTTTTGATTGATGACCTCAATCACTACCTATAAATATTTACTTTTTCCCTCTAATTATATGTCTCTAATTGCCACCAATGTTCTTCTAATTGAGATCATAAATTTGTGGTGACCATTTCATTTCCATTTTCATCTTTTTAAGACTAAATTGTATTAACCTAATTTTTGATGTGGGTTATCCCAAAGGTATTTTCTATTTTCAACCTTTAATTTTAAAAAAAAAATCAAAATTTGAGGATGCAATTTATTGAAATAGGAAATAATGTTACACTCCAATATTTCATAGTACGTTATTTCATCAAAGTAATTCAATAACTTTTACTACACGCAACACTGAGTTTTAACGCAGCATGACTTACCAAAATAGTCGTTCAAAATGGGTTATGAAAAGTATTAACTGAATTTTGAACATCATATAACCCTTATAATATTATAATATGTGTTTTGAGTTTCTTAGATATAATGTAAGAACAAATACATTTTTTAGATAACAAAAGTATTTTTCAAAAAA
Organism: Viscum album; assembly: GCA_963277665.1. Lineage (NCBI taxonomy): Eukaryota > Viridiplantae > Streptophyta > Magnoliopsida > Santalales > Viscaceae > Viscum > Viscum album. The sequence goes on along the minus strand of OY728153.1, from coordinate 1,345,840,382 downwards.
TGCAATTTTACAGCCTTTTAATGGCGATGCCTTTTTAAATCCAATATTGGAAAATATTATATATTCTATTTGAAAAGATAAAATATTTCTTTAGAATCGAAACATAATAATTTTGATCCAATAAATTTTTGGTGCTTTTTTGATAACTTTCATATTTGAGTGAATAATTAAAAATACTATATTTTAACTAAAAACAACTTTTTAAACAAAATATTTTATAGTGTTAAATTTTACATTTTAATGTTTTGGAAGTAAAAAAGGATTATATTTTTAAAATTTATTCCAATGATGGTCATTTTACGTAATTTTAAATTGAAATTGGACATAAACAAGTGTAAATCTATTGATAGTTATTATTCCTTAAAAATACGTCTTTTGGTATTGATAGTGGGAATTAACTTTAAATTAATAAATTCAAATTCTATGGTTTTTATTTTGTAAAATAGACTTCATTATTGAATTCGGAATGTCAAAATTATCTTAGTGTAAATTTTTTGTATTTTCTTAAAACTTTTAATTTTTGATGAATAGTTCATAACACTGACTAATTTTATAAAACCAAATTTTTATTTAAATAATTATTTAAATTTATTTTAGGTAAAAATAGATACATAATAACAATATAATTTATATGTAATTCATTATAGTCAGTTTATAAAAATTTTAGATATATAAAACATTTATTAAACTTTTCACCGTCTTTTACCCACCTCCTATAAGAATTTGTAAAATCACATAAAAATTAATTTTACCTCTTTTGGGAGTTGAATATAGAAAATAAGAGAGGAAAGATTAATATCAGTGAATAAAATGTGGTTTAATAAGATAAAAATAATTTTTGATGAATCATAACTTTTTACTTTTATTTACCGTGGTTAAAAGTAAATAGGGTAATTAAGGGTTAAAATGATATTATTATTAACCTAACACATGTCCTAATTCAATTGGATAAGTGTAATTCGACCAAAAATAACGTTAATAATAAAATATTACCTTTTAGGTCCCCTTGGATTAGATTAGGACATTTATTATTATTTAATTTAATGAATAGTTAAATGTGTTAAAATCAAATTTTATTAAGTAAACCATTTTTCATATAGGGTTATACATAAGATAAATTAGACTATAAATATTAATTATAAATATAAAAATATTTTATACATCATGGTATTTTATTTATAATTATTAGACATTAAATAATTAAATTTATTTATGACACAATGATGATGCAGTAATTACCTTATTAATGAAAGAATCATATAAATAGAATTATAAATATTAAAATAAATATAATTTCAAAGTTTTTATGACATACACGAATTTTATAGGTGAATATGAGATGTTAGGGATCATTATATGTATCTTTTTATAATTAATAATGTTGTTATGACTTTCACAAAATCAAAATAACAAATAGTGTCAAAATTGAAATATATTAATATTTAAAACAAATATTATATTATTGATTGATATAATATTACTAAAATTGTAATATTCGAAAAATGGGCTGAAATAATATTATATATGTCATTAATGAGAACTTGAGGCTCTCTTGAATGTTTATCGTATGTTTATTAACTATATATAGATAGAATACAAGAAGACAGAGTAAAAGAAAAACTACTTAACTAAGAGTTAAATCAAAATGATAAGGTCAAAAAGGTAACCTAAACTTGTCTAAAAACTATTGGTTGAGTGGATTTTGACCCATAACCACCTAAGGATATAACTATATTCATTTTGATCCATTATAAACCAAATATGTTTGTATAATAAATTAATACTTTAATCTTTTACTAAAGTGACCCTCACCCCTCTTATAAAAGAGAACTTCCCATTCTCTCAAAATCACCCCTCCAAAGCCATTTTGAATGGCCATAAAAAGCCCAAATATCATCCCAAAATCCTTCACATCAACCTAGAGGCCTTATATTAACCATAAAGCCAACCTACAGAGCCCTTTTGATCAAATAAAAATGAAGAACCCGAAGAAGAAGTAATGATTTCACAACCCTCTTTCAAGTTCCTTTCTTCTTCCACTTCTTATTTCATTGTTATTTCAATTATAAAATAATAAATCCAGTATATTCTATATACTGTGATGTTATTATAAATATTTCCCAACTATATTCATTATTCTATTCATTATATGAATGATAATTTCACCATGTGTGTGTACGCACGACTTACCGTCTCCACCCCTTGGTGTAATTTGTTATTCATCACTATGTTATTTGAATTGATATAATAATGAGTAATATGTATATAAATAATGAAAATAACATGATAATGTCCCTGTAAAATTATTATTCCATCCAATTCAACACCTTTAGGGAAATGATATTTTTTCTCGTGCGTACGTACAGATTACCGTCTCCATGATGCGATGAGATTCATTTCCACATTCACCATTCATCGACGATTATAAAAATATATATTACTAATATGTTTCTAATATATGAAATAATAATTACACTATAGATATTTATTTATTTATATATGTGTGTGTACTTACATATATTTTATTCACTTAGTTTTGTTCAAAACGTTATGAAAACGGAAATAACGTTTATGCGTATGTACGGACTACCATCTCCATTAACTGTGTTTTCCATTTCATATATATGTATATTATACATATTTATATTCTAAATATATATGATATCTAAATCATGTTTTATATTTTGTATGTATTTAAATCATGATCTAAGTGATACAATCAAGAGTAACAAGTCAAAATATGTACGATAAAGAAAGCGATTATTAACCGAAATGTTAATTTAGCATGGAAATTATTATTAAATGGGTAGTATAAAGTCATATATGAATAATGTATGATATCATAAATATTAATGTGGTTTAGGAATAATTTAAAAACATACTACGGTCTTCATACAAGAGGATCAATGTAAATACCTGTAAATTTCAAGGAATTTTTTTTTATTTTCTTTAGAATATTATGAGAAAGCAGTTTCTGACGGCACCTGATTCCAAGGCCCGGTGTGCCCGGAATCACATGCAGAAGTTTAGCTTGGGTACATTCAGTTAACAATGAGAGGGTTTTTCTAACTTTCGAACCAGTGCTCGGAATCAAAATCTGAGGGCACCATTGAAACTGAAATGCCGTTAATTGCTTAAGAAGACCCTTTCTGGAGTTGCATTTGCTCGGGTGGTGTTGTTAAATAATTGGGTTAATTAAGAGTGAAATAAAATTAGTGCCACACTTTTATCTATAATTTAAATAGATATAACATATTCATAGGATATTAGTGGGACCCATTGCATCCTAACAACATGGTAGAATATTTGTGAGGTGGGGCCCACATGATCCCTCACCTCCTTAAATTTCCTAACACCCCATTAAACACCCCTATTTATGTTGGCAACCCCCTATAATTTTGTGACTCATCCCTCTCCCGCTTTAAATTCTTGTCAACCCTCACATTAATTAGATTGATTAAAGATATTCAATTTATTTAATTAAGTGTTTGAATTTTGAATTTATTAAATCTTTTCATGGGTTAATAAAATAAGGATCTGCCTTATTTTATTTTGGGTGGTTTTGTTGTGTGGAGTTTTTGAGAGAGGGAGAGTTGTTTTTTCTAAGGTTGAAGAACTTCATCTCCTTCACAAAGAACGTTGAGTCTATGACGACGAACTCCGTCACCGCTAGGGGAGATCGTCGTGTCGTCTCCTCTCCTCTACGTAACCGGTGAGTGATGCCTTTTCCGGAGAACAACGAAGCACCCACCTTCGATCCTCTTTCCACATCAACGAATTGGGGCTGTCATATCTTTCATCAGGCGAGCACTGGCGAAATTTACGGAGCCTCGTTCCGCAACGCCGTCTTCCGCAACGTCAATTTCCTGCAACGATCCTGGTTCGACGACTTCTTCGAGGTATGGAATTAATTTGTAGATATTAATAAACCCATGTTTATTTCCTTCTAAATAAAATAGAATGGATCAACAAAATATTAAGTTGATTCACGAAAGAATATGGTTGCAGGTTGGGAATATTTCATTACGGGGAAAATGTAGGGGAATATTTTTAATACTCTTCGAGTGATTTAATCTCACATGCTAAAGCGTTTAATGGTATGATGTTAGTATAATTTCTACTGGAATAAATTATACCCCATTCGATACTAAAATCAAGTGTTTTAATGACTGTCATTTGAACACACCTAACGTGGAGGGTGCATGCCGAAAAAACACGGCCCGACAACCCTCCGCAGATTGTTTATTGATGTGCGGATTGACGGGTTATGACGGAACGATCCGCAGAGGTGATTTGAAGATTCCGCAGTGAATTTGGTTCCCGTAATGACCTTAGACGTAGACGATGGCCGAAATGGACCAACGGTGCGCGTCTGGTGGTCCTCGAAGAGCGGCGGAAGCTCGCCACCCCGGCGTTGTGGCTGCGGCGAACGGCGGCGGTGGGGCGCCGCCGGAGGAGACCGCTGCGGCCGAGCCGCGGCGGACCGAAACATCAAATTTGTTCTAGGTTTTGGGTGAGGGTGTGTCATTAAAGCTACACCATTTCAATCAAGGGGTGGAAGCACCTCCCCCCCATTTCCCGCTCGGCTGAAATGGCCGAGCTGACTGGCCATGCGGGCCGCACCCGTGCTAGGCCAACCGGCCGCACCGCACGTACCGACCGCGCCGGGCCGGGCCGCCCGCACTAGGCCGGACCCCCACGTCAGGCCGTGCTACTCTAGTTGGGCCAGTCCGCACCCAAGTGGGCCGGACATGGACCTGGTTCGGGTGGACCAGGTCCGGGTCGACCCAGGGGGTCTTGGGTCGGGCCGGTCCAGGCCCAAAACCCCCTAAAAACAGACAGGTTTGTTCCAAGTCCCATAACATGGGTTATGGACCTCCGATCGATGCACCGTCAGTTGCGATGTGATCCTTGGATAGAGGCAGTCGTCTTGGTATATTAAAATCAATGATTCGGAGAACATTGGGTATGGTCGAGTTGGTTCGAACATGGAACCAACCGGGCCCTCGGAGCAAAAATGCTTATAACTTGAGCTTCGGATGTCTGTTTGACGTCTCGTCGACCTTATTGGTTTCTTCTTAGTGAGACAATCTTTTTGCCATACTCCGATCGAGGTTTGGACGTAGTTGGAGTATAGTCAGGTTGGTTTTGACTTAAAAACCAATCGGGCCCCTGGGACGAAAAAGACAATTACCCTCAGACCGGGTGTCCTATTAACGCATAATCTATCATGTTGTGTTCCAATTGACGTTACAAAACTCTGTGATACATCAAATCTGGTCTACGTGACAGTTTATGTATTGTCCTCTCGGCTCGTGCAGCGGACCCTCATGGAACGAGCATGTTGTGTGCTGAAACCCTAGAGCTTCCTGAGACCTGACGACTGCTGATCGATCGACTTGGAGTATTTCAGATAGGACAATGGGGAGCACTTGGTTGTAGTGGAAGACCCACAGCTGAGGAGCGCTTGTTTGTAGTATCAGACCCGTGGTACTCAATTGAAGAAGTACCTCTGTAGGTTATGAGGGGGAGTGCATGGTTGTAGCAGTAGACCCTTGGTGGGAAGCGCTTGGTTGTAGCAGAAGGACCATAGTACTCAAGAGGTGGAGTACTACAACAGTCCAAGGTTAGTGGGAAGTGCTTGGTTTTAGAAGCAGGACCACTTTACTAGATAGAGGAGGAGTTCCTCAATATCTATGGTATCGACATCATGAATAAAATCCTGGTTTGATCTGAGTCTTGACTTTCAATAATTATCTTCGATGTGATTGACTTGATATCCTGTGTGAATTGGATTATGCTTTCCTGTGTGGATTGGGTCGTATATTCCTGTGTGGATTGTGTTTTACCTTATTGAGTGGACTGGATTGTACATGAGCTCATGAGTTTGAGATGAATTGGATTTGATGACTTATGATATGTATTGGCATATACATAAGTAGTGTTGGATGATACTTCATGATTGTATCTTTTCATTGTGATTTACCCTTTGTGGATTCAGGGAGACCTTCAGGGTTCTCGGGATCCCTACTAAGTATCGTATACTCACCCCTACATGGGATTCGCCTCCACTACATTATATTGGTTGCAGACGACAGATGTCTCTGATCAAGGTTGAGTCTTGTAGATCTGGACAGTACCCAGAGGAGGATCTCACGACAATTCAGTGCCTGGAAGTGGATATCACGCCGAGTCGGTGAATAGAGGTGGATTTCACGACGAGTCGGTACCCAGAGGAGACAGACGAAGGTGGAGTGCTGAGGAGGAGGTCTATACCTGCCCTTCAGATGGGAAACCAGAGGATGATCCAGGAGCAGCTTGTCACCTTTCAACGGTTTTCCTTTGAGTTTTACTTTACTTTGAGTTGTAGTTGTACCTTTATTGTGGGCTTGTATTTATAGCCCCTTGTACTTCAGCATGTTTGTTTTACAATTTACTTAGTGTTTACTTCAATTTGTGTACTCTATGCTGTTTGTTTTCTTTTATTAAGGCAATTTATTCACTTTTTTCGGGATTTACGCCTTTGGTGCTAGTCGCCAGCCCCTGGCCTATGTGTCGCGGGCTTGGGGTAGGCACGGAACGGGCCCCGAGTATGGTTTGTGACATTAAATGCACCCTCAACTAATGGAAAGTGTATGGTAAGGTTTTTCTTATCCCATATTTAATTCTGGGAGATTTCCATTGTTCACTACTTATTTATGGAATGTGGTGTGTTTATCTCCCATGATTGTATTCATTGTGCAATATAAAATAATTTATGGATATTTACATCATAGTTTTGTGATCCTTCTTTCTTCGGTATATGTTTCTTAAGTTACCAAATCGTTAAGGGAATTTGAAATTTCAATTTCCACTAATTCGGCTTTATGAATACTTTATTGATTATTTTACTCCAAGATTATGTGTGTAATCAATCTTTATTTGATTATGTCATAATTTAAACTCCCCTTTCTGTGGATATACTTAGGATACACATAATCACTCCATTGATAAATTCTAAAGTAATTCATATGAAATTGATAAGAGTAATTTTAACTCAACCTCCATTTATTGAGTTAAACATCTAATTCATTGGTCTTGTTTTTACAAGAATATGTTTGAATGTCCTTTGATTGTTTTACACTGAGTATCCAATCATATTGACTATATTTATATTTTTCACACATAATTATGTCGTTGATTTATCCATAACCTAAGGATACGACATTTATGATAGATTTCATCTCAATTTACATTCCATTGAGACTCCTTTTGTTGTTATACACCAAATCACTTTTATATGGTGTATATAATGTACTTTGACATAGTATATAATGAACCCATTTATTCTCATAATATTAAAACGTTTTGATTACCTTAATTATTTTTCTTCAAGTGTATATCTTTTGGTTAGGAACTCTAAATAAAATAGCATTTTAAATTTTTGTATGATTTATTATTCTAAATATTTCTCATTAATGTCCATGTTTTAAAAATGGGTTTAAGGATTTATTTTTATGGACATTAAAGTTTTCAAATCAAAATTGCTTTTAAAAGTTTCAAAGTTGTATGTGAAATTTTGATTCAAAAATCTATTTTAAATGGATTCATGACAAATAGTGTTAATTATTAATGTTTTCTAGAAAAAAAGGGGATATTTCTCTCAATAGTTTGGTGATTATTTTAATCTATGTCAATATCCTTCATTATTCTCGATTGAGGTTAATCTGATACAATATAATCTTCCATATTGTATCAAATGAGTTATGTTTGACAGTGGATGTTCAATTTTTATACCATTCATGGTTTTGTTTAATGTATTGACATTTCTTATGCTAGTTTTAATAAGAATTTTTATGTTATGTTACAAAATTTCCATATGAGCAATGCATTGGACTTAGTAAGTGACGGGTGGAGCCTATTATAGCTCCTTGAAGCATCGGTTGGTATCATGAGACAAACTAGTGTCTTGGAACAAGGCCTTCACAAAATATTATTTGTAATATTGGTAAAAATCCTTAACTATGTGGTTATGATAGTCTGGAATTTTGCATTCCATCATTATGAAAGTTGTTGGTGATATTGCATGTGATTATTAGACTAGTAGAATATCCATGTGAATAAGTAAATGGAATTACTTCATTTTATTTTTTCCAATTTATTCTGATGTTCAAGTTTAAAAGGCATTTGTTTTAGTTATACATTTACTTAAATGTTCATTATATTTTTAAAAGATACCCATGTATTCTTATCCTCACTGAGCAACTGAGCTCAACACATTATATGTTTTATTTTTCCCAGGATTCCAAGATGTGTATTGTGATTGATATGTATAGTTAAGACAAGTAAATAATGGCATTCAGAAAAGATTATATATGTTGTTTTTCATGTTATAAAGTGTAATTTAACATTCATGTATGTAATCTATTTTCCGAAATGGCTAAACTGATCGGTCATTTGAGACTTGATTCCCTGTAATCATGCCAATGTATTAAAATAATGCACCGACTCTGGGTAACTGGGGTCAGGGCATTACAGAGTATCCCAATTTTTTTTTATATCAAATTCATTTTTGGATTAGGTGGATATTACAGGAGGTTCATCTAGGAATTTTGATGATTGGAAGCACAACATTCATGTTTGATAATGAAAGGGATAATTTTTTAATATACGGAATCATGGGATAATTCTATCTAGGGGTTGAATAAGTGCTTGACATCAAAATCAATTTTGATCTTACCTATGTCAGGTGAGGATTACAAAGTGTATTATGAAACATCTGGGATCAGACTCGGAGCTATGATGATGAAAGTAGACCGAGTCGTAGCTTATTGCTCTTTGTAGTTGAGGATAAATGAATGGAATTACCCTATGCACGAACTCATGGTGTTAATGGTGTTTTAGGCTCTTGTTAATGGAGACAATATATTTTGGGTGAAAAGTTTATAGTTTTTACAAATCATAAAAGAATTAAGTACATATTTTCACAATGCGACATGAATATTCGACAAGGAATATTGACAGTGTATATGTAGTAATTTGATTTTGAACTAGCATATAAACATGGAAAGAGGAATTGGGTGGATGATTCCTTATATAAGATAACTCATACTCAGTTCATACATCTGTTGAGTGTGGTGTGGAAGATGATTACATTGCTGGCTGAAATGCATTTTGTGGTTCATCAAAGTTATGAGATGATGACTCTGGTTTTATTAGTAGTAGAGTCTACACATTTAAGGCAAATTAGGGATATGCAATATGAGGATCTAGATTTTTTAGCCTTAACAGGATGCCTTGAAGCTTCAGAGACACCTTAAAAGGGTTGACTGGTTAGAATGTGGTCATCTATGTGAAGAATATAGTTTTTGTTCCTCCGAGTATGTGAGAGGAAATCATTCGGGGATTTCATGTATTAAAGTGTGTGGTACATCCTAGGATGAAAAAAATTTACCATGAAATATTATGATAGTTTTTGTGTCCATGCACGAAAAAAAAAGATAAATTTTTCGCGACAAGATGTTTTACCCATTAACAAGTGAGTGTAGTGAATCAATGACCAGGAAGCCAATTACAACCTTTGCTTATTATAGAATTGAAGTGGAACGGTGTAACTATGGATTTTTTTGTTGTTTTTCCAAATTATCATTAGAATAATGATTCTATTTGGGTCATTATGGATTTTCTAATAAAGGAATCACATTCTTACCTATAAGGTAATCCATTATAGAAAGGTTCACATGATTGGCACACGATTTACCCTAACAGTGTGCCCCTACACAAGAAACTGTGTGTGCAGAATTTAATTATCTAAAAATTAGTTTTTAAATAAGAAAAACCATTAATACCCATCTATATCAACCTTGGCTCAGGTTTAAAAAACTCCCAGTGATCCCAGAACCTTCCAAAGGGATTCCGACGCAATTTGAAACCTGTTCATCGAGATCTAAAGCCCGTATTAGAGATTGACTCTCTTATCAATAAGTAGATTTCATCCCCTTGCTTCTACCATTATTTCCTCTATCTTTCATCAATATTTTCATGGATTATCCCCATTGACTCCACAGATCTAAACCAATGAGTTGATATCAATATCTAGGATTGTGGTTCAAAATCTATATTTGCAATATCTTTATACTTTTGGTCCTAGTTTTGACCATAGATATTTATATGAGGGTCTAAAATGATGTCGTTATAGAACTTGAATTTTGAGGATTTAGGTTTGTCTAGAATCAATAAAAAATTATGGTAGGTGGTCTAAATCAAACTCCCATAGTCCTGGATTTGATATCTGTATGTGATATTATTTATTTTCTAGATTCCCTTGATAATTGATTTCCTAAATTATATTAATTTGGAATGTTAACTTGGCTGATTGGTGATTTGGAGATATATCGGATTAATTGATGATTTAATCATATAATAAATGGGAATACCCAATTAGATATTTTATTTAGAGATTTTGATTAAGGGTAGATATATTGTAATTGATATATTGAATTTGTTGATTTATGAAAAATTATTGGGGGAAATTAATTATGAGATGATGTTTGGCTATGTAAGATAATTAATGGTGAATTAATTATGTGCCCTGATTCTAATTAATGATAATTAATTGTGAGAAATAATTATTATAAGTTGAAATTTTATTTTGATAATTAATTGGGATGAATATATTAAGGAATAAAATTTATGTTGATTGATTAATTAATTGCTGAATTAAGTAATTGGTTATGTGCTGAGTTAATTATTGGGTTGACTAATGATATTTGATATGTTTAACTATTCATTCGATTCACAAGGGAATGATGTGGTTAAATATTTTAAATTAATGAATGATTTAAATGATTGATAATGTGCGTGTAAGACCTAGTGTTCTAGACTGATTTAGATATCGAGAATTGGACATGACATTCCTCCCCAATTGTTAGCAATGCTTGTGATTTGGGTTGTCAGACATGTCAATATACACTGAATGGGATTTTTGGTGGTTATCATCGCATCGTACAAAGAAGGGGATTTGGGGTGATTTACATGTCATTAATCATCAAATGATTGACACTAATAATTTATGATTTAAAAGGGATACTCGACTTGAAACTATGATTAATGTGACGATTAAAGAAAAAATGGAAATGTGATAACAATTAAATTATGTTTTTAAATTATTGCTGCATAAAAATTCTTACACTATATTTTGACTAGACATGTTTTAGAAACCATTTTTGGTGGCATATTGAGTCTTAATCACACCATACATGGGCTACCTGATCGGCACCTGCGCAGACGTTGTTTTTTCAAGGCATGAAAATGGAAAGACCTGGGGATATGGTGTTGTTTAGCAATGGAGCATGGGTGACCAAACTACACATGGTTTGGGACCATCTTTGGAGTCGTTGTTTCATTATATTTAGTTTCATTATAGACACATGGAACTTGCATTATTATATCATGTTTTCCCTTTCAGTTGAGTATTGTATTTCTTGTATTGATTATCATGTCAAATGGTATTCTTTTGGTTATATATATTCTTATATACTATTGTATTTTTATTTTCTTCCATTGGTATCATATTTTGATAAAAGAGTGTATAGTCTCATGATGACTGACTTACCAGACCCTCACTGCTAGTCGACACCCTCTTGTATACAGGGAGGCGTCCTTGAGGCCATGTAAATGGCTAACTCATGGAACCATTTAGTGGCACACTTTTCGGAATGTTACACCTATAGTGATGCTCGACCACCTCCATTAGAATCATCCATGTATTATAAGTTGCATGTTTTTGTTCCTTATGAAACTATTGTATCATTTATAAATGTAAATAATTTGTGGGATTATATACACCATCCACTTATGCAGTCATATCAAGTTATATTTCTGGGGAAAAATATAATTATTCCAACTACTACAATATTACTACCTAATAATTATGTGTTGATAGGTAGATAGTGTATTAGAAATGTATTTCATTGATCACCTATTAATTTTCATCATACTAAATATCTATTACTAACAATTTTTCATTTATAATTGTTTCAAAAAACCAAAATTATTTGTTAATTTTTTAAAATGCATTCATTATTAAATATTATATAAATAGAAAGGTATAATTGAAAACGATAGTAGTAATTTTATTACCATAACCTTCATATTATTTTCATGATGTTGATTGTATAACTAGGATAAAATATGTTAATTGAATATCTGAAATTTATTATACTTCTTAGATGAGGGATGTAATTTTTTTAACGATATTATATGCTACATATATTTTTAACAATTTTATTGATATTTTGAATGTTGACCATCACATTATACTAACTTTTATATTTTCTTCCATGTATGTAAAATTCAATTTATTTAAAAACCGCATATTAACATGGTTTATAAAATTTCAAATAATTTAAATGCAACCTATTTTCATAGCACATTGTCATACTTCTATTTTTTGTTTCTTGGATAAAAAATATATTTTAACAGAAATAAAATAACTAAACTAAGATTGAAGAGTATAATATATATCTAAATGAATAAAAAATGATTATGTGGTTCTTTGTCACTCCATATATCTTAGAAACACATTTATAAATTGGAAGCACAATTAATTATACAATTATGAACAATGTAGTTATTACATTTTAGTGGATACTGAATTTTATGCATAGTTATTCAAAATTAAATCAATGTATATTTTTAATATATTAATATTGGGTGAAAGATGAAGAATTAGTACAGTGAGCCTAGAATTTTACACATATCATTACATGATATTATGTATAATTAAACATCAAATTATAGGCCAAGGATCATAAATTATAGTCTATTATATGATTAGGTACATAAAACAGAAGGCATGGGACAAAATGAGTTATTTATTAATTTATCATCCATTGTGATCTTAGAACTACCATTTAGACCTTACAGATGCATAGGATAACATGGGGTTACCATGAAGAACAGATGAGCTAAAAGTACTACAAGGGAATAAACATAAGAACACTGCCCATCACATGGGTTTGAATGCGTAACAAAATAGTATGAAGAAGAATTAAACATGATTAAACATAAGGAATCATAACATGAGATCATATAATAAAGTATTCCTAGTAACATGAATAAAACAGAAAACATAAATTTATAATGGTTAAAGGATCTTTTCAGATAATGGACCATGAGTTAACCCTATCCACAAAGACCATTCCACATAGAGAAATATTCAACGTTAATTCCCAAGACCATTTCACAAAACGTCTCATAAAACATTAATTTCCATATTTAATAAGATCCATTTCTAAGAAAACCAATCATAACATTGTCCAAAATATTTTTTCCCCATGAATAATCACACATAAAAAATCAAGTATAAATATATGGGTCTCCCATGGTAAGAATTGGGTATCATAATCTTCTCAAAAGGCAAAACATAAGGGAATATCACAATGGCTTCCATGAAAGAAGGGATTTAAATGATACATGAAAATTAAATATTAAAAATATGAATATATCAGGGTTAGATATTTAAAACTGAAGTATTAATAAGTAAAAAGAGTATTTAAAAAAAATATGAATGAAAACATTTTAGTGTGGTTTAAGGAAAATATTAAAGAGCATTTAAAGAAGAAATGTCGTAATCTTTTATGTAAATCCAGAAGATAAGAAAGAAGGGATATATCATCATACAAGATTTTAGTACACATATTTTGAATTTAGAATATGTGAATTAAAAAATATAATTCCAATTAGGTAAAAATACAGAAAATATAACCTGAATGAATAATGATTGATATAGTAGAATCCCTTACCATAAGTCCAAAGGTGTTCTTTATGGGATCTTAATGACAAGGATAATCATTTTTTATTCATTAATTAATATGTCTGAAACCCATTATAAATTTATATTACTTATTATAAGATTATTAAGATTATTTATAAACCTCTTGAGGGGTTAAGATGTTTAATTTCATCATTTAGGAGATTTGGTTTCCTTTGTCTTCATGATTGGTTTACTTTTATACATGTATGGATGATAATACAAAGTGGGGGTTATTATATAGAACTGAACTTATATCTTATTAATGATCATAAATATTTCTAATTTATATTATATGTCATTTTGTATTATGTAATGTTTCTGAATCATTATATAATTACATTTTGATAATTATTTGGATTTACATTGGTAGATTTCGATCTCAATGAACTCATTTGGTTATATAAATTAGTATCATGTCTAAAAACTGACTCTATAACATTAAATAATATATAATAAATATATTATAATCTAGTTCAACCATAAAAAACGATTCCTTACCAGACCATGATAAAGGTAATGGAAAGGGAAAACTTTTTCAGCCTTGAATGTGATAAATTAACACATCATGAACATTGTAATCTTTTTTTTGTATAAAAGTAGGGGAAGAGAGATATGATGATGAATTATTAAATTATCATAAAAAATTCTAATATTTATTAGTTACTTGAGTTTTCATACCATTTAGATGAGGGGAGTTGCTTATAGAAATATAAAATAAAGAGACTTGAAAAGAAATTAAATGAAAACAATATGGTTTTACCAATTGATTACTTCTACTTGGGAACCTACTAGAGATATTAGTATTGTTGTTTTATTAAGAAAACAATCTCTATGATTTTTATTACGGGATTGGGAGAAGATTTTATTAGAATTTGTACAAGCTATATCTCATGAGATGTGTGATGAGAAGAGGTGGTGAGAGGTGGTATTTACAATGGGGGAGGGGAGTGCTTTTGCATTATTATAATCATTAGTTATTTAGTTTGGATCAATATTATCAATAGATTGATAAATATAAAACAAATACAAAAATACAAAAATATTTTCTATATTTTAGGCTAAAATCATCACTACATCAACTATGACTCCATAATTCATGTATTTAGCATATATCGTAAATTAGGGTATTTTATGATTCACCAAAAAATCATGATTTTAAAAAAAATATAAAAATTGAGTATAATGATTTTTTATTTGTAGTATTCATAAATTAATATCAATTTTTAGTATAATTTATTAAAGATGATAAATTTAATTGTTAATTGAAAGCCTAATTTATTAAAAATACATATTTTAAATTTATAACTAATTTTATAACACTTTGATAAAATAACTAATGTCACATAAAATTATCATATAATCATAAGACATAAAAATACATATTTATGAATAAAACTAATTAAAATTCATTTTTTTTAAATTATTAAAATAATCATAAGATTTTAATTAAATATTTATCACTTACAAGAATACCATCACTAAATTATATATTTTTAAAAAAATTATTGACTTAAACAATGATATAATTATAACATATTGTCACATATAATATCGATAAATTTTATTTAGACATTCATTGGTGAGGTTATTATTCAATTTTCTAAATTATTATTCATAAGGGTCATGTTAATATTCCAAATATTATGTAACAATTCCTTTGGTATATGTTTCTAAAAATATAGAAATTCTATTTATTACAATAATTATCTATTTAAATAAATTTAATTGTGTTATTATTTTGAGTTTATGTGATTAAAGTATATGAAATAATTATAAGAAGGTATTTTCGATTAATAAAAATTTAGTCCATTATTGTCTTCCCCCTTATGAGGTTTCTCCAACGAAATTTCATTTTACAATCTAGCCAGCAATAATGTGTGGTTTCTTTTACTTCATCGCGTCCTCCTATTACCATGTTGACTCTTCATACTTTTGGTTCACCCATAGTACATTGACCAGGTGTGTAGTTATGTTGTTTATAAATTTATATATAAGATCCATGATTTTCATTGGATTATCCTATTAGTAATGTTCATTCTCTAACTGTACCACCTTTATAGTTAGTACATGTGAATGATCTCTTATATACATTCTTAAGAGTGATATGTTGAATACATCGTGTACATTAGACATTGTTGTTTGATTTTCTATTAAATATTCCACATCTACTACATGATAGAGAATATACTAGGGGATGATGTACCTTGGACATCACATTCTGTTCTTCTCAAATATCATAACCTTCTTCGATGGATATATTCATAAAAATACCATGTCTCTAACCCTAAACTGAAGGTATCATCGACGATTATCCACATAGCCCTTTTTAGAATTTCGGATTCTATCATGTGCTACTGAATTTTTTTCACCTTCTCTACCATTTCTTCATTCATTTCACGGCCAATATGCTTAAGTTAAAAGACAATTTCACTGAATGTAATTGTTCAACATGTTTTCCCATAAAGGAATCCATATGGATCCATTACGATAATTTATTTTAATCATTTATTATAAAAGAACTAAACTATGGGAAAATGTTCATCCCATCCTCATTTGAATACCATTTAATATCCTCTTGACATTTCTTCTTATGTTTGAATGGTTCTCTCATATTGGACATCAGTTTTAGGATGATAGGTTGTAGTGATGTTTAGCCCACTGCATATACCATGTTTGACACGTTTTCAAGAACAATTATGTGATTCTTGTATCTCAATGGGAAACAATTTATTGTGGTACTCCCTACATTCATACAACATCATTGATATATTTCCATGAAAGTTCATTGATTGAAATGGCTTCTTGAATTTACATTAATTGAACTATTTTTGTAAGACGATCCATAATAACCCATGTAACATTTTTTCCAGTGTATTTCTCTTTATGTCGAGTGAAAAAGACCATAGTGATTTCTCCCACTTCCATGTTTGTATGGGGAATGGCTTCATAATTCCATTATACTATTTCCTTTCACTGATGACTTTATGTAACAGTAAGAACAATGAGGTATACTCAGATATATACTTCTTCATATTGTACCACAAAAATTTATCCTGAAGATCAAGATAAATGTTTCTCTATAATGGGTGAATAGAGAAGGATGAGATATTTTCTTTATTAAGAACTTCATTATTCATCATGGAATGGGATGGTGTATGAAGTCAAACCCAATTCTTATAAACCTATCCTCATCAATCTTAAACTATGATTATTTTCCATTCTGGTTAGTTTTTATTTTTTTGGAACTTCCACTTCATTCCTTTGAGCATCCTTTACATTCAATATAATGGATGGTTGATCAATCATTTTCCAAAAATATTTGTGACGTTACATAAATAATTATTACCATGTAAATAATTTTCAAATAAAATATTATTGGATCCTTCTCAGTTCTCATCATTGATAAAGATGGAGTGTCTTTTCTACTTAGACTATCTGCCACCTAGTTTAATTTACATGGATGACAGTGGATTAATAAGTCGTAATCCTTGAGGATATTTAACCATTATCACTAGAACATATTAAGATCCTTATAAGTGAATGTATATTTAAGACTCTTTTTATTACTATATATATCTATCTTATCCCCATATAGATAATGTTACCAGATTTTCCATGAAATGATCACAAATGGTAACTCCAGATCATGCAGGAGATAGTTTTTACAATGGATTTTCAATATCCATGCATAATAGGCTATATATTTACCATTTTAATTTTTACACATCCGAGAAAATTATTTTAAACATCACTATATACCATAAAAATTTATATACTTATCAAGAGTGTGAGTTCTACTGCAGTGATAAGCCGTTGTTTGAGATGTTTAATGCTTTCCTCACATTATTGAGTCCAAACAAGCATCAATCCCTTCCATGCCAGATTGGTTATTATATTTTTAAATAATGATAAGTTCATCAAAAATCATTGGTAATACACTAATAGGACAGGGATGTAATGGATCTCTGTTACAGATGTGGTCATGAGCCACACTTCAATTGCCTTTTTCTTCAACGGGTCCAAACATATCTCTTTGTTGGTTATAATAGACCCTATGCATGAAACTTTCTTCATCCAAAACTCATATTTATAGTAAATTTCATTCATGTGAGTGATTGGGATGATAGATATTTTACCCATAACCATTACATGACAAGGAATGATCCTCCGAAATGGTGGGTAGTATTCCCATAAGTCCTCCCCATAATAACATTACTCAAGGGAGAACTCCTTTAACAATATATAAAAATAATAATAAAAAATATGTATTTGAAAACTATTCAAATGCTCATAATGAAAAAAATAAATTGAAGTCTACGTATATGAAAATGAAAATTTTTGTAATATCACCAGGGATGTAATGGAGGGAACATTCTCCCAGAGGCAACATATCTTATAAATTTTACAATAAAAATATTAACAGTTTATAAATAATTTAATTAAAATAATATTTAAAAATAATATAGAAAATATAAAAATGATTTATTTATCTTCCAGAACATGAGAAAAAAATAAGAATCTATCAATTTTATTCAAGCATGATAAATTTAATTCCTCATGTTCTAATATTTTTTATTCTTAAACATTTAAATATATATTTATTATTTTATTAAAAACCAATTTCTTAGATTAAAAAATTTATTTTTATGACTATATTGATTTGGCCATAGAGTACTCCATGCCATAGATTATGTCATTGATCATGGAGAAATACCTGAAATGAGCATTCCAATGTCGAAATCAAGGAAATATTAAATAGATGTATAAGTTGTTGTTTTTCATATAATATTTTTGAAAACTATTTAGTAATGTATCTGAAACCAAGGGCTAAGTTAGAGATGTATTTCTAATACCAAAGACCCTCTATGCAATGATATTTAGAAAAATAATATATATATATATTCACAGACATGTAGTTTTACTGTAAACGTTGGATAACTCCTAATAATATTATATGGTCAATAATATTAGATGATAGTTGATTTTAGAATTATTGTTTTACCCAATGAATGACATAAGGTGTGTTGGAGTTGGGTGGTCAATTGTGTGCCACAGTTGGGGGTAGTATTGATGATATAATAGTTTTTTTAAAATAAATAAACTAATATATCCATCACCCTTTGGTTATCACAGATAGAGGATGGGGAGCCCCCCCTGCCCTCCTTGTATGAGGAATTGATTTAGGTCTATCAATTATTATAAGGCACCTCAAGATAACAAGTTTGACATTTATAATTACCAAATGGAGGTGCTATAGTTTCTGCACATTGTTTTGGACTGAATGCTTTTGTGTTTTTCTACGAGGTATGTGTATTTACAAGATTTATGTTCAGTTCCAAATATTTACTTTTTCAAGGTGTTAGATCACACAGTTAAATATTAAGGACACATGAGTGACTGTCTAAGGTGGATATGGGGAAACTGTAGTTTTCTGGTTGCTCATAGGGGATCCCCTTTCAGAATTTACAATCACATGTTTTGTAGAGATGATGCACACATCATTTGTGCATCCCCATATTTGAATATTAACATTAATGAATACATGTCATGTAATGTGGGAACACTCCATATAGTGCTCCCATATCATGTGGATAAGGACATGACTAGGGATTCCATTACAAAGGACATGGCCATGTAGAATAGAATGACAAGATAACACATTAACATGATGTGATATACTAACATAACCAAGGAAACTGTCATAGAAAATGCCATGAGAAACACACCACATACCATAAGTACATGCCATGTGAAGTGACATGGCCATCCTGGACATGTGTGGGTGGGGAAACAACCATGTAAAAGGATAGACAATGCATGCCATGTAAAAATAGTGCATTCCTTCTTGGGTAAAATGACAAGATTACCTTGTATGGAAAAGTACTCTCCTTGGGGATCAAATGACATCACACTACATTTTTTATGAGGTAGACACTATATATATATTAATGAATCAAATATTCCATTTAATATATTTGAATATTGTATGGGATATTTTATAGACTAGGAGTTAAAACACATGTGATTTCAAGGCCCGGTGTTCCTGAATAATGGTTTGGATATATTAATTTTATTAAATTACACACCAACATAGTATTCATTAAAAAGAGGGATAACAAAAACATGTATGACTAGATCCAAAATATGATGGAACCATTGAGTTAAAAATAAGGGTTTTACACAATTTTCTTGTTAAACTTTGTTGTCTTTGTCCATTTTTGGGAAATCCATCATTGGAGTAAAATGAATAAAATTAATAAAATAATTAAATAAATTATTCTTATAGTTTAGATGATAGAGTGATGCATCGACCAAATTCTATTCCCTTTAAACTAGTTTTTATAAAAGAATTATATGGGTAGAATCAGAACTCAATTATTTAACAAGATCCATTTTATATGGATGATGAGACACCAAATGGAAAACGAAAAGAGAAATGAGGATCAATGATTGAAACACAATATAACTGAAGGATCTCTCTAATGACAATGATGCCACATCGTTATTCATATTTGATCGATCAGAATCAAGGTAGGGTGGTTGTTTATTTTGGATTTCTTCCCTGTTCTTTATTCCTACAATGAACATGAATTAATATTCTTAATGATTGACATTTGGATCATTCATAATTGTGGTATTGGTTTATTTTTTAGTTATTTTAGGAGAATCACAGGATTTTATTATTTCATCATTATTATTCTCATAGTAACATATCAATATCGACACGAACATCGATCATTGTTTTGTTTCTCCCTTCTTTTCTTGTTCCTTTCACTCATAATTCTATCTTTATTGTTAATATTTATTGTTTCGCTCACATTTATACATATATTGAACAATAATTCATTACACACCTTTTTAATTGCGCACTGATATGATAACGTAGATGTATAATCAACATATCATTATGGTGGTGTGATAGTGGATGCCATAATGAATCGGTAGATAGAAGAAACCGAATTTCTTTTTCTGGTGTTTTTTTGTATGCAATTAATACTTACAAATTGACCCATTTTATGAGAATATTTAATTGTATACAAACATTTTCTATTAATTGAAAGTATTGAACAAGATGGGATGTTTGAATTCCCATCAAGTAGATTTCCATCTCGAAGGCTATTGTCTCATGTATCATTTGTGGATTATAGATATCTATTTTTTTTGATATTTTTCATTAAAAAATGTGTAATCCAGGTCTACTTTTCATTTGAGGCCACCTTGGTGGAGGCTATAGGTTTTGGATAATATTATGTATCACACTGCCTATGACCCATGTCACATGGCATGTGGTCTCCCCCAAGAAACTCAGCATGTACCATAGGGGCTACATAGACATGTGTAGAGTACACTGGCAGATAGAATGATGTGTAATATTCCATATACACAACATTATGACATCATCTAGTTATAGGGGCTGGACCTGAGGTCTAGGGACATAGTGTGGGCACCCTACTATAAACTATTTACACATTTATACATAAGTCAGAGCCATTTTACTCTCAATCATATACATGATTCATTAGAGTTTCTCCCCTAATAATTAATTCAATGTAATTATGTCATATTATTTTTCTCCATGGATAATGACCCCATTAATAGGTCATCTTTGATATAGTAATTTAAATTGCACCATGATTTATGAGGAGAGATCCTGTATTCATCTCTGTTCCCTAAGTTGATTTCATAGCATTGTCGTGTCCAACACTATATGAGTTGTGATCCTCATTATTATAGTTAAATCTAGATGGAGTTGTTTGTATCACACCATGGCCTTGGATGTGTTCCTCATCTTTTTTTCATATTCTATTTAGACCATTGTCGTCTCCTTTGAATTAAAATACTTGATTAGCACTACCTCTTAGATGAACGTCATCAATGCTCTCAGAATCGCGACTGTGTTCTACCTGATGCATTCATAGTGGAATATTTTTAGCAGAATCATTGTCATGTATACTAAGGTTGTGACATAACATTTTATACTATGTTTCACAATTGATTGTATTTAGATATTATTTTTTATGTGTTGTAGACATATACCTATATAAAGATGGTGATATTTTACATTGTTGAATGATTTATTTCTCAAGGTGTCATACTGGGTAATTTTATACTCACGAATTCACTAGATTTTCCGACACATTTCTTTTCTTGTATAGAAGAACTTCCTATTGGCTGAGTCCTTCAGAAAACTAGACCAGATGGTGCTTAGTGAGAACAGAAAGAATGAGGTGTGCTCCTACGATATTCTAATAGATGTCTGAGTGTAACGTTATAGTTGGACTTTGTTTTCATACTCATTGTGGTGGGATAACATTAAACCATATTTAATTTCTTTTAATTCATTACATACTCTATTTTTTGGTATTTATATGTATCAATCCATGTTTCTTTACTGGTTTTTAAATATCATCATTTTTATAGGTGTGGAGTTGTATCTGTGTGTACATGTACTTAGGCTAAGGCATTAAGTGGAAGAGATATCCCCACCCAATTCTAGTTTCCAGCCACTGGCCTATTGGAGGTGGCCCTTCAGATTTTTGAAAAGGGGCCCACTAGGAAGGGATGAGATAGAGTTGTATTAGAGTGGTTTGTTATACCTTTGGATCGAGACTCTATGATATTGGTTCGGGATAATACTATTAAATCTATTGAGTTCTACCTCTAGGCTAGAGACTACTATTTTGGGGTTTTAGATGACATATACATAAACTAGGACAATAATAACATATTTTTCAACTTGGTACATTATAAAACTAGTTGGAAGGAATACAATGGTACATTTATCATATATTAATGTGTACTGTCTTCAATGTCACTCTTGATTCATCTCTTTGTTCATACATAATAATCATAGTACATCGTGTTATTTTATGATGGATGCATGACATATTGTATATTGGATTCAGTTGCATGATGTTAAGGATGGCCCCCTTAGTGATGAGGAATTGAATAATGACTAGTTCACAATGTGTTGCCTCTGGGTGGGGTTCCTGCTATACCACCACCTATAGAGCAGCACGTGGTACCCGTAGTACCAGCGGATGAGGTGAGTAGGATGATCACACATCATCTATTTCATTGTTTGAGACACCTATGGATTTAAGGAGAGCAGAATGCACATGCTATTATGGGGTGAAGAATAAATAAGTTTTACTAGTAAATAAACCATCAGATCTAATGGTGGTCCTGATGTTAAGCATTATTAGTAGATTAGTAAGGTGATTATGGTGTTTTGTTTCCTAGTGTTATAATAAGTCAACTCTTTCTTTTTAAGAGTTTGGTAACCTTTTCACAGAATAGTTACCACCTGCTACACTGAGTTATATTTATATCCAATAGCATTTCTATCTCTAGTGTAGACGCATGGGATTAGATGACTATTCATCATTGTTTACCAACCTCCCCATATACTCAATGGATATGGTTCATTATTAGTTCTAAAAGGGTCAAAAATTCAAGTGGGGATTTCATAATGATATCAGAGCCAACATTATCCCTTTTTCAATTCCTGTATATGCTAGGGTTTTTGAGTATAATTTTATGATTGAGAGTTTATTTGCTGAGCATATGGAATATGTGGTTGTAAGTAGTGCGAAAGTATGAGCAGTCACCTCAAAGGTAGAGAGCCTACATCAGTCTTGAACCAACCCGGGTCTACCCGGAACTGATCACCCGAGCCGGCCCGTGACATGACCTAAGAGGCGTTCCCGATCCTCCCAGGATAGAGACAAGTTCTAGGGCATCAATAAGGGTCAATTGGTAATGTTTTCAACAAGTAAAAAATAAATAAAGTAGTATAAAAGTAGAATAACACAATGTAAATAAATGAATCTGAAAAGAAAGAACGACCAACAAAGTACACTAACCTGGTCTCAACTAAAACACCTCATGACTCTGAGATTCGCTCACTAGTCCATAACCAACTCTATCCCTCGACGAACATGTTCGAGCCAAACCTACATGAAAACAAAAAACAAGAAAAAAATATAGGCGTGATTTTTAAAACTTAGTAGTCGTGCCCAAAAAACTATTCCCAATGCACTACCTTTAAATAAAGATTTTACCAATTTCATGTTTGAACTATGGTATATAAAAAATTAGTTTCCACATACACATTAATTTCTAAAACAAGTATCATTTTATTTCCCTTTTGAATTTTAAAACAAGATTTAATGTTTGAAAGGAGGTGGTGCATTGAATTTTGAAAATGCCTTCTTGAACAATTTAGAAATCCAAATTTCAGTATTTAGCCAAAATGGAAACCTCACATAACCCACAATACACAAATAGGGCAATGTAAAATGTGGCATTTGGGTGCCAGAAACCAAACTAAACCTCTCAATTTTCCGACACATACAAATAAATACTTACAGAAACATGTGTCAAACCAAGGATGTCATGAAAAATCCAGAACATACTATACATGTGACTCATCCCGAAGGAATGCCCTAACTCTATTATAAGGCCCCGGCCTTAAACCATACTTAATATTGAATTAAATGAATAATTCACATTAAGGATCTTTTCAGGTTTAGAGTTTTAGAGAATTAGGACATAACTGTTACATCTCAAAAGATTACAATGTAGACTGTGTTTCCATAAAATAAAAACTCTTAAAAAGAAACATGTCTACTTCGATATTTTAGATATCATGACATTCCCTTGATCCCATCCTTGACCCTATTACACTTTATATCCTGTGAAAAACATTTCAAAAAAAAACTTGGGGTGAGCCTAAAAAGCTCAGTAAGGGATACACAAAGAATGAAAACTGTTAGTTTTTCAAACATCAAGTAAACCATGTATACTTTATCAAAATAATACATTCACCTTCATGAAGTAGTAAAAACTCTTCACTGAATAAAATATCATTACTTACCCTTTTGTAACAAAAGGATTACCATAAAACCCATATAAAGAACACATAACGTATAAAGGTAACTTGGGACATAAACATACTTAATAGGAATAACCATATGGTCGACTTCCACACATATCAATTAATGGAATAGCCATACGGCCAAATTCCATACATACATAATGGAATAGCCATACGGGCAACTTCCATACCCAATTAATTGGAGGTTATAAAGTAACCACCCATCCTGATATTCACGGAACCACCCGTCATATGGTTTATCACGTAACCACCCGTCAAATGTCCAAGTACCATTATAAAAATCATATGACATAAAACAAATATAATGGAAAAAAAAATTCCACACTTTGATCAAAATATATCACATAAATATATTGACATAACAAATCCATTATAAAAAACCATTTTCAATACCAAAATACAAAAAAGAGTATATGGTATTTATTTAAAAAAAACATTACGACTTGTTCAGGAAGCCAATGACCAAATAATACTCTAGGTGGCGGAAAAGGTCATTGTCACCGCGTACGTTAAAAGAAACATTCCTTTTTGTCATTTTGTAAAATGCTTCGTAGAAAAATATTCTTTTTGTATAAAATTAATAGTCAAAGGGTTTTATACACCATATAAATGAAAGTTGTGTATAAAATGAAATATGCCTCAATGAAAGAAGATTGAGACGAAGTCCCTTACCTCGGGTATGACTTGACTCGATCGTTCTTTAACGTCCTGAATAATAAACATGAGTTAATTTATATTTTCATAAGAACCTTTTTTAAGTTCATTATTCTTTTATATCACTTATTTCCATGTTATAAACATTATGTAATCATTTATGTTAATAATGTTTGTTTTGTCAATATTTCATTCTTAAGTCGAAAGTGGACTTCTTACAATTAAATGTTCTTCGTGTGGTCAAAGGTTCTTTATATCCAGAATGACATTACTGATTTGGATAACATATATATCATATATATCTATCATATAAATTCATTTATAATATAACATAATCATTTAGAGGTAAGAAATGAATTGCATCGTTCATGGAGACGGTAAGCCGTAAGTACGCATTAATGCTACTTTCATTTCTATGTCATATTAATGTAATTAAAACTAAATGAGAGGTATGTATATTTTAATTCCAGAATTATATTAATCATTTAAATGTAACATACATCATATATATCCATTATATATATGTACTTATAATAGTACATTACATTTGGGGATAAGAAATGAAATGCACCGTTCATGGAGACGGTAAGCCGTACGTACGCATGAACGCTACTTTCATTTCTATCTGATACATTAATGGAAAAAAATAATAATGATATAGAGGTATATTATAATTCCAGTATAACATCATATATAATAACTTTAAATCCATCCTTTATACGTCCCACATATTGCATTAAAGAATAACATCACTTTGAGGGGGCGGTAGTCTGCACTTCCTAAAATTAAATTATCGTGTTTACCCACAATGGAAACCATAAAGGTATACCACAAATGAAAAATAAACAATCATAATGAAAACATAAACATAATATATATCATATATAAATATAGTGACATCTTAATGGCCACCATTAAAGGTGTTTAAAAGAAGATTGAACAATCATCGTTTCATGAGGCAGATTTTTGCTAACCACAGAAACAGTATGTTCTTTAACCATTAGATGTAGATGTGTGTATGTTTTGATTGAAATATTCTTATAACAACATCCTAGAATATTGAAGATACTTTATTTGTTACAAAAGAAATGAATAAAAAGATTTTAGGGGGTTTGAGAAGCAAAATAAAACAAAAGAACGCAAGTGAAGACATCACCTTAAAATCGGGTAACTCTCTTAGATTTGAGCTCAAAGGTTTCCTTGGGATGACTTCTGCCCAAATTGAGGCTTCAAGGAGTAAGATAGGGATGTTTATAGGAAAAATGGGTAGGGTTTTTCCGAGCCAAAGGCTTTGGAAGTGTGGGTAAGGTGGTAGAGTTGGGGGCCTTCTATAAAAGGATAGGAGAGGCACTCTTGGAATGTAAGGAAATGTTACTTTATTTTAGAATGAGTTTCGGATTTTAATGGTCCCACATTGATGTGTTTCGAGGATAAGGTGATAAGGGTTCGAATTCCACCCATCCAATAGGTTTTGTACATGTGTAGGTATTATAGTTTACATTATCTTTCCATTTTATTTAAATCGTTAAATAACGAGGTCATCGCTGCCTCATCATGATGTCATAAATAATTTAATTTATATAATGTGAAAAAATTATAAAAAAAATACTATGATGTAGAAAATATTTTTATCTTTACAATTACTATTTATAGTAAAAAATAGGACTTGTATAACCCCATGTAAAAATTGTTTTAATAAAACATCTCAGGTTTGTGTCGTTTTTTACTTTAACATTAAATAAAATGTTATTTATGTCATTTCCCAAGAAAAGTGGCTCCATGGGGTCCCCAAGTTAACCCATGGATTATCTTGGTCGGCCATGACACATAAAATGAGGGTAGAACATGTGTCAAGCTAATCTCATATTATTAAAACATTATTTCTACCTTAAACTACACTAATTACCTCTAATCGCGATTAAAAACATAATAAGTTACTATTCACCAAAAAATTATTTTAATCCCATTGAACCACATATTACTTCTTAATGAAAACCATGTATGTCAGATTTCATAAATTTAAAACACAAAAGTGGTAAATTTTCATTTAAATGAAAAATCAGTTTTTTAAGTACCACTTAGTGGTTTCACTATACATCAAAAAATAATGTTTTTCCGAAGAATACCAAAAATTCACCCTAAAATATATTTGATATTCCGAATTCAAAAATGAATTCCATTTTTAAAATTTCAAAACATATAAGTTTCATTAATTAATTTAATAATTAATTCTCACTATCATAGCAAATAGCGTGTTTTTATGGAACAATAGTTATCAAAAGATTGACACTAGTTTAAGTATGATTTCAAAGTGAAATTAATTCCAACGACCACTATTGGATTTAATGGTAAAAATATAATCTAATTTCACTTTAAAACAAATTCAAAAGATAATCTAATCATATAAATAAATTATATTAAAAAGTGTTTTTGAATTAAAATACAACATTTTACACTATTCATTAAAAAATGAACATTATCGGAAAAATACCAAAAATTTACAGAAAGTAAATTTTGATGTCCCAATTATAAATAAGAGTTTTATTTGGTCCAATAGAATTTATAAGAGTGAAAAAAACTATATTTAATGACGGTTCTCCATCAAAAGGTGATAAGTGAACCTTTAGTGAAAAACTAGGGCATATACACCTAAAATTGAATTCTTTCTGTATTTTAATACTTTATATTCTATTAGACAAAAGTAAAAACATTTAAAAACATATATAATCATATTTTAGTTATTTCTATTCATTCTCACCAATATAACGGCTACGTGTTAACTACCTTTTAAAATAATATTATTTTATTACTAGTGTGCAGCGTAAGATTTCAATGAAACTCTTTGTTGTGTATCGGGTACGCTATTGAACATAGAAACCCCTTTAAATTAAAATTAATATTTAATTTGTAAATATTAATAAATATGAAAATGTTTTATTCATTATTTACCAGGGATGTTACATCATTTCCCCCTTTTGGAAATTGCATCCTCGCAATTTTATTCACTTATCAAAATAAGTGGGGGTATTTATCCCTCATAGCATTTTCAGATTCCCACGTTGCCTCTTCAACCATATGGTTTTTCCACAAAACCTTTACCTGGTGAATTACCTTATTTCGCAACGCTTTCTCTCTTCGGTCAAAAATCTGGACTGGTTGTTCTTCATAAGAGAGATTCTCTTCCAACTGAACTACCTTTGGGCTCAAATCATGAGATGGATCTGGCATATACTTCCTCAACATCGAAACATGAAAAACATTGTGTACCTGAGATAAACTCTGAGGTAAAGCCACTTGGTAAGCAACTGATCCAATATTCTCTAGAATTTCATATTGTCCAATGAACCTTGGACTCAGCTTTCCTTTCTTACCAAATCGCATCACACTTTTCCATGGAGAAACCTTGAGAAAAACATGATCACCTACCTCAAAAGATAGATCCTTCCTCCGGTTATCCGCATAACTCTTCTATCAATTCTGGTCCCAACAACATCCTTTCACCCACTTCATCCAAAAAAGCTGGAGTTCAACACCGCTTCCCATATAATTCCTCAAACGGTTCCATATGTATACTAGAATGAAAACTTTTATTATATGAAAACTCAACCAAAGAAATATGTTGGTCCCAACTTACCTTATAATCCATCGAACAAGCTCGTAGCATATCCTCCAAGGTCTGAATTGTTCGTTCTGAATGCTCATCGTATTGCGGATGAAAAGTTGTACTAAAATTTAATTCAGTACCCACCGACTTTTGAAGGCCTTTCCAAAAGTTAGATGTAAACCTGGGATCACGGTCAGATACAATAGAGAGAGGAAATCCATGTAACCTGACTATCTATTTAAGATACAAACGGGAAAGTTGCTCTAGGGAAAAATTATCCCGTATGGCAAGGAAATGAGAAGATTTAGTCAAGCGATCAACAATAACACAGATTGCATTATTACCTTGAGATGTCCTTGGTAATCCCACAACAAAGCCCATGTATATGTTTTCCCATTTCCACTCTGGAACTGGTAAAGGATGAATCATCCCTTTTGGTAACTGCCACTCTTCTTTAACCTGCTGAAAAGTCAAACACTTCATAGTAAAATCCGAAATATCTCTTTTCATTTCATCCCACCAGTAATACTCCCGCAGATCCCTGTACATCTTAGTACTTCCAGGATGAACTGAAAATGGGGAACTATGAGACTCACATAACAACTCATTATTTAATTGTGAATCACAAGGAAGACATAATCTCTTCCCAAACCTCAAAACACAATCATTATCAATGTTGAATTTAGGAAACTTATCCTTCTGAACCAACTCTACCTTTTTCTCCAACTCACTATCTTCCCTTTGTGCTGGCTTAATTCTGTTTGATAGGGATGATCTCACTGATACCTGAAACAAAACAGAAGAACATCCGGCACCAACAACTTCTATGCCAAAATGCATCAAATCAAAAACCAAAGGATCTTGTTCCAAACTTAGCATGGTTAATGAAGCATTACTTTTTCGACTCAAAGCATCAGACACATTATTTGCTTTTCCCGAATGGTAATGAATTGTACAATCATAATCCATGATTAATTCCAGCCATTTACTCTATCTCATGTTCAATTCATTATGAGTGAATATATACTTTAAACTTTTGTGATCAGTATATATTTCACACTTTACTCCATACAAATTATGCCTCCATATTTTTTAAGCAAAAACAACAGCAGCTAATTCCAAATCATGTGTAGGGTAATTTACCTCATGAATTTTCAACTGGCGTGAAGCATAAGAAATTACCTGATCATTCTGTATAAGGACACAACCAAGTCCTTTCAATGAAGCATCACTGTAGATAACAAACTCACCATTCCTGGAAGGAAGTTCCAAAACTGGAACATTCACCAATCTTCTTTTCAACTCCTGAAAACAATCATCGCATTCTTTTGTCCAGATGAACTTAACACTCTTACGTGTTAGCTTAGTCATTGGACTAGATAACCGTGAAATATTTTCATCAAACCTTCAGTAGTAACCTTCCAAACCAAGAAAACTACGGATCTTGGTTACATTTGTGGGTCTTGGCCATTCTTCAACAACTTTTGTTTTAGCAGGATCAATAGTTATGCCCTCTTTTGAAACAATGTGACCCAGGAAAGAAATTTTTTGTAACCAAAACTCACACTTGCTAAATTTTTCATATAGTTCCTTTTCTTTTAAGGTTTGCAAGATAACCCTAAAACGACTTTCATGCTCCTCTTTACTTATATAAAACACCAAAATATCATCAATGAAAACTACAAACATTTTTCACCTGAGTCATCTGAGCCCTCACTACAACAAACTATTTATTTCTGATTCTGACCATCTCAGGATACTGATTTGAAATTTCATTTCCCTCTGCATGCCTTCCCATGAAAAGCTTCTCTGTTTCTTCTATGAAAAACCATTCTTAACACTGAAATACCTTAGGTGAAGAAACATGGTAATCGTTAAATGATATATCATTTCAATCATAAAATAAATTAATTTATAATTTAACAATTTTCTAACGCATACAGATTTCTAAACCGACCTCTGATACCAAATATATGGCCTCGGCCTTAAAACTTACTTAATATCGAATTAATGAATAATTCACATTAAGGATCTTTTTAGGTTTAGAGTTTTAGAGAATTAGGACATAACTGTTACATCTCAAAAGACTACAAAGTAGACTAAGTTTCCATAAAATAAAAACTCTTAAAAAGAAACATGTCTAGTTACATGTTTTAGATAGCATGACTTTCCCTTGATCCCATCCTTGACCCTATTCCAAATTATGTCCTGTGAAAAATATTTCAAAAAAAACATGGGGTGAGCATAAAAAGCTCAGTAAGGGATACAAAAAGAATGAAAACTGTTAGTTTTTCAAACATCAAGTAAACCATGTATACATTATCAAAGTAATACCTTCACCTTCATGAAGTAGTAAAAACTCTTCATTGAATAAAATATCATTACATACCCTTTATGTAACCCAAGTATTACCATAAAACCCATATAAAGAACACATAACATATAAAGGTAACTTGGGACATTAACATACTTAAGTAGAATAACCATACGGTCGACTTCCACACATATCACTTAATGGAATAACCATACGGCCAACTTCCATACATACATAATGGAATAGCCATACAGTCGAATTCCATACCCAATGCATTGGAGGATATAAGGTAGCCACCCATCCTGGTATTCACGGCACCCCCCGACATATGGTTTATCACGTAACCACCCGTCAAATGTCCATGTACCATTATGAAAATCATAAGGCATAAAACAAATATAATGGAAAGAAAAATTTTCCACACTTTGATCACAATATATCACTTAAATATATTGACATAACAAATACATTATAAAAAACCATTTTCAATACCAAAATACATAAAAGAGTATATGGTATTTATTTAAAAAAAACATTACGTCTTGTTCAGGAGTCCAAAGACCAAATAATACTCGCGGTGGTGGATAAGGTCGTTGTCACCGCATACATTAAAAGAAACATTCCTTTTTGTCATTTTGTAAAATGCTTCGTAGAAAAAGATTCATTTTGTATAAAATTAAAATTCAAAGGGGTTTATACACCATATAAAATAATTTTTTGTATAAAATGAAATATGCCTCAATGAAAGGAGATTGAGACGAAGTCCCTTACCTTGGGTCCGACTTGACTCGATCGTTCTTTAACGTCCTGAATAATAAACATTAGTTATTTTCTATTTTCATAAGAACCTTTTTCAAGTTAATTATTCCTTTTATATCACTTATTTCCATGTATTAAACATTTTGTAATCATTTATGTTAATAATGTTTGTTTTGTCAATATTTGGTTCTTAAGTCGAAAGTGGACTTCTTACAATTAAATGTTTTCATGTGGTCAAAGGTTCTTTATATCCATAATGAAATTCCTAGTTTTGATATCATATATATCATATATATCTAGCATATACATGTATTTATAATATCACATAATCATTAACAGGTAAGAAATGAATTGCACTGTTCATCAAGACGGTAAGCCGTACGTACGCATGAACACTACTTTCATTTCTATGTCATATTAATGGAATTAAAAATAAATGAGAGGTATGTATATTTTAATTCCAGAATTATATTAATCATTTATATGTAACATAAATCATATATATCCATTATATATATGTACTTATAATAGTACATTACATTTGGGGATAAGAAATGAAATGCACCATTCTTAGAGACGGTAAGTCGTACGTACGCATGAATGCTACATTCATTTCTGTATCATACATTAATGGAAGGAAATAATAATGATATACAGGTATATTATAATTCAATTATAACATCATATATAATAACTTTAAATCCATCCTTTATACATCCCACATTTGGCATTAACGAATCACATCACTTTGAGGGGGCGGTAGTCCGCACTTCCTAAAATGAAATTATCGTGTTTACCCACAATGGAAACCATAAAGGTATACAACAAATGAAAAATAAAGAAGAATAAGGAGAACATAAAGATAATATATATCATATATAAATATAGTGACTTATTAATGTCCACCATTAAAGGTTTTTAAAATATGATTGAACAATAATCGTTTCGTGAGGCAGAAATTCACCAACCAAAGAAACAATATGTTCTTTAACAATTAGATGTAGATGTGTGTAATTGTAGCTCGAAATAATCATATAACAACATCATAGTATATTAAAGATACTGTATATGTTACAAAAGAAATGAATAAAAAGAGTTTAGGGGGTTGGAGAAGCAAAATAAAACAAAAGAACACAAGTGAAGACATCACCTTAAAATCGGGTAACTCTCTTTGATTTGAGCTCAAAGGCTTCCTTGTGAAGACTTATGCCCAAAGTGAGGCTTCAAGGAGTAATATAGGGATGTGGAGTGACAAAATGGGTAGAGGTTGGCTGATCCAAAGGCTTTGGAAGTGTGGGTAAGGTGGTAGAGGTGGGGTCCTTTTATAAGAGGAGAGGAGGGGCACTCTTGGAAAGTAAGGAAATGTTACTTTATTTTAGAATGCGTTTCGAATTTTAATGGTCCCAAATTGATTTTTTTCAAGGATAAGGTGATAAGGGTTCGAAATACACCCATCCAAAAGGTTTAGGACATGTTTAGGTCTTAGAGTTTACATTATCCTTCAATTTTATTTAAATCGTTAAATAATGAGGTCATCGTTGCATCATCATGATGTCATAACTAATTTAATTTATTTAATGTCTAAAAATTAAAAAAAAAACTACTATGATGTAGGAAATAGTTTTACCTTTCCAATGACTATTTATATTCAAAATTATGACTTGTATAACCCCATCTAAAAATTGTTTTAGTAAAACATCTCATGTTTGTGTCATTTTTAATTTATCATTAAATAAAATGTTATTTATGTCATTTCCCAACCAAAGTGGCTCCATGGGGTCCCCAATTTGACCAATGGATTTTAATGGTCGGACATGACACATCCAATGAGGGTAGGACATGTGTCAAACTCATCTCATATTATTAAAACATTATTTTTACCTTAAACTACACTAACTACCTCTAACCGTGATTAAAAACATAATAAGTTACTATTCACAAAAATATTATTTTAATCCCATTCAACCACATTTTACTTCTTAATGACAACCATGTATGTCTGATTTTTAAAATTCAAAACACAAAGGTGGTAAATTTTCATTTAAATGAAAAATCAGTTTTTTGAGTACCACTTAGTGGTTTTACTATTTATCAAAAAATAATGTTTTTCAGAAGAATACCAAAAATTCACCCTAAGATATATTTGATATTCCAAATTCAAAAATGAAGTCCATTTTAAATAATTCAAAACATATAAGTTGCATTAATTAATTTAATAATTAATTCCCGCTGTCAGTGCAAATAGCGTGTTTTTATGAAACAATAAGTATCAAAAGATTGACACTAGTTTAAGTCTGATTTCAAAGTGAAATTAATTCCAACGATGTCACGAACCGCCTTCACCAAAAGGAGGGAAGATTCAGCGGATTGCCAGGCCCTTCCTTCTTTAAGTTGAAGGAGAGATAATGACCCCCGAAACCCGCCTTCAATAGGTCCCGGAGTGGCGACTAGCACCAAGGGTATAGAAAATTTTCGCAAATGGAAGGCATTACCCTTTTTATTATTTAGGATCGGGAAAAAGGACAAGTCGACCTCCCAAAAAGGAAAAGAAACAAGTTTATATAAATGAACCCAAATAAAGTCCCCATGCATGTTTAAACAGTTTACAACAAGGTACAAGTACAAAAGAAAAAGAAAGCTCTTAAGTTCAATACCAAAAGAAAACAAAGGTACGACAACAGCGACAACTCCAACTGTCCGACTAATAGGGTCCCGCGCAGCCCTGGTAGTCCTCCTGGAAACCTGAAAGTAAACGTAAGGTGAGCATACAAGTACACTCAGTAGGGAAAACCAAGACTCTCGTGCACAAGTGGGGAAACGTACTAAAGTCCCATGAGAAAAGAGTGAACCAAACAACTAACAAGGCAAACTATCCATCCCAGGCCTCACCAAGGCTCACTCCCCAAATAACGCAAGTCATGTAATATATATAATAAGAGCAAATCGATGTTTGGGTACCCCGCGCCACTTCCCCACTGGTTATTGAGGCATCCTACGCATCGGACCAATCCCGCCATTCTCACCGCAGTCCCACTGCCACACCCGCCCGCACACACCTGGGCCACAACCACACGCAGTCCCACTGCCAAATCCCGCCCGCACACACCTGGGCCACAACCACACGCAGTCCCACTGCCAAATCCCACCCGCACACACCTGGGCCTCAACTGTCACATGTAACCATGCCTGCAAACACTTAGGCCAGAACAACCACCGCTACGCCCGAAGACACCTGGGCTAAAGGATCCACTGCCACGCCCGAAAACACCTGGGCCTCATCCCGAAGACACTTGGGAAACCACCTGCCGCACACACCTGGCCAACCACCACAACACCCTGCCCGATGGTTCTTGGGCTAATAATGGACTTCAGGCCATCACAGCCTGCCCGAAGGTACTTGGGCTATCCGGGAAAGGGAGCAGAAAAGGAGCTAATAACCAGCCACTAAGTATAGTGTTGGGAAAAACACCCTTCCCCCATAAATGGGGGTGTTCGGAACTAAGTGCTCAACTTGGGTGGGGCGCGAATAAGAAACACAAAGCTACAAGTATAGATATAGGTAACAAACACTCACCCAAAACTTAGGTTTTCCTGGCCAACCTACAGAACACAATACCACAGCGTCCGAGTCACGATTCACGACCCTTGCCCACAAAACCATTTGTCCCATTCTTGTTTCACGTTCAGTAAAAATGTTCAATTAATTTTAAGCACTACTGGGCAACTACCATAAGCATAACCAAAGAAAACGTCAAAGCATAGATCAACCAAAACACTCACACCCGGTTCTGCCAACAGAGGATCTCTCCCCAATTCGTGATAAAAACTCACAACCACTGAAACCATGCCAACAGGAGATCCCATCCCCCAAATTCACACAGCCACCGAGAGTATAAAAAGAACAGGGGATCCCATCCCCTCCCACATTTCCAGCAAACGGCCCGAAGGGAAAACAACCACTAACCACTACCAACACAAGTCAGGGATTTTCAGATTTAAACGATTTAACTCACTCCATGGTTTCAAATTCCGTGTGTTCTAACCGAGAGTTATCACAGAAGGGCCGATCCTGTTGCTTTCAATTATTCAGGCGGATATACGTGGTTAACCAATTTCACAGCAGGAGTTCACAATTTCAGCAACCCATTTAAAACATCATGAGGGGATTCAAGTGCACACACACGACCACCAACGGCCTCAATTTTCAGAAAACATAAACCAGTACAACAAAAGGGATGATCACAAGATAAAGCATAACAATGATCACAACCCCTTCCCCTTCTTCCTTTAGAACTTCGTTTATTATCTTCATTAGGGTTTGGTTCAACCAATTCCATAGGAACAAAAGTAACGCCCACCCCGCATGATACACAAAAGTGAGAGACGAGAGAAATTCCCTACCTGTTGATAGATGATCGACGTTTAGGCCGGGGGCGCGGAACTTTACGGATAACGACGCGGCGGTCCCGATGCACCAGAATAGCCACGATCGAAGAAGGGGGAAAACCACGGCCTAACCCTTAATTATAAGAGCTGGGGACGGTTGAGATGAAACACAAAACCACGGAAGACGAGGGAGTCGTGGGTTGACCACGTGGCATGACTCATCATTAATGGAACTGGGTGGTTTTAACCGACCCATGAATTAATGAAGCATTTAATTAAAACCTTTGTGCGCGTTTCGGATTCCCAAGACATTTTTAACAAGGCAGAATAGGGTTTAAAACCCTATTTGCGAAAAAGGAACGTTACTGGAACAACTTGGCAAGGCCGGCCGACGTCGGCCGGTCTCACCGATCGGTCTCACCGGTCGGTCTCACCGGTCGGTCTCACCGATCGGTGTCACCGATCGGTCTCACCGATCGGTACCCCGCAAGGAAACCGGATTTTTTTGGCAAAGGAAGGGACCAAGGGGGGTCTGGGTCATCACATCAGATACCTCTTAAACGATTCTCGTCCCCGAGAATCAAAACAAACCAGAAGGAAAGAGAGGATCCGAACAACCATCTTCGAAGATACCTCTTAGGAGTGTACCCCCGCTAATCGAAAACACTCCCTGTCAAGAACCAAGCAACATACCACGCCAAACCGCCCGGTCATGTGGGTTTGGGGAGTTCCCCTCCCCCATGTCAAGATATTATCCGCTTTGGGCGGCACTGACTCGCCCGCACGGGTTTAATCGCATCCACCTTAATGCGTCCTGATTAGGGGTCGGGTTTCCCCTTCCCTTTAGCCGGGGCTTTCCACACATAACAGAGGAAAGGAACTAGCACATTTCATATACAAAAAGGTCAAACGTTCTGTCACAACAGGCACCAAAGGTTCAAAGCTCAGAACAACTCGGGGTATTGGGCACGCATCTGTGCTTCCCTCTCCCACGTGCTCTCTTCGAGGCCGCCATGTCTCCACAACACACGAACCAGGCCGACGGTTCGTCCACGGAGCACTTTCTCCTTGCTATCCTCGATTCTGACTGGCCGTTCCTCGAAGGTCGCGTCTCCTCCCACATCTAGCTCCCCCCAGTTGATGACATGAGAGTCATCATGTAAGTACTGACGAAGCTGTGAGACATGGAAGACGTCATGGACCCTCTCCAACTAAGGTGGTAGGGCCAGCTGATATTCTACCTCGCCAACTCGCCTCAGCACCTCGAAAGGTCCGATGAACCTAGGGGAGAGCTTACTCCCCTTTCCGAACCTCCGCTGCCCCCGTCGAGGGGAAACCTTCAAAAACACATGATCTCCCACCTCGAACTTCAGGGGCCTCCTCCGACGATCAGCAAAAGATTTCTGCCGATCCTGAGCTGCTTTCATCCTCTCCCGCACTAGCTGGACTTTCTCCGTGGTGCTCTGCACTACTTCTGGTCCAAGAGTACCAGTCTCACCAACCTCTGCCCAGCATAAGGGTGAACGACATGGCCTTCCATACAAAGCCTCAAAAGGATCCATGCCAATAGTAGAGTGAAAACTGTTGTTGTAGGCAAACTCTACTAAAGGCAAGTGTCGTACCCATGATCCTCCGAAATCCAGAACACATGCTCGCAGCATGTCCTCCAAGGTATGGATAGTCCGCTCTGTCTGCCCATCAGTCTGAGGGTGAAAAGCAGTGCTAAGGCGTAGTTGGGTGCCAAAAGCATGCTGTAACCCCTTCTAGACTCGTGAGGTGAATCGAGTGTCCCGATCTGTGAAGATCGTTTTCGGAACTCCATGCAAACGCACCACCTCATCCACGTACCTCTGTGCTAAGGTACTCACGGGTCCTGACTCCTTGACAGCCAAGAAGTGAGCAGATTTTGTCAATCGATCCACCACTACCCAGATTGCATCATGCCCGCCCTGAGCTCTGGGTAGTCCCGTGACGAAGTCCATCGAGACGTCGTCCCACTTCCACTCGGGAACATCTAGAGGATGCAACAGACCACCAGGAACACGGTGTTCAGCCTTCACCTGCTGACACACCAGGCATTTAGCCACGAACTCTGCCACTGCCTGTTTCACCCCGGGCCACCAAAACTGTCCCCTCAGGCCTTGGTACATTTTCGAAACACCCTGATGTACTGCCAAGGCTGAGCTATGGAACTCACGAAGGACTTCATCACGCATCACCTCTGGAACAAACAACCTCCGATGGAAGAGCATCCGACGTCGGCTATCCTCCGACCATCCTTCCGGGGCGTTCCCCTGATCGATACGATCCCGCAACACTTCCACCTCAAGATCTCCCCACTGAGACTCTTCCACTTGCTGCAACAAAGAGGACTGTACCGTCATCTGAAACAAACAGCCTCTAGTACCTTCCACCCTTGCATCCAAGTGCAAGGCAGCCAATTCCCCCATCGCCCTCCAAGCATCAGCAGATTCCCAAACCACCTCCTGATGCGGCTTCCTGCTCAGGGCATCAGCCACAACGTTTCCCTTACCTTCAGTGTATGAGATCTCAAAGTCGTAGTCCTGGAGAAACTCGACCCACCTCCGCTGTCGCAAGTTCAAGTCACGCTGGGAGAAGATATAGCGCAAGCTTTTGTGATCGGTGAAGACCACAAAGCGCTCCCCAAAGAGGTAATGTCGCCACAGCTTTAATGCGAACACTACCGCTGCAAGCTCCAGGTCATGGGTGGCATAGTTCCGCTCATGGGGGCGTAGCTGCCTGGACCCGTAAGAGATCACCCCTTGTCGCTGCATCAATACGCACCCCAGGCCCTGTCCCGAAGCATCACAGAATACCTCATAGGCCATCCCTTCTTCTGGCAATCTCAACAGTGGGGCACTAACCAGTTTTTCTTTTAGGTAGCTGAAGGACGACTCACACTGCTCGCTCCACATGAAAACCTGGTCCTTCTTGGCCAAAGCCGTCAAAGGGGCTGCTACCCGGGAGAAGTTGGGTACGAATCTCCGGTAGTATCCCGCCAGTCCGAGGAAACTCCGAACTTCCGCCACATTCTTGGGTGCTGCCCAAGAAACAATTGCCTCAACCTTTGATGGGTCGACTGCTACTCCCTGCTCAGACACTACATGTCCGAGGAAGTGCACTTCTCGTGCCCAGAACTTGCACTTTGACAACTTCCCATAGAGCTGGTGCTGTCGGAGGACCTCCAAAACCGTCCTCAGGTGCTCTGTATGGTCCTCTTCTGACTTTGAATAGACCAGGATATCGTCGATGAACACCACCACAAACCGATCCAGGTACTCCCGAAAGATGGAGTTCATAAGCCCCATGAACACGGCCGGGGCGTTCGTAACACCAAAGGGATGACCACGAACTCGAAGTGCCCATACCTGCACATGAACGCCGTCTTCGGGATGTCGCTATCCTTCACCCTCAGCTGGTGGTACCCGGATCGCAGGTCGATCTTCGAGAACCATCCTGCCCCCTTCAGCTGGTCGAAAAGATCATCTATCCTCGGAAGAGGGTAGCGGTTCTTGATCGTTACCTGATTCAGCCTCCTGTAATCGATGCACAACCTGAGGCCACCATCTGCCTTCTTTGCGAACAAGACTGGGGCACCCCACGGTGATGCACTTGGACGAACATATCCCCTCTTCATCAGATCGTCAATCTGTATCCGCAACTCCCGTAGCTCCGAAGGTGCCATCCGGTAAGGAGCCATCGAGATTGGTCGATAGCCGGGCTGCAGGTCTATCCCGAACTCGATGTCACGTCGAGGGGGTAGAGTCGTCACCTCCTCTGGAAAGACGTCCATAAATTCACGAACGATCTCTGGTACTTCCACCATTTCCTCATCTGTTGATTCTATCGTCAGTTCGGTCAATAAGGAGAGGAGAGGTTCCTCCCTCCTGTTTCCCTTCGGACAGCTCCGCTCGCCGGTGAAAGTAACACGCTGGCCGTCCAAACCGGAGAAAACCACCCTCCCTTGGGAACAGTCGATGACGGCGCACACAGAAAATAGCCAGTCGAGGCCTAGGATAACATCGTACGGCCGAATCTGTAGCAGAAGGAGATCCTTAACCGACTGATGTGGCCCCAACATCAGTCTACATCCCCGACAAACGAACACCAAGTCGGTCTGACCTCCAACTGGTGTGCTCAACACCAGGGGCACTGGAAGTCTCTCGGCATCTAGACCCAAGGCGCGGGCTAGACTGGGTGCAACAAAGGAGTGTGAAGATCCGGTATCGAACAAAGCATAAGCAAGAGTGCTAAATACACTGATCGTACCTCAAACAACCTCTGGCCCTGCTGGAACTGTTGCTTCTGCGGCGTGTAACTTTCCACGCCCAGCTCCCCTGCCCCTCGGCTGTCGGTCACCTCCCCGACCACGCCCTGGTCGAGGTCCCTGGGGAGCGCCCTGAGGTTGGCCTCCCCCTCCTATGTCTGTCTGCGGAGGAGCGGGAGCTCGCTGTCCCTGCTGCTGCTGCTGGAAGGGTCTGGCTGGGAACTGCTGCTGCGGCGGACGCTGGGGATGACTGCCACTGCTGTACTGCACCCGATCGGGGCACTGACTCCGAAGATGTCCAGGGCTCCCGCAGATGAAGCACCGTGGTCCCGAGCCTGAAGGAAAAGAACGTGGGCCAGGGGATCGAAACTGAAACTACTGCGGCCTGCTCCCTGCGGGTCGGAACCTGGAGGGTCCCGATGCCGGAGGCCTGGTGCTGACGGCCTTCCCCTTCGATGGTCCCAGCTGGATCCCTTCTCGTGACAGTCCGCCTAGAGCGTGCATCCTTTCCACCACTTTGGCCTTCTTCTGAACCTCTAAGTATGTCGGAAGGGTAAAGGGGGTAACAGCATACTGGAGGGAGGGTCGGAGCGCCTCCTCCAAACGTCTTGCCCGAGACTCCTCATCGGGAAAGAGGTCTGGGGCAAAACGCAGGAGGTCCTTGAACTTGATTCCAAGTTCCCTCACGGACATGCTCCCCTGCTGGAGGGAGAGTAGCTCCTGCCTCTTCTCCGCCTTCATTGTCGAGGAGAGGAAATCCGCCCGGAACTCCCTCTCGAAGTCTGCCCAAGCAACCTCAGACTCCTCCCTACTCCCCAGGTGAAGCATCCACCACTGACGTGCCGCTCCTCGCATCTGGCTAACAGCCAGAGGAACCCAGTACTCCGTCGGGGCCCGAATCAGGCCTAAGGCTATGACTAGCTCCTCCAGCCAGCCTTACGTCTTCATGTCGGAGGTGCTGCCCTCATATTTCTCGAGGGCCTGTCGCTGAAAGGCTCGAAGAGTCTTCTGCCACTGGTCGTCCTCTTCCTCCCGATCAGCTCTCTGCCGATTGGCCAAAGTAGTCTCAGGAGTCTCGATCGCCCGTACCACACGTGGTCGCCTTCCAGGTGCCATAACTGCAAGGTAAACAAGGAATGCCTAAGCCCAGTAGTGCAAAGAAAACCGTTCTCAAAACTTGTTAAGATTTAATTTATTCTTAATTTCCCAAGACATCCCAGAAACACAAAAAAACAAGTCATTTATGATGCATGTACCTTTCCTAGGGTCTCTACCCTGCAATCAGTGTGGCCTCACTTGGTCGTTCGGTAGGTCCAGAGTCCTTGCATCGGATCACGGGGGGCCCTAAAATCCCGTGTCCTAGCCGGTCCTCCCTGGCCTAATTCACGCACCAAGGTCACCCAACGTTGTTGCCTTACCATCCCATGCAATCCTTACTATGCCTAACTCCAGACTCCATCCTATCTCTCAACCTGCCTCTGATACCATTCTGTCACGACCCGCCTTCACCAAAAGGAGGGAAGAGTCAGCGGATTGCCAGACCCTTCCTTCTTTAAGTTGAAGGAGAGATAATGACCCCCGAAACCCGCCTTCAATAGGTCCCGGAGTGGCGACTAGCACCAAGGGTATAGAAAATTTTCGCAAATGGAAGGCATTACCCTTTTTATTATTTAGGATCGGGAAAAAGGACAAGTCGACCTCCCAAAAAGGAAAAGAAACAAGTTTATATAAATGAACCCAAATAAAGTCCCCATGCATGTTTAAACAGTTTACAACAAGGTACAAGTACAAAAGAAAAAGAAAGCTCTCAAGTACAATACCAAAAGAAAACAAAGGTACGACAACAGCGACA
Organism: Viscum album; assembly: GCA_963277665.1. NCBI lineage: Eukaryota > Viridiplantae > Streptophyta > Magnoliopsida > Santalales > Viscaceae > Viscum > Viscum album. Next base: position 1,345,797,830 of record OY728153.1, on the reverse strand, counting down.
ACTCCAACTGTCCGACTAATAGGGTCCCGCGCAGCCCTGGTAGTCCTCCTGGAAACCTGAAAGTAAACGTAGGGTGAGCATACAAGTACACTCAGTAGGGAAAACCAAGACTCTCGTGCACAAGTGGGGAAACGTACTAAAGTCCCGTGAGAACAGAGTGAACCAAACAACTAACAAGGCAAACTATCCATCCCAGGCCTCACCAAGGCTCACTCCCCAAATAATGCAAGTCAAGTAATATATATAATAAGAGCACATCGATGTTTGGGTACCCCGCGCCACTTCCCCACTGGTTATTGAGACATCCTACGCATCGGACCAATCCCGCCATTCTCACCGCAGTCCCACTGCCACACCCGCCCGCACACACCTGGGCCACAACCACACACAGTCCCACTGCCAAATCCCGCCCGCACACACCTGGGCCACAACCACACGCAGTCCCACTGCCAAATCCCGCCCGCACACACCTTGGCCTCAACTGTCACATGTAACCATGCCTGCAAACACCTAGGCCAGAACAACCACCGCTACGCCCGAAGACACTTGGGATAAAGTATCCACTGCCACGCCCGAAAACAACTGGGCCTCATCCCGAAGACACTTGGGAAACCACCTGCCGCACACACCTGGCCAACCACCACAACACCCTGCCCGATGGTTCTTGGGCTAATAATGGACTTCAGGCCATCACAGCCTGCCCGAAGGTACTTGGGCTATCCGGGAAAGGGAGCAGAAAAGGAGCTAATAACCAGCCACTAAGTATAGTGTTGGGAAAAACACCCTTCCCCCATAAATGGGGGTGTTCGGCACTAAGTGCTCAACTTGGGTGGGGCGCGAATAAGAAACACAAAGCTACAAGTATAGATATAGGTAACAAACACTCACCCAAAACTTAGGTTTTCCTGGCCAACCTACAGAACACAATACCACAGCGTCCGAGTCACGATTCACGACCCTTGCCCACAAAACCATTTGTCCCATTCTTGTTTCACGTTCAGTCAAAATGTTCAATTAATTTTAAGCACTACTGGGCAACTACCATAAGCATAACCAAAGAAAATGTCAAAGCATAGATCAACCAAAACACTCACACCCGGTTCTGCCAACAGAGGATCTCTCCCCAATTCGTGATAAAAACTCACAACCACTGAAACCATGCCAACTGGAGATCCCATCCCCCAAATTCACACAGCCACCGAGAGTATAAAAAGAACAGAGGATCCCATCCCCTCCCACATTTCCAGCAAACGGCCCGAAGGGAAAACAACCACTAACCACTACCAACACAAGTTAGGGATTTTCAGATTTAAACGATTTAACACACTCCATGGTTTCAAATTCCGTGTGTTCTAACCGGGAGTTATCACAGAAGGGCCGATCCTGGTGCTTTCAATTATTCAGCCAGATATACGTGGTTAACCAATTTCACAGCAGGAGTTCACAATTTCAGCAACCCATTTAAAACATCATGAGGGGATTCAAGTTCACACACACGACCACCAACGGCCTCAATTTTCAGAAAACATAAACCAGTACAACAAAAGGGATGATCACAAGATAAAGCATAACAACGATCACAACCCCTTCCCCTTCTTCCTTTAGAACTTCGTTTATTATCTTCATTAGGGTTTGGTTCAACCAATTCCATAGGAACAAAAGTAACGCCCACCCCGCATGATACACAAAAGTGAGAGACGAGAGAAATTCCCTACCTGTTGATAGATGATCGACGTTTAGGCCGGGGGAGCGGAACTTTACGGATAACGACGCGGCGGTCCCGATGCACCAGAATAGCCACGATCGAAGAAGGGGGAAAACCACAGCCTAACCCTTAATTATAAGAGCTGGGGACGGTTGAGATGAAACACAAAACCACGGAAGACGAGGGAGTCGTGGGTTGACCACGTGGCTTGACTCATCATTAATGGCACTGGGTGGTTTTAACCGACCCATGAATTAATGAAGCATTTAATTAAAACCTTTGTGCGCGTTTCGGATTCCCAATACATTTTTAACAAGGCAGAATAGGGTTTAAAACCCTATTTGCGAAAAAGGAACGTTACTGGAACAACTTGGCAAGGCCGGCCGACGTCGGCCGGTCTCACCGATCGGTCTCACCGATCGGTGTCACCGATCCGTCTCTCCGATCGGTGTCACCGATCGGTGTCACCGATCGGTCTCACCGGTCGGTCTCACCGGTCGGTCTCACAGATCGGTCTCACCGGTCGGTCTCACCGATCGGTCTCACCGGTCGGTCTCACCGATCGGTCTCACCGGTCGGTCTCACCGATCGGTCTCACCGGTCGGTCTCACCGATCGGTCTCACCGGTCGGTCTCACCGATCGGTCTCACCGGTCGGTCTCACCGATCGGTACCCCGCAAGGAAACCGGATTTTTTTGGCAAAGGAAGGGACCAAGGGGGGTCTGGGTCATCACAAACGACCACTATTGGATTTAATGGTAAAAATATATTATAATTTCACTTTGAAACCAATTCAATAGATAATCTAATAATATTAATAAATTATATTAAAAAGGGGTTTTGAATTAAAATACAACCTTTTACACTATTCATTAAAAAATGAACTTTATCGGAAAAATACCAAAAATTAACACAAAGTAAATTTTGATGTCCCAATTCTAAAGAAGAGTTTTATTTGGTCCAATAGAATTTATAAGAGTGAAAAAAACAAAATTTAATGATGGTTCGCCATCAAAAGGCGATAAGTGAACCTTTAGTGAAAAACTAGGGCATATACGCCTAAAATTGAATTATTTCCATATTTTAAGCCATTTTTATTTTATTAGATAAAAGTAAAAACATTTAAAATATATATATAATCATATTTTAGTTATTTCTATTCATTTCCGCCAATATAATGGCTACGTGTTAACTATAATTTAAAATAATAATATTTTATTACAAGTGTGCAATGTAAGATTTCAATGAAACTCTTTGTTGTGTATCGGGTACGCTATCGAACATAGCAACCCCTCTAAAGTAAAATTAATATTTAATTCGTAAATATTAATAAATATGAAAATGTTTTATTCATTATTTACCTGGGATGTTATATCTATGACATCATAACACCCTACTGCTCGGTATAGAACTTCGTGGCCTATCTGAGGGGATCAATCACCATAGAAGCAATAACACAGTATTCCCTGCTATGGGGACACTAGCTAGTGCATAATCTAAACTAGTGTAGCAACTGTTCTCAGAAGATTCACTCACTATGACAGGTTCCCATGTTATCATGCATAATAAAAGGGAAAGGGGTGAGTCAGTAAAGGAAATCAAGTACCAGGAATATCGCAAAAAACTCATGCAATCAACATACACCAAAGATCACCCCTATGTCCACATAAAGAGAGTTTTCCAAATTAATTTATTTTTATTAAAGTGCCAAACGGGCCTTCACCAATTTTAAAGGAAAACCTAATTTATCAAGAATACCCAAAATACATGTTCATGAATCGAAAGATATCATTTATCATTTAAACCAAGAATACATTTGAAATTCTATGAATTATGATAAAAGGCCAAACATGCATTCTTTCACGACTGAGAGTATGTTCATCAATAAAACATTTCAAGTGTTGTGTATAAAATAAATGTCTCTTTTTACACCAAATTATCATTTAAGAATTAATTATCTTATATTATTTCCAATTTATTAAAATCAATAAAAACATCATGCAATTAATAAAATCGATATTTAAAGGCAAGTACAATGGGGGACCTACCTCGACTCATATCTCGGTTACGACGATGACACGGAATGTCTGACACTCACCCAAAAGTACATGCACACCGATGACTGCAACAAACACCCAACTTCTAAAGAAATCATAGACGTTAATGTAAAATAATCAAAGTTAGAGTCAATGAAAACCTCACTTAACCTCAGTGTAGTCGAAACTGCATGAAACCAAACCGCTCACCTTCAGAGGCAGGTGTTTTTCATGTTCCCAATTTAGAACAAGGCAAGCATGGTCGGATGGCCATGCAGACAAAGATAAAGCACATGCCCGTAGGGCTGGTCATTCTGCCTCATAATGATAACTGCGGGGCACCGGAAAGGCCGCCGGCAGGGGGCACATTCCCGGGAAGGGCATGCGGCCAATTGGAGGGTCACAACATTGTGCAGGAGGTTTGATGACTGGAGTAGTTGGGAGTCATGGAAGGGTGAGGGTGAGCTGGTGTGAGATCAAGCTGCTGAGAGAGGGGCGAAGGCTGGCCGGCTGGGTTAGCTAGGCAACAGATCATAGAAGGTGTGTGGGATTTTGTGCGGAAGGGTGAATGATCAAGAGGGAGAGGCGAGGCCGGCTGGGGCGCCAGATAACGGCAGGCGAGCAGGAGGGAAACGGCTCGTGCGGCGATTTCGCAAGGAAGGAGGATCAGGCTGCCAATGAAGAGGCTGGAGGTGGCCGCTGGGCACTAAAAAGGGGAGGCGGCTGGATGGGGGAGACGTGAAAAGGGAAGATGTCCGGCTTGAGGCAGATCAACAAGGTGGATGGTGTGCGGGGCATGCTTGCCAAAGGTGGAGTAGGGAAGCCTAGGGACGCTGCGCCGGCTGGTGGCATGGTGTCGAGTGTGTAGGATGTGGACGAGAGCCAGGAGTTAGGAGGCTCGCTATATTGGGAGATCGGTCACAAAGTGTTGAGTAGCTTCCGAGGGAGTGGAGAGGGGGGGGGGGTGTCAGCAGCTGGATCCGCTAGGAGCTATGTTACATGCATTAGGTGAAAGAGGCATGGTGAGATGAGGCGAGCAGGGAAAAAGCTAGGCCAGTAGGGGAGCTTGCTTCATGAGGGAAAATAAAGAGAGACAGGGGTGATGCATGTAAAAATGTGGCACCAGGCAGCAAAGCAGGAGGGAGGTCATTGCAGCAAGAGGGAGGCACGGTGGCTGGTAGCAGGCAGGATGGCAATGGGGCACGCAGATTCTAGGGGGTGCCGCTACAAGGAGGAGGGGATATTTTGTGGGGCAAGGCATCAGAGGTAGGGGTGCTACTACGAGAAGAAGAATAATGAAAACAAAGGTTGCACACCCACATGGAAGAGAGGAAAAATAAAAATAAATAAACAAAGAGAAGAAAAAAAAGAAGATAAGATAAAATATAAAAAAGAGACTTTGATAAAATAATAAGGATAGGAATAATAATAATGATAAATTAAATAAATAATAATATTATTATTATTATTAATATTACTCATAATAATAAAAATAATAAAAATAACTTTAATAAAAGTATAATATTGATAAGTCAATTCTTTTTCTAATAAAATTTATTTAATAAAAATAATAAAAATAATTAATAATATTTGTATTCATAATGATCATAATAATAAATTTAACAATTTTTTTTTTTTATATAAAAAGTTTCATTAATAATTTTAATAAAAATACAGGTAATAACTAATAATAGTAATTTCATTTTATTAATAATAATTTTATTTGCATAACGCAACTGTGTGGTCCACGTGCGCCTCTGGTGACATTGTGCGAACCGAGCATGAACTTTGTCTGATCCAGATGATGTCACACCGGTGCCTGGGTAGTCTTCCTGGTCTCTGCTAACCATTCAGTGCCTACACACCAGTCTACAACCCAACACATAAATCCCACCAAAAATAAAAAAAATTAAAAATTAGACAGGTCGGTGTGTGACATTTCTCCCCACCATAATTCATTCCGCCCCGAGAAAGCCACGAGAAGACCAATACCCAAATACAAAACACCATAATTGTCATCACCCCCAAAAGATTAAATTCCTCTAGTTGATTGATCCAAACAAACACCAAACTCCTTTGACGTGCAACTTATCCTCGACACAGAATCACTTTACCACCCAAAAAAACCATGATACTGACAAGGGGAGGCCCGAACAGACTCCCCACCATAGGAAACAAGGCAACTAAATTCAACCAGACCAGTGATAGGTCTTTCCACCATTAGGAATGGCAAAACTAACTAAACATGATAACTTTCTGCACAGACCAACCCCCCCCCCCCATGAGGGGGATAAGGGTAAGGGCCCACCATCACCAGATCAATAACATCGTGCTCTCGGAAGAACACGAACCATGACACACTAAGGTCTGATATTAAACCACAACCTGTTTCCACAATTGGGGTTCACCTGACTACATGCTAGCTTCACTCCGAGACCTATGGTTAGAGCTCTGTTGATTGAAGCATCTCTTGCCTCATAGTCAAGCTTCAAAAATTCCCAAACATAACACATGAACTAGAATTTTATCAAATGCATATCCATTAGAATAAAGGTTACAAATAGGTTTGATAAGAACCATTCATACAACTGAAAGAAATTAAACACCACAAAACGGTACAGGTGACAACTACTACATCCAAGAAACACTACAAAGAGAAAACCTCAAAACGATCTGCAAACACCACCCTACTTCTGATGATGGGCTGAGGTGAACTTCAACGAGTCAGGTCTAGATTCAGCACATTTCTCAGGAACACCTCAACAGAATCCCTTCACATTATCCAGACACCCACAGGTGTTGCAGGGTCTTGGAGAATTCAGGCACATCAGCCTCTTGTGCCCCCGCTTACCACATTGGTGACAAATCAAGGCATTGTGTAGTGAGGAAGATGACTGAAGGTCTGAAGGCCTCTTGATTCCTCTACCAATTCCACCACCATCAAGTCTCTTCCCATTCTTCTTATCAATAACTTCTACAATACCTTCCAAGGCAGGAGAAGGATTCTTCACCTCATGTCCTCTTGTTAACTCATCTTCGACAAGGAAGGATTGTCTCACCGCATCAGGGAATGTGATCACGTTGAACTCCCCCACCTTCGACTGTAGCCTAGGACATTATCCAAGCTCAAAATGATGAGATTTCACGGGATCATTTTCAACATACCCCGGTTCATATGGATCCAGTTCCAAGGACCAATGAAAGAATTCCAACACTGATATGACACCTTGCTGGAGACCGCACAACTCTATTCTCTTGCTCACATTTGTCACATTAGAGAAGTACTGTTGGATGAACGGTGACTTGAAGAACTCCCATGTGAGATCTTCTCAAGTCTTTCTTCGACACATGGACTTCCACCACTTCCAGGTTGGACCATCAAGCATAATGGTAGCCAACTTCACCATTAACGACTGAGGTTGTGTCAGAGAACAGAAGTTCCTCTCAAAATTCTGTAACCACTCCTCCGCCTCAAGAGGATATGTTTGCCCATAAAAGAGGGGAGGATTTAACTTCCGAAACTCGAGGACGTAGTCCATGGAGTGATTAACTAGATAATTTTATAATGATCTACCACCCAAAGCTACACCTTGGGCATCCATCAAGCCTTTGTGTGGGTGTACAATAAGGAACAAGAAAACATGAAGATGGGTAAAACATGGTCATTGTCATTTCAAATACCAAAATAAAAATTTTCAAAAATTTTTTCAAAAAGAATGAAAACTCAAATGATTCATTAAGGGGAAACTATTGATGATGGTTGACTCGGACATATGGATGTTGGGCACACGCCGACCACACCATGACACTGATATCATTCTAGGGTAAAGTCCCTAGCTCCACATGGCTTTCCAGACCATGCAAGATCACGGAGGTCACATGCCAAACTCTCATTTCATTTCCCAATACCAAACAACCCATAAAAATCAAAAGACATCAACAGCACAAACATCACATGTTAACCCAATGTTCTGAACGAGCAAGGGTTCATGACGTCCTTCTCATCCATATGCCTCGAGTCCCGAAAATTATATCCATTCTACCATGACAACCCCAGATAACAATTGGTGCTCTGAAAAACAATGTCCAATCAGGAGCCAACCTGCTCTGATACCATTATGTCACAAACTAACCTGAGTCGACCCTCAACTGATCACCCAATCAGGCCCGCGACATGAGGCGAGAGGCATTCTCGATCCTCCTAGGCTGGCCACATGTTCCAGGGCATCAATATAGTTCAATTGGGAATGATTTCACCTAGTAAAAATAAATATAGCAGTAGAAAAGTAGAATTAAAAAAAGTAAATAAATGAAACTGAAAAGAAAGAATGACCAACAATGTACACTAACCTAGTCTCGACCAAAACTCCTCGTGTCTCTGAGAGTCACTAAAAATTCCACAACCAACTCTCTCCCAGGGTGAGAAAGTTCGAGCCAAACATACTACAAAACAAAAAATTGGAAAAAAAATCTATATGCATGAGTATTAAAACTCAAAGGCATTCCCATAAAACTATTCCCAATTCACTACCTTTAAATAAAGAATTTACAGATTTTATGTATGAACTAATGTATATAAAATATTAGTTTCCCCATACACTTTTATTTCTAAAACAAGTATTAGTCTATTTCCCTTTATAATTTGAAAACAAGTTTTAATGTTTGAAAGGGGAACGTGCATTACATTTTGAAAACTTCTTCCCGAACAATTTAGAAATCCATATTTCAGTTCTTATCCAAAAGGGAAACCACACATATCCCACAAAAAACACTAAGGGAAATTGAAAATGTTGCACACGGGGGGCCAGCAACTGAACAGAACCTCTCAATCGCCTGCCACATACAAATAAAAACTAAAGGAAACATGGGTCAAACCTAAGAGCTTGTGAACAATCTAAATGTACTATACTTGTGACTCGTCCTGAAGGATAGCCCTAACTCGATGACGTCATAATGCCCTAACGCTAGGTATAACCCTTCATGGCCTAACCAAGGGGCCCAATCCCCATAGTAGGAATAACACAGTATTCCCATGTTATGCGGCCACTAGTCAGTACATATTCTAAACTAGTGAAGTAATCTTTCTCAGAAGATTCACTCACTATGCCAGGTTCCCATGTCAAAATGCATAATAAAAGGGAAAGGGTGAGTCAGAGAAGTCAATCAAGTATCCCAAATATCACACACAACTCACGCAATCAATGTACATCAAAGATCACCCTTGAATCACCCCAAAGAGAGTTTTCCAAAAAAAATTATTTTTATAAAGTTCCAAATGAGCCTTCACCAATTTTAAAGAAAACCCGAATTTCTCAAGAAAATCCAAAACACTAATTCATGATTCGAAAGAAATCATTTATAATTTAAACCAATACTACATTTTAAATTCTATTAATTATGTCTAAAGGATTAATGGGAATTATTTCATGACATAGTGTCTGTTCATCAATAAAATATTTCATGTGTTGTGTATAAAATAAAATTATCTTTTTACACAAAATAATCATTTTAGAATTAATTATCTTATATCATTTCTAATTTATTAAAATTAAATTAAACATCAATCAATTAATAAAATCTAAATTTAAATGTGAGTGCAGTGGGGGTCCTACCTCGACTCGCAAATCGGTTACGACAATTATGTGGCATGTGTCACACTCGCGGACAAGTACGCACACGCTGATTCCTTCAACAAACACACAACAACTAAAAAAATAGACGTTAAATTAAGATAATCAAATTAAGAGACAACGAAAACCTCACCTGAACATCAGTGATAGGAAAATAGTGTAAAAAAACCACTCACCTTCAGAGGAGGGCATTTTCATGCTCCCAATTAAGAACAAGGTGAGCGCTCGTGGCTGACCGCACATACAAACATGAAACACAAGCCGAATGGGCTGGTTGTTCTACCTCAGAATGATAGAGAGGAGTTGAATGGTGCTGAAAAGGTCAGCAATAGGGGTGAATGCGGCTAGGAGGGCGTTGGGGCGTGTAGAGTCCAGTGGGGTGTCGCTGCAAGAAGGATGAGATGTTGTGCGTGGCGAAACATCGGAGGCTGGGGAGCTGCTATGAGAAGATTAAGAATGAAAAGAAAGTAGGACACCTGCGTGGAAGAGAGGAAAAATAAAAATATATATAGAAATAAATATAATAAAAAAGAAGAAAAGATAAAATAAAAAAGAAAATTTCATAAAATAATAAGGATAGTAATAATAATAATGATTAATTAGATAAAAATAAAATAATATTTTTGTTATTATTACTCATAATAATAAAAATAATAATATTAACCTTAATAAAAATATAATATTAAATTTTTTTTTACTAATAACATTTAATTAATAAAAATATTTAATAATATTAGAAATCATAATGATCATAATAATAAATTTAACAATTTTAGTTTTCATTTAAAAAGTGTCATTCATAACTTTAATAACAATATAAGTAATAAATAATAACAATAATTGCATTCTATTAATAATAATTTAATTTTCATAACGCACCCGCATGGTCCGTGTGCGCCTCTAGCGACTTTGCGCGGACCGAGCATGAACTTTGTCAGATCCAGAAGTAGTCGCACTAGTGTCCAGGATATACGCGCGGTCTCTGCTAACCATTCGTTGCCTACGCACTGGTCTAAAACCCAACACAAAAATCCCATCAAAATAAAAAAAGATAGGTTGGGGTGTGACAACTTTAGTTTGATGGATAATGATGTTAAAGACATTTCAAGTGTAGGTCACATGAAAAGGTTGGTAGTCTATAGCTAATAGGGTTGGTACATGCAGTTGAAAGATAGGTGATTCTACTAATATTATATTAGGGGAAATCTTACATGATACATTTAGGAATACATGACCAACTAATTAAAATTATAAATACCTTCTCCAGTTGTCAGAATATCTCTTTTTACAACATTAATATTCTTTGATATAAGCCATAATTTTAATTGCCTTTTCATTGTATCATTAATATGTTCTAGAAAAATAAGTTTCCTCTCTGCAACATCATCCCAAAAAGTTGGAGTGCGATATCTCTTTATATATAATGATTTATATTGAATCATTTGAATACTATAATTAATACCTATGTGACAATGATTTTAACATGTCTTCAAATGTTTGAAAGGTCGTTATAGTATGTTTGTCAGTTTGGGGTGATAATTAGTAGTTCGATGAAGCTCAGTATGTCGAGACCTCTGATGTATCTTATAGAATTTTTATGTGAAACAAGGATCTCAATCAGACACAATTGATATTAGTGAAACATCATGTATTACAACATAAATAATTTAGAGTGTTTATATGTGTTAAAGAGTTAAATGTTATATTATATCAATGAAATATGTAGATTAGGTATGTCTATCAGTAATTACACATATTGCTTCATTCCTTTTATGTTTCATTTGTAGTCCTTTTTCAATGTCCATCATAATTTCATCCCTCTTCCATATAGTAATAGGTATTAGTTCATTGAATCCTCTAGGATATTTTATATCGACATTCACTTGTTGAAAAACTAAACACCTTGACACATAGTCAACAATTTCCCACTTCATGTAATCCCAAAAAAATGTTCCTTTGGGTCTCTATACATCATGGTATTATTAGGCTGCATATATAAATTGAAGCTATTATAATTCTCTAAAATTTCTTTTTTAGATGAATTATTAATGGAAGACACGAAGACTTTATAAATTTTAAACTCTATCCACATTCATGAAATCTTCCAATCGCCTATATCAGATGGATTTAATTTTCATTTGATAATTCTCATCATCATACTAAGATCACTTTATTAACTCCATTAATGATGGTTTGACAATCATTTGGAAAATAAATAGGGTTTCCTCTTCTTTAATAATTCCCATATCTATATTTACTAAATCCATTATCCTGAGATCTTTCTCAATCCCAATTTGGGTTAGGAGTCCACCATTTTCTTGCTTAATGCATAAGAATTTTTTGACTTTTCCAGGGTGGTAGTTTACTAATCAATTATAACGTTTTAGTAACTAAATGCATTAACTTTGAAAGTTATTAAGTTATTTCAATTTAAAGAATTATTTTATACTCTTGTACTATTTATATATATCACATCGTTCACTATAGATATATTGTCTCTAAATTCTCCCAGAAAATATTATGTCCTCTAACCTAAGAACATGAGTTGGTTAGTTTATTATTAATCATCTACTAAATTGACACATAATAAATAAATTTATCATTTTTTATAATGACACAACCCATTACATTTTTTGATGCATCACTAATTTTCACAATCCCATCATGTCTTAATAGAAGATTAGAAATTTTATAATTGACCAATATTCTTGTAAATTTTTACAAAACAAATTGTACATTTTTTTAATAAGTACATAACCCTATTACCTATGAAGTTGGTTGATGGGTTATCCCATATGATAAAATTATTGATATAATGATGATAGTAACATTATAAACCAATGAAACTATATACATCAATTATTTTCATTAGCATATTCCATTATTGGATTTAATTTGTCATTAAAAGATCAAATAGCATTCCATCTTTATAGAAAATATAGACTGGAAAGAAAACTATTTGATTTGAGAATTAAATCTTTTCTAGGCTTCCAATATATTTAATTTCTTCTAATAGTTTTCAAAATAATATGAAATTTATTCTCATGGTCCTCATTTATTTTGGAATATATAATTAAAACATCAATAAATAGCCTAACAAATAAGCGAATATATTATTTGAATACTCTATTCATTGGACCCATGAATATAGGGGGTTCATTAGTCCGTACAAATGGATTTACTATAAACTTTTAATTCTAATTTCTTGATCAAAATTAATTCATTGGAATTTCATCCCTATTTACATGAAATCGATATATCTAGAAGAAAGTATAATATTTTAAAAATAATATGCTCTATGGTGTTGATAAAATAAATCACCAATTCATGATAATGATACGTGTTTTTTGTTGTAATAGAATTTATTTTAGTATATTCAATGCACATCCTCAAGGTTCCATCATTATACTTATTGAAAAGAAAAGGGGAAACTGTTGGAGGAATATTAGGGAGAATAAATCCATTATTACTCAACTACCCTTGTTATTTCTTCAGATCTAGTAATTAAACATCATCCATTCTACAATGAGTCATTGTTATTGGTCATGTATCAGTGATTAAATCAATAAATTAATCGAATTCCTGATCATGTGGGGTTCTAGGTAATTACTTATGAAATACACCAATGTATTCATTCACAATTGGTACATGTGAAATTTAAATATAATTTCTCTTATCCATATTTGTTGATTTGATATCCACACCAGGAATTTTATATATTATAGCTTCTTCTGGGGGATGATGATAAGAATAAGATGATGATGATTCTACTCTATGGATAATGGGTTCAACATCTTCCACATAAAATTTAATTTCCTAATACATGTAATAAATTCTCACATCATATATTGAATTCTAGTACATTCTAATGATTATATCAAAGAAAAAAATTAGTAATAATGATTGTGTCATTAAATAAGTCATTTTTATGTGTCATAATGGGTACATAATAACACATTTGGGTTTCAATTAGACTTTCCTTAATATTTTTTACTGATAACACACTTGTCAAATAAAAAGTTAAATGTCTTTTTTTCATGGAAAACTGGGTAGATATAAAAATGTGTAGTGATCTAGAAACAAATAATGCATTTTCTATATTTGAGGATATTATTTATAAACCTTACACCACATCATTGGGTACTTTTACTTTGCTTATCTGATCGCATGGGAATATCAATCTCCCCTTTTCCCTTTCTATGGTATATTACCCTGATGTTTGGGAGAATGATTTGAATAACACCCCATTTCATTACAGTTGACAAATTCAAAATCATATATTTGTTTCATTCCATTTCATTCATTAGCTCGATGAACCTTTTCTTCAAACTTATAACAAACTCACATATGTTTCATTTAATTCAAAAAATGAATCTTACTATAGTTTTCATATAATGGAAATTGCATCATTAACTTCTTCATCATGGATACTATACATTTTCCATAGTTATTTGAATAACACTTCTTCTATGGATTTCCTATGAACATATAATATCTTGAGAATTCCATCTCTCTTTTGATGGAACATAATTCTATATCATCATTTGATAAAAATGATTAAGACGTTGCTTCCCTTCAAAGACATGGTTTATGACCTTATTAGAAATGATCAAAATTTCATTTTCAATCACATATATAATATATAGAATACCTAGATAGTATAGTGATGGAAGACTCATACTCTAAAATACTCTTTTCTTCCATGTGATTTAAGCTAAATAATTTTCCCTTAATTTCATCTCATTGATCCTGAGTGACCTATTTTTTGAATAATGTTTCCTTAAATGGTATCAATTACATGTCTTATATTTCATCCTCCACCCTTGTATTGAAGATTAAATAAAAACATTGATCATGATTTCCCTTACAAAAATATATTACCAGTACTACTTTTTCATTTTCCATGCATTTCAGTGCTATAAATATCTTTTTAAAGGACTTTATCCACAACTATGTTGCCACTAGATTAATAGTACCACTAAAATATATAGGCTTCATCAACATGAAATGATCATATATAGGTGTATAATGATTATTTTTTAAAAAATGAGTATGTTTTCCTAGTATGGCCACTATCTTCTCCAATCCAGCTCTAACTGTATTAGCATTGTTAGAAGGAAAATCCCAACATATTCTGAATGTATTGATTCATTTCATTTCATTATTTTCCATTTATAAATAGCGGCATATACTAATGTATGTTATGAATCATAATAAATATTTTTTAACTAGAAAAACACATTGCATAAATCTAGTATCTAATCACATAATCATAAACACGGTTTCTTTGGAGGAATATATATGTATAAATCCTTCATAAGGTGTTTTAATGAGATTGTGAATTACCCTAAAAATATCCCCTAGCATTTTAAAAATAGATGTGATGTAAGTCCCGATATCATGTATCAGTTTACTTTCATTCAGGAATGATGCACCCCACGGGATTTGTTAACCCTATTTACATATATTCTAGAAACAAGCCCAGTTTTTGTATCCAGATTGGGATGTATTTTCATTATAAACCAGTTATACTATACTTAAAAAAATTAGGATGATATTCAATGTTTACCCTGACATTCAATCTTAGGGTTCTATTCCGTAGTTTATGTTTTCTAAATCTAGTTTTGAAGGGTTATACTAAACATCCTTTGATAACAACATTATTATCCCAGACCCCAATATACTATTGTTGGTGGATGTTTTATTACAATGAAAGATATAAAGGATATCAATTCACAAATGACCAGTCATTATAGATGTATTGATGGAAATAGGTGCATACATGGTTCTCTTATTGCATTGGTAAATAAGCATAGTGCACAATACAAGAAAATAAATTTATTCATCTCACATATTCAATGATTTAATCCTCATAACATGGAGAATAGAAAATAAAAGGGGGAGTTTAATAAATGTGGAGGGTTTATATAAAAATATAATAAGTGAATTAAATTCAATAAGTAAAAGCATTATGCAAGGTTAATAATCTATAAAAAACATTCCATTATTATACATAGAATTAAAATGCATCCATGGATTTTCTATCATAGTGAAAACCTCAAAAAATGTAAAAACCAAATACTGAATTATTTTATTTAATTATTTTAATGTTATTCATATGGATCATGAAACATCATACCATAAATATTGTATAAGTGTTTTGGTAGATAATCTTCTGATTATATTTTGGAAACAAAGATAAAAGTATTATCCCCAACTTTTTTGTCTCATGATACCAGTTGATACATCAATGGGCAATAATAGGCCCTTCCCATCACATCAACTCCAAATAAATTATTCATACAATTTTTAAAAAAAATCTTTATGCATAATATCTATATTGAGTAAAGGGTACATATTCATTAACAATTCCCCAATAAAAAAACATTCAAAATTAACACCATATGCAAAATGGCATATTGCTGAGACAACAATAATATCCATAATACAAGAATATTTATACTTAATAGAAATTTAATTTAAAATAAAAATTAATCTTAATGGGTAGGTATATACACCACATAGAAATTATTTGGTGCAAAATACTAAGTAAGTCTCAATAAAATGAAAATTGAGATGAAGTTTCTTACCGTATATCTGAATGTGTTCTACACATGATAAAAATTTACTAGGCAATCAGATTAAAAATATTAATGAAATAATTTATATCATTTTTTACTTTTATTTTATTTAGAATAATTTTATTTAGTTTATTTATCTCCTTTTTGATAAGATACAATTTTATCATTTAGTAGAGTTTGTGTCTTTGGATTTCATGATTGTTTTACTTATATATATGTAAGAAAAATCATGTAAAATTAGAGTAGTTTAACAAAAAAGAAATTATTTTTTTTAATAATCTTTTTTATTATTTCATTTTTATATATTTCATTCCATTATATGGTATAAATAATATTCATTAGAAAAAACCTTAGGGATAATCATTTAGATAAATTTGGTGTTTTTTAGATAATCATGAATAATTATTATTTTATTATCAATAGAATATTTATATATTGATTACATAACATTAAATAAGGAGTAATACATATTTTATAATCTTATTAATCATGAAAATTGTCTTATGACCATCCTTGAAAATGTAAATTGAATATCCAAAACTCATTATCCACAAAAATAGTAAATCTGCACCTTATTGACAATGATTTCATTTTGATAGTAAAAAGGGAAAATGTATGGGTATGATGATGTATTTTCCATTAAAATAATTAAATTATAATATATAAATGATAACGGATATAAAATGTTAAGTTTTAAAGAATAGGTACCCATAGAATAAGAATATAATGAATTAAAAGAAAAATATAGAAAATGAAAAAGGATTTAACTCTAAAATTATTATCTATGAGAACCACCATAATGGACATGGAAACTACTTTTTGGTGCGACCATAAATACCAGAAATTGGTGAAGATTTTTGGGAGATAAAACATTCAAAATAAAATCAATCTTCATTGCTTTTGATGTGTGGGGAGATGGGGTGGTGGGGGTGCTATTTACAGTGGATGAGAGGGGTTTTGTTTAAATATTTTGTTCTTTATTTTAATATTTCTTCCCAAGGTAAGAAATAATGTGGATTATTGTGACTAAAAATAGTGTTTATTTCTTTTTATTTCTAACCAATGGGGCTTAAAGCATCCACGAATTATAGAATAGTGTATTTATGATTTAATGTAAATATACCATAAATTACTATATTTTATTATTCACCAGATTTTCATGTATTTTAGAATAACCCCAAAAAACTCATCCGAACCATGTTTAGATGTATAGTATTAAAAAAGAACTCAATTTTATTTAAATTATTCTCAATATTAGTGAAATTTAATTTGTAATTAAAAATATCATTTACACGATTTTTTTTTAAATTATAACATATTTTAGAACACTGAAAAATTAATTAAGGTCACCAAAAATTATTGTCACGATCCATCACCTAGGCCACAAGCCATGACTACCCCAAACAATCCTTCAATAGGAAATGGGATAGCGACAACCACAAATAAGCATATTGTAAAAAGGGAATGAATTTTCCCTTAATCCTGTAAATATTTACACAACATGAACTATATAAAGGAAATCTCATTGTAAACACCAAAGGTCCCAAGCCAATTACAAAATGTAAAGTACAACTGAAAAGTACAAGGAGACATAATAAAAACCCAAATCCATAAGCAAGGTACACCTACCAAGGTCTGTCTGCTCAGGCCCTACCTAGAGTGTAGGTAGTGGATAGCTTTCGGAATCCATAGAAGTATGTCTTGTATGTTCTGTCTCAATGGGAACCACTTAGTCCTATACCACCAATGTCTCCTCTGAAGCATTGATCACCTTCAAAAGACACAACATGTGCGATTGAGACTCGTGTAGGGGTGAGTAACACACTACTCAGTAGGCACCGAAATTCCCAAGGGAAAGACCACAATGGAAAACTATAATGCATGATCACAAAGAAAAACATGTCACACTAGGTATAATTAAAAGAATAGAATTGTAATTATCATTCATAAATCTAAACATTTTTACTACTGATGGATTCATCATTTGGGCATTATAATCAATTAGGACGCGTAGATCATTATGAAATGACCATCTTTGGGCCATCTTGATCACATAGACCCACTGATCACTGAGACAACTAGGTCACTAAGACCCACTCGTCTCTGGTCTATCTAGATCATTATGGCCCGCTCTTCTCTTGGCCAAATGCTTCATGAAGACCCACACTTCATATCCTTCATGTCACTACAAACGATATGATTCCATCTTGTACTGTTATTTACCCTCGGAGAATCTAATCCTGAATCCCTCAGTCTGAAATTAACATCCACAAAAAATCCCAGAGAGTATTCCTAATGTATAGTCTTATCACAAGGGTACCAATTCTATAAACAATGCATCAATCAGACACCAGTTCTAAAATATATTATAATGTTAGTAAATAGGGGCTGGATTTTTCTGGGCACTATCTGACCAGGTTAGACGGACCCGACCTACCTGGCCTAAGAGTCCCACAATACCTGGCATGCAATGGTTGATCTGACCTGATTCAGTTTTCTATGGGCCATCCTGGTCCAGCTAGGCTACCGGGCCAGGCCCATGAGGCCTTGCTGGACTTGGCCCAGTTTGGCAGTGGGTCCTCCCCGCTATGTCACCCAATAAACTAGTTTCATCTGGCCCAAACCCGAAATGGTGATTCAGTTATTTCCAAGACCATGCCTCTAGCTCAGACTGTATGGTGGGCCAGTATCCCAACTACTTGGACACTGGTGGGGCATCTGGTTTTCAGCGCATGCGGCCAGCTAAGGCTGAATGCCTATTCGGAACATGGTCGATGACCACATTCTAGATCTTATAATACAATTTTTGTGTAGGCCACTTCTCCAACATGGTGACAAGGCATCACCTCCCATCTATGCTTGTCTCCTAATGCGGATCGCCCCCCCCCCCCCCCCCCCCCCCCGAGGCCCATGACTTTCCATGGGAATATCTCCTCGTCGTCTTCTGTAGACCATGGCTCTATTCCATGTGCGCCTCCGACGAGGCCAGGTGGATGGGCCCACCTACCTCCACCTGCCAAAATACATTCCACAAGCTCTAATATCCAATGTGGAACTGTTGGAGCATGCCAGCTCACGTCTTCCACCGCGGCCTAATGTCGATGTCTATTGTCAGGGTAGTGGCCCACCTCACAATGGACCTTCTACCTGCTGATTCTACAACTGAAGTGTTTTTTCAATTACACCATGATGAACGGGGGGAGATAAATAGAGGGTATCCTAAAGAACACCCATATGAAAAACTGGAAATTGATTGTGTTGGACCAGAATTGTCTGTGTTAGTGGGATCAGGACGTAAAAATTACAAATTTCAAAGATTTATTCCAAATATCAACCCATAATTATATTTCCCTATGGATAAATAAAATAAATCAATGGAAAAACAAGTTTGAGAGTTGATCTGTGTTTTTTTCAGGGGGAGAACATGGAAATCAAATTCCCTAATAATTTATAAACCTCCCTGGTTATTGATCAATAATAGGAAGAATATGTTTTTGAAGGTGATCTGTCTACATAGGTCCCTGATCAGTCATCGAGGGAGGGATCTCTCAAAGATTTGGTGGAGTGGCCATATCATTGGCGATCACTGTTTTTCTTTTTTCAGCTATATCCTTCATTGATTCAGATTGTTTCTCCCAACATGTCTTTGATGCACCCCTGGTCAAATCAATAATGTATGAAACACTTTTCCATTACCATTGTTTTTTAGTGACGTTATACTATTTCACTTATGATTTATCATTTTGGTTTCATTGCATTACAATTCATTTTTTATGCATCAATTTTTAAGGTTAAAATAGAAATAAATTAATCAACATTATTTTATTATTATTTTTTTATTGTTAAAAACTATCTTTCAGCCTCAACCCATGTCGATCATAGTTAAGCTCCTCATAAGGGAACCCACCCTCATGAGCTCAATAGTACTCTTAGATTTAATATCTCTGTTATCAATTATTAATTATGAATATTTTAAAAATAATGTCATTATTGGTTAATTATTTTATATATATGGCCAAGAACTACCTTCCCCTATTACCCCACACTGGCCAATGTTATGCCCTTTCCAGTAAAATCCCAATGCTCTGAGTTCAACAGTGCACTCATATTTTTGATGAGGGCACTGGTATAAGTGTTACCAAACCCTTCTTGCACAATTAAATTTTTAACCTAAAAATTACATCAATATTATGTTCAAGAAACTCTGTGCCTCGAAATTACATGTTGTCTCAGAGCCTAGTCTCAAAATAATCCCATTGAATTTTCAAAAACATTCAGGAAATTATGGGGTATTTAAATTATAATATAATCATAGGGTAATGTAATATCAACTAATTATTCTATTATATGAATATAACATTGATTATAATTAATTATATTTACTATATAATGGTAAATAAACATTCTTGTTTTCTAAAAATAATAACTTTTAATTTATCATTTTGAAAATACTTATTTTCCTGTACTAGGATATAATTTTATTATATTTTCATTTATGACATGCCTAAATTTTATTTATTCATTCAGAGTTATGGTTACTATTTTATTGGCTAAATCACTATTCATAAGGTCACAATTATATTTTGAATGTGAAGTTAATATTTCATTGGTATATATTTCTTAATTTGAATAAGAATCCACTTATTTCATTCATTCTTCATTTTTACCGATTTTGTAACATCCATAATGTGATTTTATATGATTAATACTTTATGAAATTATATTTCCTATAATTTAAACTATCAAATGAGTTGAATTTATTTAAAATGATGCATAAAATAAATCATGGGTTAATGTAGAAGGATCCATTAGAGGGGATAATTGTAAAAAGGAAAATTTAATATAGAATAGTAGATTAATGAAATAAAACATGAATTTTATGTGTTGTTTAATTATGGTGTCAAATTGTATTATAAATATAATTTTAAAAACATTACGATATGTAGATTAACAATAAATATATTGTAAATATATTCACGTTTGTTGAGGTGATATCCATATACATTTTCTTGAGTTTTTTTAAGAGTTTTAGAAGTTGTCTTTATTTTTAGAAGTGTTTCATATGAATGTGGGATTTTTTTACTTTTGGTGATGTGAGTAACACTCATTAGTGAAATCCAGATGCATAAAATGATTGTTTAGAACAAAATTATATCTTTTTAGAATCCATGGAGTTTAAAATTTATTTCATTCATAATGAGGGTCCATATGTCATGGGGTATTGTTCGTGGTATGAATAATAACATGTTCAATAATTTATATAATGTAATTTAATTAAAATTTCATTTTCATTGTCGTCAAACTAAAAAAGTAGAAACTAAAACATGAATATTAAATTCCTATATATTTTTTGAGAAAAAGTTTTTATTGAATAAATTAAAAAATTATTATTCTATATTATATAATACTAGCATGTTTTGTAATTTGTATATAAAAAACTGGAATATATTAATTTTATAATCAGGGAAGAGGATATAATATAATTTCAAGGTTTTAAAGGCTCATATAATAGTAATTAAATCATTAAATGTGACACATAATAATAATCTAGTGGCAAAAAAATATATTAAAAATGATTATTTATGTTTAAATCAAATTGTGTTATGGGAGTGAATATTGGTGTTAATATGTTTTTGAATCCATTTTTGTCTCCATTATTCCATGGTGTGGTATTTATCATTCCATATTGGAGCCAATCACATGAAAATAAGTATCTCTTATATGATAATAGGTTATTCTGTTTTTAAAAAAATCATTTCAACCATGTAGAGGCTATTTATGATATTTTAGGATGATCATGATATGAAGCAAAAAATGATTATGAAATGATTTTAGATAATGTAATGCTTGGAGGAATGAAAATTTGTTCAAAATGAAATAGTATAAATCCACAATATGATCTCAAATTCTATATTATCTTTATATTGAAAAAAGTTTGATGACTAGAAACATTGATTAACATTGATATAGGATATTAGATATGATCTTGTAAGTTATAAAATATGTTGTATTCCCTAAATGATAATGATTTATTAATTTTGGAGGATCAACATATTAGTATGTAATGTTTAGAAATGATTAAATAAGGACATATATTTGTTTCATTGAATCTTATAGGGATAATATAAACGATCACATTTTAGTATAAGACCCTTAAGAATTGAATGTCAATGAATTCAATGGATTTGTAAAATTAAAAAGATTTCAAATACCATGACATGGAATTTAAGAAGATCCTCTATATTTTATAATTTATTGATAGATGATATATTTGAGAAAAATAAATTAGATATGATTGTTTTCTTTTATTTTTTATTAATGCATTAATCGTGTTAAAAATGAATATTCATGAATTTTTCTTGATGCAAAATACTAGAACTAATGAATTATATGTGTTGTCAAATATTTTTTATATGTGTTATGAATTTATAATATATTAAATAATTGGTTATGTATCAATGTTCATGTTTAGAAATCTTAGGCCTAAAAAAATGGAAAAGTGATTAGATCCCTAAAAAACTCATTTTCAATGGGACAAAATGGTTCATAAGGTTGATTACATTATGTATAACCATCATCAAATTATATCTTATACGTTATTCTTTACTCTATAAATACTAAATTCTCTATGTAAACATCATTGATCTATGCGTAAGAATCATTTAGGGTTTATATATCCTTCAAATATTGAAGAAATATATGCGTCTGTATCATTTTTTAAACTACATAAGTAACCTATGTTAACATTTTCAACCCCAAATTTTGGGATCATTGAATATATATAACCAATAACAATTGGAAAATTTATTAAAACATCATGGTGAAGAGTTGATTTTCCATATTATTTTATATTATGAATAATGAATTAAATCATATGATATTTTTGATATTTAATTCATGGATATAAATATTATGATCACTCAAATTATCATATTTTATGTTGTGGAGTTTGGAGTAATAGTAGAAAGAGATTATAGAGGTATATATGGTTTTTAATAATGAATATGATATCATGTTATTTGGATATATTAAATAAATATTACCATATATTGGCATATGTTATTTATTCATTTCACTATGAATGGGCTAAATCATTTTGAAAAAAAATAATCTTTGAAAAAACTATTACTGTGGAGGGATTTTTTTAAAAGGCCACTAGAGTGATACATGATGTGGAACACACCTTACTATAATGTTTAGATAGCACACAATGATTCTATTACCAAATTTAGTTCCACTCTATTTTATATAGAGATATATTCTATGGGACACATTTTGGTACCTTTTAATTTATCTAGATGTTAGAAATGACATAAATGTGGTGGAATTAGTGGGTTTTCATATACAATAACTATTGAGGATATAAAAAATAATATTATAAAAAATAATTGAGAAATGGTTTCCTTAAATATTTGAATTTCAATCATTTGTTTAATCATTATAAGATTATTATATATATTTATCTATGTTTTTAAGATATCATATGATCATGGGATATCTATATTGAATTTATTGATATAATTTTTACAAATATTTATTGTATATTAAAGTGAAAATTAGAATAAGAAGTTTTTTTGTTACAATTATTTTAAACTCACAATTATTGTAAATATAAGACATATGTTATATTTAAGAGAGTGTGAGGAAGTAGGAAGAATAATTTTTTGATCATGGTCACTATTATGAAATAGTTTGAGATGAATATATTTAGAAAAACATTATTTATATTTAATAATAGGATTAATAAAACACGATGATTGTTATAATGATGTCTAAATACATGGATAAAATTTTTATTGTTTAAAAAAATTCCTAATTATTATTAATATACTTGATTCACATAAATTATCTTGTGAAAATAGTGTATTGAAATACTAATGTTATCACTTACATTGTGAAATACATAGTAAAATTTCTTGAGGACTATGGTATATCAGGTGATTCTAAAACATTACTTATATTATATACTATTATTCAGTCATTAAACTTGTATATTATATTATTCATTTTGTATCATTTTCTATGGGAATTTTTTGAATAACTAATTCAAATACTTTAACAAGTAATAAAATATTTTATAAACAAATAAAACATATAATGTTTAGAATACATAGTAAACCTCTGACCATAGTGATTTTAATGAGATTTTTCAGTGGCCGTTCGATTCACATCATAACCCTGTTCCCATTATATTACTCACTATTATTTATAGAAAAAAGTGAATCAGTTTCTCTAATATTTAGGATTCTTTCATCATATTTTATTATTTAAACCATAGCAAACTATATTTTATTAAATGTATTGGGGATTCCAATTTTTTAAGGGTAGTAGTTTTCAAATTTTATCTAGTGGGTCCAAATCTCATATAATTGATTTTCAATATTTTTTAGACTACAAATTAGGAATTTAATCCTACTAATAAAGTTGTTTCAATGGCAATGACTGACAATGGGAATATTTAGAATGATGGATGTTCATGAAATTCCATATTTATTTATTTATCTAAGAAGGGGGTTCCAAATTTCATAAAAACAGATAATATTAAATACATTGTTGAAAAATATGTATTCTTTTGAAGCATAAACTATAGTGAAATGGTAGTGGATATTGATTTGGAGATTAAATTATAAGAATCTCAAAAAAATGGTGATTAAAATAGAAATTAATTTTTCAAAATTAGTACGGAAAGAGATAGAACTATCAAAATATTTAGTGGTATGTTAGATGATTTAACTATGATTGATAATATTCTATACATATTTTCTGTTGTGTTTGATGGTAATGTATTTTTTATTTAATATATTGACCCTACCAATAATACACATGATGATTTAAATAGTATTATTATTATTTTTGAGATAAGGATGGATAATAATACCCTTAAAAATTGAAAGGCTAAAAATTAAATCAATTTTAAATCCTCAAATAATTGGAGGAAGAAAAATAATGATTAAAATGATAGAGAAAATTTTTATATCAAAGAAGATGATGAGACAAATTATATTCAAAAACAAATTTTTATATGTTATTAAATTAAATATGGTTCATAGAATATTACAAGACACATCTTAGACTAAAATTAATCAAGTAAAAAGCTGTTGAACTCTTTTAAATATTTTTTCGATCATTGAATATTGAATAATATAGTAATGAAAAAGTCGAATGTTCATGAATATTATTATAGAAGAAGGATTCCAAATAAATAAAACATTCCAAATAGATGTATAATTATTAAAAAGAAAAAGATTATATCTATTTGCAGTGATGTGATATGAGTAAAGGTGGAGAAGAATCTAAGACTTCAAATGAATATGATGTGAGTATAATTATTTATAATGTAAATGATGAATTTTTTAATAGTAATTATCGTTTTAAATACTACTAAATATGACTAAATTTCTATGGAGTTATTTTTACGGTGGTGGGGGTTGAAAGAGTGTTTATTAAGAAATAATATTCGTTATAAATTGAATGTGAAACTAAAAAGGGATGAACATACTATTGAGTGTAAGAAATCATGTTGTGCTCAAGAAAAAACTATGTATTTGAATGAAAATGATGGTCTAAAGTAGTTTCCACGGGATTAATTGTTTTTGAACATCCTAAAGGAATATAAAATTATATATAAGGATACAGATCATGAGAATAGTTAATAATATCTTTTGATTGATGATAAAGTACATATTGAGTTCATATTCAAAATCATTATAAGTACTCATGATGTTATATAACATTCAATGATATTAGAGAGTAATAATGTCTATAAAGAAACATTCTAAAATGTAGAAAAAATAATAATAAGGAAATGGAAATGTTTGTAAAAAATTAATATGTCATTCCTAAAATGTTTGAGTCTAAATGAGGTAAATTCAAAATTATATAGACACTTAGAACCTGAACTAAAACTTAGAGAACACTATGACAGGTGGATCAAATGATGATGATATGATATATAAGAAAAAAATAAAGACCTATGAGAAAAAAATAATTTGTTTACCAAAAAGATGACAATATATTTAATCAAATGATTGATTAAAGTCTTGTGTTATATTCTAGAGAGAAGATTGATTTTATGGGAGTTTATTACTAATGTATATATATATTATTGGAGGTATGGTGTCTTTGGGAATATGTATTTAATGTTCTGGTTCAAAATTCAACAAGACTATAAATATATACTATATGGAAGGTATAAAATATTGGGTAATCAACCTACATAATAGAATTTGATCTTGAAATGACATAAAAATTCTAGACTACAAGATGAAAATGTATTCTATCCTTTTCAGAAAAATTAAGTCATAGATTCTAATGTAATGGTCACATTGTTAGGGTTTCCTCACCATGTTATCCACAGAAATATGAAAAATCATTAAAAGTCGTGATCCTCTAAACAATAAGAAAATCAGTAAATTTTTATTATTATTTTGGGGTGGATATTAAAGCCTTAGTAATATAATTTACATCGATATTAGAAATTGGAATCAATTGAAATATGATGGGAGATTTGAAGCTATTGAAGAATGATGATGATAAAAAAGAGGTTCAAATTTCATTACGAATGATGGCCACTAAACAAAATTTTAGATTCTTTTCACTATAACTAAAATATATGTACTTTATGATAATTTGTAGTAATTATTTTCAACACTAATAAACATCATATAAAATCATGACTATTCTTATATGTGACATATATTGTGATAATGCCTTAAATTAACTATTGAACAAAAATGATAATAGAATCTCCACAGTATAATGGGTACATATAAGTGATGTAATAGTATTCTTAAATATATAGTTTATTCTTGGATTATATCATTTGATTAGAATAATGTGATAAAAGTAACAATGGAAAGAAACTCATAGAAATTTGTCATATTTTATCATGGTATAAACCCTTGGTAATCGTTTGAACATGATATTATGAGAACATTACTCATTTGAAGGAAATCTAGATTTATTATGTATCATTGTATGTTTATAATGACCCTAACACCAATACCCTAGAGATGGTTCTAACTTTATTATAATAATCTATGATACAAGGAATCTCATACAAAAAATTTATTATAGATTAATAGTCTTTGTCAATCCAATAGAAACTTGAGGTTTTCATTACATTTCAATATAAAATTTACAACATTATTTTTTTCTTCAAGAATAATAGTATTCATTCTAGTATATCCTTACATATCAAACAATTTACACTTCATTTTTTCTATGGTAAATGAATCAAAACAAGGGTAAGATAAAATCATCAGTAAGGGTGGTGTACTATTGAAAGTATCATGAATCAATATATGTAATAAAAATTGAAATGTATTTCACTGAAACACAGATCATTTAATAATTAACATCAGAATAACATATACAAAATAAATTTTGATCAAATAATTCCATTTAAATAATAACATAATCATGAAATATATACACGGATACTCTAATTAAAAAATAATCACATGGAATATCAATTACTAAATTCATCATGATATAGTGCATACTTCTATATGTCTAAACTATCTAGATCCTTCCTCATTATTGTTACTACAATGATCTACCCTCAAGACTGTTTAATTATATGGATAGAGACCCATCAGTTATGATAAAGTAGTTTTTCTAATTATACCATTTGATGAATCAAGGATATATCATTAACTAGGCCCCACCCCTCAAATTATATGTTTTTTATATCATGATATGTTGGGGGAAAAACATAAAATATCATAATATAAAACAAGTAAATGAAATGTGAATAAATCCACCAATCAATAAACATATCCATAAAACATCTAGTTTAATATGGTTAACATTATCGAAATAGCACATCAATATTCAAACTAATCATAAACAATCCATGAAAAGAATATTAATGGTATCAATACATATTTCCTTTAGTTGATCATAATTACAATTAATAGTTGATGTCATTGATGAATTGAAACATAAAAAAATTATAAAAAATATGTGATAAAAAAACATGTCATGAATGAAAATTATCAATTCATGGCATAAATTAAATCAAATATTTCGTACACAGTTTTTTGAAAACCCCAAATGATCATTTCTTTTTATATAGACATAAAATTAAATTGAAAAAAAATTCAAAAAAATCCAAAATGTGCAAATCATTCCCTTAATAAATAATTTTAAAATGTTACAATCTTTTTTTATTCATTTTTTGAAAACATGGATTTGAAAGAAAAACATATTTTAGAGTGGCAAGAGAAGTGATATTATTTTTTATTTAAAATATATATCAATTAATTCATGAAACAAAGTGTAGAAAACATGTACTATTTGATATGGAGGTAATTAGTTATCACATTCTATGGATATGCTCCGTAAGTGGTTTTCTATAGTGATATGGGATACAATCTTAGCAAAAGCCTTTGTTTGGAAATTTGGGCTCGCCGGTTGTTGTGTTTGAAGTACATCAGAGTACATTCCATGTTCGGGATAGTACCATGTCGATGGTACTCCTATATAATTGTATTCTCTACCTGATGTTGAATCCATCTAACATGATAGATATATTAAAGAAATAAGGGGGTTGAAACAACAGATGAGGTCCTGGAACAAGTTCAAGAAGGTGAAAAAATTCCCTTAATTCATGATTCTATCGATGAGATAATAATATTGGACCAGACATTCAATAAATAATAAGGAACCCAATTAATTCAATAAAATATGCATGAATATTATCTATTAGATATGCATGGATAACACACATTTCATTTATTTCCATTTTTACCATTCAACTCTTGTGGACTTATTCGCTCAATGATAGACTTATAGGATTCCCAATAAATGATTGTCTTACTGATCTGCTTGTATATATTTTTTTAAATTTTTTTTGTCTAAGTGGTTAAACTCGAGCCTGTTAGTGATTCTTGAATATAGTGGGTAAAAAAACATGTCTTGACTGATTATAACCCAAAAATTTGTTATTATATATATTCACATTGGGGTCACCATTTTTGTTTATCCGGGTTTTGTATGGGGAAAATGGAACAATATTTCCATTGACAGTTTGATTGAGGGGTTTTTTATGGATGCACTCAGTTGTCTACATCATGGATTACATTTTTTCTATATCTATAAACTAAAAAAAGGTACCTTATACATAACTGAGTTCAAAACTTCATTCTAATGGTCGGTGCTCATCTAATTTTTCCGGACCAACAAATCTTTGGGGAGCTCATTGGTCGAGTGTATGGGATGTCAGGCTCATCGCACCATTTTTGGGGCAATTATTTCCAACTACAGGAAAGTATTATTAATTTTTATTTATATTCTCAAATATCTCAAAAATCCAGATATGGGACCAGTTACCCTGACAAAATTACTATTGGATAATTCTATTTTATATTAAAAATACTAGATTCTCATAGGGGATTCTATCAGTATGTATCAGAGGTTCTACATCAATGCCAAATAATGGGAAGCTTCCTATGGACTGAAGCGTTATAACAAAGTGTTTTGGGATGTTCTCTCATATGAGGTGTTGATTAATATTCTGATGATGTTATTGAGCTAGTATTAGACGCCCTATGTATCCTTATTATTGTAGGAAATAACAAATTGTTCATTTAAGCCATATTGTTTAACATCTTTAGGGATGAATCATGATTGGGTACTAAGATGACATATATTTGAGATTTTGTCTAATGGAGACATCCTACATATCCTAGTTATGTTAGGAATCAAATTCATCAATGTTCGTCTTATTTTGGGGCATATAAACTAAAATTTTCCTAGATCATGGAGATTTATAATTAGTAATGAAGAGTTTGTTGTATCCCCTATGCTCACGTGGGCTATTCTTGGTGTGGGGAACAAAGGGGAATATATGATCAAACTAAATGAATATAGATATAGGAGCTATGAATTGGGACAATCCTTAGTTTCTATTTTATATATCTCATGTCTTAGGAAGGATTCCTATATATCTCAGTTATGGTAGGACTCCAAGTTGTCATAGTTCATTTTTGGAAAAGCCAACACATTGAGGACCAGAAATATCATAAAGTCATAGGATTCCCGATTGGTCAATGCATAATCATCGATGATGGTAAACATATTCATATATTAGGATACCTTGTTGAAATGTCCTTCTTATCCTGAGGATGTCACATGACACAGTGGGCATGTCCTGGGAGCCATTGTATGACCTGGCTTGACACGTATGGGGGTTTCACAAGAGTAATTTTTTCAATGTCATAGAATTTTCACATACTTTGGATAAAATATCATGGGGAAATTTTGGAACATTTCTGTCACATCTATAAGGTTATGACAGTCTTAGTTGACTTTTCCATAGAGTTCTATAAGGGCTTGTATGTCATGTCAAGATGCTTTTTCAAGACTCAGAAGACAAGAATGGGGGCCTTCATATGAGTAAGAAATTGTTTTCTAGGGATGTCTCATGTCCTAGGTGATGGACCCAAGGCATTTCAATGATTAAAGTGGTTTCCATGTGAGAGTAGTGTGACTCGTCCTAGCATGATTAGTGTATTCCATGTATCCCATGTTGAATGTTGAAGGAGTCTCATGAATTCTAGGTGTCATGTCTTGGCATCGTCACATGTATTTAGATGACACATGGAAAGCGCAAGGGGCCCAATGATCATTAATTATGATTAAGTCATACACATTGAAACTTTATTCTCAGCCTTTTATTTATAATAACTTGGTTTTGTTTATTGGCAGTTTTTCTTTAATCTCGCATGATACAATGGGCTTGCGGGATGTCCTCCACTTAATCCATGGGATTATTTTTGCATGATATATTAATGATCATATGTTTTGATTTATTCCTAGTACATGACTACTATAGTATTATGTAGGTATATTACCTATGGTAATTTGTGTCCTTCATGTGGTTGCTCTAACAAGTATATAGAAGTCGAGAGAAACATTCAGCAGAGTCTTGGCATTTTGTTGGTAAAAAATCTAACACTTTCTTATGGTTGGGGTATGCAATTTATAGGCATTGAACCATAATATACTCATCAATTTGTGCGGAGTATCTAGTGGTTTTCCCAAAATATGTCGGTGAAGGGTAATGGCACTACACAATATTGGGAGTCTCTACAATGGACTACATCCAGGGAACCACCTGATTTTCAGCGATAAGATGTCCCCTTCATCAACACATCATTTATTATAAAATTTCAGGATAATTGAAGACTTTTTTATTATAATTATACGTATAAGGAACACAATGTTTTCATGTTAACATGTCCAAGGATCCCCACAAGATATGGGTGTTTGTTGGAAGACACTAATGACACATCGGGTGACTTGCCTTGGTGTCTCACTAGAGAGTACTGCCGGTGCCCTGGGTGCATCACATGCATTTAAGCGACTAATATTACTTATCGTTTCCTCTCTTTTGTGCCATTTTTTAAAATGAAATTTATTTTGATTCATGTGGGATGCCACATGTGATAATAAGGGTATTTATTCTATTTTTTATAATGCATCGTGTCATCAATTTGGGTATCATGGTGATGTGTGAGCGTTTTGTGAAAAATTATATATGTTATCCTTTGAGTGTTGTGGGGTTGTTTGTAAATGCATGAGGAAATCCAAGATGTGTGTTTGAAAATGAAAGGGGATTTAACGAGAAGAGGCTAATATGTCACTGATGTCTTGTGTTGTATTTTGGAAATCTAGGGGCACATTTGTTTTCCTTTTAATGAACAAGAACACCACTAACCTCCTCACATTTATCACCCTTGTTTCAACAAACATTGGTTTGGAGGTCTTCCAAGATTTATGAGTAATATAAACGGTTCTGATAGAGTTTTTTGGTGATGTCTTTACTAGTAAATATGGGTTATTTGGAGTGTGCGGGAGCATATATTAGACATGTCTATACAACTATCCTTTGATTGTCATGGTGTTGTATGGACACTCTCGTGTACATATGTGTGGTGATGTTGACAAGCCAAAGGTCCTATATGAGGTGACACTGAGGTGTTATGGTGTCTCATAGATCACTCTGGGTGCATGCCACATGATTCTCTATGATTGCTAACCCCTATCGCCTCCTCCACTTTATCTCCTTCTATTTATGTGATGAGGGCTTGGAGGTAACATGAGTTGGATAAAATATCATCAAGGAAATATATTCTTCCCAATCATGATTTGGTGCATGCTCTTTGTTACCATTTGGGTATCTATCTTTGAATCTCACCCATATTTATTTGAAATATTTTAGGTGGTTTCATAGGAATATTGCAATGAATATCTATACAACATGAGGGTGCTCATTCAATTGATTAGGGGATCATTGAAAGAGCATGGATGTTCGTTTAAGGGATCTCCATAAGACATGCCATGGGTTATGCACCATGGGTGGAGTCTTCAGGTGACCATGAAATGGTCATGTGATTATGAGTCCCTTGTTGACTCATGTGATCTATGGGTTTTTGACCATCCTCCTCTTCCTTTTCGTCAATGGGAATAATAATTTACATATTCTGGTATTTATTCCTTTGTAATTTTATATATTCTTATTTGTCTGTAATCAACAATGAATAATAAAAGGATATTCATATTAGTTTTTTCAAATAAACTATCTTCCATCCATTCATGATGTGATTAAGGATTATCAAGAATATAATTAGTAGCTATAAACAATGGTACAATTTTTTTTGGATATCAACTTTACTGATCATGGAGGTATAAATATTGTAATCCAGATATGTGTTCCATCAAAACTAGAACTAAAGAGGTAACTTCAAGATGATTCTCATAGACCATCCTTCATTATTCATCATTGATTTCGTATGATGTATATATATTTGAACCATAACTTATTATGTGTTATGATAAATATGGATAATGTGGATTTAGTGTATCAATGATTCATATAACATACAATAAAAGATGTGTGAAAAAATTCTAAGGGAATGAAACACTAGTTTCCTATACAAGAATCGAAAGGGTAATATATAACCATGAAATTATTCATAGGACTCCATAGGGAACCTAAAAAAAAATATTTAATTTTCGAGCTATCAAAAACTGTAAAAAGTATTCAAATTTCATTGTAATCATGTAATATTTCTCTCTCAACCATATCACCATGATATACATATAGAAACTATTAATAATTAATGAAAAAATATATGTTATATCTCATTGAGATCAAAGGATTACCTCAATGTTTTGGAGTATCCTTCATCATGAATTGGATACAAAAGTGATATTCATAACAACATATTACACATAGATGGATGGTCTATATAAATGGGCCATTCGAACCGTGTAAGATAAGTTGGGATAAATTTCAATGACATTACAATGATATTGGGACCATTAACTATTTTTCCAAGGATTATCTTATAAAATATTTTCCATTGTAGAATTCAAATGAAACCATATGAGTGCATTATTGGAAAAGGTGTTATAGTTCCACTTTTTAGGATTATGTTTGATTAAATAATTTGATTGGACCTCGTCATATCATAGATATGATAATGAATATTAAAAAAATCCAACTTCATCGAAAATCCACAAAAAGCTAACAAGAGAGCTATGAAGAAAAAAAATGATGAGACCTAGAGTTTTTGGTTGGGAAAAGGTATTTCATCATATTTTTACATGGAACAAATCTGGTAGTTTTGGGGAAAATGGAATTATTAGTCCAACAATGATCATCCAAATTGAGATCTGGGATAATAGAAGACAAGTGAACTATATACTAGAAGTTCAAACTTAAACATCTCATGTACACAATTTGTTCCATGTATATCTATTAAATAAGTCCATATTGTACCAGTCACACACAATGAATCCAAAGGTGGTACCATTGGAGAATGATCATTTATATGAGATGCATTCGATGATGGTATTTGATCATAGATTTAATGTTCTATGAAAAAACAATACTTAACTGTTAAAAGTGTAATAATGGAACAACATGTTTGAGGATGTGATAGGAGAACTATGAAAGGAAATGAAACAAAAATACCCTAATCTTTTTTAGTGTTTAAAATAATAAATTCTTAGCATATACATCTAAATTGGGTAATTATTTAAGGACAAAAAATTTATAAATTAAATTCACAATTTTTGAAAAATTAAATTCATTATTAAGAAAAAATGTTATATAAAACACATTTTCTACCTAAGTTACATTAGAACCTATATAGGATTCTATGAAAAATTACCATTTATAATACAACCATTTAACACGTATAACATAAATATAAATTTAAAATGGTTATGATAAATTCCAATGACATAAAGATGAAGTTATATCCTCGACGTGTACCATCATATCATATAAGTACAATTTATCTGAGGTTATGAGGGTGATATAATCCATGGGATTTTCTCTCTACCAATAGTAGGATGAGATTCATCAATTAAAGCAATATTGAAACTATATTAGTTGTATTTTTAGCTCAACAAAATCATATCAAAAACAATTTTCTCCAAAAACCCCATGGAAATATCACTAGTAGACACCTTACCCTCAGGGAATTCACTAGAGTCACAAATGGATATGTATAAATAACCTAATAGTTTTAATTTCTATATTATTATTTTTAAAATATTAATGTTTTAATTTTTATATTATTACATTATAATTATAAGACCATATGTGTGATAAAAGTAATATTTGAATTGATAAAAAATGTATTTTGGGGAAATTATTATTTTTAATTAAGATATCTTATTATATTGAATTTATGAATATTATAAATAAATTATATTTTACTAATAAAATATTGTTATATAATACTTACTAAATAAACATCGTTATATACTTTTACAATATAAAAAATAAATTTTATAAGGACCATAGAACCATTATTTCCAAAAACATGTATTTTACAATTAATTAGGAAATTTAATTTAAAAATATAAATTATCATAATGAGAGACTAATTATGATAAAGTAAATATTATTTTCAAAATATTTACTCTGAATTTTTCCAATGGTGGGAATTTTATAATTTTCATTGATTGACTATTTTTTATGTGAAAATAAAATATAGTATAAATATAAAATATCTATTATGGAATTTTAATTAACATGAAGTGATGAAATGTATGCTATAAAAGGTATCTAGGTCGAAATATATATTTAAAATTTTAAATAATTTTTTTATTTAATATTATTATTTAAATAATACTTTAATGAATCATCCATCATCTATATTATATTTAGATGTGTTAAAATAAATTATTTATAAACAAAAATATCATACACAACAACAATGTTATTATTTTGATGATATTTTTTTCTTAAACATGAAATATAAACAAACACACTCAACATTGGTAGAAGACATGTATAAAAAAATGGAATTGTTTGTGGTATTTATTTCATAATTATATAGAGTGTAAAAACTATTTTTGGAAATTAATTATAAACTCTCCTCATTTTTTATTTCTAAACCCACCAAACCTCACACTCCTCTATATTCAAAACCAATTGATCATGAAATTACTCTTAATTTTCCTCACTAGAGAAATCAAAATGTTACCAAAATCACTTATTATACTCCTCCCAAGATTTTATAGGCTCCATATTAGGATAAGGGACTCTTTCCCTCTCTCCAATACTCATGAATCCCCCTTTTTTTATGCCATTAAATTTCAAATGTTTTATGTATTTAATTGATTTTAGACAACCATACTACAATTCTTATGATTCCAATGTAAGGGAAGACCCATTTCTGAAATACCATGTACTGAAGGATATGTATTCTTCATATTTTTTTGAGAGTTATGAATTGGATAATGATCTTAATTAAAATGAACACAATTGTAAATAGTTTATACAATACAGAAAAATGTGTTTCTTCAACATCATACTCCGCACGAATGTTTCAGTTATAATAAACAATAATATACTACTAATATTATTATATAATAGTAAATTTATCACCTAGATGTTAAATTGGTGCATATGAATAATACTAATTATGTTATAAAAATATATATATTAAACATAGTCCTTTGTTATCTATCATTAAATAATAAAATAAGAATATTTTAAATTAAATAGAAAAGTTTTTTGGAAAATTATTTTTTCCTAAAAATCAGTTTCACCAATATTTGGATCAACTATATTTAAATTAATTGTTTAATCTTTTATAAAATTAACTTTACAAAATAATAATATTTTCTATGGAAAAATTTCAAACATTACTTTGATTGATTGTTTTTATGTTTTTGATAATTTTCATTATTTAATTAATTGTAAAATACTGATTTTAAATTAAAAACACCATTTTCATTTAAATAAAATTTATTTTATTATATAATATATTTAATATTTTTAATGCTCAAGTAGATTATTTATACCTTTATTAATCCAATGTATTTATTTGGAATAAATTTTATTGTGTATTTAGATATATAAACCATATAATATATTGAATAATTTGACTTTAAAACCCCACATTATTGTTCTGTATATAGGATTAATTTTAATTTATATTCTACCACTTATGTCAATTGAATTTTCAAAAATGGATTCTATATTTGAAATTAGATTATTATGTTATTTAAATTAAGTTCAACATAGTTTTTGACCATAAATAATAGCAAAATAAATTAAAATTAATTATTGTGATTAATGTATAAATGAGATTACTTAGTGGTTAAACATTTATCATAAAGGGAAAAATTATCCAAAAAATATTTAAGGGAAATTTTCTATCCATATTTCGGTCATATTTCATATTTGAATGAAAATGGTTCATTATTGGATGTACATGATGAAAAAGAGACCTCTCTATTGTGTTCTATTTTTAGTATTTAAAAGAAATACAATCTTCCTCAATTTTAAATGGGAAATACCTCTCTCCCATTATAAACATCGCTCAAGTCATTTGGATCAACCATAATATGAAATAATAAACTCCTCACATCCCTCCACTCATACCTGAATGTTTTTTAGATAGAAATAAAACCAAGGATGTTTCTTTCTATAAACCATAAGATTTACCACACAAAGAGGTAATGTTCATAAAGGAAGTAACTCCTAGACCCCAGAATCCAAGATCCGGTGCATTATTTTAACACATTTGAATGATTATATTAAATCAAGTCCCAAAGAACCAATCAGTTTAGTAGTCTTGGAAACAATATACATACATACGTTCAACATTACAACATGACTAGAAAAACAACACTAAATTATTCCATTAGAAATATCCAACCATCCTATATTATGCCTGAAAGTCACTCATAAATGAC
Organism: Viscum album; assembly: GCA_963277665.1. NCBI lineage: Eukaryota > Viridiplantae > Streptophyta > Magnoliopsida > Santalales > Viscaceae > Viscum > Viscum album. The sequence continues at coordinate 1,345,760,647 of OY728153.1, read as the reverse complement.
ATCTTCATATCCTGTGAAAATGAATCATACGAAAGGGTTTATCTTAAATTCTCAGTAAGAGTAAACAATACAGTGGAAGATAACGTATAAATTAGGCATGGTGAATAATTGAAAACAAATGACTTTACAAATAATTAACATGAACACTTTATGGAAGGAATATGAGTTGTGTAAATAATTCAATAATAAATCATAGTCATGGGAATAATACTAGCTAAATAAACACATGAAATATTAATATCTAATCTCATAATGATGGAATGTATAATATCAAACATCATAATCATATAGTTATGGCCTCGTGCCAAGACTACAAATAAGATTTTTTCAAGGCCTTGTACCAAGACACTAGTTTGACTGATGATACCTACCGATGTATCACTGAGAAATATCGGGCTCTACCTGTCACTTACTAAGTCCAATACCTTCTCATATGAAAAGGTTTAAACATAAGATTATCATTCGTATTAAAACTAGCATAAAAAATTTCAATACATTTTCTATAACCCATGGATGGTATCAAAATAACACATCCACAGTCAAAAATATCAGAAAACCATCAATAGAGTATGAAAGATTTGTATCATAATAAATCATCCTCAATCAAGAATGATATCTCATAAAGGATGTTGAAAATTTTGAAAATGATCTGTAAAAATCCTTGAGATAAATATCCCATTTTCATGAAAACATTTAAAAGTTTCACTACTTATAAAATAGATTTTTGAATCAATGTGTACCATTCCCCTTTGATAATTTTTGAAGGAAATAACATTTTAAAACATTAAAGTCTGAATAAATAAATCCTTAAAACCATTTTTAAAACATGGACATTAATGAGAAAGATTTAGAAGAATAATTATTTAAAACATTTAAAATGAAATTTTAGTTAGAGTTCCTAACAAAATGAGAGATACTTGGATATAAATAATTGAGTTCATAAAAACTATATAATATCAGGACAGTAAATGGATTCATGATATACTTTTTCAAAGTATACTATATACACCAAACAAAAGTGAGTAGGCTCACAACAACAAACAAGGATCAAGGGAATGTATGTTGATATGAAATCCATTATAGAGACCGTATACATAGGTTAAGGATAAATAAATGACATAATTATGTGTTAAAAATATAAATAAACTCAGTATGATTGTATATTTAGTGTAAATAAATCAGATTACATTCACACATATTCTTGAAAAAACAACACCAATGAAATAGATGTTTAACTCAATGAATGGATAGTGAGTTAAAATTACTCTTATCAAGTTTATATCGATGACTTGAGAATTTATCAATGAAGTGATTATGTGTATCAAAAGTATTTCCACGTAAATGGGATTTTTTATTGCTATAAAAATAATAAATAGTGATTACACACTTAATCATGGAGTAAAATAATCAATTAAGTATGCAAAAATCCCAATGAGTGGAAATTGAAATTTTATATTCTCATAATGATTTGGTAACATACGAAACTTACACCCCATAAAATAATTATCATAAAATGAAGATTTAAATACCTATAAATTAATTTATTTTACACAAATAATATAATCATGGGTAGTATATACAACACAAAAAAGGAAATAATGTCAATATTGCATTAATCTGACTCGAATAAGAAGTGATATGAAAACCCCTTACCACGTTGTAATAAATCAAGTCGTATGAACAAAATTTCTTAATTTAACACCCCAAGATTCCATGGTATGCTTCTCTTTGAATAATACAATAGCGTGTGTTGTACGCAACACTGAGTTCAAACGCACCACGACTTGCCAAACTAGCTGTTCAAAAGCGGTTATGAATAGTATTAACTGAATATTAAATTATATATTATCCTTATAATTTTAGAATACATATTATGAGTTTATAAGAAATAATTAAATAACAAATTCATTTTTTTCAGATAAAAGAAATATTTTTAAAAAAATTGCAATTTTACCGCCTTTTAATGGAGAATCCTTTTTAAATCCAATATTTGAAACATTTATATATCAAATTTTACAAAATGAACTTTTTCATTAGAATCGGGACATTATAATTTAGTTTCAATAATGTTTTGGTGTCTTTCTGAAAACTTTCATGTTTGGGTGAATACTGAAAAATACAATTTTTTAACTGAAAACATTTTTTTTAACTGAAAACATCTTTTTTAACTGAAAACAACTTTTTTTAATCAAAATAATTTATATTATTTAATTATACATTTTAATGGTTTGGAAGTATAAATATATCATATTTTTACCATTTAATCCAATTATGGTCATTGTATGTAATTTCACTTTGAAATTGAACATAAACGAGTGTCAAACTATTGATAGTTATTATTTCTTAAAAATATGCCTTTTGGTTTTGACAGCAGGAATTAATTTTAAATTAATAAATTCAAATTTAATGTTTTTAATTTTTTTAAATAGACTTCATTATTTAATTCATAATATTAAAATTATATTAGGGTAAATTTTTTGTATTTTTCTAAAAACATTCAATTTTTGATGAATAACGAAAAAACACTGAGTTATAGTTTAAAAATGAATGTTTATTTAAATAATTATTTACTTTATTTAAATTTATTTTAGTTTAAAATAGATACATAATAACTATATAAGGTCAATGTAATTCATTGGAGTTAGATTAGAATAATTTTAGATATATAAAAAATTTATTGAACTTTTCACTGTCTTTTTCCCACCTCCTAGGTGAATTTGGAAATTCACGTAAAACTTAATTTTACCGCTTCTGTAACTGGAATTTCAAAAATCTAAGAGACACGGTTAATATCAATGAGTAAAATATGGTTCAATATGATAAATATAATTTTTGGTGAATAGTAACGTTTTTTCTTTTATTTACCACATTTAAAAGTAAATAGGGCAATTAAGGGTAGAAATGATATTAATATTACCCTAACACATGTCCTAATTCTATTTGACAAGGGTATCTTGACCAAAAACAACCTTAAGAATAAAATATTATCATTTAGGTGCACTTGGATTAGATTAGGACATTTATTATTATTTTATTCAAAGAAGAGTTAAAGACTTAAAATCAAAGTTTAATAACTACAACATTTTTAATATATGGTTATACATAAGCTAAATTTGATTATGAATATTCATTAGAAATACAAAACTATTTCCTACATAATTGTATTTTATTTATTATTTTTAGACATTAAATAATGTAATTTATTTTCGACACAATGGTGATGCGGTAATTACCTAATTAATGAAATATTAAAATAAACGATATTATAAATATCAAAATAAATGTAATTTGAGACTTATTATGAATTCCACTAATTTTATAGGTTTATATAACATATTAGGGTTGGTTAGATTAATTGTTTTTAAGTAATAATGCTTTTATAAATTTAGAAAAAAACAAAATACCAAATAGTGTCAAAATTGACATAAACCTGTTTTAAAAAAAATATATTATATTATTAATTAATATTCTATTACAAAAAATCAAAGGTTCAGAAAAAGGAATTATATAATGATTTTTGTATCATTAATGGACCACTTGGGGGGTCCTTATGATGTATTTAGTACGTTTATTAAATATAAAATATAAAAATACAAAGTTATATGGTAAATATCAAACTAATTAACTAAGAGTTAAAACTAAACGATAAGGTTAATATAATGACCCAAACCTGTATAAAATCTATTGGTTTAAAAGATTTAGACCCATAAATACCTTAAAATTTAAATAATCCACTTTGGAGATATTATAAACCGAATATGAATTTATTATAAAATAATATTTATAGCTTTTCCAAAGGTTCCCATCACCCTCTTATAAAAGCGCACTCCCCCTTCTCACTAATTCACACATTCAAAGCTTGTTGGATCGGAAAAACCCTGCCCTAATATTCTCTCAACTTACCTCAATTTAACTTATAGGCCTTATTTTGATTAGAAAGCCATCCTATGGAGCCCTTTGGATTAAATCAAATGGAAGAACACGAATAAGAGTTAATGTTTTCACCACCGTCGTTCAAGTTCCTTTATTCTTCAACATCTTCTTTCTTGGTTATTTACATTCTAAAATAATAAATCCAGTATATTCTATATACTTTTATGTTATTATAAATATGGTACAACCATATTCATTATTCTATCCATCCATTTAATGACATGTCACCATACGTGCATACGTACGGCTTACCGTCTCCACGTCATGGTGTAATTGTTATTCAATACACTATTATCTAGATGGGTATAATAATGATGTGTAATTAATGTAAATAATAAATATAAAATGATAATGACTCTATATAAATGATATAAAATCCAATTATATATTATATTAATATCAAAATAATGATATTATCACTCGTGTGTACGTACGGACTACTGTCTCCACGAATGCAATGAGATTCATTCCCCATCGTATACATTCAAGACTAATTCTCATTTAATGATTACAAATAATGTTTATGGACTTGATATCATTATGGATATGAATATGATACGACCTATTCATAACAATCATGGCTTATGTAACAAAAAATATAAAATAAAACGAGTAAGTTAACACCCGAAAACAACGATAATACTAAGATATTATTAACAAACAATGTTAAAAGATCATATATGATATAATATTGATGTATATGATTATTTTATATTATAATAAAAATTATTTCACCATTATACTAGATTTTAATCTACCCCCAACCAAGGAAACATATAAGATAAGGGTTTATTTCACAATCTCTTCATTATCCAAGGTTGTTTATACATAATTATCTACTAGGACCTCTTTATCATCCACATACATGTTTCTTAAAAATGTATTTCAAAACATTCTTAATATTTTACATAATATGGTTTAATGGTATTTATACCATTTTTTTGACTTTTTATAAGATGTTTATAAAGGAATATTTCTGTCGTTTTCCATACAAGGTCCTTTTTAACCTTTTCGACAAAATTAAGGTCAGAATGTTTTTTTAATTTATACTGTGGGTGCGGCTATTTTATACCATTATAAACTCATCAATGCTTCCCTATATTCTTATAAGAATATTTTCAAAGTTAATGTTTTATTTTATAATTAGGTGAATCTTAAATGATTTTCAAAATAAAAATAGATATTTCTCTAAAAAGGGTTTTGATTTCATCTATGTCATCATCGTTTGATGGATTTTAAGTTTATTTGGAGTTGATTTAATATGATAAAAACAACCATATTATATTGAAGGTTTTGTGATATGTTTGACTATGGATGTGATATTTTTACACCATTCATGATTTATGGTTAATTTATTGACATTTCGTATGCCTGTTTTAATACGAATGTTTATGATATGTTTATACATTTTCAAATGAGGAATGTATTGGACTTAGTATGTGACGGGTGGAACCCACTATAGCTCCTCGATGCATCAGTAGGCCTCATGAGCCAAACTAGTGTCTTGGCATGAGGCCTTGACAAAATCTTATTTGTATTCTTGGCATGAGGCCTTGGATATGTGGTTATGATAGTCTGGCATTATGCATTCCATCATTATGAAAGTGGTTATTGATATTGCATGTGATTATTCGAGTAGTAGAATATCTATGTGAATAAGTAAGTGGAATTATTTCATTTTATTATTTCCATATTATACTGAATTTCAAGTTTAAAAGAATTTTGTTTTAGATATACATAGCCTTAAATGATTATGTTTATTTATGAATGTTTCTGCTATATTATTATCCTTACTGAACATCTGAGCTCACCCCTGTCAATGTTTTGATTTTTTCCCAGATGTGAAGAAGTATTTTAAGAATAACATACAAGGATAGTCTAAAGGGGGTATGAGTGTGGACCATTGTGACTATATTATTGTATTTTTTCACTTTATGATGTAATGTAACTTTTATGAATTTATCTAGTGATTCCAAGGCTACTAAACTAATCGGTCTTTCGAGACTTGATCTTTTGTGATCATGCCAATTTTATGTAATAATGCCCTGACTCTGTGTAACAAGGGTCAGGGCGATGCAGTTGGTATCAGAGGAAATTTAGTACCAACCTTGGAAGCTAGATTTATATAAACTCTTATTAGAGCACATAGTCCTAATATGGACTTTGAGGATTAGTATAGAAGAATTTCCTAAAATTTTTGTATTGCAAAGATTTTGTGAGTTTTCTGAGCAATAAATCCCTGTCTGGATACGAGTAGGTAGAGGCGAATTTGGAATAGATGTACCTAGGGGTAAAACCTAAAAACACAGCTTTGATCTATAATCGAACGGGAACTAGTGCACGAAAACAGGACTTTTTTCACTCTTGGTTGTGACACTCCTGGGGGATATGATTAGGATAATTTTCATTTTCTTTAAAAACCATTATTAATGGATTATGAGTATATACGTAATCAAAGAAAACATTTTTATGATTATGGATTATATCCATAAACTGTTCAATTTACATTAGGTATTTTACATGTTTTGAATTATTCATTTGCAATTCATAAACTGACCTAGTTTATGCTATTGTATATAAATGGCGCCCAGTAGAAGGAATGTGAAATCCAACAATACGTATGATCCAAAGAGTAATATAGATCATATCTTTCATGGTATTAAGCCATCATTTAGAAGGGAAATAGTCTACCATGTATTCTCAACATATGAAGAAAAAGTATCATCTGTTAGTAATATAAGTAAAGAAATCTTCGAGTCTTATGGCTTTGAAGGGAAGAAAAAAAAAGAAAAGGATGGAAGAGAGAATGATGGATAAAGGGAAGAGGGAAAAAAATAATTTTCCCATATGTGATAACTGTGGGAAGAAACACCCTAGAAGTTTCCTGGATGGAATGGGAGTTTTTTATAAGTATAGAAAAAAAGGACACCATTAACATAACATCAAGGGTAAGAAAAAGTTTTCAAGTATACAATGCTTTATCTAAAAAAAGTTGGGCCACTATATGATCCAATATCCAAATCATCAGATTATGCCTCAAGTGATGCTATTGGATAATAACAAAGTTATGATACTACCAAAGATAAAAATGAATGGTTAGAGTTCTTATGTTGTTATTAGAGAATTATGTCATTTGAGTATCAACAATGTACTGGTTATAATAATTATTGAGTATATAAGGATTGTACTGTAGTACTATATCATTAAAGACTTGAGATTGTGTGGAACTAAGAAATGTGACTCAATAGTAGGTTAAATTTTTGGAAAATATATGGTTGAGAGAAAGATAAACCATAATATGGTTCTGATACCGAGGTAGTGATTTTGGAATAATACATGATTGATTTGGATAAATTATATAGGAAATTCTTGACTACCCTTGAAACTGATTAATGATTTTTTATCTTCCATAATTGTAGGAATTTACATAATTTTTGGATGGACGAATTATATCCAGTATTCTATAAGGAATAAGGGAGCATGAATGTAACCAATATGGTTTTATGGTATTTCAGGATGTTGCAGTGTTTTAATAGAATGAATGTTGAAGGAGTTCACATGCTATTACGTGGGAAAAATAATCTTCATTGTGTTCACATACCTTATAAATTTTGGACTGTGAGATTTGACAAAAGTATTTTGGATAAGTCTAGTTTGAGATTATTTTTGGATTTCCATAAAAATGACAACTTGGAGGTCGTGCAGCAACTCGTCGCTTCCAGCAAGGCCGTGAAACTTGAACCCACAACCGAAGGGGGACAAGGGTGTATCCCCTACCACTAACCCATGTGATATCCTAGATTTAATAATGTAGTTTTTTAAATGGTTATACTAGATGAATTATAAACTATTTTTTTGAACCCTATAAAAATAGGATAAATATAATATTGTTTTTATGTTCTATTACCTTTTAGAGTGAAAGTTGAGTTTGTGGTCGAACTTAGTTAAAGGATGAGACTCTACTTGTCAGGAATATATTTTTCTTCTTCTCTAATAAAATTAAGAAATTAATTCTTATAGTTTAGTGAAGGGATCTTAAAAATAATGTGTTATCCTAATACCATATGTTTTGTTGAACGGATTGTATTTTAAAACATCATTGATTGATGAATTTAATGCCCTCAATTTTACAGTTGTTTGTGATTGATGACCTAAATCACTACCTATAAATATTTACGTTTTCCCTCCAATTATATGTTTCTAATTTCCACTAATGTTCTCCTAATCGAGATCATAATTTGGTGGTGACCCTTTCATTTCCCTTTTCTTCTTATTAAGATTAAATTTCTCTAACCCTATTTCTGATGTGGGTTTTCTAAAAAGGTATTTTCTATTTTCAAAAATTTATTTTCAAAGAAAAAATTCAAATTGTGAGGATGAAATTTATTGAAGGATTGGATAATGTAACACCCCAAGCTTCCACGATACGCCTCTCTTTGAATAATATAATAGCGTGTGTTGTACACAACACTGAGTTCAAGCGCACAATGACTTACCAAACTAGCTATTCAAAAGAAGTTATGAATAGTATTAACTGAATATTAAATTTTATATTATCCTTATAATATTATAATCTATATTATTAGTATCTAAGACATAATTAAATAACAAATTCATTTTTTTCAGATAAAAGAAGTATTTTTCAAAAAAATGCAATTTTAGCGCCTTTTATTGGCGAAGCATTTTTAAATCCAATATTTAAAACATTTATATATTCAATTTTACAAAAAGTACTTCCTATTTAAAATTGGGACATAATAATTTAGTCTCAATAATGTTTTGGTGTTTTTCTGATAACTTTCTTTTTTGAGTGAATAGTGAAAATACTATATTTTAACTGAAAAAAACTTTTTTTAATCAAAATAATTTATACTATTAAATTATAAATTTTAATGTTTTGGAATTATAAATAGATTATATTTTTACCATTTAATCCAATGATGGTCATTGTAAGTAATTTCACTTAGAAAATGGACATAAACAAGTGTCAATCTTTTGATAGTTATTATTTCATAAAAATAAGCCTTTTGGTTTTGACAATAGGGATTAATTATAAATTAATAAATTCAACTTATATGTTTTTAATTTGGTAAAATATACTTCATTACTGAATTCGGAATATCAAAATTAGCTTAGGGTAAATTTTTTGTATTTTTCTGAAAACATTCAAAGTTTGATGAATAGTAAAAAAACACTTAGTTATAGTTTAAAACCGAATTCTCATTTAAATAATTATTTATTTTATTTAAATTTATTTTATGTCAAAATAGATACATAATACCTATATAAGTTCAAATTAATTCATGGGAGATAATTTAGAATAATTTTAGATATATAAATATTTTATTGAACTTTTCACCGTCTTTTACCCACTCCTAGGAGAATTTTGAAATTCACATAAAACATAATTTTAACGCTTATGTGAGTGGAATTTCAAAATTTCTAGAGACATAGTTAATATCAACGAGTAAAATGTTGTTTAATAAGATAAAAATAATTTTTGGTGAATAGTAACCTTTTTCTTTCATTTACCACGGTTAAAATTAATTATGGTAATTAAGGGTAAAAATGATATTAATATTACCCTAACACATGTCATAATTCTATTGGGAAAGTGTATCTCGACCAAAAACATCCTTAGGAATAAAATATTATCATTTAGGTCCACTTGGATTAGATAAGGACATTTATTATTATTTAATTCAAAGAAGAGTTAAAAGAGTTAAAATTACAGTTTAATAACTAAATATTTTTTAATATAAAGATATAAAAAATATAAATTAGATTATAAATATTCATTAGAAAGCGCAAACGATTTACTACATAATGGTATTTTATTTATATTTTTTATACATTAAAAAAATTAATTTATTTATGACACATTGGTAATGCAGTAATTACCTAAATAATAAATTATTAAAATAATTGATATTATAAATATAAAAATAAATGTAATTTGAGAGTTTTTATGAATTCCACTACTTTTCTAGGTCAGTAAAACATATTAGGGTTGGTTAGATTAATTGTTTTCTAAGTAATAATGCTGTTATAAATTTAGAAAAAACAAAATACCAAATAGTGTCAAATTTGACATAAAAGATTTTTTAAAAAAATATTATATTATTAATTACTATCTTATTCTTAAAAATCTATGAATCGTCCAAAGGACTTATATAATGATAGGTGTATCATTAATGGACCACTTGGGGGGTCGATTGGATGTATATAGTATGTTTATTACCTATATTATATAAAAATACAAAATGACATGGTAAATGTCAAACTAATTAACTAAGAGTTAATCTCAAAGATAAGGTTAATATAATGACCCAAAGCGGTCTAAAATATATTGGTTGAAAGGATTTAGACCCATACCCACCATAACTTTTAAATAATACACTTTGGATCTATTAGAAACCGAAAATTAATTTATTATAAATTAATATTTATAGCTCTTCCAAAGGTTTCCCTCACCCCTCTTATAAAAGGGAACTCCCCCATCTCACTAATTCACACATTCAAAGACTTTTCTCTCAGCCAAAACCTGCCCAAATATTCTCTCAACATCCCTCAAATAATCCTTAATGCCTACGTTTGATCATAAAGCCATTCTATGGATCCCTTTTGATCAAATCAATAGGAAGAACCTAAAGAAGAGGTAATGTTTTCACCACCCTCTTTCAAGTACCTTTCTATTTCAATATATTATTTATTTGTTATTTCCAATCTAAAATAATAACTTCAGTATATTATATATACATTTATGTTATTATAAATATGGTACAACCATATTAATTATTCTATCCATCCTTTGAATGACATGGCACCATGCGTGCGTACATACGGATTACTATCTCCACGTCATGGTGTAATTGTTATTCAATACACTATTATTGGGATGGGTATAATAATGATGTGTAATTCATTTAAATAATAAATATAACATGATAATTATTCTTTATATAGGATATACCATCCTATTATAAGTTATTTTAATATCAAATGAATGATATTGTCACTCGTGCGTACGTACGGATTACCATCTCCACGAACGCGATGAGATTCATTCCCCATCATATCCATTAAAGACTAATTCTCATTTAATGATTAAAAATACTGTTTATAGACTTGATATAATTATGGATATGAATATGATACAATCTATCCATAACAAACACTTCTTATGTAACAAATCATATAAAACAAAACGATTAAGTTAACACCCAAAACAACGACAATACTAAGATATAATTAACAAAGAAATGATAAAAGATCATATATGATATCATATTAATGTATATGATTATTTTATAATTCAAAAAAATTATTTCACCATTATAAATAATGTTCACCTACCCCTAACCAAGGAAAATTATAAGGTAAGTGTTTATTTCACAATCTCTTCATTATCCGATGTTGTTTATACATAATTATCTACTAGGACCTCTTTATCATCCACATCCATGTTTCTTAAAAATGTATTTCAAAACATTATTACTATTTTACAGAATATGGGTTAATGTCATTTATTACATTTTTTGAATTTTTATAAGATGTTTATAAAGGAATCTTTTTGTCATTTTCCAAACAATGTCCTTTTCAACTTTTTCCACAAAATTAAGGCAAGAATGTTTTTTTAATCTTATATGGCGGGTGCAGCTATTTTCTACTATTATAAACTCGTCGAAGCTTCCCATACAAACTTATAAGAATATTTTCAAAGTAAATTTTTTATTATAATTATGGGACACATAAATGATTGCAAAATAGAAAGATATATTTCTCTAGAAAGGGTTTTGATTTCGTCTATTTTAACATCCTTTGATGGATTTTAAGTTTATTTGGTGTTGAATTATTATGATACAAAACTTCCTTATTATATTGAAGGTTTTGTGATATGTTTGACTGTGGATGTGATATTTTTACACCATTCAGGATTTATGTTTAATGTATTGAAATTTCTTATGATTGTTTTAATACGAATGTTTATGATATATTTAAACCTTCTCATATGAGGAATGTATTGTACTTAGTATGTGATGGGTGGAGCTTGCTATAGCTCCTCGATGCATCGGTAGGTCTCATGAGACAAACTAGTGTCTTGGCACGAGGCCTTGACAAAATCTTATTTGTAGTCTTGGCATTAGGCCTTGGATATGTGGTTATGATAGTCTGGAATTATGCATTCCATCATTATAAAAGCGGTTATTTATATTTCATGTCATTATTCGACTAGTAGAATATCCATGTGAATAAGTAAATGGTATTATTTCATTTTATTTTTACCATACTATTATAAGGTTCATGTTTTAAAGGATTTTGTTTTAGATATTCATTTCCTTAAATGTTTATGTTTATTTATGATTGTTTCTGCTATATTGTTATCCTTACTGAGCATCTGAGCTCACCCATTTCAATGTTTTAATTTTTCCCAGGATGTGAAGAAGTATTTTATTAATGACCAACAGGGATAGTCTGAAGGGGATGTGAGTGTGGACCATGGAGAATATATTATTTTATTTTTTCACTTTATAATGTAATGTTAAATTTATGAATGTGTCTAATGATTCCAAGGCTACTAAACTAATCTGTATTTCGAGACTTGACCTTTTTTATCATGCCACTATTATATAATAATTCAACGACTCAGGGTAACTGGGGTCGGGGCATTACAATTAACCCCCAAATTAATCACGTAATACAATGACTAAAATTATAATATTGATAATATGTATCAAATAGAAGTATATAAAACTCTACATGAAATAAATAAGTGGCGAACAATGGAAATTTCACGGAATTAAAATTGAGATAAGAAACCCCTTACCTCATGTCTGACTTGTCTTGTATGTTCCCTGTTATTTCTGAATAATAAACATAACTTAATTTCTACATTATTAAAAACATTTTTCAGGTTTATTATTCCTTTTATATCAGTTATTACCTTGCTATAAAAATTAGTTAATTATTTGAGTTCATATTTCATATTTTATTGATGTACTGAACTTTAGTAAAACATGAACTTGTTATAATTACAATTTTTCCATGTGGACAAAAGTAAATTATCTCCAGATTTATATAAATGATTTAGATATCATATATATATATTATATCAAGTATATATAGATATTTATAAATGTACATAACATTTTGAGATAAGAAATGAAATGCATCGTTCATGGAGACGGTAAGACATATGTACGCATGAACGCTACATTCATTTCTATTTTCAATTTTAGTGTAATTAAAACATAATGATACATATGTATATTATAATTTCAGCATAATATCATATATAATATTATTAACTTCTACCTTTAGTCATCCCACATAAGGCATTAATGAGTTATATCACTTTGAGAGGGCGGTAGTCTGCACTTCCTCAAAAGAAATTATCACGATTACCCATAATGGAAACCATAAAGGTATTCTATAAATGGAAAATACAGAAGCATAAAAAAAAATATTTGTCATATATTAATACTGTTCCATCTTAATTTCTACTATGAGAGGCGGTAGGAGATAATTGAACAATCATCATTTTGTGAGGCATTAGTTTTCCAACCACAGAAACAGTGTGTTCTTTACCCATTAAAAGGATGTGGGTTTAAGTGTAGTTATAATCATTATCAAAACAACATCATCGTATATTTTGGATAATGGTGTTGTTATAAATGAATGGAATAAAAAGTGTTTACAGGTTTAATAAGTGAACGAAAAGAAAAGAAGTTAAGAGAAACCATTACCGTTAATCTGGATAACTCCCATTGGTTTGAACCAAAGGGTCCACCAGAAGTGACTTCTACATAAAGTAAGTATTTTAGGTGGAATATAGGGATTTTTAGAGCTTATTTGGTCAGGGTTTGGATGAGCCAAGGGGATTGAGTGGTGTGAGGAATGGGTTATAAGTGATGTCCTCTTATAAGGGAGAGGAGGGGCTCTTTAAGAATGTTTGAAAATGTTATCTTATTATAAACATATCATCTATTTCAAAATGTCCAAAACTCATTAGAGTCAAAGATAAGATGACTCATGTTCGAAAAAAATTATCCAACAATAATTGGATAGGTTTTGTATATTTTTTTAAATATTAATAATCTTATATATTTAAATTATTTATTAATAAGGTGAATACTACATCTTTATTGTATCATAAATAATTTAATTTATTAGATGCCTAAAAATAATAAAAATAATAAAATTTAGGAAATAATTTTATCTTTCCAACGAATATTTATAGTCAAACATTTGACTTATATATCCCCATATAAAAATTTATATACTAAAAGATATTTATTAATGTCATTTTTGGCTTATTTTAACTTATTTTAAATAATGTGTCATTATCACTCTTAAGTGTCTCAATGGGGTCCCAAAATTGACCCAACGATGCCCATGGTCGCCCATTACTCATCAAATAAGATTATAATAAGTTTTATGGTAATTTTGTGTTATTATAATATTCATTTTACCTTGAATTACCCAATTTACCTTTAACCGTGGTAAATACAAGTCAAAAGTTACTATTAACCAAAAATTAATTCCATCTTATTGAAACACATTTTATATTCTAATAAAAACCATGTATGTAATATTTTCAAAATTAAATTTCAGAAGTGCTATAATTTCATTTAAATGAAAAATTCAGTTTTTAACTACTACTAAGTGGTTTTACAATTAATAAAAATTTGAATTTTTTCAGAAAAATACAAAAAATTCAGCATAAGCTATATTTGATATCCCAAATTTAAAATTGATATCTATTTTACTAAATTTAAAACATTTAATTTGAATTAATTAATTTAAAATTAATTTCCATTGTCAAAACAAATAGTGTGTTTTTAAGAAACAATAACTATAAAAAGATTGACACTTGTTTATGTATAACTTCAAAGTGAAATAAATTCCAAATTTCAACATTGCATTAAATTCTAAAAATATAATCTAACTAAAATTCCAAACCATTAAAATATATAATTGAACACAATAAATTATTTTGATTAAAAAAGTTGATTATATTAAAATTTAGTATTTTCACTATTCACCCAAATATTAATGTTATCAGAAAAACAAAAAAAAATTAAATTTTTATTTATTTATTTTTCGATTATAAATATGATGTTTTTTTGTCAAATTGAATATATAAAAGTGTAATATATGGAATTTTAAAAGGGTTCTCCATTAAAAGGTGTTAAAATTGCATATTTTGACAAATAATTTCTTTATTTGAAAAAATTATTTTGTTCTTATATTATGTCTCATAAACACATGATATTGATCTTTAAGTTATATGGAATATATAAAATTCAATATTCAGTTAATACTATTTATAACTACTTCTGAAAATCTAGTTTGGTAAGTCGACGGGCGCTCAAACTTGTTATTGTGTGAGGTGTAAGCTATTGAATTACATTAAAATGATAATGTACTATGAAACCTTGGCGTGTACCATTCTCACCTACATCAATAAATTGCGTCCTCAAAATTTAACACCAGGATTGAAAACATGGGTTTTGACATTCCAAAATATCTTAGTTGAAATTCCACATAAAAAATGGATTAATGAGGCCCCTATTTTAAAATAAATAAATGTAAGTAAGAAGGTTACCGAAAATAACACATATTAGGGTTCAATGTATGAAATCATGGATATGGAAAAGAAAAATAAACATCAACTTCAGATGGAGAGTGATCGAGTATATTATTAGGAGAAAGTTAATGATCTGAAAGCCATAAAGTTGTGATGGGTTGAAATGAATTTGATTACCTAGAAGAAAAAGTAAATGAAGAAATTTTCTGTATTATGTTATTTTTCATAATGCTGACTAATTTATATATGAGATTGACTAAAAGTATAAGGAGATATAAGTAATTAAAAATTAGTGTTTCATCCATTAATAAGTATCTACCACAAACTCATTTTCTCTCCAAACGATGAGTATTCAAGATGACTTGGTTACACCTGAAGCTCTACAATCAACATATAGAAAATCACAAAATTCAGAAAGGCTGAACTATATATTTCCATTGTCATTAAACATTAACAAGTAACAGAATGGTTATTACATGATCATATGATCCCCAAAAAGGATAATCCTTTATAGAAATAAATACTCCTCTTAATCTACAAAATGTAAACAAATAATACCCAATGTTCAATAAATACCCTTCAATGAACAATTGTCCTTAAAATTCTTTAATGTAATCCTAACTAAAATTGACACCCAAAACTCAGAAGAATTTGATTACGTAGTCTTCCCTGTTAAATTGAATCTCCAAATAACATCAAATAATCTTAAAGTCACATAGTTAAAAGAAACTAACCATATTACACATTATATATTATAGGTTAATCATATCAATAACTAACCCAAATTGATATAAATAAACAATAAAAACCTTGGAAAATATCCACCATTACACCTCAAATGAAATCTCATTATATTCTATTTTCCTTAGGCATAGAGTGTTTCAACAGAGTGAACATCTTCCAAAATAACATTTATCACTTAATCACAAAATCATTTTCCTAAAATAAGGATATCCATTTTATAATACATAATCTCCCAAATCTATTTAAAAAAATTATTTAACTAAAAATAATTTGTCACACTAAACAAGGACTTCACATAGTCCAATGGTAGCCGATAAATCCCAATTGCACTCTAGTTGTTGGTATGATTCCCACATCTTTTTCCAACACGATGTCTTGTCACAAGGTATCTGTGTTTTACTTTCTAAAAAATTATATTTTATTACATTACAAAAATGAAATAAATTCCTTAAAATACGAAAAACCCAATTTAATCACAAATTTCATCTCATACCTCTCATTTTCATCCCAAAATTTAATAACATGTAATTTCCTCCAATTTAAGGATCATATAAAACAAAATGTTTATTTATAAATATATCCACAAGAGAAAGGATAATTCTTCCTCAAATATCATTTTCACATGACAAACTATTGGGTTACGCAATCGAGAGAAAATTATTCTAATGTAATCCCATCAACAAAGAGCACTAATACTTTTAAACATTTTTCCATTAAATTATTTCCATATAGCTTCTTCGTTGACCAAGAGGATATCCTATAAAATATGGAATTCAATCTGGTAATGGCCAGGTCCCCTACATTTATGGAAAATTACGGTAAATGGATTCTTATGACCATTTTTATTTTCAACCATAACACTCTTCATTTTTCCTCGAAAATTATTTACTTTTTTTCATATTTTCCAAAAATTAAGCATTTCTTTGTTCTATTGAGACACATTTCTGAGTGTCTCCTTCCACATTTCCTACATGATGGAGATTGATGTTTCTTTTCTCTATGGTCTCCACTACTGGAGATCTTATCATTTATCACTTTTCTCATTTTTTTGAGTCCAAGAGATGGTTAATATATATGTTATTTGTCATATTTTTTGAAAATCGATTCTACATGAACACATAATCTTTTACGCCTATCAGCATTTTATTTTTTTCTCATTTCCACCACCATTTCCACCTTGTACATCATGCTCAATGTTATTATGACTTCCTTGGAATCCATCCATTAACTAAATCTACAATGAATTGTGTGAGTAACATTAGTCAGAAAATAATTTATGGAATATCATGACACCTTATTTTCAATTTGAAACACCTTAGGATTAACCAAGGTCATTTATTCTCATCTTATATTAAAATAAATTAAATGAGTTTGTAATGAAAATTTAAATTATCCTAAGAATATCCCCAGAGAGTGTCGTAACCAAGAGTGCAGAATCGCATGTTGTCGTCTACCAGGCTACCCCAGGTCAAGCCCGAAATTCCTTGTCAGAGTTTTCACTCCTAAGTACATCTTCGCCAGAGCCGCCTCTACATGATCACATCCAAATAGGGATGTATTACTTGTAAAATACCCAAAATCTCAACATTACCAAAATTCTAGGATGTTCTTCTATACTAATATTCAATGTTAATCTTAGAGTAATGTGCTCTATTTAGATATTATCTAAATCTAGTTTCCACGGTTTGTAATAATAATTCTATGATACCAACTGTAATGCCCTGGAACCAGAATCCAGGAGCACGTGCATTATTTTAACACATTGGCTTGATTACAAGGAATTCCATCCCAATGGACCGATCAGTTAGTAGTCTTGGAAACAAGATACATAAATATTATCAACATTAAATCTTGAAAATAAAATCAAATTTTTCCATTAGAAACATCCAAGATTTCAGATTATTCCATCAAGTCACTCATTACTATCTTCTTCATATTATGGAAAAATTAAAAATAGGAAAGGGGTGAGCTCAAATTCTTAGTAAGAGTAAGAAATACAATGGAAGATTACATAATTATTAGGAATGGTGAATAATTAAAAACACATGCCGTTACAAATAATTTAAATGAAAACATTATGGATGGAATAAGAGCTAGGTAAAATAATTCCATAATAAAAAATTTTCACGGGTATTCTACTTGTCGAATAACCACATGAAATATCAATAGATAATCTCATAATTATGGAGTACATAATACTAGACATCATAACAACAATGTCAAAACCTCGTGCTATGACTACAAACAAGTTTTTGTCAATGCCTTGTGCCAAGACACTAGTTTGTCTAATAGGATCTACCAATGCATCGTGGAGCTATAGCGGGATCCACCCATCACTTACTAAGTCCAATTAATTCCACATATGAAAAGGATTAAACATAACATAAACATTCATATTAAAACTAGCATACAAAATGTTAATACTTTATACATAAAAATAACACATCCACAGTCAAACATATCAAAAAAAAATTAACAAAGCATGACAGATTTTTATCATAGTAAATAATCCATGATAAAGAATAATATCCCATAAAGGATGTTGATATAGTTGAAAATTATAGGTAAAAACTTTTAGATAAATATCCCCTTTTCATGAAAACATCTAAAAGTCTCATTACTTATAAAAAAGATGTTTAAAATATATTTTTAAATCACTGTGTCCCATAACACTTTTAAACATTTGAATGAAATTATCATTTTAAAACATTCATGTCCCTATAAATAAATCCTTAAAACCATTTTTAAAAAATATGAATTAATGTGACATATTTAGAATAACTTATTTTTAAAACATTTACAATGATATTTTAGTTAACGTTCCTAACCAAATGATAGATGCTTGAATAGAAATAACTAAGGTAATAAAAACTTTATAATATCATGAAAATAAAGGGATTAATGATATACAATGTCAAAGTACAATATATTCCCCAAAAAAAGCGAGTTAGCGCACAACAACAAAGAATACACAATGGATTGTAAGTTGACATGAAATCCCTGATAAAGACAGTATACTTAGGTTAAGGATAAATAAAGGACATAATTATGTGTGGAAAATATAAATATAATCAATATTATTGGAAATTCATAGTAAATCAATCAAAGGAAATTCACTCATATTCTTGTAAAAGAAACACCAATGAATTGGATGTTTAACTCAATGAATGGAAATTGAGTTAAAATTACTCTTATCATGTTCATATCGATGACTTGAGAATTTATCAATGGTGTGATTATGTGTATAAAAAGAATATCCAAATAAATTGGTGTGGAAATTAATATACAAATAATAAATAGGTATTCCACTCATAATCATGGAGTAAAATAATCAATGAAGTATGCGTAAAGCCCAATGAGTGGAAATTGAAATTTGAAATCCCCATATTGATTTGGTAACTTATGAAATGTACACCCCATGAAGGATGTATCATACAATTAAGATGTAAATACCCATAAATTAAAGTATATTAGATAAAAAATACAATATTTGGCATTACATACACCACACTAAAGGAAATAGTTGCAATATAGCATGAATCTCATGGGAATAATAAGTGAGTTGAAAACTCCTTAGCACGTTGTAATCAATCAAGTTGTAAGAAAGAAAGTTAATAACCACCAAATGAATCATATAATACCTTGTATGTAATGATAGTCATGATAATATGTATCAAACGGGAGTATAAAATATTCAACATGCAATAAATATGTGGTGAACAATGGAAATCTCATGGAATTAAAAGTGAGGTAAGAAACCCTTTACATCAAGCCCGACATGTCTTGAATATTCCATGTTATTCTTTAATAATAAAAATAAGTTAATTAAAACTAGATTAAGATAAATTTACATGTTTATTATTCCTTTTATATCACTTATTATCTTGATATAATAATTAGTTAATTATTTGAGTTCATATTGGATATTTTATCAATGTTCGGAACATGAGTAAAAAATGAACATGTTATAATTACAATTTGTCCATGTGTTCAAAATTTAAATTTATCCAGAATCATATAAATGATTTATATATCATATATTTATTATAAATCCAGTATATATATGTATTTATAATAGTACATGACATTTGGATATATGAAATGAAATGCACCATTCATAGAGATAGTAAGTCGTACGTACGCATGAACGGTACTTTCATTTCAATTTTTTATTTTAATTGAATTATGTCATAATGATACAAAGGTATATTATAATTATAGAATAATTAAATATATAATATAATTAACATCATCCTTTATACATCCCACATAAGGAATTAACGAGTCATATCACTTTGAGGGGGCGGTAGTCCGCACTTCCTCAAAAGAAATTATCATGTTCAACCATAATGGAAACCATAAAGTTATGATATAAATAAAAAATATAGAAGAATAAAGATAAAATAAAAAAATTATATATCATATATTAATACAATTCCATCATTATGTCCACAACGTGAGGAGGTAGGAGATAATTGAACAATCATCATTTCGTGAGGCGTTAGTTTTCCATCCTAAGAAACAATGTGTTCTTTACCCAATAGATAGAGGTGTGTGTAAGTGTAGTTTGAATAATTATCATAAAATATCATAAAATATTAAGTATACTGGTTCTGTTATAAAATAAAGGATTAAATGGATTTTAGGGGTTGGGGAAGTTAAAAAAACAGAAAAGAAGTAAAGAGAACCCATTACATATAATATTGGTAACTCCCTTTGGTTTGAACAAAAAGGACTTCTTGAAGAGACTTATGCATAGGGTAAGGCTTATAGGTGGAAGAAAGGGATGTTTAGAGATTATTTGTAATGGTTTTGGACGAGACAAGGGGCTTGAGAGGTGTGATGAATGTGTTAGAAGTGGTGTCCTCTTATAAGGAAGAGGAGGGGCTCGTTATGAATGTTTGAAAATGTAATTTTATTAAAAAATAATATTCAGTTTCAAAATGTCCAAAACTCATTGAATACTAAGATAAGATTTATCATTCTAGAAATAAAATCATCATATAAGAATTGGATAGGTTTTGGATATTTTTTTTAATATTAATAATCTTATTTATTCAAATCAATTATTAATGAGGTGAATACTGCATCATTAATGTGTCATAAATAATTTAATTTATTTGATATCTTGAAATTTAAAAAAATACCATAATGTAGGAAATAATTTTATTTTTACAATTATATTTTATGGTCTAAAATATAACTTATATCACCCCATGTAAAAAATGATATACTGAACAATATTTGTTAATGTTATTTTTTTACTTTACTATAAGTTTATTAAAATAAAGTGTCATTGTAACTTTTAAGTAGATCCAAGGGGTTCCCAAATAGACCCAAGGATGACCATGGTAGTATGTGACTAATAAATTAAGGTTAAGAGAAGTGTTAAGGTAATTTTATATTATTATAATCTTCTTTTCACCTTAAATTACCCGATTTAAATTTAACCATGATAAATAAATGTCAAAAGTTACTATTCATCAAAAAATTATTTTCATCTTATTGAACCACATTGTACTTACTATTAACAACCATGTATATCGTATTTTTTAAATTCAATTCAGAGTAGCGTTAAAATATTATTTAAATGAAAAAGTCAGTTTTTTAACTACTATTAAGTGGTTTTACTATTCATCAAAAATGGAATTTCTTCAGAAAAATACAAAAATTTTGTCTAAGTTATATTTGATATTCCAAATTCTAAAATGATATCTATTTTACCAAATTAAAAAAATATAATTTTCATGAATTAATTTAAAATTAATTCCCATTTTCAAAACAAATAGCATGTTCTTAAGAAACAATAACTATCAAAAGATTGACACTTATTTATGTAAAATTTCAATATGAAATTAATTCCAATGTATAACATTGGACTAAATGGTAAAACTATAATCTAATTACACTTAAAACCATTAAAATTTATAATTTAAGACTAAATTATTTTGAATAAAAATGTTGTTTTAAATTAAAATTTAGTAATTTTCACTATTCAACCAAATATGAAAGTTATCAGAAAAACAATAAAAATTTATCAAAACTAAATATTTATGTCCCGATTCTAAATAAAAAGTTATTTTTGTCAAATTTAATATATAAAAGTGTCAAATATTTGATTTAAAAAGGGTTTTCAAATAAAATGTGGTAAAATTTCATTTTTTAAAAAATACTACCATTATCAGAAAAAATGATTTTTTTCTTATATTATGTCTAAGAAACACATAATATGGATGTTAAAATAATATGCAATATATAAAATTTAAAATTTAGTTAATACTATTCATAGCTAATTTTGAACTTCTAGTTTGGTAAGTCGTCGTGTGCTCGAACTCAGAGTTGTGTGAGGTGAAAACTATTGAATTACTTTAAAGATATAATGTACTATTAATCCTTGGGGTGTTACAAATGATCATGTTTGTTTTATTTCATTATCCATATCATTATTTATTCATATAAAATGGTAATATAATGACCAATGTATACTCAACATACTATTATTTATTTATTCTGTAGGTACAACCTACACCAACACATAATTTTATCAAATGTGTTATGAAATCAGCATTTGTTTTTTTGGAAGACTAGATCCTCACGAGATTATTTCTTTCATTTTTTACATTACAAACTCTCATGGTTGGAAATTATTTTGTACATAATATTTATATATTATATTTGTTATATTTATAACATAATTATTACAATGATATTATTATATCATAGGTACCCATTTTATAATTCATATCATAGTGTATAAGATAACGTCGCTTGTGTGTATGGCAGACTTCTGCCTCAAGAAGTGATGTGGTGATTATTTCTATAATATGTTAAATGGATGTCAATAAGTATAATTATATTGATTATTTATATTATATACATGATATATTTGTGATATTCATGAAATAATTCTCTTTCTATACATATGATATATAATATTATTCTTACCCTTTCACACACTGAAAAAGTGATGACATACTTTGTCGACATAGAGAGTACCACCTCTTAAAAGAATTGTAATTCATATTATTTTCATCACAACATAAAAATAATGATACATATAGTATTATATAAATATATAACATCTTATTTATAATATAATGATAATTTTTTAATGATAAATGTTATATACAGTCTTTCTATGATGATCAGTAAAAAATTGGAATATTACTCCTGCTTATGTATAACCTACCATATCATTGATTATAATGTTGGTTCATTTTTTATAACCATAATAAATTATTTGTTTAAAAATAATAATTAATGCATTAATATGATTATTATGTAATGATTTTTATTCTTAATATGTTTAAATAATGACTTCATTGACCATAGACAGTGTAATGCCTTGACCCCACAAGTCGGAAGCTGGTGAAATATTTTAATACAATGGAATGATTTGAAGGAAACAAATACTAAATGACTGAACTATTTCAATGTTTTGAAAGATCATATAATATACATAACTACCATAGTACATTGTAAAAAATGTACAAATATGATCAATAGAAAAATGAAATAAGAATTATACATGAAACACATCCAAAGGATTCATATTCTTAACTTGGGGAACAGAATCATAATAAGGTTGATCTGCCTCACTCAATAATAGTTATATAAAGAAAAAAATATGATAATTAATTCCAATAAGGCATAGAATTTATGGAAAATTAATTAATATAAAAAACACATAAATACACTGAGAATGAAAATGCATCAATAGATTTTGTCATAGTGAAATACCCATGGAATGTAATAACAGAATAATTAATGATAAAAATTATTATTTATTTGATGTCATGTATCTGGCCCATAAATCACTATATAATCATGATAATATATTTCTATGTGAAAAAATCCTTCTGATTTTGGTTGGAAACAAACATGATGAGTTTTTTGCCAAATGTTTTGTCTCGTTAGTCCTATCAATGCAACAAGGTACTATAGCTAGCCACACTAGTCACTATATATACAAATAATTATTCATATGTATATTTAATTGTAGAACAATATTCCTAATGAATATCAAAATTATGTTGAAGATACAGATTGGTCAATATTTCCACAGTTCAAAGGACATTCAAAATAAAAACCTTATGTAAAGTGGTATACCCCTAAGATAATAGTATTATTCATGGTACAAGAATACATATATTTAAGAGAAACATAATTACAAATGAAAAATTATCTCAAAGGGGTATTAGATACACCACATAAAAATTAATAGGGGTAGAATACCAAGTTAGTCTCAATGAAATGGAAATTGTGACGATGTCCCTGACCCTAATTCCCCTTTAATTTTTTCATGTTTTCACCTCACGAACAATAGACTTATTTTTATTAATATACTTATCCAAAAATTGAAATATAATAAATTATAATCATTATATTATTATTAATAATTTCCTTTTATGAAAATTATAGCTTTTGATATCTTGTATTACTTAAAAATTTCTAATTTGGAAACACTTTTTCTATTTCACATAAATTTAAATTATTCAATATAATTAATTACAAGAGTATATAGTATATATAATTATATTGTTTTATATTACATATATTTTATTACATCCTCCCTTGATGAGGATTTTATATTATGATATTGGAATTTCCCCATAGGTGGTTGGCCAAATATTGATATGACTTTGACAAGAGAGTGGGGATATGATGAATTAAAATTTCATATATATTAGTATGAAATATATAGTGGGCTGATATCATTAATATATACTAAAATTCATAAAAAATTAATTCCAATAATTATTTTCTCTAATATTAATGAAAAAAGGAATCCAAACCCAATGAAAGAAAAAGGGGTTCGTGAGCATTCGTTTCCTTGGTTTTAATGATCGATATTCTTATTTATAATTAATGAAGTTTATGAAAAAATGGGTATAATTTTTCAAAATTGGTATTATTTTTTATTAATGATCATAAATAAGTTAAAATGGTTATATATAAACATTTTTTTATATGTAATGAGTATTAATAATTATAAAAAATTTTAATTATAATTACTTATATTATTTTTCCATTTTTATATCATCCCAAAGTGGTTTTATTTAGATATGTATTACTATGTATATATAATGTTTAATGAACCATAAATAAGTTGAAATTCACATTTATTAATCTTTAAGAAACCATGTAAATGGTTTTAATACCAATATTTAAGGATACATTAAAGAACAAAAATCAGTCATCCCTAAAATTTGTACATCAAAACCACATAGATAATGATTTCATTTTTAAAATAAGAGAGTGAGAGTGTGAAAAAATATTAAGAAGGATACTACATTAATATGATATTAATATAGTATATCTATGTTATTGGATTTTTCATGCTCATTTTGAAGTAGGATATTATGAAAGTATAATAAATGAAAAATGATAATTCAAATGAAATTAAATAAAAAGAAAGTGGATTTAACTCTTGAATTATCCTCTTTGAGTGCATATTTAAGGGACCTAGGTTTGGACATTTTTTGGTGACTAAGAGTTTATAAAAATGGGGGAGAGACTTTGAATGTGTATTTGGGTTGAATTTATATAATACTAAATACATATATGTGTCTGGATATGTGGTGGTGAGTGGGTATATTTGTAGTGGAGGAGAGGGGTGTTTGTTGAATATTTTTTATTTTGTTTATTCTTATTTCCCAAGAATATTAATAGAAGGAGAATTACAATCAAATATTTTAAAATAAATAAGGAATTTTCTAGACAATGGTTTATACATCAGATACAACTCCATGAATAGTTCATTTTTCATTTATTGTATTTATATCGTAAATTATTGTATTTTAATATTCACAAAAACTCAGGTTGTTTTGAAAAAACTACAAAAAATTCACCAAACCCCTTTTCGACATGTAGAATCGAAAAATGAACTCAATTTGATAAATTTTATTTCTAAATGTGACTAATTTAATTTTTTATTAAAAACATCACTTACATGAAAAATATAGAATTTAAATTGATAAATCATTTTATAAAACACTAAAAAAATTAATTATAGTCTCATAAAACTATCCTGAAACCACAAAACGTCAAAATAATAATTTATAAATACATATTATAAAAATAGATTTCATTTTCATATAATATATTAATATTAAATTTATAATAAAATATTTATAACTTCTAAAATACCAACACTTAAATAATAATTATTAAAATATTTATTTTCTTATACTATAATATAATTTTATCATAATTTCATAAAAAAGAATCATAAATTTTATTTTTATTTCAATAGTGGGGTTACTATTAATTTTCTATTTTTCATATTCATAAGTGTCATATTAATATTCCTATGCTAAAAATACTATTGCATTGGTATAGGTTCCATAACTTCAAGAAATGCATCTTAAATTATTCATTTATCATTTTTATGGATTTTTATGTTCCCTATGTGATTTTATATGATTTATATTGTGTGAAAAAATTTCATGAGAAATTTAAGCTGTCAAATGATTTAAAATAATTTAAAAGTATACATTCCAAAAAATCAAGGGGTGTTATATTTTTCCCTATACAGAAATTTCATCCTCAAAATTTTAGAAAAATTGCCTTATAAATAGATGAGGATGGTCCTTCTACATAAAATACTCTAGTTCCCATGTTTCATCCTCTGTTTTATGGTTTCTCTAATGAAATTATATCAGTAAATTCATCTTATTTCTTAATAGTTTCTCTCTTGTGTCAAGAATCTCGACAGGATCTTCACATTAAGACATGTTGAACAATCCCTGAATTTTAGAGATACCTGGTGGAATTTCTAAATGGAAATACATAGATCCAAATCTGTACATAATTTCAAATTTTTCTTTTTCTCCTAGGGATCTGTTTCCCTTTCTTAGTGAACATTGAGACACCCTTCCATAAGAATACATTCATAAAGACATGATCTCCCACTAGAAATTACAAATCCATTCTCTAATTATCAATATAACTATTTTTACTACTATTGGAATATTTAATATGGGAATAAAATTTCATAAAAATCTCATTTCCTATTCAATATAATCATGGCCTATATGTTTCCTATCACTAACATGATTTCAACATGTTGGAGTTCGACATCTCTAGTCATATAGTGCTTCATATGGCACTATTTGAATTCAATAATAGAAGATATTATGGTATGAAAATTATAACAAAGGTAAGTAATTATCCCAAATAGCATGAATGTCATATGAGAATGATATCAACTTTTTTTCAATGTTTGAGTAGTTTTTCATATTTTCCTTCAGTTTAACAGTTAATAAAAGTACTCATTTGAAGCTCACTATCCAATTATTTTTGAATATTCTTCTAGAATTTTGAATTAAATCGGGGATACCAATTGGAAATAATCAATATTGGATCCCATGTAGTCATAAAATTTCATTTATATAATTTCTTTCTTGGTGTTCAAGTGGTAAATCCTCTCTTATAACAAGAAATGTGCTAATTTTTTAAGATAATCAACAATTACAAATATTTCATCATTCATTCTTGGTATCCTTTGTAGTTCTATGACAAAGTACATCATAATTTTATCTCACTTCCATATATTAATAGGTATAGGTTGCATGAATCCTCCAGGATTTCATCTCTTGGCCTTCAATTTTTGACAAACAAGACACCATAACACATTTTCAACAATTTATATCTTCATGTTATCAAACCAAAATTGTTCCTTCAGATATCTATAAATCATGGTACTACCAGCGTGTATATATAAATTTGAGGTATGATAATCAAATAGATGTTACATTTTTATCTCAGGTATTGATGTAATATAGAACTAATTTTTATTTTTAGTACCCCATCCTCATTCCGAAAGTCTTCAAATATTCAATATTTAACAGATTTAATTTCATTTTGAAGGATTTCATCTTCATACTAGGATCTTTTTATCTACAACACTAAATATGTTATATCAATCATTTGATAAATAAATAATGTTTCCCATCCCTTAAGAAATCACATATCCACATTTACTAGATCTGTGAACATAAGATCTCCCTCGGACCCCATTTAGGTCAAATGTCTATGATCGTTCCAACATAATACATCTTCATCCTTTTTTAAAAATTTTGGGTGGTAGTATGTTTAAAAATAATAATATTGGAGTAACTATATCCATCTACCTTGACTCTTTCTTAGTTAATTAAATGTAAAAATGTATTTTAAAATCGTTTGATTCGTATATATCTCACATCTTTCAACATAAAGATAGTGCCACCATTTTTCTAAGAATAGATTATGACTGGTATCTAAAGATCACTAAAAAATAAATTTTTTCATGTGTCTTCAAATACCTAGATTCATAAGAAATAAATTTATCATTTTTTATAAGGACACAAACCATTCAATTCATTGATGCATCACCGTATATCACAAACCCATCAATTACAAAGGAACATGTCAAAATTGGAGCATTGACAAATTTTATCTTGAATTCTTCAAAACATTTGTACATTATTTTATCTATACATACATAACACCATTACATGTCATATTGGTTATCATGTTATCAAAAATTAAAATTTATTTATGAAATTTCAATAGTAACATACTGAGCCAATAAAACTATGTACCTCGGTTATGTTCCTTAGCATATGCCATTCATGGTTTCCAATTATATTTGTTGGATCCACAGAGATACTATCCTTTGAAATAATATGTCCTAAAATATAAAATATCTTATTCCAGAATTAACACATACTAAACATCCAAAATTACTCTTTATTATAAGTGTATCTGAAACATCCCTAAAGTGGTTCTCATTGTCTTTATAGATTTTGGAACATATCATTATGTCATCCAATAAATACAACAAAAAAGTCATCATGATATTCCATGAAAACTATGTTCATTAGATCCGTGAAAACGTTTGGTGCAATAGTCATTTCATGAGGAATTACTGTAATCTCATAAAGTCCATAGCTAGTACGAAATATTTTCATTGGAATATATTCCTTCCTCACACACAATTGATGATATTCATGTCGAAGATTGATCTTCGAAACATATTTAGCATTGTTTATTTGATCAACTAATTCTTCAGTGTAAGGAAAAAGATAATTATTCTTTAATGTAATATGTTTTATTTCCTTATAATCAACGCATATCCTCATGGATCCATCTTTCTTCTATTGGTGAATATTACATGGAATCATGGGACAATGATTTTCATAGTGTCCAATCCCCTAGAAGTTGAATCATTGTACATTAGAAAAAATTTTCATACCCTTGGAATCACAAGAAAGGTAGACTTTATCTCCATATTTGTAAAAAAATAACCTTACTTTTAAGCATTTTCAAAGGTGTTTCCTTCCACAATTATCACACGTTAGAAAATAATTCCTTCCATTGTACCAATTATCTATAATTTCATAGTTTTCGTATTCTTATCTTTCTTCCTTCGGAATAAATAAGACTTATTAATTACTTTATCCTTCTTGTTATGACATCTTACTATCTCATCCTATGATGTGTATGTTTGAGTGACTAGTTCCTTTTGAAAAACACGCTTAATCACATCGAATAAATAATCCTTATTACCCTTTTTATTATGTGTATTGATGTGATTATCATTCCTTCCAATAAGATCCATTTCCAAATACATGCATTCACCATATTAGATCATAACATTATGAAAGATAATATTTGATCCTAATGATTGGAAAATTTTAAGGAGTTGTGGATCCCTGAGAGACCTTATTAATGGTCACATGGTAAACCACATTTCGATGATTCTTACTGTTGTATTAATTCTGGATTAATAGATCTTGATCAGCATGGCCTCCGTTGATCCTGGATGGAGGAGATCCTTCAATAAAACTGGACTTAATTCATAAGAGGACCATGATATTTCCGATGATTTCTCCACTGATGCTTTTATTTTTTTTAAAAAAAGAGTGAAATCATTCATTGAAGTTCTTATGAGTTCATACCTACAAAAAACCTCTTAATTAATGACTCCTCTATTAAAAAACTAGATGATGGAGTCTTTGTGGTTAATAATGATCTCAATGCTCTTCAACAAGGGTCCCAAATGTATATGTTATCATTCCTTTTCCACATAGCTTATTTAAAAGTGGAAAACCCATGGATGGTTCGAAACCTAAATCCTAGAATCACCCAATATCTAGAAAAAAATTAGAAATTAGTTCAATTGAAAAATGCTATTTATATATTATTTTGAACTCCATGAAAGAACTAGAATTTAGATGGAAAATATGTAGTATTCAACTAAAACATGGTTTACATCAATTATCATAATGTGGTTTTTATTTCAAAAAATTCAACCATAGGAACTCTATGGATAAAAATTGTCTGAGAATGGATGGAATTAGATGGTATTTTTGGCACCCAAGATCATGAATGATATCACCCATTTTATTGTGGTCCCATTAATGTTAGGCTAAAAAACATTTAATTGAATTTTTTTTCTATATTAAAGAGTAATGGTATAATCAAATTTGAAATAGAAAATATCTCATGTAAATACTTTTAACACTAATGATTATAAAGAAGATGTCTGGATTAAATAAGAAAATAAGCCACCCATTTTAGAATATTTCATTATTATTGGAAAATAGATCATTAATTATAGAGTGGTGAAAAAATATTTCAATCAACCCGGTAATAGAGAATTGACTAATATAATGAGACATAAGAAGGATAAAAGGCATGTTTTAGAGAATCATGGTCACTCCATTAAAATAATTGAAAGATTGCTTAAGAAAATCAATGACCCTACCACCTCAAAGGATCCACCTATACAATAATGGGTTTAATTGGATAAAGAGGAGGAGAATGAAATTGATGAATAAGGTATTAATGATGAAATTGTTACTGTTTTTATGGTCATTATAACACAAACTCGTCATGAATCAAAAATTGAAGGTCCCAAGACCTGTAAAGAGGTTAAAAATGTCTTGAATGATGATCAAGAAATTATTATAAGAATAAATTCTCAAAAAACTGATATTAATTCCACTACACATGTAACTGGGGACAATGACACTATGAATGGGCGATAATTTTTTTAATGTCAATAAAGTCAGCTGTGAGTGTTTAATTATCCTAGTAAAATAGACAGTCAATGAATCCAGCTCCGTAAATGTAGATGGTTTCACACTCATACTTTTTGTTACTAGGTTAAATTGGAGATCAACTTTAGATGGTGATGTTATTTCTCAAACTGGAGTAAAAAAATAAACCTCCATGGGAGATTCATGGGAACAATAAAAAAATATACAAGAAGAATTCCAAGACTTCACAGACTACATCTAATTAGAGCACTGACCATCATGTTAAGAGGACACACCAGGGACCTGCTAAAGTACTTATAGCTACTATAGTTGGCATAAAGGACAGTGAAGGGGCCTCAAACCAACTGACTCCATATCATGTTTCAAATGTCAGGGGGATGAATCCAACACTAAATGTGAACTCATTAGACTGTACATTTAAATAAAAAATTATTAGAGGAAAAATCCCCCTTGAAGTCAATATGTGGAATCCATCATATGACTAGATTCATAATGATGTAGGTAGAAACATTTTATGTGAAAAAATGATTGAAATACCTATTAAAAAAATGATGATGGTAGACTGATCAATATTAAAGTAGTAGTCTCCAATCATTAAGTCATTGGTGAATAATCAATCACTTAATCAAAGGAAACGATATGTAAACATGATAATATTATTTCTCCATACATTCCAATGATCATGTATGATAGGGACTCACCAAATAGAAATGAGATTTTTATCAACCCCCCCATCAAATTAATAGGGAAGAAGAACATTGGATGTAAAAAGAAAGGGGAAACATCAACAAACATAGTTCCAAATGAATATTACCTATTGTAATTATCCTGGTATTACTAACCCTAACACCATAAAAAATTAAAAGACTATTATTTTTAAATAATGAATAAAAATTTCAATTTATGAGAGAAAAATTAATCAGTATTCCATGTTTTCTGCATTAAATAAATATAATTTTAATTTTTTCTGCTATAATGAATAATAGTTTTGTGAATTATATTTGGATATTTTAATAATTTTCATTATGTAATGTGCTTGTTTTTTATATTGAAACTCAATCATGAACATGCTATTTCACTTTTACAAACACACATATCATTAACACTATTATTTATGAAAAATAACCACTACCATGATATAAGATCTCTAATTAATGACATGTATTTTTAAACACATGTATCTAGGAAGCTTGGATCATTTCTTAAGACGACATTTTTATTCATATAACTAATGAAAAATGGGCCTATATCAATCTAAAATTTTTTATATTTATTTTAAATATTTTATTTGAGGCAAGAATATCATTCAGATGAATATTGTAAGATTCAAATATACATGTAAAAAAATAATTCATAATAGGGTCATGGATAGTAATCATGATAGAGATTTCAAAAACTGCCATGACCTAGATTGCTGGGATATTATTTTTAGAATCATTCTACCATGAAAAAACATACACCATCAGACTATTTTATTCTATATCACTACCAGAGTTTCCAAAATTATATTTACCTATAGATTTAACAATGCATGTACATTGGTTATTGATTATGATAAGATATTCAAGGAAACCTACAATTCAATGAAATTTAACAATGATGCTTTTTAACATCATTATGAAATAAAAAAATTAATGAAAAGTATAATTTTTTGGAGTAAAGGAAGAGTCAACCAAACTGAAAATGATATTTTGTCCCTAGAAAACTCTCTCAATAAAATTTATGAAAAATAAATGAACAATAAATCTACTAACGAACATAAATAAGAAATTTATCATTTAAATATGTTAAAATATCTCACCACCGTAAATGATAATATGAAAAAATAGAGCAATAAAATTAACAGGATCAATGAAGTTAAAAGAAACAAAAAATTTAACAACACTCTTCAAATAGGAACAAAATATTGTAGACTACTTTACTTCTTTATAGATAGGGAAAACATCACTAAAAATGAGGATGGATTGTTCAATAATTTTTTCTTTAAAATTACTAATATATTTAATGATCGTGATCTTGATAGGGGCATAATGCTGTATATTATTCATAACATATTGAATGATAATAAAAACACTCTCTTAATATTGATCATATAGATCAAGAAATTAAAGTAGTTGTATTTAAGCTTAAAATTACAGTTCCCTGGGTCCGGATGGATTCACTAATGATTTTTAAAACTATTGGGATATTTTAAATTATGATTTTTATAAACTTATTAAGTATTTCATGTATAATGGAAGCCTTCATTATGGGATTAATACTCAATTCCCCTCCATTATTCCAAAAGTGGATAATTCATCAAAAATTTATCTCTTCATACCCATTTCACTCATTAAATCTATTTATAAATTCATCTCTAAACAATTATCTTATAGGATTGCTTATATTACTATAAAATTTTTCTCTTAGAACCAATTTGGATTATTTAACAGAAAAAACATTAAAGACTACATCTTCCTTGACTATGAATGAATAAACATGTTAAAAAGAACTAGTATAAGTAGATGAATTTCCATTAAAATAGGATTTTTAAAAGATTTTGACACAATGGACTATATCATTATTTTCATGGTACTCTACAAGTTTGGCTCTAGTGAGATGTTTGTTAAAAAAATTAACACTATTTTTTGTTCTTGTCACATAACTATTAGGATTAATGGTTTTGAAAATGGATATTTCCATTTCACCAAGATACTACGCTATAAGAACACATCTCATCCATACTTTTTGTTATTATTGAGGACTACCTTCGTATTTTTATCACCAGTGTGTTCATCCAAGGTTAAATTAACCCCCACAATTGACTATAAAAACATGATTGTTCCCTTTATTATTTTATTTGCAGATGAAATTATTTTATTCTATATTTGGGACAAAATAAAAATCCATAATCTTAACGGTGCCCTCTTTCACTACGATGATTGTTATGGAGAATCCAAAAAATAGAAAAGATCATCTATTTTCTTGGGAAATTGTTTCCTATAATATGAAATGTTATTATTATCAATGTACTTGGTATAAAATATTGATACCTACACTTCACACACCATTTATTTCTAGTCTTCTGGTTAAAAAAAAGAGGCACTTAATTATACAATATTTTATTCCAGATTCATAATCAACTCCTAGATTTGAAATGAAAATAAATATTGATGTCATGTAGACATTGTTATGTCAAATACATAATTTTTATGAAATGGTTTACACCATTATTTTTTATAAATAGTCAATTTTATTCATTAACAACTTTAACCATAGATTAAGAAACATATTCTAAAAATGGAATCGCTCTTGAGAGAAAACCACTCACTATACCATATAATAATTGTCGTAAACCCCTATATAATTATGGACTTGTTTTTAGGAACTATTCCTAATATAATGAATCCCTTCAAGATAAACTCACATGGAACTATATAAAAAATAAATCATCATCCATTGATTTCATTAGAAGTGATTTTATAATAATATAAGTAAATGTAAGACCTTGCACATGGAATATTCTATATAGACATCCACCAAGAACTCTTTTTCTAAAATTACATCTCACTCAGGAAGGATTGTTAATAAATAATATTCTATGAATGTTTTCTTTAATAGCAGAAACGTTAATCCTTTTTCTCTTATGGCCGCCTCCATGAATTTACTTACTAATATTAATATCACCATAAAAAACTACATAAACTATTTGGATGTGGATTTACTTAATTAGATCAATACAATTATTACCAACTACAATTTTTTCAACAATGATGTTTTTTTGGTATGGGAACATAATCATAATTGTGTTTTAAACTCTAACTTTTACTAAAATAAAAATATTGGTAATACCATTCATGATTCTTCCTAGTGAAAGAAATTTAACAGTCCATTAGTTAGACCCTCCTGATTGACCCTATTCTAGAGAATAGACCATATTTGAGTCCAAACTTATTGATTTCATCAATTATTTTGTATTAAATTTTTTTCTAAATATCATATGTCTAATCAATATAGAGAGGTTTTCTGACCACATGTTCTTTCCGTATTCTAGAACTTCTAAATTATGGAAATACATAATTGAAATTTTTTATTTTAGATTGATAGGTTTTGACTCCATTCAGCTACATCATCAATGATGCACTACTATGGATGCCTCTCCTAAAATTGAACTACTTTTTGTTGCCATTATTACCAAACAAATTCACGTCATATGGAATTAATGAAATTTAATCATTCATGACACTAATAAATTAAATTTTCAGGTAGATTATGTGAATATCTTAATTTATATGAAGGAGCATGGAAGGATTCAAATAGGTATTTTCCACCACTATGTCAAGGAACTTATTATTATTTGTTGTATTTGAATCAGAGGATGATTATGCCAAACTAATGGTATATTGGAAGTCTTTTGGCAACCCCCTCTCCCTTTATGGTCCAAAATAAATTTAGATGGTGCCTGAAAAGGAATCTGAGGCACCCCAGGCTATGGAAAAGTGTTTATTAATCACAATGTACATATTTTGAGATACTGGTACAATACATGTGGGTTTTCCTTCTCCTTAGAAGTATAGATCTTCAACATCATTATTGATGTCAGTCTCTTCATGAAAATAATGATGGAATAACATATGGATCAAAAGAAACTCCCCTACTATTGTAAAAGCCCTATGACATGGGGTGGTTCAGCTGGCATATCCCCTCACAGTAAAATGGATGGACTACCTCAATCATCTATCATTGATTAATAATATAATCCCACTTTCATATCATGAGGTGAACATAGTGGAAGATTATGTTTAAAATATAGGATTTCATAGTAAAATTTCATCAATGGATAACCTCTCAGTATATATAATCCCACTTCATGAAAACTATTTTAATGAATTTCCATCTTTTATACATTTTAAATCTAGTTTCACAAATTTATATATATATTTTATTTGGATGTTTGACCACATCATCATTGTATAAAAATATATATGATCCCAAAACTTGTGAAATAGTTATTATAAATTGGAAAATTTATGGGAAAAGAATCTCATAATCATATACATCGTTTCTTAAAAGACATGTTTAGATTTAAATACTTTAAAACAGTTTGTAGTGAAAATATTAATTATACAAAGAATGAACCATAGAATTATAAGACTGAGAATGTTTTAAGGCATGTTACCATGTATCAGGTTACCACGATTCAGGTCTGGGACACGTTGTTGGAGTTATTCCCACTAGGTATATCTGTGTTAGAACCACATCCACTAGTAGTATCCAAACATGGACGTCTTTATTGGAAGACCTGCTTAATATCTACCTTACCAAAATTATAGGATGTTCTTATATACTTATATTCAAATTATATATTTTTTTTATGTTCTCTAATCTTGGTTTTCTAAATCTTGTCTACATATATGCTTACAAATATTTTATGATATGCACTGTAACCCCTCGATCAAAGAAGTAAAGAGCCGGTGGATTATTTTTTGACATTGGAATTTTTATAAGAAATCAATATTGAAGGACTAATCAATTTAGAATTTTTGAAATTCTAGGATACTTATATTAATATCAAATTACATTAGATAAAATATACATGCATAATACATAATAAAATGAAATAAACATCATCCCTAAAAATAATCTAAAGGTTTATTCTTCACAACCGTAGAAAATGATATATAATAAGACTATGCTCAAACACTTAGTAAGATTTATATGATGAAATAATAAGTTATTTATATTCAATAAGTCATAAACATTATGTCATGTTAAATAATTTGAAAAAAATCCATCAATGCACTAAGAATGAAAATGCATCCATATATTTTTTCATAGTGAAAATTCCATGGAATGGAATAACTAAATAATGAATTAAGAAAATGATTATTTAAGGGAAGTGATATATATATAAGATGAACCATTTTACCATTAAGACGGATTATCTCTATGGTTAAAAAACAATCTGATTAGGTTTTAATTCAAACATGAAGGGTTTATTCACAAACCTTTTTTTCCAATGAGACATGTTGATACATTGAGGGGGTATAGTAGTCCCCACCCATCACATCATATCTAAATCATTATTTATACATAGATATATTTAAAAAATATTCATTATCATTATTTTTATTGGGTAGAGGATATTGATTTTCCAATATTTCTATTGTTCAAAGGGCACTCAAAAGAAATAGCATATCTAAAACGGTGTACGACTAAGACAATATTCATATCCATAATACAAGAATATTGATACATAATAGAAATATAATTTAGAATGAAATTGTTTCTTAAATGTGTATTAGATACACCAAATAAAAATAATTAGGAGAACAATAACAAGTGATTCCAAATGATATGGAAATTGAGATGATGTCCCTTACCATAATTCATAATTAATTTTGACGTGTATGTGCCTCATAAACAACAAACACATATTCATTAAAAGATTGATCTGTATATGAATTATAGTCAAATAATACTGTTTGATTATATTTATTAATTTTCAATAATAAATATTGATGTGCGTGATATCATGTTTTATATAAATTTTTTTATGTTTTCTATAATTTCTCTATTTTATCTAAATTTAAAATATACGTTAATATAATTAATTAACGAATTATATAATGAATACAATTAAGTATTTATATATTTTATATATTTTATAACATAAAAACATTATGATGATTTAATGTGATGATATAGAAATATCTACATATGTGGTTGAATGACCATTGACCGGACATTGATAGGAGAGTGTGGAGAAGATTTCTTAAAATTATATATATAGTATATTAACACTTATAGTAGGTTAAATTCATTAATAAATTGTTAAAATAATTACTAATTTATTCATTTAAATACTATTTTTGAAATTGTTTGAAAAATAAAGAGTATGTGTAACCAAAATGAAGAAAATGGGTTTTTGGGTGTCTTCATTTCCTTGGTTTCAATAATCAGTTCTCTTTTTTACAAGTAATGAAGTTCAATTAAAATGGGTACAATTATCTAGAATTGTAATTATATGTTATTAATGAAAATAAAAAACTATAAACGGTGATATATATCATCTGGTTGTACTAAATGAGAATGAATCATTAGATAAACATGAAATGATAATTATTTAGATTATTTTCGGGTTTTATCGTTCATCACAAAGTATTTTGATTAATTAATTAAAAATATTAAATAAAATAGTTGAAAAACATTACATAGTATCTAATACATATTTAATAATATTTTTCAATAATAAAAATGGTTTCATGAATTGAATATAAGGTAAAATGAAAAATAAAAATCCTTCATCAACGAAGGTTGTAAATCGGCACCTCATGGGTGTTGATATAATTTTTAAATTAATAGAGAAAGAAAGGAGTTTGTTTATGGATATTAAAATAAAATGATATAATTCACGTATATAAATGATACTGGATTTATCAATCTCATTTTAGAAGATGGCATGAGTCTAGGATTTGTAAATAAAAATGAAAAATGAAAATAAATTAAAAGAAATGAAAGGGGATTTACCTCTTGAATTTTACTATTTGAGTACCACCTTAAGGGACCTTCGTTTGGTATTTTATTGAGGACAAGAGCACCTGGAAATTGTGGAGGGAATGAAAAATTTGATTTCAGAATAGTTTTGACATGTTTTAAGGAATGAACGTGTGATGATATGTGGTTGTGAGGGGCGATATTTCTATCGGATCATACTTGTGTTTTTTGAATATTTTATTCATTTGTTTGTTATTTGTGATCAATAATATGAATAGTTTTTGAATTTTCATAACATATTTTAAAATAATTATTTAATGTTTGAAATAATGTGTCTTATATCAATGGTGACTCAAAGAATTGTTCATCTATCATTTAATGTATTCATACATTAAATTTCCATATTTTACTATTAACAAAAAAATCGTATATTTTTAAAAAATCCCAAAAATTCTCCCATACAATTTTTTGATGTATAGATTCCAAAAATTATATCTGTTTTATGAAATTTATTTTTAAAATATGATAAATTTAATTTTTAACTAAAAACATCAATTACTCAAAATATACAGATCTTAAATTTATAACTCATTTTATAACAAATTAAAATTTTAACTATGTCATAATAAAAATATCTCTCACACATAATACAAAAAAATATTAATTTTTGAATAAATTTTGGGAAAAACATTTCTTTTAAATAAATTTACTAGTCCAAATATTGTAATTTAATTTTTATGAGTTACAAAAATTACCAACACCTACACAATTATTTTTAAAACATTTATTTACTTATTCTGTTATATAATTGTATCATAATTTAATTTATAAGGGGACTAAAATTTATTTATTTGTTCAATGGTGTGGTTAATTTTAATTTTTCTAGTTACTATTCATATGGTTCATATTATTATTCCTAAGTTCATGTTATTATTTCCTCGATATAGGATCCTTATCATATAAAAATACCTCTTACATAATTTATTCTTCACTTGTAAGGTTTGTTTTGTGTTCTATATGTTATTGTTTTATGATTTAGACAACTTTTGATGTTATAGTCAACCTACTAAATCTTTTTGACACATAAGAACAATATTTTTAATACAGATAATGTAATCATAATTGATTAATAAATTGTGTAAAAAATGGTGAAAAATGAAATAAAATGTCATAATAAACATGAAAAAAGATCTAAATAACACAAATAGATAGTACAATTTTATGATTCATCAAGATAAAGACACATGATACGTCAAACTCATCATAAGGGACTTTATCTCAAACCCCTTTTATTGTAGCGTAGTTTGACATTAAATATCCATAATCTTTTATGAGGTTAATATGTAAACCTATTGAGATATATAATCATTATTATATTTATTCTCATTTTTTTAATGTTTTGATAACTGTTATTGCTTCATGGGTATTTCGATTCAAATGTTTTATAGTGGTATAAAGACATTGATTTAAAAATCACATTAAAAAATTATGATTTAATTTAAAAATATTTTACTACATATAAGTATTGTTGATAATATTTTATAAAATTATTTATATGGACATAAAATGATTATAATTAATATTTTATGTCTATTTTGAATTTCATTCGTAGGTTTTCAATGGGAATATTTTTATGTTTTCCATACTAGACGATTATCTTTATTTACAAATTAAAAAATGAATAATTTTTTAAAGTACACATTTAAAACAAAATCTCTTTCACCGTGAAAATAAATTTATATTGGTATATAATAGTAAATAATTCATGTTTAAAATGAAAAAATGAAACCCTTGGTTCACATTTTATTGTAATTTTCTTAATGAATATGGGTTTTGAAAAGGTATTTATTATTTTAAAAACATGAAATATTTTCTTATGAACGAAATTGAACTTTTTTGAATTCTGTGTTTAAAATTTTATTTTTTATGTGATTTGGTTATTTTATAGGTCATGAAAATTCCGATGGGTTGTTATGTTATAATCCAATTAAGGATACATCCATGATAAACCAACATTGGGTGGGATTGTGATTTCCCTCTAATGCATTGGTATGGAAGTCGACTATTTTCTTATTCCATTTGAAATTGTGGAATTTATGAAATCTAACCATATGGTTATTCAATTTATAGTAATGAAAAGTTTAATAATGTCCCATGATACTTTTATTTGTTATCTAATCAATCAATGGTTCTTATGGCTATATAGTGATTATAAAATGGGTAAGAAATGAAATTTACATTAATGGAAAATATTTAGTAATTGTAAATGGTAAAAAATTATTATTTTATGATAAACTTTTTATGATTTTTTCATTTTTGTAACACCCCCAGATTTGAAAGATCGTTATCTCATAAAAGTAATTCAATAGATTATGTTAAACGTAACCCCGAGTTCGAGCACACCACAACTTACCAAAATAATCATTCAAAAAGAATTAATGAATATTATTAACTTAATTTTGAATATTTTATACTATATATAATTTTAACATCCATATTATGTGTTTCTTAAACATAATATAAGAACAAATTCATTTTTTCAGAAAAAAGAAATATTTTAAAAAAAATTGCAATTTTATCACCTTTTAATGTAAAACCCTTATTAAAACAAATATTTGACACTTTTATATATTAAATTTAATGAAAATAAATTATTATTTGTAATAAATACATAAAAATTTAGTTTGGATAAATTTTTGGGACTTTTCTTATAACTTTCATTTTTGATGAATAGTGAGAAATAATATGTTTTAATTGAAAACAACTTTTAAATGGAATTAATTTATAGTGTTAAATTATTATTTTGAATTCTTTTAATGTATAATTAGATTATATATTTACCATTTAATACAATTTAGGACCTTATAAGTAATTTCACATTAAAAGTTTACATAATCACATGTCAAACATTTGATAGTTTTTACATTTTAGAAACACGATTATTGGATTTGACAGCGGGAATCAATTTGAAATTAATTTCTGCCACTTCTATGTTTTGAATATTGAAAACAATATTCCATACATGTAATAAAGAGGACCAACTTGTGTAAATAGGTACCTTTTATTTTTAGACATTATCAATATTTACTTCAGTAAATATTTTATTTACATTGGTTAAAGGGTCAATCTGGAAATAATGGTAAGAAAAAATTACTATAATAAGATTAAATTACAAAAACATGTGTCCAATTCCTATTAAATGATTAATTTCCGACCATGGGCATTCTTGGGTTGATTTCTGGTCCACATTGAGCCACTTGAGGTTGATAATGACAATTTATATTAATTAATTTAATGTAATGATAAAAATGACACAAACATATATCTTTTAGTAAACCAATTTTTACAAGGTGTTATATCAGTTACCATTTAAACTATTAATATTAATTAAAAACATAAATAAATTTTATACATAATTGAATTTTATTTATAGTTTTTAGACATCATATAAATAAATTTATTTATAACACAATGATGATGTAGTAATTACCATATTAATGAGTGAAACAAATAAATTGTTTTATAAATATTAAAATAAATATAATTTTATAGTTTTATTGTCATAGTAGAGTTTTATAAGTTAATATGACATGTTATTATTGATTAAATGATTTTTTTTGAAGTAATAAAGATCTAATGACTTTAACAAAACCCAAATACTAAATAGTATAAAAATTGACCTAAATGAGTTTTTAAAACAAATATTATATTATAAAATTATATAACAGCCCTAAAAACCTAAGGTTCATCATAAGAACATATATAATTATATGTATTTTATTAATTAACCACTTGATGTTATCTTTTAATTTTATTGTATATTAACTAATTATTAAAATAATACAAGAATACAAGGTAATTGTTAAACTATTTACTAAGAGTTAAATCTAAAGGATAATGTTAATATGGTGATCCAAACCTATCTAAAACCAATTGGATGAGCGGTTTTCACCCCATAACCACCTCATCCAATAAATAAAAGATTTTCGGGCCATTAGAAAACAAAAACTATTTTATTATAAAATAAGAATTCATGGTTTTCCTAA
Source organism: Viscum album (assembly GCA_963277665.1). Taxonomy (NCBI): domain Eukaryota; kingdom Viridiplantae; phylum Streptophyta; class Magnoliopsida; order Santalales; family Viscaceae; genus Viscum; species Viscum album. The sequence continues at coordinate 1,345,717,811 of OY728153.1, read as the reverse complement.
AGGGACCCTCACATCTCTAATAAAAGGGTACTTCCCCTTCTCTTAACTTCACACCTCCAAAGCCATTTGGATCAGCCAACCCCAACCCAAAAATCCTCCAAATTTATTTACCTTCATTATAGAGGCCATAAATTTATCATAAATCCAACCTATGGAGCCCTTTTGATCAACTCAAGAAGAAACACCTGAAGAAGAGGTAATAATTTGTGCTCCCTCTTTCTAGATCTTTTAATCTTCAAGTTCATCATTCTTTGTTATTTCAATAAAAAAAAAATAAATCCAGTACCACCTATAAAATGTGAGGTAAATATTAATATGATACAACCATATTCATTTTTCAATCCATTCTATAAATGAAAAAGTCATCATGCGTGCGTACGTATGGCTTACTGTCTCCACGTCGTGGTGTAGTTTGTTATTCAAACACATCATTTTTTGGATGAGTATAATAATGAGTATAAATGATGTAAATAATAAATATAACATGTTTATGAATCTATATAGATGATATACCATTCAATTAAATATAATTTCACCATCAATATAATGATATTATCCCTCGTGTATACGCACGGATAACGGTCTCCACGACACATTGAGTTTCATTCCCACATCCACCATTCAACGATGATTATAAAATATATATTATTAATAACTATGTAATATCTGAAATAATAATTAAATTATATATATATATATATATATGTTTGTGTGTGTGTGTGTACTTACATATATCTTTTTCACTTACTTCCGTTCACTACGATATGAAAACAGAAACAACATTTATGCATACGCATGACTAACTATCTCCATAAACGGTGCCTTCTATTTCAATACATATCTATTATAAATATTTATATTCTAAATATATATTATATATAAATCAAGGTTTATATTATGAAGTATTTAAATCATGATCTAAATTATACAATCAACAATAAAAAGTTAAAACATGTATGATAAAGAAAGCGATTATTAGCCAAAATTTTAATTTAACATTGAAATAATTATTAAATGGGTATTATAATGTCATAAATGAATCATGTATGATATAAGAAATATTAATATGGTTCTTTTATAATGTAATAACATACTATGGTCATTATTCAAGAGGTTAAACATTTCCTTGACCAAGGGAAATTGAATCGTAAAGGTTATTTCCTCAGTCTCATTATTATCCCAGATTATTTATGTGTATGTATTTACGGAGACGTATTTATCATCGATACCCATATTGAATAAAAATGTTTTAAAAAAGAACGTATTAAGGTTTTATGGGATGTTCTATTAAAAAATATCATTATTTTAAATGTTTCGATGAATTATCGTTCTAAATCCTTTTAATTAATGTCAATGTTTCAAAAATGATTTTAAGGATTTATTTATATTGACATGAATGTATTGAAATAATAATTATTTTCAAAAGCATCATAGTTTAATGGGACCCTTTGATTCAAAAATCTCTTTTAAATTACATCCATTATAAATGTGTGACATTTAAATGATTTCACAAAAAGGGATATTTCTCTCAAAAAGTTTTATTGATCATTTTCAACTATGTCAGCATCCTTTACTGGATATTATTCATGCTTGAGGTTGATTTATTATAATACAATCTTCCATACTATATTGAATGAGTTATTATATTTATGATTGTGAATGTTCTATTTTTTATATCATTCAATGATTATGGATAATGCATTTACATTTTGTATGCCATCTTTAATATGAATGTTTTTGTTAAATTTTAAATTTTCCGTATGAGGAATGCAGTGGAATTAGTTTGTGACGGGTGAAGCCCGCAATAGCTTCTCAATGAATCGGTAGGAATCATAAGAGAAACTAGTGTCTTGGAGTAAGTCCTTAATAAAAACATTATTTGTAGTCTTGCCACAAGACCTCGACTATGTGGTAATGATGTACATCATTAGGCATTCCCCCATTATAAAATTAGTTATTACATGTGATTATTCCACAAGTAGAATATCTTTGTGACTGTTTATATGATGATGTTTGATTTACCTTTTCCATATTATGGTAAACATTATGTTTAAAAAGACTGTTTTATTATTATACATATTGCCTTAAATGTTTAAAGCTTCCGAAAAATTATTTACCCTTAATGAGCATCTAAGATCAACCATTTCTTTTTTTTCCAAGGATTCCAAGATTTGTACTATGATTGAAATGAATGGGTAAGCTAAAGGGAATAATGGAGTTCTCAACAAAATATCGATGATGTGTTTTATGTTTGAAATTGAAATGTAATATTCTTGTATATATTATATTTTCCAGGGTTGTATAACAAATAGTACCTTCGAGACGTGATTCCTTGTAATCATGACAATGTATTATAATAATGCACCAGCTCTGGGTAACTAGGGTCGGGGCATTACAATGTTTTCAATGAATCTTTTTTGTCCATTACTTTTCATTTTGTTTTTAGGATTTTTGAAAATATCTGGGTAGAATGGGAAATTTTATTGTGATTGAAAATGTCAATTTTGATCCCTAAATATGTTTTTATTTAAATTTAAATTTTCATTAAATCATTTGATTTATTTTTTTACTTCACGTCCCTTACAAATATTTTTACCCTTATACAATATTTTATAAAATTTTCACATGGTTTTATGATGGACTTGGAATAAGGAATAGGTGAATATCAAAATTTAGAAGGTTTGATTTGAAAAAAAATGACTCATTCTAAAACTAATATATAATGAAAAAATTGTTTATAATTGTAAGATTAAACATTTTGTTATATGGGTTTGTTATGTTTGGCATTATGATAAAATAAATGAATGACACATAAGAGGGGGTAAATTGTGACTTTTTAGTAACCTATATTGATTCAAATTTTTTCTTTATTCGTGATTTAGTCATATATTAATTGCACTATTCATTATATATTATTAGTATTTGATAAAAGAAGTATAATAAAATAAATGAATTATAGATTATTGGGGAATAAATATCCCATAGTTCACTTTACCAATATTATCTCTATACTCTTGTTGAATTACAATAAATACTTTATCTTATCATATGGCCATATTAACATAGTATAGGCCTTTAACACCTTTAAAAAAGGTTTATGTTGAGCCATCATAATGTTAAACAGGAAATAAAATCATCTACATATTATTCCGAGAAGATGAGACTCATTGACCATGACTGAGTCCAAGTATATTAATGTCTAATAAATCAATAGAGTTTGATTTCATAGAGAATAGAGAGTCTAGTTGATAATTTCAGTATCCATTATGGTAAAATGAATCATCTAATTCAGATAAAAATGTATCTATGAATGAACATCTTGGAATAGATCATGGTTGAAAATAATCTTCAACAATAATAGAAAAAGAAAAATAACACCACTGAAGAATACTAGTTTCATTAGGCACAATATTGAAACATATATATCTCCAAAAAATTGTATCTCTAGAACAATAGATATGTTTGATCATTTTTCATTTTAAAAAACCATGTATTCAAAAAGATAATGGATCATAAAATTAAAAAGAATGCATCGTTTCTATTTAACATGAAAAAATTGGATTGCTTTCAGTCATAACAGATCTTTGAATACAACTTGAAAATTGATATCATTTGAATTTAATCTATTCAAGAGAGTCCTAAAAACCCCTAAAAATAAGAACAATTTATCTCATGCAATTACTAATTTATAATTAGTCGTGAAATAACATGAAAGAGATATTTTCTTCTATAAATACTGTTATAGAAAACATGGATAATATTCTCAATTTTAAAAGTCTTTCGTTGACATGTCAAATTCCAGATTCCATAAGGTGATGGTAAACACCGGAAGTAAGGTTGAAAAATTATGGTTGTAAACAAATGAAGTGTTGATGAACAATACATATGGTCCATTAAACATAGTATTTCATTCCAACATTGGTTTTTTGATCTTTACTTCTATAATAGAACATAGTACATAATCAATACATTTCATATAGCTCATGTTATATGATAAAGAGTTCTAATTCCAAAAACTGGATTCCCACACTTTATGTTACACTAACAAAATTAGGGTGTAAATAGTGTTTCATGAATACTTTTAAACATGATAAAAAATTTAAAAAAAAGTTTTCTCCCACAAATAATATATAATTATGAATATATAAATACCAAAAAATTACTTAAAGAAACATAATAAGATAAAAAATAAGCATATTTTTACCATAAAAATCATTAAAATTCTTAGATTTATGTTAAGAAAATATATACCCTACAATCTCCCACAATTGATGACAAAAAAACTCAAAACATAATCTTTTAAAAAATATTTTAATTCTAAAAAATGAAATAATATCATTATCTATATATAATAGAAATTATAATTGTAACTATAGATTATATCTATCATAGATTTGGTAAAGCAAACATTAAATTAATATTACTGAAAAATAATTTTGAAATTAATGATGTTGTGTGTCCCTAATATCTTCACAATTTGTGATATAAAAAATATAAAAATAGAAATTTTTATAAACAACATTCCTTATAGAAAAAAACTATAAATTAATATTATAATATTCAATGAAACAACTTATATTTGTTATAGTAGTAGAAACAGACAGAAGAACAACATTAGAAAAACACAAACAAGATAATAATATCATTTTGTGAACATGTTTATTATTAAAATAATCACTTGTTTGGGAAATCACAGATTTTGACTATATAAGGATGAATGTTCCTCTTATGAATTGGTTTTAGAATTTTGAGACGATTGAATATCCTGATAAATTTATTTCAACAATGAAATTCGTCCTCTAAAAAATTCAATGAGGATTTCAAAAAACTATCCCATTAAAATAATTGTATCTTGAAACAAAATAAATCATTCACCCAACGTTACTTTCAAAAACTCATGAATATTTTCTTCTGATGGAACAATCTATGAGATAATTCCACCAATATGATTGAGAAGATTTCTTAAACCATGCTCTACTAATGTTAATTTCTTAACATGTTCTCTATGGTTTCCTAACAACATATCCAATGGTTAACTATCACACTATTATCAATTTACTCAATAATTAAATGTTGGTATTATAGTATTAGTTGCATCAAAAATTTATAATTAAATATAGATATGTTATATGGGAAAAATTATATGTTCTAGATTGATTGGCACTAACTCTAACTAATTCAAACTAACTCCCCAAATACATCTATAAATATCCAAAATATATCATTGAAATTGATTGGTCTTCTATCATACCCTACTTACCTCTATATCCCTTTAAACGGAATCACAGTCTATTCATGAAATAGAAAATATTCCAAGAGTTTTTAGTTGAACTTGTAAATATTATTATTCCTATATGGGAACATCTATTCATTTTAAATATTCCAAATATTTTTTTAATCTCCTGATCATTTTTTAAATATTAATTCAACATTATCATTTTATTAAATTTCATTACAAAATAATAGATTTTTTTATTTTAAGAATCATAATATTCTTTTAAATGATTAGTTGATGGTTTTCCTCCATCAAGGATATTTCAGTTTATACCCCAATAAATCAATATATATAATTAAGGTATCGTTCAAACAACTTAATCATCTCTAAAGATACATCAGTATCCTTATCAAAAGAATATTCAATAATATTGGATTTGTGATTTCAAACTAATATAGCAGTGTAAAATACTAATGGATGTCATTTATGTTCCCCTGAGTAGTTTTGTCAACATATTTTTATCCTGAGCATCTTTATCATTTATATTTTTGTGGATTATCAGTTTGTAGTTCCTCGGGGGTGATTGAGACTACTAACAACACTTTTTGGTTATCTTCTCATGTTAAATTGGCCTCTTCCTAGGAATCCTAAACTATAGGGTCATCCCTTTATACATGGTTTGGTGATAAAGGACATATTATTCCCTTCGTCTGAATATTAACTAAGATAATGATGAACATATCTTGAATCACATGGATTAGATATATTGTATATGATTGGGGTATATTTTTTAGAATGAAAACAACTTTTCTAGATTATCATATTTATTCATGAATACAGACTGATCTAGATAATATTATATTTCTATTCTTCCCCTAATTAGGATGACTAGATTCCCATTGGTCATCAACAGCAAAAGGTAAGAACTTTAATATTTTGTTACTCCAAAAGAAATAAAAATTTATCATTGTTCAATTATTTATAATTTTACCATGATGAAAATTATCAAGGACCTATAAAACATGAATCATGTTTTTTTTATATAAAACAATAGAATCTATCATTCCATAAGGATAAAAAGATATCATTCCTGCTATTTGAAAATAGTGATTCATATTTCATAGAATATATTTTATGAAAATAAAATTAATATAACCCATTATTAAAAACTATATATAAATTTTGTGATAATGGATATTTTATTAATTATAAATTCATCTAATTATTACTAAGATAATTAATATGACTATTAACTTCTTGACTCTATAATATATTTTGTAAACATTTTTTTAATTAGTGTTGAGGAATAGAGAAAAGACATAATATATTCATATTTGGAATTGGTGTTTCGAATTTTCTAAGATCAAAATGAAATCTACTTCATTGGAAACATGATTTTATTCTATAAATAAAACAAAAAACACTATTACATTTAATCATGAAACAATTATGTCTTTTGTTCCAGAAAATGTGATCTAAACATTTCTATAAAACCCATTTAATTAAATATCAAATTAAAAATCATTATTTACTTCACTGAAATAGAATTATAATAAATGAATGGATTTTTATTTGTTTAACAGAATATTTTTTGGAAATATCAATTCACATTCTTAACCCATTCACTGAATAAATATTTCTCGAAGTTAAGTGTCGGCACTTCGATTTCCTATATTCACCTCCATCTGTCCTCTTGATAATAAAATTTTTTATAAATATGATGGGTTATTTATTTTAATATATGGTTTCTTAGGAAAATATTATCTCTATTATAGTTAAAATGGTTTGAAAACATAGTTCATGAGTGAAAGAAATAGAGAGAGGGTTTTTAGACAATTTTGGTGATATCAATTATGGTTTCTCAATCCAATTACATAGTGTAATCATTCATTATTATTAATATTGAAAATAATCTATAAGAACATGGATCTTAATTTTAGGTGTGGATATTTATTCAATGATTTTATGGAAGAATGATGAAATTAATAATTTATATGTACACAGTGTGTACTTCTTAGTACACGCAACGTACTAGCTGTGTAGGTGACCACGCAGACCGCCTAAATCTGGGACTGATTGAGGTTAATACACGTCATGTAAATTTAATGAACACAAAGTTCAATTTTATTTTTATTTGAAAAATAGGTTTGGGGTCGTGACTCACATAAAGAACACCCTTCATCTTCCAATGTTTCAAACAATGGAGATATGTAACAACTGAAAACTCTGGGCCCCTTCTAGTTCCCCACCCGAGCTCCAATTGAGACGATGCCAGTTGTGTTGGAATACCACCGATGAGTTCCCAATTATTGTATATCCATTCTTTTTTATTATCAACTATCATGAGTTATTTTGGGTGGATCCTTTTTACTATTTTTATAGTTCTATGTCATTTTATGCCGATTCAAGGACCAACATTTATGACTATCGATCGTACGACATCGAGGTTCGTGGTATCATCATTTCGTTGTTCATATTTGAATTATATATGATAATGTGCCTGATACCCATGATTGGGGTATTGATTGGATTGGTATTTAAACCTATTATTTACCTATTGTGGTTTAATTGATTAAAAAAGGGTTTTTACATATACATAAGGTAAAATCCTTGTTTTAGGGACTCCCCATGGGTGCATTTCCCTAGTTTTCCAATTTATGGCTATTTGGAATTGGATATATATGAGTAATACCCTATTTCCATTCCCTGGATGGTTTAGGATGGATTTTTGTTGATTATATGAATTTCATGTGTTATTCTTGTGAAAGTTAACCATGTAGTAGTTATAGATTACATGTGTTTCCTTGTTAAGATATGCACACTATTTTTCCTATGGACCATGGGAGAATTGGACCAGAAAAACTATTGGGGTTTCCGTGTTTATTACACTATAAAATGAGCCTTGATGTAATCTTAGTCCCAAGGGTATTGATTAAGATATCTATCCAAGAGGTCATTTATGAATATATATGCTATGTTGGCCAAGGGGGTATTGACAATGGTAGAAACACAGAGGTTGCTTATAATTTATTAATTCCATGTGGACCAAAGTATATTAATCGTCAGAGATATCCATGTGGTCATTTATAAATTATTAGTTCAATGATAAAAAAATGGGATACACCATGAAAGCATTCATAAAGGGTTATTATGAATAACTGAATGATTTTGGTGTGTCTTCCAAGCCAAATAACAAGTGTGGACTCTGTCTTACATGGTTATTTAGATGGTCTTTTGAGACTTATGTTGATACTATTATAGAAAGGATACATAGCTTAGTCTATATTCCAAGGATTGCATTATTCAACTAATGAATAATAAATATAAATTAATGTAATTGAAAACTATATGATGGTTTACTTTTGAGGATTTCCTTGCTTATTGTTTCATTTATGGATATTACCTTATATATATAAATTCATTGATAGTTAGGAACATATATTTTGGTTAGTCCCTACTATGATTTCTCTCGCAACCTATTTGTTCCATGCTTTTGTAATCAAAAAGTTTATATTTTTGTAGATATAGATAAGGGAAATCACGCTTTTACATTAGGTAACTGATTGCTGTTGGATCTGGAGAGCATGGGACAATGCTGAGGCTTGGGATGCTGTTGGAGTTTCTTTATTCTATATATTTGTTTCAGTATAGTATATATAGCATTGTTAATTTTTTTGACGCTTTCCTAGGCACATGTGTCCCACATCATTTTTATATGCTCCAATTGTTATATTATTATCAGTATTTCACTATTTGATTTGTTGTATGGTATTACTGCTTCCTCTATTGGATACTATATGTTATTCCATTGTAAATAATCTGAAAATGTGAAAATTGTTTCCCCATTATCATACCTTGGCCCTCACTGCTAGTCAAAAGCATATGAAATTTCTGTAAAGGTGTTTGAAGTCATGTGACCAACTTTCTACGAGGTGCCCTTGGGAAACAATCCGAACTGAGACCTTAAAAGGTGGTATCGAAAGTGGTTTTGTTATACTTTTTCATACTATTTAGATACTATATATAGTGATAGAAAAGAATAGGTAGATGGTAATAAGTTGTGTTTAGGATTTTTTGACCTGTGTACTGGGAAAAACCATGTTACGTTGAATATTTCTATTTTTATGGTTTTTCAATTGTGATAATTGATTTTATTTCACCATTGGGGGATTGACTTGTTTTTTGATGTGAGTATTGATATCATTGTGGTTATATTTGTATTTTAACCGCATGAGATGAGGGTATTCCATCTCATGCATACTACAGGAACATGTAAGAGAGCACATGTCATGCATTCTTGACATGCCATTTAGGATGTATTTATAATTTCATGTTTTTGTGACACAATTTATGCTTGATATTCATGTTTTTGTGATAGTTTTTTTTGTAGAATACCTTATATTTTGATAGGGTATTTGTAATTGTAATTTTTTTTGAATGGATGCGAAACATTTATCCATGAGTTGTTATGGGCCCTCTTAGATCAGAATTTGGTTGATCATGTTTAACATTAATTGAATTTTTTCATGACATGATATGAAAATGGATATAAATATTTGATTCTCAGGGATTATGGGCTCTCATGGGTCATAATTTGTCATTCCATAGACAAAGGTTTAGGCTTTTAGAGGGTTTTGGAGAAGTTTTAGTGGCTTACTATCTGGAAACACATACAACATTGCATGTGATGTTATGAACACATGCCTTTTGTTCTTTAGTTATGGAAGATACCACATTTCTTATATATAGTCTGTGTATAGTATGTACAAGCCAGGTAGTTTTTAAACATGTGACTAATTTTGTGTACATAGACATGGGGTTGAGATTTTTTTTGTAGAACATGCCATGTCTTGTTTGTACATAACGAGTTATAAAGAACCATGTAACCAACCGGGTGATCAATGACACAGGAGGATGAAACATAGGTTGTACATATTGTGTATTATTTTTGCATGTCAGGTGGTAGTCAATTTTGTATCTGTCTGTGTGAAAAATGAAACGAGTGGGAAGAATATAACTGGAACATGCAGTGTCTAGGGGAACACGTTGTGCAGTGTTACACCTATAGAACTGGGTGGTTTGAGCCATATTGATGTACTTGGAAAGTATGGAATATTTGTGTACATGTCATTCCATAAGTGGAACACGCCATGTGTAGGGATGGAACATGACCAGGTTTAGCATAGGTACATTCCCATGTTATGTCCTGAAGGGAATACATCATGTGGTATTTATACAAGCTGTGTAACCAAGTTTTGTAAAAGTTGTGTTTTTTCTTTATCCCGTTATATTATTTCAAATATAAGTTGTTTTCCTTGATAATATTGAACTGAGGTGTGTTATTGACCATGTAGATTCATGCTGCGAAGACATCCTTCAGTTATACACCAGGTGTAGGGCGATGAGCAAACCCCAGAAATGGTAGATCAGCCACTACTAGCATATCCTCCCATCATGATCCACTTGGAATGAGCTGTTATACTGGATGCAGGTATTGATTCACAATTCCTTGAAGGCTTAATGAGGATTATGCAGACTTTCCAGGGAGCACCACATCCTGCCCCAACTATGGAAGAGTAGATGCGAGTGTTCCATCCGCACAATCGTCCCACTTTTTTAGGGGATATGGGTCCATAGGTGGTAGATTCATGGTTATAGGCTGTGATATCTATATTCAAAAATCTAGATACACCTTCAGAGTGGATGGTGAATCTTGTGATGTACATGCTATATGATTCTTCCAATATTTTGTGGTATGTGGTCTCATTGGAAGGACATCATTAGGATATGTCTTTTGAAGAGATTCAGAAGACCTTCATAGATTACATCAACCCCGATACATTGAGGGTCAACTAAGCTCAAGAGATCATTCATTTATAGTATGGTTCACTTTCAATGATGGATTATTCTTCTTGTTTTATAGAGTTTCAGCGCTTCACACTTGGTTTGGGAGGTGACGAGCTGTCACAAGCTAGGAATTTTGGGGATTGTGTTAGGTATGACATCTGATTATAGGTGAATGTTTTCAATATAACTTTTGTGACTGATATATTAAATTAGGTGCTGATTTCTGAGTGAAATCTGAGGGAGTATGGAGACTCGAGTAAGAATAGTTCAGTATCCAGGGCTGGCACTCCTTCATTTGTTAGCAGGAAGCTCCTTAGGGAGCCTTCACCATGTGATACCAATAGTAGGGATGTATCCACAGGTATCAGGCAAGGTTCTACCTATACAAGATGAGTGGTAACATGATACCTAAGTTCCCAAGAGACCCATTTGAGACTCAATATTGTGGAATTATTTCTCATATTCAATGGTTTTCCCGGTTTTCTCACCAGTAGTGAGTGAGAGGGGAACTGTTTTGACACCATGTTTAGAAGAAAAACAACTGGTTTCTCCTTAGTTAGGGAACTGTAGTTAATCAGGACATGAAGGTCAAGGAGGTGGTCATGGACATTGTATCCATATTGTAGGTTTTTAGCGATAGCAGGCTGGATCAACTCAAGATAGTCAGGAAACATCGCAAGGCCATGATATATGTCATAATTCTATAGTAGAACAAACCCAGTAGAAGTGGGATCTTGAACCATCTATGATTAGTGGTATGATTCAAGTTGCCTCAATTTTAGATTAATCTCTTTTATATATTAGAGATTCCCATTTTTTTATATTTTTTTCCATTCTAGAGAGCCTTGGACAATCTATATTTACTTTTAAGGATGTTATGATTCTAGACACTCATTTGGCGATAAGGAAGGATAGTGTACATTAGTGGAAGGAGTTCCGTCTTGAGTTTGATGGGTGTCCCTTATTATTGGACCTCTATATCTTAGAGCGTACATGAATTGATGTCATTCTAGTAAAGACTACATGGTCTCATTTCATACCTTTTTTTATTTCTATTACTATAGGATGTGTTTCACAACACCGAAGGGAGGGTCTGTTATACATAAGGGATAATTGGATGTCCAGGCAAGCAGACTGGGACCTAAGCATCATGGGTTGGGACGATTTATATACCATATTCCAAGTATGTATATGGATTTCTAGGGGAAATAACTTATGGACTTCACTCTAGTGGTGGATCATTTTAGAGTTGTCTTTCAGGATGACTTTTCTGGGTTACCTCTAGAGGGAGAAGTAGATATCTATATTCTGCTGGTTCTAGGAGTGGTACTAGTCCTTCCCACCATATAGGATGGCTAAACTAGAGTTACATGGGCACAATAAGCAGTTAGAGGAGTTTCAGGTGAAGGGTTTCATTTGACCCAGTACTTATCCTTTGGGTTTTCAGGACCTTTTTACAAAGAGGATAGAAGGTACCCTCAAACATTGTGTGGAATTTCAGATGATGAACTATTTGAGGGTAAATAACTGATATCCCTTGAAGAGGATTGATGATATCCTTGATATACTTTGAGGATCCTGGGTGTTTTCAATGGTTTACTTGCGATCCGGTTATCATCAGTTGCACGTTAGGCCATCAGATATACATCTTACAAAAATTCAGAGCATATATTGTATATACAAGTTTTTGTTTATTTTGTTCAGTCTCACAATTTCACAGTATGTTTTCAAGGTACCGATGAACCGTGTGTTCCATGCATACTTAGATTCTTTTTTGGTAGTTTTTGTTGAAGATTTTGTGGGGTACTCCCACACTTGAAACGAACAATACACCAAGATTGAGATCATATTGAGTACATCGAGATAACTCCAGTTAAATGAATATCTCTCAAAATTCAACTTATGGATGGACTAGATTAACATTGTGGGTCATGTTATCTCAGAGACAGGAGTCTTAATAGACCCATACAACGTATTAACAGTTGTTTCCATGGATATAATTAAGAACACATTTGAGGTATGGACTTTTCTGTGGATGGATGCTTACTATAGACACATTATACATGAGTTTTCTAGCATTTCTGTGCCAAACTCATTCCTGAATAAGAATTTTGTGGAGTAATTGTTGACATATTCTTATGATTCATCCTTTCTGGGTCTGAATGGGAAATTAGAAATAGCACCGATACTGATTTTTCCAGAGTCGGGAAGGAGTTTCACCATATTCTATGATGCATCAGTTGTCTGGATAGGGGAAATGCGTGTGTAGGGGGGATTCATTGTGTATGGGTCTCAGTAGTTGAGGTAACATTAGGGGAATTACTCAACAGATAATCTGGATTTTTCTATAGTTGTTCATGTATTGTGATATTCGAGACATTATCTTTTAGGAGAACATTATGTTTTATACACTAACCAAAAAAGACTAAAGTATATATTTACTCTACAAGATATAAATTTTAGAGAGCGGGGGTTGGTTGAGTGCCTTGAGTCTTTTGACATGAGCATGCCTACATGAAAGGAAAATGAAATGCAGTTGCTGATGTGTTGAGCAGGAAGAATCAAATACAGGCAGTTCAGTAGGCCATTAGTGAGTGGCAGTATATGGATATGTTCTATGAGATGAATTTGGAATTTCATGATAGACAAGGGTAGTAGTTTCATTCTTATATATCTGTTAGCACTACTCAAATATGTCATGTGAAAATAAGGTAGCTATCAGATTCTAAAGGCCTGGTGCTACTGGTGAGTGTGTCAAGTGAGGACCCCACTCCTGGGTGAACCGTTGGCGGTGATGTGGTCTTGCAATTTCATCGACGAGTTTGGGTGTCAGAAAACATAAATGAAGATCTTTTACAATATTTTCATGCCACAAAAGGAAGGTTCATCTTGGTGTCACCAAGATGTATTGAGATCTACATCATCGGTATTAATGACAATCAATGGTGAGGGATGTTATAAGTTTTGTTATGAGACGTTCCACCTGTTAGTAGATGAAGGTGGATCATCAGAGACCAGTAAAGCTATTAAAGGAGTTACCCATTCCAAAGTGGAAGTGGAAAGATGCCGCTGTAGATTTCATGATTGGTTTATCGAGGTTGCCTTGAGAGAATGATTTGGTTTGGGTTATTGTCGATAGACTCTCAAAGGATTCACATTTCATTCCAATTAAAGAAACCTTAAGTGTTGACGAGATTGAGAGGTTTTACATTCAAGATATTTTAATTTTTCATTGGGATCTACACTCAATCATTTCAGAATTGGACTCCCAGTTTACTTCTCATTTCTAGAAGAGACTACAGAGTGATTTGGGTATATAAGTATTTCTGAGTATAGCTTACCATCCCCAGACAGATGTCCAATATGAGCACACGATTATGGTTTTGGGGGAGATGCTACAAGCATGTGTCCTAGATTTTGAGGGACTTTGGGAGAGACATATACCCATATTGGAGATTACCTAATATAACTAATTTTATGAATCAATGTAGATGGAACCATATAAATATTTGAATGGTAGGCCATGCCGATCACCACTATGTTGGATAGAGGTAGGAGATGTAGGTATGTTGGGACATCGTCTTGTCTAGGAGACCATGGAGTAGGTGTAGTTGATTTGGATGATGATGGATACTACACAATCTCCCCAGATATCTTGTTATGATCAACGGAGACAACCTATGGTGTTTGAGGTCAGAGATCTGGTTTTCTTATATGTGACACCATAGTGGAGACACAAGTTGATTAAGAGACAGAGGAAGCATTAAATGAGATATGTCAGGTCATTTGAGATCTTAATGAGAGTCGGAATGTTGCCTATTAGTTTAGTTACCTATTAGGTACAGGGATATGCATGACATCTTTCATGGTTCTCAGCTACGACATTAATATTATGAACAATCTCGTGTTTTTCAACCAAAGGTGGTTGAGTTTGTGGTGTATGCATCCTTCAAGGAACACCCTATTTGGATTATGGAACGTAGAATGAATGTTTTCTATTTCTATTATTGTCCTCTATTATGGGTGCTAAGGTTGCACATGCGAGTACATAATGAGACTTGGGAGAGGGTGGCTGACATACGATCACAATGGAAAGAGTTGTTTGATGTTTCATCATTACCCCCATTAGAAGGAAAAATCAGGGACAAATTGCTTTATGGGGGGATGTTTGTAATAACAAAACCCTTCAATTCTTGTATGGATCTTTGTTTCATGTTGTTTTTTTGAAAATAATAGAAATTGTAATTTTTTAGGTACACATCATGTACTTATGATTACACTCCCTGTACCCAGGAACCTTGTACAGTCATGTTCCGGTTGTGTAATGGCCGAGTACATAATCATGTAGGTGACCTGGTATTCTTCCTAAAGTGTGGGAAAGTTTAGCCTAATACATATCATGTACATTAAATGAACATGTCATGTAATTTTCTTTATGTTTGATAAATCAAAGTAGGGTCATGTATCGCATCTCGAACACCCTTCATCTCCCCGTGTTTTGTATATGAGAGCGATGAAATGGCCACAAAATTTGATCCCCTGTCGTCTCTTGACCCAAGCTCTAATTGAGACACCATAAGTTTGATTCGAATCCCACTAACGAGTTCTCAAATCCCCAAGATCCTTTCTTCCTAATTTATCTTATCTCATGTGTTATCAAGGGATGATCGTTTTACCCATTTGTAGATATATGTTATTCTTTCCAGATGCAAAGACCCACATTTAGGTGTATCGATTGTATGTCATCAATGTAGGTGGTTTTACCTTTCATTTTTAGTTGTTGGGTTATATAAACTAATGTTCAACATACCCATGAATTTGGTATTTCATTGTTTGGAATTTAACCATATTATTTACCTGTTTGTTTAATTGATTTAAAACAGGTTGTTATATATGCATAAATATTTATTCCTTCTTTACATGACACCCCATGATTGTGTTTCCTGAGTTTGACTTATTATGGTTGTCAGGCCTAGGTTTCCTATGAGTAATACCTTCTTACTATTCCTATAATTTTTTAGGATAAAGTTCCATTGATTATATAAATTTCACATGTTATTCTTGTAAATGTATCCCATGTAGTTGTTATAGATTACATGTACTACCTTGTTATGTTATACGTGCTTTTTTAATGGACCATGAGATCCATTGACTAGGAAATATATGGCGGTTTCCATGTTTCTTACAAAAGACCATGAGAGCCTTGGTGTAGAGTTATACCTAGGGATATTTTCTATTAGAGCTATCTAGGAGGGTGTTTATGATTATTTATGGAATGTTGACCCATAGGGTATTGACTTTGAGAGCAACCTTGAGGTCATTTATAATTTATGGATTCCATGTGGACTTAGGGGTATTTATTGTGAGAGCTGGCAAGGTAGTCATTTGTAAATGATTTATGATATTCCAAACAAAAGGGGTTAGACCATGAGAGTCTTCCAGAGTGTTGTTTATGAATGATTGAATGATTATGGAGAGTCTAAAAAGAAAAATAAAAAACATTGACTCGGTCTTACATGGCTGTTGAGATGGTTTAATGAGACATATGATGTTACTATTAAATATGGGATATAGATAATTAGATATATCCCAAGGTTTAAATGATTCAACTAATTAATAATAAATGTAAATTAATGTAATTAGAAACTATAGGATTGTTTACTTTTGAGTCATTCCTAGTTTATGGATTCATTTATGCATTTTACCTTCTATATATATTCCCTTATATTTAGGAATACATATTTTGGTGGTTTCCTATTGGGATTATTCTCACACCATATTTGGGTCACGCTTTTAGACCCAAAGAGATTATTTATTTGTAGGTATATATACGCTAAATCACCCTTCCTCATCAGGTACTTGATTATTGTTGTACTTAAAGAGCATGTGACCAAGCTGTGGATTACAGTGCTTTGGGAGTTTTCAATTTTTCTATTCTTTGGATTCAATATTGTATTCCTATCATGTTGAATTGTTAGGATCACTTCCTAGAAATATAAGATGTGCCAAATTTTTATATTCTCCAGTTTTTATATTATTATCAGTATTTAAATATTTACATTGTTTTATTGTATTACTAATTATGTTGTTGGTTACTATATGTTATTCTGTTGTGTATAGTCTACCAATGGGGGCATAGTTTCCCAATTATTAGACCATATTCCTCGATACAAGTCAATAGCCTCTAGCGTTTGGGGAAATACGCTGAGGTCCAGTGACGAACTGGGTACCGGGAACCTTTAATAGACCCATGGGATTGGGACATTACAGAAGCCCTTTATAAAAATTTAACAATAAATTATCATTTTAAATAAATAGTAATTAAATGAATAATAATAAAAATATAGGTCATGTAATTCATATAAAATAAAATAAAGTAATTAATCAAATATTATTTAAAATGAAATATTCTTAAGTGTCCCATAATAAAATTAAAACCAGCCATGGGAAGAGGTTTTGTAAAAATATTTGTATGTTAATATTTAGTATTGAAAACATATTACGAAATATCCTTTTTCATAACATGATCTCTTATAATGTGATGTCTTAAATCTATATGTTTAGTTCCTAAGTGACATACATGATCCTTTTTTAAATTTATTGCTTGTGTGTTGTCATATAAAAAAATATTATGGAAATTATGTTAAAATTCTAGTAATGTGGGTTTCATCGACAACATTTCTGCATATCAACTACCTATAGATATAGACTTAACCTCACTTATTGACTGAGGAACAGAATGTTGTTTCTTAATATACCACGAAGATAATGATTTCTATAAAATGTTGAATGTTCCTAATGTATGTTTTCTCTCTAATACACATCCTCCAGAATTAGTATTTAAATATGAAATTAAATTAAAATAAGTTGTTTAATGTAGATATTGAAAAAATAATTTGAAATATATTAAATTTATTTTAACTGAATGAAGATGGGATTCATTTGGGTACAATTCAAATCTATCCCATAGAAAAAAACAAAATAAAATATTTTCTTGACTTCTAGTAGTAAAATATTTTAATCTACCGATAATTATTAAGTACAACATTTTTTCATCTAGTTATCCAACTTCATACAAATCAAATTTTACATTGGCACACCTGGGAGATTTATATGTTTTATGTATTTAAAGTCCAAATTTTTTTAATAAATTAATAATATATTTACATGGATTTAAAAAATTCCTTTAATCAAATTTATGGATTTGAAATATATCAGTAAAATTTAATTCTTCCATCACATTCATTTCATATTTATTTTATAAAATTTTAAAATTAATGAAAAAATTATTATTTTTTCAATAGAAAATAAAATCAACAACATAAATCTGTATTAAACAAATATATAAAAAAATTGCATTCAAGAAGGAATTAGGATATTATAACGGTAATGAAAATATATTTTGCAATAATGATGTTATAATCATTCATACTATGTTTATGATGATTATTTAAGTCCATTAAAAGCATCTGTAAATTTAAAGACTATATTTGGTAGATTTAGATTTTCAAATCATGGTGGTTGTTCTATATAAACTTCCCTATTAAATATATTTTTTAAATTTAATGACTATATATGGTAGAATTAGATTTTTAAATCATGGTGGTTGTTCTATATAAACGTCCCTATTAAATATATTTTTAAGAAATATGATTTTTCATCCATCTGATATAATTTAACATCCAAATGTGATTAATAATCTAGAAGGATTATAGTAAATTTTATTCTAGAATATTGTGGAGAGGTTTCATCATAATATTTTGAATATTATTAATTTTACCTTTTGGAAACTAATCTATCTTTATTGCTAATAAGTATTCCTTCGTCATTTTATTTATTTCTAAAAACCAATTCGATTCCAATTACAGGATAATGAGTTAGTCTATTTACTAATCCAAAAAAAGTGTTTCTACTGAACAAGTTATGATATTATTTCAAACCCATTATAAAAAATTCATCTTTTAAAAATTTTTCTATAGTCTTTGGTTCTCATTATGATATGAAGGAATAAAAATCAGTTATGATTCTAACATTACATCTAGATATTACCCTTGTATCTATAACTCATATTATAGTCTCTAAAGGATGATCCTTTTATGTAATAGCTTGTCTAGGTAAAAAACATTAATGTTCATTAATTTAATGTTCTTGTGGAAAAGATTGAATTTATGTTATTTTAGTTTCAAAAATATTCCTAGTTGATTCATGGCTTGTGTTGTTTTAAGAGTAAATAGTTTGAACTATTTTATTTTATCTTATATCAAATGGATTAAACTGATTAAACAAAAAATTAATTAATTATTCTACATTCATAGTATTTTTGTAATATAATTTATCATATATATTGGTATAGGAATATCCTAAAAACATTACATCATCTTCTATTGAATAAAATTTATAATTTTTTTCATGGTATTCAATATTAATTACTTTCATTCAATCACATTAAAGTACTTGAATTCATGTTCTTCATTATTCCATTTATCATAGAGTGTATTTTATAGGATGTAGTCTTATTAAAATACTATTCCGGATATTAAATGTTTTTTTAACTTCTTCTATAAAATTAGTATTAATAATATATTCATTTAATATAATTATTTACTTTTCGTGAATAGTTATATATTATATTTATATAAATTAGTTTATTTGTGTTGTTCTTCTAGTAGATAAGGTATTTTTAATAAAAAATTATGAAAAAAATTATTAATCTTTTGATTCTAAAATTCATCACAATGTTCATTTGTTAATGAATTTATTTTAAAATATTTTTCATTTTTAATGATTTTATAAAATAAATAAAAATAAGGAACACTTTAGTTTTATGATTTACAAAATAAACCCATGTTCTTCTTTAAAAGTCATCAACTAACATATAAACACATGATCTTCCATCCACACAAGCTAATCTTGATGGTACAAACAAATTCTTTTTGATATGGATTTAAGTTTCAGATGCAGAACCATTGTTAATATATTTTATAGATAACATGTGATGTTTTCCATTTTTTTATGCATCAATGAATCAAAATTTATCAACTATATGTCTAAGAAAAAAAGAAACTAAGTGTTTATTAGAAAATTTATATAAAGAAAATACATTCAATTGTCCACATTTTCATTGAGATTAGAGCTTCATTCTATAATATAATGTTACTCTTTTTGGGTATTCCCAAACCCCTATTTTGAATGTGTTTTGTTTTGGATTTATTTGGGGTTGTTTTCAGTGCCATGTGTTTTATTTTTTGGATGTTTCTAGTCTTTTAATGGTTGATGTATAGTTTGTCAAAACTGTTCTCTATCTCATTGGATGTCATGAAATCCAATATAGTGGGGTATTTTATTGCTAGTGCATGATTTGACAAACCACACACCCACATAAGAGAAACTGAAAACCCCTATTAAATGGGATTCATGGTTAGGGTTCCAAGTTAGTTTAACCATTCTATCCATCCCATAAAATGACGCATACAATATTTTTAAGTCAAAAAAAATTTATTTAAAAGTCCATAAAACCTGGTTTAAGGTGCTTGAGGGACCTATTTTGACCTATTAAAATTTTTTCATCTAGGGGAGCTAACATGAGGTGCTTTATCCCTCTATAACCTTTTATAAATGTACTTGTTTTATCTTGGAAAAATCTATGACGTTATTAGAGTGAACATTGGTGTTTTATGTTATAATTTGAAATATTGAATGTGGAGAATGATATGGATTGATTTTTAAATTTTTTTCGAAAACAATTACCATCATTGATTTTATTAGATAATAATGTGGTCAAGATTATTAGAAACTTGTTATGGGTGGAAGTCTACAATTCCTAACACCAACATCACATAAATATAGTAGTTTATATCATTGATGAGACTATGATGTATCATCCTTGTCAGTATTGAGGAGGATGTGTGTAGACTCTTATTTTCATGAAAAATAATTTATTTTGAGGGGAACCCATATATTGAAACCATCATACCATTTTCTATATGACCTTTTTATTTGTTTTTTTATTTGAAATATACGACACTATTATTGTATACTTTTTCAAAATCTTTATTAATTTAAATAAACTATTTTTATAAAATTATTAATAAGACATTTTTAAATGTATTAAAAACATTTTAAATTTAATAATGATTCTTTTTATGATATTATTTTGAACTTATATACATGTTTATTTGAAATGTTATTCATAATTTGGTTAATAACTTGTTGTAATGTTTTTTGTAATCCATCCATAGAGCCAAAAATCGATTTTATCTAACACCCTACATGGGATTTTAATAGTTTATATATTATCATATTCTTATTTAGAGTAACTATAATGAAAAAAATTATAGGTGGTATTGTTTATTTTTCCTTGGTCATGGATAGTTGTGTACACCAGGACATGCAATTTTATCATTTCATTCTTGTAGAAGATGATGGACAATTCATTTTAAAAACTATTTGAATTCTAGTACACAACTCTCACTGGATTGTTTCTTGTATGAATTCTAAGTTATTATCTTTCCTATATTATGTATATAAAAAATATGTTAACATATTAATATTTTAGGACTCTAGGTTATATTCTCCAACTTATGTGGATCAGGTATTCCCTTCAATCTATATCAGGAATGGATCAGTTATCTAGTTACAAGGGTTCCTAGGATAGTTTCTGACATAATGATATCAAATGTGCATGTGTTTTCATATTTCCATGATGTTAGAATGTATATGTGTATTCATGTTAAGAGTTATGAATAATTTATGATTAGGTACCTAGATATCTCTCACTATAATGAGCCTTAAGTCACTAGGGATAGTTTTGGTAATGTTTTTCTTGAGGAATAGTTCTACTATTTTCGTACATTTTGTATTGATAGATTAAAATCCAAATATTTTTTTCAATCCGTATTGAATAATTCTCCCAGGTTACTATGTCGTAATTTTAATACAATTTAATAAATGATTTCTATATATTTTTCAAATAATCATGTCTCTAATAGGTCATCCAAATTGGATCCGTGAAATAGTTTCTGATGATCTTCAATGAATACATCCTCGTGTAGACAAGAGTCTAGTTAAGGTGATTTTATGTACCAAACATGCACGTGATATGAACCACCATTAGTCCTCATTCAGGCTCTATATATGGAACCGGAAAGTGATGATCTCTAAAATATATTTCGAAGGTTCCATCTATAGAATCCAAATACATTCAAGGTCACATACGATCCTCAAGGTGACATGGAATGATTTAGAACAATTGAAAAAAATAAGTTCATGGAGGATCCTGATTAAATCAAATTGAAATATCAAACTATCTTACTGAAAGGACTAAGAGGGAGATGGTGGGACACAATAGAGAAAAGGAATAAACATGATATCATAGAGTGGAAAGACTTCATGGAACATTTAACTAAAAAATTCTATCTAGAGGTGATGGTGTTGTACATGGATAATCAGTTTTATAAAATTAAGGAAGATGACTAGAACATAACAAAACCTGAAAACCATTTGGACAAGCTAGTGAATTTGTTACAGGACATAGTATAAAAAGAGAAGATGATGAAACATTTGGTTGAGTTAGGACTTGTATCAGATATTTGTTCTATGTTTTCATATTGATTATACCTTGTTTTTTATTTGATTGATAGAGCATTGATGGCCTAAATAGACTTGGATGGAATGTTAGTATTGATTGGTGTTTCATTTTATCCTAGTGGAAGGGTGAATACTTCTATGGGGAAGACGAATAATGAGGATTCTCTTGGGGGTTATCGACAATAGGTTAATTCTAGACCGATTTTAGGACTTATAATATTTTTTTATTTTCTTCTATTTTGGTATGCATGGGAATTCAATGAGGGGTTTCACTGGGGAAGCTAAGATATAAAGATCCTACAGATACTTAGGCCACTTAAAGAAGATCTAAATTTTTTATTAAACTCTTCATAGTGGAACAAAATGATTAGTGACTAATATAATTGTAGAAAAATTAGTTTCTTCACGATCAAATGGGTTCGGGCAACATTAATCTACAAAGAAGCTTCTTCATGCAGTAGAAGAGTCTCTATAGGATGAAGACATGGGTCCGGTGACCATGAGAGGTACAATCACTATAGATTAGTCATTAGTAATAGATTTACATAATATTGATCCATCATAATAATTTATTTCAACACATGTTATTAGTATTATAGATCACTCTATGGAACTTTTTTATACTATCATGGACATTACTACACACCATGGAATGAAGAAGAAAGATGGTCTAAAAATTCCTACATATGTTTTCTAATTTTCCAATGTTGTGATTTCATAGATCTTTCTGGTTCTCTATATATAGTCTCATGACCTATTATTCTTCATTTATTGGATCATTTTCAATAAATCAGGGACGGATTATTATGTTCGATTGGTCTCAAATATAGCAATTGATGGGGTTTGTCATATCTTTCATAGAGAATGGGACACGAGTTTAAGAAGAGTTGGACCTTCTTATCTAAATTTTTGGAATGTAATATCATTGTTTTCAATTTACCTAGAGATAAAATCTTTGAAAATTTATCTCCCTATAGTTGATGATGAGTTTCCAAAAAGAATCCTTCTAAATGCTCAGCCTTTTCACATGTAAGAGAAGTATATTTTTCTATATATTTAGTTCCCAGTACGCAAAAAATATCTATTACTTCATACCACACACCTCAAGCTAAAATTATTGTTTTTATGTTTGTATTGTATTATTCTTTTTAGGAAGTCATTATACACCCAACTGTGTAACATTCGATGGTGCTAATTCTATTTTCTAATAAAGTTGTTTATTCAAATTGGTTTTTTGTTGATTAGAAAAAAATAAATCATATAATAGAATATTAATAGAATCTATTTCCATTGATTGATTATATTTTTCACTTGTTAAAAAGTTTGATGTGGCTTTCAAATATTGATATCTAATGTCATTACCATCATTAAATGAAAAAGGAAAATGAAATTCATAACAATGCCTTTTGGATTAGTATATCCATTATAAGTACCTTTTATTAAATTTTTTCTGAATAATGATCCAATAGTTTTTTTGAATTATATGGACATGATGTTCTTGAGTATTATGATACTTATATTTGGGTATTATTGGATGAAATTCTTGTATAATCGATGTTTAATGAGTATCAAGTTCAACATGTAAGTAATGTTCTGGAATTTTTTGTAAATCACCTACATTATTCCATGATTTTTAAATGGGATATAAAGATTTGGGATGTGATATTCCAGGTGAATGAATTGTTCCAACATGGAACATTAGTTTATATTGTAAATTATATAGATTTTATGACATGGAAATAACCATGAAATGTTTTCATTATTCTGATCTTACTGTGTTTAGCTATTTATTCTCAAACGTTCATCACGGACTTCTCAATATCGGATTATAGTATGAATAATCTAACTCAAAATGGAATAACATTTTCTTGGGATTAAAAATTATAGAGTTATTTTGTTGAGATGAAACTTTTTTTGAATATATTGTTAGTTTTGACTCTTACAAAGATCAAGTCGAGCTATGTGGTCTTTTGTGATGCATCTAGTTCTTGTTTGGGATGTGTTCTTATGTAAGGTAAACACACAGTTTATTTGGTATGTGTTTCTATTATGTCAAATATGATTAACTACCCAACCCATGATCATGAACTTTTAGTTGTGATGCATTCACATAATTTGTTGGAGGTACTACAATTATCAAGAATGGGTTACCATGTATTCTAACAACAAAATAATGGTTTATATATTATCTAAATAATATTTTAATCCCTTATAGTGGAATTTTTTGCAACACCAATAATCTTTTCACTTTAAAATCACCTATACCTCATGGATAAAGAATTTAATCAAGGATTCCGTGACAATTAAACTTTGAAACAAGACCATGAAAGAATCATTGGAAGATTATATCATGATAAACCTAACTGGACAGTTGCATATTGGAGTTTGGGAATAAGGGGACATGGTTTCCTTGGATATTTTTAAATTGAAATCCACACTTATCAGAATAATTCTTCTAGAAAACTAGATTGATGATGCATTATATCGAATTAGTGACTCTCTGAATGGTGGGGTGACAATAATTAGTTATTCATCCTCCATTGAGGAAATGCTATTATATCTGATTCTCGTTGTTTTCCCATTTTGAGTAATAAAAGATGTGATGCTGGATATCCCTATCTCATTGTGTGAATTTCACCATGGAACCATGGATATGTTCTATGACATGTGACTTATATTTTGGTGTCCATGTATGTGATGAGGCATTTCTGAATTTTTATCTCATTGGAATAAATGAAAAAAATACATGTTAGTACACCATAAGCCTTTTGGATTTCTACATCTAAATCCATTGACAACATGGATGTGGGATTATATCTCTTCTAACATTTGTCTTGGGATTCCACGTACCATGATAAAGTAGAATGTGATATGTGATGTGATCTATAAGATGACAAAATATGATCACTTTATATCCATTCATTATATAACCAATGTTGAGGGGTTTTTTCCATATGAATTTTATTCATAGTTTACACAGAGTTCCATACACTATTGTCTTGGATATGGATCCCCTGTCACTTCCCTCTTTTGGAGAGGCCTTCTGAAGAAACTAGGACACCAAGTCTGTTTGAGCATATAACACCATTCTTAGTCTACTGTATTAATATAATGTGAAATACATATTCTATTAGATATTCTCCATCGATAATATCTCAAACATGGTGGGTATTTGGAAAAACCTATGGGGATAGTTTAGGATTATTATAAAAATAGACACCATTATGTGATCAGTAATTTTTAGGCCTTGTATGATCAGCATTGTAGATCTCTGTTGTGCTGTTCTTAGATTGGTGAATGTTTTATAGATTTAAAAATCTAGCTTCAAGATAAAACAATGAATATTTGGTTGATTATTTATAGATTATTGATGATATATTATATGTATAAATATATATTCTATGGTCATTTCATAATATTGGAATTTTTAGTTCATGACTAGGTGTTCATGAATGTTTCACCATGTTTGGCTCATCAACAGATTGTGAGGCAAGGTAATAAGTCTCCTCAATGTGTGGGACCTTTTATGGGTTTTCAGAAGGTGGGAAATATTTATTAACATTTAATTCCTCCACCATAGGCGACGTTGATACATAACATGTTCTATGAATAGCAACTCTAAAATTAACTATCTGATCTATATCATGTTATTATATGTACTTATCTTAATATCGATCTTGATTCTTGCATGAATGGTCATATAGATAGGAAATTTTGTTGATAGCCCTAAGGAACTTCATGGTTGGATGATAATTTTTTTTTCTCTAAAATCTTAATTTTGAACCTCACGATACATGGGAGAGGGAGGTACTATTGATAGATTAGTGGGATCATCTTTTTTACATAAGAGCATCTTTGTAGGATTCATGGGAAAAAATGATTTTATGGTGGAGAGGGTTTAACATCCTGTTACTATTTTTAGGTATTCTTAAACAACTCTTTTGAATTTTCATTTGTTAGATTTAATTTGGGGTGGTTTTAAGTTAACATTTTCAATATTTTTGATGTTTTTAGGATGTACAATATTGGTGTACAATTTTCCAAAATCAAGTCCAATATCAATGGAAACCATGAAACCCCGAAAATGGGGGTTTTAATGTATAGAAAACGGTTTGAAGAATTATGATCCCACCTAATAAAAATCATGAAAACCCATTAGTATGGGTACATGGTTAGAGTGTCCAGTTTTTCTAACAGTTCATCCTTATATAAAAATAAATTTTTATGCATTTTTCAAATCATATAATTATTATTAATAGAACAAAAACCCTCGTATAAGGTCAATGATGGACTTATTTCGACATATATTTATTTACCCTTCTATGAGAGATTCAATAAAATTATTGCTTCTACTCTACACTATTCAGGATAAAGAAAAAATCATGGCGAACGAAGCCCAATTTCCACCCCATAGGTTCCGTCTTCCCAATTTTTTATCCTTCTCTCACTTATTTTCTCCATAGGGTTTTATAAATAAATATTTGTTTTTGGAGGATCTAATATCAAATATTTTAGATTTTGAATCTATGGTTGATTCATGGATAATTTTTGTTGTCAGTCATTATTAATGATTCATGATTAGGTGTTTGGTATTTAAGATATAATGATCAAGAGGTAGTTGGTTTTGTTATGATGACCAATTTTTATTTACGAAAAATTTCTTGATTTTAATTCAACTGCCTAATTTAAATTAAATTACATGATATAAATGATTTTTTATTTGACTAGTTCATAATATGAAATAATTCTATTGAATGGGGGATCTAAATTTTGTTTTTTCATAAATTTTTTAAAAATAAAAATTTTATTGAATTTATTTTTATTTTTGAAATTGATTAAATCATGTAATATGTAAATTTTTTAATTTAAAAAGTGAATTTTTTTGACGGAATTGATTTAAATTTTTTAAATTAACAGAATTTATTAAAAAAATTTTTATAGAAAACCATATATTTTATCATTGATAAATATATGAATTTATTAAAATTCATGGCTGGTTTTTAAATAGAAATTTCGCATATTGGAAATGGAGAATGTGATGAATATTATATAAATTTTTTAAAAAAAAATTTACCATCATTTGTTTTATTATTTCACATGAATGGAATGTAAGTTTGTGAGTCATTCCGGAAAACACTCTATGATTTTTAACATTAACAATACATAAATGTAGTAGGTAAGATCTCAGATGGTATGATGACATGTGCAATTTGGTCAGTATTGAGGTGGGTTCACTAATATTTATGATGAAAATTTGAGGGTGAGGGAGTCCCATATCCTGGAGATATCATACCTTTTTTGAACATGACTACATTTCATGATTGTTTGTATTTGAAATATATGTCATTTTTTTGTAAGATATTTTTCATGCCTTATTAATTTATATAAATTGATTTTATAAAATATTTATTAGGAAATTGGTTTAATTCATTTCCATAATTTTAAATGCAAAAATTTAAATATTTTTAAATATGTTCTTGAACTGCCATGCATGTCTATTTGAAACTGAATTCTTTATATGGTTAACTATATGTTTTCATATTTTATAGAATCCATGTGGATTTCCTACATGAATTATATCTCACACTCTACCTATGAATTCGAGTGTTGTGTATGTTATTCTACCATGTTCTAGAATGGGAAAGGAACCACATGGAGGTGAGAGTAGATATTGATCCTTAGGCTTGGAGAGTTTTGTTCATTTGGACATTGGCCTTAGTCCTAGTTTGTCAGTACTTGTGTTTGTAATTTGGGTTTACCTACCTATATTACATCATTTACAATTCTCCCTATGGAGTATTTTTGTATTTATAATGACTATTTTATCTTGATTCTATTTTATTTGGGGAAAATTATTTCCCACGTACATTTTGTATGATGTTAGGTGCTAGTCGGAAACCTGTGGGGATCAAGAATGCCCTTCGAGCTATGTTAATACCATCTGGGTTATCAAGTTATTTATAGTGACCTTTAATTTTCATATATTACTATTACTTAATTTTAAAGACAAAATAATAATAATTATACAACATGGATCCAATGGTTTTGTGCCATTGTAAAATTAGGGCCATTTATATAATTTACAAAATAAGCATAAACAATTATTTAATTCTTTATTTTCTATCATCTTATTGGCCCTTTATTTCTACTTAGTACATATAATCACTTGAGAATATAGATAAATGATATAGGTGAGCTAAAATACCACTAATATAATAGATAATAAAAAGAAACATTATAACATGGTGTGAGTACAAATATAAAATCACTATAAAAACATAAGCATGTGATCATAATCACGAGAGGAAGCACTAAGATAAGTACTAGAATGTGGAAAATCATAAACATGAAGCATCATGTCTTTGTTGTCAAATAAACAACATAGTTGTTACTAAATATGTCATCATGTTCATGATGATTTCAATTTAGTCATTAGATACATCACCTTACCTAATGAATTGGAGCTCTATATAATTTTGGGCACACCCATCACATCCTAACATTTACATTATCATGAAAGGCACATCGAACATATATCAATACTGAAGAAAAAATAACTCATGGAAAGTTATGTTTTCATTTAATAACTCATAAATTCATTAACTCTGGGTACCCAAATGAAATAGGGATTAGTGTAGTTGATATAATAATCATCAACCATGAGTGAAGAAAACAAAATCTCGAGAAGTGAGGGTTGTGTTTTTAAAAATAAGAGTTGTTTAAAATTACGATGATTGTATTAAAATCTATTTGAAAACATGTTTTTCCCCTAAAAGGTATGTGACTAATTGATAAATTAAATTTAAGGAATATCCATACTAAAAATGGGTGGAAATAGTGAAAACCCAAAGAAAGATAGTTGGGTTTTAAAATTCCCCTTACCATTGGTCTGAATGATTCTTTTATGATAATATCATATATAATCATTTTATATTAGTTAATTACAAATAAAAAACCTTTTATAAATAAATTTTTTAATAATTATTTTATTAAGATCATTTATGTGAAATTAAAATAGTTTTTTAGTTTAATTCCATCATTTAAGACCATTCATTTTCACGGTTTTCATAATCAGTTAACTTGTATTCATGAATATATGTTTGTGTGAAAGCTGGATAAGTATCAAAATTTGATATTATATGGTATCAATGATCATAAATAAGAATTATGTATCTTATAATGAATTTTGTTACAATTTATAACGATTAATGTTTAGATAAATGTTAAGTATGACTGTTTTAGGTTTATTTTGGCGGTTGTTCCATCGGAACGAACTCGTTTGTTTTTATGACTAATTATTTTTGGTATAAGATATTTCCATAGTATAAAAAAGGTTGTAAAATAAATCTAAAATATTTTTAAAAAACATTTATATTTTTATTATCATACATTATGCTTTTAAATGAAAATTAATTTCCTTTGACCTGGATGTTAGTAAATTGACACATCACAGGCGACGATTTCATTTTTGAAATAATAGAGAGGAGGGGAGGTGGGGTTTAATTGTGGATATTAAATTAAAATTATATAATAATATAATATCAAACATATTGGATTTATCATGAAATTTGGAAAATATAAGGTGCGTATAAGAGAATAACATAACTATAATTGAATAGAAATTAAATGAAAAATGTAGATGATTTTACATCTTAGATAAATCCTCCTTGGGAACCTTTATAGGGAATGGTTTTGGTATTTTTGTGAGACCATAAAATAATTTATGTGAGGTTGGGGGTATAGGAGAGTATTTGGCGGAATTTGGGAAAGGATCAATGATTTTGAGGATTGAGGAGATGAGTACGTGAGGGTGGTATTTATAGTAGATGAGAGGTGTGTTTTATCAATATTTTAATCAATAGTTTATTAATTAGGCTCAAAAAAGTTAATATTTCAAGCATTATAATCAAATATATTAAAATATATAAGTGTATCATGATATTATAGTTCTTAAATTTTCATGTACTCATTGAAAAGTTTATGATGCTTATAATGTATATATACTATAAAATATCGTATTTTACTATTCACCATAAATTCATGTAATTTAGAAACATCTAAAAAAACAATCTAACCATTTTTTTATGTGAATAATTCAAAAAATGTACTCAATTTTATGAAAAAATTCTATATATGATTAATTTAGTTTTTAATTAAAATCATTATTTATGTGAAAAATATTTATTTTAAAATTATATATGATTTTATACAACTTCGAAAAATTACATAAGGTCTCATAAAATTATCATAAAATAAATATACATCAAAATATTTATATATTTTCATGTTTTATGAAAATGAATTTTTTATTAAAATTTTAAATTAATTATAAAATCGTAATTAATGATTTATTACGTACAAAAATACCAATAATTAATTAAACAATTGAAAACATTTATATACATAAATTATGCAATAATTGTAGAAATTTTCTTTTATATGATGCCTTTATTTTACATATATTGTCATGGTTGATGTTACTACTCATTTTTCTAGTTTACAATTCAATAGGGTAATATTACTAATCCTAAGATCAAGTTATAATTTCAAATGTATGAGATCCTTAACATCTACAAATACATATAATTTTAGTAAATATTCATTCATAAGGTTTTTTATTGTGGTATACGTGTGGTATCATGAGATATATAATATATTACATTTCTATAAGAAAGGTGATATTATACTGATAAAATATAGGGTAATCAAATATCTTGGGTACTAGATCAAGTTCATGAAAACTTTTCATTTTTAGTTAAACAATTCATTTTTATAAAGAATAAATTATGATCCAATGTTTACATGTTGTTGTTATTGGTGGAATAATGTAAATAAATTCATCATTGAAAATTGTGGAGGAATTACTAGAGAAATCAATATAAAATTCATCATAATTTTGTTGAGAGATACTTATTATGATATTCATTGGTCCTTGATCATATAAAAGTATTTTGATTGAAATTTAGTTTGCATCTCAAAATACTTTGAATCCCAAAAATATCTCTAGTGTATGGATGTTGGAAGAGTATCTACAAATTTTTCTTGATAATTCATTACTACTATACCATTCAAATATTTTTTACGATGTCCCACTTCCTAAAAATTATTTTAACGAATGTTTCTTTTGGTAACCAAATTTTCTTGGACCCGTTTGTGTCATAGATAAATGATATATATTATAGTATTTTACTTATTTTACCAACATTTATGCAACATTTTTGAAACATTTTTCTATATATAATATCATATTTAATTGAACTATTCTTGGGATTTCTTAAAAAGAATTCATTATATTAATGTCCCTTTATTCCATATAAAATGTATAACTATAGATATATTATTATCTTTAGAAATAGGTACAAAGTAATTTATGAATATTTTTTATTTTTCACCCTTTAATCATATTGACTTTTTCAACTTTTTGATAACATGTCTTCTAGGAAACTGATTTAATTATTCTACTACAATTTGTATTACACATGCAGCAATTATGAATGATTCTAATTCTTCTTATAATTCAATTTCTATTTCATGACTAGTATTGTTTTATATAGATTTTTTATCTTTTTATTATAATACTTGGTGTTGTTTTATCTTTAAATCCATGTCACATAAAACAATATTATAAATATTCATTGGATACAAATGATATTCTACTAGACATTCATATATTTTGTCAGGCATGGAGAAATATAAAGATAAATTTCGTTTATAGAAGATTTCAAAGTTAGAAGTAGAATAATAAAATGTATGTAACTCATATTCCTCCTTTTCCAAAATTCCTTAAATTTCCTATATATTTTTTTGGATATTTTTCATTGAAAATTCTTGGAGATCTTCTAGTGTTTTCATAAAAACTTCAAGAATGATATATAACATGCATTCCTCTTCTCTCTTAATCAGTCTCATCTTATTTGTATTCTCATTCTCAAACATATTTATATTTTCATTCTTTACCTTTGGGTATTTATATTTTTATGTACAATTTATTCATATTCATATCATCGTAAATAATGATATCAATTCATATAATTCTTAATTTCCTTCTTGAAACATATGTTTTTCTTATAAATTTTTCTATGTCTTTTGGATAAATGACCAAGATTAATTTCAAATATATAAACTCTGAATAATTTTCATATTATATTGTATCCCATTTATTCTTATGAGATGTAACATTAACAGAAATTTTATCCCTTTAAATCAATTTATGATCTTCATTCTCAAATAAATTCGTTCATATAATATTTTTTCTTTATACTCCATCATGGTTCGAATCAACTCATTAATTGTCAAATTATTTATTGGTGTTGATTAATGTATAGAAACAATTATTCTATTGCAATTATGTTGTATTACTATGAGAATTTTCAATAGCTAATATGATTCTTAAATTAATGCTTTTATGTCCATAATACAATTGATCTTCTATAGAAATCTCTCATTCATTCTGTTAATTCAATCACCATCATACATTCTGAAGGTATCAAAATTTATCTTTTTAGTAGTGTAATGTAATAGTCTTAAATTTTTAGATTCTTCATAAAAATAAATGATTATTTACCACATTTAATATGCAGTATGACAATGAGATACTTGACTCAATTCATCTAGAATATGTCCACATATATGAAAATTCATTTCATTTGAATTTATATCACAATCACTTTTACTGTTATCATATTATATTTCTAGGTTTTTGGGATAAACATATAAATTTATAATCTTTATTTATTTTTTGAATCCAATAATTTTCATGTAATCAATCATAAGTGATTTTAGAAACCCATAATTATTAGAAATTATATAAAGATATTAGATCATTAACATACATTATTTTCATTCTGTAAATAACTTTTGTCTTATTATATACCATTTAGTTTGAGCATGATAGAGCTTATCTTCTTTCATAACAAATAACCCCTTTGGTTCCAATTGTTATGTTATAATAATACAAAGATACGCATGAGGGTTTATAATTTTTTTTCTTTTTGAAAATCTAGAGAGATTTAAACATTTATCCTTATTTTTTATTTAATAAGATATGTGAAATTATGTTATATGGGTGATTTGAGAAGTTGATAAATATAGAATAATATGAAAACAAATTTTTATTGTGGTTCAAGTCCTAAAGAACCCCTAGAACACTCCTCTAACAATATCACTATAATCTTGATGATTTTCATTAAATAGATATTCATACTACAATACTGTAACAACCGAGTTGAGATTGTTTAAACCCTTGAAAAATGTTTTTTTGTTGATACATTTGGTTCATTTACCATATACCAAAATATCTAAAACTTTGTTCATGAAGTTGATACTCCACCAGCATGATTGATTCTGGTCATTCGAATCTATAATAAATCAATTGATTTTGATTAGATTGATAAAATATATTCTAGTTCACATTAGCTATTTTAAATGATAGAAAATGGTTCATCTCCTGGAGTGATAAATGTCTTTATGAATGGACAGCTTCAATGAGATATGTATTACTAATAATAATAAAAAAAAATGAACAAACACATAGAAACAATTTTAATATCGTTGGTTCTAGTCAGCATATGATTGAAACATGGATGTCTCCAAAAAGTAGTTTCTTCATAACAAAAGAGAAATTCGATCTGTTATCTTTTACAACTACTATGTATTAAAAATGTAATTTCGTAGTATATATGAAATGAAAATATTATTTATATTTAATAACAGTTAAATTATCATTATTTTTTATATAATATATCCATGAATATAACATGAAACGTTACTATCATTTAAATTTTAACCATTTAAGAGAGTCATAGCCTACCGTAGAAATAGTGGTAATTAAACTATGGAATTCAAGATTTTGAATCTGTTATAAAAAACTCTAAAAAGATGTTTAATTATTGTAATGCCTTGAATAAGACTTATATAATATTCTTTAATTTAATACTGTAACGCCCCGACCCCAGCTACCCAGAGTCGGTGCATTAATTACATAACATTGTCATGATCACAAGAAAGATCAAATCTCGAAAGACTGATTGGTTTAGTAGTCTTGGAAACACTAGATATATTCATAAAGTTTTACATTACATTTCAAAGTGAAAAACTACTACAACAACAAAGTCTTCATATCCACACTATTAACCCCTCATAATATCCCTGCAAGTCAATCATAATTTACTTCTTCACTACATGGGAAAAATAAAACATAGAAAAGGGGTGAGCTCAAATTCCCAGTAAGGATAACAATATAGCGGAACATTCAAAATAAGCATAAACATTTAAGGCAATGAATTACTAAAAAAAGCCTTTTAAACATGAACTTCAACATAGTATAGCAAAAGTAAAATGAAATAATGCCATTTACTTATTCACATGGATATTCTACTAATCGAATAATCACATGCAAAATCAATAACCACTTTCATAATGTTGGAATGCATAATGCCAGACTATCATAACCACATAGCCAAGGCCTCGTGCCAATACTACAAATAAGATTTTGTCAATGCCTTGTGCCAAGACACTAGTTTGTCTCATGAGACCTACCGATGCATCGAGGAGCTATAGCGGGCTCCACCCGTCACTTATTAAGTCTAATGCATTCCCATATAAAAAGGTTTAAACATAACTAGCATACGAAATGTCAATAATTTCACCATAAACTATGAATGGTATAAAAATAGCACATTCATAGTCAAACATATCACAAAACCTTCAATACAATATAGATGTTTTGTATCATAATAAATCAACTTCAAATAATCTTAAAATCCATCAAAGGATGTTGACATAGATGAAATCAAAATTCTTTTTAAAAAAATATCTCCTTTTATTTTGAAATCATTTAAGATCCATATAATATAAAACATTTTCTTTGAAAATATTATTATAATCTTGTAAGGAAAGCTCTGAAGATTTTATAACGGCGTAAAATAACCGCACCCGCCGTATAAGTTAAAAAAAACATTCTTACCTCAATTCTGTCGAAAAGGTTAAAAAGGACCTTGTTTTGAAAACGACGGAAAGATTCCTTTATAAAACTCTTATAAAAAGTCAAACAAGAGTATAAATTACTTTAACCCATATTCTTGTAAATAGTAAAAATGTTTTGAAATACATTTTTAAGAAACATGGATGTGGATGATAAAGATATCCCAGTAGATTATTACATATAAACAACCTCGGATAATGAAGAGATTGTGAAATAACCCTTACCTTGTACTTTTCCTTGGTTGGGGTAGGTTAACCTCCTGTATAATGGTGAAATAGTTGTTATTAAATTATACAAGAATCATATACATTAATATGATATCATATATGATCTTTTAACATTGCTTTATTAATAATATCTTAGTATTATCGTCGTTTCAGGTGATAATCGATTCGTTTTTCTTAAATGTTTGGTTACGTAAGACATGTTTTTAATGGATAGATTAAATCTTATTCATAATCAGAATGATATTAACATTATTTTTAACCCTAAAATGAGAATAAGACTTGAATGGATACGATGGAGGATGGATCTCACCGCATTCGTGGAGACGGTAGTCCGTACGTACGCACGAACGCTACTTCCATTTAATTTTTATTTTAAAAGAATTGAATCCAAATGATACATAGGTATATTACTATTCCATTATAATATAATATTTTATATATGTTACTTAATTTCATTAACACCATCCTTTATACGTTCCATGTGTGGTATGAACGAGTCATATCATTTTAAGGGGGCAGTAGTCCGCACTTCCTCAAATGAAATTATCGTATGTATATACAACATGAAACGAATAATGGTATGAAATAAAATGGAATTACAGAAGCTTATATATAAAATATATATCATTAATATCATATTTAATTATAGTGCCATCATAATGGCCACCATGAGAGGCGGTAAGATGTATTTGAACAATCATCGTTTCGTGAGGCGTTAGTTTTCCATCCACAGAAACATTATGTTCATCATCCATTAGATGGAGTTGTGTGTATGTGTAGTTTGAATCCTTCTTATAACAACATCCTAGTATATTTATGATACTGGTTTTGTTACAAAAGAAAGGAAATAAAAAGAGTTTGGGGGTTGGAGAAGCAAAATAAAGGAAAATAATTTAAGAGAAATCGTTACCTTTAATTTAGGTAACTCACTTTGGTTGGAACCAAAGGACTTCTTGAAATGATTTCTGCCTAAGGGGAAGCTTCAAGGAGGAGTATAGGGATGTGGGGAGCTTAGTTGGGCAGAGTTTGGACGAGCCAAGTGGCTTGAGAGGTGTGAGGAATGAGTAGACGTGGTCTCCTTTTATAAGGGAGAAGAGGGGCTCTTTAGGGAAGAGTGAAAGTATTACTTTATAATATAATTATATTCGGTTTATAATGGTCCAAAAATCATTGAGGTCGAAGATAAGATGACTAATATTCTAAATAACATCAACCAATAAGAATTGGACAGGTTTTAGATAATATTTTAATCATTATAATCTTATTTATTTAAATTATTTATTAATGAGGTAAACATTGCATCATTATTGTGTCATTAATAATTTATATTATTTGATGTCTAAAAATTATAAATAAAATATCATTATGTAGGAAATCTTTTTAGCTTTCTAATGAATATTTATAATCGAAAAGCCAACATGTATAACCCTATGTAAAAATTGTTCTTCTAAAAGATGTAAGTTTATGCCATTTTTATTTTTATTTTAGCTTTATTAATATAAAGTGTCCCTACCACATACAAGTGGCTCCAATGGGTCCCCAAATTGACCCAAGGATGATCATGGTAGGGTATGTGTCCACCAATAAGGTTAGGACACGTTTTAGGGTAATTTTGTATTATTATAATATTATTTTTTAACCCTTATTTACCGGATTTACCCTTTAACCATGGTAAATAAAATATTTACCGCAGTAATTATTCAAAATGTGTAAAAATAAAAGTTACCTATTTACATAATTTGGACATCCTGATTCCAAATATGGAATCCATTTTTCTAAATTCAAAACACAGAAGTGGCAGAAATTAATTTAAAATTAATTCCCGCTGTCAAAACAAAAAGCGTGTTTTTAAGAGATAATAACTATCAAAAGATTGACACTTGTTTATGTTCGGTTTAATTGTAAAATTATGTACAATGACCAACATTATATTAAAATGTAAAAATATATTCTAAATATACCTTAAAACTACTAAAATTAATAATTTATCACTATTAATTATTTTGATTAAAAAAGTTGTTTTTAATTAAAACTTAGTAATTTTCACTATTCATCAAAATATGAAAGTTATCCGAAATGTACCAAAATTTCACCTTAGGCTAAATTCGATATTCCGAATCTAAAAATGAAGTCCATTTTCAAATATAAAATATATATAATTTCAAAAAGTAGGTATTACTATTCATAACGGCTAGTTTGATTAGTTATGGTGTGTTAGAACTCGGTGTTGCGTACAACACACGCTATCACATTATTCAAAGAGAAGCGTACCGTAGAAGCTTGGGGTGTTACATTCTCCCCTCCTTCAAATAATTGCGTCCTCTCAATTTCTAGGGTATTACTGCATAAAAAGACTCGGGTGGATCTTCATCATAAGTTCCTCGGGTTCCCACGTTGCCTCTTCCATCTTATGGTTTCTCCACAAAACTTTTACCAGACGTGTCGTCCGGTTTCTCAGTACTTGTTCTCTTGTATCAAGAATCTTGATGGGCTCTTCACAATAAGACAGATCGGGTTCCAGTTCTAATTCCTCATAGGTGAGTACATGCATTGGGTCAGGCATGTATTTCCTCAATAGAGATACGTGGAACACATCGTGAACTTTGAAGAGACTTGGCGGCATTGCCAATCGGTAAGCTACAGCCCCAATTCGTTCTAGAATTTCGAAAGGTCCGATGTACCTGGGACTCAATTTACCTTTCTTACCAAAACGTATGACTCCCTTCCATGGAGATACCTTTAGGAAAACATGATCACCGACCTGAAATTCCAAATCCTTCCTTCGATTATCGATATAGCTCTTCTGCCTACTTTGAGCTGCTTTGATGTGATTTTGGATTACCTTCACCTTTTCCACCGTTTCCTCCACCAGTTCTGGGCCTTCAAGTTTTCTTTCACCAACGTCATCACAACAGGTTGGTGTACGACATCTCTTTCCGTATAACGCTTCATATGGTGCCATCTGAATACTCGAATGGAAGCTATTGTTATAGGAAAATTCTACCAGTGGTAAATATTGATCCCATATACCCTGAAAATCAAGTGAGCAAGATCTCAACATGTCTTCTATGGTTTGAATAGTCCGTTCTGATTGTCCATCTGTCTGAGGGTAGTAAGCAGTGCTCAAATGAAGTTCAGTATCCAGGGATTTCTGAAGACTTTTCCAAAATCTTGAAGTAAAACGGGGATCACGATCCGAAACAATCGATAGGGGTACTCCATGAAGTCTCACAACTTCATTAATGTATAGTCTTGCTAGACGTTCCAGGGGTAGATCTTCTCTTATAGCAAGAAAATGTGCTGACTTGGTAAGACGATCAACAATAACCCATATTGCATCGTTCCTTCTAGGAGTCTTCGGTAGCCCCATGACAAAGTCCATCGTAATATTGTCCCATTTCCACTCCGGTATAGGAAGAGGTGGCATGACTCCTCCAGGCTGTTGCCTTCCAGCTTTCACTTGTTGACAAACCATACATCTTGACACAAAATCAGCAATATCCCTCTTCATATTGTCCCACCAAAAATGATCTTTCAAATATCTATACATTTTGGTGCTCCCAGGGTGTATAGAGAAATTGGAACTATGGGCATCATCCAGCAATTCCCTTTTTAGATCAGGTATATTGAGAACACAAAGTCTCTTCCCGAATTTCAAAATTCCATCTTCATACACAAAGTCTCTCAATCTCCCATCATTCACAGCTTTAATCTTCTTTTGGAATTCTTCATCATCGGTCTGAGAACTCTTAATCCTTTCTAGTAAAGATGGTTTGTCAACCATTTGAAAAAGCATTGATGTTTCACCTTCCCTAGTTATTCCCATGTCCATCTTCACTAGATCCATGAAAATTGGATCCCTTTCAATACTCATCATGTTCAGAACTCCATGGTCTTTTCTGCTCAAAGCATCTGCTACTTTGTTTGCTTTCCCTGGGTGGTAGTGTATCGTGCAATCATAATCCTTGAGTAATTCAAGCCATCTCCTTTGCCTCATGTTGAGTTCTTTTTGTGAGAAAATATACTTCAAACTCTTGTGATCAGTATAAATCTCACATTTTTCACCATAGAGGTAGTGGCTCCATATCTTCAAAGCAAAGATCACAACTGCTAACTCAAGATCATGAGTAGGATAGTTTTGTTCATGAATTTTCAACTGTCGTGATGCATAGGCAATAACTCTATCATTCTGCATAAGGACACAGCCAAGTCCTTTCTTCGATGCATCACTATAAATAACGAACCCATCATTCCCCGATGGTAAAGTCAATATAGGAGCATTGACTAATCTTCTCTTCAGTTCTTCGAAACATTATTCACACTCTTTTGTCCAAACAAATTTAACCCCTTTACGTGTGAGCTTCGTTAATGGGTTAGCCAATCGGGCAAAATTCTGGACGAAACGTCGATAATAACCTGCCAAACCAATAAAACTGTGTACCTCAGTTATACTCGTAGGTGCTGGCCATTCTTGGATTGCTTTGGTTTTAGAAGGATCAACAGAGATTCCATCTTTAGAGACAATATGGACAAGAAAAGAAATCTCCTGAAGCCAGAATTCACACTTGCTAAACTTCCCATATAATTCATGCCTCCTCAGAGTCTTCAAGATAATGCGCAAGTGATTTTCATGATCTTCGTAGGTTTTGGAGTATACCAAGATATCATCAATAAATACCACCACAAATTCATCAAGATACTCCTTGAAAACTCTATTCATTAGATCCATGAATACAGAGGGTGCATTAGTCAATCCAAACGGCATTACAGTAAACTCGTAATGCCCGTACCTGGTTCGAAATGCTGTTTTCGGAATGTCTTCCTTCTTCACACACAACTGATGGTATCCAGATCGAAGGTCAATCTTTAAAAAGTATTGAGCTCCATGCAGTTGGTCAAATAAATCATCAATACGAGGTAGGGGATACTTGTTCTTTATCGTTATAGCATTGATCTCCCTATAGTCGATACATAACCTCATAGATCCATATTTCTTTTTAACAAAAAGAACAGGGGCTCCCCATGGAGAAACACAAGGGCGAATAAATCCCTTATTACTCAATTCCTCTAGTTGTTTCTTTAGTTCGACTAACTCTACAGTGGCCATTCTATAAGGGGTCTTCGATATAGGCCTTGATCCAGGAATCAAATCAATAAAAAACTCAACTTCTCGTTCTGGAGGATGTCCAGGTAAATCATCCGGAAATACATCTACAAATTCTTTCACAACTGGTACATCCTCTATTGGAACATTCCTTTCCTCACCCGCAGTTATTTCATTCTCTTCCTCCCCAATAATTGAATTTAGTTGATCTATTGAGGGTGGATCTAAATAAGAATTAGGTGGTGACGATTCTGCTCTAAAAATAAGGTGTTCCTTATCATTATCATCATGAATCGTAACCTATTTCTTCTTACAATCAATCTTCGCATCATAGTCCGAAAGCCAGTCCATACCGAGGATTATATCAAACTCAATCATAGGTATGACGATGAGATCAGCAGATAAAGAAAATTTATGTGCTCTAATGGGGACTGATTCACAAAACTTTGTTGCAACGATACTTCCCTTAGAAGTTTTAACTGACAACTCCCTTATTAAATCAAATTGGAAATATCTAATTTTCTTAGCAAACTGGGAAGATTAGAAACAATGCGATGATCCAGAATCAAATAATGCATTTGCTAAACTTGAGGAAACCATTGAATTACCTGCCACCACGTCTTTCGGAGCTTCTACCTCAGCAGTAGTGATATCATATGCCTGGCCTTGATCCCTTGGCCTTTTCTGAGGTAAGTTCTCCTGACGCTTAGGGCATGCATTTGCATAATGCCCCATCTCCCTGCAATTGTAGCACTGAACGTTGGTAGCTTCCTTCTTCCCCTTGCAATCATGAGCTTGGTGGCCTTTTTCACCACAAATGTAACAGAATCCCATTCCCTTCATGCAAGTACCAGGATGTTTCTTCCCGCATTTACCACAAGATGGATATTCAACCTTTCCCTTATTCCCCTTATTACCATTCCCAGATTGATCAGTAGGTCTCTTCTTCTCTTGCTTTGCTTTAAAGTCATAAGACTTAGAGAATTCCTTTTCGGTCTTGATAGCACATGAGACAATGTCTTCGTACGATGAAAAGGATTGTGAGACTAATGATCGACGGAGAAATGGTTTTAACCCATCAAAGAAACGATCAATCTTACTTCTTGGGTTGCGTATATAATCTCCAGCATACCTCGCTAACCTTGTAAAGTTAGCCTCATACTTTGCGACATTCTCATCCTCCTTCTGTCTCAGACTTAGAAATTGCCTTTCCATATCTGCTCGATGGTCGCGAGGGAAGTATTTATTCTAAAAACAGATCTTTGAACTCCCTCCATTCCATATTTGATACTTCATCATCTTCCTTCATGTTTTGAATCAATGACCACCATTGATCAGCATCTCCAGTGAGGCGGTAAACTGCCATGATAACTTTCTCCCTTTCACTGCTCCCCAAATCCTGAAATATTTTCTCTAGGGAATTTATCCATTGCTCATCTACTAAGGGATTTGTACTCCCATTGAACGTTGGTGGTTTTTGCCTCATGAATCGATATAACATTGATCCTCCACGCTGCGGATCAGGGTGCTCCATACGGGTAAGGTTATTATTCATAACCTGAGTAAGTTGTCCCAGTATGGTGATTAGCTGATCGGCACCAGTTGCATCACCAGCCCCACTATAATTATCTTGAGCAGGAGGGCAATCCCTACATGGAGTGCATGAATTGATACGGTTTCCATTTCTTCCACTAGGCGCCATTTCTAAACAATGGCATAAACTAGATCAGTTTATGAATCAAAATACATAATCCCATACTTATAAAACACTTAACATAAA
Organism: Viscum album; assembly: GCA_963277665.1. Lineage (NCBI taxonomy): Eukaryota > Viridiplantae > Streptophyta > Magnoliopsida > Santalales > Viscaceae > Viscum > Viscum album. Next base: position 1,345,675,070 of record OY728153.1, on the reverse strand, counting down.
TTGAACTATTTATGGATATAATCCATAATCATAAAAATGTTTTCTTTGAGGAAGTATATACTCATAAACCCTTCATAATGATTTGTAAAGAAAATGAGAGTTATCCTAAGAATATCCCCCGGGAGTGTCGTAACCAAGAGTGCAGCAAGGCCCGTTATCGTGCACCAGTTCCCGTTCGAGTCTAGCTCAAAGCGGTGTTTTCGGGTTTTACCCCTAGGTACATATGTGCCAGAGCCGCCTCTACCTGCTCGTATCCAGACAGGGATGTATTGCTCGGAAAACTCACAAAATCTCTACAATACCAAAATTCTAGGAAGTTCTTCTATAATAAACATCAAAGTTCATCTTAGGTCTACGTGCTCTAATCAGAGTTTATCTAGCTTCCAAGGTTTGTACTAAACTTCCTCTGATACCAACTGTAACGCCCCGACCCCAGCTACCCAGAGTCGGTGCATTAATTACATAACATTGGCATGATCACAAGAAAGATCAAATCTCGAAAGACTGATTGGTTTAGTAGCCTTGGAAACACTAGATATATTCATAAAGTTTTACATTACATTTCAAAGTGAAAAACTACTACAACAACAAAGTCTTCATATCCACACTATTAACCCCTCATAATATCCCTACAAGTCAATCATAATTTACTTCTTCACTACCAGGGAAAAATAAAACATAGAAAAGGGGTGAGCTCAAATGCCCAGTAAGGATAACAATATAGCGGAACATTCAAAAATAAGCATAAACATTTAAGGCAATGAATTACTAAAACAAAAGCCTTTTAAACATGAACTTCAACATAGTATGGCAAAAGTAAAATGAAATAATGCCATTTACTTATTCACATGGATATTCTACTAATCGAATAATCACATGCAAAATCAATAACCACTTTCATAATGTTGGAATGCATAATGCCAGACTATCATAACCACATAGCCAAGGCCTCGTGCCAAGACTACAAATAATATTTTGTCAAGGCCTTGTGCCAAGACACTAGTTTGTCTCATGAGACCTACCGATGCATCGAGGAGCTATAGCGGGCTCCACCCGTCACTTATTAAGTCCAATGCATTCCCATATGAAAAGGTTTAAACATAACTAGCATACGAAATGTCAATAATTTCACCATAAACTATGAATGGTATAAAAATAGCACATCCATAGTCAAACATATCACAAAACCTTCAATACAATATAGAAGTTTTGTATCATAATAAATCAACTTCAAATAATCTTAAAATCCATCAAAGGATGTTGACATAGATGAAATCAAAATTCTTTTTAAAGAAATATCTCCTTTTATTTTGAAATCATTTAATATTCATATAATATAAAACATTTTCTTTGAAAATATTCTTATAATCTTGTAAGGAAATCTCTGAAGATTTTATAACGGCGTAAAATAACCGCACCCGCCGTATAAGTTAAAAAAACATTCTTACCTCAATTCTGTCGAAAAGGTTAAAAAGGACATTGTTTTGAAAACGACGGAAAGATTCCTTTATAAACCTCTTATAAAAAGTCAAACAAGGGTATAAATGACTTTAACCCATATTCTTGTAAATAGTAAAAATGTTTTGAAATACATTTTTAAGAAACATGGATGTGGATGATAAAGATATCCCAGTAGATTATTACGTATAAACAACCTCGGATAATGAAGAGATTGTGAAATAACCCTTACCTTTTACTTTTCCTTGGTTGGGGTAGGTTAACCTCCTGTATAATGGTGAAATAGTTGTTATTAAATTATACAAGAATCATATACATTAATATGATATCATATATGATCTTTTAACATTGCTTTATTAATAATATCTTAGTATTATCGTCGTTTCAGGTGATAATCGATTCGTTCTTCTTAAATGTTTGGTTACGTAAGACATGTTTGTAATGGATAGATTAAATCTTATTCATAATCAGAATGATATTAACATTATTTTTAACCCTAAAATGAGAATAAGACTTGAATGGATACGATGGAGGATGGATCTCACCGCGTTCGTGGAGACGGTAGTCCGTACGTACGCATGAACGCTACTTCCATTTAATTTTTATTTTAAAAGAAATGAATCCAAATGATACATAGGTATATTACTATTCCAGTATAATATAATATTTTATATATGTTACTTAATTTCATTAACACAATCCTTTATACGTTCCATGTGTGGTATGAACGAGTCATATCATTTTAAGGGGGCGGTAGTCCGCACTTCCTCAAATGAAATTATCGTATGTATATACAACATGAAACGAATAATGGTATGAAATAAAATGGAATTACAGAAGCTTATATATAAAATATATATCATTAATATCATATTTAATTATAGTGCCATCATAATGGCCACCATGAGAGGCGGTAAGATGTATTTGAACAATCATCGTTTCGTGAGGCGTTAGTTTTCCATCCACAGAAACATTATGTTCATCATCCATTAGATGGAGTTGTGTGTATGTGTAGTTTTAATCCTTCTTATAACAACATCCTAGTATATTGAGGATACTGGTGTTGTTAGAAAAGAAAGGAAATAAAAAGAGTTTGGGGGTTGGAGAAGCAAAATAAAGGAAAATAATTTAAGAGAAATCGTTACCTTTAATTTAGGTAAATCACTTTGGTTGGAACCAAAGGACTTCTTGAAATGATTTCCGCCTAAGGGGAAGCTTCAAGGAGGAGTATAGGAATGTGGGGAGCTTAGTTGGGCAGAGTTTGGACGAGCCAAGTGGCTTGAGAGGTGTGAGGAATGAGTAGAAGTGGTCTCCTTTTATAAGGGAGAAGAGGGGATCTTTAGGAAAGATTAAAAGTATTACTTTATAATATAATTATATTCGGTTTATAATGGTCCAAAAATCATTTAGGTCGAAGATAAGATGACTAATATTCTAAATAACATCAACCAATAAGAATTGGACAGGTTTTAGATAATAATTTAATCATTATAATCTTATTTATTTAAATGATTTATTAATGAGGTAAACATTGCAACATTATTGTGTCATTAATAATTTAAATTATTTGATGTCTAAAAATTATAAATAAAATATAATTATTTAGGAAATCGTTTTAGCTTTCTAATGAATATTTATAATCGAAAATCCAACATGTATAACCCTATTTAAAAATTGTTCTTCTAAAAGATGTAAGCTTATACCATTTTTATTCTTATTTTAGCTTTATTAATATAAAGTGTCCCTACCACATAAAAGTGGCTCCAAGGGGTCCCCAAATTGACCCAAGGATGCTCATGGTCGGGTATGTGTCCACCAATACGGTTAGGACACGTTTTAGGGTAATTTTGTATTATTATAATATTATTTTTTAACCCTTATTTACCGGATTTACCCTTTAACCATGGTAAATAAAATATTTACCGCATTAATTATTCAAAATGTGTAAAAATAAAAGTTACCTATTTACATAATTTGGACATCCTGATTCCAAATATGGAATCCATTTTTCTAAATTCAAAACACAGAAGTGGCAGAAATTAATTTAAAATTAATTCCCGCTGTCAAAACAAAAAGCGTGTTTTTAAGAGATAATAACTATCAAAAGATTGACACTTGTTTATGTTCGGTTTAATTGTAAAATTATGTCCAATGACCAACATTATATTAAAATGTAAAAATATATTCTAAATATACCTTAAAACTACTAAAATTCATAATTTATCACTATTAATTATTTTGATTAAAAAAGTTGTTTTTAATTAAAACTTAGTAATTTTCACTATTCATCAAAATATGAAAGTTATCCGAAATGTACCAAAATTTCACCTTAGGCTAAATTCGATATTCCGAATCTAAAAATTAAGTCCATTTTCAAATATAAAATGTATATAATTTCAAAAAGTAGGTATTACTATTCATAACGGCTAGTTTGATTAGTTATGGTGTGTTAGAACTCGGTGTTGCGTACAACACACGCTATCACATTATTCAAAGAGAAGCGTACCGTAGAAGCTTGGGGTGTTACAAATACTCCATCATTGATCTGTAAAATGTAGGGTTCTATCACGTAGTGATAAAATCTAAATGAATGGTTAACAACATACTATTGTATACAAATCTAGGGTCAAAGAACCCAATTTTTACATTAAAATAATCGTTTTATCCAAAATTATTGTTGTTCCATAATTATCCAACACCATAGGGTACATGATACATTAATTTTCAATATAATAAGATACCATGATTATACATTACATTCTTAAAATAGGCTTCCTGAACAATAGATACACTTAAAAACATAGGTTATAAACAATGTTTTTAAAATACATAGTAACCTTCCTAGAATATTTAATGTAAATATTCTAAGCCATAAATAAGATATACTTTTTAATAAATATATTCCAAAAAATTCTCAAAGGAACATCATTAGTTAAACAAATAAGGATATTTGTGAGAATAAAAAAATATGATTCCTATTAAATTCTTGAGACAATAACTGCACAACATGTGGGTTATGACCAAATTCCTTAAATCATAATACCTTGAATGATCTATAGTATTTTAAGAATTATAATTCATCTCTAAAGACTCAATAATTTGTTATGGTTATCTAAATGTTGTTATAGTTTCTATAAAGATAATGGTTTAGATAACAATAGAGTCTTTGTTAATAATAGTAGATTTCCTTGGATGAAATTTAATTTTGTGTTCATTTATATTGATATAGAATTTTTATATTACCATGTTTCTCCATATGAATTATATTTTTTGATTATTTTTTTCATTGATAAAATATGTAATCCATTATTGGAATAATCCAAGATGAAAATACCCATCAAATTAATTATCCTATGATGGTTTTAACTAGAGATGAGTAGTTTTTATATTGAATGATTAGTTGAAATAATTATAAGTGGTGGATGTATTTATGATAGGGAGAAAAAATATCAATCATATAATAATATAATGTTATTGGATCATTTTACAATACATCATCCCACATCATTTAGAGGATCATCTAACCATGTGCTAGCATATTTATCTATTGAATCACGAGAAAATATATTCATTGTCAAGGTTTTTTTGGATCACCAAAAGGAAACTCTTTCAATATATCATTGTGAAGTTTAATCCTTCATGATGTGGCCAAAGGGTAAGACTATCATATAATGTAAAGAGACAGATACATTGTGATGATAATAATTTTGGAATATTTTACATAATAATTAATTTTATATGGTTATCTGACAGAAGATGAATAAATTATCAAACTTGAAACAAAAAGAGTAAGATTCAATGGAATCATATAATGAAAACGTCACTAGATTGGTAGGGTACCTTAAATATTATATCTAGGATTATGATAAATTGATAAATTGATTTTACACTAGATTGTAGATTACATATTAATGTAAATTATCATCTCATGAGTTTATAAACTATGAGATACCTATTTGATGTTCTCAATTAGTAGAATTAGAGTTCTTTAATTACAGTGTGTCCCATGAAATAATGAAATAAAAGATGTCCATTTGTAGGAAATGGGAAAGAATTAAAAAAAAGTTGGAGGTTACAAAAAATTCTCATCATATCAATTTTATGGTAAAAGAAATCATTTATAATTTCATTAAATGTTTGTGATATTATTTTTATGTGATAATATTTTTCATATGCATCCAATCTATAAGGGAGATGACCATGAAAAAATGAAGAGCCCATGGTACGATAATTTATATTCAATTTGATATGGAATTATGCCAATGTGTTTTTAAAGTTGAATACCCAATGTGGAAACTACCATGATTGATAGAAAAATGGAGGAGAAACGGGTTTTTCCTTTACATTATATTATATTTTTAAAGCAACTAATTTTGTGAAAGCTCCATGGAGCTATGTATTTTCTGAACATAGATATTATTTATAGGTTAAATCAGTTGAAGGTGATGGAAGATTAAATTACAAAGGTAGTGTTTTAGATGATATACGAGAATTATATGTTTCTAGTTTTCCCCATCGAGTAATCTAATGAACCTGATTTATTTATGAATTTTTTTATTACAGTTTTCCCTATGTTTTTGGACTTGTATATGGTGGTGTATATCGATGATGTTTTTGTATAATCTAAAAGTTTCAATTAACATGAATAGAACATATGGATTTTATTTATAGAAAAAAAAAAGAAAATAAATTATATCAAATATTTACTAAAAGTGAATTTTGGATGTAAAATATTTCATTACATTGAAAACATTTTTCTAAAAATTGAAAAGATATTAACTCTTTTAAAAACAGTTGATGAAGAGTGTCCAAGAACATACAATGTCACATAGATTATTATATTTCATGAATTAGTAGGTTATTAATAACATTTTATTGAAATCATCTTTAGGTTATGAAGAAAACTAAATATTTCAACGTATAAGGGGGTTAGGTTCATTTTTAAAGAATTACATGATGTCTTTTTTTGGATCATTAATGTGATTAGTAAAGGCTCTAGTTTTGACTCATCCATCCAAAAGTCATAAATTTTTCATCTACAGTATATCATTTTAAATTCCTTGTATTTTTTATAATTAAAAATAAAAATGTAATTCTTAATGGATCTTGTCAGTTGAAAACTAATGTGTAAAATTTTCATACACATGTTCTAAAATTAACATCTATTGTTGTTTTGGAATATTTGGATGCATAATTTGTATGGAGTGATATTTGAATTACTTTATGATAAAAAACAATTGAATTATATATTCACATAGAAGTATTTGAACATGTGACACAGAATATTGATGTAATTGAAAAAGTATTATTATTTCAAGATTCATAACCATCCCAGAAAAGAAAAATAAAGTGACTGATGATTTATGTTGAATAATAAATCAACAATTACCTGTTACATTTTTAATGAGACCCATTGGTTAATTATTTGATATATGTTATCCTAAATGTTGGAGATTCATAGATATCTTCTATTTTTTTTGTAGATTTCAATGACATCAAAATTGTTTAATGAAATTAAAAAAACACTAAAGGAATATATTTCTTTCAAGAAAAAGGTATAAGAAATTTATTAAAGACATGTTTAAAAATTATAATAACGAATATAAGGTGTTTTAGGAGTATGAAATAGATTATGTGTTCCTTGGGATTCCCATTTTAGGAATGTGTTATTGACTTATGATCATAGTTATTTTTTTCCATTTATCAGGGTAGAATGATGATGTAGATATAAAAATAGAAGTATTATTGGTGGGATTTAGAGTTATTTTTCTGAGAATACCATGATGTGATTGAATTTTTAGAATGCTAAATAAGAATTAAAATTACAAAGGTATTATTTATTCTTTTCTAAATCTAGTGTGTAAATGGGAGAATATATCAACGAATTTCATTATATTATCTCTCTTATCTTACTTAGCAATGATTTTAATTTTTGTTATTGTTTGTTGATTAACTAAATATTCTCATTTCCTTCCACATCATGATATTATATCATTAGATAGTGGTTATATATTTTATATAAATATGATTATCTTGTAACATGGTGTGAATTTCGTTATTATATCAGACCATGATCCCATGTTAACATCTAATTTTTTGAAATGGAATCCAATGTCATTGGATGGTCAATTAAATATCAATACATTATTTAATAATCAATCAAATGAAATATCTAAAAGGAAGATTCAATGAATTGAATATAGGTTTCATTTATGCTTACAAGATTACTAGGAAAGATGATATTGAAATATTTCATTGGTTTAGATTTCATTAAATAACATTTTTCATTCTAGTATAATGATGGCATAATTTGAGGCATCATATGGAAATCATTGTCAGGATAAAACATTTTGGGATAATGTAGGATGAAGTAAGTATATGGGTAATGGTATGTTGGAGGAAATAACATATAATATTTAGGTGATTTAGTGACACCTTGGATAAATCAGACCAGTCAAAAATGTTATGTGAATAACCAGAGGAAATATCATTCTCTCAAGTTAGGTGATCATGTATTTCTAAATGTTTCTCCATGTTAGGATTAATGCAATTTGTTAAGAATTATAAGTTATGTCTATGGTTAACTCGATCATATAAAATCATAGATAATCTTGTATTAGATTCCTATGGAATTCATTAACATCTTAATTTATCCTTATTATAAAACATATATATTGTATCTGTGTTATGTAAGTAAGTACCTAATTCATATAATGTTTTGATTCATGATACATTTATGACTAAAGGGAACATTTCTTATGAGTAAAAACTGGTTCAGATTCATGAACCTAGATATTATGTAACATAGAATAAGGTAATTCACATGATAATGTTTTCATAGAATCAAATATAGTTGAAAATTAATAATTGGAATCAAAAAAATCTACGATTTAATGATATATCCACTTTTTAAACAGGGGAATATATTTTTTAGGATGCAATTTCAAAAAGGGGAAAGGATGTTACAACCAAGGTAATGATATAATATGTTTTTTTAAATATTTATTAATATATATTAATTATATATAAATTTTAAATTACAACATACTCTATATTTTAGAGCTAATACAATACGTAACAATGGGTTTCTATGAAATCCTGTGTTGCATGCCAAACTAAGTTATAGAAAACAATAATATATAGTTCGTACTATTATTTGATATTGCAGTTATCATCTAGCCGTTATACTATAGGGGTAATAATATGACTAACTACATTATGGAAATATATTTTTTATGAACATTTATTAGAAACCTATCATTTTGAAATAATATTAAAAAAAATTTAAATGAAAAGGAAGTTTTTTAAAAAAAAGTGATTTTCCAAAAATTTGGTTTCATCGCCCTTTAGGGTGCCTACATTAAAATTAATTTTTTTTCACTTTTATAAAATTTAATAGGAAAAAATATATTCAATTTTTAATAATAATATAATATTTTAATTTGGGTGGATATTTTTTATTTTTCTAAGATGATTAATTTCTTTATGAATTCTGAATAATAATGAATTTTAAATGAATATACATATTCATGTAAAAATATAAAAATAATAAAATATATTTTTGTATTTTTTGAAGACAGATTAGAAAAAATATTCAACTATTAATAAAATTTAGATCATTTGAAACTTTTTTATTTTTAATTTAGATATTAAACATAGTAACCTTTCGAATATTTTTACATTAGAACACCTCTTTCTCATTCCATCTATGGGAATAATTTGAAATTGTATTCTTCAAATTATTTGAATTTAATTTGGAAAACTAGATTACATATTTAGAATCATAATAATTCATACATTCTAATTTCTAACTTAGTTTCTGACCAAATAAATTTGTGGAATTAATTACAAAAAATTTTGGTGATTAATGTAAAAATGAGTTTAGGTTGTTGTTAAAAAGTATTAATAATTTACTAAATGCCCTAAAAAATAGTCCAAACACCATTTTTTAGGAATATTTTGACCAGATATTAAATTTTTTAAATTTTTTATTATTATTTTGGGAACATTACATGAGGTAGAACTCCCAATAGTGTTTTTTTGGTATTTACATGAATTCCACTCCCCCAAAATTATAAGAGGGAATTTACTCTCCCCTATTATACACACCTCTATAGAATTTTTTCTCATAAAAAACCTACCCATATAAACTCCAAAGTTCCCTAACCTCATACTAGAATCTTTTTATTAGACATCAATCCAAACAAGTAAGGATATTGGGTCACCCAAATCGACTTACCTGAAGAATATATAATGTTCATTAATGAGAACAATTTTTTTATTTCATTCTTAACAAATTAAATTATTCGTATAACATGATTATATATTACCCTTTGTTTAAAAAATATATTAATATATTTTTATGTTAAATTTATGTCCTACACCCATACACACTTCCTTCAAATAGGTTAAAAATCCTCATTCGTCTGTAAGGCGGACAACCACCTCACAAAACTATGTCGTTTATATTTAATTTACTACCAATACTTGTTGGGAAATTTGATGGGATGAAATTTTTATATATTATGTTTATTATAACTATAAAAAATTATAACTATGGAGTCATTATGTCATATGAACCCTTCTTCCTTTCATATTGTTGATATTATGAAAACATCGCTTGAGTGTATGGAATATTACCTCCTCACAAAGTGATGTGATGATTTTTTCAATAACTTACTACATGGAAGGTAATAAGGGTGACTCTAATAAATATATATTATATAAATTAAATCATGATTATATTCATTATATATATATATATATTATTTTTTAAAATCTATATTATTATTTTCATCTAAATTTTCACACATTGAAAAAAGCGATATTGTCATGCAAAGAGGTGACGACTGCCACATCCTCTAAGCGATGTGATTCTTCATTTTTCATCTCAAATTACAATAATTATATATATAATTATATATAATTATATTATATTATATTTATTAAATAATGTTTATTTTTTAAAAGATTAATTTTATATTCTACAATTTTGTTATGATCATTGAAAATTGGAACGTTACTCATTTATACACACAACCTTCCATGTAACACCCCAAGGATTTAAAAAGAAGTAAAATTCATGAAACTTTATATTTAATTAGATATTTATTAATATTTTTTAATAATAATATTTCAGCTTTTTTCTATTGAATTTCGAAAAACAGTCATCTACAGTTGTGTTCAGTTGGTTATTTAGAGTTTAATGAAATCAACATGTTTTTCTGGCAAGTAGTAACATACCCTTATGAATTTTAATATTAATTATAATATTACCCTAATGTATATTAAAATATTTTATATTTTATTTTATTAAGGAATTATGATAATAAAATCTTGGTTAAATTTTCAATTTGATATAATAGCCGCCATTATTTTAAAATTGTTATTTTTTGATTTATGTGTGATTTTATTTAATAATTAAATTTATAATATATAGAAAAGTATTTCAAAAAAATTGATTTCATTATTGAATTAGACAATATAAAAAATGGTTACGGTGAATTTTTGGGATTTTTCTAAAATAGTTGATATTTCGGTGATTAATGAAAATAATGTTTCGAGATTCAATGTGTTAATGACATCATTAATGATTTAATAATATTGTAATAAATCTGGTCGAATTGTTTATAGTAAAGTAATATCTAAATTGTCCCATGTGGATAATACCATGGGGAAATACCATTGAAAGCCCATGGCCTTTCAAATACAACTGGTCAGGGTTCCTGTGGAAATTATTTTAACATTTCATCAATTTTGCTATAAATACCAACCAATTTATTCATTAAATTCATTCCCAATTCCTAAAAAAATAAATATCTTGCCTCCGTACCTCCATAGTACTCTTCCAATGGTTTCCATATAATCCCAGGGTCCCAACTTTCTTATTCCATGAGTTACCCTACAAGTTATAAAATTTATAAATTTCTTTCGTTTTGCATTCAAGATATATTTGATGTTGTATAACATTCAAGTTTCCTAACCATGTTATTATTTTCATCATATTATTTATCTATTATTTATTATGATTCATTTCTAGATTTGTGAACCTTACCCCCTCTCTTTTTAATATTTTCTAAAACCATGTTGCATAGTCATTAAGCTGCCGAATTTTTGTAATGGATTTCTCAATTATTCTTTTATATTGAGTTCTGTTATATTCGTATTCTTTCTTCATCTCCTCTTACCTAAGAGGCATGAATTCTCTAGAAACCAAGAATATTTTGGATGTTCTCATGTTCATGAAAAATAATCATCATTCTTCTTCTCTACTCCCACTTATTCAAGGAATAACAAATCGTTGTCGGTGATGAGTCGAATTACCAACATCATGGACGATGTTTTTTAAGAAGATGGTTTTTCAATCAATGAACAAAACATAAATTTTATTTAAAACAAAAAATGGTTACACAAGTCTGAAATAGGAAATTTTTATTACATCCCTAACATAAAGCGGGAGTAACTCATGAGGAAGATCATCCCTCCAATGAATATCATGAGCAACACCCATATTAGCAATCCCATCAGTGATCCTATTTGAATCACGATACGTATGTGTAGCGATGAAATAAATATCTGAAAGAGTGTTCAGGCAGTACATCCAATGAGTAGTGAGCGTCCAAGCAAGATCAATGGTACCATTCCAAACGGCGTGGACAATATTAGTGGAGTCACTCTCAATCCAGATGTTGTTCCAGTTATGTAGATTAGAAAAAGAAATAGCATGGATAAAAATCATTATATCGGCTTCCAAAGTGGAATAAACAATGTAAGATTCATAGAAGCAGCTGAGCATCTCATCAATGAGATTTTTAAAGATGGTTATACAACCCAATGAGCCAGGGTTGCCTTTAAAGGCACCATCCACATTGACTTTAATCCATCCTAGGGGAGGAGGCTTCCAAAAAACATATAATGTAGATTTCAGGTGAGGGTAATTCTCGTCAAGCCCATTACATCCAAAAATCCCAAGGTAATGAACTGAGTTGTTTTACAAATTGTTTAAAATTTTTAAAAAAGTAGGTAGTTATTATCAAAGAACCACTGAAATGATTTAAACAAACATCCTTAATATTTTATCATATGAATCATCCTCATATCAAAAAATCACAATGATAAATGGTATAATTTATAGTACTGGGAATATTTAACAACTCTTCCATTCTAATTCTATAGTTTCAGTTCCAATTGACAAGAATATCCATCAGGAACAAATCATGGAATCATGTAAAGAAACACACTCAAAGAAATACAAGAAACAAAATACAAAAAATTAAAGGGTGAAATGATGTTATGAAGTGATCATATAAGATATAATAAAGATGGATATGATTAACTATGATGTTAATAAAACTCTTTCAACCATTATACAGTAATTTTGAACACATTTGAAGTAAGAAGAAACTGAGGTAAGACAATTATTAACCCGATTTCAATTCGTTGGGTTAACCTTCTTCATTATTCATTCTATGGAATTAAACTGATTGGTGTAATGAATTTATGTTTATATTATGTTTTATAATATTTTTTACAATTTATACACATTTATTTTAAATTCTATTAATTCTCAGTCCAATTATATTTCAAATTACTTTCCTTTTAAATTCCTTTCAAAACACTGTTAAAAAAATTTCAAAATGAATGTTATTCTAATATGTGTATGGTATGAGTAGTTTATCCACATTTCAAGATACTTTATTAACATTATTTTTTAATTGGACATTATTTATGTTGGTTTGAACCCATTATAGCTTATGATATTTTGTTTTGATCCCCTTTATAGCTCAACATATGTTTACATGAGCCCATTATAGCATAAGATATTACAGGTGAGTCCCATTATAACTCTCCAATGCATTGGGTACTCCAGAGAAGGAAGCTTAAAAAAATGTTATTCCATATATAAGGGTGAATGTATGTGTGATATGGAAAATATGCTCCAAGGAAACAACATGAGTATACTATGCATTCATGGTTCTATGATATGAGTTTAATTGGTTTTTATGATATCACACAACTAACGCTTTCTATCTCTATATCCCTTTCTAAGTTTTATACTCATTCCATGTTTTTAAAATGCTTTTCATAGGATATAAGGATTGGTATTAGAAAGAAGGTGTTCATGATGTTTGATATGGAGTGTTTTTATTGAAATCATGCTTTATGTATTGATGTTTTATATTTAAAAAAATGGAAACTATTTTTTATAGTTTCTCTTTGTATGAACGTTCCATGTTATGTTTATAAGTTATTATAATTAATTAAAAATATAATCATGAAATGATACTCAATGTGTAATAATGTATGTTCTTGTTTAAAATTAATGATTAAGTGACGTTTTATGGTCGGGTCCTTATAGTTTGTATCAAATGATGGATTAGAGAACATTAAGGGTTGAGATGATATTAAAGAATATAATAAATGATTTTTACTCTATGGTAATTTGAAATGTTATAGAATTTAAATATTATCGTGTTTATTCACCTATGTTAGGTTTGTACAAAATGGTTTTCCACCAAAGAAACAATGAAGCGGAAGTATGATGAAACCAAGAGGCTACTGTCTGTCCAAATCTAGAGCCTGAAATGGTGGGAATAGGAACTAACCAATTTCTGATAGTAATGGATCAATTGAATTAAGAGATAAACTGAGGTGGAATCTATTAGAGGGAGGAACATGATCAAAAACGAAGAGACATGTCTTTTGTGGAGAATTTTATGGGGAAAAATCCTCCAAACTTCAGTGGAACTGTAGATCCTATAATAGTTGAAGGGTGGATCAATGTAGTAGAAATGATATTTGATGTCATGGGATATTCAGAACATCAAAACATAATACTAAAAATTTATTGTTTGGACGGTGGAGCTGATCAATGGTTGTCTCTGGTTAAGAATATGGGAGAAAGAAATGATCTTGATTGTTTGGAATGGGATGATTTTAAGAGTCTCTTTCTGGAAAAATATTTTCTCAAAACTATTCAAATCAAAATGGCGAAACAATTCTTTGAACTGAAGTAGAAAGATGATGATTTTGAGGTAGAATATGAGTCCAATTTTACAATAATGGCCAGGTATATACCAGGTTTTACTTGGAATTTTCAAAGAAAAATTAATTGATTTTAGTTTGGTTTGAAACCATTTTTGCAATGACCATTGGCATCATGAGAGTTTAAAAGCCATGAGAAGATTATTCGTTGAGATGTAAAAGTTGAGATGGAGTTTTATCAATAATATGGGAATCATGATGATAAGAATAATAAGCAATCAGGTTGGAAGGCAATGGGGAAGAACTCATCAAAGGAGACTGGAGGTAAGAAAATTACTTTCCCTTCTTGTGACAAGTGTGGTAAAAGCAATCATGGTGAATGAATTGTTATTTCTGTGAAATGCTACTGATGCTAGATGATTGGACACATGTCACATGAGTGCAAGGAAAATTATCCCATATCAAATGAGAATACAATAGTGAGACACTTTAAGTATAATTAATTCGGTCATTTTTCTAATGTTTGATCGAGGATATTTACTCAAGAAGTGAATCAGGAAAATTTGAAGCAGAAGTGTTTGTTCAAATCATTTGGAACCACATCAGCAGATGTTGAGCCACCATATTACGTGGTATGAGGTACATTACATGTTTTTACAAATTTCCGAAATGTTTTGTTTGATTCACAGTCAACACATTCCTTTATTTATGTGAAATTTTCAGAAATAATAGGGAATTTAACCTCATTAAATGATGTCAGGTCTCATAGTAAAAACACCTGGAAGAAATATTATAGAAAAAAGAAATTATAATAATATTCCTATCCTTATATGTGGATAAATATTACTTGAAAACCCTTTTGTTTTTCCTCTTGTAGATTCTGATGTTATTTTGGGTATATAATGGATTTCGTTTTATCATGCTACGATATATTGTAGTGAAAAAGTTGTTTTTCAGAAAAAATTTCAGTTCGAAAACAAGAATGAACCCATACCATTAATAACATATCAGTAAGTTATGAAACTTATTAAGGATGTAAATGAATGTTATCATGATCATATTTTTGGAGATAACAGAACTATCCATATTAATGAATTACCAAGGGTAAATGAATACCTGGATGTTTTCCCCAATGATTTTCCTGGTGTTATTCTTAATCAATAGGTTGAGTTTACAATTTACATATTTCCTGATGCTAATCCAATTTCCAAACCTCTTTATCAAGTGGCCCAAATAGAAAATCTGGAAATAAAAAAGTAGTTTCAAGAAATATTAGACAAAGGCTTTATCCGACCTAGAACTTCACCATGGGGCGCTCCTGTCTTGTTTGTAAAGAAAAAAGATAGTCCAATGAGTCTTTTAATATATTATAGAGCCTTTAATAACATTAATATTATAAACAAGTATCCTTTACTTCATATCAATGATTTGTTTGATCAGCTCCAGGGAGCATAATATTTTTCAAAGGTTGACCTGAGGACGGGGTACCATCAGTTGAATGTAATGAATGATGACATCCCAAAGACTATGTTCTATATTAGATATAGTCATTATGAGTTTTTAGTTGTACCTTTTGGGTATAATAATGAAACATTTGTATTCATGGATTGTATGATTAGAATATTACATGAGTTCATGGACATGTTTGTGGTTGTATTTATTGAGGACATTTTTTATTTTCTAAAAATAAAGAGAATCATGATATTCATATAAGGGTTGTTTTAAGAACGATAAAAGAAAAGAAACTGTACTGAAAAATCACCAAATGTGAATTTTTGTTGCAACATATTTTTTTTCTTGGGAACATTGTAAATAAGGATGGAATTAGAGTTGATCTAGTCAAAACAGAAGTGGTTGATGAATGGACAAGACCTATAAATGTAACAGAGATTCATTGTTTTCATGGATTAATTTTTTTTTACCGAAGGATGGTTAAAAACATTGCAGGGTTATCTTGTATGCTAACTTTGTTAACATGAAAAGGGTTTTAATTTTTTTGGACAGATGACTGTGATGTTTTTAGGAACTGATGAAGAGGTTGATGAATGGTCCAGTTTTGGGCTTGCCTTACTGAGATGGTGAGTTTTTCATCTACAGTGATGCTTCGTTGAATGGACATGGTTGTGTTTAATTTCATAAAAGATCAAGTAATTTCTTAGGTATCAAGACAAATTATAGCTACCGATTTAAATTATCCCACACATGATTTTGAATTAATAGTTCTGGTTTTTTTCTTTGAATGTTTAGAGACATCATTTATACAGATCCAAATATAAAATATATGCTCACCATAAAAGTCTGAAATATATATTTACTCAGAAGAAATTTAAAATTTTTCTGAGAATATTTCTGGAACTGAATAAATATTATGATTTCATGATCAATTACAATCCATGAAAAGAAAAAAATGTGGCAGATTCCATGAGTCAAAAACATCATGCATAGGTAACAATGTTCTGTTTTGAAAATGATCCCTTGATTAATGATTTGATTATTTTTGGCATATGAGTTATTGTTACACAGAATACATCTGTTTTGTTTTAGTTTTTAGTGCATCCATAGTTACTAGATATAATTCAGAAAGTACTGAAGGAAGATAATGATCTAATGAAAATTGTAGAATTTGATAAAATGGGTAAGCTGGCATAATTTAACAGTGATAAATATTGTGTCACTACTGTAAAAACGGTGTATACCCACGGTTCAAAACCGTGGGTATAGCCCCCAAAACCGTGGGTATAGCCTATACCCACGGTTTTGGGAACCGTGGGCTGGAACGCCGTCAGTATAGGTCCCCAGCCTATACCCACGGTTTTGGAAAACCGTGGGTATAGGTGTCCTGCCACCGTGTCACCGAAACATAGAAAATTTCCACGGTGTCAACGACCTATACCCACGGTTTCAAAACCGTGGGTATAGGTCCAAAAAAAATGCAGGCGCCGAGTTTCGATCCTGCAACCTCTTCGTTGTAAACAGTGCGTCTAACCACTACCCTAGCTTCACATATATGTATATATATATATATATTTAGTTAAATATAGTTATAAAAACCGTGGGTATAGAGGGAAGAACTGTCGGTATAGGGTTCCCGCCAAAAAAAAATTCCTTCCCGCGGAAAAAAAAATTTCCCGCGCACACAAAATTGACCTATACCCACGGTTTTTCATAGCCGTGGGTATAGGTATTTTATCCCAGACCTATCCCCACGGTTTTCCCCAAAACCGTGGGGATAGACCCCCCCTATACCCACGGTTTTGGGAAACCGTGGGTATAGGTGACTTTTCAGGACCTATCCCCACGGTTTTCTAAAATCGTGGGGATAGAGCCCCTTATACCCACGGTTTTGGCAAACCGTGGGTATAGGTCATGCAAATTCACCTATACCCACGGTTTTCCAAAACAGTGGGTATAGGGGGGGTCTATCCCCACGGTTTTGGTGAAAACCGTGGGGATAGGTACATTTTCCAGTAGTGTGTATTATGATTTGTAAAAAGGTTGTGTGTGCCTTGTGATTCCAAATTGAAGAATGATTTGTTGTGTGAAGTCCATAGTTATTCATTTTCAGTTCATCCTTACAGTATTAGGATTTACAAAGATCATTCGGAGTATTATGGGTTTGATGGAATGAAAAGGGTTATTGTAGAATTTACCATGAAATGTTTGATATGTGAACAGGCTAAAGCATAGTGGTAGATTCTGAAGGGGATACATCTCCCTTTTCCAGTGCCAGAGTGGAAATGGGATAATTTTTTCATGGACATCATGGCAAGACTACCAAATAAATATCGAGGTAACAATGTGATTTTGGATATTACTGATTGGCTGAAAAAATCTTCACATTTCATTTCTATTCGAGATACTGTGTCATTAGATAAAATTTCTCTAATATATCTCCAAGATATTTTTAGGTTAAGTGGAGTTCCTCTTTCCATCATTTCTGATCAGGATCCTAGGTTCACTTCTAACGTTTTGAAGAAACTTCAAAAGAAATTTGGCAAAGAGTAAAATTTTTGATCAACTTTTCATCATCAATGAGATGGGTAGTCAGAATGAATGATTCTGACATTAGAGGATATTCATCAAACTTTTTCGATGGACAATCAGGGAAGATCAGATTGGAATATTTTTTTAGTTGGGTTTTCTTTATAATAACAGTTTTCATTCTAGAATACGTCTGGTGCCATTTGGGGCATTGAATGGAAAGTAGTGTTGAACTCCAGCTTTTTGTGATGAAGTCGGAGAAAGAAAGATGATGGTTCCAGAATTAATAGAATAATTGGCTGAGAACGTTAAGATGATCCAGTATAACATGTGGATAGCTCAGAGTAGGCAGAAAATTTATACTGATAACATTCGAAAGGGATTATCTTTTGAGGAAGGTGAGCATATTTTCCTTATAATCACCCCTTGGAAAAGAGTGTTGTGTTTCATTATGAAATGGATGTTAAGCCTATAGTTCATCGGTCATTGTGAAATCTTGTTGAATGTTCAAAAAGTTACATACCAAGTATCTTTTCCTCTAAGTTTTTCTCGGGTATACAATGTTAGTCATGTTTCGATGTTGAGGAAGTGTGTGCCAGATTCATCAAATGTCTCGAGCCCAGAAGCAATTCTACTGGAATAGAAATTTCTTATAAAGAGAAACTAGTTTAGAATCCCGATCTATGGAAATAGGTATTGCAAAATAAGGTAATCCACATGGTAAAGGTTTTGTAGAGAAAACAAATGGATCCTTAAAAAACATGGATGTTTGAAAATGAAATGAGTGAAATGTACCCTCATTTGTTTAATAAGTTATGTAAATTACGAGGATAAAATATATGGAATTTGGGGATAATGTAACACAGCAAGGTTTAAAAAAAGAAATGCTTGCAACTTTTTTTAATTAGATATTTATAACTATCATTTAAACAAAATTTACCAGCTCTTTTGATTGGAATTTTGAAAAAAAAGTCATCTACAATTGTGTTCAGTATGTTATTTTGAGTATGATGGAACCAACATTTTTTTCATGGTGAATAGTATCATATCCTTAAGAATAGTAATATGAATAGTAATATGACCCTAATGAATAGTAAATTAATTTATTATTTTATTTTATTAATGATTTAAGATAATAACATCTTTATTAATTATTAAATATGAAATAAATGCAATTATAGTTTTATAATTTTTTATTTTTGATTTATGTATGATTATATTTAAAAATTTAATAAATATAAATTAGAAAATTATTTTCAAAAATGGATTTCATTTTTGAATTCTACATGTCTAAGAAATGTAGGTGTGATATTTTTGGATGTTTTTGAAAGAGTTGATTTTATGGTGAATAGTAACAATACAGTTTTGAGTTTTAGTATGTTAATGACATCATTAATGATGTAATAATGATATAATAAATATGGTAGACTTGTTTACAATAAAATAACATGTGAGTTGTCCCATGTGGATAATAAAATGGGAAAATATGATGGCAAGCCCATGGTTTTTTAAATACCACAAGTGAGGTGTCCCTTGGAAATTATTAATATATCCCCTCAAATTCTCTATAAATACCAACCCATTAAATCATTATATTCGTTCCCAATTCCTCCCCAATGAATCTACAGCCTCCTTACCTCCGTATTAGTCCTTCCAAGGTTTAAGGAAGCCCCTATGTTCCTAACTTACATGTTTTAGTAGTTACTCTACAAGTTAAGAAAATTCTAAAGTTATTTCATTTTCCATTCATGTTCTCTATTATGTGGTATAAAATTCATATTTCCATAAAATATTATTATTTAATTCTTATTATTGATATATTCTATATTTTTATTCCTCTTTGGATGGGTGACCCTTGTCCCCTCTATTTTTATTATTTTCTAAAACTATGTTCTGCAGTTGTTAGGGGGTAGAATTTCTCTAAGGGATTTCTCAATTATTGTTATATTTTATGTTCCTTATTTTTTTTATTCTTTCTTAATCTCCTCTTACCCTAGTGGAATGAAAGCCCCAAAAATCATTTATATTCTTGATGTTCTCATGATCATGGAAAATTCATCATCATTTTTCTTATCCTCTCCCACTATTCAAGTAATAAATAAACATTGTCTGTGATGTGTCGAATTATCGATGTTATAGACGATGTGATTTCAATTTTCATTAATTATTTCAAGTCTAGTCATGAAACCATTTTTATTGATAAAATAAGTTATAAAATATGTATTATGTCTCATACATGGTTCTGTAATTCTTTTTTACACATGGTTTTAATTTATCTTACAAAATGAGTAAATTATTATCAAAGAACCACTAAAATGATCTAAATGAACATCATCAAGATTTTAAATTATGAATAATCCCCATATAAAACATCAAAATGATAAATGTTATAACACATGGTATAGGGAATATTTAAATACTATTCAATTTAAATTATGTATTTTCAATTCCAATCGACAAGAATATCCATCATAAATTAATCATGGAAATCATGTAAAGAAAGCACCCAAAACAATGCAAGGAACAAAATACTAACATATAAAGTGTAAAATGATGTAATTAAATTATCATATTAGATAATATTAATATGGATATGTTTCTCTATGATAATAATTAGACTCTTTTAGCCATTATACTAGATATTTAAACAAATTTGAAGTTAGAAGAACCCGATGTAAGTGAATTCTTAACCTGATTTCCATTCATGGGGTTAACCACCTTCTTTATTAATTATGTGGTACATAGATCACTAGTGTGATGAAATTTGGATTTTATTAAGTTTTATTATGTGTATTTATATTTTTTTACACATATCCTTTCAATTTTATTAATTCTCACTCCAATTATATTTTAATGGACATTTATTTTTAAAATCCTTTTAAAACCCTCTTTAATAAATTTTAGAAGGATTGTTATTTTTCTTATGTGTATGGAGTGGGTAGATTATCTTGATTTCAATATAATTTATTACCCTGATATGTTCCTTGGAAATTATTTATATTGGGTTGATCCCATTATAGCTCATGATATGTTGATTTGATCCCATTTATAGCTCAAGATATGTTGGGTTAAACCCATTATAGCTCAAGATAGGATGGGTGAACCCCATTATAGCTCTTCAAGTCATTGGGTCCCCCAGAGAATGAATTTGATCAAAATTTTATTCCATCTATAATGTTTAATGTATGTGTGATATGGTTAATATTTCCCAAGGTAAGAAAATATTTATACAATGCATTTGAGTTTTTATGATATGTGTTGTAATGGTTTTTATGTTATCAGTTGACTAATTCTTTTGATCATTATCAAACTTACTGAGTTTTTTTCTCATATCATCTATTTCAAATTTTTCTCACAGGATATAATTATGATTAAGGGAGATAATTGAATCATGACGTTTTGTATGCTGCATTTTCAAATAAATCACTCTTTATGTTTTATTGTTTTATATTTTGAAAAAATTGCAACTGTTTTTATTAGTTTCCTCTTTGAATAATTGTTTTATGTTATGGATGTATGTTATCCGAATTATATATAATTGTAAACCTTAATAGATCCTCAATGTGTAATAATGTATGTTCTTGTTGAAAATTCAAGATTAAGCGATGTTTTATGTCCGGGTCCTTATATTCCATCAACATGATTGTTACATTGGTTCATTTTTTAGAACCATCTTCCATGATTTGTTTTAGAAGAATAATTTACAAATAAATATTTGGAATATAAGATACATATTTTCTGGAGATGATTAAAATGTGAATTTTTTTACCATATTCAACCAACCAATGTCAATTATATACATAATTAGAATATTATTAAAACTCCCAATATAAACATAATTTATTAAGGAGTTGAATATAAGTACATGAGACGCGGGCTTCCATATCTAACAAAAAATCAATATATATAAATATATAGTAAAAATTAATTAAAAATATGTATCCATTTACATTTTTTTTACTTTTCCACTATAGGCTTTGGAGGAAAATCACCACTATTACAAATCATCATAGTTTAAAAAATAAGTAAAAACAGTTAGTGATTGACATTTCTTGCACTAGCTCCTTATTAAAGCTAAACTTAATGAAACCTCTAAAGGATCATAAAAATATTTTATACAACAAATGGACATCCTAATTTTAAAATAATTTCTTTTTCAAAAAAAATGTGAGAATGATTTTTGAAAATAACTTATAAAAATACATTTTTATTTATAATCTGACAACAATTTTGTTAACATTTACTATATATATACTATTTAAAAATATAAAACTATGGTTTCCATTATATATTTAGAAAAAAATAAATTTTTAATAATTATAATATTTAATAATCACTTTCAAAAAACATTTTTAAAATAAAATTGCTTTAAAAAAATCAAAATCCATTAAAAAATGATTTTAAAAATTCATTTGAAAATAATTACATTTTAAAATGTGATAATACCCTTTAAATAAACTAAATGATACATAAAATGAACCATATAAATCATTTATGTCCATATAAAATCATTTCATAAGAAAACAAAAGGAAACATAAAACACATAATGGTCTCTTAAAAAACCTAATATACTCATATAACATTTACCTTTATCTACAATGTTCCTTAAGGAAACTATAAAAAATTCTCATTTGAATCAATTCACACATATTTGTCATTGAAAAATAATTAGACCCTATATAAAGCAATTGAAACTCATTTAGTTGAAGTAGATAAACATATTCATAAAACCCTATCAAAACAAATTTAATCGAAATAAACATAATAATGAATTATAACATTATCATTACCCAATGCAGTGGAGAACTATAATGGGGTCACCCTGCATATATGATATATTAGGAACACCCATTTTCTATGATTTGTAATAAGGATCAAGCCTTCTAGAAATCTATATTGTTCTCACCCATTGAATATAATGATCAATGATGACTTCATGAATAATAAGCATTCATCATAAAACCCTTTGAAAAACTATTGTAAACTCATATGATAAACACATCGAGGTGAAAGTTTCATTTTCATCGAGAAAATGATTTTTAAAACAAAATATCATTTTTATTTTGATATTAATTTATTATAATTTAAAAATACATAATAATGGATTATTACATATTTAAATATGTATATATATATATATAATTAAATATAATATTTGACTTTCATAAGAAAAATATTTCTAGATTTTATACTACAAATTCTTATTGAAAATATTCTTTGTATACCTCCATCGATTGTTAATGAAGGAATTATGAACCCCAATTTATTGAAATTTTGTTTATAAACTAAATTTTATTTTATTTCAATATGAAAAAATGATAATTATTTTATATAAAATTCATTGTTGAATTATGAAATTGTATACCCATTTATTAATTTATTTTTGAATTAAATAATAATTTGATGTTATGAACCCTTCTAATATAAAATAATAATTTTTGTAAAATAACTTATTCACAGTAAATAATACTTTTATAAAAGTTTATAATCATCCATACCTAAAATAAGCATATAATTTTGAAAAAAAAATTATATTACACCTATAAAATCATAATATGTAATACTTTTAATTGAACTATTTATCATTGTATGAACATAATTTATAAATATCGACGTAATTAAGTTAATTACAAAAAATTAAAAAAATATGAACTAATGACACTTTTAAATCATCTAACAATAATTTAATGTGTATAAATACATATCGGAATATATATGTATATAAAAATATATAAAAAATCAATAAATTAATATTAGTATAAGGGCTCTAATTAATTTTGAAAGAATATATATCACTTATAGTTTATAGTTTTTTTTTAAATATATTCAAACATAATTATATCTTTTAGATATAAATAACATGTAATTTGTAAATATATATATATATATATGTACAAACATAGATATATATTCATCTTTATATAAATATATATTTGAAAATTCATCATTCTTAATTTATATGTAATAATTTATGATGAATATTAAAGATAAGGGTTTTCAATTACTTATATTAACTTAATTAATTTCTTTTGAAAATTTTTATTTCATATAAAAATCAAAAAACATGAACATAATAATTTATATTTATAAATAAAATAAAATATCATGAAAAAATTCCATAAAAAATTGTTTCAAATTAATATAATAATATTTTGATCATAATCTATATTTAATAAAGGTATTAGTTTAAATAATACAATATTAGTAATATTAAGTACACATTAATAATACATATTATGATGAAAGATCTTGATATTGAAAATAATAAATTTAAATATAACTATACACACATTTCTTGAATTGAAGAACGATTTGAATAAAAACATCTTATTGATAAAATTTTAAAAATAAATACTGTTTGAAAATTAATGAATTCCCTTAATTACTAGAAACTAGGAATCGATACTTCATTCATGGGGTTTTTGGACTTAAAGAAGGCAGTAAGTTTCTTTTAGGATGAAGGTACTCGAAATAGGTGAAAGAACAAGAGAAAAATCATGGGGGGGGGTCTCATAGAGGAGTTCCATATGTAAACTAGAATACATATTTTTAGATGTATGAATTGTGTAGGGAGCATACAAGATAAGTCATAATGGGGATGGAAAATTCAATGAAGGAATTTCAGTGAAACAATAGCCCAGTGAGACCTCAACAAAAGGAATTAACCAATTAGGGATTAATTGACAATTTTGAAAATAATAATTAATTTATATTGAAACATAATGAACAATTTATGAAATACGATTATGTAATCACACTAGCCAAAATTCAACCAAAAGAACGAATTTATACAAGTGGTTTAGGCTTTAAGAATACTTTACACCTATATCAAGTAGCACGATGGTATACAGTCTTCTTTCATTGCTACAGAAAATAAATAGTGGATTAGTGTGTTTTTTGTGGTTCAATCAATATTTCGATTCTATTTGTTGAATTAAAATCAATGGGATTCCTTCTACTGCATTGTAGGTTGGACGTGCATGGCATACAAGAGAATGATTTGGTGCATAGATGATGGATTTATCTCAGGGATGAAGATGTTTCATGGATGTTGATCAGATGGTGTTTTTGTGTTTATCCAATGGCCATGGTATAATAAAAGTGTAAATTGGTGAATAATAATGATATAATAATTAATTAATAGATAAAAACCTTTATAAACTAGTTGATTTTGATATCTGGATAGAAACATCTAATAGGGTGCTACCCCATTAAGCATCATACAAGGGCCCATACATGCTTTAGCCTAACCTATGCGTAATCTGAGCTAATTCCCACCTTACCAATACACTTCTAGGTATTGGACAAATATATGCCTCCATGTGAGGTGGCACACAAAAGAAACCACTACTCTAGCTATATTGGGGTTGACCTCTATTGTGGTCTACCCACTTAAATCAGGAAATGTGTTGAGGGGTCCCTATGTAAGTTTACAGTGTTTGAATTTTTTTTGTCAGAAAAGTTTATCACTAAACAAATGTACAAATTTATTATATTATATGTATTTTAATTCTACATGTTAATTTTCAAAAAATCATTTCATAAGCATATTATTAACTTAAAATGTAATAAAATATAATCCCTAAAGAGTTTTTATATTTTGTAATTACCATATGTTAGATCTAAATTTACCATTTTAATTATTATTATTAATTAATAAAAAATTCTTATATTCCCCAATATTTCAAAAAAATAGTAATTAAATATAAAATTATGGATTAATAAATTTGTTAATTCCTACCTGAACATCTTCATATGTAAATTTTTACAACGAATTTAAATGAGTTTATTTTCATAAACAATAAAATATAATTAATTCAATAGTAAAACATACATCAATATAAAAGAATAATATATAAAAACAAACCTTGAGAATATACATATATTCAAGGAATATAATTGAAAAGTAAAAAATAAAATAATATTTATTTACTCATATGTTTTTTCATGAATTTGGATATCTCATGATTAATGAATTTGTTGAATAAATATTAAAACTTATTTTCAATAAACTTAAAAAATTTCTTAGTTTCGTGAAATTATAAACAATAAAAAAGTATAATTTTAATATAATAATTATGTAATCTAAAATAAAATAAATATAATATTTTATAGTAATAGAAAAACCCCAATTTCAATAATGAAAAAATATATGTTTATGTCATATTTATAATTTAGTTTTTCAATTATAAAATAAATAATTTAATAAAAATTTAATAAAATTATAAATCTCCCAGGATGATAAATTAAACCACTTAAATGAAATTTCACCCGCAATATTAATTTTTCATACTTATGGAAAATTATAAAATTCCATTTTCAAAATTAGGAAAAATATAATCTCCATTTTCTATATTATTAAATACTGCATATTTACCTAGATTTTTGAACGTTGATTTACAACTCTTTAATTTTCCCACATTATTAAAGTTTATTAAAAAGAGTATTTATTAAAATAATACATTTAGAATCATAATATAATTTTAATTAAATATCTTAGCATCTATTGTTTTCATAACTGTTCCTTTGATAGCAACTATTAATCAAAGAGACCCACACATCTGGATCTAGTACATAAATGTTAAATAAATATATATATATATGTGAATACAAAATATATTTTAATTTATATTAGATGAAATTTTTGGAATTGGATTTAGGGGAAATTAAAACTACTAAAAATTATCAATGAAAAAAATATAAATAAAAAATGATTGAATATTTCTTGTGATGCCTTTTTATTGAAGCTAAACCTTAAGAAAACTCAAAATAATCCTGAAAATTTTCTACAAAACATAATGTGAATATAATATCCTAGTATGGTGCTTTTAGAAAATCTAGTAAATTCAATTTTGAAAATACGTTATAAAATTACATTTTTCTAATTCATTAAAATAATATTTTTTAAACAAATTTCTATATAAAATATTTTTAAAAATATAATACAAGTAGATTCAAAATACAGCATATGAAAACACTTCATTGAAAATACCTATAATTTTAAAACCTCATTTTCGGAAAAACACTTAAAAATATATATTCAATTAAAATAACTTCAAAAATTCTTTTAAAATAAGAATTTGAAAATGGATATGAAAATAATTATTATTTTGAAATGTGATAATACTTTTTAAATAAACATAATAATATATAAAATTTTTATTATAAATCATTTACCCATTATAAAATTATTTAATTAGAATACATAAGGAAGAATAAAATACAAAATGGTATCATTTATTAAATGATAAATTCATATAAAATTTACCGTTATCATCAATGTTTATAGAGAATATGACATAACACATTAACACGTGAAAAACAAACAAGCAATTGTATCAAATAAGAATCATTAAAATTTAGAACAATCAATTGAAACACATTAAGATAATTTAGATAATCATATATATAAAACTATTTCAAGACACTTTTCATTTGAATGACAATAAGGCTTAATTACTATATGATCATTACCCAATGAATTAGATTTTTATAACGGGGAACACCATTCTATATGCTAAATTCGGCTAAAAGTTTTTCTTGTGAGCTATAATGGGGCTCAAACCATTGTATATTCTATATCAGGCTCTCTGATTTCGAATATTTACTATGTACCACATATTTAACAAAAAATCATCATCAAATCCTTTGAATATCTCTTTTTAACCCATATGAAATGTACTTTAGGGTAAAACATGTTTTATTTTAGAAAAACACTTTTAAAAATAAATACCCTTATCCTTTTGAAAATAATTTTCATTAATGTAATGATAAATGAAAATAAAGTATTACATTATAAATTACTTATTTTAATATAATTTTTAATAGTTCTTAACAATATTAGGGAAAAAATCATTATTTGGTACTACTAATTATTATTGAAAATAACATTTTCATACTTACATACGTTGTTAGTAAAGGAATTAATAAGTCCCCAGAATTTACAGTTTCATTTATAAAATCAAATAAATATATATAAATAATACATTAGATGATTATTTTATCATTAAAAATTCATTCTTTAATAAATATATTTTATACGCATTTACTTAATAGATTTTATTGATAGATTAAGTTTTGAAGGTATTAACTATTCACACATAAAATAATAGTAACTATAAAATTAAAAATTCACATACAATAATACCTTTAATGATATATATCATTTTTCTTCGATGAAATAAATATATAATACTACAAACATTATTATATAACACACATAAAACTATAATAACACTTTTTGTAAAAAAAAAATTTATCATTTCATAAACATAATTTGTAATTATCCAGTTATGTGGGATAATTAGTTGTAATTAAAACCAATATAAGATACTCAGTCATTCAAATCATGTAATAATATTGGAATAGGGATTAATAAATATAATAACATATTTATATATACTGATATATAATCAAATCAAAAATTTAGTTGGTGTTTAGAACTCAAATTAATATTAAAATAATATATATTCATTGTCAGAAATTGTATATTAGAATTACCTTCTTACGAAACATTAATTTTTATAAATAAATTACATTTAAATACAAATATTATATATATAAATAAATATATTACACTGTTACGTAAAATGAAGATTTGAAAAAACACCGTTCATAAATTGAAATTCCCAAATATACATGAATTATGAAGGTATTTATTTTCATATATATATATATATAATCATAATTAATTTATTTTAAAATTAATTATTTAATTAATAGATCTATATACATAAAACTAATAATTGTTTATAGTATATAAAATATAAGAACATGAAATCAAACCATAAAACCATAATTTTAAATAAGTATAACAATTTTCAATTCATTAAATATATGCAACATAAGTATTATAGTGAATAATAGTTTCTCAATTAGAATTAATAAATTGTAATAAATATATATAATCTTGAATAAAATGAAATTGAAAATAATATATATACATATATGTATAAACCATTTATGTTAATGGAAGAATAGTCTAATTTAATATAGTGAATTATTAATTTTTGAAAAATAAATATAGATCTAAAATTAATGACCTTCCTTATATGATGTAAACTAAAAATAATTCAACATTATTGTTGTGTTCATACTAGATGAAAAAGGTTGTTTTCTACCTCATTGAGGGTATTTGGACCATGTGGACAAGCCAATGATAAATCCTGGTGGTTCGCTCAGACAAGAATATCGAATGATGGAGAACATCCATATGTAAAATGGAATACATATATATTGATCTTCATTATATGGAAGGATCTTCCATCATAAGTGGTAATTATGACTTGACAATATAATGTTGTAATTACCATGAATCTAAAACCTAGACATACCTCAACTAATGGATTGAATGACTAGGTGATGCTTTTGGGGTTTTGGAAAAAAATGAAAATGTTTTTATATTATTACAACATAAACCATTTGTGATAAAATATCTATGTGTGCTATCTACCCAGACATCTAAAAAAATTAAGGATGTATACTAGTTTTGAATGTTGTGGTAGGATGAAAACCTAATGTGGTTAGTGTTATAATATATTATAATATTTTTATTCTTTAGATAATTAATATTTATATAGGGTATTGTTCTTAGGATTATCAATGTGTTTTTCCTTGGTTGTAAAATAAGATCATATGGATCCCTTCGATGTCGATGATGGCTGGACAAGCTTGGAGTACTAGAGAAGTATTTGTTAAAATGTGGATAGAACTAATTTATTCATGTATTTTTTAGATATAGAATGGTTCAACTCCATTAGTTTATTTTTTATGTGGTCTAATTTTTTTTAAAATTATTTTTTATTGGAATTATTGTTAAATAAAATTGATAAAAACAAATTATTTTAGAAAAATAAACATCCAAACATGATGCACCATGGTGTGATAGGTGTTGAGTCAATAAGGTTTTCCTTATGACTTTTCCATTCCTTCTTGTTTTGAAAATCACAAACACCTTATCTTAAGGAAAATTGCTTTTATAAGGAAAATTGATTTTATAAGGAAAATCGCTTTTATAATAAAAATTATCCTTATCATATTTTCATCCATATTTTTCATAAGTATGCGATTCGGATTCATTTTCTATGAATCGTTGAAACTTTGATATAAAGTATTCTGTTTTATGGTTCGGATTCTGGACAAGAACTATAAGGATGTTTCATTCTAAATTCCGGATATGAACTCTGACTAAGTTCTATTCCAGATTCAGGATATGAATTCTGAAGAAGAATTCTCAATACGAATTCCAATGATGAATTCTCATTATGAATTCTGATGATGAATTCTCATTACGAATTCTGATGATGAATTCTCATTACGAATTCTGATGAAGAATTCTCATTACGAATTCTGATGATGAATTATCATTACGAATTCTGATGATGAATTCTTATTACGAATTCTGATGATGAATTCTCATTACGAATTCTGATGACGAATTCCCATTACGAATCCTGATGATGAATTCTCATTATGATTTCTGATAACGAATTCCTATTCCGAATTATCATTCCAAATTCACCTATTAAACAGAATTTGAGTATCTTTGTTTTATACACTCTGAATTAATTCAGACTCCGAAAAATATCTTTGTTTGACTCCGAACTTTTATATTTCTTACACTTCTAAAATTTGTCTACTCTTTATTGTTGTTCCTTACACTCCGAACCTTCACTCCGAAGTTTTCACTCCGAACTTTTATGTTATTGTTTAAAACGATGTCGTACATTCTGTTACACTTGTTTTGTTATAAAACGATGTCGTATGTTTTGTTATAAACTAACCGTTGTCTAAGTGACACGTGTACAGGTCCCTCCGATCTTTAAGGAAAATATGACCGTTTGAGAAGGAGCCGACCTTACCTATAAATAGGAGCTCATTTGAAAGAGCTCGTATTTGTTGCAAGACTGATGATAGATGAACAACTTGGTTTTCTGCCTACATGCTGTTGAAGTTATTTCTTGAGAGAGAGGCTCTTATTAACTCTCAAAGCTTCGTGCGACTCCGAATGTTGGTGATTACATTCGAGGGCTTCCGGGGATAGGAAGACAGAGGTGCCGACTACCTTAAAGTTCGAGGGCTTCCTTGCTAAGGAAGACAGAGGTTTCCAACTACCTTGATGTTGAGGGCTTGCGGGGATAGCAAGACAGAGACTCCGATCTACGTATCGAGGACTTACCCTGGTGTGGGTAAGACAGACTTTCTTGAAAGTATAAATCAAGGGACCTTTATCCAAGGTTGTTGGATACCCTTCTCTTTGGGTTAAAAGACTTATATCTTGTTACTAGTAGTTCTACTACTTGTTTCTATTCCGCTGCATTTTGTATTATAAGGAAAGTATAACTTTCTTATACTTCCTTACTTGTACTCTGATTAATTTAGATTTTATACGCTTTAAGGTAGAATCTCATATTTTAATCTTTTGTTAAGATTCAATTTCCGGAACCATATTTCTGGAACCCTCATTCAGAATCTCTTTCCTAGTTTGCATTCGGTGTTAAGAGGTGTTGTGAATTTGCTTATGTTTAACTTTGTTAAACATAGTCTTTTCCTTTGCTTAAGGAAAACTAAGTTATACTTAACTAACTTTAAAGGTTCCAAAGGAATTTTTAGAGTATACAATTCACCCCCTCTTGTATATTGAGCATCTACATTACTATTTCGATCATACAATTGGTATCAGAGCAGGTATCTTAAATACTTGTACTCACATACAAGTTTTTCTTGCTCACTTTTTCATTCCGAAATTTTTCCTATTTCGAACTTTTCTCATTCCGAACTTTGTTATTACGATTATTTGCTACTGACAAGTTTGTGTGCAATGTTATTCTAGTATGGAAGGCATTAATTTTGGATCAATTGATAATCTGAATCCTACAAGACCACCAATATTTGATGGTAATGACTATGAATACTGGAGAGATCGTATGAAGACTTTTGTTATTAATACTGTATTAGACAACTTTGTTATGCTTACTGGTGATTATAAAATTCCTGACAAGGAAGTCAGAACTTTTACTAACCAGGAAAAGCAAGAATATCAACTCAACTATAAGGTATGCAATACTTTAATATGTTCAATGACCAGAAATATATATAGCCAAATTTCTTCTTGTGAAGCAGCTAACTGTATATGGAAGAAGTTAGAGGTTACACACTTTGGGACTTCTAAAGTGATTGAGATTAGAAGAGCTATGCTTAGAGCTGAATATCACGGCTTCAATTTTCCTTATGGAGAACCTATCTGTAAATTTCAACAAAGATTTATGACTATCGTCAACAGTCTACAATCTATGGGAGAGAAAGGTTTAGATGATGAAGCTCTTGTGGACAAGATAATTGATATTATTCCCAATGAATGGGAGTCCAAGAGAATAGCTATAGATGAGAACAGGAAGGTAACTCAAATTACTCTTGATGAACTTTTTGGAACTCTTCTACAACATGAAACACGAATGAAGAGAGATGCTGACAACATCAAGAAGAAGAATGGAAATGGTACTGTTGCTTTTACTACAACTTCAAATCAGATGAAAGCTAAGACTCCTGAGAGAGTAACCAGATCCAAGTCTAAGAAAGTCATTTTCCAATCCGAATCAAGTGAGAGTAAAGTCTTAGAAAATGAATTACCCAATCTTGCTCGAAGGATGAACAAGATAGCTGGGCAGAGAAATTTTCAATCTAAGTATAAGAAAAAGGAAAGGAAAGATAAGAAAGATGGAGAAGTTACTTGTTATTAATGTAAGAGAGATGGACATATTAGACCATATTGCCCTATGCTCAAAAAGAAAGAAAGAAAGGAAAGACATTCAGACAGGAACAGGAAGAAGTATTATAAAGCTAAAGCTAAAAATGTTCTGAAAGCTAATGACACCTGGAGTGCCAGTGGTGGTGACTCTTCAGATGAATCTTCTGAATATGAATCTTCAGGACAGAAGAATCTTGGTCTTATAGCCAGATTACCTATTGATAATCATTGTCTTATGGCTAAGGTATGAAATGATGAATCATTGACCAATGTTTCTTTAAACTCTAATGATAGTAAGTATTATAACTCTTCTGATGAAGAATCATCTTCTGATGAGGAAAATACTTTACCTACTTATGAAGAAGTCTCTAGGTTTGCTGAACATCTTGAGATTGAGAATTCCAAACTCAACAAGAAACTTGATAAGGAAAACTCTAGGAATTATATTCTTACAAAAGAGATATCAGATCTTTCTAAAGATCTTGATAAGAAAAATTCTGATTTTGAAAGTATTTCGAAAAATATTGAGGAAGTAAGTTCTGAGAAGGATAAACTTTCTAAAGAATTAGAAAAAGTAATTTCTATGAAAAATGTTTTCGAGCCTAACTCTAGTTCAAAAACTAATGATTTTGAGGATAAAAACTTGGTTGTAAAACTCCAGTCCGAAATTTTTTCCTTAAAGAAGTGTTTATCAAACTTTACCCATGGTAAAGAAAATTTTGATAAGATGTATTCCCAAATACGACCTTTAAGAAATAAATCCGGATTTGGTTATACCCATGCAAAACATATTTTCAGTAACAATTATTTTCTTCCTCAAAGTGCCCCATTTTGTACCAAGTGTCAATGTGGTGGTCACTGGGAAAAGAATTGTTCCTTAAACAAAACCCAATCTCTAGGATTTCACAAAGCTTACTTTTCTAAGATGATGTGGGTTCCTAAAATTTTATTGTCTGGAAATCTCGGATCCAAACAAGTTTGGATTCCGAAAGTCTAATTTTCTTCTTGATTTCAGGATAATAAAGAAAGTACCAGCAACAATACATGGTACATGGATAGTGGATGTTCCCGGCACATGACTGAAAACAAAAGCTTTTTTGAAAAGATTATCAAAACGAAAGGAGGAAAGGTAACTTTCGGAGACAATGCTAAGGGAGAGATTGTTGGTATTGGTAATATTGTTCTTTTAGGTAAAACCTTGATTTCAAATGTTCTTTTTGTTAAAGGTCTTAAGCACAACCTCATTAGCATAAGTCAGTTATGTGATGAAGGTTACCTTGTGAATTTTAGGAATGATAAGTGTTTAGTTCACAATTCCAAGGAAGAATTTATTCTCTCAGCAAATAGGCAAGAGAATGTCTACACATTGAACCTAGAAGACCTCAGGAGTCAAGATTTACCTTGCTTAAGTGCAATGGATGATCATTCCTGGTTATGGAATAGAAGATTAGGACACTATAATATGAGAAACCTATGTAAACTCTCTAAGAAGAAACTAGTTAAGGATCTACCGGAGCTTAGATTTGATTCTTCTAAAGTTTGTGATCCTTGTCAATATGGAAAGCAACCTAAATCTAGTTTTAAATAAATCGTCGAAGTCTCAAAAACTAATGCATTGTAGTTAGTGAACATGGATCTTTTTGGTCCAACACAAACTGGAAGCATTGGAGGCAAGTACTATGTGTTTGTTCTAGTAGATGATTACACTAGATTTACTTGGGTCTATTTTCTAGCAAAGCAATCTGAAGCTTTTTCTTATTTCAAAAGTTTTAGAGCTCAAGTTAAAAATGAGAAAAACCTTCCATTGAAAACTATTCATAGTGATCATGGAGGAGAATTTCAAAATTCTGATTTTGAAACTTTTTGTAGTAAGAAAGGTATTTCTCACAATTTTTCAGCACATAGAACTCCTCAACAGAATGGTGTAGTTGAAAGAAGAAATATAATTCTTCAAGAGATAACTAGAACCATGTTGAGTGAATATTCTATTGCTAGAAATTTCTGGGCTGAAGCTGTAAGTACTGCTTGTTATACTATAAATCGAGTTTTGATTAGACCTTTTCTTAATAAAACTCCTTATGAATTATGGAATGGTAGAAAACCAAGACTTTCTTACTTCAAGGTTTTTGGTTGCAAAGTATTCATTTTGAATACTAAAGATAACTAACATAAATTCGCACAAAAATCTGATGAAGGAATTTTCTTAGGTTATTCCACAACTTCTAAGGCTTATAGAGTTTTTAATAAAAATACCTGCACTGTTGAGGAAACAGTACATGTAAAATTTGATGAGTCAGATCCTTTTGTTTTTAAACCATCTCAACTTACATCATTAGATGTATTTTCAAAAACTAATTGTCAACCCTTGATAGAAAAACCTTCTGATAAGGAAATTGTTCTAGAAGATACTTCTGAAACATTTACCCCAGAAGACTTTCTACCCTATGTTGATGAACAGGTTTTACAAAACCCAAGTGAGGTGTTTCTTAAGAATCATCCCAGTGATAGTATCATTGGTGATGTAAACCAACCTGTAAGGACTAGAATATTCTTAAGAAATCAAGTAGAACATATAGAATTTCTTTCCCAATTAGAACCTAAAAGCACTGATGAAGCTTTAGGTGATGATGATTGGATCAAAGCAATGCAAGATGAACTAAATGAATTTGAAAGAAATAAAGTCTGGACCTTGGTTGAAAGACCTAAGGAAACATCTGTTATTGGAGTAAAATGGGTTTTCAGAAATAAATGTGATGAAAATGGAGTCATTGATAGAAATAAAGCTAGACTTGTTTCTAAAGGCTATAATCAACAAGAAGAAATAGACTATGAAGAAACCTATGATCCAGTATCTAGAATTGAATCTATTCGTATTCTACTTGCCTTTGCAGCATTCTTTAATTTCAAACTTTTCCAAATGGATGTGAAATTTGCCTTTCTTAATGGTTATGTTCAAGAGGAAGTTTTTGTTGAACAACCTCCTGGCTTTGAAGATACAAAACATCCTGATCATGTTTTTAGACTTACCAAAGCTTTTTATGGCCTTTAACAAGCCCCACGAGCATGGTATGATAGACTCACTGGATTATTGCTTCAAAATAACTATGTTAAGGAAAATGTAGATCCAAAACTTTTTATAAAGAAAGATAAGAAAAATGTTTTGATTGTTCAAATTTATGTTGATGACATTATATTTTGTTCAACTCATCAATCTTTGACTGAATCTTTCGCTAGTCTAATGAAATCTGAGTTTGAAATGAGTATGATGGGTGAGTTAACATTTTTCCTTGGTTTTCAAATTTCTCAAAAATCAGAAGGAACCTACATATCTCAACATAAGTATATTAAAGATCTTCTTAAAAAGTATGGTTATGACAACACTAAGAGTATAAGTACTCCCATTGGTACCTCAAACTCTTTAGATCTTGATGAAGCTGGGAAACCAGTAGATCAAACATCTTTTAGAGGTATGATTGGAAGTCTACTTTACTTAACAGCTAGTCGACCAGACATAATGTTTTCAGTATGCTTATGTGCAAGATATCAATCCAATCCAAAATAATCTCACTTAAAGGCAGTAAAAAGAATTTTTCGCTACCTTAAGGGAACCATGGATCTAGGATTATTTTATACTTCTGGAAATGATTTTGTTCTAAAAAGCTTTTCTGATGCTTACTTTGGTGGATGCAGAATGGATAGAAAAAGTACATCTGAATCTTGTCATTTATTAGGAGATTCTTTAGTTTCTTTGTCCTGCAAAAAGCAACATTCTGTAGCACTTTCCACTGCTGAAGCTGAATATGTAGCAGCTGGAAATTTTTGTGCTCTAGTGTTGTGGATGCAACACGCACTCACAGACTATGGCTTGAGTTTTACTAAAACTCAAATTTTGTGTGATAACACATGTGCCATTGCCCTCAGTAAGAACCGTGCACATCACTCCCTTGAAAAACACATAGATATTAGGAATCACTTTCTTAGATATCACACACTTAAAGGGGATATTATTCTTCAGTTTATCGGAACGCAAGATCAACTTGCTGATATTTTCACAAAATATTTTCCTTCTTATAGATTTGAATATATTAAACAGAAGTTAGGAATGATAACCGTAAGGTAATCTTTCTTAATTAACTTTCTGTTGAAAAAGTCTCCTTACGGTAATAAATTCCTTTTCATAGGGGGAGTACATTTGATTGGTTGTTTAACAAAGTTTTTCAAAATTTGTTTTCAAACTTTTCGGAACGATGATTTCCGGAATAGATCTTCCGGAACAAAAATTTTTCAAAATGGACATTCTCGTACAGAATACTTCTGGAATGGAAGTGTTCGTATTGAAAATTTCTGGAATGAAAATTTACGTACTGGCAGTTTCATAACCAGATTTTTGTACCGATTTTATTACCTGTAATGTGTTTTTCGTATTGAATTTTTCGTATTGAGTTTTTCGTAGTGAGATTGTTTTCCATAGTAAACTTTTGAGAACTTTTTCTTTTCAGAATAAAGATTTTTTTCATAATTTTTTTTTATATATTCCATTACGAATAATCCTCCTCAGCCAATCCAAAAGGTATGATTACCTTACTCAAGTTTTCGTAGTCATATTTTACTTGCTGGAATTTTCTTGTATTATGATTTCGGATTATAGTTTTCTTAACTCTTTGTTTTAATAAAAACCTCAAAAAGATCGGATTCAAGCTTTCAACCGTCAGATCGGATCACAGCTCATTCTAACCGTTAGATCAACTATGGAAGGTGAACCGTCATCTCGTTGCATATATAAAGGGGACCCAAATACTCATCCCACATCAATCTCAAGCTCTCGCGTCCCGAATCTCTGCCTCTCTGATTTAAGGCTGTTCCGAACTACAGTTGTCTCCATTCCGAACCTCTCAGAGGACTTCAGATCCGAATGTCTGCGGAGTTAGCATCTCAAGAAAAGTCATCCACTAAGCCTATTTCTCAGTGGTTAGTTTACAGTGAAAGGTTAGTCCATCCGGTTTTCTTCAGCAACTACGATTCTATCATTTCAAAGAATATCAAGTTAAATGGCTGGGAAGATGTTGCGGTATCAAAAACCGGGAACCAAGATGAAGTATATTCAGACTTACTTGTCGAGTTTTATGAGTCAGTTTTTTTTTCTTTAAGGAAGATAATAGGGAGCAGTTCTCTTTTAAGTCTTATGGCAAGACATACAAGCTTTCTCACACCAAGGCTGCAAGCTTGGTAGGGCTGTCTTATGAAGGTGAAGCCGAGTTTATTTCACATGTGTTTCCAGACTCTAAGGGTAGCTTCCACAAGGAAAAATCCTTATAAACTCTCAGACTGGTTGATGACAAGGCTCCGAAGATTGCAAGTATATCTAAAAATTTCCGGATTCTGGAGTTATGGGTGCAAGGACTTATCGTACCGAGGAAAGGTGATAAAGACAGTTTGAAGAAAAGAGAGATCTATATCATAGATTTTATGATAAATCTAAGGATGTTCAACTTGATGAAGTATATTCTTCTTACTATTGAAAATTTGAAGAAAGGAAATCTGAGAGCTCAGATTATTATGTATCCAGCAATCCTCTCCAAGTTGATTGTTCGGTGCCTTGCGTCTTTCAAGGAGGCTTGAAAATATAAGCCAAGAGTTTGCAAGATCATGCCGGTCAGCGATGGTACTCTTAAGAGAATGGATGTGGCTTTCAACAAGGAAACTGGTGAATTCTTCGATTTGCCAAGACAAGAAGAAGCGGCTCCGAAAGCTGCTGAACCGGAATCATCTAAGCCAGTAAGGAAGAGAAAGCTGAAAGAAGTGGAAGTACAATCAGAGAATCCTAAGTCTAAGGAAGTCCATTCCGCGCCTCCTAAGCCTAAGAAGCAGAA
The DNA here is from genome assembly GCA_963277665.1 of Viscum album. Lineage (NCBI taxonomy): Eukaryota > Viridiplantae > Streptophyta > Magnoliopsida > Santalales > Viscaceae > Viscum > Viscum album. The sequence continues at coordinate 1,345,636,030 of OY728153.1, read as the reverse complement.
AGCCTATCCTGATGAAGTTGTTACAAAGTGGAGAGCTGATAAAGAGAAAAGGAAAGAAGGGGATCCGCAGTTCGGATTAGAACCTGCGGAGGCTAAGGCCTTGAAGGAGAGAACTGCTGATGAGCTTGAAAAACAAGCAAAGCAAAAGAAGTTCAAGAAGAAGATGTTTGAGGCTGAGGTAGCTCAGGCTTTGTTGAAATTCAATGAAATGGTTTCAGCAACTATTCCAGTTCCGATATCTTTCTCCTTGGAATATCTATCTGAGACTCCAGAAAGAAATATCGTTTCTCCAGAAGAATCTATTGCTAAGAATACTGAGGAAGTAGAGAAAGTTGAGCAAATAGAACAAGTAGAAGAGGGTGCTGAAGGAGGTGGTGAAACCAGAGATGTGCTGAAACAAGTTGATGATTACAAGGGGACACCTTCGGAACACATATCACTCCGAACATCTGAAGCTGAATCTTCGAAGCAAGTTACTCCAGCAATGGAAGAAGAGAAATGAGAAGAAGAAGTTTCTTATCATGGAGAAGAAGAACATCTCTTACTCGATGTTGTTATGAAAGAAATCGTAGGGGTTCGTGATCAGGAAGTCGCTGATGAAGAAGATAATGTTGTTCAAGTTTCTGATAGTGAGAAGAGAACTCCGGAACAGGATTCAATTCTGGAAAAAGACAAGGGAAAGCAAATTCTTGCTGATACTCCAAGCTCAGAAGTGAGGAACAGGAAGGAAGTTGGTAGCTCTTCAAAGAGAAAGCTTGAACTTGTTGAATAAGAAATTTCACCAAGCAAAGTTTCATATTCGGAGTCATCTTTTTTGGGGAATGATTTTGTTGTCCAGTCTTTAAAGAAGTTGGTGGGATCCATTCCGACATTCTCAAGTATTGACTCAAGATGTCAGATTCTCCAACATGCGATGAATCAGAAAACTGACTCCTTATCTATGGTTATGGACAAGTGTGTTGAGATTGAAGCTCAGTTCAAAACCTTCATTGTTGGTTACGAATCCCATAGAAGATCTTGTAAGAGAATGACAAACTAGTCTAAGAAGACTGTGGAAGAGATGAGGCTATTCGATGAGTTTCAAGACAATGTTAAAGATTCCTTTGAGACCGAGGACAAGAAGATAAATGAGTTAACTGCATCCTTTGAAGAGAAGCTGATAGAAGAAAAGAACTTCCAGATTCAAGAAGTGAGAGATCTGAATGGGAAGCTCAATTCCGTCTCTCAAAACTGGAAATTTGAAAGGGATCATCGGATCGATTTTGAAGAAAGGATGAAGGCTCAGGAAGAGAAAAACAAAGCTCAGGAAGAAAAGCTGAAAGCCCAGGAAGAAAAAATTGAAGCTCAGTCTGCAAGAATAGTTATCTTACTGAAGTAAGCTGAAGAAGATCATAAAGACCTAAAGAAGATCAAGACTATTCTAAAGGGGCTCATGTCAAAGGAAAAAGATCCGAAATAACCTAATCCGATATTTTTGTTGTATTTCTTTGTTGCTGAGATTTCAAATTTAATGAAAGTTGTGCTTGTCGTTTCTTTTGTTGTATTTACTAATATTTCAGGTACTTTGTTATTTTTTTTCCATTCCCTCCAATTCTGTTTGAAAATCAAAAAGGGGGAGAAGGAAAAGATCCTTAAGAAAAAGAAAAACTCTAATAAGAGTTTGTTTAAGGGGAGATTTTTCATTAAAGAATAAATTTATATTCATCACTCCGGAAATCTGAATACGATCCTTAGAGTTTCAAAGCCTAAGGGGGAGTTATTCGTATTCATCAATATCCTTAAAGAAAAGGGAGATAAGCCTTAATGTTTTTCTTTCTTCTTAGAATTTCTTTTTCGTAAGGATGTTTGTGCTTTCCAAAAAGGGGGAGATTGTTGAGTCAATAAGGTTTTCCATATGACTTTTCCATTCGTTCTTGTTTTGAAAATCACAAACACCTTATCTTAAGGAAAATTGCTTTTATAAGGAAATTTGCTTTTATAAGGAAAATCACTTTTATAAGAAAAATTATCCTTATCATATTTTCATCCATATTTTTCTTAAGTATGATATTCGGATTCATTTTCTTGGAATCGTTGAAAGTTTGATATAAAGCATTCTGTTTTAAGGTTCGGATTCTGGACAAGAACTATAAGGAAGTTTCATTCCGAATTCCGGATATGAACTCTGACTAAGTTCTATTCCAGATTCAGGATACAAATTCTGAAGAAGAATTCTCATTACGAATTCCAATGATGAATTCTCATTACGAATTCTGATGATGAATTCTCATTACGAATTCTGATGATGAATTCTCATTATGAATTCTGATGATGAATTCTCATTACGAATTCTGATGATGAATTCTCATTACGAATTCTGATGATGAATTCTCATTACAAATTCTGATGATGAATTCTCATTACGAATTCTGATGACGAATTCTCATTACGAATCCTGATGATGAATTCTCATTACGATTTATGATGACGAATTCCTATTCCAAATTATCATTCCAAATTCACCTATTAAACAGAATTTGAGTATCTTGGTTTTATACACTCTGAATTAATTCAGACTCTGAAAAATATCATTGTTTGACTCCGAACTTTTATATTGCTTACACTTCTAAAATTTGTCTACTCATTATTGTTGTTCCTTACACTCCGAACCTTCACTCCGAAGTTTTCATTCCGAACTTTTATGTTAGAGTTTAAAACGATGTCGTACATTCTGTTACACTTGTTTTGTTATAAAACGATGTCGTATGTTTTATTATAAACTAACCGTTGTCTAAGTGACACGTGTACAGGTCCCTCTGATCTTTAAGGAAAATATGACCGTTGGATAAGGAGCCGACCTTACCTATAAATATGATATCATTTGAAAGATCTCGTAGTTGTTGCAAGACTGATGACAGATGAATAACTTGGTTTTGTGCCTACATGTTGTTGAAGTGATTTCTAGAGAGAGAGGCTCTTATTAACTCTCAAAGCTTCGTGCGACTCCGAATGTTGGTGATTACATTCGAGGGCTTCCGGGGATAGGAAGACAGAGGTGCCGACTATCTTAAAGTTCGAGGGCTTCCTTGCTAAGGAAGACAGAGGTTGCCAACTACCTTGAAGTTGAGGGCTTGCGGGGATAGCAAGACAGAGACTCCGATCTTCGTATCGAGGGCTTACCCTGGTGTGGGTAAGACAGACTTGCTTGAATGTATAAATCAAGGGTCCTTTATCCAAGGTTGTTGGATACCCTTCCCTTTGGGATAAAAGACTTATATCTTGTTACTAGTAGTTCTACTACATGTTTCTATTCCGCTGCATTTTGTATTATAAGGAAAGTATAACTTTCTTATACTTCCTTACTTGTACTCTGATTAATTTAGATTCTATACGCTTTAAGGTAGAATATCATATTGTAATCTTTTGTTAATATTCAATTTCCGGAACCATATTTCCGGAACCCTCATTCAGAATCTCTTTCCTAGTTTGCATTCGGTGTTAAGAGGTGTTGGGAATTTGCTTAAGTTTAACTTTGTTAAACATAGTCTTTTCCTTTGCTTACGGAAAACTAATTTATTCTTAACTAACTTTAAAGGTTCCAAAGGAATTTTTAAAGTATACAATTCACCCCCCCTCTTGTATATTGATCATCTACAGTACTATTTCGATCCTACAATAGGATACAATATTTTATAATCTCTTTTGAAGATGAAACATTGTTAATGAAAAAAATCAGAACTCAAAGATGAAGAACAAGACTAAAATGAGTGAAAGCTTCTGTAAATCATAATTACACATCATGCATGTAATTTACATGACATGTTTTTTGAGTGAATTATAATATGTGACAATTTACAGTGTGATAAAAACCCAAAACCCTGAACATTAGAATTTATGAAAACCTATTACATGATAAGTAAATTATATTCGATATTCTTGAAATCTTGATATAAGAAGGGTGTTAATAATAAAACAAGTATTTACTCTCATAGATGGCCCATTAAGACAGAAAACAAAATAATATACCATTATGACACCATGAATGTTATTATAATCCTATAAAGAAGAGGATATTGGTTGATTTAAGAGTATCGATTGGCAAGGGAAGATCTTGATGATAGTCGATTGTAGATTTATATCATTGATTTTCATTTTCATTTATATTCAATAATTTCTAATTTCTATACTCTCTAATATAAAATCAAATTTACCATTCATAGAGGGGTGGTTTATTTTAGTGATCGATAAAGGGGGAGCCGAAAACAATATTCTTGACTTTATTTTTTATTTAGTACAATTAGATCCTTTCTTACTACTTAATATTCTTTCAATTCTTTATTCATCATTAAATTCTGAATGTGATTGCATTAGGTTTTTATTCTATTAATTATAATTTCATTATTAATTGATCCATATCTCCTACCACAAAATTATATTCGGTATATGGTGGAACATGTTCAGGTTGGTTGGTGAGTCCTCAATGGCCACCAAAACATGTGTAAAATTATATATTTAAATATTTTTTAACTAGGGAATAATAGTTCCTAGACAAGTATTTCATTAATTAATCAATAAAATCAACAGAAACTCTACAAACATAGGAAGAATGGTAAACCAAGATAAGGTTTCAAATATAAATATTCTAATCATAACTATCTGTCCAAGGGTTATAATAGACATTTTATATGAATATATATCTTACTAGTAAAATGAAAAATGATTAATATTGGGAATCCTTGATAGAACGACATGTGGTCTAGACATAACTTCTCTAATAACCAACATTCCAAATTGTTTTAAAAATATATTTAATCACAATATTATCCTTCTCTCACTTTCTCATCATTAATTAAAACTAACATTTCAGGAAACATGAAAAATTGATTATATTGTTTGTGTTCACTCTTCTATGGGATACTACATAGGGTTAAATACTATACGATTCATATGTAATTTATTTATTTTCATCGATTCCCTATGAAGTGAGTGGAATAAATGTTTATGTATTATGATTGAGGTAGAAGAGGAATTGAGAGAATATTAGATATAAGTTGTTTGTGGATCCAATGGACATGATATAACATTAAATTTAGGAGAAATGTAGAGTCGTTGGGATCTTCTCCCCCGCATCATCCCCTCTTGATGACCTAGACCTATGCCGTCGAGATCTTCTCCCCCCTCCCTATCAGAGGGGGGAGGTTTGCACTCATTTTCCCCAGGGAAGGAAGATCTATTGTACCATGATCCTTATCCTCTATTTCCTAAAATCTCCATCACCCCAAAAGATTCAATTTTCTTCCGAGAGGCACCTCAGTTGTCACTACTTCTGACAGAGCTAAACTATGTTGCGGATCTGTGTAAGTATACCCTGGTGGCTCGTTTTTGTCCTCATCGATGATCAGTGGAAGCCTTTTCCCAGGTCATCTCAGAATCATGGGAACTTTCAGAGCGTCCGGTTGTTGGGTTACTCGATCGAAGACATATTATTGTTCAGTTTGGATCAGAGGAACTTTGATTATCGCTTGCTCCAGGGCTTCTAGAAGGTGGAGTGATTCTTCTTTTTATTTCACCCGATGGGGTTTCGAAATTCAATTGCAGTGTGACCCATCGTCTATTGATACATTGGTAAGTCTTCACGGTCTCCCCCGTTCTTGTCAAAATCATTGGATTATTTGTGAAATTGGCAATATGATTGGACGATTTATTTTCATTGATCAATGGACTGAGTCTGTGTATCTCCTGGTTTTCCTGTGTATATGTGTTGAGGTTGACGTTTGGGACCAACTATGAGTTGTGTTTGGATTACTTATGAGGAGTTTAGATGGATGAAAGAGGTTGTTTTTGAGTCATGGATGATGTTTTGTGTGAAGTGTAGAGAGTTTGGGAATTTAGAGGTTGTTTGCCACAGGGGAGGGATGAATGCTCACTCACAAGGGTTGGATGAAAAAAGTGGGGGTGGTTGTGGGGTGTGTGATACTGTGAGACTGAGTCAGGTGGCTATGAAGGATGGACCTGTGGAATCTGTTGTGTATACCAATCCTGGAGTTTTATCTGGGCAGGGAGATCAACTAGACTATGTATGCACTAATGGTGATCTAGATGAAACGCAATTTTATGGACATGCAGAGATGGGGATGAGGTAGGTTCAAATTGATGATCTGTCGGGCATTAAATGTGGTTTGAAGATAGTAGAGGTGCCTCTGAACCCATCTATAATGAAAGTGTTCGGAAGACTGAAAGGTGATCTTGGAATTGACTCAAGGTCTAATGGTTAAGGGAAGTCCATGTCATCTGGTCCCCTCTAAGGAGAATTTTGAAACTATGGAGGGTGATCAGGAGACCATGAACAAGGGTCCTTGTAGAGACCCGAAGCCTGACGTACATGGAAATTACATTACTTTTGCGGAATACTTAATACATAACAAAAACAGACACACAAGGATCGTAACAGTTTAGTGTCTTTGGAAACATGGAATGTAATATTCTAATCATTGTGAATGATCATCAACATCTCCCATAAAGATCTTCCACCTTTTGTTTCCTTACATAAAACCTTTCTGTTGATCTTGGGGGAAAATAAAACATAAAAAGGGTGAGCTCAAATGCTCATTAAGGGTTAGAATGTAGAAAATAAAACATACCATATACATTTGAACTTAAAAACATGAACATAATGTTTAAACATCAAAATCTTGAGCAACGACATAAAACATGGAAGTACATAAGGCATAGATCATAATATAACATAAATCATGATAAAATAGCATGGGAATAAAACATGTAATTGTGGAATCCATTAAGAACATGTAATGATTTCCATAGTAGCCAAGGCCTTGCTTCCAAGACCATCTTAGTGGACAAAGTCCCATTGTGAATCGAGTTCACTCCTCGTTACAGTCATGTAACACTGAACCAGATTAACTTACCATTCCAGCAATGTCTATATCATGAGATATAAAATATTTACCCAATGAATTGGAGGGAGATATAGGTCCCACCCAACACATAATGAAATCATTATTATTTGTTCCACAAAATAAACATACATCATTCATAATAACCCAATAAATAAAATGGGTTTCATAAAAATCACCCATCATCAAATAATCCATATAAAAGAAATGGATATCATTTCATAATAAGAATAGTGAAACCACGTAAATCATAGAGACATTAAACTTGAAACATACACATATGAAATAATGTCATCTTAGATGGAAAATGGTTTTGATAGTACATTTGAAATGAATTATTGAGGAAAATATCCTTTCTTCTTCAAAATCAATTTCTTTTAACAAAATACCATTAAATTTTAAAATAAAAGTATTTTGTTAAAAATATTCATAAAATATTGTAGAGTAAGCTTCATGAAAATGAGGCGTTATGAAACTGTAAAAATACGTTCACGCCGTATAAGTTAAAAATAACATTCTCCTTGTACTTTTTTTGGAAAAGTCAAAAAGTATCACATATGGTAAAAAAAATATTCCTGACATACCATGTAGTAAAAATCAAAAATATTTTTAAAGGACTTTAACCATACATGAAAACACTTTTATAAAACATGGACATGTATGATAATAAATACTTACGAATAAGCAATATCGGATAAAAAAGAGATTTGCAAAATTTTCCCTTACCTTAGGTCCGACATGCTTCTTACATATCTGAACCACATGTATAACGATTTAAATAATGTCATTGAATTATTTCAGAATCATATTCATTGTTATAATATCATATATGTTTCACTTATGACTTTATATTACCCGTTCTTTTGTAAATTCCATGTTAAAGCAGCGTTTTGTGTAAAATCATTTTATTTATCATATGTGTTTCGACTTGCCGTTATTGACATTAATACTTATATCCAGATTTAAATAATTCCATAAAGTAAAACATGATTTATATATAATATATATTCTTCATATACATATATATTATAGATCGATAAAAGGAATGAAATACACCATTCATGGAGATGGTAGGCCGTACGTACGCATGAATGTTGTTTTCGTTTCCCTTTTGAATTGAATGGAATTAAGTAAATGACATACATATATATATATATATATACATAATTCCAGTATCATTATTATGTCATATATTTCATTATTATTCATTATATATACTTTATAATCATTCATGAATGGTTAATATGGATAGTGAATCTCATCGCGTCTTGGAGACGGTAGTACGTATGTACGCACGAGCGATGATATCATTCCCAAGATCGTGGAATTGTATTGGAGTGTATGTAAAATATTTCATAATCAATATAACTTTTAAATAATCATATATAGTTATTTATTTGAACCATTATACCCATCCAAGTAAGGTGGTGATGGAAAATAGATTACACCACGACGTGGAGACTATATTCCGTACGTACGCACGCGTGGTATTTTCATTTTCCGTAGGATGGATAGATTATGAAATAGGGTTGTTTCATAATTTTAATAACATATCAGTATATGAGTGATACTGTTGTTATTACTTCATAAGGAAACAACCTATGAAGAAGAAGTCGAAGAAGAAATAAAGTTGAAAGAATCGGTAACAGACATTACCTCTTCTTTGAAGCGCCTCTTTGAGTCCTCCTCTTAGGGAACTAAAAGTTGTCTTTGAAGAATACCAGGACCTCTAGGATGTTTATAGTGAAGGGGAGAAGATAATTTTTCAGGGTTTGTCCGAGCTTGATGGCTCAAATTGGTGTGAGGAAGAGATGGAGGAGGTGCCCTTTTATAAGGGAGGAGAGGGGGCACCTTTGAAAAAACTAAAACTATTATTTTATTATAAAGCCAAATTAGGTTTTAAATAGATCAAAAGTGATTTATTTACAAGAAAAAGTGGGGACGGGTCGAAATCCTCTCATCAAATATAATTTAGAAATGTTTAGGTTCATACTTTAACCTTAACATTTAGATTTAACATTAAGTTAGATAATTTAACTTTTACCGTGTCTTTTTGTGTTCTTACACTATAAGGTTAATAAACATACTACAACAAGTCAAATGAACCCCAAGTTGTTTATTATTAATATATATATCCTTATCTAAGTCATTGGGCCAAACCTCATATTTTTAAGAAAAAAATAACAATTAATAATATAATATTTGTTTTAAAAACTATTTTATGTCAATTTTGACACTATTTAGTAATTGATTTTTGTGAAAATCATAACAGAATGATTAATTAGAATAAAGTTAATTAAATCAATAATAGCATGTCATATTAACCTAGAAATTTAGTGTAATTCATAAAAAGTCTCAAATTACATTTATTTGGGTATTTATAAACCCAATTATGTCAATATTTCATTAATAAGATAATTACTGCATCATCTTTGTGTCATAAATAAATTAACTTATATGAAGTCTAAAAATTACAAATAAAACATCATTATGTAGGAAATATTTTTAGATTTCTAATTAATATTTATGGTCGAATTTATCTTATGTATAACCCTATATTAAAAATGCTTTAGTTATTAAACTTTGATTTTAACTATTTTAACCCTTCTTTAAATAAATTGATAATAAATGTCCTAATCTAATACAAGTGGGCCTAAATGGTCATATTTCATTCCTAAGGTTGTTTTGGGTCGAATTAAACTTATCAAATATAATTATGACATGTGTTAGGGTAATAATAATAGCATTTTTATCCTTAATTACCCTATTTACTTTTAACCGTGCTAAAAAAAGGAAAAAGTTATTATTCACCAAAAATTATTTTCATCTCATTGAACCAAATTTTAGTCCTTGATATTAACCGTGTCTCTCGGATTTTCGAAATGCCACTCACAAAAGCGGTAAAATTATGTTTTATGAAAAATTCAGTTTTTTAACTACCACTTAGTGGTTTCACTATTCATCAAAAAATGAATGTTTCCAGAAAAATACCAAAAATTAGGCCTAAGCTATATTTGATATTATGAATTCAAAAATGATGTCTATTTTACCAAATTCAATAAATATTTGTTACTTTAACTAATTTAAATATTAATTCTCATCGTCAAAACAAATAGCGTGTTTTTAAGAGAAAATAACGAGCAAAAGATTGACACTTTTTTATGTCTGGTTTAAATGTGAAATTACATCCAATGACCAACATTGTATTAAATTGTAAAAATATATTCTAAATATACTTTAAAACCACTCAAATTAATAATTTATCACTTTTAATTATTTTAATTAAAAAAGTTGTTTTTAATTAAAATTCAGTAATTTTCACTATCCAAAATTTCACCCTAAGCTAATTTCAATATTCTGAATCCAAAAATGAAGTCCATTTTGAAAAATAAAATTTACAAAATTTCAAAAAGTTGTTATTACTATTCATAACGACTAGTTTTAATAATATTTTAATAGCATATCGTTGTTTAGTGAAACTCGGTATTGCGTACTACACATGCTATCGAGGAAGGTCGTGATTGCGTGTAATGCAAGGCAAGTCATGGATGCGTGTTGTGCAAGCTTCTTTTGGTGTAGCATATAACAAAAGAAATTAATTAAATGAAAAAGAATATTTTTCATAAAATCTCGGGGTGTTACATTCTATCCCCCTTAAAATGAATTTCACCCTCGAAATTCGTCGGTGTTATAAATGGTTTACTACTCGAAAGTTTCTTTAATAGAAACCCACATCTTAAAAAGGAATACCAAAACAAATCTTTAAAAACAAAAGTATGAAATGTAACGGTTACCCAAATAAACTAATAACTGGGTTTCACATAGGTGAATATATGGATATGGAAGAGAAATCTAACCATCATGTTCTGATGGAGAGTGGTAGAGAACATGGATATGGAAAAGCCAGCAATCACAAGCCATAAGTTTGTGACGATCTAAGGTACCATCTGATTCATCAGATATAAGAGTACTAGGACATCATTTTTTTTTCAAGATCATTTCCCTAAAGTAGATGTATTTGGAATTAGAAGAAATACTCTCGTGATTTTGGTATAGTCTCACCGTTGGTAATTCTTTGGACAATTTCCACTTCATCTCTTAAAGAAATGAAGTTGAGTTTGTCATTCGGTATGTGTTAGCAGATCATGTGATAGAATGTTGCGTCATTCCTTTTGTCTCAAACATAAGGTTAGAAAAGTTATCAAAAAATACATAAGTCCATCTATAGGGAGATTAATCATATATGGTTCCTAAAATGGACTTATACTTCTTATATCATACTTCTTAATATTAAAAAACTAGTTTCTACTAAACATGGACTTCATGTAGGCTAGTGGTAGGCGATAAAGGCTAGTCACACTTCAGTTGTGGGTTCGATTCCCATAGACTTGTCCGACTCCATGGGTTGTCGCCCATCCTGTAGGTTGTCCTTTTTATAAAACTACATTACTATAACATCACATAAATAATATCGGAAAAACTTCTATCCTTAAACAATATTAACTTATGTCCAACCTAATCTATTCCAATTTTTAGGCTTATCCAAAATAATACTATCTAATCTCATATTATAGTGAAAACGATTACCAAAGAGTTCATACAACAAGCATGTTAATACCATTGTTGATCCCCATATATCATAAGATATGTCTTGTTGGTCACATTCCAAACATTCGAAGGCCTTAATCATGTGTTCTATTGAAAAAAATAAATACCCATTGAACCTTATTGAAAACATGAGTGCTGTTAAATGTTAACTCTTTCCACATATCAAAACCCTCAATATTCTATATACTCAAACCATGATATCACTTAGTCCTTATATCAATCATGAGATCATGAATACTGTCAAACATTTTATTTTCTCATTTTCCCTTCATTATGCGCATATCATCTTTTTTTTCCAAAAATATCTCAATCACTTTCCAGGGTTACCGGTACCATTGAAAACCACAATAGACCAATACATAAATATTCCAATATTCCACGATACTATATACAAAATTATTTTGGAATACCATTACAGAAACACTTAATCATTCCACCACATCGTTGTCATATTCAACATCGCCAATAGTGATCGCATGTGACTTCCCATTGTCCTTTGCCTTAAGTGGTTGCTCATGTCGATTATCACTAACCCTTGGATTATGGCATTTATTAGCATAATGCCCCATTTCCTTGCACTTGAATCATTGAAGTGTTGGTGGTGCATTCTCTGCAGTCTTTTCTTTATTCACATCATTAGAAACCCTTTTTCCAATACTTTGACACTCAGCTGCTCGATGACATTATTTTCCACACATAAAACATTTTCTAGTCTCTTTAATACAATTTCCACCATGCTTCTTTCCACACTTTGAGTATAAGGAAACATTCATCTTCTTTTCACCATTAATCTAATATTTATCCTTGAACTCCATATTTTGTTTGTTGTCAAAACTATGAGATGGATAAGTAACACCAACTTCCATTTCTACCTTGATAGCACAACACAAAATTTCTTCATAGCTACTGAGGTCTCCTATAGATAATACCCTTCGAAGATTTGGTTTTGAGAAACTGAAGAATCGATCAACTTTACTTTCTGGTTGGATGGCAAATCCAGATGCATACCTTGCAAGCCTTGTAAAATTCACTTCGTATATACCAACAGATTAATCATCCTTTTGCTTTAGTTCAAGAAACTCCTTCTCCATCTTTGTTCGAAGAATTCGAGGGAAGTACTTATTGAAAAATAAGTTCATGAACTCGTCCCATTCCATGGACACAATTTCATCTCTTTGCCTCGTATTCTTGATAAGTTTCCACCATTGATCAGATTCACCTTCCAAACGATATACCGCTAAGATGAATTTATCATGTTCTGAATATTGAAGAATGGAAAATATCTTTTCAGTGGTACTGATCCATTGTTCATCAACAAGTGGTTCAGAAGACCCACCGAAAGAAGGTGGATGTTGCCTCATGAAGGACTCCATAGAATATTGTTCCCTTCTCTGCTCATTTGGAAGTCCGGAATGATTCATAGCTTGTGTAAGAATATCAATAATATTTTTCACTCCATCTCAAATAACATTTGTTTGTTCAGGAGGAAAATCATTGCATTGTCCATTACATTGATCAACACGGTTCCTTCGGGTTCCAGCTGTCGTCTAAAAACCCAAAAGATTAGTGTGAGAGGTAAAAATCATGCTAGGGAAAACAACATAGTAAAGGGGGAGTAACCTCAACATCTAACATCTTAGATTAAATTCTATGATTTTTAGCGCAATTCTAGGACTATAACCTATACATATACTTAACCTTAGGGACATCCCTAGACATACCTTAGAAATATCTATAGGGATCTCACTAAAGTTCTCGCATCCTAGATTCCAAAGGTTGACTAAACCTTTAATATGATACCAACTGTAGAGACCCGAAGCCTGACGTACATGGACATTACATTACTTTTGTGGAATACTTAATACATAACAAAAACAGACACCCATGGACCGTAAGAGTTTAGTGTCTTTGGAAACATGGAATGTAATCCTCTAATCGTGGTGAAAGATCTTCAACATGTCCCATAAAGATCTTCCACTTTTTGTTTCCTTACCTAAAACCTTTCTTTTGATCCTGGGGGAAAATAAAACATAAAAAGGGTGAGCTCAAATTCTCAGTAAGTGTAAGCATGGATAAAATAAAACATACCATATACATTTGAACTTAAAAACATGAACATAATGTTTAAACATCAAAATCTTGATCAAAGGCATAAAACATGGAAGTACATAAGGCATAGATAATAATGTAACATAAATCATGATAAAATAGCATGAGAATAAAACATTTATTGTGGCATCCATTAATTACATGTAATGATTTCCATAGTAGCCAAGGCCTTGCTGCCAAAACCATCCTAGTGGACAAAGTCCCATTCTGAATCGAGTTCACTCCTCGTTTGAGTCCTGTAACACTGAATAGAATTAACTTACCATTCCAGCCATGTCTATCTCATGAGATATAAAATCTTTACCCAATGCATTGGAGGGAGATATAGGTCCCACCCATCTCATAATGAAATAATTCTTACTTGTGCAACAAAATATACATACATAATTCATAATAACCCAATAAATAAAATGGGTTTCATAAACATCATCCCATCATCACATAATCCATATAAAAGAAATGGATATCATTTCATAATAAGAAAAGTGAAACCATATAAATCATAGAGACATTAAACATGAAACATACACATATAAAATAATGTCATCTTAGAAGGAAAATGGTTTTGATAAAACATTTGAAATTAATTCTTGAGGAAAATATCCTTTCTTCTTCAGAATCACTTTCTTTTAACAAAATGACATTAAATTTTAAAATAAAAGTATTTTGTTAAAAATATTCATAAAATATTTTAGAGTAATATTAATGAAAATGAGGCATTATTAAACCGTAAAAATCCGTTCATGCCCTATAAGTTAAAAATAACATTCTCCTCATACTTTTTTTTTGGAAAAGTCAAAAAGTACCTCGTATGGTAAAAACAATATTCTTGACATACCATGTAGTAAAAGTAAAAAAATGTTTTTAAAGGACTTTAAACATACATGAAATTTTTTTATAAAACATGGACATGGATGATAGTAAATACTTACGAATAAGCAATCTCGGATAAAAATGAGATTTGCAAAATTATCCCTTACCTTAGGTCTAATATGCTTCGTACGTATCCGAACCTCCTGTATAATGATTTAAATAATGTCATTGACATATTACAGAATCATATTCATTTTTATTATCTCATATATGTTTCACTTATGACTTTATATTACTCGTTCTCTTGTAAATCCTATTTTAAAGCAGCGTTTTGGGTAAAATCATTTTATTTATCGTATGTGTTTCGACTTGTCATTCTTGATATTATTACTTATATACTGATATACATAATTCCAGAATGTAAAAAATGATTTATATATAATATATATTCATCATATTCATATATATCATAGATCGATAAAAGGAATGAAATACACCGTTCATGGAGACGGTAGGCCATACGTACGCATGAACGTTGTTTTTGTTTCCCTTTTGAATTGAATGGATTTAAGTAAATGACATACATATATATATATACATAAATCCAGTATCATTATTATGTCATATATTTCATTATTATTCATTATATATACTTTATAATTATTCATGAATAGTTAACATGGAGAGTGAATCTCATCGGGTCGTGGAGACGGTAGTCCGTACGTACGCACGAGTGATGATATCATTACCAAGATCATGGAATTGTATTGGAGTGTATGTATACTATTTAAGAATAAATATAACTTTAAAATAATCATATATAGTCATTTATTTGAACCATTATACCCATCCAAGTAATGTGGTGATGGAAAATAGATTACACCACGGCGTGGAGACGGTATTCCGTACGTACGCACTCGTGGTATTTTCATTTCTTGTAGGATGGATAGATTGTGAAATAGAGTTGTATAATACTTATAATAACATATCAGTATATGAGTGATACTTATGTTATTACTTCATAATGAAACCACATAAGAAGAAGAAGTCAAAGAAGAAATAAGGTTGAAAGAATCGGTAATGGACATTACCTCTTCTTTGAAGCGCCTCTTTGAGTCCTCCACGTAGGGCACTAAAATTGGTATTTTAAGAATACCAGGACCTCTAGGATGTTTCTAGGGAAGGGGAGAAGGGAATTTGGTAGGGTTTGGCCGAGATTGAAGGATCAATGTGGTGTGAGGAAGAGAGGGAGGATGTGCTCTTTTATAATGGAGGAGAGGGGCACCTTTGGAAAAACGGAAAATATTATTTTATTATAAAGACAAATTCGGTTTTAAATAGCTCCAAATTGATTTATTTCGAAGATAAGGTGGGGCTGGGTCGAAATAATCTCATACAATATAATTTAGACATGTTTAGGTTCCTATTTTAACCTTATCATTTAGATTTAACATTAAGTTAGATAATTTTACTTTCACCATGTCTTTTTGTGTTCTTACACTATAAGGTAAATAAACATACAATAAAAAGTCAAACAAACCCCAAGTTGTTTATTATTAATATATATAACCTTATCTAAGTCATTTGGCCGAATCATATATCTTTTTAGGAATAAAATAACAATTAATAATATAATATTTGTTTTAAAAACTATTTTATGTCAATTTTTGACACCATTTAGTAATTGATTTTTTTGAAAATCATAACAGAGTGATTAATTCGAATAAAGTTAATTAAATAAATAATATCATGTCATATTAACCTATAAAATTAGTGTAATTTATAAAAAGTCTCAAATTACATTTATTTGGGTATTTATAACATCAATTATGTCAATATTTCATTAATAAGATAATTACCGCATCATCTTTGTGTTATAAATAAAATAACTTATTTAAAGTCTAAATATTACAAATAAAATATCATTATGCATGAAATCTATTTATATTTATAATGAATATTTTTAGTCGAAATTATCTTATGTATAACGCTATATTAAAAATGCTTTAGTTATTAAACATTGATTTTAACTATTTTCACCCTTCTTTAAATAAATTGATAATAAATGTTCTAATCTAATCCAAGTGGGCCTAAATGGTCATATTTTATACGTAAGGTTGTTTTTGGTAGAATTACACTTATCCAATAGAATTAGGACATGTGTTATGGTAATAATAATATCATTTTTACCCTTAATTACCCTATTTACTTTTAACCATGGTAAAAAAAGTAAAAAGTTACTATTAACCAAAAATTATTTTCATCTCATTGAACCACATTTTATTCCTTGATATTAACCGTCTCTCTCGGATTTTCGAAATTCCACTCACAAAAGCGGTAAAATTATGTTTTGTGAAAATTACAGTTTTTTAACTACCACTTAGTGGTTTCACTATTCAAAAAAAATGAAAGTTTCCAGAAAAAAAACCAAAAATTAGGCCTAGCTATATTTGATATTATGAATTCAAAAATGATTTCTATATTAAAAAATTAAAAACATATCAGATACATTAACTAATTTAAAAATTAATTCTCAGAGTCAAAACAAATAGCGTGTTTTTAAGAGATAATAACTATCAAAAGATTGACACTTGTTTATGTCCGGTTTAAATGTAAAATTACATCCAATGACCAAAATTGTATTAAATTGTAAAAATATATTCTAAATATACTTTAAAACCACTCAAATTAATAATTTATCACTTTTAATTATTTCGATTAAAATAGTTGTTTTTAATTAAAATTCAGTAATTTTCACTATCCAAAATTTCACCCAAAGCTAATTTCGACATTCCGAATCCAAAAATGAATTCCATTTTGAAAAATAAAATTTACAAAATTTCAAAAAGTGGTTATTACTATTCATAACAGCTAGTTTTAATAATATTTTAATAACATATCGTTGTTTAGTGAATCTCGGTATTGCGTACTACACACGCTATCGAGGAAGGTCGCGATTGCGTGTAATGCAAGGAAAGTCAAGGATGCGTGTTTTTCAAGATCCTTTTGGTGTAGCGTACAAATAAATACATTAATGAAATTAAAAATTATATTTTTCATAAAATCTAGGGGTGTTACATTCTACCCCCATTAAAATGAATTTCACCCTCGAAATTCGTCAGGGTTATAAATGGTTTACTACTCGAAAGTTTCTTTAATAGAAACCCACATCGTAAAAAAGGAATACCAAAACCAATCATTAAAAACAAAAGTATGAACCGTAACGGTTACCCAAATAGACTAATCACTGAGTTTCCACATAGGTGAAAATATGGATATAGAAGAGAAATCTAACCATCATGTTCTGATGGAGAGTGGTAGAGAACATGGCTATGGAAAAGCTAGAAATCACAAAGCCATAAATTTTTGATGATCTAAGGTACCATCTGATTCATCAGATATAAGAGTACTAGGACAACATTTTTGGTTTTCAAGACCAATTACCTAAAGTTGATGAAATTGGAATTAGAGGAAATACTTTTGTGATTTTGGTATAGTCTCACCGTTGGTCGTTCTTTGGACAATTTCCACTTCATAACATGAATAAATGAAGTTAAATTTGTTATTCGTGATGTGTTAGTAGATCATGTCATAGAATGATGGGTCATTCCATCTGTCTCAAACAAAAGGTTATAAATGTTATCAAAAAATACATAAGTCCATCTATAATGAGATTAATCGTATATGGTTTCTAAAATGGACTTATACTTCTTATATCATACTGATTAATATAATAAAACTAGTTTCTACTTAACATGGACTTCCTATAGGCTAGTGGTAGGTGATAAAGGCCAGTCGCACTTCGGTTGTGGGTTCGATTCCGAGAGACTTGTCCGACGCGATGGGTTGTCACCCATCCTGCTGGTTGTCCTTTTTCTAAAACTACATTACTATAACATCCCATAAATAATATCAGAAAAACATCTATCCTTAAACAATAATAACTTATGTCAAACATAATCCATTACAATCTTTAGGCTTATCCAAAAGAATACTGTCTAATCTCATATTATAGTGAAAAAGATTACCAAGGAGTTCATACAATTAGCATGTTAATACCATTGTTGATACCCATATATCATGAGATATGTCTTGTTGGTCACATTCCAAACATTCGAAGCCCTTAATCATGTATTCTCTTGAAATAAAATGAATACCCATTGAACCTTATTGAAAACATGAGTGCTATTAAAAGATAACTCTTTCCACATACCAAAATCCTCAAAATTCTATATTCTCAAACCATGATGTCACTTAGTCCTTATATCAATCGTGAGCTCATGAATACTGTCAAACATTTCATTTTCTCGTTGTCCCTTCATTATGAGAATATCATCTTTTTTTCCAAAAATATCTCAATCACTTTCCATGGTTACTGGTACCATTGAAAACCACAATAGACCAATACATAAATATTCAAATATTCCAAGATACTATATACAACATTATTTTGGAATCCCATTACATAAACACTTAATCATTCAATCACATTGTTTCCATGTTCAATATCACCAATAGTGATCGCATGTGACTTCCCTTTTTTCCTTTGCCTTAAGTGGTTTATCATGTCGATCATCACTAACCCTTGGATTAGGGAATTTATTAGAATAATGCCTCATTTCCTTGCACTTGAAGCATTGAAGTGTTGGTGGTGCATTCTCTGCAGTCTTCTCTTTATTCACATCATTAGAAACCCTTTTTCCATTACTTCAACACTCAACTGCTCGATGACCTTCTTTTCCACACATAAAACATTTTATAGTCCCTTTAATAAAATCTCCACCATGCTTATTTCCACACTTTGATCATAATGAAACATTCATCTTCTTTTCACCATTATTCTGAGATTTCTCCTAGAACTCCATCTTTCGTTTCTTGTCAAAACTATGAGATGGATAAGTAACACCAACATCCATTTCTACCTTGAACGCATAATGCACAATTTCTTCATAGCTACTGAAGTCTCTAATATATAATGCCCTTCGAAGATTTGGTTTTAATACACTGAAGAATAGATCAACTTTACTTTCAGGTTGGATGATAAATCTGGATGAATACCTTGCAAGCCTTGTAAAATTCGCTTCGTATATAACAACAGATTCATCATCCTTTTGCTTTAGTTCAAGAAACTCCTTCTCCATATTTGTTTGAAGAATAGGAGGGAAGAACTTATTAAAAAATAAGTTCTTGAACTCATCCCATTACATGGACTCAATTTCATCTCTTTGCCTCGTATTCTTGATAAGATTCCACCATTGATCAGCTTCACCTTCCAAATGATATACTGCTAAGATGACTTTATCATGTTCAGAACATTAAAGAACTGAAAATATCTTTTCAGTGGTATAGATCCATTATTCAGCAATAAGTGGATCAGAAGACCCACTAAAAGAAGGTGGATGTTTCCTCATGAAGGACTCAATAGAATATTGTTCCCTTCTCTGCTCATTTGGAAGTCCAGAATGATTCATAGCTTGTGTAAGTATAGAAATAAGATTTTGCACTCCATCTCCCATAACATTTTTTTGTTCAGGAGGACAATCGTTGCATTTTCCATTACATTGATCAACACGGTTCCTTCGGGTTCCAGCCATCGTCTAAAACCCAAAAAGATTAGTGTTAGAGGTAAAAATCATGCTAGGGAAAACAACATAGTAAAGGGGGAGTACCCTCAATATCTAAAATCTTAGATTAAATTCTATGATATTTTGTGCAATTATAGGACTATAACCTATACGTATACTTAACCATTGGACATCTCTAGACATACCTTAGAAATATCTCTAGGGATCTCTCTAAAGTTCTCGCATCCTAGTTTCCAAAAGGTTGACTAAACCATTCCTCTGATACCAACTGTAGAGACCGGAAGCCTGGCATACATGGAAATTACATTACTTTTTCGGAATACTTAATATATAACAAAAACAGACACATAAGGACCGTAATAGTTTAGTGTATTTGGAAACATGGAACATAATATTCTAATCATGGTGAAAGATCTTCAACATCTCCCATAAAGATCTTCCACTTTTTGTTTCCTTACCTAAAACATTTCTTTTGATCCTGAGAGAAAATAAAACATAAAAAGGGTGAGCTCAAATGCTCAGTAAGGGTAAGCATGGATAAAATAAAACATACCACATACATTTGAACTTAAAAACATGAACATAATGTTTAAACATCAAAATATTTATCAACGACATAAAACATGGAAGTAAAAAAGGCATAGATCATAATGTAACATAAATAATGATAAAATAGAATGGGAATAAAACATTTAATTGTGTCATCCATTGAGCACATGTAATGATTTCCATAGTAGCCAAGGCCTTGCTTCCAAGACCGTCTTAGTGGAAAAAGTCCCATTCTAAATCGAGTTCACTCCTCATTTCAATCCTCTAACACTGAACCGGATTGAATTACCGTTCCAGCCATGTCTATCTCATGAGATATAAAATCTTTACCCAATGCATTGGAGGGATATATAGGTCCCACCCATCTCATAATGAAATCATTCTTACTTGTGCCACAAAATAAACATACATCATTCATAATAACCCAATAAATAAAATGGGTTTCATAAAAATCATCCCATATTCACATAATCCATATAAAAGAAATGGATATCATTTCATATCAAGAAAAGTGAAACCATGTAAATCATAGATACACTAAACATGAAACATACACATATGAAATAATGTCATCTTAGATGGAAAATGGTTTTGATAATACATTTGTAATGAATTCATGAGGAAAATATCCTTTCTTCTTCAAAATAACATTCTTTTAACAAAATGACATTATATTTTAAAATAAAATTATTTTGTTAAAAATTGCCATTAAATATTGTAGAGTAAGCTTCATGAAAATAAGGCGTTATGAAACCGTAAAAATCTGTTCATGCCGTATAAGTTAAAAATAACATTCTCCTCGTACTTTTTTTTGGAAAAGTCAAAAAGTACCTCATGTGGTAAAAAAAATATTCCTGATATACCCTGAATTAAAAGTCAAAATTTTTTTTAATGGACTTTAAACATACATGAAAACAATTTTATAAAACATGGACATAGATGATAGTAAATACTTACGAATAAGAAATCTCGGATTAAAATGAGATTTGAAAAATTATCCCCTACCTTAGGTCTGATATGCTTCGTACGTATCTGAAACTCATGTATAATGATTTAAATAATGTAATTGACTTATTATAGAATCATATTAATTGTAATGATATCATATATGTTTCACTTATGACTTTATATTACCCATTATTTTGTAAATTCCATGTTGATGCAGCGTTTTGGGTAAAATCATTTTATTTATCGCATGTGTTTCAACTTGTCGTTTTTTATATTATTACTTATATCCTGATTTACATAATTCCAGAATGTAAAACATGATTTATATATAATATATATTCATCATATACATATATATTATCGATCGATAAAAGGAATTAAATACACCGTTCATGGAGACTGTAGGTCGTACGTACGCATTAATGCTGTTTTCGTTTCCCTTTTGAATTGAATGGAATTAAGTAAATGACATTCATATATATATATACACATAAATACAGTATAATTATTATGTCATATATTTCATTATTATTCATTATATATACTTTATAATCATTCATGAATCGTTAACATGGAGAGTGAATCTCATCGCGTCGTGGAGACGGTAGTCCGTACGTACGCACGAGCGATGATATCATTCCCAAGATTGTGGAATTGTATTGGAGTGTATGTATACTATTTCAGAATCAATATCACATTAAAATAATCATATATAGTTATTTATTTGAACCATTATACCCATCCAAGTAAGGAGGTAATGGAAAATAGATTACACCACGGCGTGGAGACGGTATTCCGTACGTACGCACGCGTGGTATTTTCATTTTTCATAGGATGGATAGATTTTGAAATAGTTTTGTTTCATACTTATAATAACATATCAGTATATTAGTTATACTGATGTTATTACTTCATAATGAAACAACCTAAGAAGAAGTAGTCGAAGATGAAATAATGTTGAAAGACTCGGTAATGGACATTACCTCTTCTTTGAAGCGCCTCTTTGAGTCCTCCTCTTAGGGAACTAAAATTGGTCTTTGAAGAAGACCAGGACCTCTAGGATGTTTCTAGGGGAGGGGATAAGAGAATTCGGCTGGGGTTGGCCAAGATTGAAGGCTCAATGTGGTGTGAGGATGAGAGGGAGGAGGTGCCATATTATAAGGGATGAGAGGGGCACCTTTGGAAAAACTAAAAATATTATTTTATTATAAAGCCAAATTCGGTTTTAAATAGCTCCAAATTGATTTATTTAAAATCTAAGGTGGGGATGGGTCGAAATTATCTCATCAAATATAATTTAGACAAGTTTAGGTTCCTATATTAACCTTATCATTTAGATTTAACATTAAGTTAGATAATTTTACTTTTACAGTGTCTTTTTGTGTTCTTACACTACAAGGTTAATAAACTTACTATAACAAGACACACTAACCCCAAATTGTTTACTATTAATATATATAACCATATCTAAGTCATTTGGCCGAACCTTAGATTTTTAGGAATAAATTACAATTAATAATATAATATTTCTTTTAAAAACTATTTTATGTCAATTTTGACACTATATAGTAATTGATTTTTGTTAAAATCATAACATGATGATTAATTCGAATAAAGTTAATTAAATCAATACTAACATGTCCTATTAACCTATAAAATTAGTGTAATTTATAAAAAGTCTCATATTACATTTATTTGGGTATTTATAACATCAATTATGTCAATATTTCATTAATAAGATAATTACTGCATCATCTTTGTGTCATAAATAAATTAACTTATTTAAAGTCTAAAAATTAAAAATAAAATATCATTATGTAGGAAATATTTTTATCTTTCTAATGAATTATTATAGTCTAATTTGTCTTATTTATATCCCTATATTAAAAATTATTTAGTTATTATACTTTGATTTTAACTATTTCAACCTTTCTTTAAATAAATTGATAATAAATGTCCTAATCTAATCCAAGTGGGCCTAAATGGTCGTAATTTATTCCTTAGGTTTTTTTGGTCGAATTAAACTTATCCAATAGAATTATAACTTGTGTTAGGGTAATAATAATATCATTTTTACCCTTAATTACCATATTTACTTTTAACCGTGGTAAAAAAAAGTAAAAAGTTATTATTCACCCAAAATTATTTTCATATCATTGAACCACATTTTAGTCCTTGATTTTAACTATGTCTCTTAGATTTTAGAAATTCCACTCACAAAAGCGGTAAAATTAAGTTTTATGAAAAATTCAGTTTTTTAACTACCACTTAGTGGTTTCACTATTCATTAAAAAATGAATGTTTCCAGAAAAATACCAAAAATTAGGCCTAAGATATATTTGATATTATGAATTCAAAAATGATGTCTATTTTACCAAATTCAAAACATATCAGTTAAATTAACTAATTTAAAAATTAATTCTCATCGTCAAAACAAATAGCGTGTTTTTAAGAGATAATAACTATCAAAAGATTGAAACTTTTTTATGTCTGGTTTAAATTTGAAATTACATCCAATGACCAAAATTGTATTAAATTGTAAAAATATATTCTAAATATACTTTACATCCACACAAATTAATAATTTATCACTATTAATTATTTCAATTTAAAAAGTTTTTTATAATTAAAATTCAGTAATTTTCACTATCCAAAATTTCACCCTATGATAAATTCGATATTCTGAATCCAAAAATTAAGTCCATTTTGAAAAATAGAATTTAAAAAATTTCAAAAAGTGGTAATTACTATTCATAATGGCTAGTTTTAATAACATTTTAATAGCATATCGTTGTTTAGTGAAACTCGGTATTGCGTACTACACACGCTATCGAGGAAAGTCATGATTGCGTGTAATGCAAGGCTAGTCAAGGATGCCTGTTGTGCAAGCTCCTTTTGATGTAGCGTACAAAAAATACATTAATGAAATTAAAAAGAATATTTTTCATAAAATCTTGGGGTGTTACAGACCTAATAATTCTAGCTGACAATGGAGGTTACTATATTGCAGGAAGTTTTCATCAGCAATGCATGTGCTGTGGAGGAGGTGAGAGAGAAAGTGACATTTGTTGATCATGGGTCTGCGAATCAGGTTGTTGATGGGAGTGGTGTGTAGGTGGAGTATCCAACTGGGTTGCAACCATGGTCTTGGAATTAGGGGAATGATATTGAGCTTAGCAACCATTTTGTTGTTTTGGGGATGGATAACATGGTGTTGGACCATTATGGAGCCGTGTATGCGGGTAAAAATTCATAGAAGGGGAAAGGTGTTGTGGATCGAGGTGGTTATGTTGTACCATTGCAAGGGTATGAGGATGGAAATGATGATGTTCCTGCACTTGACTTTACTGGAAATTGTCTGGAAGAGTTGAAGAATGGGAAGTTCTCTAACATTGAGTATGATATTTCAGTCAATGAAGATGGAAGAATTTCACAGGATGCTGTTGCTGGTGATATCATCATGAAGAAGGGGACAAATGTTGGTTGCGAGCTTGTGGGTCATTCACAGTGTCTTCACATGCTTGATTCTTACATTCAATCTGAACAAGAACGGGGTGTGGAGGAGGGCACATTTCTGGAAAATGGGGGTATTTTCTCGATATTGACAAGTAAAATGAAGGCGGCATGGTCCGGACATCTTACAACGATGTTGTACAGGGTGGGAAAAACAAGGTGTCAGGGAATGTGGATGTGATGACTACCCCACCATGAACAAGGCCGCGGAGGGATTATTCTTATCTTCCATAGCTAATGACTATCAGGTCCTCCTTTGGGGGGAGAGGTTGGGTTGTACAGTCTTCTATGGAACTTCTCTCTTTAGAGGAGTTAAACCATAGAAGGAAGTACGCCAACATTTTGCGACATTACGACAGTTCCTAATGGGAATCGGCTACTGTAGGGGATTCAATTTATCATGGGTATGGTGATTGGTCGGAAAAATATGATCTATAATTATCATTTAACTTTTATGTACATACTTGTTGGTTTTTTCTTTTCTTTAATAAATGGTCAGAGTCTTGCCTACGACAGAGTATCCTGGTAACATTAGATTTTAATGGTGAACAGTAACTACATCATATATTGAACTAATGATCAGTTGATTGATCCATTATAACCTAATCAATTTCAATAGCTAGATAGAATCATCTAATGAGGTCTTATTTTAGTGGGAAGTATACATGGGTCCATGATTTCTTCTACTTAGGCAAAGAGTGTTTCAGGCCACTACCCAAAAAATAAATACACGGTCGAGGATTGCTCGAATCAATGCCTCCATGTGAGGGGATCCACTAATTCAGCCACTACTGTAGATGTACTGGGATCCATGTGCCCACATAGATGACCAAATGGGTCAAATTATATGTTGAGGGGACCCTTATGATGATTATAGTTGTTATAAATCTTTCTATTGAAACAATTAATGGTAGAATATAAATTTATTATTTTATACCTATTTTTATCAACATATTAATTTTCTATATATATTATCATAATCATATTATTTACCAATAAAAGAAATAAAAACATTATCGTAGAAGAAAGTTTCTATTTTTTTGTTATAAAATGATAGTTTTTAATTTACCATTTAACATGTCATTATTAATTACTAAAAAACTAATATAATACATGATTGATATAAGAATAATAACTACAAATATAAATAATGATTAATA
Organism: Viscum album; assembly: GCA_963277665.1. Taxonomy (NCBI): domain Eukaryota; kingdom Viridiplantae; phylum Streptophyta; class Magnoliopsida; order Santalales; family Viscaceae; genus Viscum; species Viscum album. Next base: position 1,345,609,852 of record OY728153.1, on the reverse strand, counting down.
CATTTAATAATTCCAAATTTAACATCATACAATATAAATGTTTAGATGTATTTTTAATAAAACATTTTCTTCTTTTAAATAAAATAATATAAAAAATTCAATAATAAAACAAGATATTAAATAAAAGAATCCTATATTATAACATTCATTATGATGATAAATATAGTTACAAATATAATTACATCTGAGAAAATTAAATATTTTTTATTTTATCATATATTTTTCAATGATTTTATTAACTCTTAATTAAAAATTATATATATAATAATTAAAATATATTAATTTTAATATTGTAAAAATATTTTTTTTGTTGTTTAAAATAAAAAGACATATAATAGAATAAATATATTAATAAACATAAATATTCTACAATAAAATAAAATAAATATATTTTCATAATAAATAAAATAAAATATTATTATGGTAAAATTTAATTTTATGTAATATTTATAAATTTTATTTTTTAAATTATAAAACACGTCATTTAATAAGAATTTATTAAGATGATTAAATTCTTGTGATGTGACATTTAATATTACAATATAATTAGTGAAATAATATTTATAATAAACATGAAAATGGTTCTCATGTATGTAAATAATTGACATATGATTATTATATATGAAGATAAAAACAAACGTGACATATAATACAGATGTTAAGGGTATTTGTCTAAATCCCATTTCATTGAGTCGTATTTTTATGTTATACACCATGATTCATTTATGAGGTTTATCTGGTACCCCTTTGATATATCACATCATGAATTTATTTACTCTAATGTTATCAAATTTTTTTAAATGTTAATCCTTCATTGGTCTTATTATTTAAATGATTCAAAGTGGCAAGGGACACATTGATTTTCAAATATATTTTTTAATATTTAAAATTTTAATTTCAAAATATTTTTATCTTCTCAGTATTTTTCATATTAATTTAAATTTTTATTTAAATATATATAAATTTATTATTAATTAATTTTTATGTCTAATTTAAATTTAATTCATAGGTTCTCAAAAAATAAATTTTTTATATTTTTATAGAATGTTTCCTATAAATTATATAGAAGAAAATGAATATTATTTTATATGTATACATCGAAAAAGAATACGCTTTAACCATGAAAATTATTAGATATTTGTATTCATATATAATATTTCACATTTTTAAAGTAAACATAAACCTCAATATAACTTTTTTGTATAAATATTTATTGAAAATGAATTTTAAAAGTGGATTATTTATTTCATTATCAATAAAAAATTTTCCTTATGATTGAAAATGAAATTTAATCAGTGACACGATAAAAATAGGAAGATTTTATATCTTATTATTATTCTATTGTTTTTGGACATTATGTTGGGTGGTTTCATTTTTAACCAATTACAAGTGGTTCTGTGAAAAACCCTTGATGGGTTGGTCTATGATATCACCCCCAATGCACTGGGTATGGAAGTCAATTTTATGGTTATTCTATTTATATGTTTGGAAGGCATGGAATTAAACCACATTAATTTTCAATTTATATGAATGAAAAAAATAATGATTTCATAAGATAAATTTATGTTAAATATATGTGTATTATAGTTTTTATATTAATATTGTGCTTAAAAATTAATAACCCATATACTTATTTTGGATGGAAATTATTTTTAACTTTTAAAGGGTGAAAATTATTAAATTATGTTAATTTTTTCATTATTTTATCTTGTTTTAAATGAATTTATTATGTGATTTATTATTTATTTAGTTTCATTATAAATTTATTTATAAAACTATTTTCAAAGATGAAGTAAATTTCATGGATATGGAAGCCCAAAATCTAAATTTTATTATATGTAAAAATTTAATGAACAACTGGGATTATTTCTTTTTTTTCATAACCCTTACTAATAATTTAGTGGTCATATCATGTTTTATAATGTTTTTAATATGGTTAAAAGAATGGAAATGGATGAAAACTGGTCAAGATCAAAATTGTGGAAAAGTGATATGAAAAGAAAACATGCATCTCTTTAAAATATTTAGAATACTGAAAAAAATTGATATTAATCAGAAGTGTCCACATTATAATCAATGGTTTTGTTATGTATGGTTTATGACCTAATTCAGTAAAACTATAAGCCTGGTAAGATCATCAGTTTCATAAGGATGATAATTATTTTCTAAATACAATATAATATGTTCAAATTAAATATAGGTATTTATTACCATTCTCGCCCATTACCCCTATCCATAATTCTATATGTACACACATCATACTGTAAAATTTATCCAACAATTTTCCATGACAAATTTTTTTACTGGAAAACCTCTACTATTTCCACTTAAGGGTTTTAATTTAGTTTTACATAAAATTAAATTATTAGGGATTTATATGTATTTAACCCACACACATTATTCATGGAGTTAAAATTAATGAGAAGCATCCTAATGTTTCATAGAGTTAAAATTAATGAAAAACATCCTAATATTGTATGATCTATGTGCCATAATTTTTCATGTATATGATATGTAATTGATTGTCTAGGGGAGAATTATATAGCTCTCTAATGCATTTGGAAGATTATTTATCCCATAAAATTCCATGTATGGTGCAAATGAGGTTATCCAAAGAACAATATATTATTGTTTTTGGTGGCTAACCTTGAATTACGTTTATGATGTCATGTTTTATGTTTTTTACACAATAACATTTCCCATGATTCTATATTTTAATATCATTACCTATTTTTATTCTCCCCGATTTTATGTTATATTGATATTTCTTCTACCTCAAATGTATTACAGTACCTTTATCTTATCCATTGATAATTACCTAATTATGGTTTATAGCTCAACCAATTTTTAAATGTGTTCCCACTTTATCCTATGTTGTTTTTGAAGCACAATGGATTTTTAGAGTCATTTTAAGGATGTTTTCAATAATTTTCATCTACTTCTATTGAAAGTTTTTATGATATGTACCTAATTTTATAAAGACATTAGGTATAATGGTCTCACATGTTGTTCTAAGTGTTTTTTATGTTAAAAAACTTGAATTAATGTGTTTTAAATATTTTTGTTGTCCCAATAACACCATAATGTTTCATTTATGTGTAATTAATTTCTTATTTTTACATAATTTCATACCTAGGTGGTTTATTAATACCCATTAATGGGATCCATCCTCATCCCTCTGTGGTGTTTGGAAGGTTTATTGGACTTTTAGTTCTTCAATGTGGCAAAAAAAATTCCTATGGTGGTATTAATGAATTCTATATAGTAATAGATATTACGATGAACAAGTTTAAGATAATTTTCATTTTTAGTTGATTTTCATGTTTTCTCTACTATTCTTAAACCGAATGTATTTTTTATGGAATTTCTTATTTGATGTTTATTTCATTTCATGCTGTGTAGAAATCTAGTGGATATGATTATTGGGTATTCACTTAAAATTTAAATGTGATTTTATGAATATATAATAATATTTTTGGCGGAGATAAGAAATAAATAATTTAATTTTAATAACATTTCAAAATTTAAACTCTCAATTTTCTTTAAAAGTGAGTTTACTATATAATATGTAATTTTTATTGGAAAGGTTTTGTTTGTAAATTTTTTATTTTAAAATAATAAAAGTAAATTAATTTATTATTAATAATAAAAATATTAATATAGGGTGATTTTTGGGTATTTTTCATTTATTCTTTATTTTTTGAGTGATTAGTAAAAAATACTAATTTTAGATATAAGGTATCTTTAACGAAATTGTAATGTTATAATGAGAATTTTATAGTTTATTAAACCATTTCAATATAAAAAAGTAAATTAAATATGTAATATAATAAATAAATAAAAATATTTATATTTTTTAACAAAGAAATATATGTTTAATATTTCAGAAGTCAATATTTTTGTTATTAATCCAAATAGAAATAATTTTGATTACTTCCCTTTTAATCATGCTTTCAAAATATACCATTCAGTTTAAATTATTTTAATGTAAAAAAATAATTCATTGATTAATAATAATAAAAAATATTGCACCTAAATCAATATTACTAATTATTATGTAATAAAATAATTTTAACTTAAAAGGGTTATTTTATTAAAAATGAGTTACCATTGTGCATTCCAAACCTATATAACAATTAATTTGTACCACATATATAAATTTAATCATAGAAAATGGAATCCATTATTAGCATAAGATATATATATATTTTTGAAATTAGTTCCACATCATTCTTATGCAAAATTAATAACATCCATTGTAAAAAAAATTATCAACGTGGTAAAGGGTAAAATTGGCCAAACCGAGTAAAAAATGTGGGACAATGACACAAAAACAATATAAAAATTACATTTATTTAATTATATGATTTTATTTCCAAAAATCCCATGTTGTATTTAAAAAATGTCATTTTTGTGCCCTTTTACATTTACAATGGCCAATATATTATTTTAGGTAAAGGAAAACTACAAAATATCTCTATCTTTCTTTTATTATCCCTAATATGTTGTATTAATAAAAAATATTAAGAATGGTTACAGATAGATATTTTAAATGTTAATAAATTAATTTTATGATAACGGTTTTTTTTATTTTTTCCTATGTTATTGTTACCTAAAAATATTATGCATCCCTGATGTAGTTTTTTTAAAAAGGGGTTAGAAATCAATATATATTTTTATAAAATATAAAGACAATTTTTTTTCAATTGAATGTTTTTGTATGAATATTTAATATATAAATTAAATGAAATTAATTATGTAGTTATTCAAATTATTACTCATTGATAATAATAATTTTTTACATGTCAAGCTATTTTAGTAGTCCTCAATACAAAATTAATGAAAATTTATGTCAAATATTATTTAATAAATTATTTTAAATTCATAATTTATTTATATTTTTTTAATATGATATTCAAATGTCTATAATATAACCCATTGTTATTATATGACCAAACATTTCAATTTGAATGTTATTTTTTACCTTTAGAATTGATAGATCTTATCACCGCTGTAAGGAAAAAATGGTCAAAAGAATAGATGAAAAAAGGATTAAGAATCAAGAAATCCCAATAAACATTATTAAATATCATTGGATAATTAAATTTATATATATTCGGTTCTTGGGGGTACAAATGCATTAAACATACACACACCATATCGATTGGATGATTATATCAATGTATGTAATGGTTATTCGTTATGTTTATGTTAATATTGTTATTTCATAGTGATTTAATTTCATTCAAATTCTTACCATCAAATCTATAATAAAAATATGTCATGACACATATCTATGTGTGGAAAACCACTTCAAGGATGAGACACCATTCGTTTTTCATTTCTAATTTACAAGGATATTCATAATGATAACATTATGTAATGTGTATGATTTTTAAATTATAACAATTATTATGTAATGGTGAGTAATTATTTACCTTTATTTTATTCAAACCATGGAAATATGAAAAAATACATGTGTGTAAAAATCAATTATAGTCTCCCTAAAGAGATATATTTCAGTTTTCAATACTCTATTTTATGATGGGTTATTAATGTTTACATAATGAATTAACATGATAATTATTACATGATTCATATTCAATATATGATTACACCATAAACTAGGTAAAAGGGCAGGGACCATAGAACCAAAACACCTAGGAAATAGAAAATAATTTATCCATGGAACAATTATTTTAATGAGGAACTGTGCATCAACAAGTTATAATATGTTATAAAGGGATTAATATATGTATTTTAAGTGTGTATGCTGTTTTAATTTACTTTATTAATAAAATTAAATTTATTACTATATATTTTATGAGATAATATAAAACAATTCGGGACTTGGGGTATGTTTTTTCTCCTAAATAATGTATTTTGATACATGTTTCATGTTATGTGACAATTTTCCATTTTAGGTTGTATATAATGAACCTTTGTTGCTTTATATTATGAATATAATTTAATTACGTTTTCTAATTGTTCATTTCATGATATTTATATAATGATATTTATCATATAAAATTCACTAATGCATTAAGTATTTATGTTATAGTCACATTTTTTGGGATTTTTAATATTAAAATTGAAGTGAGAAAAATAATATTATCTTTTTTAAAATATATTTCATTCCTTGATACTTAGTTTTATTTTTTTTAAATTATAATGATTCATGTATATTTGGTATTAAAAATACCAACAAAATATTTTAATGAAAATATAATCATATTTCATATTTTTGGATGAGTATTATTTCTCTTACATATCCATGTTATACAAAATCTTTATGGGAAGTTATAATATATAAATAAATTCAATTGATGGTAAGTTTTTCCCCTTTTGAAATATTTAGAAGTTATTTAAATGAATCATTTATATTTTTTACATACACATCAATTTTGAATTCGTAAAACATTGTGGAATGAATGTTCTCATTTAACATGTGTGTCGTTTATAGATTTTCCCATAGTTATGTCCATCATTATTCATGAATCATCACTTAAAATTTTCTATAGTTATTTAAAGAAATATTATTCTCATTATTATTTAAATTTTATAAATTTAAATTATAAACAATGAAATTAAATATTTTCTTTTAGTAATCATATATTAGTTTAAATTATATTATAAAAGGTCTACTTCATCAATATCAACATCTTTTAAGAATTTTAATGCCTCACATGGGAAAATTTCATATGATACCATATATTTTAAATATATAAATGTATTATGATTATTATTTATTATTTATGTGTCCTTAAAGCCCATTACATTCTCACAAGATAATTATGTTATAATGTAATCATTAAAAAAGATGGCTCTTTTCCTTGGGTAATATTATACTCAATGTTTTTATGATATTATGAGGAACATATGTATGTTTTATTTTATGAGATGGGTGGGCCTAGAATTATATTTAATTCTGTTTAAATCGGTAAATATATATATCTCATGAGATAATATGAACTAAAATGAAGAGTAAACCAATTTTAAAAAGGTAGTACATTATTATGATAATATTGATAATGATAATTAATTATGAAGTGGTGGGATAGTTAGTGGACCCTATACACTATAAGACTCTTTCCACTATGAAATCGTAGTGATGAACCTAAAATGAGGACATTTTTTTCAAACGTTATATGTATTCAAAAAACATATATCTAATTCTATGAATATTCACCCACAAACTATGAATGATTTTCGATGATTCCAGAAACATATGAATAAAGATTCATATTATGAAAAACATGTAAAATGTGACTAAATAATTATTATTTAGGACTCTTTGGGAATGAATTTATTATGTTTTTATCCTACTCATGTACCATTATTCTGATTTTTCTAGGCGATGTGGAAGCATCCTTTAATAGTATGACCAATATGGGTTCTATTAAAAATTTAAATGAAATCATTACCAAAAAATATCAAAATTTCATATCCAATTAAAACCACCTATTTCATGACTAATTAAAAACATCCAAAACCATAATATTGTATCATTTCAGGTAATTTATAATTAATTTAAGGGATTATTAAGATTTTACTGACCTTGTAAATTTGTTTTCTTTGATGATTTTTTGATCTAGATCACATTGAATTATAATTGATATTCCAAATCCATGTGTAGAATCTCAATAGGGGTGATCCAAATTTTCATAAATGTCTATAAAAAATGTTTTAGAATTGTGGGTCGGTAGAATATCCTATCCTGATCAATAGAATTGTTTGTGATTGATCTCAATAGTTTTATTTTTGAAGGAGGATGAAATCATGATGTTCTCTAAAAATCATGAGAGAGGAGGAAGATAAAAGTAACTCATGGGATTGAGAATTTCACTTTATATCCATTTTTCACTATGAATGAGATAATAAATAGAAAAATAAGTACATTTTTATTATGGAAGTGTTACGAGTAGATAATTCCACAAAAACCCCTACCCATATTTAAAATTCTATGATTACCCCTTGTCCATTTATAAAATTATTACTATTATTATTAATTAAATGACATTTAAAAAACATTTACTAATATATATATATATATATATATAATTTATTCAATTTATAATCGGACCATTAATCTCAATCTTTTCCTATCATTGAAATCTACTGATCCTTAAATAATTACTATTTAATAAATTTATTCTAGTAAATTATTATAAGATAAATATAATTAAAATTATATTCACAAAACTAGAAACTATAATATTTATTATTCTTATTATTTTAATTACATATTCATTAGAATAATATTAGAATGAATCAAGGAGATCAACCAATGCTGAATAATTATTATTTATTATAACATTTTAAATTCAATATGTTAATTTTATTGAGGTTGTGGTAAACATTTTGTGCAACCCTCGTGGACTCATTCCCTGTGGAATTAGAAATAATCTCCTAATGTATAGAGTTATAAAATAATGATATTGTAAAAATCCCACATTGAAATAATTAAATGTCATAGTGACATCCAATCTATTTTGAATGTTTACACTATAATAAAATCTTATTTTTTGTTATTTCTATAATCAATGAGGATCCACTCAACTGACAGAAACCAATATGTTCAATTTATCACTCATTGACATTCAAAAAAAAATTCATCCACAAAAAAACATTTTCATGTATTTATGAATGGAATTTTATTCCCATCAAAGGGCCAAAGATATCAACATCAATTTAGCGAAATAAGGGACAAATCATGTCTCGCATTATCCATTAATTTTTTATCACGTGTCACATAACAAATATATCCCACAATGTTGTGATAATATTTCATTAAAAATTATTTGAATACATAAATGTACACAAGTGATGATTTCAATTAAAGATAATATTATATTATTTTTATCAAAATGCACACCTGAATATTAGAACATCCAATAAAAAATTTAAATGTGAAATCCCTATTAAAGATACAATTCTCATAATCTCTTCTCTTGGATATTAAATTTCCAAACACCACAATAAAGTGTCTCAATGTAATAATATATTCTAACCCCTGATAATTTATAACATTTGTTTCCTATTTGAAAAGATCATCATACCATAAAGAATGGTTTATGAATAAGGTCATCAGACCTCTATGATATCATCACTGTAAGAAACATCTCCATCCATTCATCTAAAAATAATTTTTTTTGACATTATAAAATTTAAATTCAATACAGAAGAAACATAATAATGTGATTATATAACATAATTAATAATTAAATATTGTAATAATGTACTATAAAAGTTTTTTCTTGGTCACTAAATCAAATAGACTGAAACATCCACTAAAGCCAACTACCAATAAAATTCAGCCAACTAACTCTCACATGATACTCATTCCATTACTAATAGAAAATATTGAACAATGATACTTCCAAATTTTTTATATATAAATATACTACTTAACACAACTTCAATAAAGGAAGGAAAATCCATTCCGAGATAAAACATCATATGTACTCAATTGTTTCTTTTGTTTTGAACATTTCTTTTTTAAAAGATCCACTACTGCTTTGTTATTGTATTAATATTTGATATGTTCTATAATAATCAGCAACAAATCATCATCATGGAATAATTTATGAATCCATAATACATCCTAGGCAATATTAGAAGTGGAAATACAGGCGAGCTCTACCACAGAATCGAAAGCAACAAAATGTTTATAACTCTTCTTTCTAACAACTCCAATGTTGAGGGGCGAATTTATCTAGACTAAAACATTAAATAATTATAATATATTGAAAAGGTATAATTTTTATAACCCCTAAAGACTAACTATAAATATACTCCACACACTAGTATCATATCCTTAGTTAAACATATGTATAGTAGAATACCCAAAACAATAATAAAATGTTTTTCAACTATATTCTCTTGATATATTCCTAGAATGGTCACTAAGTCTGAAACATCATGTCTCATATAATGGAATAAATACAAAATGAATCCTATCACAGAATCATACTAAATCTTTATTATTATCTCCTTTTCCTATTATGTTTGAGAACACATTTTCATGGAATGATATATACCACGTGATATTGCAACCAATACCATATTTGAATAATCCTAAATTAACAACATTATTATATAATTTATTTATGTACCTTGCCATAGTTCAAGTATCATCATTGATCCATCATATATGATCATGTACACTATAATGTAGAATGCATCACCTTTGTATTACATGAATAATGTCTTTCTCAACCATATCATAAACTCTTTTTAGGATTGTATATCATTTACAATATGTAATCTATCATAAAAAAACCACTATAATGAAAATACTACTTCCACTGAACTATTTGTAAACTCATATATCAAATCCATTCATAATGAACCAAAATCATTTATAAATTTATCAATATGAATTTTTCATGTCCTAGATTCTTAATATAATCTATAAAAAAATATATAACTCCTTCATATCTTTTTAGATTTAAGAAATCCCAAAACCTTATATTTGTGTCATATACTCATCCTCTTGAATGATCCTATTATGTAATTTATTTTTGACAACAATTTTACCAATCTCATGGGTATGTAATTATACTATAGAAAAAAAATCTCATGGATTTAAACAATAAAACATGAGAGAAGGTTTATTCATAGGTATCTTATTTCCTTTTTCTATATCCTTTATCCAAAATTAGTTAATCCTAGGTATTTACATTTCCTTCCATATGTAGGATTTTATTAAATATAAATTTTCTCCCAACTGGATTTACATCAATAGGATGATCATTTAAAATATGAATTTGGTTCTGATAGATATAATATGTCTCATTATTCATATATTCTTGTCATATTTTAGCTACTGAAGTCTCTTATAATTCATTGTATGAGAATGGATCATTATTTTTACTAAATATCAAGTCACTATCATCATGTAATATAAAATGTTATCATTATTGTTATCATATCTTTTTACAACTCCAAAACCATACATATGATTCTGAAAAACCTTCTTCTATGGGGACCTATGGAATTGCGTTATTTAACAACTCTATATAATCAAGAGCATCAACTTCATCCATGTGAATATTTCTCCACTATTATCCATAAGAATGTTCACCTTCAAAATAAATTTTTTATCATTTTATAGTAAAATTATTCTTTGAAATGTTGTATAGGTATAACAACCTTTTTTAATTATGATACCCTATAATGGTGCACTTCTTATATAGGGTTTTATTATTTTTCCAAAATTAACATAAAAAATCCTTGTAACCCATTTCAGTTTTTTTAATAAACTAGATTTCGCCTTCTTTATATCCTATAGATAATATTTTTTTCCAATTTATTTGGTACCCAGCTTATTATGTATAATGAAATCTATACACAATATGACAATATGGAGAATGTGAGGCTTTTATGACTCATCATCAAACATCACCTTCCCAAAAATAGATGACCCCCATCTTTCAGTAACACCATTCCATTTTGGTCTATATTTTATTATGAGTGGAGATATAATCCTGAACTTGATAAGAATTGTGAAAATATTTCAGTTATGATATTCACTAGCTCAATATAATTATAGTTTTTTAATCCTTATGCTAATATTTTCTCTAATTATTTTCTATTCTCTTTTCACTTCTCAAATGATTCATATTTATAACACATTATGAATATATAACTATAAAAACTCATGTAATTGATCAATGTAATAATGTATTAGTATCGGCCTCTTAACCCAGCATTAAAAGGTAGAAACACATATGTTTTTATCAAATTCGAATCTATGTGGCCCATTCACATTTACCATTGAATGTGAGTTTCATTATCATTCCCTATAAAAAATACTGAAATATTTCAAAAATCATTTTCATTAAAGTTTAAATGTTAGAATCTTGATTGATCATGGTCAAAAAATTCTCATTTATGTGACTAAGTTATTAATACAGATACTAGTTTTCATCTTAGTCATGTGTATTTTTTATTAATTTTGAATAAATTGTTTTAATATTATTTTTAATAAAATACCATAATTCAACTATTTCATACCATAACATATGTAATACTTATAATATTATAACCCTTGATAATCAAATCTGAAAATGAATTCATCCATATCTAAAAACTAAATGGAAATATTTTTACTTATTACACTATGTACATGATAAAATTATTTCAAAACCAATATTGAACTTGTTGGTAATATGAAATTGTAGTATTTCATTACTATAACATCCAATCATACTCGATTAACATTCTATATATCCACATCACCTTTATAAATATTATAAAATCGATATAGTTATTATATTTTGATATAGAAATGAGCACCATTGGTAGTATCTACAATAGAACTTGAATATATGGAAATATTACCCTATTCATTATTGAGGTTTAATCTCAACATTATACCATTATATGGTAGAGATTCCTCATACAATTTCTCTTCTTTCCACATGAAAAACATAACCATTAATGATTCATTCCTTTCCTTTGGATGTTATTCTTCATTGAAGGATAGTGCTTTAGATCCATATTTATGGAATTTGTATTAGGACACTTTTAAATGTTCTTCCTAGTATTATTTATAATAATAATAAGGGTTTTTTCATTCCCCGTGTCTTTATCAATATGGTATACAAATGTAAGAGGTTTTGGTAGTGTGTTCTTTCTATTTTTAATTTTATAATTCATAGTAAATGTTGGAATGTTTTTATTATGTAATTATATTATAAGATATGTGTGTTTCTTATCAAGGATCACAAAACCCATGATGTCTATGAACTACATGTATATGATCATCCTGACTACATGTGCCCTAGATAGCATTGAATCTCTAATCATGTACATGAATAGTGAATTAGATATCACAAATCACTCTAATATATCATTTTCATGATAGAGATCCATATTTTTAAAAAGGAAGGAATTTTTTTCTGTTTCCATAAATTTCATTATAATATAATCGTACATGGATTATATCAATAAACATTTTAACTATATAGTTTCATTCTCTCTCTTCAAATAGAGATACACTTCGACCACATTAATCTTTTTAATATAAAATTTAGTAGGTCTTACAATACATATTATTTCCATTTGTGGATTTGTATAATATGTAAGCTCTAATACCCATAATGGAAATTCATTCTGATGGGGTGGTTATCATTTTCCAATGTGGATCATAGTAATATTGTCAATATTTTTTTCCCTTTTTGTCAAAATAAGAGTTTTTATTTAATACTTTTTTTTTAAAAATAATAGGTTAATAAATTCAAAATTAATTAAATAATTATAAAAAATAATATTTTTTATTCAAATATCCATCAATATCAATTTAATATTATATTATGAAATATATTTTCTTATTTTCAACGTTTTACAGCCTCTATATTATAATTAAAACATGGTCTTGATATGATACTTGAAGTGTTGAATGTTTTCATAACATTCCAACTCCATTAACATATTCTTCCTTGATGCATTGATATTTCTACACATTCCAGAAATCTTATTTAGGTATTTACTCAAAATTTTTCATCTTTGTTACATGATGTACTATTTTATAATTAAACCCTTGATTTGAATTCAGTTACATGAGAAAAAAACATCAAAATATAATGTTAGAAATATTCGAAAGAACCAAAACATGAGGTGGTCAGGATATTTGAAAATGATGTTGATTATAACATAAGTAGTGTATGATTATATCGACATACAATTTTATTAGGGATTTTTTTCCTTATCCATAATGCCTATTTTGTATTTTCACATTATTTATTAATATTACGTGGATTTTCCATAACTGATTAACCATGTGTGATAAAACATTTACACATATCCTAATTATATTTAATTATATATGTCATTGTTGTTAATTAATTTATTAGTGGATTGTGAAAAGTCAACATATATAATTACAAAAACATGATGTTAAAAAATAAATATAAGTGTCATGACGAAGCGATTCCCTAATGGTAAGATTACCTAGAGGATAATAAACTAACCCTCAACCCAAGGGAAAATACCATAAACCATATCATGGTTTAGTTTGTGCCAATAAAAATTTATATCCTATGTATTTCATCGATTGGATTCACCTCAACAACTTGAATTAGACTGAATTCACTTTCTTGGGAGCATCATCATTAAAAACAATTACTCACACACAGTAGAGAGGTCCTATTTTCTTGGAAAAAAGTGTTTATATAAAAAAATCTTGGTAAAAAATACCTAAAATAATAATGAGTATGGGATTATTGACATAGCATAAATATTAATTTAACTAAAATAAATTAAAATAAACCAATAACATATAACAGTATAGTTGAATCTCATGATAATCGACAGATTCAAAAATGAGAATACATTTTTAAAAAATTTATCTATTACAACATTTAATTCTTTTATAAAGATATCTCACAATAAATTAATCCTATTAAACAAACTTATCTTTATTTTTTACATGTATTCATAACCCACGATCATCTATAATTTTAAAAAATATTAATCCCATTTAAATTAATAAACTACACATGTGTACTTGGAAGAATATTCATGATATTTTCAATAAAAAAATATAATTGAAATGATATATTATATAATTAATAATATTACAGCATGGTGATTCGTTTTTCAATAAATTAGTCATGGAAACATGTTAGTATTTTTATTATAGATTAAAATTTTCACTATTAATAAGATGGGTTTGTTTTATACAGTTGACTAAACATAATTTAAAAAACTATACCCATTTTAATGTATTATTCTTGTATCCATATCCCATTCCTTGGGTCTATCTATGTTTCCTTAGGTGGACTTTTTTGATTTAATGGTATGCTTCCCAACATATGTGGCATGTACTATCACATTCCTATATAAAAAACACACCATGAAACAAGCTTTTCCTCCATCTTGTAGACAATATCGAGGTATACTGTGTGTACTTGTAATACCTAGGGTTTATCTTCATAGATTAATAGATCATCAATATTATTATTTTTATCCAATAAACTACACATTGGGACACCTCATATTCCTAAACATGATTTTACAAGGAATACACAATGTGTACAATGGTTACCCAACATGTAGATTTTCAATCTGAATGTAATTTTGTCAGAACTACAAGTTAATCCATATTTTTTTTAGAATAATATATTCTATTAAATTAGATCTATATAATTCTATCACATGATATAGATGAGAAAATCATGTTTTGTATATGTTATGATCAATAATTTTACTCTAGTTTTTTATTCATAGATCGTTTATAACATATAGATGGTCTGAATTGAATGCATCATTATTTTCAATCATAAACTAATTACTAGTTGTGGTATCAAGAATGAAGAAAGGAATAGATGAAATTGTTTTAAAATACAAATGAATCATTTTATATAATGGAAATTTAAAAAAAATACAAATAAACAAGTAATAAATAATAATAAATTAAACATATCGACACTCAATGAACACTTCTAGGTTCTAGGTGTAGTAGAAGAATACATTGATGCTATGATTTAAAATAATTTTTAATTAATTTTCATTTAAAAATTTTAACACAAGATCAAAATATAATGTCCAAAAAACCAATATTACCTGACTACATTGAAATTCTAAAAATAGAATTATTAAATCATCACATTTAATGTATAATTAGTTTAAAAATTGATAATTAATTACCTAAAAATGTAATTATGCTTTCTATAATGGTCATGTTAACACGATATCATAGAGCTATCATTGTAAAGTAGGATCCACATGTTGAATCACTCATGCAGTGATCCAAATGTGTACCAAAATCTCTGAATGATGGTATCTAATCTGAAAGAGATACCATCACTTATCTTGATCACTTTCATTGTTTTTGGTTGATCATAACCATATTATTCATGGAGAAATATCACATGTTGTTTTCTCAAAATCATGACAGATGATGAATATAGATATTATTAATGGCATTGAGATGTCCTCTCGCCATCCATTGTGTACACCAAATGTTATTTATGAAATATTTATAATTAGATATTTATTATGGTAGGACTAATGTTGGATAATCACACACACCCCCAAAAACATATTTAAAATTATTAGTTGACCACATTTCAATTGAGAATATTTCTATTAAAATTATTTACAAGACATGTGAAATGAATTTAACAATATAAACAAATATATGTTTTTTGTTTATAATAAGACTATTAATCTCATTTTTTCCATTACATATATTTACTGGTCCATGAATAATGAATATTTAATAAAAAGTTTCCGTTAATTATTCTCCATTGAATATAATACATATTATATTTTTCCATCATGAAATTAATATTTAATATCATTATTTATCTAACTTATATGTTTGAATAACATGTGATTATATCAAGAATATCAACCAAACATGAATAAATATTAATTATTCTAGTATTTAAAATTTAATACATGAATTAATCTAATATTTAGGATAAACTTATTATTTTACCCTATAGTACTCATTATTACTGTCATTAGGAATAACCAAAAAAATTCCATGTGTAGCATCAAAAATGTTCAAATTATTCCATATATATAATATTAATTAGACAATGTTATACAATATACTACAAATTATTACCATGTAATATATTAAATTTTTCATGATATATCTAATCAAACAGGTTGGTTGAAAGAAAAATAACCTTAATTTATTGATTTATCATTACATCACATTCTTGAAATAATCTCCCCCACAACACACTATAGTGATTTATTTAGGAATGGATTTCCAAAACAATTATTATTTTTAACATCCCTTATATAGAAGATAGTAAATGGTGTACCCATCCGAGTCTCGATATGAAACCATGCACACCACCCCATATGCTATAGGTTGCGGACTAGAAGGAAGGGTCTGATAAATAATGTGTGGAGATTTTACCAACATTCTTGAGTAAGAAATAACAGATAATATAGAAAACAAATGAATCAAAAACCAATAATACATGAACATTCTTTTGTAAAAAAATTCCCAAATATTGTTCAAACCAGAACCAAACAAGTTAACATACAATGTCATGCAAAAAATTCTTAACATGAATGGACCTCGAAAAAAAATACAAATACATGAATACCTAAAACAAGACCTGAATACCTATATATATCCTCTTCCATGTAATTACCAGGCCAAACTAAATTCCATTACATTTAGAAGTTCCCCATTTAATGACCTCCAACAATGAAATTTGTCAGAGTTCTGAATGTTGGAATGTGCAGTGTGTGAGTACAATATAGTAGGCCACCAACAATGATGTCAAAAAAAACATCCATTATAATAGATAGTGCGTGAATGTATTATGTAAATGACATGTTTAGAAAAGGAAACTCTATAGCAGTTAGTTAACAATTCCTAATTTTCCCAATTTCATCATCTGTTTCATGGACTGGGAATCTACATTATATATATTATAGCTAAATCCAATAAAGTAACATGCATAAAGAGTAATTCATGATCTATATATCACTAGTAAATCCCATTTCACAATCATTACATCACACATAACCTGGAGCATCATTTTTGGTTGTTTCATCCCATGGAACCATTATGTCACAGAGAATTATTCCATCATGATAACCCATTCATTCTATAGGATGATTTTGAGAATAATTCCAACCTGACCTGTTGGAGTTATCGAGACCTTGGATAACATATATGGATATTATATAATTTTAGATGAATACTCAATAACCATTAAAAATACATTCCCGAGGATAATAATAATTTAATTTCTTTCGGAACCATGGAATCAAAATCTTCTATCCTATTTATTGATGTTTAACATCTCCCATAAAGTTCTAAACCTTTATTACATCTACCAAAAAATATTATTAATAACCTGGAGAAAGGAATCATAATAATAGAGGGATTACACATACTCAGTTAGTTTAAATAATAAAAATTCATAATCATAACATGAAAAATGGTATGGAACATTAGAATAACATTTAAAGATGATACCATTTATATTAGTGATCATAATAAAGATTTTAAATTCATAATACATGGATCATAAGAGTTTAAGATAAAATGTCATAAAATAATTACATATGAAGAAGACATTGAATTTGTGTCATGCACATTGGTATATAACATTATAAACATATATAAGTATAAATAGGTTTACTCATCATTTTATGGAAATTAAATTCGGACCTCGCATTTACTTATGGACATGAAACAATGTCGACAAATAAAATTGTGAATGTGTAATTACATTCACCGATAACCATGTGGACATAAACATAGGTCCATTCATAACTTTTTGAATATGTAATTAGGTTCACACATAACATTGTTAACATGTAATTATTTCCACACATAAACTTACAGAAATGAATCTATGTCCACGAATAACATTATGAACACATAACAAAGTTCACTTATAAGACTGTGAAAATTTAATAAAGTTCGCTCATATACTTACTATAATGAAACTGGGTCTATGAATGACATTTTGAACATGTAATTAGTTTCACACACAATATTTATATTCTTGATTCAACCATCATTATCCAATTCATTGGAATGTGATATAGGTCCCACTCGTTACATAATAAAATCATACAAACATGTGCCAAAAAACATTAAACATATCATGAACCATTAATGAAGATGGGTTTTATAAAAAAACATATCATAATCCATGAAATTAATTGAGTATCATTATCATTTCATCACATTATAACATATTGAAATTATATAGGTTGAGTACATATTTTATCAAATAGTAACCCTTGAAAAATTGAATATTTCATAAACATAAAACCTATAAAAGAGAAATAGGCTTCATACACATATTTCCATCAAAACATAAACCATTAATGAAAGGATATTAATTGAAAATTTAGATATTTTTGTATAATGGAATTTGTAACATCAATGAATGTCATCTTTAATGAAAAATAACATCGATTGATTTTTTTAAACAAATTCTTGAGTAAAATATGGTTACTTCTTTTGAAATTTCTCTTTTAAATATATAAACTTATTAAGAACAATTTTCATGAAAATAAACACAAAATAATATAATTAAATCATTTAAAAACATTTTGAAACAGGTTTCTTTGTAATCATTTAAAGAGTGCATGAAAACGAGATGAAAAATTTTTATTTGAAAATAAATTGCAAAATTATAAATTAGAATATAAAATTATTTGAAAAAAATCAATGATAATTTATATAGAAGCATGAACAAATTTTAAATTATTTCTACTTGAAAATATTGTTGATATCTAATGAACCTTGAAAATGTTTTTAAACAAATTTAATTGAAATTGAAATTTAAAATAATTTCATAAAAAATTACCTATTAAACATGGAATCAAAGATTCACATAAATAACAACAATTAAATTCATACATTCCATATAAGGTAAGAAGATAATATATTTTTCTTTGAAAAAGGATTGAAAATGAATTGTTTGGAAAGAGAGAACAATATTCGATAGAAAAATTGAATAAAAAAACTGGGAAAAATATATTTCAATTATTTCAAGATAATAAAATAATATACATGGATATCCATTTTAGAAAACATAGTTTTATAGAACATGTATTTCTGATTAAAGAGAGGGTAATGTCTGTATTTCTTAAAAACATTTTCAAAACTATATTATATGTAAAAGAGAAATAAATGGTAATAATACATCAATAAATCATAAATAAAAGAGGATTGGAATAATAATATAATGTTATTGAGATATTAATCATTATATTTCATCGATGGGAGTATAATCATAAACAATTTAAAAATAATTTTGAGTTTGTAGCTACAAACCATAACAAATTTGGTAATGTTGAATCATAATAAAATGAAAATAGTAAAGTTGTATAAATCATAACATATAACTAAAACACATAGATTCATTATATATCCATTAAAAGGAAATATATACACCTCATGAAAAAATATAGATTCATGAAATGGCATGTGTCTTAAAGAATGAAAATTGTGACAAACATACTTTACTGATTTTGTATCTTTTGAAAAATAAATGGCCTGAAATCAATATCACCATATAGATATGTATATAATCATAAATTTATGTGTAAGAATATTATAATACATATATTAGTATTATACTCCCCACCCAAATTAAATGTATAATTATTATGGCTAGCAAGTCAAGAAAATAAAAATAGAGATGAAATCCTCTTACCAATTGTCTTGACTCTATTAATAATCTTACAATATTACTTTAAAATAAATATAAAATTATTATACATCATTTATAGAACCATACTATTACTTATAATATAATATTGTTTTTCAATATGGATTTATATTACCCTATTGTTAGCAATTTTATGTTATAGTTTTACTTCAGGTAATATCTGATTTGTTTTTCATGTGTGTCTTTTTTTTTATTTGGTCCTGATACATATATCATGATTTCTATAATATCAACCATTATTTAAATATAATTTATATTTGGTATATTGATATTACAAAAATTTATATAATATATCCATATTAAAAAGAATACATTATATATGGAGACCAAAATACGTACGTACACATGAATTTTATTTTCATATAATTCATTTGTTGAGAGAATTAATTTAAATGAATTAATGTATATATATATATGCATATATACCATTATTATATAATATATTTTTAACGACCCAAACATTCATTAATGAAAATTTTTCTTGATCTAATTAAATGTCTTATTATGGTTATATTCAATGCGAACATCATTGGTTTTATGTTTCTAGGTTTAAAAATACTATTAAAAATTGTGACAATTTCTAATATATCCATTGAATAGTGATCACATGATTTTTATAAATATAGGGCTTTAACAAATCCAATTTACCCTAAAAAAGGAAGTGATTGCCTTATCTATTAGAGTTTCCCCATGCGTAGCCCATTTTTCAGAGCTGGGAATGGAGGTGGTATTATTGGGCATCGTTCATGACCAAGCCCAAGCTCATCTTGAACACGTTAAGCTTGAGAGGAACCGACTACGGGAGAAGTGGATGTTAATAGAGATTACCACCTAAGAAATGTTATTTGAGCCACCCCATGAGTCTATCACCATCCCAAACCATACTCTTCAGTCTTATGCAGGTGTTATAATGGGTCATGTAACAAGACCCTATAACTATGACTATGTACATTATTTTTTTTATAAAAAATGTGCTTTCATTTTATTATTGTTACTTTTTAAATAGTTTTTAAAGCAAAATTAGTATTTTTAGTTAATATTTTAAATAAGAAAACTATTTTGAGGAATTAATGCATTATTTAATAAAATAATATTTTAATAAAATATTATTATTATTAAATAACTTTTTATTAAATATAAATGATCATATAATTTTATGAATGCAATTGTAAATTTTATTATGGTTTGAATGTAGTTTTTGTCAAAACCCATTAATTTTCGATAAAATTTGAAAATATTTTTATAAGTAAAATTTCACATATTTAGAAAATTATTTAGATACAATGAATATTATTTTTGGAAATTAGGAAGTTGAAGTTATCCTATGGTTAATGTTTCATAATTTTCTGAGACAGTCGAATTTTTGGGTAAAAATTAAAAACAGTTTAAATATATAATTTGTCATATGACATTATAATGACCCAATAGTGATTAAAAAAATACAATAATCATTATGTTCTTCCAACATATATTTTAACATTAAAATTATTTGATTTTTCATTTTTTTTATTTATTTTACAAAGCATTAGTGGATCCTTCAAGGCTTATAAAACATTTTGTATTTTTAAATTATTTTTTTGAGAGTGTGACTCCCCTTCACATATGCAACTCTATTATTTTAAGATTTTCTTCCATTGGACATATAGAAAATTTAATTCCTCTCTAATTTAGAAAAAAACGTGGGCAAAAACTGTGGGTTGGTTTGTGATCTTGATTAGTTTTATATGAGGTGTCCCAAACAAAAATAATAATGAATTCCCTCTCCTTCCCTATATAAACCCAACCAAGCTCCCACATTGTCTTTACTCAAATCCTTTTGAGTTATACAAATTTATTACATTTTCTCTATATAATCCTCCCAAGGTGACCCAAGCTCTCGTGAAGCCGCTCTCAAACATCTCCCAATATTTTGGGATCGCACTTCCAAGTAATGAATTTCTTCCTTTCTCATTTTTTGGCCAATTTTCATTAAGTTGTTATTCCCTTTTGTTTTAAATTAAAAATGTTGGGGTAATATTTCTCACCTCCCCCATACATTCCTTTTTATGTTTGAATTTTGGAGACCCCTTTCTCTCAAATTAATTCCTCCCATATACACCTGTTACCATGCTAAAATTCCAAGAGGGGTTTCTCTCTATTATTTTATATCCAAGTAATTCTTTTGTAAGATGCCTATAAATTACATAATGTTTTTTGGTACTTGTTTCTATATGAACCCATTAACTTTCATTTCATTTAAATATTATGAGACACCCATTTCTCACTCATCAACTATTTTTTATGTGTTCTTATTTCACGGTGTTGTGCTGCAGAATTTGGAATAAAATTTTCAAAGCCAATGGTATTTTGTAGTGAATACCATGCCCATTAATCTATCAAGGGTATTTACCTTTATTCAAATATAATTATTGATTTTAAAGATTCATATATGTATTCCATTTACATTTATCATGGAATACATGATGTTGATTTATTCAATGTTGAATGATCCATGTGGCACACTTATGCATGAAATGAAATGTTTATGAAGGGTGTTCCCTCATAGTGCTTCAATGCATTGGGTAAAGTATTGTATCATGATACGTCATGTCCAATGGGTGTTGAATAATTATAATTCAAGTGCAAGGAATTTTTACATGATCTTCATGTTCAATGAGGGTTTACTCATACTCCATGTGCAATGAGCCATGGCTAATTCTAATTCCATGTTTAGTGTTGTTGCCACATTCCCACGTTATGAATATCATGAATTATCATGATTTTAAGTTCATTTTTATCTTGTGATCGATCGATATGAATATTTTCTAACATTTATTGTATTCCTCATGTTATTCCATGTTTAATCCATTACTGGGCTTTATAACTCACCCTTTTCTTATGCATGTCCTCAGGTTATCACATGAAATGCTAAGTACGAGATAATGTTGTGGTCATGTAAAGTATGTTTTCAATAAATATGGTATATTTCATATTTTATGTTGTTATGTAATTATCTAAATCCCCAAATACACTATACCTATCAATCATCCTTGTTGTATCAAGTGAAGACTTTAGGTAATAAATCATGTTTATGTTTGTAATAAAATCAGGGTTGTTATAGTTGGTATTAGAGGATAGGTTTAGTTATTTTTTGGATTAGGTTTATAAAACCCTAGTGAAGACATAGAGACTAGAATAATTATAAAAAACCCTCCTTACGTATTAGTGAGTATTCAATAAGTGGTTTATCATGCAATTACATCCCTATCTGGAGACGAGCAGGTAGAGGCGGCTCTGGCACAGTTGTATCCTAGGGTTAAAACCCAAAAACACTGCTATGAGCTAGACTCGAATGGGAACCGGTGCATGACAACCGGCCCTGCTTCACTCCTTGTTATGACACTCCTGGGGTATATGCTTTGTAAATTCAAAAGATTAGTATAATTCATTTTTATTAGAATTGAAAAAATTCCCCGAAGAATATATGATAGAAAGTAAGTCATGGATAACATATAATTAAGCCTATAAATTCATATTTTATTGAAATAAAAGCTATTTATTATCCATCTATTTTTTCCATAGATTCCACTTTATGTGTTATTACATTCAGGTAATCATCCCTATATTTATATCAGATAGTGTAGATTCATAATAATAAAGTGAAAGGGAGGGTTATATTCCATAGTTCTACGCATTCATTTATATCATGAAACTTTAGTAGAACAGTACCGACTTCCCCATAAATCATGGAAATGAAGATCTACGTGAGTATGGAAAATGGAAAAATTATTGCATCTCCTGGATTTTACTCCTCCCCAATCATAATCATTGGATTCAACTTTCCATAGAACCAAATAATACTTCCTCTTGTGGAATTTGATGCAATTCATGGCATAGATTGGCTTTCCATATATAGATCTGACATAAACTGACATGAGAGGGAAATCACTCTCCATTTGGAGAATCAACCCCCAATTCTATAAAAGTGCATGGAGGAAGATCCATCTTTTTTAGCTCCATCATCTCATGTTTGGATTTTACATCCATATGACCACACGTATCTGGCTTAGATTATTGAGTCTAAAGAGGCAACCATACATAAATACATGCCTATTGTGTGGGAATTCGTTGAAGTGTTACCTGACGAATTGTCAGGTCTTCCTCCTAGAAGAGATGTTGAATTCTCAATTGATCTTATACCTGGGGCATTTACAATATCAAATAATCCTTATAGAATGGATGTGATAGAGCTTGAGGATATGAAGATTCAACTACAGGAGAATCTGGATAAAAGGTTTATATGCCCGTGTGCTTCACCATGGGGTGCACCAGTCCTCTTTGTCAAGAATAATGATGGGTCAATGTGCCTTTGCATAGATTGTCATGAGGTTAAAAAATCATGATAAAGAACAAGTATCACCTTCCATGAATCGATGACTTGTTCTATCATATGCATGGATCAAAATACTTCTCTAATGTTTACTTGCGGTCAGGATATTATCAAGTAAAGGTGAAGAAATAAGATAACCCTAAGACAACATTTGATACAAGATACGGTCACTATGAATTAATAGAAATGACTTTCAGACTCACTAATGATCCAGAAATCTTCATGGACATGAAGAATGGTGTCTTTAGAAATTACCTTGACAAATTTTTGGTAGTCTTTATAGATGATGTTCTAATATACTCCAAAACCATGGATGATTATGAGGAGCATCTAAGAACTGTACTAGAGACCTTGTAGAAGGAGAATATAAATGAAAAGTACAGAATGTGTGAGTTCTGTTTTAAGGAGGACTCATTATTGGTCTATACCATCACAAAAAATGGGATATCTTTGGATCCCTCTAAAACAGATGCAATTGCGGGATGGTCGAGGCTAGAATCGGTAACGGATATCCATAATTTCTTGGGGCTAGCTGAATATTATCGATGATTTGTGAGAAATTTCTCATGATTGTCCAACAATATTACCAAGCTAACTCGGAAAGGAGTAAACATTTCTTGGAGTGATGAATGCAAAGAAATCTTTAAGGTGTTGAAATGAAGGTTTATCACTATTCCCATGCTCACATTACACACAAGTGGATAAATTTTTGTGGGATTCAGTGATTCTTTAAAGAAGGGCTTGGGTTGTGTGTTGATGAAAAATGACAAATTCATTGCCTATTCTTCAAGGAAATTGATATTTCACGAGAATAATTATCTAACACATGATCTAGAGTTGGATTATATTATCTTCTCTTTAAAAATATAGTGTCATTGTCTCTTTGGGGAGAAGTGTAAAATATATATGAACCACAAAAGCCTCAAGTATATATTCTCACAGAAAGAGTGGAACATGCACCAATGATGATGGTGAGATCTAATCAAAGACTATGACAAATCAATCCATTACCACCCTGGGAAAGTGAACAAGGTGGAAGATTCACTATGTAGTAAGGACCTGACAACTCTATCATTTATCTGAATTTATAAGGATCCAATCTTCTTAGATTTGATGAAGATGGACATGGGAATCATAAAAATGGGAATATCAGGAATCATTTGACAAACCATTGCTCAACCATCTCTTTTGGAAAAGATAAAGGGTGCTCAAAAGAATGATGTGGGAATTCAGTAGAATGTAGAAGCTATTAGAAAAATAAAATCCTCGGAGTTAAATGTTAATGAAGAAGGAATTGTGATATTTGGTAAAGGACTATGTCTTCCATCAAGCCCAGAGCTGAAATAGGAACATTTGGATGATGCACAGAGTTCAAATTTCCCTATTCACACAGGAAACACAAAGATGTATCAAGATCTAAGAAATCATTATGGGTGGGATAATATGAATAAGGAGATCACTGAGTATACATCAATGTGCTTGTTGTGTCAGAAAGTGAGGACAGAGAGGATGAAATCTAAGGGGATGATGCAACCATTTCCCAAACCACCATGGAAATGGGGGAACATCATCATTGATTTTGTCACCAAACCTCTGAAGATATTTTAAGTTACCAATTCAATATGGGTCATTGTGGATTTTCATACAAAGTCTATACACGTTATTTAAATTCGAGAGGATTCCTCATTAGATCAACTGGAATAGATATATATCAGGGAAGTGGAAAGGCTTCATGGAGTACCCCTATCTATTGTATCTGATTTAGATCCAAGATTCATATCTATATTTTGGAAGAGTCTTTAACATTCTCTAGATACTGAACAGAAGTTTCGTACGGCCTATCAACCTCAAACGGATAGATAATGTGAACAAACTATTCAGAAACTGGAGGATTTGTTAAGATCTTGTTCTACGGACGTCAGAGGAGGGTGGGACCAACATCTTCCACTAGTTTAATTCTACTACAATAACAATTTCAGATTAGAATCCAAATATAAACTTATAAATCCCTATATGGGAAGAGTTTTAGAACACAGGAATGTTGGGATGAATTCGGTGAGTGTAAGCTACTTGGACTAGAAAGGGTCGAATAAATGGTGGGGAAGGTGAAAATAATTCATAAGCATATCAAGGTAGCCCATAGTCGACTGAAGTGTTAAGCAGTTAACCATGGAAGAGACCTTGAGATTAATGTTGGAGACATGGTATTTCTATGAATATCTCTAATGAATATGGTTATGAGGTTTGGAATGAAATGGAAGTTAAGTCCTAGGTACATCGACCCATTCAAGATTCTAGATCAGGTTAGGGATGTGGTCTATAGATTAGAAATTCCGCCTACCATGGCCAAAGTACATGATGTATTTCTTGTATCCATCTTAAGTAAGTACAAATCAGACCCTACACATGTACTCTCTTCAGAGATAGTACAACTGGAGGATGATCTTTCTTATGAGGAGCACCTAGTTAAGATATTAGATCACAGATAAAAATTTATACTGAATTAAACAATTCCCCTAATCAAGGTGTTGTGGAAAAAACACTAGTATGAATAAGCGACATGGGAATTGGAAGAATAGATGAAGCAGAGTTACCCGCATCTGTTTCAGAGTGGGAAAAGGAAATTTTGTGGTAAAAATTTCCTAAGGGGGGAATATTGTAACGTCCCAAAAATTATTTAATGATAATTCCTCTTGATCTAATTAAGTGTCTTATTATGTATATATAAAATGTGAACATAATTGGGTTTATGTAATTGGATTATAAAATTCTGTTATAAATTTTAACCATTTCTAATATTGATTTTTTATAGTGATCACATGA
The DNA here is from genome assembly GCA_963277665.1 of Viscum album. NCBI lineage: Eukaryota > Viridiplantae > Streptophyta > Magnoliopsida > Santalales > Viscaceae > Viscum > Viscum album. The sequence goes on along the minus strand of OY728153.1, from coordinate 1,345,582,483 downwards.
TTAGTATAAATATAGGGCTTAAACAAATCCAATTTAATCAGACAAAATAAGCGATTGCCTCATCCAGTAGACTTTCCCCTTACGAATCCCATTTTTTGGATCTAGGAAAGGAGGTGGAATCATTGGTTTTCACTCTTGACGAAGCCCAAGCAAATCATGAACATGTTAATATTCAGTGGAACTTACTACGGTAGAAGTGGAAGTTAACAGATATTACCACTAGAGCAATGTTATATTATCCACCCCAAGAGTCTGTCACCATCGCACACATTACACATTTATATTATGCAGGTTTCATAAGGTGTTATGTAACAAAACCCTATAACAATGACTATGTATATTATATTTGTATAAATAATGAGTATTTTTTATTAATGTTACTTTTTAAAATAGTTTTTAAAGAATGAATTGTATTTTTAGTTAATATTCAACTAAGAAGTTTATTTTGATGAATTAATGGATTATTAATTAAATAATATTTTAATAAATAACAATAATTATTATTAAATTAATTTTTATTAAATAAAATGATCATATAATTTTATGAATGCAATTTTAATTTTTATTAAGGATAGAAAGCTCTTTTTATCAAAATCCATAAATATACACTAAATATATGTTTTTATTTTAAAAGTAAATTTAAAAAATTTAGAAGATTATTTAGATAAAATTAATATTATTTTTGGAATCAGGGATTTAGAATTATCTAACAGTGAATGTTTCATAATTTTATGACATAGTAAATTTTTTTGTTAAAAATAAATATTTTTTAAATATATAATGTGTTTTATGACATCATAATGACCCAATAGTGAGGTAATAAAATACTATAAACTTTATGTTCGGCCAATATATGATTTAACATTAAAATAATGTGATTTTTGGTTTGTTTGATTTATTTCACAAAGCTTCAGTGGACCCATCAATGCTTATAAAACATTTTGTCTTTTAAAATTGTTTTCCATGGTAGTGTGACTCACCTCCATATAAGAAACCCTATTATTTAAAGATGATAGGCCATTTTCCTTATAAAACATTGATTTCCACTCTCCTTTGGAAAAAACCATGGGAAAAACCATGGTATGGTTTGGGGTTTTGATTAGTTTAATGTGAGGTGTCCCAAACCAAAATAATAAATAATTTCCTCTCCTTTCATATATAAACCCACCTAATCTCCCACTTCCTCTTCACTCAATGCCTTTGGAGTTATCCCAACCCTTGAACTCCATTCTCCAAAATCCTCACAAGAGGACACAAGCTCCCAATATTCCTCTCTCATGCCTCTCTCAAGCTTATGGGATCACACTTCAAAGTAAGAGATTTTTTCCTTTCTCATTTTGACCAATTTTTGTTGTTGTTATTCCCGTATTTTTTCAATTAAAAATGTCGAGGTACGATTTTTCACCACCCCCATACTGCCTTTTGTATTATTTTATGATGGGATACCCCTTTTTCTCTCATTAATTTCTCCCATGTACACTAGTTACCATGCTGAGATTTTGTGAGGGATTTCTCTCTCCTCTTTTAAATCCATGTGATTATTTCATACTATACATATAAATTACATTACGTTTATTAGGAAATATATATATATATGACCCCATTATTGTCCATTTCATTTAAATATTATGAGACACCCATTTCCTTATCATCAACCTTTTTATGAGTTCTTATTTCACACAATTATGCTGCCGAAATTGGACTACGATTTTTCAAGCCAATGTCATTGTGTGGTGAATACAATGCGCATTTATCTATAAAGGGTATTCACTTTTATGAAAATTTACATATTGATTGTAAATATTCATGTTTTTATTCCACATACCATTATTGTGGAATAAATTTTGATGATTGATTCCATGTTTTATGAACTGTGTGGCACACATATGAATGAAATGAAATGTTTAAGAAGGGTGCACCCTGATAGTGCTCCAATTCATTGGGTAAAGTATACTATCACGATAAGTCATGTGTAATGGGTGTTGACACATTCTAATTCATGTTCAATGAGGTTTTATGCATGTTCATGTGCAATGGGGGTTTACTCATGCTGTATATGCAATGAGCCTTGGTTCATGCTAAATCTATGTTAAGTGTTATTTCCACATTTCCATGTTATGATTATCATTCTTTAACATGACTTTAAATTAATGTTTCCCTTGTGCTCCATTGATGTACCTAGTGTCTAACATATATTATATTTCTCATGTTCTTCCATGTGTATTCTCTTACTGGGCTTTATAACTCACCATTTTATTATGCATGGCCTCAGGTTATCCCATGAAATGCATAGTATGAGGGAAAGTGGTGGACATGTAAAGGGTGTTTTCTATAATGATGTTTTACTTCAGGTTTTAAGTTGTTATGTAATTATCCTAAGCCTTGAAGACACTAGGCGTCTCGATCTTCCATGTTGTATCAAGTAAATATTTTATGTAGTAAATCATGTTTATGTTTGTAATAAAAGATGTGTTGTTATATTTTTTATAAAATATTTATTCAATAAACCCATCTTTAATACATTTCATGTAGTGTATTAATAAATCATATTGTTTTGAGGGGGAGGTAGTCCACACTTCTCCAAATGGAATTATATTCTTATCAAAAAATAGTAAGCATAAAGAAATTTATTTTAAAATAATTAAATAACCACAATAAAATAATAAATATAAAATTTGAATTATATAAATATAGTGTCCATCATAATTTCAACCATGAGAGGAGGTAATGTAAAAAATGAACATTCATCTTTTAGTGAGGTGATAGTTCACCGTAATCGTAAACAATAAGTTGATTACCCCTTTGATGGAGGTGTGTGTAAGTGTAGGAAAATACCATGAAATAAATACATTATGAAATATTGAGGAGACTATTCTTTTTATACATTCATGTAAAAATGATATTGGAGTGGTTGGAGAAACAAAATAATATAATGGATAATGAGAGATTATTTTATCTCTTAATTGGGTAACACCTTTTGGTTTCGTACAAAAATGCTTCCTTGGAATTCATTATTTCCATAAAGAGGCCTCCATGATTAAGGGATGCATTTTTGGAATTTAATTAGGAATATATTGACAGAAGATGAGTTGTTTGATAGGTGTGATTAAGGGAGAGAGGTGGTGGGAATTTATAGGGAATAGAAAGGACTCACTGGGAATTTTTTGAATCGATTTAAGTGTACCAACGTTTGTACCTAAAAAAAGTCACAATAACCAACCAAAATAAGTAATGTAAGTATAATGACCACATTATATATGGAAAATGGGTTTTGGACAAGTTTATAGGTCATATCAGGTCTTTAATTTTTATTTTAGTACATTATTAATCTAAATTTCTCTTAACCGTTATGATTAATTTTATTCACATTCATTAATGAATTTTTTCAAAAAAATATTTTATAATTAGAAAAACATTATTATGATAAAAAATATATAATCCAATTTCAGAATAATAATAACATAAGTGGAATAAATTAAATTAAAATTAATCAAGATGATGGGATGAAAGTTTGTGATTTTAAAGTAAAAAATGTCTATACTTTTGCTATGTTTTTTTCCAAATTTTAAAATGAAATTGATACAAAGAAATAAATTAAATTTATTGATAATTTTTTTTTCTAGTTATAGTTTTTTACCAATTTAGAATACATACTATCCTTATTAATAAATTATATGAAAAAATATTTTCAAATTAAAATCCAGTATTTTTCAATATTAATCCAATGAAAAAAGATTTCTCAAAAAATCCCAAACAATTATCTCTAAGAAAATATTAATGTTATAAAATTAAACATTATTTTTATATTATCAAATAATGTCACAAAAAGTGTCTATTATTTATTTTATTCTGTTTCACAAAATGTTTTTTTGATAAAATAGTTTTTTATAAATATATGATCTTTACAAAAAAATTAATATCTTTTATTCACAATAGTTTTATTTATATAAAACCATTTCAAAATATATTTGAAAATTACTTATCAAAATTAAAATTTCATTGTTTGATTGAAATACTATTATTATATAATTTAAATACATATAATAAAAAAAATATGCTTCATAGAAACGCAGTGTTGTGTGTAACGTAGTCCATGTTTAAAGTTATCGTTTCTGTGTTGGGTAGAGGAAGATTTAATTTATATTTTCTATCATGCATGATTACCTTTGTGTTCTATATAATTCCTGCCCAATGAATTACATTAATATAAAATAAACATCTTTTAGTGAAATGTGAATTGTAAAATATAGGAAAGTTAAAATTAATTTAAAAATAACAAAAATCAATGTCTGTTACATTATACCACCCTTAAGTTGAATTTCAATGTAAAAATTAATATAGGTTATCAAAGGATTAATAATTGAATGTTTAATTATTATAACCCCAAATAATAAATATGAGTACCAAAAAATCCCTTATAATTGGATGATTGGAACCATATTTCTTACCCTAAGTAACATTTAAATGGGTTACCACATTGGAGAACATTGTTTGGGAGTGATGATTGGACATGGCAGAGTTTGTAAATAATTATAATGAGTTATTGAGGTCATTAATCTCAAAAAAATTAAATGGTAAAATAAAATTTTAGCGACTCAATGTCCTAGAATTATGTTGTTTTAACTGATCATTAGTTTAAAAAATTAAGTTATAAGGTAAACACACATTATTCTGATAAATAACCGATGGTTGAGTAACAATTTTACTGACCTTTATTGTTAAATAAATATACATACTATAGACATTTCAATAAAAAAAATTCCATTCATATGTTTCTCTTTTATAAATTTATAGTCCAAAAATTACTTCATCTAATGAATGACCAGAAATTAACATTGATGCCTAATGTTCAAAAATAAACTTTTATACGTTTTTAAGGCCCATACAAGAATGAAAATTATAAATATTTAACTATAAATATTCATAAAATAAAAAATCATTAATACTTCAATCCATAAACGTAAAGAGTAACACATATATTTCTACATAAATAACTGTACACAAAAATAATTATTCATTAACTGCGACGTCACATAGGTCAGTGGTAAGAATGAAACCCTTATTATCCTTCAGTCATGGGTTCAAGACCCACGTTTGTGCTAAACATGACGAGATTTTCCCTATCATAGATGATGAAATTTTATAAAACCATTATAATATTTTTCCCAAAATAAATAACATGGGAATTATTGAAATATTTTTAATCAATAAATATCAATTTAAGCAAGGTTTTCAATACAAACTCCTTGCATAAATACTTCCTCTGATGTTTAACATAAATTTACAATAAGGTATAACCTTAAAACCGTTATGAAGGCTGAAAATCCAAAAAAATTGAATGAAATTTCTGAAATAATCTTCTCATTCATACCATATATATAAAAAATAGCTCTTGGTATTCATATTCCAAACGTGGAAATACACTCATCATATATTCTCTTGAAGCATGTTAATAACCAGAATTACCATTAATATTTCATGAAAACATGCATTCTTACATATTCCTTATATTTCTTGATATATTCTTTAAATAAATTAATTTATATTATTCATACTTAATTACACAGAACTCTTTAGAAACAACCAGTTCCATGGATATCCATACTATCAAATTTACTTATTCATTTCCAGAGTATCATTATCCAAATATCATTTTTTCAATGTTAGAAATTAATTAAGGGTTACCTTCCCTTAATAAAAAATTATTTCTATTAAATCATTATTACATATATGTTTTTAAATCCTTTATGAAAAAATCTATTGAAAATACATATATATTTCATGATTTTTATAACATAATCATGGAATTTATAATATATAAAAACATCAGTCACCCAAAAATATTCTTAAACCATTACTTAGGATTCATTAACATATTATTTAATTATTCTTTCTGAAAATAAGAAACATGAATCATGCATTAAGGTTCTTCAACATGAATCTAATCATACTTATTTTGTTTCATGTAAACAATAGAGGAAGAACATTACATAACATTTAGATTTCATTTTTTGTCTCTTTATCAGCATATGTATAACCAATACTAATACAACCATCATCATCCTATTTATGATATTTCAACTTGGGAAATGTATTTTCATAATCCCCATACATTCCATCTCTAAATGATCAATGTTAACCATGTTAATTTTGTTCCCCTCCATTGAAAAAAACAAGAATTCACAGGGTGAGAAACACATATCATTGAATAAAAGCCCAAAATAAAGAAAAATTTTATATAGGCTATCCAAATAATGAACCCAAATTTTTAATAAAACACACCTTAGGCTTTTCAGAGGTTATTCATATTAATATTTTATTTATATCCATCATGTTTTTTAGTGAAGTTGTTTGGAATTTCCAAGTATATCCCAAGGGAGTGTCAAAGAAAGTGTAATGTAAGGCCCACTGTTGTGTACCAGATTACACCGAGTTAGGAATAGAAGATCATTTTATTGTTTTTACCCCAAGGTACATATTTACAAGATTAGAATCCCATTTTAGTATCCAGATAGTGATGTATTTTTATGAAACCCCTCACAGTATCCATTATCAAAATCATTATAAATTTTTGTAAATATTAACTAATCCTTGTACCTATACATAGAGACTTCCCTCGATATAGCCCGAGACAAATAACATGGGATTTTTATATGTTTTTATCATAATATATTACAATGGATGACTAAAACATTCCTTTAATACCATCTTTAGTGACCCTGACTTAATATACAATGATATTTCATCATTTTAGATGAATATTCTGTACATAACAAAGATACCTTCAAAAGAACCATAATAGTTTAGTGTCTTTGAAAATATGGACACAAAAAATTCTATTCTAGTGATAGAACCTCAACATATCCCATAAAGATCTTGTAATTTAGTAAATATCCCCATAAACATTCTTCATAACCCGGGGAAAAAAAGCATAAGAAAGTAGGGATATCATATTATTAACAATGTGGAATAAAAAAATGCATAAGAATATAACAAAAAATTGGTTCAGAACGTGATAATAACATTATAATATCATAGAATGAATATTATAGATAATAAAAATATTAAAAGTTAGTAAAACGTTGATAATAATTTAATTAAGAGAATAATTCATGAAATCATGACATAGGAATAGGATAAAAAAACTATATTATTTACGTTGGGTTATAAAATTGGGAACATGTAAAGTAGAAAAAAGGATTTCTCACTATGTTATGGACAAGATATAAGGACCTAAAAACAAATTATGGGCATGCAATTAAGTCAATTCATAACATTGTGCATGTGTAATTAGGTTCTTGTATAACCTTTTGGATAAAAAACTCTGTCCATGAATAACTTTTTGAACATGTAATCAGGTTCACACATGAATTTATTATCATGTTATATGTTTCACATATAAACATATGGACATGAAACTAGGACCATTCATAATATTTTGAACATGTAATAAGGTTCACTCAAAACATTTTGATCATGTATTCAGGTTCACACATAAACTTATGAACATGCAAGTAGGACAATGTATAACATTGTGAACATGTAATCAGGTTCACACATAAATGCTAGACTCAGGATTCATCAATTATTTCCCAATATATTAGAGGGAGATATAGGTTCAACCCAAACCATAAAAAATAATACATACATGTACCAAAAACAAAAATCCTATAACAAACAAGGATATTATATGGGTTTGATAAAATTCAAATCATTGCCGGAGAATTGAAATAATTATCATTAACATTTCATCATATCAAAACCTATGGAAAATAGATAGGTTTCATAACCCATTTATTGAATCATGACCTATGAATATAAGTTAGTTTCATAAACATATTACTTATAAAATAGAAACATTCTTCATAGAATTAATTCCATAAAAACATAAAACATTAATAAAAGGATAGGAATGGAACCTGTAGAAAATTTCTTAGAGTCAAAATTGTGACTTCAACAGAAGACATATTTAAGGTAAAATAACATGATAGTATATTTTGAAAACATTTCATGAAGAAAATATAGAATCTTCATTGAAAAAGACTCTTTAAAACAAAAAAACAATTTCGAAACTATTTTTCTAAATATTAACTTGAAAGACTATAAATAATCCTTTGAAAACATTTTAGAATCATTTTCCTTTGAAATCATATAACTAGATATTGAAAAAAAATTGAAAACCATTTCATTGAAAATTGTTTTCAACCTTTTGAACATGTCTTCAAAATCATTAAAACCCCATTTTCATTGAAAACATATAAAAAATATTTAAGTAATATTGAAAAACATTTTCCTTAAAAAATAATTCCACAACATATAAATGTTGAAAAAAAATTTAAATCTATTACATCGGAATTTAAAATTTTAATAAATTTTCCTAAAATATATCTTCTTAATCATTGAAAGGAATATTTACATAATTTGTAGAGGGAAAATATGTACATGCCATAAGAGGTAATAAGAACATTTGTTTTGGGCGATAAAAGGATAGTAAAATGAATATTTTTCAAAAGTGATGATAAGATATATTTGAAAACATTTTTAGAAGAAAAAATTGAAAAAATATATTTTAATTATAGTTGGATATTAGAATAATATTCTTTAAGACCGTATTTAGAAATCATGGTTTTGAAGAAACACATATTTCTAACTTAAGAGAGGATAATGTATGAAATTATAAAAACTCCCTGTTATCATTTTTTGTAGTAAAGAGTATAATAATGGTACCGATACATGAATAATTCCTGAATAAATAGAGTAGAGTAAGATTCATGAATGTTAATGTGAGATAGAACATAAGATTTCATATATTGGAGAATAATAATAAAAAATCACAATAATTGGTGAGATTGTAGCTATAAATCGTTTCAAATCTGGTAACATTGAATCATAATACATTGGAAAAAATATGGTTACATGAAGATTAAAATTTCTTAAAAATAAATAGATTATTAATATAATATTTTAATGAAAATATAGATAGTTCATTGAAAAATATAGGTGCATGACAATGAATTTGTATCATAGAATGAAAATTGATATAAAATTACCTTACCAGTTTGAAAATTTTGGAAACCTAATCCCCACGAATGAAATATAATAAAATGGAAATTTAAATGATCATAAATTTATTTAAATGAAAATTCTAATACATCAATGGGTAGTATAAAAACCTAAATGAAATAAGGGATGATTGAGATAAGTGTATCATGAGAATAAAAAGTGAGGTGAAATCCCTTTACCTTGTGTATTAACTCTCTTCATACTCGTAATAGCTCCCAATAAAATAAATATAAATTTATTAAACACATTTTATAGAACTATATTATTACTTCAAATACAAATCAGGTTTTATTATTTTCTTATATTACCTGATTTTCAACAATTCTATGTTATGGATTCACATTGGTTAATATTCACTTTTTGTTTTTCATGTGTCTTAATTTTTAATGCAATAGTTATTTATAATTATATAATTATTTCTAAAATATAAAACAATATTTAAATATAATTTATATTAATTATATGTGTATAATAATAATCCATATAATATAAAAATATGAAAATGAACACACCGTTCATGGAGACAGTAAGCCATAGGTATGCATAATCACTATTTCCATTTAATTGTCATGTTGAAAGAAAGAACGTAATGACATATATGTTTTTATATATATATATAATTATTAAATTATGTATTATATGATATATATATATATATATATTCACTAAACACATCACGAATACAATCCACACAGTGTATAAGAGAATCACATAGCATTGAGGGGGTGATAGTCGACACTTCCTCAATCAAAATTATCAAATTAACACAAAATATAATGTATATAGACATGTATTATAAAATAATTTAAAAATATTTAATTAATAATAAATATAATATATGACATATATCAATATATTTTACATCCTTTTTTCTACTATGATAGGTTGTAAAGTAATAAAAAAAATTCATAGTTTGGTGAGGTGATAACTCATTGTACACGTAAATAATAAGCTCATTACCATGTAGATTTAGGTGTGTGGAAGTTTATGTGTAAAAATTGGCATTAATATCGTAGTATATTTATTATGATGATTTTTTTATAAAATCATTTAATAATTAGAGTTTATTGGGCAAAGAAAAGAAATAAAATAGTGGATCTTGATAGAAGACATTACATCTTAATCGAGTAAATCTTTTGGGTTTGTGAAAAAAGGATTCATTGGAGTTAATTATATTAAAGAGACGATTTTTATAGAAATGTAGTGATTTTGTGAAGTGTATTTGGAAATAATGGTAGAATAATTATTGTTTGATGGGTGTGATGGAGAAGGAGAGGCAGTTTCCTTTTATAGGGAAGAGAAAGGGCACACTTGATATATTTGGAAATAAGTTCGGTTTACCAATTTTTTTGTATAAAAAACTAAAAAAACAATCTAATAGATGGTTAATGTTTGAATAATTTCAAAAAATTGGTGTTTTATAGGTTTCTAGGTTATTTTCGGTCATAAATTAATGGTTTAGTAATTTATTAACCTAATTTTTCTCATTACCATTGTAAAAAATTTTAATCACTTTCAATAATATTTTTTTGTAAAAAAATATGAAATTATTAAAAAATATATATATTTATAATTCCTAATATAGAATAAAATTTTCCAAATTATAATCAAATTTTTTGACAAAATTAATTTAAAACTAACTCGGCTAATGGGACACAACTTATAGTTTATAAATTAAAAACGTCGAAAACATTTCTTTGTTTTATACCCAGTTTCATATTGAAATTGATTCTAAGGAAAAAAATTTGGATTAATAGATAAAAATAATATCTAATTAAACATTCAAACCAAATTAATCTATAACTAAATATTACAAATAAATTATATTAAAAATCAATTTTGAATTAAAATATGGTATTTTTCACTACTAGTCCAAAAATGATGTCTCATAAAAATAAAAAATATTATTCAGATGAAAATTTTGACATTAGAAATTCAAAACTAATGTTTATCTTCTCAAATAAAAATTTTAAATGTGTCTAAAAATAATAATATTATTTATCACATAAAGACACTATTTGATAAAAAATATTTTTAAACAAATATAGACTCTACAAAAAAGTATGTATTTCATAATATTTATTATTTATTTATATAAAACAACTATAAAAAATATTATGAATTTTTTTCATTATTAATACTATTATGTTGAATGGATAGATTATAATTATCTTATTTAAATAATTATAATTTTAAAAATATGTTTTGTAGAAACTCAATGTTGTGTGTAACGTATGCCCAATTGTAATCTGGCCTCGGTGTTCCGCGTAGAGAAAGATAACATTTATATGGTGGATAGATCAATATTATCATGTTTTTCATATAATAAAATCCAAACATATCTATTTAATATAAAATATACTATTTTTAATGTTATATGAAATTAAAAATATCCCAAAGATTAAATTTATTCAAAAATTATAATTCCAAAAAATTGTGAGGTGTTATAGGAGGAGCCTCATTCATTTATCCCACATAAATTATACATCATCTCATTATTATTTATATATTCACCACATATAAAATATCAGAAACCAATCATTTAAAAGAATATAATATTTACAATTCATAATTAACTCAACTTATTTATCAACATTACACTTTATCACATTAGTATAATTACGGTTTACCTGGAATAACCCATTTTACTTATTTCCCCTTTTCATAACTTTTATCATTTTTCCTAATAAAAATTCCCATTACATTAACCATTTACTATAATCAATTAATTATAATTAATTATCACATTTAACAATTTTAATTAAATATGACAAGCCATAGATCTCAGTCATGTTATTTCATCAACCCTTTTCCCTTTTTTTTCAAACATACCCTTATTCCAAAGCAAATGAGTGGACAATAATACCAGTAGTTCCTATTAAATAATAAATAATCAAGAAAAAACATTTACCACTGGAAATATTTCCACATAAGAAACTTCGAGCTTAGCTTCACCATTTTATATGTTCAGGAATATCGGTCCACCCCATTGGTGTCACTAAATCGGTCTAACAAAACTCAATGAATCCCAATGAAATCATGAGGGAATTAAATAATCACATAAAAATAAATTTTATATATTATTACATAATGATATAAACTCATATATAGAGGGAAGAAATACTATAACCACTCAAGAATAAATATATAAAAAATTTACGGGATATAACTTGTTGGCCAACTACCTTGATATGGATGATGAACTCACTATCAACCTTAACCATAAAAAGGATCCCAAGTGAATCCTGAATCCATTACGTAGAATACACTATAAAATAGGTTTTCAAGGATTTTGATGGAGATATATAAATCTAAAAGACCTAATTTGGAAATAGAGAAGCAAGGGGAGTGTTAAACATACCACGAGCTTCGATCCCAACCCAACAACACATCAAATATCATAGAATAAAAACAAAATGATCCCTTGGAGTATTAGGTCATCTATTTTATTCATTAGGGTTGAGAGGAGAATAAATTGGGAAGAAATATTGAAGGAAGATAACATTTGTATGGCACAATTTCATTATTTTACACATTTTATTCGGGTGCATGTGTTAGCAGCAGAGTTTTTGAAAATTTATGACAACATCTTTTTAATATTTGTTAAAAACCATGGATACCTATATATGTATACATGGTTTGATAAATTATGCTTGAACCATGTGAGAATCCTCTTTCACTGTTTCTCTATTTGGCTTCCCTCACACAGATTTTTCACTATCCATGCACTAACCATGTAATATGTAGATAATGGTATGGTTTTCCATTTTATTCGTGTCATGAACCCCCAGAACAATCCTAAACATCTTCATACTACTAAAAAGAGTTTTATTAACAATTATTAAGATACTTAAACTTGAATTTAAACAAGTACATACCACCATGATTCCTGGGATATTAAAACCTCACCACCGTATAATGGATTTCCACTGAGCTTCACCCTCAAGAATTAGTGAACTTCTAAAGAAAATAGATCGGGCCAACAGAGACACATATCTGACCCCAATCGCTTTATTATTCCTAAACATTTACATTATTCCATCATAATCAATCCACAAAAAATGTTCTTACATCACAATATTTTATCACTACTCTCCCCAATACGAACAAGATTCTCTTAGAATGATACATCATCCTCATGTGTAACATCCTCTACATTAACCACATTCGATGAGTCAGGGTGATACTACTGATGCTGGGAAATAAAGCAAAACATAGTGTATACCACTGTGGAAGATAAAATTAGTACTCCACCAAAATGATTCTCTCAATAATATCAAACTGTTTCATGTACATGGGACCCAAAATTCCCAATTATTGAATATTATGGGGAATCAACCTTGGAATCACATAAAAGAACACCTCATAACCTACTCCAAACTCATGAATCATACGATGCTGATCCAAATAAGACATATTTATACTCTAAGACATTGTCCTACATTTCTGCATCAACTTACCTAGTTCTATCATCTCCAGCATGAGACATAATCCCAACAACTATAATTCCCCATCCCGTAACCAACAAAATGTAGATCTACACAGTCTACCATGGAGTGAAACAAATGGATCTATATAATCCATCACTTGATAAATAATTTTGTAGAAAAATTCAACCGGTGACAAATTCATTTTCTATGATCCCCCAAATTACATGACACAAGACCTCAACATGTTCCTTATTACCAAAACCGAATGCTCTAACTACCTATCTCTATGTGGGTAGAATTTCATACTCAGAAACACCTAGGTACCAAGTACCTTTTTCTATCCCATCTAGAAGAAAAATGTAAAACATTTATCACTGTCTAAAACTATAATACATGGTACTTCTTGCAACCATACTATCACCCAAACACAATACTCACCTGATTGGTATATAGAGAGTGAATATCTAATTGGATGGATGTGACCCATCAGATTCAACTTATCTACAACTACAAGGATTACATCATTATTATGAGGAATCCATTGATGTCCCATGATGAATTCTATCATTACACCATCCCATTTCCACTTTGGAATGGGTAATGGATGACTCAAACCGTCTAGTAAATGATGCTCAACCATATCTTAATGATAGGTAAGTCATCACACTATAATAATAGTGAATTACTTATTAATATCTGGTCATCAATAACACCTACAGATATCACGATACATTTTTGTTTAAATTGGGATACACCACCCACCATGATGCATGAGACTCTTGAATCAACTCTTCATACATAAATATAGACACAACCACAAATATGTGATTATAAATGATCCCATGACCACCATCATTACAACTAGAAGGGGTATCCCCTAAATTTGGTCTTTCTATTATTGACAATCATGTTGGATCCTAAATTTGCATCCCATTGATCTGGCTCAAATGGCTAGACTCAACATCCAAGGAAACAATGGTCATTAGCCCATTTCAATCCAACACTTCTAGATGAATCTTAATGACAAGACTATCATCCTCTATTCTATATAAGGCTCATTTACTTCTTGATTTTGATCCTTCAGACTCAAATAATTGACATCATTATTCCCCATTATAGGTGCATAAACAAACTCATTGTTGAAAGACAGAATTTTCTCAAGCCATATTCACTTCTGAAGATTCATGACATGATGCGAGATGAATAACTTTAGGGTTTTATTCATAGAATACACCGTAAACCTTTATCCAAATAAATAGGGCCACCAACACTTCAATTTGTATTCTACTATCGAAAAATCAAGATCATTGGTTGGGTAGTTCACTTCATGAGACCTCAACCATTATGACTCATATTCCAATGATCATCTTACATTGATACCACCCCAATTCCAACATCATATGCATCACAAAAATGGGTATACAACTATCTTAGCTCGAGTAAGACCAATATTTTCATGGTTTTCAACCGATTATTCATGTCATGGATTTTTTTTCACATTCCTCATACCAGTAAAACATGATTCCCTTCATGGTGAAGTCTGAAAATGGTTCTGAGAAATGGGAGAAATTCTTTATGAATCTTTGATATTAATCATCCAATAAAAAATTGATCTAAATAGTAGATATATTTGTGTGTTTTTTCCAAGATACCACTTCTAGAACATTCCCCATGTCCACATACAAACTATCCATGAAGATGATGTGACCTATGAAATTCAATTTAATAATCTAGAAATGGTACATATGTATCTTGACATATATCCTCTGATCTCTTAGTGTGCTCCAGATGATGTAAATTTGTTTGTATTGATATTTATATTTTCAATAGTAAAACATTATATCGTAAACAAAAAAAACTACAAAATGATCCAAATAAGGATGAATGATTCTATTCCTCAGAGAGAAGAACACTGCCATCATATTGGTCGATCCAAATGGCATAACAACCAACTCATACAACCAATACCTTCTCCTGAAAGATGTTCATAGTAAATCAGGTGGTCTCACCCTTAATTGATGACACCATAACATCACTTCAATCTGGTAAAAAAATCATGATCACTTAATCTACTCAAAATGATCATTGATTTGATGAAGAGGTTGTTGGTTCTTTATTATCATACGGTTCAACTTCCTATAATCCACGCATAATCTCGTGGTTCCTTTGGAATTCATGGAAAACATCACTGATAATCCCCATGTTGATGAACTAAGATGAATAAATCCATTATTATCCAAATCCTACTACTAAATTCTATGTACATGGATTTCATTCGGTTCCATTATACGAGGAGAAATAGAAACATGTTCTTCCCTCGTTATAAACTCAATCAGGAACTTGACATCTCTCTTGAGTTAAAACACTACGAAGTCCATAGGAGACACATACTATAATGTATCCACCATAGGAGTAAATAAAATAATTTCATCTCCATCGTCAACAAGAATACGACATGATACATTGGTTGTGAGCTCACGCACCAGCTGAAAATTGGATTGGCTTGACCTTCCTTAACATCTCATTCCCCACAATAGATAAAGGTGTCCCCCTAGGGTTACTGGAATGTTACCCTATGATGGTAAAATTCAATTCGGTACTAGTGAAATAATAACCATTCCATACCCAAAATCAAATCAGGACCTCACATGATAGAAACAAACACGCCTCTTAGAAAATTGTATCCACCTATATCAAAATCATGCCCCTTACATTGTCTAATTTTCATAGTCAAACACCTAACAGAGTATCAATTTACATAACTCCATACATAAGGTCTACATATCGACAAAATGAAACTGTATGATAATAAATTAAATAATTAAATTAACCTATACTGAATAAATCACTATTAAGAGTAGAATCCTATAGAATCACACCTTGAATAGTCGACGATCCAGCATCGCCAACATCTGATGTCAATAGAACCACATGAAGTTGGCCAATCCCTCTACATTGGGCTCCAGCCTGAGATCCTAACACTGCATTACCCTACAGATATTAACAATCCTACTATAGATTACTGCATCCACTACCACGACTGGTATGACTAGTCGATCTCTTGCTACATTTGATATATACGTTATCTAGCCACCTTATTGTAGTCAACATCTACCTCTAGCCTTCATATGTGTTGGGTTTCTGTGGGTTCTTATAGAACCTCATCACATGGACCAACATGACACATTCCTGATACAATATGGGTGGATGAGAACACATATTCCTCACACTTCCCAGACTACTAAACTAATTATAGAAGACTCAGTCACTACACTAAGACAGTGGTTCCCTTTTCTGACTACCCAATCTTCCACTTCCATGGAAGATTCTCTCAAAATGGACTTTCTTTCCATGGTATGTAGAACCGACATATTTCAATATTGGAACCACATTTCTACTATCGGAAGGCTCCTTGATATTTCCCTATCAGATATAGGCACTATCTATTACATCCAAAAACCACTTTAGATGAAATTTAATCACTATGGACATGATCTCATGTCGAAGTCCATCATTGAAATGGCATGCCATTGATGACTCATCTTCCAAAAAAGTTGAAACAAATGAAGCATGTTTATGAAATGAACTTTATAATCCATTATAGACATAGTTCCATACGCTATCCTTATAAAATCCGATGAATTATCCAGAGTCATTTTCACTGACTAGTAATTCTCTAGATTCTTTTCTTGAAAACCCTTAAACATCATTACCTATACATTCTCCGTCAGAAAAAATATGTCCAACCAATTCTTTTTCGAGACTCTTAGGATGTATGATTACAACATACCCCTCTTATCATGAGTATTCTTTATGTGATCAATAATATTTAATATGGAATATATCCAAAACATTGTCACCTCTAGACTAACCTCTCCCATAAAGGTCATAGGGTGTTGCAAATGAAGAGATTGAGTCATCTTAAACATACGTGGCACAAACTGCCTAGGGTCTCATTCAATCATCTTTATAAAAAGAGAAAAATTCTACTAGAACTTCTCCAATGCTCTATTGACCACATCCATCAGGCCCTCATGCTTCACTTCTGTGGGATCATTTGCAGTGATATCCTTTGGTCTCCCAATCAGCGTAAATTGTATTTGTGGAATTTGTCAACAATGATTAACATGAATCTAATAAAAAATAACATAAAGTATTCATAATTTATAAAATTTTATGTCCCATCACATTCCATAACACTGACATTTCACATGCTTTATCCCATTAGACCACATCACATAAAAAAGGCTACCCTTAACCATCCATATCGTGGGTCATGGCTACCTATGGGTAAACCAACATATATGGTCACATGTCTTTTATTGTACACAATTTTCAATCCATCTACACTTTGTACAAAAAAATCCTCTTAATTACATTACCAATTTTACAACTTCTTACCACCAATATTTTAACTCATTCAAACCCTTTCACGATTATATATTCATTAATTTTTTTTATTTATGTAATTTCATCATATTTATTAGACACTATTTTCATCATACATTCAATTAGGTGAAATTAAGTGTACTTCTTATACCCCACACACACATCTCATGGGTGCCTATAATGATGTATATATCCAATATCATAGGTTCCAAAAATGATGCTTGAATGCTTAACCTTAGCAATTCCGACCACAATATAAATATTATGAAACAATCACATCAAAAAACATTCATCCCCCATTGGAATAATATCGTTAAACTATTAAAACACATATAAAATACATCTACACCCATGACACTTGGGTTTTCCCTTGTACGTGAGTAAGCTACTACAAAGCATTATCTAATTCCTATGTCCCATCACATCCAAATACCTATTTGACCATCCCTAATAATAAGACCATGGAAAATAACCTACTATAATATCACATTGTAACATCCCCAACCTATAATCCATTAAATAGGACTATAAGCCTTATCTCCACATGTTATCAAGAATTCCTTCCAGTACACTAAAGGGTTTTGACTACGAGCGAGGGTATAATAAATAAAATGGGGATAAAATTCCCTCTTTTTATATTAAGCTCAAATATATAATATAGATGTTAATGGAAACAATAACATATAGATGAGGAACATTTTTTGATAACCTAGACCCAAACAATGTAAAAACCACATCCAATTATCTAAAAATGGAATGTCATGAAAATGGTTCCAAATCTAGAAGGAAACTGAAAAAAATACAAACATATGACTCCCCAAAATGGTTCCCGACTCCATATATGGATCCCCATCATGTCACATTCCATGCCTAACTCAACATATTATCTTAGGAATTTTTCCCTTGTCCGGACCTGTAAGTACAAAATATTCCTGAGTACCCCACAATGGCCTGAGCAAGGTATGAGTACAATTGAGTAGGACACAACCAACATGGTCGGAAAAAAAACCAATCTAATACATAGTTCAATAATTTAGTAGTAAAATGATAAGGTAAATATATTAAAACTCTAGAGAAATTAGGTAACAAAATATTCTTTATCTGATTACATCATTTGCATCTTGCATTAGGCATCTACATTATTCTCACAACATCAAAAACAAATAAATTACGGAGCATGAAGAATAATTAATGTTCCCTATATCACTTGACAAACCTATTTCACAATAATTACATCGCACATACATTGGGGCATCAGTCTAGGCAGATTCACCCAATGCAAACATTAGTGCCTAAAGCATCAATTTGACACCATATCCTATACACTCTAAGGGTTGTCTTAGAACATCAATCCAACCCGGCCAGTGGGAGGAGCCTCAACCCTTTATCCCACAACAGAAACCCATATGTACATTCTTATTTATGAAATAACCACAAACAAAATATCTCAAAAAATCAGAATAACGAATATAACATTTACAATTTAAAATTCATTCAATATATAAACCATCTTTATGATTTATCCCATTAGTGAAATTATAATTTACATGTCATAGCCAATTTATATCATTTTCCTTATTCTTACCTTTTCTCATTTTGAATAATAGAGCATTCCTTCACATTACCCATTCAACATAATTCATTTATACATAATCAATATCCCATTCACCCATTTTAATTACAATTATGATTCCATTTATCACATTTACATTATTCCATTAACTATTATCACATTTTTTCATTAAACCCCTTATTAAAAATCCAATTAATGGACACCAATACCATTAGTACCCCATATAAACCATCTAATAGTGTCAACACAAATATCATGGGATCTATTTCCACAACATGAAAAGCTAGGATTCACTTCAACATTTTCCATGTTCGAAAATATTGTTGTACCCCATGAGTGGCCCAAAATTGTTATAACCAACTTCAATGAATTCCAATGGGATCATGAGGGGTTTAAATCATCACTTAACCAATAATTTTACCAATTTTAAATCAAGGGAAGAAAACAACAACAATATGGATTCAATACTAAAAATAAAAATGAAAAATTATATAAAAAAGTATGGTATATAACTTTTGGACCACCAACCTCGATTCTAGAAATGAACACACTGTAAAACATAGCCTTAGATCTGGATTAATCTTCTTCTTGAATCCTTATCCTATAACACACTAGAAAAAATAATTTTTAGGTATTTTGAAGAATATATAAAAATAAAAAATCACTAATCCTAAAAATAGAAGCAACGAGAGTGTTAGACTTTCCTAGATCTTCTATATACACCCAATAGTTCCCCAAATGTTCTAAAATCAAAGGAGAATGATCCCATCGATTATTAGGTAGTATCGGGCTGTTAATAATTTTTCAATGAGTAGAAGTTTGTTCAAAATTGGGTCGGGGTATAAATCCCAATGGGGGTGTCTCATTATTTTACACTTTTTAATCGGGTGTAGAGTTTAGCCATATAGATTTGCAAACTGTGCACCAACTATGTGCTCGCCTATTCCTATAATAGGTTTAGCTAAAATGATACATGGGGATGCCTAAATGGTTTTAAAACATTGCACCAAAAATTTCATAATCCCCAAACCATGGTTTCATTGTTTGAATTTGCCCCTCACACAATTTTTTGTGACCATGAGAAATCAATGAATCTAACAGAGAATGTTCTAGTTCCCCCTTTCAGTCATGTCTTGAACCCCTGAAACACCCTCAAATCACTGCATACAACTAGAAAACATTTAATTAACACACATTAAATGATTAAATGTATAATTTAAACAAAAAAATACCTTTATGTTGTATGAAATGTTAAAAAGGGTCTAAGATATCAACATATGTGATGGGAATGAAGGGATAAATTAATTTTTCATTATATGTTAATGAAATATAATTTTTAAGAGTCAGAAGATATATATCCTCTCTAAGAGTTTATATCATGATGAATTTGAACAATAAATCAATTTTAAAAAGGCTATATTTATAAAAATTATGATCTTAATGTACAAGGATCTATAAAAATATTTGTAGGCACATCCAATGTCACCTGGAAATCTGGATATTATATTAAAAATTATACATTCAAAACCACCTATCATGGAAGTTAACAATGGTGAACACTATTATAAGCTTTCTCAATTTATTATGAGCCTCTATAACATTATATATTATATATACTATGTCCCAAAAAATAACATCCAACCATAGAAATGGGTTCAATATTAATGTTACCTCTCTTCTAGGTTCCCCTCATAGTAGGGAACTACTATTGAATTTGACTTTGACATTTTTTTAGACATTATATGATAAAAATTATTATATAAAAACAATAACAATGTTGTAAAAACATAATTTATATCAAAACTATCCTATAATGTACTAAACATATTGGATATAGGGAACTCACTCCAACATATTCTCTTATTAAGTTTAGATATGGTCATCAAAATATGTCTCCCATGTTTACGCTTAATATGCATCTAATATCATATTTTATTTGGTTTCAATTTCCCTATGCTTTGAAGTATGGAATTATGTATGATATGACTACATGTGCTTTCTATAGTGGATGTTATAAATGATGTTGAGGTCTTCTTAGAGAATATGAAAAAAAAAATTATAATGTAATATATAATAATAATTGGATAATGACAAATGTTTTTTTAATTTAATGATTTTTTTTATTAAATAGAAACCTAAACATTTATGATCTTGTCTATATAAGAGACATAATGTTGTAGTTGTGATATTATAGTTATGTATGGTTAATAGTAGGCATCATAATTTTTTTAAAAGGGGGAATATTATGTATATATTTTTTACACAATATAATGTTGAAAGAGTCATGGGACATCTCATCTTGACTTCCGAAGGCTAAATTATTTTAACTGAGATGTCGGGCTTGATGATTTCCTTATCCAAGATTTAATGTTTTATACATCCACCCAATAGATTGAAAAGTTTTTGGTAAATAATTTTTTTTATTTTTAACTAAATATAAATATTAAAATAACTTT
The DNA here is from genome assembly GCA_963277665.1 of Viscum album. Classification (NCBI taxonomy): domain Eukaryota; kingdom Viridiplantae; phylum Streptophyta; class Magnoliopsida; order Santalales; family Viscaceae; genus Viscum; species Viscum album. Next base: position 1,345,560,572 of record OY728153.1, on the reverse strand, counting down.
TTAATTCTCATTTATAAATTAGAAATGTGGATTTTTGATCCTTTCCACAAGAATATCCATGTAATGGGATATTCCAAAACCAATAGTGAGGGATATTGGGTTTTGGAAAAATAATTGAATGAGGATAAAATAATAAATTATTTTATATTACATAATTATTCTAAAACAAATAATGTTATAAAATTTCAATCTTATTTTATAAATAAATAAGAAACCACATTACATTGAATATTTGAAAAGATCCACACTAGATAAATATATCATTCTAATAATCTCAAATTTCCATGATTGGGGTTGTCCATTAAAATGTAGAATATTTCATGAACAAAAAATACATATGTTGGAAACCCTAGAGCTCTTGTTTCTTGAAAAGGAATCATTAGAGGAAATAGTATCTCTATACCATAAAAAAGATGATTCCATAAGTTTTATGCATTTAATGTTCTCTTTTATGTATTCTGAACTCATGATGAATAAAAAATACGTGGATGAATATTTATTAAAGTAACACCTTTATGATCATTATCAGGAAAAATTGAGACAAGATATATATGAAATAAACAATTCATTACACAATTATTATAAATGATAATCAGTACCTAATGGGATGAATGATGTCATAATGATTGGGTATATAGATTTCGCCAAAATTTTTGGTATATGATCTTTAATGAGTTACACAAATATCTCATTTTATCATCAGTATCTAAAGAATTTCCATGATTCGTAGTTAATTATATAATGTAAAATAGTGATAAGACTCCTTAAAAAGTCATAGTAAAATTTTTCCTGTATTTAAATTTTGGGGGAGTGAAATTCTCTTAGTCCTTATGGTGAATGGGAAATAGAAGAACAATGATGTGGGCCCCAAGATTCATATGATGTCTAAGGATATTGAGTACCATCCATCTATGAAAAGGAATATTACATGGATTTTAATGAAAGAAAATGTGTTAAATTTCTCATATATAATGTTATGCCACTAGAAGAAGAATAGAACTGAGTTGATGAATAAATAAAAAACAATATTTACATATTTTATCTTGTAAAATAATTATATATATATACATTGGATGATATATACATCATGTGTTGTCACAATTGTTTCCAATTTCTGAATCCATGTAGACTTGAATATATTACTAGGGAAGAGGTTGACTAATGGGATACAAATGGATTCAGGATATCTTCTCTACCCATTGGATATTATCCTCTCATATTTCCAATTGAGGTAAACATTGTTTTAATTGAATATTATGATTCCCATAGTGTTACCATGAACATCATCTTTATATTATAATGTCACATAGATTGTTTTTTCCATATTTTTTAAAAATGTTTTCTAATTTTATGATAATATTATTTTTTATTATATATTACAATTAAATAATTGAAATTATCAGTTAAACATAATTTGTTTTGAAATAATTAAATAATAAATAATGATAAATAAACTAATTTCATGAAAACTATTGACATCACCAACATGGGTAAAAAATAATTACACACTTAATATACTTCTATCAATATGGTTATTTAGTCTCTTTTGAGACATAATAAATTCACCAATTTAAATATTTATTACACTGAAAGATGACTGAACAACTTTTGGTGGTCCAGGGGAATGGGTGTTAAAGCTTCTTGAATTGTTATAGAATGATGTTTTGTCATATTTTTAAGTAGAACCTAGAGGAAGATATTCAAAACCTATAACATTAACTAAATACTTTAGAAGATATGATTATTTCTACCTGATGATTTATAAGTCAAAAAATTATTGATAAATTGAAATAATTCATGACTAAATGCGATAATGATCTTTCTAAAAAGTTTAAGAGTCATATGTATGGTCGATCTGGTGAAATACATTATATGAATTTTTCAAATTATTATTGGTCTATGAAGTTATATGTAAACTCTCACAATATTATATACCCTATTGTACTGGTGTATGTGTAAGGAAGAACCCTACCATGCTTTAAGTGATGAGGTAGTTAATGAATCATGTTATCATCCACAATATTTTTAGTGATATGAATTTAACATTAATATAGACCCACTAAACTAGGATGAAACTAATGAATAAAATAATATTAATTTTTTTTATAGTGTTTAAAGAGACCTATTTTTTCCACATACTAATTAAATGAGATGTGAGGATTTTGTAAAGTATGAATCTCATAATAATATAGAAAAATATTCATTGAAGTATTTCATTATAGGGTATACAAAAAACAAGGTTAAACTATAAATTCAATCCCTCAATCAAGATTTTAACTTCCATATGAAATTTTATCTACCTTGGGGGGGAGCACATCCTATGGAAGGATAGTTTCTGAATGATTTACTTTGATAAAGTAGATGCTTATGATACACCATAGTAGGAAATTTAATATAATACATAGGTCCCAATTTTTGATTTTTCCATAAAATACAATTACTATGTAAGATGGTCAATGAACTTAATGAAAAAATATATAATTGTTTCTAGTCACAGAGGATGGTGACTTATTATTGGTCATATAATGAGGAAATAGATTTATAAGAAGATTCAATATAGTAATATTGTAGGAATTTTGAGATGTTTTCCATGCCTCATAACCAGGTTTGGTGATTGATTGATCCAATAGTTATTAAAAATCCCATTTGGCTAAATTGTATATTTAACAAAACTCTAGATTTGGATGGTTGAGTGAATATCTATTACGATGTACTAGTTTATTAGGTGTTTAAATAGAGTCATGATAATAAATATGAAGAAACCTTTTCACGAGTAGATAAATTAAAATATATCATAATTATACATGATATTGAATCCTTCTATAATATTGATATTTAGTATAGGGATGAAAAAAAAATTATTTCATTAATGTGAACCGTCTATAATATAGCTATATCAAACAAAATATGATGGTTTGTTACTCCAAGTGATTATAAAAATGAATACATAATGAAATGATATATTTATTAATTAATGAGAGAGTATAAGTAATGAAAAATTTATTAAGATAGTATTATAAATGAATATACATTCAAAAAGAAAAAAACTCAAATCATTGTTTTTACAAGTGGGTTATTAATATTGTGGTTAGTATCCTTACAGTATATGTTGATGTGATTTTACATATTTGAAATGAATAACATTTCATAAAACTTGTTAAGGGATATTTAGAAAATTTATTCTCTATAAATGACTTTGGTGAGTGAACCTACATCCTTAAAATCATGATAACTAATAAAATATTAACATGACTACATTGAATAATTTAATGTCTATACATTGACCAAATATTAAATATTTTTATTATTAACCAATATAATAAATGATTAAACATAGAATCTTAGAGAAAACATCTCTCCATGAAAATGTGTCCTCAAATATTATATGAGATATTTTTTGTCTATTTGTGAGGGACATAAAATGAGTGTGTTCCACTATAGTTCTATAATATGAACATTCATGTATTCAATTTTATATATTTGGTAAGAAGTTTCGAATACTTTTATCATGGTTTTATAACATACTATAAATAAAAGTGGATTACATTTTTCTACAATTTTGGAAATCGTTTTTCATTTCATACATGTATTATATAATGATAAAATGATATTTTCAGGAATATATACATCACATTAAAAAGGATTCAGCCACATTATCTAATGATTCCCTGATCTTGTGAAGATAATATCCAACCACAACAATAATAGATAAAATAATTACATGGTAAGTAATTTTTTACTATATATATAAATTATTTAAATATTATATTTGAAGATAATACCTTCTAGGGTGTAGTGTTCGTAATATAATTATTATTTAATTATATTTTATTGGTAATTATATAAATTATAATATACACCATGGAATATTCATCAATTATAAAAATAATTTGGGTGTTCTATGACTAATCGATTCATTCAATACAGCCAGAAACATAAAATTAATGTAGTTGATTTATACATAATTTGTAAATTAATTATGTAATCATGGAATAACATTTTTTGAAAGTTTTCTACCAAAATGTGTGAAGTGTTTTGTAGATATCTAATGATGGTAGAAAATTTATTTTTAGGTAAAATGCATTCTAAGTGAAAATTCATTAATATAGAAGGATAATGGCAAGAGGATAGTGAAAAATGGGAATCATATTTCATGTATAAGATGCTCAGAATACATGATAAATGACTATTAAAAAGTAATAAAAAATGTGTCTCATAATGAATATCCATATTTTCCAATAGAATATGAGTTTGATACCTAAAAAAGAATATGTATCGAATATTCCTGAGAAGAATAATGAAATGGGATTGATATACTATACATTCCATATGGAGATGATTAATCACGCCTCACATAAAAAATGAGATTCAGACATCCCAAAACATGTATATTATTTTTTCTAAAATCATTGTACCCAAGATGAAGTAATCATTAAAAATATATAACTATTTAATTTATTATATTGATGAGTCAAAATTCATTACTTAAATAATTTTTATAAATAATAAATAATTATAGTTAGGATGTTTAAGAGTTTTAGAGAATGTTATGAAATGAAGTTTGGAGAGTCCATGTATAATATCTAGATAGATAATTATATTGAGTATAAAAAACATAGATTTGATGTTTTTCTAGAGAAAACTAGAATTATAAATCATAATAGTGAACCATATACACCATAATGGAAGGTGTGTTCAAATTGAATAATATAATATTTTAGGAGATGGATTGAAAATTAATGATAAAGTCGGATACTTCTCAGTACATTTAGTGACAGTCAATTAGAGTAACAATTCATATTAAAAATCAGTTCTTATTAAATATAATATATAATGTGGAAAAATATGAGATATATTGTAAGGTAACATATACAAATATGTATTTAATGGTATTTTTATTTCCCTATATTATCAACGTCAATGGGTAAATTATTTTGAACATTGATTTAATAGCTTTGAAATAATATTCTTGTTTTATACTACCAATGGAAGATGTTACCAATTTGACCACAGAATAAATTAACTGATCATATATACTACTAATGATAAAGTGTTTTTTCATGAAAATGATGACAAATTATAAGGAAAATAATGTTCTATATGAGATGAATATGAATCTATTATTAATTATAATTGGATGAATTTGTATGAAATAATATAAATTTTGAATACATTTTATTTGAAGAAGATAATTTATTAAACTCCAAATATTAAAATATAATGTAATCATATCATCAGTCATTTAGAATCTTATAGGAGATTTAAAATATCAATGGGGATTAAATATATGATGTTTATTCTAGGAAAACATTGTGTAAAAAATCATAAATATCCTTATATTCAATGCCTCACCCAAGGGGTGTTGATGATGATTTGGAGCATCATGAATATTATAGATTCCATTAATTGTGTGTTATGATTAATATAGAGGTATTATATAGGGGAAATATGTTAAATCATATAGACAATAATATTATTATAATTAAATAGGTATTCTATAAAAATTATAATTAAATGGGATATGTTATTATAAATAAAGAAATACATGTGTGTAGGGGTTATTATATGGATGGTGTAGTTTATTTTGTTGATTCCATTGAAATAATTACACAGATTGAAACAATAATAATTATTCATTATTATTTTTTAAAAATACAAAAATAAATCTCTCTAATTGATTCCATATCTTCTTTCGGTAATTATAAGATAGAATATAATGTTTAAGTTGATCTAACCATTGTTTTCATTAATTTTTCAATATTGGAATCAAGATTATTGGTTAAAAAATTATTTATGTGAGATAAAACTATCTCCATGTTCTTAATATCACGTGTTGGACACATATTTAAACAAGATGACATTCAAAAAGGATGAACAGAAAAGAACCATAATATCAAATTTGATGAACGAGTATCACTAATTATAATGTTTTTAGAAGATGAAATAATTTGTACTCGAAATGATGTAGTTTTAAAAGAAGGATTATATTTAGAGAAGAGGCATATTTTTTTAAATGTCCATATTTGGGTTGATGAGTTATTTTACTTTCATAAAATTATCTCAATAAAAATATTACATCTTTCATTATTAGTATAATTATGAATGGTTACATCATTAAATATTTTGAATGAATTATTAAAGTATGGTTAATAAATATATTTAAATATGAAAAAGTTACCTAAAAATCACTAGGTAATGAAAATAGATCAATGCTAGTTTCAAAATCTGATTGAAAGAATGTAACATTGGATAGATTCATGGTTATATTTATTTAGTATTATAACAATTATTTCTAGGATTCAAATGGGATAATATATTATATATTATGAATATAAATATATTATATAAAATTAGGAATAGAAAATTTACATTTGGATTGAAATATATTTAAAATGGATAGATGAATATATTAATTTATAATAATACAAATTGGGTAGAAAATGTTGATGATCAAAATTATAAATTTGTTGCAGTTTTGATTCATTATGGTTGGTTTTCTTATTGGAAGAAAAAGAATATGAATTTTGTGAGCCGGATCACTATTGAGGTAGTGTATATAGATTAAATTATATCAACGCCTAAAATTATATGGAAAGAACATTGAATGAAAATATAATGGTGATAGTGAAATTTTCAATATATTTAAGATGTGAAAATCAATGTGATATAAATTTCTAAATTAATCATGTGATATATTTATGGTCAAAATATAGTGTTCAAAAATTCCACATCGTTGATGGGAATGTGGAGGGAATTGAGGTAATTCTATATTTTATAACTATATTGGAGAAAATTTATTTTGTATATATCCATCTGTTATCGATGGATTATATAAAAACTAAATTGATGGATATATTATTTAATTCTCCCTTTTTAGAGTGGTAAGGTATTTTTTAGTTATCCATCACATATTATCTTTTTATATTTTTTTCAATGGGAATAAAACGAAACAAAAATATTTATTATGTTTTTATTTTATATGATTTTCTATAAAATGGTTGAATATTTATAAGAGCTATATCCATTGAAATTTGTATCTACAAAGTGTATATCTATTTAAAATGAATTATTAAAAGGGTAAATGTGTGATTTTATCATGTTGTATGTGTGTAATATTTTACGTGTTTTTTAGATGTGCATACACTTTTTTGTTCATTTATAGGTTCCATAGTCATATTTAACAATGATTTGGTGATGATAAATTTTTACTTTTTAAAATCATGGATTCTCATATGTGATTATGATGTATTTATTAATAAATTAATCATCTTAAAATTTTCCACAAGGAGTATATTTTCATCACAGATTATGAAGAAAATGATGTTTGAATACATTTGAATATTTAGAAATATTTTTATGGATAATATTATATTTTTATTTAATATTATTATTTAGTGATTATTGTTTTATCTTGTAGGATTGAAGTTAATTAGTGATGATATACTTCAAAGTGTTAAGTTTTTGATACTTATATATGTTCACAAGATGAACACAAAATCAAAAAGGGGATTATTGAGACCAACTGTTGAGATTGAAGAAGTTCCTATATGTTGTAGTATTCATCTAGAGATAATAAATAATAAATAATTATTTAATAGTTGTGATGGTTATGTTTTATATTTATCATCACATATATCTTGTTCAAACACATGGGATGATTTCTGAACAACAATTCATGGTAATTATATGTTTTGATAAACTGGAAGTGTTACCTAAAATAGTTTACATAAGTTGCAATGTACACTAATATGAGGAAATATCTAATGTATAATATTCTTCATTAGCATAATTTTACTCCCCACACATAAAAAATATATTATCCATTGATATACACAAACATCATATCTAACGGGGCATGATGATTCATAAGTTTGATTCTCATGTGTGTAGTTATCATTAAAGGGTTTGATAGAACTAATTCTCCCCATTGAAAACATCATCTCTTCTATGTACACATACATATGTATTGAATAAACATCATTATTTATAAATTTGAAATTAATTTATTTAAGTATTATGTTATTAAGAATAATTTTTTGAAATATGTAATTATGATATAGAAATAGAGTAAGTCTCATCAAATATTTTCAGATGTTTCACCATATCTTTGTCACATTATATCTTGAGAGAATTCCCATATGATTGTGGAGTGAATGGTTCTATTTCCATAGTATTATATAATCTAGAGAATTTTTTATATTTTATAATGTCATTTTTATATTTTTCATGCATACATATATTTTGATATATAGAATGATCTTAATTTAGGATGTGGTGTTTGTTGTTCAATTCAAAGAAGTTATATTTTTAGATACATCATGTGTAATAAATATGAAGAATATCATATAGAGCTACAAAATTATGAATACTACACCATGTTAAACTATTGTGTTTATTACGCTTATCATAGTGAAATTAATGGAAACAAAATTTGAATGATGTATCCAAAATTAATAATTTGTGACGATTTTAGACCAGAGGAAATGTTTTGAAAAATGTTTTAGTGGGATATGTAGTTGTTTATTTTTTTTATTTTTTTTATATCTCTCTACATATAGAGGTCCAGGGTTTTAATGGTTAGCACTATGTTGTGGGATACGTTTTGGTACATCCTGATTATTGCAGTCAAATAAAAAATCAGTTAAATGTGGTATCTCTCATTAAATTTTAGTTCATCCACATGTGACTGATTTAAGGAAAAATGAACATGCAAAATAATTATTGGAATTTGAATATAAATATTTGAAATTAAAATTTTTTGACTAATCTTGAGAAGATATCAATATCAATTTTTCAATTTATTTTTGGAAAAAGGAACCTCATGGGACTTATATTATGGAACTATTGAAATGATATTATGAAAAATAAGATTTATATTTTTGTGTAAGAATTATGAAACCAAAAATTTGTAATTTTTTTAAGAAACCTGTAAACAAATTAAAGATATCTATTATATTTAATAAGGACAAATGAAGAAGGTTGATGCATAAAATTATCTTGAAGGATGTCATGAAATATTATGAAGATGAATAAGATTAAGTGTGGACATGTGATAGTGAATGTTGTTAATAAGAAGGAGACAACAGAGTGTCAATGAGATTCATATATAAATCCATCATAGTATATTCTTGTTTTTGAAATTCACCCGGAAATATTATGCCTCTATGAGTTCCACATACACATGTATTCCATGTATATGGTTTTTAAATGTGTTTTGTATTATTTAAAATTTTTTCTAGAGGATATTGTTATCACATGGGTTTTAACAACTCTGTGGATTAACTACTAATATTAAGAAGAGAACCTTGTATTTTAATGTCTCATCCCAAAGGTACCTATATCAAAACACCCCTACCCACCTTCAATATACTAGGGGATAATGACTAATATCGAGTAGTCATATCATTAAAATTTTATCCCTTATAATTTTTACATATAAACATTCAAAAATTTAAATGTCCATAAAATTATGTAATGTAAAAAAATATTGAAAACCCATCAATTCATACATCTAAACCACACAACTCAAGTATGTAGAGAAGTAATGTAGTGTAAAAAGGGATAAATATATGCCCCAAAAAAAGTGAATAATAACTATTCCAAAATAAATTTAGGGGATGGATATCGAGATCAAAAAAGAAAATACCTCGTTATGTCTGTTCTCACAAAGAACCCCAAAGTCCTAGTCCTTCGAAGAATCTTTCTGAAGGATGATCATCCTCACAATAAATGGAATGTGTGGAGAAATCCTGTGTAGGGTTGTCTATAAAAATACCATGTAGGACATCTTGAAACCCCAATGAATATAAAAAAATAAAAATATCATGCACTACATAGGTATTTGTATCAATACATACAAAAATAATGTACAAATATACTCAAAATGTACACACAACCTCAAGATAATGTCACACTCGTAATTCCTATATTGGATTCATGCCCTAATGATCCATGAAGCACTCATATATGATAATGAACTCCATGATTTCAATAGAATTTATGATTTCTTCATGATAGGTAGTTCCATTCAGGTATCATCATTATATATAAAGACTAGAACTCTCATGAGAGATGATAAACATATGGAGATCACTCCCAAGTCCAAGGGTATACCGAAAACTCAATCTCAATTACCCCTTTATGTATAGGGTTGAAACCCATGTAATTTTTGTCAGTATAATACTTTGAAATCCACCATGGATAAATAATATGACAGAAGATCTCACTCAGGGCCTCATGGAAGGATTCAAGAAACACTACCAAAGAAGTTCTGTAAATGGTACCACATTCCTATGTATAGGAGGTGATTCCATTCTGACCCTTTGGGAAAAGATATCAAGAACTCACCATTAACTAAATTAGACCAACATATAGTGGAGAAGTGCTCTATTACATGTTTGAAAGAGTACACAATGTGTCCGATTGGCCTTGTTTACTACATTTTTAGAACAACTCCTTCATGAGTCCATGTAGAAGTTCTTGAAGTTTTCTATCGCATGTACTTCTTCCCATGTTGTAGTACACAACCTACCCATGTATGCATGGGCTGGATGTCTGTATGTAGGATTTTATAGGTTCTCAATGGATTTGTACCTAAAAATACATCTATGTACAATCTGAGGTACACACTGAGAAATAAAAAGTGGACCACCCACTATGTGATACACAATTCCCTATATAGACACCGCTATAAGGGTCCCATGAACCTTGTAATCGAAGATTACATGCCGTGTATTATTTATTTTTCCAAAATACGATATCTGGATCATGTGTATTCAACCACTCTTCTGGCCCTCAATCCAACAATGTTCCTTGCCAAAAAAATACAGAATCACTCCCCTAATTGTAATTTCATCATTGATAAACAACTTATGGCTCATCGACTTCATTCAGAAAATCATCCACATGTATCATCCATTATTGCACATATTTACCAAGAAACAAGGGAATCCACACTGTCTAATAAATAGATAAATCCATTATCATGCTATTTTCATGTCTTTCTTGGCCCTCATCTTAAATATCAATTTTTTACTCCAGTAAATGGGTCTGTAACTATCGAATTCTTTGGTTTATATTGAACCAAATTCCATTATAGAATCTCCAAAATAAAGGGTGAATTGCGGAGAGAACAAGGAAAAATAAAGAATAATGGAACTTGGATATTGTTTATGCCAAACTCGATATATTTTCATTAGAATAATGAATGAAAATATACTCAAAATAATCCTTGATAATTTCACCCAGTATGATACCTCAGGTATCCCATCATGAAAATCAACTAAATAGAGAGTCATTTTGTTCGCGATCTAATTCTAATTCGTTATATAAATATAAAATTTGTAAATAATCTAGTAAAAACAAACATACTACCTTGGAATGGTTCTACTACTGATCAAGAACAAGCATAAATAAATTTTCTGGGTGAGATATTCAAATCACATTGCACATCGATCATCAATTCATTTGATTCTCACTTGAGATAGATCCTTCAACTCTATCCCTTATAGTTTTACAATGGAACCAGGGATCTTCAAGTAACCCTTGAATTCCATAATATAATTAATCATATTGTATTATTTTGGTCGATACATCAATGGGTAAATAAAAAATTATTTATTATTTTTATACATTTTATTTCCATGATTAATTTTCCTAAAACTCCGCACAGTAATTTTTTTTATGTTGTACCTTTATTAAAACACACATTTTATTGTCATTGGTTTTATAATATTTATAATTTGGGATTATAATTTGATCTTATTCTACCTTTTTATGAAATATATTCAATATTGATATTTAATATTTTTAATATATCTCAAACAAATATTTTGGATACACTGGGTCTTGGAATCACACACGACAATAGTGCATTTTCTTAAAAATAATTTATACAACATAAAAGAATAATATATAGAAAATAAGAGTCATTCAATTCTACCCACCTTGTGTATTTATGACTTGAAAATCCAAAACAATATCTATATAATGATATGTGTTTATTGAGAATGAATATGATCCTCCCACTCTCATGTCCTCTTAGTATTATTCCCCTACATCCATCATACATACAATATTGGAATTTCACAACCATGAAGGATCCTCTCAGTCTGATTCATGAACTCTACTATGTACATAGAAAATTTAGATCAATACAACATGAAGAACACTGACTTTTTTATAAAGTTAGTATTTCCATGAACATACATCCTTAGATGTGCTAAATGTTATATTTTATGTACCTTTTTGAAGAACGACGATCGAGCTAAGCACTACGTGACCTCTCCATCTTTAGAAAGTATATATAATGGGCCAATGAATCTCAGAGATATATTTCCACCAAAGAATAATACCTATAATCAATATCAAAGTAAAACCCATATAATTATATGGTCTCCCTCCATAAAATCAAAAGGAATCTATAGTTTATTAAAATAATACTTCTGACTACTATGTGCAGTCCTCATTTACCCTAGGGTGACCATCACCTTCTCTATAGTAGCATACACACACATCATTCCCTTGAGTGATGACTCTCCTTGGTTAGTCATATGAAGTGGTGACCAGTAGGGTCACCTATACAAATCATAAAATGATGTCATACTCATGGTGGAATTTTAATTTCCATTGTATACAGATTCCAATATTGTTTGTTGATCCTCCTAACAACGAAAAGTTCCTAACATGCAACCTCACAACATGTTCTCTTAAATCGGAATGGTCTGCTCTTTTGGCCATTACTCTGAGGGTCAAACATTATGATCAATCATAAATGATTCACAAATAACCCCTGATATTCTTTATATAAATGAAATATGAATAATAAATCTGGGGGAAAATGTTCATTGATTGATATTGATGGCTCCATACTATCTTCTATATAGAGACATGTCTGACGCTCTCATCTAAACTTTTCTCTCACATATCTATGATTTGAGAAACATTTTTGAGTCATCCTATGATTACATAGGTGGAATATTATATCCTAGACATACATGATAACATCATCAAAATGGCCATCGATATCTTATCCCAATTCTACTCTATACCCATAAGGGTTAGATTTAAACTCACTATTACTTGGTTATAATTTTTCACTTACTGACATGTAAGGCATCAAGATACAAACTCTATAAATCACTTTTTAATCTATTTTTACCAAAACATACATCAGAGTTCCTGTTAAAAATTTATAACAAAAAGATGTACCAATAAATGAGATGTATGAAAATCTTTTAGAACATCCTCTTATACCGTCACTAATTCTATCCTACATCCCTTGAAAAAAAAACTACATTCTTGCCAACATTAGAAAAAACATTAGGAGAATGTCATGTATATATTTGTTTTATGAAGGGTCTCAGAGGGAGTATTCCCCTAATGAGGATCACTAAATCCCTATAATATATGAGTGGTAACAATCATTTTTTAGAGTTATGATGCTCTATCTCTATACATAAAGGGTAACTATGTGGAAAAATTCTTCGACGCCTTGTTTAGAAACAGTGAACATGATCTCATATCTAGTGAATATACTACCATATTCCCCTTCTGAATACAATAAAAAATCATGAATTCATAATCAAAGAGTGAATATATTTAACTCTTATTTACCAAGATTAAATCCTAATGATTGAATATATAATTTAGTCTCGCATAGTCATAATTAATGATAATCTTCTTACCCAGCAGGTAGTGTTGACAGATATTTACATCCGAGACCATTACGGCTAACTCAAAATCATGGGTCACATAGTTTTGATATGGAGGTATCAAATGTAAAGAACCATAAGAAATAATATCTTAAAATTGGATTAGACGAAACCCAATTTTCATCCCAGATGCGTCATTGAACACAACAAACTCAAAACCCTTCTCTAGAAATCTCATGATCGAAGCACTTTTCAATATCTTTTCTACTATTGAAAATCAGGTTTGAAATAAGAAAAGCATCAACCCCTGGAGATATGTATATTATAGAAATTATTATTTAATTCTATAATATATCATTTTAATTATTATGAAATAAATGTGAAATTCCACAAACTTATCAGATTTTTTCAAATAGGTGTTGAAAACGAATGTGATGTTCCATTTAATTTGCTCTTGAATGATAATGGAAATAATTATAAATGGTAAATTTGAATATTATTTTGAGAATTATTGAATCAACATGAATCTAATTAAAAATACACACCATAAAAATGGTACATTTGAATGAAACCATAGGTGTTCGGTGGAAATGGATTAGAACATACTATTTTATTAAGATACTTCTTGATATATTTTGGGGAATGTTATTTGTATATTGGTTGACATTAATTTTTTTATTTTATGTATTAATAACAATGATATTTCATCTTATAAAATAAATTACAAAATATATTTGTTCTTGAATAATATTTTAGTATTTTTAGACCTTATATAATAAAGGTATAATGTAAGCATTTCTACGTGTTTCATCAAATAGGATTATATATAATTTACATTTGTTACCCTAAAACATTAAGGTCATATATACAATCTAAGAAGTAAAATATAAAAATATTTTATGAATCTATTGTGAGGATTCAAGATCATTCAAATATGTTAGTCACACATTATGAAGCATGTTTTATAATTTATGATAAGAATTTTATTTTAATGGATTTTTTATTTTAAAAATTATAGATAAATGAATTTATAGATGTTTATTACATTAAATAGTAATATTAATCTATTCAATGTGATTAGAAACAATCAGGTTTATATCATCCAATTATAATAAACAATTTCAATTTCATAGTATTATTAGAGATCAAAATTTTCAACAACAAACATGAAAAAATACATCAAAAATATTTTATACATCCTTGTACTCTCAAGATAATACTTATGATGTTGAATAATATTTATTTATTCAAGAATATCTTTATTCTATGATTAAAAATGAACAAATGGAGATAAATGAATCTTTGAAGACTTCTCCCAAACATGAAGACGTAAATATTATGTGAATAAGGTGGGTTTTATGAAACAAGTTGATTGGAAAGTGATATGTTGTTAGAAACAAATTAGTTTTGTGGTAAAATGTCAATTCCTAGGTTGATGGAGTAGTGTTTGATGAATAGTATGTGATGAATACAATTATTGAAACATTTATAATATTTCATTGTATTACATCACAAATGTATTATACTATTTTTAGAATGGAATATAAGTATTCAATCATTATAGATGGGTTAAAAGATGTGGTTTAAATTGATAAAACATGTGGGTATATTCATAAAGAATATATGAGTGTGGTTTTTAGTTTAATTAATGATATATATTTATATTAGTGTCTAAATAAGATCAATGATAATTTAATTCTCATATGGATTCATATGGGAAGAGGAATATTTTTTTTGAAAACAATGAGTGGATAGATTTCTATATATCATAGATTATAAATAGGTATATCTTGATATTATTGAATATATTGATGAAATAATATTCTGTAGAAATTGTGAATAAATATGAGACCATTTTTCAAATGAGAAGAATATATTTTTTAAATTTTCAATGATATATGAAATATTGTACTTTTATCTCTTGTAAATATATCAACAAATGATCACTTTTTTGTTTCCCAATAGAAGTATATTATAGATATCTGTAAAATATATGGAACAAAATATTCAAAACTTTTTTTGACACTATTTTTCATTGGAAAATATATCATGAAAATGAAAAGGTTGTTGATGATAAATATTTTATTAAATTGATTATAGATCTTTTATATCTCAATAAATTATGGCTTGATTTTTTTAATGTTGTCCCAAATATTTCAAGAATTAAATGTTTTGAAAAAGTCTCCCATATATTATTTGGAAAAATATTAATATATAATTAAATTACACAATATATTTCACATATACATCTTACAATAAAGTATCGTTATCTATTTTTATACAAATATAGATTAGTTAGGATTTCATGATGATATAATATAAATATCAGGTGTAGGTTTCTCTTTATGTGATAGGAGTGAGTTTTTTAACACTAAGAAGAAATATTATATAACACTATGAACTTATAAGTAAGTGTATATACCTTACACTCACTATAAAACTCAAAATATTTAGATAAAACACTGTTGGATAATCTTATATATGATGTTATGTGGACAATTTTATGGGATGTGATAATTTGATTGTTCTTAATCTGTCAAAAAATTAGTCCCACCATTAATGATATAAGAAAATTGATATCAAATATCACATAATCAATGTTCATGTTAATATATTTAAATTATAGTATGAAAATGTTCCTAAAATGTAATATTTTATAGATGTGTTCACTAAGTCATTTTCTATGGATTCTTATTAGAATCTGAGGCTGATGCTATTAGTTCAACCTATTCCATCTATAGGATAAGATATGGTGTTCAAGCCCACTCACCGATTTTATCAAGGGATATTATTGAAAAGGATGGAGATATATGAAAATATAAATGAAATAATATTTTTATCTCCATAGGATTATAGTGGG
Source organism: Viscum album (assembly GCA_963277665.1). Classification (NCBI taxonomy): domain Eukaryota; kingdom Viridiplantae; phylum Streptophyta; class Magnoliopsida; order Santalales; family Viscaceae; genus Viscum; species Viscum album. Next base: position 1,345,544,060 of record OY728153.1, on the reverse strand, counting down.
TAATATGTAATTTTTAAAAATATCAACTAAAATGGGTTTGATCCAAAAACTTTTGAACAAGGAAATCAAATACTCTAATGAACATTATAAAGGACGGAAGGAAATCCAAAATAATACATGGAGACATAATTATTAATGGAGTGAAAATGGAAAAGGAAAGGGAATTTCAATGAAGCAACATACCTTCATGGACCGTTTCTCATCATGGTGGTCTGCTTCTTAAAGGTGTATGTAAACTAAGAAGTTCATGGAATGATGATGAAAACACAAGACACCAAAAAAAGAAATCATTTGTGGGAAGGGGGATGATAAATCTGCCATGTATACAATTTCTATCATGATAAAAAATTGTTTGTGGGGGAGTAAAAGATAATAGCATTCCATGAATGAAATGAAGTCATTTGCCGGACCATGGCTGTAATTCTCCCAACTACAGATGAGAACCCCACGCCCCCACTAACCAAGTTTTCAACGATACATGTTTTCATCATAGGATTAAAAAATATATTTTATACATCTCACCAATCTTGTTTCCCCACCTCTCAATAAAAGGACCCCAAGGGGAACTAAAAATTGTATAGAGAGATTGAGTGAAGGGGAGGAATTTTGTAGTATTCTATTGATGAAGAAATGAAAGGAGATATCACCATAAATGAATGACTCTTTTGATGACTCACTACAGGTATAACTCACCACATTGAATAAAATGAGAAAAACTAGACATAATTTGTTAACCATGAACCCAATTCCCGTTGTAGATGTACATACTAGAATACATTGAATGAATTCCCCCTTTATAACTTGGTGTCCTGCATAGCATGTCATTATGTGGATGAAACCTTGTATCGTGTAGCATATCACTATGCTGATGGAACTCATTACTGTCTAGAAAAATGTTACATGAATGGAACTTCTACCCCTATAGAAACATACTACATGGATTGAATTATGTTCCACATACTATAATGATATGCAGATGATCCCCTCACCCACATAGACATGTGCTATGCAGGAGGACCCCCATCCTGCATGAATGGCTACATGGAATAGGGTACCTTCAGTCGTTGAAACCTCTAGCATCAATCATTTCCTCTCACTCATAAAATATCATTGGTATTCCCTCCATTAACCATTCCATAAAAAGTAATCCAAATCATCCTCTAATGCCTCTGGACCTGAGTGATGAAACCATCAGGTTCATCACTACACCCACGTGAGTTTATATAACCTTGGTAAGCGAAGTCCCGTGGGTAATCCCCACAAAATAAAGGAACTGTATAATGCCTCTATGTTTTCATTGACATGGAGACCTTGGTTCCAGCCCTAGGCTACCCAAGTAAACCTCCATGATCTAGGAATTAATGATGTCATGGGTCTTCCACTTTGATAAGGGTATGCAATAACAATAGAAATTACACTTGTGTTTCCTCTTGACAAGTGGGAAAAATCCTCCCATTCCAAAAACTCAAAAATGGTCACTCCTAATGAGGTAATCCCCTAGACTCTCTAAGGTGAATCGTCATAACCCCATCATCTTCTTCCGTAATCCTCTGCCTTTTTCTCATGACATTAAATTGTATGGACGGGACCTTGTCCCATGAACTTTAAAGGTGACGTGTCTATGTATGTGGCACTGATCAATATGGATTCAGATTCCACTCACAAGGATACGTAGAAATCTGATTTTATATGTTTCATCCCATCATCAAAACAATTTGCATCCCCATGGATGATGATAATGTCTAGGGTACCTTAATACGTGGCTTTAATCAGTGTCCTCTAAAAAATGAAAAATAAATTATAGACATCTCAACAAAGAGTATCTTTATTTGTGGAGAACCTTAGATACAAAAAGATGTTTCAGAAACCATGCATACCTGTGATTAACATTGTAGTATATAAGTTATATATAGAGTAATTATTGGGAATTAATCAATTTTTCATGAACATATAAACATGTATTTATTATATAAGAGAGCCCCATCATAGGAAATAGTTCCCCCCAAAAGTGTGTCATGAGCCCAAGATCACATCCTCTCAACCAATGTGAGTTATTAAATAGTGTTGGTCAAATAATCTATTTAATTACTACCTTTGAAATCCATGTACTTGAATCATGGATGTGATATCCATTTGGTGTTTCTGACTCTATGAATTCACTTGGTGTATTCAATCGAAGACATTTTTTCCTGATGCTAATTGACTGCACAAATATGTTACCCCCAACAATCAATTGTGATGAAGAATGCACCCTAGTCCAAAACAATGTTCCATTAATTATTAATTGGGGAAAATATATTTTGGGTGAGTAATTAAATGGGGTATGTTGTGAAATCATCATGGTTACATGTGTGAAGTATTTGAATTTTTTTTTGAAGTACCTGAACGAATTTTAGTATTAGAGATTCTTTGAGAAGAATTAAGTGGTTGACGAATGATGAAAGTTAGTATAATAAGTTTTATTATTAAATGGAATGAATGTAATCATTATTTTCATTTTAAAATGGTGAATTTATTACCATTTAGCTTTTCTCATACATTTATTTCACTCACATGAGTTTATAAGTAATACATTATGATTCATTAAAATGTTTTATAATCATGAATCTGATTTATATTTTATAGTTTTTAATAAAATATATTGGGGGAGATTGTTAAGACACTATATTATTATTGAAGAATTTTATAATTTTATTGTGTTTCAAAAAAAATAACACATCCTGGATTATGTTAAAATGGATGATATTATTGTGATATATTTTCTTATCAACAATTAAATAATGTCTAATTTAAATATAATTAATCACAATCATGTGTTCAAAGAATAATAAATGCGATGGATTATTATCTATAACATCTGATGGATGTTGGAAGGTGTTTGAATTTTTTTTCCAATAGACCAGAATGTTTTTGAGTTCGAATTGTTCAATGAAAATTGGATAAAGAAAACATATATTTATTATTTAATTTTAAATCATAATGTATTTTTCCCAATTGTGGTCTTAAAAAATGATGCTGGCCAAAACAACTTTTTGTGCAGAAGAACGACACTGCATAAAAATTATATACAATGTAAATATTAGTAATCATTAATGACCGACATAATTATATAAAGGTCCTATTGTGGTATGTTATGATAAAATACACTTATATGAAAAATTAATAGGAAACATGTAATGTAAACTAGAATTTCAGTTACATTTATTGGGTCCTCCATATATAAATGTAAGGATAACCCCTTAATAAGAAAATATAGATTACACTTGTGAAAATGAATTCATCATCGATTTAATATTATAATGTTGTTGATCCACTAATTGTAAGCCCCGCAGTTGATCCACTAACTACAATCTTCACTATCAATCCACTGACCATATAGTCGTCACATAGTTGATCAATTAACTATAGTACACATCACAAAATATATTTTTTATATCATTGATCTATTATGTTTTCAGTCAATCCTAGTTGAAAAAAATAGAGGAAGTGAGATACATTATTGTAAGGTAATATTATTGATAATAAAAATACAATCATGATTAATCATATAAATATTTAATGGTTTTCTCAATATATAGACTAAATAAATTTCAGCGATGTTCAACATCACAAAATTACTATATGCACTATAAGAAATCATAAATTTCATCTATTAACTCATCCAGATAATTCCTGGAGTAATTCATCTTGTTCCCGGAGATATAGTTTTTTAATGAAAAATACCATGATATAGTTCATTTAACATAATATGTTGATAAAAATTTAGTTCATATTACCTTATTACACATCTGAATTTTCACGATGATTAACACTCTATAATTTATTAAGTGGATGATTCGATGAACATACTAATATATACATAATTCAACATTTATTAATTTCATGAAATTATTTGTAGAGAAATAATAGGTAGTTTGTGAAAAATATTTTCATTATTTTATAAATAAGTGGTGATCTTAAATAAATGTAAATTATGGGAATGAAGGGAATTCATGTTATTTAAATTTATTGAATATCAATTTCAAAATAATGTGGTAGTTTTTACAAATTGAAATCATCTATGGTAGTTACAGTCATCAATAAAAGAAGCATTCTGAATTTTTGAACAAAGAGACTAGATTCATTAAGGAATTAAATATTGATTAATTTAATAGTTAGGAATACATATATTTGATAATGAAGGATATTTTATGGGAATATTATTCATAAATCTATGAATACATTTTCACGTGTGATAAATAAATATTGTGTTGGGGATTCATATTATTTTGAATGTATTTCACAAAATGATTAGTGGGGTCGGTCATGATGTTCAATAGAAGAGAAAGAGATATGAATATCATTATATGTAGTTTTATTAATTCACGAAGATGAAGTGCCTTGTTTTTTAAGTGAATAAGAAGAGGAAGACTCGACAAATCCAACAGCTCAGTTGTAGTATATAGGAGGAAAAATTATCAATTGACACCCAAACTATTAAATACTATATAGTGAATTGTGTAATTGTGAGTGAGATGAACCAAAGAAGAATTTGGATACATTAAAATATAATTTTCAATGTTATACCCTACATATTATTATCATGTAATAATACAACTGGGTAGTGTGATTATTGATGAATTAAAATAAAACTGTGGACTACCATTATAATATTGAGAGGCAAACCATGTAAATTTTTTGGGTTCAATAATCTCATTGTGCATGATGATGTGAAGTTATATTCTTTCACTATATGTTATGAAGTAGTGATATTTTTTAGAAAACATAAAAATAATTGTGATCATTGATTCACTCCAAACTACACCTCCATTCTCTCCCCTAGATCCTATAGGTTCATGCTAAATTTCATATATGTTTCTTATAACATTAATTTCTTATTAAATATTATTTTATAATATTATATCTTAATAAAATAAATTTTTATTCATTTTATCTTCATATTATGTTAGGTAAATTTAATAAAATATTACGTATATAATGGAATGAGTCATTATATAAATATTTATTGTGAAACTATAATCCCTCATTACCACAGAAATAGATCATTACCAATTTATTTATTATTGGATGAATTACAGTCACTGACTATGAATCATTATTTCATATAGAGATAATCAAATGTTAATTTTACAAAAGATTCAAACTGTTTCTACTAACTACAAATAATTTGTATGAAGTAATTATAAGTTAGATCCCATTAAATATTTGTAATAGATTTTTTTTAAAATGAGAATATGTAGGATTCATACTGATTGAGAGAGAAATATATTTTATCTCAATGAGATAAGTCATTATTGTTTTACTAGTCCATTGGACTATGTGTTCTAAAGATTATTTAGTTTAGTTTATTTTTACATATTCATATTTGTATTTATGTCTAAGAGAATCCAATGGTCACAATATTCTCACTACGATATAATAATACCACCTTTCATAAAAACAAAAACTTATGGAAATTATTGAAATAGGTTTTGTAATACCATGTATAATAACAAATGATCTAAATTGAACAATAGACATGGGAAATATATAAAATTATGTTTTGAAATTAAAATTTATCCATTGATTCCCAAAATTGGTAACATTACATTAAGGAAAAGAAATGATTTAGGAATGAAATTAGTATATGAAAACACAAAATAATAAACAAATAAAATAGAAGGAATTCAAGAACATAGAATCCACTTAAAAATATATAACATATAAATAATGGAGAATCAACCCATGAAGTAGAGTACTAGGGTTGGGAGTTGTACTCATATCATCGAAAAAATGTCATGCCTTACTATATCATGTTATCAGAAGGTTTTACAAGAAATGTAGCATACTATTAAGATCTCATTACTAGTCTGGGGATATCAATATAAGCACATGAAGAATGATTGATGATAAAAGATGAATCATAATTCGTTATCATGTTGGTCAACAGGGACTATAATATCAGGAAAGAAGATATAATACCTTTGATGAACCACATCTGAGAACAGATGGTAGAATTCCCCTTAGATCTAACATTAACACAAGTCACATGGTCACAAAATGCATAGGTTGATGGATAAAATAATGCCCAAAAAACTCTCGATGATCCATACCAATATGAAATAGTAATCACCATCAACCACCTTTAAATATTCATTCCATTTTTCGAACCAGTATGCAATAAATCAATGAGTATTTCATTCCACTAAGCCATATGGTCTAACCACTAGTATAATGACTCTCATTAACAATTTTCATGAAAATGGAAAACTCTTATTAGATTGGTATGGAAGAGAGTAAATCTAGATATGGGAAATAAATTTAATTTTGTATGATGGAACAAATCATGAAAAAGGTCTCTAATAAGTGAGGCCTTGATGGGGTTATCCTCATGTTAAATTATGGAGATGAAACTAGTGTTGTTATAAGGGAAGTGTATGACATATATTTTAAGGCTCATCAATCCGGATATAATATTTCCTTTCAAATTAAAAGTATCAGATACTATTGTCCCACTATGATGTAGGACTACACTAAATTCCCCAATATGTTTCATTCCATTCAATTCCACGCCAATTTAATTCACCAGCCCCTAGAGTCACATCACACATACATGTACTCTAGGACATTTTCCATATGGGGAATAGATGTTAGGGGACTATATCCTCCTGCTATGGCCAAAAAAAAATCAAGTATATTCTCACATAAATTTACTTCTTCCTCTAACCAGAATAAGAGGCTCCCCTCAAGGAGGTCGAAGTAACTAATATTGTCATTTTTTTGAATGCCAACATCATCACCATATTTTTTGTCCCTCATACAATACTGACACACAATATACCCAATTTTTTCTCTGATAAACTCGAAAAGTTATATCGTGAGTACAATATCTAGAATAACTATTCATCCATCTACCTTGAAATTACCAATGGAAATATAGAGCCCCTCAAAATTAATTGATCCGATATACACAATAAAATGGTTAACAATGATATGAAATCATGGTAGGACAAGCTCTTCCATGCTATGTGGGCTTATCAAACCACAACTTATACCACCCATCAGGAAACCCCATACTTGTTATTATACAAGAAGAAATAGATTCTACCAATTGAAGTCCAATTAGCATAACTCCTCATTTCCATATGAGATAAAATATCTGAAGATGAGGAATCCCCAAAATGGATCGATGAGTTAAATAGAATAGATGAGAAAATATTCCACACCATTAACCATTTTGGAGTTTACCAAAACCAAATTACACAGTCCAGTAAAAAATTATCTTATTTGTTATTTCATTAATGGATAAAAAAAGGTCACTACTAGAAAATGAGTCTACTACCACGTACCTATAGCCACAGTTTTAAAGTCATGGCTATAGGTGCTTAAAATGGAAGTTCAGTGGACCATAGTAATGGTTTAAAAACTGCGGCTATATGCTGGTTTTCCAAGGCCTCTTGCCCTCATTTTGATAACTGTTTCTATAGGCCAAATATTTTGATATCATATACCCACGATTTTCTATAACTGTGGAAATATGTTTCCCACGTTTCTAGGGGAATAAAATTTCCTACAAATAATTTGGCAGGAAGATCTACTGCCATAGTTCTAAGGGTATTTACATTGTTTATATTAAAATATATATCATAATATATGTATATATATAAATTATCATTCGGTGTAGTTATAAGTATGTAGGTTCATAAATAGGATGTACAAAGATCAAAACTCCTAGGTGACATTTTGTATTTTTGCTACTCCAACGGTTTACTAAGCCTACAACCACTGTTAAAACCATGGAAATAGATTCCAATAGCCATAGTTTAAACCGTGGCTATAGGTCAACATTCACAATGAGAGTTTTTTAGGCATAGTTCCATGGTTTTCCAAACTGTGGCAATAGGCATCTATTGCAACATTTAATACTGAGGCTGTATGTTGGGACCTACTGCCCCGATGATAGCAGCCACGGTTGGCCAAAAGCGTTGACCTAGGCTATTGTCACATTTTGTAGACCTATTGCCCGGGTTTTGAACCATGTCAATAGGCTTTTTTCTAGTTGTGTATAGTCCTCAGAACGTCGATGATACTCATAAACAATCCTAAAAACTAGAACTAAAGTGGGAAGAGATATACATCATTCACAATGTATACTCCAGTGAAGCCTATTCATTGATTTCAATTGATGGGTAGTTGATCAAAACTTATAACAATGAAATTTAATTGAATAAATATTTCATGTATTAAAAATAATGGTCCCATGAACATCCTACCACATAATGTTAAACTATATGGCCTTAATTTCCTTACATCATGACATAAAACTACATGGACAATATATCATTACCACGTGATGTTAAATTAAATGTTAAAAAGTCACCTTACCATATAATGTTAAACTGAATTTCTAATTTTTCTTTCCCATATGATGTTAACAACACAACAAAAATTTCAATACATCATGATGTTAAACTACAAGGAAAAATTTCATTACTATGTGATGTTAAAATACGATGAAAAAATATTTATGCATCATGACATTAATAAGAATGGAAATTTTTTCATTACTGTATGGCAATAAACCACATGGCCAAAATGGCCATACTTCATAACATTAAACTGCTTGGATAAAATTCCTTTACCTCATGATGTTAAACTATGTGGACAAAATGTCCTTACCGCGTGATGTTAAAATGCATAGAATAAATTCCCTTACATCATTATGTTAAACTGAATTTCCAAACATTCCTTACAGTATGATGTTAAACTTCACGATGATAATTTCTATCCAATCAATGATTTGTAACACATGAGTCTGATCTGTGTTGGAGAAAGAGATAAATACCAATATTTCGATGTGCGAGCCAGAACCACATGGGAGAACTCTTTCACCAGAACTATTTGTATCCTAATTCATGTAATGATGAGATATGTAGTGACACCTATACTCTATGAATTAGTGCCAGACACCATAAAAAATTCATTTCCCCCTCACTTTTTGTATATACATAACACACACATGGAGGTCTTTTCATAGAATAATGTATTTCTAGATTCTAGTCTGTCAATGGGAAAGGTAAAAACCCCTTGATCGAAAATCTAGGTCCAACCACCACATCTGAGACAATGCCTATGTTCAATTTCATTTATATAATGAGATAAATTATTATTATTAATTGTTTCATACATTGATCATAGTTCACATGAGCTCTGGAATGGTTGGGAAATATTCCCCATATGAACAGAGAGTAAAGGGACATGGCAAGACCATCACATCAAAAGAATGGAGAAAAATGTCCCTTTCCATGGATGTGGTACATAATGGTACAGAGAGTTTCATTATAAAAACTATGGATTGATTATTTCTCACTCGAGAAACATAGTGAAGAAAAAATTCTACATCCATGTACAGCCACCACCATTCATAAAAAAGACCCCTTTCTCTGAATGCATGCAAGCCCTATGAATGTAATTTCTTCTCGAACTATATTCTGATTGAATCTTAAAAATATTGGATACACAGGGATGATCTAATTATACATCCTAGTATAACCTCCTCCCATCATCAAAAATATCTCATTCACCATGTATGGGTCATACTAGAGTAGGGAAATTAATTGAACTATGTCGAATTCTCATCCAAATGAGAGGCGTAGTGGCACCGAGATCCCCAAATCTGGTCCCATATATGAAGAATGTCTGAAATTAAATTTTCCCCATATTCGGTAATGTCATTAATATGAGGAGGGAATAACCCTTTTCTGTCCCCTTTGTCTCACACCGAGAACAACTCAAGTGGGCTTAGGAGATTTGACAGGGGGATTACCCACATTGTCATGGTGTATCAATCTGTATCAAGGTCACCCGAGTTTGGATAATAAGCCCCAAGAAGGGTATACCAGATGTCTTCCCATCATAAAAGGGAACCATTTTTTACAGTATATAACACTAAACTACGAGGTACTCCACGAACTATATTTGTATTGATTATCAGCATAACGAGATACATGGTGATTCCCTGACCTTTTTCCTCGGCTTAGTTTTGAGAAATTAAAAAAATTAAACGGCCCCCAATCTCTTACCTGTAAACACAAATCTATTCAATAGAATCCAAACCATGATTTATACATCACAATTTTAATAAATTATCATTTCATCCTACATATGAGTCAGATCCATGTAAGGGATATTGAAACCATAATCGTTCTATGATTTAAATGGTGTATGGTTTGTGTTTCTTGTAAATCCTATTTAGAAGATCATGATGCTTTCCAGGAAAGGGATCATACATTTAAGGTGAGCAAGAGTATTGAAGCTGGCACCATTTCCCTGTGTTTTCCCAATATTTTGTTCAAAAAATTGGAATATGGAGAAAAGTGTTTTTGGAAAAGGAATTTGTGCACAAAATTTATGGGATTTTAGAAACTTGCGCACATACCCTAATTTGGGAAGAGTGAATCGAAATATGGAAAAATAAAAAAGTGTGCGCTAGAATTAAATATTTGTGAATGATACAGTTGCCCTAAAAGAATCTTATTCAACTAATGTGACATCGAAATGTTTTTTTCATGCTCATGAAAATCATTTTAGCACTGATAAATATGCGTCAAAAACATGTGTGTAAGGTCATTGAGGCTTATAAATAGGTATCTACCCCCATGAAAGACTTAATATGTTTCCAAAAAAACCGATTTTCTTTGTTACAAAAAATATCTGTGCATGAAAGAATTATAGAAAGATAATATTAGATTTAAGGTGTTCCTTTAGTCTGAAAATACCAAGTGAATCCTTCGGTGTAGTTCTGTGGATGATTAGGGTTTAGTATAAAGTAGGGGTTGAAAAAAATTCATCTTCAGCAAAAATTCCCAAATCTTGTTCCCAAGGTGAGGTATTGCACGCAAGTCTAGTGTTAGGTTTTTTATGGGCTTTTGAATATCTGGTTTTTTGTGATAGTATTTTCAGGTGCATCAATTCCGGACTTTGATGCAAGAAATGTCTCATGTTAAACAAATACATTGACAATAATACAAATATATTTAAGAGAACTTCAAGTCATTACACCGTGTTAGACATCTCCCAAGGCAGTGGGCTAGGGGAGTTGATGGAAGTGATCTAAGTGATGTAGTGAGCTATCCCAGATCCATTGTAATGTCTATGTTCCTAGAATACAATGACAGTAGCCGAAACTTGTAATCAACAAAATAGTGATTATTAGTGGAATTAGGTATGATATACACTCTATCGGCATATGGTTCTTAGACATATCCCTTTGCGGTGAACCAGGAAAAACTGTTTTTCCCCTCCTTAAATTATTTTGTCCGACAGATTAATAAGTTTCTACCAATGATAGAACAAGATACATAACATTTAAAATAAATATTTCACACCCTAATTCACCACTACCCTCTCAGGGTATTTTGGGGTCCTTAATGTTGTATCAGTGTGAGCATAATGGTGTTTGATCTGCCTTATACCATCAAAGAGAATTCAGCCAATGTTTGGGGATTCCACCTCTAAAATTGAATTAATTTTCAGATCATGAAGAATGAAATAAAATCTCATCTATGATATCCTGAAATTGAAGTTTCTTTGCTACTGTGCAAGCAATACATGTCATTGATCCAACAAGTCTGGCTACAACTAATGAATAGAAGAAAATTCATGATATAGATGTTAATGCCCAAAATTCTATCACCACAGCCCTTTCTAATCAGATCTCACTAAAGGTGTTCAGTTGCACCTCAGAATTTTGTATGTGGGATAAACTTGAAAATATTTAGGAAGGAGATAAAAAAGTGAATGAGGTGAAACTTCAAGTCATGCCCAATAGTTTTGATGATCTGAAGATGCATCCTGATGATAATACAAACTCTGTCAATAGAATTACTTAAGTGGTTAGAGAAATTATAGGTCAAGGAGTATAAATAAAATATGTTGATATTTTCAAGAAAATATTGATAATACATTGACCACTGTATAATAAAATGGTTACAATCCTTGATGAAAGATATATTTACAATGATTATCTGGATGATCTACTAAACAGACTTGTGTAATATAAAATGAGAGTCAAGATAGAAGATGCTACGACTTGAGTGAGAAAGGAAATAATATTCATAGCCATGGACAAACTAAAAATTTCAGAATATAGATGTGGTGAATATGATGAGGAAAAACATATTAATTCTCTAATTTTTATGATGTTCCAGAAGAGAAAAGTGAAATTTAAAAGTGATGTTACATATTTCTTGATTTTATTATTGAAATGTTGGGAACATTACCTCTGAGTGCTCAAGAATGTTAGATGATGAATTATGTGAAGGTGAAGACATTAAGAAGCCACAAAAAAGGATTTTTCAAAAGGAAGACTTTGGATATTAAAACTATGTATAGATGAATAGTTTTTTCTATGAAGAGGAAGATGATGATAATGAATTATGTGAGGAAGAATAACCAAAATAAAAAATTGGAAACCATGCATCCATGATGGATACAATTGGTACCTTAGAACTATCAACAAATAATGCTAGTGATAACTAGTTGAACACTAAGGCTGATCTAATGTCACAACATAAGGTTGATTTTTTTAATCATGGGAATAAGTGTAATAGATGTAATAGGGGGGAAGAAATGGAAAAATAATCATCAAAATATGTTGATCAGTATGTAGCTGAAATTGAAAGACTGTAAGAACTAGTGAAAGTACAGTCATCAATCCTTGAAAAGGCATATTATTTAGTGGAACTAATGATTAGAATCAAATAATGGGTAATGGAAATAAATTACCTTACCTCGAGACTAAAAGAGATGTCCAAAACTATTAGGGGAATCGAAGAAGAAGTTGTTACTCATTGGAGTATTCTAAAAAAGATAATCATGTTCAAAATAAAAAAATAAAATTTAGTAGCTTCTTGTATGATGAGATACTTGATAGTGGAGAAAAATGTTCTAATTGAGTTAACAAGATTTTGAGTGATCAAAGACCGACATGCATGGGAAATTGTGGAATGGGTTGTGATGCATAAAAATCAATTGCTACAAATAAAGTGGACTAGAATAAAGGAATGTTGAACGTTAATCATGTCGTAAAATCATTAGAAGTACTAGAAAGGAGACCCCAATATAAAACTAAAAAAATAACATAATACTACCCATGAGAATCGAGGAATAACATGCGGTCAGATATATTTTTTCTAATGAAGAATCAGTGAGGATAAATAGAATTGAGAAGACATTTACCCTCATGAAGTGTCAGTTCTGTGGATATATGGGTAATACTATTTCATATTGTTAAGTGGAACAGAGATATCTAAATATGGAAGAGTTTGGATTTCAAAATAATAGAACAAATTCATATCCTTCTACTTAGAGAAGAAAAAAATCTTATGGATATTGGGTTTGGTTTTGTAACATTTTCCATTAATCAATTTTTTTCACAGAGAAGAGTGACAAGGACACATCATACCGAAGCCAGAGACAAGACAATAATCAACAATATGATAGTGTTTCTCTTTCAAAAAGGTTTTCTCCTCTAGAAGAGGCTTTTGACTATGAGGAACCCATGTAAAAGAAATAAAGAATTTAAAGGTCATCAGTTACCTATACTCAGCCGAATATATTATTCAAATAAAAGATGAAAATTGAGATATCCAAACTTACAGAGGTATCCATCAATGCTACAAAAATATACAGCACCTGGATTTTTTATAGTGGTTACTCTTCTCATATGAAAGGTAATGTAGACTTGTTAACATGTATCCATAGGAGGGTTGATAGAACAATACTATTTGGTAATCATGGAGCTCTGAAAAGTAGAGGAAGTGGATGTACTGAACAAGATAATGGAGTGCTAAAGAAAAAATAATTCATTTATTTCTATTGTCTAAGTCATATTCTCCTCAGCATGAGTCAACATTTTGACTCAATAAATATTATTAAATTAAATCCGAAAGGCTGCAAAATCATGGGAATGACCAGAAATTCACTTATGATAGGATGTAGATCAGAAGGAAACCTGTATCAGGGTGATAGTAAAGAAAACATTTTTTACATGACTATTGAAGAATAAAATAACATGTGGCATTGGAGACTGGGGCATATCAGTCAACAGAACATTGAGAAGATAACTACACTAAATATTCTCATAGATATTCCCACCCTAAATCATTAATGTGAAAATTCATATGATTCATGCATTAGTGGGATGTTGTTCTACAGTTCATATCATCCAAAGATGAAAACTGCATATCATCCTCTTGAACTCATTAATACAAGAAATATGTGGCCCGATAAATATTGTTGGAACACCTAGGGAAAAGTACATCATCATTTTCGTAGATTATTACAATTGAATTGGATGTGTAATGGTTATAAACTGGAAACAACATGTTCTTAACTACATCGAAAAATATCATTAAATCACCAAGAATGATACTGGATAAGCAATCTAACTACTGTGATCTGACAATGGAGTGGAATAAATGTCCATTAAATTATAAAATTACATGAAGAATCATGGGATAGAACATGAGGTAGCTGATATGATAACTCCAGAGAAAAATAGTGATGTTGCACATTGGAATCAACAAATGAACAACATGGAATGAACTATAGTGATTTAGAGTTTTATTCCTCGACATTAATGGAAATTGGTCTTTCAAGATGCAATGTATATTCAAATTCAAATAGGATTTATATGGGTGTGAGGAAGACACCATGTGATTTTTGTTATGGAAGGAATCACTATTTAAAATAATTTCAGATTTTTGGATGTAAATGTATCATAAGAAACAACAAAGGAAATCAAGGTAAGTATGGGGACAATATAGATGAAGTAATTTCCGTTGGATTCTCACTAAATAGCAAATCGAACAACTGTTTCAACAACCACATGAGAAGGATTCTGGAAAGTATCCATGTTATGAACATTGAAGAGAAAATAAAAAATGCTTCAGGTAATTCATATGCTGATGTTAAAGAAGACGAGGAAGAAAGTGAACATGGAGAAAATGAAAATATTGAAATAGAGAAAGGTGTACAGAATTCTTCGGAGCCACATTATGATATTGACTCAAAAGAAGAATCTTAAGAGGATACCATGGGTGGAGAGTATTCATTTGAATCTAAAAGGAGTAATAGAAGAGATGAAATTGATCAATATAATAATATTGGGGACTGGACTACACTTACATAGATGAGGAGAATGCGGAATAATACAAAATCATATTTTCTGTCAGTTTTGAAACCATCCTCATTTGAAGAAGTTGTGAAAGATGAATAATGGGTGAAATCCATGAATGAAGAGTTCGATCATATTGAAAAGAATCAAACATGGGACCTAGTTAAGGGACCAAAATGTCACAATGTTATTTTTACAAAGAGGATCTTCATGAAAAAATTTTAACCGCACAGAAATGTTATCAAAATCAAGGCCCAATTGTAATATAATTTTTATTCATAGATTTAGGGTGTCAAAGTTGAAGAAACCTTTGCTCCAGTGGCTATATAGGAGTCAATCAGGGTTTTTATTTCCGTATAAATCCAAAGTGGATATAAAGTATATAAAATGGATGTCAAGACAACATTCTGGAATGGTGTTCTAAAAGAATAAGTCTACATTAAAATACCGGTGGGTTTTATTCTTGGTATAGATAAAAAAAGTATTTCCAATTAAATATGACCCTCTCTGGTGTGATGTAGCAACCACGAGCGTGGTATTCTTAACAGGATTATTATATCAAGAATATGGAATTCAAAAGAGGAGGAGTAGATCACAATCACTATGTGAAGAATAATCCGAAAGATCAGATTGTGGTTCTAGTTTGCGTTGATGACATTATATGTACTGGTCGAAAGTAGAGATCAGTTTATGAGTCTTCCAATCATAGAAAATTAGAAATTGAAATGTGTATATATGGAGAGGAAACATATTTCTTATGGATGAAGGTGATTTAAAAGAAGGATTAAACATTCATTTCTTAATTAATTTATGAAAGATAGATGCTGAAAAAACTTTAATATGCACGACTCCAAACCTATTCCATCTCCGATTTATATTAGAAGTAAACTTGGAAAGAATGTGGATGGGACCTCTTTATATCTCACCATGTATAGAGGGATTATTGGAATCTAACATTATGTAATGGTGACACAGGCTGAAATTTCCTTTTCAACATGCTTAGATGCCCGATTTCAGAGTAATCCAACTGAAGAATGTATGACAACAATAAAAAGAATAATGAGGTATATTCAAGGAGCTCATAATTATGGGTTATATTTTTCTATATGAAGGGACAGTAAATTATCAGCATTTTTTAATGCTAACTGGGCAGGAAATGTGGTGGTTAGATAGTCCCACAGTTTTGGAGAATTCTATACTGGGAAGAAATGTGGGGGTTGTTTTAGTAAGAAAAGAGAAATTATTTTTCTTATTACTTCCGAAGATGAATATATATCTGATACCAATGTGTGAACTTAGTTACTTTGGATGAAGTGGAAAATAGCTGACATAGGTGATGAGGTGAAACAACCATTTGTTATTTACTATGATAACAAGAGTGCAATTGATATTTATAAGAATCATTTTCATCATTCTTATATGAAACATATTGAAATAAGATATCACTTCTTCATGGAACACATTGAGAATGGTGTGATCAACATTTAACATGTGGTAACAGATGAGAAAGTGGGTGTCATTATGACTAATCCACTTTTAACAACTGTGTTTGAGAAACATCTGTTGAAACATGGTGCTCAGACACCTCCTAATGCATAAGGAGGCTATGTTTTCCTCCTATCCCTAGTTATGTTAACATTATTTAATATGTTTTTGGATGCGACAGAGGTTTTTGGGGGAGATTCTATCCAGGGGAATCATGATTTTGGTTGTACAATGAATAAATACTAATCTTTAGTTTTATTGTCACTGGGGGAGAACAAATAAATTCCTGATATGTAATGATTTGGTGACATGAAGAGAATTCTGTGGTAGTAGGAGACGTACATGATGAGAATTCTATGTTAGGAGGAGAAGGAATAAATTCAGGACATGTAATTATTTTGTGACATGATGAGAATTCAATGTTTGGAGGAGAGGGAATAAATTCTCTACGTTTAATACTTCTATGACATAGTAAGATAATATCTTCGATATCGTCGATTACAATGAATAAGAACCCAGTTCAAGATTCCCATCTTGTTTTCTACCCTGATAATTGCTCAGGTTGTTTTAGAGTGTTGGCTAGGTAGTTTCATTCATTTTAGTTTTTGATAATTTCTAGTGCTCTATTGAATTTATCTTGAGATTTACAACAATCCCAGAGGGGGAGATTGTTGGAACCACAACCATTATATGCTAGAAATGGAATTTGGTTTGTACACTTAGGATGAATATTTCATGAAGTAATTAAATGTGCATGAAATAATATGTTCCATTGAAGAATCTTATGCACCCAATGCGAGTGTAAGACCTCAAGATTTCGTAGTCTCTTATTTCTTCAAAGTAATTCAATAACTTGCACTACATGTAACACTGAGTTAAAGTGCACCACGACATACCAAAATAGCCATTTAAAAGTGGTTATGAATAGTATTAAATAAATTTTAATCTTTATATAATCCTTATAATTTGATAATACATATTATGAGTTTCTTAGACATAATGTAAAAACTAATTCATTTCTTTCAGATAAAATAAGTATTTTTCAAAAAATGAACTTTTTCTGCATTTTATTGGTGAACCCTTTTTTAAAAAATACATGAAACTTTTATATATTAAATTTGATAAAATAAACTTCTTATTTAGAATCGGGATGTAAGAATTTAGTTTCATTAAATTTTTGGTGTTTTTTGATAACTTTCAAATTTGGATGAATAGTGAAAAATATTATATTTTAATTGAAAACAAAATTTTTAATCAAAATAATTTATAGTGTTAAATTATTAATTTTAGTAGAATGTAAGTATAAATATATTATATTTTCACCATTTAATCCAATGATGGTCATTTTAAGTAATTTCACATGGAAATTGGACATAAATAGGTGTCAATCTTTTGATAGTTGTTGTTTCTTAACAATACGACTTTTGGTTTGGACAACAAAAATTAATTTTAAATTAATAAATTCAACTTATATGTTTTTATTTTGGTAAAATAGACTTCATTTTTGAATTTGGAATATCAAAATTAGCTTAGAGTAAATTTTCGGTATTTTTCTGAAAACTTTTAGTTTTTGATGAATAATGAAAAATGCTATGTTATTGTTTAAAATTGAGTTTTTGTTTAAATAATTATTTATTTTGTTTAAATTTATTTTATATCAAAATAGATACATAATACGTATATATTTTAAATATAATTCATTGGAGTCATTTTGAAATAATATTAGTTATATAAAATTTTATTGAACTTCTCAACGTCTTTTACTCACCTCCTAGGATAATGTGAAAATTCACATTAAACATAATTTTACCGCTTTTGTAAGTGGAATTTCAAAATTAAAAGAGACACAGTTGATATCAGTTAAAAAAATGAGGTCCAATAAGATGAAAATAAATTTTGGTGAATAGTAACTTTTTTTCTTTTATTTACCACGGTTAAAAGTAAATAGGGTAATTAAAGAAAAAAAAATTAAATTATTATTACCCTAAGACATGTATGAATTCTATTGGATAAGTGTAATTCGACCAAAAAAACCTTTAGAAAAAAATATGAACCATTTTGGTCCACTTTGATTAGATTAAGATATTTATTATTATTTAATTCAAGGAAGACTTAAAAGTGTTAAATTCAATGTTCCGTAAATAAAACATTTTTAATATAGAGATACACATAAGATATATTTGACTATAAATATTCATTAGACCGCTAATGTAATTTCCTACATAATGGTATTTTATTTATATTTTTTATACAATAAATAATTTTATTTATTAATTAGATAACGATGATGCAATATTTACCTAATTAATGAAACATTAACATAATTGATATGATAAATATGTAAAAAATGTAATTTTAGACTTTTTATGAATTTAAATAATTTTATAGGTTAATATAATATGTTATGGTTGGTTTGATGATTTGTTTCCGAATTATAATGCTGTTATGAATTTAGAAAAAACAAAATACTGAATAGTGTCAAAATTGACATAAAAGAGTCTTTGGAATAAATATTATATTATAAATTGATATTCTATTCCTAAAAATCAATGGTTTAGCCAAAATACTTATATAATGATAATATTATCATAAATGAACCAATTGGGGTGCTATTAGATTTATATATTATTTTTATTAACCATATAATATAAAAATACCAAGAGAGGTGGTAAATGTCAAACTATTTAACTAAGAGTTAAATCTAAAAGATAAAGTTAATATAGTGATCCAAACATGCCTAAGACCTATTAGTTGAGTGATTTTTGACCCATCCCAACTTTATACTTTAAATAATTTATTTCTGAGCCATTAGAAACCGAAAATGATTTTATTATAAAATAATATTTCTAGCTTTTCCTAAGGTGCCTCTCACCCCTCTTTTAAAAGGGCACCCCCACCCTTCCCTCAAATTCACACATTCAAAGCCATTTGGCTCGGCCAACCCCTTCCAAAATCCCATCTAAAATGTCCTCCCTTCATCCTAAAGGCCTTCCATTACTTAGAAACCCATCCTAAAGAACCTTTTTGTTCAAATGAAAAGGATGAACCCGAATAAGAGGTAAATATTCCATCACCTCATTCAAATTTCATTCTTCTTCCACTTCCTCTTTCATTGTTTTTTACATTATAAAATAATAACTCTAGTTTATTATATATACTGTGATTTTATTATAATTATTATACAACCATTTTCATTATTCTATCCATCCTTTGAATGACATTTCACCATACGTGCATACGTACGTCTTACCGTCTCCATGTCGTGGTGTAATTGTTATTCAATACATTATTATTTGTGTGGGTAAAATAATGATGTTTAATTGATGTAAATAATAAATATTACATGATAATTATTCTCTATATATGACATAACATCCAATTATATATTATTTTAATATCAAATGAATGATATTTTCGCTCATGTGTATGTACGGATTATCATCTCCACGAACGCGATGAGATTCATTCCCAATCGTATCCATTCATGACTAATTTTCATTAGATGATTAAAAATAATGTTTAAAGACATAATATAATTCAGAATATGAAAAATATACATCCTATTCATAAAAAACATTACTTACATAACCAATCATATAAATGAAAATGAATCAGTTAACACCCTAAACAACGATAATAGTAAGATATTTTTAACAAATAAATGATAAAAGATCATATATGATATCATATTATTGTATATGATTATTTTATAATTAAATAAAAACTATTTCAACATTATACAGGAGTTTAACCTACCATCAACCAAGGAAAATTACAAATTAAATGTTCATTTCACAATCTCTTTATTTTCCGAGGTTATTTTTACGTAACTATCTACTGGGACCTCTTTATCATCCACATCTGTGTTTCTTAAAAATTTATTTCAAAACATTCTTCTTATTTTATAGAATATATGATAAATTCAATTATAACCTTTTTTCACTGTTTATAAGATGTTTCTAATGGAATCATTCCGTCATTTTTTCAAACAATGTCTTTTATAACCTTTTCGACCAAATTAAGGTAAGAGTGTCTTGTTTTAACTAATACGGATTGTGAGGTTATTTTCCACAATTATGCCATCATCAAAGCTTCCCTTACAATATTATAAGAATATTTTATAAATAATTTTTTTCTTAAATGATTTAAAAATAGAAAGAGATATTTCTCTTAAAAAAATTTCGATTTAATCTATGTCAACATATTTTGATGGATTTGAAGCATATTTGATATTTATTTATTATGATACAAAAATTCAATATTGTATTGAATATTTTTTTATATTTTTGAATGTGGAAGTGTTATTTTTACACCATTCATTTTTTATGGATAATGTATTTACATTTTCTTATGCCTGATTTAATACGAATGTTTATGTTATGTTTAAAAATTTTCATATGAGGAATGCATTGGACTTAGTAAGTGACTGGTGGAGTCCGTTATAGATCCTCGATGCATCAGTACGTCTCATTAGAAAAAACTAGTGTCTTGACACAAGGCCTTGAATAACTCATATTTGTAGTCTTTGCACAAATCCTTGACTATGTGGTTATGAAAGTCTGGCATTATGAATTCTTTCATTATGAAAGTGGCTATTGGTATTTCAGGTGATTATTAGACTAGTATAATATCTTTGTGAGTATGTAAATGGAATTATTTTGATTTATATTGGCCATATTATGATGAATATTATGTTGAAAAGTCTTTTGTTTTAGTTTTATACATTTCCTTAAATGAATATGCTTATTTATGAAAGTTTGCGCTATATTGTTATCCTTACTAAGCATCTGAGCTCACCCCATTATATGTTTTAATTTTCCAAGGATTCCAAGAAGTGTATTATGATTGATAAGAAGGGTTAAGCTATGGGATTAATGTATTTATCAATGGATCATTTATTTTGTGTTTTATTTTATAATATGTATTGTAATGTTCATGTATTTAATATATTTTTAGAGACTGCTAAACTGATCAGTCTTTCGGGACTTCATACCTTTTAATTATGCCAATGTATTAAAATAATGCACGAATATGGGCTTCTGGGGTCGGGGCATTACAGCGACATCCAAAGGGGCTTTGCACACTCATGAATAATCTTCTATGCACTGAAAAGGACACATCAAAAACATACTCATAGGGTCATCGAGGCCTATAAATAGGCGGTTAACCCCACGAAATACATAAGATTTTTCCAAAGAAAATCAGGTTTCTCTATTGCGTGAATGATATGTACGTCCAAGAATTAAGGAATGTTAATATTTCATGAAAGGTGTTATTTTATTATGAAATGACCAAGTAATCGCTTCAGTGTAGTTGAGAAAAATATAAGGGGTCCATGTAAAATATGGGTTGCACGATATTCATCTTTCACAACAATTCCCAAATCTTCCACCCATGTAGATGTATTGCAAACAAGTTTAGTGTAATGATTCTGGTAGGCTTTTGAATTCCCTGTTTGGGTGATCAGTTTTTTCAAGTTCATTATTTCAAGACTTAAATTCATGTAGTTACTCATTCTAAACAGAGACAAAGACTACAATGAAAATATATTGAAGGGGCATTCATGTCTATAATCTGAGTTAGGCTTATCCCAATGTAGTGGGCTAGGGGGTAGTTGATGGTTGTGATCTGAAGGACAGAGTAAGAAATCGCTAAAACAATGTAAAAGCAATGTACTAGGACAAATTGATTGTGAATAAACCATGTAACCCATAAAATAATCAATATTAGTGGAATTAGGGACAACCGAGACACTTTCATCATATGCTCCTTGGACATGTCCCTTTGCAATGAACCAAGTCAAAGTGTTGTGTCATCTCCATACATTGTTTTATATAATAGATTTAAAAAATTTCAACCAACATTGGAAGAAGATCCATAAAATTAAAAACAATAATTTTACACCATGATTCACCCCCCCCCCCTCTAAGGGTTTTCGGGGGACCTTTAGGGGAATCCATATTTCACAGCAAATCATGTTATTGACATTCCCCCTATACCTGGATATCATTCCAATTAATCAAACTATATTCTATTGGAAATTTAAGATCTTAAGAATAATTTGTGTCCTTCATAAATGGATGGTCAGTGTCCTATGAAATCCTTGGTTTGACTATGCACAGAATTCCTTATCGCCTTCACATAATTTTCAGACAAAATGGCATAAAACACGAAGGAAAATTCTTCCTAATGAGAGGCATTTTATACATCCCAACATCCAATGTATCCCAATAAATGTATCATTTCCCACGATCTAAGACTATAAAATCTCAATGTTGTCATATATTAATATTAAATAACAATTTCACAATACTTAAAACATTATACAAAAAGACACCCAAAGACTGTACTAGTATAGTGACTTTAGAAACATTGAAATATAAACACTAATAAATAAGTGATCTAAATTATATCCCACTAGTTTTTTCTTAAAAAAATAAAATTCTTTGACAAATCAATCATAAGAAATATCTACATAACATATGGATGTATACATAAAAAAGGTGAGATCAAATGCTTAGTATGGGTAAACAAGGGAGATATGTTAATATAATCATGAGCGTAAGGGTATGAGAACATGACCATGAAAATAGATGATCATACCCTAAGTATCAAAAGACCATATAACGGAATTGTGGAATAAATATTGGTGGTTAATAAGACATGAATCATAGGTAACTAAAGAAAGTAATACATGAAAGAAGAACATATTAATAAAATATGGAATTTTGGAAGGCACCTAAGAATATAGTAATTATTTACATAGTATCCAAGGAATCACATCCACGACCATCTTGGTAGTATGGGTTCACTCACCACACTATCATGGTAGTCATGGATCACTCCCATTTCCATCATAGTGGCATGAGTTCACTCCTTAAATCATCTTTGTAGGTATGGTTCACTCCCACTGTCATCTTAGTAGCTATGGTTCATTCCCAAGAATACATATTTTTATCTTATGATATATAAATCATTACCCTTTACATTTTATGGATATATACATTCCACCCATCTAATAATGAAATATCACATACATGTACCACTAGATGATAAATAATTATATTGTAAACCATAAAATTAAATGTGTATCGTAATCATTTAAACTTATCATAGCATGTGGAAAAGACCTATTTCATAATCATGTTATCATAAATAGAACTCATGAAAGGAATCGGGTTTCAAAATCATATAACACATGAAATTATGTAGGCTTCATAAACATCATTCCATCAAAAAATAATATATTCAAAGAAATAATATGTATATAATCATTGAATAATTTTAACAAAAATTCATTATTAACACAAATAGTTGTTTTCTTATATGGGAAATAATCTTGAAATATATTTTAAAAACATTTCATTAGGAAAATATCATTTCCACTCTGAAAACGGATTTTTAAAAAATAAAACCTTTTAAAAAAATTTATAATTTATAATGGATTTAAAAACATAAAAAGGATGAATTAAAAACCAGAAAATGTTTTTAACATTCATTTTCCATTGAAAATTTGATTCGAAGTTCTTTTGAAAAGATTTTTTAAAACATGTTTTTTGAACCCAATAGATTTCTGACCAGAGAGAGAGAGATGGTCAGATTTAACAAAAAATAAATAACTAATGTACCACAGAGTGGAAAAATGGTACTACTAAATAAGGATATCCTAAATAAACAGCCGGTAATTAATCTTATGAGTTTTATTGAGATACGTATCATACCATTTCATCAAATGAAGCATAAACCTAAAAAATCCTAAAACAAATTATGAGATTACCTCAATAAAATATTATAAAATGGTAACTTTGGATCATGAAATCCATGAAAATAGTAAATTATATGAATCCTTTAATATCATGAAAATAATTATATTCATGATAAAAAATGTAAAATACATCAATAAAAATCAAAAGGAATTAACTTCATTAAAAAACATGAGTCTCATAGAATACAAATTGAGATAAAACTATTACACCGATTTTGTATCATTGGATACCTAAACCCCATGAATGAAAGATCATGAATTGGATGTATAAATTCAAATACATTTACATATAAAAATAATTAAATATATATATATAGTTATTATACTAACCACATAAAATTAAAGGGTTGTGAATAAAACATGTATCTCAATGAAACAAGAAGTCCGATGAAATCCCTTTAACTTGTGTCTTCACTCTCTTCATACTCACTCAAAACCCATATATAATAAATATAAATTTATTATAAATATTTTAAATTACCATATTATTATATTTAAATCCAGTTATGGTTTCATTACTACATTATATTAACCTATTGTTAGAAATCATATTTTAAGGTTTCACTTCGGGTAATATTCACTTTCTTCTTCACATGTGACTTACTTTGTCATATAATTGGTATTCATTTTTTATATCATGATTTCCAGAATGTAAAACATGATGAAAAAACAATATATATACTTTTTATATTTATTATACACATCAATGGAGTATATATGTTTGAAACAACATACACCGTTCAAGGAGATAGTCTTTCGTACGTATGCATTGACACAATTTCAATTTAATTGTAGTCTCTAAAGAAAGAACAAAAATGAAATATTTATATATATGTATTTCATTATTACATTAAATTTACAGTATAATAAATTTCTTCTATATTCACTAAAATAATCCTTAAAACCATCCTTGTAGTGTGTGAATGAAACATATCACTTTTATGGGATGAAAGTCCACACTTCCTCAAACGAAATTATTGAATCATCCCATAATAGTATGTAAAAAATCGATTTGTTGTTAAATGAAAAAATAAGTTTAAAGATTAATAAATATAAAAAAATAAAATATATTAATATAGATTCCAACGTAATTTTCTCCAACATTGGTGGCAAAGAAAATTAAACAATCCTCATTCAGTGATGAGGTAGATCACCTTACACATTAAAAGTATGTTTGTTGCCCATTATATGGAGGTTGTTTATGTGTAGGATGAAAAAATAACTTAAAATTTTAAATTATATTGATGATATTATTGTCATTATACAAGAATGTAATAATTAATGTGGAGGGGTGGAGAAATAAAATAAATTAATGGACTTGAGAGAAGATGTTACCAATTAATAGGGTAACTCCTTTTGGTTTCTCCCAAAAGGCTTCAATGGATTTCTGTCATCCCATGGGATGTATTATATGATAAATGGAATATCTCTGTGAAGTGTATTGGGTAGGGCTCTTCCAAACATAAGATGTTTTGGAGTTTTGAAGATGTGGGAGATGTGGTGTCCTTTTATTGGGAAGGAAAATGACACACTTGGTAGTTTTAGAAAACCAGTTGGGTGTACCCACATTTTACCGAAAATAATTCATACCAGACAAACAAAAATAAATAATTTATGGATTATGGATGATTCATGGATATAATATGCTTGTGGGATTAGTTTATAAGAAATATTCGGTCTTAAATTTAAGGTTTTTTTCATGGTAAATTATAATTTCACATTAACAGATTTAATTTATTTTAATTACATTCACTATTTTTTTGTTAAAAATTATAAATTTAAATTATTATAAATTATTAATTTTTTATTCTAAATATAGATTAAATTGTCCACATTTACAAACAAATATGTTGTAGAAAATAAATTTAATGTTTCCCATCATCATGTCGACAATGTGGGGTTTCAAAGTAAAAATGATCAAAAGTTCTTAACGTTTTTATATCCAATATTAATGTGAAATTGGTTAAAATTACCCCAATTGGATTAATGAATAAATTTATTATCTAAATATAATTTCAAAAAAATTATTAATATAAAATTTTCATATATGTAAATCAGGTAAAAAATAACTTTTTAATTGAAATATGTTATTTTCATTATATCTCCCAAAATGATGTGTTCCAAAAAAATCCCCAATATTCACCATAAGATAATTTTTAAATTTAAAATTTAAAATTTATATTTATTTTAGAAAATTAAATTTATAAATGTTTCTAAAATTAATTTTATTATTTCTCATATAAATACAGTAATATTAGTTTATTTGATTTTTTTTAAAATAAACCAACATTACAAAAAATTATATCTTTCATTATCAATGTGTATTAATTATATAAAAAAGTTAGATAAACTATTTTATAAGAAGTTATGGTAGTTTATATTACAATATATAATGGATATTATATAATTATCCAATTTATATAATTATAAAAATAAAATGATGTTTTTTTGAAACATTGGGGTTGCGTGTAATGTACAATGAGTCATTATTCCATGTAATGTACACTATGATCGTTCCATGTGAACGAAATTTTTTACATTGTTAATTGTAAAAAATAAATGCAATTTTTCATAATTAAAAAAGGTCCATAAATGTAACAACCCATGCGTATCCGGTATATAACTCTTCGAATAATGTAATAGCTTGTGTTGTATGCAACTTCGTGTTCTAGCACACCACGACCAATCAAACTAACAATTATGAATAGTAATACCCACTTTTTGAAATAATATAATTTTTTTCAAAATTGAATTCATTTCTAAATTCGAAATATCAAAATTTATTACAGTGAAGTTTTAGTATTTTTCAAAAAAACATTCAATTTTAAATGAATAGTGAAAAACAATGGGTTATTGTTTAAAACCTAATTTTTCTTTAAATAATTATTTATTTAATTTAAATTTATTTTAGGTTAAAATAGATACATAATACCTATATAAGTTCAATTTAATTCATTGGATTAATTTAATAATAAAATTAGATGTATTAAATTTTATTGAACATTTTAACGTCTTTCACCCACCTTCTAGGCACATTTGAAAATTTGCATAAAACATAATTTTACCTCTTCTGTGAGTTGTTTATTAAAATTTCTAGAGACACGGTTGAAATTAGTAAGTAAAATTTGGCACAATATCATTAAAATATTTTTTAGTGTATAGTAACTTTTCAATTTTATTGACCATAGTTAAATGTAAATAGGGAAATTAAAGGTAGAAATGATATTATATTTACCTTAAATAATGCCCAAATTATATTGGATACGTATTTTTAGAAAAAAAGAAACATTAATAATTAAATATGATCATATTTTTCCCACTTTGATTAGATTAGGCTATTTATTATTATTTTAATAAAAGAATATTTGTAAGTGTTAAATTCAACTTTTCATAACTAAAACATTTTAAATATAAGATTATAAATAAGATAAATTCGATTATAAATATTCATTACAAATATAAAATGATTTCCTATATATAGTTTTATTTTATTTATTATTTTTACACATTAAATAATTATGTTTATTTATGACAGATTGATGATGCAGTAATTACCTTATTAATGAATGATTAAAATAATTGATATTATATATATAAATAAATGTAAATTGAGTCTTTTGGTGCATTAAACTAATTTTATAGGTCAATATGACATGTTAGGATTGATTTAATTTTCTTTTTCCAAGTAATCATGTTTTATTGGACTTCCACAAAAACCAAATACTAAATAGTATCAAAATTGACATAAATGAGTTATTAAAATAAACACTATATTATTAATTTTTATAATACTACAAAAAATATATGGTTTGGCCAATGTCCTATAAGGTCATATATGTCAATTATTAACCAATTGGGTTTCTCATGGATTTTTATAGGATTTTTATTAACCATTTATTATAATAATACAAGAATACTTGGTAAATGTTAAACTATTTAACTAGGAGTTAAATATAAATTATAAGGTTAATATGGTGACATAAACTTATCTAGAACCTATTTTTTGAGAGGTTTTCAACTCATCCCCACATTATCCTTGAAATAAATCATTTTGGGAAATTATAAATTGAATATGATTGTATAATATATTAATATTTTAAGCTTTTCTTAATGTAACCCTCACCACTCTTATAAAAGGGCACATCCGTTCTCACAAAATCACACCTCCAATGTCAGTTTTCTTTGCCGAAACCTTCTCAAACATCTTCCCAACTACACTCAACTCAACCTAGGGGACTTCTATTGATCCGAAAGCCAGCCTAGGGAGCCCTTTTGATCAAATCAAAAGGAAAATCCCAAATAAGAGGTAATTATTTCAACAACTCATTCAAAGTTCGTTTCTTATTCCACTTCCTAATTCATTTTTATTTCCATAAATAAATAATAAGTACAATAACTTCTACATAATGTGATGTTATTATAAATATGGTACAACCATATTTATTTTTTCATCTATCTAATGAATGACAAAGTCATCATACCTGTGTACGTACAACTTACCATCTCCCTGTCATGCTATAGTTTTTTATTAAACACATAATTATTTAGAGGGTATAATAATGTGTATAATTGATGTAAATAATAAATATAACATTATAATTATTCTATAAATTTAATATACCATCCCTGTAGACACCCGTATCTTGACGTATATGGACGTTACATTACTTTTGCGGAATACTTAGTACATAACAAAAACACACACACAAGGATCGTAATAGTTTAGTGTCTTTGGAAACTCGGAACGTAATCTTCTAAACGTGGTGAAAGATCTTCAATATCTCCCATAAAGATCTTCCCCTTTTTTTACCTAAAACCTTTCTTTATATCCTGGGGAAAGAAAAACAAAAAAGGGTGAGCTCAAATTCTCAGTAAGGGTAAACAAAAGAAATATCAATCACATCATATACATAAGAACGTAGCTTTTGGAAATCTTGACCTGCAAAAGAGCTCATAATATCATAACATGGGATAAATCATAGAATTGAAAATGCGATCCCAATAATCATAACTTAAAACTTGAACTTTGTGGCATGCACACATAATCATGGAAAATCATTTCTTGTTAGTCATGACTCATTGCCAAGACTATCTTAGTGGACAAAGTCCCTTTCTTAACCGAGTTCACTCCTCGTTTCAGTCCTGTATCACTGAACCGAAATAACCTTCCGTTCCAGCCATGTCTATCTCATGAGATATAAAATCTTTACCCAATGCATTGGAGGGAGATATAGGTCCCACCCATCTTATAATGAATCCTTTCTTATGTGTGCCACATAATCATAAAACATACATCATCGCATAACACATGTAAAAAAATGGGATTCTTGAAACATCATGACATCATAAATCAATTCATATAAGATAAAGGAATTCATAAAAATAATTCCATCACAACATGAACAAATCAATTTAATAATAGGGATAAAAACAGGACCCTTCTATTATCTTAGATGGAAAATAAATTTGATAAAATACTTGAAATCCATTCTTGAGGAAAATATCCTTTCTACTTCAAAAACATTTTCCTTTATTAACATGTCTTACAATTTAAAACTAAAAGAAGTTGATTAAAAATAAACTTGAAAACTTGTAAAGGAATATTCTTGGAAATAATGTTTTAAAAATTCATTCATGCCGTATAAGTTAAAAAAAACATTCTTCGTACTTTTGTCGGAAAAGTCAAAAAGTACCTCGTACTACAAAAGATTCCTTTCATACATATTACTAAAAACTCACCGAAGGGTAAAAATGGATTTAAACAATTGTAGGTGGATGGAAATAATATTACATTTTGATGAAACATGGATGTGGATGATAAAATACACCCCAGTAAATACTTACGAATAAACAATCTCGGATAAAAATGAGATTGTGATATTTCCCTTACCTTAGGTCCGACTTGCTTTGTAATTGTCCTAACCTCCTGTATAATGATTTAAATCATGTTATTGACTTATTACAGAATCATATTCATTGTTATGATATCATATATGGTTCACTTATGACATTATATTACCCGTTCGTTTGTAAATTCCATGTTAAAGAAGCATTTTGGGTAAAATCGTTTCATTTATCGTAGGTGTTTTGACTTGTTGTTCTTGACATCACTATTACTTATATCATGATTTACTTACTTCCAGAATAAAAAATATGATTTATATATCATATATATTCAGTATATATATATATATATAATAGATAGATGAAAAACACCGTTCATGAAGACGGTAGTCCGTACGTACGCATGAACGCTGTTTTACTTTCCTTATTGTCTTGAAATGGAAGTAAGTAGATGACATACATATATATATATATACATAAATCCAGTAGCTTTATAATGTCATATATTTCATTATTATTTCTTATATATACTTTATAATCATTCTTTAAATGGTTAACATGGAGAATGAATCTCATCGCGTCGTGGAGACGGTAGTCCGTACGTACGCACGAGCGATGATATCATTTCTATAAATATTGAATTGAATTGGAGTGGATTATACAATATATCAGAATCAATATGATGTTGTAATAACTATGTATAGTTATTCTTTACACCATTATACCCATCCATGTAAGGTGGTGGTGGAAAATAGATTACACCACGGCGTGGAGACGGTATTCCGTACGTACGCACGCGCGGTGATTTCTTTTTCTGTAGGATGGATAGATGGTGAAATAGGGTTGTTTCATACTTATAATAACATATCAGTATATGAGTGATACTGATGTTATTACTTCATAATGAAACAACCTAAGAAGAAGAAGTGGAAGAAGAAATAAAGATGAAAGAATTGGTAACGGTAATTACCTCTTCTTTGAAGTGCCTCTTTGAGACCTCCTCTTAGGGCACTAAAATTGGTCTTTGAGGAAGACCAGAACCTCTAGTATGTTGCTATGGAAGTGGAGAGGAGAAATTGTCAGGGGTTGGCCGAGCTTGAGTGCTCAAATTTGTGTGAGGAGGAGGGGGAGGAGGTGTCCTTTTATAGGGGAGGAGAGGGGCACCTTAGGAATATCTCAAAATATTATTTTATATTAAAGTCAAAATCGGTTTATAATGGTTCAAAAGGGTCTTATTTCGAAGCTAAAGTGGGGATGGGTCGAAATCCTATCAACCAATAGGATTTAGACAAGTTTAGGGTATTATTTTAACCTTATCAATTAGATTTAACTCTAAGTTAAATAATTTAACTTTTACCGTGTCTTTTTGTTTTCTTTCACTATATGGTTAATAAACATACTATAACATGCCAAACGAACCCCAAATTGTATATTATTAATACATATATCCTTATCTAAGTCATTTGGCAGAACCTTAGATTTTTAGGAATAAAATAACAATTAATAATATAATATTTGATTTAAAAACTATTTTGTGTCAATTTTGACACTATTTGATATATGATTTTTGTGAAAGTCATAACAGAATTATATGTTCGAACCAAGTTAATTAAATCAACACTAATATATCATAGTAACCTAGAAAATTAGTGTAATTCATAAAAAGTCTTAAATTACATTTATATTGGTATTTATATTATCAATTATGTCAATATTTCATTAATAAGATAATTACTGCATCATCTTTGTGTCATAAATAAATTATATTATTTGATGTCTAAAAATTACAAATAAAATACCATCATGTAGGAAATCTTTTTATCTTTCTAACTAATATTTATAGTCGAATTTATCTTATGTATAACCCCATATTAAAAATGATTTACTTATTAAACATTGATTTTAACTATTTTAACCCTTCTTTAAATAAATTAATAATAAATGTCCAAATCTAATCCAAGTGGGCCTAAATGGTCATATTTTATTCCTAAGTTTGTTTTTGGTCGAATTACACTTGTCCAATAGAATTAAGACATGTGTTAGGGTAATATTAATATCATATTTACCCTTAGTTACCCTATTTACTATTAACCGTGGTAAAAAAAGTAAAAAGTTACTATTCACCAAAAAATTATTTTCATCTCATTGAACCACATTTTAGTCCTTGATATTAACCGTGTCTCTCGGATTTTAGAAATTCCATTCACAGAAGCGGTAAAATTAAGTTTTATGCAAAATTCTGTTTTTAACCTACCACTTAGTAGTTTCACTATTCATCAAAAAATTGATGTTTTTCAGAACAATGCCAAAATTTCATCCCAAGATATATTTCATATTCCGAATTCAAAAATGAAGTCTATTTTACCAAATTCATAACGTAAAAGTTGCATTAATTAAATCCCGCTGTTAAAACAAATAGCGTGTTTTTAAGAAACAATATCTATCAAAAGATTGATACTTGATTATTTCTAGTTTAAATGTGAAATTACATCAAATTACCAACATTGTATTAAATTGTAAAAATATATTTTAAATATACTTTAAAACCACTCAAATTAATGATTTATCACTATTAATTATTTCGATTAAAAAAGTTGTTTTTTAATTATAATTTAGTAATTTTCACTATTCATCAGAATATGAAAGTTATCCGAAATGTACCGAAATTTCACCTTAGGCTAAATTCGATACTCCGAATCCAAAAATGAAGTTCATTTTGAAATATAAGATTTACAGAATTTTAAAAAGTGGTTATTACTATTCATAACGGCTAGTTTTAATAATATTTTAATAGCATATCGTTGTTTAGTGAAAATCGGTATTGCGTATTACACACGCTATCGAGGAAGGTCGTGATTGCGTGTAATGCAAGGCAAGTCAAGGATGCGTGTTGTGCAAGCTCCTTTTGGTGTCGCGTACAACACAAGACTTTAATAAAATTAAAAAGAATATTTTTTTATAAAATCTTGGGCTGTTACATTCTACCCCCCTTAAAATGAATTTCGCCCTCGAAATTCGTCGGGGTTATAAATGGTTTACTATTCGAAAGTTTCTTTAATAGAAACCCACATCGTAAAAAGGAATATCAAAACCAATCTTTAAAAACAAAAGTATGAAACGTAACGGTTACCCAAATAAACTAATCATTGGGTTTCCACATAGGTGAAAATATGGATATGGAAGAGAAATCTAACCATCATGTTCTGATGGAGAGTGGTAGAGAACATGGCTATGGAAAAGCCAGTAATCACAAATCCATAGATTTGTGATGATATAAGGTACCATCTGATTCATTAGGTATAAGATCACTAGGACAACATTTTTGGTTTTCAAGATCATTTCCCTAAAGTTGAAAATTTGAATTGGAATAAATACTTTCTTTATTTTGGTACAATTTGACTATTGTTCGTGCCTAGAACAATTTCCACTTCATCTCTTAAATAAATGAAGTTGAATTTGTTATTCGTGAAGTGTTAGCAGATCATGTGATAGAATGACGGGTCATTCCATCTGTCTCAAACAAAAGGTTAGCAAAAAAAATTATATACATAAGTCGATCTATAGTGAGATTAATCATATATAGTTCCTAAAATGGACTTATACTTCATATATCATACTGCTTAATATAATAAAACTATTTTCTACTAAACAGGGACTTCCTGTAGGCCAGTGGTAGGCGATAAAGGCCAGTCGCACTTCGGTATTGGGTTCGATTCCTACAGCCTTGTCCGAAGCGATGGGCTGTCGCCCGTCCTGTAGGTTGTCCCTTTTTCTAAAACTACGTTACTATAACATCCCATCTTCTATCCTTAAACAATACTAACTTATGTCCAACATAATCCAGTCTAATCTTTAGGCTTATACATAATACTGCAGTCCACTCTCATAATATAGGGACATCGATTACCAGAGATTTAATACTGTCGTTGATCTCCACATATCATAAGATATGTCTTGTTGGTCACATTCCAAACATTCAAAGTCCTTAATCGTGTATTCTCTTGAATACCTTAGTGAAAACATGAGTGCAGTTAAAAGTTAACACTTTCCACATACCAAAATCCTCAAAATTCTATATACTCAAACCATGATATCACTTAGTCCTTATATCAATCATGAGCTCATGAATACTATTAAACATTTCATTTTCTCGTCTTCATTATGCGCATATCATCTTATTTCCAAAAAATATCTCAATCACTTTGAATACCACATCAATAAATATTGCAATACTCAATGACACAACATTATTTTGGAATCCCATTACATAAACACATAATCATTCCACCACATCGTTGTCATATTCAACATTGCCAATAGTGATCGCATGTGATTTCCCTTTGTCCTTTGCCATCAGTGGTTGCTCATGTTGATCATCACTAACCCTTGGATTAGGGCAATTATTAGCATAATGCCCCATTTCCTTGCACTTGAAGCATTGAAGTGTTGGCGGTGCGTTCTCTGCAGTGTTTGCTTTATTCACATCATTAGAAACCCTTTTTCCATTACTTCGACACTCAGTTGCTCGATGACCTTCTTTTCCACACTTAAAACATTTTCTAGTCCCTTTAAGACAATCTCCACCATGCTTCTTTCCACACTTTGTGCATAAGGAAACATTCATCTTCTTTTCACCATTATTCTGAGATTTCTCCTTGAACTCCATCTTACGTTTCTTGTCAAAACCATGAGATGGATATGTAACACCAACTTCCATTTCTACCTTGATAGCACAACGCACAATTTCTTCATAGCTACTGAAGTCTCTTATAGCTAATGCCCTTCGAAGACTTGGTTTTAAGCCACCGAAAAATCGATCAACTTTACTTTCAGGTTGGATGATAATTCCAGAAGCATACCTTCCAAGTCTTGTAAAATTTGCTTCATAGGTACCAACAGATTCATCGTCCCTTTGCTTCAGTTCAAGAAACTCTTTCTCCATCTTTCTTTGAAGAATACGGGGGATGTACTTACTGAAAAACAAGTTCTTGAACTCGTCCCATTCCATGGACTCAATTTCATCTCTTGGCCTCGTATTCTTGATAAGATTCCACCATTGATCAGCTTCACCTTCCAAACGATAAACTGCTAAGATTACTTTATCATGTTCAGAACATTGAAGAACTGAAAATATCTTTTCAGTAGTACTGATCCATTGTTCAGCCACAAGTGGATCAGAAGACCCACTGAAAGAAGGTGGACGTTGCCTCATGAAGGACTCAATAGAATACTGTTCCCTTCTCTGCTCATTTGGAAGTCCAGAATGATTCATAGCTTGTGCAAGTATACCAATAAGATTTTGCACTCCATCTCCCATAACATTTGATTGTTCAGGAGGGCAATCATTGCATTGTCCATTGCATTGATCAACACGGTTCCTTCGGGTTCCAGCCATCGTCTAAAACCCAAAAAGAATAGTGTGAGAGGAAAAAATCATGCTAGGGAAAACAACATAATAAAGGGGGAGTACCTTCAATATCTAACATCTTAGGTTTAATTCTATGACCGTTAGCGTAATTCTAGTATTATAACCTATACGTATACTTAACCTTAGGGACATCCCTAGACATACTTTAGAAATATCTCTAGGGATCTCACTAAAGTTCTCGCATCCTAGTTTCCAAAGGTTGACTAAAACATTCCTCTGATACCAACTGTAGCGGTCTAGAATTACTTCCAGTGGACTACAATTGATACCTATCAGGGCACTCCATGGGCGGCTACACCCCCTGGGCGGGACACACCACCATCCCCAGTGGCAGCCATTTCCTCATGAAGCCCTTGGGCGGAGAGCCATGCTTCGTCCAACGCTGACATGTGAGAGTTCCCAAGGATCGGATACATTCCTACCTCCTTTGCCTCTGATACCATCTGTAGAGACCCGTATCTTGACGTACATGGACGTTACATTACTTTTGCGGAATACTTAGTACATAACAAAAACACACACACAAGGATCGTAATAGTTTAGTGTCTTTGGAAACTCGGAACGTAATCTTCTAAACGTGGTGAAAGATCTTCAATATCTCCCATAAAGATCTTCCCCTTTTTTTACCTAAAACCTTTCTTTATATCCTGGGGAAAGAAAAACAAAAAAGGGTGAGCTCAAATGCTCAGTAAGGGTAAACAAAAGAAATATCAATCACATCATATACATAAGAACGTAGCTTTTGGAAATCTTGACCTGCAAAAGAGCTCATAATATCATAACATGGGATAAATCATAGAATTGAAAATGTGATCCCAATAATCATAACTTAAAACTTGAACTTTGTGGCATGCACACATAATCATGGAAAATCCTTTCTTGTTAGTCATGACTCATTGCCAAGACTATCTTAGTGGACAAAGTCCCTTTCTGAACCGAGTTCACTCCTCGTTTCAGTCCTGTATCACTGAACCGAAATAACCTTCCGTTCCAGCCATGTCTATCTCATGAGATATAAAATCTTTACCCAATGCATTGGAGGGAGATATAGGTCCCACCCATCTTATAATGAATCCTTTCTTATGTGTGCCACATAATCATAAAACATACATCATCGCATAACACATGTAAAAAAATGGGATTCTTGAA
Organism: Viscum album; assembly: GCA_963277665.1. NCBI lineage: Eukaryota > Viridiplantae > Streptophyta > Magnoliopsida > Santalales > Viscaceae > Viscum > Viscum album. The sequence goes on along the minus strand of OY728153.1, from coordinate 1,345,507,232 downwards.
ACATCATGACATCATAAATCAATTCATATAAGATAAAGGAATTCATAAAAATAATTCCATCACAACATGAACAAATCAATTTAACAATAGGGATAAAAACAAGACCCTTTTATTATCTTAGATGGAAAATAATTTTGATAAAATACTTGAAATCCATTCTTGAGGAAAATATCCTTTCTACTTCAAAAACATTTTCCTTTCTTAACATGTCTTACAATTTAAAACTAAAAGAAGTTGATTAAAAATAAACTTGAAAACTTGTAAAGGAATATTCTTGGAAATAATGTTTTAAAAATCCATTCATGCCGTATAAGTTAAAAAAAACATTCTTCGTACTTTTGTCAGAAAAGTCAAAAAGTACCTCGTACGACAAAAGATTCCTTTCATACATATTACTAAAAACTCACCGAAGGGTAAAAATGGATTTAAACAATTGTAGGTGGATGGAAATAATATTACATTTTGATGAAACATGGATGTGGATGATAAAATACACCCCAGTAAATACTTACGAATAAACAATCTCGGATAAAAATGAGATTGTGATATTTCCCTTACCTTAGGTCCGACTTGCTTTGTAAGTGTCCGAACCTACTGTATAATGATTTAAATCATGTTATTGACTTATTACAGAATCATATTCATTGTTATGATATCATATATGGTTCACTTATGACATTATATTACCCGTTCGTTTGTAAATTCCATGTTAAAGAAGCATTTTGGGTAAAATCGTTTCATTTATCGTAGGTGTTTTGACTTGTTGTTCTTGACATCACTATTACTTATATCATGATTTACTTACTTCCAGAATAAAAAATATGATTTATATATCATATATATTCAGTATATATATATATATATAATAGATAGATGAAAAACACCGTTCATGGAGACGGTAGTCCGTACGTACGCATGAACACTGTTTTACTTTCCTTATTGTCTTGAAATGGAAGTAAGTAGATGACATACATATATATATATATACATAAATCCAGTAGCTTTATAATGTCATATATTTCATTATTATTTCTTATATATACTTTATAATCATTCTTTAAATGGTTAACATGGAGAATGAATCTCATCGCGTCGTGGAGACGGTAGTCCGTACGTACGCACGAGCGATGATATCATTTCTATAAATATTGAATTGAATTGGAGTGGATTATACAATATATCAGAATCAATATGATGTTGTAATAACTATGTATAGTTATTCTTTACACCATTATACCCATCCATGTAAGGTGGTGGTGGAAAATAGATTACACCACGGCGTGGAGACGGTATTCCGTACGTACGCACGCGCGGTGATTTCTTTTTCCGTAGGATGGATAGATGGTGAAATAGGGTTGTTTCATACTTATAATAACATATCAGTATATGAGTGATACTGATGTTATTACTTCATAATGAAACAACCTAAGAAGAAGAAGTGGAAGAAGAAATAAAGATGAAAGAATTGGTAACGGTAATTACCTCTTCTTTGAAGTGCCTCTTTGAGACCTCCTCTTAGGGAACTAAAATTGGTCTTTGAGGAAGACCATAACCTCTAGTATGTTGCTATGGAAGTGGAGAGGAGAAATTGGCAGGGGTTGGCCGAGCATGAGTGCTCAAATTGGTGTGAGGAGGAGGGGGAGGAGGAGTCCTTTTATAGGGGAGGAGAGGGGCACCTTAGGAATATCTCAAAATATTAGTTTATATTAAAGTCAAAATCGGTTTATAATGGTTCCAAAGGGTCTTATTTCGAAGCTAAAGTGGGGATGGGTCGAAATCCTATCAACCAATAGGATTTAGACAAGTTTAGGGTATTATTTTAACCTTATCAATTAGATTTAACTCTAAGTTAAATAATTTAACTTTTACCGTGTCTTTTTGTTTTCATTCACTATATGGTTAATAAACATACTATAACATGCCAAACGAACCCCAAATTGTATATTATTAATACATATATCCTTATCTAAGTCATTTGGCCGAACCTTAGATTTTTAGGAATAAAATAACAATTAATAATATAATATTTGATTTAAAAACTATTTTGTGTCAATTTTGACACTATTTGATATATGATTTTTGTGAAAGTCATAACAGAATTATATGTTCGAACCAAGTTAATTAAATCAACACTAATATATCATAGTAACCTAGAAAATTAGTGTAATTCATAAAAAGTCTTAAATTACATTTATATTGGTATTTATATTATCCATTATGTCAATATTTCATTAATAAGATAATTACTGCATCATCTTTGTGTCATAAATAAATTATATTATTTGATGTCTAAAAATTACAAATAAAATACCACCATGTAGGAAATCTTTTTAGCTTTCTAACGAATATTTATAGTCGAATTTATCTTATGTATAACCCCATATTAAAAATGATTTACTTATTAAACATTGATTTTAACTATTTTAACCCTTCTTTAAATAAATTAATAATAAATGTCCTAATCTAATCCAAGTGGGCCTAAATGGTCATATTTTATTCCTAAGTTTGTTTTTGGTCGAATTACACTTGTCCAATAGAATTAGGACATGTGTTAGGGTAATATTAATATCATATTTACCCTTAGTTACCCTATTTACTATTAACCGTGGTAAAAAAAGTAAAAAGTTACTATTCACCAAAAAATTATTTTCATCTCATTGAACCACATTTTAGTCCTTGATATTAACCGTGTCTCTCGGATTTTTGAAATTCCATTCACAGAAGCGGTAAAATTAAGTTTTATGCAAAATTCTGTTTTTAACCTACCACTTAGTAGTTTCACTATTTATCAAAAAATTGATGTTTTTCAGAACAATGCCAAAATTTCATCCCAAGATATATTTCATATTCCGAATTCAAAAATGAAGTCTATTTTACCAAATTCATAACGTAAAAGTTGCATTAATTAAATCCCGCTGTTAAAACAAATAGCGTGTTTTTAAGAAACAATATCTATCAAAAGATTGATACTTGATTATTTCTAGTTTAAATGTGAAATTACATCCAATGACCAACATTGTATTAAATTGTAAAAATATATTTTAAATATACTTTAAAACCACTCAAATTAATGATTTATCACTATTAATTATTTCGATTAAAAAAGTTGTTTTTTAATTATAATTTAGTAATTTTCACTATTCATCAGAATATGAAAGTTATCCGAAATGTACCAAAATTTCACCTTAGGCTAAATTCGATACTCCGAATCCAAAAATGAAGTTCATTTTGAAATATAAGATTTACAGAATTTTAAAAAGTGGTTATTACTATTCATAACGGCTAGTTTTAATAATATTTTAATAGCATATCGTTGTTTAGTGAAAATCGGTATTGCGTATTACACACGCTATCGAGGAAGGTCGCGATTGCGTGTAATGCAAGGAAAGTCAAGGATGCGTGTTGTGAAAGCTCCTTTTGGTGTCGCGTACAACACAAGACTTTAATAAAATTAAAAAGAATATTTTTTTATAAAATCTTGGGCTGTTACAATCCCATTACATACAAGTTTACCATCAATAGAATGGTATTTTCGCTTGTCCAATCATTACCATTCAAAAAGAAATTTCATTTTTTTGATTTAATACAATGTTTAAGAACTTAATATCATTCAGGATAAGAATAAAATACATTATATCCATAAAAACATGAATTATGTAACAGAACATATAAAAGAGAACAAATCAGTTAACACCTGAAAGGATGATACTACTGAAATATGATTAACAAAATATTATTTGAAGATCATATATGCTATCATATTTATGTGTATAGTTAATTTGTAATTTAATAACAATTATATCGTCATTATAAATGTTGTTAACGTGCCCTCTACAAAGAAAATTTACAAGGTAAGGGTTAATTTTACAATCTCATTATTTATCTGAGGTAGTGTATACATAAGTATCTAATGGGACTTCATTATCATCAACATCCATGTTTCTTAAAAATGTATTTAAAAACATTTTTACTATTTATTAGAAGTTGGCTTAATTTCATTTATAAACTTTGTTGACATTCTATAAAATGTATTGAATGGAATAATTCTATCATTTCCCAAACAAGGTACTTTATGACCATTTTGACAGTTTAAGGATAGAATGTTTTTTTAACTTATACAACAGGTGCGTCTATTTTCCACTGTTATAACACCTTTGAAGATTCCAGTAAATTTTTAAAATAATATTTTCAAAGTAAATGTTTTATTTTATAATTACATGACTTTTAAATGATATCAAAATAAAAAGTGTTATTTCTCCAAAATAGTTTTGATTCCATCGATGTCAATATCATTTTTTTGATTTTATGACTATTTGAAGTTGATTTGATATGATTTAATATTTCATATTGTATTGATGTTTTTGTGATAATTTCTAAGGTGGATGTTCTATATTTATACCATTCATTATTTATTTTTAAATTATTTACATTTCATATGCTAGTTTTATTACGAATTTTTATGTTATGATTCATCATTTTCAAATAAGAAATGCATTGAAATTTTAAGGGACAGGTGGAACCCGCTATATCTCCTCGATGCATTCATAGGTCTCATGAGACAAACTAGTGTCAGGGCATAAGGCCTTGAGAAAATAATACTTGTAGTCTTGTTACATGGCCTTAGCTCGGTGGCTATGATGTTAGACATTATGTGTTCTATAATTATGAAATTAGATGTTGATATTACATGTGATTATTAGACTATTAGATTATCCAAGTGAAAAAGTAAATGGAATTACTTGATTTATATTTTCCATATTACAATGAGATTTAAGTTTATAAGGCTTTTGTTTTAGTCTTTTACATTGCCTTAAATTTTTATTCTTATTTATCAATGTTTTCGCTACATTGTTTTATTTACTGAGCATCTGAGGTCATCCCTTTCTATGTGTTATTATTCCCGAAAGTGAAGAAGTACATTAATACTAACCAAAATGAATAGGCTAAGGGATATGAGTGTTTTCAAATGGGACACAATGTTTTTGTTTCTCCATTTTATAACCTAATGAAAAACTTATTTATTTATATAGTACTCCAAGGATACTAAACTAATCGATCATTAAAGACTTGATATCTTGTGATCATGCTAATGTTATGTAATAATTCACCAACTCTAGTTAACTAGGGTTAGGGTGTTACAATTGGTTTCATGGAATGTTTTTTTACAAACCATGGATACTATATTTGAAAAACAAACTGATTAGAGAACATTAAACTAAGGTAGACTTTTTGGATCAGTATAGTATAACTTCTCTGAATTTTGGTAATGTAGAGATTTTATTAATTTTCCAAGAAATATATCCATGTTTGTATATGATCATATAGAGGTGGCTCTGGCATAGATATATGAAGGGGTAAAACCAGAAAACACCATTTTGAGCTAGACTCAAAATGGAACTGCTGCACGACAACATGTCTTGCTATACTCTTGGATACGATACTCCTTGGGGATATTCATAGGATAATTAAAATATTATTTACAAACCATTATGATGGATTTATGAGTAAATAATTCCTCAAATAAAACATTTTTTAGAATTATGGATTATATACACAAACTGTTTAATTTATGTTATGTATTTTAATATATTTCAATTATGTATTCTGATTCCTAAACTAACAGAGTGTGTTCTATTGTGTATAAGTGGATCCCAGTGGAAGGAATATGAACTATATCAATGCTCGTAATCCATGTAGTGATTTCCCTCCAACTCTAGAAAATTATTGTGTAGCTGCTGATGCAATCAGTGCTGAACAACTTATAACTATATGGGGACAACTCACTTAGGTTATGAATAATAACCTTACCTGTATGGAGCAACCTGATCTACATTTCAAAGGATCAATGTTAGAACACTTTATAATGAAATTAAGACCAAAATTTATTGGGGAAATAAATCCATTTTTAGATGAGAAATGGATAAGTTTCCTAGACAAATTATTTCATGCGTTGGGGATTAGTGAAAGGGAAAAAGTTGTCATGGCAGTTTATCACCACATTGAAGATGTAGATCATTGGTGGTCATTAATTCAAAACACAAAGGAGGGTGAATATGTTTAAAATGTTGAATGGAGGAATATTAAAGTTCTTTTCATAGAAAAATACTTCCCCCATGACTATCGAGTGGATATGGAAATACAATTTCTGAGTCCAAAGAAAAAGGAGGATTGAAATGTTGCAAAGTATGAGGGTAACATTACAAGGCCAGCAAGGCATGAAGCTGATTATATATGTTGACCAAAGAGTAATATTGATGATTAATTGATGGGTAAAAACCATTTCTACATATATAATTAGTCTCACAATCCTTATCATCGTACAAAGGTATTGTCTCATGTGATATTACGACTGAAAATGAATTCAATAAGTTTTACAAATTTAATGCAAATCAAGAGAAGAAGAGATATATTTAACACTCTAGAAACTCAAATAAGGTGAATAAGGTAAAATTTCAATTTAAATCCTATATTAAATGTGGGAAGAAATACCCTTGAACTTGCCTGATGGAAATGGGATTCTATTACAAGTGTGGTGAAAAAGGCCACCGAGATCATGATTGCAAGAGAATGAAAGAGGCTATCAATGTCGAATGCTACAATTTTAGAGAAATTTTGAATTATTCAAATGAATGTCTTCAGCATCAAGTAATTTTACCACAGAAAAGGAAAAGGTATCAAGGCCAAACTTATGAGATTACTACTAATGAGTTTGATGTTCAGAATAATGTGGTGGCAGAAAATTTAATGGTTTTCTAATATTTAGCAAATGCTTTATTTGATTCTGGATCATTGCATTGTTTCATATCTTCATAGTTTTCTTAGAAAATTAGATATTTCCAATTTGACTTAACAAAGGAGTTTTTAGTCAAATATCCTAAGGTATGTATCACTGCAACAATGTTTTGTGAATTAGTTCTTATTGGGGATTATAAACATGTTTTATCTACTAATATCATTATCATACACATTAATGAGTTTGATATAATCCTCAGTAATGATTTTCTTTCAGACCGTGATGCAAATATTTATTTTAACAAGAAGGTGGTTACAATTTTGGATGATGATAATGTGTACCTTATCCTTAGAGTAGAAACATCACCATCTACCTCTTATCTAGATCCACCCCCAGCAGCTCTTCTAAATTCAATTATTGGGGTGGAAGAGAATGAAATAACTATGGGTGAGGAAATGACTGTTCAAATAGAGGATTTACCTATTCTAAAAGAATATATTGTTTTGTTTCTTGAGGATTTACCGGGAGATCATCCATAATGAAAAATTGAGTTTTCCATTCATTTAATTCTTGGTTTAAGGCCCATATCAGATACCAGTTTAGAAATTTCCACCTTGGAATTAGTGTAACTAGCAAAAAAACCAAGGAATTGAGTAATAATGTATTGATTCGACCTAGTGTTTCTCTATAGAAAGCCCTTATTCATTTTTTAGACTAAATATGGATCTATGTGTTCATGCATTGACTATAGGGAGATCACTTCTATAACCATAAAGAACATGTATCCTCTCCCTCACATTGATGATGTATTCAATCAACTTCATGGAGCTCAATATTTTTCAAATATTTACCTTCAATCTAGATATCTTTAGTTGTGTGTATGGAAGGAGAAAATTCTGTAGACAACATTTCATACCAATTATGGACATTATATGTTTATATTAATGCCTTTTGGACTGACTAATGAACCCTATGTCTTCATGGATATAATGAATAGTGTTTCCAAGGAATATCTTGATGTCTTTTTAGTGTTATGTATTGATGATATCCTAGTTTAATCCAAAAACCTATGAAGATCATGAAAATCACTAGAGAACTATTCTATATACTCTTATAAGAAATGAATTATATGGGATGTTTAGAAAGTGTGAATACTGGCTAAAAGAGATTTAGTTTATTTAAACTATTGTCTCTAAGGATGGAATCTATATCGATCCTTTTATGACAAGAGAAATACAATAATGTGAAACAATGGTGAGTATAACTAAGGTACAAAGTTTTATTTTATTATTATGTTATTATTGGTGTTTCGTCCAAAATGTTTCATGATTGGATAACATATTAACCATGCTCACACATAAAGGGGTTAAATTTTTTTGGACAATAGAGCGTGAAAAATGTTTTGAAGAAATTATGAAAAGACAAGTTAGTTATTTTATCTTGACTCTATCATCAAGGAATGATGAGTTTGTTTTTTATAGTGATGCTTCAAATAATGGACATGGTTGTGTTCTTATGTATAATGATAGAGTTATTGCATATGTATCATGATAGCTAATATTTCATGAATAAAACTATCTCACTCATGATCTTGAGTTAGCAGTTGTATTATTTCATTTTAAGATATGGAGATGTTATCTCTATGGTGAAAAATTTTAGATATATACCAATCACAAGAGTTTGAAGATTATTTTCTCACCTAAAGAACATTTCATGAGGCAAAGACGTTGGCTTCAACTAGTCAAGGATTATGATTTCGCTATAAACTACCACCTGAGGAAGGGAAATATGTTAGAAGAATCTTTGTGAAAAAAGGATCGTGAAGTTATAAACAAGATAAGAGTTGAAAGAGATCCTATGTTCATGGATCTAGTAAATATGGATATAGGAATAATCATAGAAGTTGAAACATTAAATCTATTTCAAATGGTTGATAAACCATCTTTAAAATAAGGGATAAAAAGTTCTAAGATAGATGATTAGGAGTTTCAATTAATATTTAAAGCTATAAATGATGGTATATTGATGGACTTCGTATATGAAGAAGGAATTTGGAAATTTGGGAAGAGTCTTTGTGTTCCTCACATACCTAATCTAAAAAGGGAATTGTTGGATGATTCTCATAGCTCCAGTTTCATTATACACACTCATATCTCTAATATGTATAGAGTTTTGAATGAAATTTTTTGGTGTTACAACATGAGGATGGGAATTTTTTATTATGTGTCAAGATGTATGGTTTGTCAATCGGTGAAGGCTGGATGAAAACATCCTATAGGAGTTATGCATCATATCTCCATACTAGAGTGTAAATGGGATGATATTACGATGGACTTCGTCATGGGGCTACCGAAGACTCTAAGATGGATTGATGCAATATGGGACATTGAGGATCATCATACCAGGTATGTATATTTTCTTTCTATAAGAGAAGATTTACCACTTGAATGTTTAGCAAGAATATATATTAATGAATTTGTAAGACATAGTCGAGTTCCCCTATCAATTATTTTTTATCATGATCCCAGTTTTACATCAAGATTTGGAAAAGTCATTAGAAGGCCCTCAATACTGAACTTCGTTTGAGCACTTCCTACCACCCTCAATCTGATGGACAATCTGAAAGGACTATTCAATCCTTAAAAGACTTGTTGATAAATTTCTCATATTACTTTAATGGTATGTGGGATCCATATTTAACTCGTGTGCAATTTTACTAAAATAATAGCGTCCATTAAATAATTCAGATGGCACCGTATAAAGTGTTATATGGAAAGTGATGTTTCAAAACAACATCTTGGGATGATATTGGTGAAAGAAAATGCATAGGACCAAAACATGTTGATGAATCAAAGGAAAAAGTGGTCATAATCCAAAAACCCATCCATGAAGATCAAAGTAGGCAAAAGAGCTATACCAATAACCAAAGGAAGGATTTTAATTTTAAGTAGGAGATCATGTTTTCTTGATGGTATCTCTATTTATGATTGTTATATGATTCGGTATGAAGTGGAAATTAATCCACGGGTATGTTGGACCTTTCAAAATTCTAGAAAAAATTGGAGTTGTATCTTACCATTTGGAAATGCCTTTATGTCTCTCCAATGTTCATGATGTGTTCCACATATCGTTGTGGAGAAAATAAATTCTTGACCCAATGCATGTACTCAGCTATGATGAAATATAATTGGAACCCAATATGTCTTATTGTGAATATACCTTCATGATTTTTAATGCTAGAGAATAATTTTTGTAAAACCGGATGAATAATTTATTAAAAGTTCTATGGAAAACCCATAATATAGAAGAGGAAATGTGGGAAACTGAGGAATATATGATGAATAACCATATCAATAATTTTATCCATTAGTATTCTAGATATTTCTAGGACAAAATTTTTTGAAGGGGAAAAACTGTAGCATCCCAAGCTTCCATGGTATATTTCCCATTGAATAATTCAATAGCCTGTGTTGTAAGCAACTTTTGGTCTTATCTCACCACAACCATTCAAACAAGCCATTATGAATAATAACACTAACTTTTTAGAATATTATAATTTTTTTTAAAATGGTCTTCATTTTTGATTTGGAATATCAAAATTAGCTTATGGTGAATTTATGGTATTTTTTGGAAAAAGATCAATTTTTTATGAATAGTGAAAAACATTACGTTATTATTTATAACCTAATTTTATTTAAATAATTATTTATTTTATTTAAATTTAATTTAGGTCAAAATAGATACATAATAACTATATAAGTTCAATGTAATTCATTGTAGTCATTTTATAATAAAAATATATGTATAAAATTTATTGAATATTTTAACGACTTTTACCCACCTTCTAGGCACATTAGAGAATTTTCATAAAAATGTAATTTTACCACCTTTGTGAATTTAATTTAAAAAATCATAGATACAACATTTAAATCATTAAGTAAAATTTGGTTCAATGGGATTAAAATAAATTTTCCTGAATTGTATCTTTTTTAATTTAATTTACCATGATAAAAAGTAAATAGGGTAATTAAATGATAAAATCATATTATAATTACACTAACAGATGTCCTAATTCTATTGTATATGTGTTGTTATACCAATATAAACCTTAAAAATAAAATATGATCCTCTTTTATCCACTTGGATTACAATAGAACATTTATTATTATTTTATATAAATAATAGTTAAGAGTGTTATATTCAAATTTTCATAACTAATTTTTTTTAATATATGGTTTTTTATAAGGTATATTTGACTATAAATATAAATTATAAATCTAAAATGATTTCCTACATAATGGTATTTTAGTTATAATTTTTAGAAATTATATAATTAAATATATTTATGACACAATGATGATGCAATAATTACCTTATTAATGAATGTCTAAAATAATTGATATTATAAAAATATAAATAATTATAAATTGAGGCATTTGATTCATTAAACTAATTTTCTATTATTATATGACATTATATGATTTATTTAATTTATATTTTTTCAAAGTAATCATTTTTTTGACTTTCACAATAACCAATTACTACATAACATCAAAATTGACATAAATGAGTTTTTTTTAAAAAATACTAAAATTATTAATTGATATAATATTTCTAAAAATCTGTGGCTTAGAAAATGTACATAGATAAGGTTATATATTTCAATAATGAACCACGTCGGGTTCTCATAGCTTTTTTATAGTTTTTTTATAAACCATTTATTATAATAATACAAGAATTCATTGTAATGGTTAACCTGTTTAACTAAGAGTTAAATCGAAAATATATGTTTAATATAGTGAAATAAACCAGTATAAAACCTTTTAGTTGAGAGGTGTTAGAGAAATCCCTACCTTATCCTCTAAATAATCCTTTTGGATCCATTATAACCCGAATATGATTCTATAATAAAATAATATTTCTAGCTTTTCAAAAGGTGACCCTCACCTCTCTTATAAAAAGGTACTTCTGGTTCTCTCACAATAACACCTCGAAGTATATTTGTCCTAGCCAAACCCTACTCAAATATCCTCCCAAATACTCTCACTCCAACCTAGAAGCCTTACATTGATTAGAAAACTAACCTATGGGTCCCTTTTGATCAAATCAAAAGGAAGAACACAATGAAGATATAATTACTTAATCACCTCTTTCAAAGTTCTTTTCTTCTTCCACATCCTATTTCTTTGTTGTTTCCCACCAAAATAATAAATCCATTACCCTCTACATACTATGATGTTATTATAAATATGTTATAACCATATTCATTATTGTATCCATCATATGAATGAAAAAGTCCCCATATGTTCGTATGTACGGCTTACTGTCTCCACATCGTGGTGTAGATTGTTATTCAACACTTCATTATTTGAAAGGGTATAATAATGAGTATAATTGATTTAAATAATAAATATAACTTGTTAATGATTTTGTATACGCAATATACCATCCAATTATATATTATTTCACCATCAATATATTGATATTATCGCTCATGCATACGTATAGATTTCTGTCTCCACAAATGTGATGAGATTCATTCCCACTCATAACCATTAAAGAATAATTTTCATTTTATGATTTAATAAAGTCTTAAAAAACATAATATAATTCTGTATAATATTGAAATACATCCGATCTATAATTGATCATGACTTAACATACAAAACATATTAAGGAAAATGAATCTATTGACACCTAAACCTAATATACTACTGAAATATCATTGACAAACCAGTATTAGAAGATCATATATGATATCATATTTATGTATGTCATTATTTTGTAATTTAATAACAATGATTTAACCATTATAAATAAGGTTAAACTACCCTCTACTAAGGATAAGTACACGGTAAGGGTCAATTTTTCAATCTCTTTATTGTGTTAGGGATGCTTATATGTATGTATCTACTAGGACATATTTATCATCCACATCTTTGTTTCTTAAAAATATATTTTAAACAAATTCTATTTCCTAACATATGGATAATGTTATTTATACCTTTGTTTTACTTTCTAAATTTTTTTTTGAAATGATTCATTCCTTCGTTTTCCAAACAAATTACTTCATGACCTTTTCGAAAAATTAAGGTAAGAATGTTATTTTTAATTATATAATGGGTGATACTATTTTCCCTAATATAACACCATTGACACATCCCATACAATATTATAATAATATTTTCAAAATAAATTTATTTTATTTTATAATTATGTGAATTTATATTATTTTAAAATAGAATGATATATTTCTCTCAAATAGTTTTGATTTCTTCTATGTCAACATGTTTTATTGGATTTTACGCTTATTTGAAGTTGATTTATTATGATACAATCAACCATATTGTTTTTAATGTTTTGTGATATGTTTGACTGTGGATGTTCTATTTTTTTACAATTCATCATTTACAGTTAATGTATTAATATTTTTTATACTAATTTTAATATAAATAAATATGATATGTTTCAACCATTTCATTTGATGAATTCATTAGACTTATTAAGTGATGTGTGTAGACCTCTATAGCTCCTCAATGCATTTATAGGTCTCATGAGTCAAACTAGTGTCTTGGCCTAAAGCTTTGACAAAATATTATTTTTATTCCTCGAACCAGCCCTTGACTATGTGGTTATGATTTCCGACATTATGCATTACATCATTAAGAAATTAGTTGTTTATATTACATGTGATTATTAGACTATTTGAATATCCATGTGAATAAGTAAATGAAATTATCTGATTTATATTTTCCATATTATACTGATGTTTAAGATTAAAAGGATTTTGTTTTATTCTTATACATTTCCATAAATGTATATTCTAATTTATGAAAGTCTGTGGTTTATTTTTATCCTTAATAAGCCTCTAAGATCACCCCTTTCTGTGTTTTATTTTCCATGGAATGTGAAGAAGTATATTACGATTAACCTACAGGTATATGCTATGGGATATGAGTGTGTTCAAAGAGGACCCAATGTTTTTTTCATTTCATAATGTATTGTACAACATTTTTACATATCTAGTACATCGAAGTCTACAGAACTAATCATTATTTCGAGACTTGATTTATTTGATCATTCCAATATTATATAATAATGCACTAACTATAAGTTACTAGGGTCAAGGAATTACAATAATAAATTATGGTTTTACATTCTACCCCAATGAAATGATTTTTTTCCTCAAACTTCTCTACTTAGGTAAATAAATGATGGTAATTTTACTTCATAACATCCTCAAGTCACCACATAGATTCTTATAACGAGTGATTCCCACATTGAACATTTACCTGGGGGGTGGCCTAGTTTTGTATAAAATTCAATGATTAGTACAAATTTTGAATTTGTTTTTCATCATAAGTTATATCATGGGACTGTGGTATGACATGTGAGTTTAGTACATATGATGGGTATATTTTGTACTTCCTCTAGAGAGATAGATGGAATTCATCATGGACTAGAGAGATATTTTGAGTTATTTATAAGAAATATTCTTCCATCCTGATATGATCAAGAATATCTAAGGAATTGATATACCTATGTATTAGTTTCCCTTTCATCCCCAATCTCATATCTTTCATCCAGGATGAGCTTCGCAGAAACACCATTTCACCAAAATCAAATTCTATGTCACGTGAAAGGTTTTCACCATAACTTTTCAGCCAAATTTGAGCTAACAAAATATTATGATGAATTGTTCTAGCATTATCGACCATTTCTTCGGTAATCTTAGGTCACAATAGCTTTGTTTCTCTATCTTATTCCTAAAATGTTGGAGCTATACATTTCTTCCCTTAAAATGGTTCATAATCGACCATTTGAATACTTGAGTGACATAAATTATTGATAGAAAACCTAAATAGTGGTTTTTTTACCCCAAACACTTTTTAAATGCATATAAGTTTATCTCAACATATACTCTATTGTTGAATTATTATTTCACACTAAAAAACTATATAAGGATGATAAGAAGTGATGAAGTAAATTTTCTATCACGTTCTCTTTGAAGACATAACACGAATTTTGAGGTGAACCTTAGATCCTGATTTGATGCAATGAAATGTGGTATTCCATGAAAACCTACCAATTCCTTATTGTATATCCTATAAATATTATTCAGATAGGAGTCTACACTAATATTTATGATATGTACTGACTTAATAACATTATTGAAAACCACTCATATAGAATTAAATCCTTTAGAGGTGTTAGGAAGTCCAAATAAAAAATACATATTTATACTCTTCCATTTCCATAATGGTATTGGTAATAGATGCAATATACCCTTTTACTTTTATCTTCCAGTCTTATCTTTTTGGCGTAACAAGCATCGAGTTACAAACTCCGGGATATCTCTCTTCATTCTATCCCACCAAAATTATTCTTTAAAGTCCATGTAAATATTCAAACTTCTAGAATGAATATAGAATAATGAAATGTGAGATCCCACAAATAGATCCTTCTCCAAATATGGTATGATAGGCGAAAAAATGGGTCATGAACTTTATCATTATATCCTGATCAAGTTTAATCTCAGGAACCCTTCTGTCTTTATTTTCCATCTTTCCATATTCCATGTTGGGATACTTGATCATCACAAGGATAAAGGGTTGAACATTATTTTGAGAAAGATAATATTTCCGCCGTACATCCTAATTTCTAGGTACATCATTTTCAAATATGAAAAATATTGGATCTTTCATGATCCACATCATAAATATTCCACCATTATCTCTACAACTCAAAGAATTATCTAACTTGTTATCTTTCCTATGGTGGAAATGTATTGACAAATCATAATTATTCATCATCTCTAACCATATTATCTATTTCGTGTTCGACTCCTTATGTGTGAATGTATATTTCAACCCTTTATGACCAGTATATATATCACACATTACTCCATAATGATAATGCCCCCATATCCTTAATTCAAAAATTACCGATTCTATCACCAAATCATGAGGTGGGTAATTTTTTTCTTGAATCATCAACTACCTTGAGGTATAATCAATAACCATGTTATTATCTATAATAATAAATAAAAGAACTTCTAGGATGAATCAATGATGATTATAAAACCTTCCCCACTACAGGGTATTGTAATCACAAGTTAATTGACTAAGCTTTTCTTTATTTCCTTGAAATTTTCCTCACATTAATCATTCGAGTAAAACACAAACCCCAACTAAGTTAACAAGATTAGTGGATTATAAAGTCATGAGAAATTATCCTCAAAACATCGATAATATCTAGATATACCATGAATGTTATGAATCTCAGTCACATTGGTTAGACTTGGACAACATTCTATAGCTTCAGTCATTAATTGATATAATATAATACCATCTCTTTTGATTATGTGACCCAAAAATGAATCATTTTGAATCTAAATTAAAACTTAGTAAATTTTTCATATATCCTGTCCTTCATTAGGGTTTTTAGTATAATTCTAAATTGATCTTCATGATCTTATATGATCTTTAAAAAGATAAAATTATCAATAATGAAGACTACCAAAAATTGATCCGAGTAATCTCTAAAGACTATATTCATTAATTCTATTATGGTGACAAGGGGATTAGTAAGACCAAAAGCCATAATTTTTTATTTTTCATGTCTATACCTTGTACAAAATTTTTTCTTATGTATATCCTTATTGTTGACCCTCAATTGATAATATCTATAAAAAAGGTCATTCGTGGAAATTTATTGAGCTCAGTGTAGTTGATCAATTGAGTCATCCATTTGTGGAATAGGATACTTGTTCTTTATCATGATCTTGTTCCACTCTAGATAATCAATGAACAATCCCATTGATCCATCTTTCTTTTTCAAAAAAAAAATTATGCACCGCAAGGTGATAAATTTTTGTGATGAATCCATTATAAAAAATATTATGGAGTTATTTCTTCAATTATAGCAACTTAATTGAAGCCCATATTTAAGGAATCATTGGATTTATTTTTAAACAAGTTTTGAGATCTATTGAGAATAGTACTTCTCACATTGGTGAAAGACTTGGATAATAATCCAAAAATACATCCACAAATACTTTGAAAACATAAATATAAATGATGTAAATTTTATCCCCAACCATTTTAGATAAAACCCGTTCATAATGGGAATTAATAACCATGTACTAGATGAAATTCCCTTTGGAAGTTAATAAATATCATCAGATTGATGGGCGATCATATGAGAATTTAAAATATCAATCATAACATCCCTTCCTCTACAATTTTTGTTGGATTTATACAGAGAAATACAATCCATTCATAACATGACATCAAATTAATCTAAAGAATGAATGAAATGATCTTCCAAAAGCACATTCTGACAAACTGAACCAGAGATGACTCATAGACTTGAGATTAAATCATCATATCATTAGCGTATTAACTATTAATTACACATTTAATAGTTTTAGTGTAATCATAACAACCTTTGGAAATTATTTAGATATGAAAGAGTTGAATGATATATAATTAAATATGACATTTTTAGTTCTAGATTAGAAGGTAAGTGTACCTTTCATCACGTCGTTATCTTACCCTTTTTTAGAAATAGTTATTACATTATATTTCTCCTCCTACCTTATATTTAGAGGTTTTCATGTATATCATTATCAATAGACCTAGGATTTGGGTAGTTGACATCAACATTCCCATTCTCTTTATACTCATAGAACAAACATTGGGGAATTTTATTCTATGAATATTTTTCATCATTCACAATGATAGATAAATTATTTCCATCCATTTTTCAATCAAATGATCAATGAAATTCCGTTCAATGCAATAAAAAATTATTAGACAACTTAAGGAAATTTTCTACATGCATCATCCCACACACAGATCATAAAGGGAATCTCGTATTCTTCCCTTCATGGATTTTAGATTTTATTTTCATCTACATCTTCCATTTCCTATCAAAAAAATGATATTGATATGTGGCTCTAAACATTATTTCATCAATGATACGAAAATCACAATATCTTATTAGATGCAAAAGTCTCTTTTGGAAAACTCACATAGGAAACTTCGCTATCAACCACTCAAGAACATATTAACTTTACATTCATGTTGTATGATAATTCCATAAGAATAACATAAAAGTATCTTGAACTTGGAAACATTGGTAACAATATGGTCATAATCCCTTTTCTTCAACTCATGGAACTGTTTCTCTGTCTTGGTACGAATAATCCGAGGAATGTACATATTGAAAAATAAGTTCTTCAACTCGACCCAATCCATGGATTCAATATCATATTTTTTATTTTTATTCTTGATAAGAGTCCAGCACGGGTCTTTTCTTCCTTCTATCTGATAAAAAATCAGAATAAAATTCTCTAAATATAAAAACTAGATAATGGAAACTATATATTCAGTATTACTAATAAATTGTTATTCAACAAATGGATCAGAAGACACTAAGAAGGTATGTGGTTATTTTATTATGAATGAGTTAAAATAATGTCATTCACTATTTTTCTCTTTTGGAATTCCACTACAATTCAATGCTTCGAAAATCTATATGATCATATTAAAGAGTATTTCTTTTCATGATCCCATGGAATTCAGTTTCTCAGGAGGAAAATAATTTATTTATACATCAAAATCACCATTAATGTAATTCCATCAGGTACGAGACATTGATAAAACTAAAACCAATATATTAATAAATAATTATGATATTGGATAACCACATAATAATAAAATGTCACTTCCATATCATATAAATTATGATATATTATTTAATCAATGACACCATCAATTTATCTTTGGTTATTTATAGGAATTTTCTATTTAAATACTTTCTGTTGGTTCATTAAGAGTTTTTGGAATTATTAATCATATCCCATAGGAGTGTAAAACTAGGTGTGTAGAAAATCCCATTGTTGTGTACAAGATTTCCTTAAATGAGGCATGATGCATCTTTTTAGAGCAGTAACCCGTAGTGAAATTTGTGCCAGAGCCACATTAACATGTGGTATCATGACTTGGATGCATTTTTAAGAAACCACTCAATCTATCCTTTTATAGAATTCCATGACATTTTCCTATAATTTTTCATACCCTTAGACTTATCTATAGACATTTCCTTAGGGTCCTTAGTAATGTGTTTCTCATCATAGATTTCAATGGCTAATTAAAAATGTCCTATTATACTGACTATTACAACCCAATCTTGACATTCATTAATATATCATATCATTTTCAAAATATATAAAACATTATACCAAAAGACACTAGAAGACCATACTACAATGTTGCCTCTAGAAACATGGAAATATAAACAGAAAAACATATGTGAGCGACATTATCTCTTATTACATTCATCATGATTATCCCCCTTCTTGGAAATATAAAACATAATACATATCTTTATAACATAGGAAAAGAAAAATAAAATAGGGGTGATATGAAATTCCAACTAAGGGTAAACAAGGGAGATAGATAAGAATGATCATGAGATTAAATATATTAGAACATTATCATGAAAATTTTCTATTATACCATTCATATAAAAAACCATAAAAAATCATTGCATAAATCATTCCATTTAATAAGGCATGAATAATAATGAAATAATGAACAAAAACCATGAATGAATGACATACGAATAAAACATAGAATTTTGGAAGATACATAATCATATAATAATGGTTTCTATTGTATCCAAAGAATCACAACCAATAACATATCTATTGAATTGGTTAACTCACCATACCATTATGATATATATGGTTCACTCCCATGGCCATCTTAGTGGCATGAGTTCACTCCATATACAATCTTGGTAGCCATGATTTACTCCCATGGCCATATTAGAAGTCATGGTTCATTCACAATACCTTCTTAGTTATCTCATGAGATAATAATCTTTGCCTAATGTATTAATTGGAAATTTATATCCCACTAGTCTCATAAATAAATAATATATATATATTCAAAAAGATCATAAATTATCATATCATAACACATGAAATGAAATGGTTATTAGAATAATGTAATAATATGATAACTTATGGTATAATATAGGATTTATTATCATTTAATCATAAACATTACTCATGAAAATAATCTAGTTTTAAAGAAATATAGCCTATGAAAATAAGAAGGATTCATGAACATCATTCCATCAAAACATAGTCCATTCAGAAAAAAAAATATGAGTGTAGACATTAAATAATTTCCTCATAAAGGAAAGAGTTACACAAATGGATGTTAAATTATATGGGAATTAATATTGAAATATCTTTTTATAAACATTTCATGAGGAAAATATCATTTATGCATTGAAAACACGTTTTAATACATAAAACCTTATGAAATCATTTTTCGTTGAAAATTACATTTAAAATATTTAATGTAAGAATTGAAAAATAGAAAAAAAATTAAATTCATTTATATAGGAAAACGGGATTCATATAAAATTGTAAAACATTTTGGAAAAAAATTGATAATATTTTTGAAATCATTATTTTTTAATATAATAGATTTTAGACCGGGGAGAGAGAAAATAACATTTTACATACAATCATTATCTTCAATACCAAATAGTGGAAAATGATACTAATACATGAGGATATTCTTTATAAACATAGTTTAAGGAAATTAATTAGTGTTATTGAGAGTAGGGTCATACGATTTCATCAAAGGATTAATATTCATAAACAATCATATAGAATGATGAGATTGTGTCCACAAACACTTATAACATCGTAACATGGGATCATACAATCAATGATAGAATAGTAAATTATATGAAGCATAAAAAATCATGAAAATATGTAGATTCATGGTATATATTTTAAACTATAATGAAATACACCTTAAAATGAATTTAGTTGTGTAACAAAACATGAGTCTCAAAAAAGGAAAATTGAGACAAAACAATTTGACTTATTTGGTAAACTTATAAAATTAATCCTCAAGAATGAAAGGTCAAAAAATTGATAAATAGATAGCCATAAATATATGTCTAATAATCATTAAATACATCGATGATATGCATAACCTCACACAAAAGGAATGTGTTGTGAATAAATTATATTTCTCACGGAAATAGAAACTAAGATGAAATCCCCTTACCTTGTGTCTTGACTATCCTCATACTCATTCATCACAACTATACAATAAATAAAAATTCATTATACATATTTTAACCAATCATATTAATATATCATATACCATATTTTTGTTTTATTTCGAGCTAATAATACTTGCATGTTAACAATTCTTTGATAAGGTTTTACATCAGATAATATTCTTTTATTCATCGAATGTTTCTTAATTTGTTATATCTTTGGTATTTATATTTTATATAATGATTTCAAAAATTTAAACAATGATATAAAAATAGTTTATATACATTATATTTTTATTATAATAATCTATATAATATATAAGTATGAAATGAAATACACTATTATTGGAGACGGTATGTGGTACGTACGCATGGACTCTATTTATATAAAATTATAATATTTATAGAAATAAAAAATGAAATATATTTACATATGAATATCAATATTAAATTAGCTTTATTATAACATATATGTCTTATATATTCACTAAAATCATTTTTAATACCATCCATGTAGTTTATGATCAAATCATGTAGGTTTGAGGGGGTGGTAGTCCACACTTCCTCAAAAGTAATTATCTTATAAACAAACTATGGAAATAAATAAAAAAATTTTAAAAATAAATAGTTATGTTTAATGAAATAATAAATATTATATATAAAATATATAAATATATTTTCCATCATAATTCCCACCATGAGAGGCTCTACGGAAAATTTAACAATCATAATTTAGTGAGGCAGTAGTTCATCAAATACATCAACAATATGTTCGTTATACATTAGATGGAGGTGTGCATAAGTGTAGGTTGAAATCATAGAATAAAAATATACTAGTATATTGAAGATACTGGTTTTTTAAAAAATCATTGAAAAATTAAAGTTGAGGGTAGAGTAAAAAAATTAAAGGGATTGAGAGAATATGTTACCTCTTAATTTGGTAACACCTTTTGGTTTGTGCCAAAAGGTTTCCTTGGATTTAACTATTCCAAAGGGAAGGATTCTATGATAAATGAAAGGTTTATGGGAATTGGATTTGGTAGGGAATGGATTATCTTTAGTGTTTTGATATGTTTAATGAAGTGGGATACATAGTGGCATTTTATAGGGACGAAAAATGACCCACTTGGTATTTTAAAAAAAAATTAAGTGTATCAAAATTTTTTAATTAAAAAATACATTAAAAACCAAGAAAGCTCAATAATGGAAGTTGAGTGGAAGAAAAATGGCAGTAAAGGTTTTGTTTTATGTGTTTTTAAGTAATTTTGGGTAATAAATTTATGGTTTAGTTCTCATTTATGCTTAATTTTACCTTAATTGATGTAATTAAATTTAATTACAATCATTTTTATATTAGATCAAAAACTATGTTGACCATATTATTCAACAAAAATTATTTTGATTCAGAATATGGAATATATTTTTCCAATTTCTAAACACATAAGTGGAATTAATTAATTGAAAATTAATTCCATAGTCAGGTAACAAATCTTGTTTTTAATGTTAAAATGATCAATGGTATGTTACCTTTTCATAACCAATTTCAATGTTAAATTTCTTCCAATTACCAAGTTTTTTTAATTGATAGAAATATTATAAAACGTAAATTAAAAAAAATAAAGAAATATAATTTATCCTTATAAATAAATTAGACAAAAAACAAGTTTTGAATTAAAATTTGGTATTTTATACTATTCATCTGAAAACAGTGTTTCTTAAAACAAATCGCAAAAAATCACCCTAAGATAATATAGACATTATAAATTACAGAACTATGATTATTTCATCAAATTAATTTTCCAAATGTGTTAAAATTAATATAATTATTTTTTCAGAAAAGTTAATTAAAATCATTTTATTGAAGAAAACGTTCTTTTTAATAACAAAAGGAAGTTACCAAAAATTAAATATTCCAATATCTATAATTTTATTTATTTAAAACAATTATAGAAAATATTTCAAAACTAATTATTAATTTTCATATTATGAGGTTTAATGACTAGGTTATAATTATATTATTTAAATAATTATTAAAATAAAATTATTTTTCATAGAAACATCGGTGTTGCATGTTACGTAAGCCATCTCATTATTCTGTGTAATGTACACCAAGTCTGTGTTGTGTGAATTTAATTTTTGACATAGTGCACTTTCAAAAACAAATTAGATTATACCTTACTATGTATAAAAGTCCTATAAAACATGTGGTGTTATAGAGAGCTCCCATGTTCATGGTTAACACCATGTCATTTACTTATGTGCAAGGTATGCCATAAATCACATCCTAATTATCCCAGATGTACTCATTGTTTCTATGAATATTTAACCCTACAATATGAAATTAATCCATTCCACCCGCGACATTACTGAAAGATTCAAAAAAATATCGTTGCATAACCACTATCACCATTCATTTCATTCCACCCACATTCTTACCGCATTATGTTAATATTAGAGCTCCATTTTGAACTATTTATTGAATGATTCCTACATAAGTAGGATATGAAGAGATGCTCGAACATTAATCCTAGTTCGGTCATCCCAATGTGAAAAAGGAATTATCCCAATGTAGAGATGATACCTACCCAGGGGAAATTCCATAAAGAACTATGTTCTTCATGATTCATACCCAGGGTGGATAGGTAGGGACTCAAGTATCATATGACTCTAACCTAGTCATGGAACATATTAAAATATTCCTTCCTCTATATGCATGCTAGGTAGAAAGCGGAGACTCCCAAACATGCCCCATTTTCTAGGCCATCTCATTAGTAACCAAATTTACACTTTTCATGTCAGGTTATCTACATCCTTACAACGTGATGACAGACATAAAGGAATCCATATCATGTATGCATGATGTCAAACTGCACAACATCACCAAGAATATAAAATTATATTTTCCTTGATTACGCCATCCCTAGGTTGTGTATTAAACCCCTACCTCCATTTGTTCCTCACAATCAACAAAAACACATATGATCTTAGGGTCTTCATAGGAAATTCCATGTAGATCCAGGTAAAATAAATAAATTCACAACAATATAATGATAAACTGTGAGGTAACTTATGAACTATGTTTCCCTAGATTCATGTACATGCAGAACACATATTAACTCTTGGATGGAATATTCATGCCCAACCTCCCATGAGGGAAATTAATATATTAAAAATATCCCTATCTTTACGTATAGACTAAGCCTATTTAGGGAGACTAATTTCAAGGTACCTGAATCTTCAAAACCAAAGATAGCTCCAATAATGGAGTCAAAATTCCAACCTTATGTATGTGTCTGCTCTATATAGGGAAATTGCTAACTCAATTGGGGACTATAGGCAGAATGCTTACAACATGTCCATATATATCCTATCAATCCATCAAACCTGATGAGTCATGTGATTCTAGATTATAATAAACCTCCCTATCTATCAAAAATTGATAGATTGTGTCCTGAGATCACATTTTTTTTGAATATGCACAAAATGACATAGCGGATCTATATAATTTTCCCAAAAACATCGTGTAAACTAATGGAAAATTAATCCAAACGTGGGACCCTTCCAAATTCTATAAACCCATTGGATTCCAAGCCCCATATCATTTCTCCCTATCTAAGATCCCCATTAATCATAGTCTACCCATTCCCCCCACTCAGGTCTTGGACATGTCAGGACATCCTAACCTGTTTATCCTCATATTAATCAGGGATTATATATCAATTTCATAATCAAATGACATTAAAACCACATAATTTATGACACCCAAAATCCATGTGTCCAGAAACATCAAATAGTATATCCTAATGTTATTATTTATGACTTGTATCTACATATGAAATCCCAAATATGAGATAAACATCATTAGTGAGTTCATATATAAGTAAAACATTTCCCTCTCCTATGTGTGAATTAGATCCTTATATAGAGATACCATAAGAGAATTATGTCTGAATTGATTTATATTATGATAAGATATGTAATGACACCTGAAACTAATAATTCACATCTAGGTGTATAATATAGTTTACCCACATTTACTACACACAAATCACATATGTTCAAATAAATGTTTTACAACTATGTGGGGAGAACATCAATGACTATTTATAGGTAATAATATCCCAAAATTCCTCTTTTCATGATCTAAAATCCTCATTTTGAAAAACCATACTCTTTGCCTAAAAATGTTTGAATCTGTTTAATGATCCTTATATATCTAAAATGAATGGATAATGTCCTGAGGACCATATTTCTTGAATATGAAAAAAATTACTCACTGGCTCTGTATATAATTCCCACAAAAGGCATGTCAAACAATTGAAAATTCATTCTCGAGAGAGGATTCTTCTAGCATTGTACACCCCTAGGAAATTTATGCCCCATCTCACACCATGGTCTCAGAAACGCCTATATTACAGTGTACTTTTTTTCTCCTCTTTTATGATTGAAAATGATTCAACATTCTTGTTCATACATCCATTAAATTTGCCTAATGGATTATCTGCTTGGTCAGAGAATCACATGCCTTGAATAACCTAGTTTGGTGTTAAACTATATCATACTCAAACCATCATAAATAAAATACAAATACTTGTAAGTGTTGTCCCTCATTCTTAATCCCAATGGATAAAATTTCCCTCACACATTTTTGATACCACTTATTTGACAAGATATCCTTGGGGGTCTTGAGAGATAAATTTTTTATAAAATTATAGGGCCATTGGAAATGAGAGGTCATTGTCTTGAAGAAACCATTGATTTTCCAATACACAAAATTCCTCTGTAGCCCTATATTAGATTGCCAAAAGAAAATGGGGACAATTAACCAATGGAAAATTCATCCATATGATAGAATATTCCTAAATCGTTATGCCCCATGTCTCTCATGCACCATATCATTCCCCATATCAATAATCCACAAAATTAGGGCTAGGTAATATCACCCCTTCATGTTTGAAATTATGTGTTCATCATTGGGTCCTAGTTGGGGAACTCACCATGAAAATCCAGGCCAATAATATTTGAGAAAAATTATTTTTAATAGAATTCTGGTTCCCAGGACATTAAAATTCCCAGGACAAGATACATGAAACTCTTCATGATGGGAAATCGTAATGGGAACCTCAGAAAAAAAGTTGAGTATAAGCCCACTAAACCTACACTTTATATGGATTAGGCATATTATCAACAAATGAATAATTTAAGAGAAACAATTTTTGTGATGTCACAAAACTGCAAAGGGAGGCCAAATAATAATTCTTTTCATTTACAGTAACCCCATACCAAATCGGTATTAAGAAAAATGTGTGTAATAAGGGAAAAGACACAAAGTTTAGAGGGTTTTTTTTGTTTACCCAAGAAATAGGTAAAACATGGTTGCTGAGTCCCTATGTTCATGAAAAAATGAGAACATTTTTTAATAGTTCATTCAAGTCAGGACTGTTTACACATCCAAATAGTCTTTTCTTTATCTTAATTGCAACCCTTTCCGATGGAGGAATTAATTGGGTCATAAAAACATGGAAAAGTTAAATCCAATACTCCCATGAATTTGATAAATGATTAAAAGAAAACTGAATGAATATTCAATGAAAAAATAATTAAAGGATATAAAATTTAAATGGAAAGAGTCCATCTATGAACCATAATCCCTTCATGGACCACTACTCCACATGGTGGTATGCTTCTCAAAGGCATACATGAACTATGAATTTCAAAAAAGGTGATAATGGAACAAGTCCCCAAAAAACAAAATCAATTGTGTGATGGAGAAATATACAACGTCCCCACCTATGGTGTCCCCTACTAACTAAAAATATTCGTGGGTGAGGAAAAGATGATGAATTCCCACAAATTAAAAAATGTTTTTCGTGGTACTATGGCTGTAATTATCGCCACCGCAGACAGCACCCCCATGCCCCCTAAAAAAGTCATTCGTGAGCTGGGTTTTCAACATGAGCATATGAAAAAGGATTTTATTTATCCCACAAATATGGTTCATCCACCTATTTATAGAAGGAACATGAGGGAAATCATAAACAGAATGAAGAGTTGGATCCATGGAGACTAATTTTTGAGTGATCGGATGATGAAGGTATGGAAGAAGAGATCACTATAAAAGATTGATTCGTTTGATGACTCCTCATAAGTATAACACAATAGGTAGCATTATATTAAGAGATAAACCTAATTTTTGAACACTGAACCCAAATAAATTTACGGATGTACTTCCCTCAAAGAACAAAATCAATACCCCCATTACAACTCGTTGTCCTACATATCATGTTGCTAGGTGGATAGAACCATGTGCCATGTAGAGAATCGCTCTAAAGATGGAACTCATCGCCGCATAGAAAAAATGAAACAAGGATGGAACCTTCCCCCACATTGAAACATGTTACACATATCAAATTCTTGTCCATATACCGTCACGGTACCCAGATGATCCCCCCACCCAAATAACAACATGTTATGTGGTAAGTTCCCACCTAGTATGAGAGGATACAAGGAATGTGTTGCCTTAGAGTGTTCCAACCACCATCCTCAATAATTTTTATAAATTACCATAATTTTATCGGTATTCCCTCCAAAAACTAGTCTAAAGACATTAAAAAAAAGACTCCTTCAATGCCACTTGACCTATATGATGAAGCCATTAGGAGAAAACATGTGTCCTTTTGAGGCCATAGACCCATGGTAAGCAGAGTCATGTGGGTAATCTCGGATATAGGATGGACACCCCCAAGAATTTATCTAAATTAAAATTACCATTTATCTCTTGTTCCCATAATGAGATACAGTTTAACCTCCTCATTCTTGGTATTAAGGGAATTCACAGGTCTTCCCCTTTGACAAGGGTCAATGATAACACAGGAAATTACACTTGTGATTCCTCTTGAAAAGGGACGATGATCATCCCCTTTCCTAGAACCCATAAAATGAAACTCATCCTAAGGTAATTCCCTAGGCTCTCATAAGGGAAGAACCATAACG
This sequence comes from Viscum album, assembly GCA_963277665.1. Lineage (NCBI taxonomy): Eukaryota > Viridiplantae > Streptophyta > Magnoliopsida > Santalales > Viscaceae > Viscum > Viscum album. The sequence continues at coordinate 1,345,479,409 of OY728153.1, read as the reverse complement.
TTAACCTCCTATACAGATGTCCTCCTACTCTTATCCCATTGTAGATAGAGAAGTGTATGATTTACTGGATCCCTCACCTCCTCTTGTTTCTCAGACTGAGAATGACTCGTGTGGGATTTGGATTTATTGATTATCATGGAATCATCATGATTCACAAAATAAATAATCTTTGGGAACAATGAACCCTACAACTCAATGACTGATAAGATGCTTAGTCAAGGCCCGATCTCAAATGGTCCTTCTTCCTATATATAATCCCCAATAATTTTTCCCACATTGGGAATATCCTATGTGTTTGGTCTAACAAGTGGTTAAAAAGAGCCACCAATAATATGTAAGCCTGGATTATCTCTCAAACTATGAATTCCTTTATTCCCATAAAACTAGGATATATATGAATCCTTCATTAGTTCTAAACCAACTTTTGAATACACCCATATGTTCTCTGGACACATCCCTGTTAGGGTTAGGTCCACCCAAAAGGTAACATATATTTTTTGTGTCATTTGTACTACCTTACTATAAGTCCCTCAATAATTATTGACTATGCCTCTTCTGTAAGGATTCCATTGCAATAGGACATTAAATTTCGTGGATGAGAACTTGTACCACAACCCTAAAAAGTGATGGGTCTGGTTAAGTGGTTTTGAAATATGTGGATTTTTATTCCTATCAGAAGTATACATAAAAATCGTATCCTTTGGGTTTGATCCCAACATCGAAAAAATTATCATCCCCCTGGATGATGATAAACTCTATAGTACCTTAATATGTGGCATAAATCAGCATATCAGAAAAAATGATAATGGAATTTCATAACTGTACATAAAATAATATCTTTATTAGTGGAGAACGTTGTATAAATATATATGATTCCAAACCCATGCATACCTCTGTTAGATCTCATGAAATAAGAGTAATCTAAGCACACATTCTTGGGATTAAAAAAATGATTCATGAAAATATGATCATTTTTTAAACCTATAGGAGAGACCTGAAATAGGAAATAGATCCACGGAAAAGGTTTTCATCATCCCATTTTCTCATCCTCTTGACCAATGTGGGTTCTTAAGTGTTGATGGTCAAATCATCCAATGAATGGATGCCTTTGGAAATAACTTCAATGAATCGTTGACGTGCGAGTCATTAGATATTTTTGGCTCTATGAATAATCATGTTGGATACCATCCATTGAAATTGTGCATGACATGAATTGATTTAAATAGAAAACATAACCCCATGAAATAAACATCCATTACTATTATTCCCCTGGCCAAAAAATTGGTTCATTACTTATTTTAGAGGATCTTATATTTAGGAAGAGTGTTTAAAATGGGAATGTAGTGAAATTATAATGTTTTAATGTGTAAACTATTTGATTTTATTTAGTTTAATTAATGAATTTAAGAATGATAGATTCTATGAGAATAATTAAGAGGTTAAAGGATGATTATGGGTAGTATAAATATGTTGAAATATTAAAAATTAGGAATGTAAATCCATATATTCATATAGAATTCATATATTTATTTTTAATTGTTTATTTTCAAACACTGAGTTCACTCACATTGTATTACAAAGACTAAATTATGATTCAATAAAAAATTTAATAATAATTAATGTGATTTATATTTCATTGTTTTTATTAAACATTAATGGGGTTCATAGTTAAGACACTATATTTTTATTGAGGATATCTATCATTGTTTTGGGTACCTCAAATAGAATATATATTGGAGTTTGTTGAAGCGGATGAGATTATTGTGTTTTATTTTTTTATCAACACCTACATCATGTCCAACATAAATATAATTATTCTTGATCATGCCTATTGTGCATAAGAAATGTGAAGGAATATTGTCTACAACATTTGACTGAATTTTGAAGGTATATAAATGTTTTTTCAGAAATCCATGAATGTTTTTGAGTAGGGATTACTTAATATGTATATCTTACACTAAATTTATAATATCTTTGTAATGGAATGTCTTCATATATTATGCTAAATTGTGGTCTTATATATATATAGATTATCCAAAACAGTTTTTGTGATTGTATTAAACTCAATACATAAATATTATATTCAATGTATGTAATGGTAACCATTGAAGGCCAACATAATTGTGTAAAGGGCCTATTGTGGTGTTTTAAGATAACATTAAATTCATGGTAAAATTAACGTGGGACACATAATGAAAAATGAGAATTTCACATACTATTTAAACGTATACGAGATATATATTTGAGGGAAACTCTTTAAGATGTGAACTATATATTAAATTGGTGAAACAATACACATTTGACCTAATATTATAATGTTGTCGATCCACTAACAGTAATCCTCATAGTTAATACACTAACTATAATCCTCACTATCAATTCACTGGCTATATAATCACCACATGGTTGACACATTATCTACAGTATGCTTCATGAACAATATTTATTGTATATTTGATCTATTTTATTTTCTATCGTCTCTGGTTTCAAAAAAAATAAAGGAGGAAAGGAGATATTTCATTTTATGATGAAATTATTGATAATACAAAAACAGTCAGTATATTGTTTATAGTTTTTTAGGTTTTTTGTGATTTTTTATTATTAATAAATGTTACCGATGTTCCAAATCACATATAGATAAGATTAACTATAAAGATTCCTCAATTTCATCAATTAACTCCTCTAGATAATTCCTAGTTAATCTCCTTCAATGATAAAAAATATCCTAATTTCTTATAATGAATTGTTAATTATAATATATTATGAATAATATCATTTTGTGATGTATTTCAGGCCACTAATGATGAATCCAGATCTGAAAATTTTTACTGTTCAACAAAAATATCATGAATGGATGAAGGAGAGGAGTTTTAATCCATGTATATTTTGATGGGTATAAGGAAATAAAATTGTGGAGTAATTCATCTTGTTCTATGAGATATAGTTATAGAATGAATAATATCATGATAAAATTACTTTAACGTAATATGATGAATAAAACATAGTTTATATTAACTTTTTGAAAAAATGAATCTTACACAATGATTAGAATTCTATAATTTATTAAGAGGATGAATCGATGAACATATAATACTCTATATACTTATATGCATAGTAGTTTCATAAATTTTATTTCTATGACATAAGAGGAATTACCTGATTAATATATTCATTATTTCATGAATAATTGGTCATAATAAATGAATGTAAATAGTGGGAATGAAGTAAATTCATGTTCACTATATTTTATTTAAATAAAGATAATGATTATGTGGCAGTTATTACATATTGATATCAAATTTGGTTATTACATCCATCATTTATAGAAGAAATATGAATTTTTTAAGAAGGGGAGTAGAGTCATTAAGTAAGGTAAATATGAATTAATTTAATAGTTATGAATACAAAGATTTGAGAAAAAAGGATAAGTTATGTAAATATTATTCCAAAATTTATTAATATATATTCATGTGTGATGAAGAATGAGTGGTTTAGTTATTTATATTATTGTGAATATATTTCAAAAGAAACATCATTGGGGTCAGTCATGATGTTCCAAAGAATAGAAGTTGAGAGGGAGATAACTATATCTAGTTCGACGAATTTGTGAAAATGAAGTTCCTTGATGAAAAAGTTTAAAGAAAGAGGAAGAATTGTAAATTCCAATAACTCTATAGTAATATATAAGAGGAATGCATATCAATTGATACCCAAAGTATTAAATACTTTAATGTGAATGATTTAATTGTGTCTGTGATGAACGGATGAATAATTTAGAGACCCAAAAACATAATTTCAACTATTATACACTATTTATTGTACTCACGTAACAATACAACTGGGTAGTGTGATTCTAGAAGAAATAAATAATCACATAGGACTACCCATGTCACATTGAGAGTGTAACCATGTAAATTTATTTGTTCAATTGTGTAGCTGTGCATATGGTTATGAAGAATGATTATATCACATCATGTTAAGATGTGGTCAAATTTTTTTCATGAAACATATAAATAATGGGCCTATTGATTCACTACAAAAACTGCCTTAGTTTTCTCCCATAGATACTATTGGTTGATTCTTAGTTTCATATATGTTTCATGTAAATTAAAATTTTTATTTAATGTTATTTTATAATATTATATCATAATAAAATAAATTATTATTTTACATTTTTTCGTGATTTTGACTGTGGTAAATGCTATAAAATACAATTTATATCATATATGGAAACATTAAATCAATCGTTATTGTGGAAAAACAGTCCCCCATTACTGTTAATATAGATCATATCAAATTTATATAATATTGATAAAATTATGGCCACAGACTACGAATCATTATTTCTTATATGGATAATAAAAATTAAAATTTTAAAATAGATTCAAAATATATCTACTATCAACTGACATTTAGTAGGTAGTTTTTATATGTTCAATGAAATCTAATAGTTTCAAAATATTTGAGGATAACTATGTGAATGAATAATATTGATAATAAAAGAGTGAAAAAAATATGATTAATAAGAGTATTCATGTTAGTTTTATTAATTTTAGGGATTTGGGTTTTACATAATATTGAGTATAACTGATTCTGACATATCCATATTCAGAGTTAGGTGTATGATAATCAAATGGCTAGAGTATTCCCCCTATGATATAATAATTCCCCCATTTATATCAACAACAGAACTAGGATATAATCATATTTGGTTTCATAATACCATGTTTAACTAAAAATTTTCTGAATTTAACACTGGTCATGGGAAATCCCATGCATTTATTTTCTACATTAAATTTTAGTCCTCGATTCAAAAAAAAGTGAAATTCAATTGAATAAATTAATGAATTGAGGACAGAAATATGTAAATAATAAATCAAAATAGAAAACAAAGAAAATATATGGAATTCAATAACACAGAATCCACATAAAAATATATCACATTTAACTAATTGAGACTTACCCCATCATGTTATTCATGTGTGGATGAGAGAAGATGATAGAGAAAATAATCCCCAATTAATGTATATATTAGTCTAATTGAAGACTCAATAGTATTATAACTTCATACCTAGGGATATAATATATTCATTCTTTATTTTGGTGGACTCTAATTTATTTTTAGGAAAACCAATTCCTCAGTCAACTTTGATTGTATAAATTCTATTGTAAAATTTAAAATTTCTAATTCCAATAATCCTCAACATGTCGAATATGATTCTATAAAGATTATTTAAATAGTATAAATGTTTAATATCTTTTATTTTTCATCGAATTGATTCATATTACAAAATCATCATTCATTCAATGGAAAATTTACCATCACTTCCAAGAATAATTTTCACCATGTTAATCCATGATGTGAGATATTCAACATGAACATCATGAACGTGGGTATCCAGGCCTGATTCTTAGTGCCTATTTTTTTTCTTCTTTTTTACATACAACCATAACCTCCATCATGAAATATGTAACATAATTAATTGTTATATCAAATCATGAATAAGTATCCTCTCAAAATCAATGGTATTTTAGTATTTAATCTACTTATGTCTCGCTATGAAACTTCTTGTGATTGATTAAATACAATATAGATCCATAATTATGAATTTATTAAATTTGAGGTAAATCCTTCCATTTGATGAATAAAATAGTTTATATAAAGATATAATATTTACATTATCATGAAACTTATAATTTTATGTTTCCAAATATATATCCATGAAATAGGCTAAAAGTAGTTATGTATTGATGGTGTTCCCCTAATGAATGATACATAAAAAATATTTTTGATCAAATATATTAATTTATAATCATAATTGTTAATTATAATAGGTTTTATGATATTAACGTTCTCTTCAATTTATCAAGAATTGAATAATTTATTTTTATCAATTTGATTGACTTCTTGAATATTGGTTGGGTTGGTTTAGTTAATTATCAACCTATACATTCATGGAATATATCATGGCCACCCAAGACTACAATTTTTAACATCACTGATGGTTAACAATGACTTAAAAAAAACATAATCTTTAGTGAAATAATTAAAATTTACACTAATGAGTTTGGGGAATATTGACCATCTTGGATCATGGTGGCATATTGATATGAGAATAAATAGTCATAGGATGATCAATATTTATTAAGAGGAAGGTGATACAATATGTTAACCAAATTTAGATAAATGATCGTGGATTGAAGAGGTCATTAGTGGAAGAAGCTGAAAAAATATGCCAAAAATTTATAATGTGGTAACTTATTTTTTTTGAACCAAGTGATTCCATTAAAATGGTTGTAGTTTTTCATAATGGAGTAGGTATTTAAGATTAATCGAATAAAAATTATGAATGGAGCCTATGAAATGGTTCACAGGTTTGAGGAGATAGAACAATATAAGTAGATTTAATTGTAAATAATGGTGGGAATTATTTCTTAAATTGTTCTAAAAACCCTTTAATAACCATATTCCTTATGATTCAAACATTCCATTGAATTTTATAAATCATAATTAAAAATTATTCCCTGGAATTTTATAAATCCATTCCATTCATTATAATTTTTATAATAGTGATGATCCATTAGTGAAAATAAAAATAATCACAGTAATAAATTTATTCAAGTTCACATAAATAATTTAACACATAGATATGATTTTTCTTCCGCATGGTCTTAAATAATAATAAATTAGAGATAATGATAAATTGAGAGCAAAAATATAATAGTCTAACCTGGAAAATCAAATACAATAAACATATAATGATGGATCTAGGATTGAACTGCATTATATGTCCATTAAAGATGCTCATTAGAGTCCCAATCATTTCAATAATATATGACTATAAATCAACATACTTCTCAAACATTACAATTTTTATTAAATGCTTGTAACATGACATTAAATCCATCAATAATTTTCTAATATTAAAATAAAAAAATGTAGTTATTGAAATTACTTCAACTATCATCCAATGTTTTCATTATCAATTATGAAAACATATATTTATAAAAAATGTGATATATCAATAGCCATAAAACACATACAAAATCATATATCGATAAATAATGTTCCAAAATATTATATGATGTGGGTTATTATTACAAATTTCAGGATTTGGTTAATAACTACACTTTGTTGGTTTTGTTATCCTGAGAATGGGTTCCAAGTACCTGACATAAGTATTACTTATTAATAAAATATGCATTATATAGAGACATATCATAACATAAATTTTTTAATACGGTTGTTTGATCTATATATATATATATATATTCCTTTGAGTTATTTATGATATAAAATTTCTATGGAATTCTACAACTATAACGAGAACATATAGATACGATGATAGTAATATTAATATAATATCTCATCACCTAGATATATCATTATGATTGAACTCATATTACTTCTAAAGATAAGGCTTTGGAAGTTTAAATATTGAGACATTGTCTCATAAATTTCATAGTTAGGGATCTTGAGTATCGTAGATCATGAGGACTAGTGTGATAATAGGAACAATACATATTGTTTTATTGGATATTCTTATATATGATCACGTGTATTATTATTCTTACATTAGATAATTAAGAAAGTGTTTCATTGAATCACATAATTTAATGAATAATGAAAACCATAATATTTTATGTTATTTGTGAGGTATCATGTATGGGTTTCTTTGTTAGTATTTTTGATTTAATAAGATGAAAAATAGATAATTACTCACTCCAAATTATAAAAATAGTTTATATATATCCACATTAATTAAATAGTTTCTCATTAACTAAAAACATGGATTTTTTAGTTGAGGTAAAATAAATTCAATACAGTTAATAAAATATAAATAAACAATTATAATATTATTATATAAAGAATACTTCATTATTTTTAACAATTCATTAGAAATTGAAATTATATTATATTGTAAGTGTCTATTGAAGGTTCTCATAAAATATATTATCCTCACCTATTAATGGTTTGTTATATGTTTCTATATTCCACTGTTAGTTAATGAGTATGAATCATTGGTAACATGATATAGGCTAGGTTGGTTATATATAAATTGCATCCTTAAACTTCAACAATTCAGATAATTTAACATTTTGCATATGGCAGGCCCCCGTTTTCCAATCTAGTGAGTATTTGTTCCAAATAACTTGAAATAAATATTTAATTAATTAAATTATGTGTTAATAATATTTTCAATAATAAAAATATATTTTATAATCAAAGGTATCAGAATATATTTAATAACAAAAAGTGATTCTTGAAAAATTATTCATCAAATTATTATTTTTTTTAAAAACTACACGAGGATTGTGAAAAATAAAGGATTCATATTTTATAAAAATACAATTAAATAAGTTATATGTCAGTTTAGAGATTTTATTTAGGTTTTTGAATAGATAAACTAGTCATAAATATTATTTTTTAAAAATTTATTTCTAACATTTTTTTATAGATTAAATTAAATTTATTGAGATTTTAAATATATTAAATAAATTAACATTATTTCTAAAAAAATATGAATCCACAATGCAGACAATTATTCACTCTCATCTCTCTCATTCATTTATGTTATTTATAGAGAAATAATAAGAAGAACAATTATTAGTTGATTTATATGATGAATTGATAATAAATTCTTCACATGATTGAAGGGATGTTGTATTGAATTTGATTATTTAGTGCAACAACAAATTTCTCCTAGACTGATGAATAATGAATTATGGAACACATGTGTGTGATATATATGGATCCGCTATTTTTTTCTTTTAGCCATAATAATCCAAAGTCAATCGATGTGCATCAAGATCAATTTGTTCCATAGTGGTTCAATTTAGTTTATTTCTTCATAAATAAAATTAATTACCTAATATATATTCGAAGAAATATATAGAAACATGATATATATTCTATTACGAAACAGATGTAATAATAATTTAAAAAAATAAGTATCCACTATTCATGCATGTATATAGTCCCATAAATTATTATTAGAGTTGTCATATAAATTTTTATGTTGAAATATTAATTAATTTCAAAAAAAAATATTCTGTGGTGATCCATAATGGAAATTAATAGTATGTTTTTCTTAATCTTAATCCATTTCATATTAGATCTTGTTTTGATGATAGTGGGAGATGGTTTACACATTTCATCATTGGGGTCAATTTTTTCAAGTTACAAACATAGCTCAACTATTATATGGTGATCTAAAGAGAGGAATAATCTTTTATGAGTGTATACATAATATACATTTTTTCTATATTTAGAGAAAATAGATTATCGTTTAAATTTTGGTGTATATATAACAGTTACATTAAGAAATAGTGAAACCGAATACTGTTTTTTCAAAAAAAACTTTTATGGGTTATGAACATGTTATGTGAAAGCCTATTCACATAATGAGTTGCTTGTCTATCATCTAATAACATGGGGTTGATTTTTTCAAAATATTTATTTAATTTTTCATAATCCTCAGAAGATTGTATTAATATAATACTTAAAATATTTGAGTTCATGATGATTTTAAAGAAAAAAAGTTACATAAAATAGCTATTTGATTATATAATGTAATTCAATTTTTTGAAATTTATTTTTTCGTAAGAAAAACATAATTGATAAAATCATTTATGATGTTATTTTCCTAATGAGTGAAATGCTCGTATTATTCTAAATACTTTTGATATTAATACCCCAATAGTAATTTCATTACGGATTGATGAATTTTTTTTGTAGATTATGTAGTTATTCATTTCATTTGTGGGAATAAAAAATAATGGTGGGAAGATATGAATACAATTTCGATTTTTTGCGAGGCATAGTATTATAAGCTAGTTCTTCATATAGTATATAAAATAAATTCATGATTCGTATAACCATGATGTAGTTCACATAAGATTATAACATGATCATATTCATTACAAGTATGACTAAAATTATTTATTTATTATTTAACGTTAAAAAAATTAATGTAATGGAAATATATAAAATATGATAAAAAATTATATTCTTTTTGGTGAAGAAATTATATTATGAATTGTATAGAAATTTGAACATTCATGCAGATTACTAGGGGTTATTCTCGAGATGATATATTTGATGGTAGAATCATATTCTAGACATCATGATGAAAACAAATATATACCACTGAGGATATAAAAGATTGAACATGAGCCTCACCCCAATTTTTAAGACACTCCACATGAATCCAAGAAAGATGGTTTCAACTCTAGGTAGAGGCATATTTTCGGGTAAAATAACAGTACTATTATTAGAACTATAGCATGTATTATTTGATAGAGTTTCTACCAGAAATATCATATGCTTCAGCATTGGGCCATCATTATGTTCCTCAATTTATGAAAGGTCTTTGGGCCAACCAAGGCCTTCAGGCCAGTATGGATTTCTGGTAGGCACCAGGCCTTCATGAAACCTATAGGCTTTTGGGGAACCTCACGTACTTGAGGCCACATGTAAGGTAGATGAAACCAAACATACATCAAAGGAACAAGGGTTTAGATAAGGATTCCAGAGTAGACACATTCACTGGAGGAGAGCTAACTAGAATTGGAATAATTAGAGGGTATGAAATTTCTGTTGGTATTAGGAATATACCTCTCTACATAGGATAGTCAGCGAAACATCCTTACGAAAGTGGACAACTAACATCACATTAATTATTTTGGAGGTATTGTTTCAACTACTATATTGTGAAGAATTCTTCTAAGTCCTCTGAGTCATGTAATGTGTTTAAACCTACATGACATATAAGGGTTCCCCCATATCCCTTAAAGGTGGGCCACTCAAAAAATCAAGAAAAAATTGAATGCCTTTGGGCCATTAATTCATGATATAGAAGTGACCCCCACAGTAATAAACTAATAATAAATTTATCCAATATAGAGAATAAAAGAGTATTGAAAAAAGTGTATTAAGGGCGATAGTATGTTATTCCTTGAACCTAATTATAAATATTGATATCCTAAAATGGGGTTACCATGAAAAGTAATAATATACACAAGATTTGTGATTTATAGATTATTGTTTTCCCAATGACACATCCAAACTATTTTTTCCTTAAACATATCCCATAGTAGTGAATCATGAAAAAATTATTATGTGTTAGTTTACCTTTTTTTGTTGGATATGTGATTAACTGTTAATGTTTTAAAATTTTCATTTCAAAATAGAAACGAGTTCCAATTTATTATATAAAAAAGGTCACACCCTAATCAAACCACCACTCATTGTGTCTTGAATTGTAATAAGTGGTATCATAACCACAAAATTTGGGTATTTAATATATCATTAGGATGTTTTATTTAAGGATAAATGGTTATTATTAAGGAATTCCTATGTTTATAGGTAGAAAGTAACAAATATATAAGTTCATGACGGGTTAAAATTTATTATATCATGACTGATTGGTTTTATCAGAAACATTTAAGGGAAATTGGAATGAAATGTTTTCAAATTTTATATGAATGAATCCAATAGGATGTTGTCCAATGCTAATTGTTTGAATCCGATTTTCTGACTCAGGTATGGATTCATATATTTTTTTGTGTAATTCACTTTTATGTACCTAATGTGGAATCTTAATGAGTTTACAATGGTCATAGGGGTGTCTAGGCCTCATTCAAATCCCAAAATCCAATTTTTTGGGAATCATTGTCTTGTCGCATGGTTAAAGTAAATTGGGATGGGTTGATTCATTATTAGTCTAAATTGTGTGGAAGTCCTTCTTTTTTGTGAAATTCTATATCGCATGGATGGTGCAAGGTTTCCCATACATTGTTTCCTAACAATGTCGGTTTCCCCTCTTCTCTTAATGCTTTATCATGGTTGGCCCTCAGTTTGGTAAATTGGGTGGCCAACCCATGAACATTGTATATTATTGGTAATTTTATGTGTTTACCATTAATGATATATTTATCATAACCCTTATTACAAAATATCATTCCTAGTAGGATGAAAAACCATTTATCCCATTTTGTAGACATTTAAGGTCAAATCTTTTAGTCAAGACATCTCATTCATCTGGGAATCATTCAAGATTCTATTAGTGACATTGGATGCACAATGATAAGTAATCAGGTCCCTTTGATCCATTATTCATATCTATATATCTCAACATAATTAAAGAGGTGTATGTGTTTGTTATCTTTTCTCAAGTCTACTTCGATCAAAGCCAAATCAAGGGCTTAAACAGGAGGATGATAATTATACGAGTACTATGTGGCCTTTCTATAACTCATCCCTCAGGATTGATGATTTTTGAATTGATGTGTGGGGCCTTCCGATTTCATATATTGTCGTTTATTGAATTTTTATTCAATGATTATATTAACTAGAATAGTATGGATATTCTATATAAATAAATATTATTTGTTTTTTCTTCTTACATCAACAACTACTAACACCCCATTTTGGTTAATATCCCATGATTGGGTTTTTAGTGTTTTAACACATTTTAGCCACTATTTAGATGTGTTTGATCTTGCCCACTCTAATGGTAAGACTCTATACATTAATTTCATATTGAATCATGTAATTTTAAATAGATTATACCTTTTCACTTCCACTTGTACCACCTAAGGTAAATGCCTAAATGTATGTAATTCATTCAAATGATATTATAGAAAGCATACTTATGAATACTACTTGGGAATATTAAATGTAAATTAATGTTTCATTCCATGTATATAGCACACCTTTTCATGCTTACGGAATATATCTGAGTGATCCTTATTAATTGAACTCGATTGAAATGGTTTTAATTAAAAGGATGGAGTCTCTTTGTCCCTGTCAAACTAATGAAAGGTAAGGAATGAACCAATTAAATTGTTAGTGGAATAATTATCATATGACCAAATTAATTGTACTGAATTAAATATAAGGTGTCACATTATGTACATGTAACTAGTCATATTTATTTGAAGGCTTCTATCATGTTTGCTCTTGGATTCATGATGGAATGACTTCGGTACTTGAGGAAGTCATTCCAATTGAAAGATATCAGTTGCCTTGGGTGATACCTAACCTTGAAACCATTCATTATATACCTTTGGATACACTGTATTACACCATTGTCTCCTTTAATTATTATCACAGGATGCCTCTATTACACTTCATGGATCCAACAAGACTTGAGGTACCTTTGCTACATTCTTGGGAGAAACCAATTCTTATATCATGTTTTACCTGGGATAAATTCCTTAAAATCGGTCTGAAGCATTATTTGGGGAATAACTTGGATGATTCTCCTTGGATTACACATTACTCCTTAGCTAGAATAAATTACTAGTGATTTAGTTCCCCCTAAGGTCTAGGTTTCCATTGTTAGTACCATGGAAGCACTTCATTTTAGTAATAAATTATTATTTCTGTGTTATATCTCGAAGGATTTGGTATTTATACTATGAAGAGGTGATGTTAGTTCATGTTATGTCTCACATGAACTATTAATATAAATTGTTAATTTATTAATAAAATAACTGGTTATATGACATGACCCCAGCCAAGGGAGGAAGTAGGTACTTTAGAATTTAGTTAAATTGTACTACATTACATTTTAAATGCATTCTTGAAAATTGTTACATTCCCATTACATGGGTTGAATGTTAAAAACACCATTGGTGTTGTCCCACATAGATTTATCTAACACCCTCTTTGGGTGTTGTTTGGTACCTATGTTAGATTACATGTATGATGTTCTTGTTAAATGGATGGATAATTTTTTAAATAATTGATTACTAGAAGTGCTAGGATGGAGATGGTAGTATATGACCAACATATGGCTCGATATTCATTAGATAGTTACTATATTTTTGTTACTAAAATTGATTTTGAATGAATTCATGCTACATTATCTCTATGTTTTATAGATATTGAGTAACCTGAAATTTATCAACACCATTTAATTTATGTTAATCTTGTTATTTTATTTATTATTATCCTCGTCTCTTTCCACTGTGCATTATTTTTACTTATTTCTTCCACTATTTACTTATATTCACAATGATACATTGTTCTACACTACTGTAATGTGGGAATAGTCTCCCCAAAAACACACTCTAGGATCTGGCCTCAATTAAAAAACCTCTGTCATTTGGGGAGATACACATGAGGCCATGTGGACCACCAGGCTCAAGGAAACTCAAATGTGGTATTTCTATCCATGATATTACTATGTGGTATCAAAGGGGGTTCATTTCATTATTTACTATTTGGATACAATACTATATAGATTAGGAACTCTTGGGACATTGTCATAATTCCTGGTTGGGCATCATGATCCCATGTTCTGGGTATAAGAGGAGTTTCTTGAATAATGATTATTGTTATACTTTTTTGTATTGTATTTGATATTATTTCATCATTTTTTGATGCACATGTAGTGCGGTGTTGTTGACTATTAATCTATTAGATATTCTACTTTATATTTTTTCCAATTATATGAGGGAATGTATCATTATTAATTTCATCATATAGTGTCCTATAATTCTCATGATATGCATATTTTTATTAAATATAGGATAATTTCATTAAATGACATTTTTTTCATGTGATTGATGAGAGGGGCTCTCCTTGTTTATATATTTCTTGTATTGCTAAAGGATGTGATTTATTTGTGGTATATTTCAATTCGTGAGCTATTATGGGCCATCATGGGATAGACTGAGTAATTTATAGAATCCAGGATTTGATTATATATTAAAATCGGTGTATTTTTAATGATAAGGATATGTTCACTAATTCAATGGGAATGACAATCCATTTTTAAGGGTATTTGATAAAAATTATATTAAAATTAAAACAAAAATGTTGAATGGTTTCACATTCATTTTTTGGTCATTACTAAGTATTAATGAAAACACTATGAACTCATAGTGTCTATGCCTTGTTAAAAAGTGATTCCTATAAATATATTCCCTCAAATAATCATCTGATGATATCTAGAGTGAATATCGACCTTTGTGCGGTACTGACAGCCTCATACTTTTACGAAAAGTCATAAATTGTTGGTGAATGGTAGTTTTTATATTTAGAGAACTTTTTGTGGTCCTTCTAATCAATACGCAACACATTGAACTATCTTTTTTCATTACAATGAGTAAGACACAACATAGGGTGATGCTCTAGTGAATTGGAACCATAATTCCAAATGCTCTTGTATCTAAATATTTTAATCATCCAGTATGATTATGCTCATCCTATAGGGGTAATTTGATATTGGATATGATCCTATTATATTCTCTGTTGATAAATCTACCTCACATCTAGGGTGGAAGTCTGAGTAACTATTCAGTAAATACACCTATGTGTTCCCCCAAAATAGGAATTTCTTCTAGGTTGATAGCTTCCATTCCAGAAATTATTTGAATGAGTTTGGATTCCTCATGGTGTATCACCACCTACACCATTGATAAATTTTATGAAATAGATTCCTGATATTTCTTGAATATGTAAGGATGAAATGGATGGTTTGTAATATGAAAAGAGATTTTATTTTTCCTGATAGTTGATGTCTTCTCTCTATAATGAGATCCAATCAATTTCCATTATAGCATCAAATTACAACAATTTTGGGATTATTATATTCATTGATTGAATCGTCCCACATATTTAGAAAGAAGAAGAGTCCAAAAAATGAATTAAAATAATCTAACCAATATTTTTTTCCAAATTTATATACTTATTTGTAATAGTGCATATATTCAATAGTTCTATAGAATATATTGGATACAATGGAATGTGTATAAATAGTGTAAATAATAGAATTTCCAATATTGACTGAATTGGAAGAGTAACTTGTATGACATCATTTTTACTCTTCACTTCTGCATTAGTGATTGAATAATAATTTCCTTACACCATAGGCTATGGTTGTTGTTTATGTTAATTATCCTCAAGTACCTATGGATTACTGAACTTAATTGGATAGTTCCCATTATCCCTATAGATAAAGCATTGAATAATGGGTGGTTTCTTCATTTCCGCTATAATTTTGGTCAACTTATTTATGTGTCTTAATAATTCATGATCATCATGACCTTATCTTCCACACTTGAATAATTTCATTTTCTCTTATATGTAGTACCAATGGTGCTTCCACAAAAATTTTGTAGATGTGGATGAATGGGTCTTCTTTCCATATAATTTATTTGATACACGAACAAGAAATTCAATCTTCCACTTCATATCTCTATAACCACGAGATTTTATTCCTAACTCCACATCTATATTGAGATGACCTCAAATAGCCTCTTTATAATATGAATGGTCTCAAATAGCTAGATCATCTTGAAGGTTAGGATTTAATAAACTAAAGAATATGACATTTGAGAAAAATCTAATGTGTATCTTGAATTTATTGTAAATGTTTTCTAAAACGTAGTGATAGGTTCACAATTGTTTTTATTAACCATCTAAAACTCTCCCACCATATTATTACAAACAGTTCTAGGGAAATTATTTTTAATAAATAGTTTTTTAATTTCATTCCACTCAATTTCATTCATTTCATCCTTCAGCGTAGTATTCTTAATTAGTTCCCTCATTGATCAGCCTCTTTATATTGATGATGGACTACTAAAGTGACCTCTTCTTTCCCAGAAATGTGTTCAACATAGTTGATATTCTATATGGACCTATCCAAATATTTCATATCAATTGGATGAGATGATCCACTAAATGTTAGTGTTTATTTTCATAAAAATGATTTACTATATAGTTTATCCTTCTTATGATAAGGAAGACATTTGGCATTGTAATTTTTATTGTTCATAGCCTAAGATATATGAGAATGAATCACCAATATTTATTGACCCCCACCTATAACACCCAATGATTTCATATTAAATTACCTCTTTAATGAAATTCAATTGCTTGCACCTCACACAACACCCAGTTCGAGCGCATGATGACTTACTAAACTAGTTGTTCAAAAGCATTTATGAATAGTATTAACTTAATTTTGAATTTTATATATTGTATAAAATTTTAATATCCATATGATGTGTTTTGTAGACATAATATAAGAACAAATTAATTTTTTCAGAAAACGGAAGTATTTTTCAAAAAGTGCATATTTACCACATTTTAATGGTGAAACGTTTTTGAATTCAATATTTGACACTTTTATATATTAAATTTGACTAAATAAAATTTTTATTTATAATTGGGACATTAAAATTTAGATTCAATAAATTGTTGGTGTTTTCTGATGACATTAATATTTGGGTGAATAGTGAATAATAATAAATTTTAAATAAAATAATTTTTTAATCAAAATAATATTTAGTGTTCAATTATAAATTTTATTTGTTTAGAAGTGTAATTAGATTATATTTTTACCATTTAATCCAATGTTGGGAATTTTATATAATTTCACGTTGAAATTATACATAAACAAGTGTCAAATTTTTTATAATTATTGTTTCTTAAAAACACGCTATTCGTTTTGACAACATGAATTAATTTTGAATTAATTAATTCAAATTTTATGTTTTGAATTTGGTAAAATAGAAATAATTTTTTAATTCGAAATATCAAATATATCTTAGGCTGAATATTTGGTATCTATCTGAAAAACATCAATTTTGACGAATAGTAAAGCCAATTAGTAATAGTTAAAAAACGGACATTTTCATTTAAATGAAATTTTACAGATTCTTTGAATTGAATTTCAGTAATACAACACACATGATTTTTATTATTAAGTATAATGTGGTTTAAAATGATGAAAATAATTTTTTTGTGAATAGTACCTTTTGACTTTTATTTACCGCAGATAAAGATAAATAGGGTAATTCATGGTAAAGAAAATATTATAATAATAAAATATTACATTAACACTTGTCCTAACCATATTGGATGAGTCATGGCCGACCATTAGCATCCGTAGATCGATTATGGGACCCCATGGAGTGACTTAAGAGTGATAATGACACATTATTTTAATTAACTTAATGTAAAGACAAAAATGACGTTAAAAATATCTTTTAGTATATAAATTTTTACATAGGGTTATGTAAGTCATCATTACAACTATAAGTATTCATTAAAATGATAAATATATTTTCTACATTATGGTATTTTTTAAATTTTTTACACATCAATTAAATTAAATTATTTATGACATAGTAATGATGTAGTATTCACATCAATAATAAATTAATTAAATAAATACGATTATTAATATTAAAACAATATCCAAAACCAGTCCAATTCTTCTTGGATGATTATATTTCGAAAAACTATAATCTTATCTTAAACATTAATGAGTTTTGGACCTTTTTAAAGAGATGATAATTTTATAATAAAATAACATTTTCAAACTTTCCTAAAGAACCCCTCCTCTCCCATATTAAAGGACACCAGTTCTAAACCATTCCTCACACCTCTCAATCCCCTTGGATCATCCAAAACCTTCCCAAATAATCTCTCGCGGTCCCTATATTCAAACTAAAAGCCTTACTTTGGCATAGGACACTTCAATAATTCTTTTTGGTTCAAACCAAAAGGATTTACCAAAATTAAAGGTAATGGTTTCACTTAACTCCTTTTCATTTATTTCACTTCTCCAGCCCCTAAATTCTTTTTATTCAATTATTTTATATATACACTAGTATCCTCAATTATCTATGATATTTTTATGAGATGTATTCTAACTACACCTACACACATCTCCATCTAATGGGTAAATAACACATTGTTTCTGTGGATGGTAAACTAACACCTCACAAAAAGATGATTATTCAATTATCTCCTACCGCCTCTCATGGTGGCCATTAAGATAGCACTGTATTTATATATGATATATATTATGTTTATGTTTTCATTATTATTATGTGTTTTCCTTTTATAACATACCTTTATGGTTTCCATTATGGGTAAATGAGATACTTTTTTTCAGAAAGTGCGGACTACCGCCCCCTTAAAGTGATATGACTCGTTAATTCCTTATGTGGGACATATAAAAGATTGAGTTAATTATATTATATATTATATTATACAATAATTACAATATACCTATGTATAATAATGTTTTAATTCCATTTAAATACAAAATAGAAATGAAAGTAGCGTTCTTCCGTATGTATGACTTACTGTCTCAATTAACATTGCAATTCATTTCTACCTACAAATGTTATGTAATATTATAAATAAATATATATACTAGATATATAATATATATATATATGATATATAAATCATTTATATCATTCTGAAGATCATGGATGTTTGAACACATGGAAAAATTGTAATTATAACATGTTCAGTTTTTACTCAAGCTCCTAACATCGATAAAATATACAATATGAACTCAAAAAATTAACTTGTTGTTATAGAAAGGTAATAAGTTATATAGAAGGAATAATAAGCATGAAAATTATTCTTAGTCAAGTAGAAATAAACTTATGTTTATTATTCTGAAAGAATAAGGAACATATGAGACAATTCAGACTTGCGGTAAGGTGTTTCTTATCTCACTTTTAATTCTGTGAGATTTCCATTGTTTGCCACTTATTTGTTGTGAGTTGTGTAGTTTATAATGCCATTTGATACATATTTTCATGATTCTCTTTACATTAATGGTATTATGTGATTCATGTGGTGGTTATTAACAATTTTTCATATGACTAGATTGATTACAACATGGTTAGGGGTTTTTATCTAACTTGTTATTCCTGTGAGATTCATGCTATATTTGAAGATCCAAATAAAGATCTAAGTATCACTGAGAGGGGGAGGGGTGAATTAGTAATTTATTTCTCATGTCATGTTTCCTTATTTTTGAAACAACCTAAGATTCATGTTAATGAGTTTTTTCTCTAAAGAACACACACTACCACAAGAACACAATATTTACAGGTTTCACTGTTCAACTAGAGTAGCTACGTCCTTGGTATGGTAAAAAAATAATCCAATACCACACAATACAATAGAAAAAAATAATTTTATGTGGAATAAAATGAGTGGTTTATACCATTTAACTCATTTAGTACATGGATAACAATTCGTCAGTGTGTGTGCAATCTCTTAGCACAAATATGGAATTACACTATTTCAGCGCTTCTTTACAATTGAGCAGCTGTATTCTTTGAAGTACAAATCTTCACATTCTTACCCAGAAGCCGGTAAGGGCTGTCTTACACACAAAAAAATATTTTCAAAGACCCCAAATATATTTCACACACTTTTAGGTGTATTGCACTTATCTTTTATGTCAGGCACGCACGATTCGTCTTTTGTCGCAAAACACCCATTGCGAACAACTTCAATCTTGCGTGCAACTCTATTCTGGCACACATCTTCTCTTCTTGCGTGAAACTCTATTTCTTTCGTGCACTCTCATTTTCATAATATATTACTATTACTCGTAGATTGGTATTTATCTATATGTGGATCATTTTAAATGTGAGGGGGTCTCCTTATTTATAATCCCCATTGAACCCTACGTGCAAAATCCCCAATGACTCGTGCATGATCCTGACACTTCATTGAAAACCCCGATTGATGTCGCCTTTGGTGTGGATGTTTCTTGCGCACCATCCTCAGATTTCAAATAGGTTTGAAATTTTTTGTGTGCTTCCTTCCTTTTCCATTTTCCGATGTTCTGAGCCTGAATTATACATGGTGTCCAAAACCCCATTTTATGTCGCCTATGGTGTGTAAGATTATTTGACCACAATTATTAAATATTTCATGCAACCTTCTCTTTTGGGAAAATTCTCCAATATTTCACGAAACCTCATCTTTCTCACACTTCTTGCCTTTTACAGTTTTTAGTGTTTGGACCTTGGATCATGCCTTGTACACAAGATCCAAACAACCTTCAATCTTGCGTGAAAAAAACAAATCTTGCATGCAAACCCCCAATATTAAACGCATGCGTCTCAATTTCTCAATTTTGTTGTTTGGATCATGGTCCGCCACTTGCGTGCAACATACGAAGCCATCTTCACACATTGAGCGCAATATCCATTTCCAAAAACACAATTCTTCATCTCTTGATTTTCAAGCCCAAAAATTTGTCAAACACTAGAAAAGAGCTCCACCTCAAAATGTACTATTGTGCCACCTTCAGATCATTCATTCATTTATCATTTCTCTCTTCACTACATATCATAACCATTCTTACAATTTAATCATGTAATTCACCATCCTGATTTGTATCCTTTGATCGAACAACTTTAGCATTGTAATATTTTCAATGGAATGTACTGAAACTTCACTTTCTTCCAGCAGCATCATTCTAACAAATCAAAGCTGTATATGACTGGCATCATCGTTTATCTCCAATTCATTCATAAGGCTTTCATCACAAGTTATCCTAACATATGATATTTTTGAAATACAAATCCATAAATAAACGTCTAGTTTCTAATTCCATTACAAGGTTAATTTTTTTATCTTCTTTGACAATAAAAAACAACACTCTTTAACTGCAAACTCTCTTTACTTCCTTATCCTTCTAATGTGGTCGCAACAATATTGCCACTATTTACGTTTGTGTGGTGTATTTACTTCCCATGATTGTATTATTTGTTTAATATACATTAATTTATGGGTATTGACATCTTTATTGTATGATACTTATTTAATTGATTGTATCTTTCATAAGTTACAAAATAGGTAATGGAATTTCAAATTTCAATTTCCATTCATTGGGATTTACACATACATCATTGATTATTTTACTCCATGATTATGTGTGGAATCACATATTATTATTTGTATAGTAATTAATACTCCCCTTTCTTTGGATATACTTTTGATACACATAATCACACCTTTTATAAACTCTCAAGTCATCGATATAAACTTAAAATGTGTAATTTTATCTCAATCTACATTCATTGAGTTAAGCATCCAATTCATTGTTGTTGTTTTTAAAAGAATACTTGTGAATCTTCTCTGATTTATTTACACTAATATTCAATCATATTGAGTGTATTTATATTTTTCATACATAATTATGTCATTGATTTATCCTTAACAAAGGATACAGTCTTTATAAGGGATTTCATCTCAACTAATATTCCATTGATTCTTCTTTGTTGTTGTGCACCTCCTCACTTTTGTTTGATTTATATACTATAAATTGAAAAATTAAATCATGAATCCATTTATTCTCATGATATTATAATGTTTTTATTACCTCAATTATTTGTATTCATGCACCTCTCATTTGGTTAGGAACTCTTAAAAAAATATCAATTTAAATGTTTTAAAAATTTATTTTTCTAAATCATTATCATAAATGTACATGTTTTAAAAATGGTTTTAAGGATTTATTTATATGGAAATGAATTTTTTAAAATAGTAATTCCTTTCAAAAGTTTTAATGTGGTATGGGAAAATTTGATTCAAAAATATATTTTAAACAAATTTTTTATAAATAATGAGACTTTTAAATGTTATCCTTAAAAAGGGATATTTCTCTCAATGATTTTTACATATCATTTTCAACTATGTCAACATCCATTATGTTATATTATTCATGATGAAATTTTATTTATTATGTTACAAAGCTTTCATACTCTATAGAAGGTTTTGTGATATGTTTGACATTGGATATTTTATTTTTATACCATTCATGGTTTATGGATAAAGTATTGACTTTTAGTATGATAGTTTTAATATGAATGTTTATGCTATGTTTATAAATTTTCATATGAGGAAAGCATTGGACTTATTATGTGATGAGTGGATCCCACTGTAGATCCTCGATACATCTGTAGGTCTAATTAGAGAAACTAGTGTGTTGGCAAAAGCCATTGACAAACTCATATTTGTAGTCTTGGAACGAGGCCTTGAATATGTGGTTATGATTTCCAAAATTATGAATTCCATCCTTATGATATTAGCTATTGATATTTCATGTGGTTATTTGAATAGTTGAAATCCCGTGACTGTATTTTATTATGTCATTATTTACTCGGATCATATTTCTGCCATAATGTGTTCATGTTAATTATTTGTAAAGGCGTGTGTTTTCAATTATTCACCGTGGATAAAGTTTATGTTATCATAAGATATATTGATTACTCTTACATATCTTTTGATATTATCCCTTTGTTATGTTTCATTTTCCTAGGATATGAATAAGTTAGTTATGAGTGACTTGGAGGCATAATATAGGAAGCTTGGATGTTTCTAATGGAATAATTTAGTGTTGTTTTTCATTTTAAGTTGTAATGTTGAAATTATATATGTATCTTGTTTCTAAGACTTCTAAATTGATCGGTCCTTTGGGACTTGATTGATTGTAATCATTCCAATATGTTAAAATAATGCACCAACTCCTGGATTCTAGGTTTGGGGTGTTACACCACCTCCATTTTCGTTTGGATAATCATTATTGTGTTAATTGAATTTTCCAACACAAATGATCGTGTTCTTGTTTATCCATGTTATAACAATTTTCAAAAAGATTAAATGTGTGAACACATAGAAATAAACAAGGATGAAAAATAAATTTATTATTAATGGAAAATTAATTATAAAGTAAAATCATATGAAAATCATAGGCTTAAACTTTTACATAAACAATACATCATGAATCTTGTAATTTGATAATTAACAAACATTAAAAGGATTAAATACTTTATAAATATATCCTTCATGATGGTTTTTATTAGAGTTTTGGATTAACATACGCACATCCCCTAAATGTGTCAAACTAGGTTTGCATCAGTGCCAATTTTTGGGAACTGGTTGCTAGTATAATTAAAAAAAATACATGGTTTTAGGATTTTCCACCCCCAAATACATCAGCTCCATATCCTCATCAAATCTTATTATCCATTCATGGATTTCATTAATTTGGAACAACATGATATTATTCCTTATAAAAGCGTTGTATTATTAGCTACAAATTGGCTTATACATAATGTTTTCACTAAAATTTCCCACTCATAATTACTAAGTTAACTAATTATTTCATCTAATACTAAAATAGTGACCCTATGATTTCTTATGTTACTATTACATCATTTTTATGATAAAAAACATAATAATTATACCTTATAGGATCTATTGGTTTAGTATCTTGGAAATACATGGACCATACATCACTATTGAATAATAAATTTAAAAAAATTATTTTAATCATTATACTTTATCTTTATAAAATACAATTCTCTCCTTAGTACATGTAGTCAATTGAGGATATAACTCAAAGAAAGGGGCATGCGGAAGACGGAGTAAGAGGAGGAATAAGGGATGTGAATTAATACAACATGCATGAGAATAATAATAATCTTCATATCATTATAATAATATAATCATCAATATAATGAGGGAAATATTTGAAAAATATATTGAATTTTTTAATGTCTGAAAGTAATACACCTTTTTATAGTGGGAAATACCACACATAATTATGAAAAAATAAAACATATTGTTCACAAATAATATATTTCAAAAAACATAACATCATAATTGTGAATTGAGATATAATTATGATAAATAAAAATACTCTTTATCCCATGAGATACATCACATTACCATGTAAAAATGAGGGATATATATTTCTATTCCCACCCATCACATCATTATATGTATATAATCATACCTTCTACTTAGAATTCATAAGAATCACAGTCATGAGATACCCCATGGAATTGAATGGGTTTCATATGTATTTCATAAAGAATGATTTTTGAATAAACATGGGGATCCTATATAGAATGGTGAAAAAATATTTTAAATAATATTTATCATTAGTGAGTGAATAAAAAACTCAAGAGGTGTAAAATAGTTGTTTTGGAAAGAAAATATTTTTAAAAATATTTGAATCTGGATGAGAAATCAATGTGGATATATAAATATCCCCGAAACAAAAACTTATACTAGTGAAAGAATATTAAATTAATATTATAATGATATCTATATTTAAAATGATGTGAATGTGGGATGAACCAATGATAGGAGTGTGGGTTTGAAAACCCATTTAACATCAATCCCACTTTATTTCATCAATTTCTCACCTCCAAAATAATAAATATTTATTTCTTAAAACCTTGATATGGAAATGTTTTATGTTCATATTTTCCACTATTTATACATTATTATTATTTTATAATTTATAAAACTCTTTGTAATTTGTGAAATGTTTTTATATCTTGTTTTATTTAAATTTCCATGTTTTTATTTTATTTTGATATTATTGTTTGAGTTCAATTATACATAATTATATATAAATAAGGAGACATAAAAAATATTTTTACATTTATATACCATAAATATTTTACTTTAATCGAACATAGTTTGGGTGATTTAAAAATAAATAGAAATGACTACATTTGTGATTGGATGACCATGGAAATGGTATAATTGAAGAAGAGGGAAAGGGAAAAGATAAATTTATTTGTGAATAATTATGATACATACCATAGTAAAAATAATTAATATATTTCTAACATAATGACCCATTAATTTTATATGATTTTTTTAATGTAAATGGAAAAATATAAGAAACAAATATTCATGTGTTGATAGAAATGTTTCCTTTCCTCGGTGTAGCTAATCTTGTACGACACTAAAATAGACATTAAATTTGGAGTTAGTTTACTAAACAAATACCCAAAGGTATTATATGTCGTTTTAGGTTGAGTATATGGGAATATTACTGAATTTTTTAGGGTTTTAGGAGTGGTTTTTAGGTGGTTATGTATACATGATGAGAGTGGGTTTTTAGAATATAATATAATATCAAATGTTATCCATGTGATAGTGATGTTTTTATAATATTAATAATACTTAAATATAATATAAATATTTTTAATACATTAAATATCTTTATAATTTATATTCTTTAGTTATTTAAAAGGAAAGTGGAAAAAGGTAAAAATAGTTATGTTAAGGAAAAACTTCTATCTCTATGTTTTGGAAAATATTTTATAGTATTGGAAAATGTGTATGTTTTATTTTAATGGCTACTTTATGAAATGAAATATATTTTAACCTAAAATGAATTTATAGAAATTATGAGTTCATATTAAATCAGTAATCATGTAATTTATGATACATAGGTTATGTGAAAAATTGTGTTTTTACTATTCACTAGAAAATTTAAGTATTTAAAAAAATTACCCTTGGAAATTGCCAATGTGCCGATATAAAAAATGATATTAATTATTTTTGAATAAAATTATTGCAATTGTAAATATAAAATTTAAAATAAAAATCATTATATATATTAAATGATTTAAAATATTTTTTATAAAAATGAGATCATATTTTGTTTTAGTTTTTAATCATAATATTAACTTATTTAGTTTATAATATTTATATTTACTTAATTTACTAAATATTAATACTTTTTATATCAAAATTTATTATTTGGAAGATAAATTGTTATTCCAGCAGTCAATTTAAAATTCACAATGGTCATGTTACTATTTATAATTTTTACGTTTCAATTCCAATAGTAAATTTAATATTCTAATGATCACATACTCCATTATAAATAGATACTAATTCATTCACTAATATTTCACTAAAATTCCTAAATGGTTTTATATATGTTTTGTTTTATTTGGATTAATAAAATTTTGATTCATATCTATAGTGTTGGTTATGGTATAGATGACTTTAGTATATTTGGTTAATCAGTATTTTCCCATTAATAATAATAATAATATATATATATATATTATATTTTCATTGATATCATGGATGATTTATTTATTGATCATTATTAATGAAAATGATTTTTTGGGTTTATCTTTTTTTACATCTATTGTATTTTATAACAATATACAGTGTAGAATTTTTCAAGTAGAAAATGTTACATGAAAACACTTGTTAGTTCAATATATGATGTATATAAATTTTAATATATATTAATAGGTTACTAATAAAACAATTACTGAAATTTTATTATATAATAGTTTATAGATCCTTTGTGGATGTCAAGTGTGAATGTATGGGTATTTCTCATCTCAATTTTTTAAGACATATTTTATATTCCACTTTTATTTCATTTTTTGCGATGTATATACTACCAATTTATGTGATTATTTAATAATTATAATTCAATAAATAGATTGGATAGACAATGTATGGGTTTCTCATAAAATTTCATTTGATGGAAAAGAATCCAATTTTTTTAGGTTTTTAGTTCACTCAACTTCCTTTCATTGTGATATAATCTTTTTACATAATCTTATTTCTTCTATGATTAGGTTATTTCAGACTAATGATCTATTATATTAAAATTTATCTTTCTATAATTGATTATTATAATTTCAATTCAACAAACAACATTGATGAATTTATTCGATATAAAACTATAACAATTTATAAATTATCATCATTCTTTTTAAATATTGTTTTTTTGAATTTCAATATTTTTTCTATAATCAAATTTTTTTCATTATTATTTTAAAATAAAAATATTTATTAACTCTTTTAATTTTCATAATTTTCAATATTTTTTTAAAAAAAATTGGAATTATTGTAATATTTTTTATTGTGTATTTCAATATAAATTTTAATTGTCATTGATGGTTTTCATTTCATTGATCATATAATTTATCCTTCTCTCTATATGTCATCTATGAACCATCTATATAATTATTGAGGATCTATTATTAATATTTTTTTACAAGTAATGGTGGAAAAAAATCATCTCAGCATCTCTAGATAAATAATTAAAAATGACATGTGGCCTCCCTTATTTCGATAAAATTATAGTGTGTTTTATACATAAACAAATTATGATTTACTAGACTTAAATTTACCAAAATAATTAATATACCCATTTATGTAATGCATAATGATTATCCATATAAGTGAATTTAGAAAATACTTCTTTTAGATGATTTAATTATTGGAATCAACTAATATAACTCCTTATGTCAATTTATTTATTATCATTTGAAATGATATAATGTTTTTAATTTACATGGTTCTTATATTAAATTATTTAAAACATTGTTCATATAGAACACATATTGGTGGATGTTTACGAGCAGTCTCTTATATCACCCACTAATTCAATAGTATATGTTTGATGTCATCTAATATCAAACTTTTACAATGATGGTAACCTCAGCACAAGGGGCTATATGACGAGTAGAATTATTCCATTAGGGTTCATAATTAGTATCCTAATCATCATAGGGTTCCTGGGTGTTATTGCAAGCCCAAAAGAGTACAATGGTATAACCTATGAATAATAGGGAACACTGGTATTATCCACGTTTCTGATTATTTTATTGGGGACGCACCCCACATGGATAGGTTTCCCCAAAATTCCACATTCCAAAGGCATTTGTCATTAATAATATTCATCGGTAACATGTGATCCTTGATCATAATGGGATGATGGGATGTTTTTTATACCATCATGTGTTCTTCCATGGAGCTCTTTTCCACGTCTGGGTATCCTTTACGGATTAATTTCTATTTATTGAACTCATTCCTATCACCATCACTTTTTGGACACCAGTTAATAACACTAATTCTATATTAAAATGAAAAAAATACATTGTTCAGGATAAAAGTGAAAGTGAACACTCTGGTCATGTCTTGAAATTTTTGTTCATTGGTACCCTATATTAATACTTTTTAGAGGAAATCAAATACGAGGCATATTATGAACGTAACCCAAAGAATCGTGTTTCGTGAATGATGTAATTAAACTCAGGATTGTAAGAATTCAATTGACTTTTTCCTCAATAATCTCCTATTCATTACATGGGGTAGGTATTCAGGTTCATGTCTGAAATTCAACAACCTATGGAAATTGGATGGGGCATGAGTTTAACATCATGTGGAGACTGGTGAATGAATTATTATACCCCATTAGGAAAGATTCAGGTATTGCTGATCTGAAGACCCTATAGAGGCTGATAGGACTGGTGAGTACCTAATATAGAAGTTGTCACAACATGGTTTTTATCCATTATATTAGAGTAACCAATGGATTTTAATTAGGAAATTAAGATAAAAAATTCATACGGAGGAAGATTAGGGAGGATCATTATAATGATGGAATATGTCATATCTAGATTGTATATTGATGGAATAGAATTCCCTATGGCGGAAGATCTGGATGTTTTCTCCCAGGGTAGAATGATTTGACACTAGGATTGTTTACTGATAGAGGAAAACGGCCTTTTGATGTGGATCTAGAAAGTGTGTCACTAAGAGGGATGTTTTCACCAACAAAAAATTTACCATTGTTGGGATCAATCCACTTAGATGTGTCTTATATCCCACCTTCCAAATAAAATAATAAAACCCATATTGTTATATACTGTAGTTTAACATCTTATGGCTAGACCAATCCATGTAGTATAATTTCATGTGGTAAGGATTATCATTTCAAAAATGGACTGTCTACAAGGGATTGTGTGGGGATTATGCATATAATATTCCCTTCAAAGTAGTATCTCTATTAGGGTAATGGTGTTGGTCCTATGTGATGAATCTTCCTAAGGTTGGATGATCATTATGTGTTAGGGAAGGATGTTGGGGGTCTCATACATGAAGCCTCCCAGGAGAGATGCTATAAGGTTAGTGGTGGGAGAGTATATCATACAATGATTGTCATATATGGGGAATCATTTTTTCATCACATGGATTAATTCTATAGCTATTCATCGTCTATTTTGGATGTTTTTGGGAATGTTAACACCATATTACTATGATGTTGAACTTTTAATAAAAACTATATCATCTATGATGAGGGACGGCTCACTACTCACCCATGGGGCTTACATGAAAATTGCCCATGAGCTTTTAGGAGTAACAAGGAATTAGAACATCCATATAAGTTTGAAAAATCATGATGTCTATATTAATGTTTTTATTCATAATATTAATTAGGGGTTAGAGTTATAATTATTAGAATCATCACATAGGTCATAGGCTCAGTCCACACATGGGGTGAAATTGTTAGAAACACCATTGGGTGGAACTATTCAAAATGTTGTTTTAGATGCACCTTGACTAGACCTGTACTAAAATTTGGGACCTAGAATATCAAAATTCTAGAATAGGCTTCTATATAAGGGAGGCACCATATATAGTCCTTGGATAGAGGGATTTAGAAGCTTAGGTACTCAGGGAGAGGTGATTCAAAAAGAATAGTTTATTTAGGGGTTACAATGGCACCATGAAGTTATATATGTTGTGAAATTTAGTTTTTCTACCTTGTTTTAATGTTTTGATTTAGGGGGTAAGTTATTCTTGATGGTTGAATGCATCATCAACACTCATGTGACTTATAGGAACTTCTACTTCAGCTTATGGGAGGTCCATCATGAAATACTTCTCCACTACAGGTGAAAATTATAAGGAACCTAATAGAGGTGGTTTCGAGAAGATTGGATACATTTAATGATCAGTTTTCTCATTCATTTTTAAATCTCAAATGTCTCATGAATATGGGGATATTATTTGGATTTTGAAATGTCTCTGTACAATTAAATGTCAGGGTAAAGGGGGTATTTAAGATAATTAAGCTTCATAGATATTGGAGGTATTATATCATATTTATGAACTTCATGAGTGGATAGGTTCTGGGGGTCTAAATGTAATTTGATGGAGATTAACATCTACCCTACATGAATTAAATACATACTCCACAACATAATAATGAAATTTCATGGAGTTTACAGTCATCCATTTGTGCAATAGTACTTTTATGAGCTTCACCAATTCATGAATTTTTGGAGCATTATGAAATAGAACCTTATATGGATTTTGGAGAAATTTATGCCCTAATTCCCCCTGAACCAGCTATTTCATCCATGCCTTCCTCCAGTTCTCCATTGGCATAATTATTTCGATACCAAAAAATTTCCCCCTCAAAATGTGAGTGAACAAGAAAAGAAGGTTAAGATTATAAGGGAGAATAGAAAAAATTTGTAAAAAATCCACTCTTAATGAAGTAAATATTTTAAGCATTTTCATGAATCTCATTCATGATTCCCGCTTCTCGAAGACCATCATAAAACTAGGAACGTATGTACAACTATAAATATAGGAAAGGCCTATTATATTGATGATTATACTTTTTCAAACATAAAATGGTGTTCTCTCTTTTCGTGAATCCCACACACATTTCAAGAATTATGTTATTTAAAACATTACCATTCAAAAATATCACATTTTCCATGAGTTTATCTCTGAAAATAGTTCTCTATGAACCGATCCATCATAGAATGACATCCTCAAACACAACATTTAGGAACTCATCATTATTAACATATCTTAAAATACATGACATTGCGAAACAGACCAATAAAAATCATAATACATTGAATTAAATATCATATAAGAGAGACAAAACATCCATAAATCATATGGAGGAGATATTTAAGAACATCATAATTAGGGTGTTTTTTCGAATCATATCTAACTATAAAAAACATCGGTTCTACTAAATATGGATCCACCAGAGTAATCTCTTTGCACGAGAATTGAATTATATATTTGTTGTTTAATAGATGATGTATCTGTCATTGAGGGGAGAATATATGATCCAAAGGACTATCTCAGAAGCACACTCATATATTACTAGTAGTGCAAGGCTCCCTAGGGGAACGTTGAAGAGAACTGATGAAAAATTTAGAAGAAAATATTGAGAACCAGGTCAACCACATCAATAGGTTGATGCTATAGGATTAGAAACCCCACCACCCTCGTAGTATGAGGAAATTCACAAGGGTTTTTTTGGAGATACACTTATGTTATAAGCAATAAAAATTGGATTTATTCAAGGGATAAAACATTGATAATTAATGCTTTTGGTCCTACTAGGCATGCACATCAAGATGCAAATTTGTGGTTGAGTTGATTTAGGTGGGGATTTATGAGTTATCATGGGCCAAACAACTTCATTTTTAATACCATGCCAGAACTATATAGTATGTGGTAACTAGGGACCCAAAAATTCTATCTACATCATGGGGATGTTGGAATAAACCTATGTGATCTTCACTGGACTACTTAGATCCCAATCCACTTGGAAATCTATGATGAGTTCCTCCCCACTGAGAAAATGTGGGAGGACCATGAACAAATTCGATCCCCTGTGAGGGAATTTCTACATCTCTTGTAGGCGATGGACATGGAAAATATAACGATGAAGGGAATATAATTCATGAAATGGTTTTACGTATTATTTAATGATCTAGAATAGGATTCAGTTTAGGGGTCAAGCCATTAGAGATACTACAAGGGAGGTCAGTCACATTAACTAGAGTATTCTAGTGGGGCATGTAGTCCACTTATCATAGGTTTCAATAGTTGATCCAGTGGGATTTTTGGGGCAAGATCATAATGAAACAAGATTTAGTGGTTTAGATCGTAAGTTTCATTATCATGATAATATGTGGTTTAATTCTCTCTCTTTGGGTTTCATATTGGTGGTTCTTTCTTTTCACCAACATTATGGAATTTATACTTTCCATAGAGAAGCACATCCATTTGTTTATCCCATTATTTAAGAAGCAATACAATGTGATCTACCAAATAATCTGTGTAAACACTCCACTATGTATGTGGATGCACCTGTATTTCCTTTACAATTTGGTTTCCATGAAAGATGGTTGATATGCGTACCACAACCCAATTTCACATCCATCCATAGTCTCCTCGCGAGTGATGTTGAAAAACATTGTTTGTTTCCAACTCAAATTGGACATAGGGTACATTCTAGTGATGGTTGGGTTGGAAGATTCCTTTATATTTCACTGGTTCACCCTTCAAACAGGGATAGTGACATATGGTGGTATGAAGACCATCAAGAAATCGTTATAACTCTAGGACATCTAAGGTGGTTACTAGTAGCAAGGGGTTGACTACAATGAAATCTATAATCCATAAATCCCATATAAGTCTATAATGTAGTTTAAATTATTTGAATGGCTAACACTAAAGGTGCACGTAGGGCTGCGTCACATGTAACAGCTTGTGGTCCTGAGGAGTATATCATGAATTTTCATGCATGTAGATAGAAAATGGTGAAATGTGTTTATTTCACCTACCACTACATACAAGATTGTCTACGAATAAGTACATGATTGGATATCATATATCATTGTCATTTGCTGGACCACCAATCCCCTTGGAAAATTAAGTAGAGTCACCAAATCCATGGGGTAGTGGGATGTGGTGGTCAAAGAATTCCTTAGGGGATAATATAGCTAGTGACCCGGGCATCAGTATTAGGTCCAATAGTCTCGATCCTAACAATGGTAGAGGATTCATGGATATGTGTGGTGGAATCAGGTTTTCCTATCCTAGGAATGTGTATAGTGGTAAATGAGAACCCATGTGAGAGTGTTTTATAACTGCATGGGTATGTGGGTAGTTAGTCTAGAGGTTCCAATTGGTTCCATTTTTCTAATGCCTAGCAAACCTAGAGACTCTGCAGGTAGCATACCAACCCTTGGAGGTGTGTGTCTTTATCTCCATATTTATGCTATAAACCACACATGTCTAGATTACATAAGGGAATAATTCCATATTCCTCATGAAATCGATATGTTAGATATGTTGGAGTTGGATCATTTGGATTACTCACATAGTACATTGTGTACATTTTCTGATAGATTATTGGTGTATTTGGGAATGTCTTTTCCTCCATATATTCATGTTGGTCACTCTAATATTTGTGCGACTATGTGTCATGAATCAAGAGAGTCATAGTGATGTTGTTCCAATCATTACATGATCATAGATCAACATCCAACTAAAAATTATGTAAATACTCTAATAATAGAGCATTTTCGGAAATCAATCAGCACAATTTATTTCATAATCCATTATTTCACATTTTCATGAATAAGTGAGCAAGAAAGAGGGAGAGTACCATGATGATCCTCAAGTAGAAATAGAGGTAAACTCAACAATTGAAGGGTTGAGTTTCATGTCTCTCCATGATTTAATGGAAACTGAAAATCAACCATCAGTTGTAGTGGTGCCTAACGTTGCAAATTATGAGGGAATTCCCATGTGATGGGATTACCCATTAACCTCTACGAACCCATCACTATGTTTTACAATTCATTCATTCCACATTTTATGTTAATAATTTTTCTCCTTAACTTTTAATTCCAAGTATTGACAGACAAAATTTGAAATGGATGTTCAAATAATGCTTAGGGCTCAGGAACCAATGTCAATGATTTCATTTATGGGGAAAATAAATGATGATGTAATGGAAGATTCTACTCTCACAGTGGAAATGGACATGGATTATTTGGTCACTGAGCCTACCATTGGGGATCCATTAGAAGGGACGACTAAGTCCATTCCCTCAATAGAGGTGGTTGATATGGTTTACACTATAGGATTTTCATAATGATATTCACTAGATAAATTGATTATATAGATGCCACAAAAGACAACTATAGGAAATGAATCCATTATATATAAATTAATGAATGTTCCAGTAATCATGGATGCTATGGAGGATATGTTATGCATTCATGCCATATAATTTTCATCTTTGGAATATGTATAATATGAGTATGAAATCTCAAAACCAGCAGTGGAAACTGATCAGTCTAGGATGGTTGAATCCTCCTTGGATGTTCCATAGTGGGAATTAGAGTCTTATACTACATATGGAGGGGATGAGGAGGATTGGTTCATGGGTAACTTCTTTCTTATGATAAGGGATATTCTAGTAGATTAATTTTACACTAATGTGACGGAATCCATCCCTCATTATGATCATACACCTCTGAAAGTCATTGAATATATTGGATCAGAATATTATAAAGAAAAAACATATCATGCATCAAAAATCATGGAGTAATGTAATTGAATTCATTAACCACTCTAGGATAGAGGACATGTTACCCCATGTGGGATCTCTCCTCCATAGTCATCCTATTGACTGGTGGAGTGGACAAAAAAAGATTTAGGGATTAGGTTGGGACATCCTAGGTAAATAGATGCATAATAAATTTAATGTGATTTATATTTCCTTGAAAATTCACATGGCTTAGGGAACCCCGGTGCTTCATCCAGCTAAATGGTATATAACCCGCTAGAAGGGCTATAATAGGAACAAGAAGTTTTCACTGCTACTCATGTTGATATCGTTAGGATTTATAAGGACAAAATTCTGGAGTCTAAGACCAAGGTGGAGAAGGAAACATCATTACTATCCACATTTATGTTTGAGAAGTATAAAATTAGTATCACAGTTGAAATAATTCTTCAACAAAAGATGAAAGGAATAATGATATAGTGGATCAGTGGTGAACCCTTTAGGATACTCAAAAAAAGTATGGTTGATCTTGAGAACTAGATTTCTAGGGTTTATATTAATGGGAGTTACACAAATTAGATCCTCTAATAAGTGGATGACCCTCTAAAACAATGTTTTCCTTTTTTATACTTCTTCATGATCGATCATGTCTCTTATTCTTTATTACCACACTTCTATCATATTTAGGTGTTATAAAAATGTATCCCCAGTCCCACATGAGTCATGGTCTGTGTGAGAAAAAATGGATGACCATATGATTTACTTTTCATATGACTATTAAATATTCATCAAGAACTCAAGGTATATAATTGCTGACTAACCACTATGAGTGATTCAAAAGATAGGGGATATACCTGGGGAATGGGGATCTCTCAGTAGAAAACATGCATTTCCAAAATATCTTTAGTGTGAGAATATTACCACATAAATAGTTTATAATTTTACCTGATCAAATAAGAATTGGTGTGGGAATGATGATGCATAGTAACTAGAACAAAATGATAGTTTCATGCTGGTATGGGATAACTACTTCTCAATTTAGAAACCGAACATCTATACTGTTTACTCAATAATGGGGCTAGAAAAATGAGTTTTTACTGATGACCCCACAACAAACATGAGACCTACCTCAGAATGTCATCCATAGTCTACTATCGAATTGGAATATGATGGAAGGTGATATATTATAGCTATGAACCATCTATTTAGATATAATGTTCAGAAATGGAAGATGATAAGGATCAAAATAAAGGGAACTCAAGGCATGTCGATGATGTGATTGAATGTTTGAATGGATTTCAACACTTTCTGAATGACTCCATAATGGATTTTAAGGAAATGGTGTGGTCGTCTTGATCTTAACAAAGGTCTAACATTTATTGTAGTTGAAATTCATATCATTTGTTGATTAATAGTCAAAGAACATGAATGATGTCGTAGTGATCTGTACTGAAGGAATTAAATTCTCATAAAATTTCATAGGATTCCCTTAAATTTTACTTCATGTAATATAGATGGTAGTCAGACAATTTAATACCTTATGGTGAGGATGTTGGATATTCATTTTAATGTTATAGGGTGAAGATGTTGAATATGGGATCTATGTTGTTATCCTATCATCATTTCATCCTCCTGTCATGTCAAGAGGGAATCACATGTCTATTTCATGCGGTTGGGATAAAGTTTGACATAATTTGAAATGACATTAATGGAACTATCTAATCGAACTGGTAGGAGGTATAGAAGGGTTGGTAAGATAAATAACTCCATAAGGGGGCCTATAAGGGTGTGATTTCTAGACCATTACATGTCTCCTAGTTTGTAGTCATAAAATTCAATCCATGATTGGGTACACCAAAAGGACATGTGTAGCTTGGTAGAGAGTCAACCCGACATGAATGAAGGGTTTAGAGTCCCTCTTCAAAAATTTTGAAAAAAATACCTCAGGTCAACATCATAACATTTGTGAAGAGAGGATCCCAGAGCAAGTTGACCAAATGGTTGGGCATGGGATAAAATATCCATCCATCACTTCGTTTCCCATAAGGATTATAATCTAGTCTTACATAGTTCTGGAACACATTTTGGTAAAATAACTACATTGGAAGGAATATATTGAGGCGTCTCATATTATTGTTAAATGCATCCTGAAATTTTGTATGGTGAAATGAAAATTTACCATTTTTTATTAAGTTTTTTATCATCCCAAATTTGACACATGTGGAATCTTGGTTTGATATAGGGAAACAAATCTATTGTAAAGAGGAATCCAAAGTTTTTATAAGGTAAGACCATAGTAAAACATTATGTTATAAGGATTCCTATATTCATCATCATAACAGGCTATGTGGTCAACCCATCCCACAAATGAGTCAAGGGAAATCAGTGTGCATAAACCTAATAAGTATGACCAATGTGGGATTTGATTGTGGGATAGCAACATAGGTAATGGATGGGGTCATATTGAATATTCGGATATTCCCAAAGATAGATAGTAAAGGTGTCACAATGTTTCCCATATGGATCAAAATAATTCCACACATATTTATAGTAGGTAAAAGGAATGGTCTTGATAAAACACTAGGGGTGAAAAAAGTCTCACAAAACAGAAGGGGATGCACATAGTTTAGGGATATAGTGATGGGACCACCATCAAATTGTGTACGGTCATATTGAATGGACTAAAGGAGGGGGATTTGAGGATTATCTTGTGGTGAAAGAGAGTTAACACCAAAAATGAAAGGATCCGATGAATTCATACAACACATAAAGGAGTTTTAAATCCTATTGCGCATAGTTTATGGCCTCATGGCCTAGAAAAAATGAAATATTTTAATGTCATGTTTCGTAGATAATAGGAAATTAGTTTAAAGGCATTATCTATGGACTAATGAAGCATCTAAATTGAGGGTTCATGATTGAAACAAATGAGGTATAACATACATAAATTGGTCTAAAAATAATTATATTCCACATTCACACCATTAGATGAACTTCACATAGTATAAGGTCAATATTCTAGGACATTATATGGTCCCAATGATTGGAGTGGTTAATAATTTCATTATTAGCCGTAGTTAATAGATGTCCAAGAATCGTAAAATTTCCCATGTGGATAGGAATAATGAAAAAAATAGTTCTTGGAAATAGCATGGTTGAAGACCAAAATCGGTGGTAGTAATCCTCTCTAGAGAAGGAATTTATGCATCTAGTGTTTTTAATGGGGCATTCCATTTTTTGGTAATATAGAAATATTTGATAGAAATCACCTACATAACATATGAGAAATACATGATTTAGTTGGTGTAAATATGTAGATTAACATCATGTGTTGAGGAAGGTAATATTTTTTAGTTTAAAGTAATCAAATTTGAATTATTTGGGATGATAAATAGTTGTAGTTCATTATTAATGCACATATTAGAAGCTAATTAATTTCATGTTGAATGGCCTATAGGGTGGATAATAGTATAAATATTTTATTCTTGAACAACTTTTGTATAGATGAAGGTTGTATTGCATTGACCTTGGGGTATTAGTTTAAGGTCATATAGTTTGGACCATATGTGAATATCTCAATTGAATATATATATAGTGCAACAAGTTGTAAAACACGATTTCAATAGGGACCAGAGAGGACCAACAACACCGAACACATTCATAGGATGAATCATATAAAGTTTAAATTTGTTATACTTGGACTTGTACTCCTAGTTTAAGGTCATTGAGTTCCCACAGTTTCCATATTCATGTGAACTATTTCTTGAGATTCAAGGAATTAGTAGGATGTGTAATATGAACATTGACCACGGTGAACAAAGAGTATTCCCCATAAAATAGTCCTTGTAAATAATTAGTGGTCTTTACCACATCGGCTCCAAATTTGGTTGATTTTTTCTTGGATTAATTGTCATTATAAGACCTAGTATAATGTAACCCTATAGAAATTATCAGAGGAGTAACTTCTTTTTTACTGATCTTTCTACCCTATTTTGGTGCGTCTCAAGACTATACAAGTCCAGGATCCCGTTTTCTTCAAGGGCTCCCAATATAGCTATAACGAATTATAAAATTTATTTTATAATAATATTTTCTAATAAAGATATTCATATATATAGAAATAGAATGAAGCTGTGAAGGTATTCCTCTATTATGTATTATAGGGAAAATGGGGTGACATTGGTGGAATAAATAGTTGTCATTTGAATTGATCTACGGGAATTGGGGAGATTATATGGCCAAATTTTCTTGTTTTGGCACACAAACTTCTGTACAATGTTAGAGAATGTATTTTTGAAGTCCCTAATCATCCTTTTTTGTGAATGATAGATATAAATAGCATAGGCTTGATATTGTGTATGGAAAACAATTTTATTTTCATGGCATCGCAGAAGTAAATTCCTTTACCAATGAGAATAGTGTGAAGAATTACAAACCTTTGGATTATATGGGATCTTATGAACTCAATATGGGATAGGGAATTAACATCATTTAGGAGAATTGCATCATTCAAATTGAAGGATAATTATGTTGTAGTCAGAATAAAGCTACAATGGAGAGCTATCACTAGAAGGTATGGCCCTATGACTTGAATTCCCAATATTGAGATTGTATAAGAATAAATATTGGTGTGAAGGATATTGAAATGTAGATGAAACATTTTGGTATAGATTATACATGGATGAAACCTCTTGTAAAATTTATTTAAATGTGAAGAATAGTGGGTCGGATGTAGCCCATCATCTGGATGTAGTGGGAGAGGTTTAATCCATCCTGATCCGAACCATATGACTTGGAATGGAATTCCACTAAAACATAGGTAATCTGGTCTTATTAGACTCAATAATGGAGAACTCTATCAAACCAACATCTTCAGTGGGCTTTCACAATTTTAGACCCACTCTCGAGGGTAAACTGTTCTCCCCAACGATGATATCTCTCACGATTATCCAGATATAGTTAGAGAATTCCACAATACATATACTCTATATAAGGAGTTTTATTGTCAAGAATTCCCTATCCTTCGAGAGTACCTATGTGTCCTGAAATTGAATTACTAGTTGACATGTGGTTTACATATTCCGTTCATAATCATGTAAAATGATGGTGGTGATGGCTATTTAATTCTCCACATGAATTTTCAGGTCATCTTGGATGGGTTCTACATGAGTTTTGGAAAAACAATACAAGGAATTGGCATGATTATTCTGCATCCTAGAGAGACTATTCACTTCTAGATATTTATAGAACCAGTCCCTTAGTTGATATGCATGCTTCATCTCGGCATAATATCATGAATTGTGAAAATGCTGTCAATATCAATATGTTTGATGACAAATTTGGAGTCTACCATCATTATAAAGTGAGGGGAATCAATCTTAAGATCCATCATAGTACTAGTAATTATTTTATAATACTTAGGATCATTGTTTGTGAATATTTATAATAACAGTGATGATTATTAATGTATTTTCTATGATAGAATGATGAATGTGATAGCTATTAAAACAATGTGATGCTTGGTATCATTTATCATTCTATCTATCAGAATATAGGGGAACCATAAAAATGAATATTCTAACATGGAATATCCTGTTCAAATAACATGAGAGAATTTTTATGGAAATGAACTTCTAGGGGAAATGCTTTAGGGCCCATATGGGTGTCTTGAATATCCAGAGAAACTTTTCCCAAGATGGATTTCTGTTGAATGAACCATTTGTTTATCTTCTAAAGGATCACTACATTCAATTCTCATTTTACCATCAACATGGGGTTATTTATGATATACATCAGTGGGTCTATTCAATATAGAAGCTATATGACATGGTGTTGTAGGTAATTTATAAATTTCTACACTATCAAAACCATATTGATGAACCTATTGTCGATATGGGAGTATCTGGTCATCATGATGAGGAGCATGTGACTTGGATAATATAAACTGTTTTGTCTGCCCACATTTTTCTTCTAGTAGACACATGCAATTGGATACCTTTCTAGGGTGGTATCATAGAGAACCATTGGATTCCCCGAGGTAGATGGAATCAGAATCATAGGTTCTTGAATGTATTTTTTATATAATCAAAAGTTGTCTTTCACTCCTCATCCCACAGGTAAATGATTCCTTTCATTATTAGCCTCAAAAGGTATTACACTTCCCCTCCATGTTCCCAATGAATCGATGTATATATAGCTAGTAGACATGGAAGACTCACACCTCATAGACGTTCCTCATTTGAAGAATTTGGATGATGACCTTGATCTTCTATATGTCAATCTATATATCTCTATATCCTATGATAATGTCGAGAATCATCATAGAGGTAACACTAATTATACACTTCAAGGGGTTCATTTTCAAATGTATTGATAAAAGGAAGACAAATAATTATCACGATAATTGAGATGGTCTTTTCACTGGTGAGAAGTGTCTACCAATTCTTCCACATAATATTTCAAAGGCCTCCCATGAATTAGTTTGACGATTTGATTTGTGGACCATTGATATGTGGCTCCTTCATTCTTCAAGCATAAGGGAATCAACCGATTGTATGAGTTCCCTTGTGGGGCCCAAAATGTAGTGGAAACCTCATCCTCAGAGGCCATATAGATATTGTTATACCTGGAGTATCCCTACAGGAAGGATCAGGCAAAGAACCAGACTGTGGAATTGATCGGTAACTCTATTAATGGAACTGGAAAAGCATAATTTAGATAAGGTTGATTTAGGGCCTAATAGAAGATACAGACTCTGATAATCCGGTTCATATTTCAATTTTGGAAGATGTTTTCTAGGCATATGGGGTAATATAAGTCCCTTAAAATGGAATCATTGATAATATTGGCATGTTAGGCCTCAACCATAGTATTTTTAGTAGGGAGGATTTTCATAGAACAGTTTAAAACCAATGATGAATCATTGGGAGGCCTATATGGTGGTATATAACATGTGATTCATGTTATATAATCTCATCATTATCTATGAAACAACATTGTGGTACTTTTATATGACATCTAGATACTGCTGCTTCATCTATGGAGACATTATTATTCTTATCAGTGTCAGCCTCAGATCTTCTTCAGGATCAATGCTCTCCGAAATCAATTAACAAACGGTTGTGGAGACACTATGTTCAAATGAACAAAGAGATTTTCCCAAAAAGAATTTGTCATATGAGGTATGAGACTCTATCAGATGATGCAATTATTCTACTATAGCTGACTTAGGGAAGGATGATGTCCTTATATGGGTGAACATATAATATCTGATGAAGGGTTCATGTTCTACTAAAACTATGTTAATAAAATCTTTCTAGAAAATTCAATATATCTACTAACTCTGAGGTCTATACATGACGTTGATGAAATAGAGTTGAGTCACCTTCTATTGATTCAACCCTGACCTATAAAACATAGGTTAATTCCAGAAAATTGTGTTCATAGGGAGAACTTCTCATAACATTATTGGCGTTGGGGATTTTGGTATCATCTAGGCCCATCCCATGTAGAAGAAAAAGGTAATCAGTGGGCATTCCCTCTTCATGAGAACACAAAAAACCTTCTTCATGGAAAATAAAAAGTAATCTCCCAGGAATGAACTTGTGGGATCAATCCTATGAATTGGGAGAATTAAAGTATCTTTGACCTCTTCCCACAAATTGGATGTGGTGGTCATTAGATCATTGGATCACTCAATAAAATTATTATGAACCGTCATCCCCTATATCATGTAGTATCCATCATTTTTTAATGGGATTTATTGTATTTTAAGGCATATTCATCACCCTGTAGTACCCCTACTCGACAATTGAGGAATTATCTGAGGCACTACTGATATGTGGATGGGATCACCACATCTAAATGAAGCCAGGTCCTTCCTAGAATCATGTTATAGGAGATATCCTTAAAAACTAAAATGAATTGAGTTCTTCATATCAATCCATTGAGTTGGGTCTTAACCCAAACCCGTCCACATAGTATCTGGTCAATTTTATCATAACCATACTATATCAGGTCAGACGGATTGACACTTTACTCAGTTAGTCCTACCTTGTGTAGAATCCCTGTTATAATATGGTTAATCTCATAACATGTGTCCACCAAGAATAAGTGGATCTATATTCTATTTAACTATCCTATAATGTATTGTGTGGGTATGTTTCAAAAATTAGGTCACCTTCTACTTCCCTAGAGAACAAGTTGATGGTTTTATATTCCACGTGTTGGTCCTCCTCTATATAGTAGGCCTTTATGTTAGCTACCACAACTTCAATTATGGGATCTATATTCAAGGATTATACATGGGAATCATTCATTTATTGGTCTTGTGACGGGCATCTAGGATAAGGCTATTTTTGGTTATTCTTACATGGTAATTAAAGATATCATATTTTAATGAAAAAGGAATGATTTTTACTAAAGGCAGTTATCATTTTTTAACGGAACAA
This sequence comes from Viscum album, assembly GCA_963277665.1. Taxonomy (NCBI): domain Eukaryota; kingdom Viridiplantae; phylum Streptophyta; class Magnoliopsida; order Santalales; family Viscaceae; genus Viscum; species Viscum album. The sequence goes on along the minus strand of OY728153.1, from coordinate 1,345,436,202 downwards.
CAAATGTTTTAGGGTGAACCACTAGGGTCTGGGTATGGAAAAAATTATCTTGTTGCTATCAAGATAAACTATTGTAAACAACTTTTGTATCATAATTTGTTAGATGATATTTCGATCTGTATGGAAAGGTATAATCATTGTGTTGTCTCGACTAAGATACATTATAATCTAACATGGTTATCTAAAGAGGTGTACCTAACAAAGTGGGATGGGAGGGATTTCTAGTTGTGGATTATAAAAAACATTATGTCTAGTCCCAATAGCATGCATGGTTTGGGGAGATTCGCCATCATGAGCATTTTTTAATATTTATGGTACTTATCCCTTAAATTGATAATATCTACTGGAGGAATCCATGCAGTTTCCATGGTACTACTCACCATCGATCAATTTGAAGTTGTAGACCACCTCAACAATGTTCAATAAGGAATATTAATTATCATCATGAATGATATCATCTAGTTCGATGTGGACTCTATGACTATGTTGTATCTCGAGAGGCATGAAATTATCAAGGTTGCGAGATGGTCTCAACATCGGTGGGGGGGATATTCTTTCATTTACACCTTATGTGACAATTATTCTAGGATATACAAGGTTGTGACATATTTTTGGCTCCAAAAGAAGGAACAAAAACCAAAAGTGGTTATGGATATTGAAAATGAGCCTGGACGGATCCATGAGAACGGGAGTCTGCCTTATGGTACCACAATTCATCATACATTTGGGACCCATTACAGGAAGCCTTCTAACATTAACATAGCCTTCTTTGTTATTTTTAGGGTTGGTAGAGAAATGTTTCTCATGTTTTGAAACTTCAACAAACATGACCAAACCATGATCTACTCATCCATGGCTCCAGTCCATGAACTCCTAGAATTCATTGATGGTATGTCTATGTATCACGAGTTATGTGAAATTGTTGGTGCGGCCAGAGAATCCAACACAAAGGGGATTCTTCGACACTAAAAGTTTTAGAATTCCTTTCTCTGGGGAATATAAGATGTATCTAAAAACATTTGAATCAATGAAGTAAATGGTATAATTTCTTCTCTATGGAATGGAATCTCTATGATCATATCCATAACGAGGTTCTACATCCACATTTTCTCATATGTTCTAATGCACGTGGTGAGTTGATAATTTATTGTTTTTTGAATATTGAGGCTTCGCCTAATTGGTCTTTATTGATTGACATACTTCTCGATAAAGAACCTTTATAAAATAGTACAAAAATATTTATTGTTCAAGGGAATCTACCTTTACAGTGGTGGTAGTCACAACTTTATCAATCATTCTCGTAGAAGCGTGAATAGAAAATCAGTGTGACATTCAAGTCTGTGACAGGGAATTCTCTAGAAGAAAGTACTTTTAGAAAGAAAATTGAATACACCAAGAATGTTATGGTTTATAAGGGTAAAGACCATGTTATTCTTGGAATTCCTCATGAACACCATCAGTAGATACTCTTGAGTCAGAAAAATTTAGAGTTAGTACATCACAACATTCCATGTGGTGAAAAAGTACATGAATCACTCACCACACATTTTTTTAAACATTAAGAAGTCGGAAGTGAGTTTATCGAATGTGGTGGAGCTGAAAAGGAAATCAAAATTCTTGAATATTCCTTCTAGACAAGAAATGGACCCTATGTGTATCGTGTTGTACTATACGAATGCGGTTTCTTCTAACATATGCTTAAAACACAAAATCAATGAACCCTCCTACTCCTCTTGGGTTACCAACGTTGGTTGACACATTGATTTGAAGTGTTAAAATATATTTAGTGGTTCATGCATCTTGTTTATTGAAGTAAAAAAGGTATTTCCAAACTATAGGTGTTTTCAAATGGTTTCCACCAATGTCGTGTATTATTTCCCATCAGGTGGGATTGCTACCATTAATATATCCAGGGCCATAAAGTGGGAGGTGATATAGGCTATCATGTTATCTAGGTGAGGGAATTGTATTTCAAGGATCCCTAAAGAACAATAAATAGATTTGATAATCTACTTGGTGAGGAGGATCATCAAATCGAGAAACATAATGGCCCTGGTCTTGAGGAAGGTAATCTCATTGCTTGCGTGGGTTCAGTGAATCATACCTCTATCACATTCCATATACTCCACCCTATACTCTTCCTGGATGTATGTTCCACTATGAACACCTAGGGTCATCTAAAAAGGATGATATTTTTTATAATAGAGGATAAATAGGCTCTCATTGGGCATTTCCATTATCTGGGAATGGATCGTGAAAGGGGTCTACGATGATCCATTTCTAGTCTTTGTGTTTTTAGGGAAGAGTAGCTACTGTGGCCACATAAATAGATTTTAGGATAAACATGAATGTGTTGGAGGTATCACCTTGTTACTTCCCCATATAGATTACAAATAGTTGGAAGTAACACCCACATTGAGGGATCCCCTAGCCCACATTCATACCTCTCCTATAGATAGTGGACACCCATCTATGGGTCTTCTGAGTATTATCTCATCCCTTGGGTCAGATCATCAATTTCGATCCCTTATTTTATTCCCATATCCCTATGATCCTTTAGTGTGTTTGGGACAATTTTTTTACTATAATGGTACCTGAAGGTGAACATTCATCATTAGTGGATATGATAGGTTGTCTCCATATTGGGATAAAGTGGTGAGGATCGTACGGTTGCCATTCACTGATATTCACATATGATTATTCCTCATAACTAATATTATTGAGAATTAGTATGATTTTTATACATCTTTTTTGGATATTTTGGGGGTATCTATATTAATAAGGGTTCTAGGAAATTGGAAATGCTTCCAAATCAACCCTTTGACACTACTGTTCAGTAAACCCATGTTGATCCCTACAACATGGATAGGACAACTAATGATCACAGAGACATTAAGAGAATTCCCAAATGAATTTTTTGAATCTCATGACCTGAAATATTTTTTGGGACTTAGGGAAATCAATGTATGTAATCTCAAGAAGCTTGAACAACTCATACACCTGGCCAAGGAATAGAACATTGTTGAAGACATCTTTCTAAGAGGATGTGTCCTACTCTTGGCTAGCCAAAGATTTTATTTAAGATGTCCAGTATATGGGTAAAATTAACAAGGTGGATTGCTTTTTCTATTGGTTTACCTGTAGGGGAGTCACTACATCACTCAAATATTCCCTACACACTGAGAAATATCTCAGGTGTAGTTACAAAAACATCATTACTTCCCTATAAGATGGGGTAATCACAACTACCTCGTGTGTAAGGGTAGATTCATTTAGTTGTGGCTTAGAGATTAAATCACAATCTAATAGAATCAATATAGATCATAACATCTCTCTAACGTTTTTTTATAAAGATTGATAGTAGAGAAACTAAAAGTGGTGGAGATATCTCCATTGTGGGCCATTATAAGTGGGATAGTAATTCCTCCACCAAAGAGTAAAAGTGGATAGATCAATGAATCCTATGATACTGAACATCCAGAATTGTTAGCTTCATCTATAAAGCTCTAGCCCCTGACTCTAGGAATTTGGTTGAAGGATCCATCATCGAGTCATCTATCCCATTAGTATTTTTATGATCAAAAAGTTTGATAAAGACACAGAATTTCAAAATATTTCGCTATTGATGGTGATTATTCTGTATTATACTATAAGATGATTCTTCAGGGAAGGGGACTGCTTTGTAAAGGGGGAAACCTCTTTCAATTAAATTTTAATGCTTCATGGACCTCAAATATTGTTGGTTTAGGCATGGGGAGGACCTCTATTTCTAATGTCATATGATTTTGGAGGAAATATAATTTCTTTGGTAAAGGAGTGGGGATGACCTCCATAATGGTTGGTTAGAATACCGTCATGACCTCCACACTAGTTCAAGTGATATGAGTAGGACCTCCATGTTGATAAAAAAGATAATGGATATAGCCTCTGTACTGATTTTCAAATGATTGGGGAGGAACTCTGCTTGGTATGTTGATTGAATGAGGAGGACCTCTAGGTTAATTGATGTTATAGTGGGGTGTACATCTATTATTGTTTTTCAAATACAATGGAGGTAATCCTATTGATTTGGTTGTGGAATGAGGGGGACCTCTACACTATGTCACATTGTCATGAGTTGTCCTGTAAAGGCTTTAAGTGGTCCCGAAAATTGAAATATTCAATCGGGCTAGCCTATGAGGTGGTTGGGATCTCTATCCAGATTAAGAGAATAAATATCCCTTTTCACTAATTTATGAGATATCACAAGATAATTTAGTGTTAATAGAGTCATGTGGAGCCACAAAAGATTCCCCTCATCATGAAATACCCAATGATTTCCCTCGAGATTTGTGTCAAGGGGATTAGATCAGTGCTGGTGAAGCAGTGGTGAAGCTCACCTACCTTTTAGCTGCCATGGTTTTTCAATTCTAGAATTGAAATTCCTTGGTGGGAGCCCTCCATAGAGGTTCTATGGTAGTAGGGTAAGTTGGCAGGAATCAATCTTACCCCAACTTCGTAGTATATGGTATCAAATCATCAGAGCTCTCCAAGAGATACTTACAAAGTGTTTTTTCATTAGAAGAGGGCTTGTATTACCCTATTAATCCCTAATGTTTGTTGGTATTAACATGGAAATTATGGATTTTGGTCATACAGGGTCATATCTTTGGTTATAATGACCAAATCCTGCTCTTACTAGTGTATAAGGGTGCCATTTAGGGTGATGATTTGTGGAGTTCTGTAAACACGGGTCCTGTAAGGCAAGTGGATTTATCCATATATACAATTACAATGAATGAAATTTCCAATTCACCAGTTCCATCCAATAACAAAAATGTAGAGACTAATCCATGCTAATATTTCATAACCAAGTATGATTAATGATAACTACCACAATACTCAGGTTAGATTCATGTTTTTTCCATTATTGTCTAGTGGGACCAAGTGTAAGATGACTGAATTCGATGACAAGAAAATCGGTTGGTTCCCTAGTGCTACTAATCCGTATTATTTTGGAGAATTTTCTTAGGTAAATTTCACCACTTCTATTTTTTCCACTTTCACCATGGATTCATTCATTACAAAACTTTCCCCTCTTTACCATTTTCTAAAGGTGGGAGCCTTTCATAACATTTATCGGCAATGTATACACATTGATTGAAAATGTATTATTGTTCTTTGGTTCTTCCTTACATGGACCCATCCTTGGAGATCATTTCCTATACAGATCCTCCCTCATATTAATTTATCTTCATGGAACACATTTGTAGTTTCATATAATTGTGAAATTCAGTTAATCACACTCCTTTAGTCATGACAGGGCATCAACAGTTGGTCATGATAGTAGTCTTGTTATGAATCTCTTGGAATGTGTGGATATGAGGCATATTAGTCATCTATATTATTCCTTTTTGTAATAATTTTTATATGAGGCCTATAATGTGTAGAAATAATGAAATTCAGTGCCAATCACAAGGTAATTGTTACTAAGGGAATATGTCTAATAGGGATTTTTGAATATGGACACCCATGTTCTTTGCCTGAGGTAGGTTTTCTGGATGGATTGGATTTACCCATAGAGGTGGATCAATGGTTGTGGTTCAAAACAACTAGTGGATGTGGATCTAAGAGGTGCATCCATATTAGGAAGATGTCACACTATTATTTTTTACCCTTGGAATATAATTCCACATGATTTAAGATCTGGAGTTGTGGATCAAAACAAACTTTAGAGTAGTATATGGGAAGTTAATACATAGTAAAGAATATGTCAGAAATGGATTTCTTACCAATGGATCAGAACACCCAGTAGAGGTGGATCTATAATGTTAACCCCTTTGAAGGTAGATTTTTGAACTGGATTTTTTACAAATGGATTAGAAAACCCTATTGAGGAGGATCTAAATTTTTATTATCTATGAGTATATATTTCAAAACTGTATTGTTTAGTATTATCAGGATTGATCCTCTGGATGGTATCTTACACATCATATTTATAAGATATGGATAAACACTAATGTATCCCTATGCAGTATTTTAGGGTTCTGTTAGAAGACAAATCCATGCAGTTTAATAACATTTATTAAAGGTAATCATGTCTTTAATGGATCATCCCTAAGGTATTCTATTGCAATTATGCATATAAAACCCTTGTTCTAATTGTTTTTCTCCTAGGGAAATGGTACCAGGCTTATAAGTGGATGTTTCCCATGGGTGAAGGATAATCTTATAGTAAAGAAGGACGGTTTGGGGATTACATATTAATGTCTCCAGGGACTGAAGCTCCATGGATAATAGTGCAAGAGTATGGAACGCTTTGATGATCGTATATGGGTAATCTTGTGTTCATCACATAAGATAAGGCTATAATTTTATGTAATGTGATAAGGATGATATAATTAAAGTTAACATCATATGACTATGATGTAAATAACTGAGGTTTTACATATAGTTTTTAAAATGTGCGAGAAATCACTCCTATCCCATTGGGATTATATTACCCCCACTCATGCTCCTTGGGGTGGGACATAGAGTAGGAAATTTCATAGAGATTTTTTCAATCTTGATTACTGTGTTAGAGTCTCTATGATTATAAGATACATGGCTTACATTAAATATTATTAAAAAACATGGTATGTTAAAGGATTAGGACACACTTGTGCTTAAGTGGGTCGAAAAAGGAGAGGGTAGAACTTATATCATGGGGGATTGAGGAATAGTTGTAGAGATCATTGATTTGTATGGAGGTCTTGGGAACTCAACCTTAGCGATGATGTGTCTGTTAAAGGGATGCACCATGGGGAGGACTGTAAGAGAAATTTTGTGTTTCTTGGGGCCCCGTGTGAGTTTTCATCATAATAATTATGTTCTTCATGGAGGTCATGGGATTAAAAATTTGTTATGATTGATGAAATAAGATAACCCTACCTCAATGCGATGTTTTGATTTAGAGGGGATGTTCTTTGTCATGTTTGAATGTGTTGTGAATCCTCATGTTCTTTATAGGTCCTCATTCTTAAGTGGAGGTCAGACACCTCAATGAATGACATATCCACATCATTGGATTCACTCAAGACCGGAATCAAGTTGGTCGCATGATGACAAGATACATTGGGTAATCCATTTTCTCTATCATTCACAAAGCTCAAATGGTTATTGAATAGGGAGCGATTTTGAGATGTTAAAAGGTCTTTATCACCAAAAATATCTCACAGAAGGGAGCATTTATTTTAATATGATTTTTAAATGAATTGACATATTCATTAATATTTGAGGGGCTCATGAGTGGATGGTCTCTGTGAGTCCAAACCTCACTAAAAATGATTACCTTCAACCCCTTTCTCAGTTATGAAGCACTCTGCTTATCCATATTTAAGTGTTTAGGGATTATCATTAGTTCTTCAAAAATCATGGCCATCATGAGCCTCATCCATTTTTTCATGAAGGGAACTTCATGAAATAGAACCTTATATGGTATTTAGAACCGATTTGGTCTGAATTCACCCTGAACCAGCTATGCCGACCGATCATTCCTCATCTTCTCTTGTGTAACTCATATTCTGGTTCAAACAATCACAAACACATCATCTTATATAAGTAGTATAGAAAGTCCAAAATGGTATAATGGAAGCATCTCAATACTAATTGGTTAAATGAGTAGTAACACAATCCTAATGGGGTTCAAAAGTTTTTCACACATGAAAATAATGCTAAAAGAATTTTCATCAAATTCATACTATGTTGTGGGAATCATGTATTGATTCCTACTTAAATATGTTATGATTGAGAGGTAATTATTCATTTGTAAACATGGATAAAATTTATTATCATTATTATCATTCCATGATTCTATATTCTTGGGTTATGCTTAATGGATCAAGATTATTATATCATGTTTCTAATGTATTATTACATGGTATATATTTGATCATCTGATTTGAAAAGTCCTATTATCTTGTCTTATGGAAAATGATAATTGTTCAATATTTATCCCATGTTTTCTCATATTCTTACGATCTAAACCTTGAGGGAATATTGAAATATTTTTCACTTATTGGGTATTTCATCCAACCCATTTAATAAGATTTCCATTACCCATGTTATGTAAATAATTATAGTATATGACATTCCCAAAGGAGGTATAATATGGTGTTATTTTAGAAAAATATTAAAAATTATGTTAAATAAGAGTTTTATAATTCTTATATCTAGATAAACTAATCATTTTTGTTATGAGATTATATAATTATTATGTTATGTAATATAAAAAGTATTAAAATTCATCTAATATTATAATGGGTCATATAACATGGAATGGAAGAAAGTTGAAGGGAATGTGTTTTAGAATAGGACCCAAGAGTACAGGTCTAAGGAACCTCCGTTGGTATCAGTGAAGGGTTTAGTTATTTATAGAGGTTACTTTTGTTATTTTTTTAAATTTTTACTGAAGACAATTTTCAAAAACACAGGGATTATATATATATTCACGAAAACATCCAAAAATATTAGTATATTATAAATTGTTTGGTTGTCTAAAAGTAAAATAATTATATATTTTAAAAAGAAGTTTTTTAGAGTCAATTGCAGAAAAAAACTAGGGGTAATAATCCAAAAATTGTATTGTAGGGAATAACATTATAATCAATCGATGTTGGATATTTTGTCCTAACTACACACATGGATTGATGCCCAAAAGGGATATTCTTTGGTTTATTGGCATGCACCTTCCCGAAAAATTATATACGATTAAAATGATGCTTTATTATGTAATATATAACTAGTCAGGTTAGATAACATAAATAGAAATGACCATGGACTACCAAGGTAAAACTAAAGGAGTTATAGACTGTCCAAATTATGTCATAGTTGGACTAAAAGTGTCGCTGCTTAAAATTATAGTCTTATAAGAGAAAACATATCATGATAGATATTTCATATTCATATTATTATTTACTTTATTTTTATTAGATATTTCCAAACCCGTTTTATTTTAATTAATTGGGTGGAAATATGATGATGAAAATAAATATGAGAAGATATGTCTCAAGAAACTTGTTAAGATGTATAGTCATCTAAGGAGGAATATTTGGAAAAAATTACTGAGAATATCTATATATTCTTGTTATAATGGAAATGAAGAGTTTTTATGGTTTACCAATTTTAGTGTGGTTGATTATTTACTATATATTATAACATTGGCCATGTCTAGATTATGGATATCCTTACATTTTTATAATAATTAAAAATAATTTAAAATTTGATAAAATTTTTTATTTAAATTAGGAGAATGAATTTCCCATGTGTTTTAGTATTTATTTCATGTAAAATAAATATTATAGTTAATATATTTACTCATAGAAGACATTGACCTAAAAAACAATTAATATATATTATTGAGATAAAACATTTCAAAATAAGTATATGAATTTATGTATTATTTTTCAGGGTTGATTTCATCAATTAAAAGTGAATAAATTTAAAAGGATTGGTAAATAAGAATATATAATATATTAATAATTGTGAGATCTCCTAGATCTTTAGCACCCTTCATAATATCTTGTAGTTGAAAAAGACATGTAAATACTATATTAATACTTAAAGGATAAGGAATTATTAAAAATCATATATAATAAATGAGAAGTGTAAATTTAGAAATGAGAATCGATTGAACGATCCATGTATGTCTATATAAATGAATTGAAAATGAATGTTAAAAATATGGTTGTTGGGAATATGATTATTGGAAATATGGAAATAATAGATATGGTAACTTTATGTAAATATATAAAATATGAATACTAATTTTTTTTTAAATTAAAAAAATGTTTTCCCAAAAAATTAAATAATGAAAGTAAAATATTTCTTTAATAAATTATGGAATTATAATATTTTACACAATAAATATTATTATAAATGAATTATATTAAAAAATTATATATATATATATATATATCTTATTTTCATTATAAGTATAATATTTAGTGGTTAAATTTTAAAATCATATTTTTAAGGGTATTTGATTAAGTTCATTTAATATAAAATATATTTTCATTAGAAATTTTATCTCATGTGTTTATTATATTTATCTTAATAATATTAATAAAAAATAAGAATAATTTTAATTGTATGTTTTTTGAAATATAAAAAAGGAAATAAATTAGCATTCATCAAATATCTATTATTTTGATTTTATTAAGAATAAATTATTTTTATGACAATAAATAATTTTTTATAAATAATTTTTATTTCTCATGAAAACATATAATAAAATTATTTTTTTTCAAAATCATGATTGTCAGTCTAATAAAAATATTTTCTTATTTTTATAAATAATATTCATATTTGGTAATGTGGTCATTTTTTATATTAGAATGTGTTACAAAATTAAATATTACTTTCCATAATAAAATAATATATTTTTTTCAGATATTTGTTTTAAAAATTTGTTTGTAGAATTTAAATAGAATAAATTGATAACTTTTTATGAAACTAATACTATTTTTTTGTATATTCATTGGAACTCATTTAATTTTTAATTGATATGAAATAATAATGAATAACGCATACTGTATAAATATAACTATAGGTATCAACTGTATTTCCACACATAACTCACCTAACTCTAATGAAATTCAATTTTACCCTTTACATAATATTCATTTCCAAGGAAGAGTACCTTGTTTTCATTTTTAAAAGGAACCCTTAATCACCCCATTACTCCTCAAACAGAAATCACTTTCCCTGGACCAATATATTCCAATATAACTCTATAACTATATATCTCAGGTAATATAGGTGTTGGTCTAACCAAAATTCCCTTCTAATAAGGATCAAGGAATTAATTATAGTAGTTAGATAAAAATTCATAATCCTTCCTTTCATATTTTTTCCCTTTCCTTCTTCTTCAATGACATATTAAAATATTATTGTCATTCTAATATAATTACATCACATGTGCATTCTTTTTTACTATAACGTCTATGGAGGGCATGTTTGGATTTCATAAAAATATACATGGATGGTTCTAAAAGCTTATTTTATTAATATATATTATATATAGGATTAAAGTATTTCATGAAGATCATTATGAATTAATGTCAACACAATTAGGGTCCATTATAAATTATTTTATCATTGTCATTAAATTACCCATGAAAAGCTCGAAAACATCTTAGTATTCAAGAATAATAACTATGATTATCCTAAAATTATTTTATAACATTACAACCCATATTCAAAATTCATTCATATTAACTATAAAAATCTTGTAGTAATGTACTTTTTACCAAATATGGAGTCTAGATATCACCATTGTGAATCCCAAAATAAATTATAAAAGGTATCAATATTAGATGATGAAAATAAATAATAACTATGTAATATATGTTAATATAATGAATATGAATGATATAAATAAATTCATTTAGATAATAATCAGGATCTAAAATAAGTAATGAAATGGTTATGTTATTAATTATTTATGTTAATGTGACTTTAGGGAAGTCAAGATTAATCAGAAATTTTTTCTCATCTTAATTGTGATTCTACAATACATATTCCATACTCAGCAATTAATGTATTCTATTTGGATTATATGCTAAAAATTTATGTATTTATATAAAAATTATCAACCCAATCCAATGATTGTAAAATCCATATAATTATTCTCATTCAAAGGTTGCCAAATCTGTAAGGGTTTTTTTAACTCTATTCCCGTTTTTCAATTATAACCATTATTCAAAAAAAAATCCATTTTTCTTTTTTTATATCTCCAAACAGTTTTATTATTTCGACGTATCATGTTATAATTGGTCAAAATTACATTTTTAATTCTAATCATCTTCCTTGATTAATTATATTCACATAAAAATATATATTTTAATGAATAACTTTAAACATTATTAAATAATATATTTCTCCAAATTCCAATTCTGTTCCTTCTGTAAATGATTATTTTTACTATTTTTAAATCTGATATTTTGTTATATATTTTGATATTCATATCTTTCAAAACCTCATTAGAAAAGAAGGCTTTATTAATCTTTTTATGATGTGGTTTTCATTAATTGTATTTTAAAATTTAAATGGTTTTCCATCTATGATCATATATTTTATCTTAATATTAAGATATAATATGGGAAATATATATTTCATTATTAAGGATAATTTATAGATACTAATTTCTATTTTAAAGATAAATTCTTTTAACTGTGAACAAATGAATTTGTGTTGACAATGATAATTTTTTTATTAAAACACCATTTGATATTTATATTATGTTTTATAATATAGTTATATGTTATATATCTATAATTTAGTAGATATTAAAAAATTACCCATAGATTCCTTTTTAAAATACTTATTCTCTATGATTGATATATGGTTATGCAAACATTTTATTCATGAAATCATTTTATGTGATTTTGTTTAGATGCTTTATTAATGCCATTTTATTTCCATGTATAATTTATTTTATTATATAATATTGATGTAAAATGGAAAAAAAGTATGGATGTTGATGGGTGGGTCATATATCACCTTATTATGAATTCTTTGATGTTGTATTTATTAAAAAACAAAAATGGATAAAGGGACTTCTCCAAAGACCCATTAGTCACATGGGTTGAATCCTATGACCAAGATGGTGTGAAAATAGTATTCGAAGGCCAATAAGTTCACAAGATCATTAAAATTCATCAAATAAGAAGTATTTCACTCATCTTATTCTCATAATATATATGGTGACTTCATACTTGTTAGAACATCAAAAAAAATTCTCTTTCAACATAAAATTCATACCACAGAATGATTGTGATATTTTTATTGAGGGTTTTTAGATTCATGATTTGGCATCGGGAATACTGTACTATACAATATAGATTATTCAGTGGAAGTATCAACTGAATTATGAAGTCAATGGATGACATATAATAAATGTTAAATCTCATGGGTACTTAATTTATTATCAATTAACCACTATAAAAGTATTTTTTAATAGTTATTGATTTATAGAAGAACATATAAAACCTTATTGGGTTATGAAAACTTTTAAACATGGATTAATAAGATAAAATTTTTATAATTCCTTTACTTAATTAAATATAGAACAGGTTTTTGATTAATGATATTTACAATTGGTTAATATATGAACCACATAAAACTAGAGTTATTTCTTTTCACTCCTATTATTTGTATTCCTGTGTTTGTGTAATTATTTTTGTGTGTGGTAATTATGGTGTTTTTTAATCTAAATATTCTTGTTCTCTAACAAATATGTGGAGTTTATTTTGCTATATAATTCAATTTTTTTAGACTAATAATTGAATAAATTCATTGTAAATATATGGTTCAATAATCTTTTTTAGGTCACCTTTTTGGAAGATTCATCTTACCTGAGAAGTAGTTTGAGAGGGAATACAGAACTTAGAAACACTAAAAATTATATATATGTTTCATTATATAATTCCTAATATTAATACTTAATTTGATTTGGAAAGACCATCATTGGTAGATATGGAAAAAAATTATATACAGTTTTAAATTAGTTAGTTTAATAGTTCTAACTATGGTTTTTGAAAGATGCATATAAAGAACTATATAGTCTATAATGATCTCAAAAATTAGTTTGATGAAAAAGAATAAATGTTGGAGAATGTTTAATGGGGAAATATTATATTAAATTATTGGTTCTGGTAATTATGACATTAGAACATAATATAGACATCAAAATCTGGGAGGTTTAGAATAAAACAACACTTAATGTTTCCCAATAATATATATATAACAAAAAATTATCATTAAAAAAATTTCCAATAAAAAATATGTTTAGATTAAGGGAATTATAATTAATGTTAATGGTAGATAATGAGAATGATTTATCATTTTAGGAAACCAAATTCAATATGTTCGTGTGGCCTACCAATATGACATGTCGGAAATAATTCTTCTTTTAACTATAATGGAATCATGGTATGTTATTGTATTTATGGTGACGAAATTCCACTATGAAATATGATCTTGTTTTTTTAGATGACAACAATTTCATACATAACAAGGGGCTCTAGAAAATCGATTTCCAATAAAATATTCAATATAATCTTTAATATTAATGGGTGATGATTCTAAACTCATCATAATTATAATTTAATATCTACTAAAATGATCAGATATAATATTCATGTAATGTCTATATATCTTTAAATGAACAGAATTCAATATTATAAGTGATTCCATCTTCAAATAAAGTATAGAAATCATATGGGAAATTATAGAGGAATGAGTATGTGATGTTCTAAATTCATAACAAGGTCGATTGTAATATATAACAACATTATGTTATTAAGAATACAATGGAGTCATGGATGGTTGAATCTAGTGAAACCTTTTTCTCTTCTTTTATTAACGGATGTATTAAAATATGTTAATATTTAATATTTTCGAAAGTCCTTCATGATTAAAATGGAACATTGGAATTGGTTGGAATGGAATATGTAAATCTCTCGATTAAAAAGGGGTATCATTAATTAGTTGAACTGATTTATAGAAATACAAGTTATAGTGAGTTATTTAATGTTATAGGAGATTTTACAAGATTAATGGTTTGGATGTAAATTCAATAATGAATTTTTAATGTGACATGAGTATCCATGGTTATGGTTTGAGTAAATAATGTAAACATATACCTAATTCTAAGAACATATGGAAGTGTAATAGGTGAAATTTTAGTATCTAAAACTATAAATGTCTAAAATTATTTATTGGGACATCTTATTGAGATGAAAATAAAAGAACATATAGATAATGATATTCTAAATCTCAATCTTACATTAATGGGAAGTTGTGAGGTATTTGATCCTTGAAATAAAAATAGGTTTTTATTCAATCTAAAGGGTAGAAGTATGACAAACTAAAAACAATTTGTAGTTCAAATGGATGTGTGGGACCTGCATCATTTTATTCTCATAGAGGATCATGATACTTTCTCATATTCATTTATTATTCCACTAGGATTATATAGGGATGACATTGTGAAAACAAATCACATGTTATTTTGCCTTTGTGTAGTTGAAAATGTTGTTTGAATTTGAATGTTCTCAGAATTTGATGTTCTTAATCTTATATAATGGTGGTAAAAGAATTAATCAATCATCCAAAGAATCATTCAAATGAACTAGATCAAACATAAGAAAATGGTACGTAGAAAATTACAATATAAAAGAGTGGATGTGTGGATGAATAAGGCAATGGTGGAGAAGGAATGATCAATGGTTGAGAACTTTGGTATGCACATGGTTTCCAAGTCAGATGCAATTTACAAGGTTTATTACTATTCTATCAATAAAAAAACATTTTTAGAATGAAAAAATATTCATAATGAACAATATATTGATAATATATTATAATTTTCTCACATTAAAATATATTATTTCATAAATCACTCTCTATTTAATGAAAGGGATTGAGATAAGCTTGAAGAAATGCCTAAATATAGTTTTCTTATCAGATTTGGGAATAATGAATTTTTAAACTAACTATGGAGTTATTATTGATGTCAAATTCTCATATATATAGTTTTAATCATTAATTATATGATACTATTGAAGGATTTAATATTAGATGAATTATATTTTGAGGAAAATCTATCATCTACTATTGTAAACATCTTATAGATGAAATATCATGAAATAAGGAAATAAATATGATACCACACAATATAAATAATGAATAAAATGGTCAATAAATGGTAGATGTTCCATAATTATTTATAACTATATAATTATGAGGAAAATAACCAGTTGAATATTAGTCAGTAGAAAGAGCACCAAAATGTACGGGTACTATAAACAAATTTTGTAATAAATACTAATAAATAAATGAGATGATATTCAAGATATAGAACAATATTACCATGGTATGTGGATGATATTAACATACTATTTCTTATAGATATAGGTAAACCCTAATGTCTTTGAGGTCAATAAATTCATAGTGACTTGAAAGAAGGATATTTGAGCATTAAAAATGTGATGAATTTCCTAAATATCAAGGGGTAATGGGTAGTAAATGAACTAAAAAATTTGATATGATATCTTAAGAGAATATTTATCTAATGATTGAAAGAAGAATTTTATAGGAGTTGAATTTATAAGAATTGTCTTGTGATAAAATTATTTATATAAAATGAAGGAATTTATTCTTAAAAAATTATTCCTATTAATGTAAATCATATTACAATTAAAATAGTGTAATGATTCTTTCATATAATAGGTTTCAATTTCAGAATATGGATGTGAAGACCTCCTTTCTACAAGTTTTTTTATATGAAGAGACCAACAGGATGTATCCTATGTGTTTTGAATTCTATCACGATAGAGACCATATTTACAAATTTACGATAAGTCTATATGGATTGATATGGGAATAATGAATGTGAAATAACAATTTTGATTATTTTATGAATGAGAAAGATTTTACAAGGAGTGAGTTTAATCTTTGTTTCTATAATACTTCCATTAATTATTGATCATATATAATATAAAAAAATTATGTAGATGACATGATCCAAGTAGTGTCATAATATTAAAAAATTATGTTGTTTATGTTTATGAATTATAATATATTTGATGTGAGGGATCTTGGAAAACTAATAAACAACATTAGTATGGTCATTTAAATTGATCATAAATATATTAATTTAGTGTTATCACATAAGTATAATATTATAATGAACATTTAATGGTTTCAAATGATCAGATGTAATTTTGTTGGAACTACCCTTGGTGGAAATAGAAATTTTCCTAGGGTATAAGATCCTTTAATAGAATATTAGTTAAAGTATATGGAAAATGTTTTAAATGATTTAGTTATTAGAATATTAATTTATGGATGTTGTTTTAAACATCCATTCATTTAATTTGATATGTGAGGGGTAAGTCATTTCAATTTTAACCGTAAAAATGTGTATATGAAAGTTGTGGGGTGGATCACCTCATACTTCAAGGGATAGTAGATATGGAATTTTTATTCCCGTAATATGAGACAATACATGGATTTTTCGTTTAAGTCTTTCTATTTATTAAGAAAATTGAAAACCCATATCGTGGGTTCTTATACATTTTTCACAACATTGATTAGCTATATGTCTTAGATATAGTGATGGGTGAGTTTATCTAAATGTAATTTCGGGTATTATACCACTATAAAATATAAAAAGTATTTTATCTTGTTAATGTTATTTTAGAAGGATGTTTGTAAAATAAGTTGAAGGTGAATCATTATTCTATAATAGTGAGAGTGTAACTACCTTTCCATGAATTTAGTATTTCATGATATAATTAATCACTTTTCATGTAAATTATATTTCCTCAAGAATCTAGTAGGGGAAAATGTCTCTGATCGTTATTTGATAGTAAGATAAAAAATGCAGTAGACGTGTTCTTAAAAGATTCTATCCATGAAGTGTTGATATAGTATTGTACTATAGATAGACATAGTTGTATGAGATGAGAATATATAACACATAAAAAACATCAAATATGGATTTAGATTCCCCAATATGTTGGGGTGTTAATTAGGCTCATGGAATAAAAACACATGAGGGATATTGTTGTGATCATTATGTTTCATCAAGACACTAGATGTTCACTCATCGAATTATCAATATAAAAAATTTTACTTCAACATTATTTGAGTTGAAACATGATGATCTATTAAAATATATGTTAGATCATAGCCATATTGTGAGTTTTCGATGTATATTGTATGAATTTTCATTAGTTAGGGTGAATAGTGTACTTTCTTGGTTAGTTGATATAGTAAAATTACTAATTAAATAATAAATTATCAATATTGGCATCCAAAAACCTAGAAGGCCATTATTATCAAATTTACAAAACATAATCGTCCATAATAGGATGTTCCCCTAGTTAATGGTTTGTATTTATTGTACTATACCTTGATATATTAGTAATAAGTTTTTTTTTGTATTGCTACTCTATAATGTTGGTAATTATTGTACTTATAGTAATAAAAACTCTTTTACAAGTTTCCCCGTATGACATTGAAATTAAGTCTAAAACATGTAAATTTTGTTTTTGTTCTTCTTTTTCCTATTATTCATATGTTTTTATGTCTTTGGTTAATATTTTGGGAGGTGATTATGGTTTCTTTTACATCTTAATTTTTGTTATTTAAGATATATTGAGAATACATGTTACCACAAAATAAAACATTAATGAGCTACCAGGGGATATGAAATGTCATTGAACTCAATGATCAACCATAAAATGTGTCAAAATCTATTTATGAGGTTTATTATACCACAAGATAAGGTATTGTGATATTATCCATATCACATAAGGGTATACAGTTAGTAGTATATGTCCTAGTGTTTATATGGATAGTGGCCCAAGCCCAAATTGGGTAATGGGTTATACCCCAATCCATATATGTAATATGGGATTTAACCTAAGCATAACAGTTCACATGGTGTATTACTATAATAAAACGATGTTTTGGGATTCAGGTTATAATTTTATAAATTATATATTGTGGGAAATGGTTAGTAATTAGTTATCAGTTGTGATTTCCTGACCTTATGATAATTTCATGTTAGTATATTAAAATTTTTTTCTCCATGGATCTTGTTTATTTTATCATGGTTTTACACTATATTCCATTGTTTATGTTTGATAATTGGATTTTACATGTTCATTTATCATTACTTATAGAGAACTCTTACATTTATCTATTTCTCCCATGTTTTCATATATTCTTATGAATGATCTATTAATGGAATATTGATATGTTTTCCCTTAAAAAGAATCTAAAACAACTTTTTATTGTATTTACACTGCCAAATTTATAAACATATGCATATAAAATGACATTTATAGAATAAGGTTTGGTGTAGTTATATTATAGAAATGTTTTCAAAATTATACAAAATAAATTTTTGGTATCAAATGTCCAACCTTAAAATATTTAGTTTCTAGTATTTTGTTATTATTGTGACATGTGATTTTTAAATTATTGAAAAATGTTTTTTTCTTTATTAGGTCATTTGGAATGTTATTTAAACTAGTTCTAATGAATATTTTTTCTATGGACCTAGGCGTGAGGGTCTAGGGAACCCCCATCATGACAATATTTGAGAAGAAAGAATGTTTAAAGGATGAAGACAATAAACAAAAAAATTGTGACTAACCACTTTGATAAAAATGAGGGGATATTGAAGATCACAATCCTCAATGGATATTTTTTTGGGTATGATGATATTAATATTATTAATATTTGGATATGATCATTATTGGGATTGATCGACTTGAAAATGAACAAAAAGACCTGTCAGATGATTATTTGAACTATAAAGAATTATTGAATCACTAGATGATTATTGAATACCAATCTATGGTGTTTGGTGAAATTAAAAAATATATAAATGGGAAAATAAATATTATATTATCACTTGAATTATAGTTTCTTTCATTTAGAAATATATTGAAATGAAAATTTAAATATAGAGGTTCAATGAAAAAGTTACACTTTAAGAATCTCTCAGGTAAAATTATTATCAAGGGACCAACAAGAAATAGAGGGTGTTCTGAAAATTTTTTACAAACAAAATCCAAATCCCATGGGTAGAAGTATAGTTGTTCTTAATAGAAACACATAAAATGTTAGAATAGGGATAATCTATAATAGTGTGAGGAAAATGTCTGTTAATATTTTCCATTCTAGAAAGACTTCAAATGACAATAAATTGATTGATCAAAATAAATAAAAACATTGGTTTGGAGGTAGTGCCCAATGATATAGAATTGATCAGTAATCAAGGATTTATTTAATGTATACAAGCATGTGGTTGAAATAATGTGATAAGATATTTTATTTTATCTAGTGATAATTGTTTTGACTATTTTAGCCACACCATGTCTAACATTGAAGATAAATTAGCTATTATAATAAATAATTTTCATCCATTATGTAGATATTAAAGTCTTTATATCAACATTGTTATAAAAAAACTATACCAATCTATATTATTTTCATTATTCTTAATTTGGGAAAAAAACCATTGATTTTATACAATGAATAAATTGAAATAACCCCTAGAAATGTAACATGATGACAAACACATGTAGAACACAATTGATTTTAATGGTAAATTGATAGTATTTACTAGATAATAATTATATTTATGAATTCAACCACTTTTATGAAAATAAATATGAGATTAAATAAATCTATTATTCATATGAATGATGTAAATCAGTTATTGAGAAAATGTCATATTTTGTACTTTTGGAATTTCTAGTGGAATCAAATATTTTATAGATATTCAGCTAATAGATGAATATTATTTCAATACTCAAAAAATATTAATGCCTTTAAATGATTTAAGAGAGAAATAAACAGAATTATGTATAGTAATAATGTCAATCTAATTAAATAGAAATTTAGATAAAATTTTTAATGTTTAAACACTGATTCATATTGTGTAGGAGAGGATGGTTATTCCAAAAATACTTTTGGTATCCATAATTCATTAATTGGATAATAATCATTGGATAAGTCAATGTGAATACTATTATAATATATATTTTTTATGAATCTTATATGTGAAATGAGGGAGTGAATTTGTATTATAAATAATTGGATCTTCACAAATAAATTTTAAAATTATGGAAATGTGACCCAAAATATGGAATGTGTGATATGTGAGGGCTATGTTAATAATAATGTTTTTTATGTCCAATAAAAATATCCTCATATGGATAAATTATTATTTTTTGGGAACTTAATTATAATGGTTACTGAAATAGTAAACTTGATATATCATATAGATAAAAAACATTTTTGGATGCTCAAATTTAATAGGATGTTCATATTGAATAGTTATTGGGATTCTTAAATAGAAATGATGAAATCAATGTATATTAATTATATAAAATATATTATGGTATAAATATGGAAACTTTGTCATAGAATTATTAGATAGAATTATATTTAAATAAGATTTAATATAAATGGGTGTTTTTCATTACCATCACTATATAAAAATATTCACGTTATAATAGTTCATTGAGCTTGATTATGTTTGTGAGGTCATATTTTTTTAGAAATATATAGATATTTATTGATGTGTTTTCTAATTTTTTGTTGTCAAAATATGAAATATCCATCAATTAAATAATCACATACATTATAGGGTTATCCGTATATAAAACAAAGAGGTAATATTTTATCTCAAATGCTATGTATGTGTGAGAAAGACAGAAAACATTTGTGATACATGATACAAAAAAAATTTCCACACTAATTTTTCTTAGAACAATTCATGGGAACTAGTAGCTTCCGTTATTTTTAAACCATATTTTTTAAATAATGTTAACTATAATTATTTTATATTTGACCAAAATGTGGTAAAATAATTATTCTAGCAATGCTCTAAGTGTCATATTTATAAAGAAATGTAATGGAGGGTAATCTAATTAAAAAACTAAAAAATTATGAAGTATATATCAAGTTCTCTATATTTTGGTCATATCCTTAATTCAATAAGGTATCATTAGTTATAAACTATTCTTCATGTATAAAAGGATGAATTTTTTGTAGACTAAATGATTATATGACGTGTTGATTTTTCTATTATAATCCAATTTGTAGTTTGGTTGAATAAAATGTAGAATATAACGTCGCTGATCATCAAAAACGAAGAATACATTTTAGAAACCATGGAATTAACTAAAATTATAAGAATTATTAAATAACAAGATGATATTATTGTAGAAGTGAATCATCATATGGAAATATCCTGTGATAACTAGAATTTGATGTAATTCATGAAAAATTCCATACAACACTCTCAAAACAAATTTATTTGGATCAATTATATCTTTATCAAACAAAGTGTTCTGCATTAAATGACTAATGTGGAAAATTGTGTGTCTAATACACTAGTGGAAGACATACTGACTATGTTTATCAACATTACCATAACTAGGAAATAATGATTAAACCTTATTGTTCAATATCCTCCATTATTTATAGGAGGATTTGATATTCTTCTCTTCTCATTTTCATCTAATTCTTCATATACTTCTTTTAGAGTTTTAATGGATCTATCCATTTAGTATTAATCATAAAGGGATGATATTAAAATTTCTTTTTTAATTTAATTATAAAATAGTAGTACTATTCTATTATATTGAGGGAGATGAATCTAGTTTCTCTAAAATATTAATCAGAATTGGAGTTGGGGATGAGAATCTCACACCAAGAGAAAGTCCACTGTTGGAATTTCTCGAGGTGTTTATATCAAGTGGGAATGTAATTTGAATGAGATTGGAGATTATTGGAGTTTCAGATCAAGTTGTGTCATAGTGAACAAAATTATCTATTGAATCCATTTTTCACTATAATGAAATATGTTCTTTTAGAATTATATTTATGGAGAATAAATTATTTTTTATGAAAATATGTGAAATAAATATGGGAAAATGAATTCCACATTTTATTTCCTAAAAACCAAAAACTATATAATGTTTTATCTAATGTGATCCTAGATGGTGATTGTTATTTTATTCTAGTTTTGTATGTCTGATTTTAGGTTTACTATGTAATGTTATGATAAAGGGGGTGGTTTATAGAAGTCATAATTAGGTGCATTTTTTCTAAATGACTAAAATTTTTGAATTTTAATTTGGAGAAATTATGAGAACATCATTTTTAATGGAATCATCATTCATATAGTTTTAATTAATTCAATTTATATGGAATGGATTATAAAAAAATGTATATTTAAGGGATTTATGTAAAAAAATTATTTAATTGAAGAATTTTTACATATAACGTTTGTGATCTTATATGAATTGTCTAGACTCCTATTAAAAGGATGATTTTTTATTGTGAGCTAATCAGGAGGAGATAATTATTTTACAATTTTTAAAAATACTTATTTTAATTGAAATGGAGGACATCATGAGAAACGTGACAATATTATAGCAATGAAATTTTCACCATTGAAAAAATAAGCATAGGAGATAATTGAATCCTAAAAGTATGTAATTTTATTGGAAAGTAACTATGTTCATATGTGGATAATGAATTATATTATAATTTTTCAATATAATTTCATAATGGAAATAATTGACTTAATATTCAATAAAAAATGATCTATGAATTTTCCAATAAATATCCATTTTAATCCTTTCATTATGTATTTATTACAAGATAACATATGATCACTAATATAATCACTTTATTTGTTGTTATCAAAATATTTTGGATGGAATAACTATTTCCAATGTACATTTTTTTTAAACATAGTATTGTGAAGCTGTTATTGAAAAAAGTACCATGATGATGTTAACAAACCATAGTTCTATGATGCTATTATTGATGGATAAAACCAAAAATTATTTCATATAGTAGAATAAAATTAATAATTTTTCATTGTTTGATGTTTTAAATTAGTAAATAATGGTTTAAAATATGAAGGAGATATAAAATTGAATGATTTTTAAGTAAATTATTTATGTTGTGAATAGTATATTGCATTGAACTCTGACACATATTTTTTTTGTGATTATTCATAAAAACCTTAATAGTATTGAACAAATATATAATATCCTTCACGATAATTTTTTTTTACACATCCCTTATTATATATAAGTTACATACTTGTTAATAAAATCAAGAAATCATTTTTCCAAAGAAATTAGTAGAGTAGGATTCAACAGATGTATTCTGGGGTAGTCACTACATTAGTATATAAAGGTAGTTCAGAATGTAGTAAGGCTATCATGCATTTACCATTTAAAAAAATTTAATCGACCAAATAGAGAAAAAATAATATTTTTTCACATTGACACATCATTGTTGTGTAAAATGTATACATATCCAGTAATGATAAAATGAGGTATCATTCTATTAAATAATTTTTTCACATTTTTGTGGTGGATGTAAGATTATCTATGAAATGATTAATGATTTCAAATAATTGTTGAAAAAATATCCAATATATTGGGATAAAATTTTAATACCCTAATTCACCCAACAACACCCACATTGGGTGTTTCTTGATTCAAAAGAATTCAATGAAATGTCTTTATTATGGTCCCAATAATGAACAAAATTCATCAATAGATGAAAAAATGGCCATGATCTATTCATACAAAAACCATATTCAATTTTAACAATAATATAATTTTCCCTAAATAACATAATTATTTATTAATAAATTTTTTATATATTTACATACGGGAATTGACTATAGCATGTGGGTCTTATGGTCTTCCATAGATCCACAATTTTCTTCAAAAAAAGTAAATATATATATATATTCCCTCTCTCACCCAAAAAATAGACAATTTTTATTTTATTTTATTGATTTGGTAGCTATCCATGTTTCTCAAGTTGTAGTATTTTTTTAAAAAAATATTAAAAATATATTATTTCGGTTCTACCTCCCCAACCTTGTAGTTGTCATGTGTAATGACATGTATAATTTTAGGATTGTATTATTATGTTATATCTAAAAATATTTTTTGGTGTGGGGTTTATTTTGATATTTGGGAACTGAACAAGTAATGGGATTATTAAATAATATCATTGTGGTATTTTTGGACATGGAATGATGCTTAGTTGGTTGTTTGATAGGTCTATAAAGCATTGAAGGATGATTTCAGTGATCCTAGAAGAAAAAAGGGTTATTCTTAAGGTAATTTAAAATATGAAATATTTTGAAGGAGATATTTCAGGATGTGAAAATGATATTTTCCATGAACTTCCCATGGGGGTTAACTTTCAGACCTTGAACTTATTCTGGGTAATTTTTAACAAGGTGAAATTTATTATTATTATTTTATGTAGGGGATAATCATGATTTAGGGGATTTGTGATGTTGAATAGTTTATTTCTTTGATATTTAATCCCTCACACACCACTCTATTGATCATCATAAATTGAGGGTGATTTTAGATCAAATTTTTCATAAATCCACTTTATTCAACTTTTTTCCTCCTCTCATCATTTGGTCTATAAATCCCTAATTTTTTGAATTTTGGATAGCTTCTCATGGTTATTTCCACCAAATAATGGTATAAATCATTTAAATTGATGATGATTTTCTTTACAAGCATAATGGACATCCTAAGATTTCAAATCTAGATCATCGCACATTTTTCAATTTATGTTGCATTATTGTTTGATTTTAAAAAGGGTTTATATTTAAATAAAATAATATATCCTCAAATCGGGTTCTTCAAGTCTAGGATTTGAGCCATGATTATGTCAGGGATATTCCATGGACCATTAAGGGGTAGTTGGTAAAGGTTTTGATTTGAAAAAGTTCATATTAATTATGAAACAATTTATTCTTCGTTAGATTAGTATAAATAATTGATTACTTATATTTTATGGCATTATGTAGGATCTTGGATGAGATTATTGGATTAGAGGAGGCATGTAAAGGATTTTACATGGGTGTGTCAAGTTTGGATTGGGTGACTACCCCATTAATGGTTTATTTATCCCAATTAATAAAAATCTATATTCTTCATATGCATGATTTAATATTTCATGCATGATTCATGGGTTCAAAAAATTGTTATGGAATGAGTGGGAATTTATATTGATATATAGGTTGGTGTTCAACCTACAACTATTATGGTATTTTTTATGTCCCACACTTCTGTTTCTTGCGATAGCCTAGTGACTATGTCTCTAAGGAGTGGGAGTGTTAGTATATATGGATAGTGGCATCTGGGAGGTCTATAAATGCCATCTGTGAGGTTGGAATCCAATAATATGATCCCATATGGATTTAAGGATATTCATTAGGGTTAGGTTTTTTAATGATGTGTGAGGGGAATGTTTTTATCATTCATGAATAAAGAAACCATCTCGGGTGTGGACTTGGACTTGGTGAGACATTTGAGAAGGGTGAGTCCTCTAGAATAAGAAATGTGTGATTTAGAGTTGTCTTCTTTAGGTTACTGATGATATATTTCCATTTTGATATGTTTGATAAGACCTTGGCAAGTGTCATGATCTTTATGGGATTTCTCATTAGGATTCTAAGATTCATTGAACTAAATATCATGGGATAATCTAATAGTAGTGTTATCAATAGTGATAAGGGTATTGGAATGTTTGGACAAGGCTATGGGGTGTAGGTTAGGATGGGTCTATATCCTATGATACCACTAATGGGTTATGTGAGTAGGATTGTTTTTATTATATGTGACTATGAATAATATGGAGGAACAAGAGTATTCCCAACCACGAATGGTGAAACATGTTCCAAATAAGGATTATAGTATCAAGAGATATTAACCATGGGATACTATGTAGAGCTGTGTGATAATCTGAGTCCATGTGTGATTGATTATATCTTCTATGATTATTTGGGAATGGTTTGGTATGTTTTTCATTGACCCCCCCCCCCCAAAGTCTATGGAGATGGGTAATTATTATTGATGTGACCTCCAAATTTTCTGTTGGCATGGGCCTGGGTTCTTAATTATAACTCCCTATAGTCCATGTGGATAGTTCCATCATCTTTTAATGACCTCCCTTGATTCAGCAGAGATGGGTTGATGTACCTGATATAACATCACCGAGTATGTGGGGACAGGTCGGTGCACTTTAAGTGACCTCAAAAGTGTCTAATAGTATGTGTTATTCAACATGATGTGAACACATAAATAATTATGTGGATGGTTTATTGTAATTGATGTGACTTACCCATAGTACCTAAGGATGGCTCGGTGTGCATGATAGGACCACCCATGAGTCTTTTTGGATGTTTTTTCGAAATTATGCTCCCTATTGTGATCTAAGATGGGTTATTTTGGTTTTTCCACCGTTAAATTGAGGTATTGATTTGAAATTGACCTCCCATGATGGATACTATCATGGGATGAAACGAGACATGACTAATGGACCCTTACATGAGTGATATTATAATAGGTCAAAATTTTTATGTATGACTATTCAAGGTCCCTTGGTGAAGTGGTTCATGTGTTGGATATTTCCCTACCCTGGGTCTTAGGGTATGATATAGGAAATAGTTCGGTGGAAAAATAATGACTTGATGATTTTCATTTCATCTTTGTGTCAATGCATATATGATTAATTATTTTAGTGTACTAGTTATCCCATAATGACATGATCCATAGAAAATCATAGTTTCAAGATTAGTACACGACATCCATGGCATGTGCGTGACATGTTAATTTATTACTCATGCATACATGTATATGATGGTGTATGTTTGGGGAAGATTCAGAGAGCCTACTAAGATTAACTTATCAAACCCTATAAAGGAAGACCCATGAAAACACAAATATTAGGTATACATACTTTTTCACTATAGGACGTACAATAACGAGGGATGAAAAAACATGGTACAATATGAAAATAGGGCGTGTTGTTCCCCTTGGATGGTTTTAGGTCCATCATATACACATTTTTTTTATTTCCTCTTCCCTGTGCATGATTAGATAATGTGGAATCAAATCCTTCCACATGTAATTTTTCAAAACATTATTGTCATTTGATATTTCATACATATATTATGAATTTAAATGTTTATTTTAATTTTTATATTGTTTTCTATCATTAATTCAGGTTCATTTTCACGCCACTAAATTGATAAGTCCTTCATAACTATTCATCAGCCTCTGGTGTATATAGAAGCATTATTGATGCCTCAGGTCCCCATAACTCAGAAGGTTGATCTGGTTCATCTCATAACTATGTTGATAGAATATTTTTTTATTATTTTGGGATATGGTATAAATTTAATCTATTGATATATCATAAAATTTTATGGACCATAAACTTGTGATTCATTATGACCATTATATTGATAATTTCTACTTACCGATGGTATGAGATGGATAATTGTGATAATTTATATTATGATTGAGGTACATATTGAACATGAAAAATTATATGAGCATGTCATTTATTGTTTTTCTCTCATCCCATTAGCAGGATAATCATATATGTTGGTCAGATGATGACACTCAAGAAAGGGTGACTTGAGTTCTTATAGAAATTTATATAAAATTACTTATATAAAAATATGTAATATAAAATCAAATACATTGTAGTTAACCAATGTAGCTGATTTATAAAATATTTGATCGATTAAAATATTTATCAACATTTTATTAGTTATATGTTATGATAATATTAATTTCTATTTTAGCTTTTGAAAATAGTCTACTAAATCAAATTAAAATACAAAAAATATATATGATTAACTATTAGAGTGAAGTGATGTTTTATAACATAATTTTGACAATAGAGAAAACAAAATATTAAAAATTTCAAAAGTTTAAAATAGGACATTCAGTCTTAAGTAGTGACCTAGACCTCTCCACTTGGTGATCACCTTCCACCAATAAGATTATATAAATAAACATGATCCACATCCTAGATTGGGGTACAAAGTATTATACAAACTATCCAGGTCAATAGATAACTTCAACAGTTTACATGGTTGTGTAGAAACAAATAAACATGTCGTGCAGGTACCTATTACACTATAATCCATTGGAGTGTATGTTATAAAATGGTATGTTGGTGAAGAAATATAAGTATCTTCTGGTTTGGATAAGGATTTAGAGTTTTTTTTATAAAACAGAGACACACACGTGTCCGAATGTAACTAAAGTACATATGAAGAGTAAAATGATATAATGAGTTTCTAATTCTATGTGTGATGTTATGTGGTGATTTTGGACTACTTAAGGATGGGTGAAGTGAATCCAGAGTCTTCTTCCTGAAATATAATGCAAAAAAGAGAGTTATTTTTTCTTATGTCTTTTGTTCGTAGTGAGGTATAATATTCTGAGAAGTGCTTTGGCCTTCAAAGTTGGTGTTTCAAAGATTTGTTTCCTTTTTTTCTTAGTATAGTCTTCGTGTAAGCATAAGAGGCAGCTCCTCTATTTTTTTCTATGGTGCACGGTTAGCTCAGTATATTTCTTCAATGTGACCTCTTTCTTGTTATATTTCTTTTTGATCTTGATATTCATTTAATAGAAACATGAATCAAATTCCCTTTTACTTTGTATACTAGTGGAATTAAGGATATTTGTGACATGCTATTTGCGATGGGATCCCATTGCAAATAGGCTTTAGTGATGGGGCCTCGTCGCAAATAGCTCGTTGTTGAAAACTGTGTCGCAAATAATACTCCTATTATATACATTAATATAAATAAACCTCTTGCAACGAGCCACCACATATACTATTTTTGATGGGAAACTTCCCTATCAGAAATAATCCTTGGATTATATACATTATATATATAAAAACCATTTATGTTGGGCCCATCGTCCCGTTGCAAATTGTATTAATAAAAAATTATATTTAAATTATTTTCGACGAGAGCCCATTGCAAAAGATCCCATCGCAAATATGAAACATAATAAAAAAATTAATAAAATTATGATTAAAGAAAAAATTATATTAATATTATTAAAATAATAAGAAAATAAACAAAATTATTATTAGTAAAATAAATGGAATTTAAAACATATAATACTAAAAAAATATTTATAATAAAATTATGATTAATAAAAAATTAATATTATTTTTATTAAAATAATAAATAATTAAAATATAATTACAATTATAAATATTTACAAAAAATATAAAAAAATATAAAATGTTATTATTATTAGTAAAATAAACAAATATTAATAAATATAATACTAATAATAAATAAATAAATTTAAAAATAAAAAAAATTAAATTATGTAAAATTAGTACCAATATAAAAGACAGAAATTGAAAATATTTCATATTACAAGAAATTTTCAATTAAAATGTTTTTAACAGAAAAAAATCACTAGGGCATCTTCTGGAGGAGGTGGAGGAGCTATAGAAGATTGTGGATGAAACTCCATACCTAAACTACGAGTCAGACGATGCATGTACTCCATCTGCTCGTGATGCTGTTGTTGCTGCTACTGCCATTGACACATCTCCTCTTCATGCTGCTACTGCTATTACAGTTGACACATCTCTTCATGCTGCTTCTGTAAACTCTCTATAAGCTCATACTGAGTTCACAACTACGCCTGATACTGTGGGGCAGAAGATGAGGCCTCTCCACGAGCTCCTCTGGAGATGGACTCCGACATCGTAGTAGTACCATAATACATACCATGAGTCAAATGAGAGCCAATACCAACTACTCAGCCCTTCTCAAAGCCATACTGCGTAAAATACATCCACGCCACCTCCTCGAAATGGTGGGCACTAGAATGCTCGATCGTCTCGTCCTAACACTCAACCTGTGTCTGAGAGGTCACAACCTCTTATTACTCCTTCAATTTCAATTTTAAATTAACATGGTGAAAATATTATATGCAGTTAATTTTCAAACTAAAAAAATAATACTAAAAACAATCTGATGCTGGATATCACATATAATCTCTACAGTGGATGGATCACTATACATCCTCTGCAAAACGTCAAACTACATAATATCAGGATGCTTCACTGCCTACAAAAATATAAAATAAATGGTTTATATTTAAAGTGATATAAAATTTTTAAAAATAATACATATCAGATGCTATCTATGTGTACTAAATATATGGCTACCAACTCGATGTGTCACCTCTTGTCTCCCCCGGTTCGATCGTCCCACAGAAGATCTCTTCTAAAATCCACCGCCCAACCAGTGTAAACATAATCAATCCAAAACATGAGATGAAATGCACTCTGGTCAGTGGGCATTACACGACTCATCAAATATTGTCACTCCTACTTTCGTAATGGTTGTTCTTCTCAAATTGTGAAAAAAAATTGATGGAAACGGTCACAGATAGACATCTACAATGTCATGTGGATAGATTCACACATGCTATCATCAATGGGATATAATAAACCCTACAAATAATTTATAATATCATGTTATTAATAAAATAAATTTCAAAATAAATATTCTTTATTTACATACCATCCAATTATCAAACATGTCATTCCAGACATCAATGTGAATCTATTCTCATGTGATTCATGGATGAGAAAAATAATTTCCCAAGATAGAGCTCCCCTTTCAAATAGATACATGATCAAAACTATGAAAAAATATTACATTATCAAAAAATTAATATATATAAATAAATTATGAAATCAAAATAAAATATATAGGTTACCATACGTCCTTGTGCATGGATCAAATCCAAGACATGGACGTCACTCGTGGATAGGGTTAGAAGTCATCAGTCGTGCAAGACCATTCCCCCTCCGCATACCCCTGATCCATCAGTAGGCTGAAGGTCATATGGTCCACAATCCCGCTCAACCAAAGGTATATTAGCCTCCTATAACTTGCAAAATATATCAGGATCCATCAGCAACACAAAATGATTGTTGTTATTAGATAGTTGAAAATAAATATTATATATAGATATATATTAGTTATGATTATAACCAGAATTTCATTGTGTCAATGTCCATATTCATCCTCATATCTATAGCTATCAATGTCAATGAATTCATATTCCTCCCCAACATCATCAATATATATATGAGTTTCAGTTTCACTATCTCTTGTCATTTCAATTTCATTTATAACATCATTAACATCTTCATCATCATCGATCCTTAATAGTAGAGTTTCATCATTGATATTCACTTATCTTTGTAAAAAAGATGGATTTTGAGCAGTCTGTTGAAAAATTTAAATTCCTTCCACTTCAACGAAACCACATTTAGTTTGAATGAACTGATTTTCCCTAGATTTCATTTTTATTATTCTCCAATGATCACTCAAGTCTCTTGAAGTAGAACCGTACTTTTCACAATAAATGTAATGTGCCTGTTGGGACAGTAAAAATGTATTATTTACTTCAAGAAGAATTTTACATTTAATATCGACGATTCCATCTGTCAGATGAACACACAAGAATCTCTCAGTATCCAACCATCGAGATTTAATCATCGTTATATAATTCTGTACTAGATAACATATCTCAATAATTTCATTTAGAATGCCATAAAAGTCAACATCATTTTCTCGATCATGCGATCCTCTAAATCAAACTCATCTTTTAATTTTTTTTTTTGATTCCCCATATTCACGTGTATGAAATCAAAAACCATTCACCACATATGCATTAAAAGATTCAACCATTTTGGATGGTGGGTTACTCAATATACACAGTCTCTTATCAGTTTCATCACCATGTTGATACACCTTAAATATTTTTAATACAATTATTAATGTGATAAATAATAAATATAATTCATATTAAACCATCAATAATTTATGTTACCATTTTTTGAAACCATTGGGAAAAGTGTTTTTGTCTACATTCGTCAAGAGCAGCTGCTATAATTTGTGGATGTTGTTTCTTGATATGATTATCATGTAACCTACAAATAAAATATGTTTAACTATTGTAGCATAAATTATAGAATATGTGATAGAATCACACACAGCAGAAATGATGTCATTTCTTCACAATTGAACAGAACACAAGTATTAGCTATTTGATGTTCATCATCAGAAAGCCATCGTTCATGAACTCCACCGAAACAATTTTTTGGCGGATTAAAAACTGTAAATTTATTGTTCATTTCATCATTAACATTCATATGGTTTTTTACCAAGTGATTTTGTTTTTATGTATATTGAGATACAAAATAATGAGAGTAGAAAAAATCAATTTCCTCTTGCAAATAAGCTTCAGCAATTGAGACATCAACTGATGCTTTGTTATATAAATTTTTTTAATTCCTGCATTTATCTCTCAAATGGGTACAACAAAAAAACTATATTAGACCTCCACATTTAGCTTCATGTGGAAAATGTATTATCATATATTCCATTGAGTCAAAGAATGATGGGGGAATGATTTTTTCCAATTTACATATAATTACAACAACATATTCTTCCTGTTTTTTTAGCACATTGTAGACTGTTGTCACTACAAAAATGTCTTGAAATATATGATATGTCTATTATCTAATCCCAAATAATAAAATTCAATAATACTCTGAATCCAATTGGCATAAGTCTTTCAAATATAACATGACAATCATGTCTTTTTAATTCGGTAATATAACCATTATTAACACATCTGTCCAAATTGGAAGCATAACCATTTGGAAGTCTCGATTTAGAAATCCACTAACAAAATAGTAAGAGACTCCCTTTGGATAGTGTATAAGCTTTTTTTGGCTTCATTAAACTCTGTGATCTGACATTTTTAAATAGTTTCAGTTCTAGTCCCTAGTAAATTTGGGCAAGATCTAATTGTGCCTTTAAAGTATCTTTGGTCTTACCTGGTGTATCAAAAACTGTATGAAATAAATTATCAAAATATTTCTTATTAATATGCATGACATCCAACATGTGGTCGAGCAACAAATAAGACCAATATGGAAGATCCAAAAAAAATGCTTTGTTTTATCCAATTATGTTCATTCCCAATGCCATGAATTTTCCGTTGGTTTAATGTTGGCCCAAATGTGATGAGAGGTAATGAAAAATGTGGTCCTACACTTAAATCAGTGGATTGACAGTTACTCTTTTGACTGACAGATTATATACTTGCAATATTCTCACACTTAAATCACATTGAATATGTGTACCTCTAAGAAGATTCTTTATTGTGATTTTTTGAGAAAGTTTCATGTAAATGAGAATTAAGATAAAAAAGCCCCCTTTCTGTCGATGAATCAACTTTTGCAACTGTCCCTACATTAACACATTATGAAAAATGTGGTCCTACGAAAGCATAATGTTTTGAGTCTGTGAAAGTGGAAAGGAGAAGAGTCATCGAGAAAAATGAGTGTCTTCAATCCCCAAGAAATTGTGCCAAGTTATTACATGTTATTACAAGTTATTACATGTTATTACAAGTTTTTACTAATTGTTACTAATTTTTACAAATTGTTACTAATTGTTACTAATTGTTACTAATAATGTCTAATTGTTACTAACTGTCACTAATTGTTACTAATGGTTACTAATTGTTACTAATTGTTACTAATTGTTAATAAATGTTATGAATTGTTACAAATTTTTACGAATTGTTTCTAATTGTTATGAATTGTTTCTAATTGTTAATAATTGTTACTAATTGTTAATAATTGTTACTAATTGTTACTAATTGTTACAAATTGTTACTAATTGTTACTAATTGTTAGTAATTGCTACTAATTGTTACTAATTGTTAATAATTGTTAGTAATTGTTACTAATTATTACTAGTTAATACTAGTTAAAACTAATTATTATTAATTAATACTAATTAATACTAATTAATACTAATTACTAATAATTTATACTAATTACTTCTAATTATATCTAATTATTACTAATTATTATTGATTATTAATAATTATTACAAATTATTAGTAATTATTAATAATTGTTACTAATTGTTACTAATTATTACTAATTATTACTATTTATTACTAATTATTAACAATTGTTAGCAATTATTACTAATTTTTACTAATTTTTACTAATTATTACTAATTATTACTAATTATTACTAATTATTACTAATTAATTCTAATTATTACTAATGTTTACAAATTATTACTTATTATTACTAATGTTTACAAATTATTACTAATTATTACTAATTATTACTAATAATTTCTAATTATTACTAATTATAACTAATTAATACTAATTATTACAAATTAATATTAATTAATGGTAATTATTACTAATTATTTCTAATTATAAATAATTATTAATAATTATTAATATTTATTAGTAATTATTACTAATTATTACTAATTATTACTAATTATTACTAATTATTACAAATTATTACCATTTATTACCATTTATTATCATTTATTACTAATTATTACTAATTATTACTATTTATTACTATTTAAAACTATTTGTTACTATTTATAACTATTTCATAGAATTTGCTACTATTTGTTACTATTTATTACCATTTATTACTATTTATTATTATTTATTACTATTTATTACTATTTATTACTAATTATTACAATTTATTACTAATTATTACTGATTATTACTAATTATTATGAATTATTACTAATTTTTACTATTTATTACTATTTATTACTGTTTATTACTAATTAATTCTATTTTTTACTAATTAATAAAATTTATTACTATTTATTACTATTTATTTCTATTTATGACTATTTATTACAATTTATTACAAAATATTACTAATTATTACGAATTATTACACATTATTGCTAATTATTACTATTTATTACTATTTATTACTATTTGTTACTATTTATTACTAATTGTTACCAATTATTTCTATTTATTACTAATTATTACTAATTAATTCTAATAATTACAAATTATTATTAATTATTATTAATTATTACTAATTATTACTAATTAATATGAATTAATACGAATTATTACTAATTAATAGTAATTACTACTAATTATTAGTAATTATTACTAATGTTTAATAATTATTACTAATTATTACTAATTAATACTAATTTTTACTAATTTTTACTAATTTTTATTAATTATTACTAATTATTGGTAATTATAACTAATTTATATTAATTATGATTAATTAATACTAATTAATACAAATTATTACTAATTATTACCAATTATTAATAATTATTTAAAATTATAAATAATTATTAGTAATTATTACTAATTATTACTAATTATTACTAATTATTAATAATTATTACTAATTATTACTAATTAGTACTATCTATTACTATTTATTACTATTTATTACTATTTATTACTATTTCTTATTATTTGTTACTATTTGTTACTATTTATGACAATTTATTAATATTCATTACAATTTATTTCTAATTATCAATAATTATTTCTAATTATTACTAATTATTACTATTTATTACTATTCATTACTAATTATTTCTATTGATTACTAATTATTACTATTTATTACTATTTATTACTATTTATTACTATTTATTTCTATTTATACTGTTTATTACTTTTTATTACTATTTATTATAATTTATTACTAATTATTAATATTCATTTTTAATTATTACTCATTATTACTAATTATTACTATTTATTACTATTTATTACTATTTATAACTATTTATTACTAATTATAACTATTTATTACTAATTATTACTAATTATAACTAATTGTTAATAATTATTACTAATTCTTACTAATTATTACTAATTCTTACTAATTATTACTAATTGTTACTAATTATTACTAATTATTACTATTTATTACTAATTATTACTATATATGATTATTTATTTTGATTTATTATTATTTATTACTATTTATTACTAATTATTACAAATTATTACTTATTATTACTATTTATTACTCTTAATTACTATTTATTACTATTTATTACTAATTATAAATAATTATTACTAATTATTACAATTTTTTACTAATTGTTACTAATTATTACTAATTATTTCTAAATATTTCTATTTTTTATAATTTTTTACTATTTTTTACTATTTTTAACTATTTATTACTATTTATTATTATTTATTACAATTTATCAGTAATTATTACTTTTTATTACTAATTATTACTAATTATTACTAATTATTACTAATTATTACTAATTATAGTTAATTAATACTAACTATTTCCAAATATTCCTATTTATTATTATTTATTCCAAATTATTTCTAATTATTTCTAATTATTAATATTTATTACTAATTATTACCAATTATTACTATTTAATCCTAATTATTTCTAATCATTTCTATTTTTTACTATTTATTAATAATTATTACTAATTATTACTAAATATTACTGAATAATAATTTTTATTACAAAAAATACAGATAACAAAACTATTTAAATGAAATTTAATTACAACAAATCATCAATAATTAAAATTAACATAAAAACTTTAAATAAATAATAAATTAAATTAAATATAATTACCTTTAAACATGATCTCATATTGATGTATGTTCCTTGACAACTTCTCCGTAAAAAAAATAACTTAGAGAAAATTTCACTCTAAAATCTGAGTTTAGAGAGAGTGGAAATGAGAAATGAGAGGACGAGAACGAAAAACGGATGGGCGTATATATATAGGTTAGAGTAGTTGCGACAAGACCAGTTGCGACGAGCTTACCATCGCAAATACCTTTGCCCGCATTAATTGCTACGGGTGGTTAAAAGGGTATTTGTGACGGTGCCCATCGCAAAAAGTGACCTGTTGACACACCTTTTGTGATGGGAAAACATCCTGTCACAAATACTCATTTACCGCCGCTGGTACTTGCGATGGGTCCCGTCGCAATTACCCTCCAACCGACACACTATTTGCGATGGGGGAATCCCCCCGTCACAAATGACCTTCTCACGCTTTGGCACGCCTCCCATGCAAATGTGCGCATGACCTTTTGCGATAGGACCCCAAATCCCGCTTCAAATAACAAGTTATTTGTGATGGGAGGACCCCCCCCCCCCATTGCAAATAGCCTCTCGAATGGACTATTTTTGACGAGATCAATTCCCGTCGCAAATACCCCATCGAAAAAGACTGTTTTTCCCGTTGTGGTACATTATATTGATCACTAACATCCTTGAGTGATGTCTACAAAAGATAGAAAAGATCAATAACATAATAAGAATTACTCAGATAAATAAATATGATCGTAAGAGGTAATGTCTAATTTAGGATAAGTATTTATAAATATATCAGTGTCTCGATATGTGGTAGCTTAGACTGTCAGAATCTCCTATTGATTGTGTCTCACGCTTTCGGTTACTCATTATGTTGGTATATCATTCTATCGGTGGATCAAATATTCAATGGTAACTCAACTATCGGTAGAAGATGAATCGATAACTCATCTAACTGTACCTATTTCTTTATTGAAATTTTTAGTGTTGTTCATTTTCTAGGAGGGTAGTTCGGGCATCGATAGTTCATGCATCGGTTGGTCAGACATTGGTAGGCCAGGCATTCGTAGTTCAAGCAGCATTAAGTCATACATAGAAAAAATTTGAGTCATTTGGTTAGGTTGTCACTCTATCAATAGCCCATACATCTTTCGGTGACTGCGCATATTGGTATCTTATGTCTTTGGTACCTCATGTATTAGTGACTTCTCAATTGATTGGACATGTATCGGTAGCTCATGCAAGTTCTTGTCTTAATCTTAACCAGAATTTGTAATTTTTTCCATTGACAAAAACACTAACATGAGAGGTTAAAATTAAAATTTAATAGAACTAAACATAATGTATATTATTAAATGATAATCAGATAAATTAATCAGTATTTGTGAGCATTAAAACTAGAGGATGTCAACAATCTCACCCATTTTTATGGTCACAAATCAAAGAAATTATATACCACAATAATTGATTTATGGTGATCACAGAAAAAATCATGTTAACAAATTAAATAAATTATTGAGATGAATTTTTAAAATAAAAACATGTATATATAACTTGTAAAATTGTCTTATTTTAATTGAATCTTCCCTTTTAATATCAAGCATAATCTTATGATCTACATGATATTGATTCTATATTATTTCTCTCCCTTTTGGTATTATCAAAAAGGAAACAATGAATAAAAAATAAATAACATCTAAGTAAATAACAATGAGATGAAATCACAGAAGGTGTTCCATTAATCATGCACTACAAGGGATAAAAAAATAGTACAACAAAATGAGTACATAAAATTCATATCAAATTGTGATCCAACTACTTCTTGGTCACATCAGATTCAATCACATCATTTCCCTTACTAGAAGTAGAGGTTTTAGGAGGAGAAGGGGATAGTAGTAGTGGAGTAAGGGAACGCAAGGGTATGGAATGATGGAAGAGGAACTCCAAGAAAAATAGATAGATGATGTCTTAGTTTATAAGAGGATAAATGTCATGTGAGTTCTTGTAGGGTGATATGTCAAATTTGGATGAAATATTACGTTGTGGACCTAGAAAATTGTGAGGAAAGGGTAAATAAATGGTAGAAGTATGCAGGACTGGATTAATTGGATCAGGTGCTAGAGAAACTATGGTTGTGCTATGAATATATAGGTAGTGATTGAAAATATTTATGAAGTCCCTTATGACCACTCTACCATATTCCCTGTCCTTTTCAAAATCCACGTTATTCTACATAAATTTATGCAAGGTAGGGAGATAGTCCTTCAACTCCTTAACTTTCTCCTTGAATGCCAATGTCACTAGAGGCAGCCTCAAATTATAAAATAAATACTTGAAATGACTGGTTATCCGATTTTAGTGTAAATAATATTAACATAGAATTCGATATTCTTGGTAATATCTTCCTGAGCATTGGTAGAACCTCTGGTGATAAATATTAAAATTTCATATATGTGATCAAAATTCTACGTGATCTTTTGGAGACTCTCATAGTTTGTGCTTCCCTTCACAGCCTGAAGTTCGTCTCTAATAACTTTTCAGACCATATCATCATCTAGAGAATGATAAAAAAGAGCAGATGAGCTGGAGGCACCATACACTATATCTCGAATATCTAATCTCAAATGATTCATCACAATACTAGTAGTCTGATGTAGAGCAGTATAATTCCTAGAAGTTTTATCCTCAAAATGTTTCATGCCTTTATCCAAGGATGTCCTATAATCAATAGTGAGACTATTTATGGGAAAATCCATTGCAGTCAACTCATTCCTCATCTTCAAATTATCTAAAAAAACAGTTTCCACAAGAGAGATCAACGTTGGATTGACCTATGAAACAACCCACTCATTAATCAAATAAGCATCTCTTTCACTAACTCACGGAACAAAAATAGGATAACTTGGAGTAACTGATCGAACTACAACTAACAATTCTTCATTAATGGTATTAATATTAACATTTGTAACATACTCTAGAGTATTCAATGGAATTGGTTCTAGATCAAGAGTAGATCTTATATCTGATGAATCCCTATAATCTAGAACAATGTCACATATCCTTGTTATCTCCTCCAGACAGGCACAATAATGTCATCCAAATGATCCAGTACATCAACCATACCTCTCTTAGTCTGTCTCTTCCCCTTAGCATGTGCCATTTATAGAATAGTCTAATTACCTCACTATAGTCACTAAGACTTCTATTTCAATAGGAATTATATCATGAACAAAAGCATTATGAGATATACCCTCAAACCGAAATGGTTCAACATAAGCATCCAGAGCATCATGTTCAAAATTAGTTCATGTTCCACTAAGGCATGGGAAATGGGTTCTGCATTTGGTACTTTATTTTCACCTAAATGAACTGACTCACTATCTAATCCATCACATTCGGTATCTTCTCAACCACTTACATCTTCTTTATTATCATCAATGGATCCCCGAACAACTACTCAACTCCACCATCATCCCTAGCTTCATCTAATTCACTACAATTGCATTTTTCTTTACCAAACTCATAATCACTACATGATATTATCTCGTAGTCATTACATCCTAAATATTCTATCTCATCCCTAGAATTCTCAGGAGGAAGTGGTAATTTATAAGTTGGAGGTATAGGTGGAATTTTGGGGCCATAAGTCATCTTTTTGGACTGTCAGCAATGTCATGATCACTCTTATCTTCTATTGGAGATTTATCTCTTTGAACATCCTTAGGAACATATACCTCAGGATAATAAACAACCACTTTATCTGGTTATATACCATGGTCTATCATATTCAATGGACTCGAGTGATTCTCAACAGGATTGAAATATTCATATAAATTATCATTATCTTCACCCAACATTTTCTTATAGGGGATCCTATTAATCCGCATACTCTTGTAGATAACATTATTTAGGAAGAACCCATCAGAAGCTAAAATTGTATCTCCACATTCATTCACTAAATCCTTTGCATTCAACATATAATACATATGTCTAGGATAAAACAATGAATTGGTGTTGAAATTGGGTCTAGTAAACAAACTGGTATGACCCATCAAATATCTACAAAAATATACCTTATGGCCTTTTTTCTATATAATGCGAAAGTAAACATTCTAATACATTAGAGATGCAAAATCTCCTTTCCTAGGGAATAATTGGTTCTTAATGAATTTGTTTAAAATCTTTCTCTCAGCATCGATCTCATTAACATTAGGACTCCTATGCTCTCCATTTCCTATCAACATAGCTTAAACTACCTCATAACTGAAGAGGGCACTTGTTGGTAGATAAATTACCTTAACGTCATCATAAAAACGCTCATGGGTTACCTTTATATGTTCTTCCCAATTCTTATATGCAAATGACACTCTCCTTCCATCCTATATCGACTTTTTCAAAAACACAATAGATTATTCTAGTTGAAACTCATCATATTTGTAAATATCATGTACTAGCCTCGAATAGTACGACCTCTCATTATTGGAGAACCAATCTTACCAACCTTGGGTTTGCAATACGATTAGAAGAAGAGTCATACTAGAAAATAACCATTCCGATTATAATTCTTTCTCAGGGTCACAACATGATTTGAGAGCTTCAGATGAACATGTGGAGGTTTTAGTTTTCTAGATTCACTTCTCTGCTTCATGGATGGATGTGAATTATCCTCAGATCCTTGAAGGGAATTCTAAAAACGAGACACTGAGAGAGGTTATGTGGTTTCACTTCAAGAGAGAATGTTAGTAGCTCAGAAAATAGTGGATCAAGGGTAAGAGTCTGAGATTTAGAGTGTAGGGGTAAAAAGAATTGGATTGAGCCTTAATATTATCATTTAGCGATATTAAAACATATAACACTAAATGTTGGTTAAAATAATAAATCAAATAAAATAGTGTCATTTCATGTTACTAATAGAGAAATTATTAAGTATCAGTCGGTGAGACACATCTGTGAGACCTATCAGTGAGATATCATCATTAAGACATGTTGGTGAGACTTCATCGATGAGTCATGTTTGTGAGATATCATCGATGGGTCACATCCATGTGACATCATCGGTGCGTCACATTGGTGAGGTGTCATCAGTGATTCATACAATGTTGATCATTCCTAAATCATGTATGATATAAATCATTCTTTCATAATTTATTGGTATAGTGATAATATAAGTGAGATAATGTTCTGTTCCAATGAATTCAATATTTATATACCTTTATTGATAATTATCTCTCAATAAGTGATGTCTTACATCCACATTTTTTGTTCTAGAATTAAAATCTAAAATCTTGTAAATGATTATTTAATTTGTGTTGTCAAATATTATAGGGACATGTGTAAATAGAAATAAATTATTTTGTGATGTGTGTTTTATCCACAAAATCTAATCACAACAGTTACCAACAGCCATGTATTAAGCTTCTATAATAGATAATAAAATAGATTTTTTTTACTATACCATGATACTAGAGACATTCCAAAAAAGTGACATGTTCCCGATATTCTTTTTCTATCCAATATGAAACCACCAAAATCAACATCATACTAACATACATAATAAAATAATTTCCCCTTAGATAATACAATCATAATTTTCTAGTATACATGAGGTATTTAAAAATTATTTTAACATTATTTAGATGAAATTATTTAGGGTATTATTTAAAATTTTTACACATAAATATACTAAAAATAATTTCATGTCTATTAGTAGTCAAGTTGAGTAAACTGTTAATAATCCCTCTATAGTTGCTTTGATCAAGAAATTTTCAATTTTCATCAAGATGCAATTTACAGGTGGTACTATGAGGAGTTTCAATACCTTTAGTTATGTCCAAACAAAAACATATTAGAAGATCTTCAGTATGTTTTCACTAATTAAAAATAATTCCTTATTTCTTTTGAAAATTTTGAAATCCAAGAATGAGTATTTTTTCACCCATTTATCTCATTTAAATTTTTTTTATCAAATTAAAAAATCAATACAAAATATTTTTTTGAAGATCAAGAAATAATTTCATCCACATAGATTAAATCAACTAAAATAACTTTATAACATCTTTTTACAGAAAGAGTGGAATAAAAAATACTTTTTGAAAACATTTAGAAATAAGAAAAGTGTAGCTCCTATCATAACAATATATTGGATCCTATTTTAAAAAATATAATGCTTTTGTTAATTTAAGGAAATGATTTCGAAAACGGGGTTTGTAAAAATAGGGGTTGTTAAAACAAATCATCTTCTACTATATACCAATTCAGAAATTAAATTTTTTCATCCATCTGATAGAATCTAAAATTTGGAGGTGCTTCATAAGCTAGTAGAATTATAATGGGTTTAAGTATGGAAACAGATGTATATGTTAGTTCATAGTCAACTCCATCTTCATTATTGTATCACTGTCCAACCAATATGACCTTATTTCTGATAATGGTAAATGATTCATCCGCTTTGTTTCTAAAAACCCACTTAGTTCCAGTAAATAATGTGTCTTTGGGTATATCATCAATTTTCCATGTTATATTTACTTCAAAATGAATCAATTATTTTTGCATATACATCACCCAAAATTCATCATTGATAGCCTAATTGATATATTTTGGTTCTAGCTATGAAAAAAAGTTTTGATGTTTGACATGGTTCCTAAGAGATGATCTAGTATGTGTCCCTCTATCTATGTCTCCAACTGTACCTTATAAGCGATATTTTTTAAGGGTTCAAATGGATCTAGAAAAAAGGGATAGTTATTTCAAGTTCCTCTTTAGGACATGTTCACCATGTTCAGACTCAAAATTTTTTCCAGAATCTGAGGATTTTTCTTCTT
Organism: Viscum album; assembly: GCA_963277665.1. Classification (NCBI taxonomy): domain Eukaryota; kingdom Viridiplantae; phylum Streptophyta; class Magnoliopsida; order Santalales; family Viscaceae; genus Viscum; species Viscum album. The sequence continues at coordinate 1,345,392,501 of OY728153.1, read as the reverse complement.
TATTAACTGTAGAGTCATAAGGTTTATCATTTATTTCCATATTGGATAGATCATCCTCAATACTCTCTAGGGAGGTTTTAGGTTCATGATGACCATTTAAATAAAATTTGATATGTATGGATTCTTTGAAACACTTTTTTTATTAATTAATAACCCTATAGGCTTTTATAGAGGTTTAATAACCTAGGAAAAATAATTCATCACTTTTGAAGTAAAATTTATCAAGATTATGATTTCTATTTAGGAAAAATAATTTTATTGTAAAATCATTAATGTAATTAACCATGGGCTTCCTATTGTCCCATAACTAATAGTGGGTTCTCTTAAGGATAGGTATAATTAAAACTATATTAATTATATAACTTCATTTAATCAAAGATTCTTCTCAAAAGTAAATAGTTAAGACATTCTCATTAATAATAGTTTTGTAAATTTCTTATAAGGTTATATTCCTTCCTTCTATAATTTTATTATGATGGGGGTGTCCTATGTCTCAAGAAGTTATGACTATATCCATTGCGTGAGAAAAATATATTAAAAATTTTGGTTTTAAAACTCCTGGAAATTTTAACTTGCTATGGATTTAATTTTAAGATGACATAAGTTCTCTACTAACCTTGCATACTTGGTGAAGTAGGAAAAATATTCACTCTTGTGAGATAAATATAATGTCCTTGTATACTAAGAAAATTAATCTTCTAGATAAAATTTATAATTATTCTCATATAAACTATAAACTCTAGATTGTCCAAAAATCCATGTGAACCCACTCAAGAGCTTGAGATGTTCAAACTTATTTCATTGGTTTGAATTATATTTTCCGATGTTAGCTTTTTTATAAGGATTATAAACTCTTTCATTTGGAAACTCATGTTTAGGTAGATCCGTGATTACTCCTTTCTTGTGAAAAATTATAAGGGATTTAATATTAAATTGGCCTAATCCCTTATTCCATATTCAAGTCTCTTTTTGAAAGGAACTCAAGAAATAATAATTTTGAGAAACTAATGAATCAAAATTAACTGCATAAACATTTTATTTTCTAATAGTAATGAATATTAAATCATTTTTAGAATTGAAAATTTTAAATTCAACATTTTCAAATTAAAAATTAAATCTATAATTAAATAATTATTAAATGCGATGAATATTATACTTACAACCATAATCAAATAGACAATTGGAAATTAGAATTGAATCAATGTTACTGATTTGGACAATGTTAATAATTTTTCCTCTATCATTTTCAACAAAGGTAAAATCCACATCATCAATCTTGATTTTGTTCTCAAAACTATAATTTTATAATATTATCTTTCATAAAAACCTAATATCTATATACAATAAGCTCTTACAGTTACACTTCAAACTACTTTCCATCATAAATAATTCCGAAAAGAAATGATTTTGGTACTCAAACATTTATTGGTCCATTAACATTAGTAATTAATGATTCTGGAAACCACAATAGATTCTTGGGATTAATATAGATAGTTTTTAAGGTATTAGAAAAATAAACACTATCATTGTATAGAAACTAGAGGTTTTAAAAGATTTTTCCATGCTTTAACTTGCAGCAGATTTTTCAAATCTAGGTAGAAAACCAAATTTTCAATATTTTGATACAAAATAGTTTTTAATGAAATTTCATCTTCGAGGTTCATTACTAATACCTATATTATATATTGGATCAAAATTTTTTCCAGGAATATTAACTATTGTATCATTAACAATTAAAAAAGACTCAAAATCATTCTTTAATTGATCACTAGAAAAATTAAGTTTTGTATTCTCATTGAGCAGTTTTGCATTCTTTTCCCTTACAATAGTATGTAAATATTTAAAAAACAGTAAGAGTTTATTGTATCTTGATTGATTTATTCATATAATTTAGTTCATTTTTTACCCTTAATCATTATACAATGTTCAAAAATATAGTCATAATCAAATTTTATTAATCAGATTCATCACTAGAATAATAAGAATTTTTTGTAGACGATTCTAGAGTTACCCCAAATGTGTTATTCATGAAACCAATATTGGATTTTTAAGTATTCTATAATATGATGACTTATATTCATTTGTTCTATCCACATAATTAAACTAGGTTGCATTCATTTCCTTTTTATATTTTTGATAGTTTTTCCACATAATTTATATTGATCATTATCTTAGGATAGTCACCATTTACATATCCTTTCCCCTTTCACTAAAATCAAAATACCTCAGTAGTATTATCACTTCTCTTTCATTCCATATACATGTTTACCTTTTTTTCATCCTTCCCTAATATTTCTAAATAATTTCTAGTTAATATAGAATCATTTGAGTCCTCGTGATAGATATTCCATTTCCTCCTCAATGGAACTTGATGTTTTATTATTTATGAAATGTTTAACATGTATATTTAGTTTGTCCATTTATTTTTCTTTAGATGAAGTGGATCTTAATACCACTATATTTATATTTGGATAATCATCCTCCTCTTTTTCAACCATTATTTAGTCTTCTTATATCATCAGTTCACCAATTATCTCTTTTACTAGTTGAGAATTGATGTCACAATATTACATTATTGACAGTGTGATTCCCCTCTATATTTCTGATAACATCTAATAATTCATATGACATATTCCTTGGATGAAATATCCATTTACAGATAGGTTATAGTGTTTAATGTTTTATTGAACCTGGGATACTTATTAGAAAAATGTTCATCACGCTTCTTGTTAAATGTATCATATTTAATATTATTAGTATTAATCTCCATTTATTTTACATTAGTTGTTCCTTCATGTGAAACAGCTAACGGATCACAAATATCATAGGTTTTATTTACATGAAGAAATACTATTAAATTTTTCATACCCTAAAAAAATTATAATGAATTAATATAATTATATTTATTATATTAGGCTACATTAGTAGTAGTATCCCATGGGTTCGTAGAAGTAGTTGTAATTTTATATTCATGTACAATTGAATTCCATTTTTCAAAACCCATAATTTCCAAATTATTTTTTATATTTATTTTCCTCTGGGAATAATTTGCCACATTATTTTTGGGAGGTCTATTGGTAGTTGCACAATCACGTATATTATCCATATTATAGAAAGAACTATAGTTTCAAGGAACTAACAATTTAGAACTAATTGTTTGAGATCATTAAGAGCACGACTAATCTCAATGTTGAAAATTTTTTTATGAAAAATATTTTAAAAAAACTATGATACCAAATGTTGTTTGGAGTGTGACACTAAATGTGGGTGAATTGAATTCCCAAATTAATTTATGTAAAAAATGGTTATCAAACAAATACCCTATTTAAAACCAAATAGATATTAGTTAACCTAAGTATCATATTTATTACATATTTAACCATTAGAAATATTTGTCAATGATTTATTTGTTCTTAGGTATGATAATATGAATTAATATTTTAATTTTAGAAAAAATTATACTGAATCATTTTATTTGAAAACCTCTATCTAATTTTGACTATTAATGTGAAGTGATGTTTTTTCAAATAATTATAGAAATAGACAAAACAAAACATGATAAAGAACAGTGGATTAAAATAAGACGTTCAGTCTCAAGAAGAGGCTTTGTCCACTCCACATGGTGATTACATCCACAAAGAATGTTTTATAGATAAACATGATCCACAACCTAGATCAGGGTACACAATAGTATACTAATTGTCCATGTCAATAGACCTATTCAATAGTTTTTCTTGTTTCGTAAAAACAAGTAGGCATTCCATTCCAGGGACCTCTTTCACTATTTTCTATGGGAGTGTATGGTGTAAATGGTATGTTTTAGAATATATCTATGTTTCAATTGTTTATCTCAAGAGTTACTATGTTTTTATAAAATAGATACATACACTCCTCCAAATGTAAATAAATTATATAGTAAGAGAAAAATGATAACAGGAGTTTAGAATTATCTATGTGATGTTATATGAATATTTTGGACACTATCGTGATGGTAGATTTGAAGATGGATTCGTCTTCCTGAAACAGATAGAGAAACAAAGATTAATTTTAGCTTATATCTTATGTTCCCTATGAGGTAGAAGATTACTTGAAGTGTTCTTTTCTTCTATGTTATTGATGTAATGATTTTTGGTCCTCTAGTTTCTAGTCATGTCTTCGCGTATTCATAGTATGCAGTTTTTGTGTTGTTCTCTAAGTTGAATAAAAATATATATAAATTTCTCCTAGGTCACCACTTTCTCACTATAATTCTTATTGATCCATATAATCATTTTATATAGAAAAGAACCATGTAAATTTGTTCCTCATACCTTGTTCTCGTGTCTGACATCATTAAATGTTTTCTACAAAATACTAACAAACTCTTTAATATAATAAGCATTAATATGTTTCAAAAATACAACAGTTATTAGTAATCATGAATTTAAGTGAAATATTAATAAATCTATCAGTGTCTCAGACTATCAGTAGCTCAGACTGTCAACATCTCGAATAGTTTTTGTCTCATGTTATTAGTAACTCATTAGGTTAGTAGATCTTTTTATGACTCGGTCAAACATTAATCAGTAACATTGCTATCAGTAGGTGATGCATTGGTAACTCAGATATTCTTAGATCATACATTGAAATTTTTTCAGTTTCAGTCCATCCCTCTATCTGTATGTCAAGATTTGGTAGGTTAGTCATTGGTAGGTCCGACATTGGTTCTTCAGGATTCATTAGCTCAGGCATCAATAAGTCATACTTAGAAAAACTCTATTTCACTCTATCAATTATTCTCTCTATCAGTAGCTCATAAATCTATCAACGAATTAGCTTATTGATATCTTATATCATCATTTGCTCAGGTATCGGTGACATGTCAATCAGTAGGAAATGTATCAGTACCTCATACTTATCAATTTCTAACACATAACCAAAATATGTTATTATTTTATATTTTTTAAATAGTAACACAATGGGATACCATTATAATTTAACATGATTAAACCTGATGTATCTGTATAACAAATAATTAGAAAAATTTTGATCTATATGTGGGAATCATAACTGTGGGTGGCCAACAGTCTTCATGAATCATATTCATTATGTAGGAATCACATAACACATGTATGGTTCTCTTAGATTTGAATTTCAAAATATAGGGATCCATTTTTTAATGTGTCCAAAATAACATTTTTGGTGGTTCCCCATATAATTTATATGTGGAATTCAGCTCAATTGATCTATATAAACTTCTAAAATTAAACATGGTACATGATATTCTATGGTGGACACAATAATGTCAATTAATTGGAGGATGTATGGATACCCTTAGTTAATTATATTGGGAATTTTATTCAATTGTAATGAATGTATAATGTAAGGTTATTTGTAAGAGGTTCTCTAAAAATATAACATGATTCTTCATGCATATTAATCTTCATGGATCATTGTGGTGTCATTTCAGTTAAAATAATTTTACAAATATAATCTTTATATCATTTCTAAAATAGATTCACAGTTTTATTCAACATAACAAAACCTAGAGCCTATGTAAATAACGTTTATGATTTTAGAGAAAAGGAATTTGGATAGCCTGATCTTTATATTGAGGTTGGATTATTGGGTAAGGGTATTTGGATTCCTGAACCTTTATTACATTTATTCACTTTTGGTTGGTATAGTGTGTGTGTGTAGACACTATTGGAATTGGAATGATAATCATGTGGTATGTGATCACGTTATTATTTTTGGTCTGAATCAGATTCCTTGGTAGGTGGGGGAGCCTAAAATTTGTGGGAATAATGGTTAGGGGTTTAATAATGTGATCATAATTTTTATTAATGTTACTCTATGGTTTTTTATTTTCATTGTGTGACTATTTTGTATAATAAAATATTGATGTTGGGTTTCTTTGAGACTGAGTTAGATTATGGGAATGAATCATTTAGAAGGTTCTATTTGGATCCATTTAATATTACAGATATTTACTGAGTATTGGTGAGTTTTTTTGATAAAAAATCATTGATATAGAGATTTTTCATGCTAGTTAATCATGTTTCAGTGTTGGGGATTGATTTACAAAATGGGTCATGGTAAATATCTTTGATATTTGTTTACGTATTGATGAATGTGAGTAGGTCTACATTGTAGAGACCAAAGAATAACATACATAGACATTACATTAATTTTGTGGAATACTTAGTACATAACCAAAACACACACACAAGAACCATAATAGTTTAGTGTCTTTGGAAACTTGGAATATAATCTTCTAATCGTGGTGAAAGATCATCAACATCTCCCATAAAGATCTTATTTTTTTTAAAACCTAAATCCATTCTTTATGTCCTGTGGAAAAGAAAACATAAAAGGGTGAGCTCAAATTCTTAGTAAGGGTAAACAAGATAAATATCAATCACATCATATTCATAATAACATATCTTTTGGAAATATTAACCTGCAAAATAGATCATAGTTTCATAATATGGGATAAATCATAGTAGTGAAATGTAATCCCAATAATCATAACTTAAAACACAAAACATTATGGCATACACAAATAATCATAGAGAATAATTTCTTATTAGTCAATACTCATTGCCAAGACTATCTTAGTGGACAAAGTCCCTTTCTGAACCGAGTTCACTCCTCGTTTCAGTCCTGTTTCACTGAACCGGTATAACCTACCATTCCTGCCATGTCTATCTGCTGAGATATAAAATATTTACCCAATGCATTGAAGGGAGATATAGGTCCCACCCATCTCATAATTATACCATTCTTATGTGTGCCACAAAATCATAAATCATACATCATTGCATAACCCATGTAATAAAAATGGGAATCTTAAACATCATGACATCATAAAACAATTCATATAAGATAAAGGAATTCATAAAAATATTTCCATCACAACATAATCAAATCAATGTAATAATAGGGATAGAAATAGAACCCTATATTATCTTAGATGGAAAATAATTTTGATAAAACACTTGAACTCCATTCTTGAGGAAAGTATGCTTTCTACTTCAAAAACATTTTCCTTTCTTAACATGTAATACAATTTTAAACAAAATGAAGTTGATTAAAAATAAACTTGAAAACTAGTAAAGGATGCTTCTTGGAAATAATGTTTTAAAAATCCATTAATGCTGTATAAGTTAAAAAAACATTCTTCTCATACTTTTTTCAGAAAAGTCAAAAAAGTACCTCGTACGAAAAATGACAAAAGATTCCTTTCATATCTTTTACTAAAAACTCACCGAAGGGTAAAATTGGATATAAAATATTTTAGAAGGATATTAATATTACATATTTAGGAAACATGGATGTGGATGAGTAAATACACCCCATTAAATACCAAAGTATAAACAATCTCAGATAAAAATGAGATTGTGATATTTTCCCTTACCTTAGGTCCAATTTGCTTCGTAAGAGTCCGAACCTCCTGTATAATGATTTAAATAATGTCATTGACTTATTAAAGAATCATATTAATTGTTATGATATCATATATGGTTCACTTATGTCTTTATATTACCCATTCTTAGGTAAATTAATGTTAAAGTAGTGTTTTGGGTAAAATCATCTTATTTATCGTACGTGTTTGGATTTGTTGTTCTTGATGTTATTATTACTTATATCATGATTTACTTACCACAAAAATGTAAATCGTGATTTATATATCATATAAATTCATTATATAGCCAGCATATACAAGCATTTATAATAGTACATAACATATGGAGGTAAGAAATGAAACGCACCGTTCATGGAGACGGTAAGCCGTACATACGCATGAATGCTACTTTCATTTATATTTCTTATTTTAAGGGAATTAAAACATAATTATACATAGTTATATTATAATTCCATTATAATATCATATATAATATCATTATCCACATCCTTTATACAATCCACATAAGGTATTAACGAATCACATCACTTTGAGGGGGCGGTAGTCCGCACTTCCTCAAATGAGATTATCGTATTTACCGACTATGGAAACCATAAAGGCTTGATATAATTGGGAATTAAAGAAGAATAAAGAAATAATAAACATAATATATATTATATATAAATACAGTGCCATCATAATGGCCACCATGAGAGGCGGTAGGGGAAAATCGAACAATCATCGTTTCGTGAGGTGTTAGTTTGCCATCGCAGAAACATTATCTTCATCATCCATTAGATGGAGGTTTGTGTAAGTGTAGTTATAATCCTTCTCATAACAACATCCTATTATTTTCAGGATACTGGTGTTTTCACAAAATAAAGGATTAAAAAGATTTTAGGGGTTGGAGAAGTAGAATAAAAGAAAACAACTTAAGAGAAAATGTTACCTTAAATTTTGGTAACTTCCTTTGGATTGGACCAAAAGGACTTTTTGGAGAGTCTTCTGCCTAATGTAAGGCTTCAAGGGGGATGATAGGGATGTAGGGAGATTATTTGGGCAGAGTTTGGACGAGCCAAAAGGCTTGAGAGGTGTGAAGAATTTCATAGAAGTGGTCTCCTTTTATAAGGGAGTGGAGGGGCTCTTTAGGAAAGTGTGAAAACATTATTTTATTATAAACATATATTTGGTTTCAAGAGGTCTCAAACACATTAATTTCAAAGATAAGATAACTCATATTCGAAATAAAATCATCCAATAGGAATTGGACAGGATTTGGATGATATTTTAATCATTTTGATCTTATTTATTTAAATCATTTATTAATGAGGTAAACACTACATCATTATTGTGTCATAAATAATTTAATTCATTTGATGTCTAAAAATTATGAAAAAAATACCATGATGTAGGGAAGCTTTTTATATTTCCATAGAATATTTTTAGTCGAAAATATAACTTATATATCCCCTTCTAAAAATTAATTACTTAAAGAGTTTTGTTAAAGTCAATTTTGTCTTTACATTAAATTAATTAATCCAAATTGTCATTTTCACTACCAAGTGGATCATTGGGGTCCAACAATCGGCCCAGGGATGCCCATGGTCGGACACTACTCATACAATAAGGTTAGAACAAGTTTCAAGGTAATTGTGGATTATTATAATATTATTTTAACCTAGAATTACCCTATTTACCTTTAACCGCAGTAAATAAAAATTACCGCAGTTACTATTCATAATGCCCAAAAATAAAAACTAGCTTTTTAATATAATTTGGACCCACTGATTCCAAATATGGAAACCAATTTTATAAATTCAATACCCAAAAGTTGCAGAAATTAAATTAAAATTAATATCGTTGTAGAAAGAAAACGGGTTTTTGTTTAGAACATTGCAAAAGATTGGATTGATTTATCCTACAAATTCAAGGTAAAATCAAGGCTAATGACATACATTATATTAAATGGTAAAAATATATTCTATTTATACTTTGAAACCATTAATTATTATTATTTAACCACATAATTTATTACAATGAAAAAAGTTGTTTTTATTAAAATATAGCGTGTTTTTACTATTCATTAAAATATGAAACTTACCAGAAAAATATCAAACCTTTATCCATTGTAAATTTTTATATCCTGATTCAAAATAAGAATTTTATTCTGTCAATTTGAACTTATAAACATGTCAAAAACAAGATTTAATGTTGGTGCGCCATCAAAAGGCCTCAAAACAGCATTTTTTGAAAAATACTTATTTTACCTGAAACATTTATTTTGTTCTCATACCATGTTCTAGAAAATTTATAAGATGAATAATAATGTTATAAAATTAAAAATTCAGTTAATACTATTCATAACGGCTAGTTTTAATAATATTTTAATAGCATATCGTTGTTTAGTGAAACACGGTATTGCGTGTGACGCAAGCTATCAAGGAAGGCCACGATTGCGTAAAATGCAAGCCAAGTCAGGGTTGCGTATTGTGCAAGAATCCTTCGTTGTTTCGTATAACAGAATCCAACCATATTTTATACATTGAATATATATATATATATAAACACAGTTAATGTTGCGTAGAATGACTACTATAAAATTAACCTGAAATTGTGTGTAACACGATCCAAGAATAGCGTTGCGTATACTGCAAGCTAATACGGTGTTATGTATAGTACAATCTAAACATGTTGTGGTGTATAGAAGACATCAATGAAATTAAAAGAATATTTTTCATAAAATCTCAGGGTGCTACATTCTACCCCCCTTAAAATGAATTTCTCCCTCGAAATTCATCGGGGTTATACATGGTTTACTACTTAAAAATTTATTTAATAGAAACCCACATCATAAAAAGGAATACCAAAACATGGCTTCAAAAACTAAAGTATGAAACATAATGGTTACCCAAATTAACTCATCACTGGGTTTCCACGTAGGAGAACATAGGTGAAAATATGGATATGGAAGAAAAATCTAACCATCAAGTTCTGATGGAGAGTGGTTGAGAACATGGCTATGAAAAAGCCAATAATCACAAAGCCATAAATTTGTGATGATCTAGGGTACCATCTGATTCATCGGATATAAAGGCACTAGGACAACATTTTTGGTTTTCAAGATCATTTCCGTAAAGTTGAAGAATTTGAATTAGAATAAATACTTACTTTTTTTTGGTACAATCCCACTATTGTTCGTCCTTTAAACAATTTCCACTTCATCTCTTAAAGAAATGAAGTTGAATTTGTTTTTCGTGATGTGTTAGAATATCATGTGATAGAATGATGTGTCATTCCATCTGTTTCAAACAAAAGGTTAGAAAAAGTTATCAAATATACATAAGTCTGTCTTTGGTGAGGTTAATCGTATATGAAAATGAAATTATACTTCATATCACGTCGCTTAATAAAATAAAACTAGTTTCTACTAACCAAGGACTTCCTGTAGGCCAGTGGTAGGTGATAAAGGCCAGTCGCACTTCGGTTGTGGGTTCGATTCCCACAGCCTTGTCCGACGTGATGGGTTGTCGCCCATCCTACAGGTTTTCCTTTTTCTAAAGCTATATTACTATAACATCCCTTCAACAATATCAAAAAAGTTTTATCCTTAAACAATACTAACTTATGTCCAACATAATCCTTTCTAATCATTAGGCTTATCTAAAATACTTCGGTCCAAGCTCATAGTATAAAGAAAATGATCACGTGAATGCCATCATTTATCCCCCATATATCATAAGATATATCTTGTTGGTCAAATTACAAATATGTGAATACCTTAATCATGTATTCTCTTGAAGGATGAATATCCATTGAACCATAGTGAAAACATGAATGCAGTTAAAAGTTAGTACTTTCCACATACCAAAATCATCAAAATTCTATATCCTCAAACCATGATATCACTTAGTCCTTATTCAATCATGAGCTCACGAAAACTGTCAAACATTTCATTTTCTTGTTTTCCCTTCATTATATGCATATCATATTTTTGTCCAAAAATATCTCAATCCCTTTCCATGGTTACCAGTTCCATAAAATTATTGAAAACCGCAATAGACAAATACATAAATATTCCAATATTCCACGATACTATATACATCATTATTTTGCAATGCCATTACATAAACACTTAATCATTCCACCACATCGTTTTCATATTCAACATCACTAATAGTGATCGCATGTGACTTCCCTTTGTCCTTTTCCTTAAGTGGTTGCTCATGTCGATCATCACTAACCCTTGGATTAGGGAATTTATTAGCATAATTCCACATTTCCTTGCACTTGAAGCATTGAAGTGTAGTAGGTTCATTCTGTGTATCCCTTCCTTTGTTTGCATCATTAGACATCTCCTTCCCATATTTGTGGAATTAAAATGCCCGATGACCTTCTTTTCCACATTTGAAACATTTACTTATCCCTTTAAGACAATCTCTAACATGCTTCTTTCCACACTTTGAGCATAAGGAAACACTCATCTTCTTTTCACCATTATTCTGAGATTTCTCCTTGAACTCCATCTTTCGTTTCTTTTCAAAACTATGAGATGGATAAGTACCACCAACTTCCATTTCTACCTTGATAGCACAACGCACAATTTATTCATAGCTACTGAAGTCTCTTATAGCTAATTCCATTCGAAGATTTGGTTTTAAGCCACTGAAAAATCTATCAACTTTACTTTTAGGTTGGATGATAAATCCAGATGCATACATTGCAAGGCTCGTAAAATTCGATTCGTATATACCAATAGATTCATCATCCTTTTTCTTTAGTTCAAGAAACTCCATCTCCATATTTGTTCGAAGAATACGAGTGATGTACTTATTGAAATATAACTTCTTGAACTCGTCCCATTCCATGGACTCAATTTCATCTCTTTGCCTCATATTCTTGAAAAGATTATACCACTGATCAGCTTCACCTTCCAAACGATATACTGCTAAGATGACTTTATCATGTTCAGAACATTGAAGAACTGAAAATATCATTTCAGTGGTACAGATCCATTGTTCAACAATAAGTGGATCAGAAGACCCACTAAAATAAGGTGGGTGTTGCCTCATGAAGGACTCAATAGAATGTTGTTCCCTTCTCTGCTCATTTGGAAGTCCAGAATGATTCATTGCTTGTGTATGTATAGCAATAAGATTTTGCACTCCATCTCCCATAACATTTGTTTGTTCAGGAGGACAATCATTGCATTGCCAATTGCATTGATCAACACGGTTCCTTCGGGTTCCAGCCATCGTCTAAAACCCAAAAAGAATAGTGTGAGAGGTAAAAATCATGCTAGGGAAAACAACATAATAAAAGGGGGAGTACCCTCAATATCTAACATCTTAGGTTAAATTCTAATAACGTTAGCGCCATTCTAGGACTATAACCTATACGTATAATTAACATTAGAGACATACCTAGACATCCCTTAGAAATATCTCTAGGGATCTCACTAAAGTTCTCGCATCCTAGTTTCCAAAGGTTGACTAAACCTCTCCTCTGATATTTATTGTAGAGACTCGAATCTTAACGTACATAGTCATTACATTAATTTTCCGGAATACTTAGTACATAACAAAAACACACACACAAGGACCGTAATAGTTTAGTATCTTTGGAAACTCGGAATATAATCTTCTAATCATGGTGATAGATCTTCAACATCTCCCATAAAGATATTCTTTTTTTAAAACCTAAATCCTTTCTTTATGTCCTGGGGAAAATAAAACATAAAAGGGTGAGCTCAAATGCTCAGTAAGGGTAAACAAAAGAAATATCAATCACGTCATATTCATAAGAACGTATCTTTTGGAAATCTTAACCTGCAAAAGAGATCATAATTTCATAATATGGGATAAATCATAGTAGTGAAATGTAATCCCAATAATCATAACGTAAAACATGAAACATTGTGGCATGCACACATAATCATAGAGAATCATTTCTTATAATTCAAGACTCATTGCCGAGACTATCTTATTGGAAAAAGTCCCTTTCTGAACCGAGTTCACTCCTCGTTTCAGTCCTGTTTCACTGAACCGGTATAACCTACCATTCCAGCCATGTCTATCTCATGAGATATATATTTTTACCCAATGCCTTGGAGGGAGATATAGGTCCCACCCATCTCATAATGATACCATTCTTATGTGTGCCACAAAATCATTAATCATACATCATTGCATAATCCATGTAATAAAAATGGGAATCTTAAACATAATGACATCATAAAACAATTCATATAAGATAAAGGAATTCATAAAAATATTTCCATCACAACATAATCAAATCAATGTAATAATAGGGATAGAAACAGAACCCTATATTATCTTAGATGGAAAATAATTTTGATAAAACACTTGAACTCCATTCTTGAGGAAAGTATCCTTTCTACTTCAAATACATTTTCCTTTCTTAACATGTCATACAATTTTAAACTAAAAGAATTTGATTAAAAATAAACTTGAAAACTTGTAAAGGAAGCTTCTTGGAAATAATGTTTTAAAAATCCATTCATGTCATATAAGTTAAAAAAACATTCTTCTCATACTTTTGTCGGAAAAGTCAAAAAAGTACCTCGTACGAAAAACGACAAAAGATTCCTTTCATATCTTTTACTAAAAACTCATCAAAGGGTAAAATTGGATATAAACTATTGTAGAAGGATATTAATATTACATATTGAGGAAACATGGATGTGGATGATAAAATACACCCCTGTAAATAACAAAGTATAAACAATCTCAGATAAAAATGAGATTGTGATATTTTCCCTTACCTTAGGTCCAATTTGTTTCATAAGAGTCAGAACCTCCTGTATAATGATTTAAATAATGTCATTGACTTATTAAAGAATCATATTAGTTGTTATGATATCATATATGGTTCACTTATGACTTTATATTACCCATTCTTATGTAAATTAATGTTAAAGTAGTGTTTTGGGTAAAATCATCTTATTTATCGTACGTGTTTGGACTTGTTGTTCTTGATGTTATTATTACTTATATCATTATTTACTTACCTCAAAAATGTAAATCATGATTTATATATCATATAAATTCATTATATATCCAGCATATACAAGCATTTATAATTGTACATAACATATGGAGGTAAGAAATGAAACTCACCGTTCATGGAGACGGTAAGTCGTACGTACGCATGAACGCTACTTTCATTTATATTTCTTATTTTAATGGAATTAAAACATAATTATAAATAGGTGTATTATAATTCCAGTATAATATCATATATAATATCATTAACCACATCCTCTATACATCTCACATAAGGTATTAACGAATCACATCACTTTGAGGGGGCGGTAGTCCGCACTTCCTCAAATGAGATTATCGTATTTACCGACTATGCAAACCGTAAAGGCTTGGTATAATTGGGAAGTAAAGAAGCATAAAAAAATAATAAACATAATATATATTATATATAAATAAATTTCCATCATAATGGCCACCATGAGAGGCGGTAGAGGAAAATCAAACACTCATCGTTTCATGAGGCGTTAGTTTTCCCTCGCAGAAACATTGTGTTCATCATCCATTCGATGGAGGTGTGTGTAAGTGTAGTTATAATCATTCTCATTACAACAAACTAGTATTTTCAGGATACTGGTGTTGTCACAAAATAAAGGATTAAATATATTTTAGGGGTGGATAAGTAGAATAAAAGAAAACAACTTAAGAGAAAATGTTACCTTTAATTTTGCTAACTTCATTTGGTTTGAACCAAAAGGTCTTGTTGGAGAGTCTTCTGCCTAATGCAAGGCTTCAATTGGGAGGGGATTTATGTTGGGAGATTATTTGGGCAGAGTTTGGACGAGCCAAAAGGCTTTCGAGGTGTGAGTAATTTCATAGAAGTGGTCTCTTTTTATAAGAGAGTGGAGGGGCTCTTTAGGAAAGTGTGAAAACATTATTTTATTATAAACTTATCTTCGGTTTCAAGAGGTCCAAAACACATTAATGTAGAAGATAAGATGACTCATATTCGAAATAAAATCATCCAATAGGAATTGGACAGGTTTTGGATGATATTTTAATCATTTTAATCTTATTTATTTAAATCATTTATTAATGAGGTAAACACTACATCATTATTGTGTCATAAATAATTTAATTCATTTGATCTCTAAAAATTATGGAAAAAATACAACGATTTAGGGAAGCTTTTTATCTTTACAAGTAATATTTGTAGTCGAAAATATAGCTTATATATCCCCTTATAAAAATTAATTATTAAAAGAGTTTTGTTAAAGTCAATTTTGTCTTTACATTAAATTAATTAATCTAAATTGACATTTTCACTACCTAGTGGCTCAATGGGGTCCAGAAATCGCCCCAAGGATGAAAATGGTTGGACACTACTCATCCAACAAGGTTAGGACAAGTTTCAAGGTAATTGTGAATTATTATAATATTATTTTAACCTTGAATTACCCTATTTACATTTAACTGCAGTAAATAAAAATTACCGTGGTTACTATTCATAATGCCCAAAAATAAAAACTAGCTTATTAACATAATTTGGACCCACTTATTCCAAATATGGAATCCATTTTTCCAAATTTAGTACACAAAAGTTGAAGAAATTAAAATAAAATTAATCCCGTTGTCGAAAGAAAATGGGTTTTTGTTTAAAACATTGCAAAATATTGAATTGATTTAACCTACGAATTCAAGGTAAAATCAAGGATAATGACATACATTATATTAAATGGTAAAATTATATTCTATTTATACTTTTAAACCATTAAATATTATTATTTAACCACAAAATTTATTACGATGAAAAAAGTTGTTTTTAATTAAAATATAGCGTGTTTTTACTATTCATTAAAATATGAAAGTTATCAGAAAAATATCAAAACATTATCCAATGTAAATTTTATATCCGGATTCAAAAGAATAATTTTATACTGTCAAATTGAACTTATAAACATGTCAAAAACTGGATTTAATGTTGGTGCGCCATCAAAAGGCGGGAAAACTGCATTTTTTTAAAAATACTTATTTTACCCGAAAAAATTATTTTGTTCTCATACCATGTTCTAGAAAATTTATAGGATGAATAATAATGTTATAAAATTAAAAATTAAGTTAATACTATTCATAAAGGCTAGTTTTTATAATATTTTAATAGCATATCGTTGTTTAGTGAAACTCGGTATTGCGTACGATGCAGGCTATCGAGGAAGGCCGCAGTTGCGTGAAATGCAAGCCAAGTCAGGGTTGTGTGTTGTGCAAGAATCCTTCATTGTTTCGTATAACATAATCCAACCATATTTTATACATTGAATATATATATATATATATATATATAAACACACTTAATGTTTCCTAGAATGACTATTATAAAACGAACTTGAAATTGTGTGTAACATGATTAAAGAATAGCGTTGCGTATACTGCAAGCTAATACGGTGTTGCGTATAGTACAAGATAAATTTGGTGTGATGTATAGAAGACATCAATGAAATTAAAAGAATATTTTTCATAAAATCTCGGGGTGTTACATACATCAACAATAAGTGGGTGAGGTGAGTGTGGGAATGAAGGATCATGTGTTTTTCCCAGGACTAGAATTATTCAGTAATTATTGTTAATGATAGGTATTTTGGTTAGTTCTTGAGGAGCATCTGAAGGGTAGGAACATTGTAAGGATCACACCATACATTATAGGATATTTCAATCTTTACATTCTCAATAAATCTTCTGGTTGTTTTTTCTTATTGGAGATTAATTATGAGTGGTTCAATTATGTCTACTCATTATTCATATTAATATTTTGAGTTTTGGCTAGGGAGATTGGGTATCAGGTTTAAATGATAAAGATATTGATACTACTATATCAAAGAGAAATGTATCATTCATTTGTGAAAAAATCCACATGTTGTATGATCCATATTTGTGGTTAGGTCAGTTAGTGGATAGATGAGGTTGCATTAGGATGATATTGTGTGAGTAAAACTGGTGATATCTAGTTTTATGGGTAATACAATATTTTATATTTGGATGCATTAATGATTTCTATCAATGTGATGTCATTATCCTTGAGGTGGTTATGGATGATCCATGTTTGAGTCAGATCAAGGGTGTTTTGGTGCTCTATGTTGGATATAATGCCTCCAAAAGGTGATTCTATGGGCTAAAAATGATTTTGAACGTTATATTTCTTGAAAATCACAATTTTATATGTGATTTTCAAGAGGAATTATAAATCATGATAGTATTGGGCGGTGAATATGGTGGTTAATCATATTGATTGTTTCCCCTAGGATGAAAATGTTTATTGGAGGAAGGGAAAATGAAATAATATATTAGTGTAATGGTTCATGATATGAGTGGGACCTTGAATGTGGGATAGTGAAAAAGTTTGTTTAGAGGTTGGTGTTTTATTTAATAATGGGATGGAATGTGTGACATAGAATAAATTGAAAATTTTACTCAAGGAGTTCCAATTTTTTTTTTAATTTCGACTCATATGTATTGAAATGGAAACTGCACCATGATATTTACTGAACATATGGTTGATAAGTTGTTGAACTGCTAGATTTGTATTTGGTAAGTGACTCTTATAGTGGAGATATATATTTCATAGTATTGGGAATTGAGAGTGGAATATTTTGGTGAGGATAATAATAATATTGAATATGAACTAGACGCCAGAAGAATGGTGTTTTATTTGTGATTAGTGTAGTGGGAATAGTCATAGTGTAGTAATGATGACATGCATGTAGTCTTTTCCTTGATGAATTTCTAATTTATTTTTTGATGTTCCCTTGAAGAAAAATAATTGATAATTATAAATGGAATTCATTTGTCATTTAGTGTTTTAATTGATTTTATACATAAGTTTATTCCATTTGAGGACTAAAAAACTTCTAAGGGACTGAACAGTTACGTTGGGGAGTTATTAACAACCAAAAAATTTCAAGGTCATTATTTTTGAAGAAAAATAATAATTTTTGGTTTAGTGTGGGGTTAATTTTTCAAAAAAAGAATCACATCATGAATAGTAATATTTTGGAATAAAATTATGTTTAACAAGATGATTTTGTTTTTAAGGTGATTGGGAATAATTCGATGAAGGACCAGATGACTCGAGAAGTTGTAAGGGTTATTTCCTAGGTGATTCAGGTTGTGACAGTTTCAAGGGAGGGTCATTAAAACCATGTGAAATTTTCTTAGATATAAAAACATTATTTTGGATTAAATTTACTGATATGAAATGTAATTCATCCCATTATTTTTTATGGGTGGTTTCTCCATAAGGGAATATATGGGTTTTTTTGTGTTGGGGTTTCATGATTTTTGGGGAAGAGGGGATGCAAGAGATTTTATTTCATGATTGTTTCACCCATCCAACACCTTAACATTGTTCCCCTTTGACTAACAGTGATTAAAGGTGCAACTTCGTTGTGATCCAAAGCATGTTAAAATCTTGTATACCACTTCTCAAACATTATTTCAACACCAAATGATTTTACCAGATAACATTATATATTTCTTTATAATTATCATCAAATCATAGTTGATGTTATCATGATTGATGGTTCATTTTCATGTCTTCTTTAGATTATGTCCTAAGACTCTAGCTAGACATTAAAAAATATCATTTTGTTTCAGGCACATCACCACATGGTTAAAGAATATTTTCTAAATATTAAATTGTATTTTCTACGAACCATATTTGGGTGGATGGTATATATTTTATTGAAAAAAATCATTCCCAATGAGTTTTTTGGCATTTATTCATCATTACATTAGATTAACCAATTTATAATAAGCTATCCTAATTTATTATCTATCTTTTATAGTGTGATGTGTGATCTCGTGTGATGGTACAGGCTCCTATGAGGCATAGGCATGCTTGGAAAAAATGGTACAATTTATTCCTTATATTTTACACCCTTAACAAATGTAGTTGGACCCTCTAAAATATATATATATATATACGATTTATACTTGATTTACTACTAAAATGTTGTTTCATGGTTTTGGTTAGAATCGTTATGGATATTTAGGGAATTGTGATGGAGATATAGTTTGGAATTATGCATTATATATATGGGGTTAATTTCTCATTAGATCATTTTAGTGTCATTGTATATCTTAGTGTCTATGTCACAAAGGGTTGAGGTCATTAGTTGATCTATCTAGAGAACCATGGGATGTCTAGGAATCTCATATTTGATGAAGAATACCAGGATGGGTTCAAATTGGTATGTTTATAAGGGTGAGAGTCACAAGATGATTGATGATGTGTGGGACAAACATTCAACTCACGCATAATGAAACATTGTCATGGATGGTTGTATAATTATTGGCGACACTTGTGAGTATGGTGAGTCACCTAGAACTAGAGAGGTTTATATAGTGGGGTTTCAACCATGTTTTGAGATGAGAGATAACTCTTATGAGATGTGATATGGGACACATTGTTGGGTTCAGACATGCCATAAGGATTCCCAGAGGGGTTGAATTTGTTGTCATTGGATTTTCTATGCATCATGGGATAATGAATGATGAGGTCCTTAGTAATGTTGAACCAAGCCATGGGGTCCAGGATCGGATGATCCTATATGATGTGATTTCATATATGTGTGATTATTTAATGATAGAATGTACACATAGAAACCATTAATTGTGTGAAGGAACTATTGGATTCCCCAATTAGTGAGGAGTGATTATCGCACTACTATGGTATAGTTCTTGGGTGAGTAGATCCCGAGGAGAATCTAGTGGTCTTTTTGATGGGTAGTTTCCATGTGTAGATTATGAGTCTTCCCAAGAGTCTAAAAGTATCAGTTAGTGTGCTAAACATGAACATATGAGAGTGTATGAGGATGAGTTGGTGTTTATGATTTGACTAGACTAGAGTTTGTGGGGATATGTTAATGTGATTGATTATACCACTCATAAATACTATGGGGATGTGTCGATGTTATTTGTGTGAAATTTGAAATTCAAAGGCGTTTCTTCATGGTGGATGATTTGATATCCCTATAGTATTCAGGGATTGGTTAGTGTGATTTATGTAACCTTTATAGAGTCTATGGATATGTGTTATTGTGATTTATGTGACCAACTACATTGAATGGGGATATGAAATTTTTGTTGATGTGAAAACACTACTGTTTATGGGAATTTTTCTATCTTCTTGATGTGACCTCCCATGAGAATACAAAGATGGTATAGTGTTGATGATGAATCATGACAAAGATATATGGTTCACGATATTGGACCACCCATGAGGTGTTGGGTTATGGGATAAAATAGGATAAGACTGATGAACGTTGTTTTGGATGGCCTAATAGGCATTATTATTTGTATTCATGATTATTCCCTAATCTATTGAGTACTAGTTCAGGAATGGATATAACACTACCAAGAGTCTTCTGGTATGAGCTGTGATTTTGTGTAGTGGCATGGGATGAGACATAGAGATGGATTCTAAAATCATATGTATTTATTTATGTTAATGTCCCAATCTGACCCAGTTTCTATACATTGACATGATGAGTAGGGAGTCATAGTGGACTAGTTTTCAAATGATGTTGAAGGTTCAAGTTAGATATTTATAATTTATTACTTGTTAATACACATATATATTGGAATTTACTAGGAGAACATAGTTATACCCTTCAGATATGAATTCCATATGCCCTATATGGGAAACAAAGTAAATTTATAGATATTATCTCTACATTGAAGTTCAGTACATTCCATTTATTGGATCATGCTAGCGTTTCTCAAATTTATATAGAGATATTTTGTGTTGAGTTCAAGGGATGGGGTTGGGACCACATGCGTACATTGTATTTTTGGTCATTTTATTATATTATATACTGTATATTCCTAGTAGGTGATCATCTGACATATGATTTTATGCTTTCACAGGGTATATATTTTTAAATCATTGTTTTAATTAGGTATCTTTTACTCAGGCTATAGTTATCAATGTTTTAGATTTATTTTCATTAATTTCTTAATTATATTTAATAGAATTATCTACCCTTATAAATATTAGTTCATCTAGTACATGTGGTTTTGAGATTGAGGGAACACGGAACATCAACGTGAATATTGGCTCCAAACTGAGGAATTATATCAGGGGTTACATGTTTCAACAATAAACCTATAATTTCCTCTTTATCCCTATCCAAATTCAATCAGGTCTATCTAACCTGGATCATAATATATTAGGCCAAACTAACCCACCAAAAACATCAGACTAACCCAAGGTGTTTTAAAACTTTTACGGAGACATTTGATCTGAGAACATGATCGTAAATTACTAAAACACTTGAATATGTTTTTTATAGTATCAATTTTGTAAAATAATTGATTCTCTATAGGACATATCAATATTAAATGAAGAATTATTTAATCTTATATTAATTTTTCAAATTTATTATAAGTAAATATTTAGTGTATTTTATCATTATTATGTTTTAAAATATAATAATTATTTATTTTAATTTATTATATATTTATTTAGAAGTAAAATCACATCCCTTAATTGTATAAGTACATGTGTTTGTAGTAAAAAAAAATTTCATTGAACCCATGTAATTGACCCAGGATTTTAGAATTTATTTCACTTCAGATAAATTTAATTCCACTAATAGATTGGGATACATGCAAAACCATTTCAAAAAAAACCCTAATAAAGAATACAATTATTACATAACTGATAAATATAGGGAGTTAATAGGAATAAATAAAATCATAAAATTATTTAAAATGTTTTTAGATAATTTAAATATATTCATGAATATATATTCAGTTATTAATAAAGTCACTTTATAAATAAAACATAAATTTGATCCCAAAAATGATTTTTAGTATATTTTCTGAGAAAATTCTATTTTAATTTATACCAATTTTAAAAAATTTATTGGAATTAAATGATCATGAATTTGTAAATAATTAATTACAAATTTGGAAAGATTTAGTTTTTGATATTTTCAGAAAATATTAATTTTCATTGAATAGTGAAAAATACAGATTTTTCGTGAAAATTGTTTTTTTATTTCAATAAATCACGTAGTTAAATTTTGGATTAAATTGGTTTTAAAACTAAAATTAATTGATTTACATTAGTAATAATCTAATAATTTATATTATTATTTATTTTATGATTTATTTTCATAGAAAAACTTTTTATACTTAAGAAAAAAAATTATAGAAAACTAGTTTTCATCATGTTTTATTGTCTTAATTATAAATTATATTTTTCAAACATTATAAACATAATGTGAAAAAAAATTATATATTATAATTATAATAATAATTATTTTTTAATATGAATTACTTATTTTTTAAAAATTAATATCTATAAATTAATAATATGTTAACATGGTTAAGGTAAAATCAGATTTATTTTTGGGGGATTAAACAATGTGATAGAGGTAAATTATAAAAAAAATCATTTTTAAATATTATTGAATATCCATATATATAAATAATCTTTATCATCCTTAAAATATATGTCCATGTTGAAGAATTTTTCATTACTATGAATTTATTATATTTTAATATTTTAAATAATTCCAAGTGTATCCTCTCCCCATATTATAAAAGAATAATAATATTTTATCTTCATTACCCCAAAATTGTCATATTTAGATCAAAAAAATTAAAAAATATCTACCTAGATTCTATATCCCCAAATTATTGGTTATTTTCTTTTAAAATATAATTACAAGTGTCCTTCAAAATTGATTTAATGTAGGCCAACTGGATGAGAGTTAATCATCCCAACAAATTTTATCTTCTTCTACCTCATCTAAATATGTGGTATTCAACACAAACTAATTACATAAATAACACTAATTTACTAAAATGATACTATAAAAATGTAAACACTATTAATCACCATCTTTTTTATTAAACTGGAAGTGAATGTTTCTCTAATTTATATGTGTGGACTACCTCTACAACCTAGTGATAAATTTTTCTTTTAAATCACCAACTCTTATAGATGGCTATTATAAGGGTTTTATTGTTTATATATGTTATTTAAAAAATTAATATTCTTATGTAATAATAATACCATGTCATTCTTCTTATCATTCCGTCTATTGGTATGTAAAATTGTCGCTCGTGCGTACGTCAAGACCACCACCTCTTAGAAATGATATGATTAATTTTCTATTTCATCATGTTATAGTTGGTAATAAGAATATATTTACTAACAATATAAGATATATTTGATATTATATTGATTTTTAAGGTGAATCATTAATTATCATTTTTTTCATTCTATTGAATGAAAAGTTAAAATAACGTTCATGCATACATATGGACTACCATTTCTATGAATAGTGTAATTCAATTTTCATCTCTTCCTATTATGGATGAAACTGAATGAATATTTATAATTAATTAATTTAATATTAATATCATGATAATAAATCTTGATATTATGTAACTATGATCATATTACAAGGATCAAAAATACCAGAATAAAATTCTCAGGAAAAACAAACATATAACAACTGGAAATGATGATTTATTTAATGAAATATTATTAAATGGGTATTTAAATTATAAATGTGGATGATATATAATATTATATGTATGTAAATTATTATTTTATACTAATATAATAAATTTAAATTTATTATACTATAGGTTATAGAGCTTGTGAATGAAGTCCATATTGTGGTATGCGATTTATGTTACAATCCAATTTTTTATTAGGATTATTTATGATTAGGTTTATAATGGTGAAATTTTATAATCCATCTCCCATTTATCGGTTGAATATTTACAACCACTTGTTATTTTTCGAGTAAATTTTTTCCTTTCATCATTCTCTATTAATTTACTCATTAGACTGAAAAAAATATTTTTAAGGAAGATACACTTTATTTCCCTAGTTAGTAAAAAATTCATTTATTCTGTATCCAAATTGTCTATAAATGTTTTAATTCATAATATTAATTTTTTATTATTAATTTTTTGAGACATTTTTTTACCATTATTGATTTTGATAAAATAAAAATGATTCTTATTTCCATTTTCCAGATGATGTACATTTTAGTATTTACTGCAAATATAGAAGTAATATTTGGTATGACATACAAGGAATGAATTAAATTTTACACCATCATGAATTCTCATTTATTCAACGATTCCACTACATGTTTCCTCTTTTATTTTCATGAAAAAAAATTTGTCATATTTGAGAAATTATATATTTAAAAAAATTAATTTCAAAACAAAAAACAATAATTTATCGATGAAATATTAGAGTTATATTTTAAGGGAATTTACTATATATTGTGTAATGCCATGACCCTAGAATCCTAGATCTGTTGCATTATTTTATTACAGTTTCATTATTACATGGAATAAAATCCTGAAGGCTCAATCAATTTATCAGTCATAGAAAACAAGATTACATAGATGATTAACCCAATACATTGGTAAAACAAAATAAAACTTGATACAATATAAAATGAAATAAATTAAATACACGAAAGATTATACCATCTTTTCTACATCATAAATAGGGGAAAAGAAATGTAAATTTTTTGTGAGCTTTAATTCCCATTAATGGTAAATAATATAGTGGAAGTAATCATGAACATAAACTCAAGGAATGTCGAGCAACTAAAAACTCATTCCATTAAAATATACATGATCAAAAAATCAGGGAAATAAAAGATCAATAAATAATTCTCTAATAAAACCTAACAATGGATATTCTAATAGTAGAATATTTACATTGAAAATATATTACTAGTTTCATAATGAGGGAATGCATAATGTTGGAAATCATAATTATACTTTCAAGGCCTCATGCAGTGACAATATATAAATGGATAAAAACCCAAAATATTTTCTTATAAGACCTAAAGATTATTCGAGGGATTATTTCAGGACCCATTCTTCACTTATTATATTCAATACATTCCCAAATTAATATGGTAATACTTAGACAACATACACATTCATATTAAAAAACTAGAATTTAAAATGTGAATATTTTAACTTTAACCCATGAGTGGTATCAAATTAGTAGATCGAAAATCAAGATGATCATCAACCATTAAACAAAATATATTTGATGATATCATATGTGATAAAACTAAATAAATTACAGGATTAAACAAAGGATATTGTCCTAGTCCAAGTAATTCTTTAATGATACCATTGAAAAATTCATAAGAAAATTATTTGTGATCATTCCATTGGTTCCATAACACATTGAAATATTCAAATCAAAATCCCATAGAATATGATGATAATAAGGATACTCATGATATTAAATTACAAAGGTATGTGCATAGAACATATAGAAGGAATACTAATTAAACAAGGAATATATCTCACAGAAGTAAAAGTCAGATGAGAAAGTCCATTTTCCCTTTGGAAGGAAGAGTTATTTTAGAATTTCATTTGTATTTTTCATAAAATCCGATTTTTAACATTTATATCCCATAAAAGAAAACTGATGTACATTTTAATTATATCTAAGGCATATATTATGTCCCACTAAAGTGACATGAAGTAAAATGTTTTATAAATATTCTTTTGCATGAAAACATATTAGTGCAGTTTAAGGAAAATATTAAAATGATTTTAATGAAGAAAGGAATATTTTCCATTCATTAAACCCAAAATGAAACAATATATTTATTCATGGTAAATTTTTTATTTTATAAAAATAATATTTATTAAAATAGATTATATAGTGAACATGAAAATTTGTAAGAATTTGAGATGCTCCCTTGAATTGGGCTTATTTATCAGGAAGAATAAATAAGAAACTACTTTAAAATGTGTATATCCCCATAAAAGAAAGACGATATGATCTAGATATTTGAGTTCTGAAAATATACAATAAATTTCAGAAAAATATAAAAAATTGAATTATCGTTATATTTGATTAAATGTAGAGTAAGAGTATCCCAATGGAAAAAATAGGGTTTAGGTAGAATCCCATACGAGTTTGTAATCAATCGAATCATATGCACCAAAATTAATAATAATCAAATTATACATTTAATTCCATGAGAATAAATAGGACATGATTTGATACATAAATTGGTAGTATACATACACTATTCACAAGAAATAGTCTTGAATTAAGAATGTCTAAAAAAAGGGGTGTGAGATGAAAAAACTCTTACCTTATGTCTGAATGTGTTCTTCAATTGACCATATCACACTGGATAAAAAATTAAATCAATCAATTAATTATTTTCTAACCTTATATATAATTATTTTATTTTTTATAAATTTATTATGTTCATTTACGGGTAATTAGATGAGTTAGAACGTCTAATTTCATAATTACAGATAATTGTTTTCTTGGTTTTCAAGATCGATTTACTTGAAAATAAGTAAAGGGGTTCAAGTTGAATTGATATAATTCTACATAATTGAATTTAATTTTTTTTAAAGAACCTAAAAAAGTGTAAATTTTTATATATATCATCTATTTTAATGGTATTTTAATGAATAATTAGATAATAAATTTAGTGATAATTGTTTAGTTTTTCACGATGGGTTTTCAATTAGAAGGATATATTTTTGTTATATTTAAGAGTATCACATACAAATGATAGTTCCAGAATCATTACATAAGATATAATAAATATTTTAAAATATTTTTCATCCATAAAAATGGTTTCATGAAAAAAGATGAATAATGAATTAAAGAATGAAAGTTCATCATCCACAGTGGTTGTAAATTGGCACCTCTTGAAGGATGATTTTATTTTTAAAATATATGACACAGAGAGGAGGAGTAAGGGTATTGATGATGGTTTTTTAAATTGGAATTATATAATTATAATATATAGATGATAATTTCTTTATCATGATCGTTTGGATAGAGGAGGCTCAGAGAAGATAATAAAATAATGGAAAATTAAATGGAAATAAAGAAAATGGAAGTTGATTTTACCTCTACAACAGACATCCTTCTGAATCTTTTTAAGGGAATAGGTATGGGTCATTTTAAAATACCAAGAGATCCGAGATGTGGGGATGGACTAGGGAAGATTATTTTAGCATTACATTGCGAAGAATCAAGGGATAGAGTTGTTAAAAGAATATGGAATTTCTGGTGGTTTTTATAGTGGAGGAGAGGGGTAATTTTTTAATATCATATTCATTATTTTATTATTTTTATTATGAGGAGAAATAATCCTGATTATTGTGACCAAAAATAGAAATAAGAACATGTTATTTTGAACCATTTGTGATTACAGTATCCATACATCATATAGAATAATTAAATCAGGTATTTATCATTTGTCGTTAATTATCGTATATACAATTCACTAAAAAATGTGCACTTTAGAAAAAACCAAAAAAATCATCATAATAATTTTTTGACATGTATAATTCCAAAATGGACTCATTTTTTCAATATAATTTTATAAATATGTTAAATTTAATTTTTACATAATATCATTTTTTACATGAAAAACACTTATTTTAAATTTAAAATTGATTTTATAATACATTCAAAAGTTAATTGAGTTCTCATAAAATAATAGGAATAAAACAAATTTATTTAAGAATACATTTTATGGAAATGAATTTCCTTTTAAATAATTTTATTAAATAAATTTTAATATTTATTACTCACAAAAATACCAACACTAAATTATTAATTTTTATAACATTCAATCTCATTTATAAAGTGCCTACATTTTATTAATACTTTTTTGTGTAATGTACCTATTCATAGAGGACATACTACAATTCAGGAGGGTAACATTTTTATTTATAAGGGTACATTACTCTTCATAAATTTCATGATTCAATTAACTAAAAATGAATTTGATCTTATTAGACTCTAAAAATCATACCAATCAGAAAAGTGTATGTCTATATTTTAAAAATCATATAAAAATAGAATCAAAATTATGTTTAATGTCTAGGTTATATCAATAATAATGTTTTGTTTCATAGAGACTCGGTGTTGTGTTCATATAAGCTATCTAATGATATAAAATTATTTAAGACGAAATATAACATAAAATCATAAGGTTTCATATTATCAATTAATATATTTGTAAAATAATTTAGTATTAACCGAAATAAATATAATTGTAAATATATATTAATCATTAAATAATTAATTAAATATTCTATTGATAAAAATGAAATTTATAAAAATATTCAAAAAAAATTATTCCTAATAAAATATTCTTTTTTTCACAAAATATTATTGTAAAATAGTATTTTTTAGACATTTATTAATTAATATGAATGAAATAATAATTATTTATTATTAATTGAAACTATCATCTTTAAATTATTATTTTTAGTAACTAACTGAATATGAAATTATAAAAACAAATTACTAGGGTGTTAAATTATTCCAACCTCAATAAAATTGCATCCTTGCAATTCAACGATGCACATTGAAAGACAAAGCTTGATACATGAAAATTACCTTATGGGAAAATGACATTGGAAATAGCGTTAGAAAAAAATCCAACTAAAAAAGAGGTAAAATTAAATGAGGTGGTCACCATAAAAACTATGCTTTATGGTGGGGTGACATTATTTGGAAGTAAAAAACATGTCATGGAGGAAAATCAAACTATGATGTTCTGATGTAAAGTGATATAGAACATGTTCATATGAACGATGATTACTAAAAATCTATAAGCTAATATAATGGAAAAATATATCATTGATACTATCAATGATTGTGAAAAAGGAACAACATTATATTTAAAAATATTTTCCATGAGTAGATGAATCATTCCACTATATATAATTATAATTATACATTTTTATTTCATAAACTAAATCTTATAATTTTTTTGTCTCTTGAACTATCAAAATGTCATCTCTTATCATATGTTGTGTCATATGGTGAAGTGATACCTTAACCTCTAAAACCTCATTCATAGATCAACCATTCATAAATTTTTTAACATGCTAAAATATAATGATTCATCAATTTTGAATTAAGGTCACTGAATTTCCATGTTAAACATATCATTATCCCTTAATAAACATGAAGTAGCTCTAAATTTTCACATTTCATAGATTTGAATAACTTCATAATGTGTTATCTTGATATATGGTAATAACTCATATTACTATAAACTCTTATTGAAAACATGCATTCTTCTTTATTCCTTATGTATGTTACATGTTATTGGATATATTCCTAAAATCCAAATGTGTAGTAAATTCTGTTGATGATAGTATAGACCAATTTTCGACAAGTAAATAATTAGTTTCAAGGTAGTTAGTAAAAATCCCAATCAATCAGTTCATCATCATTATCTCAACATCATAAATGTATTAAGTGGTTTATTTACCTCAATCATGTTTTTTGAAAAATATATTTTATTGGTAACATTTAACATATGGTCTGAAATATTTAATGAAGAAGTACTACTGTGAAATCGTCATATATACCATAATTATTATAACCAATATATTTATGATAAAATATTCAATTGACATAATTGCTGAACAGAAATATTAATTATTCCACATAATCTATGGCAGAAGAATAAC
Organism: Viscum album; assembly: GCA_963277665.1. Lineage (NCBI taxonomy): Eukaryota > Viridiplantae > Streptophyta > Magnoliopsida > Santalales > Viscaceae > Viscum > Viscum album. The sequence goes on along the minus strand of OY728153.1, from coordinate 1,345,362,582 downwards.
ATGATACTTATCTAATAGCATCATTTTTCGTATGTTTCTCTAACTCTTGTTAAATTGATTCTCATAATGTCAAATATCCCCATAGTTGAATAATTATACGTTGGATTCCATTTACATCCCATTTAAATCATGATCTTTGTTCCATTTTTATCCACACTTGTAACAAACTCTCATTCCCTTCAATAATTTCCATGGTGATTATATCCACAGTTATCTCTTGTAGGTAAATTCATCATTCCATTCTTCCCTTTTTCCATCATTTCCTTATATATATTTTTATTCTCTTTCTTCCCATAAAATCCATAGGACTCATTGAATTATTCAGGTATATTTTTAATATATTATACTATTTCCTAATCTATCTATATACCATTGAGACTATTTCCCTTAAACACATTATGTTATGATCATGAAAGATATGACCCTTCTTACTCTTTTTATCACATTCATCAGTGGACTAATCATTCCTTCTATGAGGTTCCATTTCTAAATAATTCTATATAGTATATTAGCTCAAAAAATTATAAAATTTCTATAACTCTAAACATTGTATCACACAAATCAAAAATTTATGCATTATAAATCCTTGAACCATATTCTATGGTCACTTTGGAAGTATAAATACTTCATAATATTTTATACGAAAAATATTAATTATCTAATGAATATACCCTAAGAGTTTCACACCAGGGGAGCAACAAGCCTCATTTTCTTGTAATAGGTTACCATTATTCATGCTAGGAACACCTTTTCTATGTTGTTACCTCTAGGTTCATTTGTACTAGAATGAAGTCCACTTGTAATATTAGTACATGAATGAATTTTCAAGGAAGATCCATATAATCTATACCTAACCAAAATTATTTTATATTCACATATTAATATTATTAGTGTCTATATTAGGGTTTTTGTTAATTAATCTATTTTTTCAAAATATACTTTCTATAGTTTCTACTGAACTTCCTTTAATACCAACTGTAACTCCCCATCCAAAAATGCTCAGATCATGTGAATTGTTTTATTACATTAGCATGATATTAAGGAATCAATCCCAGATATATTGATCAGTTTAGTTGTCTTTGAAAAACAAATTTCATACATGATACCCATAATACACTAGGAAAATAAAATAAATCATGATATAATATAAAATAAAATAAAATGAATCCTGGAAAGCTTATATATTGTTTTATTATTCATAACATAAGAAAAATAAACATTTGAAAAGGGTGATCTCATAGTCTTAGTAAAGGTAAATAAAACATCAGATGCAATTATACATATAAACACTAGGAAATATGAACAACTAAAAACAAATGTCTTTAGAATATACATTAGTATAATTTTGTAGAAACAAAATATGAATAAATAATTCCATAATAAAACATAAACATGGATACTATACTTGTTCAATAATAACATTAACCCTAAATTTCTAGTTTTATAATGATGGAATGTAGAATGCCAATCATCATAACAATACTTTCAAAGCCTCATGCTAAGACCATAAATAAATTGGTTAATACTTAGTCATGTTTTTCTAATGAGATATACTTATTCATTGAGGGGTTGTAGTGTAAATAATCCATATATTACTAAGTCTATTACATTTTTCATTTGAAATGTAGGATACAAATATAACATTGACATTCATATTGAAAAACTATCATATGAAACGTGAATACATTAACTATAATCAATAAATGGTATTAAATTAGCACATCCAAAGTCATAATGATCATCAAAACTAAAAAAATAATATGGTAGATTATATTATAAATTATATGACTCAATAAAGTACATGATTCAAAAATTTATATTGATATATATGATGTCATTTTTAAATGACACCATTGAATTTTATGGAGAAAATAATCCTTAAACATTCAAAAATTTCGCCTAACAATTTGAAATATTAAAATTTTTATCCATTTTAATATAATAATAATAAGGATAATATTGTTATTACATGTTATAGGGAATTGAATAGACCATTCATATGTAATATGCTGTGAACATGACATATATATCAAAAAACTGAATTTGAGATGAGAAACCCCTTTTCAATTTGGAAAGAAGAGATATTTTGAAAAATCATTTTTATGATTCATTAAATAATATTATAAACATGTATATCCCAATAATGAAACATTATGGATAATGAAATCATATTTTAGGCATAATTTTGGTCCTACTAAAAATTATTCATGTAAAATATGTTTAAATATAAAATATAGAAGTAAACATTTTAGTGTAGTTTAAGGAAAATATTAAATTGACCTTACTGTGGAGAGGCATGTTTGCATTGATAAAACAAGAAATTAAACATCATATATTTTCATGGTAATAATTTTTATTTTAAAAAAATAGTTATTTGAAAAAATATATTATAATATGGACTTGAAAATAGGTAAAAATTCATGATGTTCCCTTTAATATGGCTTGTATATCATGAAGAATTAAAACGGAAACCATTTTAATACATTTATATATCCATTAAAGAGGAAAAAAATGTTCTGAAAATTATATATTGTAAAATATATAATTAATTTAGGATAAATAAACAAAAATAGAGAAACATTACATTTTAGTAAAGGTAGATTCATAGTAACCTGAATTCAAAACAAGGATTCAGGTAGAATTCCTTATCAGTTTGTAATCAACCAAATCATATGAACCAAAATAAATAATAAAAAAATGATACATTGAATGCAATGAGAATAGTTATATTAATTATAAGATTCATCAATGGGTTTTACTCAGGTAACATACATGTGAAATATTACTGAATAACCAATGTCTCTGAAATATTAAAGTGAGATGAGAAAATGATTACCATATGTTCGAACATGTTTTTTATGAGACCTTATCATCATTGATCTTAAAAATAAATCTTATAATCAATTAATTAAACACCTTATATACAATTAATTTATTTATTATAAATTTATTAATTACATTAATTTTCTTTTTTATGAGTTATAGTGTTTAATTCCATCATTCTAGAGGATTAATTTTCTTTGTTTCTGTGATCGATTCATTTGTTAATAAGTAATGGAATTCATGTGGAATGTAAATAATTATCCAGAATTGAATTAAAATATTATTAATGGTCATTAATAACATTAAATGGTTATATATATCATTTGGTTACTTATTAGGAAGATTAATCATTAGATAATTCATTTCGTGATAATTGTTTATATTTTAAGCCAGTTTTTCAATCACGACTACATTTTTTGTTCCATTAATTGGAATCATGTACAAGTGATGGTTCCATAATAATTAGATACGATATAATACATATTTTAGAATCTGTTTTGACAAAAAAAATTTATTGATGAACAGAGTTGAAGAAGATTTTGATGAATGAATATTCATTGCCTATGAAAATTGTAAATCGACACCTCCAAAATGAAGATTTCATTTTTAAAATACGAGAGTGAGTGAGTGAGAGAAGATATTGATTTTTTATCTTCCATTAACTTTGTATAATTAAATAATATAGATGATAATGGTTGAATAATGATAATTTGGATAGATAATGTGAGGATAGGATAATAAAAGAAAATAACTTAAAATGAAAATGAATAAAAAAAGAAGTGGATATTACCTCTTGAATAAACCTCCTTTAGGATCTTTTTAAGGGAAGGGGTTTTGGTGTTTTGGAAATACAATGATCTCTTTAACGTATGGATGGATTAGGGACGATTATGTTTTCCCAAAATTTGGAAGCTTCAAGGCTTATAAGAGTGAGGAGAAGGTGGAATGAGGGGTGGTTTTTATAGTAGAGGATAGGGCTCATTTGTGAATATCTTATTAACTATTTTATCATTTTAGTGAAGATAAGAAATAGTGTAGATTTTGATGAAATAAATAGTAATATGTGTATGTGAATTGGAATAATGTGTGGTTACATCATTCATACATCTCCTTTTCCACAATAAATCATGTTTTTAGCATTTACCGTTAATTTTAATTTTTACAAATTCACTAACGAATAATGTATTTTAGAAAAATAAAAAAAAATCACCACATTTTTCAATGTGAAGAAATAAAAAAATATACATTATTTTATCAAATTATTTTTCTAAATATGTGACATTTAATTTAAAAAATAATTATTATTTACAAGAAAAATATATATTTTTAAATTAAAACTAATATTATAATACATTCATAAATCAACTAAGGTCTCATAGAATTATCAATAAATTATAGGAAAATAATAAATTTATTTAGGGAAACATTTTAGAAAAAATAATTTAATTTTCTGTCAATTTATTAAATGTAATTAAATATTTACCACTCACAAAAATACAAGCACTTAAATATCAATTTTTAAGACATTCACACTAATTTATAAGGGCTTACATTTTATTTGAACATTCATGGGTGAGGTTATTATTCAAATGTGTCATATTACTATTCATAAGGGTAACATTACAATTCATAAGGGTACATTATTATTAATAAGGTTCATGTTACTATTCAAGAAAATTTATGTTGATCTTATTAGACTCTAAAAAATATACTGATCACAATGGTGTGTATCCATATTTCAAAATTGAAATCAAACTAGAAGATAAATTATGTTTAATGTATAGGTTTCAAATATAATAAATTTCTGATTCGTAGAGCCTCAATTATTTTTCATATAACCTATTTAATGAATTGGAATTATTTATGAAGAAATATACCATCAATCATTTGGGTGTTAGATTAATAGTTAATATATACATAACTAAATTTTGTTTTTATCAAAATAATAGTAATAGTCAATATATATTGTTATTAAATTATTGAATTAAATAATTTATAGATAAAAATTAATTTTGGAAAAAATAATCAAAAACATATATTCAAACTAAAAAATTATTTTATAAAGAATAATACTATAAAACAGTATATTCTTTTTATAAAATTAATTCATTAATGTGACAGCTATTACGAATATTTAGAATTAGTTATTATTATTTAAAAATTAATTTTACATTAATATTATTCATAACACAATGTATTTATAATTATAAAGAAAAATATTTGTTGAGTTACATTTATAAACATCATTTTATATAAATTATAATTTATTACAAATATGTTCTAATGGCACCATCCATATTAATACATTATATGTAATATGATTTTGATGATTTTGAGGATTGATCTATAAAATTCATTACATTCCCATGAGATAATTATTTTATGATTAAACAATTATAAAACCCACTAATTTTCCATAGATTATACAATGATTAAATGTTGCATTTTTTTAAAATCATTTCATTTTAATGGATTATGATATATGGATATGACGTGGGTTTTATTATATTTTTCCATACATAGGTATGATTTCCATTGTGTGATGGGTGGGACATAAATTATATAACCACATAATTCATTAGATAAACAATGATATTTGATGAGATAATTTGTAATGGAATGTGGAATGCACCCAAATATCAATGGTGATTTTCATGGGAGTGAACCTTAACTATGTCTATAATGGAATGGATAATGAATCTAATGAACAATAATAGGCTAGATAGTGATACATGTATATGGATAAAATTTTATATTCTAATTTGTATGACACAAAAAATATGTCTTAATCCAATGATATTTTACATGGATCGTGATATTTGATTACTTAATCCTTCATGTATTACGAACTAGAATATTTTATGTAATGACTCGGTATTATGATATATGATGATCTAGTTCTAGGTATCAATTTTCTAGATCATGGTCTCATATGATTATTCTCATTTTATGTTTAATGGATCATTGATATATCCATTGACATAACTTACAGATAATCTATGATCATCGATTCTTGTGTTTTATTTCCCCAGGTTATAAATAATGGTATTATGTATGATATTTAAAAAATGGTTCTACCTATGAAGAACATAATTATAGATGATGTAAATATGTTATCAACTATATTTTTATCATTGTTTCCAAATAAACACAACCTATATGATTCTAGATTAAATATTAATGTTATATATTAAATATTAATCTAATAATATGTAATAACAATATATGAAATTTTCGGATTTCTATAGTTTTTATCATATAAATATTTGGTCAAATGTTGAAATTGGGATGGTAATAAATTAGTGGTAACCCATACGAAAATATAAGGTATAGGAGGACTCGCTGTGTTATGATAAATAAATCTATGTGGTTTTCATATAAATAAATACATTTTAGGATAATATAAGTACACGTCATCATGGAATAGATTCATCTAGGGTTAATAACCCCAAAAATAATTAGTTGAGTATATATCTACTCTTATTCTAGTCCATGGTTATTGTGTCCATACTACGTACCAATTTTGACACTCTGTGGGAATATGTTGGGGTAACATCAAATTATTTATGAACTAGTAAATTATTTCAATATGTGATGACCTTTAATGACATAGATTTAATCTATGGTCTTGTATAATGAAAATATCAATTACAATTTATAAATCCAGTTATTGATTCTTAATGATTTATCACTCTAATCGATATTTCCAGATATTAATGCCCACCATTTTGGATTCAATGAGGTATTTATTATAGAATAATAATTTAGAGGTAGTTACATTTAGACTAAAATTTAGAATTAATCAATTATAGAATATTTTAATGAATTCTAATATATCATCACAAGTCTTAATGGATTCCAATTCATAAACTCAAGATCTAGATTTTGGAATTATTATTAAAAACCCCTAATTGTATGATCATTACATCTCATGTAAGTCATGTTATACTAAATTTAGTGGAATTGATGTTATCATTGGACTATATTGGTATTATTTAAATGAATCCAATATAAATTACTATGTATGAGACATCACATTTGATATTCATAACAATACAATGATCATAGTCTAATACAAATATAAATATGAACATCCAAATAATATTGAATTTATAATATGTTCCTTGATTTGAATTCAAAAGTAGTATTAATGGAAGATGATTGTGTAAAACACAATATCAAAGTTATGCATATTATAAAAGAGATTTTCAATTTCTTTCAGGATGATTTTTGTAGTCTTCCTCTGAATTATGAAGTTGACATATCAATAGATCTCATATATAGTTTAATTCCAATTTCAAATAGAATAAATAAAATGGTCAAATTTTATTTATATAAATTATAAGTCAAAGAAAATATTAGAAACATACTCATTCATCCTAGTTAACCACCGTGGGAAACAATAATTCTTTTTGTTATGAGAAATTATAGATCAATGTGATTCTATATTGATTAATGAGAACATAAATATTGTCAATAATGAATATAAATTCTCTACCTCTTATTGATGACTAGTTTTATAATTTATGAGGAGATCAATATTTTTCCAATATAGATCGTCGATTTTTAAACTACCCTTTAACTGTTAAAAGTGAACACATTCCTAATATAACATTCAATGTGAGGTATAAACACTATGTTTTCAAAGAGATTCAATTCATACATACTAAGGATTTTTTTGTCTTCATGCATTTGTTGAATATAGAATTTAGAGATTACAATCATTATTTTTTGGTACTATTAACAAATAATATTCATATATGTTCCAAAAGAATAAATGATCATGAATATCACATAGGGATTTTAATAAAAAAACTAAAGTAAGGAGAAGCTCTATAAGAAATTTACAAATATTGAATTCATGTTGTAAAAGGATTCATTTTGAGTTCATATAATTTCAAGGAAGGTAATAACTATAGATCCATCATAGATGAAATTCATTTAATGTTGACCCATTAAAACCATTATGAATATGTGTGGTAGTTTTCATTGATTGAATGGATATTATTCATGCATTATAAAATATTTATAATTGTTTTCAAATCCAATCACCATGTTAACATAGAAGGGGGGAGACATTCTTTACATAGATTAATGGGATGAAAATTTAATGTAATATATTTTAATGTTATTTAGTGATAATATTCTTACAGTAGCCTACTTTGTAAAAGGGTTGGTATCATTAGGCATGCATCGAAGAAGATATTAGAATTTTTCCAAAAGCTAAATAATATATTAATACCATATGCCTCATTTCATTTTTAGATTGAAGAGAAAAATTTCCAGACTCATGATTTGGAGTTATTTATGGTGAATAAGTGGAATAAAAACTGATCATAAATTCTTAATGTGTATATTCAAATAGAAATTCTTGAAAATGACTTATAGAAGATGTTTAGAGTTTATTAATGATTATAAAAGATTAAATATTACCACTATGGTAATGTGAATAACCTCATAGCTTCTCTAAGTCGAAAGGATCATGAAATAATATCCCTGATAAGGATCATAAAATATCCAATATTTCAATATATTAAAATGATGGACCCCGATATATTAAATGAATGAGAGAAATATTAACTTTATATAATGTGTTTTCAATAATATATCAAATTGAACATTAAAATGGAATTTAAATATGTTGTTGAGCGAAAATAAAAGGAGAAGAATTTTAAAAAATTAAAATTTATTTATAAAATAGTGATACAGTTCTGGAATAATGTTTTTTGTTTATCCATTTAATATTTAAAGAATGATTATTTTATGAATATAATAGTTCATCCCTATATTTTCATCTTGTAAGTAGGAATGTGTTGAGTGATCTGATATATTATTTCTGTTCAGAAAACATGGATATATATATTATTTTTTTCATTGATCTATATACATCGGTAAGTTGTGGATGATTGAAAAATGGATAATTGTATGTTACAACCATTACCCATACTATAATGTGAATGAGAAAATAGGATCATGAATTTTGTTGTCGGATGTCCCAATACATCTAATATCCATTATTTTATTTTATTATACATGATTGGATTAATATGATAAGAAAGATCATGTGTATTAGAGAATATTTATTTATAAATTATATTTCCATAATTTTCATTAATGATGATTTATGGTTACATGGAGTACCAAATTTAATGGTATCATGTTGGGACCCAAGGCCTGCCTAACTGTTCTTGAAAAGTATTCAGTAAGCTATTGATTCAATGTTGTTTTTCAGAATATCATATCATCACAAGAAATAATTTGTGTCACATAAATCCATGAAATACAAGGATGATATTTCATGATCTTAATCTACTTATTTCAATGGTGGATGGGATCATCACATTCTTCTAGTTGAGCTTTCTTAAAATAATAACTTACATTTGATCATTTTCAATGTTTTATATGGATCAATATCTCGAAATAATTTTATAAATTAATAGAGATGTGTTAATGTTAGAGAAATAATGAAATTTTTTATTTACCAATATTTGGAAATGAACGAGAAATTAATATTTAATATAGTGGAACATTATGTAGCTCAGAGTATACATAAAAGAAATGCTAATAGTCAATTGTGAAATCTAGATTTTAATGATGGTGAGAAGGTATTCCTTTGAATTTATCCATGGAAATGATACTGGTAATTTAAAATAAATGAAAAATGATCATTGGGTATGTTGGACACATCGAGATTGATGATTGAGTGGGGACAATAGATTACCCCATTGTGCATTAACGGAACATATATCTAGTTTAAAATGTGGTCCATGTATATCCCTTTAAAAATTACATGCCACATCCTTAATATGAACTAAGATCATTAAGTTTTTCACTATATAATAATATCATTTATTAATACAAAATGTTAAACTCATTTATTTTAGATATAGGGTTATACTAAGAAATACTATTCACATGGTTGATTTTCTCTAATGGAATAAATTTTTTTAAAGACATACATGGGAACCTGGGGATGTGATGAAACAATGATATCCATATTTTTGTATATTGTAGTTATAATAATTCGTGTGAAAATTTTGTTTTATTTTTGTATTTTGTAACATCTAGAGATTTTATTATATTTTTTTCTTCTATTAAATTTATTTTCTTTGATAGTTTTGGATAAAAAAATCCTACATCTAAATAAACCATAATATAGTATTCCAATAAAACCAAGCCATTAAAATGATGGATTTAATTGTAATAGCCATAATTTTTATATTAGTTTTACAATTTTTAGATAAATAAATTTTTTTAAAAAATTGCTACTCAATATATAGTAATGACTTAGTTTGGTTTAAAATTAAATTTTTCCAACAAAATATGTTTTATTACATTTTAAAGGAATTAATAAAAATAAATTCATCCAATTTTAGAATCGTTATTTTAAAAATTGAAATATATTTTCTTTAAAGTCGTGTAGACATATTTATAGAGTTAATTATTTTATTTTTTTTGAAAATATTTTTTTTTTCACTGAATAGTAAAAATTTCATATTTTCTAAAATATCTTTTTATGTCAAGAAAAAAAAAATTATTTAGTTTTAAAATGGTATTAAAATTTATGTTAATCATTTTATGTTTTTAATAATCAAATTATGTTTTTTAGAATTACTACTATTTCATGTTTTTTACACGAACATTTTGTACATAAGAAAAAAATCGTTCTAAAAAGACACGTTTTCATCACTTCATACATGTTTAATATTAATTTGTATTATAAAAAATTAATCTATTTAAATTGAGAAAATGGATTTCATATTATTAATTAAAATAATTTAATGTTTTTTAATAAGTTCGATTAAAATTTTAATCACTAATATTATTAGAAATGGTAAAAATATGTTACCATGGTTTAGGTAAAAATCAGTTTACCATGTGTTAAACCATGAGATATGGATACGTTTGTTAATTAATAATTACTATGTCCAATGTTCATGGCCGTTTTTTGACATCATATTATAAATTAATTTAATAGATAAAAATTTATAATCATTTGGTGTGTGTATTACATTATTATATTTTAATGTTTTAAGAAATTCCATGTTTTTCATCCCCCCCTCCCCACTTATTTTAGGACACCTAACATTTCTCTTGTTAATTTAAATTAATCCATTAAAAATCCTAGACCAATAATCTAAATGTATTTCCGATTATTGATTAAGATTTCTTTGTATTTTTAAAAGACTTGTCCATGGGTCTTTAGGAAAATGGATAATGGAGTCATTATAAAAATTATGTACTCATCCTACTGGACCTCTTTCAAATTTATTCATATCCCACCTCCTCTAAATATATAGAATTTATAAAAAAACTCAATTTTCTCAATAAATCATAATATTTTAATTATAATTTAACAACCAATATTATAGCTCATTTTCATCAAATGGAATGTGAAAGTATCACTCATGACTACATGTATACTACTTCTTTTATATAGAGATACAATTCATTTTCCATCATAATTATTCAATGATGGTAATTATTTTTAATTTAATAACTATATAATATTTTTAGATAATTTATATTATTTTGGAATTATAATATCAGACCATCTTTCTTACCTTCCCATCTATTCATAAATAATAACTTATATTGTACAAACATGGTTATAACCAACTCTATGAAGAGATGTGATTCCTTATTCAATTACACTTTACATATATTGAAAAAAGAATATATTTTCAGAATATATATGATACATAAGAAATTATAATTACATGTAACATTGACTAATTATTTACCTTTCATTTTATTAGTCCATTTAAAACTGATAAAAGCATTTGTGCATACATATGAACTACTATCTCCATTAATAGTGTAATTAATTTTTCTATCTCTACAAATTATGTTTTAATAGATATAGTTTAAATATATAGGATATTTACATCATCATAAACATTATAGAGGTAATGTATTAGTATTCTATGTATATTATCAAAAACAACCATACTAAAATTCACATGGTAAAAGAAACAATTTACACCTGGAAATTATTTTTCTATAATTAATTATAAATAAGTAGATATAAACATGTTATATAAAGATTATATATGATATAATATTTATTTAATTTATTCAAATATACATTTATTTTAAATAAAAAATTATTATATATTAATTAATATAATTTACATTTAATATCAATCTTTAGGTGTGGGATTTATGTTAAATATAATAGTTTATCAATATTATTTATGATTTAGTTTTTGAGGGTGATATTTTATGAACGATATCTCAAGTATTATAGGAAATGTTTTATTATATTTTTAATTTAATATATTAAATGTTTTCCTTTCAATTATATCCCTTCATGTATGCATGATAATGAAATAATATTTATACAGAAAACCTACATTATTTAACTCTTCTGTGGAAATTTTTTATACCATATACATAATTCAAAAATATCTTTAAAATAATTTTTTCAATATTATCATTTTATTTATTAAGGTCATTTTTACCCAGATTTGAATTCTTTTAAAAAGTTTTAAAAGGATTCTTCATATAATTTTTTGAACAATGTACTTTTGACTTTTCCAAAAAATGTGAAAGGAATAATAGTTTTAAGGTGAATGACTTGAACAATATTTCATAATGTCATGAACAATAAATCCATCAAAGAATCCAATAAATATATCCAAGTATTTTTTAAAATAAAACATTTTAATTTATATTTTGGAAATGTTATGATTTAAAATAATTTATTTAGAAGTTAAAAGTGTATTTTCCTCAAGAAATGATCCAGTGATGAATAAAATGAACTTTTTTTCAATGATTATAAACTTTTAGTTTAAATATTCTTATTTTTTATATGATATAATGATACCATCTGATATTTTATGATGTCTTATTATTACTATGATATAGCAATTATTCAATTAATCTTGATTCTTTCACATGAGTTAATTAAGAAATTATAAACACTATATGAAACAAATTTCCATTAAATGGGTTTTTCTATAATGAAATAATTAAATGTATATAAAACATGTTTACATTATATATTAAGTTATATGATGATATATTTAATGTTTTATGACCTTATGAAATTGATTTATATGATTTGTAGAATGTCTACGGTGATGCCGTAATTATATCTTCCTCTAAAGCATTTGTTAATGATGGTTATCTCATGATATAATAATTTCTCTAATGGGGGTGAAACCAATTCATTATGAGACCTTATCGAATAGGTTAGTCTTGGGAGTGAACCTCTAATAATTATTTTAGGGACTGGGGAGGGAACCTAATATACTACAACAATATTGGTCATGATCATTGACTATGGAGATTATTTTCTATATTTTTGTGTATTTAAAGAATCTATATTTTATTACATTATTATATTTTCATAGATCATGATCATTTATTCATTATAAATTATCTCTTATCAACATTGGTGATTTTTTCTATGACAAATTATTATGATTTATGATATACTAGGTGTGATTTCCAAATGTTATGCTCCAGTTATTATAAAATTAATATCATGTTATATGTAAATGAACATTCATATATCCCATGATTACCCTGATTAGAAATCATAGATCCTCCTTTATTGTGTTAAAGTTTACAATATAATGATTAAAGGTTTTATGTAAGATATTTCTAAAAATCGTTTTTCTTATGAAAAACATTGTGTGAGATAGTGTGGATCCCTTTTGAATAAGTTTTTTTAATATATAACTAATTCCAAAGACACTAACCTATATAATTATGTAGTGTATCGTGATGTTATGTATTGAATATTAAAATGCTGATATGTAATATCAATGTATGATTTTTGGGCCAGTGTAATACAAATTAGAAGTGATCGATAAAAGAGAATGTGACACCACAATTCAATCTTATACATCATTCCAGGAATTCACATAGGGTCATAATTAATCCACCGTCATGTTGATGGATTGACTATTAGATAAAAACTCATGATCATATTTTTATTCTTTATTTATGGTATATATATATTGTTAATTTATGGTATATAAAAAATCAAATAAAAATTGTTGTAGCTTTGAAGAACATTGTTAGAGATGATGTAAAAAAGATATGAACTATTTTTTATCTTAGTTTTTAATAAAACTCAACCTATATGATTCTAGTGTGAATATCGATGTTATATATTAAATATTAATATAATAATAAGTAATATAAATATATGAAAATATGGGATTTCTATAGTTTTCATCATTTAAATTTTTGGTCAAACTTTGAAATTGGGATGCAAATACATTAGTGGTAACCATTACAATAATCTATGGTATAGGAGTACTTCCTATGTTATGGTAAATAAAGTAGTGTGGTTTTCCTATTAATACATAAAATTTAGGATAATATATGTACACTTCATATTAGAATAAAAGCATCCAGGGAAAATAATCCCAAAAAAAATTAGTTTCTTATATCTTTGATCTTATTCTAGTCTATGGTTATTGTATCCATAATACGTTCCTATTTTGACACTTTGTAGGGATAAGTTAGGGTAATATCAAAATAATTATGAACCATTATAATTATTTCAATATTTTATGACCATTAATGACATATATTAAATCTATGGTCTCTTAGAATGAAAATATTATTTACAATTTATAAATCATGTTAATATTTTTTAATGATTAATCACTATAATAGATGTTTTCAGATATTTATGCGAACCATTTTGGATTCAATGATGTATTGATAATATAATGATAAAGTTTAGGCAGTTACATTTAGTCTAAAATATTGAAGTAAACAATTTTATAATAGTTATATGAATTATTAAATAAAAACACAAGTCTTAATGGATGTCAATTCATAAACTCAAGATCATGATTTTTGAATTATTAGTGAAAGTCGCTAATTTTATAATCATTAATTAAGTCTTGTCATACTAAATATATCGGAATTTGATGTTATTATAGGACTATATTATTATTATTTACATAAATATAACATAAATTTCTATGGAATATAAATAACATTTTCTATTCTTAACAAAATTATGATCATCTAATGATACAAATATAAATATGAAAATCAAAGGAATATTGAATTGATTATATGTTCCTCGATTCATATTCAAAAGTGGTGTTTATGGAAGATGATTTTGGAGAAACACAACATCAATGTTATGCATATTATTAAATATTTTTTCAATGTCTTTCAGGAATATTTTTATAGCCTTCCACTGAATTGTGAAGTTCAGTTATCAATAGATGTCATATATAGTATAATTCCAAGATATTGTTTATTTATATAAATTATAAGACTAAGAAAATATTAAAAAGGTACTCATTAATCCTAGTAAACACCCTGGGATACAACAATTATTTTTGTTAACGGAAATTATGGATCAATGTGAATCTATATTTATTATTGAGAACATAGAAAAATCAATAATGAATATATATCCTCTACCTCTTATTTATGACATGTTTTATTGTTTATGAGGAGTTTAGTATTTTTCAATATTGAACATTGATTTTTATAATAACCATTAACTTTTAAAAGGGAACACATTCCCAATATAACAGTCAATGTGAGGCCTATACACATTGTTTTTATAGAGATCCCATTTGAACTTACAAAGGCTTTCCATTTATTCATGAATTTTATGAATATTTTATTTTGAGATTACCTTGATTATTTTTTAGTAGTATTTACAAATAAAAATCATATATGTTCCAAAAAAATCAATGAGAATGAATATCACTTGCGGATTATAATAAAGATATTAAGGAAGGAGAAGCTCTATAAAAAATTTTCAAGTTTTTTATTCTGGTTGTAAAAGGAATCATTTTTTGTTTATATAATTTCAAGGAAGGTTATAACTAAGGATCCATCATGGATATAATTAATATAATGTTTACCCATACTAACCATCATGACTATGTCCCATATTTTTCTTTGTTTGACTAGATATTATCGATGCATTATGAAATATTTATAATGGATATTGAATCCAATAACCATGTTAACATGGAATGGGGGAACATAATTTACATAGATGAATGTGATGATAATTTAATGTAATATATTTGATGGTTTTTTAGTGTGAATATTATTACACAATGCTACATTGGAAAAGGTTTTGTATCTTTAGGGCTTAATCGATGAAGGGACTAATATTTTTCCAATCATTAAATAATATGTTGATATAATATGCCTCATTTCATTTAATGGATCAACAGAAAAATTTTCCGACTCATGATTTGGAGTTATTTATGGTGAAAGAGTGGAATATTAACTGATCATAAATTCATAAGGTATATATTCACTTATAAATTATTTAATATGATCTAGAGAAGAAGGTTGGATTTGATTAATGATTATAGAATCTAAAAGATTACCACTATGGGAAATTGAAGAAGCTGATAGATTTTATACGTAGAAAGGATCATGAAAACATATCTATGATAAGGATCATAAAATATTTTCTATTTCAATATTTTAAAATGATGTACATCGATATTTTAAATGAATGGGATAATTAATATCGTTATCTAATGTGTTTTCAACCATCTAATAGAGTTAACATTAAAGCGGAGTTGATGGATGATGTTGAGCTAAAATAGAATGAGAGAAATTTTACAAAATAAAAAATTAATTATTAAATAATGATATGATTTTGGAATAAGGTTTGTGGCCTATCCTATTTAGATTTAATGAAGGATATATTTAATGAAGGTCCTAGTACATCCCTATATATTCATCTTGTAAGTTGGAAGGTGTTGAGAGATATGAAATACTATTTGTTTTGAGAAAACTTGCATACATATATTATATAGTTTTTTCTCAGATCCAAGTACATCAGTATGTTATGGATGATAGACAAATGGATAATGGTATTTAACAACCATTACCCATACTAGAATGGAAATGGGAAAACATGACCATGTATTTTATTTTTAGATGGCCCAAAACATCTAAATTCATTAATTGTATTTTGTATCAATTGATAGTCTTAGTGAGATGGGATGTATCATGGGAATTAGATAATATTTATTTCGTGATTATATAAAAATAATTTTCATTAATGAAGATTTATGGTTACATGGAGTAAAAAAAGTAATTGTATCTTGTTAGGACCCAAGGTGTGCCTAAATGTTCTTGAAATATTTTCTCTAAGCTCTGGATTCACAGTTTTGTTTCAGAATATCTTATCATCACTAGAATGATTTTATATATTAGAAATAAATTCAAAACATGGAAGATATATTGATGTCTTCTTCTATGTATTTCAATGGTGGTTGGGACCAACACATTTTTCTAGTTGAGTTTTCATAAAATAATAGCTTTCAATTGATCATTTTATTTGCTATAAATGATTGCATATCTAGAAATAATTTTAAAAATTAATATATATGTGTTAATTTTAGAGAAATAATGAAATTTTTTCTTTACCTATCATTGGAAATAGAAGAAAAATTAATATTCATTATTTTATCACATTAAATTTGCTCGGAGTATAAATAAAAGTTAGATATAATAGTAAATAGTGAAATCTAGAATTTAATGTTGGTGGGAAGGTATTACTATGAATTAATCCATAGAAATGATCCTGATAATTGAAAAGAAATGAAAAATGATCATTGGGTATGTTGGACACATCGAGATTGATGATCAAGTGAGGAATTTATATTATAATATGGTGCTTTCACTAAACTTATATCTAGTTTAAAATGTGTTTTATGAATATCCTCTTATAAATTACATACCTGATCCTTTACATGAATTAATATAATTTATTTTTTCACTAGATAATAATATACTTTTTATAAAAAAATTGAAAACCCCATTTATGTTATAGATACGGTTATACCGAGAAATACTACTAACATGGTTAATGTTATCTAACGGAATACAGATTTTTAAGGGGCTACATGGGATCCTGGGGATGTTATGAAACAATGATATACACATTTATGTATATTGTAGTGATAAAAATTCATGTAAAATTCATGTTTTATTTGTGTATAATGTAACAACTAATGATTTTTTTATATTCGTTTCTCCAAATAAATTTAATTTCCTTGATAGTGTAGGATAAATACGAGCATGCATCTAAATGAACAATAATATAGTATTCCATTATAATGAATCCATTAAAATATTGGATTCAATTTTCATAACCGCATTTTTTAAATTAAGTTTTAACATTTTTGATAAATAAAATATATTGAAAAATATTTACTCAATTTTTAGTAAAGACATTATTGGGTTTAAAGTTACATTTTCCCATAAAACGTTTTCATTACATTTTATGAGGAATTAATATAATTAAATTTATCCTAATTTAGAATTATTATTTGAAAAATTGAAATAAATTTTCTTCAGATTCATGTAAACATTTTTGTAGTGTTTATTTTCAATTTTTTTGGAAAATATTGGGGTTTCACTGAATATTAAAAACTGTAGAATTTTTTAAACTATCTTTCTATGTAGAGAAATTAAAATTTTTGTTTTTTAAATAGTCTTGAAATTTATTTTAGTGAGTTTATTTTTGTAATAATCTAAATACGTTTTTCAAAATTACTACTATTTTGGTTTTTTTTTCAAGAACATTTTGTAATTAGGAAAAAATGTATTTATAGAAAACACATTTTCCTTACTTTTTATAGGTTTAATATTAATTTATATTATAAAAAATTAACGTATTGAAATTTGGAAATTGGATTCTATATTATTAATCAAAATAATTTTATGTTTTTTAATATGTTTGAATAAATTTTTAAATCAAAACTATTATTAGAAATAGTAAAATTATGTTACCATTGTTTAGGTGAAATGTTTTTTGCCATGTGTTAAACCTAGTGATATGGATAAGTTTGTTAATTAAACACTAATATGAAAAAAAAATTGTCCATATTTTGAAATCATATTATACCTTATTAGAATCTATAGAAATTTATAAGCACTTGGTGTGAGTATTACATTATTATATATTAATGATATAAGATATTCCCTGTTTTTCATCTCCCCAACTAATTTTAGGACTCCCCACATTTATCTTCTTAATGGAAATTATTCCAATTAAAAAAACTAGAACAATAATCTACTTGTATTTCTAATGATTGATTTAGATTTCTTATGTGATTTTAAGAGACATATCCATGGTTCTTTAATAAAAGAGCTAATGCAGTGAAACCAGAGGAGATGTAATCATCCTAATATACCTAATTTAAATTTCTTTTTAACCCACCTCTACTAAATATATAGTATTGATAATAAAAAAGTTTACTTATCTCAGCAAATCATAATATTATACTTAAAATTTAACCTTTATTATTAAATCTCATTTTCATCAAACTGGATGTGAAAGTATCACTCAGAAATACATGTAGTCTACCACTTCTATATAGCGATACAATTCATTTTCCATCACAATTATTCAATGATTCTAATAATTTTTAGTTTAATAATTATATATGATTTTTATAAATTTATATTTTTTTTGAATTATAATATCAGATCATCCTTCTTATCTTCCCATCTATTCAAAAATCATATCTTCTCTTGTACATACATGTATATAACCAACTCTCTTAAGCGATGTGATTCCTTTTTTATTCCACTTTACATATATTGATAAAAGGAAATATTTAGAGAAAAAATTGGATACATAAGAAATTATAATTAAATGAAATTGTGACTAATTATTTACATTTCATTTTATTGGTCCATCAAAAATTGATAAAATCATTTGTGCATACATACGGACTACTGTATCCACGAATAGTGTAATCCATTTTTTTATCTCTACCTTTTATGGATTAATATATATATATATATATATATATAGTAAATATAGAAGATATTTATATCATCATAAAAATTATAGAGATTATGTCTCAATGTTCTATTTATATTAACTAAAACCACCAAATTGAAATTCACATGGTAAAATAAACAGTTTACACGAGGAAATGAATTTTTTAATAATTAATTATAAATTAATGGATGTAAACATGTTTTAAAAGTATTATATATGATATAATACTTATTTAACATATTCATATATATAATTATTAGAACCCCAAATGTATTATATATGATTTTATAAAATTTATGATTAATGTCAATCTTCGGGTAAGGGATTTATTTTAAATATCATAGTCTATAAAGATTGTTAATGATTTAGTTTTTGAGGGTGCAATTTTGTGACAAAAATCTCAATTATTTCCGGACAATTATTATCATTTTTTTAATTCAATATATTAAACATTTTTCTTTCAATTACTTCCCTTTATGTATGCATGATAATGAAATAATATTTCTACAGAAAACTGACATTATTTATCTCATCCGTTGAATTTTTTTATACCATATAGATAAATCAAAAATATCCTTAAAATAATGTTTTCAATATTATATTTTTCTTTATTAATGTCAAATTTAACCATAATTGAATTTTTTAAAATGATTTAAAATGATTCTTCTAATAATTTTTTAGACAATGTATTTTTGACATTTCAAAAAAAAGTTAAATGAATCATTGCTTAAATGTGAAAGACATGAAAAATATTTCATGATGTAATGAAAAATAAATGAATCAAAAAATTTAATAGAGGCATCCTAGTATTTTTTAGAATAGAATATTTTAATTGATATTTGGGAAATGTTATGATTTTAATTAATTTATTTGTAATTTAGAAGTGTTTTTTCAAAAATAAATAATCCATTTATCAATAAATGAAATGTTTTATAAACAATTACATCATTTTAGGTTAAATATGCTTATTAGGCATGTGATATAATCATACCAAACAATTGTTTTGATGTCTTATGATGAATATGACTTAATAATTATTCAATGAATCTTGATTCGTTCACATGAGCTAATTAAGTTATTATTAAATCTATATGAAAACCATACATATTTAGTGGGTTATTCTACAAGGAAAAGATGAAATGTATATGGAACATGTTTCCTTTACATAGGTAATTATATGATGATATAATGAATTTTTTATGACCATGTGAAATTTATTTAAACGATTTTGATAATTTCTAGGGTGAGGTCATAATTATATCTTCCTCTATTGCATTGGGTAATTATTGTTAACTCATGATATAATAATTCCTTAAATGGGGGTGAACCCAATTCGTTAGGGAAATCTATTGAAAAGGATATTCTGGGGATTGAACCACTAATATTGATTGTAGGGAATGGGGAGGGAACATAATCTACTACCATTGAATTGGTTATGATAATTTACTATGGAAATTATTTTCTATATTTATGTATATTTCAAGAACTAATGGGTTTTTAAATTATTATATTTTCATATCTCATTTAATTTATTCCTTATAAATTGCCTCTTATAGATGTTGGTGATTTTCTATGACTAATTGTTATGATTTTTGATATACTAGGGGTAATTTTCATATGTTATGATCCAATTGTCATAAAATTATTATCATGTTATGTTTTAGTGAACATTAATGTCTCCCTTGATTACCTTTTCTAATAATCTTAGCTCTTCCTTTATTATTTTATATTTAACAATATTATGAATAAAGGTTTTATGGATGATATTTCTAAAAAAATGTTTTTCTTATGAAAAACATATTGTGAGATGATGTGGATCCCTTATGAATTTTTTTAATATATCCCTAATTCCAGAGACACTAACCTATATAATTATGGAGTGTATTATGATGTTATGTATTGAATATTAAAAATCATATATTTAATATCCATGTATGATTTTTAGGCTAGTGTAATAAAAAAAAGAAGTGATGGAGTGGAGACAATGTGGCACCAAAATTCAATCATATTAATTATTCATGGAATTCACAAGGGGTCATAATTGATCCACCGTCCAGTTGATGGGTTGACCTGTAGATAACAACTCATGATCATATTTTTGATTTTTTATTTATGGATTTTTTTAATTATTTTATATAAAAAATCAAATAGAATAATTAACAATATTTAACAAATAAAATCAATAAAATCACAATGGATTTATTTTATTTATGTATTTTGAAATATTTGAATGGGAAAAAATTGTAATAATCCTTATAATTATATTATTACTCTATTCAGCATGTAAAGAAATTTATTTTAATTCCATTAATATACGATATTATGTCACAATAAACTCTTATCACCAATGTTAGGATGAAATCATATTTTATGGTGATCTTTACCCCTTATAGAGGGTGACTCCGTCTATCATGGAATTATAATAAGAGTGGCGGGTTTCCATAACTAATATTTTAACAAAATTAATATACCTAGGTAACGTGTTGAAAATTTTAATGTTTTATTGAGTAAATTCTTATTAATTTTGAATAAGATATTTTTATCCATTCAACAAATCATGATGACATGAGTCAATACAGTAGGATAGAAAAAACAATTACAACGAAACTTGGATTAATTATGATCTTATGTCTTGGGATATGAAGATAGATATGAGGATATATACCAACAATAATATTTGGTCAACTAAATACTTTAAATAATATTGTAGAAATCTCTTGGTATTTGAATAAAATAATTATGTACATTTAAGTAAAATATATATATATATTTTAGAAATAATCACTAGTAGAAGTATCAGTGCTATTCTAGTATGCATAATTTTATATAAAAAAAGGAATGTGTTGTTATTAATTCACTATGATCAATAATATTTAATGATAACTTATTAACCATTGTAAATATCTATGATTGGTATAAGCACCCACACATGGTACTATAATATGAAATGAAATTATATGTGTTGGTATCATCAATGATAACAAAATACATAAATAATCAATGAAAATAATTCTAAAATAATATTAAGTAATAAAAAATGAATGAAGAATAAGAATAATGGGAAGATGAACACCGATTTTTTAATGGATCTAGAAGATTCCCTATTTCAAAATTGTGGTATTATCATTTCACTACATTTTTATTAAACTTTATTGCTTTCACAAAATGTCTAAAACCCCTATCTTTGAGATGAGATGATAAAAAATGTTTTTTTATTGTAATCCATGATTCTAATGTTCTATATCCATATAGGTATCCACATAGTTATATTACACATGAAAATAGTCAATATTCTACAATTCTAGAGTCAATAAATCTTCTATTGAGGCTGTACCAAGTATGTGTGTTATCATTCTAATATGTTGTTTCATATAGTCTAATCGCACATGTCCAAACATCCTCTAATAGATTAGGCTCTCATATTCTAATAATCACCCCCAAATATCTAATTTGAGTAATTGACCACTTATTATGCCTATATATTAGAAAACATATTTATTCTAATCTCTAACTCATCATTATAGACCAATGTGAAATTCATTATTTATACATTAATTTATAGATAATAATTCTTCAATAATGATTTAAATTCCCCTTAAAACATTATTTTCTATTTCAAAATTCATGAATGTATGGTTTTTTTATCTTATATAATCTCTGAATGTGATTACATATTCTACATCTCAACCACCCTTCAACAATGAAAACCAACAAAAGTATAATAGTTAATCAACATCTCAACCACTTTTAAATTTATAATAATATGTCACTGATTAATGTTTCCTATAATATTCAATAATTTCATCAATATATTTTTTAATAATTCTATAATAAATTCATACTCAAACTGAATATTCTTCATCCAAGAAAGAAAAAATGGGTTCTTGATAAGATATATATATATATCATTAAGTATGAAAATATATTACATTTTCCTCTAAATTCTATCCATCACCACATAGACATTTTTCAACCAGGAAATATCCTTCTAGGGTTATTTATAGTTTTTCACTCTCTCTACCTATAGGATAGATCACTGAAATTATATAACTGTGATATATAACATTACATTGTTCAATGACAAGTATAAAAATAACATATGGTACCCCATTGTTTTTACATCCCCTCCATGATATTCACCCACATAACCCAATAATGAATGTAAACATATAATTAAAACATGATCTTACCTTAATATAATAATATATCTTTTTAGTCCCTAAAAATATTTACAATTTTGTTTTATAGAACATAATATTACCTTTTCTTGACAACCACAACTCAAAAAATATTTTATTGAGTATAAAACCATGAATACATCAAGCATCTAAAAACTGATTCATAATTAACCATTACCATGTAATCAAAATAATAACTTTTATCTAAATCCTAATCATTATATAGGATAAATTAAACTATCAGATGATTAAAAAAATATTTACATAAAATATCATAAGCATGAATAAAACTATTATAATTTATTCAACCTATTATAACTTTAATGTTATAGTATCATGACCTATTTTATTCATCAATTTTTGAATCACTCTACTTACCCCCAATATCATTCATCCCATAATAACCATTTGACTACCTTTTTGTGTCATAATTTCATTTTAGGAGTAACTATATAACTATAATGTCATCAAAGTATAGAATAAATATAATGAAACTATCACTAAATGTATAAACATAATTTATGTTGTCTATTTTTAATTATTTGAACACATTTTTACCCTTAAATGCATCAAACGTCATAATCTATTTCAAATGAGTCATCTTAAAACCAATTTTTTTGGTTTACATACTAGGATATTTTTCCTTATGTAAATACATCCTTATTGATTTACAATATAATTTCTTTCCATGGAATCTATGTTATTGTAATAAGACATAACCTGAAGGTATTAAATATTAAATCGCACCAATGAAACAATGTTAGAAACTAGGTAAATGGGTGTGAGATTTCATGTAGGTGAGAAACATTTAGTTGTGTCTCAATCATGGTTTATTAAAAACAATACACCATTACGATTCCTTATATCTCCTCTTACCATCACCTTCTTCCTTAACCTGATATACCCCTTTTTACAATGATTATTTCTATCATTATGGTAATGGAGCTTGACATGCCCAATTTTTTATCACTAGGATTAGAATTAAAAAATTACTAACCATCAGAATTGACGCCATGATAGTTAATCATAGAAAAACTAATTTTTTTCATAACATGCATAATGTAAACGTTTCAACTTTTAATAACCACACATTCCAGTGAATGGAGTATTTAAGACATTAGTGGATCAAATACATAAGAAACTTATTTATCAAAAATTTTGAACTTCTCTATATATTCAATCCAAAGTATACCCCCTTTTATAATTATCACAAATAATACATATCATTATAACCATTGGATTGTAATCATAATTATAAGGTGATCTCAAAATATTCATTGAGTAAAAAATTAATTAAAAAGTGATCATTAGTCATATGATACCCATATGAGAAAAAAATAGTAGGAAACATATTATAAAAAATTGTTCAAATAATAAATTTCCTTCATAAGCCATGAAATTATAAAAACTAATCTCATGCTATAAATCATATAACATGGAAAATGAATGTGACATAATAAAAAAGCAACTTGGAAAATAATTATATCCATATAGTATAGAAATGTGTAACATTAATAAGTATATGAGTCATAAAATAATGAATTAATAATAAAAACCTATTTTCCTTAGTGCATTAAGAATAATTATTTATTTTAATTACAAGATCATGTGCCACTATCCATCTCTTGTATCATACCAGACAATATTACTTGTTTCCCTTAGTGGCTTAGGATTCACTACTTGTTTCTTTTACTATAACAAATGTCACTACATCAGTCCCTTGGTGTATTGAGTGTAACTACTCATTTACCTATATTTCCTCATGAGATTAAAATTATTACCTAATATATTTTATAGTCATTTAAGACTATCCCATCAAATCATAATCATCCATACATAAATATTCCCTTCGAACATGAAAATTTTCAAACAACAAAAATAACTTAATTAAACAATCAAATGGAAATTGGATTCATTAAAAATATAGAATGATTATTCCAAATTATATTAGAGAAATATGGTGGATAGGGATTTAATAACATCTACCATGTGTAGTATATCACTGTAAAAAAATTCCCCAATACCCATAGTTTCATGAACCGTGGGCTCCTTAGGCATCGGGATAGCCCATGAGCTATAATCATGGTTAATGAAACCAGGGGTATGGTTCATGTCCATTTTCCACTCACCAATCCACCATGTCATTCACCTATACCCATGGTTTCCATATTATGGGTTTATCTTTGACAAAAAAAAACAGGTCTTTGAGATTTGATCCCCAGACCACTCATTTATTCATCCCACACCTAACCACTTTTCCATTTGTATTATAGGTATATAAATATATATATTTTTATAAACCATGGAAATTTTCAGAAAACCATGGGAATAGGTGTTCCCATGAAAGTTTTATTCTTCCCCATGATCTTTTTTTTCACACCATAATGAGGGAATGCTATAATCACGGGTTTGTAAAACTGTGCATATAAGTCATCAAAAAACAACCCTACACCCATTGTGATTGTTAAACCATGGGTATTGGACTCAATATAAAATATGGAGCCTATAAATATAGTTTCGGAAAAGTCATGGGTATAGGTTCCCATTCTATACCTATACCCACACTATTGGAAAAACCGTGGGTATAGGTTCCCATAGAATACCTATACCCGTGATTTCGGGAAAAATCGGGGTTTATGTCCATATTATAGTACTGTATGTATTATTATATATACTAACATATATGAAAATAAATTTTCAAGACAACTTGGTAAACCACATTGACATGAAAGTGTAAATTACAAATTTCTTTTTTAAATCATTAATGACTATGTTTTTTTGTTATACTATTTTTAAATATAGAAATGAGGATACATTAAGAGTTATGGTCATGATGGAAAACGAATGTAGTCAAATGTATAATGATTATAAAGTGATTTTATCAAGTGTTATTAAGATTTTCACAAACCGATGAAGTTATGATTAACATTGAAATGTTATTATAAAAACATGATATGAAATCCTTTCCAAAAAATTAAATTTTACTGAATATAATCGTTAATATTTTATCACTGAATATGAGATAAATAAGGTTTCAATGAAATGTGGAGTGGTAAATAAAAAATAATAATTATATATGGAAACTCATTTATATATCCTAAAACCCATTATTGAATTCCAACATCATAAAAAGAATCAAAATCATAAAAATAGGAGAAGGGATAAATTAATTTCTCATTAAATAACAGATTATATTATTTCCAAATATATTTTAGATCATTATAATTAATGAAAAATATCTACGTGGAATATGATAAATTTAACAAAATTGGGAAAATTTATTTGAAATGGAATACACTTGTGGGATGATATTAATGAAAGAGTAATATTTTAATCATATGTAACAATTAAAGGGGAAATAAATGTGAAGTTAAATATAAAATATTATGGTTCAAGAAACAAATAGTTGAATATATTATTCATGATGAAAGACTATAACTAAATGAATTGGGGGTTCATGTTTTAAACAATCTTTCTATAATTGTTATTATTCTGATTACAACTCCTTGAAACGTAGAAAATGATATGGATGTGGAAATAAATTAGATATGATGAAAAAATATGATAAATGAAAACAATTTCAAATATATTTACCTCAAAATGGAAACATGGGGTGAATATACATCATACCTTTAAAATAAATTATTAAGATGTAAAACCCATTATATTTTATCTCTCTTAATGGAATACTTTGAAAAAACATGAATAAAAAAATTTATATCTCAATCAAAATTTTCATAGATTTATTAATAATTAAATATTTTTATAAATTTAATTTATAATAATTTATTTTAAATATATTAGTTAAATATTCTTTATTTCAATCATCAGATGTTATTACATTTGATTATTTGTTTGGAGTTAGTTTACTTATGGTGGTCTTGATTGATGATTATGGAATAAATTTCTAACAAAAAAAATCATTATAGGAACTCAAATTTATATTTTATATTTAATTAATTGATTTAAATTTCATTTAAAAAGTATTATATTTTTTATTCAAAATGACGATGTCCTTGATGAGCTTGTTTCTGAAATTTTCTACATTAGTGGCTGGTATATTAATAAAATGTTATATATTGAAATGAGAACACCATAAACCAAAAAACCATTTAAATTATATTATTTTCTAATATGATTAGTTATATTATTTCATTATATATTCATGATAGAAGTTTACATTATGGTTCATATAGGTGGTAATAACCACCAAAATAAGATTATGCTATAATTGATAGATGAGTATCATTATGAATGTTATTACTTTGGAGTAATATAATTATCATAATTGTATAATTAAATTATTTGTATTTTATTATTTTCTAACCATAATTGAAGTTATTATGATACATAAAAATTAATTACAAAACAAAACACTTTCGTAGAGGTGATAGTCTGTAAGTATACAAAGGTGATAAGATTGTTTTCCTTTGATCATGATGAATATATGGAGTGATTTTAAAATTTAAAATTAATATATTTGTATGAAATATAATATTAAAAAATTTAATTTATATTGAATAATATATATTTAACATGTTTTTGAAAAATCAATCATTTCATTCATGGAGACGGTAGTATGCAAGTATGCTTGAAAAAAAATTATTTATGGACTTATAATAGAGGAAGAATGAAACTCAATTTATATTATTATAAACAAATTATGAATATTTTTAATTCTTATGTTATTAATAATCATGAATATAATATGTTGGAGGAGGAATAAGAAGATAATAATTAAGAGAGATTGATTAAGAACATTATAACTCCCATTGGATGGTCTAACTTTGGAAACACCATATGGATATTTATCGCAGTATTTTGGAAAGACCATGGCTCTTAGAACATGGATAGATATGTGATGAGATATAACAGATGTGTCTTGGTAGATTTAAATGTAATGAACCAATATTTTTAAATTATATTTGTTTTATGTGGAAATGTGTGTTATATTTTATTATACACAACTAAACCATAACACTTTAATAATGTTGTGAGCAAAAGGGAATTATGAACTCCATTATTCAACCATTTTTTTTACCATTGGTCAAATAATACCATTGGTCAATATAACCATTATCAACTCTACTGTAGTTAAACAAAATTATGTTGACATTTTTAAGTACAAATTATAAAAAATATTTAATGCCGAAAAGTGAAATAATGGCCTCCACCATTAGATTCTTGTCATATGAAGCCCCTTCTTAGAGCATGGGAGGGAGGTACAATAACAAGGTTTTACTCTTGAAAAATCCCAATCTGAGTTTCAATAAGTGGTGATATTATCAAAACCCTTACCTAAGAAGTTTAAGTTAGTTGAAATTACCGTATAGGCGATTTAGACATGCCACCCCAATAACCTATAACCATCACACACAATAACCTTAGGTCATATTCTTGTGTTATAAGGGTTAATTTTTTGAGGCCATAGTCACATGATGTGTAATTATATTGTATAAAGAAAACGTTTATTCCATCATTTTCATTTTATGAATGGTTTTTTTCTGAATAAAATTGAGATGAAATTTGACAAAATTGATTTTCTGGAGAAAATTTGAACATTTAAAAAATGATATAAATATTCATAATAATCTAATATATTCTGAATAATAATTATTTTGATGAATAATTATTATATAAATTCTATTATATAAATAAAAATGTAAAATTAATTATATTTCAAGCATAAAATTTTTTTATTTCATTTTTAATCTACTATAAGTTTTATTAAATACAGATGTTAATATTTAAAATTTATAATTAATAAACATAGAGAATTATTTTGGTAAAAAATAGCATTTTTCAAATAATAATTTCAAAATGATTTTATGCTGAATTTAGGAAAATTTTATAAATACATTATTTTTTCCATGAATAGAAATATTATAGTTTGAGTTATTAGGTATGTTTAGTGACATCATAACTATATCATAATCATGTAATAACCAACTAAACACAATCACATGCCATAAATTTTTTATTTTATTAATATCTTGTATTTTAATGGATTTAATTAGTTTCAAAACTTATAATTTAAATTCCAATATTAAAAATGTAAATTGTAACATTAAAATAATATTATTGGGGAAACATTACACATCAATGAAGAAAAAAATAATTTAAATTGATAAAAGACTATTATGGATTAATATAACATAAAATATGACCCAATTCTCTAAAAACATGGTTAAATACATTGGTAAATCATATGGATTTTTATTTTCTATAGCCAATTCTTCTGATGCCTATACATGGAAATTAATAACCAAATCCCCCACTTTTGCTATAAATACCCTCACATTTCTCCATTTCCATATAATAAAAAACCATCCAACATGAATATTTAGAAATATTATCTCTCAAAGAGTCCTCCCATGGTTTCCTTAGGCCCTCAAGGTCCCAATCCTTAGGTTTTAGGATTGAATTTTTAAGGTAAGTAAAATTTGAACTTATCATTTCCTTTCATGTTCCCTCTTTATGAGGTATGACTTATAATTTACAAAATTAGTTATTTTTAACAATTTATATTACCTTGTAAATATAATTATTTTATTCTATTAATGGTAGTCCCCTTTTCTATCTCATTTTACCATTTTCTTTTACCATTATTTATACTCGTTATGCTACCAGATTTTCTACTAAAACATTCTCTTTCTCCTCAACAGTTTATATTTTATTTAATTCCTTTTATTACCCCAATATCAATATTTTCCAACCTTATTTACCTACATGTAAAAAGGATTTATATTATTTAGTTATTAACATACATGAATACAAAATTCCTATACGGTGGATTAAAAATGACATAATTATCTTTCTTTAATCAATTTTCCAAATGCCCGTAATTTTTTTTAATCTCGTTTATTTTATTTTACAAGGGGTATTTTTGAAATTTCATTTTCTTATATATATTTATCAAAATAACTAAGACATATTAATGAGTGTACCTGATATTTCTCCAATATATTGGGTAAATAATTTAATCCATAGATATGACATGTTTTATAATACCATGGTGAGTAACCATACTAATTTTTATGACACCTCGGTGACATACCATTGTGATGTAATTTTGAATGTATCATTTAAACCATTCAAAAAAAATTTCTTGTTATGATTTACGTTGATTTATTACAATATTCATAATTTTTCTTTTCTCCTTCGGTAACGATATTATTTATGTTATTATTGAAATTCATCATGATAAATTGTAAATTTTTACTCATTATTTCCCTACTAGGGATTCTGCTCACCCCTTGACAATGATGTATGTCCCCATGTTATGAGGTGAATTAAATATAAATAGGATTAACCCCTTAATAATACTTTAAAGAAGATTAGAATAATTTTTGTAGTTCTCATGTATTATATATCTTTCTTTAAATAATATAATTGTTAAAATATCATAATTTTCTATTATGTAATGAAATGTTATATAATAAAAAGGCGGGAGTCCATAGTTGGTATTAAAGTAAGTTTTAGTTATCTGTGGAAATTTTTATTTTAAAACATCAGTATGAACTCTACGGATAAGTTGAAATATATGATAATTCATTATATTATTGTTATGAATTATTTAAGTGGTTTCTGGGAAAATA
The DNA here is from genome assembly GCA_963277665.1 of Viscum album. NCBI lineage: Eukaryota > Viridiplantae > Streptophyta > Magnoliopsida > Santalales > Viscaceae > Viscum > Viscum album. The sequence continues at coordinate 1,345,331,224 of OY728153.1, read as the reverse complement.
ATTCTTTGTCTGTATATGAAGAAGTGGATGTTGCTCTAGCATAGATATATCTATGGGTAACGCCAAAAATACTACTTTTAGCTAAAATTTAACGTTAATTTGTGCACAACAATGGTCCTAGTTATACAATTGGTTTTAAACTCCCAATGGTTATGTTTGGGTAATATCATCAATTTTATAGGCTGTTATGAATTATTTATTGAAAATATAATTTTTGTTAATTAATAATGTATTTAATCATACTTGTTTAAGACATAAAAAGTAAATTAGAAATATAATATTATTAAATGAACCAAATAACTTACTATGATTTTGTAAATCTAGAGGATGGGGGGAAATAGGAGGAACGTTGTAAATAGTGAGTGATATAGAACATGCATTGATGGCCCTATGATTGAATCCGAAGTGGAAAACATCCTGAGATAGATGAATCAACTATACCATGATATGAAAAAGAACAACAACTAAGCCTATATACCTAAATCACCTACAGGAAAAACACTTTTTCTTTTGATTCCTTTATGTATTATTGACCTTCTTCCTTCTATAGATATAAAGACCCATTGAATGATGAATAATTAAAATTTTCTATTTAAAAGGCCTTTTATGGGCTCGGTTGTTTGGAATAAGAGAATGTCACCCAGGCTATATACTTGTTTGAGGGACAATCTGACTAGTAGTGGACACTAATAAAAAAACAGAAGAATATAGATTGATTATATATAGTGGGAAGTTTCCAAGGGATCCTTTATAGAAAAACCCTTCTCAAATGAAATTGAAAATAGTGAAAGAATTCCAAGATCTGAAGTAGAAGTAAAATGAACTTATGGGAAGGTATTGGATTAACTCCAAAAGACATTCTCCTTACTCCTCTATTTTTTTCATGAATCTAAATGAAAATGTTGTGAGAGTCCTTAATGGACTAGGCCCCCATCTATTGATGAATATAACCAATCGAGAATATGATATGTATGAGGAAATAGTGTCATGTTCTATGAAGGTTGAACTAGAGTATGGAGAGATATAATGGTCCCATATATTTAATAAAAAGAAGAGATCAATGGAGCTAGTATTATAGAGTTACATTGATCAAAGAAGATGTTGAAAGAATGTGAAACTCCCCTCAAGCAACAAATGTGGGAAGAAGCATTCAAGGAACTTCTTTCTCAGGACATTTAATCTTATATGTGGGGAAGATATATCCATATTGCTCGAAAATGTCATAGTGAGGTATATCCATAACATATCAATATTGATGAAAATGGGAAGATGGTGTGGGCCTAGCCTAAAATTCAATTCTTCTATGGTGTATATCTTTAACACTTTCCAAAAACATTTCAAATCAAAATATAATGGAGGTTAATTTCCATCAACCACATATTTTTGCGATAGAGCATGTGTGGGAAATTTTATATCATCATGGCTGAAGTTGAATCTCCAAATTATGAGGTTTCATATACTCACATTTATTTCTCATTGAAAGAAAGTATTCAGTTTGATTTAGTTTCTATCCATTCCAATGTTTCCTCCATGTTTACAACTAATATTTAATAAATCCTTAAACTCCTAGAAGTAGATTTATCTATCATGACTCAAAGCGGTATTATCCATGAATAAATAGTTTATAAAAACTCTATTAATAACTTTGGAGACAAAAATATCCTTGAAAATCTAGTAGTAATTTCCATGAATGAATTTGACACTACACTAGGGATGCAATGGATATCCATGTATAATAATAAGGTAAAGAATAGATGGAATGATACCATGGGTGTATTGAATCAAAAACCTATATTTGTTTTCAATGGATAGATATCTCAATGTAATATTTTTCTAGAAGCACCTCAAATATCCCTGTTTATGGAAATGATATATGAATATTAAGAAGGAAATAAATATATATGAAATGAAAATGTACAAATCATTTAAGAATACATTGAAATATCTATAAAGGAGTTACCTAGACTACTCCTATAAAGATAGGTTGATTTTCTATTGAAATTATTCTTGGAGAAAAGGAAATATCAAAATCCCCATACAGAATGGATAATATGAAGCTTGAGTAATTGAAGATATAACATACAAGATCTTTTAGAGAATTGGATTATTCAAAAAAGGGGGGTTTCCATGGGGAGAAAATGTACACTTTTTGAATAATATGGATGCATCCATGAAGATATTAATTAATTCAAGATAACATAATGGGATCTCAATTTTGAACAATTACAGTCTTAAATAGATTGCTGCTTTTTTGACCAACTTTAAAGAGTTCATTTATTCTCTAAGATTGATCTACAATCTGTTTGTTAACAATTCAATGTGGAGAAAATATATATTACAAATATTTACTTTGGATTAATGTATGGGAATTATTATTTTTTATTATTACCATAATCTATTCTACATTACCTTATATTCATAGGGATTTAATAAAAAGAGTATTCAAGGACATCCTTGATAAATTTGTGGTAGTTTATATTAATGACATTCTGATATACTCCAAAATTTGTTAAGAGAATGAGTATTATATAAGGGTTTTATTCCATTCATTGTCGAAGGATATACTATTTGTAAAATTCAAAAAAAAAGTAAATTTTGTTAAGATAAAGTTTCTTTCAAGGAGAAAAATGTTACCTAGGGAAGAATATCAGTTTATCTTGTTAAAAAAATGGTTGTAGAGGAGTGGCCTCATCTTTCAACAGAAACTATAATTCCTAGTTTCCATGATTTATCGGGATATAATTGAATGTTTGTAAAAAAATATTTCTTGAAATATTATTCCACTAACCATGTTATATTGGAAAGGGGCCATGTTCATATAGAAAAACGAGTGTGAAGAATGATTACAAAAGATAAAGTAGAGATTTGTTACTACACTTGTGTTAACACTACACTCCATCAGATAATGATTCGTTGTTTTTATTGATTCATCTATTAAACGTCTTAGGGTAATACCTATGAAAAATGACAAGGTAATAGCTTATTCATCACGATAATTGATTTCTTATGAGTATAATTCCCTACAATAGTCCGAGAAATAACTATAGTTATTTTTTCCTTCAAGATATTGTTAAAATATCTATATGGGAGAGAATATGATATATACACATACCATAAAATTATTTTTTATATTTACACACTAATGTATTTGAACATGAGACATTGGATGTGGTTGTAACTACCTAAAGACTGTTATATTCAATTAATTATCACCCGACAAGATAAAAAAAGTCTACTAATGCATTAATTGCGAAAGACCCTATTTTTTTGGAAAATATGTGGATTCAAGGAGATCTAATGATCAAGGGACTATTAAGGATATAAAATTAGAATTATAAGGGAATTAATATCATCAAACCTATCCAAGAATATTTATAAACCACAATTACTAGATAAAATCAACATCTAAAGAAGAGAATATCAATTTTATAGAATAAGATAGAGGATGTGAATAATTTGATGTTTTGTTAGTTTAATATTAATCACGAAGGTGCACAAAAATTTAGTACAAGGCCAAGTGTCACATATATTATTACAATAAAGAAGTAGATGAAGAATTAATCTCCTAAAAAAATATTCTAAATAAATTATATAAGAAAACAAATATAGGGGCTTCATGATCATTATTGTTGGGAAAACATGAAAATAGGGATTTTTTACTAAACTAAAAGGTTATTGGTGTACCAACATTTGAAGGAAGAGAGAAAACATTATAATGTTGTATTACAAACACTACTCATACCGGCACAGAAGTGGGGCAATATCACTATGGGATTCGTTACTAGTATCTTGAGAACATATAAAGGAAATGACATGATATGGGATATAGTGGAATGACTCACCAAGACTTCATATTTAATCACTATTCAGGAATAATTATCTATTGAAAAAATTTCCATGATTTATATTAAGGAAGTAGTGAGGTTTCCTGGGTTTACACTTTCTATAATTTTTTGTCTGATTCAAGGCTAATATAAAAATTATAGACAGTTCTTCAATATACCCTTAATTTGGTATTGAATTTCAGTATGGCCTATCACACCCAAATTGATGGCCAATCTGAAAGGACTATTAATACACATGAAGAAATGCTGAGAACATGCTCAATTGAATTTTAAGTTGGATGAGATCAATATATCCCATTAGTTGAGATCTTGTACAATAAAAACACCAATTTGTGTATTCAAATGTGACCCTATAAAGATCTATATGGGAGTAAATGTATTACTCATACATGTTGGGATGAAGATCATAAGATAATGTTTCATTATCATTATCTTGTTCATGAGATAGTACATAAAGGTATATTCCATAAAAACAAATAAAGGCTACATAGATTCTGATGATGAGCTTTGATGACAATTGTCTAAGGGACATGGATTTTGATATTGGTAAAACATTAAATTGAATATCAGCACAGAAGAGGGTCATGCCATTTTGGAATAAATGAGACATTTCCCAAGTAAATTATCCTCTTTTAAATCCATGAACACCTCATAGTAGTGGTATATCATCATAAATATCCACACACAAAAAAATAGGTTAATGAGGTATTCCATGTATCTCTTTTGAGGAAGTACATACCTGATCCCTAATTATATAAAGTTCTGATATATACAACTGGAACATGATATCTCTTATGAGGATAAGATGTTAGAGATCCTGGACAATAAGGACAGGGTTCTTTGCAAAAGTATTATCATGATTGTTAATGTGTTGTGGTGGTACCATATATATAATGAAGTGACATGGTAACTAGAGAAGGAATTGATGTTGAAGTACCCACACCATTTATCAACATAGAGAATGATTTGGAATTTTAGGGATGAAAGTTCGTAACTGAAGAAGAATGTAACATTAAGAATATTTTTAATGTTATTTTTTCATGAAAAAATTATTGTTTTATTGTATCATACATAACAAACCAATACCTATTTAATAATTAAGTATTTATAAAAAAATTTCATCATCATGATTAAAATAGTTTTGTAACCATTGGTCAATTTAAACCTTCGAAACTATACTCATAGTTATAACATTTTTACAATATGATTTCTATGTAGAAATGATATAAAATAAATATTACAGAAAGAAGAAACAATGGCCTCAACTAGTAGAGTCGTGTTGTCTGAAGCACATTTGACGGATCTTGAGAGAGTGGTAGAATCATTGGGGTTCAACCATGAAATATCCCATGATGATCATAAATCATTGACTCTAGAATGAAATCACTTATTTGAGAAGTTCATGTTAGTGGAAATTACCACTCATGTAAACTTTACTGAGTCACCCAATAAATCTATAACCATCGTGCACCATTCCCTTAAGACATATGTGGGTATTATAAGACGTTATGTGTCTATTCCCTAGTTATTTAAAATATTATTCTACTGTATAAATAAAATCATCATTAAATCAATTATATTATTATAATAAGATAAGTGTATGTCATGTATACATTTTACGGTGTTTTAATTTATTTATTTATGTATTTAAATGATTAATCTTTCTAACTGATGGGAAATATAAGTTTTTTATGTGTTGTGGAAGAATATAATTATTATTTTGAAAAGGAAAGAAAGAGGAAAATTTTGGAGCAAATCGACACTTCATGCCCAAAGCTTTGCTGGCTCTACGCCACCGGAGATTTGAAGACAAAGATAAGATGAAAAACATGATCATAAAAATGGAATTACACATCTTTAAACATCATTATATGAAGTGTTGTTTCATTTCACAAAATTTCATAGACCATGAAGCAATGATGTGAAGAATTACAAGTCATGAATCGATTACACATCCGGAATTTCCATTACACATTGTGTATCCATTTAATTCATACATTCATCTCATAGAAGTCATGATATGATTACACCATGTAAATTTTAGTTACATATATTTAGTTCTAATTACATACAATGAATTGAGTTATTGATAAAAATTTCAAATGATATTCACATGAGTTTCAAAGACATATAAAAATCAATGATGTAAATATTTTAGGAGTATTACATCGAGTGTAACCACATTACATGTTATGATATGTGACGGTAATAACCCTTCTATAATATATTAATAGAGGAGCTTACTATGGTGGAAATTTCATTGGGAGATATAGTGACCAAATCATTTAGCAAGAAGATCTTGTTACCTTTATGAGTTCATTTTTTTCTTTTACTTATAAAATATTTTCTCATTACCTCATATTCTCTCATCACTGGGATAATGGGGTAAACCCACCATAATCTAGGGTGATGAAAATAGAAGGGGGAAGGTTCCATTTGTTTTGTTTAATTCATTCATGTATTTTGTCAGTGTAAATTTATTTATAAAATTTATAAACCCATTATTTTTATTTTTTCGTGATAATTTATAATTGAAACTAAACGGAACATTATAATTTAACAACTGGAAACCCAAGAGAAGGCATCACCATTGTCAACATTAGAAGAAATCAGGGTTAAATATAGTCATGAATCGAATCTGGTCGCAATCTAGTCCATCACCATACATATTCTGTGATAAGGCATGAATGGAGTTACCATAAAATAGGGTTGGAACAGGTACCTGGGTATCATAAAATTATGTTTGGGAATGATTTACTTGAGTTTATATACATAAAAAAATAACAATCAAATATAAAAAATATGGATTTTTCAAAACAACATATTTTTTAATAAATCATAATTTAATTACATAATGTCAAACAATTATCAAATACTATAACAAATGAAGAAACAAAAAATGGAAATCCTAAGAACGTCCTCCTGGAAATAGGCACCGCCCTCAAGCCATCTCTGCAACACTGCATCATGAAGTACCACTGAAAACAAGAACCATCGGCATAATGAGTTGTACCCAAACCTGTGAAAAAAATAACCAAGTCTACATACACACAAATGCGTAAGTAGGTTGTGATAAAAATCCTAGTAGGATGCCACCACTAATGGATTATAGGAGATAAAAATTCAAATAACAATAACTTTCAAGTTTTCATAAAAATGAGAATCTGAAAATAAATTTAAAGAGATGAAACATTAAATAAAAACAATTTTTATTTGGTAAACAATAAATAATCATCATTTTTACAAAGATTTCCAAAGCTGTAGAATTTTCCAGACAAATATAAAGTATGCTGACTGTAATCATAATGTATCTAATGAGCAGAAGCAATGGGAAATAAACCATAGGCACTAGCTTCCTTTTGATCCCACTTAACATGTATCTCGGTGAAAGTAACTATAAAAAAATATATTCTTATGAACATGAGCCACTATTAGGGATCATACCCATAACCTAATGGCCCCTTACCATCATCATCAACATAGTTTAGTTAGTGTTGTCATCATCAAAACATGATATGTGAAACTGAGGCCAAACCACACAGTATCCTTGGTGTACTAGTACACGTCCACCCATCTAGATACTCGGGTGTTCCCGCATGTTCGAAAAAATGTTCCACAAGCCATAAAAACAATTTTCACATGAAAATATCACTTCCATGTCACACACACACCAAACCGACCATATATATGTCACTTAAAACTCCTTTCAGAAACAAAATTTATATTACACATCTTAATCACACCAAACAACCCACAAACATGTTTCACACATTTCATCTAATTTTATAAAACATTTCAAAAATTTCTAAAACACTCTAAAAAAGTTATCTTCTTAAATCAACACATTAACATTAAAAATCCTATCTTAAGTGAACACACACACGAAAACAGCCTCCAGCGTGTTTCATATCCCTTTCACAATTCAATAAATCCATTAATAAATTTGTCAAAACGTTTCTAATATGGTAAACATCACATAACGACCCTTTCACAAAAAATTGTATCATTTTAAAAACATAAACCAACACAAACAATACATACACTTATTTTTCACACATTGTGTTACTCAAAAACCCATTTACAATTTTCATAAAACACTTTCAAGAAGTATAAAAAGGTTTTTCTCCTAAAACCCAATCAATATGCCTATTTTAAACCCAGATGTGCCCCAGGAACCTAACAAAGAAGAATTGGAATCCCAAACATCTTATAATAAACCACTTGCATATGTTATAAAATAAACCCAAATATTACCAAAATAGATACACATTGAAAAACCAAAATTTGAATCAAATATGAAAATATAAAATTAACAGCATAACAAACTCAATAAAAAATGGTTTTCATAAAATGAAAAAAATATAAGGAACATTAAAAATTACTATATGAATCATTATATCTAATCAAGAAATGCTTACACATGGACTCCCGCAAAAATTGTGACAAACCCCTCAATTCTTTGAGTGAAACTTCAACCGCACAACCGCCGCTCCACAATGGAGTGAAAATGATCAATAGACCACAAAATTTGACAAAAAAGACACAAAAACAAACCCTAGGTACTAATACCATCTTTTGGACATTTTATAACATCATGAATGTGGGAGGAAACCTAATGGAAATAAAAGGAATTAAATAGAAAACACTCAATTGAGGAAGTCTTGAAAAAAAACAACCCAATTACACTAGTAGATGAATTTCAAAACATCCCGAAATGAATGTCGGTTTAGAATAAGGTGTAGGAGGTCATGTAGGAACTATAATGAAGGAAAAGATGTAAAACTTTAAGGAGTTATGAAATGAACAATTTACATACTCAAATATGGATAATTTGAGAAATCTTGAGAAGTTTTCACCAAATTCGTGAAGATTATGAACTCTAAAGAGGGGAAAGATAGCATGGGGGAACTCTTAGGGTATGTGGGATAGATTGAGAGTTGGAATCAATGAAAACTGATAAAAATTAATGAGATATTAATGAATTAAAAAAAATTAATGAAAGAAATGGGAATTCGGGATGGCTTAATACCTTAATAAAAATCCCAAGTCCATCATGATAATTTATTCCTATGATGTCCAAATGGAAATGGTTGTTTTAATATACCAGGTTATTATATTTGGGAAGTGGAATGGGTGTAAAATATTGAAAAATGATCGCGTTATAAAAGAAACGAAATTGGATTTTAAAACTTGAAAAGGGATCACAGTTTGGACCAAATCATGAAAAATCATCCATTCCTCCAAAAATGTATGGGAAACACCAAAAAAAGAAAAAAAATATCATTACAAGATGTCATTAATGTTAAAAATCTCCCCACCATAATGCATTCCACCCACAGATGGTCACATCAAGGCCAAAAGAAAAAACTGAACCCAACCGATAAACCAATATGTACTAATTTTCCAAGTCTCGTCCCCAATGGACAAAACACCACTAATGATCAATTATGGAAGGAATACTCCCAAAACAACTTGAACCAATTTACTAATACAATCAATCACCTTCATACATTATAGGAAAATAAAACTCCTCAATCACTATCCAAACAAGACTCAAGCAATTTACTCAAACAAACAACAACGACTAACAAAGTTACACTTTTCTTACTTTAACAAAATTGTTGGGTGCTCTCCAATCCCAATGATTACCAAAGGAAGATTTTTTGGGTTATATATCTCCAAGAGAGACTACCTACCACCAAACTAAAACCAAAGATAAATCTGAGTTACTACTCTCATAAGACACAAATGGGCTCCACACCATAAGATACAACTTAAATTTTCCCGAGACAGAATCAGGACAGTAATAGGGGGTGACCCGAAAGGACCCTGCAATAAAAGGGGTAGAATTCCATTATTTATTTCCAAAATAACATAATTAATACTCATAGTGGGTCTCACCATCATAAGAATGAACAATCTTAACCGACCAGCAAGAGCTGACATAGAAATACCCCAAAATTTTAAGTGTTGGAATGGTCGCACAGTTAGATTGCACAGTTTGGGAAACCAAGAACTAACTATGCAGATCCTTCTATATTCATTGTTTTCTGGGTCATGGTTACGACTAACCATTAAAAAACTATGTGATCAACATATCTATCCAAAATTTAAACCATTCTCTAAAAACTCAATGGAAACCAAAGTGGGAGTGAATTGCATTAGGCGATAACATGGTCACGAGTCCCTCCATCTCTTTTCACTGAATAGAAACAATAGAATAAAGATGACCACAACATAGGTGTAAAAATTTACCATCATTTAGAGTGAGGAGAATACTTTTCCCAACGGTTTGAATAACCCTGAGATTTTCTCGGACTGCACGCCAGCTTCACTCAGGGTCCCGTGGCTGGAGCTCAAATGATTTAAGCAGCATTGGCCCCATATTTAAGATTTGGAATCCCCCCCCTTAATGTAACTTCTCCATTTAGTTCCATGAAAACTATAACCTGATCCAAGATGGGTTCATCCAAATAGAAGACATTTCAAACTCACTTTACCTTAACCCGATATTTCACTAAAAAATGTTCTTAGAAGATGTACACATATCACCCCTTATTTGTTTGGATGAGAAATGCAAAGAGAAAAGGATATTTGGAAACAATTTCATCTCAAAAATAATTTATGAGATTTCTTGAATGGAGAAACAATTCAAAAAAAATAGAATATCTCAAAAGATTCCACAACCTTCACTTTTGATTTCAAATGACCCCATGACAACGCAAGGTGTGACCAAACATTACCCATGCGACTGATAGAAACAATACATGTAAAGGGACCTTATGTCAAGTTACCAAATAAAATAAAATTCAATAAAGTGTCCATAATAGACTCTCATGGAATGATTTCCTACACTGGCGGTTTAATATGATCCCCATATTTGAATATACTACGAAGGACCTAGAGACCCTCTTTGAAACCATCCACACTAACAACCCCATAATTATTTCACCTTTAATGAATCACTTAACTTAAGAAACTATGACCTCTTTCAACCTTCCATGAGAACTCTATGACTACCGAAGGATCCAAAAAACCATGAAGGGAAATGATTTAGACTCCACCTATAAAGCTCGAGAAAAATTATACTTGTGTTGATCAACTGGAGGTCTTTACAATGGATAATCAACTTGGTATACACTTCATTCGTACATTAAAAAATTATGGTGGTGTAACCAATCTAAAGAGAGAACCCAAGGACCCAACCAAGCTAGTTCATTGGTCTAAAAAACATATCACTAGTCAGAACCGAATACATGAGGGGAGCCACTACAAGGGCCCCCAAAATATTTCTCAAAATAGACCACTAACCATCCCTTCAACCCAACATACCAACCAACCACAAACCCAAAACACCATTCCATAAAGAGGGGTTCCTGGACTAAAAACATCCCACAACAACATCATTTACAAAAACCCTTATGAAAAACTATCCCAAAAAATTAATCAATACATCATGATTTCTGTTAAAATAATCTCATTGAAAATAAACAGTTCGGCGGTTACTGTATCCACCATTTCTACCCCAAAGGCCTCACACCTTCATGTTTCTATGCCACACTGTGTACCCTCATCATATCCATCCGGGAACTCATCCATCCATTAGACTAACTATCCATCATACCATGTAACCCCATGCATGTGGTCTCCCATGGAAATTCCAACGGTTAAAATAAAAATTCTTTCCACTTTTCAAAAACCAAAACAATCAACCAATACTTATTTATTCTCAAGACAGATAGCCACTAAATCAAAATCCCAATTTACATATTATAAAAAAAATATTTGATGGCCCAATAATTCAAATAATAACTCACTTTCACATCATACACATTAATTTCAAAAAATTTGATCCCATTTCTAAACACTTCTAATTTCATGACAAACTTCATTTCATAAATCCCTATTAAATTAGGAAATCATCATTTATCATATTAAATCAATATTCCAAGAAATCATAAAACATTTCAAATAATCTCTTGTTACAAAATCAATTCTTTTTTTCCAAAAATCCACGTAAGATCTCCATAACATTCTTTTCCATTAATGCACATTTCAATAATTTAGGGAAATCTATTGTAACCCATTTTTTCAAAAACAACATTATCATAGTTCCTGATTTTAAAAAGGATGTAAAAACACCATTTTACATTTAAAAACAATTAGGAAAACTCAGTTATACCATTTTATAAATCAATTCCATCACAATTTATTATGAAATAGATTCACAAACTTATTACACTTCATAAAACAATGTCATTTTTTATATAAAACCAAACATCCATGATTCTAACGTGACGACACACGAGACAATAAAAAACTAGTTTTGGAGGTTGACTTGGAAAAATGTTTCCTTTACATATTTCAATCACTTAACCATAAAAGATAGTGTTCTAGAGAAATATCCCCATATCCACATTGCTTTCTAGGCCATGCGATCTCAGTGAGACTATTATCCGAACTCTCTTTTAATTACCCCAATCATCATCAATCAATGAAAACCAAAATAATCAAATAAAACCAAACTTCCCCTGTAGAATTGAATCACATCACGATGTGTGTGGGAAAGGAATATTACTCTTATTTGGAATGGAATGACCCGAAAATCCTACCTTCAGACTATCCCGACTCTTCCCCAAATAATAAGACCCAATGCGAGAGAACCTCCTCTAATAACATTTTGTAACGAACTGAATCTAGTCTCTATCAAAAAAGGCACCCGACATGATCCGCGATAAGGCCCGAACTGATTTCTCGATCCTCATGGTCTGGAAAAAGGGACCGTGAATCATAAATTTTAATTTGGAAATGATTTACCAGAGTTTATAAAATCAAAATAGCAAACAAACCCATAATAACAAATATGGATTCTTCAAAACAAACCATATTTTATAAAAATTCATAAATTCATTACATAATATAAACTAATTCTCAATGACTATAGGAAATAGAGAAACCAAAAATGGACATCCCAAGAACCTCATCATGATAAGATGCTCCTCCCTCAAGACATCTCCATGACACTACATAACGAAGTACTACTAAAAACCCAAACCATCAGCACAAAATGTTGTAACCAAACCTACAAAAAAATACCAAATTCCTCATACAACCAAATGTGTATATAGGGAATGAGCCAATTCATAGTAGGATTACTCCACTAAATAATTCTATGTGATAAACATTCAATGGAATAAATGATTAAATGTTTTCAAAGAAATGATATGCTAAAAATAATTTTAATGAGATGAAACATTAAATAAATACCATTTTCAAGTGGGATAAATTAAAGAATAAACAGTTTTAAAAAAATTCCAAAGCTACTGAAATTTTCCAGCCAAAAGTACAATATTATGATGGTAAGAATAAAGTATATAATGAGTACAAGAAACGTGAAATAACCCCTTGGGAGTATCTCACTTTGGGTCCGAGGTACCTCATATCTTGGTGAAAGTGACCATACACATATCTGTTCTCATGCACATGCGCCACTAGAAGGGATCATACCCATAAATGAGTAGTCCCCCAACATTATCATCGTCAATTTTTCGTTAGTGTTTTCATTTTCAAAACCTTCTATGTAAAACTAATTCCAAACCCCATGGGATCACTAGTATACTATTACACGTCCACCCACCTAGATACCTGGGTGTTCCCTCGTGTGCTCAAAAAATATCTACAGGCCATTAAATAGAATTTACACATGAAAATACCAGATCAATGTCACACACACACCAGAAAACCCACATAAATTTCACATAAAACTCTTTTCACAGTCAAAACTCATTTTTCACATCATACTCACACAAAACATTCCCCAAACATGTTTCTCAAATTTTAATCAATTAAATAAAACATTTCAGGAATTTATAAAACAATATAAAAAATGATTGGCATCTTAAATTACCACATTACCATTCATAGACCTATATTATTTGAACACACTCACCAAACATCTAGAAACATGTTTCATATCCCATTCACAATTTAATTAATCTCTTATGAAATTTTATAAACCATTAATAAGATGGTAAACATCACATTACAACCCTTTCACAACAAATCGAACGATTTTAAAAACATACACCCACCCAAAAATTACATATACTTTCTCTGCACACCTTCTGAAACTCAATAACCCATTCAAAATTTTCATAAAACACTTTGAAGATGTATAACGAGGATTATCACCTAAAACAGATTAAAACCCCCAGTTTTTTACCCCAAAGCACACCAAGGCTCCACCAAAGTAGATTTTGAATCCCAAACAACATTTAATAAACCACGTTCATATGTTATAAAATTATCCCAAATATTACCACAAGAGTTACATAAGGAAAACACCCAATTTCAAGAAAATGATCAACCCTAAAATAAACACTTAACAAATTCTACCAAAAATAGATTACATACAATGAAAATCATATAATAAATATTCAAAATATCTATATTAATAATGATATATTATCAAGAAATACTTACACTTGGAATCATCTACCTTTTGTGTCAACACCCCCAATTCGTTGTGAAAAAACATCAACTGCACCACCATCGCAGCACACAGGAGTGAAATTGATTCATAGATCACAATATTTGACAAAAAAGATACCAAATTAGACCCTAGGTAGGAACCTTAAATTATTTTAAATTTTATAACTTCATGAAAGGGGGAGGAAACCCTATGGATATGGAAAGAAATTAAGAGAGATATATTTACTTGAATAAATCATAAATAAAATGAAAAAATTACTCAAGTATCAGAATTTAAAAACATCCCAAGATGAAAGATATTTTTCAATAAGGATTATGAGGTAATGTAAGAACTAGAATGGGGGAAGAATAGTAAAAAATGTAGTAGTTATGAAAGGATCAATTTACCACTTCAAATCTAGACAATTTCAGATATCCAAAAAAGTTTCTCCCAAATTCATGATGAATACGATATCCAATGATGGGGGAGAAAGGGGGACCACCTTGGGTCATTGGACTCGGGGTGATAGTTGGAATCACCAAAACACCAAAAATATTTAATGAGATATTAATGAATTATAAAAATATTAATGTAGGAATTGGGATTTAGGGCTAGCCCAATACCATAACAAATCTCAAATCCATCATGATAATGGATTCCTATGATATTCAAATGGATATGGTTGTTTTAATATACCAATGGATTCCAATTGGAATGTTTAATGGGTGTAAAAGGATAAAAATTAATGATTTATAAAAGAATGAAAATTAGTTTTTAAATCTAGAAATGGGCTCACGGTTGGGCCCAAATCATGAATACTCACCCATTCCTACAAATATGTATAGGAAATCCCCACAAAAAATCCAAAATAGAAATTAAATGATGAAAATTCATTAAAAGAAGTCATTGATGAGAAAAATATTTGATCGGGACCAATAAGATTTGAAATAACCATAAATTACTTAACGATGGGAAATAAAGAATTTTCTCTTCAGAGAGGGGATACAATAACCATTTGATTAGTCTCGTCTTAACTCTCACACCAATCATGAATCAACTTATTTTCCAAAATACAATTTCAAATGGGCCATGATATTATAATTCCCCAATATACTTTTTGAATTTATTTATAAACCCACCAAATAAATATGTTTAATATTTATTTCACATTATTTAATTAATCAATGAAATTCCATCTCTTATCACTTGTTTCTTTAAAGTTAATAAAATTAACCATTTTCAAAACCTAATAAAACTAAATCTCCTTCTATGTAGGCTAAACATCAAATTGCCAGAATAATAAATTTTAACCAAATTAATATCATAGTTTAAGATTTTATATATTTTTGTTTTTTATAAATCTGTAGGGAATTAGCAACACTGCATGGGGCTATTAGTATATTTTTTCTTAAAAGAATATGTATGGAATTTAATAGATTTATTTTCTAGAATTAAATATTACTATCCAGAAAAGAAAAAATATTTATAATAAAATAATATATTATTAATAATACACAGTTTAATTAAATGTTATGATATAAACCCTATTATTTAAATAAAAATGATTAAATAGTATTATTTTTTTTCAAGTATAAGAAATTTTAATGTGTATTTTCGACCACATATAGTTTTTAATAAATAAGGATTTTTATATTCAATTTCTATAATTTTTATAGTTAAACAATTAATATGATAAAATAATTAAAATTTTTAAAATCATCAATTAAAAATTAGTTTAGGGTGTATTTACGAAATGTTTTGATAATACTTTATTTTTTTAAGAATAATAAAAAATACATACTGAGTATTTCATTATGTTTAATGGCCAGTTAATTATTCCATAATGATGTTATAACTAATTAAAAACAATAAACAACTTCTAATATTTTATTTTATTAATATAATCTGTTTTAATATATTTTAATAAACGTCCAAACCTATAATTTATTTACAAATGTCTAAAATGGAATTTTCATTATTAAAAATATTAATTTTATAGAAAATTTATTTTTTCATGCTAATATATTTAATATATAATGATGATAGTCTACTGTAGATTTAAATAACATATTAAATTTCCCATTTATTCAATACCATATTCAAATACCTTTATAAGACCCATGGTTTTTTAATTTTCTGCAACCTAGGATTTCAAGACCTAAATTTTGAAATTATTAAAAAATCATCAACTTTTTCCATAAATACCCACAAATATATCCATTTACATTTTCTCTAAATCTATCCTCTATGAACCTATTGTAGTTTTATATCTTATGGAGTCCTATAATGGTATCATAAAGTCCCCATGGTCCCAATACTAATGTTTTATAGGTAACTCTTCAAGGTAAGGGAAATCTACAGTTCTTTTTTCCTTTCAAGTTCCCTCTTTCAGTTCTATTTATTCCCATTTTAAAATTTAGGTTTTTCCATATTTTTTGGTCGTTTTGAAATTATAAATGTATTTAATTAATGGGAGAATCTAGTTCATTATCTTCATAAAATTATATAAATTGATGTTTTATACCTGTTATGTTGCGAGATTTAATTCACAAAATTTCTATTTCTCCTCAACAAATTGTCTTTTAGTTTTTCTGAATACCCAATCTTCATTATTTTATTGGGTTATTCACCTAGATATCAAAATTATTTATATTATTTGTTTATTTACAAAAATAAAACCCTCATTCCCTTTACATGTAATAAAAAATAGGTAATGATCTCATATTTAAGAAAATTTTCAAAATTCCATGAAATTTTATATAAAAAACAATTATTTTATTTTCCACAATTTTATTATGAGATATTTTATTATGATTTATATGTTTCACGTTAGTTAATTCATATTTAGGGATCTCCCTAACAATGATCCAATACATTGGGTAATAAATTTAATATCTTGAGATTACATGGTTTATGAATCCTTGTCGAATAAAAATGGTAATTTTTATAACCCTTTAGTGATAAACATGGTTATATGATGATAAATATCCCATTTAAATGTTCTGAAAAAAATTTCATGTCATTATGGATGACATTTTATTATAATATGGCTCATGATACCTTTATTATTCAATGATTTTATTCATCATGTTCATGTTAATATTCCTCATGATTACCTATAAATTGTATCCCATTAATTCCCTTACAAGGCCTTTTCCTCACACCATTACATTTATTTATATCATCATGTTTTGTTATTTTTTAATTATAAATAGTATTATTTTTTTAAGAACCCAATCAAGTTTATTAAAAAAAATTGTGTTTTCCTGTATAATTTACATCATTTACGAAAAATACAAACCTTAAAGGTTCTCCTATTTGAATAATGTATTAAAAAATTATGTAATAAAAAGGAGGGATTCCATAATAAATCATTATACTGTATAGATTAATTTGGTACAGGTTAGATAATTTTATAGGTGTAATGAATGGAAATTTTTAAATATATCATTTTAATATAAAGAGAGAAAATGGTTTTCATAGAAGGTGGATTCAAATTGGACAATAATGGAATATTGGATGAGATATGTTCATTCAACTCTCAATCAATCATTTTTAAACATGTATTAAACATTTTTAGTCATTTACACATATATTTTTTATGTTTACCATATTTTTTTAATACTGATAATTAATTTATTACTTCTGCTATTTAAATAAAAATAATAAAAATAAAATTATTCATCATATATAACATATTATCAATTATTCAAAACGTTAAATAATTTTTTCTAAATAATATTGAAAAAGGTGTTAAAAATTAATTTTATTATTATAACACATAAATCATAAAAATATTTTCAAAAATGTCTATTTTTATGGTTAAAAATATTATTGATATAAAATCATCAATTTAATTTATTTCTAAAATATTATTTGGATTATTATTATTCCATTAATATCTAATTATATTTAAAAATAATCCATAACCAAATCCTATCTTCTGGAAATATAGTTAAAAGAGATATACCAATAATAAGTTATATTAATGTGTAAAATTCATGTGTTTTTAAAATTTTAAAGAATCGTTTTATATTATATCCAATGGAAATTAAGTATAAACTATTTTAATTTTTTAAAATATTTTTTCAATAAAATATTCTCATAAATATAAAAATCATTTTTTACAGTGTTAATAAAGTGAGAGTGTCTAAAAAATATATATTTTTCACTATTGATTATTAAAATTCATCTTTTTTTGAAAATATTATGTATTTGTCCTCATATGACTTTATCATGATGAAATAAAATATTATATTAATTTTATAAAATTTAAATTCTTACAAAAATTCTTTTATACATGGATATAAAACATATAAAAAACTTATTGCAAATTTTTTTTATTAGTTTTGATAAAATTATTTTTTATCATCATGTAAATTAAAAAATGTTAGTATATTGTTTCGTATATTAAAATATTTTAAATTGAATTATTTCTGTAGAATTTATTCAATTAAAACTGTTTTATTTTATTTATAATAATACTTTATAATTTTAAATCAAATTATTTATTTATCAAGTAAATGTATGAAATTTGTTTTCTGTACTATCAATTTGTATTCAAAATAATTTATTATTCCTTAAATATATTGAATCAATCGAAATTGAATCCACTTAATTTTAATTATCCCTTACAAATGGAGGTAGCTACAAGTACCTAAGAGGCAATCATTGCAATATGAATAACATTAAAATTTGTGCCTATATTATTATCATATGTACAACTAGGAAACATGTATTTTCAACTATTTTAGAACTATATTAATATTTTTCACAATATATATGAAATACGACTCTATATTAAATTTATAATAGTTTATGTAGTCATACCATTTAGAACATCATTTTCAAGATCTTATTTCTAATGGGACAGTAATACTAAAAAAGGTAATGAAAATATCCAATGAAATCAAAGGAAATGATCATATGATTCTGAAATAGAAAAAATAAGATGTGTTAAATAATGGTTTCTTCATTTCAACCAATAAAATTTCATTTCAACAGTTATATATTTAGAACATCCAATATCTCCATTTGTATTACCAAGGTTTTCTATAGACATATTAATATTTGGTCCATTAAATACCAATATAGATCTTGTCAAATCCTTCTTAATAGTTCATAAAGAGTGTTTGAAATACCCATGAATATCCCCCATGAGATTCTAGATAGTTATGAAATCTTGGACCCACTCATTATCCTCTATGTGAAGATCGAGTTAGTATTCATCTAGCCTTTTCTATAGTGATTAAACCACAGTGTATCTTTGACACACCAGAATCAATAGTCCACTAACATGATATGGATGAAATTTCTTCGATAACATCATACACCACACATTACCAAAATGTTGTGACCATTTCAAATGGTTTCTCATATTTATATGATTTTCAATAATTTATATCATCTAAATCCTATAAAACCAATCATCTAGTGAGAAATATCTAAAAACATCTATAATACAAACTAATGCACCCCATACACATTATCCTAGTGTTGTTGAAAACAAATACCATAAAAATTGTCTATGAAACTAACTGTGAGGGTCAACGATAAATATAATTGAATTTTAAATCAATTATATATGCTAAACAAAACATCTAACAATAATCACAAAATTGAATTTATGGATTACTATCCTTATAATCTATTATATAATAAATTTTTTTTATAATACATGTGAACATTTCTCCATTATTAAATCCAAATAGACCCCATTCCAAACTCCTCATATGATATTCTAAACTCTCTTACCTAGGAGTGGAATCATAATAATGGGATGATCTCAAACTCTCAATATGGGGAAAAATGAACATGTTATCATGTGTTAGAACAATTGAATATGTGAAATCCTGAATGGTGGAGTATTTTCTTCATAAAAATGTTTTAGAGAAATAGTGGTTTTCTATCAATCATGATAGAGGTACAAGTAATATAAATTCCAAAAAAAAATCCATCGAAAAATATTTTGAGTAAATAAATATGATCCATAGAGGAAATTCATTGGAATATAAGAATTAAATATTGTACAATAACAATAATAATAATCATAACATAATGGATCGGGCACTGAAACATGTTTCCCTTAGTCGATTAGTCATCACTACCCATTTATCATAGGCATTTGAGTTTTAAAACATATATACCTTAGTCGTTCATGCATCACTACATGGTTCCCATGGAGTATAACTACTCATTTCCCTTAGTAGATCTGGAATCAAAACATATATCCATTATTATATTAAGAATCAATACTCATCTCCCAATATAATATCATGAGATGTAATTTATTACCTAATTCATTGGATGGTAATATACCAATTACATAAAAATAATCCAAACATTATCTACCATTAGAATATTAATATATATATATATATAAAAAAATCATTACATAATTATCATATTGAAAAAGGGTAGGTCTCTTAATAATATCACAATAATGTTACTTAATAAATTTATAGATAAAATGTGAATGGTGGTATAAAAATGTATCCCTATGTAACATAAGGATCATTATTTATATTAAAAAAGTTGAAAAATACAAGTTCAAGATAAATAGGTAAATCAATTTTAAAAATAAGATAAAATACAAATTTTCATTTTAGAATTATTAAAAAATAATTTATTTATAAAAAATACTTAAAAAAGTTTATCTTTATTGAAATAAATTTTCATAATAGAAGAAATAACATGTTCACATGAATAAACCTTAAAAATAAATTATAGAAAATTTTTTTAACATTATTGGAAAATGATGAAGGCAATGGTCACATTGAAAATATATTTTCATAATAATGAAGTAATGTTTTCATCAAATTAATTAATTTTACAAAAAATATCATTCAATAATGAAACTATGAAAGGGAAATAAATATTGTCCCATTATAATATTAATGGAATTATAATTCAAATGATCATGGATGTAAAACCATTTTAATGTTAGAAAATTTATTTTTTAAACCCATGTCCAGAAAATTGTAATTAAATTCAATGCAAAATAATAGATGGGAAATATCATGTTTTTATTAGATAAAATATAATTAAGATTTAAATTATTAATGGGAACGTTGTAGATAGGAGAAAATTTGAACATGGAAAAATAATTGTTAAAGAAAATGTGAATAATTCATATTAATTTCAAAATTTTATAGGGTTGAAATTCATTAGGGGTGATTATTTGAATGAAAAGTGTCATTTCACCAGAGTGCATAAGAATGTACAATATAAAATATTATAGTTTAATAAAATAGTATTCAAATTTTGAATCTCAATATGATACACTAAAACTCAATAAAATTGGTTTTGAGTTAAAAAACCTTAAAGAATTGAATCTTTCCAATTAATTACCCATAATTTGATAAAAAAGTTATGTGCATGAAAATCCATTATATTTTATGAAAAAAAATCATAATATAAATCCATGTCAAATATATAACCTATAAAAATTCAACATGTAATGAATTTTAATTGTGACTCAATGATGTAATATTGAGATGAAAAAAATCATTACTTTTAATATCGATTTTCCAAATGAAAAGTATCCTCTTTTATAATGTAAAATAACAATCATAATCAACTATTTCATAACAATTATCATTCTAATAATATTATATAAACTTCAATATCATATTATAAAAATATATTGATTAGTTGTATCTTATTTTTATCATTGGATGGAAAAATTCATGATTGATTATTTTCTAGTAAATTGATATCCATGGAGTGAATTGTTGTTTATTTTAACAAAACAAGCCTTTCCAATTGAATCAAAATATTTTAGTTAACCCTTACCAAAGGTGAAAAACCTATGTTACATAAAGTTAAAAAAATACCGAGGAATAATAAAATGTCTGGGGATAATTTTTATTTAAATATAAACCCAACATATAAAGATAAATTAAAATAATGAAAATACTATATAATAAATGAAGAAAAAATCTATATACAAACTCAAATAAGAATAAAATATTGATGTCATAATAGATGAATATATTTAGAATAAAGATATCCCACAAAACAAAAAGTTATATTATTTTAGTAACATTTATGTGTCATTACCTAGACCAGTATAAATAGAATTCTGAGATCGAATAACCATATCGTGAAAGTGGAATCGTGATGATTCCCTAGAGAAATATGAGAATTGTTTTACGAATTGAATGAAGCATAAAATTTTTATACACCCCAATATTTACATTCCAACAGTGTGTAATAATACCAATTAGAAAATCATTTTGAGATTTCATATATCTTTATATTAAGATATGAAAAAATTAGCACAAAATATAAAATAGAATTACAACATTTGGGAGAAACATAAAAAGAAATATATAAAATTCCATAAAATTTAAAATAAAATATAAAATACTCTATAAATTTATATCATTTATAAAAAAAATTATACATTCACACAGATGAACACATGTATTAATTAATGGTACAAATACCCATGATAGGTAACTCAACCATCCACGAAGGTAGTCATTGGTGATAATCCGTCTGGTGCCACTAATATGGAACCACATCTAGTTAAATGGTGACATCCAATGAAAATATAAACATACCATTATTTATATTCCATTTTCTAATATCCACTTATTTTATATAAATCATTTCATATCATTAAAACTTTTTATAATCATCATTCATGTATTAAACCAAAACTACAGTTATATACCATAAATTGATGAGGTTTCAAAAAACCCCTTACATTTCCAAAAGTCTCCAAATCACCAAACATATTAGTTTTCATTAATTAAATCATTCATTTTATCCTTTTAAAATCAAATATAATCATTTAATATTAACAGTGATAAAAAATTCATTAAATGGTGAGATAAGTGAAAATCCACCCACCTCATTAGGGATCTCAAGATATATGTGGAATAAATTTTTAATCTAGAAGACAGGGACAAACTACATTATTCCATCATCAAATTCTAATGTTAATGTTAAAATAATTCATAATATAACATATTTTGGAATTTTTACAGTGATCTAACGGGTATTTAAAAGGAATAAGTGTGGACCTGGAAAGTTGTAAAATTGCAGAGACTATAGTGATCTTCACTTCAATATCCTATATCAAAAACAATATATATATAGTGAACCCAAATGTTTATCACATAAATTCTAAATCTTACTAATGGAATATTTATTACATATCTGCATGGTCCATGATAGATTCATAATGTTTTAGTCTATTTCAAAACATTGATTAAAAAAATTTACATAGTAGACATAATTTATTTCCAATTAATTTTTTCATTACAACAACCTAACTTTGTCATAAAATAAATAAAACCATTATCCCAAACTAGGGAAAGAGATACATAATAATGTATGAGCATAGATTCTTTGTAAAAGTAAATTTAAGAGATTTAATTCAATTAAAATAATTGATTATTATATAAGAATAATTGTTTGAGAACAGTGTCTTAGTAATGGAAAATTATACCCATTAATTAATAGATAATAATCAATAAACATGACAGAAATATTGATCAATAAAAAATACATAAAATGTTAGAGTTTTTAATCTTAAATAATCAATCATGATCCATGATAACATATTAAAATCCTGGTACCTATGTTTCTGGAACATAATTAATCATTTAAACTCATTTCCATAGTCAAGGGTCACTAACAAGACCATCATATATTATTAGGATCACTTCGCATTCCATAATTTTTTAAATCGACATTCACTCCCAACATTATCGTATTGGAAAAATTATCTTTTGCAACTAGGTTAACTCTCTATTATATTCTTTATTATCTCATGATATATTTATCATTACCTAGTAAATTTGAGGGCTAGCTAAATCATTGTACACCAGTAACATATGAATACTATTTATTTGTGAGAGCAAGGATCATATATAATTCTTTATACCCCCAAATCATAATCTCTAGAAATTATACATGTTTCATAATCATTTCATGACCATAATCATAAACCATCAATATAAATAATATTTTGGTATCATTGGATCATTTCCCCCATAAATCATTAAAAACATACAATTTTGTTGTTATAGATGACAATAACCTTAAATAATCACTAGAACATTTGGTGAGAAGGTACACTTTAAATTTAAAATTTCTTATTTAAATTCTAAAAATTTACATAATATTATGCAAAAAAATTTCTATGAAATTAATAATCTAATCCTATAAAATAAAATTAAAATTTAATAGTATTCATTATCGTAAATAAATATATTGATCTGGTGTACATTAAAATAAATATTCTTTAAAATTTTTAGAGAAAATTCATATATATCCAGTTAAAATTGATAATAATATTAATTTAAAAAATTATCATTAGTCAAAAGGGATAATTGAATTTAATAAATAATTCATGAATAGTAAAAATATTATTGAAATTTTTTTATTAAAAATATTGAAATTGAAGAATAATATTACAGACCGAAGATAAAATTATTTTATGTTTCCATAAAAACAATTTGGTCTCTTGAGTACATAGAGATATGAAAATGATATTAAAACATTAAATATCTTAAAATAACTAGAGTTGAAGAAAATATATAATATTTTGTAGATATGTATAATATAAATTTTTCTTCTAACATATAAGAATAATTAATCTCTTTAAAATTTATTTTTCATATAATAATCATAACAACTTAGGTAACATTTTATTCATAACCCCATTTAGGAAATAACATATAATGAAACATTATATATTATGAACATAGTAATATTAATTATTATATATGTCAAAGGCTTAGTACATACACTCATTTAAAATAATATAGGTGTATAACATATCACATGTCCAAAAGAATATAATATTTGATAGTAAACCATTATCCATTTGGTAATATAAAAAATAAGTCACCATGGTAGAAATTATTAGAATTGAAACACTAAAACATGAATCGAGATGTATTGATAAGATAATTTTTCAATGTGTTAGATTAAATACATTATAAAAAAATAATGTTTATAAAATCAAATATGTATCAGAAAATAAAATTGAGATAAATAACCCTAGAGAAATTAGTAAATTTTTAATCAAAATTTTTTCGATGCATGGAAATCATACAGTTTTATAAAAAAGATGAATTCAATGAAATATTTTTCGAAAATAAAATCATGGGATGTATGTACTAAATAAAAATAAAAAATTGGTGCAAAATTTTAATGATAGTTTTGTGTGATGCAGAAGCATGTGATAGTGGGTGATATATATAAATTAATTTTAATATTTATAAACAAAAAATTAGGTCTAAAGATCATTCGCATCAAAATTATGATTATTATTTAAAGATCAAAAAAAAATTATCAAGGTCTCCTTATTTGATTTCATTTTTGATCATCCAAAAACACACATTCATTTTTCCTTTATGGTGAATGGATGATCCAAGGATAAAATTCATCTAGCACTAATCCACACAAGCTAATATGATCACAGAGAAGTGTCAAACAATCTCTATATACTAATGTAGGGAATTGATGTAACACCCAATTTTTTTAAAAATAAATAAAGACTGCAATGCACACAACAATGAGGCTCAGTAAAAAATAAACACTTTTTTATTATAATTATTGACACAAGGTAGATATAAAATAGCCGTTTAATATTGTTTTTCCCACAAATATTATTTGAATTTTTAAATATGGAGATACATCATTACGATTAGTAAATTTCTTAGAGTATAATAGGGTCAACATAATTATCTAGGGAATATTAACATGACACTTAGGAATAGTAATGTACCTTTATAAATAGTAATGTGACCCTTATAAATTATAACCTCACCCATGAATGGATAAATAAATTTAGGCACCTTATAAATGAGAGTGGATGTTTTAAAAATTATTAATTAAGTGTCATTATTTTTTTAGTACAAAATATTTTATTAAAATAGTAAATTAAAAAATTTATTTAAAATATAATTATATCTCTTAAAATATTTTCTAAAATAAATATTTTTTTCCAATGATTTTTGGATAATATTTTGAGAAGATAGTTATTTTTATAATATACTATAAATTTACTCTTAAATTTAAAATATGTATATTTCATATTAATAATAATTGTGGTTAAATAAAAAAATTCACATATTTAGAAATTTAATTTGACAAAATTGACTCCATTTTTGGATTTCACACATCAAAATATGGTTAGGATGAATTTTTTTATTTTTCTCAAATAATTGAATTTTTGTTGAATAATAAAATATGTTAATTTATGGTATAAATACATTATTACATTCAACATTGATGATGTAAGAAACCATTAGTTTGAACTCAGTTAAACTTATTACTATTTTTTCACAAAAACAAATATTATTGGTTTTCTTGGGAAAAATAATAATATAATGAATAAGATATTAAAAATCAACCTTATCCTATACAATAAAAACCACCCTTCACACCTTATTCTCTATACTCTTATAAGACTTTATCCATCTCAACATTCATAAAAAATATTCATCCAAATTCCCTCCCCAATTCCAGGACCTCTTGGTCTTGCGAAAATACTGAAACCATATCACTTAATGAGGTTCTCAAAGAGGTTATTTCAAAAGGTAAATCCTCTCCTTTTTTCATTTAATTGCTTTTAAATTTATAATAATTTCTTATTATCTCATAAAAACCATTGTACAATTGATTGTGATAACTCTAGTATCATCTATATAACATAATTATTTCATGGTAATGTAATAAAAATTTTCAATCTCTTTACTCTCCCACTTATATTTTATAAATGAAATCATCATCCAGGAGGTTCCAATATACATCCTTCATGGGCAATGAAGATTCATTCATCAAATTATTTTTAAAATATATTAAGGAAATGATTTTAATGGTAGACATAGATTTTAAACTATATAATACAACCCTTTTTATTTTTTTGAATTAGCATATTTATATAATACAAAATCATAAAAAACAAGTTTATTATGCTCAATAACTATCGTAATAATCTAAAAGATTATCAAAATATATATTATCTAATGATTCATCATTATAATATGTGACCAATTGATATATATAACCTTTTAAACATTTATGTTCTAATTAAAAAAATTCAATTTCAATTCTGGAGAATTATAACAATTTTAAAGGAAGTATATCACTTATTATCAAGATAACCAATCATGAAATCAAGGAAATAAACAGTCTAGAAAGACATTATTCAGTCACATAACATGCCAATTATTACATAAATGAAAATAATAAAACAATAATGATTAAAATAAATTTAGATAAAATTATTAATTAATAAATAAATTAATTTTATATGATTATCCAGGAACACAAGGTCATCTGTAGAACACGTTCAGACATAAGATAAGGGGTTTCACTTCTCATGTTTTTTCAAGAGATTTCTATTATTCACCCCATATTTATTGTATGCGTTTTATAAGTACTGAAATTTGATATATAATATAATTAATCCCATTATATTCATGGTATTAAATGAATAATTTTTTTTATTAATTTTTGGACATATAATTCAATTTATTACAAACTAGTAAGGGTTTTCTATTATCACTTCCATTTTTGTGAGATATTCTATATTCACTACCGGTTGATTTTGTATAGTGTATGTATACATACCATTTATTTACCATATCATTAAGATATTTATTTTCATGGTATTCAATGTATATTATAAGGATTATTAATTTTGGGGAAGGTTGTTTGGTTGATTATAAATTGGTAAAGGATTCTACCGAAACCCCAATTTTTTCATTTGGGATAGTATTTCACAACCACTAATAAAATTAAATTCCTAATAGTTTTTTATATTTATTCTAAATTATCTATATTTGTTCCAAAATCATTTACCCAGATCATATAATCATTCTTTTATAGGGATATCATTATTTTAACAAAGTTTCCATTCCAATTATTCATGGTAAACAAGCCTGATTAAATGGAACATCTCGAATTATTACCCATTTTATAGTGAACTATTTAATATATTTTAAGGCATAATTATTTTTATAAAATTAAAAGTTTGACCATAAAAAAATATATTAGTTCATTTATAGACTTATGAAATCAAAATTTCTTTCCCTTATAAATTCATTTTAATATTTTCAATTAACCGCACACAAATGTTTTATTTATGAATCCTCTAAAAAACACTTTTTTCATGGTTTCACATCAGTAGGACATCATTTATGACACAAATAAAATTTCAATGTCCATCCCTTTTCTTTTTCTGTATATTGATGTCTAGAATATGATTTTATGTCAAATAAACATTATATTCCAAAAAAACGCTTCTTTGAAATGTCAAAAATGATTTTTATCATCTCAATTTATCTTTTAGAGGATATATTTTGTGTTCACCAATTATTATTTGCTTGTGTTTATGTAAATCCTTTTGATATATCATATCGAGAGTAAAATTATACTCATTAAAATCCAAGGTATTATGATTTGAATTTTTTAATGTGGTATGGGACACATAGGATTTTTTGAAGAATATTTCATGAAGGAAATTTCAATGGTCTCATTTAAAAGTTACATAAAATCTATCAACATCCCTTGTTGAATCTTTTACATGATTGTGTTATATTTCTTAATATATCATAAACCAATTTTTTTGATGATTTTATGATTAGTTTGATTTTGTATTTTCTAATTTGATACCATTAATGGGTTATTGTCAATGTATTCATATTTCATATGCTACTTTTTCAATACAAATGTTAATGTTGTTTATGTTTCACCCACTTTATATGATGAATATGTTGTAATTTTTATAGGGTTGGTGGTTCCCTTAATATACCCTTGATGTATTAGTACGAATCCTTATACAATTATGTATGGGATTTTACCCATTAATGTGTGATGTTTGGATGAGTCCTTGACAGAATGATTATGATGTCCATAAATATTCATTACCTCATTATGAAACAAGAGATTTATAATCAATGTGATTATTCAATTAGTATAATATCAATGGTTTTTTATGGAGTTATTTTTTGATCTTTTATTAATTTTTATATTTTAATCATTTTTATTTATCAAGGCATGTGTTTTTAGTTATTTATCATTCCTAGTTTTTATGTTTGTGATTACTTTTAATTTATTATTTTCCTTACTAAGCATCTGATCTACCCCATTTCATATGTTTTTTATTTCATTATGATGTGACGAACTATATTATGAATGGATTTTAGGGATAATTGATCATTTATGGGAGTTAATAATGGATCCTATTTATCGTATTCCATTTCATGTTGTAATGTTGTACATATTAATGTATCTAGTTTTTTCAAAACTAATAAAATACTCTGTCTATCTAGATTTGATTCCATCAAATCTTTACAACATAAAAAAAATATTGCACAAGCTCTAGTATTCTTGGGTTAGGGATTTATAGTTTGTATTATAGGAATCTTAGTAGAGTCCTTGGAAAATAGGATTTAGAAAATAGAGACTAGTTAACAAAACCCTAAGATCAACTTTAAAGTCAAGAATACAAGATCATTGTAGAGTTATAAAAATCTATAGATTATTTTTGATCTTACCAAAAAATAAATCCTTGTCTATATACTACTTGTGGACATGGTTATGGAACATATGTACCTAGGAGAAACAACTCTGACCAGGTGTTTTATGCGTGACATGAGGTAACTTGGTACATGAAAATTGGCCATATGGAACACATTGTTTGAAACACTGAGGGGATATGCTTTGAATAATTCACATTTTTTAATAAAAAATTAAGAGAGCTTTGAATATATAACAGAAATGAATATCCTATGATAATCCTAATGTTTTTTAGGTTAAAAATATGTTTGCATGATATTCTATAAATTATTATTCATTTTCCAACAATTATTATTGTTACTCACTCTATACATTCTATTTTTAGTTAATGAATATAATCCAATAGTGTCATGAAAACATTGATCCTGATGGAAATGGTGGTCGTAAGGAGATCCCAAATGGGTTGTTTATAGCAGTTAAAGATATCATGTTCTTACCAAACTAGGTTTCCTAAAATATTATATCAACAAATAACATAACAAACACAAGAACCAACCAAAGAAGTGAATAATGGAGTTTACTAAGAGCTCCGGTAGAGGTGACTATGGAGAAATGAAGGTCTGACTGCTAGCAAGTAAGAAATTTGGAATGAGACACCCAGAGGAGTGTCTCTAATGAATAAAGAAATTCTTTTTTTGGAAGTAATAACATTAAGGAATGAATTTAGAAGTAAAAATAAAGAGTACAATGGAAGGTAATAAAAATTATCCTATAAATTTATTTTTAATTCTTTGTCTTAAATGTAAGGGACATGTTCATTACCTGAGTCAATTCCCTTTTCTATTGGATAACTTCTTAGCCATGTAAGGCCCTATATGGATATAAATGTATGATGTTATTCTTTATTGAGGATGTTTGGAAAATCCTAGTGAAAGGAATTTATATTAATTAACCTTATTTCAAGGTTGTTTATCATATTTATTTTTGACGATATATGGTATTTGAAAAAGGACAACCCACATGTTGGGTGACAACCTATTGTACTCAGTTTGGCTATGGTGTTTCAACCCACAACATAAAGGAGAAAAGGTTTAAGTATCTATGACTAGCCTCTGTGATTTCCTTGTTATCATGACTATTTTTCCAGCTAAAATAACTAATAGATAAATGGTATTTTAAATTTAGTTACTAATGTTTTATCAATTAGATAATTCAGGTAATTGAAAATGATTTGTGGTTTTTTTATTAATGTTATTTTGGAATACATTCACAAGTTTCGGAATCATCAAAGACATTATTAAATATAATATTTGGAAAAATAAATGTTCAATAGTATTTTGGTTTCAAATATAATTTTATTGTAAAAATGTATTGAACTATGTTATTTATCGAAATGTATAGAATATCTTGGAGATTATGTGATTATGGAAATTTTATCGTTGCTTTAAGAGATTAAGTGTTATCCATATCATTTGGAAGACTATTTTTTCAAATACTTTTGATCATGGGGTCATATTATAGAATTTTCTTTTGATTAATTATGGTTATTTTAAAAATTATCTAGGTTGAAACATGAGCTTCACATTTGAAATTTGGTGATTAAAGATGCTTTTCATCAGATAAATGTTCATTATTATTAGGGAATTATCATATTATATACAAACCATTAGGGATTCGATGGATGTATAAAGGAAAGTGCAATAAATAATTATAATTTCATGGGACATGTGATCTATAAAAGATAACCCAAATTCTTAAGAGATGAAATGTTCATCCAGAGAATTCATTACCAGGTATAGGGAATGAACTGAAAATAGATCTATGTAGAACTAAATGATTATATTATTCTAATAACATGGAAACTAATCGAGTATGTTTGATTTTTTAACTTCTTATCTAGATAGTAGTGTAATCACATAATTAGAGGAACAATATTTTGTAACAAAAAACAATATCCATGATTTTTTCATTATGAGAAATCATTATTCTTTTAACTAATCACAACATTTATAGCTTTGTGATGGTTAACATTAAAAAAACCATGTTAACTATCAGACTCTATCATAACATAATGCTTAAATTATTCTTCCATGTATATACCTTCAATTAACATTAATGTTACCCTATTCGAATACATAGTTCAATAGTGTCCTATGCATTTTACTACCTCCATTATTAAGATGATATACTATTTACCATATTTTTATGTGGGTTTCTGAAAAAATAAATTTTCAAGTATTAAGCTTCAAATTTAAGAGTGAAATTGCAAATTGCAAGGATTCTATTTATTGAAGGAGGGTATGATGTAACAATTCAAGGATAAAAAAATAAATATATACAATAATTTATAAAACACTATGTCGTTATGAAAAAACACTTTGTTATTATAAATATTTAGACAAGACAATTATAACCTTGACAAGTAACTAAATATTCCACTATTATGATTTGAATTTCTAAAAAATGGAAAGCACTAGGTCAAGTATTATGTTTTTTTATGTTTAATAGGATCACAATAATTTTTTGGTGAATAGATACATGAACCTTATGAATAATAATGCGCCCTTATGAATTGTTATTTTATCCTTATGAATAGTAACCTCACACAAGAATGTATATATGAAATTAATGCACCTTAAAAATGAGAGTGAATGTTTTGAAAATTAATAATTAAGTGTTGGTATTTTTGTTAGTCATAAATATTTAATTACAATCTTAAATTAATAATATTCTTAAAAATAAAATTAATTTTCATAAAATTTATTCCTAAATCAATATTTTTTGTCCTATGATTTTACTGTAATATTATGATACATCACTTAATTTCTGAAAGAATTAAAAACCTGTATTTTTCATGTAAATATTGTTTTTAACTAAAAAAATAGAATTTCAGATATTTAGAAAATTATTTTCATAAAATGGAGTCCCTTTTTTGGAATCAACACATTAAAAAATTGTTTGGTAGAATTATTGATATTTTTGCGGAAAGATTTGAATTTTTTTTATTAGTAAAATGTAGTAATTTCGAGTATAAATAAATTATAAAATAAATACACAATTTATAGTATCATAACTGAATTAAAGAACCAATAGTTCAAACTCAATTGAATTTATTACTATTTTTGGCCTAAATAATTAAATAATATTTCTTTTCTGGAAAAAATAATAAAATTATTAATATGATATTAAAATCTCACCCCTCTCTTACACTATAAAACCCACCCCTTACCCCCACTTCTCTTAAATAATATATGATCTTATTTTCTTGTTTAATTTAATTTAATCTTACCTTATTCTTTTAATAGTTCCTAATATACTCTGTCTAATTGATCATGATAACTTTAGTATAATCTATATATAATAAATATATCATATTAATATAATATGCATAATCTATCTCCCCACTCTCCCTATTTTATTTTATAAACAAATTCATCTCCTGGGATGTCCCAACATACAATGTCTGTGGTAGATAAAGTTTTATTCATCAAAATTTTCTTCAATTCTATTAATGAAACAATTTGGATTTTTTAGAAAATTTTTAAATTTATATTAAAACACTTTTTATGTTTTGGATGTAACATATTTATATAATACTAATTTATAAAACAAAATGAGTTCATTATGATCCATAATCACCTTAATAATCTAAATTATCACAACTAAATGTATTATTTATCAATTCATCACTATAATATGTATCAAAATGATATATATATATATATATAACCATTTACAATTATTATTTATCACTGATGATATGCAATTCAAATTCTATGAAATTATACCAGTTTACATGAAATCTATTACATATAATCAAGTGAACCGAGCATGAAACAAAGGAATAAAACCCTCCATAATGATAAAATTCAACCATACAACTTATCATCAAGGCCATAAATTAACATATTAAAACAATAATTAATGAATTAAATTTATAGATGTTTCTTAATTAATTAATTAAAGGGTTTAATTTTATTGGAAACTCATTTATTTTATGTAGTGTATCTATACTGAAATTTGATATATAATATCTTCAATATTTTTATCTTTATATAATAGAATGATTCGTGGGATTATTTTTAATTTTTTGACCTACGATTCAATTCTTTTCAAAGTAGTAAGGGTTTTCTCATCTCACATCCATTTTTATAAGATATTTGTTATTCAACACTATTTATAACATATGGTGTGTTAATACTTACCATTTAATAATTATAACATGAATATATTTATTTTATAGGTATTAAATGTATCATCTGATGATTATTAAATTTGGGGTAACTAATTTGATCGATTATAATCTTGTAAAGAATTCTACCTGAACCCCCATTTTTTCCTTTGGGTTAATCTTTCCCTACATTTACTCAAATTTAATTCAAATATATTTTTTTATATTTCTTATAAAATATGTTTATTTTTTTAAAATCATATATCAAGATCAAATAATTCTTCTTTGATTTGGGATATTCTTGTTTAAAATGGTTCCCTTCTCAATTCTTCTTGATAAATAATCCCGGTTAAATAAAACTTATCGAATTTTTACCCATTTTCAAGTACTATGTATAATATATTTGAATAATTTATTATAATTATGAAATAAAAAAAATTATCATGATGAAATATTTTGATTAATTTATGATTTTAAGAAAAACAATCATGGTTGTACTCTTTAGAATCTTTTTAATAATGTCCATAAACTGCTCAAAAATGATGAATTCCTAAAGCCACTTAAGAACACTTTTAATATGGTTTCACTCCAGTGGGTAGTCACTTATCCTAAAAATAATATTTCAATGTTCTTACCTTTTCATTTTTTGGATATAAATTCCTTCAATTTGATTTTATGACAAATATAAATGATTTCCTAATATAACTCTTCTTTCCAATGTAAAATGGATTTTCCTTGTCTCACATTAAATTGTATATCATATATGACTTTTTCACAACTTATTCCATGAATGTGGTGTAGCTAATACCAATTGATATATTATATAAGAAATATTTTTATTCTACTAATATTCCAAGGGATTATGATTTTGATTTCTGAAAGTGGTATGGGACACCATTGAATGTTTAAATAACTTTTTCTCACGGACCTTCCAATGGTTTAATTTTCAATTATCTTCAACTATGTCAACATTCCTTGTTTAATATAATACTACATTTAGTTATATCTGCTATGATACCATCTACCAAATATTTTTTATGGGTTACAAATCTTATTGACCTTCGATGTGCTAAATTGATACCATTTATGGGTTATAGTTAATGTATTCGCATGTCACATGCTAGTCTTTCAGTATGAATTTTATGTTGTTTATATTTCACCATTTTCCAATGAATAATTTATTTCATGTAGTAAGTGATTGGTAGGGTCCATTATATCCCCTTGATGCATAGGTAGATCCGATGAGACAAACTAGTTTGGGATTTTACCTGTTTATATATGGTCTTCACAAGAGGCCATGATAGAATGATTATAATGTCTGAAATTAGGCATTGAATCATTATGAATCAAGAGAATAATAGTACTTAGGAATATTCAAATAGTATAATATCCATTTTTATGTTTTATGTAATTATTAAATCAGTTTTTATTATTTCTGTGTTGTTCTCTAGTTTATTTTTAAATACATTTGTTTCCAGTTATTCATCTTGCCTAGTGTATTTGTTTTATACTACTTCCATAATATTATAAACTCTTTCTGAGCATCTGATCTCACCCCTTTTTTATGTTTTATGTTTCCTCGTGTTGTGAAGAAGTGTATTATAAATGAAATATAGAGATAATTGAGGATTCATGGAAGTTACTAAATGATATGAAATATTGTATTTCATTTCATGTAGTAATGTTGAACGTATGTATGTATCTGGTTTTCCAAAAACTATTAAACTACACGGTCCTTCAGGAGTTGATTCCTTCTAATCATGAAAGTGTGATAAATAATTCCCCATCCCTGGGATTCTAGGGATGGGTTTTAAAAGTTGGTATTAGAGGTTGTTTAGTAGAATCCCTCGAAAACTAGTTTTAGGAAATGTGTAGTAGTGAACAAAACTATAAGATGGACTTTGAGGATAAGCAATCAGGAACATCCTAAAATCATAGGAAGTTATATATTTTCTGGCCCTTCCAATAAAATACATTCATGTCAAGATACTACAATTGAATGTGGTTCTGTCATTACTGTACCTATGAGTAACAACTCTGACAAGGTGTTCTGAGATTGACTCGAGGTAACTTAGTACACAAAAACAGGCCTTACTATGAACCTTGTATAACAATCCAATGGGATATTCTTAGGATAATTCAAATTTTCATTACAAACAATTATGTTGGATTTAAATATATAATTAAAATGATAATCCTAGGATAAACCTAAGGTGTTTTAGGTTGAAAATATGTTCTGATGATATTCTATAAACGAATACACATTTTTCACAATATTACTGTTGTTACTCACACTATACTCTCTTGTTTTAGTCAATGGATAGAATATATTGGGATCATGTTAAGATTGAACATTATAGAAAAGGTAGAGGTAATGTGAAAGGAAATGGGATGTTTATAGGATTGATATATATCTTGTTCATTCCCAATCTGATTTCCTGAAATATTATTAACAACATATACCAAAAACAACACCTAAACCCACAAAAGAAGAGTAAAATAGAGTTTTCTAAGAGATCCTGTTGTAGAGACCATAAAGAATAGAAGGATCGGCTATTATCATGTAAGAAATAAGGGTGGAAACATCAAGGGGAGTGTCTTAAATGAATGTAGAAGTGCTTTATATGAAGGAAGGAATGACATGAAGTAACAACTTTCCAAGGAAAATTGATGAGTAAAATGGATGAAAATAAAATTGATCCTAAGAATCCATTTTTAGGTATTTTCCTTAAATTTAATATACTTATTAATTGCCCGATTAAATTCCAAAAATCTAAAGGATAACCTCAATACCATGTATGGACCTATGTTCAAGTAAATGTATTATGTTTTTCAATGTTCAGGTTTTTTAGAAAATCCATTTTAAAATAATGTGTTGTAATTGACCATAGATCAAGAATGTATATCAAATTTTTTTGGAAGATATATGGTTTTTGGAAAAGGACATCCCACATGTGGGGTGACAACCCACTGCATTGATTTTTTTCATGATTTTTGAAACCACAACAGAATGAGGACAAGGGTTTAACTTCTACAACTAGCCTAGGTGAAGTACTAGTTATCAAGACTATTTATTATTTTTCAAAACCAAAAATGGATAAATGTTATTTTAATTTTAATTACATTTGATTTATCAAATAGATTAATTTTGTATTTTAAAATTATTTTGTGGTAAAGCATTATGGTATATTTAGAAGACGTTCACAATTATTCCAATCCACTAAGACTTTGGTAAATGGAATATTTGGAGGAATAAATATTTACCTGTATTTTGGATTCAGCAATTATTTTATTGTCGACATATAGTGATCTATGATATTTATGGAAATGGATAGAATATATTTGAGATTATGTGATAGTGAAAATTTAATATTTGGTATAAGAGATTAATATTTATCGATGTCATTTGGAAGACTATATGAAAAATTCCTTATAATTTTTGGGGTTATAGTCTAGAATTTCGTTTTAAATATTGATAATAATTATCAAAATGATCATTGTTTTTCAGTGAGATTTACATTTTTATTTTGGAGATTAAGGTTTATTTTCATCATATAATGGTGTATTATTTTTTAGATAATTATCTTATCTTATCCTAACCATTTTGGATTCAGTTGATGTATAAAGACAGGAGAAATAAACAATTATACATTTTTATGATCTTTTATTTGTAGAAGATAATTCAAATTCTTCAGTCATAAAAAATTCATCCTAAGCGTTCATTACCAAGTATAGGGAATGATGCAAAAATATATCAAAGCACATACAAAGGATGATATTAATCTTAATGCATCAAAATTATTCAAGTAATTTTAATTGCATAAGTGATTATCTAGATATTAATATAATCCATTAATTCAAGGAAATATTTTTTGTAACAAAGACAGTATATATGTAGTTTTCATTAAACGAAATCAATGTTCTTTTAACCGATCACAAGATTTATGTCTTTGTGGTGGTTACCATTATAATGACCATGTCCGCTATCAAACTCAATGATAACATGATCATTTCATTATTATATCTTCTACATAGGTTAACATCACACTAAATTTACCCCATTCAATTGCGTAGTTCTATATTAACATGTTCATTTCCCTGTGCAGTTATTAATAGGATATGTTATTAACCGTATTTTGGATGTGTGGTTCGAAACAAGGTAATATTCAAGTATCAACCATTATCATTAAAAGTAAAATATAAAATTGAGAGGATGAGATTTATTAAAGGACAAGAGAATATAATTCCACAAAAATTTTAAAATACATATAGACTGTTATGAACACAACCCTGATTCTCTATTAAAAATCATTTTTGTTATAATTATTTAGACAATGTCATTGTATCATTTTCATGAAACTTAATTTTTCCACTTATGTGATTTGAATTTCGAAAAATGGACATACAACGTTGCAATTAGTATGATTTTAGAGTCTCATAAGATCAACATAATTTTTTTTAACAGTAAAACGACCCTTATGAATAGTAATGTTCCTTTATGAATAGTAAAGTATCCTTTATGAATAGTAACCCTACCCATGATGGTATAACAAAAATTTATGCACATTATAAATTAGAGTAAATGTTTTAAAATTTAATAATTATGGGTTGGTATTTTTGTGAGTTAGAATTATTTAATTATAATTTTATATTAATAAATTTATATAAAATAAATTCATTTTTCAAAAAAATTATTTCTTTATAATTATTTTTTCCTTTGATTGTTGGATAATTTTGTGAACCTTAGAAATTTTTTTAATGTATTATAAAATTAGTTTTAAATTTAAACACTGTATTTTTCAAGTAAATATTATTTTTATTAAAAAAAGTTAAATTTAACATCCATGGAATATTTTTTGTAGAAATGGGGTGTATTTTGGTTTTTGGAACATCAAAAACTGGTTAGGGTGACTTTTTTGATTTTTCTGAAATACCTTAATATTTTTGTGAATAGTAATATATGGTAATTTACAGTATACAAACAGTATAAGATAAATACAATATTTATTGTATCGTGGATGATGTAATCAAACATTAGTTCAAACAATAATATTTTTATTGTAGTTTTGGGTAATAATAATCAAATAATATTGGTTTTATTGGGGAAAATAATAAAATAATACGTTAGATATTAAAAATCACCACTCTCCCCAAGTTTAAAACCCACCCCTCGCCACCTATTCTTTTCACTCATCTATTCCTTGAGCTCATACATGATCTACCCAAATAATCATTCATATTCCATTCCCACTTCTAGGATCCCTTTGTCTTTACAAAACACCAAAAAACATTCCCATAAGGAGGTTCTGAAGGAGGTCATCTCAAGAGGTAAATTTTATTCCTTTGTCATTAAATTTCATTTCAATTTATCTTATTTTCTTATTAATTCATAAACTGTATTTTCAAATTGATCATGATATATCCAATGTCATATATATAATATATTTATATAATTTTATGGTAACAACCATTACTAATATCCTCACTCTCCTTCTTTAATTTATAAATAAATTCATCATCTGGGAGGTGCCAATATAAAACCATCATGGATGGTGAAGTATAGTTTTTCAAATTTTTATACAAATAAATTCATGAAACCATTTTATTTGTTGAGAAAGATTTTAAAATTTATAATACAACAATTTTTATTTTTTGTATGTAACGTATTTATATAATACTAAATGATAGAACAAAATGAGTTTGTTATGATCAATAATCGATGTAATAATCTAAATTATTGTCACTAAATGTATTATCCAATAATTCAACCTCAAAATATGTAACAAAATTATATTTATAACCACTTATACTTAATTTTTCTCATTGAAAATATTCAATTCTAAATCTAGTTAACTATACCAAATTTTAGATGAAATCTATTACTGATAATCAAGCAAACCGATCATGAAATCCGGCAAATGAGCACTCCAAAACTATAGAATTCAATCATATAATTTATCAATAAGTAAATAAATAAATATTATATTACTATAATGATTCAAATATATGAATATGATGTTATGACTTAATTAATTAATTAATTTGACTTTCTATAATTTTATGGTCATGTGTAGAACACACTCAACAATAAGGTATGGGGTGTAGAGACCCGAAGCCTGACGTACATGGAAATTACATTACTTTTGCGGAATACTTAATACATAACAAAAACAGACACACAAGGACCGTAATAGTTTAATGTCTTTGGAAACTTGGAACGTCATCTTCTAATCGTGGTGAAAGATCTTCAATCTCTCCCATAAAGATCTTCCACTTTTTGTTTCCTTACCTAAAACATTTATTTTGATTTTGGGGGAAAATAAAACATAAAAAGGGTGAGCTCAAATGCTCAATAAGGGTAAGCATGGATAAAATAAAACATAACATATACATTTGAACTTAAAAACATGACCATAATGTTTAAACATCAAAATCTTGAGCAACGACATAAAACATGGAAGTATATAAGGCATAGATCATAATGTAACATAAATAATGATAAAATATCATGGGAATAAAACATGTAATTGTGGCATCCATTAAGCACATGTAATGATTTCCATAGTAGCCAAGGCTTTGCTGCCAAGACCATCTTAGTGGAAAAAGTCCCATTCTGAATCGAGTTCACTCCTCGTTTTAGTCTTGTAACACTGAACCGGATTAACATACCATTACAGCCATGTCTATCTAATGAGATATAAAATCTTTACCCAATTCATTGGATGGAGATATAGGTCCCACCCATGTCATAATGAAATCATTCTTACTTGTGCCACAAAATAAACATACATCATTCATAATAACCCAATAAATAAAATGGGTTTCATAAACATCATCCCATCATCACATTATCCATATAAAATAATTGGATATCATTTCCTAATAAGAAAAGTGAAACCATGTAAATAATATAGACATTAAACTTGAAATATACACATATGAAATAATGTCATCTTAGATGGAAAATGGTTTTGATAAAACATTTGAAATGAATTCTGGAGGAAAATATCCTTTCTTCTTCAAAATCACTTTCTGTTAACAAAATGCAATTAAATTTTAAAAAAAAGTATTTTGTTAAAAATAGTCATAAAATATTGTAGAGTAAGCTTCATGAAAATGAGGCATTATGAAACCGGAAAAATCCGTTCACGCCTATAAGTTAAAAATAACATTTGGAAAAGTCAAAAAGAACCTCGTATGGTAAAAATATATTCCTGACATACCATGTAGTGAAAGTCAAAAATGTTTTTAATGGACTTTAAACATACATGAAAACACTTTTATAAAACATGGACATGGATGATAGTAAATACTTACGAATAAGCAATCTCAGATAAAAATGAGATTTGGATAATTATCCCTTACCTTAGGTTCGATATGCTTCGTACGTATCCGAACCTCCTGTATATTGATTTACATAATGTCATTGACTTAATACAGAATCATATTCATTTTTATGATATCATATATG
The DNA here is from genome assembly GCA_963277665.1 of Viscum album. Taxonomy (NCBI): domain Eukaryota; kingdom Viridiplantae; phylum Streptophyta; class Magnoliopsida; order Santalales; family Viscaceae; genus Viscum; species Viscum album. The sequence continues at coordinate 1,345,289,777 of OY728153.1, read as the reverse complement.
TTTCACTTATGACTTTATATTACACGTTCTTTTGTAAATTCCATGTTAATGCAGCGTTTAGTGTAAAATCATTTTATTTATCATATGTGTTTCGACTTGTCATTCTTGAAATTATTACTTATATCCTGATTTAAATAATTCCAGAATATGAAACATGATTTATATATAATATATATATTCATCATATATATATATATATATTATAGATCGATAAAAGGAATAAAATACACTGTTCATGGAGACAGTAGAAAATACATACGCATGAACGCTGTTTTCGTTTCCCTTTTGAATTGAATGGAATTAAGTAAATGACATACATATATATATATACAAAAATCCAGTATAATTATTATTTCATATATTTCATTATTATTCATTATATATACTTTATAATCATTCAGGAATGGTTAACATGGAGAGTGAATCTCATCGCGTCGTGGAGACGGTAGTCCGTACGTACGCACGAGCGATGATATCATTCCCAAGATCGTGGAATTGTATTAGAGTGTATGTATACTATTTGATAATCAATATCAATTTAAAATAATCATATATAGTTATTTATTTGAACCATTATACCAATCCAAGTAAGGTGGTGATTGAAAATAGATTACACCACGGCGTGGAGACGATATTCCGTATGTATGCACACGTGGTATATTCATTTTCCGTAGGATGGATAGATTATGAAATAGGTTAGTTTCATACTTATAATAACCTATCATTATATGAGTGATACTTATGTTATTACCTCATAATGAAACAACCTAAGAAGAAGAATTCGATGAAGAAATAAAGTTGAAAGAATCGGTAACAGACATTACCTCTTCTTTGAAGCGCCTCTTTGAGTCCTCCTCTTAGGGCACTAAAATTGGTCTTTGAAGAATACGAAGACCTCTAAGATGTTTCTAGGGAATGGGAGAATAGAATTTGTCAGGGGTTGGCTGAGCATGAAGGCTCAAAGTGGTTTGAGGAAGAGAGGAAGGAGGTGCACTTTTATAAGGGAGGAGAGGGGAACCTTTGGAAAAACTAAAACTATTATTTTATTATAAAGCCAAATTCTGTTTTAAATATCTCCAAATTGAAATATTTCTAAGATAAAGTGGGGATGGGTCGAAATCCTCTCATCCAATAGAATTTAGACAAGTTTGTGTTCCCATTTTAACCTTATCGTTTTGATTTAACATTAAGTTAGATAATTTTACTTTTACCATTTCTTTTTCTGTTCTTACAGTATAAGGTTTATAAACATACTATAACCCACCAAACGAACCCCAAGTTGTTTATTATTAATATATATAACCTTATTGAAGTCATTTGGCAGAACCTTATATTTTTAGGAATAAAATAACAATTAATAATATAATATTTATTTTAAAAACTATTTTATGTCAACTTTGACACTACTTAGTAATTGATTTTTGTGAAAATCATAACAGAATGATTAATTCGAATAAATTTAATTAAATCAATTCTAACATGTCATATTAACCTAAAAAAGTATTGGAATTCATAAAAAGTCTCAAATTAAATTTATTTGGGTATTTATAACATCAATTATGTCAATATTTTATTAATAAGATAATTACTTCATCATCTTTGTGTGATAAATACATTAACTCATCTAAAGTCTAAAAATTAAAAATAAAATATAAATATGTAGGAAATATTTTTATCTTTCTAATGAATATTTATAGTCGAATTTATCTTATGTATAACTCTATATTAAAAATTCTATAGTTATTAAACTTTGATTTTAACTATTTTAACCCATCTTTAAATAAATTGATAATAAATGACCTAATCTAATCCAAGTAGGCCTAAATGGTCATATATTCTTCCTATGGTTGTTTTTGGTCGAATTAAACTTATCCAATAGAATTAGGACATGTTTTAGGGTAATAATAATATCATTTTTACCCTTAATTACCCTTTTTTTTTAACCGTGGTAAAAAAAGTAAAAAGTTACTATTCACCAAAAATTATTTTCATCTCATTGAACAACATTTTAGTCCTTGATATTCACTGTGTCTCTCATATTTTCGAAATTCCACTCACAAAAGCGGTAAAATTATGTTTTATGAAAAATTTAGTTTTTTAACTACTACTTAGTGGTTTCACTATTCATCAAAAAAAATGAATGTTTCCAGAAAATTACCAAAAATTAGGCCTAAGCTATATTTGATATTATGAATTCAAAAATGATGTCTATTTTACCAAATTCAAAACATATTAGTTACATTCACTATTTTAAAATGTAATTCTCATTGTCAAAACAAATAGCGTGTTTTTAAGAGATAATAACTATCAAAAGATTGACACTTGTTTATGTTTGGTTTAAATGTGAAATTACATCCAATGACCAACATTGTATTAAATTGTAGAAATATATTCTAAATATACTTTAAAACCACTCAAATTAATAATTTATCCCTTTCAATTATTTCGATTAATAAAGTTGTTTTTAATTAAAATTCAGTAATTTTCACTATCCAAAATTTCACCCTAAGATAATTTCGATATTCCGAATCCAAAAATGAATTTCATTTTGAAAAATAAAATTTACAAAATTTCAAAAGTGGATATTAATATTCATAACGGCTAGTTTTAATGGTATTTTAATAGCATATCTTTGTTTAGTGAAACTCGGTATTGCATACGACACATGCTATCGAGGAAGGTCGTGATTGCGTGTAATGCAAGGCAAGTCAAGGATACGTGTTGTGAAAGCTCCTTTTGGTGTAGCGTAAAACACAAGACATTAATGAAATTAAAAAGAATATTTTTCATAAAATCGAGGGGTGTTACATTCTACCCCCCTTAAAATGAATTTCGCCCTCAAAATTCATCGGGGTTATAAATGGTTTACTACTCGAAATTTTATTTAATAGAAACCCACATCATAAAAAGGAATACCAAAACCAATCTTTAAAAACAAAAGTATGAAACGTAACTGTTACCCAAATAAACTAATCACCGGGTTTCCACATTGGTGAAAATATGGATATGGAAGAGAAATCTAACCATCATGTTCTGATGGAGAGTGGTAGAGAACATGGCTATGGAAAAAGCCATCAATAACAAATCCATAAATTTGTGACGATCTAAGGTACCATCTGATTCATCAGATATAAGAGTACTAGGACAACATTATTGGTTTTCAAGATAATTTCCCTAAAGTTGATGAAATTGGTATTATAAGAAATACTTTCGTGATTTTGGTATAGTCTCACCGTTGGTCGTTCTTTGGAAAATTTCCACTTCATCTCTTAAAGAAATGATGTTGAATTTTCCATTCGTGATGTGTTAGCAGATCATGTGACAGAATTATTGGTTATTCAATCTGTCTCAAACAAAAGGTTAGAAAAGTTATCAAAATATAAATAAGTCCATTTATAGTGAGATTAATCATATATGATTCCTAAAATGAACTTATACTTCTTATATCATACTGCTTAATATAATAAAACTAGTTTCTACTAAATAGGGACATCCTGTATGCCAGTGGTAGGTGATAAAGGCCAGTCGCACTTCGGTTGTGGGTTCAATTCCCACAGACTTTTCTGACGCGATGGGCTGTCACCCATCCTGCAGGTTGTCCTTTTTCTAAAACTACATTACTATAACATCCCTTAAATAATATCGGAAATACTTCTATGCTTAAACAATACTAACTTATGTCCAATATAATCCATTCCAATCTTTAGGCTTATCCAAAATAATACTGTCTAATCTCATATTATAATGAAAATGATTACGAAAGAGTTCATACAACTAGCATGTTAATACCATTTTTGATCCCCATATATCATGAGATATGTCTTTTTTGTCACATTCCAAACATTCTAATGCCTTAATCATGTATTCTATTGAAAAAAATGAATACCCATTGAACCTTATTGAAAACATGAGTGCTATTAAAAGTTAACACTTTCCACATACCAAAATCGTCAAAATTCTATATACTCAAACCATGATATCACTTATCCTTATATCAATCATGAGCTCATTAATATTGTTAAACATTTCATTTTCTCTTTTCCCTTCATTATGCGCATATCATCTTTTTTTCCAAAAATATCTCAATCACTTTCCATGGTTACCGGTACCATTGAAAACCACAATAGACCAATACATAAATATTCCAATATTCCACGATACTATATACAACATTATTTTGGAATCCCATTACATAAACACTTAATCATTCCACCACATCGTTTTCATATTCAACATCTCCAATAGTGATCGCATGTGACTTCCCTTTGTCCTTTGCCTAAAGTGGTTGCTCATGTCGATCATCACTAACCCTTGGATTAGGGCAATTATTAGTATAATTCCCCAATTCCTTACACTTGAAGCATTGAAGTGTTGGTGGTTCATTCTCTGTAGTCTTTTCTTTATTCACATCATTAGAAAACCTTTTTCCATTACATCGACGCTCAGCTGCTCGATGACCTTCTTTTCCACACTTAAAACATTTTCTAGTCCCTTTAAGACAATCTCCACCATGATTCTTTCCACACTTTGAGCATAAGGAAACATTCATCTTCTTTTCACCATTATTCTGGGATTTCTCCTTGAACTCCATCTTTCGTTTCTTGTCAAAACTATGAGATGGATAAGTAACCCCAACTTCCATTTCTACCTTGATAGCACAACGCACAATTTCTTCATAGCTACTAAAGTCTCTTATAGCTAATTCCCTTCGAAGATTTGGTTTTAAGCCAATGAATAACCGATCAACTTTACATTCAGGTTGGATGATAAATCCAGATGCATACCTTGCAATCCTAGTAAAATTCACTTCGTATATACCAACATATTCGTCATCCTTTTGCTTTAATTCAAAAAACTAATTCTCTATCATTTTTCGAAGAAGACGAGGGAAGTCCTTATTGAAAAATAAGTTCTTGAACTCGTCCCATTCCATGGACTCAATTTAATATCTTTGCCTCGTATTCTGGATAAGATTCCACCATTGATCTGTTTCACCTTCCAAACGATATTCTGCTAAGATGACTTTATCATGTTTAGAACATTGAAGAACTGAAAATATCTTTTCAATGGTACTGATCCATTGTTCAGGAACAAGTGGATCAGAAGACCCACTGAAAGAAGGTGGACGTTGCCTCATGAAGGACTCAATAGAATATTGTTCCTTTCTATGCTCATTTTGAAGTCCAGAATGATTCATAGCATGTGTAAGTATAGCAATAAGATTTTGCACTCCATCTCCCATAACATTTGTTTGTTCAGGAGGACAATCATTGCATTGTCCATTACAATGATCAACACGGTTCCTTTGGGTTCTAGCAATCGTCTAAAACCCAAAAATAATAGTGTGAGAGGTAAAAATCATGCTAGGGAAAACAACATAGTAAAGGGGGAGTACCCACAATATATTACATCTTAGATTAAATTCTACGATTGTTAGCACAATTCTAGGACTATAACCTATACATATACTTAACCTTAGGGACATCCCTAGACATACGTTAGAAATATCTATATGGATCTCACTAAAGATCTTGTGTCCTAGTTTCCAATGGTTGAGTAAACCTTTCCTCGGATACCAACTGTAGATACCGGAAGCCTGACGTACATGGACATAACATTACTTTTGCGGAATACTTAATACATAACAAAAACAGAGACACAAGGACCGTTATAGTTTAGTGTCTTTGGAAACATGGAACGTAATCTTCTAAATGTGGTGAAAGATATTCAATATCTCCCATAAAGATATTCCACTTTTTTCCTTACCTAAAACCTTGCTTTTGATCCTGGGGGAAAATAAAACATAAAAAGGGAGAGATCAAATGCTCAGTAAGGGTAAGCATGGATAAAATAAAACATACCATATACATTTGAACTTAAAAACATGAACATAATGTTTAACCATCAAAATCTTGAGCAACGACATAAAACATGGAAGTACATAAGTCATAGATCATAATGTAACATAAATCATGATAAAATAGCATGGGAATAAAACATGTAATTCTGGCATCCATTAAGCACATGTAATGATTTCCATAGTAGCCAAGGCCTTGTTTCCAAGACCATCTTAGTGGACAAAGTCCCATTCTGAATCGAGTTTACTCCTCATTTCAGTCCTGTAACACTGAACCGGATTAACATACCATTCCAGCCATGTCTATCTCATGAGATATAAAATCTTTACCCAAAGCATTGGAGGGAGATATAGGTCCCACCCATCTCATAACGAAATCATTCTTACTTGTTCCACAAAATAAACATACATCATTCATAATAACCCAATAAATAAAATGGGTTTCATAAACATCATCCCATCATCACATAATCCATATAAAAGAAATGGATATAATTTCATAATAAGAAAAGTTAAACCATGTAAATCATAGAGACATTAAACTTGAAACAAACACATATGAAATAATGTCATCTTATATAGAAAATGGTTTTGATAAAACATTTGAAATGAATTTTTGAGGAAAATATCCTTTCTTCTTCAAAATCACATTCTTTTAACAAAATGACATTAAATATTAAAATAAAAGTATTTTTTTATAAATAGTCATAAACTATTGTAGAGTAAGCTTCTTGAAAATGAGGAGTTATGAAACCGTAAAAATCTGTTCACGCTGTATAAGTTAAAAATAACATTCTCCTCGTACTTTTTTTGGAAAAGTCAAAAAGTACCTCGTATGGTAAAAAAAATATTCCTGACATACCATGTAGTAAAATTCAATTTTTTTAAAGGAATTTAAACATACATTAAAACACTTTTATAAAACATGGGCATGGATGATAGTGAATACTTATGATAAAGCAATCTCGGATAAAAATGAGATTTGCAAAATTATCCCTTACCTTAGGTCCGATATGCTTCATACGTATGCGAACCTCCTGTATAATGATTTAAATAATTTCATTGACTTATTAAAGAATAATATTCATTGTTATGATATCATATATGTTTTACTTATGACTTTATATTACCCGTTTTTTGTAAATTCCATGTTAAAGCAGCATTTTGGGTAAAATCATTTTATTTATCGTATGTTTTTCGACTTTTCGTTCTTGATATTATTACTTATATCCTGATTTAAATAATTCCAGAATGTAAAACTTGATTTATATATATTATATATTCATCATATACATATATATTATATACCGATAAAAGTAATGAAATACACCGTTCATGGAGACGGTAGGCCCTACGGACGCATGAACGCTGTTTTCGTTTCCCTTTTGAATTGAATGGAATTAAGTAAATGACATAAATATATATATATATACATAAATCCAGTATCATTATTATGTCATATATTTCATTATTATTCATTATATAAACTTTATAATCATTCATGAATGGTTAACATGGAGAGTGAATCTCATCGCGTCGTGGAGACGGTAGTCCATACGTACGCACGAGCGATGATATCATTCCCAAGTTCGTGGAATTGTATTGGAGTGCATTTATACTATTTCAGAATCAATATCACTTTACAATAATCATATATAGTTATTTATTTGAACCATTATACCCATACAAGTATGGTGGTGATGGAAAATAGATTACACCACGGCGTGGAGACAATATTCTGTACGTACGCACGCGTGGTATTTTCATTTTCCGTAGGATGGATAGATTGTAAAATAGGGTTGTTTTATTATTATAATTAAATATCAGTATTTTAGTGATAATTATGTTATTACTTCATAATGAAACAACCTAAGATGAAGAAGTCGAAGAAGAAATAAAGTTGAAAGAATCGGTAATAGACATTACCTCCTCTTTGAAGAGCCTCTTTGAGTCCTCCTCTTGGGGCACTAAAATTGTTCTTTGAAGAACCCCATGACCTCTAAGATGTTTCTATGGAAGGGTAGAAGAGAATTAGGTTGGGTTTGGCCGAGCTTGAAGGCTCAAAGTGGTGTGAGGAAGAGAGGGAGGAGGTGCCCTTTTATAATGGAGGAGAGGGGAACCTTTGGAAACACTAAAAATATTATTTTATTATAAAGCCAAATTCGGTATTAAATAGCTCCAAATTGATTTATTTCTAATCTAAGGTGGGTATGGGTCGAAATACTCTCATACAATATAATTTAGACAAGTTCAGGTTCCTATTTTAACCTCATAATTTATATTTAACATTAAGTTAGATAATTTTACTTTTACCGTGTCTTTTTTTGTTCTTAACTATAAGGTTAATACACTTACTATAACAAGCCGAAATAAACCCAAGTTGTTTATTATTAATATATATAACCTTATATATGTCATTTTGCCGAACCTTAGATTTTTAGAAATAAAATAACAATTAATAGTATAATATTTGTTTTAAAAACTATTTTATGTCAATTTTGACACTATTTAGTAATTGATTTCTTTGAAAATCATAAGAGAATGATTAATTAGAATAAAGTTAATTAAATCAATAATAAAATGTCATTTTAACCTAAAAAATTAGTGTAATTCATAAAAAGTCTCAAATTACATTTATTTGGGAATTTATAACATCAATTATGTCAATATTTCATTAATAAAATAATTACTGCATCATCTTTGTGTCATAAATAAATTAACTTATATAACTCGAAAACTTAAAAATAAAATATCATTATGTAGGAAATATTATTAGATTTCTAATGAATATTTATAGTCGAATTTATCTTATGTATAACCCTATATTAAAAATGATTTAGTTATTAATCTTTGATTTTAACTATTTTAACCCTTATTTAAATAAATTGATAATAAATGTCCTAATCTAATCCAAGTGGGCCTAAATGGTCATATTTTATTCTTAAGGTTATTTTTGGTCGAATTACACTTATCCAATAGAATTAGGACATGTTTTAGGGTAATAATAATATCATTTTTACCCTTAATTACCCTATTTACTTTTAATCGTGGTAAAAAAAGTAAAAAGTTACTATTCACCAAAAATTATTTTCATCACATTGAACCGAATTTTAGTCTTTGATATTAACTATGTCACTTGGATTTTCAAAATTCCACTCACAAAAGTGGTGAAATTAAGTTTTATGAAAAAATCAGTTTTTTAACAACCACTTAGTGGTTTCACTATTCATAAAAAAATTAATGTTTCCAGAAAAATACCAAATATTAGGCCTAAGATATATTTGATATTATGAATTCAAAAATGATGTCTATTTTACCTAATTCAAATCATATCAGTTACATTAACTAATTTAAAAATTAATTCTTATCGTCAAAACAAATAGCGTGTTTTTAAGAGATAATAACTATCAAAAGATTGACACTTGTTTATGTCTGGTTTAAATGTGAAATTACATCCAATGACAAAACTTGTATTAAATTGTAAAAATATATTCTAAATATAATTTAAAACCACTCAAATTGATAATTTATCACTTTTAATAATTTCAATTAATAAAGTTGTTTTTAATTAAAATTCAGTAATTTTCACTATCAAAAATTTCACCCTAAGCTAATTTCGATATTCCGAATCCAAAAAATGAAGTCCATTTTGAAAAATAATATTTACAAAATTTCAAAAAGTGGTTATTACTATTCATAATGGATATTTTTAATAATATTTTAATAGCATATCGTTGTTTAGTGAAACTCGGTATTGCGTACTACACACGCTATCGAGGAAGGTCGCGATTGCGTGTAATGCAAGGCAAGTCAAGGATGCATGTTGTGCAAGCTCCTTTTGGTGTAGCGTACAACAAAAGATATTAATGAAATTAAAAATAATATTTTTCATAAAATCTCGGGATGTTACATGGGGTTTCTCATCACTGGTGCGTTTTTGTGAGATTTCCATTATTCAACACATATTTATTGTATTTGGTGTGTGTATATTGAAATTAGATATATAATATCATGAATATATATTTAATTCATTTTATTAAAAGATTAATTGGATGTTTTTTAATTTTTGTCCATATGATTCAATTCATTGCAACATAGTAAGGGTTTTCTCATCTTTGTTCTATTTTTGTTAGATTTTCCTTATTCACCATTATTTATTACGTATGTTGTATTTATAATTACCGTTGATTTATCATATAATTATTATCATTATTTTAATGGGATTAAATGAAAAAATTTATGATTATTAATTTTGTGTCAAGTGATTTGATTGATTATAAACTTGTAAAAGGTTCAACCTGAACTCCAATTTTTCTTTTAGGTTAGACTTTTACTACCATTACTAAAATGTAATAAATTTTATTTTTTATATTTATTCTCAATTATAATTTTCTTTTCAAAATTACACATCAAGATAAAATCATTCTTCTTTTTGGGGATGAACATGTTTTAAAATGGATCTCTTCTCAATTCATTCTGATAAACCAGCTTGATTAAAACAAACTTCTCAAATTCATACCAATTTTCAAGTGCACAATATAACCTAATTTAAGACAGAATTATTTTTATAAAATATCACATATTATCATGAAAAATATGTAGTTTAATTTATATTATTATGAAAACAATCATTATTTTTATCATTTGAAATCATTTTTATATGTTTTTTAATCAACACTAACATTCTTTATTTCTAAATGATCCTAAAAAATTTTGAATAGTTTCACATAAGTGGAAAATCATTTTTGCCTAAAATAAACTGTATATTTTTGTCCCTTTTTTATTTCTATGATATAAATTTCTAATAACATATTTTATGAAAAATAAAAATGATTTTTCCAAAGAACTCTTCTTTATATGTTGAAAGGAATTTTCTTTTCTCACATTAATTTTAATGAGATATATTCCCTATTCAGCACATATTCTATGCATGTTGTGTCTGTACTTATTTATTATATATCATATTAAGAGTCCCATAGTTCTGATAATTTTTCAAAGGATTGTGATTTGAATGTTTAAATGTAGTATGGGGCACTTTCAATTGTTTAAATAATATTTTCTCTTGAACTTTTAAATTGTCTCATTTAAATGTATCTTAAAAAATGTTAAAATGCCTTGTTGAATCTTTTACATCATTGAGTTATATCTATTATTATTTTACAAATATGTATTTTTCTAGTTTTTATGATCATTTTGACGGTGGATGTGATAATTTTATACCATTCATGGGTTATCATTAAACTATTCACAATTCATATGTTAGTTTTTGAATATGAATGTTTATGTTATTTTTGTTTCACTATTCTAATGTGATGAATTTTTTGGACTTAATATATGATTTTTGGGGCCTGTTATAACCCCGTTATGCGTCATTAGTTCTCATAAGAAAAACTATTTTTCATTTTTACCCAATTGTGTACGGTCTTTCCTAGAGTTCTTGGCTGAATAATTATGATATTAAAAATTAAAAATTATGTCACTATGAATATAGATGTTGATAGTCCATGTGATTATTTTACATGAAGAATATCCATTGGGTTTTTATGTAATTATTTAATCAATTTTTTATTCTTTCCATATTATGATAAAGTGTAATTTTAAAGGCATGTGATTTTATTTATTTTGCATGCCTACTGTTTATGTTTCTGATTACTTCCATTGTATTATTTAACCTTTCTATGTATCCGAAATCACCCCTTTATTATGTTTTATATTTCCCCATGATGCGAATAGTGTATTATTAATGACTTTTAGGGATAATCTATGGGTTATGGGAGTTATTAATGGATCTGTTATGTTGTATTTCATTTATGGTTGTAATTTTGACATAGTTATGTATCTGGTTTTTCCAAAACTACCAAACTAAAAATTATTTCTTGATTGGATTCCATCTAATCATACTTATTTAATAAAATAATGCTTCATCTCTGAGCTTTTGGGGTTGGGGCGTTACAATCGAGTTCATTGTGTTTCTCATTCTTGATCACTCATTCTTTGGTATAGAATAAATCACTCTAGCATTTCTCATTACTGTGGGAGATAGAAAATAGGATGTATAAACAGAATTTATTATATGCAAAATTGACTTTTGTATTTCATATACTATATCCATAATAGGCTATTTATTGAAGTAGATTTTTGGTTAGAAAAATTTTTAATTGCATTTCATCACTTACTAAATATTAAATCAATTAATAAACACCATGAAAATAAAAAAAAATATAATTATAAATTTCTTTCATGAACTGTCTTACGTAAATAACAAATAATGTTAACATGAATTTAAATAATTATTTATCAACAAATAAATTCCTAATCTTATATAACTCTTTGATTTGTATTGAATTCAGAAATAAATATTTTATTAACAAATTAATATTTCTTTCACATATGGGTAAATAAAAACTATTTAAATATTCAATAATATATATATTTATTAACATGCTATTATATAAATATATAATTAGTTAATAAGAAAATATATCAGGACGAAAATTATTCCTTGGTCTTGATAATAATAATTTTTTGATTAATTTAATTCAAATATAATTTAATTTAGAACAACAAAAATAGTTAGTGTGTGACCCTTTGGGGTTATTTGTAGTCAGAATTAGTTACATTTCATGAATTCTAGGATTTCTCTCTTAAAACATGTCAAGGAAACAAATATAAATAATGCAATTTCATAACATAGACAACTATATATGAATGCTCGTTGTGTAATATATTCCCTTTGGTCATGATATATAATGTAGAATGTTTCACATATGTGTTAATAACCTATATGAACAGTATGCATGTATATGACTATCTTAAATATATAGTCATTATATCAGGGCCATGTAATTTAGGGAGACAGTTAAATTGCAATCCAATGGATACAGTATCAATATCCATCAATATAGAAGGGAAAAATCCTTCCTCAAGCCATCCATCAATTACATGTCACTCATGATGAACCCAACATTTACAACATCTCCATGAACTATTATAATCATTATTTATAAATTACATCATTGTACAAGAGTCATAACTTGAATTAAATATAATCATAATTCTAAAGGAAATTTAACATTCTTTTATATAGGAATATGTAATGACACCAAAACATGTGGAATTTTTAATAGTGAGTCTATTCTCATAATATATCATTATTTATATTCCAAAGTGTTAACATTATACAAAGAATGTATTAAAATTATGTGTACTATCACCAGAAATTCTATGAAGAATGTGACACATAAAAATATATTCTCTAACAGTATAACATCATTAATATGGTCACATCACTTCAAGGTTGTCATCATAACATGGAACTATTAGGACCTTATCAATGCATCGAATAAAATAGAACATTATTATATTATATTAATGATTAATAATTAAATATATATAATAATACATTTTATTAATATTAAATACATCGAATATACATGTAATCCAATAAAAATAGTTCTTTATATGACATCAACTCCAAAAATATCATTGTCTTACTATAGAAAACATTCAATTACATTTAGTTCACTAGAAATAAGAAGATAATAATGTTTTATCTATATTAACTCTTTGATCAATTATTTGACAACATTTTCATTCTAGGAGATAATGATCACTACAACCTCACCAATATATGAAAAATCCCACAAGAGATGATACTTCCAATGTATGTGCTTTGTCCACTAATGCGGGCATATCTCTTTTCCAAGATCCATAGTTGCATTATAATCATGGAATAGTGTGATATGATCTTTATAACTTGGTATAATTAAAATATCCTAAACAACGTTGTAATTATGTACATATTCTTTAGCTACAATGTTTTTGTAATATACTGGGAACCTATATTATAATTTGGGACCACAACCTAATTTGAGATCTCCCAACTTATAACACCTCAATTCAAAGTTCTTATTTATCACATTCGTGACTTCATGTCTTATTTATTAGTTTAGAAGCTATGATATAAATATCCTATGAGGACTAGTTATTATCTCTTTCATAAAAAAAGAACATATACTTTATATAAATCATATAGTTAAGGATATTATTGACATATATCCAATGGCATTCACCTGGGTCAACTTGACATCTTCCTACCACACATAATTCATAGGATACATCAATCATAGTAAATTACATAGAATAAATTCCTCTAAAAATTTATGATTTGTATAGAATCATTGTCAATATATTTCGTTCATCGGGTATCTCATGTTAAATTTTTTGAGAATGACTAATGCTATAAGATGCTATAAAAAATCCCATATTGGATAATTACCTAGGGAATCTCTTTATTATCTTTTCAATGTATTTACATTGAAAAAGTCCTAGTTAACTCATGGTTATTTAATGGTGTATCTTGAAGTAAAAATTTTATTATGCCTCACCCACGTCCTTTATAGATAATATTTTTTAACCATGCCTTGATAGACTATATGTCTAATTTTTCATTTATAATGAGTATTTTTCATTAACCAATATTATTTAGAGAACAACTACACTCCCACTATACTTTTTTCAGAAAAATTGTCACACTAATTCAATAATAAAACAAATTCCATTATTTATTCACAAAAAATGAATGTTTTATGACCTTGATTCTTTATTTAGTCGACAAATGGATGAATGAAATTTTCATAACTTTTTGGCACCATTTGGGGACACAAACCTATTAGTTTGGGTAATGCACAGAAAAATTATAGATATTTCTCATTAATGAATTTTTTTTGATATCCATATCAAAAATAATAATTCCATGTTATGATATATGGTAATGTATATTTTTGATGGATTTAAACATTACAACTAGTAAAAATAATTTGTCTCAGTAAATGCCTTAAAGTTGTTTAATCCATTTTTAACTAGTTGTGACTTAAATGTTCTAATTTAAACATGTATTGTTCCTTATTGAATATTCATTTTCAACCAATAGTCTTTACATCCATTAAAGGATCTAAGAAAATTCATAATTGTTTTTGAAACCATGAATCCTTTTTAGAATTTATGGTTTCCTTTAACATGGAATAATTGTTTCTATATAGTAATTTTTGGTTAGAGGATCATTATTATACTGAAAATGATTCTATATCCTTTGTAACTATAAATGAATAACATCATGGTTCCTTAACCTCTTTAAATTGCATACATAGTACTTTTCTCTTAGGAAAAACATCTTCTTCTATAACTATTTTTAAAATTTGTTCATGTTCCAACGCTTGCTTATCATTTCCACAGACTTTATCAAATTTAATATTTCTCCCACAATACATTTTATAAGAAAAATTTATTTCTTGAAATATTGGAAATAAATCAAGGATAACCTTTTTATCTGAATTATTATATTGGTAATATCCAATTTTTTCTTTAGGATATCCAATAGAGATATAAATTGTGCCTCACTGTATAATCTTGTAACCTGAATAGGCCTTGAAAATTCTTCACATACCCACACATATAATTATGAAAAATGGTTTTCTTCCATTAATCAAGTGTAATGTTATAATAGTTATCAAATTATAAAAACGTTAGTTTAGTGTGGATGTTTTTGTTTGAAAAGGACAATTGAAGACGCGCATGGCACATAATTAATATCACAATGTCATATAAGGTATGGTTCCTCTATTAAATTACACCAATCCACTATAGTTTATAATGAGAATTTAGTTGAGATTAAATCACCAACTCTAATAGGTAATCAATGAATTCATTATTAAGATATTTTCCACCATGGTCTGGGTAATTGTTTTTAATCCTCTGACAATTTTTTTTCTCAACATCATTCATATATTCCATTAATCAATCAATGAAATATGACTTTTACCTAGTTAAATAAATATATATTTATCTACTAAAATCATCATAAAAATAAGTTATGTATGAGTATCCTACCATTTATTCAGTAGTAAATGGTCCACACATGTTAGTATTAAATAATTCAAGAACATCATTGGTCATTTCACATTTTCCCTAAAATATGGATTTGTTAAATTTTCCTTATAATCGTTCATGATACACACCAAATGTTTATAATTAAAATGAATATAAATTTAAATCATTTTGAAATTTATTTATAGTATTTTCTTATACATGAAAGTTTTTGTGATATAGAATTTAGGTGTGGTATGAGTCATGAGATGAGGTTTCATTATCAGTTTTTATTACTTGCTCTCAATAGTCCAACACAAAATGACCATTATTTAATTGTCCCTTACCATAAATAATGTTATATTACTAAAATTATAAACATTTATTTCCAAAAAATAAAATGAAACTATCTATATAAATATTGGATTTAAAAACAAAGCTTTTGGAAATTAAATGAACATAATAAAAACCACTAAAAATGAATATAATTTTAGTTCACAACATGATGTTATAGTCCTCGATGACTATAGTAGTAAGTGTAGCATTATTGGTCATTTTTAGATGTATAACCCTTTATTTTTTTTCTCATAAATTTAGTTGGTTCCTGTATATTAATATATATATATGTGTGTGTGGAGGGGGGAGGATCACACTTTATCTCTAATAAAAGATTATAAATAGAAAAAATTATTGAATTTAAAAATAAACAAAAGAATCTTGTTTATTATTATGAGTAATAATTTTCATTTAGTGGTCCTTATTACCACATTAAAAACAAAAAATATCTCATTCCATTTCATTCCCCTTGAATATCCCTTATTTGGAATGAAATTTTGAATAATCCTTGGCCTTATGGATTTTCACATGGCCTTTTTTCTTATTCTCTATAAAAGGAAATGATTTTCATTCTTAATATCCTAATTAACATATTGAATAAATGTTATAGGATCTATTATAGGAATAAAAATTGAATTCATATTAAAATCACAAAAAGAACTAGAGAGCTTTTGAGGGATTCATTCCATAATGGGATCAGTGATCATTTCATTGGGGAGATTAAAGCCAAGAGAATCTATGTTCGCAATATATCTAATGAGAATGACTCTGTGAGGAACAAAGGGTCACCCTCTCCATTATTTATATGAAATATAACATTTTAAATATCAAATAATTGGTAACTATTTCTCTCCCATTAATGGCCATAGATATTCTCGATCATTTTCTATCTAACCAGGTTTTTTTGAGACATCATGAGACCACTATACGTATATGAATGCATCAAGAATTGATCTCAAATCATAATATTTATATGTTTATCATGTACTGGGAACACTTTATCACTTACCTCCTTAGTAGCTGGATTATTAAGTGAGGATACATGCACCTATGATTTCTATTCATGGTACAAACCAACCCGAAGTTGTTTATACCTTTATTGGAACATTTTATCACTTAAATCTATAGTTATGATGTTTTATTTCCCCAATATTTATCATCAGGATAGTGTGGATGATGATATTTACTATTTATTTGATGCTTAAAATAGAATATTATTATTACATTTCTTGATTATTAATTATGAGATAAATTATACAGTAATTTATTTTATTAATTATTCCACTATTTTACCATGTCCCAGTATCCCACACCAAAGAAATGAAATATCTTGTTTCTATGAAATTCTTGTGAAAATGAACCTTATTCATTAATTAATAATAATTATATTGTTCATGAAAAATATATGTAAGCAATTAAGTCGGTTTTCATTTCAACTACATCCTCGAAACTCCGTGATCTTTTGAATGAATTCTACAACCTTGAAATCCTGACCTATATTTCTAAAATACATGCCTCCAAATTTGTATTTACCAAACAATTGTTTTAAACTCAATAAAAAATTGGTTATGTAAACCCACAACCCTCCTGATAATACTCAAATCAAAGTAACAATCTAGAATTTTTTCATGTACTGCAATTAGTTTTATGGTTTCATTCCCAATCATGTAATGGAATGCATATTCTAACATAATGTTTGATTGAGAGATTATAATTTATTATAAAAATTTATCTTGTTTTATCATGTAAATGTATGGAAAAATTTTATATTGATATTACATAAATATTTAACAATTTCTTATAAAACATATTAGCATAATCAATTTATTTAAATTCTTTATTTTCAAATTAATTAATTTAATTTATGACTTGCGTCTTTCATATATAATATAAGAAATAAATATAATAAATTAAATAAATAAAGTAATTGATTATATTATGATATTCTAAAATGAATATTTTTACAAAAAACACATTAAATCACCCTCCGACTAAGAAAAATAACTCCTATTTTTCACTTTTGACCTATGTTTCATCATTCCACATGTACACTTGTGAATCACTGAGTTATCATCATCATGGTTCCCCCATGAATCGCAACAATAATTTGTTGGGTGATCCATTATTTATATGATTTTATTAATTATAATTAGCTGAGGGAAACCAATTTATTATTTAAAGGGGATTATATAAATATACATGGAAATTTAGGTCCAGTACAATAATTTAGTGAGGGATAAATTATCGGCAATCATTTAATTTAATATTAAATAATTGTAACCCCTTGTAATAAATTGAATTAAATAAATTCCATCACATAAATAGTTCATGGAGAAGCCCATGATCAGTCATTCATCCAATGAATATGAAAAAGTAACTTGATAGTATTAATTTCTTTATTCATTCTTTATTGTTAGGATAAAAATTCTCGAATGAATAAAGTATAAATTAATTAAATCCCATTAATATTAATTATTTTATAAACATTGTTGGAGATAACTATTATTTATTGACTTTATAAAAATTAAATTTTATTACCAATTATATCATTTTTTTCTAAAAAAATCATTTTAACTTCAAATTAATTATAACCACTATTAATGTTTTTAGCATTAATTGGGGGAAATCAATAAAATATGGTTTTAATGTTTCAATTTTAAATATAATGAAAATTTTAACTTTTTAGCATATATGGGGGATACATGAAATATAAAAACTAATTATGTTTGGTGAATCTCAGTTTCCATGTATTGATCATTCACTCCTATAATTTTGGTTTGTACCTTGGCCAGACTACACAAAATGCTCAAAAAATCAACCCCATGTATGTTCTACATTATGTTTGTCTGGGATGCACAGTTGTATTTAAGATGTGTGTTTTGGATGTGGTAATTGATAAAATAAATATAGTGTACACTACATACACATCATTTATATCATAAATACTCCAGGTTTTCACTCTCACATGGTTTTACCATGTATCATGACCACAAAAATTTTGTGATTTACATTGTTAACCCATATAGAATACACGATGACAATAAAGATACATGCAATGTAATCATGAAATAGTTATATGGGAAGGTCGATCAATATATGCCATAAATCATGTTTCACCACTTCAAGGCACACAATATATCCATTAACATATCTAGATATAGTGAACTAGGGTACTAAACATTTACAATCGAGTACACTTCGTGTAACCCTATCTTACCATCTAAAAATTTGACATTTACCAATGGAATATCTAGTCATTCATCATCTATTCATATACATTTATGTAAAATAAGTATTCAATGATCATGATTAATATATTGAATCATGTAAATTAAAATTATATTAAATAAAAAATAATATGAAATGATAATATATCAACATTTTCACTAATATCAACAATAAAATAAATAATTAAAATTTAAATATGCATACTCTAATACCACTTGATTATTCCTTGTATATGGGAATCACGTGGTGGAGGGATATATATTAAAATTTATTTTAATATTTATATACATGAAAACATGAGATAATATAACAAATGTTCAAAAGATAATTAATTAGATTATTTTGGAAGAAATTAATTGCCTTGTATTATTCATCTTTCTTTGATATTGACGTCGATCATCCAAAAACACTTTTTAGTTTTCCTTTTGGATCATGTGAGAATCAAAGGATAGAATCACTATTGTAGTTATCCATAAATGATCTTATGATCTTCAAAAAATTCCAAACTTTATCCGGGTAATATCTCAGGAAATTGAATGTCTTTTGTTCTTTAATTATGATTTCTCATTCTTTGATATTGAAAAAATGTCTCCATAATTTCTCATTAATGAGTGATATAGAAGGATAAAATTAATGTGTATTACTTTTTTGAAAATAAATCCATATTTTCAATATCCCACAGAATTTCCATAACATTCTATTTGTTATTGTAGGGTTGGGGTTAGTATAGTTTTAAATTGGACGTTGTCATGTAAACAATATAAAAACCATTAATAAACTCCATAGAACATCATATAATATATATATTTTTTCAATGTGCACCATATATCACAGATAATAAATAAATTTACTTGCATGAAAATAATTATTTATCAATAGATTTCTTCTTGTTCCCTTTGTACTCATCCTGCTTTTTTGAAAACCCAAATAAATATTTTATTTCAAAATAGAAATTTAAATCTCATACCGGTGAATAATTATTTATATGAAATAAAATAAAGTAAATAAATATATTATTATTAAGATGCCAGAAAATATATATTTATTTAATTTATGAGATCAAAATTACATGAATAAAATTATTTCTTACTCATGAGAATAATATTTATTCAACTAATTAAATTCAAATAGAATGTAATCGATATCAATAGAAACAATTCGAGTGTGACCTTCTAGGATTCGTTCATGGTAAAATCTGGTTGACTTTCCCAATTTCCAAGAATACTATCTTGAAATTTTTCAAGTTACTAAATAGAAAAAATGTTATGTCACAATAATGATAACCATATAAGAATTATAATTTTTTAATATAACAGAATCGTCACAATGTCGTATCTTGCAGGTTTAATATATTTTTCACCATCCAATATAGTCAATAAATCTCTCATTAACTATATGAAATAACCATATTATTACACCATGTCTATGGAATTTTTGGAAATGGAAATTTCCCAATTAAGGGATGAAATATCTTCTTTAATAAAGATACAAGGGAAAACTATTTCAACAAATTAACCATCAATGAGATGTTTGTCATGACACACCCAATGTATAAAATATTACCATGAATAATTATCATATTGCTTTAAAAAATAAGTCTCTTTACAAATTTTATAACATGAATTAATAAATATCATAGGCAAAGGACCATTATACATGTTCGTAGATAGAAATATTTGATTTCAAAAGAAATATGTATAATTCATTATACATAGTCTACTCTCAGAGTAATCCTTCTTAGAGATTACCAAGTGTGATCTTCCTAAGAAGTAGTATCATCCAATTAAAATTACACACACTAGATAGTATATGTACTATGATTCCCATCATATTATTTCATCCTACTACAAAACCTTATTTAAGAATATCGTATTAGCAGTTCATGGTTATAATCGTTGGAGGGAACTGATATGACCTTATTAACTCGACATATACTCTAGAATATTATTACAATTGGGTCTTGAATAACAATGAAAAATAGTAAATAATATGTTTTATTGACAATAAATACAATTTATACACATGTAATTAATGTAAAAATATTTTTTCTTACGACAAAAACTCTATGAATTAAAACATTCCTCAATGAAGATACATTTAGATGAAACCCTTACCTAATATTAAATAATAATCATAAGTGATATAAAATTAATTTTATTAAATTTATATTTAATATAATCTTATAACATATTATTATTCATCTATATAATATCATATATGATCCACTTATATAATTTCATCATGTCTTTATAGACAAATCTCGATTAAATTCATCATTTTATTTGTTAGAAATAAGAAAAAATGTAACCGAAATATAATATTTAGATACTGATTTATAAAATTTTATTCATTTCATAAAATAAAATTTCTATATAAATTTACAAATTTTTATATTTTGTACATGTAAAATTCTAAAAGAAATCATTTTCTAAACAAAACACATTTTTAAGGCATAGAATAATGTTGATGACAATTTGGTAATTATTTATTATGAATTAATACATGCATGTTCATTTTTTATAACCATTATACATATTCATTTTAATTTTTTTATTAATTTCCATACCTATCAATTTATTTACAATTTTATAATGGTTTACTATATCAGGGTTTATATAAGCTCAGGGTTTCATGTAAAGAAAGGTAAAAAGGACATTAGTTTTTTTAATTAATATATATTATACAATATTCAAGTATCAAATTATACCCCCAAAAACAATTTCAACCTAAAATTTACCATCTTGGTAATCAAAGGACAAATATTTGTAAATATGGTTTTTTAAACCAAGTCGTACAATGAAATAAAAAGATCTCCATTACGAATGGGAAGTGGGAAATATAATTATTAAAATAAAAATATATAATCATTTTCCTTGATAAATATTGCAATACGTGTATTTTATAATAATGTAATAGAGGTGCAATACGATGTAAATTTTTTATTATAGGGTGAAAGATAATAGAGTAATGATAATTTTAATGTAAAAACGGTTAATCGGGATTGGTTGAAAACGACATTCAACTTCTTATAATACATTGTAAAAAAGGAAATAATTGTCATTTTGCAAGAAAATTTCCCAGAGAGTTTCTATAGTGACCCAATATTTTAGGCATAGATATTACATTATTTTATATGAATATTGAATACATTACATAACACATGCTTGATGATCGCAATTAATTAGTTTCTTTAGAGACTATAAAGAAAATAGTATAATTTTCTAAATGTTCATCAACATATCCTATAATGATATACACCTTTATTAATATTAGAAAAAATACCCAATATAATACAATTAATCATACATAAGGGAAAACAAAATATAAGAATGGGTGACCTCATATGCTCAATATGATTATTCAACAGAAATATATAAACATAACATGAGTATAAGGGTATGAGAACATGAGTATAAAATTTACAAACCATACCATACATATCATATTTAATAATATTGAGTTAGGTTATAAATATTGAAAATTTAAAGTATACGAATAGTAATGAATTTAATGAACATGATCCCTAATAGGGTAACATTGGCCTGAGACATAAGTTTATTTTGTAGAAATAATAATAGAAAATATTATATCTATAAGGACCCATCCATAGAGAATTAAATAATGTTTAGTTAAATGAATAATTCACATTGAAGATCTTTTCAGGTGTAGAGTTTTATAGAATTAGGACATAACTATTACATCCCAAATGATTATAAAGTAGACACTTCCACTCAGTTTCCATTTTTTCATAAAAAAAACACATAAAAAGGAAACATGACTAGTATCATGTTTTAGACAACATGTATTTCCTTGATCCCATCCTCGACCCTATTCATCTTTAAGTCCTCTGGAAAACATTTCAAAAACATGGTATTAGTATTAAAAGCTCAGTAAGGGATATAAAAATATGGAAAGAAAATATTAGTCTATGTATACATAAGAATCAATGAAATAATACTTATCTCGTAAAACATAGGCACATTAACATACCTCATGAAATCATAAGATCTATGAATAACACATAGAAATCATAAGAAATTAAGGTAACTTGATGCATTCTTAACATTATTACAAAGGGAGTAAACCTCATGTTTACGTTTGGAATACCCATCGTAGTATATTCCTTAAATATCTTTAGAGAAACCTTAGCATTTAACTCCTTCACGGCACCCAATGCATTAGAGAGCTATCTCGGGAACACCCTCCCTTAGTTTATCATGGATCCACTCAACTTTTTAAACAATTCCAAAGAATCATAACATAATCTTATCACATAAAACCTGCATAAAGGAAACATAACATTCCGGCATTTCAATAGAAAGATATCAATCCAAAAAATTGATATAATCAAAATAATATTAGAACCATTTTCAATACCAAAATAAAAGAAAATTAATACATTGTATTTATTTTTCTTTTAAAAAAAGTTATGGCTTGTAGAGGAAGCCGAAACTCAATTAATGGTCACGGTAGTGGAGAAGTCGTTTCCACCACATACGAAAGAAAAAACATTCCTCTTGTCATTTAGTGAAACGATTTCTGCAAAAATATTCATTTTGAATGAAATTAAAAGTCAAAAATAATTTATTATACAACTAATAAAATAATGTCATATATAAATTGATATATGCCTCAACGAAATGAGATTGAGATGAAGTCCCATACAAAGACAGTATCCATAGATTAAAGATAAATCAATTTCATAATCAAGTGTTAGAAATATAAATACACCTAGTATGAGTGGATAATATGTGTAAAACAATCATAGGAAATATACACATATTAATAGCATGACATAATAAATAAGTAGAGGTTTATCCAAATGAATTGAAATTGGGTTAAGAAGATCAATTACAGAAATTGGACAGCCTAACAGTGTCACATTAAAATTCATAAAATGATTTGATGAGAGATAAAAAGGGTATCTCATAACATTAACATAAAATTTACAGCAATATGGATTTAAAATAACATATCCCAACAAAATAAGATGTAAATTAAAAGTCCTAACAAAAAATGTCTTTTAAAAACAGGAGGGTGAAAGGTTCCCTTACTGATTTCGGTAACTTTTGAAACATACAACCCATGAAAGAAGGATCATACAATGAAGATATAAATACCCATAAATTAAAATATATTTAACAGTTAATACAATCATGGGAATTAAACACACCACACAAATGGAAATAGTGGAAAATGTAGCATGAACCTCACGGCAATAAAAGTGAGACGAAAAAACCCTTACCTAGTTGTAATCAATCAATTTGTATGACCAAAAGATAATAACCACCAAATGATTCACATAATACCATGAATATAAATATAATCATGATAATATATATGAAATGGTAGTACCCAATACACCACATGAAATAAATAAGTGGCGAACAATGGAAATCTCACAAAATTAAAAGTGAGATAAAAAATATCTTACCTCAACTCCGACTTGTTCTTATTCATTCATCATATTCCGGAATAATAAACATAGGTTAATTTATAATTTCTTAAGGAATTACATTAAATTTTATTATTCAATTCATATCACATATGATAATGTTATAATAATTAGTTAATTATGTGAGTTCATATCATACATTTTGTCGATGTTAGGTAGATGGGTCAAAAATGAACTTCATTGAAAACAATTGTCCATGTAGTTATAATTACATAATCTCCAGAATAGTATTAATTATTTTAATATCATATATGTCTAGTATATATTAATTTTATACTATTACATAACATTTGGAGATAAAAAATGAATTTCTCCATTCATGGAGATGGTAGGCCATACGTATTCATGAACACTACTTTCATTTCTTTGTCATATTAATGGAATTCAAACTAAATGAGACATATATATATTATAATTCCCGTATAATATATATGTTATATAGGTAACATAATTTCTTTAATTACATTATTTATAAATTCCGTGTTTGGCATGAATGTGTCACATCACTTGAGGGGGCAGTAGTCCACACTTTCTCAGATGAAATTATCACAGTTCCACAACATGAAAATAATAACGATTTGATTTAAAAATAAAATGCATATGCATATAAAAAGTTAAATACCATATATATCATATATAAATACAGTGAAATCATAATTTCCACCATGAATGGTGTTAGAAGAATATTTAACAATCATCGTTTCATGAGGCAGTAATTCACCACCCACAGAAACAGTATGTTTTTTAACCATTAGACGGAGGTGTGTATGAGTGTATATAGAATACTTATCATAAAAAATCCTAGTATATTAATGATATTGCTGTTATTATGGGGTCATATAAAAATAGGATGGTGGTGAGTGAAGAAGGAAACTCAAGAGAAGACATTACCTCTAAACCAGGTTACTCTATTTGATTTGAGCCAACAGATTCCTTGGAAAGACTTCTGCCCAATGTCAGGCTCTTAAGAGTAAGAGAGGGATTTATAGAGATAATATGAGAAGAGTTTGTAATATCCCATGGCTTTAGAGGTCTAGGTAAGGGGGTACAAGTGGGGGACTTTTATAAGATAGAGGAGGGTCACTTTTGGAATGTCTTGAAATGCTACTTTATTATAAAATGGTTTCCATATTTTCAAGGGACCACAATTATATATTTAGAGGATAAAGTGATAAGGGTTTGAAATATACCCATCCAATAGTTTTTTGACATGTTTAATTCTTATATTCTACCTTATCTTTTCATTTTACTTTAATCATTCATTAATGAAGTAATCACAATATCATCATGGTGTCATAAATAAATTTATTTATTTAATCTCGAAAAATTATAAAAAAAATATGATGATGTAGTTAATAGTTTTAGATTTCCAATGAATATTTATAGTCTTATAGATCGTTGATTTAAAAAAAATTAAAATTGTTTTACTTAGGATATACAAACCTTTGTTATATTTCTCTTCTTTTAAAAGAATAATGTCATAAATGTCACTATTACACCCATGTGACTCCATAGGCCCTAAAGTAATTTAAAAATCATACCATGGTAGGACATGACTCACACAAGAGGATTTGGACACATTTTGGGGTCATTTTATATTATTATGATATTATTTTGTTACACTTAACTACCCGATTACTAATTAATCATGATAATTAATGATACTTAAAATCTTTAATATTCATAATTTCCTAAAAAATGCATATTAATTACATAATTTGGAACTATTTATATTCTAAGATATCATTTATGTAAATGAAATTAAAATTTTTTTACTTAGGATATACAAACCTTTGTTATATTTTTCTTCTTTTAAAAAAATAATGTCATAAATGTCACTATTACACCCATTTGACTCCACGAGCCCTCATGTTCGGTAAAAAGCCATCCATGGATGGCCATGACTCAAAAAAGAAAATTTGGACTCATTTTGGGGTCATTTTATATTATTATGATATTATTTTATTACCCTTATCTACTTGATTACTAATTAATCATGATAATTAATGATAATTACCGTCATTGCTATTCATAATGTCCATAAACAAAAGAGCCTTAATTACATAATTTGGACCTTATGATTCCAAATATGGAATCCAGTTTACCAAATTCCAAACATAAAATTTATAGTAATTAATTTAAAAATAATTCTTGTTGTCACAACCAAAGACGAGGTTTTAAGAAGTAAAAATTTATCAAAAGATTGACATATTTTTAAATCCAATTGAAAAGTAAAATTACTTCCAATGAACAAAATTGTATTAAGTGATAAAAACATAATTCAATTACACTTTAAAACCAATTAAAAGGACCATCTAAATATAAAATAAAATTATATGAAAAGAAATAGTTTTGAAGTAAAATGCAGTATTTTTCACTATTCATTAAAAATGAACATTTGTTAGAATAATACCAAAAAATTATTCAAAGTAATTTTTTTGTTCCAAATTAAAAAATTATTTAAATTTTACCAATTTCAAAACATAGAAGTTTCATTAATTAATTTTATAATTAATTCCCGTTGTCAAAACAAATAGCGTGTTTTTATGAAACAATACTTATCAATAGATTGACACTTGTGTATGTCAAATTTCAAAGTGAAATTAATCCCAATGCCCACCATTGGATTTAATGGTAACAATATATTCCAACTAAACTTTAAACCCAATGAAAAATATAATCTAACCATATTAATAAATTAGATTAAACAGAGGTTTTGAATTAAAATACAACATTTTCATTATTCATTAAAAGATAAACTTTATCGGAAAAATAACAAAAATTTACCCAAAGTATATTTTAATGTCCCTATTATAAAGAAGTATTTTATTTTGTCAAATATAAAAAATAAAATTTATAGAAAGTAGTTTTAAAAAAGGGTTCTCCATTGAATGTCGTTTAATCAACCTTTTAAAGAAAATTAGAATATTTATTCTTAAAAATCGAAATATTTTATTATTTTAAGCCTCTAACTTGTATTGGATAAATGTAATATTATTTAACAAACATTTATAATCATTTTTTAGTTAGTTCTATTCATTCCCTATATTACAATGGCTAGGCGTTATCTACCATTTAAAATAATATTATTATATTATTAGTGTGCAACGTAAGATTTCAAAGAAACTCGTTGTTGCGTATTGGGTACACCATCGAACATAGCATTACCTTTAAAGTAATATTAAAATTTTATTAAAAAATATTAATAAATATGGAAATTTCATATTATATATTTAACTGGGATGTTACAATGTCAATGCTTTCCACCATGAAATTCATAACAAGTCAATATTGTTATAACAACCCATGCACCTAAATCTGGGATAGGATGACCACCCGCATACCCTCACTCGGACATGGAATAACATCCCACGTACCCTATTATGGGTCTAGTATAACCCCTTATATACCCATTGATCTGAAATAACATTATTCATATCCCAATAAATTGTAGGAATATATAGGTCTCACCCCTCAAATAATTCATGTATTTCTATTTCATAAGATCACATAAAATTCATAATATAAGAACCCCTAAAAATAAATTTGAATTAAGAAATAATTCATCATAGAATAACCTGTGTAAAATAAATTATTTTCATCATTTTGTGAAAAATATTTCAATGGGAATGAAATGGGATTCGGGAATACATCATCATATAATTGCCTTTGGATAAGTGAAATAATTCATAATACTTTTAACATACCATAATAGAATATCCCATGTAAATGGAAAAAATATTCTCTATAATATTATCATGGTATTACATGTGGAATAGAAATAAATTCCTTAAACATTAGTCCATAAAAAACATAAACCATTTTGATAAATAATAAGAATGTTATCCAGGGATCGTATCCCAAGTAAAGAAAATGTTTCATTAAAGGACGTGGTCTTATATGAAGAATGATTTAGAAAGATCACATAGATCATTTATTTAGGAGAATAACTTTTCTTTTAATATCACATTTTAAAACATAAAATTTTAAAAAAAAAATCCAGATACTTTTTAAAAAAATAACATTGACAAATTATAAATGAATAATTAAAAATGTTTTAAAAAGTTTTCTTAAAATATTACCTTCAAAAATTTAATTTCATTTTTAAAAACATAATAATTTTAAAAAAACATTACTTTTAAAATTAACAAGATAAAAAATACGTTTGGCCTCAAAAAAATTGTGGTCATAATAGTTTGAAATTATAGTCATTCTATGAACCTTAAAAAATAATTCTTTCACATTTTCATTGAAATAATAATGGGAATTGTTAGACAAATGACATGAAGATTATTCTTAGAATATTTTTTAGATCATAAAACATGGTTAATAATGATTTTAATAAATAATTTATGGATATTTTTAGAAAATGGAATCATTTTTTGAACACGTGGTATTGTAATATAAAGGGGGTCCCAACCAAAAAATATGGTTTTTCTTAAAACAAAATTTTACAAATATTCAATACATATATAGAGTAATATTATGGAATAAAAATTATTCTCATTGAATAACTTGATGAAAATAAAATTCATTATTTTCCTGTGATATTAAATATTATAGTCGTTCACAATAAATATAATTATAAACAACCTCGATAAACAATGAGATTATAAAATCAAATAATTTCCACTTTTATAATATTGAAACATGATCCCTATGAAGGTATATAATTAAATAAAGCATAAAATATTCTTAATTATCTAATTCATAATGATATTACATGTCAAGTGAATTTTATATACACCACATATAAGGAGATATGATCTTATCATCATCATATGTCTCAAAGAATGCAAATTTTGACAAAAATCTCTCACTAATTAGGAAACATTTGAAATGTAAACCTCATGAAATAAGGATCCTAAAATAGATATATATAAAAAATTATTTTTAGGTATAATACTTATAAATTAAATTCATTTAATTATATACACCACATAAAATAACCACATGGGGAATATTGAATGTGTCTTAAAAATTGAAATGTTAGAAAGAAATCTCATTCCAATTTAATAATAATATCGATGGTAAGACCCAATAAACCATAAAATAAAATGATATATTAAAATATATAAAAGAAATTAGATTATTGATATAATAAGTCATGTTTTCAGTATATACACAAAATAAAATACATATGTGATTAATTTTCATATCTCTCCCACAAATGAAATAGTGACTAGAAATCCCTTACATTTGGAATCGACTTAATTCATACTCATTCTAAGATCTTGTATACTAAATATAATTTTTCAATTCATATATTACATACCCACACATTCATATATTATACCATATATGAATGAGGTATGTCATTTTATTTCAATTTTATTAATAATTCTACATTAAATTCATGTTTCAGGTAAAAACTGATTTCATTTTTCATATATATATTCATTTTATATATTCATTCCTCTTACATTGGTCTGGGATAAATGATATATGGACTAATATTAATTAATTAAATAAAATATTTATAAATAAATTAAACTTTTAAGACCAATCGTGAATGGTGTTTTTGAGATATGTAGAATGCTACGATCAGGGAGATGGTAGGTTGCACATATACAAGAGTAATTATTCAATTTTCAATGATAATTATGGAAAGGTGGTAAGTAATATAATTTATTTAAATAATTATTATGATATAATAAATACCATATTATGGCATTAAATTGAATTATAAATTTCATCTATATAGTTTTTGGATGAAAATATAGTCACATCACATTATGAAGGGGGTAGTCCACATATTGATGAATGACATTATCATCCTTCAATGAGTGAAAATGTAATAAATAAAAAGATATATTATTTTTTAATAATGATTAATATTTTATTTATAAAATATTTATTTAGTTTATATCAAAAATATGAATTAAATGTTTCATAATTTTCTATAATTTAACGTGTTATTGAGAATTAATCACATCACTTCGAAAGGCTGTATTCTATCGCACACATAAGAGATGTTATCATATCCTCATCAATGTAGATAAAAAAGGTAAATATGATATAATGAATCTATACGTTTAAAATATGTTATAAATTTCATATATATATATATATATTATATATTAATCATCATACCCAACAAAAAGATGTGGAAATGGAATAAATGTATGACATCAATTTGTGAGGTAATGGTATATCATACATATAAATGTTGACTACATAACCTATATGATGGAAGTTTGTATTTTTTAATGTAATAAACCTAAAAAGAACATATAAATATATGCTTTATTCTAAAGTTTTTATATAATAATCTTTAATAAATAATTGAATAATTTTTAGGATGAAATTAAATCAAAAAACATGTTGAATAATGTTACATCCACTTTAGATAACCTCCTTAGCTACCCACCAAAAGGTTTCATAGGGGTTATTTTTTCCAAAATAATTCTACTATGGTTAATGGATGTACTTTTATAATCAATTTGGTTAATCCTTTCCCAAAAAAACGTTTTGCTGTTGTAAATAGAAGAAGAGAGTCCTGTACTTTTATAAATGTAGTGAGTGGAACACTTGTAATTTCCGAAAGGAAGAAGGTGTACCAATGTATTTCCAAGTACACAAAATTATAAAATGGATTGGTATTTAGGATTGTAAATAAAAGATTCTCAATATGGAATTAATTTTTTTATACTTTTTAAGTTAATTTTAACTGTCATTATTTCAGTTTAACCCCAAATAATGTCTGTTTAACATTACTGTAGTATTTAATTTTTCATATTTTCATGAATCATTTTTTAAATAAGTCATATAAACCATATTAAATAATATAAATTATAATTATTCCATATATGATTGAATTTTTAAAAATTTATCTTACATAAGTGGAAATTTTTAATTTAATGTAATTCAAACAGATGAGATGGGAAGGGAGGTTTCCAATGACAAAATGTTCAATAGTTTACAAGGGTTTTTTATATATGTTCTTTATAAAAAAGATTCCAATGTCCTAAATTGTATAACATGATATAAAATTGAAATAATTTTTGTTTTTAACCAATTTAATATTTAATTTATCTTTATAAAAAACTTAACCAAAAAGAAAGGATTCAATTAATATTCTATATTTTTTATTATTCATCAAAAGAATAATATTTTCTTAAAGTTATCATAAATTCACCATAATGAAAATTCTAGATGTTGAAAAAAAGCTGAAACTTATTTTCCAAAGATAAATTTTTAAAAGTTATCAGAAAAAACTTTTAATGTAATTTAACAAAAATGGGACAAAAATATTTTTTTTTGAAAAATCTAGTTTTGAAGTGTAAAATTTTATTTATTCTAATATTTTACAAGAAAAAAAATTAGATGATTTTTTATCATTTTATTCATTATATAATATATTTATTTTACTAAATTAATTCATAAAAATTATTTTGTTTAATTTATTTAGGAAAAACCTAGTTTTTATTCATAAGAATAGTTTTTTTAAAACTAATTTCCATTATTT
Source organism: Viscum album (assembly GCA_963277665.1). Classification (NCBI taxonomy): domain Eukaryota; kingdom Viridiplantae; phylum Streptophyta; class Magnoliopsida; order Santalales; family Viscaceae; genus Viscum; species Viscum album. The sequence continues at coordinate 1,345,257,569 of OY728153.1, read as the reverse complement.
TTAAATAGTATTGAATTTAATTTTTAATTAATTAGTTACTAAAAATTTCATTATATTTACATTTTTATAAAAAATATTTTCATAATTTTTGTAATCCTATTCATACCATCCATTCTAATGTCTAGGTGATAATAATAAAATAATGATATTTCAATACTACAAAATGTTTAGTTAAAACTCAATGATGCATGTAACAATTGATAAACTGGGTGTTTCTTGAAATGTAAGACAAAACAAGTGTTTCACATAACAAAAAATATAATAAGTGTTTAATGTAACTCATGATATACTTATTTTTTCATCTAAGACAAATGAAACTCAGTGTGCTGTGTGAGGCAAGCTAAACTCAGTACTCTATTTATTGGAAAATACTAAAAATATTAAATTTATCATTTAAAAAATCAATAAATATCAAGGATTTATAATTATTGAACTATATTTCTCTAAAATATTATTAAATATTATTACATTATTTATTTAAATCTATAATCATAATTCTTCTTATCATAGAAACTATAATTATATGGTAATATAACATTATATTCATAAATAAATGAATCTTTATTGATTTTTTATCTTAATATATACCAAAATCAAAATATGTCGTCTTTATTAAAAATTGGTGATAAATCATTATATAATAAAATTGTATGTGAATCTCTACAATATCAACAACATGAACATATTTGGAGTACAAATAATTGGAAAAATTATTAACCATATGAATTCTGAAAAATATTTCTAGCCTACTTTCAAACCAAAATATTATGAAAATTGGTCAATAATGTTCAAAAAATGATTGTAAATTGTTCCAAAAATAATATAATGTTGCTCTTATTGTCACATAACAAACATGTGAAAACCTTGATCCAATATTTTCATAAAACATGATAATAAGCTTAGTCACAATAAAATATCAATGAAATCATATACTATTCCAAAATATAAGACAATCATTTTTTCAAATCAAATCAAATTATATCCAATATATTCCAAATTTACAAAAACTTAATAAACACATCAAAAATAATATAAATCACATTTTCATATCATCACTTATAAATTTCAATGAAAAAATAAGACCAAATTGAAATTATCAGAATATATAAACTCTTTATCAAAATTGAACATTATTATATAATCCTTCCTAACATATTAAGGATTATTCATCCCATCATCGTGTGTTTTCATAAAATATAACCTCGCGACTAATGGAATTTTCTAGGATTTCAGTACCATTCAATATATTAAAGTAAATATATAAAGAAACACCACTATGAACCATTCAATGGATGTTACATTATTCTTATAACCAGAATATAATTGATAATACACTTCAACATTATAATTTCCAAATAGAAATTCCTAAATACTTCAATCATTCCACTACTTTAATAAACCATTAACTAGAATTCATATCATTATTAATAAATACTAAATTACAACAATGATAAATAAAAATCGTGTATTAATAATCATAAACATAAATTTAATCAGGATTTTTACTTTGGACATAATTAAGTTTATTAATATACTTCACAACTTTCTTATTTTATTCGCAGTCTCTTCATCATCAATAATAAAACCATTATTCATACGACTTTGTTGACCCTCTTATCGATCTTTTCCCTAAGGAAATGTTTTTTATTAATTACCATAGATTTGGAATATCAAAATTTTTACCTTATATTATAACTTATATAATCTGGTATTTATGTATATTGAATTGACGTATATTTTCAATCTTATGTGGAAATTACATTCCATGTATCCTTTTTTTCCATGCCCAAATAAAATTTATTTTCCTTTGAGACATTTCACAAGGTTAATATTACCATATTCTCTAAATGAGTGAAGCATATTATTAATTACTCAATATTTATTCATTAAACTCAATTTTCCACTTATTTAATTCAATTAAAATCCAAGCCTGGTTTTTGTTGTTATTTGTATAATGAGTTATCTAGTAAAAAATAATCAAATGATTTCAAATTTTATACCACAAATAATTAAAGTTCTCTTGATTACAATCTCTACATTTACCATAAAATTCAATATTTACATGATTCCATATTATTGTATCCATTTAATAAATCTAAAAATCATAGTATGTGAAATAAATAATTATTAAAATCATAAAGTCATAAGAATTATTTATATAATTTATAAATCTTGACACATTCTTTTAAATATAAGACACCTTATGTTTAACCACATATATCCATGTTAAATATATAAAAAATCATTTATAATTGTTAATAAATAATATTTGAATTTACATAATCATATCCCATAGAATTTTCAATCTAGGATTGTATTAAGATTCTATTTTCCATGCATCAAAATGATGAATGAGATATACGCAACTATATTTTTTTAAGTTTATCATCCTAATATTCATATTTACCAAAACTATGTCCACTTTTAGTATCTAGAGAGTGTGGAATTTATTATAAAAACAATCTCTATTCATTATCATAACATATAATGTTTTGTTATTCTTAAGTATTTCCTAATAGTTCTGGTTAAGATTTTTTTAATCATAGTTTTGAAATGTTCAAAACCTTATAGAAGTACTTTCTATAGTGACACAAAATATATCATTAATTAATGATATTTATTACTCATGTAATGTTTAGAAAATATCATGATGATATATTCACAAACTATAATGGTTTAGAATACTTGGAAACATAGATTCATTAACAACTAGTATATAAATGATCTATAACATTTTTAATTATGTTTTTTACAACAAAAACCCTTTTCAGAGATAAAATACATGAAATCATAATCAATAATGTAGGGAAGGAAGAAATAAGGAATGGAGATCTTAGGTTCATATTTAAGATGAAAATAAAATATATAAATCAGTAAAAATTATTTAGAATAATATAAGAACAGTGTATTGAAATATCCTGTTAAATTTAGAAAATTGTTCTCATCAACTCATAGGGTATAGTCATAAAGCATGACAGAATGATTTATCAATAAAAATACATAATACTAAAGTAATAAAAATGATCAAAAAACAATATTGAGATATCAAAACAATTTATATGAATAAAACTTTTGTTTTTGTTATTTATATAAGAATATAAAGTTGTCTCCTTAGTTATGCCTCACTAATCAAGCTATCATAGTGGATTAGGTTTACCCTAATTCAATAATTTCATTAGTAGTGCTTCACTCCCATGACTATCTAATTATGTAAAGTACCATACTAAACTGGATTCATTCCCCATTATTCCCTTATTATATAATGATACATCCCTCATTACACAATGAATTAGAGGGATATATAATATTTTACTGACTTGAAACATAATGATGTCCATATATATATATATGAAATAAGATCCTAAAAATTCTTCATATAACTAAATATAAACCATATAATGATACATTTTCTGTCAAAATTATAATATCATAATCATTAAACATATTTATAAATAATATTATTGGTAACATTGGACTATTTCTTGAATAAATCATACTAGTCATTAAATTGCAATATTAGAGTTGAAAATGCCTTTAAATGATAACTGGAACATTTCTTGATGAAAATACTAATTCATTTTGAAATAACATATTTCAAATATGAGATTTCCCAAATTATTTAGGAAATAATATTCATACAAAATAAAAAATATATAATATAAATTATTCTTCAATGAAAATTATATTCACAATGGAGGATGAATTCATTTATGTAGTTTAGGTTGAAAAAATCCCCTTCACATTTTGTTAAAAAAATATGATGCAACCTTTTAAGAAAATTTGAATAAGATTAATTTAATAAATTTTTATATAAATTATTACTTGGGTGAAAATTTATTTAAAAAACTTTTGGGTAATATTAAAATAATTCTCTAAAATATTTTAACGAAAATATGGACTTCAGACAAAATATTCCCGATGAAAGTGAAAAACATAGTTGTTTTTTGATAAAAATATTCTTTTTGAATGTGGAGTATATAAGTAGTATAAAATTAATGGGAAACCAAAAATATCAAAAATTAAAAGATTATAAGTAATGATATTTGATTTTGGGGAGAAATATCACATAATGGCATTCTCCAAAATTTAAGCATAAACAATCCCTTTAAACATGATATTGTAACTGAAAATAATTACTTCTTTTCTAACATATTATTTATTACACCATAAAATAAATAAAAATATATAATTAAAATTAAGATATTAATGATAAAAAAATATCAAATGGGTTCTATACACAACTCATAAAATTATATAAGTGTATAACAAAACATATATATCAAAGAATGAAATTTGAGAGAATTCACACATACCACTTTGATAACAATATAATAAAATACACAAGAATAAAATAATTTTAATTAAAAAATTAATTATCTTGAAGAAGTAAGTATACCTGATATAAATGTCAAAGGATTGGTATTTACGTCTCATAAACATTAATTATTTCATAACATCAAACATCTCTCAATGAAACAAAAGTACAATGAATAACCATTATGGGGTTTTTAAATTTTGAATTGAATTTCATTGGATTAATAAATTTCATATGGTTCTATAAATGTCATTACATGGATAATATAGTATTAAAAAATACATGCATGGGCTATTTATAAACAATAGAAATAATAAATTGGTGTATAACATTAAAACAAGTCTTAATGAAGAGAAATTTAGATGAAACCCATACCATATATATGGCTTGAGTCATAAGTGATATAAAAAAATATATAATAAACCATAAATTTGTATAATTTTATAAAGAATTCATATTAATATATATGATTTCATAGATATTCCACTTATATCATTTCATCACCTTATTATTACCAATTCTCTATTAAATTTTTCATTTGAATTGTTACGTACTTTTTTCATGTATTTTTTAGTTTATAAGTTATAGTCCATCCAAATTAATCATGGATACTGAATATCATGAGTATTAATCATTTTATAAATAACGAATATATTCATTATATATGTACTTATAAATATTCATATTAAATGATGATTAAAAATGAATGATTTAAATCCATGGAGATAATAATTTGCATGTACACATGAGTTAAAATATTGATTTTTTATCAAGGGAACAAAATAAAGGTAAATGTTATATAAAATTTCCTTAAAATCAATTCTATTTATAGAGGATTGGGTATACACATATGCATGATTGAATGTATCATTTACCAGTAGATGGTATGGTAGGAATTTAGATAATATAATATATATACAAAATAATAAATATTATTAAAGAATCAAATATAAAAATTAAATTCATCATTATGCCAAATCTTTAAATATTGTTATTAAAAATTATTTTTATCACTATGTGGAGGTGAAAGTCCAGACTTACACAGAGTCGTCACTTTTATTTACCACTAGGTAGAGAAGGAATAGAAAATGACTACTTAATCACAATTATAACATCTTAGTATGTTTATGACAATGTATTAATCAAATTGTTTCAAGATAAAACATGTTTTGAGAATGTGTAAGAGGAAATAATGTCGAAATAAATTGGTTTAGAAATATACATCTTATTTTAGATACACCCTTCTGTTTTGGCCATATTCCTTGAAGGATTTTTTATAATGGAAGAACAAATGTTCTACGATGAAGGGAATGGTTTTTTAAATTGTTTTCAGAAAGGAATCCCCATGATATATAGACAAAAAAATTCATTATTGAAATATGATTGGTTCCCTTTTATAAGTTAGCATATGGATACAAAACTAAGTGCACACTATGAAAGGTGTACTGAACAAAACGGAGGGTTTTATGAATATTTCATATGGTTTAATAAACCATGCACCAATCATGTGAAATGAAATAATAAAAAAATTCCCAATTCATATGTTTTGTAATAGAGTTTGATTAACCCATTTTCTTACCATGAATCCACCTAAAAATTCCAAAATTGTGTTAAATGGGTTCTTGGAGAAGATATATGATTTTCTAGAACTATATACCCATAGAAACTCTTCATAACACAACAAAACCATTCAAAATATCCCATAAAAATCCCAATAATTTTATATCTTTAAATATATGTAATAAAAATATGAATTTCATCAAACCAATATTGATAAATTATCCCCACAAATATGTATTTCATACATGAAAAAATAGGGATTGTTTGTGCTTTTGAAAAATTTGGGCCATTAATTTAGAATTTAATTCTCATGTTCCAGTGATTCTTCATTTATTACACCATGATTACATAATACTGAAACCATTGTAATATGTTTTTTCACTCAATTTATTTTCTGTCTATCACATATATGAATTGGGGAATAAAAAATTATATTGCGTAAAACACCCTAAAAAGGTGAGACATAAATAGATTAAGGTTACTACCCATGTCAATATGCTACAAAATTATATTTAGTATCCTACATGGATAGAACTCAAATGTCACACAGGATTGGTATAGTTTAGTGGTTTGGATGGCAGACCTATAGGGATGTTTCTCAGGGTATGCGTGAGTGAGTTAAAACACATTGACTGGACATGTTTTGGAATATGAGGATAGACATGAGTATGATGAGAGACATTATTCCATAATTACTGATGTTGCATTGGGGAGAAAGACTTAGTATTACAAGAGTCTCATGGGGTCAGATATCCTACATTTCTGCCCAATGTGGTTAATCTGAAAAATGGAATCAGAGCCAATACACAGATGAAATTATCGAAAAAAATCCTTTTTTAGGAGTGGGACCCACAATGTGGTCTTTTTCCTTTATTGGGGTAGTACTGTTAAACCACTTGAAATTTGAGAATTAAAAAGATAATTATTTCAAACAAATTAATTATGGTGAACCTTCCTTCTCAGGTACCTACCAGATTTGAACTCAACAATTATGAATTCTGGGAATTTAGTAGTAGTCAAGATCTGTAAAAACATAGTATGTTTTTCAAAGTATGCTGAGTGATGAATAAATACATAATAATAATATGTGTTGGGCTATGAGTAAAATCATTAGTCCGATAAGTGAAACCATTACAAATATCTTATAGTGTTTATAAATGGTAACCAAGGTGTTGCGGGAGACCCATGGGGTTCGATAACCAGGTCCATAGACTAGGGAGATAGGTAGTGATATAACATATTCTTTGAGATCAGTATGATCACATAAAATCACATTTCAAGGACCAATATAGTATTTATATAGTTCAGATACATGAAAATAGTTATGAAAAAAAACTGACGTTTGGTTGTAAACATTATTAATAATTATGTTCACCAATTGTTTCATGCATCAAAAAAATAAAAAAGTACGCAAGAAAAACATTCTATTATTACCTAATAAATTATACACCATCTTGGGATAGACTATAAATAATAAATTATACACAATATATAAATATAATAGGGGAAATATATTATATGTATAATATTTTTGATATATTTAGGGTGAAAAATCAATTTCTTCATCAATTGATTTTTATCAATAATTTTAAGAATGTGTATGTGTCCCAATAATTTAATTTCACTAGTCACACTCCAATAAACATTAGGTCATCTTGGATGGCCATAAAATGCCTCAAATATGTTCATCAATGTCATGGTCAGATTACAAGTATGATATGAAAACTCAATAAAGGGGAAATGATCATACCAGGAGAAATAAAAATGCACAATTAATAACATATCATATAATCTCATTTTATATTGTTCATTATGAAACCCATCCATTTTATGATGTCATGTTGTGCTCACGGTCATTCATGTACCCAAATCTTCATGAAAACATCACCAAATACAGGAGGTAAATCAATGATCTCTGTTGAATAAAACTGAAAAAGGTATTCCAAGAAATTTAACCAATTCAGGAATATATATCTTTTCTAAGTCATATACAATATTATATTATGAATTGGAATGATGTGGTCAGACACATTGTGTGGGTACACAATCTCCTAGATTTTATCATGCTTCCAAGTAGTACTCATAAAACCATTGAAATATCCATAGGTATATTCATCCATTCTATGAGAGTATGGGTGATGATTACAACTTATAATATATTCATTAATTATCTGTCTTAAACAACTACTTGTTTATAAAATTCTTAATTTAATCTACAACATTTTATATCATAAATGACTAAAATGGGTCATTAAATATATGAATATCTTTTGTAATCTTGGATAATCTTCAATTTTTAATGGTGAAATATAGAAATTATTATTTCCTAAAAATATATTATAATAACAATATAGTATTAGAAATACCACACTTGGTTTATATTTCAACCCCATTATTATGGAATCCACCCTCAAAATTAAAATATAATGTTATGTAATTTATGATATATTTTTTGACAACACTTAACTAGCCAAAAAAAATCTTGTCTGATTGTCACTGAAATGAAGATTGTAAATTCATTATACTTAGTGAAATCCAAATGCACATCTGTTATGATACACGTAATTTTTGTAGTGGTCAAAATCTTCTCCAACCGGTTTACTGATTGAATATCAGTTTAACCATCATTCATGTAATTTCCATTACCCAATGTATAAATCATTTTATAGATGAACAATTCAAGATATTTCATCTATTATCATTTACATTATTCTTAATCAATTGGGAAAATATTTATTTCAATAATTTATTGTCATTGAATAGTGTTTATTTCTTTCTAAAAATATTATGACATCTTTTTTCCATTTATGAACTACAACATCCCAATCTTTATCGAGTTGTTAATAAATATTATCATTAAATTGTAAATTCCTTGATATAATAAAATATATGATCTCTATTCCCGAAAACATGATAAATATAGATTATCTGTGTCAGAATAAAACACATATCAATTCATAGGTTCTAGATAAATATTAATTGGTGCATGCTTTTCCTTATCCTTTGGATCTAAAAATGATACCTATAAGTCATTACACTAATTTAATGGAGTACATATTCCTTTTAGCACTATCATATGAGATATCATACATGAGAAGTTCCAAACTAATTGATGGTAGTAAATTTCTAATCCCAAAAACTCACGTATCTCAAAGAGTCTATTTTTATTTCCTAAGAGATGAAAACATCTCTCCATTTAGGGTCTAATAATACTACCTACATAAAAATTTCATATCAATTTATGTGATATTATTATTTTTATAAATAATTCTGGGGTAATTGTTTATTAAATTGGTTCTCCCACATAATTTTCAATAATATATCTAGATTTTCATTATATTCATACAGAGTTCAACAATAGACTTTAATTTCATCAATAAACACAAAAATCAAATATTCTATGTAAAATTTAAATACACAATTCATAAATTAAATGAACATTTATAATTATGTTTCATGACCAAAGATAATGAAAATATATTCATAATTATTATAAAAAAATATTTAAATATTGTTTCCAATGTATTTACCTTCTCAAATAGAAGTTATTAATACTCATACCATAGAATATTTTAGATTAACATTGGGGTAATTTGAATTTACCAAAATTATAATCAATTATCTGAAGATTATATCTATTCATTACCACAACATGATTCTCTTTAGGATAATAATCCTATAATTGTATTGAACAATATTCCTTCTCAACAATAAGATCTAAAGTAGTCTAAGGAATCATATGTACTCTTTTCAATCATTTGCATTCCAATTCATCAAATTAGACCAACAGTATCTTAAATTTCATTAGGTTGATAAAATATATTTCATGCCAAATAAAAAAATATCCCATATAAAAATCAATCGAAAATTATACATCTCTTTGTGATGGAAGCCTTCAACGTTTTCAGGAAACACATTAGCATAATGATTCACAATGTTAAGACAATTTATAGTCTCAATTAATTTATTATTCTCTATAGTGAACACATATAATTGATAATATATAGATATACACATCAATTTAATATATAATTTTTTCCATCAATATAATCCTATAGTATTTTAATGAGATTAATTGTCCCATTTTGTAATTATAAATTTACTCATCATGATCAAAATTTAATGAAATCCTAAAAATAAATTAAACAATACATTCTGAGGATTAAATTGAAGATAACCATTTATAAACATGAATATTTTCAAGAAACCATGACTAAATCGATTTTTATGTAATAATATTTTAGATCAGTTTTGATTCAGGTGAAACCACATTCTCATCAGCCACCACTTTTGGGTTTCTAGTTTCAAAAATTAGTACAATTTCTCTACATCTAGAATAGAACACCACCTAGTTATCATATACATTTAATGTAATGGATAAGGGTATTATAAATCATTAAAATAAATACTCATCATAACATATTGACAATACTAATAAAATTTTATTTTAGTAATTTCGTCATTATGGGAATTATTATTATTGTGGAATAATATCATACACTGATTCCCAAAAAATATGACTATGAGATGAAAACATTATTATAGTGGTCTCAAAATGCCCTTTTATACATGGAACACCCTAGTTAACTGATGTAACATACCATCATAAATTTCCATGTAATTATTTCTTCATGGTTTTGGTCACCTCTTAAATTTGATATGGTTTCATGTTTTCTTGGATAAATGGTAAAAAATTGGGATTTTATAGTGTCATGTTCCGTGGTGGTAGTGCTATGATGTGGAGTTAGAGGGGATACACCATAGACCATTGGATTGTGGATTAAGGGATTTTATGTTTATAAGGGATATAAGATATGTTGTTGGATGTGTTTTGGAAACATGGAGACTGTTTTTTATATATACATCAAAAATAATTCATAGTTACATTATGGATGATTGTTTACATAGTATCCCTAAATGGGTGAATGATCACAACAGCGTTGGGGGGTCCATGTTGGGGTGAAATTGTTTTCCAACTACCTTTTGTATGGTTTCTAGAGTGTTTTTATTTAGAAAAATAATGGTCATACCCTAGGATAATGGGATCTATGTGGGGATTGAAGGGTTTTTTAGATGTTCATTTGACTTGAGGGTGTTGTTTTGTGGTTTTGGATGGATGTGACATGGATTGGATATTTTAAAATTTATGGGTTGTTCCGATGAGGGTATGCGTCATGGTTTATTTTTTTCCAATCATAAAGGTCACATAACCAATATAATGTCCATCTTCCCCTGGTTGAACCTCAAAAGTCCATTTTGGAATTTAAAGGCTTCCATGAGGCCTTTTAAAACCTTTACTAATGTTTATTTTGGTATCTAAGACTCAGTGGATGAATGTAACCCATTTATATTATGAAAACCTTATTCATGTGATTAATCCCATTTTATGATTATCTATCCTTAGATATTTGTAAATCATCTTGTTATCGATTGATTGGAATAATATTCTAATGGGGTGTGTTTCTATAGATTCAATCATGCTCTTCTATATCATCATCACTTTATTCACATTCATTTTTTTTGTCTATTCATTTTACCTTTGGATAATATATTGGTGGTTTTGAATGATTTTTCCATTCATATGAATCCTAGAATTATTTATTTATTACAAAGAGTATTCATTTAATTTTTGAACCTTGAGTTTATTTTTTATAATGGAATGATTTTTGAAACTAAACCCTTTTTAATGGTTTTTATGAAATTGATGGATTTGAATAAATTATTTATCAAATTGATATAGGAATTTTTTAAATGGATTGATGGTCATTATTTGATAAAATGGTTTAAATTTTTTATTATATTTATGAAATTGATGAAAATCCTGTTTTAATTTTAAAATTAAAAATTGAATTTCGAAACCTAAAATAATGAAATTAATTTATAAATATTTTAACTTTTTGAAAAAATGATTTTTCTATATTTAATTGATTAATTTAAGAAAAAGTGATACTGGGTATTTGGTGGAGAATAAATATTATTACATTTTTAACGCACTATTATTAAATTGATCTTGAAAAAACAAACTAAAATTGATTCAACATGATTTTCCCCAATGGAGTGTTTTCCACATATGCATGAGTCATGGAAAATTTCCTCATTTGATTCATGATCACTAATTCAGAAGTGTGAGGATCATTTCATAAATATTTATTACATCATATGGATTAGGTCATTATATTATTATTAATTTTGATTTGATGATTATATTCAGTTGATTATAAAATTATTTTGTATATTTAATTTCTAATTTTATGAAAATGATACTTTTTTACTGATTTCCTATAAATGACATATTTTATGTTCAAATCATGTTTTGGGTTAAAATATTGATATTATGTGATATTTCATATTTATTTAAAATAAATGAATATGTGGTATACTTGTATTGAAATTACTAATGGAAAACTTGGTGAGATCCTTCTGGGTTATTTAGCCCATACCCTATCATGGACTTCAAGAGTTTATAGATTTCATTAATAAATGTCTTGGATAAGTGAATGATCAAATTTGAGGTGTGGGGGAGCATTATCTTCAGGACACTGGAGTGGTGGTGTTGACAGGAGGAGTAGTAGTATACTAATTAGAAAAGAATTTTGAGTCATTTTTTGTTGATGTTTTGTTGTACTTTGATTTATGTTTTACCTTATGAAATTTATCTATATTCAAATTGTACATTATCCATAATGTCTTGATGGAATACATACTTTTTTTATTTATCTAATAATTCTTTCTGTACTTGTGGAAAACCTAGTCCCTTTGATGGTGAAATAATTTAAGGTGATGGTAGCCAACCTATGGGGATCTGGACTGACCATCTGTATATTTAAGGACTTGTTTCAGTATTTGTGTACCATGTTTTATAGGTTATGTTAATGGAAAATTTGTATCAAAGTAATGTCTTACCTTCTTTCTTTTATGTTGGTATGCAGTTTTTTGGATGTCCAAGTAGATATGAGGTATAATTTTTCAGACTTAGATGATATTTACATGTGAAATTCAAGCCATATCTCATAGTAATGGGCCATAAATATGTGTGGTTCTTGGGAAATGTGTTATTGAAGATTTTTTTAATTCTATTTTATTCCATGTATGAAATTAGTTATCTAAAAATAAAAAATTTGACATTCCCATCATATGGAATTAATGTTCTTGTATCTCATATTTCTCATTATTATTTGAGTACCCATACTGAAATTTATAGTATTAATTATTGATTTTGTTTTAAATCATTCCTACAATAATATGTTTCAATTGGATATAGGTGGAATAAGTTAGTGAGATATATTTAGAAAATCCTTTATTGGATCCAAATATTTCTGAGATAATAGTGTCTATTGTTTAGGCTTCAGGTTATGTACTTTTACCCATTCACATTATGGATTTCGTAGAGGAACCTTGAAGGGATAAAATTTTATATTTTACTAAAGAGTTTCTTTATTAGAATACACTTAATATTAAATGTTCTAGTGAACCTGAAATTTCAATGGATAGGTTGAAAAAGATAGATAATCATTTTGAGTTCTTCTAAATGACATATTCTATTATGGTGATATATGATAACTTCATTCCAGAAGGAACTATTATAAGATAGTGGGATTTTATTGGAAAAACATAGAAAAAGGAGGTGTTATAGTGAAAAAACATTATATTTTGTTTCAAGGATCATTTTTATCAAGGAACTATGGTCCAACTTATATCTATGTACTTTCTCATCCTTTATCTGGGAGATAGGGTCATGAATCATTAAGAAAACTATTTTGTTGAACATGTTTTTAAATCTCCTGATGTAGTAGTCTTTAGAATAATGAAGGATCAAATTATTAAGATGGGTATTTTATTAGATTATTTATCTCAAATATTTATGATGAATCCACATTATGTGTTTTTAAACTAGATAGATCATTGGCGGATGATCATGACATGGATGGAATGTTAGGGGTCGTGGGATTTTATTTTTCTCCTATTAACAGATATGTTACTTTCTTTAAAGAAAATATATTTTTTGATGTGTATCATTTTGTAACTCAATAGTATTGTTCATGAACACCTCCTATTATTCCTAAAAATATACCTATAATATCCTTTTTAATGTGGAATTTTTTTATTCTAAAAATTTGGTATATAAGAAATTAATATCTATAGTTCATGTACATTACTTGTTAACTTGTAGAATTTATGTCATGTATTATCTACTATATATAGTAGATTTGTCTTATCAACATTGAAAGGTACTTTTTATAAATTAGATGTTTTTAGAACAAAGGGTTTCTATCCATAAGAATTTGGAATGAATATTATACACATAATGGATGAGTCTAAAGAAAATTCTAATGCTGGTTTATCCACTATGAGAGGTACCATTACTATAGCTTCATCTATAGTTACTAGTTTGTTTGATTATAGTGACTCTCACTCATTTATATTAACTCTTATTTTGAACCAGATAAACCATCCTGTGGAGATTTTAAAATATTCATTGGATTTTACTATTCTATTATGATCAAAGGGATATTAGGATATTTGATTACCCTCCTCTTATTTCTATATATCAGATATTAATATTACCTTAAATTATATACTTCTCATCACGAAGCATCTTGATGAATATTTTAGCATTGTTTGGATGATTACTAGGATGGCCCAGATTTATAATTATCTTCAGTGGGATACTTTTACTATGTATGATGTGGTCTGTTACATTTTCTTGGATGCATTTGACCAGATTTTGAGTAGATCTATACCCTATGTTTTGAGAGTTCTGAATGATAATATCAGTGATCTCTTTTGACTTATAGAAAGAATATTTGAGTGGTGATGTCACTGTATTAATCTTTGTGTATACTGATGTGTTTAAATCTGATTTTTCAAGATTTTAATTGATAATGGAGTCTTATTTTCTAAATTATTTAGTTCTAGGTACTCAGCTAGTGTCTATTACATCTTATTGAATTTCACCAGATTAACTAATATATTGTAATTCAGAGTTTTATAACTTCTTAAAACAAGGAATTATAAACCAAAGTGTGTCACCATGGTTGGATACTTCTCCTTTCTAAAATAAATCCAATATAATACTTCATGTATGTGTTGAATACTATAAAATCAATCATGTTATAATAAATAACAAGTCTATATTTTCATCAATTAATAATGATCTTGATTAATTTCATGTAATGTAGTGATTTTCGATGATTGATCTTAGATCTGGTAATCACCATTTATGAATTTGATAATTTGACATTTAGAATATTTCGTTCATGATTACGTATGGTCATTCGGTGTACCTTGTTATGCCTTTGGGTGTAGCCAATGCTCTTTCCATTTTTATGGAACTGATTAATTGGGTATACCATATATGCATCCACTCGTTCTTGGTTGTCTTTATTGATTATATTTTGGTTTACTTCATATATGGGGAAGGAAATGTAAGTAATTTTAGATATGTTCTACAAATTTTGTGACATCATTGACATTATATGAATCTTTCGAAATGTAATTTCATGATGTTTAAAAGTGATGCTTTTTTGAGACATGATCTGAGAACATGAAATTATAGATCACCTTGAGAAGGTGGAGCTTGATATGGAAAGGGTGAAAATTAATAATGGTTATGATATATGGAGTTTATTAGGAATAGTGGGGTATTATCACATGTTATTAAAATATTCTTGGAAGATGGATTCCCTAGTGATTGATTTAACCTAAAATAGAGTGAAGTTATAATGGGATTTTAATCATCAAAGTTATTTTTATTAGTTGAATCATATTTTGATTTTTTTTCTAGTTTTACCCTTCTAGAAATTGTTCATGGCTATGTTATCTTCTGTGACACAGTACGCTTGTGTTTTGGCTACATTTACTAATATGGTGATAATGCAGTGGCCTATTGTTCCCAAAATATAATTCTACATGAGACTAATTTTTTGAACCATGATTTTGAACTCACAGTTATGAAGTGTGACCTCACGTTTTTGTGTAACTACAATTTCAAATAATTTATAACTATTTATTAACACCACAAAATCATTGGTTATATCTTCTCAAAATAATATATAATTCAACTACAACTGTATTTGGTAGAGTACTTTTAGTCTACTAATTTCCCAATTTCTTACACCCCATGGTAAGGGGATTGTTTTTGTGGATTATTTATGTATAAAATATCTGAATCAGGATATAAAATAATTATCAAATGTTTAGAATTTAATGGATATATTTTCTCAAAAACATTCGGGAGTTTCTGAGGATAAATGTAAATTTTTTTGGTGATTGTTCAGTTGACCTCCACTCATGTTGAGATGATTCATTAGGAGAACTAGTTTAATGATAAATTATATGGATTTATGGACATTGTTTTTTATGTGGAATACTAATGTTTTTTTGGCAATTCTACTCTTTGGGTATCCTATTTTTTCGGAACATGCTCATTATTTCCTTACCAAGAAGAGATGATTTGATGGGGGAATCATATAATGCCCAGTGGGAAGTGCATCCCAGAAAAATGAATATGTTATATTATATATAGATATGATTATGGTTAACTAATATAAAATGATACATCACAAATTTGTCTTCTATATTATACATGTCACTAGGTCATGGAATTTCAGCATAATGCTTTGGGATTTCACATCCTCTCCCATGGCGAACATGGAAGTGGGATTATGTATCTTATGAATTTATTGGATATTTTTCCTTATACCCCATTAAAGAATAATGTAACATAGATAGTGATCTATCCAATTCCTATATAAACACACATTATACTAATAGGTGATACAACTAATGATGAGGTTTTCGGAAATCTTCATGTGAGGGATATTTTCAGGTTGAATGAAGTTACATCTGTTTTAGTCTCTGATAGATGTCCTCATTTCACTTATCATTTATAGAGATTTATCCAAAGGGAATTGGGATCCTAGTTGAGTTTAATAATGGCATATCATTCGTGGATTGATGGCCCGAAAAAAAATATAAGGATTCTTTATGACATGTTATGTCATGGAACTTATGACTTCGGGAGATCTTGGTATTATCACATGGTTCTAGATTATTTTTATTGTGATAAAACTTACTAATCTATAATTCCAAAGGACCCTTTTGAGTCATTTTACAACAAAACTTGTTTATATCCTATATTTTGGATGGTGATTGGTGATGATTTATTCTGTAATGTGTGTTTTATCAAAGAGATGGTGATAATTATTCAGATTATTATCATATAAAACTAATGTTACAACGTTTGAATAATTGTTGTGTTGATCATCAACATAAGAAATTGTATACATTAATTATTGATGATGTTTTTCTGATAGTTCACTGTGGACGGTTCATTGATCATTTGGGGAGTATGGGATGTTGTCACCAACATTCAAGGGTCCTTTTGAGATTATGGATTGAGTGAATAATGTTTTAAGAATTTATCCTTCTCACTGCATTTGAAATTGATCCATAATGTGTTTCACACAAATAGCTATTGAACTATATCTCTAACTCATCACATGTTTTGATCTGATGAAATAATGATGTTAAACCAAATTTATGACTTATTGATAATCACGCCAAGATTTTTGATTCTATGACAAATGTCCTTCATTGGAATTATGTACATTTGGTTTGAGAGATGTGGAAGCATGAAAATAATTTTCATGATTCATTAGAGCATGCAGAATTTATTAGAGAGGAAAAGACTTATCTCTTAGAAATGGTATCTTCATTAATGTCATTCGAAAGACAAAAAAAGTTTATGTTTAGCTATTAGTAAAATCCTATTACCCATTTTTGGAACATCATACTCCCTTTTCATCCGCATTTCATTTGGAAATGGTTACTAGTCATTCATAACATTTCGAAAAAAATTGATTTTGTTATTTCTGGAAAATGCTATTGTATTAATGTTTAGTGTGGAATTATAGGGGTTGTGTCATTGACCATTGTGTTGTAATGTTAGGGAGTTTTAGTTTTGGGTGGTCTTTGGAATAGGTGGTTGGTAGAACTATGGATTCCTATAAAATATATTATAGATATACTTCTATATAAATTCAAATCAAAAAATATTGATTGAGGGTCTCATCATAGCTCTTCATGGGATGTTTATCAATGTGGTATAAAGGGGGAATGTTGAGTTTTAGAGGTTATTAGAACCACTACCTCCTCGAGGGTGGTTGTTGCAGGATTTAGGGGTTGTTTAGTGGTCTTACCCCAGGTTAATATGATCTTGAGGAGGATTATGGCATCTTTTTAGGAGGTTGGTTGACTATGAGGTCATGTGGCATGGTCTAGGGTTGTCGTACCGTGGTATATCTATTTTTTTATTTCAACTTCATGGATAGTTTGTTACAATGCGGTCTATGTTTGTTCCAAATTATATGTCTTGTATTCTATTTAATTTACAGCATCTCCCACTAAAATCTCGTTTAATTTTTTTTATTTTGATGGATCCCAATATGATTTTGGACTATTTCAATAACATTTCCTATAGATTTGATGAACTAGTGTATGCATTTTATCCATATTCTATTCGAGAACCTTTTTATATTCAATATTAGTTTTTTCAACATTTTCATCCATTAAGAGTTATTAATCCAAATGTTATTGATGCACTATAACTCCATTCTAATGGTATGTGTTTCTAGGGATTCCTTCATAATTTTCATTTCCTTCATCTCTCAATTGGAATTCGTGTTTTAAGTCTTTGATCATTGGGATTTTTTAATTCCATTTTGGCCTAATGGATAATAATCAAGTGGGTATCTTGAATCCCATTTGGCCCTATTAACAAGATGAACATGGATGACTAAACACTTCACCTAACCTAGAACACTATTACTCACAAAAAATTCATCATAATTGCATCTGTAAAGAAAATAATACCTTATTATTATGATTATACACATGAGAATGATTTCACACTCTGAATCCAATTCTCAATTGTATGGATCCTCCCAATGATCCATTATGTTCCAAATTTATATCAAATATCTATGTAGAAAATAAATTGTTTGTATATAAAAAATATCAAATATAGTATGACAGAAAAAAATTATTCAAACTAAAGAATTAAATTTCATAAAAACATAAATTAAATATAAATAATAGTTTAACATCACAATAAAGAAACTAAAATAATTGATTATCCGGAATGGGATGACACATTTTAATTAATTAATAAAACAAAAAAAATATATAATCTAATATTTTCTATATTCTCATAATCCACATTAACTCCTTTTACCAAAATATCGAACAAAAATAACACAACTAATAACAAAAAATAGAATATATGTTTGGCACCGAAAAGAATACATGAGAAGATAATACACTGATTTCTATATATAGGGTGTCTACTAAATAAAAATAATATGACATCACAATAGTGTTTGTGAAATTACATTCAAATGGAGATTTATAAATTCTTGTTTGAACTATTGTAATAAAATATATTTTTATGAATAAAAATTATATAAACAAATATCATTCCAAGATTCGTTTAAAAAATTATACAACATTTATTCATATAGTAAGATGAAATGGTACACTTAAATATAAAAAATTTTAGAATAAGGAAATGGGTTCATTAAACATGTTAAATAAAATACTTCCTTTATAACTTAACAAAAGTTTATTAAAATTTATTTAAATGTATTTCATTTATTTCCCATACAAACACCATTATAAATCCATTTTTGAAAACATTTTTTCAATCCTATTTATGGGGAAAAAGGAATTGATCACATTGAAATGTATAGAACAAAAGCGGAACCATATCATAATTAAATTATGATCTAATGAAAGACACATGACCACATAATAGGTCCATGAAGTCTAATAAAACTAGGGGACACATAGAATGAAAAATGAAATATAAAATATTAACTTATAAAGTAAAAATGTTGTCATGGGTAACACACAAGGATCTAAGAACAATGATCACTTATTTTTCCCATCATATCACACACGAGGACCCAATATAAATCTATAAAAATTCCTTTCATTCACATTTGGTATCACTAATCAACAAAAAAATAGACTCCTAATAGTGTTAAAATCACCTAGGTAAATTACCCTCTTGTACCCAAAAATCATTAGAATAATGCTTCTTACTTAGGATAAGAGTAAAATTTTAAAGGGGGTTGAATATTTTTTAAAGTTATCACATTTAATTTTTTTTATGTAGGTGAAATAAAAAGACACAATTGTTTTTATAATATTCCAGATAAAAATTATACCATATATGATCTTCAACCCTCTAAAAAATAGAGAGATATGGAACCTTCTATAAAGGAATCTCTAAATTTTAAGCTTATTATCAACCCCTTACATCATATTTTATAAAACCTAGAGGAACAACCATTAATAAATTTCAACACCAAGGGTTAAAAAACAAAGTATATATCCCTTTTCTATTTTTAGGAATAACCTAAAGATAATACATTTACCAATTTGGAGGAGTAACTAATTGCCAAAAAATTTTATGGGAGTGAAAAATAAAATAATCTTAAAACATTTTTAACAAGATTCACATCCTAATAGGATTACACACTAACAAGATAATAAGTAAGTAAGAACCACTAAATCTAGATGGAAAACATGGGTTTGATTATTGAGGTAGTAGTATTATATTTATGAAACAAATTATTAAAAACATGTTGACCATATAATAGAATTTTGGCCACAAAAGAGTCTTTTATTGTATATATTAAATGAATCCTCAACCTCCACACACCAGGAATTATATCAATCAAATTGTTTATATATATATATATATATATAAATTCTATAAGAGTATAATATTCAATATTTGAATTTAATTTCATCTCTTCTTTTAAAAATCATCCTTAGAATGTAATTTCAATGAAATAATTCAGAGTTTTTCTGAGTTGTTATATGATGTTAGTTATTCATTCAATGTCCCAAAAAACAAAATTCACATATTAAATCATATATAAACATTATTGATAAATAACTTGTGTGACACAACTCATTATAAGATGTTATAGAACAAAATATATTTCTATTCAATTCATTGAAATAATCTCAATAAGAATATGACGTAAACAGTTCATATACCAAATAATTTAAATTATAATATAAAAATTTATAAGAATTTGGTAATTATATTAAATCACATATGATTATATTTAATTCAATTTATTTAAAATGTAGACTACCACAAAATAGATTCTTTGAGGATGAAAATAATTATTGTGTATTTAAGTAATAATTATATCAAGATAATATTACTAAACAATCATGTAGTAATTAATAATAAAAAATAATAAGTGCGACATAGAGTGTTTAAAAATAAACCTTTAAAATTTCTTTAAGTGACCATATTCCATAATAGAGTTTCAATACAATTCCAAATTTTAGCATTGTAGATAATGTCGATTTTTATTCAAAGGTATGTTCAATTTTCATTGTGTGATAAGTTAGTTTTTTTTCTTACCATCACATAATTTTTATTCTATTTAGAAAATCAATTCTCTTCTTATAGATAGTTCTATACTTTTCTAAATTTTCACTCATGGTTAGTTCTAGAATTTTAAAAATATTCTTGAACAGAAAAAAAATATACTAATAATATTATTATTTTAAATTATGTAAGGGGAAATAAAGGATAGAAATATATGTTATGGGAAATATTAATATTATGGAAACTATGTGTTATTATTATCAACAATATAAAAAAGAACAATAAAAAAGGACCAACTTTAACATTTAAATAATTTTTATTTTTACACCAAATGATCCAAATTTCTCTACTTTTGTCACGAACCATCCTCGGGGCCCGTACCGTGACTACCCCAAGCCTTCCTTCCTTAGGATAGGGGCTGGCGACTAGCACCAAATGCGTAAATCTCGATAAAAATGGTAAGAATTTCCTTTATAAAGTAAACAAACACCATAGAGTATGTAAGATAAGTAAACACTAAGTAAACTGAGTACAAAAGTGTTTCATGAAAAGTAAATGGGCCAGAATACAAACCCAACTGAAAGAAAAGTACTACTAAAATGAAATTATAGCAACTGAAAAGTAAAGCAGTGAGTCTGAGCCGTCCTCTGGAAATCCCACATGAAGGGTGGGTACTAGTAGTTTCCTCTACTCCTAGGATCCAGCTGTCTTCTCCATGTATGTATCGTCCATTGATCCACCTCCAGGTATCGTCCATCTCCATGAGCTCCCACCTCGATCAGCGAAGTTCATCATCTGCATCCAACACAACGTAGTGCAGGCATAGCCCATACAGGGGTGAGTATACTCTACTTAGTATGGACCCCGAGACCCCCAAAGGTATCCCAGAATCCATGAAGGAAAAACCAAAACGGAAAGATACAAACACGAAGTAACAACTAACTCTACTTAGGTATATGCCCATACATATACCTAAGTCATCTATTCTTGCTCGGCTCCAGCACATGAGCCCAAGTACAACTCAGTCCACACAGGAAAACATAACCCATTCCACATAGGAATTCACAACCCAATCCACACATGAAAGCACAACCCAATCCACAAAAGAAAGAACAACAATAACATCGATGATAATGATTGTATGTTAAGACTCAGATCACACAGGGTCTGTCATACAATGGATCATATGGTTCCATCCCGATGGTGGAGTGGTAGCTGTTGTTGTATGCAAAATCCACCAATGGTAGGTAATCCCCCAAGCTGCAACCAAAGTCGAGGACACATGCACGAAGCATGTCCTCGAGAGTATGAATGGTCCTCTCCATCTGGCCATCCGTCTAAGGGTGAAAGTCGGTGGTTAGGCATAACTGCGTCCCAAATGCCTCCTGCAACCCCTTCAAAAGACGGGAAGTAAAGCGAGAATCTCGATCTAAGATGATAGATGATGGCACACCATGAATCCGTACGATCTCCTAAACATAGAGGCGTCCCAAGCTCTCCACTAAGCCCTGCTCCCTGATGGATAAGATGTGGGCCGACTTGGTGAGTCGGTAGACAATCACCCAAATAGAGTTGTGTCCTCTGGATGTACATGGATGTCCAGTCATGAAATCTATAGATATCCCATCCCACTTTCACTCCAGGACCTCTAAGGGTTGTACCAAGCCTGCTGGTACCTAGTTCTCCGCCATCACCTACTGGTAGTTGAGGCATCGATAAAAGAACTCTGCCAAAGCCTTCTCCATACCCGGCCACCAATGCTGTCGTCTGAGATCCTGGTACATCTTCACCACTCATGGATATACCGCTAATGGGAAAGTGTGAAACTCTCTTAGCACCTCCTCCTGTAAAGAAGCTGGTACCATGGTACGTCCTCGGAAAAGGATGGCATGCTCTCCTCCTATAGAGAATCCATCAGGTGCCAGTCCTCAGGAAATCTGTGCACAGTGTGTCTCATAGTCAATGTCCCCATGTTGTTCCTCTCTGACCCATTGAAGACGTGAAGGAGTGACTGTGAGTGACTGAAGAAAGGCTACTCCATATCTATCCATGAAGGATATCTGCAAAGCACCTAGCTGCTCTGTCACCTCTCCAAGTAGTTGAATGCTTGTTCTCCTGCTGAGAGCATCAGTTACTACGTTCCCATTCCCAGGAGTATAGACTATCTCAAAGTCATAGTCCTGTAAAAACTCGATCCATCAACACTGTCTCAGGTTTAGGTCCTTTTGCGAGAAGATATATCTGAGACTCTAGTGGTCAGAGTAGACTGTAAAGCGCTTGCCCATTAGATAGTGCCGCCACATCATCAGAGCAAAGACCACTACTGTTAACTCCAGGTCATGGGTAGCATAGTTCTGCTCGTGCTGCCTCAACTGCCATGATCCATAGGTGATCAATACCCACTCCTATATCAGGACACACCCGAGTCTATTCCCTGATGCATCATAGTAGACTATGTACCCTACTCCCTCCTCCAGTATCCTCAAGATGGGTGCACTGGTCAATCAATGTCTTAGCTCCTGGAAGCTCTACTAATATCTATCTGACCACACGAAGGGTTTCACCTACTTCGTCAAAGCTGAAAGCAGTGCTGCAACTCTAGAGAAGTATGGCACAAATCTCTGATAGTACTCAGCCAGACCCCGGAAACTCTGCACCTCTGTTACGCTCATTGGTGGCTCCCAAGCTAGCACTACGTCAATCATCGCACAATCCACCGCAACTCCCACCTTAGAGATGACGTGTCTGATGAAGTGGACCTCACATATCTAGAACTAACACATCTAGAGCTTAACATAAAGCTGGTGCTGTCAGAGTGTGTCCATTACAACCCGTAAGTGGTAGGCGTGCTTTTCCTCAGTGGTCGAGTAAATCAAAATATCGTCGATGAAGACTATGAAAAATCGATCGAGGTATGGCTGGAAGATCTTATTCATGAGAATAATGAACACTTCTGGAGTGTTGGTTATGCCGAAAGGCATAACCAATAACACAAGTGGCCCTACCGACACCTGAAATTAGTCTTCTTCACATCCACATCTCAAAATCTGAGCGGATGATAGCCTGACTTGAAGTCTACCTTTGAGAACCACCGCGCTCCCATGAGCTGATCGAAGTGGTCGTATATCCTTGGAAGCGGATACGTGTTCTTCACGGACACCTAGTTTAGGCTACGGTAATCGACACATAGTCGTAAGCTCTCATCCTCCTTCATTGCGACAAAATCGGGGAAGCCCAAGGTGAAACACTGGGTCGGATGAATCCCTTGCCCTGCATGTCCTCTAGTTGTACCCATAGCTCTCGAAGCTCAGCGGGATCCATCCGATATGCTGGAGTAGATATTGGGTTTGTCCCGGGGTACAGGTCAATATAGAAGTATACCTCTCTGCGAGGAGGTAGTCCTGGAACGTCATCAGGAAAGATGTCTTCATACTGATCCACCACTACAGGAAATCTCGGACTCTGCGTGTCCCCTGCTTGTAGGATAAGGAAAGCCAACTGATGAGTGATCGACTATCCTCTCCTCTGCGTGAGTCCATCCTATGTTGCAAAGGCTCCCTCTCACTAGTGAAGGTGAACCTACTCCCATAGGTGCGGACACACCGCACCTTTCACCTAATACAGTCGATCTGAGCATGGACTGTAGATAACCAATCCATGCCCAAGATGATGTCATAAGGCCTCGACGCTACTACAAGAAGATCCCAGCCGATGCTCTTGCCTCCTAGATTAAGCTCACACTCTCGGCACCAGTGCATAATCATCGAGTCTTCTCCCGTTGGAGTCTCTAGCCGTAAGGATAGAGCCAGTGGCTCTGTCAGAATCTCCGAGCTTCGAACAAAGGAAGCGGCAATGGAAGAATGTCTCGCTCTTCTGTCTATAATAATTGAAGCAAGGGTGGAGTAGACACATATATTACCTTAAATCATCTCTGGTGCGCTGTGGTCGTAGGCCTCCACTTCCTGAAGTTGTGCCTACCTCTGTCCGCCAATTCCATGTGGTCAGGGAGGACCTCCTGGTGGTGGTGGTGGTGGTGGTAGATCCTCAGAACGCCGTCCACCACCTGCCACTTGGCCATCTCCTCTACCTCATTTTCCTGCTCCCTACGGACTTCCATGGTTGAACCTCTAACTCTACCTAGGTGGTCCCTCAACCATCTGCTGCTGCTCTTCATGGCGAGTCGGGCAGTCACAAGTCGTGTGGCCTTGCCCGCCGCATGCATAGCACTATCTGCTCCTCGGAAGGCTGGCTCTGCACCGTGTTCCCCGCACCTCTGAACCATTATCATGAGGTCGTCCGCTTGATGGTCTAGTCCGCTTGGACCCCTCTGACATCCATTGACTGCCAGCCGTAGAATATCCGCCACGTGCCACCATGCGGCCGGACTCGCTGCTGGTGTAGGCTCACCAAGAAAGCTCTCTACAAGAAGGTCTCTCTTTAGTACTCCTGCCAGCATCAGAATTCTGTGGGAGATCATCGATGCCCTGATCTCAGGCCTCAGTCCCTACTCGAAGGTTCGGGCTCAGAAAAATGGTTCTCGTACCATGTCTGTGGAGTAGCATGAGATGGTGGTAAATCTCACCAAGTACTGGGCTACTGTCATGCTTCCCTGCCGCAGGTGTAGTAGCTCCTGGATGCGCACCGCACGGAGGGTGGCTGGAACGTACTCCAAGCTAGAGAGGCTCTCGAAGTCTATCTAAAGAAGAGATGCATCGTCATGCACCTGGAGCATCAGGCTCCACAATCTACCTGCTTCTGCTTGCATGAGACTCGCCACAAGGATCGCCATGAGGTCAGCTGGTGTCCCTACTAATCTGAAAACTTGTAAAACAGCCTCCAGCCAATCCTCAGCTGCTAGAGGGTCCATCTCCCCGTGGAACCTGGGAGGTCTCTGACGCTGAAACTCATGAAATGCACTAAGGAGATTTTCACTCTCAGTGGCTGGTCCTGGTGGTATCGGTGGCTCGGCGGGTAGAGGTACCACTGATTCCTCTTCTATAATAGGGCCCTACACCGAGGCCTCGTCACTCGGTGGGCTGTCATCTCGCACAAAGCTCGGAACCCTAGCTGGCTGACATCGTGGGGGCATCCTGAAAAGCAACAGGTGCGCCACGGTCAATACAGTATACCTGGTGAGCTGACACAAGGTAATCAAAAAGAAATCTTATGAAACACACATGAAATCATTGATTTCATGCATTGAGTTGGAAATCAGAAGTCAGGGTCCTAGTGTATGGATATTTCGGCCGTTGGACCAACACATGACTCCCTGGACTGATAATCACACTCAATACCCTTATCACTATTGCTTCACATAAAAAAAGATCAGAGTCCTAAGTTCTTCGGTAGAACCGAACTCCTTTTCTACCAATTTGTCACGACCAGTCCTTGGGGCCCATGCCGTGACTACCCCAAGCCCGACTTCCATAGGCCAGAGGCTGGTGACTAGCACCAAAGGCATAAATCTTAATAAAAATGGAAGGCATTTCCTTTTTAACATAAATAAACACTATAGAGTATGCATAATGAGTAAACACTAAGTAAACTAAGTACAAAAGTGAGTGCTGAAAAGTAAATGGGAAAGAATACAAACCCAACTGAACGTAATGTACAACCGAAATGAAATTTCAACAACTAAAAAGTAAAGTAGTGAGTTTCAGTCATCCTCTAGATGTCCCACTTGAAGGGTGGGTACAAGTAGTTTCTGCCACTCCTCGGCTCCGATTGTCCGCTCCGTGTACATCTCGTCCAGTGATCCACCTCCAGGTACCGTCCAACTCCATGAGCTCCCACCTCGATCAGCGATGCCCATCATCTGCATCAAACACAACGTAGTGTGGGCATAGCCCTTGAAGGGGTCAGTATACGCTGCACAGTAGGGACCCTAAGACCCCCGAAGTTCTCCCAGAATCCACGAAGGATAAACCACAAATGAAAGATAAAAACATGAAGTAACAACTAACTCTACTTAGGTATATGACCATACATATACCTAAGTCATCTATTCCATCTCAGCTCCAGCACACGAGCCCAAGTACAACCCAGTCCACACAAGAAAACATAACCCATTCCACATAAGAATTCAGAACCCAATCCAGGCAGGATAGCACAACTCAATCCACACAAGAAAGTACAACAATCACATCGATGATAATGATTGTATGTTAAGACTCGTCTCACAAAGGTATACGCTTCGTAAGATGATAGAGATGATCAGATGTAGCCACTGATTCATCTATGTTGTCAGACCCACATAGGATACAAGACCAGCAAAGCTGTCAGACCCACAAAGGATCCAAGACCAGCTACTCTGCCGGACCCACATAGGATACAAGTACATAGTCAAATACTGTCGGACCCATATAGGATACAAGAATAGTAGTCAAGTACTATCGGACGCACATAGGATAAAATAATAGTAGTCATCTCTGTCGAACCTGTGGAGGATTCCAGAATGGTCTTCCTTGCTACTGAACACATGGAGGATCCCAGTACAGTCGTCATCGTCGTCGTAGTTGCAGCCAGCTCTAGGGTTCCCGCACACAGCATGCTCGATTCCAGGAGGGTCCGCTCCATGAGCCAAGGGGTTGATACATCAACTATCATGAAGTCCAGAGTTGACGTATCACAATGTTACACCTTGTCGAAAGGAACTCAACGTCACAGACGGCATGTCAATCAGACGCCAGGTCTGAGAGATATTGGTTTATTCGTACCAGGGGCCCTGTTAGTTTTTAAGCTAAAATCAACCCGATCATACTCCAGCTGCGCCCAAACCTCGAGCAGAGTAAGCAAAAAGAATCGTCTCACTATGAGGAATCCAACAAAGTCGATGGCACATCAATCATATGTCCAGAGCTCAAGTTATAAGCATTTCTAATCTAAGGGCACGGTTGGTTTCGTGCTCGAACCAACCCGTCCATACACATATTTATACTAAACATTGAGTTTAATATACCAAAATGACCGTCTCTATCCATGTATATGTACGCAACTGACAGTGCGTCGATTAGAGGTTTGTATCCCATGTTATGGGTGTTTGAATGGATCTTTCCGGAAATCAGGGGGTTCGGGCTCGGTCCGACCTAGCCTGATACCCCTGGGTCAGCCCCAACCGGGTCGACCTGACCTGGGTCCGGGTCCGGCCCAGCTGGTGCGGCCCGGCCTGGCCTGGCGCGGGCCGCGGCTTGTCTGGAGGCTAAGCTAGACGCGGAGGGGGGGGGGGGGGCTCCGCCCACCTATTTTCCTGAAACAGGTGACCCCTGTGGGGTCCTCCCTATGTGGCTTCCGGGGGTTTCAAACCCCCGGTTTTCTTGGAAACGGCCAGCCATTAAGGTCAGGAGGTTGTGCCATGAGGGACCCGCGGGGGGTCCCACCTCCTTAAATACCAGCTTTCGGCTTGGCCGGCCACCTCTTGCTGCTCTGTTGGGTCTGAATGTCGCGGCCCCTATCCGATCGGGGCAGAGCGATGGCGTCGCACCCCTCCACCGCGGCCCACCCTTGGCATAGGCCTCCTTCAGCTTCACCAGTGCGGCGCAATGGTTCCAAACACTTTCGTCGCAGCCCGCTCATGTCGTGGTTCTCTCATTCCCGCATGGTGCAACGGTCCCGCCTTCGTTTCAAGCCATGAATTAAATAAATCAAAAAAATGGGAGGAGGTTTGTCTGTGTTCATGCAGTCCGACCTCCTCCTGTTATATTGATAACAGGCGGCCAATATTAATGATGAACAACGAAATAATCATGAATGTGAAGACAAAACCTACCTCGATTAATGAAGGTTGATCGCTTGGGGAAGATAAGAGAAAGCTCTGTTGTTCCATAGACATTTCCATGGAATGATGGCTTCGCTTCATCAAGCGTTGAGAAAAAGGAAGCCGAGGTTGGCACCATCATTCTTCGCATTCTTCAATGATGAGGAAGTTGAATTTCTTCAAACACTTAGAGTTTTCTCTCCAAAATCTTCACACACAAAAAACCAATCCAATAAAGTAAGGCTTTTTCTTTATTTTACTACATATGCCAACATTTTAAAAATTTAAAAGTTGAATTCACCTAATTAATTTTGAGTTGTCAAAATTAATGGTGTGCTAAGTTGGAAACATTAATGTGGGGGTGAGTAACAATATTTAAGAGGGGAGGTTTATAGGAGTTAGGGAAATTTAAGGGGTGGGGCTTGTGTGGGCCCAACCTCACTAATATCCTATCATGTTGAGTTAG
This sequence comes from Viscum album, assembly GCA_963277665.1. Lineage (NCBI taxonomy): Eukaryota > Viridiplantae > Streptophyta > Magnoliopsida > Santalales > Viscaceae > Viscum > Viscum album. Next base: position 1,345,228,060 of record OY728153.1, on the reverse strand, counting down.
GATATAGTGGGTCCCATCCCAACTTCCTCAAATATGTTGTAAATAATTAGAGTAGAAATAAAATTTTAACACATATTTTATTTCACTCTTCAATTAATCCATCTATTTAACAACAGCTTCAAAGAAAACTCAACTCCCAAAAAGGTCTTCCTAAGCAATTACCGGTGATGCGGTTTTATCGGTGCCCTAAGATTTCAATTCTGATGAACGGTTCAAAAGTTAGAAAACCCCGCTCATTCATTCACTAAGTGTACCCGAGCTAAACTTTGTAAATTTATTCCGGGAACACCGGGCCTCGGAATCAGGTGCAGTCAGAAACTGCATACTCGTAAAATCCTAAATAATTTTAGAAAAAAAATTCCATTGAAATTTACGGGTCTTTACAAATTTTTTGAAATTAATCAAAAATATTAAATAAATTTCACTTTTATAAATGTATTCATATTGTAGGATAGATTAATGAGAATGAAACTAACCATTATAATGATAAAATTAAAAATGGAAAGATAACTTCTAATAATTACATGGAATTAAAATATTCAAAAAAGATACAATGATTATAAAATGCTTCCCAATAATGATTATTGGAAATGAAATTAATCCTAACATTTATATCAAACACATAATGAGGCTTCTGCTATTTTGTTGGAGTTTTTTATTAGTAACTGAAGACAATAAAATATATTTTTTATAATATTATAAATTTGTCTTGATTAATATTTTTTAAGGAACATAGAGACATAAATATATTTTAATATTTTAAAATATTGATTTGTAATGAATTAAATGGTATGTAACGTTTTAAAAAAATCTGTTGAGAAGTATAAAATCTTACATTTATTCATTTATAATTAATATTAGGTCAAAAAATAGCATAAATCCACTTAAATATATTAGATAAATTTATCTTACAATTATTTAAAATTCCATGTTTATTTTGTTAAACAATGTAAAATAATGAGGTTTACTAAAAATGTCAAGATATTGATCTTATGTACAAATAGGTTCTAAAATAATATTTCCTTTTTAAAAGTTATATTTAAAAAAATAATACCAAAAATTACTATGTTTTGAACTAAATTTCAACAAAGGACTCTCAGATAATGAAATTAAATAATAATCAAAAAATGAAGTTCCGCTAAAAATTAATAATAAAATGAGAATGTTTTTCTCTCCTCCATAATAATTATGATAAAATATATTTATTAATAATATAATCACTCTTAATAACTTATAATGTCAATGGATATTGTATCTTAGAATCCCATGAAACTTAACACTTACCATGAAAGTGCCATATTCATGTTATGGTATTTATATCTATTTTGAAATAATGAAATTTGGAATAAAAAAACTATAAATGTCAAATGAAGTATTTGAAGAATAAATTAATTCTTGATTCACATATCCCTTGACATACTTAATTACCCTATTAAATTAAATTAATATGATTTAATTTTATTTAGATTGGAATCTAGAACATAAGAGCACTGAAAATCTAAAAAAAATTCAAGATAAAATTAATTAATGCATTATACAAATAATTTCTCTAAATATCTCATCATCAAAGGTTTTTATTTGTTCATCAAAAGTTGATTTACAATAAATACTCAATGGAATATTTGAACTTTTAAAACCACCAAGACCAAACTTTTAAACTGATTAATTAACATATTTTGATAGATTAATTAAGTTAACATCATTTCTATGAAATATATTGAAACCCAAAAGGAACATAACATCACTCCTATGACTCTGGTAAAAGCTTAAAGACATTATATTTAAAACATAATTAAAATGTTAACTACTACATCATCTAGATGTAATATAATAAATAAATATTAAAATAAATTAATTATATAATCAATACATTTTAAAAAAAATATTATGGTCATCTATTTCCATCTCAAAACCAGTATTACAAAAGATAATGAAAACCAATCACACCAAACTCAAGGAACATGTTTGAAACCACAAATACCAATAGAAATTTTCAAAACATCATTTGTTTTAGATTCATTCTCCAAACATGGATATTTTTTTACAAAAAACTATTTCATAGAAATATTAATTCAAAACATCACATTAAACATCCACTTGAAAAATATTAATTCAATAATTATATGAATATTTAAAATAAATTATTATATATCCCAATTTACTAAAAACGTAAATTATTCTTCAATTTCAATTATTACTTATTGATTTTAATCATGATCCACAAAATATTCTTGGTGAAATATTTTTTTGAGTAGACTCATCTAACATGTTTCTATTGATCCATTTGGTACCAATAATATTTTCTTCCATATGGGGTTTAGCTAATTGAAAAAATTAATTAGAATCATGTTTATTTAATTATTCATGAATTTAAATAATCAATTTTAAATAATTAAATGTTTTATCAATATTTTGATGTGTAAAGGAATAAATAAAATCGTAGTAGAAATAAATATTTTTATTGAATTTCATGTTTTAACAACACTAGTAATATCACAAAATCTATTATATATAAAGTAATTTTTATATACTTTTAATGCTTCTTCATAAGAGATACTCTTCGGATCACTAGATTCATCCATTTCATGTTCAAAAATTTTATATTCTCTAAACAATTCCTCAACCATTTCTTAATAAAATTTTCATTCCTTTAGATATAATTCATCACCTTAAACATGAACGTATTCTTCAACTAAAAATTTTACTTTTTGTTGAACTCTATACGCTTAACTATAATTAAAATATACTACAAAAATTCAAAAATGTCATTTTTGAAAAACAATTCCTATTAATATTTGGTTTTCAGAGTGTAAGCATTAAAGACAAATAGTAAAAGAAAACTATTTATAGAATTTCTTTCTTTAAAAATTTTATATACTGACTTAATAAAAATAGATGCATATGAATTAAATTAGAATCATGACTGGTTGAGTTAATAGATTCTATCTATAAATATTTTGGAAAAAATATATTTAACATTGTGATTTCAATTTCATTTATATTAGTATTTTTCATTTCAACCAGAACATTTTTATGTTTTCCTAGGGGATAAAAATTTATGACTATACTTATTATTTTCATTGAATTTAACAAATTCAATATTTATAAACTCGCATATCTATCACTTCTAATGGAGAACTAATATGAACATTTTTACTTTGAATTTTTTTGTAAAATTAACTAAATTTAGAAAAATCATAATATTTATGGGGAAAATATAAGTCTATTTAAATATAATATAGTCACCAATAATAAAAATCACATAATAAATACTCTAAGAAAACTATTTATCAAGGCTCCAAGTATATTTATATATAAAATTTTATGTATTCTATATGTTTTGAACTCTTGGGATGACATCAATGACTCATTATACTACAACATTTAATTATTTAATTTCATAAATATGTGGCATCTGGATTCTACTCAGAATAAACCGACACATTTTTAGTTTAATAATTCTTTTTTGACAACCAAAAACTATCATATGTCATTATTTTATTCGATAATAGATTTTAAGTCTCTAGAGTAATTAAAAATTATAAATTTCCTTCAATCAAACAAAAAAAATTATTTGAAGTAATTTTTTATTCTAAATTTTAATAAAACAATTTATATTATAAATATAAAAAATAGACTATTCATTTTCAAATTTCACATTAAAATTGGGAGAAAAAATATAAGTTGTACATATTGAATTATTTTTTAATCCTCGAATTAAAATACCATTGAGAGAAAAAATTAATTTATACATCATCAATAACATTTACATTTTCCTTTTAATAATATTTTAATGTGACACTAAAATTATCTTAATTTAATAAAATAGATATATTATCAAATATCAGGGATTATATGACATCAACATCCATTATTTGTGTATTACACGTCCTTTTTAATTCTTCTAAAACATTTTTTTTATTGACAAATATTTAAAATGTATATTCTACAAATATAAATTTAGATCCAATTAGAATAAAAAAATAATTCATCAGAACCCTAATATATTTCATGTAATAGTTTATAATGAATCTATAAGACAATTATTTAGATGTAAAAGTTTTTTCATGACCAAGAGACTTTGTAAATATCAAGGAAAACTCATTTTCATAATGGACCATCATTTTAAATATTATTTATATAGCACATGAAGTACATTCACTTTTAATATTATAAAACAATATTCTATAAATATTTTTAAAAACATTATCATATTCAATTATAGCTTTTTTGTTTTTTTCATAATCAACATTTTACCCTAAATTCATCTTCCTTAAAAAATATGAAAATATAATATTTTAATATACAAATTTATAGAACAATATTATAATTTTATTCTAAAAATTGATCAAACGTAATTTTTTATTATTTATAACATATATATTAATAATCATTAAGTATAATATTCTCATGTTGAATGCTTATAGATCATTGAATCTTTTTCACTTTAACTCATAAGAATTATTATTCAGTTTTTCATTTTCATCCTGTAATTACTTATATTTTCATTTATTAGTTTTAAATAATATAAAAATTTTGTTAATTTAAAGGTTGAGTCTAAAATTTAATTCATCCAAAACATCTTTTGAAGGATCATAATCTGATTCAAAAGAACAAAAAATTATTATTAACTATCCTACATAGTTGAATCCTTTTAACAATGGTTTTATACTTATTTTGGACACTAAATCCATCACGATAGTATGATTATTATGTGTCTTTGCAATTGACATTAATTAATTTATTTTCATTTTTGAATCATTATTCCATTTTCGTATCATTTTGGAATCTTTATAAGTTTACCTTGAAATGTCCCTTTTCACTTAAATCACACTAAATGGCATCATTATCTTTGTTTATGAGCATTTTTACGGGGCACGTGCATCTGTCTGCGGAGGACGCATAACTGTTTCCCCACATTCCCACTTTCCAATGGTGGGTGGCATCCAACACTTAATCATTATAGTTTTCTCCTTGATCGAGACAGGATAATGGGATGTTAGTTCCTCCTTCCATGGATTCCTCCTAGGAACCCATCACCTAATCTAGATCTCCCTTATTGACTATGATGTTGTTCATGAAACCCTTCCCAGTGCCATTTCTTCATGAAAATCGGTTAATCACACTACATCTAATGGAGAATTATAGGGTGTCTGGTTAGTGCAGCAAACTTTGGTCGGGGGAGAAGTCACGTTGGATGTCACTTGCGTGTCTGGACATTAGAAAACTTGTGTTTTGGGTTTCTTAATTTTTTTATAGGGCTTCTCAAGGGTGTGGAAGCCCGAGTCATCCAACGTCTAATGTGGGGAATTATATGTGATGGGCAAGTTTCAGGGGTTTTTATCGGTATCCCTTTTTTAACACAGGGTATGCCGCAGGTTTCAAATCTAGAAGAGACTCATCGGACTGATCAGAACACTGAATAGAGTAAATCAAATGGGTGAAACCCCTGGGGGGAACACTAATTCTAGGAGGTGAAATGACGTGATCTCACTGGGATGTGGCTGCCCAGGTAAGAATCAAAATGGACAATAGATAATTAAGTGAAGTGGGTGGAGGATGATATGGAGTCGACTCGAGGGGGATGGTGATATTGGTCACGGGCGTCGAGGATACCTCTTAAGTATCCCTATGGTAGGGAATCAAACTCCACATAGTTAAGTGGGGTGATGGGACACCTAAGGAGGTGACCAGTATGGATGGGACCCAAAAGAAGTGGAACCTCTAGGTTGGGGAAGGACCTTACTGAGACACATAGGCTTGAGGGAAAGACCAAGATGAAACATGGGTGAGGGTCTTGAACCTCAAGGAGGTGTCCTACGTACCTTGCCTTGGCAAGTATCAAGGGTCATGTAGTTCAAGATGACTGAAGAAGAATCAGGATGTACGCAGAGGACAGTGACCCGATGATATACTGGGGAATACTTGTGGTTAGGAGCCCCAGTTGTTTTGATGCTATTGGGGAGATCCATATTTACGGGTCCCAATGAAAGGGATGACAATGGCTTACCCATGTTACTGTGTTGATAATGGCTTACCGTTGGATGGGGATCGCAATATATTTTCACTGTATGAGGTTCACAGTGGTTTACCACTAGATAAGGGAAAATTTAATGTCATGTAAGTCAAATGGGGCCTATAGTTTAACATCATGGTGGATGGGGTAAACTGATGTGAAGTTGTCAAGAACAATCAATGGTTGGATTGAACCACTGGGAGGTTTCTTAAGTACCTTTCCATGCCATGTGTCAAATTCTGCGTAGTTCAAGATGTTGTGGGTGAACCGACATGAAGTTGTCTGGACTATGGGTGTTGGGCTTGATCCTCTGGGAAGATTCATACGTACCATACCTTGGAAAGTGTTAAAGTCCACATACTTCAGGATTTGTGTGGTTGAACCAACATGAAGTTGTCGGGACCAATGGGTGTTGATCTTGAACTTCATAAAGGCTTCCTATGTACCCTACCTTGGCAAGGATCAAAGTCTACATAGTTTGGGATATTTGTGGAGCTTATACTCTAGGCTTCCCAGATAGGATTTCATGGTCGGTGCTTTCTCTAAGCACATGTGAGTCATGCTCGGTGTGATAAACAAAAGGATGCAACGATATGACGAACACGTCTCAAAAGATGCATCCATGGTAAGTGGAGTGGGGATTACATGTATTTAGAATCCCAAATAGTATACAAGGGTTTATGCATGGTCCGCAGCCCAAAGGGTAAATAGGGGCTTACGCATGGTTAGCACCCCCTAATATGGAGATTGGGACATACTCTAGGGTGGAGGCCCAGTGGTGAAAAATCCCAATGGGAGAGGAATTTGGAACCGTAGAAAGGAGGGCTCTTGTGCCCATCCCCCCAATCTGGTCCTTGACACATATGAAGAGAGGAAAAGAATGGATTCTACCTTTTTCAAGAAATGATAGGGTCTTACACCACGGTTTTTCCCCTTTCCCCGTGGATAGACACCACTCTAATAAAGAGGATCTCATTCCATGTGAGGAATGATTTCACTCTCGTGGAGACCAGTGGGTGTCCAGAATGTCCATGGTGGGGAACCCCGCGTATGACTCTTAGGAAAAAGTCACAGTTTAGCGATATCTGTTGAGGACGATGGTGCTTGGAAATTTAGAATGATGCAGCTCAGATGAGGTGGGTTCACTATGCACCCCTTAGGACTTACAAAAATGATACCTCCCAACCATTGGGGAAGGGAAGGTATCAACAATTCCATGGTGTAGTGGTGTTAGGGAGTGATCCATTGTGTTTTCCACATTAGCATTACTATACGATGAAGCAATAGCCGTTATGGTACCTGGGTTCCATAAGGTAGTAGTAATGGTGGATGAGGATTACACATGGAAGATACCCAGGTGACACTATAGAACGGAATTGGGGAATCAGTCTTATGAAAAGAAGCTTCTAGGGTGCCGCTAATGAGCCGAAATGGTGGATTGTTATTACGCAAGGAACCTGCCTGGGTGCCTCAATGGAGCTATAATGGTGAATGGGGCTTATGCAAGGGAGTAGCACGGGTGTCGCTACGGAGTGGCAATGGTGAATGGGTCTTATTCATGGATGCTTATCGGGTTTCTTCCTCATGTCGGGCCTGGAGGGAAACTCAACTAGCTGGTGGGTCGAGGCATATAATTGAGGTCTACACATATGCTCTAGTCCACAAAAAGGATATCGCCAAGGGTGTTGGAATCAGTCCGAACAAATGGTGATGAAAAGTGTGAATCATATAACTAACTATCAAAATGCAGTGAGGCGGGCATGCTGATGGAGGATAATAGCTAACTGTGTTCAAATCATAGCATCCATATCATGTTAGCCTCAAATGGGAACAAAAAAACTAGGGTCTACTATTGACCATGTTCAAAACACAGTACCTGACTCAAAGTTTCATCCAAAGTCTTCCGGGGCATTGGCCCAGGACGGTAAGTGAGCCGATGCAGCATGGGACAAAGCCATTAGGGGCTCCCTTGAGACATGAAATAGGATGAAGATCCAAATGAATGAAACAAAAAGCATGGGGTGGACTGGTGGAATGTTAAAACAGATTCCAACTCTCTTAAAATTATGCCACTATAATCATTGCATGAGGTATCATATGCTTTTCAAATAAGACATCTCTTATTTAGAACAAGAGGAATCAAATTATTGAATGATATGGCATGATGTAGTTTAATGTCATGTAGAGAGGACTATTATAATCTTATGCATGGAGCATAAGGAATATCTAGTTTGTAGTATGAGCCGTCCTATTTTTTTCGTATAGGGTGTAATATCATCGTAACATTAGATTTTTATTCCAAAGGGAAATGGACAAGGGACACAAGGAAAACAAAATAAGGCATATGGGGGTCTAAAGTAATGGATACCAAGGGCATCCTCTCGAATTAGATTCACCCCCTCGAGTTTAAAGATTGAAATTGTTTCAAGGTAGGGGACATTAGAAACTTGGATGGCCAAGGAGGCAATATGGTCCATGACCTTATTCCCCTCACTCCATGTCTGGGGTACACGTGTATTGTTTTTTATTCTTGGAGCATAAGGAATCACTTGTTTGGAGCAAGAGGCATCCTATAATTGTCAAATATGGAGTACTACAGTTTATTGTCATGTAGAGAGGACTATTATCATATTATTCTTAGAGCATAAGGAATCTCTTATTTGGAGGTTGAAGCATCCTATATTTGTCATATAGGGTGTACTACAGTTTAAAGTCTTAAAGATATGACTATTGGCCTCTAATTCTTGGAGAATAAGGCATCTCTTATTTGAATCAAGTGGTATCCAATGATTGTTACAGAGGGAGTAATGAAATTTACAATCATGTAGAGAGAACTATTAGGAATGAGGCGCCCAACAATGGTTGGTGTTGGGACTTACACAAGAGCATCCCCTTCTGGTTCAACCTCATATAGAAGCCAAGTGATGGGTTGTGGATGAGTTAATTGAAGAATGGTTCAACTCAATGTACTCGGGGGATTGATATTCAGAATCTCAACTCATGATCTGGGAGGCACACCAAGAGAAGTATAATGACTCAAGGTGTTTCATGGTGTGTAGGGGAGTATCTAAAATCATGGTATCCCATAGGTTGAAGGTGGATGCGCATAAGGGCACATTGGAAATTGTCGACATCCCAACCCGAAAAGTTCACGGTGCAGTATAGGTGCACACAATATTGGGAACCTTGACACTGTTGCAAGGAAGATTTGAGTCTTTCACATAGGATTTGATTTTTTGGGTGCAATATTGAATGTTTTGCGTGCAATATTGAAATATTCTTTGCATAAGCCTTACGAATAAAATGGTTTGGTTGAGGGTCAAACCACAGTAGGCCTGTGTGAAATCGATCCCATTTCGGACCTGTCGCACTAGATCTCACGGGGAGTATTCCATTGTTCGATGCAGGCATGGAAGAGGTGCTCTTACACATGAAAAAGCGGTCGCCGACCTCTAGATACCTCTTCCCAAGGGTGGAGGATGCACTGGTATTTATATGCGAACCCGGGAGCAGTTGTGAATAAGATTAGGTCACAATGACATTGCTAAAATGGTCAAGAGGAATATGAATTGAAATTTTAAAATATTTTTAACCACTAAATAATGTAAGGATAATATATTCATGAAATTTAAAAATGAAATCAACATAATTGTTATTATGGTTTTTTAGATCAAAATTAACCAAAATCTACTCTTCAACCCACTAAAACATAGATAGTGATTCTACTCACTATACTGGACACTCTAACTTATAAAGGGATTCATATTCCTTTATAACATACTTTTTAATCCCTAGAGGGAAAACCCATGATTTATTTTTTACACCTATACTCACAGATAAAATATCTTGATTTTGTATACCATGAAGAATAATCTAAACAACCCATCCTTCTTAAAATTTGATGATAATCCTAACAAATAACATTGTATGGGATTATTGACCTGAAAATTACTCCCCATTTTAAATTTTAGGAACATTCCAAATCCTATATTTTTTATGTGAGTCGTATCCTAACCATTTTACGAGTTGATGGTATTATGACACAAAATTTTTAAGAACAGATCATATTTGAAAGAAGTACGTGTAGCCAAATCCAATTAAAAATTTTAAGTAGGATTATTGTGGTATTATTTTTCTCTACCATAAATAAAATATCTTAATGATAATATCTAGACAAGATAGTTTTGATCAAAATTGTTCCTTTCACAATAATGCTTGAGAAACGTTTCAACCTCTCTCACACCGTTTACTAGATATCTCAAACCAATTACATCAAAATTAAATATGAACATCTTGTTAAAACATTGAATAATTTCATGTTTATTCTTTTTCAAAATCATAATGAAATTTTTATTTTTTTCAACTAAATTATATTTTCTCTATGTTATTGAATGTGGTGAATTATCCATTTAATGAACATTAAAATCATAGTCACATTGTCTTTCTATAATAATGAGGAAATATAATGATTTTATATACCAAAAATGATTATTACATTAAATAAATCCCAAAATATTCATATTAATATTCCTTAACTTGTTCCAAATGAGTATGGGATGTATAATATTAACATTAAAAAGGTTATAAATTTAAATATTTATAGTTCCAATAATATAGTATGTATATTTATAAATTTATTATCAAATTTAATGTACATTAAATATAGAAAATAATATCAACAAATAATCAACTATTTGATCAAAATAATTATTGACGAATTTATGAGTAATTAACCCTAATGAAAAATATGAATCAAACATGAATTCGTTTATCATATAAATCAATAAAACACATGTTATAGACAATAGTATAAAATTTATGTATGTGATTGTTGATCATATGGTATTTTAAATACATTTCCAAATTTTTATAGAATATAGTAGGTTCATTTTTTCTCTTTTGTTTATTCTATTTTTATTTTTTCCATTCATTTCATTTTTATTCATGGGATTTGTTGATTTTTCCTAATTAAGATAGTGAATTTTTATTTAAGTTGTTAGTTAAATTTTATGCATTTTACATGTTCATTTTTCTTCTTGTTGTTTGTTACATACATTTTCAAATTTTCACTCATTGATAGATTCATACTTTTACAAATATTAAATAAGGTAGTAACAACAAAATAAACAAAAAAAGAGGAAATGATGAATTGAAATAGAATTTGTGAGAAATTTTAATTATGTAATAAAGATGTATTATAATTATAAAAATATATATAGAAAATTTATATCAAGGGGGCACATTAAGAGATTACTCATAAAGACATTCTATTAGTATATATTGGGTTCCAATGGAAAACATCGAAATGTGGTGTGAAAATAAACAAGGAACATGACAGTCATGTAAATCGATACAAAAATACATTATTTCAATCTCATATAAATAATAACACACTATTAATAAACCCCATATCAAAATAAATACAAATATCCAGATATATAATATTCTTCTTTTCCACCATAACATACATCTTGAAATACAAAGGAGATACATTCAATCGATATCTATTCAATATTTTCAAGGAATCCCCCACAAATGATCATAATGGGTCTTTCTTACAAAGAATTATTGGTATGATAATCCATCTTCTCCATTATTTGAACTCACTTCAAACTATTATTTGAAATATGACCCCACCAAAATACAACTAGTTTTTTCCAAGAACTAATTCAATTTCCCTCAAACCCATATAAACCCCACCACACCAATTCCCATCTTAAAAATTTATTAAAAATACTCTAATAAACATTTCATTACTAAAATAGAGTTAACCGTAATTTATTAATAATTTAGTTAAAATAGTACAAAAAAGGAATTTTACAAATACATTTCACTTAAAACAAAACATCAGTAAATAAAAATATCATCAAACAAATTTTTACAATGTTGTTCATTCCTTCAATAATTTTTGGATTCATATTTTGTAACTTAACCATATTTAATTAAATAAAAAAATTTACCATAAGTACTTTATAATTTAATGAGATCTTGTTTAATGGAAATGAATAAAACACTCACTTCATCTATGATGAAATAAAGATGAATCATGTCTCCTAAAAATTTTAAGGTCTTACCTAGAAAAAAATATTATCTATAAGCCCTAGATACCGAAATCCAAAATTTAATGTAACCAAAAACTGTAACGATGGCTAACACAACCCCTGGGATTTTTTCTAGAGAGTATAAAACAAATTGAAATAGTTGAATGGAGAGGAAATGTGAATGATAATGTTAGTACATGGATATTACCTTAAGAATACACATAAAAACCTTTATTGAGAATCATGTAATCAAGAAACATGAAGGGGATGAGATCTCCATACACCATAGGGGATATTCGAATGAAAGTATAGAAATGGGAATCGAAAACCCCCTTATATTTTACATAGGATAAAACAAAAATTAAAAAACATTAAATTTTTTGATGCTCTCATTGTTATGATTCATTGATTAAAGAACTAGTTTTAAATCATTCTTTTTATACATTATCAATCCTAGATACCCTACATAGGTTAGTTTCATGATATACCAATCTATACACTAACTATACATAACCTATAGTTAAACACCATAACATTGTTGGATGGCTGCCCAACTAATTTCCCAATACCATATGTGATCTATCTGCCAACACCCAAAGACTAAAATAAATCACATGATTTCGATGACATTTATCATTATTTTTCTCCAATCATACACATCTTATGTAGTCAAAAAACATTCTTCTAAAATTTGAAAAAAAATATCTATATGTATGACATCCCACACTATTTCAACTTTATAATTCACAAAAAGAACAAATATCTAAAATTATATTATCAACATAAATCACAAAAAAATAATATTATGCCAAAATAATATTAATTTTTTACAATAGTGAAAATCTGGTGTCACATATACTTCTCAAAATTAAAACACATTCATTCTCTATTGAGTCATAAATAAATGTCAAATAATATAGTGACCCTATGATAGAATATGTTGGTGAATCTCACAAAAAATTTTTTTACGAAGCCCATAATTCCATTTTTTGGTTCTCTGGATACTTTATAAAAGACCCCTTCTTTTTTATAGTTATTCAATGTTTATATAGTACACAATAATCTAACATAATATCTAGTACCATTTTATTTTTTTATGAAACATATACCCATTGTGACTCATGATTACAAAAAAGTATCATGGCTTTGAATCATTCATATAATTGTTAATTTATCCCATTTAAGTAAAATATTTATTTATATTTAATAATTCATTATTATTCACAAAATAACTTATGAAAATATATCCCATGGAAATTTCACATTGATCGCGAGGGAAAATCATGATCAATCACACAACATATGTCTATAGGATATATATAAAATTCCATCTAAAACAAGGAATATGACACTAATTATTCATAATGATCAAAATTTTACAACTAGTCTGGATATGTGTATTTCCTTTTTGAATAATTTATAATTTTTTCTATTAGGAATATATAGATAAATAATTTTCTAGAAAAATTTTATTTGGGATGTTTTACAGACATGTAATGTAATGTTTCTCTCAATTATAGAATCCCTGACCCTATGAGTAAATCCATACATAGAAAAACATAATCAATTCACTCTATTTTTGTGTTTGTCAAAACGATTTTTAATACCTTCAATTTATACCCTCACCTATTTGTGACATTTATTTTCATATCATAACTTCTGTAAGTAGGAAAAGTCACATTTCATTGTATTTGATATTTTTTTCCATTTATATTTTAACCTATAATTATCAATCAATATATATAAATGTATTCCATCAATTTATAAGTAGAACTATAGAATATATTGGAGTCTATTCTCTAAATATCCTAATGAAAGATTAATTTCTCACCTTATTCTACATCAGCTTTATATTTTAAAATGATGTGCTCATGGATATTCTAGTGGCCTACTGCCTATGGAACTCTCTTGGATAAAAAGAACTATAGGAATTTCTCTTGAATAATGAAATTAGGGAATTTGATATACCAACTCTTCATTATGTCCAACGATATAAAAACTAGAACCTTCATCCTTACTATTCATTTTTAAGAGGAAATTTAACAACTCCCAAATAATATGATCCAAAAAACCATTTTGAATTCAATAAATAAATTTCAAATTTATTGTACATCGTTAAATTGCTACCAATAGGGGCTCAATATCCAAACCAGGTAAGGAGGTGTATTAAAGAACCTTTGAATTTGTAGAAAACTATCATATTTGGTGATTATATCACCTCTGTAATAAGGAATATGAATTTATCTCTTTTAATGAGACATGAATGTATATTACAATAAATAAAATCATAAATCCTATTTCAGATTTTTCATTTCCTTAATTTTATTTTTTATAATTAATAACTCATTATCTATATTATAAATACACATTAATAATTTCATTAAATAAAAATTATTTAACAAAATATATCTATCCTATAAAAAATATACTTTTTATGGAATTGAAATATATTTACATGTATATAACTCATTTTTATCACGAAATATCAACTACCATTATGTTATGTATGATATAAAGGGCCCTTTTTAACGATGAAATGATTATGATTTTGTTTTATAATCATAAATTAATGTAATTATCTTGAAATGTTTCATTATATCCCAAATTTAAATGAGTTTTTGGGTGATATAATCCATTACATTTCAATTAGCTGTGTTATTTTTTTGTTGACAATAAAATTAATCCCACAACATTTGTAGTGCACAGGAGCCTCAACCTGGTTAATGAGGACTCAGAAACTGCTTCCAAGAGACCCAAGATCAAATCCGGGTGGATAAAAAATTTTAGGTACTATACAAGTATTGTAGCAGTAGTGAAGCAGGAACTGTAGCAGCTACTATAACAGTTACTGTTTGGTACTGTAGAAGCTGGAACTATTCATCCATCTGGGCCTCTGGGCCACCGCTTTTGTCATTGGGACCTGAAAGTCCTTCGGGCCAGTGTCTGTCAAGGACTTCGGGCTATCATAAGGCCTAAGGGCCACCTCAAGGCCTTCAGGCCACGTGATTATATATATGTACTAGTCAAAATACAATGGACAAGGCTATAGATAGGGATTTAGGGCATGCACATTAAGTAGAGTATAGATAACCAGAATTGGAAGAATGGGAGGGTATGGATTTTTCATCAGTACTGGGACTATGAAGCATTTCATAGGATAGCTAGCCGACTATCCCTATGAAGGTGGACTGTTGATCATCATGACATATGTTGGGGTGGTGCAGTTCCATGTTTTCTTGTCTCGGTGATTCCCTCTAAGAGGTGTGGGTCATGTAATTGTTTCTGAGCCTTTGGTCCTTGTAAGGGTTTCACCTCACCCCTTTAAAGGTGGATTATCAAAAAAAAAATTAAGGCCTTCAATCCCTTCAGTAACACAACATTTGTAATGTTGAACCCATAACACTTATTTCTTTTTCACAATTCCTAATTTGTCTAAATATTATGTAATTACAATATATACAATTACCATTCCATGTACAATAACATATATTATTATAAATAAGTTGAGTTTCTTTGATTTCATAACCCTTCGTATAAAAGGGAATATCTTATATTGTTCTATTAAATTACTCTACTTCATTAACTTTCACACCCAATTACCTTTAATTAAGAAAATTTCATAAATTTATTTAGAATGGTATCAATGTTTGTAGCCCCAAAAGTAGGTAACCAATTGGATAACATAAAATTTAAATATCCATCATCCATTTACTTATATGTAACAACATGATCACATATATGATAATCAACGTGGTCTACTATAATTATGTCAATATTGATAGAAGTTTTCCTAATTTATATTATATAACTGATTAGATGAATCTATATAAATCTGATCTTTCTCATACCGATCACTAAATATCTTCACATAGAAATATAATGATACATAATTTTATTGATATTGATGAATTAGATGTATTATATGGGTCAATCAACATATATTCTCTCATGTTCTATACAAAGACCATAAATAAATGATAAAATATTTTCATAAATATACATTTCATGATATAAAATTTACTCATGTCGACCAAACTTGAATAAATTTGGGGAAAATAATTACATAGGTTAACAGAATAGGATTACTTTCTAATTTAAATTTTAATATTTTTGTAAAGATTATATGGTTTTCCATATTAGGGTTATGTTCCTAATAGAATGGAGATTGAAAATTTCTTATAATTAATTGGGAAAGGATATTTCATCAAGATCACTTAAGAGTCACGTATGATTTGATTACAATTTTTATTTACCTAAATTGATAAATATTATGCAAAATTATAATGTGACTAAAATTTTTGTAAAATACGGATCATGTATATTAATATTATATGATGTATTGGGTTATCATTTTTTCTTGATTTATGAATAATGAAGTTACTTATTGAATTTACATAGAGAAATATACTTATCCAATTATATAAATTATAGTACAATATGTAATGAATCATGATTATTATTTCAAGATTCTTGTAGGTTGGATATATAATTTAATATAATATTATCTAAGGATTCAAGGAGATTAATAAGATAATAATGTATACAAAATTAATGTGAATATTATATAAATCAATTTCTATAATTCAGAATCAAAGACATTATAAGGCAAGTATGTATCATTTTTTTTATAAAAAATATTAACTAAAAAATATGTTTTTATATATAATTGGAAGTAATACTATGTTTTTAGAAATAGGTAATGAGCTACTTCATTTGATATTTTTACCTAATAGATATTTATACTATTTCAATTAGTTTTGTAATTTCAAAATAGTTACTATGTAATAGTTATAAATTAAATTTTTTTTGGTATATAATGTATTTATTTCATTATAATGACCTAGAGTTATTCTATATTCATTAGTTATATATTATATAAAATTTAAAAAATACTGAATGGATTATTTTTTGTGAATATATACTCTATTATTAACATTAATGATAAGAAGGTATAGTTTGTCGATTCAACATCCAAATATATTTGGCATTGTCACCTAGTGAATATAAATAATAATAAAATCCTAAAATCTATAAGAATCCTTATTACTCATTTTTTTGAATCATTCAAAAAATATTAATCATGTTTTTCGGGTAAAATAATCAAACAA
The DNA here is from genome assembly GCA_963277665.1 of Viscum album. Lineage (NCBI taxonomy): Eukaryota > Viridiplantae > Streptophyta > Magnoliopsida > Santalales > Viscaceae > Viscum > Viscum album. The sequence continues at coordinate 1,345,210,895 of OY728153.1, read as the reverse complement.
CCATTTAGTATATTAAATTTAGGTTAGTGTAATATAGTATCTTATAGATAGATATGTTGATGGATCAATTATTAATCAATAAGATAATGATTATAAGTAATATAAAACCATTATTAATGAATTTAGCTAATATTATAACTTTTTAATTTTGAGGGACATGTTTGAATCCTTGTAAAAGTTATAAACAGTTAAATTATATATTAAATAAATAAGGAAAAATATTAGTATACTATAATTATATTATGGATGTTAAAACATTAGATATAAATTTACTACTAATTTTAGAAATGGGTCAATTATTTCATATTTCACTAATCGTAAAACAATATAATGAAATAATTTTCTATAAAATTATGTATTTTACATTATTAGATATGATTTTATTGATAATGGTTCAATTATTCCTTTCTATATAATTATGATTATATGATTTGGAAAAAATTTTGGTCATATTTGATCACATTATTATTAATGAAAATATAAAAAACCTCATGTGATATATAGACTATATGTCTTTCTAATTTTTAACTTATGTATATTTTAGATTTTGAGGCATAAATGAAATTTTTATTATAAAAAAAATAACATGAAATCATTAATGTGCTTATATTTTGGTTACCAAAAATAAATAAAAGAAAATCATTTCTCAAATCCATTAGAAAATAAAAGTTTCATAATGAAAACGTGTATTTCCTTTGAGAAGTAATATATAAATTAATGAATTGTTTAGTGAAAGAACAAAAAACTAGAAGGTTAGGACCAACAATAATGAATCTTTTGTAATATGGAAGAAGAATTGGTTTCAAGAATTATTTTAGGAGAATAAACTCAATTTAGATAAGAAAATATATTGTCTTATTTGACATTTTAGTAATTAAAGATATATGCATTTCATAAAAAGCGTGGTGAAGTAATGATTATTAGGGATTAAACTACTACATATTTTAAGTCCATAATGATATTTTATTCTTATAAATTTTTATTGTTAATGTGATATGATATCGTCAATATATAGTCTATAAATATTAATGACATATTATATACACGTAAGGAGTCTGAGCCCAAAGTGAAGAAATTGATGTGAAATAGAAAATCAGAAATTTATATTAGAGTTTCTACATATAAATCTTTCTTTTATATAAAAATATATAAAATATATTAGTATTCTCAATAAAAATAAAATATCAATATTTCTGATTATAATGTCTATTAAGATAAAATTTTACAAACAATCTCATTATGAGTATGAGATATATCAAATGGATGTTAAAATTCATTTTGATGAAATTAATTTAGTAAATTATGCATATATGATACAACTCGATGGTTTTAAAATATGAAATAATAATTTAAATAAATTAATGTGTACATGGTAAATTAATTTATTGAACAAATTTTCATTATGTTATACATCTTATTTTATTTAAAAATCAATGGTTTTAGTATGTTATGAATTCGGATTATTCATGTGTATAAAATAAGGTTAATGGTAGTGATGTGGTATTTGTTATATTCTATATAGATGTCATGCTACTCATTGAAAGTGATATCCCTGGTTGATATTATGTATATGTGTTTATGAAAAATATATTTTAAATTAAATGCAATGATAAACATTCTAGTGTAATAGATATGAATATATATAGAGAATGATGTAGTGGGTTTTTTGGGAATAGTCAAAACACATATGTTACTCCTAAGATATATATTTTTATCATGGGTAAATATAAAAAATTAAATTTACTTGTGTTTAATATCATGGTTCTAATTATGACTCAAATGAATTATAAATATTTTGAAATAACAATCATGGATAAAAATATAGATGTTTATTCTATTGGATCAACCATTTGTTCCATACTGGGTACTCAGTAAGATGACTCTTATGATTTGATAATGACAAGTAGATACAAATATTATCATTGTGATATTGACTATATTGTATTAATAATCATATATATGTACTTGGTAAGAGGTTTGGATGTGTTTATTGTAGTTAGAGATGAGAATAATCTAATTTTAAGTTGTTATCTTTATTATTTCATTCAAACATACACTAATTATAAAAGTTCAAAAATATGATTTCTTTTATTTTTCCATAACAACAAAACTATTATTTTTAAGAGTTTTAAACAATCCATCATGAATAAAACAGTAATATTCGAGGATTTCTTAGTTTCATTATATTGTTTTAAAGAATTTGTATGGATAAAGAAGTGGGTAACTAAATATGGGGTTGTTCTAAGAGATATTGACATTTATTGTGACAATAATGGAGTTGTTATTCTGTCCTCTAAACCATGGTATCCACAAAATACCGAACACATACCTTATAATATATTCTTTAATAGATTAGTTTTATATGTTATAAAATTATATTTTTAGGGGATGTATAATAGAAATTATAAAATACATTGGTGAAACCATTTACACAATAGATGCATAAGGGTAATTTAATATCTTTGGGTGTTTGATACATGAGATACTGGATATAATAGTTATCATAAAATTATATGAATCGTGATTTTTTAACAAAATAAATCTCTATTTATCTTCTATTATTGTGTATTGTTTATATTTATTAGGTCCTATCAGTTCATGGTTAATATTATTATAGTGGTAAATAACTGTTGGTAATCTATTCACAAATTCTAAGTTTTACCCACCATTAAATTTATACGTGTCTTATTAATGGATCAATTTTACTCCTATATAACCTTTATCTTGAATCTATATACAAAAAAAGGAATTTACTATATCATTAGACTCCATGGTTTTTAATGGGGTTCACTACTTTAATGGATGAAAATTTCCCTATTATATGATAATTTTATTCCATTCACACATATCTCATATTTTGTTATAAATAAAATATTATGAAATTTTATATCCATATACCTATATGTTAAACACCAATATTCTATAAATAAAATTATCATGTGGTAGTTCAAGAATTGGAAAAAAATTATAAATTTCTTTTTTAAATATTTCATATTTTCATAAACCACATGAATGATTATCTGAAGTGAATAATATGAGTCTCTACGAGTCATGGATGGAACTAATATTCTTTTTCATTCAATATGAAACATATTTCATTCCATATTATTCTTTATATCATATAGCATAAGAATATTTTAAGCTTAAATCACTCAATTCATTGTCTTATATAATAATCGTCAATTGTAAGGAATGTATTATATCTTCGTTTTCTTCTACAATATAAAATTTTTCTACCTTTACAAAATAATTAGATATTCTATAGTATTAAATAAATAAGGTCATCATATTCCTAGTATTATTGGTTCCTTCAAACACTAAAATCGTGTCGAATAATAGTAGGATAAAATATATCTCTTTTTTAATTTTTCTCACATATATTTACAAAAAGATATGAATATACTTTTATAAATTCTTGAAATCATTGTTTTCCTAAAATTTAATATTTCAAAACTCTATATCTATATTCTTCAAATATTTTTCAAAACATTCGTCGATAATTTCTACTAACAAATCAAAAATTAATTCCTCGAGATAACTATAGTTATCATTGTTTCTGTTATCATTTAAATATTTATTAAAAACACTTTAAAACATTAAATGTACTCATGATAATCCTGGATCATGTTACATTATAAATATATCTCATAACCACTCTTCTTGATCACACAGTATGGCATGGCACTCTCATTGTAGTGTGTGTTCATTAGAGATAACATCATAATTATTTTCTCTATTGACAACTTCATGAATTTTTTTTCCCATAGATGTTTCTATCTATCTCATATTCCATAAAATTTATCATTAATTGAATATAATTTTTATTATAGGATTAATCATAAGGTTTAGATAATTTATAAATATCACATTATTATATGAATCATATTTGGAAATGTGTTTAAAAAATGATTGACCTCAAATTTTTATTACTATTGAATTGTATGAAGTCTAGGTTACCCATATGACAATATATGTGTTTGTATATTTATTTTCCAGAAATATTAAAATACTTTACCTCATATTAGTAAAATATGCATTAAAAAATAAATGTTCCATTCTAATGATAGTGATCATCCTTAATAATTATGTAATGACTAATAAGAATGTTCTTTAACTCTATTGATGAATACCTAGATAGATAAAAAATCCAACAGTTCACTATTTTGTATTATAGTTGACTATTTTTAATGCATAAATAACCCTTATAGAAAACAATTATCATATTATATATTACCCTCCTAATGTTATGTTTTATCAGTAGAAGTCTTTTTATGACTACTGTTAACATTCCTTTTATGATTCTCCGTTCACACTATATACATTCAAAAATGTAATTGAGGCTTCTAGAAATAATCATTCCAATATTTCATTGTCACAATACAAATAAAATAATGTATATTATGAAAAATATAAAAAAAATCTTCAGGTTCAACGATAGACATCCAAATTTCTCAAACAATAAATAATACATCTTCTATTCACTTCATGTCAAATCCAAAAACTCTAAATTATCATGAAAAAATATATGTGCATTAAATTACAAATTAATTTACTTTGGAACAACATAAAATATATTTTATTCAATTTTATAGGTAATTCCAATTCAATTATAACATTGTGTATAATATTTCAATGATATTTTACTTTACTTAAGAAAATATGTATTATAATTACATAAATTATTTCCACATCATCCATAAGAACTTCCATATAATTGTGTAGTCTAATAACAGAAAGGTGGAATCATAATATTCCTTTCCAAAAAAATCATAGAGGCAATATATTGACTAACCACAATTTTTCATGGAACTCTATTTCATTAAATCCATTTTAATAAAATATTCGAATAGATTGAACATATTAGAATAAATATTTCCAAAATTTCCTACCAAATATGATTTATGTGACTAAACTATTGAGAGCACCGTAAAGGCTTCGAAGACAATTTTTATTAGATAAATAGATTTCTATTAATCCTATAATATCATTTTGTGTTTCATTTTTCATATAAATTATGGTGGTAACTAGTGTTGAGGATTAGTGGTGTTTCTTTAATCATTTTTTAATATTGTTGACCCAACACATATAATGATACATTTTTTTAACTTCAACTACATTATTATCATCAATAAACTTTTGATCTATAAGATTCATCAAATTTGTTCTTCTCTAATACCTTTTGAAATCATACCCATTTACTTCATGACTAATAAAATATGGAAATAAATTCATTACATACATCCAAAAATGAAAACGGTTTCTCAGTAAGTTCATCTCAGTTTCTTATCCACCTCTAGTTGACTATAACTATATATACCATTAAGGGGGATTTTCATAATTAACTCAAATAATTATACCATCAAATTTTAACTACATATCTCAAATATCCTTGGTTGATATAGAAAATAATAGGGTCTAATATAGACAAAAACATTGTAAATTATTCAAATAAAATAATTAAAAAGAAAAATATTTCATTGGGTAACTCAAATTTGTTAGGCTAATAAAATCATAAATATATTATTTTTTAATTATAAGTTGAAATTTCCTTCACTCATATCAGGTCATAGATTAAATTCATTCTATTGAAACATGGAGGATTTAAATTCCAAAAATAGAAATGAACATTATTAAAATATTCTTTTTAATGTCATTGAATAAATCAATATATCCTCAATAATAGTATTAATTCATGAAAATATAGGGATGATTGAATTTTCACCCATAACTTTTCAATGAAAGATTTAGAGGAACTATCTTGAATTTTTATTTATAGGAATAGATATTTATGAAAGAATTTCACACATTCTCCCTTAGTAGATAAACATTTTCTTCACATTATCATGAGTGATACATTTTTATAATAATAATTATGATTAAAATTATTGATAGAGGATAAATATATAAAATTACATTATACATTTTCGTCTTGGTATATTGATATTATTTATTAAGGATGGTTTTTTCAACAAATAGGGTTCAATATACATTTTTTATATCATACTAAGATGTACGTTTTTTAAGATCTTATATATTTTTGGCAGAATTAATACTTTCTTATTTCTACTTACAATAACTTTTACCACCTTGAATTCCTACATATATACCATATAAATACAACACAAAATATAAGGGAATAATGGGGAACCCATTTTCTCATCAATTATAGAAAACATTTCAGGAATTTATTTTAAACTTAGATTATCTAACCTTTATTTATGTTTTGTATTAAAGGGAAGAAGATTTTTATTGAACCCTTTTATTTACAAATAATTAAATCCATGTGTATCAGGTTCAGGTTATTTATCAAAAACATTTCCATATATTAGATCATCTTTATATAATAATCAATCAATAAAATTATATTTTTCATTAAAAGAATCTTTTATAGAATGGTTATTAATGTTAAACTATCATTTCTGTCAATTAAAAAATTCTATAATTTCCAAAAAATATAGCTAATAGTTTGTTGGGTTATCTATTCATAGTATCCACTGTTAATTATTTCCATTATCATGTCATGTTATTTCTTTTCAATTAGATTTCCCTTTATCTTATGAATCCAACATTTTATTTTAAATTACCATATCATTATAAAAAATGATAATACAAACTTATCAAAAATATTCATATTTTTATTATTTCACAAGTTATATTTTATAAATCCTTCTACTAGATCAATAATTTTATTCATTTCGTGAACATGTTTTCATTTACACTCCATATTTTATCCATAAATTAATTTTCACATTACTTATTTAAATGAATATTTGGTGTATCCTATTCTTACGAAATATAATAATCTTATATAATATTATGTGACCCCATTAATTATTATATTAGGTATTAGTGATTTAATATTTTCTATTTAATTAACGTGATTTTTATTAAATCGCCCATGTAAAATATAATTTTCATCTTCTTTTACATTGGATTTTATGATCATGTGCATGGAAAAAATTAAACATGCATGACATGGGGTGTCTAAAAAAATTATTTACTCTATTAAAATAAATTAATTTTTTTAACTATGATGCCAAAATATATGACTAAAAAACAAATATGTTTTCCAATTAACATTTTTACATATGTATAGGTTTTTTTGAAATTGTTTGAATTTGAGAAAATGGAAACAAATTAAAAATAAATTTTAAACATTAGTGAATGAATATATTGTTGTGGTTTGGGTAGGATCACATTTTTAAATTTTATAATAATAATTATTATCATTCCACCTCTCTTAATATTGAATGACAACTAAAAGACTCCTCAATCGAGTTATCAATCACCCTTGGTAGAAGGAAGCAATGGAAACCACTACTATATGCATGAGAATTCATAAAACATTAACTAATAAATAAATAAAGTACCAATTTAGATTTTTTTCCTTATAAATATATAAAAATTTCACATATTTCACACATGTTCCATCAATTTCTAGATACCCAACACCTATGACAATATGCATAATCGAGACAAACTGTATCAGGGAGATGGTTTTTAATATTATTCAATAAAAAATATCAAAAATGGATGAAATAGAAACTAAAAATACAATACCATTAAGACAATAGTACACTAATGAAAATATAAATAATACGATAAAAAAAATATTTTCTCTAATTAAAGTTCATGACTTCGACAATACAAAAGTGGAACTCCCCCTTCCCGGTCCACTGAATGCTTTTAGTTATCCATGTGAAGTGTAAGAGATATAAAAGAGTGAAAAAAGAGAATTATGAAATAAAGAAAAGAGGAAAGACAAAATACACAAAAGATATATTAATAATGCCTCAAAGAAAACCCCTTTTTATCCATCTTGAACACCTTTGAATTGATGTTAACACTCATAGTTATTGTCTTGTGGAGTGTAAAAAATTCCCTCTAGATTTAATCCTTTAAATTGTTGAATTTATTTCAATAAATAAATGGAAGAATGTAATAAATATTCATTCATATAAATTGTTACTATATCTTTACTTCATCCCCTCTACAAATATCTACTTGTTTGGACATGTGGATAGTCATTTATTCTAATATTACTAAAGTGAACGTTTTTTTGGTCTAGCGGACTTCTCTAATCCCATTAATTTTGCATTATCTAAATGAATTATGATATTATTTTATAGTGAAATTTAATGTGGACATGAGGATATTAGTAATATTTCTATTAAATCTCATATCAATTCATTTTGATTTCATTAGGATGTCTAATGCCCAATTAATGGTGGAAGGGTCCATTCTGTTTTCTATAAATGATTCCTCAATTCAATGATTTTTATGGTCCATTGGATTTAGAATTGGATATTAGTCGAAAATAAAAACATGAATCTCATGAACCTAATAATCCATCAATAAATAAGTCACTCATTTTTTATCAATATTTTAAATGGTATGCTCAAAATAATGAATCAACGAAAAACTGATAAAATTATTGAATTAACAAATTTCTACATTTAATCCCAAAATTCACCAAATATACCAAAATGATGAACATAATCTAACATTGATTAATTTTTAAGGATTAAAAAATTAAAAAACATATGAAAAATAATTAATATATTATCTCTAGAAATTAACCAATATGTAGAACATACACACTTGGACCAGTCAATATCAAAATAAAATCTAAGAAAAATTCAAAACACATACTCATTAGATCCACAAATTACTTATCATGAGACAAACGATATAATGAATCCTAAAAGGCCATTATTTCAAGTTATTTGTTTATATAATTTATTATATTTTCCATTCATTTTCCTCCCATGAACAAAATACACCTACCTTATAGTAATTTTCTCTCATCACACAAATGTCAAAATTTTATAGGGATTTTCTCAACCAAACTCTTTCAATAATCATAATAGACCTGATAAATCCACTATTCTCCACCCAATGTGAGTCAAAGACTTGTGTTTATTATTATAACATTCCAAATATTTTTTGTGGCTCCTGGTTGGTAGAAGTTTATGTTAAAATTCTAAGGCCAAATGCGGAAGGCTTGGAACTTTTTTACAAAAATTTCATGCTTCTAATTTTCACCTAAGTGGGGTCTCTTTCCCACTCTCCCTATAAGAAAATAAGATCCATAATCATGAAAAATCTAGGAAACTGGACACCATTAAATAGTTCTATAGAAAAATTTCAAATCCTCTAAAAAATCATTTTTTTTCGAATGTTTGAGATACGCAAAACATTCATTATTCATTAGAATCCCTGAAAATGAGCATCATCTCTTATCATGAAATATCTAGAAAAAGAAAAAAATTCACTATTAATGACTATTTCAGAATAAAAAATGAATCTTAAACATTTTATATTTTTCCCAAGGATTAAAAAATGTGGTATCACAATACAAGACAGCTTCCCCTCACACTTAATTTAAACTAGGTCATGCAATTTCAATTCAAGTGGATGTTGGGTAGGGAAAATTTAATTGTAATGTGGATAAAATAACACGGATTCTATGGGATAAAAGTCTAAAATATATATTCATCTCCATATTCGAATGAATTATCATGAAATGGGATATTAAAAAAAACAAAAAATATCTCAATCATTTAAAACACATGTACCACAAAAACACACATTTTGACATAATTAAATCAAATTCTAGTTAAGGTAAGCTCTATTTTAATTACTTAAAAATTGTGGTGAATATTAATAATATGGGAAATGGTTCATAATCCTCAAGGGAAAGTGTTTTCAATGATAAAGATAGTGAGATGCAGTAGGGGATTCAAAAACCAGAGTACTTTTGAAGAAAATCTCAAAGATATTAACTTGAATGAAATAAATTGTTATTATTCCTTAAAGTTTAGTTTCATGGAATAAATTAATACACACTTTGACATGGGGTTAAAAGATTTTAAATTTAATCAATTTAGCTGAAAATTTTCAATGGACCACACAAATTGAATGAAAAAATGAAAAACCTTTGAATGACAAAAAATTGTTTTTTGTAATACAAAAAAAACAACAAATAAAATTCCTAAAATACATTGGTTCCCCAAACCACATTTAAATATTATAGTGTCCTCAATGAATTAAATTTTATTTGAAATTAATATTCAATTTAAATTGATTCAAATTATGAAATATATTGTATGATAGAGATACAACAAGATAGATTTTATGGATAACATGGTTGGAGGAGTGTGATCTACACCACTAGATCTGATGGAATGGTCACATCAAATTTCTTCATCCAATGTCCATTAATAGTGAATGAATCCTAATTTCCATGCATCACAACCTTCACCACACATAAAGGAAATACATGAGTGACTATAAATGGATCTTCCCATCCAGAACGAAGTTTACTTGGCTTCATCCTGAGTATTGATTTTAATAACATCACTTTGTCTCTAGGATTTCTGCCTTTTGGTTGGATCAGATTTTTATGTTCCACATATGGTCTATATTTATAAATCCTATAATTTACAATTTCATCCCTTCTACTTTTCTCCTACTATGAAATCTATAATCTTCTCTCTCTCTCTACCTCTACTTTTTCAAGAACCGAATTCATCTTCCTCATTTACCAATACATCTTATGCTATAATTCCATATCTATGTGAAAACAATTCCAATAAATCATGTTCAATGTACTCATTCCAATAGATGTTATATAGGTCTTCTGGTAAGGCCATTTTTTATGGAAACAATTATATCAATTCTTTCCAATTTGGTTTAATAATATTCTCTAGAATGCCTTTTAGTTACATGTTGGAAACATCATCTTGATCATTTTTCTATGGATCATAGTGTGTTTATGTTTTATGATGCGGATCATACTTCTTATGAAAATCATTCATTCTACTATTATAGTTGTGAGTCCCTTGATCACTAGTGATGGCTCTAGGAACTCCAAACCTACAAAATATATTATAAAAAAACCCAATCAACTATTGCATCTTAAATCATTGTGGATTTTTCTTCCAAACATTTTGAAACAGTTTTGACTTCAAGAATGATATATTAATTTAAAATTGACATTTTGAAATTTCACATAAATGACATCCCTTATACTTCAAAACTCACTCAATAGTTATTTAGATGTTAGTTAATTTCTTATCTCTTTGAAATGATATTAGAAAACTGTCATTTTTAACAAATTTTAAAAAACTAAGTAGCATATTGTAATAGTCGGACAATAAAGTCTATATTCTAAAACCATCCCTACTCTCCTTTGAGGTCCAAATTGGTATCCATGAGAAAAATATAATAAAAAATAAAATAAAGAACCAATTTCACTCTTTAGAAAACTTTTTATTATCACTTTTCATTTTAAAGATTCCAAAGAAACGGATAATAACCAATGAAATATCCAGATTTAGATTAAAATTTGTGAAATATGTAAGAATTGAATTGATATGGGTCATGATATGTTCTCAGATAATTAACCATGTCTGATAACAAATTTAATTTGTTTTTTTAATTAAGGACAACTCCTCTCTTAGAAGGTGATCATTCTCTGGTTCTTTTTATATAATTTTATCTTAATTTGTTTTGGGTAGTCTTCTTGAATGATCAACCACTTGTTTTTCAGATCCTTTGGCTTCCATGATTTCAATATTTAACTCATGTAGTAGTAAAATCCATCTCACTAGCCTTAGTTTAACTCTAACCTTCTTCATCAAGTACCTAAGAGATACATGATAAAAAACATCGACTTTCATTCCAATAATTTATGATCTAAATCATTCAAAAAAAATTTATAAGATCTATTTTCTACATTTTTGTTATATAATTATGTTAAATCTAATTTCTCGAGGCCCAATAAATGATTTTTCGCATGCCCCCAATTTTATGTTAATATACTACTATAAATACATAGATAAAAGCATCATAAAGTAGCACGAATAGTTCTACAAAAGTCTGTGGTTACATCAGGAGTTGTGTAATAGATAACCTTTCAAAATAGTCAATGGATTCCCTACATGAACTTTTGAAATCCATATCAACAATATTCAAATGTAATATAAAAAGAGGGAGATAAATCAAACTGAAATATTTGATAATACTCTTGTAGAATCCTTCATGTCCTAAAAATTATCTAACATGCTTCACACATATTGGGTAAGGCAATGAATTTATCAATTAAATTACTTAATTTTCCATCATAAATTATTATGCTGAAAATTTCATGCCGAAACTCAATTCATCTCTCATCCATGATATGAACCTTTTAAAAATTTAAAACATAATTAATTTTTATGAAACATTTCAAAACATTTTTCAATAGTTTTCAATCAATGATCAAAATAATTTCTAAAAAACATTGATATCATCTATGAAAACCACTATGAAATCATCAATGTGATCAAACAAAATATGTACCATGGTCCTCTAGAATATACCATAAACATTACATAATCTAAATGAAATCATTTTACATGTAGATGTTATGAATGTATATGTAAAGGTTGTATTTTCTTAATCCACAAAAAGAATTGGTACCTAAAACAATATGAAAATCAATCCAAAAAATAAATAATGAGTTATCCCTACCAATATCTATAACATCTATTCTTTGATGGTGATAGAGAAATAATCATTCCAAGTGACCTATATTAACTTCCTAAAATGAATGCACACTGTCTATCTATTCCGAATTCTCATTGGGATTAATTCATTGTTTTCATTTCTAATAGATGTTATGAATTTGTTTTGGAATTACCTGTATTGGGATAACCCATTTTGAATTTGATATTGGGCATGTGCTCGCATATTCCCAGAGCTTCTCAATCATCATGTATAAGAACTCCATCAAGGTGAGATTTAGCCTCTTTTGGGGATGTTTGACTTAATTAGAATCTGAGAAAAAAAATTAATTCAATAAGATAATATTTTAAGATTATACATATGATATCACATAAGAACAAAAATGTTTCATGGAAATTCTTTCCAAAATGATCAATCAAATATTTTTTTGTGTTTCAGATAGATTTTTAACAATTATCCCGGGTAATTTCTCTCCCTCCCTATGGAATAAATATTTCATAGAAGTGGAAATTGGTTTTAATTCCAGATATGGTCCTACTAAAAGGATGATATTATACTAATGTTCCCAAATTGAAATTTTTGGATCTTCTACACCCAAGAAATCATATCATCTTCCTTATCATATAAAAAATCATCAAATATAACATAATTTACCTCATCATCCCAAATAAAATTAAAATATACATAATTTTAGTAACCCATATGTTAAGTGATATTTTTAGTGGAAAATTACATCCTAACGATATGAAATCATGTCACAATCAGGATTCTTAAATTAGATTTTTACCAACTTATTGGGAAATTGAAAATTAGTAGTGATCATTTAATTAGTGCCTCACCGATTCAATTATATTAAAGTGGAATGTTCTATCTCCAAATTACATTGAGGGTGTCCCTTTATGGACATTGATGTGGCCTCCCCAAAATAATGGGTGACTGTGACATGCTCCTATCTCCTTTCATATTTATCACATTGAGATTTTTTGGGAATAAATGATCTATGAATTTCATAAAGACATCCTCTATAAATATTTTTGTGAAAGAAAATGATTTTTTTATAAAATGGACAACCACTAATGTGGGATTAGATCTATAATATGAAAATAAGAGTATATTGGGTGAGTCAATACATTAATTGAATCCCATATGTTACAAAATGAATAAGATAAATTTAAAGAACCAATGGTTAATGGAATGGAAAATATCCCTGGATGTGGAAATTTGGTTGGAATGTTTTCCATGATAAGGGCTAAGAAAAGTATTCACAAGTTTATCATTTCATTCCCTTGATGAGTTGACTTCTTCGTGGAAGTATAGGTCAAAAAAAGTTCTCAAATTTATATTTTTTGAGTGCTTAATAAAGTGGATATTAGTTTCCACTTTCTGGATGGTGTCCAGAAATTGTTTTTGATGTGCTTATTTAAACAATCTCATCAATTCAATCATCCTTGTTGGAAATAGTTGGGTTAAGTATTTTCTATCCTGTTGTTACCATGGAAATGGTTTTTCTCTTCTCTTCCTCTCAATAATATCATTTTCCTACTTCACTTACTTTCCATCATCGTGATTCACATTAAAAGAATTTTATGAATTTAAAATTCAATCTCTCATATCTCTGGTGGTCATGTTTCAGGTTCATGGGATACTGGTGGTTATATTTGTTTTCCACTTTTTGTTTCTCTCATTCTACCATTCTCTTTTTCCTTTGGGACTGTTTGGGATTCATGTTTCTCAAAATTATTTCTTAGTAATTTCATGAGACTCTCATTACTTTTTTTAAAAACATTGATGCCATATTTATACCCCTTAATATCAAAAATATACTATTGGTTCTGAATTAGGGGATATACAATGATATATGTATTATTATAGGATCTTTGGAAATTGTGTGGATATAGGTAATAAGGATGGTTATCAGGGCACTTTTATTAATATGGTGGTGGTTTTTTAACTATTGTTGGAATGGGGGTTGGTTTTAGAACTAGTTTCCTTATGGGGGTTTAGCATTATTTTAATGACAAAAACCAATATTGACCATTGTTTAGATTTCCACAGACTTAATTTTGTTGGAATTTTCGTGACTAAAAGGGTTCCACACGTGTTTCCAATCCTTGTATTTCTGTACATTGTTCAGTGAAATGATTAGGTGATGAGCATAAAAACATAACATAGCCAGTGGTTGCTGGTCACACAACTATTTCAAGGCTATCTGTCCCACAAAAATTGTTAGCTATTAAATATTATTTTATAGAAAAGGTAATGGATCTAAAAAAATGACATCATAAATACCTATTGTTCCAGTACCTCCTATACCAAACTGTTATGAGTTCTAGGAAATATTTTCAATCGGGCCCTTGGTTTCATTTGTAGACTTGCCATGTAATGTGCCTCCAGATGATGAATTTATGATTTCATTCTCATATTCAATTAATCTGTGGTCATATAAGAAAATAATTTGATGAAAATATATTACATGATGTATAAATCTTATAATTAAATATTTTAATTTTTCCAAGTACTCAGAATGGGTTTCTCTAAATTATTATCTGATGGCATTAATTTCCTTTCTAAATGACATGCTTCTAAATGTAGGGGATAGTATTTACTTGAAACATCTCATTGGTTCATTGAAATCATGTACATATCAATGTTGTAGACCGTAAAACAATTATTTGGAATCTCCTTCCAATGAAAATGGGAATTCCTTCCACTTTACATGATCCACAACTACTCCATGGGTTCTAAAAGTAGTGACTACGTCTGCGAACTCATTAATATGATTTTTTGGATCTTCAACATCAATGCTATGAAACATTGGATGATATGGGTTCATGTTGGTTTCATCTCAAAATATTTTAATAACATTTACATTAAATTTTAGTTGTATTGATTACGTAATTTTTTCACACAAAGGTCACTAAGAGATTAATTCCAGTCCCCCACCGGGATGAAAGGCTCTAAATGAACACATGATGTTTCACTTGAGTACTCAAGAGATATTTCTTTAAATTCACATTAAAAATTTTTTCTATGTCTATTTAACATGACACAATAAATTTGACTATTTATAGTGAACGTATTAGTGTTTGAGGTTCTAGTAATAATATTTTGAAGAGGGAAGATGAAAATAAGGAGAAAGAACAAAAAACAATTGGTACCATCTCCCCAGTAGAAACACAAATTTTTTAAAAGTTCTTTTCAAGGGGTGTGGCGGAAAAAAACATTTCCAATTTTAAATTGTAGTAATGTGTTGGAACTATAATGTATTCGGTAATTAGTGAAAAAAATCACATTTTTTAGTATAATTTGATAAATAAGTATAGATTTTTATTAATGTTTTTGAGTTTAAAAAACTAGGAAATTGAAAATAAAGATTCAACAAAATTGGATGAAGATATTTATGGGGTTTGGTTATTATCACCATTTAAAATATAATCATAGTAATAATGATCATTCCCCTTCTCTTCCTAATGAATAAAAATTGAATGACTGTTCAATCATGTTTTCAATAAACCTTACTTGATGGAATCATTTAAAACCGTCAATATATGCATGAAAATTCATAAACCATTCCCAAATAAATAAAACATGTCCTGATAATTTTTTTATCCTTATGAATCAATAAAACAATAAATTATTCCACCCACATGTCAACGATCATTAGACACTCAATACCTAACAAAATCTGCTCTATTGAGAAAAACGACACCATGTGGAGGGAGTTTAATGTTTTTTATCCGAAGCTATAATCAATAAATGATACTAAAACCCAAAATAAAATACCCTTAAGGGAATTGGTCACCACTGAAATAATAATTCATTCTATGAAAAGATATCTTTCAATTTCAATTATTAGACTCGGACATTACAAAACTAAAAATCCCTCCATCCACAATCACTTTAAGGTTTTACCCCTCAATGTGGATTTTATGAGAGTTTTAAGGGGATGAATTAATCATTATGAATCAAAGAAAATAAGAAATATAAAAAACATGAAATTTCAATCCTCAAATTATTTATCATAGCCCCCTCTTCTCCTCCTTTAATAATTTAATGTAAGTGAACAGTCATATTTATTTGATTGAGGGGTATAAAATGTCACATCCAGATTTATTCCTCTAAATGGTTAAGTATATTTTACATAATAAATAGACATCTCACATAATGGTGTCTTTAAAAAAGTGTTTTATATCACTTAATCATGTATCAAGGAAGTATCATCTTCTTTGGATAGGTTGATCTAATGTTATTGTAATATTGTTGAAACAAATTGTAATCTCTGAGAAGAATTCTGAACTCACTCAAATTTCTTACATTTTATGGATGCCATAACGATATAGTTTCAAAATAAACATAATATGGACATGATTAGTGCATTTTTCATTATATTATAGCTATAATAACTTTGATTGGTTGTCTCTTGGACGATTTCTGCCTCTTTAATAGTGTTGGGGTCCATTCTATCAGCCAGAAAAATATCTCGAATTCATTTATTTTTTGGGATTGTGGATTTCAAATTCGATCATGGTCTAGAAGAATAACAAAACACTAAGAGAAGAATTAATCCTTCAAAAATGAAGAACTAAATTTTGGTAAACTTTGTAAATGATTGTAACACCCCGAGGTTCCACGATATGCTTCTCATTCAATAATGCAATAGCTTGTATTGTACGCAACTTCGAGTTCTAAAACACCGCGACTAATCAAAGTATCCATTATGAATAATAATAACCACTTTTTAAATTTATAGAAATTTTATATTTCAAAATGGACTTCATTTTTGTATTCTTAATATTGAAATTAGCCTATGTTGAATTTTTTGTAATTTTCTGAGAACCTCCAAATTTTTATGAATAGTAAAAAATACTTAAAACAACTTTTTTAACCAAAATAATTTATAGTGATAAGTTATACTATTGAGTGGTATTAAAGTATAATTAGAATATATTTTTACCATTTTATTCAATGGTGTTCATTAGAATTAATTTTACTTTGAAATTCGACATAAACAATTGTCAATCTTTTGATATAAATTGTTTCTTACAAACACGCTATTTGTTGTGATAGCAGGAATTAATTATAAAATTAATTAATGCAACTTATATGTTTGTAATTTCATAAAATATACATCATTTTTGAATTCGGAATATCAATTATAGCTTAGGGTGAAATTTTGGCATTGTTCTGAAAAACTTCAATTTTTTATGAATAGTGAAACCACTAAGTGGTAGTTAAAAAACTGATTTTTCGTTTAAATGAAATATTACCACTTCTGTGGTTTGATTTTCAAAAATCCGACATACATGGTTATCATTCAGATGTAAAATGTGGTTCAATGAGATTAAAATAATTTTTGGTGAATAGTAACTTTTAAGTTCTTAATCGCGATTAGAGGTAATTAGTGTAGTTTAAGGTAAAAATAATGTTTTAATAATATAAGATGAGCTTCACACATATCCTACCCTCATTGGATGTGCCATGGCCGACCAATACAATCCATGGGTCAACTTGGGGACCCCATGGAGCCACTTTAGTTAGAAAATGACATAAATACCTTTTATTTATTGTTAAAGTGAAAAAATGACACAAACGTGAAATTTTTTACTAAAACAATTTTTACATGGGGTAATACAAGTAATATTTTTGACTATAAATGGTCATTGGAAAGATAAAATTATTTCCTACATCATAGTATTTTTTTTATAATTTTTAGACATTAAATAAATTAAATTTGTTATGACATCATGATGATGCAGCGATGACCACATTATTTAACGATTTAAATAAAATAAAAAGATAATGTAAAATATAAGGACTACACTTGTCAAAAACCTATTTGATGATATTATTTCTAACCCTTATCACCTTATCCTCGAATTATATAAGTTTGGGACCTTTAGAATCCGAAAAGTATTGTATAATAATGTAAAATTTCCTTAATTTCCAAGAGTGCCCCTCCTCTCCTCTTATAAAAGGCTCCCACCTCTATCACCTCATTCACACTTTCAAGCCATTTGTCTCAGACAACCTCTACCCAAATACTCTCCCAACTTCCCCCTCTTACTCATAGAAGCCTCACTTTGGGCAGAACTCTTCCCAAAGAAGTCTTTGGCTCAAATCAAAAAGAGTTACCCGATTTTGAGGTAATGTCTTTTCTAATGTTGTTTTGTTTTTTTTTTCTTCTCCAACCCCCTAAACTCTTTTTATTAATTTCTTTTGTAACAATACCAGTATCCTCAATTTACTAGGATGTTGTTATAATAAGGATTTGAGCTACACTTACACACACCTACATCTAATGGTTAAAGAACATACAGTTTCTGTGGATGGCGAATTTCTGCCTCACGAAACGATGATTGTTCAACACTCATATAACAACTTCAAAGGTGGCCATTAAGATGTAACTATATTTATATATGATATATAATATGTTTATGTTTTACTTATTCTTATTTATTTCTCATTTATGGCATACTTTATGATTTCCATTATGGGTAAACGCGATAATTTCATTTTAGGAAGTGCGGACTACCGCCCCCTCAAAGTGATGTGAATCGTTAATGCCATATGTGGGATGTATAAAGGATAGAGTAAATGATATTATATATGATATTATACTGGAACTATATTATATCTTTATATAATTATGATTTCATTCCATTAAATA
Source organism: Viscum album (assembly GCA_963277665.1). NCBI lineage: Eukaryota > Viridiplantae > Streptophyta > Magnoliopsida > Santalales > Viscaceae > Viscum > Viscum album. The sequence goes on along the minus strand of OY728153.1, from coordinate 1,345,191,718 downwards.
CGAAATAGAAATGAAAGTACCATTCATGCGTACATACGGCTTACCGTCTCCATGAACGGTGCATTTCATTTCTTACCTCTAAATGTTATGTAATATTATGAATGAATGTATATACTGGATATATATGATATATATGAAATCTAAATCATGAATATAATTCTTGATATAATGGATATATCACCACATGAACAACTTGTAACTATAAGAATTTTATTTTTGACTCAAGTACCTAAGATCGACAAAATGACCGTTATAAACTTAAATAATTACATAATGTTCATGACATGGTAATAAGTGATATAAAAGGAATAATGAACTAGAAAAATGTTCTTAAGAAGGTAGATATTAACTCTAGTTTATTATTCAGGAGGTTAAAGAGCCGTCGAGTCAAGTCGGACACGAGGTAAGGGAACTTCTTAACCCAATTTCCATTCTTTGGGTTAATCTCCTACTTTCAAATTATGTCATGATACTATTATGTCCTATCTTGTATTTATACTTTCTTTATGTGTACATATAGTGAATACACATAATAGATATATTTTATTTAAAAATTATCTTTTAAGGGATTTCGTCTCAATCTCCATTCATTGAGGCATATTGTGTTTTATACACAAATTTCTTTTATACGGTGTATAAACCCCGTTGACTTTTAAGTTTATTCAAAAGGAATATTTTTATACTAAGAATTTACTAAATGGAAAAAAGGGAATGTTTTTGTCGTACATATGCGATGACAACGACTTCTCCACCACCGCGACCATTATTTGAGTTTTGGCTTCCTCTACAATCCATACTTTTTTTAAAAGAAAAATAAATATCATGTTTTACCTTTCTTTTATTTTGGTATTGAAAATGGTTTTGAAAGTGTTTTTATTATATCAATGTGTTGTATTGATATCTTGTGATTGAAATGTGGAAATGTTATGTTTACTTTATTCATGTTTTATGTGATACGATTATGTTATGGTTTATGATATGTTTAAACCTATTCATATGAGGAATGCATTGGACTTAATAAGTGACGGGTGGAGCCCGCTATATCTCCCTGATGCATTGGTAGGTCTCATGAGACAAACTAGTGTCTTGGCACGAGGCCTTGACAAAATCATATTTGTGGTCTTGGCACGAGGCCTTGGCTACGTGGTTATGATAGTCTGGCATTATGCATTCCATCATTATGAAAGTGGTTATTGATATTGCATGTGATTATTCGACCAGTAGAATATCCATGTGAAGAAGTGAATGGCATTATCTCATTTTACTTTTTCCATATTATGTTGAAGTTAAAGTTTAAAAGGCTTTTGTTTTAGTTATACATTGCCTTAAATGTTAATGTTTATTTATGAAAACTTCCGCAATATTGTTATCCTTACTGAGCATCTGAGCTCACCTCTTTCAATGTTTTAATATTTTCCAGGATGTGAAGAAGTATTTTATGAATGACCTTTAGGGATAGTCATAAAGGGATATGAGTGTGGACTATGAAGACCATGTTATTGTAGTTTTTTTACTTTATGATGTAATGAACGACTTATGAATTTTTCTAGTGTTTCCAAGGATACTAAACTAATCGGTCTTTCGAGACTTGATCTTTTGTGATCATTCCAATGTTACAAAGAAATGCACCGACTATGGGTAGCTGGGGTCGGGGCATTACAGTTGGTATCAGAGGAAGTTTAGTACTAACCTTGGAAGACAGATTTAGATAAACTCTGATTAGAGCACATAGCCCGAAGATAGACTTTAAGGATTAGTATAGAAGAACTTCCTAGAATTTTGGTATTATAGAGATTTTGTGAGTTTTCTGAGCAATACATCCATGTCTGGATACGAGCAGGTAGAGGCAGCTCTAGCACAGATGTACCGAGGGGTAAAACCTGAAAACACCACTTTGAGCTAGACTCATACGGGAACTGGTGCACGACAACGGGCCTTGCTGCACTCTTCGTTACGACACTCCTGGGGGATATGCTTAGGATAATTCTCATTTTCATTACAAACCACTTTGAAGGGTTATGAATATATACTTCCTCAAAGAAAACATTTTTATGATTATGGATTATGTCCATAAATAGTTCAATTTTTGTTAAGTATTTTACAAGTATGGAATTATGTATTTTGATTCATAAACTAATCTAGTTTATGCCATTGTTTCGAAATGGCGCCTAGTGGAAGGAATGGAAACTGTATCAATGCATGCACTCCGTGTAGGGATTTCCCTCCTGCTCAAGATAATTATTGTGGATCTGGAGATACAACTGGTGTTGATCAACTTATTACCATACTTGGACAACTCACTCAGGTTATGATTAATAAACTTACTCGTATGGAGCACCATGATCCGCAACGTGGAGGATCAATGTTAGACCTCTTCATGAGGCAACAACCACCAACATTTAATGGGGGTACAAATCCATTAGTAGCTGAGCAATGGATAAACTCCTTAGAGAAAATATTCCACGCCTTGGGGAGTAGTGAAAGGGAAAAGGTTATCATGGCAGTTTACCGCCTCACTGGAGATGCTGATCAATGGTGGTCATTGATTCAAAACACAAAGGAAGATGATGACATATCTAATATGGAATGGAGGGAGTTCAAAGATATTTTCTTAGAAAAATACTTTCCTCATGACCATAGAGAAGATATGGAAAGGCAATTTCTGAGTCTGAAACAAAAGGATGATGAGAATGTCGCAAGGTATGAGGCCTACTTTACAAGGTTAGTGAGGTATGATGCAGATTATATATGTAACCCAAGAGTTAAGATTGATCGTTTCTTTGATGGGTTAAAACCATTTCTCCGTCGAGCTTTAGTATCACAATCGTTCTCAACATACGAAGATATTGTCTCATGTGCTATCAAGACAGAAAAGGAATTATCTAAGTCTTATGACAACAAAGTAAAGCAAGAGAAGAAGAGAATGGTGGAAAAAGAGACAAATAAAGGGAAAAAGGGAAAGAAGGATTTTCCATTATGTGATAATTGTGTGCAGAATCACCCTGGTACTTGCCTAAAAGGAATCGGAGTTTGTTATAAATGTGGAGAAAAAGGTCACCAGGCGCGTAATTGCAAGGGAAAGAAAGAGGATATCAATGTTGAATGCTACAATTGTAGGGGAATGGGGCATTATTCAAATTAATGTCCTAAGCGTCAGGGAAACCTACCTCAGAAAAGGCCAAGGGATCAAGGAAAATTTTATGCTATTACTACAGTTGAAGCAGAATAATTAATGTATTGGTGCTTTTGGACTCATGGATTATATTCTGGTTATTAGAATAATGTGATATATATATATAAGGATTGTACTGAAGTACATGTTGATTTCAGTAAGGTTTTAATATGATGAAGGTAATCATATTTTTAGTATGTGACAAAAATAGAAACTTTAATTTGTTTGGGGAATCTGATAAATTGATTTTGGAATTAAGAGACCTTTTAGAGAAAGTCTGGACAGAGGTATTTTGGATAACTATAAAGGTTGGAGTTGATTAAGATGATCTTTGGATAGTATTGTTTAAGGTTAAAAAATTTATGAAGATTATTTTTGGAATATTATAATACTATAGTTTTAGGAAAAGGACAACCTGCAGGGTGGGGCATAACCTGTCGCGTCGGAAAAAGCTACAGGAATCGAACCCACAATCATAGTGCGACATGCCTTTATTTCCTACCACTAGCCTACAGGAAGTCCTTGGTTATTACAAAATAATTTTACTAATCTAAATGGTATGTTTTATCATTTGTAACCTTATACAATTAGGATAAGTATAATATTATTGAGTTCTATTATCTTTTTGAGTGAAAGATGAGTTGAAGGTTGAAACTCTAATTGTCAAGCATAAATATATATATACCTATCTCTTATTCAATGAATAAATTAATTCTTAAACTTTAGTAAAGGGATATTAAAACAAAAAAATGTGTTATCCTAATACCTTATGTCTTGTTGAACTGATGATATTTTAAATCAACATAGATGGAAGGCTTTGAGGCCCTCAATTTGACTGTTGATTGTGATTGATGACCTCAATCACTCCCTACAAATATTTATGTTTTTCCTCCAATTATATGTCCATAATTTCCACCAATGTTCTCTTAATCGAGATCATAATTGGGTGGTGACTTTTTCATTTCCCTTTCGCTCTTATTAAGGCTAAATTTTATTAATCTTATTTCTGATGTGGGTTTTCCACAAAGGTATTTTCTCTTTTCAACCTTTTATTTTCAAAGAAAAATTTCAAATTGCGAGGATGCAATTTATTGGAGGGGAGAATGTAACACCCCGAGCTTCCACGATACGCTTCTCATTCAATAATGCAATAGCTTGCATTGTACGCAACTTCGAGTTCTAAAATACCGCAACAAATCAAAGTAGCCATTATGAATAGTAATAACCACTTTTTAAATTTATAGAAATTTTATATTTCAAAATGGACTTCATTTTTTTATTCATAATTTTGAAATTAGCCTATGTTGAATTTTTTTTAATTTTCTGAGAACATCCAAATTTTTATGAATAGTGAAAAATACTTAAAACAACATTTTTATTCAAAATAATTTATAGAGATATGTTATACTATTGAGTGGTTTTAAAGTATAATTAGAATATATTTTTACCATTTTATCCAATGGTGTTCATTAGAATTAATATCACTTTGAAATTTGACATAAACAATTGTCAATCTTTTGATATTAATTGTTTCTTAAAAACACGCTATTTGTTGTGACAGTGGGAATTAATTATAAAATTAATTAATGAAACTTATTTGTTTGGAATTTCATAAAATAGACATCATTTTTGAATTCGGAATATCAATTATATCTTAGGGTGAAATTTTGGCATTGTTCTGAAAACTTCAATTTTTGATGAACAGTGAAACCACTAAGTGGTAGTTAAAAAACTGATTTTTCGTTTAAATGAAATATTACCACTTCTGTGGTTTGATTTTCAAAAATCTGACATACATGGTTGTCATTAAGAAGTAAAATGTGGTTCAATGAGATTAAAATAATTTTTTGTGAATAGTAACTTTTAAGTTCTTAATCGCGATTAGAGGTAATTAGTGTAGTTTAAGGTAAAAATAATGTTTTAATAAACTGAGATGAGCTTGAAACATGTCATACCCTCATTGGATGTGCCATGGACGACCAAGAAAATCCACGGGTCAACTTGGGGACCACATGGAGCCAATTTATTTAGAAAATGACATAAATACTTTTTATTTAATGTTAAAGTGAAAAAATGACACAAACATGAAATTGTTTACTAAAACAATTTTTACATAGGGCTATACAAATCATATTTTTTACTATAAATAGTCATTGGAAAGATAAAAATATTTCCTACATCATAGTATTTTTTTATAATTTTTAGACATTAAATAAAGTAAATTATTTATGACATCATGATGATGCAGCGATGACCTCATTATTTAACGATTTAAATAAAATAAAAAGATAATGTAAAATCCAAGGACTAAACTTGCCAAAAACCTTTTGGATGAGTATATTTCTAAATCTTATCACCTTAGACTCGAGTTATATAAGTGTGGGACCTTTATAATCCGAAAATCATTATATAATAATGTAAAATTTCCTTACATTCCAAGAGTACCCCTCCTCTCCTCTTATAAAAAACCTCCCACCTCTACCACCTCATTCACACTTTCAAGCCATTTGGCTCGGCCAAACTCTACCCAAATACTCTCCCAACTTCCCCCTCTTACTCCTAGAAGCCTCACTTTGGGCAGAACTCTTCCCAAGGAATCCTTTGGCTCAAATCAAAAATAGTTACCCGATTTTGAGGTAATGTCTTCTCTAATGTTGTTTTGTTTTATTTTTCTTCTCCAACCCCCTAAACTCTTTTTAATAATTTATTTTGTAACAAAACCAGTATCCTCAATATACTAGGATGTTTTTATAAGAAGTATTAGAGCTACACTTACACACACCTGCATCTAATGGTTAAAAAAACATACAGTTTCTGTGGATGGTGAATTTCTGACTCACGAAACGATGATTGTTCAACACTCATATAACACCTTAAAAGGTGGCCATTAAGAGGTAACTATATTTATATATGATATATAATATGTTTATGTTTTACTTATGCTTCTGTATTTCTTATTTATGGCATACTTTATGATTTCCATTATGGGTAAACGCGATAATTTCATTTTAGGAAGTGCGGACTACCGCCCCCTCAAAGTGATGTGAATCGTTAATGCCATATGTGGGATGTATAAAGGATGGAGTAAATGATATTATATATCATATTATACTGGAACTATATTATATCTTTATATAATTATGATTTCATTCCATTACATATGAAATAGAAATGAAAGTAGCGCTCATGCGCACGTACGGCTTACCATCTCCATGAACGGTGCATTTCATTTCTTACCTCTAAATGTTACGTAATATTATGAATGAATGTATATACTGGATATATATGATATATATGACATCTAAATCATGAATATAATTCTGGATATAATGGATATATCACCACATTAACAACTTGTAACTATAAGAATTTTATTTTTGACTCAAGTACCTAAGATCGACAAAATGACCGTTATAAACTTTAATAATTACATAATGTTCATGACATGGTAATAAGTGATATAAAAGGAATAATGAACTAGAAAAATGTTCTTAAGAAGGTAGATAATAACTCTAGTTTATTATTAAGGAGTTTAAAGAGCGGTCGAGTCAAGTCGGACACGAGGTAAGGGAACTTCTTAACCCAATTTCCATTCTTTGGGTTAATCTCCTACTTTCAAATTATGTCATGATACTATTATGTCCTATCTTGTATTTATACTTTCTTTATGTGTACATATAGTGAATACACATAATAGATATATTTTATTTAAAAATTATCTTTTAAGGGATTTCGTCTCAATCTCCATTCATTGAGGCATATTGTGTTTTATACACAAATTTCTTTTATACGGTGTATAACCCATTTGACTTTTACGTTTATTCAAAAGGAATATTTTTATACGAATCATTTACTAAACGGAAAAAGGTAATGTTTTTGTCGTATGTATGCGATGACAACGACTTCTCCTCCGCCGTGACCATTATTTGAGTTTCGGCTTCCTTTAAAAGCCATACTTTTTTTTTAAAAGAAAAATAAATACCATGTTTTACCTTTCTTTTATTTTGGTATTGAAAATGGTTTTTAAAGTGTTTTTATTATATCAATGTGTTGTATTGATATCTTTTGATTGAAATGTGGAAATGTTATGTTTCCTTTATGCATGTTTTATGTGATACAATTATGTTATGGTTTATAATATGTTTAAACCTATTCATATGAGGAATGCATTGGACTTAATAAGTGACGGGTGGAGCCCGCTATATCTCCTCGATGCATCAGCATGTCTAATGGGACAAACTAGTGTCTTGGAATGAGGCCTTGACAAAATCATATTTGTGGTCTTAGCACGAGGCCTTGGCTACATGGTTATGATAATCTGGCATTATGCATTCCATCATTATGAAAGTGGTTATTGATATTGCATGTGATTATTCGACCAGTAGAATATCCATGTGATGAAGTGAATGGAATTATCTCATTTTACTTTTTCCATATTATGTATAAGTTAAAGTTTAAAAGGCTTTTTTTTAGTTATACATTTCCTTAAATGTTAATGTTTATTTATGAAAAATTCCGCAATATTGTTATACTTAATGAGCATCTGATCTCACCCCTTTCAATGTTTTAATATTTTCCAAGATGTGAAGAAGTATTTTATGAATGACCTGCAGGGATAGTCAGAAAGGTATATGAGTGTGGACTATTAAGACCATGTTATTTTAGTTTTTTTACTTTATGATGTAATGAAAGACTTATGAATGTATCTAGTGTTTCCAAGGCTACTAAACTAATTGGTCTTTCGAGACATGATCTTTTGTGATCATGCCAATGTTACGAAGTAATGCACCGACTCTGGGTAGCTGGGGTCGGGGCGTGACAATGATATTATTGAAATACATGAGCAATATAAAAACTGATAAATTACTAAAATTAAAAAATTTATACATTTATGCCCAAACTTCCCCAAAAATACTAAATTGATGAAAATACGAAAACATCGATTAATGGGAAGGGATTATATAATTTCAAAACATATGAAAAATGATGATACTATTATCTCTATCAAAAAAAATGGACAAATATCAATAGTCTTGTATAAGAGCACATCTCTACTATTGGAATTTGGATTATAAACACCAAATAGATTCTCGAATATCCATAATATATTAGAAATTTACATATTTTTACATTTATTTTGTGTAATGTTTTTTACATATTAACTATCTATTATGATATAATATTTTCTTTTAATATAATGTCACACACATTTGGATAAAAATCTATTACCTGATGAGAAAACTTATTATAACTCTGAAAATGGATAATGATTCAAGATTTTATCAATATTTTTATAGGATAAATATATTTCATTTCCTTTTGTAGAAACATGATCATTTTTTGAATTATATTTTGATCAACTCTTACTCCACATTCTCCCTTCCATAAAAAATATAGTTTTAGTTGCTCATCAATTATTGTCATCCATTATATATTTATTTATTTATTTTAAACCAAAAATATTCATAAAAAATCATTATCAACAAACTTTCTATTATAGATGTTAAATTTTTTTTATTCCTTATGAATAATTATTCAGGAAATACTTCATGATTGTATTTCAAAAATATAGTGGTCTATCAATGTAATTCTTCTATTTTGATGGGTATATAATGGTTAAACTCCTCTTCAATGAAAATGACCCTTCTAAAGTCAAAAACATATCTATCAAAGTATAGCCTAAATATATGAACATTAGAACTCTATATCAGCCATGAAATTAAATCCCACAAATTACTCATCGAATATCTAGTCCTTGGGATCCACTCCCAAATCATTATTTATCACCTATCACATATACACATATGTAACATCATACGAGGACCAAACTAACCATATATATAACCATCTGATGTTAGGGTGACAATAACTAGATACACATCCTCTAACCATATAACATATTACCCCTCCTATCATTAATTGAATTTGGTCCCCTAAACCTTCATAGTATCTGCATGTTCATACCAACTGATGTCTATCACTAATCAATGACTACACTTCAGGTGGGTTCTTCTAATCCTAGCCCTCCTGATTTGGTCAACTACCTCATCGAAACCACATAATAAATTTCAAATAAAAAACCATAGCCCATCCAAAGAAATACCTCACAATCAATCGTCGTAAAACATGTTCCAAATCCCTAAGAAAATACAATAACCCTTACAAGATATCATCTCAGATATCATGAGGGAGATTACATAGACCACTACTCATAGGAATCATCTCTCTACCACACCTCATCTAATCCTGATGGAATAATCATTATAAAAACACACATCATTACTCAAAACAACAATATAAGGGTTTCATACAATAATTATATGACGAACGGACATCCCAAAATTCTCCACAAGTCTTATTCCTCTCATACCAACATGAAGACTCCTAGAAATAAAATTCTAGATTTACACATCAAAACTGACACCTCGAGAACTAGCTATGGAAAATATCAATTCATATGACATCCCTTCCCCTTGCAGAGAGTGTATTTGTTGATACCATGCACTAAAATAGATAAAACCCATTTATTCCAATCCTTAGAGACCCAATGTCTTCATACCTATTATTTTTTCCACCCCTATCATTATCATTTCTACCCAAAATATTGAAATATGAATTAAGGTATAAAATAATTTATATATATATATGAATAAATATATGTTTTAAATGGACCATATAAATCATTAATTGAGTTACCACTCATGATTGGCCTTGTTGATCCTCATCCATGACAGTTCATGCAACTTCAAACATCATGTCACCACTTTAGCTTTAATATCAGTCTATATAACATAATTAATTATTTAAAAGAATTAATTATTTATTATTGAACATTAAACAATGATTTTAAAAAAATTAAAAACTTACGTATCATCTTCATTTCATTGTTATCATAACTAATTGCTTATAGACGTCTTGTGGAAAACCCCTAGAAATATCTATTCTATAATATACAACCACTACAACTGATTCGATGTCAAATTTATATTAATTTAAGTAGAAAACATAAATAAAATTACTACTCCAAATACCTTCATTGAAAAAATTACAATCAACATCATGATGTCATATCGGTACGTCCTCAATCCACTATTCACACAATCACAATCACAATCAGATGATATCACTCTTCATTTTTTGGGGTCATTACAAAAACCCAGTCCAATTTCATCAAAATCAGTGGCTAACTGAAATTACTAAACAATGAATAAAAGGTAATGACTAATTGTCATGAAATAATATTTATGACCTATCAATTAGAATAGGGTCCAAGGGAAAAGATTTATATGGGGGGAGTTGGTCGGATGACCCTCTACATGCGCTTCTAGTCAACATAGAACAAGGGCATCCAACCCTAATATATTTTATTAAAAACCCACACATGCACCATCCACTATGTGAAGTTTTGGGTTCATGGAATCAATCCCTCCAAAAAGAGAGACCTAATCTAAATTAATATACCATAGTATCCTAGATTCAAGGGTTACATTATTACATTAATTCAATATATGTTTTAGATGATCCCAATGGATAGAATATTTTAGTGTTCATACAAAACTTGATAAATGGTTGAAACTCAAAATATATTTGAAAAGTTAAGATATAGTATTTTATTTTATTTGATAACACCACAATTAACATTTTATTATAACTTAATATTAATCATAACATATTTCATTGGATCTTGGGGAAACAAAACATATTTTAGTGGTGAGCTCAAGTACTTTATAAGGGTATTCTTACAACATAATCTATCATAAAAAAGGAAAAATCAATTTGGAATGGAAAATACCTAAAACATATTCCATTTAATTAAAAAATTAAACATGAAAAATAATATTATTGGAATAAATAGTGATCAAAATAATTACATAAAAATATTTAAACGAGCTTGAAACATATCCCTATATATTCCAAATAATATAATAATTTCATTGACATTAATAACTAATTACATAATGATGAAACACATAATGTTGGACATCATAACCATACCCCCTAGTCATAATTCCATGAAATCATATATAAATGGCTATGACTTTGGATAAAAACCCAAAATAGATTTTCTCAGGAGACATATCAAGGTATAAACTAGTTGTAGTAGGTCATGCCCATCTGTAACTATGTCCAACACATTCCACATATGAAAGGGGATGATCATAATCAATGTGAACATTTATTTTGAAAAATTATCATCTTAAATTTTAATACTTTTCATAATAAATAAATATAATAAACATATATATTCTTATTTAAAAAAAAGAATATATATGTCAAAAAGTTTCCTAATCAATAAATATAATAGAAATAATCCTTCATATTCGAAAACTTGCATTGTAATATGAAGAAATTACCTATTGAAACTTATAATAAAACATTATTAGAATTTATAATGATGGAATCTTTAAAACATAACCATTTTCGTGGATAAATGAATTAACTATTTTTTTCTCATTGATGAATTGAAATACTAATATATCATTAAATAATTCATGAAGAAAATGCACTTTTCTATTGGAAATTAACTTTAAAAAATAAAATATTTCATGAATATAAGGAGGAAAATTTTATGTAAAAATAAAATTGAAAAATTATCAACTTAATCATAGAAAGTATTGTTTTTTATTGAACGTATGAAATTATTTACATTTTTTACAAAATAAAAAATAATTTCACACAGTTCTAAAAAGATTAATACCATTATAATTTATAGAATAACTAGAATATATCAATCAAGATAGTTTTTACAAATTCAACAATGGGTAAAAATTTCATTGAAGAAAAATTTGGTGAATGTAAAAAATATTTTTTTAAATATTTTTAGGGAACATGGAAATGGAATAAAATATATTTTTTACTAAAGTGGTGAATTAATTCATCCTATCCCAAAACAAATTCTCAATAATTTTTATGAAAAACGTTATGGAAATTGTATAGATACCAGAATATTGCATGAATTACTCTAGGATAATAAAATGAATGAGTTTATTTAGAGATAAATCACAATATTTTATCATCATAAACTTATTCAAAAATAATCCCAACAAACTATGATATTGTAATCATAAAACCCATACAACTTTGGAATATTTGCATCTACAACAACCATTAATGAAATAACATTGAATGAATGAATAAATATAATGAATATAAATATATTCATGAAACTACATATGAAATGGTAAATATATAAACTAAAAATAATTAATAACATGTGAATATTCCATATATATCATAGAAGTAAATGTGAGACCACGAACCTTATATCTGGTTTTCTTTCTATCAAACATGGTCAAACCTCTTATATTATAAATATATATTTTTAATAATCTATTATATGACCATAATATTAAATATAACATGTTATATTATTTATTTTTAATTATTTATCACTCATTTGTTAATAATAATTTGTTTAAACAATTATTTCTCGTAATAAATACTTCTATTTCATAAATATTTTGGTTTTGTAGTTTAAGAGATTTTTTATTGATCTTGGTAATATAATATATAAAATAATAATAATTTAATAAATTTTATATATATTAATTATATATGTATTTATAATAGCCATAAATTTTATATAATGAAAAGTGAGTTAAATCGTTCATAGATACCGTTGGTCGTATGTATGTATAAATTATGGGATCATTTTTTTATGGATGGAACAAAAGAATAATAAGTACGAAATGACCTCTATAGAAACATTATAACATCATATATATATCATATATATTAATTAAATATATTATTTTTTCTATTTATGTCAAAAATAAATAAAAAATATACCACATCACTATGTGGAGGCGGTCGTCCACATGTACACACGAGATACATTATCCTTTTCTAATAGATTGAAATGTAAGAAGGTAAATGGAATATTCTAATTTCAAAATTATTATTATTTAAACTATATATATATTAACTCTATCATTATATCAAAATGTTAGAGGAAGTGGTAGAAACCAAATTACATCAGTTCATGAGTTGGTAGTATGTCGTGCACACGATAAACATTTTCATTTACCATTTTGACAGAATATGGGATTGATATTGAATAATACATTAACATTATAACATATTATTATATTAAATATATTTTCGATATTAACGTATCATATTTGTGGAAGATTTTGTGGGGGTATTAGATGAAAACCATTGAAGACGCATGGTTACGAACTATACCTCTTCTCCAGAGTACCTCTTTAGGTTTATTCAAAAATCCTTCCCATAAAGGTATTCAATCAAACTAGAGACTCTATACAATTGTTATGGATATAAATATGGGATTTTATAAGTTTTTGTCTAAACTAATAAGCTTTTCTGTGTGAAGAGTATATGAGTGAGGTGCCCTTTTATATGTGTAGTGAAGGACACACATGGAATATTTGAAAAAATAATTATGCATATTTTTCACAAGCCCCAAGGATCCACTATATCTTATTATCAAACCATAACTGATTTAATATAGAAATATTTCAATAAAATAGAAATTTTACATGTTTTTATATCATTACAACCATTTACATATTAGTTTAACACAATTGTAGACCTTTTTTAACCTTAACCAATGTAATTAATTTTTACTATGTTGACTATTAATTATGAATATAATTTATGATGAAATTATTATATAATATAAATTACTGTTATTTCAAATAAAGAATCTATTTTTAAAATTTCATTTCACCAATGTGTAAGGCTATAATTTAATATTAAACCCACAGACATGATGAAAACATGGTTTCATAAGGGAAAGGGTTTCATAATTTTAAAAGTTTATTATATTAAAATGGAACTTGAAATTGATTACAATGAAAATAATTGAATTAATTATATTATAATTTACCAATTAATAATTTAAAATAATTAAACAAAATTAAACTTGCATACACTTTAAATGATATTGAAATTTTCAGTAAAAATCTATATTTTTTACTATTCCTAAAAAATTATTATCTTCAAAAAGTACTCAAAAAATAAATATTTGATAATTATTGAAATTAAAATTTAAAAAATAAAGTTCATTTTTTCTAATAATTTTACAGAAATTTTCATAATTTAATTTTTAAATAAGCTTTCAAAACATGATGAAACCACTTTTTAGAAAAAAAATTCATTATAAAACTTATTTTATTCTCATATAATGCTAAAAATATATTAAATGACTGAGGAAAATTATCATTTAAAATATAATTTATCAATTTTGTTAATATAATTCTCAAATATTGAATAATTTAATTTATGTAGATAAAAATACATTTTACACTTAAAAATTATTTTCATTAAAAAAAATTCTTTTACTTGTAAATGATATTTATTTATATTTTTTTAGTTTATAAAAAATGAATTTATTTTATAAAAGTGTAAATAATATAACATTAATAATATAGATATTATTATTAATATCCACCATTTCAATTTATATTTTAAAATGGTAATATTTTAATAATAGAGTTTATTGGTGCTTTTACAACATTGTTGACTGTCGTATACATTTTCAAACATAATGATATTATTTTAAAATCTTGGGGTGTTACATTATCCCCACCTTAAATAAATTTATTTCTATTGAATTTAAATTTATCCTTGAATTAAATGGTTTGATATTTCAAAATACTATTTCAAAAACCCACATAGTAAAAAGGGATAAATGAAATCGTCTTTATATGATACAGAGGGATGTTTTATGTTCATCAAGAATAACACATTAGTAGGTTTCCATGTAGGAAAACAATATTCAAAATTGAAAATTTATAAATAAAAGAAAAAAAATAAAAATTACGGTAAGTGATATACATAATTCATCACATTAAATAAAATTATCGAGATAATTTTAATTACCACAAAGATATAAATATATTATGTGTGAGACCTCTACAGATCTATTGGAAATTATGGAAAATGTATGAAATCATTGTTCTAAGATCCTTTTCCAATCTTTTCGGTATTATTTTTATATCACGATAAATAAAGCTAGAAAATATATTTATTTTCTATTATTTTATTTCATAAGCACAATTTCAACCTTTGGTTCTGCATTGATATACATCCATGTCATTTATTTCTCAAATAAACGAATATCCAATAAGAATGTTTTAGAAATAATTCACTAAATTTAACTTTTATAATATAATATGATCGAATATAGATTAAAAATAAATTTATCATATCATTAATAAATCCACAATTTTAATATTAATATAATGTGATTCCAAAAATTAATAATCCTCCCTATAAATGAATAATACATTAAAGTTGACACTATGTTCCATCACATGGATGAAGAATTGAAATAGAGAAATGCCATAAAACAAAGATGATAAAATATATCTATAATATCAAATTTTGAAATGGAATATGATTTGGTTTGTCCTCGGCATCTTGAATCACTAACGGTACACATGTACATGTATTACACTCCCTTTCACACTACCCACATTACCTCTAAGTCTCATTCACCCATATTATAATTTTTTTACTATGAATAGTCCCATGAGGTCTTCATTTTGATGAACTAATTTCCTTGAAGCCATATTGTTGCTATTTTCTACCAAGTGTTTCACCGAAGTCCTCTATAACATTAATGGTAGATTCATAACACATAAAGTGAGGGAATTAAATTTGGGGAAGTGTTACATAGGTTATCCAAGTATTAAAATTTAACAGAACTTGTGCAACCCATTTTCCGATCCCCCTAGTTTAAAAATATATGAGAGACCACACTTCCTCGTATAGGAAGATGTGATCCCACTTCAGGGAATAACTATGAATACTCTTGCAGGCATTATTCAAGTGTTGTAAAAGTTTACTATCTATATTTTTAATCACTTATGGTGAAAAAATTCATCCCATGTCTACCTGTGTGCAACCTACATATGTTCCACTTTTTTGAGCTCCCCATTCTTAGTTCACCTCACCCCTTAAGCCTGCTCATGCCTTTCATGTAGCCTTCTTGAATTCCATTAATGAAAGGGAATCTACTTCATTTTCTCCCATTATTAACATTAATAATGTAGAAACCCCCACATATACTTCCTGATTTTCCAATCTTTTGAAAAAGAATAATTATTGTGTCTCTAATTTGGGTTTGTATGTCTATGTATAGAGGTTTCCCACATTTTTCATACCAAAGGGTCATGATTTTTGGGATGTCTATAGGATTGAATATCTAATGTAACATGGAACCTTACTATAGGTAGAGTGTTATTGAGTTACAAATAATAGATTTTTTGTTAGGATTATGTTCTCCCATTTTAATAATTAATACCCAGATTCAGTGACTCTCACTAAGGAGAGTAAGGATCACACTTTTTTTCCATTTGACAAAGGGAAAGTTTTCCTCCTCTTATTTAACCAATCAAAGGGAATCTCTCTAATATTAAACCCCTACCATTTTAGGATATATTTAATGGCATTTAGATTCATTTCTCATTGATTGGTTCATTACTCTACTCCCACATCCACCATCACCCCAGTTTCTATTGTTGTTGGACCAACCTCTTCCATCCGCAGAGAAGCATGTGTGTTCTTTGTTGAATCTTTCACATAATCTTTTTTCTCAAATCATGAATGACCCAAATGGGATATGAAATTTCTTATGATCACACCATCTGTACTATTCAACTCTCTTCTTGAACAATTAGATCATTGATTCCTTCCATATCCATGATATGTGGGTTGTCTACCTAAGGGCCGAGCTCATGGGACTCTTCCTCAAAATATATTCCCAATCAAAAACCCCACATTAGTAGGGAATTTTTTTCAGAAGTAAGATCCAACATAACTCATTCAAGGAGCCTCCTCCTAATAATATTCCTTATCTTGATTTCACTATGAGAACTGTGATAACCATCGTAACTCAGATACATATCAATCATTCTCAAGGCCCGATCTCCACGTAATCTCAACCATGAAATGAGAAATCATCCACCTCCCCTCAATGGGCCTCTTCTTATGAGTAATATCTAAATGGAATGAACTATGAGAAATCTATTTCAAACAATAATAAAGATACATATGAATCTATTATTTTGATATTTATCTCACTGGGAATCCTCCTCAAGAATCCTACCTTAATTCCTTTACTATGGGCATCCTCCTTGGGATTAAGCCCTGAATTAAGTCCCCATAAATATCAATGAGATAAGACATCTCTCAGGGAACTAGTTACAAGGGAATCCTCATCAATAGTAAGCCCAAAACATTTCTCTCAAATGACCATACATTCCTCTAAAACATACCAAACTACAAGTGATTTTAATCCTATTTCAATAGGATATGTAGGAATCCTCCCTGAGTTTTAAACCTAATATTCCAAATGAAACTATCCACACTGGGCCATATTTCATGTGGGGTCCAATAAAACGAGGAAGATCATATTCCTTCAATGTTCATTGTGTTTCGTAGGCATAAACCTAACACTAAACATTTACAAGGAACCTTCCTCCAATATTTCCTTATAACCTGACATTTAACTATATAGTTAGGTCATTATCAGTTGAACATAAAAGGTATGATGTGTCCCATTATGTGGCACCAAACTATGAGGGTTTTGATTCAATTCACTATGATACATTTGTATCCTATCTATGTGTACAATTACAAAAGCAATATAACTTTTGTCTCCCTATATGACGATAAACTTTAAAGAAAACTATATCTACATGGATGAAAAAAAACTCGAGAGTGATTTTCGGTATCCCTAGATGATGATAAATTCCAGAGTGACATTCACCCACCCGAATGACCATAAATTCCAGAGTGCCCCATTGAGTGACTTAAAAAACTAGTATCAGTATAAAAACAACTAAAGAAACTCTAAGTAGTATAATAGAGGATACTATCAATGGAAAACCAAAAATAAATAAAGTTATATCCAGTGTTGGAGAACCTCTAATACCTAAAAATGATTTTAAATTCCACGCATGATAATAATTGATCTCAAATTACCAAATAAATCAATATTACACTTGGTATCATAATAAGGATTCATGAACATATCTTAAATATAAAAGAGATTTCAAGAGTAGGAAATAATTTCCCACAATGTGGTGTGATGAGCCTGATATACCATCCTCTCAAACAAAGAGTATCTTTTTGTATCATAGATGAACAATCCAAATGAATGAAACCCTTTGGAAAAGAAGGTATGTTTGGATATAGAACCCTTGGGTGTTTCTAGTTCCATAAATACTATTGTTGGAAACCGTCCCTAAATTGTGATTCCTAACTAGAAAATATGTTCTCTGGGAAACATAAATGTGTTCAACCCAATGTAAATCTTTAACTAAAGTGGTTGGTTATCAAAATTGAAACATCTCTATAAAAAAGGCAGTTGCTTAATCTGTATCTTTCCATTTTGTTTGCACCCTTATGAAAACAAATGGTGAACTGGATGTGTACCCTTAACCAAGATGATAACCTTACCCGTATTCTAGGACCACATCAGTTGATAAAATATTGACAGGAAAGGATATAAATCATGAAAGTGTGCAACCAAAGGATTTTTCATTTCCAGAGTTCATTGGTGGAATATTTGAAATATACGTTCACCTCATTCCCTTCAATCATTTCCTTCAAAATGGATTCTTCCTTGATTACACATGTGAATGCCCCGATAGCTACTCAACCAGGAT
The DNA here is from genome assembly GCA_963277665.1 of Viscum album. Lineage (NCBI taxonomy): Eukaryota > Viridiplantae > Streptophyta > Magnoliopsida > Santalales > Viscaceae > Viscum > Viscum album. Next base: position 1,345,172,908 of record OY728153.1, on the reverse strand, counting down.
ACATTTTCACTCGATGTATACCTTAAAAAACTTAGTATCTTTAATGTTGGGTCTCCAATGCACTACTCCGAGATTACCATCAACTTGGTATTATCCTGAACTTATAGAACACCCGAGAGTCCCTCCAATTCATTAATAAACTTCATTATCTGGTCAATAACAACCAGTGGTTTAGAAGAATATGGTTCCAACCGCCTACTTCAACTCTTTTGGGAGCTTATCCCTAGAACCCTATCACCAATCCTTCCTATATTCCAGAGAGATTGACCAAGAGGCAACACATGCCTTTGTCATTAGGACACATGTGTCCTTCTCAAGGTTTTCTTCCAGTAATCACCTCCACTAACATCATGTGGAAGAAAACCCACAACATGATGAGGGTGTTATCTACCATAGTCTGGTCGACCTCCACAGAAATCCACTTACCGAGTTTGGTGGAAAAAATTGACCAGGCACATACACCCATTCACCATAAATCTATCATATAGAAGACTCATCCGGTGGTGACCAACTAATCTGTCCATTAAAATCCAGTGGAGTATTATGACTAGGCACATACACCATCATTCAATCTGTTTGACAGCTAGAAGACTCTTCTAGCTACATTAAATGAACCCTACAACCAAATGTGGTGGGAATATGCATGTAGAAATATACACATTCCTGCACCCACCAATCCTACCAATAGCCTTTTCTAGAAAAAATTAATGAATTCCTATATTCATTCTTATAAAAAAACTACAAGTAGACAAATACACCATCCAATATTCATCAAGTTATCCAATCGCCACATTTGGCTGCATCCATAGAAGCCATTCAGAATGCCCCGATGACAATCCCGAGGTAGACTAAAATCTATACCGCCTTGCACAAGTACAATCAGAGTCTACTAATTGGAAATAGAGTATATGATTATGTACATACACCTAATTCTCATACAAAATGGACATATATTCTTGTTCTAGTAACTAAAGTCACCAAGGTCATTTTGGAAATGGTGAAAGGGATGAAAATAAATCTTTTTATATTCTAAATGCATTCCAAAATATCATAATGGAATATTTTGAAGTAATATAGGGATGAACACATAATTATTTCCCCATAATAGGGATGACTCATTGACATTCCATCTTAGGGAAGATACACACCTCTATTCTAGTCTATAAAGGTGATGCGGCACAATCCTCCATATCATAAAGATAACTGGATTGGGAACATAGACCCATTAAAATTTTTGTTAATTATCCTATTTTAATGACAAATCCAAAGTAGGCACATTCACCATATCACTATTATCAATTTTTCCTAGAAATTGTCCCCAAATACGTGTATGAAGGCGTCTATGAATAAGTCTTACCAAGCACAATTAAAGAATGAAGAGTCGATCTGTGATATAACTCCTCTTAATGATACAGTTATTGAAGCCCTCGCATATTAATCTTTTGTTGATGAATATCCTACCATCCCATTACCAAATTATTGGATTAATATTAGTAATTATGAGGATTCTTGTTAGACACTTAATCATAAAGGCTTTCTTCATGAAAAATTGATCAATCTTGAGAATCTGTCATAGGATGAGAGCCACAGAAACCCTCAATGGGGCCAAAAGACAAATGAGTAAGAAGATTTATCCATAGTTTTAATCGACCAAGGCGTTCCTCCCCATGATGTAATTTTCATTTAATTTTCTCTCTACAGGTGTGTTTCTCATTATCATGGTATTTCTCAAATAGAAATTATAGTGATGAGAAATCCATATTAACTTGAGGAACATGAAAACATAAATCCATTCATGTATGATGCAATGTTACGAGTATGTGAAATACTTTCTCAACCAAGAGATATCCCTAGGTGATCATCATTCTCTAAACCTCCCTGGGGTCAATTTCCATCTAATATAGAAGCGTAAATACAAATAGTCTAATTAATTGTGGTAAAATAATTTGTAAGCATTCTATTTTGTCATAAATATTGAGAAATCTATAGAAAAATATGAAGAGGATATGCTGAACATGAGAAAAAATAGGCTATGGGTGACATATTAGTAATGTTCTTGCTTTTGGAAACCTCTCAATAAAATATTCCAGAGATGTTGGAATAATATTGTAGTCTAGATATCATCCTCATTATTTGGAAGGAACTTTTTCATCATAAATCCAAAGTATTGCCATATGATGAATATCAAAGTCATGTTAAGGTAATTGAGGTGTTGCACCACCAAATTGATTTGGCATCTCTCTACGTTTCCCGGAATCCAATGATTGAGAAGAACCTAGAGGGACATCAATATGCATTCCTTGATGCATTAAATAGGTTGCAATAATTGATCGTAGATACCCCATATGGTGTTCATATTAGAGGATGGGTTTCACATGGAGAATTTCTTTTCACTGCACTACAAATCATAAAAACCATCTGAATGTGGTCTCATGAATATTTATTGCCTTATCCCCGCTATAACACATAAATTAAAATCATACATGAAGAGATGATCAATAAGAACAGTTCATGACATTATTTTACAAAATTTGGTCCCAAAAAGAGAAATCTATTAAGATACTTTTTTATCATGTATCTAAGAACATTTATCTAGCTGCCCACTTAGGGGATGTGAGCCATCAGATTGTGAAAATTTGTTAAATAACCCACTGGTCTTCTGAAGCAATTTATTTAAGGGAATGTCAGATAATGTGTCCAAGCATTGTTTGGACCAGAATTCATAAGATCAGATTAGTGGTTCTGTTGATATCATCCATAATAGTTTAGGATCCACCCATCCCAGAGGGATGTGGACATTTTATCCCAAACATTTACGTAACAAACAGATCCTAAAGGGTTAATAAAGGAGAATAGGAATATCCCCAACTCTTAGGGTAGGGGTATTTTTCACATTCACATTCCCCTCCTGAGTGGAAGTAAGTTTTATCTCCATTAGGGGAGATTTTTCAAAATGAACACATGAATGAACTATCCAAGGATTCCCTTTAGGTTACTATATGTCAAATAGTTCCTACGGAACCAAAATATAGGTGAACAAACTCTTTTGGATGATAAAGAAGAAGAAGATCTCACTAAGATATTGACAAAATGTCAGCATTACATTATGTATTGGAAAATGTCATTAATTCACTAATGGGATATCCTGACAAAATTGAGTCATATTTATGGGAGTCATAGGGTAAAGTCTTTATTTATAATGTGGTCCACACTGATTAAAATTAAGTAGGTGTTTGTACCATAATTGAAAGGATATTCCAGAATCAAGAAATCCACTCATATAATCCAATTCCGCATTTTCTAAAGAAACCTAATAGGGAAAAGGAAAATGTCAAACTATATCGCACCTTCTCCCTAAAGATGATCAATCCATTTCATTGAATGAAATATTTTTCCAGAAAGAAGAGAATTATATGGAGTTGAGAATACTCAAAGTAGAGTTACTATGACGCAACATTCTTACAAGACATTCTCCACAAGAATATCCTCAGCTTTCACTTCTAGATGGAAGTCCTTATCAATGAGGGTTTTTTTAATACTGATTCATATAATGAATTATATCCATTGGTAAACATCCAGAAGTGTCTCGTGAAAACTCTTGTAAGCCTATCCCCATGGGTTATCCATAAAAAATACCACAACACAACCACCAATGGTCTTACCAGTTGGCACACCAGCTCATGATTGAGTTTTTGTACATATACAAGTCCTAGTTGAACCTAGTATTCCTCAAATTCTTATGAATACCATTCAGTCATTTACAACTCTATTGGATGATATGGAATGATGGAATAAAAAAATAAAACTAGTAAGGAAGGATAATCCAAAATGGGTAGACCATACTCTTCCTCCACCAAACAATATGAATACCAAATTTTCAATCTTCAATGGACCAGGAGATCCTTCTTATCACATTATGCATTTTGTCTCTATTTGTGACCCTATGATGGGACCCCTGACCAATTAGATGTAGTGAAGCCCAGTTTTTCTATGAAATCAATATAGTGTACAATGTTCGTCTGTTATACGAGCTTGAAATCATAATCCATTACTAGATGGGAATATTTCCATTTGAATTTTCTTCTCTGGTTTAGCTTAATGATAAACAGACAATAGTATTCAACCTTAAAATATATAAGAAAATGGATAATGAAAGAGCTTCAAATTTTATTACTCGAGGGAAAGGATTAACATACTCCTTGAATATACTACTACCTCAAGAATAATTTATCCCCATTTGTGTTTCAAATATCTATAATTATTTTCACACACCATTAATACCTTTGGAATACAAAAGCTGGTTTCAGGACAAGGACTTGAATGCTCAATAGGTAGAAAACTCCACAATAGAGACTAGGTCCAAATCTCATGTAATCTAATTGGCTCTGAGATGATGATAATAAAATGAATAGGATTCTATAGTTACACATAGAAATAACATGTACATACTCTAATTTAAAATCCAAAATCATACTGTAGGGCTCGGTCTCATGAGTTTCAGTAGAAACGACCACCTCGTCAACATGAGCAAAGAGATCAATTCTAAATATACTATGAGGATTTCGAAAACAAGGTCTCTTTTTTTCGAAATGACTAATCCACTGGCTACATCATATCAACATTAGAAAACAACCTAGTTTTGTTCCCATTGACAAATAATCCTTCTAAAGAAGTAGATGAGGAATTACAAAACTATTTCCACTTTAATCAGATGTTGGGTCAACCCATATAAGAGTATTTTATTTTTATGGGCCACCATATCAACATGATCAAATAGATCCATTGTGAATATAGTTTGAGTTTTTCAAAAACAAGGCCTATTTTTTCGAAATGACTTATTCCCTGGCTACATCATCACAGCTTTGGAAAATAACCTAGTTTTGTCCCCAATGACAAATAAACCTTCTAAATAAGTAAATGAGGAATTCCAAAACTATTTCCCCTTTAATCAAGTGTTGGGTCAACCCATCTAAAAGTATTTTGTTTTTATGGACCTCCTACATAATTTTGGACTGTGAAGCTGAGAAATTCACCATCGAAGTTAGAATGTGATACTAATATTGATATATAAGAAGAAAGAGAGTTTTGGGGTTTCAAAATAACTAATGAGTAGTTTTTTGATGATTTGATGGTTCAAAAAACAATCAACTTAACACATATTATTATAAGAACAAAATTGAGAAACCCAATTATATCTCCCACCACTTCCACTATAGCCAACTCATATTAATAAAATGATATGTCCTCAAATTGAAAATACTCAACAAAGGATCACTGTAAGAAGAATTAATACCATTAATAAATACATTATCTTGTTTCAATGCCATATTTTTCCATGAACATAGAATATTTTGTTCCATCTATCTCAAAAGCATGGTCATCACCCCACCACACACCACAACAAGGATCAACCTGTCATATACAATCTTCATTAGATGAAGAGAATATCTTTAGTTCCATTAATGTTATTCACTTGATGGATCCCTATTAAAATGATTATTCTAATTATGAACCATAGTTCCCTGTACTTGATTAAGTAATTGGGGGTAGAGATCATCATGATCAAGGATACATAGAAAGATGTTGGTATGTTAGAATCCACTATATCAATCACACCCCAACTCAAACTGTTTATACATTTGAAACTCATGGGAGAGCCCTCTCGCGGGCTCAGTAGAAACCATGAAATTGTACCACAAATGACAAGGTCTTTCCTAACAAGATCATCATGGAATACTGATTAGAGGCTATGAAACCACCTTCTCTGTGAGTTTTCATACCCAGTCATCCTAGTCCACTAAGGGTATAAGTATTTCCTACTACTGCCTCATAAAATGTCCAATCTAAATCGAGAGAATTAACTTCCAAGGCACCTAAAAAATTACATCTCCATGCTAGAAATGGAAGACCTTTGACAAGAAGTTTGACATTTGGTAGCCACTATCCCAAGTACTGGATATGTTTTCAATCTTGGATGCTCTGAATCTATGAAAAGAACTCCAAGAAGCACTTATTATGGCTTTTTCAAGTCTAAATGAGTTTGAAACTGAGGTTTATACTACATAGGTCTATCTTATAGAGAATGATCTAGTATAATTTCATTTATTCATATAATTCAAAGACTGAGATGAATAATATGTTATACGGGGACACATAAAGACATTTATTTATCTAGAAAGATTAACGATTCCAACATCGAGTGACCCTTCATTGATAATGGATTAGGGGTCAAATGTATGTATAATATTGTCTAGAGGAAAAATAAGAATGGTAAAATCCAAGTCTACATTGATTTCTGAGATCTCAACTGACATTGTCCCAAAGATGACTTCCACATTCCAATGATAGAACACTTGATTGATGAAGAAGATGGATAAGAAGATCTCTAATTCATGGATGGGTACTATGGGTATAAAAAAATAGATGGCCATATAATATAAGGAATAAATAACCTTTAGATCTCCAAAAGGTGTATTTTTCTATCCGGAAATTCCTTGTTGGATAAAGAATACTAGTGTTGCACGACATCTAAAAACCCTTCATGGGGGTTTTCATTGAATACTATATGGATGATATAGTGTATAATTCCAAATAGCATTCATAACACGTGGATATTCTAGAGACCATATTCTACAACCATTAGCAAAATAATCTAAATTTGAACCCCTTGAACTATGCTTTTGGTGGGAACCTTAATAACATTTCATAGCTTTGTTGTATGCCAACAAAACATCAATGTTTATTCCAAGAAGGAAAAATCTATCATCATTATGTCACCTCCAAGAAAAATGAATGTTTTGATAGTACATCAAGAAAAACACACCTATATCAAGCACATTATAGCCAATCTAAGGGTCAAGTATTTTACCCTCAAAAAATTGATAATGAAAGGGGTCATATATCAATGGACCAAAGACTACCATGATGAATTTGATACCCCAAATAAATACATCTAGATCCCTAAATATTGATGCCACCTATTGATGGAATTCAAATAATTCTTTATGGGACATCCTTAGAGTGATCCCTAGGTACCTTCCTTTAACAGAAGAATGATATTAGGAATGATAATAGCCTCTAAAATCTCATTCAAATCATGCTCGATGTAGATAATTGATATTCAAATATCCAAAAATGCTACCAAGAATTAATATTTGATGTTCATAATTAGAGGAAGTATCTACAGCATCTTGAGGTCCACCTGTTATCTTGCATTAACCCAATCAAACTTACCTTCAGTGGCCTTATTCATAAAGAATTCATGGCATGGTGGGAGGATATTCTATAACAGTTTGATATAAAGTTTGTGCCTCATATGACAGTACATTTCGAATACATAGTAGACTACCATTTTGAGAACCCATCGACGGAAGATAAGTCATGTAATATTGAACATCATGATGAAGTAAACTTCTCCATTCAAGATAGTCCTTGAATTAGGGAAATATACTTTGATGATGCTTCTAGAAGCAAAATATGGATGAAAATGGAAGACCCTAAACTCGTCAAATAAGGGTTAGGAATTGTGCTTGTCTCCCTATATAAGGAATTGTTCCCATATTCTTTTCATTTATCAAGAGATGGTACCAACATTGAGGTAGAATATCAAGATCTCCTTGTATGACTCGAATCAAAACTCCATATACTAATAAATCACTTAGATGTGATAGGTGATTCATAATTGGTAATCAAACAGAACAAAGGGGATTACACTATCTGAAAGGAATAATAAATTCCCATATTTGATTATGTCTGGGGTTAATGACTAATTTTAGATCAGATCCAACATTTTATTATATCCCACGATCCTAAAATGATGAATATGATGCATTGGAAAATGCAACCACATCCTTGGAAGGTCCGATGTTTTATGAAACAATCATCAGTATTTCCCCTCGCCATGTGGTTTCTCTGTTTGTTCAAATTAGAATACAAGAAATAAAAGAAATCAGTCCAATTTCAGATACATATGGTCATACCATGGGTTGGATATCACCTATCATGGAATATGTCCAATATAGGATACTTCCACATGATAGAGTTAGAATTGAGTAGATCTGATGATGAGTAATTAATTTCACTATTTTTGATGGCCCAAATGACTAAAAGATCATCTATAAATGAGGATTCAATTGAATCATCCTGAAACTCTATTATGTAGAATATACTATAGCATTCATGAATGAATTACATTAAGGATCTTGTGGTGAACACTAGTTTGAGCATAGAATTTCTGATCAAATCTAATGGTATGTATACTACTGGCCTTCAATGACATAGGATTGCACTTATTTCACTTAAAAGTTTCATCCCTTACATGTGAATTACAACATCATACATAAACCCCTATAATTGAAACATAAATCCCAATACTCTGCCATTTTCTACATGGGGAAGGCATATAGAGGGACCTTATCCCCAAGCTATGGATAACCAGTTCAGGTACAATCTTACTATAACCGATTTCTTCTCAAAATGGGTTGTTAAAATACCTACTAATGAATTTGGGGATAACATAATTTTTAGCATCGTCAGAGCTAATATAATCACCAAATATGGTGTCCCTCATACCATATTGATGGATAATGGCTTTGATTTCTATTCAGTTTATGTAGGAAAGTTATATCATGAATAAAATATCAGATACAATCATTCTTCCTACTGTCATGTAGCTAAAAATGTAAAGATATAGGCTTTCAACAAAACATTTTCCAACATACTCTATAATATGGTTAATAATGATAAAATGTATTTTCATTATAAAATCATCCATCATTTATGGGATTATATGACTGCTACATGTACAGTCACACAGTCAACCACCGTACTCATTGGTATTAGGGACAAAAGAATTTTTTCCCAGTGAAGATTTGATGACATCACTATGTGTTTCTATTTTTGATTAGCTTTCTACATATCTAATGTCTTAGATGTGACTATATGAGTTCTGCTAGTTGGATGAAGAGGTATTACACACCATATTCACTTGTAAGTCTATCAGAAAAGAATAGATTGAGCATTCAATAAGAAAGTTCACCTCTATTAATTCCCCCATGGAGATTTGGTATTAGTCTTTCAAAATCCAATGATAATATGAATGAAGCCTCCATTCCTTTAGCCAATGTGGGAAAGACTTCATTCCATACATAAGGTCTATTCTAATGGATCTTATTCCCATATTTCAATGAATGGAGAACTCATTACAACTCTAACCAATGCATGGTTCTTAACAAAATACATTTTGTAATAACAAAAAAATGTACTAGTTTTATGATGTTAAAATACATAACAACCCTCATCTTAGCTGCAAGATGTTAAACTACATAGCACTATACACATCCATGTTGCGCGATATTCAACTTCATATCATCTTCATCCATTTTGTATGACATTAAACGACATGACATCATTTGTCCTCACTATATGATGTTAAACTATACGATTAACCTCTCCTTCATTTGATGTTTGGAAATCCCCCAATATAAAATAAATTGGAATTCCTTGTGGTCCTTGAAAATATTATTATATTACATACTCAATAATGACTCACATCATTGACACTCCTTAGTGTCACTTGATCCCCTTTTCTCCCTATGCTTGAATCATATCTTTATAGGGATACCTTTTCTAATAACTATATATGGATTGATTCTTAACACTAGCATGATACATAGTGACACTTGGGTCTTATTCCCTAGTGCATGCACAATTTGTCAATCACATCTGCTTAATTATGTATAGGGCCCCATCCTTAAACATTACGTAGTCTTGAGTTATTATAAGATTACACATTGAAGATCTTTTCAGGTTTAGAGTTTTATAGAATTAGATCATAAATCACGCATTACATTCCACAGTTAAACAAGGTGGTTACATTAAAGACATATTCACTTTTCCCATCAAAGGAAACATATTTAAAACAAAACATGGATTCTTTAATGACACCTTATTGACACTATCATCACATCATGTACCTTTCCCTTGATCTGTGAAAAACATTTCAAAAACATGGGATGAGCATTAAAAGGTCAGTAAGGGATATAAAAGTACCAAATGAAAACATTAGTCCATGTATACATAAGAATTAATAATTCATACTTTACTCATAAAACATAAGAACTTTAACATTCCTCATTAAGTCATGAATATATCATAGAACTCATAAGAGATAAATGTAACTTGAGGCATTCATGACATTCTTACGTAGGGAGTAACCCTCATGGTTACATTTGGAATACCCATCACAGTATATTCCCTAAATGTCTTCAGATAAACCTTAGCGTATAACCCCTTCACATTACCAAATGCATTGGAGAACTATCACGGGCTCACCCACCCATAGTTTATCACGGAACCACCGGTCTTCATAAACAATGCCTAAGAACCATAACATTATCATATCACATAAAACATGCATTAAGGAAACATAACATTTCCACATTTCAATCACAAGATATCAAAAAAACATTGATATAATAAAAACCTAATTAAAACCACTATCAATATCAAAATAAAATAAAAGTAGGACATGGTATTTATTTTTCATTAAAAAAAATTTATGTCTTGTACAGGAAGCCGAAACTCAAATAATGGTCATGGCGGCGAAGAAGTCGTTGTCACTGCATACATACAACAAAAACATTCCCTTTTTTCATTTAGTAAACTCTTTTTATAAAAAATATTCATTTAGAATAAACGTAAAATTCAAATGGGTTTATACAGCGTATAAAAGAAAGTTTTGTATAAAAGAAAATATTCCTCAATGAAAGGATATTGAGACGAAGTCCCTTACCTCGTGTCCGACTTCACTCGATCTTTCATTAATCTCCTGAATAACAGACTTGAGTTAATTTATACATTCTTAAGAACCTTTTTTAAGTTCATTATTCCTTTTATGTCACATATTACCATGTTATGAACACTATATAATTATTTAAGTTAATAATGGTCGTTTTGTTGATCATTGGTACTTGAGTCAAAAACAAACTCCTTATGATTACAAGTTGTTCATGTGGTAAAATAACAATTATTTCCAGAATTATACTCATGATTTAGATATCATATATATCATATATATCCAGTATATACATGAATTTATAATATTACATAATATTTAGATGTAAGAAATGAAATGCAATGTTCATGGAGACGGCAATCCGTACGTACGCATGAACGCTACATTCATTTCTATTACGTATTTAATGGAATGAATTCATAATGATATAAAGGTATATTATAATTCAATTATAATATCATATATAATATCATTAAATCCATCCTTTATACATCCCACATATGTCATTAATGAATCAAATCACTTTGAGGGGGTGGTAGTCCGCACTTCCTAAAATGAAGATATCGCGTTTACCAATAATGGAAACCATAAAGGTATGACATAAATGAAAAATACAAAAGCATAAGGAAAAAATAAACATAATATATATCATATATAAATATAGTTACATCTTAATGGCCACCATGAAAGGTGTTAAAATAATATTGAACAATCATCGTTTTTTGAGGCAGAAATTCCCCATCCACAGAAATAGTATGTTCTTCAACCATTAGACAGAGGTGTGTGTAAGTGTACCTAGAATAATTCTCATAACAATATCCTAGTATATTGAACATACTGTTGTTTTAATCAATGAAGGTAATAAATATTGTTTATGGTGTTGGTGAATCAAAATAAAACAAAAGAAAACATGTGAAGACATTACCTGTAAATCGGGTAACTCTTCTTGGTTTGAACCAAAAGGGTTTCTTGAAGAGCATTATACCTAAGGTAAGGATTCTAGGGTAAAGAGATGTATTTGGAGAGATAAAATGAGAAAATCTTGGCCGAGCCAATGGCTTGAGAGGTGTGGGTAAGGAGGTAGAGATGTGGTCGTTTTATAAGAGGGAGGTGGGGCACTCTTGGAATGTCAAGAAATGATACTTTATATTAAAATGAGTTTCGAATTTTAAAGGTCCCACATCGATATATTTCAAGGATAAGGTTATAAGATTTATAAATATACTCATCCAATAGGTTTTTGACATGTTTATGTCTTAGATATTACATTATCTTTTCATTTTATTTAAATCATTCATTAATGAGGTAATCGTCGCATCATCATGGTGTCATAAATAAATTAATTTGTTTAATGTCTAAAAATTATAAAAAAAATACAATGATGTAGGAAATCTTTTTAATTATCCAATTACATTTTATAGTCCAAGATATAATTTCTGTATACAAAATTAAAATTGTTTTACTTAGGTGTTACATACTTTTGTGATATTCTCCCTTCTTTAAAAATAAAATGATAAAGTGTCACTATCACACAAAAGTGATTCCATGGTGTCCCTAAGTTTGGAACAAGGCATCCCATGGTCGACCATGACACAAACCATAGCATTATGACACATTTTGGGGTCATTTATATTATTATGATATTATTTTATTATCCTTAACTACCCGATTACTAATTAATCACGATAATTAAAGATAATTACCGTCGTTACTATTTATAATGTCCAAAAACAAAAGAGCATTAATTACATAATTTGGAACTTCTAATTCCTAATATGGAATCCATTTTACCAAATTCCAAACACGAAAAGTGTAGTAATTAATTTAAAAATAATTCACATTGTCAAGACAAATAGCAGGGTTTTTTGAAACAATGTCTATGAATAGTTTGGAACTTCTTTATGCCCAATTCCAATGTGAAATCAATTATAATGACCACCATTGGATTAAATGGTAAAAATATATTCTAATTAAACTTTAAAACAAATTAAAAGGACAATATATCTATATAATTAAATTATATGAAAAAATAGTTTTGAAGTAAAATGTAGTATTTTTCACTATTCATTAAAAAAATGAACATTGTCATAAAAATACCAAAAATATATCAAATGTAAATTTCAATGTCCCATTTATAATGAGTAATTTTATTTTGACAAATAGAGCATATAAAATTTTCAAAATATATGTTTAAAAACGGTTCTCCATCAAAAGGCGATAAAACAATCTTTTAAAAATATTAGAGAATTCTATGCTTAAGATTGGATTTATTCTCATTTTAAGCCTCTTAAAACAAAATATAATACATAAATAGACATATATATGAAAATGCACAATTCCTTAATTAATTGGGATGTTTCATCCTTCCCCCTTTATAAAATTGTGTCCCCATAATTTATTTAGTTATCGAATAAGTGGGGGTATTCATCCCTCATTGCATTTTCAGATTCCCATGTTGCCACCTCAATAATGTGGTTTTTACAAAAAAAAGCTTTACTTGATGAATCACCTTATTCCATAACACTTGGTCCTTGTGGTGAAGAATCTAGATGGGTTATTCTTCATAAGAGATATTCTCCTCCAACTGAACTACCTCTAGACTCAAAACATGAGATGGATCTGGCATGTACTTCCTTAACATTCAAACATGAAAAACATTTTCTACCTAAGATAAACTCGGAGGTAAATCCACTCTGTATGAAACTGATCCAACTCTCTCTAGAATTTCATATGGTCTAATGATCCTTGGAATCAACTTTCCTTTCTTACCAAATCGCGTCACACTTTTCCATGGTGAAACTTTGATGAAGACATGATCACCTACCTCAAAAGAGAGATCCTTCCTCCTGCTGTCCACATAACTTTTCTGCCTGCTCTGAGCTGTTCTCATGTGTCTCTGTATAATCTGAACTTTTTCTACCGACTCTTCTACCAATTATGGTCCAATCAAATTCCTTTCACCCACTTCCTCTCAAAAAGCTGGAGTTTGACACTGCTTCCCATATAATGCCTCAAATGGTGCCATCTGTATACTGGAATGAAAACTGTTATTATAAGAAAACTCAACCAAAGAAAGATGTTGGTCCCAACTTCCCAGATAATCCAACGAATAAGAATGTATCATATCCTCGAAAGTTAGAATTGTTCGTTCTGATTGCCTTTCTGATTGAGGATGAAAAGTTGTACTAAAATTTAATTCAATACCCAACGACTTCTGAAAGCCTTTCCAAAAGTTAGAAGTAAACCTGGGATCACGATCAGATACAATGGAGAGGGGAAATCCATGTAACCTAACTATCTCTTTAAGATACAAATGAGAAAGTTGATCTAGGAAAAAAGTAACTCGTATAACAAGGAAATGATCAGATTTTGTCAATCGATCAACAATAACCCAGATTGCATTATTATCTCGAGGTGTCTTCAGCAATCCCACAACAAAGTACATGGATATATTCTCCAATTTTCACTCTGGTATAGGTAAAGGATGAAGCATCCCCTTCGGTAACCGTCGCTCTACTTTAACCTGTTGACAATTCAATCACTTCACAGTAAAATCAGTAATATCTCTTTTCATTCCATCCCACCAATAGTACTCTCGAAGATCTCTATACATCATAGTACTGCCTGGATGAACTGAAAACAGAGAACTATGAGCTTCATATAAAAATTCATTCTTCAACTGTGAATCACATGGAACACACAATCTCTTCCCAAATCTCAAAACACAATGATTATCAATGTTGAATTCTGGAAACTTACCCTTCTGAACCAGCTCTACCTTTTTCTAAAACTCACTCTCTTGCTTCTGTGCTGGTTTAATTCTCTCTGATAGAGAAGATTTCACTGATACCTGAAAAAAACAGAAGAACATCCTCCACCAACAGCATTTATTCCAATGTTCATCAAATACTTAACCAAAGGATCATGTTCTAAACGAAACTTTGTTAAGGAAGCATTACTTTTTAGACTCAATTCATCGGCCACTTTATTTTCTTTTCCCAGATGGTAATGAAGTATACAATCATAATCCTTGATTTATTATAGCCATCTACTCTGTCTCATGTTCAATTCTTTCTGAGTGAATATATACATTAAACATTTTTGATCAATATATATTTCACACATTACACCATACAAAGGATGCCTCCAAAATTTTAAATCGAAAACAACAGCAGCTAATTCCAAATCATGTGTAGTGTAATTTACCTCATGAGTTTTCAACTGACATGAAGCATAAGCAATTACCTAATCATTATACATTAGAACGCAACCAAGTCCTTTCAATGAAGCATCATTGTAGATAACAAACTCACCATTCCTGGAAGGTAGTTCCAAAACTGGAGCATTCACCAATCTTCTTTTGAACTCTTGAAAACAGTCATCACATTCCTCTGCCCAGATAAAATTTACACCCTTCCGAGTTAGTTTAGTCATTGGAAAAGATAACCAGGAAAAATTTCTAATAAACCTTCGGAAATTGCCTTCCAAACCAAGAAAACTACGAATCTCAGTTAAATTTGTGGGTCTTGGCCATTATTCAACAACCTTTGTTTTAGAAGAATCAACATTTATTCCATCTTTAGAAACAATATGACCAAGCAAAGAAATTTATTGCAACCGAAACTCACACTTGATGAATTTTCCATACGATTTCATTTCATTTAAGGTTTGAAAAATAACCCTTAAATGACTATCATGCTCCTCTTTACTTTTATAAAACACCAAAATATCATCAATGAATACAACCAAAAAATTATCCAAGAAATCATGGAAAATTCTATTCATAAGGTCCATGAATACAACATGTGCACCAGTTAGCCCAAAACACATTACTACCAATTCATAATGGCCATATCTTGTACGAAACACGGTCTCCGAAACATATTCTTCCCTTACCTTTAACTGATGGTACCCCGATATTAGGTCAATCTTTGAAAAATACTGAGCTCCCTGGAGCTGATCAAAGAAATCATCGATATGAGGCAAAGGATATTTTTTCTTAACAGTGATGTTATTCAAGGCTCTATAATCAATCCAAAGCCTGATAGAACCATCCTTATTTTTAACAAATAAGACAGGTGCACCCCATGGTGATGTGCCTGGTTGAATGAAACCTTTCTCTAATAAATCTTGCAATTTCTCCTTCAACTCTAAAAGATCAATTTGAGCCATGAGATAAGGGGGTTTCGAAATTGGCTTCACATCAGGAACTAAGTCAACAGTAAATTCATCTTCCTGATCAGGTATTAGTCCAGGAAACTCATCAGGAAAAACATCAGGATACTCATTTACCACCAGAACATCATTAATCTGAACGGTTCCTTTTTTTCAACAATATGTGCAAGGTAACATTCATTTCCATCTTTTAAAAGTTTCCCAGCTTCTTGATATGTTATCAACAGTAAGGGTTAATTCTTGTACACAAACTGAAAGTCTTTCTGATAAGAAACTTCTTTATCTCTAAAATCAATCTTATCATGGTAAATAGAGATCCAATCCATACCCAGGATAACATAAATCTCTATTATAGGTAAAACAATAAGGTTTGCAAGTAGGTTCTTTCCACAGATATGGATATGAATACTCTTATAAATTGTTTTTCCCTCAAAATTTCCCCCAGGTGTTTTTACCACAAGTTCAGGAGTCATTTATTGAGAAGGAATTCCCAATTTACTAGAATAGTTTTCAGATATGAAATAATGTGTAGACCCCGAATCAAACAACACATCAGCATAATCTAAGAAAACAAAAAAAAGTACCTGATACCACTTCATTTTCTAGCCCAACATCTACTGAAGTAGTTGCAAAGGATTTCACCACTCCTTTTTTACTTGTAGTATGACTTCTTCCCATAATTTGAGCTCTTTGTCGAACAATCGTTTGTATAATGACCTATCTCATTGCACTTGAAACATTTCTCTAACTGTAAATCAAATTTTGTCTTACCATCACCCCAATCTCTTTCAGGGAAATCACGAGCCTTATGAATCATCTTACCACATTGGTAACACTTTCCAGAATTCATAAGACATTCTCCAGCATCCATTTTACAACATTTATCACAAATTGAAAACATAGTTTTCTTACCATCAGACCTCTTTAGAGGATTCTTCCCTTTCTCCTACCACCATGGTCTCTTCTTCTGTTGGTTGTTATATAACACTTGATCAACGGCAAACTCCATTTCCACCTTCTCATCACATTGAACAAGATTTTCATAACTCTTGAACTCATGAGAAGCTAAAGACCTTTGATATTTTTGGATTTAATCCTATGTAAAAATGATTGATTTTAATATCAAGGTCTCGGATAAAATTTTGAGCATACCTTGCCAATCGAGTGAACCTCTCTTCATAAGCATCCACTGAGTCATCCTCTTGCCTCAATTCCATGAATTTTTTTTCATCCTGAGTAAAACAGACTTAGGTAAATACTTCTCAAGAAACATGCCTTTAAATTCATCCTAGTTGAGAGCATCAATCTTATCAGCGTCCCTGGTATTTGTAACCATCGACCACCACTAATCTTCTTCACCCTCCAAATGGTAAATTGCAAGACTGACCTTTTGATTTTCTGAAAATCCCATGACATTGAAAATATTCTCTAGTGCTTTAATCCATCCTTTAGCTAGCATAGGGTCAGATGATCCTCCGAATGGTAGGGGATGTTGCCTCATGAAATGTTGCACAACTGACATGTTCCTCTACGGTTGATCTGGCTGATCTCATACATGGATACCACCAACATTTATCGCTTGAGTCAAATGCGCCATTACTGTAACAAACTATTCAGTTCAAATTCCAACCATCTCAGGATGATGATTCAGAAGTTCATTTCCTTCTGTATTCCTTTCTAGCACTGCTTCCATGTTTCCTCTGCAGAAAACCATTTTGAACAAACATGTCTTAGATGAAGCAACATGGTAATCTTCAAATGTTATATCATTTCAATTTGACCATAAAAAAATATTTTTGGTTAATAATTTATTATAATTCTAACTCCTAAAGTTACCTAAACTGACCTCTGATACAAACTATATGGACCCAGCCTTAAACATTGCATAATCTTGAGTTATTACAAGATTAAACATTGAGGATCTTTTCAGGTTTATATTTTTAGAGTATTTGATCATAAAACATGCATTACATTACACATTTAAATAAAGTGGTTACATTAAAGACAATATTGTCTTTTCCCATCAAAGGAAACATATTTGAACCAAAACATGGATTCTTTCATGACACCTTCTTGAAACTATCATCACATCATGTACCTTTCCCTTAACCTATTAAAAATATTTCAAAAACTTGTGATGAGCATAAAAAGATCAATAAGGGATATAAAAGTACGAAATGAAAACATTAGTCCATGTATACATAAGAATTAATGAAATAATACTTTACTCATAAAACATAAGAACTTTAACATACCTCATCAAATCATGAATAAATCATAGAAATCATAACACATAAAAGTAACTTCAGGCCTTCATAACATTCTTACGTAGGGAGTAACCCTCATGGTTACGTTTGGAATACCCATCATAGAATATTCCCTAAATATTTTTGGATAAACCTTAGCATTTAACCCCTTCACGTTACCCAATGCATTGAAGAGATATCACGGGCTCACCCGTCCTTAGTTTATCACAGAACCACTCATCTTCATAAACAATTCCCAAGAACCAGAACATAATCATATCACATAAAACATGCATAAAGGAAACATAACATTTCTACATTTCAATCACAAGATATCAAAAGCAAAATGATATAATAAAAACATTATCAAAACCATTTTCAATACCAAAATAAAAGAAAAGTAAAAATGGTATTTTTTTCCTTAAAAAAAGTTATGGCAAGTAGAGGAAGCCGAAAATCAAATAATGGTCATGGCGGCGGAGAGGTCGTTGTCGCCGCATACGTATGACGAAAACATTCCCTTTTATCGTTTAGTAAAAGGCTTCATATAAAAAAGATTCCTTTTGAATAAATGTAAAATAAAAAGGGGTTTATACACCATATAAATGATATTTGTGTATAAAAAAAATATGCCTCAATGAAAGGAGATTGAGACGAAGTCCCTTACCTCGTTTCAGACTTGACTCGATCGTTCTTTAATATCCTAAATAATAAACTTGATATAATTTATAATTGCTTAAGAACCTTTCTCAAGTTCATTATTCCTTTTATATCACTTATTACCATGTTATGAACACTATGTAATTATTTAAGTTGTAACACCCTGAGCTTCCATGATATGCTTCTCATTCAATAATGCAATAGCTTGCATTGTACGCAACTTCGAGTTCTAACACACCGCAACTAATCAAAGTAGCCATTATGAATAGTAATAACCACTTTTTTAATTTATAGAAATTATATATTTCAAAATGGACTTTATTTTTGTATTCCCAATATTGAAATTAGCCTATGTTGAATTTTTTGTAATTTTCTGAGAACTTCCAAATTTTTATGAATAGTGAAAAATACTTAAAACAACTTTTTTAATCAAAAGATTTTATAGTGATAAGTTATACTATTGAGTGGTTTTAAAGTATAATTAGAATATATTTTTACCATTTTATCCAATGGTGTTCATTATAATTAATTTCACTTTGAAATTGGACATAAACAATTGTCAATCTTTTGATATAAATTATTTCTTAAAAACACGCTATTTGTTGTGACAGCGGGAATTAATTATAAAATTGATTAATGCAACTTATATGTTTGGAATTTCATAAATTAGACATCATTTTTGAATTCGGAATATCAATTATAGCTTAGGGTGAAATTTTGGCATTGTTCTGAAAAACATCAATTTTTGATGAATAGTGAAACCACTAAGTGGTAGTTAAAAAACTGATTTTTCGTTTAAATGAAATATTACCACTTCTGTGGTTTGATTTTAAAAAACCCGACATACATGGTTTTCATTAAGAAGTAAAATGTGGTTCCATGAGATTAAAATAATTTTTGGTGAATAGTAACTTTTAAGTTCTTAATCGCGATTAGAGGTAATTAGTGTAGTTTAAGGTAAAAATAAAGTTTTAATAATATGAGATCAGATTGACACATGTCTTACCCTCATTAGATGTTCCATGGCCGACCAATACAATCCATGGGTCAACTTGGGGACCCCATGGATCCACTTTACTTGGAAAATGACATAAATATCTTTTATTTAATGTTAAAGTAAAAAATGACACAAACATGAAATGTTTTACTAAAACAATTTTTACATGGGGTCATACAACTCCTATTTTTGACTATAAATAGTCATTTGAAAGCTAAAAAGATTTACCACATCATAGTATTTCTTTTATAATTTTTAGACATTAAATAAATTAAATTATTTATGACATCATTATGATGCACCGATGACCTCATTATTTAACGATTTTAATAAAATGAAAAGATAATGTACAATCCAAGGCATACACTTGTCCAAATACTATTGGATGGGTAGATTTCGAACCCTTATCACCTTAGCCATGACTTTTATAAGTGTGGTACCTTTATAATCCGAAAATAATTGTATAATAATGTAAAATTCCTTTACTTTCCAAGAGTGCCCCTCCTCTCCTCTTATAAAAGGCCCCCACCTCTACCACCTCATTCACACTATCAAGCCTTTTGGCTCAGACAAACTCTGCGAAAATACCCTCCCAGCTTCCCTCCCTTACTCCTAGAAGCCTCACTTTGGGCAGAATCCTTCCCAAGGAAGCCTTTGGCTCAAATTGAAAAGAGTTACCCGATTTTTAGGCAATGTATTCTCTAATGTTCTTTTGTTTTATTTAGCTTCTCCAACCCCTTAAACTCTTTTTATACATTTCTTTTGTAACAACACCAGTATCCTCAATATACTAGGATGTTGTTATAAGAAGTATTCGAGCTACACTTACACACACCTACATCTAATGGTTAAAGAACATACTGTTTCTGTGGATGGTGAATTTCTACCTCACGAAATGATGATTGTTCAACACACATATAACACCTTAAAATGTGGACATTAAGATGTCACTATATTTATATATGATATATAATATGTTTATGTTTTACTTATTCTTCTGTATTTCTCATTTAAGGCATACTTTATGATTTCCATTATGGGTAAACGCGAAAATTTCATTTTAGGAAGTGCGGACTACCGCCCCCTCAAAGTGATTTGAATCGTTAATGTCATATGTGGGATGTATAAAGGATGAAGTAAATGTTATTATACACTATATTATACTGGAATTATATTATACATTTATATAATTATGACTTCATTCCATTAAATACGAAATTGAAATGAAAGTAGCGTTCATGCGTACGTACGGCTTACCGTCTCCATGAACGGTGCATTTCATTTCTTACCTCTAAATGTTACGTAATATTTTAAATGAATGTATATACTGTATATATATGATATATATGATATCTAAATCATGAATATAATTATGGATATAATGGATATTTCACCACATGAACAACTTGTAATTATAAAAAGTTGATTTTTGACTGAAGTACCAAAGATCGACAAAACGATCGTTATTAACTTAAATAATTACATAATGTTCATAACATGGTAATAAGTGATATAAAAGGAATAATGAACATGAAAAAGGTTCTTAAGTAAATAGAAATTAACTCTAGTTTTTTATTCTGGAGGTTAAAGAATGATCGTGTCAGGACAAGACACAAGGTTAGGGAACTTCTTAACCCAACTTCCATTCTTTGGGTTAATCTCCTACTTTCAAATTATGTCATGATATTATTATGTATTGTTTTGTATTTTTACTTTCTTTATGTGTACCTATAGTGAATACACATAATAGATCTATTTTATTTTAAAAATTATTTTTTAAGAACTTCGTCTCAATCTCCTTTTATTGAGGAATATTTGGTTTTATACACAACTTTCCTTTATACGGTGTATAAACCCCTTTGACTTTTACGTTTATTCAAAAGGAATATTTTTATATGAAGCGTTTTACTAAATTAAAAAAAGGGAATGTTTTTCTTTCCGTACTTATGCGGCGACAACGACTTCTCCGCCGCCGTGACCATTATTTGAGTTTCGGCTTCCTCTACAAGCCATCACCTTTTTTAATGAAAAATAAATACAATGTTTGAACTTTCTATTATTTTGGTATTGAAAATGGTTTTGAAAGAGTTTTTATTATATCAATGTGTTGTATTGATATCTTGTGATTGAAATGTGGAAATGTTATGTTTCCTTTATGCATGTTTTATGTGATACGATTATATTATGGTTTATGATATGTTTAAACCTACTCATATGAGGAATGCGTTGGACATAATAAGTGATGGGTGGAGCCCGCTATAGCTCCTCGATGCATCGGCGGATCTCATGAGACAAACTAGTGTCTTGGCACGAGGCCTTGACAAAATCTTATTTGTGGTCTTGGCATGAGGCCTTGGCTACGTGGTTATGATAGTCTGGCATTATGCATTCCATCATTATGAAAGATATTGCATGTGATTATTCGACCAGTAGAATATCCATGTGAAGAAGTGAATGGCATTATCTCATTTTACTTTTGCCATATTATGTTGAAGTTCATGTTTAAAAGGATTTTTTTTAGTTATACATTGCCGTAAATGTTTATGTTTATTGATGACATCTTCCGCTATATTGTTATCCTTACTGAGCATCTGAGCTCACCCCTTTCAGTGTTTTAATATTTTCCAGGATGTGAAGAAGTATTTTAGGAATGACCTGCAGGGATTGTCAGAAGAGGACATGAGTGTGGACTATGAAGACTTTGTTATTAGTTTTTCACTTTATGATGTAATGTAAGACTTATGAATTTATCTAGTGTTTCCAAGGCAACTAAACTAATCGGTCTTTAAAGACTTGATCTTTTGTGATCATGCCAATGTTACGATGTAATGCACCGACTCTGGGTAGCTGGGGTCGGGGCGTTACAGTTGGTTTTAGAGGTAGATTAGTACTAACCTTGGAAGCTATATTTAGATAAACTCTGATTAGATCACATAGCCCGAAGATAGACTTTAAGGATTAGTATAGAAGAACTTCTTAGAATTTTGGTATTATAGATATTTTGTGAGTTTTCCGAGCAATACATCCCTGTCTAGATACGAGCAAGTAGAGGTGGCTTTGGCACAGATGTACCTAGGGGTAAAACCCGAAAACACCACTTTGAGCTAGACTCAAATGGGAACTAGTGCACGACAACGGGCCTTGCTGCACTCTTGGTTACGACACTCCTGGGGGATATGCTTAGGATAATTCTCATTTTCTTTACAAACCACTATGAAGGGTTATGAGTATATACTTCCTCAAATAAAACCTTTTTATGATTAAGGATTATATCCATAAATAGTTCAATTTATGTTAAGTATTTTATAAGTATGGAATTATGTATTTTGATTCATAAACTAATCTAGTTTACGGCATTGTATAGAAATGGTGCCCACTAGAAGGAATGTGAACTCCATCAATACGTATGATCCAAAGAGTAAGAAGGATCATATCTTTCATGGTATTAAGCCAACATTTAGAAGGGAAATATTCTCACATGTGTTATCAACATATGAATAAATAGTATCATGTGTTAATAAGATAAGTAGAGAATTCTCTATGTCTTATGGATTTGAAGGGATGAAAGAGAAGAAAAGGATAGAAGAGAGAATGATGGATAAAGGGACGAGGGAAAAGAAGAATTTTCCAATATGTGATAACTGTGGGAAGAAACACCTTGGAATTTGCCTGAAGGTAATGGGATTTTGTTATAAGTGTGGAGAAAAAGAACACCATGTGCGTGACTACAAGGGTAAGAAAAAGGTTTCAAATGTACAATGCTTCATCTACAATGAGTGGGGACACTACGCAAACCAATGTTCAAATCATCAGAGTTTGCCCCAAATGATGTTATTGGATAATAATCAAGTTATGATACTACCACAAATGAGGAGGAATGATTAGAGTTCTTATTTTTTTATTAAATAATTTTGTAATTTGAGTGTTGCATCAATGATGTACTGGATATAATAATTATGGAGTATATAAGGATTGTACTGCAGTACTATTTCATCTAGGACTTGAGATTGTGTGGAACCAAGAAAAGTGACTCCACAGTAGATTAAATTTTTGGAAAATATATGGTTGAGAGAAAGATAAACCATAATATGGTTCTGATACAAAGATAGTGATTTTGGAATAAGACATGATTGATTCGGATAAATTATGTTGGATATTCTTAACATCCTTGAAACTGATTAATGATTTGTATACATTTTTGGATAGAAGGAGTATATCTAGTTTTCTATAAGGAATAAGGGATCATGAATGTAATCAATAAGGATTTATGGTAATACAGTATGTTGCAGTGTTTTAAAAGAATACATGATGAACGTGTTCACATGTTGTCATGCAGAAAAATTGGAGCTTCATTATGTTTACCTTCCTCATAAAATCTGGACTGTGAGTTGGAAAGAAGTATTTTAGATAACTATAAAGGTTGGAATGGATTATATTTTACATTGGATACTATTGTTATGGTTATTTTTGGATATTTATAAAAAGGACAACACGCAGACCGAGTGTCAACCCATCGCGTTGGACAAAGCTGTGGGAATCAAACCCACAACCATAGTGCGATTGGGATTAATCACCTACCACTGGACTACGTGAAGTCCCTAGTTTTTACCAAATAGTTTTTCTAATCTAAATGGAATGTGTTAAAATTTGGAACCTTATACAATTAGGATAAGTATAATATTTTTGAGTTCTATTATCTTTTTGAGTGAAAGATGAGTTGAAGGTTGAAACTCTAATTGTCAAGCATAAATATATATATACATATCTCTTATTCAATGAATAAATTAATTCTTAAACTTTAGTAAAGGTATATTAAAACAAAAAAATGTGCTATCCTAATACCTTATGTCTTGTTGAATTGATGATATTTTAAATCAACAAAGATTGAAGGCTTTGAGGCCCTCAATTTGACATTTGATTGTGATTGATGACCTCAATCACTCCCTAAAAATATTTACGTTTTTCCTCCAATTATATGTCTCTAATTTCCACCAATGTTCTCCTTATCGAGATCATAATTTGGTGGTGACTTTCTTATTTCCATTTCCCTCTTATTAAGACTAAATTTTATTAACCTTATTTCCGATGTGGGTTTTCCACAAAGGTATTTTCTATTTTCAACATTTTATTTTCCAAGAAAAATTTCAAATTGCGAGGACGAAATTTATTGAAAGAGGGGAGAATGTAACACCCTGAGCTTCCATGATACGCTTCTCATTCAATAATGCAGTAGCTTGCATTGTACGCAATGTTGAGTTCTAACACACCGCAACTAATCAATGTAGCCATTATGAATAGTAATAACCACTTTTTAAATTTAAAGAAATTTTATATTTCAAAATGGGCTTCATTTTTGTATTCCTAATATTGAAATTAGCCTATGTTGAATTTTTTGTAATTTTCTGAGAACATCCAAATTTTTATGAATAGTGAAAAATACTTAAAACAACTTTTTTAATCAAAATAATTTATAGTGATAAGTTATAATATTGAGTGGTTTTAAAGTATAATTAGAATATATTTTTACCATTTTATCCAATGGTGTTCATTATAATTAATTTCACTTTGAAATGGACATAAACAATTGTCAATCTTTTGATATAAATTGTTTCTTAAAAACACACAATTTGTTGTGACAGCGGGAATTAAAAAATTGATTAATGGAACTTTTCTGTTTGTAATTTAATAAAATAGACATCATTTTGGAATTCGAAATATCAATTATAGCTTAGGGTGAAATTTTGGCATTGTTCTGAAAAACTTCAATTTTTGATAAATAGTGAAACCACTAAGTGGTAGTTAAAAAACTGATTTTTTGTTGAAATGAAATATTACCACTTCTGTGGTTTGATTTTCAAAAATATGACATACATGGTTGTCATTAAGAAGTAAAATGTGGTTCAATGAGATTAAAATAATTTTTGGTGAATAGTAATTTTTAAGTTCTTAATCGCGATTAGAGGTAATTAGTGTAGTTTAAGGTAAAAGTAATGTTTTAATAATATGAGATGAGCTTGACACATGTCCTACCCTCATTGGACGTGCCATGGCCGACCAAAACAATCCATGGGTCAACTTGGGGACCCCATGGAGCAACTTTAGTTGGAAAATGACATAAATACCTTTTATTTAATGTTAAAGTGAAAAATGACACAAACATGAAATGTTTTACTAAAACAATTTTTACATGGGGTTATACAAGTCATATTTTTGACTATAAATATTAATTTTAAAGATAAAAATATTGCCTACATCATAGTATTTTTTTTAAATTTTTAGACATTAAGTAAATTAAATTATTTATGACATCATTATGATGTAGCGATGACCTCATTATTTAACGATTTTAATAAAATGAAAAGATAATGTATAGTCCAAGTCTTAAACTTGTCCAAAGACTATTGTATGGGTAGATTTAGAACCCTTGTCACCTTAGACACGAATTATATAAGTGTGGGACCTTTATAATCTGAAAAGAATTGTATAATAATGTAAAATTCCCTTACTTTCCAAGAGTGCCCCTCCTCTCCTCTTATAAAAGGCCCCCACCTCTACAACCTCATTCACACTTTCAAGCCATTTGGATCGGCAAAACTCTGCCCAAATACCCTCCCAACTTCCCTCCCTTACTCCTAGAAGCCTCACTTTGGGCATAATCCTTCCCAAGGAAGCCTTTGGCTCAAATCAAAAAGAGTTACCCGATTTTTAGGTAATGTCTTCTCTAATGTTGTTTTGTTTTATTTAGCTTCTCCAACCCATTAAACTCTTTTTATTCATTTTTTTGTAACATAACCAGTATACTCAATATACTAGGATGTTTTTATAAGAAGGATTCGAGCTACACTTACACACACCTACATCTATTTGTTAAAGAACATACTGTTTCTGTGGATGGCGAATTTCTGCCTCACGAAACGATGATTGTTCAACACTCATATAACACATTCAAAGGTGGCCATTAAGAAGTCACTATATTTATATATTATATATAATATGTTTATGTTTTACTTATTCTTCTGTATTTCTCATTTATGTCATACTTTATGATTTCCATTATGGGTAAACGCAATAATTTCATTTTAGGAAGTGCGGACTACCGCCCCCTCAAAGTGATTTGATTCGTTAATGCCATATGTGGGACGTATAAAGGATGGAGTAAATGTTATTATACACTATATTATACGGGAATTATATTATACATTTATATCATTATGATTTCATTCCATTAAATACGAAATTGAAATGAAAGTAGCGTTCATGCGTACATACGGCTTACCGTCTCCATGAACGGTGCATTTCATTTCTTATCTCTAAATGTTACGTAATATTATAAATGAATATATATAATATATATATATATGATATATATGATATCTACTTCATGAATATAATTCTGGATATAATGGATATTTCACCTCATGAACAACTTGTAATTATAAGAAGTTGATTTTTGACTAAAGTACCAAAGATCGACAAAACGACCGTTATTAACTTAAATAATTACATAATGTTCATAACATGGTAATAAGTGATATAAAAGGAATAATGAACATGAAAAAGGTTCTTAAGTAAATAGAAATTAACTCTAGTTTATTAATCAGGAGGTTAAGGAACGATCGAGTCAGGACAAGACGCAAGGTAAGGGAACTTCTTAACCCAAATTCCATTCTTTGGGTTAATCTCCTACTTTCAAATTATGTCATGATATTATTATGTATTTTTTTGTATTTTTACTTTCTTTATGTGTACCTATAGTGAATACACATAATAGATCTATTTTATTTTAAAAATGATTTTTTAAGGACTTTGCCTCAATCTCCTTTCATTGAGGCATATTTGGTTTTATACACAACTTTCCTTTATACGGTGTATAAACCCCTTTGACTTTTAAGTTTATTCAAAAGGAATCTTTTTATACGAAGCGTTTTACTAAACGAAAAAAAGGGAATGTTTTTCTTTCCGTACTTATGCGGCGACAATGACTTCTCCGCCGACGTGACCATTATTTGAGTTTCGGCATCCTCTACAAGCCATCACCTTTTTTAATGAAAAATAAATACAATGTTTTAACTTTCTTTTATTTTGGTATTGAAAATGGTTTTGAAAGAGTTTTTATTATATTAATGTGTTGTATTTATATCTTGTGATTGAAATGTGGAAATTTTATGTTTCATTTATGCATGTTTTATGTGATATGATTATGTTATAGTTTATGATATGTTTAAACATACTCATATGAGGAATGCATTGGACTTAATAAGTGACAGGTGGAGCCCGCTATAGCTCCTCAATGCATCGGCAGGTCTCATGAGACAAACTAGTGTCTTGGCACGAGGCCTTGACAAAATCTTATTTGTGGTCTTGGCACGAGGCCTTGGCTACGTGGTTATGATAGTCTGGCATTATGCATTCCACCATTATGAAAGAGGTTATTGATATTGCATGTGATTATTCGACCAGTAGAATATCCATGTGAAGAAGTGAATGGCATTATCTCATTTTACTTTTTCCATATTATGTTGAAGTTCATGTTTAAAAGGCTTTTGTTTTAGTTATACATTGCCTTAAATGTTTATGTTTATTGATGAAAGCTTCCGCTATATTGTTATCCTTACTGAGCATCTGAGATCACCCATTTCAATGTTTTAATAATTTCCAGGATGTGAAGAAGTATTTTAGGAATGACCTACAGGGATAGTCAGAAGAGGATATGAGTGTGGACTATGAAGACTTTGTTATTAGTTTTTCACTTTTTGATGTAATGTAAGACTTATGAATGTATCTAGTGTTTTCAAGGCTACTAAACTAATCGGTCTATCGAGACTTGATCTTTTGTGATCATGCCAATGTTACGAAGTAATGTACCGACTCTGGGTAGCTGGGGTCGGGGTGTTACATAAGTTAATAACGGTCGTTTTTTCCATCATTGGTACTTGAGTCAAAAATAAACTCCTTATAATTACAGGTTATTCATGTGGTAAAATATCTATTATATCCAGAATTATATTCATTATTTAGATATCATATATATAATATATATCCAGTATATACATGAATTTATAATAGTACATAACATTTAGAGTTAAGAAATGAAATGCACCGTTCATGGAGACAGTAAGTCGTACATACGGATGAACAATACTTTCATTTATATTTCATATTTAATGGAATGAATTCATAATGATATCAAGATATATAATAATTTCAGTATAATATCATATATAATATAATTTACTCCATCCTTTATACACCCCACATATGGCATTAACGAATCAAATCACTTTGAGGAGGCGGTAGTCCGCACTTCTTAAAATGAAGACATCGCGTTTACCCATAATGGAAAACATAAAGTTATGTCGTAAATGAAAAATAAAAAAGCATAAGGAAACCATAAAAATAATATATATCATATATAAATAGAGTGACATCTTAATGTCCACCATTAAAGGTGTTAAAATAATATTGAATAATCATCATTTCGTGAGGCAGAAATTCTCCATCCACAGAAACAATATGTTCTTTAACCATTAGATGAAGTTTTGTGTACGTGTAGCTCGAATAATTCTCATAAAAACAACCTAGTATATTTAATATACTGGGTTTGTTACAAAATAAAGGAATAATAAATGTTTAGGGGGTTTGAGAAGCAAAATAAAACAAAAGAACACAAGTGAAGTCATTACCTTTAAATCGGGTAACTCCTCTTGGTTCGAACCAAAAGGGTTTCTTGAAGAGCTTTCTACCTAAGGTAAGGCTTCTAGGATGAATATAGTGATGTGGAGAGATAAAATGAGCAGATCTTGGCCGATACAATGGCTTCAGAGGTGTGGGTAAGGAGGTATAGATGGGGGCCTTTTATATGAGGGAGGAGGGGCACTCTTTGAAAGTCAAGAGATGTTACTTTATATTAAGATGATTTTCGAATTTTAAAGGTCCCACATTGATATATTTCAAGGATAAGGTGATACGGGTTTGAAATATACTCATCCAATAAGTTTTTGACATGTTTAAGTCTTATATTTTACCTTACCATTTCATTTTATTTAAATCGTTTGTTAATGAGGTAATCATTGAATCATCATGGTGTCATAAAAAAATTAATTTATTTAATGTCTAAAAATTTTAAAAAAATTATATGATGTAGAAAATCTATTTATTTTTCCAAGGAATATTTATAGTCTAAGTGATCATTTATGTAGGAAAAATTAAAAAAAATTACTTAGTTGTTACAAACTATTGTGATATTCTCCCTTCTTTAAAAATAAAATGATAAAGTGTGACTATCACCCAAACGTGATTCCATTGGGTCCCTAAGTTGGGAAAAAAGAATCCCATGGTTGGCCATGACACAACCAGTAGAATTAGGATACATTTTGAGGTCATTTTTTATTATTATGATATTATTTTATTATCCTTAACTACCCGATTACTAATTATTCACGATAATTAATGATAATTACCGTCGTTACTATTCATAATGTCCAAAAACAAAAGAGTCTTAATTAAATAATTTTGACCATATTATTCCAAATATGGAATCCATTTTACCAAATTCTAAACAAATAAATTGTAGTAATTAATTTAAAAATAATTCTAGTTGTCATAACAAATAACGGGTTTTTTTAAAACAATATCTATGAAACGTTTGGCACTTGTTTATGCCCAATTCCAAATTGAAACCAATTATAATGACCACCATTAGATTAAATTGTAAAAATATATTCTAATTAAACTTTAAAACCAATTAAAAGGACAATATATATATATATAATTAAATTAGATTAAAAAGTTGTCTTGAAGTAAAATGCTTTATTTTTCACTATTCATTAAAAAATGAAAATTGTTAGAAAAATACCAAAAAAATTATCCAAAGTAAATTTCAATTTCCAAATTATAATTAATAAGTTTATTTTGACAAATAGAGCTTATAAAATTGTAAAAAGATAGATTTAAAAATGGTTCACCATCAAAAGGCGGTTAAAGAATCTTTTAAAAATATTAGAGAATTCTATGCTTAAGATTGGATTTATTCTCATTTTAAACCTCTTAAAACACTATCTAATTCATAAATAGACATAGATAAGAAAATCCATAATTATTTATGTTACATTATATCTTCACCTATAGTCATTAAAAATCATGGCTCATCAATAACTATAGGTGGCTTGATTCTCATTTCAACGAGATAAGTAATGATGCCTAGATCTTCAATCATGGGCTCAATCACAACCATAAATAAATTTATTTTCCCTTTTCATGTATATGAACCAAACCTTTATAGATCACGCTTCCATAATATGAATGGTTCGATTTTTGTTCCAACAACATATGCAGTGATACTAAAATCTCTAATCTTGGGTTCGTCCATAACAAAAAAACCTATTAGGAAACCACATTCATTCTTTATGTGTATGAATAAGTCCTGTATAGGGAATGTTTAAATAACTATGGGTGGGTTTATTCTCATCCATATGATATATGTAGTGATGTACATATTTAAAATCTTATTTCCAATGGAAATGATGGAAAATTCCCTTCACCTATTGTTGACGCTCCTTTCGTCACAGAATCTAAAGATCGGAAAAGGGGAATATCTGAGCTCAATGTGATTCATCCTTTGAAGAAACATCAAAAATCGACAAAGGGATGAACAAGGAGAACATTGCCCATAGGTCGCGCAAGTTCCCTCTTGGTCGCGCAAGTACACTTGCGCGCCGCCTCAACACTTGCGCGACCCCTCATGATCGTGCAAGGGACTTGCGCGACATATCTGGTAACCGCCCAGTAACCGCCCGGGGTCTTCTTTTTCCTATAAATAGACCCTGTGGGCCCCCCATTCGAGAGGATATTTTCCCAGAAACTCGGATCAAAGCTCCCGACGCCCAAGTCTCTTCTCAAAGCTTCCAGAACACTTCTAAGGTAATTTCTTACCTAGAATGGAAGATCTAAAGGGAAGAAGGAAGGCCTAAGTGTTGAAACTTATCAAACACTTGCGCGCCGACTTAATTCCTTCAATATAACTTGCGCGTCCCTCTTCTGGAAAAACCTCAAGAGGATGGGAAAGGGTTTAATAAAGAGTCGCTCAAGTAATTCAACCCTGGTTGAAAATCGCGCAAGTATCCCTTATGTCGCGCAAGTATACTTGCGCGACCAATACTTGCGCGCCGCCGTAGGACTTGCGCGACCTTCAATACTTGCGCGCCCCTATCTTTTTGGGTGCCCATCTTGCCCTTTTTCACCCCTCTTAAGCCATTTTCACCCTTCCTATTCAAGATTCAGTCTTCAAGATACTTTTCAAAGCCATTTATGGCATGATTTCTTGATTTGACATCCTTATCTGAAAGGAATTATGTGAAATATCTCTCAAAACCTAATGATTTAAACATCTTTATATCACCAAAGATTGAGAGTTCATTCATTCAACCTCATCCTTTAAAATGAGAGAATCCTAACCTGGGTCTCCTTTTCAGGAATAAAGACTCAGTCATAAATCTTGGGCATCTTTCTTAAGAATAAGCCCCAATCAAATCCTTCAATCTTGGGCATCCTCCTCAGGAGTAAGCCCCAAACCTTAATCCCTAACCTGGGTCTCCTTTTCAGGAATAAAGACTCAGTCATAACCTTGGGCTTCCTCTTCAGGAGTAAGCCCCAAGTCCCCTAACCTGGGTCTCCTTTTCAGGAATAAGACTCAGTCATAACCTTGGGCATCCTTCTTAAGAGTAAGCCCCAAGTCTCTTAAAATTTCTCTTAACCAGTCATAAACTTCCCTTTGATTTTGGTTTCCTTTTTAGGAATAAAACCCAATCATAAGTCCCCTCCTAATTTGGGCATCCTCCTTAGGAGTAAGCCCCAAGATTAGAGTATTCAAATCTCCATGAAGCACATATAACTTTGTGGACCCTGTTCATGGATTTTTCTTCCTAAAAGTAAATCCTAAACCTTCACCTATCTGGGCAGTCATCTATACATAAGCCCCAAAACAAATTCTTATGATTGCATCTTTTATGGCACAATTGTCTAAATTTTACCAATACCTCTTGTTTCTCACACCGAGCATGACTCACGTGAGCATAGAGTGTAAAAGTAATTATGACATTCATCTTTGAGCCATCAATCATAAAACATCATATCCCATTCCTCGAACTACGTGGGTTCTGATTCCTTTTTTAAAACAAAGGATACGTAGGTAGCCCATTTATGGGTTCGATCCCAACATTGAAATAATCTCTGTCCTTCTGAATGACGATAAACTTCAAGTGCCCCACTGAGTGGCTTTAAAACCAGCCTGGTCATCAAAATGACCAAGAGACTTTTATATAAATATTTTGAAGGATACCATTGACCAAGAATCTCTAAACAAATATAGATGATTCTATATTGATGAAGAACCTCGAATACATATAAAAGATTCTCTAAATTTCTTGCATATTTAATCATTGATTGTTAAAACTAAAGGAAAGCTCATTTTATACTTGGTAATGTAATAAGGATTCACGAACTTAACTTAAATCTATAAAGAGAGTCCCGGAGTAGACAATAATTCCCCTCAAAAAGGTGTGATGAGTCCGACCTCCCATCCTCTCGACCAATGCAAATTCCTAAGCCTCATCAGTCCACAAGCTAATGAGCGCCTGCCTTTGGAAAGTAGGTCCAAACGGATGTGGAATCATTGGATGTTTCCGGTTCTACGAACAAACCCGCTAGAAACCGATCGGAACGTTTGAATCTCCTGTCCAGGAGGTCATCCCCGTAATCCGTGTGGAAACAAAAATGGTGAACCCGACGTGAATCCTTAACCAAGTTAAAGTGATGTTCTTCTTAGATGTTAGGCCCCTTGGGCCAACAAGGCAATCATTGACATATGATCATCCAAAAGATGCAGTAGCCGGATTCATCTTGATTATGTCTGTTATATGGAAAAGGCACTCTTTTTTCAAGATCTTCTACAAAAAATGGCTTTCCTTAAATTCACCCCTGTGAATACTGCTGCTGAGAACACCTCTACTGTGAGGTCTGCTGCCATGAAAACCAATGCTGCTACTCCTGCTGGAACGTCATCCGCTCTAAGGATGACATCACCAACTCGGCGTCTTCAACGCTGTGTTTCAAATGCACTGGTTAAGGAGTACCGTCGTAACGGTACTATCCCAACTCTGGAGGCCGCTCGTCAAGCCCTCCAAGTTAACAATTCTACCTGGTCGTCCGGACAACGGCGACCAGCAATCAAGAAGCAGGCGGTGCTGACTACCGTCTCCAACCGTTTCGGGTCGTTATCCCCGGAACGCAATTTCCATTCACTCCCTTATTCTGAGGAAGTGAATGAGCAGGTCCCGCGGGACCTTAATTCAAAGAGACAGGAGTCCTTCTCAAGGGCTCCCATCAACAATCGCCGCCAGACTCGTGCGGTAGTGCACCCTCAACATGATGAGGGTACCGGCTCCAGGCATTCAGCTCAGGTTCCTCGAACCCGAGCAGGCAAGATGAATCACCAGAGACGGAATCCGGTTAATAATAGGCAGGTTGTCATCCCTGCCATCTCCGGAGAAGTCCACCAACCTAACTTGGTGGCAAATAACGAGCAGGCATACACACCTGTTCGTTTTAATCCCGCTGTCCAGCAGACTCGTCTGGCAGCATCAAGCCGATCCCGCCAGG
The DNA here is from genome assembly GCA_963277665.1 of Viscum album. Classification (NCBI taxonomy): domain Eukaryota; kingdom Viridiplantae; phylum Streptophyta; class Magnoliopsida; order Santalales; family Viscaceae; genus Viscum; species Viscum album. Next base: position 1,345,138,380 of record OY728153.1, on the reverse strand, counting down.
CAATTCCGGCGGAGTACCATAGGCAGGAACATACACCTGCTTATACATCAGCAGTTAGTCAGCAGGCTCGTCTGACTACATATGATGGATCTCGTCAACCGCGTTTGGCGAAGTGTAATCAGCAGGCACATACACCTGCTGATACTAATCAAGTCTACCAACAGTCTCGCTTGGTAGCACCCGGAGAAGTCAGTCGGAAAGTCCCGACGACAAACAGGAGGCAGACTAAACTCTCTACCTCCACACTTGAGTACTGTCAGGATTCACTGACAGGAAAAGGAGGACAGGAGCAGGCACATACACCTACTCCAAGCCCGGAATGGACGTATATCCCTGTTCCGGCGGCTGAAGTCACCAAACATATTTTGTCAATGGTGAAAGAGCAGAAGCAAATTCCTGCTCATATTCTGGATGCTTGCCAAGATATCATAACAGCTTCAGCTTCATCTCAGGGACAGACACATAAATCTATCCCTAGCAGTGGAGTGACACATCAACAATTCACTCCGGAACAGACACACACATCTGTTCCAGTCCAAGAGGGTTGTGGGGCCTACTCCCCCATATCATATGGACAACCAAGTCAGGCACATACATCTGATTTGAGCGATGATCGTCAGCCTAACCTGACCATCTTTCCTGATCAGGCACATACACCTGCTCAGAGCAATCACTTTCGTCATCAAGTGATTTCTAAAGCGAGTAAGAAGGCATCTAAGAAAAAGATCCGCCCAGCACAGTCAGGAGATCAAAGGCCAATCTGTAACAAGGCCTTGCTCGATGCTGGAGTTCTTGAAGCCCTCAGACATTTATCTGTCGGAATTCAAGATTCTACTCCCTCAGTTCCCAATAACAGGAACATTAATCCCGAAGGTCTTCAACAGACACTTCCTCATGAAGACTTGCTTCATGAAAATTCGGTCAATCTTGAAGTTTCTTCTTCAGATGAGAACCACAGGAACCCTCTGTGTGGTCAGAAGACCAAGGAGCAAGAGATATCATCTTTTGCTGTAACCCATCATGAAGGTCCTCCTCATGGTGATGAACTTCGCTGCGAAAGTCCTCTCCGCAGTAGTGATTCACATTGTCTCGAAAATTCTTCAGAAGGCAATGTAGTGACGAGAAAGCCCTCCTATCTCGAGGCACTTGCAAACGTAAAACCAGTCATGTCTGAAGTTTTACTATCGGCAGGTGAAACTCTTTCTCCATCAGAAGATAGCTTGGGGTTCAGGTTATTCTCCGAACCTTTCCTAGGTCATTCATCTTCCAGCATGAATAGTGATTCCTCTACCAATCTTGTTGAATCCGATGAAGCAACAAGGAAACACCAACTCTGGTCCAAACAGGTAGAAGAATCTTCATTTAATGATAAAGAGGAAATGCTGAACATGAGGAAAAAACTGGCAAAAGGTGAAGTACCAGTCATGTTTTGGCCTTTGGCTGATTCACAGTATGACATTCCAAAGATGTTGACGGATGATGGAATCCATGATATTCGTCTTAACATATGGAAAACTCTTTGTCAATTAAAGAAGAAGGTATTATCTTACGATGAATATGAAAATCATCTTAAGATAATAGAAGGGTTACAACGCCAGATTGATTTGGCATCTCTATCAGTCTCTCGGTATCCGAAGGCCGAAAAGCAACAGAGAACCCTTCAACGTTCATGCCTTGGCGCGCTGAGAAAATTGCGTCAGTTAATTTCCAATGCTCCATCTAATGTTCATATCAGAGGATGGGGTATTCACGGAGCACTACATTTCACAGTGCTTTCCGGTCAGCAAAACCCGCCGAAAATGGTCTCATGCAATGTTATTGCCCATGGCCGGCCACAGTCAATGGGCTTTGTTCATAATCAAAATCTTGCTCGAGATCAAGCTTCAACTAGTTCCTCTCAAAATCAAGTATATAGAGAACAGGTTGTTGAATTGCTCCTACATCAAGCAGGCGAGAATATTGCGCAAGCCTCTCGTCTGGAGCAAACACGTCATCAAATGACAGAAGTTTCGGAAATCATCCAACGGTCTGTTGAACCAGGTGATAAAAGTGGATACAGGTTAATGCATCCAGCTAATTTCCGAACTAAGATCCGCAAGATCAAGAGAGATTTCAAGAAGATCTCAGACATAGCATGTCAAGAGACACCCCAGCTTGCCAGACTGGGGACTTCTCTAACCCAACCCTCAGAATCAACGAATGGGATTCGAGGAGTTGAGCAGAAGCAACAGGAACACCCCCAGTCCACCGGACTGGGGACTTTTTCAAATCTTCAATCCCTCTCTCAGAGAAAGTCAGTATTCTCTCGATTAGGGAATAAGCCTCAAGAGGAACGAAGAGCCAAGATGTCAGGAGATTCTCTCCAAGTGACGGTTCACAAAGAAATTCCTGAGGGGTCAAGTCAACGGAATGCCATGTCTTATCATGGACATAAAAGGAGACAATATCATAGAAATGCTGATAGAAAGGATTTCATGAAATATGCATCCATTAATGTCATCACTGCCGTTGCTGCTGATTCACCAGATGAGGCTCAATCAGAGGGATCAGATGAAGAGGTTCCTGCTCAAGAAGTTGCGCACACAGACCTAAATGAAGAAGGTGTGCGCACACGTAATCAAAGGCTTACCCAAAATTTGGGTATTCCTTCAAGTAACCCACTTCCCCCTCTCCGAAAAGGATCCAATAAGGGGAAAGGAAAGAATCAGGTTACTTCTCACCCTTCCTCTGAAGGAGGTCAATCGCTCTCATTAGAGCAAAGGCTTGCACAACAGGAGGAAGAAATGAAAGAGTTAAGAAGGTTGAATGCAGAACTACTTCAGAGTAGTCTTCTTCTTAAGAATGCTGAAGTCCGACAGCCGAAGGAATTTGTTGTAACTACTGAGATGGATCAGGAATATCCTCCTTTATCAGTACACCCACAGAGGTCTAATCCTACGGGTCAAACGCAACAACGGTTGGCAGCACTACCATTAGTTGCAGCACCAACCTCCACGGCTGTCCAAGCTCCATTCATTGCACCTACCCAAAACCAAGTTCAACCTGACGTTTCTCAAAAGTTAATAACTACTATTGAGTCATTAACAGCTCGGTTAGAAACTATGGAAGGGAAACGGGCGCAAGTTCAACCTGAAAAGAAAGTTTACCCTGAATGGGTAGATTCAATTTCTCCTCCATCCAGTTTTGGAAACCCTATTTTCCCTACTTTCAATGGATCAGGCGACCCTGAACAACATTTGACGCATTACGTGTCTTGTTGTGATCCTATGATGGGAACTCCAGAACAACAAGAAGCAGTGAAACTCAGATGCTTCGTGCGAACCTTGCAAGGACCAGCTTTTGTCTGGTATACAAGCTTGAAATCCCGGTCAGTCATCGGATGGGAGGATCTTCGTCAAAAATTCCTTCTTCAGTTCAGCTCAACTTTGCCAAAAACGACAGTTTTCGATCTTACAAACTGCAAGCAAAGGGAGAATGAAAGAGTCTCTGATTTCATTGCTCGTTGGAAGGGATTAACGTATTCCTTGAGTTTATCACTCCCTCAGGAGGAATTATTGCCAATCTGTGTGGCAAATTTGCGTGACGAATTACGCACGCCATTGATCCCTGTGAAATACACAGGAGGGTTTCGAGACCTTACTTCAATCGCTCAACAGATTGAAGATTCCCTTATACAGGCTAAGGTTAAATCTCGTGTAATTCCATCAGCTCCAGGAAGAAGAATGGGTAAAGCAGAAACTGCTACAGTTATGCTTAAACAGGCACCTGTACCTATTTCTACTTCAAAACCTTCATCTTCTCGAAGGGCTCCACCTCCTGAACGCCAACAACAAAGGCTGTTTCGTCCAAATGATCAAAAAGATCAACGACGAAAACAATTTGAGGATATGAAGAGTAAAACATACTCTTTCCGAAGTGAGCAAGTTCCTGGTTACTTCATTTCAGCTCTGGAAAATAATTTGGTTCAATTACCAGTGCCGAAGAGACCAAACAAGGAAGGAGATGAAGACCGTCCCAATTATTGTCCCTTTCATCAAATGTTGGGACATCCCATCCAGGAGTGTTTTGTCTTTAAAGACCTCCTACAAAAGATGGTTGACTTGGGACAAGTCAAATTGAAGGGTTCTTCAGCTCATGTAGCGTGTATTACCGCTACAGATCCAGAGGAAGGAGGCGAGTGGCAGGAAGTCAAAAGCAAAACTGCGAAAAAATATGATGATTGGATGGTCAGAAAGACAATCAATCGGACCCATTCCATTTTGCGAACACAATTGAAGAAGCCAATTGTGTCTCCTACAAAAGCTGCAGTAAAGCCTCCATCAAAGGACAAATCCTCAAAAGGGCAGCGTAATTCAAAGAAGAAAGAGGAATCAGAAGAAGATGAGTATGCATCAAAGCCTAAATTGTCTTTGACTCTGGCAGATTTCATGCCATCTACTTCAAAGTCACGGGCACCGTCCCACCAAACGGCACAGCCTAAACAGGCCAACCAGGCAGAGTCTTTATCAGACGAAGAATTGATCTTTGGTTCTGTTAATATGATTCAATTAACAGATTCATATTCCAGTCTTGATGAGCCTGAATTCCCTGTATCAAATAAAGGAACCCGAGGAAGTTTTAGAGGTTCAGGATATAGGGGTAGACGTGGATCTTTCCGAAGCCACTACTCTAATTCTACCCCTGCTAGCACTGTATATGCAGCAGAAACTCGTGGTAGAGCCCTTCATCGAGCTCAAAATGAACAAGCAAGTTCTTCTGCTAATGGCCAACTCAGCTTCGGCACAATTATTTTGGAAGACCGATTAAAGGTTCCATCTTCTTTATCTCAGCAAGCAAATGGATCTAATCAGTCTAAATTTCCAAAACCAAAGATGTTGCCAACTTCAATACAAGATGCATCAGCTTCCAAAGCATCTGCTTCCAAGATACCTGCTAAACCACATATTCCTATTGGGAAACGCAGGCCTCTAGATCAAAAGTATGATATATTGAAACACTTGGCCCAAGTACCAGCCAAATTATCAATTTTGGATGCTTTGAATCTATCAAGAGATCTTCGGGAAGCACTCATCGAAGCTTTGTCAAGTCCTCAAGAGTTTGAAGCTGAGATTGCTGCAGCTGAAATTTATCACATAGAGAATAATCCTGCAGAATGCCATGCAGTGATATCTTTTACTGATAAAGATGAGGATGATGTTGTGCATGGGCACATAAAACCTTTGTACTTATCTGGCAAAGTCAATGGTATAGATGTTCGAAGAGCTTTCATTGACAATGGTTCAGGAGTCAACCTCATGCCCATTCGCACACTTCGTCGATTGGGCCTCACAGAATCTGATTTATCTCCTTCTACCATGATGTTGCAAGGATATGATAAAAATGAACAAGAACCACTGGGAGAAGTTACGCTCAGAACTCAGTTTGGAGATCTTGTTTCCAATTCAGATTTCATGATTGTTGATCAAGACTCAGCTTTCAATATCTTGCTTGGAAGACCCTGGTTACATCAGCATGCAGCTATTCCGTCATCATACCATCAATGTCTCAAATACTGTTTCGATGGTCAAGTTGGAACATTATATGGTGATAAGACCCCGTTCAAAACATGTGAGTCTCAATACATTGAGGCGGAATTTTATCACATGAAGGGAAGAGAAAAATCTACAATGAAGGAAATTACCAAAGTTAATGCTCCATATGGTTTGGAAAAAATTCCAATAAATCCATTTTCACATGTGAGTACAGATTATGTGTTACCTATCAGTCAAATTGACAAAATAGGCCCAAATCAAAATACTCTTATGGAAAGATCCATAATGTCAATTACGGCAATCGAGCCAGACAACATGGGAGAAATTGGTAACTTACCAAGCAATGATGAAAGCATAAGTGGTGACGTTTTCATTTCGTCTGCTGAAATCCAACAAGTCTATACTTCGCTAATCAGGCCAGAAGAAGTTATAGCAACACCAGAGGTGAATGTTGATGTCGATTCTCAATCCATCATCTCCTCTTTATTTCCCAAAGAAGACCCTTGTTCATCAATAGGGACGGAAATGGAAGCTTCTTCTTCAAAATGTGAAAATTTTGACATCTCTTATGATCATGAGAATTTCGTTTTTTCATCTACTTTGCAAGTAGAAACGGAAGATATAACACATGATGAAGAGGAAGAGGAAGATCTTAGAGATGCTCCTCCAGCATTTGAAGAGGGTATCTCTACCACTGTGGATGAACTCAGAGAAGTAAATCTGGGTACAGAGAAAGATCCACGCCCCACTTTAATTAGTGCGGCCATGACCCTTGAAGAACAAGAGATGTATATTTCTTTTCTAAAGCAAAATAAAGATATCTTTGCTTGGAATTATACAGAGATGCCTGGCCTTGATCCTGATGTTGCCACCCATCATTTTGGTTTGCCAAAAGAACATCGAGGATTCAAGCAAGCCGCGAGAAGAACACACCCAACCTATGCTTCCAAAATCGAGGCTGAAGTGGATAAGCTTATCAAAGCTAACTTCGTCAGAGAAGTTCAATATCCCAAGTGGTTGGCTAATATTGTCCCAGTAAAGAAAAAGAACGGACAAATTAGGGTTTGCATCGATTTCAGAGATCTTAATCGGTATTGTCCCAAAGATGATTTTCCAGTTCCGATTACAGAACTCTTAATTGATGCGACGGCTGGCTATGAAGTACTTTCTTTCATGGATGGATATTCTGGATATAATCAGATCCGAATGGCCCCAGAAGATGAGGAATATACAGCCTTCAGAGCTCCTCAAGGTGTGTTTTGTTACCGGGTGATGCCCTTTGGTTTAAAGAATGCAGGTGCAACATATCAACGCGCCATGCATCGTATCTTCAAACCTTTTCTAGGGAAATTTGTTGAATGCTATGTAGATGATTTGGTGGTTAAATCCAAACAACGTTTTGATCACTTGGCTGATTTGAAAATCATATTCCACAAGCTTCGACAACATAATTTGAAGATGAACCCCTTAAAATGTGCTTTTGGGGTAACCTCAGGAAAATTCCTCGGCTTTGTTGTATGCCATCGTGGTATTGAAATCGATCCTGAGAAGACCAAATCAATCCTTGGTATGTCACCTCCTCAGAATTTGAAAGAATTAAGAGGACTTCAAGGACACTTAGCCTATATTCGGCGTTTCATCGCCAATTTGGCAGGCAAAAGTTTACCTTTTACCAAATTATTGAAGAAAGGAGTCACTTACCAGTGGACTAAAGAATGTCAAGAAGCATTTGATATTCTCAAGAAATACCTCTTAAGTCCACCAGTACTCATGCCACCTGTTGAGGGTAGACCTCTTATCCTCTATGTGACAGCTTTAGAGCGATCATTGGGTGCCTTTCTCGCTCAAAAGAATGATGCTGGGAATGAAAATAGTCTCTACTATCTCAGTAGAACTATGCTTGAAGCAGAAACCCGGTATTCAAGTATTGAAAAATGCTGCCTAGCATTAATCTTTGCAGTTCAGAAACTAAGACACTACCTGCAACATCACGAGGTCCAATTGGTATCTCGTAATAATCCACTCAAATTCATCCTTAGTCGTCCAATGCTTACAGGACGTCTGGCAAGGTGGGCGGTTATTCTACAGCAGTTCGACATTCAATATGTGTCTCAAAAGGCAATTAAGGGCCAAGCTCTGGCTGATTTCCTGGCTGAACACCCTTCAGTGGAAGACACATATTCAGATATCGAACTCCCTGATGAGGAAGTTTTTTCTATTCAAGAGAATCCTCAAACATGGGAAATGTATTTTGATGGTGCTTCTAGAAGTCCAACAGGGAAGAAAATGGAAAATCCTAAATTCAACAAAGTTGGTTTAGGAATTGTGCTCATTTCTCCAGATAAGGCAGTGTTACCTTATTCCTTTTTGTTGTGGGAAGGTGGTACCAATAATGAAGCTGAATACCAAGCTCTCATTGCAGGCTTGGAGTTAGCGCTTCAAGCACAAGTGAATCACTTAAAGGTAAAAGGTGATTCAGACCTGGTAATCAAACAAATCAATGGGGATTATGCCATCAGAAAAGGAGAATTAATCCCTTTGTATGATTACGTCAGAGAGTTAATGTCGGAATTCCCTTCAGAACCGACATTTTCTTATGTCCCAAGATCACAAAATGCTCAAGCTGATGCACTGGCTAATATAGCCACAGCTTTAGCAGATCCAAATCGGGACGAGACAACCATCGGTATTGCCCACCGTCGTGCAATTTCACCTTATGTTCAAGTCAGAACAGAGGAAATTAATGAAATTAGTCCCATTCCTGAACCATATGGTCATACTACAGGATGGATGTCACCTATCAGGGAATACCTTCAAAATGGAACACTTCCACCTGATAGAGCCAAGAGAGAACAAATTCGGCGACGTGTGGTCAATTTTACTCTTTATGATGGTCCAAACCACCTCGAGAAAATTCTCTACAAACGTGGTTTTGATGGAGTTCTCTTCAGATGTATTGATGGTGAAGAGACAATGGCTGTCATAAAAGAAGTGCATGCAGGAGTCTGTGGTGCCCACCAGTCTGGACATAGATTGTCTGATCAAATTCGAAGACTTGGATACTTCTGGCCTTCAATGATACAAGATTGTGTTAATTTCACAAAGAAGTGTCATTCATGCCAAGTATATGCCAATTTCATTCATCAACCTCCAGAGTTGCTTCATACAGCTAAATACTCATGGCCATTTTCCACATGGGGAATGGATGTGGTGGGACCTTACCCTTCAGCTACGGCCAAGCAGTTTAAGTACATTCTTACTGCTACTGATTTCTTTTCCAAATGGGCAGAGGCAGTACCTCTCAAAGAAGTCAGTTCTAAATGCATTGTTAGCTTCATCAAGTCTAACATCATTACTAGATTTGGTGTCCCTCATACCATATTGACAGACAACGGCACCAACTTCTGCTCTTCTGAGGTAAAGAGATTGTATCAAGAATACAACATTAAGTCCAACCATTCATCTCGATATCATGCAGCGGCTAATGGCCAGATAGAGGCCTTCAACAAGACTCTTTCAAATATACTGCAAAAGATGGTGGATAAAGATAAGAGGTCATGGCCTGATAAACTCTATCATGCTTTATGGGCTTATCGGACTACCACTCGCAATGCAACGCGGTCTACTCCATATTCATTGGTATATGGAACAGAAGCAGTCTTGCCAATTGAAGTCCAATTGCCCTCACTCAGAATAGCCATTTGTGATCAGTTATCAACAGATGAGCAATCCCAAAAGCGGATGAATGAATTGGAACAGTTAGATGAGAAAAGATTGTGCACTTTGCACCACTTGGAAATCTATCAGAATCGAATAGCACGAGCTTTTAACAAAAAGGTTCGTCTTCGTTCATTCATTCAGGGAGAATTGGTATTGGTTCTCAGAACACCAATGATACCAGGAAAGAAACCTCCCAAGCTTGAACCAAAATGGGAAGGACCTTATTCAGTACATAAGGTCTACTCCAATGGAGCGTATTCTCTGATTTCAATGGATGGAGAACACATCACGACTCCAACTAATGCCAGATTTCTGAAGAAGTATTTTGTATAAACACAAAATATTGTTCCCAAAACCAAGACTCTTACATTTGGTTTATACAGCAATGGTCCAGTATGACCTTAAACTACAACTACGTCCAGCATGACGATAAACTGTATGGTCCGTGCATATGACCTTAAACTATTCGCACTTATGTCCCTGCAACATGACACTAAACTGTGCAGCACCAATAGTCCTAACTGCAAGACTTTAAACTGCATAGTCCCTGATTTTGTCCTACATGACAATAAACCGTATAGAAGTTCCTATATTTTGTCCGAGATGACATTAAACTATATTTTGTCCTAGCGACATGACATTAAACTGTGTGGCACTTTCATCGTCCAGCATGACGTTAAACTGTGTTAAGTCCCTTATTGTCCTACATGACACTAAACTGTATTCTGTCCGAGATGACATTAAACTATATTGTGTCCTAACAACATGACATTAAACTGTGTGGCACTTCCAACGTCCAGCATGACGATAAACTGTAAAAAGATCAGAACTGATATCCTCATATTGATTCACCTTAGTCTTAGCTACATGACTTTAAACTGTACAGCATCAGTTCGTCCTTTCTATATGACGCTAAAACTATACAGCAATGGTCCAGTATGACTTTAAACTGCAACTTCGTCCCACACGACATTAAACTGTGAAAAAGTTCCATAAACAGTCCAGCATGACCTTAAAACTGCATCATTCCTGGTCCATGTATACGACCATAAACTATTTGCAAATATGTCCAGCAAGACGTTAAACTGTGACGTCCTAACTACATGACGCTAAACTGTATAAAAGTCCCTCACGTCCGGAAAGACGTTAAACTATATAATCATCAAAAGTCCAGCATGACATTAAAACTGCACAATCCCCCTTTCGTCCTGCACGACGTTAAACTGCATTTCAAGAACTACGTATGGCTTGATTCTCATTCTTATGAGATACGTAGTGAAGTCCAAGTTTCAATTCAGGACCCAGCCACAACATGATTATGGTTTTCATTGACCTATGTATCTCTATATACATTGGAAAATACCCATCTTTATGTATTATAATCCTAACCTTAAATATTTTAAGATCTTCATAACCCTTTTCATGACTTATGATCACAAAAATGTCAAACTTCTGAGAATTCTTTTGCCTGACTATGCAGCACGTGCCCATAGGTGGCCTTGCATAAACAGTCCACATAACAGACTTGTCATCCAAGAGATGCTATTTATTTGACCATGCAGCCAATGCCCATAGGTGGCCCTGCATGTTTTCAACCCCCTAACGGGTTTGTTAAATAATAGTAACTTCATTCTTGGGAAGAATGCCTCTTTTGTCCTTATTTGTCTTAAACGACAGTATGTAGGGATCCGCAAAAAATAGCCATCCTTAACGTATTTGTCCCATATCCTTTTTCATGATCTGAAAGTATTCAAGTCTATGGTTTATTCTTCTTCCCTACGTTTGGGTCAGACCTTCGTAGGAGTGATATTCATCCAGTTCTTCGATATTCTTGTTTGAAAATATCTTCTCCATATTCAAGTACCTCTTTCCATATAACAAACTCTATGCTTTAGAAAATTTGAATCTCCATAAACTTTCACTGGCTTTTAGCACTAGGAAAGTAAAATTCTGAGAGTTCTTTTGCCTAACTATGCAGCACGTGCCCATAGGTGGCCTTGCATAAACAGTCCACATAACAGACTTGTCAGCCAAAAGATGCTATTTTATTTGACTATGCAGCCAATGCCCATAGGTGGCCCTGCATATTTCAACCCCCTAACGGGTTTTGTTAAATAATAGTAACTTCATTCTTGGAAACTACTTCTTCTAATGCTATTTAGCTCTTTTACATATCATTCCTCAGATTCAAATATTCTTAAGTCATAGTTTACATATTTTCTCTCATACTTGAGTATGGTAATTTGTTTTCAGATAAATTATCAAGGAATTGAATCCATTTTAATCCATTTTCCGGTCAAAGCTATTTCGACCTTAAACATTAGCCACTTTATGTCCGGCGTGCATGACTTTAAACTGCCCACACAAAAGACAAAGGAACTTTGAATAAAATTCAAGTTCCAGCACACTTGCGTGCTGCCTTCTGTGCCCTGAAGACTTGCGCGCCCCCTTTTCCTTTGAATGAATTCAATTTCCTCAGAGTCAAATCCTCATTTCTTTCCGGATCCAACTCTGAGGGGGGACTTTTGTTGACGCTCCTTTCGTCACAGAATCTAAAGATCGGAAAAGGGGAATATCTGAGCTCAATGTGATTCATCCTTTGAAGAAACATCAAAAATCGACAAAGGGATGAACAAGGAGAACATTGCCCATAGGTCGCGCAAGTTCCCTCTTGGTCGCGCAAGTACACTTGCGCGCCGCCTCAACACTTGCGCGACCCCTCATGATCGTGCAAGGGACTTGCGCGACATATCTGGTAACCGCCCAGTAACCGCCCGGGGTCTTCTTTTTCCTATAAATAGACCCTGTGGGCCCCCCATTCGAGAGGATCTTTTCCCAGAAACTCGGATCAAAGCTCCCGACGCCCAAGTCTCTTCTCAAAGCTTCCAGAACACTTCTAAGGTAATTTCTTACCTAGAATGGAAGATCTAAAGGGAAGAAGGAAGGCCTAAGTGTTGAAACTTATCAAACACTTGCGCGCCGACTTAATTCCTTCAATATAACTTGCGCGTCCCTCTTCTGGAAAAACCTCAAGAGGATGGGAAAGGGTTTAATAAAGAGTCGCTCAAGTAATTCAACCCTGGTTGAAAATCGCGCAAGTATCCCTTATGTCGCGCAAGTATACTTGCGCGACCAATACTTGCGCGCCGCCGTAGGACTTGCGCGACCTTCAATACTTGCGCGCCCCTATCTTTTTGGGTGCCCATCTTGCCCTTTTTCACCCCTCTTAAGCCATTTTCACCCTTCCTATTCAAGATTCAGTCTTCAAGATACTTTTCAAAGCCATTTATGGCATGATTTCTTGATTTGACATCCTTATCTGAAAGGAATTATGTGAAATATCTCTCAAAACCTAATGATTTAAACATCTTTATATCACCAAAGATTGAGAGTTCATTCATTCAACCTCATCCTTTAAAATGAGAGAATCCTAACCTGGGTCTCCTTTTCAGGAATAAAGACTCAGTCATAAATCTTGGGCATCTTTCTTAAGAATAAGCCCCAATCAAATCCTTCAATCTTGGGCATCCTCCTCAGGAGTAAGCCCCAAACCTTAATCCCTAACCTGGGTCTCCTTTTCAGGAATAAAGACTCAGTCATAACCTTGGGCTTCCTCTTCAGGAGTAAGCCCCAAGTCCCCTAACCTGGGTCTCCTTTTCAGGAATAAGACTCAGTCATAACCTTGGGCATCCTTCTTAAGAGTAAGCCCCAAGTCTCTTAAAATTTCTCTTAACCAGTCATAAACTTCCCTTTGATTTTGGTTTCCTTTTTAGGAATAAAACCCAATCATAAGTCCCCTCCTAATTTGGGCATCCTCCTTAGGAGTAAGCCCCAAGATTAGAGTATTCAAATCTCCATGAAGCACATATAACTTTGTGGACCCTGTTCATGGATTTTTCTTCCTAAAAGTAAATCCTAAACCTTCACCTATCTGGGCAGTCATCTATACATAAGCCCCAAAACAAATTCTTATGATTGCATCTTTTATGGCACAATTGTCTAAATTTTACCAATACCTCTTGTTTCTCACACCGAGCATGACTCACGTGAGCATAGAGTGTAAAAGTAATTATGACATTCATCTTTGAGCCATCAATCATAAAACATCATATCCCATTCCTCGAACTACGTGGGTTCTGATTCCTTTTTTAAAACAAAGGATACGTAGGTAGCCCATTTATGGGTTCGATCCCAACATTGAAATAATCTCTGTCCTTCTGAATGACGATAAACTTCAAGTGCCCCACTGAGTGGCTTTAAAACCAGCCTGGTCATCAAAATGACCAAGAGACTTTTATATAAATATTTTGAAGGATACCATTGACCAAGAATCTCTAAACAAATATAGATGATTCTATATTGATGAAGAACCTCGAATACATATAAAAGATTCTCTAAATTTCTTGCATATTTAATCATTGATTGTTAAAACTAAAGGAAAGCTCATTTTATACTTGGTAATGTAATAAGGATTCACGAACTTAACTTAAATCTATAAAGAGAGTCCCGGAGTAGACAATAATTCCCCTCAAAAAGGTGTGATGAGTCCGACCTCCCATCCTCTCGACCAATGCAAATTCCTAAGCCTCATCAGTCCACAAGCTAATGAGCGCCTGCCTTTGGAAAGTAGGTCCAAACGGATGTGGAATCATTGGATGTTTCCGGTTCTACGAACAAACCCGCTAGAAACCGATCGGAACGTTTGAATCTCCTGTCCAGGAGGTCATCCCCGTAATCCGTGTGGAAACACCTATCTGCATATGGACGACTCTTGCACAAGGAACACCTTCAAGAACATACGTGTAGGTTGATTCTTTCCCCTAGACAGATTCTTGGTGAAACATGGGTCCTATATCCTGGCTTAGACACCATTCAATCAGTAGACCGGTATCCTACACTTGTTTCGCCTTGATGATATAGAATACTCATTTTCTTGCTCCTCATTTTCCCCATCGATCATAGCTCACGTGGGATTAGGAATTCAGTAAAGACCTATGTATAAATAAGGCACCTCAATTCATATTTGGGGTTGTTAGTGTTCTAGGATTTATGACCTTAAAATATACAATATATGCCATCATCTCATAATGCTAAACTGCACAATATTTTTAGAAATATTATTAAAGGATCAATTCTTGTTTCCATGAGATATGGAGTCATTTCATGTCAATTCAGCTTCATCCTTAGCATAAGATATTAAACTGAGTAGAAGTAAAAAGAACTACATGTGGGTGGATTATCATTCTATTGAAATGCGTAGTGACACCAAGATCTCCAATCTCATCTCTAGCTGCAACCTCATGCAATTTATTCCCCTTTCACCCCATGAATGAGTCAGATCTACCTGAGGATATCAATACAAGTTCTCATCTTATGTATGAACCCAAATATAATGAAAAAACCATTATTCCCCACAAGTGACTTTAGTTATGGTGGAGTAAAAATTATTTCATATATATGTGTGGCATGATTATTACCTCTAAAAAATATGTAGTGACACTTGAGTATTATTCCCTTGTCCAGCTGTAATATTATTTTTCACATTGGAATCACATCACTTCCTCACTGCATGATGTTAAACTGCATGGGCCTACCATAACTATGTGTGGATTAATCCTCATCTATATGATATACATAGTTATGTTGATATTTTCAATCCTAGGCCGATATTTTTCAAGATATGAAAAATAATCTTTTTATACATGTTTTAGTTAGATCTACATGAGAAGATCTAGTACATGTTTTCACATTATAAATGAACTTGTATATAATAAAACAGCATGTTGTGTGATTCGTGAATCGACAAGATACATAGTGATACATGGGCCCTATCCCCTAGTCCATCCACAATATTCGATTTCTCTTCATATCAAATCCACTAATTTCATTGTTCTGTGAATTTAAATTGAACAACCTAATGTCCTTGACACATGAGTTTAAACTTCACACTACACAAAGAGTTATGCATGGTGTGATTCTCATCAATGAAAGATATATAGTGATTTCCAGATCTCCTATCCCAGGTCAAACCACAATATAAAATAAAATTCTCCTTATCCCACATAAAAGTAAAAATCTATGTAGGAACCTTTATTTCTTGTTATCTCATTACAAATTCCACTAAGGAAATAAATGATTTCCCCATTATACATATGAGTTAGACTTATGTATGGGGCTAAAAAATGATTGAAAATATTGGTAAAAACACGTCCCTTGTTCATTGAACATTTCCCCTTTCAAATCTCATATTCCTATTCTTGAATTCTTTCATATCATCATAATCTTTCCTCAGCTTCTAGTGACATAATTTATAATACCTGAGATCACTTTTTCCTAAGTATTCATTTTGTGACCCTAGGTCTCCTTGCATAAGTCTCACATATAATGGGACTATCATCCAAATTATACCACTACATGGAAACGTAGTATCTTCCCCATTTGTCCCAGCACAATACAGACCCCATAAAGGGTTTCCAAATAGTGGTAATTTCGTTCATGGGAGAATCTGCTTCCATCCCCTATAAGCATTGAAGAACGTATACACGAACCTGTTTTTTAAAGTGGTAATCCTTTTCATATATTTCCAATATCATTTATCCCTACCAGAAATTATTCAAGACCATGGTTTACTAATCTCCCTTTCACTTCTTCAAAGCATTCTAAAATAACCTATGATCATTTGGCCACCTATCGTAAATTGTTTCCATAATATCCATATCCTAGTCATATGATCCAAAACCACATACAACATACATCCTATGTTTGGTTCAGTCTATCATATAAATCATATTAACTTGATTAATTGGAAATAATGACTGGAAATACACTTTCTATATTTAGATTATTTCCTCCAAAAACAACCTCCATAGCTAGGAAGATCTGAATCTCTATAAACATTCATCAGCTTTTAGCAAAAATAATGTGATAACTCATGAGATCTACTCTATATGACTATGCAGTACATGCCCCAATTGTCCTTGCATAAAATCCTCTAACATAATGGAAATTTCCAAAAATTAATTACACTATTGACTATGCATCACATTCTCTAGTTGGCCCTATATAATACATCCCCCATATTGGGTTTTTTAAATCGTGGGAACTTCGTTCATGAAAAAAAACATCCTCTAATTCCTTTTTTCCTTTTCCCATGTCACTCTCGAGATCCAAAATTCCCAATTCATAGTTTAAATTTATTTCATTCCTTTGCATGAATATGGTAGCATGTTTTTAGACAGATTACAGATAAATTTAATAGTCTTCAACCATTGTTCAGAGCTAAAGACCCTAAATTAAAGCTCTATAAAGTACGTGTTGAATAAATATAAACTACACAGCCCCATTATGTCCTTACTGCAGGAACTCAAACTATAAATAATCTTATCGAAAATCTCTTAATGTCATTAATACATGACTTGAAATTGAACAACTTAATTTCTATGCTTTTGGAAATTAAACTGCATAACAAGATATCAATAAAAGCTCATTTTTGAAAAATTTAACATTATTCAAAATCTAAATTCATAAAGGAATGGTTCCTCATTCATGGCCTATACTGGTATAGATGACCCCATTTATTTCTAGACACTATTCCTTGGTAAATACACCCACTGTGGTCTTGATACATCCAAATCATACATCCATATGGATATCAGAAATAGAATATCAAAATTGTGGATAGATCATTTACATGACTATAAAGTATATACCCTATGTTGGCCTATAATAATATATCCTATAAAATGAGTCTGTCAGCCTAAAGATGATACTATTTGGATTTGAAACATATTATCAAATTGGACCTGCATAATACTACCACAATAATAATTTTTTGAAATAGCACTAACATCATTCCTCAAAGATACCTCCTCTATTCTTAGAAATCATTTTACAGATTGGGTGACCATAAAAATCATTACTCATGATTTTACATAGGAGTTTCTAAAACACTATTGGGACCATCCTAGCCATAAAACTCTATTTTAGTTCTAATTTTAAAATTCAGGTTTAAAGCTATATTAGTTAAAACATTATTTCTTAGTCCGACATTAATGATACTAAAATTATCTAAAAGAGATATATTACTCACTAGGTTGAGAACCAGAAAAGGTAACCCTGAATAGAAGTTGATTCTATGCTCACTAGACCTATATTTTGTATGATTTAGGAAACATCAAGTGATAAAAGTTAAAATGAAAATTGAGTTCCTCTAGAAAACCAAAATGTGAAAGCCTAATAAAAAAATTGAGTCTCACCCACTTGCCCCCTTCAAAATGGGATTCGGAAAAAAATTTGGGTGATGATACTAAATACACAATTATTGTATTGTATTTCATATAACACTAGAAATAAAATAACTATACTCGCTAAGAACCTTGGATTAAGTAAAATTTCAAGTGCCACAATCAATTTCATTTTAATTATGATTATGATTCATATGGATGTAATTCTATGAAAAGCATCATTAAGGTAATTATTATAGAATGAAAACAAGGATGAAGATATAGTTGGTCAAAAATAGAAATTATGTTAATTTTTCAGCAAATTGTGTTGAGAGAAACACCCCAAAATTTGAGTCTCTCTAAAATATGTTTAAAAGGTCCATAGACATAATTATTCATTTGTTTAACAGCATCCTAGTCATCATTAACCTCATGTTGATGTTCTATCAGTTGACCAGCCTTAGTCTCCTTGGCTTGGAAAAGCACTTTCTTAGCATCCATAATGGAATTTCCCCTTCTATTTTATTTTATCCAAATGTGCAGTGAATGTTTTTAATGTTCCTCTTTATTAGTATCTGAATACTGATGAAGATGTTATATTTTAACAATAATATCTTTAATATTATTGTTTACTATTAAAACATTTTCACTATAACTGGCCTCATATTGATATATTGTCTCTCGAAATTTGTCAATTTTTTCAAGTTGTTAGGCTCTTATCAAATCTTTAATATTATTGTGTCTCCATGTCAACCCCCAACTAAGCGCAAAAACGTTCTCAGTTACAAACCACACGTACCTCCAAGTGCTCATGTATACTCCCTGAGTATACCTCGTTCTAACCCATAGGATATCATGCACACGGAACATAATGTTAATGTGAAGGAGTGATGTAACAACTCCACCTCAATGTCCTAGGCACGGCCAACCACATCTTGTGAATCATTTATATCACTTTCCCAAGAGTGTGCGCCCACACACCAAGGGTCCGCTACAAATAATGTAGGGCGAACCACCACTTGAGCACCTTCCATGCTTATACATTTAATAAGATCACACAATAGGCTCCGCACAAACAAATGGATCACACCGTTTTAATCCTCATGGAAAAACATGCGAGATAGACTACCCACTCGCCTCAAATAGATATCCGACGGGAAATTCACCAACAACGCCTCACGCCCGAACGGCGCCCCATGATCCCAATCCTCGGCCCCAAAAATAGTCGGGCGCATCACACCATTGCGATCCCCACGGGAAAATACGTCAAAAGCACTACTCACACAAGTGAAACAGATATCCGGAGAAAAGGTGCATTCCGGCGCACCGCAATAAGCGGTGTTTTGTGGGACCCGCATCCCAGTCCGGAAACACAACGAACGGATAACACCATTGCGATCCTCTCAAAAAAGCACAGAAGATGGAATATTCACTTTTCCAAAACGGTTGCCCAGTGATTAAGATTGAAAATCACCGTCGACGCCCAAACGGCCCTCATGGGCCCCGCACCATCGTGCATAATTAGAGCGAGCGGATTGCACAGTTGCAATCCCCTCAGAAAAGCATCCAGAAATGACTGCTCATACACCCCGAACAGACGTCCGATGAAAAAGTTACAAAACACTCCACGCAGCTCTAATGACGGGCCATGGGGCCCACGCCCCAACTCCGGCTTTAACACCCGGAACCACCCTATAATCCTCCGCATCGACTCCATGGTTCCATCGCCACTGACGGCACTCAAAACAAACGTCGGACGTGTCCGCACCGTCCAAAACAAGTTCCCCCAGAAAAAAGACAAACCCCTCGACGTACGTGTCGCGCCACTGAGGCCCCTCATTTCAGGAAATAAAATTTCTTGAAACCATCTCAAAATGTCTTCCTAGTCGATACGGTTCCACATCCGCAAACGACACTCAAAACGGACACCCGTAGCAGAAAATACGGGTGTCCGAAGTCCGAGGGGGCAAGACCCCCGGGGCTGGACCGGCCTAGACCGGCCGGTCTTCCCGGCCTGCGCCAGCCCGCGGCTTAGCCACGTGGGCCGGCTGCGGACTCATGGTCCGAGCGCAGACCGGCCATGAGGGCCGGTCGTGGCGGCTGCTTGAAGACCCACGCGGTGCGGGTCTTTGTCGCCGCACGGGGGTCGCGCGCCGCGACCCCGCGGTCGCCGCTACCTGGCGACTGCCACCTCGCCGTGGCACTCCGCCTGAGACCCGGCCTCCTCCAAACACCGCTCCCTCCTCACCCTCGGCTAAAGGTACGCCACACCCCGGTCTCGCCTGGCCGCTCCACCCGACACCCGCAACGCCGACCAAGCGCCCCACCGCCGCGCCTAGGCTCGCCGGACCGCCGAAAAAACCCGCAACCTTCGACGATCAACCCCGACCACCTCCGAGCTCAGAGTTTGATTCCAAAATATGCATTGGAAAGATAATAAAGTATACTATGCATCTATATAATTTTTTTTAAGGTTTAACATCAAATCGTCAAATAAATTTTGACTCAAAGGTAGGCTCGGGAATGAAAATGAAAAGAAAACCTCCTACCTCTTGGGCGATGCTCGGAGCTTCATGGGCGATCCGCCGCCATGCTGTCGCCTTGCCGAAGCTGCCTCACTGGAGTGGAGGAGGAGATGGAAGGCTGCCTCATACTTCTGTTCAGGTGAGGAAGAAGAAGAGGGAGGGGTGAGTTAAGCGTTTAAATAGAAAACGCTTAACCACCCGCCCATTGGCCCGAACCCGAACCCTCAGCTGGGTCGAGGTTAAGTATCCCCTAGGGTAAACACCACCTCCCGAGCACAACAGAGGTCTCAGAATTTTAATCCAATACCCCGTTCAAATGTTATAAAACGTAGCGCCCGAGGCCGCCAAATTACAAAGACGCCCCTGGGGCCATTTTTCACAGACGGGACGCGCCCGCAAAACATACACCCCTCCTAGGGTAAACGGCATGCTCCGAACTCAAAATTGCCCTCAGTTTTCCAATCCAAGATACCGTTTAAGAGATACTTGTGTTTCAACATTAAACGAATTAATTAATCCATTTAACGTTCCATAAGTGGGGAGGGGTCCAAACATCCTGTGCTGACATGTTTTATGTCGTTACTAGGGTAAATACCCCATTTAGGACCCATCCATACACTCGGATCTCTAATCCTGATCACCGTTTAGGAGTTATCCCATTTAGTTAGAGTTTCCAGTGTGAACGCACTAAAAATTTAATTTCGGCCACTCCAGGGCTCGAAATCACACGCCTTCTAAAGGCGATACTCTGAAATATCATCAAGAATATTCTAGAGTCTTTTGCAGCAAAAACCGTGTTCTTACATCATTCCCTCCTTCAAGATTTCCGTCCCTGAAAATCAAAACTAGGGAGCAACACAGGGTACTAAGCCCACACCTGGCTTTCCCATGCCCAAAAGAACCCACGCACAGATCTGCGTCACTGCACACAGACCAAAGGATTGATCCGTTCAAGAGAGAGTGGCCCTTGCAGATGTCATGCACCCACATCAGACTATGGGGTTAGGGCAAGGCTGTAGGGAACCTCTCCATCCATTCGCATGGTCTCAAACGGCCTGAAGGCTCTCGAGGGGTAGCTCACCTCCCCGACAAAACCTCCACATCGCATGCCGCGACTTGAATCACCGCCCGCACCTGGAACAAGGCCCGATGATTCCCTCCTTCAAAATATCCATTTTGTAAAACACTCAAGGATATATGGTCACACAAGATTCCACAGTCGATGTCTCGTAACCAAGACCATCTTACACGCTCAGAAAGCGATGGAGTCAACAATATTGGCTAAAGAAAAAGGTATCACGCCTTTTACTTTACCAACACAGGGTTACACCTGACGCCCTGCGTCACCCTTGTATCAACTCAAGAAAGGAGAGGGGAGAAAAATCACTTCACTCACATAGTTTAACAATTCTACTACAAAAAGTAGAAGAGCTGTAGAGAATACCTCTTTCCACCTCATGCTCTGCAGGGTCGTAGACATCCAATGCTCGCGGTTGTCCATGGTCCCAACTGTCAGCTCCCCGAGCCTGACGTGGACCGCCTAGTGGTGATGGAAAGTCCACGTAAGGTCTTCCTCCACTACCAGTTCCTCCCGCTCATCTGCTAGCACCACCTCTCTTGGCGCTACTCCAATCATGACGTTGCCTCCGTCATGATGGTGCACTCGCTGCCTGCCTGAAGCTCTTCGCAACTCGGGTCGGGCAGTCTCATGCCAAGTGATCTCGCCCGTCACAAGCATAACACTGGCACTCTCTGGGATGCCCTGGTGCCCTCCGGCACCACCGTAGTTTACGACCACGACCCGGGATCCACTCACGGAAGGGCATCCTCGGCTGAGGCCCTGCGCCTTTTCGCCATGGTGGTATACGACCAAGTCTCCAAAACCGGCAGTGGTAATGCCACCTGCATCGAGGTCCTATCCTCTGGCACCTGCTAGCTACGGCAGACGTCCCGGCTCTATCACGCCCACTACCACTACCAACCATAAAACATGACATGAATCTCTCTATCACCAAAGCTTCCTCTAGCACCCCGACATATGTGGGAATGCCCAAGGGTACTATGACAGCACAAATCTCTCAGCGGAGACCCTGCTCAAACATTCCTGCTCGGATGCTGTTGTCACAGACCAAGTCCAGGTAAAAGCGTGCATGTTCTGCAAAACTTTCCGCGTACTCGACCACCGTCATCCCTCCCTGCTGAAACTGCAGGAGCTCCTAAATCCAAAAGGAGCGCAAGAAGGAGGGGCAAAAATCCTCACGGATCAACAACTAAAGGTCACCCCCCCCCCCCGAAAGCAACGACTTGTCAAGAAACTGAGCCACCAGACTCCACCAACGCCATGCTACTCTACAAAAAGGGGTGGCTGCCAAAGCCACTCTATGATCTATCTGTGTCTGCACAAGCCTAAAAAGGCAAACAACTCTCTCGAGCCAAGCCTCTACTGCCTAAGGGTATGGCTCACCACTGAACCTCAGTGGTCTCTACCGCTGGAACTCACGGAGCGCGCTCAACCTATGCTCAAACTCAGCCTGCTCTACTGAAGCTATCTACTTCTCAACAGGCGGGGTGCTGCTACCGGCCCACCCGAAGAAAGGGGCCCGCATGATGGGTCCTAGACTATGGCCTCGTAGCTCACAGGGTCGTCGTCACGAAGCAAAGCTGGTATCCTGGCTGGCTGCCTTCGCGGAGACATCCTGAATATTATCAAGGAGTGACGCGGTCAATTGAGCATATATTTATATACAAATAACAATGATGGGGAGCTGACTCAATAAGTACAGTCAAAGACTCAATCCTATGTGATGCACAATCCAAATTTTCCCTGCAATGAGTGTCTCGTCATACCGAGTCGACAAGCGGGTTATCAAGTTTCTGGTGAATGGATACGTCGGTCGTCGCACCATCACTAGACTCCCTGGCCTGAGAGCTGCTCTCGAGACACGTTAACACGGTTGCCCTAAATCCCAACTAATTCCTTTTTTGGGACGTCCGCAGAACACCCCAAGGAACGAACCACCTCTGATACCACTTTGTCACAACCCGAACCTACCCGGGCTCGAGCCACAACTACCCCAAGCCCACCTCCATAGGCCAGGGGCTGGAGACCAGTGCCGAAGTCACAACAACGCAGGGAGGCCTTTTCCTAAGCACCTGTACACACCCACACGTAGCACACTCAATGAAAAAGTGCATAGTAAAAGAAAGAACAGGTAGAGTAAAAAGAACAACTGCTATATATATACCACAAAAGTGCATCGACCTCTAAATAGTACAGGGTACAAGATGAAAAGAAAATGGGAAAAACACACGCCCAACAAAAAAGTGCCCCAACCCGGAAAAAGGTAAACAAAAAGAAACAGCTGATGGGTCTCCCACATGGAACCCGGCCACGACCACCGAACGCAGTCCAAGCTCCTATGATCCACTGAAGTCACGCCCCACCAGACCATCGTCTGCAAGGTAAAACCAAGTGTGGGAAAATCCCAAGAAGGGGTGAGTATAAAAATACTCAGTAGGATACCCCGAAGGCTCGATGGAGCAACAAAGGAGGTACCAAAGGGTGAGAAGTAGAGCGAACAAGGAAAGTAGAGGAGTACAACTGAAAGTGTAGTAAAGAGTCCAGCTCAACCCAATAAGAGAAATGAAGTAGACTCGTACAGGCACAAGGAGCTGGAAACGGTGAGAAGATGAACATCCCATTGAGTCTTCACTACCTATAGCAGGAGAGTAGACTCATCCAACCATGAGAAGCTAGACACGGAAATCACGTGGCATACCCTGTGTGTCTTCGCCCCTCTTGGAGGGAGAGTAACCAACCCCAAGAAGTGGGTACCGGAAACAAGGTATATACATATCTGTATGCTTAACAAGAAACCCGAACAATCTCATACGGGGGACTTCATCCCATAGCTTAGCCCATGAAAATGAGTAGCCAACAGTCCCAGAAGTAACACCATCGATGCCCCGCATCAAGCACGTCTGCCCTGAACCACAAGCCAAGGGGCTCAATCACCACACCTTGGCACTTTACACTTTGGTCGGCACTAACTCTCCTGAACGGTTTTAGGTCGCATCACAAGAATGCATCTCGATGGGGAAAGTGCCCCTCATACTTGAGAGTTTTGGGAAAGTCAAACCACACCTCGTCACTACCCTACAGTCGAGAGGTCTACTCAAAGTCAAAGTCGTTCCAACAGAGACCCGTATAACCAAGGGTCCAACCATGGTAATCATAGAGAAAAGCCACAGGCTAGCCAAGTAGAAAGGACTGAGCCTGAAATGACAAAAGGTGTCCCACTGTCCAGCCCTGCTGGAGGGTAATTCATAACTAGACATCAGGTGACCCACTACCCAGCCCTACTGGAGGGTAAACCCTAATACATCATCAGGTGACCCACTGCCCAGCCCCACTAGAGGGTAGACCTTAATATATCATCAGGTGACCCACTGCCCAGCCTCGCTAGAGGGTAGACCCGGAATAAGTCGACAGGCGACTCACTGCCCAGCCTCGCTGGAGGGTAGACCTTGATGTAGACGTCAAGTGTCCCACTACCCATCCCTGCTGGAGGGTAGACTCTAAGAGGTTTTCGGGTGACCCACTCCCCAGTCTTTGCAGGAGGGTAGACCCCAAGTGCGTCGGGTGACCCACTGCCCAGTCTCTTCTGGAGGGTAGACCCTAGATGCCGATAAGTAACCCACTGCCCAACCCCATTGTAGGGTAAAACTCAGAACTTCTCTAGCCATATCCACTGGAGGGTAGAACACTAGCCAACCGAACACGGAGTGGGTATCGTGCAACCACCCAACTCCAGAACAACTCACCCAAAAGTGGTTCAGTGCATGTTCCATTACTAGGTGTCAGTAGCACCGCTACCAGCTGATCCATTGAGAACGAAACCAGGGTGAGACCACTCAACCCTACTGGTCAAATGAACGAGAACATAGGTACCCTCTACGTCGTGAGATTTCAAAGTACAAAAAGAATAACACGACATGCACATGGGGCCCACACAACATGTGGCCCCACTTCAACCCCAACTGAGCGCACAAATTTTCTCAAGTACAAACTACACATACCTCCAAGCGCTCCCGTATACTCCTAGAGTATACCTCGTTCTAACAAAAAGGCTATTGTGCTCATGGCACCTAGCGTCAACGCGAAGGCGTGACGTAACAACTCCACCTCAAAGGCCAAGGCACGACCAACCACATATTGTGAATCATTTATACCACTTTCCCAAGAGTGCGTGGACACACGCCAGGGGTCCTCTACAAACAAGGTAGGGTAAACCACCACTTGAGCACCTTCCATGCATCCACATTTAATAAGATCACGGAAGAGGCTCTGCACAACAAAACTGATCACACCGTTTTAATCCTCGCGAAAAAACACTTGAGATAGACTACTCACTTTCCTCAAATGGATATCCGATGGAAAAGTCACCAACACCACCTCACACCCAAACGGCGCCCCGTGATCCCGATCCTCGGCCCCAAAAACAGTCGGGCGCATCGCACCATTGCGATCCCCTCGGGAAAAAACGTCAAAAGGACAACTCACATGAGTGCAATGGATATCCGGAGAAAAGGTGCATTCCGGTGCACTGCACACGAGAAGTGCTTCGTGGGACCCGCATGCCGGTCCAGAAACACAACGAACGGATCACACCGTTGCGATCCTCTCATAAAAGCACACAAGATGGATTATTCACTTGTCCGAATCGGTCACCCGGTGATTAAGATGTAAAATCACCTTCGACGCCCAAATAACCCTCGTGGGCCCCGCACCATCATGTGGAATTAGAGAGGCCGGATTGCACTATTGCAATCCCCTTGGAAAAACATCCAGAAACGACTGCTCGTACACCCCGAATGGACGTTCGATGAAAAAGTTACAAAACGCTGCATGGAGCTCTAAAGATGGGCCATGAGGCCCAAGCCCCAGCTCCAGATTTAATGCCTGGAACCACCCTAGAAACCTCCGCCTCGACACCAGGGTTCCAGCGCCACTGACGGTGCTCAAAACAGACGTCGGACGCGTCCGCGCCATCCAATACAAGTTCCCCTGGAAAAACAAAAAACCCCTTGTCGTACATGTCGCACCACCGAGGCCCCTCATTTTTGGAAATAAAATTTCCCGAAACCATCTCAAAATGTCTACCTCGTCGATACGGTTCCACTGCCGTAGACGACACTCAAAACGGATACCCGTAGCGGAAAATACGGATGTCCGAAGTCCGAGGGGGCAAGGCCCCGGGGCTAGACCGACCTAGACCGGCCAGTCCGCCCGGCCTGGGCCGGCCCACGGCTTTGCCGCGTGGGCCGGATACAGACTCGCGGTCCGCGTACGGACCGGCCTCGAGGGCCGGTCACGGCAGCCGCGTAAATACCTGCACGGCGTAGGTCTTTGTCGCCGCACGGGGGTGGCGCGCCGCGACCCCGCGGTCGCCGCCTCACCGTGGCGCTCCGCCTGAGACCCGGCCTCCTTCAGACGCCGCTCCAACCTCGCACTCGGCTGAAGGCCCGCCGCACCCCAGCCTTGCATGGCCGCTCCACCAGACACCTGCGACGCCGACAGAGCGCCCCGCCGCCGCGCCCAGGCTCGCCGAACCGCCGGAAAAACCCGCAATATTCGACAACCAACCCCGGCCACCTCCGAGCTCGGATTTTGATTCTGAAATATGCGTTGGAAAGAAAAAAAATTATGCTACACATATATGGGATTTGTTTGGTGTTTTAACATAAAATATGACTCAAAGGTAGGCTTGATAATGAAAACGCAACGAAAACCTCCTACCTCTTGGGCGATGCCCGGAGCTTCACGGGTGATCCGATACCGCGCCGTCACCTTGCCGAAGCTGCCTCACCGGAGTGGAGGAGGAGAGGGAAGGCTTCCTCCCACTGCTATCCAGGTGAGGAAGAAGAAGAGTGAGGGGTGAGTTAAGCGTCTAAATAGAAAACGCTTAACCACCTGCCCGTCGGCCCGAACCCGAACTCTCAGCAGGGTCGAGGTTAAGCCTCCCCAAGGGTAAACACCACCTCCCGAGCACAATGGCGGTCTCAGAATTTTAATCCAAGACCCCGTTCAAAAGTTATAAAACTTAGCACCCGAGGCCTCCAAATTTTAAAAACGTCCCTGGGGCCATTTTTCACAGATGGGTCGTGCCCACAAAACTTACACCCCTCCTAGGGTAAACGGCGTGCTCCAAACTCAACGGTGCCCTCGGTTTTCCAATCTAAGATACCGTTTAATAGATACATGCATTTCAACATTAATGGAATTAATTAATTAATTAATTAATCCATTTAATGTTCCAGTAGTGGGCGAGGGGTCCAATCATCCCGCGCCGACATGTTTTATTTCGTTCCTAGGGTAAACACTCCATTTAGGACCCATCCATACACTTGTATCTCTAATATGAATCACTGTTTAGGAGTTATACCATTTATTTAACATTTCCAGTGTGAACGCAATGAAAATTTAATTCCGGCCACTCTGAGGCTAGGAATCGCACGCCCTCTTAAGGCGCTGCTATGGAATATCATCAAGAATATTCTAAAGTCTTTCGCAGAAAAAACCGGGTTCTTAAAATCACTATATTTTAGTGATAAAATGTCCTTGTAATACTTATGATCAACTCTTTCTCCATTAGGGAATGAAAAATCCTACACAATGCTCAAAATCCATATCAAACCCAACTATAGGTCTACTAATGTTTCTGTATGCTAATACTATGACAACATATCTCAATATGAAACCCACGATATTGATCCATTGTTCCAATCACTCATCACTCAACTATCATTCACTAGGTATTCATCGATATGTTGGCCAAAGGAAAATTGCAATGATGAATGCATATAAAAGTGGAAGAGAAATAATAAAACACAAGATGTTAATGAAAACTCAACCTTAATTTGTATATGCCACATCTATTTCCATTAGGATGAATAATGAAAATACATTAATGAATATAAAAATAATTATCACTTAATTCCTAGTTAAAAAATCCCATACCCAAAAATGATCGATCAATGAGTTAATTAGATAGTTGATTGATTAACATTAGTTACGGGAAAAGAAAACGGGTATAATCGCATGAAAAATGTCTAACCTGGATTTTGGATTGATCATTTATGACAAACGGTCTCGTGCTAGCATCATTTACTTGATCCATGATCTTTATTATTGCATGATCATTGATATGATATCAATTTGGTTTCTTCCACCTATGATCCTCCAAAGTCCTCTCTTGAAATCCATCTATAAATACCTAGGTTCAATGTATAACCCTAGGTATTATGATTAGATTAGTTTAAATATAGTATTCTAGGTCATTGTTTTTAAATAATAAATTTAATTATATATATTAATTTGTTTTGTTATTTTCATCCATTGTAGAAATATAAAAATATTCTAGATGCCATAAATCATAATGTAGAACCTATGTTAAACCCAACATTATGAACAAAAAAGTGGTTAAAATTACAATCTGAGACTCTTTTTGGTTGTTATTCCACATATTTAAAACTATCTGTGTGTAACATTACAATATTTAATATTTATCAAATATCAATTCGAGACTCATCAATCCTCGTAATATCGCACCATATTAGATCTTATCCCCATAAATACTTCTATAAATATTCAATAGTCTTACATAAAAAATAATTTTGACATCACACATGACTCTCCTAGAATGGTCCCTTAATAATATGATAATCCATTCTTTCTTGCATAAGACATGGATTTTGGGCTTTCTCAATCATGGATAAATCGCATATTAAAACCACTATTTTACCATTCAAGGACTTTCTTAGAATTAATCAAGCTATAACTTCATCTCATTATGAGTATTTATTTATGACTTCTCATTAATGGTATGACTGATACTTTTGATCCACTCTCGCAATAGTATACATCTCATATTATTGTAACAATCATACAAAGACACACATCGCATATACATTATCACAAAACTCCCCAAATGATCCAATGGATCTAGTTACATGAGACTTAATTTTTCACTAATTAAAATCTCACTCTTCCAATTATGGAACCCACTAGGTTCTCTATCCCATCATTTTATATATATATATATATATATATATTATCACACATTCACCACCCAAATAGTGAAAACGCTTATAATGGGCTCGTATAACCCCAACCAAAATGGTAGGATCTATAACATCATAAGAAAAAACCCTCAATATTTCTATCCCTACTATCTAAGGACCATACTTGGACATACCACTCTTATCTTAATTAGAATCCATTTGAAAATAAATCAAACAAATCCCATCAAACCCACTATGTTTTTTCCCACTTCTTCTATGGGAGAACTCTCAAACTAAAAATCATTATAATCCTCTATTTTCCACAAATTATCCTTTACCAATGAACTATTTCTACTCAATCCACCCCATGGATCAAACTACCCTTAGGAGGGTGTAACTCTTGAAGGTAAGATGGGCATTCATCCCACTAATCATCACCATGCCTAAAATTTTATAACCCAGTCAACTAACACTAGGTAATCTATTTTAAACTCCCCAAATATTGTCTCACTCCCAAAGATGTATTAAACTCCTCACATTTATCCAGATGGATTCCCTAACCCTTGGAAACATTTTATTCAAGGGTTCTTACGAACCAAATGTTTTAACAACCAAAAACATGAATCTAAGAGACCCAACATCATATTATTTCTTCTTATGTTCCACACTCAATCCCTATCTATTCGACAAGAATCCATTTAACTTTATTAAAATACCATTATCATTTATAAACTGGTATATGGATTTATTTTAATGAGTCTAAATAAATCCTTTGATTAATTACCACCCAATTCATGATTTGTTAAAACTCATACAATCCCATTATTGCCTCCTCCATGCTTGTACCACCTCCAAAGCTTCTATATAAATCCATACAATATAAGTAATTAATAGTAATAATTTAGATTTTTTATTTAATATGAAATATAGATGAATAAATAACGAAAATATCACAGGGCATTACTATATCATTGAAACCTCAACCAACCACGTCTTGGTGCTCTATGGTACCCCACTAGTATCATCTCATCCAAAATACCTAAAAATTATTCCCAATATAATTAATGATTTAAAAAATTAAGAAAATAACCTAAATATATTCATTTGGTGACATACCATTAATTGAATAGTGAGAAATGATGTACATAAATATTCATAGTACATCCTCTAGTCACCACAAATGAAATAATAATCTCAATCTCTTGATTTCACCATGTTTAGGTGAAATAATTACATAAATCCAAATAACATTTTTCTAAATTTATTTCTACATATTGAAACAAAAATATCATAAAAAAAGGAAGAAAACACCTTAAATTAACATCAAGAATCATTTCATAGAATAATGTGTTAAAATAGATGGATTATAAGGGAGGAATATGAAAATTTCCCCCCCTCATGTGTGTCTTTTCGATAAAGGAAAAAGTCTATCCAATGCCCCCCCCCCCTCGTAAAAATAACCATGCCAAACACCATTCATGTCATTAACAATATGGGTTCAGGACATGAATGTATATTTGAGGAGGGAACTCAATCCCAATAGAATACATTAATGGTTTGATACCATGGTTCATAATATTAGATTATTAGGGTAATAAGTTTATCCCATCATCCTACCTCATTCATAGAATGAATCTTTTCTCATCACATCAATGGTTTCAGGTAGCTAAAACTAAACCTCTTGTATCATACAACCCTTACCTAATGTCCACTAGAATACCCATGCAACATCAAGGTTTCCAACCATATTCAAATAAACCTATACTAGATGTCCAAATTGTTTTATTTTAACTCCTATCTAATGATAAAAAAAATCCCTCATAAATTTAAAAAATTATATTTCTTCTCAATATAGTAATCCTGAAATCATTGGTAGTTACATGAAATTTTTTTAGATGTTTTACTATAATTTATAATTAAAAAAATTTCATATTTATATTTTTTTCATCCTCAAATGATTTGATTATCACTTTAGTCACTCCTTAGATATTATCAACATACCTCTATCTATATTCATGAAACTCATTATTCAACTATAAAATTTTTTCCATCTTCATAATCCTATATTTTTGTCTCTATTTGATTAATCTTTACACCAATGGATTTTTTTTCATCCAATGAATTGAACATCCCATCAGGCCTCTAAATAGATTCAGCATTCATATGGATTAAATCCCAACAATTACTTCCAATTATTGAGAATTTTTTTTATGATGTATTATTTTTTTCAACACAGAATTAAATTGATCAGTGTGTTCTCTACTCCTCATCACCTTTCTGTCAGTGAATTTTCCCTTTGATTATATACATATTTATAGTAGGTGATCTCTTCATGCATGTTTTTAAAATATCCACAAAAATAAATGACTATATCATTAAAATAAATATGGAAAAATATATTTTAAGGTAGATATTGATTCATATTATAAATAATCAAGAATTTCATCCCATACACTTTTAAATATATATTTTGAAATTTATTTTTGGAATTATATATCAATTACATAATTTCCATAAAAAATATGGTTTGAAACTTCTCTTGTAGAATTGTTTTATATCTCATTAGTGGTTGATATGATAGGTATATAATCTTTCACATTCCATAATAGGGATGTCTTCTTTGATTTTTTTTCTATTTTTTGTTCGTTCTATTTTCTAAATTCATGGAAGAGATTGAAATCTGATAAAATATATTTACATTTTCTATAAGTATGAATTTCATAATTTACATAGAAATATAAAATTATATATTGAAAAAAATTCTAATTTTGATAATCTAATTAGAGGTGGAACAATAATAATTGATACCACTTCTAATTATCTAACAAGGTATATCAAATAGATAAAAGGGGATAATCTATGTTAATAACCAATTAAAAAATTGAAAATTTTACTCATCATAAATTATAATATTATTTAGTAAATGGATCTATTTTCCTCTTACCTCACCCTATAGTTTTTCAAATCTACTAAAAATGAAATTGAAAAAACAAATGACACCATGATTCCTTAATGATATTTATCTCCTTAAAGGTTGAATACATATCTGGGATATATTATTATTTTCCCCCATAAAAACAAATTTTATTATCATGAAAATAGCATAAAACGATATACCGTTGGATATATATTCCTAGAACAAACCTATTAAAATTATAATCACCACTCTTTAGTTTCAAAATTACAACAATCTATATATTTACATACTCAATATAGGAAATTTCACTTCCCCTATTGAATAAGGATAAAAAATCTACCACAAAATCCTCTTAGTGAAATCAGTGGATTTAGTATTCTTCCTCATACAAAATTAATATCAAGGGATAGATTGATCTTATTAGGATCTTATAATATAAGAATATTGTATCTTGTTGTCACTCACCAATTAGACCTAAATATTATGTAATATTAATGATAGACTTCCTTATTTTTATATTTTTCATCGACAAGTAAGATTTTCATCCTTTTATATGGGTTTAGACCTTCTATTTTCTATAAAACACCATATAATCATATTTTTACGGGTGGAAATTATATATAATTAATAGAATGTACAAAAACATCACAAGAAATAATATCTATATTTTATTACATATTCTTCACACTTAAATTCGTAAATATACATGAATATAAATTTAGAAACTCTATGACTAATATTTTTCCTAAAATACCATCCTTTAAACCAATATATGTGATGATAAAATTTTATTCAAAATCATATTTTAATATTTATCCATAAAACTCATCCTTTAATCCCCCTTGACTATTAGAATTATCTTCTATATAATCATCATATAAATATCTTAAATATCAATATGATCACACTCCACATAAATATAAGGATCATGAATAATAATATTCTCTATTGTAGATCTGAATGTTATTGTCAAAATATCTCCTAAAACCAACCATCTTTATCCAAAACTATAGTGTAGAACTATCTTAACAATACCACTGCACCAGAATACATCAGATCCATGTTTTTATTTATTTTTCCTATAATTACCTTTATATCATAGATATCATCCCCAAATCATGTAGCATGGTCATCTCACGTAACATTCATCATAAAATAAATTGAAACATGATTATTTAAATAATCATGATATTTAGATCATTTATGAATATTTTATCATTCTCTAAAATATTTATAAATAATATTCAATAAAAAATTGAGAAAAATGAATGTTTTAAAATTTATACTTTTATGTACTTCGGTTTACCATTTCAATGTTCTTTTCATGGGGTTTTTTCTATTATAAAAATACAAAAAAACCTTCATTGAATTAAATAATTCTTACAAAAAATATTATTATCATCCATCTATTCTTGATCACGGTATCTAACTATCAAGATACACATATGGAATTCAGTTTAATATTTTTATGTATTTAATTATTTCTTACAATGATTCTAATTGAATCATAAAAATCATTGTTGAATCATCTAAAATCTAAAATGGCCTTTATAAAAATTTCAAATAAATCTTATAAATTCGTGTAGTTCTCTTTAAAAAATTTAAAATTATTTTATGACATAATAAAATGAATCTCATATAAATTATATTATCGAATCTAAATTTAAAAAATATTCACTTATTATGGGTAAATAAATAATATGGAAGTTCTATATTCTAGTATTTCATCATTGCACCAAAACTCTGAAATAATTCTTACAAAAATACATAACCTATATTACCCCTATAACATTGGAATTACAGATCTCTACAATAAATCACAAAAATACCTTGACTCTCTTTAAGACATCTCTAACAACTCCAAATATACGCTAATAAACAATTAGGCATTCACAACAATGTCAAATTAATTTAAGGTAACATGAAATTAGTATTAATCAAATTAAAAAATAATTACAACTCAATTGAAGAATACGAATATTCCGTGGAATATTTCAAATATATTCAACTTCATTATCAAAATCCACTATTATCATTTAAAAAATTCATTCAATACCATCCATGGGTATTTACAAATAAAACAGTGGCATGATAAATGTATAATGGAACTCATAGAATGATTATCTACTATCATCATAGAGATATAATTTTGGGTGATTTAACAATAAATACAACTCCATTTAATTTATTCTGATTAAAATGATTTGAAATATCTAATAGCATGAAATTTGATAATTTAACATAGTTTTTACAACCAAATATCCTTTAAGAAAATAAATATTTGTAGTATCTCAAAAATTCAAATCACCTTACCCTTATGTGAATGTATTTATAATAATCTAATTGTATGAACACATATTTTGTTATCCATATTGAAAATGTCAGTGACTTCCATGATTCTAGGTTTTTTTAATCATTATATAATATTTGTGACCCCAAATAAATAATGATACCTTTCATAGTAATTTCTACTCCATTTTTCTCATCAAAATTGGAACAAGATAATTCCAATAGGTTGTTCCCCACTAACACATATTAATATCTCAAACACTGAATATATGAATACATTCATATTAAAAAATACTATATAACACATAGTGGGTAAAAAAATATTATGACCACCTTGAAATGATCATAACACCGCAATGTGTGACTTTTAGTTTTCCGTAATAAGTGATCACCAGGGAGTATTATGGGTGGTGATGGTATCTTATGATCAACATGAAAAGAATATTGTATTTATATAGAGTAAACTAAATAGATAATATGTGAATACAACATTTTATAACTATACAACCAAATTGTATCATATATAATATCATATAATAATTAAGATACTTTGTGGGGTATACATCATATAAATCATTGTTACCTAAGAATGATAATATATATTGCATGTGATTCATGAATCTTTGATGCATTTCTTACACCATCATTGATTAAAAACTCATCAATAGGTGGTTTTGTACATATTTTATCATGTCATCATTTTATATTAACCAAAATAGTATTTATCCTATTATATAACATTTAAAAACTTATCCCTCGGTTTAATTATACTAAAAAAAGCATCAGTATAATTATTTATGTGACATATGATGATAAAACCTACTTGGATGAATGATACAACATATATATATTTAATTTAGTTAGTTAATTTTTCCAAAATCATTAATATATGAGTTTTCTTATACTATATTTTCACATAATAAATCTAGTTGTCACTTAATAACTTATACAATGACATTATTGAAACATCTTTACAATCTATAGTGATATATCATATAACATACATTTCATATCGAGATATGAGTTTGTTTGATCCACATCATTAAAGACTACTTTATATATCTACTAACATTTTAACTTTTCTAGTGGTTACATTTTAAATAAATATTTTAATCAAGGAATTCATTTTTTTTTCAATAATATGAATGCACAACGCATCATAATATGGTAAATGGATTAAAGAGTAGTTTTATTATATTTTAATTCAACAAAATTTGTATAAATTTACTTAATAATAACAACCAAAAGAGTTTGTATAGATTCCCAAAAAAAATAGAGTTTTAATTACTATTAATTGGACTATATGTAATTTTTATTAT
The DNA here is from genome assembly GCA_963277665.1 of Viscum album. Lineage (NCBI taxonomy): Eukaryota > Viridiplantae > Streptophyta > Magnoliopsida > Santalales > Viscaceae > Viscum > Viscum album. The sequence goes on along the minus strand of OY728153.1, from coordinate 1,345,102,794 downwards.
TATTAAAAATATTTACTAAATCATTAACCATTATGTTTTCAGATTCACAACAAGTTGTTCTTCAGGTTGTAGTTCTTGATGCCATATAACAATATACATGATTAATTGATATGGTAAATCATTTATTCCATTATCTTATAATGATTTTCATATAATTTATCTTATGAAAAATTAAATGATAATTTTTAGATAGATGACTAAATGGTAAAGGATTTTGACCATCATATACATAAATAATTATTTCTTTTATGAGTTAATAAATGAAAAAATGGTCATCCATTTCGGTAACATCTATGATAATTAATGTATCTTTTATTATAAATTAAATTTTAATTATATATGTCATTTTGGAATGAATTTATTTTATTTTATCGATAACAATATTAATTTTTACTTTGTTCATAATTATATATTATTATATTTCTATTACTAAATGTTTGTGTTTCTAAAAATATTAATCCATGTATATTGGGATATCATAAATAAATCAATGACAACATATATTATCTTATTTGTTGTAGTGGAAAATCCCAACTATTGAATTACATCAACTAGAAAAAAAATTGAATGGTAATTTTGAATTTTCCATTTGAAGAGTATGTATACTCTACAAGATTGAAAATAATACAGTAGGATAAAAACCAATAGTAAATTATAAAACAATAATTTGACATTGCGGTGTAGTATTGTTCCTCAGAACTATCATGTGAGTGAACAACACTATAAAAAGAAAAAAAATATTAGAAAAAATATTAATGTATTCAAAATTAAATTTAATTAACAATGAAACATGTCAAGACTCATCCCAGTGGGGCTTATGCCACAACTCACCTTGCCTGGCTCCAATAGGCCAAGGTCAGGTTACTAGAACTGAGATGGAATATCAATAAAATTGGATGAATTTCCTCTATACATGTATGAATGTACACATCTCCATTCACACAAAATGATGAATTTTAAAAAAACACTAAGTAAAAATTGCATTCATGGAACTATATCCCACAACTAGGGAAGGATGGAAATTAAAGAAAACATGTAAAAATACAAGCCCACTAAAAAGTGTCTGTAAGAAAAATTCTTACAAGTAAGAAATGGTATAGGGATTATTGTATGTAGTTATAGGGAAACACCTTGGAAGGTATAGTCTCACAAATCACTATCCAGTCTCAGTCCCCCTTGGACTCAAAAAAATGTCAATCAACAGCAAAGGTCACAACATTTATAGGAAAATCCATTGCAGGATTGGGTATAAAAATACTCATTAGGACATCCCAAAACTACAAAGAAATATAAAAATTAAAAGTACAGTCAACTCAACAAAGTTATATGTATACAACACATATAAAATGAATATTCAGATAAACTCAACCCAAGACACATTTTCATGAGGTAAGTCACAACTACAATGTACCAGCTCTAGAAATCCATATCAATGATTTCATGAAGCACTCATTTGTGAGAACACATTCCTGAGTCTGACAGCACTGATGATGTCCTCCTCAGAGGTACTACTCATCAGCTACATTCATGAGAGAGATATATTTACTAATTTTAAAATAGTTATGATACATAGATGAGGATCACATCAAGATCTAGGAGTGATACCAACAAATAAATTTGGATTTTCCTACAAAGTGGAGAATAATCGGCTTGTATGATTTCTTGGAGTGATATGGGAGAATCAACATAGGGAATGAAGAATGGATTTAGGATCATACTCTAGGCCTCTTAGGGGATATCAACATCTCTATCCATGAAGTCCTGATGATGGAATCATACTATTATGAGTACAAAAAAAGACACACCATACTTTAGGTAAATTATAGAGGGAATGAACCCAAATGAATATTTTATAAGATATGGTGGAGAATATAATCAGTCCATATTTAAAGGGGGTTCAAAGAATGTATTTTGGTCACACAACATGTCCCTTGACCCAAGCGACTGCATGGGTACAATAACTTGTGTCTTTATAAAATGGCTTGTAGAATATGGGTACATAGTTTTTTGAATGAGTCACATGCCATGTTATTCCATCCAGAGACCACCCATGTAACCTTTCTATGTTCCAGTACATGGTGTCAACCAGTGTAACCATCCTCATGTACCAGTTCATGGTGTAATCAGTGTAACTAGTTCAGGCCATGTGGTGTGGGAGATTACACGTCCAGTAAGAAAATCATGTACTCTACATTTTGTCTATGTACATCCCATGTACACACCATGTGTTCCAATGATGAACACATGTCGTGTAGCCGTAACAACATGCCATGTGCTCTGGATTTTCGATAAAGTCATTTTCTTCCTCTGAATGCCTTTGAAAATCTACCAGATCTTTTTTGGTGTTTCTTCACCTCGAAACTCCATATCCATGGTCTTTTTCACACCCTAACACTGAATAGATGTGTTTCAGGCCTTAAATCGGCTCATATGTATGTTTAAATCCACCCCAACACCATCTAATTGATGAAAAAATTCACAAAATTCACTTCTATCCATCCATCGTTGTCGTTGTCACACCTCCATTGAGTCTAACTGATGTTGAATCTTAAATTTCAGATCACTACTCAAAAATGAAGGGAGAAAAATCGATTATTTTTTGTTTGGGAAATAAAAGAGAACATGAACAACAAAATATGAGAGATAAAATTAACCAAGAACAAACCTCATGGAATGAATTATAGTTTTTGTTCGTTCCACACTTGATCTTTTATCATAAGAAAAATTGATAAATTAAATGAAATTCTCCATAATCAAAACATGAAAAATACATAAAATATCCCATTTTACCCCATATGTGATCAGTTTTTGGGCTAATCTATTCATTGATTAGCCTGCATTCATCGTAAGAATAAAGAACTACAAATAAAAATAAAAATAATGCACCCTACCTGGATTTATGGTGCCTCACAAATGAATATCTATTAATGCATTTTTACTAATTGTGAGAACATTAAAGAATTATGTTCATCAATATTTGATTTAAGGTCATTTCATTGACTGCCAAGAGGATTCTCCCATATTCTCTATATAGGGCCTCTAGTGGATTGAAATGTTATGAACCAAACCCTGGATCTCCCCATTATGGTATATTTAAAAGAAAAACCAGCATTTTGTTGATGAAATAGAAATAAAATAAATATTTACTCACATTGTTTTATTGATTTAAATGATCGTAGAAATTTTCACAGTCGGATCATGCTGACCAATATTATGTCCCCCTAGGGTAATTACACTATTCTAAATGCAATGGTCCCATCAGATTTCTAATCATGGAACATTTCTAGATGTTATTCCACTTTTTTCGTAAAAAAATGCATGGGTGAAATTTAATATATTTTAATATTTTTTCAAACATTATTTCTAGTAACACCAGGTCTCGGAATCACATATCATCTAAGTGCTTTGTCTCTAATTTAATATGTAAAATTTTAAATAATAATTAATGGAAAATTTGGTACGTGTCATTCTATTTACCTAGGAGATTTAAGTTTCCAAAAATCCAAAAATATGTCTACTCAAAAGGATATGGGTACAGATCACAAATCTAAACCTCCCGTTTCAAATTCTTCTCCTAGATATTCTCATGTTTCCCCAAAACATAGCCAAAACAATATATATCACCCAAAAATGATCCCCTTCTGCCGATTATCAATATCCACATAGTACTCGGAAAACGTATCTTCATCCAGGATGTCTAGCTCACCCCAGTCAATGACATGTGATTGGTCATCCATGTACCTCCTCCATTGTGACACATGTAAGACATCGTGTGTCAGGTACAACAACAGGTGTAGAGCTATGTGGTACTCCACCTCTCCAACTCTACACATTATCTAAAAAGGACAGATGAACCATTGGGATAGCTTGTCACCCCGACCAAATATTTATAATCCTCATCGAGGTGAAATCTAAAGGAACCCATGGTCTCATTCCTCACACTCCAAAGGCCTCCATCCCCATCATCATAACACAAATGATAACTATGTGTAGTCATCATCTTCTCCTGGATGATATTAACCTTCTTTGTAGTATCTCACACCATCTCTGGGCTAACAACTATGGAATATCCTAGGTAATCCCAATAAAATGGTTTCATAAAGAGTCACCAATAAAAATACTCTAATGGTGAAATAACAACTGTGGAATTGAAGCTATTTTTGTAAGTGAACTCTACTAGTGGTAGGTGATCCTCCCTAATTTTTCAAATCCTTACATGCAAGCCCTTATCATGTCCTATAGAACCTAAATGGTCTGCTCAAGATATCCATAAATATGTGGGTGAAACTAAATAATAAATCATAATTGGGTCCCAAATTCCCCATGTAATCTCATCCATAGCTGGGATATTGATATAACATCATGATTTGAATCTATAGTTGATGCGACTTCAGGGAGTTAAATTATGTCTTGAACATACAGGTGCCCTAGGATCTGTACTAAACCCTATTCTAAGATAGCTAAAATGTGTTTCAACTCGGTGAGTTAGTCAAAGATCACCCTAATGGAATCATATCCCATCGATGTATGTAGAAAACCCATCAAAAAGTCCATTGACATTCCATAACACTTCCATTACGACACCTCAAGGGGTTGAGCTAAACCCACCGAAACCTTGTCCTTATCCATCACTTACTTACATGTAAGGATTCAGAAACAACTCTTCTACTCTCTTCATCATCTTTGGCCACCAAAACTATCATCGTATGTTCCATTAAATATTTTCCACAAATGCATGTACCACCAAAGGGTATGCATGATACTTCATCAAAACCTTCTTCTGCAATGCCTTTGGTATGACTATAGATCCTTTAAAAAGAACATTGTGCTACCTGCCTTTTGAATAACCATGATGAGCATGCCCTTTGCGCAAATGATCATGTAGGGAATCACAGTCGATATACATAAGTTGTGCCTCCCTAACTCTATGTAGTAGGGAAAGGGTAACAATAATCGACTACGGTGAGCTGCTCTATATCCATCGAAAATGGAGAACTATAATGGTGGTAACTACTCTGATTTTTCATTCAACAATTTCAAAATATATCTCATACTAAGAGAGTCTTCCACCAGGATCCCATTCCCATGAGCATAGAAAATCTCACAGTCATACTCCCGAATAAATTCTATCAATTTCTTATGTCTCAAGTTTAGATCCTTTTGAGGTAAGATATATATGAGACTATTCTGATCATATAAGATGATAAATTGTTCGCCCATTAGGTAGTTTCTCCCCTTCTTCAATGTGAAGATGACCACAGAAAACTCAACATAATTGGTCATGATGTTCATCTCATTTATTCTTAACTAAATTGAACCATATGAAATCATCAATAACCTTTATATTAAGATGCAACCAAACCTGATTTCATATTCACACTGAGTACTACACACTATTTCGGACCGGTTTAGAAATTCCAAATAGTTCTGAATCTGATGATATGTGGACCTGCTTTCCAAAGGCAGGCGTTCGCTGGGTGGTTTTACCAGCGACCCTTAAGAACTCACATTGGTCGAGAGGATGGGATGTCGGGATCATCTCACCTTTTTTGGGGGGAAATTATTGCCTGTAACAGGGCTCTCTTATAGATTTAAGACGTATTCATATGTTCGAGAATATTTGATTTATACCCAAGCATAGTATCCTCGGATTACTCCTGGTTGGAAATGGTCAGCTGGACACAGGGGTTCAAAATCATTTATGCCCGATGTTTACCATCCCTCATTGGATTAATTAACCTGAGGAGTCTGGACTCATTGAGATGGTGCTGGTTTAAAGCCTCATAACTAGGTGCTCTAGAGTTTATTGTCATCCAGGGGGATGATAAGAACTTGGGCATCTAGATCAAACCTGTGATAAGGGCTTCCTACGTATCCTCATGAGAGGAATCAGAATCCACGTAGTTCGTTTTGGTATGGGGCTTAGGATCCAGGCTTCCCAGGTTTGGTGCGGTGAACTGATGTGAAGATAGTCGGATCAGCGGGTTGTTGGGCTTGAACATCAGGGAGTCTTCCTATGTACCCTACCTAGGAGACAAGGATCAAAGTCCACATAGTTAGAATGCGAGTGGGGAATACGCTCTGAGGCAGCCCAAGGTAACAGATTGGGTCTTACACTCTTAGGAGGCCCATGATGATGGATTGGGGATTACACTCTGAGGAGGACCATGATGATGTATAGGGGCTTACACTCTGAGGATGCCCATGATGATGGATTCTGGCTTACACTCTAAGGTGGACCATGATGATGGATTGGGGATTACACTCTGAGGAGGCCCATGATGATGGATTGGGGCTTACACTCTGAGGAGGCCCATGATGATGGATTGGGGCTTACATTCTGAGGAGGACCATGATGATGGATTGGGGATTACACTCTGAGGAGGCCCATGATGATGGATTGTGGCTTACACTCTGAGGAGACCCATGATGATGAATTGGGGCTTACACTCTGAGAAGGACCATGGTGATGGATTGGGGGTTACACACTGAGGAGGCCCATTAGAGGATGTCATTGTCGATGCTTACTCTAAGCCCACATGAGCCATGCTCTGTGTGAGAAACAAGAGGAAGCAGGGACGAGACAACCATGTCATCAAAGGTTCGTCTGTGGGAAGTGGAGTGGGGCTTATTCATGAGGGCAGCCCAAAAAGTTGGGGCTTTGATCGTACCACGATTCACTATTTTATTCCACCCTTACACCGCTGTTTTAAACTAGTTTTGTAATGAATACTCCAAATATAATAAAAAATTTCACTTTATGTTTGAATCATTTAATTAATGTTAATCACCATTATAATGGGAAATGTTACTTTGTTATTATTTCAATGTAGGTGGAGGTGATTTAGAGGGCCCTTGATGAAGTGGAAGAAAAAAATGGGCCAAAATTGCATGGATCCATGGACATTTTTCCACTGTGTTGCATATTACAAGATATAAATGCATCCAAATGGGCTGAAATTTTGTTGGAATGTCCAGAATATAATAGGCTACATTTCATATTAAGGAACCAAATCCTGATTCCGCTTCTATGGGGATCATCCGAACTGATCTGTCCAAGCCACCAACTTTGGACCAAGTCAAATGCAGTGTTCTGTATTATTCAATAACTTAAGATATTTTTGTCCAAATGGTTCCAACCATTTGTTGGAGACAGTAAAAAGATGGGGATACAACTTTTCTATTTTCTCCAAACCAAGATAAGGATGTATGAAGGCTGAAACGCATGATACAATTAGATTAATGAAATCTTTGTGCCTAAAACCTCCTTCCAATTTCCCTATAAAATGACACCTTGGGCTCCCCATTTGCAGTTCGTCCAGGAGGCAAGGTGCTTCCATTTTGGAGTCCCCAAGGATTCTTCTAAAAATACCTAGCAGTTCTGGAGGTTATGGAGAGTTCTGCCGCCAACATCTTTCACTTCTTCCTCTCTCATGGGTTTCTAAACCCCTTGTGATCACCCGGGGAGGAATGTGATGTAATCCCGAGTTTCAAAGTTGTATTTTTTTGAATGATCATTTTAATTCCAGGTTGTATGTTGTTTTTCCTCATCCTGTGTTTTTATTTAATTGAGTTATATACTGGTATGTGATATTGAACTCAAATGATCATGTTTGGGGGTACCCTTTCATGTGATGTTTCACACATCGTTCATCCATTATTCTTCCCTCATTCAATTACGGTGTTTGTGTGGTTCATATTGGTAAATTGAATTAACATAATCACTGTCAAGATCATGCACATTTATTTAATGGTATCACAATGAATTAACATAAAAACTTGAACATCACATCGATTTCTTCGTGTGTTTCCTTGATGAGTTTCAGTTATGATGTCGAACACAAATCACTCAATCATCGGTGGTGTCCAGTGAAACATTGCGTGTTTTCGACTGAACCCTAAGAAGTATCCTAGAATAAACTCATTAAAAATATGATAATATGTGTTACAAACCTGGTATTAAAATATCATAACCCCGTCCCTTGATGTGATTAAGGATGAGCATCACGAGACTTCCCCGGGTTGATCACTTTTAATCAATCTTGTTCATTTCTACATTGTTTTACCACTTTCATTTTCTATTTTCTTCATTAAACATCAAACCCAAAATTTTTACAAAACCTCATTTACCTTATAATTTCATAATCAAAACCCTATTTTTAAATTAATGGGCTACGTCTCCATCGAGAGACAACCTAGGGTCGCTGCTATACTGCATAACTTCTAGTCAAAATTAAACGAATAATTTGACGCACTCAAAAACGCGATCAAATTTTGGCGTCGTTTATAGGGAGAAAAGATCATTTTTTTGTTTATTTAATTTTATTTAGTTATTTTACTTCTTAATTATTATTCCTTTAAATACCCCACTCCCATTTTATTGTTTTTGTTTTGGGTTTTGTCTTTATTTTTTGTTGTTTTTGGTGTGTTCTTTCTCTCTCTCTCTCTCTTCTTATCCATCTCCCTATCTAATTATATAGTATAACATTCTATTCTTCTTTCACCCTTCTTATGTTTTTTTATCCATATCAAATAAAAAAACACAAAAAAAATCAATCAATCAAACTGGACATCATTGTTGCATGACAAGATCTTGTAAAGAAATGCTACTTGAATTTGATCTTTAAATTGAAAATTCACTTCAGACACAAATCAATGCATCTAGAGAAGGTCAATCTAGTGACATTGAGTAAACCCTTGTGAAACCACATGTGTTCCAAAACCAATCAAAAATTTAACCAAATTAACCCCCAGAGATCATGGCTGCAAATAACAGAACATTAAAAGAACTGACCACCCCGGATGTGGAGTACCAACCTACATACATCCAATATCCTTAGGAAGCGGCCAATTTTGAGCAAAGATCAGGCCGCATCCACCTCCTTCCAAAATTTCATGGTCTTCCTCGTGAGGACCCTCACAAACATCTAAAGGATTTTCACATAGTGTGCTCCACCATGAAACCCCAAATTGTGTCTGAGGACCTCATTAAGTTTAGGGAGTTACCTTTCTCCCATGATGGTGTAGAAAAAGATTGGATATAATATATGCCTACCACAATTGGGGGATGGAATGACCTTAAATGACTCTTTCTAGAGAAGTTTTTTCCTACCTCCCAAACTGCATCAATAAGAAAAGAAATTTGTGGAATTAGGCAGTTACAAGGAGAGACCCTTCATGAATACTGGGAGAGATTCAAAAGTCATTGTTCAAGCTGCCCCCACCACCAGATTAGTGAAAAAATACTAATCTAATACTTCTATGAGGGACTTATTCCCATGGATCTTGGAATGATTGATGATGCAGTTGATGGTTCCCTAGTTGATAAAACTCCTTCCACCGCTCGTGACTTAATATCCAACATGGCTCAAAATGCACAACAATTTAGTACATGAGCAATTGCACCAACCCGAAGAGTTCATGAGGTATGTAATTAAGCCCTAGAACAAAAGGTAGATACTAAACCTGATGAGATTCATACCCTTCTAAGTAAATTACCTCAAGAAAAATGTAACTTGCACTCTACTTCTATTCCATTTCATTGTGGTATTTGTTCTGATAAAACTCATTTTTCTGACCAGTGCCCACAACATCAAGATTCATTTGAGTCTTGTGCTGCAGTGTTCTCTGGGCATCCATTCCAACAAGCACAACCATTCAATCAAGAACCATTCAGGCCAAATCAAAACCCCGGGTGGTAAAGACACCCACAATACCGACAAGGAGGAAACTCAAGCTAACCCAAGTAGAACTGGTATCAACAAGGCCAAGGTATGAAACTTTCTTATCCTTCAACACATCAAAACAATCCTCCTCCTCCCAAGTCTGAACCAAGCCTTGAGGATATGGTGAAGAAAATGGCAACCCAGAACCTACAGCTCCAATAAACCTCACAATTATCAATTAAAGACCTACGAACTCAGGTGGGACAATTGGAGAACACCATCGGTGAGCTTATGATTCAACGGTCTGGACAAATACCATCCCAACCCATTTCCAATCCGATGGAAAAAGGTAATATATGTCCAATTACACTTTGTAGTGGAATTGAAGCTTCTCCTTCTACTGATTCTATGAAATAGGTATGTCCCCCTCTTGAAAACACTCCTTCCCAACCCTCAAAAATTTCATGTAATGAAAAATAAAAATAAAAAGGGAAATCAAATTATCATTAATGATTCAAATAAACAATCAATTCCTCTTCCTTTCCCTCAACGGATCTCTAAATCTAATAAAGACATTGATATTGAGATTGACAATGAAATAATTGATACATTTAAAAAAGTTCAAGTTAATATTCCATTGTTGGATGTAGTCAAGAAAATTCCATGTTATGCTGAATTTCTTAAAGAGCTTTGCACCCATAGAAGGAGTTTGAAGGGGAATGAGAGAGTCAACCTAGGAAGGAATGTCTTTTCCTTGATTCAACCAGCAATGCCCCCAAATGCAAGGATCCGGGCACATTCATGATACCATGTACCATAGGGGAGACCTTCTTTTCTAATACTATTCTAGATTTAGGTGCATCTATTAATGTAATTCCACACTCCGTGTATACTTCTTTACAGGTTGGAGAGCTTCAACCAATAGGCATTATCATGTAAATGTCCAACCAAAGCACAACACAACCATCTAGAGTGGTTGAGGATGTCCTCATAAAAGTTAAGAATCACATCTTCCCTGTAGACTTTTACACTCTTGAGATGGAAGATACCCGAACCCAAGGACATGCCCCTCTCATACATGGGAGGCCATTCCTCAAAACCGCAAAGACGATCATAAGCATTCACAATGGTAAGTTTTCCATGGAGTTTGGTGGAGAAAAGGTATGTTTTAACATCTTTGAGGCTATGAAACACCCTGTTGAAGAGCACTCCACTCTTCCTATCTATTCGATGGAGGTTCTCTCTAACGACAAACACACACAAAATTTTATCCTCAACCCATTCTCTGATTTATTTTCATCTTATTCACCCATGGATGATTTGAGTTTCAGTTCTAATTTTGAATGTTGTGTTGGTTCAGAAAAATGTAAATTTTTTTCTTTAATTGATGAGTGTTTTTATTCTGATGTACCCATGACTATCGATGATTCTGCAAATCTCATTGAAATATATTATCTTTCCTTTGAGAATAAACATGAGCAGATAGATAGTTTCATGGACCTCACTCCCCCTAAATCCAATCCCTTAGTACAAAAACCCCTAGTTTTGGAATTAAAACCACTTCCATCAAATTTAAATTATTCCTATCTTGAGGGTATTGACCAATTTCCCGTCATTATTTCCAATAACCTCTCTCAACAGCCGGAATCAAAACTACTTGATCTTTTTATAGAGTGTAAAAAGGAAATAGGATGGACATTGGCTGATATTCCTAGGATTAGCCCATATATTTGTATGCACTATATAATTTTGGATGATGAGGATAATCCCATAAGGCAGGCACAACGCTGGTTGAATCCCACTCTCCTTGAAGAGGTAAAATTGGAAGTTAGTAAATTACTTACTTCTGGGATCATTTATCCTCTATCTGATAGTAAATGGGTTAGGGCAGTTCAAATTGTGCCTAAAAAAATAGGAATAATAGTTGTGTGAAATTAAAGGAATGAATTGGTTCCAATGCGTGTGCCAAACAGTTGGCGAGTCTGTATTGACTACCGTCAATTGAATCAAGCCACGTGGAAGGAACACTTTCGTTTACATTTCATTGACCAAATGTTAGAACGGTTGGCTGGTATGTCCCGTTATTGTTTCCTTGATGGATATTTGGGATATTTCCAAATCCATATAGCCTCTGAGGATCAATAAAAGACCACATTTACCTGTCCATTTGGCACATTTGCACACAGAAGAATGCCTTTTGGCCTATATACTGCTCCTGGTACTCTTCAGCAATGTATGTTGAGTATTTTTTCTGAGTACCATGAGTGTTTTTTGGAAGTATTTATGGATGATTTCGCGGTTTATGGTTCTTATTTTGATGATTGTTTGTAAAACCTAGGTTCTATCCTCCTCCAGTGCATTGAAAAATACCTTGTTTTAAATTATGAAACACTTCATTTCATGGTTGATCGGGGGATATTTCTTGGGAATATTATTTCATATAAGGGAATTAAAGTTAACCAATCTAAAATTGAATTAATTTCATCCCTACGATATCCAAAATGTGTTCGTGAGGTGCGTTCTTTCTTGGGTCATGCTGGTTTTTACCGCTGATTCATTAAAGAATTTAGTAAGATCTCACTTCCCTTATCTCGGTTGTTACAAAAGGATTCTTATTTTTTTTTGATAAAAATTGTGAGGATGCCTTCAATTCACTAAAAATGAGTCTCACATCACCACCCATGATCAAACGACCAAGGTGGGATCTCCCCTTAGAGCTTATGTGTGATGCCTCTAACATTGCAGTTGGGGCAGTTTTATCACAAAGGGTTGAGAAGGCTCCTCATGTCATTGTGTATGCCTCGCGTACCCTTGACCCTGCCCAGGTAAACTACACAACCACAGAAAAAGAACTCATTTCTATTGTGTTTTCCTTGGAAAAATTCCATTCATATATTCTTGGGTCAAAAGTGATTGTGTTCCATGATCATGAGGCCCTTCGTTTCCTCCTAAAGAAACCTGAAGCCAAACCCCACCTCATTCGATGGATGCTCCTCCTCCAGAAGTTTGACCATGATATTAGACATAAGAGAGGGGTGGAGAATGTGGTAGCTGACCACATTATTAGGATTTCCCCACCATTGTACCATCATGTTAACTCACACATACCCATTGGAGAATTCTTCCCTCATGAAAACCTTTGTGATGTTGTGGACCTTACCCCCTGGTATGCGGACATTGTGAATTTTATAGAAACATCTAGGGTCCCCACTGATTTTAGCATTTCACAATCCCAGATATTGAAGCATGATTTTTATTGGTACATTTTGGATGACCCATACTTGTGCAGAATTTGTAGTGACCAAGTAGTTCGTCGGTGTGTCCCTGACCATGAGTTTTCCTTTGTTTTGACATTCTTCCACACTTTGGCCTATGGGGGCCACTTTGGCTCTCAACGTACATCTCGAAAGGTCCTTGACTCTGGACATTATTGGCCAACATTTTATAGGGAAGCCCATCGATTTTTCAAGTCATGTAGTCGTTGTCAATTCACAGGGAATATCTCCAAGAGGAATGAAATGCCCCAGCAGCCCATGTTATTTTGTGAGATCTTCGATGCATGGGGCATTGACTTCATGGGGCCTTTTTCAAATTTATTTGGATTTGTAAACATCTTATTGGATGTTTACTATGTTTCAAAATGGGTGGAAGCAAAGGCCACCAGGACCGATGACTCTCGAGTGGTTGTTGATTTTGTGATTTCCCAAATTTTTAGTAGGTTTGGTTTACCAAGATCCATCATTAGTGATCAGGGTTCACATTTTTGCAATCGCAACACGAAAAATTTGCTTCGTATGTATGGGGTTGATCATAAAGTCTCCACTGCATATCACACCCAAACTAATGGACAAGAAGAAATTTCAAATCTAGAAGTTAAGCGAATTTTGGAGAAAACAGTACAACCCAATAGGAAATATTGGAGTTTGCGATTGGATGACGCACGTTGGGTGTACTGTACTGCTTTTAAAAACCCAATCAGAATGTAACCATACATAATTGTGTTAGGAAAGGCTTGTCACCTACTAGTGGAGGTACAACACCATGCATATTGGTCTGTTAAACAATGTAATATGAACCTTTCAGATGCGGGTGAGCAAAGAAAACTGCAGATTCAAGAGTTGGATGAAATTTGACGTGATGCATATGAGAACTCCCATATCTATAAAGAGAAGACAAATGCTATTCCTGATATCATGATTCACCAATGAAAGTTCTATATTGGTGAGAAGGTCCTCATGTACAATTCTAGGCTTAAGATCCACCTAGTTAAGCTTCATTCTCGATGGCTCGGTCCTTATACTATTAATAATGTTTACCCTTTTGGTGCAATACAGGTTTTGCATGAGCAAAGTGGATGAAGTCTTACCATCAATGGGAAGTTACTTAAACACTTCTATGAGGATTTTCTGAAGAATACGATGGAGGAAATCCACCTTCTCAATGAATCATACAAATAAAACACACCAGGTTTTATCCTTCCTTCTCAAATTCTCAATGATTTCAGTGAGGACGCTGCACATTCTAGGTGTGGGGGGTGGATACATTCCTGGGTTAGTTAAGAATTTTCATCATTTTCTCCTTTTGTTTTCTCTTTTTGGCCTTCTTTATGGTATTTGTATTTTTCCTCATCAACAATTTTGAAGTTCCGTGATTTGGCGACCATAAAGGGGGGAAAGTAAAAATACCATAACAAAGACTAAAAAGAATCTGTGTATGAAATTACCATTATGGATTGATTTTGTTAGTGAATTGGTTTATTGTCAATGATATAAATGGTCGTATCTATGTGAATCCTTTGAGATGATTGATGCTCCTTGTGTGAGTAGTATTTGGAAAACTGTGTCACTAATATCTCCACAAAGTGTTGCACCAAACCACAAAGTGTGAATATTACTTACTTAATATAAGGTAAATATATGATGGGTTAATATTTTTTAGCATTAAATGATATTTATAGGCGTTCGTTCCTTATCAGATCTATTTCATTACAGTACCAGATTGACCTATGCGTGTGTACCTAATGTCCAACTGTTGTACGCCCTAAAAAAACAAAAAAAAAACAAAAAAAAATTGATTGTGTCTTGGGCAGGTCAAAACCCACTCCTCCTCAACCTTTAATCTTGTTATAACTATTGCAATTAGTGTCGTGAAAGATCAAACAAGGGTTGAGAGATGAGTGTGAGATTTTTTCCAAATGAAACTTCAAAATAATATAATAAATGAGGGGAGTGATGAAATGTGAAACATATGGGGATATCTAGGTCGGGAGCGTATGGATTTACTTCTGGGAATGCTTAAATGAGTGGGTCTTGAAATATGATTGCAAAGGATGTAGGACAGGTTCGATGAAAACTCATTTAAAGCTGAATAATGTTTAAATAACCTATATTTATTTGATAGAAAGTGGAAAGAATATCATGGAATGTTCCTCACACACACACATGGAGAGATTGTGTCATGGTTTACTTCTGAATTCCTTTCTCAATTGGTTATCATGAATCTTTTTGAAATTCGCTATGATATGATTAATGAGACATCTTTTTATATTTTCACTAAGAAGAACTCCTTGGTGTGGTTCATGCTTTGATCAATTTACTTTAAATAAAATTTCCTCAAATTTTGGAAATATATATATATATGCAATATTGGGATATGTGACTTTGGCTAGTAGTGCAAATGTTTAGGTGTGGGGGTGTGATTGTACCACGATTCACTGTTTTATTCCACCCTTACACCGTTGTTTTAAACTAGTTTTGTAACAAATACTAAAAATATAATAATAAATTGAAATTTATGTTTGAATCATTTAATTAATATTAATCAACATAAAAATGGGAAATGTTTCTTGTTTTTATTATTTCAATGTAGGTGGAGGTGATTTGGAGGTCCCTTGATGAAGTGGAAGAAAAAAATGGGCCACAATTGCATGGATCCATGGACATCTATCCACTATTGTTCATAGTACACAAAATTGGTGTGCTAAAATGGGCTGAAATATTGTGGTCCTATCCATAATTGTTTAATATACATTTCATATTAAGAAACCCAATCCTGATTCGGCTTCTCTGGGGCCCATCCGAACTGATCTGTCCAAGACACTGAATTTGGACCATGTGAAATGCGGTGTTAGGTATTATATCAATATCTTGAGTTGTAGTTGTCCAAATGGTTCCAAACATTCGGTGGATACTGTAATGAGGTGGGGCTACTACTGTTCTATTTTCTCCAATGCGAGATAAGGCTGTCTATAGGCTAAAACGCGTGATAAAAGTGGATTGATGAAATCTGTCTACCTAAAACCACCTTCCAATTTTCTTATAAAATGACACCTTGGGATCCCCATTTGCTGTTCAGCCAGGAGGCAAGGTCCTACCATTTTGGAGTCCCCAAGGAGTCTTCTCAACATCCCTAGTAGTTCTGGAGGCTATGGGATGTTCTACCCCAACATCTTTCTCTTCTTCCTCTACCATGGGTTTCTAAACCCCTTGTGATCACCCGAGGAGAAATGTGATGTAATCCCAAGCTTCAAAGTTGTATTATTTTGAATGATATTTTTAATTCTAGGTTGTAGGTTGTTTTTCCTCATCCTCTATTTTTATTTAATTGAGTTATATGCTGGTATGTTATACTCACCTCAAATGATCATGTTTGGGGGTACCCTTTCATGTGATGTTTCACACACCGTTCATCCCTTTTTCATTCCTCATTCAATTTTGGAGCTTATGTGGTTCATATTGGTCAATTTAACTCACAAAATCATTGCCAAGATCATGCACATTTATGTCATGATATCACAGAGAAGCAACATACAAACCTGAAAAGCACATCGAGTTCTTCGTGTGTTTCCTTGGTGAGTTTCGGTTATGATGTCGAACACAAATCTCTCAATCATCGGCGGTGTCCAGTGAAATTTTTTGTGTTTTAGGCAAAACCCTAGGAGGTATCCTAGAATAAATTCAGTAGAAATATTTTAATATGTGTTACGAACTAGGTATTAAAAGATCATAACCCCATCCCTTGAAGCGATGATGGATGAGCATCACGAGACTTCCACGGGTTGATCACTTTTAATCAATTTTGTTCATTTCTACATTGTTTTATAGCTTTCATTTTCTATTTTCATATTTAAACATCAAACCCAAATGTTTTAAAAAACCTAATTTACCTCTTAATTTCATAATCAAAACACTCTTTTTAAATTAATGATCTAAAGACTCATCGAGAGACGCCCTAGGGTTGCTGTTATTCTGCAGAAATTCTAGTCACAATTAAACAACTAATTTGATGCGCTTGACAACGTGATCAGGCTTACTCTGAGATGGAATCCCATGGTGACAAAACGCTGTGGGGGAATGATTTGGCCCCGAAGTAGGATAAAGCAACACCCCTTTTCCACTATGCCATTCCTTGGCCGTAGCCATGGGAAAGTACGGAGGTGCATGGGGGCTTCCTTTAGATGGGTAACCCGCCACGCCCCGGGGAAAGGGAGAAGTTCCCCAGTCATAACAAATAGTGGGGCAGAAAGAGGACTCCTGGGCTTGGACCTAGCATTACTGTGGAAATGTGAGCCCAGGAATGCTTCGGGAATCCGTTCAAGGGTCAGAACGACCCCTTCGCCCTGGCTTATCGTGGTTATGTGAACTCACAATGGAACAATGATGCACATGAAGGTTACAGAACATGGGTCTGGTGGCTCTGGTGGAGGCCTCAGCTCAAGGCTGATGAATGGGCCAGTGAGGAGGTTGTAGAAGATCATGTCACATTGGAAGGATTTTATATGGCTCGGGGAATGGGAGCTCTAAATGATCTGGCGTGCCACACAGGTGCATCAGTGGTGGCGCCCTTCACGTAGGGAGGTGCTATGCGGGTGGAGAATCCATCCACGAACCAGGGTGTTCTGCGGACTGATAGGTATTCCACAAACCAGGGTGGTTTGCCTCTTGGAAGGTATCCCGCGAACTAGGGTGGTTCGCGGCTTTGGGTTCAGCCCGTATACCAGATTGGTATGCGTAGGGGTCCACACAAGCAGCGGAAGCCGAGGGTGACGTTGGTTAGGGTTTCATTGGTCAGGGCTTCGCCCGAGTAAGATGGTGCTACGTGGTGCGACATATCGGAAAAGGGTCATAAACTCCCTAGTCCACGGGGGGTGCATCCGCAGAGGGGGAACGGTTCACGGTCTTCTTTTCATTGATATTTTAAGTTCACAGTCCAAAAAGTTGTTATGCATTTTTGGTTCCTTATTAATTCACTTCCAACTTCATACATGTTCTGGTTCACGAACTGGAACTTCATTGTTTACGAAATCCTAAGCACCTTCCTTCGGAATTCTTCCTCCTAAATCTGATCGATCTCCAAAATTCCCTCCTCGGCTCTTCCCCCTCGATCTCCTTTTATAGAGTGGGGAATGAAATATATCTGTGGTCATGCAAGACCTATTGCAGAGGCCCATGATCTGAGACCTGGTTCACAGATGACTTGGTCAATCCACGACCCATAGTTTCATTTAATGCACCCCCCCCCCCCCCGCCCCCCGCGAACCAAACTAGCTCGTGGAGTGCTTCACGACCGCGCATGGTTCCAAATCCATTCCACAAATGATAGAGGATGCAGCCCGAGCTGGTCGACGCTGTCCGTGGCTAGGGCGGTTCGTGACGGTGAACTAGGTTTGGCGCCCGTCCCGCTTCGCCCCTGTGTAGGATCTCTGCCTCCATTCTGTGAACGATAGCAGTCCACGGAGGGGGTGCTTCGCAGAACTGGCCACATGGCATTATCATTGGACTTGTTCGTTGACCAGTTCGGCTTGTTCCTTCCTTTGAGTATTCTCCACACTTTTCCAGAATTATTTGTTGGGGAAATTGGGTAGAATCTCCCTTAGATTAAAGGGGATTATCATTCTTCCATTGAGGAATTTTCAGGACCCTACAAATTTCTTCCATCGGAATGGGGTATGATCAGAACGTAGGGGAGGCTATTCCGATGTAGATTGGTCCTGAAAGATGGATGTTTTCGGTAGGGGAGTGCACCCGGTAGTGGACCACACCTATAAATACGGAGGGGCCTTCCTTTTTCATTTTCCTAATTCTTCATGAAACCAAAGCCCTCTCGCTTTTCTCTACATTCTCGTTCCTTTGCAAAATGCCTCGCCCGCGAACCAGTTGTCAATTCCGCGAACCAATCCTCATTCGTGGTTTCCTTCGTTTGTGGACTAATCTCCCAACCATGAACCAAAACTTTTAATCAATTAAAAAGTAAGTCACGTCGGGCCACGTTGGAACTCGCTCGACGGTTTTGATAGTCATTGGTTTAAAACCTTCCAGAATTTAAAATTTCTGGAGTCTTCCAAACATTATTATTTAAGTCCGGGATTAAAATTCTACGGAGCAACATGGTTCGCTGTTTTCTGGCCAATGCTCCGCGGGCCAGGATACCGCAGACCTCTTCTGTGTAGGATTTGTTTGCGGGATACAGTCATCATGAAATGCATTTTTAGGCCTACTCAGGGACCTTGTGAAGGCTCCTGGACTCCTTTTACATATTCTTGGTACCTTTGTCTAGATTTTATTATTCTGGACTAACCATTTGCCTTGTTTTTATAATGCAGGGAGAAAACATGGGTCCCCCTCGCCCTGCACCTGGGCCTACTGCCGAGCCACTCCCAATTAGCAATCAACGCTTGAAGGATATGGCCATCTTTATTAAGGATGGAACCCGACACTCCCCACTATGCTCATTCCATTCTGATCGGCTCTCTGAGTCTCAGTGGGAGTACCCCTTTTTGCAAAAGCCTTCCTGTCTATAGGATTAGTTTACTGTCTGATACACTGATTCCAGTAACATCTCCTGACAACAATCCTGCAGAAGTGATATTTACCCGCACTATCCCTCGATCTGTGATATCCGCCAGAGGGTGGGCTTCTGTAAGGGATAGAGTTTCCAGATCTGTGTTGAATCACCTTCTTGTGTCCCCAACAGGGGAACAACGTTAGCTGGATAGGAAAATTCATTGTTACCTGAGCATTGCCCACAATTCAATAGTAAACAACCAGCATGGCTAGTCAGCATACTGCGACCTTAGGCCCAGAGGTGCATTTAAGTCATTGGATTGGGGTGGAACTTCTGGGTTCGCCAGAGCTGTGCAGAGTTTGAAGCAGAGTTATGAGTCGTAGGATTGTATGAAGCTTCCTGGGTGTCCCAAAGCTATACCCCTCAGCCTCAAGCCCTCGCCAGAAAACTTATGAGCCATTGGAGTCCAGACACCCACACATTTCATCTGGTCCATGGGGAGGTGGGTATTAGTCTTTGGGACATCTTCTAGATTTCAGGGGTCCCCATTGTTGGGGGTATGTAAGATGAATTCCTACCTCCCTCTTCTGTGTGGAACGATGAAGAGAGGACCCCCCCCCCCCCTTTAGTGAAGCAGATTATTGACCAGGCCTAGAGGCATTCAAAGGATACGTCTCCGAAATAGCTTGTCCCATATTGGAAACGGGCCAAGTATTTTTATAGAGAGAGAAAGTCCATGGCTCTCGCATGAAAGACTACAACCTTCCATACGATGGAGTCCTGAGGGCAGAGGGGTGGCTACTGGATGATCCTGGAGGAAGACCAGTTCAACGACTTGGGCTGGGAGCTTGTTCCAGACATTGATTGGCTGCTTCATCTGGAGGAATTTCTGGCCATGTTCTTGAGTGGCTGGCTATTGCCCGTAAGTGAGACTGGTGGCATGTGGGTCTCTACTTTCGTTCTGGCAGCACAGCTGGCTACCGACAACATCATCAACTTGGTCGTCCTAGTATTGGCCAAGACATATCAGTTTCGTAGCAATATTACCGATGAAAGCCGACCAAACCAGGTAACTGCACCTTTTAAAATTCTCTGGGGATGGTTGGGAGCGCATATCAAGAACAACTACACTTTCATCAACCCTCTTCAGATTTCGGGCACTGTATTCTGGCCGTACTTGCAAATGACCAGTGAGGTCATGCCTGAAGAGCGAGTGACCCAAGAGAAAGATGGACAACAGATGGTTTTTAATATGCGTCTTCTATTGAGTCAGATCTTGAGCTTTGATCATTTCAATTTTCTACCATATCCATCCCCGACTGGTGCGATTAGGAATACCACATCAGAAGAGATTAGCAAGTGGGGCTACCTCTTTTCCCTGAGAGAGGGCATTCTGGGGAGCCGTATCGGTGGGGACCTAATCTATGAGGGGTATGCGCCTTGACGATTTGGATGTCAATTTGGTTGCATCCAGGCACTCTGTGCTCCCGCACTCAATGGTACCCACGAGAACAACCATTTAATAGTGGTCAGGAAACTATGGTCAATGTTTACCTGGGAATATACTGGCAGCGAAGTTATGACTCCCGCACTTGTAAACTCTATCCATTTCTTGTACACGGGCTATACCGACTCCTGCGTGCAGTCATACCCGAGTGGCTAGCTAGGGTTGTGGTTGCCCACTGTCACAATTACTAATCCATCGAAGGGCAGGAGGAAGCAAAAGGGGGATAGTGATTCAACCCGGTCGGGCAAGGTTTTTCACAACCCTACGAGTATCGTGCATTACGGGAAGACTTTAATGTACAGTGGTGTATCCTCTCATGCCCTGGATGCTACCCTGAGGGAGTTAGTTATTCTCGCGGATGCTGCCTTTCCGATGGCCTAGGGTCTATGGGAAGAATTCAATGTTCGATCATCCTTTCGCAGCACGTACCCCTGTTCTTTGTGGCAGTATCTCCAGGAATAGGAGGTGGCATTTGACGGGTTAGGCTTCATATCTTCTCCTATTGAAATTATTTATGATGCGGGCCTGGATAGGTCCAAGAGGTATCTCCGGGACCTTGAGGCTTACATCCCTGCACACCAAGGTTATGTTGTGTTGACTCATCGAGTCTAGGCCATGATACGATCGGTGACTGATGAGGAGGAGGAAGAGAGTGATCACTCTTCAGGGGGTGATGATTCTGGTGGTCCCCCTAACGCAGTTGAAGAAAGGGAATTCACCCCTACCCATGAGGTCCCTCCCATAGCTAGCTCCAGAGAATTCTAGGGCGACGTCAAGATATGGAAAAGAAACACGGCCATTGGAACCCCCACCAACCCCTGCCGCTGCCCGACCTTCTCAGGTTGATCCTACTCGGTTAGACGTTCTTGTTACGACTCCATTTCAAAATTATTTGAGGATTTGGGATGACTTGAGGGTTAGTGGCTCAGATGAAGAGGTCTGGGTGTTACTCCAAATGGGACCTCTCGAGCTCCCGGGTATTGGGATGATCTTTGATCCACCTCACTTGCTACTGGAAGAGGATCTGGACGAAATAGTCACCTCATTGAAGGAGATGGACTCATATGTTCATTCACTCCGGAACCAACTTTATCGGGCCTCCTCGGTGTCCATGATGATTAGACATCCTGAATCGTCTGATCCCGAAGAAGAGGTTGTCATGTTTGTCCATTCTAGATTTTCTCCTCCTTTACTGTGAAGGTTCTACAATTTCCTACTTTAATGCAGGGTGCCGAGGAATCCCAAGGGGCAATTCCTTCCCTTGAGTATACTCCTCATTGTACCGTAGTAGGCGAACATGCACTTTCGGCTATAGGGATCATTGAAGAGGGATATCCTAGTGCGGTTGAACTCATGGAAGCAACCATTGCGGACTCGAAAAGGGTCTTTCCTCCTCCGGCTCCTGTCTATGTTCTGAGTGAAGAACTGTCCCTTGGGAAGATCCAGAGATGTCAATAGGCGCCTCATTTATCAGAACGGCTCACACAGGGGATGTTGGGTAAACATGACTTCTCGTTCCCTCGATCGCCAACTAATATATTCTGATTCTGCCAGTTATTAACTTGTTTTGGTGCATGGTGTAGGGCTACACGGAGACCTAGCCGTGGTTCCCCAAACGGTTTTTCCTTCTGCCCCCTTCTCTCCTGAGGGATCACCTACAGCCACTCCTGAGCATGAAGAAATGGTGGGCCCTATTGAAGGGGATAATGACATGGACGCTTTACCCCAGCCTTCATTAGTCAGAGATATGCCAGGGGAGGAACAACTAGAAGTTGAGACTCCTCATAATCATAAGACCTTTATAATTACGGGGGAGGATAGGGCATCCATTCCTACCGAAGAGGTCCCAAATCTGATGGGTTTAGCTGCCTCAGACCCAATGGATCCAATTGCGATGGAGGAAGAGCCCTCCAATAGGCCAGTTGTTGGAAACCCTGAGCGGGTCATTATTTTGTTTACCGAGGGAGTGATTTCTCTGGGCTTGATCTCCGTAGCTGGCTGCTTGGGGACAACATTGGGATCTGCTGGCCTTGGGTATGGCCTTAGGCCCTGGACACCATTGGGGGTTCCCAGGACTCCCTTTCTTCTCAAAGATGTAGCGTCTTCCTCGAGTGTTCGTGGCAGCGCAGAGCTTGAGGATACTAACGTCTTGATAACCAAGGGTAGGTTTCTCAATATCTTTCCACTGACTCTTTCTTCTTCCCTTTTCTAATTAGGGATACTTATCTATCTTATCGACTCTAGAGATTTTGGACCACACCCTTTGGTGTTTGAAATTGTGCCATCGGATCTGATCATGCCTGTGACCACAACCGTCGGGGGAAAAGTTGTCGCGATGCCAGAGTTTGCGGGTGAGGCCGCATCGGGTCCCTCCTTGGTGACATTCATCCTTGAATATGTATCTTCATACAGGAGTGACTCTGAGCCTAATCAACAAGTCCCTTACAGTCTTCGACCTGCACGCCAAAGGGCTTGGGGGAAAATTTTGAAGTTGATTTCTTAGATGCCATTGGCTGAGATGACGACCAAATTACTGAAGCTGCACAATCTGTTTATGCTGTTGGGATTTGATGTCTTTGACTACCATGGAATTTATGATACTGTCAAGTAGGTGGTCGCTGACCGGGAAAGACTGGGTGGTTTTGAATCTCACCTTTCTGCTGCTCAATCTGAATCCTACCTTTCCACGACCCGAAATCTTTTCCTAACAGAGGCTCATGATCATGTCGGGGTAGCTGCAAGACTCCAGGGAGAAGTCATTGAGAAGGGTTCTCGACTAGAGGTTCATAGGAATAAAATATAATGGATACAGTAGCATGAGACTAAAGTCACTTCCATAATTGAAGAAGGGGATCGGTGGATGGAGAATCAGATGAGGGCGAGCTCAAAGGCGGCTCAAGAGGCGGAAGCATTGCAGGCTGGTATAGAAACCAAGATAGCCTTACTTCAAAATCTTCGTCAAGAAATTGAGGATTCTCATCAGCGCCTGATACAACTTTTTGAATCTGCTGAAAATGTCCTATAATAATCTTTCATGCCAGAGGAGGCTCCGTATTGTGGATTCCCTTCTTACCATCTTTGTTATGGAAGAATGCAATTCTTTTCCTCAGCTCTCTTGTTTCCTTCTCCCGTGATAGGAATTATTTGGAGTAATTATTGTATATGTTAATTCACCAAACATTGAATAATCAGAGTTCAGGACAATTGATAAAAATGATTTCTAACTTTTTCCTGGATCATGGAATCCAGCGAGCATAGTTTGACTATGCTAGGGATTTGTAGAAAACCCCCAATTTTTTTTTGACTTTTCCATTAATACAATAATTTTTCCTGGGACCATTTCGTGTGGGCACAGTGGGTATGGCCTGACTTTTTCCTAGGTCACCCTTTTAGATTTTTCGGCCCAACAGGCTTTGTGCCTTTTTTTTGGTTAGTGGCTTAATGTCCCTCCAAGAAGACTATCATTACTGATGTTTAAGGTCGAATTGATTTTCCCAAACATGCTAGGGTGAGGGCCCAAATGAGGTTTGGTTTATTAAAATATGTCCTAATACTCTTTAGATGCACGTGGGGGGAGCATGATTAAATTTGAATGACATGCAGGGCACATCTCAAGGCATGGGAGCCGTATCGGCGTACAGAGGTGGGATGAGCATCGCCTAAGGAAGTCTTGCTTTTGGTTGACGGGACAGGGGTGATCAATATGCAGAGCCGCTAAGAGCATGGTATACATAGTCATGCAGAGATGTCCTTAAGTCAATGAATCTCCGTTTCTGATAGCCTAGGGACTTCATGGAAGTCCAGCTTATTGAAACCACCATGGGTGGATTGGAGAATTATGTAAACCACATGGGGTGGATCGGAAATGGTGTGTTATGTTTGAAAGGGTTTGAGAACATCTGGATTAATCAGGAATGTGGACAAAGGGTCTCTATCCTACGCATTTATCTAGCATAAAGGACTGTTGGATCTTGGCACAGTTTAAAGTCATGCAGCCTAGACATTCTTCAAAAATGGAATGGCTTATCTTGGTTGTTAGGAATGTCTTCAAAGACGTTCTACTATATTCAGTCAGGGTTATAAAAAGGGTTGGTAAACTATATCTCAAAGCGTTTTTGAATCCCTGGATGGACATGGGGGATCTGGGGCCAAGAGGCGTACGAGGAGCACTACCTAAGGAAAGCATTCCTTTGGTAGACGAGCCAGGGGAGATCAATATGCAGAGCCACTGAGGGCATGGTATGCATAGTCACACAAAGGTTTCCTTAGGTCAATGGTTGCATTTTCCCGATAGTCAGGCAACATCAAGGAAGTTTTACATTTGGGACCACCATGGTGGTTTATGAGAGTTCAGCTTTTTCTGAATACAGAGTATGTTTTATGTTGGTAGGATGCCTGGATATAGGAGAAAAATCTAGGCTAAATTTCCAAAGAATGGGTGAAGTCATTCCTTCTCATGCTAGTGTGATATGGTGGTTTATGAAGGTCTGACCCATGTACTTATGGACATAAAAAAGCCTATGTTCCTTACTAAACCTATGACAGGTAAGACCGTTCAGTTTAATGTCATCCAACAAAGATGACTTCTGTGCAGTTTAACGTCATGCGGTAAAGACAAGGAGAATTATTAAAGGATGTTGTGCAGTTTAACGTCTTGACGTGAGTATGGGTGGAATTTTTAAACCAGTGATAATTCTTTTATTCGGAGGCATTTCCATGGATTTTTAATGCGTGGTCTTTGCAGCTTCATGGCACGTGGCCATGATGTTCCGTACACTTTAACATCATACGGTAAGGACATAGTTGTAAAGGACACTCTTGATCAGAATGTAACCGGGCTTGAACATCTTGACAGGCCCAAGATGGGGAGAGGGGTTTATTGGTGGAAATCATGGTTTCAGGGATTCTTGGATCAGGAGAAATGATATGGGGGCTCTGTGGCTGATAAGCGTATGGATCTAGGAAAAGTATCGCCTCCGGAAATCATACCTTTGGTAGATGGGCTAGGGGCTATCGATATGCAGAGCCGCTGAGGGCATGGTATGCATAGTCATGAAAAGGTGTCCATGGGACGATAACCTTACACTTCTTATGGCCATGAGTGATTATGAGGATCCGTGATTGACCAGGCCACGAAGTCTGTCGTTTGGATGGAAAATATCTGGACATGTCGGGCATATTCATCCCTAGTTGCTGTTAAAGATTAGAGAGCTCCATGTGCTGAATTATATTGCGCATGTGGGTGTACCTTTATTCCATGTAGTTTAACGTCATACGTTAAGGACGAAGTACTCCTAGTTTAGCAGTCACAGAGCTCAGACCATTGGGTGACTATTGCTGCAGTCACTCGAAGGATAAGTGAGTTACCATGCTCAGATATACTCTGAACAGGGTGGGGGGTGAAGGTTGTAAACTATAACTATGAGGTTTCCGGGATCATGAGATGTGGTGTCGGGGCTCTAAGGCCGGTAAGCGTACAGAGCTAGGAAGAGTACCACCCGAGGAAATATTGCCTTTGGTAGACGATTCAGGGGCTATCAATATGCAAAGACGATGAGGACATGGTATGAATAGTCATGAAAAGTTGTCCTCGAGTCAATGACTATCCACTTCAGATGGCCATGAATGGTTCTGAAAATCCGAGAGTGCTCAGAGTATAAAGTTTGGCATGCAGTGATAATGGTGTTCAAGCATACAAGAAACATATTTAATACAATTATCCATTGAGTCAGCATATCCTAGCCCTATCATGATGTTCATAGATATAGGTCGTCATATGAACCACGGGCAGATACATAGGTTAACTGGGAAGGGATACCATGGAAACATTTGTATGTGAAAAGGGGGACGAACTTGTAAACAACTGCGCCATAAACTTCTGGATCGAGAGGTATTATATGGGGGCTCTGTGGCTGGTAAGCATACGGATCTAGGAAGAGTATAGCTTGAAGAAATATTGCATTTGGTATAGTGGTCAGGGATATCAATATGAAGAGCTGTTGAGGGCATGGTATGCATAGTCCAACAAAGGTTTCCCTAGGTCGATAACTTTCCACTTCCGATGACCGTGAATGGTTATGAAGATCCATAATTATCCAGGTCGTGGATTCTAATGTATGGAGGGGATGCATCCAAATACACACGGAGTATTTCCATCTCGTTTCTCCATATATATTGGGTGAGTCATGACAAAGTCCGTGCAATTTGAATGTCATGTTGTGAAGACGAAGTCTGTGTAGTTTAACATCATGCGGTGAGGACGAAGAATACACCCTGTGCAGATATGGTCCGTACTCGGGAGGGTAAGGGCATTTCTGACTTCCATTTGGGGACGGATGGGCCAGGGTGATCGACCCTAGGGTCACTATGTATCCTGCAAGGGCAGGAATCAAGCCTCACATAATTCTTTGAAGTCTGTGCAACTTAACATCATGCGGTGAGGATGAAGAATACACCTCGTGCAGGTTTGGTATATGCAAGAGGGAAGGAAGTATTTTTATAATGGTTGGGCCAGGATGGGGAACCCTGGTGTCACTGTGTATCCAGCAATGGTAGGAATCAAGCCTCATCTAGTTATTTGATGTCTGTTCAGTTTAACATCGTGTGGTGAGGATGAAGAATACACCCCATGCAGATCTGGTTCGTTCAAGGGGAAGGGGTATTTTTGGCTTCATTTGGGGTGGCTGGGAAAGGATATGTATAATGAACCATACATTATATACATTGTTATTACATAAAAATTTAATCATTCTTATTATAGCATATAACAAAACTAGGAAAGGACTATATAGGTATAGTGTCTTTAGAAACTGGGAAACATAAACAACTGGTTCATAAAGCGTCTACATTGTCTCCCATTTATTTCATCATATCTATAGTCCCTTTTGGCATATCTTACTTAATAACCTTCTTCCTGACCTGGGGAAAGAAAACATACAAAAGGGTGATCTCAAATGCTCATTATGGATAAACAAAATAAATATCAATCACATCATATTCATAAGAACATAACATTTTGGAAATCTTAACCTGCAAAAAAGAGCATAATTTCATAACATTGTATAAATCATAGTAGTGAAATTAAATCCCAATAATCATAACTTAAAACATGAAACTTTTTGGAATACACACATAATCATAGATAATCATTTCTTATTAGTCAATACTCATTTCCAAGACTATCTTAGTGGACAAAGTCCATTTCTAAACCGAGTTCATTCCTCGTTTCTGTCTAGTTTCAGTGAACCGGTTTAACATGCCGTTCCAGCCATGTCTATATCATGAGATATAAAATCTTTACCCAATGCATTGGAGGGAGATATAGGTCCCACCCATCTCATAATGATACCATTCTTATGTGTGCCACAAAATCATAAATCATACATCATAGCATAACCAATGCAATAAAAATGGGAATCTTAAACACCATGACATCATAAAACAATTCATATAAGATAAAGTAATTCATAAAAATATTTCTATCACCACATAATAAAATCAATGTAATAATAGGGATAGAAACCGAACCCTATATTATCTTAGATGGAAAATAATTATGATAAAACACTTGAATTCCGTTATTGAGGAAAATATCCTTTCTACTCCAAAAACACTTTTCCTTTCTTAAGATGTCATACAATTCTAAACTAAAAGAAGTTGATTAAAAATAATCTTGAAAACATGTAAGGGAAGCTTATTGTAGAAAATGATTTAAAAATCCATTCATGCCGTATAAGTTAAAAAAACATTATTCTCGTACTTTTGTCAGAAAAGTCAAAAAGTACCTCGTATGAAAAATGACAAAAGATTCCTTTCATATCCTTTACTAAAAACTCACCGAAAGAGAAAAATTGGATTTAAACAATTGTTGGTGGATGGAAACAATATTAAATATTGAGGGAACATGGACGTGGATGATAAAATACAACCCAGTAAATTCCAAAGTACAAACAATCTCGGATAAAAATGAGATTGTGATATTTCCATTACCTTAGGTCCAATTTGCTTCGTAAGTGTCCAAACCTCCTGTATAATGATTTAAATAATGTTATTGACTTATTCCAGAATCATACTTATTTTAATGATATCATATATGGTCATATTCTTAGCTTCTTATTAGTAATATTTTATTACTACTTGTTATTCGGGTGCTTATTACTTTTTGTTCTTATGCGTGTTTTGTCGAATAAATTCTTATTTTTCTTTTTAGGTTATAGATACCTCATTTCCAGAATGTTATTAATGTAATATATATCATATTCATTCATTAAATTCATTTATATAATCATTATGCAATGAAGATCATGTAGAACGAGTCACATCACATCGTGGAGACGGTATTCCGTACGTACGTACGAGCGATGATATCGTTTCCATGATCATGGAATTGTATTGGAGTATATATATACTATTTCAGAATCAATATCACTTTTCAATAATCATATATAGTCATTAATTACACCATTATACCCATCCAAGTAAGGTGGTGGTGGAAAATAGATTACACCTCGGCGTGGAGACGATATTCCGTACGTACGCACACGCGGTGATTTCATTTTCCGTAGGATGCATGGATGGTGAAATAGGGTTGTTTCATACTTATAATAACATATCCGTATATGAGTGATACTGATGTTATTACTTCATAATGAAAAAACTAAAGAAGAAGAGGTGGAAGAAGAAATAAAGATGAAAGAATCAGTAATGGACATTACCTATTCTTTGAAGTGATTCTTTGAGACCTCCTTTTAGGGCACTAAAATTGGTCTTTGAAGAAGACCAGGACTTCTAGGATGTCTATAGGGAAGTTTAGAGAAGAAATATCCAGGGTTTGGCCGAGTTTTAAGGCTCAAAGAGGTGTGAGGAAGAGAGGTAGGAGGTTCCCTTTTATAATGGAGGAGAGGGGCACCTTTGGAATAACTAAAAATATTATTTTATTATAAAGTCAAATTCGGTTTTTAATAGCTCAAAATTGATATATTTTGAAGCTAAGGTGGTTAGGGGTCGAACTTCTCTCATCCAATAGAATTTAGACAAGTTTAGGTATCAATTTTAACCTTATCATTTAGATTTAACTTTAAGTTAGATAATTTAACTTTTATGGTGTCTTCTTGTTTTCTTACAATATAAGGTTAATAAACTTACTATATAAAGCCAAACGAACCCCAAATTGTTAATTATTAATATATATAACCTTATATAAGTCATTTAGCCGAACCTCAGATATTTAGGAATAAAATAACAATTAATAATATAGTATTTGTTTTAAAAACTATTTTATGTCAATTTTGACACTATTTAGTAATTGACTTTTATGAAAATAATAACAGAAATATTAGTTCGAAACAAGTTACTTAAATCAATACTAACATGTCATGTTAACCTAGAAAATTAGTTTAATTTATAAAAAGTTTCAAATTAAATTTATTTGGGTATTTATAACATCAATTATGTCAATATTTCATTAATAAGATAATTACTCCATCATCGTTGTGTCATAAATAAATTAACATATTTAATGTCTAAAAATAATAAATAAAATACCATTATGTAAGAAATTGTTTTATCTTTCTAATGAATATTTATAGTCGAATTTATCTTATGTATAACCTCATATGAAAAATTATTTACTTATTAAACATTGATTTTTAATATTTTAACCCTTCTTTAAATAAATTAATAATAAATGTCCTAATCTAATCCAAGTGGGCCTAAATGGTCATATTTTATTCCTAAGGTTGTTTGTGGTCTAATTACACTTATCCAATAGAATTAGGACATGTTTTAGGGTAATAATAATAACACTTTTACCCTTAATTACCCTATTTACTTTTAACCGTTGTAAAAAAAGTAAAAAGTTACTATTAACCAAAAATTATTTTCATCTCATTGAACCACATTTTAGTCCTTGATATTAACCGTGTCTCTCAGATTTTCTAAATTCCACTCACAGAAGCAGTAAAATTAAGTTTTATGAAAAAGTCTGTTTTTTTAACTACCACTTAGTGGTTTCACTATTCATCAAAAATTTAATGTTTTCAGAAAAATACCAAAATTTTACCCTAGGCTAATTTCGATATTCCAAATCCAAAAATGATATCCATTTTGGAAAATAAAATTTATAAAATTTCAAAAAGTGGTTCTTACTATTCCTAACGGCTAGTTTTAATAATATTTTAATAGCATATCGTTGTTTAGTGAAACTCGGTATTGCGTACGATGCAAGCTATTGAGGGAGGCTGCGATTGCGTGTAAAGCAATACAAGCTAGTGTTTTGTGTAGTAAAAGATTCTTTTGATAAAAAAGGAAATATTTCTCATAAAAGTCTCGGGCATTACATTCTACCCCCCTTAAAATGAATTTCGCCCTCGAAATTCGTCACATTGTAACAAAAAGATGAGGATACCTCTCCCTCATCATATCCTCAAGCTCCCATGCAGCTTCTTATAATTGGTGGTTCCTCCATAAAACTTTCACCAAGAAAGTGGTCTTGTTTCGTAGGACTTTTTCGCTACGATCCAGAATCTCTATCGGCTGTTCTTCATAAGAAAGATCTTGCTCCAGCGGTACAACTTCTGAGCTGATTAGATGTGAAGGATTAGGTATTTTCATTCTCAAGAGAGATACATGGAACACATCTTGAACTTGAGAGAGATTCGGTTGAAGCGCCAACAGGTAAGCTTCCTTTACAACATGATCAAGTATTTCGAAAGGACCGATATATCTAGGGCTCAACTTCCCCTTCTTTCCAAATCTCATGACCCTCTTCCAGGGAGATATTCGTAAGAACACTTTATCACCCACTTCAAACTCTAAGTCTTTTCTTCAGTTGTCTGTATTACTTTTATGTCGACGCTGAGCTGCTCTTATGTGTTGTTGAATAGATCGGACCTTTTCTGCCATCTCATCAACAAGATCAGGTCCTAATAGCTTTCTTTGCCCAACTTCATCCCAGTAAGTTGGAGTCATGCATTTCTTTACATAGAGAGCTTCAGAAGGAGCCATCTGAATACTGGAGTGAAAGAAATTATTATAAGAAAATTTTACCAAAGGTAGGTGTTGATCCCAACCACCTTTTAAATCCATAGATAAATCTCTAAACATATCTTCTAGAGTTTGAATTATTCTCTCAGACTGACCGTCTGTCTGAGGATGATAAGCTGTGTTGAAACTCAGCTCTGTATCCAGAGTATGCTGAAGACTTTGCTAGAACTTCGAGGTAAATCTCGGATCCCGATCAGATATAATAGAAAGTGTTACTCCATGCAATCTTACCACTTCCTTTACATATATCCTGGGAAGCTGATCCAGAGAGAAATCCTCTCTAATAGCAATGAAGTGTGCAGACTTTGTAAGATGATCAACTATGACCCAGATAGCATTATTGCCTTTGAATATTTTAGGAAGTCCTGTGACAAAGTCCATAGTGATGTTTTCCCATTTCCATTCGGGTATGGGTAATGGTTGTAACATCCCCTTAGACTTCTCTCTCTCAGATTTAACTTGCCGACAAACCAAGCATCGAGAGACATATTCAGCAACATCTCTTTTCATGCCATCCCACCAGATGTACTCTTTCAGGTCCCTATACATCTTCGTGCATCCAGGATGAATAGAGAATGAAGAACTATGAGCCTCATCCAGCAGCTCCTTCTTAAATTCGGGGATGGGAGGAACACAAAACCCATTCCTGAACTTTATTATCCCATCACAATCAAGGATGAATTCAGGAATATTTCTCACCTTCTTTTGTAACACTACATCTTCTTTCTGCGCCACTTTAATTTTCCCATATATAGATGGCTGAACATTCATTTGACAAAGATACAATTTTCCCCCCTTCCATTATAATTCCAAGATCCATCCTTTGTAAATCCATAAATATTGGATCTTTTGTGATCCTCATCATGGAAAAACTGTCATGGTCTTGTTGACTTAATGCATCTTCCACCTTGTTTGCTTTCCCAAGGTTGTAATGAATTGAGCAGTTGTAATCCTTAATCAGCTCTAACCATCTTCTTTGGTGCATATTCATCTCCTTTTGTGGGAAAATATACTTTAAACTTTTATTATCAGTATAAATGTCACACCGTTCTCCATAAAGAAAATGCCTCCAAATCATTAATGCAAAGATTACCGAAGCTAACTTCAAATCATGTGTTAGGTAATTTTTCTCATGGATTTTCAACTATCGTGAGACATAAGCTATCACCATATCATTTTGCATAAGAACACACCCCAGCCCCTTCTTGGATGCATCACTGTAGATCACAAAACTTTCTCCACTACAAGGTAGTGTGAGCACAGGTGCACTGGATAACCTTCTTTTCAACTCCTTGAAATTTTCTTCACATTCCTCAGTCCAAACAAACTTAACTCCTTTTCGAGTCAACCTGGTGATTAGATTAGATAATCATGAAAAATCTTTCACAAAACGTCGATAATATCCATCCAAACCATGAAAACTTCGGATCTCAGTTACTTTTGTTGGTCTCGACCATCTTTCGATAACCTCTATTTTTGTTGGATCCATAGATATCCCCACTTTTGAGATTATGTGACCCAAAAATGAAACTTTTTGAAGCGAAAATTCACACTTGGTAAATATGGCATAAAGCTTCTCCTTTCTCAAGGTCTTCAATATAATTCTCAAGTGATCTTCATGTTCTTCCTTGTTATTTGAATAGACAAGAATATCGTCTATAAAGACTACCACAAATTGATCAAGATAATCTCTAAAGAATCGATTCATCAGATCCATGAAGATAGAAGGGGCATTAGTAAGACCAAATGGAATCACTATAAATTCATAGTGTCCATACCTTTTACGGAAAGCCGTATTTGGTATATCCTCCATTTTGACCCTTAATTGATGATACCCTGAATGAAGATCAATCTTGGAAAAGTATTGAGTTCCGCGTAGTTGGTCAAATATGTCATCATTGTGCGGAAGAGAATATTTTTTCTTGTTAGTGATCTTGTTAAGTTCTCGATAATCAATGCAGAGTCTCATTGATCCATATTTCTTCTTAACAAATAGAACAGGTACTCCTCGAGGTGACGCACTAGGGCGTATGAATCCTTTATCATGATTTTCTTGGAGTTTCTTCTTCAATTCCTGCAACTCAATTAGGGCCATTCGATAAGGTGTCTTTGAAATAGGCAAAGCACCCGGTACGAGTTCTATTGAAAACTCAACTTCACTATTTGGTGGAAGACCCGACAATTCCTCCGGAAATACACCGTCAAACTTTCGTAAAATGGGAATATTATTAATCGTGAGTTTCTCACCAACCATTTGAGATAAATAGCCCTCTTTTTGTGGAATCAAGACCCATAAGATGGATGAAATTTACACTGGAAGGTTATGTTCATCCTTTCATCGATAGACGATCATAGATTGATCTGGAATATGAAATGTGACTTCCCTTCTTTGGCAATTGATATGAGCTCCATATAAAGAAATCCAATCCAGGCCAAGAATCACTTCAAATTCCACTATAGGAAGGATCACCAGATTTTGCAGGAAGCACATTCCCACAAACATCAATCGGGGAAGAATTCTAAACTTTTGATGTGACTGTTGTGCCATTAGGTGTTGTCACAGCTAAATCAACAGCTAATTGTTGAGGTAATACGGTGATACCCTTAGAAAAATATTCAGAAATAAAAGAGTGGGTGGATCCATAATCAAATAAAACATTTGCTACTTTAGAGTGGATGGTAAGTGTACATTTCACCACATCGTTATCGTACTCCACATCGCTGATATAAATTGCATGTGATTTTCCTTTGTCTTTAGCCTTAAGATTTTGTTGATGTCGATCATCATCAACAAAATTTGGATTAGGGCATTTATTGGCATAATGCCCCATATCCTTGCACTTGAAACATTGAAGTGTAATAGGTTCATTCTGTGTGTCCCTTCCTTTGTTTGCATCATTAGACATCTTCTTCCCATCACTGCGGCATTCAACTGCCCGATGACCTTCCTTTCCATGAAACATGTACTTGTCCCTTTAAGACAACTCCCACCATGTTTCTTTCCACACTTTGAGCATAAGGGAAAGCTCATCTTCTATTCAATGTTCTCTTTAGATTTTCCATTGAATTATATTTTCCTCTTCTTATCAAACCCATATGACTGATGGGTTACTCCAATCTCCATCTCAACTTTGAGAGCACATCGAATGATTTCCTCATAGCTATTGAAGTCCCTTATGGCTAAAGGCCTTCGAAGACGTGGTTTTAAGCCACTAAAGAATCGACCGATCTTACTCTCAAGTTGGATAATAATACCAGAAGCGTACCTTGCAAGTCTTGTAGAAGTTTATTCATAGGTACCAACAGATTCATCATCCTTTTTCTTTAGTTCAGGAAACTCCTTCTCTATCTTTTTTCAGAGAATACGAGGGAAGTACTTATTGAAAAATAATTTATTGAACTCGTCCCATTCCATGGACTCGATTTCAACTCTTTGCCTCGTATTCTTGATAAGATTCCACAATAGATCAGCATCACCTTCCAAACGATACATGCTAATATGACTTTATCATGTTCAGAACATTGAAGAACTAAAAATAACTTTTCAGTAGTACTAATCAATTTTTCATCAATTAATGGATCAGTAGACCCGCTCAATGAAGGTGGATACTGCCTCATGAAGGATTCAATAGAATTTTTCTCCTTTATTTGCTCGTTTTGAAGTCCTGCATGATTCATAGCTTGAGAAAGTTGTGTGAGCATGGCTACAAGATTTTGCATTCCAGCTCCCATAATGTTTGGTTGCTCAGGGGGGCAATCATTGCATTGCCCGTTGCATTCCGCATTAACACGGTTCCTTAGGGTTCCATCCATTGACTAAAACCAAGAAGAATAGTGTGAGAAACACTAATTATAATAGGAAACCACATAATCAAGAATAAAATTTCACACATAAGGTATTATCCTAGGTTATTCATGGCCATATCTAAAACACTAAGATAGTGTTCTATGCTTAGACTTATCCTTAGGATATTTACTAAGGCATTCACATCCTAGTTTCCAAAGGTTGACTATACCTTTCCTCTGATACCATCTATAACGACCCATACATTACATACATTGTTATTACTTCAAAATTGAAGCACACTTATTACAACATATAACAAAACCAAGAAAGGACCGTATATGTATAGTGTCTTTAGAAACTAGGAAACATAAACAACTGGTTCATAAAGCATCTACATTGTCTCCCATTTATTTCATCATATCTATAGTCCCTTTTGGCATATCTTACTTGATAACCTTCTTCCTAACCTAGGGAAATAAAACATTCAAAAGGGTGAGCTCAAATGCTCAGTAAGGGTAACCAAAAGAAATATAAATCACATCATATTCATAAGAACATTACATTTTGGAAATCTTAACCTGCAAAATAGAGAATAATTTCATAACATGGTATAAATCATAGTAGTGAAATGAAATCCCAATAATCATAACTTAAAACATGAAACTTTGTGGAATACACACATAATCACAGAGAATCATTTCTTATTAGTCAAGACTCATTTCCAAGACTATCTTAGTGGACAAAGTCCATATCTGAACCGAGTTCATTCCTCGTTTCAGTCATGTTTCACTGAACCGGTTTAACCTGCCGTTCCAGCCATGTCTATCTCATGAGATATAAAATCATTACCCAATTCATTGGAGGTAGATATATGTACCACCCATCTCATAATGATACCATTCTTATGTGTGCCAAAAAATCATAAACCATACATCATAGCATAACCCATGCAATAAAAATGGGAATCTTAAACATCATGACATCATAAAACAATTCATATAAGATAAAGGAATTCATAAAAATATTTCCATCACCACATAATAAACTCAATGTAATAATAGGGATAGAAACTGAACCCAATATTATCTTAGATGGAAAATAATTTTGATAAAACACTTGAACTCCATTCGTGAGGAAAATATCCTTTCTACTTCAAAAACACTTTTCCTTTCTTAACATGTCATACAATTCTAAACTAAAAGAAGTTGATTAATAACAAACATTAAAACTTGTAAATGATGATTATTTGATATAATGTTTTAAAAATCCATTCATGTCGTATAAGTTAAAAAAACCTTCTTCTCGTACTTTTGTCGGAAAAGTCAAAAAGTACCTCGTACAAAAAATGTCAAAAGATTCCTTTCATATCCTTTACTAAAAACTCACCAAAGGGTAAAATTGGATTTAAAAAATTGTAGTTGGATGGAAACAATATTACATATTTAGGGAACATGGACGTGGATGATAAAATACATCCTAGTAAATTCCAAAGTACAAACAATCTCGGATAAAAATGAGATTGTGATATTTCTCTTACATTAGGTCCAATTTGCTTCGTAAGCGTCCGGACCTCCTGTATAATGATTTAAATAATGTTATTGAATTATTACAGAATCATACTTATTTTTATGATATCATATATGGTCATATTCTTAGCTTATTATTAGTAATATTTCATTACTACTTGTTATTCAGGTGTTTATTACTTGTTATTCTTATGCGTGTTTTGTCGAATAAATTCTTATTTTTCTTTTTAGCTAATAGATACCTCATTTCCAGAATGGTATTAATGTAATATATATCATATTAATTCATTAAATTCATTTATATAATCATTATGCAATGAAGATCATGTAGAACGAGTTGCATCACATCGTGGAGACGGTATTCCATACGTACGCACGAGCGATGATATCGTTCTCATGATCGTGGAATTGTATTGGAGTGTATATATATACTATTTCAGAATCAATATCACTTTACAATAATCATATATAGTCATTATTTACACCATTATACCCATCCAAGAAAGGTTGTGGTGGAAAATAGATTACACCACGGCATGGAGACGGTATTCCGTACGTACGCACGCGCGGTGATTTCATTTTCTCTAGGATGGATAGATGGTGAAATAGGGTTGTTTCATACTTATAATAACATATCAGTATATGAGTGAAACTGATGTTATTACTTCATAATTAAACAACTAAAGAAGAAGAACTGGAAGAAGAAATAAAGATGAAAGAATCGGTAACGAACATTACCTCTTCTTTGAAGCGCTTCTTTGAGACCTCCTTTTAGGGTACTAAAATTGGTCTTTTAAGATGACCAAGACATCTAGGATGTCTCTAGAGAAGTGTAGGGAAGAAATTGACAGGGTTTGGACGAGGTTGAAGGCACATAGTGGTGTGAGGAAGAGAGGGAGGAGGTGCCCTTTTATAAGGGAGGAGAGGGGCACATTGGGAATAACTAAAAATATTATTTTATTATAAAGTCAAATTCGATTTTTAATAGCTCAGAATTGATATATTTCGAACATAATGTTGGTATGGGTCGAAATCCTCTCATCCAATATAATTTATACAAGTTTGGGTATCAATTGTAAACTTATCATTTAGATTTAACATTTGGTTAGATTATTTAACTTTTACCGCGTCTTCTTGTTTTCTTACACTATAAGGTTAATAAACATACTATATGAAGCCAAAATAACCCCAACTTGTTTATTATTAATATATATAACCTTATCTCTGTCATTTGGCCGAACCGTAGATTTTTAGGAATAAAATATCAATTAATAATATAGTATTTTCTTTAAACACTATTTTATGTCAATTTTGACACTATTTAGTAATTGATTTTTGTGAAAATCCTAACAGAATGATTAGTTCTAACAAAGTAAATTAAATCACTAATATCATGTGATATTAACCTAGAAAATTACTGTAATTCATAAAAAGTCTCAAATTACATTTATTTGGGTATTTATAACATAAATTACGTCAATATTTCATTAATAAGATAATTACTTCATTATCGTTGTGTCATAAATAAATTAACTTATTTAATGTCTAAAAATTCTAACTAAAATACCATTATGTAGGAAATTGTTTTATCTTTCTAATTAATATTTATAGTCGAATTTATCTTATGTATAACCCCATATTAAACATGATTTACTTATTGAACTTTGATTTTAACTATTTTAACCCTTCTTTATATAAATTAATAATAAATGTCCTAATCTAATCCAAGTGGGCCTAAATGGTCATATTTTATTACTAAGGTTGTTTTTGGTCAAATTACACTTATCCAATAGAATTAGGACATGTGTTAGGGTAATAATAATAACACTTTTACCCTTAATTACCCCATTTACTTTTAACCGTGGAAAAAAAGTTAATATTCACCAAAATTTATTTTCATCTTATTGAAAAACATTTTAGTCCTTGATATTAACCGTGTCTCTTGGAGTTTCTAAATTCTACTCACAGAAGAAGTAAAATTATGTTTTATGAAAAAATCTATTTTTTTTAACTACCACTTAGTGGTTTCACTATTCATCAAAAATTGAATGTTTTCAGAAAAATACCAAAATTTCACCCTAGGCTAATTTCGATATTCCGAATCCAAAAATGATGTCCATTTTGGAAAATAATGTTTATAAAATTTCAAAAAGTGGTTATTACTATTCATAACGGCTAGTTTTAATAATATTTTAATAGCATATCGTTGTTTATTGAAACTCGGTATTGCGTACGACGGAAGCTATTGAGGAAGGCCGCAGTTGCTTGTAATGCAAGCCAAGCTAGTGTTGTGTGTAGTGAAAGATTCCTTTGATAAAAACAAAATATTTCTCATAAATGTCTCGGGCGTTACAATAGGGGATCTTGACGTCGCTACGTACTGTGCCAGGGCATGAATCAAGCCTTACATAGTTCTCTGAAAGACAATACACCCCATGCAGGTTTAGACTGTTCGTGGGGGGAGAAGGGGAATTTTTTTACCCTTGTCTGTGCAGTTTAACATTGTGCGGTAGTGTCAAGGAATACACCCCATGTAGGGCTGGTGCATACATGAGGGGAAGAGGGCATTTTTAACTTTTATTTGGGGGATGGATGAGCCAGGATGAGGGACCCTAGAATCATTATATATCCTGCTAATGCAGGAATCAAGATGTATATAGTTCTCTGATAAAAGTACACCCCGGGTAGGGCTGGTTCGTACACGGGGGAATGAGAAATTTTTTAATCTTCTTATCCATGCAGTTTAATGTCATGTTGTAAGGATGAGAGATACACCCCATGCAAGGTTGGTCCGTAAATGGGGGGAAGGGTATTTTTATCTTTTTCTTATCCGGGGGTGGCTGGGCCAGGATGGGGAACACTAGCATCGCTACGTATCCTATGAGGGTAGGAATCAATCCATACGTAGTTCTCTGAAATCCGTGTATTTTAATGTCGTGTAGTGAGGACGAAGCACTTCTTAGCTTAAGGTCGTAGGGTTTGTAATGGTGGGTGGTTTGTAGTTTAACATCATGCATCTCGGATGATAACAGCTTTTAGTAATTCCAGTGTGGATGAAATACTCTGAGTTTAGGGTCATACAGTTTAGACTGTTGGGTGCTTGGAAATTTAATGTCATGAAGCTCGGACGATAACTGCTTTTAGATATGCCAGTGTGGATGAAATACTCTCCGCTTAGGGTCATAGAGTTTGAAACATTGGGTGATTGGAAGCTTAACGTCATGCATCTCCGATGATAATTGTTTTTAGTTATGACGGTGTGGACGAAATACTCTTAGTTTAGGGTCATAGAGTTTGGACCATTGGGAGCTTGGAATTTTAAAATCATGCAACTCAAATGATTACTGCATTTAGTTATCTATGAGAAATATTTCTTCAGAAATCTCACATTTGTTGCAGCAGTGGTGAACTGCCCATCCCGGGAGATCTACGCATATGCTCCGTTAGAGTAGGCCTTCTGTATAACATATGGTCCCTCCCACTTGGGTTCCAGCTTTGGAGGCTTATTTCCGGGTATCATTGGGTTCCAGAGGACCAACACCAATTATCCTTCCAACAATGACCGATGACGAACCATTTTATTGAAGGCTCATGCAATCTGGTTCTGGTATACTTTCAGATAGTGCAAAGTGTGCATATGTTTCTCTTCTAGATGTTCCAATTCACCTAGCTACTTTTCTGTTTGTTCATCGTCAGATAACTGATCCCAAACGGTAACACGAAGAAATGGAAATTGGAGATCAATGGGAAGAACTACTTTTGTTTCTTATACTAATGAGTACGTAGTATCCCGAGTAGCAGTGCAGATTGTGGTCCAGTAAGCACACAATGCATGGAGGAGTTTATCCGGCCATGACATCTTGTCTTTTTTCACCATTTTCTGTAGAATATTGGAAATGGTCTAGTTGAAAGCCTCTACCTGTCCGTTGGCCGCAGCATGGTAGCGGGATGAGTGGTTGGCCTTGATATCGTATTCTTGGTATAGATTATCCAATTTAGCAGAGCAGAAGTTGGTGCTGTTATCAGTCAGTATGTTATGAGGGACTCCAAATCTGGTGATGATATTGGTTTTCAAAAATCTGACGATGTTTCTCGCCCTGACTTCCTTAAGGGGTATAGCTTCTGCCGATTTGGAAACGAATTCGGTTTTCATGAGGATATACATCAACAATTTGGATATGGCGGGAGGATATGGTCCCACGACATCCATTCCCCAGACGAAAAATGGCCAGGAATACTTGGCCTAATGATGTAACTCAGGGGGTTGATGTATGAAGTAGGCATGAATTTGGCCTGAGTCGTATTTTGCAGTAAAGTGCTCGCAATCTCATGCCACTGTGGGCCAATAATACCCAAGCCTTCGGACCTGATGGGAATGCTTGGACCCCGGCTGATGTGCCCCACATACTCTGGCATGTTCCTCAGTCATGACGACATCAGTTTCTTCTCCATCAATGCATCTAAGGAGGATTCCATTGAGGCCTCATTTGTAGAGAACCTTTTTCTAATCCACACCACCGTATAGGAAAAAGTTGATTTACCTTATCCGTATTTGCTCTCATTTAGCCCTATATGGGGGAAGTTCTCCCCGTTGAAGGTTGATTGCAATAGGGGTCATCCAGCTGGTGGCGGGATCATATGGCCCAGGGACAAGACTGACTTCGTTGATTTCATCCGTCTTGGCCTAAACAAACGGTCGGACCATTCGACGATGGGCAATACTGATAGTTGTTTCATCCCGGTCTGGGTCAGCTAGGGTTGTGGCTGCATTACCTAATGCATTAGCCTGGGCATTCCGAGACTTGGAAATATTTTTCAATGTTGGTTCTTTGGAGAATTCCGCCATTAACCCTCGAACATGGTCAAACAGGGGAATCACCTCCTCCATTTTGATATCATAGTCACCGTTTTATTGCTTGATGATGAGTTCTGAGTCACCTTTTACCTTATGGTGATGTACTTGGGCTTGGATTGCGAGCTCTAGGCCTGCAATGATGGCGTGATACTCTGCTTCATTGTTTGTACATCCTTCTGATAGGAGGTATGAATATGGAATGACTGCCTATTCTGGGGACATGAGTATTATCCCAAAACCCACCTTGTTAAATTTGGGATCTTCTATCCTCTTTCCAATTGGGCTTGGGGAGGCGTCGTCGAAGTACATTTCCCATGCTAGGAGTTCCTCTTGAACGGAGAAGATGTCTTCATCAGGCATCTCGGTGTCTGGTGTAGCGGTCCCTATTGAAGGTTGATCCACCAAAAATTCATCCAATGTTTGGCTGTTGATGGCATTCTAAGGAACAACAGTATGTCAAACTATTGTAGGATGACTGTCCATCGGGATAGGCGCTCGGTCAGCATCGGGCGGCTGAGGATGTACATAAGCGGGTTACTACCCGAAACCAAATGGAATTCATGATTCTGTAGATAATGTCACAATTTTTGAACTGTGAATACTAAGGCCAAACAAAACTTCTCAATGTTTGAATATCGAGTCTCATCATTAATCATGGTTCGGCTGAGGTAAGAGAGATTTTTTTCACTGACATCATCATTTTTTTGCATGATTAAGGCTCCCATAGACCGCTCTAGGGCCGTCACGTATAGGATGAGAGGTCTTCTTTCAACCGGGGGGCATGAGCACTGGTGGGATTAAGAGGTACCTCTTTAGGCTGTAAAATGCCTCCTGGAAATCCTATGTCCCTTGGTAGGTAACCCCCTTCTTCATTAACCTAGTAAATAGAAAACATTTACCTGCCAGGTTGGCTATGAATCACATGATGTAGGCCAAGCACCATTGGAATGCTCTCCTCTCAGTGAGGTTGTGTGGGGGGGGGGTGGAAGGTTGAGGATAGCCTTTTTCTTTTTAGGTTTGATTTTGATACCACGATGGATTACAACGAATCCAAGGAATTTCCCAGAGGTAGCCCCGAAGGCTCACTTCAATGGATTCATCTTTAGACTATGATGTCGAAGATTTATGAAGACAGTTTCAAGATCTGAAAGGTGATCTGAGTGTTGTCTGGACTTAACCACCAAGTCATCCACGTAGCATTCAACGAATCTCCCCAAGAATGGTTTAATGATATGATGCATGGAATGATGATATGTAGTGACAGCGTTCTTGAGACCAAAGGGAATAACACTGTAACAAAATATTCCTTGAGGGGCGCTGAAGGTAGTTGCTTCTTCATCTTCTCGGGCCATCCTGATTTGATTATACCTAGAATAGCCTTCCATGAAGAATATATCTTCATACCCGGCCATTGCATCGATTAATAACTCAGTCACCCGGACCGAGAATTCATATTTTGGGAAATGCCGATTGAGATCTCTGAAATCGATGCAGGCGTGTATTTTTCCATTCTTTTTCTTGACGGGGACAATTTTCGCCAACCATATGGGGTACTGGACCTCTTAAATGAATCTTTCTTTAATGATCTTATCGACTTCAGCCTCTATTTTGGTAGCATCTTAGGGGTTTGTCCTTCTAGAAGCCTATTTATAGCCTTAGTTGTCTTCTGGAAAACCTAAGTGATGCATCGCCACATCAAGATCGAGTCCCGACATTTCTGTGTAATTCCAGCAAAGACATCCCAGTTTTGTCTCATGAAAGTGGTATATACGTCATTCTCCTCGGGAAACATGGCTGCACTAGTGAGGGTGGGCCTCAATTCTTCCTCAGTGCCTAGGTTTATTTCCCTGAGCTCGTCCACAGTGGTGGAGATATCATCCTCAAATGCGGGAGATGCATCCTTGAGATCTTCCTCCTCTTCTTCACTCAAATCCTCATCTTATTGATCTGGAAATAGGAGTGATCTTGAATCAGGCTCCTGGGTGTCTAGAGGTAAGGCATTGTGGGTGTCCTCACTCAAGTACTCGTCCCCAAATTGAGGGTTGGAGGATGTTCCCGCATTGTCACGCTTGGTCATTATGGATGAAGTCATGAGGACAGCTGAGTGTGTGTCCGGAATTGAACCCATGCTCTCAATATTGTTGATGGGAAGTACGTAATCTCTTCTAAGCTATCTGAGGAGGTCGTCAGGAACCTTTTCCGGACCATTTGGATCAGGAATCCAGTCAATTCCATCGAATGAGGGCCTCTTCTTATTTTTCTCATAGAACACGACATCAATGTAGTGTGACTCGGAGAGCTCGAAAGGGCCCTTGTTGGCATGCAATGTCCCACTTTTCCCATTGATGCAGTACTCGACACACTAGTGGTAGGATGAATGAATGGCCATGTGCTTATGGAGCCACATCCTTCCCTGTGGGGCATTGAATGTTGTGTTTTTTCAAATCACCAGGATTTCTTGAATAGGCCACAAGGTCGCCGAAATGAGTATTTAGCTTAATTTTTCCCATTGGCTTTTTCTCACTCTTGTCGTAACCTATCAGAGTTTTGGTCGAGGGTATTAAATCACTCGCACTGTAGATCGACTTACGGAGTGTCTACAGGGGGAGGAGGTTAACTCTTGATTCATTGTCAATAAAGACTTTACAGATCGCAACATCATCTAGTATACTGGAAATATACAGTGGTTTGATGTGTCCTTGCATGATGGAATCTTCATCCTGATCGGTGAAGGAAATCACCACGTCACATATAGCCGAGCCAGTCTCCATCCGCTAAATCTCAGAAACACCTACCTCGGATTGAATCTCCTG
Source organism: Viscum album (assembly GCA_963277665.1). Lineage (NCBI taxonomy): Eukaryota > Viridiplantae > Streptophyta > Magnoliopsida > Santalales > Viscaceae > Viscum > Viscum album. The sequence goes on along the minus strand of OY728153.1, from coordinate 1,345,057,815 downwards.
GGGGCTGAGTAAATATTCTATGTGTGCCCCCCTGTGGTCTGCTGACAAACTCAGGGCATCCAGGATCGACAGCATGGCTAGTACTGACGCCAGCTGCTTAAGGATTTCGTATTTCAGCTCTAGCAGCTAATGATTCTCCGTTTGTGGGGGAGTCTTAGCGGGAAACTTATGAGTTGGAATACATGACGAGGAGGTACCATCCTCAGGGTCGGATATCAACGGTGTCCCCATGTTTTGTGGATTTGGCCTGGCCGGTCTATTCGTGCGCACTGGGTGGCTAGGTGCTTGTTCCTCCTCTGACAAGTATTGAATAATGACAGGGTTAGAGTGGATGCCTATGGATATGGAGGGATATTCTTTCTCCTACAGATTCCATTGAAGGTCTCGCCCATAGGTTTCCACAATATTTACGGTTTCGGACGAGGTCCAACTCTAGGGTTGATTTTGGCCTCGACTACGCCTTCCCCGGTATCCCCTACCTCTGTGATTCCTCCTCCCATCCCCTTGCGTCTAGAACTCAAGTTCATAACCATACCCTTCGTTAGGGGAGGATTCCATAATATGGATGACGTTAATGGAACCAAGAATTGGATCCTAATCCTCTGACAAGTCAACTCAGTCAGTTTTCATTGATGGTACCGTTTGGTGGGTCGGTTCCTGTGGTGCCAAACTCTAGGGCATGAAATATGACTGCATCGGGGCCCCCTTTGGCCTCGTCGCGGACTACTCCTCTTTCACTTTTATCCTCCCTTTTTGGTTATGCCTGGATGATCGGATCGTGGAGGTTTGTGAGGCCGATATTGTCGGCTCTGCGGCATCAGGGGCTGTTGGTGGAAACACCGTCTATTGTAGTTGAGCTCAGAGTATGCCCTGGGCTCGATTGATAGTGTTCCGATTAATCCAATTATCAACTTTCTGCCCCTTTTTGCAGGATAATTCCTGCCACCCCTCCCCTTTGTCGGAGTCAATGGTATTAACATATGTCACATGTGATGTGTGTGGTCCTAGCTCGACCTGCCCTGAGTCTACCATCCTTTATATGAGGTCTTTGAAGATGAATAATTCCCTAATATTGTGCCCCAACATTCAACGGTAGGGACAGTAATCTGGCCAATCATCACGGCCGACTTTTCGGGTTTTCTTGGATCTAGGAGGCATAGAATGTTGCAATTCATGGTGGAAATGAAGTAGTCACAGACTTGGTCTTCTCGGAACGAGTATACTTTGTGTTTTCATTCCTCAAACTGGTTCCGCTTAGATCCTCTCTGATCATCCCACTTGGGCGGAGGTGGCCGTTGTTATACAGGGGGCCCTTGACAATTTGGTGATGGCCTGAGCGGTGGAGTAGGCACAGGGGCTGGCTTGATCATGAAAGAGGATGCTTCAGCTCTAATTATTTGCTTTGCAGGAGCCTACGAGGCTATTCTAGACTTTATGTTGGTCCTCTGTAGGGAGTCCTCAATTCTCTGGGCAATGGCCGAGAGATGGTAGAAGCCAGTGGTGCACTCTACTGGTATGAGTGATTTTCACTACTCATCTCGAAGATTATCAATGAAAATGTAAAGAAAATCATCTTAATTCATTGGCATGTTTAGAAAGTAGGTTAGACCTTTCCATCTAGAGATGAAATCTGAGACCCACTCGTTCTCCCTTTGCTTGTAGTTCATGAGGTTGTTGACTGTTGTTTTAGGAAACATCGAGTTGAAGTGAAACATGAAATACTGCCGATGGTCTTCCCAACTTTTATTGACTGGGATGGCTGGCTTGTATACCAGAAGAAGGACGATCCTTGCATGGTCTGTACGAAGCATCTGAGTTTCACTACTTTTTTCTATTCCAGAGTTCCCATCATAGGGTCGCAATAGGACGCGTAGTGCATCAAGTGTTGTTTTGGATCACCTGATCCATTTATAATAGGGAATACATGTCTCCCAAAATTGGGTGGAGGTGGTGTGTTGCTCACACAATCTGGGTAAGTTTCCGCTCTGGCTGTATCGGAGTGCGTCGACCTTCCATTGCTTCCAATCGAGTTGTCAGTGCCTCGATAGTGTTGGTGAGACCCTGGTTTACATCCTTTTGGGCCCGGTCCTAGGCAGGTGTATCCCGAGGAATTGCTTGGGTATCCAGCTCGGTTGGCACTAGGGGTGCATGTGCCGTTTGTGACACCTTTGTAGGGTTCATCTGTACTCGTTCCAGTTTCATTCTGAGTGGAGGGAAGTCATGGTATTCATCTGGATCCACATTTAGGTAGTTGGATGGGCCAAGCGCCTCGTTGGGCGGGTGCCCTGACCGTGCTTCATTTGTCAGGGAAAACCTTGGTCTTTGCAGTGCACTTATTGGGAGTGCATGATGTGGCTCCTTTTGGGATGCACTTTCAAAAATATGGTTCCTCTGTAGTAGCCCAGCATAAAGCCACCTCAATTATTTCATTTCCTCTTCCTGTCAACCGAACCTCTCTTCGAGCGTATGTGGATCATTTTTATCGAGAGAAGGAGGCGGTGTAAGGGCAACATGTCCTTTGTTCTTATCCTTATGGGAAGGTCACAGGGTCAGTGGAGGAAGGTTAGAAAAAGGGGCAGCCAGATTTAGAGGGGCCCTCTGGTTCCGGGTGTGCACACCTGGTGGTTCATTGTGATCCACAGCCTGATCAGAACCGTCGTCTCCTGATCCATCTGGATTTGCATAATCATTGGTGTTACCTATGAGATTGATCTCTATGGTGTTGATGGATGAAAATCGCGGGGCGAAGAAGATGTCATCTTCCAAATAGGAAGAGGATCTCCCGCGTCTTTTAATGGTCATACCTCTTTTGTCCCAGGATTACATTCAAGCTCCTTGATGAAGGGTGACATGGAGAGTTATTTTATGCAACCTTATGGTATGCCTCCCCCCCGGGATAGGGATGATGATTCGAATGACGGGATAGGGTAGGAACCACCTCTTTTGACTGTCGTCCCTAGATGAGATAATACCAATTCTTGTGGGGGAGGTTGTTGTTGAGGTGGTAAAAACTCCCCCATCCCTGAGTGTTGGGGTTGGCTCCATTCCTTGGACGTTGAGTCTGTTCCCATTTTTATTGGTCTTATGGGGGTATTTGTTGTATGAAATTCCCCCATCCCTGTAGGCTGGGGTTGACCCTGGATTGCGGTAGTGGTTGCTGCTATCGCTACTAGCCAGATCTTGCGTGCCCCCATTCGAGGGTGAACTGGGTTTGGAGCTAGGTTCTTCATTGAATCGAACCCTTGTGTGGAGGCAGGCAATGACTGTTGATTGGAGTCTCTTAGGCTAGAGGCATGTTGTATGCTCTCGGTGGCATGATTCAGGAGTTCTTCAATGGCCTATTCCCATCGGGCGTGATGCTTCTGGGACTTACTCAAGGCCTAACTATGTTGGGTGTGTTGTCCCTCCTGAGCAGGGACCCCTCTCAATTGCCATCTTAATGTGATGGCATTGCAAGATTCTATGTCAAATAGGTTCTTCTAGGTGGGGAGTAGAGTGAAATGCAGAGCTCTATGTTCTCCCCATCATCTGATATGGACACCCATCGGGGCATCACCAATGAGGCAGCACAGCTATTGTAGTGCACGAAGGCATGCTATCTCCATGTTTCCTTTTCGCCTCTCAGGTCTTCATTGTCACGCCGAAGGAAGAGCCTCAAGGTCAATGTGACAGAGGAGGTCTCCTATTGTCTTAACATGGTCTACATACCCGTAGTAGAGCAGGAAACTTGATTTCATCCAAAGGAGGGTTGTCCATATATTGTAGCGGATTCCATGTACACATTCTTCCGAAAACTCTCTAGGTATGTCGAATTCAGAGGTGGTCGTGGACCAAAACATAACTGGTATATCATCCCTAGCCAGATATTTCCTCGGGTGCAATATGTTAGCATACTCTTTCGCTAGTGATTCCTCTACCTGGTCGGAAAAACTGAGATGCTCACTGATAGTGTGGTCGGAGGTAGTGGGACCGATAGGTATTGAATTGTCATGTGGGAAATTCCGAGGTGGTTCAGAAGATGAACGTGGACCCATTACGTCTATCAATTGAAGAAGGGTGTTTTTGGTGACTAACTTGGAATCTAACATGCTCAATCCAGTCCTTCTGACTTCTTCGGTATATGATGACTTTTCTGTGCTTGATTTGGCTTGGGGAGGATCTTCCTGTCTATATGATATGTAATTATGGGGAGGACCTTCACAATGGTGGCCGAAATGGTAAGGACTACCATTACTGCTTGATGCCTCACTACATAGAAGACTTTTGTAGCTCATACCCTAGGGATGACCTCCAAGGTGTGTCGCAACAAGGGGAGGACCTTCTGGCTGTGTAGCATTGTTACGAGGAGGGCCTTTGCAATAACTACCTTCATGGTGAGGATAACCATCATGGTTTGACATTCAATGTTCATTTTGGGGAGGACCTTCAAGACACACTGCAACGAGTGGAGGACCTTCTTGTCGCTTGGGGCCAATGCGGGGACAACCTTCTCAATGGAGGTCGTGGTGGCGAGGACTACCATCACAAATACTACAACAGAGAGGAATACCATTATAGCTACTGTAGGGATAATATCTATGGGGTACACCATGGGGAGGGCCTTCAAAATGTACCACAACGAGGGGAGGGAATTCTCTTTGCTTGACTTCTCTATGGGGATGACCTCTATTATCAGGGTGGCGATGACTACCACTGTGACTTGATGTCTGGATACATGGAGTGTCGTTCCAACATAACCGCTAAGGAGGACATTTAGGGATAGCAACGACAAGGGGAGTTCCTTCATGTCATGATTATAATTCACTGCGGGGAGGGCCTCCGTATTTGCGTCTATGATAGAGAGTACTACTATCACAATCCGTGGTCCCACTGCATGGAGATTTTTTGCAGCATATACCCCAGGGACGAACTTCAGGGTGGACCGCAAGAAGTGGAGGGCCTTCTTGCTTCATGATCTTCTGGTAACATGGAGGGTTTCTGTGACTCGCATCAATAGATGATATCTCGTGACCGATCGTTATATGCCAGTGGGGGAGGCCTCGTGGGTGCTATGGGGAGGACCTTCAGAGCTGATGGTAGAGACATTGAGGGGAGGACCTTTGCAACTGCTACTGCAGCGCCCATAATATGGTAATGGGTAGGCAGGGTTCTGAGGCTTCGATATGTGCTTAATGGCATTGGAAACCCAAGCTTCCAGCAGAGCAGAGTCCTGAACCCACTCTTTATTTTCTAGATGCCTTTGGCGTGTTCAAGGAACATTCTTATGGTCATCGAGGACTGTCTTCTGTTGACAATGACCTTCACCATTGGGTCCCTGTCTAATTGGGTCCCATGATGCTGTCAGGATACGTCGACGAACATGTTGACTTTTAGTAGGGATGTATGCCTACTATGGAGTATCCACCGTGATAGACGGGTGTCCCCCAGTTGGAACGAGTGAAGCTGCTCGATCTGGTTTCCCTTGCGTCGCGGAATATAGCCAGAAACCTTCTTTGGTGGAAGCCGGGATGCAAATCTTCTCCGAGGCGGCTATCTCTTCTCTTAGATGAGTCGCCTCAATTGGAGAGATGGGCTCACGGGCCAGAGTCCTATCTGTTGCCGCTGATGCAATTACATTCTGGAAAGTCTACAAGATATGATTTGGGATCAATACCTGCTCCCCCATCATTTCCAGGATATGAAGAGAGACATCATTGGCCGGAATGGGTATGAAGGCCCATTCTGTTATCGGAGTAGGAATATCCTGCTCGAGTCCGCTAGTGCTCAGTGGGTATTGAATATTCTCATGTGTTGGGGTAGGTGAATGAATCTTCCCAAGGTCCAAGATATGTTGGTTTATCTCTCTATTTTCTGCCACATCAGGATGACAGACTTTACTTGCATCTACATGGAACTGGACCTACATATGTTGGTTTCCCACCGTATCGAGTCGGTGGCCTTTGTTGGCAGGGAGACGTGTCTGCCTATTAATTTACACCACATTTGGATGGTGGGATTTTTTTATCTCCACCATGTCAGGATGGTAGGCACCAAGAGCATCTTCTAGGAGCTGGTCCTGTAGGTGCTGGGTCGCCACCATGTCAGGTTGGTGGGCTTCACGACCCTGGGCAAGGAGAGGTGTCTTCTGGGTAGGTTCCGTACTGCATAAGCGATGGTATTGATGTAGCCCAGAGGGGATTCACACCTGTTCGTATGATGCCTCCATTTTTGGATGGCGGGTTTTGGAGGAGTGAACATGTGTATGTGCATGTTCGTGATACGTCTCCGTGACTGGGCAGCGAAGCTCTTCCTCAGGGACAAGGGTGATGACCGGTCCCTTTTTGTACATTTTCTGCCCTCATCGAGCGATTCGAGGGGCTGGAGCTTGGTGAGCGTGGTCCTGGATCCTCAGGGAAACATCCTCCTTATCATGAGGATGTTAAGTCGTGGCGTGACCGTGATGGCGTCTTCCGGGGGGGGGGGCCTTGGAGCAGAACCCCCGTTCAGTAGGGATGATGTCCTTAGCGTCGACCTCATCCGTCTCCCTGAGATAAAGAAGGTATGCGTTTTCTCGTTCCAGGGATAGACTCCTGAAATGATTTGAGACGGCAACAGGGGCCATCTAGATCTAACTTCACGGCTGTTGCTGGGCGGTGACTGGCAGGTCTTGGTGGATTGGAGGGCGTGCATGGCCGCCTCCACCTTCCGGGAGAGTACCATTCATGTGGTACTCTCAGATCAATGCATCCGAGACCCAACGCTAAACACGCAAAGTTGGTGATGGGGTCCTCCATTGGTGAGGAAGCCCGGTCATTGCGTTGTTGGTAGCACGTGCCTGTGATTTCCTTCGTGACTCCATTAGATCGAAGAGAGTTCTATGTGGTACCTGTAAATAATATTTTAACAAATACAAATAGCAAACCCGTCAATGTAGGATCTCATGATCCCATGCATAATTAATCATATTTCTTGGCCCTCCATGTGAGTATAAGGGGGAACAACATGATATTAGGTCAAATCTGTCATGCTTCATTTAAGATTCATGTCGGGTTCACCATTATTGTTACAGATCGGTTTTGAAACTCCCAATTGTTATGTATCCAACGATACGTGGACCTGCTTTCCAAAGGCAGGAGTTCACTGGGTGGTTTGACCAGAGACACTTAATAACTCACATTGGTCAAAAAAATGGGAATTCGGGAACATATCACCTTTTTGGAGGGAAATTATTGCCTGTTCTGGGAATCTCTTATAGATTTAAGACGTACATATATGTTCGTGAATCATTGATTTATACCCAAGCATAGTATCCACAGATTAATTCTGGTTGGCAATGGTCATCCAGATGCAGGGGTTCAAAATCAATTATTCCTGAGGTTTACCATCCCTCGTTGGATTAATTACCTCAAGGTGTCTGGACTCATTGAAACAGTGCTGGTTTAAAGCCTCATAACTGGGCGCTCTGGAGTTTATCGTCATCCATGGGTGGAAGATAACAACTTGGGCATCAGGATAGAACCGGTGTAAAGGGATTCCTATGTATCCTCATGAGAGGAATTATAATCCACATAGTTCGGTTGGGTATGGGGCTTATTCTCTATTCTGCCTGGGGTTGGTGCGGTGACCTGATTTGAAGATAGTCGGATCAACCGGTTTTTGAGCATGAACATCGGGGAGGCTCTCTATGTACCCTACCTAGGAGACATGATTCAAAGTCCACATAGTTCGAATGGGAGTGGGGCTTACGCTCTGAGGCAGGCCAGGGTAATAGATTGGGGCTTACACTCTGAGGAAGCCCATGTTGATGGATTGGGGATTACAATCTGAGGAGGTCCATGATGATGGATTGAGGCTTACACTCTGAGGAGGCCCATGAGGATGGATTGGGGCTTACACTCTGAGGAGGCACATGATGATGGATTGGGGATTACACTCTGAGGAGGCCCATGATGATGGATTGCGGCCTACACTCTGAGGAGGCCCATGATGATGGGTTGGGGCTTACACTCCGAGGAGGCCCATGATGATGGATTGGGGAATTAACTCTGAGGAGTCCCATGATGATGGATGAGGGCTTACACTCTAAGGAGGCCCGTGATGATGGATCAGGCCTTACACTCTGAGGAGGCCCATGAAGATGGATTGAGTCATACACTCTGAGGAGGCCCAAAAGAGGATGTCATGGTCGATGCTTACTCTAAGCCCATGTGAGACATGCTCGATGTGAGAAACAAGAGGCATCATGGACCAGAAAACCACATCTTGGAAGGTACATCCGTGGGAAGTGTAGTGGGGTTTATGCATGAGGGCGGCCCAAAATGTCGGGGGCTTACTCTGAGGTAGACGCCCATGGAAACAAAGCGCAGCAGGGGAGGGACTTGGCCCCAAAGAAGGACAGAGCAACACCATTTTCACTACGCCATTCCTTGGCCGGAGCCGTGCGGAAGTACAGTGGTGCATGGGGGATTCCTTCGGGTGGGTATCCCGCCACGCCCCAGATAAAGGGAGAAGTTTCCCAGTCCTATCAAATGGAGGGGTGGAAAGAGGACTCCCGGGCTCGGACACCACATTACCGTGGGAATGTGAGCCCAAGAATGCTTCGTTAATCCGTTCAAGGGCTGGAGAAACCCCTTCGCCCTCGCTTACTATGGGTATATGAACTCAAAATGGCATGTTGATGAGCCTGAATGGTACACCACATGGGTCCAATGGCTCTGGTGGAGGCCTCGGCTCGGGCCTGATGAATGGGCCAATGAGGAGGTTGTGGAGGTTCAAGTCAGATTGGAAGGATTTTATCTGTCTCGGGGAATGCAAACTCCGAAGGATCTGGCAGGCCACACAGGTGTATGAGTGGGGATGCCCTTCGCATAGGGAGGTGATACGTTGTTGGAGAAGCCATCCGCGAACCTAGGTGGTCCGCAGATTGATGGTCATTCTGTGAACTAGGGTGGTTCGCGGCTTAGAAGGTATCCCGCGAACCATGGTGGTTCACAGCTTTGGGTTCAGCTCGCGTACCAGGTTGGTATGAGGAAGGGTCCATGCAAGCAGTGGCGGCTGGGGGTGACACCGGTTGGGGGTTCTTTGGTCGTGGCTTCGCCCATGTAGGAGGGAGCTATGCGGTGTGACATATCGGAAAAGGGCCATAAACTCCCTGGTCCGCGGGGGGTGCATCCGCAGAGGGGCCATGGTTCGTGGTCTTATTTTCTTTGTTATTTTATGTTCATGGTCCACCAAGTTTTTATGCATTTTCATTTCCTTATGAATTCGCTTCTAGATTCAAACCTGTTCTGGTTCACGAACTGTAACATTGTTGTTTGTGAAATCCTAAGCTCCATCCTTCGGAATTCTTCCACCTGAATTTGATCAATCTCCAAAATTCCCTCCTTGAATCTTCCCCCTCGATCTCATTTTATAGAGTGGTGAAAGAGATATATCTATGGGCATTTCACACCTTTTGCAGAGGCCCATGATCAGAGACCCATTTCACATATGAATTGGTCAATCCGAGACTCATAGGTGCATTGAACGCACCTCCCCCCCCCCCCCCCCCCCCGTGAACCAAACTAGCTCGGGGAGTGCATCGTGGATGTGCAGGGTTCTGCCTCCATCCTGAGAACGACAGCAGATGCAGCCCGGGCCAGTTGACATGGTCCGTGGCTACGGAAGTTTGTGACGGTGAACTGGGTTCGGCGCCCGTCCTGCTTCGCACCCATGGATGATCTCCACCTCCATTCAGTGAACGACAATGGTCCACGGAGGGGGTGCTTCACAGAACCGGCCACGTGGTGTTATCATTAGACTAGTTCATCTTGTACCTTTCTTTTATTATTCTCCACACATTTCCCCAATTCTTTGTGGGTAAATTGGGTAGAATATCCCTTGGATTAATGTGGATTCTCATTCTTCCTTTGCGTATTTTTCAGGACCATACACATACTTATCACCTTCCTCAAGAAATATCAATGTTTAAGAACTTACCAAAATCTTCCTTAGCTCCTGAAAGAATTAACTATAGGTCAACCATTGATATCCATCCTTCCAATCTAAACTAACCAAATAGGTAATCAATACTTGTTATTGAATAATAGTTCTTCACATTCATTTGGTTCAAGAACCAGTAGTCAACACAAGACCCCAAGCTCCCATAATCCTTTTTGGAATATAGAACTGGCACTGCCCATGGTGAAACACTATGTCTCTGAAATCCCTTCATCTGTAAGTCCAATGACTACACCCTTAGATCGTGAAGCACAATGGTATCCATCTGATATGATGGGGTAGATATTGGTTTCACCCAATGGTGTAAGTCAATGTATATGTCTTTCTCTCATCGGGGAGGTAATCCTAGAAGATCATTAGGAATGACCTCCTCATACTCTATCACTACTTTTGGGAATAAGAAACTCATAACATCTACTGCACTATGTTTTAGGCTACCCAACTAATAAGAAATAATCTGCACCCTCCTAGGCAAGATTCTATATTGTGCTGTGTGGGTTTCTAAATCTCTGAAAAAGAAAAACATCATCCCATAACTATAGAAAAGTCACACCCTGATCCTAAAATAATCAATCTTAGCATGAACTATATATTGGAACCAAGGTTGTTTTTTGATAATAATGGAGTTTGGTTTGTGTTTGTTTTCAATCTGCACATGGATGGCTATAGAGTTTGTAAAGAATTGGGTCATATGTTTGAGGCTAAACGTAGTATGGAAGGTGGCGTTGTTTCCCAACGTTTGCCAGTTTTTTGGGCCTCAAAATCAGGAGTTTGGTAACAGTTCGCAGCAATGGTACGCAGTGAAGCCATGTGGTAGCGGAGAAGGCATGTGGTACATGGTGAAGGTGTGAGGTATGTGGTGAAGGCTTGCGGTACGCAGAATGTTTCTGAAAATTGTTTGCAGTGATGGTACGTGGTTAACGCATGTGGTATGCAGAATGCTTCCAAAAATGATTAGCATAAACGTTATGCAGTGAAAGTGTGTGGTACAAAGAAGCCTTATGGTTTTCCAATAAAAGAGTTTAGGTACACAGAATGACTCATCGTTGGAGGAATAGATGAAGTACATAGACCAGAAAACACATAGTATTCGATAAAGGTTCACAGTTCATAGGAAGGTCACAGTATGGGGATCAATGGGTATATGGTACAGGATTGAAGGTTCACAAGATTTTGTGGTTCTAAAAGTAGGATTGGTACATGGTTGAGGCTTTCTGTAAGAAGATGGAGTTCAATATGCTATGAAAATTGTCCCACATTTGAAATTAGGGTACCTCCTTTCACTGGAATGCGTAGAGATATGTGATTATTAAGGGAGAAGTAATCCCCTTTGACATAGATGAGATTTGAGATTAAAATTTTGGGAAGAAATTCATTGAAGTGTGAAGTTTTTCGTGTATGTTAAGATGGTATGCGGAGAAAATCATCCACTTAAGAAAAATAGTCATTGGAAGAGAGTGTAGTTTGCATAGGAAGCTCTCGCAGTACACGGTAGAGCAAGGCAGTATGGGAATCAGGATGGTATGTAGAGGAGTGGAGAAGTACGTGGAGTAGGGTAGTACACATAGAAGGAAAATTCAAAGAGGAGGTGAATGGAATGTTGAAATAGTCTTGGTACATGGAAACGATAGTAGTACATGGAAATAGCAGTAGTACATGGATACAATAGTAGTACATAGATCACCCAAAGAAGCATGAAAATTTACCAAGTCAATTTTGAAATTAATTTTAATAACTTATCAGTGTACGGGAAAATAAATTACATCTATCGGTGATTACCAAACATCAATAGAGAATCCATTTATAGTTGATTATGTATGATTTTATGTAGAAACATTGATGTGACCTTAAATGTGATAAACTGATTGAATATTATTCCAACATACTGAGTAAGGGGGAGTCATCGAAAGTTATCTAAGGTACGTATTGTTCTATACCTAAAACCTTGAAATCATAGTGCCCCTAAAAGAGAGTTATTTTTCTAAACTCTTCTAATAAAAAACATGTGAGGATTAGTGGTTTTGGTGTGAACTACACATTGTTGGTGTATGCTCCTTGAACATAATCCTTATTAATGATCCATTTAAAATTATTATGTGATTTCTTTGCATGTGATTGTTTATTTTTTGTACTTCCTCTTAAAATATTTTTAACAAGTTCCTACCAATTTTGGGATAAGATTAATCAAATCAAAATAAAAAGATAACGCCCTGATTCACCTCTCCTATCTCGGGGTGTTCGAGGGACCTTCAAGTGGTATGAATTCGTAAAGGTTTTTGGTGTTAAACTTTTCTTGCTTTTATAACATGGATAATATGGTTAATACAAGGGGAGTTACTTTGTTTGATGAATGTAACTTTAAGATATAGAATAATGGGATGAGATATCATCTAAGATCTCTTGTAATTGACATTCTATATTCCACTGGACAAGGAATATATGTCACTGATCCAACAAGGTCTATCTAGGATAAATATAGACAGAAAAGTAATGGATGCTGATACTAAATCACAAAATCCACTAATAACTACACTTTATAATCAAATATATGTAAAAGAGATGAACTATACATCATAACAATCTATGTGGGAAAAACTGAAAAATATTTATGATGGTGACAGTGATGTGAATGAGGTGAAGCTTCATGTTTAACAAAAAATATTTGATGATATGAAGATGAACCCTACTAAAAATGCAGGTCCATTATTCAATCGAATTACTGATGTTGTAGGAGAAATTCCAAGGCTTGTTGAAGAGATCAAATATATTTATACTGGTATTAATATCTTGAGAAGAATTATGTCCATTTATAATGAAAAGGTTTCACCTCTTGAATAATGGGATCTTTCCAAACATTCTCTTGATAATAAGCAGAGAAGAGTGGTGGAATATGAGATAAGACTCAACCCAGAAGATGCAACGACTCATGTATATAAGGAAATGTCATTCAAAGACACATAAAAACATTAAATATCATTAGGCTTTGTTGATGAAGATGATGAGGGAATTTTTTTATTTCCAATAAACTCAATAAGGGAAGATGGAAATATGAAGGAATTATACCTCTTTCTTGTTTTCACTATGGGAGAGTTGGGCACATTTCCTCACGTTTCCCTTGAAAGTTCAATGTTAAATAAATTGGATATGGAGACCCTAAAAATCATCAAAAAAGTTTTATCAAAAGAGAGACTATAAATCTAGAAAGAAATTTTAATGAAAGTGTTTCGTTTGGGAAGAAGATGATGATGAAAAAGAACTCTATGAGGAAGAGGAAGAAGAATTAAAATCTGGGAACCATGCTTCCTTGATGGCTACCATAAAAAATTAGAACCATTGACCTATAAAGGAAGAGATAATCAGTTGAATACTAATGTTGATTCCAAGATAAAAAATAAGGATGATTTAGGTAAGATTGAGAATAAATGTAAGAGATGAAATAAATGGAAAGAAATAGTAGAGTAATATTCATAATATATTGATCAATAGGAAGCAGAAATTGAATTATTGGAAGAACTGGTTAAAGTACAATCATCCATCCTTGAAAGAAATGATGATGTTGTCGAACTAAAACTCGGAATTGATGAACAAGAAAAGGTCATCAAAGACCTTACCACGACTCTAGAGGGGAATTCCTAGACCATTGAGGGACTCATTGAATAACTGTTTACTCTAAGAAGTAAACTCAAAAGTGAATTAATTTCAAAATAAGCAAAGAAGAAAATACAATTTGGAAGGTTCTGAGATGTTTTGCTTCTAGAAAGAGAAATCATGTTTTTGATGGAGTTGAAAATATCATGAGTGATCAAAGAACTACATGCATGGGAAATAGTGGAATTGGTTGTTATGCTGAAACAACAAATTTTATAAATAACTTGAACAAGAATAAATGAATGTTGAAAGTTGATCTTGTTGAAAAGTGACTAGATGTGAGGAGAAGGAAACCCATAAATCAATCTAAAAGGATAACTAAGTTTCCAAAAATGATAGGGAGTCAAAATATTTTCTCAAGGAAGTAGGAATGAGGATAAATTTATGTTACAAGACATTTCCTTTCATGAAGTTTTCGTTCTGTGGCTATCTGGGCCATACCATGTTATACAACTAAGAGGCAATGAGATATATAAATGGGGAAGAGTTAGGAGATCATCATTAGAGAAAATATTCATACACTATATATTAAATAAAAAATAATTTATATAGATTTTTTTCACTATTATATGTTTAACCATAAAGTTGTGTGTTGCAGGTAGAGGTATGATAGGTGATATTCATTCAATGATCAGAGAAAATTCAATACTAGTCAACTAGATGATGTTTCTATTTAAAATAAGTTTTCTCCAATGGAATAAGAATTTGAATATGAATATCCAAGTATAATAAAGAGATAATTGAAAGTTAATCATTGTCCTATTCTCATCCTAATATCTCATGGAAATAAAAAAGGAAAATTGAAAAATCCAATTTTGTTGAATTAGCTCTCAAATCTAAAAATAACAACAACACCTAGATTCTTGGTAGTGGATGTTCATACCACATGATGGGTAATGTATACCAATTAACGAATGTCATGAAAAAGGACGATACAATAGTAAGGTTCAGTAATGATGGTGGTTTTAAGATAAAAGGTTGTGAAAGTACTAGGATAGTTAATGGAGAGCAGAAGAAAACTGATGTTCTTTATGTGGACAATCTACGTCACATTATTCATAGTGTGAGTCTACTCTCTGACCCAGGTCTTATTGTGACACTCAATCAGAATGGATGTACTATAGGAGGAATGTTTGGGAATTCTCTCATAAAAATATGCAGAATTGCTGGAAACTTATATCATGTTGACAACAAAGATAACATTTTCTACCAAATAGTTGAATAGGAAAACATCTTATGGAATTAGAGATTGGGGAACATCAATTTGAAATACATGAAAGAGATATTTAAGCTGAATATTGTCATGGATATCCCTAATATGAATTATGAATGATAAAATACCTGTGATTCTTTCATGTAACAGAAACTTGTCTCACTACCTCAAAATAGGGCATGGGATGTGATGCCCATTATCAATTCTAAACAGAAAGCTCTGATAAAGGGCTATGCCTTTATCATCACTAGTTAAAAGCGCTGATAAATGTAACCTTTATCAGCACTAAAATTAGCACTGATAAAGGTATACCCTTTATCAGCGCATTTGTTAGCTCTGATAAAAGGGAAAATTTATTAGCTCTTATTGTAGCGCTGATAAAACTTTTTTATTCTTAATTTATATAAAATTATAATATTTATCAGTGCTCAAATAAAAGCGCTGATAAAACATATATTTATCAGCTCTTTTTCAGCGCTGATAAATATATGTTTTATCAGTGCTTTTATTTTAGCACTGATAAAACATAACTTTATCAGTGATTTTAATGAGCACATATAAAGGTGCCAGTGGTTTCTATTTAATAACCCTAACAGGCCCTCCTCTCTCACAGATGGTAAAGATTTCACGGAAGCTGAACCAGGACCCTCTTCCACCACGACTTCTCCTCCTCATCTAGGTTGTGTCCTCGTCTTCCTCCTCATCCTCGTCCTACTCCTCCTCTTCCTCCTCCTCTTCCACTGCTGCTGTTGGGTTTTTCTCCTCCGTGTCGTTGGTTTTGCTCCTCCTCCACGACCGTCGTTGTCTCCACCACCGAGATCGCCGCCGAGACCGCGTCTACCTCCGCCGCCACGTCCGCCGCTCCCTCCACTGCCACCGCCTCCACCGCAGCTGCCACCGCCGGTCAGTGTAGGAGTATATATAATCATTAACAATATATAATATTTATTCAGTTTTAGGATTATACTATTACAAACATAATATTGTTTTCTATAGTTTGATTTGGATGATAAACCTATTAGGGATGAGGATTCGGTGTAGGGAAATGGTCTTGAGGTGGTACCTCTCAATAAAATGGTGATCTTAACAATAATTATTTTTCTGGTATTATCTTTTTGATGGTTAATTATGGTGAGGAATAACCATAATGAGATGATACTCACTAGGATTAATATTATGTTATTTATTTGGGTAAAGTCTTATCTAGACATATATTACTCAGTTTCTATCTAAGAGATTCTGCACCTTCAGAAGAATATCATGACCTTCATAGAGATTTCTCTGAGGTTAAAAAATCTTCCCTAGTATAAAATGGATATGGTTTGATATCGAAGGAATGGTCATGCCTTGGATTTTTATTAGGGAAGAACTCTATATTCTTGAGTTTTGGTGTTATGACTGGGTTGAGGGACATGATCATATAGATTCATAACCTTATTGATTTATATAATGGTTTTAATGTGACCATCACTATTGAACCTAGATGGATGGGTTTATGGTAATGAAGCATGGGTATATTCCTATGGTTTTGGAATAATGTTGGGTAACTGGTGATCGGGTGGTGAGTTTTGGCATGGTGTGACGTTAAATTAGACAATAGTACCAAGGGTGTCCCATTAAAAATATGTGTGTTCCCCCTAATTTTGGTCAATATTTATGGGTAGGCTCATTGAGTTTGAATAGGGATATGATCCTACTCACTAGATACCACGTTTTATGTTGAAATGATTTTACCATGAAGTTTAAAGTCATGTGATTAGGATGTATGTGTCATGAAAAGTGTGATAACAAAGGATTGATTAGGTCTTACTCATTTGGGATATGCTATCTAGAATAAACATGGGGATTATACCTAGTAAGCAGGAGCTATTGCGCAGGGTTTACCCATTGTATGTTCATCTTTTATATTTTAAAAAGACTGTTGAACATGTTCTATTGAAGGTGGGTTCTATAATTTCTTGTTATCTTAAGGTGTGTTTAACCATGGTGTGGATTGATTTCGGTTTAGTGGGTTCTTGGGGTTTGTGGGATTTGGTTAATGGTGTACTCAGTTTTAGATTATTTTATTCTCATGATTTTCCTCTATTTTATGTTTTCTTTTTAGTTGGAAATCTCTTCTATTGTGTGCCTATCCTTTACCACGAATGAATCTCTACCGTGTGCTTAACGACACTTTCATGGTGAGTTTTCTCCTGTTACTAGTTGATTTCATCTTGTTCGCATGTTATTACTATTTCATATTGATGGTTATAATGTGAAATGTATGGGCTAAACTCCCCGCTCAAAATCATGGCCGTTGGTGGTCCTTATTTGTGCACTAAATGAATTTCATGTTGGTTGGTTCTTGGTGAACATTTGTATATAAAAATTGGTAATTTACGTATACTTGACTTATAAATGAACATCCCAGGATGATAAAACATATGTGATAACCCCTGAATTAACAAAAAAAATTGAATAAGCAATGCTTTGTAAAATCTAAAATTGTGATTGTTTGGTTTTTATCTAAAGTACATGCCTTTAGCTCAATTTGTCCTATATGTCATGTATTTTCAAAGGAATCATGCAGTCTTTGTAAGACTAACTTTGAATTAATTTGATATATGTCAGATTAAATCAGGTATCTTATCCATAGATGATGTTCACCCTACTAGACACACCATGTATATGGATTTCACATGAGTTTATAAATGGTAGTATACAACCAATCAGGACTGAGAATCCTACACAATGTGTATCCATTGAACAAATTGTGTGCTATGTTAATTTTATTATTAATATTTATTTTTCACTTAGATGATAATATTTCATGTTTGAGTAGCCCATTTTAAATATATTCTCATTTAGATCACAATATTATGATTCCCTCATTCATTGGAAATTACAGACGATGTGGTTTGGATATTTTAATTATCTTCACTCTCTTGAGATTTGACAAGTGACAAGTGAGATGTTTGGAGAAAATATGGAGTATGGTACTCCCCCTTATTTTTTTGAAGAGTCCTCCACGTATAGGTTTTAGGTACTCTATGGAGATATACAAAAGACAGGGCACAATTCCTCGTATATAGATAGAGTTCAAGTAATTTCACATGTTTTGGGGTAGGTTCCTCTATTTCATTGTAGAGGTATTTGTACCATGATTTTTTATAAAACCCTAACAATGCTACCTGATTAATTAAAACATAATATTAGGAAATTTTGAGATCAAACCCATAAAGATGATGAATATTAATAAAGAATTGATGAATTCTAATAAGTTGATAAAAGAGTATAAAGATGGCAAGAAAGAGTTTATCAAGTTTGCAGTAGATCATGCATGAGACCCTTCTCAAATCCTTTGTCTGTGTTTATGTGGTTGTAATTCAAGACAAATTAGTCCAGAGGAGTTGGAAGAACACCTGATTTATCACGGAATAGATCGAAGTTATACATGTTGGAATAAACACGGGGAAAAACGAATGTAGGTAGTGGCTCGGATAACACGACATTTTATGGAAGCTATGATATGATTACAAGCGTGAACAGTGAAGACGATCATATGGAGGGTGTGATTATAGATGTGAATGATGATGAAGATCATGTGGAGGAAATGACAAGGACAGTTGAAGATGAACTTCTTGATTTCCCAAAATTGTTTGAGAAGTTAAAGAGATGTGAAAAAATTCCATTGTATGCCGGTTTCACTAAATATACACCATTGTCAGCCGTACTAAAGCTGTATAATTTGAATGCAGGCAACGAGTGGAGTGACGCTAGTTTTATGAAACTACTTGCTCTTTTGAATGACATGCTTCCAAGAGATAATTAACTCCCAAGATGAACATATGATGCCAAACGAATGCTACGATCGATGGGTATGATCTCTAAAAGAATACACTCCTGCCCAAATGACTGTATATTTTTTCGCAAGGACTAAAACTCACTTAAAGAATGACCAAAGTCTGGTTCTTCTCGATACAAGAAAAATGATTCTAGTCCTACAAATTTTTTTTTGTAGTTTCCAATCATTCCAATGTTTAGGCACCTATATGGAAGTGAGGATACTGCAAGACAATTGTCATGGCATGCAGATACAAGAATTAATGACTGGAAAGTACATCACCTGGAAAACTCTCCTCAGTATAAGAGAATTGATCACGAGTATCCTGAATTTGGAAACAAGCTTAGAAACCTTCATCTGGCTTTATCTATAGATGGGGTAAATCCTTTTGGTTATCAAAGAAGCAGTCAAAGTACATGCCCAGTTTAGTTGGTAAATTATAACTTACCACCGTCGTTATGAATGAAACGAAAATACATTATGTTATCTATGCTTATATCAGGACCAAAACCACTGGGTAATGATATTTATGTTTATTTGGATCCATTGATTGAGGATTTTAAAATATTGTGGGATTCAGGTGTTACATTGTATGATGCTTAAAAAAATAATATTTCACTTTGAAATCCATGTTGTACATGATGATAAATGAATTTCCTGCTAATGGAAATTTGTCAGCATATAGAATTAAAGGAACCCAAGGGTGTCCTGTTTGCGAAACAAGGTACATAGTAAATTAGGTTGAAACATTCATTGAAACTCGTGTTTTTAGGACATCACAGATTTCTACCCCGAAAACTTAAGTACCGATCTTAAACAACATCATTCGACGGAAGTTCAGAAGAATGTACAACACCATATCCACTAACAGGTGATCAATTGTTTGAGAAGGTATAATATTTGAACCCTACATTTGGTAAACTGTTTTCGAAAAAACTTACACAAACTCATTGAAAAAAGAGATCCGTTTTTTTGAAATTACCATACTGGAATTGTCTGTATGTCAGACGTTTTCTTGATGTTACGCATATTGAAAAAAATGAATGTGATAGTGTCATTGGCACATTGATAAATGCACCCGGTAAAAAAAGGATGGAATTAAGACTAGATTAGACATGGTTGAGATGGGAATACTAGATGTTTTGGAACCTATGAATGGTGAAAAATGAATATTTCTTCCTCCTAATGGTTACAATCTTTCCAGGCAGGAGATATATCGGTTTTTCAACTTCATGAATGACGTAAAGGTTCCAGAGGGGTATTCATAAAATATCAAGAACATTGTATCAATGAACGATTTAAAATTAAAGGGGCTGAAATCACATGACTTCCATGTTTTGATGCAAGATATAATTCCTATAGCTTTACATTGCATTTTCCCCATGAATGTCTACCATACATTTACGAAACTATGTTTCTTCTTCAAAGCTATATGCAGCAATATTATAGACCCGGTGAAATTTCTAACTATGGAAAGAGAAATTGCCTTCATATTATGTGAATTGGAAATTTTCTTCCCACTGACATTTTTAGATATGATGGTTCATTTGATGGTTTATTTGATTATAGATATTTGACTATGTGGTCCTGCACATTATAGATGGATGTACCCCATTGAACGGTATATGAATAATTTGAAAGGGTATGTCAAAAATCGAAAGAGACCAGAGGGTTGTATTGCGGAGAAATATATTGTTGAGGTAGCCGTTGAATTTTGTACTGAATACCTGTTTGGTTTGGAAAATTTTTGCATACCGAAATCTTGTCACACTGAGCGGCTTGAGGTTGAAGGAATTTCTGGAAGAGAAGTTTTCACTATCAATATTACATATTGGAAGCAGGCTCACCTTTACGTTTTTCATAACTGTTTCGACGTTGACCCATATGTTCAAACCCACAAAGAAAATTTTAGGTGTTTGAATCCAACTAGGGAGGAAAATGGATATTAGATACACATAATCGACATTTTATAGGATGGTTTCAAGACAATATTTTGAAGCAGTTAGAGGAAAATACAGAATCAATTTCAGAACGACTTCGAAGGCTAGCCGGAGGAGCAAGTGTGTATGTATTATCTTACAATGATTATGCATTTAACAGTTATACATTCTATACTAATGAACATGATGAAGACAGTACCATGAATAATAGTGGGGTTATACTTGAGGCTTAGGCATTGCATTTTTCCGGTGCTAAGGAAAAAAATCCAATTTATGTGAATATGTCATACTTTGGCATCATCAAACGAATATGGGAGTTGGATTATACGATATTCAATGTGCCAATTTTTAATGCATGTGGGCAGATAACAGGAGTGCTGTAAATATAGTTGAATTAGGATTCGTGAAAGTTGATTTTAGTAAGGAAAGGGAGAAAGAAAAACCATTTATAATGGCATAACAGGTAGTACAAGTATTGTATGTTCCAGACCCTGCAAACCAAAATTGGTCAATTATTCTGTTATCGACCAAAAAAACTGAAGGGTCGGATGAAAGTTCAATGGAGGAAGACCCATTTATAGGGACTTCACAATCATTTCACAGAGGTACAAATGTAGATGGAATTTTTTATGTCTGAGGAGACCACAATGAAGGGATTTACATAGTCGATAGAGGAGTAAAATCTCTTCAGCCTTTAAAGACAAAAAATAGAGTACAATAATCAGGATATTTGTTTATTGTAATATACATTGTGTTAAGTTATGTTATTATCAGTCCGCTACTACTTTTATGTAATCTAAATTAAATGTTAAACCACATCTACAGATAATGACTTCTGCACCTGCTGATGCGCCTAATCCCAAGGCGCAAAAGGTCTCTCAACCGCCTGCTGGTGGTCCCAGTGTAGAGCAACAATAGGTTTCTCAACCAACTGCTGCTAGTCCCAGTGCAGAGCAGCAACAGGTTTCTCAACCTCTTGCTCCTGGTCCTAGTTCTGATTTTAGTGCTCCAGAGAAAGATATTGATGATACTCTTGAGGAAATGGTCGGAAATGAATCCCTAAATGCACAAAAAAAAGAAGAGCGCCGTAGTCTGACAATGTTCCCCAAAATCCTTAAGGAAAAAAGAAAAAGGCATCAAATTTGAGGTGGGATGGAATAAGCGAGGCCAACATGTTAACCCCAACAAATCCATCTGTAGTAGCTACATTAGAATCATCACACAGCAACGCGTGCCGATTGATGTACAGTCATGGAACCATGTTTTCATCGGTCATAATACACAATTGTAGGAAGAGATTATGGTAACATTATGACATCGTTTTTTTAATTTATTAAATAAAATACCAAAACATTGACTTAATCTTCATCATCCATTGTATAGTGCATTTAAAGTAGATGCCTCACACAAGGATTATGTATTAGGAGTTGCAGGAAGGGTTCATAGAGGTTTCTGCACAATTTTAATGAAATATCATCTTAAAGATGCTGAAGGGAAAATCAACCCGCACCCACCTCCCCTTTATGCACCCTTGATATCCCAAGGAGCGTGGGACGTGTTTATCAATCGTCGTGGGGAGCAGACTTTTTAGGTACATTGTGTAGGGTAATAAGTTATTTGACGTTGCTTGTATCCATCACATTGATTGACAGTTTTTTATTTATGAAATAGCAACTGAGTGCTGAAAATAAATAATTCACAGTAGAACTAGTGTACCCTTACCGTCAAGCAAGGTTGGGGTACACTTCAAAAGAGAAAAAATTGGTACGTCTTTTAAATCTACCGTACTACTTATATGTGACATAAAACAACACCATAACCATGATTCTCTATTTATATGCATATTGATGAATCAAAATCGAAATCCAAATCCATCCCACGACATGTGCTATGGAAGGAGGCTTGTGTAAATAAAGAGGGGATACTAATAGATGAAAACACACAAAAAGTGTGGGAAACATGTGTAAGTATGACATAATATAAATTTGATTTGTTTCAAATTGCTATTACATTACAATGATTGCTTATTTTTCTATATCTTTCTATCTGACATTGTCATAGGAATCAACAAAACCCACACTAGATACAGACATACTTTCAGCAGCCTTGAAGCGGCCGGACCAGTATGGCCATGTCAAAGGTGTGGGTTTTAGGGTGACACCCAGAACATATTTTCAAAAAACAAAACATGTGGACGATGGAAATGAAAAAAATGGAAAACCGGCAAGAAAAATTAGCCATTTTTCAAGAAGAATTACAATACTAGAGAGAGATGATAGAAAAAAAGATGGGGGAGAGAAAAAGAGATGAAAAAAATCAACAAAAACACGTGCGTGATGATCCCACCCCACCCCCCACAAACTTTGAGGCAAGCCATTCCCCTAAAAACCTGACTTAGCTGAGGTGATCAATGTTTTAATAATTGTTTATGTGAAATTTGATTCACATAGCCACTGATACCTTTCCTGTACTAATATTCTATAGGGTGAAAATGACTGTGATTTATATCTAGAAACTCCCACATACCGCCTTGTAGCAAGGGCTGCGGTGTTCAATACACAGAATGACATGCTACACAACAGACAGCTTCCAACATATCATTTCATAGTGTCAATTAACGTATTTAGTGAGACGAGTGCCGAGCGACCTGTTCCAAATGATGATGAATACATTCATACGGTTGAGCAAGCTGTTGAAACATTCATCTCATGGCCGTCAGTTTTTGTAAAAAAACATGTCGACAAGGAGGTATACATTTCCAAGTTATTTTTCAAGTTGTACCTTTAACATTTAATGAAAAAATGTCTAAACCGATGAATTTAATTACAGAACGTCAAAGAGAAGGGGGTGACATGAAATATCAGCTCAAAACTATCTCAAGGATCAAACAACCGATAGAAATGGTCTATTGAGAGCAACTTCACCCCGACCGTTCTATATCCATAGTTAATATCATTATAGGCTCATGTGGATACAAAGTTGATAGACAACAATGCTCACACAATTGTTTTTCAAGAAAATATGTATGGAGAGGAAACATCATATTTCATTAGTGCTGAAAATGTAAATGAAATCCTCAAGTATGAATGTCTAGGCGCCTCAGATGTAAATGTATACATGTGGTATGTTTTCATGATTTGATTTTACAAAAGCTGATATACTCTGAAAATAATTACTTAATATATTTTATATTTTTCAGAAACGTATATATGAAAAAAAAATTGAAGGGATTTCCCCATGAACAAAAATTTGGACTCGTTAGTCCTCACACCACATCTTCAAAAGAAGAAATAGATTCTGATAAAGAGGTTGCAATAATGCCATCCCTGCTCAAATCATTTGAAAAAAAAAATTACGGATGATAGACTATTTTTAATAACAATGATATAGGGGTAAAACTCTACAATTTAATCATATATACTATATTTTAATTTCTTTATTTATCTATTCCTTTTTTTATTTTTAGGGAGAATTAGATGTTAATTGCAGTCAATTTGGATACTCCGAAGATTTATTTTCTGAATTCAATGCAAGGATATCCAACAAACCGACCATGCATGATGGCGTTTGTTAATTTGTAATACACTATATCCAACATTTTAAAACTCAACATCTAGTTATATAATTTATGTTATCTTTTAATGAGGATTCTGTTATGATAGGGCGGTGCATCAATATCGTCTAATGCATGAAATGAATCAAAGGAATAAGTATGAGAAAGCCTACATGATCTACAACTGGAAAATTATACGGGTATATATGATAACATTGCACTATCAAAACACAGATAAAAAAAAATTACTTATTGTTGTTGATGTTTCTGTAGTGTTCAAAATAAACAAACAGAAAGGACTATGGTTATTATGTATGTTAATTTTTGAAAGAGATCATATTTCATCAACAAACTAGCATCCCTGATGAGGTATTTTCGAAAATAATTATGAGTACAGTTAAAATTTTATTTAATCCTTTGTGTATTTATATTTTTTTAGTACTACCATGACTGTTGCAAAAACTCATATTCAAAAGATGATATAGATGTGTTTAGAAATGAATGGGAAACATACCTTTTGGAAGATTGTATACAAATAGGAATAAGGTGAATTCCAACTAATGTTATCCATATATGATCATTGATATCTCCCTTTTTTACACTTACTGAGCATATATGATCACCATTTATTATTTTTTATATCCTTAGGTTATGAAGAATAGTTTTAGATATGATTTTTCTTTCTTATAAAGTATAACTCATTGGATAAAAGTGTCTGATACCAGTTTCAAATTGACATTAACTTTAGAAAACAACACTACTGACATACAGAAAACTGATAAAATGGATTCAGATTATTTTGATACTATAGAAAAATGATCCATGAGTCATTTTTGGGGTGTATGAATCGACCGTACCTCAATCCGATGTACGGTGTGATCGGCATGGCTAAAAGTGTCTGATAACAGTTCCAAATTGACATCAACTTTATAAAACAACAATACTGACATATGAAAAACTGAGCAAATGCATTTAGATTGTTTTGATACTTTAGGAAAATGATCCATGAGTCATTTGTGAGGTGTAAGAATCAACCGAACCTCAATCCGATGAACGGTGTGACCGATATGGACAAAAAAGTCTGATAATATTTTCAAATTGACATTAACTATTGAAAATAACACAAATGACATACAGAAAACTGAGCAAATGCGATCATATTGTATTTATACTTTAGGACAATGATCCATGAGTCATATGTGAGGTGTACGAATCTGCCACACCTCAATCCAATGCACGATGTGACCGGTATGGCTAAAAGTGTCTGATAATAGTTTCAAATTGACATTAATTTTAGAAAACAACACTAATGACATATTGAATACCGAGAAAATGCATTCTTATTGTTTAGACACATTAGGAAAACAATCCATGATTCATTTGTGATGTTTGCGAATTGACCGCACCTCATTCTGATGCATGGTGTGATTGGTATGGCTAAAAGTGTCTGATAACATTTTGAAATTGACATTAATTTTAGAAAACAACACTACTGACATACGAAATACAAAGGAAATGCATTCAGATTGTTTTGATACTTTAGAAAAACGATCCATGATTCATTTCTGATATGTATGAATGGACCAAACCTCAATCTAATGCACGGTGTGACTGGCATGGCTAAAAGTGTCTGATACCAGTTTCAAATTGACATTAACTTTAGAAAACAACACTACTGACAAACTGAAAACCAAAAAAACACTTTCATATTGTTTTGATAATTTTGGAAAACGATCCACGAGTCATTATGGAGGTGTAAGAATCGACTGCAACTCAATCTGATGCACGGTGTGAACGGTATGGCTAAAAGTGACTGATAATAGTTTCAAATTGATATTCACATTAGAAAATAACACAAAAAAAAAATAAAGAAAACAAAAAAAAATGCGTTCGTATTGTTTTGATACATTAGGACAACAATTCATGAGTCATTTGTGACATGTAAGAATCTACTACACCACAATATGATGCACGGTATGACTAATATGGCTAAAAGTGTCTGATAATAGTTTCAAATTGACATTAAATTTAGAAAACAGCACTAATGACATACGGAAAACTAAGAAAATGCATTCGGATTGTTTTTATAATTTAGGAAAATGGTCCATGAGTCATTTTTGATGTTTACGAATTGACCGCAACTCAATCCGATGTACGGTGTGACCAGTATGGTTAAAAGTGTATGATAATAGTGTCAAATTGATATTAACTTTAGAAGACAACACTACTAACATACGGAAAATCGAGAAAACGTGTTTGGAATGTTTTGATAATTTAGGTCAACAATCTCTGACTCATTTTTGACATGTAAGAATCGACTACACCTCAATATGATGCACGGTGTGATAGGTATGGCTAAAAGTGTCTGATACCAGTTTTGAATTGACATTAACTTTAGAAAACAACACTACTGACATACAAAAAGCTGAGAAAACGTGATAGGGTTGTTTTGATACTTTAGGAAGATGATCCATGATTCATTTTTGACATTTACGAATCGACCACACCTCAATATGATGCACGGTGTGACTGGTTTGGCTAAAAGTGTCTGATACTAGTTTCAAATTGACATTAACTTTATAAAACCACACTACTAACATACGGAAAGCCATGCAAACACGTTCGTATTATTTTGATACTTGAGGACAATGATCCATGAGTCATTTTTGAGGGGTAGAAATCGACCACACCTCAATCCGACGCACAGTGTGACTGGGATGGCTAAAAGTGTCTGATACCAGTTTCAAATTGACATTAACAATACAAAACAACAATACTGACATATAGAACACTAAGAAAACATGTTCGTATTGTTTTGATACTTTAGGAAAACGATCTATGAGTCATTTATGAGGGGTATGAATTGACCGCACCTCAATCCTACAGACGGTGTGACCGGTATGGCTAAAAGTGTCTTATAATAGTTTAAAATTGACATTAAATTTAGAAAATAACAAAAAATACATACTAAAAACCCAGAAAAAATGTTCGGATTGTTTTTATACTTCCGGAAAATGATCCATGAGTCATTTGTGAGGAGTATGGATCGACCGTACTCAATCCGATGCACGGTGTGACCGGTATGGAAAAAAGTGTCTGATAACAGTTTCAAATTGACATTAATTTTAGAATACAACACTACTGACATACAAAATACTGATAAAATGGGTTCTGATTGTTTTCATACTTTAGGAGAACGATCCATGATTCATTTGTGATGTGTACGAATTGACCGTACCTCATTCCGATGTGCAGTGTGACCGGTATGGCTAAAAGAGTCTGATAACAGTTTGAAATTGACATTAATTTTAGAAAACAACACTACTGACATACGGAAAACCGAGCAAACGCATTCAGATTTGTGGATACTTTCGGAAAATGATCCAAAGGTCATTTTTGAGGTGTAAGAATTGACCGCACCTCAATCCGATGCACGGTGTGGATGACATGGCTAAAAGTGAGTGATACCAGTTTCAAATTGACATTAACTTTAGAAAAAAACACTACAGACATACGGGAAACTGAGAAAACGAGTTCAGATTGTTTTGATACATTATTAAAATGATCTAGGAGTCATTTTTGAGGTGTACTAATCGACCACACCTCAATCGGACACACGGTTTGACCGACATTGCTAAAACTGTCTGATATCAGTTTCAAATTGACATTATCTTTAGAAAACAACACTTTTGACATACGTAAAACTGATAAAATGCATTTTAATTGTTTTGATACTTTATTAAAACGATCCATGAGTCATTTGTGAGGTGTAAGAATTGGCCGCACCTCAATCCAACTCACAGTGTGACCGGTATGGCTAAAAGTGTCGGATAATAGTTTCAAATTGACATTAACTTTTGAAAACAAATCAAATGACATACGGAAAACCAAGAAAACACATTCATATTATTTTTATAATTTAGGACAATGATCCATGAGTCATATTTGAGATGTACGAATTGACTGCACCTCAATCTGACACATGGTGTGACCAGTATGGCTAAAAGTGTCTCATAACAGTTTCAAATTAACAATAATTTTAGAAAACAACACTACTGACTTATGGAATACTAAGAAAATGCATTCTTATTGTTTTGATAGTTTAGGAAAATGATCCATGGTTCATTTTTAATGTGTATGAATCAACCACACCTCAATCCAACACATGGTGTGACCGGTATGGCGAAAAGTGTATGATAACAGTTTGAAATTGACATTACTTTTAGAAAACAACACTACTGACATACAGAATACCTAGAAAATGCATTTGGATTGTTTTGATACTTTAGGAAAATGATACATGAGTCATTTTTGAGGTGTATGAATCGACCGAAACTCAATCCGACGCATGATGTGACTAGTATGGCTAAAAGTGTCTGATAATAGTTTCAAATTGATATTAACATTACAAAACAACATTACTAACATACAGAAAACTGAGAAAACTCATTAGGATTGTTTTGATACTTTAGGAAAACTATCCATGAGTCATTTTTGAGGTGTACGAATTGACCACACCTCAATCTGGCGCACGGTGTGACCAAGATGTCTAAAAGGGTCTGGTACGAGTTTCAAATTGACATTAATTTTAGAAAACAACACTACTGACATAAAGATTACTGAAAAAACGTGTTCTGGTTGTTTTGATACTTTAGGAAAGCGATCCATGATTCATTTGTAACGTGTAAGAATTGACTGCATCTCAATCTGACGCACGTTGTGACCGATATGGCTAAAAATGTCTAGTAAGAGTTTGAAATTGACATTAATTTTAGAAAATAACACTACTGACATATGGAATACCGAGAAAATGTGGTCGGATTGTTTTGATAATTTATGAAAACTTTCCATGATAAATTTGTGACATGTAAGAATTGACCGCACCTTAATCTGACGCACGGTGTGACCGGCATGGATAAAGGTTTCTGATACTAGTTTCAAATTGACATTAACTTTAGAAAACAACAGTACTAACATACGGAAAACAAAGAAAATACTTTCGAATTGTTTCGATACTTTAGGAAAACTATCCATGTGCCATGTTCGAGGTGTAAGAATCAACCGCACCTCAATCCGATGCACAGTGTGACCGGTATGGAAAAAAGTGTCTGATAACAGTTTCAAATTGATATTAATTTTAGAAAACAACATTACCGACTTACAGAATACTAATCAAACATGGTCGGATTATTTTGATACTTTAGTACAATGATCCATGATCCATTTGTGATGTGTACGAATCAACCTCACCTCAATCCGACGCACGGTGTGACCGGTATGGCTAAAAGTGTCTGATAAATGTTCCTAATTGACATTAATTTTAGAAAACAACACTACTGACATATGGAATAACGAGAAAAAACATCGGATTGTTTTGATAGTTTATGAGAATTATCCATGATTCATTTGTGACGTGTATGAATCGACCGCACTTCAATCCGATGCATGGTGTGACCGGTAAAGCTTTTCATTAGATAAAGAATCAGTATTTATTAAATGAGATAAATCATCCAAAATCATATTGATTTTACATTATTCCCTTTCATTATTATCAAAATGAAAACAATTGAGTTTATCATTTCCATATTTTAGTTTCACATTTCAATATTAATGTATTCTTTCATATTAATGATTTAATTTATTTCATTATTGTATTACTAACATAATATTTGTTTTCCTATATAAGTGAATTCTTATTCTTGAGTTCGGATGCTTTGTTCGGCAACAAATACCATGGACGACAATATTTGAGAGGATCACAAATATCAAATTATGAAACATTAATGTTTATAACTGTTGTTGGATAATTTCAATTGTAACCATGTAAAACATTGTTTGAAATGTATATAGAAGTGTGTTTTTTGTATTCATGATGTTATGTAAATGTTTATCGGATTGTTTGTCAATATATTGTGTTTGGGTGCTTGTTTGTACAGGTGCGGGTGCTGGTTTGTATAGGTGCAGGTGCTGGTTTGTGAAGGTGATGGTCCTACAGGTGCAGCTGAAGGAGCCTTTATCAGCGCTATCCTGAGCACTAATTATATGGACCTTTATTAGCTCTATCCTGAGCACTGATATTATGGACCTTTATCATCTCTATCCTGAGCGCAAATAATATGGCCCTTTATCAATGCTAGAAATGCGCTGTAAATGCCAGTTAAGATAGGGGGGTCCCCTTTATCAGTGCTCTAAAAAGTGCTGATAAAGGTGACCTTCATAGTATCTCTGAATTAGTTTATCCTCATAGAATTGGCCACATAGAAAATTTTGTAAAGGGGTATTAATGAAGGTAACTATATAAGAAAATATCTATATGGTTATTCCCAAAAAATTTCTCATAACACTAGACACATATTATTCTCCAAGTAAGACCATAATACAGTTGTTCACATTGAAATTCAAGATGTTTCCATGTGTAGTGTATTGCCCTGAACCCAGTTACCCAGAATCGGTGCATTATTACCTAACATTGGCATGATTCAAGTAATCATGTCCAGAAAGACCGATCAGTTTAGTAAACTTGAAAGTACTTGATACATTCATAAGATTTACATTACATCATCAAATAAAAACATCAACAACATTTTTGTCCCCTTTAAGAAACACCTATAACTTTATCAAATCCCTTCAGGCCAACCATAAAATACTTCTCACATATTGGGAAAAATAATACATAGAAAGGAGTGAGCTAAGATTCTTAGTATGGATAACAATATAGAAGAAACTTTCATAAATATGCATACACATTTAAATAAATGTATAAGACTAAAAAAAATCTTTTTAAACATAAAAATCAGTAAAATATGGAAAATATAAAATCCCATAATTCCATTTACTTATTGACATGGATATTATTCTAGTATAATAATCATATGCAATATTAATATCCACATTTATAATGATGGAATGCATAACGACAGACTTCATAACCACATAGTCAAGGCATTGTGCCAAGAATACAAATAATATTTCATCATGTCCTAGTGCCAAGACAATAGTTTGTCTAATGAGACCTACCGATGCATCTAGGAGATATAGCAGGCTACACCTGTAAATTATTATGTCCAATGCATTCCTCCTATGAAAAGGTTTAAACATAATGTAATCATTCATATTAAATCTAGAATATTAAATTTCAATACATTCTCCATAAACCATGAATGGTGTAAAAATAACAAATAAAAAATCAAACATATCGCATAACCATCAATAAAATATGTTAAATTTGTATCATAATTAATCAACATCAAACATGTTTAAAATCCATCAATGAATGTAGACCAAGATGAAGTCAAAACTTTTTTGGGAAATATAACTCTCTATTTTGAAGTGAATTATAAGTCATGTAATTATAAAAGAAAACATTTAATTTGAAAGTATTCTTATAATCTTTTAAGGGAATCTTTAAAGGTGTTAAAACAATAGAAAATTGATGCATCTTCCATATAAGTTAAAAAAAACCATTCATTCATTAATTTTGTTGAAAATGTCATAAAGGACCTTGTTTGGAAAACAACAGAAAGATTTTATTATAAATATTTTATAAAAATTCAAAAAAGTGTATGAATGACATTAACCTATAGTCTAGGGAAATGTAAAAAATGTTTTTAAATATATTTTTATGAAACCCGGATGTGGGTGAGAAATATGTCCCGATAGATACTTATGTAAAAACAATCTCGGATAATAAAGAGATTGTGAAATTAACCCTTAACTTGTATGTTTCCTTGGTTGAGGGTATGTAAACCTCCTGTATAATATTTAAATCATTGTTATTAAATTATAAAAGAATCATATAACTAAATATGATATCATATATGATCTTCTAATATATCTTTGTTAATAATATTTTAGTAGTATCATCGTTTTTTGTGTTAACTGATTCTTTTTTCCGTTGTATGATTGGTTATGTATGCCATGTTTGTTATGAATATGATGTATTTTATTCATATCCATAATTCTATAATATTCATAAAAATTATTTTTATTCATGAAAGGAATATTATTCTTGAATGATTATGATGGGGAATGAATCTCATCGCGTTCGTGGAGACAGTAATCCCTACATACGCACGAGCGACAATATCATTAAATTGAATGTAAAATCGTAAATAATTAAATGTTATATCCTATATAAATATTCACTAAAATGTTATAATTAATATTTACATCAATTATACATAATTATTGTACCCTTCCAAACAAATTAGATATTGAATAACAACTACACCACGACGTGGAGACGGTAAGCTGTACGTACGCAGGTATGGTTTCATTCTCATTCATATGATGAATAGAATAATGAATATGGTTGTACCATTTTTATAATAACATAAAATTATATATAAGTTACTGGAGTTATTATTTTATAATGTAAACAACAAATAAAGATGAAGTGGAAGAAGAAAAGAACATGAAAGTTGTGATGAAATATTTACTCTTCTACGGGTTACTCTTTCTGATTTGATCAAAAGGGCATCATAGGTTGGATTTCTGACCAAATAATGACATCTAAAATAATGGGAGGAAATTTGGGAGGAACTTCGGGAAGAGTTTGGCCGAGCCAAATGGCTTTGGAGGTGTGAAATTAATAGAAGGCTAAGTACCCTTTTATAAGAGTGGTGAGAGTCACTTTAGGAAACGTTGAAATATTATTTTATAATAAAATCCGTTTTGGTTTATATTGGCTCAAAAATGATTTATCTCAAGGAAAGGTGTGGATGCGTCGGAAAACTCTCAACCAATAGGTTTCAGACAGGTTTAGGTCACCATATTAACCTTATCGTTTATATTTAACTCGTATTTAAATAGTTTGACATTTATCATGTCTCTTTGTATTTTTATATTATATGATTAATAAATATACTATAAAAAGACTAGAGAACCCCAAGTGGTCAATTATTAATATATATAACCATATATAAGTCCTTTTAGTGTTCCTTATATTTTTTGGAAAATTATATCAATTAGTAATATAGTCTTTGATTTAAAAACTCAATTACATCAATTTTGAAACTATTTGGTATTTGGTTTTTGTGAAAGTCATCGCAACTTTATTACTTAAAAAATAATACATTTAATCAATCCTAACATGTCATATTCACCTATAAAATTCTTTTATGTCTTAAAAACGTTGAAATTATATTTATGTTAATATTTAAAATACCATTTGTTGGATTCATTCATTAATTAGGTAATTATTTCATCATCATTGTGTCATAAATAAATTTAATTATACAATGTCTAAAAATTAAAAATAAAATATAATTATGTAGGAAATATTTTTATCTTTCTAGTGAGTATTTATAGTCAAAATGGTAAATTATATAACCCCATATAAAAATTGTTTTACTAAAAGATATATGTTTATGTCATTTTTGTCTTTACTTAAAATTAATAAATACAACGTGTTATTATCACTCTAAAGTGGTTATATGGGATCCCAAAATCGACCCAATGATTAAAATGTTTGTACATGTATCCAAAAATAGGAATATGACACATGTTAAAGTAATTTAACATTATTTTAATATTATTTATTACCATTTTTTACCATATTTACCTTTTAACCATGATAAATAAAATATTTATCGAAGTAATTATTCATAATGAATAAAAATAAAAGTTACCTATTTAGACAATTTGGAACTCCAAATTAGAAATATGGAATCCATTTTTCCCAATTCAAAACACAGAAGTGGTAGACATAAATTTAATGTTCATTCCCATTGTCAAAACAAAAAGCGTGTTTTTATGAAATATTAACAATAAAAAGATTGACACTTGTTTATGTCCAGTTTAAATGTGAAATTACATACAATGACCTAAATTATATTAAATGATAAAAATATTATCTAATTATACTTTAAAACCAATCAAATTTATAATTTAACATTATAAATTATTTTGATTAAAAAAGTAGTTTTTAATTAAAATTTAGTATTTTCACGATTCATCAAATATTGAAAGCTTTCAGAAAAATTCCCAAAATTCACCCTAATGTAATATTGATATTCCAAATACAAAAATAAAGACCATTTTGAAAAATAAAATTTATAAAATTTCAAAAAATTGGTGATACTATTTCTAGTGGCTACTTTTATTAGTCGTTGTGTGTTAAAACACCAAGTTGGGTACAACACAAGCTACTACATTATTCAAAAGAAAAAGTACTGTGGAAGCTTTGGGTTTTTCATTCTCCCCTACTTAAAATAATTTCATCCTCTAAATTTCTAGAATATTATTACATAAAATGATTCAAGTGGTTCTTCATCATTAGTTCCTTTGGTTCCCACATATCCTCTTCAATCTTATGGTTTCTCCATAGAACTTTTACCAGACGAGTCATCAGGCTTCTCAGCACTTGTTCTCGTATATCATGAGTCATGGAAGGTTCTTCACAATAAGATAAGTTAGGTTCTAGTTAATTTTCTTCATAGGTGAGTACATGCATTGGTTCATGCTTGTATTTTTTCAATATTGATACGTGGAACACATCATGAACATTAGATCAACTTGGTGGAATTTTCAAACAATAAGATACAACTATAATTTGTTCTAGAATTTAGAATGGTCCGATTTACCTGGGACTCAATTTACACTTCATTCTAAAATGTATAACACCCTTCAATGGAGATACATCCATGAAAACATGGTCTCCTACTTGAAATTAAAAATACTTCTTTCAGATATTGGCATAACTCCTTTGCCTACATTGGGCTTCTTTGATGTGGGTTTGGATAACCTTCACCTTTTCCATTGTTTCCTCAAAAAGTTCTGGGACTATGATTTTTCTTTCAACAAAATCAGCCCAACAAGTTCGTGTTAAACATATCTTTCTATATAATGATTCAAATGGTGCCATCTTAACACATGAAAGGAATCTATTGTAATAGGAAAATTCTACCAAAGTAAAAAATTGATCCCACACACCTTGAATGTCAAGTGAGAAATATCATAAAATGTATTCTACGGTTTTAATAGTCCATTCTGATTGTCCATTGGTCTGAGGGTGGTAGGGAGTGTTGAAAAAAAGTCTATTATCCAGGGATTTCTGAAGGATTTTCAGGAATCTTGATGTAAATTTGGGATCACGATAAAAAACAATCAATAGGGGTTCCCCATAAAGTCTTACAACTTCATTAATATATAGTCTTGTCATACATTCAAGTGGTAAATCTACTCTTATAGCAAGAAAATTTGCTGACATGGTATGAATATCAATAATGACCCATATTTCATTGTTCCTTATAAGAGTCTTTGGTTGCCCCATGTAAAAGTTCATCATAATATTATCCTATTTCCACTTAGGTATGGGATAAGGCTGCATGACTCCTCTAGGATGTTGCTTTCAAGCTTTCACATATTGAGAAACCTTACATCTTGACACAAAATCAACAATCTCCCTTATTATGTTGTCCCACATAAAATGTTCCTTCAAATCTCTATACATATTGGTGCTTCTAGGGTGTATAATGAAATTGGATCTTTGAGCATCATCCAAAAATTCCATTTTTAGATCAAGTATGTTAGGAACACAATGTATCTTTCCAAATTTCAAAATTCTATCTTCATATATGACTTCACACAATACCCCATCTTTCACAAATTTAATCACCTTTTGAAACTCCTCATAATTAGTGTTAGAACTCTATTGTTTTTTAGTAAAGATGGTTTTTCAACCATTTGAAAAATTATTGATGTTTCACCTTCCATGGTTATTCCCATATCCATCTTTACTAGATCCATGTATATAGGATTTTTTTAAACTCTCATATTGTTCAATAGTCCATGATCCTTTATGCTCAATGAATCTTCCACCTTACTTGACTTCCCCTAGTGGTAGTGTATAGTCCAAGAATAATCCTTGAGTAGTTCAAGCCATCACCTTTTCCTCATGTTTAGTTCTTTTTGTGAGAAAGTATACTTCAAACTCTTTTGATCGGAATATATCTACCATTTTTACCATAGAGATAGTGTCTTCATGTTTTCATAGCAATGATTACAGCTTCTAACTCAATATCATTAGTGGGATAGTTTTCTTCCTGAATTTTTAGCTGCTGTGATGCATAAGAAATAAATCTATTATTCTACATAAGTACACAATCATATACTTTCTCTGAAGCAGCACTATAAATAAAAAACCCATCATTCCCTGATGGTAGATTCAAGATAGGAGAATTAACTAATATTTTCTTTATTTCTTCAAAACATTCTTCACACACTTTTTTTCAAGAAAATTTAACCCCATTATGTGTGAGCTTGGATAATGGGTTAGCCAATCAGGAAAACTTCTGGACGAAATGTCAATAATAACCTGATAAACCAATAGAACTGCATAACTTAGTTATACGCATCGGTGCTGGACATTCTTGGATTTCCTTGGTCTTTGAAGGATCAACAGATATTCCATTCTTAAGGGCAATATGGCCAAGAAAAAAATATCTTGAAACCATCATTCACATTTTCTAAACTTCCCATATAATTCATTTCTTCTAAGAGTCCTTAGGATAATGCGCATGTGATTTTAATGATCTTTTTATCTTTTTTAGTATACCATGATATCATCAATAAATACCACTACAAAGTTACCAAGATATTTCTTGAAAACTATGTTTATTAGATCCATGAAAATTGGGGGTGAATTAGTCAGTCCAAAAGGCATTACTGTAAACTCGTAATGCCCGTACCTGGTTTTAAATTATATTTTCGAAATGTCTTCCTTCTTCACACACAACTGGTGATATCCAGATCTAAGGTCAATATTTGAGAAATATTGAGATCCATGATTTTGGTCGAATAAATCATCAATGCAAGGTAGGGGATACATGTTCTTTATTGTTTTAGAATTGATCTCCCTATAGTCAATGTACAACCTCATAGATCTGTCTTTCTTTTTAACAAAAAGGAAAGGGGATCCCCATGGAGACACACTATGGAGATTAAATTCCTTATTACTCAATTCCTCTAGTTGTTTCTTTAGTTCCACTAATTACACAGTGGACATTCTGTATGGGGTCGTCGATATGGGCCTTGAACCAGGAATTAAATCAATAGAAGACTCAATTTCTCATTCTGGAGGATGTCCAAGTAAATCCTTTGGAAACATAGCAACATATTCTTGCACAATAGGTACGTCCTCTATTAGAACATTATTTTCCTCACCCATAGTTATTTCATTCTATTATTCCCCAATAATTGAATTTAGTAGAGCTACTAGGGGTGGATCTAGATATGAATCAGGTGGGGACGTTTCTATTCTAAATATAAGGTCTTCATTAAAATCATTGAAAATTATAATATCTTTATTCTTGTAATAAATTTATGCATCATGGTACGAAATCCAATCCATACCAAGGATTATATCAAATTCAATCATGGGTATGACGATGAGATCAGCAAATAATGAACATTTATATGCCCTAATGGGAATTGATTCACCAAACATTGTTATGCTGATACTTCCCTTAGATGTTTTGACTGACAACTCCCTTGTTATGTCAAATTGAAAATATATAATTTTCATAGTAATCTATAAATATATGAAACAATGACATGATCCAGAATCAAATACAGCATTGGAAAAACATTTGGAAACTATTAAATTACTTGCCACCATGTTTTTTGGAGCTTCAACCTCAACACTAGTGATCGAATAATCTTGGCCAATGTCCCATTTCATTTTCTGAGGTAATTTTCCTTGGAACATAGGACATTAATTTTCATAATTCTCCATTTCTCTACAATTTTATCATTCAACATTGACAACCACTTTCTTCCCCTTGCAATCACGAGCTTGGTGGCCTTTTTCACCATAGTTGTAATAGACTCTCATTACTTTAAGTCATTACCAGGGTGTTTCTCCACACATTTACCATAAGATGGATATTCAAAATTTCCATTCATCCCTTTATTTACATTTCTAGAGAGTTTAACAGATATATTTTTCTCTTTCTTTTCTTTAAAGTCGTATGAATTAGAGAATTCCATTTCTATCATGATAGTGCATGAGAAACTATCATCATATGATGAGAAGGATTGTGATACTTATGCTTAATGGAGAAATGGTATTAACTCATAAAATAATCTATCAATATTACTCCATGAGTTACATATATAATATGTTTCTTTCCTTGTTATCCTTGTAAAGGTAGTCTGATACTTTGCGACATTCTTTTCCTCCTTTTTCCTCAGACTCATAAATTTTCTTTCAATATTCGCTCGATGGTCACGAGGAAAGTATTTTTCACAGAAAACTATTTAAACTCCCTCCATTCCATGTGTGATAATTCTTTATCTTCATTTGTGATTTGGATTAATTACCGCCATTGATCCGCATCTCTCGTGAGGTGATAAACTGCAATGACAAGTTTTCCCATTTCGCTACTCCCCAAAGTGTGAAATATTTTCTCTAAGGAACTTATCCATTTCTTAGCAACCAATGGATTTGTACTCCCATTGTATGTTTCTGGTTGTTTCCCCATTATGTGGTCTAACATTGATCCTCCGCATTGTGGATTCAGGTGCTCCATACGGGTAAGGTTATAAATCATATCCTGTGTGAGTTGTCCTAGTATGGTGATAAGCTGATCGTCACCAGTTGCATCACCATCTCCACTATATTTATCTTGAGTAGGATGAAAATCCATACTCAGATTATGTCAATTTATACGGTTTCCATTTCTTCCACTATGTTCCATTTATAAACAATGTAATACACTGGATTTGTTTTTGAATCACAATAGATAATTTTAATCTTGTAAAATAGTTTAAATAAATTGAACTGTTTATGGATATAATCAATAATCGTAAAAAAATTCCCTTGAGTATGTATATAATCATAGACCCTTAATAATTGATTGTAATGAAAATAAGAATTATCCTAAGTATATCCCCTCGGATGGTCGTAACCAGGAGTGTAACAAGGCCCGTTGTCGCGCACCAGTTCTCATTTGAGTGTAGCTCAAAGCGGTGTTTTTGGGTTTTACCTCTAGGTACATTAATTCTAGAGCCTCCTCTACCTACTCGTATCTATACCAAGATGTATTTCTTGTAAAACTCACAAAATCTCTACAATTTCATGATTATAGGAAGTTATTCTATACTAATCCATAATTTCTATCTTAGGGTAGTTTTCTCTAATCAAGGTTTTTCTAAATCTAGTTTCCAATGATTGTAATAAACTTCTTCTGATACCAAATGTAATTCCCCGACACCAGTTACCCAATGTCGGTGCATTATTACATAACTTTGGCATGATACAAGGAACCATGTCCGTAAAGACCGATCAGTTTAGAAGCCTTGGAAGTACTAGATACATTCCTATGTTTTACATTACATCATGAAATAAAAACATCAACAACATTTTCCCCTTCTAAAGACACTTATATCACTAGACTATCCCTATAGGTCAACCATAAAATACTTCTTCACATCCTGGATAAAATTAAAAAAATAAAAGGGTGAGAACAAATGCTCTGTAAGGATAACAATATAAGGGAATCATTTATAAATAAGCATAAACATTTAAGGAAATGTATGAGACTAAAACAAAATCCTTTTAAACTTAAATATCAGCATAATATGGAAAAGATAAAATCAAATAATTCCATTTAATTTCTGACGTGGATATTATATTAGTCTAATAATCACAGGAAATATTAATATCCACTTTCATAATGATGGAATGAATAATTCCAGACTTCATGACCACATAGTCAATCCCTTATGCCAAGACTACAAATAACATTTTTTATTGGCCTTGTGCCAAGAATGTAGATACCCGAAGCTTGACATAAATGGACATTACATTACTTTTGCGGAATACTTAGTACATAACAAAAACACACACACAAGGATCGTAATAGTTCAGTGTCTTTGGAAACTCAGAATATAATCTTCTAATCGTGATGAAAGATATTCAACATCTCCCATAAAGATCTTCATTTTGTTACCTAAAACCATTATTTATATCGTGGGGAAAAGAAAAAATAAAATGGTGAGCTCAAATGCTCAGTAAGGGTAAAAAAAAAGAAATATCAATCACATCATTTTCATAAGAACATAATATTTTGGAAATCTTAACCTGCAAAAGAGAGCATAATTTCATAACATGGGGTAAATCATAGTAGTGAAATGAAATACCAATAATCATAACTTAAAACATGAAACTTTGTGGCATACACACATAATCATAGAGAATAATATCTTATTAGTCAAGACTCATTGCCAAGACTATCTTAGTGGACGAAGTCCATTTCTGAACCGAGTCACCCTCGTTTCAGTCCTGTTTCACTGAACCGGTATAACCTACCGTTCCAGCCATGTCTATCTCATGAGATATAAAATATTTACCCAATGAATTGGAGGGAGATATAGGTCCCACCCATCTCATAATGATACCATTCTTATGGGTGCCACAAAATCATAAATCATACATCATTGCATAACCCATGTAATAAAAATGGGAATCTTAAACATCGTGACATCATCAAACAATTCATATAAGATAAAGGAATTCATAAAAATAATTCCATCACAACATAATCAAATCAATGTAATAATAGGGATATAAACATAACCCTATATTATCTTAGATGGAAAATAACATTGATAAAACACTTGAACTCCATTCTTGAGGAAAATATCCTTTCTAATAAAAACACTTTTCCTTTCTTAACATGTCATACAATTCTAAACTAATGGAAGTTGATTAAAAATAGACTTGAAAACTTGTAAAGGAAGCTTCTTGTAAATAATGTTTTAAAAATCCATTCATGCCGTATAAGTTAAAAAACATTCTTCTCATACTTTTGTCGGAAAAGTCAAAAAGTACCTCGTACGAAAAACGACAAAAGATTCCTTTCATATATTTTACTTAAAACTCACTGAAGGGTAAAATTGGATTTAATCAATTGTAGGTGGATGGAAATATTATTACATATTGAGGAAACATGGATGTGGATGATAAAATAAACCCCAGTAAATTTCAAAGTATAAACAATCTCGGATAAAAATGAGATTGTGATAATTTCCCTTACCTTAGGTATGATTTGCTTCGTATGTGTCCGAACCTCCTGTATAATGATTTAAATAATGTCATTGAATTATTCAATAACCATACTCATTGTTATGATATCATATATGGTTCAATTATGGCTTTATATTACCCGTTCTTTTGTAAATTCCATGTTAAAAAGCGTTTTGGGTAAAATCGTTTCATTTGTCGTTTGTGTTTTGACTTGTAATTATTCATATGATTACTTAGATCATGATTACATAATTCTAGAATATAAAACAAGATTTATATAATATATCTTCATAATATATATATATATATATATATATATAATATATCAGTAAATGGAAAGAAATACACCGTTCATGGAGACGGTAGATGGTACGTACGCATGAACGCTGTTTTCTTTTCCTTATTGAGTTGAATGGAATTAAGTAGATGACCTACATATATATACACATAAATCCAGAATAATTATTATTTAATATATTTCATTATTAATTATTATAGATACTTTATAATTATTCATGAATGGTTAACGTGGAGAATGAATCTCATCGCATCGTGGAGACGGTAGTCCATACGTACGCACGAGCGATGATATCGTTCTCATGATCGTGAAATTTTATTGGAGTGTATGTATACTATTTCAGAATAAATATCACTTTACAATAATCATATATAGTTATTATTTACACCATTATACCCATCCAAGTAAGGTGGTGGTGGAAAATAGATTACACCACGGCGTGGAGACGGTATTCCGTACGTACGCACGCGCGGTGATTTCGTTTTCCGTAGGATGGATAGATGGTGAAATAAGGTTGTTTCATATTTATAATAACAAATCAGTATATAAGTGATACTGATTTTATTACTTCATAATGAAACAACCTAAGAATAGGAAGTGGAAGAAGAAATAAAGATGAAAGAATCGGTAACGGACATTACCTCTTCTTTGAAGCACCTCTTTGAGATCTCCTTTTAGGGCACTAGAATTGGTCTTTGAGGAAGGCCAGAACCTCTAGGATGTTTCTATGGAAGTGTAGAAGTTAATTTGGCAGGGGTTGGTCGACCTTGAAGGATCAAAGTGGTGTGAGGAAGAGAGGGAGGAGGTGCCCTTTTATAAGGGAGGAGAGGGGCACCTTTGGAATAACTAAAAATATTATTTTATTATAAAGTATAGTTCGGTTTTAAATAGCTCAAAATTGGGTTATTTCAAATATAAGGTGGGTATTGGAATAAATACTCTCATACAATATAATTTAGACAAGTTTAGACCATTATATTAACCTTATCTTTTAGTTTTAACTCTTAGTTAATTAGATTGACATTTACCATGTCACTTTGTATTTTTATATTATATAGTTAATAAACTTACCATATACATCCAAGAGAGCCCCAAGTTGTGTTTTATTAATATATATAACCTTATCAAAGTCATTCAGCTGAACATTAGATTTTTAGGAATAAAATAACTATTAATAATATAATTTTTGTTTTAAGAAACTATTTTATGTCAATTTTGACACTATTCAATAGATGATTTTTTTGAAACTCATAACAGAATGATTACTTCGACCAAAGTTAATTAAATAAATAATAACATGTCATATTAACCTAGAAAATTAGTTTAGTTCATAAAAAGTCTCAAATTATATTTATTTTGGTATTTATAACATCAATTATGTCAATATTTCATTAATAATATAATTACTGCATCATCGTTGCGTCATAAATAAATTAAATTATTTAATGTCTAAAAATTACAAATAAAATAAAATTTTGTAGGAAATCTTTTTATCTTTCTAATTAATATTTATAGTCGAATTTAGCTTATGTATAACCCCATATTAAAAATGATTTACTTATTAAACATTGATTTTAACTATTTTAATCCTTCTTTAAATAAATTAATAATAAATGTCCTAATCTAATCCATGTGGGCCTAAATGGTCATAATTTATTCCTAAGTTTTTTCTGATCTAATTACACTTGTCCAATAGAATTATGACATGTTTTAGGGTAATAATAATATCATTTTTACCCTTAATTACCCTATTTACTTTTAACCGTGGTAAAACAAAGTAAAAAATTACTATTCACCAAAAATTATTTTCATCCCATTGAACCAAATTTTACTTACTGAAATCAACCGTTTCTCTTGGAGTTTTGAAATTCCACTCACAGAAGCGGTAAAATTAAGTTTTATGAAAAATTCATTTTTTTTAACTACCACTTAGTGGTTTCACTATTCATCAAAAAATGAAAGTTTCCAGAAAAATACCAAAAATTAGGCCTAAGATATATTTGATATTATGAATTCAAAAATGATGTCTATTTTACCAAATTCAAAACAGATCAGTTCCATTAATTAATTTAAAAATTAATTCTCGTCGTCAAAACAAATAGCGTGATCTTAAGAGATAATAACTATCAAAAGATTGACAGTTGTTTATG
The DNA here is from genome assembly GCA_963277665.1 of Viscum album. Classification (NCBI taxonomy): domain Eukaryota; kingdom Viridiplantae; phylum Streptophyta; class Magnoliopsida; order Santalales; family Viscaceae; genus Viscum; species Viscum album. The sequence goes on along the minus strand of OY728153.1, from coordinate 1,345,014,183 downwards.
TCTTGTTTAAATGTGAAATTACATCCAATAACCAACATTGTATTAAATTGTAAAAATATATTCTAAATATACTTTAAAACCAATCAGATTAATAATTTATCACTATTAATTATTTCAATTAAAAAGGTTGTTTTTAATTAAAATTTAGTAATTTTCACTATTCATCAGAAAATGAATGTTATCCGAAAAGTACCAAAATTTCACCCTAAGATAATTTCGATATTCCGAATCCAGAAAAGAAGTCCATTTTGAAAAATAAAAATTACAAAATTTCAAAAAGTGTTTATTAATAATCATAACGGCTAGTTTTAATAATATTTTAATAGCATATCGTTGTTTATGAAACTCGGTATTGCGTACTACACACGCTCTCGAGGAAGGTCGTGATTGCGTGTAATGCAAGGCAAGTCAAGCATGCGTTTTGTGAAAGATCTTTTTGGTATAACATACAACACAAGACATTAATTAAATTAAAAAGAATATTTTTCATAAAATCTCGGGGTGTTACATTCTACCCCCCTTAAATTGAATTTCGCCCTCGAAATTCACTGGGGTTATAAATGGTTTACTATTCAAAAGATTCTTTAATAGAAACCCACATCTTAAAAAGGAATACCAAACCAATATTTAAATACAAAAGTATGAAACGTAACAGTTACCCAAATAAACTAATCACTAGGTTTCCACATAGGTGAAAATATGGATATGGAAGACAAATCTAATCATTATGTTCTGATGGAGAGTGGTAGAGAACATGGCTATGGAAAAGCCATCAATCACAAATCCATAAATTTGTGATGATCTAAGGTACCATCTGATTCATCAGATATAATAGTACTAGGACAACATTTTTGGTTTTCAAGATCATTTCCCTAAAGTTGATGAAATTGGAATTAGAAGAAATACTTTCGTCATTTTGGTATAGTCTCACTGTTTGTCATTATTTGGTCAATTTCCACTTCCTCTCTTAAAGAAATGAAGTTGAATTTGTCATTCGTGATATGTTAGTAGATCGTGTGATAGAATGGTGGGTCATTCCATCTGTCTCAAACAAAAGGTTAGAAAAGTTATCAAAAAATACATAAGTCCATCTATAGTGAGATTGATCATATATGGTTCCTAAAATGGACTTATACTTCATATATCATACTTCTTAATATAATAAAACTAGTTTCTACTAAATAGGGACTTCCTATAGGCCAGTGGTAGGCGATAAAGGCCAGTCGCACTTCGGTTGTGGGTTCGATTCCCATAGCCTTGTCCGGCGCGATGGGTTGTCGCCTCTACTATAGGTTGTCCTTTTTCTAAAGCTATATTACTATAAAATCCCATCAACAATATCAAAAAAAAAATTATCCTTAAATAATACTAACTTATTTCCAACATAATCCATTCCAATCTTTAGGCTTATCTAAACTACTTCAGTCCAAGGAAATAGTATAAAGAAAATGATCATGTGAATGCCATCATTTTTCTACCATATATTATAAGATATATCTTTTTGGTCAAATTTCAAACATGTGAATACCTTAATCATGTATTCTCTTGAAGAATTAATATCCATTAAACCTTAGTGAAAACATGAATGCAGTTAAAAGTTAACACTTTCCACATACCAAAATCCTCAAAATTCTATATCCTCAAACCATGATATCACTTAGTCCTTATATCAATCATGAGCTCATGAATACTATCAAACATATTAGATTATCTTTATCCCTTTTTTATGTGTATATCATATGCTTTCCAATAATATTTCAATCACTTTTCATGGTTACAGATGCCATAAAATTATTGAAAACCATAATAGACCAAAACATAAATATTCCAATATTCCATGATACTATATACAACATTATTTTGGAATCCCATTACATAAACACTTAAACATTCCACCACATATTGTCATATTCAACTTCGCCAATAGTGATCGCATGTGACTTCCCTTTGTCCTTTTCCTTAAATTGTTGCTCATGTTGATCATCACTAACCCTTGGATTAGATCATTTATTAGCATAATGCCCCATTTCCTTGCACTTGAAGCATTGAAGTGTTTTTGGTGCGTTCTCTGCAGTCTTTTCTTTGTTCACATCATTAGAAACCCTTTTTACATTACTTCGACACTCAGCTGCTTGATGGCCTTCTTTTCCACACTTAAAACATTTTCTAGTCCCTTTAAGACAATCTCCACCATGCTTCTTTCCACACTTTGAGCATAAGGAAACATTTATCTTCTTTTCACCATTATTCTGAGATTTCTCCTTGAACTCCATCTTTCGTTTCTTGTCAAAACTATGAGATGGATAAGTAACACCAACTTTCATTTCTACCTTGATAGCACAACGCACAATTTCTTCATAGCTACTGAAGTCTCTTATAGCTAATTCCCTTCGAATATTTAGTTTTAAGCCACTGAAGAATCGATCAACTTTACTTTCAGGTTGGATGATAAATCCAGATGCATACCTTGCAAGCCTTGTAAAATTCGCTTCTTATATACAAATAGATTCATCATCCTTTTGCTTTGGTTCAAGAAACTCCTTCTCCATCTTTGTTCAAAGAATACTAGGGAAGTACTTATTGAAAAATAAGTTCTTGAACTCATCCCATTCCATGGACTCAATTTCATCTCTTTGCCTCGTATTCTTGATAAGATTCCACCATTGATCAGCTTCACCTTCCAAACGATATACTGCTAAGATGACTTTATCATGTTCAGAACATTGGGGAACTGAAAATAACATTTCAGTGGTACAGATCCATTGTTCAGCAACATGTGGATCAGAAGACCCACTGAAAGAAGGTAGACGTTGCCTCATGAAGGACTCAACAGTATATTGTTCCCTTCTCTGCTCATTTGGAAGTCCAGAATGATTCAAAGCTTGTGTAAGTATAGCAATAAGATTTTGCACTCCATCTTCCATAACATTTGTTTATTCAGGAGGACAATCATTGCATTGTGCATTGCATTGATCAACACGGTTCCTTCGGGTTCCAACCATCGTCTAAAACCCAAAAAGAATAGTGTGAGAGGCAAAACTCATGCTAGGGAAAACAACATAATAAAGGGGGAGTACCTTCAATATCTAACATCTTAGGTTTAATTCTATGATCGTTAGCATAATTATAGTACTATAACCTATACGTATACTTAACCTTAGGGACATCCCTAGATATACCTTAGAAATATCTCTAGGGATCTCACTAACGTTTTCGCATCCTAGTTTCCAAAGGTTGACTAAACTTTTCCTCTGATACCAACTATAGATACCCGAAGCTTGACGTACATGGACATTACATTACTTTTGCGGAATACTTAGTACATAACAAAAACACACACACAAGGATCGTAATAGTTCTGTGTCTTTGGAAACTCGGAATATAATCTTCTAATCGTGGTGAAAGATCTTCAACATCTCCCATAAAGATCTTCTTTTTTTTAACTAAAACCTTTATTTATATCCTGGGGAAAATAAAACATAAAATGGTGAGCTCAAATTCTCAGTAAGGGTAAACAAAAGAAATATCAATCACATCATTTTCATAAGAACATAATATTTTGGAAATCATAACCTGCAAAAGAGAGCATAATTTCATAACATGGGATAAATCATAGTAGTGAAATGAAATCCCAATAATCATAACATAAAACATGAAACATTGTGGCATACACACATAATCATAGAGAATCATATCTTATCAGTCAAGACTCATTTCAAAGACTATCTTAGTGGACAATGTCCATTTCTGAACCGAGTCACCCTCGTTTCAGTCCTGTTTCACTGAACCGGTATAACCTACCATTCCATCCATGTCTATCACATTAGATATAAAATATTTACCCAATGCATTGGAGGGAGATATAGGTCCCACCCATCTCATAATGATACCATTCTTATGGGTGCCACAAAATCATAAATCATACATCATTGCATAACCCATGTAATAAAAATGGGAATCTTAAACATCGTGACATCATCAAACAATTCATACAAGATAAAGGAATTAATAAAAATAATTCCATCACAACATAATAAAATCAATTTAATAATAGGGATATAAACAGAACCCTATATTATCTTATATGAAAAATAACTTTGATAAAACACTTGAACTCCATTCTTGAGGAAAATATCCTTTCTACTAAAAACACTTTTCCTTTCTTAACATGTCATACAATGCTAAACTAAAGGAAGTTGATTAAAAATAGACTTGAAAAATTTCAAAGGAAGATTCTTGGAAATAATGTTTTAAAAATCCATTCATTCCGTATAAGTTAAAAAAACATTCTTCTTGTACTTTTGTCGGAAAAGTCAAAAAGTACCTCGTACGAAAAACGACAAAAGATTCCTTTCATATATTTTACTAAAAACTCAGAGAAGGGTAAAATTGGATTTAAAAAATTTTAGGTGGATGGAAATAATATTACATATTGAGGATACATGGATGTGGATGATAAAATAAACCCCAGTAAATTTCAAATTATAAACAATCTCAGATAAAAAAGAGATTGTGATATTTTCCCTTACCTTAGGTCCGATTTGCATTGTATGTGTCCGAACCTCCTGTATAATGATTTAAATAATGTCATTGACTTAATCCAGAATCATAATCATTGTTATGATATCATATATGGTTCACTTATGGCTTTATATTACCCATTCTTTTGTAAATTCCATGTTAATGAGCATTTTGGGTAAAATCATTTCATTTTTCGTTTGTGTTTTGACTTGTAATTATTCATATGATTACTTAGATCATGATTAATTAATTCTAGAATATAAAAAATGATTTTTATATAATATATATTCAGAATATATATATATATATATATAAAATAGATCATTAAATGGAAAGAAATACACCGTTCATGGAGACGGTAGACCGTACGTACGCATGAACGCTGTTTTCTTTTTATTATTGAGTTGAATTGAATTAAGTAGATGACATACATATATATAAACACATAAATCCAGAATCATTATTACGTCATATATTTAATTATTAATTATTATATATACTTTATAATTATTCATGAATGGTTAACGTGGAGAATGAATCTCATCGCGTCGTGGAGACGGTAGTCCGTACGTACGCACGAGCGATGATATCGTTCTCATGATCGTGGAATTGTATTGGAGTGTATGTATACTATTTCAGAATCAATATCACTTTACAATAATCATATATAGTTATTATGTACACCATTATACCCATCCAAGTAAGGTGGTGGTGGAAAATAGATTACACCACGGCGTGGAGACGGTATTCCGTACATACGCACGCGTGGTGATTTCGTTTTCTGTAGGATGGATAGATGGTGAAATAAGGTTGTTTCATAATTATAATAACATATCTGTATATAAGTGTTACTGATGTTATTACTTCATAATGAAACAACCTAACAAGAGTAAGTGGAAAAGAAATAAAGATGAAAGAATCGGTAACGGACATTACCTCTTCTTTGAAGCGCCTCTTTGAGATCTCCTTTTAGGGCACTATAATTGGTCTTTGAGGAAGAACAGAACTTCTAGGATGTTTATATGGAAGTTGAGAAGGGAATTTTGCAGGGGTTGGTCGACCTTGATGGCTCAAAGTGGCGTGAGGAAGAGAGGGAGGAGGTGCCCTTTTATAAGGGAGGAGAGGGGCACCTTTGGAATAACAAAACATATTATTTTATTATACAGTCAAGTTCGGTTTTAAATAGCTCCAAATTGAGTTATTTCAAAGATAAGGTGGTTATGGGTCTAAATACTCTCATCCAATAGAATTTAGACAAGTTTAGGTCATTATATTAACCTTATCATTTAGTTTTAAATCTTAGTTAATTAGATTGACATTTACCATGTCACTTTGTATTTTTATATTATATAGTTAATAAACTTACTATATACATCCAAGCGACCACCAAGTTGTGTTTTTTTAATATATATGACCTTATCTAAGTCTTTTGGCCGAACATTAGATTTTTAGGAATAAAATAACAATTAATAATATAATATTTGTTTTAAAAATCTATTTTATGTCAATTTTGACACTATTAAATAGTTGATTTTTTTGAAACTCATAACAGAATTATTACTTGGACCAAAGTTAATTAAATCAATCCTAACATGTCATATTAACCTATAAAATTAGTTTAGTTCATAAAAAGTCTCAAATTATATTTATTTGGGTATTTATAACATCAATTATGTCAATATTTCATTAATAAGATAATTATTGCATCATTGTTGTGTCATAAATAAATTAAATTATTTAATGTCTAAAAATTACAAATAAAAGTCCATTATGTAGGAAATATTTTTATATTTCTAATTAATATTTATAGTTGAATTTATCTTATGTATAACCCCATATTAAAAATGATTTCCTTATTAAACATTGATTTTAACTATTTTAATACTTCTTTAAATAAATTAATAATAAATGTCCTAATCTAATCCAAGTGAGCCTAAATGGTCATATTTTATTCCTAAGGTTGTTTTAGGTCGAATTAAACTTGTCAAATAGAATTAGGACATGTGTTAGGGTAACAATAATATCATTTTTACCCTTAATTACCCTATTTACTTTTAACCGTGGTAAAAAAAGTAAAAAGTTATTATTCACCAAAAATTATTTTCATACCATTGAGCCACATTTTACTTACTGACCTCAACCGTGTCCCTCAGATTTTTGAATCTCCACTCACAGAAGCGGGAAAATTATGTTTTATGAGAAATTCATTTTTTAACTACCACTTAGTGGTTTCACTATTCATCAAAAAATGAATGTTTCCAGAAAAATACCAAAAATTAGGCCTAAGCTATATTTGATATTACGAATTAAAAAATGATGTCTATTTTATCAAATTCAAAACATATCAATTGCATTAATTAATTTAAAAATTAATTTCCATCGTCAAAACAAATAGCGTGATCTTAAGAGATAATAACTATCAAAAGATTGACAGATGTTTATGTGTAGTTTAAATGTAAAATTACATCCAATAACCAACATTGTATTAAATTGTAAAAATATATTCTAAATATACTTTAAAACCAATCAAATTAATAATTTATCACTATTAATTATTTCTATTTAAAAGGTTGTTTTTAATAAAAATTTAGTAATTTTCACTATTCATCAGAAAATGAAAGTTATCCAAAAAGTACCAAAATTTCACCCTAAGCTAATTTCGATATTCCGAATCCATAAATGAAGTCCATTTTGAAAAATAAAAATTACAGAATTTCAAAAAGTGGTTATTACTATTCATAACGGCTAGTTTTAATAATATTTTAATAGCATATCGTTGTTTAGTGAAACTCGGTATTGCGTACTAAACACGCTATCGAGGAAGGTCGTGATTGCGTGTAATGCAAGGCAAGTCAAGGATGCGTGTTGTGAAAGCTTCTTTTGGTGTAGCGTACAACACAAGACATTAATGAAATTAAAAAGAATATTTTTCATAAAATCTTGGGGTGTTACAAAGAAACTAGTTTGTCTCATGATACCTACTGATGAATTGAAGAGCTATATCAGGCTCCACCTGTCACTTACTAAGTCCAATGCATTCTCCATATGAAAATGTTTACAAAAAAATAGACATTCTTATTAAAACTAGAAAATGAAATTTCAATACTTTATCCATAAACCATGAATGGTATAAAAATAACACATTCATAGTAAAACATATTACAAAACCTTCAATACAATATGGATTGTTTTTTTCATAATAAATCAACTCCAAACAAGATTAAAATCCATCAATTAATATTTCCCTAAATGAAATCAAAACTTTGTTAAAGAAATATCTCTTTCTATTTTGAAATAAATTAGAAGTCATGTAATTATAAAAGAAAAAATTTATTTTGAAAATATTCTTATAATATTTTAAGGGAAGCATGAAGGGTGTTATAATGGAGAAAAATAGATGCACCCACGATATAAGTTAAAAAAACATTCTTTCCTTAATTTTTTCGAAAATGTCGTAAAGGAACTTATTGGGAAAATAACAGAAAGATTACATTATAAAAATTTTATAAGAAGTCAAAAAAGGGTATAAATTACGTTAACCTATAGTCTGGTAAATAGTAAAAAAAATTGAATTATATTTTTAGTAAACATGGATGTGGATGATAAAGAGGTCTCGATAGATAAATACGTAAAAATAATCTCTGATAATAAAGAGATTGTGAAATTAACCCTTACCTTGTACATTTCCTTGGTGAAGGGTACATAAAACTCCTGTATAATAGTAAAATAATTGATATAAAATTATAAAATAATCATATACCTAAATATGATATCATATATGATCTTCTAATATTGCTTTGTAAATAATATTTTAGCAGTATCATCGTTTTGGGTGTTAACTAATTCTTTTTTCCTCTGTATTCTTGGTATTATATGCCATGTTTTGTTATGAATAAGATGTATTTTATTCATATACATAATTATATTAGGTTCATAAACATTGTTTTTAATTATAAAATCAATATTATTCTTGAATGATTACGATGGGAAAAGAATCTCATCGCGTTTGTGGAGACGATAATCCGTATGTACGCACGAGTGACAATATCATTCAATTGAAGGTGAAATCATATATAATTGAATATTATATCATATATACATAATAATTAACATGATATAATTATTATTTACATCAATTATACATCATTAATATACCCATCCCAAAAAAATAAAGTATTGAATAACAGCTACATCACGACGTCGAGATTGTTACTCATACATATGCACGTATTGTGACTTTTTCATTCATATAATGGATAGAATAATGAATATGGTTGTACCATTATTTTAATAACATTAAAGTATATAGAAGATACTGGAGTTATTATTTTTGAATGGAAACAACAAATAAGGAGGAAGTGGAAGAAAAATGAACTTGAAAGATGTTATAAATATTTACATCTACTTCGGGTTCTTCCTTTTGATTTGATCAAAAGGTCACCAGAAGTTGGTTTTATGACCAATGTAAGGGATCTAGGATGAAGGGATGAAGGATTGAAGGATATTTTGGTAGGGTTTGGCCAATCCAAATGGCATAGGAGGTTTGAAATTAATAGAAGGGGATTTACACTTTTATAAGGGAGGTGAGGGTCACTTTAAGAAGTGCTTGAAATATTATTATATAATAAAATCATCAATAGTTTATAATGGATCAAAATATATTTATTCTAACCCTAAGGTGGGTATGGGTCTAAAAACTTCCAAGCAATAGGTTTTAGACAGGTTTAGTTCACTATATTAACCTTATCATTTAGATTTAACTCTTAGTCAAATAGTTTGACATTTACCATGTCTCTTTGTATTTTTATATTATATGGTTAACAAACGTAATATACCAATCCAAGAAAATACCAAGTGGTAAATTATTAATATATATAACCTTATATACGTATTTTTCCCGATCCTTATAGTTTTTAGAATATCATATCAATTACTAATATTATAATTATATTTGTTTTAAATACTCAATTATGTCAATTTTGACCCTATTTAGTATTTGGTTTTTCTAAAAGTAATTATAACTTGATTACTTCGAACCATAAACATTTAATCCACCATAAAATGTTATATTCACCTAAAAAATTAATGTATGTCATAAAAAATTTGAAATTATATTTATTTTAATATTAATAATACCATTTATTTGATTCTTTCATTAATAAGGTAATTACTGCATCATCATTGTGTCATATACAAATTTACATATGTAATGTATAAAATTTATAAATAAAATAAAATTATGTTGGTAATTTTCTAATATTACTAATGGGTTTTTATAGTCTAAATGATATCTTATATAACCCCATTAAAAAATCATTTTACTAAAAGATTTATGTTTATGTCATTTTTTTCTATACTTTTAATTAATATAATGTCTCATTATCACTCTCAAGTGGCTATATAGGGTCCCAAAATCAACCCATGGATTCCCATGGTCGAATTGTTTTCAAAAAATAGGAATATGACACATTTTTAGATAATTTCATATTATTATAATATTATTTTTCACCCTTATTTACATGATTTTCCCTTTAACCATGGTAAATAAAATATTTACCGACGTAATTTTTCATAATGTAAAAAAATAAAAGTCACCCATATACACAATTTGGTTCTTTGGATTCCACATATGTAATCCATTTTTCATAATTCAAATCACAGAAGTGGCAGAAATTTATTTAAAATTAATTTCCTTTGTTAGAACAAAAAATGTGTTTTTATGAAATAATAACTATCAAAAGATTAAAACTTTTTTATGTCCGGTTTAAATGAAGAATTACATAAAATGACCTAAATTATATATAATGATAAAAATATAATCTAATGATACTTTAAAACCACTCAAATTTATAATTTAACACTATAAATTATTTTGATTAAAAAAGTTGTTTTTAATTAAAATTTATTATTTTTCACTATTCATGAAAAATTGAATGTTTTTTGAAAAAATCAAAAAATTAAACCTAAGATAATCTTGATATTCTGAATAAAAAAATTAATTCCATTTTGAAAATTAAAATTTATAAAATTTTAAAACTGTGTATTACTATTTATAACGATTACTTTGTGTGGTCGTGATGTGTTAAAACTCCATGTTCCGTACAATGCAAGCTATTGCATTATTTAAATGGAAACATAACGTGGTAGCTTGGGGTGTTACCTATAGGGACTTGTTTTTAAAATGATTTAATTTAAGAATTATTTCATTATATGGGGCTTTCATGGGATTACATCACAAAGTACCAGCCATGCTTGGAACTCAAAAAGTTTACCAGATTGGTTTTTTGAGACCGAATCAAGTCTGAGCATCCAATTTAATAATCTATTTGTGTGTCCTAATTTACTCTATTTGTGTTTTCAATATTTATTTCTAGTGTTGAATACCAGTTTTCCTAAAACATCAATCTATATAGAAATAAGTGGTCATATACCTCTTCATTAAGGAGGGTATCCACCTAGGATCATCCCATGGATAACTCTCAAAGTTCATGCCACCTAAGAGCTTTATAAACTAAATGAATTTCAATATATGGGTAGAAATTAAATATCTCATACCACAATTGAAACCTATTTATATGAGGCTAAAATGTATGTCGTTTGACATAAAATTAATTATTTTTGTGGGATGAGTGTTTTTGGAAATATTTGATTAACTATAAAATCCTAGAAAGGTATTATGTAGTGGAAAAAGATACCAACCTCAACCCAAAAACATGAAGGGTTTTGTAAAATGGATGAAATTATATATGAGTAGTGAAAAATATTTTGTATTGGGTACAATACCACTACATCATGGCCAAAATAATTAATTCTCATTATGATGAGAATGTTATACGGAATGTTTTTAATTTTCCAATTTTCCTTTGGCCTAAATTGAGTCCCAACTTAGAAAGGTCGTAAAATTTCATCAGAAAGTATTCTTATGATCTATATGAAATTAATTTGAATCCAATGAAGTTAAATAATCACATGGATATAGATAATAAAGACTATAATAATGTTCTTAAATTTTTAAAGACTTATCTAAGAACCTCAGTAATGTATTTTAAGGAATTAACCGCTTTTTATTAGAAATTTTCAAAGTCTACAACATACTCTTGGAGGGAGGTTCTCACCCCCACACCAACAGGACGATAAATGTTTCTATGCAATCAGTATTCCCCATAGTGGGATAATTCTTATGGAACAAGGATGTCTAAGCATTTTCTTCTTCCTGCATGGAGGCACATTTTTACTCACACAATTCATGTATTTTCTATGTGAGGATAATGAAATAATATATGCAGAAAAGTGTGTGGCATGAATTTTCTAGTGCCAACAGTAACCTAATATTTTAATACTGACCTGAAAATAGGAATATTTTTAATGGATATTAGGATAAATAATTAATTAACAATTTAAATAATGTATAAAAAATATTAAAGAATTTAATAAAGGAGTCATAATACAATGATATAATTTCTCAATAATTAGCACATAAAATAATTATATGTATAAATTTTTAGTAAATCATATCTAATGTTATTCAATAAAACAATAAATTTTATATATAATCATATATTAAAATTTTAAATTTTATTAATTAAATTTACAAAAATGGGTTTTATTTTTGAACCATTTTGTCAATATTTGGTAAGGTTGATTTTATAATTTTTTCCTAAATGGTAAAATACATAGGTGAATAGTAAAATACAAAATAAATATCATGTGACTACAATATTATTTAATAGTATATATGGATTTATTTTTTATGTTTTTATAATTTGAATAGATATATTTATATTTAATCTTCTATAAAATTAAAATATCATTATTATTGATTCAATATTATGATAACTACTTGTAGAAAGAAAAATATACTATTTTTTTAATAATAAACAATAACATATTCTTATAAATACCAGCACTCTCAAATAAATATTTTAGGTTCTATATAAAGATAATTAATTAAAATAAATTCTACTGAATTCTCTCCAAAAACAATTTTATTGCTATTTTGAAGGTTTTTTCCACATAATAGAACATTCTTTAAATCCTGAGTAACTTATTTAATGTGGAATTTAAAAAGAAGAGGTAAATCATTGCAACCAAACTCAATTTATTTTTAGTGTACTTATACCTAATCAAAAAAAAATCCTAAATCTTGATATTTTTACATTATTATCATATCTATAGAAGTGTTTTTTTATTTTAATGTAATTTCAATTATATTATTTCATCTCAATTATTATAAAATAAAAATATCTCCCATAATATAGTTGATTCCCCACCTCAATTTAAATATATTTCAATATTCATTGCATCAAACATGGATGGTTTTATAATGTTATCCAAATATAATTATAATATAAATGAATAAAATAAAAATATATATAATATTATATAATGAGAATATATATATATATATATAATTGTGAATATTAATAATTAACTATCATGCTTAGTAGAATAACCTATAATGAAAGTGTTTTAAAAAAATAATTATTTCATCCGTGGATCATTATAATAAATAATTTAATGTCCAAATTTGAAAATAAAATGATATTCTATTATGACTCATATTAATGAATTAGTAAATAAACATTATAATATGTAAATAATTTATATTCATCATTTTTGGTAAATCTAACTAAATGAACATACCAATATATGATGACACTAATAGTCAATGAGATATGCTCATGTCAGAATAATAGTGGATATTTATAATTTTTTTATCTTAAAGAAATGCATAAAATCAAATTAAATATACTTATAATTATTTTGGGAAACATTGGAAAAATAACTCTGGTTGCTACAATTATTATATGGTGATATTTGATCCTTCGACCAAACAACGCTAATTAAGTGGAATAGGGAAACTATACTAATAAATCAATGACATGTGGTAATAAATTGGATATTATATATGAAATAAGAATTATTAATTTTTTTAAATATATAATTAACATATACAAGTAAACTATTAAGGATGTTATTGTATAATAAAAGTGATTCGAGACTCATGTAATGGGTTCTTATTTATAATAATCCTTTCTTAATTTTTATACATATTCTAGAAAAAATTAATTCATCCTTTTAGGAAACGTCAATATTTATCACCAATAATGGATTTCATAGTACCTCTAATAATAACATTTTCATAATACATTATTTTTACAGAGTAAAGAGTCCCAAATCTCATTAAATTTTCCATTAAATCCATTTTGAAAGAATGTAACACCCCAAGATTTCACGGTATGCTTCTCTTTGAATAATACAGTAGCGTGTGTTGTACGCAACTTCAAGATTCAAACACACCGCGACCAATCAAAGTAGTTGTTATGAATAGTATTACACATTTTTTGAAATTTTATAAATTTTATCTCTCAAAATGGACTTAATTTTTTAATTTGGAATATCTAAATTATCCTAGGGTGAAATTTTTGTACTTTTCAGATAACTTTTATATTTTGATGAATAGTGAAAATTACTTAATTTTAATTAAAAACCACTTTTTTAATCGAAATAACTAATAGTGACAAATTATGAATTTGAGTAGTTTTAAAGTATGTTTAGAATATATTTTTACCATTTAATACAATGTTGTTCATTGGACCGAATTTCATAATTAAACCAGACATAAACAAGTGTCAATATTTTGATAGTTTTTATCTCTTAAAAACATGATTTTTTTGTTTTAACAACGTGAATTAATTTGAAATTAATTTTTTCCACTTCTGAGTTTTGAATTTGAAAAAATTGATTCCATATTTGGAATCAGGATTTAAAATTTTTTTAAATAGGTAACTTTTATTTTTATACATTTTGAATAATTACTTCGGTAAATATTTTAAATACCATGGTTAAAAGGTAAATCCGGTAAATAAGTGTAAAAAAATAATATTATAATAATAATAAATTACCCTAAAACATGTCCTAACCTTATTGGTTTATACATGTCCGACCATGGGCATCTTTGGGTCGATTATTGGACCCCATGGAGCCAGTTGTAGGTGATAAGGACACTTTATATTAATTAAGTTAAAATAAATACAAAAATGACTTAACCATATAACTTTTAGAAAACAAATTTATACATAGGGTTATATATGTTGGATTTTTGACAATAAATATTTATTATAAAGATAAACAGATTTCCCAAATAATTGTATTTTATTTATAATTTTTTGACATTTAATAATTAAATTTATTTTTGACACAATAATGATGCAGAATTTTTTTTTAATGAATGAATCAAATATTGGTATTATAAATGACAAAATAAATATAATTTAAAAGTTTTGATGACATAAATGGATTTTATTGGTTAATATGACATTATAGGATTGCTTAAATGAATTGTTTTTGAATTAATAAATTTTTTAAGACTTAAAAAAATCAATTATTGAATAGTTTCAAAATTGAAGTAAATGCATTTTTAAAACAAATATTATATTATTAATTGATAATATATTCCTAAAAATCTAAGGTTCGGCCAAAGGACTTATATCATGATAGTTGTATCATTAATGGACCACTTCGGGGTCTCTTGGATGTATATAGTAAGTTTATTAAATATGTAATATAAAAATACAAAGTGACATGGTAAATGTCAAACTAATTAACTAAGAGTTAAAACAAAAAGATATGGTTAATATAATAATCCAAACATGCCTAAAATCTATTTGTTGAAAGGATTTCGACCCATCCCCACCTTATAATTTGAATAATAAACTTTTGAGCCATTAGAAACTGAATATGAATTTATTATAAAATAATATTTCTAGCTTTTCTGAAGGTGCCCCTCACTCCTCTTATAAAAGGACACCACTTCTACCCAATTCTTCACACCTTAAAAGACTTTTGGTTTGGCTAAACCCTGACCAAATATCCTCTCGACTTCCCTAAATTCTACCTAGAGGCCTTATTTTGATCATAAATCCATCCTAAGGAGCCCTTTTGATCAAATCAAAATGAAGAACCCAAAGAAGAGGTAATGTTTTCACCACCCTCTTTCATGTTCTATTCTTCATCAACTTCTAATTTCATTGTTATTACCATTCTAAAATAATAACTCCAGTAACTTATATATACTGTGATGTTATTATAAATATTATACAACAATATTCAGTATTCTATCCATCCTTTGAATGACATGTCACCATACGTGCGTACGTAAGACTTACCGTCTCCACCTCGTGGTGTAATTGTTATTCAAAACATTATTATTTGGATGGGTATAATAATGATGTTTAATTCATGCAAATAATAAATATAACATTATAATTATTCTTTATATATGATATAATATTCAATTATATATTATTTTAATATCAAAATAGTGATATTGTCGCTTGTGCGTACGTACGGACTACTGTCTCCACGAACGCGATGAGATTCATTCCCCATCGTATCCATTCAAGTATAATTATAATTTGATGATTAAAAATAATGTTTAAGGACTTGATATCATTCTGGATATTAATAATATACAACCTATCTATAACAAACATGGCTTATGAGACAAAACAAATACAAGAAAATGAGTAAGTTAACACCCAAAACAATGATAATACTAAAATATTATTAGCAAAGCATTTTTAAAAGATAATATATGATATCATAATCATGTATATGTTAATTTTATAATTTAATAACACTATTTTAAATATTATAAAATATGTGAACATACCATCGACTAAGGAAAAGTACAAGGTAAGGGGTTTTCATCTCACTCTTTATTCCCGTGAGATTCATGCCATATTGCCACTATTAACTTTTGTGTGGTGTATGTACCGCACATAATTATATTATTTGTTTAATAAACATTAATTTATGTGTATTTACATATTCATTGTATGATACCTCTTTCATGGGTTGTATGTTTCATATGTTACCAAATTGGCAAGGGTTTATTTCACAATCTCTTCATTATCCGAGGTTGTTTAAACGTAATTATCTACTAGGACCTCTTTATCATCCACATCCATGTTTCTTAAAAAGGCTTTTCAAATCATTATTTCTATTTTACAGACTATGGGTTAAAGTCATTTATACCCTTTTTACTTTTTATAAGATGTTTAAAATGGAATCTTTCTGTCTTTTTCCAAATAAGCTCCTTTTTAACATTTTCGACAGAATTAAGGTAAGAATGTCTTTTTTTAACTTATACGGTGGGTGCATCTATTTTACACTATTATAAAATCATCTAAGCTTCCCTTACAATCATATAAATTATTTTCAAAGTAAATAATTTCTTTTATTATTATGTGACTTTTAAATGATTTCAGAAAAGAGATATTTTTCTCAAATAGTTTTGATTTCATCTATGTCAACATCCTTTGATGAATTTTAATCTTATTTGAAGTTTATTTATTATGATACAAAACTTCCATATTGTATTTATGGTTTTGTGATATGTTTGACTATGGATGTGTTATTTTTATACCATTCATGGTTTATGGATATAGTATTGACATTTCATATGCTAGTTTTAATACGAATGATTATGTTATGATTAAAACTATTCATATGAGTAATGCATTGGACTTAATAAGTGATGGGTGGAGCCTGCTATAGCTCCTCGATGCATCGTTAGGTATCATGAGACAAACTAGTGTCTTGGCATAAGGCTTTTCCAAAATCTTATTTGTAGTCTTGGCATGAGGCCTTGACTATGTGGTTATGATAGTCTGGCATTATGCATTCCATCATTATTAAAGTTGTTATTGATATTGCATGTGATTATTCAACTAGTATAATATCCATGTGAATAATTAAATGGAATTATTTCATTTTATCTTTTACATATTATGATGATGTTCAAGTTTAAAAGGCTTTTGTTTTAGTTATACATTGCCTTAAATGATTATGCTTATTTATGAAAGTTTATGCTATATTGTTATCCTTACTGAGCATCTAGGATCACCCCTTTCTATGTTTTATTTTTCCCAAGATGTGAAGAAGTAATTTATAAATGACCAATAGGGATAGTATGAGGGGTTATGAAGACATGATGTTGTTACAGTAGTTTTCACTTTATGATGTAATGTAAACCTTATGAATGTATCTAGTTATTCCAAGGCTTCTAAACTAATCAGTCATTCAAGACATGATCTTTTGTGATCATGCCAATGTTACGTAATAATGCACAGAATCTGGGTAACTAGGGTCGGGGCATTACAGTTGGTATCAGAGAAGTTTAGTACAAGCGTTGGAAGCTAGATTTAGATAAACTCTTATTAGAGCACATAGATCTAAGATGTACTTTGAGGATTAGTATAGAATAAGTTCCTAGAATTTTGGAATTGTAGAAATTTGGTGAGTTTTTCGAGCAATACATCTCCGTCCGGATACAAGAAGGTAGAATTGGATCAGGTACAGATGTAAATAGGAGTAAAACTCAAAAACACCGCTTTGAGCTAAACTCGAATGGGAACTGGTGCACGACAATGGGCCTTGCTGCACTCTTGGTTACGACACTCCCGGGGGGATATTGTTAGGATAATTCCGATTTTTTTTACAAACCATTATGAAGGCCTTATGAGTATATACTTACTCAAAGGAAAAAAAATTATGATTATGGATTATATCCATAAACTATTCAATTTACGTTAGGTATTTTAAAAGTTTGGAATTATTCATTTCAATTCATTAACTGACCTAGTGTATGCCATTGTTTAGAAATGGTGCACAGTAGAAGGAATGAGAACTCCAGTAATACGCATGATCCAAATAGTAAGATGGATCATACCATTCATAGTCTTAAGCCAAAATTTAGAAGGTAAATAGTCTCCCACATATTATCATCATATGAAGAAATTGTATCATGTGTTAATAAAATAAGTAAAAAATTCTTTGAGCCCTATGGATTTGAAGGGAACCGAGAGAAGAAAAGGATGGTAGAAAGAAATATGGATAATGGGGATAAGGGAAATCAGGATATTCCCATATGTGATAATTGTGGAAAGAATCACCATGGAAAATTCATGAAGGGAATGGGAGTATGTTATAAGTGTGGAGAAAAAGGACACCAAGTAAGTGACTGCAAGGGTAAGAAAAAGGTTTCAAATGTACAATGTTTCATCTGCAAGGAGTTTGGACACTATGAGAACTAATGTCCCAGTCATCAGACTATGGCGCAAATGATGCTATTGGATAATAATCATGTTATGATACTAACACAAATGAAGCGGAATGACTACTGTTCTTATGTTGTTATTTTGGAATTATTTCATTTAAGTATTGTATCAATGATGTTCTGGAAATAAATAAGGATTGTACTGTAGTATTATTTCATTGAGAATTTGAGATTTTATAGTACTATGAAAAGTGACTCTATAGTAAGTTAAACTTTTTGGAAATTACATGGTTGAAGGAAAGATAAACCTTAATATGGTCCTAATATTTAGGTACTGATTTTGGAATAATATTTTGTTTATTTGGGTAAATTATATTGGATATTCGTGAATACCTTGAAACTGATTTAATGATTTTTTATCGTTGGAGTTTACAAAATTTTTTATAGAATGAGTATATCACGTATTCTATAAAGAATAAGGGAGCATGAATGTAACCAATAAGGTTTTATGGTAATTAAAGATGTTACCATGTTTTGAAATAATACATGGTGAAGGTGTTCACATGTTATTACTTGGAAAAAATGATATTCATTGTGTTTAACTTCCATAAAAATTTTGGACTGTGAGTTTGGATTGTAGTATTTTGGATAAGTATAATGGTGGGAATGGATCATGTTTGAAAGGTTATTTTTGGGTTTTTTTAAAAGGACAACAAACAGACCGTGCGACAACCCATCGCGTCGGAAAAAGCTACGGGAATCGAACCCACAACCATAGTGTGATTGGGATTTATTGCATACCACTGGACTACGTGAAGTCCAAAGATTGTATAATGTAGTTTCTTATTTTAATGGGTCTTATGTGTGAATTATACATTCATTATATTTGGAACCCTATACGATTAGGATAAATAGAGTATTTTTGAGTTGTATTGTGTATTGTATTAAAAGATAAGTTTTCGTAGAAATTTATTAATGGATAATACTCTAATTATAAAGTAAGTATATCTCTTTATGATCTTTGGAAATCTCATTAATAAATTACTCAACATTAAGAAAAGGAACTTGGAACAAAAATTTTGTCCAAGATGGCACCTTAGATCATCACAAATTTATGGCTTTGCGATTATTGGCCTTTTCATTGCCATGTTCTCTACAACCCTCCATTAGATATTTATGGTTAGATTTCTCTTCTATATCCATATTTTCCTACATGTAACCCTAGTATGTGTTATTTTTGGTAAACCTCATACATAACACTCTTTATTTTTAATTGAGGCCTCATTAATTCATTTTTTGATGTGGGATTTCAACTAAGATATTTTGAAACGTCAACCCCAAGTATCCAATACTGAGCATAAATTTTGAGGACACAATTTATTGAATGAGGGGATAATGTAACACCCCCAGGATTTCACTTTATGCTTCTATTTAAATAATATAGTAGCGTGTGTTGTACGCAACTTCGAGATTCTAACACACCTTGACCAATCAAAGTAGCCGTTATAAATAGTAATACCCACTTTTTGAAATTTTATAAATTTTAACTCTCAAAATGGACTTCATTTTTGGATTTTTAATATCTAAATTAGCATAGGGTGAAATTTTGGTACTTTTCGGATAACTTTTATATTTTGATGAATAGTTAGAATTACTAAATTTTAATTAAAAACAAAATTTTTATCGAAATAATTAATAGTGATAAATTATGAATTTGAGTTGTTTTAAAGTATATTTAGAATATTGTTTTACCATTTAATACAATTTTGGTCATTAGAAAAAATTTCATAATTAAACCGGACATAATCAAGTGTCAATCTTTTGTTAGTTATTATCTCTTAAGAACACATTTTTTGTTTTAACAATGGGAATAAATATTAAATTAATTTTATCCACTTATGTGTTTTGAATTTGGAAAAATGGATTCCATATTTGGAATCAGGATGTCCAAAATTTTGTAAATAGGTATCTTTTATTTTTAGTCATTTTGAATAATTATTTCGGTAAATATTTTATTTACCATGGTTAAAGGGTAAATCTGGTAAATAAGGGTAAAACATGATATTATAATAATATTAAATTACCATAAAATGTGTCCTAACCTTATTGGTTGATACAGTTCCGACCATGGACATCATTGGGTTGATTTTGGGACCTCATGGAGACACTTGTAGGTGATAGGGACACTTTATATTAATTAAGTTAAAATAAATTCAAAAATGACATAACCATATAACTTATAGAAAAACAATTTTTACATTGGGTTATATATGTTTTATTTTAGACTATAAATATTCATTATAAAGATAAGAAGATTTTATAAATAATGTTATTTTATTTATATTTTTTAGACATTTAATAATTAAATTTATTTTTGACACAATAATGATGCAGTATTTTCCATGTTAATGAAAGAATCAAATAATTGGTATTATAAATGTAAAAATAAATATAATTTGAATGTAATGATGACATAAATGAATTTTATTGGTTACTATGACATGATATGATTGCATAATTGAATTTTTTTCGAATTAATAAAGTTTTTAGGACTTTAACTAAAATAAATTATTGAATAGTGTCTAAATTGACATAATTGAATTTGTAAAACAATTATTATATTATGAATTGATATTATATTCCTAAAAATCTAATGTTCGGTCAAAAGACTTATATCATTATCATTTTATCATTAATGGACCACTTGGGGGTCTCTTGGATGTATATATTATGTTTATTAACAATATAATATAGAAATACAAAGTAACATGGTAAATGTCAAACAAATTAACAAAGAGTTAAAACTAAAAGATATGGTTAATATAATGACCCAAACCTGTCTAAAATCTATTTTTTGAAAGTATTTAGACCCATACCCACCTTATAATTTTAATAATCAACTTTTTAGCTCTTTGAAACCGAATATTAATTTATATAAAATAATATTTCTAGCTTTTCCTGAGGTACCCCTCACTCCTCTTATAAATGGACACCAACTATAACCAATTATTCACACCATCAAAGACTTTAGGTTCAAGAAAACCCGGCCCAAATATCCTCTCAACTTCCCTCTCTTTTACCTATAGGCCTTAGTTTGATCATAAATCCATCCTAAGGGGCCCTTTTTATCAAATCAAAAGGAAGAACCCAAAGAAGAGGTAATGTTTTCACCACCCTCTTTCAAGTTCCTTTCTTCTTCAACTTCTTATTTCTTTGTTATTACCATTCTAAAATAATAACTATATTATCTTATATATATTTTTATGTAATTATAAATATGGTACAACCATATTCAGTATTACATCCTTCCTTTGAATGACATGTCACCATACGTGCGTAAGTACAACTTACCGTCTCCACGTCGTGGTCTAAATGTTATTCACAAAATTATTATTTGGATGGGTCTAATAATGATGTGTAATTGATGTTAATAATAAATATAACATGATAATTATTCTTTATATATGATATAATATCCAATTATAAATTATTTTAATATCAGAAGAGTGATATTGTTGCTCATGTGTACGTACGGACTACCATCTCCATGAACGCGATGAGATTCATTTCCCATCCTATCCATTCAAGTATAATTTCCATTTTATGATTAAAAATAATTTTTCAGGACTTGATATCATTATGTATTTTAATATTATACAACCTATCCATAACAAACATGACTTATGTAACAAAACATATAAAAGAAAACGAGTAAGTTAACACCCGAAATGACGATAATAGTAAAATATTATTAACAAAGCTTTATTAAAAGATCATATATGATATCATAATCATGTATATGGTTATTTTATAATTTAATAACAATGTTTTAACTATTATACAGGAGTTAAACATACCATCAAATAAGGAAAAGTACAAGGTAAGGGGATTTCATCTCACTCCTTATTCCCGTGAGATTCATGCCATATTGCCACAATTACCTTTTGTGTGGTGTATGTACAGCCCATAATTGTATTCTTTGTGTAATAAACTTTAATATATGTCTATTTACATATTAATTGTATTATACCTCCTTAATTGGTTGTATTTTTTGTAAGTTACCAAATTGGTTAGAGTTTATTTCACAATCTCTTCATTATCCGAAGTTGTTTATACGTAATTATCTACTGGGACCTCTTTATCATCCACATCCATGTTTCCTAAAAATGAATTTCAAATAATTCTTACTATTTTACAAACTATGGGTTAAAGTCATTTACACCATTTTTGACTTTTTATAAGATGTTTATAAAGTAATCTTTTTTCGTTTTCCAAACAAGGTCCTTTTTAACCTTTTCAACAGAATTCAGGTGAGAATGTCTTTTTTAACTTATACGGTGGGTGCAACTATTTTCCACCGTTATAAAATCTTCAAAGCTTCCATTTCAATATTATAAAAATATTTTCAAATTAAATGCTTTATTTTATAATTATGTGACTTTTAAATGATTTCAAAAAAGATATATTTCTCTCAAATAGTCTTGATTTCATCTATGTCAACATCCTTTGATGGATTTTAAGCTTATTTGAAGTTTATTTATTATGATAAATAAACTTCTATATTGTATTGATGGTTTTGTGATTTGTTTGAATGTGGATGTGTTATTTTTATACCATTCATGGTTATAGATAAATTATGTACATTTCGTATGGTAGTTTTAATATGAATGTTTATGTTATGTTTAAACCTGTTCATATGTGGAATGCATTGGACTTAATAAGTGACGGGTGGAGCCCGCTATAGCTCCTCAATGCGTCGGTAGGTCTCATGAGACAAACTAGTGTCTTGGAACAAGGCCTTGACAAAATCTTATTTGTAGTCTACGGATGAGGCCATGACTATGTTGTTATGATAGTCTGGTATTATGCATTCCATCATTATGAAATTGGTTATTGATATTGAATGTGATTAATCGACTAGTATAATATCCATGTGAATAAGTAAATGGAATTATTTAATTTTATCTTTTCCATATTATGCTAATGTTCATGTTTAAAAGTCTTTTGTTTTAGTTATACAATGCCTTAAAAGATTATGCATATTTATGAATGTTTCCGCTATATTTTTATCCTTACTGAGCATCTAATCTCACCCTTTTCTATGTTTTATTTTTCCCAGGATGTGAAGAATTAATTTATGAATGACCTGCAGGGATAGTATGAGGGGTTATGAAGAGAAGATGTTTTTGTAGTAGTTTTCACTTTATGATGTAATATAAACTTTATGAATGTATCTAGTTATTGCAAGGATACTAAACTAATCGGTCTTTCAAGACTTTATATTTTGTGATCATGCCAATGTTAAGTAATAATGCACCCACTCTGGGTAACTAGGGTCGGGGCATTACAAATAAAATATTTTAAACATAATTTAGTTCCATAGGATCTGTGATTTAATTATTAAATAGAGTGAATCAATGTGAATCTAGTTTTGAAAAATAATTTTTTGAAAAATTTATTCAATGGTTTACACCATTTCGGATGCAAAGATATTTTATGTTTCAATCAATGAGTACTCATCTCATCATAGAGTGAATATAAAGACATCCTAGGAAATAAATTTTTATGATCTTCATTCACAATGTGGTTATCTAGTCTATTTTGAATTCAGGTAGAGTATATAGTATAGATTGATCACATATATTCTAAAGTTGATAAAAAAATTATCTCGAGAACAAATTATTATCACTTTAGAATTTACACTTTCTTGATTGGATCTTTATATAAAATCTTGCTAGTTTTCAATTTTCATTCAATCCCCCATCATTGACAATGATCTCCTTAAACATATAAATAATTCATCACATTTTTAAATAATGTTTTTCTAAATCAGGGTCATTCATTTCCAATTGATGTTAAGATTCATGTTCATGTAGTTAAACACGTTCTTCTCACATTTAGAATGATCAACATATGTATGATAACATTAATTCACATGACTTATTCTTCCTCCAAAAAAATAATTAATCCCTATGATGTTCATTAATAATAGTATCCACTCACACATAAATATACTCAAAATATGTAATATTCATTGGAAATAACATAATTTTTGAGTATTTTTCAATCTATCTTCTTATTCTTCATCGCCACTCAATCTCTTATTTTTAATTATATCAATAATTCCATCATACTATTATTCAAAATCCTCAGCAAATATTATTCAATACAATAAAACAATATTTCATATCTATTTATTTCTTGTACTCCCAACTTTTTCTGTTGTATTATTATTTAAATATTAAATTTGTAAACTCCGAAGATAATAGTCATATGTTATTCTCAATTAAACTAGGAAAAAATATGAATAAAAATATTCAATACTTTTTACATTCCAATTTATCTTCAAAATTATTGTATATAAAAATGACAGAGTTATTTCTAAGTGGATATTAACAATATTCTTCTGTAATTCTCCACATATATCTCTCATTTGTGTTGGTCAAATATTATTTAGAAAAATACTACTATATTTTCTTTATCAATGAATTTAAAGTAATTATAAATGAAATTGATGATTTATCAAGTGAAAATAATCTTATATTATTCTCATTTATTGTATAAAATTATTGTCTTTATATACTTATGAATTTCCCAAGAAAACTGATATTTATGGATTTCAGGAACAAATCGAAATCATGTTATTTAATTATCTTAATAATTTTCTCTGTATTTGGAATTTAAATTCACATTATATTTTTATCAAAATCCTTAAAAAGATAATTTATTATTTCTCAAGATGAGTTTTATTTATATTTGACATTTTATTATTTTAGAATAGCCTTTGTACCCACTGGTTTAATATGATATAAATTTAACATCAATAATAATTTAATATTAGGAAAATCTATGTCCTTCGGATTTAATATCACATTGATTTGTAACCTAAATGATTAAAATCGTGTATCTATATATCTTAAAATTTTTAATCTCAAATAAATCATCAACATCCTTATGTAATCTTTCATATCAATATTTTAGAATTAGTAGCATCCATTTTGTTGGAATATTTTATTAAAACCCTTGTGTGTTCTCAACATAACATAAATATTGAACATTCATCACCAATATAAAACATTTGGTAATTTTAGTCTTCTAAATAATTTTATAATGAAATTATACATCATATTCTTGTATTTAAAATATATTTTATGAAAAAAAAATAGTTTAAACATGGTAACTTTTAAAAGAAAAATTATCAGAGAAGCCTCAGTGTTGATCCTTTGTAGGTCAGTTGTAATACATTATAGTGTCGTCCCCATGGATTGAATATTATCCAGCTCATGATTAACTAAAAATAACCTTCCAATATTTTGGTTTAATCTTATTTATATCCAATGTATTCTTATGCAATACCTATTTCATGGGATTACTCATACATAATTCCTTCAATGTTATATAATATTAAATACTGTCATTAATCATTATTTTACACATATATGACGATGAGGTCAATTGAATTATTTATAATTGAATTCAATGTAACACCCTACTATTATATTTTTTTGAATATGATAAATTTATTTGATAGTTGGGGTTGTACACAACACCATGTTTCGATGAACCATGATCAATTATAAATATTATTATTTATACAAGAATTTGTCTACCTAGATGTTAGAAATACAATAATTAATAAGAATAACCATTTTTTAAATGTTATATATAATAGTGTCATATGAATAAACATACTGATAAAAATAGTTGACTTTCATTAATTTCATAATATGTTCTAAAAATAATATTTTTCACAGAAAAATGAATTTATTTTTCATAACAATAATAATATTAACATATGAATCTTCATAAAAATTAATATATTAATTTAAACATAATTTTGGTAATCATAATTTCTTAAATATCTTAGTGTGAAGTTTTTAGATTTTTTTTTGAGAATATTAATTTCTTGACAAATAGTTAAAAATACTAGTCTTTATTGAAAATATAATTTTATTTAATTTGAACATATGTTTAATTTTGGTTCTAAAATGGGATTTAAAGTATCATTAGTTAAAATATTTTTCAATTATTCTAATTTATTTCATTTGAATCATTTTCAAATTTAATTTTTATTTTCCAACTTTTTAATCATTTCATTATTTATTCTTCAAAAAAAACATTCTCATCACGTATATAGGTTTAATTTTAAATTAAATTCATCCATGAATTTGAATGAAATATAAAAATATTTATTCTATATTTGAATAAAAAATTATAAACTATCTAGAAATATCAACATAATTTTTGAACATAGTGAATAGTAAAAATAGTAGTAATCATTTACATAATTTAATATAAATATGGGTTTTCTAGGGTCATTAAAACTAAAAATATATCAACAATAAATGTCCAAAAGAATTTCCAGCCCCAATTTAGACCAATTTATTTTCCTTATCATATATATTTCTTGATAATTATCCATTTTCATTCTTATTATCAGGTGAAAATTGCGTTTAGAACTTCTTCATTCTTAAAATTAAATGAGTGCCACTCACCTCGCTTATAAAAAGATACTTTTTTACTATATTATTCACACATAAAAAATAATTTAGTTTTGAAACTACCAAACTATATATATTACCTAATTCATATGTATCATCCAAGAATCCTTATTTTGGTTATAAATTCATCCTATGAAGGATTTTGGTGCAAGCTTAAGGATGTTACCCGAAGAAGATGTAGTGTTCTTCGCTATGCATTTTTTTTCTTCCTCCAAACCTGTAAATTATTATTAAAAAAATATCATATAATAACTTAATTATCATATATATATTTTTAATTTTTTATGGTAATGGTATTACTTACATTCATATCCTCTTCCATTAAATGGGAAATGATAACGCCTGTTATGCATGAGGAAGACTACCACTTGGTGAACTAATGTGACTCAGTTTCCATCACCACCTCTCATAGTAGGATATAATTTTTATTTTTAATGTTTATGTATTATATTATTGATATTATTATACTTATTGAATTATTATATCACATATAACTTCTTACATTCCATTTTATGGGAGTATGATAATGTCACACACGTGTACACCAAACTTTGTTCTCACGAAGAGATGTGATTCGTTAACTATATGCTTGAATGGTGTTAAGGATGGTTTTAATGAAAATATGTGAATCTTATAACACAAAAAAATTATGTAATGATAATAAATTATTAACTTTTATTTCCTTCAATCCATATATAAAATAGAAATAACATTCATGGGTGTGTATGTCCTACCATCTACATTAATGATATACATCAATTTTCCAATTCTAAGATTATTCTATTACTACATATACAAATTAAAAAATATATGATATATTTATTTCATAGTTAAAAGTATAGTGATTTTTTGAACATGATCAAATTAATATGAAAAAAAATAACGAATTGAAACTTATATAAGAATAAAATTAGGTATTTTTAAAAAAATGACATTAACATGGAATTGTTAATAAATGGGTAATAAAAGGCCATATTTAAATAATATATTGTAGGAAATATATTTATGTATGGTTAATTATTATATATATAATTTAATTATATTTACTATAATGGTGGTTTTCATTTGTATAAAGGAACTATATAATTAAGGTATGGTATTTTTGTCTCAATTTTCCTACTTTGAAAAATATGTTTTCTTATACACCTAAATTATTTTATAAGGTGTATAAATAGAAATTTGAAATTTAATATCCTAATTTTTTTTTCTACTCATGATATTCTAATAATGATTTAATGTTATTATTTCATGGGTATTATGATTTAATATAACCAAATTTTCAAGGGTGTTATCTTATAATCTCACTCTTTATCAAGATTACACTTGATAATTTTTAAAATGAAAAAATACTATGTTATTTATCACATAAAACCCATTACTTTGAATTTAATTTTTTTATTTATTTAGATTAAATTTTTTTCTTTAAATTTCTTCTCTACATGTACTGAGCAGTTTAAAATACTATTTTATTAAAAACATATGTATTTCTCTCTTCGGTTGAATGCAATTTTTCATCAAAATATGTTTTCTAGAATTTTTTTAATAAAATGTCTTTCACATTCTATTAATTATTTATTTAACATATTTTTAACCATGATTATATTTTCATAAAAGTGATCATAATGAATCTTCTAATCATTTTCTAACCAAGTATCATTCAGCGTTTACTGAAAAATTGTAAAGGAATAATTATATCAATTTGTACAACATGAATGGATGTTTAATGAAATAATTAACATTATTTTATTTAAATATTGATATATTTGTTATTATTTTTATTTTTAAATAAAATTATTTCAACATTATTTTATGATTTTATTGTATTTTAAAAAAAATGATTCTCAAACAAGGATATTTTCATCAAGAAACATTTCATGTGAAATTTCTTTTAAAAAGATTTTGCATATAATATTACATGAAATGATGTTACTTATACTTTATTAGAGATATGATCCACATATACCATTCTAATTATTTCTCTTGAGGTATTTTGTTTATGATGATAAGATGTTTATCAACACAATTTAACTTCTATGGGTTATACCATGATAAAATGAGTATGAAACTCGATTCGTTTTCCACAGGTTGTGCATTAATGAAATAATGAAACGATTATAAAACCTATTTAATTTCAACAAATTTTTTAAGATAATATTTTTAAAAAATGAATTTTTTTAATAGATTTGTATATTCTTAATTTTTTATTATGCTACATCACACATATGTATAGTTCTCATTATGTGATAGATGGGAAATATATCACCCTACAAGGAATTGGGTAAATATTGATATCTAATGAGATTAAAAAGACTAGCAAGGGGTTTAAAATCAAATTATTTTTTGACTATGTCTACTATTATAGTCCTGGGAGTAAACATTTACTAATATTATTGTTTGGGTAGTGATATCTTTTCATTGTGATATTATAGGAAATAATCCTTGAACAACTAAGGAAATTATTTTCTATACTTATGTGATTTCAAAAGACATATGTCTTATGAAAATAATATTCTCTAATGATTAATGTTCTTTAATTCCATTACAATTCATGTCATATAAAGAGCCATAATCTTTACCATGAAATTATTTTATGATATATTTTATGCAACGTATAATTTTCAAATGTTACTCTCATTTTCTGATACCCTAATGTTCCAGATATGTTGATATATTCCTTTGTTTCCCTCAATGAGCATATAAGATAATTCCTTCTTATGTTTCCTTTCCCTTGGTTATGAAGAAGTATATTATGTGTGATATGTTTAATAAGGGTTCTAGTTATGAATAACATAGTTAGAGATTAAATATCTAACTTATGGAATTGTTGTTTTATGTATATGTTTCCAAAGGAACTTTCCCAAAATGATTTTTTTGTGGATCTCTTTTTTATATAATATATATTATTCTTTTAAAATGTAATATTTATGTTCATGTGGATTGAGTCTTTTGGTTGGTATCAAAGCATGGTGTAGTTAACCATTTAAAAAATGGATGAGAAATCATTAGTATGATCTCTAACATTATATATAATTATATATATTATGATGTGATAATATGTATGAAAATATCCTAGAATCATGTATAGGATAGAGCTTTCTGTTTTCACGAAATTAAATCCCTTTATAGATATTAAAAGTATATTCAGATCTATAGGATTGGTAACTAAGTATAATAACTATAAACAATATATTTCTAGCATGACTCAAGCATTTCCTTGTATATGAAAATGGGATGCCCTAAAAATCTGGTTTGACAACCCAATGGGAAATGATTTGAAAATTTTCTCTCCTTATGAACCTAAATGAAGTATGTAAATGGATAATGACCTTTCATTTTTTAGGTAAATCCTAATGTTTCATAGATTTAAAATATATTTTTTTGATTTATATATATTACAAGTTATTTTTCTTGACTTTGTGAATCCCCACTACTATTATTGTTGCATACACTATGATATTTCTTATTTTTGTAAATGGTAAGAACCTAAATGAACAATGTAAATGATAATTTGGATGGAAAATAAATTTAATTTTCTATAAATTATGAAAAAATTATTGGATATGTAATGAAAAATATAATTAGTATGATTATACAAAATTCTCAATCCCAGAATCATTCAACAAAACTAAATGGAAAAGGATTGAACAAAATTCTATTGATTCATTCATGAGAAAACATATAACTTATTATAGTCGGTATTTTTATTGACTAGTTGATGCATATTTGATCAACACAAAAAAAAATATTTTCTATCCTCGAGTGTTCTAATCATGATAAAGGAATTTTTGTTATCTACCATTTGGAAGGTGAAGAAGATCAATAGTGGACTCTTATTAAAACTATAAGGAAACATGATGAAATTGAATCCATGTATTGGGATGAGCTAAATAACATTTTTTCCAAATGTATATTTCATCTATTATTAATACAAATATGGAGAAGTAGTTCTTTTATATATATAAAAAGGATGCTTATTTTTTTGGTACCTATGGTAAATATTTTACAATACATGTGAGTTACACGTTAAGTATTATCTTCCATCATAAAAGTATGGTTTACTGAATCATCCTTGGATTAAAACCATGTATTTTTTGGGTTTTAACCATAAAAAATTAGAAACTATGTGAATGATATATTTATTTTATGTCAAAGTGGAAATTGAAGTTGTATTTACAATAAAAGTTCATCACTTTGATAAGATGAGAAAAATAAAATTCAAATTAAAATATATAAACCAAAAAGATATGAAAATGATCCATCGATTATGCCTATATTTTGGAATAAAGAAGAAATACATTTTTATAAGGGGACTACTAAATTTTTTATATGTTTAAGGGATGTACATCAAGAATATAATGTTGAATTTTTGGCAATATGTTAGCTAAAGATGAAAATATAGAGAATTCTCCAAAAAATGAACCAACGACCGATAGGGTTGGAAATGTAAGTATTTTGGAAATTATACTATATAATGTAAAAATTATAAGGTTTTTGAGGATGATCAACATCAATAATAACTTATGATGAGAAAATAATTTAAGTCTTATTTGATCAATATTTCTAATTAATTTTCTCTAAATATGTATCTACCCATTCTTTAATATCTGAAGAATTTAGATAGTTATTATGATTTCACCAAAGGTATTATATGTGCTATTGGCAATGAAAAACACGAATGGTACAAGGATTTCATCCCAAGTGTGTGATTCATCTCCAAATGAAGTTTGAGAGAATGCAATTTCAAAACATATTTTCATTCATCCTCTAATCAGATATAGTGTCATATTAATAATGGAATAACATTATCTACATAAATCCATCTTCAATTTTCTAGGAAAGTAAGTCAAGCTAGATATTCCAAACCAAAATTTTATCATCTATCAACATGGAAATAATGTAAATATATAATGGAGATCACAACCATTTTATGTGTATTTTTTCCCATTTAAAAGGGATGTTTATCTCAAATAGTTATGAATAAATATGATATCAGTGATATTCATTTTTTTGTGGGAATTTATTAATTCATTTCTAGAATTATTTCCTAGTAATACAATGAACAAAGAAGTTTATATTTCAATATAACTCAACCATGTACCACAAAAATTTAGAATACTCCATATATAATTTCCATGATTATGTTGAACAAATGAAAGAATAAATTCTTGTATAACCATGATAAGGGATTCATTCTTCCATGTCTCTCACCTTGGGATACACATATTTTTTGGATAAAAATAATATATATTTATGGGAATCTGCATTGCTTATGGAGAGAATAAAAAATCATAATAAACAATATAAATCATCTACCGCATATCAATGACCTGTTGGATCTAGTTCATGGAAATCAGTATGTTTCAATGATTTTCCATCATTGCAGATATCATCAATTGAGGGTCATAAATTAGGATATACCCAATATAGAATTCGATAGTTGGTATGGGAACTGAATATATATTTATGTCAATCGGTCTTACTAATACCCCAGTAATCTTCATGGATTTTTTTGGAGAGAGTACTTAGATATTACCATGATCAGTTTGTGGTATCCTTTTATATAATATATAATCTATATATTGATCAAGGAAGAGTATGAATATCACTTAATAATTGTAAAAAAGACCCTAAGGAAAGATAAAATATATGAAAATGTTAAAAAATATGAATACTAGCTATATAAGGTTCATTTTGTTGGGGTAATATAATTACTACATAGGGTTTATAGGTAGATCAATACATGATGGAAGATATTAAATGTTTCCCAAAACCAACCATGG
The DNA here is from genome assembly GCA_963277665.1 of Viscum album. Taxonomy (NCBI): domain Eukaryota; kingdom Viridiplantae; phylum Streptophyta; class Magnoliopsida; order Santalales; family Viscaceae; genus Viscum; species Viscum album. The sequence goes on along the minus strand of OY728153.1, from coordinate 1,344,981,319 downwards.
TGACTGAGAATTACATTTTTATGGGTTGGTAGGAAATTATCAATGGTTTATGGAGAATTTATCATGACTATCTAATCGACCAACAATGATAACTTGTAATGGATCCAAGTTCCTCTTGACAGATGAATGCGAGGAAAATTTTCGGTAACATAAGAGAAGATTACATATCAAAACTTTTCATACATTACCATATAGAAGAGAAGGGTTTCTAATATATAGTGTTTCATTTGGGAATGGATTGGGATGATTTATTATGTAGAAATACATGGTCATATCTAATGCCTCGTGAAAATTGATGGTTTATTATAAAAATTACACAAATCATGATTTGGAGTTTGTTGTAGTAATTTTAAAATTAATTATATAGAGTTATTACCTTTATAAGAAAATTGGGATATATATTATGCTAACAAAAGTTTATAGTTTATGTTCTCATAGAAGGAGTAAAATACTCATAAAATAATATGGTTATAAATGATTAAATATTATGAATACACAATAAATTACCACCCATAGAAATGAAACATGGTAGAAAATGATATCCTTTAAATGGATCATGCTAGAATATCCATGATTAGGATAAATAAGGATCAACTATTTATATATTTCAGTGGTTTGACCTAGAAAGTATGCAAAAGGGGGTAAATATTAACCTTTTTTAATTGAATTTAAAAAAATTTATCCAAGTGAATATTAAAGAGGCTTATAATGAAGATGTGGATATTCAAAAAGAGGATATAAATTTTCCATATTTGAACATTGATCATGATTTAATGATGTTGTATCGTGATTATGTATGTGTTATAACCATACAATATTTGAAGGATTTATTCTAAGAGGAAGGTCATATTTCTACATTCTCCATGTATCTAAGAAGTTTAAAGATATGTAAAAATTTTAACCATTATTTATGGTGGGATTTCCAGAATAGAGATATCGCTGAGTTTGTATCTTGATGCTTGGTATATCCAAACGACATTATTCATAATAAAATTTTTAAGGGGCTGTTATATCTATTACCAATACTAGAAAAGAAATGAAAAAACATCACCTTGTATTTATCTGTTGGACTCCCCAAAACATATAAATGGAATAATCCTATATGGGTTTTAGTCAATTTCCCTACAAAGTCTTAAAACATAATCGATATGAAAGAATATTTCTATCTTTATCATCTTTATAGGATATATAATATGTAAGTGATATGGCTTCATGGACTACCATATTCTATAGAGCTTGGTTGAGATATAATTTTTACCTTGTAGTTATGAAATAGTATTCACAAATCTCATAATACAATGTTGATTTTTTTTGCAATGTGTTTCATTCTCAATTATATGTTAATTGTATGAGAAAACTTAAAAACCTATATGATATATACATATCATGTTATTTTTCGATTTCAAAGGATTCTTGGATCATTATCTTCCTCATTTAGGGTTTTCTTAAAACAATATCCTTCACTCAAAAATTATAATGACTCATTATGAAGCCCAAAATAAATTGAAATTTAGAGGACTAATCTGACAGAATGAAGTTGTAGAAATCTTGTTATTAGATCCTGAGATTGTTTTTGAACAATAAGAGAATGTTAGATCCTTTCAAAAACACTGAAAATGATATAATTTCTATAAACATGTTATGATGATAATCACCAACATGATTGAGAAATTAAAGTTACTAACATGTTGTAATGTAGTTTTTCTCTATGGATGAACAAAATTGGAGTCATGAAGAATTGGAAACTAAAACATATTTATATATATCCCTATGAAATTATTGATCAAATCGACACCATATCAAATCTCATGTCACTTACAGCGAACATCTCTCACATCCTATATGTGTTCCAATTATCTCTACAAAGGATGTTAGTACATGATCCTTATGGTGTACTAAACTCAAAACTCTTATTTCATGAGAAATATTATTCGTATGATTAACAACTATTGGGGATTCTCAATCATAGAGATAAAATTCTACAAATTATGATCACTCACCTTTTCAATGTTTCTTTGCTGAAAGTGCCAGTTTTGAAAGCAATGTGGGTTCTTGAGTTTTTGATGAGGTAGAAGTATCTTCATTTGTTTATATATGATTAATTTTATTTTTTGGGGGGAGTTTATTTTTGGGGTAGAATAAAATACCCCTATCTTTTAATTTTTCTTTCTAATTACAAAAATTTCATCGATATTAGAGGTCATATGCAACATCATGTTTTAAAAAACCACAATAAACTATTAATATTATTATTTAAACAAAACCATTTTTATATATCCATTAAACATAGAAGTATAATTTTATATAATATCTAATTTAATAAAAAAATAATTTTTTTTATAAAAACATTAAAATTATAAAAAATACATGTTTTTTGGTAACGTCTTTATATGGTTAGAAAATTCTATTTTCTCAAGAAAAAATTATTTATTAACTTTGATTAAAAAATAAAATTAATTTATGAAACTTGTAGAAAATTAATATCATTAAATATATATCATTTTTTAATTCATAATGTCAAAATAATCTTATGGGGAATTATTTGTCTTTTTCTGAGAAGATTATTTGTTTGATGAATGTGGATTAATATTTGTTTTTTTGGAATGCTTAATTTTAAATTTATGAATTTATATGCATAATTTCATGTAGTGTGGGTTTGAATGTAATACTAGTTCAATGATATATAATACAATCCATTTTATTTCATTGAAATCAATTTCATATTGATTTTTGATATAAAAACATATTATTCTTTTTAAAATTAATATTTAGATAGAAAATTTATCGTCACCTTTGAGTGTATAGTTTGATAGAAATTTTTTTTCAATTATGTTAATGAAATTCAGAAATATACATAAAATTTTTTTAATCAGAATAATTAATATTATATAATATTTTCATCTAACTGTTATAACATAATTAATGGTAAAAATAGATAAACCTATTTACCACAGTTTATGTAAAAATAGGTTTATTGTGGGTTAAAACTATAACAATATGAGTTAAAATGAACCAAAACATTTTAAAAAAAATCTTATGGACATATAGATAAATTATAATTTATATGTACTATAAATGGTACATTCATGATCCTTTTTTATTATGACCATCATGGTTACACCTTTTCCATTCCAAAAACATTCTACTCTGCTGCTCACCTCACATATAAAAACCACCAGTTATTCTCTACACATAACACATTCAAAATACATTTTCATCAACCAATAACTACCCCTATATATTCCTTACATCTATCTTACAATAATAGATTCATTTTTTGTTCATGAGTCTAGTATGTAATGGATTTAGGTGCAATCTTAATGAGGTTACCAGAAGAAGAGGTAATGTTCTTCAATGAGTGTTGTTATTTTATTTTATTTTTCTAACTCGTTAAATAATTATTAAACCATGATTACATAGTAACATATTTATCTTCAATATAAATATATGTATTTGTTTTTTTTATCATGAACAATAACCATCTCCTCATACATCAAATTGGAAAAGGTAATGTTTGTCTTCTGTATGATAGACTACTGCCTCACAAAAAGATGTGAAATATTTTCCAACACCACCTATCACAGATGGATATAGTGATGGATTAAAATTATATATATGATATTTATTATAAATTTAAACATATAAAAATATTTTTTCACATATACCTTCTTTCAATGCTTTGGTAATATGGTATGGTCCCCTTGAGTGTTTCTGACTACCACGTGGCCATGTAATGCGATTCATTGACACATTACATAAAAGGTAAAAAATATGTGTGTAATAGAAATATGTTGTATATAAGAAATAAAAATATAATTTAATTATAACATATAATTAAAATTTCTTTATTTCTACCAATTTAAAAAATTCAAATATTTTTTATGAGTTCATACGGCTCAATGTCTGCATGAAAATTGCATTTAATTTTGTATCTCTACAATTTTCAGTTTACATTAAATACATATATACTGAATATATATGATAGTTAAACCATGGGTAAAATTATATATAAAATTTTCACATTATAAAAGTGATAGAAAAAAATTTAACATTATATGAAAGACAAATAATTTATTACTCGAAACATAAATTTAACATGAAATTGTTAATAAATAGATAATTAATGGTAATAAGTAAATAATATTTAGTATGATGTATATATATATATATATATGTATTTTATTTGATATATTTATAATAAAATTATATTTATTATTCTATATTTTTTAATGTGTGTGAAATAAATCAAGACTTTACGAAATGAATTTTTGTCTCAATTTTCCTCTAATGAGACTTAAGTTATGTTACACACATATCTTATTTTAAGAAGTGTATAAATATAACAGTTAAGATATTATATTATTAATTTATTTTTTTAATTATATTATATTTTTTCATTTAAATTTATTCTTTTAATGGTCTTAATATTCAATGTTAACATAATGGTTAGTGCATTTGATTATAATCTTATTGTTTATCGAGAATACTCATGATTGTGCTTCTAATGATGATATCTTTCCATCTATCTCTCAATAAACTCATATATTTTATTATTATATGATTATTTATGGATAATAAATATCTTCCCATCATTTGTATCTCTTTATGAACACAACATTTCAGTATAATTTTTTAAGAAAAATATTCGTTATTTCTCTCATTGGTCAAAAATACATTTTTATCAAAAAATATTTTTTCTAAAACTGTAATAAAAAATATTATTATCATTCCCAAAATGATTTATTAAAGAAATTTTTACCCAATTATTAATATTTTACAGAAAAAATTAAATTAATCTTTCTTTCATTTCCCAAACATGGACCGTCTGGATTTTACCAGAAATAGAAAAGGAGGTATATTATATAATATATGGCATAGATAAAAATTACCAGATGTCATGACCATTATTTACATTGAATCTTTCATTGTAATTTTAATGGTACATTCAAATAAATGGAATTCCATTTTATTTTATAATTCTCAATATAAAATATGTATTTTTAAAATGAACGGTATTACAACAATCCAAAACTCGCACTCCCAGATTTGGTATAGAAATCATAAAATTATAATTTCTATTAATGATTCTGATAATAGTGTCCTTTTTATTAATATATAACTTATAACATAATTGTAAAAATTGTGTCACTCACAAACTAGGAGAACATTTAGGTTTAGTGTTGTATAGAATTACTAAAAACTTATGCATAAACAATTCACATGAATTTAAATGTTAATTTAACCCACTTAACCAAGTATTTATTTTTTACATTATGTCATAAACATCATCCTTGTAGAATAATTTATAGAAATAATTCATTAGAAATAATTATTTATAACCTATACAAAATAAAACTATATAATTTGGAGTAAAAATTCTCATTAATGTTAATGATAAACATTAATAATTTAATTGCATAAATCATTATAAGAGTACATAAGGGAATGTTGACATAATCAAACCATATGATATAAACATAAAAGACTCATACCAATAAATTTAGAATCCAATATGAATAACTCATAGAGGAAATATGCTTCAGAGTCATTAATCATGTTCCATGTGATGTCAATAATGATCGAGTGAAACATCATAAACTCAATACACGAAATTAAAAATATTTTTGGTAAATTAGAGCATCATATTATTAAAACCAATTAAAAACCATATTAATTGTAATTACCATATGGAATAAATACAGTATAATCCATTATTAATGTATTATAAAGGTATTTGGGTGTACCCATAATTTAAGATATTATTGGCTTACCCACTGCTATATCAGAAACCCCATGTTAAGATTTTAAAAGCTTACCCATCACTATATGTTCAAACCCGTGTTAAGATATAATAAGCTTTCTAGAAACTATCTAGGACATCACATGTTATGATTTAATTAGATTACCAAATGCTATCTAGTCCCACCCACCATTGATAATGTCAAAAAACTGAATAATGATGGAAGCACTCCTAAAATTCATTTCATCTTAACTCATTTAAACAACCTTTATTCTTATTAGAACATGAAAAACCCTTGGAAATGAAATGAGTTCCTAAAAAATTATTTGAAACTTGTATAAAACATGGAATGAAATGGGTTCAAAAAAATATTTTTTTAACATGGTAATCCCATGGAAATAAAATTAGTTCCATTATAATCTCATTGAAACTTGGTTAGCCCATGGAAAAGAAAAGGGTTCTATAACAACATCTTTGAATCAATATTAATCCTTCCATATAATGAATGAGGATAGTATCATTATAAAATATCCCCAAAGGGTAATTATTACAAATAATATTTACTAATTTTCTTGAATGTATATATCACTTTATGTTCACTATAATCATTTTGAAGAAAATTACCTTTTTATTTTTTCATAATCACATTTTAAAAAATAATACATTTTAAAAATAATTTTCATTGAAAATAAAAATTATATATTATAAAAGAATATTTTAAACATAATTTTTTTGATTTATTTAGAAAAAAACAATTTTTCATTGAAAATTAATTTTTTAAAAAAATTTTAAAATATTTTAAGAAGAACTGGTTTTAGAGGAAAATGAGTTATTAATTTAAAAATGACCTCTTTCATAAAATATTTATCTTGATCAACTGAGAGCATAAAAAGATAAATATGAAGGAAAAGAATTTCTCATGCCATGAACTGTGGATAATAAAACTCTTGAGAATCATTTCTTAGTATATCATAATATTTTATCATTAGAGATTTAATCACAAAAAAGCTGATAATTGGTGAGATTTTAATATCATACTCTTTCCATAATGGTAACTTTGAATTGTAAGCCCCATTAATGAATTATAATAATGTAGACATATAAGTCTAGGAGGATATGAATTTTCCTGATATATTATGTAAAAGGGTCATTATATACACCTTATAAAATAAGATAGGTGTACAACATGATGAATGTCACAAAGAAGAAAAATTATGACAAAAATACCTTACCCCTTTAGTAAAATTGAAATTATAAACCCCAAGAAATATATATCCTAAAATAAAAATTTAAATACTCATTATTTTAATATAATAAAAATGAAATAAATTCATGGGAATAATATAGACCACGCAATAAAATTAAGGATGTATATGGAATATATCTCCCAAAAATAAAACTGTGATGAGAACAATTATTACCATTGGTATTATTCCCCAAAATTGTTATTTTTCTTCCCAAATATTAAATCAATATTTAATATTTAATTGATTTATAATATTTTCCATGTTCGTATTAATTTTTTTAACTTGTAAGAATTATATATATAGGTACAAAATGAATTAATCTTTTGTCAGATGTTTTTACCATATTCGATTTTTGTGTCAAAAAGGTCTCCGATGATTTATTTTGTTCAATAAAACAATTATTTAAACATATAAATAATAATAATAATGAAATTATTATAATACTTATACATTAATTAAAATTTTAAAAACAATCTTGAAATATCATTATGAAAAATGAACCAATGTTACGATCATAGAGATGGTAGGTCATATGTACACAATACTAACATTTAAATTTTTCAATGATCAATATTGAAAGAAGGTGTGTAATATTTTACCACTGTAGAATGATAATTATTTCATTAATACCATTATATTTAATGATATATTCTTATATGCCTTATTATATGGAAATTTTCATTAAAAAATATGAATCACATCGCTTTGAGGTGGAGGTAGTCTATATGTCCATGAAAGACATTATCACTTTTTTATGGGTGAAATTGTATGAAGAAAATGATATATTATATTCACATAAATATAAATCATCCAAATATATCAATAGTGTTTCATTTTTCTCTTATATATTCAATATAGTTACCCTTATTACCTTACATGTAACACATTTGTGAAAAACTCTTCACAACACTTCATGAGTTAGCAGTACGCCATAGACACGAGTGATGTTATTTTGTCCCCTATGATAAGGAATGTAAAATGGTTTTATATGGCATAATACTCCGTTATTATTAACATTTTTTTAAAATATTTAAAGCAATAAAAAATATTATGTGCATTATTATTCCTAACTATGAGAGGTGGTAATGTAAAAATTAAGGACATCTTTTCCTACGGTTTCCCAGCACTACCGCTCCCTCCGTCTCATCTCCCTCTTTCTTTGATATTCCTCCAGCGTCCCTACTCGTCTTCACTTCCTATTGTCCCCTTGCTCAAATTATTCCGCATTGATGGAGTTTCATTTGAATTTTATGATGACGATGTCTGTTTTCACGGTGGTTTCATGGGTCTAACGTCGGCTTTGTGCTGAAGAGGTCCTTGTTCGCTTAACCTACTTTGACCCCAAGTGTTGATGCATATATCCTAGATGGATCTGGCGTTGAGGTAACTACCTGGTTTTTGGATTTCTGGTTTAGTGTTCAAAGGGCTTCAAGGTGCTGTCAGGGCTAGGGTCTTTTTGTTTTGTTGGATTCGCTTTTATTTCTCTGTTTCTCTGTTTATATGGTTTTTTCGGTTTCTATTTCTATGGCATTAAATATCTGATTCAAATTTGTGTTAACGATGATGGTTTTCAAGAAGTTTCATTGGGCCTAATGACATTTATGTGCTGAAAATCCTTGGCTACTCAACCTGCATTGACCCCAAGTATCTATTCAACTCTACTATTTGGATCTGGCAAAATGGAAACTATGTAGTTTTGGGATTTTTGGTTCATCATTCGAAGGGATTCAAGGTGCTTCCATAGTTACGGTTTTCTTTGGAATTGATGTTTTTTTATTTGATTTGTGGTTATGGTTTCAATTTTGAAACTGGTACGTGACGATAAATGGCGTGATGACGTGGTTTTGTTTTAATGTGAAAGACTGGTTTTGTAGGTTCCCACTTACCCTAAATGTGGGTTTTTAATAAAATAAAAAAAAAGATAGTGTGGATGGAAGATTTCATAATAGATTTGAAGGAAGTGTGTGTGGGTGTACGTAGTTACCTTAAAATAAAAAACTCATAGTATATGTATGTTACTATCGTTATTATATAGTAGTGGTATAAAAATAATTGAAGGATGGAGAAGGAAATAATACAATGACGCATGTTGATGAACATTACATATTCTTCGGATAAATATTGTGGATTTTCACCAATGGAATTCCATGGATGGATTTATGAAAAAATTAAGGATGCTAAAATGATTTTACATAACAAGATATATTTTTTAGAATTTCCTCACGAAGATGAATGTATTAAGAGGTGTGAATAGAGTTGGAGAGGTGGTGACCTCTTATAATTGGGGGAGAGGAAACACAAGGTATTTTAAAAATAATTTTAGGTAATCCATATTTATTTCCTTCTAAAACACAAAATTAATTCACCAATATCAACCCTACAAGGAATAGGATCCAAAATATGACTAATAAATTTTGGAATAGTTTTTAGGCCATTTGTTCCATTAAGATTAATGTATAACCACTATGTAAACTCATTTTTACCTTAATCATATTAATTAATTTTAATTCATTTAAATACTAACATTGGTAAAAAAATTATGTTAAATATATTATAAATTATTAAAAAAATATGATTCCAGATATGGAATTCATTTTTTCAAATTTAAATAACAAACATGGTATTTTTTTAATTTATATCAATCCCCTAGACATGATGAGAAAGTATATTTTTAATGTTAAAATGTTAAAATAATACTACACATATATTTCCAAATTCAATATTAAAATTATTCCAATCACCTATATTGGATTAATATATGTATAGTAGAACCAATTCATCTTCTAAAACAATTTAAAATACAATTTAACATCATAATTGTTTTAAATGAGAAGTCAATATTCAATTAAATTCCAGAAATTTTTTATTATTCATCCAAAAGTTAAACCACAAGGGAAAGTATAAAAAATTAAACCTAAGATAATTTTTAAATCACTATTTCAAAAATGATGTTTATTTTTTAAAATAAAATTCATAAAATATGTAAAATGGATTTTTAAAACATTTATTCTATTAAAATGATGAAAAATATATTTTAATCAAATATAGTAATTTATGGGTAAAATTGGAATTGTTTTTATATCATGTATAAGAATCACATATTATGAATTATAAACTATACATTCAATATATTTCATATATATTTAATTAATATGACCATAAATGTTTTTTTATTTTATTAGTAAAAAAACACTTTTCGGCATGAAAATTGTTTTTAAAAAAGTTTTTTAATTTTATTTTCAAAAGAGTTATATTTAAAATTACAAATAATTTGTCATGAAATATTTATTTATTTTTAGATTTATGAACCATATTTTAAAAATTCATTTAATCTTTTTCATTTGATCCATTCTAATAGAAATATTTTAAATATATTATATATCAGGGGTTATTTATGTTTGGTGTTTATTGAAGAATAATTTATCAAAATAAAAATCCTCTGGGTTACATGTGATGCATGCCAAACTAAGTGTGGCCAATAAATATAGAAAAATATAGTGTTTCATGTCCATTCTACTATCAAAGATAATTTTATTCATTTAAATTTTTAGTGTGTTGCATCATAACTAGCATTACAAAATTATGCCCTTTAATTCTTTACATTATCTCGGTAATTAATAGTTGGAAATTAAAAATACATTTGTGGAAACACATGTATTAAAAGGGTTAATAAAACATTTTCTTGATATGAGATAACATTAGTTCTGAACGCCAAATTTAATAACACATAACTAGGTTTCCTAATTGGTGAACATAGGTGTAAATTGAAGAGAAAATGTAAATAATTATATAGAGTGATTGAAGTCATTGATCAAAATTAAGGGAATGATCATTGGGTAGCTAAGGGTCACAAAACCATATATTTTTTATGATAGAAAAGGCCATGATTTCATGATTATAGACTATAATGGGATAATACCTTTTTTAAGATCATTCTCCAAGAGATGGGTAATACTATTACAATTTCAACTAAGATCATATGGAAATATACATACTTGATAAGTATAATTTTATCCTTTAAAAAATTTCGAAAATAATGTCATATTTTTTCCAAAATTATGAGTATTTAAAATGTATTTGTAATTCTAGATGCACTAAAATAATATTTTCAAGACCAAATAATAATATAAGGGATATTCAAGATATTCAATCTGTCTTTAGACATTAAAAAAAACCAAAATATCTAGCACATATTCAGATAATTCCTAAAATTAATAAACTATCATATGATAACAAATCATCAAAATTCAGCAGTAATACCCATTATTGAAATTAGTAATTTCCATACCCTATAACCCAAATAACATTAATAACCTCAAAATTAATGATGTTTTTAACATCAGAGGATATTTGATACCGTTATAATTTTTGGATGAAAAATATTGAGATTCTAAAAGTATCATTAATCACTATGTCACCAAATACGTTTTCAATCATTTTGTAATCTATACGATAAAACACATGTTCTCAATATTAAGGATCTTATGAACCCCAATGCTAATCAAAAAATTAAATATTATTTCCTTAATATATAAATGCATTCTTTATGTTAAGTTGTATATTTATGAATACATCAAAATTTTCAAACCTTTCTAAAAATGTCATTATCATCTTAAAATTTCATCACTTGAAACCTTGAAGCGGTGTATACGTGTTTTAAAATATAGTAAAAATTAATCTTATATACCTATGACAGTATCCATAAAAATTAATATAATATCACATGATATAATCAAAATTAAAAATTTTATATAGAAATTTTATTTTATACCAACTATAATATCCCATAACCCACACTCTCAAATTCCATGCTGAAATCATAAACATTACATTTTTTGCTTTGATGCCGATAACTAGGACCCAATTTTCTTCTGTTAACCATAAAACATAAAATTTAAAATAGGATCACATTCAAACTTAATGAATTTTTATATTTATATTTTTATAAAATTAGGATAAAATAATGTAAAATAAATTACATTGCATGAAATGGGAATTTATCCAACTTAACAAAAAATTTATTTTCCACATTAAGTCATAAACAACATCATTGTTAAATCCTTCCAAGACCTAATTCATTCAAAATAATTATTTATAACATGCATAAAAAGAAACATATGGATAATTACTTCATACTCTCAGTATGGATAAACATAATCATTTACAATTGAATGTCATCATTTAGTATAAGAGTGATGAAGGGTATGCTGACATACTCGAATTTTATGATAGATTCATGAATAACTCATACCCATACATACATAGATCACATAATATGAAAATATTGGAAATGTAAGAATTTTTCATATTTAATAATAATGAGTCATTAGATATCAATCTTGATCAAATGAAACATCATAAACCCATAACAACCAATTAAAACACTTTTTCGAATCTTGGGGCATCATATTCATAAACCATTTAAAAATAATATTAATTGGAATAATTATATATGTGAATTCCAACATAATAATATCCCATTTCATTAGATCACTATCAAGGTGAACCCATAATTGAATCTATTATAGGATTACTCAATTCTATTTGGGCCACCCCATGTTAAACAGTAATGAGCTTGCAAGGTGTTATATGGGCCACCCAATGTTATGCAGTAAAGAGATTACCCAGGGCTATCTAGGAAACCTCATGATATGTTTTAATGTAATTAACCAGTGATATATGGATTCACCCAACATTTATAATTTCCAAGAACCAAATTATTTATAAACTACATAGATAATTCTATTTAATGTAACTCATTGAAAAATGCATTATTCTTTTGATAACATGATTAACTTGTGGAAAGGAAAAAGGTTCCATAACAATATCTAGGAATCATATAATAGTTGTGGATATATATGGTATTAATAAAAATATCTTTGAATCATATTTATCATATAGATAAGAAAAATGATTCATAATAATATCATTGAAACATCGTTAACCCATGAAAAAATAGGTTCTATAATAATCTCTTTAAAAAATATTAATCCACCGATAGAAAGAATGAGGATGGTGTCATTACAAAATATCCCCATCAGAGCATATATTACAATAAGGTTTTTTTGATTTTGATGAATATAAATATCATTAAAATATCATTAAAAATATAATGATTAAAACACCATTGTATTTTGAATATCACCTTAAAAACATGAAATATTTAGAAAATATTTTTCTTTGATAATAACCATAAATATTAGAATAGAATTTTTTTAAAATTTTTTATTAAAAATAATGAATAAAATAATATTTTGTCTTAGAAAACCCATTTATTTTAAAAAAAATTGGAATCATTTTCCGAAAACATGGTTTTCAAATAAAATGTGTTTTCGATGGAAAAGATGGATTTTCTTACAAATATTATTTTTAAAGCTTGATTTTATAAGAAGAATAAAATAATTGAAAAACAATAATTATCAAGAAATAAATATAGGAGAATAAGTTTCATGATAATTATTTAGTGTTATCTCATAATATATCAACATCGGATACTTAATCACGAAAAATCTTGATTATCTATGACATTGTAATATCCAACTCTTACCACAGTAGTAACATTGAATTATAAGACACATAAGTGGAATACATTAATTAAAATTTATAATTAAATTAAAATATGTAATATCATGATATTACATGAATAATTGGAAATATATCCACCATAAAAAATAAGATAGGTGTATAACATAAAAAACGTCACAATAATGGAAAATTATGAAAAAAATACACTACAACTTTGGTATCTTTGATACTGTAAACCCAATGAATGATATATCAAAAAATGTATTTGTAAATAACCAAAATTTTATGAATAATAATCATTAAATAAATTCATGTCCATTATATACACCACAAAAAAATTAGTTAATATGGTATGTATCTCAATGAAATAAAAATGAGACCAGAAAAACCCTTTCATTTAGTGTGATTCAACCTAATTTTTATTCAACTTTCTAAATGATAAAATTATGTTAATTATTTACATACACGATAAAAACTTATAAGTTAATTATTAATTTTATTTCACTTATAAATAATTAATAAACAATTACTTACTCATTAATATTACGTCGGATGTTTTGACCATATTTGGCCTATGTGTCAGAAACATCGTTAGTAGGCTGATTATGGTCAATATTTTCATTATGTAAACATAAAATAATAATAATAATTGGATAATTATTATATTTATACATTAGTTATACTTTTAATAATAATCATGAAATATGGTTATTAAAAATGAACCGGTGTTTGGATCTTGGAGAGGGTCTATCGTACATACGCATTTATATTGTTTCTATTTTTCAATGATCATTATAGAAAGAAGGTATGTAAAATTTTATATTTACGAAATTATAATTATGCCTTTAATAAATTTATATTTAAATATATATTCTTATATATAATTCATTCAATGTGGTGATGAAAAAAGAAGAACCACGTCACTTCGAGAAGGCGCTAGCCCACACGTCCATGAATGACATTATAAGTATTTCTATGTGTGAATTGGTAAGAAGAAATTAATATATTATATTTCTAGAATTATACATTTTCCTAGAATATCATAATTATATCCTTTTAATCATATATATTTTTTATAGTTTCCCTCATTAACATTGATGTATCATATTAGAAAAAAACACTCCACATCACTTCATGAAGTGGTAGTCCTCCGTACACACAAGCATTGTTTTCATATCCCCAGGGGTATGTTATCTAAAATAGAATATATGATACTATAAATATAAATATATTAGTATGTTATAAATTTACTTTATTATAATATGTATACCTAATTTTCATGATTATTCCAAACCATCTTAGGTGGTAATGTTATAATGAACAACATCGTTTCTCGAGGTGATAGTCCACCGTACAGAGAAATAGTTCCTTCTTTACCCATTTCATGGATGTGGGTGCGTTTTTAGGTATTAAAAAATACATGAAAATATGTAATTATATTTTTTATATTTATATTATTATATAATCATGGTATATAAAAAATTTAAGGGTTAGATAATGAAATAAAACAAAAATACATGTCTATGAAGGTTACCTATTCTTTAGGTAACTCATTCTTATTTTCACAAAATGCATTACATGGGTGGATTTATACCCCAAGTAAGTATTATAGGATGAATTTATGGAGTTTTAAAATTAATTTTGGTATATATTGTCTATGGAAAATATTTTTAGATGTTTGAATGGAGGATGAGAGGTGGTTACATTTTATAGGGTGGAGAGAAGATACAAATTGTATTTTGGAATATATGTTTGGTGAACCTAGGTTTTTACAAAAAAAATGATCCAATAATGAACTAAGATATATTATATACTGTATAATGTCTAAAAAATTCCATCCAATTTGTTTTTATGGGATTATTGGTCATTTGGGTTCTTATGTATAATGTTTAACGACTGTGTAAATTTGTTTTTAGCTTAATCACTACAATTAATTACAATTGAATTCACTGATCTCATTGATTAAAAATAAATTTTAGCATATAATACATTACAATTTATTATGACTCCAAATGTGGTATATAATTTTAAAAATTCAATTTACTTAAGTTTATCATTATAATTTAATACTAATCTCGCATATATGGTGAGAAATCATGTTTAAAAACTGAAAATTTTCAAATGATTACTATTATATTATATCTAAATTAAAAAAAAATGATTCTAATAACACATGTTTGGGTTAATATATTTATTATTTAACTAACAAAACTTTTTAACAAATTTTCAAAATTATTTAACATTATATATTATTTAAATAATAACTATGTTATAAATTAAAATCCCATATTTTTTCCAATTTATCCAAAAATGATACTTCTCAGAAAAATACCTAAAAGATACCCTAGGATAATTTTGAAACTTCCCTACAAAAAAGTTATTTTAGTTTTAAAATAATGTTTATAAAAGTTCCACCTTATATTTTCAAAACAATTGTTCCATTGAAAGGTGCAAATTTTGTCTTTAGATAATATTTCTTTTTCTGTGTAAAAATGAATTTCATTTTATATCATCTGTAGGAAACAAATATGAATGATTTTAAAAATTATATTGAATATATTACATATTATTTTCATTATTATAATCCAAAAATGGTGAATTATTTATTTGTTTTTACAAATCACAGGTTTGGAAATCAATATAGTTTTTTTGAAAAGGATTTCTATTTATTTATAAAGTTTTTAATTTTCATTTAAAATTAACAAGTCAACAAATAATTAATTATGTATATATGTATGAATAATATTCTCATAATTAATTTAATCTGGTTTACAAAATCCATTTCAACATCTGGTCTATAATAGTAATATGTATCATGGGTATTTTAAATTTGGCATTCTATATTGAATATGCCATCAAACATAAAAATATTGGGGTTCTGTGTATCGAATGAAAAATATTTTTTCATGTGACTCATGATAAAATTATATTATAATATACTTTATTATATAAAATTTTATTTTATTCATTTAAAATATTAGGGTTTTACTTATATTGTTTTCAAGAAATGTTTGAATTTATTTTTATTTATGATTACCTTTCGATAAAAGATTTCATCCCCTGATAATAATTATTCTCTTTTGAGGATATGATTATAGGATAAAATTATTATTGGTTCTATAAATGTTTTATTATTATAATGAAAATATTTTTATGTATCCAATTTCCCTTCTACAAGTTATACCTTGATACAATTCTTAGGAATACCACTTCTTTTTCCATAAGATACACTTTGAGGAAAGGATGAAATTATTTTGAACCATATTTATTCTTCATATGTTATGTTAAGACAAAATGTTTTTGAAACTCATATAATTTCATTGTTTCTAAAATGATGAATGGTTTTAAATCTTTTGGAACATTTATGTATGATTTTCCTTTTGGGTAATTTTGGACTAATATCTCCCTCTAAGTCATTGGGTGAAGGTGGATATCTCCTGAGATAAATAGGACTAGAATGTGAAGTAAACCTATATCAAGAAATGAACCTTTCAAATTATGATATTAAGGGTATTGATACTTTACTCATATGATTTTTTGGGGAGTAAACCCATTCCACTACAATAGGCTTATAAATCATCCATGAAATACTATGGAAATTTTTTAGTATAGTTAAATGTATCACAAAAATCTACATCTTATTCCAATGTTATGATATCCTAGTTCTTGATTTTTATTCCATTATTTTTCTTGTATTATGATCTTCCTTTTTATCCCATAACTATATTTTATCATATACTATATAGATTATATTATTTTAAAATGTTATTATCATATTCTCATACCCTTATTCCCATGATATGTTGATATGTCCCTTTCTTTCCATTACTAATCATCTGATCTCACCATTTCGTATTTTTCCTTTACAGAGGTTATGAAGAAATGGATCATTAATTATTTGTATACGAAGAGTAATAGTTATGAAGATCCTAGTGTGAGTTTATATAGCTCACTTAGGGGCCAGCTGTTTATGTGCCCACTTTTTCAAGGGCACTATACCTACATGATTCTAGTGTAAATCGTTATATTATTAAATTATTATTAATCTATTAAGATGTAAAATTAATGCTTGAGAAGTTTGGTTATTTAAATTATAGAACTTCCATGACTCATCTTAATGTATATTAACTCATAATAAATAAATTTCACCCACCATAAATCATCTACAAATGATTCAAATAATTTTAAAAATTATACATAAAAATATTTCTAAAACTCTTAATTAATATTCCAAATAATATTCATGAAATATAAACTCCATTTGATTATTTTAGT
The DNA here is from genome assembly GCA_963277665.1 of Viscum album. NCBI lineage: Eukaryota > Viridiplantae > Streptophyta > Magnoliopsida > Santalales > Viscaceae > Viscum > Viscum album. The sequence goes on along the minus strand of OY728153.1, from coordinate 1,344,963,532 downwards.
TATGCTTCGACAACTATGATTAATTCACCATCCCTTATCCTTTAAAATTTTCATTAATAGAAAATCAGTAATCATCAATAAATGAAAAAACTTATCTTATCCTTCACATATATAAATAATATCATACATGTGACCCTTACATTCTTTGTATAATATTTTTTACAAAAATATAATGATGAAACTCATTAATTTTGACTATCTAGACAAATTTAAATCTCAATATTCATTAATTAGTTATGAATAGATCTTTATTAATGTATCCAATTGGTTTAATCTCATAACATAATCACTGGAACTCCATGTGATATCTCAAACATGGTACATGATCATTATCCACATTACATGAAACAATTTATCATGTAATTAGGCTATTAATTAAACTCCACTTCATATTGATAGCTAATTTACTTATTCATAACAAATTCATTCATCTCAGTCTATTTTGTTATTAAGTAATCCCATTTTTGTTTTTTAGTACAGGTAAAAATATAAATTTCATGTTCTAAAAAACTTTTTTTCCTCCCACTTATTGATAAGAAATATAAAAATTAAATATTAATAGAATTTCAAACTCTTGTTATTCTTAAATAATGATAAAAACATCATCAATTCACTTATTGAATATAAAATTTGACACACTTAAGTAAGGGGTGGAATCAATTATATTAAATTATTGATAGATAAACTCATAAAAAAATTTATGTGTTTGATTTAATGTTTTAAAAAATAATAACGATTAATATATATAAATCAAATTATCCTTTACGAACTAAACTAGTATTTCCAACTTATATATTTTCTCACTGGTGATGTTAAGGATATTTCTCATGTAATCACCTACACTCATCTCAAGGAAAAAATTTCGAACATTTAAAAAAATTTGTATCTCAAATTCTAACAATTTAGTTTTTGAAAACATTATCACTTTTCAATACGTTCCATATTCAAACTCTCTAATTTATTTTATATTTAATTTTTTATATAAAAATAATCAAATATAATCAAATTTCAATATTGATAAATGAAATCAATGAAAATTCCAAAATATCACAGTCACATGAAATAATGATTTATCAAGAATCTTATTAAAACCACCCCACAAGGTAGTAAATCCATATAATCTTCAAAAAGTATTTCCTTCAATAAAATTTAATAACATAATATATTTATAATTCCATTTTCGAACATAAAAAACACACATCATATTACCATTTTATCAATCAATTGTGAATATATTGAACAATATTAAAATTTTTATAGCCATATATTAAACTCCCACACATGTATTCTTCTATTATATTCATATAAAAACTAACTAAAATAGTAAGGTAATTATTAGGATTATTCTTTTCACAAAAATAAGGGAAATAATTAAAATATTTTCCTCTATATCTAAAAATATAGCTTAATTTGACATCATTTGTGTCAGAACACATACTATTTGTCCTTATTTAAAAACATTAATGTACTTGGGTCGTATCATCCTCTTTATTACCACAACTACCTTCCCACGTTGAATAGAATTTTCAGATCAACAAGTAAGAGGAATTCATTATTTTTTTGGAACCATCTCTAATTCTATATCATGATTGTGTGATGAAATCATTTATTGTTTGAAAAAACTACCATCTTTATAGGAATTTGGATATAATTTTTCAAGAATTATGATGTTATACATCTTTAGAAACCTCTGAAGAAAATGTAAATATTCTCCACAGTTGTCTTCCCAAAAACCAATTCTATTTTTCATTCATAGATCATCTCATTTTTTTTCTACAAAATATATCCCTTATCAATGATATTCATGTATTTCTAATAAAAATAAAATATATGACAATTAATTACATATTAAGATACTTTCCTCTTCATTATAAAAACATTCAAAATTTTTTATGATGTGTTTTAATCAATTTTATTATATTTACCAACTCCCCATTGAATAAAATTTTCCCTTTTTTATTTTATTTTACATCATTTTTGGTCCAAAATTTTTATAAATAAAAGAATTAATCTTTTTAGATTTATACCTACAAGTTCCCTTTTTTCTATCAAATACAGATCATTTCAATATATTATAATTCTTATTTTTGGCCTAATATATATCCCTAATGTTTTTTGGTTGTTTCATGGGTTTTTGGGGATTCTTTGAATATTCTAACCCTTGCTAGTGGAGAAAATTCCTTGGTTGTATGATTATTAGAATGTTTCTGAGCCAGACCTCACAATTTTCCTAACCGTATAAGGGATAGAGAGTGGGCCTTAAGAGTATACATGATTTAAGTAACCCGTGCATCCATGGTTGCACACCTGTATGGTACTACATGTAGTTTTTAGCCAATCCATGCACATGGTTTGTGCAATATTTTTCAAATCATGCACAAGAACCCATGTAAGATACCCCCTTATTTAGTGGCAGGTGCACTGTTGGCACACAATTTGTCCAACCATGTATGTAAGAGTGTATGACCCTATAATTTTATAATAGAATTATCATTTCTCCCTTGTGATATAAAAATCCTTACCCCTCACCATTTTATATCATTTCTCACGTAGGAGGCCCCCTTATAACATTGGGGCTCCTCCCATTTCTTTTTAATTTTTTCAGGATTTCTCTATCATCTAACCTTAATTTTGACTTCAATCTATCACATTGGAATCCGACATTTATGCTCTTCAATCCCTAGGCACTATTCACTATTTTTATTTCCCTCAATTATGTTATTTTGATGTAGTATGGCATTCCCTATTTTCAAAGAATTGATTTGTTCATTAGTTTTCATAGAATTATGGAAAAACTAAATGTTGATACTAGATTTGTAGAGTACTATAGGCTTGAGGTAGTTGGTCTATTAATCATCCTTAATGACCCAACTTTTTATAAACTTACACATTTTCAAGCACAATGATTTCATTGGAAAATGTTAATTAAATTCATATATATTACATTCAATACAAAATCAAATGTTCTAGATCCCATTATATATATGAACATCATACTATTGGAGTTTGAGACCTCAACTCCTTACACCCATGTAGTGTGTTTTCTTAATTATGCCTTGGTGACCCATGTGGGTCCATTTTCCCCATTATTTGGGTGTGCATTGAATTTTACATTATAAAGGTGTGATTTATAATGAAATAAATGACTGTTAATTATTAACACATGTATGTTTATCAGTTAACAATTATAAGGTATGTTCTTAAATCAACTAATTGAATCATTAAATGGTAAACTGAAATTGGACTTAAAAATATCCCTTGGCCTATTACGTATAATTTAATTTCATGTGGTTGAATATTCTTTTTATAATAGTCACTTATTATGAATTGTGGAAGAATTTAACTATAAATTTTTTAGATGGAATGAGTATTAGAAGGAATTAACTAAATAATGACTTATGTATAATGTTCGTTTTTATTTATAGGTCTTTTCCAATTTATTGGAGTTTCCAAACAGGATCCATGCTTGGATTCTTGAAGTAATTCCTTGAGCACTCAGAGAACCCCATTCCGATTAGAGGATCTAGATTGAAACAGAGATAACCACCTGGGAAGATAGTCCTTATCTACTCATGGATTCATGAAATTATTTCATAGTATCCCATAACTATATTATGGATATTATGATTCCTTAGATAATCACCTTGGATCTATCTTAATGTATAATGAAATGTAGTCCCATGGATTCACCCCATTAGCCCAAGTTATGCTTATCATATGTTTAACTTTGAAGATATCCTTGGACCTAGTTAGAATAATTTATAGTAAAATGCAATTGGTGATTCCCCTTGGATTACACGAAGAACCCCTAATAGCTAGGATGCATGTTATTATTGATTTTTCTCAAACCCCGAGGATAATGAATCCATGGTTATTATCTTGTACCACAATTAGTATTAATCATAAATATATGATTTCCTTGTTGAACAATAAATATTCATACATTATATTATTCATATACAGTGTGGTTGACACTTATGATAAATTGGAACATAATTAATTAAATGATTACATGGTTAGAGCCAACTGTGGCTGAAGCATATTTCTAGTTATTGACATTATTGTATTGTAATTAATTCAATTATACTTAATAATTGTTTCAATTTATTTACACTAATTGATTTGTATAATTGTTAGTTTGGAATCCTACTAATATTTATCTCGAGCACTATTTGGGTCACCATTGGTTCCCATGTATATTTCTTATGTATAGGTGTTGATCAGAGGAATTTTTCTTACATAGACACCTGATATTTATTTATTGCATTAAGATATAGCTTGTTATTAGATGAATGGGTTTGTGCATTGGATGATGCGATGTTTATGGGTTTTTATTATTCTATTTTAGAGAATGTGTTCTATGCTTACATGTATACATATATACATATTTAGTAAATACATTTCATGTATCATCATCATTTATATATGATTCTGGTTCTATATTTTTATAATTATTTAGATATTTAGTGTTTGTCCCTTATTTATTATTCCATTTATATATTTATCTTTCTGATGATATTTCTAACCATGATTAATTATATTTCATCTTTCAATTACTCAGGTAAAGAGGGATAATTCTCCACAAGGACACACTATAGGACCTCGCTGCTAGTTGGTATCCTCTAGCATCAGGGGAGTCATGCTTGAGGACATGTATCCAACCTAGTTTAGGGTACATTTGAGTAGACCCTTTTTCATAATGTCATGAAGTTATTTTAGTGTGATATTTATTTGTTTTATCATTTTGTTTGGAAATATATATCATAAATTATTAATATGTTTAACTTGGTTATAAGAAGTTCATGGGAGTACCTAACCCACATTCTTGGTCAATACCTTCTAATAGGGAATGGGAAATGTTGATTTTTATTTATAATATTAAAATTGATAGAATTTCACTATTATGCAACACACTTGAATTGTGGTATTTGGATATTCTATATATATATATATATATTCACTTTATCCATCTATGGCATGTAGAATTACTACATGTATCATATTAGCCACTTAGAACTAAAATTAAATGAATATATCGTGCTATATAAGAGGATATGTTTTCTTGTATTACTTTTGTTACAGGTGATTCTTGAGTGGTCCATGGTTGGTTTATATATCCATATGAAGCTAGAATCTCTTATAGGGTAGGGAGTTGGTTATTTAAAGTGGAAACATCATTAAAAAATTAATGTATAGGTTGATGGTGTTATCTTAAATAGCCGGTTTTGGAAAATCTCATCTATATATGTTTAGTTACATGAGATGATCTTGGGCAGTTATTGACTGATTTATAGTTTTGATTAATGAATATTTCGGACCCTATTTAATTGAAATTGGTAATTTACTAATATGAGCCATCATACAATACCTGTTACATTCTAGGACTAAATTTAGATGTAGTTGAATAGAAAATTAATGCATTCCACCATTAGTGAAAAGGTTTATGGTCACTTATTCACAGGGAATAGAAATAAATTTCATTAACATTGTAATATGTATTTAAATAAATAATTAAATAAAAAACACAACTTATAAAATGATATGTTTTCTATTAAATGAAGAGGTAAACTATGATGGATCCATTAAATTACTATAACCCCTATAAATCAAACATAAACACTTGCAAGTACTCATTCCTACTAAGAAGGTATTTGGGTTGTAAATTTGAAAGTGATGACCTGTCCTTATATGTTTCTTTTACTAATTCTTATATACGCTATTAAATTATATTCTAAGGAATGTTCATGGAATTTGTAGAGTTGTGCCACCACAATTTCCGCATGTCATGTTCTAAGATACTGAAGATTACTATACTGCAGACGTGGTGGGCCTTGAGCCTCCACTAATTCATCATGTAGTTCCACCTAAGGTGCGACCTTCTATCCTTGATATAATAACTAATTCTCGTCTTTTTATTGGTTATTTAAGTATGATGTAGTCCATTCAATGTTCTCGATGACCTGTACCAAAAATGGGAGAACTGACTTGTGAGTTCCAACAACAGCATCCTCCCATATGCTTTGGGGGAAGAGTTCTATAGGATATTGAGTCATGGAAAAAGGATGCCTTAACTATATTTTATCACCTAGAAAAACCTATAGAGAGTATTATCTTGTTGTCCACCTATATGATGTGTAATTTGGTAAAGACATATTGGGATGTGATTATAGTCGATGGTCATCATTAGGGCATGGTCCCCATGACATAATACAGTTTTCTATGAGTAATTATTCTTCCAGTCACTAAGAGATGACCAAAAAATATATTTAATGCTCATAGAGTAGGGTTCTAGGTCTATTATAACCTATTTATCATTTTTACTAAGTTACAACACAATTTTAAACTCCTAAATGATGATGACATATGACATGATTCACACTTCTAGGATTGGTATATGTATGTTGTCCACTCATAGGTGAATGGTTTCTTCTTACATAACTTTTTGAGATCATTAATCAATATATTATCAATGGGAATTACATTAACGAAGCAGATAGTATAGATAAATGAGGATTAGTGGTGATATAGGGAATTAGCACATCAAGTTGTAGGAAGAAAAGCGTTGAGGCCTCCAATCATTGAAGTGGAGGCCAGAGTATTCACAAAATAATCTCTCATATATTCCATTATTGTGGACAGAAATAGAATATAAAAACACACTCTGATAGAGATCCTTTGGTGAGTTTTTATTTTGGACATATGGGGAATATATATATAATTTGTCGGACCTTTACATATGCATCCATAGGATTAGGCCTTATACTAGCTCCTCCATTAGGGGAAGTATATTTTACTCTATCTTAGGTAGATATTGGAGTAACACCAGCATGAAAGGTTGAGGAGGAGGTTGCGGCTATGGTATACAAAAAAATGATTATCAATTAAAGTAGAGTATGATTTAATAGGGTTGTCTAGTTTTAAAAAAGACTGGGGATTAATCTTGATACAGGACAAACTGATGAAACTTAAGGATTATGGTGCAAACCCCTCTATAGTTTGTGGTGTTATTATAGTATCCTCCACTATTGTGTCTACATTATTTGATATAGGTTCTTCACACTGCTTTATGGCTTTATCAACCTTTGTATGTCTCGGGCTATAAATTCAATACTTTTTTTGTGTGATTACCATAGATACAACATTACGGGTGATATTCTATGGTATACATGAATGCAAGAACTTCCCACTTGAGTTAAGAATTTATAAAATATTGTGGGACCTATTTTTTGTTCAAGGATATGGGATTCTATTTCAATTGTGGGATTGTTTGGTTCATTCCCTATCATCCTTATTTATTCTACTAACACTGCAATTTTTCATTTACATCACCACAGGAAAATAATTGTCTTGAAAATGTTGAGTGGTATTTCTAGGCTAGTAGAGCTAGACCATATCATCATGGGCTATCAGGAGTGACCACAAAAATTAATTTTCTTTTAATAGTGAATCACGGAATACATCTATGAGATTATTCTCCTATGGTGCATCACATAAGGTATTTCTTTCCTGAAAATTATTCTATCTTACCTTCTTAATAGATGGTTATAGTTTATAATTGAAATTGTTCTATGAGTATATATAGAGTACATTTATCCATAAAAGATGCAACCTACTAAGATATTGGAGCTCATGAAGTATCTAGATGATCTATATTCAAAATCCATTTTCATACCCATCACTTCTCCTTGTGGTTCAAAACTTATTTTGCACAAATAATGATGGTACCCTTAGACTATTAATGGATTAACCATTTCTTAACTAGAATATGGATAATAATTGGTACCCACGACCATTATTAGATGACATTTTTATCGAGCTATTAGGATATAGGTTATTATTAAAGATCAACATGAGATCAAGCTATCATCAGGTGTGAGTCAAGAAATTAGGAATACCTCATAAAAATTTACATTGTAGGTATGACCGTTATTAGAGTCTTGTTTTGTCATTTGGTATTATAAACTCACCACACATACTCATGTCTTTTATGAATAGGGTTTTCCACCACTAACTGGATACATTTTTCTTGACCATTATGAAAGACATCATGGGTTATTCACACACTCATAGAGACAATTCTAAAGACCTTGAGATCATTTTGAGTACCCTTAGAGGGAAGCATTTTTGTTCCATGAATGATATGCTCCACTTTAGTTTCAACAATTTTCAATGTTTTGGTAATATTATCTCATTGTTATAAGTATCTGTTGAGAAATAATAGGTGAGTGATGTGGTATCCTAAGAGAATCACTAGAAAATCATTGATGTACCAGGTTTTTTGGATCTGACTAGATATAAAAATTGTTTCTGAAAGAAATTATCATGAATATTTCATCAATTATTATTCTTATATAGATGCTTATCATGTTAATTTGGAAATAAGCATGTGAGGACTCATTTATGGAGATGAATGGAAGGGCTATTTCAAAACTGATTCTGATTCTGCTAGAGCGTGGAAGAAGATATATAGTTTTTTGTTATGTGTTAGGAATCATAATAGGTATAGTGATAATTATGGAGAATATAGTTTTCACATATGGATCTCAATAGTTAATCCCCATGAATGAAATTACCCAATACATGACCACGATCTGGTAGCAGTTGGGCATGCCTTGCATTTATGGGGACACTATTTTATGGGTGGGTGAATTGTGATGTATATGGACCAAAAGAAACACATATATATAATTAAATAGTGTGAATTGAATATCAGATATAAAATTTGTGTCAAATACCTTTAGTCCATTAATATTTATCTTATTGATATGTTAGGGAAGGTTAATTTGGTAGTAGATTCAATGAGTTGAATAACTAAATCTCATTCCTTTTAGGAATCTTGTAATGAAGGAAAATTGATGTCCATATTTTTAAGCTCTATCTTATGTTTCATGATACTCTTGATTATCCTTATTTTACATCCCTGAAATTTTCCACTTCACCCTTTTACAGGTTGAAGATTTGGGAGTTTTCATATCATGAAGGCTTGGTTCTGAATGAGAGTATTGTCGGTGGTGACCCACCTCTAGATTTTTTTGTTGGTGGATATGATATCTTACATATAAATGGGTTAATCAGTGTTCCTTTATATATGAGATAGGGACTAATGATAGAGTCCCATGTTTCTCAGTGGGTAGTTCATCCAAGTATCTATAACATTTATTGAGATATGAGATTCTTATATTGGTGGCTAAGAATGAAACATTACATATTAGGTTTAATCATTTGGTGTTCCACCTATTAGTAGGAGAAGGTGGAGAACCAGATGTCTGCTAGCTTATTATTACCACTAGAAGTCCCTTAATGGAAATGGGATAGTGTTGTTATGAAATTTTAAGTTGTATTATTGTGGCCACATTGAAATAGAGAGATAGTTTTCATAATCATAGATCAACTGATGAAATTATCCCACTAGCTTCTAATCTACGAGGATTTATTTGTTGAATGAGATAGGATGAATATATATATTTTAGATTATATGGATACATGGGGTCCCTCGTGTATATTTTCATATAGGTATTATAATTTAACATCACAGTTCTGTAAATGTTAAAAGAGACTAATGGGTATGCATATGCTTTTGATCATTTATTTTCACCGTCAGAATGGTGGCTAGTTAGAATGGATTATAAAAATGTTATGGGATATGATCTGGCCATGTGTCCTTGATTTTGAATGTTTTTTGGAGAAATATATCTCTATTTTTGAGTTCTAATACAATAATATATTTCAAGTGATGATTTATATGGATCTTATTGATGCCTTGTATGGTAGGCAATTTCATACACTCCTATGATAGCTAGAGGCAAGAAAAGTAATGATACTAGTTCCATGCATCATTCAAAATTCTTTAGATCAGGTTCTGCAAATCATAAAGTTTATTTATATGTCTCAATATGTATATATATATATATATATATATATATATATCATGTTTATTTTCACTGATTATCTCTAGAAGTTGAGGTCGGGGATCATATTTCTCTACAGCTATCGACCATTCTTGGGCATAGATGGACATTTTGGAAAATGAATTTTTCACCGCACTTTATGAGGCTATTTGAGAGCTTGGAGAGAGTCTACCAACATCCTATATGATACTATTACCATAGAGGTCCCATTTCAAGCATGATGTCTACCAAATTTTACTTATTTTCTATGATCATGTCAACATGTCCCGTAATTTTGATCACAATGAGGTAGAGCTAGATGTTGATTCTTTGTTAGAGGAATATCATATACATATCATTGACCATATAATGATGTCTCTGTGTGGTCGGTATGTCCCATTAGTATGGGTTCTATAGTAACATTTATGGGTATAATACACGACATGGGAGTTGGTGGTAGACCTACATACCTAGTGGCCATATTTTTTCTCAGGCTATGTATCACTCCCCTTGAAAGATAAACTCAGGCAAGAGTTATTTTTTGGGGAGGAATGAAAGAACCCTATTTTTCTATCTTGTAATAATCATTTTAAAATTGGTATAATTATTAATTTTCTCATCATATGGATAAATAATAATATCATGGATGTTTTCTTATTTTTTTGGTCTATTTGGCGGTTGAAACCCCGATCAGTGGTGAAAAGGTCTAGGCCACATGGTTATAAGAAACTGTGAAAGATAACCTTGACCGTTTGCCTAACCATGTGGGGTTTGTACAGTGGAACGTATGATATTGCACAGTTTTAGGAAACCTAGTATCTAGTGGCACACACCCATGTGGGACTACATAAAATTTATATTAAATCCATGCACACCATTTTAACATGATTCGTCAAATTGAGTTCATGAAACCATGTGAGGTCCCCACTTATGTAGGGGGAGGTGCACGGTTGGCACATGTTTTAAATAACTCTATAGCCAAACTATACGATCGTATCATTTTAAGGTAAAATTAAAATTTATCCCTTATATCCTATCAAAACATACACTTAACACTTTTCCACCCTTTTCAGTGAAGGTGACTCCCCTTTTCCCCCATTGGATCTCCTCCCTTGGATTTTTCCTATCTTACCTAAAAATGCTAACATCCATACATGTATTCATATTTTTTTATTTTTTGAATACAATAGGTATGATCATCCTTCCATAGGTTATGGTCATCATTTTTCGTTCCCTTGACAATTTTAATTGAAAGAAATCTCAGGTTCCCTATGTTTATTTTTTTGATCAATTATTTTATTTTCATATAATCCAAGAAAATACTATGGTAGATATTAGATAAAGAGAGTGTTAATGGACTGAGTTAAGTGGTTTATTAATCATATATCATCTATGAATTTTTTATAGGATATGACTATTTTTGACACACTGATTTCATCAGGAAATTCTTATTAAATTCATATTCCATGATTTAATTGAATATGCTCATATTCTAGATCCTATTCCATATATGATCATTAAACTATTGGTGGTTGAGAGCTTCACATATTCAACCAAAATAAGTGTATTTTCTTAATTACTCCTTGGTGGACCATGTGGGTTTATCTACACCACCACTTAGATTTTCTTTGTCATGGAATATGTAATGGAAGGGGTTGTAACTAAATAAATGAATTTATAATTCCTAAAACATGATCGGATATCACTTGACCCTTATAGGTTGTTTTTTAAAATCAAATAACTAAATTTTTAAATGGTGAAAGGAATGTGTAATTTTAGATTTCACTTGTCCCAGTAATTATAATTAAATTTTATGTGGTATTATTTCCAATTTATCCTTGTATATTAGTATGAAAAGAGTTGGAATAAACCTCATAAATTAATAAATTGAATGATTATTACATGGAATTATGTAAATAATTGTTTAATTTTATGTTTCCTATTGCATGTGAAACGTTTCATATTGATCAGAGTGGACAGACATGATCATTCCATGGATTACCGAGGTAATTCCTTGAGCACTCAGAGTACAAAATTCTGATATGAGGAGTTGGTTTCCAAGGAAGACAGCAACTAAGGAACATGGTTATTATCTACTTGTGGATTCCTGGAATGATGTCATGGGGTCCTATTAATATCTTTTCGATATTATTATTCCTTTCGCACACTCCTTGGATCCATCTTATTTTATCTGGACACATGGTGCCCTCGATTCCCCTAGTTGTTCCCAACCCTGGTTCACTAATGTTTACCTTGGATAAGGTCCTTGGACTCAGTTTGAATCATTTGTAGTGAAATTACATGGGTGATTGAAATTAGATTACACCAAGACCCCATATAACAAGGTTGTATTTTATTACTGAGTTGTATTGACCCCTCAGGTCAACGATTCCTTTTTTATTACCTTGGGTCCTCGTTAATATTTATCCTCATTGTAGAATTCTATGGATGTACCTTGGATCCTCATAAATTATCCTTGTCAAATATAGTGTGGTTGAACCTATTTATAATCTAAAACATAATTAAAAAAAATGACTATATGTTCTGTCACCAGCTGTGGCTGAAGAAGGTACCGATATATTTACATTACAGTATTGTATTAATTTATTTTATAACAATATAGTGTATCATATTATATACACTAATAGGATGGTATAAACATCATTGGTGGGGGAATAGTAAGATTTATCTCACACCCAATCTCAGATTCTATTGGAACCAAGAATGATTACATGTATGTTGGTATTGATAATGGGATGCATTCTACATTAGACAAATGATCTTGATTTCTTTCATTAATGTTGATCTTGGTATCAGATGATTGATCCAATGATGAAGACGTTGTGATAGTTTTTGGATTATATTTTCTTTTTTTATAGTATTTATTCCTTCTTCAATGTATACCTATTTTCTAGTTTTGTATAGACATGATATATAACATCAGCATTTTGTATATGATTATGTTTTCATATTTTGATTATTATTTAGTTCTTGGATGATTGTCCCTATTTTATATAGTTATTTTTTATTTATCTTACTTTCCTATTATTAAATATCTGTTATTGTATGTCCAATATTAACCTCTAGTTTATTGAGGGAATGGTTTCCCATAGACACCCCAAATGCCATCACTTTTAGTAGAAAACATCGGGCCTATGAGGAGGCATGCATGAGGTCTTGTGGCCATCCAATTTCATGGAACCACTGAGTAGCACTCATTTTGGGATGTCAAAATATGATTACTCTTCATAATTGTGACCAATTTGATTGTAAATACCGCAGAAGTTTCGAAGGAATTAAAATATAATTAAAATGAAAAATTGTTAATACTTTTATGTATACTCTTCATATAACCATATTTGATCTCCCTTGACATATGAATTATTTGACATACAATTAATGATATATTATTCATAAAATCAATATCCTTATGATTAAACCATTAAACATAAAAAATGACCAATATATCTTGATCTTTTAATTTTATAAACTATTTTGATAGAATATCATTCTTACAATTATTGTGTACGAAAACCATACCTTATTGTAAAATTTAGATATCCATATATTATAATATTTATAAAATACACCATTCATGGTGTGGATAGTTTTTATTGTTTTATGTAGGATCCGGGCGCAGCAGAAGTGTGTTTGTGGGAGTTTTCCCAACGTTAATTTTAATGTTAAACAACGTTCAATCCGAGAACCATCACAATATAAAAAGCAGAATCTTTAGAATAGAACGAAGAAAGAAAAACTTACGAGGGAATCCCAAAATCATAGAGATAGGATCATCATATGTTGGTTATAATTAATCTAAATAATTCACAAGAATTACCTTGGTGGAATTATTTCTTCATTGATATCTCTTATCACGATCTGATGTGATCCTCCATTGCCTCGTAGAATCCAAGTGTAGGATTCCTCTAGTGGTGATCCACACGTGTGCCACGAATCTCCAGACGTCGGCGAAGGGATCTCCAGGTGCTAGCACGGAAGATCATTTGCTTGCGATGTCCACATTCAATCGCCTCAGTCTCTCGGTCTTGAGAGCACTCTTAGAGGAAGTAGTTCTTTCGGCCTTGAAAGAAATATCCAGAATTGTTGTGCACTACGATTTTATCTTAAAAGTGTTGGGATTGTGAGGATATTTATAATTAGGTTTGAGGTTATAGAGTTATGACAATAAATAAATGTGTTGCGGGTTTTATTTATTTCATTAACTCTAATTGAAAACCCCAATGTCGAATTATTATTTCCTTGACATGCGCCCAAACTGATTATAATAAATATCATTTAATAAAATAATATTATATCCTCAAAATCTTGACTGGAAAAACAACACAGTGTGTAATCATTAATACATGGCGTGTACTCATTTTCCATAAAACTACACAGTGTGTATATTTATTATACATGGCATGTACTTTTATTTTCACCTTTCTCTTTATTTCCTCCACCACCTTTATTAGACCTTGAGTAATGGATATTTATTTCTTAAATAAATGTAGCAAAATTACTCACTAATAAATATATTATTTCATCCACAATATATTCTCTTGAATAACTAGTGTCGAAATAAATGTGATCAGGGATCCTTAAATAATTATTAAACCACGATCAAGAATAATATTTATCTAACTTGTTAAATAAATATTTAACTAAGATACATGGAAACACTTACTGTGTGACCCTCTAGGCCACTTTGTTGTTGGAATTAGGCGGGCTTTCCTAAAGTCCAAGAATACTATCTAGCAATAGGTCAAGGCACCCAATAGAAAGAATTTGATGCCACATTGACATGTCACCTCATACTAATGCTTACCATGTAATATTATCCCTTTGCCTCGATATCACTAATCAAATGGGTTGCATGCCAGTTTCATCAACCCATGTGCTCGATTATTATTTCTTTGACTTTCCGGAATTGAACTCACCCATACCTTACCATTGACATGGATTTATTTAGGCTATATCAATTCCATAAAAGGTCCTGAGATATCTACTTCCGTTATGGAACAGAAGGGACAAATCCTTTCTCTCATTATCTATTAATGCAGTATTACTAGTGACGCACCCAACGTATCCTACCTCGCTGCGAATAGTGTGTCATCATAGATTTCATCAATACATCTAAGTGCGCAATTTTTAATTCCGATTAGTAATAATATCAAAGTCTAAGGACCAATACACACGTTCGCAGATAGGAACATCCAATGACACTATAAAATATGGATTTCCTTCTGGCGGGTCTTGTTCTCATAATATCCTCCTGGATATTACCAAGGGCGCACACCATAATAACTTGACTCAATGTTTTATGAGTCCTCATGCCTAAGGAACTATATTATTTGCGTTCCTCAAATAACATCATCCATCCATAGAACATATATTCAAAAACAGTGTTATGTCACTTCGAGGTTCACATCATAGCAGGGATCCGCTATGACCCTTTAATGCCAAAACTATCCTTATGACATTAACACGTGAATTGTCATAAAGAAGAACAATCAAGATGTGATAAGATGATTATTTAATGAATAAAGAACAAAGTACTTGGTTCTAGTCCACCAACTCCAACATTTTTCCCTACCGATATTTTCAAAAAAATTATTTATAACCAACACATTTTAGAGAAATAAAATTTTCAAATGATTTTTTTTAAAAAAGTAGTTTCCCTTTTCATTGATCATTTTATATATTTATATATAAGTGGTTTGTGGACCATATTTCTACTATAATGAGTCATTACTTAATAAACAAAATTATCAAAATTTTATTTATATGTATTTAATTTCTCAATAATTTGAGAATATTATGCTTCTACCCCCACAAGGATTCTCAATTTGATTTCATTTCAAGGTAATTCATATTGAGGGTATTTATCTCATACTCAAATGAAATCATTTATACATATTAATATTTTATTCTTTAAATATTCTCATTAATTTAATTTTTAATGTCTTATTGACTAGAGGGATGTTTTTTCTAAAATAACCATAGATATTTCTCCTTGTCGTGAATATCTTCGAGGTGAGGGTTTCAATTTTACAATTTCTCAGCCAGTTAATTAACCATAGTATCTATTTATATTATAGATTTTTATTTTTTTCCTTGTAGACAATGGATGAACTAATATACATGTGGTAGAAAAAAATTGACCTCTTTCAAATATTATACAATTTGATAAAATAATTCACCAATTTGATTAGTAGGTATGAACTTATTATAATTAGGATGTGATTTTATTAGATGATTACTATCAGTAGATATAATACAACCAATACTAATTTTAATATAATATTTTTTTCACTAAACTATTTTTCGTAATAAATTAGAGGTTTCTTATATTTTTATCTACTTTATTCTTCCTGTTCTCCAAGGTTTTGGCTAAAAGAACATCAATGTTTGTAAGGACCCAAACAAAAAAATTATTTAATCAAGTGTATTTAAATTAAATTGAATTTTATTAAATTACATAATATATTATAGGATTATATATTTGGATACATAGATCATAATTCTTATAAAATAATCCAATATATTAAAATAAGGGAACTTTTAATCAGTTAATATTTTTCAATATCTAAAACATTCATTTTAAATCATGATTTCTTTTCATTAAAAATCATCATGAATTTTAAATTTACTATTGACTTCCCCATATCCATACTTAATCCATCTGAAAATTATTTTCAAATGTGTGATGAGTAAAAATATTAATAAAGGTAAATAAAAAATAAATTAAGAAATCATTTTCCCATGAATCATAATAAATATTCCTCTTTTGGGAAATTAACATTGGACAGAAAATAAAATATTATTACCCAATAAATCTCATTTTATTCCTATATATTTTTAGAAAACATTATAAAAGAGATATTAAAAGAAAACAATAATACTCATAATGATCATTTTAAATAATTATAATTCATAATTCAGTTCTTCGTAAAATTACCTTTCATCTTTAAAAATATGCATATATGTTTATTTACCATGTGAAATAATAATATATCTATAAAAATATAAATCACAAATAAATATTATAGGTATATTTGAGAATCATTTCTAGATAACTATTACATTCACATAGAATAACCATCATGGTAATAATTGGAGTAACCATGGTAGTTACAATTTAAATAACCATCATGGGTATAGAAGGAATTACCATCGCAGTATATTCCAACAATCTCTCAGTGGAAATTTGATCAGTTAACTCCATACCTATGCCAAATGAATTAGGGAGATATAACATTATCCCATAACCATGGTTTATAATTGGCCACCCATCCACATAAAAATTTACCTAGAACCATCCCATAATACATAAAATGTTTCATAATAAAAGATTATCATGAACACATAAGACAATATTTTAATATATTGATTTATCCATTTAATTAAAAATCATTTTTCAAAGATAAAAAAAACAAACAGATAGGGGTATTTTCATTAGATAAAAAATGATATCTTGTTAACCTTCCCAAAAATAAAAAATGGTTACAGTTGTAGAAATGGTCGTTGTAAATTTTTATGATAAAGTATATGATTCCTAATGAATTTTTGTAATGGATATTAAAACATTTCATAAAATATTGCTTTTGAAATTATTTTATATAATGTAAATATAAACATAAATTTCCTAATTTAAATAAATAATATCCTTATATATTAATAAATAAAATAATTTTTTCAAAATGGATGTCGTATAAATAAGAGTGATTTAGAGGAAACATTAAAATAGAGATTTTTTAAAAAATGAGCATTACCTTGAGTTTCCTAAACATGTACATTATTTATCTTCTTGAATAATAAATTTATGATAATTATTTACTATCTTAAGATCATTTTCGATGATTATTATAAATTTTATTTTATCTCTTAAATGCAATTATTTAATTATTAAATTAATTAAATTCATGTTATACATTTTGAAAATATTCATTTCAAAAGTAAAAAATGGATTCATAAATCCCCTAATGTCAATGATGTCATTATTCCATCATATCTAGTCTAATAATAATGAAATAATTAAAAAGATTATAAATAATTTTTACTTTTTAAAAAAGTCATGAAATATGGTAATGGAAAATGACCTATGATTTGATCATTGACACTATAGCATGTAGATAATCATTATTAAAGTTTTTCTTTTTCAAAGATCATTATAGAAAGAAGTTAATTATTATTTTATCATTTAATATTTATAATAATATAATAAAAATAATCCAAATTCATGAAATATTCTTATATATTTCATCCATGTGATTTGATGATAAAAAACCCCATCACTTCTTGGAGGTGGTAGTCCACAATTACACATGAATGACATTATAACTTTTCAGATAATGGGAATGAATTAAATTGAATGAAATATTAACTTTTTTGAATGATAAATATTTCTGGAATATAATATAGAGTTATCAATTCCATCATTTCAACCATCTATGATAAACGGTGATGAAAAATGAATTACATCACTTCATGAGGCGGCAGTATTCCGTATACATGAATGATATATTGATTTCCCATTTAATGGTCGAGAATATGGATATAGTTTTTTTATTAAACTAAAAATACATATTATATGTTACATTCTTTGTTTGTTGTATAATGATGGTTGTGGAATGTTTTATGGAGGTCGAATAATAAATAAAACAAAAATATGTGGTTTAAAATAATACCTATAATTTAGAAAGTATCCATTGATTAAAACCTTAATACCATTAAACATGAAATACATCCCTAAATAAGGCCTCCATAACTTGGATAGATATTTTAGGATTTTATTAGGGTATATAATAGAAAATAAAAATTGGTTATTAAGTGTGTATTAAATGGAATAATAGATTCACTTTTATAAGAGAAATGAGATGCACTCCTGGAATTTCTCAAAACATTAAGTTAATATATTGTATGTTTCTATTCCTTGTGGATAAAAACTAGTTTATTTTAAATCTTCAATGATAATAGAATGGAAATAAATTCATAAATATAATTTTTAACAATTTTGGATCACATTTCAACCCTTATATTCTTTTAACCATTTGTTAACCCTTTTCAAAATTACCATAATATTACAATTTTCTACAATTTAAGGGTTAAAAATGGTAATTAAAAATAAAAAACTACCAATAAATTTACAATGTTTAATTATATTTACCATATTAAATTATTTTTTCAGAAACTAATATTTCTTTGAAATTTTATATCATTTAATAAAATATTTTTTTCTGAAAATATTAATACTATAAAATTCAAATATTTTTATTTACATTTATTTTTATAATAAAAATACAACCAAAGAATAAAAATATAATAAATTTCCAAATACATAATTTTCTTCTTATTTAAATTTTTTTATCATATTAATTATTTCAACTTATATTATTTTTAATATTTTTAACATTATTTTTTTATTTTTCAATTAGTGGAGTAATTACTCTATTAACGTTGTGTATACATTTGACGTAATTATTTCATCACAAAAATTTAAAAATGAAATAGCATTCTAAAAATGAAGCATTTAACATTGAAAAACATATGTACAATGATCATATACTCCAGTTATAACTATGATATAAATATTATTGCTTTTAAGAAAAGAGTGATATTTAATTATTTTCATTAAATAAAAAATTGTGAATTTTTTATCACACCAAAATGGAAATAAAAGGCCATATAAAATATTATTAGACAATTAGGTTAGAAATGTATTCATAAAATAAAATTAATTCAATTTTTGGGTTCTTTTATAGTCCTTATCATTTTATTTTTATCTTTATTAACATGATTTACTCATTACTGTGGTAAAAAATAATTATTAAGATTACTATTCATATTTAAAAAAATTAAAAACAAACTATTTACCAAATTCAAAACCACTAGTTAAAAATATATAATCCTTTTCTCAAAATTTATAAATGATTATAGGTATAATTTAATTTAAAATTAAATCGAAAAAATGTGATGATACACTATTTTATAGAAAATACACATTTTTATACAAACATGTTTTTATATAAAAATAATGTTTAAAATTAATTACCAAAAAATATAATTTTTTTTATTATAGTTAAATAGATACTAATTAAAATTTTAAAATCATCATATATTAATGTTGACTTTATAAATAATTGAATGAAAAAATAATAAATTTAAATTATAAAATATGAATTTTTCATAATTCACTAAAAAATAAATATTTTTAAGAAACATATATACAATTAATCCTATGATAATTTTGATATTATGTTCCAAAATGAATTTAATTTTATAAAATTATTCATCTCTAATTTTCAAATATTTAATTTAAAATAAACCATATAATTCATGAATACCTATTTTAGTTAAAAAATATGGCTTTTCCCCTATTGATTGGGAAATTATATAATATTATTATAATGAGTAAAAATATATAATAGCTATGCAATGATTAAATATATGAAATAAAAATGACTAATTATAACATTACTTGTGTTGTTATAATGATATTTATCTAAGGGTGGGGATTTTTATTTTCCATCTCATTCAAACGACACACATCTACAAATTTTCACATCATTATAGATTAAAAAACTATTTAAAAAAAATATTTACAAGTATTATTTATAGTCTCACTGAGAGGTGGGGTGAATCATTTTAAACCTAATATTATAAAAAATCTCAAATTTATTCAAAAATATAAACCTTTCCAGATGTATGAATTTCATTTGATTCACTCAATGAATCCACACCACATGAAAGATAGAAATTAAACAGATCATTCCTTATAATAATAATATAATAATCGATCTCACTTTCAGTACCACATATTAATTGTGTTATGGTCAATTTTGAGAGAGAAGTGCATCACAATTAATATAATGTTAATAAAAAATGTTCAATCGTAATTTTAATAAGAACCTGGATCTTCCTTTTAGGTATGTTTTTTTCTAGAGTTATTGAGAAAAGAGGAGTTTATAGAAATTTTGGAAGTACATGCCATGTGATTTATGACTACACATCGTGTACTATGTTTCCGCAGGAGGTTGTGTGCGGGCCGAGTCATGGCCACACACATGGTCATTTGGGGTGACGTGGAGGCCACCTAAAGAGGATTACGGAAAAGGCGAGTAAACATCGTGTACTTCAAAAGTACACGTCGTGTATTTTTGATTTTATTAAACACAATTGGGTCGCATATAATTTCTCTAACTCACTTCTTCTAGGTTCCGTTCGACGAAGAGCTCTGTACTGTCGTGGATCTTTGATGAACCCTCGACCGAGCATCCGTTCTCTGAATCAAGCACTATCGGTTGAGTTGGAATCACATCAGAGAGTTCTCTCTTCTCCTAGAGCACCATACCCTGATTCCTCCTCTTTTCTATGTTATTGTGGGTTGAATGTTTTATAATTTTTTTTTATATCTACGGCGTTTTAAGTAGAATCATGTCTCTTGGTTCAAGTATATTGATCTCCCAATGCCAAGGTATGTGGTTTGCGCCTTTATATTGAATTTATATGAGTTTTATTTCCAAATTTTACAAATACCCATTAACCAGATATTACGCATTTATTCTTTTAGACCTATTGGTTGTCTTCTATTCTTGTATGCTTGAGTAGATGATATTTGATTGTGAATAGGGTGAATTGATGTGCTTTGGTGGTGTTTCCCATGCATGTTTTGGTTGTTTTGACCATTGGGTCTAGTTTTCAGTTAGGATGTTGTTTACTTTCCCATTCATAGTCTTGTAGGATGGTGTAACTATTGTTTTGTTATGTTTTTATGCTGTATAATTATATCCAAGTAGTTTTTGAGCCTTAGATTGGCCAATACACGATGCTATACTTGTTGATTTACATAGGGCCGTGATAACCTAGTGTAATAGACCATATGGAGAATGGGCGTAAGGGTTTCTCCAGAGTGTCTTTTATAATATTATGATACAAGACCACAAGGGGAATTTCCATTGAGTTCTTCCTTAGAGGTTATGTTGTTCCTCGACGTGGGCCACATAGGGGATGTGACGTAAGTGCTTCCCTAGTGATCCTTTAGTGCCGATATGAGACTATATGGGGACTTGATGGTGACTACTTCCTCAATGACTTTATACTTTAGCTAAACCAGGGGGTGAGACTATGTGTGCTTCCCAGATGTTTTCTAGTATTTGATAGGTAGGACCAGATCGAATAGGCTATGAGTACTTCCTACAGGGTTGCCTGCTGTGATTATCTACATTGATTAATTGTTGTTTGTCATCTGAAACGATGGATTGTTTCTGTTGAGTACTTCCTTGTTTACTATTTTCTTCACTTTTACCTGCCACATATTCACTGAATGTTAGGAACAGATCTTATGATGGTTGCCTATAGGGATTCATCTCACACCATATTTGGTCAATGATTTTGGGCCTAAACAGATTATATTGTTGCAGGTATAGATAAGGGAAAACACCCTTCTACATTAGGTATTTGATATTTTGTGATTATTGAGAGCATGGGACCAAGATGTAGCTTAATATGATGATGAGTTAATCTACTTTATTTTGCACTTTGGTTTCACACTATTGTATTCTTGTATTTTGAATTGTTTGGCTGTTTTCTAGACATATATATCTTGCATTATTTTATATATGTTCTCCAGTTTATATTTTCAGTTTTCTGCTGTTACTGTTGTATGTCATTATTACTGCTTCTGATATTTTCTATCTATTTACTTCTGCTATAAACCCTACCAATGAGGGCGTAGTTTCCCCAATATCACACCCAATTCCCTCGCAGTTAGTCGGCAGCCTCTGGTGTTTAGGGAAATGCAGTTGAGGCCGTGTGACCAATCGGGTACGGGGCGCTTCAGGGTGGATTCTGGAACCAGGACATTACAAAGTGGTATCAAAGGGATTATTTTCTCTTTACTTACTATTTGTAGCATTTATACAGGGATAGGAAGGAATAGGTACTTAGTAGTAAGCTGTTCCCAGGAATAGCTAACCCGTGTTCTGGGAAAATCCAATCTACCTTGATTATTGAAATTTTTATTGTTTTGAAATTTTACGGTTGATTTGATTTTCACCTTTGGGTGACTGACATGTTTTTTACTATTATGGTTGATGTTATTGATGTTCTATTTCTATCGCAATTTGATGACAATTTTAGCTTATTGTTAGAGCATTGATTGTGTGAGGTTCTGTTTGAATGAACACCAAACTTTGGTTCTTGATGTGTTATGGGACCTCATAGACTGGAATTTGGTGAATCATTGACTTTCATACCCTTATTATAACATGTATTATGTGTGAAACATTGATTCTCAGGGAGTATGGGCCCTCATGGATCAAATTTTTACATTTTCAATGTGTTTCTTACTATTTTCTGGACTCTGGATTAGTTTCTGTGGCTTAATGTCCGGAAAACCATAGAATACACATCATGTATTTTTTACTACACACCATCGGTTTTCTGTTAGGGAAGAAACTGTTTTTATTAAGTACATGGTATATACTTTATGTACATGTTTTTTAGTCTCTACCTGCGTCATAGGTCATGTGGGAAGAGACAGATATAGGGAATCTCTTGTGGGAACATGATGTGTATGAGTTGTACATTTCGTGTGGTACTGACCTTGGGTCTGCCAGTGTAATTAACAACACGAATGGATAAACATTAAGATAAATGTTCCATGATAGGACTGAACACTCTATGTAGTTTAGTCCTATGAACCCGACCATGTATCTAACAACACGGGTCAGTGGAGTCTCTTCTTATACACACCGTATGCACCTTTGACACGCGGTGTAGTCTGAACAAAGTACCCAGTCATGTCCCTAACAACACGGGTCGGTGTTATCATTTCATGTACATGTTGTGTCTGCCTTGACCATGTCGTATAGTGTGTGCCATGGGTCAGGCTGTGTCACTAACAACACGGCCCAGGTAAAGCTTTTCTAGTACACGTGGTGTCTACCGAGAACAAGTTGTGTCGTATTGTCTTGGGAGAGCCGTGTGGCTTAGCCGTGGAGAAGGACTCGGGTAGGGGAAGTAGATTCCATTACACATCGTGTGTTATGAAAACACGCCATGTGTTTTGGTTGTTACATGACCAGTTTTGGTAGAAGTACACACCCATGTGAATCACTTAAGGGGGCACTCCATGTAGGATTTATACTCATCGTGTTGTCATGTTTTGTAAAACATGAATGCTTTCCTTCTCCCATTACCTTCTTACAATTCTAGATTTCAGTCCTTGGTAATGTTGATCTAAGGTTTGTGTTTGACCTTATAGAGTCATGCCACTGAGATGTCCGCTGGTTGTCCACCATTTATAGGGCACTGATCAGTCCCCAGATATGGCTGATCGGGATCTTCCCACATATCCTCTTGTTGTGCCGGTCTTGGCACCAGCATCTCTACATGATAACAGTGTTGATGCACAGTTCAGGGAAGGCTTTATGAGGATGATGAAGTCCTTTTAGGGTGCACTTCCTCCTTCCCTGTCGATTTCAGAATTGTCATGGGTTTTCCAGCAACATCATCCTTCCACCTTCTCAGGCGAAGGAGGACCTTAGGCTGTAGAGTCATGTCTAGAGGCCATGCTAACGATCATTGAGCATCTAGAGATGCCTCTAGAAAGTCGGGTCAAGGGAACTACCTACATTCTATGTGATTCCACCAACAGATCATGGGATTTGATCTCAGAGGCAGGGCATCAACATGTTATGTCTTGGGAGGAGTTTCAACTCATCATATTTGACTATTTCTATTCTAGGACCTTGAGGGATGACTGAGCCCTATAGTTTATGAGTCTGGAGTAGGGAACTCTTTCTTTCAATGAGTATTCCTCATTCTTCACCGAGCTTTAGTGCTTTACACCCTTCCTAGGTTGAGATGGGTTTTTCATAGCGAGGAAGTTTGAGGATGGTCTTAGGAACAACATTCGTTCATAGGTGAACATATTCAGGTAGATAACCATCACTTCTATCGTCAACCAGGCACTGATCATGGAGCGAAATCTGATGGATTTTGGAGTTGTGAGCTAGGGAGGCTCGACATCTGGAGTTTTCATCCCTCCTAATAATAGTAGGAAGCACTATAGGGAGTCTTCACAATGAGATCCAAGGATGTGACAGACATATTCTTGTAGCCAGGTGGTATGATACAAATGTGGTAAGAGTGGGCATACGATAAGATAGTACCGGAGACACCAAGTGGAGTGTCGAGCTTGTAGCAAGATGGGTCACCGTCAACATTTATTTTAGGTCTTCTCACTAGAAATTGGTGACATTTGTTCTTCTATGACTCCATGTTCGAGGGAAGCACCACCATTTTCTCATCAGTCTGGGAGCTGGAGTTCATTCATCCGTTCAGGGCGAGGTGGAGGTCGTGGCCATGGTAGTCAATCACCAGTATTTCAGTGACAGAAGAGTGGATCATCTCAGAGTGGTCACGTAGGGTCATAGGGCCATGGAGCAGGCCAGACCTTTGCAGTAGAGTAGACCCAGCTGGAGAAGGATCTTAAACATTCTACAGTTCGAGGTACGATCCTAGTTTACTCATATTTATCTTCAGCTCTTTTCGATACAGGGGCTTCCCATAGCATTATATTTGTTGTTGTCATATAGATCCTTGGGATATTTATCTTTTCCTCTTCTGATATGTTGATGTTAGACACTCCGTTGGGGACTAGGACTCCTAGTGTACATCAGTTCAAGGAGTTCCGTCTAGAGGTGGTGGGTGTCACTTCTTCTGGGATATCTATGTCCTAGAGATGACAGGCTATGATGTCATTATAGGAATGGACTGGCTAGTTACCTTCCTGGAAGTCCATGATTGCTATTATCGTAGGGTGAGTTTCATATCACTAGAGGGCATATCATTTCTTCATAAGGGAGAATGGAATGTCTAGGAAAGCAGAGTGGGTTGAGAGTATCATGGGTTATGAGGTGTTACAGCTTAGATTGCTAGTCTATATATGGATGATCATCAGACTTCATAGTTAGAAATTCCTCCAGTGGTGGATAATTTGAGAGATGTTATTCCAAAGGACTTTTCAGGTTTTCCACCAGAGTGAGAGGTTTACTTTTCGATTGAGATTGTTGTAGGAGCGGCACCGGTGTCCATTCCTCTTGACGGGATGGCTACACCAGAGTTGATGGAGCTCAAGAAGTAGTTGGAGGAGTTTCAGGAAAAGGGTTTAATCCAACCCATTACTTCTCCTTGGGGATCACCTGTCCTGTTTGATAAGAAGGTAGACGGTACTCTGAGGCTTTGCGTGGATTATCGGAATTTGAAACAGTTGATGGTCAAGAACCGATATTCTTATCCAAGGATTGATGATCTCTTTGATCAACATCGAGGTGCCCATGAGTTCTCAAATATTGAAATGAGATCTGGTAATCATAATTTTCACGTTATACCATCAGATATACCTTTTATAGCCTTTCGGAGCAGGTATAGTCTATACGAGTATATGGTTATGCCATTCGGTCTCACGAATGTGCCAGCAGTTTTCATGGCACTGATGAACTGAGTTTTCCATCCATACATGGATTCTTTCAGGGTAGTCTTCGTGGATGAAATCTTGGTGTACTATCACACTCGACACGAACATGCCACACCTCTTGAGATCATTATGAGTACACTGAGAGAGCATCAGTTATATCCTAAGCCATCAAAATGCCACTTTTGGATGGATCAGATTCACTTTTTGGTTCATGTTATCTTAGAGACAGGAGTATCAGTAGAACTAGAGAAAGTGAGAGCAGTAATTTCATAGGAGCTGCTGAAGAACGTCTTTGAGGTGTGGAGTTTTCTAAGGCTATATGAATACTACATATTCTTCATTTATGACTTTTTACACTTATCATCACCGTTGGCGGGTTTGACTAAGAAGGGTGCGATGTTCATATGGTCAAAATATTGTGAGTCTGCCTTTCATGAGATGAAAGGGATGTTAGATTCAACATTGATACTAGTGTTTCCAGAGCTAGGAAATAGCTATAATATGTACTGTGATTCTTCAGGTATTGGGCTATGAGCTTTTCTTACACAGGGAGATGGAGTGGTTGCATATGGGTCTCTGTAGTTGATTCCACACAAGAGGAATTGCATGATGCACGATCTGGAGTTGGAAGTTGTTGTCCATGCCTTACATTGTTAGAGGCATTATACTCTGGGAGAGAATTTTGTGGTTTTCACCAACCACTTAAGTCTCAAGTACATATTCACTCAGTGTGATTTGAATTTGAGACAACGAAGGTGGGCCATGTACCTTCATTCCTCTGACTTTGATCATTCATACACGATTGGGAAAGGAAATACGGTAGCTGATGCGTTGAGTAGGAGGACTCAGATATAGGAACTTCAAGAGGCCAGTAGAGACTGGCAGCTTATGGATCTATTCTCAGAGATGCATTTGGAGGTTCAAGACAGACAGGGGAAAACCATTCTTTCTTCTGTAGCTATTACCTCTACCCTTCTCGATCGAGTAAGAATGAGGCAGCTATCAGATTATGATGGCCTAATCCTACAGGAATGTGTGTCCGGAGATAACACTATTCCTAGATGGACCATAGGTGAGGATGATATGTTGCGATTCCAGGGATGCGTATGGGTGCCAGAAGATATACATTAGGAGCTAATTAATTATTTTCATTCCTCAGTTTGGGTAGTTCATCCTAGTGTCACCATGAAGTATCGTGGTCTACACTATCAGTATTGGTGAATAGGTATGAAGAGGGATGTTGCGGGATTCATCATGAGGTGTTCCACTTGTCAGATGGTGAAGGAGGAGCATCAGTGACCAGTAGGGATTCTACAGCAATTACCCATTCCCGAGTGGAAGTGGAAGGACGTCGTAATGGATTTTGTGGCAGGGTTGCTGAGGTCTCCTCAAGGGAATGATGTAGTATGGGTTGTCATTGACAGACTTACGAAGGTCGCTCAATTATTTCTGATCAAGGATACCATCAGTGTTGATCAGCTGGGACAGTTGTGCATATGAGAGATTATTTGCATAAATGGAGTTCCACACTCCATTGTTTTAGACAGAGATGTGTGTTTTACTTATCGAGTTTGGCAGGGGCTTTAGAAGGTTTTGTAACAGAGGTACATTTGAGTACAGTTTACCATCCCCAGATAGATGGTCAGTCCAAGCGTATGATTCACATGATTGAGGACATTCTCTGAGCATTCATTCAGGATTTTGGAGGTTATTGCGAGAAGCATATACCTCTTGTGGAGTTTTAGACAACAATAGTTTCCAAGAAACTATTCAGATGGCACCTTATGAGGATTCATATGGTAGGCCCTTTTGATCACCCCAATGTTGGTTGGATGCAGCAGAGGCAGCATTTTTGGGACCTCATCATGTTCAGGAGAAGACGGAGTGGATAGAATTGATTTGGAAGATGATTGCTACTACACGGTCTCATCAGAAGTCTTATGTTGATCAGTGGAAATGACCTCTAGAGTTCAAGGTTGGGGATTAGGTTTTCCTGTGTGTCACACCGAGGTTGGGACAAAAGAGGATTAGGAGATAGGGTGAGCTTTCACTAAGGTGTGTTGGGTTGTTTGTGGTGCTGGAGAGAATTGGGCTGGTCACCTATAAGTTTCATTTACCTTAAAGGTATCGGGCTACGCATGATGTCTTCTATGTTTCTCAGCTTTGACGTTACTTTTCTGACTCGTCTCATGTTTTTAATCCTAAAGAGGTTGAGCTCGAAGTGGATGTTTCATTCTAGAAGCATCATATATGGATTGTTGATCATAGTACAAAGGTTATCTATGGCTGGTATGTTCTTATAGTACGGGTGCTAGGGAACTACGGGTGAGTACATGATGAGACTTGGGAGAGGGAGGCCGATGTATGATCGCAGTGGCCGAAGTTGTTCGATGATTCTTCTTCTACGCCGCGTTCCTAGGGAAATTCACGGAAAAATTTATTTAAGGGGGATGTTTTCAAGAACCTGGATCTTCCTTTCCGGCATGTTTTTTTTTTTTATGATGTTTTTGAGAAAATAGGAGTTTCTGGGAATTTTTTATGTACACTCCATGTAATTTATGAGTACACGCCATGTACTAGGTTTCCACAGGAGGTCTTGTGTTGGCCGTGTCATGGCCACACACATGGTCGTGTGAGGTGATGTGGAGGCCTCCTAAAGCGGAGTATGGAAAAGGTAAGTACACACTATTTATTTTTATTTTTTTTCATTAAACACACTAGGGTCACGTCTAATCGCTAGAACTAACTTCTTCTATGTTCTGTTCGACCGAGAGCTTCATACGACCAATGATCTTCAATGAACTCCCAAGAGAGAATCCATTATCCGAATCAAACACCATCAGTTGCATTTGAATCACATCGATGAGTTCTCTCTTCTCCTATAGAACAATCCCATGATTCCTCCTCTTTTCCATGTTATTGTGGGTTGCATATTTTATATGTTTTCATATATCTATGGCGTTCTAAGGTGAATCAAGCCTCATGGTTCAAGTATATTGATCTCCAAACACCAAGGTGGGTAGTTTCTTTCTTTCTGTTGAATGTATTTGAGTTTTATCTGCAAATCTTCCCAATACCCATGAACAGGGTAATGCATGTTTACCATTTTAGCCGTATTGGTTGTCTTCTTTGCTTGTATGCTTGAGTAGATGATATTTTATTGTGAATTGGGTGAATTTCTTTGCTTTAGATGTGTTGATCATGCTTGTTTTTCATGTTTTGACATTTGGGTCGAGTTACCTATTAGGTTACTCTTTACATTCCCATGCCTAGTATTGTAGGATGGTCTGACTATTGTTCTGTTATGTTGTTATGTTATAGAATTCTAGCCAAGTAGTTCTTGAGGTTTACTTACGCTGATACGTGATTCTATTCTTATTGATTTATGCTGGTCCGTGAGAACCTAGTGTAGTAGACCATAGTGAGAATAGATATATGGGCTTCTCCAGAGAGTCTTTTATAATATTACAATGTGAGACCACAGGGGGAATTGATATTGAGTGCCTCCTCAAAGATTCTATAGTTACTCGACATGGGCCACATAGGGAATGTGACGTAAGGGCTTCCCTAGAGCCCCTTTAGTACCGATACGAGACTATAGGTGGAACTAATGGTGAGTGATTCATTAGAGAGTCTATAATTTAGCTGAATAAGAGAGGTGAGACTTTGTGTGCTTCCCATAGGGTTGCTAGTATATATTAGATAGGACCAGAGGGGATAGGCTGTGAGTACTTCCCATAGGGTTACCTGTTGAGATTATCTACTTTGATTAACTGTTTCTTCATATCTCAAACGGTGGATTGTTATTGTTGAGTACTTCTTTGTTTACAGCTTTCTGCACTTTCACCTGACATATATTCACTGACTGTTTGGCACAGATCTTGTGGTGGTGGCCTACTAGGATTCGTCTCACACCCTGTTTGGGCCATGATTTTGGGCGCAAATAGATTATATTGTTGCACATATATATAAGGAAAAGAACTCTTCTACTTCAGGTACTTGATTTTCTGTGGAGATGGAGAGCATGGGACCTATCTATGGCTTGAGATGCTGTGGAGTTTATCTGAATTCTTTTGAACATTGGTTTAGCACTATTGTATTACAGCATTGTGACTTGTTTGGCTGTTTTCTATACATTTGTATCATTCATCATTATATATATATTCTCTAGTTTATTATTTCAGTTCTCTATTGTTACTACTATATGTCATTATTACTACTTCCTCTGTTGTCTATATGTTTACTTCTATTTTTCACTCTGCCAATGAGGGCATAGTTTACCCACTATCACACCCAAGGCCCTCGTTGCTAGTCAGTAGCCTCTGGAGTTTGGGGAAATGCGCTTGACGCCATGTGACCAACCGGGTACGGGGCGCCTCGGGGTGGCTTCCAGAACTGGGTCATAAATTTTCTTTTCTATATTCAAGAAGATTATATTCTAGCTATAAGTTATTTATATTGAATCCTTTCAGTTTATAATAGTACTCAAATTGCTCTTTCTTGAACAAGATGTTCTCTAGCTACATGGAACTTCAAAACTAAGTGAAACAACAGTTTACATAATTTCAGGACATTATTATCCAATGGATTTTGAGTATTAGTAGCATTCATGTAATCCCATTTTTTTAAAAAAAAAATCTAAAATCATCAACATGTTCATGTGAATAAGAAAGGACAAGATGTCAACTTCCTCATCAATCAACTTTGATACATCAGGTGATCAACATCTAGATTAATAGTTTCTCACTCCCCAATAGTCTTTACATATGAAATATATAGTGTAAAAAAAACATTGGTCTCTTAATTAATTTTTCTTTTTATTTTCATCAATTCCCAGTCTCCACTTTTTCAAAATATTGTTGGTTTTCTTCTCCCAAAATTTTGAAATCCTTGAAGTATAATATTCAAGAAAACAAAAAATATTGCATTCTAAAAACTATTCATATTTTTAATTTTTATTATTATTCTTATAATTATATAATATATAACTGTTTCCAATATTTTATTCAAAATCATCTCTAAAAAGTGATTTTTTTATTCTCAATTAAAGTAGTCGAAAACATCCACAAAAACAACCTATCTTGTTTATCGTTACAAAGAATTTTAAAATATTCATTTTTGAAATATAAAAAATTACCATACCATAGAACATCATGATATTCTAATTTATTTCATTTAAAAATATCTCTTATTTAAATAGGTTAAATATTTTTTTTAAAAAAGATACCATTTCTATGTTCTTCATAAATTAATTTCATATAATTTTATTTGAATTTATGGCTTTATCATATGATGATCATCGAATGTACTCCCATTTATTATCCATAAATACTATAATTCTTAGTTTCGAAGTTCCTACAACTTCATGATATTTAAATTTATAAATCCCATGAAAATTTGGATTTAATTCCATTAATATATTGATAAAAAAATTTCATTTAAATGACAATAAAATTAATCTAAATTTCCTAAAAAATATTCAATTTATTATAATAAAATAATATTGTTATTTAGGCACGATGTTATATTATTTTGATTCAGAATATGTAGTCACTGGTTTAATTTAACAGAGACTAAATCTCAAAAAATGATAATATTAAGAATTTATATCTACTCTAGATTTCATATAAAAACTACATATTATAGATTTAAGAACATAAATTGTGAATATTATAAATATTAATATCATTAATCCTATCATTTTCTCGATATACCCATTCATATCACTATTTTATCTTTTATAGAAATAATATTTTACACTTATTCTATCACATCCCTTTGCAGCATTCAAATTCACCACCATTCAAAATATTAAAAAACATTCTTATCACCATTATATTTATTTAATTCTTGATGTAAGTATTGAATACTTGTATTTCTAATTATTATTTCATAGGATATGTTTTTAAATTATATTCAATGAAAATGTGTTTTTTAGGAGAGAAATTATCTCATAACTATCATAGTTAATCCTTTAAAGACTCATTTTAAAATTTTATAACTTCTTACTTATGGAGATAATCTGATGGAACTCACGGTTAATATGGAATATCATTAAATGTTTTTTATAAATTATAATTAATTATAACGTATTTCTACACATCACATGTTTCATAGGATTATTTGTACCCAAGCCTAAATTTATTTTTTAAAGTTTATATAGCCTATAGAGTAATCTATTTATTTATATAGAGGTCCGGTATATCATATTCTTGAAATCTATATTTAAAATGTCATAAAATCATATTTATGTTTTTTTAGTCATCTTCAATTTATTTCAAAAACCTTAAACCACATCAGATTTCCTAGAATGACAATATATAATTTATAATATATTATCAGGACTCATAAACATATTTCTGATTAATATATATGAAATTTAAACATCATTTTTATATCTCAATTAATATTCCACTCCCGCAAATGATTCATCAGTTCTTCTCATAAAATATTATCAATAATAGAGTTCATCTAGTCAATAAGAAATTATTCACTTATCCAGTATTTAACATTCCTAAATAATTTCTTCCAAGTGACACTTCCATTCCATTCCTAGTTATTCAAGCCAAAAACATAAAGATGAATATCAATAGTTCCTACTGGCATCTCAATCTGTTATCACAGTCAAATTTAACACATTATGAATGCATCCCAGTTAACATATCCAATGGAAGGTATATCATAAAATTTCCATATGAACTCCATGATATCTCTCAATATAAAAAACTCTTAAATATAATTTTTTCATGAAATGCTTCTTCAACTCATTGGTCCCTTCATCATCACCCAATATATATTGACTAATACCTTACTTATTATCAATAAATAAAATCATGAAAATACATAGGGTTCTTCACATACTCTAAATCTAATAATTTTTTATAATTACATGTCATTATCATGTTAACGATTTATTTTTAATTATAAATTCACTATTTCATCTCATAATAAACTTTTTCTAAAACATTATATGTCAATGTTATTATTTCTATTTCCTTTCCTGATTTTTAATTACAATTATGTTATTAGAACTCCTTTTAAACTTCTTCATATTATTTAATGTTTTCATTTACATGGTAATATCATACTGTTGACTAATAATAAAGGATTGATTTTCCAATTTCTCTCATTATACCCTTCTTATGAGAAATTATTATATTGAAGTAATGGTTCTCCACCGTACACTTTTCAATTTAAAATATCATACAATTTTTCTTTTTTACTTATATTTTATTCTCCCATTACAATAATTCATATTTATTCTAGTTTTTGTGATATATTTTTTAATAATAAATTACTAACTAATTCCCATTAAACCAATTTCTTAATCTATTATAATTTCAAATTCAGAGTTTCTATTAAAATCCACATTCTTTCCATGTATTTTGTCTCTATTGTCTTCATTTTATTCTATCATTATTCCTAAAAATAATAAAATAATTGCTATAATTTTTTTAATTTATTTATGTTTTATTGTCATATCATATATCTTATTTTCTATATGGGACTCTTATATTCTGATACATATTTTTACAATTATATTCTCTACCTATCTATATCTCTCTCTCCCTTGAATTTATATTATTCTTAAATGTATATATTCATAATATTATGGATGTATTTTATATATTCTTATTCATTTATATTTTCATTACCATGTACACTTTACTCTATATACCATGATCACACTATATATTATATTTCATATTAAAGGTTGTTTTCGCTGAATGTTATACCAATCATTTCACTGTGGAAATATTAAAAATTATTATTCCAATCATTTAAATATAGAATGTTATTGATTATGTATCTTGTTTCATGTAATATATTCTTTGTTGAACACAATTTATTTTAATTTTTTCAATTTATTATCTACATATAATGAATACATTAAACATAATAAGTTATTGGTGTGGGATGAAATTATATATCCCTTCAATGAATTAGTATATATCTTCAGACAAACTAACATCAATATTTGATGTATACCAAACCATTTATGTATGATATCTTTGATAAGTCATTGAATGAATGGTTAATATTTGTAGAATAATAAATTTAATATCTGTGGGATTATTCATTGTAATCCTGGTTATTATTTATTTCAATTTTATGTTATCCGTGGATTTAGTATACTCTTGTGGTATATTATATAGAATTGTTTCATTATTTATTCATTCCATTTTATGTACGTCTTATTGATATTATGATAGATTCTATATTATTATACCCATTATAGGGTGTCTGAGATCACCACTTTATGTTGTTTCACCATTTTCCTAGGAAACCATAATGATTACTATGAATTATCTAAAAAAATAAAAAATTAATAACAGTATATCATATTTTTTAATGATGTTTCCCAAATATTATACTAATGTTTTTGTTTGTAGTCTCTTGAGACTAAAAAACATCTCTATTTTGGTAATGTGATCTGATTATTTTATAATATTGTAATAAAATATCCATCGGATCTGGGTATTTGGATTCAACATTGTTATAATTTTTTATATATTTACCAATAATGTTATAAATCTTGCACTATACTTAATTAATTTATGTATTTTAATACATAAATTTTTTAGACCTAGTTTGAGTACACAATAAATCATTTTCTAATAAATTATATCTTTAACTATATTCTATTAAGTTTTCCTTCAAGGATATTTTATAACAAACATTTGATGAAAATGGATTCATATTAAAAGGTTTAGTTAATATATTGTAAATTTGATAACATTGGAGTTTAGAACCAAACATTTATTGCTAAGGGGTATCAATAAAAATCATTATTACTATTGATTAATTATATATAGTGATTCATGCTTTTTTATAATTATTTAATTAATTTTAGTAATCCGACTATTGTTATATCTTTTATGTGGGACATGTAGTTTTGGCTCCAATATTTGGATATATTGATATTCTTTAAAACAATTGGTATTTTTTAAACCCTAGATTAATTTTAAAAAATTTACATAAAACATGATTTCTTACATAAATCGTAACATGGATAAATTCATTTTACTAATCTATTACCTTAATTCATAATGGTTATCAAAAAACCATTTATTCTTTCATTATTTATTAAAAATAAAATAAAATTATATTGAATATACTATAATGTGACTACTGGGTTTTATGGGAGTAACCCCATTGTAAACATATTAGAAACTGACCACTGAATCATATATTAAAAAATATTTCGAAGTATATTTTAATTTTAAAAAATATAAATAAAGAAGAAGTCACTTTCCAGATTAATACTATTCTAACCAATTTCTTTACATGCTATTATTGACGATCACTTGGTGAAAAACAAAATAATCTTTCTTTTAAATGTATCTACATGTTATATGAATCACTTGTTTTTCAGGTAGTGTAATCTCTTCCACATGATCTTTTAGAAAGTAATATTAAATATAATCATAGAATGAGAGCTATCAGAATTGAATTTCAAAAAAAAATATTGAAATAGTATACACATTACACAATTATATATGGATTAATGTCCTTTATATTGTACCCATTGAAATCCATAAACTCTTAAACAATTCACAAATCTTAATTTTCTATTGAATATGTTTCACATACATTTGGAAATATTAAGATTACTTCTATAATTATTAAAAATATATAATAAATTATTTAAAAATTAAATACTCAATATAGAAATTTGAATATTTCAAAACATCAATAAATGATTCATCACCAGTTCTTGAAAAACATTGTGATAAGTAATACTACGTGTCTTTAATTGGATAATTCATACAGTATAATTCATAATATAATGATAATGTAGAGTTCACTATGATGTCCTCTACTCCATATCAAACCATGACATGGTTAATAATTTCACATTATCGATTTTATTTATTTAATATTTTTTGACAACATAAATAAAGAGTTGGTTATAGGTGGGACATGAAGATGAATCTTAGAAAACATTAATCAGGGTCTGATTGATTGAGACCTAACTCAATGGTATCACCTCCAATTATAAATAATATCTTGATTAGAATCCCATTAAAAGAGTTGACTATTATTTAGGAAGGGTAACCCAAATTAGGTGGCATAAATAGTGGAATTAACATATACTAGGAACATTATCAAACATATCACTTTTTTTAATTAATTATTATGTTATCATTTGAGTATTTTGAAATGATAATGAAATTGAAATAATATTTTAGACACTATATTATATGTTAATTAGTTGAAGTATTTTCCTATAACTGATATATAAGATAATATTTCTAAAATTACCCATGATCATGTAAACTATCATTGACATATTATGAAATTGATGGTTTATTTTAATGTGTGGATCATATTATGTGTATCTTTGAATTTTTAATATTTCCAAATATATTCCTTCAGTATTGGGTTTTTATTATTTTATTCATCTAATAAGATAAATTTGACAAATATGTGAGGCATATATTCTTTCTACCTACACGTGTCTTGATAAGTGGAATGTACGGCTATGAATTTTTTTTTAATATCCATGTAAAATAGTATAAAAGGTAAATTTTTTGGTGATATATAAATAGGTGTTTTTTAATGTAAAATAGTAACATGTTTCTTTATGATGATGTTAAGGAGGATAGTTTGAGGATCAAATTTTCTAATGGATTGATTATGGGAATTATAATTTTTGGCCTATACCTTATTATATAATTATTTTATCTAAGTAAAGGCTTTGAAAGTTTCTACAAAACCCCACCCGGGGATGGTTTTATGATAATTTACTCTACAATAGTCATTGAGTATGTTAATCGGATAGACATAATAATTTACTCTCTCTCACTCAACTATATAAAATATATTGGATCTAAATTGAATACATTTCAAAATACTAGATGTCGATGATATATTGTTATAATAGTGGGTTTGCAGTTGTTGACGCTCCTTTCCATCACAGAGTCTAACAAATGAAAAGGGAAATATCTTGAGCACAAAGTGATTGATCCATTAAAGAAACAAAAAAAATTGACATATGCATAAACAAATAGTTTTTTAAATATTTGCCGCACAAGTTTCATCATTTTCACGCAAGTATACTTGCGTGTCACATATTGGTCGCGTAGGTGACCAGTGTTCCCTATTTGATTTTCTCCTACGGTCTTCAGTATCCGATAAATACCTCTTGTGGGCCCCCAATTTCAAGGATGAAAAATCCTGAAACTCATATTTCAGCTCTCCGAACCCTAGTCTCTTCTTGAAATCTTCTGAACACTTCTAATGAAATTTCTTACCTATAATGGAAGATCTAAAGAGGGGGAACAAGGCCTAAGTGTTGAAATTCACTAACACTTGCACGCCTAAGTGTCTAATCCTTAAGGTAAATGAGGACACTTGTGCGCCACCTTATCCCTTCAACAGAACCTGTGCACCACCCTTTTGCAAGAATTTAGGGATAATACTAAGGGCTTGAGCCAAGTCTGGCCCAAGTATTACCTCATTGGTTAATAGTCGTGCAAGTATACTTGTGCCGTGCAGGTATACTTGTGCGACTAGGACCTGCGCGCCCAAATAGGACATGTGTGCCTACCTCGTCTTTGGGCATCCCTCTTATCCATTCATCTCTTTTCTTCAAATCCACATCTCTTCATCAGGATTTATTATTCAGAACCCTCTTCAAATTCATTTATGGTATGGTTCCTTTGTTGGATTCCTAATATGAATGGAATGATGTAGAACATCTCTCAAAACCTAGTGATTTACATATATTAATGTTACTAAGATGAGAGATTTTATTCACTCAACCTCATCCTTTAAGATGAGAAGATCATTAACTTGGGCCTCCTTTTTAGGAGTAAGCCCCAGTCCAAGATATTTAATATGTGCATCCTCCTCAGAAGTAAGCCCCAGGTTCCCAAATCTGGGCATCCTCCTTAGGAGTAATCCGCAAATTTCAAATTCCTTTAACCTGGGAATCCTTCTTAGGAATATTCCCCAATTGTTAAGCCCCTTTAACCTGGGCCTCCATCTCAGGAATAAGCCCCCATCGAAATTTCTCTTAACTAGTCTTAATTTCTTTTGATTTGGACTTCCTTCTCAGAAATAAAACCCAATCATAAGTTCCCTCCGGATTTTGGAATCTTCCTCAAATGTAAGCCCCAAGTTTGAGTATCCAAATCTCCATAAAAGCACATATACATTTTTGGACCATGTTCCTAGACATCTTCTCTGAAATAAGTCCTGATCTTTATCTATTTGGGCAGTCATGCATAGGTAATACCCATATCATTTCTTTTGACTGCATCTTTCGTGGCACAAATCGTCAGGTTTATTGATACCTCTTGTTTCTCACACCGAGCATGACTCATGTGAGCTTAGAGTGTAAAAGTAACCACGACACATCTCTTTGGGATGTTAATCATACGTAATCCCCTATAATTCTTAACCTAACTACGTGGAATTTTATCTCTACCTTAAAAGTAGTGTATGTAGGATGCCTTCATAAGGTTCAAGCCTATCATCCATTAATTCTCATTTGTCACATATGACGTTAAACTATATCTAAATTTTTAAACTACGTGGTCCTTGATTATTTTTCTAAACAAGGATACGTAGGTAGCCCATTTGTGGGTATGATCCCAACTCTGAAATAGTCCACATCCTTCTGAATGACAATAAACTTCAAGTTCCCCACTGAGTGCCTTTAAAACCAGTATGGTTATCATAATGACCAAGAGATTTCTACATAATGTGTTGAAGGATACCATTGACTAAGAATCTCTAACAAATACAGATGATTCTATATCGATGAGGAACCTCAAATACATATAAAATATTCTATAAATCTCACACATATCAATAATTGACTGTCAGATCTAAGGAAATCTCATTTTCATTCATGGTAATTTAATAAGGATTCACAAACATAACATAAATCTATTAAGAGAGTCCTAGAGTAAACAATAATTCCCCCCAAAAAGGTGTGATGAGTCTGACCTCTCATCCTCTCGACCATTGAAAACTCTTAAGCCTCATTGGTCCATAACTAATGATGACATGCCTATGGAAAGTAGGTCCAAATAGATAAGAGTCGTTGGATGTTTCCGGTTCTATGAATAAACCCGTTAGAAACCAATTGGAATGTTTGAACCTTAAACAAACAAGGTCATCCCCATTTCCAGAGGAAACAAAAAATTGTGAACCCGACGTGAATCCTTAACCACGTTAAAATGATGTTTTACTTATTTGGTAGTCCCTTATTAAAACTCAATAAGAGGGCCAACAAAATAATCAATAACATATGTGCTCATCCAAAAGATGTAGTGGCTGAACATATCTTGATTATGTCAGTTATATCAAATAGGCACTCTTTTCCAAGATCTTCTGCATTACCGAAATGGATTCTCTAAATTTCACACTTGTGAATACCTCTGCTGCTACTCCTGCTGGATCGTCATCCACTTTGAGGATGACATCTCCTACTCAGAATCTTCAACACTGGGTTTCAAATGCACTGGTTAAGGAATACTGTTGACATGGTACCATTCCGACTCTAGAGGCGGCTCGAGAAGCCCTCCAAGTCAATAATTCACCGTGGCTGTATGGACAGCGATGTCCAGCGATCAAGAATCAGGTAGTGCCAACCACCGTTTCCAACCGTTTCAGGTCGTTAAACCTGGAATGCAGTCACCATTCCCTCCCATATTCTGGGGAGGTGAATTAGATGGTCACTCAAGTCCTTAATTCAAGAAGAATGAGTCCTTCCCATGGGCTCCCATCATTAATCGCCGCTAGACTCGTGCTGCAGTGCACCCTCAACATGATGAGGGTATTGCCTTCAGGGTTTCGGCTCAGGTTCATCAAACCTGAGCACACAAGAAGAACCACCAGAGGAAAAATTTGGTCACCATAGAGTAGGTTCTTACTTATTTCCCTTCCGAAAAAGTCCATCAAACCAACTTTAAGGATAATAATGAGCGGGAATACACACATGTCCATCCTAATGTTACTGCCCAGCAGACTTGTCTGGCAGCAAACCACCAATCCCTCCAGGAAATTACGTTGGAGTATTATGGGAAAGCATATACACCTATTTATAACTCATCATCTAGTCAGCAAGCCCCTCTGACTAAAACCAAATAAGGTCACCAATCTGATATGGTGGCGACTGATAAATAGAAACATACACCTCTTTACAATCAACAATTCTGTCAGCAATCTTGTCTTCTAGTATTGAAGGAAAATCATCAACCATACATGACGAGAAATACATAGTAGTCACATACACCTACCAATGTTAATCTATCCTACCAACAGTCTCATTTTGTAGCGCTTTGAGAAGTCATTCGGAAAGCTACGATGACAAATTTGGAGTAGACTCAACTCTCTGCCCCCACACATGAGTACTGTCAGAATTCACTGGCAGGAAAAGGAGGGCATGAGCAGGAACACACACCTACTCCAAGCATGGAATGGATGTATATTCCCATTCCGGCAGCTGAATTCACTAAGAACATTCTAAAAATGGTGAAGGAGCAGAAGTAAATCCCTACTCATATTTTGGATGCCTGCCAAGATATTATAATAGCTTCAGTAGCATCACGGGGAATGAAATGAAAATTTGTCCCTACCAGGGGAGTGACACATCAACATATCACTCAGGAACAGATAGACACCTATATTCCAGTCCAAGAGGGTTATGGGGCATACTCCCCCATATCATACGAACAATCAAGTCAGGCACACACACCTGATTTGAAAGGAGATAATCAGCCTAACCTAACTATTTCTCCTATGCAGGCACATAAACCTTCTCATAATAACCAATTTCGTCAACAAGTGGTTCCTAAAGTGAGTAAGAATGTGTCTAAGAAAAATACCCATCCAGCACAGTCATGAAATCAAGAGTTGATCTGTAATAAGGCCTTACTTGATGTTGGAGTTCTTGATGCACTTAGACAATTATCTGTTGCAACTCAAGATTCTACTCTCTCATTTCGCAATATTTGGGGCATTAATTCTGAAGGTCTACATCAGACACTTCCTTATGAAAGATTTATTCAGAATAGTTTGGTCGATTTCGAAGTATAATATTCAGATAAGAGCCACGATAACCATCTGCATGGTTATAAGACTAAGGATCAAGAGGATTCATCTTTTGCTGTAACCCACTATGGTGGTCCTCCCCATGATGATGAATTTAGCTGCAAAAGTCCTCTCCGTAGTAGTAATTTGCAATGGATGGATAATTTTTCAAATGACAATGTAGTGGCGAGAAATCCCTCTTATCTTGAGGAAGTTGTAAATGTGAATCCTATCATGTCTGATTCTTTACCACTTGCAGGTGAAATACATTCTCAATCATAATATATCCCGGGGTGTAGGTCATTATCCGAACCACCCCTAGTTCATTCATCTTCTCGTTTGATAAATGAATTATCTACCAATCTTGTTGAATAGGATGAAGCAACATGGAAGCACCAGCTCTGGTCTAATCAGGTTGAAGAATCTTCATTAAATGATAAATAGGAAGTGCTAAATATGAGAAAACAACTGGCGAAAGGTGAACTGCCAGTTATGTTTTGGCCTTTGGCTAACTCTCAGTATGATATTCCAGAGATGTTGATTGAAGATTGTATTCACGATATCCATATAAACATGTGGAAAACT
This sequence comes from Viscum album, assembly GCA_963277665.1. Classification (NCBI taxonomy): domain Eukaryota; kingdom Viridiplantae; phylum Streptophyta; class Magnoliopsida; order Santalales; family Viscaceae; genus Viscum; species Viscum album. The sequence goes on along the minus strand of OY728153.1, from coordinate 1,344,921,532 downwards.
ATTCTTCAATTGAAAATTAAAATCTTATCTTATGATGAATATGAAAATCATGTTAAGATAATAGAAGGGTTACAACGCCAAATTTATTTGGCATCTCTCTTATTTTCTCGATACCCGAAAGCTGAAAATCAGCAGAGAGCCCTTCATCGTTCATGCCTTGGCCCACTAAAAATATTTTTCCAATTAATTTCAAATGCCCCATCTAGTATTCATATCAGGGAATGGGGTGTTCATGGAGTATTACAATTCACTGTACTCTCCATCCAACAATTCCCGGAAAAAATGGTCTCATGTAATGTTATTGCCCATGGCAGGCCATAGCCAATTGGCTTTGTTTGTAATCAAAGGCTTGCTCAAGAATATGCCTCAACTTGTTCTTATCAAAATCCATCATACAGATAACAAGTTGTTGAATTACTCTTGCATGATGCAAATGAGAATTTCAAATAGGCTTCTTGTTTAGAGTGTTCACATCATCAAGTGACATAAGTGTTAGAAATCATCCAATGTTCATTTGAACGAGGTGATTTGAGTGGGTGTAGGTTAATGCATCCAACCAATTTCAGGACTAAAGTCTGCAAGATCAGGAGAGATTTTAAGAATGTATCAGATGTAGCAGCTCAAGAGCCACCCCTGCTTTCCAGAATAGGGAGCCTTTTAACCCAACCCTCGGAATCAACAAAAAGGATTCTTGGAGTTAAGCAGGAACAACCCGAGTCCACATGACTAGGGACTTTTTCAAATCCTCAGGCTCTCCCTCAGAGAAAGTAAGTCTTATCTCAATTAGGGAAGAAGCCACAAGAGGAACGAATAGCTGAATTATCAGGAGATTCCCTCCAAATTATATTTCGTCAAGAAGTTCCTGAGGGATCAACTCAACAGAAGTTATTGTCTCAATAGGGACATGGGAGAAGACAATATCGCAGAAATTCCAACAGAAAAGATGAAATGCGTTATGCATCAATAAATGTCATCAATGCTATTGTTGCTGATCCTCCATAACATTAAGATCACTCAGAGGGATCAAATGAGGAAGTTCATGCTCAAGAGGCTATGCACACAGAAGCCAAGGGAGATGGTGTGCTTACACGAAATCAAAGGATTACCCAGAATCTAGGTATTCATTCAAGTAACAAACATCTCCCCCTCCGAAAGGCATCCAACAAGGGGAAAGGAAAGAATAAGGTCACATACCCTTCCTTTAGAGAAGGACAATCACTCTCACTAGAGCAATGATTTGCATAACAAGAGGAAGAAATGAAGGAATTAAGAAAGTTGAATGGAGAACTCCTCCAAGGTAGACTTCCTCCTAAGCATTCTAGAGTCAGTCAGCCAAGGGAAATTGTTATAGTTATAGAGATGGATAAAGAGTGTCCTCCTTTACTAGTACACCCTAATAGGTCTAATCCTATGGGTCGGGTGAAAAATCAATCGGTGGTGTTACTATCAGTTGCAGTACCAGCCACCACACCTGTCCAAGCTCCAGTTATTCCACATGCTCAGGTCCAAGCTCAACTAGATGTTTCTCAAAAGTTAATAACTACCATTGATTCATTAACAGCTTGGTTGAAAGCTATAGATGGAATGTGTGCACAAATTCAACCAGAAAAGAGAGATTACCCTGAATGGGTTGATGAAATTTATCCCCCATCAAAATTTTCAAGTACCACATTCCAAATATTTAAGGGTTCGGGAGACCCAGAGCAACACTTAACACATTTTGATTCTCATTGCGATCCTCTGATGGGAACCCCTCAGTAATGAGAAGTAGTTAAGCACAGGTTTTTTGTGTAGTCATTACAAGGGAATGCTTTTGTCTGATATACAATCTTCCAATCCCAGTAAATTACCAGGTGGGAGGATCTCCATCAACGATTCCTTCTTCAATTCAGCTCAAATTTTCTGAAGACAACAGTTTCTGATCTTAAAAATTATAAGCAAATGAAGAATGAAAGTGTTTCAGATTTCATTGCTCGCTGGAAGTGATTAACATATTTCCTGAGTTTAGAACTCCTTCAAAAAGAGTTGTTGCCAATCTGTGTGTAAGATTTACATTTTGAATTACCCACACAATTTATCCCCATGAAATACACAGGAGGGTTTCGATACCTTTCTTCGGTCGCTCAGAAGATTTAAGACTCTCTTATGAAGACTAAGGATAAAACTCATGTAATTCCATCCGCTCCAGGAAGGATAATGGGTAATGCATAGACTGTTATAGTTATGCTTAAATAAGAACCTGTACCTGCCTCTACTTCAAAACCTTCATCTTATCGAAGGGCTCCACCTCATGAGCATCAAAAATTGAGGTTGTTTCTTCAAGATGAACAAAGAGATCAAAGATGAATATAATTTTATGAGTTGAAGATAAATGTTTATTATTTCCGAAATGAACAAGTTCATGGTTACTTCATTTCGGCTCTCGAAAATAATTTGGTTCAATTGCTAAGGCCCAAAAGGCCAATCAAGTAAGGAGATAAAGACCATCCCAACTATTGCCCATTTCATCAGATGTTGGGGAATCCCATTCAAGAGTGTTTTGCCTCAAATGACCTCCTAAAAAAGATGGTGGTCTCGGTATACGTCAAAATAAAAGGTTCTTCATCTCAGGTAACATGTGTTACTACTACAAATCCAGAGGAAGAAGGCGAGTGGAAGGAATTAAAAAACAAAAATGTGCAGAAATATGATGATTGGATGTTAAGGAAAACGATCAACTGAACACATGCCATTTTGTGAACACATTTGAAGAAACCAATTGTGTCTTCTGCTATGAATGTCACAGAAAAACCCTCTTCAATAGAGGAAAAATCCTCGAAGGGGTGGCATAATTCAAAGAAAGAGAAACAATCAGAACATGAAATTGTGTCAAATCCCATGTTGTCTTTGACTCTAGAAGATTTTATACCATCTACTTCAATGTCACGGGCACCGTCCCACCAAACGGCATAGCCTAAATTGGCTAATAAGGCAGAGTATTCATTAGATGGAGAGTTGATTTTGGTTCTATAAACATCATTCACTTAACAGATCCTAATGCTAGACACAGTTTTGATTTTGATGAGCCTAAGTTCCTTGTATCAAAAAGAGGAATTAGAGGGAGTTCCAGGGGTCTGGGATACAGAGGAAGATGTGGGTATCCCAAAAGCCACTATTCCAATCCTACCCCTTCTAGAACTGTATATGAAGTAGAAATTCGTGGAAGATCCCTTCAACGGGCTCAACAAGAACAAAAAAATTCTTCCACCAATAGAAAATTCAGTCCTGGCATAGTTATTCTAGAGGATTGGTTAGTGGTTCCACCTTCTTCCTCTTAGAAAGTAAATAGACATATTCGGTCTAATCTTCCAAAGACAGGAGTATTTCCAACTCCTACCCCAATAAATGATGCATCTATTTCCAAAGCATCAACTTATAAGGCACCTGCGAAACCCCATGTTCCTGTTGGGAAACACAGACCTTTGGATGAAAAATATAATGTCTTGAAGCATTTGGCCCAAGTACTGGCCAAGTTATCAATTTTGAATGCCTTGAATCTATAAAAGGATCTTCAGGAGGCACCCATCTAGGCTTTGTGAAGTCCTTAGGAATTCAAAACTGAAATTTTTGCAGCAGAAGTCTACAATGTAGAGAATAATCCATCCAAATGCCTTGCAATGATATCTTTCATAGATTAAGATAAAGATGATGTTGATCATGGACATATTAGACATTTGTATTTATCTGGCAAGTTCAATGGTGTAGATATCCGAATATCTTTCATTGATAATGGTTTAGGGGTCAACCTCATCCCTATTCATACACTTCGTCGATTGGGCCTCACATAATCTGATTTATCTCCTTCTACATTGATTTTACAAGGATATGATAAAAATGAACGAGAACCACTGGGTGAGATTACACTCAAGAACTATGTTTGGAGACCTTGTATCTAATTCCGATTTCATGGTTGTTGATCACAATACATCCTTCAACATTTTTCTTGGATGACCTTGGCTACATCAACATGCGGTTATCCCTTCATCATACCATAAATGCCTCAAATATTATTTCAATGGTCAAATTTGAACATTTTATGGTGATAAGGGCCCATTAAAAACATGTGAGTCTCAATACATTGAGGTCGAATTCTATCACATGGAGGGTAAGGAGAAATCCACAATAAGGGAGGTTACCAAGGTAAATTCTCCATATGGTTTTTAAAAGATTCCAGTAAACCCATTCATACATGTGAGTACATATTATATATTACCTATCAGTCAAATAGATAGGATAGACCCAAATCCAAGTACTCTTATAGAAACATCCATAATGTTAATTATGGAAATCAAACCAGAAATCATGGGAGAAAGTGGTGATTCACCAAGCAATGATGAAAGCTCAAATGGAGATGTCTTCATTTCATCTGTTAAAATCAAGAAATTTTATACTTCACCAACCAGGCCAGAAGAAGTTATTTCAATGTCAGATATGGATGATGATTTTGTTTCTCAATCCATCATCTCCTCCTTACTTTTACCCATGGAAGACCCTTCATCATTAATAGGGTCAGAAATGGAATCTTCTTATTAAAAATGTTTAAATTTTAACATCTCTTTTTATCATCGAATTTCATCTTCTTCATCTTCTATGCATGTAGAAATAGAAGAAATAAAACATGTTGATGAAGATGAGGAAGATCTCAGGGATTCTCCTCTTGCTTTGGAAGAGGGTATCTCAACCACTGTGGATGAACTCAGAGAAATAAATTTGGGTACAAAAAAAGATCCACGCCCCACTTTAATTAGTGGTCCATGACTCTTGAACAGAAAGAAATGTATATTTCATTTTTAAAGAAAAATCAAGATATATTTTCTTGGAATAATACAGAAATGTCGGGGCTTGATCCTGATGTTGCTACTCATCGTTTGGGTTTTCCAGAAGAACATCATGGATTCAAACAAGCTGCAAGAAGAGCACACCCAACTTATGCTTACCAAATTGAAGCTAAAGAGGATAATCTTATCAAAGCTAAGATTGTAAAAGAATTTCAATATACCAAGTGGTTGTCTAATATTTTCCCTGTGAAAAAGATGAATGGACAAATTAGAGTTTTCATTGATTTCATAGATCATAATCAGCATTGTCCTAAGGATGATTTTCCAGTTCCGATCACAGAACTCTTAATTGATGAAACATCTGTCTATGAAGAACATTCCTTAATGGATGGATATTCCAAGTATAATCATATATGAATGGATCTATAAGATGAAGAATCTACACCCTTCAGATCCCCTCAGGGTGTGTTTTGTTATCAGGTAATTCCCTTTGGCCTAAAGAATGCAGGTGCAACATATCAGCGTGCCATGAATCATATCTTCAAACCCTTTTAGGGAAGATTTTTGTATGTTATGTGGGCGATTTAGTGGTTAAATATAAAAAATGTTATAATCACTTGGATGGTTTGGAAGTCATATTCCACAAACTTCAGAAACATAATTTGAAGACAAACCCCTTAAAATGTGCTTTTGGGGTAACCTTAGGAAAATTTCTCGGCTTTATTGTATGCCATCATGGTATCGATGTTGATCCTGAGAAGAAAAATTCAATACTTGGTATGTCATCTCCTATAAATTTTAAATAATTGAGAGGAAATCAAGAACACTTGGCCTATATTCCGCATTTCATCACCAATTTGGTTGGAAAAAGTATACCCTTCACCAAATTGATGAAGAAGGGAGTCACATACCAGTGGACTGAATAATTTCAAGAAGCATTCAATATTTTTAAGAAATATCTCTTGAATACACTGGTATTAATGCCACCTGCTTATGGAAGGCCACTTATTCTTTATGTGACAGCTTTAGAGCGATCACTGGGTGCCTTCCATGCCCAAAAGTATGATGCTGGGAATGAAAATAGCCTTTACTATCATAGTCGGAATATGATTGAAGCAGAACCCCAATATTCAAGTATTGAAAAGTTCTACCTAGAACTAATATTTGCAGTTTAGATGTTGAGACACTACTTTCAACATCATGAGGTCCATTTGGTATCTCGCAATAACCCGCTCAAATTCATCCTTAGTCTTCCAATGCTTACAGGACGTTTAGCAAGGTGGGAAATTATTTTGAAGCAATTTGATATCCAATATGTGTCTTAAATTAAATAAAGGGACAATATATGGCTGAGTTCCTTGCTGAACACCCTTTAGTAGAAGATACATCTTCAGATATTGATCTTCGTGATGAGGAAGTCTTCTCTATTCAAGATAGTCTTCAAACATGGGAAATGTACTTTGATGGTGCTTCCTGAAGTCCAACAGGGTAGAAAATGGGAGATCCTAAATTCAACAATGTTGGGTTAGGAATTGTACTTGTTTACCCTAAATAGGTAGTTCTACCCTATTTCTTCTCATTGTTAGGAGGTGGGACAAATAATGCAGAAGAATATCAAGCTCTCATCACATGATTGGAGTTAGCGCTTCAGGCACACGTGAATCACTTAAAGGTTAAAGGTGATTCACACCTAGTAATCAAACAAGTCAATGGGGATTATGCCATCAGAAAAGAGGATTTAATCCCTTTTTATGATTACGTCAGAGAGTTAATGGTGGAATTTCCTTCGGAACCGACATTTTCTTATATCTCACGATCAAAAAATCCCCAAGCTGATGCACTGGCTAATATAGACACAGCTCTTACAGATCCAAATCAGTATGAGAAAATCATCTATATTGCCCACCGTCATATAATTTCACATTCTGTTCAAACCAGAATAGGGTAAAATCAATGAAATTAGTCCCATTCCTGAACCATATGGTCATACTATCGGATGGATGTCACCTATCAGGGAATAACATCAAAATGGAACACTTCCACCTGATTGAGCTGGGAAAGAACAAATCTAGTGATGTGTGGTTAATTTCAATCCTTATGATATCCCAGATCACCAAGAGAAAATTCTCTACAAAAGCGGTTTTGATGGAGTTCTCTTCAGATTCATTGATGGTGAAGAGACAATGGTTGTCATGAAAGAAGTACATGCATGAGTCTGTAGTTCCCACCAGTCTGGACATAGATTATCTGATCAAATTTGAAGGCTTGGATACTTTTGGCCATTAATGATACAAGATTGTGTTGATTTCACTAAGATGTGTCATTCTTTCCATGTACATTACAACTTCATTCCTCAACCCCCAGAGTTGCTTCATACAGCTAAATACTCATGGCCATTTTCCCCATGGGGAATGGATATTGTAGGACCTTATCCTTTAACTACATCTAAGTAGTTTAAGTATATTATTACTGCTACCGAATTATTTTCCAAATGGGTAAAGACAATATCCCTCAATGAAGATAGTTCTAAAAGCAATTTTAGCTTCATCAATTCTAACATCATTACCAGATTTGGTGTCCCTCATACCATATTGATGGACAATGGCACCAACCTTTGTTCATCTGAGGTAAGGAAGTTGTATCAAGAATACAAATCAAATCCAACCATTCATCTCGGTATCATGAAACAGCCAATGGCAAAATATAAGCCTTCAACAAGACTCTTTAAAACATACTATAATAGATGGTGGATAAAGATAAGAAATCAGGGCCTGATAAACTATTTCATGCTTTATGGGATTATCAGACCACCACTCACACTACAACACGGTCAACTCCGTATTCATTGGTGTATGGAATAGAAGTAGTCTTTCCCATTGAGGTTCAATTACCCTCATTCAGGGTAGCCATTTTTTATCAGTCAACTACAGTTGAGCAATCTCAAAAGCGATTGGATGAATCGGAACGTTTAGATGATAAACGATTGTGCACCTTGCACCACTTGGAAATCTATCAGAATCATATAGCATGAGATTTCAAAAAGAAAGTTCATCTTCGTTCATTCGTTCAGGGATAATTGGTATTTGTTCTCAGAACTCCAATGATACCGGGAATGAAGCCTCCGAAACATGATCCAAAAGTGGGAAAGACCTTACTCAATACATAAGGTCTACTCCAATGGAGCTTATTCTATAATCTCAATGGATGGAGAACTCATCATGACTCCAACCAATGCGAGAGTTGTGAAGAAGTATTTTGTATAACAGAAATACATCATTCAGGTTAATGCATATGACCTTAAACTTTTCTCACCATCGTCCAACATGACGTTAAACTGTGTTGACCTTGCTATATAACGTTAAATTATACCGCCTTTCAATTGTCCGTATTGCATGACATTTAAACTACAAAGTCCCCCTTTCGTCCAACACAACATTAAACTGTATTGTCCCTCTTATGTCTTAGCTACATGACACTAAACTGTACAACACCTTTATGTCCAACATGATATTAACTTGTGAAAAAGTACTTAATACGTGTAACATGATGTTAAACTGTGTCCCTATATCTATCCTACATGACTTTAAACTTTACTACTCATTCGTCCTATATGACGTAAAACTAAAAAATGTCCCTTAATACGTCCTAGATGGCGTTAAACTATATTTTGTCCCTGCTACATGACAATAAACAGTACAACACCAATAGTCCTCACTGCAAGACTTTAAACTGCATAGTCCCTTCATATGTCCTACATGACATTAAACTGTACATCGTTAAGGTTATTGCTACCTCTTGTTTCTCAAACTAAGTATGACTCATGTGAGGTTAGAGTAAACTTCAACCATAACACCTTCTCTGCACCGCTAATCACGTGTAATTCCAAACACCATCTTCAGGGTTGTCCTCAAGTACAACTTGATCACCAATTCATTTTTAATCGAACTACGAGGACTTTGATCCTCACCTTCTAGGCGGGGTATGTCGGCAACCACTCATGGTTCAAGACCAAAATCAATCTCTTCACATCGGTTTACCTTCGACTCATATGTTATTGACTCGTGAAACCACCCCAAGACTCAATATTTTTTACATTGGTTCACTATCGTCCTTACTATCTGACGTTAAACAGTTCTCACTTTTGTCATGTACGACAATAAACTACAACATTCTTTGACACCCTCACCTAATATAGAATCATTAATTATATTGATCTCCAATCATGTTATATACTAAAGACTACTTGCATACATGGAAATTACTGGACCTTTTACCTTGGGTCAAACCATCATTGCACTAAATCCCCCTTTCACCCGTCACTTGTACGAACCAAATTTGTACAGAGGGTATTTCAATAACTACGTGCGGCTTGATTCCCATCATTGTGGGATACATAGTAACGTTCAAGCATCCTTCGAATCCATCCCCAAGTACCTGGGCCTAACCCCAAATTCTACTTTCATTTTATTGGCGAAAGCCCCCATGTGAAAACATGAATTTGGTATGGAAACCCTGGTCTTCATTCACATTAGGTTTATAAAACACACTATGTACTCCTTATACTGGTCTGAGCTCTATGACCCTAAAATAAGATCTCCTACACTCTTGTCCCACATGACGTTAAACTGTATTTCAAGGACTTTGTATGGCTTGATTCCCATCCTTATGGGATACGTAGTGAAGTCCAACACCTCAATTCAGGACCCATCCACAATATGATTATGGTTAGCATTGATTTTTGTATCTCTACATACATTGGAAAATGCCTATTTGTGATGTGTTATACTCCTAACCATAAATACATTCATATCTCTATAACCCTTTCCATGAGTTCTGGTCACAAAATGTTTGATATTTGGGAATTCTTTTGTTTGACTATGTAGCACATGCCCTTAGGCAGCCCTGCATAAACAGTTTACATAACAGACCTGTCATCCAAAAGATGCTATTATTTGACTATGCATCCAATGCCCTTAGTTGGCCCTACATAATTCAACCCCCTAACGGGTTTTTCTAATAATGGTAACTTCATTATTGGGAATAAAACCTCTTTTTTCCTTATTTGTCTTAATGACAATATGTGGGGATCCACAAAAATATCCATCCTTAACATATTTGTCCCATACTATTTTTCATGATATGAATGTACTCAAGTCTATGGTTTATATTTCCCTTCCCTACGTTTGGGTCAGACCATAGAAGGAGTGACATTCATCCAATTATTAGAAAATCATGATTGGAAATATAATCTATATATTCAAGTACCTCTCTCCATACAGAAAACACTATTCTTTATAAAATTTGAATCTCCATAAACATTCATTGGGTTTTTAGAAAAAGAAAATTAAAATTTCTGAGAGTTGTTTTACCTGACTATGCAGCATGTTCCCTTTGGCAGCCTTGCATAAGTAGTCTACATAACAGACCTGTCAGCCAAAAGATGCTATTATTTGACTATGCAACCAATTCCCTTAAGTGGCCTTGAATAATTCAACCCCCTAACAGGTTTGTTAAATAGTGGTAACTTCATTCTTGGGAAATACTTCTTCTAATGCGATTTATCCCTTTTTCATATCATTTTTCATATTCAAAATTTCTTAGGTCATAGTTTACATTTTTCCCCCATACTTGAATATGGTAATATGTTTTCAGATAAATGATCAAGGGATTGAGTCAATTTTATTCCATTCGGTCATAGATATTTCGACCTTAAACATTAGCCCGTTTATGTTCGACATGGATGACTTTAAACTTCCCACAAAAGACAAGGGAACTCTGAATAAAATTCAAGTCCCATCTCACTAAATGAACATTTTGTATGATTTAGGTAATATTGAGAAATAAAAACATTCAATGTTTTAAGGTTTGTTTATAATAATCCTAGAAAAAAAATCAAACTATGATTACTAGACCCATTGACTTATGTAAAATTTTAAGAAGGAAGCAAAATAATTAAAGCATAAATGATTGAATATGAAAGTGTTTTTCATTTATGCACAAGAGATAGAAAGGCATCCATAGACAAGAGTCTTTTCTATTTTTCAGGAATTACAAGAGGATTTCAACATAACTCTTTCCTGGATTTAAGGCATCCTAAGCTTCATCAGCAACCACCTGGAATTCATTCATTCAACTGGGTACAATAAGAGACACAGTGATAACGGCTCTTCTTGGAACAATTGTAAAAGAATGTTCTTGAGTGTGGTTTGAGAAAAAAATTTGCTGATCAAACAGTGACTCTATTTCTGTCCAAGAGACATGGAAGATAGATATACAGATTAGATAATGGAGCATTGGATGTTAAGATCTATTTGAATAGAGTAATATTTTTAGATATTGTTATAATGCCATGATAGTCTTCTATCCACCAACCAATAGTGGAAATCATATCATCCCATGGGTTTTCCATTTTCATATCTACAAGGAAATGGCATGGAGGACAATTTTGAAAGTTCACACCATTGTTGCTGCTCTTAATGCACAGCATAACCAAAAATAAAGGAGTAGTAGTGTAGCTGCATCTTGGGTGTATAGTTCTTTACATTTGGAATTTTGACTCCTTGCAGATGACCATGGTCATATAAAGGCTGATAAATGCTTTGTGGGAAATTGACATGATACTTCTTCAAGTACTTAGACAAATCTGTGAGAGTTTTGTCACAGATATCATAGTAAACACGGACAACAATGTTCATCATATCATCAATTTACTTGCTCGCCAGTTCATCATCTGTTCTAATTCTTCTAGGAGATATTTAATCTGCACAAAGGTCAAATAATTAACTCTTAAGTAAGTTTATTTTTCATAAAATTTGTGAATAAAAGTTACAAAATGGATAAGGCATTATGGCGCGCAAGTCCAATGATGGTGCGCAAGTGTAACTATGTCGTGAAAATTCTGGCGTGTAGGTATCAACGCGCAGGTCAAAATACATCTGCAGAAGTGAGACATGAACAAAAGAAATGAAACAGCGGAAAAAAGGTCACTTGCACGAACGAGAGAAAACTATGAGACGATAGCTCAGAAGCATTTGAAGCCGAGTGCTTAGCATGAGAATGGGGAGCATATTTATAGGCCAAGCTGCTCCCCTCCGGGCCAAAGCCTACGCAACTCTCACCTGCACACCACTACCTGCCTGCTCAAAACTTGTGCACCACCTTTCCTTGGTTTTCTTCTTTACCTTAGAGTCAAATCCTCCTTTCTTTTGGATCTGACTCTGAGGGGGGGGGGGACTTTTTATGATTCTCCATTCCATCACAGAGTCTAACAAATGAAAAGTGAAATATCATGAGGACAAAGTGATTCATCCTTTGAAAAAACATCAAAAATTAGCAAAGGCATAGACAATGATTTGTTTAAAGATGGGCCGCACAAATTTTATCATGGTTGCGCAAGTATACATACCCGCCACATATTGGTCGTGCAGGTGACCTGTACACCCTATTTGATTTTCTCCCAGGGTCTTTAGTAGCTTATAAATACGTTTTGTGGGCCCCCCATATCAGGGACGAAAAATCCAGAAACTCAGATTTCATCTCTCGGATCCCTAGTCTCTTCTTGAAGTCTTCCAAACACTTATAAGGTAATTTCTTACCTAGAATGGAAGATCCAAAGAGTGGAACATGTCCTCAGTTCTCAAATTCTCCTACACTTGCACGCCTAAGTGTCTAACCCTTAAGGGAAATGAAGGCACTAGCATGCCACCTTATCCCTTCAACAGAACCTATGCGCCACCCTTTTTCAAGACTTTAGGGATAATACTAAGGGATTGAGCCATGTCTTGCCCATGTATGACCTCATTGGTTAACAGGCATGCAAGTACACATGTGCCGCACATGTATACTTGCTCGACTAGGACCTGCGCGCCCAAACAGGACCAACACGCCATCCTCATTTTTTCGGGTCCCTCCTATCCATTCATCACTTTTCTTGAAATCCACATGTCCTCTTCAATATTTAGCCTTCATAACCCACTTCAAAGCAATTTATGGCATGGTTCCTTTGTTGTCTTCCTTATCTGAAAGGAATCCGGTGGAACATCTCTCAAAACCTAGTGATTTACATATCTTCATGTTACTAAGGTGATAGATTTCATTAATTCAACATCATCCTTTAAGATGAAAATATCTTTAACTTGGGTCTCCTTTTCAGGAGTAAGCCCCAATCCATGATATTTAATATGGGCATCCTCCTCAAGAGTAAGCCCCAAGTTCCCAAATATGAGCATCCTCCGTAAGAGTAAGCCCTAGATTTCAAATTCCTTTAATCTGTGCACCTTATTAGGAATAAGCCCAAGTTCTCAAGTCCCTTTAACCTGGGACTCCTTCACAGGAATAAGCCCCAGTCATAATTTCTCTTAACTAGTCTTAATTTCGTTTGATTTGGACTTCATTCTCAGGAATAAAACCCAATCATAAGTCCCCTCCTCATTTGGGCATCTTCCTTAGGAGTAAGCCCCAATTTAGAGTATCCAAATCTCCATAAAAGAACATATACCTTTATGGACCGTGTTCCAGGACTTCTTCTCTGAAATAAGTCCCAATATTTATCTATTTGGGAATTCATTCATACATAATCACCATATCATTCCTTGTGACCACATCTTCCATGGAACAAATCGTCAGGTTTACTGATACCTCTTGTTTCTCACACCGAGCATGACTCACGTGAGCATAGAGTGTAAAAGTAACCACGAAACGTCTCTTTAATTCATTAATCATATGTATTCCCCAACAATTCTTAACCAAACTATGTGTACTTTGATCTCTACCTTAAAAGTAGAGTACGTAGGAAGCCTTCTTAAGGTTAAGAGTATCATCCCTTAATTCTCATCTATCCTATATGACATTAAACTATATCTTAATTCCCAAACTATGTGGCTCTGATTCTTTTTATAAACAAGGATACATAGGTAGCCAAATTGTGGGTACGATCCAAACTCTGAAATAATCCATTTCCTTCTGAATGAAAATAAACTTCAAGTGCCCCACTGAGTGGATTTAAAACCAGTATAGTTATCATAATGACCCAGATATTTCTATATAATGTGTTGAAGGATACCATTGACTAAGAATGTCTAACAAATACATATGATTCTATATCGACGAGGAAACTCAAATACATATAAAATATTTTCTAAATCTCACACATATCAATCATTGATTGTCAGATCTAAGGAAAGCTCATTTTCATACGTGGTAATTTAAAAAAGATTCCCGAACATAACTTAAATCTATAAAGAGAGTCCCAGAGTAGAAAATAATTCCCTCCAGAAAGGTGTGATGAGTCCGACATCCCATCCTCTCGACCAATGAAAATTCTTAAGCCTCATCGGTCCAAAACTCATTACCATCTTCAATTGGAAAGTATAACCAAATGGATATATAATAATTGGATGTTTCCGATTCTACAAATAAACCTGTTAGAAACCGATTGGAATTTTTGAACCTTAAACAAACAAGGTCATCCCCATTTCTAGATGAAACATCGGTAATATGTTAAACATTTTAATTTTAAACCAAAACATCTATGAGTTGATTTTAATGAGATTATTCATTATTTTAATCATGTGTGTTATACAATATTTTCAATTTTTGTGATAGAAGATTGTGATATTTTATGATATGTTTTATATATTTATAATATATTACAAACTATAGCTTATGACTAGTAATTCCATGGATGAGGTTCTCTCTAACTTCATAATTTGACCAAGTTCACAAGAAAAAATGAAAACTGTGTTTTGGATATATATTATGATTATATATATTTTAATATTATTTTTCATTCAATATTTTATCTTTTCTTATTCCACCCTTTAGGGATTTTATTTTCAGTATATGGATTTAATCACTAATAATTTTATATATAGGGATACATGACCATGTTACAGGAGAAGATTGGTGTTTCCATATTAATATAGTTGGTTTACTATATATTAGGTTTATATATTATTTCCATATACCATTATGGAATAATTTATTTTTATGTTTTTTCTATATTTTGGGGTTTGGTAGTTACTTTGACAAAAATAAATTTTCCTCCTACATTCATCTTTAACATTCATTCATTATAAATTATTAATGATAACAATTGATCATGGATTCTTTTTTTTATGATACGGTATTTTTAATTTCATTAATAGTAATTATTTCAGTTATTTAATGGTTATTTTAATCAATTGGATTCTGGAAAAACTATCGATGCCAGTTCTGAACTCTTGAACTATTCGAGGTGGGTTTCTCACATGCTATGATCCAATTATTTTTCTTATACCGACTATGGGCCTACTTTTCAGATGTAATGGTCCATGGGAGAAACCAATACACTTTGAATTTCTTGTTTATCAAGGTGATGTGAGGTTAAATCAGAATTTGGGAGCTATTAGTGCATATTTTGGGACTCTCTCCAAGGTTTAAGACATTTTTTATATCATTAAATGTTCTAAAACTGGGTACCTTCATTAGGAATGTAATAGATCAATACCATGAAAAAAGTTTAAATTAAATATGATTCATAGGTTCACCATATTTCTCATATTTCTTGTTTATAATTTTATTTAAATCCATACATATATCCACTCTATATTTTATTACCATTTCATAAGATGGTATGTATTTAGTATAGGAAATATTCTCACGACCCCCTCCATCCAAAGATACCAAAATGAGAATATATAGATAATGGCCCCTGAGTCTCCCATCAAGTAGGCCCCAGGTTGCAAACTGGCAATAATTGGTTTTCAAATATCACGATATAGGAGGCCTTTCCATTTATAAGGAATCAAGATCATGAGATAGAACAAATCTTCCAAAATAAACTCCATTATATATATATATATAAGAAAACAAAAATCCCTCCCACAATGAATTTTTAAATTAATCAAATAAAAATAAAATTCTCGAATGTTGATACCCAAAAATAAGACTACTGTATAAACACAATAACTATCCAAATGTCCAAGATAGTAATTCCATGCATGGTCCACGTAATCTTATTTTGAAACATAAAAATTGTTTTAATATATATAATTTGAGCATATAGGTATACTCAGTAATAAAACCATTGTCTATAATGTTCAATTGAAAAGATCATACTATTGAACCCATGAGAAAATAAAAAACCCTAACAGCACCTAACATGTAAACTAACCATAACCCCAACCTCACCAATTATCACTTACCAAATAATTACTCCTAGTAATATAAATAATATAGGGCACATAGATGATAGGGTACCCCACACATCTTTCCACTGATTATTTGCTCTCACATCCCAATTGAAAAAATCCAAGTGCTCCCACCTCTTTTGAAAATATAAAAACACATCCCTCCCACACACAGCTGGTCTAGACATCACATCACATCATATCTTGCTTGCACACACAAGGTCAAAACATCACCTCTCAGCACATTGCATCCCACCCGCACTCACCTAGGCCCACATCACATCTCATATTGATGAAACCTAGGAAAACACTTCACAACTCATCCTAATGAAACATGGGACTCCATATCACAACTCTTCCCAAAGAAACATGGGACACCACAACACAACTCACACAAATACACCCATTTGATTATCACCTGGAAGAGGCAGTTGAGAAGAGTGGGTAGCCATTTATCCATCTTCCCATCTAGATCTTGGGAAAGTAATTCTCAAATGTGACTATGTGGGAATCGTCAAATGGTTCTCGACATTGGTGGGGAGCTTCTATAAATCATGAAAATATTTAGTGTACACATATATATAGAGAAAAATAAAAAAATCCAAACCTATGGGTTTTAAAAAAACACCATCCTACTAATGAATTCCCCACCTTGCGTTCACCTCTACATGCATAACCCCATAATATAAAAAAAATAAAGCATTTATATTTTAGTCTCAAACAATATTTATTTCATTTTTCTATATTCTCTATTACCTACCCTCTGCACTAAAAGATGTGCAGATCCATTTTCTAATCCCATTTTTGTCACGATACATTAAGCATGTTTTTTAAATAATAATCATGTAATAATTCTTGTCCGCAATTATTATTCATTTCACCATCCATACCAACCAGAAAACTAACACACACAAAAACACAAAAATATATACAGTGAAATAAAATCCCAATTGCGAAGTCCAAATCCATCCTACACCATAGGACCACTTCACAACCAAGTCGTAACAATCACAGCTCTACTGAACAACCATACCTTTCCCACTTCCCCTACACAAATCATATCCCATGACAAAGCATAACATATTAACAGATTTGGAGAACTATTTCTTATTAAATTTCACATAACTAATTAACGGTGATATCACACAATCCAGTAGATAAATGGGGAATTTAGTTCATTAAAAGACTATATATAATTAACCAATTATCTATTAAATTTTTTTCAGTAAGCACACAACTTGAATTATATAGTTCAAAAGATAGAAGAATATGAAAGGATTACCAATTTCCATGATTTTCATTGGGTAGTTAACCCCTAAAATTCCTATCATTAATAAATATAAATGATTCCATAATATCATGCATCACATTCCACATCCCCTTTTGTTTATTTTAAAAAAATTAATTTATTATTGTTAATTTAGAATCAACAATATCCATAAGGAAAAGAAATTATATACCCATCCCTCATGGAACACAATCATGAAAGATTAAGGGAATCCTACTGATAATAAGGATTGTCAACACATAAATGCTGCAAAAAAATAGAGGTCTGTATATAGCAAGAATCTCTCAAGGGAAGACATGAACAAACAGCAGAAATCAGGTTACTAAGCTCTTGAGATGAATGATTTTGAGACATTAGGTCTCAAGAGAAATATTAAATGAATGGGGTAACAAACGATATTCTTATTAATAAAATTAGATCATGAACGTTTAGGATTATATATTGATATTATTTTTCATTAAAGTAGATCTCATCAAGACCATATGTTTTAAACATTTAGAAGGATTCAATTTTTTTATAAAACTAATCATATGATTCATTCATTTTAAGTAATAATTAGAAATAATTAATTATTTTATTGAACACATTTTTCATCATAATAGACATAAAAAGGGATAAACTAGAAAAAATGGAAAAAATGGAAAAATGTGAAAATGATTAACCACCATGAAGCATCCCCACCAAGCCAGTCATCACTAGATGAGAAATTTCTAGACAATTCACCACTAGACAATTCAATTCCAAACGAGTCATCACCTGGTGAGTTACTTCCTGATGAATCACCCCCTAATGATTCACCACTAGAATAGTCAACTCTAAGAGATTTAACTCCAGACGTGTTACTTCCAAATAATTCCCCAAGAGAAGAGTCACCATAAGGATGAATCTGCATTGGAAAACTAAAAATTTGGAAATATGTTGATATGAATTGGTGTCGGAATGAATCATATGTCCCCAAACACGCTAGAATCATCCTCAGAAACACAATTCTCTTATTTTTGGAAAACTTATTTTCTAAAAATTGTTTTCTTTTTCACTAGATACCTCAAAAACTATACTCACACTTGATAATTGAAAACCAACTTGAAAGAAAGGAGATAAAAGTCCAAATGACCATCTCCCAGGATACCTCTTAGGAATATAATTGCTAAAGAAACACTTCCATAAACTAACCCATCTATCCTAAAAACCCAAAAAACTAAACAATACATTATTCCCTGAATATAATAATAAGTTAATTACATCATCTATGTCAATATATTTTCTATTGTGGGTGGAAATGAATTTCTAGAATGGGTTTAATTGAATCACAGTAAAATATATCTTCATTAGGAATCAGTTGTTCCAATTTTCACATGTAGGAACGTCTTCCCACATCACAAAACACACATAACAGCAATAGGAAAACAACATATCACATAAAACAACACGGTACAAATAACAGATTAAAAAGTTAACAAAGAAGCGCAAACTCAAAAAAATCAAGTTGTTGGGATTGAATCAGCATCTCACCCTCCAAAGTACACTCTTCTAGGCCACCATGTCTCCATGGAACCTGTAATAAAGAAATGGTCCATCCAAATAGAACCTTCACCTGATGGATTTGAATCTCCATTGGGTGTTTCAAAATGAATTTTTCATTCTCAATATCTAACTGGGCCCAGTTAATGACATGGGATTCATCATGATGATACTAATAGAGTTGAGAGATACTGAATACATCATAGACCCTTCCAATCGGTTGTGGAAACACTATCTGATATATCACCTCTCCAACTCACCCCAACACCTTGGATGTTCCAACAATCTTGGGAAAGATCATTCTACCCATTTTGATTCCATGTTACCCACATTGTAGGGAATCATTAAAAGCACACATTGTCTCCAACATAAAACTCTATGGGCCCACTATAGTGATAAACATTTGACTTTTTTGATCTTATTCTATTTTAATACTCTCTCAAACCTACTAAAACACATTTAATATTCTTTTCACTGACTTCAGACCAATAACTGCCGCCTCCCAAAATATAGCCCATGAAAAAGGAGAGTGAAATGATTGTCCTTACAAATCCTAATACAAGACCTTGACAATAAAAGAGTGATAGATATTATTATAAGAAAACTAGAACAAGGGAAGGTATTATGACCATGATCCAATGATGACCAAGACACATTCCCCGAATATAGAATCCATAGTTTGGATAGTTTATTCTGTCTACCCATATGTTTGAGGATCAATAGCTGTGATGAGGAATGACTAGATTCCAATAGAAATCGGAAATCCCATATAGTATCATAAGGTAAAACATGAATCTTGTTTCAAGTCAAAGGACCACGCTACTCCATGCATCTAAATCACCTTGTATATGAACCATTAATCAAAATCACCCAATGTGCATGATTTCTTTATCACTAATAAGTTGGATGATTTCCTAAACTAATCCATGATCACTGAAATAGCACCACAACCTCCTAGATCTCTTAGAAACCCTGTGAATAAATCTATTAATATGTATTCCCATTTCAACATAGTTACCTCAAAGGGTTTCAATAATGCACTAGAAACATAGTGCTCTACCATTACCTACTTGCAAACCAAATCACCTTTCAAAAAATCATCCACTTCCTGCTTCATCCCGAGACACCAAAACTGTAGCCTCAAGTCAGAGTATATCTTATAAATTCTACGGTGTGATAGAAAATGTGATATATGGAACTCACAATGAACTCCCTCATGAATTTATGTTAGAACAAACATCCTCTAATGAAGATTCATCTGATTCTGACCATCCTCTGACCACCTGTCTATAGCATCATTATGGCCAGCAAGAACATGAAACATCTCTACCAATAAGTCTCTCCACTAGGAATCATACATGAGTTCCATCAGGGATAACTGAACCGTCATATAAAAATCACCATATACTACCACCTACCCTTGCATCTAAATATATGGCTACCAATTCTACTATTTATCTCTATGCATCTACAGACTCCAGAACAAAACCCTTTTTTGTCTTTTGGATAAAAGCATCAGCCATGAAATTTCCCCTTTCAAATGTGTAGGAGACCACAAAATCTTATTCCTAAAAGATCTCCATCCACCTCCTCTATTCTAGATACATTTCATGTAGGGAAATGTAATACCACAATGACTTGTGATCTGTAAAGACAACAAAGCACTCCAAATGATGCAATTTCACCACAATATGAGTGAAAACCCACTAATTCTATCTCTAGATCATGGGTGGAATAGTTATGTTTATATGTTTCAAACTACCTAGAACAATAAGATATCACTGCAATACTCTTCCTTAGTATTCATCCCAAGCCCATATGGGAATAATTACAAAACACATCAAACATTACCCCTTCCTCTGGAAACCAAATCAATGGATCGCTAACCAATTTCCCCTTCAGGTAACTAACTACTTCTATGAATTGATAGGTCTAGGGATTTCATTTTCCGTTCCTAGTAAATGTGGTCAATGCGGTTTCAACTCTAGAAAAATTGGGGATAACCCTCAGATAATAACATGTGATACCAAGAATTCTACAAACCTCTGAATCCTTCATGGGTGCTACCCAAGTAATAACTACCTCAACAATTGTTGGTTCAAAGGACAACTCATAATGAGATAGAAAATTCTAACGGAAATATACATAGCATGTTGAAAAAATACACTTGGACATATTTCCATAGAGATGCTGGTGCTAGAGAACCTTTAAGACTGATCAGATATTCTCGATATGCTCTTCTCATGACTTTGAGTAGATCACGATATATTAGATGATTATGATGAATAACTGGTAACTAGTGATATCTAGACAACAGAAAAATTGTAGAAAAGAACCTATACCCTGTCATTTAATCATAATGTTCTGTTATCATTGGAAGAGGGTAA
Organism: Viscum album; assembly: GCA_963277665.1. Classification (NCBI taxonomy): domain Eukaryota; kingdom Viridiplantae; phylum Streptophyta; class Magnoliopsida; order Santalales; family Viscaceae; genus Viscum; species Viscum album. The sequence continues at coordinate 1,344,900,351 of OY728153.1, read as the reverse complement.
TAGTTTTTAACGATCACCTAATTCAACCTTTGGTTGTCTATGAATAGCATCATACTACCATTTAATGTCTTTGGAAACAACATTGGAGCACCCTATAGTGACATACTGGGATGTATGAAGAATTTATTCGTTAAATCATCAATCTGAATCCTCAACTCCCATGAATCATAGGGGTCTATGTGATAAGAAGTCATTAAAATTAGAGAAACATCAGGCTGGATATATATCATTAACTCAAGGAAACGTCAAGGGGGTAGTAAAACAAAATTCTAAGGGGAAACATCCACAAATTCATTATAAACCTTAGGATCTTTCTATACCTTAACACCAGCATTCACCATATACATATTAGACATCAAGGAAAGAAGGAGATCGAAACTCTTATTTTCCACCCAAAATCTCATGTCTCCTATAAAAACTACCCAGTGGCCTTCCACATCCAAGAACAATATTCTACATCGAATGAAGTCAAAAACTGCATACATTGAATACTACCAGTTGATGATAAGGAAAACATCGTATGTCTGCATCTCAATACCGATAAGTTCCACACATGATTGATGTTTACCCATCATAATTTTACATCCCAGACACACATCAACTAAGCTAGTTTGGCCTCTAGTAGGCATAGCCAAATTATTGGAATGGTAAGGCACTATATGTATATTCCTAGAGCATGGGATATAGATTTTTCTAAAAATGAGTGTGAATCTCATGAATCAAACAAGAAAAAAATGGTACTGAACAAAATGTTTGTAACATTGACAATCTCTGGCCCATCTGGTGTGGCTACCTATACTGCATGAAATTGAACACGACCACCTCCATTACCTCTTGGATGACAGTCACCTCAATGAAAAAACTTAGTCTGAGGTCCGTGAGATCAACGAACATCCTATGTTTATCCTCTACATTACTCATCTTCATTATCCAGAATGTAAGACTGGTTCCGATAATGTTGGAATGGCCTCGTTGGTAACTGCTACTGATGTTAATGCTGAACTTGTCCACCTCAGCCAAAATGAGCCCAATCAGACACTAGAAACTGATCTGAAATATATTTATGAACCCTATTAAAAAAAATCCTCCCCCAGACCATATGAAATTCATGGAAAACATATGGTGAAAGGTATTACATTGAGTTCCACTCCTAGATCGTCAACCCTTGAAGGTCGTAGCATCGGGGGCCTACTACGAACAACTCTACTCCTTAAATAACCCTACCGGTTCCCATATCATGGAAAACATCCTCCTAAGTGCGTCTTCTCAATCACTTCTAACTTCTATTGAACCTCGTGTTACATTGTAAACATAAAAAGAGTAACTATATAATATATCAAATGATGGAGTTCCTCCAGAATACCCCTCACCCAGGGATCCTCATCTGATAAAAGATCAGCAGAAAAGAGTTGAAGATCCATGAACCTGACCACAAGGTCCCACAAAGACATACTCCCCAATTGATGGGATGGTAGCTCATGCCTCTTCTCAGCCTTTACGGTTGATGGGAGGGACTCTTCCCAAAAATTATTTTGGAAGTAGATCCCTCAAACATCTTCCTCCATCTTCTCACCAAGGCACAACATCCACCACTTATGTGTTGCTCCTCACATCTGACTATCCACCAAAGGGACCCTATACTGTGTCCAGGCTCAGATCGAACTGAAATAAATAGCCAACAACTCTAGTGAACTCACTATTTCCATATTACAAATATTCCCCTCATTCATTAATAAATCATTCCACTAAAAATGGCACTATATCCATTACCACTGTTCATTAGCCTCACCGGGATCAACAATCTATCAAAAAATTGGGTCAACCTTCTCAACTTCCACTGACCAAGCCACATATGGATGATGACCATGTGTCATAGATCAAATATAAACATTTATTTCCTAATCTATGTACAATGGATAATCATTATGGTATATTTTTATTAATGTTAATCCATTTAATTCAATTTATTCATTTTAAATTGTCTCCGAACAAACAAATTCATACTATAACACAAGTCATCAAGATTCATGGACTTCTACTTGGTATCTTACCAATAATCATTCCCATATCAATAGGTTATTCAATAAGCTAAGAATTGGTGAACTCAGTCAGTTGGGGCCCAAAAATCCCATGTCCTAGCTAGTCTCCCTGACCTATGTTACACACTAAGGTCAACTGAAACTATTTCCATTCCAAATAAATAAAACCTTACATGGCCAAACACCAAACTCTATCTTATCTATCAACCATCATCTTTAATAATTCTCTGTCATGACAACATCCCACAAAAGATACCACAATGAGGATAAAGATATAATAACCCATGAGTCCCACCTTCAGTAGGCCCCATGATGGTGACTAACACTTTGGGTATACAAATATCACTATATGGAATGAATTTTTTTGTATAAGGAAACAATAGTAGGTGATAGAATGAATTTATTAAAATAAAATCCATGAAATATATTGAAGAAAACCAAAAACCATCCCATGATCCATGTGTAAATAAAAAAATAAAATTAAATGTATCAAATTTAATTTCACAGAAAAATACACAAGTAACAACACATAAATGTTCCATCATTCCATTTTGGTAATTCTCAACATGTTCCACATAATCCTATTGGAAATATGATTATAGTTTTATATATATGTAGTGTAGGAAAATTGGTATACTCAACCGAAAGAAATCATCTCTCGAGCAAAAGGGGTAGGAGCATACTAATGCACCCTTGAGTAAACATCAAGACCAAACTACACCAAATAGTTAGACTAACTATTACCCCAACCTCACCATGGCTTGGTCACTAAATAACACATCCATGTAATATAATAGAATATAAATCACATTGATTATAGGGTACACTGTACTACTTTTCCACTGATTATCCACTCGCACAACCTAATGGAAAACATTCCAGTGCTCCCACCTTTTCTTAATTTATCACATCACAGCCTACCTGTAAACACATGGGTCACAAATAACATCACATCTCATCACATCCTATCTTCACACACCTAGGCCACACATCACATCTCATCAAATCACATCTCTCCCACAAACACCTAGGCCACACAACACATATCTTCATGAAGACACTTGGGACTTCACAGGACTACTCATCCAAATGACACTAGTGATACCACATCACAACTCATCCCAATGTCACATGGGATACCACATCCCTACTCACCAAAAGACACATTGGACATTATTCCCTTTAAGTTATAGAATTGAATATCAATTTATAAGACAAAAATACTCTGATCAGTAAGTCATGAAGGAAACCCTCCCATGTTACCATATGGGAATTGGCATACAGTGCTCAACATGAGTGGGTTAAATATAATAATCATTAGAATGTATAGTGTACACAAATATATAGATAAAAAGCACACAAGAACAGTTAATGGGTTTACAAACAAAACACCAACCTACTCATGAATTACCCTCCTTGGAAACACCTCAAAATACGTAACACCATACTATAAAAACACAATAAATAATTTATATTTTAATCTAGAACTATCATTAATCCATTTTCCCAAATGATCCATTACCAACTCCTTCCATTAAAAATGAAAATTTGTTTTTTAAGATCATTGTTGTCACAATCCATTAAACATTTATTTCTACTCTTAATCATGTAATAATTTAAATTCATGATTATTATTCATTTCTCTATCTATACCAACAGGGAAACTAACATAATAGAAAACACAAAAGATAGTAAAGTAACCCAAAGTCCCAACAACCCAGTCCAAATACAAATTCTCTTACAACCCTATTGCACAACAACATCATGACTATCATAACCCTGCTGAACAAACATATCATTCCCACTTCACCCACACACATCATATCACACAACACAACAGAAAATAGTTTTAGATTTAGAAAAGGATTTATTATTCAATTTCACTTCATTAATTAAGGATGTTATCATAGGATACATTATATATAGGGGAATTTAATTCATTAACTAGATATATGTAATTTACCAATTATATATTACGTGTTCTTCAGTAACCACACAACATGAATTCCAATGTTCACAATATTGAAGAACAAAACATTACCACCAACAACCATGATTTTCAATGGTTAATTAGAGTTTATAATTAGTATCATCAATAAATAACAAAGACTCCCTTATATCGGACATCACATTCATTTATCACTTTGTAATTAATTTAAACCAAATCTTTTCTATTTCTACATTTGGAATCAAATATCTCCATAAGAATACACATTTATATACCCATACCACAAGATACATAGTCAAGAATGATGAAGGTAACCATACATAGAATAAATATGATCGACAACACCTTGTTTTTTAAAAACAGAGGTGCACATATAGTATGACACCCTCTTAGGAAACACGAAATAATTAAATCAACTAGGTTACTCAAATAAAAGGAAGAAGTATTTTGGGATGTCTATTCTCAAGATAAATCCATAAAGAAATATAGATGGTATAATGTTTTTCTATAGAAAGATAAGATCCTATGTGTTCAAAATTATTTATGGTTTATAATTACCATAAAATAGGAACTAGAAAACACCACTTGTTTTAATAATTTAAAGTTCTTCCCAATTAATAGATAATCAATGATACATTTTATCTATTTTGAAATTACTTTAAAAATCAAGATTACATTATTAAATAATGTTTTAGTTAGAACTTACCTAAAATGGGAAAATTGAAAAAATTGGAAAAAAGTAAAAGTGATGAAATGAGTCAATTCGTGAATGATTATATTCTTGATGAGTCTCTACCAAAAAATTCACTTCCAAGATGAGTAACTGATAGAAAATTCAACACTAGACAAGTCAACAGTATATGAGTCACAACCATATGAGTCACTACCAGATAAGTCAACATTATAAAAGTCAACACCGGATCAATAATTTCAAAAAGGTGTCACCCCTAGATGAGTCACCACCATAAAATTCAACTCTATATTATTCACATGTCGAAGAGCCATTGCCTAGATGAGTTGCGGTTGGAAAACCGGAAATTTGGAAAACTGTTGAAATGACTCAACGTTGGAATGACCCACTAGTCCCAAAAACTCCCCAGAATCCCCTCATACACCTAAATAATCATATTTTGGGTAATTTAATGGTCCATAAGGTTTGGTAGTTTAGAAATCATGCCTATTATAGTGTTTTATTATTTATCCATATGAAGGGAATTAGTGCCCATGAAGTCCAATGATGGTTAATAAAAAAATATGTACAACATTAGTTCATGTGACGAGGACAATTGTGGTTTCATAGAAGCCTATATATCCCTAACCATGTTAAGTTCCTTTTTATTCCATCATTCATGAATAAATAATGTGGTTTTTCAGGTTGTGTGTTCAGTACTATGGTGTCTTGAATTTTAGGATCATACAACATTGAATTATTCAATTTTTTAACACCATATGAAATAGACAATATTTTAGGTAATTTAATTTTATTCATCTTGGATTACTAGTTGAATGGTACTAATAAATGGATGGTGTAGGACTTGTTCATTATAATCCAATCCTAGTTCATCATCCCTGTTGATAATTTCATAAGAGATGGAATGTATACGGATTATTATTTCTATGAGTAACATAATGAGTGTGTGTGTGTGTGTGTTTAAGAGGAAACAATAATTAGTGTCATGATTCAAGGGAGGATTTATCAATAACCTAAATATAGGGACCCCATTATCAAGGAAATGCATGATTTATAACTCCATGAGGGTCAAATATTTTTGGGATGAATATCAAAGGGGGGAATCACATGGTATTATTGATACCCATTGTAAAAGGAAACCGTGATTTAATGGAGATCCTTGGTGTGTGTAACACCTTAATGTATCTCATATGGTCTGAGAATAGGTTTGAGTAGTGACAAATCCATTGTGGGTTGGTCTGGCCAACTGAGTGTTATGTTGTTCATTTGGAAAACAATTTTTTTCCAAATTAAAAGGACATTTGTGAATGGGTATCCTTGGTGGACATCATGTTTTATGATAATCAAGAACAAATCATATGGTGATTTATTATATTTCTAAGAGGATTTGTACACAAATATGTGGTCTTGATGTATATGGAACCCCATGTAATTTTCATTGAAGAAAATGGAACCTGTTTATGAGAGTAGGGTGAATTTAAAACCTTATAATGATATAAGAAAAAATAAGGCACCCATTCATGAAAATTATATAAATATGTTTCCCAGACATGCAGTAGGGTAAATATGATTCCATAGTGTGCTACCTTGGTAAATTTGATTCTCTATTCTTGGAACTAATAGAATATGATTCCTAGGTTTATCAAATGGGTGAACACAACTCCCATGTAGGGGAACCAATTGAATATGTAACCTATGTAAATGAGGCAGGGGGCATGGTGAATATGTTTCTATTTTATATAACCCTATTGTGTCTCGACATTGTGAGATCAAACAGAATCTATTTTGGGAGATCTGGGTGTGTCTCTACATTAGATCATATGGTCGTGGCCTCTCTGAGAGAACTAATGATTTATAAGCATTAGAGGACCTATCCATGGCCTCTTTGGGATAGACATGTCACTTTGATGATGTTCTCTAAAAGGTACCGTACACAACTTTTATAGTGTCAATTTCACTAGTCATAGTGATGATCTAGAAATAGTGGTCCTTGAATGGGTAAATCTTTTTTCATAGTCAAATAACCTTCACTTAATATTGGTTTTGGTCAAAATACACCAAATGAAAAACTTGGAAAGGGTTGGAAGGAATATTAATAACTCGTGTGCTATAAATATTCTCTTTAATTCTAAGTTATCACCTTATTTATACATCATGTCACTTCATCATCATAACATATTTCAAATTAGGGTATTATGATGGGTCTATATATATGAAAAGAGTTTTTAAAGAATGACATATGAATATGGTTCATGGAGTTTCTTGAAACATTCATGGGTGTTTGGGGTGGTCGCATGCTCAGATGTTGTCTTATATATCTGGTGAAATAAGACAGTGTGTGCTCTTTCATGTTCACGAGTGTAACATTTCTGATGATTTGAGTGTATAGAAATATGAGGAGACCACCTTAATGAAAATTACCTGAATTCTTAATACATTCATTATGATGTTTCTCTATCTTTTCAATCATTTCTTGTGTTTTTTTCATCATTCCATATGCACTACTTTTTTATTCATGTTGGGTGTCAGTAATAGAGCCTAGAAGATGGGAACAAGCAAGATTGTTTCATGTGCACAACCTTTTTGCATGAATAATGTATTTATGATACGATGTTAAGGCCAATATGAATTCTTCTAGGGATATGAATGTTTGACTCATTACTCTGGTTCTATGGTAAAATCATGAGGATCTTAGTGAAATTTCTTTCGTGGTGAAATTTTCATTCACATGATTTTTATCATTATGTCACAAACATGTTCATTAATCCCCTTTATATTAAATTATCTTTACCAATGGATATGAATTTCTTTATTTCAATTATATAAAATGGGTAGATATTCATTGATCATCCCTGATATTAAATATGCCTCCAATTTTATGGTGATAATTGATGACATTAATATGCATTCATGACTTTATATTGAAGAATACTACCATGTACTTTCATGTATTATTGGATATTATATCCTAAATCATCCATTAACAAAAATTATTTCACTATATTGGTTTTACCACTTGATTAATGTTCAAACATATAATTATATGATAATTGTCATAGTTTAGGAGTTATTCATTTTGAGGAATCACTCAATATAATATTTCCCACAACATGAATATTTTTATGAAATAAAAAGAGTCATATTATATATCATATTCTCTAAAAATGATGAGTAAAAACCCCTATTAAATTTGTAAGTCCCTCACAAATATTTTGTAATTAACTTATTCTTAATATAATTTGGATAGATTGTGAGGAGTCTAGAATGGGATCTATGCCCTAAAATAAAATTTTCCAATGAGTGGTCATTTCCATACAAGGTGAACTAATCCTTTTTCAATTTAGAAGGTTATATTAATACCATTGGGCTCTATGAGGAAATTTATAATTCTTACTTCTTATGTTACCATCACCATGATCTCATCCCAATGTCAATCAGTCGATGGTGTTCTAAAATATACACATTTCACCTATCATATGATGAAGTGGGGATATGACTTCATGACATTTTCAAAAAAATGGGAGACCAAGTTCTTAGTTATATGTACAACGATTTCCCCCTTCCAAAAATTCCATGTACAGTACCAGGTAGACTTCAATTCTGAAAATTTATTATCTGAAGTTGGTTAGAGAAACGATAGAGAGAATGATTGATCATTATCCCAAAACCACATTTGGGTTTGAATCCAGATACTTCTATATTCATAGGGATAAAATCATAGGCAAAAGAGGCTATTGACCTACACATCCATATACACCTTTTAGACATAGAATACATTCTAGACTATTTTTATTGATAGTTAATACATAGTATGAGGTTATCATTTTTGTTCAATGTTAAACCTATATCATCAGTTAGATGGCCTTATTGATATATTTATTAATTGGTGTTTATTTTCATCCCAATAGGATAAATCACTATTAATGGTAAAAAAATAATAATTCCAGCACATTTTGTTTGAAGAATATAGATCAACATTTCTATACAAACCCGAAGTAGACTCTACTTTGTTTTTTGTTAGCTCAAATGGTGAAAAACTCTAAATAGTAATTTTATCCCAATCTAGTTATTTCATGTGGGGATAAAAGAATTTATCAAAAGATATGCTCTTAGGAATATCATTTTGGTCACATATTAATCTTGTAGGTACACATTTATAGATATTATGTTTGTAAGAGAAATAATTATGGATCCAATTTCATATAGAGTCATTAAATATTCATTCTAACACTTATGAGGATCTTATCAGAACACTGGTAGATCATTTCACAATTTAGGCAGATGAACAATAACACAAAATCTTATTGGTTGGTATTTTGATAACATTAATAGTTGATCGATTATCAAAATAGAATACATGTATTCTATATCATTTGAGATGCCAATTATTATTTTTAAAGGATGTGGGATTATAAACTTTTTTTGGTGTTTTTGGTGAGAATCATCTTATTGATCTATGATAATATTGAATGATTGTGGCACATATGTATTTAAATTATTCAATAAATTTACCACACTAATATTCTGGAATTTTTTTACTAGAGTATACTCAGTCATGTATGAAATGTCTTCTTAATTCTATGTCTAGATGAATCTTCTTATGAAAATGTGGACCCCAAATCAAGGTTATGGGGGTTTGGATATAAATTATTGTGGAATATTTTTCATTGAGCTAGATTAAATTATTGATGAGTGTGATATGAACACTATTGACTATAGCATTATGTATTATATGTATGTAGAGTGATATGGTAACATAATTTTTGGACCAAATGTTTGGGAGACGGTATTTTGATTCTGTTAGAAGATGTTTCCTTGTAATTATTATGATAAATCACCTAATTATGTATCTTTTTGTGAATAAATGAAGGGAGTATCAAAATTAGAAGATTGAAAATAAATTTCTTAATAAAATTCATAAATTGATGTTTTCTATTCTGATTTTTTGTTTTGGGAGAACTTATTTTTTAGAATTGACTAACCAAAATGAATCACTCAAGATAGTTTGAGATGTTTTTCTAGAAATAAAATTTTGTTAGATATGTTTGATGCAAAATATGATGATTCTTTAGTATTTTAAATGTTCTCAACATAATTTTGATATAGTAATTGTGAAATAAATGGTGATTAATCATTTTTTGGAGAATAATAAGAGAAATTATAATTATGTTACGTGCATGACATGTGTATCATATAGATTAAATCTGAAGGAGGTTCTATTTTTTGGATTTTCATTTGATTCGAATGTTTTTTCCTAATTTGATGATGGGGAGGTTGTGGTTTTAATCTCTCATTGGACATTGTTGATGGTTGCCATTGGAGAAGAGTCAGGTGGTGTTGAAGCATGGGGGATGAAGTCCTTGATGATGTGATGTTGTTATGTTGCTGATGGAGTTTAGATGGTGTCTGGTGATGGAAGTGATGTGTGTTTTCCTCTTTTGTTTGAGTCTCGAATAGAGCGTGGCTCGTGGATTATTTTAGGTTTAAAGATTTTGGTTCCGATTTGGATTTGAATTTAGATTTCCTTCAACGGTGACTTTTGAAATATGAAATGGGGGGTTTTGAAATCTGAAATGGATGGAATTTTGGTTGTGATTGGATTTGGGTTTATTTTTAATTCTGATTGTCAAAGCAAATAACACACTACAATGATCAATAATAGATTAGGATACATAGTTTGAATCATTCAACAAGACATTTCATTTGGATTTGGATGATGACACAGAATGGATTTTCTATTTGTACCAGCCCCATACAACCCTGCACAGGACAAATAGCTGAGTTTTCATGAGAAGGTGAAGGATTTACATAACATTGTAGTCATTGGGGATGAGAAATTTGTAGTAGTGTTGATCCGGGGTAACATATTGTATGATTTTATTTGGATGAAATCGTAATGGTTCACACTTTTTATTTAATCTTGTCATCTGAAAAACTAAAAATATAGATTTAGACTAATAATATTTGATATTTTTAATGAGTTGATATTTTTCAGTCGCGGATCTTCAATGATAGAATCACCAGACCCTAAAGTTTTTAGGTTACTAAGATTTTTAATTTTCTTAATTCATAAGGATTGATGAAATGTATATGTTGATACATTATATGGGTGCAAACCCCAGTACATTTTATATGTGTAGACACCGACCCATAAAACATATACAAACACTGATATATCATAAGGGTGTCAACACTAATCCATCATATATATTATTGTCATGGACATGTCAACTAATTTAGGGTTCCATTATATATAGAACACTAGAATATCCAAATTATATCATATATACCTACTTTGTTTAGTATGATTGAGTAGGGATATATTTGGCACCAATGTATTATATGGGAATCAGAAGTAGGTAAATCAGATAAAATACAATAAGTGGGAAAACCATTTTCTTTTTTCATAAATAATCATAGTGAGGTCTTAATATGTTTTTATTTTCAATTGGGAAAATCATCTTAGAAAAATGTGTGACCTCGATAAGTAATTGGATGCACTTAAATCTGTGTTGGGAGAAGTTTATCCAATCATGAATGTTGATAAAATTATATAATGTAGTTTTGTTTATGAAATTTTGTTGTATAGTTCTATAGCCTATAAAACATACAACGATGTTTAAGAAAAAAATATTTTCTACATGGTTGGAGATTTGGAGTGAGAAGTTTTGTGTTTTAATCATGTCTAGATATCTGGATTCAAGAATTTTGGTTTGGGCTAAAGTGTTTTAAAATAAAATTTTTTGGAATGGGAATTTGTGTTTTTCTTGACCAAAATAGGCTGTGATACTAAATTTTCAATATAATTAATGATGATTCAATAAGAATCCATAATATTTGAGAAGCCATTATATATGGTGAAATGAACATTAAATTACTGAATTTATTGTGTTTTTTTGAATTACATTGAGTGGGAAAACAATTTAAATTTCCCTACTTTTTAGTTTTGGTCCCACTTATATAAAGGGGTCAATGTACAACATAATATGAAACTATTCATGTGTGCAAGGAATAAAGTGTAAGAGTTTTTTCTTCTGAATATAATTTGTTGTTATTTTTTCTCGATAAATTATGTGTTCAAAAGATGTTATGGTCAAGATACACCAAATCGCACTGAATAACCAGAATAAAAAATCAGACCTATTTCAAAAATAAGGAGTCTGATAGAGGACATGGATTGAGATATCAGATTGAGTATTTTTATGAACTCTAGAAAAGTTACTCCTACCATCCACTGGGTAATAAATTCAAAATTTTATTTTTTATGAATAAAAAATATGGATGTTGTTGGAGTTGTATAGTTAAATGTTCTAATCTTTTTGGTGATTTTTTAAAACATATTACAACACCATATTTACATTATTTATTCTAAAAGAAACATGTAAACTGTTGTACTGATCATTGTTCTACACAAGTGAAGGAGTATTACTTAATTTATTTAACTAAAAAAACTATTACTTTATAGATTTTTTGTGGTATTGGATTCTTTCCAACCCATTCAAATGGCTAAAAACTATTATTGAGTTTTGAACCTCTTAAATACTTCATTTTTAATGGATGTTTGAATTTTGTTTTTTTAGAAAATTGATAAATCATTATTAGGAGGAGAAGGATGTTATTCATTAACGATAGAATAAATTTGAATGATATGCCTAATTAACCCCTCCCCATCAATATGAATTTAATGATATTGGGTGGTCTTTTCTAATTGGTATCTGTGTGAAGGTTCTCATCATTTAAAATTCACTAATGTTTTTAACAGAAATTATTATGGTCAATATGAATGTTTGGAACAAGAATGGGATTGTATTTTGCAATAAAATGAAATATCATATCTAGAAATATATAATGTTTTTATATCTTACGTCTTTTGGTTATGATGTATTGGATCCTTCTACAAATGAATCTCATCTAATTTTTGGAAAATTCCCTCTTCCATATATTGTTAGGAAAAAATATATAATTACTGAAAGGATAAATATACATTAATTTAATCACTTTCTGAAATTTTATTACAATTATTGCTAGAAGTTGTAAGTCTTTAACATGACTGGGAGAAATTTAACAATATATATGAAGGTTATGAAGAGTTAAGATGTAAAAGTTACAAATCTGGAGGAAAAAGAAGAAATATCTAAAAATAGTTGAATATGATTCTATTGGTGACTTCTTTATAAGGGTGAATTGTATTGATAGCACCATTAGATGACTTAGTGAGTATATATATGATTCAAATGTTGTTGAAAATATCTTATAAATTCTTCATGGAAAATTTCATTCAAAAAACTATTTTTTGGATGTTTGAGATCCGGAAACATTATATTTAGATTACTTACATAACACTCTAATTAATTTTGAAATGATAAGAGATGATGTTATTAAAAAAATGAAAATGTTTATCAAGACATTTATATCAAGGCTGCCAAGAATGAAAAATTAATGAATTTTTTTTGAAGAATAATAATTCAACTACTCTGACACCGAATCAGACCTTAGAAAAAATATTGATAATTTCGTTCCCTATTATCTAAAAATGTAAAAAGAGGCATAGGAAAGTACAAAGTAATGTGACCTATGAAATTCTTTGACTATTTATATGTTGGTAATTTTCAAAAAAAATTATTCCAATGAAATGATAAAGAAGAAAATGATGAAGAAAATAGAAATTCAAGAATATCATAGACAAAAAATTATGAATAATAAAAATAATATTTGAGTGGAAAACAAAAGAAAATTTTATAAATAAAAATTAATATGTTTTTTATAAAGATGATGAAAATAATTATATTTGTGTTTAATATGAAAAGTCCATTGATGTTGTTATATAAAAACATTTATTTCTAAGTTAAAGGACAGAGATGTTTCAAAAATTTGTTTTGAAGAAGATAATCAGTTATAATATTCTCTAAAAATAGAGGTACAATAATGCATTTGAAATATTATTAGACATGAAAGATAATTTAAAATTTTCAAATGGATTATTCTACAACAAACACTCAAGAATATTTTCATTAATAGGAATCTATTTTGTTGAAGGAGAGTTATTAATTAAATAAATCACATTAAATGAAAATAATCCTAATGAAAATATTGAAGAAAAGAAAAAAGTGAGGGGTGATGAGTTTTAACTTGTTCAAAAAATCTTCTCCAAAATCATGTAGTGGGAAACAAGTTTTAAAAACAATATTTTGGAAATTGGTGAATGTTTTGGGAAACCTGACCCTAGAAATGATCAATAAAAGGTATCCTGAAATGTTGAAAATTGAAGTGAATATATTAATAAAAAGAAGAAATCTGGGAAAATTGTAATTTCTTCCAAAACCAAAAATAATAAATTAAAGTGTTTTAAAAATCTCAATGTTAAAATCAAATTTTAATATTGTTGGTGATTCTGATAATGAAGGGATGAAATGAAAAATTAATGCAAATTATTTTGGGTGATAATAAAAATTTTGGGAACAAGAATGCTCTTATTAGGAAGGTTCAAGGGTTGTTTAAAACTAGTTTACAATTCCAAAAAATATGGAAGTTATGGAAGAAAACATTCATTCAATGGATACTATATGTATTATGGTGGATCGATCATATAGTATATAGGTTCTTGTTTAATATAAAATACTATAGAAATCTATTTTGTAATGGGAAGAAATGTTTGTGGGGGATTCAATCCTCTTATAAAATTCATATGGAGAATGTTGGTGTAAATGTAAAAAACAGATCCCAACATTGGGGACCTATTTGGGAAATATAAGAACATGTGTGACATCTTGAAAATTAATTCCTTGTTTTTTTATTGGAATAAATATATTTTTATAAAAAATATCAAATTCTAGAAGTAGAGCAAGATACAGGGAAAGAAAAATATCCTGTTGTAGAAATTTCACTCATAGAAATAAAAGGAAAATGACCTTAGATTATTGATATTATGTCACATTCCCATATGGTAGGAGATTTGAGACTTTTGAATAATGTAAAAGATCTTAATGAAGGAATATAAACATCAGTAAAAGTTGAAACACTCAAAATCAAATGTGTTGGATCTACTATGATTAGAGAAGGAAAAAAGGAAATCCAAAATGTCCTTGTTTGTTGATGGGATGAAACACACTATAATAGTGGATTCATTACATTTTGATTAAGGAAATAAATTTTTCAAAAAACAATTTTTTAGGAGTTGAAGATTCAAATATTTATACTAGAGACCTATGTACAAAGAGAAACATGTTTCAAGTATGTGATGTTCAAAAATATTATCTAAGCACGATGGAAGAAACCTTATTATGGATTAAAAATTTGTGACATATGGGTCAGAGTAATATAAAAAATTTTAAAAAGAAAGATATTGTCTATGATATTCATGATATGATAACCTGAAGAGATTTTTTGTGTCCCTTTTTTCAAATTGGTAATATTACCAACTCCATTCATAATAAAGTCTCAAATTCATTCCATTTATCTCTATAGTTAAACCATTTTAAATGTGTGGTCCAATGAGAAATGAAATCACCTTTTCGAGATAAGTACCTATTTTTTCATTTTTTTTATTTCAAATTCATTACTTATTTTAGGTATTTGAGACATAATTAAGAAGGTCTAAGGATATTTATGAGTTTCAAGAAAATAGAAGAAAGGTAATATCAATATTTGATGAATAACTACCAAACTAATTTTGGTGGTAAATACAATAATGAATAATTAAAATTTTATATTTAAAAACAAGTTATTCTCTAGGAGTTCGGTCCACCTTACAAAACACAACATTATTGTTTTACAAGAAGAAATAATATATCATTTGTTGAGATGGGGCATGCATTTCAGATTGAAAAATACCATTCTAACTACCTCTAGAAGAAGGTAATGTGTATACAACTGTATATTCAGAATTTGTGTTTCTATAGAACATGTTCTAATATTACTCCTTACAAACGGTTCTATGATGAATTTCCATATTTGAAATAGTTAACTATTTTTATGAATCATTGCATCATTAAGAAATAAATTTTAAATATTCGAAATCTTGATCAATATGTTGATGATTGAATTTTTCTTATACATTATCTTAATGGAATAGGGTATATATTTTTTCAGAAATAAACATGGCTATTATTGGATTTTTATGATGTTAAAATTCATGAAAAAGTGGAAGAAGATGTTTCATAGACATATGATGATAAGGATGATGGAGATGATGAAAGAATTAATTTTTGAGTAGCATGAAAAGAATTCCAAAAAATGTGATTCCATGAAAATAGTATAATCTATCTCGATTATTTATATTGATGAGGAAGAAATCAATACATCTTATCTAATGATGAGGAAAGATATTTTGATTATGAAGGAAGCATAGATGATTGAATATATACATAATGTAGAGTTTTCTTTTATGGTAAATTTTTTTTGTGTTGGAAAACAAAAAATTATAATTCAATAACTATTATAATGGCGAAATATAAATATGTTGCCTCCAAACATGATAAAACACAAATTATGTTGACAAAGACTCAGTTGAAATATTTTATTATTAAAGTCAAGTTACAAATTCTCTAGGGTAGTGACAATTAATTTTCATTAAATATCATAATAAATCCATTGAAATGTAACAGTTAAAATGTATTAATATCAAATATCACTTCCTCAATGAGAATGTGAAGAAGAATGAAATCAAGTTGGAATATATTCCTAAAATGTAAAAAGTTATAGAAATTTTCAGAAGACCATTACTAAAATAATATTTGTATATACTAAGGATCCACATGGAAATCCAAACACTTTTTCTCCATGGATGATGTATTTCATTCAGTCCCCTCTCTGATATTTTTTCTTCCTAGTTTTTTCAAGGGGGTGATATTTGGTTGATCTATCCATTGGAATGTGCTAAACCTTTTAAAGAGTCATGTATTAGGTGTGGTATTTAAAATTTGTAAGTTATGATCTTAGTGTGTGAATGTGTGAAATGTTCTAATAGATTCAGGATGTTCTTATAAAAACTAATTGTTTTATATGAATGTGGAGGAATTTGTGATGAGGTGAAAATTGTGATGTTAAAGAGATTTTCTTAACTCACTAATTATGGATAACATGAATTTTAAATCATTTTTTGTTTTATTCTATAATGATTTCCCATATGTGGCTTATAATTATTGATCAGATATTCATATCATGGTTTACAAGGTTTTGGTTATTTTTGAATCATGGCTGAAAACAAAATCAAAATGCATATATTTTTTGGATGATGTTAGGTGGAGTTGGTTTTTAGATGCTGCATGAATTTATTTTCTCAATGTTTTATAATTTATTATTATTATAAAAAATCACCATAGCATGTATGTTTTGGTGATTAGATGATGGGATTATGACAATCACAACACCACACAGTTATTTTATAAGAAAGTACATTATTTGATGTTTTATTTTCTGATTTTTTTTCAAGGAGAACATAATTTTTATACATGGATTACCAATATGAAGCATTCAAAAATGGAAAAGGAAGATTTTTTAGATATATAATGTCTTTAGATATGTTTTAAACAACATATAATCAATATTCACTATGATAAATATTCTCAGCAACCAAAGTTGACTAAAAATTTGGTACCAATGCTTTTTGAAATAAAGGGAAAAATGTGTTTGCGATAATAAGAAAATAAATGTGAATCTCTGGGGTTTTTATGGATTTCATGATTTATAGTAATAAATCATAATGATAAGAATACCTAGATGAAAAAGTTGTTTAGTGACTTTGAGATTTTATTTTTTGAAGTCATGATGTTTACAAAAAATAGAAACTAATACAGTAGATGGGTTCTGACACCGATCTATTCGATAGGTGTAGACGCTAATCCATCAAATCTGTGTAGACCATGATCTATCATATAGGTGTAGAAATAGATCCATCATAAAAATGGTTTTCATGAATAATCCATCAGATGAAGAGTTCCATTTGTTGTAGAAAATTGGAATACTAAAATTATATCAAATATGCCAAAGTTATTAATTGTGAGTGAGCAAATAGGTTTTTGAAACTGATGAATCATACGAGAATCAAATATCGATCAATCAGTCAAAATACTACAATATAGTCACACATTTCAATTTTTCATAATGCATCATAGTGAGGTATCAAGATATTTTTACCAATTGGTTTGAGATTAATTGGGAAGGTTGTGACACCAATAGGTCCTTAGACATGGTTTCATAGGTCTGATGAAAAACAGTAAAAATGATGAATGTTTTTAAAATGATGAAACATATATTTTTTTCTGAACTTTTTTTGTAGGTTTCAATAGTCTACACGAGTTTTAATGATGTTTATTTCCAATAAAAATTTTTTGGTTTCAAGAATCAAAGTATTATGTTTTTTAATAAATTCAAGATAAATTGAATGAAAAAAACTGTGTTTTAGAATAATATTTTATACACTATCATTTTACGGATAGAGCGGTTGTGATTTTTTTTGTTAAAATGTGGTTATTATAAATGATTTTATTGATAATTCCAAAAGCTTTTAGTATAATCTACAAGAGTATAAAATCCTTGAGTAATGTTTATATGATGTTTTTATTTATTAATTAATCTATCTTTTTGAATTTCATTGAGTGGGAAAATAATTTCATGCTCCCACCATTATAAAGGGTCAATTGATAACATACTCTAACATCATTCACATGTGAAATTAGTAGAGCACTATATTTTTCTTTTTTTAATATAATTTCATAAGAATTGATTCTGAACTAAATATGTTTTAAGAATTATTTGTGTTTATGATTCACCAGATTAGACTAAACTGTCTGACCAAAGAATCCCACTTGTTTCCTTTACAATGAATCTGATTGAGTAATTAGAGTGAGATATAGGAATGAGTCTTTGTACGAAATATAGATAATTTTTTGTTATCTACTACTAGTTATGAATGTGAAAAAATGTTTTATTAATAATTATAAAATTATATGTTTTTGATTTATCTCAATGAAATACTCTAATCTTATTAGTGAATATTCTAAAAATTTTACAAGAAACTTATATATTTTATTCATGAATAATCTCATTCACTATTTTATTGATAATTTTGATCAGGTAATTTCCCACTAATTTTATCACCCCAAAAGGGTTTTTTTCTATTGGGTTGTGTATTATTGAATTATTTTCAAACCATTACAGGGACTATCTAATCATATTAAGTAGTGAACCATGTAAATACTTGTGTTCATTTCAATGTGTGAAATTGTTTTTTAAAACATTATAAATAATTAACAGGAGGTGAATTATGTTATACGTGAAATATAACAAAAATAATAATAATAATTCAGTGATTCACCACTCACCCTCACATTTATTCCATTAATCTTGGTTGGTATTTTCACAAAAAAAACACAAAATGTATCGATCTCCTTAGATTTTAATGATTTCCATTCAATGAATTATCCACCAAAGTGATACCTTTTTGACATAAAAACCATTAAGTATACTCTAATAATATCATGATAAAGTATGTATACTATTTTGAAAAGTGAAATTATCACATACTATATATTTTTACCAGAAGATGAAGCAATAATATATGTTTAATTGTTTTCAATTACTTTTCCACATGTGAAATGCCATGGGAAAAACATTAATCACATGACATTCAAACACCCATAGCTAATATTTAGTGTGTGGATGATCTCTTTTGTCATCTCTTAATGAGATTTTGAATTGGTGGATTTGACTACTTGAAAATATAATCCATTATCAAATGGATCATTTCCAACGAAGAAAAGTATTGATTTATGAAGAAAAAAATCCATATCTTCAAAAGATAAAACTACAATGAAGGGTATGTGTAATGTGAAACACAAGTGTTGAACTGAAAAAGTACTAATAAATCATATTTGTTGGCATGGTTGGATATTCAAACTATTGAAAAAGTATAATAAATGTCACTCATAATAATTATTAGGACACACATTTATAATTGGTAGTTTTACATGAGATCATCAACTAGATTAATCTAAAACTCGTTGAAAAAACATTCAAATGTATCCATTGGATGATGGTAAAACTTCTACTAGATAATATCTATGGAAAAATCCCTACATCATGTAATACATAGGTTTTTTTCAATGTTATTAAAACCAAATAATATCATATATTTTTTTCCAAATATATTATCATTGTAATGCTCCATCAAATTTATAATAATCCTTATTTTTTTAATGAAAACAATTCTTGTTAATGTATTTATAATTTATCAAATTCTGTATTTCCTACAAAACATATTCAAAAATAAATTTGTAAATCCAAGAAGTAATATCATGATAATTAAAAACCAATGAATGTGGTAAGGGAATTTATCAGGAAAATAATAAGAACTGAAGACTATAATCAATGTTGATATGTATGAATCAATTAATTCTCCTTTAAACATGTTTCTAAAGATTAATGGAAGAAATAAAAATGTGTTTAACATATACCATCATTATAAAATAGGTAAATTATTTGATATAAAGGAAAAAAATTCAATCTCTTTCAATACTTGTAATCTTGACCTGATATAGTCTAGCAGAATATGAATCACATTTACTAGTATAGTAATCCAGATTTATTTTACTCACTTGACTACTTCTTCAACATGTAATTTGGATAGAAATATTTTGTTCAGATATGTAGTGGATATACCATCTTCATAAGATTTGGTTAGTCCATTCAAATATAATATTATTGAAGGACTATAATTAAAATAATGAAGGTTGTTCTTCAATAAGGATTTTATTGATCAAATTGTCCATAGTAATCTAAAATTTCAATTTGGTAAATTTTTCATAAATCATTTTTAAAAACATAATTGTGAAACAAAATTTTTATATAGATTTTATTCTAGTTCAATGACCCAAGATAGAATATATTGAATCTTTCTTGGACTAAATGGAGGTCCCTATAAGAATTTGTTATTTTCATTTTTGGCCTTGGTTTTACATAAACTATGGATGAGGAGTGGTTTAGTGGGTATGAATTTAAAATTTACGGATACAATGAATTTTAGTTATTGTACCAAACTTGTTGTGTGAATTTTCATTTTTTCAATGATAAATATTATTTACTGGAAATGAAAAATTAATACCAAGCGAGTGAAAGATCATACTTTTATCAAGAACCCCTTTATTAGTTTTCTAAAAAATAAGTACCATGACTTTTTCTATGGGAGGTTTTGGGTTGTTAAATGTAAACAAATGAAGTAAATTCACTAAAATGAACACTTTTGTCTAAAATGTAGCTAAAGATTTTGTTTATATAGATTTAACCAAATAATGAGAAAATGTATAAAATATAATGATGGGAGGTAAATAATACCTGAATCTGTGAGGTTTCATATTGATATAAATAACATTATAAAGGGGTTTATTTTGTTTAATTACATAATTTTCAAAATAGGGATGGTGGGTGGGATGTTACATCCCAAATTCTTGTCATGATATCAGATTGATCTAAAATATATAACAAATGGGGGAGAATTAGGTAAATCATAACATGGACAATTTGAAATAGAGAATAATTTAATATAATTGGAAATATATGGGTGACCACTAAAACTTTTGATTGATGTGTTCCATGGAAGTATAGTAAAAGTTATTAGGGATTAGGGAACTTTTTCATCAGGAAAAAGACATGCACTTATTTGCTAGGATAACTGAGTGGTATGGATAGAATGACTATATAGTGGTTCTTTTTATGAAATCTGATAATCTATTTTCAAAAGTAGATTTATTTTTTGATTATTTAAATACTTGATACTTGAATTGAGTCATATGGTTGGAGAATATTCAAAATTGATTAGAAGAGTCATGTATATAATTTCCAATGATTGATTATAATGTACTTTTGAAATGGGTTATATGTTGATAACAATTTTGATCTATATCTAAAATATATCATTAAAATGTAACTATATATCCCATAATAACATTTATGAAGCCATTAATATTACATATAGTGGTCTCTATATCGATCCATATTATGCATAGTAGAGGATAGGATAAATATATGTATTTATCTAGTAAGAGAATGTAAAATTTAATATAATAAATGTTGGTAAAGGATGAAACACTATAGATTAGTTATTGATTGTTGGTTTCATATTAGTGATTTTGAAATCAATATATACAATGTATACATAATAATCAATCCATGAGTCACTACCATCTAGCATATGTCATAAAAACATTGGGTTTATTATAAAAATACAAGATGCAAATTAGGAGTGTGTGGTCAGGTCTGAGATTCTTGGACTATATCCCATAATGTATCTTGAAAAAAGGGAATCAAGTATAAATTATTTCATAATAGGGGTATTTTCATTCAAATATTGGATCAAAAACAGAAGTATAGGCATAGTAAAACCTAGGATATGTGACTGGGACCTATTATATAGTATCCAATTTTATATCCAAGGTAGAGAACCCATTGTGGATTAGGAATCGAAAAAATCCAAGACATTATACTTAGAATAATAAGGATATGTATTATATGGTCAGTTTGTGGATAAGGAACCAAAAATCACCGACTCTAACACAGAATCATTTCTAATGTTAGGAGATCAAGTAATTTAGAGCAGAATTTATAGGAAATAGTCATTGTTATTTAGTGTCGGCCAAATGTATTGTAGTTTAGCATCATAGTGTATAGACATGGATGATATTTAGTTTACATTTAAATTATGAGGACCCTTCATTAACATAATAATGTCATATGTTAATGATTTATATTACATGTAGATTACAATGGTATGACATGGACCTTGTTTCATTAAATTTAGGGTTTTAGGATGAGGTGATTTATATAGAGTTATTCTATTGATTTATCTTAGGTATAAAATGTAATGGTATGATATTAGTGTTGAGTGACTGGAGAAATACCATTTTGAACTATTTATGTATCAAACTTCACGAAAATATTGGTTTTTGATTACAATTAAAATTGTTGTTCAGTATAATATTAGAAATCTAAGCATTGTAATGTATCATCTAATATATAGATTCAATATTCAATTAGTTCTTTTTATAGTATGTACAAATAGATCAAAATGATTTGTAGGTGAGAATAAAATGCATTTTTTCTATTATAGGGATACTGGAGTAGAAAAAACGAATTATTAAAAACTCTACAATATAAATTATTATACAAATCATACTTTTCTTACGGTAGTCATGTCTTAGAGAATATCACTCTCAATGAAGTAAAATGTTTTATATGATACACCATGGTTTTTCCATTTTAGTGTCTTCTGAGAAGGACCATGGGTGATGATGTTTATGGTCATTAAAAAAGGCATTATGTCATGTAGTTTATGATCATACAAAAAGGACTATATTTCATGAAATTTGGAATAGGTGACAAGGGACATTTTACAATTTTAATTTTATAAGGGGATAATCTTCACTTGATAAATGGTGGTTTCCAAGAAGATTATCCCATGTTAAGAAATTCATTTCTTCATATAAAATTCATACAATGATATAAAAAGATACAAGAATAGGATTTCGCAATTATTATTTGAAAATAGGTATGATTCAAGAATGATTATCATCATGGGCATCTGAATCCACCTAATTAGATGGGTTATAGAATGTAAATATAATAATAGAATAATATCCTATTCAATGGGATATTGAGGTAGGTTGGAGATAGTTAAATATTATTAGAAGAGATTATATTAGCACTCCAACTAATTTCACACACCAGGTTAGAGAATCTAAACCTTACGATGAAGACATTCCTTGATTTTGTGGGAGTGATATGTGGAACAAGTATTATTACCAAATAGAGTCATATTTTTAGAATCATATACAATGCTTAACAATACCTGTGAAAGAGGGAACCATAAGGATAAACTCAAAATGTGTAATACTAATTAGTGAATCATGATTCAATAAATTTATTTTTATGATGATATAAACATAAACTTTGAAAATTAGATTCATTGATATAATTATAAAAAATCATTTGAGCACCCTATTGTTTTAATCACTACATATTGTACACATTTTTAGATTGAAGGTAAATAACATGAGATTTCATGAGTAAAAAACATTTTCAATTGGTGGGATACCCATTTTGTGGATGTGGCCCCATCTTGAAGGACAATATACCCATGGCATAGTAAATATTCACTTTTTGTAAAAAATCCCTAATTTAATTTTTTTGAGACTAGTGTATCCATAAAACATAGATTGCATTTTAAAGATATGTTTTTTTTCCTATAAAAATAAACTATTTTTAATTTATGCGCTTTATTTTTATAATCCATAAAATGTAGTCGCTCTGTGAACATATGAATTAATTTATCTAAAATCTATATTGAATTGGATTTTTTATGTATTATTTTTTGATATTGTATATATTATTTTTGAGACTATGAATTGAGATGGAATGTGATTAAGATGCCCAATGTTACCAAAACAAATGTTTCAAATATATTAAATATATTTAATAGAAAGGTTATGGAGAATTCTTCAAAAGGCTGAATAACATCTGAATTGGGTCTCAGATTAGAAATATGAAGGCACTATTTAGTTTAGATAGATGATTTTACATTAGGTGTGATATAACCTTGGTTGATGCATGGAATTTGTGGAAATGTATTTACAGATAAAAAATAAATAATATAATTAAAGAAAATTATTTTATTTTACCATTAATAAAGATACCTAATGTTTCTCAATAAAGACATGATTATGGAAATTTTTCTGTGTAATCTCGATAACCATACAAAACATTGGTTTTATAATGGATAGCGTTGAAGGATATTATATTCGTGGATGATGGTCAGATGAAGAATCGATGATCAGTGTGAGATGGAATCATAGGATCTCACCAAAAATCATGGCATAGATCCTATCATTATCAGTGGTTGATCTAGATTTGGGTAGGATGTTTTTTTATTTATTCCACATTTTTAATTTTTATTAAAAGCGTGAATCAATCATCCAATGCATCGATCCATAGATCATTTTTTTTGTCGGAATAATTTTATTTAGGTTGTATTGTGAGAAATTATTTAAGATTATTTGTTATCACTTTATTAATCATTTTTATGGAACTAAATCTAGGTCAACAAAAACAAATAGCAAGTCCATTTCATCATGATATTTATTTTTCCATTTCTCCCTCGATTCTGCATTCATCACAGGTATTCTTTTTTCCCTGGTTTTACGTACACTAGAAACATTACACAATAGTTTCCTGTCATAATATCTGGAAATCATTATTTCAATATCATCACAACACAATATTTTTCAGATGAAGGAAATCGCAGTTGATCTGTTAATGTAGATACATTGTTTTCATGTACTTTAGTGTACAAAAAATCCATTTTAAGGAACTTTATGAATTGATTGATGGACATATTTCAATGACCCACTAAAATAAATCATGAATGAATACAATATTTCATTCTAGCATAAGGAGTGTCTAATTTGTTTTTCGAAAGCAATAAAGAATATGTGTGTAATCCGTATTTTGGATTCTAGAAAATAATGTAACACATAGATTGTAATTTGTTATTACATGAGGTTTGGGACCCTTTCAAGGGTATCAGGGGTTTCAAGAGGTAGTTAACTATTACATGGCATGTGACCATATCACATGGTGTGTGACCCCTATCTGATGGCATGTCGTGCACCTAATTCATTCAAGGACATGGTTTGGAGGACATGAGTTCAGGCATGTCGTGCACAACAATACAAACATCGAAATTCAAGACGTACATGGTCAAATCCATGTACTGATACATGGGATGTATTACATGGTATGTATCATGTTGTGTATTTATTACATGATCAAATTAAAGGGTTGTTGATGTTGGAAGGACTTAGGGTTGAAGGGATACGACATTTAACCTTACTACACTCTATTTACTCCTTAAAAATTGTATTGGGGCCATTTCCCTATATATAATGGAAAAATTGTTTTAGATTACTTTCCCTATATCAACTCGCATAGGACTACTATGGAATCACCTTCTACTCATAGGATAGTGATACCTTTAGCTATAATTATTTGATAGATTTGTTTGAATAATTTGTTGAGGCCCATATTGAAATCCAATATTCATCTTTATCCCCTAGGTACAGTTATTTGTATCATCATGATAAGAACTATGTGGGATTCAATCCAATGAAAGTGTTTTAATATATATTGAGTTATTGGTATACCCCAATTTTGTTTGTGTGATCCTCATATGTATATTATTTTCTTAAAAACCCCATCATGCAATTCCTCTAGAGAGACCAAATGAGCACTACCTATATAATGGTCATCATCAGTGCTACCAAACTTATTAAATGTGTTCTTCAGGACAGGTTCTTCAAGTAACCTTTCAGCTAGAATCTTAGGCTAGAATTATGGTTATGAATTAACATTATACAATGTCTATTTGTTGTGTATGTCTATATATTCTTATTGTATACATTTTAGCAATATACTTTTATAGATCTGATTGTTATTCCATTGTTTTATGCTTTTTAGTTTTTAGGTGTCCTATTGGGTGTCTTTATACTCACCCCTACACATGCTTTTCCAACACGTTTCATTACTTTATTTGACAATCAACTATTTTATAGAGTTGTAGACTAACCAGGAAAATATGGTTCTTAGTAAGACTAGAAAAATATAGGCGTGTTTATTCAGTATATTGACAGTATCCCCAAATTTAGTTTCAGGTTGGGCATGTTTTTAGAATATTTATTGTGGGATTATATTCAGCCCTGTTTACATTCCATTATTTCCTTTTATACTCTTGTTTAGTGATTTAGATATATGAATTCATAGCTGTTCAGTTTTTTACATTTTAGTATTTCACGGTATTGGAGATTTGTGTGTGTGTTTAGGTACTTAGGGAAAGGCCTCCCATCTTAATGACATGTATACTCAACACTAGGCGCATTCCCCTGGTCTATTAGAGTTAGTCTTGGAATGTGTCTGTATAGGATCCATTGGGATGGGTCCTGACATAGTGGTATTAGAGTATTCAATTCATTCTTAGGACTAGGGTTTTTGATACTCTTTTGGGTTAATAGTATTAAGCGTTTTGTGTTCTGATTTTAGGTCAGGGACCATAGTGTTAGAGGGGCTGCCAACTTATACATATACTAGGACTATAATGAATTTTCTTTTGACTCAGTTCATCAAAAATTAGTTATAGGGAAAAAATGGTACATGAATTATAAAAGAATGGATTATGGTTTCCATTTCCTTCTTGAGTGAGCTCTCTATATATACTCAATGGTTGTTTTACATCTTTTTTTCTTTCAGTATGACTTCATGATGAATGCTGGCTAGGATTCAATTTTAGGATCGTGAGGATAATCCTATGAGTGATGATGTATTGATACATTTACTAGTTCTAGATATGTTACCTCTATGTTGTGTACCTACCATTCCACAACATTTAGAACATACTATGGTACCCACACTACAAGAAGATGATGTGCACGGGCTGAGGGAATCATTCTGAGTTTCGCAATAGAGTCCCCTCAGGTTCTGAGGTGATCCAAACCCATATTCCCATGAGGATTAAATATAGGATGTGACAGTTCATTTATATTTGGTTAGGACACTAGAATGAAATATATTGGTTCTACCAATGAGCCTTATTCATGGCTCAGCAAGACAATGATGGGGTTTGGTGACCCAGTCATACAAAAAGGTGACTCTAGCATGGGAATAGTTTCATCATGTCTTCATGTAAGATTTGTCTCTAAATACCATGAGGGTTGTATGTATCTAGGAGACTATACAACACTAGTAGGGCATCATGAAGGTCATTGAGTATTCATCAAGGATTACCAACCTCTCTAGGTACATGATGGATATCGTTCATAATTAATTATTTCATGCTTAGACTTTTGACCAAGGAATGCATTGAGATTTCTGAGATAACTTTATATCTATTTTATTATTTACATATTTTTGGGTTCTGAAGTGATCTTTGATGGTTTTGATGAGTCATTCTATTAGAAGTTGTCCATAATCAGTCTCATGGACCTAGACACGTGACACGTTTCATAAGGAGGTCATAGGATAGAGGGATGTGTCTCATGTCTAGCATGATGGATATAGTCAACCAAGGAGAGGTGGTTCTACTAATGGGATGGTCGGGGACATCTTTCATGAGATTTCCTGATATACCTAACGGCTGATGAAAAGAGGGTGGATGGTCCACCAAAGGAAAAGTAGTGGCAGGAGAAAATATGACTACATGGTGGTATATGTGGTAGAAGAACTAGGAGAGCAGATGGATGTTCTAGATGCATTGACTTTTTACCACCACCAGCAGCGAGGCGATACATGCCTAACTCATGGATCTATAGGAATGGTATGGGGAAACAACATGTTGTCTGGGATTATGACCCATAGTCTCTTGTAATGATTCAAGGTATGATCTTTTTCTTGTCTACCATTGTTGAAGTACGAAAAGGAATAGGTTTTGGACATTACTTTATTACATCCTACGTGGTTTGATTCATAAATATTCTTATTGGGACCTTCGATCAATCCATATGCTTGGAAACTCTTACTGGATATGACTCAGTGATGTCACACTTTTTTCAAAATTATGACATGACACATATTGGTTATATTTTTGGTTAGAAT
The DNA here is from genome assembly GCA_963277665.1 of Viscum album. Classification (NCBI taxonomy): domain Eukaryota; kingdom Viridiplantae; phylum Streptophyta; class Magnoliopsida; order Santalales; family Viscaceae; genus Viscum; species Viscum album. Next base: position 1,344,872,045 of record OY728153.1, on the reverse strand, counting down.
TTATTTTTAGCCAAGATGAGGCCTTACAACATCATGTTAGGTATATAAAGGTTATCTATAGTTCATGCCTATATTGACTATTTTTTGGAAGAGGATATAGTGTATATGTGGTTAGGGGAAGTAGATTACATTTTTGGGTGAAAAGGAATCCCAGTCTTCATAGGATTGAATCATGGATTGGAGGGTGTATCTGATTACTCATTAGAGGGATGGTCTGACCCAAGGTACAGTTGATGATTTGAGTTTTCAGTTCCCTAAACTGTGGGCAGAGTATGAGAAATTCTTCCTTAAGGATTTTCTAAACTAACCTCCCCATCAAGAAAAATACTTATGCATTGATCTACACCCAGGTATTGTTGGGATATCTATGCAAGCATGTTGGATCGATCCAAAGAGCATCACAAATTGAGGGTATAGTTGAAGGAATTGCATAGGAAGGTATTTGTTATACCTAGTGATTCACCCTAAGAATGCGTAGTTATGTTCTCTAAGAGGGCAGAAGATAGATTGAGGTTATGTTTGGACAACCATCCCATGAACTAGGTGTCATTGAAGAATAAGTATCCACTACAAGGGATAAATTAAATAATTGACCTGTTAAGAGGGGCATGATAGTTCTCGATGGTTAACCATAGGTTAGTCTATCACCATTTGTGAGTACAAGGTGAGGATATACCAAAGGAGTCATTTCGATGTCAGTAAAATCACTATAAATACATATTGATTCTCATTATAGTGAAAACAAATCCCTAGATGTTTTTATAGGGATCATGAACCCTATCATTTAGCCTTTCCTAGGTTGGTTCACAGTAGTCTTCATCAACGATATCATTATGTACTCAAAATCTATGGAGGAGAATGTGAGACACCTTAGGATGATTATGGGAATACTTTGAGAAAACCAAATTTATAGAAGGAACTAAGAGTGTCAATTATGGACATAAGAGGTCTACTTTTTGGGACATTTTATCTTATTATATGGTGTTTTAGTGAACCTTCTGAATGTTGAGGAAGTATTATCTTAGGATCCACCTAAGAGTTTTATGGAGTTTAAGAGCTTCAATTGTTTGGCGTGCTATTTCTAGAGATTTAAACCTAAATTCTACGAGGTATAAGCACCCATGATAGCTTTGAACTGAAAAGGAACACCATTCATGTTAACAGAGTGGTTCATCATGTTTTTTAAATGTTGAGGCATATATTAAAGATAACTCATATTGTGAGGTTAGCATAGGAGGGTGTCAAGTACGTCGTGTGTTATGATGCATCATGAACTAGTCATGGTTGTGTTATGATGTTGACGTGTGTGGTGATTTCTTATGGTTAAATCAGTTGAGACTACATGTTCAAAAATACATGACCCACGATCTTTAGGTAGGAGTCGTATTATTAACCATAAATATGTGGTGACACTACATGATGTCCGAGCAGTTTATCATCTATTCTAACCATAAGAGTCTAAATTGTATCTTATCTCTTAAGTATCATAACTTGTGACAATGATGATGGCTAGAGTTACTCTTTGATTTTGACTTTGAAATTTTATAGATTCCTGGGAAGGGTAACACTGTAGAAGATTCTCCCAACAAGAGATCCTTTTCACATATAGTAAATTTGGTATTAGAGAAGTTGTCCTTAGTGTTGTTATACTTTTTGTTTGGTGATAGAGCAGCTAGCCTCCAGTCAATAGTTTCCAACCCTATACTTTTATAGCACGTTAGGTAGGAACAACATTGGGATATTGATGGCGATAAAATACATACTCAGATATCCAGTAGACATTCCCCCTAATGTATTTTTGATGGTGGGAAGCAAGTCATTATTTTAGAGGACACACGATGGTGCCAGTGATGTCATAGGAGGAAGTATTGAATGAGTTTCATAAAACGTTTTTGGAAATATATCCAAGCATGGTAAATATTTACAAGTACATTTGAGGTATTTTTTTGATGATCGGGGATAAATAAGGGAGTTTCATTGTTTGTTTATTGATGAATTACTTGTCAGCATGTGAACACTGAGCACCATGTCCCTTCATGTTTTTCTCAACCCCTTAAAGTGATAGAGTGGAAGTGGGATGAGATATTCATGGACATAGAGATGTTCATACAACATACATATATGAAACATAATTCTGTATTGTTGATCATAAACTGACTCACCATATTTACCCACTTCCTAGACATCCGAGATCAGAGTTTAGTAGAGATATTGGGATGCCTCTCTAGGAAGGACATCATCTAACTCAATGGATTTCTATCAGTTATCATTTATAACCATGATTCTTACTTCACATATTTGTTTTGGAAGGGATTTCAGGAGGAATTTGGGAACAAATTTTTCTACAGAACAACATTTCACCCCATGAATGACTTTTAGAGTGAGCAGACCATTCACATTCAAAAATACATGATACATGCTTTCATGATGGACTTTTTCAGAAGTTGGGAGGATCATCTACCACTGGTGGAGTTTGCATTAAACATTAGGTAAAATTATACCATTTTTATGGAACAAATTTTGGATTTTTATGGGAAACCCTATAGGTCACCACTTTTATGGACTGACTTATGATAATCATCACTCATGGTCCCCGTTTGGGTAAAAACCACACCTGAAAAGGTGAATATAATCCTTATAGAGGATGAAGACTGCACATAGATTTTTGATTTTTTATATGGGTTGACAATGGAGGCCATTATTGTCACGAACCGGATCTGGTCGCCACCATTAATGGCACCAAACCCGGCCCGTGGCAAGACCCGAAGGGCATTCCCTATCCCCATGGGCTGGCACAAGTGCCCGGGTATAAAACAATATGATTTGAGAACGATTTACCCGAGTATGAAAGCATAAAACAAATAAAACAATCAATAATAAGAATCTGAAATTTCCATACTAAACCATTCTTAACAAAACCAGATATGAATACATATGTTTAAAGACACTACAAGTGGTCCAAATACAAATAATGACAACATCAAGACATCCCCAATCACTTCACGCAACAAGGGTGTCATCACCCGCAAGCCTTCTCCACAACTCTGCCCCAACGATGGGGACTAACACCCTGAAGCGCCATCACCCTTAGCCTTCCCTTTACCTGAGTCAAGCATAAGAAGTTCTACTTACACCCAAGGGGTGTAAGTGGGGTGTGAGCCTAAGCCCAATAGGATACCACCAGAAGATTCCAAAGAGGATGCAATACAATGGGAACAAAACTAGAAATTTTAACACACAAGGTGAAACAATGTTAAAAATTTCAAGAAAAGAAACTTTCAAATGAGAATAGTTTTCAATCCAAGAATTTCAGAATGATAACAAATTAAATAAACATGTGAGCTACTGTAAAGTACTGCCAAAAGATCCCACAACAAGGGTAAATACTACAATTCTAATGAGCACAAAAATTGGGAACACCCCTAGGCAACTAGATAGTCTCGGGCCCTATGTACCTCGTACCTCGGTGTAAAGTATCCAAGTCACAATCCTTTCCCGTGCACGAGCCACTAGTAGGGAACAAACCCATAACCTAGTGGTCCCCAAATAACATCCACATAGTTCAGTTAGTGTTGTCGTTATCCATTTGCTCAGTGAAACAGGGACACAACCCATCCGGTCCACTAGCCGTACTAGTACATATCCGCCCACCTAAGTACCCGGGATTCCCCCTTTTGTGCTCAAACAATTTCAGCAAACAACACACATAATTTTTCATGTAATGTATCTCTACTGGTCACAAACAAATAGTACAGTAGCTACACACATTTTATATCATTTGAAACAGTCAATAAAATATTTTGATCTTCAATAAAACAACCTCTCAAAACATCACATTGTTTTGCACCCAAAACTCTTTAAAATATCCACTTTTCACAGTATGTGAACACTTGTAAGTCATCAAAACAAAATTTCAGTTCAACACAATTTAATAAAACCAAAAATTCAGTTATGGGGCAGCCCAATGTGAACCAAGAAATTATATATTTTAAAAACCACCATTTTCACACCAACATGGCACTTAATGCCCATTTGCTTCTCAAACACAATTTAAACAAACTTTTGCAGCCACAACCAAAAAGAATAAATATTTAAAACATTATTTTAATTCCTAATACAGTTCAATAAAATCAACTATGTAATTAGAGTTCATCCCAAAATGAACCAATAAAAGACATGCATGAAAAACCCTCAATTTCAACAAAAATTGTAACATAAAATTCATTTGCATTTTAAATGAAACTAAAACAAATTTTTACAGAATCATTTAAATCCAATAAGAATTAATTCACCCTCATCAAGGCAAGAAAATTCCCAAAGAATTGCACACACAATGGAATCACCTACCAAAAGATTCAAGAACCGCAAATCCTAGTGCGGAACTTCAACCGCACGACCACCGCGCCACAAGGAAGTGATATCAAACCTAAAACCAGAGGATTGAACCATGAAACCCAAAATTAAACCCTAAGCACGAAGCCCTAGCTTCTGGAAATTTGGGGATTCAAGAAAAAAAAAGATAAATCTCAAGGAAAAGGAGAGAACTAGAAGGATAGTCACTTACTTGAGAAAACTGGACGTTTTTAGAAACCAGAGAAGTTAGGCCCTAATTCGTGACAGATGCGATCTCCAAAGAGGGGGAAACGAAGCTGTAGGTGCGTCCAGGTACAGTGGGAGAAGGTGAGAGGTGGAATCACCGAAAAAGAATAAAAATTGAATATTTTATGAAATAATTACAAAACAATTTTAAAACTAGAAATGGGCTTTCGGGTTGGCCCAATACCTAACTTGATCACCCAAATCCAAGATGCAAATGAATTTTTAAGGGGGCCAAAATTCATTGGTGGTTTTAATAGTTAAATTAAGGTCATTTTGGAAGTTGAATGAGTTAAAAATGTTGAAAAACGAGGGAGTTATTAAACAAACAAAATTTATTGTCAAAACTGGAAATGGGCTCTCGAGTTGACCCAAATTATGGAAACCCACCATTTCCTTCAAAAATACATTGAAAACCCCCAAAAAAACAATAATGTAAATTAAATACAAAAATAACTTTAAAATATGTCATGTATGTGACAATTCTCCCCACCATGAAGGACTTTCCGCCCCAGAAAGTCAACATGATTCTTGGTTGGTAAACAAGAATGGGTACTCTTCCTCGACCCATGACTTTCGCTCCCAAGTCTCATGTGTATCATTCCCATGCTGCCATAAAACCCGGACTAAAGGAATAGACTTTCCTCTAAGTATCTTCTCCTGGGAGTCCACTATTTTCACCGGCCTCTCAACGATAGACAAGTCTAGCTCTATCTCTAGTTCTTCCCAACTCAACACATGGGATGGATCTGGATTGTATTTCTTCAACTGGGAGACGTGGAAGACATCATGGATAGATGTCAACTGAGAAGGTAAGGCCAACCTTTATGCCACCTTACCAATACGCTCGGTGATCTCAAAGGGTCAGACATACCGTGGCATCAGCTTACCTTGCTTCCCCAATCGACGATGGCCCAGACGAGGGGCCACTTTTAAGAATACCCTATCACCCACAGTAAACTCTAGGTCTCGACGCCTCCGATCAGCATAAGATTTATGACGACTCTGAGCTGTCAATAAGCGCTTCCTGATCAATTTGACCTTCTCAGAAGTCTCCTGCACAAGGCTCGGCCCCAATAGTGAAGTCTCTCCTACCTCAGCCCAACATAGGGGGGACCGACATGGCCGACCATAGAGCGCCTCAAAAGGGGCCATTCGAATTGAGGATTGGTAACTATTATTATAAGCAAACTCAACCAATCCCAAATGGATATCCCAAGAACCTCCAAAGTCCAAGACACATGCACGAAGCATGTCCTCCAAAATCTGATTCGCCCGCTCTGTCTGACCATCCGTCTGAGGGTGGTACGACGTGCTCATCTTAATCTGAGAGCCCAAGGCCTTTTGAAGGCCTTCCCAAAATCGAGAAGTGAAGCGGGGGTCTCTATCCGAGACAATAGCTGATGGTACACCATGGAGTCTCACCACCTCCTGAAGATACAAATGGCCCAACTCATCCACTTTAGATGTGTCTCTGATCGGAATGAAGTGGGCTGATTTGGTCAGACGATCAATCACCACCCAAATGGAATTCTTACCCCGAGGTGTACGAGGTAAGCCAACAATGAAGTCCATGGCAACCTCGTCCCACTTCCAGGTAGGAATGGGTAATGGCTGGAGCAAACCGGAGGGCCTTTGGTGCTCTGCTTTCACCTGCTGGCATGTGTAGCATCTCGAAACAAAGTCTGCTATGTCTCGTCTCATACCAGGCCACCAAAAATGCCGACGGACATCATAATACATCTTAGTGGCACCTGGATGGACAGCCCACTGAGACTGGTGGCTATCATGCATCACTGCCTTCCGTAGAGATAACGGTACTACTGAACGACCCTTGAAGCACAAGATGCCCTCGGGAGACGACGACCAATCAGAGGATGTCTCCCCACCATGAAGAAAATGCCTAGATCGCTGACAAAGCTCATCACTAGGTTGTTCCCGCTGAATCAACTCCTACAGAGAAGGATTCAACTGGACACTCGCCAAGAATGCCCCTCCACTGTGTTCCCTAGCCTCCACATGCATTTGAGAAAAGAGCCCCATCAATGTCCACTCATCACTAGACTTCCTCAAAGCCTGCACTGGAACTCTTCTGCTCAAAGCGTCGGCCACCACATTACCCTTGCCTGGGGTATAGACAATGTCAAAGTCGAACCCCTGCAAGTACTCGATCCAGCGGCGTTGCCTCAAGTTGAGGTCCTTCTGCGAGAAGATATAAGCCAAGCTTTTGTGATCAGAGTAGACCACAAACTTCTCGCCAAAGAGGTAGTGACGCCATGTCTTCAAAGCATGAATCACCGCTGCCAACTCCAAGTCATGGGTAGGGTAGTTGTTTTCATGTGATCGGAGTTGGCGAGAGCCATAAGCCACCACGTGATCATCCTGCATAAGCACGCACCCAAGACCCATACCTGAAGCATCACAATAAACCACATAACCCTTCCCGGCCTCAGGCAAAATCAGCACAGGGGCGGTAGTCAACCGTCTCTTCAGCTCCTCGAATGATTCTTGACATTCAGGACCCCATACAAACTTCACCCCTTTCCGGGTGAGCGCAGTCATTGGTGATGCAAGCCGAGAGAAATCCCGAACGAATCGCCTGTAGTAACCAGCCAGGCCAAGGAAACTCCTGATCTCGAACACATTCTTCGGCTGCTCCCATGACATAACCGCACTAATTTTCTCAGGGTCCATTGAAACTCCATGCTCTGAGATCACATGCCCTAGAAATCTCACCTCTCTGATCCAGAATGTGCACTTTGACAACTTTGCATAGAGGCGGTGATCCCGTAATGTACCTAAAATGATCCTCAAGTGATGTTCGTGTTCCTCCTCAGAGCTAGAGTATACCAGAATATCATCCACAAACACCACAACAAAGGAATCGAGATACTGATGGAACACCCTATTCATTAGTGCCATAAATACCGCTGGAGCATTGGTCAATCCGAAGGGCATGACCAAATACTCAAAGTGGCCATACCTGCTTCGGAAGGTTGTCTTGGGGATATCTGACTCCTTCACCCTGAGTTGATGATACCCTGAACGCAGGTCTATCTTTGAGAACCACTTTGCCCCCTTCAACTGATCAAACAAATCATCTATTCTGGGCAAAGGGTATTTGTTTTTAATTGTTACCTTATACAGCTTCCGGTAGTCAACGCACAACCAGAGGGATCCATCAGCCTTTTTTGCAAACAACACAGGAGCGGCCCAAGGAGAGACGCTCGGGCGAATGAATCCTTTGGATTCTAAGTCGTCCAGCTGTATCTTTAATTCCCTCAACTCGGTGGGGGCCATGCGATAGGAGGGAAGAGATATCGGCTGTGTTCCCGGCGCCAGATCAATCGAAAACTCCACATCCCGCTCTGGGGGCAAACCAGAAAAATCATTAGGGAATACCTCGGGAAACTCATTCACTACATGAGGTAGTGCACCTTCAGGGGAAAGACCATCCTCTAGCACAATCGAAGATAACTGGAAGATAACACTTCCCAACTCTGGGAGTGGAGGCCCTGCGCGACTTGATCGTGGATCCCATTCTCCATGAAAAACCTGACGACTCCCATCAGGTGCCGTGAAACTCACACGCCTTCTGTAGCAGTCGATGTGTGCCTGAAAGTGAACTAGCCAATCCATCCCGAGTATGAAATCAAAAAGATCCATATCTAAGACCATAAGGTCCCACTCCATCTCGACCCCTGATACAGAAAGTGAACATGAGGGGCACCTCAGGCCCTGCTCCTTCTTCTTTCCCAATGGTGTCACCAACTCCATCGCAAAAGACATAAACTCAGTTGGCAAATTCAGCATGTCCACGAAATGTCCAGAAATGAATGAAACAGAGGCACCAGTATCAAAAAGAGCAGTAGCTATAGAAGATGCGATCAGAATGGTACCTCGAACTGTCGACGGTCCCGCCTCTGATCCTGCTGGTGACTGATCCACTGCATGGAGATGTCCAGTATCTGCCTGAGGACGACCGCTAGTATGTGGTTGTGCCCTGAACTGGCTCTGCCCAGAAGATGATCCAACCCTACCACCACGACCACCAAATCGAGATCCCCCAGTCCTCGACGGCTCGGACTGTGCTGGCACTCCTTTTGAAGCCACTGAACCAACCCCACTCGGAAGTGGACGTGCCACACCACAAAAACGCTGCAAATGCCCCATACCTCCACACTGGAAACAAGGCTTCGGAGGAAGTGGACATGCTGGTCGGATATGCCCAGGCCTCCCACATTGGTGGCACACGACCGATCTTGCATCAGAAGCAGCAGAAGAAAACTGCATGGAAGAGTGGCCTGAACTGCCCCCTCCTTTCTTCACATGATCCTCCCGCTTCCTTTTCTTCTCTGAGGAGCTACCACTTCCCACTGCTGATACTGAACCATAGAAACCAGCCCTGCCTTTCCTATAAATCTCCACCATGCACGCTCGATCAACAACCTCAGCATAGGTCCTCAGCTTAAACAAGAACACCTGGGAGTATATCTCTGGTCGCAAGCCTTTCTCAAACCTCTGGGCCTTCGCTTGTTCATTAGAGACAATTTCTGGAGCATACCGAACCAATTCAGCGAAACGGTTGGAATACTCCATCACAGATAGATTCCCCTGAACAAGTTCCATGAACTCTCTAGACCTGGCATAAGCCAACACCTCAGGGCAATACTGTTCATTGAAGACAGCCTTGAAATCTCCCCAGTGCATCTGATCATTCTTCCCAGCCTGAAGCACTGACTCCCACCATTTACGACTGGGACCCTCCAATAGGAAGGAGGCACACTTCACCCTGAGCTCCTCGGGTGTTTCCAGGAACTCAAACATACGCTCGATCTTCTCGAGCCATTCTTCTGCTTCCTGGGGTTCTGAGCTGCCTCGGAAGGTTGGAGGCTTATTTTTCAGGAACTCCTAGGCCTTGTCCTTTCTAGGACCAGTATAATCCTCTCTAACAGGAGCTGGAGCAGGAGCTGGTCCATATCCTAGAGCCTGGACAGCCCGGACCACGGCCTCGACTAGCCTCTGATCAATCGGCGTGGGAGAACTCTCTCCAGCTTCCTCCTGTGGGTGCGTTGGAGCTTTCCGGGGAGGCATGTTGCTACAAAATGCAACAGTCACAAAACAATGGTCAATACCATAATTCTGAAAATTGTAATCAAATACATCAAATATAAGCAAACTAAACACATTCTTGTAATAAAAGAAACAACTACTCCACATCTGCCGGATGTCCACATGTGGTCTGCAGCCCACACGTCTCACCTGGAAGTGAAGTAAATCAGTAAATTCCAACATCCTCTGGTGACTCAAGGTCTGCCATGAGAGGTGCGGGCCAGGCACCCTACTCACAACCAATACCCCGAGCCCCGACAGTCCTAGCTCCTGTCTATCCCGACTCATGTCAAAATAACAATATAACCCAAATACATTAACCTCCTTTGATACCATTTTGTCACGAACCGGATCTGGTCGCCACCATTAATGGCACCAAACCCGGCCCGTGGCAAGACCCGAAGGGCATTCCCTATCCCCACGGGCTGGCACAAGTGCCCGGGTATAAAACAATATGATTTGGGAACGATTTACCCGAGTATGAAAGCATAAAACAAATAAAACAATCAATAATAAGAATCTGAAATTTCCATACTAAACCATTCTTAACAAAACCAGATATGAATACATATGTTTAAAGACACTAAAAGTGGTCCAAATACAAATAATGACAACATCAAGACATCCCCAATCACTTCACGCAACAAGGGTGTCATCACCCGCAAGCCTTCTCCACAACTCTGCCCCAACGATGGGGACTAACACCCTGAAGCGCCATCACCCTTAGCCTTCCCTTTACCTGAGTCAAGCATAAGAAGTTCTACTTACACCCAAGGGGTGTAAGTAGGGTGTGAGCCTAAGCCCAATAGGATACCACCAGAAGATTCCAAAGAGGATGCAATACAATGGGAACAGAACTAGCAATTTTAACACACAAGGTGAAACAATGTTAAAAATTTCAAGAAAAGAAACTTTCAAATGAGAACAGTTTTCAATCCAAGAATTTCAGAATGATAACAAATTAAATAAACATGTGAGCTACTGTAAAGTACTGCCAAAAGATCCCACAACAAGGGTAAATACTACAATTCTAATGAGCACAAAAATTGGGAACACCCCTAGGCAACTAGATAGTCTCGGGCCCTATGTACCTCGTACATCGGTGTAAAGTATCCAAGTCACAATCCTTTCCCGTGCACGAGCCACTAGTAGGGAACAAACCCATAACCTAGTGGTCCCCAAATAACATCCACATAGTTCAGTTAGTGTTGTCGTTATCCATTTGCTCAGTGAAACAGGGACACAACCCATCCGGTCCACTAGCCGTACTAGTACATATCCGCCCACCTAAGTACCCGGGATTCCCCCTTTTGTGCTCAAACAATTTCAGCAAACAACACACATACTTTTTCATGTAAAGTATCTCTACTGGTCACAAACAAATAGTACAGTAGCTACACACATTTTATATCATTTGAAACAGTCAATAAAATATTTTGATCTTCAATAAAACAACCTCTCAAAACATCACATTGTTTTGCACCCAAAACTCTTTAAAATATCCACTTTTCACAGTATGTGAACACTTGTAAGTCATCAAAACAAAATTTCAGTTCAACACAATTTAATAAAACCAAAAATTCAGTTATGGGGCAGCCCAATGTGATCCAAGAAATTATATATTTTAAAAACCACCATTTTCACACCAACATGGCACTTAATGCCCATTTGCTTCTCAAACACAATTTAAACAAACTTTTGCAGCCACAACCAAAAAGAATAAATATTTAAAACATTATTTTAATTCCTAATACAGTTCAATAAAATCAACTATGTAATTAGAGTTCATCCCAAAATGAACCAATAAAAGACTTGCATGAAAAACCCTCAATTTCAACAAAAATTGTAACATAAAATTCATTTGCATTTTAAATGAAACTAAAAAAAATTTTTACAGAATCATTAAAATCCAATAAGCATTAATTCACCCTCAACACAGCAAGCAAATTCCCAAAGAATTTCACACACAATGGAATCACCTACCAAAAGATTCAAGAACCGCAAATCCTAGTGCGGAACTTCAACCGCACGACCACCGCGCCACAAGGAAGTGATATCAAACCTAAAACCAGAGGATTGAACCATGAAACCCAAAATTAAACCCTAAGCACGAAGCCCTAGCTTCTGGAAATTTGGGGATTCAAGAAAAAAAAAGATAAATCTCAAGGAAAAGGAGAGAACTAGAAGGATAGTCACTTACTTGAGAAAACTGGACGTTTTTAGAAACCAGAGAAGTTAGGCCCTAATTCGCGACAGATGCGATCTCCAAAGAGGGGGAAACTAAGCTGGGGGTGCGGCCAGGTACAGTGGGAGAAGGTGAGAGGTGGAATCACCGAAAAAGAATAAAAATTGAATATTTTATGAAATAAATACAAAACAATTTTAAAACTGGAAATGGGCTTTCGGGTTGGCCCAATACCTAACTTGATCACCCAAATCCAAGATGCAAATGAATTTTTAAGGGGGCCAAAATTCATTGGTGGTTTTAATAGTTAAATTAAGGTCATTTTGGAAGTTGAATGAGTTAAAAATGTTGAAAAATGAGGGAGTTATTAAACAAACAAAATTTATTGTCAAAACTGGAAATGGGCTCTCGAGTTGACCCAAATTATGGAAACCCACCATTTCCTTCAAAAATGCATTGAAAACCCCCAAAAAAACAATAATGTAAATTAAATACAAAAAAACCTTTAAAATATGTCATGTATGTGACAATTATACTTTGATAAGGGAGATAGTGTCCTCATATAATATTCACCTCAATCTGTATTGGGGATGGTTTTCCAAGATGTTAACTACTTTGAGATTATGTAGCCCTATTAAGATAAAATATAAATCCAGTGAGGTGGTTTAATTCATAACTCTACCACCATTATTTTACGAGGTACATGAAATATTTTATGTGTCCCAAATTTGGATCTACATGCATTCCCCCTCGAATATTATCAACTGAAGAGAGACAGAAATCTATGATGTGGCTCCATATACTGAGTACCTATTGGAGATCAACCATTAGTAGGTCAGGATCCATCATGTGCGAGAGATTCCCTTAGTGTGTTTTTGGTGGAAACATTGTAATCTTCAAGGGATCACCTGGTAATGGGAGTTGCATTACCCACATCTATTTATATAGCCTCATAATTTGTCTATTTGGGACGTGAATCCCTATAGTGGGGAGAATGTAATGAATTGAATTGTCTCCTTTATTACCATTAGATATTGTAATGATTTTTTTCGATACCTATCATTGAGACATCGTGCAATTTTTGGGGCCCAGTGTTCCTAAAATATATGTTGAAAATATATTAAATATTTTAAACGGAAGGCACAATATTTTTTATGAAAAAATAGAATAACATATAAATGAGTTGATAAATATGAAATATACTGGAATGGTTAATTTTATTACATGTTTTTTCTCTAAGAATGAAATAATCGTTATCTGTGTGTGCTGACTGGGGAAAACTTATCATGGGTATAAAATAAATAAAAATTTTAAATGAAATTATTTTACATAAACATTGATGTTGTGAACTAATGCATCTCCTAAAATATAATATTAACAAACATTTTTATGTTATACTACATAACCCTTCCAATCATTTTAGAGATATTATGGATAATTGAATAAGATTTCATGGGAATATGATGAATGAATTGAAGATAAAAAACTAGTTTTATACTGAAATATACATTTTCCTCAGTCACTACGACATATATGAATTCTTTTTTAGTGACTGATTGAGATAGATGTTGTATTTTTATTGTGTTTAGAATCATTCCCAAATTTTTATTTCATTAGAAATTAAAATAAAACTAATCGACCAATAGATTTATTCAAGGATTGGTTATTTTGAGTTATGGGATTATTATAGGGTTTTATTGGAAGAATTTATTTAGGAAAATTAGTTATCTATACATTCATCGTTATAACAATAACAATTCTTGGTCGACAAGAATATCAAATGAGGTTCATTCCTCATTATTTTCCATTTTCATTTCCTCCATTGATTTTAATATTATCATGGGTATTCATCGTGTGTCCCATAGTTTGACTTAAATCATTATATAAAATTTTGGGAACAATTTTTATTTTGAAATAGTTAAAAATCATTAATATTGACTCCTAATGACATGATGTTTGAGTAACGATTAAAACTATGGTAGATCAAATGATGTTGATACCCAGTTTTTTTGTTCATTGGAACAAAATGAAGAACACAATCTGAAGGAATTTTTTGATTCTATTAGTGGACGTATATTGATGATATTGGAATTGAAAGGAATGACCTATGCCACTCTTTGATTCTAACATGGGTCGTGTCCAGAATTGTTGTTGGAGGAATGAAGAAGATACTTAGGATCCAGATCTAGGATTTTGGAAAACCCATAACACACACTGTGTAATCCAAGATTACATAGTGTGTGGGACACTTCCAATGTCTAGGGATTCTATTGAAATATTGGAATCAAATGGAGTGAGACCCTATCACACGGATTGTGACCCCTCCTTGATTTCTCAATGTGTACACCATAAGGTACAAAGACACTGGTTGGAGTACACCAGTTCGAGTATGATGTGTACTCCAACACAGACATGGTTGGTCTAGATCCAAATTATTTAATCCCTAAATGGGTACGGTAAAGGATTTATATGGGAAGCATCGTGCTGTGTACATTTTACATTGACATAATCAAGGGAAGTTTATGGGGATTGTAACCTATATCTAAGGGATAGGGCGTGTTACCCAACTACTCATTGTGTACGCCTTAAATGTTGGATTGGTTCCCTTTTCCTCCATATCATGGACATGTTTATTTATGATAAGTTCCCAAAATCCTTTCAATGAGTTCCAGTATTTAATCACCTCATATATATAGTACAGTGATCCCTTAAGCATGACATCATAGATAGAGTTGATATAATCCTTTTATAAGGCTTGGTGTAAGATCATATATTCATCTTCATGCCATAGGTGGAGTTCTTAGTATCATCATGACCAATACTATATCAGTGCCAATAACTACCTAAATTGTTAACCCATATAGTGTTTTTTGAATTCCCCATGGCCTTGGCTGTGATCCTCATCAATTTGTCATATCGCTTTTGGATTTCATCATGTAATTACTATTTTTGAGACATGATGAGACCTACATCTGAAACGGAAATCATCAATGTTATCAGACTAATGGATTTTGTTCTCCCATATATAACCTTTGTTTATCCTTTGAGATAAAATACTAGGCTATCATTATGGTTGTGACTTAATAATAAATTTTATTTACATTTTAATTATATCTGGATATTCATTTTATATTCATTGTAGAAATATACCCTTGTATAGATGAATATTATTATATTTCATTATGATCTGTTTTTTCATGGTGTCCTATTGGGTATTCATATACTCACCCATGAATATCCTTTTTCACAAACATTTCATGACTTGTGTAGATGATATACCTTTTTATATAGTTCTAGATTCACTAGAACCAAATGGTTCTTAGTGAGATCAAATAGATTAATGTCTCTTCCTTTGGTATCTTGACAACATACTCTAATTTCCATTCAGGTTTTTCTTGTTTTTAGACTCTTGGTGGTGGAATTGTTTTTGCCTATATTTAAATTACATTACTTATTTTTATACTCTGGTTGGGGGATTAAAATGTATTATTGCATGGTTATTCCGTGTTTTTACATTTCATCATTATATGGGATAGGAGATGTGTGCATGAGTATAGGAATATAGGATAATTCATACAATGTAAGTGTTATTACTACTCGGTTCTAGTCTACAACACCTAGCCTATTGGTGGAGGTATAAGGGAGTCGCAGCATGGAACCCATTAGGAAGAGTCGTGATAAAAACTCCCTTTATGTTTTTTTACCGAACTTGTATTCATATGTCTTTTTATATTTTCCATTCCCTAAATATTTACTATTATATAAGAGTTAATGGGTTAGTGATAGGAAAAATAAATTTTACATAGTCCTCCCTTTTTGTTTTTTCAACCTAATAAGTCTTTGTGTTCCTTTTGATATTTCTTTTGTGATTACTTTTTTCTAATTAATAGAATGGTATGGATTAGTGGGTGGAAGATTAAATGTTTCATAGTCTACACATTATAGGTTTCAAAATTAGAAAATTCATTGATTATCCATCAATAATAGTTTGAAGTCTTTCAATTTCTATCAAAATTGGGTGAATGAAGTTTAAGGTCAAAAGACGTTGAATGAATTATTATCTGTGTTCAATGTTCTACTACTTCAAATTAATGTTGAGAGATTATATACTATAGAAAGGTAAGGGAAACCCACACATTAGAAGAGAGAAAACTTCTAGTATAACAATCCTTAAAAACATATTCACCCAATTTAACTTCATGATTATTAGAAAAACAATTCTTCTAGGAATAAGAAATATATCAAAGAATCACTATGTATATTTTTCTCAAAAACATATATCTATATAATGTTATGTGTAATCATAATGTATATATAGGTCAAAAATATGAAACATTGGGGAATATTTTTTTGATTATAAGATGTATTGGTCTTCTATACATGAATAGGGTCCTAGGAACTGGAGTGGAAGAAAATTATATTCACATCATGATTTCAAATAATATGATTTGGCATCACTAAATATCTTTATATAACAAGAATCCAGAAACATGTATTTTTTTAAAAGGGTTATAATAAGATCACATCTTTTTCAGGTTTGTAGCTCTTTGATTTCTTCTCTGGTCCTCTTTTTTTGTGTTTTCCCATATCTTTGAACCTAGGTAATCGAGCGTCACTATGTATGGAGATAATGTTCTAGGTAAAATGACCAAATGTTTAGTCTTGTATGTTTTTTCCAATTAACGGAGTATAGGTATACATTTGTTAAAGGGGGTTATGTTGGTTTTAGTGAGTATGGAAGGCTTCATAGGTGGTTCACGATTTTCTATTGAATATGGGATTAAATATACCTACAAGACTTTTACAAATCAGGTATATATTCTACATAATTTCTAACAAAATCTAGGAAGATATTGAAAAATGGATTCGTGATGTGAAAAGAATACATAAGGTGTAAATGGTTCACATTGTATAATGTTTGACAAGGGTTATTTTAAATATATTTGACACATTTTCCAATATAAATCATAAATCTAGAATTACACACCATGTAAGTATGACATGTCAACTATTTCTTAGGATTATGAGATTAAAAGACATAATTTACATGTAATTTTATTCATCATAACATCCAATCCTCCTCTCTCAAACCCTAGGTGTTTCCTGTGATATTTTTGAGTACCATCTACCTTTTTATATGTCCTGATCAAGAATCTGATACTTTGTTAGTTGTTTCTCTTTGGTATTAACCTCCCATTCTCCTTTTACTTTTATTTATAGTAAAAATTATTGACTATAGTGGAAACACATGTTCATCTAGATCTTATGTTATCTGAATCATCTTTTGATCCTATCACCTTTCTTCTTATTAATGTTAATGGTTTGAATCATTTCATTAATTTCCAGTAAAAGGTATGTGGTCTATAGCCTAACCATATGGTGTTTTTAATTATAATGTATTTTTAAAGTTGTGATTATATAGAAACAACGTGCATGTCAATTACTTGAATTATGAAAGATGATAAATCATGGAT
The DNA here is from genome assembly GCA_963277665.1 of Viscum album. Taxonomy (NCBI): domain Eukaryota; kingdom Viridiplantae; phylum Streptophyta; class Magnoliopsida; order Santalales; family Viscaceae; genus Viscum; species Viscum album. The sequence goes on along the minus strand of OY728153.1, from coordinate 1,344,854,678 downwards.
TTTGTTATTCCTTGGTTCTTGTTGGATTCAGTAGGGTTGTGACCCAGCATGTAGCTAACCATTGGGTGAGAGGACCCTTGAACAATAATTAATTGGTTGTTGGATTAATGTTTGTTCAGAATATTATGAGATCCTGGGTGCATTCTTGATAAAGAATCACATTGGTATTGGATTGTGGATTATCAAAATGATTGGTGACAATTTTTTGTAATATTATTTTGAAATATATAGAAAACTATAATTTAAGGAATTAACTATTGAGGATTATTATATGATATTGTGATATATGGGCTTCTATGATTTGTCTTTTGTTTCATGCTATAATGCTTATATAGCATGATTGTCCCATTTTTTGTTGACATTCTCATATAGAGAGTTTCACCCAAGATGTTGAAATGATTATATAGAGGGTTGTTCCCAAGTTAATGAAAAATGGATATAGAGGGCTATTCCTGGGATACTAATATTCATTTATAGAGGACTATGCTTGGTGATTCTCAAATGATTGTAGTGATAGATTTTCCCAGTTATGTGATTATTCCACAGTCTTTGGGTTTGGTTGGCATTGAAGTTCTTCCTACTCAGTTATATTTTAGCATGTTCTCAAAGTATGTTGATTTTTTTATAATATTATATTGATTAATTAATTCACGTATTTATCGCTTTATTTAGTTCACTAATTTCTAAATATTGTTTTTCTTAAACATGGTGGTGTCAATGTATTATTTTTTACTCACAACCTATTTGGGTCATCGGTTGGTACCCAAGAAGATTACATAGATGTAGGTATAGAAAAGGGGAACGGATGTTTTTGCAGATTGTTGCTATTAGAATTGGATAGTGTTTAGAGAAAGGACCGACATGGGTTTTGGTACTTGGTTCTTTTCCATTTCTTTTTTCATTAACTGATTCGTTTATTTTTGTTACATTCAATTTTAAATTTAGATACATTCCATCATGTTGTCACATTGATTATTATTTGATTTAACAGTTGTTATTTTACTTCCCAGTTGTAGTTTTTAATGCTTCCATTATATCCATTAATATTATATTAATTATTATTGTCAATTTGAAGTACATTATAACTCTGTATTAGTGGTTATACTCTACCCACTATATTATTTTCACCCTAGCTACTAGTCATCATTCAATGGTGTATGGAGAGGTTCAATTGAGGTCCCATAACCATCCAGACATGGCCAAATGATAGATGGCCAGATCCAGGGATGATAGAATGTGGTATCAAAGGAGCAGGTTTTTCTTTTCATTTTATTTTCTATTTTTTAATTGTAAAAGGTAACTATTATATTTTTGGAAAAATAATTTTCATGATCAGGGGAGTATTTAACCCATTTATGGGTTGAGATAAGAGTACACTAGTATGGGATTATTATTCCTGATGTTCACTATTTATGATTGATTTCACAACAAGGATGATTCCTAAATTTTGATGTTATTATTCCTTATCATATTTACTCATGGAATGGTATGGTTTGACATGTGTATTCATTCATCTTGTTACACAAAAAAGGATATATCTTAACAAGAATTATTCCTTATAGGAGCATATTAATGGCATCAGTTATGTACCTTCATGTAAGAACTATGAAATGTGAATAAGATTATATATGATAAATGGGAATGAAAAAATAATTATTTCTTGATAAAGAACATTTAATCCATATTTAGAAGGATCATTGTCTCACTTTTATCTTTTATTGTCACCTGATGAGGTCATCATCCTTTAAATAAGTTTTATAAGGATGGAGTTTTTATTAAAGTAAAAAATTAAACCACTTCATCTTCATGTTGAGTGTTAGGGGAGTGAAAAATAGAACACTCCTAAAATAGTTTAATTGGATATTCTTTTATATGATAAAGGTAATATGTATACTTAGCCTCATGATAATTTATTATGGGACATGTGATCCCTATAAATGGAATCAATTCACATTATTACTTTAATGTATAAGATGAATGGATATTTTTAGCTACAATATACACCAACATTCACTAGTAAGGGATGACCCGAGGTAGCAAAGATATGGAATTATTTTTTCAATATGATTTTCATGCACCATATGACACCTAAAGATAGCTCAGTTAAGCTTGATTCATATATGATTCAAGGAAATGAAAATCATCAGTGGTATATTCTTGGGTAAGATGAATAGCATGATGAGTTATCTAGAATAGACATTGAAGTGTATATTTTTTGTCACTTCAATCCAGATATGTTGAGGTATGTGAAGGATCACAAGTTAAATCATCTAACACATGATGGATTTTCGGTGATAGACTACGCTTGATGTTTCACCAACTTGTACTTCCTTTCACTATCATTGGAAGAAGATGAGATCTTCATGGAGAGAAATTGTTATGATGTACTTCACTATGAGGTCATGTCATATGAAAAAGTATTATTCTAGAGTATCATTTTGGATGCGATGAATCAAACCCTAAGCATTGATGGGATTCTGAGAGAGGCCTTGAGTATCGTCCCTGCTATTTCAGCTATGAAAATTGGGATATCTTATTCTGGTTGCAAGAAGCAGGTCTATGATAGTTATTTCCAAGTAAAGAGTGGGAAGAGTGGTCAAGAAGGTGTGAACCCATGTGAGGACCATGTCCCTTTACAGTGATATCAGTGGGGCATGTCGGTCGATAAGAGGTCTCATTGTCCATTCCGTATATAGTAGTTCCCTGATTATGGTAGGTTGGGCCACTAATGAATGTTTTATACGAGCATGAAATAGTAGATAAGTGTTAGGGTATATGGATGGGTACCAGATTCTATAAAGGAAATAGTTTATCCTTAGTGTATCGGTATCTGTAGTTCCAATGGATGTTTAGATCAATGTAGGGGTCATGGTTCCCAAATATAGGAGTGGAATGACTAGGTAGAGGTAATAGCTCATGGGAGTCCTACTAGATACAATGGAATAGGGGTTAGTCAACTTCATGCTATATAGACAACTTCATCTAGTGTATATGTGTGGTATTCTTTAGTAATAGGAATGATTCATGTACCATGTTCTCTTTATTAAATTTTTTATATAGTATAAAAACCTTCCTTTTTATTTTATTTTTTTTAAAATAGTTTGATCATGGTTTTGGAAATCTTGGATGGTGTCTTGACCATCGACAGAATATTGGGATTGGGGTTAGAGAATATCAAACATTTCAAGTCACGGTCTCTTGAAATTAGTTGTTACCATTTCATTTGGGATCATTTTATTCTCTAAATGGAATGTTTTGATATGATTCTTGGTATGAATTGGATAGTTATATACTAGGATCATATCAACATTTGCAGGAGGAGAATTACATTCTTTTATCTTGAAGAAACAAACTATTTTTACTTTGGGGAGTGGGTTCCCAAGTCTTTTCATGTCAGACCAATTCATAATAGACTAAATTTTCTCTTTCTCAGATATAAATACTTCTTATGGATGATGTTTTAATTTATTTGTATTCTATTTCACTGGTGGTAGAATTTTTTCTTGATGAATATCTCAATGAGTTCTTTGGCTTACTGTCTAAGCGGGTGATCGAGTTCATGATTGAGCTTTTTTTGAGAGCATATCCAGTTTTTATTCCACATTAGTAGATGGGACTTTTAGAGCTCCTGGATTTAAATTTTGAGTAGGAATATGTAACATCTAATGGTTAAAATTGGCCTATTACATCTCTATATGGTTCTCTAATTCATTTATCCAAGTAGGCTGCCAAAAACATTGTTCTTATATAAGGATTATCATATATTAAACCATATGATTTTCAAGAACATATAATCTATTATGCATATAAGATATATCTCTTATCATAAAATATGAGCTATGATCTTCACCAATATTTATTTTATATTTGTATACCAATAGTTGAGTGTGAAGCCATAATACATACCTTTTACTTATTTTATGAGTAGGTATGGCTTGTACATGTCTTTAGTGTTGTTTTCCAGTTTTTCGAATGCACTTGTCATATTTAGGGCATTGATGAATTATATCTTTCGTCATTACATTGATAATTTTATTATGTATTTTTGATAACATAGACCAATACTGACATCTTGACATCATCTTGAATACAATGAGATATCATCATATAAATGCCATGGTAACCAAAATTGTATTTTTGGATTGAAAAGGTGATATATTGGGACATTTCATATCAGATGATGTACAATCAATTGAACCAGAGAAAGTTACATCCATGGTATATTGGGGGGAAATGATGATTGTCTTTTAGAATTAGAATTTTCTGGGTTTAGTAGTTATTAGTGGTGATTTATCTAGGAGTTCTCTTGTTTGGAATCACTGATGTCCAAGCTTACCAAGAAAGGGTATAATCTTGTTTGGTAAGATATGTGTGTGAGATCATTTCCTATGATAAAGAGAATGCAAACCTCAGCACCTATCCTCACTTTATCTATGTTGGGTGGTGCACATACCATGATCTATGAACCAACTGGATTTTAACTCAATGTAATTCTATTGAAGGATAATTGAGTGATTTTTTATAGTTATAGATAGTTATTTTTGCATGATAAGAATGACCTAACTCATTATTGGGAGATAGATATAGTGGACCATGCCTTGATTTTCTAGAGATACTATCTTTTGGGAATGATTTTTGTGGTCTTCATGGAAAATAAGAGCCTCAACCACATATTTTGATAGATTGACCATAATCTTTTCTTGAAGAGGTGGGTCGAGTACCAACAGCATTTTGAAATGACGTTTCATTGTAAAATAGATAAAGGGGACATATTTTCCAATATGATGTGCTTAAATAGGAAAACTAAGGCAACAAGGGAGGCATGTGATGTGTTTAGGATGATGTAAAACTTTTCAAACTAGAATCTATATATTTAGGAGTCCTAGGGATGAGTATCACCGACTTCATGGTCTATTATACCCATTCTACATTATATGGTGAAGAATGATCCGATATTAGATCTTGATGGCATAGTTTGAATAGATATCTTATTTGGTGTGTAGCAACCATAATGATTGTGTGTTGGTGGTGGAAAATACAGAAATTTTTGTAGACTAGTATGGGTTCATACGATATTTTGGGAGGAGTGGATGAGAGAGTTTAATGCATCTAGATGGGTTGTACATCTGTGTTTTTTCAATATTCATTCCTATATCTATAGATGGTACTGGTTATAATGAATGAAATATGTGGTAGCAATCTTTTGGTCAGTTTTTTCACTAGTCATTAGGAGAAATGTGATCATTGGAGGCCTACTGAGTTGTTCCAACCACCACCCATTCTGGAGTGGAAATTGGGTGACATCATAATAAATTTTTTCATTTGGATTACCAAGTAACTCTTATAATAACGATGAAGTATGGGTGATCATGGATTACTTGATGAAGGTATCCCACTTTTTTATTACTTGGGAGACCATCATCATTGATGATCAGGGCAGTCTATACATGTCTGAGATAGTTTTATTTCACAATGTTCCCTATAGTATCATTATAAATAGTGGTCCTCATTTCTCATCATGGTTCTTGTAGTGTCTTCAGAGATCTCTCAGATCACATGTTCTTCTATGTATGACCTAACATCCTTAGTCTCCAATTTAATTTGAGTGTACTATTCATATTTTATAGGATATGTTATGAACCAATATTTCATACTTTAGTGGTTCATGGGATCATTTTATAACACTCATGGAGTATTTGTATAATTACCTTTTCTATTAATCGATGAATATGGAACCATTTGAGGTTTTTTATTGAATTCTATGTCGTTCAGATCATTTTAAGGGATGATGGTGATTTACGGGTTGTTATACCAAGCCACATACATGATACATGTGACAAGGTTCAGTTGGATAGGAGGTTGTTGGTGATCATGGACAGTTAGAAAAAATATTACATTGACAAAAATATATGACCTCAAGAGCATGAGGTTGGATATCTTTGTTTCCTCAAAGTGTCACCCAGTTTGGGGTGACACATCTTCAGGAATCAAGTAAATCTAGTTAGTAGATTTGTTGGGTCATTTATGATAGTATAAAGGGTTTTTCAAATGGCATACTGATTATACCTTCTACAACACTATAGCTACATCCACAATGTGTTTCACATGTCAATGTTTAAATGATATCTTCCTAACCCTTCCCATAAGGTTGATATGGTTATGTTGAGCTTGTTTTAGATTTTACCTTTGATGGGAATCAAATATGGATTGTGGTCCTTATTGGTAAATTTCTAAATAGGGATATTACACCTATAGTTTTTTTATAATGAATGAATCGGCACATTCATGAGGAGACATGGTAGATGAGACCAATATGAAAGCCTAGTAGTCATACTTGTTCATTCAGACCCCATAATGATGCATGGAGTAGGTAGAGGATGACTTGTTATATGGTTGTAATGTTTTAAGCCCCTATCTTTTCTCAGGTATGTCCCTCTTTTATATTTTCATTGAATGCCTTTTTTATGTTTTCCATCATCTTTTAACATTGGTGGTCAAGTCATATTGAGGATAAAGATAATGTTTTATAGAAATTGAACTAATATTCAGGGAAGTATGTTGGTTTGAATAAATTGATTCTAGGTATAAATGTTTTAAAGGGTCTTATGAGTGTATTCCATAATAGTGGAAGGATTACAAAGTGTTTTTGGATTTTATACAGAATCTAGGATTTCAGCTACCTATAGAACATTTACACTAAATGTATATATGTTACCAGACATTTAACAACCATTAGTAAGATACCATGAAATTGATTCATAAAATGAATATAATACATGTCATGAAAACATTTCACTTCATATAATGTTTTATTATAGTAAATTTAACATTAGGTAACAAGTTTTATTTCATAACTCATAAATTTAGGGGTTCTTCGTTCCTTTTTGGATATCTCAATTAAGCATCAAATCCTTGATTAGTTTTTCTCCATTGGGTTCCCCCAAACTTATGGATGTTCTTAATCCCCATGGTGTAATAATTTGATCATGGTTGAAACATTTGATAATCATGATCATGTGTGATCTATGTATTTATAAAAATTCCACACCATCATTCTTTTTTTACTTTAATGGGTTGGAAGTATTTTCTTATTTAATTTTGAAGGTATGTGTCCAAAAACATAAAACTATGGTATGTTTAATTGTTAACTATAATGAATATCATGATTTTACCAACAAAAAAAGTGCATTAATTAGTATAATAATTTATAAAGATAAATCATGGATTATATTATTCATTGGATCCCATTGTATTCGATGGTGTTGCAACATGTCTTGGGTCTAACTGTTGGTTAAGAAGACCAGTGAACAATAATGAATTGTATAATGGGATAATGTGTTTTCATCATGAAATGCTAACCTAAGTTATTTCAAGAAATATAATCATTTTTTAATTGATTATTTCATATAAAAATTTCTAGTGATAATTTTATATAAAAACTATTTTTCAATATAAGATCAAATAGTAATTTTCATAATTAATCTTTGAGGCTTATAATATGAAATTGTAAAAATTGTTCTTTTATGACTTGTAATGTATTTCATGTTGTAATTCGTGTATATCTAGACTGGACCAACATCATGTTGAAGTGCCTATATAGTGGGATTGGCCTTAGATGATTAAACTTTTATATATAAGGCTATGATAGTGATGGAGAGATGCTTGTTTTGAGGGGAATTTATAGTGATTCTAAAATGCTTATATATAGGTATTTTTCTAGTTATTTGAATATAAAATAGTTTGTGGTTACAGTTTTCATAGTTGTGCTCCATGTTCCATGATATTATAGAATGATGATGAAGAATGTTGATTTTTTGCATAATATTTTGTTGATTAATTAATACACATGTGTATCACATTATTATACTCACTTTTTTATCATAATAGTTTTGTTTAGACACTATGGATTCGAACTGATGAGTTTTACTCACACCCTATTCAGGATGCTATTTATTACCCAAGAAAATTATTAGGATATAGGTTTGGATAATGTTATGGTACCTTGTTACAAATTATTTCTTTTTGGTTGGGTTGGATTTTGGATACGAGACTGATATGGGGTTTTGGATCAAGGTATTTTGATTTTATTTGTTTCATATAGTTCTTTGATTTGTTTTAATATTATTTTGATAATTAGATAAATTTTATATTGACATCACATTAATTAACATATTATTTATTATATCTACTTTTACTTCCCAATTACATGTTTTAATATTTTTTATCTATCCATTTGTCAAATATTTATTATTATATATATATATTGTATTTTATCATTATACCGGGGGTACACTCGCTCCACAGTATCCTTTGCACCCAGGGAACTGGTTGGAAACCTTTTGTGTATGGGGTGGCACACTTGAGCTCTCATAACAAACTAGATTTTACCATATGAGAGAGTGTTGCATTATGAGATGTTACAGTTATATTTTTTATAAGTTAGATGAACAATGGTAAATTTTTTCTAGTTATTTTAATTTCTAATAGAATTATCTTAATAGGATAATTCATATGTATTTAAAGATCTTACATAATGGGGTTTCCAAAATTTTAGGTAATATAGTGCATACAAATCCATGTCTTATAAGTTCAAGCTGGATATACAACTTTTAATAGTTTATAGTCCTATGAGATTCCCTATGTATTGTGGTAAGGGATAGATGTTTTGAAATATAATTTCATACAACTAAGAGAATAATAATTTATTTTAATTTAATATGGAATTTATATTATGCAATAAAGTATATGGTTATATGATGAGGCTTTGCACACATCCAACAGAACAGTGAAAATTATTTTTTTATGATATATTCATTAGTGGAAGGAGTGATATACTCTCAAAACATTTTAATAAAGGTGAATGTTTCATAATTGTGTACATTATATATGTAGTAAGATCCTTATAACCTTATATCATGAATTAAAAATAATTCCCATATACCCAAGGAGTTCTTAAATCTATTATTATTTCCCCTTAGATGAATGAGAGGTGTATTAACCTCTGATTGGACAAAAATATGGATTGATCTTTTGTAATACCATAATTTTTCAATGTGAATATCCATTTATAAAAAAGTTTCTCTATTTCAACCAATAAGATCTCAGATAGTTCATCTTCAATCAAATGATAATAGACGCTCATGTTACATGAGGGAAAATACCTCGATGTGTATAATTTCCTCTATTTTACAACCAATTTTGTAGGGGTTTTCATTCTTTGATGTATGGGTGTTTGTGTGTAAATCCCATCAATAATACAAGAGATAACTAGATAATAGTTCATATATTTTTTCACCACCTTTTTAATGATGGTATGTAGAGTATTTCAGGTGGAATATATCTATTTGACCATCACTACATGATAGTAATATTATTAGTAGGTGTATATTTTTTAATCTTAATATATCATTTTCCATTCATTAGTATATTATTTTGTATCATTATATATGATTATCGAATGAGGAACACTAAATCATGTAACGATATTATAGTTCATTTATTTGATGATAGTTATTTTTTAGACATCCTAGAGGGATTGTAACACCCCATGCAATTGTGAATGTATTGAATAAATTAAATTACAATGCTATATATTGTTACGCATAAAACAAATTTCAAATTGTGCTACATGATACATCGCATAAGCTTGCGTTACAAAAGACACTATGTTTTAAAAAACCAAAATATATTATTAATATAGTAATTTAAAATTACCCTTATAATGTAGTCTTGAAAAATAGTGATATGTGTATAAATTACTAATTTTGAAATATTTTTTTAGTGGTTTTATATAAATGATAAGTATTGAAAAAATTACTTCATTTTTTCAAAAGTCATTATATGTTTCCAAAATAATTTATTAAAAATTTGATTTTTATTTAATTTTGTGAACATTAATAAAAAGTATTTTTCATACAATAATAAAATTTATTTAATTAAATAAACATAATATTTTATTTTAGTTTTTCATTCAATGATTTGGATCAATTTCTTATATTTTTTATAAAAGTTTCTTTTTTTGATGAATAGTGGAAAATCCTGAATTTTCAATATAAATTTAATTTTCAATTAATTTATTTAAAAAAGTTAAATTATATTGAAAAAAGTTTTTAATGTAATATCATATCAATTATATATCCAATGATACAAATTATTTCATTTAAATCAATTACATATTGAATTTTTGATATGAAAACATTAATGTATTTTGAAAATATTATCATTAGAAACTAGTTTTCTCATTATGTTAGTGGGATTAATTTTAAAACAATATTTCACAAAATATATGAATGGAATGTTTAAAAATAGATTAAATATTTTTTATAATAAGAATAATTTTAATATATTATTTTCAACTTAATTTTTTACCAAATTGAAAAATAAAAATAGTAAAAATTATTTACCCTAGTAAAAGTAAAATGGGTTTATTGGGGGTTAAACTAAAACTTTAAGGGTACAAAATAACTGAAATCATATAAAAACAACATTTTATAGACATATTTTAATATTATCCCATCTATTATCATGTACCTTTCTTTAATGAATCCTTTTAAAATGAAAAAAACATGGCTAAAATTATCTCTTTATAAAATATTAAAAGTGTTCCACTCACCTCAATTATAAAAGGGAACCCATTTTCACCCCGTTAATATATAATAAAACTTTTTATAATCAAATTATACCATCCCAAATCACTTCTAAACATCCTTTATCTAAAAAATGGTGCCTTAGTTTGGTTATAAATGCATCATAGTAATGCTTTTGTAGAAAACCTAAGGAGCATATCCAAAGAATAAGTGTTGTACATCATTGTCTGTTTTTTGTTTTATTTAATCATCCACCAACATAAATTTTTATTATACCAGGATTATATGAGAACATAATTATATTAATTATACATATATGTAATTTGTTTAAGGTAATTACCTCTAAGCATCTCCACTTGCATCAAATCGGTTAAGAAATCATTGTTCATGTGTACGGTGAACTGCCCTCTCGCGAACTAATCTCATTCATTTATTCATTAAGACCTCTAAAGTTTGTAAATTAAGAGGTATTTATTATTTATATATTATATTCATTATATTATTATACTTATGGGATTATTATATCACTCGTAACTTCATACTTTCTATTTTATTGGTATATGATAACGTTACTCATGTGTATGGTGGACAACCACCTCACGAAGCTATGTGATTCATTCATTCATTACATTGAATATAATAAGTAATATTTAAAGAAAAATATATAATATATATGACATTAAAATTACTTATTAATGATTATATATCATTTACCTTTATTTTTTAAAAATATAAATAATATGGAAATATTGTTCATAAGTACGTATGGTGTACCGTCTCCATGAACTGTTTATTTCATTTCCAATAAATAAATTTTATCAACTAATCTAAAATATATATATACTGAATATATATTATATTTTTATCATTTTTAAATTTATTTATTTTTTTTAATCTTGATAAAAGTAAAATGAATAAAAATAAAATCAAAACATAGATGAGAAACTGAACTATTATTACTTGAAACATAACATTAACATGTAATTTTTTATAAATAGATGATAAAGGGTCGTAAATGACATATATGGTGTCATATATATATATAGTTATTCAATATATGTATAATAAACATATATTTATTATAATGGAGGTTTTATTATATATGAATAATGTTAAGGCTTAGGGTTTGGTGTTTTTCTCATAGTATAATTTCATCAAGATGTCTGTTATGTTATTAACCTATTTTATTTCATCCATCCAACATCCTAAAGGCCTTAAAATTTTGTTATTATTGAAATTGACCCCCTTTTAAGGGAATAAGGGGGGAAACCCTAACATATATCCTCAACATAAAACATATTTCATAACATGAAGGTTTAGTGAGACAAAACAAACTGACAGCATGGGGCTACCCCTCCCCAACAATTAATCAAGAAAACATTCTCTACTAGAGAAAAGCTAAACGGAAAGCATGTGTCCTATGTCAAAGCACATGCTCGATCTGATGGAAAACACCATACCCTCTCAAACATCCAACTCCAAAAAACTCAACAACGATGAATACTTTCTCTGAAACCTCCTCTGGGGCCAAATATGTATGGTCGAGTCCGGATGCATCATGATACCAATAGACCTCCTAATCCCTTTCACCATTATGAGAAGATAGAAAAAAATAACCTCCATAAATAAATCATCTGGAACCAACCCCATGATCCTCCACCCTCCCACCGCTACCATAGAAGCCTAGAAGACAATCCAAACATTGTGAGTTCAAGTCATCGTACCCACAACTGGAAGGCCCAAACCACGAAGTGGGACTACCAATAATGAGGGAATCTTGGTATTCTTGAAATAAAAACTCCTCTCTTGGCATGGATATGCTCCGATCAGAACCACCATAGAACCCTCACCTATTTCCAGCACAAGGCACACAATGACAAAAATGAAAGACCATCGACATCGAACCCAGACAACACAAACAAAATCCAACCAGAGAAATAATTCACAACTCCACCAAATTAAAATCTTGTATGAACTCACATAGACCGAAGGCCTCCCCCTCTAAAAAACTATAGATCCGACCCTGAGTCGCAATGAAAATTTCTGGAAGAAAGCCCTGGTCACACCGGACAGTCGGACAGCCTAGAAACCAACCGAGAGTATGATGAAAAAGAACCATGGTCATGTTGGATAGCTAAGATACCAGCCATCTCCATAACATGTGTGTGTTGGAAGATCTGACCAACCCGAACCGATAATGGGCCACCCCAATCCACGTCGCCACAGGAAGGAGAGAAACCACTGAGTCAACCGCTAAATCTACATCGAGAAGAAGAGAAGCCAACACGTCGGCGTCGTTGATGGAAGAATCATGTCGAGCCGATTGTTGAACCTCCTCTATGAAGGGACATTGCTACACATCCACGGTGGACAATGTCAAGTTGAAACCGCCAACGCCATGAGAAAATCCCACCAGGAAGGGGGAAGGAATATTGAAATGGAAGAAAACCCTAGGTTCCACATGGAGAGTTCCTGACACCCCTCAGAGGCCACCCTAGCACTACATTCCTATTTTATTTCATGAAGTTTATATATTATCTTGTGACTTGTAATATAATGAATATATTTGTCCACATGATATTTTATGTTCCATTTAAATGTATTCCTTCATGGGAATTATTATTAGATGTTTAAAAATGTGTAATTATTTTATGTTACCATCTCATCATTTACCAGAAATGTTTTTTATTATGTTCTGATGATAAAATATTATGAAACATCTCTCAAGAAGCTAATGAATTTTCTTATAAGGTTATTATTAATGATATTTCCAAGTAATAAAACCATTTCCACTCATTGTTACAAACAATAATTGAATTTTTTTTAAATAAATATCGCCTTTAATTATCTCTTAGTTTGGAAATCATTTTTCATGCAAAAAAATTATTTTAAATTTTTTTCAAATTTTTTTTAAATACTATAATTTTTTATAAAAAAAATAACCATGTATTAATTTTTTTAAATTGTTTTGGGGAATCCACATTTCATTTTCAAAAAAATTAATTTTTTTATTTTATAAATAATTTCATTGGAATCTTTGTTTTATCATGTATTCAAAGCATAAATATCTCAGTCTTTATTGAAATTATTTTATTAGAGGATTCCTTTATATTATTTCATGGGTTTTTTTCAAGGAATCCTATTTTCAAAACGTTTTATGTTTTAAGAAGTTTTCTTCATAGAATAAATAATGTTTTCCTTAATAAATATTTTAAATGGTTGATCAAAGTCAGTTTCCATATATGATGATTTTCTTATGTTACATATGTTATACTGGGTACCTGCTCCATTGATAATATTCCAATTATTTCTATAAATGGTAAATTTTTATAAAAGAATGATGTTTATGAAATAACATTATCTTCCATAGGTTATACCATAATAAAAGTCTTATGAATCCTGTTTCTTTTTAGATGGGTTATGATATGATGAGATGATGAAATGATTATGAAACCTATCTCTTTTCTATAGTTTAGTATTTGGTAAACTTTTTAGGATAAAAATTTCATTCATGGGTCATGATACTATGAATGTTTTATGAATTTATATCACACATATATATGGTTTTTATTATGATATGGGTGGGTCCTATATCTCACTCAAATGCACTGGGTAATAATTTACATCTCAAGAGATATACAGGACAAGAACAAGGATTTAACCTAGTTTAATAAGAGTTTTTTTTCTACTACAATGGTTTTGGGAGTAACCCTGGACTATTCTAATGGTTTGGGGACTGGACTCATTATACTATTATATCCTTGTCAATGGGAATTTAATAATATGAAAATTAATTTCCATCATTATTTGTATGCCAAAAAACTATGTATTTTACAATTATTACACTCTCATAGATAATGTTAACTTATTTAATTATGGATCATGATTTATTAACTACTAATCATTATTCCATGACTCAATATTATGATAATTCATATGTACATCATGGTTCTAAAATGTAATTATCATTCTCTAATAAACTAATTATCATGTTATTATTATGTATCTCCCTTGTGTACCATTATTAAGTTTTTTAGCCCACTATTTCATTTTTTTTCTTTCCCCAGGTAATGATGAAATTTATTACATATTATATATCTAATAAGGATGATAGGTATGAAGATCGCTATAACAACCCAAAGTATTTCAATGGAAAATTACCTTCTTATATTGTTGTCATAAAAACACAAAATAATGAACTACTAAGTGATAAGTGAGATTTAAACATAATTTTGTCACCCCTATGTTTGGAATTTTGAAAATCCAACAGACACGGTTGTGTTCAAGATAGTTTTTGGGGTCTAATGAAACAAAAATATTTTTTGCTGAATAGTAACCTACCCTTATGAATAATAACCTACGCTTATGAATAGTAGCATGACCCTTATGAATATAAAATTTGAGGAACATTACCTATGAATAATAAAATAAAATTTAGACATCTTAGAAAGTGACAATTTGTCCTTAGTAAACGTTTTTGGTATTTTATAAGTAAAAATAATTAATTATACTTAATTAATTAATTTAAAATAATATTTATTTCCCTGAAATTTATTCATAAATTATTTAATCAATTACTAATAGTTTTTAGATAATTTTTTGAGACACTATGAAATTTTTGAAAGAACTGCAAAATCAGTTTTAATTTTAAAAACTGTTTTTTATGTAAATTATAATTTTAATAAAATATTAAATTAATAATATTTAAAAAATTATTTTTGAAAAATAGAATTCATTTTTGGATTCTAGAAATCGATAAATGGTTGGGGTAAATTTTTTAGATTTTTCTGAGATACTTGAATTTTTGATGAATAGTGCAATCTGATAATTCACAATAAATGCTAAATAATGTATTAATTGAGTCACTGATGATGTTCTGCTGATGTAAGCCCACTTGGTTCGGGATTAAATTTTACAATTAATATTATTGGTCATTCAAGACTCTCTATTACTTGTCTTAGGTGAAATTAATAAACTAGTCAATTTTATATTAGGGAAACCCCTCTCCCCTCCACTATAAAAGCCACCCTTCACTGCCTCTTTTCCTCACACCTCTCAAGCTCCAAGACTTCTCTAAACTCTGCCCAAACTTCTTCCCTAGCACCTCCCCCACGTCTAAAATCTTCTGGTCTCATCAAAAGGCCAAGCCTATCTTCTTTAAGGAGTATCTCAAGAGGATGATTCTAGAGGTAATTTCTCTCTTTCTTCTCCTTTAATTTCCATTCAAGTTCAAGTTCCATTCTTGATCTCTCCCCACCTATACTCATCCAAATTGTTTTATAACTCCATTATTATACATATAATGTATTTTTATGATTCTAATTGTATATTATATCACCCCACCCCTTTTACCCTCATCCTTTTATTTTATTAAAGAGAACGTTGTTCATGTGGTGATAATTTATCACCTTCAAAAACAACATTCTCTCTTTTTCCATTTCTACATTCAATCTGGTCAAGAAATCATTTTTATGGTTGAACCAGAATATTTTATATGTATTATTTTCTATTCTATGTTCTGGAAATAACCAATGGCCATATTACTAAGTTAAATGTTAAAACGAGTTCGTTGTGATCCAAAAACCGCACAAATTAACCAAAATAATCTTCATTTAATTCTTATCTAATGATTCATCCACATGAATCTAATATAACTCATTATAAAATCATTCAAGCTTCTGTAATATCATAAATAAGATTTAATATCAGTTCTTGATGTTTACCCATGATCTACCCAAACATCAAATTAAGAATACAAGTGAACCACTCAAGAAAACCATAAAAACGAACATCCCCAAACAGTGTTTTTAAACTCTATAAGTCATCCAAAGGAACATAATATAACATAATGAAACCAGAATGAACCCTATTAATGTATAAAAGGTTTTGTAATTTCTAATTAATGATTTAATGTCATTATAAATTACATTAAAGAGAAGGAGGCATTCAAGTACAAGGTAAGGGGAAATCTCGAACCCAATTTTCGTTTTTCGGGTTCTCCCTCTTTCACTCTTTTTTTGATATAGTCACTCCTCAAAGATCATTTTTTCATCATTTCCTTTTATTTTCTGGGATATACATGTATGTCACTGGTTTTTATGTCCATCAAAATGTTTTCCAAAAGAACTCTTCTTTCAAGATCTCACCTTTTACCTTTCATTCAAGTTTGATGGTTCTTGTATCAAGTATGTTGTTCCCTCTTTCTTTTGGGAACCCAAAGCTTATGAATGTGTTATTATGAGATGAAACAAATTCCTTTACATGGGTTATTTATGTACATTTTTGACATGTGTCATATGTGGCAAGCATGATAATGATAATGTTATGATGTGATGGGTGCGCCCGGAATTATATAGCGCAATATAAATGTTTAAATGTGACGGGTGCGCCCGGAATTATATAGCGCTCCAATTCATTGGGTAAAGTGATTAATCTCATGGGTAAATGTGAAATGATCTGTGAACATGATGCTAGCTTTGTTCACAAGTATGTGTGTTATTTAACCACTAAGACATGATGTTTCATTTTTTATGTATTGCCACATTTCATGTTTTTTATTTATGCTCCTCTTATGTTCATGATTCTTTGCCTATGTCATGATTATGCTCACCCCATGATATATTGTTCTTATCTATCATCTTACTGGGCTTCTAGATCACACCTTTTGAAGTATATCCTCAGGTGGCTACATGTACTAAGGAGAAGACAAGTGCCACTAAGAAGCTAGTGAAGAAAAAGTTAAATAAATGTTTATGGTTTATGTTGTATTTGTCATGCATGGTCCTAGTTTGCCCAAGACACTAAACATATGGATCCTCTATGTGTAATACTATTATGTGGTTTATCTTTGAAATGATGTAATAGTAATGCACGAAAAAGGATGGTATGCTATAGTTGTTATCAGAGGAAAGGTTTAGTTAATTTGGGAATTAGGATTAGTAAACCCTAGAGAAAACCTCTAGCATAATAACAAGTACAAACACATACACAAGAATATTTACCTTGGGATCCCATATGTTATGTTATTGGTACAATTTATTAAATGAATAAGTTATTCATGGGTTTTTTACTTCTTTTTTGTTCCAACCATTTATATTTTAGAAAATGGGTGGAACCAGGAGGAATCCGGCCAACAACTCTTGTGAGGGCCAATGCAACGATGGCCCGAACGACATCCCCAATGATTTTGGTGGTGGAGTTAAAACATTCATGGGGATGTCTACCCAATTATCTCAGGGTATGAATAATAACCATAATAATGGGAAACTTCCTCCTTCACCAAAGAGTGAGCAACTATCTATCGAATGTTTTATACGGCAACGACCACCAATGTTTTGTGGATCTTCCAATCCACTAGTTGCAGAACGGTGGGTCAACTCCATGGAAAAGATATTTTCTGTTCTTCACTGTTCCGAGATGGAGAAGGTGACTCAAGCTGTTTATCGTCTAGATGGAGAAGCTGATCAATGGTGGGATTTGATTAAGAAAACCGAGCCAAGGGAGGAAATTGAAGAGATGGAATGGGATGACTTTAAGATAATGTTTCTTAATAAGTACTTCCCAAGAACTCTTCGCATGAAGATAGAGAGAGAATTCATAGAGCTCAAGAAAAAAGAAGGAGAATCCGTCAAAACCTATGAAGAAAATTTCACAAGGCTCGCAAGGTATGCTTTGGGTTTTGTTATCAACAATGATAGAAAAATTGATTGATTCTTTAGTGGATTAAAACCATATCTTCGAAAGGATCTTGCAATTCGAGACATTGGGAGTTATGAAGAAGTTGTTCGGTGTGCTCTCAAAGTGGAGATGGAGTTTGGAGAATAGTCCCATGGCTATGGTGATAAGAAAAGAAAGATGGAGTTTCAAGCCAGTGGATGTAATGACAAAGGTGGGAAGAAAACACAATGACCCACATGCCAAAAATGTGGGAAGTTGCACCATGGGAACTGCCTCAAAGGGATGGGGAAAAGCTTCATGTGTGGGAAAGAAGGACACCTTTCTAACGAGTGCTGAAAAGACATGAAAAGGATGGATAATGTAGCCGCTGAAAGGAGAAAACCACTCGTGGTTCAATGCTACAACTGTAGGGAGCTAGGGCACTATTCAAACCAGTGCACTAAACCTCGAGCTCTCGAGGGTAATCAGCGCCAACAACCACCAAAGCCAAAGGAACAATGGAAAGCTTATGCCATCACTACTGCGGAGGTGGAACATGATAATTAAGTCGTACAAGGTACACTTCCTTTTCACTCAAGATTGGAAAAAGTCTTGTTTGATTCTGGTTCTACGCATTCCTTTATATCTTACAAGTTTTCTAGAACTATATAATTGAAGCCCTGAAACCTTGAAGTAGAGATATCTGTAAAAACACCAAGTGGTGCAATCATTTCAAACCAAGTGTTTGACTCTTCTCATGTTGACGTATGTGGGAAGATTCTTCTGGAAAATCTCGTAATACTTCCCTTGGTGGAATTCGACACTATAATGGGAATGGATTGGCTCTCATTATATAGAGCACATATCAACTTTTGGGAAAAGGAAATATATTTTCATATTCTGAACCATCCCATTCTCCTCTACAAATTCAAGGAAGATCATAAATCTCCTTTGAGAAATCCATCAATGGTTTGGGTGTTGATTCCCTATGAAGAAGCATACCTCACCCAAATGGTTGAGTCGAAGGAAAGTTCCAACCTTGAGGAAATGCCCATCGTAAGGGAATACAACGATGTATTTCCCAAAGAGTTGCCCGGAATTCCCCCGGATCGTGAGGTAGAGTTCTCAATTGAACTCATACTCACAGCTACTCCTATCTCGAAGTGCCCCTAAAGGATGGCTCCTATCAAACTGGAGGAGTTAAAGAAGCAGCTACAAGAGCATCTAGACAAAGGGTTCATACACCCTAGTGCATCACCTTGGGGTGTGCCAGTGCTCTTTGTAAAGAAGAAGGATGGAACCATGCGGCTGTGTATCGATTATCGGGAACTCAACAAGATCACCATAAAGAACAAGTATCCTCTCCCAAGGATTGATGACTTGTTCGACCAGTTAAGAGGAGATCAATACTTCTCAAAGGTGGATCTTCATTCTGGATATCATCAAGTAAAGGTGAAGAAGGAAGATATTCAGAAGACTACCTTCCGTACAAGGTATGGGCACTATGAGTTTTGGGTGATGCCCTTCGGGCTTACTAATGCCCCTGGAATCTTCATTGATTTGATGAATAGAGTCTTTATACATTACATCGACAAATTTGTGGTAGTGTTTATCGATGATATTCTCATCTACTCCAAGAGAAAGGAGGAACATGAAGAACATCTAAGACTTGTGCTAACAAAATTGAGAAAGGAGAAGTTGTACGCCAAGTTCCGCAAGTGTGACTTTTGGATGAATCAAGTCACGTTATTGGGACATGTGATCACAAGCGAGGGAATTTATGTGGACCCTTCAATGACAAAGGCGATTGAGGAATGGCCCAGGCCCTCTAGTGTTATGGAAATCCGTAGTTTTCTTGGATTAGCTGGGTACTATCGACGTTTTGTGAGAAACTTCTCACGATTGTCAAGCCCGCTAAATAAGTTAACAAGGAAAGGGGTAAAGTATGTATGGACGGAAGAATGTGAGGGAAGCTTCAAGGAGCTAAAGAGAAGGCTGATCACTGCACCTGTACTCACACTACCAAAAAGTGGAGAAAGTTTTGTGACATACAGCGATGCTTCAAAGAAAGGCTTGGGTTGTGTACTCATGAAAAATGATAATGTGATATCATACGCCTCAAGATAGTTGAATATCCATGAGCAGAACTACCCGACGCATGATCTAGAGCTGGAAGCTGTGATTTTTGCCTTGAAAATCTGGCGGCACTACCTTTATGGTGAGAAGTGTGACATATACACCGACCAAAAGAGCCTAATGTATATATTCACACAAAAGGATCTCAACATGCATCAAAGGAGATGGTTAGAGCTAATCAAGGATTACGATTGCTCTATTCACTATCATCCTGGGAAGGCGAACAAGGTAGCGGATGCCCTAAGTAGAAATGAACCTTCTAATCTGTCCATCTTGAGGATTGAGAAAGACCCTCTTTTCTTGGATATGCAAAGAATGGATTTGGAAATCATAAGGGCAGGGGATACATCCTACCTTGCCCAAATGATTGCGCAAACATCCATCCAAGAGAAGATTAAAGAAGCACAAAGGGATGATGTGGAGATACAAAAGAGGGTGAATGCAGTAAAGGAAGGGAAGCTGCAAGAGTTCCATATCGATGATGATGGTGTGATTCAGTTTGGAACGCGGCTTTGTGTGCCTTAATCACCAAGGATAAAGAAGTATCTATTGGATAATGCACATATCTCAACTTTCTCTATCCATCCTGAAGTACCAAGATGTATCGTGATATCCGAGAGCACTTCTGGTGGGATAACATGAAGAAG
Source organism: Viscum album (assembly GCA_963277665.1). Taxonomy (NCBI): domain Eukaryota; kingdom Viridiplantae; phylum Streptophyta; class Magnoliopsida; order Santalales; family Viscaceae; genus Viscum; species Viscum album. The sequence continues at coordinate 1,344,833,653 of OY728153.1, read as the reverse complement.
GAGATTTCAGAATATATATCAAGGTTCTTGCTATGTCAGCAAGTTAAAGCTGAGTGACAAAAGTCCAAAGGTATGATATAGTCATTGCCTATACCCATGGGAAATGGGAAAATGTTACTATGGACTTTGTCACGGGCCCGAAGACGTCAAAGGGAAATAATGAAATATGGGTTGTGGTTGATCGACTCACCAAGACTGCCCATTTTATCGCTATTTGGGAAGACCTATCACTTGAAAAACTTGTAAGGATATATGTGAAGGTTGTAGTGAAATTGCACGGTGTTCCACTCTCGATTGTCTCTGACCGTGATCCAAGGTTCACATCTATGTTCTGGAGGATCCTTCAACATGATTTGAGTATTGAATTAAATTTCAGCACGACCTATCACCCCCAAACTGATGGCTAGTCTGAAAAGACTATTCATAGGCTTGAATATATGTTATGAGCCTACTCTCTTGAATTCAAAGGTGGTTGGGATCATAATCTCCCATTAGTTGAGTTCTCATAAAACAATAGCTTCCACTCGAGTATTCAGATGGCTCCGTATGAAGCTCTTTATGGGAATCGATGTAGAACTCCAACCTATTGGGATGAAGTTGGAGAACGAAAGCTACTTGGTCCTGATCTTGTTCAAGATATGACAAAGAAGGTTCAAGTCATCCAGAAACACATCAAAGCTGCTCAAAGTCGGCAAAAGATCTATGCTGACAACCGTCGAAGGGACATGGAGTTCAACGTTGGAGATAAATTCTTCCTTCGAATATCTCCATGGAAGGGAGTCATGAGGTTTGGGAATAAAGGTAAGGTAAGCCCAAGGTACATTGGCCCCTTTGAGATCCTTTATTGTATAGGAGTCGTGGCCTATCATCTAGCACTTCCACCGAATATGGCGCAATTTCATGATGTGTTTCATGTATAACTACTGAGGGTGTACATACCAAACCCCTCACATGTACTAAAATCAGAGGTGGTACAGCTGGAAGATGATATCTCTTATGAGGAGCAGCCGGTAAAACTTTTAGACCGAAGTGATAAGGTTCTACACAACAAGACAACCCGCCTTTTCAAAGTGTTGTGGAGGAACCATAAGTTTGAGGAAGAAACATGGGAACCAGAAGAGGAAATGAAGAAGAAGTACCATGACCTATTTGTGTAAAGTGAAATTTCGAGGGTGAAATTTCTTAAGGGGGAAAGAATATAACAACCCAATGTATTTAAATGGAACATTACCTTCTTATATTTATGTCATAAAAACACAAAATAATGAACTACTAAGTGATAAGTGACCTTTATACACAATTTTTCCACCACTATGTTTGGAATTTTTAAAATCCAACATACACGGTTGTGTTCAAGATGGTTTTTGGGGTCTAATGAAACAAAAATATTTTTTGGTGAATAGTAACCTACCCTTATGAATAGTAACCTACCCTAATGAATAGTAGCATGACCCTTATGAATAGTAAATAATAGGAACATTACCTATGAATAATAAAATAAAATTTTGACCTCTTAGAAAGTGACAATTTGACCTTAGTAAACGTTTTAAGTATTTTATAAGTAAAAATAATTAATTATAATTAATTAATTAATTTAAAAGAATATTTATTTCCCTGAAATGTATTCATAAATTATTGAATCAATGGATAATAGTTTTTTGATAATTTTATAAGACCCTACGTAATTTTTGAAAGAACTGCAAAATCAGTTTTAATTTTAAAAACTATTTTTTTAAGTAAATTATGATTTTAATTATTTATTAAATTAACAATATTTAAAAAATTATTTATGAAAAATGGACTTCATTTTTGGATTCTACACATCAAAAAATTGTTGGGGTAAATTTTTGAGATTTTTCTGAGATACTTGAATTTTTGATGAATAGTGGAATCCGATAATTCACAATAAATGCTAAATAATGTATTAATTGAGTCACTGATGATGTTATGATGATGTAAGCCCACTTGGTTCAGGATGAAATTATAAAATTACTATTCTTGGTCATTCAAGACTCACTATTCCTTGTCTTAGGTGAAATTAATAAACTAATCAATTTTATATTAGGGAAACCCCTCTCCCCTCCACTATAAAAGTCACCCTTCACTCCCTCTTTTCCTCACACCTCTCAAGCTCCAATCATTCCCTAAAATATACCCAAACCTCTTCCCTAGCACCTACCCCACGTCCAAAATCATCTTGTCTCATCATAAGACCAAGATTATCTTCCTTAAGGAGGATCTCAAGAGGAAGATTCTAGAGGTAATTTCTCTCTCTCTTCTCCTTTAATTTCCTTTCAAGTTCAAGTTCCATTCTTGATCTATCCCCACCTATAATCATCCTAATTGTTTTGTAACTCCATCATTATACATATAATGTATTTCTATGATTCTAATGGGATATTATATCACCCCAACCTCTTTACCATCTTCCTTTTATTTTATTAAAGAGAACGTTGTTCATGTGGTGATAATTTATCACCTTCAAAAACAACATGCTCTCTTCTTCCATTTCTACCTTCAATATGGTCAAGAAACCATTTTTTTGGTTGAACCAGAATATTTTATATGTATTATGTTCTATTATATGTTCTGTAAGTAACCTATGGCCATATTACTAAGTTAAATGTTAAATCAATTTCGTTGTGATCCAAAAACCTCACAAATTAACCAAAATAATCTTCATTTAATTCTTATCTAATGATTCATCCACATGGATATAATATAACTCATTATAAAATCATTAAAGCTTCTGTAATATCATAAATAACATGTAATATCATTTCTGGATGTTTACCCATGATCTACAAAAACCTCAATTTAAGAATACAAGTGAACCACTCAAGAAAACCATAAAAACGAACATCCCCAAACAGTGTTTTGAAACTCTATAAGTCATCCAAAGGAACATAATATAACATAATGAAACCATAATTAACCATATTAATGTATAAAAGGTTCTGTAATTTCCAATTAATGATTTAATGTCATTATACAGGACATTAAAGAGAAGGAGGCATTCGAGTACAAGGTAAGGGGAAATCTCGAACCCAATTTTCCTTCTTCGGGTTCTCCCTCTTTCACTCTTTTTTTGATATGGTTACTCCTCAAAGATCATTTATTCATCATTTACTTTTCTTTTTTGGGATATACATGTATGTCACTGGTTATTATGTCCATCAAAATTTTTTCCAAAAGAAATCTTCTTTCAAGATCTCACCTTTTACCTTTCATTCAAGGTTGATGGTTCTTGTATCAAGTATGTTGTTCTCTCTTTCTTTTGGGAACCCAAAGCTTATCAATGTGTTATTATGAGATGAAACCCATTAAATTCCATGGGTTATTTATGTACATGTTTGATATGTGTCCTATGTGGCAAGCATGATAATGATAATGTTATGATGTGATGGGTGCCCCCGGAATTATATAGCGCAATATGAATGTTTAAATGTAACGGGTGCGCCCGGAATTATATAGCGCTCCAATGCATTGGGTAAAGTGATGAATCTCATCAGTAAATTTGAAATGATGTGGAACATGATTCTAGATTTTTTTACAAGTATGTGTGGTAGTTAACCACTAAGACATGATGTTTCATTTTTTATGCATTGCCACATTTCATGTCTTTTATTTATGCTCCTATCATGTTCATGATTCTTTGCCTATGTCATGATTATGCTCACCCCATGATATATTGTTATTATATATCCTCTTACTGGGCTTCTAGCTCACCCCTTTTTATGTATATCCTCATGTGGCAACATGTACTAAGGAGAGGAAAAGTGCCACTAAGAATCTAGTGAAGAAGATGTTAAATAAATGTTTATGGTTGATGTTGTATTTGTCATGCATGGTCCTAGTTTTCCCAAGACACTAAACCTATGTATCTAGTATGTGTAATACTATTATGTTTTTTATCTTTGAAATGATGTAATAGTAATTCAAGAAAAAGGCCGGGATGCTATAATCACAGTGGGTGATGATGTAGTTTAACTATAGACAACTTGATTGTGTTTCCATGTTTCCAAAGACACTAAACTATTATGGTACTTAGGTGTGTGTTTGTGTAATGTAATTAATATTCAGAAATAAATATTTAAAATCTTTGTTTGAGAATATTGGGTCCTGATAGATGGTATTAGATGATAGGTTTAGTTAACTATTAGAAAAAATGATGATAAAATCATAGTGAGATCCCAAAGGTATTTTTTAAGTATTAGTCTAGGGATTAGTAAATGAATAGAAAAATGTCATGGACTATTGGTAAAGGATAGAGTGAGTGTATTCCATGAAATTACATCTATGTATATAAACTACCTATGGATGTGGCTCTGTTACAATGGTACCTAGGTGTAATATCTTCGAAAAGAGTGAAATTACCTAGTCTTGATCATCACATAGTGCACAACAATAGCTCTTTCTACACACCTCCTTCGACACTCTTAAGGGACATGCTTTGAAATTTCATAAATTATTTAAAAACCACCATAAAGGAATTAAATAGTTTATGATCATAAATGATATATGATAAACCAATGGATTATTGATTAAATAAGTATTCCTAATTTGGACATCTTCTATGTTATTTTTCAAGATTCTGTGGATCCCCATCACGATTATTGTATCTTACACTGTGATTTTTGGTTTTAATCAATGGATAGAACTCAAAGTAATCATATTAAGGTTGATTACGATGGAAAATGAGACAACTTTCGTACAATTAATCACAATTTCATTGGATATATATTGAAAAAACTCTTTCTATGATCCCACAACATTCTCAACCTATAAAACATGTTGGACACTGAAACAGACAACAGAGAGAATAATAATTTATTGAGTCCTTCATGTGGAAATGGATAGCTTCCTTTAGTGTATCTTATAATACATTAGTTTCTAAAAAATGGATCATCCCCATTAATAATATATTTTACTTTTTTGGGTGTTCATAACATAAAAATTCAATTTGGATGTCTATCATTTGGATGGTGAAGCAAATCAAAGGTATACTCTTATTAAGAATGAGTGTAAAAAATGATGAAATTCAATCCATTTTTTGGGATGAGAACCAGAACAAATTTTTTGGTAAGTACCATCAGTTTAATCTTTATATGAAGATATATAATGTGTTCTATGAGATAATTCAAAAGGATGATGAATATTTTATACGTACATGGAAAATTTTATAAGACCAGTGAAGAATTCTACTGGTATTATAATCTATCCTGCATATAAGTTTGATCAATTCCTCAATGGTTTAAAAGAAGAATCTAAAGGGTTTTATATATATGATAATTCAGTAGATATGAGGATATTGTACAATGTGAAATCAAGGTGGGAATAAAACTTGGAGTTATATGTATCAATCTCATGGTTTGTATATGAAAATAAAAATAGAATTCAAAGTAAAATATAATAACCATGGAGGGAAGTAAATGATCGTTTCATTATTCTAAATTTCTGCCAATATTCTGGGAGTAAATTTAATTAATGGTACTTTTAAAAGATTTATTTCATAAAGATAATGTATTATAGAAAGTGATTTCTGAATATATGAGAAGAAGATATATGATGCTGTGAAGAGTCTTCATAGAATTCACTACCCATGCTCTAGTGTCACAAATGAATGGAGTAGGAGAGCTAAGCTAACTAGTGCCCAAATACATTGTTTAACTCTTAAAACAAGAGACAAAGGGAAATCCCTTGTGTTCAATATTTCTAATGAGGGGTCCAATAATTTTGTTATGAAAGGAACACTTACCATTCACTCTATAACTACTAATGTATTATTTCTCTATACATATACCCATTCTATCATATATAATGAATTTTATAAGGGTACTATGATTCCACCAAAAGTATTATATTCATAATTAGTATAGAAAGCCCTTAATGTAATGATGATGGAATATAAATCCTATGATTATTCTCTAGTTGAAATTTACTAGAATGTGCACCCTGCAAATCTCTTCATCCATCCTATAGATCAACTTGATGTCATCTTAGGCGTGGATTTGATTTTATTCTCAAATCCGACATCAATTGTGGACTAATTGAATTTTTGTTTAATATTACATACCAGCCTATGATCATTTATAAATGTGATGGTAAGAACAAACTTCATCAGGATATCACATCCATTGTATGGGTCAGAGTTCTGATAAAAATTGGGTGTTTAACTTAGATGGATGGGTATAAACTCAACATCGATGGTATTCTTATTATGAGCATATTTTTTATGTTTTTTGGAGTATTGTTTTATACATCCATCAAAATTTTATTTTGAGTTAAAAAAATAACACAAAAATAGTGCCACATCAGTTTTCAAAGACTACATATAGAATGGCCTAGATTGAGATGTAGGAATGGAATACACAAATCTAGGAAAAAAATTACTTTGGATTAATTTTGGAAGGTGTGTCAAACTGAGGTCCGCCTATTCATTTTGATAAAAATATGGTGGATATACGTGAATATGTAATGATTATCGGTAACTGAACAAGGTCAAGATCAACAATTAGTATCTTATTCCCCAAATCAATTAAAAGATTGAACAACTTCATAGATATCAATCCATTTTCAATATTGACCATCATTCTATATATCATCAATTGTAGATAAAAAATGACAATATAAAAAATTTATTATTTTTTACAAGTTATGGACACTAGAAATATGTAGTTATTCCCTAAGGTTATACTAATTTACCATCCATATTTAATTTTTTAATTAATATAATATTTAGTGATTAACTTGATTAATTTTTTGTAGTCTTTATAGAAAATATTTTTATCTATGATAATATATAATAGAGAATGAATATAACTTGAGAATTGACCAAGAGACCTTAATGATGGAAAAAATATATCAAAAATTTAAAATTTCAAATTTTTTCCACAAAATGATTCATTTTTTGGGTCACATAATCTCAAGATAGGGTATATCAATAGTTCCTAAAAAATATTAAGGCTATTAAGTTTTTTCCTAGACCAACAAACATAATAGAGATCAATAATTTTCTGGGTTTATCTAGATATTATTGATGATTTGAGGAAGATTAATCATACAAATCTAATATTATGATAATGCAAACTTTGATGGGATACATGTTCCTCTAAAAAGATAAATGTGAGATAAATCTCATGGAACTGAAGAGAATATTACACATTTCATATGTTATTACTTTTCCCTATAATGCAGAAGGTTTTTTAATCTATAGTGTCACATCAAATAAGTGATTAGGAAACATTATTATGATTAATGATATGGTTATATACTATGCCTCAATAAAATTAATATTAACAAGAAAATTTACCCAACTTAGGATTTTGAGTTAGCTATGATATTTTTGGAATTAACTATATATAAGAATAGTCATTATGAAGAAGATTGTTTTAAATATAATGATCATAAAATTTTAATGTACATATTCACACATATGGTGTTGAATATGTTCCAAAGAATATGGTTGGATAAAATTAAATATTATGAGTGATCAATAAATTACCATAATGGTAAACAAAATAATGTGGACGGTGCTCTGAGTTGAAATGATCATGCTAGCTTATCTCTGATAAGGAATAAAAATGAATATTATTTTTTTATTTGTATAGGATGGACTAAGAAATTCCACACTAAGGTGAGTATTATTATATTTATCATTTTAATTTTCAACCAACCATCCATGTAAATATATTAGAGTAATAGAAAGAAGATGCATTATTGAAATAGAAGGTTATAAATGGTCATGAGTTTAACATTGGTCATGATGGTTGTATACGTTTTATAAACCATTTATGGGGTCATTCCAACCAATATTTGAAGAAGGATTTGAGTAAGATCTTGTTTCTTAAAATTCCATTAAACTGTAATGTATAAAAATGAATATATAATTAAAAGGGTATTTTTTGTGGGATTTCATAAAGAGAGATACAATAGAGTTTGTATATTTTTTATTGGTATATCAGAAATTTATGAATGAAATAAAAAACTAAATGGTGATGTCACATCCAATACTAATATCAAAATTGAAATGTAAAAACATCACCATGGAATTTGTCGTTGTACTCCCAAGAATGTCATAATGGCATAATTATATATGGGTTTTAGTTCATCTCCTTAATAATTCATGTGAATTTATCACTCTCTGATAAAAGGTATTTAGGTATCAGTTTTCCATGATGCACATTAAAGAACCATTATGTTTTCATGAAGTACCAAATTCCATTGTGTTTGTTTGGGATTTGAGCTTAACCACAATGTTTTCGAAAAGACTTCAGTAATCACATGATATAGATTTCAGTTTCAACAATTTGAATCTTTCTCAGAAAGTGTTCTAGTGTGAGAGATCAATTACAACCATATAGAATATGGTGATATATTGTTATTTATATTTTAGAGGTTGTTGGGATCAACATCATGCTCTGTTTTATTTAAATTAAAATAATAAAATTTACTCAAGAATTCAACCGTCTCCTTATTAATCCCTACATGGAAAGAAATATACAACCCCAACGTATTGGAATGATGGTGGAAAAATAAATATATTATGGCCTAACTGGAGAAGGTTAAATAAATTTAAAAGAACATCAATATTTCTCAGATTCAGTAGAAAATTTGTGATGATAGTCACCAGTGTGATTTATTACTTGAAATTGGTGGCAATTTGTTTTTATGAATTTCTCCATTGAAGAAGGATATGATATTTGGGATGAAATAGAATCTAAGACCTAGGTATATCATTTCCATTGAAATTTATGATCATATTGGCACTATTTCATATCACATGGATCTTCCCCTAAACCACTCTAATGTCCATGATGTGCGCCATGTATATCGAATGAGTTGTGCAGACATAACACATCACATGTACTGATCTCAGTGGACAACCACTAGAGAAATTTATATCTTATGAAGAACAACTGAGTAGAATTTTGGATCATATGGAGAATTTTATGTGAAATAATGTTCAATAAACTGGCCATATATTTGTTTCTAAAAGCACCAATTTTAGGAAGCTATGGGAGATATGTGAGGCTGATGTTTCCTCTTTTGTTTATAATAGAGTTATGAATTTTAGTGGAAAAACATTTTATGTGGGGTGGAATGAAACAACCTAAGCATTTTTTTTAAATTTCTTGAATAAATTAAATTTTCCTGATAGAATCCCATACATGAAACCCAATGTAAATATTTTTATACATGAAATACTAGGTTACCATCATTACACACGACGCTGATATTTAACAAAAACATGATATTTTATAAATATATTTATTTAAATGAAACTATAATAATCCATATTTTAAACTTAGTGATATGAATAGTAAAAACAACTTTAAAAATATTAATTATTATGGTATTATAGAAATGAAAAATATTTAAAATGTACTAAATTTTTGATAATGTCATTTTCAGTTTTTAAAATACTGTTTTCTCAAAAAAAGAACCTTATTTCTTTTTGTAAATTTTATAAAATTAATTATTGAAATTTTTTTAAAATTCATTCGATACAATAAAATTCCAATTTTTAAACAAAAGTATTAAAATTATCATAGTGTGATCATTTTGTATTTTTATTAAATGTTTAATTTTTTGATGAATAGTGAACAAATATTGGAAGTTATTTCAAAACGGAAATTTTTAAAATTTATTCGTAAAGATAAATTAAATAATAATTTGTTTTATTATAAAATTATTTCAATGAAACCTCTAATAATCTTATTTACCTTTTTTTTAATTTTAATGTGAATATAGATTTACGAATTTTAATCATTTGTACATTTTCTCTTAAAATTCATATTTTTCATCTCATCTACAGGAATAATTTTTAAATTAGATATTTTTTCATAAGTTGGTGGGATAATAAAAATAATTCATAGATATTTTGAATCTTTATAATATATATTGTTTAATATATTCAACATAGTTTTTTTTACCAAAATTGATACTAAAAATTGTTTATTGTGCTTAAGAAAAAATGGGTTTACCAAGGGTTAAACTAAAACGATAATTGTTGAAAATAAAAAAACAAGTCCAACCCTTATTTTTTCCATTTTTTTACCTTGTGACTTCTAGGATAAATATTGTTCAATAATTAGTTCCTTGTTCCATGAAACAAACATGGGTAGAATTATCCCTTTTCAAAAAAAATGTGTGTGCGACTCACCTCACTTATAAAAGGACAGCACATATCTACAAAACCTAAATTTATGTACAAATTTTTAGGTTTGAGAATGATCATCATAGATTATATAGTGTTATTATCCACCATTAGGGTCATTTTTCAATAAAAGAATCAATTTTACAATAATGTCAGAAGAAATGTATTAGAGGGTTTACCTCATATGCCAATATGACCAACTGGTCTACAAAATATAAGTTGTTTCATAAATTTTATTCATGGTTAGTGTGAATTATTCACTGATCCTTATCCTTGAATTGATGTGGGTAATTTATAAATTTATAGGATTAGTGATATAGAAATTTTTGTTTAATAATTGACTAATCCACATCCACTTGAAGTACCATGGTCTATGTATTGAGATTTATTGGATTAAAAAGGGGAGAAATCTATGTATAGTGACCTAATATATATTTCATTAGAAAATTTCACAAACGAGTGATTTGATGTGGGCACTTTCATGTTAATGTGGAGCCAAACCATTGATAACAAGAGATTCAAAGTCTTCTCTTGGTGAACCACCTTGTATTTATAGATAGAAATGATATCTCTAAACTAGGTTATGTTATTGATTATCCTATGTTACTTATATTCACTCTTATCAAATCCATAATTTGTTATATTAGAGAATGAAAATTCATCCTAACTATACCCAAAGTATTACAAGTTACATATCAGTGTGAGGATGGTCCTAAAACAATTATCAAATAGGTGTTGAAAAAGATTGTTATTATGTTTCCTTCAGGATATATATAATGGACAGTTGTTCCTTATATGGCTGTTTCTTAATTTTGTTCTATGAATGAAATAATGATATTGAATTATGTATATCCAGCCATTGTGTGATATATCTCAGCTATAGAAACTATATTTTTGAATACAATATATCTTAATATAGCCACAACAAGGTCTCCCCAATGTTCTATTGTGGGATGAACAGAATGCATGATGGAGATCTTACCTGAGATGATTGTGGGGAGATTTATAATTTTTATACTACAAGACCATATTCCTAAACTTCCTACCATTATGTTTCACCCATGATAGAGGATTCATGTGTGAGGCTAACTGAACTATAAACTCTTTCCCCAAGCTAGAACTATTGGTACACTGGCTATCAACTAGTTCAGAATCAGTAATATCCCCATGACATGGTGTTTACTAGTGTATTTTCTATTTTCTAACATGGCCATAAGTATGTTAATGTCCGCATGGGCCCTATAAGACTCATTATTTTCCTATTTGGATTAATATATCTTATAACATTGGGTATCAACTACATGTATAGATTCTATAAAAGTATAGCATGTCCATGATGTTTTATTTCAACATCGCTTTACCTAACCTTTGAAAACCCATCCCTAATTATAGATTATGAATTCAAATTCATATCACTCATCCACATTAGTGAAGGAATATATCATATTGTCGACATTAATAGTGTTAAATCACCAGTACTCATCATATTAAGGTTATGTTTGGTGGGGTAATTCCCACCCTTTGAATGATGGGGTTGGAAATATAGGAATTTATGATCATCTTCAGTATATATAGGGCATCTCATATATATTATTTATTTAATGTCCATAGGTTAGATTTTATCATAGAATAAAATGATAATGAATTTGAAACCTCATATGTTTCAAGTAGATATGCGGCCATTACTAGCATAATTATTTATTCCATGAATATTACATGTATTGAGATAACTATTTTCCTATTAATTCAATAATAAAACATTTAGGATCCTTTGTTTGAGACATAAAACCTCAAATATTTTTTCATAATAACGAATATTATCACATATCACATATTTTATAGTCTTATTGAACATTAATATCACATATTCAATCATCATCTAGAGTGTTTCCAAGAATATTAATAATTTTAATATTTTATATACACAAATAAAATGGAATGGGTAGTCATCTATGAAGTCATTTATTGGTACTTTATTAGGTCTCCATATATTTATAAATTTAATGAGATTCTTCTCTAATTAAGTGATGAAGAAACATGGAATGTATTTATTTCAGAAGGAATAGAAACTATTATTTTGTTCCTCAATTTTTTTGATTTTTTTCTCCCCTTTACCTTCCTATAAAAAAGTATTCTATTTTTTAACTATTTATGATAAGTAATTGCATGATATTGGGCAACCCTATGGGATAGCATAGTGATTAGTGATTTTTTAATAATTATAAATTTATTTTTTACTCCATCATACTTCTTATCATATGACTATGGTGTCATCAAATATTTGTTCACGGGACACTAAATAAAATATTCAAGCTTTTGTGAAATGAATATAGACTATCAAAACCATGTAGTGTATTCAAAGATAGTTAGCGATTTTTGAAACTCTTCCTGGAGATTTTATATACAGATTATTTATGGATTCTTTTTCTGATGTTGGATATTCTGGAAATAATTCAGACCCTTCTAATGGAAAATGAAGACTTAAACACTATAATTTTTATATATTTTGAAATTAAATAAATTTAGAACCATTGACATCCTCATTCTGGAGTGAAACTATTAAAATGGATGTCATCTATGATCTACCCAGTTAGTTGGAGAATTACCTAATAGGCTTCCAAACTAAAAAATCTTGGATAATTCCAAATTCTAGATGAATGATATGAAAATTAAGGCCTCAAAATACTATATTGTTCCCATCACATGGTTCCTTTAATGGAAAACCATAAAAAATATGTTCTTCTAGATCTCTTATACCATTGAATATGATGAGGTTATGAATCCCAAAGTTTAGTAGTGTTGGGTTAAAGACAACTCATTCAGGATAAATATTCCAATAAAGTTGTAATACTATAGGTCATCCAACCATTTATTCCATTCAAATGTAAAGGGAGTTAATAGATTCAAATATTAATAATCTATCAATCATTTGGTTAAATTCATTAGTGGAGGAAGTGGATAGAGCCCGGTGTAGTTGGATAACATGTTCATTATGTTAACATTAAATTTGAGTCAAAATATGGTATCATTATTATTATAGTTTTCATTCCAAACCTATGGAAGGGAATTTGTAATATTTAATTGTCATCGTGGTTAGATAAACTTATTTTATATTCCCATTATTATTTAAATGACTATAATATTCTTTTAATGGTTGACTGGTACCCACTTATTTATTGGGATTTTCTATAGTATTAATATTGGCATTAGCCTATGAATTTTAATAGGTAGGTGTATTTTATCAGAACAATTTTGTTTTAATAAAATCCTCATTTTTAAATCAAAATCATAATGACTAATTTTTTTACCATAAATTATCTTAAATTCATTAGGCGAATAGTGTTTGGTTGAAATAGCCACTTATCTTACATTAAATTTAGGTGAAGCACACAAAGTTGGTTGAAGAAGAATATTTGGAGAACCTATCAGAGTATGTGTCTTCCTTAAATGCTGGTTCATCATACCCTCTTTAATCATGTCAGTAGAGACACAATTTTGAATAGAATCCACATCACTTTTCTCCTCCACATTGGTTACTTTCTCTTTATTATCTATGGAATTGACACCATTGATGTTCTTTTTCCATTAGAAATCAAATCATCATCTAGGACTAAGTATTTAAAATATTTTTCGAACTCTAAATATCCATAAATTCACTAATTAATATGTGTAACATCTATTTTCATAGTGGAACATTTTATTTATAGACCTTGTGTGGTTTCACTTTATCTCCATGATACACAGCTAGAAGCTATTTATTGAATGTGATTCATAGGGGTTACTTAATATATATTAATAAACATAGTCTAAATAAAGGAGTGGAGTATTAATGCATAAGAAACCGCAATGGTTCTTCCTATATAGATATTCATAGTGTTGAAAAGACCAACATCCTATATAGAGGGGGGGATTCCTCGGTGTAATGGGCTATAGAAGATTTTAGTTTTCAAATAAACTGACTATGCTATATTAAAGATATACTAGTTAAATGGGATGTGGTAGAGGTAAAAATCCCCCTAACTCTATGGGATGTGGGTTCTTCTATTATACCTCTGGGAATGTTGTAAAAAATAACCGTTTTTTAGATTTTATCGACGAATAATCGATAATTAGTACATTTTTATAATGATGGGGTACATGGGGAGAAGGGTTTATCATTGATTATAGATTTTTCATTCCTTAAATGGGATTCTTGGTTAGCCTTATTATATGATGGATATAGAAATATTTTGGTGGATTATTCATTCCAAGTAAAAAATTTCTCAACTTTAGTGATATTAGGATTTTATTAGATGAGAATCCTATCATATTTCAATAACAATATTGAGACATTTCTTAATGTTCTGACATTACATTCAATTTTTCAGGATTTTTTTTATTTTGGGTGTTTGGTGAAGTGCATATCTCCATACTCACTCCACCCTCTAATATTAATTTTAGGTGTTCTGTTAGTAATTATTAGGAAGAGTGGATTCATGCATCCATTGTAGAAATATCAGACACACTCATTCTATTTCCCATACTCAGATATTCAAATCACATAAAATGCATCCAAATAAAATCTAAGACAAGGCTTGTCCAATAATTTATGATGGATTATATACACCATGTACGATTGGAATCTCGTCTTGAGATGATGTAGAGTTTCCCAAAAATTGTGAAAAATGTGTTATGAATTCCACTATAAATATTAGAGGAATTTCATAAAAATGATTTTTCAAGGATAAAAACATTTCTAGTATTATATAATTATAAAATTACTTCTATATGAGAAGTGAGTTGTCCTCATCCATGGTGAGTGGTTTGTTGACCCAATCCAACCACATGTTTTCCTTCTTCTCTACTTTTTATTGAGTAATATGATCAATTTGAACATCTTATATAACATACAATATAGTGTGATCTAGGGAAGGAATTTATGATGAAGATCACCACAAACCACCTATTACCATGGATGAGACACCACTAGTTGTTAAAAAGGTTCATACTAATGTTTTACTCATTTTATCGAGTACATTTCTTAATTCAGTAATCATCCAAGTATAATTTCTTTAAAGAGGACCACCATTTCGATATGATATGTCACTGTCTGGATGGACTTCCCAATAAGCGCCATGGTAAGGAACAATATTGTAAACTCTAGGTTCTTCATCATGGGGATGACCACCAATTTCGATAAAAGTTCATTACAGCGAGGAACATTGTAATATATTCCCTAGGGGGACCTCTAGGGTTACATGATTAACATCCATGAGGGCATAATCCATGATTTGGATTTTTTTTTCTATTTCATTCATAGGGGGTACCTTTACATCAGATATTTTATAAATAACACCTACAACACATTATCTAATTTGGAGTTAAGTTTCATCTAACCCCTAGGATGACCTACATCATTAATTATCTTCTATTTTCTATCATTAATAATACCATCATAGATTATAAATTTAGTGTAATAGAGGGGACCACTATAATGGGTGCTCCAAGGAGGACCCCTAGAGTTATTAGAAAAAATGTTTTGGGGATTTTATCAATAGAAATAGATTCCTTCTCATATTAACGAAGTATTAGAATATTCTTATGTAACTGTGTGAATATGTAGATGACACTCATATTTGTTAATGTCCTTAGGGGTAATGTAATCCTCTATGATTATATATTTCTTCTAAGTACTAACACATATGTATATTTCCATTTAACGAATAGGTTGGAATCCTCAATTTGATTTGATTTCACAAATTTGGGGCATTGACCTTCATAAGTAAGATCCCTCCATAGTGGTTCTATAATTGTTGTTGATAATATTAAAGGGATTCATTAGAATATATGGTCAAAATTTTTTAAAAAAATCAATGTTATCATCAGAATATTTTGAGGAATAATCTAAATGTTCATGGGATCAAATATAAGATCCTATTATATATAATCTATTTGAATATTCCAACGAACCTCCGAAGAGTTTATTAGAGAATGGAATGAGCCTTCAATTGGATTAAAACGAGAATATTTTAACTAACCAGCATAGTATTGGGGGGAATAAGAATATTATCCTCCTCTGACATTACTACAATATTATTCTAATGAATTTCCAAATTGATTATGGGATAAGGGATGTGATATTACTCTTGGAAATTCCACCAGGATATTTTTCCAATATGACTAGATGCTGAAAAGGATAGGGATATCATCATTTTCTTATGTTTTCACCGAAATAGGTTGATAAACTACTTAAATTTTTATAGTATTAGACAAATTAAACTATTCATGACATATTATTGGATTTGTTATAATATTTTAATAGGAATTAGTGGTAACAAGATTATGATATTTCCCAATTGATTTTGTAGCTAACTGGACCCAATTGTTCTTATTCCTTGGTAGAATAATTATGAGAACCAAACATGGGATCTTTAGGGAGATATCCATAAAATATTTCAAACTTTCATGGGACATGTGATGCTGAAGAAGATGAAATACAGTTTTATCCATCATCCATATCTCTTGAGGAACAATAGTGAAAAACACAATAACTTCTTACATATCATTAAAGTAAAATAGGTCTTTTGTGCAACACATTGGGAGAAGGCTCTATGAGGGGATTGATGTAGAAACAAATTCCACATATATCTCAATGTAATTTCATTATTAATATGGTCTCCAAATGTTATTCTCTATGAGTATCTCAAAGTATATCTAAAAATTCATTATGGAGTCATTATGGTGATAATCATACACTTTAAAATTCAATTTTTGATTCTTGAGGTTCTAGGTTTGTGAATGAATCCAATGAAATTGTACGGAAATACCTTTATTCATTCCATACACATGCAAACATGCCTTAAATTGGTGGTGTGTGTAATTATAGGGTTCAATTCTATTAGCACTACTCAATCGAATAATCCTAACAAATGGTAGTGTACTCAATGATATCATTTGGTTGTGTTGAAATACATTAATTGCGTAATAATAAATTATCAACCCCTCAGATAAACATCACAAAAAAAAGTTAATTTTTAATTAATTTATTCTTTGGGTAATGAATTTTACATTGGTTTCACCATTTCAATTTTTCATGCACTCTACATCCATAATAATTTTATGAGAGCTACAGGAAAAATTTATAATCATAGTGATAATTTGGTCATAATAGTTTCAATTTGATTTATGCATTGATCTAGAGGTTGAAAATTTTGATCACCCTTTAGGACTTCTTATTTCTTATGTCTTGAATCCCTTATATATTTAAATAATATTCATGAAATACTTCTCAGTACTGCTACTTGTCACCTTGGTTGTGAATTTGATCAATAAATACCATGAATAGAAACAAATATATTTTTATACACTATGTTCTTCATATTTATATTTTACGTTTTTTATACTATGTTTTCAATCCACACAGATGATCCATTTATAATTTATCACCATCAAGGGAGGTAGTAGATGTTTTATTTTTTGAATCAAGCCTATGAGACAAGTATATTGTGTATCCCTGTAAAGGGAACCATAACACACATAGTTTTGAGTTTCTTAATGGGGATTTTAATAAATAAAAATGTTGTGTGACAATTAAAATTTTTGAGCCTTTATGTTCATACAACTATGACCATGTTAGTTTCATTCTTAGGTAGTTAAACACAGATAGATGATATGATATTTAGGTTTTTGCATACCGGACCGTTGTGTCTTCTATTTAATGAAAAATGTCTACTATCTTGTGGAATGTGATATATGATATGTTGTTTAATTCCATGTAGCTAGGAATACTCATTGAATGAATTATGGTAATGGTTTTTGTGACACATATACATTAATGGTTCCTACTAGTTACTTATATTAGTTGGAAACTATATATGAGGGATATGGTTAGGGAACATCCTGGATATGAAACCAATGTTGTATATGTGTCTATGGATTGTGAGGTGTCTAATTGTATGCTCAATATGGGTATTCCAAGATGATTATCCTAAGACAGTGGAGTTTTCTCAACAACTAGATAATAGGGAACACTATTATTAATGTATTACAATATTTTTAACATGCTGACAGCCATATTAGTTTAGTATAAAATCATTATGAGGCCCTCTTGTAGGATGAACTATCCACATTATCAAAGGAATGCATGATAAAATAGAATCACTCTATCATTGATAATCCCATCTTGTATTTATATAGTTTTTAGGGGAATATAATCAAACGTAACTCTATTGTGGGTTATTCTATGATATTGGGCATTGGACTGATCATTTAGGCATATTGTTTCAGACCACTTGAAATGAACAGTGTGATCAGGGTGCTTAAGTGGACTTTGTCTAGCCTAGCTATCTAGAACTAGTTAAATGATACTATGGTAGAGGGATTTAGAATATTAGAGCCATGGTATTGGACATTGGTAATTCTGGTACTAATGTAGGTGGAATGAGAGAACATGGAACCCAATTATGGTTGTTGGGTGAATATACCTCCCTAATAGGGGGTTTGGGTTAATATGAAACCCTAGTATTCCAAGAAAGAAAATATATATTCCAGTATGGGGTTTTGATGAATACGGTTCCCTAGTATAGAAACTGGGAGAATATGAATCCAAGTTATGAAGTAGAGTGAATATGTTTCCATGTATTGGAATTTGGTTAATATGGGGACGTTTATGGGACTTAAGTGAATATAGAAACTATGTGTAAAAATTTAGAAAATGTGGATCATAATTATGGGATCCTGGGGAATATAGATCCTAAAAAGGATATGTATGGGATCTGAGAAAATATGGTGCCCTAATATTTCACATTTATCAAACACTACTTAAGGTTTCCAAGGAATAACCACTTTGGTGGACCTGGGAACAACTCCACTTTCAAGGATTTAGGAATGACCTCTTTGGGATGTCATATGTGTGGTCCAATATTTAGAACCTTGGAGAAACCACATTTCATGGTCATATAAATTAAAATACCCAATAATTCATCCCTTTATTCATGTTTCATGTAGTCTGGAGTCAAAATTCGACTAAAGGGGAGCTTGGAAGTACTAGGAATGTGCTATGATTTCTCATGTGTTGTTAGTAATCTAGTTTATTCCCATTTATCACCCATATATACCTCATGCCACTTCCTTTAAAATTTATGAAAAAATTGGTTGTGGGGGTTCATTATATAAGTAATAGAGTATGTCACATGACATGGTCGAGTGGAAGTCAAGGTGCATAGAGTGGAATATTTGTAATGATAGTAGAATAGGTGGGTGACATGAGAACACGTCGGGTGATGTGGAACCTAGATCTTAACAAGACATGATCTATGTTATTAGATAGTTTCTCCACCCCCCCCCCCCCCCATCCCCATGAAAATTCATTATCCATATCTAATAATTAGTGGAAATATTCCTTTTTGAAAATTAAAAGAGACAACATTGGGTTTAGGATGGCACTATTGTTCCCATCACTAATCAATGAAGGGATCTATATAGGGACAGGTCATGTAATTTTCTATATATAAATCATATCAATATCAAAAAAAATGTAATTAATTGGAATATGCTTAAATAAAATTGTGGAATTCATAATATTTTTCTATTTTTCATATGTGGTTTATCTACACATTGTTTAGAGTGGTGGAATAGCAATATCACTCTTCAATAATCAATTATCTAATTCTAATAGTGGATGATTTTTTGATTTTAATGTATTTATTTGTATAAATTGTTATGGTTTTTATATATATATTAAGGATGGTTTTATGATTATATTACCCTAAAAAAGGTTTATGATCACAATATATATGTTCTTGTATAAATATATTTTTATTTAATATGAACTTTTGATATTTGGTTTTAGATTTTTTTGCCCATGATATATAACATTGATTAAATATTTATAGTGGATTCATGAAATGATTTTAATTTTTCTTATGATTTATAAATGATCTAGAAGATATTTCTTTGGAAATAGATTAATATTTTTTTTCAGAAAGTTTGTGTATATCAAGGGTTTTTTGAAATGTCCATCCACTTTTTTATCATGATGTAATTTTGCTAGTTTTTAGTAGAAGATTTATTAAAAATATATATTGTAAATTACATGATTAATTTTTTATATTAATAAATTGTTGGTTTGAATTGTATAACATTTTTTTCTATTTCAAATTACTTATTCTATACCATTTTGTTATTTAATATAAAATTATGGAATATTATTATCCTAAATAGCGGATATTTATGATCAAGGGTCTATTTTTCATAATGATGTTTAGAGGCGAGATGTGGGTTTACTAATTTTTTTTAAATTGATTGATTCAATGATTTTGAAACTTTTATGGGAACTTAGGGATCTTAAATGGATTATAATGAATAGTACATTACAATAGTATGATTTTTCTCTTCCAGGTATCATTTATTCTATTTATCATTTTCTTTATCTAGTGTCCACCATTTTAGAATTCCAATATTGAAAGATTCATCAGGTAAATTTTCTTTAGTTTTAGATTCCTCTTTATCAATTGTATTTTTTTAATATTCCCTGACTATAGCTAGCATACAGTTAGTGGATTAGGTAATAGAATCCATGATTCATTCCATAAATCCATTTCTAGTTATCCCATGAATATTGATAATTTGAGAAACATGGTTAAATTTATTTACTTATATTGTATTATATAATATAGAATTAATTTTTTTTTGTAAATTTTTAGCTCCTCTAATTATTTTTGATAAAAATAAAATGTATATTCTCCTTTTCCACTTTTTGATAAAACATATTGTGTACTTAAATGAATTTAATGAAACAGTATATCTGATGGTTAATATTAGAAAAGTAATCAAATAGAATAATTATAAGTGTCCTATATATATTTTTGATTACTATAAACATGTTCACCTTTTTTGTGGAGGAATATTAATATTATTGTTTTGTTTTAAAATTAATGGACATTTTTTCACAGTCTTTTAGAGTAGAATATTAGGTTTTACATGGAATTATAGAGGTGGTGTAATACAAATATGTTCACATTCCAAATGGGTACATTTAGTAATTCCAATTTAGTTATGTTCGAAAATGAATTATGGTCGCATAGGCTTGGGTTTTTTATCTTTTTCTCATTTAATTATTATAATTCATGCATGTTTTATATATTGATATGCGATGTTTTGGTTTCTTCCTATTCAGTTCTATTTTCTTATATCAAGATCATCTAAGTACATTGGATGTTTACGATGGATTTATAGTTGATGTATATCTTTTTTTATTTTCTATCAAAGGTAAATTGTTAAAAAATTATAAGTTGATACTATTGTAACATGTTCTAGCATATAAAAATCAATAACAAGACATAGTTTTGTTTTATTCTAGTTTATTTATCGAGAAAAGGAAGCCTTAGTCAATATGTCAAATTGTTTTTGGTGGAACATAGATAATCGTTGTGGACCTGTTGATGTGATAATGTATTTACCATACCCAATTCTAATGTTAACTATATGATTACCCCATATGGTATATAAGTATATATATTCATAAATAATTCTAATTATGATAGTAATATATAATTTTAATGTACTATTAATGGAAATTTTCAAAAAAAACATCTCACATCAAAAGGTTATTGAATATCCCATCAATAATGATAACCTCATAATACAATGATTATAATATTATAATTATATCATGTGGTATTGTAAAATCAATATTATGGATAATGGATCTTTTATAAATTTTGTTGTTTTGGCTCATAAAAATTAATTCAACTTCATAGAATTTATTTAATTTGGTGATATCACGTATAAGAGATCATAAAGAGTGACATTATAATATGAATAGAAAACTTTTTTTTGTTTCATTGGATATTCTTATTTATTAGAATGTCTAATAGTATATAAAATTTTGATAATAATAAAATTATAGAATTGGTAAAGTTCTATGATGAATGATATAAGAATAGAATGGTTGTTCTTATGGAAATGTAATGACCCGATAAAACGAGGTCCGCCTACCTGGGGGGAAAACTGGTCCGCCACAACCCCAAGCTAGCCTCCATAGGTCGAGGCCTAGAGACAAGAACTAAAAGTCAAAACCAAAAAGGGTTACCATTTCTTAATGTAAATATAAATACTAACCCAACCATCTGTATACTAAACTAAAAATTAATAATTAAAAATTATAGTATCATTTTGAATAAAAACCATGCATGTAAAAATATATAGGCAATAAAAAATAGTGTGATAGAGTAAATGAAATTAAAAAAGGAAAAATAAAAACCTACAAAGAAAAGATGTCCCAGCCTTATAACAAATGTAATAGAAATATTGAGAGACCTTGTATCCAAATCTCCATGACTGACCACCATATATGGTCCATGCACATATGTATCCACAAGACCATAAAAAATAATTTTCAATCATCAATGCATTTACATAAGACATGGTATGTTCGAGAAAAGACTATATAGGGGGTGAGTATATACATACCCAATAGGAAACCCTTAAATATTCATTAGGAGCATGAGAAGACAAGAGAGAAGTAGTTAGCTCAACACAAAGTAAGATGGAAGTGAAACTCAATGATATTTATATATATATATATATAAACTCATATAAGAAACCAAATTAAAAGAGAAAGGGGATATTCATAAAATTAAACATCCCAAAAAAGATGAGTCTTCTTAAAAATACAAGTGTCTATCCCAATTTTTAAGCATCACGTCTGGCCTAAGAAGTAACTGTTTGGAGGATCCGTATCTCACCACCTTTCCAAACAGTTGAGAGGGAAAAATATCTATGTATAAGATCATTTCCCTAGTGAGTCAGGTGGATTACACATAGTATATTGATAGGGGAACCAGATACTAATACTTTAGGAGGATTATAGTCAGTAGGTAAAGGAAATATGTCGTACTAAATTAGGGTGACTTCCCTTAGTATTTGGACAACCAACACACTAGTCCATTAGAGGGATTCACTCAGTAGGATGAGGACCCACAAACTTTTTCTTTATAGGGATTACACTATGTATGTAGATGAACCATACCATATTCCCTCAAGGGGAATGCACTCAGTAGGTTGAGGATGAACATCCTAGTCCATCAGGGGGATGCCACTCAATAGGTTGAGAATCCACACCCGTGTCCATCAGGGGTATGTTTCTCAGGAGATAGAGGAACCACAAACTATTCTATTGGGGGGATGTAACACAATAGTTATAGGGAACCTTCCCATGTCCACCCATGGGATCCCACATTGGATGTAGAGAACCCATTCCCAAGTCCATTGTGGGATGCTACTCTGTATGTAGAGGACCCATGCCTTATTCATTTAGGGTGATTCAACTCACTTGGTATTAGACCCAAGAACTTTTCTATTTGGTGGATCCACATTCTTGTACGACATGTGGGGGGTAAAATTGGCCTCTCTTTGGTGATCTTTCCCAGTCACTAAAATCATTATGCATCACCTAATGAAGTTTTACACTTGGAACATCTATCATCATATCAGAAAATACACAAAAGTCCAACATTTCCTTATACATAGAATATCACTCAGGATAGGATACACATGGGAAATATATGAGCCAAAACAATGGATATATGAGTAAAATTAGTGTAATATTATATACATGGTGTGTATGGGGTTTTGCAAAGTATGAGACCACATTTGGCCTCTAGGTCATTTTAATCCATCACAAGTCTCACTAACTGTGTAGTACTATACTACATGTAATGGTACTACATGGAATGTATCAATCTCCTAAGGCTGAGTTGTACACTTCATGTCATTTCCATGTCCTTTAGGTCATGTTCCTATACATGGTCGTGTTCAGGACCATGTACAGACATGTGCAATCAATTTGTGCCCATGTACCTGGCCATATCCAATCCCAAGTACCCAGCCATGTCCAATACCATGTAGTTCTTGTCCATGTGTATGGATGTGTGAATGCATGTGTACTATTTTTGTACATGCAGGTCCCTGAACATTGGTTCATACAGTGTTTGTGGATCCCATATGGTGTGTGACACTTATTTTCACCCAAAACCCCTATAAGACACAACCAGCTGACTATATAATGTATGTTCATCATAGTACAAACCATTTAGTGGAGAGTTTTTATAACATTAATTCAATCATGTGGATCCAATATCCACCATTTTAACAAAACGTTTCACATGTTTGAGAATCAAAATCTACTAAAAAACATTGGAACTATTTTCAACCATTAATTTCTGGGAAGTATTGGAGATAAATCATGAATATGAATAGCTTGTTTGAGGTCTCAACACATACCTTTATCTCCCATATCCAATCCATATCCTGGATCCATGATCTAACACCCACAATCCTTCCTGGTCAATTTATGATACACTTCTCTGGGCAACATGAACACATCCACTATTAATTAAGTGCACTGACCTTACTCAAACTTTCCCAGAGATGTCAAATCAGGGCTTTGTATTCCAATGATGATGAAGTTGAGAAATATTTGGGTGGAAAGGTATGAGAACAAAGGTGAATCAATAAGTATCCAATAATTCATGAAAAAAGTGTATGGATAAAAAATATTTAGGATAAGAAAGAAGGAATAATGAGAATAATAGGATTCAAATAATTCAAAATATAGAATGGGCCCATGAAAATGATGGAAAACTATAGAAATAATGGAATATAATTTAATCAATTCATTATTAATTCCAAATGTAAAACATCAAAAAAATTTGTTCCCAAATTCAATTTAAGACCAATCAGTTGTGAATAATTCATTCTATAATGAAGAAGATTATCCACTACATTCAATTCCCATCATTCCACATTAATCTAATATTTTCACATTGTTTGATCCCTATTTTCCAAAAAAGGTTTTCAAAGATTAACTTAAATCCCTCTCAGGGTTATGTGGTTAACTATGGAGAAATTTAAAAATTAATTATTGATAGAGTATTTGATTAAGGTTAATTAAATTAAAATTAATATATTATTCACTTAGTTTAATTTAAATTCGCCCACAAATGGCTGCCACATATTAACATCTGGTGTCAAAAAACCTTAGGTCATACCTAGGGTAAAACCCATGATCTATATTAAACCATGCTCTCATGTTTTTTATTTGAGACTCTGTTTGATATATATTCTATTATTTATGAAAAACTACATGTGTGTGATATAAAAAATATATAATATTCTTATAACATTATTTATGGTCTCACTAGGCCTAAGAATAGCATGGTGTATCTGATTCTGACACTAAAAATATTTTTTATATATTTTAATATATTAAATTGAAAAAATAGAGTACCTATATAATTCCCTCATTCAATTTTTTTCATCCCTAAGTACCACAAACTATGAAAAAGGGTTAGAAAAATGTTCTCACATCTTTCTCTCATGCTCCCATCAGATGTCATGTATGCTCATGTGTTTCTACATCAGATGAAACAACCAAATATCCAATAAACACATGATCTTCTCCTTTGGATCCTTAATTTCTCTTTAGTACTCCACAAAGGTGGATCTATCCTCGATTTCAAACTCACCTAATTCAATAATTTTGGTAGGATCATACACAAATCTCCTCATATGGGACACATGGAAGATGTGATTCACATTCTCACACTGTAGGGGTAAGTATAGGTGGTTATAAACCTCACCAACCCTATTTAGGATATCAAATGTCCTGAGGAACCATTAAGATAGGTTTCCTCCCTAGTCGAATCATCACAATCCTCATCATTGGACGATTCTCAAGAAAATGTGGTCTCCCTTCATGAATTCCAAGGTCAAATGACATAGATATTCATCATATTTCTATTGGCATTGGATTATCCATGTCCACTTATGGTTCTCCTAGACCTTATCATTCATCACCTACACCATTTGTAGCCTAATAAGAGATTCCTCACGAATCATAGTCCAACATAAGGGTGACTTAGAGGGTATCCTATGTCGGGCCTTGAAAGGTTCCATGTCGATAGTATACTGATATATATTATTATAATAAAGCACTGCCAAAGGTAACTGATCATCTTAACTGTATCCAATATCTAACACATAATCCCATTGAATATTCTCCAACACTAGGATATTGTGCTCAATATTCCCATTCATATGGAGGTTGAAATCTGTACTCATCCTCAACTGTGTCATGAATTTCTTCGGCAAACCTCTCCACAACCATGATTCCCATCACACATCAGCGTCATAAATAATTTTCAAGGGAACCTCGTTATGTTAGACAATCCTCTAGATGAACAACATCATGAAACACTCTACCTAACTCTTCTCATTGATAAAAAAATTGTGCATACATGGTAAGTCACTAAACTATCACCATGATGAGATTGTGGCCTCTCTTTATCAATGAAATAATTTTAACAATGTCAAGGTATATTCCATCCCATTTCCACTCAATTATCTCAAGAGGCTTCAAAAAAACCTACAGGAACCTAGTGAACATCAATAACCCACATGCATGTGAGACACCAAGATATGACCTCAACAACTCTCTCCTCATTTCAGCCCAACAAAACAACCACCAAAGGTCCCAGTACATCTTCCCTATACTAGGATGAATAGAAAGTGGAGATGTGTGGAACTTCCTCATCACCTCCTCTAACATCATTATTGGAATCCCTAATCATCCCTAGAAAAGGGAGAAATGATTCCCTTAATAAAAGAATCTATTAGATTAATCTTTTGAAGATATATTTTCATTAAGAACCTAACAGTAATTTTGTCATAACTAATCCACACTCAAAATGAAGTGAAGTAGTATATTAAACACTATAGATTGAATATATGTTTCCCCCATATTCCCTACCAGGTCCAGATATGTGAAAACGAACTACTTAGAATCCACCTCAACTAAATGATTACAGGACTTATTTTTGGTGGACTCTCCCACCATGTTGTCCTTCACATGATTATAGTTGTTGGTGCCAAAATTCGGAACAAAACTGAGGCCCAAAGACGGCCCCACGAACTGCCTCATGAAGCCACTTCATGGAGACCCCCCAACACCATGGTCGCCACGAAGAAAATGAGGCGGGATGCTCTGTGAAAGAATTTGATGTTTGCGAACCCGTCGTGAAGAAAAGGAGGCAGGACGCTCTATAAATGAATTTGATGTTCACGAACCCACCACGAAGCAGAGGAGGCGCGACGCTCCACGAACAAATTTTACATTCGTGATCTCGCACCAAAACAAAGGAGGTGGGACACTCCACAGACTAATTTGACGTTCATGAACCCTTCATGAATGCATTTGATGTTCACGACCCACCATGAAGCATCCCAGTTCCCGTTCATGCCACGTCAACTCTGCTCCACAGTTCCCCTTTCTTATAAATACTAGGGTCACCCTAAGAGCAAGGGAAAGACAATCTGAACTTTCGGCATCCCATCTCCCGAATCGTGAAGCATCCTTCCGCTCTGTGAACCATGAGTTGTGTGACGTACTTCTGCTCCGTGAAATGCCTCCCCTTTATACTGTTTTGATCCCCTCTTCCGATAGGGATGACCTTCACGAAGCTTAAGGGTCTTCGCGAAGGAAGGGAATCCCCAAGGAGACCTAGGTCATCATAGAGCATTTATGCTTCGTGAAGCACCCTTCATGTACACATGATCCACATGATAAGGCAGGGTCATTGTACTTCACGAAGATCATTTCTTCCTGACACCTTGCTTCACGAGGCAACTTTGCTCCGCGAGGCTATGCCTCGCGAATGCCCTTCCACTTCATGAGGCAACTCTCATATTCACCTCCACCCCATTAAAATGCTAAGGTACCCCACTTTGTGAAGCACACCCCTTCACAAGTGTCCTCTACCACGCGGAGCAACGGAGCTCCACAAGGCCCCTTCCTATGGACCCCTCTGCTTGGAAAATCCTTTTCATGTGTGACCCTCGTGGTTTGCATGATGTGACTTCAAAGTCCCCTGGACAATAACACCCATTCTATTGCATCTCCTAATGATTCTTCTCATATGCACACTAATGGTTATTTCTTCTTCGAATATCCACGCTAACATGCAGCCTCGATGGTTCTCCCTAACACACCCCCTTGTCACGGCGTTGCCGATTCCTTCCCTCCCATAAGGGGAAGAGGGTACCGGTTATGTATGTTCTAGTGGTGTGGAGAAAACCCACCTCGTTTGAGCTGTAAGACGTTAAACTACCAAGCCCCATCATCCTCAACACATGAAGTTAAACTGTGACCTGGCCTTGTGCCTCACACATAGGGTCCCCCATCCTTGGGAATTCTCCACGCCCACTGGTATCCATATGGGATGATATACTCTTTCATGGAGTGGTGTGTGTCCATGGTGGAAGGGAAACCACCTTGGTGTAAGCACCTTGCTTTTCTTGTAGGAGGCATCACCCTCCTCCGCCTCACTTCCTCGGTGCCAAGGCCAGCAGAGGGCGTGATAGGGAATGGGGATCCTCCTTTCTTTAGTCTCAAATACCTCTCACACTGCACTTTGTCCCCATCAAGCCTCCATCCCAGAGTATGTCCCAATATTTCTCCCCCTAGGATGATCCACGCATAATCCCCACTCCACATCACATGGACGCAGCTTTCATGACGTGGTCGTCGGGCCTTTGCTGCATCTTGTTTGTCACAATAAGCATGACTCACGTGCGCTTAGTGTAAGCATCAAACATGAAATCGACCCCGTCCCGCATGACGTTAAACTGTATTCACATCTACTTGAACTACGAGGACTTTGATTCTTGTCAAGGAATGGTATGTAGGAAGCCTCACAAGTTTCAAGCCCACCAACACTGGTCTTTCCGACCATATTCATGTCGGTTCACCAACACCATGGGCAACCTAGAGTGTAGGCCCCAACATCCATCAACCCGAACAACAAGGACATTGATCCATTTCAATGCATGGTACATAGGAAGCATCATGAGGTCCAAGACCACCAACACTGGTCATTTCGACCATCTTTATATCGGTTCACAAACACCTTGGGTAGCCTATAGTGTAAGCCCCAACATCCATCAACCTAAATTACAGGCACTTTGATCCATGTCAAGGCATGGTACATGGGAAGCCTCAAGAGGTTCAATCCCACCAACACTGGTCGTTCTGACCATCTTCAAATTAGTTCACCAACACCTTGGGCAGCCTAGAGTGAAAACCCCAACATCTATCCATCCAAAACAATGAGGACTTTGATCCATGTCAAGGAATGGTACGTAGGGAGCCTCATGAGGTTCAAGCCCAACACCCATTGGACCCCAGCTCCATCTTCACGTCGGTTTGCCGATATGCCCCTTCCTGAACTACGAGGACTTTGATCCATGTCAAAGCATAGTACGTAGGAAGCCTCCATGATGTTCAAGCCCACCCACCAAAACACCTGGTCCGCCTGGAGTGTAATCCCCAACACCCATCCATCCTTCCAAACTATGAGGACATTGATCCATGTCATGGCATGGTACATATGAAGCCTCACGAGGTTAAAGCCCAAAAACCATTATCCCTGACCATCTCTGTGTCAGTGTTCCAAGCCCCCATTCGGAACTACGATGACTTTGATCCATGTCAAAGAATGGTACGTAGGAATCCTCCCTAATGTTCAAGCCCACCACCCGGTCATTCCAACCTCATTCATGTTGGATCAACCCCATCCAACGTTAATCCATTGCAACCTCATTCAGCAGTAAGTCATTGTCAAGCTCATTCGACAGTTAGTTGTCACCAGATGAACTACGCGGGCTTTGATTCCCTTCCATGGGGATACGTAGGAGGTCTCTTCGAGGCTCATGCCCAAAACCATCATCCATCCAGATTCTTACCCAGGCCACCACATCTCAGTGAGATCATGCCACCTCATTTAATCCCATGACATTCGAGAAGCCGCCCACGTGTTGGCCCTAACATTTGTGTTCCCTCCAAGGGGTTCCTCTATCTGATCCACTCTAATCAGTGTTCCAATCTGTCCTGTATGTCCTTGCTGGATGTTAAACTTGTGGAATACCCTTTGTTAAACAAAGGAAGATGAGAAAAACATCAGATACATGCTATGGAATATGATTCCCCGCATTCGATGTGGGATGCCTTGGGAATCCGCACCCTCGAAAAGCCCTATAATAAGGGACAGAAGAGAGACACACCAATCCCCAGCGTCCAGACAAGCCAGTGATGCTCAGAGTGACTACTCCTCTAACTGATGGTTTCTACCCTGACCGGACCCCTTGGAATGTCTTGACAGAAGTAGTGTAATTAACTGGTGTCCATGAAGATATGGCGTCAGGAAGAGTTTTACGAACAATGTATTAAATCTATGAGGGAGATTCAGACTAGGTGACGAGTTTCAAGGAGGAATCCACAGAAGGAAGAACCGACATCCCATCATCTAGTTTTGATCAAGAAGCTAACATCCCTGAACAATGAACGAATGTCGACTGCCTTTGGAAATCAGGAATGTGGGGTAACAAAGTCATGCCTATCGCACCCAAGCAGATGGACGTGCGCACCCCAGTGAAAGAATCAGAAACAAAAATGGTGAACTCAATGTGAATCTATTCTCCTCAATATTGATATTATTAGCACTCAGGGATTCCATGTATTGAAGTTTCACTGGATCCGGCTATCCGATGTCGGGTCCCACCAAGCAAATAGCGGGCCTAGCATGAAACTCACTAGAAGTAGGGGCAGTAGAACATTGGACATCCCATTCTACAACATTGTCAGTGTGGATCCCTCTTACCGGCCATGGAAGACGGAATGTCGATGGGGCATTGGTCATCGATTCCTTTTTCCTTTCGGCACTGATGAGTTCATCTCTCTGCTTATCAGGAATCAGGTTGCTGCCACAAGAACATGATCACTGCCCGCCCACCTACGCAAGGTCAGGGGCAATGCCGCACATCCGCTCCGCGTAGCTTCACCACTTCCCCAATGGATTCATGGTCAACAACTATGGGGTGCCTACACCCCATCTCTCCAATGGATGTTATCCAACAAAGGGTAATTAATGACCTCGTACGTCGTTAAAAGGAGGAGAGAATAATCCCAACCTAGGATATGGCCCAGCTAGACCTGGAGGCATCCAGGCCTCGCTGTCAAAGCCACCCCGAAGGGCCGTGGAGGGAGCCGCAGCTCCCCATCCCAACATTCAATTGTTTCGGGAGCCTATCCCCAGAGTGCTTTGATGACTCCATTCCTTACGCTGATGAGGTGGGCAATGTCCGGCCCAGCCCTGTCAGTGTATCAATCCATGGGCTACCAGTAGGGGCCCCCACCTGGCTGTGTTAGTTCCACCGTCCGACCTTGCCGGAGAAGAAGTTAAGCTATGCACCTGTACCACCAACACCGGCTCTCCCGACCTAGCGCCGGCATCGGGCACAAGCTAAGGACGCCCGCCAAGGGGCATCAACATCGACGGATACTGTGGCCCGAGCCACCACCGATGCATATCATCAATTCCATACACACACTAAGTAGGGGCGCTTATACACCCAACTAGGATCGTGGCCCCAACCATCCTACAGGATGGCTAGGTCGACTCTCCTGGTCACAGGGACAAGCGGGGGTCATCATGAACCAACCTGCCACGATGCCAACCCGTATAGAGGTCCTTCCCATAACACTACCACAGAATGCATGGGGCTTCCCCGCTTCATGGATCGGAAAGGTGGTATGCCCCATGATACCCCCACTTTGAATGGAGGTCTACCCTACGGTAGTGATGTTCTATACATATTCCTCTCCTATGACCATCACACTGGGTATGGATTCCTTCCTCCTGCCCCCGACTGTCGATGTGGGGACATCCCCCATCCAGTATCTCTCCAACGTGGGGATCCTCCCTATGTCCTCTCTACATCAGGCGAAGTTCATCCTTGCCCTGGCAACCAGAGGGGTGATGGGAAGCCTCGCTCCACGCGCACCAAACATGGAGGTCCTCCCCATGCTCCTGCCTGTCCCGGCGGAGGTTTTTCCTGCTCAGGTGTTGTTCATGGAGTTCCCCCCCTTGTCTGCTTCAATATTTGTCCCGGTTCTCTTCACACCATGCCTGTCTAAAGTGGAAAGCCTCTCCGCCCTGGAACAAGTGTGGCCAAAGGACCTCATGTCGTAAATCAGACCTATCCCGATGAGCAACCCAGGGGAAGGAGGGTGGGTCATCACTGCAACAAGAAGAGTCCCGGGAAGGACTAGACAAGGATAAAACTGGTCCTCTTCTCAGACTCTGAATTATATTGCAACTCATCTTAGGAACCATCCCATTGCTCATCTGATTCCAGGGTCGGGGATAGGATGAGGGGCATCATTCTGGTGTTCCTGGAATGTGAGGTCCATAAGATTCCCACCTCCCTCTACAATTTTATCTAGGATGATGAAAATCTGGCTACCCCGTAGGTTACGGTTGTGCAGTCACTGCCATCATCACCAGACACAATTTGTACCTCCATAAGAGATCACAAAGAGCTATTATGGGGACCAATGGCAGGTGAGCAGCAGTGCGACCCACCACCTGCAGCCCTGGCCCTTGAACCAGAATGGAATTCGTCAGCCTGTCCTATCACGATGTAGTGACCATGTCACTACACTCATCGGAGGACAACCTGAGAATCGATGACCAATCATCATATTCACTGTATTCTCTAGTGAACAACCTTCCATCCCAACGGTCTACATCAGTACCACTGCTAGTTCCTCAACCACCCATGTTAGTGAGTGGGGAAATCAAGGGCTAGACCATAAATTTGAGTCAAGGAGATTCTGGAACGTCCTTGCAGTGGACCACTTCCTAGAGAAGTTCTGGCCCAGAGCAGCATGAGATTTATGCATACCCGAGTCCCTTAACCCAGTGGATGTTGAGTGTTTCAGCTACACCCTCTAGGAAACGCATTTCAGTCTCTTCCATTAGCACGTGGTATATCTAAGGAGTCAACCGCATTTGAAGACATTAGCGAGCAGTGATGTCTAGTTGATCTGGATACACTCCCTATGGCCCAGTGCCCCAAGTCAACAGGTCACCATGAGGCTCTCTAGCAGCAATACTTTCATATTATTAAGGTAATCTACAAAATTATCATGGAGGCTACCCCCACGAGCATGTCTGTTGATGGGGGCAATATACTGCCCTCCTATTCAGCCCTATTCGACGGAAGCCCGACTAGCTATGCGATATTGAGGGCATACCCCCGGGAAGGGTCATGGTCCACATGGCCTACGTCATGGGCAAGGAGGCCGAGATGGAGTTTCTCGATGGAGACTTACCCCCTGAGGGTGTGCCACCACTGATGGACCCATCAGGGAGGATTACTCATTAGAAGAGGAACCTCCTAGGTCTCCCTGCACCCATCTAGGAGTCGGTACTCAGCCAGAATGCTGGTAAGGGAAAAGAAAATTTCAGAGCTATCAGGCACTATGACCTGTCCTCCTTAGTGTAGAAGATTGCGGAGGACCCCGAGAAAGCCGTGTTGTGCTTGAAACGTGATAAGAAAAAGAGGTTGGTCGATGAACTCCTAGCTGAACGCGTTGTATAGTGACGACCCGGCTATGGGGATCCTAGGCCAGGCAGCTGGGGCAGGAACAACATCCCTCCGACGAGATGCCTCCAGGCAACCCTGATCATACCGCTCCTGTGGATAGGGATGAAGCCGAAAGTCGTAGAAATAGGGCGTGGTATGTGTCACCAAACCCTCCCGAACGGTGTGACAATCTGAGGACTCTGGCATGGGTTCCTCTAACTGCCCCACATGCCACTCCACCTGTCGCGCCACAAGTCACTGAACTCGTCTATCATGTTGAAGTGCTCAACAACTCACTTGTGTTTAGGGATCCCTGTAAATATAGATACCCTATCCTGGATGATCCTATGGCAGCACTGAAAGCCCGCCTTGAGGCATTAGAGATGCATCATGTGGTAATCCCACGGGATGGCAAGCCATACTCGGCCTGGGTGGAGGATATGTCGGCGCCTCCGGGTTTCAGGAATCCCACATTCCCCCCCCCCCCTTTAACAAGATAGGGGGTCTGCCACAACATCCGGCCCACTTCAAATCAAGGTGTGGGGCCATGTTGGGGACTCTAGCGTAGTAGGAGGCTGCCAAGCTCCGCTGTTTTGTTCAGACGCTGGAGGGGCCAGCATTCGTCTGGTACAACCAACTCCGCATCGGATCCGTGATCAGCTGGGATGACCTTTGCAGGCAGTTCCTCTACCAGTTCAGCTCTACCACATAGAGGACCATTATTGTATTCCTCTTTAAGTGCAAAAAAGGCCTGATGAGTAAGTGAAAGACTTTATCGCCTGGTGGAAGGGGCTCACATACTACCACGACATGCCACTGACTCAGGAGAAATTATTGACGATGTGGATAGAGAATGTTAAGACGGAACTGGTTCCCTCCTTGATCACTCAGAACTATCTCAGAGGGTTCCAAGAGTTCTCAAATAAGGCCCAGTTCCTCGAAGAAGATATGTAATAGTCTAGTCAGGCATGTCTGTTGCCCCCTGTGATCCTAGCAAAAAAAGCTGCTAGAGCCGAGCCCGCCACGGTGGCCCAAATAGAAGCCTCCCAAGCAGTTATAATTACTACTAGTAGCACCAGCTGACAACCTCGTAGAATCCCTCCACATCAGGCACAACCTCTAGCTCCGTAGTGTCCTTAGAATCGGTAGGCACTCCCGCATAATGCGCCAACACCGCCAAGGCGGGACAATCAGTGTCCACCTCCTCACCAGGCCCCTCTGGCTCCCTATCAAGGCCAGGCTCCAAGAGTTCCCTATCTAGAAAGAAGACACCATACTTACTAATTCAGCGAGAACCAGGTCCCCAATTACTTCAGTAGTACCCTAGAGTAGGGGATAGAATGCTTTCCCGAGTGTAGAAGGCCGACAGAGGCGAATCTCACTGATCGCCCTAACAACTACCCCTATCATCAGATCATGGGGAACACCCTCAAGAAGTGGTATGTGTATAGGGATTAGATCCTGAACCAGGTAAATAACAGCATAGTCAGGCTGGGCCCGGCCCCGATACAATTGGTGGGTGTCTTTGTGAGGCCAGATAGCAGTAGTGACGGTGAAGGTGAGTGGCAGCAGGTTCCCATCAGTGGATCCTAGAAGTATGATGAATGGAGGGCTCGTAAGACATTTTCTCATTCCCATGGAATCATTCAGGCGTGCCTACATCAACCTAATCCTTCAGAAGCTGCAGCCATCACTTCTGTATCATCATCTCAGCTGGCCTTTTCCCAAAAGAGCAAGCATCGACGACGCAAGAAAAAGCAAAGCGGCCCGCCAATTTCGTCGTCGTCCCACACTCTTAGTGACTTCATGGCCCCTAATATGGGTATCCCTCACATGATCCTCCCAATGGTGGATGATTATTCAAGATAGAGTCAAGGGTACGCTTCGGTTAACACCATCGAGTTTGTAAACCCCTATATGACTCGCGATGTGGGAGAATTCTAGGAGAACATTTCCAACGTCCCCAACCAATGCCAACATCAATTGATCCATGGCTATATGGGTCATCAGGGCATTCTAGTCGGTACCTCCAGCCTAGTCATGCGTGCCACTGAGATTAGACAGCAGGCCCAGCGCAGAGCTCAACACTCACAGCCTCTTCATTCGGTGTCGTCAGGACCTCCTCTGCCACTGTTTGTGCTACTGGATCTGGCAGAGAAACTTCAGCCATATCGCGACTAGCTTCGCCCCGCTACGGGTCAACCTCATTCATCCAGAACTCATCCATCAGCTACTCTTCAGGCATCGACTAGTGAAAAGCATAACGTGCCCAGCACCAGCCAGTGGATGGTCCAGCCGACAGGACCCGCCATGCCTCCAATCGTAGAGCGGCCTCCTATAAGAAGAAGTTCGTGCTTTGCACAGAATTATGATGTTCTCAAGCACTTTTTCGGCATCCTAGCTAGTCATTCCATCCTCGAAGCCCTCTTCTTTTCATTAGATATGTGTGAGGCCCTCGTTGAGGCTTTAAGGAGCCCCTCCAGTTTGAGACGGAGGTAGCAGCTGGAGAATCCTTTCATGATGAAACAGTTGAGACAGTCGAATTCTAGGCCATCATTTCGTTCTCCATAGAGGATGAAGGCTCTCCCATACTGGTGAACATCCACCTGCTATATATCACAGGATAATTTAACGGCATGGAGGTTTGCCACTATCTCGTTGACACCGGCTCCGGGATTAACCTTATCCCTACGTGGATGCCGCAGAAGCTGGGGTTATCCGAGGATGACCATACTCCCTCTCATTTAATGATCCAAGGAAATGATAGGACAGAGTAGACCCAAGTCAGCATGTTCCCTATAAAGACCCAGTTCGGTGTCCTAGTTTCCAGTACTGAATTTATGGTTGTCTCCCAGGACACCGCGTACAATGCATTGATGGGAAGACCATGGCTTCATATGCACACAGCGGCCCCCTCTTCATATCACCAGTGCCTCAAATACTCCCTTAATGGTCGATTAGGCATACTCCAAGGTGATGCATCCCCTTTCGCCTTTTGTGAATCCCGTTATCTAGATGCTGACTATTACAAGAACAACGACAAGTAGACTCTGGTATGTGAGGTTGAGCCCGCCCCGGTCACAGGTGACCCCTGGGCGGGTCTGGATGACACCTACTTCTTCTCAATCCATCGATTAGAGGCCACATCCCCTGACATGGGGCAATGATTTTTTGTCTATGGTATTATAGGAAGTCATATTCCCATGTCCAACTGACGGTAGAATATCACCTCGTACTCCAACAAAAACTAGGCTCAGGTTACCCTGAAACCTCCTACCCTGGTACAGTATCGGGATGTCCGCCCCATGGAAATGGCAGTACATCATACATGTCAATTCCACCAGGCTGGAATTAATCAGTTCAAGATGACGCACCACTATTGCTTTTATGTCCTCTAGTGTGGCCCCTTGGGTGGAAGACTGGATGTGATTGGATCGACTGCCTTTGTTACAATGGTCTCAGCGGAGTGGGAATATCCGGATGCACTGTCCACTACTGTCCAGGCTAGTATCCGCCTCCCGTCAGGTTCTTCCGACCCAGGGGAAGCTCCTCCTATAGGGAATCCTGCCTCTACAAGTGAAGGAGAGGATTTGGAGGATGATCCCCCCATCTTTGAAGAAGGCGTCTCTTCCATGGTCGATGAACTGGTACAGTTGAACCTTAGAAGAATGTAAGATCCAAGACCCACATTGATTAGTGCCACCATGTCCCTCGAGGGGTAGCAGTGGTATGTGGACTTCCTTAAATAGCACTTTGACATGTTTTCCTGGAGTTATGTTGAGATGCCAAGAATATATCATCATGTAGCCATCCACCGCCTCAGTCTCCTAACAATCCATCACGGTTTCAAGAAGCCTCCCAGAAAGATGAACCCTTCTTAGGGTGTCATGGTTCAGGCCAAATTTAACAAGCTCATCAGAGCCAACATCGTCAAAGAGGTCCAGTACCGCATGCAGCTAGCCAATATTGTGCCATTCATAAAGATGAACAGATAGATCAGAGTCTTTATCAATTTCTGAGATCTCCTTGACACTGTCTGAAAGATGATTTTCCCCTTCTGGTGACAGAATTGTTGATCGACGCTACAGATGGGTTTTAAGCACTCTCTTTCATGGATGGTTACTCTGGATATAATTAGATCCAGATGGCCTCTGATGATGAATATTCCATAGCTTTCAGGTACCCCAAGGTACTTTCTGTTACAAGGTTATGCCCTTCGGTTGGAATAATTCATGTGTCACCTATCAGTGGGCCATGCATCTCTTATTCAATCCAGTCCTCGTGACATTGGTGGAATGCTATGTGGAAGATCTTGTTATCAAATCTCGCTAGTTCCAGGACCATCTCAAGGACCTTGAGAAAGTGTTTGGTTTCCTCTGTTCCCGCCACTTGAAGATGAACCCATTGAGGTGTGCCTTCGGGGTCACCTCTGGGAAGTTAATTGCCTTTGTTGTTAGGTAATTAGGCATCGAGATTGACCAAGAGATGATAAAGGTAATCAGCTAGATGCCTCCCCCACGAAATATCCGAGATCGGCGAGGTTTTCAAGGACACTTAGACTACATAAGCCGATTCATTACGAATCTGCCTGGTAAGTGTAACCCTTTTCTCAGCTAACGTAGAAAGGGTCTGCCTATGAATGGGACAAAGAGTGCCAGAATGCATTCAAAGAAATTAAGCAGTACTTTCTCCAACCTCCGTTCTTGATGCCACCCATCTCAGGTACGCCGTTAATCCTGTACATGACCTCCCTAGACTGATCTATCGGTTCCCTTCTCACCCAGAAGAAAAATAAGGGGATAGAGAATAACCTATACTACCTCATGCACATGCTTATCAATACAGATACCATATACTCCCCCATCGAGAAGAGTTGTCTTGCGCTCATATTTTCTGTGCAGAAGTAGTGAGATAACCTATAGCACCATGAGGTACAACTGGTCTCTTGGGTAGACCTACGGAAGTACATTCTAAATCTCCCCATGTGGACTGGCTGATTAGCACGGTGGGCTGTAATCCTCCATCAATTCGACATCAGGTTTGTGCTGCATAAGGCTATTAAGGGGTAGGCATTGGCAGACTTTCTAGATGCCCATCCAACCCATGCAGATCAATCCCTGGACCTGTATTTTCCTGATGAGGTAATCCTCTCAGTCGATCAAGTCGTCCCATGATAGAAAATGCACATTGATGGTACCTCCCATATCACCATTGGTATGAGTCTCAATGACCCTAGGGTCAATAGAGTGGGCCTGAGAATCTTCATTATCACCCCAGCACAATCTGTCTTGCCATACTCATTCCAGTTGTCAAAAGGCTGCACCAACAACGAGGTAGAGAATCAGGCTCAGATCACTGGCCTTGAGCTGGCCCTCGAGATCGATGTGCCCCATTTTCATGTGAAAGGGGATTCCAAGCTAGTCATAAAGCAAGTCAGTAGTGGATATGTTATCAGAAATCCAGATCTCACACCATTGTTGGAGTGCACCCTCCATCTAATGGCCCCATTCCCTTCTCGACTAGAAGTTACCAATGTCCCTCAATCACAGAATGGTTGAGCGGATGCTTTTTCCAGCTTAGTTTCATCACTTGTAGAGCCCGAGTAGGATGATCTGATTTTACATGTGGCACACCAGGGAGTCATTTCCCCCGTTACCCAAGAGGATGAAGACAACCTGCGAGTAATCCATCTTACCACATGATCTTCACATCAAGACCACTAGCTTCTTCAGATGCAGTGATTGAAGCGACTCCTGGATAGAGATCCCATTTTGTCAATTATCTCCAAAATGGTTGCCTCCAGGCTGATCGGGTCCAGTGAGAGCGAATCAGATGCCTCACACTGCAGTTTACCCTCCAGACGGATCCCAGTCTAGGGCCAATCCTCTATAAGTGTGGGTTTGATGGTGTTCTCCTCCATTGCATCCAAGGAGTTGAGATTCCATAGGTCATGCAAGAGGTTAATTCTGGTTCATGTGGTTCCCATGAGGCTCGGCCGAAGCTATCCCATCAAATCCAGAGACTGGGGTACTTCTGGCCCTTTATGATCGAAGATTGTATTGATTTTTCCAGGAGATGCCAGGCATGCCATGTTCATGATAACTTCCAGCATCGGCCACCAGAATCTCTCCACTCCACCAAGTACTCATGGCCATTTGATGTGTGGGGACTTGATGTCGTGGGACCATACACAGGAGCGACAGCTCGCCAGTGCAGGTTCATCTTGACCACCACATATTTCTTTTCCAAGTGGGAAGAGGTAGTTTCACTTAGGGAGGTGAAGGCCCACTCTATTGTTAACTTCATGAGCTCCAATATCATCCACCATTTTGGGGTCCCTCATTTCATCCTTACCGATAAGGGCACAAACTTCCAAGCTACTGTGTTGTATAAATTTTACGCCAAGTACAATATTCATTCGAACCATACATCTTTCCATCAGGCCCAGTTGAATGGGAAGATCAAGGCATTCAACAAAACCCTATCTAACATTTTTCAGAAAATGGTTGGCTAGAACAAGAATATTTGGCCGAAAAAGCTCCCCAATGCCCTCTGGGATTATCGGATGATGACCTGCAATTCCACCCAGGTGACTCCATATTCTCTGGTGTACAGGGTTGAGGCTGTCATGTCCATCGAGATCCAGCTTCTTTCGTTACACACTACGGTCTACGACCAGCAGGTGCCAGATAATGTGTCCAAAATCCATCTATATGAATTGGAATTACATGACGAGAATAGGCTTTGTGCCATGCACAATCTGTAAAGGAATTAGAATAAGATGGATAGAGCCTTCAATAATAAGGTCTGT
Organism: Viscum album; assembly: GCA_963277665.1. NCBI lineage: Eukaryota > Viridiplantae > Streptophyta > Magnoliopsida > Santalales > Viscaceae > Viscum > Viscum album. The sequence continues at coordinate 1,344,793,220 of OY728153.1, read as the reverse complement.
CTCTGCTCTTTTCTACAAGGAAACCCGGTATTGGCCTTCCGATTTCCAATGACCCCTGGCAGGAAACCCCACATGTTGGAGCCCAAATGGGAAGGACCTTACATAGCCCACATGGTTTACCCCACTAGAGCATACTCCTTGGTGACCATAGAAGGGGAGCACATAACTCCTCCCACCAATGCCAAGTACCTTAAGAAATACTTTGCCTGAGCCTAATGGTCTTTCATGACCATAAACAGAATTGTCATGCATGACCTTAAACTGGATGGTCCTACACAACCTTAAACTGGATGGTCCTGCACGACCTTAAACTGGATGGTCCTGCATGACCTCAAACAAAATGGTCCTGCACGACCTTAAACTGGATGGTCCTGCACAACCATAAACTGGATGGTCCTGCATGACCTTAAATTGGATTTTCATGCACGACCTTAAACTGGATGTCCTTGCATGACCGTAAACTGGACATTCCCTCATGACCCTAAACTGCACGCCGATCCTACATAACCTTAAACTTTCTAGTTCTGTAAGAATTTAAACTGTGCATCGTCTAGCATGACGTTATACTACGTTTCTCAAACCACGTATGGCTTGATTCCAATCCATATTGGATATTTAGGAATACTCAGACACCTTGTATTGATCCCATCCCGAACTCTTCTCTTTGACTATCCCCCATGGGTATAGCTTTCTCGGAGGATCCTCACATGATATGGTGTAGGTTTCCTTAGCCCCACTTATACAAGGACAATAATGGTCGCACCACATACCCACTCCAATTCTTATATCCTCCCACATCTTCATGGAGCGACGTTAAATGGCATGGCCTTCAAGAACAATGTATGGATTGATTCCCATCCTCATGGGATATTTACGAATGCCCAGACATTTCATCTTTTGCCCTGGCCCAAATGCCGGAATCTTCCCCCCAGGTCAAGATGTATGGCAGGGGTGCAAACGTTTTCCCCAATTCACGTCAAGCCAACCTCGATTCGTTAGTACGTCTTGCTCCCTAGAGACATTCACCTCTTTTAAAGTTGGGTACAACTATGATTCACCCACTCCTTGACTGGGAATCCATCACCTTCCCCATCCGGAAGGCCCCCTAAATTGTATGTATGCTAGGCCTAATGGATCTCTTACCACTTCGGGCAAGCGCCCTAGAGGATGTTGAGAAAAAACAGATACAAGTCCCTCAATTTGAATATGGTCAGTGGTTGACACTCATTTGATGCTCCCATTTCATGTCACTATAGAGATGTTGTGTTTCAAACATTGTCAACAGCTATCCTGGATCATTAGGACCACCCCAAGATGTCCCAAAAAATGAGTGAAGTGGTTCATTATGCCTCATTGTATCTCTAATTAATGAAATATCTTCGGGAAAGGGGGGCATATAACCTTCCATCCGAGGTCCAGCCTCATGCCCCTTGGCCTTTCGGGCCCCGACCCAGGTTCTCTTATGGGATTCTACGGTGTGGTCTTGGGATTATGTCCTCATTCACGTCGGGTTAGTCGTCGTGTCGTACACCTCCTTTTTTTGGGGTATCCAACTCCCCTCCCCATCCTCACTATAAGACGTTAAACAACAAGCTGGTCAGGCCTTCCTCAAAGAGGCCCATCCTCAGGCCCATTGGCCTTCTCGGGCCCCTAGCCCTCGTCCTCACTATAAGACGTTAAACTACAAGTTATTCAGGCCTTTCTGACCAAGGCCCAGCCTCAGGCCCGTTGGCCTTCTTGGGTCCACGGCCCTCATCCTCACTATATGATCTTAAACAACATGTTGGTCTGGCATTCCTGACTGAGGCCCTACCTTAGGCCCATTGGACTTCTTGGGCCTCTAGACCTCATCCTCACTATAAGTTGTTAAGCTACAAGCTGGTCAGGCCTTCCTGACCAAGACCCCGCCTCGGTCCCTTTGGCCTTTCGGGCCCCCGACCCGGGTTCCTCTTCTGAACTGTGCGGCATGGTCCGGGATTATGTCCTCATTCACATTGGGTTTCTCACCATGCTGTTCACATCCCTAGATAAGGCACCTTATCCTTCCCGACTGAGGCCAAACCTCAGGCACCTTGGCTTTCTTGGGCCCCGGTCCAAGTTCTTACACAGAGTGTATGGTGTGGTGTGGGATTATTTCCTCATTTATGTCAAGTTAGTCACCATGTCGTACACCCCATTGTTAGGGTATCCTACCCCTGTGTATCTTCAAAAACTATGTGTGGCTTGATTACCACCCTTATTAGATACATAGGACCACCCGAATGTCTAGACTTTGGGTCCAGCTACATCTCCTGGAAATCTCCAGTTTACCTTGGCCCCTTGGCCTACCCTTCTTCGGAGAGGAGAGTATATGGCATGGCATGGGATTATGACCTCATTCAATTCAGGCTTGTAATGACCACACCATGTATCTCTCCCTCCTGAGCACCCTCGTCGCCCCGTTTTGGTGGTTCATCAATGTGCCTAAGGGTGCTTTGGTTTAGTACCTGGAATGTCAGACACTGCTTAGACATTCTTCCACCCGCTTTTCAGGATTTTTTTTCACCTTCATTAGGGATTCCATCACCTTTCACATTCAGAATTTCCCCTGAATGGCACATATGCTATGCCTATGGGCCCTCCTACCATTATGGTCCAACGTCCTCGAGGGTCATGGAAAACAAGCCGATACAAATCCCGTGTTGCGAATATGGTCAGTGGTCGATGCTCAATTGTTGTTCCCACATTAGGCTAGCATGATATACATACTGTTTTTAGAAAATGGTCTAAAGATATCATCCATCTCCATTCCAAACCCATTAAGCCCAAAATGTCAATGTCAGTTACATGATTCACATCCTTCTCCACCTCATCATGTCCAAGTATATCTTTGAAACTCTTAGGACTATTTGTCATTGTGCATCTCTGTGTTAGGTGGACCAAAGACACGATAGGGGCATCATTAGGGGCTCTGCACTAATTTCACTTTGTAGTGCATTCCAGGTATTGCAAAAGAAATCTTTCTCCCTTGTTTACCAATCCAAATTTAACTCACATGGGCTTAGGGATTGGGTTGAGGTCTGTACTTACTTGGAGGGTTTTCACTCTATCCATTGTCCGAGATCTAAGACCATAGACTATGATATCGTCTATTAACTACGTGTGGCTTGATTCCCATCATTTTGGGATACGTAGGACCACCCAGAAATCCCGTTTTTGGGTCAATCTTAGTTTGGAGCTAGTTTCTCCTCCCCCTTTCCCCTCTTACCTCTATGTAGGCCCCTTGGCCTGAGGCACCTTTCTCGAAATCGCATACAGTGTAGTGTAGGATTATGTCCTCATTCATGTTGAGTATGTTGTACCATGTCATGCGCATCCCTGCTTGTCCAAGACATATGAATTTAAACTATGTCGCCTGGTCCTATCAAATGACCCTAAACAGTGACATTATCATCCTGGTCGCACGATGAAAAACAACACTCCATCATGATTTTCTCACTCAAGGAGACGCCATGTTTGGTATTGGTCACACACCACACCATTTGCCAACGGCTTCTATGGCTTGATTCTTGTGGCGATACCAGGGCCTGCTACCCTAGGCATGTTGCTTCACAAAAAAAAACCACTCACCTTGAAGGAAAAACAAGATTTATCAAATACTGCTTCTCTTGGTGCGAGGGCCATGCCCACACGCCCCTTTTTCCCTAGCACTGGTACCTTACCATACCACCTCAATAACTATATGCAGCTTGATCCCCATCCTCATGGGGTATGTAGGAACACATGTCCACTTTTTCTAAGGCCCAGATCAAGTCTCATTTTCGGCCCCTTGACGTAAAACCTCTCTATGGAACATGTGCTGGTCAGAACCCCTTATTCCCATTCACGTCAGGTTTTTGTAGTTACCCCACCATGTGTCTCATGTTTTTCCTACCATCTATGGTCTGAGTTCTACGACCCTAAAGTAATATATCCCTATTGTAATGGGCTAGACCCCCTCTATCTAATACGTCTCTTCGTTATATTTAGATGGGTTTGACAAAGAGCCCGAAGTGTGGAATTTTAATGGGGACATTCCCCTCATTCCATGTCCAAGCTTAGGGAGCTCGCTATTTGGATCCTCTTCCTCTTCCATATCCAAAAGGACCACCAGATGGCATGGATTCTAGGCCTAAGGGATCTCCTACAATTTCAGGCCAACGTTCCTAAGGATCTCGGACAACATTTGTGATAGGTCTCGTGTTTCGAACATGGTCAACGGTCGACCCTCATTTTTTTGTCCCCATTACAGGCCAACGCGATGCGAATGATGCATTTCTGCCATGGTCAACAGTTATCCTCCATCATCACTCTACCATAATTACTTTCCATATTTTGAGTGTCATGATTCACACATTTCTATTTCTTAATGTTCAATTGGAATTCTGACATACTCGACTTTATCTCTTTGTGCTCGTAGGTGTGCTACATGGACATGTTAGCATCATTGGGATGGTACTCACTGGTTGTCCCTTTTCCCTAACATGCCCATTCTTGTGTCGAGAAATCCCAACCACTAATTCTTGTTTCCCACAACGAGCATGACTCACGTGGTCTTAGTAGTTTTGGTAGGATTTACATCAGTGCAGTCGGGCTTCTCATCGTCCCGCGTGATGTTAAACTATGCTTCTAGAACTAAGTATTGCTTGATTCCCATCCATATGAAATATGTAGAGACACAATAGTATTTCGCTCAGGGTCCAGCCCCAAAAATCATAAAGTCTTGTTCCTCCTCATTTCTGGCCCCTAGCCTGACCCCTTGTGGGGGACCATGCAACTACAACCCTGCACTGAACAAGTTCGAGATGCCCCAAGATGATATTGGGAAGTGACGACTCCCTCGCTAGAGAGGCCTTATTTTATAGAAGGAATGATCCATGATCAAACCGATGTGCCCATCCAGTGTGCTTCCACCACGATGGCATAATATCAAGAGTGTTGGATTCTATTCGAACAAACCCTCACTCCACATTCAACGCTTTATGTGCCCCTTATTCAGACCCTCATCCTCTTTCATGTCTGGAGGAACCCCATAACAATATGGATCCTCGGCCTATGGCCCACTTATTATCCTGTGTCAACGTTCCGGAAGACTAACAGATGAAATTTTGAGTTTGGTCCCGTGTTTTGAACATGGTCAATGGTCAACCCTCATTTGTTATCCTCACTCCAGGATAATGCAATAAGAATGCTGCGTTTCGAATTCGGTCAACAGTTATTCTTTATTGTCACACCACCCCCAAAATGTTCCAAATCCTGCGTATTATGATTCACACCTCACATTCCCATATATTCAGATCAATTTCAGTGCCCCTGGAATTACCTCTTTTGTGCACAAGACCACACTAGGAAAATGGTAATTCGGCTATTCTGAGAGCTTAAATCTCCATTCAGGTCTCTCCCATCTCCTAGAAATCTGGACCGGTTGTCCAAACCCTGGATGCCCGAATCTTGGTTTGCACTCCTATGTTTGGATGGGGTGATGAGGTGGCCATCCCTTGTTTCTCACATCAGGCCTGACCCACGTGAGCTTAGGGAATGATTGTTGGACACTCTGCTAACATCACAAGGATGCAGTAAACCAATGTAAACAACATAACTCATGCATGCAACAACAATCAAACAGTCAATGCATGAATGTACATTTAAGAGTATGTAATCATTACAGTACCTAGGGATTGACTCCCCCCATGTATGGATTGACCTCGTCAAAGGAGTGTATAAGCTCTTCCACCCTCCGGATGGTGGCGTCCAAGAGTTTCTTCCTCTTTTTCAGCTCCCTCCCCTCCTCGGCGGTGAGAGGGCGCAATTCGTTGGCCACAATCTGGGCCCACTCCATGTCATCCCAAATGGCGATCATCTCCCCAGAAGCTCACTTCAATACCTCTTTGGCTTCTGCCTACTTTTCCTTCAATCATAATATTAGTTCAGATTGTGCATTGGGGGACGTCATGTTCTTGTCCGCCCGATTCTACAACTGGTGGACCTCATCTTCAGCCTTCGGGAGCCTCTTGATGTTCACTACCTTCCTCCGCTACCATCCCACACCGAGGCCACAATCATACTCCTAAATATTTTCTGCTACGCAATCACGGACGATCATGTGAGGGAACTGGCCATCCACTCCCCAAGCACATAGTTTGCGCAGTCGCAAGTGAAGTCTGTCCATCTCATCCAACCATCGCGCTTTGTGGGTGTCATTGATGAATCGCGTGATTAGATTCCATGATCAGCGACAGAATATTTTGATTTCCTCCTCGTCAGAGGCTGTCTCATCCTAGTCAGTGCGATTCGCATGCTCGTATGTAGGGAATTCCTTGAGGAACTCCTTGGCCAGGTCCACATATGGCGTTAGATCGGGCGTGGTGGGGCCTGAATTGTCTGGTTGATCCCCATCATTAGATCGCACCTCGATAATCTCATGTGTAGTCCCATTGGTGACCCCACCAATGATCAGGAGAATTGATGTTTGTTCAGGCTAGATGTCCACCTTTAGGACCATTGGCATGCCCCTGGGAAGGGCGCTACTAGAAGCCCCGACCAACTTCACCGCAGCAGCCCAGACCAATTGAAAAAATTTACATGCCAAGAAGGGGATGTGAATGTCAGTTAATGTGGTCAGGTGATGGCAGTTGTGTATTTGGTAGAGAATACTTACAGAGGTCAAATCCCTGGTTTCACTCTTAGTCCGATGTCATTGGAACCCCGAGACGCGACCCCCCATATTTGGTCGGTAGGTCTGGAGACTCCAGGGGAGCCGCCTCAACTGTCCCAGCCACTCCAGACACGAAAGTTGATGCATCCACGAGAGAGGATCCAGAAGGTCCCATGTCGGCACCAACTGAAGGGCAGGAATGAGTTCTATGGACAAGGTTCTCCTGCATAGTACATACACTGATAAGGAATCCAGAGTATCCTAAGGGCAGACTCTGAAAAAGGAACATGGGGTTATACCTTGAGAGCCTCCTTGAAATGTTCAAGATCCGAGGATTGATTGCTGACTTCACCCTCCTCCAGTGGAATTTCTCTACCAACCTAATCTCCCCAAGAGGACTCGTTTGATTCATCCAGTAGGGGGAAGCACTACCTCAGGTCAGAGGATGACAGTTGCGGAGGGACTGTGTGACCCAGCAGCACCCCGACTCAGTCTGTCATCAGGTATAGGGAACCCCGGGAGTGGAGGAAGTCTTCCAGCTCAGCTATGTATTGCACTCCCTCTGCCTGGGATACTGCAAAACCGGCTTAATATGGGAAATTCCCTGCATGTACATCCCAAGGCAGTTAAGGTTCTGCCATAACTTGGATTCGTCGAGGAATTATTGGTTGACTTCCCAGATGTCCCAGGTCTCTAGGAAGATAGCATCATCCGACATTTCAATGTCATGCATCCATTTCCCCAAATCCTGAGTAGATATCCTATGAAATCCCCTTGGTGGCCACCCCTATGGATGACTATGTTCTCATAGGACCACCGAATCTGATGCCGCTGTCGGATCTACTACTGCTTCTACCCCCTAAACTGGTGCGGGCATCACTGATACAACAGCCCCACCACTACGAGATGCCCTTGTCGCTTTCCAGCCTCAGCCCCGAGATCGGGGAAGCTCGCCCTCACCGACCATGATGGTTGGTTGCTTCAGCATCTCCCCTGGATAGGCTGCCTTCCAGCTCTGGGAATATTCTTTTATTAGCCCAAGGACGATGGTTGGTGGATTCAATACATTTCGCATCTTCTCATCTTCCCGTGTGAACATGAGCTGCATTTGCCTCATCACACGCGGGTTCTCCACATAGAACCCCCCGGGTAGACCTTTGGGGTCATCCACTGCAGGCATCGGAATTTCCTGGAAAACCGGTGTGGTGTGTATGGCTCGTAGAGGCGCTCGCAGTCCACCCTAGCCACCAAGACCCCACCTCGAATGGACAAGAGGTAGGCTTGTGATCTTCTGTTCCCTGGCCATCATCCGTCAAGGCCCCTGTCAGTAGCGGGGATAGGTGGAAATTGAATTCCTCCACCCTCCTCACCCGGTTCAGAACCGATGGTGCTGTCAGCTTAGTCGGAATGCTCACCGCAATGTTCATGATCGAGGTACTGAAGTTCGACCCTGGTTGAGAAATGGGGTTTTGATACTCATAAATCCCCCTAATGTGTGTCGCCATCCATCCATACAAGAGGTGGAACGACCTGCATACCCTATGTGGCCTTTTACCCTCACTGATGTGCCCCAACATTTTGTATAACTTAGAAAGCACCGGGATCCACAGGTTGACCCATCCTCCTATCGCCAATGTGGACACCATGATGAAAGTACTCATCCACACTCCCATGTTTGTATCCCTCACTGGCCGAACCCAACCATAGATGAGATATTCTATGAATGCCACCAGCCTGACTATTGGTCGTTGTTCAGTGCTGGCACTAAACCCCCAGGTCTTCCACTGGCTATCCTCCAGCAGCCACCAATATGAGTTTTCTTTACATCGGGCCCCCTTTGGGCATGTTTGAGGCCTCAATGAGAAATGCCTATTTTTCGGGAAGTTCATAAACATCTTGAACCAATGCTTGAAGTGGACATCCCTCACGACCTCTTTTTCCTCCCCAAGATCAAGATCCATCGATGCCATCTCTAGACGTGGCATCGGCTCTAGATCCTCCCATTCACCAATATCCAGGAGGAATTCTTCATACATCACACCCAGTATTGGGACCCCCATGATATGATGCACATCCCATATGCTGATGCCAACCTCCCCATGATTTAGGTGGAAGGTATTGGTCCTCGGTGACCACCGCATCAACATCTTTGGCATTAACTACTTTGGCTAGTAGATATGGAACTGGGAAGCCCAAGCTACCTCATATAGGACCACTCTTCTCAACTCTGCTCTAAACTCCTTGCACGAGGAGCCTACCCTATATACCCAAGCCCAATCATCCATAATGTTTCCACCAGGGCACAAGACCCATTTTTCGGACCACCCTTTCTTCGGGTCCCCCAGCGCCGCCTTAAGGATGGTTCGGTATAGGTGAGGGGACGTCTCTAGCTTCAATTACATACCATTGACATTGTTCAGATGATTTTACAGGCAGTCGGCGATGGCAGGCGTGAAGTCCTCTCGGGCATGACCATCGGGCACCCAGAACCATCAGTGCTGACACGACGTGCTCTAGAACTAGTAAGCCGGCTCATCCCTACTTACTTCAGGGATGAAGGCATCACCTCTCAACCCGAAGCCATACAAGGGCAACCTCCTACACATCGGGAAGTTCTTTTGTCACTCCGAAAATAGCTCCACCAAAGAACTATGGTATGAGTCGCTACGGACTAGCTCTCCCATCCCCAGAATGTTTTCCATTTCATCCCTCTGGGCGTCATCCGCATGGATCCCCTGGAAGCTTCTTGGTGGGCCATCCATTTTTGGAAATTTGAGCATTTGGTTTTATGGTCCGTGAAGCTCGTTGTAAAAGCTCGTTCGCAAAGCCTGCTCGTGGAGACTGTTCGCAGGGTGCTGCCTCAGCATTAAAAGCATGATTGCAGAGCGTAAACGTGGAGTCTAGGACTCATTGTGTGCCTCAAAGACCCGATTCATAGAGATCACTTGCGGAGCACACAGAGCTTCACGAATCGAGAGCGCAAGAAGACAAGATCACAGAAAAGGGAAAGGACAAAAGAGATGGTAGGCCCCCTATTTATAAGATATGGCCTTAAGAGCTTCATGGCGGGTCCTGTCCGCCCCAAGCTTCATGGTGCGATCGGCCCCCGTATTCCTGATCCACCTTGCAAGCCCTATGCGCGAGTCAGCACAACAAATAGCCAAATATTTTGGTGATTTCCATTATACTTCGACCCGTTATCTCTCCGCGGATCTATGTATGAGGGGGAATTTGTTGGCGCCAAAATTTGCAACAAACTAGAGGCCCAAAGATGGCCCCACAAACTACCTCGTGACGCCACTTCACGAATTCCCCCAGCATTGCAACCACCATGAAACAATGGATATGGGATGATCGAAAAATGAATTTTTCGTTCGCGAACCTGCCAGGAAACGAAGGTGGCGAGATTCCCCGTGATCGCATTTCATGTTCGCTACCCACCACGAAACAACCAAGTTCCCCTTCGTGTCGCATCAGCTCTGCTTCGCAGCACCCCTTACCTATAAATACCGGGCTCCCCTAAGCTCAAAGGATGGACAATCCGACCTTTTGGATTCCCAGCTCCCAAATCATGAATCATCCATCCGTTCTGCAAACCATGAGCTGTGCGAGGTACTTCTTCTCCACAAAGTGCCTCCCCTTCATCCTGTTTTGATCCCCTCTTCCGAGATGGATGCCCTTCGCGATGCCTATGGGTCTTCGTGAAGGAAGGGGATTCCCAAGGGGACCTGGGTCGTCATGGGGTATTTATGCTTCATGAAACACCCTTCATATAAACATGATCCACATGCTAAGGTAGGGTCATTGTACTTCACAAAGCACGTTGCTTAATGACACCTTTCATGGTGAGGAACCTTTGCTCTGCGAGGCTGTGCTCCGTGAATGCCCTTCCACTTCATGAGGCACCTCCCATTTTTACCTTCACCCCATGTTAAGGCTAAGGAACCCCACATTGCAATGCACACACCTTCGCAAGTTCCCTCTTCCACGCGGAGCAACAGAGCTCCACAAGGCCCCTACCTATGGACCCCTCTGCTTGGATAATCCTTTTCCCGTGTGACCCACTAGGTTTTCACGATGTGACTTCAAGGTTCCCTAAGTGATACCTCTCATTGAACTACTTCGCCTAATGCTTCTTTTCATAGGCATACTAATTTCTATGTCTTTTTAACATAGCCATGCTAATGTGGACCTCTCGATGGTTCTCCCCAACACACCCCCTTTCCACAGCCTTGCTGATTCTTTCCCTCCCATAAGAGGCAAAGGGAACCGATTATGTAAGTCCTAGGGGTATGGTGCGAACCCACCTCATCCGAGATGCAGGATGTTAAACTTCCCAACACCACCATCCTCAACACATGACGTTAAACTGTGACCTTGCCCCATGCCTCGCACGCAGGGTCCCCCCACCTTGGGCATTCTCCACGCCCCCTGGTATCCACAGGGGAAGATATCCTCCTTCTTAAAGTGGTGTGTGTCCATGGGGGAAGGGCATCCACCTTGGTGTATGCCCATAGCTATTCTTTTAGGAGGCACCACCCATGATCCTCATCACTTCTTCGGTGTCAAGGCTAGAGGAGGGCATGATAGGGAATAGGGATCCCCCTCTCTTCGGTCCCAAATCCCTCTCCTGCTGCGCTTTGTTGCCTTCAAGCCTCCATCCCAGAGTAAGTCCCAATCATTCACCCACTGGGATGCTCCACGTGTAATCCCCACTCCACTTCCCACAGATGCCTGATTCGCAATTTGGTCATCAGGCCTTTACTGCCTCTTGTTTCTCACAACGAGCATGACTCACGTGGGATTAGAGTAAGCATCGACCATGACAATGACCTCATCCCTCATGACGTTAAATTGTATTCACATCTACCTGAACTACGGGGACTTTGATATGTGTCAAGTCATGGTATGTCGGAAGCCTCACAAGGTTCAAGACCACCAACACTGGTCCTTCCGACCATCTTCATGTCATTTCACCAACACCTTGGGCAGCCTAGAGTGTAAGCCCCAACATCCATCAACCCGAACTACGAGGACATTGATTATAACGCCCCGACCCCAGCTACCCGGAGCCAGTGCGTTACTTCGTAACATTGGCATGATCACAAAAGATCAAGTCTCGAAAGACCGATTAGTTTAGTAGCCATGGAAACACTAGATACATTCATAAGTCTTACATTACATCATAAAGTGAAAAACTAATAACAAAGTCTTCATAGTCCACACTCATATCCTCTTCTGACTATCCCTGCAGGTCATTCATAAAATACTTCTTCACATCCTGGAAAATATTAAAACATTGAAAGGGGTGAGCTCAGATGCTCAGTAAGGATAACAATATTGCGGAAGCTTTCATAAATAAACATAAACATTTGAGGAAATGTATAACTAAAACAAAAGCCTTTTAAACATGAAAATCAACATAATATGGAAAAAGTAAAATGAGATAATGCCATTTAATTATTCACATGGATATTCTACTGGTCGAATAATCACATGCAATGTCAATAACCACTTTCATAATGATGGAATGCATAATGCCAGACATTCTGAAACATTTTTTCAAGGCCTCGTCCAAGACGTCTAAAATGATTAAGGCCTCCGCCAAAATCACAAATCAAATTGGGAAAGGGCCTCGGCCAATTCCATGTCTAGTTGTCTCATGAGACCTACCGATGCATCAAGGAGCTATAGCGGGCTCCACCCGTCACTTATTAAGTCCAATGCATTCCTCATATGAATAGGTTTAAACATATCATAAACCATAACATAATCGTATCACATAAAACATGCATAAAGGAAACATAACATTTCCACATTTAAATCACAAGATATCAATACAACACATTGATTTAATAAAAACGCTTTCAGAACCATTTTCAATACCAAAATAAAAGAAAAGTATAACATGGTATTTATTTTTAATTAAAAAAAAGTATGGCTTGTAGAGGAAGCCGAAACTCAAATAATGGTCACGACGGCGGAGAGGTCGTTGTCACCGCATATGTATGGAAAGAAAAACATTCCCTTTTTGTCGTTTAGTAAAACGCTTCGTATAAAAAAGATTCTTTTTGAATAAACGTAAAGGTCAAAGGGGTTTATACACCGTATAAAAGAAAGTTGTGTATAAATCCAAATATGCTTCAATGAAAGGAGATTGAGACAAAGTCCTTACAAAGATCATTTTTTTAAAATAAAATAGATCTATTATTTGTATTCACTATACATAAATAAATTAAAAATACAAAATAATACATAATAATATCATGACATAATTTGAAAGTAGGAGATTAACCCAAAGAATGGAAGTTGGGTTAAGAAGTTCCCTTACCTCGTGTCCGACTTGACTAAACTGTTCTTTAACCTCCTGGATAATAAACTAGAGTTAATATCTACCTTATTAAGAACCATTTTCAATTTCATTATCCTTTTTATATCACTTATTACCATGTTATGAACATTATGTAATTATTTATGTTAATAACGGTCATTTTGTCGATCTTTGGTAATTGAGTCAATAATAAACATCTTATAATTACAAGTTGTTCATGTGGTGAAATATCCATTATATCCAGAATTATATTCATGATTTATTTATCATATATATCTTATATATCCAGTATATACATTCATTCATAATATTACGTAACATTTAGAGGTAAGAAATGAAATGCACCGTTCATGGAGACTGTAAGTCGTACGTACGCATGAACGCTACTTTCATTTCTATTTCGTATTTAATGGAATGAAATCATAATTATATAAATGTATAATATAATTCCAGTATAATATAGCATATAATATCATTTACTCTGTCCTTTATACATCCCACATATGGTATTAACGATTCAAATCATTTTGAGGGGGCGGTAGTCCCCACATCCTAAAATGAAATTATCGCGTTTTACCCATAATGGAAATCATAAAGGTATTCCATAAATGAAAAATACATAAGCTTAAGTAAAACATAAACATATTATATATCATATATAAATATAGTGACATCTTAATGGCCACCTTTTAAGGTGTTATATGAGTGTTGAACAATCATCGTTTCGTGAGGCAGAAATTCACCATCCACAGAAACAGTATGTTCTTTAACCATTAGATGTAGGTGTGTGTAAGTGTAGCTAGAATACTTCTTATAACAACATCCTAGTATATTTAGGATACTCTTTTTGTTACAAAAGAAATTAATAGAATGTGTTTAGGGGGTTGGAGAAGAAAAATAAAACAAAACAACATTAGAGAAGACATTACCATAAGATCGGGTAACTATTTTTGATTTGAGCCAAAGGCTTCCTCGGGAAAAGTTCTGCCAAAAGTGAGGCTTATAGGAGTAAGAGGGGGAAGTTGGGAGAGTATTTTGGCAGAGTTTGGCCGAGCCAAATGGCTTGAAAGTGAGAATGATTTGGTAGAGGTGGGGGCCTTTTATAAGGGGAGAGGAGGGGAACTCTTGGAAAGTAAAGAAAAGTCACGTTATCATAAAATGAGTTTCGGATTTTAGACGTCCCACACTTATATAATTCTAGGCTGAGGTGATAAGGGTTCGAAATCTACTTATAAAATAGGCTTTGTACAAGTGTATGCCTTGGATATTACATTATCTTTTCATTTTATTTAAATCGTTAATTAATGAGGTAATTGCTACATCGTCATTGTGTCATTAAAAATTTAATTTATTTAATGTCTAAAAATTAGAAAAAAATACCCATAATGTAGTAAATAGTTTTATCTTTCTAATTAATATTTATGGTCAAAAAGATAACTTATATAATTCCATGTAATAATTGTTTTAGTAAAACAACTCATGTTTGTGACATTTTTATTTTAACATTAAATAAAATGTTTTTAATGTCATTTTCCAACCAAACTGGCTCCATGGGGTCCCCAAGTTGACCCATGTACTATCTTGGTCGGCCATGGCTCATCCAATGACGGTAGGACATGTGTCAAGCTCATCTCATATTATTAAAACATTATTTTTACCTTAAACTACAGTAATTACCTCTAATCGCGACTAAGAACTTAAAAGTTACTATTCACCAAAAATTTATTTTAATCCCATTGAACCACATTTTACTTCTTAATGAAAACCATGTATGTCGGATTTTTGAAAATCAAATCACAGAAGTGGTAATATTTCATTTAAACGAAAAATCAGTTTTTTAACTACCACTTAGTGGTTTCACTATTCATCAAAAATTGAAGTTTTTCAGAACAATGCCAAAATTTCACCCTAAGATATAATTGATATTCCGAATTCAAAAATGATTTCTATTTTATGAAATTCCAAACATATAAGTTTCATTAATTAATTTTATAATTAATTCCCGCTGTCACAACAAATAGCGTGTTTTTAAGAAACAATATATATCAAAATATTGACAATTGTTTATGTCCAATTTCAAAGTGAAATTAATTATAATGAACACCATTGGATAAAATGGTAAAAATATATTCTAATTATACTTTAAAACCACTAAATAGTATAACTTATCACAATAAATTATTTTGATTAAAAAAGTTGTTTTAAGTATTTTTCACTATTCATAAAATTTTTGAAGTTCTCAGAAAATTACGAAAAATTCAACATAGGCTAATTTCAATATTAGGAATACAAAAATGAATTCCATTTTGAAATATAAATTTTCTATAATTTCAAAAGGTGGTTATTACTATTCATAACGGCTACTTTGATTAGTCGTGGTGTTTTAGAACTCGAACTTGCATACAATGCAAGCTATTGCATTATTGAAAGAGAGGCGTATCGTGGAAGCTCGGGGTGTTACATTGATCCATGTCAAGGCATGGTATATAGGAAGCCTCATGAGGTTCAAGCCCACCAACACCAGTCGTTCCGAAAATCTTCATGTCCGTTCACCAAAACCTTGGGCAGCCTAGAGTGTAAGCACCAACAACCATCAACCTGAACTATGAGGACTTTGATTAGTGTCAAGGCATGGTACGTAGGAAGCCTCATGAGGTTCAAGCCCATCAACACCGGTCATTCTGACCATCTTCACGTCGGTTCACCAACACCTTTGGAAGCCTAGAGTGTAAGCCCCAACATCCATCCATCCCGAACTACGAGTAATTTTATCCACGTTAGGCATGGTATGTAGGAAGCCTCATGAGGTTCTAGCCTGACACCCATCGGACCCCAAGTCTATCTTCATGTCAGTACGTCGACAGACCCCTTCTCGAAATACGAGGACTTTGATCCATGTTAAGGCATAGTACGTAGGAAGTCTCCACGAGGTTCAAACGGACCTACCAAAACACCTGGTCAGCCTAGAGTGTAAGCCCAAACACCCATACATCCTCCCGAACTATGCGGACATTGATCCATGTCAGGGCATGGTACGTAGGAATCCTCATGAGGATCAATCCCAACAACCATTGGCCCTGAACGTCTCCTTTTCGGTGTTCCAAGCCCCCATTTTGAACTACGAGGACTTTGATCCATGTCAAGGCATGTTACGTAGGGAGCCTCCCCGAGGTTCAAGCCCACCACCTGGTCATTCCAACCTCCTTCACATCGGTTTCACCCCATCCAGCAGAAATCTGTTGCAACCTCATTCAGTGGTATGTCGTTGTCAACCTAATTCAACGGTAAGTCGTCACCAGATGAACTACACATACTTTGATTCCTTTTCATGGGGATACGTAGGAGGTATCTTTGAGGCTCAAGCCCAAACCCATCATCCATCCTGATTCTTACCCGTGCCGCCACATCCCAGTGACATCATGCCACATCATTCCCTCCCATGACATTCAGGAATCCACCCACGTGCTGGACCAAACATCAGGGTTCCCTCCAGGGGGTTCCTCTGTCTAATCCACTCTAATCAATGTTCCAATCAGTCCGGTCCATCTCCGCTGGATTTTAAACGTGCAGCATACCCTGTGTTAAACACAGGAGATAAGGAAAACCTCCGATACATGCCTATGGCATATAATTACCCACCTTTGATGTGGGATGCCTTGGGCTTCCACACCCTTGAGAAGCCCTATAATAAAGGGAAGAAGAGAGACACACCAATCCCCAGCGTCCAAATACGCCAGTGATGCCCAGCATGACTACTCCCCTAACTGAAGGTTGCTGCCCTAATCAGGCCCCTTGGAATGTCCTGATAGAAGCATCGTAATTAACTTATGTCCATGAAGATAGGGCACCAGGAAGAATTTCACGAACAATGTATTAAATCTATGAGGGAGACCCAGACTAGGTGGCGAGTTCCGAGAAGGAATCCACAGAAGGTAGAACTGACATCCCATCATCATATTTCGATCATGGAGCAAACGTCCCTGAACAAGGAACAGATGCCTCCCACCTTTGGAAAGATGGAATGCAGGGTAACAAAGTCACGCTTGTCGCACTCTAGCAGATGGACACACGGGCCCTGGCGAAAGCATTTGAAACAATAGACTATCACAATTTCATAGTCCAATATGAACTATAAATAGTTCCACTATCATAGGTTTAGTTATCCTATTTAAATACAGACCTAAGTCTTTGATTATATATGTATGAAAAAACACAATCTGAAAAGATATTTCTTCCACATCTATATAGAAAAGACCACCACTACCAACTCTAATTCCTGAGTCACATAGTTGTTCTCAATGGGTCTCAACTAGCACGAACACAATGAGAAAACTGCTTGCATATACATCAACATATTTTCGATACTGGTTCCAAATACCACTCAATAAACCAAACACTCTCTGCCCTCTTCAATTAATCTCAATATATGAGCACTTGTTACCATAATCCTCATCTCTTAAATGGCTCTACGATAGTACCCCATCTATATAAATAGATTCTATTTCAACATTAGGGTAGTCAAATTGATTCAATCCAATATAATTATACCATGAAAATTTTATTGTATCACAAAAAATCCATGAAGACACGACACCTCAGACAGACACTTAGGGGTCTCCCAAACAAGCACTACATCAATATTTTTTGGTTCCTCATCTAATCCTTTCTTATAAATTGAATTCCCAAGAAACTATACCTCATGAATCCATAAATAGAACTTTTAGAGATTATCATACAATATTTTGTCATAGATAAAGTATAGTTCCATTCAAATGTACTCCATATACTCCTCTGACGTAGACTAGGTGATTATGTCATTAATGGAGACAACAAAAAATTGGTCCACGTAAGGCTGGAACATATGGTTAATGAAAGACATAGACAAAACGATGGAATATATCACATCCAAAATCATCACAACAAAATCATAATTTCTTTTGTGACGTCATTATTCCAGCATTATTTTATCAGACTCATAAATTCTCAATTTTTGGTATTTGGACTTGATATCAATCATAAATAACCATACAATGACTCTAAATAGATAAAAGTGTTATTAAATCCATATCATGGGTTATTTTTTTATTTAACATGGTTTGGATTAGGAGATGATTATTAACCAAATGATGTAATATCTAATCCTCCTTTTTTATAAGAAAAATAAGATCATCCTAGGGGGACACATTTTCTCAAAAAAAACATTCATTCAAAGGTACTCCAATGGAATGATTAGCACCTGGGTCATAGTAAGGGTCATCAAAGATGCCCAAGAATATATCATATTGGTTATTAGTTGAAAATAGATTAAGGAATACATCTTTTATCTCATAGGTACTCCTATGAATTCATCAAAGGAGATTTCCATATAAAACTCCATTAATGAAGTAACATATATGACTGAGGATACAGCTACTCCAATATATAAATTTTCTAATTGATGGGTTATGGGTTGAATCTTCCTTCATGTAAAACCCAAATTCTTTATCCTATGATCAATCTCACTGCTAATGAATATGATTGTCTCATCCATCCAATATAATATGACTTGTCTTTGGAGAAAATCAATCTTGGATCATACCGTAGAAAAACATTTCACATCTAATATGAAAACATTTGCTCTGTTCATGAGAAATGAGAGTTCCCAGGAAAACACCCTCCAGCAATTGATAGATCTCACTACCAGCAGATAAGCGATATGGACGAATCATTATCTATAGAAACCTAAATCCAAAGATACTAGGATAACATCTATACATATATATGTATCTCTCACAGAAGTAGTAACATATTAGTTATTGACTTTCATCCGTGTAATCTAGTATAAAAGAAAGAGTTTAATAATAACATATCTTACCTATAATCATCTCATGAACTATTCACTCATGAGCCTCTATAGACTAGAACTTAACACAACCTTGACTACTATCTCCCTAATGATGGATTGATAATTCTGGTTATGTTGGTGGTGAAAAGAGATCATAATTTCATCCACCAATAGAATATCCTCCTTCGAGTAACCCACCTTGTCCTATGTCAACTCACACTCCCAGGGTCCATCCTGGGAATCCCTGGGAGAACCATGATCATGATGTTGCATCTACCATGGTGGTACATCTACTATTTGTCTTCCCTCATCCACACACTGGGTTGGGAAAACATATTCCATGTTACCTTCCCCTTTACAAGAATTGTTTCTCCCCTTTCTACACTGTAATGGTAATATGTTCATTCTGTGTGCCACATAACCACATTCTTAGATCATGGAATTAAAAGGTATCTTATTCCAAGCCCATGATGAATAGTTTCTACAAGATATTGTAGATGAATTATACCCACTACATCCTATTTTAGTTGCAGCATCATGGTGGGCCTCTAATAGAAATATCTCTGTCACATGTTCCAACACTTTCAGAACATTATATGTGTGAAAGGAAAGTGGTACCACACTTCCCAGAAAGTCTCTATCGATAACCTTATCAAACTTGTTCACCAAGAAGATACCATCCTGAATCCTTCTTATGTAGTACCACATATTCCCATTAAACCTACTGTTTTACTCAGAAACTATCATCCCTTCATGATACATCTACAGAATCTCTTAAATCAAAACTGAGAACAAGAAATAGAGGATATACTCCCCACAAAATAGCTTCTAGATGTTAGACCATAGGTGTGATGAATCGTTGTTCATTTATGGAACTAAACCCAACCAATGTCTAGTTTCTTGATGGAAAATACTAGATTACAACATAACCATATAATTAATCAGGATCCTCACAATGATGAAATATTGTATCCCATACTCAATAGAAACATCCACTACATAAGGATCTAACAACCATATTACCACACTGACCTCTAGTACCAGAACTTATGTAGTTCATTGATCTGACTTGCATCATCATCCATGTAAATTAGTATAATCTTCTACATGAAATGTGGGGTTTCTACTACCTACTATCCTTGGTGAAGGGTATTAGAATATGGGCCCTAAACTGAGGCTCTATCCCTCATAGAATAATCAACACAATCATGAATCGGTGAATAAGATGGTAACCATTATAGAGGCATACATAAATTAATTAATACATACCTCAATAATATGATAATATATTAATGAGTATTTGAATAATGATGGATAGTCAATGGAATCAACCTTATATGATTCGTGTACCAATGTTCCCTTGATCTATTGTCTCAGTTTTCGGAGTTGATAAGATGGTAAACAAAATTTCTGTGAATATATTCATTAGTCACCACACCAACACTGGGTTCCTTATCCTGAAATACAGAGTTGAAACACTTTGAAAACATTACACTAAATTTTCAACCAAACCACATAAATGCATAGAACAAAAAACATGATCATGGGGTCGAACACCCATTTATACCAATTTGGTAACGACCCAACCCACCGGGGACCACATAGATAATTTAAATCTATGATTCCACAACCAAACTCTTTACTCCATAGGCTAAGAAATAGAAAAAAGTTCTGAAAGATTTAAATAATTAAGAGAGATGATTTTGTAGACTACATGTACACACACATCCAACCATATCCATCAAAAAGTTTAGAGGAATTATACTAATGATTTTGTTATATATAGAGTAAAAACCATTAATGTAACCATTTCAAGGGAATACAAAATAGTGTGAGAGATTAAAAAATCAAATTGAAAAAATATACGCCCTCCAAGAAAATATTTTTCCCACCAGGAAACAAATATAAATGAAATTTTTAGGAAACATAGACCTAGATATCCCAGCTCAAGAACCTTATATGCTCTATGAACCAGATTATCTATAAACCCCATCCAAATAACAACTAATCATTAGAAATTCTAAATAATACAGGACACATGCGGTAAAATCCAATGAATGGATGAGTATATACCTACTTAGTAATATGTCTCGATAATTAAAGAGGGGAAAATATAATACATAATATAAGTAGTTATCTCAACCCAAGGGAAGAGGGAAATTAAAGATCTTGATATATATATATATCCTCATATGAGAAACCTAGAAGGGAGAAAAATAGTATCTCCAACTCATTGACCATCCTAGTATAATTAGTATACCTATTTCTCCAATGGTATATTTTCGATGGAAAGCATATCACATGATTAAAGAAGTAACCATATGGGGGATCCACACCTCAGAATTGTTCGACATAGATAAGGGGGGAGATATTCCATGTATAATACTAAAACCCTAGATTGTCATTGGAAACCCACTTAATAGGTTTATAGAGGACACACACTCTAGTTAGTACGATTCCACTCAGTAGGTAGAGGACCCACTTCATAGTCTTTTAGGTGGATGCCACTTATTAGGTAGAGGAAACACACCCTAGTCCATCATATGGATTCCAATCAGAATATAGTGGACCCATATTATACACCTTCAGGGGATGTAAATCAATAGGTGTAGGAACCTTTCCCTAGTTCATCAGGGGGATTCTCCTCAGTTGGTGGAGAACCCACAACCTAGTAAATCTATGGAATTACATTCAATATATAGGGGATTCATACCCATATCCAAAAGGATGATTCCACTCAGTTTGTAGAGTACCTAGTCCCTAGTTCATTCGGGTGGTGCCACTTAGTTGGTAGAGGAATCCATCCCTATTGAATTAGGGTGATAATACTCATTAGGAAGAGATTCCATGCCTTAGTTTTTCAAGGGGATTCCACCTACTATGTAGCGGAACCACTCCTTAATCCATCAAATAGATGGTCATTATTATTTGAGATGGGAAATTCTAACCCTGAGCTCACTCTTATGATCATACTAAATCACTTCCATCATTGATCATCACTTGAAGAAGCATCACACTCATAAAATCATGCATCGTATCTCAAAATCCACTATAAATTCCACCATCAACTTCAAATTGAAAAAAAATCATGAAATGATTCTAATTGGACAAAATATATTTAAAAAGATATAAGGGGAATAAGGTCATTAAGATGTACATGGTGCGTAATTGGGCTCAAACAATGTGTAACATCTCTGGCCCTCTATGAAATTTCATCGCCAATACATGGATTTATTGCCATGTATGACTCAACATAGTGAAAGGGTAAAACACACCATTTCTCATCCTCTCTATATTGATCCATGTAATCCTAGTCATATTTTTGTACATCAATTAGTGGTTGTGTACCTATCATTGTACCCGTTTGTGTCCCGTCTAGGATACATATCCATATCCAAGCATGTGTAGTTGGTTTATGTCTGTGAACATAGTTGTGTACCTGGTCGTGTCCTAGCTTGGGTAACTAGCCAAAGTTGATCCCATGTAGTTGGGACATGTATATGTGTCTACCCATGTCGGTTCCCATGTACTACAGGATCAAACCTTGTGCCTCTTTCATTAGGTCACATGGATCATGGGAGACTCACACATTAAGTGATATTTATCTATATCCAAAAACCCTAATAGCCATAGGTAGTGGAATACACATATTATGACTAAATCAGTATATGTCATGTAGTTACAATTTTTAAAAAAAAAATCCATATTCATGTTTTAGATCATGGATCCACCATTTCTACTATGGTTCATCCCTTATTGACCACCCAAATATATTTAAAACATAAGAACCTTTTTTGGGAAACAATTTCTGAAATCCATTGCCCAAGAAATTAGTAATTTGAATTGAATGTTCAATACCATGGTGTCTCACATTGTCTTATGTAGAATATATGTGTATCTAATCCACATATGAACACCGAAAATCTATTCTGATCCAACGTAAATAATATTAATTTGGTCATCATGCTAAAATCCACCATGAATCCGTGTTTCCAATTATACTCGGACCCACCCACAAATGCTGAAGTGTGGCGCCATAGGACAACAGTGATGAATGAGAAGAAAATATTGGAGAATGGTACAAGAAAATATGAATAAATAGTTGAAAAATAGTTATTTTAAAAAAATTATGGATTTGGGATATTCATGGTGAGAAACATGTATTAATGAGAACATATAAATTTAAACAATCATATTATAGAACGTGCTAATACAAAGGTTGAAAAATTCCCAAAATAAAAGAAGATAACATAATCTAGAAATGATTAATTCATAAAGTAATAAATACACGAAATAATGTTCCTTAACTCAAATTAGGCATGATCGTTAGTGAATAATCTATTCAACAGTGATGAGATTCATCTGATGTGTTTTTTGACTGTTGTTCCACCTTCATTTGATCAATATTCGTCATCTAATCGTGAATTTATAATCAAGTTCATTAGAGAACATCTCAGAAGTAATACAATATATTGTTATAAAACCCTTTGAAATGTCATAATATAATATTTATAGAGGATTATATTTATTTTATATAAATTTAAATTGATAAATAAATAATTTCTTTGTACTTAAATACACATGCTAATTGCCTCCGCATCTTAACGTTTGGCACTGACCAACCTTAGGTCATGATTAGTTTAAAACCCACACTTCAGATATAACTGTGGTAGAATTTTTTTATTCAATAAATTTTCATGATATATTCTATTACAACTAAAAACTATGTGCATGTCATATAAAATATTTTTAATTTGTTTATAAAATTAATTTCAAGCTCACCGGGCCTCATAAATCTTTCCTTTCTCAACATATTGCACCAAAAATACCCCTTGATAACATTAAAAATTATTTAAAAAAAATAACAACTCTAAATGGGTAAATTATATCATGTGCATCATTAGTGGTATAGAATTGATTAAATTATCCAAACCTAATATCTTATTTCTGTGTATAAGAATAATATGTCTAATTCCATTTTAATAAAAATGTAGTTCCTTGACTAAATAAATTTCCATGATATATAATGTAATTTCAATAATATATTGCCAAATAATGATAAATAAATAATTACTGGATGGTGAACCAAACTATGCATCCATTTTTGTGTGATATCATGAGACGAATAGATTCTATTACATAGTAAGTGTTTATAAGTGATTGTCATAAGAATAAAATATCTATTCCTATATAGGATAAGTTTTGTATTTTTAAAAAATGATCTTGTACTATGAGTATGAATATATTCTATTAATTTAATTTTTTAGGTTCACAAAAAATTGTATCCATAAGTTACATGAGTTCTGATGAAATGTTGCTTTGGATGAAGTCATTCCCACGCCCATGGGATAGTGAATTTGGGACTATTCATGGTCACAAGTATATAAATGATTAAAATAAATTAAAATAAATTTAATTTAATATTAATTATTAAATTCATATCCCATGGTATTCAAACATTATTTAAGATTGAATAATTTTGAATAAAGAACTAGTTCTTTTAGTCATACACCACAGAAATTTTGTTTTATCCATTGGGCGTACAATTGATGGGTTAGTCCTAATAAATGCATGGTGTGGTTCTTTACAATACCTCAAAACCCAAAACACTATTTTCCACTTACCTATGTAGATTAGAGGTACGGGAAGGGTGGGTTTTGGTCATGGCTTACATGGGTCTTATCCCTAGGGTACATTTATTTCTTTTGAGTTGTGTAATATTGATACATATGTCATTTAATATATTAATATTTATTTGGGATTCATTAAAAGTATTCAAGAGTAAAAATCCATATTAATGGTCCATATTTAAATATGATATTATTTGGAGTGTTCCACATGAGTGTTTTAAGAAAATGATATTTATGAAATTTGTATTAGTATATTAATGGCATTTTGGTTAAGATATAATGATTACGGTTTTAAATAGATTAATGAAAATTTTAAGAAACTATATACAAATTTATATAAATTTATTATAGAGTTGAAAAAAATAATTTTATCCATTTAAATACTTTTTCACCATCTATAACATCTATCATGATCTATGTATATAATCAAGGGAGAAAAAAGTTTTCAAATTGATTTCCCCTTCTATATTCAACATTGGGTTCTTCTGAGGATTGTATATCCATTGCAATTAAATTTATTCTTCCATGTTATTAAATAATAATTTATAAATAATTAAATATATTTTTTTGCTTCATCTATGTACAATTTATAAGGATCATAATTTCAATCCTCACACTATAATGAGTTTGTATTGTGCAAACTATGTCGGGGTTGTATAACTCAATGAGGTATTATATCATTTATTTCTTTCATAATTATTTTTTTCATAAATTATAATTTGATTAATCTTATCATTGGTATGTTATATCTTATTTTATGGAAAATATTTTATAAATAATTTTTTTCAAATACTATTATAGAAGCCCTGAACATTCCCCAGAACACTTCAGTAATAAGGATATTAATTTTTAAAACACAAAATTCGCTCACATATATAATATATTGAGCTATAATTAAAAACATATTGTCATAATTCATTATAATTAATACAAAGAGTTTTTTAAAGAATATTTTTCATATATTTTTTATAGTTTGGTTAATTTTAAATTAATTATTATTTTAATGTGAAATTAATATTTTCTTGATTTAGAATTAGATTTTGATGGAATTATTATAGTCGAACATTATTTTATTTATTTCTTATGAAGTATGGGTATTAAAAATATTTTCATAATTTATTGGGCCAAATTTAATTATTAATTATAGTATATTTTTAAAATTTCATTAGTGGCTTTAGGATTTATTCAAATTTACATGGATTATGTAATATTGGAACATGGTACTATATAGTTTAACTAGACACTTGCATCAGAATTGTAAACTCACATAAGATGTAAATGATTTTTTTAGGTCATGTATATGATCATGAGTAGTAACATTATATTTATGTGTAAAATTAAAATGTTACATATGTTGAATTTACTATATGTGTATATGGGATTAGGGTGAAAAAATTGATTATGTGTGTGATATTGATGAAACAATTTGTCACATAAGATAGATTTTTATTTTTTGTGTAAGAGATTAAGAATAATAAATTATTAAATACATATGAAATATTGTGATTCATTGATTATGGATAATAATAATGAAGAATATATAGAATTTATTATCCACGAGGTAGACATGAAAATAAGTAAATGAATTTACATTAACAAAACGATAATTAGTAATGTCGTGGAGGATTGGTATACAAAATTAATGTTATGATGATTTGGAGATGTATCGGAATTTATTACAAGAATATATGACTAAAATGAAAGATAGTGATTCTAATACTATCTCTTAATATGGAATTATTTCATTCGAATATTATAATTTCAAAAATGTTCATATGTTTCATATAAAAGAATCCATTAGTCAATGTTAGTGGTTACTCTGATTGATAAAAATTGTGGTGTATTCATACCGAGTGGGCGGAATCAGCATGGGAGATCAATGGTAATATAAGTATAATTAATTAGTAACATATTAATGGTAAATAATCTTTTTAATTCTTCTAGAGTTGTTTTACGTGATATATTTCGTATATTATGACTAATTAAATTTTGAAAATATTAATTCAACATAAATTATGATATGATGTTTTTATTTTTCTTCTTTGAATGAGTTATAATTATATTATTAATTATTTATTTAGAACATATTACAAAACTCATATATGATTAAATTATTTTGCTATTGAAAAGGAAAATTTAAAGTCATTATCATAACATTTTCTTAAGTTTTTTATGTTCAATATTATTTTCTCAACTAATATCTACAAATTTTAATGAATATTTTTATCATGGTTGAATTAAATAATGGTTTAAATTAGTTTATTTCAGACATAGTATAAAAGAGTATTCCTTAGTTTCTTGGTGTATTCTTCATAATAATAAAACAATATAAGATTGGGAAGACTATGATTTAGAATTACTTCACCGATTATTGAAGGATAATATCAAACCTTAAATACACAATAGATGATTAAAAAACTAAATAAATAAAATAGAATATCATTTGATCATCTCACAAATTTCTTCTACTTCTGTTTTTATATTAAATTCATTGGTAGTATCTTTTTCTAATATAAATTCATTCCCATTATTTTCTATTTATAAGATAATGATAAAAAACACTAATAAATTAAAAATACTTCACATTAAATGGAAATCAACTAATGGGAAAACCACTTTTTATCTTCATACAGTATCCTATAGAAAATTAATTGTATAAAGACCTCATGACAATGATCCATTGGTTTTTACACATATGTAGTGTAGGTTATCTTTATATTATCCTTTATTCATCGTACATTTATTTAATCATTACTTGTAAATGTTAGATATCTTATTGGCATAGATATGCACTAAATAAAATATGTAAATTTTTTTCTAATTCATCATGAGATCAATATTACATTAAATCAAGAATTTAGATGTATTTATAAAGATGAATAGTTATTTTTTGAAGGATCTAAAATAGAACACATAAATAATTTTATAGATATTTTCCCTAAAAACCAATTGAACCCATAAAAACATAGAATGAATAATATATAAAAACTATGTATGATTAATAAACATTAAAGGGTTGGTTTCATTGGATTCAGAGAATTAAAAATATTTTTTAGATTATCTTGTAGTAACTCCTGGATTTGTGTTTAGGTATCTCTTATACATCATTTTCTAAGGTTTGATGGATTACAATGGGAAGATTAATATAAGATTTTTATGTAATACCTCATAATATTTGTCACAATAAATCTATAAGGTTTAGGTTATAGGTTACATAAAATAATACCACTTATATTCTTACAATATACATTAGTAAGAGGGTTTAACTCCTCTCCATCCACAACCATTAGGAATTGTGATGATTATATAAAAATTTTCATTGAAAATTATTTCACTTCCTCCATGCTATCAACCAATAGAAAAGTTCTTTTTTGAATTATATATACCCAATGAAATACATAACATGAATACTATGAAATATTTAAGTGATGTATCACTAGTTGTTTAAAAAATAAATTTTGCTGATGATCTTTGTCGGGGTGACACAACATGCTTGTTCTAGCCCCACATTCTCGCTTTCCATAGGTAGGGTCATATGCCACCATGGTTGGTGATGTTGGATCCTAGATTGAAATGGGATGACGAGATTTTGATATTTCCTCCCATTCATTCTTCCTTTAACCTCATCACCTAGTTTGGACTTCCCTCATAGTTTATAGTCGGTTTCTAGAAAATAATTCATAATTCCATCTCATGGTGGATGTCAGTTTATTATATTTATTCTATATCTGTAGGGTAGAAATAATCACTTTGATTTGATAGTAAAATAGATAATGTTTGGGATCTTCGAACCATGGTAATGTTGTGAAACAATAAATTCTTACCCTTTTCAGGTCAGAGGAATCTCTCATATGGGGTATCTTAGGCATAGAACCTAAATAATTTTGTGTCCTCCACAGGGTTGTATACAGTAAGTGGTAAGAGATGTCTAATTATTTTTATCACAGGCATCCCATGATTATTATATTGGTTTAATTTTACTATTGGGTCAGATGTTTGACATCTTTTGGGTACATTTTGGTGCTTAAGTGTGCCTCTGGGGGGGATGATTTCAGGATTCAGAGTTTGGTTGAGTGTGTCCTCAGTGGGGAAGACTCCACACATGAGATTTTGTTATGTGTGTTCATAGGGGGAATAAATAACACTTGAGGGTTCGGTTCTATTTTTTCACATGCATAATGATTTCATATATCAGAATTGGTTGTGATTAGATAATGTGTTACCCCATCGGGGGAGATGATCAAACATTGTATTTTGATGGTAATGTTGGGGTGCTGATATTGCACCTAATTGATGTACCCAGTGTTTATGTGGCTAACTCGACTGATACTCATGGAGGTATCCTACATACTATATTAATAAATAGGATTCAAATTATATGTTATTTGACGCCCTAATTTAAGGTCATGTGACATGACCGGTCCATGCTTTGTAACATCATGGTTACATGATATTTTGGTTTTGGAAGGAGATTCAATGATGGATGATGTGGGGCTTATTCATAGAATATTCATGAAGGTTTATGATTATCCAATTGTTTGGGAGGAGGTGTTATATCATGATGTCTATACATGAAGAATATTTTATTCATCAAAAAGGGTAAGAATATAGTTTAATGTCATCTTCTAAGGATGTTATAATGTTATTCATCATAATTTGACTATGATTTTTTTCTCAAAAGTTTTACATCCTACAACTAAGATGTGTTCGAGGTAAGAAAGTAGTTAAATAATTTCTATATAGGAGATTAATTCACTACACAATTACATCTATACTAGGAAATTTTGTCAATATCCCTTGATGATGCCTCCTTTGGAACTTATGTGTCTATTACTCATGTTCGACATGGTCGCGGATGTCGTACACACTGTCGTGGAGGAGATCCTATTAGTGGTCTCAATGATAGTGTTCTTCTTCTTAATAAAAATAGGTATAACTGTTCATACTATTAGAGGAAAAATTAAATGTTACGGTTAGGCCACACATGAAGTGTAAGATAAGGACACAAGGTTAGATGATATCAGTCTCATGGGAATTTGGATTGCTGATGAAATAGTCCTAGAATTGTGGCCATGGACAATATACTCTTTAAATTAGTGTCAGACTAAAGGAAGGGCCATGTTGTGGCCTATTTTATGGGTTTCATAATGTATTTTGTGTCATGGAATTTGATGGATACCCTATGGATAAGGGTCTTGTGAAATTGCATGTTTCGTAAAATAGGGTGACCTTACCTCGGAGCAAATTCATGGTTCCATGGGTTTAGTTTAACGAAGGATAATTATCCCATGAATCCCAAAGTGCCAAAGGGGAATTATTCTCATATTAATTCCATGGGACATTATAGAAGGAATATTCTCCATGTATTGAGGATCACAAAAATAATAGGATCTAGTTTCATACCTTGGGAAATGCTTATTTTCATGGGCTCGCAAAGGTTAGAGTTTTGTGAATTTAGAGCTCGGAATGGAATTCCAATGGTAACCTCCCACAAAAACTAGGTCATGGGGAACTATTTATAGTCCTTGTAGAGGTGTGGGATTCAAATTAATAAAATATAGGGGCCTTTATGAAAGTTTATGATCCTCACAATAGAAGAGGTGTTTTGAGAATGGACATATGCTACGTGGAGGTTACCACCTCATCCTTCGTGAAAATCAACGACCTCCATGAATCAAAGATACATTGTATTTTTGTTACTGCATAAAAGACCATATGGAATAGATACCACGAATATTTAGAGATATTATTCATGAAAAAATACCACCTCTTCCTCTATGTGAATAGTCTTCCTTCACGAGGTAATTCCTGTTCACAAGTTGCAAAAGATTTCAAATAAAGCCCCTTGTATGGATTTCAAAGCAGTTTTAACCCAAAATTTATTTGAACCAGCCATACCTTCCTTAATATCTCTTGTGAAATGTGTATTTAAAATTCATACCCCCCCATATTGGATCTAAAGAGTAATATAAATTTCTAGTTGTAAAAGAAAACCACAAAAAATTTGATATTTGAAGACCGTGTTAACAAAAAATGATCTGTCCCTATGCCTATAAAATGGGGTGGGGCCATGAATGGACCAAGAGCATTAAGTAGAATATATTAAATTTCGTTATTTTCAAAAAAAACATTATTTTTTACTACTTTATGATATCTAACATCACCACTCATGAAATTGTCCTCTTCCGTGAATAGTAATTAGACAAATAGACATTTATACGACTGTAAACATTCTTGAATATGAACACCATGAAATGGACTCAGTGAACATACATCTTTTAAGAAGATTCCAAAAAATTAAAATTTCTCTATAAAATGTCCCCTGATGTTTTTGGGGATTTTTTTATAGAAATAGGGAGATGGATGGATTCCTTATGATCTTGGAGAGCCTCATAGAGGTTTCATATCATGAAACATTCACCTAATTATTGTTGAATGTGTGGAAGGAAAATCTTTTATGAAATAAGATACCACTATATGGTTTTGAGCTAAGAAATAATATGTTCAACCCAAATTTAAATTGAAATGAAACCACATATTTTTCAAGGACTATTCTAGGGAAGTTCCAATGGCATGGGTATTTTATATGTCATATTTTTAGGGACCATTCATCTCTCAATGATAACACCTTTTGGAACCACATGATTAATTTGAATGGTGACAAATTTGATGAAGCAAAATCACCCACCCTTCAATATGTGTGTATATTTATAGTGGGTTTAAAAGACCATATCCATGACTAGAATAAAGATTGGGATTTCTACTAGGGTAGGATCATTACAAAAGAATATGTTTGGGGAGACTTCATATTATAGTCCTATGATGAATTTTCATTGGAGTTGATGAAGGTATGGGATTATGAGGAATCATGGTCCTCCAATCTTCATGTTTACCATATTCATGAAATCATTATATAGATCTTCATAAGGTGGTCACTGAGGACTAATATAGTATATCTTCATCATGTGTAATTTGGAAACTATTTATGGGTACTATGTTATATTCATGGGAGTCCACCACAAAGGGGAGAAAAATGACGACTTTCTCCCATATGAGTTTGTCTGGTATGATTAATAGTAGATTCTAGTTATCATAAGGTCACTTATATACTTGGTATAGGGTATGACTAACCACAATCTGGGGATGATGAATATGCCTTTCAAAAACTGGTTTTTTTATTTCTGAAATGATTCTATAGTCAAGATGCTTGGGTGGCCATGTTAATGTTTAAATGAATCAATGTGAGGCAAGGAGAATTCATAATTTAGGATCCTATAGGATATCAAGTGGTATGTATGGAGATATAGTGTAAAGCTATAGGCTCCTATAGTAAGCCTATATGGATGTATTCTCATGCATATATGTGGGTGGATATTCATAGATCGAGATGATATCATGGTGGTGTGGTTGAGAACCCTAATTATGATGTAAATGATAGAGATAGAGAAGTATATCAACTTAGTAGTCCTGGTTTCTAAAAAATTTAAAAGGTTCTGTACCACATCAATTTACATATAACTCTCTAATGTGTGTGTAGACCCATCAATTTCATGTATGGTTAGGTTACTGCACATATGGTGAGATTTTAATAACAAAACCATATATTCCCTTCCAAAAAGAATTTATGAATGTCGATTGTAAAAATCATTGGGGGTATTTCTCTTAACCTAGGATTAGTTGATATTCTAGAGAGGATAAAGATAACAAACCACTTTAATAATAAATCATTTCCCCTATCTATGGGAAATGTCCCTGACTATGGAATGGGGTCTGTTAAGTAGTTATCATACCTCCAAGCCTTTCGAGGTGAAGAATGGGAGCTATGGTAGACAGTATGGTGAGTTGTAAGACTTAAACCCCGAACTTTGTTTTATCATAAATTCTATTTCTTTCAATATCCCATCATAATTTTGTATACATGAGTACATAGAAAGGGCCCTTTCTAAAAAATATCACTTTGTTCATGCATGAATATTGAAAGGAGAAAAATGAGACGTCGCCACATATTTCCGCTTAAGGGAACGTCCATTAATAAGTGTTGACATAGGATGGATTGTATCCAATAGATATGATGAAGATATTAGTTAATTAGTTGGATTTGTAAGGGGCTAGAAATCCATAGGGTAAGGTTGAGCTATGGCCTTGGCCCACCACGTAGGTAGAGCTCGGACACTTGGTGGGGTAGTGCCTACAAATCCCACAATTCATGATCGATCATACACAGGATCTTTAGGTAGGGGGCAACAAATATCTCAAAACATTATGGAATGTGTCTTTGAGAAGATGTTGGTCCCTCTATAGTAGTTTATAACGTATAAGTTCAATGTTCAAGGAAGTGATTCTATCACCTAGATGTTCCCAAGGATTCTATTTTTTCTTATTCCAAGGAGAATTTGGGGGATCCATAGGAAAATATCATCTATTCATGGGGTATGGAAGCATATTAATTATGGTGGGATATTATTTAACGGGTTACGTCATTTAGGGTAAGGTTTCAATGTCCCTTGAGCCAAGATGATGCAATATAAGGAGGATATAAAAAACTTTTACTACTCTAGTGACATTGTGATACCCCAGACCAGTTGATTGAAGGTGTTTATGGACATGCATTCTCCTCTCGATAATCCTATGGACGGATTGGATATATTTGTGGCATGAGATGATGTATAAAAGGTGGATTATTTGTGTAGATATGCTTATAAGGAACCCCCATAGGACTATATTATACTGATAACTAGGTAAATCATCTAATCTTGTCTTTCTCAAAGGCTAAAAAGCCTCTATGATTGTTTCATAACTCCTTTTTCACTTGTGATGGAATTAGAGAGAATTGATTAAGTGGAGTTTCATGATGAACCTCATGTATTGAATGAAGGACCCCAATAATTGACATGGTGGGTAAAAGACCTCTCCCTGGTTTTTTGGTCAAGGAAACTCTGCCATATAATGAAGTTCAATCTATGACTGAGGTGATATATCAACAATCACAAGCGCTACCTGGTAACCCTTCACCCATGGTAAGAATTTGAGGCTTTTATACTTGAAGCTATACTGAAATTTTTTATTTTCTTCTATATAGAATCCTATCATTCTTCCTCTTGGAAACATTTTAAAGTCGGTTTATCGACCACCAAGGGAATGTAATCATTAGGGTGGTTTCCATTGAACAATTTTGTTTTTCTGGATGGATTGGGACACTTTGGTAAGCCTTCTCACCTTTTATAATTTCTCTACACTTTTTCCTCTAATTTTTTAATCTCCGATAATCCCATACTTTAAATGGTTGTTCAATCCAAGATCGGCGATCCTTCATGAAGGAAAAATTAGAATTCAATGGAGTACTCATATGATAAAGTGACGTTTGATGATATTATTCTTATAGGAACAGATTCGGAGGTTGTTCCACTAAAGGATATAGTCAAGGAGGTTGTTGTATTTTATTCAACCACAGATGTTCCATAAGAATTGGTCATTATACTCGATTCCTCAATAGAGGTGGTGGATATGGATTAATAAAAGAATATGGTTGAATAATTTATTATATTTGATCCAATTTTGAAGGTTCCACTTGAGGTGGATGGGGCACCCAATGTCAGCGAAGGATCCGGAAAGGACTTGTTTAACCTAGATAGGGGGTTTATCCTACCAAAGGAAATTCTCACATATGATCCTTCCATTTATGTGTTGGTAGTTTACTCTATGTACGAGACTACCCCTCTAAGGAAATCAAGGATTTTGGTTCAGACATTTCTGATGAGAACTAAGTAATCCAATTCAATATATAAAACAGTGTATAGAATTTCATCACTCGGACTCCATGGGCTAATATGCTTATTTGAGTGGGATGTCTCCATTAATTTATAGTTATAATGGTGACTGGAGGGGTGTATTCTATAATCCATTAGGCTTTAGCTCAGAATTTTCTCATCAAATGAGTATATGATGAGTTCCAAGAGTTTTATGTTTTCTTTCATGAGAATATTTCTAAGGGAACTCATGTTCTCTATGTGGTTTAGCATTAGATTTATCATCTACAATATTTGGAATGAGAAAATGTAGTAATAATTACTGATCGATAATATATCATTGTTTAATGTAACACCCTAAGGGTTTGAAAATAAATATAGAATGCTATTTTATAATCTAGACAATAAACACAACTTTTCCACTTCAATGTTTTGAATTTCGAAAAATGGTCATCTAGAGTTGTGATCAGTAAGTCATTTGGAGTCTGATAGAACAAACTTGATTTTTGGTGAATAGTAACATACCCTTATAAATAGTGATATGAATAGTAATATGACCCTTATGAATAGTAAATAATATTATTATTTTATTTTCTTAAGGAAACAACATAATGAAATCTTTATTAGTTTTTCAATGAAAAATATAACTAATTTCACTTTAAGATTGTCGTTTTTCGAATTAAATTTGAATTTAATTAATAATATTTAGAAACTTATTTTTGAAAAATGGATTTCACTTTTGAATTCTACATGTCAAAAAATGGTAGGGGTGATGTTTTTGGATTTTTTGGAAATTCTAGAATTTATGATGAATAATGAAATATGATAAAATACCTTATATTGAGATTATCAGTTAAATACACTATTCAGGACATCGCAAGTGATGCAAGGCCACTTGGTTCTAACTCACATGGACTTGTTACTATTAGGGGTCACATTAAACAACACTATTGGTTGACTTGAGGGAAATAATAAAATAATGAATTAAATATTCAAAATTTACTCCTCTCCTCCACTATAAAAACCTCTCACCACTCCCTCTTCTCTTCACTCTTCTAAGCATTGAAGCTCCTCAATGTTCTTCCCATTTACCATTCCCTAGTCTCTCCCCACATCCTAGAAGCTGCCGGTCTTTCCAAAATACTAAAACCCCTTTCCTTAAAGAGTTTCTCAAGGAGGTTATTTCAAGAGGTAAACCACCCTTCTTTTTCATTTGGTTTCATTCCAATCCTCACCTCACCTCTTCTGTCCAAATGATCATGATAAATATATTATAATCTATATACTTGAATTATATTATTCGAATGGAAGAACAATCATGTAACAACTGGGATCTTCATTTTCAGGTATGCTTTCCTTTGTCTGGAATTTTTTAGAAAAATAAAGTTTCTGGAAATTTTTGAAGTACACACTGTGTACTTTCTAAGTACACAGAGTGTACTCTTTTCCAGCTCGAAGCTGTGTGTTTGCTGTGTCCGGGCCACACACAGGGTGTGTAGGGGTGAGGTGGAGGCCGATTTTGGCGGAGTACGGAAAAACCCACTACATGTCGTGTACTCTAAAAGTACACACCGTGTACATTATTTTTTTCATTAAACGAACTAGGGTCGCACACGATCACCCTAAACGTCTTATTCTAGGTCCGGTTCGACTGAGAGACGTCGTACGGCTGCGAAACTTCTCTGGATTCCTAAGCCTCCATCTGTTGACCGATTCGACCGCTGTGAATTGCGTTTGAACCACAGCAGTGATTTCTTCCTTCTTCTTGAGTTTCATTTCTTGTTTCTTTCTCTCTATCAAGTTATCGAAGTTTAAGAGTTTTGGATGTTTTCTCATATCTACAATGTTCGAGGGAGAATAAATCCTTGTGGTTCAGGTATATCGATCTCCTAGGATCGAGGTAGGTGGTTTGTGCCTTACCATTCAAAGTCTTTGAGTTTTATGTGCAAATTCCATCAATACTCGTGAATGGGGTATTGCATGTTTACCTTTTTTACCTTGTTGTTTTTCCTGCCTTGATTTTATGCTTGTTTAGATGCAAATTAATCATTTTAGAGGATTATTTTTTGTGCTTGGATGTTTTCCCCATTCTTTACTCTGTTTATGACCTTTGGTTATTGTTATCCTTTGGCCGTTATGACTGTTTCCATGCCTTGTGTATATAAGATGGAGTGTTTTTTATTACATGCTTGCTGCCTTGTAGACTGTTAGCCAAGTAGCTCTATGGGTGTAATTTTGTTATCCAAGTAGCTCTTTAGGTGTACTTTGGCCTTATAGCATTATCATGCACTGACTGGAATGGGGCTGTGGGAACCTGGTGCTATAGACTATAAGGGATAGACCGAGTGAGCTTCCCAGAGAGTCCTTCACATTATAGACTACAGGAGGATAGACCGAGTGAGCTTCCTCAGTGAGTCTTAGACATTATAGACCACAAGGGATAGATTGAGAGAGTTTCCCAGAGTTACTTCATATTTTATAGACTACAAGAGGGTATACCGAGTGAGCTTCCTCAGAGTCTTACCTTGTTTGATTTCTTATTAAGAACCTTCCCAGGCTAGATGGGGAATTGACTGATTGAGCTTCCTCAGAGAGTTTGTGGTATACCTGAGGCTAGAGGAGGAATTGACCGAGATAGCTTCCTCAGATAGTCTCTTGACCTTGGGGATAAGAGGGTTAGACCGCGTGATCTTCCTCAGAGAATCTCTTACTACCCTAGACTATAAGGGGAATTGACCGAGTGAGCTTCCCCAGAGAGTCTCATAAATTCATATGAGCAAACCAGAGGGGTTAGGCTGAGTGAACTGCCTAGAGGGTTGTGGTACATTTTGGTTAGGACCAGAGTGGATGGCTGCGGGCACTTCCCATAGGGTTTCCTATTGTGTTAGCTGATTTGCTTCACTGCTACTTGTTGTGATGTGGTTTGACTATTATTGTACGTAACCCTTTTACTACATACTGTTTATCAACTATTTTATACTACTACTGGTTGCTGCTTACTGTACTATTACCTGCCATATACTCACTGACTATTAGGCAGAGATCTTCAGGTGGTTGCCTACTGGGATTTTCTCTCACACCGTGTTTGGGCAATGCTTTTGGGCCCAAGAAGACTATTTTGTTGCAGGTAAAGACAAGGGAAAGCTCCCTTCAACTTCTGGTACTTGATTTCTTGGAGCAGGAGAGCATGGGACCAAGCTTTGGCTTGCGATGCGGAGGAGTAGTTTACTTTTCTTTTGTACTTGTTTTTTGACTGTGGTGCTTTCAGCATTGTGACTTATTTGGCTGCTTTCCTAGAGTTGTATCTTGCATCATTACATATAAACATATGTGCTCCAGTATTTTGATTTAGTCTTCCGCTATTTATTATTGTTGGTTATTCACTGATTCCTCTATTGCATGTTTATCTATTTCCGTTGTGTAATCTACAATGAGGGCATAATTTCCCCACTATCACACCCAAATCCCTCACTACTAGCCGACAGCCTCTGGAGTTTGGGGAAATGCACTTGAGGCCATGTGACCAACCACGTATGGGGTGCCTCTGGGTGGCTTCCAGAACCGGGACGTTACAAAGTTTTATGAGAGGAATTATTTTCTTTTGATTTACTATTGGAGCCTTTAGCCAGGGATAGGATGAATTCGGTACTTGGTAATGATTTGGGCCCAGGAGTAGCTAACCCATTTATAGGGAAAAGCCATACTACCTCATAATTGTAGTTTTCTGGTTTTGAAATTTTATGGTTGATATGATTTCACCTAGTGTGATTCACATGACTTGCGTTGTTATTATTGTTTTGCTATTGCAGTTCTATTTCTGTCACAACCCAATGAGATGAGGGTATGCCGTCTCATGCATCATATAGGCACTTGTTAGAAATCACATGCCATGCATTCTTTCCATGCCATCTAGGGTGTATTAGCGATTGCATGTTGTTGTGATAGACGTTGTGTAGATTATGCATGTTGTTGTGATAGATGATTGAAAGAATCTATGTAGTTTGATAGAGAATCTTTTTGTTTTTTATATTGCTTAAAATGAACGCCAAATTTTGGTTCATTAGGTGTTATGGGCCCTCATTAATCAGAACATGGTGGATTATCAACCTGCTTTTCCTTATATATGATTGTGCTGGATGCCAATCTTTGATTTGTAGGGAGTATGGGCCCTCGCGGGTCAAGAATTTGGAACCTCCTTGATTTGTTTTCGGTGTTTGCTAGGCTTCTATGCATTTTCTGAGCTACTAACCAGAAAAACCCAGAATACACAGCATGTACTTTCGGGATACACTCCCTATAGTTTCAGGTCGTGTCACTGACCATGTGATCCGAAACACAGTGTCATGAAAATAACTTCAAGAACACGCCGTGTATGGTTGGTTCACACCGTGTAGTTTAGAGCTGTGTACCAGGCCGTGTCACTAACAACACGGGCCGAGGAAGCTCTAGTAGAACACGCCGTGTTGGTAAAGAACCCTCCGTGTAGTTTTTTCCCAGGTACCCGACCGTGTCACGAACAACACGGGTCAGTGTTATCTTTTCCTATATACGCTGTGTTTGTTCAGAACACACCATGTAATGGTCAGTCGTGTAGACGGCCGTGTAACTAACAACACGGGTAGCCAAAACCTTGTCAAGTACACGCCGTGTCCCTAGGGAACACGCCGTGTAGTCTGGGGTTAGTTTGGACCGTGTTGTTAATCCGTGTAAGGAGACTCGGGCAGGGGTTTAGAGTTCAAGTACATGCCATGTGTGGGGACGACATGATGTGTAGTTTGGGGTGTTACACGACCTGCCGTTTAGGGGTACACACCCATGTTAATGGCTAAAGAAGACATGTCGTGTAGTTTTTATACACGTTGTGTAGTCGTATTTTGTAAAACATGATAGTTTCTTTTACATATATCCGTTTTGTACTCCTGTGTTTTCAGTCCTTGTTAATCCTAATAGAAGGTGTGATTTTGAACTTTTAGAGTTATGCCTATGAGACTTCCTCCAGTTGTATGTTCATTTCCAGACAGTGTTCAAACACCAGATATGGTCGATCAGGGACCTCCTGCAGATCCTCATGTTGTGCCAGCCTTGACACCTGTAGTTGTACCCGTCATAGGCGCTGATGCGCAGTATAATGAGGATTTCCTAAGGATGATGCATACTTTTCAGGGAGGGATGCCTCCAACCCCGTCGATGGCCAAGTTGGTGAGGGTTTTTCAGCAGCATCATCCTCCAACTTTCTCAAGGGATGGAAGACCCCAGGCTACAGAGTCATGGTTCGAGGCCACCCTAACTATCTTCAAGCATCTGAAGATATCCCGAGAGAAGAGGGTAACGATGGCCACCTATATGCACTGAGACACTACCAAGAGGTGGTGGGAGGTGATCTCATAGTCAGGGCGTCAACAGGGTATGTCTTGGGATGGGTTTCGATGCAACTTCTATGACTACTTCTATCCGGAGACCCTGAGGGCCGATCGAGCCTGGGAGTTTATGAGCCTGCAGTAGGGTACTCTTTCTGTCAACGAGTACTCATCCCATTTTTTTTATCTACAGCATTTCACACTGATCCCAACATGTGATGAGCTGTTACTTTCTAGGATGTTTGAGGATGGTCTAAAGCAGGAGATCCGTTCATAGGTGAATATCTTTCAGATGACTTAGATATCTACTATTGTCAACCAGGAGCTGATTACTGAGTGCAATCTGAGGGATTCTAGAGCAGTGAGCCTGGGCGGTTCAACAACCAGAGCAGGTGTTCCTCCAACAGATTGTAGGAAGCATCATAGAGAGTCTTCTCGAGGAGATCGAGATTCACGGGATGTGTCTTCTGGTAGCCAGGTCGTATGCTACCGGTGCGGTATGAGTGGGGATACTAAGACTCAGTTCCAGAGAGATCCGATGGATTTCCGATCTTGAGGCAAGATGGCCATCTTCAGTATTTTTGTCAGATCTTCTCACCTTCAACTGGTCGTAGGGGTTCCTCTATGACCCCACGTTCTGGAGATGCTTTTCAAGTTTCCCACCAGTCTGGGAACTGGAGTTCTTCCCGCCGTTCGGGCCGAGGTGTAGGTCGCAGCCTTGGTGGTCAGTCACCAGGTCATCAGCAAAAGTAGATTGGATTAGGTGAGAGCAGTCATCCAGGGGTGCAAGGTCGTGGTGTAGGCCAATCTTTTGCCATGGAGTAGACCTATCAAGAGCAGGATCCCAACCCTTCTACAGTTCGAGGTACGATCTTAGTAGCCTCAATTTTATCTTCAGCTCTTTTTGATACTGGTGCATCCCATGACTTTATCTTTATTGTCGTTGTGGAGAGCCTTGGGCTCTATACCTTTCTGTCTGCCGACTTTTTGACTCTTAACACACCATTGGGAACTAGGAAATCTTGCGTAAATCAGTGAAAAGAGTTACCTCTTGAGGTTTCAGGGTGTTATTTCTTATGGGACCTCTATTTCCTAGAGATTACAGGCTATGACGTCATTCTCAGGATGGACTGGTTGGTTCCCTTCCAGGCAGTCATCAATTTCCATCATCACAGGGTGTATTTCACATAACCAGAAGGTAGATCTTTCCTTCATAGAGATGAGTGGGATGTCCAGGCTAGTAGAGATGGACCAGAGCATCATGGGCTAGGGGATGTTATAGCCCAAATTTCCAGTCTTTATCTAGATGACCAGGGAAATTCATAGTTAGACTTTCCCCCAGTGGTGGATCGTTTCAGGGATGTATTTCTAGAGTAATTTTTAGGTTTGCCTCTAGAGCTTGAGGTATACTTCTCAATTGAGATCGTTCCAGGAGTGGCACCGGTGTCCATTCCTATTTATAGGATGGCTACACCTAAATTTCAGGAGATCAAGAAGCTGTTAGAGGATTTGCAGGAAACGGGTTTCATCTGACCCAGTACTTCTCCTTGGGGTTCTCCTATCCTGTTTGCGAAGAATCCAGATGGTACCCTTCTGCATTGTGTGGATTATCGGAAGCCGAACCAGTTGACGGTCAAGAATTGATATCCCCTGCCGAGGATATATGACCTATTTGATCAGCTTCGAGGAGCCCGAGTGTTCTCGAAGATCGATATGAGGTCTGGTTATAATCAGTTACGCGTTAGACCATCAGATATAACATTTATAGCCTTTAGGAGCAGGTATGGTCTATACGAGTATACAGTAATGTCGTTCGGTCTCATGAACGTGCCTGCAGTTTTCATGGAACTGATGAACCGAGTGTTCCATCCGTACTTGTACTCCTTCATCGTGGTCTTCGTGGACGATATCTTGGTGTACTCTCACACTCGACACGACCATGACACACATATTGATATCATTCTGAGTACACTGGGAGAGCATAAGTTATATACTAAGATCTCAAAATGCCAATTTTGGATGGATCAGATTCACTTCTTGTGTCATGTTATCTCAGAGACAAGAGTTTCAGTGGACCCAGAGAAAATGAGATCTGTAGATTCCTGGGAGTAGCCGAAGAATGACTTTGAGGTGCGGAGTTTTCTAGGGCTGGATGGATACGACGGGCATTTTATACAGGACCTCTCATGCCTAGAAGCACCATTGACAAGTTTGACCAAGAAAGGGGAGAAGTTTTTCTGGTCATATCCTTGTAATTCTGCCTTTCAGGAGTTGAAGGGGAGGTTGACGTCAGCACCAATACTAGTCTTGCCAGAGCTGGGCAAGGGCTACACTATTTACTGTGATGCTTCAGGTATCGGGCTAAGAGTTATGCTTATGTAGGGAGATGGAGTCATTGCATATGGGTCTTGGAAGTTGAGGCCACATGAGAGGAACTACCAAACGCATGGTCTGGAGTTGGCAGATGTTGTTCATGCCTTACACTGTTTGAGACACTACATTCTGGGAGAGCACTTTGTGGTTTTCACTAACCACAAGAGTCTCAAGTGTATCTTCACTCAGCGTGATCTGAATCTGAGACATCATAGGCGGGGTGAGTATCTTCAGTCCTTTGAATTTGAGCTCGCATATACATTAGGAAAGGGAAATGAAGTGGAAGATGCGTTGAGCAGGAGAACTCAGACTCAGGTAGTTCGGGAGGATAGTAGTAAGAGGTATCTTATGGCTCAGTTCTCTAAGATGCACTTGGAGGTGCAAGACAGACAGGGACAGACTTTCCTTTCTTCTGTAGTTGTTACCTCTATGCTCCTTAATTGGTTATGGATGAGGCAGCTATCAGACTTAGAAGGCTTAGTCTTGCGGGAGAGTGTTTCAGGAGAAGACCCTCTTCCTGGATGGACATTAGGCCAGGATGATATATTTTGTTTCCAGGGACCTGTGTGGCTTCTAGTAGACATACGTGAGGAGATGATGCGGGATTTTCATTCATCTGTTTGGGCAGTTTATCCTGGTGTCACCAAGATGTATCGTGATATACAACACCAGTGTTGGTGGCCAAGTATAAAGAAAGATGTTGCTGGTTTGGTCATGAGACGTTCTGCTTTTCAGTAGGTGAAAGCATAACATCAGCGACCAGCAGGGCTTTTACAGCAGTTACCCATTCCTGAATGGAAGTGGAATGATGTCGTGATGGACTTCGTGATTGGGTTGTTGAGGTCACCGCGAGGGAACAATGTTGTTTGGGTTGTCGTCGATAGGCTTACGAAGGTTGCTCACTTCTTGCCGATCAAGGATACCTTCAGTATTGATGATTTGGGACGGTTTTACATCCGAGAGATTGTACGTCTACATTGAGTTCCACACTCCATTGTTTTAGAGAGGGATGTGCACTTTACATCTCAGTTATGATAGGGACTTCAAAAGGATTTGGGTACACAGGTAATTTTGAGTACATCATACCACCCCCAGACAGATGGCAAATCCTAGCACGCTCCATGTGCTAGAGGATATGCTCCGAGCTTTCATTCCAGACATTGGAGGTTCCTGGGAGAAGCATATACCTCTTTTGGAGTTCACCTACAACAACAGTTTTCAGGTGACCATTCGGATGGAACCATTCGAGGCTATGTACGGTAGGCCATGTTGATCACCCTTATGCTATCTAGAGGAAGGAGAGGAAGCTTTGCTGGGACCTCTTCATGTTCATGAGACCTCTGAGTGGATTGAGTTGATTCAGAAGAGGATGACTACAGCACAATCTCGACAGAAGTCTTATGCTGATCAGTGGAGATGACCTTTGGAGTTTGAGATCGGGGATCAGGTTTTTATGTGTGTCGTACCAAGGTTGGGACACAAGAGGATTCAGAGACTGGGTAAGATTTTATTGTGGTACTTCAGGCCATTTGAGGTTTTAGAAAGAGTTTTTCCAGTTGCCTATTGGTTGTAGGTACCTCAGAGGTACCGGGCCATGCATGATGTCATCCACGTCTCTCAACTCCGAAGTTACTTTTCCGACCTGTCTCATGTCATTCAGCCCGAGGAGGTTGATCTCGAAGTGGATGCATTGTTTGAGGAGCATCCCATCCGGATTG
Source organism: Viscum album (assembly GCA_963277665.1). Lineage (NCBI taxonomy): Eukaryota > Viridiplantae > Streptophyta > Magnoliopsida > Santalales > Viscaceae > Viscum > Viscum album. The sequence goes on along the minus strand of OY728153.1, from coordinate 1,344,749,568 downwards.
TCGATCACAGTATGAAGGTTCTTCTTGGATGGTCTGGTCCTTTAGTATGGGTGCTTTGGCAGCATGGGGAAGTACAAGACAAGACCTTGGATAGAGAGGCCGATGTACGATCACAGTGGCCGAAGCTATTTGGGGCTTCTTCTTCTACACCTTGTTAGGTAAATTCGGGGATGAATTTATTTAAGGGGGGGGATTTTTGTAAGAACCTGAATCTTCTTTTTCAGGTATGCTTTTCTTTTTCTGGAGTTTTTGAGAAAAATGAAGTTTCTATAAATTTTTAAAGTACACGCCGTGTACTTTGTGAGTACACGCCGTGTACTTTGTGAGTACACGCCGTGTACTCTTTTCCCGCTCGAAGCTGTGTGCTGGCCGTGTCCGGGCCACACACACGGTGTGTAGGGGTGAGGTGGAGGACAATTTTGGCGGAGTATGGAATAACCCACTACATGCCATGTACTCTAAAATTGCATTCCATGTACGTTCTTTTATTTTATTAAATGAACTAGGGTCTCTCCCGATTTCCATAAATGTCTTCTTCTAGGTCTGGTTTGACCGAGAGACGTCGTACGACCACAAAACTTCTCCAAATTCCCGATCCTCCATCTGTTGGCTGATTCGACCGTTGTCGATTGTATTGGAACAACAACGGTGAGTTCTTCACTTTTCTTTATTTTCATTCCTTGTTTCTTCCTCTCTATCAAGTTATCGAAGGTTGAGAATTTTGGACGTTTTCTCAGACCTATGAAGTTCAGGGGAGAATCAAACATCGTGGTTCAAGTATATCGATCTCCTAAGATCGAGGTAGGAGGTTTGTTCCTTACTGTTCAAAGTATTTGAGTTTTATGTGAAAATTCCACCAATACCCATGAACAGGGTATTGAATGTTTACCTTTTTACCCTTTTTGTTTTTCTTGCCTTGTATGTATTCTTGTTTAGATGTAAAATAATCATGTTAGAGGATAATTTGTTGTGTTTGGATGGTTTTCCCATGCTTTTCTCTGTTTTCGACCTTTGGGTCTTGTTAGCCTTTGTCTGTTATGAGTGTTGCCAGGCCTTGTGTCTATAGGATGGAGTGTTTTGCATTACATGCTTATTGCCTTGTAGACTATTATCCAAGTAGCTCTATAGGTGAACTTTGCTTATCCAAGTAGCTGTGTAGGTGTACTTTGGCCTTATAGAATTATCATGCATTGACTGGCACCAGGCTGTGGGAACCCGGTGCTATAGACTATAAGGGATAGACTGAATGAGCTTCCCAGAGAGTCTTTGACATGATAAGCTATAGGAGGATAGACCGAGTGAGCTTCCTCAGTGAGTCTTAGACATTATAGGCCACAAGGGGATAGACCGGGTGAGCTTCCTAGAGTGCCTTCAGATTTTATAGACTACAGGAGGGTAGACTGAGTGAGCTTCCTCAGAGAGTCTTACCTTGTTTGATTTCCCTTTAAGAACCTTCCCAGGCTAGAGGATGAATTGACCGAGTGAGCTTCCCCAGAGAGTCTGTGGTATACCTAAATCTATAGGAGGAATTGACCGAGATAGCTTCCTCAGAGAGTCTCTAGATCTTGGGACTAAGAGGGTTAGACCTCATGATCTTCCTCAGAGATTCCTCGACTACCCTAGACTATAAGGGGAATTGACAGAGTGAGCTTCCCTAGACAGTCTCATAAATTCATATGACCAAACCATAGGGGTTAGGATGATTGCACTGCCCAGAGGGGTGTGGTAATTCTTAGTTAGGACTAGAGGGGATGGCTGCGGGTACTTCCCAGAGGGTTTCCGGTTGTGTTAGCTGGTTTTCTTCATTGCATCTTGTTGTGCTATGGTTTGACTACTGTTGTACATCACCCTTTTACTTCTGACTGTTTATCACAAATTGTTTACTACTACTGGTTGCTGCTTACTGTACTATTACCTACCATATACTCACTGACGGTTAGGCACATATCTTCGGGTGGTTTCCTACTGGGATTTTATCTCACACCTTTTTTGGGCTATTATTTTGGGCTCAAAAAGACTATGTTATTGTAGGTATAGACAAGAGAAAGCATCCTTTGACTTCTGATCCTTGAATGCTTGGAGAAGGAGAGCATGGGACCAAGCATTGCCTTGCGATGCTGAGGAGCTGTTTACTTTTCTTTTGAACTTGTTTTGGTACTGTGGTGTTTTCAGCATTGTAACTTGTTTGGATGATTTCCTAGATTTGTATCTTGCGTCATTTCATATATACATATCTTCTCTAGTTTTTTTATTTTGTCTTCCGCTGTCTATTATGGGTGGTTATTCACTACTTCCGCTACTGCATGTTTATCTATTTCCGATGTCTATTCTGCCAATGAAGGCATAGTTTCCCCACTATCACACCAAAGGCCATCGCTGCTAGTCGACAGCCTCTGGCATTTGGGGAAATGCGCTTGAGGCCATGTGACGAATAGGGTACGGGGAGCCGCTGGGTGGCTTCCAGAACTGGGATGTTAAAAATCATAAATATTCTTACTCCCTCACTTTTATTTTTATTAATGAAATCAACGTCCATGAAGTTCCAATTTATAGCCTTCGTGGACAGCGATGTTTTTTTCTTCAATTTCATCTTCATTACTAGTCATGAAACCATATTTATGGTTGAAACAGACTAAAATATAACTAATATAACATAATTAATATTCAGGAACCAGAATATGTACATATAATTATGTTGTATGACAAAACACGTTCAAAATAATCGAAATATCGCCGAATAATCGAAGTGGTTATCATGTAATAATTCATCCTCATTACATGTAACCAAATGATATAAGTGACAATTAACAATTATTTTTGTTCATAAATAATATATAATTCCAATCATGGAGATTTATGACGATTCCACATGAACTTCATTACTTAAAAACAAGTGAACCGGTTATGAAAATAAAGAAAATGAACACCCCAGAACAACAAAATCAAATATAATAACATAGAAATATGGGTATAAATGTAATAAATAGAATTATGATAAATTAAATACATGTATAATAGGTTCATAAATAAGTTATTAAAAATTATAATTTTATATTCCTGGATCTTAAGTTCAAGAGTGGAACATGTTTGGAGTTAAGGTAAGGGTTTTTTCAACCAAACTTCCATTTTTATTCGGGATACCTTCATTGTCTAATTACCTCAATGTAATTCTAATTTATTGTAATGTAATCCTCATATGTTCTGTTTGAGTATCATATATATGTTTGAAAACCATAATCATACCTTATTTTATGGATAGTTACATGTTCTAAAAGGAAATTTCAAAATTGTTTCAAAAACACAAGCCCAATTCAAGGAAATTTCTCAATTTCTTACCTATTTTTTAGGGAACTCTTTAACCTATTTTTGGAAACCTTTATCTTTGTAAAATCACTCATTTTATTTTGAAAATAATATCTTTCCTCATTTATGGTTTTATAAAATTATTTTTTTCCAAGAGAACTCTTCTGTTCAAAATAAAAGAATATTTATCTCAATAATTGCTTAATGTTTTATAAGAGTGTTTTCGTCTAATTCAAAACCCTTGTTGATTCCATGGTATTATTGGGTTTCATCATTTATGAAGCCATCTACCAAATTTTATTTAATGGTTTATGGCTAAATCTATTGTGGATGATCTATCCTAAAACCATTCACCTTATTACTTAGAATGGTTAGTGTTTTATGTTTAATGATTGGGGAAAGTTAGTTACATTTCTTATGATAGTTTCAATATGGATGAATATGTTTTTAATGTTGATCCCTACTTATATGAGGAATTAATTGAACTTATTATGTGATGGGTGGGTCCTACTATAGCGCCTCGATGCATCGGTAGGTCTAATGAGACAAATAGACGTGGAATTGGCCGGGCTTTTCCCAATGTAATATGGATTTTTTTGAAGCCTTAATCATTAGATGTATTGGTCGTGGCCCAGAAAAAATGTTTCAGAATGTCCAGCATATGCACTTCCCTCATTATGATGCTATTATTTGAAGATCATGCGGATATTCAACTAGTATAATACCCATGATTATGTTTTATTATGGCATTATTTATTCAGGTCAAATTTCTACCATAATGTGTTATAGTTTATTATTAAAGTAATGTTTTTTCAGTAATTCACCATATCTAATGTTTATATTATCTTCGGCTGTATTTCGTACTCTTAATCCGTATTTGAGCTCACCCTTTTCTTATGGGTCATTTTTTTCAGGACACAAAGAAATAAATTATGAATGACATTCAAGCATAATCTAGAATACATGATGTTGATAGTGGAATAATTTAGAATCGTTTTTCCTTACCATATATAAAGTTGAACATATGTATGTATATTGTTTCGAATAATACTAAACTAATCGGTGCTTCGGGATTCATATTCCTTGTATGTATTCTAATGTAACCAATAAGGCACCAACTCCGAGTAATAGTGGTCGACTCCTTACAGTTAGTATCAGAGGAAGTTTAGTAGAATACATGGAAACAAGATTTAGAAAATGTAGAATTTGGGAAGAGTCCGTAAGTTAGTCTTTGAGGATATACATACAATAACGTCCTGGTATTTTGGTAAGGAATAGATTATTTGGATATTTCAAGCAATACATATCTGTCTGGATACGAGCAGGTAGAGTCGGCTCTGGCACAGATATATCTAGGGGTAAAACCTGAAAACACTGCATTGAGCTAGACTCAAACGGGAATAGTGCACGACAACGGGTTGTACTGGACTCTTGGTTATGACACTCTCGGGGGCTATGCTTAGGATAATTCACATTTTCTTTACAAGCCATTATGAAGTATTTTAATTTACATATTCTTCGAAGACTCTATATTTGTGAATATGGGATTATCCATTCATAGGATCCCAATTTTTCTAAGTATTTTATTATGTTAAGATTGTACATTATGATTCATAACCTAATCTAGTGTAATCCATTATCAAGAGATGGATCCAAGTGGAAAGAATGGAAACTGCACGAACAAACGTGTCCCCTGTTGGTATTTTCCTCCGATGGAAGATAATGATGTTGGATCTGGTGTTGTGACTGGTGTTGAGAAACACAAAACTATACTGAGACAACTTACTCAGGTTATGAATAATAACCTTACCCGTATGGAGCATCTGGATCCGCCACGTAAAGGCGCCATGCTAGATCGCTTTATGCGACAACAACCTCCGTCATTTAGCAGGACTACAAACAAATTTGTAGTAGAGCAGTAAATATGTTACCTTGAGAAGATATTTCTCGCTTTGGGATGTAATGAAATAGAGATGGTTCTCATGGTATTATATCATCTATCAGGATATGTGGATCAGTGGTGGTCAATAATGAAAAACAAAAAGGAGGAGGAACAGATAGAAGAGATGGGATGTAGGGTTTTTAAGGAAATATTCTTAGAAAAATATTTCCCTCATGAGCAGCGAGCAGATATGGAGAGAAAATTCATGAATCTGAGTCAGAATGAAGCTAATAATGTTGCAAGGAATGAAGCTAACTTCACAATATTAGAAAGACATGTTTCATACTACAAATGAAATCCAAGAAGCTAAATTGATTGATTAATTGATGGCCAAAATCCATTCCTCTAGAGGGCCCTGGTCTCCCAATGTTTTTCATCATATAAGGATATAGTTTCATGTGCCATCAAGACATAAAAATAATTCTCTTTGTCTTATGACTTTAAGGGAATGCAATAAAATAAGAGGTCTGCTGAAAACCCTGGGAAAGGAAATAAGGAAACGAGGAAGAAGGGAAGCGCTGAATTTACACCATGTGACTATTGTAGAAATAAAGACCCTGGTGCATGCTTAAAAAGAAAAGGAGTATGCTAAACATGTGGTCAGAAAGGCCATCTTACAGGTGATTTCAAAGGGAAGACGGAATCCGATGATGTTCAATGCTATAATTGTCAGGAGATGGGACACTATGGTAATGATTGTCCAAAGAATCAAAGAAAATATGCAAAAGAAAAGGACAAGGGATCAAGGAAAATCTTATGCAGTCACAACTGTCGAGGTTGATGTTCCTAATGACGTAGTGGTAGGTACATTAATCATCTCCTCAAATTTAGCCAATACATTTTTTTATTCTGGATCATCGCATTCATTTATATCTTCCTGGTTTTCCAAGAAAATTTGATATGTCCAATTTAATTTAATAAAGGAGTTATCATTAAAACACTTAGTGGATTTATCATTGCAACAAAGGCAAGTCAATTAGTCCCCCTACAGACACCAAAATATGCTCTAGTTTCTAACCATATCATCATACCAATGACTGAATTTGATATAATTCTCAGTATGGATTGACTATCAAATTATGATGGGAGGATTTATTGTAATAAGAAGTAAGTTACATTTTTTTAAAATGGGGCAGAATCCCTTATCTTTAGGGCGGAAACTTCACCTCCTGATTCTTATCTAGAACCACCCCCAGTAGCTCTACTGAATACAATACTTGGAGAGGAAGATGAACCAATCTCTATGGGTGAGGAAGAACTCTTCAAATTGAGGATGTGCACGTAGTGAAAGAGTACATTGATGTATTTTCATAGGATTTACCTGGACATCCTTCAGAGCAGGAGGTTGAGTTCTCTATTGATATAATTCCTATTGCAAGACCTATATCAAAGACTCCCCATAGAATGGCCACTTTGGAACTAGTAGGGCTAAATAAACAACTAGAGGATTTGAGTGAAAAAGGATTTGTTCGACCTAGTGTTTCTCCATGGGAAGCCCCTATCATTTTGTTAAGAAGAAAGATGGATCCATGAGGCTTTTCATTGATTATTGGGAAATCAATGCTATTATAATAAAGAATAAGTATCATCTACCCTAGATTTATGATTTATTTGACCAAATTCTTGGAGATCAATACTTTTCAAAAATTGAACTTCGATCTAGATATCATTAGTTGCGTGTGAGGAAGGAAGATATTCACAAGACAACATTTCAGACAAGGTATGGGCATTACAAGTTTGCAGTGATGCCTTTTGGACTGAAAAATTCACTATCTATTTTAATGGATTTAATTAATAGAGTTTTCAATGAATATCTTCATAACATTGTTGTTTTATTCAACGATGATATCCTCATATAATCAAAAATCTATGAATACCATGAGAATCAATTGTGGGTTATACTAAGAACTCTTAGACAAAATAAATTATATGAGGTATTTGGAAAGTGTGAATTATGGCTTCAATCAGTTTCTTTTCTAGGGAATATTGTCTCTATCGATGGAATCCTAGTTTATCCTATGAAGGAAAAGGCAATCCAAGATTCGCCCACGCGAAGAAACATAACTGAGGTACGCAGTTGTATTGGCTAAGCAGGTTATAATCGGTGTTTCATTCAGAATTTTTCCTGGTTGTCTAACCCGCTAATGAAGCTCATGCGTAAAGGGGTTAAATTTTTTTGGACAAAAGATTGTGGAGAATGTTTCGAATAACAGAAGAGAAGATTAGTCAATGCTTCTATATTGACTCTACCATCAGGGAATTACGGGTTTGTTATTTATAGTGATGCTTCAAATAAATGACTTGGTTGTGTCCTTATGCAAAATGATAGGGTTATTGCTTATGCAACACGATAGCTAAAAATTCATGATCAATAGTATCCTACTCATGATCTTGAGTTAGCTGCTGTAATCTTTTCATTGAAGATATGGAGGCATTATCTATATGGTGAAAAATGTGAGATTTACACTGATCACAAGAGTTTGAAGTATATTTTCTCACAGAAAGAGCACAACATGAGGCAAATGAGATGGCTTGAACTACTCAAGGATTATGACTGTAAGAGAAAATACCACCCATGAAAGGAGAATAAGGTGAAAGATTCTTTGAGCTGAAAGTATCATGGAGTTTTGAACTAGATGAGTGTTGAACGGGATCATATTTTCATGGATCTAGTAAAGATGGATATAGGAATAATAATGGAAGGTGAAACATCAATGATTTTTCAAATGGTTGTCAAACCATATTTACTATAAAGGATAAAAAGTTCTCAAGCTGATGATGAGGAGTTTCAATAGATGATTAAAGCTATGAATGATGGGATATTGAGTGACATCATATATGAAGATAGAAATTTGAAATTTGGGAATAGACTTTGTGTTCCCAATATACCTGATCTAAAAAGGGAATTGTTGGATGATTCTCATAGTTCAAATTTCTCTATACACTCTGATAGCACTAAGATGTGTAGATATTTGAAGGAACATTTTTGGTGGGACAACATGAAGAAGGAGATTCTTGATTTTGTGTCAAGATGTATGGGTTTTCAACAAGTGAATGCTGCAAGGCAACAGCCTGGAAAAGTATTGCAACCTCTTCCAATACCTGAGTGGAAATGGGATAATATCACGATAGACTTTCTCATGGGACTACCAAAGAATCCTAGAAGGAACGATGCAATATACGTCATTGTTGACCATCTTAAAAAATCTACACATTTTCCAACTATAAGGAAAGATTTACCACTTGAATGATTATCAAGGATATATATTAATGAAGTTGTAAGACTTCATGGTGTACCCTCGTCAATTGTATCTGATCGCGATCCGAATTTTACATCACGATTCCAGAAGATTCTTCAGAAGGACCTAGATACTGATCTTCGTTTTAGCACTGCCTACCACCCAAAAACTGATGGACAATCAGAATGGACTATTAAAACATTTGAAGACATGTTGAGGTCTTTATCACTTGATTTTCAAGGCTTGTGGGATCAGTATTTACCTCTTGTAGAATTTTCCTACAATAATATCTTTCATTCAAGTATTTTTATGGAACCCTATGAAGAATTATATGGGAGGAGATGCCGTACACCAACTCTCAGGGATTATGTTGGTGAAAGATAGCTCGTGGGACCAGAACATGTTTAAGAAACAACAGAGAAGGTGAAGATTATTCAAAACCATATCAAAATAGCTCAATGTAGGAAAAAGAGCTATGAAGATAATTGAAGGAAGGATTTGGAGTTTCAAGAAGGTGAGCACATTTTCTTAAAGGTGTCTCCATGGAAGGGTGTTATACGATTTGGTAAGAAGGTAAAATTAAGACCCAGATACATCGGACCTTTTGAAATTCTGGACCGAATTGGAGTCGTAGCTTATCATTTGGAAATTCCACCAAGTCTCTCCAAGGTTCACAATGTGTTCCATGTGTCAATGTTAAGAATGTACATGCCAGACCCAACACGTGTACTCACTTATTAAGAAGTATAACTTGAGCCCGATCTATCTTATTGTGAAGAGCCTATCAAGATTCTTGATACTAGAGAACAAGTATTGAGAAATCGGACGACTCGTCTGGTGAAGGTTCTTTGGAGGAACCAAAAGATGGAGGAAGCGACATGGGAACCTAAAGAGCTTATGTTAAAGACATACCCAAATAATTTTAGGTAATATTTTGTGAATTTTGAGGATGAAATTTATGTGAGGGGAGAATGTAACACACCAAGGTTTTGAAAATAAATATAGAATGCTATTTTATAATCTATCCAATAAACACAACTTTGCCACTTCTATGTTTTGAATTTCAGAAAATGGTCATCTAGAGTTGTGATCAGTATGTCATTTGGAGTCTGATAGAACAAACATGATTTTTGGTGAATAGTCACATACCCTTATGAATAATGATATGAATAGTAATATGACCCTTATGAATAGTAAATAATAATATTATTTTATTTTCTTAAGGCAATAAGATAATGAAATCTTAATTAGTTTTGCAATGAGAAATAAAACTAACTACACTATAAGATTGTTATATATCGAATTAACTATGAATTTATTTAAAAAATCAATTAATAATATTTAGAAAATTATTTTTAAAAAAATGGATTCCCCTTTTGAATTCTACATGTCAAAAATAGATAGGGGTGAATTTTTGGGATTTTTCTGAAATTCTACAATTTTTTATGAATAGTGAAATACGATAAAATACCGTATATACATATTATCAGTTAAATACACTATTCATGACATCACAAGTGATGCAATTCCACTTGGTTTGAACTCACATGAACGCCTTACTATTAGTGGTTACATGAAACAACAATATTCATTGTCTCGAGGGAAATAATAAAATAATGAATTAAATATTCAAAATTTACTCCGTTCCTCCACTATCATCATCATCATTAAATTTATTTCAGGTTCAAAGTACAAAGAAAGGGAAAATAAAAAGGAAAGGGGTAGAGAAGAAGGATAGGAGGTGCAGCCCCCTCCCTAAGGGGGCCTAAAATAGTGAAGGCCTAGGGCGTCACTGTGGATCACGTTGACCCCTTCCGGTCCTATAAGCCTTGAAGCATCTCATAGTTCTACCGATTTACCCTTCCGTAGTCTATCCCCACGTCCAAGAAGCTTCTAGTCTTTCCAAAAAACCAAAACCCCTTTCCTTCATGAGTTTTCAAGGAGGTTATTTCAAGAGGTAAAGCACCCTTCCTTTTCATTTGGTTTCATTTCAATCCTCACCTCACCTCCTCTGTAAAAATGTTCATGATAACTCTAGTATCATATATATAATTTAATTATATCATGTGAATGGAAGAACCATCATAAATATTCATACTCCCTCCCATTTAGTTTTGTTAACGAAATCAACGTCGATGAGGTTCCAATTTATAGGCTTTGTGAACGACGAAGTTTCGTTCTTCTATTTCATCTTCATTGCTAGTCATGAAACCATATTTTTGCTTGAACCAGACTATAATATAAGTATTATAACATAATTTTTATTCATTAACCATAATATGTACATATAATTAAGTTATATGACCAAACTAGTTTATAATAGTCCAAATACTGTGAAATAATCGAAGCGCTTGTCATGTAACAATTCATCCTCATTCCATGTAACCAAATGATTTAAGTGACCATTAAAAATTATTTATGTTCATAAATAATATAAAATTGCAGTCATGGATATTTATAACCATTACACATGAACTCCATTACTTAAAAACAAGTGAACCAATTATGAAAATAATGAAAATGAACACCTCAGAACAACGAAATTCAAAATAATAACATTGAAATAAGTGTATAAATGAACTAAACAGAAATATTATAATCTAAATACATGTCTAATAGGTTCTTAAATTTCTATTAATAAGTATAATTTCATAATCTAGGAGCTTAAGTTCAAGAGCGGAACATGTTTGGAGTTAAGGTAAGGGTTTTTCCACCCGAACATTCATTTTCATTCGAGATACATTCTTTGTCTAATTACCTCAATCTAATTCTTATGTATTTTTATGTAATACTCATATGTTCTGTGTGAGTATCATATATATGTTTAAAAACCATAATCATTCCTTATTTTATGTATAGTTACACGTTTTAAAAGAAACTTTCAAATTTTTTTCCAAAACACAAGCCCGATTCAAAGTAATTTCTAAAATTCTTACCTATTTTCTAGGGCACTCTATAACCTGTTTTTGTAAACCTTAAACTTTATAAAATCCCTCATTTTATTTTGAAAATAATATATTTCCTCACTGATGGTTTTATAAAATGATTATTTCCAAAATAACTCTTCTTTTCAAAATAAAAGAGTATGTATCTCAAGAATTACTTAATGTTTTATAAGATTGTTTTCTTCTAATTCAACGATCTTGTTGATTCTATGGTATTATTGGGTTTAATCATTTATGAAGTAGTTTAGAAAATTTTATTTATTGGTTTATGGCTAACTCTAATGTGGTTGATCTATCCTAAAACCATTCACCTTATTACTCTGAATGGTTAGTGTTTTATGTTTTATTGATTGGGGAAATCTAGTTACATTTCATATGATAGATTCAATATGCATGTATATGTTGTTTTTTGTTGATCCCCTCGCATAGTAGGGATTAATTGGACTTATTATGTGATGTTTGGGGCATGATTTAGCCCCTTGATCCATCGGTAGGTCTCATGAGACAAATAGACATGGAGATGGCTGAGGCCTTTCCCAATGTGATATGGATTTTGGTCGAGGCCTTAATCATTAGAAATCTTGGCTAAGGGCATGAAAAAATGTTTCAGAATGTCCAGAATATGCGCTTCCCTCATTATGATTCTAGTATTGGAAGATTACGCTGTTATTCAACTAGTAGAATAGCCATGATTATGTTTTATTATGACATTATTTATTCAGCTCATATTTCTTCCATAATGTGTTAATGTTTATTATTAAAGGCATGTCTTTTCAATTATTCACCATGTATAATGTTTATATTGTCTTTCACTGTATTTATTACTCTTACTGAGCATTTAATCTCATCTTTTTCTTATGTTTCATTTTACTCAGGACATGAAGAAGTAAATTATGAATGAAATGAAAGCATAATCTAGGAGACATTATGTTGATAGTGGAATAATTTAGTGTCATTTTTCCGTTCCATATGTAAAGTTGAACTTTTGTATGTAACTTGTTTCCAATAATACTAAATGACTAGGTCCTTTGGGATTCGTATTCCATGTATGTATGACAACGTAACCAATAATGCACCAGCTCCGGGCAACTGGGGTCGGGTACTTACAGTTGAAATAGTTCTTATTTGGGGTTAGATGAGGCTAGGGTAGCATAAGTGTAATATTTAGTAGATGGGATCCTAGATGAGATGAATTGGGTGCAAGTTAGGGTTTATGAAGTGCACCCTTCTTCTAAGGAGGAAGCGGTCGATCATTCAATTTAGTAGTGGACTCTAGTGGCTACTAAAAAATGTTTTTTGAGCTGACATATTTAACATCTGGGGTTACTACCTTGGGGTTTTTTTATTTTTTTCAACAAAGGAATGAAAGTAGCAGTCATTTGACCATCCGTTGTCTTTTATTATAGTTTGTCTAAATTTCTCATTGGATTCAACTGTGTTATTTTTGCATGTTACTAATCATATCGGTGATAAACCAAAAACAATACCTAAACCTATGTTAACCATTTACGATGTGGGAAATAATGGACAAATAATTTTTTTTTCATTTATATGATAATTTTAGATAAGGGTCAAACAACTGGGATACGAACTTTTTATTGGCCATCAACAGTGTCTTGAATAGGAAAATTTTGGTTGGAGAGTGATAATCTCTTCATAGCCAATTTTATTTATTATTGTGTGTTAATGAATGAATGGGGTAATAATTAGGACATTTAATTTAGACTACACAAAAGGGGAGTGATGAAGATCATGAATCAATACAAAATGGATTTGGATCACAATGAAAGTGATGTGATGATTGAGGATGATTGTAACCAAATTCTAAACATTTATTTTGCTGTCATTTTTTGATGTATGGGGATATACAAATTAGGATAAACTGTTTACCATTTTTAAAACATGGGAACTATCAAAATGTTTTCATAAGTATTACAGAGCATATTCCAAAGATGGTAGGGGATTCAGACTGCTTAGGATCCATTTCCATTAGGGTGAACATATAGATGTAAAATATGATGGGGATCCAAATCCTGGAGGGCAAGAAGTGTGGGAATGGTCAAATAGAATGTACAAATGGATTTCAACACTATATTGATTAAACAATGATGGAGTTGAACACAATTTATATCTATTCTAATTGAACTAATTGTTAGACTCATCTTTCATGGTAGGTTTAATCTCAGAATTTGGGCAATAGACGAGGAGTATGAATAGTGTAGTAGCTAACTCGCACTGAAAGGGGAAAAGGTATTTTCATGAGAGGGCCTAAGATGTTTCCTAATTTTGCATCATTCCATGAGGATGAAGGTTGTGCATTTTATCATTACATGTTAGTGTCATTGAATGTGTAGTTCAATTTCATATGGTGAGGAAGATGTTTCACACAGTTTATCATTATTTGATTAGGTCATTAGAAGTATAATTTGGCATATTGAGACCAAGATGTGTGAAATGACATGAATATATCCTATCACATCTATCTAGTGGGTTGAAATAATAGGAAACATAATGGGTGTAGTTTCATTGAGGATCCAATGATATTAAAAAGATAAAATATTTCTCTCTAATATTTTTTTAAAAGATGTGTTCTATTACTACATCCATGTTTTTTCAAGGGATAATGTTGGGCCTCACTAGCATTGTGTGACATTATTTATACCCTTATTTTCTTCCAAAGTCATGAGAGTGTACTAAAGGTCACGAGTATACATTTTTTTATCTTTTACCTATTTTTATCTATCGTAAAGATGTATTTTCCACTTTCCATAGATAGTTTTATGTTAATATCAATCAGATATTGAATTCGAAAATATTTTAAGGTCATAATATTTTTAATAAGGGTTAAAAATAGTTAAAGGTCATGGGGTTGGACCATTGAGTTTTGAATTGTTTACGGTCCCAATGCATGGGCCATGGTGTTGGAAAACTTTTAAGTTCATAATTCCTAGATAATTATGATGTCTCGACATAGTGTGTGTGGCAAGAAAAAGATGTAACCTTCTATGAGTTGAGGGATAAGGAGGTGAGATTCCACATGGACCATCTCTCCGAAAGCCCATTCAAAATTCAAGTCTTTTTTACATGGAATCCTTATTGAAGGTTATATAGTTTATAAAATTAGTGTGATGTTATGTTTTAGGATCTCATGTGTGTCAAAACCATCCATAGGGAAATTACTCCCCAACTCCTAATCTCAGGATAGAAATGATTGATGTGAGAAAAAAAGTGGCACCGAGTTACCATTTTTTCCAGGGGGAAGACAATGTGGGAAAAAATGCATGACCTGGGGAAGTCCCAAAATCATTCATCCTATTTAGTCACCAGGCACAAGTGTAATAGAAAATTACAGGTGGCGTGTTGGGATTCCCACTAAAATAATGGGAAATAAGAGGGAAGGTAAATTGTGACTTCCAATACATGGATGGTAAAAATGGAATTTAAAATGGAAGAGGGAAACTATTAATAGTGTTCAAAACATATTTTCTACACCTATACCAATAATAGACGATGAAAAAAATGTTGTAATGATAGTTGGCCATGTTCGGAACACATAAACTTCTATATGTTACTAGGATCCTTCAAGGTGTGTTCCTAGGATGGTAAGTGATCCAGTGGGGAAAGGGACATTTTCCCTGAGGATGCCTCTTAATATTTATAATTGGATGAGGATCTAAATCATTATAATATCGAAGTGTGAAAATTAATATAGGGAATGTCATAGGGGGGATGTTGAGTTCCCTTGGATCAATCCTGCCACAAACTCAAATATTATAGATTTTCATGTTAGTAAGAAAGGATCATGCCATATCTATATGAGAATAAACATTAAATTTGTTTGTTGTGGGGTTGGTATCAGGATAAATTATTTGTACATCACAACATATCTCATTGAAATAGAAATCATGCCATATGTATTTCATAAATGTTGCCTCTTAGAGGACCAATATAGAAAGGATGGTTTCTTTTCTGTAGAAGATGATGTGTCGTATCATAATTATCATATGAGGAATCCTAATAATCACATAAGGTAAGGATATATATTAACAATTTGTGTTAAAGAATTTGATTTCTCCCATCCCATATTTTTTATATGAATTATCTTGTATGTATAGGGTGTAAATATATAGTTTAAAATCATGTGATGAGAATGTTGGTTTTTAACCTCATACTTATTATTTAATGAATATTATATTCATGATATAGGCTTATGATATATTTTAAAATCATTACCTAAGGGAAATTTTTTCATCTCAAATTTTACATGCATGGACTCTCATATTTATCTAACTAGGTGAGGCTATAGTTTGACGTCGTGTGGTGAGGAAATATGACTATGTAGTTTAGAGACAAGTAGTTCATACTGATTCTTAATCCAGATTAAGGCCATGGAACTTGGACTAATGGCAATTAGTTATCTAAAGAACCTTCTATGGCACAAAAGTATGATAAACTGTTGTGAAGAAGGGTGAAAAATATACCCTTTTCACAAAAACATCAAATTCACACTATGCACATGTTTATTTAATGATGTTGAGGGAGTAAATACCCTATGACTAGTTTATGGTCAGGTTGGAACCCGAATATTTGGTCAAAGTGTCACTTTGAATCCCAATGGAACTAGAATCAAAACATATATAATTCTGAAATTCAGTATGGTAGAAGACTGACACCAGTGGGGTGGTATACATTTGAAATAGGTTACATTGAAAATGGTGTGGGGATGTGGATTTATGAAACATCAGCAATGATGCAAACTACATAGATGAGGGGACACAATGGGCGAGAAACACATAGTTAATGTTAAAAATTCTTATACCAAAATGGCAGTACGTACTTCAATGATGTTGATGTGGTGAAAAGAGTTAATACCCAATATGAGGAATTCTACAAAGTGTCACTTCCATAAATAAAGAAATCCTAAAACTTGTTTCACCTAGAATTGGTTCTTGAGTATTATACAAGGAGGAGGCCCCAAAAATATTTTGGTGCTGAGGAAATTGGTTTTGGTCATCCATTATTCTTCATATGAGGAATTATAGTTTCATCACATATGGTAATACAATATTATAGAACTGTGTTATTAGGATGTTTGTTTTCTGTTCATCTAAATTTTTTCATAGGAGGTTTCCTATGTTCAACACATAAGTTAAATCTACTATTTGACATCACTTGTTTATGTTATTGGATTTAGTCATCCCGAATAAATCATATTACCCATTACATATTTTTCACATAGGGTAAGGCTAGAGTTAGATATTGTGTGAAGAGGGCATTTGTACTTTTTCAAATCATATTTATCATATAAATATTTCCTCATTATTTCATATTGTAAGGTTATATATTAACATATTATTAGGAGGAATTTAGGATTTTTAGTTTAAATTCATATTTCATGGACAAAGGCCACTACTAGTTCATGGTTATGGATCTCAGACCATGGATGAAAATAGTTTATAGTCAGAATACATGGATCCCATTTCTTCTTTTTAAGATCAAAATCCATTTTCCAAAGGGAAATATTTTTTTAAAGTCATTGGTATTGAAACATAGTTGGAAATAGTTTATGTTCATAATTCCTAGACCCCTAGATGTTATAGACTAGCATATCATAGCGTTGACCCACTGTTCACATGATGTACTGCATGAGAAACATAGCATTGATTGGAGGTGTGACCTTCTCCTCATCCATGGGTATTAAATAGTAATCAATCTTGGTATATAACATATGCATAATATAAGTCCCTTCCCACATGTGTTACAACATAAATGGATTTTTTTTGGTATCATTAGGGATCTAAGATATTTTATAGTGCCACCCTGATTGATGAAGGGGAGGCTGAACTTCTTCTTAAATACTCAAGCACTATTATTCATATGTTTGTCTATGTTGTACAGTTCCAGAAGAATATTTTACTCAAGGGATTCAAACTCATCTAGATTTTCATATTCAATTTTGTTTGGAATCATCTAGTAATTTTCATCTATTAATATAGAGGATAACTGAACATAAATAAGTAAAAAATTATTCTATTCTATCCCCCAATGAGTATGTAATCAATTGGTTGGAATTATGAGTTTTAATATGATAAAACATGAAGTAATTAGGGAGTCTATTCTACCAAAACATTTTGTTTTCGACCAAAATATTTTACATGTCCTTTTATAAGATTTTAAATTTCCACATTCTATTTAATGATCTACTGATGATAGAAGTATGTGTGTTTAGATTGGTGTTTTTTACATATCATACAATTTCTTCATCTCTAAAACCTGAAAATTAGTGTCATTTTATCTAAGAATAGTGTGAGGAACCCCAAACCAATAAATGATGTGAGGCTTCATGAATTAAATCATAAGAAGTGTTCTAACTTGAATGAGATTAAATAATTCTTCCCACTATGAGAAAATGTTTTTTCTAATAAATTGAACAAGAACTATCGGTCCATCATTAGTTAGTAGGGACCCAAAAATACAAGTACCAAAACACTAAAAGGGCCAACAATGTTTAGTGGTGTAGAGAAGCTTCGATGGTTATTATAGAAGGATGGATCATGCCTATCATGAATTCCTCCTCTTGGAGGACTCAATGAAGTCTTAAGAAATGGTGGGACAAAAGCATCACAACATTTGAGCATGGTGGGAGAGGCTCAATCATACTTGACGGGCTCCATAGAACCCAGCATGGTGCTATTTCATGATCGGAGTTATCCATCTACTTGATGAAAAGTAGACGAAATCCATAAATCTTGCAACTTTAGGGAACCTACTCATATTTGGGGAAATTATTTTGGGTAAACAATATTTCACACTGATTGTTTCACTCACTCTCAGCTCAGCCTGGTGGGAGAATGTCATTATGCAGATAATTGATGAATTGATTCATCTAATCAGGAATATGCTTGATCATTTTGTAATTTAACAGCCATAGAGTTGAAGCATCTAAATCTTATGGGTATACATTTTGATTGTTGATACATCTATTTCGTGAATACCTTTTTGAGTCTTTAATGTATTGGTTTTTGTAATTATATGTATATTTTTTTCTTATTTTAAATTTATTTGAATTGATTTATGTTATATTGAAGGAAACATATGACTAATGAAAAAGAAACAAAAATAATATAAAATCTGATTCGAAATACCCTTCCTAACATAAATGAAGCGAAGCGGTGTAGTAACAGATTTTTGAAGTTGTAGTAGAATCTAAAAAGGGAGAAAATATTTACACATCATGTAATATGAGTGCACATTGTGACTTATAAACAAATAAATTTACACATTGTACATGGAGTGACTTCAGAACAAAATGTAAAATACATTTACAAGTTATGAGTCTCCAATAAATGGCATGACATAAGTCAAATAGTCAAATATAAACATGATATTCATGTAATGTGGTGGAATAAATAGATATGGATTACATGACATGTAACCTAGTTACAAGTCATGATGATGAAAATGTATGAGAAATAAAGATAATACTGTAAATGAATTTTCAATTCAAATTCATTCTCTTTCCAAAAATGCATGACCATTACTTGTATTCTGTGGTTTTTTTAATATTACCAATTAATTATCCAACAGTGCACATGACCAATATGAAATCTACGTTAGTTAGTTTTAAATATGGTTTTGGGTCATGAATTTCTAGGATTGAACCTTGTAGATTACCATTCCATAGATGAAATCATAGGTTTAGATCAAGGATATCAAGGCCAAGGATCCCTACTGACCTGATTCTAACACCAAACCTAAATAAACCCATATTAATTTAACTCACTAGTACATGAATCTAAATTAATGAACCTATCATGTCTCCTATATTTAATTTCAACGTAGTCATCGTTGTTGTTATTTGTCTTTTCTCAGATAAATTATACAATTTGAATTACTATTTCATTAATTAATTTAAAACATACACACAGAATCTGTGGTTTTGATGATAAATTTTTCATGTAATACATTTTAAATAATTGGGTATTATCTTTTGGGTTTTATAAATTTGTTTTTTTATAGTATCATAGAAAATTGAGGACACCCTATAGGGATATCAATTATTATTATCTTTGGAAGGGGTGGGGTAGATGACCCTAGGATGTCCCACATGAATGACGAGATCATATTATTAAGAATCTATGATGGACATAGAAATTCTTACCAGTGGAATGAGTGAGCTATTTTTTATCTAAGGAACATGTTTAAGAATTGGTTGGAAATGGAATTGGATCATCCTTTGATGATTTTGTTCTAACACGGGAACAATATCATTCTTTCTGATGATATAGTCACCCTTGATCTAATTTATGACCATTTCAGAGTTTCCCTTAATATGTAGATAGGGTAAATCAATATTGAGGGATAATTCAAGACCAATGATGAGGTCCTATTAATCTGTCTCATTTTCAATCCATCCATCCATAATAAGAATGAGTATAGCATGACGACATGTATAGTAGGGATGAAGATAATTATCATACCCAGTCTCTCGAGGATGGAGTTGTTGAGCCTCCAACTAGTTGAACTCTAGTAGGCACTATCTAAATGCCTCTACCAATATGGAATAGCCTAATCCATTGATAGAATAGATTTATCTGGGGAATTTGTGTACTAGGTTAATACTTAAAGAGTTAGATTCACATCTAAGAAGTCTCTTAGTTCATGGAACTTGATTTATTTCAGTGGTAAAAACCTTATGTTATATTGTTAGAGGATATCTACCCAGGGATTCAATCTCCCTATAATCATGAGTTTATTGAAGATTTATGTTAGTGTGTCAACTACTGATAAGTTATGTATCTCATGGTTCTACAAATAATTCCAAAAATTCTACACTATAGACTAGTTCAAGGAAACCCTTCTCATTGTGGGATTATCGGGACTCCATGTGAAAGAGAATGCAACTAAAATAATATAGGTTATTTTCACTACCATAATTATATTTCATGGATATAAGGGACCAAATGGATCAATAAAGAGTGGTATCATAGAGGTCCCAAGGATTTCCTAATATAGGTTAAATCATAACCATATTCTATAGAAGATTCAATATAATATCCTCAAAGGAATGGTTGAAGTCTTTATCCCACTGGAAAACAATGTCTTTTTCAAGTTCCATGAGTAGGGATTACACTTTTTAGAGACATATTAAATTAATATATGAATATAGGATAAGTGTAATTGGAGTCCCCACAATCCCCTGTGGTTTCATGGAGATGAAATTTCATTAATATCCATAATTTTCTGTTAGTGGAATTCGATACCTCTATTTCAAACAAAGAATCTTAATAATTTTCTAGTCAAGACCCGAATGCATTCAATATAGAGTTCGTTTACAAGTTGTAGGTATCATGAAATCTGAACACTTTTTAATGTTCAGTGAGATAGTCCTAGAATTTTTGGGGTTTTACCACCAAATAATCCATAAAATAAAAAATCAATATATCAAGGAGTGGTTACAAGATATGATGTAAATCATTATAGTAAGTGAATCCATAAATTTTCAAACACCAAGACATTACCCAAAAGAAAAAAGATTATATGGGGTTCCCAAAAGGAAGAGTATTACCTATCCTCAGGGTTCATCTTGATTGTATTGTACCTATAGTATAAATCCATGATGGATAGGCCCTAAATTCTTTTTATAGAATCAATTGATATATATATATCACCAATAGGGGGAATTCATCATTTGAATAATAGCGGTTGAGCTCCTAAAATTAAATAAATACTTTGATCTATCCATTATTCTTCCGGATTGGAACAATATTAGGTATCCATTTGGTTTATTATACCTCTCTAATAATTTAGTCATTAACACTACTAGAAAATGTCCCTATGCCCATAGTTTCCAAAGTCAGGGGGGTTATAGGGATAATTTGGGAACCGATACCCACAGTTTTGGAAAACCATGGGTATATGGTTTTTTAGGCCTATACCCATAGTATTACAAATAACTTGTGTATAAGTTTTTTTAAAGACCTATACCCATGGTTTTTTGAAAGCATGGGTATAGGATTATCATGTTATGGTGGGAAAAAAATTCCCCATGAAAAAAAAATCAAGGCAACACATATACCTATAGTTTTCCACCTATAGCCATGGTTTACATAAATATAAATAAGTAAATATATATTCATATACCAATAAATGATGATGGGGTAGTGGTTATGTGTGGGAACTATAAAAAGGGTGTCTAGGTTTGAATCCCATGACCATTTATTTTTTAAAATCTATAACCACTTTTTAAAAACCATGGGTATATGGTTAATGAAACGATGGAGCACACCAATACCAACTATTTTGAAACAGTGGGTATAGGTATTTCAACCCATTGGTATTGATTACAACAATATTGATGCCTCAGTTTACTATTGTTCCATTAAAATGTTGGTATAGCCTATTCCCATGGTTTTATGGGCTATAACTTCGGTTTCAAGCCATTGGTTGAGGGTAAATTTCCATTAGTCTAATAAGAATGTCAACATTGGATTTGACCATGGCACCATGGGAAGGTTTTTTTAGACTTCTCAAACCCATACTGACTCGATAAAAGGTCATGGTTATTAACATTGACATGTGGTCCATGCCAAGTAATATCATAATACCTCTAGAAAGATAGATCATAAACCTATTTAAATGAAGTTACATACTACTATTGTTCCTCTAACACCATAGTTTCTCTTATCAGTGTCATCCTCAGACCATCCTCACTGACATGGTTCACATATGTCTAGTAATCAACAGTTTGGGGAAATCCCAGTTAAAAGAAAGGATGTGAATATTCAATATCCTTTACATCATCTAAGATACAAGAATCATATGGTGGAAATAGTTCTACTGGGACTATAATACCTGGGAAAGCATCTAAACCTAATATGTTGGGGGAAGAACCTTTATTTAGGGACTCTACCACTATAGGGATATCAGTGAAAAAGGCCAACCGTCTAATCCTTTTTTATTTTCATCCATGAGGTCTACCCATGATACTAAAGAAAGGAGGTGAGGTTGAATTATATCGAGTCAGCCATGTCTTGGAAAACATGAAAACATTCATCTCTTGGGAGGTTATGGGGAGAAATTCTCAGTACTTTAAAGTGGTAAGGTCCTCAATTATTTATCCATGTTGTCCTTTGTAAGAGTATGATGTAATCTACTATCACTACTTTTTTTGGGGACAATGAAACAACATCCCATGTCTGGTGTTATGGGCTCTAATCGATGGATTTGAGGAAACACTATTTTGTTTTTTTGTCTAAAAATGATCTAAGATAGTGGATATCTGATCATTAGGTAAATTGATATGATAAACATCATCAATATGGGGTTATTTTCCTTAAAATTTTTAGTACATGCTATTTAAATAGTGGGATGTTCTAGATTTGATGGTGAAATCATCATACTAGATTAAAATATCGCAACTGTGAAGTGAGTATGCGAGTACCTGGTGGTACAAAGATGGGACCACTACATGTATATGGATAAAGGGTCCTACCAAAAGGGAAATATATGATATTTCTTATAATACTACAATAAATTTAGTCCTTTCAACCAAGAAACTAAATTTATTCATTAACTGAATCATTCCACATGGCATAATCTTACACTTATCATATCCATATATTGTAAGGTTAGAGGGGGTAATATCCTCTTTCATGACACCAACATGTGAAGAATTGGGGCTGGGATGAGATTGATCGTAGTTATTTTATATTCTGGGAAGCAGTGGGTTCCAACACTATTAAACTAGTTAGTGACATTCAACTATCTTATGTTCCCCTAAATGGTAGCACCCTCATATTCTATAAAAATGAAATGATGGCCAGAATTTCACCTCATTCAAGCCCTTCTATGTAATAGGTATTTCTAGTAGCTACCTTAGTCTCAACAAAAATTTGGATCTTTAAATATTTGATGATGGGGTCCACCAATTCCTTTGACATGTGTAGATCCTCATGTATTGGTATCCTCACTAGTATTCTAGTGATGTGATCTAATACATTATACAACCAGGTGTGGGTCATTTTTCCCCACCGGAGGTAATTTTTAACAATGGGAACAACAGGTTTCATTTACTATGGTTTAAGAACCTGTCTAGTATTGTATATATTATATTTTTTATTAACAAGATTACATGAATTTCTGGTGTTTGGGCCCTATATGGTAGAGTATAAGACCTTTTTGGGAATGGATGAACAAAGAACAATCATGATTGAGTCTCATGAACAACTAATATAGTTGGTTGTGGAGGAGCACATGAAAAAGTGTCTATGGAGGGATATAGTATTCATCCCTACTTGAGTCTTATTTTCTAGTTTCTATATAACTAAATACCCAATTTTATATTTTATCCCTAACATTTTTCTATCTTGTAACACAGGCTTGAGAATTTTCTATACTGATGTTCCATCTACCTCTCCTTGGACATTTTCATTTGGAAGTTCCTGATGGGTTTTCATAGTGTTAGTAATAATTTAGAATTTTTTATTGATCCAATAGTTCTCCAATGTTAATGAATTTTAATTAATTATCCCTGGTAGTGGAATAGTCTATGTATCGATGTACCCTAGGCATGCCTTCCTATTTTAGAGGAATTATGTCACCAAGGTTGTGAGCTAGTTTTTGAATAGATGGGGGAATATATTTTATATTACACTATTGAAATATTCTATTTCATGAAAGTGAAGTTTGAGACATATAGATGGATATGGTGGATATAGGAGCTTTAGTGACCATATGAGGTTCTAATTTTGTCTTGTGGACATAAATTATAGCATGGGTGAGAGTGAATATGTCTCTCAATCCAACCAATCATTTTATTTATGAATTCATCTCATGGGTGCCCGGTGCCACTCACCTGAGTCTTCGCTATCACTTTCAGGGTCAGCATACACATGTTCTTCCTATGTTGCAATATGTTTCCCAATTTAACTATGTCACAGACCACAAGTTATTGGATCCTATATTTGAATGGAATTCATTCTTTGATGGTGGTATTATGCATCCTATGGTATTTTATGTGATTTTTATGATTGGAAAATTATACCTCTTTGGGTCTCCTACCTTCAAGAAGTGTCAGAATCCCTTTTTCAATGGATATAATGAAATTACATGGAACATGGGACTCATTAAAATAGAAAATCTTATTATTTTATTCTATTAATGAAACTATGTGAACTAAAACCAAACATTTTAGATGAGGAAATGTTTTCCCAATGATGTTTTGGTTGATAAGGTTTCACCATGTGAGGCTACACCTACGGTAATTGTAGCAGGCATGGTTCATTTGGTAAAGGGGACAGTAGATGGACCATCTCAGGAGCCACTCCAAGAATTTCAAAAAAATGTCTTATTTCATAGTCATTTTTATAGGAGGTAGTAGTGGTATTCGGTATACCCAATATTTATTTCACTATAAGTCCTTTACCGTCACTGATAATTCTAAAAGAACTTTAGTAATCCTCATAAATAATTCTAGGACATAAGGGTAGTGATAAAGTAAATATTTATATTATACACATGTGGCATGGGTAGTTATTTTTGAGAAATTGGTATGTCAATGAAATGTGTGAGTCCCATAAACTAGGAAAATAATTTAGCAACATGTTCATTGGACCTCAGTTTTCATTTAGAGAGGTTAGTGATATTGGTTTCTTGAGAGGTGGATATAAACATGTAGCAAAACTATCTATGGAGATATTCCCATCCTAAAATGGATCTTGGAGCTAGCTGGATATAACACACAATGGTATGTCCTTATTGGGCCTGGACAAAAAAACAGATCATGGAATTTTCCTACATTTCTCTAGTCTAAATCATCATACTTATCTATGAGGTGAAGTGGGAAAGATGTTGATGTGGATCACTCACAAGATTCACTGTGGTTAAACATGGATTCATGAATTCTAGTGGCAGTCACATCTGGTCTACCCATGTCAGATATGACATTCCCAGAGTTATAATTGACACCTGTATCTTATCAAGAGATTCATGGAAGGAGGTGAGAATAGTTATCACATTATCCTAGTAATTATTTTTTGTCACAGGTGATTTTAATGTATAATTACCATAGGAATTTGTGCGGCCTTGTACTCTTGGGGGATAGGAGTGCTGCATAGATTAAGGAGGAGACTCATATTTCATTCGTTTTTAAATGCCCTAGATTCTTCCATGATCATATACAAGGGAAAACCTCGTTAAAATTTAGGAACCCATCCAAGAATGGTCATGTTCTTTGTTGGAGGAGATACTAATAACATTTTCACATTTTCACTATCTGGGAGCTTCACAAACATAATATTTTTAGTAAGCCTCTTTTGTCCCTATTGGTCTTTGAGAAAGGAAGCCATCCCGGAATCAAACTCAATTTCTGATACAATATTGGTTGGACTAATAAACTAACTGAGAACCTTTCTATTACTGATATATCATTGGTTATGTAAACATGTCTCAAGGAGGGGCTTCTAAGGCCGAACTCTGTTGATGAGTAAATGAACTTATCGAGGGATCATCTTAGTGTTGTTCATGTCATGGAATGGGTTCTCCACATAGTGTCATGGGTGAATTTTCATATTTCGCTAAACATTATGTGGGTAATTAGTGACCACATTCATTATGGTAGTGGCTAAATCATAAATTTCACTACGATTTGGCATACTGGATTGATGGTCATGTTTTTTCCATGGGATAAGGATGAATAAATTGTAGAATACATCCCCCAGCCTCTAATAATTACTTGTTGAGATTCATATTCCATGAATTGCTGACGAAAAATGAGGCACCTAATATAGATCTACCTTATATTCTGATAGTATCCACACACATCATGGTACTGATCTACTAGGAGTGATGTGATAACAATAGTATTATACTTTTTGGATGTAATTTTGGTACTCATGGATTCCTGGGTATGTTAATGGATGGTATCGAATAATGTTTATTTTCACACAGATATTCTGGCAGATGGAAACCATCTAGTACTCAGTGATGGGATCTAGGATGACAATTTTTAGGGTTACAAGTGGCCAAACTATCATAGTTAGCTAGTTGGTGACCAAGATTACCCACATTCCCCATTTTCCATTAGTAGTAGAATGATCCTCCACCTACTCAAACCAATGTGTACTTATAGAAGGAAAAGAAACTTGTAGTGGTTATAAAATATATATAAATTTATACAAATTTATCGTGGGAGGGAGTTCCATGTGGTCCAGGAAACAAAGTCATATTATAATGTCCCTAGAGGGGGAGGCAACATCAATATTGTGTACATATAGGACATGGTTTTTAATAACTCCTCATGTGAGTGAGTGGTGTCATAACATATTGGTAAGTTAATTTTTCACAATCATCTAAGGGAATTAATCAAGACTAAAATATCTCTTAAACCTCCATTTTGATGGTTGATATGATGGAAACTAATTTCGTCAAATAAAGTATCCATATGATTCCTTGGAAGGAGTCCAA
The DNA here is from genome assembly GCA_963277665.1 of Viscum album. Classification (NCBI taxonomy): domain Eukaryota; kingdom Viridiplantae; phylum Streptophyta; class Magnoliopsida; order Santalales; family Viscaceae; genus Viscum; species Viscum album. The sequence goes on along the minus strand of OY728153.1, from coordinate 1,344,722,674 downwards.
AAAATCCATGACATGTCTTTAACTACATAGGTATTTGAGGATTTTTAAGACCATGGATTCATGGATAGTAAAATTTAATCAATGGGATTATTCCCGCATATCTTGGAGTTTATTTAAAGGTCCCCTCATCATGTCATTGATCCTCTTTCTGTTTGATAGTTTTATGGTGACATTGTGCTTTTAAGTGACATGACTCTATTTGTTCATGAATTCTATAGGTTATAGTTGTTGAGAGTCACATGGGGTTCCTCTAGGTGTTTGGTAACCCATGTCAAGGGAATGACCCCCACATTGGTTTTTAAACATCGCACATTGTGAATGATCTTCAAATAACTGCATGTATTTATCAAGGGGGTTCATCTAAAGTGGTTAGTGGTAGTGTGGGGAGGACCTTTTCTCTGGTATTCTTCTGCACATGATGTCATGTAATGGATCTCGGTGGAACATATGTCTGATACTGTCAACTCACCTTTCTTAAGAGGTGGTTGGGGTCTTGATCCCTAGAAGGTGAAGATAGCGTCTCATGAAGTGATTTTTGTAGGGCTGGTGAGATAATATGGAGGTGGTGAGGGACGCAAGAGTAATAGGTGATCTCTCAAATTGAGTGATGACATATGTATGTGCCTTGTTTCAATGCTGACAATTATGAAAAAGGGTTAGTCAAGTAGGTATGAGGTCAATTCACTCATCAACCTATGGTAACAGTCATTGATGGAACAAATGTGGCTGGGTGGGACCACTCTTTGGTGGATCCTGAGTGGTAACTCCATCATGTACTACTCAGACGTCCCCTATCTCCTCATCATAATGGAGTGATCTGTCATTTTTTTTGAAATTCATATGAATAATTTTTCACTTGAAATGTGTGGTGGGATCCCCATATGCGGTCTTCCGGGGTGGTAGTGTTAGTGAAGTGTTAATGCTTCAAGATCATATGGGGTCATATCCCGTGAGTTAGTGCCACGTAATTTTTTATATCATCAAAAATAGTGTTTATCACCCTACTTTGAATGATCTGGGAGAGTGATAGGTGTTGTGGTTTCCTAGAATCTAAAGACATGGTGTCTCTCTTAGAAGATAAGTAATCGTATGGGATTACCACACCAACATTCATTTTACCCCCATTCCTATCGATGTTAAGTCACCTAGATCTTATTTCATGAGTCTATTAAGGCATTGGGACTGAATATCAATATAGATTCGAGGAAAGAGATGACCAATTCCAAAAATTCTTCAATTATTTCTAAATTATATTGATGGTCTTCAATACTGATTCCATAGACAACGGATTTCCAATTTTATCATTCCTAAGTCACTGGTGGGTTTAATGATGTTCCAACCACTCATTCGGTAGGACCTAACTCTGAATATCTTGATTCGATGACATAATAATAAAATGGATCCCAACATTACTAGTAAAAATATTTGAAGTAGAAGAGATTAATGTCAGAGTCAACATTGTTTTCTGACCCTTTGCATCGGATTCATGGATCATGTTTTTTCTTATCCTATATTTATACCTTTTAATTATGGGCATCCACTTCCATCATGGATGGTGATGTTGTATCCTTCATTGAAATGAGACGATGGGATATTGGTTCCAACTTCCATGGATTCCACCATGGAGCTCATTTTATAATATATTTCTCCCTCATTTATTTGAGTCATGATAGTGAAACTCATTCCTGGTTTCATCTAAATTTTGACACTACTTATTTATGCTACTTCTGTATAAAAATATAAAAACATTTAATTTTATCATATAGTAAAATTAGGCATCTGTGGGCATCTATGGGAGTTGTTAATGTTGGGAATCATTAAAGTCTCCCCCTTTTGAAGTCAAATTCATCTCTCATATAAGGCATCTTCAACACAGATTCTATTTTATCTTGTATCACCCATATGATAGTTTATTCTAGGGGATGTGATTTTTTTAAAGGTTAGGACCGAAGCCAAATTTTATTATTAATGTAAATAAAAGACCTCATTTAACTGAGTAGAGGGAAACCCATTACATAGCCTGAAGGTCCAGTGGGCTTGTAACACATTGCATAGCCTGTAGGCCCAAATTATTGACCCAATAGCCATTCTGTGAATAGTAACTCTCCTGCTGCAGTACCCGCACAGTACCATCGCCGCTAAAGTACCCACTGATCTATAGTGTGGTCATTGCTACAGTACCACTATAGTACATCTACTGTATCTATGCCCAATGGTTTTTGAACCCCCACTTTTCATGTAGGATTGCGGGGTGCTTACCACTAATCCAAACCCCAACTACATAGGGGATGTGATTGTTTGAGGCTTTTTTCATAGTAATTCCATGATTATTATATGGGGTAGAGGTTCTATGTGATTTTAATGTTTAACATCTTTTAGGGACATGTTTTTGGTTAATCCTTTCTCCATGGTGAATATATTACACTTGATGGTTTGGTTAAGAGTTTCTAGAGGGGATGATTCCAAACATGGGGGATCTTTTATGCAGAAATATTGCACAATTGGGATTTGGTTCAGATGAGATAATTGGTTCTCCCATGGGGGGATATGGTAATGCATTTGAATTTTACGGATATTTCAAGGGGTCAGGATTGAACCACACAAAGTTACCCCATGTAGATCTAGATGTCGAGACTTATCCAAAAAGAGGTGTACTACATATGCTTCTGAGAAACTAGTATCAAAACACACCATTTAAATTCCCCAATTTATGGTTGTCTTAATGGATTGGTCCATGCAGTTTAACATCATGTGGTAATTATTCTCAGGTCACATAAGGAGAATCAACAAGCTGTGGTGTAGAGACAATGCATAAAATATGCTAAAGGATGATGATCATCCCATATTGGGGGGGGGGGGTCATCCCATGATAGTAGTAGAAGGATCATCCTATGTTCATCACATAGGTTATGACTACTATTTAACATCATTTTTTAAAGAAATTTTAATTTTTTTTAACATCATACAACTAAGATAGAGGGATAGTTAGTTTTACATCATACTGTCTATTAATTGGTAAGATCTACATAAAAAATAGAATTTCAATATAGTAGAGTAATATCCATAATATGGCATCAACACTAGAAATGGATGGATGTTTCCCATGATGATGGCCCAATTGGGAATTATATTTCCTCTTCTCAATCACCTATGGCTGGGTCATGGAGTAAATACTTCCATGGTGGAGTGTAAATCAACTGTCCCAATTTTAGGGTATGTATTATCAGACACAAGATACATTAGGGTCCCTATGGATAATAGAAAAATGAAAATTATTGGTTTCAGATATTCTTTGAGAAAAATAAGAAAAAAAAAAGTTTCATGACAATGGAAACAAAGGGAATTTGGGATGGAGATGAACTGGTTCTAGAATTGGGTCCCATGGCACTCAACATTTTAAAAACAATATTGGATGAAAGGGGAACCACGTAGAGCCAAAGTGGATTTGTTTCTCTAATTATAGTCTTTTATAAAATTTTATGTCTCTTCAAAGGATTAGGGTCTCACAAAACTTAATGCTTCATCAAATAGGGTAACCCTGCCTCATAGTGAACTTCTAGTCCCCACAGGTTTCGTTTGACAAGGTAAAAATATCTCATTAAACCACAAGATCCACAAATGGATTTTGTCTTATAAGAATTCCTTCGAATTTGGGAAAAGGAATATTCACCATGTGTTTTGTTTATAAAAACCCATGAAAGATGGATTTTTAAAATACAGTTATCATGTAAAATTATTCTCCTCGTTGTCTTATGAATGATTGAATTTTGCGAATTAAGTGCATTGGATGGAATTAAAAAGGATATAACCCCTGAATGTTGAATATGAGGAAGTATGTATAGTCCTAGTAGAGGTGGGTCCATCGATATCATGATTGATAGGGGACAACAACAAATGTTATGAACTTCAAGATAAGAGGGGTATTCTATAAACATACATACAAAGAAAAAAGCTTACCATCTCAACCTCCATGAAAATGAGATAACATTCTGAATTGGAGATATGTTGCATAGTAGTTACCACCTCATCCTACACATGGTCATCCAACCTTCACAAGGAGATTTTGATTCGTTAAGGTCTAAATCATAAATAACATTTCCCCTTGTATGGATTTTGGGGATGTTTTGGCTCGAGTTTTCTCCAAACCATCCATTCCTTTCTTGATATCCCCCATGACACATGTATTTTAACAACAACAGTTAATTAACAGCTAATTTTCCCATTAAATACATCTAAGGAGGTCTAGTACCCACATACTTAATCATGATTGATGGTTTTATATGAGGTTCCTGGTAAGATATAACCCAATCTATAAAAGAAATTTTATATTCAACATGGATTGTATATCAAAAAAAATTAGTGATAAGGTTGTAGTCCGTCCAAAAATGCGAATATTTTGTAATTTTATATAATTTATACACCAACATCGTTATGAGTAATTCATCCGATCTGACCACAAAGGTGTGATCAGTGATGTAAGACAATTATTTACCCATGAAAACCCAAATTCTTAGTTTACCTAGTATTTAACCAAAAATAAAATATTGTATCTATTATTTTTTTAAAATACTTCATTCCCTCTTGTAAAATATACACCTAAATATCATAAAAAAAATTCTTGAGGGTGTATATTTTAGAATAACTCAAAACCCTAGTATATTAAACATTTTATTATAAAGGTCAAAAAAATAATAGATTTCATACTTTTAAAATAACCCAAAGACTTGATACTTTGGTATGGTAAAAACTTTTTGTTATCACTTAATATTTAAAGGTTTATACATTTAAGAAGATATATTTAATATATATACACTCTTCCAATTTGGAAATCTATTTTTAAAACCTATAAGCGATATTATAAATATTCATAAAGTTATTATGTAAATGGAACATAGAAAAAAATTTCATCACATAAGTATATTTAAATACGTGGGACATCCAATAAAAGATCCCTAATATTTTCATGTCAGTATGATTGTTTGATTCTCCACTAATTTTTCCCATATTTTTCTAATAGAGGGAGTCTAAAAAAAATTATGAAAATGAACACACATTATTAATAAAAGTTATTTGCATAATTTATCAAATATTTTTTGAGATGATGATTTAATTACTTATAATTCTATATGTGAATATTTATATGTTGAAATTATTGATAATGTTTGAAATAATAATTTCATGAAGAATGTTAAATTCTTAACTAGTTTTTTTATTAATATCGACTTATAATGTGAATATGGTCTTTAGAGGGATAATTTGATTACTTTTGAGTTATTTGAAATCATGTTTTCAAAGGTAAAAGTCACATTGATCCTAATAAGTAAACCACTATTCGAGAAACTTAATTATGGCTTCTTAGAAAAAAAAATTGAATTTTTTTATGATCATTAAGATTAAGTTGAGATATTGTTTTTCCCTGATATACGTCCTTCAATCTATAAACTACAAATTATTTTAGTGGAGAAAATATGAACTTTTATGTAATATAAATTAAAATTTAACAATACTCTGTTATAAGTGGTTTAGAAGGATTTCACAACAATTTTCAATATTATAATCATATTTTAAATATCTAATTATCAATGGGATGTTTATATATAGATGGTTTCTAAGATAAATTAATTTGATGTAGTTATGAATGTGTTAGATGAACATGATTTAACACTTTTCCATAATAAATGTTTGTGAGTATCGATTTTATGAATCTTAACTATATAAAAATTAAAGAATAATTTATTCTTCTATTCTTAAATCAAATCTTATAAATTATTATTATTTAATATCATCAATGTTTATTATATTGATTAATAAGAAATTTCGAAATTTATATGGCACAAAATGAAAAGGAGAATACCACATTAAAATTTCCCAATGGAACGTTTTCATATAATGGGATATAATTAGAATTTTATAATGATACATGATCCATCAAAAGTTACATGATGAGTATATATTTATTTTCTGATGGAATACGTGGAATTATAAGTAGATAAATTAACTTTTTATGATCTACCCTTGGAATAATGTCATTTTAGTCAAGGAGTATTCATTAATACCAATATTGGTATATACCCTTTGTTGAGATTTATAAGGATTTACTTTATTAATAAAAAAGTTATCATACTATTACATGTAGGTTCTGGTAAGGGGATCCATGTTGATAATTACAAGATTTATATCTTTCTTCCACTTCCTAATCAAAGGGTATGTGTTATTTGAAATGAAATTTCATTAGTATTAAGGATATGTGTTATTTATTTTCTGATGGAATACGTGGATTTATACATAGAAAAATTAATTTTTTACGATATACCCTTAGAATAATGTCATTCTAGTCAAAGAGTATTCACTAATACCAATATTGGTATATACCCTTTGTTGAAATTTATAAGGAGTTACTTTATAAATAAAAAAGTTATCATACTAATACATGTAGGTTCTGGTAAGGGGATCCATGTTGATAATTACAAGATTTATATCATTCTTCCACTTCCTAATCAAACGATATATGTTATTTGAAATGAAATTTCATTTGTCCAAACCATATATTTAGGTAAATTTAAGGATTGTATTACAGGAAATAGACTATGTTTGTTTTTTATTTTTGAATTTCATTTTTCACGCATTCTATTTTTCTAATTCTGTTTAATTGTATATCATTATAATTAATGAATAATAATTTAAATTTTTTGAAACACCTTTTTAAATTTTGAAGGAAATTATTTTATCGTTGATATAAATCTATTCAATTATTAAGATCTAAAATTTATGTTAAATTTGAACAATTACTAAACCTATGTATATTACTATTGACCCATCCTAACAATATAGACCAAAAATGATTCTATGGAGTTTTGGAATATCATTCAACTCTGTTTTTCTTGAGATTTGTAATTCAAAAAATAAAATCAATAACATATTATAATTTATTTTCAAATAAATTAGGATCTAGGATTTAATTTAAATTATATAGGAATTTATGTTTTTATTTTAAAAAAATCACATCAACATTTTTTATCATAGAACCATATTCTACGATATGACATTGTTATATTGATCTAAAAACTACTAAAACTAAAAGTATGCACTAAGGATATGTAAGGTAGAAGCATCCCATAAATGGTTTTATTGTCTATTTTGGGACATTCATCTTGAATTAATACATGTTTATAAAATCTATTCCAATAACAATACTGAATACCCTTATTATGAATGAAATTGATAAATGTAATTAATTTATGTGACCATTTTTTTGAATGGGAGGTTCTTTTTCCCATCTGTATGAATTATAGTTCCCCTATATTACCCCTAATAGATTGATTAGTTTCATTGTATATTATGCCTATAAATTATTTCACTCTATAATTTATCACCACATAGATAGGTGATTTTTGTGGAGTTGGGATTGTGCCTATGGAAAAGGCTTCATACATATCCTGGTGAAGGAAATAAAAACCAAGCTAGTTTAGTGTATTTAAAAAATAACATTATATCTTTAAAGGTCATGTGAAAAGGAACATTTAGTTGACTTTTAGGGTTATGTATCAATGACTAATTATGTGCCTTTTAATTTCATGTGTTCATAGAAAATGAAGTTCATTTTATGTTCATCCATCTAAGACTGATATTTCTAAGATTTCATGTTATTATTACTAGGACATATTATTAACAATTTAATGTTTTTTATAATGAAATAAATGAAATATTTTACAAATAAATGGTTTTGTATGGGAATTATACACTAGAGGAAAATTTTATATTGACCTGATAGATAGGTAAAGATATGGTACATTATAGATTACACTATGTTAGATGTCTATTTATGTTTGACTCCTATAATTTGGTAAATATGAAAGGATATCTTGAGACTTGGGTGATGTGATTCAGTGAATAAAAAATTGAGCATACACTATATAGGTAGCCCATTGTTTATTGTTAATTTGACACAAGGATGATAACATGATATATGATAGCTATAAGGGTTAGCTGAGTGTGGTAAATTTATGTATCATAGTGAAGAAATTTCATCACTAATTTCTTAAGGGTATCAATTCTCATTATTAATGGAGTACATGATTAATATTTCTCTGAGGAACATTGTAGTTATGGATTAAAACTACTGAATATCTTATAAGAAGTGTCAGATTTTGATTATTATATAATTTTATGATCTAAGAGAAGAATGTATACCTCCATGATGAAAAAGTCATGTATGTAAGAAGGTAATGGAGAAGGATTTGATTGGGTAGGCTTCTTAGGGTTTTGACATGGGAGAGAGTATTTTAAAAATATTATTTATTCATTGATGCAATGTGATTGAGATCATACATGGTAAAAAACCTAACTAAAAAAGATATAAATGTTTGTAATATTGAAGGTTTGAGTAATATAATTTAATTGATTCTTGGGTTCCATTGTACTAAAATGAGGTATGACCTTTCACAAAAGGGGTCCCCCATTGTTGAATATTAACTGCATATGAACCATTTTAATGAGATATATACAAAAATGATAATGTTCTTTGACTGCATAATATTTTGTTTATATTGAGTGATTGGGGCCACTAGTGAATATATGAATTTTATGTTAGAATCTATATACGTTTCTGGTGGTGGGAATCCCTTCATGAAAGTTTCACATGGGACAGAACAAGATATAAAATAAATACATTATGTACCATGAAAAAATCATGTCGTATAGTCAATAAACTACTTTCTATGAATATTTTTCAAAACCCATTTACATTAAGGAGATATACATAAAATATTGGTTTGGTGAATTTTCATTATATTGGAATATAGATTTTAAAGAATATATAAGATTTTGTTTCAAAAGACTCTATGTATTATTTATTACTTACAAATAAAGTAATATTCACCATGAACATTATGCTATTAAATATTCTTTTATCCTATGTGTTCATTAGTTTAAGTGTATGCGAGCTGCTAAAAAAGCATTTAGAGGTTATACTAATATGAAAAACCTACTAACTGCTCGACCTATTTCCTTTAAAACTACCACCATCTAAAATATTAAATGAGAAAAAAGTTTCTACAATCCATTATCATAAATTAACGACCAATCAAAGATGATACTAGTAAAGGAGAAACAACGGGCATCCATATATATAAGATATTGGACTATAAATGATGTTGGAAGACACATGGAGATACCACTTTATTTTTAAAATTACTCATCAACCACTTTATTTTTACAGGGTCCAAAAAATCACTATGTTGTTGTCAATTATTTATGAATAATAGTTTACTCTCATTTGGTTTTCATCGAGTTATCGTGGAAAATTTATTATAATTTATTTATGTTCTAAAAACATCGATCTCTCATAATTAGATTTTTTCATCACAAACTGATAAAATTATGAGAAAATATTATCAATCATGTTCATGAATTAGGTGATCTATAGGATTTATATGTTTAAAAATCCACATACCCCTATATATATGGTGGTAAGGACCCTTAATCCATTCTTTGTCAATGTTGATAATTTTATCAAACTTTCTCTCATTTAATATTAAATTTACGCATTGTGATGTAAAAAATCCTCCCTAATGGAATTTCAAAAGACTACTAGTTAACCATATAGAAATTTATAATTCTTCTTAATTTATTAACATTTTATATGGGTATCCTCTGATCTATTAAAAATATGTGTTCTAATATCTGCATTAGTTTTATAAAGGATTCCATACATTACAAAAATTTCATGAAATATTTTTCTATAGAAATACTTTGGTAAAAATAACAATACCATGATTATTTTTCATTTAACCTTTTACAAAATAATACATAGAACATGTTTCCCCTTTTTCTACAATATAGTGGATAGGGACCTCCAATAGTGATGATAGTATCCAATGATAGTGAATTTTATTGATTAATCATCTTACCTCTGATATGATAGGACTGAACGTAAGGAATTACGTGGTGTAAGAATAGAAAATACTTTATGAATTAATGTTACAAGAAAATACACACATTACTCTACCTTAGTTGGGTGAGAACTAGTCCGCATTTTAGATCAACCATCACCATGAACTACCAAGAGCCAACGTATATATAGAAGGTCACTTCATTGATGTGTCCAATAATTAAGAGGGTATTTGATATGGTATATCCCCTTAAAAATAGAGGAGAGACCTTATATCCCTAAATAATATATAAACAACCTTTATAACATTATCTAGAGGGATTAAATACACCAAATTCATGGGATAGAACTCATATTAGGACCTCCTCCCTTTGGGTATGTATAGGTCAGATAGGTTTGACCATTTTAGGTCCCTCAAAGGTGTACTAAATTTTATAGATAGTTAAGGGTGGTAGGATTATATTAGGTGGTTTTGATTTTACATTAATTTTATTACTAAAAAATGAGTATCATTTCATACCCGATCCTCAAGTGAACCCCAACACCAACACCTTTCAATTATTGCATGGAAATATTTGAATCATCATATTAGTTAGACACATAATCTATAGGGAACTCATATTGGAGATGATGTACAGTTAGATTATCCCTCTCACATTAACATGTAATAATATAGAGTGGAATCCCCTATTTATGAGGTATATAACATGGTTGGTGAGGGACCTATTAATTAAGGAACATTATCTATGAACTTGTATTGCCTTTGTCGCCTAGGTCAAAAACAATTCATCAAGAAAAATGGTCAGCGGTCGATAACAAAAATTCCATAGAATATCCTCACAAAAAAAACACATGGGTCTCTAGGAATGTATTGGAAAACACTATAATATGGTCAATAAAGTCAATGAGGTAAATAACTCATCCCTAGATACATCTACAAGTTTTCTTTGCATCATTCCATGCTATTCTTCTTAGCAGATACATCCTTCCTGTTAATGAGTTATAACAATGTGTAAGAAAAATTACATTTATGATTGATACACAACAATTAAGATGAAATTGACTCATATTTTCAACGTTAGTATTTCCATAGATATATAGAAACCTAAAACATATGAATAGGTAAGGCCTTATTCTGTATTATTATTCCCTTTTAATTTTTGTGGGGTTGTACTGTAGACCCCTTATGGTTTTATGAGATTATCATTTATAAGTATATCCATTGATCATTTTTCAATCAATATTATGAAATAATTTCTAGATTTTTTTCTCGCCCAATTGATGGATGATATATAGACAATAATATTAATTTCTATAACTTTTTCAACTTCACACAATATGGGTCTCGGACTAGAATGATCAATAATAATGAAATTGGTATAATGATGTCTGAATATTTCATAATGAATATTCATGGGAGAATGAAATCAATTAAGATCGATAGATAGACCATATATGAATCCTATATTCCCAGTATATTTTGTCCACAAATCTATTGAGTAGAGATGATATTACTTAATCAACCCCAAAACAACTAGACTGATCGAAATCCCATTGTATCAAGTCATCTTTGATTGATACATGCATTAGATGAAAAAAATGTATTACATTTTCCACCAAATGAAAATGTTATCTTTTTATCCATGTAATATAATTTTTATATGATTTTTAAGAAGTATTTGGTTGAAGGTTTATGTTCTTAGACTATGTATTGTTGAATTTAGTAGGATAACATTTTGAAAATGAAATGGGATGTTTAAAAAAAGTAAGAAAGAGTACATAACTACAATATTTTTTCATTTTACAAAATTTATCAATGGATTTTCATTTATTTTTATATTTTTCACATAAAAATAATTTTCAATTTTTTTACAAATTCTCCACACAATTCCCTCATTATCCTCTTTTAAAAACACTCTAGAAACATTTCAAAAATAAATAAAAAGTAGATATATAAACTTAGTTGCAACCTCTATGTGAGAAAACCATATATACTACTAACACTATATTATTGGGATATAAATCATGAATATATATTCTTAAAAATTCTGTGATTATCAAGGAATTTCATGGGAAGTAATACTAGATTTGTTATTAGAGTTATACCCAGGATTTATGTTTCATCAATGTGGCCCATCATCATGTTGCCTAAAAATTTAAAAATTGAATTCACATAGAAATACCATTCCTCATAAAATATATTATCATATCCGCTAGTATGATGGTGGGTTTTTGATATTTGTATAACCGTACCCATTTACTGATATTAAGCACACTATGTTTGTGTTAATTTGATATTGGGTGGATGCCACATATTTTGGGAATTACATTTATTTAATGTGTGTATACATTATTTTCACACTTCAGTGTAAACCATATTCTAAATAAATACCTCTTCATCACCATCCTATAAGTTAATATCATACTCTGCATTGTTTTCAAGGTTTGTTCAAATTATTTTTACCTATTTGAATCATGTGGAAGGAATCATGTCTTCTTCCACACTATAATTGTGTGGAATCTAATCATCCATTGAGTATCCTTTGAAAGATTGACTGTATACATCCTTCATTTATTATCCTATTGCAACAGTTTTTTTAATTTCAACCCCATTGAGGTTATAATTCCCTCCCATGGAACTTATATTAAAAAAATGTATACAAACATTCATAGATGGTAATCCTGGGTAGACCACCCAAAACATTCATTAAGAGTTTCCTCGATTGAGGTGATGAATAACAAAATTGTAGTGGGATGAATCATAGAGTTAAAACTTATATAACATTCCCCATCCTAGAGAAGACTGAATTATACAATGTGGATGGTAAAAATACCCCCATCCCCATTGGATGGTGTGTTATTTATTTTCCAAAAGTTATAGGTCCACCCTATTTAATGTTTTCTATTCTATATGTGGAGGGAAGGTAAAAATGTCCCCAATATTACGGACCAGCCCAACATTTTTTCCCCATAAATGCTTCTACATTTCATCAATACATTTCAACACTTATCAACGAAGGAGTAGTCTATATTATATTTTATAATTACTTTGGATGAGACATATATGTAAACTACTTTCATTGATGTCATTTTTCTCAAAATGTTTGACTATATCATTTTTTCATTATCTTGGTGGAGAAATATATCAATGTGTCATTCATATCATCTTCATCCTTTCAGATCTCTTGTGATAGAAATATTTTATAAAAATGATGAACATGCATTCCAAAATCCTTGTAAAATAACCTTACATTAGAAAATGAAAATATATGATTTATTTCATAACAATCCTAATTCACTGATGAGTGCAGTGACCTGAAAAAATCCATATGTTTCCCACCCTCTGATATAAAAATTTTATGGGAAATTTAAAATTATTGTTTGGAGACATTTTGAACCATTGAGGTAGTCCTATTAAAGAAACTCATGTTCCTTCATTTATTTGGTATTTAAAAGCATAAAAAATAAATATTTAACATGGTGGAATTTCTCATCTAACTCATTGATGTGGTAATCATGTAAACCATAAGGTATGATCCTTTATTTAAGGTGATAAAATGTCACCTACATCATTTAATGAGATGATATATAGAGTTCTCTTCCAAAATCTATATAATTCCTCATTAGGGAGTTATAATGCAATAAAACATGAATTATATTTTATCTTCATCCACTTTACACCATATTATTCTAGATATTTACTTATCCTTTTTCAGTGGTTCTTTGACCTAATCAGATAATAATGCTCATTTACAATTTTTTATTAAGAATGTAAATATTATTTTTGAGTACATTATACTTTATATTGGGTTTCCAATTCTAGAAAAGTTACTAATTATGATATTTTCCTTATTTATTATTTATTTAGAATGAAAAAATTGATTTTTGTTGGGGATCTTGGTGTAATTACATAGTCATTTTCCAATTTCATAAATTATAATCGAAAAAATAAAACTACAACATGATTATGACCTTTTTACTAATGAGACATACCATCTTGAGGAAGACATTCACAATGATAATAATGGAAAGAGCCACCTATTTAATATTATTGATAACCATGGGGTTGAACTTATTCTTTTTTTTTAATTCATGTTCAAAATGGAACCACCCTTATTTTCTTAAATAGTTGATCTTCATGGGAAGGACCTTCTTATTTACTAGTTAATTCTTTCTCTCCATTTAAAAGACCTTGATGATTTCCAATTAATTTATCTATTTTATGGATAGATTCTATATATTTTATTTTTAATTGATTGAAAAAATTAGTGCATACATATCAATTAAGATTTTTACTAGAGAAGGACCTCCCCAAATTAAATCATATGAAGAACCCTATGACTACTGAATGACACACCATCAGGGGGTGGGCCTTTATATTTTTGTGAGGATTACATAGAATCTAATGACTCTGTAAGGGGCCTATATATTTTCATTTTTAAAATTTTCCATGGGGTGGACCTCTCTAGTAATTTTCCCACAAGTTGTTTGAAACATGTGGTAGATTGACGCCTATCGACCGGTCAAGGTTCCGGTGCTCTGCTAATGTGTATAGCAGCACTCGGGTCGAATCCTCGGCGATGATACTTTGTAATACTCGTTTGTATTTAGTTAATTGTATTCTGATTGAGGGGTTTGTTTGCAGATCTTATGAAATAATTTATGTATGATGTTTGATTTAAAAAATTGATAGATATTGGGGTGAGTTCATAATTAGGTAGTTAATCTTGTGATATCCTTGATATTTTCTTTATATTGCATTAAATTAACACCCATGTCAAAAGATGATTTTGATCGGAATTCCAAAGTGTTAAAGCTTTAATCCAAGCCGTAACTTAACTTAGGTTTATAATCATTACCATTACTTGTTTATGGTAGTGTATTTTTGGTTCCAATAATCCATGGAATCCACATATTAGACAAATAATGTCATTAATCCATGACATATAATGGTCAACATACACAATATTAATTTAAAGAACATTCGTCGAGCAAAAGCTCTCAATCACTTAACATACCTAAATTATAACTCACCTCAATTAAAGATTTACCCATTAACTAAAATGATTACTAATCTGGTTATAATTATTATGGTGATTAATTATAAAGATAATAAAAAGAAAGGGACAAGATAAGAGTAGTGCGCCGAACACACACAAACGATGAAGAAAATTAAAAATGGATTTTCGATTGAATGAGGAAACAGAAGAAGGGAAGGGGATTCAACTGAATTTAAAATATTTTAAGAAAATAAATAATAAACTACAGATGGTGGATGAGAATAAGAGATATTGAATAAGTAACTTGCATTAAAACATAATTACAAAGAAAGAGACTTACAAATTTACAAAAACGGAGGACACGAAATTAAGTGATAACAAAGAGTGGAGGAAAGGTCTATCAAGTGCAAAAATGAGTATGTTAGATCCTCCCAAGCCTTTGGAAAGCCCTTGGTCATCCCAATATGTTCCCATCTCTTCTGAAATTCCAACCCCTCTCAAGGATAGAAGGGGAGAGTATTTATAGCCCAAGGAGTGGACTGTTTAAATTCCAGCAATACACCTCCACTTGGATCACAGATATGGACATCATGAAAGCTGAATCTTGAGAAATATTCTTCTTAAAGGTTGTAGATACTAAAGTTGGACGACTATTCTCAAAATTTGGAGTCATTTGGACTTAAGGATCAAATGTTATGGCCGGTTGATTAAACAAAGTAAAACTGTCCATTTCAATCCAGTCTTTTTGAAGTCCAGAATGTGAAAGGGTTTTTGAATATAAATATGCCTTCAAATATGAATGGGTTCTTGAAAAAATTCATCCGTCTATATCTCCTAGTTCATACTGAAAAATATCATCTCGATTTGATGCTTACATCATGAGATATGAAATGCATACTATACTGATGTTAATTCTCGATCAGAATGGTGGTATGGATTTCAAATCTTCATTTGTGCCCTTGTACTTATATTTGGGCCGTGAAAGTTTTATCCAAGATGACATGTAGTGTCCCCCAAATTATTGGGGAGAGTTAATGTTTTTGGACTTCTGTATTGAGCCCAGTAAATCAATCTTCAAGGCTGGTCGAGTTTGTTCACAGATTCTTTGGTCTTGTTTGTGAGGACCATATGACCCTTCAAATAGAATAATTGGATCATGGTAACTTATAATGAAATATTTTATATTGAAAGGAGAATCCTAAAAAACAACAACCACACAATTTGGATCAGTATAGTGATAGGTATTATTAAAACATTAAACTGACTCAATTGGACTACTTCTAAAAATGCTCAAAAATTATACTTAATATTAAAACATTAATATATCACACAAATTTTGCACATTTCCTATAAAATCAGTAAAGGGGGAATATTATAAGTCATGAAAATATTAATAACATCAACTACCCCACACTTAGTTTTGTGCATGTCCTCATGTGCAACAAATATAAAAACATGAAAAATCTTTTGTACTCACCAACAGATTTTAAAATTTTGTTTTCTCCAATCAAGGGAGGTTTAGACTATTTCACTCATCCATTTTGAATTCCACCATAAGTTGTTACATAAATAATGTTCCAACACTAATTCATTTTTTCATGCTCAAATTTAGAAATGGAAAATGTGGACACTCAAAACTCACACCTCTCAAGATGATAAAATTCATTTGTGGAGGTTTACTCTTTCACCAACCAAAAGTGAAAATCATAGAGATTTAAAAGATCTCTCAGCTTACAATCCCTATCCAAAGTTAACAAGAATCAATAGGTCTTTTTAAGGTATTTTTTTGTGGCTATTGGACGATAGGAATATAATGTCCAAGAGAGAGAAGAAGGGGGTTAAAATACCAACATAGAAAAAGCAACACACTTTTTTTGAAATGAAACATGGAAGGAAATGAAAACACATATTTACAAGGGAATGATTGTGTGAATAATAACACAATAGCGGAAGAAAATATGAAGGTAATGAAAAGATGTAATATTTATAAAACAAAAAACTTCTCCCAATAAGAATATATAGAAAGTGTTTTTTTTTCTTTTCCTTTTTTTCTTTGTTTTTTTCAAAAGTTGACCTTGAAACAGATCTCACACTCATACCCAACCCATGTTTGATCTCCTCACGACAATAATTTTAATAGTAATAACAATATCAAAGGTTGAGGAAGAGTGATTTTTGACCTACCCAACACACAACCCATTTTTTTCATTTTATTGGATTTTTTTGATTTTTTTTAAAAAAAATTTGAACACTTTTCAATATCATTTGTAAAATACATTCCCAAATCCCACTTAATGACATCATCCCCCCACACTAAAATGGATTCTTGCCATCAAGGATATGATTACACTGCAAAAAGTAAGAAAATGATACCCAAAATTGAAATCCATCCCCCCCCCACACTTAAATTTCAAAAACTTATGCAATGAAAATCAATGTTGATATTGGGTGGGATAAGGTATTGGACTTGTAATGTGGCTATCAAAGAAAATTTTTCATAGCCTCGAAGGGGATTTCAAAAGGAGGATTAATGTAAGGGAAATGAGAGGCTATTTGGCTATTGTGATTTTCATGTGGTTAAGAAAATGCCTCTATCATATTAATACACACTAAGGTAGTAAATTCACCTCGAAGGTCCACAAACTCAAGACTCACAAATGGGGGTGAAAACACACATTTTGAAAAGATTTCCATAGGTGGCCTTGGCATGAAAGCAATTGTTTGTTCTCACAGTTTGGGAAAATCATTTTCCAAATAAAAAATTGATCATTCAAAATTTGTTAATTTTGACACAAAATTCTTTACCCAAAGTCATGATGAAAATAAAAAAAATTAGAGATGAAAACATGTCTGTTAACTCCCCAAAATGGTTGGACAA
Organism: Viscum album; assembly: GCA_963277665.1. Classification (NCBI taxonomy): domain Eukaryota; kingdom Viridiplantae; phylum Streptophyta; class Magnoliopsida; order Santalales; family Viscaceae; genus Viscum; species Viscum album. The sequence continues at coordinate 1,344,704,907 of OY728153.1, read as the reverse complement.
AATTTCAAAACTCGGTGGTGAGTAAACATGACTCATTTTTTTATTTTTTTATGTGATTGTGTTTTTTGGTTATTTTTAGTTTTTAAGGTTTTTTAAAAATATTCACCCTCACAAGAAAGAGAAAAAAAGGTTTGAAAAAAAGTGGTAAAAAATGAAGGAGAGAAGAAGAAGAAGAAAGAGGTAGGGAGATTAAGAGATAGAGAGAGAGTTAATGGTAAATAGGTGCCCCCTGGTTTGGATTTAGTGGGTCGCCATCTCCATCCAGTGGTTGGTCGATTGGAGAAGTTGGAGATCCAGGGGAAGTCGATGTTGATCCAGGATTGTGCATCCTCTCATGGTGATGCTTTAATCAATGTCCATTAACTGTGAATGTCCTTTTGGAAGAGGGGTCTTGGACTTTCACTACACCAAATGGGTAAACGTTAGTAATAACAAAAGGACCTTCCCAATGAGAATGAAGATTACCTGGGTGAAGCCGAAATCGAGAATTTAAGAGCATTACCTTTTCACCTTCATGAAATACCTTTCTCAAGATGTGTTTGTCATGGAGTACCTTAGATTTTTCTTTGTAGAGATTAGAATTCTCCTAAGAATCCAGTCGAAGCTCCTCCAGTTCAGCCAATTGCAACAGTCTTTCTTCACCAGATTTTTCGCAATCAAAATTACAGGTTTTCACAGCCCAAAAAGGCTTATGTTGTATTTCAACTGGTAAGTGACACGCTTTACCAAAAACTATACTAAAAGGGGACATCCCAATAGGTGTTTTATAGGCAGTTCGATAAGCCCAAAGAGCTTCACCAAGTCTCTCAGGCCAGTATTTTCTGGTGGGCTTAACAATTCTCTCAACTAACCTTTTCACTTCCCTATTAGAGAGTTCATCTATGCCATTTTTTTTGGGGGCGATATGCAGTTGAAGTTTTATGTACAACCCCATTCTTTTTCAGAAGATCTTCCATGGTTATATTACAAAAATGGGTTCCTAAGTCACTAATCAAGGCACGTGGTGTGCCAAATCATTAGAAGTTGTGGGTCTTTAGGAACTCACTAACAGTATGAGCATCATCATTCCTAATGGGTTTGGCCTCAACCCACCTTGAAACATAATCGACCTCAAGAAGAATGTATGAGAATCCATTGGAAGGGGGAAATGGTCCCATGAAATCGATGCACCAAACATCGAAGATTTCAAAAAATATTATGGGCTTTTGGGGAATTTCATTTCTTTTGGAGATTGTGCCGAATTTTTGGCAAGTGGGACAGGATTGACAGAACTCATGTGAGTCCTTGAAGAGTGAAGGCCAGAATAATCCAGAGTCTAGGACCTTTTGGGAGGTCCTTTGTGGTCCAAAGTGGCCACCTCCGGGAAGTGAGTGACAGAATTCTAAGATGGAACAATGCTCATTTTCTTCAACATATCTCCTAATTACCATGTCAGCCCTAGTTTTCCAAAGTTTATTTTCTTCCCAAAAAAATATTTTGAATCACTTTTCAACTTCATTTTTTTTTCTTTTGAAAAAATTTCATGAAAAAAACCAGAAACCAAATAATTTACAATTGGGGCATACCATGGTAACTTTGGAGTGAGAGACGAATGGTTATCAATGGAGAATTCAGGATCAATGATTTCTGAATGAGAAGAATTAGAAATTCTACTCAAGTGATCAGCCACAGGGTTTTCTTTTCCTGGTCTATCTTTTAATTCAAGGTCAAATTCATGGAGCATTAGGATCCATCTTATTAGCCTCAGGTTGGAATCACTTTTCTTGAGTAGGAACTTTATTGCAGAATGGTCTGTGAAGATGATGATTTTGGCACCTAAGAGATAGGACCGGAATTTATCTAAGGAAAAAAACCACTACTAGATGTTTCTTTTCAGTGACAGTGTAGTGAGATTGAGTTATATCCAATGTTTTTGAGGCATAATAGATGACATGAGGAATTCTTTCTCTTCTTTGACAAAGAACAGCCCCAACAGCTCTATCAGAAGCATTACACATCAACTCAAAGGGTAATGACCAATCTGGGGGTTGGATTATTGGGGACGATGTTAGAGAAGTTTTGAGTTCAACAAATGATCTCTTGAAAACCTCATCGAAAATTAATGTGACATCATTTTGGAGAAAACGAGTGAGTGCTAGGGAAATTTTACTTATGTTATGGATGAATCTCCGATAGAAACCAACATGACCGAGAAATGAACAGATGTCTCGAACATAGTTGGGTTCAGGAAGTGATTGGATCACTTCAATTTGGACAGGATCGACTTCAATACCATCTTTTTAAACTATGTTCCCTAGAACAATCCCATTATCAACCATAAAGTGATATTTTTCAAAATTTAACACAAGGTTACACTTGACACACTTTTGAAGGACTAGAGAGAGTGAATTCAAAGAAGATTTAAATGACTCACCATAAATGGTGAAGTCATCAATGAATACTTCCATGCAGTGTTCAATGAATTCTGAAAATATACTCATCATACACCTCTGGAATGTTACAGGAGAACTGCAAAGTCCAAAAGGAATTCTTCTATATGCATATGTTCCAAAGGTGCATGTGAAAGTAGTCTTTTCTTGGTCCTGAGGTGAGATTGGGATTTGAAAATAGCCGGTGTATCCATCAAGAAAGCGATAGTCTGACTTTCCGGCCAATCTTTCTAGCATTTGATAAAGGAATGGAAGAGGGTAGTGATCTTTTCGGGTTTCAACATTCAATTTCCTATAGTCGATGCACACATGTCATTTGTTCTTTACTCGAGTTGTGACTACCTCTCCATGTTCATTTGTGACACCATTTATCCCACCCTTCTTAGGTACAACTTGAATTGGACTAACCCATTCACTATTAGAAATTGGGTAGATAATACCAGCTTGAAGAAGCTTGGTGACCTCTTCCCTAAAAACCTCAAGGATCAGTGGATTGAGTCTTCTTTGTGGTTGTCTAATTGGTTTGGATGACTCCTCAAGATGGATGTCATGCATGCAAAGGGCAGTGTTGATTCCTGGTATGTCATCTAGGGTCCAACCTATGGCCTCTTTGTTTTCCTCTAACACTTGAACAAGTTTTGACTCCTTAGTATCATTAAGTGTGGCAGAGATAATGACAAGATATGAGTGATCATGGGAGAGGAATGCATATTTCAGGTGTGCTGGAGGATGTTTCAGATCAGTCTCATCTTTCACTTTTGGGCTCGACAACTCCGGAATGGGAGAAGGGATGTCAGTTGCTTCAGGTTCATTTTCCTTAATATTGTCCAAGGTGGAGCAGTAGAGATCGGAGTTGATATGGGATTCAATAGATTTTTCAAGATCCTCTAAATTGATGGAGTCTATGAATGAATGGTCCACATCAGCTTCACAATTTATGACATTGTTAATTATGGTGATGATTTCACAAGATCCTTTATCATTAGAACATGAAGAACATGGTGGATTGGGGTTCAATTGACACTTAGAAGTGTCCTCAGAAGCATGGATTGAGAATGCAGAGTGATCCTCAGATGGGTATCGCATGGCTTGTAAAATGTTGAACTTGACCAGTTGGTCACCGAATGCCATGGATAAGATGCCTGAATGGACATCAATCTTGGTTCTCACTGTCATGAGGAATGGTCTTCCTAGAATTAGTGGAGATCAATAAGAGTTCGTCTCACCTTCCATGTCAAGAACATAGAAATCAGCAGGGAAGATAGGATCATTGACTCAGACAAGGACATCCTCAATTATTCTCTCAGGACTGGTTGTGCTTCGATTGGCTAACTGAATCACAACACCTGTTGGATGTAAGGGACCTAGACCAAGGTTGGAGAAGATGGATTTGGGCATGACATTAATTGGGGCTCCTAGGTCTATGATTGCATCATCAAAGTTGGAACTTCCAATTTGGAATGGGACTGTAAAGGTCCCTAGATCTTTTCACTTTATGGGAATAGAGTGTTGGGTGGAAACATTTTCAAAGGTCCTAAGTTGCCTCTTGTGGGTGAACAATTCGTTCAAAAACATGGCATACTTAGGAATTTGTTTTATGGAATCTAAGAGGGTAATGTTGACTTCAACATGTCTAAACATGTCGAGCATTTCATGATCAGGTTCAATGGACTTCCTTGGTTTAGAGACGGCTTGAGGAAAAGGAATTGGGTTCCTAAGTGGAGTTGAAGTAGGTAAGGGAATGGTTTCAGGTTCCTTTTCATGTTTATTTTTCTTTTCATTTTCTAGGTCAATATTCAACGGAGGGCTAGAGGACTTATCTTGAGGCATAGAAATGTGCTTTCCCAATCTATGTGCAATTTCACTTACATTACCCGTGGGGTTGGGTAATGGTTGAGCTGGGAGTTGGGAAGAATTTTATAGTTGTTACTGGATCAGGTGGGATGAAAGTTGACCTATTTGATCTTCAATGTTTTTAAGGCTAGAATGGGTGAAGGAGGAAAGATCTTCCACTACAATTTCCCATGGTTTCTTGGAAGAAGAGGCTATTCCCGGATTGGGATTGCCTTGATTTTGGTTCTTGGGAAATCGATTATATTTGTTTTGGAATTGGGAAGGCTCACTAGGATAATGGAATCCAGGAGGAGGATTGTTCCTTTGAGGTTGAGGAACAAAAGGATAGGGTTGATGGAAGTTACCACCACCTTGAACATATTGGAATTGGTTTGAGGTTTGAGAGGGGAATTGAGGGGGATGAGAGAAGGGATTACTATACCTCAATCCTTGGTTAATGTTAGAGGAGAAGGGGTCAGAGTGAGGTTGGTTGATGTTTCTAACAAACTGACCTGATAGTTGAGGATTGGTGTTCCGCTGAACATATGTTCCATTGAGCTCCATTGGTCCAGATTAATCGGATTGGTCCTCTTGATGTTGTGGGCAAGTGTCAGTTGGATGAGATGGAGAGTTGCAGATTCCACAGTTTTTGATTGGTCCATGAAACATTGATTGCAGAGAAGACGAGGTTGAGGATTTGGTAGCCACAAATAGCTGTTGCACAAGACTTGTAAGATCACTCATCCACTCGGTCATTTTGTTCGGCTCAATTGATTGATTATCTTGGGCTTCTTTGACTTGAGCATGTGCTCGAGTATGGAATTGTTGTTTGTTTGCAGCCATGTTACTTATGAGATATCTTACAGCTGTATGAGTTTTATCAACCAGAGCACCACCACTTGCGGCATCAATTAGAGTTCTCTCCATAGCAAATAACCCCTTATAGAAGTATTGGATCAAGAGTTGGTCAGGTATTTGATGATGTGGGTAGGTTGCCACATGCTTTTTGAACCACTCCTAGTACTCATGGAGTGATTCACTTGGGAACTGACGACTACCACTTATTTCCTTTCAGATAGAAGCAGTACGAGAAGCAGCAAATAATTTCTCTAAGAATAGTTTCTTCATTTCATTCCATGTAGTTATGGAACCAGGGGGTAGGTAGTAGAGCCATGACTTAGCAGTGTCACCTATGGGAAAAGGGAATGCTCGGTGTTTGATTTGTTCTTCAGAAACCCCTTGAGGCTTCATGGTAGAGAACACTACTTGGAACTCTTTAAGGTGAAGATGTGGATCCTCATCGGCTAGCCTGTGAAAATGAGGGAGAAGATGAATCAAGCCCGATTTGAGTTCAAATTCAGCTTCTATGTTTGGATATTGAATACCAAGAGGTTGGTAATTCATATCAGGGGCAGCGAGTTCTTTTAAGGTTTGTTCCCTAGGATTGGCCATTTCAATTTCAACTGGTTGGATGAGGACTTGTTCTTGAATTATTTGATTATCTCTTATGTTCCTCCTAAGTTGGCGAAGTGTTCGCTCAATTTCAGGGTCAAACAAATCTGAGGTATTTTTTGGGAGGCTACGGGGCATTCAGAGAGATTTTGGAAGAAAGAAGAAGACATGTTTTTCTTTGTTTTTTTCAATTTTTTTTAAAATTTTGTCCTTCTTTTGCTTTTTTGACACTAACCAGAAACTAATGACTACTTAAAGCAACATCCCTGGCAATGGCACCATTTGAAACATGCGGCTGATTGTCGCCTATCAAACATTCAAGGTTCTGGTGCTATGCTAATGTGTATAGCAGCACTCGGGTCGAATCCTCGGCGATGATACTTTGTAATAAACGTTTCTTTTTTGTTAATTGTATTATGATTGGGGGGTTTGGTTACATATATTATGAAATAATTTATGTATTATTTTTGATTTAAAAAATTGATGATGATAGGGGTGAGTTCATCATTAGGTAGTTAAGCTTGTGATATCCTTGAGCTTTGCTTTATATTGCATTAAATTAACACCCTTGTCGCAAGATGATTTTGATCAGAATTCCCAAGTGTTAAAGCTTTAATCAAAGCCGTAACATAACTTAGGATTCTAATCATTACCATTACTTGTTTATGGTAGTGTATTTTTGGTTCCAATAATCCATGGAATCCACATATTAAACAAAAATGTCATTAATCCATGACATATAAAGTTCAACATACACAATATTAATTTAAAGAACATTTGTCGAGAAAAAGCTCTCAATCACTTAACATAACTAAATTATAACTCACCACAATTAAATATTTACCCATCCAATAAAATGATTACTAATGTGGTTATAATGATTATGGTGATTAATTATAAAGAGAATAAAAAGAAAGGGACAAGATAATAGTAGTGCGCCGAACACACACACAAACGATGAAGAAAATTAAAAATGGATTTTTGATTGAATGAGGAAGTAGAAGAAGGGAAGGGAATTCAACTGAATTTAAACTATTTTATGAACATAAATATTAAACTATAGAAGGTGTATGAGAATACGAGATATTTAATAAGTAACTTGCATTAAAACAGAATTACAAAGAAAGATACTTACAAAATTACAAAAATGAAGAACACGAAATTAAGTGAAAACAAAGAGAGGAGGAAGGGTCTGTCAAGTGAAAAAATGAGAATGGAAGATCCTCCAAAGCCTTTTTAAGGCCTTGGTCGTTCCAATATGTTCTCTTCTCTTCTTAAATGCCAACCCCTCTCAAGGATAGAAGGGGAGAGTATTTATAGCCCAAGGAGTGGACTGTTTACATTCCAGCAACACCCCTCCACATGGATTGCAGATATGGACATCATGACAGCCAAATATCAAGAAAGATCCTTCTTAAAAGTGGTATATACTAATGGTTTCCGACTACTCTCAATATTTGGAGTCATTTGGACAAAGGATCAAACTTTATGGCCGGTTGATTAAACAATGTAAAACTATCCATTTCAATCCAGTCTTTTTGAAGTCCAGAATGTGAAAGGGTTTTTGAATATGCATATGCCTTCAAATCATAATTGGTTCTTCAACAAAGTAGTCCACCTATAGCTTCGCTTTCACACTGCAAAATCTCATCTCTATTTGATGCTTACATCATGAGATGTGTCTTGCATACTATACTGATTTTAATTCTCGTCCAGAATGGTGGGCTGGACCTAAAAGCTTCATTTGGGACCCTTGTTATTTGATTTGGGCCTTGAAAGTTTTATCAAAGATGACATGTAGTGTCCCCAGAATTATGGTGGAGACTTATGGTTTTTGGACATCTGGATTGATCCCAGTAAATCAATCTTCGTGGCTGGTCCAGTGTGTTCACAGATTCATTGGTCTTGTCTGTGAGGACCATATGACCCTTCAAATGGAATAATTGGCTCATGGTACCTTCTTATTAAATGTTTTATATTGAAATTAGAATCCTAAAAAACAATAAACACACAATTTGGATCTGTATAGTGATTGTTATTATTAAAACATTAAACTTACTCAATTGGACTACTTCTAAAAATGCTCAAAAATTATACTTAATATTAAAACATTAATATTTCACACAAATTATTCACATTTCATATAAAACCAGTAAAGGGGGAATATAATAAGTCATGAAAATATTAATATCATCATGGTTACCATGGGGAGAACTTCATTTGTTGGTATCTATGTCCTCAGGGGTAGGACTTCCACGATTGGCACAATACTAAGGACTCCTTGAGTTGGTTGATATAACAATGTAATGGGGACCACCATAATGGTTATCATTATCTATTTCTAATTATGGATCTATGGATGTGATAAAAAATATTCTCTATAATGGTAAATGTGGATTTATGTTCACTATGATATTGAACCAACCTCATTCAACCATCGGGATATGCCAATGAGTTTTGATAGTATTTTCCACAAAAATAGCATAGATAATCCCATGTTCCTCAATATTATCTACCATTGATTCCCCTTATATATAGGTACCAATGTATTAATAACTAGGGACATGACATCCATAGTTCCACGCTCTGTGATTTTTGGATTGGTTGTAGCAAGGTGGTGACAATGCTAATTATATTTAAAAATATACCATATGGATATCTGTTGGATATATTTCCTCATAGAGTGTAAATCATTTTATAACTATAAATGATAATGAAAGGTGGCGTTTTCTGATTCTGGGGAAAGGCTCCCAAAGTGGATGGATTTGGAAACAATGTACTCCCACTATAATGACCCAAAAATTTATCAATGGAATTTATCCCTTATTATAGTAATGTAATATATAATAAATCATATAAAAACACTTATAAAAATTAATAAAAACATTGTAAATGGATAATTAGTGAAATAATACGTATTTCTATAAGTTAAGGAACCAATATAGATATAATAGAAACATGACCATTGGAATAGTAATGTGATCCTTAGGAAAAGTAAACCAAACAAATGAACTGTAACATCACCAATGAAAATATAAATAAAAAGTAGGCATATTAAAAATGAATGAATGGTATAATTATATTATAGTCAAATTAAACAAATGCCTTCAAAATTATTAATTAACTTTTAGTATTTTTGTAAGTCCTAAATTTTTATTTACAATTTTATGGTTTATGTTATAATTTAAAAGAAAATTTGTTTTCATAAAATGTATTCATAGAATTATATTTTTATGTTTTAAAATTTTATGGTTATTTTATTATACCTTAATTAATTTTTCAAAGATTTATAAATACAATTATAATTTTAAAATCATTATATTTTGAGTAAATGATGATTTTAAATAAAAATTAAAATTTTCATATATAGAATATTATTATCATATAAAGGGTTCCATTTTTTAATTCTACATGTAAAAAATTGGATAGGTGGATTTTTTCAGTTGTTCTAAAATATTTGAATTTTCTAAATAGTTAAATACGATAATTTTTTATAAATGTTAAATACATGAATTAATTATTGATGTGAGGATGATGTAAGAAGATTAATATATAAAAATCTATAATTATTTTAATATATTTAGTAATAATAATAATAATATTTATTTTTTTTATCCAAAATAACAATGTAATGAATATAATAATTAGAAAACAGCCCTCTCCACCATTACAAATACAACCACTCACCTCTTATTTTCATCAGAACTATCAAGCTTTTAAACTTGTCCAAAATATACCCAACACTCTTCCTTATCACCTCCACCACATCTTGGAGATCTTGGTAGCATTTAAATACCCAAAAAAAAGTTCCCTATGTATGTTCTCATGGTGGAAAAATTCAAGAGGTAAATTTCTCTTTTTTCTTTTAATTTCATTTGATATTATTTTCTGTTTTAATATCTACACACCTCCCACTATAAATATGGGATGATTACTCCATTACATAAAATATACTATAATTAAATCATGATAATGTAATATTCATCATTAAACTCCTCCCTACCTCTCTCTTTTATTCTAATAATTAAATCATTACACGTGATGTGTCAATTTATGAACATTGGGGGAGATGAACTTTCATTTTACATTAATACCTTCAACGTTGTTAATAAAACCATTATAATTGCTGAAATAAATTTAAAAATTTATATTACAACTCTTTTTGTTTTCTGGAGCTAACATATATACATAATACTAGATGATGAAACAAAACAAGTTCACTGTGATTGAAAACCCACAAAAATTAACCTAAACGATCATCATTGCATTTTATCAATTTATTAATACTCATAACAAATTAAAAAATATTTATAAGATATTTTATAATTTTTTATGGTCATTTGTAACATATAATAACAATTCATTATATTTCTCTTCATTTTACATGAACGCCCATTCATGTATAAAAGTGAATAGATCATGAAAACTAAGGAAAAAATGTTATTTAATGATGAAATTAAACTCTATAAATCATTGAAAAGACCATAAATGAAATTAGTACCAGAATAGTAAAAACAATTCATCTATAAAATAATTCTAATTTTTTAATTATTTGAATCTAATGTGATTATATTGGATATTAAATTGATTGAAGCATTCAGACATAAGGAAAGGGGAATTATCAAACCCTGCACTCTTTCTTTTGGTTTTACCTCATTCACCCATTTTATAGAATGGATACTAAATTATTGATCCAAATATATCATTTATTTATCATTATTTTATCATTTTTGGGATATATATATTACAAATATAGATTTTTGAAAAATGAAAATATTTTTCCAAAAGAACTCTTCTGTTTTAAAACACATCATTTACATCTAATGAGATTGTTTCTTATTCACTTGAAATTAATGTTTCTTATACCACATTGGTTATTCTAACGATATTTTGGGAACCAAAAAATTTATTCATTAATGTATGAATTTTTAAATGAACCCCATTCATTTTTATAGGCTATTTTATGTTCATTATTGATATGTGTTATATGCATCATGAATTATAATGTACATGTTATGATGTGGAGAGTGCACCCAAAATAATATAGAAAAATAAATTTGATGATGTGATGATTTCACCATATATTATATAGTAGCACAATTCATTGGATAATGTGATGTATCACATGAGAAAAAGTTAAATTTGCATGAACATGATTCTAGCTCAGTTTGCAACTATGTGTGGTAGTTGACCACTAAGACATGATGATAAATTTTTATACATTTACACATTCAAATAAGTTTTCATAATACTTCATCTCATGATTATGATCCTACGCCTATGTAATGATGATGATGTTTATAATCACCCATTATATATTTATTTTTGTTCTTATCTATCCTATTACTGGGATTTTATCTAACCCCTTTATTTGTTGTATATCCTTAGGTAATTAGATATACTAATGAGAACACAAGAACAAATTAATATCTAGTCAATAAGGAATTGAATAAATGTTTATGTTTTATTTTGTAAATGCCATGTATGGTCCTAATTTTCTAGATGCACTAAACCTTCTTATCCTGGTTGGGAAATGCTTTTATTTTTTAACTATAAAATGGTGTAATAAGATATGTAAGAAGTATGAGGGTCTCTATAGTTGGTATTAGATCATGGTTTAATTATTTAATATGGGAATAATAATTATTGAAACATAGTGAAAACCCTTGGTATGATACTTAGTATATGTATGTGCACAGTAATAATTTTCTTAACATAGGGATCCCATAAGATGTATCTATAGAGTTAATTTTGGAAAGGAATCAATTATTTTTTCCAAAATGATTAGTTATGTTTTGTTGTTACCTTTTTTATTTTAGAAAATTGTAGGATCCAGGAGAAATCATTCCAACAACCCATGTGAGTGAAAATGAAACAATTTCTTGAATGACATCGCCAATGCATTTGGATGTGGAGTTTAAATTTTTGTGGTTATGATTACCCCTCTATCTAAGGTTTTAATAATAACCTATATAATTTAGAACATCACCCTTCATCTAATAGGAAGAAATTGTCTATCGAGTGTTTTATATGTAAATAGATACTAATGTTTAGTAGATATTTTTACCCACTTATTGTGGAAATGTTTTTCAACTCAAATTAGGTGATCTTTTTTGTACATTACTATTCTGACATGGACATGGTTACTCTTTTAATTTAAAGTCAAGATGGAGAGGTTGACAAATAGTGGTAAATTATTATGAACACCAAGCTAATGAGTGAAATTGAATAGATTGAGTGGTATTCCATTAAGATAAGGTTTCTTAACAAGTATTTCCCTCAAGATCTTTGTACAAAGATTGAGGGATAATTTAATAGGTAGAATAAAAAGGAAGGATAATCTATCATGACCAATGAATTAAATTTCACAATGCTTTCATGGTACGCTACTGATTTTTTATCAACAGTTCTATAAATATTGATAGATTCCTTATTGGCTTAAAACTAAACCTTTTAATGGAACTGTTAATTTATGACATTGGTAGTTGTGAATAGGTTGTTCAATGTTTTATCAATGCGTAGATGGAGTTTTGAGAAGGTTCTGATGGGTATGGTGATAAGATACTAAATTTGGAGTTTTAAGCCATAGAATCTAATGAGAAAGGTGGAATGAAAATTCAACCACCAACATGTCAAAACTATGTGAAAAAGAGTCATGGGAACTACCTCAAAAGAATGGGTAAATCATTCATGTGTGGGAGAGAATGACACCAATCTCATGAATACAGAAAATACATAAGGAAGTAGGAAAATTTGGAGAAGTAAATCATAGCACTAACCATGGTTAATAGATCATGGGTAGGGAGAAAGAGAACTATGAAAGCCATTGAACTAATACTTAAGTCCTCAATAGTAATTAGCATCCTCAGACACTAAAGACAATGTATAAAGACAATTCTTATTCCATCACTATTGCTGATTTGGAGAAAGATAAATAATTCATACAAGTTACACTTCATATTCCCTCAATAATGAAAAAGGACTTATTTGATTATTGTTCTACACATTCCATTATATCGTGCATGTTTTCAAAAACTATTAAATAAAATTCATAAAACATTGAAGTTGAGATATCCCTAAAAACACTAAGTTGTGTAATCATTACAACCTCTGTTTTGGACTCTTATCATGTTGGCATATATGGAAAGATTCTTCCAAATAATTAAAGGATACTTCCCTTGGTGGAATTCAACATAATAATGGGAATGGATTAGACTTTACTGTATAGAGTACATGTCAGCTATCATGAAAAGAAAATATCTTTTCATATCATGAATTATTCCATGTCCCACTATAAATGTAAGGATGATCATTAGTGTCATTTGAAAAAACCTTCAACGGTGTGGGTGCTTATTCATTGGGAAGAATCATACATCTCTCAAATTTTTGAGTCAAATGAAATTCAACCCTAAAGGAAATACAAATCATGATGTAATACAATGATGTATTTCTAGAATAGTTACTAATACTACCCCCAAATCATGAGTTAGAGTAATTTATAGAACTCAAACTTGGATAAAATTCTATCTCAAAGTGTCCCACTAGGATATCTCCTATCGAACTGGTGGAGATAAATAAATCGAATCAAGAGAATTTGGAAAATGGGTTCACACTCCTTAGTTCATAATTGTGGGGTGTTCCAGTTCTCATTGTCAAAAATATTGATGGATAAATTCTATTGTGTATCGATTATCAAGAACAAAACAATGTCACAATAATGGACAAGTATCCAATTCCAAGTATTGATGAATTGTTCGATCATATATAATGAGCCCATTACTTCCCAAAAGTGTATCTTTATTTTTTATATCATCATATAAAGGACAGTATGGAAGATATTCAGAATAATTCCTTCTATACAAGGCATGGGCACTATGATTTTTAGTGACTCACATAGAACATACTAATTCCCCTACATTCTTCTTCGAATTGACTAATAGAGTCTTTAGAGATTACCTTGAAATTTTTTTAGTAGTTATTAATTTATGATATTACCATCAAATATAAGAGTAAAGTGAAAAATGAAGAAAATCAAATGCTTGAGTTGAAACCATTAAGGAAGAATAATTTTTATTAAATGTTCAAGAAGTGTGAAATTTGGATGTTGAAACAAATTCTTAGGACATGTGATCACAAGTGAGGGAAATTTTGAGTAACCATAAAAAACAATTGTGATTAAGGAATGTCTGATACCCTAATATCTAATGGGAATATGTAGTTTTCATTGATTCTATAGGTACTAGTGATGTGTTGTGTGAAATTTATAATTAATTTCAAGTTGTCTGTCTATTTTAATAAGGAAAGGGTAAATTATGTCTGGATGGAAAATTGTGAGTAATGATTTCAGGAGCTAAGGAGAAGGTTGATCACTAAACTAATAAACACAAAACCAAAAAATGGAGAATTTTTTTTATATACAATGATTATTTAAAGAAAGTATTTGGTTGTTTACTCTATAAAAACGATAATTTGGTATCCTACGCCTCATAGTACATGCTAATTCATGAGCAGAACTATTAGACACATGATTTGGAGCAAGCGGTGGTGATTTTTACCTTGAAAAATATCACAACACTACCTCTATTGTATGAAGTGTGACATATATATAGATCAAAATTTCATTAAGTATGTATTCACACAAAGGGATCTGAACATTAAATAAAGGATATGGTTTGATCTAATAAAGGACTATTATTTATCTATTAACTATCATCCTAGAAGTGAAAACAAAATATATTGTTCTCTTAGTAGAAATGATGCTACTAATCTATCCATGTTATGGATTGAGAAGACCATATATTCATGGATATGAAAAGGATGGATTTGGAAATCATAACGACAGGAATACATCCAACCTTTCCCAAATTATTTCCCAACCGTCGATAAAATAAAAGATTAAGGAGGCACAAATGGATGATCTAGAGTTATATAATAATGCGAATACAGTAAATTAAAGGAATATGAAAGAGTTTGATATCATTGAGGTTGGTTTGATTCATTTTTTGAATGAGTTTTTCTGTGTCTTTATCTCATGGAATAAAGAAGGAGATATTTGACAATGTACATAACTCAGTATACTCTATCCATCCTGAGAGTACTATGATTTACCGTGATCTTCAAGAACACTTCTGGTGGGATAACATGAAGAAGGATATTGAGGAGTACAACTCAATGTGGTTGATATGTTAGAAAGTTAAGCAGAGTGAATGATGTATGGAGGTATGATGAAATCATTACCTATACGCATGAGGAAATGAGATAATGTCACTATTGAATTTTTCACGGGTCTCCCAAAGTCATACAAAGGAAATATTTCCATATGGTTTGTAGTGGACTGACTCACCAAGATTACCCACATTATCGATATTAATAAAGATATATCACTTGAAAAAATTGCAATAATATATTGGAATGAAGTAGTGAGACCTCATGGGGTTCCACTATCTATTGCCTCTGATCATGATCCCAAGTTGACATCTAAATTCTGGGGGATCCTTCAATATGATGTGAGTATTGAGTTAAATTTTAGTAAATCCTATCACCCAAAACTAATAAAAAATATGAAAGGAATATTAATATTATCAAAGATACTCCAATAGGCTACTCATTAAAATTCATAAGTGCATGGGATCATCATTCCACGTTGGTTGGGTTATCATACAATAATAGATTCAACTCAAGTATTTTTATCGCTCCCCATAAAGCTCTGTATGGAATGCGATGTAGAACTCCAAACTATTGTGATGAACTTGGTGAATGAATGCTACATTTACTTGATCATCTGCAAGATATGATAGATAATGTTAAATCCATCCAAAAACATATCAAATATTCTTAGATTCAGCAACAGAGCTATATTGACAACTGCCAATGTGACTTTGAGTTAGAATTTGTAGATAATGTATTCCTTTGAATATCACCAAGGATGATATTAATGTAGTTTTAAAATAAAGAAAACTTATCCCAAGTTACATTGTCTAATGGGATCCAAGATCGTATAATATCCAGGGAGTAGAATCTTTTAATTCCACTGAATATGGACCATGTTCATTATGTGTTCCATGTATCACTCTTTATTAAGTACATACTAGATCTCTCACATGTACTGAACTCAAAGGTTATATAAATTGAAGATGATATCTCATAAAATAAGACTTTGATAATGATTATAGACCTAAGAGATAAGGTTCTATGCAAAAAATACAAACCACCTTATCAAAGTGTTGAAGAGGAAACATTGGAATGAAGAAGAAACATGGGAGTTGAAGGAGGTGATGAAGGAGAATTACCCCCACGTTTTTAGGTAAAATGAGATTTCGAGGGGAACATTTCAAAAGGGGGGAAGAATGTAATGAACCAAAATTTTATCAATATAATATTTCAATTATTATAGTTATTTAATATAGTATAAATCGTATAAAATAACTTATAGACCACGATAAAAAGGATATAAATGTAGAATTAATTAAATTAGGTGTATTTCGAGAAGTTAAGGACCCAATACCAAAGAAATAGTAACTTGACCAATGGAATAATCATATGAACCTTAGTAATTGTAAACTAGCCAAATGAATTGCAACCACACCCATGAAAACATAAATAAAATTTATGCATCTTATAAATGATATTGTGTTGTAATTATATCATAGTCTAGGTAAATAAATGTTTAAAAAATTAATAATTAAGTGTTGGTATTTTTTGTAATTCATAAATATTTAACTAAAATTTTATGAATAAATAAATAATTTAGAAGAATAATTATTTTAATAAAATGTATTCATTAATTAATATATTGATGTATTTTGAATTTATGATAATATAATGAGACTTTGGGTAATTTTTTAAATTATTATATAATTGATTATAATTTTAAAATATGTATTTTTTTAGTAAATGGGGATTTTAATTAAAAACTATATATATCATATTTAGTCAACTATTGTAAAAAATAATAATTTCATTTTTTAATTATAAATATCTAAAAATCTATATGGTGAACTATTGGGAATTTTCTCAAATACTTTAATTTTTTACAAACTGTAGAAGAAAATAATTTTTGATAAATTCTAAATACAAGAATTTTGGATTCATTGTTATTGTAAGTCTGTTGTTGGAACCATAATCTAGAAAAAAAATACATTATTTTAATATATTTAATGATAATTCTCAGATTATTTATATTATTCTACCCAAATAATAAACTAATAAAAATAATAATGATAAGACACCCCTCGCATCTACAATAAATATGACCCATCACCACCTCAATTCCTCACACCTCCAAATCTTTGATCCTTATCCATGATCTTCCCAATACACTACCATATCCCCTCCCCTCCTTCTAGGAGCTCTCAGTCTCATAAAAATACCAAAACCCTTTCCCGAAGGAGGTACTCAAGGGGGAAACACTCTAGAGGTAAATTGCACTTTCTTTTATTTTAATTTCATTTCCAATTCTTTGCTATTTTTATAATATCATCAACAAAACTCATAAAAATATCATTATAACTACTATAACAAATATATACATTAATTATATCATTTTAATGGAATATCCATCATTAAAATCTTCCCTCTCTCTCTTTTATACTAAAAATAAACTGTCACCTATGATGTGTCAATTTACCAGCATTGTGGGGGATACACTTTAATTTTTCTTTAACACCTTCCAAGATGTTAAAAAAACCATTATAATGGTCAAAAAATATTTTAAAATTTGAGTTATAACTCTATTTATGTTCTTTATCTAACATATATACATGTTACTAAATGACATGATAAAACAAGTTCATTGCGATCGAAAACCATCCAAAATTAACCAAAAATGATCATCATTAACTTTTATCTAATGATTCATCCTAATTACATATAAAGAAATGATTTATAAGATAATTTAAACTTATATAATATCAATGATAAAATATAATAACAATTATTAAAATTTATCCACATTTTACATGATCATCCATTCATGTATACAAGTGAATATATCATGAAAACTATGAAAATGAACACTCCCAAATGATGAAATTAAACACTATAACTCATAACAAATACCACAAATGAAATTAATAAAATAGTAATTAATTAAATTAATGTATGAAAGGATCTTTTTAAATTAATTACTGAATCTAATTTTATTATAAAAATTATTATGGGGAAGGAATCATTTAGTCAAATGGTAAGAGTAATTATATAACCCAACTCTCTTTCTTTGGGATTTCCCTCTTTCACCCCATTTCACTATGTATATTCCTTTAATGTTACATGAATACAATTTCATTATCATTATCTTATAATTTTTGGGATATAAATGTTACCAATCTAGTTTTCTGAAAAATGATAACATTTTTTCAAATGAGCTCTTCTTTATAAAAACACATCATTTAATTCTCATGAGATTATTTCTTCTTTACTCAAAAAGGATGAATCGTATACCAAGTATGTTATTAGACATTTATATTTGGAATTAAAAACATTATTCATGAATGTATGATTTAGGAAATGAATCCCATTTTTTCCATGGGTTATTTTATTCTCATTTTTGATCTATATTCTATGTGCAATGCATGATAATGTAAATGTTATGATGTAATGGGTGTGTCCAAAATTATATATTGAAATGAAAATGTTTGAATGTGATGGGGGACCCCATAATTATATATCACTCAAATTAATTTGGTAATGTGATTTATCCCAAGATAAAAAGTAAAATATGACGAAATGTGTTTTTATATTTTTTCACAACTACGTGTGGTAATTGACCACTAAGACATAATGTTTCAATTTTTTTGTATTTACACATTCCATCCATTTTCTTAATTCTTAATATCATCATTATGATACTACTACAATTTAATGATGATGAAAATTATGCACACCCATATAATATTGAATCATTTTCTTTTCAATTATCTTAATGGGATTTTAGCTCACTGTCGTTTTGATATATATCCTCAGGTAATTACTTGAAATATGCAGTACATGATGGACAATAAGAAGCTATAAAAGAAGGAATTAAATAATTATTTAGGATTAAAATTATAAGAATCATGTATTTTAATAATTTTCCCAAGAAACTAAACAATTAGATCCTATGTGTGTAATGATTTTATGTTGTTTTACTACAAAATTATGTAATAAGTTATTTATGAAATAATAGCGTTTTTATACCTACCTCCTTATTTCTTATCATTTAAGGGGTGACATATGGAATTTAATCTCCTCAAGGATTTGATGTGTTTCCTCTATAGTATGAATTGTGATATTTTTATTTCACTATTAATACATTACTTTTAGAACTTGTCATTGAAGATTATGCGACCTTGAAAAAACTCATTGGGGCTAAGGGACCACATTAACCATCACAATAAATATGTATGATTGAAGAATCATATATTAGCGATATGGAGTTACCCTTGGTGTCTCGTACATTCCCTAAACCTTGTTAGGGAATTTGATGTTTCATGGTTCACTTATTAATAATGTAATTTAGATGTGATGTGTTTAACTGTACTGAATAAAATAAAGAATCCATTATTATAACATCAAAAGTAAGAGTGCATCATCAGTCAATATCATTTATAAGTAAATTACATCAGGTTAGGTTCGCGTTTTTTTCTGTTGAATTTGAATAATTTTTTTATTCACATAACCTATTTATAAAAGGCAAGTGACTATTAGAATTAGATTACAATCCTTAAAAATGAATGAAAAAACTTCTGAGGTCAAGACAATAACTCTTTCTATAATGAGTCTTATTTTCTTGTTCATGGCTCTTATTGCTCTAATATATATTCTTTATATTCATTTTAGTAATAAAATATGAAACACTTATCATGAATGTGATTTATTTTTATAATGAATTTATGAAAAATATCAATATATATGATATGTAATCTACCTAATATATATTAGTGATATGTTTTCCATCTTCCCCCTCATTGATTGCTTATTAAATTATAATTTGTAGTTATACATATACGAAAATTGGAATTTATCTTCTCCTATAATGTTGGTTAGTGTTCTAGATTTTGGAATTTTTTATTGAAAATAGACACCAACATATCTCAATGAAAATAATAAAAACCTGTGTATTTTAATTTTAATCAATAAGTAACATTATATCATTTATGGTAATTTTTTAAAGAATATTATGGGTCTTCTTAATGTCATACATCCATGACAAATGAATATCTATTTAAGGACAAGAATCCTGGACCAATGACGCTCTTTTTAAGGAAATTGTTTTCTGAATAGTGTGTCATGTATTTTATGTTCATATTACGGGGACCCATTCTTGTTATTTTAAATTTATGAAAAATGGATTACTCAAAAATAGATACCTTTGAATGGTTTTGTATAGAAAAAATTTATAAGAATTTATTTCTATTTGGACCTCTAAATTAAGTCATGTGATGGTATATTAGTGATCAAACATAGTTAAATTACGTTTTGGGTTTGTGTCCAATATATTATAAACTATATAAGGACAAAATAATGAACATATGGGTCATGTGATCTCGTATATAATTTTTTTATATAGTCAATTCATAGAAAATTTGTGTATCTGGTTCATTAAGTAGACAAATAGATTCTGAATGGATACATGAGAGCCACATGGGTCAACTCAATGTGGTGAAAATGAGTTATATAGTGCAGTATGTTTTAAAATACAATCCTAAGGGTTAATACCATCTTTTCCAAGTGAATACATGATTGTAATCCCCCAACAGACCATACTAGTTATAGAGTAAAATTGAAAGACATCTTATTCAAAGTTCATTATTCTCTTTAACAAAATAATACATGATTTAAGGGAGGAAAATAAATTTCCATGGGTACCTTATAATGTAATTAATGATTTTTTAGGGGTGGATTACATTGAGTTGGTTTCATTGGGTTTTTTTCATTGGTGATACTGCGTTGGTAAGGTCTTTTGATCCATTAAGGCTAATGGACAGATTTTAAAAAAGTAATAAGACCAATTTGAATAAGGAATCTATGTATAATTTTGAATCATAGTACTATATTTATTTATAAAAGGATTAAATTCGATTTTATTAGTCTCGTAAGGTATCTTTCATAAATGGGTAACCCTTAGTCAAATATTAAACAAAGATATACCTTAAAGAATGATAGAAACATTCCTTTATAATCCCTTGGACCATATAACATTGTGTTCACGTATAGGGGTATAATTCATAAGTTAATATGGGGATTTATGTTGGAAATAGTTTCATGTTTCATATACTAATTATCCCTCCTTGAAATATTTTTATGGGTCTACTAGGATGAAAAATAATTTAATGGTAACCTTTGTATGATTCTTGATTAATATTATAGAAAGGATTTTACATGAAAATTTATGAAAATTTCATAACATATAGGATAAAGGCCCATAATATTTTTTAAAGGGTGTATGTTCTCCCTATATATCTTCTACCATGAACAATATATTTAGAATCATCCTATTGAAATTCATTAATAATTACTCTCTAGTGAGGGGATTTCTCACAAAAAAAATATGATTTTCCCCTCTTTGTGCATTCGAATAAAAAAGTACCCATATTTTTAATTTAATTGAGTCCATTAAAAAATGTTCTATGGTTATAAATATAGGAAATAAAACATAACCAACCAGATCAAAATCTTTAGAACAACCACTGTCTAAAACTGAGTTTTCACTACAAAGGATATTCAATCTGATGCCCTGGATGAATGATGAACTACAAACCATTCTAGTAGACACTTATTGGGATCACCATCTATTTGAAAATGATATCGTCTTATAATTGAAGTGGGAAGACACACCGGAGCTCCACCATAATTTTATATAGGACTTATCCTTTTTTGAGTTTTATGTTGTGATGTGTCAGCCTATTTGATAAATTTACATAATGTTGACTCATCCTCATAATAAGTTTTTCATAGCCCACATAATCTCTATGTTGTATCTAATTATTGAATAAATAATAGTTTACATTCAACCCATTGTATTCAAATCCTTAGTAAAATGTATTTCGTACATTTATATGTGACATCATTTTTAAATACATTTTTCAAATTAATTGATCTACTATGATATTTTTCCATAATTTAATCCTTATATAATATGAAAATAATTATATGAGATACATTATGTGATTCAATTCAACTCTACCAAAAAAATTACATTACTAGATGGTTACAATAAACATATATACTTCATAATGTTATTTTCATTAGATTATTCTGAGAAATATTTTATAAAATGGGGGAACATTTTTACTATTATTAAATGTTATGAAATATAAACATTCATTAAAATGTTCTGATTCATCTCTATCATTGAGAAAAAAAATTCAATTTACAAAATAAATTTTTTTTCTTAAAGAATCATTTATTAAATTCTTTAATATTTGAAAATTGAAATGATAAATGAAGGAATCATTAATTATTAGTGATTTGAATAAATTGAATGAATGAGTCTTATTCAAGTGTCACAATTATATTTCATTTATTTTACCTACACATTAAGACCCTTCCTATCCACCATTTATTAAAATAAAACTACCCAACAATTATCTATATGGAATCCCTATTAAAGTATTTCTAATTATAACATATATTATTTTTAATTCCACATAAAATTAAATATAAAAAAGACAATAGAAATCATTTATCTATATAGGAAGATAAATTTTTATTTTACCATTTTTAAGTGATTAATGAAATACTTCAAGGTTAATAGGAAGAAAATGTTAATTTGGAAAAAAAATACTGAATGAACATTAATAAATTTAAATATATGGGGAATAATTATTCAAAAATTATGATATGTTTCATTTAAAGTAATAATTTAACTTTATATGGAATCAATATATTAAACTTATTTTAGTATTTTATTTTTCATAGAGGTCTAAAATCTATGTGTGTAGTAATTGGTATATATTATTATTCAAATATCTCATATAAACATTTAATTAAAATTTATCGGCACACTATTTAAAAGGGAAAATTTTAAATTATTCCATAAAATTTTGAATAAATTTAAATTAATTTTTCATTTAGATTAATTGAATTTTTTATAGATCAAATATTAAATTGTGATTGAAAAAATATATTGGAAATCTATTCTTGTATATATAATGATGTCCATGTGTTGTATGTATTTAAAAAATAATTTGGAAGAATGTAAACAACTCATGTACATGTTTTGTAAAATTTCCTCACTGGTAGAAGTTTAGATTCTATTTTATACAGTTTACATAAAATTCAATTACATGACTGAAGAATTTTATAGATGGTGTATGTGATAATTTTGAACGTTATTGTGATTGAAATATTTTTTGATTTCCTTGTGTTGTTTGATGTATAAATGTGTAAGATTGATGTTATAATATCAAAGGCTATGTATGTAGTATTTATTAGTTGTGTAAGTGAGACAAAGGTGGTGAATGTCTTTGGTATATAATAAGGAAAAGAAATATATCATGTTTGATTGGTTTTAATGTTTTTTACAACATTCTAGTAATACATTGGTACAAAATTATAATGAAATTGTGAAAAGAAAATATTATAGAGATGAATAATAAATTACTTGTTTAATTATTAAACTTTATAAATGATATTAAATTAATTTAATACCACTATATAATATAATAAAGGAAGATTATCACTAAGGAGGATAAGCTTCAATCAATAATTTTATGTTTATAAATAGTGGACGTAGTGTTTTTAGTAGAGGATATGTGAGATAGTGGTGTATATCCACTCATAATTGGGATGATGAGTTGTAAATCGAATGTCCCTCATAAATTTTAATTAAAATAGTGTGATATGTAAGTAAATTTTAATCAATACATGGTTAGTATAGTATTGATAATTATACTAAAAATTAGTGAAAAATTAGAAAAATGATTTTTAATTTAGTGTGGAGTTTAGATAACATCCACATTTGGATATTTCTATATCATTTTTGAGTTATTTCATTCATATTATTTGAAGGTGGATTCATATTGTATTTATTAAAAAAAATAATCATTGATTAGTTCGAATCCAATTGGAGTTTCCCAAATGTAATGAATACATGATTCATGAGTTAAATTGAATTATTGTGTGAAGTATTCCTTATCATTCAATAGTATATTGAAGCAAAAAAACTTTTTTTATGATTACATAGGAATAAAACATTAACCCATGTCATTACACCATGAATATGTTTCATTGACGATCATGGTATTAGTATTTCATTATATTTTAAATAAATTTTTTTGAAGGGTTATTTTGTGGAGCTGAATACAACCATGAAACAAGGTTTTCATCATACTATAACTAAATGTTTACTCATTAATAAGAATAAGTTGTGAAATATTTGTGAGATTTGTTGTTGAGTTGATAGAGAGATAAAACAACCAAGCATATAGTCAAGTTCCAAGGGTGATGTGATTATTTTAAATTGATTTTGATTTTATGAAGAGATATAGGGTAATATTTTTTAAAATAAAGGCCATTCTACATCTTGGGTTATAATTCCATAACAACCAAAAGGTCTATAAATATTATGTGATTAACATAGATAAAATTGTAAAAAACATTGACATAACTAACCATATATCCCAAAGATAATTCCAAACAGTGTTTAAATAGTATTGAAGAGAAGAGAAAGGTTTTACACTTAATACTAATTACAAACACATATAGGTTGATAAGAGAATATTGATCAGGTATTTTGATCTTGTATAGACCTTTCTTGTACTATAATTTCATAAACATAGTAAATTTATATTCCTTGTTCTTATTTATAATAATATATGAATATGGATAATGGGATAAATGTTTTTTACAAAATGGATTATCTTATCAATAAAAAGGGGTCATGAACTATATAAAATACATTTTTACATGTTTTTCCTTTATTTCTCTATCTTTAATATTTTATTGGACTCATTTGTAATCCTACATAATAACCAATGATAATAAAATGTTTCAGAGATTCGTAGTGATAACTAATTCACCCCTACCGTATTAGTGGTGATTTACTCTCTATTTGATCAATAGTTATGTATCAATGTGTATTTCAGGGTTATTAGTTATTTTCCAGGGAACTATGTTTTTTCATTATTAATGTATTTTTCTTTATTGAATCCTATATAAATCATGAATACCATCAAAAAATTATTTCCCATACATGATGGGAAATAATTTCTACTATTGAATGAGGTAATAATCTTGTATCTTTTTCTCATGGCTTTTATATTATTGATATTATATTGAAATGTATACATATTCCAAAAATTGGGACATCCTACACTTTTCTTAAAAATAATATTATCGATGTTGACGGGAGAGTGTGCAATGAATTACTCCCATCACATTCAAATAAGGCTTTTACATCAGTGACATGTGAAATTACAAAAAAAATGGGGGATATACCATTATATCTTAAATGAAGAAAATAAAGTAAATTATAAATAACTATAAACATGACTTGTATAATTTTATCTTTTTCAAATGGTAGAATATGATTTCGTGGAATAATTCATTGATCATGTGACCAAAATTATATTCTCGATTCGATATTGTAGATATATTCTTGATGATTATTTGGTGGTTATGAAATCATTGAGGATTCTCCCTTATAATAATGATGAAAATATTTATAACATTAAGGATAAAAACATTGATGACTGAACAATTAATAAGTTTAATAATGTCACATGATACTATGTAATTGGTATAGGGAAAATAATAATGATAAAAGGGGGATATATGAATGTAAAATGATCATGTATTAAAATCATTTGAAACCTAATTATTATATGAGGTCTCATTTGGATGAAATAAATGTTGATGATGATACTATAAATTTCAATTAATGTCTACAATTATACTCAAAATCCTATGTGAGGTAATGGTAAATACATTGCGAAGAATCCTTTTAAGATTTTAAATTATGTTAAAAATTGGATATTTTAAATATTATTTCCGTGTGACTGATAAAAAAAGTTATAGTTAGGATTAATTTCAATGATAATTAGGGATAATAAATATTTTATGCTGTAATATTTTATTAAAAAATAAATTAATTAAATGAAATGGAAAACACACTAATTTATTTTTCAATCAACATATGTTGAAACAACGTTTAATATATAATATAAAAAACATATGGAAGAAGATTCAATGGGAGATGGAATCAATTATTTAATCATTAAATAATAATATTACCACACACTATAGTATAGAAGTATGGATAATTGATGAGGGGGTTAGGGATGATGATAGAAAATTTGATGAGATGATAAAAGAATACTAATTTAGGATAAATAAATTGGTTATAGTATTAGAAGTAAATAAATATTAGTAGATAAAATGGATTTGGGTTATTGTAATGAATCTATTAATATATCCATTGATTCATCAAAAATCAATGATTTTTCCAAGATGGAAATGGTGTTGGTATGGAACATGGGTGATATCAGGGAAATCCTTGATAAAATATATAAAATAAAATTCATTACTAATATAAAAATGTTTAACAAGGATTATGATTTGACGGATCTTGATGTGATGTTGATTTATGTTGATAATTGTTTGAAGAACACTTACATTGTGTTTCAAAATTTTATCTAATAAGTTGGTGGATGTTTTAATTCATTTGAGAAATCTTTTGATACTCCCATAAAAATGATGTACTTTCATATTGTACTAAAAACCATTATGTTGGAAATTATATCATGGAATATAAATATTTGAATCAGTTATAAGAAATTATAGAATGTGATCACTTCACTTGCAGAATAAAACGATACTTATTTTTATCACAAGGTGTAGTACTATAAATCGAAAATTGAATTTGGTGTGAAAGGAAAAGCTTGATTAGAGTATTACTAAATGAAAAAATCAAAGTTATTTAAAAATGAATCTATGTATGGGGAAGTTTATAGCAAGTAGTTGATTTCAAATACAAATTAATCTCAGTGAACATATTTAGATGCATACTATTTCAAAACAAAATTATCTGAAAAGGAAGAAGGTGGAGTTTAAAAATATATAGAAAAAACGCCTATATGTTTAGGTATACTCTTGAACTCCATTAATCAATGAGAAGTGAAGAATTCATATAGAGTCAAGATGAGTCTCCAAGAGAGAAACCAAGATATTTTTTGAAGGAGATGTTGACATTTTATTATACTTTTAATTTTTATGAGGATGATTTTGATAGGTGTTATCAACATAAGTACGCAAACTTTTAGTGTCTCAATATAATATTGAAGTAATTGTTTATGAATAAGAAATCAAAATCCATCAATTGGAAGGGTGATCATAAAATATTAATGGTGGTTGAGGAGGATTATAAATAGAGGAAAGGTGAAATGACTTGGATGCATTATTTGAACTTTTCATCACACATGACTTCCAATAAGAAACTCTTCAAGGATATCCAATGGTATAATGAATTAATTTTTCATTCCAAAATAAGGTATCACTCAATATGACAATAGTTATATAGGTAAAAAATAGTGTCAAGAATCTAAAATTCAGTGATGTTCACTTTTTAAATAGATTTATTCATAATATCATGAGTGTTTTTTATCTTTGAAACAATGGGAAAAATGTTGAATTTTTCAATAATAGATGTGTTATAGGGAAATTTTTATTTGTAACAATATTCATGGAGTGAAATCAAAATAGTGGAAAACTATTTCAAAATTCTAATGATAAATGTTGATGTTTCATGAGTGTGGTGGAGATAAAATATATTTGACAATGAATAATCAGAAATTTGGGTCCAAATAACATATATAATATTTCAACATATTAATATCTAGGGATTCTACTGAATCTACATTTAGAAAGAATAAACACATGTGACCTAAGTCATGAATGAAAAATATTGAAATAACTCACAATGGTAATGATCCAAATAATAACCCAGATATTTAATGCATTTTGATGTATAAGTTCCAATGATATTGAACTCAACTAATAGAGATATTTATATAATTACTTTATTTATTATTTTAATTATATTACTTATATATATGTATATTATGTTGATTAAATCAAAATATCTAGATAAGATCAGGAATTTTTTAGGTGTATTAAAAATAATAAGTAAAGTGATATCAATATATTTTAGTCTAAAAGTGGATATGAATACAATAATGAGAATTTTAAGCATATCATTTTAATTATATAATAAGGCATAAATATACTTACATATAAACACCCCATCTAAATTGAGTATATGAATGGATGAACTTCGGTTTAGTGTACCTTGGGATAATCATGTTATAAAATAATTTAGACTCAATTATTTTTTATGATAAGCTACAAACATGGACGATTATATCCTAGATCAGTGATTACTCATAAAAATCATTGAAACACCTTATAATATGGGGTCTCAAAACTTTAAAAACATGAAATGATTTAAAGTATTCATAAGACCATGTTATATAATAATCATGGGAAGAAATTTGAGGAAGTTTGATTTTAGATATAATGAAAATAAATTATATGGATATACAATTGGTATAATAATGTACACTTGTTATAAAAATTATATTATGTAATTTTTTAATATTTAGGATTATTTTTGTAATTAATGTTCCTAATAAACATCAATATCTATGAATGATGAAAATATCAAATTTTGATAATATAAATTTTTGAAACATGGGAGTGTATTTAATGTTTTACAAAAATTTAAATGTTATCATATTGATTTTATTATTTCTAGTGTTGAGGAAGGCTTATAGAAAATGTATATATGTTTTAAATTCATAGAAAACAAGTTGGGCATAAAAATACATATAGAAAACTGTATGGGTATTCAAACACATTTAAGTCTAAGAATTTCCAATTAAACTGATTTACTCCATGAGTTGAATTGAATAGTATTGAAGAGGCACTAAAACATGAGAATTATATTCTAGTGATAGAAGAATTGATTAATCATATTAAGAATAAGGGAACTTGGGAACTAGTTTTATATCCCTACTTCGATAATTTTTTATGTATGAAATCCATTTTTTAAATAGAACTTAATGATAAAGGAGATGTAGATTTGAACAAGGATTTTATTATAAGTAGGGTATACTCTCAAATAGATGTTATTACATTTTATGAATGTTTTCACTAGAAAAAAAGTAGGAATCTATCTATTTTTTGTGATATATGCTCCATGGAATAAAAAAGTGTACTGACTTTTTATAAAGTCAACATTCTTGACTAGGGAACTTGATAAAAAAGGACATATTAAACAATTATAAGGATTTATATTTTATTGGAATGGTTCTTGAGTTTTTAAGATTAATAAATTACTATATTGTCTTAAATTTGATCCCTAGGAATGTTATTCAAATATAGAAAGTAACATAAAATTCATTCAATTCCAAATAAATCAAGGTGGATATCCATATTATTGGAAATTTAGACAATACAAAATCACTCATTATGATTTTATAGATTTAAAGAAATATCATAAAATGTAATTTTGATTAATTTTACTCTGAAATAATAAATCCCCTTGATATTTAAATTATCAACGAGTTGAATTTTTTTAGGTTACAAACATAAAAAAATTATCAAAATAATATTATACTGATTATTTTTTGAATAATTTCAAAATTGATAAATCGATTGTAGTTTTAACTACATCTAAACATGAGAGTATTTGTTCATTAGATTAATAATGTATTAGGTTTTTATAAATGGAGTTCTAGATACCTACTGGTTTCCAACTATAATAGTTAGTGTTTAGACCATATATTATGATTTTCATTACACAATGGTTTTGATTTTAGGGTAAACCTACGTATTTAAAACATTTGAAAATGAAAAATATCATCCAACATTTTAAGGGTATTTATTATTCTGTATTTATTTATGAAAAAGAAAAATATTCATTTCTATAACTATTCTTATATGAATTGTGAGGCTCACTTTGAAAACCTATGATCTACTTATAAAGGTGCAAATTTTATTAGAGGAATATGCATATCTTACATCTATAAGAAAAAAAACTCAATCATGCAAAGAACATAAAAATATAAATATATTATTACATCCCATGAAACCACAAAATATTGATGATGAAGTTATAGAAAAAAGACATAAGGATTAATTTCTAATACCGATTGTTGATTTCTTATGTCAATAAAAGTGCAATAAACATGTCAAATAATTTTGAATAATATTTGATGTTAATAAAAATATATATAAAGTATCGCTTCATTAAGTAGACATGGACTGTGGAAAATGTAATTATGAATTTTTTATAAAATGGGGGAATAATTATATATTATAATAAATACCCAATTAATGGATTATTTCTAGAAACTGATAGTGTTTTGGGTGTTATTATCTCCCAAAATCCTTATATGTTATCTAATAAATTTTCCCTCATACATTTCGATTTTTAAAATAAAAAATTAGAAGAATAAATAAGATCTATTATAGAAAATGGGTATAAATTAAATGTCATTCTACAAGTGATAATGAAAGGGGATAAGAAAATAGCGTTTTTTATATAGGGGGAGACATGAAGTATTCATTGATGAAACATATAGAAGATATCATTTATTGTTTCTCAGGTTTCCTATAAATAGTTATGGTGGTGCTAAATATCTCTTGGTTATTGAGTTTATGGTATAGAAATTGAATAGACCTCATAATATGATTTAACAAAAGGGGAGAAAAGAAGTTTATCTCAATTGATAAATGAACAATATTATATGAACCATTACACTGGGAACTAGATAACTGTCTAAAAAATAATTAAATCCTATTATGTGGTGTTTATATGGATTCCATTTAGATTGAATATCATGAAATGTTTCTTGAGGAAATTCATTCAAGAGTTTTGAAGGTTGATTCGTGTTATAATTTTTGATAAAATGATCATGAATATGTTTGAATCTAATTATAGTTGAGATAAAAAAATGTAACATAGCATTATTATATAGAATGGAATCATAGTTTTATAGAGTAAATATCATTTTGTAATAGAGTATTATTATATTGAATGGAATAATAGTTTGATGGAGTAAATATCCTTTCATAATAGTGTGTATTAGCATAATAGTTTACCCCTATGAAGAAATAAAAACGAATCCATTATGATTTAACAATGTATACTTTTCATGCAGGATATTGGGATTGACCTCACACTTTAACTGTGACGGCCCAGTCCAGCCCACGATCATGATATTTTCTACTTTGGGCCTAGACTGCACGGTTTTTCTCTACCTCGGTTGTAGCCCTCAAGAATATCAAAGGAAATGGCCACATGATGGGATAGGTATCCAAAAAACATTATAAAGGGATGCTTCATGATCCTCCTTCAATGTGGGATAGCCATAATCCAGCCCATAGAAGGGCCCATTGTACTTACAAGCACATAAAATGGACACTGGCTCGGATACAATTTGATGTTCTTGCAATAACATTGGTCCCTTCAATGGGGGGGGATTGTGGCTATCCCACATCAAAGGAGGAGGAACCTGAAGTAGACAATACCATGATCGTGGAATGGGATGGGCCATCGCAAATTGTATTATATCTTGTGTCCATTTGATATTTCAGCGAGGACATTTGCCCCTTCTTTGGGGTGGATTATTGTTATCCTATATCGAAGGAGGAGGAGAAAAATAACCACATTTTTAGGTGGTGTGGATAAATATCCCATAATTAGGAATTTTCATGGGGGATGCCTGAGGGTCAGAGCCCAAAGAAATAAAAACCGTACAGGCTAGTCTCAAAGTGGACAATATCGTGATTGTGGGCTGGATTAGGTCCTTAAAATATCTCAAATCAATGATTATGTATGTATGGATTTATGATAGAGATAAAGATCAAAACATATAAATCTCTTCACCATGCCTCATAATTATATTTAAAACCATAAATAAGAGTTACAATAAATTTGTCTTGGTATGTTTTTGAGTTTAATAGGATATAATATCACAATATTGATGTCCACATTTCAAGGGTGATGTTAATTTTATGGTTCTTTTTAGATGTTGCAAAGCGATATAAGTGATGACTTTTTTATATAAATATTACACCACAACTAGGTTTATCCCATAATTATGTATGAATGGTCTATATATATATTGAAATTTTACTAGAGAAAATTGTTAAAAACATTGATATACTCATCTATAGATTTTAAAAATAATTCAATGGGGGATTTTTGAATAATTTAAGAGATGAACATATCCCCACACTTGATCATAATTAAGTAGTCACTTATGATGTCAAGTAAAAATTAACTGTATTTTTATGACTCATATATATTTCATATACATAGAGTTTAGAAATTATTCCTACAACATTCCTTATTCTTTTACATAATAATATAAAATTTTAGAAAACAATATTTTAACTAGTATACACTAATGATTTTTCAATTATTAACAAGTGTGAAAGAATATTATAAAATATTTATTTCATGTGTCTTACTTATCTATCTATGTCCAATAATCTATTTGTTTTATTTTTTATTAATTTAAATAAATATAAATGTGAATTATTTTTTCTTGATTTATAATTTTGTTATGAAATGATTCCCCCATATTAGTGGTGGTTTAATATCACCTATAACTATGCATACCCAACCCTAGTTTCCTAGAGTCAGTACATTACTCCATAACATTTTCATGATTACAAGAAATTTATATCCCAAAAGAATAAATTTTTTAGTAGTTTTGGAAAACTAAATGCATAAAAAAGTTCATCATTACAACTTAAAAGGAAACATAATATAGAAATTCCTTTGACAATATCCAAAATACCTAGGTTATCCCTATACTTTATTGATAATATACCTCATCATGTTCTAGGAAAATGAAACATAAGAAAGGGGTGAGATCAAATGCATAGTAATGGTAAGCAATATAATGTAAGATATCATATACCTAAACATTTTGAATGGTGAATAACTAAAAACACATGCCTTTAAAAAAACTAGAACACATTATTGTAGGAATAAGAGCTGAATAAATAATTCCATAATAAATCATAATCATTGGTATTCTACTAGTTGAAAAAACATGTTAACATTAAATTACTATCTTCATAATAAGGTAATGCATAATTCCAGAAATCATAACCATTCCGTTAGGGCCTCTTTCCATGACCGTAAAAACCAATTTTCTTCAAGGCCTTGTGCCAAGATTGTAGTTTATCTCATGATACCTATCGATGAATCAACAAGACATATAATTCCTTAACCATAAAATAATTATCAAAATTAATCTTTCATGTGTACATTTATAAACATAAAAAAACTATACATACATATTTAAACTAACATATGAATAAAAATAACATTCCCAAAACATTAAGCATAAACACTAACTATTCAGAGTAAATTGGTGAATGGATTTGAGATAGCACATCCAGAATCAACCAAATCATAAACCATTCAATTAAATATTGTAGTTTATATGATAAAATATTAATTACAATAATAAAAAAATAATCAAAAATAATGTGGAAACATATGAAGATACTCTTATAAAATCATCGAGAAATTATTTAGATATATAATATTTTTCATTGAAAATAAGTGTTATTTTGGAAAAAATTTGAATAAAACCAGAAGTGAAGTGAGATTTTATTTTACTAAAAAAATATAGATTTTATAATGATAATTTTGAATAAAAATTTATTATATATTTCTGTTAAAAATAGTAAAGAATTTGACAGATTCCCTTGAATCGGGCTTGTGTTTCGAGGAGTATTTTTGAAATATCTCCTTAAAACATATGACTCCGAATAAATTAAAGTAGTATTCTAGATGTTAAAAATATATATAAAATTAAAAAAATTATGTGTAAATATGAATAAATAATAATTTAATTTAGGAAATTAATGAATAATAATAAACCAAATGAAAATGGAGGTTTGGGGAGAAAAATCGTACCTTATGACTGGTGGTGTTCTTCACTTGGTATTAATGTCCTAGATAACCAAATTAAAAACACTAATTATTATACCCATAACCAATTAATTATTTAATTTAATTATTATATACTTTTATGGTCACTAATTTCCTTCTTGATGGGTTTAAGATATTCAATTTTGTTGTTTGGGATCATTTTCTTCCTTGGTATTCATGACTAGTTTAGATATTTACATGTATGGATAAACATTTCATATGAGAATGGTTGTACATAATTGAAGTTTTATTTTATTTTTAAACATAAAAAATATTACATTTTTATAAAATTAACTTGGTTATTGGAATTTATGATGAATCATTATATAACACGATAATGATAATTATTTGGGTTAATTGACGATTTTTTATCACAACAAACTCATTTTGATTTATAAATTAATACCATGTGTAAAAAAATATTCTATAAACTAAAAAATGATATAATACAAATATTATCATTTGGTTCAACCATTAAAATGGTTTCATGTATATAATTGAAGTTGGAAATATAAATTGAAAACCTATCTTCCATGAATGTGATAAATTAGCTCATCTCAGATAGTGTTTTCATTTCTAAAATAAAAGAAGTTGAAAGGAGATATGATGACAAATTATTCCGTTGTCTTGAAAAAATTCAAGTATATATAAGGTTATAGAGTTATAAAAACATTTTGATGAAAGGAGGTGACAAAATAAATTGAAAATAATATAAAATTAAATAAAATAAATGAAAATAGGAATTTTACTCATGAATTTATTTTCCATAAGAGCTTATTTAAGGGAGAATTTGTGGAATTTTATAAGATAAAGTGATGATGGAAGTGGGGGAGGTATTTTGGAGGATATTTGAGCCTAATTTAGACAATTCACAAGGCTTTATAGAAGTAAATAGAAGAGGGTGAGGGGGTAATAGTGGAGGAGAGGTGTAATTTTTTAGTATCTTAATCATTACATTATTATTTCCCTCAATACAACCAATAGTGTTCATCAATGTGACTAATAATAGTAATATGTGCATGTCAGTTAGAACCATGTGTGCTTACATCATTCATGATGCTAGGAATAGTGTAGTTTACTTATAATGTATATATGTGGTAAATTACCGTATTTTCCAATTAATCAAACAATTGAGTATTTCAGAAAACATCAAAAAATTCACCCAAACCATTTATTGATGTGTAGAATTAAAAAATGAACTGCATTTTCTAAAAATAGTTTTCTATATATGATTAATTTAATTTTTAAATATATTTATAATTTATTTGAAAAATAACAATTTAAAAACTATAATTCATTTTATATCACCTTGAAAAATTAATCAAAATATAATTATATTATAACCATAAGAAAATAAAATAATAATACGATATAATATTCATAAGGGTCATATTACTATCTATAAGGGTATGTTACTATTCACAGAACATTATGATTGTCTTATCAGACTCAAAATATCTTACTGAACGCAATCGTGTATGTCAGTTTTTCAAAATTTAAATCACAGAGGTGGAAAGATTTTGTTTACTGGGTAGGTTATGACAATGTGGTGTTTTTTAGATACTTAGTTTTTCATTAATTCAATATTAAATTTATTTATAAATCCTCAGGGTGTTAAATTCTTCCCCCATACAAAACTTTCTTCCTAGAAATTACCATAATGTTACCTCAGAAAAAGATTTGGGGATTTCTTCATCATATACTCCTCTGGTACCCTTGTTTCTTCTTCAATTCTAAGATTTTTTTCAATGTACCTTTTCCAGTCATGTCATTTGATTCCTCAAAACATGTTTCATAGTGTCTAGAATTCCTATAGGATTTTTTACATTAAGATATGTTATGTTTTTATTCAATACCTTCAGATGTGATGACATGTATTGGGTATGGCTTGTACTTTCCCAACAATGTTACATTGAACACATTAGGTACATTATGCAAGCATGGTGGTATTTCCAATTGCTAATCCACTTCTCCAACTCTCTCGAAAATTTCTAAAGGTCCAATATACCTTGATCTATACATTAATTTCATCCCAAATCTTATAACACCCTTCCCTGGAGATACTTTTAGGAAAACATGATCACCCACATGAAATTACAAATCCTTACTTCGATTATCAGCATTGATATTTTTTCTTATATGATCTGCTTTGATATGGGTTTGAATAGTATATACTTTCACTATTGTTTCCTCCAAAAGCTCTGGATCCACAAACTTACTTTCACTGATTTCATCTCAACATGTCTATGTATGAAATATTTTTCCATATAATGATTCATATGGTTCTATTTGAATGCTATAATGGAAACTATTATTGTTGGAAAACTCCACCAAATATAAATATTGATCCCACATACCTTGAAAATAAAGTAATCATGATCTCAACATGTCTCATAATTATTGGATCTTCCTTTCTGATTGCCCATCAATTTTTGGGGAGGGACAACATATACTCAATAGATTCCCCATTTCTTGGTCTTTCTAATGTTGTTTCCAAATTTTTGATGTAAATTGAGGAACGCGATTAGACATTATTGGAAGAGGTTGTCCCTGAAGTCTTACAACATCATTGATATAGAGTTGTGCAAGGTGCTCCTGTGGAAAATCCTCCCTTATAGAGAGGAAATTTGAGGATTTGGTATATCGATCCAAAATTACCCATTTGCATCATTCATTAATAGGGTTTTGGGGAATCCATTTAAAAAAATAATTCTGATGTTATCCCAATTCTGAGTATGAATATATAGAGGTTGCATGAATCCTATAAAAATAATGTTATTTTATGACAACTAGTTGCCCAACATTTGTGCCTTAATTCAATACATTAGAATGTTTACAAGAAAATCATATCCTAAATAAATTAATAGGTTAGTAGTTTTGGAAAACCAGATACATACATAAGTTCAACATTACAACATGAAAATAAATAGAATATAAAAATTTATTTGGAAACATATATAAATTGTACGTTATCCCTGCATGTCATTCATAATATACCTCTTCATGTACTATGAAAATGAAACAATAGAAAGGGGTGAAATCAAATTCTCAGCAGGGGTATACAATACAATGGAGGATATCATAAACATAAACATCAGGCTTGGTGTATTACTAAAAACACATTCCTTTAAAAAATTAACACATTATGGAACAAATAAGAGCTGAAATATATTGTCATAATAAAGCATAATCCTGCATATTCTCCTAGTCCAATAACGACATGAACGTTCAATTATTTGTTTCATAATGAGGTAATTCATAATACTGAACATCCTAACCATGCCATCAAGGCCTTGGGCCAAGACCATAAATAACCACTATGTCAAGGCCTCATGCCAAGGCCATAGTGTGTCTCATGAGACCTACCGATGCATCAAGGGGAGAGAGTGGGCCCCACCAGTCACATACTATTTCTAATGAATTCCTCATTCGTATGGGTATAAACATAATTAACATAAATATACCAATTGAATCTAAAATATGAAATGTAAATAACTTTCCTTGAACATTAAGCATAAACACTAACCATTTAGAATAAATTGCGGAATGGTTTTAAGATAGAACGTCCACAGTAAAACTGATCAGAAAACATTAAATTAAATATGTTAGATGATATCATAAAATATTAATCCCAATTTAAATAAGTGTCAACAATATTTTTGAAATATATTAATATGCTCTATTAAAATCATTAAGTAATTCATGAGATAAATGCTATTTTACTCCAAAAAGTAGAGTTATTCTGGAAAAATAAATTTATACAACCAAAAGTGAAGTAA
This sequence comes from Viscum album, assembly GCA_963277665.1. Taxonomy (NCBI): domain Eukaryota; kingdom Viridiplantae; phylum Streptophyta; class Magnoliopsida; order Santalales; family Viscaceae; genus Viscum; species Viscum album. The sequence goes on along the minus strand of OY728153.1, from coordinate 1,344,667,480 downwards.
TAAATTATTTTCATAATAAAATGAGTTATTTTATAAATATAATGGTTTATAAAAATATATTATTGAGTGCCCTTGAAAATAGATACGAATTTGAGAAATTCCCTAGAATCAAGCTTGTATTTCAAGAAACTTTTTTGAAATATCCTTTTAAAACATATAACTCAGCATAAATGATAGTAGGATTCCAGTTGGAACACATATATAGAACATTAAAACATAATTTATTAGTATTAAATAGGAATAAATAAAAATCTAATTGATTACATTCGAGAATAATAGTATCTAGAATGAAAATAGAGGTTTGGGTAGAAAACCCATACCTTAAGTATGATTGTGTTCTTCATATGATAATAGTGTCCTCGATAAAAAAATTAAATTCATTGATTAATATATACAGAAAGTATTATTTATTTAAATTTTTTATTATGGCCTTATTATTTTCATTTGTGGCCATATTTATGGGTTTAAGAGGTTCAATTTTATTGTTTAGGAGCGTTCTCATTCATGGTATACATGACCAGTTTACAAATATACGTGTATGAATATACATGTAAGAAGATAATGGTTGTCCAGAATAGAAGTATTATTTTATTTGATAAAATAAATATTAATTCATGGTTAAAAAAATAGATTTAGTTATTTTTAGTGAAGAAGAATCATTATATAAAACATTAATGACAATTATTTGGGTTAATTGGTGGTTTTTTATCAGAACGAACGCATTTTGATTTATAAATTAATATAATGTGTAAAAAAGAACATAGAACTTTAAATAAGTTATAATACATATATTATAGTTTATTTCAACCATAAAAATGGTTTTATGGCCACAATTTAATATGGTAATAGAAGTTGAGAACTCGCCTTCCTTGAATGTGATAAATTTACACATCTCAGATGGTGTTTTAATTTCTAGAATAAGGCAATGGGAAAAGATATATAAGGATGAATTATACAATTATCATAAAATGTTTCTAATAAATTTATGTTACTTGAGTTACCATAACATTTGGATGGAATTATTTTTTGGGAGAAAAAAAAAGAAAGGAACTTGAAATAAAAAAATGAAAAGAGGAATTTACCCCTTGAAGTAGCCTTCCTAGAGAGGCTCTTTATGGGATAAGTTTTTGTCTTTTTATGAGACCAAGGTCTACTGGACGTGGGGTAGAAGCATGTGATGATATATTAGTATACTTTATATAAGGAACAAATCATTAGAGGAGTGAAGAGACGTGGTGGTGGTGGTGGTTTTTATAGTGGAGGAGAGGGGTGATTATTGAATGTCTTATTCATTATTACATTATTTCACTCAAGTCAACCAATAGTGTTGATTCATGTGATCCATAGTAGTAGTAAGTTCAAGTTAGTTCGATCTAAGTGTTCTTAAATCAGATATGATTCTAGTAATAGTTAATTTAAATTATAATGTATATATATAGTAAATTAATGTATTTTACTATTCATAAAAAATTTGAGTATTTTTGAAAATTTTGAGAAATTCACAATTTTTTATGACATGTAGAATTAAAAAAATGATCTCAATTTTTTTAAAATAATTTTATATATATCATTACTTTATTTATATAAAATCATAATTTATTTGAAAAATAAAAATTTGAAAACTATAATTCATTTTATACCACCTTGAAAAATTAATCCAGATCTCATTATCATATAACATTAAGACAATAAAAAATAATATGATTTAATATTCATAAGGGTCATATTACTATTCATATAAATAGAAATAAGGGTATGTTATTATTCACCAAAAATTAATTTTTTCTTATCAGACTCTAAATATATTACTGATTGCAACTGTATATATCAGTTTTATGAAATCCAATTCATAGAGGTAGAAATTTTTTTTAGTGGCTAGGAAATAAAAATGTGGTGTTTTGTGGAGGATTAACGTTTCATGAATTAAATATTAAATTTAATTATACATTATTGGGGTGTTTCAATTTTTTATCATGTGATAATTACTACAATAAATATTGGTTATCCATTTCAAAAACTATAACCTTAATTATAGAAATTATAGAATTTTCACTTACTTATTATGTGACATCCCAACCCAACATGTCACTAATCATACATAGTAGAGTCAATTTAGAATGAAACTAGGATTAAGACTCATATTCTTTAAAACATAAGGTTGGCCATAAATTTCACTGGATTTCGAAATACTCTTGGGGGGAATTTCCATCATTTCATTTATACTTATAATACCATAAATCATTCAAGAATTTAGCATGACGTATCTATATATTAGATATTCCAGACCTATAATTCATAAAATAAATATAAAAATATCATCTAAAATATCATATATGATACATAAAAACCTTATGAAAATATGAAAAATATATAAAAAATATAATATTTTCATAAGTGTGTGAAGCCAAAAAAATTTGTTGATAAGGAAAGAAAATAAAGTTTCCCAAATTAGTTCCTTAACAGACTGTTATGGGACTCCCCATAAACTATATGATTCATCCTATCATTGAGAAATCATCCTTCATTGAAACTTTTTGAAATGTGTGGATATTATTTTGGGGAATTCTAAATTATGCATTGATTTGATATTATTTTGTCTAGCATTGATGTTAAGTTCATAGTGGTTAAAAGGGGGTGTCATCGATTATTTTACTGTATATTTTTTGTTGGAGGTATGTATAAAACATTTTGAAATGAACATATGGTACATGTGTAATTGTTTAAAAAATTCATGGGATGTTCATGAAACACAAAGTCAGAGGTTATAGTGTTACATGAAGTGTAATGAAAATCATAATGAAAACTTTTTCATCTAGAATTCACATAGACACATAGTGTTCAGATCAATACTGATATGTACAATGTGGAACAAAAAATTATTTCATATTAAATACAGTTTCAACTAAATTTTTTTTGATATATAATGTTTCCATCATTTAAAATTTACATTACCATAAGAATTTATGTTATTCCATTTTATATAATTCTTAATATCTCTCTATCAAAATACTGAATACTTCCTTCCATCTATCAACATATTGTATTCCTCTTAGCCATATATATCATTATATTTTATTTTTATTCAATGGTTATTTTTTTCTATAATTTTCATAATAAATGGTATCAAATTATGATCTAGGTTAAAGGTATAGAAATTGATCAAGAATAATTTTTGTGGGTGATTGGAAGGATAAGATCAATTATTTTGAATGTTGCATCTTCTATTTTTGGAAGATGCATATTGAAGATTATTTATACTAAATAATATATGACCACTATAAGGGGAAACAACAATATCATATAATAATTAGTCATTGATGTATATATTTTCATTGAGAATTATACCCTGGACTTTGAAGATCAATTTTTCATTCAATACAATTCTATAGATGAAATCTATGGGTTTGATGAATAAATTCAGAAATATATATGAAAAGAATTATATATCAAATATGGTGTTCATGATTTTTACCCTATTCAACCAGAATATTTCTAAATGTAATGTAATTAATATACATATTAATAAATTAATTATTTTTTTGTGCAAGTTAAGTTTGTTAAAAATCAAATAATTATATTAAATCAATGCATTTATTCTCTTATTATCACTTAAAAAATTCATTGATATAATGGCATCCATAATGAGTAATTTCTATGGAACTTATCGATTAAACGTATATGATATTTCTGATCTATTTCATAGTAATGTTATTAATATAAGAGAAATGGGAAAATTCTTTATAAATTATGTTAATTTATAAGGAACATGTAGATCATTGAATGGTGGAAACTCATGATATAATTAAGAATCAACAAGGTAGATAATCAAGAAAAATAATGGAGAAAAACCCATATGTTGGGGTTTTAGAAATAAGAGGCATATAATATAATAATTACATGATTTAAAAATGCATAATGTATTGTTATAGTTGTTAGTGTTTTGAAAATTTATAATAATGCCCTTGTGCCCAGGTTAACTATCTCATATAGTGTTGGATATTAAAATATAGTGTGTATTTCTATTTAACCATACCAATGGAATGTAGATAAAATATTATTTGACAATATTTTTAATAGGTTTCCCTAACTAATGATGGACCTATAAATATTTTTGGTAAATATAAAGTGAAAATTTAAACCGCAAAGGTAAAATATTACATATTTAATATTATTATATATATTTCAAGACTATGAATAAATTTAATATCCACAAGATAGCTTTATGATAATTTATAATATACTACATTTGTGATGGGATATAAAAAATATCAAAATGTTTTTTGGATATAAAATGGTGATAAAAGATTTAATGACTTCACATGACTAACTATTCAAATCATATAGAGACTTATTTGAATTTATAAAAAAACTCAAAAACATTATATTTATGATTAGGTCATTTTTCTAATAATGGAGTTATGTTTATTTGAATAAAGAAAATAGTACTTTGTATAAAATTGGTGTACATTTGATTCTATGAGGATTGGTTTCCTGAAAATTAGATACATGTTTCCTTAATGAAAGGCTGAAGATAATTGAATGTGGGAAAGTGGGAGCTGATACATTTTGATATATTGGGATCCACACCATTACATTCTCTTAGGGGATCAAATTTTTTATGTGGCATTTATTTATTAATATACTTGAAACATACTATTTTCTTTTATTAAAAAAAGTCTGTTTAATTCCAAAACTTCACAAAATGATGATTCTAATATAAAATTATACATATATCTAGTGAATTATTTGAGATTAAACAATAGGGGTGAGTACAATAGTCAATAAATTAATGTATTCTATGAAAATAATTGAATACATAGAAAGAATGTGGTTACATGAATCTCTAAAAAAAATTTCATAAAGAAAAAATAAATATAAATTTGGTTGAACATTACAATATTATAATCTTATATGCAAGATTATAAATGTTTTTTGGTATAAATTTGTTAAAATTGAATCATACGTTATAAATAGTGGTAAATCTATACCATTGGGGGAATGAATACCTAGATAAGTCTAAATTGTAATAAAGGATAATATTTCTAAATTGAAATATTTTTATTCTCTATATAATATACAAATTAAAGTATATTTTTGGGATCAGATAGATGATAATTCCAACAAATTTTTTTATGTCCTATTGAAATGATGTGTTTATTTACCACATTATGGATTATGAAAATGGAATGATCATTAGAAGTAGGATTTCAATCCATCATGAACATGTTTATATTATTTGCAGAATTTGATGTTGATTTTGATTGTGGGATAAAGAAATCATTTTATTTTAAATAGGTTGTTCTTTTTAGATTCATGGAAAAGTAAATTATAGATAAAAAGAATCAGTTAGTGAACCCTAGTATAATGATACTTCATAATATGTTATAAATCTTATGAAATCCAGTAAAATTATATGAATAATCTTTTAATTAATTTATATTAACTAATGGTTGATAACATGAATATTATAATGAAGTAGTGCTGGTTAACGATTCATGAAAATTAGAGTTAGAAATTAAGAATTAAATGTATTTATTTCATGAAAATGAAACCTGTTTACTTACTAAATTATTAGAATAAAAAATAAAATGCAAAAAATGGTTATACAATGTCGTTGGTGAAAATAACTATAGTCTAAGGTATCATGAAAATTTGGTTTTGAAGGGGTTTCAATAGAATGTGGGTGTCGACTATACTAAAAATGTTATTCTTTTTTAGTTAACTAGTATCATAAGACTTTTTTAGTGTTCTTGGTATAAAGGAATTTTATTTATAGTATATAGAGGTGATAAATTCTTTATTTCATAGATACATTGATGAGTATATTTATATTTTAAAACTAGTATGTAAACTTGACTCTATGAATGGGGATATATTTTTTACCATAACAATAATTGATATGGTTCTATAAATGTACCTGAGTACTAGAATATGAAAATAGATGAATTCATGGGAAATAATGACTATAAGATATGTGACATGGATAATTATTTCTATTTCAATTTTTTGGAAAATTCCATATCATATTTGTATTTCATGTGTATGATATTCTCATTTTTGAGAATTTCATAAAAATGGTTAATTAATTAAATATAAAATTATAAGTATAATAATAAATAAATGTTCATGATAAATAAAAGAAGATTTTAGGGAATGATCATGTGATATCATATTTTTGGAACCTTAAAGCTTTCACAAACAAATTACATGGGTAATTTTTTCAGTAGGTTCAATATTATATATCAAAATAATTTTTCATACATTTTTTGTTTCAAATTATTTATTAAAAGGAGAAATAAATGATTTTCTGGATGAACTTTCCTATATAGTGAAACTAAAAAATGGATTAGTTGTGAGGAGTTTCATGTTTGACATTGATTTTACTCAACCAAAAATAGCACATGAAGTGATTGTTTTCAATAGGAATATATAAAATATTGTTTGTTATTATTGAGATGATGTTAAATGGGTATTCTTCTACTAAAAGGGGTGTGATGACATATCTCAATTGTTCAAGGTAGTGATGCCTCTATAGGAATATGTTAATGTATAATTTTATTTTTCTGTGGATAGAAGAAGTATACTATGATATTTTTATACCTTTAGTGATAACTATTATTGGATGGGTGATACGATAATAAAAGATTATGCTAATTTCTACTATTGAGGGAAAATATATTATTATTAAAATAATAATATAACGATATGATAGGGATAAGAAGATTGATGGACGAGTTTTATTGTATGAATGGGATACAATATGTATTATAAGAACAGTAATGAAAAGATTTTTTCAAAAAATTTGGGGTTACGTTTTCGGAAAACCATTTTCTTAGAAAATATAATTTAATAAAATATTATTAAATGATGGATTTTTTGGCATCAAAAAAATTCATGGAATCTTGAATCTAGTTTAAATGATGCTAAATGTGATGGTAATTGAAAATTTAAGGGATTTTTTCTTAATTTAAAATTTATATATGATGTAGGAGTGAGGGGAGAAATGAAACATTATCTATTTATAGAGGGAACAATTTTTGGGCAGTACCATTTTAATGATTCTCTATGTGGGATAATTTTGAGATATATGAAACCTATATTGATGTGTTTCACATAATAATTCAACAACCAATTAGGAATATTGACCTAAATGATATGGTCATGGAATTTTTCTTGGGTGTAGTTACCATTATACAATACGGTTTTGTAGGGAACATTATAGCTAATCTTTTACCTTCTATAGAGTACTTTTCATTGGGTTTTACATTATGGTTATCTTGGGTGTAATTTTTAGAAAAAATAAGAGAAATAGTGTAGAGAACAGTTGGAACACAGTTTTCCCTAACCATACGTCCTAGCCCACCAACACTATAACCCGAGACAGTGGGGATTTCAAGGTTGGAACAAATTTTTTCAAACTATTTTCCCTCTTAGGAGTAACTCTATGCACCGCTATAAAAGAGTTACATGGTTAAGGAACACGGTTAGGGGAAGCTATGCACCCTGAATTAGCAAACCGAGTGCAATAATTAAATTGACATGATAATTAATTTAAAAAATTAACGAACCTCTATATTAATCCCAAATAGACCATCATTCATCTAGAATATCATTTTAATGATTTTGGATCCCCACTGATCGATTCCATGCCTTCTAGACCTCTGTGCTTCATGATTTGAAGCCTGGATCGATGATCAATACCGCTCAAAAAAAGAGGATCTCATCCTGGTTTCATTCTCGTTATTTCTCCTTACTTATCTCTTTATTTTGGAGATAATATTATCCCTTGTGGTTATATCTATACCTAGTTATTGTATCTAGATCTAGGATTTTAGATCATGATATAATAGATCCTTTTTTTTTTCAATCTTGATTCAGGTATAGATTAGGATCTCATTCTACAACATTAAACTATTGAATTTTTTTGGTGGATTTTCATTAGGGGCTGATTTTTTTAATTAATCATGGTTGGTGGTATATTATTAAAATCCTATACTTATGATTTTAATTATGAGTATGTAAATGATGAATTTCTAGAGATTATTTAGTATTTACATTTCTCAAATTAATTAATTAATTAATTAATCAATCATGAATTTTCTAGATTAATTTTTTAGTAAATTTATAATAATATTTGAGAATGTGAAATCATTGAATTTGGGATAATTAATGGTGGAATTGACAATAATTATTTTGTGAGTATGAAATTAGAAAACTAATTGTTGTATTAATTTCTATAATATTGAATGAAAGTATTGGGGTTAATTATTTGGTGAATTAACTAATGGGTTTGATATTATCAATTAATTTATTGATTAATTTAATGGTTTTTCATGATTAATTAAGTGTTAACATAATTAATAGAGGTAATGTGGTTAATTAATAAAAGAATTTAATTAATGAAACGGATTTGTTTAATTAATTTTTTAATTTATTAATAGATTGTTTTCTAAATGGACTTGGTTGTGTATCACTTGGTTGTTATTATGTTGGCATGGAGTATAACATCTGTTTACGAATTTGTGAGAGATTTATTCCACGAGGAAGACTGTGAGTGCTTCTCCTTTGGATTTCTAATGGATAGTGAGAGCCTTCGAGGGGAGACTATAAGATCTTCCATTAGAATTTACAATATACCATGAGAGAACATGGAGTTGTGCCAGGGAAAAGACGATGAGAGCATTCTCTTTTCCTAATAATATATTATGTTTTATATTCTCAATCATATAATACCCTTCAGGTTAGATACCAATGTTCAGATTACTCATGAAAGATGGATTTACATGTTTACTAAATTTAATCAATTATTAATTCTGATAATAAATGGTAACAATGAAATTCAGATATATTATATCCCTTGTAAATAGTTTAGACTCAGGCATGTGATGATGACGTCATTGAGGATCTCATGTCCTCAGTAACATGATGTTTTATGTGGTTAAAAAATGAATAATTGACAATGTGATAACTGTTTACTATTTCATTGATCTTATTTTATCATATATATATTAACTATCATTGAATGGATAAATTTTTAGACACTATTTGTGGTTGCATTTTGAGTTGTACTCACACCTTATTTTGGATTCATGATCGATGCCCAAATAGAATACATGTTTGGAGGAGAAGATAAGGGAAAAGTCCATGTGTTAGATAGATTTACTAGGAGAGAGATTGGTAAAGGGAACCGAGTGTGGATCGAGACCCTCTTGTAAATCTGTACAGTCTTTACATTTTGGTTTTCAATTTTTACACATTATGTGTACTCTAGAGGGAATAATTTAGTAATTTATTTTTTATATTGTATCTCCGGTTTTGGTTATCTTTTGGTCTTAGTGATTTTTTGTTTCAATTTATATGATATTCAGTTATTGTTTCTAATTTTCCATTGGATTATTACTCTAAAAAAAGAAGGTATAGTCTCCCCATTATCATTATTAGACCCTAAATACTATTAAGAAACCTCTAGCATATGGGGAGCTGTGACTAAGTTGATGTGTCCAACTAGCTTTGGGAACCGAGTTGTGGTACCTGAGATAGGTTGTTACAAAGTGGTATTAGAGCCCAATTATTTTATTTTACATTTTTCATAATATATGGTAATGATAGATATCAAACCTAGATGAGTTAGTTCTTTTACATGAACTCGTACATGGGAGTTGAAAATCTATTTATATAGGGAAACCCGAGTACCCATGGTTGTATTCTTATTACTATTATTTTCAATTATTGTTGAATATTATTTCACCTTGGGTGATGGAATTCCTATGTTATGTGGTATTTGATACTAATAATTGTTGAAACTTTACCAATGTCCTGGTATGTCATGTCGATTGAGTGGTATAACTAACTCTAGGCACTCCAAATTATTATGAAATACATTATTTTAGTCACTCATGGGGAAATGTGTTTTGGGTTAATTTTTGAACATGATATTTTTTTCCTTTCTAGTGAAATTAAAAATTTTAAAATGATGAAATGTGAATTAATGGGAGTCTAATGGAATGTGAATAATAAGAATGTGTTTACCCTTATAAACCATGTCCAATGTGTGGGATGGTTAAGGGTTCTGATAGAACCTCTGTTTTAACCATGTGGTGATGTTTGGGGAAAAGACTTATTGTGACTTGAGGTGATTTTCCTCTAACATGCATGTAATAAAGTGTTGTTATGAGTCCTAAGACGTATGTTTGGAATAGTAGAGATATTCCTCAATACGGATGCTTATTGAGAGGGTGGTTGGAGAATATGGCTAGATATTCTCCACCATTAGTGGAACTTGAGGAACCAATAGTACTCGTTTCATAATTAGGGGATTGGTTCTAAGAAAATTATTCTCACTTCAAGAAAATTCATTAAAAGAGTCCAAGGGTGGGTGGTTAAAAGAATGTATGATGTGAAGAGATAGTTCCATTTTCATTACCTTCTGAATTTTACTAGAGAGGAGGGACTAGAAGAAGCATAGTTCTAGATTGAGTACATCTAGACTATACATGACCACTTGAATGCTCCTAAAGATAAGAGATTCAAATTTTATTCCAATCTATTATGTGGTGAGGAAAATAATTTGTGGGATATCTAGACTCAAGATGGATAGATGGAAGCTATAGAATGGGAGTACATTCAAGAGATGATCCTAGAACACTTTAATCTAGAGACTTTGAGGCATTTGTAGAGACCCAAAGCCTGACGTACATGGACATTACATTACTTTTTCAGAATACTTAGTACATAACAAAAACACACACACAAGGACCGTAATATTTTAGTGTCTTTGGAAACTCGGAATATAATCTTCTAATCGTGGTGAAAGATCTTCAACATCTCCCATAAAGATCTTCTTTTTTTTCTACCAAAAACCTTTCTATATATCCTGGGGAAAAGAAAACATAAAAGGGTGAGCTCAAATGCTCAGTAAGGGTAAACAAAAGAAATATCAATCACATCCTATTCATAAGAACATATCTTTTGAAAATCTTAACCTGCAAAAGAGATCATAATTTCATAACATGGGATAAAACATAGTAGTGAATTGAAATCCCAATAATCATAACTTAAAACATGAAAATTTTTGGCATACACACATAATCATAGAGAATCATTTCTTATTAGTCAAGACTTATTTCCAAGACTATCTTAGTGGACAAAGTCCCTTTCTGAACCGAGTTCACTCCTCGTTTCAGTTCTGTTTCACTGAACCGGTATAACCTACCATTCCATCCATGTCTATCTCATGAGATATAAAATCTTTACCCAATGAATTGGAGGGAGATATAGGTCCCACCCATCTCATAATTATACCATTCTTATGTGTGCCACAAAATCATAAATCATACATCATTGCATAACCCATAAAATAAAAATGGAAATCTTAAACATTGTAACATCATAAAACAATTCATATAAGATAAAGGGATTCATAAAAATAATTTCATCATGACATAATCAAATCAATGTAATAATAGGGATAAAAACTGAACCCTTTATTATCTTAGATGGAAAATAATTTTGATAAAACACTTGAACTCCATTCGTGAGGAAAATATCATTTCTGCTTCAAAAACACTTATCCTTTCTTAACATGTCATACAATTCTAAACTAAAATAATTTGATTAAAAAAAACTTGAAAATTTGTAAAGGAAGCTTCTTGGAAATAATGTTTTAAAAATCCATTTATGCCGTATATGTTAAAAAAACATTCTTCGTACTTTTTTTGGAAAAGACAAAAAGTACCTCGTACGAAAAATGAAAAAATATTCCTATCATATCTTTTACTAAAAACTCACCAAAGGGTAAAATTTGATATAAACTATTGTATAAGGATATAAATATTACATATTGATGAAACATGGATGTGGATGATAAAATACACCCCAGTAAATTTCAAAGTATAAACAATCTCGGATAAAAATGAGATTGTGATATTTTCCTTTACCTTAGGTCCGATATGCTTTGTACATGTCCGAACCTCCTGTATAATGATTTAAATAATGTTATTGACTTATTCCAGAATCATAATTATTTTTATGATATCATATATGGTCATATTCTTTGCTTCTTAGTAGTAATATTTCATTGCTACTTGTTATTCGGGTGTTTATAACTTTTTGTTATTATGTGTGTTTTGTTGAATAAATTCTTATTCTTCTCCTTAGGTTATAGATAACTCATTTCCAGAATGGTATTAGTGTAATATATATCATATTCATTCATTAAATTCATTTATATAATCATTATGAAATGAAGATCATGTAGAACGAGTCGCATCACATCGTGGAGACGGTATTCCGTACGTACGCACGAGTGATGATATCATTCCTATGATCGTGGAATTGTATTAGAGTGTATGTACACTATTTAAGAATCAATATCACTTTATAATAGTCATATATAGTCATTATTTACACCATTATACCCATCCAATTAAGGTGGTGGGGTAAAATTGATTACACCACGACGTGGAGACGGTATTCCGTACGTATGCACGCGCGGTGATTTCTTTTTCCGTAGGATGGATAGATTGTGAAATAGGGTTGTTTCATACTTATAATAACATATCAGTATATGAGTGATACTGATGTTATTACTTCATAATGAAACAACTAAAGAAGAATAAGTGGAAGAAGAAATAAATATGAAAGAATTGGTAACGGACATTACCTCTTCTTTGAAGTGCTTCTTTGAGACCTTCTTTTAGGGCACTAAAATTAGTCTTTGAGGAAGACCAGAACCTCTAGGATATTGCTAGGGAAGTGGAGAAGGTAAATTGGCAGGGGTTGGTCTAGCTTGAAGGCTCAACGTGGTGTGAGGAAGAGGGGGAGGAGGTGCCCTTTTATAAGGGAGGAGAGGGGCACCTTTGGAATAACTAAAAATATTATTTTATTATAAAGTCAAGTTCGGTTTTAAATAGCTCCAAATTGATTTATTTCTAAGATAAGGTGGGTATGGGTCGAAATCCTCTCATCCAATAGAATTTAGAAAAGTTTAGGTCATTATATTAACCTTATCTTTTAGTTTTAACTCTTAGTTAATTAGATTGACATTTACCATGTCACTTTGTATTTTTATATTATATAGTTAATAAACTAACCATATACATCCAAGCGACCCCCAAGTTGTATTTTATTAATATATATAACCTTATCTAAGTCATTTGTCCAAACCTTATATTTTTAGGAATAAAATAACAATTAATAATATAATATTTGTTTTAAAAACTATTTTATGTCAATTTTGACACTATTCAATAGTTGATTTTTTTAAAACTCATAACAGAATGATTACTTCTACAAAAGTTAATTAAATCAATACTAACATGTCATATTAACTTATAAAAGTAGTTTAATTCATTAAATTTCTCAGATTATACTTATTTAGGTATTTATAATATCAATTATTCTAATTTTTTACTATTATGGTAATTTTAACATCATCGTTGTGTCATAAATAAATTAAATTATTTTGTGTCTAAAAATTAAAAATAAAAAAACATTATGTAGGAAATATTTTTAGATTTCTAATGAATACTTATAGTCGAATTTATCTTATTTATAACCCCATATTAAAAATTATTTACTTATTAAACTTTTATTTTTACCTTTTTAACCCTTCTTTAAATAAATTAATAATAAATGTCCTAATCTAATCCAAGTGGGCCTAAATGGTCATATTTTATTCCTAAGGTTGTTTTTGGTCGAATTACACTTGTCCAATAGAATTAGGACATGTGTTAGGTAATAATAATATCATTTTTACCCTTAATTACCCTATTTACTTTTAACCGTGGTAAAAAAAGTAAAAAGTTACTATTCACCAAAAAAATTATTTTCATCTCATTGAACCACATTTTACTTATTGACATCAATCGTGTCTCTCGGATTTTCGAAATTCCACTCACAGAAGCAGTAAAATTATGTTTTATGAAAAATTCAGTTTTTTAACTACCACTTAGTGGTTTCACTATTCATCAAATAATGAAAGTTTCCAGAAAAATACCAAAAATTAGATCTAAGCTATATTTGATATTATGAATTCAAAAATGATATCTATTTTATCAGATTCAAAACATATCAGTTGCATTAATTAATTTAAAAATTAATTCCAGTAGTCAAAACAAATAGCGTGTTCTTAAGAGATAATAACTATCAAAAGATTGACAGTTGTTTATGAATGGTTTAAATGTGAAATTACATCCAATGAACAACATTGTATTAAATTGTAAAAATATATTCTAAATATACTTTAAAACCACTCAAATTAATAATTTATCACTATTAATTATTTCGATTAAAAAGGTTGTTTTTAATTAAAATTTAGTAATTTTCACTATTCATCGGAAAATGAAAGTTATCTGAAAAGTACCAAAATTTCACCCTAAGTTAATTTCGATATTAAGAATCCAAAAATGAATTCCATTTTGAAAAATAAAATTTACAAAATTTCAAAAAGTGGTTTTTACTATTCATAACGGCTAGTTTTAATAATATTTTAATAGCATATTGTTGTTTAGTGAAACTCGTTATTGCGTACTACACACGCTATTGAGGAAGGTCGTGATTGCGTGTAATGCAAGGCAAGTCAAGGATGCGTGTTGTGAAATCTCCTTTTGGTGTAGTGTACAACACAAGACATTAATGAAATTAAAAATAATATTTTTCATAAAATCCCGGGTTATTACATTCTACCCCCCTTAAAATGAATTTCGCCCTCGAAATTCGTCGGGGTTATAAATTGTTTACTATTTGAAAGTTTCTTTAATAGAAACCACATTGTAAAAAGGAATACCAAAACATGGATTTAAAAACTAAAGTATGAAACGTAACGGTTACCCAAATTAACTCATCACTGGGTTTCCACGTAGGAGAACATAGGTGAAAATATGGATATGGAAGAGAAATCTAACCATCAAGTTTTGATGGAGAGTGGTATAAAACATGGATATGAAAAAACCAACAATCACAAAGCCATAAATTTGTGATGATCTAGGGTATCATCTGGTTCATCAGATATAAGAGCACTAGGACAACATGTTTGGTTTTTAAGATCATTTCCCTAAAGTTAATGAATTAAAAGAAATACTTACATGATTTTGGTACAATATCACTGTTGTTCGTGAATTGAACAATTTCCACTTCATATCATAAAGAAATGAAGTTGATTTTTTTATTCGTGAAGCATTAGCAGATCATGTGATAGAATGATGAGTCATTCCATCTGTTTCAAGAAAAAGTTATAAGTCCATCTTATGGTGAGATTAATCATATATGGTTCCAAAAAATGGACTTATACTTTATTTATCATACCGCTTAATAAAATAAAACTACTTTCTACTAACCAGGGACTTCATGTAGGCCAGTGGTAGGCGATAAAGGCCAGTCGCACTTCGGTTGTGGGTTCAATTCCCATAGCCTTGTCTGGCGTGATGGGCTGTCACCCATCCTGCAGGTTGTCCTTTTTCTAAAAATACATTACAATAACATCCCATCAATAATATCAAAAAAAAGTTTGATCTTTAAACAATACTAACTTATGTCTAACATAATCCATTCCAATCTTTAGGCTTATCCATAATACTTCGGTCCAAGCTCATAGTATAATGAAAACGATTACTTGGAAATGTCATCAACCAAGCATGTGAATACCATCATTTATCCCCCATATATCTTGTTGGTCACATTTCAATCATGTGAATACCTTAATCATGTATTCTCTTGAAAAATGAATGCCCATTAAACCTTAGTGAGAACATGAATGCTGTCAAAAGTTAACTCTTTCCACATACCAAAATCCAAAAATTCTATATACTCAAACCATGATATAACCTTCTCCTTATATCAGTCATGAGCTCATGAATACTATCAAACATTTAATTTTCTCCTTATCCCTTCATTATACGCATATCATATACATTCCAAAAATAACTGAATAACATTTCATGGATACTGGTAACAATATTCATACAATTTCAAAACTCAAGGAAAGACAACAATGTAACAGTCCTTAGATGTCTCTTTATTCCATAGTACCATGAGATTACTTATACAACATTACACTTGATAAACACGAAATCATTCCAATACCTTCTTAAACCATTGACCAAGATTCAATAATTCTTTCATTTCACATATCATTTGTAGTCTCTTCATCATCATCAACATAAATACTACCTATACGGCCGTACTGATTCTCTTTATGAAACTTTCCCTTAGGACATTGGTTTACATAATGCCTGTACATTCCACATTTAAAACATTTAACCATTTTTGATGTCGTAGCAATACCATTATCCCCATCCATGGTGTTAACTGAACCTTTTCCTTTGCACTTGCTGGCTTTGTGTCCTTCTTTTCCACACCCAAAGCATCTTCCAATTCCCTTGAAACAATCTCCCGGATTCCTCTTACCACATGATTTACATGAGGGAAATTGAACTTTCATTCCTCTATGATCATCATAAAACTCCATCTTTCTCTTATTATCTGAGTCAGGAAACTTACCAAAGCTGAGATTATTGATCATATTATGAGATTGCTGATTAAGCATAATAATGATGTTTGGACTTCCAAATCCCATTTTATTAGGTTTCTCATGAAGAATATCATTCCATTGTCCATCATATCTGTAACACCCCAAGATTTCATAGTGTGTTATTTCTTCAAAATAATTCAATAACTTGCACTACACGCAACACCGAGTTCAATTGCAACATGACTTACCAAAAAAAAAATCCATTAAAAGAGGTCATGAATAGTATTAACTAAATTTTAAACTTTATATAATCCTTATAATTTTAGAATCCATATTATGAGTTTCTTAGTCATAATGCAAGAACAGATTCATTTTCAGTATTGCACTTTTATCAACTTTTGATAGTGAAACCTTTTTAAATACAATATTTTAAAATTTTTGACTAAATGGAGACATCAAAAAATTTAAAATGAAACATCCCAAGCTTCCACGGTACGCTTTCCTTTGAATAAAACAGTAGCGTGTGTTGTACGCAACGTCGAGTTTTAACACACACCACAACCGATCAAACTAGCCGTTGTGAATAGTAATACCTAATTTTTGAAATCATATATATTTTATATTTCAAAATGGACTTCATTTTTGGATTCAGAATATCGAAATTATCCTAGGGTGAAATTTTGGTACATTTCGGATAACTTTCATATTTTGATGAATAGTGAAAATTTCTAAATTTTAATTAAAAACAACGTTTTTAATCAAAATAATTAATAGTGATAAATTATGAATTTTAGTGGTTTTAAAGTATATTTAGAATATATTTTTACCATTTAATATAATGTTGGTCATTGGACATAATTTTACAATTAAACCGAACATAAACAAGTGTCAATCTTTTGATAGTTATTATCTCTTAAAAACACGCTTTTTGTTTTGACAGCGGGAATTAATTTTAAATTAATTTCTGCCACTTCTGGGTTTTGAATTTAGGAAAATGGATTCCATATTTGGAATCAGGATGTTCAAATTGTGTAAATAGGTAACTTTTATTTTTAGACATTTTGAAAAGTTACTGTGGTAAATATTTTATTTACCATGGTTAAAGGGTAAATCCGGTAAATAAGGGTTAAAAAATAATATTATAATAATACTAAATTACCCTAAAACGTGTCTTAACCCTATTGGTTGATACATGGTCGACCATGGGCATCTTTGGGTCTATTTTTGGACCCCATGGATCCACTTGTAAGTGATAATGACACATTATATTAATAAAGTTAAAATAAAAATAAAAATGGCATAAGCTTACATCTTTTAGAAGAACAATTTTTACATAGGGTTATACATGTTGGATTTTCGATTATAAATATTCATTAGAAATATAAAAGGATTTACTACATAATGATATTTTATTTATAATTTTTAGACATTAAATAATTTATTTTATTTATGACACAATGATGATGCAGTAATTACTAAAATAGTGAAACATTAAAATAATTGATCTTATAAATACCCAAATAATTATAATATGAAACTTTTAATGAATTAAACTAATTTTCTATGATAATATGATATATTAGGATTGATTTAATGGACTTTTTTCGAAGTAATCAATCTGTTAGGAGTTTCACAAAAATCAACTATTGAATAGTGTCAAAATTGACATAAAAGAGTTCTTAAAACAAATATTATATTATTAATTGATATTAAATTCCTAAAAATCTAAGGTTCGGCCAAGAGACTTATATTATGATAGGTTCCTCATTAATGGACCACTTGGGGGTCGCTTGGATGTATATAGTAAGTTTATTAACCATATTATATAAAAATACAAAGAGACATTGTAAAAGTGAAACTAATTAACTTAGAGTTAATACTTAAAGATAAGGTTAATATAAGTACCCAAACCTGTCTAAATTCTATTGGATGAGTTGTTTTAGACCTATCCCCACCTCATCCTTTGAATAGTCAACTTTGGAGCCTTTAGAAACCGAATATGAATTTATTATAAATTAATATTTCTAGCTTTTCCAAAGGTGCCCCTCACCCCTCTAATAAAAGGGCACTCCTCCTTCTCATTTCTTCACACCTCTAAAGCCTTTTGGTTCGGCCAAACTCTGCCCAAATAATCTCCCAACATCCCTCACTACAACCTAGAGGCCTTAGTTTGATCAGAAAGCCAACCTAAGGAGCCCTTTTGATCAAATCAAAAGGAAGAACCCGAAGAAGAGGTAATGATTTCACCACCCTTTTCTAAGTTCATTTCTTCTTCCACTTCTTCTTCCTTTGTTCTTACCATTCTAAAATAATAACTCCAGTATCTCACATATACTGTGATGTTATTATAAGTATGGTACAACCATATTCAGTATTCTATCCACCCTTTGAATAACATGTCACCATACGTGCGTACGTACGGCTTACCGTCTCCACGTCGTGGTGTAATTGTTATTCAATATAATATTATTTGGATGGGTATAATAATGATGTGTAACTCATGTAAATAATAAATATAACATGTTAATGATTCTGTATATATGATATACCATCCATTTATATATTATTTTAATATCAAAAGAATGATATTGTCGCTCGTGCTTACGTACGGACTACCGTCTCCACGAACGCGATGAGATTCATTCTCCATCGTATCCATTCAAGTTTAATTATCATTTTATGATTTAAAAATGATGTTTAAGGACTTGATATCATTCTGGATATGAATAAGATACAACAAACATGGCTTATGTAACAAAACATATAAAAGAAAATGAGTAAGTTAACACCCGAAACGATGATAATTCTAAGATATTATTAATAAATCAATGTTAAAAGATCATATATGATATCATATTAATATATATGATTCTTGTATAATTTAATAACAATTATTTCACCATTATACAGGAGGTTAACCTACCCCAACCAAGGAAAAGTACAAGGTAAGGGTTATTTCACAATCTCTTCATTATCCGAGGTTGTTTATATGTAATAATCTACTGGGATCTCTTTATCATCCACATCCATGTTTCTTAAAAATGTATTTCAAAACATTTTTACTATTTACAAGAATATGGGTTAAAGTCATTTATACCCTTTTTTGACTTTTATAAGTGGTTTATAAATGGATCTTTCCGTCGTTTTCAAAACAAGGTCCTTTTTAACCTTTTCGACAGAATTGAGGTAAGAATGTTTTTTTTAACTTATACGGCGGGTGCGGTTATTTTACGCCGTTATAAAATCTTCAAAGCTTTCCTTACAAGATTATAAGAATATTTTCAAAGAAAATGTTTTATTTTATATGGATCTTAAATGATTTCAAAATAAAAGGAGATATTTCTTTAAAAAGAATTTTGATTTCATCTATGTCAACATCCTTTGATGGATTTTAAGATTATTTGAAGTTGATTTATTATGATACAAAACTTCTATATTGTATTGAAGGTTTTGTGATATGTTTGACTGTGGATGTGCTATTTTTATACCATTCATAGTTTATTGTGAAAGTATTGACATTTCGTATGCTAGTTTTAATACGAATGTTTATGTTATGTTTAAACCTTTTCATATGGGAATGCATTGGACTCAATAAGTGATGGGTGGAGCCCGCTATAGCTCCTCGATGCATCGGTAGGTCTCATGAGACAAACTAGTGTCTTGGCACAAGGCCTTGACAAAATCATATTTGTAGTCTTGGCACGAGGCCTTGGCTATGTGGTTATGATAGTCTGGCATTATGCATTCCAACATTATGAAAGTGGTTATTTATTTTTGCATGTGATTATTCGATTAGTGGAATATCCATGTGAATAAGTAAATGGCATTATTTCATTTTATTTATGCCATACCATGTTGAAAGTTCATGTTTAAAAGGCTTTTGTTTTAGTTATACATTGCCTTAAATGTTTATTCTTATTGATGAAAGTTTCCGCTATATTGTTATCCTTACTGGGCATTTGAGCTCACCCCTTTTCTATGTTTTATTATTCCCAGGAAGTGAAGATGTAAGTTATGAATGACCTGCAGGGATATTATGATGGGATTGTAGTGTGGACTATGGAAACATTATGTTGTTGAAGTGGTTTTTCATTTTATGATGTAATGTAAAACTTATGAATATATCTAGTGTTTCCAAGGCTACTAAACCAATCGGTCTTTCGAGATTTGATCTTTCTTGTGATCATGCCAATGTTACGAAGTAATGCACCGACTCTGGGTAGCTGGGGTCGGGGCGTTACAGTTGGTATCAGAGGAAGTTTAGTACAAACCTTGGAAGATAGATTTAGATAAACTCTGATTAGAGCACGTAGACCTAAGATTAACTTTGAGGATTAGTATAGAAGAACTTCCTAGAATTTTGGTATTGTAGAGATTTTGTGAGTTTTCCGAGCAATACATCCCTGTCTGGATACGAGCAGGTAGAGGTGGCTCTGGCACAGATGTACCTAGGGGTAAAACCCGAAAACACCGCTTTGAGCTAGACTCGAACGGGAACTGGTGCACGACAACGGGCCTTGCTGCACTCTTGGTTACGACACTCTCGGGGGATATGCTTAGGATAACTCTCATTTTCTTTACAAATCATTTTGAAGGGATTATGAGTATATACTTCCTCAAAGAAAACATTCTTATGATTATGGATTATATCCATAAATAGTTCAATTTATGTTAAGTGTTTTATAAGTATGGGATTATGTATTTTGATTCATAAACTGATCTAGTGTATACCATTGTTTAGAAATGGCGCCCAGTAGAAGGAATGAGAACTCCAGAAATGCACATGATCCAAAGAGAAGGAAGGATCATATCTTTCATGGTCTTAAGCTAGAATTTATAAGAGAAATAGTCTCCCATGTATTATCATCATATGAAGAAATAATATCATGTGTTGATAAGATAAGTAAAGAGTTTACTGAGTCCTATGGCTTTGAAGGGAAGCAAGGGAAGAAAAGGATGGAAGAGAGAAAGATGGATAAAAGTAAGAGGGAAAAGAAGAATTTTCCCATATGTGGTAACTGTGGAAAGAAACACCCTGGAACTTTCCTGAAAGGAATGGGAGTTTGTTATAAGTGTGGAGGAAAAGGGCACAAAGTACGTGACTGCAAGGGTAAGAAAATGGTTTTAAATGTACAATGCTTCATTTGCAAGGAGTTTGGACACTACGCGAACCTATGTCCCAGTCATCAGACTATGCCGCAAATGATGCTATTGGATAATAATCAAGTTATGATACTACCACAGATGAAGAGGAATGATTAGAGTTCTTATGTTGATTATGTCAATTGAGTGTTGTATCAACAATGTACTTGTTATAATGATTATGGAGTATATAAGGATTGTACTGCAGTACTATTTCATTAAGGACTTGAGATTGTGTGGAACAAAGAAAAGAGACTCAATAGCAGGATAAATTTTTATAAAATGTATGGTTGAGAGAAAGATAAACCATAATATGGTTCTGATACCGAGGTAGTGATTTTAGAATAATACATGATTGATTTGGATAAATTATATTGGATATTCTTGACTACCTTGAAGCCGATTAATGATTTGTATATTCCATAATTGTTGGGGTTTAAAACATTTTGGATTGATGAAGTATATCCATCATTCTATATGGAATAAGGGAGCATGAAAGTAATCAATAAGGAATATGGTAATACATGATGAAGGTATTCATATGCTATTACGGGGTAAAAAGGATCTATATTATGTTTACCTTCCTTATGAATGTTGGACTGTGAGTCTGGATAGAAGTATTTTGGATAGTTCTAGTTTGGATTATTTTGGATTACCATAAAAGGAAAACCCGGAGGTTGGGCGGTAACCCCTCGCGTCCGGCAAGGCTGCGAGACTTGAACCCGCAACTGAAGGGCGACAAGGGTGTATCACCTACCACTAGCCCAAGAGATGTCCTGGATTAAATAATGTAGTTTTTTTAAAAGATCTGGTAGATGAATTATAAATTCGTTTATTTTGGAACCCTGTACGAATAGTATAAATATAATTTTTTTTACGAGTGAAAGATGAGTTTATGGTAGAAATTTATTAATGGACAAAACTCTAATTATAAAGTAAGTATATCTCCTTATTATCTTATCCAATCTCATAAATAAATTCCTCAATATTAAGAAAAGCAACTTAGAACAAAAATGTTGTCCTAGATGGTACCTTAAATCATCACTAATTTATGGCTTTGGGATTGTTGGCCTTTTCATAGCCATGTTCTCTACCACTCTCCATCAAATAATTGATGGTTAGATTTCTCTTCCATATCCATATTTTCCTACATAGAACCCTAGTATGTGTTATTTTCGGTAATCTTCATACTTTCCACTCTTTATTTTAAATAGAGGCCTCATTAATTCATTTTTCGATGTGGGATTTCAACTAAGATATTTTGAATCGTCAAAAATGTGTTATCCTAATACCCTATGTTTTGTTGAACCGATGGTATTTCAAATCATCATAGATTGATGAATTTAAGGACCTCAATTATACACTTGTTTGTGATTGATGACCTCAATCACTACCTATAAATATTTAAGTTTTTCCTCCGATTATATGTCTCAAATTGCCACCAATGTTCTCCTAATCGAGATCATAATTTGGTGGTGACCCTTTCATTTCTCTTTTCCTCATATTAAGACTAAATTTTAGTAACCCAATTTCCGATGTGGGTTTTCCCACAAATATATTTTCTACTTTCAACCTTTTATTTTTGAAGAACAATTTCAAATTGCGAGGACGCAATTTATTGAAGGAGGGGAGAATGTAACACCCCAAGATTTCATAGTGTGTTATTTCTTCAAAATAATTCAATAACTTGCACTACACGCAACACCGAGTTCAATTGCAACATGACTTACCAAAAAAAAAATCCATTAAAAGAGGTCATGAATAGTATTAACTAAATTTTAAACTTTATATAATCCTTATAATTTTAGAATCCATATTATGAGTTTCTTAGTCATAATGCAAGAACAGATTCATTTTCAGTATTGCACTTTTATCAACTTTTGATAGTGAAACCTTTTTAAATACAATATTTTAAACTTTTTGACTAAATGGAGACATCAAAAAATTTAAAATGAAACATCCCAAGCTTCCACGGTACGCTTTCCTTTGAATAAAACAGTAGCGTGTGTTGTACGCAACGTCGAGTTTTAACACACACCACAACCGATCAAACTAGCCGTTGTGAATAGTAATACCTAATTTTTGAAATCATATATATTTTATATTTCAAAATGGACTTCATTTTTGGATTCAGAATATCGAAATTAGCCTAGGGTGAAATTTTGGTACATTTCGGATAACTTTCATATTTTGATGAATAGTGAAAATTTCTAAATTTTAATTAAAAACAACGTTTTTAATCAAAATAATTAATAGTGATAAATTATGAATTTTAGTGGTTTTAAAGTATATTTAGAATATATTTTTACCATTTAATATAATGTTGGTCATTGGACATAATTTTACAATTAAACCGAACATAAACAAGTGTCAATCTTTTGATAGTTATTATCTCTTAAAAACACGCTTTTTGTTTTGACAGCGGGAATTAATTTTAAATTAATTTCTGCCACTTCTGTGTTTTGAATTTAGGAAAATGGATTCCATATTTGGAATCAGGATGTTCAAATTGTGTAAATAGGTAACTTTTATTTTTAGACATTTTGAAAAGTTACTGTGGTAAATATTTTATTTACCATGGTTAAAGGGTAAATCCGGTAAATAAGGGTTAAAAAAATAATATTATAATAATACTAAATTACCCTAAAACGTGTCTTAACCCTATTGGTTGATACATGGTCGACCATGGGCATCTTTGGGTCTATTTTTGGACCCCATGGATCCACTTGTAAGTGATAATGACACATTATATTAATAAAGTTAAAATAAAAATAAAAATGGCATAAGCTTACATCTTTTAGAAGAACAATTTTTACATAGGGTTATACATGTTGGATTTTAGATTATAAATATTAATTAGAAATATAAAAAGATTTCCTACATAATTATATTTTATTTATAATTTTTAGACGTTAAATAATTTATTTTATTTATGACACAATGATGATGCAGTAATTACTAAAATAGTGAAAAATTAAAATAATTGATATTATAAATACCCAAATAATTATAATATGAAACTTTTAATGAATTAAACTAATTTTCTATGATAATATTATATATTAGGATTGATTTAATTGACTTTGTTCGAAGTAATCAATCTGTTAGGAGTTTCACAAAAATCAACTATTGAATAGTGTCAAAATTGACATAAAAGAGTTCTTAAAACAAATATTATATTATTAATTGATATTAAATTCCTAAAAATCTAAGGTTCGGCCAAGAGACTTATATTATGATAGGTTCCTCATTAATGGACCACTTCGGGGTCGCTTGGATGTATATAGTAAGTTTATTAACCATATTATATAAAAATACAAAGAGACATTGTAAAAGTGAAACTAATTAACTTAGAGTTAATACTTAAAGATAAGGTTAATATAAGTACCCAAACCTGTCTAAATTCTATTGGATGAGTTGTTTTAGACCTATCCCCACCTCATCCTTTGAATAGTAAACTTTGGAGCCTTTAGAAACCGAATATGAATTTATTATAAATTAATATTTCTAGCTTTTCCAAAGGTGCCCCTCACCCCTCTTATAAAAGGGAACTCCTCCTTCTCATTTCTTCACACCTCTAAAGCCTTTTGGTTCGGCCAAACTCTGCCCAAATAATCTCCCAACATCCCTCACTACAACCTAGATGCCTTAGTTTGATAAGAAAGCCAACCTAAGGAGCCCTTTTGATCAAATCAAAAGGAAGAACCCGAAGAAGAGGTAATGATTTCACCACCCTTTTCTAAGTTCATTTCTTCTTCCACTTCTTCTTCCTTTGTTCTTACCATTCTAAAATAATAACTCCAGTATCTAAAATATACTGTGATGTTATTATAAGTATGGTACAACCATATTCAGTATTCTATCCACCCTTTGAATAACATGTCACCATACGTGCGTACGTACGGCTTACCGTCTCCACGTCGTGGTGTAATTGTTATTCAATATAATATTATTTGGATGGGTATAATAATGATGTGTAACTCATGTAAATAATAAATATAACATGTTAATGATTCTGTATATATGATATACCATCCATTTATATATTATTTTAATATCAAAAGAATGATATTGTCGCTCGTGCTTACGTACGGACTACCGTCTCCACGAACGCGATGAGATTCATTCTCCATCGTATCCATTCAAGTATAATTATCATTTTATGATTTAAAAATGATGTTTAAGGACTTGATATCATTCTGGATATGAATAAGATACAACAAACATGGCTTATGTAACAAAACATATAAAAGAAAATGAGTAAGTTAACACCCGAAACGATGATAATTCTAAGATATTATTAATAAATCAATGTTAAAAGATCATATATGATATCATATTAATATATATGATTCTTGTATAATTTAATAACAATTATTTCACCATTATACAGGAGGTTAACCTACCCCAACCAAGGAAAAGTACAAGGTAAGGGTTATTTCACAATCTCTTCATTATCCGAGGTTGTTTATATGTAATAATCTACTGGGATCTCTTTATCATCCACATCCATGTTTCTTAAAAATGTATTTCAAAACATTTTTACTATTTACAAGAATATGGGTTAAAGTCATTTATACCCTTTTTTGACTTTTATAAGAGGTTTATAAAGGGATCTTTCCGTCGTTTTCAAAACAAGGTCCTTTTTAACCTTTTCGACAGAATTGAGGTAAGAATGTTTTTTTTAACTTATACGGCGGGTGCGGTTATTTTACGCCGTTATAAAATCTTCAAAGCTTTCCTTACAAGATTATAAGAATATTTTCAAAGAAAATTTTTTATTTTATATGGATCTTAAATGATTTCAAAATAAAAGGAGATATTTCTTTAAAAAGAATTTTGATTTCATCTATGTCAACATCCTTTGATGGATTTTAAGATTATTTGAAGTTGATTTATTATGATACAAAACTTCTATATTGTATTGAAGGTTTTGTGATATGTTTGACTGTGGATGTGCTATTTTTATACCATTCATAGTTTATTGTGAAAGTATTGACATTTCGTATGCTAGTTTTAATACGAATGTTTATGTTATGTTTAAACCTTTTCATATGGGAATGCATTGGACTCAATAAGTGACGGGTGGAGCCCGCTATAGCTCCTCGATGCATCGGTAGGTCTCATGAGACAAACTAGTGTCTTGGCACAAGGCCTTGACAAAATCTTATTTGTAGTCTTGGCACGAGGCCTTGGCTATGTGGTTATGATAGTCTGGCATTATGCATTCCAACATTATGAAAGTGGTTATTTATTTTTGCATGTGATTATTCGATTAGTGGAATATCCATGTGAATAAGTAAATGGCATTATTTCATTTTATTTATGCCATACCATGTTGAAAGTTCATGTTTAAAAGGCTTTTGTTTTAGTTATACATTGCCTTAAATGTTTATTCTTATTGATGAAAGTTTCCGCTATATTGTTATCCTTACTGGGCATTTGAGCTCACCCCTTTTCTATGTTTTATTTTTCCCAGGAAGTGAAGATGTAAGTTATGAATGACCTGCAGGGATATTATGAGGGGATTGTAGTGTGGACTATGGAAACATTATGTTGTTGAAGTGGTTTTTCATTTTATGATGTAATGTAAAACTTATGAATATATCTAGTGTTTCCAAGGCTACTAAACCAATCGGTCTTTCGAGATTTGATCTTTCTTGTGATCATGCCAATGTTACGAAGTAATGCACCGACTCTGGGTAGCTGGGGTCGGGGCGTTACAATATCCTCCATTATCATGAATCTTCATGTTTCCCGCCATTTTCTAAAACCCAAAAAGAATAGTGTGAGAGGCAAAAATCATTCTAGGGAAAAACAACATAGTAAAGGGGGAGTACCCTCAATATCTAACATCTTAGGTTAAATTCTAATATCATTGCCGTAGTTCTAGGACTGTATCCTATACGTATACTTATCCTTAGGGACATCCCTAGACATACCTTAGTATTATCTCTAGGGATCTCACTAACATTTTCACATCCTAGTTTCCAAAGGTTGACTAAACCTGTCCTCTGATACCAACTGTAGAGACCCGAAGCCTGACGTACATGGACATTACATTTCTTTTGTGGAATACTTAGTACATAACAAAAACACACACACAAGGACCGTAATAGTTTAGTGTCTTTGGAAACTCGGAATATAATATTCTAATCGTGGTGAAAGATCTTTAACATCTCCCATAAAGATTTTCTTTTTTTTCTACCTAAAACCTTTCTTTATATCCTGGGGAAAAGAAAACATAAAAGGGTGAGCTCAAATGCTCAGTAAGGGTAAACCAATGAAATATCAATCACATCATATTCATAAGAACATATCTTTTGGAAATCTTAACCTGCAAAAGAGATCATAATTTCATAACATGGGATAAATCATAGTAGTGAATTGAAATCCCAATAATCATAACTTAAAACATGAAACTTTGTGGCATACAAACATAATCATAGAGAATTATTTCTTATTAGTCAAGACTCATTGCCAAGACTATCTTAGTGGAAAAAGTCCCTTTCTGAACCGAGTTCACTCCTCATTTCAGTCCTGTTTCACTGAACCGGTATAACCTACCATTCTATCCATGTCTATCTCATGAGATATAAAATATTTACCCAATGCATTGTAGGGAGATATAGGTCCCACCCATCTCATAATGATACCATTCTTATGTGTGCCACAAAATCATAAATCATACATCATTGCATAACCCATGAAATAAAAATGGGAATCTTAAACATTGTAACATCATAAAAAAATTCATATAAGATAAGGGAATTCATAAAAATAATTCCATCATGACATAATCAAATAAATGTAATAATAGGGATAAAAACAGAACCCTTTATTATCTTAGATGGAAAATAATTTTGATAAAACACTTGAACTCCATTCTTGAGGAAAATATCCTTTCTGCTTCAAAAACACTCCTCTTTTCTTAAAATGTCATACAATTCTAAACTAAAAGAATTTTATTAAAAATAAACTTGAAAACTTGTAAAGGAAGCTTCTTGGAAATACTGTTTTAAAAATCCATTTATGCCGTATAAGTTAAAAAAACATTCTTCGTACTTTTGTCGGAAAAGTCAAAAAGTACCTCGTACGAAAAACGACAAAATATTCCTTTCATATCTTTTACTAAAGACTCATCGAAGGGTATAATTGGGTATAAACTATTGTATAAGGATATAAATATTACATATTGATTAAACATGGATTTGGATGATAAAATACACCCCAGTAAATTTCAAAGTATAAACAATCTCGGATAAAAATGAGATTGTGATATTTTCCCTTACCTTAGGTCCGATATGCTTTTTACGTGTCCGAACCTCCTGTATAATGATTTAAATAATGTTATTGACTTATTCCTGAATCATACCTATTTTTATGATATCATATATGGTCATATTATTAGCTTCTTAGTAGTAATATTTCATTGCTACTTGTTATTTGGGTGTTTATAACTTTTTGTTCTTATGCGTGTTTTGTCGAATAAATTCTTATTCTTCTTTTTAGGTTATAGATACCTCATTTCCAGAATGGTATTAGTGTAATATATATCATATTCATTCATTCAATTCAATTATATAATCATTATGAAATGAAGATCATGTAGAACGAGTCGCATCACATTGTGGAGACGGTATTCCGTACGTACGCACGAGTGATGATATCGTTCCTATGATCATGGAATTGTATTGGAGTGTATGTATACTATTTCATAATAAATATCACTTTATAATATTCATATATAGTCATTATTTACACCATTATACCCATCCAAGTAAGGTGGTGGTGGAAAATAGATTACACCACGGCGTGGAGACGGTATTCCGTATGTACGCACGCGCGATGATTTCTTTTTCCGTAGGATGGATAGATGGTGAAATAGGGTTGTTTCATACTTATAATAACATATCAGTATATGAGTGATACTGATGTTATTACTTCATAATGAAACAACTAAAGAAGAATAAGTGGAAGAAGAAATAAAGATGAAAGAATCGGTAACGGACATTACCTCTTCTTTGAAGTGCTTCTTTGAGACCTTCTTTTAGGGAACTAAAATTGGTCATTGAGGAATACTAGAACCTCTAGGATGTTTCTAGGGAAGTGGAGAAGGTAAATTGGCAGGGTTTGTCCGAGTTTTAAGGCTCAACGTGGTGTGAGGAAGATGGGGAGGAGGTGCCCTTTTATAAGGGAGGAGAGGGGCACCTTTGGATTAACTAAAAATATTATTTTATTATAAAGTCAAGTTTGGTTTTAAATAGCTCACAATTGAGTTATTTCGACGATAAGGTGGGTATGGGTCGAAATACTCTCATCCAATATAATTTAGACAAGTTTAGGTCATTATATTAACCTTATCTTTTAGTTTTAACTCGTAGTTAATTAGATTGACATTTACCATGTCACTTTGTATTTTTATATTATATAGTTAATAAACTTACCATATACATCCAAGCGACCCCCAATTTGTGTTTTATTAATATATATAACCATATCTAAGTCATTTGGTCAAACTTTAGATTTTTAGGAATAAAATAACAATTAATAATATAATATTTGTTTTAAAAACTATTTTATGTCAATTTGCACACTGTTCAATAGTTGATTTTTTTGAAAATCATAACAGAATGATTACTTCGACCAAAGTTAATTAAATAAATACTAACATGTAATATTAACCTAGAAAATTAGATTAATTCATAAAAAATCTAAAATTATACTTATTTAGGTATTTATAATATCAATTATTCAAATTTGTCACTATTATTGTAATTACTGCATCATCATTGTGTCATAAATATATTAAATTACTTAATGTCTAAAAATTACAAATAAAATACCATTATGTAATAAATCTTTTTAGATTTCTAATTAATATTTATAGTAGAATTTATCTTATGTATAACCCCATATTAAAAATGATTTACTTATTAAACTTTGATTTTAACTATTTTAACCCTTCTTTAAATAAATTAATAATAAATGTCCTAATCTAATCCAAGTGGGCCTAAATGGTCATATTTTATTCCTAATGTTGTTTTTGGTCGAATTAAACTTGTCTAATAGAATTAGGAAATGTGTTAGTGTAATAATAATATCATCTTTACCCTTAATTACTCTATTTACTTTTAACCGTGGTAAAAAAAGTAAAAAGTTACTATTCACCAAAAAATTATTTTCATCTCATTGAACCACATTTTACTTACTAACATCAACCGTGTCTCTCAGATTTTCGAAATTCCACTCACAGAAGCGGTAAAATTAAGTTTTATGAAAAATTCTGTTTTTTAACTACCACTTAGTGGTTTCACTATTCATCAAAAAATGAAAGCTTCCAGAAAAATACCAAAAATTAGATCTAAGCTATATTTGATATTATGAATTCAAAAATGATGTCTATTTTATCAAATTCAAAACATATCAGTTGTGTTAATTAGTTTAAAAATTGATTCCCTTTGTCAAAACAAATAGCGTGTTCTTAAGAGATAATAACTATCAAAAGATTGACACTTGTGTATGACTGATTTAAATGTGAAATTACATCCAATGAACAACATTTTATTAAATTGTATAAATATATTCTAAATATACTTTAAAACCACTCAAATTAATAATTTATCACTATTAATTATTTCGATTAAAAAGGTTGTTTTTAATTAAAATTTAGTAATTTTCACTATTCATCAGAAAATGAAAGTTATCCGAAAAGTACCAAAATTTCACCCTAAGCTAATTTCGATATTATGAATCCAAAAAAGAATTCCATTTTGAAAAATAAAATTTACAAAATTTCAAAAAGTGGTTATTACTATTCATAATGGCTAGTTTTAATAATATTTTAATAGCATATTGTTGTTTAGTAAAACTCGTTATTGCGTACTACACACGCTATCGAGGAAGGTCGTGATTGCGTGTAATGCAAGGCAAGTCAAGGATGCGTGTTGTGAAAGCTCCTTTTAGTGTAGTGTACAACACAAGACATTAATGAAATTAAAAAGAATATTTTTCTTAAAATCTCAGGTTGTTACAGCATGAGAGCATATTAGAGTTTATGCAGTTGACTCAGGGGACTATGTCCACTATAGACTATGCTTGTCGCTTCAAATATTTGCAGAAATATTCTATAACTTTGGTAGGATATGAGGACACTGTGGAAAATATGTTTCATGATAGACTTAAATTTGAAATTATTTCCCATATGAACATATTTGAGAAATTTCTTTTTTCAAAAGTGGTGTATGATGCTCCCATTTCTGGGGGGAACATGGGGTAGGATTCTAGTGGCGGGAATTTGGTTTCTTATATTTATTTAGAAGGTAAAAACATAAAAATAAGGAAATTTCATTGTGATAATTTCCTATATAGATGTGTTAAGAAGAGTATCCATGGGGAAGGCTCTATTGCATAGGACCTTGCTGATGTGGTTTTCCACCAGTGTCGTAAGTCAGGAATCATGTGGAAACATTTTCCTTAACCAAAAGTGAACTGGCCAGTATACAACATTATGGGAAGTCTACATAGATTTAGGAGGAACCCATGGATGATGGTAAGTGATGGAGGTGTTAAATGGAAGCGTTGTGCGGGAAGGGGGTCTTCTGAATCATATTTCTATGGAAAAATGAGTTCTACATTCTAAGGCAGTAGAGGCAGTGGATGTGGTACTTATAGAAATGATTTCTTGTTTCATCAATGTTGTCCATCTTAGGGGAGTCATACTACATCACATAGAAGATCTATGGGATTGTTACATTCCATTCATTATACACAAGTGGATAGTGAGGACAGACTATTAATAGTGGTTTGTTCTATTTATGTAGCTTCTATATTATCCTGTTCTTTATTTGATACTTTTTCTTCCCATTCCATTATTTCTCCACAACATGTGAATGGTTTGATCCTGGTGGTGGAGTTTATGAGTGGGGTATTAACAATAGACACACCTATAGTAGTACGATGTAAGGATATATGTATTTCTTAGGGGTGTTCTATTGAGATCAGGGTGTTTCATCATCCATGTGTTCTTTATATCCTTAACATGCCCGGAATCAACCAAATTTAGGGTATGGACTCGATAGTCACATACTCAACCCACATATATTTTTATAGGCGGAAAGTTAATTTTATTTCTCAAAATGGTGACCATTTCATTCCTATGGAGAGAGGGATATCCTTATAGGTCCATCAGGTAAAATTTCTAAGCAACAAGGTGAAATCAATGTACATGTTTGAACTCTATTGTTGGATGATGGAGATATGAAATTGAATTTCCTTCCACTGATAGTGCAATGGTTTTAGGATGTGTTTCTTAAAGGATTCATCAGGTTTATACCCAAGATAGATGTGGAATTTAAAATTAAACTCATCGTTGGAGATGAGATGGATTCTATTCCACCATATAGAATGGCATATTCAGAGCTTCAAGACCTCAATACTCATCTCGAAGAGTTAGAGGATAACGGGTTTATCGGCCTGAGTACGTCGCATTGAGGTTCACTGGTGTTGTTTTTCCATGAAGTCTAATAAAACTCTATGATTGTTTTTTAACTAGTGTATGATGAAACAGATGACTATGAATAACTAGTATACTTTTCCATGTATTGATGATCTACTTGATCATTTGAGTGGATCTTATGTATTCTAAAAGAGCGATGTGAGATTAGGGTATCATCATCCCAGATTCTAGAAATCTGATATATTGAGTACTACTTTTATAAGAAAGAATGACCTTTATGACTTTTTCATATTTTTGTTGGGGTTGAATAATGATCCAGTGGTGTTTGTGGCCTTGATTAATACAACATTCCATCTAATCCTAGATCATTATTTTGTGGTGTTTGTGGATGACATATTGGTGTACTCTAAGGGAGTATCAGCTACACTCCATGATATCTAAGTGTCAATTTTGGATTGATCAAGTACACATCTTGGGCCACGTCACCTTTCAGGAATGCGTGTTAGTGGACCCATAGAAAGTACAAGAGGTTTTATCATGAAAGCATCCCAATAATCTTTTTGATATCCTAAGATTTATTGGTTTAGCAATATATTATCAGAGGTTCATCTAATGATTTTCTTGATTGAAAATTCTACTTATAGATTTTACCTGAAATGGGTTAAATTTTTAATGTTCGGAATCTTTTGAGAAGGCCTTCTAGGAGTTGGAGAAACATTTTACATCAGCATCGACCATGATGCCACCTAATCTAGGGTAGGAGTATAAAATATATTGTGATGGTTTTCAGACCAGACATAGAGCTATGTTGATGCAGGGAGATTGATATGGGGTGTTTGGGTCTCATTAGTTGATTCTACACGAACAAAACTACCATACACACGTCCTTGAGTTTGATGTAGTGGTTTATTCTTTAAATTGTTGAATGAATTGTTTAATGGGAAAGAATCTTACTGTGTTTATATATCAAAATATCATGAATTATATATTTTTTCGAAATAATTGAATCTCCATGAGTGTATAATGGTTGAGTATATGAATTTATATGACTCTGAACTAGCATATACACCTTGGAAAGGAAACAGTGTGTTTGAAGCATTGATCAAGATATCTTAGACTTAAAAAGATCAGTAGTCTAGTGATGATTTGAAGATGATGATCTTTTCAGATGAAATGCATGTTGTGATTCTAGACAGTAAGTAGAAGATGACTCTTCTATCAGTTTTAGTGGAGTCTAAACATTTGAGTCATATTATAGAGAGACGGTATAAGGATCCATACTATTTTTCCTTGTGGGAAATCCTTGAAGGTCGTGAGTTACCTTAATATTGTGCAATTTATGAGGATTAGCTAATCTATGTCAAGAATCAGGTTGTAGTTCCTATGATCATATGAGATAAGTTTATGCATGTATTTCATTCCTCAAAGTGGTTGGTACATCCAAGTGGGATCAAAATGTATAGTGACCATTGATGACAATTTTTGTTGTCGGACATGAAAATGGAAAAATCTTGATTCTTTACATGATGCATCACTTATCAGTAGGTGAAGTAAGGTCATCAAAGACAATTGGGGTTAATACATTAATTTCCTATTACGAAATATATGTGGGATAACATGACCATGGACATTGTTGTGGGTATCTAAAGGATTCATAGGAAAAAGGATTCTATTTGGGTTGTTGTGGATAGACTGGAGAATGTTGCACATTTCATGCCCCAACAAGAGAGTTTCATGGTAGAGTAGCTGAGATAATTTTATTTTTAGGAATATTTCTTCTACATAGGGTCCCACAAACTATACATTCATACCATGAATCATTATTTACATGGTGCTTATTGTAGGACTTATAGAAGGAACATGAAATATAGGTTTTGTTGAGTGTGTAATTCCACCCATAAGAAGATATAATGTTAGACCGTACAATATGGGTTCTTGAGGATATGCATTGAGTGTTTGTTCTTGGATTATGTGGGTCGTGGGAGAAGCACATAGTACTATTTGATTTTGATACTAACAATAGTTATCAAGAAATGATACATATATAACCATATTGTATGATCCTAAATCTCCCTTAGGGTACGTTTTTGTTTATGTTTTAGTTTAGGATCCTTATTTTGGTTAAATATGTGTTTTCCCATGTTCATGTGAAGACCTGGGGGCATTCTAGGGGTTTGAGACATGAAAGCTAAAGAAAAAGGGGGTTTTGGGAATGCTGAATCATTTACACACGGTTAGTGAAACCATGTGAAACTCCTTGGTTACTATGTATGTGTTTGTGGGGGGTATTTTTGGATAGTAGAATCTATATAGTTTATGCACATTTTAGAAAACCATGCGGTTAAACTGTACATCCCAGTAACATTGAGAAAATTACAAAAATACCATTATGGGATTGTAAGATTCACTCTGGATTTCCCTCCTTTCTTCTCAAATGATCCATACTAACGCCCCAAAAAGCTTTAAGAGCTTCCATGGATAAATATTCCTCATCTTAGGGACATTTGGAGTGTTATAGGTTATGGATTGAATATTCAATTAAGGCTAATCCCACTCTTTCTTCTCTTATTGGTTAAGGGTTTTCATCTCTTCCTTCTCTCCATTCAATGCTCCAAAACCATTATTTTCTAGGGATATCTATGTTAAGGCTACAAAGGGTGGTTGAATCTAGATCTAAGGCCTCAATTATGAGTGTGTTCGCTAACCTATTCATGGTAGGTGGTCTACAAGTTATATCCTATAATTCGTATTTATAATTTTTTCATGTATGGTTTTATTCTTGTTCTCATAGTAATGGGTTCTTGATATTGTTGAAAAAATGAGGTATATTGGGTGCCTAAATAACCAAATGAACCCTCATGATACCCACGGGATTCATGGAGGATGTCATGGAAATTTTTCAGGGAAACCCATGGGGTGCGCTGACGTCTTTCGAATGAGGTAATGATAGTATAATGTGTGAAATTGACTCATAATGATGTGGAGACATAGAAAGTGGGTTAATTGGTTTTTGGTAATGAGTAATAATGGATTTTCTCTAGTTATCTATACTATGGTTAAAGGCTAAGGGATTATTTTTTTGAAATTTAAATTAGTTAAATGGGATTAATGTAAATATTATAAGGAGTTCTGATTACATCGGAATTTTCTTAGTGAGATTGGAATGGGAAATATGGATTGGGGATAATGTGTTATGTGATATAAATTATTATTTTTTTGATGGATTGAGGCATATTATCAACTTCCCATTTGTTTATTTTGATGTGATGTGTCTAATTATGGGGAATGAAAAATAATTATATGCACATGGATCGGTAGAGTGGGTTATAGACATGAGGTTCTATAACCACGGGTCGAGTTAAACTGTGGTTAAAACTCCACCCACTAATGCACTAGTTAGGGAAAGGGACAGTGTTCTATTACCCTAATGGTTGCATTCCAAACGGACTGCGGATTTGATGTGATGATTATTTGTTTATTATAATGTGATTCCTTGTGAGATATGACTTGATTTTTTTCCCAAATCATGAGAATATTGAACATGTCTAATCCATTGAACTCATGAAAAAGGTACATTGAACCATGGGATAAATAAGTAGTGAACTTTGATTCAATGGTAGCATATTTGAAATGATCTAGTCTTGAATATCCTATCAAACTATTTACCTTTACATTCCATTATTTATCACATGCAAGAGTTATCTACGTTTATCGGATATTTTGTAGATATTATTGGCAGTTCCCTACTGACTTATAGTCACACCATTATTGGGTTTTTGTTGGCTACCCAATGAGATTTCATGTTTGGAGGATTGTACAAGGAAAAGGGCACTATGCTATGGAGTTGACTTGTACATGGGACATGTATGGGTGAGGTTTCAGACTTGGAGTCCAGACCATTTTTGGGATTCTGTTGTTTTTATTTGTTTTTTGGTATAGTGCACATGACACTTTATCATGGAATGATATATTTATTATTGTATGTGGTTGTACCCAATTTGGTAGTTTGTTATTTAGGCACATTATTAATTGTTTATTATTTTTTCTAATATTTAAATTTTTTATGCTTGAGAATTCTCTTGTAATGAGTGTATAGTCTCCCCTTGTGTCCTATTAGATCCTTGATTCTAGTTGGGAACCTTTGGTGTGTAGGACGGTGTGTTTGGGGTCATGTGGTGACCTGGCTCTGAGTTCCAGTTTGGTAATGAGCTTGTGCTTAGGTTTATCTAACCCATGTACGAGGAAAATCCAAGTCATCCTGGGAGGGGATTTTTGTTCATGTTGTTTGTTTTTATATTTGATGATATTTCACTATTGGGTGATTCACATGTTGTGTGATTTGATTGTTTTTGACATTTATCTCATGGATGGAAGGGTACGAGGTTGTTCATTTCTACATATTCCATGGAACCTATGTAGATATGTTACATGCATCATGGTAGGCACACACAGTGGATGGGTGTGCGGGATATAAAGGATAGAATGATTTTTTTCTTAAAAGTAATGAAATTGATCCTAAGGGGATAATATGAATTGGAAAAAAAAGGAATGTCAAAATGGTAAGTAGTAATTATAAACTGGTTCTTAATAAAGAAGAAAAAGTTGATTAACATGTTTTATGAGTAAATCGGGATGTGGAAACTCTTTTAAATAGGGTAAAAGATAAGGATTCTAATCAGGTGAATTGGATACTCATGATAGCCATGGTTTTATGAGAGATGGCCAAGGGTAGTGATCTGGTTTGGAGTGGGCTCATTTGGGTTGTGTATGTTAACTGGTTTGGTAATAGAATGTGATGATCTTACTTATCTCTTTTTCTTTTTCATAAATGTTTTATGGTTTCATTCTAAACCTCATGATTGGTATTGTATAAAACTGCCACCTTGAAGATGTGTATTGGTTGGGCGATATGACAACATTGTTGAGAATGCTCCTACGGTAGTGGAGCAAGAGAGCATGGTGACCTAGGAGGATTGGGAAGAGCAGTTCCATGAGAACATTTCTTGATTTATAAAGATGATGGAACAGTACCCAAGGAAGGTTACACCGAGTCTGTTTGAGTTGACCAGGGAGTTTCAGCAGCAGTACCCTCCATCCTTTATTAAAGAGAGTGGTCTAGAAGTAGTGGAGTTATGGATAGAGTCCAACCAAACTATTCTTGATCATCTAGAGACTCCTCTCGAAAATTGAGTCATGTTACCAACCAATATGCTAAGAGGTCAAGAAAAGCGTAGGTGGGACATCAGGGTTCAGAAGAAGCTGGCTGAAGGAATGATGTGGAATGATTTCCAGGTAATGTTTCTTGAACCCTTTTACCTAGAAACCTTGAGATTGGAGAAGGATGATGATTTTATAAGATTTTACTAGGGTATGATGTCCATAATGGACTATTGTATTCGTTTCACAGATTTACGACGTTACATTCCTTCATTGATAGGAGATGAGGCAGCCATGGAAAAACACTTCCAAGAAGGTCTAATCCACGATATCATGTCATAGGTTAATATTTTAAATCTAAACAGGTTTGTTGAAGTAGTAGAACAAGCCCTTATCTCAGAGGGTAACCTGATGGGATATTGATGTAGTGAACTTGTGATGCTAGCTGGGTGGGCAAGTTGTGCGGATTTTGAGAGTAAGAAGTGCCATTTTAGAATATTTTAGCTGGTTAGAGGAGCACAAAGCAGTCAGAAGAGGGGGTCAACTTCCCATGTCAATGACCAGGTCTTCTTTTATTAGTGTGGTAGGCTAGGGAACAAGTGTGACTAGTGTGCCCACCCATAGGTTCAGTGTGGGGCATGAAGTAGGCTAGGCCACATGCAGAGGTTCTGTATGAACCTGCGATAGTCGAGGAATGGTGGAGGTTAGTGGAAGATGCAGAGTGTAGGTTGGGGGTCGGTTACCATGTATCAGGCATCCAGTTGGAGCTCCATGGGTCATACTGGTAGAGGTGTTGGATGTGGAAATCTAGGTCGAGATCAACCTTATCAATATGGCAGCGCAATGCAGCACATTCAGGCCAGAGCCATAGGTAAAGGGGGAGGATATCTCCATGCAGTTCAGACTACACCTGATCATAGGGATATGGGGCCTTCTACAGTTTGATGTACGATTACTATAGCTTCAACTCTCTCATGTGGTTTATTCGATATAGGTTTGACACATTCTTTTGTTTCTACTCAGCTCGTATTTCTATTGACCTGGACCATAGAGAGTACATGTGGAGTAATTTCACATGATACTCCACTCGGGGTATGATTTGGGGACATCATGCAGTTCAGGAGTTGTGATATAGAGGTTGGTGGATATCATTTTCTATGGGGTATGTTTTTCTTAGAGATGTTAGGTTTTGACTAAATATTGGGGATAAATTAGTTGGCATTATATCAAGCACATATTGTCTGAAACCAAAGTCGGGTAGTTTTCACATCTCTGGACGGAAGAACAAATGTCCTTCTTGGTGAGTGGGATACTCGAGAGAGCTATGTAGTGACACTACTCCCATAGTTGGGAGAACTCACAACCCTTGTCGCATGCCTTATGATAGATGATGGGAATAAAAAGAACCCATTTTTTCAACATTTCTTGGATGAGTTTCAGGATGTGATTCCTAAGGACTTCGCAGGGTTACAACCAAAGAGAGATGATTATTTTACAAATTGAATTGTTTCTGGGGGCAGAGCCAATTCTCATTCCTCTATACTATATGGAACCAGTAGAGCTCTACGAAATCAAATTTGAGCTTTCGGAGTTGGAACGTAAGGGGTTTATCCATCCTAGTATGTCACCTTTGGGATCTCATGTGTTGTTTTCTAAGAAGGATGATAGATAACTGACGTAATGTGTTGATTATAGGATATTGAACCCGATGATGTTTAAGAACTGATACCATCATTCAATAATAGATGATTTATTTGAACATCTCAGAGGCGACTTGGTGTTTTATAAGATCTATTTGAGGTTTGGATACCATCATGTAAGGGTGAGACCTTCAGACATACCCTGAACAGCTTTTTGAATTAGACATGTTTTGTATGATTTATTGGTGATGTTTTTTGGATTGACAAGTGCATCAGCTGTGTTCATGGACATGATTTATAGGATATTTCACTTGTATATAGATAATTTCATTGTTGTCTTTATTTATGAAATCTTGGGGTACTCCAAAACTCATGATGATCATGCCAAACCCCTTGACATCATCTTGGGTATACTAAGATAGGATAGTCTTTACACAAAGCTATCAAAATTTTAGATTTGGATTGATGAGGTTCACTTCCTAGGACACATCATTTCTGAGTCTAGTATGTCAGTGGATTCTGAAAAGGTGTAGGTTGTGGTGTCTTTGGGGTTACCTTAGAACGTATTTGATGTTCGGAGTTTTCTGGGTTTGGTTGGTTATTAATGAATTTTTATCAGAGATTTATCTTCTTTGGAAACACCATTAATAAGCCTAACCAAGTTGGGGTATAATGTTTGATTGTTTATAGGCTTGTGATAATTATTTTCAAGAGTTGAAGAAGTCATTGACTACCTCATGGATTTTGATCTTACCCAAACCAGAAAAGAAGTACACCTACTTCTACAATGTATCTAGTGTTGGAATTGGGATAGTTTTGAGGTAGGATGATCGGGTTTTAGGTTATGGGTGAGGTAGTTGTGACCACATGAAAACAATTGCCCTACTTGTGGCCTTGAAAAATATGTTGTGGTTCATTCCTTGAATTTTTGCATGAATTACTTTTTGGGAGAACTCTTCACAATGTTTTCCAACCATTAAAGTCTCAATTACATATTATCTCAGCGGAATTTGAATCTTTGATAGAAAAGGGGGGTCGAGTACATATAATATGTCGATTTTGAGTTAGTTTATACACTTGGGAAGGGGAATAGTGTAGATGATTCCCTAAGCCAGATGACTCAGAATTAGGTGGTTTAGGAATCTAGTTCATAGTGGAAGATGATGTCTGTTGACACTCCTTTTGTCACATTGTCTAAAATAATGGAAAGGGAAATGACTTAGCGCAAATTGATTCATCCTTTGAAGAAATCATCAAAAATCGACAAAGGCGTGAACAGAGCTTCAAAATCACAAGGGTCGCGTATGTTTCATCACTGTCATGCAAGTATACTTGCGCACCACCAAATGGTCGCGCAAGTGACATTCGTGCCCTAAAGGATAACCGCCCGGGGTCTTCTCTATCCTATAAATAGACCATGTGGGCCCCCCGTTTCAAAAAGGAGGAATTTTTTCCAGAATTCAGATTTAGAGATCTGAATGCCCAAATCTCTTCTTCAGGTCTTCTGAACAGTTCTAAGGTAATTCTTTACCTAGAATGGAAGATGTAAACAAGAGGATTAAGTTCTAAGTGTTAGAATTCACCAACACTTGCACGCCTAAGGTGTTTTACCCTTAAGGGTAATTAACATACTTGCGCGCTGCCTCACTTCCTCACCAAAACGTGTGCTCATGTCTAATGGAAGTACCTCAGGATAATTCTAAAGACATTGGTCAAGGATCGCCCAAGTATTACCATGCTGGTTTACAATCGTGCTAGTACTCGTGTGTCGCATAGGTACACCTGTGCGACCAGGACTTGCGTTCCCACGTAGTACTTGCGCGCTTGCCAGGACTTGTGTGCCCCTGCCTTTTTGGGTGCCTTTCTTGCTCATTTTACCCCTCTCATGCAATTCCACCTCTCTTATTCAAGATTCAGTCTTCAAGACACTCTTCAAAGCCATTTATGGCATGATTTCTTTATTTGAATTCATTATCTGAAAGATCTCCGTGGAATATATCTCAAAACCTAGTGATTTACATATCTTTATGTCACTAAAGTTAGAGATTTCATTCATTCAACCTCATCCTTTAATATTAGAGAATCCTTAAACAATGGGAATCCTCCTTAGGAATAAGCCCCAATCATAAGTCCCCTAATCTGGGCATCCTCCTCAGGAATAAGACCCAATCATAAGTTCTCTTAATTGGGATTCCTTTTCCGGAATAAGCCCCAATAATAATTCTCAAGACTGGGCATCCT
Source organism: Viscum album (assembly GCA_963277665.1). Classification (NCBI taxonomy): domain Eukaryota; kingdom Viridiplantae; phylum Streptophyta; class Magnoliopsida; order Santalales; family Viscaceae; genus Viscum; species Viscum album. The sequence continues at coordinate 1,344,625,374 of OY728153.1, read as the reverse complement.
CCTTAGGAATAAGCCCCAAGTCCTCATTAACCTGGGCCTCCTTTTCAGGAATAAGCCCCAGTCATAATTCTAAAATCTGGGCATCCTCCTTATGAGTAAGCCCCAATTCCACATTAACCTAGGCTTTCTTTTCAATAATAAGCCCCAGTCTCAAATATGGGCATCCTCCTTAGGAGTAAGCCCCAAGTCCCCATTAACCTGGGCCTCCTTTTCAAGAATAAGCCGTAGTCTTAATTTCTCTTAACCAGTTCTAATTTACCTTTGATTTGGGATTCCTTTTCAGGAGTTAATCCCAATCAAAAGTCCTCTCCTAATTTGGGCCTCTTTTTTAGGAGTAACCCCCAAGTTAGAGTATTCAAATCTCCATGAAGCACATATACCTTTATGGACCCTCTTCCTGGATTTCCCCCCTGAAGTAAATTCTAATCTTCATTTATCTGGGAATTCATACATACATAAGCCCCACATTATTTCTTATGATTGCATCTTTCATGGCACAATTCTCTAGTTTTTACTAATACCTCTTGTTTCTCACACCGAGCCTGACTCACGTGAGCTTAGAGTGTAAAAGTAATTATGGCATCCTTCTTTGAGCCATAAATCATAAACATCATACTCCCTTACTCGAACTACGTGGGTTCTGATTCCTTTTCTAAACAAAGGATATGTAGGTAGCCCATCTGTGGGTTCGATCCCAATTCTGAAATAATCCATGTCCTTCAGAATGACAATAAACATCAAGTGCCCCACTGAGTGGCTTTAAAACCAGCATGGTCATCATAATGACCAAGATACTTCTATATAAATGTGTCTAAGGATACCATTGACCAAGAATCTCTAAAAAATACAGATGATTCTCTATCGATGAAGAACCTCGAATACATATAAATGATTCTCTAAATTTCCTACATATCAATCATTGATTGTTTGATCTAAAGGAAAGCTCGTTTTATACTTGGTAATGTAATAAGGATTCACGAAGATAACTTAAATATATAAAGAGAGTCCTAGAGTAGACAATAATTCCCCTCAAAAAGGTGTGATGAGTTCGACCTCCCATCCTCTCGACCAATTCAAATTACTAAGCCTCATTAGTCCACAACTAATGAGCCCATACCTTTGGAAAGTAGGTTCAAATGGATATGGAATCATTGGATGTTTCTGGTTCTACGAACAAACCCGTTAGAACCCACTTGGAATGTTTGAATCTTAAATCGATGAGATCATCCCCGATTCTTAAGGGAAACAAAAAATGGTGAACCCGACGTGAATCCTTAACCAAGTTAAAATGACGTTTTACCTATTTTTTAGGCCCCTATTTAAAACTCAATGAGAGTGCCAAAAAAACAATCATTGACATATGTCCTCATCCAAAAGATATAGTCGCTGAATTTATCTTCATTACGTCTGTTATATCAAATAGGCACTCTTTTCCAAGATCTTCTGCATTTCTAGAATGGCTTCTCTTAAGTTCACATCCAAGAATACGTCTGCTTTGAAAACTTCTGCTGCAAATGCCACTACTGCTACTCCTGCTGGATCATTGTCCACTATGAGGACGATATCACCTACTCAGCATCTTCAATGCTGGGTATCAAACACGCCGGTTAAAGAGTACCATCAACATGGTACCATTCCAACTCTGGAGGCTGCCCGACAATCCCTCCAAGTGAACAACTCACACCGGTCGTCTGGTCAACGACAACCACTGATTAAGAAGTAGGCAGTTCTAACCACCATCTCCAAACATTTCTGGTCGTTATCCCCAGAATGAAATCACTATTCACTCCCATATTCTGAGTAGGTGAATGAGCATGTCCCTCAGGGCCTCAATTCAAGGAGACAAGAGTCCTTCCTGAAGCCTCCCACCAATAATCGTCGCCAGACTCATGCGGCAGTGCGCCCTCAACATGATGAGGGTACCGACTCCAGGCGTTCGACTCAGGTTCCTCGAACCCGAGCAGGAAAGATGAATCGCCAGAGGCGAAATCCGGTTAACAGTGAGCAGGTTCTCATCTCTTCCATCTTTGGAGAAGTCCACCAACCTAACATGGTGGCAAGCAATGAGTAGGCGCACACACCTACCCGTTTTAATTCTGCTGTCCAGCAGACTCGTCTGGCAGCGTCACACCAATCCCGCCAGGCAATTCCGGTGGAGTACTATAGGCAGGAACATACACCTTTTTATACATCACCAGCTAGTCAGCAGGCTTGTTTGACTACATATGATGGATCTTGTCAACCACGTTCGGCAAAGTGCAATTAGCAGGCACATACACCTGCTAGTATTGATCAAGCCTACCAATAGTCTCACTTGGTAGCATTCGGAGATGTCAGTCGGAAAGCTCCGGTGACAAACAGGAGGCAGACTCAACTCTCTGCCCCTACACATGAGTACTATCAGGATTCACTAACATGAAAAGAAGGACAGGAGCAGGTACATACACATACTCCAAGAACGGAATGGGCGTATATCCACGTTCCGACAACTGAAGTCACGAAGCATATTCTATCAATGGTGAAAGAGTAGAAGCAAATCCCTACTTATATTCCGGATTCCCGCCAGGATATTATAACAACTTCAGAGAAATATTATGGAAAGACACATAAATATATCCCTATCAGTGGAGTAACACATCAATAGTTCACTCCAGAACAGACACACAAATCTGTTCCAGTCCAAGAGGGTTGTGGGGCATACTCCCCCATATCATACGGACAACCAAGTCAGGCACATATACCTGATTTGAGTGGAGATCGTCAGCCTAACCAGGCCATCTCTCCTGATCAGGCATAGACACCTGCTCAGAGCAGCCACTTTCATCAACAAGTGGTTTCAAAGGCGAGTAAGAAGGCGTCTAAGAAGAAGACCCACCCATCATAGTCAAAATATCAAGAGCCAGTATGTAATAAGGCCTTGCACGATGTGGGAGTTCTTGAAGCCCTCATACAATTATCTGTTCGAATCCAAGATTCTACTCCCTCATTTCCCAATAGTGGGAACATTAATTCTGAAGGACTTCAACAGACGTTTCCTCATGAAGGCTTGCTTCATGACAATTCGGTCGATCTTGAAGTTTCATCTTCACATTAGAGATACAATAACCCTCTCTGTGGCCAGAAGACCAAGGAGTAAGAGATCTCATCATTTGTTGTAACCCACCATGGTGGTCCTCCTCATGATGATGAATTTTGCTGCGAAATTCCTCTCCGCAGTAGTGATGCACATTTCCTGGAAAATGCTCTAGTGAACAATGTAGTGCTCAGAAATCCCTCTTATATTGAGGCACTTGAAAATGCGAAACTAGTCATGTTTGATGCTTCATTGCTAGTAGGTGAAATACTTTCTCAATCAGAAGATAGCCCAGGGTGTAGGTCATTCTCCAAACCACCCCTAAGTCATGCATATTCTAGTTTGATCAATAATTTCTCTACCAATCTTGTTGAATCCGACGAAGCAACAAGGAAAAACCAACTCTGTTCAAATCATGTAGATGAATCTTCATTGAACGATAAAGAGGAAATGATGAACATGAGAAAACAACTGATGAAAGGTGAAGTGCCAGTCATGTTTTGGCCTCTGGCTGACTCTCAGTATGAAATTCTAGAGAAGTTGACAAAAGATAGAATTCATGATATTCGTCTAAACATATGGAAAACTCTTTTTCAGTTAAAAAAGAAAGTATTATCTTATGATGAATATAAAAATCATCTTATGATAATAAAAGGGTTACTCAGATTGATTTGGAATCTCAATCAGTCTCTCGATATCCAAAGGTGGAAAATTAGGAGAGAGCCCTTCAGCGTTCATGCCATGGCTCACTAAGAAAGTCGTGCCAGTTAATTTTCAATGCCCCATCTGGTATTCATGTTATAGGATGGGGTGTTCATGGATCACTACATTTCACAGTGCTATCCAGTCAGAAACGCCCGCTGAAAATGGTCTCATGCAATGTTATTGACCATGGCCGACCATGGATACCTGACTTTGTTTGTAATCAAAATCTTTCCCAAGAACATGCTTCAACTAGTTCCTCTCAAAATCATGAGTACGGAGAAAAAGTTGATGAATTACTCCTACATCAAGAAAAAGAGAATATTGAACAGGCCTCTGGTTTGGAGAAAGCACATCACCAAGTGACAGAAGTGTCAGAAATCATCCAACGGTCTTTTGAACTGGGTGATAAAAGTGGATGTCGATTGATGCATCCATATAATTTCCGGAAAAAGGTCCTCAAGATCAGGAGTGATTTTAAGAAAGACTCAGACATAGCATGTCAAGATCCCCCCCAGCTCGCCAGACAGGGGACACTTTTAAATCAACCCTCGGAATCAAAAAATAGGATTCTAGGAGTTGAGCTAAGATAGCAAGAACAGTCTTAGTCCATCGTACTGGGGACTTTTTCAAATCATCAATCCCATACTCAGAGAAATTTGGTCTTTTCTCGATTGGGAAAGAATCCTCAGGAGGAACGAAGAGCCAAATTACCAGAAGATTCCCTCCAAAATACGGTTCATCAAGAAGTTCCTGAGGGATTGAATCAACAAAAGGAAATGTCTCATAAAAGACATGGAAGAAGACAATATCATAGAAATTATGATAGAAGGTATGTGATGTGTTATGAATCAATTAATTTCATCAATGCCTTTGTTTCTGATCCACTAGATGAGGCTCATTCAGAGGGATCAGATAAAGATATTCCTGCTCAAAAAGTTGTATGCACAGACACAAATGAAGAAGGTGTGCGTACACGAAATCAAAGGCTTACCCAAAATCTAGGTGTTCCTTCAAATAACTCACTTCCTCCTATCTGAAAGGGATCAAACAAGAGAAAGGGGAATAATCAGGTTACATATCCTCCCTATAGAGAGGCCCAACCTCTCTCATTAGAGCAAAGATTTGCGCAATAGGAGAAAGAAATGAAGGTGTTGAGGAGGTTGAATGCAGAGCTACTTCAGGGTAATCTTCTTCCTAAACATGCTGGAGTCAGTCAGCCAAGGGAGTTTGTTGCAGCTACTGAGATGGATCAAGAATATCCTCATTTATCAGTAATCCCTCACAGGTCTAATCCTATGGGTCAAGTGCAAAAACAATTGGCAGTGCTGCCATCGGTTGCAGTACCAACCACCACATCTGTCCAAGCTCCAGTCATTGCACCTTCCCAAGTCCAAGTTCAACCGGATTTTTCTCAAAAGTTAATAACTACCATTGGGTCATTAACAGGTCGATTATAGACTATGGAAGGGAAATGTGTGCAGGTTCAACCAAAAAAGAAAGCTTACCCTGAATGGGTAGATTCAATCTCTCCCCCATCATGTTTTGGGAACCCAGTATTCCGTATTTTCAATGGATCAGGCGACCCTAAATAGAATTTAACGCATTACGTGTCTTGTTCTGATCCTATAATGGGAACTCCAGAGAAACAAGAAGCAGTAAAACTCAGATGTTTCATGCGAACCATGCAAGGACCAGCTTTATACAAGCTTGAAATCTCGTTCAATTACTGGATGGGAAGATCTCTGTCAACAATTCCTTCTCCAATTCAGCTCAACTTTTCCAAAGACAACAGTTTTCGATCATACAAACTGTAAGGAATGGGACTATGAAAGAGTCTCTGATTTCATTTCTCACTAGAAGGGATTAACATATTCCTTGAGCGTAGTACTCCCTCAAGAGGAACTATTGCCAATCTCTATAGAAAATCTGTGTGAGGAATTACGTATGCCGCTGATCCCTGTGAAGTACACAGGAGGGTTTCGAGACCTTACTTCAATCGCTCAGAAGATTGAAGATTCCCTTATACATGCTAAGGCTATATCTCGTGTAATTCCATCAGCTCCAGGAAGGAGAATGGGTAAAGCAGAAACTGCTACAATTATGCTTAAACAAGCACATGTACCTATTTATACTTCAAAACCTTCATCTTCTCGAAGGGATCCACCTCCTAAGTGCTAACAACAAATTTCATTTCATTAGGATGATCAAAGAAATCAAAGATGAAAAAAATTTGAGGATTTGAAAAGAAAAACATACTATTTCTGAAAGGAATAAGTTCCTGGTTACTTCATTTCGGCTCTGGAGATTAATTTGGTTCAGATGCCTTGGCCCAAGAGACCAAACAAAGAAGGATATGAAGACCGTCCCAATTATTTCCCCTTTCATCAAATGTTGGGTAATCCCATCTAGGAGTTTTTTGTCTTCAAAGACCTCCTGCAAAATATGGTCGACTCGGGACAAGTCAAACTGAATGTCTCTTCATCCCAGGTAGCATGTGTTACTGCTACAGTTCCAGAGGAGGAAGGCGAGTGGCAAGAATTCAAAAGCAAAAATGCACAAAAATATGATGATTGTATGGTCAGAAAGACGATCAACCGAACTCATGCTATTTTGAGAACGCAATTGAAGAAACCAATTGTACCTTCTGCTTTAAATTTCGTAGCAAAATCCTCTTCATCAGAGGGAAAATCCACAAAGAAACGACATGAGTCAAATAAAGAAAAATAATCAGAAGAATATGAGTATGTGTCAAAGCCTATGTTTTCTTTGACCTTGGCAGACTTCATGCCATATACTTCAAATCAGCGGGCACTGCCCCATCAAATGGCACAACATAAACAAGCTAATCAAGTAGAGTCTTCATCAGACGAAGAGTTAATCTTCGGTTCTGTTAATATGATTCAATTAACAGATCCATATGCCAGTTGCAGTTTCGAATTCGATGAGCCTGAATTCCCTGTATCAAATAGGGGAATCAGAGGAAGTTCCATAGGATTAGGATACAGGGGAAGACGTGGATCTTTTAGAGGCCACTATTCTAATTCTACCCTTGCTAGAACTGTGTACGCAGCAGAAACTCATGGTAGAGCCCTTCAGCGAGCTCAGCAAGAACAAGAAAGTTCTTCTACCAATAGCAAATTCTGTCATAGCATAGTTCTTTTGGAAGACCGGTTAAAGGTTCCATCTTCTTCCTCTCAACAAGTAAGTGGATCTAATCGGTCTAATCTTCCAAAACCAGGAATATTTCCAACTCCTATCCCAATAAAAGATGCATCAACTTCCAAAGAATCTACTTCCAAGGTACCTACTAAACCACATATTCCTGTTGGGAAACGCAGTCCTCTGGATCAAAAGTAAGATGTATTGAAACACTTGGCCCAAGTACCAGACAAGTTATCAATTCTGTATGCTTTGAATCTGTCAAAAGATCTTCGGGAAGCACTCATCGAGGCTTTGTCAAGTCCTCAAGAGTTTCAAAATGAAATTGATGTAGCTGAAGTCTATCACATAGAGAATAATCCTACAGAATGCCATGCAATAATATATTTTACTAATGAATATGAAGATGATGTTGTGCATGGGCATATTAGACCTTTGTACTTATCTGGAAAGGTCAATGATGTAGACGTCCGAAGAGCTTTCATTGAAAATGGTTCAGGAGTCAACCTCATTCCCATTCGTACACTTCGTCGATTGGGCCTCAAAGAATATGATTTATCTCCTTCTACCATGATGTAACAAGGATATGATAAAAATGAACAAGAACCACTGGGTGAAGTTACACATAGAACTCAGTTTGGAGATCTTGTATCCAATTCATATTTCATGGTTGTTGATCAAGACTCGTCTTTCAAGATCTTTCTTGGAAGACCCTGGCTACATCAATATGCGGCTATCCCTTCATCATACCATCAATGTCTCAAATATTGTATCGATGGTAAATTTGGGACACTGTATGGTGATAAGGCCCTGTTTAAGACATGTGAGTCTCAATACATTGAGGCGGAATTCTATCATATGAAGGGATGGAAGAAATCCACAACAAAGGAGATTACCAAAGTTAATGCTCCACATGGTTTGGAGAAGATTCCAGTAAATCCATTTACACATGTGAGTACAGATTATGTGTTACCTATCAGTAAAATTGACAAGATAGACCTAAATAAAAAATACTCTTGTGGAAAGATCCATAATGTCAATTACGGAAATTGAGCCAGAAAACATAGGAGAAATCGGTAACCCACCAAGCAGTGATGAAAGCACAAATGGTGATGTCTTCATTTCATCTGCTGAAATCCAACAGGTCTATACATCTCCAATTAGGCCAGAAGAAGTTATATCAACATTTTTGGTGAACAATGATGTAAATTCTCATTCCATCATCTCCCCTTTATTACCCAAATAAGACCATTCATTATCAATCGGGTCGGAAATGGAAGCTTCTTCTTCATGATATGCAAATTTTGACATCTCATCTAATCATGAAAATTATGCATTATCATCTACTAGGAAAGTAAAACTAGCTGAAATAACACTTGATGAAGATGAAGAGGAAGATCTCAGAGATGCTCCTGCAGTATTTGAAGAGGGTATCTCTACCACTATGGATGAACTCAGAAAAATAAATCTGGGTATAAAAAAAGATCCACGCCCCACTTTAATTAGTATGGCCTTGACTCTTCAAGAGAAAGAGATGTATATTTCCTTTCTAAAGAGAAATAGAGATATATTTTCTTGGAACTATACAGAAATGACCGGGCTTGATCCTGATGTTGCTACTCATCATTTGGGTTTACCAGAAGAACATTGAGGATTTAAGAAAGCCGCGAGAAGAACACACCCAACTTATGCTTCCAAATTTGAAGCTGAAGTGGATAAGCTTATCAAAGCTAAATTCTTCAAAGAAGTTTAGTATCCCAAGTGGTTGGATAATATTTTCCCTTTAAAGAAGAAGAATGGGCAAATTAGTGTTTGCATCGATTTCAGAGATCTTAATCGGAATTGTCCTAAGGATGATTTCCCAGTTCTGATTAAAGAACTTTTAATTGATGCAACAGCTGGTTATGAATCACTTTCCTTCATGGATGGATATTCCAGATATAATTAGATTCGAATAGCCCCTGAAGATGACTAATCCATAACCTTCAGATCCCCTCAGGGTTTGTTTTTCTACCGGGTAATGCCCTTTTACTTATAGAATGCAGGTGCAATATATCAGCGTGCCATGCATCGTATCTTCAAACCATTTTTTGGAAGGTTTGTTGAATTCTATGTAGACAATTTGGTCATTAAATCCAAACAACTTTCTAATCACTTGGCTGATTTGGAAGTCATATTCTACAAGCTTCGACAACATAATTTGAAGATAACCCCCTTAAAATGTGCTTTTGGGGTAACCTCAGGAAAATATCTCGGCTTTGTTGTATGCCATAGTGGTATTGAAGTTGATCCTGAGAAGAACAAGTCAATCCTTGATATGTCACCTCCTCGAAATTTGAAATAATTAAGAAGACATCAAGGACACTTAGCCTATATTCGGCATTTCATCGCCAATGTGACAGGAAAGAGTTTACCCTTCACCAAATTGATGAAGAAGGGAGTCACTTACAAGTGGACTAAAGAATGTCAAGAAGCATTAGATATTCTCAAGAAGATTCTCTTGAGTCCACCGGTACTTATTCCACTTGTTGAAGGAAGGCCGCTTATCCTCTATGTGACGGCTTTAGAGCGATCATTGGGTGTCTTTCTTTCTCAGAAGAATGATTCTGGGAATAAAAACAGCCTTTACTATCTCAGTCAGACTTCGCTTGAAGCAGAAAACCGATATTCAAGTATTGAGAAGTGCTGCCTAGAATTAATCTTTGTAGTTAATAAGTTGAGACAATACCTGCAACATCACGAGGTCCAATTGGTATCTCACAATAACCCGCTCAAATTCATCCTTAGTCATCCAATGCTTACAGGACGTCTGGCAATGTGGGCAGTTATTTTGCAGGAATTCGACATTTAGTATGTGTCTTAAAAGGAAATAACGGGCCAAGATCTGGCTGATTTCCTGGATGAACACCCTTCAGTGGAAGACACATCGTCAGATATTGAACTCCCTGATGAGGAAGTCTTCTCTATTCAAGAAAGTCCTCAGGCAATGGAAATGTATTTTGATGGTACATCCAGAAGTCCAACAGGGAGGAAAATGGAAAATATTTAATTCAACAAAGTTGGCTTAGGAATTGTGATCATTTCTCCAGAAAAGGCAGTGTTACCTTATTCCTTCTTATTATGAGAAGGTTGTACCAATAATGAAGCAGAATACCAAGCTCTCATCGCAGGTTTGGAATTGGCGCTTCAAGCACAAGTGAATCACTTAAAGGTGAAAGGTGATTCAGACCTGGTAATCAAACAAGTCAATGGGGATTATGCCCTCAGAATAGAAGAACTAATCTGTTTGTATGATTACATCAGAGAGCTAATGGAGGAATTCCCTTTAGAACCGACATTTTCTTATGTCCCGCGATCACAAAATTCTCAAGCTAATGCACTGGATAATATAGCCACAGCTCTGGAAGATCCAAATTGGGACGAGACGACCATCATTATTGCCCACTGTCGTGCAATTTCACCTTATGTTCGAATTAGAACAGAGTAAATAAGTGAAATTAGTCTTATTCCTGAACTATATGGTCATACTATAGGATGGATGTCACCTATCAGGGAATAACTTCAAAATGGAACACTTCCACTTGATAGAGCCGCGATGGAACAAAGCCGGAGACATGTGGTCAATTTTACTCTTTATGATAGCCCAGATCACCTAGAAAAAAATCTCTACAAACGTGGTTTTGATGGAGTTCTGATGCATTGATGGTGAAGAGACAATTGTTGTCATGAAAGAAGTGCATGCAGGAGTCTATGGTGCCCACCAGTCTGGACAAAGACTGTCTGATCAAATTAGAAGGCTTGGATACTTTTGGCCTTGAATGATACTAGATTTTGTTGATTTCACAATGAAGTGTCATTGGTTCCAAGTACATTCCAACTTCATTCATCAACCTCCAGAGTTGCTTCATACAGATAAATACGCATGGCCATTTTCCACATAGAGAATGGATGTGGTGGGACCTTACCCTTCGTCTACGGCCAAGCCGTTTAAGTACATTCTTACTACTACTGACATCTTTTCCAAATAGGAAGAGGCAATACCTCTCAAGGAAGTCAGTTTTAAATGCGTCGTTAGCTTCATCAAGTCTAACATCATTTCCAGATTTGGTGTCCCTCACACCATATTTATGGACAATGGCACCAACTTCTATTCATCCAAGGTGAAGAAGTTGTATCAAGAATACAACATCAAATCGAACCATTCATCTCGGTATCATGCAATGACCAATGGCTAGATATAATCCTTCAATAAGACTCTTTCAAATATAATGAAAAAGATGGTGGATAAAGATAACAAGTCATGTCCTGATAAACTCTTTCATGTTTTATGGGCTTATCGGACTACCACCCGCACTGCAACACGATCAACTCCATATTCATTGGTATATGGAATGGAAGCAATCGTGGTAATTGAAGTTCAACTACCCTTTCTTATAATTTCCATTTGTGATCAATCATCTATAGATGAACAATCTCAAAAGCGATTGAATGAATAGGAACGGTTAGAGGAGAAAATATTTTACACTTTTCACCACTTGGAAGTCTATTAGAATCTAATAGCATGAGATTTTACCAAAAAAGTTTGTCTTCGTTCATTCACTCAGGGAGAATTGGTATTAGTTCTCAGAAATCCAATGATACCAGGAAAGAAACCTCCCAAGCTTGATCCAAAATGGGAAGGACCTTATTCAATACATAGGGTCTACTCCAATGGAGCTTATTCTTTAATCTCAATGGATGGAGAACTCATCACTACTCCAACCAATGCCTGATTGTTGAAGAAGTAATTTGTATAAACACAAAATATATCATTATCGGTCCAGTATGACCTTAAACTGCACCATGGTCTAGTTTGACCTTAAACTACTCCTCAGTCCAGCATATGACCCAAAACTATTGGCAAGTCCCTTACGTCCAGCAAGACGTTAAACTGTACCATCCACTGTCCATGCATATGACCTTAAACTATTCTCACTTTCTTCCTACATGACGGTAAATTGTATCCCCCTCCATCGTCCTTGCTATATGACGTTAAAATATATAAAAGTCCCTTACGTCCAGCAAGACGTTAAACTGCACCATCCACAGTCTATACATATGACCTTAAACTATTCGCACTTTCGTCCAACATGACATTAAATTGTATCCCCCTCCATTGTCATTGCTATATGATGTTAAACTATATTAAAGTCCCTTATGTCCAGAAAGACGTTAAACTTCATAACCAACGGTCCATGCATAAGAACTTAAACTATTGGCACTTATGTCCAACATGACTCTAAACTGTATCGTCCCTTTTTTCGTCCAACATGACATTAAACTATGAAAAAGTCCCTAATACGTCCAACGTGACGTTAAGTGGTGTACTCTTTTGTCCTTACTGCATTACATTAAACTACAGAATCTTCTTTTTGTCCAACATGACATTAAACTGTGTTGTCCCCATCGTCCGAACTACATGATGCTAAACTATATAGAAAGCCCTTATTTATGTCCTACATGACATTAAACTGTGCTTTGTCCCTACTACATGACATTAAACTATACAGCACCAATAGTCCTAACTGCAGGACTTTAAACTGCATAGTCCCTTCATATGTCCTAAATGACATTAAACTATGCATTGTTAGGGTTTTTGCTACCTCTTGTTTCTCACACCGAGTATGACTCACGTGAGATTAGAGAAAACATCAACCATAATAGTCTCTTTGGGATACTAACCATGTGTAAGCCCCAACACCATCATTTTTTAAGTCGTTGTCCCCAAGAACAACTTGATCATTAATTCATTCTTTAATTGAACTACGTGGACTTTGATCCTTGCCTTCCAGGCTGGGTATGTAGGCAACCTCCCAAGGTTTAATCCCAAAACCAATCTTTTCACATCGGTTCACCTCCATCTTATACGATGCTGATTCGTGAATCCTTCCCCAGAATCAGTATCTTTACATTGGTTCACTTTCATCCTCTCTATACGACGTTAAACTATACAACACTTTTGTCCAGTATGACAATAAACTACAATATTCTTTGATACCCTCACCTGATAGGGGACCATTATTTACATTGATTTTTCAATCATGTTTCATTTCAAAGACTACGTGCATACATGGAAATTCCCAAACCATTTATCTTGGGTTAAACCATCATTGCACTAAAGTCCCCTTTCACCCTTCACATGTATGAACCAAATTTGTACAGAGGGTATTTCTAAAACTACGTGGGCTTGATTTCCATCCTTATGGGATACGTAGGAACGTTAGAGTGTCCCTCGAATCCAGCCCCAAGTCTTTTGGCCTAACCCAAAATTCCTCTTTCAGTCCCCTGGCTAAAAAGTCCCCATGAAAACACACACTATGTATTTCTTACAATGGTCCAAGCTCTATGACCCTATACTAAGATCTCTAATCCTTTTGTCCCACACGACATTAAACTGTAATTTAAGAACTATATATGGATTGATTCCCATCCTTAAGGGATACGTAGTGAAGTCCAACATTTCCATTCAGGACCCTGCCACAACATGACTATGGTCAGCATTGATCTGTGTATCTCTGTATACATTGGCAAATACCCAACTTTATGTTTCATAATCCTAACCTTAAATATTTTCAGGTCTTTATAAACCTTTTCTTGACTTCTAGTCACAAAAATGTCAAACATATGAGAGTTTTTTTGCCTGACTATGAAGTATGTGCCCTTCGGAGACCTTGCATAAATAGTCTATATAACAGACTTGTAAGCCAAAAGATACTATTATTTGACAATGCAGCCAATTCCCTTAGGTGGCCCTGCATAATTCAACCTCCTAACGGGTTTGTTAAATACTGGTAACTTAATTATTGGGAAGAAAGCCTCTTTTTCCTTGTTGGACTTAAATGACAGTATGTAGGGATCCGAAAAAGTAGCCATCCTTAAAATATTTGTCCCATATCCTTTTTCATGATCTGAAAGTATTCAATTCTATGGTTTATATTCTCCTTCCCTACATTTGGGTCAGACCTTCGTAGGAATGATATCCATCCAGATCTTCGATAATCTTGTATGGAAATATCTTCTCCATATTCAAGTACCTCTTTCCATATAGAAAAATCTATACTTTTGAAAATTTTTATCTCCATAAACATTCACTGGCTTTTAGCACTAGGAAAGTTAATTTTTAAGAGTTCTTTTTCTTCACTATGCAACATGTTCCCTTAGGTGGCCTTGCATATGTAGTATACATAACGGACCTGTCAGCCAAAGGATGCTATTTATTTGACTATGCAGCCAATGCCCTTAGGTGGCCCTACATAATTCAACCCCCTAACTGGTTTGTTAAATAATGGTAACTTCATTCTTGGGAACTACTTCTTCTAATGCCTTTTATCTATTTTTCATATCATTCCACAGGATCAAATATTCTTAAGTCATAGTTTACATATTTTTTCTCATAATTGAGTATGGTACTATGCTTTTAGATGAATTGTCAAGGAATTTAGTCAATTCTAATTCATTCGGTCAAAACTGTTTCGCTCTTAAACATTAGCCTCTTTATGTCCGATGTGCATGACTTTATAAACTGCCCACAAAAGACAAAGGAACTCTGTATGAAAGTCAAGTTCCAACTCACTAAACATACATTTTGTATGATTTAGGTAATATTGAGCAATTAAAAGATTCAAAATTTGTAGGGTTATTTACACTAATCCTAGTAAAAATCAAACTATGCTTCCTAGGCCCATTGGCTTAGGTAAAATTTAAAACAGGTAGTAGGAAAATATGTGAAAAAGTGATTGAAGATGAAAGCATTCTTTCCATTTGATGCACAATAGTTAGAAGGACATCCACAGACTGGAGTCTCTTCTCTTTTTCAGGAATTACAAAAGACTTTCAACATAACTCTTCATTTGATTTACGGAATCCTGATCTTCATCAGTAGCCACCTAGAATTCATTCATTCAACTAGATACCATAAGAGATATAGTGATACCAGATCTTATTGGAACAATTGTAAAAGAATGTTCTTGAGTGTGGTTTGAGAAATTTTTCTGCTGATCAAACAGTGACTCTGTTTCTGTCCAAGAGACTTGGGAGATGGATACATGGATTTGAGAATGATTCATTGGAAGTAAAGAGCCATTTGGAGTGAATACTCTTTTTAGATATTGCTATAATGCCATTTTTATCTTCTCTCCACCAACTAGCAGCGGAAAACATTTCAGCCCATGGGTTCTCCATTTTTATATATACAAGGAAATGACATGGAGGAAAAATTTGAAAGTTCACACCATTGTTTTTGCTCTTAATGCACATTATAACCAAAATAAAGGAGAAGCAGTATAGCTGCATCTCAGGTGTATTGTTCTTTGCTTCTGGAATATTGAATCCTTGTAGAAGACCATGACCACACAGAGGAATATAGATGCTCTGTGGGAAATTAAGATGATTTTTCTTCAAGTACTTAGCCAAATCTGGGAGAGTAATGTCGCAGATATCATAGTAATCATGACCAATAATCTTCAACATGTCATCAATCCTCTTTCTTTCCAGTTCATCAGTCGTTCCAATTCTCTAGGGAACCATTAAATCTGCACAATAGTTGAATAAATTAACTCTTAAATGGATTGATTTTTCATAGACATTTTTAAGAAATTTGAAAAAAATGGCTAAGGCATTAAGGCACGCAATTCTAATTTTGGCGCGCAAGTATGGATGTGCTGCGGAAGTTTTTGGCATGAAAGTATCACCACGCAAGTCCAAATACCTATACAGCAGCGCGACAGCAAAGAAACATCGAAAAATAGAGAAACTTGTGTGGCGAAGGTGACCTGTGCGGCAAGAGCTCGAATGTTTGAAATCCGGATGCTTTGTATGGAAATGGGGCCGCATATTTATAAGCCAGGCTACCCACCTGCGCGCCTACAGCCGTCACACTCCATCCCTTCACGCCTTGAACCTGCGCGCCAAGTGTGGTGCACTGAACACTTGCGTGCCGCATTTCCTTTAGTTTTCTTCTTTTCCTCAAAGTCACATCCTCATTTCATTCAGATCCAACTCTGAGGGGGGACATTTGTTGATGCTCCTTTTTTCACATTGTCTAAAATAATGTAAAGGGAAATGACTTAGCTCAAATTGATTCATCCTTTGAAGAAAACATAAAAAATCGACCAAGTCGTGAACAAAGCTTCAAAATCACAAGGGTCATGCAAGTTTCATCACTGTCGCGCAAGTATACTTGAACACCACCTAATGGCCGCGCAAGTGACTTGCGTGCCCTAAAGGATAACCGACCGGGGTCTTCTTCAGCCTATTAATAGACCCTATGGGCCCCCCATTTCAAAAAGGAGGAATAATTTCCAGAATTCAGATTTAGAGCTCTGAATGCCCAAGTCTCTTTTCAGGTCTTCCGAACACTTCTAAGGTAATTATTTACCTAAAATGGAAGATCTAAAAAAGAGGAGTAAGGTCTATGTGTAAGAATTCACTAACACTTGGGCTCCTACGGTGTTTTCCCCTGAAGGGAAATAAACATACTTGCGAGACGCCTTACATCCTCACCAAAACTTGCACGCCTCTCTTCTGGAAGTACCTCAGGATAATTCTAAAGGCATTGGTCAAGGATCGCCCAAGTGTTATCATGCTGGTTTACAATCGCACAAGTACCCATGTGTCGCTCGGGTATACCTGTGCGACCATGAATTGCGCGCCCATGCAGTACTTGCGCGCCTTCCATGACTTGCGCGCCCCTGCCTTTTTGGGTGCCTTTCTTGCCCATTTTACCCCTCTTATCCATTCCACCTCTCCTAATCAAGATTCAGTCTTGAAGACACTCTTCAAAGCCATTTATGGCATGATGTCTTGATTTTAATTCCTTATCTGAAAGCTGCTCCGTGGAATATCTCTCAAAACCTAGTGATTTACATATCTTTATGTCACTAAAGTTAGAGATTTCATTCATTCAACCTCATCCTTTAAGATGAGAGAATCCTTAAAAAATGGGCATCCTCCTCAGGAATAAGCCCCAATCATAAGTCCCCTAATCTGGGAATCCTCCTTAGGAATAAGCCCCAATCATAATTTCTCTTAATTGGGATTCCTTTTCAGGAATAAGCCCCAACAATAATTCTCAATACTGGGCATCCTCTTTGGGAATAAGCCCCAAGTCCTCATTAACCTGGGCCTCCTTTTCAGGAATAAGCCACAGTCATAATTCTCAAATCTGTGCATCCTCCTTAGGAGTAAGCCCCATGTCCTCATTAACCTAGGCTTCCTTTTCAGGAATAATCCACAGTCTCAAATATGGGCATCCTCCTTAGGATTAAGCCCCAAGTCCCAATTAACATGGGCCTCCTTTTCAAGAATAATCCCCAGCCTTAATTTCTCTTAACCAGTCCTAATTTACCTTTAATTTTGGATTCCTTCTCATAAGTAAAACCCAATCATAAGTCCTATCCTAATTTGGACCTCCTTTTCAGGAGTAATCCCCAAGTTAGAGTATTCAAATCTCCATGAAGCACATATACCTTTATGGACCATGTTTCTGGATTTCTTCCCTAAAGTAAATTCTAATCTTCATTTATCTGGGCAGTCAAACATACATAAGCCCCATGTTATTTCTTATGATTGCATCTTTCATGGCACAATGGTCTGGTTTTTACCAATACCTCTTGTTTCTCACCCCAAGCATGGCTCCCGTAAGCTTAGAGTATAAAACTAATTATGGCATCCATCTTTGATCCATCAATCATAAACATCATACTCCCATACTCAAACTACATGGGTTATGATTCCTTTTCTAAACAAAGGATACGTAGGTAGCCCATCTGTGGGTTCGATCCCAACTCTGAAATAATCCATGTCCTTCTGAATGAAAATAAAATTCAAGTGCCCCACTGAGTGGCTTTAAAACCAGCAGGGTCATCCTAATGACCAAGAGGCTTGTATATAAATGTGTCGAAGGATACCATTGACCAAGAATCTCTAACAAATACACATGATTCTCTATTGATGAAGAACCTCGAATACATATAAAAGATTCTATAAATTTCCTAAATATCAATCATTGATTGTTAGATCTAAATGAAAGCTCATTTTATACTTGGTAATGTAATAATGACTCACGAACATAACTTAAATCTATAAAGAGAGTCCTTGAGTAGACAATAATTCCGCTAAATGTGATGAGTCTGACCTCCCATCCTCTCGACCAATGAAAATTCCTAAGCCTCATTAGTCCACAACTAATGAGCGCCTACCTTTGGAAAGTAGGTTCAAATGGATATGGAATCATTGGATGTTTCCAGTTCTATGAACAAACTTGTTAGAAACCGCTTGGAACGTTTGAATCTTAAATCGATGAGATCACCCCCAATTCCAGAGGGAAACAATGTCCTTGTTTGCTGAGATGGTTTTGGGGGTACAAGATAGGCATGGGTATATGACCCATGCATTTATAATTGTTGAGTCTGCAATTTTGATCTGAGTTAAAGAGTGTTAGTTAGTGGATCCCAAGTTTTTGGATATAAAGGAAAGACTTAAAGGTGGGGAGTCAACTACTAGTTGGGATTTAGGTACATATTGAATTTATTAAATTCTTGGGCATTTTTTGGTTTCATTAGGTGTACGGGATGAGTTGATGAAAGTGTTTCATGTGTCAAAGTGGGCAGTGCATCCTGGATTGACTAAGATGTATTGAGATCTTCATAGGTATTTTTGGTGTCTTGGAATGAAGAAAGAAGTTGCGATTTTTGTGGCATGATGCCTTACTTTTCGGTAGGTGAAGGAAGAACATTACTATTTGGGTGGGTAATTGTAGTTCGTTCATATTCTAAATTAGAAGTGGAATGACGTAATGATGGACTTTGTTGTGGGTTTTCCGAGGATGCATCAGAAGAATTATGTAACTTGGGTGGTGGTAGATCGGATGACCAAAGTGTCTCATTTCATTCCGATCTAGGAGACCTATACAGTTGACTAGTTGGGAGAATTGTATGTTCGATAAATACTATGGTTTCTTGGTGTGTGGAGAACCATATTTTTTAATTTTGATCCACATTTCACCTCATGATTCTAGAGCGGACAACATAAGGCACTTGGTACCTAGGTGTTTAGGAATATGGATTACCACCAACAAACAGACGGGAAGTCATATTATACAATTAAGTAATTAGAAGACATGTTGAGAGTTTGTGTTTTGGACATCGGTGGTTCATGGGAAAGGCACTTGTCACTTCTTGATTTTTCATACAATAATAGATTTCATGCTATAATTCATATGGCTACATTTGATGCTCTTTATGGGATACCATGTAGATCTCTACTATGGTGGTTAGAGGCTAAGCAGTCTAAGATGTTAGGACCAAGTATTATGTAAGAGACATCATATAAGGTTTGATTGATTCAAAAGAATATGAAACGGCTTAGAGAAGATAGAATTCATATGCTGATCGGCATCATAGACCTCTTGAGTATATGGTGGGTGATAGTGTGTTTTTTTCCGGTGTTCCCAATGTTGGGTCACTGTTGTATCCGGAAGTAGGGAATGTTTTCTCCTAGGGTTGTGGGGATATTTTAAATTGTGGAGAAGATCATACTTGTGGTTTACAGATTATCTCTTCCACGACGATATAATTTCATGCATGATTTTTTTCATGTATCACAACTTTGACAGTATCACCCTAATCTGCCTCACGTGATCAATGTTGATGAAGTCAAGCTTGAGGGTGATGTGTACTTTTAAGAAATTCTAGTTCATATTGTAGACCATGGTGAGAAGGTATTTCAGGGATAGGTTGTGCCTTTGGTTCTTGTTCTATGGTAGCATAAAAATTGTCATGATGAAATGTGGGAGTGGGAATCAGATATGTAGGCCTAGTGTCCCGAAATCTTTTCTTTGGGGACCCAATGATGCCTAGAAAGAGAGGATTGAGGATGAGGCATCATAATATGGGGAGGTTCTATGCTTTGGGATCTACCTTAAGCTATTTTTTGTTTACACTTCAATTTATGTTCCTTATTTTGGTTAAATTAGTTTTTTCCCTAGTTTAGGTGAACACATGGGGTGTTCTGGGGGATTAGGAAATGAATGAGGAAGAAAAATGGGGGTTCGTAAATACATCATGGTTTGCGCATGGTTAGGGAACACCATGTGGAAATCCAAGGTAACCTTGATATGGGGGGATATGTTTGGATAGTATCATCCTCATAGTTTACTCACTGTTTGGAAAACCATGCGGGTAAACCGTGTTGCCTAGTAACATTGAGAAAATTAAAAAATGAAATTATTGGATTTTAAGTTTCACTTGAGGTTTTCCTCTATTCTACCCCCTAGAATGGTAGTGATTACCTGAATGATTATAGAGCTTCCATGGATCAATTTCCCTCATCTTAGGGCCATTTGGGTTGTTGTTGGTTGCAGAATGATGATTTAGATAAGGTTCATCCCATTCTTTCTTCTCTTTTTGATTTAGGGTTTTCATCTCTTCCTTCTCTCCATCCGAAGCACTAAAACCATTCCTTTCCAATTAAATTTATTTTGAGGCTTAATAGGGTGGTTGAATCAGGTTATAAGGCCTTGATTAGGAGTTTTCTCTCTAATGTATTCAAGGTAAGTGGTCTATGAGTTATATCCCATAGTTCATATTTAAATGTTTCAATATAGGGTTTTATTCTTGTTCTCATAGTGATGTGTTATTTGTTTCGTTGAAAAATGTGGTATAGTAAGTTCCTAAATAACCAATTGAACTCATGATCCTCACAAGATTCATGGAGGATTTTGGGACAATTCATTGGGCCACACATGGGGTGTGACGATCCTTTTAGATGGTCTAACGAGAGTATAAGCTGCAAAATTGACTCATAATGATATAGAGACTTCATGAGTAGGTTAATTGGTTTATGTATTGTGTTATAATGGATTATGGATAGTTGTGTCTATTGTGGTTAAAGGCTAAGGTATTTTTTCATTGACAATTAAAAGGGTTAGATGGAATAAATTGGGATATGATAAGGAATTATGTTTACATTTGAATAAACTTAGTGAGATATGAATGGGAAATGGGAAATGGGGATAAATGGTTTAGTGATATAAATTATGAATGTGTTAATGGATTGAGGCATATTATTAAAATACCTTTTATTTATTTATTTGTGATGTGTTTAATTATGGTGAATAATAAATAAGCATGTTCATATGGCTTGTTATAGTGGGGTATAGACTTGAGGTTCTACACCAACGGGTCAGGTTAGTCCGAGGTTCTAACTCCACCCCTGAATGCATGGGTTAGGGATGAGGACAGTGTTTGAATCCCCTAATGTTTTAAATCCACCTTGACAGAGGCATTGAGGTGAGAATTATGAGGTTATTATAATGTGATGCCTAGTGATATAAGACTTGATGTTTTCCAATATCCTTGAGAATATTGAACATTCTTAATCCATTAAACGCATGAAAAAGGTAGATTAAACCCTGGGATACCTAAGTAGTGAACCTGGATTCAATGGTGGCATAATTTAAAGGAAGATAGTCTAGAATTTCCTATTGAAAAGATACCCTTATTTATCACCTGTATACACTATGTACTTTTGCTGGATATTATGTAGACACCATTGGTGGTGGCATAATGAGTTATACTCACACCCCACTCGGGCTGTCGTTGGGTACCCGAGAAGATTTCATGCTTTCAGGTTTGGACAAGGGCAAGGGCCATATGTTGGGGATTTGATATGGACATGGGAAAATTATGGGTGAGGTTCCAGACATGGAGTCTAGACCATTTTGGGGATTCTATTTTTTATTTCTTTTTTATTTTTGTTTTCCAGTCACTTTAGGATAGCACGACCTATTTACTATTGTATGTGGTTGTACCAAGACTGGGAGTTGGTTATTAAAGAATGTCATTAATTGTTTATTATTTTTTCCACTTTTTAAATTGTGTTCTATTTTGTTTTACTCTTGTAATGAGGTTATAATCTCACCACATTACCTATTAGACCCTAACTATAGTCGTCAATGTCTTGCATATGTGGAAGTGTGCTTTAGGTCGTGTGGCCACCCGGCTCGGGGAACCACTTTAGTGGATCCCAGTTCAGGGACGTTACACATATGAGGCACATTATGGTAAGTCATCAAGATATCCTCTATGCTAGATGGAGGTACGTGGGTGATAATTGTTTGGACTAGGACTCATGAAGGATATATTGGAATAGGTTATGTTGATTTGGATTCATATGGCTATGTCACATAGTATATAGAAGCTATATGGTTATAAATTTCAATGACCCCTTTAGTTTATAAAGGGAGACCATGTATTCCTTTCGTTTTCACCTAGGTTGTCTAACCGTGGGATATAGAGGTAGGTCAAGATAGAGCCCAAGTTTATGGGACCTTTTAAGGTTGTGGAGAGAATTGGGATGGTGGGATAGTGATTGGATCTTCCATATAAATAACGTTTTATGAATGAATTTTTCCATGTGTCACAACATCGATAGTATCACCCCAAACCTTCTCATTTGATCGAGGTGGATTATGTTGACCTTGCAATCAATGCTTCCTTTGAAATGAATATGATATGTGGGATGGATCATAGTGATAAAGTGTTAGTGGGAATGATCATAATGCTTTGTTGTACTGTGGTAAAATGAGAATCTATAGTAGGATAAATTTGAATGAGAAGCGAATATGATTTCTTAGTGCACCTACTTTTTGACATGGAATCTTCGGGATGCTTGGGAGTGAAGCTCGATGAAAAGCTATTATATGGGGGGTATTTATGTTGTCAACCTTTTCTGGAGTTGTATCGGCTCATTTTAAGTACACTTTTACCTTCTATTGATTAAATTTCATTTGAGTTTTACTTTGTGGTGTGTTTCAGGGTTATTTTAAAGAAAATGGAATAAATAGTATAGTGCATGGTTGGCACTTGGTTTTCTCTAACTGTGCACCCCAACCCAAGAAATTGTGTAACCCTAGACAATGGGGATTTGCATGATACACACATGGGTTGTAAAATGTGTGCCCTCTTATGAGTAACTGTTCACCCCATAAGAAGAGGTGCACAATTTGGGTACATGGTGAGGGGAAGCTATGCTTCCCTTCCTAGAAAACCATGTGTTGTAATTAAATTACTTGAAAATTAATTTACAACATTCCCTAAACCGAATTTTAATCCTAGTTCAACACCCATTCAGACCAAACCTCTCTTCCATTATTTCAGAGCCTACCAGATAAAATACAAGACATCATGTCCTCCATTTATCTTGATTCAATGACCAGATTGATGATCTCCACCCTGGGCAGTGGAGTATCTCATCCATGTTTTGTTTCTGTTCCTCTTTCATTCTTTAATCTCTCTTTAAGGGATTTTTTCTGTATTTTTTAGATCTATGCTTAGTTTTGGGGATCTAGATCTAGGAATTTTTATCTATGTTTAGAACTAGGAGAACATGTTTTAATCCATCTTGATTTTGGGTATATTTAAGAATCTTATTCTATTCCATTAATCAAATGAATTGGTTATGCTGATTTCCATTTGGAGTTTATTCATCAATGAATCGAGTTAGGTGGTATATTTTTCAAATCCCATAGTCATTATTTCAATTACATATATGTAATTATATAATTTATATATAACAGATGAAAATTAAATTTTTGAATTGAATTAATTAATATAGTGAATTAATTATTTAGGAGATCGGGATTTTTATAAATTAAAATTTTAATTAATTTATGAAGTAATTGATATTTTTAAATCATTTAATTAAGGTAATTAATGATACAATTAATTATTAAGACATTGTGAGTATGAAATAGAAACAATTTATTATTAGATTAATTATTAGAATATTTAAAGTAAGTAATGGGGATAATTAATAGGTGAATTAGTTAATGGAGTTGATGTGAACAATTTATTTATTAATTAATTGGAGGGATTAACATGATTAATTAATTGATAAATTAATTAATGGATGTGATGTGGTTAATTAATTGTGGAAATTAATTAATGATAAGGGTGTGATTCATTAATTGTTGAATTAATTAATATAATTATTTTTTAAATGGACGTGTTTGTCTGTCCCTTTGTTGTAATTAGGTTTTCATGGAGTATAACATGGATTAATCGGCGAGTGAGTGAGGGATTTCACAAGGAAGACCATGAGATCTTCAATTTTTATTTCAAAAGGACTGTGAGATACTTTGGGAGGAAGATTGTGAGATATTCTATTTTAATTTCCAAGAGACCGTGAGAGATATTGGAGTTGGTCTAGGGAAATGGTCATGAGATCTTTACCCTTTTCATATAAAGATATTATGTTTTTTTAGTCTCACTCAAATTAAACCCTTGATATTATAGCCCTCTTCACATTACTCATGCTAGATTTATTCACATGTTTTAGGAATTTAATCAATAGTGAACCTGAATAATGAATGGAAAAAATGAAATTCTGATATATAATATCACATGGAGATTTTTCAAACACCAGCATGAACCGAATAAGGTTTTGAGGTTGAGGTGTCCATAAGTACATGAGGGTTTATATTGTTAAATAAAAAACTAATTAATAATGTGATACATATATACTTATGCATTGAACTTATTTATTTATTCAATTTAATACACTATTATTTGTTGGATATTGTTTTAGACACTGCTGGTGATGGCCTACTGAGTGTACTCCACCAAACGCAGGTCTCCTAGTCGGTACCCGAATTGTTTTCATGTTTATAGATAGAATAAGGGAAGAGGCATTGTGGTAGATGGCCAACTTGTGATGGATCATGGTGGAGGGAACTAGATTTGGATCGGTACCTTATTGTGATTCATCAGTTTATTTACATTTGGGTCTTTGTTTTTGACATATGGAAAGTACTATAGAGTGGCATATTGATACTTCGATATTGATATTGTGTCTCCGGTTTTGGATATCTCTTGAACCTATTAATGTTTTGTTTCTGGTTATATGTTATTCAGTTAGAGTTTCTTATTTTATACTGGTGTATTTCTCTAATAAAATAGTTTATATTCTTCTAATGATCTATATTAGATCCTTAGACCTAATTGGAAGCCTTTGTAATATAGTGAAGTGCACCTGAGGTCATGTGATTGACCAGATCGGGGCATTGGGATGTGGCATCCAGTCCAGGATGTTACAAGTTACAAATTTTATATTTACATGAGGTTCATTTCAAGATATAGATAAAAATGAACATGTGATTCACATGGTGGAATGTTTTAGTATATTATTAAATTAAAAGAGGATGCTGAATCAACCCATAAATGTACTGATGGTATCCTAAAAATAATTAGCATATAATATTGATAAAGAACATAAATGTGAATACTTGGATGAAAACAATATTCTTAATCCATATATGATGGTGTGTGCTTGATGTTGACTTTTGGAAAACTATATGAAATCCTCCTACCAATTAGGGGATTACAACATCTAATGGATTCTAGTAAAATTCTTTTGGATCCCTATATTCATAAGGTGTTGTATAACCTAGAGATAGTGATAAAATATGTCTCAGGGTGAAGATAACAATTGGTGTCTAGAATACATTTGGTCAATTATAACAGGAGGGATATCAACACTTTATATATATCATTGTCATATTTCATTTAATTAAATGGGTTATCCATATTCAATGTATTTGTATATTGAACATATTTATATATGTTTATTAAAAATTTAACATATTCATTAAAATCCAATAATAATATCAATCTATTTAATCAACTCATAATGGATGTCATTTAATCCCAAAAAAATTATTATAACTTATTAAACCATGTGGGATGTTACATATACCTAAATACATACATATGTTTTAGTGAACAACCAATAATATCCTAATTCCACTAAAATAACATACAGGCTTTATGAAAAACCTCACAACACTTTTTGAATCCATCACAAAAATCTTCTAGATATGGATTTATTGAATACTCTATATTTTTTGGATCAAACACTTTTTAAAAAACATAATTATTATCTAAATCCATTTCCATGTGACCCAATTGTCAATAATAATGTTGAAAAAAAATCTGAAATCAATTTTCCATAGATGTAACAAAAGAGTGGCCTATATCAGTCCATAAGTGGTACATAAGCTACTTTTGGGTCTTGTGGGATATTTATTAATAACACTCATATCCCTATAAAAACATGTCTACTACAGGATGTATCATAAAAAAATATATTTATACCTATATAATCCATGAGCCTATGATACTGAGTATATACTAGAAATTGAAAATTATAAAATAGTATTGTTAAACTCTTATTTAACTAAAACATAGAAATAGACAAAGAATGATGATGAATGCATCACATGTCATTCATTTTATTGATGAGAACATCCAATATCCAATATCCATGTAGCTAGACACAACTCATTTGACTCAAAAAAGACTTCCCACACAATACCATAATATAAATCAACCATGAAATGTATCTCCATAAACTAATACAAATGGAAAATCCAATCTTGATTGTGCTCTAAAAAAATGATCAACAAAATATCCAAAAACCCTAATATTATATATGTCCCATTTGAATTTAGTATGAATGGTGTAAATATATAAAGTTTCTAATAATATATACCACACCAACCTACAATAATGGAGATTTATAATAAGCATACACCCATATGTATAAAGATAACTATATGAAATTCCATCAGATATACATTTGTAGGTTATTCCATGTAATAATTTATTTTTATTACATCATGAATCTATTCTTTGTTTCTCTGTACAACCATTTGTGATGAGTAAAATATTTAATTCATAATAATCTTCTCATATCGTCACATCACGTACTACATTGTAATGATCATCGATTTCAGGGAAATTAAAGTTATAGATTCGATGGTTATTATTATTCAACCATTCATGTAAAATAAATTTCAGAACACATTAATTAATTATAAATAGTGATATTATTTATTATAATATTATGATACATCATATATCCATTACATCAATATCTCAGGTATCAAATTCTTATAGACCTAAGAAGGCCATCATTATATTATTGTGGTATTGGATTCACTAATGTATATTTTATACTATATTCATTAAGTACCAAGTTGTTATTAATATCCATTTACCGAATGATTATCATTATGAGGTTATACTTAAAAATATGTTTTTTCATCCATTGGTTAGATAATGGATCCTTATCAAGATTTATATCTCCATTATTGTTACACTAGAGCTTGATTACTTTATGAACTCTAGGAACAAATTGATGTTCATATATCATCTTCTTATTCCAAACAACTTCCATCACAACATCTAATATAGTAATGTATTCCACCTCTATTGTTGATTCCACTATGGAGGGTTTTTTGGGTCGTTTCTAAGTGAAACCTCTACTAATTATGAAAAAGACTAAATTGATATTTCATATCATCTCTGTCAGATTCAACACTCTTATTTGTGTAACCTTTTTTTAGTAAGATCAACTTCTCCAGAGAAGACCATGAATAGATATTTAGTCCATCACATGTTCATAAGATTGTTCTAAACATTGATATGATGAATCCCACTATGACTAAATTGTAATCTACTTGTTTATTCTAAGATCATTGGTGGCATCATCTTGAGAACAATGAATTCCATATATATTAGAACCTACTGATATTTCATAGGGAAATTTATCAATCCTTATTAAATATTTATAAAGATCTAGAACCATCATTTGAATCATTCTATGTAACACTTATAAAACTCCAAAATGTTAATGGGTTAAATGACTAAATGATACGAGTCATGTCAACAAGTTTCACCTTTCATTTTAGGATCCTACCAGATTATAATTCCATAGTTAAAAATACCTATACTAGAGTATTGACCATGATGGGTGACCATATGATATGTTTCCCATGGTGTGTGTGAGGGAAACAATATTGGAAAGAACTTGTGTTGGCATGTGGGGATAATCATTAACCTGGTGACACGTTCAGACTTGTGGGTGGACCACAAGTAAGGGAATGCGTGTCTGTATGGAAACTAGTGGTACCTAGAAAGTAAGGACCCAATTTACATATTAAGGATGGTTGATTTTTCTATCAATGGGTACCAATTGTTACATTGGTATCAGATGTAGAACCCAACCTTAAGTACAGTGTCACTACAAGGGTTGATATATAGGGTATACAATGAGGAAATTGTTCCCTAAAGGGGGGTGAATACAACACCATAAAATGGGATAGAGTTAAATGACTAAATGATAAGAATTAAGTCAACAAGGTGACCTTTTATATCAGCAGAATACCATTTTTTAACTCCATAGTTCGGCATGATTTTCATAGATTAATGATCAAGATGGGTGACTATCTAGGTTGTTTTTCATGGTTTGTGTGAGTGTGGAGAAGACAGACTAGAAATAATATGAGTTGTCATGTATGATCTACCATTACTATGATTACCCATTTGGTCATATAGGTGGTCCCTTGGGAGGGGACCACCTGTATATTTAGAAACTAGTGGTACCTGGCGAGTTATGACCAATAGCCATGTTAAGGTGGGGTGATTGTGTTGTCAGTGGTCCCCATTTGTTACAACATTGGTAAATAACCCTTCTTCGAGTTATTTATGGTAAACAATTTTTACAATTTTTTGATTTATTTATCTTGATTAAGTCTATGAATCTTATTATAGTTATATTTAATAATTTAGGTTTCATGATTTTATTTTTGACCCATTTTATTTCATCATACTACAATATTATAAACACTAACAAACTTCCATTAATTCTTTCAAATATGTAGGAATAATTTTCAATATTTTTGAAAAGAAACACATTGATGGAATTATCAAATAGGATTTTCGAACTTAAATATTATTTTTATAGTCCATAAATGGTCAATTTCAACATTCATACCATATAAATCACATTTATAACCTTAAGAACTTCAACATGATTCATATACTCATCCTTGGGTAAAGTCTTATTATGGAAAGATGTTTTGAAATCCATTTTTTATATATCATTATCATAAAATGTTGTTGCAGTTATTAAAATATTATTGAAAATAATTATCTCTATGGATAGAAATAATTCATCATAGTCAACACTATCAATTTATTTATAACCATTTCTCCCAAACATATTTTTTAGATAGACACTATACCATCAAAATTGGTTTTCTTATAATAAATACATTACCACCCATTGGGTTTTACACATTCACGTACATCCACTATGATCCAAACATGGTCAGTGCACATAGATCAAATTTCAAAATCTATAAATTTTAAACATTTCATTAATTTGAACTCTCAATTTCCTCATGGTAGAAATTAGGATCATAATTCATGAACATTAATTCACCATAATTCACAATGAAATTTTAATTTATCTCTGGGTCTTTGGGACTCTTTAAAGACAATCAATGTTCTTCTATAGAATGAGATGGTTGTTCTTTGAAAAATATTTATTGATGTAGATCAACATCTATATCAGGAACAAATACTATTTTTAGGACTATAACTTCTCAAAGTTCAACCCTTTATCCACTATCTTCAGAAGTAAGGTTTTATTTATTAATTAAAATACCATTTCAAGCCACATTCACATTGAATTCATTAGTAATATAGTAATAATATCTGAAATTTTCAATGGGTTTGGAAAAAAGAATAATTGTTCAAATTTTGGGTCAAGTTTATCAAAATAAAATTTCACTTTGTATTCTTTAAAATCAAAAATACTAATTTAATATATATTGGTATTATCCCCAATGTCTATCTCATATGGTATCTTTGTAACTAATTTATATGTAATATTTTTTAGTAAGAATATTTTAGACTCTATAACATAACCTATAATATAATAGAAAATTAAAATGGTGTCAAAATCAATCAAACCATGTCCAAAAAATATTATTTTTCCTTTCAAACACAATATTCCATTATTTTTTTCTAAGACATGTGAGGTGTGAAAAAATTTCACAATAGCTCAAATTCTCTATGAATTTCTAGCTTAATTAATCACCACCCAAATCTGATCAAAGATTCATAATACTCTTCCAATGTGGATTACATAATTGTTTTTGAATATATTTGAAAATTTTAATAGTTTCATACTTTGGTTTCATTAGAAACATGAGATCATGTCAAAATACATCGATAATCTAACAAAATACTGAAAACCACCACTCACTTATGTATTTATAAGTTCATATACATCAGAATGTATGAGATCTTATAATCTGATATCCATTCTATGTTTTCTCCTAAAACAAGAATTTTTCATTTTTTATATTTAATAATATTTTCAATTAAAATTTCTAAGAATCAAATAAATTTGTCAATCTATCTTTATAGACTATATTGATTAGTTTCTCATTTATATATCCAAGTGAATAATCACAATGTTTGGTGGGATTAAAATCAATTATGACCTTTTTATTATGATTTTTTTTAAATGATATTTCATATTTATAATGAATTAACTATTAATTATATTACCAATGAAATATAAATGTTATACTTATATATGTTAAAAATCATGATCTTAATAGTGAATTAAAATCCCTTCTTCTCCAAACAATATAATGAAATAAAATAAATATTTTAGTGGGAAAATATTAATAGTTCACCAATTCTATTAGAAATATTCTAGGCATGATTATATAACAGGTGTTGTATTATAATATTGAAACCCTATTTACATTATTCACATGAGGATATACATGACCCTTCATCAATTACCTCATATTAATGGGAATATATTTTTTCAAAATAAACATGTGATACACACCCAATATGAACTATTCATGATTAATATTTATTATAATTTCTATTGATAACATTCGCATTTTTATGTTTTGAATGCTTTTATTTGATAAAATTCCCAGTCCATGAAACCAATCATTAATTATTTGATAGATCTTACCTCTTATTGATATCAAATTGATTTTGATGAAGTGACCCATGATCAAAAATAAATCTATATTGGTAGGTGTTTATAATGATAAATAACATTTCATCAAGGAAATTTAATGATTTTGATTCAAAAAAATATGATCCCATAAATCAAATAGATTTAGTGAGCCAATATCCATATTAAATCAATACTTACTGATGTTGTATTTTAAATATGTTAAGACAATTTAGGTTGGGAAACATCTGAATACTAAAAATTATTATTCTTAGATAGTTGATAGGGTAACTCTTTTCTAAAATCCCTTATACCAACAAACTCTACACTATTACATTGGTATCATAAGAATTTGGGTTTCCCATATAGTGTATCCAGAGTCCAATTCTTAGATTAACCTAACTAAATTCAATCAAGGGGTGATCATTTTAACTCATCCTACCGAACATGATAATCTAGAGTAACTTTTATCTAATTTCCATACACTGTATAATCCATGGGTACATGTCTATGCTCGACCTACAAGATTAGATTATCTAGGTCTTGAAAATTTCCACTTTAGAAGGAATCATACCAATGTTTTTCGTAGAGTTTTTAATTTTAATAGTTTCTAATATTTAATACACATCCATTTTATATTAAATTCATAAATGATTAATCTTATGAAATGTTAATCATTTCATGTTTTTTCCATTTTAATAAATAATAAGAATTTGTATCCCTATTACAAACTCAAAATTAATGGTTCCACACCACATTAATGTGTAAAAAATTACCCAACTCATAGTTTGTATTACTCAACCAAAAACTGAATATATGTAACATCATACATTTCCAAATGCATATTATACAATAGGTAAATAGGCATTTCCTATAAATACATTGAGTTATATTAGATTGATAATATTTAAATAGGTATTATTAGAGTGAATGAAATAAAACCCTCACTTCTCTAAAACAAGGGGAATCCTTCCGGATTGGTGGGAAGTTGGACCCTATGTACCTCTACCTGGGGATACTTTACTTAATAGAGGATTCAACTCCAGATATATTTTATACCTAATATATTTTCAATAAAATTAAATGATGTCTGAGTTATAATTGAAAGAATATATTATACAGTCTTTCCTTGCATGTAATGCAATGTTTTATCCATTATAAAATATTTATGTCGTAAATAAAGAACACACATTATTAAAATTTAATTAAAAATTACTATACATGAATAAAGAAGGAATTAAATTCAAAATTAATAAAATCTTCATAAATTTAAACATGAGATAAACTATAATGAACTATTCATAAATAAAAGATAACTTTAATAATTTCATTGTTAAACTAAACATTATATATATTCTTTTTATAAGATATGAACACTTTATGTCTACATTCAACGCATACTCTTTCAAATTATGAATTATATTGTATTTTTACTTAAATATATGATAGTATTATGAATTATAAATATTTTATAATCAAATTTAAATTATTTAAATTATATACATAATCAAAACATCACATATTAATGAATTATTTAAGCCATGAACAAATCTATCATAATATTTTTTGATGAAATCATTATAAAATATTAAATAAAGTCTTTTTAATTTGATTAATTTAATTTAATTGATTATGAATAGTTCATAATTTAAAATATATTTTTTATATTTTTTTGACTTATTTATGTATTTTATGAATACATTTTAAAATAACCTTATAGTCTCTTAATAAAAACATTATTTAAAATTTAAAAGGAACTTTAAGGGAATATTTATAATAACTAATTAAAAAACAAAAAAGTAACAATTTACAGTTAATTAATTTTTGATGAACTTTTAAAAATTTGATATATATTCCAAAATATTTGATTCAAATATTTATAAACAATTTATAGATGACCACTCTCTGATTCATTATTCCCCCACCATATAAATGTTGAATAAGTTAACTACTT
Organism: Viscum album; assembly: GCA_963277665.1. Classification (NCBI taxonomy): domain Eukaryota; kingdom Viridiplantae; phylum Streptophyta; class Magnoliopsida; order Santalales; family Viscaceae; genus Viscum; species Viscum album. The sequence goes on along the minus strand of OY728153.1, from coordinate 1,344,592,612 downwards.
AACACAAAAGACACCTCCCAATCTATGGAATAGTAACATCTTCATATAATTATTGAGTGGTGATCCCTATATACCATTATTATATGAAGTAATAATGAGAGGGGTAAACTAGTTACATTCTCCCAATACAAGTTCTTCATTCGAAAATGGAATAAACTCATTTATTTAACGACGAATGATTATTTTGTACCACTGATATTTTTTAGGGTTTCATCAAATGAACAAGGGAAGTATAATGAAACCCATAAATGTGCCTGATCAATCCCAGATAGAATCAACTTGTAATACATACAATGGTCATAAATGTGTATACTAGATAATAGTAACCTCCATCATCAGTATTTTATTGAATTATTTTGATGTCGATCATAGGTGTAGTAGATGAAAGATTCCTTCTTCTATGGGGATTACATTGGACAAAAAATACCATAACATTTTCTAGGGTTCCCTGAATAAATAATGGATATTAATGCTTTTATCTTGTGATAATCATGGGTGTATCTAATTGGAGATATCTTGTTCCTTTATATAGCCATCCATATCACATTTAATTTAATAAAACATGACAACCAAATCATCTTATAATCCTATTAAATGTATCGATATACATGTATAACTAGTGGGCTTATTCATTGAGTTATGTAAATATATTTAATAAATTAATAATGGATTCCATTAAATGTGTTATTGATGGATTATAACTGATGAAATCACATGGTAAGATTCATAAACCTATTTTAATGAATATATTTTAGTGTAAACCCAACACATGTACATGTGGATGTAAAATTTTCAAGATGTTCACGTGGATAATTTGAATGTTTATTTCACATGAAATGTTGTTTTTCATTATTAAAAAAATATGTTTCTACTAGAATTTATGTTTTTTTGTTATACCTAATTACATGTATCAGTCTTCAAAAATAATTAATCATTTTTATCTCTATTAATATTAGGAATTCTGATCTATCTATGTAAATCATATTTTCAGATTTTATTTTTAGATTGTTTTGTTCTCTAATTTTCAAAACACACTCACCATGAATATATTTCTCCACTAGTTATGTATGTCATATTTATTATTTTAATATCATGATGTATATAAAATATATGTAAACTTTTGTGGGTAATTATGGGGTTTTTGAAGGATCCAATAATATATCACTAAGTCTGCAACAAAATATTTTAGGATGCTTCTATTTACCACCCAAAATATCCCATCACTATACCCGATGAGAGTTCCCTATCCCCTTAGGCTGGTAACTAGTGGTTGGAATCATGAGGTCTCCTTTTAGAATATGGTTTTTAAAAAATAATTATATGGAAACAAATGTTGTCATCCTAAGAACATGAAATGACATCACCGTAGTTTGGTGTTCCATGCACCAAAATATGCGACTTATCAAATATAATAATGAATCCAAATAAAAAATTATAAGTATTAAAACTCAATACAATAACCATTACATATTAATATAACTATAAAATTTTACCAAACCTTAATCATGGTAATGTAACCAAATATACCTTAATCATATGATTCAAAAACAATTAAAGGGAAAATATGGGATGAGATGTTGATGAGGTGAAATACAAGATACAATTGTAATATATAATTAGGACACAACTAACTGAAAAACATCCATAGGTACTAATATATTTATGATATGAATTACAGGTCCCCCTATGTCTCAACATCTATACCCAGATACAGGATATCATTAAAACCCGTCCTCACTATGAAGATCCATTCATTTACCTATATTAGTTAAAATAATCTATGAATACATCAAAAGGATATATATATATATATATGGTGATCCAAACAGACAAGTATAATTCCACGACATGTCATTAGAAAGGGTTTACAATATAAAAAATCATATATATTTCTGAACTATGGGTATGAAAATACTAAATATTAAATTTAAGGGAAAAATAGATCCCAATTTTTTTAATGGAATAAACAAGTATAGTAATGTGTTTATATAGTAATATTATATTTTTATATCATTTTCAAATATAGTAATATGTAATTAATGAAAGGAAATTCCTAAGGGAGACATGAAATATAACACCTAATATCATAATTCTATACTAAATCCCTAAACCAACCCATAATTATTCCATAATTTATAATCTTAATAATAGACTATAATATGAAACTTAATCCTAAACTAGAATGAATCCTTTAATGTAATATTGAAAACAACACCATGATTATCCACTCCAATCAGATTCCATTTATAACAAAGAGGTCACAAGTTTGGGATATTTTTCCAATAATCTATTTTAAAATATTTCTTAGGATCCATACTAGTACCCATGGAATATCTTAATTTTTTTAAAGTGTTTCAATGTTTTTATCAGTTTAGACAATTTATGACATCACCTTCATTATCCAGCACATAAAAATATAATAAAAACGTATCATCCATTAAATAATTTTCACATATCTAGTGTGTTAGTTATATTCTAAATCAATGGATATCATATCTTACAACATTCCATGATCTATAATTCATGATATTGAAGAGATTAATATCATGGATTATGATATACTTATATATTAAATAATATGGGATACTAATATTGGCCTATATCATAACATATGATTGTACTTATGATACAATTTTCATAGAATATGATTTCATCCATCTGCTACATTCTCCTATATATTTTATTCACTTTTTAATCAATGTAGATTTATTAATTAATTTTTTATTGATTTTTTTAGTTTTTAAATAATCTAGTAAAATCAATGCCTAAGAGTTGTGAGTAATGTACATCAGCTTCCCTAGGATAGATATTGACTCTCTGTCCTTATAATTCAATGAAGATAATAATTGTGGGCCTATAAAGGAGATTCTGTCTATTTATTAATTGAAATTAGATTCTTTATATATGTATCCAATACTTTTAGGCTCTCTTCTTACCCAAATCTCCATTTATCATTGTAAGAAGTCACTTTTACCCCTTTGGAATGGTTTGTTTCATCTAATTGGGAATAATGAAATATGGATAATGATTTACTTGTGGAAGCTATGTCCTTTTTTATTTCATGTTATATCAATCAAGATTCAAGGATATATGATAGTGGAATCCATGCCTCAGGTATGCCACATAATTATTGTTCTCCACTTTTCTTTAGAATGCATCTTTTAAAGAAATATCAGGCCTGTTAGTGGATTTTTAACATTGTTAGATCAATAGATAAACTCACCACATCATATTGGTGGAATTAGATTCTATTTATTTAATGGTTCAATTTTTTGATCCTATTTTTTTAAAGAATATAGATATAAAAATTACTATCTGTCCATATAGTTAAATTCAATATAGAGTGGTTGAATTTCTAAAATTATATTTTTGGTTTACATAGTATTAATGTATGGTTGAGATATGTCATAGAGTATTATTTAATGTAATCCCGTGGATATTTTTAGTGTATTCTGTTATGCTATTTGATATTGTAAAGTATGAATGAATTGGGATTGCCTAAAAATTAGATCATGACATCATAATTATGACATATCGGGTATCATTTAATACCTTTAATGCATTGAGATATTTCATGTTGTATGCATAGATTGAAATCATAGAATTTGATTGGACTTATATAATATAATATAATTCATACATTTGCTACATTAGTTCTATATCAATCATAAATTATGACTAATAATACTTATTATCGGCTATAAGATGCAAAATATTGTAAAAAAATGTTTTGAAATTTTTATTTTAAAATTTATTTTTTGAAATATATGATTATGATTTATAAAATTATTATATATTATATGTATTAGGAAATATGAAATGATATAATTCATGCATATTTTAAATATGAAAATTTTGAATTTTTAAATGTTGTTTTAGAATAAAAAATATTTTAAATTTATTTTATTAATTTATAATATTTATGTTTATTAATTTACTATAAAACATGAATATCAAGTATGATAAATCTATGTGATAAATTAATTATAGGAGTTTTTCAAGCCTTACAAAACATGCTATATGTGAGTTCATATGATTTAGTTTTCATCCACTTTGAAGGTGTTTTCTAATTAAAGTAATGATATCATATAAATTTATTGAAAATAGATTATGGATATTAGGTTTTAGATTGGTTATGAAATATATTCTCTCTTGGGTAAGTCACACCATGGAGACAAACATGGGGTCAGACTCTCCAGTAATTTTGAGGCTTATGTATTATTCTATAAATATTAGAGTTATCTATATGTCACGTTGTGTTTACTCGTCTTGTGTGTTTTATTCCCATGTAATTCAGAGACATTAATTGAAGATTTCTTGTGCCCGATGCATGATATAAATTTGGATATGAATAAATATGTTTGATTTCTAAATTTATGTGATTAACAAAGACATATAGGTTTTATAAATATTTTCAGATTGATGTGGTGTGAGTATATTAATTTTGGGAATGCAATAAGGGTTGTAAATAATTCTTTAAACACATTCATAGAGAAATGTATTAAAATGAATGATCATTAATGTTATATATAATGTAATAGTTGAAAATAATAATATTCATATGATTTATATTAAATTTGTGAGAATTTTAAAATAAAACCCCTTTAATATTTTTTTGATTACTTCCAAATTAAATACATGTCAATACCTTGACCATCCAACTAGGATGGATTGTGGGTATAGTTGGGTGTTCATAGATTATATTGTGTATCGAATTGAATAAATGATTAGTCCAAAAGGTTATGTATCCAAATCCAATTACGATATTTATGTGACACATCAATACGAAACATTAAGAGATAGGATGAAATTGGAACGGAACTGAGTATTATCCATATAATGGATATGGAAAAAAAATTCTAATCAACTATCAAATATTAATAACTATAGTTATTATGATTATTCCAAACCTAAATATTTAATCTTTTTGTGGAACACTTATGTACACCCACAATAGATTAAAATATGAATCTTCTCTTGACAAATGGATATGATATATATGGTCATCATTTTAGTAGGAGTTATTTCATTAAAATGCCTTGATGTGAAGAGATAAAATGTGATAGTTTCCTATATATTTATTATTATTGTAATTTTTTTAATACTATATAATAATCATTTTTAGATCCCTTATAGGTATGACCAATATAATATTAAAATTTTGGTATCTTATATAGATAAATACTATCGACTAAAATAATTATATTCATCTATATGAGAATGTTATAAAATTAAATTTCACAAACTCTGATTCATTGGTATGGAATAAAGGGTATTTATGACATATTTATGTTGATAAATGCATACTTTCAGAAAATAGATAATTTAAGATATATAAATTTAATCATTGTGTGGGTAATAGAAAACTATTTTCTTAATTAAAAGTCATAAATTATTATCTAACTTTACAAAGTTTATTAATTATAGAATTATAGAACTATTGTAATGTTCTTTCCAGAAACTAAAATTTTATTTCTATATCTTTTTTAGAAAATATGGGGTTTTGAGTATTATTAATAAATAGAGTTGTTGTGTTTATATGAATGATTTTTTTTATGGAATTGGGATCATGGTGAAAAAATTATATAATGTATATAGATAATCATTTATGTAAAATTAAAACTAACAAGTTCGTGGTAGATTATAATCTTACCTACCTTTGGCATTTTAACCTTGGATATATAAATGATAATTTCTTCCAAAGTAACCATAGAGGTGGTTTGTTAAATTTATTAGATAATGAATCATTTGAAAATAATGATTCTTGTCTCTTAGTAAAAATTAATAAACTACCTTTTAAATAAATATTTTAAAGGTCTAGAGGGATATTGGATCATATTAATAGTGATATATGCAGACTAGTGAATAATGGATATATTTGGTTTTCAAGGTGATTTAGTAATTTTATTGATTACTTTATTTGATATGGATATTATTATCATATTATAAATATAAAAACTATTTTAATAAGTTCAAATATTTTTCAAATTAATTACAAATCAATTCAGAAAGGGTATTAAAATTCCTTTATAGAATTTGGGTGGTGAATAATTGTGAAATTATTTTACTGATAATATGAGTGATTAGGAATTTTCTTTGAAAAATTACTCTTTAAATAACACCACAATGTAATGGGATGTCTGAGAAGAGGAATCTAAACAATTTTAACTTGGTTTTAATGACGATGGATCAGTGTGACATTCCTATTCCATTCAATGGATATTAACTTGAAACTACTGCAATCCTAAAAAACCATGGTGATGTCTATAAGAAACCTTTTCAATAGTTGTGTTGATAGTTTATATTTAAATATTTCTTATCAAATCAGTTCATTTTTATTGGGATATATTTTAAATATATAAAAAAACAACTTTCCTTATTGGTTAATTATTTGATGATGGGGAAATGATATAAAGATAAGATTTTGATGTTAAAAATGATTTCTCCAATGAATGAAAGTTTCAATGATAAATTTTTGGATTGATGTAATCTTCTTGGAGTCTGAATATTAATTTTTATAATGGAGTCATAGAATTTGTTTTTACTAAAAATATTGATGAAATATTTTTATATAATCCCATCAGTTCCATTTTTGTAGTGTTTATGATATTATATGTGGATAATAATATTCTTTTCAAAAATTAAAACCCAAATTTTCAATTCATAACATATCATTTGGTAAATAATTTAAAATTAAATTCAATGGTTAAAACCTATATAACATTCATTAATATATATATAGATAGATCCAATAGGTTACTTAGACTCATTTAGAACACAAACAATGATAAATTGTTAAAATTGATTAACATGATAAAAAATCGAGTCTTTACCAGTTTTTCTTATCAAGAATCATATAAAGTGTTTGAATTCATTTAAAAAATATGAAAGGATGGATAGAATTCAAAATCCATCATCCTTAAGCTTTATCATGAATTAAATTTTTAATAATCAATAATATATTTCATATACTCTTATAATTATAGGTATATTCCAATCCAATCATAGTTAGTGTCATTGGATTACAGTCAAGTATATTTTTATTTACTAGAGAAAGACTAAGAATATTTTTTTATATTTATATGAGAGTAAGATCTATTTATAAAGTGTGACATAAATTTAATTTGTAATCCACTTAAGGGTATATGATATCATCATATTGTTTTAGGTTTTCCCTTAACGGTGTAGGTATAAGTAATAAGAGTTAAGAAAATGCAATGTGCTAGAATAAATAGTGGAGATAATGTTCATAAAATATTAGATATTGTAAATGAATTTGGTTGGATATGGATGTTTATTTTTGAACATGAGGTGATTCTTCATCGAGGGGAAAATCATGATTTACTATTATACTAATAGAAATATTTATTAAGCTACGGAACCATGGTATATCCAAACAAAAATCCAATACCTAACAAATACCATCTTATATAAGATATTATTGGGATGAGAGATGTTAGGATATTTTTTGGGGATAGATATAACAATGTAGTGGACCAATTAATGAAACCATTATAATTGCCTAATACTGAGGGTAATGTTGAGTCTCTTGGTATACAATTCCTAATAAATTGATGCATCGGTGTATAATTTATCATTATATTATTAGAAATTTTAATATTTATTTTTCATCATTCCATGAGGGGTTCAATTTACTTTACTATAATAATGGATTGATAATATCCCTTCAATGTTGAACATTTATTTTATTCGAAATCAATTATCATCATAGAGTAGAACATGTTATTATGATATGTTAAGTTTATCATGAGTAGTAGGCTCATGAGATAATAAATGGAGGCTTATTATTTGGAATACCGCACTAATTTGAATCCCATGGACTATCGAATAGTCATCGATATACATAGGGAATGTATGTTATTAATTATTTTTATTGAGCTTTATGAGGAACCTAGATTAAAAAACTATAATTTTTTATACAAATTTTATGGAATTTTTTGGGGTTAACTAATTTGGGGGTGTTTGGGTCTTCTATTGATCCTGTCTTCGATAGGAACTCAACCAATATGTAATTTTTTCACTCATATGATCAAAAGAGATATATAGACCATAATTAAATTATCCTGAAGAAATTCAAATAAATTCATTGTTAATCCACGTATGTTGTGATTGACTATTTGAATGAGAGAAATTTTATGTGATCATCTTCTAGATGAATGACATGTGATGTATTCATCAACCATATCTTCCATTTTATAAAATCTAGAATTTTTTATATGGATAATACTATATTAAAATTTATCCATTTATTTTGGTAACTCGATTTCAAGGAAATATGGATTATATAGGTATATGTATAATAAATATGAACATATTTTGGTAGACTTGATCATATAGAGATATGATTATATTTAATAAATATCACACACAACCCGTTTGTATCCTCAGTATCATTGATTCTTTACTAGAGGCCACTCTATTATTATATATAAAATATGGATTTTTTATTCTTTTCCAATATATTACGATTTTTAGGGTTACAAAGTCAATCTTCTAGAGAAGGGTTATGTTTTTTATAATGTTTTTATTACTAAATAAATATATTAAGAAATACTAATCCAAATGATCCTAAGATGGATTAAATATTGATTATATAGTTTTATATAATTTCCATGTAAGATTATGGTGTAATTGGTGGATTATTGATAACATCAATTACCATAGAACTTGTGTTTTAATACATGATATGTATAGGGTGTAAACCATGGTTTCTGATATAATTATATCACAGCGATCATGTAATGCTTCTGCTGGAATACACAATATCATAAAATAATCTATATGATATATATTGCATGATATGTGAGAACATGAATATTTAACAAAATTATATATAGTTTCATCAATTTTCAATAAATGGTGATAAAATCATTAATGGATACATGACTTCATAATCTATTCAAATAGTCAACTATAATCCATGTCTATGAATTCTCTACAACATACATATTCTCCCATGAGATGGTAATTTATGCTCTATCTTGTTCATTCATTGATGATCATTGAAGAGTTCATATAAAATTTAAGTGTTCCATCAGTTGAAAGAAAATGTATTCTTTATAGATATAACATCTAATTTTACTCTTCATTCCTAAATAAACAGTTACTCGTCTTTATAAGATAATACTAGCATGCCATTTCTTACTTTGGGTTCATCACATTGCAAATTAAGATCCATGGTATGTTTACCACTTCTTGAGATGAGATCCTTCTATTTCTATAGAGATATTCATCTATAATTTAAATGGTCATAGGGACAAAGTAATGTTTTAGGGTTGCCATGCCCATTTTGTTCTTTATTTTACATAATGTATCATCAGTTAGAGAATAATAGAATTTTTTTATCATTTTTCTCTATTTCCTAATTATTAAATGAACACCCAAATTCTTATAAATGTGTTATGGAATTTATAATTTTTAATTATTATAGTAAACAATTTTTAACCAAATTCAATCTAGTTATAAAAGTTATCAAAATAATATTATTTAATACAAGTATTTTATAGCTATCTTTTCATGAATAAATTTCTCACAAAATCCATTCAAAACTAGTTTTGGAGTTATTTAAAATATATAGTAGGAATAATTTAATGTAAAACCATTAATATTTTTCTAAACAGGTTTTCACCCATCCATTTTTACTGAAAAATTGAAAATAATATAATTGATTGAATTGTCACATATCATCCACATAAACTCGTTTTTACTAAACATAATTAAAAAAATTACATAGACAAGGGTCATAAATTTAAGCGGGGGGGGGGGGGGGGCTTATAAGATCAACCATGATTCATGGAATTAATTATAAAAATAAGTTCTTCCCACCAAAAAGTCGTAAATAATTCCCTATGAAGAAATATGAACCTATAATCACCAAAACCACCCAAAAGATTCATCAATACTTAAGTATCTAGGTCAAAGTATCCTTAAGAGATAAAAAATGTCATTAAGGAAGGATGAATGGTAAGGAGATAAAAAGGGGAGGATACACTTGCATGAGTTAATCATGATTTTTAAGGGGGTAATTCATCCTTAAATTAAGAAGAGAGGGATAAAAGGGAAGGCTTAGCTGGGAAAAGAGATAAATTAAGTTCTAAATATCAAATTGGAGTACTGTGGTGTTCCCACTATTTAACTATAATTTAATGATATTATAAATTACACATTTTAAATGGGATTATTGGATCTGTCACAATTTTAGAGAACTATGTTACAATTGTGAAATACCTACCTGAATCCTTGGTTCATATTGTACAAATGTGCTTCACGGCTAATCAAAATGTGTGTCAACTATATAACACTAGATAAAAACCCTAGGTAATGGTTGAATAATTATATTGTGCCACTAGGTACATATTATACCCTAATTTTTTACCATGTAATTCTCTTGAAATTTTAAAAATTTCATTACAAAACTCATACAATAGGGGAAATTAGTAAATATTATTTCTCATAAATAAAAATGATTTCATAGGTGTCATAGTTATACCCGTAATATCACTTTTTCCCATAATTGAAAACTAAAACCAATTGATCTAAAAATATATCCGGTCATTTCCCCATCATTTGAGATTCTTTCTTCAATGTTTCATGATAATCCTTTATGTACTACCATATACCCTGACTAATAGAATATATATCCCCCAAAATAATAGATTCAAAAAATTATTCACTTAATTTGGATTTTTAGTTATCAAACTATTATGCTCCAATTATAGATCCCATCATCTCTTTACTTGGATAGAATTATGTTTTAATTTGTTAATTTGAAATACATGAATGATTTTATGAATAATTCATGTCCTAGATGTAAACAACAACTATTATGCGACTTTATCGATTCTTCTACTGATATGATTCCTTGGTTAGAGGATATTATGTTTTCCCGACACATCAACCAACCAAGAATAGTGATACATTTTAGACTATATTTTAAATAATATAAATATCTAGATATTAAAAGTGGTGGTCAATGTAAGACTCCTAGTTTATATGGGCTATCACTAGTGATTTTTTAAATATTTGGATATTCTCCTTCACCATTAATAGGATCCTCACTCTCACTAGTGAGTGTTCTCAAATCAATGTGTAGAAATATATTATGACCATATAATTCTTCAAAAGTAGCCATAGGAATAGATAATTTACTTCTAATATAGTAATCAACTTCAACCAATGGTAAATAGTTGTCCCATTATATAGAAAATTCCAACACATGAACATGAAGCAAATATTTTGGAATCTATATTTCACTCAATACTTACCCATCCATTTTTTAGATGGTATATTTTATTCAACATTACCTTATATACAATATATATTTAAATAACTTTCATGATTTTTTTGTGAACAATTTATCCTTAAATGAAATAATCATTTAAGGAAGTCCGTGTAATTTCACTATCACATTCATATATGGCTTCCATATCTCCTCCACCATGGTGTCACCTTCAATCGGTATAAAATTATTTGATTTAGTCTTAATTTCAATAATTACCCATATAAAATTCATTTTTAGAGTTTTTTGTGGTATTCCAATGTTAAAATAAATGGTTATTATATCCAGTTTCTATAGAGGTTTAAGTAGTGGTTGTAACATACCATAGGGATTTTGATGCACCACTATAATTTATTAACAAGTGTATCACCATGAAACATAGTGTGTTACATCTTACATCATGTCCAAATACTAATATAAAAAATTTCATTCCATAATACATCTTATTATCAACTAGGTGAACTACCAATTGGGAATAGTTAAAATATTTCAAACCCACCTACCTCATAGAATGGGATACCACATGGTACATCTTGAAAACAATTCATGAGATAAAGACCGCTCATCAGTGCACTACCTGCAGTATATAATTCTTCCATTACACTAGAAATCCCTATCCCCTAGTTTCTCTTGATAAATAAGAGAAAAAAATGAGGGTGAAATATAAAAGTTATCAATAAAAATGACTTCCTTCTCCACCCTTACCCCGAGATGCATTTTGGAAAGGAGACACATCAAGTTATACTCATTTCTAGATTCATGAATTGTGATATAAAATTATGACTAACAGTATGTATAAAACATTACCCTTTATCTATGTATATGTGAGGTAAAAATCAAAATATATTATGCATTCCAAAAATTTATTTTTCAAGTAATTCTAGTATAATTTATATTTTTGTATCTTTAATTAGAGTACTCCAAGAACATCTCATTGAATAGATAGTGACATAAATATTTAAGAACATGTATGACCATCACATTCCAAAGATCCTGAGCCTTGTAATTCATTTCATTTGGGAAAAGATGTAATTAGACATAATATACTATTAAGTATTCCATGATAAACAAAAAAACCAAAATAATGTCTTTAGCATCAGAATAAAAAAACATAACCCTCATTAGTCTCATGTAAGATTATATATATATTTGAGGTTAACTATCACTTCAAATAATAAATGTTGGCTTGTAATTTTGGGTTCTATAGAACATTCACAACATTTTATGTTATAATAGTCAATGAAAAAGGTATTTTGAAACAACCCTAAAAATTATCAATAACGTCCTACTAAACCCAATAAGTAATATATCTTAAACACAATTTTTGGTTCATCTCATGATATAACATCATTCATCATTTAAGGTTTAACACATATGCCTTGTTCTTACACAACATGTCTCAGGAAATTAACCTCTATTCTCTAGATGGTAAAAAAATCCTGACATACATTAATATAGTGATTATGAAGAGTTCCCAAAATTTCCTTAAAATAATACTCATGTTCCTTCCCAGAGTTATTATAAACCAAAATGTCTTCAATGAATACTATAATGAAATAGTTTAAGTAGTAATGAAATATTCTGTTCATAAGGACCATAAACACTGAAGGAAAATTATTTAAGATTAAAAAATGAAAAGCAACATAAAATAGACAGAGTAACTTCTAAATGTAGTCCTAGGAATATTATTATACATTAAAAATAGTTTTTGGTGTCTTGATTAAATATGAATATTTGAGAGCCACCATTCCATTTATTTTGATCAAAGAGGTAATCAATTCAACTAAAAGGCTATTTTTTATTTATAGTCAATTCTATCAACTTCATATTATCAATGCAACACTAAATATTGAAGTCATATTTCTTATTAAAAATCATATTTTATACCCATGTCAATACCAATTACCAATAAGTCCTTTACCTTCAAGCTCAAATAGATTAATCATTAATTCATTTAATTCTTCATAGGGTATTCAATGTAAATGAAAATATCTCAGTTGTGTTCTGGGTACCAATTCAACAGAGAAAGAAAATTCATGTTCAGGGGTAACATTGAGAAATAATATGAAAATATGCGAGGATGTACCCTAACTATAAGATAAATCTCATTCAATATTTTCTATTCAATAGCCTCGAACAAAAGAGACAACATCCAACCAACTAATCTTCCAATATTTTTTAGATTATTTTCTATAGAACATGACCATGAGTCTCTATCTACTAGAAAAATATGAGAACTTACACATATTATAATAGATAATATCCAATGATAATAGACTAGTTGGAGATATAATACCAAAATCAAATCCTTCTTAAGAATTATATAATAATTAGTATGTATTGAGGATGAGTAAATACCCAGTCACCTCAACTTTAGATTTATAGATGAGGCACCAATTACATCAATTCCCATGCTATATCATTTTACAAATTTATATAGATATATATATATATATATATTATATAATGTGTAGTATCCAATGTATGGTTTATTAATCCCATGCTAAGATTAGATATAATCAATTGATAGAAATATATATTAACTAATACTACTAATATGTATGATGTAATATGTATCATCTGAGACATTGTAGTTCTGTCTAATTCAGATTCATCCATTGTAATCATGGATAAATGAAATTTCCTTGTAGTAGAATGATTTTGAGACATTACATCACACTATGGATCACTTCACAACTAATAGTACCCATATGATGAACCACTTATTCCTCCACACACTTAAGTTTGAATCCTTGTTTCTTTATTAGAATATGATAGGACTTGAGAAAACTTGAGAGATAAAGAACCTTGTACACTTTTTAGGGGAGGTTTGACCCATCAAAATATTTTAATATAGTAAATCAAGTAACATGCATAAAAACATTAAGAGTTTTAGGACATCAGTATTTAAAATTACCTATTCATATATACTAATCACAATTAAGTTACTTACTCCTTATCAATACTGCTAATATAAACTAAGTGGGGAATATTTATCCACAACTACATCCTCACTCATCTCCAATACTTATATTTTCAACCCCCCCCCCCCCCCTCAAATACTATTATAATTTAATGAGAATATAAAATCAAAAATATTTTTACTTAGTCTAAGTCAACCACCACGTTTTAATCCAACACATTAGCATAGGTTGGGTGTTTGAAAAGTAAAGCATGTGAGTGGTTCCTTAATAATAGACACAATTGAAATCACCATAATTTTAATTTATAATTCAAGGCAATAATTGGAATGAACATAATGATTATACTAAACTTTTTTATATATTGAATATTTGTTTTTAGGACTTGTTTTAGAAAAAAAACTCTCAATACATCAAAAAATCTATAGTGTGGAGATAGAACGATCGAGTTGACAAGAATTTAATTTCATTTCATTCAATTTTATCATGTGGATTTTTCTGAACCACTGACTCCAACTATTTTATGATGGTACCTTATATTATAAAGTTAGAATATTTGAATTTAGTATAAATCGGTATCCCTAAGATCTTAAAAATTCTATTGATATTTTCAAGCTAGTATTCCACCTCTTGAGGTTAGTTACAAAATTGTAAAGAGGGTGGATTATGCTGTGGAAACTAATGAGAATGTGTAATAACCTAAAATTAATGTAAATATAACATACATCAATTATTCAAGATTCTTAAAAAAATACACAAAAATATTCCAAAATATCATGTTATTTTACTTCATTTAGAAATGTTAAAAAAACATTGATACCAAAGAGAGATATATTATCTCCCAATAGTTTCTTCATGAATAACACCCTTACTAGACATATCATATCTAATACATATCTTCATAACCTAGGAAAGGAAACATAAAAAGTGGTGATATATGATGCTTAGTAATGGTAAAAAAGGGATATATGTAATCATAAACACAAGAATAGGGTTATTAAAACATGATCATGACATTTTAAGATCATACCATGCATATCATGGTATATAAACATGTATTATTTGCATAAATCATGGTAGTTCATTAGACATGAATAATAAGAGACTTAAAGTAATAATCCTTGAAAGCATAACTGAGGAATAAGACATAGAATGTGTGATATAAACAAAGACTTGAATATCATTCCATATAGGTAAAGAATCATTTCTAGAAAATAACAAGGAACATCAAGGGGACTACACCTACAAGGAGGTACACACCACCATCCCGAGTCATAGTCGCTTCCTTATAAGGATTGGATTTCCCCATCATCCCATATTGGGTTAGGTTTTACAATCTTCTAATAGTGGATTAGGTTTACCCATCATCCAAAAATGGATTGGGATTTTTCATCTTCCATATTAATAGTGACTACACCTACTTGGAGAGATACCACCATCCCCAATCGTAGTCCTTTCCTTATAAGGGATCGAGTTTCCCCATATTCTCATAGGGGATTAGGCTCATCGGCATGATTCCAATC
This sequence comes from Viscum album, assembly GCA_963277665.1. Lineage (NCBI taxonomy): Eukaryota > Viridiplantae > Streptophyta > Magnoliopsida > Santalales > Viscaceae > Viscum > Viscum album. The sequence continues at coordinate 1,344,576,869 of OY728153.1, read as the reverse complement.
ATTATATCATAAGATAAAACACATTAAACAATGAATTAATAGTACATATAGGTCCCACTTAGAATAAACTAAATTCCTACATACTTATTCCACAACATAATAAAACTTTCTTCATATCCTGACATATAAAAAGATAACGGTTTAATAAGCATCATTTCATAACCCATTGAATGAAATGGGTTTAATAAAAATTTAATCATTTCATAACCTATGGAAAATATATATGTTCATAACCATTTCATCCTATAATAACCAATGAAATTAAATGGCATTCATAATCATTTAACACAGTATATCTCATTGAATATAAATGGGTTTCATATGTATTTATCAAGGTATAACCCAATGAAGAGAAATGGAATTCATATACATATAACACGTGAAAGTGAATGGCTCTCATTAAACCATTTGAAACTAATTTCCATTGAAAATAATTTTAAAAAATAAAAAAATGAATGAAATAATTTTTTTAAAAAATTCCATTAAAACTAATAAAATAAGATTAGAAAAAAAGATTCCTTTTTTGTTTAAATTTTTTTTAAAACATATAAATAAACATTAAAAATATTTTAAAACCAATTTCAGTGAAAATATATTGAAATCATATATATATTTATGTCAAAAAATTTAGAAAAAATTAATGAAAAAATTTAAAATTTATTAATAAATCAGAAAAACTTTTTTAAAACCATTTCATTGAAAATACATTGAAAATATATAGATAAAACATGATTATTTTTTTGAAAAATATTTCATTGAAAATAATTTGATATAATATAGAGAAATATTTAATAATTCTTGAAAAAAATATTTTAAAATACATTAAAATTTTAAAAATATATCATTAATTATTTTTTAAACACTTTTTAGAAAACCTAGTTTTGAATGAAAATTTATTTCCCACCAAATAAGGAGGCATGTATTTCTTAAAAATACTTTATTAATCATCCTATATACCATAGTTTCAGAAAATGGTATCAATTCATGAATATATCATGAATATAATAAAAAATAATGTTTATGGTCTTTCTTCGGATGTGGATCCTAATATTTTATCAATTGAAGCATAATTGTAAACAATATTGATAAATTTTGAATCTGTTTTAATAAACTCTTACCTCTTGGTAAATTTTGACTATAGTCCCCACGTAAGAAAATTAAATTACATGAATATTAAAATATAAATAAAATAAAATATTAATGATTTACCCTTTTAAGGGTTGTATATAAACCTCATATTAAAATATAGTGAAAAATATAGCATTTGTCTCAAAGAAGGAAAATCATGATGAAATTTCATTACCAATTTGGAAACTTTTGAAATATAGACCCCGTGAAAGAAATTTGATAATAAGGATATTTAATAAAATTATTTAATTATATGAATCATATAATATATTTATGGAATGTATACACTCCACATATTAGAAATATGAGGTGAACATGGATTGCGTCACATGGAAAATAGAAGGGAGACGAGAAAACCCTTATATGTTGAGTAACTATATAATCGTGAACCCCATGAAAGAATGACATAAATTTAAATATTTTAAAATAATTAAATAATATTAATTAATAATATAACATGTCATTGGTCAGTATATACAACACACCAAAGAATAGAGTGATGAATATAGCATGTATCTCACAAAAATAAAAAGTTATATGAAATTCTCTTACCTTGTGTCTTGATATTTTTTATACATAGAAAAACCACATGTTTTATAAATATAGGATTATCATAAATATTTCATTGAACCTTATTATTATATCTAATACCATATAATATTAGGTTATAACTTTATATTACTTTTTTCATATCAATTCCATGTCAAAGTAATGTTTCGGGTAATAACAACTTTGTTATCATAGGTGTTTTAATATATTTTTCTTGACCCTCTTACTAAGATCATTATTTAAATATTCATAGAATGTAACATATGATTAATATATCATATATAATTATTATTTAAATATATATATAAATCAATAAATGTTAGAAATATTATACAAAATACACCATTCCGGGAGATGGTAGGTCGTACTTACGCAGGAACGCTGCTTCCATATTATATTAATATTGAATGACAGAATGTAAATAAAATATATGGATATAAATATATAATATAATAAAATTATACTTATAATTTCATATATATCATATAATTTCAATAAAATTATCCTTTATGTAATCTATGTAGTGTGTCAATGAATCAAATAACATTGAGGTGGCGGTAGTCCACACTTCCTCAGAAGAAATTATTGTATTTATTAAAGTGGAAATAATGAAAGTATGTGTTATATAATAAAAAAATAAACACAAATTAATAATATATAAATCATATATATAATATAAAAACATGTTTTCCAACCCAGTTATCTACCATGAGGTGTTTTATAGGAAAAACCAACAACATCGTTTCATTATGCGGTACTTCATCGTACACAAGAATGGTATATTCATTACTCATTAGATGGAAGGGTGTGTATGTGTAGGTTGAAACCTTATAATAAAAAAAATATAAGTACATTAAGTAAAATTTGGTTACTATTCAATCATATAATAATATTATTTTAGGTGGTGGATAATGAAAATAAAATCAACGTGCCTTAGGATGGATTTACCTCTTCTTCGGGTAACTCATTATGCTTTGGACCAAATGGATTCCTTTGTTGGATTTATTCCCATAGGGATGATTTAAGGAGTAAGTTAGGGAATTTTGGAAATTGATTTAGTAGATATTTTCTAAACCAAAGTGGATTTATGGATGTGAATAAAGGTGAGTTTTGGTGGCCTTTTACAAGGGTGGGAGGGGACACACTTGGATGTTTTGAAAATAGGTTTCGTGTACCCACATTTTAACCTAATAAAAGTAATAAAAAATTAAAATAGCTAAATAATATAAGTTTTATTACTTATATATATCCAAAAAAAATTTGGTCAATTTCATATTTCATTTTGGCCCTTAAATTAATGGTTTAGTCTCTTTTTAAACTTAATTTTATGATAATCGCTAAGTTATTTTTAGCCACTTTCACTAATATTTTTATAAAAAATTAAGATGATATTATTATAATAAAAATAATATACTAATTAAAACTTTTTATTTATATTTATAAAAATTAAATTCATATATGTGTTATAATTAAGTTTAATTCAAATCTCATAGACTTGGTAAGAAAGTATATTTTTATAATGAAAATGTTTAAAAGTTTATTTATCTTTTATATTTAAATTCAATATAATAATTATTACAATGAACTATATTGTATTAATAGATGTATTATTTATCTATTTTTAAAAAAAAGAAATTATAATAGAATTGAAATATGTAAATAAATTATATGATAAAGCATTTTTGAATTAAAATTTGGTATTTTTCACTATTCATCCAACAAATGATGTTTCTCAGAAAAATCCCAAAAATTCACCATAAGATAATTTTGAAATTATAAATTCAAACTGATTTTTATTTTATTAAAATTAATTTCTAATAATTTATAAAATTAATTTTATTATTTTTCGCAGAATTACATAAAAAGTTGTTACTTAAACAAAGTAGCCTTTTAAAATATATAAATAATTTACCAAAATTATATATTTCATTATTAATATAAAACCATTATAAATAATATTATAAAATTATTTATTGCTATTCATACTAATAATTTTAATGGATTTTTTATAACTATCTTGTTTAAATAATTATAATAATAAAATGGTGTTTTATAGAAACTAGGTGTTGGGTGTAACACAAGCCAAGTTGTGGCATCATGTATTGAAAGATAATATAAGTATTTCATTTACTTCACAAAAGATAAACATTATTCTTTAATACATATAAAAATTATACTTAGTTTTTTACGAAATGAAAAATAAATGAAAATGATTAAATTAATTTGAATAATAATAAAAAAAATTTGGGGTGTTATATTATAGCCACCTTGAAATGAATTTATCCCTCAAAATTAAATTGAGTTATCAATGTATTAATTATTGAATTTTACATTAATATAAATCCAAATCATAAAAATAAATCACAAAACATCATTAAAAATGGGATATTTTGAAACAATAATGTTACCCAAAGTAACTCATAACTAGGTTTCCATGTGGGAGAACATTGGTTTCAAGTGAAAAATATAGAATTAGAGGAAAATATTAAATATTTATAGGGACTGATTATAGTCATCAATCCCAAACAAGTGAATGATTGATGGATTATTGAGGTCCTTGTATTTCATAAATCTATGACGATTTAAAAGGCCATCGGTTCACTATGGTATTTAGAGAACATTTTATTAACATTTTCTTAATATTGGATAATTATTTTATTGACCTATGATATAAGTAAATATACTTAATTGGAATATTTATATAAATGTGTTCTCGTTATATGTTTGTACTTTTATCAATTTTTAATTTATCCATTACATCAAGAAATGGACACCTAGAAATTATCTTTTTTCATAAAGCACTACAATACACTTTTAATGGATCCTAAGGCCCACAAAATAATGACAAGTATAACTATTGGTATCTAACTATTCTCCAAAATCAATATAGTAAACATATTAATCTCAAAACCAAATAAGTAACACTATTGGATCGTCATTATTATTTATTTAATGAATTGTTTAAATACAAAAATAATAATAATTACACATTAATTATGACATTTTGTAGGAATGTGATTTACGTGAAACACGTATCATCCTTTAGAAATGGGTTCAAGACCATCAGCCTCACAAAACATGATGGGTTATCCCCCCTGACATATAGTTTTTTCTTTTCTAAAACCCGTTTTTATAATTTTGAAAATAAATATGATGTATATCCTTTAAATAATGTTAATCACTAAATATAATTTAAACAAATTTTTTCAATACAACCTCAATAGATAAATACTTCCTCTAAAAAATAAATTAAAATTTTTGTAAATAGTAAACCTTTTAACCCTTATGAAAGTTCAAAAAATTGGCAATAGATTCATAAAAGAAGCTTAACATTGATCCCCTATATATTAGAAACTAGATATTGGTTATCACATTACAAAGATGTGAAATCCATCAACATATATTCTATTGAATCATGGTAATAACATATATTACCATAAATACTTTTAGAAAACATGCATTCTTCCATATTCCAAAGATTATTAGATATATTCCTTAAATCCAATATGTTATAAAGATCATTCATTATTACATAGGTTATTTTTTTTACAAATCCTTAATCTGTTCTAAGTTCATTGATACATTCTAATTTACTCTATTTAAATCAATAATCTATAATCCATGCTAAACACAATTTTTTCAAAATCTTGATCACATTAATGTTTACCTTTTATTAATAATAATATAAATTTTATATTTCTTTGTGATTATTCATCATATTCTTTTCAATAATTTATAAAAAATATATATTGTAAAAAGTTATATATTTCTGGATTCGTATAATATAATCTTTGATTTCAAAAACATTTACACATAAATCATCTAACCATATTCTTAGACCTTTAATTAGGCCTCGTCGTATTATTCCATAATAATTATTTCCATGAATATGAAATATAAATAATGTATTATGCATCTTCAACCAAAAAACTAATCATGATTCTTAAATTTAAATTAAAAAATATTGGGAGAACACCACATTCCTTTCAGATGACATCTATGGCCCCTTTATCATATATAGTGTAACCAATACTAGTACCACATTTCGAATTATATTTAAGATATTTAAACTTGGTAAATAAATTTTCATATTTATTATACTTCCCAAATATGAAGCATTCTATATTAATCAAGTAAATTATTGTTCCATCCATTGAATAAAACCTAAACCATAGGGTTTGAACCACATATTATAGAAGAAAACCATATAATCATAAAAAATATTATAGGATATCTATCTAATGACATAATATTATTAATTTATGAATCCTTTGGTATATCCTCTATTATTTATATTCATATTCTATTCAAATCCTTTATGATGTTATTTAATGATTTTGTGAATTCCCAATGAATATCCCTTGGGAGTGTCATACCAGGTGTGTAGTATGGCCCATTGTCATGTACCATGTTATGCTTGCATCTTTCCCGATTCACTTTGTTGATTTTAGTGATCCTAGGTATATATGATCTTAAAACATTTTCCCTTTTAGTATCTAGAGGGATATTTATTTCTAGGAAACCACTTCCTCTATACTTTACCAACATTCCAAGGCATTTTCCTATACATTTCTGTATCCTTAGATATATATTTATATAAATCTATATACATATCCTTAGAAATATCCCTAGGGATATCAAAAAATATTTCTCATCCTAGTTTTCAATGGTTAAATAAACCATCACTCCAATACCAAATATAACAACCAAGTCTTAAAATACAAATACATTACCTATCATTTTTCGAATACATAAAAACATTACACAAATAGACAGTTAAATACTATATTAGTTTAGTGCCTTTGAGAACATGGAAAAATAATATTGATACATAAGTGAGATACATAATCTCCCACTAGGATTTTCATGACTAAAACACTTCTTACAAAACAAATACATAATTCAGATCTTCATAATCTTGGAAGAGAACATAAAAAGGGGTAATCTTATATGTTTGTTAAGTGTAAACTAGGGAGATATGTGAGAAAAAAACATGTGAATATGTGTATGATAACATGATCATAACAATTGACAGTCATACCTTACTATCAAAGAACATAAACATGAGTCATGTAATAAATCATGGTTGTTCATAAGACATTAATCATAAGGGAATCAAAAGAATAATCCATGAAATAATAATAGAGGAATGAGATATAAAATTTTCAAAATACAAATAAACATGTAATATAATTCCCTATTAGTAAAGATATATTTCTATAAAATATCAGGGAACTTCATTAGGAATAAACCTACTAGGTGAAACCACTACCATCCAAAGTTGATTTCCCTTCCACGTAAGGGATCTGGTTTACCCATCACCCCATAGTGGATCGGGTTTCCCAATATTCCCATTGTGAAGCTAGTTTCCCCATTTTACCATAGTGGATCATGTTTCCTCATTTCCCATTGTGGATTGTGATTACACATCTTAAATATTTATTGTGACTACACCAATTTGGTGGGAAACACCACAATACCCAATCACGTCCCTTTCCTTGTAATGGGTTAGGTTTCTCCATCTTCCCATGGAAGATCAAGCTCGCCGACTTTATTCCCATTATTATCTCATGAGATATAAATATTTAAACAATGCATTGGAGGGAGATATAGGTCCCATCCATCTCATAATAAATTCATACAAACATGTTATATTTATAATAGAATGTTCATCATATAATGTCCCTTAATAAGACATTGGTTTCATAAACATCATATCATAAACCATAGAATGAAATGTTTATAAAAAACAATTAATAATATAATAACCAATGGAAAATTTATAGGATTCATCATCATTTCATCCTAGATAACACATTAAATGAAATGGGATTCATAATCATTTAACATGGTATATCTTATTGAACATAAATTGTTTTCATAATCATTTGTCATGGTATAGCACGTTGATGAGAAATGGGTTTAATAAGAATATAACCGAAGAAAAAGAAATATGTTTCATAAATATATAATCCATGAAATATAAACATGTTTCATATGCATCATTAAATCAAAAAATAATCCATTAAGATAAATAATATGATTGGAAACATTAAATTGTTTCCCAAAAAGTCATCAGTGACACCAATAGATGTCATCATAAATGGAAAATAATTTGGAATGATACTATTAAAAATATTATTGAATAAAATATAATTTCTTCTTTGAAAATTTAATATTAAAACAAAAAACCTTTGAAACCCATTTTCATTGAAAATTTATTGAAAAAATATAAATAAGGCTGGAAATAATTTTCGAACATATTTTCAATGAAAACATATAAAATAATCTTTATTATATTTTTAGAACTTTTTTCTTTGAATAGACTTTGAAAACATATAAGGAAATAATCAGAATGTTTTTAAAAATATTTCTTGTAAAATAAATTGAAAACATATAATGAATGATTTAAAACATTATGAATTTCATTTCATGGAAAATAATTCAAAAACATATAATAAAATCTTGAAAACATTTTGAAAACCATTTCTTTGAGGAAACATTAAAAACATATAAGGAAATATTGAAAATACTTTGGAAACTATTTCATAGAACATGCATACAACAATTATGATGAAATTTTGAAAGAATTATAAAATAATTACTTAAAAAATAAGTTGAAACCAAATATATAATTCCATAAAAAATCAAAACCATTTTTTAAATGATGGTTTTGAAAGAACTTTTATTTCTAACCTAAGAGAGAGGTAAAATCAGACTTTCTTAAAAACATGTTCTTAATCATGTTCTGTACCATAGAGTTGAAAAATGGTACGAATACATGAATACATCATGAATATACATAGGATAATAAAATTTATTATCACTCTTGTTATATGGATTATAATATTTTAACAATGTAATTATAATTATAAACAATCTCGATAAATGATAGAATTGTTTCAATAAACTCTTAATACAAGGTTACATCAAAATATACTCCCCATGTAAGAAAATGAAATTAAATGAAGTGTAAAATATCATGAAAACAATTTGGTTCATTATTTAACTTTTCAGTGGTAATACATGCTCCTTGTATAAAAATATATATCCATACCATGTGATGTGTCTCAAAGAAGTAAAGTAGAGAAAAAAATAATTTACCAATTTAGAACCATTTGAACATAAATCTCATAAAAAGATCATTAAATTGACATATAAATACCAGAAAATATAATTATAATAATCATAGAATACATTTATGGCCAGTATACATAGCACGTATAATAAATATGAGGTGAACATGAGTTCCGCCTCATGGAAAATAGAAGGGAGATGGGAAAACCCTTACTATGTGATTGTATTTAGAATATTGATCCTAGTGAATTAATAAAATAAATTTAAATATTTAAATGTCATTAAATAAATGAAATTAATAATATATCATGTCATAGGGATTCATATACACCACAAAAAATAAGTGAGTGTAGAATATGGCATGTATCTGATGGAAATAAAAATTTAGATTAAATTCACTTAACTTAATTCTTGACCTTATTTGTACACATTCAAACCCCATGTATAAAAAATATATTTTCTTCATAAATCTAACATAGAACCATATTATTATATAAAAAACCATATATGACTTTTTATGACTTTATATTTTTCATTTTTTAATAATTTCTTGTTAATGTAATGTTTCGAGTAATAAATGATTTGTTTATCATATGTGTTTTAACTTTATTTTCATGATACTCTAACATAGATCATAATTTAATTATTTCCTGACATTTTAACATGATTTATATATAATATATATTCAGTAAATAAATATTTATAGTAATGTATAAAATATTTAAATATTAAAAAAATGCACAGTTTGTTGATATGGTAGGTCATATGTACGAATAAAGATTGCTTTCGTTTTATTATCATATTGAATGATATAAATTTATTGACATACATTTGTACAAATAAATATTTTAAATAAAATATCCTTATTTTATAATATATATCATATAATTTAACTAAACACATCCTTAATAAATTCCATGAAGGGTGTTAATGAATAACATCGCTTTGAATTGGTGGTAGCCCACACTTTCCCAAACGAAATTATTGTATTTCCACAAAATTGAAAACATGAAGGAATTTATTATATAATAATTATAGAAAAATAAATACATTATATATATCATATATATAATAATATATATATATATATATTCCATCATAATTCCCTACTATGAGAGATAGTAATGGAAAAATGAACAACATCGTTTCGTGAGATGGTAGTTCTCTGATCACAAGGATGGTAAGTTTGTCACCCATTATATAGAAATCAGTGTAATTATAGGTAAAACCCTTATAAATAACATCTCATAATATATATTATAATTTTTATATTATTTTATAATTTTATAATAATATTTTAGTGGGTGTAGAATTAAAATAAATGAAATTATCTTGAGGAAGGATGTTACCTCTTCTTTAGATAACTCTTTTTTCTTTTCACAAAAGAGATTCTATACATGGATTTTTAAACACATGGAGGCCTCTAGTATATTGGAGGGATGTGGGTAAGTGATTTTACTGTGTCTTTCCTAAACCTATTATGTTTTAGAGGTGTGAATAATTTGGAGTGGTGGTGTCTTTTTATATGGTAGAGAGGGGACATAGTTGGTTTTTTTTAAAACAAGTTAGGTGTACCAATGTTTTGACCTAAAAAATGCATAAAATCCCTACCAAAATCAATAATAAAATCTTAATATTCTATATATGGCCATCCAATGGGTTTTGAAAATGTTTTTAGGTCATTTTGGCTCTTAAGATAATGGTTGTGTTCCCTGTTTAGTAGACTTTTACCTTAATCACCCTGATTAATTTTAATCAATTTAATAATATTTTTGGTCGAAAATTAAGTTGATCATATTAGAATATAAATATTACACTAATTAAAACCCTTTATTTATATTTTTTTGAAATAAAACTCACATAAGGGGAAAATTTAAATTTAATGCTAGTCCCGTAGACATCAGAGAGAAAAATGGTTTTTAAAGTGTGAATCTTCTAATGTTCATTAAGATTTTATATCTAAATTCAACATAAAAATGATTCCATTGACATAAATTGGATTAATATATTTATAATTGATCTATTATTACGTTAAAAGGAATTTAAAATATAAATTTTCTATATAAATAAATTATATGATAATTAAGTCTTTAACTAAAATTCTATATGTTTCACTGTTCATCTAAAAGTGAAGTTTCTCAGAAAAATCCCAATAAATCACCCAATGCTAATTTTTACATTATAATTTAAAATTTAAATTTATTTTACAAAATTAATTTTATAATATTCTCTAAAATTAATCTTATTATTGTTCAAAAAATGACATAGAGAAGAAGTTCCTTTCTGAAAATAGTATTTTTAAATATATAAATACTTTTCCAAAATCTTATATTCAATAATAAATATGTTTTATTCATATAAAAAATATATAAATAACATTTAAAAGTATTTATTAATATCTATATTACTATTCATTATAAATATGTTATAACTATCTCATTTTAATAATTATAACTATAAAAGATAATTTTGTAGAAACATGTTATTGTGTGTAATTAAAGTCAAGTTGATGTTGTGTATAACACACTTTAATCAAATCCATTCACGTAATTCACTCAAGAAAACCCTAGTGAATTAATATATATATTTATATATATTCATTATTTTATGGAAGGAAAAATATCAAAATGAATAAATTAATATGAAAAAATATATTTCACAAAATCTCAGGGTGTTAGAGCATGTTCCATCTCTCATATTAGAACATGACATTCTTCCTTGGAAAGAGTTAGTCCTAGAAACTTTTAATGATATTTTTTCCTATATTTGTTAACTAAATCATTGATTTTTTTATGATTAACTAGAGGTTCAACCTATTTAAAATTAATTATAGCTTCGTTAAGAAGATTCATAGGATCTCTTTTTAGAGGCATAACAATACTAATATTTTAAAAAAATATAAATAAAACTCATTTGACTACTTGGAAAAAAATTTGGAGCATGAACATGGTATCATAAGAGATGAAAATATCTATTTATCTTATAATGTCAAGGAAAATCATTTAAAATAGAATAATAAGGAAACATTTAAAATGTAATATGCATGGTCATGTTACACCTTATACAAAAAATGTTCAGTAATCATGCATTTAACACTATGTGGTTAAAATTATATTGTAAAATTTGATAGAATAGAGTACAAAAACCTTTCAATACCTATAATATCTTGTTACCTTGATCAGGTATGTTTTCTCTTTGTTTCTAAGTTCCATTTTAGTTTTCAAATCCATTTATGTGATATTTCTGTGCTTACTGCAAACTGTAGAATAGGTACACACTATGTACCTGAATTACACGTCATGCACTTGGTGCTATTTTAATGTTGTGGATTGAGAGATCATGATATGAATGGGGAGATCACGTTGTGAGATGGTAGATATCGTCTACCAGATGTACATCTTGTTTATGGGTTAAATAGTGTATTTTTAACCCTATGTGATTGGTATTTTTAGTGAAGCTTATCCAGCATTTCCAATACATCGTGACCAAGGGGTACACATCATGACCTGGCACGTGCCCAGGTTAAAGTCATGTGTTTGGGAGTTTTTCTTGGTCCTTTTCTCTCCAAACATTGTATCTCACGACCTAAGGTCGATCATGTGCATTTTTGAGACTCAACACCTTTTGGATTGATCTGATCAATGTTGGATCTTTTTTGCTTCAATGGTGTGTCTCTCTGGGTAAGTGTTCCTCCTGGTTCTTCCTTGTGATTGGTCATGATATCACCCATTCCTTGTGTTATTAGAACTACAAATCCATGTGTGTTGTTTCTTGATGTCCTCATCAAGATGATTTGTGAGATCTCATCTTGAAGGTCATTCCTTGGCTAGCTGTGGTGCGGTGGATGTATGTCAATGAGGTAAGTGGGCTTTCATCTATCATCAAAACCCTTGTATTCTATTTTGAATCACTTTTTTATGGTACAGGTTTTATTATAGGGCTTTATTTGATGGCTTTGTTGGGTTTCATTTCATTTGAATTCCTTTGTGGGTGTGTGCAACCCAAACATTGAGGTAAGTGGATTCATCTCTAGCCTATGGTATTGAGCCTGATTTCTATTGATTTATGAAATTGATATGATTGTTCATGTGTGTTGAAAAATGGTTTTAAAAGAAAAAAACTTCCCCTGGATTTTGAGAAATTGATTGGGAAATGGTTTCGAATGATTTTCAAAACATTGAAATTGAATTGTGAAATTGATCACATGGGTTACCTTAGGTACCTAGGTGAAAGGATTAGCTCGAGGCCATCGTCCATTGTTTTTATTATCAAAGAGGTTTGTCTTGGTGATTTTCTCGTTTTTCTAGGCCTGTTGTTATAATAGACCTATATAGACATTTGTGGGGAATAATCTTAAGGTTTTCCTCTACTTTGTAGGACCATTTTTTCTAGGATCGGTTTTGTGAACCTTATTCTTATGGTACAAGTTGTTTTGTTCCTAGACCTGTAGTATTCCTGAAGGTCCCTGGGACACCTTGAGAGGGGAGGGGTGAATCATGGTGTCAACGTTTTTTTTAAACTGATGGATCTTATTACCATGTTGGTAGAAACTAGTTTAACATGTATGATGGATATAAGAATAACTAAAACATTCACATGCAAAGAGATAAAATAGCACTTTTTTACTTGGTTCACCACTAAGGGCTACGTCCAAGGACCATATGTCGAAAGGTTGTCGGTCATACCAAATTCCACTATACTTCACTCATTGTGGATTACAATGGTTTGGGAATAGTCACTCTATCCCAGGCTCGCTACCTTTACAACTGTTTAGGGATAGCCTACTACGACCCTCAGGTCACTCCTGTTGACTCCCCCTAGCTCAGTGCCTTTGGTGAAGCCCCACTCAGTTTATAGATGTGAAGGTCTCTTTGTCATCGCTAATGAATACATCCTCTATTGTATGTAGATGCCATGTTGAGTCCAAATACCACCCGTAGATTAATCTTACTTTGCACCAAAGGTATCGGGAAAACATCCAGCTTTCGCGCAGCCCCAAAAAGACTAGTGTGCTTCAACCACACCTGGCGTGCTTCTCCAATATGGCGCACAAGTTTCGGCACACAAGTTATAACTAGTGCGCAAGTCTACCTCAACCACTTGCGCGACACAATCTTCTTCAACTTCAAACTTGCGGTACTCACTTCCTTCAACATCCAAACCAATATTAGCATACAACCACCAAATTTCATGCTTCATCAAAACTAGCACACAAGTGTCACCAAACCACTTGTGCGACACCTCCTTCTTACACTCACAACTTTGGCGACCCACTTCCTTTCTCACCCAAACCACCCTGGACATACAGCAAACAATAGTCGCACAAATTATACTTATATAACCCACCACCACTTGCACGACCCAAACACCTACGCGATGAGAGCTCTGATTTTCCCTAAGTCTGATCTTCATTGAGAATGTGGAGGGGTCAACCTCTATTTATATGCATTTGAATACCCTGTACGACGGCGTGCAAGTATTCCCTCGGTGCACAAGTTTCGGCGTGCAAGTCACTTGCACGACCAAACTTAAAACTTGAGCACCATATCCCCTTTCCATATTTTCATGTTCTGATCTTGAAAATGAAAAGGCATGCAAGTTTCCTCTCCTTAAATTCAACAGCACGCAAGTCTCTTTTCCAAAAACCACTTTTCTCCATTTGTCGATTTTTAGGACCAAAAATTTGGCAAACACTAAAAAATGGTGCAACCTTCAATACTGTTATCTTCTTATTCTGTATGATCACTTTTCAGGCACACATTCTGAACATCCACAAAGGATTGACAGCAAACACAAATCATACTCCAATTCATGCAAAGAACGACCATAGTTCTGACAATTCCTTGGTGTGTGACACATGTGGTTCAATTTTTTATTTCTTGGAATTCTGAGTTAGCCTTGATATGAAATTTTATCCTAATTGATACTGATATGGAAAATGTGCTTTGAATGTAATATGCCTACTTTTGTATAGAACTATGGGAAAGTGAATGTTTACATTGTTTTATATAAAACTGCATTACTACTTATATTTCCATGTTTTATTTTAAAAAAATGAGCATATTAGGTTTGTTATATAGAGAATTGTTATGTAACACCTAGGTGGGATCCTATTGAGTTTGTTATCTCGCACCCAGAACACTACTTCAGTGGTTCCTAGACATTTGTTTGTCTTTAATTTAGGGAAAGGAAAGGAGTCATAGTGAGTTGGTGAGATTCATGTTAGTTGGGATGGGTAGTTGGTAGTGATATGGTTGGAGTTCTTCCATTCCATCTTTAGAGTAGCTGTTTGTTATTGACTCCCCTATAGTCAGACTTTTCTTCGAGAATTTTTAGCTAATTTTTTAGTTGTTTACTTTCATTTATTTTCTTACAATTATTGAATATATGTTTTTCTTAATCTTCTATTGGTCTTTTAATTACATATCTATGTATGCCATGTGGTTGTTCAATTTGGGTGAATTCATTCCCTCAATATCGTCGGTCGATTCCCGAGTGCTTGTCACCAGCCCGTGGGTACTGGGAAGACCCTTTGGGTATGTATTGGATTGGGTCAGATGCTAGGTTTTAGGGCAACCCGGGTTGGTTCATTATAGTTTGGTATCATTGGAGGTATATCCTCAACAAGCTTTTTTACATGGGACTTCTTTTAAAATGGATATAAGACTGTCGGGGCGTGGGATGTATGTAGTGATAAGTCTATGTTCAACTATTTTTGTAATGGGAATCTTGTTATGATGGGATGTCGGGATATGTGTCTCTAGTGTTTGTTTATGCTTTTAATAAACTCAAATTTTTTATTATGGTTTTTCTAGTTTGAACTATGATTCATTTGGTGTATAATCATTCTTATGTTTCATAGTGCAGCAGTATGCCTCCGAGTCATCTTCCACAGGTTCCTTCGGATATTGTCGCTAATGGTCCTCAAGGGAATCCATCAATATATCATAATCTCAGCAAAAAGATCATACAAGAAATCCATGTTATTGATCAAGATGTTCCAATATTTTAGAATGTAGTCGATGAGGTACACCCAAGAGATAGAGAAGAAAGGGATCGATCATGAGAGTTCTTGCGTGACAATCCACTTTTCCTTAATGGGATGAATGAAGCTCAAGAGGTAGAGGATCGTATGGATAAGATTGATAAAATCATTAACTTATTGGAGACAATTGAGAAAATCAGGGTGAAGTGCACGGTGTTCAGACTCAAGGGTTCTGACATGCATTGGTGGGACTCTGTGGTTCAGGGAGGTAGACATGTGGGCATGGATTGGATTGCATTCAAAGCCCTGTTATTTCAGCAGTTTTGTCCAAAATCTCTAATGTTGGAAAAATCAATGGACTTATTGTTTTTGGAGTAGGTAAATCATTTGGTGTTAGCATACACCAATTGATTGGATGATCATTCATGTTTTTCTTCAAACATGGTAAAGAATGGCCCATTTAAGGTGTAGTATTACCTATAGGGTTTGTGACAAGAAATTAGATAGTAGGTGGTCAGGTTGAAGCTTTATACCTATACAAAGACATTGGATACAAAAATGATGGCTCAGAATAACATTGAAGTACTTTTTGGATTTACCTCTTCTTCTATTCCAACTAGTGATAGATTTAGTGGCATGCATGGGAAGAATAGGATGTGGCAACACTGTCGTCAAAGCATAGGAGGTGGGTCTCAATAGCAAGCCTTATCAACACTGTATGTTGTAGCTAGTAGTGTGACTATGACTTTCTACCAGTAAAGTAATGGGGGTCACACCAGACACTCTTATCCCATGCCCGCAAAGACATGAAATAGTTGCGAGCATGTTTGTCATATACAATGTTTCTGTCAGGATTTGAATGTGCATCTTTATGATTAGGGTTTTCATCTCCAATGGCTACAATGGTGAAGTAAGAAAAATCAATGAATATAGGGCTCCAGACACATGACTCAGGAGGAAGAATTTACACACAGTAGATGAGTTTCCGATATAATTTGTTGTAGGTACAGAAATAATAATTTGTACACTCCTTATTGTAGCTTCAACAGTTATAGTTTTTTTATGCTAGTGCCTCCTACTCATTTATATATGTAGGTTTTGTTGATATGGATAAAATTCCAATAGAACTAATTCCATTCAAAATGGAGTTAGAGACACCTCTTGGAATAAGGAAAGATAATGGGTTCTATTGTCCTTATTTTTTATTTATGATGGTTTATAAAGAGTTGTTCTTGGATTTCTCATTCTTGATCTAGATATGTTTGAATTCATCATCGATATGGATTGGCTTGTCGCTCAACAAGCTACGATTGATTGTTATCATCGGTGTTTATTGTTTCTTGTAGTCGATGGGAGATCTCATGTATTTCAGGGATAGTGGGACCTATGGTTAGGTTGTGTAGGACCATCCCACCCAAAGATCATGATTTTGTTGGTTGTTATTTTGTTTGAGCCCGATGATATTTCTTCTCTTAAGGATCTTCTTATTTTTTTCCAAGACATTCCTAACGTTTTCCCAGATGAATTAATTGGTCTTCCTCTAGAGAGAGAGGTAGAGTTCATGATGGACAAGGTTCCAGGTACGCAGTCGATATCGATGTCTTCGTACTTTATGGAAATAGTGGAGTTGAAAAAAATTGATGATTTTGTTGGATGACCGGTTAGTGAATGATTTTTTCTTCATAGTGTCTATCCTTTGGAATCCTCTGTGATCTTTTCCAAGAATGTTTATGGTTCACTACGGTTATGTGTGTAATATCAGAAGTTAAACTAGGTAAAAATTAAGAACAGACACTATTTGACTCGTGTGGATGTTTTTTTTGATTAGTTGAAGGGTTCAAACTTGTTTTCAAATATTGATATTTGATCAGGTTATCGTTAGATCATATTCTTGTATTATGATATACCAACGATGGTGTTCAATAGCAGGTATGTCCATTATGAATATCTTGTGAAGTCTTTCG
The DNA here is from genome assembly GCA_963277665.1 of Viscum album. NCBI lineage: Eukaryota > Viridiplantae > Streptophyta > Magnoliopsida > Santalales > Viscaceae > Viscum > Viscum album. The sequence continues at coordinate 1,344,559,166 of OY728153.1, read as the reverse complement.
GTTTAACTAACACTCATTCCGTTTTTAAGGTCATGAAGAATCGAATATTCCACCAATATCATGATAGATTGGTGGTACTGTTTGTGGATGATATTATTGTTTATTCAATTTCTGGTCATAAACATTAGACCTATATGAGTTTGGTTCTATATATTCTGAGAAATCACTATATCTATTGAAATCTTTCAAAGTGAAGTTTCTGGATTCAATAAGTGAAGTTTGTGTGGCATGGATTTTCTGAGTATAGATTATCAATTGATCTAGAGAAGGTAAAAATATTTTATCCTAGAAATAACCACTAAATTTCATTGAGATACGATGATTCCTTGGTTTTCCTGGATACTACCAAGGGTTCATCATGTTTTTCTCTAAGATGGCATCACCATTGACCTTTCTTTCCAGGAATGTGGTGCAATTATAATGGGATGAAAAGTGTCAGTCTTCTCTTGATGAACTGAAATGACTTCTGACATCTGCATCTATTCTAATCATTCCTGATCTATTTAAGGGGTATGTGGTGTTCTATGATGCATCAGGTGATAGTTTCAGATGAGTTCTTGTGCAGGATGATCATGTGGTAGCTTATAGATCTCATCAACTCTGACCACAAGAGAAGAACTACCCCCACTCATGATTTAGTTATTTTTTTAGAAATACTTGCACTTAAATGTTGGCGGCACTATCTATTTGGGGAGATGTTCACAGTCTTACTGATCAGAAGATCCTGAGCTATATCTTTTCTTAAGCAGACATGAATCTCAGAAAAAAAAATGTTAGGTAGAATACCTTCAAACGTTTGACTTCGATATTACCTACACTCCAGTGAAAACGAATATTCTTTCAGTCGCTCTAAGTAGGAAGGTACCGTCATTGGCTGTCTGGAATCGATGGAAGAGTGGAATCTTAGGGTATTTTCTCTCAGTTTCACTTGGATGCTCCAGAGGATTTTTCAGGAATGGTTCAGACCAATGTTCATTTATCATCATCTCTCCTCAAGTATATATTAAAAATTAAATTTCATGTTGATGGATTCATTTGATTTAGGAAAACCATTATTTTGGTGAGATATTTCCTAGTTGGTCTCATTCATCAGATAACATACTTCACATCAAAAAGTGGGTTGTCATCCCTGCATCGGTGAGAGGACCAGTTTTGTTTGATTTTCATAGCCCTTTAGGGAACATTCATCCAGGCTCTAAAAAGATGTATTATAAATTAGAATACGTTTCTGGAGTCCATGTATGAATTATTACATTATAGATTATGTGTACTGCTGTTAAACCAACCAACGAATATGTTAGAGCACTTAAAACCTTCTAAATTGCTTTATCCTGTTCAAGTTTTAATTTGGATGTGGGATGAGGTGTCTAGGGATTTTTTTGGGTTTCCTCATACAACCTTAAGGAAAAATGTTATCTAGATATTTGTAGATCAGTTGATGAAGTCTGCACATTCCATTCCAGTTAAAGACACCATAAAAGATGAAGATCTGGGTAAGTTGTATGTGCAAGAGATTGTGAGGTTATATGAGAGTCTTTCTGTCAATGATTCAGATAGGGATCCAAGGATTACCACACAGTTCTGGAAGATTCATCAAGATGCATCGGGGAATAATTTTAAGTGGAGCACAACATTCCATCCACAGACAGATGGCTAGACATGGCTTGGAATTCATATCCTAGAGGATATTCTTTGTGCTCGAATCTTAAATTTTGGTGAATCGTGGGATAGCCATCTGGGATTGGCTGATCTTGTTTACAAAAATATTTATCAATTGTCGATTTTAATGGACCCCTTTTAAGAATTGTATGGTCTCCCATGTAGATCACCTCTTTGGTGGGAATAGGATGGGTGAAGTAGCTGCGGTTGGACCAAGTCTAGAGCACGAGACATTGAAAAAGATTCAGGATATGCAATGACATATGGTCACAGCCTAGATTCGATAGAAATCATAGAAAGATCGGCGGAATGATCATTTGATTTTTTCCCATTATTGACTAGGATTTCTTTAATGTTTTTTCTCATTTGGGTTACAGTCAGATCAGAAAATAAAGAAATTTGGCTCTGAGATATGTTGGGTGATTTTAGATCATTGAACGGATTGGGCTGGTTTCTTATAGGTTAGAATATTGGGATCAGTTGATAGGCATTCAAGATATTTTCCACATATCTTTAATAAATAATTATCACCCTACTCTTTCTCATGTTATAAGAATGTATGAAATTGGGTTAAAACCAGATGCTTCTATTTTGTAAAAACCGATGGAGATCATTGACTCTTAGATGAAAGTATTGTGTGGGAAGTAGATTCAGGTTAGTTAGAGTTATATGGAAACAAGGATGAAATTCTCATGAGACTTGGGAACAAGAGGCATGGATAAAGTATTAGTGGTCTCATCTCATCCAATATGATGCATCTTCCATGTAACATCCTAAGGACGGAAAGCACATATGGTGGGGAGTTTTTATCATCTTGTTACCTCGATCTGGTATGTTTACATTTTTTTATATGTTCTTTTATGGTTTTAAAATTCTTATTATGTGGTTTTCATGGGTTTACTATAGACTTTAGAATAGGTACATGATGTGAACCTGAAGTACACATCATGTACTTTGTGCTGTTTACTTGTCGTGGATTGAGAGATCACGTCGTGAATGGGTAGATCATGTTGTGAGCTGGTAAACATCTTGTACCTAAGGTACATGACTTGTAGGGGTTAAATTGTGGATTTTAACCTGAGGAGATAGGGTTTTCATCATAACTTATCCATCGTGGTCTAAAATTCTTGACCAATGGGTACACTTTGTGACCATGCCCGCACCATGGTTAATTTCACGAATTTTGGAGTTTTCTTGATCATTTTCTCTCTAAACAATGTTTCCCTCGACTTAAGGCAGTTATGGTTCATTTTTTAGAGACTCAACACCTTATAGATTGATTCAATTAGTTTGGGGTATTTGTTACTTCCATGGTGTGTCTCTCTGGGTAATTGTTCCTTCCTGTTCTTCCTTGCGATTGATTCAGACAGCACCCTAGCCTTGCGTTATTGAATCCACTGATCCATATTCAATGTTTCTTGTTTAACTTATCTAGATCTATTGTGAGATATCATCTATAAGGTCATTCCTTTCATTGTTTAGGTATAGTGGATATCTATTCTTGAGTTTTGTGTAATTTCTTCTATCCACTATCCCCTTGTCTTCTATTTTGAATCAATCAATTTAGGGGTGGGTTTGATTATAGGGTCTTTGTTGATGGGGTTCTTGGGTTTTGCTACTTTTGGATTCTATTGTGGGCATGTGCGAACCAAATGTTGAGTTAGGTGGTACTGTCTCTAGCCTATAATAATGATCCTAATTTCTATAACTTTATGAAATTGTTTTATGAAATTGGAATGATTGTTTGTGGGTGTTAAAAAGGTTTTTGAAAGTAAAATGATTTTTCCCTGGCTTTTGAGAAATAGATTTCAAAATGGTTTTAAATGGTTTCCAAAGCATTTAAATTGAATTTTTTAATTGATCACATGGGATACCATGGGTACATAGGTGGAAGGTTTATCTTGAGGCTATTTTACATTGTTGTTACTATCAAAGAGTTTTTTCATGGTGATTTCTTTTTTTCCTAGACATGTTGTTCTATGAGACTGATATTGACATTTTGGGGGGGTTACTCTTGGGGTTTTGCTCTTCTTCTTAGGTCTGTTGTTCTATGATTATTATTGTGCACCTGACTTATCTCGTATGAGTAGTATGCTTCCTGGACCTTTAGTATTCTTTGGTGTGTGATACATGTTCTTCAATTTTATTATTTCTTGAATTTTTTAATTATCCCTGATATATATGTATATGCATGTGGAAAATGATATTGAAAATTTTCTTTGAAATTGATATTACCTATTTTGTTTAGAACTATGGAAAAGGTAATTTTTACCATTTGTTCTTTAAAACTGATTTACTGCTTATCATGTAATGTTTTATTTTAAAAATTGAACATACATGATTTTTATACAAATACTTGTAATGGAATACCTGGGTTGGATCATACTGAGACTATTAGCTCACACCCTGAGCACTGTATTGGTGGTGCGTAGACCATTGTTTGTCTTTTAGTACAGGGAAAGGAAAGGCATTGCAGTGAGGCGTCATGGTTTTTGTTAGCTATGATGTGTAGTTATTGGTGATATAGTTGGAGTGCGTCAATGTCATCATTGGAGTAGTTGTTTTTTTGAGTCCTCGATGGAAGGACATGTCTTTGGATGTCTTTTTCTACTTTTTCAGCTATTTTTTCTATTATTTTATTATAGTTATGGTATATATATATATTTAGTATTCTGATGTTATATTATTTATCTATCTATGTTTTCAATTTGGTTATTTAGGTTGGGTGAAATTGTTCCCTCGGTTTTTCCATTCGATGCCCAGGTGCTTGTCACTAGATTATGGGGATCAGGAATTCCCTTCAGGTAAATGATGGATCAGGTGGATGTGGAGTTTCAGGGAAACCTGGTTCAGTTCATTACACTACCCATACATGGAACATTGGACTCCATCCAATACCAGATGTACAATTTGGAACATGGTCGATACACCATGCAACATAATCATATTCCATATAAATTCCATAAAACATTCGTTTTCAATGAAAATTTTCGGCTAAAATAACGTAAAATAAATGAATATCCAAAATAAATATTTCCAAAAAAAATCCTATAGAATATCAACACTCTTTATGGTGTGTGTTTTCCAGACACTTTCCAGTAACCAGACGCTCATGTTTTAATGAAACTATCTCCAATCAACCTTGACAATCTAAAATATTATTATAAAAACTTAGGATTTGATACCATTTTGTAACTATCCATCCTTATCTACCCCTATTAACCACTCAACCATAGACATCACAATCCCTGAAGGTAATTCTTGGTCCCTAGAGCCTTTAAAATTGTTTAGTGGCTTCATTAAATCCTCATAAGTAACAATTTCTCCTTAAAATAAATTAAATGGAATCAGATGTGTATTTCCTAAGAAATAATCATGACCAATAAATAAGTTTCATCCATGCACCAAACTAACTACTAATACATTGGAAATAATCAAAACATTAAAAAAACATATAAAAATAACCCTAACATGTAAATATACCTAGAATAATGTACAAAAATGAAAACAAAGGACGGTAATAAAATACATATAATAAATATTATCCATAATCAAGTAAACATGAGAAGAAGGATGGTATATTGATGAGTTGAAATACGAGTGATAAAAATAGTGAAAATGGGTACTATAAAAATTGTATAGGTCACCCATATTATCTTAACATGAAATCTAACTCCCTAAATTTCATAACCTCTATAACCAAATATTGGATAATATAACAATCATCCACCATCATATGGATCCATTAAATTAGCTATGATAATCATTTAATGTAATTTATACACCGAAATGATGTATAACATTTGTGATAATAATAGTCATGCATTATTAAATTTTAGCTTTAGAGAATTGAATACAAATTACAAAGTTATTAATGGCATAAACAAGTATAAGATGTTCGGTTCAGAGAAAATTTGTGTTGTAAAATAATATAATATGATAACTATAATAAATTAATAATGGGTAAGTATTAAGTTATTCAAAGTTTGGGACACTAAATATCCATGTGCTATACTAAATCGTTAAACACGCCCATGAAAATTCGATTATTTATAAACATATGTGTACATGATAAAAGATAGATCTTTATTCTAAATAATAGATAATTCAAAAATGGAATAGCTAAATCCTCATCAAGACTATCCCCCCAAGCCAAATTCTCAAAAACATTATAGAGAAAAATTTAGGGAATGTTTCCCCATAATCTAACATACCACTTTTCCTAGGATCCCCCATATTACATAGGGAAATTTCCAATGAAATTTTCTAGTGTTTAATAGATCCATGTCAGTTGAAACCATTTGAAAAGTCACATTATTTCACCAAATTTTAGAAAATAAATAATTTTATCATAATGAAAATATCACTCATGTATTAGGTTTTTAAGAATTTAAAAGCTTAATTTAATGTGATAAAAATTTAGTACTCAACATCACCCATGTATGATAATTTTTTCCAAATAAGTCTAGTTAACAAAATATATCAATGGATAAATATTAATAAAAATTATATTGAAATTCATGAAAAAATATGTTAATTTTATCAAATATATATTATTCATCAAATTAATTGAACAATATCATATTGTTTAAAAAACATTCACCCACCATTTTACAAGAACAAAAGTGAGAAATATATAATTAGTAATACCATAAAAAATCATACACATAGATATTTTATTAAAAATACCTAATTAAATTAAATCAATCACATTCAGTTCATAATGTGAAAGGGTTTATCAATGGCCAACCCCCATTGATTCATAGAATCCATTGAAAAAAAAGAATTCTTCCCTCAAAAATAGTGTACATTAAATCCATATAAAGTAATAGAAATCCTTAATTACCAACTACTACCAATTATATTAATTGAAAATATAATCCCTAGGAAACTATATCCTTGATATAGAACAATGATGAACTACGACTAATCAAGGGGAAGGGGAGAGAGATAAGTGATGCGACACTTAATCTAATCATAATAATTGAGGAAGGAATCCACATATCAATTGTTAAGGTAAGGATAAGAGAGGATAGACTATTGAGAAAAGAGAAATATGATGTTATTTCTTTCATAGGACATAATATTAAGGTCATTTGTATTTAGTTCTAATTTAAAAAATTTAAAAATAAAACATTCTAATATGGTTCTACGATTATGTTGGTTGGTTAGGAAAATAGTTATCCAACCGTTTAAAAATTATTGGAAACATACTTCCATAATGTATGGTTGTATTAAACATTTAAGAAAATCATGTTCCATTTATGAAAAACTCACTAGAATTACCAGCTAATGATTACATGGTTTTGTTTCAAAATTAGTGAAATCTTACACCATAATTGTACGCCTTGAAAATTTATTCATATTTATACGAAAATTCTAAACACTCAAAATTACTAGATTAATAAATAACAAATAAATATATATCATAAATAAAATGATATCATGGGTGTCACAATCTCATTCCATTCACACAATTAATATGAATAAAAATTAATATTTTAATTTTTTGTTATAAAACATGTCCCATGTTCACGACAGTTTGTAAATAAATTTATCATATAAAATTTTACTAAAATAATGATACCAAGATATCCATATCATACTTATATTAATCTCAATCATCTAAAAAACAAATCATTCACACACCTAATCCCACACTAATCCCCATATAAAATACATGGCCTTGATAAACCATTAAAAGACAATAAATATTCCTCTTACTCATGAACGTATCAATTAAAAAAACCTTATAATTCTCCCCAATAAAATAAATGATGAACCCATACATAAGTAAAAATTGTTATTATAGTGAACCTGGATAAGGCACCTACACTCATGTAGGAATTCAAACTTCTCTTTGAAACCTAACCCCAAATCTTATCAATAAACAAAATCCTTTCATATCTATTCAATAAAACATAAACTATATTGAAAATCCACTTCATCCACACTTTCTTATTTTTCTAAAATTTCCTAAAATTCAAACATGTTCGCAAAAATAATATTTTTTCATTTTAAATAAAAACCATGCACACCAAAATTTTGTCTTAGAAAAAACATCAATTATTACAAAATTAGTTTTAGGTGATAAAATAATTTAAATAAAATCATACATTCAGGTTCATGAAATTTTCCACAAAACCAATTGTACTATAATCCACCTAGATAAACATAATGATGAAATTGAATCCCAATACATGTAAAAATTTTAAATACCTATTACAAAAATCCACAAATTTAACCAAAAATAAACACCATATTTTTTCCAAGACCTAAATATTTAAGGTTTCATCAATTTAATTGTGAGATAAATAGAAGAGAAGATATACCAAAGTATCCAACAAGAAGTGTTTTGAATTTAATGATCTGTTGATAATCACCTAAAAGGGTCCTATAAATGAAGATATCTATAATATATTGATGAAATGAGTCGTTAATTTCTATAATCGAATAAAAATAGATGGTCTGGGAACATTTATTGAAAATTTAAAGCATATGTACACCATGTTGGGTGCTATGCATTTCATATTTAATTATTTTTTTCAATATTCAATGTAGAAATTATTTACCCTTGTGAATATTAATTTCATTTTTTATATGATAAATTGTATTACATGGTCTCATGGCCATCATACAGGGACATATAGATGTAAATTTTCTATTATATACCTATTAACACCCTAATTTCACAATAAAACACCCAATAATAATTTATTATGAAATTAAATACAATAAAACATTAAATATTTCCCTAAAATATTAATTGAGATTGTATTTACAACCCATGAAATGTCATAGTGAGTTATTGATAGTATAAAAATATTGTTCATTATTGGTGCATCACTGATTCAATGGCCCATTCCATATAATTCATGATACTGTGTTCCTAATAAATGCATCTCAAAGGAATAACTCAGCCACAAAATAACTTATCCTACAATTTAACAATATAAATAGAATCCTAAAAAATTGGAATATAGGTCTATGTACACCTCATCCCAACTAATAACTTCTAAAGGGTCCAAAAAATATTTCCACTACTATAATGTGTGAAAAATGTCTTGCATAAAACTATAATGGGGAGCTAGTTCCAATTGGTATTCCATATCCATAAACACTATAAAATTTGATACTGTCCCACACATATTGGAGCCAGATTCCACTAATTTCCAAGACACTTTTATCCCAATCATCACAACACCCTTAAAAATACATGATTCGATAAAGTGTATTATAGGGTTTGTCGAAGATATTTTATAAATAAAATTTTCATATTCTAAGACATGTCCATTAAAAACTGAATTATCTTTACATATTTCATCATTGTAGATAAAATTCTAATTCCAACCAATAAAGATCAAGCCACTTCATCCCAATATATGGGATAATTAAATATACTTTTATAGACTTCCAAAATCCATTAAACATGTAATGAGAATGTGTAGCTGTATAATCAATGTCCACTCAGACTGTTCATACTTATTTGGATTGTAAGACATGGAAAACAATAATTGTATGACTACCACTTATTGGAATTCCATTTAAAGAAAATAACAAAATAATAGATCCATTTCTAAAAAAATGATATTGGAATAATATAAATATTTAAAATTTTATATGAATTAAACTTTTCTACATATTACTCAATATTTATCTCCCAAATCTATATAGAATGAATAGAATTGTCTTTCCTGTACATAACTAAACAAATTGAATCATACTTCTTCAATTGTTTTTTCCTGACTACCACCAAATCCATAAATCATAACTCCACCATCAAAACAATAATAATAAATAGATGAAAATACATATTAGACGTTTAAATCCTATGTTTTCCTATAAAGGTAACTAATTTTTCCACATAAAATAGAATAACTCCCTTTGTAACAATTAAAAAAAATTAACTTCATATCCTTAAACATTTTATAAGAAATAGGTTTAATTTTTCAATTAGAATACTAAAATTCCTTAAACACTTCATATTATATTGAGGATAGTCTGACCCATATCTTTTGGAAATACAATGTCAAATTTGATACATATACCTCTATATATAAATTCCCTCCAAAATTTGGGGAATATAATAAATGAAAACTTTCTGAATCTTGTAAATGAGCTTCCCTCACCAAATTCGATCAATTTTTTGTAATAGAAATACTATACTATACCATCCTCTAACCTTTATTATCTATAAAAAATCACATTTCTATGAAAATTCTAATAAGTTATCATTCATCCTTATCGTTCTAAAGTATATCCACATTTGATTTTTGACCTAATGTATCAGCATCCATATTTAATTTTCCACACATATATTATATATTAATATCAAACAAATTCGTGTACTTTATAAATGTATATTTTTTCAAATTTTGTTCACCTTGAGGTAAAATATATTTCAGGTTCTTTTGATCCATGTAAACTATAAAAATATGTCTTATTAAAAATTGATGTTAAGTTTTAAAATCAAGTGTGTTTCGTTATAATAGTTATGAGACATTTATATATATATTATTACCCTATATAATGACACACATGAACCCAACTCCAGAAGCATCAAAATTGAAAACATATACAACACTCAACTCAAGAAATATTACAGAAGGTTTTGGTGCTGACATACTCATTACCACTTAAAATATTTATATCTTTTAGTAGGTTATAAGAATGGTATATCTTTCTTCATAAAAAATCATCATTAGTAAATCCTAGAAAGACATATCATGGAAAAAATAATATTCTATAAGGATATTCCCAAATAATTGCATACCATAAATTTATTTTAATATTTTTCACATAATACCACCACTTTGATCTTTTCATGGTGAAATGATACCCCATTATAAAAGATAAAATTAATGAGGAACATTATATCATAAGACAAAAATATTATCTTTGTCAATTATTTTTAAATATGATGATCCCATAATGTGCTCAAAAACATCACCAAAATTAAATGGTGACTGATTCACTAATACGAATAAATATATTTGGCATGGAAAAATTCAGTAGAAAAATATTCAATTTATTAATGAAATGTTTGATTCATTAATTAAAAAAATAGACACTATTAAGGACAAATTCCCTAACTCAAAACTCGTAATAGACATGCCTTTTCAGATATATCACATTTATTGTATCTTCTTTATTTAGTAAGATTTGATATTATAAAAACCTCAAGTAAGTGTTGTAAAACAATATAAAACTCTTTAATTGATAAAAGAAATCATTGATACTAATAGGTGGATATTTTTATTGATATAAATTTTTTTTCAAATTCCTATAATCAATGTATAATTTTAATGATCCATTTGCATTCTTAATAAAGAATGATTGAGCCTCCGACAATGGGGAACTTTTTCCGATGAATCCTCTATTCTATATGTCCTAAAACAGAACATTTAACCATATAAATTAAACTAGTTCGATATAATATGAATAGAGAGATATGTGAATCATCCTTGGAAACAAATCAATCATTAACTATATGTCACTTCCAAGTGGTAGTTCCTGGAAATCATCAATTAAAACATTTGAATAATGGATAACTATCTCTAGAAACTAAACAAATATAGTCATTTCCACTACTCCAAATACCATCACTAGTACATGGAATTATATGAATACATTAATAACAATAATATTCCATGATCTACATGTGTTTCCGTAACATTCACCTTTAAATGTATAAATCTCTCCCTCAAGTGTAGATAGAATCACCTTTCAATTATAACAGTCAACGTGGGAATTATACACAGAAAATCTATCCATGTGGATAATGATTAGAAAAATAGGTCCAAGTCAATGATACTGAAATACAATGAGAATTATATATTTTATATTATAATAGTTCCTAATGGACACTTCAATCCCTCTCTATTGTACACTCTTAATGGATTTTGGATGCACAAGACATGTGGTATCATATCAACTCATAAAATAAAATATGGTGTTACTCATTCCATTATAAATCAATAAGTTTCAATGATATAAAATTATTTGGAAATGAAATTATAATTAATAAATAAAGAATCCCTATTCATAAAATATCATAGATCATATTCTTATGAGAACCTCTTCCACCAATACAATTTACTCTAAGTTTTCCAATATTTTTTATCCTCCTTACAAAGATGGAGCCTAATGAGATCCCCAAGTAGTCATAGAATCAGTTCGTATGAAACATGATTCAATATGTTAACAGAAACAACAATACCTCCCCACATTGGAAAATTATTCTATATATTATTTTTTATATACTCTATATATTCATGAATTAAAATCCTAAAATTCTACTTTTTTTGTTTATAATTCCTAAACCAAAAAATATTTTTGATGATGTCATAAGAAATCCTGTTTGAAGTTGTCAAATGAATCTCTATGATAAAATTATACCTACATATCAGAATTAAATTTATTAGAATTTACCAATTTCTCAAAACCATAAGATTATCCCAATCCATTAAAAGAATCATTTCACGTTTCTCATTCCCACTATATAAACCATTACCTCTACACACATAAATAAGCATTCTCACACTATAGGTATTTTTAGGATATCAATCTCAGATATTGCTTCCTTATTCACCATATTGAAATATAAATTTATGTAAAACATCCCCAAACATTATCATATGTTGAATAAAAAATTTCGATCAAATTCTTGAGACGTTAATAACTCACGTACCAGTAATTATAGTGAAAAGTAATCCGATTAATTAACTGATCAACATATGTTGAGTAAATCAATCACTTTCTTATTTTATTTTGAACATATTAATATACTTTATTATAATTTTTTATTAAATTTAGTCTTGTACTGGTTGTATTCAATATTCATAACAGATTTTTTGATAAGTGAAATTTTCAATCACTTAATATGAAGAAAAAAATTATCTGAAGTCTCATTTTATATTACATTTATTAGATGAATCTGTAATGTATTAGTTCTTCAATAACTCCATCAAAGGATTAAGATCATAGTTAATATCATTGATATATTTTGATATAGAATACATTGTTGTAATAAATAATCCTAAATAAAGAATAATAAGAACTTATAAGTATGTTATGATAATGATTATTATAGAATTCATGGATTCATGTATAGTTTTAATGGAACCAACATTAATATTCCTTAGTTTGTTATTTGTATGTTTCTAATTTTGTTGAATCTGTGCAATAGTTTGATACCTTAAGAGAACTTACTATCAGTATAAATATTCTTTATGGGTATTTTATCTGATATAAACCAAATTTTGAGGTTTTAATTTTAATGATATTAGTTTTTATACTATAATCATTGAGTTTCTGATCATTGATATCAATGTTGTACCTCTCGTACCCCTCGTGGTTTAATTTTCATGATCACAATCACTCTCTTATTTATCTAATCTTGTTTTAAGTGTTTTTGTTGATAGGCAAAATGTTGCCAAGGAATTGGGCCAAGAAGGACTGAAAGTGGACTCTCTGAGTCTACCGGCCAACCGATGGATGACCACTGGCCAGCCGGTGGTGCCTGGGTAGAAGGCATCCCCTCTGTCTAGACCACCGGCCAACCGGTGTCCCATAACCGGCCAGCCGGTGGAACCCAGACAGAAGGGACACCTACTGTCTCAGCACCGGCCAACCGGTGGTGCCTGGGTAGAAGGCCTCGCCATTTTCCAAAGCACCGGCCAACCGGTGGCCAAGCACCGGTCAGCCGGTGGAGCCAGTCAAACTAGTCATTGGGCTTTGACCAGACGTGCCCACTTGACCCCCAAGGGCTCCGAAGGCCTCTCCAACGGCTCCGAAGACCCACAAAGGCCATTTGAGGGTTCCCCCTCTATAAATAAAGGACTAGGAAGCCCCGGAAACGTATGGTAGCCCACGGGAACATTGTTCGATCATTTGGCGAACCTCCGGCGCATTCCTTTAGGGATCCCCATTTGCTCCAACTCACTTCCACAACCAATGAGCACCACCATAGAAGCTTGGGAGCGATCTTCATCAACTCCAATCAATCCATTGGCACCCAAGACTTCTCCACATTACAGTTTTTCTTGTTTTATTATTTTGAGCATCAATTTGGGTTTGTGCCTACAAACCCCTATTTCTCTCATCTTCCCTTTGTTTGGGTTTTCACACCACCTTCAAGGTGTGAAGAGGTTAGTCAAGCCTTCCCTTTAAAAGGCTTGAGTCATAGGTGAGCTAGCCTTCACCTGTAAGAAGTCTAGTGGGTTCTTGCTTAACCATTAATAGAAAGCTGTAATAGGTTCTAGACTACCTTAAAGTCTAGTGGGTTTCTTGCTAAATCCATTAAAAAGCAAGCGGTAGTAAATCTCTCAACGGTTGAGTTGGGAGCGGAGACGTAGGCTTTGGTTTAAGCTGAACTCCGTTATCAAGTTTTGTGTCTTGCCTCGTTTATTTCCGCTGCACTTTTAACTTTGTTTTTAAATTGTTAATTATTTTTTAAAAGGAAATTCACCCCCCCCCCCTCTTGCCATCACTCTCCTCCCCAACAATTGGTATCAGAGGCAAAATTTGAGTAATACCCTAACCGGTTTCAAATTCAAGATCCTTTGTGATGGCTTCAACTTCTTTCGCCCCCGAAGGCTATTCTTTGGGTCGTGCTCTATTCTTTGATGGAACCGACTATACTTATTGGAAAACCCGCATGACCACTTTTCTTAAAAGTATAGGTTATCCTATTTATAAAATTGTCATGCATGGTTATTCTCTTTCTTCTATCGATGAATCCAAATGGACTCAAGCCGATATTAAATATTTTGAGGTTGATGGTAAATCCATGAACGCTCTTCATTGCGGCCTTGATCATAATGAATTCAATCGAGTTTCCACATGCACTTCATCTCATGAAATCTGGAAACTTTTGGAGGTTACCCATGAGGGGACCAACAAAGTTAAGGATACTCGATTGGATATGTACCGTCAAGATTTTGAGTCTTTTACCATGCATCCATCTGAAAATATAACTGAAATGTTTACACGTTTTACTGATGTTTGCAATGGGAGAAAGTCCCTTGGTGATGATGTGTCTGCAGAAAAGATGGTCAAGAAGAACCTTTGGATCTTACCAAGCACATGGGCACCGAAAGTCATGTCAATCCAAGAAGAAAAAGACATCAAGAACATGCCGGTCGAAGAGATCATCAGATCCCTCATGACCTACGAGATCACCATGAGGAGGCAAGCTGAAAAAGAAGGCAACCCGGTCAAAGTTCCAAAGAACATCGCCTTCAAAGTTCAAAAAGAAGAAAGCTCCTCCACCTCATCGTCTTCCTCTTCAAGCGGCGATTCAGAAATCAAGAACCTTGCCCGCAAGATGCACAAATTCATGAAGAAGAACAAAAAGAAGAAATCCTGCAAGGCTCAACCCAACGAAAAATCTGAGCCCAAGGTAACATGTTACGGGTGTGGCAAGAAAGGCCATTACAAGCCCGATTGTCCACTCAACAAGAAAAAGGCCAAGCAAAAGGAAAAGAAGAAGGCATTCAAGGCCACATGGAGTGATAGCTCCACATCCTCCTCCTCCACCTCACGTGACAACGGTAAAAAATGTCTAATGGCATTTCATGAGGTAACCTCTTCCGACTCCTCTTCCTCTTGTTCTTCAAATTCATTCAATCATTTATCTTATGAGAATCTCCAACATGCTAGAGATCAATTGGAGGAAGGCTTTCACGAACTTTCTTCCAAATTTATTGCTTTAAAAAAGAATTTCAAAAAAATTTCTTCTGAAAAGAAACAACTTCTCAAAGAAAAGGATGAGTTGTCCCTCAAGATCCAAAACCTTCCCGATGTTGATTCTATGGAATTAACAATCAAGGATTTAAAGGAATCCCTAGCTAAGTTCACCGAAGGTGAACGTAACCTTTCAAAGCTCCTTGGTTCCCAGTGCGTATCTAGAAACACCCAAGGGCTTGGCTATTCCAAGCAAGCTTCCTCTTCCCATGCTCCTACTATTTTTGTAAGGGGGGGCTCCCAATATAAATTTTGCAACTATTGTAAAAAACCCGGGCACTTAATTTATGAGTGCAATTGAAAAAATGCCCGGTATGGAAGGCCCAAAACCATTTCCTTTAATGATGAATTTCATAGGAGAAGACCCGCCACTAGACAAGTATGGATTGAAAAATCCCTTTTAGCGAGTCTCTCCGGACCAAAATTTGTCTGGGTTCTAAAATCCTCTCCCCGGTGATTTGTTGTTTTTATTTAGGGGGAGTTAGGATCGTTTAAGCCTTTTTGAGTTTTTATTTCAAAACTTTCATTCAAAACTTTCAATTCAAAACCATCAATTCAAAACTTTCAATTCAAAACATTCAATTCAAATTTCAAAAATTTCAATTGGTTTAAAATCTCTATCTTGTTTTTCAATCCTTTCCCTCAATCAAGTTTTATGCCCCATGCTATTTTGATAATCACAAAGGGGGAGAAATTCTTGGTTGATTGGGGGAGAAATCTTTCTCTCATGCATTACTTTACTTTTAAATTTATCCTTTAAATCATGACTTTCATTTCAGTCTTTTACATTGCTTGTTTTTAGTGATTGTGATCATCAAAATAGGGGGAGATTTTTATACCTCTCGTACCCCTCGTGGTTTAATTTTAATGATCAAAATCACTCTCTTATTTATCTAATCTTGTTTTAAGTGTTTTTGTTGATAGGCAAAAGGTTGCCAAGGAATTGGGCCAAGAAGGACTGAAAGTGGACTCTCTGAGTCTACCGGCCAACCGGTGGATGACCACCGGCCAGCCGGTGGTGCCTGGGCAGAAGGCATTCCCTCTGTCTAGACCACCGGCCAACCGGTGTCCCATCACCGGCCAGCCGGTGGAACCCAGACAGAAGGGACACCTACTGTCTCAGCACCGGCCAACCGGTGGCCTCCTCACCGGCCAACCGGTGGTGCCTGGGCAGAAGGCCTCACCATTTTCTAAAGCACCGGCCAACCGGTGGCCAAGCACCGGTCAGCCGGTGGAGCCAGTCAAACTAGCCATTGGGCTTTGACCAGACCGGCCCACTTGACCCCCAACAGCTCCTAAGGCCTCTCCAACGGCTCCGAAGACCCCCAAAGGCCATTTGAGGGTTCGCCCTCTATAAATAAAGGACTAGGAAGCCCTGGAAACGTATGGTAGCCCACGGGATCATTGTTCGATCATTTGGAGAACCTCCGGCGCATTCCTTCAAGGATCCCCATTTGCTCCAACTCACTTCCACAACCAAGGAGCACCACCATAGAAGCTTGGGAGCGCTCTTCATCAACTCCAATCAATCCATTGGCACCCAAGACTTCTCCATATTACGGTTTTTCTTGTTTTATTATTTTGAGCATCAATTTGGGTTTGTGCCTACAAACCCCTCTTTCTCTCATCTTCCCTTTGTTTGGGTTTTCACACCACCTTCAAGGTGTGAAGAGGTTAGTCAAGCCTTCCCTTTAAAAGGCTTGAGTCATATGTGAGCTAGCCTTCACCTGTAAGAAGGCTAGTGGGTTCTTGCTCAACCATTAAAAGTAAGCTGTAATAGGTTCTAGACTACCTTAAAGTCTAGTGGGTTTCTTGCTAAAACCATTAAAAAGAAAGCGGTAGTAAATATCTCAACGGTTGAGTTGGGAGCAGAGACGTAGGCTTTGGTTTAAGCCGAACTCTGTTATCAAGTTTTGTGTCTTGCCTCGTTTATTTCCGCTGCACTTTTAACTTTGTTTTTAAATTGTTAATTATTTTTTAAAAGGCAATTCACCCCCCCCCCCTCTTGCCATCACTCTCCTCCCCAACAATCAATGGATTCTGATAAGAAAGCCAATTCTTCTGATGTGGCAAGGGTTTAGGAAACTAGTGTGTTGATGGATTTCGGGTATTGGATGATAGAGTATTTGATCTTCCAGATCGAGGGTTTCTAAGGATAATATGACAGGTAATCTTAAAATAGGTTAATGTTATAGTATTCTAGATATAAAATGACAAACATCCTGATAGGTATAAAATTGGGGATACCTAAAGTTGAGATTATAAACTACCTCAATGATTAAGTTTAAAAAAGGTTGGTTTTATAATATCCACTTAATGGTATATGAATTTTATTTATGTTCCATGCATTTTTTAAATACTCTTCTTAAATAATGTTTTATTAAAAACATTAAATAATATTATTTTGTATAGTATCCATTATTCTAACCTTTACAAATATTTGATAATTTTTAACATGAACAGAAGATGAAATTTATGTTCAACATAAAACCTAGGGGTACCAGAAAATTATATGTTTTTTATTACCTAAAATGTTCCCCCATAATTTAATTTATGATCCATAATTATTTTGGGAAAACACTTCTAATCATTTATAATTATATATAATTCTTAGAATCAACTCATTTTAGATAATACTGTTTTATTCGTTTTATTTATTTCTTTGTAAAATTGATAGTGATCGTATTTTCATTTAGTATACCTAATAAATTTATACATTCTCCTCCAAATAATTACTATGTTATTATAAATATTTTAGGGTCTATATTTTCTTAAGACATTGTTTATTTGTTCAGTGAGTCTGGTAAAAAGAGAGAAATTTTATCAATTGTTATGGTTTATAAAAATTAATTTGTAAATTATTAATAGAATTTGAAATGGTTTTGAAAATATTGAAATTTATTTCAGGTTTTAAAAGTTGATTTGGGAAATTAATTTAGATTGTTTAAATTTATTTAAATATTCTTATAGGTGTTTTGGGGAGTTTTCCAAGAGATAATAAATCCTTTCCTAATTTATTTATATCTTTTGTAAAAATAAATTTATGATTTTCAATGATAATCTTTCCCGTGAGCATGTCCATGATTCTTTGTAAGGGTAACACCTATATTTAAATGGTTCCATAAGTGTACTAGTTTTTTATTGGATTTTAAAAGGTAAATTGAAGTTCTCTTCTATGTGTATGTGTATTTTTTGTTTGTATGGAGTTAGGTAAGGGTATGTTATTGATCTCATGTTTTTTATAAAGGTACCTCAATAGTTGTGTAAGGGTATCCAATGAGTTCTCAACCTCATGTAAGGGTAGATCATGGTCTCTATATTGGTACCGACCCACATAAGGGTAACTTCTGAATCTATGAAATGGTCGAAAATTATTTAAAATCATACGTAAGGATGGATAACAATGTATGTGTAAATCCATGTTGTCCTTACCCAACATATACCCAATACATAAGGATAATTCCAGCACTTATTAAATGCCAACTGAGATCCCTAAATTTGAATAAAGGATGTTTCATACCTGTGTAAAGGTAAGTGCCTCATCTGTACTTTACATAAAGGTAAATCCCACATTATGTATGGGTAAGTGGATGCCTCTATGAAATGTGTAATGTTCCTTCCCATATCACATAAGGGTATATTGGATTTTTGAATACAAATATAAGGCTACCATATAATATAATAATGGAATGGCCTTACCTATATAATGGTGAAAATGAATTTCTCATACCAATTTAATAGAAGAAATAAATATAAGGGTAAATTTTTGTAACCCTTTGGTAGTAGGTATGACTTACATCAGGGTTGTGGAAAATATGCTAAAAACACTTTTTTCTTTCACAAAATCTTTTAGAATTCACTTACATAGATAAATAAATCTAATGTTGCAATTATTGTTGTTTATCGTTGTTAATAGTTTTCAATGTGACATTTTAACTTAACTTTTTAATATTTTTAATGGTTCACAATTAAGTTTTGATATATTAAAAAATTGAGAACTACTAAATGGGGGTTTCGATATTTCATTTTCTAAATAAGGGTATCTATTATTTTGAAATACTCAAAACAATATCCTTTCTTTTCCCATCATTTTATTTTCATATGTATAACCCCCAAGACCCTCTCTCTGAGTCGACGGGATTCAGTAGTTTTTTTTTGAACTCTTCCTTAGAAATTTCAGTGTGAGGTAGATTCTTCTCTCTCTTCTATTCATTAACTATAATGTTATTCCAAGGGTAAAACCTAGGTAAGGTATTTGTGACATCTCTTTCTTTTTATACTATAAAATTATGAAATTGTCAGGATTAAGACTCCTCTTTTTTTATGAATGAGATTAAACATAATTAGAAAATTATCTTGGTAAAAAATTACATTAAAATTTATATATTATAATCTTGAAATTATAATAGATTGGGATGAAATGGATGATATGTAATTCTTTTAATGATACTGGAATATTACTAATTCTAGAATATTAAATGGATTTCAAATTATGTATTCTAATATTTTCTAATGTTAATAATGAAATTTCATATAATAAAATTACTCAATTATATCAAGCAATGAAATAGATTTTTTTTTTCTTTTTGAAAATTTTTATCCTATTATTATTTAATTTGAAATTATTTAATTTAGAATAATATTACAGGTCAATGATAAATAATGAAATATTGGATTCTAGAAATTAATTCTGGAAATATATATTATCAATAGTAATTTTAGAAATAGTGATTATTGATTTATTATATGCATTATATGATAACGTGTTATTATTTTTATTATTATCATAATATATAGTAAATAATTATCTAAATGTGATTTATTAAAGATAATTTCTCCGAATTATTCAAGTGACGAAAACAAATCATGGAATTTTGGGGGTTAAAATTATTAACTAATATATGATCATTTTTTGATAATTATTTTTAAAGGAATATGGAAATATAGATTATCACATGTATTAATATTGTTAACATATTTATGAATAATATTATTTCAATATTTATAACTTTAGTTATGTATATGGATGATTTGAATATCTTTTTAGGCAACAGTTAAAACTGAATTATTTTCACATGTGACAATATTTATATTCTTATTTTTAAATATTTAGGATGTGTGATCACATTATTTTAAAATATATTTATTTTCTATAATATTTTATTATTAGTTTTCAATATATTATGGTTTTTAATATTGGTATATATGCTTTTAAATTTGATAGAAAATTGAATCCGGAAATTCTTTTTTATTTAAAGAGACATATTAAAGTTATAATCATTCAGATTATTTTTATATTAAAAACATCTTCAGGTGGAATTTGAAATTAAGAAAATAATATTTGTCCATGGAAATGGTAGAGAGATTTTATCTAGGTTTTATTCATTACAAATAATATAATTAAAGTTGTTATTGAGAAATTAATAATTTCGAAAACCATTATTTTGGGTTTGACTGAGCAAGATATGTTAGACAATGGATGGAATTACTTTATTATTTTTTGGAATATTTTCATTGGAATTATGTGTGCAATAATACATTTAATATGAAATTATTTTCTATAGATTTAAATCTTGTATATGATCAAATATTAACATTGTATGGTATGAATAATGGGTGGGGATTCCTGAGGTGGTAATAATGGAACAGGGTGTGGTTATGATATTTATAATGGGTTGGGGTACCCAAGGATTTTATGGTGGCATTGTGTGGTGATTATAATGATGATACTGGAATGTGATGTCAATTGTGAGATTACTTATAGTGGTTTTTGTGATGGAATTGGGACAAACAGAATGGGTTGAAATTGGGATTTTTTATTTCTAGTGTGTTGAATTCTAGGATACTTGCATGATAATGAATATTATTATTTAAGAGTCAATGATTATTGATTACTTATATAGTCAATTTCTAACTATGTGGATTAGTTTGGTGTGATTCACTATTAGTGCATGTTTTGTTTGGTATCAAGGGCTATGTTCTAGAGTTCCCAAATTATTATCAAATTATAAATTAATTACTAGATGGATTCTTTTTGTTCTTGATGTTTTCTATGATTATGTATTGTTTAATAATATAGGAAAATATTTAATAATAATGTTCACACATATATTATAAGATTAAAACATTAATCATAGAAATTATAATGTTAATAAATAATTAAGTTTTAATTATTTATTTTGGATCTTGATTCTTTCATTGTTTTGATACATAATCTTCATCCGTTGAAATTTTGAGTCCCATGAAACATCAGCAGAAAAATGTGTCTTAGGCTAGTCAGTTTCTGTAAATGTTGTTGTGATCCTTATATATATCCTATATATTAATTTATCCTATATAATATACACCTATGTTTTTTTGAAGACTAAAAGTCAATGGGATTTAGGATGTTTTTCCCCAACATTTAGGTTGGTGAGGATTGGACATTTGACTACGCCCTATGCCCCTACTCTCTTCTCATGGTAGAATTATCTATTGGTATGAAATATGGTAATCATTCCCCATATATTTTTCTTGAGTGTTTCAATTTCTGGTATCGATTTAATAAACATGTATTCCATGATATAGAACCCTAAGGAGTATTATAGGTATGTTTTTATGGGTTGGGTTGTCTTGAGGTATTATACTGGACATATAGGTTGTGGGGTCCCATAAATAACTTGGTTTCTATGTGAAGATTTTGGTGTAATGAATATATGATGTGATGATTAGGTTTTAAGAAATATTTCTTTATCCAAGCTATCATTGGGGTGGCTTAATTTATCCATGGTACCTTTGACCTAGCTTTTAGAGAGAGATAGATTGGGATATTCGATATTGGTACAAAGTGAAAAGCCAGTGTTGAAGTGTTGGTGGGGAACATTCATTTGATATAATTCATGATATTATATGATTACTTTTATTGGATACTTGTTTATTGATCCAGGGTGAGACTATTAAATTAATAGTAAGCCTATTTAGGTGATGGGTTGGTTTCATTTGTTTACTCACTAAGATTTAGTATGCTTATTTCACATTTTTCATAACATTCTATAGGGAGAATCCGACTGAGTACACATTTCATTCTTACCCTACATTCATATATAATATTTTTTAGGTCAACAGGTGTTAGTAAGTGATTGATTTAGAAATTAATAGTTTGAGAAATTTTATATGAGATATTTGGGATTTGTGGCCACATCCGCATATTTTTTCTTGTGTTTTTAGTTGTTCTAGGTTCATGTCATTACATTCATATCATGTATTTGAATTAATTCTTCTTTTTTTATTAGTATGGTTTTTTTTTTGATTTAATATTATCTATTATTTTTAAAATATCATAGGGTAATTCATCACATATGTGTGTGTAGTATACCATTGCTGCTTGTTGATAACAGGTGTCCTATTAGAGGTGTACTTCAAGCATAATTATCTCACTTCTACCATTGATACCCCTAGAGGGGTACCTTTGGGTGTTATTTTAGAGTGGTATCATAGGAAATAATTGAGATATAGAAAGAAGTTTTGAGTGATGAAGTATGGATGACTCATGAGTTGTTATGGTAACAATGTCAGCTAAACATTGTACATGTTGTGGAAAAGATATATCGGATAATACATAGTTTTTTATAAACACCATTTATATGATAAAAGGACCATAATTTTTATTGGATATGCTATGTTAGATGATTCAAATTTTAGTGTTGAGACCTAGGAAATGTTTTTTAATCATTTTTATGTGATCCTACGATTGAAATGTGATAGGCAATGACAAAAAGGTTAAAAATAATGCAATTATTCAACCATGACTCCTATTATTGGAGTCCTAAAAGTTTTTTATTTTGTAAGAGTAGATTCATGTAGATTTCCATGTTTGGTTCATCCTAATTTGTTCAACATGATGAGTCTGTGAATCCCCTCTGTGTTTATAATGATGACTACACTTCTTGGATGATGATAGTCCAAATATTTTTGTTCCAGAGCATAAAATATTCTCATGATACTATTTCATATCATTAGATAGTGGTTTTTTTGGGTAATTTCATGATAACATTCAGTGTGAATCATTCTCAAATAGAATAATTTTATTTTTTCACTTTGATTTTTCTGCATTGATCATCTTGATAGTGGTGGTTTTTAGTCCTCATGGTTTTTGTGGAGTTAGAAATTTTTCGGGGGATATTCTAAAGATAGTTTCTAAACTATGTTTCTTTATTCAACCCAATTAATGGTATCTTCTCGAATGGATATTTTTTACCTTAGTTATCGTACTTACGAGCTATTATATTATTTTTTGGTAAGAATTTTCAATTTTTTTAAGCTTCAAACCCTTTGGTTGTTTCCACCATCAAATGAATTACAAATATTATAATAATTCTTCTATTTATATCCCTTAAAAAGGACTGTAAGAAAACCTCCTAATTCACTAGATTGAATCCCACCCCTTAAATCATTGATTAATATTTTTTATACTACTCAATCCTTTAGTTTCCAATGAAAACCTATCTACCTTTATATATGGTAAGAATAACTCATTCTATGGGACTAGTGTTGAGATTTAGATGTGGTCTATGAAAATTGATTCTCTATGTTTTTTCATACTTTACTACAACTATCTTCTTATTCATTGTAATGTGAGTTTTTTTGGGAGTGTTTTATATCATATTACTAATTTTATACTCTTCTTTGAAGGATAATATAGAAG
This sequence comes from Viscum album, assembly GCA_963277665.1. NCBI lineage: Eukaryota > Viridiplantae > Streptophyta > Magnoliopsida > Santalales > Viscaceae > Viscum > Viscum album. Next base: position 1,344,535,078 of record OY728153.1, on the reverse strand, counting down.
ATGCTTGGACTGGTGGAATGGGTTCTTGTATGTGTTCATGTATTTTAACCACCATACTCTACACTAATTCCAGGTGATATAATCCCTCTTTTGGGTAAAATGGGATATTCTATGAGTTAAATTTATTTAAATATTTCTAGTGTACGAATAATTACTCTCTTTCTTGTGATGTAAAGTGTTTTATGGTGTGCGTTGTGCATGTGGCATTATTTATGACATTATTGTGTCTTGGTGTGTTGAATTCTTTGAAGGGATTTCTCTCACACAGGTAATGTGGTGTTGTGTCCTTGAGAATATGAAGAAAGTGGGAACCTCATATATCATTAATAATTTGATTACGGAATGCATTAAAAATGTGTGGGTGAGTTCGTGCTACCCAAATCAGATAATATCATGGTATTTTTGATGGGTTCCTCCGATTTTTATACACCTACAATCTCTGTTGATCTTGGTTCATGTGATGATTGATAATTATTATGTGTTTTTTATATAAATATTGTATTAAATGAATTTCACCTATAGTAAATTGGTCATTATAGACTTTATATATTTTGATGATTGTTCCTTTGGTGTATAAATATTTGTTAACAATCTCCAAAAAAAATAAAGTGAAAACAATTTGATAGTTTAAACCATATGATTTATTTATAATGTTTGATATATGTTAAATTTGAGGTCTCAATGTTTTGAAAGTTATCTATATTAATATTATTTTTTATAGATAATGGTAGATCTGTGTTAGATGAATAAAATGAATTTGATTAAAGATTGTAACTTACATATGTATACGAGTTATCAAATGACATATTAAAATATGAAAAGTTTTTGTAATATCATATTTCACATTGAGTATGGTATCCTTGGGATTTTTATTCATGTTTTATAAAATTATTCCTTTTGAACATCTTTGAAAAATTAATTTTACGGAAATATGTTTTCATAAATAAAAAAAATTCAATTCTCAATTGAAACAAGCATTTATTTTTAATTTTTTTGTAAATGTATTTAATTTATTTTTTGGTAGAATAATTTAATAAAACCCTTATTATAAAAAAATTTATAATTATTCTTTAAAATTTTTTTTATCATTCATGATTATGAATAGAATATATTTGGAGAAATTTATTTACCAGAATGTTTTAAAGTTTAGAAGGATTTAATTTGAAATTTTTGGATTAATTTCTATCATGAAATTGATATTTCATAAAAAATTATATTTTGTAATCCCTATTTAGTTAAGTAATTATTGAATCTTTAAAAGTATAATATATATGAAAATTATAAAATGTTTATGAAATCATTCTAATCTAATCTTCCTCATATCATATTTTGAATAAAACTTTCAAGAATATTTTTTGAATCATATACTCTAGAATGATAAATGAAATGAATGCTTGTTTATATTTCAATTCTATAGAAGTATTAATTAAATTTTTGAAGTAAATTTAATAGTAATGATTTCTACAAAATTAAGACCTATTATTTCCTTTTTTAATCATTGTCATGTGATTGTTTCTAAACTTTTATCCTTATATAATATTTTTTGATTGAAATGTGTTGAATACTATATTATTTATGGCCATCTATGTGTCTTTGATGTGACTTTTCATAGGAATGAGAGACAAAAACGTATATTAAGAAATAAAATGTTATTTATCGCATAATTTTTTAGGATGATTTTTTATCTCGTGTTAATATATGGGATTGGTCCCCATCATTGATAAAATGTTTTATAAATGTTATTTCTCCAATTTGAGAACTATATCCCTTGGGAAATTGTTTTTAAAATGTTCTAAAGCTATAAACATATATTCTATAGTGTTTGTTGTGTTCCAAATAAACTGATTACTTTGATAGGTATCTTATTTTGTGGGTGACTTGTTCATAATCACATTCCTCTCCTTCATGGTTTATTTTTATTTCAAATGGTTTTGAATTGTTTAATAGGAATCTAATATCATGGTTCAGATTTTACAGATCCATTCCTTTGTTATTCTATGGTTTCTAGTGGTTCGAAAGTAATTTCCAAAATTTAGATGTTTTTTCAAAAATTATTTTAAAAATTTTAATAAGGATTTAAAATTATATTTTCAAATTATAGAAGTCATTTTAAATTTTAAATGTATATTTGGAAAATTAAATATGACGTTTTTAATGTGACTCATATACTCTTAGAAGTGATTTTGGGTGTTTTATAAGGGATAATAAATACTAATATTAATTATTTATAGGTTTTTAAAATAGAAATTTAAGATTTTTATGTGAATTTTACAATTATGAATGAGATTACTTATGCATAATGGTAACACCTATTTTGAAAGGGTGTGTATGTGTATTCAGAAAATTAATGGATTGTTAAATGTAAAAGGAATTTTTCCCTTAGTGAGTAAAGGTGAGTATTGTTTTTTTAGTTTCATAAGGGTAATGAATGTTCGCAAGCACTGCATAAAGGTACCTCTATACTTGTGTAAGGGTAACCTATGAGATCTAAACCTTGTGTAAGGATATCTCACCACTTGAATATGGGTAAAAACTTATGTAAAAGTGACCTCATAAGCTACATAAGAGTTATCCATGATTTTACGAGGATCATTGTCATGACCTGACCCAACGGGGCTCGAGTCGTGACTCCCCAAGCCCACCTCTAATAGGCCAGGGGATGGAGTCTAGCGCCAAGTAGGCTATCACACACATGGGAGGCATTAGCCTAAGGGACCTATACACACGCACCCATATACACCTCCATGAAACAGTGCAGAGATATATAAAACTGAAAAGAAAATTCATGCATATGACAATCCCAAACCAGATTACAACAAAAGTATAAAATGGAAAATAGGGCCCACCAAAAGGAAACTAAAAAAGTGTCCAACCGGTTCAGAAAGAGGGAAAACACTGCCAAAACACCTGCCAGTAAGATCCTCGGCACAGCTCTGGTAAACACCCTGGTCAAACCCGCTCACTAAGCTCTGTCTGCTTCGGGTCCTCCAGGGACTCCGTCGAATGGCCTATAGTCTGCCCAAGACAGAAACATGTGCGGGAAAAGCCCGTGCATGAGTGAGTATAAAAATACTCAGTAGTCACCCCAAAAACCCAAAACAAAAGAGAGCACCTGAAAGGAAATAGTCCGCTCATCCCAGCCTGAGGGAACCCAGACAAGATAGAAAATCCATCTTATGACCATTCTCGGATAAACACAACTAGTCAGGTCAAATTAGGTGTATGCCCATATATATACCATGAACATCCAGATATGCCCAGGTCACGCACCAAGCCACATGAGGTAACAAACTCATCACCAGCAACTGTCCACAACCAGGAGAGTACACTCCACGATCACTATCATCTCAGATGACACTCTTCCAAGAAATACACACCATCAGTTCCCACACAAACACCTCAGACTCTCACCCAAGAGATCATGCTCGTTAGATGTTGTCACTGAGGACAACTCGCTGAAACAACACAAACACCAAACTTCTAGGAAATGGGATCTCTCCTAGGGTCCACTAAGGGATTCCATAACCCACAACATTATATGAAGATCTCACAAATAGGGGATCACTCCCAATGTTCACTAGGGGATACCATAACTCGAACTAACATTTGTAGATCTCACAGATAGCGGATCATTCCCAGGATCCGTTGGGGGATACCGCAACCCGATCTAGCGCTCAATAGAAACACGTCACGCATATAGAGGATATTCACCCATGCCATGATAGTCACGACGATAACAAAACCCTATCTGGTACATCTCGCACTGTAGGGGATCGAACTGACGATACCGCAACCCTACCGACACCATGCGCTGAGTAGGGGATCGTATAACCAACAATGCTGCAACCCTAATCTAATCCTTATGCTAAGTAGGGGTTCGTATTCCCAAAGATTCCACAACCCTACTGTGCACGACCCACTGTGTAGGGGATCATATTCCCGATGATGGCACAAACCCTACGGGGTTAACCTAGAAAATAGGGGATCACTGCCTGTGGATAAGTAGTCACAGCGAAACCAAGAACTCGATCTAGGGTAAAGATGCTAGAGGATCCCGCTCTGCGCTCACCGGAGGGATGCCACAACTCTAACAGATTAAACATCCCATCGAGAGGATCACAAGCTGAGACTAGGGTTGTGATGCCGCATGAACCCTCATAGGAACAAACCAAAAGAGTATCATCCACAACTGATTGTCCCTACATAACTAACCCAAGAGACCCACCACAACACCATCTCGTGCATATCCAAGGATGATACTAAGGCCAACATCACGATCAATGTGGAAAAACACACAGGATAGGCTGTTTACTCACCCGAAACGAACAACCGGTGAAAAAGGCACTATTCATCATAGCTAGCTCGTGCGGGGCCCACAGAACGATCTCGAAACTCATCAAGAAGATCATACCACGACGATCCCCGCAAAAAAACACACAGGATCCACTACTCGTTCATCCGAAACCAACTCCCGGTGATTAAGGCACTATTCATTGAAGCCAGCTCAGGCGGAGCCCACAAAACAATCCCGAAACTCATCGAATGGATCGCACCATTGTGATCCTCTTGGAAAAACACACAGGATCGACTATTCATCCGCCAAAATAGAACTCCTTGTGAGAAAGTTGTGTTTCTCCGTAAACACCCAAACCCGGCCTCGTGGGGCCCACACCCTTTTCTCGGTCCCAAAACCCAGAAACTATCTTGAAAATTCTGTCATACCATGAAGGTCTCAATTCCACTGACGGTACATCATTTGGAAACTCCGTGCAGGAGTTATGGCAGATCGAATATGAAAATAATAAAATATTATTATTATTTTTAACTTTTCATGGCCCTGGGCTAAAATCCCACCTCACAAAATTCTCTAATTAATCTCAAGAGGTCCGCCTCGACGCATGCTTCGTGTCACCACAAACATCTCTCAAATCAGACTACCGGTTTGCGAGTTACAGGGGTTTAAAGAACCCCTAGAAAAACCGGGTCGGACCATCGCCTGCCTCGCCAGAAACCACCGCACCGCCGCGTGATTCCGCTGCGCCGCCGCCGCACTGCCACCAGATTCTGCCATGGTCGCCGCTCCTCATTTCCAGAAAACTGGGTTTTCACAGGAAAACATTTGGGAGCCACTGGGAGCACCCCGATGCTCCAAATTCAGATCTGAAACATGTTTCAGAAAGCTCGGGACCCAAACTACACAACTCTTATGAAAAATTGATGAAAAACAACACAATAACGGGATATAGGATTTTAAATCATAAACTGCCTACCTTTCTGGAAAAATGCCGATGATCCGCACTCTAAAGCTTCCGCTGCATGATCCTAGGGCTTCCGCCATCGAAATCTGAGCTCGACGGCACGTTTATTGCGCGATTTGGTTTGGCAATCGTCGTCGGAAGGGGAGGTAGCTCCTCTGCTGCACACCACACATCTAGGGGGGAAGATATATTTGTTTCCAACAAATATCCGCTTAACTCTCCGTCCCGACACGCCCCTGACCCCACGCCCGACGCGGAAAAAGATAAGGTTTCCCTAAGGGTAAACATGGGGTTCTAAACTCAACTGCGGTCTCAGAATTTCCATCCAAGACACTGTTCGGAACTTATTGGAGCCGAAACTCATAATTAAACATGTCCACTTATTTTTTATAATTCCCCTAGTGGTTCATTCTACCGCAGGACCATACCCGCAATATTTACACCTCCCCTAGGGTAAACGGCACTCTCCGGACGCAACAGTGCCCTCATATTACCATTATGAGCTACCGTTTAGGAGATATCATACCCCCACCACATGTATAGTATAAAAATACTTAATATTTTTATAAAATTAATTATGGGAACACCGGGCCTTAGAATCGCACACCGTCTTCGTGTACAGCTACGAAATTACTCAATGAAATATTCCAATGTGTGACAGGACCAAAACCCGAGTCACTACATCCTCCCCCCCTAGAACTTTTCATCCCCAAAAATCCATAAGCATAAGGAAAGTGACTAGACTCTCAACTGGGTGTCCCATGCTAGCGATTTCTCCCACAAACAACCATGACTAAACATAGAAGTCAAAGGGACTCATCCCCCACACCTCAACACTATCCTCTTTGGGCGGCACTGACTCTCCTGGAAGGTTGTAATCACGTCAGAAAAACACATCTCGGTGGGGGAAGCATCCCTCTTCCTCACGCATTTGAAGAAGGCCGAACAAAACTCACATAGGGTCTTACCAATGCCCTAAACAAAACAAGAGCAAGCAATAGAAAGGAAGGGTCCCGCTCACCAGTCTCTTTCAAACTACTGCAAAAAGTAGAAATGACAAAAGGCGCACCTCTATCCTTCCGAGGATCCTCTGGGTCAACAGCCTCTAGGGAATGTAGCTGTCCTCGTCCTCATCCCCCAGCTTCATGAGCCTAGAATGGACCACCTAGGGGTGGGGGTGGTCGCAACTGATACCTCCTACCACCTCCTCCTCTTGAACCAGCTATGTCGCTATGTCTGCCTCCCTGCAGACCTCCTTTATCGAGAGGCTGCCTCTACCATGGTGGTCTGTCGACCGACTCCCTCTCAGCAGCATGACGGGTTGAACAATCTCTAGAAATATTTCCTCATCCATCGCAAGCGTAACACTACCTCTCTTGCGGCTGACCAAAACTGTCATGCGAGCCCTATGAGCCCTGATCCTTAGATCCTCCATCCATGGGTCTCCTCCTGAAATGTCGCCCACACCTAGACCCTTGCGCCTACCGCCAGCTACAAGATGTCGTTCTGACTGATGAAGTCTCAACTCTCACATGCCCTGCTCTAATAGGCGGGATATGATCGTCCAGAAATCTCTCCACCACCAACACTCACTTCAACACTCCAGCATAGGTGGGAAAGGAAACCACACATTATCGGATGTCCCTGCGTAGGCCCTGCTCGATGGTCTGAGCCCTAAAGAATGGGTATCAAACTATGTTTACGGAGTAGTGTGATAGGTCTGTAAACCTCACTGAGAACTCCGACATAGTCATTCCCTCTTGCCGAATCTACAGATTCTCTTGAATCCGCACTGACCTCAGCTTCACCAGATAGAACTCTTCTCTGAAGAGCTGATCAAAATCAGCCCATGTGAGTGTCTCCTCATCATGGGACTATGTCACCAAACTCCACCATTACCTGGACGAACCATGCAGAAGGCTCGCCGCTAGGACCACCATCTTATCTAGGGGTCTCCACACCAGGAAGAAACCCAAAAACCTAGTCCTATATTATGCATGTACTTTTATGTCCCTGCGACTAATATCCAAACGTCCCGAGTCAAAAGGCAGGTTATCAGAGTCCTGCTGTATGTATACATCGGCCGCCGCACCAACACTGGAGTCCCTGTCCTGAAAGACAACATCAAAACATCTTGAAACTGCCGCTATGAAACCCCAACCAGACTCATAGCTAGACCACCTATGCTCTAAGATCCCAAAGGTTGAACCTCATCTGATACAACTATGTCACGACCCGACCCAATGGGGCTCGGGCCGCGACTCCCCAAGCCAGCCTCCATTAGGCCAGGTGCTGGCGTCTAGCACCGAGTAGGCTATCACACACAAGGGAGGCATAGCCTATGGTATCTGTACACACGCACCCATGTAAACCTCCATGAAACAGTGCAAATATATATAAAACTGAAAAGAAAATGCATGTATATGACTATCCCAATCCATAGTATAGTAGAAGTACAATAATGCAAAACATGGACCACCAAAGTAAATGACAAAAGTGTCCAACCTGCTCAAAAAGAGAGAAAACATTTCCAAAACACCTACCGGTAAGCTTCTGGGAACATATTCAGTATACACCCCAGTCAAAATCTCTCACTAAGCTCTGTTTGCTTTGGGTCCTCCTGGGACTCCGTCGAAAGGCCTGTGGTCTACACAAGACACAAACAGGTGTGGGGAATGCCCATTCAAGGGTGAGTATAACAATACATAGTAGGCACCCCAAAAACCCAAAATAAAAGACAGAAACTGAAAATAAACAATCCTCTTATCCCAGTCAGAGGGAACCCATACAAGAGAGAATCTCCATCTTGTGACCATCCTCAGCTAAACACAACTAGTCATATAAGATCAGGTGTATGCCCAAACATATACCATGAACATCCAGATATGTCTAGCTCACACACCAAGCTACTTGAGGTAACGACCTCATCACCAGCAACTGTCCACAACCCGGAGAGCACACTCCATGATCACTGTCATCCTAGATGACACTCGACCGAGAGATACACTCCATCGGTTCCCTCACAAACACACTCACACGCTCACCCGAGAGATCATGTTCGTCGGATGTCGTCACTGAGGAAAGCTCAATGAATCAACACAAACACCAAACTCCTCGGAAATTGGATCGCTCCTAGGGTCGGATAACGGATTCCAGAACCCAACCCAGTATACGAAGATTTCATAGATTGGGGATCACTCTCACGGTCCGCTAGGGGATACCGCAACCTGACCTGACATTCGTAGATCTCATAGATAGAGGATCACTCCTAGGATCCGTTGGGGGATACTGTAACCCGATCTGGCACTCGACAGAAACACGTCATGTAGATAGAGGATCGTCACCCATGCCACGACGGTCACGAAGATACCGAAACCCTATCTGTTATATCTCACGCTGTAGGGGATCGAACTGATGATACCACAACCCTACCGACACCACAAGCTGAGTATGGGATCGTATAACCTGATGATGTCGCAACCCTACTCTAATCCCATTGATGAGTAGGCGATCATATTCCCGATGATGCCATAACCTTTCTAAGCACGACCCACTATGCAGGGGATCATATTCCTGATGCTGCCAAAATCCCTATGGGGTTAACCTGCTAGATAGGTGGTCACCGCCCATGGATAAGCAGTCATAGGGATACCGATAACCCGATCTTGGGTAACGATGCTAGAGGATCCTGCTCTGCGCTCACTGGAGGGATGCCACAACTCTAAAAGATTAAAAATCCCATCGAGAGGATCACAAGTCGAGACTGGGTTTGTGATTCTATGTAAACCCTCATAGGAATGAACCAAGGGAGTATCCTCAACCATTGCTGGTCCCAACATCGCTGACCCGAGCGACCTACCACAACGCCACCCCGCACACCTCCAAAGCCGATACTGAGGCCACCATCACGATCCACAAAGAAAAGAATGTAGGATAGGCTATTTACTCACCCGAAAGGAACAACCGATGAAAAGGGAACTATTCACTACAGCTAGCCCATGCAGGGACCACATAACGATCTGGAAACTCATCAGGTAGATCATACCACGGTGATCCCCTCAGAAAAACAAACAGGATCAACTACTCGTTCTTCCAAAATTGACTCGCGGTGAGAATGAACTATTCACTGAAGCCAGCTCAGGCTGGGTCCACACAATGATCCTAAAACTCATCAAACGGATCGCACTATTGCGATCCTCTCAGAAAAACAGAGAGGATTGACTATTCATCCGCCAAAATCAGACTCCTAGTGAGAAAGTCACGTTTCTCTGTAAACGCCCAAACCCAGCCTCATGGGGCCCACACCTTGTTCTTGGTCCCAACACCCAGAATCTATATTGAAAATTCTTTCATACCATGAAGGTCTCAACACCACTGACAGTAAGTCAATTGGACACTTCGTGCAGGAGTTTTGGCAGATCGAATATGAAAATAATAAAATATTATTATTATTTTCAACGTTTCATGGCCCCGGGCAAAAATACCACCACAAAAAATTCCCTATATAATCTCAAGAGCTCCTCCTCAACAAGAGCTTTGTGTCTCCAGAAACGGCTCTCAAATCGGACTCCCAGTTTGCGAGTTATAGGGGTTTAATGAACTCCTGGAAAAACATGGCCGAACCACCGTCTGCCTTGCTGGAAACCACCGTGCCGCCACCGGATTCTACTGTGCTACCACTAGATTCCACTGCGCTGTAGCTGGATTCTTCCATGGTCACCTCCCCTCATCACCGAAAAATTGTGTTTTCACCGAAAAACTTCCGGGAGCCACCGAGAGCAACCCGGTGCTCCAAATTCAATTCTGAAACATGTTTTGGAAAGCTCGGGACCCGAACTACACAACCCTTATGAAAATTTGAAGACAAACAACACAAAAATAGGATCCGGGGTTTTAAAACTCAAATTTCTTACCTTGTGGGTGAAACACCGATGATCTGTGCTCCAAAGCATCCACTGCACGATCCTGGAGTGTCCGCCGTTGAAATCCAAGCTTGACGGCACCTTGATCGTGCGATTTGGTTCCGTAATAATCCTCCAAAGGGGAGGAGGAGGAAGGAGGAAGGAGGAATAAGCTTCTCCGCTACGCACCACACGTCCAATGGGGGAGGAAGAGATATTTGTTTCCAACAGATATCCTCTTATCTCCCCGACCCGACACGCCCCGGACCCCGCGCCCAACGCGGACAAGGATACGGTCTCCCTTAGGGTAAACACGAAGTTCTGAACTCAACCACGGTATCATAATTGCCAACCGAGACTCCATTCAGAAGTTATTTTAGCTGACGCTCGTAATTAAACTTGTCCACTTATTTATGAAAATGCCCCTAGTGGCACTTTCCACCACAGGCCCGCACCTGCAAAGTTTACACCTCACCTAGGGTAAACGGCACGCTCCAGACGCAACTGTTCCCTCAGATTCTAGTTCTGAGCTACCTTTTAGAAGATATCACACCCCCACCACATGAAAAGTATAAAAATACTTCATATTTTTATAAAATTAATTCTCGGAACACTGGGCCTCAGAATCGCATGTCGTCTTTGCGCACAACTCTGAAATTATTCATAGAAATATTCCAAAGTCTGATAGGGCCAAAACCCTTATCTCTACAATCATTTAATGGTGGATATCAATATAATGGTAAAATTATGTTACAACTATATTGAACATAGCCCTTACATAAGGGTAACTTCACCATTTTGTAATGTTCAGATGAGATACATCGACATTCATGATGTTAGTTTCTTACCTTGGTAAAGGTATTCCCCTTTTTCATTCTTCACCTAAGGTTATGCTCCCTATTACATTATGGTATGTGGTTGTTTCTATGTACAATTTAGTGGTACTAACCAACTCACATTAGGGTAGCTCATGTTTATTAATACCTTTGTAGGGATAACCACATGTTTGTGTAATGGAAAATTCATACAAATATAAGGGTACTAGTGAATTTCATTTACCTACATAGGTGAAATATCATACATAAGGATAAATAAGTGTTTCCGTTACACATTGTCTATGTCTCAAAAAAGGTTAGCAAAACAATTCATTAAAACCTAAGTCTTTTTACCAGAAACTCATATAATGAATATTTTACATTAATGAAAGAATTTAATTTTTATATAGTGGGTTTTTTAGTTATTAATTTTCAATATGATCTATGACCTTCCTTAAATTTTGAATATTTCAATTGATCTGTGACTATGTTCAAATCTCTAAAACAATTGTTGGAAAAATTATATGGGGGTTTTTAATATGTTTTTTCTGAATAAAAATTTCTACTATTTTAAAACACCCAAGTACATAAACATCACTTTTTTCAATTTACACTCATCAATAGGAATCCAACAACCTCTTTTAGTGTTAAATAGCTTCCAAAAATTTTCCGAACACTTCATGTTCAATATCCAGTTGATTCAAAGCCTTATCACCCCTGTATTCCTTCAATATAATTTTTTTCCAGAGGACAATAGCATATATGAGATTTTTTAATTCTCATTACTTTATAATATTCAAGTGTGAAATTATCCTGAATTTGAATAATATTTAAATTGAATGTGATTAAAAATAATTAGATAATTTTGGCATGAGGAACTAATATGTGATAATTATGGAATTATCAAATATGGGGATGAAATGGATGTTGTGTAATTATTTGTATGATAATGCCATTTTATTAATTTCATAATTTTAAATTGAATATTAATTATTATGTAAAATTCTTTCTTATGTTAATACTATAATTTCATATAACGCAATTAAAATGTTATTTCAAGTACTCAAATAAGAAGGTTTACTACTTCTGGAAAATGGTTTTACATTTTTTTTAATTTATAGAAATGAATTAGAAATAATGTTCCATTAAAAGAATAAATAATGTTATCATAGAATATAGAAATTTCTTTTTGAAATAGAAAATTTTGATAATAATTTTAACAATGGTGATTTATGATTTATTATTTGGAGTTGATTATAATGATCAAAAAAATTATGATTATTGAGAAAATAATAAATAATATATGAATCTTTTGAATTAAAGATAATTATTATATAAATATTCAATATTTTAAAAACCAATCTAGTATAGAGTGGTGTTAATATTAGTAAATAATATTGATGAGTATTAATCATTAATCTTATTTAGTAGAAGATAGAATTTGATATTTTCACATATGTAATTATTGTAATTTATTTGTTGAAGAATATTACTACATGTACAAATCATTAATCATTCCTATAGATTATTAACACCTATTTTTAATGATCTCTTTAAAAAGAAATATTATCACATTTGGGAATGTTTATATTCATGTTTTGAAATAAAAGGAATGTTTGGTCCCATGATTAAGAAATTTTTTTTAACATTAAGATTTAATAGATTGTGTGATATATATTATTATATTGGTTAATAATGGTTTATATTCATTGAAATTTGATAAAAATGCAATCTATTAACACATTTATTATATTAAATGATTAATGTTGTTATAATTATCATCGATATTGTTTTTATATGAAATTTCACCTTAATAAAACAATGAAAATAATAAATAAATATTATTTTGTACATGGAAATTGTATGGATTGTCCATATAGGTTTTATTTATTATAAATCAGATAATTAAAGTGAATAAAAATATTTATTTATTACTTAAAACATTTATTTGGGGATTACAGATCCCAAAGTTGTTTGATAAAGTATGGAATTCTTTCTTTTTTTCCTCTATAGTTTCCTTGGAATTATGTGTTGAATAATAAGTTGAATATTAATTTATTCCCTGTAGATATCGATCCTTGATGTGATTGAATACTATCCTTTTATATTAAGAATAATGGGTTGGGTTACATAAAGTTATGATAGTGACATGGGGTTTCAGTTATGAAGTAAATGATGGGGGTAGATTTCCCAGGCTCTAATGGTGGCATGTGGTACCAATTATAATAATGATATAGGCATGGTATAAAATATAAGATATTATGTTTAGTGATGTGGGGGGTGGAATCGAGACTAATAAAACGGGTTGATGTTCATTTTTCTTATTTTAGAATGAATGTCTATATTTAGTGAGGAATCACTAAGATGGGTGAATTAGTTATTCTAATTCTTTAATATATTATTATTGAAACAACCCTCATAACATGTAAAAGTGATTCTTTATCATTGTTCAAAAAAACACAATTACGGAATAATATATTAACATGGTTAACCTATCAAAATGAAAAATATATTCCTTGGAACGATCAAGATTCCATTAAGATCATGAGACCCATTAGTTTTTGTTGGAACCAGGATCTTCAAAGCATGATTTGGCGTATGTTTTGTGTTTGTTGTAAATCCTCAGTGGAAGTTCAGGATGGGTACCAACAAATAGATCATACCGTTCAAGCATAAAACAGTAGTGAAGGTAGCGCCGTTTCCCAGTGTTTGCCAAATTTTTGGGCCTGAAAATCGGCCAATAAAGTAAAGTGTTTTTGGAAAAGGTACTTGCGCACTAAGATCTTAGAGGATGAAAGACTTGCGCGCCATATGTTTTTGAGGATCAGAACATCAAAATTTGGCTAAGGAAAGAATGTCGCGCAAGTGTTGGTTGGGTCGTGCAAGTGAGTTGCACGACAGAGGTTACTGGAGACAAGACTTGCGCGCCGCTGAGGGACTTGCGTGCCTCCGCGCAGGGGGTCCAGTTTGCCTATAAATACTAGACCACCCCTCCTCATTTGGAACGGAGCTCAAGACTTCGAGATTGTTCGAGCTCTCGTCGCGCAGGTGGTCGAGTCACGCAGGTGGTTCTTTTGTCGCACAAGTAGAGCTTGGGCACCGGTTGTTGGTTGTACGCCCAAGGCGGTTTGGAAGATAAAGGAAGTGGACCGTGCAAGTTTGAAGTCGGGGAAGTAAGTGTTGCGCAGGTGTATTGATGACACTTGCACGCCAGTTTGGACTTGCGCGCCGTAGTGGGACTTGCACGACTGTCTTGGAGAAGTGCGCCTGGTTTTGCTAAAGCCCACCGGCCTGTTTGGAGCAGCACGAAAGCCGAGAGAATACCCGATACATTCGAGGAAAAGTGATATTCTTCTTCTAGTGAGAATCGGACTTCAATAGAGCATCTACATACAAAAAAAGATGCACTCTTATGAAAATTATGAAGAGACCTTCACGTCTATAAACTGAGTGGCACTTCACCAACGGCAGTGAGCCAGGGGGAGTCAACGGGAGTGACCCGAGGGAAGCAGTGAGCTATCCCTGAACCTTTGTAAAGGCAGTGATCCTGGGACAAAGTGACTGTACCCGAACTTTTGTAATCTACAGCTAGTGAAGCATAGTGGATTTTGGTACGACCGACAACCTGTCGGCGTATTCTCCTTGGACGTAGCCCTTAGTGGTGAACCAAGTAAAAATGGATGTGTCTTCTCTGTTCTTGTGAATGTTTTCTTTCTGATCATAATCATCATAGAGGTTCAACAAGTTCCTACAAACGTGGGAACAAGATCCATCACATTAAAAGAAAAAGTGGTCACCCTGATTCACCCCTCCCCTCTCAGGTTGTCCCGGGGTCCTTCAAGTGGTATCAGAGGGTAAAGGTTGTTGGTGTTGAATCTGCCCCTTTTCGTCATGGAAAACGCGGTTAATATCAGGGGAGTCCCTCACTTCGATGGAATCAATTTCCAGATCTGGAAGAACAGAATGAGATCTCATCTAATATCTATTGGAATGGAAGTTCTTTTTTCTACTGTGCAAGGAATACAAGTCACTGATCCAACAGGCCTGGCTATGACTGAAATAGACAGGAAACTTCTTGATGCAGATGCTAAAGCACAGAATGCTCTCACTGCAGCCCTTTCTGATCAGATCTACCTGAAGGTGATGAATTGCACCTCAGCAAAATCCATGTGCAACTTAAGGATGTGGTTAGTAAGCTTAAGATTAGATGTAAGAGCTGCAATAAGTGGAAATCAATTGTAGAAGAATCAACTAAATACGTTGATCAACTTGAAGCTGAAATTGAACGACTGGAGGAATTTGTGAAGGTACAGTCTAAAATAATTGAAAGCAATGATGATGTAGTAGATCTGAAGATGAGAATTGAAGAGCAGGCAAAGGTCATCAATGACCTCACATCCAGAATGGATGAAAAATCCTTGACTGCTGAGGGTTTTGAGGAGGAAGTAGTTACTCTAAGGAGTAAACTGGAGACTGAATCAGTTCCAAAAGAATCAAGGAAGAAAATATAGTTTGGAAGATTCTCAGATGCAGAATTACTAGCAAGAGCCAAGTGTGGTTCAGATGGGGTTGGAAATATCTTGAGTGATCAAAGACCCGCTTGAATGGGAAAGAGTGGAATTGGCTGTGAGGATGAGTCATCAACTGCTGGAAGTGAAAAGATCCAAAAGAAAGATAAGATGAAAGTTGAACATGTTGAAATGTTACCTAGAGTGATGAAAAAGGAACCCTCAATCCAAACTAAATGGAGACCTGAAAATTATCCTCAAACTTTCAAAAATGGTAGACAGTCTTACTATTCTCCCAAGGAAGAAGCTATAAGGAGATATTCAAGTGAGAAGACATTTCTTCTCATGAAGTGTCAGTTCTGTGGCTATCTGGGCCATACCATGTCTTATTGCGAAGAGGCAAGAAGCTATCTGGATGGAGAAGATATAGATGCTCAACAAAGGAGAACAATTTCATATACTAATTCTTATAGAAGAAATAATTTCTATGGATATTGTTTTCGTTTTTCTAACTTTGGTCATAAGGCCATTAATTGCAGGCAGAGAAGGGACATTGACACCTCATACAGAAGTTCCAGACAATTCAAGTCTCGTCAGCAAGACAATGTTGCTCTTTCAAACAGGTTTTCACCTCTCAAAGAAGACTTTGACTATGAAGAACATGGGTTTGTGGAAGAGATAGTTGAAAGGCCATCAGTTCTATATACTCAATCTAATGTCTCATGGAAGGAAAGGAAGATGATTGAGAAATCAAACCTTGCAGAGGTATCCCTCAAAGCTACAAATAACAATAGTACCTGGATTCTAGATAGCGGTTGTTCATCTCATATGACAAGTAATGCCGGCCTACTAACAAATATCATAAAGAATGTTGATGGTACAGTAAGATTTGGTAATGATGGGGCTCTGAAAATAAAAGGGAGTGGAAGTACCAAATTAGCTAATGGAGAACTAAAGAAGACTGAAGTCCTTTACGTAGATGTCCTACGTCATAATCTCCTCAGCATGAGTCAACTCTGTGACTCAGGACTTGTTGTTACTTTTAATCAGAAAGAATGCACTATCAAGGAAAAAACTGGCAATTCTCTTATGAAGGGATGCAGAACAGAAGGAAACTTGTATCAGGTTGATAGGGAAGAAAATGTATGTTACATGACTGTTGAAGAAGAAAACAATCTGTGGCATCGGAGATTGGGACACATCAATCAACAAGACATGGAGAAAATATCAAAATTGAGAATTGTCATGGACATTCCCAACCTGAAGCATGAGCGTGAAAAATCTTGTGATTCTTGTATTCGTGGGAAGCTGGTCTGCAGTTCATATCGGCCAAAAAAGAAAAGGTCATCTCACCTTCTTGATCTGATTCATACAGATGTTTGTGGTCCAATAAATGTTGCAGGAACACATGGAGAAAGGTACTTTGTCTTTTTCATTGATGATTACAGTAGAATGGCATGTGTGATGGTCATTCACCGGAAACGACAAGTCCTTGACTGTATGAAAACATATCGGCGAATCGCCGAGAATGATACTGGACGAACAATCAAAGTGTTGCGATCTGCCAATGGAGGAGAATACACGTCCATTGAATTTGAGAATTATCTAGAGAAGCATGGGATACAGCATGAGGTAGCTGCTGTGAGAACTCCACAACAAAATGGATTTGTTGAACGTAGGAATCGACAGGTGGACAACATGGCACGAACTATGCTGCTTGAGAATCGTATTCCACGACATTACTGGAAAGAGGCTGTTCAATCTGCAGTGTACATTCAGAATCGAACAGGACTTTATATGGGTGAGACAAAGACACCATATGAATTGTGGCATGGACGGAAGCCTTCTCTAAAATACTTTCATGTCTTTGGAAGTAAATGATTCATCAGGAACAAAGAAGGAAATCAAGGGAAATATGGAGACAATGCAGATGAAGGAATTTTCCTTGGCACTCAATGAACAGCAAAGCCTACAAATGTTTCAACAAGCGTTTGGGAAGAATTGTGGAAAGCATTGATTTTAAGATAATTGAAGAGAAAACCAAAAATGCTTCAAGGACGTCATATGCTGATGTGATAGAAAGTCAGGAAGAATGTGAACGTGAAGAAAATACAAGTGTGTAAAGAGATGAAGTTGTTCAAAACACACAGCTGTCACATCATGATGTTGACTCAGAAGAAGAATCTGAAGAAGAAACTATGGCTGAAGAAAATGCTGCTGAACCTCACAGGAGAAATAGAAGAGCTGAGATTGATCCATCCAACATAATTGGGGACAGGAGTGAACCCACTCAAACAAGGAGGATGAGGAATAACACGCAATCTGCATTTCTATCAGTTGTAGAGCCATCCTCATTCGAAGAAGCTGCAAATTATGAATCCTGGGTAAAATCCATGAATGAAGAGTTAGATCAGATTGACAAGAATCAGACATGGGATCTTGTCCAGAGACCCGAAGGTCACAATGTAATTGGTACTAAATGGCTCTTCAAAAATAAGTTTGATGAGCATCGAAGTGTCATCAGAAACAAGGAACGACTGGTATGTAAAGAATACTCTCAGATTAAAGGCATTGATGTTGAAGAAACCTTTGATCCAGTGGCTAGACTGGAGTCAATCAGGCTTTTCCTTTCCATGGCACTCCAAAGAGGATATAAAGTATATCAAATGGATATCAAGACAGCATTCTTGAATGGTGTACTTGAAGAAGAAGTCTACATTGAACAACCAGTGGGCTTTTTTTTGGGTACTGATGAAACAAAGGTCTGCAAACTGAAGAATGCCCTATATGGTTTGAAGCAGGCACCACGGGCATGGTACTCACGGATGGACTCATATCTCAAGAAGTTGGAATTCAAAAGAGGATGAGTTGATCACAATCTCTATGTAAATAATTGTCCAAAAGATCAATTCATGGTTCTTGTCTACGTTGATGATATCATATTTACTGGCAGCAGGGACAAATCAGTTGATGAATTTGCCAACCACATGAAATCAGAATTTGAAATGTCTATGATTGGGGAGCTCACATATTTCTTGGGGCTGCAAGTGATTCAAAAGAAGGAATACACTTTCATTTCTCAGGAAAAATATTCAAGAGAGTTGCTGAAGAAGTTCAATATGAAAGACTCCAAACCAATGTCAACTCCGATTGCAGTTGGAACTAAACTTGGAAAGCATGAGGATGGGAACTCTGTTGATCCCACCATGTACGGGAGGATCATTGGAAGCCTACTGTACCTGACAGCGAAAAGGCCAGATATTGTCTTTGCAACATGCCTTGCGGCCCGCTTTCAGAGTAATCCAAAGGAGGAACATATGTCAGTAGTAAAAAGAATCATGAGGTATATTCAAGGCACACATAACTTCGGGTTATTTATTGTTGCGGGCAGGGACAGTGAATTATCAGCGTTTTCTGATGCTGACTGGGCTGGTGATGTAGTAGACAGAAAGTCCACTAGTGGTGGAGCTTTCTATATTGGGTATAAATGTGTTGGCTGGTTGGGCAAGAAACAAGAAAGTACTTCTCTTAGTACTGCTGAAGCTGAGTATATCTCTGCCACAAAAGCATGCACTCAACTTCTTTGGATGAAGCAGTAGCTACCAGATATTGGTGATAAGGTGCAGCAAGCAATGGTGATTTATTGTGATAACAAAAGTGCAATTGATCTTACGAAGAATCCGGTTCATCATTCTCGTACAAAACATATTGAAATACGGTATCATTTTATCAAAGAAAAGGTTGAACAAGGCATGATTAGAATGGATCATGTTGGAACTGATGAAAATGTGGCTGATATCCTAACCAAGCCATTGTCCGCAGTTGTGTTTGAGAAGCATCGGTTGAAGCTTGGTGTTCAACCACCTCCTACTGCATAAGGAGGTTCCGGAAATCCCCTCTCCCCGTTTGTTTTAACTGTTTTTTTATCTGCTTAAGGTTTTGATGCAGGTTTATGGGGGAGATACTATCCAGGGGGAGTGTGGCTTGAGCTGAACGTTGAACAACTTATCGGTCTTTGGTTTTATTGTCAATGGGGGAGAAAAGAATAAATTCAAGGCAAGAAATGCTTCTGTGATGAGAAGTATAAGAAGGAGAGAATTTCAAAACACCGGAACCCAATTCAATCTTCCTCTCTTGTTTTATACACCGAGCATTGCTCACGTAGACTTAGAGTGTTGGATGATTTGATTCTTGCGTTTTGGGTTTGCTCATGGTTGGAGATCTATTGAATTTATTTTGATTGCCAACAAACCCAAAGGGGGAGATAGTTGGAACTAGGGTCTTCAAAGCATGATTTGGCGTGTGGTTTGTGTTTTTTCTCAATCCTCAGTGGAAGTTCAGGATGGGTACCAACAAAGAGATCATACCGTTCAAGCATAAAACAGTAGTGAAGGTAGCTTCGTTTCCCAGTGTTTTTGGCAAAGGTACTTGCGCACCGAGATCTTAGAAGATGAAAGACTTGCGCGCCATATGTTTTTGAGGATCAGAACATCAAAATTTGGCTAAGGAAAGAAGGTCGAGCAAGTGTTGGTTGGGTCGCACAAGTGAGTTGCGCGACAGAGGTTACTGGAGACAAGACTTGCGCGCCGCTGAGGGACTTGCGTGCCTCCGCGCAGGGGGTCCAGTTTGCCTATAAATACTGGACCACCCCTCCTCATTTGGAACGGAGCTCAAGACTTCGAGATTTTTCGATCTCTCATCGCGCAGGTGGTCGAGTCGCGCAGGTGGTTGTTTTGCCGCGCAAGTAGAGCTTGTGCGCCGGTTGTTGGTTGTACGCCCAAGGCGGTTTGGAAGAGAAAGGAAGTGGACCGCGCAAGTTTAAAGTCGGGGAAGGAAGCATCACGCAGGTGTATTGATGACACTTGTGTGCCAGTTTGGACTTGCGCGCCGTAGTGGGACTTGCGCGACTGTCTTGGAGAAGCGCGCCTTGTTTTGCTGAAGCCCACCGGCCTGTTTGGAGCTGCACGAAAGCCGAGAGACTACCCGATACATTCGAGGAAAAGTGATATTCTTCTTCTGGTGAGAATCGGACATCCATAGAGCATCTATATACAACAAAGGATGCACTCTTATGAAAATGATGAAGAGACCTTCACGTCTATAAACTGAGTGGCACTTCACCAACGGCAGTGAGCCAGGGGGAGTCAACGGGAGTGACCCGAGGGAAGCAGTGAGCTATCCCTGAACCTTTGTAAAGGCAGTGAGCCTGGGACAGAGTGACTGTAACCGAACTTTTTTAATCTACAGCTAGTGAAGCATAGTGGATTTTGGTACGACCGAAAACCTGTCGGCGTATGCTCCTTGGACGTAGCCCTTAGTGGTGAACCAAGTAAAAATGGTTGTGTCTTCTCTGTGCTTGTGAATGTTTTCTTTCTAATCATAATCATCATACAGGTTCAACATGTTCCTACCAACGTGGGAACAAGATCCATCACATTAAAAGAAAAAGGGGTAACCCTGATTCACCCCTCCCCTCTCAGGGTGTCCCGGGGTCCTTCAGTTTCAACATATAGGTACAAAGAGTATGGTTTATCCTTGAACTCATTTTACAACATGTCTCATGACTATTATAGTGCATCCTTTACTGATAAAATAAAACAAAATTTATAACTACAAGGGGAAATCATTCAATCTATAGCCTTCAATTATTGTAAAAGTGTTTCCCATATTCTTATATAATATATGGAAATATACAATGGATATCTTTACTTTATTCTAATATATAAAGCCTCGTATTATAGTTATTCTCTTCTTCATAAACTTAATTTTTTTTATTATTTCCTCTCTTCCTAATTTTTTCTCTAAAAATACATTTATTTTATATAATAAATTATAGATTGAATTTAAAATTAAAACTCAAATTTGGTAAACAAAATTACTTCAAATATTCATCTAAAATCAACCTTTGGATCTTAATTCAAATGATCATGATCATCTGATTTGAGTTTTTTTTATTATGGACTGAAATAATCACCAAAAACATAATACTGAACAAAATTATAAATATTCATTAAAACATCCCTAATTACACTTCTATGGTGAGTTCTTGGGAATTATGGTGTATCCAAATGGTCCTTATAAATTTTTTACATAATTATTAAACTACAATTTATTATTGTCAAGGGGTTATAGTTTAACGGTCACCAAATCTCCAAAATAGCTAAAATATTTCCAAATCAATATTACAAAATGGACTAATAATTATGGAATATTCCAACATTAATTTCATTTAATAATTTGTAGATTAAAAACTATCACATAGTGGTCCCAAAATTTCTGGATCCACCAAAATACTTCTAGTAGTACATTACAATGTGGGCCTTCACTATAGTGTGGGGAACATTGATTTTCCCATGTCACTGAAATTTTACCCATCTTCCTCTACGACATAGTCATTCAATATTATATAGAGAAATTAAGTTGGATTTTCCTCTATGGAATGGAAAAATCTATTGTGTTGTAGGTAGGTCGGTAATGGAATATTAAAAGATCGGTGTCCCAGAACCTCTATATATCAATTCCACCTCTCCTTCAATTATTCTTAACTCATGGACTCTAAAAATTATATTTATACAATATGAATATATAATATGGAATATTTTGAATTAGAATTACATAGGATATGATTTATATATTGACAATAAAATCCAAAAAACATTGTGATATCCCTTTCTCTAAATCCTTTGCCTCACAAATCACAAAAACCATCGAAGAACCTATTAGCCTGAATAATCTCCCCTTTGGATTTTGTTGGAAACCAATGAACATGAATTACTGTTAAATTATTAAACATTACCAATGGATAAAAATTAAATAATTCTAATCCTACATGAGGGTACTCATGGTTGGAAACAAGAACAATTAATAAATAATATCATTTTGTCTATATGATATTTATCTATATGCTTCTTTATTACACAGGAACTTCACAACGTTAAAAAAACTTCACCATCACGTTGAAAATTTCTTTAAACCTATAGTATTTTTATTTCCAATTATAATAAAATATTTTACTATTTTATACATGATTAATTCATAGCCTAGCCCTATTAAAAACTCTCTCAAATAAATTTTTTTACCAATAGATAATATAAAGAGACACAGTCGTTTCATACATTACTATTAATTCATTTTAAAGATAAAAAACATAACAGTGTTACACATAGAGGATCTAACATTTTAGTTTATTTTGAAAATTAGGACCACACTTAATAATTACATCATTGAGCATAAACATTTATTCAATTTATTCTTCACTAGATTTTTACTGACACTTGACTTCTTCTTAGTACATGTAGTCACTTAAGGATATAAATAAAAAGGGGTGATATAGAAGCCCAGTAAGGGGATAGATAAGAAAAATATATTGTGGCGTGAGCATAATCATGACCTAGGAAAAGGATAATGAACATAAGAGGAAGCATTAATATAAAGCATTAAATGTGGAATTGCATAAAAATGAAACAACATGTATTAGTGGTTTATTACCACACATACTTTTGAAAAAAGCTAGCATCATGTTCACATCATTTCACATTTACTCATGAGATTAATCACTTTACACAATTCATTAGATCTTTGTATAATTTTGGGCGCACCTGCCACATTCAAACATTCATATTGCGCTATATAATTACGGGCGCACCCGTCACATCATAACACTGCCATTATCATGTCGGCGACATAGAAAATATATCGATAATGAACCTAAATATCCCATGGAAAGTATTGGGTTTCATCTCATAAGAACACATTCATAAACTTTGGTTTCCCAAAATAATGAGGGAAAACATACTTGATACAAGAACCATCAACCTTGAATGAGAGGTAATGGGTGAGTTCTTAAAAGAAGAGTTCTTTGAGAAAACATTTTGTTTGACATAAACATCAGTTTAAAACATATATTTCCAAGAAAAGGTAATATAATGATGAAAAAAATATTTTTTAGGATTGACCATACCAAATTTGGAGTGAAAGAGGGAGAACCTGAAGAAAGAAAATTAGGTTTGATATTTTCCCCTAACCTTATATCTGAACGCTTCCTTCACTTTAATGTCGTATATAATGAAATTATATTCATTAATTAGAAACTATATAACCTTTTATAAATGAAAAGGGCTCGTTTTTGTTTAATTATGTTATTTCATGGGCCTTTTATGAGTTATATGGTTTAAAAACATTGTTTGAGAATGTTTTTTTACGGTTTTCTTGAGTTATTCACTTGTATTCATAAGTTGAAGTTCAGGTAGAACATGGGTAAACATCAAAAACTGATATTAAATGTTTTTAATGATATTATATAAGTTATGATCTTATGATTAATTACATTGTATAAAATGTGGATGAATCATTAGATAAGAATTAAATGTTGATTGTTTGGGTAAATTTGCGCGGTTTTTCAACAACAACAAACTTGATCTATTTAATCATTTAGTAATATGTACATATTTTAGTTCCAAAACATAAAATAGGACATAATACGTATATAATATTCTGGTTCAACCATAAAAATGGTTTCATGACCAGATCTGATGCTAGAAATGGAAAAACGAAAACATGTTGTTCTTGAAGGTGATAGATTAACACCTTTACGAACAAAGTTTTCTTTTCTAAAATAAAAAGAAGAGGATAAAAGGGGTTTGATGATATAATATCCCATTAGTATCATAAAATTTGATTATATGTATGAGAATATAGTTACTATACTGTTTGGAAGAATATAGGTAGGGAGAGAAAAAGAAAAGAACTTGAAATTGAAAGGTATTTAAAGGAAAAGAAGATGGTAAATTGCCTCTTGAATCCTCCTCTTGAGATCCTCCTTAAGAGGACTGGGCATGGTATTTTTATGAGACCAGAAGATCTTGGAAGTGGGGGAGGGGTTAGGTAAGATGCTTGGGTAGAATTTAGGCAAGGCATGAAGTTTGAGAGGTGTGGGGGAATGAGGGAGTGAAGGGTGGTATTTATAGTGGAGGGGAGAGGGGTTTTCTTAATATAAAATTAATTTATTTATTATTTATCCAGAAGACAAGGAATAGTGAGTCTTTCATGACCAATAATAGTAATTTTATAATTTAATACCGAACCAAGTGGGCTTACATCTTTAAAACATCACACATGACTCTATAATTATCTTATTTAGCTTATTTTTTTGTAAATTACGATATTTCACTATTCATAAAACATTCATGTATTTCAGAAAAATACCAAAATTTCACCACAAAAATTTTTAGACGTGAAGAATGAAAAAATGAATTCAATTTTTCAAAAATAATCTTCTTAATATGATTATTTTAATATTTAATTAACATCTAAATTTACTCGAAAAATACCTTTTAAATTTAAAAACTCATTTTATAATGCTTTAAAAAATTACGTACGGTCTTATAAAATTATATAAAAATTATAAGACATTGATTTGTTAATTTATGAATGCATTTTAAGAAAATAAATTTTATTTTAAATTAATTATTTAATTATAATTATTTAGTTATGACTTACAAAAATACCAAAACGTTGACTATGGTCAAATTGTCACTTTCTAAAATGCCTAAATTTTATTTTATTATTATTGGGTATGGTTACTATTATATTGGACAATTTACTATTCATAAAGGTCATAGTACTATTTATAAGAGTATGTTGCTATTCATAAGGGAATGTTACTATTAACCAAAATTTATTTATTTGTAATTAGACTCAAAAAAATCTTCTTGAACACAACCATGTGTGTCAGATTTTTGAAATTCAAAACATTGAAATTGAAAAATTATGTTTAATGGTCACATAATATTTAGTATATTTATATTTCATTGCGATTCATAATGTTATTATACTATAAGGAATAAATATAAGAATGGAATTCCATTGATAAAACTTTGGGTCGTAACATAATACATATCAATAGATAGACCCGTAACATTGTATATTCCCCCTTCAAAAATAAATAAGAAGATAAAACATAAAGGATCATTTATGTTATCAATTATTCTACCCATTTAAAAATAATATCCAAATAAAATATGAGAATGTGGAAAAGGTATAGTTCCTTATCAATGTAAATAGATTATTTGAAAACCATACATCAACCTTAGACTCAAAAATTCTTCTTTTGATGGTGGCTTGGAAACTACATATATAATTTTATTCGTAATTAAATCAAATTACTAAATTAATTTATTTTTTCCCTGAGAAATTTTATGAAGTGGTATTTAAAATCAGTTTTCTCATACCGTGAATTTTAAACTGTATTTTTTGAATTGTAAATTTCACATCCATTTTTACATACAAAAATTAAAAGAAATGTCACATCAACATTTTGATCTTGTAGTTTAGTTTTCATCATCATAATTGGTTTTTATAAATGATTGGTTGCCATATATTAAACCCCATTAGTGCTCAATGTAATATAATTCTACCTTATTTAATTATAAAAAACAAATCTTTATGTTATAAACAATTCTCTTCAATAGGTAGATATTCTTCCATCAATATAAACTTCCCAATCCAGATCTAAAAACCTAAATAGATCATGCTTCAAATTGTATTCATATTTCTACCAAAAATAATTGTTCCCTTTAATTTATCATTTTATTATTTATCCATCCATAAAATTAGGATCTATTATTTTATTTTGATACATGTAATAAAGTGTAAAATCATACACAATTTCTAGTCTTCAAGCGGTAAATTAATAAAACATTTGATCAGATTCTGGAATTCTATTAGATCAACATTCTTTCCTTGTTCAATTTTTATAACTTCATTAATATAGAAATTGGTTAATAGGTAATCTTCAAATATACATTCCAAACATCTTCAATTCATTAGAATACTTTTCTTGATATAGTAAAATATTATCCTTCTCTTAAGAAATTTGTAATCCAATAATGTATCTCATCTCACTATGAATTGATATTTCAAAAATATTCTTCATTTACATTGAAAATTATTTATAATATCCTTCAATATTTCAAAAAATAATAATGTCATATATATAAATATGGAAAATGATAAATAACTCATTTTGATATTTGATGTAGAGATTGTTTCCAATACCCCATCATTTGAAACTCAAATTTATCAATAAGGTGTGAATATTATAATACCATAATCACTAGGATATCCTCAAACCATATAACTTATTTTTCAGTCTAAAAACATGATTATAATATTCACCATGTATGAGAAAACATGTTTTTCCATATAATAATCCTCTTTTAATTCACCATTCATGAAGGCAGACCTGAAATCATTTTGAAATATTTTGATGTGACTTTTCCCTGAAATTGAAATAAAAAAAAGTGGTGTCAATTATTTTAGTTTGTGAGAATATTTCATGAAATTGAACTCTTTCATCCTTTTAATAGCCTTTCCCTCAAAAATTATTCTTTATTTCTCAATAATTTTCCTTTTTCATTGATATTGTTTAGAAACACCCACTTTTTCCCAACAGTGCTATTCTGTTTGTTCTTTGGTACCCATTCCATACTCCCATTATTTTCAATTTAATACTACTCTTCATTCATTACATCAATACACTCTTGATGTTTCATTTCTTCTTGTACATATTGTGTGCCACATTAGAGTGAAATGATACATGAGGGTTTTCCTCAAACTTCATCTAGTTTGAGTCATTTTTAATCGATTTTAATTAATAATTTGATCCATAACATGTCATATCCTACTAGGATGATTTTAATATGATTTTTCTACACCACTCGGCTTTTTTGAATCAAAATCTTCACTTGGAACTTCTTCATTATTATCAAAAAATTCTGAAGCTTCACCATACTATTTCGTAAAAATAGATTCATCATCATCACTTCTGGAACCTAATTCTTTGGTAGAGTTTATTTATCAACTCTATCACATTCACATCAACAACATCAAAAATCGTAAAAGTATCTTTTTTTACACTAATATTATCAGCCATTTGGTGTATGACCAAAAAATATACCATAAACACCTAATCTATAAAATTATCATAGATTTTCAACTTTAATATTGATAACAGAAGAGCTTACATAATCTCACATATACTTAAAACATTGATATTTCTTTTAGTGAAACTAATATGATGACTTGTGTGAATTTATCCTATAATGAAAATAATTTTTTATATATACCACTTATCAAATGGATTTCATCTAGAAAATATAAGATGTTTTAGGCCGTGGAAACATATTTAGAGCTATCACCATAATAATTAAATTCTTTTCTTCATCTACCCCAATTATTATGTTATTTATAATGCATTATGTTCATAATGAATTCAATTTTTTTCCTAACATTTTCCAAATATTTCATTTGTATACTCAACACAATTTTGAATTTTAATCATCTTTATATAGTAACCACCCACATTCTGTGAACATTTTATAAAACATTAAAAATATATTAGATCATTAAATTTATGTTTTATAAAAATTATATATGAAATATGATTAAATTCTTCATAAAATAAAGAAAACTACTTGTCTCTACTTTTCACCTACTTTCCTCATAAGCATATAAATGTTAGATTGAATCAACTCCAAATGATGAGTGGTTTGTATTTCAACATTATTTTTTAGAGTATTCATAATTTTTCCATTTTGGCTAATGGATCATAAATAATTCCTCTCTATTTTCAATTTATGAAAAAGAAGAACATTGTTTCTATAAATAAGATTACACATGTTCCTTTTTCCATGATGACCATGTATTCGATACCATATTTTATTTCTTTATTTATTTCTTAAATTAAAATAATTTCGACTATCAAAAATATTAAAAAAATTAACTATTTTTCATTTTTTTCTTTTCATGACACATACATCTTTAAAAATATTAAAAATAAGCACATATTTAAAAAAATATCACTTCCTTCCATTCATAATATAATATATACTCACTAATAAGATCATGTCCCACTCTATCATCACAATGTTTTCTTTTAAATTATAATTGATCCTTAAAATTAAATTAAAAACTTACACCATCTATTTTGAGTGACCTGTCATATCTATTGGTCAAATATCCTTCCATAAATTTTTCAGAATCCATGAGTATATATAAATTTCATATCATATGAGAAGAAAAACTTCTTTCCAAAATTCTTAGACATTCTATTTTGGATTATTCATAGGAAAAATCAAAAAATCAAAAATTGTATTTTTCCCCCTTATTTTTTGATAATTATTAAAAACCTATCATTAGTATATTTGAGCATGTACCATAATAATATATCCTTTTCAATATGACCATGTTTCTCACATTGTTCACAAATATATTTAAAAGTTTGAAATATATTTTATATTTTTACTTCAGATTTAAAATAATGTCTAGGAATTGTACTATTTTGGATATATAAGAATCTCCATATATTTATGTCTTCCCTAAAATATAAAATAATAATTTCATATTAACTATCTAAAAAATCATTTCTCTATTCTTTAAACCTCCTTAGTTCCAACCATAACTATACAGTCATATTTTATTTATAAACATCATGTTTTCCAAAACTCTAATATGTTATTTTAGCCTTCATCCCACCATAAATATTTGATACTTTATACTAAAAAATCTTTTAGGGGACTTTTAACTCTTCCCCTTAAAAATCAAATTCATTTTAACACTTTTTTCTTCTCTATTTATAGTAGTTTTTTCATTCAAATATATGCAATCAAATATTATAGAATATGGATAATTTCCAGATTTTTCTACTAACATGGTCTTTCCAAAATAATTTGTTTTCTTTGAAAAGGAACAATTTATATCAAATTTTTATCATCATTTCTGACAAATCATTGCGGATGTCCCTGAGCCTTTTTTTTAATTGAGATTTACCCAACATCATAAATTTATTTCAGAAAATTTAGATAACATTTTTCAATATATTTTTCTATACACATATATTTTTGTAGTATAATTTTGAAATCATTTTATTTCACTCTCATTACTTCTTCTCTATTCCTCAGTTCAACAAAAAAGTTATTAAATTCATGAAATTATTTCTATATCATTATTTCTTCTTCAATATGAATGGATTCATAGATTTACGAATATTTTTTCGTTTAATCATAATTTTAACCTGTTTTTTTAACATATATATTTTTTTAAGACACTCCTTAAGTTACCTTTTATTAAATAATTCCATCTTTGTTCCTTTTTTCCCTTAAACATCAATAAAAACTTTCACAAGATAATTCTTCTTCACTCAGCATTTCAATAAGAATTTATTCCTAATAATTTCTTTCCATTTATTTTTCTACATCATTTATTTCATATTTACATAAGAAATATCCTTTCATAATATATGATAATTATTTTCACAAAAATATATAAAAAACCCCTAAAATTTAAAATATTTTTGATCTCTTCTTGAACACTGTACTTTAATCTTCTTATTCTTTGTCACTAAATCCATCTTTTTTATCTTCGTAAAATTTGTAGAAAAAATACTTAAATTATACACACACAAATAAATTTTGTGGATGTTTGAATTTAATCATTACCTTATCAATTCTCATATTTATATAGATTATATACATGATATTATCAATCGTCTCTCTCAAATCATTTTCAGAATCCTAATAATCTACTTCTTCATCATTATATTTTATTTAATAATTCTCTTACTTTGTGGCAATAAAAAATATTTCTCTATTATCCTAGGTATTTTTTTAAGTACAAATAATATACTCATATCATAAAAAGTGAAAATTCTATAAAAAAAACTTCTAGAGAAAGTGAATATAGATCTCTATCAAAATAAAAGAGAATTTAGCATCAAACCTATCAACAAAGATATGACGTATTTCCTAAACCACTATAGTATCAACAAATTTTACACCATAATGTGTTATTGTACACAAATTATTTTTCAATATTATAAAAAAATAATCTATAATTTAATATAATTTCATTTTTAGATCTTCATATTTCAATCCATCTATTTTTAGATTAGCTAGATCCATCTTCATATTTCCATCATGGATAATCATAGGTATATCTCAAATTCATTTCGCTGTAATTATACCTTTAAATTTGTGTAATTACTTCTCAAATAATTACTATAGTAAATCATTCCTAGGAAACAAATCATTTAAAATATTCATTTTATATACTGATCTTAAATAACACTTCTCAATACGTAGTGGAAACCCATTAGTTACGACCTCCAGAATATCCAAAAATGTTGATAAAATATAAGACAATGCTATATCCTAAGAGATAAGATAATTATTTTCATAAAATATCTTAATCCCCTTGATATTAATTGAATTATGATTTTTCCGAACATACACAGGGAATTCAATGACACTTAATATGAACAGAGAGATACTTTTTCTCAAAATTCAAATAATACATCACCAACAAGGGGAACATGGCTCTGACCCCACTTGAAAATCAGCTCATATATTAGTGATAAATCACTAAGAGAGGTGTTGAATTAGTGGTTAATCTTACTTTAATTTTGATTTTATAAATAAACCTCATTGCTCATTAATTTTAATCATGATCGTTTTAACCAACACACACATAATAAAGGAGAAACTGATTAACAATGATCGCCTCTCAAAACAAGTTGTTTATTCATTAGAAAAATCTGGATTATACCATGATTATACAATCCAAAAGTTTCAACATGTAGGTATAATGAGCGAGGATAATATTTCAACTAATATTATATAAAGTCTCCTAAATATGATAGTGTATCCTGCATAGAAACAATAATACAGAATTTGACATCAACAATATGAATTTATCCCAACCATATCGTTCATTTTTTTATGTAGTATGTATCCTATTTCTCATTAACCTATATAAATATAGTAACTATATATTTACTCTAGTCTAATATAAAAAACCCCTTATTATAAATATTATTTTCTTCCGCTTCTTACTTTTTTTCAATATCTTCTCTTCCATTTATATTCTCATAAAGTCCACTTATTTTACAACAGAATAACTAGTTTGATTTTTAAATTTAAATTCAAATTCATACTACTAAATTTTTACAAATCTTCTTTCAATATTTTCTTTTAAATTTTAATTAAAAAGATCCTGATAATAAAATTTTATTTCGGTTTTTATTTTGTACTGAAATAAACACCAAAGTAAAAAAATTAAAACAAGTCAACATTCCCTATTAAAAAACCAAGATTGAACTTCAATAGATTATTCTTGAGGTTAATGGTGTATCCAAATGGTTTTTAGTAGTATCCACATATAGGTCATACTTCATTGTGTCATAGTTATGGGGAAACTATGTGGAGGTCCTCAATCAATAGAACCACTAAAATCTATCGCAATCAATGTTTTAGTGTTGACTAATTACTTTGAGCAGTAATTTATGAATTCAATTGATTAGGGCATTTTCAAATTGATACATAATAGAGGTCCCAATATTTTTGAATCCATTGAAATTCTTCTAACAATAATCAGCATCTCGTACCTTCACTATGCTATGTTGTACCCAGATTTATGAGGTCCACTTAAGATTTTACTATCCTCTTTTGTAGTGTGGTCATTCACTATGATGTGGATAACATTATTTGGATACTCCTCTATGGAATGGAAACTTATTTCCCATAGACTAATCTACTAAGTGGTATTACATACTCTATAACATGAAAATATTTGATGTAATTCCAATTATCCATCAAATTTTCTTGGGTCCTTGCCTATAAACAATATATATTGACACTAAGAAGATTTAATAGCGCATCATATGATTCAAAAGAACATATAATATTATTTATGTATTTCCAAAATCTAACAAACATAATCATAATCTCTCCTCCAAATATTCACAGTCACAAATAAAAAAATGGTCAATTCTCCTCTAAGTATCAACAACATTGTCATAATATTGAAATATACGATTCTTACTTGAAAATGAATATACTTGTTTAGTGTAAAATGGTTGGTGATTATTTATATAATTAGTTTATTAGTATGGGAATCTGTTTGATACTAGGTACTATGAGTGAAATGTCTATTTGGAGAACTGGGCGGAGTCCAAGAGTACACAGTTGATTATTAATTTATAAAATAATGAATTAAATAATGAGTATGGTTCTTTATACTTATATTTTGATGATAAATTAATTATTAATATAAAAAATTATTTATGAATGTTTTTATAATATGGGTTTTAATATTAAAATATTATACATGGAGATAATTGTGTTAATAATTTATTGATGGTAAATTAATTAATATTGAGATTTATGTTTGTGTGATTTTGATAACTTGTCCTTAGTAGGTATCCTGGAGAATCGTGCAAATGTCAGCGGAAAATAATTTTAAGACTAGTTAGTTTTCCATTTTTTAGTTGTACACCTTATATAAATCTTATAGGTTTTTTTATATCATATGCTACCCCATCATTGGTTGTATGGATATTGACACCCATTGCACTCTAGGATGTCTTTTTCCCAAATATCCAGGTTAACAATGAATGGATGACTAACTACCCCTCTATTCGAACTATCTTCTCCTGGTAGTATTATGTACATGTATGTATGGTGATTATCATTAACCATATATGTGTGTACATAGCTATGTAATAGCATTTGGTTATTTCAAAAACAATTATCTCCATGTATAATATCCAAATGGTTATTATCGGTATGTTGTTTATGAGATATGATGTATTGATGTACAGTACCGGACCTGTGGGTTGTGGTGTAACCTATAAACTACTTGGTTACTATGTGGAGATTTGGTTGGGATGATGAGATGGCGTGATCTATTGGGATCATTATATATTACTTTAACCCATGTATCTTTGGTATAGCTTACTTCAGCTAGGTGTATTTGGTCAAGGATTTGTAGTGAGATAGATTAAGATATACAATGTTATGATATAGCAACAAACTAGTGGGGAATTGTTAGTGGGGGACATTAAATGATATTATATTGGATAATATATGATTACTTGTATGTGATACTTGTTGATTGATCCATTATGAAGAATCAAAAAGAATATTATACCTATTTTAGTGGAAAGTTATTTTTATTTAATTATACATTGAGATTCATTATGACTCTTTTATAATTTTTTGTGGGAGATTTTAAGGAAAATCATTCTGAGTATACGTCTTAAGCTCACTATACATATATATATATATATATATATATATATACTATTTTTCAAGTCAATAAGGGATTGTTTTTTATTGAGTTGGAAATTTATATTTTCGGGATTTTTTTAGAAGCAATTGGTGATTCCTAGTCACTTTCACGGATTTTTTCAAGTGTCTTAATTTTTTAATTGATTTCATATCATTTATAAAATGTATTGGTATTTTTTCCTATTTTTGAAAAGTATTTTTTTAGTGGTTTTTCTCTTATTATCAGTAACTTTTCAAATCGTGGAGGTTAATTCCTTCCATATAATTGTATGTTATACCCTCATTACAAGTTGAAAACCCATATCCTATTAGATATTGGAGTTAGGTTTCCATGATTTTATTTTTTTCCAAAAAAATATTATTTTGATATTATATATTATTATATGAATTTTCATTATATTACATAATGATCCATGCCATAATTGTATTAGTCTAGTATCTTTGTAATCATTAATACATAAATAATTGGTTCATAAGATATCTACATCATCTCCCACCTAGTAATTAAAAACTATCACTCATCTTTTTCATATCATATATAATACGTTTCTTCATAACATAGAGAGAATGAATCATAAAAAATGGTGAGCTCAGATGTTAAGTAAGGGTAAATTATGGAGACATCAGTGATCACTTTAGTATGACATTGGAATAAAGGTATATAGATGTGATCATAACATTTGATGTTCATAGGCTATATATTATTTATGATAATCAAGAGTCATGAAATAAATATTAAAAATTCAAAATTAATGAATCATAAAGGAATAATATAAACTAATCCATGAGATACTAATACTGGAATGGGACCTGACTTTGTGTCCTACATAAACTTCTAACTTTGTAAAAAATTAAAAATATAAATAGGTTCGCTCATTATGTTAGGGGTATGGAATCAGACACTCGCTTAAACTGATTGAACTGAAACTATGTCCACACATAATATTATGTGCATGAAATCTAGGTATTTCCATAAACATATAGACATAGAAATAATTTCTATTTACAAAATAAGGGATATAAAATCTAGGCCTACACGTAAACTTATTGACATAAAAACTAGGTCCATTGATAATCTTATGGACACGAAAGTTAGGTCCATGCAAAAAATTGTGAACATGAAAATGGGTTTATGAATAACATATTTACATCATGATTTATCAATATATATGCAATTCTTCTAAGGGATTTAGTGGACCTAAACCATCACATAATCATAATTGATTCATATAAATTCTACAACATCACAGTTCATATCTTATAACCTAACCCTTGGAAAATAAACTGGTTTCATAAACATCTCATATTCTTAATCATAACCCACCTAAATAGTGAATATTTATGGTATCATTTACCTTTTTTTCCTACTAATGTATAAGTGACATCAAATGATGTCATCAAATATGAAAAATTCATTTAAAGGATCAATTGAATATTTTTAAAGAAAATATAATTTTTCTTTTTAAATACAATTTTAAAATTTAAAAATATCGAAATAATTAATGAAAATAGTTTATTTTAAAATAAAATTTGAAACATGTTTTGGAAGATTCGAAACATTGACCAGTCATTATGGTAGGAAATTTAACTAATGTTGTATCCAGGAAAATAATAAATGCATACCACACTTTTATAAAAGAAGTCAAAAAGAAACTCATTCATAAAATGATAATAAGATCCAATTTTAAGCACGTTTTATAATTTAAAAAATGGGTAATAATGACTTTACAAAATTGTATGATAAGAGTTGAAATATTATTTAAATCATTTTTAGAAAATATTGAAATGGAAGAAAATAAATTCGACTGAAAAGCAAAATAAATTCAAATTTTTTAATGAACTTTTTTTCATTATATTTCTTACATATGGTGAGAAAAATGAGATAAAATATATATTCTCTTGAAATAACTATAGTAGTGAAAAATTCATTAGTTCTTGTGCTTTATATTTTAATATTTAATTGTTGTAAAATTAATCACAAACAATCCTAATAAATAATGATATTATAACATGAAACCCATAGCACATTAAGATCATTTAAACTGTATGCCCCATGATATATATATAAGTATTTTTAGATTTCAATAACATTCAAAATAATAATTATTAAATAAATTCATATGAATTATATACACCAAAAAAATAAACAGGATGTCAATATGGAACGTGCCTCACAAAAATAAAAGTGAGATGAAAATCCCATAGTGTAGTTTTGAATTCATTCATATGTGTTTAAACATACTATATAATAAATATAGATTCATTTTAAATATCTTCCATAACAATACTCGAATTTATCATACCATACATGATTTTCTTATAACCTAATATCACTCTTTTTTAATTCATTATTAGAATCATTGTTCTAGGTTATATCTACTTAGTTTATCAAGTATATTTTGGTTTGGTAGTTTTGGTCCTTATACTGTGATGATGATTATGTAACCTATATAAATTTAATGATGATATAAATATCACATATATTCATTATATTTAAATTTAATCATAACCATTCCTAATATATAGATATATAAAAATGAAGCACATTGTTCTTTGAGATGGTAGAAGTTATGTACGCATGAATGATATTTTCACTTTTTAAAAGTTGTCTAAGTAGAATGGTAAAAAATTATTAAACTTTTAAAAATCATTATTATATAATATACATCATGTATATTATATAAATATATCCTTATTCTCATCCATGTAAAATGGTATTGAAAAACAAATCACATTTCTTCATGGAGGTGGTTGTCCACACATAATCACAAGTGACATCACCATTTTTCAAAAAACTGTAATGTAAGGTGGTAGGTATGATATTTTAAATCCATAATAATAATTAATTCACAAATTAAATATATAAAATTTAACCCCACCATAATAACAATCCCTGAAAGATGGTGATCGAATTTGAATTTAATCGTTATGTGATTATGGTAAGCATTACGTATGCATTAGCGATATTTTCACATCCAATTTGACAGAAAGAATGTAAATAAAGTTGGCTTCATAGTCATAATAAAATATCACTATATTTATTATAATTAATTTATTATTTTATTAACAAAATGATATATTTAAAGGATGTAAATTAATAATTAAAAAGAAAGTGACCAGTTAAGGTGATTACCCCTTTATTGAAACAACTCCATTATATTTACACTTAAGGACAAATGGGATGGGTTTTTTATATAAACTAAACATATATAATGATTCTAGAAGATTATGGAAGATAATTAGGTAGGTATTGGATTGAATATAATGCGAAAAGTGGTGTGAATAAGCGAAATGTCTGGGGACATATTATATGTGAGGAGAGGGGAACTCTTCGAATTTCTTAAAAGATTAAACTATAGTAAATTAAATATCATTAAAAATGATTCCAAATTAGTAAAATTAAGTGGATAAGTTAGTATGGGTTCAAAATCCCATAAATCAATAAAATCTGGACGTGTTTAATTGGTATTTAATCCTTATATTTTTATTTATCTCCTTAGCTATCTTTTTTTAACAAACCATAGTAACATATTTTTCACACATAAAGGATCATAAGTTTACATATATGATGAAAAATTTCTAATATATGACAAATTTATGATATTTTAAACCATAAAATATCCAAATTATCTTATTTCAATACGTATTGGTTTTTAAAATATTGTAAAAAAATATTTTTTTGATAAAATATCATTAATTTTGATTTTGAAAATATTCATTTAATGTGATCTAAAATACATAAATAAATACTTGGAAATAAAATATAAGCCTTTTAATATTTTATAATATCATATATTCATCTAAAAATTTCCTGTAACGTTATAAATCACTCGTATTATATTATATTTAATATGTTTTAATCATTTACTTTATTTTTCTATTAATTTAACAAATAATGAATTATTGTTGTTCAAGAATTTAAAAGAATTATATAATTAGTAAAAATATTGTTAAATTACCAAAAATTTTATAACATAATAAATAAAAAATAGACATTTATATTCATTTATAACATGCATTTTCCCTATTTTAACAAATAAAACATATTCAACACTAAGACGGCAAAATTTTGAAATGTTCATTAATTTTAAAATTATATTGGTCATTTTCATTGACATATTTCTATTACACAAATATATATAAGTAATAAGGTTATAATGATATATTTCTATTCACTAAATAAGAATTCAGATTAAAATTATAGTCTTATCACGTTGTTTTAACATATATTAAACCGATGTAACCTTTACTGAGGTGATAAATTTCACCACTGTTATTATTCATATTGACCAAAAACTATAGAATCCTATTAATAAAATTTAAACCATCTAATTCCTTAAATGGAATAAATTTTATCAAATATAATAACTATGAGTGGTAGAAATTAATTTCAAAATATGTGCTAAAAACACAATGAAAAATAATTTTTATGAAAAATGTTTTTTAAGTACACAAATGTTTTTATACTATAATCATATAAAAAATTCATCACAAAGACAATAATTGGACTATTTTAAATTATAATGAACTAATTAAATTTTATAATAATTTCAAAATAAATTTTTAACTTATAAATACTTTAGATGAAAGTATATTTCTAAATAAAATCACTATTTTTTCTAATAATTGAAAAATTCAAACTTTTCAAAATAATTATGAAACCTTCACCATAAGAGAAATTTTAAATACTCATATCAAAAAATAATATATTTTTCAATTAAAAAACATTTAAATTTTTTTATAACTTAATTATAAAATTCACTCACTAAATTCAATAAATTCCATTTATGACGAAAGCATTTTTTTAATAAAATGTTCATTCTAGAAAATTTATTGTTTAATTACTAAGAATTAATAAATATTTTTTTATTAATTATTACCTTTATATATTACATAATGTTATTAATATGATTCATACATGACGATTTAATGTCTAGTTTATAATTGTTTTATTTAAATAATAATATTAAATAGTTTATTTATACTCAGTGTTGTTTGTAACCCATGAAATAGATGAAATTTTAAAAAAAAAATATAATATCTCGGTGTTAAATCCCCCCCCCCCACCCCTAATAAATTGTGTCCTAAAATTTAGGAATTATTCTCAGTAGTCAAACGTTTTATAATTTAATATTCTTTTTTGGAAACCCACATTGTAGAAAGGGTTAACAAAACATCTTCTTAAAAAACTAAAGGGAAATACAAAGTTCAACTTATTCACATATGATTTAATCCTTTCTGAGTCTTCTAATAATTTTCCACTTCATCTGTTGAGCTATGAAATCAATAGTCAAGATGAATTTTTCCTACCAGAAACAGTGTAATTAAATTTTAAAGGATAATAAGATCTATATAATAATGACAAGTCATTACTTATTTCTCTATATATACCAAAACAAAAATATTCAGTACGGGTTATCTAATATGATGAAATATACTATAACCTCAAAAAATAACACAAAAATTTCAACATTTTCTATTCCATAAATATTTAACCTTACAACTCCTCTACAATATGTCTAACCAATATAGAAACCCAAATATGATTTGATCTATTATCGTTCTATGATCAAAATAACAATTATTTAAACCACTAATAAGTACTGATACAAAAATGAATTTACCTTGATCTTATATTATTCAATATATAATAATAATTTCCTAAAACAATGTTACAATTAAAACATATATACATCGAAAATATAATTCACCCCTTAGCCCTTAAAGAAGCTCTTGTCCAAGATGAAAATATTTCAATTAGAGGTTCATGTTCATACTTGAACTCATAAATGATCATATTTTGATTCATACAATCAAATATGATTTCTTAATTCTAGATATTTATATGGAGTCCCTGTAGGGAGAGCTGATCAATTCTTATAATAACATAAATTATCACTAAAGGTAATATTTTCATGGGGATTATTCATACACATATCAACATGGAATCCCCAATTATATTTTGGAGGTTAATTTTTTCCAAACTATAATGATTATATTCAATTTTTTAATTTTATAATCTTTCCCTTTGTCCTTTGTCTTCAAAGGTTGTTATGGTTTATTATCTTCATTAGTACATGTATTAGGGAACTGATTCACATAATTCCCAAACTCTTTTCATTTATTAAAATATTATGTGAGTGGTTTATTTTGTTTAACTCTCTCTACATTCATTTAATTGAATGCCCTCTTCACGTCACATTAACCCTCTATTGATTGAATTTCATGCTCACCACACTTGAAACAATATCTTATTCCTTTTAGGAAATCACTTGAGTTCTAATTCATGTATTTTTGAACTGTTTGAGGTTCAAATTTTTTCCTACCTCCATGTGACATACCACTAGGGATTCCATGAAGCTATGTATTCCTTTTCTTATCACTATTCTCATGAGGGTTTCTAGTTTTCATTTCCTATTTTAATGCACATTGAATGAATACTTATTATCTGTTAATTTCCTATATGGACAATGACCTTTGAAGATTTTGTCTCAACCCACTGAAAAATTGATCAAATTTACTATTAGGTATGATAATTAAACCTTAATAATATCTTTCAATGCTTTTATAATTTTCCTCATAGGTTCCAACAGATTTATTATCCTTATTCTTGAGAGTAAGTAAATACTTCTCAAATTTTATTCCTGGAATAAAAGTTATGAACTTACTAAACAATATTTCAATGAACTCATCCAATTAAAATGTATCATTTTTCACCTCTTTAAACTATTCCTAATAATATTCACCCCTTTATCTTCTTTAAATTGAAAATGATCAATATGTATGGAAACATTTTCACGGTCCACGTACTGAAGAATGGGAAATATCTTTTCCATCATATCGATCCATTTCTCAGTAACTAGTGGAAAAAATACCCATATAAGGAGGGTGGAAAATTTCACATAAAATATTTAAAAACATTATTACCCCCCTATACTGATTCATTCATAAAATCAAGATGATCTATGTTACCAGGAATTTATTGAGACATTTGAGTGAGTTTAGTCATAGGATATTGCATCCTAGAATTAAATCCATTTAGTTTCTCATCTGAACTATTATTTCATTGTCCATGACATTTATTCATCACAGAAATACTTCATGTTCTATCCATTTACTAAAACAAAAAATCATAGTGTTCTTAATTATAATCATAGTGCAACACAAGATAATAATGAAAATTAATCATTGGATATCCAAATAAATATACATTCATTTGAATCAATGACACATTAGGTTTAACAAAGGTTATCTATGATATTTAACAAAACATTAGGGTCTTATCCTATAATTAGAACTATCCCCAAGGCTCTCACAAATGTTTTATCATCCTAGTTTTCAAATATTGAATAAACCATTCTCTGATATTGAATAGAGAAACCCAATCACTTCTTATATAGATACTATATATTATTATATGAATATTAAATAGATAACATAATGTTCCACACAATAATCATACAGTTCTTGAATATTTGGACTCTTGGATACATAAAAAACTATTTCATAAGATATCTACATTTTCTACCAAATAATTATTCAAAACTGTAACCCTTTATAGAAATATCATACATAATACCATTCATTATAACCTAGGGAAAATGAATCAAAATAAAGGGTGAGATCAGATACTCCATAAGTGTAATAAAAGGAGGAATCAACTACAACCTAAGTATAAAATGAGCTTAAGGGTATGAGAAAATGATAAAAATATTGGATATTCATACCATCAAAATCATAGATCATAATCTTGAGTCAAAGAACTAGATATAAGATTTATCTTATGTACATTAAATCATTTCCCATGCATAAAATTATTGACATGAAAACTTGGCCCATGCATAATCCTATTACCATGAAATTCATTACCATGCATATAATTATGGAAATGAAAATTATGTCCTTGTATAATCTTTTGGACATAAAATCCAGTTACAAGAAAAAAAATTAGGAATGTGAAATCTCATTCACACATTACAGATTTACCTCATGAGTTTTCTATATTTAACCAATGCATTTGAGGGATTTAACATACCCAACTATCACATAATCATAATTCATTCATATAAATTACATAAGATCATAAATCCTACATTACTACATAACCAGAGAAATATAAATTATCTTTATAAACATACCACCATCATTATCATAAACTACCCAATGAATTGATAAGGATGGTATAATTGGATCACATACCCAGAAAATTAGAAGTATCATTAATAGATGTAATAATAGATTAATAATTCTGTTAAAGGATCTTAACAAAATTTCATGAAGGAAATATCCCTACAAATTTGAAATAACCTTTTTAAAATTCAAAAAAAAATTAATATTATGTAAAACACATTCCCAAAAAACCAATTCTTTTCATATAATATAAGATTGAAACAATTGATTGATCATGATAGAAGTAAATTTTGTTCATGTTGATATGTTAAAACAAAACATTCTTTTAAAACATTTCTAAAAAAGTCTAAAATATCTTCATTTAGAAAATGAAAACATTATTAATTTTAAATCATTTAAAAAAACATTGGTGTAATGAAATTTAAAAATTATATAATAACAGTAAAAACATAATTTAAATAATTTATGGGAAATATGTATATAAAAGATAATTTATTATCAACTAAAAAGTTAAATAAAGTTAATTTTCATTTAAAAATAATTTTCTTCATTATATAAGTTGAAGAATTTGATGGAAAAATTGTATTATCAAAAAAAATACGAGGATAATAAAATTAATTATTTTATTTAGAGTTATATCAGAATACTCCATCATTGGAAATATTTTCATAAACTATCTGGAAAAAAATGATATTATAACAAAAAATCTTATGGATTTGGAAACATTTAAATCGTAAACTGCATGAATGAAAGAACCTTAAATGGATATTAAAATAACTATAAATTTTATAATATTAATCTTAAGATACATTTTTGGGAATTATATACACCACTTAAATGAAAGAGTTGGTGAATATGGAATGTTTTTCACAAAATAAAAGTGTGGAGAAAATCCATTACTATGGTTATAACTTCTAATACATATGTTTGAAACTAATATATAATAAATATCAATTTATTATAACTATATCA
Organism: Viscum album; assembly: GCA_963277665.1. Classification (NCBI taxonomy): domain Eukaryota; kingdom Viridiplantae; phylum Streptophyta; class Magnoliopsida; order Santalales; family Viscaceae; genus Viscum; species Viscum album. The sequence continues at coordinate 1,344,492,372 of OY728153.1, read as the reverse complement.
ATGATACATACTCATATATTTAATATATTATATGATTCAATTATATCATTTCATTACCCGTTTATTAATAATTCATTACTAGATTCATTGTTCCAGATGTATCTTCTTCGTTTTTCATGAATGTTCTCGTTAATTAGTTTTATTACTTCAACATTGATAATGGTTACACCATGTCCAAATTTTTAATTTGGATATAAATATAATATATTTTCATTATATATTTATTTATAATATTTCATAAAATATGGTGATAAGGAAATTAATTACATCATTCATTGAGATAGGTTTCCATATGTATGCATGATCTGTGTTTCCACTTTTTGTAAAATGTAACGAAAGAAAGGTAAGGAATAAATTACCTTTAATGAAAAATTATTATATAATATAAATCATTTATATAAATTAAATATATATTTATTTCCATCCAAATAAAACCTAAATTAAAAATGAATCACATCGCTTCGTGGATGTGGTGGTCCACACATTTTTAGGAGTGACATTGTTATTTTCCAATATATTAGAAGGTAAGAATGTAGTTAGTATATTACCATTATATAAGAATATTTATTTTATTAATGTTATTTATAACACTATAAAATCAAAATAACTATTCTTCATATTTTGTGATGGAAAATGAATTAGATCATTATGTGTAGAAGGTAAGTCGTATGTACGCATGAGTGATACTTTCACTTCCCATTTGAAATTAATAGTGTAAATAAAGTTGTATTAGTAATCATAATAACATATAAAATATATTTAGTATATTATATTTATTATTTTCATAAAAATATAACATATTTACTGTTTATTTATACCTAAAAAGAAACTAATAAGTTAAGTTGACTACCATTAATTTCATAAAAACAATTTTAGATTTTTTAATAATGATATTTTGGTTTCTCTTTTTAGAATACTGGAAAAACTATAATGAGTATAGGGGATTTAGGTAGATAATTTTTTAGGTGTTAGAGGATATATAATGAAAAAAGTGTTGTGAATAAGAGAAAAGAGGATTCCCTTATTATAAGTTAGGTGAGGGGCACAATTAGAATTTATCAAAAGATTAAAATATAATAAAGTCATTATCTATAAAAAATTCATCCAAATAGATGGGAATTTGATGATAATGTTTTATGTGGTCCGAATACAATCATCTAATAAAAAATTGATAGGTTTATATGGTGTTTTAAACCTAATCTTTTGGTTTAACACCTAAGTTAACTAGTTTTAACATTAACTATGGTAATGTCTTTTTCACTCTTAAAGAATTATAATTTTACATATACCATGCCAATTGGATGATAAATTTCCATGGAATGACATTTTAGAGCATATATTGTATTCCTTACCCTATTTCAAGATTTTTATGATTTTTATATAATTTTATAAAAATTTATTTTGATAAAATATGACTAATGATAATTTTGACACAATTCATTTAGTTTTATTTAAAATGGAAAAATACATTGTTGGAATTCAAATCTATTACTTTAAAAAATACCTAATATGGTATACTAGTTTATAAAATTATTTTAAAACTATAACTCATGCATTTTATAATACTTTATATATTTTTAAAATCATTTATTTTACTTTTATATTAAATATATAAATACAATATTATCATTAGACAAGCATTTATGTTAATTATTAAATAGCCAAAAATTATAAATAAATTAAAATCATAAATATAATAACATTAATCAAATAATTTACATTATGTTCATTAATAAATTCCATTTTCCCCAATATTAACACATAAATGATATTTAAAACTATGATAGTAGCATTTTGTAAATTTCTTGGCCTAAAATGATGTATAGATAATTTATATGGAATATTTTAAATTATAAAAATATAATTCAAGCTAGTGGTGATAGTTTTATAATTTATTTTTTTTCAAATCATAAATAATATAAAAAAATTATGGCCTTATCACTTAGTTTTATACTATATTAACCTCATTTACCACTTACAAAGGTGATAAATTTTATCGTGGTTAGTATCCATATAGACCAAAAATAAAAGGATTTTATATTTTATATTTGATCATCATAATTCCAAATTTTCAATCCATTTTATCAAACTAAGTACATATAATTTTAAAAAATTAAATTTAAATTATGTTTTTTAAAACATGATGTAATCTTATTTTTAGAAAAATACCTTTTAAGTTAGAAAAAATGTTTATACTAAATTCAATTATAAAATTAATTAAAAAGACTTTAATTGGATTATTCTTAATAAATTTGAACTAATTAAATTATATAAATAATCCAGAATATAATTTTACATTATAAATAATATAAAATAATATAATTTTTCTATAAAAATGAATATATTTTGAGATTCATTAAAATATCTATCTTTTTATTTAAATATAATAAATTTACCATAAAGTATCATTGAAATGTTGAATTAAATTTTATAATTTATTATCATATAAAATTTCTAAATGTTTTAAGAATTAATTATAATATTTTCTCATAAAGATAAATATTCATCATTTTTTAGAAAAACATATTTTTAATGAATAAAATGTCATTTCTAAAAAATTGATTGTTTAGTAACTAAGAATTAATCGATAAATATTTATTAAATAAGATCCTTATATATATTTTAAATTATTTTAATCTAATTCACACCCACTATTTTCAATGACTAGGTCAAAATGACTATATTTAAATAATAATATTTCATGATTCGTTTAGCCACGGTGTACCATGTAATGAAAGTTACCAAAGAAATGAAAAAATAATAAAATCTCAGTTAGTTAAAATATCTTTTATGAAATTTTAATATATGTTGGGGATCCTTTTGAGGTACTCATTCATGATAAATTATATTTTTATATTATTGAGAGACTTTTATTTGGAATTCGTGAAATTTTGAATCAAAGAAGACCATATTTATTTGATGAAGAGGATTATGAATAAAGGAATGATAAAAAAGATATATTTTACCATTAATACTATTGTCTATATCCTTGTCATGATTACATGAATTTATAATGTTCTGTAAAATAAGTTAGTCATTTTTCTCTTGAATAAAATCTGGAATATTAAGAAAATCATAACGAGATAAATTTATTATTTTGTTCAATTATTAGAAATATCCATAGTGAATATATTATTTTGATATGGTGAATATAATTTGGATCAAGTTATAGGGTATACATTTTCGAACTTGTAAAATGATAGAAACTCAATGTTATTTTTTTGAGAGTGGATTATCAAGTTTCTTATTTATTACTAGGTAAAAATGTAACTCAAATTCACATATGTTTTATAAATATGGTAAATAGTTTCCATTATTTTGGTATAAATAATTAATAGAAGATAATATTTTTAAAAAATAAATAATATTATGTCTATGGATTGGGAGTCAAAGAGAATAGATTTTGGTGGAACTAATAATTTAACTAAGCTGATTTTTTATTATTTGATTGGTATATTAATGAAATATGAAATCATATTGAAGATAGATGTTGAATATTTGTAAAGGAAAAATAGAGTGTATTTTTAATTCATTTATAGTAATTCAAATTATATTTATTTCAATCCCTTTTTAATGATCTATAACCTAAATCCTCAATGAATAAATTTTATCATCTAGAGAAAATCATTTTAGACGTAATTCAGAAAGAACATTTTCAAATTACTAGTAAAATGAAAAAATGTGTTTGATATAAAAAAATTTGATATACCAATCAAATATAAATAAAGGATATACATGAAAAACTAGAATCATAAAATTTCATTTTTATGAATGTAGAAAGTCAGGTCAATTTAGGAATGATTTTCCATTATTCAAGAAAAATAATTAAATGTAATATAAGGAACCAAATATTAGAGATAAAATTTAGGTGAAATTATTGAATAACTTGAGTAATTTTGAAGGTGAAAATAATCCAAATATTTTATTAAATGATAGTGGAATAAATAGTCAGAAGAATATTTTTTTTATTCACACACTCCAAAGAGTGAAAAATGATACATGGCTAAGATATCTACATAATTTTTGGAAAATTAAAATTTCATTTTAAAATATACTTATAACTCTTATTTTGATTACTCTATATCATTGGTTGATAAAATATATAATCCATCATATTATGAAAAAATCATCATAAGATGATTTTAATATGTCTACGTTTGAGAAAAGGATATATATCTACGACTTATCGAAAAAGGAAAATAAAAAGTTAAAAATAAATAATACTGTGGTGAGGAAAAAAATTTAAATCTGATAATATAATTCTGAAAAATAACTTCCAAACTCTCTAAACATTCATTGGAATTTGATTTTACAGATAATTCTAATTCAATTTTAGGAGTTTGGTATTTTTATGTTAAACTAAAACTAGAAGGTAGCAGATTGAAGAAAATATTATATAATTGTAATAATGTTAAAGAATATTTTGTTAAAATTTATAATAAAATAATAAAATCAATAACATATAATATAAATGAATTTAATTATGATAAAACCATTTCTAATTATATTTTTTTATTCCAAATAGTGCACCCTTTTTCATTGAATTTCAATGGGAGTTACTTGGAAATGTTTTATTATTTAAAATGGGTTAATTGTTTTAGTTTTTATTGATTTTTACATCTAAATGACTCGTATTTACTCAATGTAAATTATTTGGGAAGATGCGGGTTCCAAAACATTTACATTCTAATATAATGAGACATAATATATCGAGGTCACCAAGAACAATTTTTTTCTATTTTTAAAAATATTTATAGAGTAATAGAAGTGAAAATAAATGGAACATGAATAATAGTTGTTCTAAAATTATTACAAAAGAAAATCCCATCTTTAGGTATCTAAAAAAGTTTAATGTAGGATGAGTCACTTTTTAAGATAGAGCCAAATGTTAAATCATCATAATTGGGAATGTTTTGTTTCTCAAAAAAACATTAATTTCTAGTGTTTAATATGTACTAGAACATAATAATATCCTTATCCCCATTAGTTGGATATGTAATATGGATTACCTAGTGAAATTTAGGAGTTACAAATTTTTTATTCAGAATTAAAAAGTTACTTTAATTCTATCAATCAAGAAACATGAGATTGTAAACACACTCAACATATAAGACTTTAAAAATTAAAATTTACCCTATTTGAGTGCCTCTAATGATTTATCAACTTGTGGAAAATAAGCATTTGACACTATAACTTTTGGACATTAACTAAACCTTCAAGGGAAGGAATTTTTGGACTTCCAGAACATGAGTTTAACACTAATAGATCGTGTGATCCTTCTGAATTTAGAATGAATCATATGTCTTGTATTAAAACAATGAGTAAAGTCCCAACATCTAAATATTTATTGTTATTTTTCTTGGATCTATTTATTCCTACAAAAATAGAAAGTATTGGTGGTAAACAATATATGCAAGTCTTTATTAATTATCGCACTATATTTAAATTGGTATATTTTATCACAGGAAAATCATAATCACTTTAACATTTGAAAACATTTCATACATTTATTCAAAATCTATTTTGGTTTAATGGATAGAGCGGTCATGTTGGGGTGTTTTTAAACATTGTTCATGATAAAAAAATGATTAAGATGGTCATTACTCATAAATTTTCATCACTAACAACAAATAAAATAAATATTGTATAATAATTAATAAGTGGAATTATTCATGATATTACATGAATTTTTATGTTGAATATTATGCTGATGTACATTTTTGGATGAGGTGATTACTACTGTTTACTATTCTCTAAATCAAGTTTTCACTCACACATTTCATAATAAAAATCCTTATAAATATTATACTGAAAAAAAACATATAATCTTTAGCATCTTTAGATATAGATTATTCATTCCTAATACCAAAGGTATACTAAATAAATATTATCTTAAGGATAATGAACAGATTTTTTAATGTTAAAAAAATATTAATTCTATAGAGATTTTTATAATCATACAGATGATGATAAATAAATTTTTCACATAATTTTTGACAAATATAGCCTTTTTTATTGAAACAAAATATAGAAATTAATCGTTCGTAGAATTTTTTAGAAAATAATTATGTATACTTACTTGTGCTAATTCACAACCATTTTCAGTACACCCTCCAATAAAAACATAAATTGATCTTCAATATCTAAAAAATATTTCAACTAAATATATATAACAATTAATTTTTGATATATATATAACACTAAATCTAAGAACAAGTTAATCTCATGGATCCATCACACTAATAATATCATTTTAGAAGTAATCCAACTTGTCAAAAAAATATGTTGGTCATGAAATCAATGGAAGAAAAATAATTTGTATCCAAATTTGACCCTAAAAAGGATGATGATTCTTTGAGTGATTATATTAGTATTATAATGAAACATGAAGAGCAAAATAAATTTTAATATAAACAATTTCTAAGTATGTTTAAGCATCATAAGAAAAATTCAACATTTAAAGTAAAATTTCTTTTTAAAAACAATTTTTATGAAAATAGAATTTCAGAAAAGAATCATGAAATAATTATTTCCAAAGGTTATTTACAATAATAACCCATAAAATATTGTCACACTTCTATATCATTAACTATAATTGAATCTATATATATCATATTAACCTTTAAAAACCACCTAAATTACACTCCTATTTTCAATGGATGTAAAAATATCATTATTTAATTGATTTTTAAGAGGATGTTTACATTGAACATACCCCCTATTGTTTAGGATGTTAAATCACTAAAATAGGTATTTTAGCTTAAAATATTAGTATATATACTCAATGAATCCCTAAGATCTTGAAATGTTTGAATTAGAATATTTTTACATCACAATAATTATGTTAGGTGAAATTTTGATCCCAATTTTTTTATATAAATAGTATTCAGAGAAACCAACATTTCAAAAATTATTTATATGGCATTACTTTTTGTTCAACAGAAAAATATCTTTCTGATGGATTTTTTTAACTTATAAAAACTTTGTTATAAATGAGCTAGATAGGGTAAAATAACTTCTTCCATGGTTTTCAAATAACAAAAAAATTGGAAGGAAAATTTTTAAGTCATTATAAATATAATATTAATTTACTAAAATGTTTTTTTAATGATTCAAGTTTAAGTACTCCAATTGAAACTTTTATCAACCTTTTTTATTTAATCAAGAAAGTGGTTGATCATAAACATTATAGATGTATGACTGAAATTTTTCCTTATATAATGGCTAGTGGTCCATAAAATATGTTATCATTGTGTCTATTTATAATATTTTATGCTGATATTTAGGAATATCATCCTAAATTAGTAAAATGTATTTTTCATTATCATAAATGAAACTCAAAATAATGTGATTAATTCCGAAATTAATTTATAATTAAAAGGAAAAAATCCTTAATTTGAAGGTTATAAATTGGATTATAAAATTACTTTTTTAATGGTTAATTTATTAGAAGATGATTTTGTTTATTTTTCAATATATAAGAAACACCATGTTGCACTTTCCACTTCTAAAAAATAATTTGTATTAATAAGATGTTATTATGAAAAATTGTTATGGATGCAACACACCCACATAAATGTTCCTATGAGTTTCACTCAAACTCAAATACTTTGTAACAATAAAAGTGTTTTTAATTTTAGTAAAAACCCAAAACAGAACTCATGTTAAAATTCATATATATGTATGATTATAGTTTCTTAGGGATCATGGAGAATAAGGATATATTATTCATGACTATATCAGAGATAAAAATCCTCTTGCTGATATTTTTGAACAATCATTAAATATGAAATGGATTAGAATATGATAAAAATAAGTTATGAATGATATACCTAATGTTATATTAAATACACTTCCTTTTTAACTTATCTCCTAACATTGAAAAACTCCCCATGAAAGGGGAGTATGTTTTTTTACTCTTGTTCTTTTTCACAAAAAAATTTAATTGATGATATCTTATATCTTAACCTTTACTATTTTATATATCTAATTTTTATACATTAATAATTTTATGTTTTAACCTATGAAATAAAATGATAATTTTATTTAACTTGATTTTATGAAAAAAAATCAATGGAAGCAGAAATGTTTCAATTGATTGTTTCCATGAATAGTCCTATAATGAGAAAGAACATTTGTGTGTCAGAAGATTACTTTTGAGGGGGTAAATTTCCAAAAATATTATTTTATACTCAATTTTTTATATTCATATTAATTTATTGAAAAATTAAAGGGGATATATATTAATTTCATTTTTCATTTTTCAAAATAAATTTTAATTTTTTACCTCTTCCCTTCTTATTTCTGAAAAAAAATGGATGACAATATTTGGAAAACCTAAGAAATTTAAATCATTAAAATTGTAAAAAAATTATTTGGGTTAAAATTCCAAATTGTGAGTTCTCATAATGGGGGATAATTTTGGAAATTTTTTTAAAACTTTATTTATTAAATGGGGAGAAAATTGAAAATATTCATTATATTATTATCAAATGATAAAGGGGTATTTATATTATAATAATTCTTTAATCTAATGAGTTGATAATATTGTAAATCCAATCAAATAAAATAAATAAATCAGAACTAACCTAGAATTTTATTTTAAATTTAGTAATCATGAAATTTTCCATATGTGTCATTAGTTTTATGACTCTCTTTCATCATTTGATTAAATAATAATACACATTATTATATTTTTATTTAAATTATAGCTTTGTTCTGGTTTACATATGTGTCTGGAACAGAATATTAGATACATGAAATATTTATGTGATCAATATAAAAATATAGTGATCTAAATTCTCACAACATATTACATTCATCAGGTGAAATACTATTGTATCTGTTCTGTAATAACTCCATTTGAATATGAAGAGATTAGCTAAGTTTATTGATGGATATCAATGATTCCCAAGATGTAATTACATATAATAATATATAAAGTGTAATTATAACATTTTAATAAGTTAAAATGATATATATAAATGAATTAATATCTTCATGGGGAGGAAGAAAGAATCTAATAAGAAGATATTTTACTTGCGGCTTCAAAAAAATTTGATCTTTTTGAAGTTGGGTCATATATTGTTGCATTTAGATAAAATTTTATTTGTGTAAATTATATTTCTGAAAACTATCTCTAAGATGTACAAAAATGAGAGTTTTGGATTTTAAATATCATATTTATTGTCTTATACTCATTTATTTCATGATCATTAATATTGATGGATTCTTATAATGAAGCTGGTGATTTTTTTTGAAGCATCCATCTAACATGCATATCATGGGATTCTGGGGATATGAAGATAGATAATTCAATCATCTAGATTAAGTAACTTCATGGATCGATAGACGGGGAACATTTTAGTAGGATTAAGTAGAGATTTTATAGGGATGAAAATACATTCCATTAAATAGGTAAAAAACCATGGATTCCTAATGATAGGTTTATACACTTCCTTACCACTTAAGAATAATGATATTTTATTTTTATTATATTTTTTATAAGATTTAAAATTATATTACAATGCTGCATGCATGATTCTAATAATTTTCTTCCGCTAAGTTTTATATTACTCATCATAAGTTGTTAAATTTATGAGGGTGTTGATTTTTTCTACCATTAAAAATACTCTAATTAATTTTATGATAATTGGAATATAGTTTTTCTGATCAATGTAAAACATAAAGATGCTTGAAAATTGAATAGTTCTTCTTAACTAAAATTCACCCCACCCCACCGCCAATTTCAATTTATCCACTTTATACATCTTGGGTAATATTATACTCTCTGACTATTATTTAACCTTGTTTCATGTCAATGAACTCGGTAGTATTTGATAATTTAAATATGTAAGGATATATATATCAATTAAACAATTTATCAAAAATTTCCTATGTTTTTTATGAAACGTAGCTCTTTAAAAGTTCCCTTGAATAATTTCAATGAATTTTTACATGTATATTTCCATCTTATCATTCACATATGATGAACTATATAAGAATTTTAGGATATCATATATCATTACTAATCCAGACATCTTTTATTTAGGTCTCCAATCTCCATGAAATATATTAGGATTTTTCATATGATAATTCAATAATGTATCACTTTGATGTTTTAAGGTGTTATAGTACCACCGTTTTTTATTAGACATATCCAAATTCCTTAAATAATTGTCAAATTGTTCATAATATAGAAACATATTACTGGTTACATTATCTTACTAATTCACAAGAGATCACCATAAGGTCCTCTTTCCCTTATTCCCATATAAAATCCATCATCCCAAAAATATAATTTTATGGTCACTAAATTCAAATATTTTTTTTCTCATTATCCATAATATAAATTTCAACTACCCATGAAGATACTACAGAATGGTACCCCTTCATGCTTACTATTATATAGAAACTATGATTTTTCAATTATAATAATCATCAAGGAAGTCAATCACTAATCTCACATAAATTTCTTTAAAATTCATTTTTAAATCCACTATTTTCAAGAAACCCATTTTGAAATTAATTTCATAAAAAACATTGGAATTTATTTAAAACCAGGCATCTATTATTCATTTCTTATCTATAAAAAGTAATTATGGATGAACACCACATGTTTCCTTACTGTTGGAAAAATGACTACATAGATTCTGAAAATAAGTTGTATGTGTTTCACTAAAAACAAGTATACCTACATATGCCAGAAAACTCATGATTCACTATAAATAGGTTAGTTTTGTGTTTTTTAAACAATATCACGGGTCCCAACATGATATTTCTCCAAAACTATAACCCAATTGATACCATTTCAAATATAACAACCAAACTGACCACCACTAAATTATACCCCAATCATGGATAAATTATTTAAGGACATAGGTGTATCCCCCTAATAATAAAATTATGTTTATAAATGTCTTTTGATTAGAAAATTATATTAGGAAGTTGTTCTCATTCAATTGAGCAACACTATTAATGAAACAATTATATTTATATATTATCATTATGTATATTTAAAATGGTTATTTTTATCCTATAAGATAATAAATAATATTTTTTGGGAAATAATATCCTGGATAACAAATATGATGCATGATAATTCTTTTAAAAACATTCACAATAATTAAATATAATCTAAAATTTTAATCAATTAATACAACCCAAAAAGAAAATATGATACGGACACATAATTAAATTCTTTATAAGTGATCCAAAAATAACTCTTCAATTCCTCCCCTAAAAACCCCATAAGATATCATTTCATCGATAAATACCCTTTAATAACTATATTTTGATGATAATAGTCCTCAACTAGTAAATTAAGACAACATTAAATTACCTATATCATGTTGTATACAATATACCAATCAATAAGGGTGTGTGATTACGGTGTGAGTATAGGTACCAGTAGGATTTTCCTTGTACTTCTCAAGAACATGATGAATTTTAAATTCAACGATATTTAATGTAAATTTTATAAAACATGCACCAATCCCGTGAAAACTAATAAAACAAATGAAAACATATATCCTTTACACCAAAATTAGCTCATCAAATAAACCAAAATGAATATATAAATAACATTATCATCTCCAAAAACAAACCCCAACACACCCAATCATCAACCAATACATTATATAAATAAAAGAAAATTAGAAACCACTAATAACAAAAAATGGGTTCCATGTCTCATGAGTTGTCTAACTAACCAAACATTATCTTAAATTATCATCAAACCTACTAAGGCACACATACATAAGTATAAATTATAGTCCATATAAGCTTTTCAAATGTAACTACACTCAAATAATAATACCAACTCATGTTTTATACCTTACCAACCGTCTTCTAAATATCATAATCCATAAAAATATTTCAAAAAATAGAAAAAACTTATCTTAAGAACCCATAATTGTGCACCATACACTTCATTGTTGAAGATTTAAAATGTGTGAATCCATGTACTCATAGTATTAAAAGATTAATTATTAAATGAAAATATATGTCATTGATTAATTTTAAAAAAATAATGGACTTTATTTTTTCCTCTTAAAATATATTGTTTTTCTGCGTATTGATAGATACACCCTTAGCCAAAAAAATGGTCAACCCATTGGCTATCTCAACCAGGGGAACATATGGGAGTGTCTTCAACCATGATACAATAATAATCCAGCTATGTTTTCATACATCAAGAGTATGGGAAATTTGATCTCTCTCACTGAGTGCATAGGGCATGTGAAGGTTATCTTAGTTGGGCCACGCAATGGGTAGATATATCAAATGAGAGTATCTGTGAAGTTGTTGAAGGTTTTGACCTCACTACCAGATCAATTAAAGGATATTGCAGAATATTTTGATAAGATCTCTATAAAGATACACCTTATTTATGTGGGAAAAAAGACTATTAAAAAATCCATATGTAAAGAATATAGAGAAAATGGTAGATGCCTGCAGAATCCATTCTTTGTCATCTCATCACTCGCTTGTGTAATCTCCAACCTCCTTCTCACCCATCACACGTTGACCACCACTAGTTCAATGCAGTGAGGTGAACCGGATTCTTCAATGACATAAACATTTGAATACCACCATTTTATTCTCATTAGATGATCAAACTGAAAAAATAGAGACATTTTCAACATCTTGAAGCCTAGCATCTAACATTGTTTCACATGCATTCCCTTATTTTAAGAATCTAGATTTATTTCATGAGGATCATATTTTGATTCACCTGTATATGTCATGATAGGTTCTAAAGATCCCAATATCAAAGTAGATATGTCCTTGTGAAATAGTGTTGACATAGTCTAGATCCCATTAAAATCAATGTATGTTCTCGATGCAAGAGGGTTTCATATTTTTGCATGTATCATTTGACCAATTGATCATATGGACACCGTGGTAACATATGATAACACAAGGGATTTTGAAAAGGTGATCTTGTGATCACATGATTACTAAAATGATCCATGAAATAATTAAGACTTCAGAAATGAAAAAAAGAACATTTTTGCATCCAATATTGAATCACTTTTCCCATGGTAAATTCACATTACACCCAAGTATCACATGATAACGAAAATCATTATAGTTCAAAGATGATTTGGAATAGACCATTTTGATTATATCACAAGAATCAACATGAATAATGTGATGAAATTGTGATGAACAAGAGTAGAAATGAAAATTCCACCAATTCTTCGTATGAAAAAGAGCATTTAGTTTCATCACAATATCCTATCATCATTTTCAATATCATAAAAAACCTTCATGTGATTTGATGATATTAATCATGTAAATATGCCCACTACCACATTTCTTTGCTCATAACATCTTCTTCATGGAATGAAACACTGCCTACATCTGACCACCAACATATAAACCTTCCTCCCTTTAAAAAACACGTGAGGTGGGGAAAAGTGGATTAGGTAGGAAATGAGAATAAAATTTGATACAAAGGATAAATAGAACCAACAACAGCCTTTTGGGAAACTATCTAGATAGTATGAAGCTACATCATGTGATACCCTTCATGTGATTGCATTATTCATTGACTACTGTTCAACTGTATCATGAAATGACCTGGTCTTAGAAATCATCATGAAATCTTACTATTATGCAATGTGTTCTCGCAATTATGGTAAGGTTTCATGTGAATAAGGACATAAAATCATTCCATTTCTCACATGACACTATCTTGTTTTCACAGACCTATTATATTCACATCATGTATGAAAATAGATTGATAACCCTCATCCAAGAAACCTCCTCCATGCGTACAGAGCCAATATTGAAACCCTTCACATACTCGCATAACCCCTCACAAGACTCCATTGAGGATAGGAAATCACATGATCAATTTAGAATCATGTGATTCCATCTTTCGGGCACCCCTCAACGGGTATTTTTCCTTGGGATGCATGTGGACCCATGAAAAGTACCTCCTTTCACCATGAAAAGCCTAGGCCTATTAACATGTACTCTTTCCCTGATAATCATGGGATGTGTGGCCTAAAAATAAATTCTAGTATGTGCACTCCTCCTATAATGAAAATCATTTTCCATGCATCAATAATCATTATACACTTTGATATGTTTTTTAACCATATAACATGTTCACTTTATCATGTGTGTGGTTTTGGACATGTTTGTGAGTACACATCACGTGACTCGATTAAGATCAGTGGAACACATGACTCGTTGGTCTTGTGATACCCTCATGTAGCCCAAGATAGGACAACATTATCTTGTAAAATTTGATAGACATTCCATAATTTTCATGTGACATCCAATTGACAATTCATTTTGATTATGTGAAGAAATCTTGGACAAGTAACATTAATCATGTATAGACATCACGAAAAAGACATTTGATCATGTGAAATACCCTAGACGTGTTCACTTTGATCATGGAGAGGCATCATGAACAAGAAACATTGATTATAAGAAGGCATCTGAGACACGTTACATGATCATACAAATTGTCATAGATAAGTCAACTTCGATCGTGTGCAGAATAGTCTTCATTTTAGCTAAACACCCTTCTACATATCTTTGATGCCATACTGAAAAACTAAAAATGTCAGGAAGATAATTGAAATGTTTGTGAAAGATAATAAATAAATAATGGGTAGAAAATTAATACATTTTAGGCATTAAATCAATACATGTCGGATAGACAACCTGGACAAGTCAGACCCAAACCCTTAGATATGTCAATATTGTCTAGAAGACACAATAAGAAATATACCATGTGAAATCCTGACCAGGATCCTTTGGCTAAATACCCCTTTATAAGGTGAGTGTTTTTAATGTTTATGATTATATACTCATGTTCCCTTATTTGTGTAATTATCTCGAACATTCCCTCTGTTTCATAGCAGGTATATTCGATAGATCTTTTTTGGTCGTCATTTCTCTTTATCTATCATAGGATAGAGAATGAATATGTAACATGGGAATCCATAATTAGATAATACCTAAACTCTCATAATCCTCAGTGTTAACAATAATGTCTCATATTGTAATATTTTACCTCAACCCATCAGCGGTTTTGGGGGAAAATGAACTATGAGAACACTGATTCCAACCTAAACACGATACCATGGAAACCCTACTAAGGATTGAGATCTAATGGGCATCCACCATGGTGTATGTTCTTCAATATCACATATACTCTTCACTAATGGGACTAAAATATCACATAAGTATACAATACATCCTCATTAATTAGTAAAAAAAATTGTTTTACAAATGGGAATCCTTTTAAGTGTAATCCTAAATAATTCCGTCATATACCTCAAACCCATAAACTGTTTAGGAATAAATTGAACTACAATGACTATGATTCCTGTTATAAAAAAAATATTTAGGCCACCATCCAAAGGCATGATCTCTATACCATATTCTCCAGGATACTAGTAATCTTACATACCTTAGAGAAACATCAATATGTAAGCCTTGTACAAATCCTCTCGCAATCAATGTGTTTAGTCATATGTTTCCTCTTGATTCTCACACTGAGAATGAATCACATGGGCTTAAATACTGGAGATAATTATTCTAACATCATGATGAGTATTTCCTAGTGTAATCCACTCATTTTATAGAAATAATATTATCTGTAAACTTATCCAAAAGGGTTATATTCCCTCTAAGAAAAATCCGGGAAACCTTGCATGCATAAGTCTTGTTCATGGCCTCTATTGACAGATTATTTCATACATAGTTCCCATAATTCAACTATGATGAAACTGATTCCTAATATGACTATTATATATAGGATTCCTCCTCAAGGCATGATCCAAATACTTACAAAACTACATCATGAAGTGAAACTTAATGGTATAGTCCTTTCATATATGTTTAAAAAATGTCAAATTTACTATGTGGTCATTGATTCATGTTCTCATATGATATGTAGGATGCTTTGTAAATGATAAATTCCATCTCTAGGACACCATCATCCTTTCGGGATTTAAATGACCTCTAGCTTACCCAATTATGTATTTAATCTAAAAAATAATAAATTAATAAGGGAATGATATAGAATTTTTTGCAAACATAGTTGATCTTGTCAGTGCAAGGTCTAACACAGGGGTAACAAATCTCGTTTCGGTGATTGGGATGGATTTTATGAAAATATCATAAATCATTGATAGATTCTTACAACATGCTATAATCCCCCACCCAATGGGTTTAATGAGCCCAACATCCCATATTTTTAACCAATGTGAATTCCAAAGGATCATTGTGTTTTGAAATCCCAACTGAACACCAACCATTGAAAGTATTTTTGTTTTAATCAGGGATTTGGGTAACATTGGAAGTTTTTTTATAGAAATATTCAGTATACCTGATGCAAATTATTGTGAAATGACCCTCAATCACATGCAACCGACCATAAGGCGAAACCATTCCTCGAATGTTTCAGAAAACAAAAAGGTGAACCCAGTGTGAAATTCTTAAAATGTTTAATCTATTTCACTTGTTAAGTAAGATAGAATTAACATTTTTTATAGGGCCATTTTTCACGTTTTTTACGAATCAAAATGGTGAACCTAACATGTTTTTAATGGTGATAAACGTTTCATAAAATAAGGTTCCTCTTCTTAATACTTTAAATATGAAATTAAATGATCAAAAATGTACTCATATATGGGACGAAACACTTATAAGGTGTCTTGTTCAATCCCTAAGGATTCTAAGATTCCTTATAATACAAGTTGAATAATCCAATTTTCTAACGGATTCTGATACCATTGTATGAGATGGTACTGCCTATAGAACACCTCATACTACAATGAACAACCAAATTACATATTTTTTAGGTGTATCTTTTCCAATGGAAGCATCTCCCCGAGGCCCCGACATACTTTACCACCAACACAACACCTCCATCTCTCATAGGTGAATGTATTGGTTTGGGAGTACCACATCAATGGCTCCATCTCAACCTTGTATTATTCTCATAAAATCCTATAGAGGATGATTTCCCTTAAAAAATATTTCCCATGAAAGGTCGCAAGAGAAGAAGTAGCCCTTGTTTCCATATTCATCTACTTTGGGAGATCATCTATAGAAAAAAACAACACATATCTTCTATAACAAAGAGTGGGGTAAGAGGAAAATTACAATGTTAAATCAACCACTCTAGAATTTCCTAATAGGGATCCCATCCATTATTGTTATTTTCGTCGACATAAAACTGTAATTCCAATAAAAGATGAAAAGGTTGATGTGATCACCTGTACAATCCAAATTAGGGAATCCAACAATAGAGCTCACTAGGGGAATCCAAATAAAGAAAATCCTCTAAAATCTTATATCCATATTACATTCAATCTATTATAGGTCCACTGGTGTACCTGAATACTAGCATAAAATCAATCCCAGGTCATCTCTAGCCAGGAGCCTTTGACTTAATCAGAGCTCTCCTTGGTGACTGTGGAATCCTAGGTAGAATCATATCCCATAGGGACGGGGTAATTTATATCATATTTCACCTTGGGATTTTCTGAAATAGAGGATCTAACTAACCGAATTGTACAATAGATCCAAGCCACCAAATAGTACAGTGGATGACATCCCAACAAACAGTACAACAACCACCATCCCACCAAATGGCATATCAGGAACCTACTCGAAAAATGAGATACATCATTAAAAAGGAGCATCAACTTGTTTACGTATCCATTAATATAATATCAAATAAATATGGGGACTTCTCATTGTATTAGGATGAGTATACTCCTATAAATTTTAATCATACCCTCCCATATTCATTTAATTCATAGTCGGTGGTCACAACTTCTATCACCAAAAAGATACGTGAAGGGATCATTGGTATCTACAATGCATCTAAAAAAATAATTATAGGACATTTCATAGTTTCATAGTGCAGTGTTGATGGAGATTATGAATAATGGAAATATTTGATTCAGTCTCAATGGCTAACCTTGAGAATCATGTCACCATTCACTCACCCTACAATTAACTGATGAAAGGGTGTTGTCATGGATCCTTCTAGTGACCTGCTTAAGGATAATAGGTGAATTTCAAAGGAAGAGAATATCACTTAACTCAAATGAGTGAATAATGATCTTGAGAAAATAATTGTTGGAATACTTCTGGGATCATGGCCCAAAAATGGCATACCAACACCTTCCTATTGATGCCCACTTTATAATAAACTGACCCATCCCATAGTGATAGAGTAATATTTAAAAAATTTCCTCTCATATCATGAAATATATACATTATTCAACCTTAAACCAGCCTATTTGGATTGGTGTGTTTCCCTATTTTCTATCCCCCACATCAAGGGTACTCAAAAAACCACCCAACCTCATTGGTTTCCACAAATCCTTTGCGAGAATTGGGATCCATTAATTAGTGGGAAGAGTAGTTATCATCCAATTCTCTTAATCCCTCAACACCTACCCCAAACTAATGAGGACTGGTGATATACACCCTGGACTCAGAACTCATCCATGTTCCCATGCCAATAGAGATTAATGTATCACACGGGAGAAGTAAAGTGGTCACTCATCTCTTGGTGATAGGAGGAAAAACGTGTATTCATTCTACCTAAAAAATGTCACCAGGTACTTTGACTATTTAATGGGGAATGGTTTTATAGAACACCCATGAATTTGGAAGCCAAGTGAAGTGTGGATGATATTCTGCGACAATCACCTCCCCTACCATGGAAATCTTGGGTATACAATAGAGATATTCTTTAACATTATGGAATGGATACTTGGTTAGATGGACAAGGGGGGTGTAACCACTAACACATGAATCCCCACTCCATTCATGTGAGCACTCAAAATAGAACACACTTGTTTTGAAGTGATAGGTTACCATCTTTTCACAAGAGACTGGATAATGGTTATTCCTTACAAACAAACCATTTCCCCTTATACTTGTACAATTCCATTGAGAATGGTTTTATATATCTTCCACTGATGAGGAAACCATGTGAGGTGGAGTTGAGAGGTCTTGAAAATCACCCCCCTACAATTAACATCTCAAGAACACAATAGGGAGTAACTTTTTCATTATACATTATCTATATAAATAAGTATATAAATGATTAATAGAGTTTGAGGATCATGAAACTCATGAATTATGCATAACAGTCATCCAAGATCCACCATAGAATCCTACACCCTAACAGTTTGCTGTATTACAATGTGTGAGTCACATTTTGTTAAACTACACAACAATGTCCTGGTCATATCCATGTACACACTAGTGTATGTCCTGCTCACATTTCTTTAAACTGAAAAAAAACCTAGCCATATGCACACCCCTATTAAATGATTAGGAATATGACTGAGATTATATCCATGTTCCAACCGGGTCTCTCTATGTGGGTATCGAACATTTCTCAAGACAGCCCCACATTACTATCCCAAAAGACCAGTATCATGCTCCAAAGTCATATTATTATGATTATGTCCCCATTATGACTTGGGCACATGAAGTGAGAGTGGCACACTCATTGATATGGGTTCATATTCTTACCAAATAAGACTGGTGTCATTCTCCAAATGCATAGGGTCTTGTTTATATCCTTGTACCAATTGGGGCTCATAAGTGAGAGAAGCATATTCCTTAGGATGGGTTCATATTCCAATGTAAAAAAGTTAGTATGCATAATGCAAAGACAACGGTTTGTGTGATATCCCAGACCCAGATTCCACTTAATAGGTTCCCCAAACTCATTGGGCCATATGGCCTCAACCACATCTCCCCAAACACTATAGGTTGTCGACTAGAAGAGAGGTCCTTGTTTGTGTTTTTGGGGAGATTATGACCTCATTACCAAAGTGTAGAACATCAAATAAATATAAATTTAGGTATTTCGAGGATTCAATATAATAAAAAAACAATAAGCGGTAAAAATTAATAAAAATTCAATGATATCAATAATCAAGTCAAGTAGATTAATTTATCGTGATATATCATGTATCTATAAAACTGATAAAAATGGATAAAAGATAGTAGGCATAACATGTTCCACAAAAGTTAACGGTAAATCAAACGACTATCCTAAGAATACTGAGATTAGTCTGGATCATCGGTGGTAAAGATCCATCCAAAATAGTGAGCAATCAAGTGTTAAAATTTGTATGCATCTCTTTAACAACAACTGGACACATGTAATCTTCCCTAGGTACCAAACAGTGCTCGAAGAGGGAGTGAGATAAATCTCAGTGGGCCAACAGAAATATTATCTTTAACATGTGGCCCATGAAATAGAAATTTAATAATTTGTAATCAAGCATATATAATGTAAATTAGTATAGTGTAACTAAATACCCAAGTACCTAATTAATCCCTTGGATAGTGTCTCAATCGGTAACCAATTCATTATTTGATTATTACTAGTTTTTAAATATTTCACATGTTAATAATAGTGAGGGTTCAAAGATGTAATAGGGAAACCAGTAATGATCTTCAATAATGATGTTCTAAGGTAATAACCATGGCAATATAGACCTCAAGGGTTTCCAACGCAGTAATAATTGTAGACTAGATATTGGTAAGATTGTAATCCATGGATTATAGTCCACGGTATTTCATAATAAGATTCATACCAATTCAAAGTAGTTCATCCAAGGTAACATGGGGATATGCAATGACTGGGCATGATGGGATTTAACCATGGAACCTACTTGTAAATTTTGGATCCAAGGAGTGTATCCAAGGGAAACTAATATACTACATGAAGGATCTTATAGTGTCATATCAGGCATCAAAATTTAGGCAGGTATCAAGATCCATGTGGGTTTCAACCAAAGCAAGGTATATCCCTGAATCAGAATAGGGTTCCCAAGTTCTCAAGGAATTCCCTCTACTGCGATAAAAAGATGAATTTTCATTAATAATAAAATGATGTTTCATCCCCTGACTTTAAAAAAATAAGTCTATTTGATTCAATCCTTTCCTTCCATTAGTGTGACAATTCCAAGTATCCAACAACAATAAATTCTATCCATTTATGGAATTTTCATAAACCAATGTTCACTCCACTACCTTCCATTGACATGTTAATTGGTGCTATGGAAATTCAACCTATTATTACATTATATTTAAAATGGTTAAGAAATATACTTAGTATACTTGCCAATTTCTTTTTCACATTTAATTATCAAATTTAAGCACTTACCTTTGGCATGGAAAGTGGTGAGGGTACATGGTACTTTCCATTATGAAATTCACAATTTAAATTAATCTATTTAATATAAAAGATCTTACCCATAAGAATTTAATGATAAGGAACACATGAACGGTGGCTCAAAGGTGACAAATCACTAAAACAACAACTATAGAAAAACAACCTACTTAGTTTGGATGGAATTGTATGCATAACCACAAACATCTCATCTCTTGGTAGAAAATAGAATAGCCATACGATTCTAATGAATATAATCATCACATATAAATTTATTAAATGGCACCTGATGAAATTGGTGGACCCTACACGACAATTCCAAAATCCATGAACTTGGGGGATGAGTTATAGACCACCCACATTATTATTTTACAACACTCCTTATCCAGTATTAGAATCTAATTTCTCTTGTAATGGAGTATATTTTAGAAAAGATAAAAATGAATACCCCTCGATGACTAGGTCAAGAGTAAGAAAGAAGAAGAATGGTCAAAAATGACCTGATTACTTATTATTGTTCATGTAACATGACAAACGGTGGCTTGAACGGATCCCAGATGAAGGTAATATTTTGATCCCAAGGATAGGCCTTGAAAATATTCAATATGAGAGGAAATGACAATCTTGTCCTATAATGGCTCAGACCCTCCTGGTCCAGTACGTTTCCAAAATCTCGATTCGCGAAAACGGTTCCACTATTACAGTGGCACTGGTCACAGTGGAACCGTTATGGTGACACCATCATGGTCACACCATTGTAGTGGCATTGCTTATTGTGGCACACTGAAACTGTGACACCATTTGGGTCGCACAATGAAACTGTGGCACTGTCATGGTCGCACACCAAACCGGTGGCACCATCACTGTGGCACATTCATGGTCTCACTGTCACAGTCGGATACTGAAATGGTGGCATTACATATGGTGGCAACACCTACGGTGGAACCATTATGATGGCACCATGAATGTGGCACTGTTATAGTGGCATTGTGTCTTTAATTTTTTTTGCCTTTGTTTCTTTCAAGTTTCTCTTGTTTCCTCAGTTCCGCCCCCTCAATGTATCTTTTGACAAAAATATATTTTATTACCCATTTTGAAGACTTTTAAAGGCACATAAATGTTATCAAAAATCCCCCATGATTCGGGTGACCATTGAATTTCCAAAACGTGTGTATTTTCCTCAACGTCACACTTTTTCCCTTACTTTACAGTTCCACCCATGTTGTGCGTTTTCTTCTGATTAAAGTAAACTATTTTACACATAATGGTTATGGACACCTCTCTGATGAGAATTATTAAATGACCATTAATTCCATATTTTGAAACCACCCAACCACATGGTGAAACAACTGTTCCCCTTTAAATTCATTCATGATTTTGATATCCCGTAACTCTAGGATATAACCTTTTTATCGAATGGGAATTATTTTATCTTCTTGGATGGTTTCTATCTTCTCCATAGAGAATTTGGAGTCCCCCCTTCCCAATTCATGTGGTTTACCTATACTGGATCTTATTTGCTCACTCTTGGAGCCCCCAGAGTTAATCCTTTACAAGTCATGCATTACAAGTTATTAGCATGTGGAGAGAAGCTTTGATCATTGATCATCCAAGTAGGGTTCTTCCTTCATCTCTCTTTACTGTGAATCATGTGAGGAGGGTATCCAAATTTTTATATAGGTATGGATGAAACCAAACCTTAATGAAGATAATAAATGGTCTTTATGGAATGAAGGTGTGTGTTTGATGATGTTATTGTACTATTTTACCCTTTCGTATAAGTTGTGAACTGTATGGGCTTGTGTCCACTAAAAATAATGGTTGTTGGTGGTCTTACCTTTATCAATAATGGAACCCTATTTTCTATGATGACTGAAAGGTTGTTTCCCATGTGTCTTTGGGATGAGTCCTAGGTTTCTTCGGGCTTCGTAGTAGTTGTTCGGGCCCAGGATTCCTCGGGCGTGGTGGCAGTTGTTCTAGGCTAGGTGTTTGCAAGCATGGTTATATGTGGTTGTGGCCCACGTGTCTGCAAGAATGGTTATGTGTGGTTGGGGACTAGGTGTGTGTAGGAGGGGTGAGTGGTTGTGGTAGCCCAGGTATGTGCGGTAGGGGTATGGAAGTGGAACTGTGGTGAAAATGATGGGGAAGGTCTGATTCATAAAATTTCTTCAATAACAAGTGGTAAAGTGGTGTGGGGTGCTTAAACATCAATGTGTTTTTACTATTACATTACTTGAATTGCGTTATTTGAGGAGTTAGCCTTAGTAAGGTTTGGGTGGATACTTTTCTTATTAAGTGCTTCATTGTCTCCTTTTCTCACGGGGCATTAGAATTCCTCCCCACTTGTGCATGAGAGCATTTGGTTTCCCTAATGATTATACATGTATACTCACCCTACAAATATAAAATTAATTTCAGGATTCCACGTGGACTTCGAGGACCATGTAAGACCATACTAGTTCAGACGTTGGGACAATTTTTGTTTTTGTTTTTCCTATCCTTGGTATTTACCTTTGGAGTTTTCTTGTATTGTAGCACTTATTATTTGAAACATGCATATGGGAAAGGGATTGTTTGGGATTTAATTTTACATCCAGTTTTGGTGTTTTTGGGGACTTACTATCTTTTCTCCCAATCCTACTAAACAAAATGGTAATTCCATTCATTTCACTTGTGTTTTTTTACCCTTGGTTCTAGTTTCCACTCCATGACCAATTGAAGGTGGGTATCGAGGTCATTATCTGTCCTTCAACTTGAAGAAGGAAGGGTCTGGCAATTTGTTGTCCCTTCCCTCACCTTGGTGAAGGAGGGTCCTGGAAAGATGGTATTAGAGAAGGATGTTGAGAGATAGTTTGGAGCTCGGGGTTGAGCATAGTGTGGATTACATGTGATGGTAGGAAAACAATGATAGGAAATCTTATAATGGGAAATATGTGAGGGAATATGGGCTAGGACACGAGATTTTAGGGGCCCCCATGATCTGATGCAATGACTCTGGGCCTACCAAATGACCAAGTGAAGCTACACTGATTGCAGGGTAGAGACCCTAGGAAAGATACATGCATCATAATAACTTGTGTTTTTGTATTTCATGGCTATTTTGTGGATTTAAACTGAGTAGGAAGTCTAATAAAATTTAAAAGAAATATTCTACACTACACGGGTTTAGGCATTCCTTGTTTACCTTGTAGTTATGGAACCTAAACGATGACCATGATTAGTGAGGGTGATCAAGGCCTAGGAGGCTGATTCGGATGATAGGCAGAGGGATGACCAGAAGGAGGAGACAGATCAATGGTAGAGTATGCTTCATTACTTTAAGTGGAAGACCCTCAGAAAGTATGAGGTATGTGTCTCAGATATGGAGATAGAGAGCTGGAACAAGGAGCGGGTTATAGCTTTCAGCTTGATTCGGGCTCTGAATAAGTACTTGGTTCCTCTGCATGTAAGCTATATGTGGGGAGTAGCGTGTTAGTGGTGGACGTTGTACCTTTGGGAGAAGAGAGAAGATGAGTTCTCGTGGACTAACTTCTAGAGGGAGTTCTGTGAGGAATTCCTCTCTTCCACGATGAAGGCTGAGAAGAGGAAGGAGCTACACTCCCTTCAGCAGGGGAGTATGTCAGTGAGAGAGTTGGGTATATTGTTCAAGGATCTCCTTCTCTTTTCTCCAGACCTATTTTTAGATGAGGAGTCTCGGGTGAGACATTTATAGGAAGAACTCTAACCTTCTCTTTAGTATGTTGTTACTCCCATCACCCTACCGATGTACTTTGTAGTCCAGAAAAAGTCTAAAGTGGTGTAGAGGATGCACACACTGGGAGGTGTGTCATGAGAGGGTATCTAGTTGGGCTTGTCAAAGGGAAAGTTCGTCAGCTGTAGGCCTCCAGCATCCGGGCCTTCTAGGTTTTGGCCATTGGGGAGTAGGGACCTGCATTTCTTGTTTCGATCTCCCGATCCTCGCCCTTTCCTTTCGAACCCAAGACCGAGATGCTTCATATGTGGCAGTCATGGGAAAATTATGAATTTGTGACCAGGCCGAGTGCAGTGTAGTTGGGGTGGGCCGGTTCAGCACCCACCTCAGCGGTAGTAGTTTCCAGCCAGGCCCATTCAGTAGCAGCAACAGGGACAGCGAGCTCCTTCTCCATTGAGAGAAGACATTGTGGAAGGAGGCCGACCTAAGGTCTCTCCTCATGGAACTTGACCAAGGCATGGTTAGGGAGTTGGCCGATAGCCGATGGGAAGAGGATCTAAGCGTGGGTAGTTTCATGCTTTGGAGGGTGTCGTTCTAGCAGGACTGGAAGTCATTCGAGGTATGATTAGCTTATTTAGTACTCTTTCCTATGCCTTGTTTGATTCTAGAGCTTCGCACTCCTCTGTTGCACCCAGTCTAGCCCATGATTTGGCCCTAGACACAGAGAGACTTCCCAAACCCCTAGTTTTGAGTACACTGGTCAGAGGTCCCACTATCTTGTCTCGTGTTTTGCGAAGATGTAGACTGATGTTGAGACCTCATCAGTCAAGTGGGGACCTTCTTTTGCTACAAATGAAGTCGTATGATGTCATTCTAGGCATCAATTAGCTATCATATGTATGTTATATTATTGAATACTCCCGAAGAAGGATCATTTTTTTAGATATGGGCAGACATCATTTAGCTTTTGTCGGCAAGCGGGGTTTCAAGGAGATAAACTAGCGAGTTGAGCCTCTCTTTTCTTTATTAGAAAATCTATCAGTTGAGTCAGAGGATACAGAGATGGTGGATGTCCGGGTGATTTTCATTGAGTTCATGGATGTATTCCCTGAGGAGGTGGTGACTCTACCCCCTCGATGTGACGTTGAGTTTGGGATAGACTTGCAACTTGGTGCGCATTCGATTTCGATGGATCCCTTTTGGATAGAGACTTTTGAGCTGTGGGAGTTATGGACTCAGATTGATGATCCGATGAAGACGGGTTTTGTTCAAAAACGTGCATCACCATGGGGCACTCTGATCTTGTTTGCGAATAAGGCAGATAGTTGTCTTAGGTTATGCAAAGACTACCAAAAACTCAATCAGGTGACGGTCAAGAACCATTACCCACTCTCAAGGATAGACGATTTATTTGACCAATTGAATGGGGAAGTATTGTTTTCCATGATAGACATGCTATTAGGATATCACCAGTTGAGGGTGATGTAGGGTGGCATATGAAAGACTTCCTTCAGTTGAAGATATGAGAACTTTGAGTTCATGGTCATGTTGTTCAGCATTACGAAAGTGCCAGCCGTGTTCATGGGGATCATGAACTCCGTCTTCTGGGAATATCTATATTGGTTCATAGTCATCCTTATTGATGAAATATTGATCTACTAAAGATCATAGTAGGATCACGTTGAGAATCTGAGGATGGTTTTAGAGGTCTTCTGACAACCCCACCTCTATGGGAAATTTTCCAAGTGCTTATTCTAGACATAATAAGTGCACTTACATGGACATGTGGTGTCTGAGCAGGGGATAACAGTAAACCCATTAATGGCCGAATCATTTTTTCCTTGGGAAACACCCAAGAACCTAGAAGTAGTTTATAGTTTCCTAGGTCTAGCAGGTTAATACCAGAAGTTCGTACCCAAATTCTCTTGAGTTGCAGCACCTTTGATAGCCTTGACCAAGAAAGACAAGGCTTTTATATAGAGTAAAAAGTGCCAGAAGTCCTTCAGTTATCTGATGGCGAAGCTAGTTAGTGATCCATTACTGAGGTTTCTAGAAGAAGGGTGATGTTTGAGGTGTTTTTTGATGCTTTTGGGAAAGGCTTGGGGTGTGTGCTGATGCAACAGCAGAGGGTGATCACGTATGGGTCTATATATTTATGTCCCCATGAGCGTAACTATTCCACCCATGATATGGAACTTGTAGTGGTCATGTTTTCACTAAATTTCTGGAAGAATTATTTCATTGGGGAGTGCTTCATGGTCTTAACCTATCACCAGAGCATGTGGTATATCTTTTACCAGCAAGACCTGAACATGCGGAAGTGGAGGTGGATGGATTTTCTTCAGGACTATGATGACTTTGAAATCAATTACACTAAAGGTAAGGGGAATGTGGTGGCTGATTCCTTGAGCAGGAAGTCATAGAAAGATGCGGTTAGAGAGTCAGAAGATGCTTGGAAGGAAATTAATGATTTTGCTGCCCTAAACATGGATGTAATGGTGGAGGGTGGTATAGGTTTTCTATCCTAGATGATAGTGATGTCCTCTCTATTCTAGGAGGTGGAGGAGTCTCATTGGGGGGACTTAGAGGCTGAAGTGATGTGTGATCGTGTTAGTCGGGGTGATTCCCAAGGAGGATGGTTGGAAGATGGGCATAATCAGATGATGTTCCTTAAGATGTTTTTAGTTTTGATGGAAATACGCAATAATATTATTGGTGATTTCAAAAAATCACCCTTGTCGGTACACTCATAAGTTTCCAATATGTACCAGGGCATGATGGGTCAGTTTTGGTGGCCTGGGGTGAAGCGGGCAGTGTAATAGTTTATGGTAAAGTGTCTTGAATGTCAGTAGGTGATGGCTGAGCACCACAACACAGGGGGTCTGTTACAACCTTTAGATGTCCCCGAGTGGAAGTGGGATGACATCTTGATGGATTTCTTCATGGGACTACCTAGAGTTCAAGGGGGTTGTGATGCTATCTGGGTTATGGTGGACCGGCTGACAAACTCATCTCACCTCCTATCAATCAAGGAGCCGAGTGCAGCGAATTCCCTAACACAATAGTACATGGATGATGTGGTGTTGTTGTATAGTGTTCTGAGGTCCATAATCTTTGATCAGGATATCTGGTTTTCCTCACAGCTCTGTAAATGTTTTTTATATGGTTTTGGCACCCAGATATTCCTTAGCATTTCCTTTTACCCTTATACATATGGGAAAACAGATCACACCATCCAGACATTGGAGGATATTCTACGGGCATGCATTTTGGACTTTGGGGGATCATGGGAACGACACTTTTCTCATATAGAGTATTCCTACAAAAATAGCTATCACTCTAACATTGGCATGGCTCTGTTGGAATCATTCTATGGGAGGTCGTTTCAATCAACCGTGTGCTGGAAAGAGGCTAGGGAAGTAGGTGTACTTGGATCGGAGGTGGTATAGAGCACGATGGAGAATGTTCATCTTGTGTGTGAGAGGACGAAGGCAACCCAGGTTTGGCAGAAGTTAAATGTCGATCATAGGAGGAGACGCATGGAGTTAGAGTTTGGGGACCACGTGTTCTTGAATGTCTCCCCTCATTGTGGAAAATGGAGGTTCGGAATGGGGAATAATCTTTCTCCCAGGTTCATTGAACCCTTTGAGGTGTTGTGGCGGGTCGGTGTAGTGGCTTATCAGCTAGCGATACCACTTCCACTGCTGAGAGTTCACGATGTCTTCCATGTGTCTCAACTTCGTCGGTATCTA
Source organism: Viscum album (assembly GCA_963277665.1). NCBI lineage: Eukaryota > Viridiplantae > Streptophyta > Magnoliopsida > Santalales > Viscaceae > Viscum > Viscum album. The sequence goes on along the minus strand of OY728153.1, from coordinate 1,344,463,739 downwards.
CAAAATGATTCACATGTCATGGAATAGGGAAAGCTGAATATCGATGATCATACGATGTTCGTAGAGTGACCAGTGATGATTGAAGTTCGTGAGGAGAAGGTGCTTCATGGACGAACCATTCCCTTGGTGTTTGGGTTATGGAGGCATGGTGGCCTCGACGAGAGTACCTGGGAATAGGAGGCACAGATGTGTTCCCTATACCCAGAGTTGTTTTGAGTTTTGTTATATATTTTTCATACTTGTTTTTTATGTAGTGCTTAACCTTGTTAACTATGAAATTTTTCATTTTCCATATTCTCTGAATGTCTGTGAAGTGTCCTCACTGTGGGGAAGGGAGGACCCAATCCCTAATCAAGATGGATTAGATTGTATGAGATTAAACTCGTGTGGGTGAGTCAGTGATGCTCAAAGAAGATAATATCTTGACATGGGGGGAAAGGACTCCCTAATCAATATGTCTAGATAGTGACACCATTATATGTTGTGTGGTAACTTGAGGGAGAGGTGTTTCTAGATGTCCATGAGGTTTTCTCTTGAGAGGTATCTTTCTGGGGTGTTTTTTGAGACCCCTCTCTTTTCTTCTGGTTTATCCTTGAATTCATGAGGACGAGAACACTTTGAGAGGTATCTGATGTAATGGAACAGACCCTCCTAGTCCAATAATTTGCCAAAATCTTGGTTCCACCAAATGGTTCATCCGTTACAGTGGCCCTGGTCATGGTGGCACCACTTGCGGTGGCTCACCGAACTGGTGGCACCATCACAGTTGCACACTAAAACGGAGGCACCATCATGGTCGCACCCTGAAACGGTCACACCCTCACGGTCGCACACTGAAATGGAAACACCATCATGGTCGCACATTGAAATGGTGTCATCGATTAACAGTGTCTCATTGAGCCAGTGGCACCGCTATGGTGGAACTGTCACAGTGGCACCATCACGGTCGCACCGTCATGGCTGCAAACCGAAATTGTGGCACCATGACAATGGAACTATGTCCGTGGAACCATTATGATGGCACCTTATCTTTCTTTTTTTGGCCTTTTTTCAGTTTCACGGGTTTTCCTAGTTCCACCCCTGCAATGTATCTTTCAATGTAAAATTATTATAATAAACCTTTCAAAGACTTTTAAAACACATAAATGATATATAAAATTCCCCAAGATACACATGACCCTTGACTTACCAGAACGTATGGCTTTTCCTCGATGTCAGCCCTTTTCTCATACTTTCCAATTCCACCCCTGTTGTGCAATTTCCTTTGATTAAAGGAAACTGTTTGACCCACAGTTGTTATGTCCACCTCTCGGATGAGAATTATTAAATGTAAATTAATTTCGTCATGTGTATCCACCAAACTGTGTGGTGAAACCATTATCTGCCGTTAAATTTAGTCAAGATTTTGATATCTCGTAACTCTAGGATCTCACCTTTTTAAAGCACGAGAATTCATTCTTCTTATTCGATGGTTTCCTTCTCCTTGGAGCATTTGGTGTCCCCCTTTATGAAGGAAAGTGGTGTACCTGTACTGGAGCTTTTCAGCTCACTCTTGGAACCCCCAGAGTTCATCTTTTGCAAAACGTGCATCCCCAGTTCGTGGTGCGTGGAGAGAAACTTCGATCTTTGATCATCCATGTAGGGTTATTCCTTCATCTCTCTTTACTATGTATCATGTTGGGCACATATGCTAATGTTTATATGGGGATGTATGAAACCAAACCATTATAAGGATAATAAACGGACTTTTAAAGAATTAAGGGGTGTGTTTGATGATGTTTTTGTACTCTTTTACCATTTCTAATATGCTGTGAACTGTATGGGATTGTGTCCACTAAAAATTATGGTCGTTAGAGGTCTTTCATTGCGCACAAATGGACCCCTATCTTCTGTGATGATTGAATGGTTATAACATGGAAATGGGTTAATCATGTAAACTTGGTTGATTAAATGAATGTCCAGTGAACTAGAATCATTGTGTGAAAACCCTGGTTAACAAATAGAATATAAGAAACTCAATGAATGGTGTGATAGTATCTAGAAACACCCATGCTCTGTCTTGGAAATATGTGTGGTTGTTCTTCTTGATTCTTGTGGGGTGACATGGATGGGAATGGGATCCCCTTTGGTGGTGCATTGTTGGTTTGTGGATCTATGGTCATGTGGGGACATATGGTGGTCCTTGGTTTTGTTCTAATACTTTTAGGGATCTCCATATCTCTTTTGTTATTGTGACCTTACAAGAGAACTGGGTGTTAATGCTTAATCTGTTACTTGGTTATTTTTCCTTCTAGGGTCTGTGGTTGTTGGAACCAGAAAACACATCCACAAAATATTCCAAAATCTTCCATAAATGATCCAATATTGTAGCTCGTTTCACAATATTCGATTTGATATGTTGTAGATCCTGAATGGAGTAATGGATTTGGAGTTATGAACATTTGATGTTGGGCTGGAAAACTGGTTTGCGGAGCGGATCCATGAAGCTCCCTCCGTGATCACGGAGCATAGGAACTTGACAGGAGCCTCTGCGAGTTCCACGAAGCTTGATGGCGGTCGGATAAATGATTACGAGAAACTTGAGGGAACTTGACCAGAGCCTACACGAGGACCACAAAGCTCAATGACGGTCATCTCCATGGATATGAGAAACTTGAGGGAGTTCCCTCCAGTTTCGGAGGGTGAGTTGCTTCACGGTGCGCATTTGTGATTTGTAAAGTGCTTCACCGACCTCCATCACCTATAAATACATGGCTCATAACCCTTCATAAGGATGGTCATGCAGCCCCTTGGGTGGCCGATCTCCCATTTTGCGGAGCTCCATGGCAGTGTGAAGTGAATCCCTTCACAAAGGGCTCCACGAGAGGCTTTGCTCCGCGAGTGGCTTTTCTCCGAGAAAGGATTTGCTCCGTGAGAGGCTTTTCTCCATGAGAAAATTTTCTTTGCAAGAGGCTTTTATTTGCAAGCCCCTTTTCTCTACGATTCCTTACTCCATGAGCATCTTTCCTTCAAGATGTTGCTCCGCGAGACCCCATTCTCCATGAGAACCTTTCCTTCGCGAATCTGCTCCATGAGACCCCATTCTTTTCAAATTTCTTTCCTTGGCGGAGCTGCTTTGCGAAAACCCATGCTCCGCAATCCCCTATTCTCTATGAAGCTACCTCTAAAATACCTATCATTTTTTATGTTCCTACGTTTGCGCCCCCCGTTCCATACCACGGTGGTTGTGCCCCACCCCCCCCCCCCCCCCATTCCGACTCACTACCAGGATGCGGTCCCGAATCCCTTCCCTCACTGACCCCCATCAAAAATGGAGAGTCACACCACAAACTTTTCGGTTCAGATAGCCCCTATTGTGTGCCTTCCTATACTAAGAAATTCTCATAACTACTCCTTGTTTCCCACATCAAGCATGACTCATGTGGTCTTAGTAGATTTCATTAGAAATGTACTGGCACAGCCATGCCGCACATGCCCTTCATTATCCTGCATGATGTTAAACTTCAGTCTTGAACTACATGCGGATTGATTCTCATCCTAATAGGGTATGAATGAATTTTGAGACACCTTTCCTTGGACCCAGCCTAACTTTCACTTTTGGTCTATTGACCTAAATAACATCCTCTGGGGATACGTGGTGTGGTGCGGAGACCTCATGTCCTCATTCATATTGGGTTTATAGCTACCACACCACATACTCCCTTCATGGGATCTAACATATTACTCCATGTCCTATCGTATAACGTTAAACTGCATGAGTCTATATGTCCTTGATACATTACACTAAACTGCGGTTCTACCCTAAACATGATCAGGATGCCCCTTGTTAATCATGGGATGCACAAAATACCTTTCCAGATAGGATTTCCTTTATCAGTGTTGGCATCCGGCCAGTCAGTACTTAAGAACTACATTTGTCTGGATTCTCATCCTTATGGTATCTGTAGCGATGCCCAGCCATTCCTCCTTAGGCCTAGCCCTAGGGTTATTAACCGTCCTGGACACTCACCCCCGATCATGGTCTAGTCTCAATAACCTTAAACTATGATCCAACAATACATGTATTATGACATTATCTTGTTAATCTTGGTCCATGTAGTACGACCTTAAAACTATGTGCATTGTCCTCACTGTACGACAATAAACTACGTGACTATCATCATCATTGGTATGATATAAAACTACATGTCATTCCAGGTTCTTACCGAAGAGGTCCTGTTAGGAAGTATTTTTGATACCAGATCAGAACGATATACCCACCTACTATGTTTCCACAATAGTGGCGTAATTTCATGAGTGTTGGACTCCATTCAAACAACCCATCAGTCCACCCTTGATGCTTTTTGTGCATTTTATTCATACCCTCTTCCTCTTTCACTTATAATGGAACCCCCTAACAGTATGGAAATTTGGCATATGGCTCATCAACTGTCCCAGGCCAAAAATCTGGAAGACTAATGGGATGAATTTTGAGTCAGGCCCCTTGTTTCGAACAATGTCAACAGTTGGTCGTAGTTTGTGATCTACATTTCTGGCTAACACAATAAGGATACTGTGATTCGAACACGGTCCACAATTATCCTTCATTCTCATGCCACACCCAAAGATTTACAAATCTTGGGTATCTTGATTCGCACCTTCCATTACCCTATGTTAGGATTGATTGCAATGCCCATGGCATTACCCCGCTCATGCACAAGAGCACACTGGAAAAAATGGTAATTCAACTATTCTGAGAGCATCATTCTCTAGTCAGGTCTCCCTCTTTTTCCATAGAAATCCAGATCAGCTGTTTAGAGAGCCCCATTCTTGAGCTGAACCCTCTCTTTTAATATGCTCCCAATGGTAATCAATGTCCCATTCTGATCCCCTCACACCATCCGTTGTTTATCACTCATGTATAGGACCTCCTATTATCTCTTGTTTCTCACACCAAAAATGGATCATGCGGTCTTATAGATTTAGTCATATATTTCCTCAATGAAATAAATATACAATGGAACCCATGACATGAATTTTCATTAGTGGTTTCCATAGAACGTGGTCTGCCTCACCCTCCTCATCCTAGTTGGATACCATTCTTAGGGGGGAAATTGTTGGCACTGAAAAATGCGTACACAAAATTTTTCAAATACTTCCATAAATTTCTCATGATCGTATCCTGTAAGTTTCTATTTGACAAGTCATAGAGCCCGAATAGAGTTACAAATTAAGAGTTATGCACATTTGATGTTGGGATGGAAAACTGGATCGCGGAGCCCATTTGTGAAGCTACCTCCACGATCGTGGAGCAGAGGAACTTGACCAGAGCTTCCGCGAGCACTGCAATGTTCGATGATGGTTGGATCTGGTATTACAAGAAACATGGGGGAACTTGACCACAACCTTTATGAGCAATGTCCAGCTCGATGACGGTCGGCTCTGCGATTACGAGAAACTTGAGGGAGTTCCCTCCAGTTGCGGAACGCAATTTTCTTCACGGCATGCATTTGTGATTCGCGGTGAACTCTACCGACCTCCATCGCCTATAAATACACACCACACCCCCTTTATATGGAAGGTTACGCCACCCCTTGGGTGGCCGATCTCCCATTTCACAGAGCTCCAGGGCACCAAAAAATGATTCCCTTCTTAAAGGTATTCACAAGAGGCTTTGCTTCGCAAGACCCTTTTCTCCACGAGTCCATGCTCCATGTGAAGAATTCCTTCAGGAATCTTCTCCACGAGACCCCATGCTCTGCGAGCACCTTTCCTCTACAAAGATGCACCGCAAGACACCATGCTCCACATGCTCTTCTCCTTCGCAAAGCTGCTTTACGAGACCCCATTCTCTGTGAGCCTCATTGCATGGTGAAGCTAGTTCATGAAGACCTATCCTTTGTGAATCACATACAATCATGCCACTGGTCCATACCACCGGGGTTGTTCCCCCACACCCTCACTTGAGATCACTCTTGGGCTGCGGTCCTGGCCCTTCAGGCTGGTCCCTTCTCTTCCATCACGGACCCCCATGAAAAATAGAGAGTCGCACTATGAAATTTTCAGTGTGGGACGTCGACATTTTCCATTGAACCCTTATGAACACCCACCTTCCACCTTTAGAATACCATGGTTTCAAATACACCTCTACACAGCATGAAACACCTTGATTCGACATAAACTTCTTGGTCCGTTTCCCATGTCCTGAGTTGAGATTATCATCATCAAATCCCTGAGTACCTTGAGTCAAAACATTCCTCAATCAACTCGTCAAAACCATATCACCTGACTCCTATGTCAGGATTCACTATAAAGGGATGCTCTTGCATAAGTCCCAACACCAGCCATTATTAGGCACCTTCTGCCTAATAGTCCTCGCTACATGACTATAAACAGTAGTGCTCTTTATGGACCAAACATAGGATGCCTCTTGCTCCAAACAGGAGATTCCTTATGTTTCAACCAAAATATTCCTAATAGTCCTCTCTACATGACTATAAACTATATCACCTCCTATGTGACAAATATAGGTTTCCTCTTGCTCCAAAAAATAGATTCCTTATGCCCCATGCATTAGATTCTAATAGTCCTCTCTATATGACTATAAATTGTAGTATACCCTATGTGCCAAACATTGGATGCCTTTTTCTCCAAATAAGAGATGACTTATGCGCCAATTTTAAGAGGCCAATAGTCCTCACTACAAGTATCTAAACTGTAGTATGACCTATCATTCAATAAAAGGATACCACTTGTTCCAAATAACAGATACCTTATGCGACAAGCATAAGATGCCTCATCCCATGATTACAGTTGCATACTTTCTAGAGCATTTGATTCCATTCGAACATTTTTTCACTCCACCTCATGCATTGTGTGTCCTTAATTCAGATCCTCATCATATTCCATGTCTAAAGGGATTCCCTAACGGCCTGGTACCATGCCGCTCATCTCACCTACCGTCCTGGTCCAACACCCCAAAAGACTTTGGAAAACACTTAGAGTCAGGTCCTGTTTTTTGAACATGGATAACAGTCGAACCTCATTTGTTTGTCCCCATTTCAGGCTAACATAATTTGGATGATTTTTTTCGAACATGGTAAATAGTTATCCTCTATTTTCACACCACCCTCATCACATTCTAAATGTCAATCATGTGATTCAGATTTTTCATCTCCCTTTTTTTGGAGTGATTCCAACGCCCCATGTTGTTATCCCACTTGTGCACTTGCACATAGGTGTTTCCCTAATTATATGTCTCAACCTAACAGTGAGTTGGGATGCCCTCATGGCCAGATGTGAGGAACAAATTTCCACTCTGTAGCAGAACTGGGCTAGCTTCCTTGCGTAATCGCCATTCACTATTACCACTTAGTAGCGGCACCCGGGTAGCTTCCCTGTGTAAACCCCATTCACCATTGCTGGTCCTTAGCAGCAAGCGAAACTTACTTTTGTAAGCCCCATTCACCATTTACACTCTATAGTGGCACCTGGGAAGCTTCCATGCGTATGACCCATTCACCATTGCCACTCTGTAGTGGCAGCTGGGAAAATTTCTTGTGTAGGACCCATTCACCATTACCTCTACATAGCGACAACTGAGAAGCTTCCTTGGCTAAGCTCCATTCACCATTTCCGCTGCACAGTAGCATCTAGGTAGACTCTTTGCATAATCCACATTCACCGCCCTTCATGGATGCACCTTCACATTGTGATCTTCATGTCCTTCCTGCCTCTTGTTTCTCACACCGAACATGACTCACATGGTCTTAGAGTAGTAATCATGGACTATGGAATCCTACATGGGTAGCCTAGAGTGTATGCCCCAAATTCCATACTGAACGACATGGACTTTGATCCTTGTGAAGGCAAGGTACATAGAAATCCTGCCCAAGTTTCAATCCCCCTATCCATTGGTCCCGAATATCTTCATGTTGGTTCATCAAACACCATTCTAAACTATGTGGTCTTCGATCCTTTCCAAGGTATGGTACATAATAAGCCTCCTTGTGGTTCAAGCCCACCATCCATTGGTTTCGACCCCCCTTCATGTCAATTCCCACCATTCTGAACTATGTGGCCATTGATCCTAGACAAGGCATTGTACGTAAGAATCCTCCCGTAGGTTCAACCCCACCATCCATTGGTTCCAACCCCCCTTCATGTCGGTTCTCACTCTTCCTGAACTACGTGGACGTTGATCCCTGCCAGGGCAAGGTACGTAGGAAGCCTCCCCAAGGTTCAAGACCAATATCCCTTGGCTTTGACCATCTTCATGTTGGTTCACCAACACCTCTTATGAACTATGTAGACTTTGATCCTTGCCAAGGTGACGTACGTAAGAAGACTCCTTGTGGTTCAAGACCAACAACCATTGGTCCCGACCACTTCATGTATGTTCACCAACACCATCCTAAACTACATAGACTTTGATCCTTTACAAGGAAAGGTACGTAGGAAGCCTCCCCGAGGTTCACACCCAAACCCCATTCATCGCATCCATTTCATGTCAGTCCACCTCATCAAGCACGACATTAAACTTCATTCACCCTTTTTGTCATGCATGATGTTAAACTGTACCCATTCGAACAATGTGGGATTTGATCCCTATATCCGAGACATGGTGCGTAGGAATCCTTTCCAAGGATCTTCCCCATTCAGTGATAATCCATTTTCTACCCCATTCAATGGTAAGCTGTTGTCAACCCCATTCAACAGTAAGACATTGTCAGCCCCATTTTACGATAAGAAATTGAAGTCCCCCAATTAACAGTAAGTCGTTTAAGTCCCCAATTGATGGTAATACATCTTCAGATGAACTACACAGACTATGATTCCCAGCCACAAGGATGTGTAGGATGTCTCATCAAGGCTCAAACCCAACATCATTGTCATCTTCATGTCAGTTCCATCTCTTTCTCTCTCCACTTCATTCAAATATCTATCATTCCTCTATATTATTACCTGGGTTGCCACATCTTAGTGGGATCATTCCATACACCTCTTCACTACTCTTAAAAGTTCCCGGGCCGCATTCCATGTGTATTCCATATCATGTATCTGGGTTGTTGTGTTTTCTGTACACACTAATTCATTAACCCCTAGAACTACGAGGGTTTTGATCCTTGTCATCTACACATGGTATATAGGAAACCTCCTTGAGGTTCAATATCAGCTAGTGGTAAACCTTGGTGTTCCCCCATTCTTGGGTGCGCACTCCCTGATCCGCACTTAGTGGTGTCCAGATGAGCCTTCATGTTGTGACATCACCCCTTTTTGGAACACACCACCTTGGGTCTTCCCTTATTGAGTGTTCTGATCCATCCACCCGGTAAACCTTCCAGGTGTTCCCTCCTAGGGATGTACCAATCTGATCCATCTCTATGGGATGTTCTGATCACCCCCATTCCATCTCTGAAAGATGTTAAAATCATGGCCTACCTCATATTAAACATGAGATTCCTGAGGAAAACTTTAGAAGATAGGAATTTGGCCTAACCGTCTCTACTACATGTTAAACTCGAAAAATAACCTGTGTTAAACATGGGATGCTGAGGAAATACTCAGAGACATGCCTACGACATAAGATACCACATGACTAACGTGTGATGCCTCAGGCTTTTCATTCTTGATATTCCCTCTTATGAGGAAGAATATAGGTTCCCCAATGTCCACACATCCATATATGCCCGAACATGCCTGATGTTGTCATCTACTCTGATCGAAGGATGACACCATGTCAAGACCCCATGGAATTTCTTGATGTAAATAGTGTAATTAACCATCGTCCACAAAGATATGGCACCGATAAAAAGATTCGTGAACCATGAAATAATCGATATGGGAGACCTGGACTAGGTAACGAGTTCAAAGGAGGAATCCATAGAAGGAGGAACTAATATCCCACCATCCCATTTTGATCAAGGAGAAAATATCCCTAAACAGGGGATAGATTCCTCCTGCCTTTGGAATGTGGGAATGTGGAGTAGCAGCCGCGCATCCTTGATAGAAGGAGGCAAATGCCCCGACGAAATTGTCAGAAATAGAAATGGTGAACCCGATGTGAATCTCTTCTCCTTAAATAGAGATTAAACCAAAAATGTCTTTAAAAATGTGGCATCACCCATATGAATCCCCTATCTTTTATATGTGAGAGGATGATTACAATCGGGTGTGTGAAGATTGTGGTCCATTGGCTTCTCGCCGACCCCGCCACCTTATGAGGCTGCGCAGGGGGCATCCACCACAACTCCTGCTCCTCACTGACTCCACAGCTTTAAGAGGCCATGAAATGTGAATCCTCCCCGACTCCTTCAGCTCCTCACCAACTCTGGTGCCTTAAGAGGCCGCCTAGGGGGCATCAGTCCTGACACCTTCAGCTTCAAACTGATTCTTCCACTTTAAGAGGTCACGTTGGGGGCATCAGCCCCCAACTCCATTGGCTTATTTCCAACTCCACTGCCTTAAGAGGCTGCACATTGGGCATCCCCCCCCCCCCCCACTTCATCGGCTCCTCACCGACTGTTCCACCTTAAGATAACGCACAGGGGGAATCCCCCCCCCCAATACATCCACTCCTCACTGACTCTGCTGCCTGAAAAGGCCATGCATGGGGCATCCGCCTCTGATTCCATCATCTCCTCACTGACCCTTCTGCCTCAAGAGGTCTCACAGGTTGCATGTGCCACCCGAATCCTTTGGATCCTCACTGACTCTACCACCATAATAGGTCATACAGGGCTCACCCACACTAACTCATTTGCCTCCTCTCTGATGCAACCTCCTTAATAGGCAGTGCAGTGGGCATCCCCCCCCCCACTCCATCAACAATGTTCTGACTCTTCCACTTTAAGAGGCCCCACAGGGGGCATCTGCACCTGACACCATCAGCTCCTCACCGATCCCACCTCATTAAGAGGCGGTGTAGATGGAATTCACCACCTAACGCATTTGTCTCCATGCTGATTCCGCCGCCTTAAGAGGCTACCCTGGGGGAATCCGTCCCTAACACCATCAGCTCCTCACCGATTTCGCCACCTTAAGAGGTCAAGTAGGGGGAATCCTCCCCCGCCTCAATCGGCTCCTCACCGACTCCACTGCCTTTAGAGTTCGTTCAAGTGGAATCCATCACCTGACTACATTGGCTCCTCACCGACACTGCCTCATGAAGAGGCCACATGGGGGGGGTGCGACATTCTCCCTCGACTCTATCAGCTCCTCGCCAACCCCTCCACCTCAAGAGGTTGTGAAGGGGCATCCAACTCGGACTCCATCGGTACCTCGCCAATCCCTCCACCTCAAGAGGCCGTGTAGGGGGCATCCGCCCCCTGCTCCTTCGGCTTCTCTTTATCTCCTATGACTTCATGGGCTGTGTAGGTGGCATCCACCCCCTTACTTAATCGGTTCCTTACCGACTCTCCTGCCCTCTTAGGGCATGCCGGGTGAAACCACACCCTATCTAATGGAACATTTCCAACATCATCATTTGTCACTGTGGAGGTCCTCCCCACTCTGCTATAATCCAGTTTGAGGGTCATCCCCATTGCCATCGTTAGCTACCATGGAGGTCTTCCCCGCACTGCTACCGTTCGGCACAAAGGTCCTCCACATCCCCAAAATCAACCATCATGAAGGTCATTCCCATATATATATATAATGTTTCTTTGCCTTATGAGACGACGTCTAGACTTCTATTCCTTGCGGTCTCCATCAACCCAATTGTACCGACAATCCAGGCCTTCATGCCTTTTGGACTCCATCACCCCACTGTACTGATGTTCTAGGCTTTAATGCCTTTCAGGGGTAACACCCCAACCCTAGTTACCCAGTCTCAGTGCATTATTTTAATACATAGGCATGATTACAAGGAATCATGTCCCGAAGGACCGATCAGTTTAGCAGTCTTGGAAAATAGATTGCATATATGAATGTTACATTACACTTCATAACATAAAAACATCATAAATAATCCTTTATGAATTCCATTATTCCCTTGTCTTAACCCTGCATATCAATCACAATACACTTCTTGGAATCCTGGGAAAAATAAAACATAGAAAGGGGTGAGATCAAATGCTTAGTAAGGATAATAATATAGTGGAATCTTTCATAAATAAACATAAACATTTAATACAATGTATAACTAAAACAAAATCCATTTAAACTTGAAATTATGCATAATATGGAAAAGATAAAATGAAATAATTCCATTTACTTATTCAGATGGGTATTCTACTACTCCAATAATCACAAGCAATATCAATAACCACTTTCATAACGATGGAATGCATAATGCGAGACTATCATAACTACGTATCCAATACCTCGTGCCAAGACTACAAATAAGATTTTGTCAAAGCCTCATGCCACGACACTAGTTTGTCTCATGAGACCTACCGATGCATCGAGGAGCTATAGCGGGCTCCACCCGTCACTTACTAAGTCCAATGCATTCCTCATATGAAAAGGTCTAAACATAACATAAACATTCATATTTAAACTAGCATACAAAATGTCAATACTTTACCCATAAACCATGAATGGTATAAAAATAAAACATCCAAAGAAAAACATATCACAAAAACTTCAACACAATATGGAAGATTTGTATCATGATAAATCAACTTCAAAACAAGTTTAAAATCCATTAAAGGATTTTGACGATGATGGAAATGATTTGTAAAACGCTTTGAGAGAAATACCCCTTTTTCATGAAAACATTTAAAAGTCACATAATTTGTAAAAGAAGTAATTTAAAGACATTTTTGAATCAAATTTTCCCATACCACTTTGAAACTTTTGAAAGGAATTAACATTTTAAAAGCATTTATGTCCATATAAATAAATCCTTAAAACCCATTTTGAAGACATGGATATTAATGAGAAACATTTAGAAGAATAAATATTTAAAACATTTGAAATGATGTTTTAGTAAAAATTCCATTAAAATAATCCCTTTGAAAAATCTTTCATAAAACATGGACATGGATAATTAATATTTCCCAGTATATACTTACATAAAAACAACCTCGGATAATAAAGAGATTGTGAAATTAACCCTTACCAATTTGGTAACTTACGAAACATACACCCCATGAAAGAGGTATCATACAATGAATATGTAAATAAATATATATTAAAGTGTATTGCATAAATAATACAATTATGGGTTGTACATACACCACACAAAATGTAATAGTTGCAATATGGCATGAATCTCACAGGAATAAGGAGTGAGATAAAAACCCCTTACCTTGCACTTTCCTTTAGTCGAGGGTACGTTTAGCCTCTTGTATGAAGACTATAGTATGTTATTAAATTATACCAGAACCATATTAATATTTATGATATCATACATTATTCATTTATTTCTTAATACTACCCATTTAATAATAATATCCATGTTATATTATTATTTTGGGTAATAATCTCTTTCTTTATCGTACGTGTTTTAACATGTTACTCTTGATTGTATCACTTAGATCATGAATTTAATTCTTCCAGAATATAAAAAATGATTTATTTATCATATATATTTAGAATATAAAAATTTATAATAGACGTATATATGAAATGGAAAACACCATTTATGGAGATGGTAGTCCGTACGTACGCATAAACGCTACTTCTGTTTTCATATAGTATTGAACAGAAGTAAGTGAATAAGATATATGTAAATACATAAATATATATATATATAAATATATATATCTCCAGTATAATTATTATGTCATATATTACATACTTATTAGTAATATATATTTTTTATAATCGTCGATGAATGGTGAACTTGGAAATGAATCTCATCACGTTGTGGAGACGGTAATCCGTACGTACGCACGAGCGAAAATATCATTCTTTTGATATTAATATAATATATAATTGGATGGTATATAATATATACAGAACCTTTATCATATTATATTTATTATTTACATCAAATACACATCATTATTATACCCATCCAAATAATAATATATTGAATAACAATTACACCATGATGTGGAGACGGTAAGCCGTACATATGCATGTATGGTGACATGTCATTCAAAGGGTGGAAAGAATATTGAATTTGGTTGTACCATAATTATAATAACATCACAGTATATATAATATACTGGAGTTATTATTTTATAATGGAAACAACAAAGAAAAAGGAAGTGGAAGAAGAAATGAACATGAAAGAGGGTTGTGAAATCATTACCTCTTCTTCGGGTTCTTCCTTTTGATTTGATCAAAAGGACTCCTTAGGTTGGCTTTATAATCAAACTAAGGCCTCTAGGTTGAAGGTAGAATAGTTGATACAGTATTTGGGTAGGGTTTTGCCGATCCAAATGTCTTATAAGTTGTGAATTAGAGAGAATGGGGAGTTCCCTTTTATAACAGGGGTGAAGGGCACCTCAGGAAAAACTTAAATATTATTTTATAATAAATTATTATTCGGTTTTTAATGGCTCCAATGTTGATTCTTTAAAGTATAAGGTTGGTATAGGTCGAACAAAACTCAACCAATAGGTTTTAGACAAGTATAGGTTACCATTTTAACCTTATCATTTAGATATATCTCTAAGTTAAATAATTTATCTTTTACCGTGTCTTCTTGTATTCTTACACTATATGGTTAATAAAATTACAATATACTGCCTATAGAACCCCAATTAGTTCATTAATGTCATATATATTATTATATAAGTATTTTGGACGAAACGTAGATTTCTAGGACCATTATATCAATTAATAATATAATATTGGGTTTAAAAACTATTTTAGGTCAGTTTTGACACTATTTGGTATTGTTTTTTGTTAAAATAATAACAACATGATTACTTAAAAAATACATTGAATAAATCCTAACATGTCATATTCACCTAGAAAATTCATGTATGTCATAAAAACTTTGAAATTATATTTATTTTACTATTTATAATACCATTTATTTGATTCTTTCATGAATAAGGTAATTACTGCATTATCATTGTGTCATAAATAAATTTATATAATTAATGACTAAAAATTATAAATAAAATAACATGATTTATTAAATCTTCTTAGATTTCTAATGAATATTTATAATCAAATTTATCTTATATAAATCCCTATATTAAAAATGTTTTAGTTATTAAAAATTTATTTTAACTCTTTTAACTCTTTTTTGAATTAAATAATAATAAATGTCCTAATCTGATCCATGTGGACCTAAATGATAATATTTTAATCCTATGGTTGTTTTTGGCCGAGATAAACTTGTCCAATAGAATTAGGACATGTGTGAGGGTAATATTAATATCATTTTACCCTGAAGTACCCTATTTACTTTAAACCGTGGTAAATAAAAGTAAAAAAGTTGTTATTCACCAAAAAAAATCATCTCATTGAACCACGTTTTACTCCTTGATTTTAACCATGTCTCTCGGATTTTCGAAATTCTGCTCACAGAAGCAGTAAAATTAAGTTTTATGTAAATTTCCAAATTCTCCAAGGAGGTGGGTAAAAGAGGGTGAAAAGTTCAATAAAATTTTTATATATCTAAAATTATTCTAAACTGACTTCAATGAATTACATTGAACTTATATAGGTATTATGTATCAATTTTTACCTTAATTAAATTTAAATAAAATAAATAATTATTTAAATACAAATTTGGTTTTAAACTATATTTTAGTATTCTTCACTATTCATCAAAAATTGAATGTTTTCAGAAAAATACAAAAAATTCGGCCTAAGCTATCTTTGATATTATGAATTAAAAAATGATGTCTATTTTTTCAAATTCAAAACATATAATTTTCATTAATTAATTTAAAAATTAATTCTCGTTGTCAAAACAAATAGCGTGTTTTTAAGAAATAATAACTATCAAAAGATTGACACTTGTTTATGTCTGGTTTAAATGTGAAATTACCTCCAATGACCAACATTGTATTAAATGATAAAAATATATTCTAAATATACTTTAAAACCAATAAAATTCATAATTTATCACTATTAATTATTTCGATTAAAAAAGTTTTTTTTAATTAAAATTTAGTAATTTTCACTATTCATCAAAATATGAAAGTTATCCGAAAAGCACCAAAATTTCACCCTAAGATAATTTCGATATTTCAAATCCAAAAATGAAGTCCATTTTGAAAGATAAAATTTAAAAAAATCAAAAATTGGGTATTACTATTCATAACAGCTAGTTTGATTGGTTGTGGTGTGTTATAACTCGAAGTTGTGTACAACACACGTTACTGTATTATTCAAAGTGAAGAGTACCGTGGAAGCTTGGGCTGTTACATTCTACCCTCCTTCAATAAATCGTGTCCTCGCAATTTGAAATTGTTCTTCAAAAATAAATGGTAGAAAATAGAAAATATCATTGTGGGAAAACCCACATCAGAAATTGAGTTAATAAAATTTAGTCTTAATAAGAGGAAAAGAGAAATGAAAGGGTCACCACCAAATTATGATCTCGATTAAGAGATCATTGGTGGAAATTAGAGACATGTAATTGGAGGGAAAATGTAAATATTTATAGGGAGTGATTGAGGTCATCACTCACAAACAATTGTAGAATGTTGGGCCTCAAAGCCACCAATTTATGATGATTTAAAATACCATCAGTTTAACAAAACTTAAGGTATTAGGATAACACATTTTTGGTTTTAAGATCCCTTCCATAAAGTTTAATAATTATTTTATCCATAAAATAAGAGGAAATATATATATATATGTGTGTGTGTGTGTGTATTTATATATACTTGACAATTAGAGTTTCATCCTTCAACTAATTCCTACTAAAAACTCATCTTTCACTCTAAAAGATTTAATATATATATATATTTATATTCTATTTATCCTAATCGTATAGGGTTCCAAAAATAATGAATTTATAATTCACATATCAGACCCTTTAAAAAACTATATTATTCAATCCAGGACATCACGTGGGCTAGTGGTAGGTGATACACCCTTGTCACCCTTCGGTTGTGGGTTCAAGTCTTACGACCTTACCGGATGCGACGGGTTGCCACCCAACCTCCGGGTTGTCCTTTTTAGGGAAATCCAAAAATAATCACAAGCTAGAATTTTCCAAAATACTTCTTCCCAAACTCACAGTCCAAAATTTATAAGGTAGGTAAACACAATAAAGATCCTTTTTTCACGTAATAGCATGTGAACACCTTCATCATGTATTCTTTTAAAATATGGTAACACCCTAAATTACCATAAAACATTATTGATTATATTCATTCTCCCTTATTACTTATAGAATATTATATATATTATTTATATCCAAAAACTGTGAATATTCCAACAATGATTAAATAAACAAATCATTAATCAGTGCCAAGGTAGTCAAGAATATCCAATATAATTCCTCCAAATCAACCATCTCTTATTCCAAAATTACTACCTTAGTATCAATACAATATTAATGATTACCTTTCCATTAACCATGTATTTTCAAAAAAAAGTTCAAAATGCTTTTGAGTCACTTTTAATAGTAACATAATATCTCAAATCCTCAATGAAATGGTACTGTAGTACAATCCTTATTTATCTCCATAATTCATATAACCAGTACATCGTTGATACAACACTAAAATGAAATAATTATTTAATAAAAACATAAGAACACTAGTCATTCCTCTTCTTCTGTGGTAGTATCATAACTTTATTATTATCTAATTAGAATCATTTTGTGCATACTCTGATGATTTGGACATTGGTTTGCGTAGTGTCCCAACTCCTTGCAAATGAAGAATTGTACATTTGAAAACTTTTTATTACCCTTGAAATCACGTACTTGGTATCCTTTTTCTCCACACATATAAAAACTCACATTCCCTTCAAT
This sequence comes from Viscum album, assembly GCA_963277665.1. Lineage (NCBI taxonomy): Eukaryota > Viridiplantae > Streptophyta > Magnoliopsida > Santalales > Viscaceae > Viscum > Viscum album. Next base: position 1,344,445,918 of record OY728153.1, on the reverse strand, counting down.
CATTTACCAAGGAAATTCATTCCACATTTATCACATATTGGAAAATCCTTCTTTCCCTTATTCCCTTTATCCATATTTCTTTCTACCATCCTTTTCTTCTCTGGATTCCCTTCAAAGCCATAGAATTCAGAGAGTTATTTACTGATCTTTTGATAATATTTATTCATATGATGATAATATGTGGGAGACTATTTTATTTATAAATTTTGTCTTAATACCATGAATGATATGACCCTTCTTACTCTTTGGATCATACGTATTGCTGGAGTTCTCATTCCTTCTACTCGGCACCATTTCTAAACAATGGCTTACACTAAGTCAGTTTATGAATCACAATTCATAATTCCAGACATTTAAAATACCTAAAACAAATTGAATAATTTATGGATATAATCCATAATAACAAAAAAAATTCTTTGAGGAGGTATATACTCGTAAACCCTTCATAGCAGTTTGTAAATAAAATGAGAATTATCCTAAGCATATCCCTCGGGAGTGTTATAACAAAGAGTTCAGCAAGGCCCATTGTCGTGCACCAGTTCCTGTTCGAGTCTAGCTCAAAGTGGTGTTTTTGGGTTTTACCCATAGGTACATCTGTGCTAGAGTCGCCTCTACCAACTCGTATCTAGACAGGTATGTATTGTTCGAAAAACTCATAAAATCTCTATAATACAAAAATTCTAGGAAGTTCTTATATAATAATCCTCAATGTCTATCTTAGGGTAATGTGCTCTAAGCAGAGTTTATCTAAATCTAGTTCACAAGGTTATTGATAATCTTCCTCTGATACCAACTGTAATGCCCCGACCCCAGTTACCGAGAGTTAGTGCATTATTTTAATACATTGGCATGATTTCAAAGAATCAAATCCCGAAGGACTAATCAGTTTAGGAGTCTTGGAAAATAGATTACATACATGGATGTTACATTACACTTCATAACATACAAAACAACATAAATAATCCATTATGAACTCCATTATTTCCTTGTCTTAACCCTGCATATAAATCACAATACACTTCTTGGAATCCTGGTGAAAATAAAACATAGAAAGGGGTGAGCTCAGATGCTCAGTAAGGATAATAATATAGCGGAAACATTCATAAATAAACATAAACATTTAAGGCAATGTATAACTAAAATAAAATCCTTTTAAACTTGAAGTTCAGCATAATATGGAAAAGATAAAATGAAATAATTCCATTTACTTATTCACATGGATATTTTACTAGTCGAATAATCACATACAATATCAATAACCACTTTCATAACGATGGAATTCATAATGTCAGGCTATCATAACCACGTAGCCAAGGCCTCTTGCCAAGACTACAAATAAGATTTTGTCAAGGCCTCGTGCCAAGATAGTAGTCTGTCTCATGAGACCTACCAATGCATCGAGGAGCTATAGTGGGCTCCACCCGTCACTTACTAAGTCTAATGCATTCCTCATATGAAAAGGTCTAAACATAACAAACATTCATATTTAAACTATAATATGAAATGTCAATACTTTACCCATAAACCATGAATGGTATAAAAATATCACATCCACAGTAAAACATATCACAAAAACTTCATCACAATATAGAATATTTGTATCATGATAAATCAAGTTTAAAATCCATTAAAGGATTTTGATGTTGATGAAAATGATTTGAAAAACTCTTTGAGAGAAATACCCCTTTTCATGAAAACATTTAAAAGTCACATAATTTGGAAAAGAAGTAATTTAAAGAATTTTTTTAATCAAAGTGTCCCATACCACATTGAATCTTTTGAAAGGAATTAACATTTTAAAAACATTCATGTCCATATAAATAAATCCTTAAAAAGCATTTTGAAGAAATAAACATTAATGAGAAATATTTAGAAAAATAAATATTTAAAACATTTGAAATGATGTTTTAGTAAAAATTCCATTAAAATAATCCCTTTGGAAACTCTTTCATAAAACATGTACATGGATAATAAATATGTCCCCATAGATACTTACGTAAAAACAACCTCAGATAACAAAGAGATTGTGAAATTACCCCATACCAATTTGGTAACTTACAAAACATACACCCTATTAAAGAGGTATCAAACAATGAATATGTAAATACACATAAATTGAAGTGTATTACATAATGAATACAATTATGGGCAGTAAATACACCCCAATAAAAGGTAATAGTGGAAATATGGAATGAATCTCACGAGAATAAAGAGTGAGATGAAAACCCCTTACCTTGCACTTTCCTTTAGTCGAGGGTACATTTATCATCCTGTATGAAGACTATAGTATGTTATTAAATTATACCAAAACCATATTAATATTTATGATATCATACATTATTCATTTATAACTTTATACTACCCATTTAATAATAATTTCCATGTTATATTAATATTTCAGGTAATTATCGCTTTCTTTATCGTACGTGTTTTAACTTGTTACTCTTGATTGTATCACATACATCATAATTTAAATACTTAGAGAATATAAAACATGATTTATTTATCATATATATTTAGAATATAAAAAATTATAATAGTCGTATATATGAAATGGAAAACACCGTTTATGGAGATGGTAGTCTGTACGTACGCATAAACGCTATTACCGTTTTCATATAGTATTGAATGGATGTAAGGGAATAAGATATATGTAAGTACATAAATACTTATATATATAAATATATATATATCCAATAGAATTATGTTGTCATATATTACATACTTATTAGTAATATATACTTTTTATAATCGTCGATGAATGGTGAACTTGGAAATGAATCTCATCGTGTCGTGGAGACGGTAATCCGTACGTACACACGAGCGAAAATATCATTATTTCAATATTAATATAATATGTAATTAGATGTTATATAATATATACATAACCTTTATCATGTTATATTTATTATTTACATTAAATACACATCATTATTATACCAAACCAAATAATAATGTATTGAATAACAATTACACCACGACGTGGAGACGGTAATCCGTACGTACGCATGTATGGTGACATGTAATTCAAAGGGTGGATAGAATAATTAATTAGGTTGTAAAATAATAATAATAACATCATTTTATATAAAATATACTATATTTATTATTTTATAATGGAAACAACAAAGAAAAAAAAGTTGAAGAAGAAAGGAACTTGAAAGAGGGTGGTGAAATCATTACCTCTTCTTAGGGTTATTCCTTTTTATTTGTCAAAATGGCTCCTTAGGTTGGCTTTATGATCAAAATAAGGCCTCTAGGTTGAAGTGAGGATAGTTTAGAGGTGATTTGTTTAGGCGTTGGCCGAGAAAAATGGCTTAGAAGGTGTGAATTAGAGAGAAGGGGGAGTGCCCTTTTATAAGAGGGGTGAGGGGCACCTTAGAAAAAACTTAAAATATTATTTTATAATAAATTCATTTTCGGTTTCTAATGGCTCCAAAGTTGATTATTTAAAGTACAAGGTGGGGATAGGTCGAACAAAACTCAACCAATAGGTTTTAGACAAGTTTAGGTAAACATTTTAACCTTATCATTTAGATTTAACTCTAAGTTAAATAATTTAACGTTTACCGTGTCTTCTTGTATTCTTACACTATATGGTTAATAAACATACTATATACTTCCAATAGAACTCCAATTGATTCATTAATGTCATATATATTATTATATAAGTCTTTTGGCCGAGCCTTAGATTTTTAGGACCATTATATTAATTAATAATATAATATTTGTTTTAAAAACTATTTTATGTCAATTTTGACACTATTTGGTATTTTTTTTGTTAAAATAATAAAAACATTATTACTTCAAACAAATACATTGAATCAATATTAACATGTCATATTCACCTAGAAAATTAGTGGATGTCATAAAAACTTTGAAATTATATTTATTTTAATATTTATAATACCATTTATTTGATTCTTTCATTAATATGGTAATTACTACATCATCATTGTGTCATAAATAAATTTATTTATTTAATGGCTAAAAATTATAAATAAAATACCATGATGTAGGAAATATTTTTATATTTTTAATGAATATTTATAATCAAATTTATCTTATGTAAAACCCAATATTACAAATGTTTTAGTTATTAAGCATTGATTTTAACTCTTTTAACTCTTCTTTGAATTAAATAATAATAAATGTCCCAATCTAATCCAAGGGGACCTAAATGATAATATTTTATTCCTAAAGTTGTTTTGGGTTGATATAAACTTGTCCGATAGAATTAGGACATGAGTGAGGGTAATATTAATATCATTTTTACCCTTAATTACCCTATTTATTTTTAACCGTGGTAAATAAAAGTAAAAAGTTACTATTCACAGAAAAAAATATTTTCATCTCATTGAACCACATTTTACTCCTTGATATTAACCATGTCTCTTGGAGTTTTGAAATTTCACTCACAGAAGCAGTAAAATTATGTTTTATTTAATTTCCAAATTCTCCTACGAGGTGGGTAAAAGACGGTGAAAAGTTCAATAAAATTTTTATATTTCTAAAATTATTCTAAACTAAATTCAATTAATTACATTGAACATATATAAGTATTATGTATCTATTTTGACCTTAATTAAATTTAAATAAAATAAATAATTTATTTAAATAAAAATTTGTTTTTAAACTATAATTCAGTATTTTTCACTATTCATCAAAAATTGAAAGTTTTTAGAAAAATATCAAAACATCGGCTTAAGCTATATTTGATATTATAAATTCAAAAATGATGTCTATTTTTTCAATTTCAAAACATATAAGTTGCATTAATTAATTTAAAAATTAATTCCTGTTGTCAAAACAAATAGCGTGTTTTTAAGAAATAATAACTATCAAAAGATTGACACTTGTTTATGTATGGTTTAAATGTGGAATTATGTCCAATGACCAACATTGTATTAAATAATAAAAATATATTCTAAATATACTTTAAAACCACTCAAATTCATAATTTATCACTATTAATTATTTCGATTAAAAAAGTTGTTTTTAATTAAAATTCAGTAATTTTCACTATTCATCAAAATATGAAAGTTATTTGAAAAGCACCAAAATTTCACCCTAAGATAATTTTGATACTCCGAATCCAAAAATGAAGTCCATTTTGAAAGATAAAATTTATAAAATTTCAAAAATTGGGTATTACTATTCATAACGGCTAGTTTGATTGGTTGTGGTGTGTTATAACTCGAAGTTGTGTACAACACATGCTACTGTATTATTCAAAGTGAAGTGTATCGTGGAAGCTTGGGGTGTTACATTGGGCTCCATCACTCACACCATACCGACTTCCAGGCTTCCACGCCTTCTAGGATCCATCGACCCATCGTACTGACTATCAGGGCTTCCATGCCTTCCGGTCTCCATCTCCCTATTGTACCAACGTTCAAGGAATTTAGGCCTTCTGGGCCCGACCACCCTTGTCATACAGAGGTTCGTGGAATCCACTCATTCTGGGTTCCATCGCCCCCATCGTACCAATGTCCAGGCTTCCACGCCTTCTGATCTCCATCGTCGTCGTCGTACCGACGTCCAGGCTTACACACCTTTCGGTCTTCATCACCCCCGTCGTACCGTTGTTCGAGGATTCCATGCCTTATGGGTTCCATCGCCCATTTCGTACCAATGCTCTAGGCTTCCATGGATATCAAGCTCTATTGCCCCATCATACAAACGTTCGAGGCTTCAATGCCTTATAGGCACCATCGCCCAAATCATACCGACGCTCCATGATTCCACGCCTTCCGGGCCCCAACACCCCCATCATATCGATGTACAGGATTCCATGCCTTCTAGGCACCATCGCCCCATCATACCAACGCTCTAGGTTTCGATGCCTTCCGGGCTCCATCGCCCCCATCTTACCGAGTTCAAGGATTCCACGCCTTCTGGGCTACATCACCCCCAACGTACCGACGATCCAGGCTTCCACACCTTCAGGGCTCCATCACCCCCGTCATACCGACATCCAGGCATCCATGTCATATGGGCTCCATCGCCCCCGTCGTACTGACGATCCTGGATTCACACCTTCTCAGATCCATCACCATTCGGGCTCCATCTCCCTGCCATACCTACATTCTAGGTGTCAACACCTTTCTGGATCTATATCTCTCATCTTACTAACGTTCCAGGCCTCAACGCCTTCTAAGCTCCATCTCCCCCATCATACCAATGCTCAAGGTTTCCATGCCTTTCGGGATCTATCACCCCATTGCACTGACGCTCTGGGCTTCCTCGCTTTCTAGGATCCATCACCCCTATCGTTACAATGTTCTAGGCTTCAACACCTTCCTGGATTACTCTTCCTACTGGACTAGGGGGATATTATCATCCTTTACACCCTTGTGACACTTTGTGTCATCCCAACTACTTCATTGCATCAAATGAAGATGTCCTCCCAAAAGTCCTGGCACTAGCTCATTGAAGGTTTATTTTGAGGTATCCTAGCTCACACATGGAGAACATCCATGCATACAATCAGGAAATTTTAGAAAAAACCCATAATATAGATTCCCCCCTCATCCCAACCAACTAGAATGGGGTATAGATGACCATCCCTCTACCAAAACAATTCGTGTTGTTTCACATCCTAGTTTCATGACATTAAACTTTGTAACAACCACATCCTAGTTTCATGATGTTAAACTGCATAACAACCATCATCTTGGTCGCATGACATTAAATTACGGGAAAAAATCTTGATAACATGGAAAAAAAATTGTACAACATTTTGGTCAAAGAAATACTACCTAATACTTTAGCAACCATGGTCAAAGCTATACAACCTAAAAATGTTGCAACCATGGTAAAACATATGTGACCCTAAATTCCAGCCATCACTTGTCCTAACCTACACGACATTAAACTATCCACCAGGTCTAAACTCAAGGCACTTAAACAAAGAACCTTTGGTCCAATAAATATGGCCTTAAACTATTTGCAACACCAGGGTCTATTAATATCAGTCTAGATACGTCTTCCCACTAACATGCTCTGATGAATTGTGGTGTAGAACCCAGAGTGTTGGACTCCAAATGAACAGAATCCCAATCCATATCCATGCTTCGTAGAGTCCCTTTATTGGGATACATGCATTATTTTTTGTTTTAAGGGACCCCCTAACAGTATGGATGCTTGGAAAATGGCTCACCTACTATCCTAGGCCAATGCCCCATAAAATATTGGATGACATTTTGTGACAGGTCCCATGTTTCGAACATGGTCAGCCATTGACCATCAATTGTCTATCCTCATTCTAGGTAACATGATATGGATTATGTGTTTCGAACATGGTCAACAACTATCCTCTTTCATTGCAACACCATCATTGTGATCCAGATATCTAACACTATGATTCACCACCCTTTTTTCACCTCTCTATGTTTATGTGGAACTCCAACACGCTTAGTGTTACCATTCTATGCCTCTTTTTATGTCGAATATGTCGGCCTATGTCACTGGGGTATTTCCATCCTGACATCACCATTCCCCTTTCTGTGTGCTTTCATGTGTTAGGAAAATGCCATCATTACTTCTTGTTTTCCACACTGAGAATGACTCATGGGGGCTTAGTAGTTTTGGTAGGATTTGTATTGATAAGGTTGAGTGACATAAACATCTTTGTCCCGTATGACATTAAACTACATCATAGTTCTTCATGATATTAAACTATTCATCTTCATCCCACATGACATTAAACTAAATTATCATCCTACATGACATTAAAATATTCATCTTCATCCCACATGATGTTAAACTGTGTTATCATCCTACATTACATTGAACAGTTCATCTTCATCCGTCAGGACGTAAAACTACTCATTATCGTCTTGCATGATGTTAAAATGTTCATCTTCATCCGTCATGATGTTAAAATGCTCATTATTGTCCTACATGACTTTAAACTGCTCATCTTTGTCACGAATGATGTTAAACTGCATTATCACCCAGCATAACGTCAAACTGTATCACTGTATGTCATGACGTTAAACTGCACATTATCATCTAGCATGGCATTAACCAACTCATTTTCATCCATCAAGACGTTAATGTGCACATTATCTTCCTGCATGATGTTAAAATATTCATCTTCATCCAACATGACGTTAAACTGTATCATCATCCTGCATGATATTAAACTTCTCATCTTCATCCGTCAAGACATTAAATTGCACATTATCATCCATCATGATGTTAAACTGTATCATCATCCCACATAAAGTTAAACTGCATTATCGTCCCATGTTGTAACAGCCCAAGATTTTATAAAAAAATATTCTTTTTAATTTTATTAAAGTCTTGTGTTGTACGCGACACCAAAAGGAGCTTGCACAACACGCATCCTTGACTTGCCTTGCATTACACGCAATCGCGACCTTCCTCGATAGCGTGTGTAATACGCAATACCGATTTTCACTAAACAACGATATGCTATTAAAATATTATTAAAACTAGCCGTTATGAATAGTAATAACCACTTTTTAAAATTCTGTAAATCTTATATTTCAAAATGAACTTCATTTTTGGATTCGGAGTATCGAATTTAGCCTAAGGTGAAATTTTGGTACATTTCGGATAACTTTCATATTCTGATGAATAGTGAAAATTACTAAATTATAATTAAAAAACAACTTTTTTAATCGAAATAATTAATAGTGATAAATCATTAATTTGAGTGGTTTTAAAGTATATTTAGAATATATTTTTACAATTTAATACAATGTTGGTCATTGGATGTAATTTCACATTTAAACTAGAAATAATCAAGTATCAATCTTTTGATAGATATTGTTTCTTAAAAACACGCTATTTGTTTTAACAGCGGGATTTAATTATAAAATTAATTAATGCAACTTTTATGTTATGAATTTGGTAAAATAGACTTCATTTTTGAATTCGGAATATGAAATATAGCTTGGGATGAAATTTTGGCATTGTTCTGAAAAACATCAATTTTTTGATGAATAGTGAAACTACTAAGTGGTAGGTTAAAAACTGTATTTTGCATAAAACTTAATTTTACCGCTTCTGTGAATGGAATTTCGAAAATCCGAGAGACACGGTTAATATCAAGGACTAAAATGTGGTTCAATGAGATGAAAATAATTTTTTTGGTGAATAGTAACTTTTTACTTTTTTTACCACGGTTAATAGTAAATAGGGTAACTAAGGGTAAATATGATATTAATATTACCCTAACACATGTCCTAATTCTATTGGACAAGTGTAATTAGACCAAAAACAAACTTAGGAATAAAATATGACCATTTAGGCCCACTTGGATTAGATTAGGACATTTATTATTAATTTATTTAAAGAAGGGTTAAAATAGTTAAAATCAATGTTTAATAAGTAAATCATTTTTAATATGGGGTTATACATAAGATAAATTCGACTATAAATATTCATTAGAAAGCTAAAAAGATTTCCTACATGATGGTAGTTTATTTGTAATTTTTAGACATAAAATAATTTATTTTATTTATGACACAACGATGATGCAGTAATTATCTTATTAATGAAATATTGACATAATTGATGTTATAAACACCAAAATAAATGTAATTTGAGTTTTTTTATGAATTCCACTAATTTTCTAGGTTACTATGATATATTAATGTTGATTTAATCAACTTGGTTCGAACATTTAATTCTGGTATGACTTTCAAAAAAATCATATATCAAATAGTGTCAAAATTGACACAAAATAGTTTTTAAATCAAATATTATATTATTAATTGTTATTGTATTCCTAAAAATCTAAGGTTCGGCCAAATGATTTAGATAAGGATATATATATTAATAATAAACAATTTGGGGTTCGTTTGGCATGTTATAGTAAGTTTATTAACCATATAGTGAAAGAAAACAAAAAGACATGGTAAAAGTTAAATTATTTAACTTAGAGTTAAATTTAATTGATAAGGTTAAAATAATACCCTAAACTTGTCTAAATCCTATTGGTTGGTAGGATTTCGACCCAGCCCCACTTTAGCTTCGAAATAAGACCCTTTGGAACCATTATAAACCGATTTTTACTTTAATATAAAATAATATTTTGAGATATTCCTAAGGTGCCCCTCTCCTCCCCTATAAAAGGACACCTCCTCCCCCTCCTCCTCACACCAATTTGAGCACTCAAGCTCGGCCAACCCCTGCCAATTTCTCCTCTCCACTTCCCTAGAAACATCCTAGAGGTTCTGGTCTTCCTCAAAGACCAATTTTAGTGCCCTAAGAAGAGGTCTCAAAGAGGCACTTCAAAGAAGAGGTAATTACCGTTACCAATTCTTTCATCTTTATTTCTTCTTCCACTTCTTCTTCTTAAGTTGTTTCATTATGAAGTAATAACATCAGTATCACTCATATACTGATATGTTATTATAAGTATGAAACAACCCTATTTCACCATCTATCCATCCTACGGAAAAAGAAATCACCGCGCGTGCGTACGTACGGAATACTGTCTCCACGCCGTGGTGTAATCTATTTTCCACCACCACCTTACATGGATGGGTATAATGGTGTAAAGAATAACTATACATAGTTATTACAACATCATATTGATTCTGATATATTGTATAATCCACTCCAATTCAATTCAATATTTATAGAAATGATATCATCGCTCGTGCGTACGTACGGACTACCGTCTCCACGACGCGATGAGATTCATTCTCCATGTTAACCATTTAAGAATGATTATAATGTATATATAAGAAATAATAATGAAATATATGACATTATAAAGCTACTGGATTTATGTATATATATACATATGTATGTCATCTACTTACTTCCATTTCAAGACAATAAGGAAAGAAAAACAGCGTTCATGCGTACGTACGGACTACCGTCTCCATGAACGGTGTTTTTCATTTTATTTATCTATCTATTATATATATATATATACTGAATATATATGATATATAAATCATATTTTATATTCTGGGAGTAATTAAATCATGATATAAGTAATAATGATGTCAAGAACAACAAGTCAAAACACCTACGATAAATGAAACGATTTTACCCAAAACGCTTCTTTAACATGGAATTTACAAAAGAACGGGTAATATAATGCCATAAGTGAACCATATATGATATCATAACAATGAATATGATTCTTTAATAAGTCAATAACATGATTTAAATCATTATACAGGAGGTTCGGACACTTACAAAGCAAGTCGGACCTAAGGTAAGGGAAATATCACAATCTCATTCTTATCCGAGATTGTTTATTGGTAAGTATTTACTGGGGTGTATTTTATCATCCACATCCATGTTCTCTCAATATGTAATATTATTTCCTTCCTTCTACAATATTTTATATCCAATTTTACCCTTCGGTAAGTTTTTTTAAAAGATATGAAAGGAATCTTTTGTCGTTTTTCGTACGAGGTACTTTTGACTTTTCCGACAAAGTAAAAAGAATGTTTTTTAAACTTATACGGCACGAACGGATTTCTACTGTTTTATAAAGCCTTATTTTCATGAAGCTTCCTCTAAAAGATTTCATGACTATTTTCAATAAAATCTCTTTCTTTTAAAATTGCATGATGTTTTGTGAAAAGAAATTGATTTTGAAGAAGAAAGGATATTTTCCTCAAGAATTCAATTCAAGTGTTTTATCAAAATTATTTTCCATATAAGATAATAAAGGGTTCTGTTTCTATCCATATTTTTACATTGATTTGACTATGTTGTGATGGAATTATGTTTATAAATTCCTTTATCTTATATGAATGGTTTTATGATGTCATGTTGTTTAAGAATCCCATTTTTATTACATGGGTTATGCAATGATGTATGATTTATGATTTTGTGGCACACATAAGAAAGGATTCATTAAGAGATGGGTGGGACCTATATCTCCCTCCAATGCATTGGGTAAAGATTTTATATCTCATGAGATAGACATGGCTGGAATGGTAGGTTATACCGGTTCAGTGAAACAGGACTGAAACGAGGATTACTCGATTCAGAAAGGGACTTTGTCCACTAAGATAGTCTTGGCAATGAGTCTTGACTAACAAGAAATGATTCTCTATGATTATGTGTGTATTACACAATGAGTAATGTTTTATGTTATGATTTCATTTCACTACTATGATTTATCCCATGTTATGAAATTATGCTCTCTTTTGCAGGTTATGATTTCCAAAATGTTATGTTCTTATGAATACGATGTGATTGATATATCTTTTGTTTACCCTTACTGAGCATTTTAGCTCACCCTTTTATGTTTTCTTTTCCCCAGGACATAAAGAAAGGTTTTAGGTAAAAAAAAGGAAGATCTTTATGGGATATGTTGAAGATCTTTCCCCACGATTAGAAGATTTTATTCCGAGTTTCCAAAGACACTAAACTATTACGATCCTTTAGTGTGTGTTTTTGTTTTGTACTAAGTATTCCGCAAAAGTAATGTAATGTCCATGTACGATAAGCTTCGGGTCTCTACAGTTGGTATCAGAGGAAAGGTTTAGTGAACCTTTGGAAACTAGGATGCGAAAACGTTAGTGAGATCCCTAGAGATATTTCTAAGGTATGTCTAGGGATGCCCCTAAGGATAAGTATACGTATAGGATATAGTTCTAGAACTATGGTAACGATATTAGATTAAACCAAAGATGATAGATATTTAAGTTACTCCCCCTTTATTACGATTTTTGCATCTAACACTATTCTGTTTGGGTTTTAGAAAATGGCTGGAAACAAGATGATTCACAATAATGGAGGATATGATGGACAATGGAATGATATTCTTCATGAGAAACCAAATGAAATGGGATTTGGATGTCCAAATATCATTATTATGCCGAATCAGCAATCTCACAACATGATCAATAAAGTAAAATTTGGTAAGTTTCCTGACTCGACTAATAAGAGAAAGATGGAGTTCCATGATGATCATAGAGGAAAGAAAGTTCAATTTCCCCTATGTAAATCATGTGGGAAGAGGCATCAAGGAGAATGTTTCAAGGGAACTGGAAGATGCTTTGGGTGTGGAAAAGAAGGACACAAAGCAAGTAAGTGCAAAGGAAAAGGGTCGGTTAACACCATGGATGAGGATAATGGTATTGCTACGACATCAAAAATGGTTAAGTGTTTTAAATGTGGAATGTATGGGCATTATGCAAACAAATGCCCTAAGGGAAAGACTCATGAAGAGAATCAGTATGGTCATATGGGTAGTATTTATGTGGATGATGATGAAGAGACTACAAATGATATGTGAGATGAAAGAATTTTTGAAGCTCGGTCAATGGTTTGAGAATGTAGTGGAATGATTACATGTTTATCATGTGTAATTTTGGAATAAAGAGACATCTATGGATTGTTACACTGTTGTCTTTCCTTGTGTTTTGAAAGTGTATGATTAATGTTACTAGTATCCATGAAAGGTTATTCAGATATTTTTGGAATTTAGATGATATGCGCATAATAAAGGGATAAGGAGAAAATTAAATGTTTGATAGTATTCATGAGCTCATGATTGATATAAGGACTAAGTGATATCATGGTTTGAGTATATAGAATTTTGAGGATTTTGGTATGTGGAAAGTTTTAACTTTTAACTGCACTCATGTTTTCACTAAGGTATTCAAGAGAATACACGATTAAGGACTTTGAATGTTTGGAATGTGACCAACAAGACATATCTTATGATATGTGGGGATCAACGACAGTATTAAATCTCTGGTAATCGATGTCACTATATTATGAGGGTGGACTGCAGTATTATGTATAAGCCTAAAGATTAGACTGGATTATGTTGGAAATAAGTTAGTATTGTTTAAGGATATAAGATTTTCGATATTATTGATGGGATGTTATAGTAACGTAGTTTTAGAAAAAGGGACAACCTGCAGGATGGGCGACAGCCCATCGCTTCGGACAAGGCTGTAGGAATCGAACCCACAACCGAAGTGCGACTGGCCTTTATCGCCTACCATTGGCCTACAGGAAGTCCCTGTTTAGTAGAAACTAGTTTTATTATATTAAGCAGTATGATATATGAAGTATAAGTCCATTTTAGGAACTATATATGATTAATATCACTATAGATCGACTTATGTATATAATTTTTTTTGCTAACCTTTTGTTTGAGACAGATGGAATGACCCGTCATTCTATCACATGATCTGCTAACACTTCACGAATAACAAATTCAACTTCATTTATTTAAGAGATGAAGTGGAAATTGTTCTAGGCACGAACAATAGTCAAATTGTACCAAAATAAAGAAAGTATTTATTCCAATTCAAATTTTCAACTTTAGGGAAATGATCTTGAAAACCAAAAATGTTGTCCTAGTGATCTTATACCTGATGAATCAGATGGTACCTTATATCATCACAAATCTATGGATTTGTGATTAATGGCTTTTCCATAGCCATGTTCTCTACCACTCTCCATCAGAACATGATGGTTAGATTTCTCTTCCATATCCATATTTTCACCTATGTGGAAACCCAATGATTAGTTTATTTGGGTAACCGTTACGTTTCATACTTTTGTTTTTAAAGATTGGTTTTGATATTCCTTTTTACGATGTGGGTTTCTATTAAAGAAACTTTCGAATAGTAAACCATTTATAACCCCGACGAATTTCGAGGGCGAAATTCATTTTAAGGGGGGTAGAATGTAACAGCCCAAGATTTTATAAAAAAATATTCTTTTTAATTTTATTAAAGTCTTATGTTGTACGCGACACCAAAAGGAGCTTGCACAACACGCATCCTTGACTTGCCTTGCATTACACGCAATCGCGACCTTCCTTGATAGCGTGTGTAATACGCAATACCGATTTTCACTAAACAACGATATGCTATTAAAATATTATTAAAACTAGCCGTTATGAATAGTAATAACCACTTTTTAAAATTCTGTAAATCTTATATTTCAAAATGAACTTCATTTTTGGATTCGGAGTATCGAATTTAGCCTAAGGTGAAATTTTGGTACATTTCGGATAACTTTCATATTCTGATGAATAGTGAAAATTACTAAATTATAATTAAAAAACAACTTTTTTAATCGAAATAATTAATAGTGATAAATCATTAATTTGAGTGGTTTTAAAGTATATTTAGAATATATTTTTACAATTTAATACAATGTTGGTCATTGGATGTAATTTCACATTTAAACTAGAAATAATCAAGTATCAATCTTTTGATAGATATTGTTTCTTAAAAACACGCTATTTGTTTTAACAGCGGGATTTAATTATAAAATTAATTAATGCAACTTTTATGTTATGAATTTGGTAAAATAGAATTCATTTTTGAATTCGGAATATGAAATATAGCTTGGGATGAAATTTTGGCATTGTTCTGAAAAACATCAATTTTTTGATGAATAGTGAAACTACTAAGTGGTAGGTTAAAAACTGAATTTTGCATAAAACTTAATTTTACCGCTTCTGTGAATGGAATTTCGAAAATCCGAGAGACACGGTTAATATCAAGGACTAAAATGTGGTTCAATGAGATGAAAATAATTTTTTGGTGAATAGTAACTTTTTACTTTTTTTACCACGGTTAATAGTAAATAGGGTAACTAAGGGTAAATATGATATTAATATTACCCTAACACATGTCCTAATTCTATTGGACAAGTGTAATTCGACCGAAAACAAACTTAGGAATAAAATATGACCATTTAGGCCCACTTGGATTAGATTAGGACATTTATTATTAATTTATTTAAAGAAGGGTTAAAATAGTTAAAATCAATGTTTAATAAGTAAATCATTTTTAATATGGGGTTATAGATAAGATAAATTCGACTATAAATATTCATTAGAAAGCTAAAACGATTTCCTACATGATGGTATTTTATTTGTAATTTTTAGACATAAAATAATTTATTTTATTTATGACACAACGATGATGCAGTAATTATCTTATTAATGAAATATTGACATAATTGATGTTATAAACACCAAAATAAATGTAATTTGAGTTTTTTTATGAATTCCACTAATTTTCTAGGTCACTATGATATATTAATGTTGATTTAATCAACTTGGTTCGAACATTTAATTCTGTTATGACTTTCACAAAAATCATATATCAAATAGTGTCAAAATTGACAAAAAATAGTTTTTAAATTAAATATTATATTATTAATTGTTATTGTATTCCTAAAAATCTAAGGTTCTGCCAAATGATTTAGATAAGGATATATATATTAATAATAAACAATTTGGGGTTCGTTTGGCATGTTATAGTAAGTTTATTAACCATATAGTGAAAGAAAACAAAAAGACATGGTAAAAGTTAAATTATTTAACTTAGAGTTAAATTTAATTGATAAGGTTAAAATAATACCCTAAACTTGTCTAAATCCTATTGGTTGGTAGGATTTCGACCCAGCCCCACTTTAGCTTCGAAATAAGACCCTTTGGAACCATTATAAACCGATTTTTACTTTAATATAAAATAATATTTTGAGATATTCCTAAGGTGCCCCTCTCCTCCCCTATAAAAGGACACCTCCTCCCCCTCCTCCTCCTCACACCAATTTGAGCACTCAAGCTCGGCCAACCCCTGCCAATTTCTCCTCTCCACTTCCCTAGCAACATCCTAGAGGTTCTGGTCTTCCTCAAAGACCAATTTTACTGCCCTAAGAAGAGGTCTCAAAGAGGCACTTCAAAGAAGAGGTAATTACCGTTACCAATTCTTTCATCTTTATTTCTTCTTCCACTTCTTCTTCTTAAGTTGTTTCATTATGAAGTAATAACATCAGTATCACTCATATAATTATATGTTATTATAAGTATGAAACAACCCTATTTCACCATCTATCCATCCTACGGAAAAAGAAATCACCGCGCGTGCGTACGTACGGAATACCGTCTCCACGCCATGGTGTAATCTATTTTCCACCACCACCTTACATGGATGGGTATAATGGTGTAAAGAATAGCTATACATAGTTATTACAACATCATATTGATTCTGATATATTGTATAATCCACTCCAATTCAATTCAATATTTATAGAAATGATATCATCGCTCGTGCGTACATACGGACTACCGTCTCCACGACGCGATGAGATTCATTCTCCATGTTAACCATTTAAGAATGATTATAATGTATATATAAGAAATAATAATGAAATATATGACATTATAAAGCTACTGGATTTATGTATATATATACATATGTATGTCATCTACTTACTTCCATTTCAAGACAATAAGGAAAGAAAAACAGCGTTCATGCGTACGTACGGACTACCGTCTCCATGAACGGTGTTTTTCATTTTATTTATCTATATATTATATATATATATACTGAATATATATGATATATAAATCATATTTTATATTCTGGGAGTAAGTAAATCATGATATAAGTAATAATGATGTCAAGAACAACAAGTCAAAACACCTACGATAAATGAAACGATTTTACCCAAAACGCTTCTTTAACATGGAATTTACAAAAGAACGGGTAATATAATGCCATAAGTGAACCATATATGATATCATAACAATGAATATGATTCTTTAATAAGTCAATAACATGATTTAAATCATTATACAGGAGGTTCGGACACTTACAAAGCAAGTCGGACCTAAGGTAAGGAAAATATCACAATCTCATTCTTATCCGAGATTGTTTATTCGTAAGTATTTACTGGGGTGTATTTTATCATCCACATCCATGTTCCCTCAATATGTATTATTATTTCCTTCCTTCTACAATATTTTATATCCAATTTTACCCTTCGGTAAGTTTTTTTAAAAGATATGAAAGGAATCTTTTGTCGTTTTTCGTACGAGGTACTTTTGACTTTTCCGACAAAGTAAAAAGAATGTTTTTTAAACTTATACGGCACGAACAGATTTCTACTGTTTTATAAAGCCTTATTTTCATGAAGCTTCCTCTAAAATATTTCATGACTATTTTCAATAAAATCTCTTTCTTTTAAAATTGCATGATGTTTTGTGAAAACAAATTTATTTTGAAGAAGAAAGGATATTTTCCTCAAGAATTCAATTCAAGTGTTTTATCAAAATTATTTTCCATATAAGATAATAAAGGGTTCTGTTTCTATCCATATTTTTACATTGATTTGACTATGTTGTGATGGAATTATGTTTATGAATTCCTTTATCTTATATGAATGGTTTTATGATGTCATGTTGTTTAAGAATCCCATTTTTATTACATGGGTTATGCAATGATGTATGATTTATGATTTTGTGGCACACATAAGAAAGGATTCATTAAGAGATGGGTGGGACCTATATCTCCCTCCAATGCATTGGGTAAAGATTTTATATCTCATGAGATAGACATGGCTGGAATGGTAGGTTATACCGGTTCAGTGAAACAGGACTGAAACGAGGATTACTCGATTCAGAAAGGGACTTTGTCCACTAAGATAGTCTTGGCAATGAGTCTTGACTAACAAGAAATGATTCTCTATGATTATGTGTGTATTCCACAATGAGTAATGTTTTATGTTATGATTTCATTTCACTACTATGATTTATCCCATGTTATGAAATTATGCTCTCTTTTGCAGGTTATGATTTCCAAAATGTTATGTTCTTATGAATACGATGTGATTGATATATCTTTTGTTTACCCTTACTGAGCATTTTAGCTCACCCTTTTATGTTTTCTTTTCCCCAGGACATAAAGAAAGGTTTTAGGTAAAAAAAAAGGAAGATCTTTATGGGATATGTTGAAGATCTTTCCCCACGATTAGAAGATTTTATTCCGAGTTTCCAAAGACACTAAACTATTACGATCCTTTAGTGTGTGTTTTTGTTTTGTACTAAGTATTCCGCAAAAGTAATGTAATGTCCATGTACGATAAGCTTCGGGTCTCTACACATGTGACGTTAAACTGTTTATCATCACCCCACATGTCGTTAAACTGTATCTCGTCCCACGTGACATTAAACTATATATCATCCCACATGACATTAAATTGTATCATCATCCTGCATGATGTTAAACTGTTCATCTTCATCCTGCATGAAGTTAAACTTCATTATGGTCCTAAATGATAATAAAATGTTATTCTTCATCTGTCATGACGTTAAACTGCTCATTATCATCATATCACTTGACGTTAAACTATATTATCATCTTGCATGACATTAAACTTTTCATCATCATCCCGCATGATGTTAACCGGTGTGTCGTCTCGCATGACATTAAACAGTATCTCATCTCTCATGAAGTTAAACTACATCATCATCGTGCATGATGTTAAATTGTTCATCTTCATCCCGCATGATGTTAAACTGCATTATCATCCTTCCTAATGTTAAACTTTTCATACTTTTCTACCACAACATTAAATTGCTCATTATTTTCCTGTATGACTTTAAACTTCTCATTATCCTCTCGTAAGATGATACACTTCATCATCATCCTTCATGACATTAAACTTCTCATTATTGTCCCACCTGACAATAAACTGAAAAATTGTCTGGGATTCATGAACTTAAACTAAGATCGCCACTGTCCCCATCGTATGACATTAAACTACCTGATCTATCCAAACTGAAGGATGTAAAACCACTCATCTGTTTTCCCGCAAGACAATAAACTTTAAACTAAATGTGAAATTCCATCTATGGCCAAGCCTCAGGTCCCTCGGCCTTTTCGGTCCCCTGGCCCATGTTTTCACTTAGGATTGTACGGTGTGGTATTGGATTATTTCCTCATTCACATCTGGTAACCCGCCGTGCAGTACATATCCCTCGTTGAGATACCTTGACCGAATATTCGTCCTTACCACCTGATGTTAAACTACACGACACCCCTAGAACTATGTATGGCTTGATTCCCATCCTCATGTGATACATAGGAATTCCCAGACATTTCATCTTTAGGTCCAGCCCTTCTTCTTAGAAACCTCATCTCTCTGGCCCCATGGATTGAGTCCACCAGGAGGCACAGCCATAATCTTATGTCCTCATTTATGTCATGATTGTAACAGCCATGCCACATACCTCCCCCTCTTTGGTAGTTCCCCAATGTGCCCAGAAGCACTCTAGTTCAACACCTTGGGTTTTGAATCGTACATTGACATGTTATCACCCATCCCTATGGTTCATGCTCCAATTTATTTGGGTTTCCATCATCTTTCACATCTAAAAGGGCCCCTGAATGGTATAGATACCCAACTTGAGGGCTCTCCTATCATTTCAGGCCAACATCCTCGAGGATCTCGAATGATAAATTGATATTATTCCTATATTGTGAATATGGTCAGAGGTAAAAACTAATTTGTTGTTCCCATTTCAGGTCACATGATATGAATGTAGTGTTTTGAACATGGTCAACAGTTATCCTCCATCGTCACACCAACCCCATAATGCCTAAAATATTGGTTGCATGATTCACAACATTTTCCACCCTATTATTTACAAGTGGAACCATGATACTCCAGGTATTATACCTCAGTGTGTATGTGCACGTTAGGAGGGAAAGCCATAGTGATGCCTCATTCGTGGCCCCACATCGATTTCCCCTCTGCGTGTATTCCATCGGTTACAATGACCTTATCTACCCTTGTTTCCCCCATTGAGCGTATCGCACATGGGATTAGGGATTCAGTTGAGGTTTTCACTCATTTGTAAGTGTATCTCCACCTATGGTCCGAACTCTATGACCATAAAATAAGACCACTTCAAGTCCCTGCTGCATGGCATTAAACTGCACGACAACATCCAGAACTACATAAGGCTTGATTCCCATCCCCATGGGATACGTAGGAATTCCCAAGCATCTTTTATTCGGGTCCAGCCCCAGGAATATAAAATCTTACACCCCCTGTTTGTCACCTTGACCCAAACGCTTTTGGGAACACGTGTTTTGGTGAGTACCTCTTGGGTTCTCATTCACGTCGGGTTTTGAAACACTCACACCATGTGCCACCATTGTCTTTTCCAAACCTGGTCTGAGTTCTATGAATCTAATCTATGATCTTATTATGGGAACTACACATTGGGTTTGGCTACATCGCCACAGAGCACACATTCCATTGAATTCAGTCCCCCCTTTGTGGTCCACTCTATGGCCATTATGTTGGAAGTTTACAACCCCATGACCCTTGTCCTTGTAAAGGGACTCAACTTCCTCTATCTTAAACGTCTTACTATCATACATAGATGCATTGTAGAAAAGATCCTGAAGTGTAAAATTTTCATAGGGACATTCCCTTGTTCCCTTTCCAAGCATCGTGAGACCGTCATTTGAATCCTCATTCTCTTCCACGTCTGAAGGGACCCCATTTACAGCATGCTCTCATGCCACATTGGCTTACCTACCATCTTGGGCCAACGTCACTGAGGACCTTGGACGACATTTGAAACAGGTCCCATGTTTCACACATGGTCCATGATCGACCCTCATTTGTTTTTCCTCATTCGAGGTTAATGTGAAATAGATACTATGTTTCAAAAAAGGTCAACAGTTACCCCTATCATAATTCCACCTTCATTGTAGTCAAGATCTCAAGTATTAGGATTCAAATATTTCCACTTCCTTATGTTCAAGTGGATTTCCAACATACTTAGCTTTACCCTTTCACGCATCAAGGTGTGTTAAGTTGGTGGGTCAACATTATTGGTGCGTTTTTAACCAAGCATCGCACTGCTCCTATTGTGTGACTACCTATTATAGAAAAATCCCATAACTACTCCTTATTTCCCACATCGAAAAAGACTCACATGGGATTAGTAGTTTTGATAGGATGTGTATTGGTGCAGCCATGCCACACATGCTTTTCATCATCCTTCATGACATTAAGCTGCACTGTAGAACTATGTGCGGCTTGATTCCCATCATAATGGGGTATGTACGAACGTCCATGCACCTTTCCATTGGCCCAACCTAACTTTTAATTTTGGTCCCTTGACCTAAATAACTTACTCTGGGGATATGTGGTGTGGTACAGACTCCCTATGTCCTCATTAACATTGTGTTTATAGCTACCGCACCACATACTCCCTTCCAGGGATCTTCCCTTTCACTCCATGTCCTATCATATGAATTTCAGCTGCATGAGTCCATATGTCCTCAACACATGATACTAAACTATGGTTCTACCCTGAACATGTTCAGTATGACCCATGTTAATCAAGGGATACACCAAATCCCTTTCTAGAAAGGATTTCCCTTATCAGTGTTGGCCTTCGGCCATGTCGTGCTTATGAACTAAATTTGGCTTACTTCTCATCCTTATGGGATATGTAGCGACGCCTAGGAATTTCTCCTCGGTCCCAGCCCCATGGTCATTAAACCTCTTGGTCCCTCAGCTCTGATCACAGTCCAGTCTCTATGACCTTAAAATAGGAGCCTGCAGTCCATGTACCATGACTTTACACTCTTAACCTTAGTCTAAGTAGTATGACCTTAAAACTATGTGCAATGTCCTCACGGTATGATGTTAAACTATGTGTCTATCATCCTCATTGTTATGGCGTAAAACTACATTTCATTCTAGACCCTTACTAGATAGGTCCTATTTTGAAGTAAGTTTGATCCCTCATTAGACCGATACACCCACCTAACGTGGTTACACCATGGTGGTGTAATTTCATGACTGTTGGGATCCATTCGAACAACCCATCAATCCACCCTTTATGCTTTGTGTGTCCTTTATTCAGACCCTTGTCATATTTCACGTCTAAAGGAACCCCCTAATAGTATGGATGCTCGGCCTATTGCTTGCCTACTGTCCTGGGAAAGGGTTCTCGAAGACTGATGGGAAGCATTTTGAGTCTGTCCCCATGTTTCTAACATGGTCAATGTTTGGCCTTCATTTGTTATCTACATTTCAGGCTAATGCAAAAATGATACTGTTTTTCTAATACAGTCAACATTTATCCATCATTGTCACGCCACCCCTATAGAGTTACAAATTTTGGGTATCATGATTCAAACCTTCCCTTACCCTCTGTTTGGATTGATTCCAATGCCCCTGGCATTACCCCGCTTGTGCAGAAGAGCACACTGGGAAAATGGTAATTCAACTATTCTGAGAGCTTCATTCTCCAGCCAGGTCTCTCTCTCTTCCCAAATAAATCCTGATCATTTATTTAAAGAGCCCCATTCTTTTGCGGAAATACCTCTTTTAGGATTCTCCCAATGGTGATCGATGTCCCATTCTGATCCACTCACACCTTTCATTGTTTAGTACTCTTGTACAGGACCTCCTATTATCTCTTGTTTCCCACATCAACTATGGCTCACGCGGGCTTAGATATTTAGTCGGCTATTCCCTCAATGTGATCGAGATACAATGGACCCCAAGGCATGAATTTTCCTCAGTTGTTTCCTCAGAATGTGGTTTTCCTCTCCCTCCTTGTCCTCATTGGACCTCATTCTTAGGGGGCATTTGTTGGCACAGGAAAACACACCTAAAAAATATTCAAAATGCTTCCATAAATGATCCAAGATCGTATCCCATTTCTCAAGTTTCAATTTTATAGATCGTAGATACTGAATAGAGTTACATATTAAGAGTTATAGACATTTGATGTTGGGCTCGAAAACTGGTTTGCAGATCCCATTCGTGAAGCTCCCTCTGAGATCGCGGAGTAGAGGAACTTGACCAGAGACCACGCGAGCACCATGAAGGCCAATGATGGTCAGCTCCATGATTATGATAACTTGAAGTAACATTACTGGTACCTCCATGAGTGTCGCAAATCTCGATGATGTTCGGCTATACGATTATGAGACACTTGAGGGAGTTCCCTCCAGTTGCGGAGAGCAATTTTCTTCACGGTGCATATTTGTGATTCACAACGTGCTTTGCAGACCTCCATCTCCTATAAATACATTACTCTCTTCCATCATAAGGATTTTCACACCACCCTTTGGGTGGTCGATCTCCCATTTGACGAAGATCCAAGGCACCGCGAAGTGATGCCCTTCGCAAAGGGCTCCACGAGAGGCTTTTCTCCACAAGCCCCTTTTCTGCACAAGTCTATGCTCTGTGAGTAGCTTTCCATCATGAAGCTTCTCCATGAGACCCCATGCTCAATGGGAACCATAACATCATGAAGCTTCTCCATGAGACCCCATGATCTGCAAGCTCCTCTCATTCGTGAAGATACTTTGCGAGACCCCATACACCATGAGCCCCTTTGCTCCGCGAAGCTACTTTGTGAAGACCTATACTTTTCTAAGCTCCTACCTTCATGACCACCTGTCCATACCGCGGAGGTTGTGCCCCCCCCCCCTCGACCCCCTCGGGCTCACTCCTGGCCTGCGGTCCCAGCCCTCCGGGCCGATCCCTTCACTTCCGTTATTGACCACCATGAGAAATGGAGAGTCGCACCGCAAACTTTTCAATCCTGGATGTCGGCATATCCCATTGCACCCTTATATACACCCACCTTCAACCTTTGAAATACCATTATTTGAGATAAAAATATGCACATCATGAAACACCTTGAGTCGACATATTCCTCTTGGTTCGTTTCCCATGTCATGAGTTGAGATTTTCATCATCAAATCCCCAAGAACCTTGAGTCAAACATTTTCTCAAGACACAAATCAAAACCCTACAACTTGACTCCTATGTCAGGATCCACTAGAAGGGGCTGCTCTTGCGTAAGTCCCAACACCTGCCATTCTTAGGCACCTTCTTCCTAATATTCCTCACTACATGACTATAAACTATAGTACTCCCTATGTTCCAAACATTAGATGCCTCTTGCTCCAAAAAAGATATTCCATATGCCCCAAGTATAAGATTCCTAATAGTCCTCTCTACATACTATAAATTGTAGTACTCACTATGTGACTAATATAGGATGCATCTTGATCCAAACAAGGTGTTCCTTATGCTCCATGCATTGGATACTAATAGTCTTCTCTACATGAATATAAATTTTTGTACTCCCTATGTGCCAAACAGAGGATGCCTCTTTCTCTAAACAGGAGATTCCTTATGCACCATGTGTAAGAATCAAATAGTCCCCACTACCAGTCTCTAAACTATAGTATGCCCTATCATTCAATAAAAGGATTCCTCTTGTTCCAAATAAGAGTTTCCTTATGCGAAAAACATGAGATGTCTCATGCCAGGATTACAGTGGCATAATTTCTAGATATTTTGAATCCATTCAAACATTATGTCAATCCACCCCACGCTTCATGTTTCCTTCATTCTGATATCCATCCTATTTCATGTCTAAAGGGACCCCCTAATGGCTCAGTCCCGTGATGCCTCAACTCACCTATCGTCTAGGGCCAACGCCCGGGAATAATTTGGACAACACTTTGAGTCAGGTCATGTGTTTCAAACATGTTCAACAGTTGACCCTCGTTTTTTTGTCCCCATTTCAGGCTAACATGACTTGTATGATATGTTTATAAAATGGCATATAGTTATCCTCCATAATCATAACACCCTAACCGCGTTCTAAATGTCAGGCATGTGATTCACACTTTTTATCTCCCTTTGTTTGGACTGGTTTCAACACCCCTTGGTGTTATCCCACTTGTGCGCTTGCGCATAGGTGTTTCCCCCAATTATATGCCTCAACCCACCAGTGTGTTCGGATTCCCTAATGGATCGAAGTGAGGAAGACATTGCTGCTCTGTAACAGTGCCCAAGCAGCTTCCTTGCGTAAGCCCCATTCACCATTGCCACTCAGTAGCGGCACCCGGGCAACATCCTTGTGTAAGCCCCATTCTCCATTGCTGCTCTTCAGCGGCACCCAAACAAATTTCTTGAATAAGCCGCATTCACCATTGTCGCTCCATAATGGTACCCAGGAAGCTTCCTTACGTAAGCCCCACTCACCATTTCCGCACCATAGCGATGGTCGAGAAGCTTCCTAGTGTCATCCTCATTCACCATTGTCGCCCCAAAGTGACACTCAAGCAACTTCCTAGTGTAAGCCCTATTCACCATTACTTCTACACAGAGGCACCCAAGTTTCTTCCTTCCGTAAGCCCTATTCACCACCCTTCATGGATGTACCATTGTGACATGATTGTTAGGTCCTTGCTGCCTCTTGTATCTCACACTGATCATGACTCACGTGGGCTTCGAGTAGTAATCTTTGACTATGGCAACATACCTGGGAATCCAAGAGTGTAATCCTCAAACATGATCCTGAACTATATGAAATTGGATCCTTGTCATGGAAGGGTACATATGAATCCTACCCGAGGTTCAAGCTCGACAACCATTGGTCCCAACCATCTTCACATCTATTCACAAAACATCATTTTGAACTACGTTTTCTTTGATCCTTGCCAAGGCAATGTACATAGGAAGCCTCCACAAGGTTCAAGCCCACCATCTATTGGTTCCAACCCCCCCCCCCCCCCCCCCTTCACGTTGGTTCCCACTCATCCTAAACTCTGTGGACTTTGATCCCTGCCAAGGCAAGGTATGTAGGTAGCCTCTCTAAGTTCCAAGCCCACCAACCATTGGCTCTGACCATCTTCAAGTTGGTTCACCAACACCTTTTATAAACTACATAGACTTTGATACTTGACATGGTGTGGTACGTAGGAAGCCTCCTTGAGGTTCAATCCCAACAAAAGTTGGTCCCGACCACTTCATGTTGGTTCACTAACACCATCCTGAACTACGTGGACTTTAATCCTTCCCAACGAAAGGTGCGTAGGATGCATCACTGGGGTTCAAGACTAACACCCATTGGTCCCGACCACTTAATGTCAGTCCACCTCGTCCTGCACGACGTTAAACATTATTCCCCATTTTTATTTGGCAAGATGATAAACTATACCAATTCGAAATACCTAGGATTTAGTCGCTATCTCCTAGATAGGGTACATAGGAAGCCTCCTTGAGGTTCATCTAATTAGGTGATAAGCTGTTGTCAACCCCATTCAGCGGTTTGTCATTGCCAACCCCATTCAGTAATAATTCGTTGTTATCCCTATTCGGCAGTAAGTAATTGATGTCCCCCAATTGACGGTAATCCATTGAATTCCCCAACCAATGGTAAGTTGTCTTCATATGAACTACATGGAATTTCATTCCCTACCATAGAGATATGTAGGAAGTCTCTTCAAGTATCAAGACCAACATAACTGTCATCCTCACATCAGTTCCATCTCATTCTCTATCCACTTCATTCAATTCACCATCATCCATCCAGATTTTTACATGGGCTGCCACATCTCTGTGGGATCATGTAATCAACCATCTCACTAGACCTATCAGTACCTGGGCTGCTTTCCAAGAATAATCCCATAGAATGTATCTAGGTTGTTGTGCTCTCTGTACACCCCTATTCATCACCGCTTAGAACTACGCGGGTTTTGATCCCTATCATCTACACATGGTACATAGGATTTCTCCATGAGGTTCAATCCTTGCCAATGGTAAACCATGGTGTTCCCCCATTCTGGGGTGAACACTCTCTGGTCTTCCCTCAGTGGTGTCCAGATAATCCTTCACAGTGTGACATCTTCCCTTTTATGGGACACACCATCTTGGGTCTACTCTTATTGAGTGTCCTTATCCATCCACCCGCTAAACCTTCTAGGTGTTCCCTCATAGGGGTTTACCAATCTTATTTGTCTCTATGGGATGTTCTGATCACCCTCATTCTATCTCCACAAGATGTTAAACTCACAGCCTACTTCGTGTTAAATATTAGATGCATGAAGAAAACCTCGAAACACATGCCTTTTGTGTAACCATCTCTGCTAGACGTTAAACTTGTGGCATACCCCATGTTAAACATTGGATGTTGAGGAAAAACTCAGAGTCATGACTCTGGGATAAGATACCCTACGAAAAATGTGTGATACCTTGGGTTTTGCTCCATTGAGATGCCCTCTTATGAGGAATAATACAGGTCCCCTAGTGTCCACACATCCAGAAATGCCCTGACATGCCTGATGTTGTCATCTACTCCATCCAAAGGCTGCTACCATGTCAAGACCCCCTGGAATATCCTGAAAAAAGTAGTGTAATTAACCGGTGTCCACAAAGAAATGGCACCGAGAATTAGATTCATGAACCAAGACATAATCTATTAGGGAGACCTGGACATGGTAATGAGTTCTAAGGAGGAATCCACAGAAGGAGGAACCGACATCCCTTCATCTGATTTTGAACAAGGGGAAAACATCCCTTAACATGTGATTGATACCACCAACATTTGGAAAGCAGGAAATGCGGGGCAATAGTTGCGCTTCCTTGAAAGACGGATGTGTGCGCTGAGGCGAAAGCATCATAAAAAGTGGATATGCCTTTTATTTGCCCAATTGTGAAGAATTATTTAAAATAGAACCACTTGAATTTGATAACTAGAACAGATTCAATTGGTGATTGTTTTCTGAGAATGATTTGTGACTTGGTTGCGGGTGGTGTGCTATTTATTAATGAATAGTAACGAGGGTGTTTGTGTATAGGCATGTTTTGGAACAGCTATGTTGGGATGAGTGATTGTTTACCTATATGTATAAATTATTTCTTATTTTTCTTATTCGAGCCCCCCCAAAGTTGACCACTTCATACTGAACACCCCCATTGCAATGGGGGAGGGTGTTCTTTCCAACACTCATATGAGTGGTTGGTTATTAGCTCTTTTTCTTTTCCCTTTTAGGAGTAGCCCAAGACTCTCTGGGCTAGCTGTAATGGCCTGAGATCCATTATAGCCCAAGATTCATCGAGAAGGGATGTTGTGGTGGTTAACCCAGGTGTGTGCGGGTAGGTTGTTTCCCAAGTGTCTTTGGGATGAGGTCCAGGTGTCTTCGAGCATGCCAGTAGTTGTTCGGGACTAGATATCTTCAGGCATAGTGGTTGTTGTTCTGGTCTAGGTGTTTGTAGTTGTGGTTATATGTGGTTTTGGACCCTGTGTCTGCGGTCATGGTTATGTTTGGTTGTGGCCCAGGTGTTTGCAGGTGGGTTGAGTGGTTGTGGTGGCCAAGGTGTGTGAGGGCAGGGTATGGCAGTGGGACTGCGGTGAAAATGGTGGGGATAGTTTGATGCATAGGATGTCTTCAATAACCACTGGGAAAGTGTTGAGGGGTTCCCAAACATCAATGGGTTATTAATATTACATAACATGACTTGCATTACTTAGGGAGTGTTCCTTGGTGAGGTTTGGGTGGATAGTTTCCTTATTAGGTGCTTGGTTATCTTCCTTTCTCATGGGGGATTAGAATGTGTCCCCACTTGTGCACGAGAGATTTTGGGTTCCCTACTTGTTATACTTGTATACCCACCCTACTTATATGAAATTTCTTTTAGGTTTCCATGTGGACTTCGAGGACTGTGTGGTACCATACTAGTTAAGACGTTGGGATAGTTCTTGTTTCTATTTTACCTTTCTTTGGTATTTAACTATAGATTTTTCTTGTATTGTAGCACTTATTATTGGAAACATGCATATGGGAAAGGTATTTTTTGGGCTTTACATTTACTTCTAGTTTTGTTGTTGTTTGGGACTTACTATCTTATCTCTCGATCCTACTAAACCAAAAAGGGTAATGCCTTCCATTTCGCATGTGCTTCTATACCCTTGGTGCTTGTCACCACTCCGGGACCTATTGAAGGCGGGTCTCAAGGGTCATTATCTCTCCTTCAACTTGAAGAAGGAAGGGTCTAGAAATCTATTGTCCCTTACCTCACCTTGATGAATGTGGTTTGTGACATTTCCATTGGAAATCGTATTATAGAAGAAGGGTTAGGTTAATTAGACCATTAAGGTTAAAATGTAAAATTATCCATAATTTTTCTTTTGCATGGTTTTTCCACATGGTTTGATAAACAATGTGAAAACCACAAATATATACCTCGAGAAAAGGGGAATACCACATGGATTGGTCACATGGTTAAAGAAACCATAAACCAATAGTGTGATATGGTTCTCTCTAAAAAAGTATGCAACTTACATTTTTTTCTCTAACCATGAGACCTCTCTGCACGGTTTACTAAAAACTATGCTCCAGGCCTAAGTCTTCCAAAAAGATGGGTTTCGGGATTCGAACAATCTTAAAAAAACCCGTGATACCTTTTATAACCCTTTATGAATCCATATTAGGTCTAAAATATATAATTATATTGAAATTAAAAGGCATATACCATAGTAAAAAAAGTTGGGTTCTTATAGTATTTTCCCCTTAAAAGAACTCGTCCTTAAGTTCACCTTCCAAGGGTGTTGATACACTAGCTGAAAACAAATCTGGCCACTAGGAACATATTTCAGCCACCCCCTTTCATGTCTCATCCAACTTTCTATTGTACTTCCATAACACCAATACTAGAGGGACAGACCATCCTTAGAGAGACTTCATGATTTGGTTAATTATTCATATTGGATACTCCTCAAAGGTAGCATCGAAATCTGACTCTACATCCCCAGGATCAAAGGTATGATATGTTTCAGCATTATTTTAGTGAATCTATGAAGCATGGAAGACATCAAACAATTCATGGTACCTATGTGGTATTATCAACAGATAGGTTACCATCCCAACCCTTTCTAGGATCTCAAACGGCCCGACATATTGTGGCAAGAACATCCCTTGCTTTTGTAACTGTCTATGCCATAACCTGTGTGATACCTAAAGGAAAACATGATCCATAACCTCGAACTCCAGAGTTTGTAGATGGAAATAGGCATAAGATTTCTTTGTAGACTAGGAAGTAGTCATAGGCGTCCTGATTGCCTAAACCTACAGTGAAGTCTCATGTATGAGATGAGGACCTAATAGGGCCACCTCACTAGTCTGTAGATAGCACAGGGGTGAACATAACTAACTACAGTATAAGGCCTCAAATGGATCCATCTTAATTGTCTCATAAAAGATATTATTATAAGAGAACTCGATTAGAGGGATATTCTTCTTCCAAGAACCATCTAAATCAAGCTCACATGCTCCGAGAATATCCTAAAGAACATGTATCGCCCTTTCTGATTGTCCATCGGTCTGAGGGTGATAAGTTGTGTTAGAAGCACCTACATTCCTAGAGACTTCTAAAATACCTACCATATTCATGTTGTGAAATGGTCGAACCTATCAGAAACAGTAGTACGAGGGACCTTGTGTAGTTGTATGATATCAAGGACATACAGTCTTTTCATTAAATCAAAAAAGAAATTATACCAAATATGAATGAAGTGGTTTAATTTCATTAATCCGTCAGAAACTACCCATATAGTGTTTATACCCTTGGTGACCTAGGAAACCCTACTACAAAATCCAAGTAACCATCTTTCCATTTTCATCACGGGACTAGAAGTAGCTGTAACAATCCGGCAGGTCTCTAGTACCCCACATTCAACTGCTTACTGGTACAACACTGAATGATAAAGCCTACTATCATCCATTTTATCCCAAGCCACCAATATTGGTGTCACATATCTCAATACATTTTTAATATTCCTAGACTAACATTCCACTAAGAAACATGGGACCATTGCATCAACTTCTCTCTCATATCTATAAGAACCCAGACACGCCCCTGTATGCGCAAGATGTCATCACTGTCCACAGACCAATATGGAGGTGGGTTATCTCTTGATATACTCTCATGAAAAACCATGCTCTCGTGATATGAAAATTTTCTACCCTTCACCTTCTCAAGGAGGGAAGAGGTAATTTTGAATGATGAGAGGTAAGACTACTTGTGACTATCATGAAAATCCATACACATCTGAGAGAAAAGTTCTATTAATTTCCATTCATCACTTGCTTCCCATTTATAATGTTCATTGGTCTTTTAACTCTTCACTTCAGCAAATATGTTTCCTTTTCCAAGAATATTGGGAATCTCTAAATCATCAAGGGGCTGTATATATTCGAACAATATCCATTTTTTGAGGTTCAAGTTATACTATGTAAAGATATATTTGAGGCTCTTGTAATCTGTATGAAACAAAAAGTCCTAAAATAATAGATAATGTATCTAGAAACATAAGTCATGGAAAATTACTACTATATCAAGGTCATGCATTAGGTAATTTCCCTCATGTGGCCTCAACTATCGAGATCCATATGCAATGAATTTGTCCCCCTACATCAGAAATACTCTTAGGAAGTTGCCAAATGAATCATAGAAGATGATCAAACCACTTCTTAGCTCTAGAATAATAAGAATAAGTGTCCAATAAATCCTCCCATTAAAATATTGAAAAGATTTCTCACACTCTTAATACCATTGAAAATTAGCACGCTTCTTCTTATGGGTTGTAAGAGGTGAAGAGAAGCGGGAAAAGTACAACATAAAATGTCTATAATATCTATCCTTCCTTAATAATCTCTCTATATCAAACACATTCATGGTATTCTCATAGGAAATTATAGCATTATCCTTTTCTACATCAATAGATACATCTTATTCTGATATAATATGACCCAAGAAGTGAACTTTGTCAATCTAAAGCAGAACTTAGTAAGATTATCATAATGATGATTCTATCATAGTGTACGTATTATGATCTAAATATGCATGGCATGGTCTCTATGAGTAGGATAATACACCAACATGTCATCCACAAAGACCATGACAATAGAATCTAGATTGAGATATAAAACCCTATTAATTAGAGCCATGAAAATTGATTGTGTGTTTGTAAGATAGAACAAAATATCTATGTACTCATACATACCATACCTAATATGGAAAGTTGTCTAAGGTATGTCTAATTTTTTGAATTTCACTTGATTATTACCTATTATTAGTTCTATATTAGATAATACCATAGCTTCTTAGAGTTGGTATAAGAGATCATTTATTCGAGGTAGTGGATAATGGTTCCTGACTGTAAACTGGTTAAACCATCTGTAATCTATGAATATACATGAGGTTTAATCCTTATTTTCAAATTAAAGCATGGGAGAACCCCAAAGGGTTATTCTATGTGGTATAAACCATTTTTCTACAAGTAATCTAACTACCTCTTATGTTCTTCAAGAAAATTAGGTTCCATCCAATATAGAGGAATGTACAGTTGAGATTCCCCAGAAAAAAGATTAATCATAAACTCTACCACTCTCTCAAGTGGTAATATAGAAAAATTCATTATGAAAAAATATCATTGAATTGATCTACTATTGGTGGAAATTCAACCTAACATAAAACTTGCTCCTCCATGAAGATATTTTAAATTAGGGAGGTCACTCTACTTAACTCATGTTGCTATAGTCCTTCTCTACCCACCTATATATCCCACTCACCATTTGGTAGATAACTACTACCCTATAGTGATGTAAAAGATACCCTACAGTGATAGAATTATAAAAAATCATGATACTAAACCAAACAATCCATACTAAGAATGTCATCAAAGATATCCATCTGGGAATGAAGAGGTTCTATAAGAAATGGTAACATCCTACCACAATGGGAAAATCCATACATTGGCATATTCTCTTTGACCTTATTCCTAATGGTTTATCTAGGGTCATTACACCACAGTAATAATATATCAGTAGACCAATTATTTCCATGATAGATATAGAGATAAATGTGTTCATATAACCTATTTCAAATAAATAAGACACTATAGTAGATTCCACTAGAATATTACCTCATAATTTAGATGTTCCCACAACCTGATCCTTGGGTATTGATCGTAGTTCATTCTGTTGGCCTGATCTATGGCCATGTGCAATAGCTGGACTACCATGGTCATAGTTGGTTGATTGGAACTACTGGTGATCAGGGTTATGGATAACATGGGCATGACTTCCTCCTCAGCTAGTCCTTCAAGTACTACACCAACTCCATTCCTAACACGGTGTAAAAGAATCTACTTATGAAGGTGGGGATGGTTCAGATCCTATTCCACTCAATTCTGGTGGAAAGGCCCTATAGAACCTTTAAAGATTACCCATACGACTACAAGCTCGGTACCCCATTGTGTCTCTATCACAATGTGGCTCCAGGAACCTCATTTTCCACACTGATGAAAATAACTAGAGTTATCCATATAGGTACTTCGGTGTCAATACCCTGACAATAAACCTTGAGGGTATCTTTCTTTACATAGGGAGAACTAATGTCCTTCCACGCAACTAATCATTTTTTCTATGTGTTTTTATCTTTCCTTAGGATGTGTTCGGTAATAAGAACACGATTTACTATTTCAGAAAAAAATAGGTAGATGAAATACTTTTACCCACATACAGATTGAATAAACAATCTCATCCTCGAAGTGTCTAGAATTCAAAAGATCATCACCAGCTAAAAGTAGTGAAAAATGATGAAACAACTTGAAATGTGGTAACTACTATATAAATAACACAGAAACTTGCTCAAGATGAATGAAATCTCTAGATCTATCATCACTTAGTGTATAAGTATAGAACATATCATATAATGTAGTATAGAAATCCACACATAACATTCCATAATGATGACCATCATGTGTAAACAAATCCCACCAAAGCATGGAAAAATAATGCAGTATATAAGTGAAAAACATCACCATCTACTTTGGAGGCATTTCTAGAGAGTCAAATATAGACAGGGTGACCTCTATACATTATTCAAGAGCTTTTGGTCCACTATTACACAAAATTGTAGGAGGATGCTGTTGTTGGAGTTCATGAGTTAGATAATCCCTCATATTTCCAACTTGTGAAGCACCATTCATGGACTGCATTAGATGCAGTAATATATAATGGTCTGGGGAATCTGTTCCCATATCAGGTATAGTAGGTGGTTTATCAAGAGGAACTCCAATCATTAAGCTTGGAAGCATAGGTCTCACCACGTCTAGAGTATGGTCGTCCCCACCAAATATGATAAAAGGGTGTCATGGTGGAATAGGTCTACAACTTCTAAGCATATGCCTCATAAAAATGTTTAAGAAGATATATGGAAGCACTTATAGATACCAAACAAGGAAGGAATCACTACCCAATGTGTACTACCCTAACTATCAGATTATATGGCTAGGTACTAGTAAATTCTCATGTATAAGTGTCATTTAAATTTCAATTTAATTACCAGGTTCACTACTTTACCTTTCATAAACATGACAAGGAAAGATAAAGATTTACAACAATTTCATTTTAGATTTTGTGTTTCAAATTATAATATATAGTCATTCCCATTGATTCTGTTACCACACACCTTATCACAAAAAATGGCACCCATTTATTTGTATCATAGTGGCCTGACACTATAAATTAATCATACCATCTTAAGAGGGTCCATACACCTCATGAATTTAGATATGCTATCACTAAATCATAACCAAGAAATATCCCCAGTATATTTTAACTATCACAGCATCCCTCAATAATCATAGGCATGTCAAGCAATGAATGTAGTGAAATTCACCCATACGGAATGATAATATGCATGACATGTGAATTCTAGTTTCCTATAATGATGCATGAAACAATTTTAATTTCTGTCATTTCATCAAACCAAGGATTAAGCAAAATTATCAATTAGAATAATAATACACAACTCTACAAAGCATGTGCGTCACCTAATGGTGAAATAGTATCAATTATAACAGGAAAAAGAAAAACAACTATTATAATTTCAGGTATCATGTATTTTACCCCAAACCTGGGTTTGCAACAATGAAGAACATCACATAAACAAATCCGATAGCATTATTAATCTGAAATATATTGTCTCCTAATATTAGAGCAAGAAATGAAGACCCTCTGATACTACTTTGTTACATCCTGGACACAAATTCCATATAACTGGTTCCTCGAGCCAAGTGGGCCACATGGCCTCAAGCACATATCTCCAAATTCCAGAGGCTATTGACTAGTAGTGAGGGCCAAGGGTGTCTCTATGGGGATACTGTTCCCTCATTAACAGAGTGTAGTATAATAGATAAATGAAAACATAGGTAAGTAGTGGGAACAATATAATCAAACAGCAGATGAAGGAAAAAGTATAAATAAGCAAGGATAACAATATCTAAATCAATTGAAATGACTGATGATGACATTTCATGTCACTAGAAAACTAGAAAACATGTATACAAGACAAAAGGCAAAACATGTTCCAAAATGTTATAAAGGGAATCAAAAGACTATCCCAAGTATTTTGATCTCCGGCTCGGTCATCAACTATCAAACTCCATCCTAAATAACAAGCATTCAATTTTTCAAAATTGTATGTTTCCCTTTATCAACACCTACACACATGTAATCTACCCTAGGTAGCCAACAATGCCTATCAAGGGTGTGACATAAATCTCAGTTTTCCACCACCAATGGTGTCTAAAACATCTGGATAGTGTAATAGAAATGTTATAGTGCTCAATCATGCATATATGAAGTAATGATGTACAAAGTATCTAAATACCCAATTACCATCTTTGACCCTCTTCTATTTTCTAAAAATATAACCAAATTATTATTATATTATTATAAACTTATAAATATGTCACATGTTATTAATATTGAAGGATCCAAGATGTAATAAGGAAACCTATAATGTTCTTTACTAATGGATTTCCAATGTAATAAGTAAAGAATCATAGAACTCAAGGTTCTCTAAATAAGTAATAAATGAATCCTATCTAAGGGTAATATTTTAATCCAATGAGTATAGTCAAAGTCATTCTATAATAAAATGCCAACAAAGTCAAAGGATTTAATCCATATAAAATGGGGCTAAGAAATGATTGGGCCCATGGGATTTAACCATGGAACCTAGTTTTTAATGTTGGATCCATGGAGTGTATCCAATGAGTGCTAATATACTACATTAGGGACTCTGGGGATTCATAATAAGAATCCAAAGTTATACAAGGATCAGGATCAAGTCGGATCTCAAGCAAATAAATCCACATCCTTGAATCAGAATGGGGTTGTTGAGTGTTTAATGTATTCTCTATGGAATCCAAGGAAAGATCAATTCAAGAAACTCTTATTTTATAATGAATTCATATAATATTTTATAATTTTTATTACATTACCTTCTATTAGTATTACAAGGCTAATTGAGCAAGAACCCATTTAATCAGGTCATAGGTAATCAATAAGTCTATTTGGTTCAAGAATTTCCTTTCATTAGTGTGATAAGGAAATGTATCATGAAATCATTAATTTAATCCACTTAATGAATTTTCATAAACCAAAATTAACTATTATACCTTCCATTAACATGTTATGGGGTGCTACAAACATGAAATCTATTATTCAATTACATTTAAAAATATAAATTCATATACTTAGTATACTTCCCAATTTTCATTTCACATTTAATTTTTAGATTGATGCACTTACCTTAGGTGGGAAATGTTTTGAGCATACAATTTATTTTCCATTATATAATTCAAAATTTAAATCGAACCATTTAATAAATAAATTCTAACCCATTTAAAGTTCTAGCTATGGAACACCCGAATGGTTTCCCAAATGTGTCAATACACTAAAACGAAAATTATGGAAAAACACCCTACATGGTATGGATGCGGTTGTGGGGGTAACAACATACAAAAAATAATGTATTTTGAAATATCACAACCATATGGTTCTAATTATTATAATAATGATATATAAATTTAGTAATCGCCACCCAAGGAAATTGGCGAGCCCCACTGGACAATTCCAAAATAAACGTACTTCAGGGATGAGTTATAGAACACCCAACATAGGATTGTATGAATATTCTTATCTATTATTATCCTACAATTTGTATTGGAGTGGATTAGATCAAAGAAAAATGTAAAAATGCTCACACCTTGATAAATAGGTCAAAAGTAAGAGAGATGAATAATTGCTAAAACAAACTCATGTACAAACTACTATGCATCCAACATGAAAAAAAATATTGAAAGGATCCCGGATGAAGGAGAAATACTGGTCCCTATGTTAGTCCTCACAAATCATTAAAATGGTAGGAACTTGAGGTTTTTTCTACTAGAAATCATATTAGGGAAGAAGGGTTGTGTTAATTAGATCATTAAGGGTAAAATTGTAAAATTACCCAAAATTTAGTATGTACACGGTTTCTCCACATGGTTTATCAAATCGTGTGAAAGGCATAAATGGGTACCTAGAGAAAGTTTCTTACTATAGGGTAAGGTTTTATGGTTAGAGAAACTGTGTCCAAATTGTGCGCTAAGGAACTTTATGAAAAATTATGTAACCCACACCATTTTCTCTAACAGTGTTCAAGGCCTAATTCTTCCAAATAGATGGGTTTCGGGATCCGAAAATGCCAAAGACACCCTTAAGTCCGTGGAAAACTGAATAATAATCGATATGTGGTCCAAAATAGAGAATGGGACATAAATTTAAATGATCCATACTTGAGTGATAAATTGGTTCTTACTAGTTGTTCCCATATCCTTACTCTGATCGAGGATCACCTTGTGAGAGTGACACATGCCTTGGGATGGTATCATATTCTTATAAATTACGTTGAATATTTCAAATCTAAAGGATCAATCTTCAATACCTATTCTAATCAATGTTTTTAAGAAAATATGTAAACCACATTTTTGTAGGATCATATACTTTCCAATGAAGCTACTCAGAGTATTCCAAGAGCTCAAGGTATCAAAAACCATTTCCCTACTTCTATAGATTAATGAATACACCAGGATCCTTCAAAGGATATACAAGAGGAGTCCCATAAACCTTATCCCATTACAATCAATACTAATCATATTCAGAAAGTGGATTCATATTTTAACCTAGTTCATATCCCCTATTCATTCGGGTTTTACCAGCATATTCCTGAAATCAAACAAACGTAGGCTCATATTCCTGCTAATAAAATAGAATCACATCTACATACTCTTGTAGATTCTCATCTAAGGGATTACATTCCAATAGAACTGGAGATTTATCAATAGAATTTTTTAATCTCTTTTGAAAAAGGATCATATATCTCCTATCCCCCTAAAGAAATTTTGGCATATTCTAATCACATCATAAAATGTGGCTCATATCCCAAACCTTCTCAATCCTAGTGTCCTTGTGGTTGTTCGATGAAAATCTAAAATGAATCAAGGTTATTTAAACTCTTCAACCAAATTAAATGGTGTTCATTACCTTGATATTCCTCCTCATGGTAGTGAGGGGATTGATCATATGAAATCTACTCCAGACATCTGTCATGATCAACCTCCCTCTGGTGATATCTTTCTCGGATAAGTAAATAATCCCATTTCCCAGAAACCATTGTGTAGGGATGTGATAAAAACTATGACACATTCGTATAAAGAGGTTCTCAAAGAATATGGGTTAATAGTATATACTACCCCATTAACCATAAATGTCACTTCATCGTGGATAGCAGGTACTCTATAGGGGCATCCTCTATGGTTTGACCGGGTAGAGATATATATCCTTAAAGAAGAAGAATATAAAATAGATATATGCAGCGGTTTTCCTAGAAATAACCTCCCTAAGATGTTCAGGCCCATTACCTCTTCCAATTAAAATATCCTAAATGGTTCATAAGGGGATTCCGTGATTTATATTCACAGAAATATACTGGCTAATTATCAAAGATTGAAGGATTGAAACATATATAATAAATGATATGAGGGTAACCATCACATTATAAATACACTCTCTTGAAGATTGAATAAGTCCACATTCTCTATTTCAAGAGACCCCGGATTTGAAGAGCATAAAGATGCATATGGTATGTTTTGTCTGCATCATGAGAAATCACTAACTTATTGGAAAAGTTCTATCAGATGATTGTATCTTGGGATGGGGAATGTATGAGGAATTTTACATTACCATGTCCCTAGGGAATAAAATTTACCCATATATGGAATCCTATAGTTTTATAGCTGTAGGATAAATCATGTCCTTAGATTTTGATATCCCTTAACAAAAAAGTTCACATCCACTCATTCTTTCATGTTAAACAAGTAGTGATTATTATAGCCATAATAATACCTAGAAAAAAACTACGGCTGAGCTCTCCGGCATGCAGACATCCCATATGGATCCTTGGAGTATTCTCTATAGTCAATATTTTCTACCCTTAAACCCGGTTGAGGAATAATACTTAATTCCAGATAGAAGACTCCACTTGCCCCCAGGGACGGAATAAGGGAAAATAATCAACTATAGTATCTCTCTATAATGGCTATAGGTGTTTATGATGACAATGTCTCTTATCATGCCCTCTATTACCTTGAAAGTAACAAATGATAACCCAGAATACCCCTTATTTATGAACATTCATCTACAGACTCAGAGATAGAATAATAAGAGGATGAACTCATGAACCCCCTTCCATATTTGAGGAAGTCATCTCCACCACCATTGATGACCTCGAGAAGGTCAATATGGTAATAAAAGAAGACCCATCACCAACATTGATTATTCCCTCTATGATTCTTGAGGATTATAAAGTTTATATTACATTTATACATAAATATCAATACATTTTTTCATTGATTTATACAGTTATTACCATGATGAACCATGATTTGGATACTAATCATCTAGTCTTACATGATGGCCTTCGAGGTTTTAAGAAAATGGCTAGATGAATGAACCCCTATCAAGATACAATATTCTAGAAGTATGTATTTAAATTACATAAAATCCATGATCTTTGTCATATGACCTAAAACTACAAGACACCCATGGTCCTCATCATAAGACCTAAAACTACAAGACTCCCATGATCCGAGTTTTATGACTTTAAACTAAAAGACACAGTGGGTCCTAGTTGTATGAAAAAAACTACAAGATGGCATTCATCCTTACGACATGAAATTTAAATTCATGACAAAAATTAATTCCTATATGGAATAATACAAATGATTTAGATCTGTGGGAAAGTTGAATGATGTGACATTGTCCCTGTGTGTACATACAATTCACATAGGGAATATCTCCAATAATGATCTATCTATGGCCTAATTTCTTCCATCATAGTACACTTAGTGGTACCCAGATCCCAAATCATGGTTCCATTTTCAATTTATGTTCCTATCCATATAACCTAAAAATACAAGACACCATTCATCTTTGATGCATGAAACTAGACATCATAGAATGGTCCTTCTCACATCACCCTATAAGGAACAACCCATATCATCCTAGTCCCAAGACATTAAACTATTCTAAAATTTATATATAAAATGACAATAAAATGTATTCTTACCTTATCTAAGATGCATATGATTCCTTGAGAAACTATATTAGGAAGTGTTGTGTTGAAAAAATGGGGTGCCACTCATGAGATGATTTCCCAAACACATGAAAAAAATTTATGGGGATTCAATCCATCTTCTTCACATTATGTTACCTTCATCCTTGATGCATTATGTTAAAATAAATGACTTATTATATTTATATACTTCTTGATTCTCATTACAATTTTATATGTTGCGATTAATATATCCTATATCTTGAATCGTCCACTACAAGAGGTAAGATGCTCATCTTTTTTCTTTTAATCTCCTCTATGTGATGTGATAAACTTTTTCCATTTCTTTTTCTCACAATGAGTATTGATTACCTGGTATTTGGAATATTTCTACCGGATTCCCTTCATAATTGATACATATCTGTTTAAATAAGGTTTTAGCAAGATCTTGGATGTAAGACCATAAAAGAAACCCTATAACTCTTTAATGCATGATCTTAAACTGCATGGTTGATGTCTCTTTCCTGAAAAAAGATTTCATGTTACTATGGACCACTCATGAGAGGGAAACTATACATGGTATTGGTCTCCTACCACACCCATGATTATGAATTGTGGGTGTATTGATGCCTTCCATCACAAGATATGTAGTCATTATTGAATCTCCACTCTTATGTCAACCCACAATAATCAACAATAACTATGCCCCCCTCAACATATGGGTCAGACCTTTGTGGAGAGTATCCCATTCAAGAACTATTTGTACCTTAATTCATTCCATCATAAGATATTTAGTGATTTCCAGATATAAAATCTTATGTTCATCTATAATAATGAACGATAATAATGTCTCACCCTATATATGGGTCAGAACAATGTGAATTGTTTCCCGTTCGTGAAATACTTGTGGCTTGATTCCTGCCATTACAGGATACATATTGATGTCTGGATCTCCAATCCATGGTCCATCCAAAATAATAAATTGGAAAAATTTCCCCCTCTGTATATTGGTTAGACCTGAATGGAGAGTTTCTTGTTCAAGCAATATGTGTCTCTCGATTCCTTCCATTATAGGATATGTAGTGAC
This sequence comes from Viscum album, assembly GCA_963277665.1. NCBI lineage: Eukaryota > Viridiplantae > Streptophyta > Magnoliopsida > Santalales > Viscaceae > Viscum > Viscum album. Next base: position 1,344,403,767 of record OY728153.1, on the reverse strand, counting down.
ACATTAATCTCTAATATTGGGTCCAACCATAATAGTCAAAAGGAAATATTATTCCCTCTACATATGGGTCAAAAATTCATAGAGAGTTTTCCATACAATAACTATGTATGTCTTGATTCCTACCATCAAAGGATATATATTGATTCTTGGATCTCTAATCCTAGATAAGTCCACAATAACCAAAGGGGAAAAATTCCACCCTTTGCAAAGGTAATAGACCTGTGTGCAGCATTTTCCACTCAATAACTAAGTTTCTGGATTCCTGTCACCATAGGATACATTCTGACACCCAGATCTCCAGTACCTGGTCCAACAACAAGATAAATATCTCCCCCTTATTATTCGTTGTCCAGACTTGAGTAGGTAATTTTCATACAAGTACTATGTGTGACTTGATTCCTTCTATCCCAATATGAATAGTGGCACTTGGATCTCTAATCCTATGAGAAACTACAATTATAGAGTGATAAAAATACACCCCCACCCCTCCTACATATAAGATAAACATATGAATGAATCTATCTAAGAACTACATGTGTATCGATTCCTACAATCATAGGATACATAGTGACACTTATATTTTCCATTTTAGTCACGTTCATGAGTTTCCCTCACCCCCAATCATGTTCCTAATTAATAGTAAGATACATGTAGATTCTATAGTATATATTAAATTGTGGACCCCCCTCATATATTTCTCATCATGTACTTTCACATAGATTAATTGACTACCTAGTTATCTCATGTTTCATATACCTGTCATGCCTTGTGTGAGAATAGTGAACTTGGAAAGCTTCTCTGGTCGGTGCAACCGAGATATTTCTTGAATGGGGAACCATTCCCTAGTCGAATTACATTAAACTTCATGAAAACAGTAGAGTTTCTTTACATTAATGAATATGACATATATTCCATATTGTAAGACTTCCAAATTCAATAGAGTGGGTTGCCCAATTCATAAATATATGTTAGGGGTGAACCATTAACCTTTATACTATAAAGAAGTATGAAAATTCATTATCCCAATATAAAAGGCCTATCAACATTGGAGACCCCTTAACTATCCTTGATGTCAAGATTCACTAAAGGAAAAAGATAGAATTCCCCTACCTGCTTCATATGATTAATATCAATATGGTGGGATCTACTTAATGTAGTTGATTATGTCAAGACTCGTCCCCTTAAAACATTCATAGTTAAACAAATGAAATCTCCATCAAAATTTTCTCATATAACACTATTTAAATATTTCCCATTCATAGAGCCCCATTCTACCTAAGTGAAATTTATATCTATGTATGTCTCTCTTGTGCATGAGATAAATCTATACAAGAAGGGATTTGGAATTTCAATATCAATTTAAAATAATGTTCATGTAATAAATATTATTCATAAATATAATTACCCCCAACAAGTAAAAAATTCCTCAATTATATATTGAACATTTTCACATCAGTTCCTATGTCCATACAGCATGATTCTAAACTGCATGGAAAACAACCTTATCACATGATGTAAAATTTCACCAAAGATACACCCTAAATAGATGATGTGAAAGTGTGTAAAACATCACCCATCATCATTCCTTATCAAATCACCACAAGATCATAACCCTGGTTAACAAGAGTGTGTAGTGATTTCATCATCTTTTAAGCACCTCAACCAATAAATTACACTTCACTTCTTGAGAGCCGATTGGCCCCATGAAAGGAGAGTAGATCTATTTATTTTCTATCATGAAATAGGTGGATCTACATAAGGGATTTAAACTATTAGACAAAGAAATATTGTCCCAATATCAAGGTATTTCTGATCCTTGTGAGCCCTTCCGTCACTATGGAAGAACTCAACATCTTAGGGTGTTATGGATCGTCCTTAATTGGATTTTTCTCAAATCATTACTCATGACCTTAGAACCTCACTCCATAATTTTGAAAAATTACTTCTCCCTCTCTAATGGATGTTGGATTAATCTGGATCCTAGGTATCCTAATTAGGATTTTATGTTAAATTCATCACATACCAGGTTCACATGCATCGTGACCTTAAAATTCATTCTCTTTTTTCATTGTTGTATGACCTAAAACTCATTCCTTTTATGGTCTAAATTCTAAGACCATAAACTGCTATTGAAGGATACACTAAACCTGTCAGGCTAAAAACTATAAAGGGTGACCTATGTAAATTAAAATTCTATGCTTAAAAAACTCTTCATTTATAGTGTTTTGGAAAAATATAGATTTGAAATAAATAATGAATAAATCTTACAGTTCAAACTATTATCTCTAGTAAAATCCATGTCATTCTTTTTGGACCCCCTGGCACAGGAAAAATTTAAAGTAATGATTTGTCACATCTTATTTCTATTATAACATATTCACTAGGTAGGGACACAAATTTTAGGGTTCTCAAAACCCCTATCTAATATTATATTTTCTATCAACCACATTAATTTATTTGAATTATATGTTGACCTTACTAGTTCCTCATATTGGTATCTTTCTCTTTGAACCACTTGGACCCTGCAATCACTTGGTCCATGCCCTATATTAAATAGGTAACCTAGAGTAGCTTATCATAAATTACCACTCTATGTTTTATTGGATAATTGAGTTCTACTAAAGATCTTGCTCCAATGTGATTCTTAGTCCCATAAAGGCCCCTTAAATCCATGAGTTATTGTCTTAGTTGCAAATAACATTATTTAGTTCCTCTATTACCAATGGGTGACCTATACACATAGGTTTATACTTCCTGTTAACTCCTATATTTCTAAACCGTTATTGGAAATCCCCATCACCAAACAATTCATGAATATTTGACATTCTCAATGCTATATCACTGTGTATTGAACCCTTTCTCAAAGACTAAATATGACCCTTCATTATCGAACCTTTTAATGTCCCAAACCATATGAATAAAAACCAAATAATGTTGGTCCTAAGCCTCACAACTAAAATATAAACTACTCTACTATGTAAGAACCCTCCATGGGTAGATTTTTTCCACTTCTAACTTCTTTATCCAGATGACTCAGTCATTATAAATCATGCATGTCCCCTGTAAGAGATCATAAATCCCCTTTATTCGACCATGTATATAACTCATAATGGACCATGAATAAGTTATCCTGACTTACTAACTAGAGTAACCACCTCATTTAAATTAAGGGATTCCAATATGCAGGAGACTGGCATCATGGTGGAGGAACTCTGCATCTTTGGGTATTTTTTGTCATCCCCATTATGTCTCCCCAATCCACTTGTGAGCCCTAACAAAAATGTTGAAGAGAACTGTAGCTTAGGGTGTTTTGGGTTATCCCTAGTATATATTCCACATTTAATAATCATCATTTAAAACTTCAATATATGTTATTTACATATCCCATATTCCAAATATCTAATTGGGCTTGACATTCCTGTTCTGATGTCAAGTCTTGGTAGTAAGACTTTAAACTGCATCCAATTTTTCATCATTACCACATGATGTTAAACTAAAAAAAGGCTTCCTTACCACATGCTGTCAAACTACATAGATAACATTACTCTATGAATCGTACACTACACACATTAGTGATTCTGAGCTGGAAGAACCTAAAATACAACATAGTAATGTTGAAATTTTCAAGACATTAATAATCTAATGTAAATGGCCAAAAGGATATTAGGGAAAAAACAAATTATAGGTAATACTATGTAAAATTCACATCCACACCCACTATGATTTACAAATATAGAGCTTAGGAAAAATTTAGTGATGAAACAAGGAATATAAAAAGAATTTCGAGGCCATTATTTTTACCTATGGGAAATCAAGATATGATCTCTAGGTCCACAGATCAATGAAACAATTAGATCACATGTCAATTTTGTAAGACCCACCTAAAGTTATTTATTCCTCTTATGCATTAAAATTACATGATAATTTTTTCATCCAACAAGACATTAAAATGATCACATGGTCCAACTTGGTAGGGCCTTAAATGTTTCATTAGAGTCAGATCCTTAAAATATATCAACAAAACCATGGGTCCTTATCCATGATTCTATGAGAAAGTAAAGATATTACCCATCCTACATAAGTGCTAGATCTTCAAAAGTACATTCCTCATAGAGTTTATTATCTGAGAAACTATGTTCTTTATTTTTGAGCTAGATATTTATAGGATTTTATCTCATAAATATATACGTCTTTATTCCCATTCCCTTGGGATATATAGTGACTTTCATTCCTCATATCTTGTATCAACTCACAAGTACCTTTCCACCAAATCTAGTTTCCATCATAGAATTTATACACATTCTTTTTTAAGGATCTTTATTCCCCAAATCCTATAATAGGGATTTATATAAATTTCATTCATATGTTCAAATATACAGAAAAGTGACCTAAGATCACCTTAGTATCAGATTATATTCATCCCAAAAAAATATAATTCAAAGGGGTGGAATTTTTTATGTACCCATAATTATGCACCATATACTTTTCTATCAAATATTTGGGAAGTGTTAAGCATAATACTGATGGGGTTAGAATATGCATTATTTAAGGATAATATATTAGTTTGGGAAATTGTTTTAAGTCAATGGTATTTAATTTATCCTTTCTACATATAATATTTTTATAAGTATTTATGGATACCCACATAGCTATAAAATTGCCCCTCTAGGCTAACAAACCAACTAGATCAACAGGGGAACATATAGGAGTCACCTCTACCATGACCTCAAAGCTAGAAAATTATCTAGAAGAGTATAGAGAGTATGTGTGACAATAGATCTTATGGTGAGCATAATGGTAACATTTAGGAGTTCTTAGGTGATTCATGCAATGGGAGTGTGTGGAGAGTGAGGGTACGGGTGAGGGTGTTCTGTGTTCCAACCCCACTTCCAGCTCGATGGAAAGCTCCTTTAGAATCATTTATTTTTCACTCTCAGAATAGGATCTTGATCGATGTAGGATGTATTTTGAGTAATTTTATATTCCTCAATAAAAAATATATGTACAAAACGGTAGCTACCCAATCAAGATGATCTCGATCGTCTAATATCTCACCTACATCATCTTAAACTCTCACTAACCTACTTCACTCCAGACACAACTATTTTGATGCAACAAAACCCATGCAATCCTTTCATGAATCCACCATTTCACAAAAAACTTTTTATCATCCGCCAATGGTAAAAATAAGACAAGTAAGACACACTAAAAATATGGAATTCATGCGTGATTCATTTTTTTGCATTCATTTCCATATTTGAATAAATTATAGTTATTATATGAGCCTAATAATGTTATTAAAAAGAATATGTCATGAGAGTTTATGAAGATCATTTTCTCAAATTAGTTATGATAATGTGAATATGTTCTCACACTTCATAGAACATAAGAAAATCAATATATGTTCTCAGAACATAAATGTTCCATATTATTTCATGACTCTTTCAACTAGTTGATCCAATTAGAATTGCAGTAATGCATGATCAAGCAACAGGTGATGTGAAATTATCTTGAAATCACATAATTATCCTGATGATAAATGAAGTCTCTAAGACTATTGAATTGAATGAATTTCATGTCTATTTCCAGTATTGAAGCACGCCTCCCTTGGTGAATATATTTTCCACCCAGGTATTGTGTGATCACATGAAGCAAGATCACCTAAATTCATATGTTTTAACCCCATTGTGAGTCCATATCAAGAAGTACCATGATTAAAATAATAAATTAGTGATGATCAGGCTAGGAAATACGAATTTTATCGAGGATTGCCATTCAAAAGAACACATCATTTCATTAAAAGAGCCTTTGGTTATTCATATGAATATATGACTCTCCCTTGAGATCACATGATATTTATCATGAGAAACCACACATCATCTCAAGATGGTGGATGTGGTGTCTTCCACTTTGAAAGTGGAACTACATTCTCTTAACCTCTATATATATAAACACTTCCTCCCTTTAGAAGAACAGAAACCTGGGGGGGAGAAAATGGAGATAATATAGAGAAGTTGATGAAGAGGGGAAACATAGGAGGAATAGAACATGATACGTACTTTACGATAATTCTCTGTGTAGTCATGAGAATCATCGTATGACACCCTTCATGAAATTTTTTGATTTAATGAATGTCATGTGATATTATCTAATGAAGAATCAAGCCCATACATCCTCTTGTAATTCATTTGTTTCATAAAATATTATAAGGATTATTAGATCGCTTCATGTACCGGTGATCTAGTGACTATAAGACAATTCCCTCAGTCACATGACTCCATCATGTTTTCATGTACCTATTATGTTTACTACATGCATACAAATTGATTGACAACCCTCATCCATTATACCTTATATATACATGAAGAGACAAAATGCATCCCCTTCACATGTTCATAGGACCCCTCTTAAAATTTAATGGTGGAAAGGCAATAACATGAGACCTTGAGAATCATTTGACGCCATCATGTTAGAACCCTTCATGATTTATGTGGCCTTGGCATGCATGTGAACCCTCATACAATACCTCTTTTCACCATGAAACCCCATTTCTTGTATATAAACACTCTTTCCATTTAATTATGAATACATGCATCCTTAGTATCACTAATCGTCATCTAAATTCTCCTTCCATGAAAATATTTTTCAATTCATAATTAATCCTTATACTCTTGGATAGGTTTCTTAAACCATTATATGTGTAATCTTTTTCATGCATGTGATTGTCAAAATGTTTCTGGGACCCCATCATATGAATCTTTTAAGATGACAAGATCACATGATTCCTTAGTCTGGTGATCCCCTCATGTCTCCCTATAATTTACAACATTTTCTTACGATATTCCATAGACATGAAAACATTGTCATGCAATATTCACTGACAATTCAGTTTAATCATGTGAAAACATCCAGGAAAAATAACTTTTGTCTGGAAAAGACATCATAAAAAAGCTAATTGGTCATGCTAAAGGACCTAGAAATGTCTTTTTTGATCATTAGAAGATATCCTAGAAAAGATACATTGATCATTCAAAGATATCATGAACAATTAATTAAATCTAATGAAAGACCCTAGATATGTTAGCTTCAATCATGAGAATCATATTAGACATGTCAGGAAGACACCCTTAGATGTGTCTGCCATGCCGGACTGACACCTTGAACATTTTCAGCAGACAATAAAGTATTTTCAGGCACAAAAGCAAGACATATCAATTATAAAATCAATAAATTTTCAAAAAACTATCAAAACATATCGATAAAACACCCTTGACATGTCAGAGTTAAACCCTAAGACATGTGTTCCCTATCTTGTAAACAACCATGAACTTATACTATGTGAACCTCTAGCCCGAAGCCCAAGATACCCACTTTATAAGTGGTCTTTCCATAATGGGTTACGGTTACACACTCGTGTGACATGTTTTTGTTTCATGTGCTTAGACAGACCTTTCATTTCGTACCAATCATTTTAGACGGACCATTCATGGTCATCATTTATCTTTATCTGTTAAAGGATACGTAATGAATATGTAACATGGGAATTCATCCTATTATAAGACCCTAAACTCCTAGTCCTTTGGGATAACAATAATTTCTCTTATTATTATCACCCACCTCAACCCATCAAAGGGTTATGGGTAAATGAACAATGAGAACGTTGATTCGTTCCATCATCGGCCCGCCGAAGGGAACTGTTCAAAGAATTGAACGCATTATGACATCCTTCGTGTGGGATGCCAAGGGGGACGGCAGGTGTCACTGGGCTTCGTGGAAGAGAATGGCGGGACCGGTGGAGGAGGGAGGGGTTGGACTACGAGATCTCCATGAAGTTATATATGGAATGCAGGCCAAGCTAGCATGGGAGGTGGTTGTCGGAAAGACTTTGTGGGCCAAGTTTTTCAGATCCCGGTATGGCTGGAACGGGGATACTTGCATGCGCGGGGCGACGCGGCTTGCCAGATGTACGATCTCCCATCTGGACGTGCTACTCGATCACACCAGGTGGGTGATAGGTTGTGGGGAGCTGAACTTCTGGAAGGACACATGGACGGAAGGTAGACTCTGGTTTGAAGGCTGCCCCAACCCCGACGTCTCGTTTAAGGATGCTTGCGGAAGTTATGACTTCATACAGGAAAACCTTGATGCGGCACAGATGAGACTTCTCGACGACGTGGTTATGAATGACGAGCCAGATAGGTGTTGCTTCACAGAGACCAGCTCAGGATGTTTTAACCTGAACGGATATAGGAGATTTCTGCGTAGCAATGAATCGGCGACTGAAGCGGAGGAGGCTGCTTGGTGCAAGGCCTTACCAACAATAATGAACTTTCTTGTTTGGAGGGTCAGAAACCAAGCCTTACCAACGGAGGAGAATATCCAGAAGAGAGGGATTAGCTTGGCCTCGCGGTGCCACTGTTGTGAGAAACCAAGTATGGAGTCCACGGCTCACTTGTTTTTCCAGGGCCGATGGGCTTCCTACCTTTGGTCTAGGTTCGACTACTTCAGATTCCCAGACTGGGAGTGCCAATCGGTGGGCGAATACATCTATTTTTGGCTTTCCAGGAATAACGGCAGGACAGGGGAAAGAACAGCGCGCGTCATCACTCTTGTGGCCATATGCTGGACCATTTGGGAGGCTCGAAACCAGGTACGGCTGGGTGGTGTGAGATCCTTGTTATATCTCCAGATCCAGATGCGAGCTTGTATTGCGGAGTTGTATTCTCTTCCTAAGAACGGGGCTTCATCGCTTATGCCGGAGGGTCTGGTTAGCAGACAGGCCGACCAAGGGATGGATAGAGGCCAGTGGATTAAATGGAAACCTCCAATGTATGGGTGGAAACTTAATGTGGATGGCTCGTGTGTGGGCGGAGTTATGAGGGTCGGTGGCTTACTACGCGACTCTTGGGGCTCGGTTCTGATGGCGTTCAGCGCTTACTATGGCTCAGGTAACTCAATGGGTGCAGAGTTTAGGGCCCTTCTGTCAGGTTTGACCGTCTGCAGGAGGAAGGGGCTTCCCGTGACAGAGGTGGAATCAGACTCGTTGGTCCTGGTCAGATCTCTTCACGGATATCACGACATCTCATGGGATTTAAGGTATATCTGTCGCCGGTGTAAAATGGGGACTAATCAGGGCAGGATAGTCCACCATAGTCTGAGGGAGTCTAACTTTGCGGCAGACGAGCTTGCTCGCTGGGGCAGACCTGAGGAGCCACTTGTGGTCTTTGATAGCCTCAATTCCTTACCTTTGGAGTGTGTTAATGTGGTTCGGAAAGACTCTCTTGGCCTTCACTATTTTCGTCCCCCGTGAAATGTAAGGTGGCTCTCTATTGGTTTTAATAAAAAATAACTTTCAGTCTCTAATAATTATATTATCCTTATTCGTAAATCAATGAGTAATAATGTTTATAAAAAATGGTCATCATTTTATGTATAATCCTCACCCAAGCCCTAAAGTAACTTAAAAACATCACTGGGTTAGGGTGAAACTGATATTTAGGGACTCTAATTCCTATTACAAATAGGATACGTATGATTCCTTCCTAAAGACAAATATATGTGCCATATTTTCCAGGATACTGGAATCATACCTCTTTGTGGGAAACATTAATGTGTAATCCCCATGAGAATTAGTTCTCATTTAATGTGTACAATATTCTTTTACATATTAATTCTCACATAGAGCATTACTCATGTGGGGTTAGACACTAGAGACTATTGTTACAATAGAATGATAATTATTTACACTATGTGGGATCATAATTCGGTTAGAATTTATATTACATATCATATTCACTCATAGGTTCATATTCCTAATGAGTCCATTCAGGTCACCCTTACATGTGAATGTCCCGCTCAATTTATCTTTTGTTTCGTCTTTTATGATGCTTATGCTCATAATTGAACAATAATGAATATGATTCCTACTATATGAAGGATACATAGGATGTATCCTCGAGGATCAAGCCCTATATTAACGTCCTTATTTCATGATTTTAAACTACATGGTATAGTACTTTCAAATGAATATAAACTGTGCCTAACAAACTATGTGGGTTTTGAGTCCTACACTCACATGTTACATAGGACGCCTCGTAGAGGAAGAATCCCACCTCCAAGACATCATCCACCTCTCTGGATAGTAGTAAACTCTATAGTCCCAAAACATGGCTATAAACAGAAGAATCATAAATGAATATGGGAATAATGGAAAACCTTTGGCACACATAGTTTTTCTTGTTAGCACAATATCTTAATAAAATCATTGGAATTGGGGTAATAAATCTTGTATCATGGATTCATAAGGGTATCGTGAACATATCATAAATCTATATGATAGTCCAGAAATAAGAAATAATTCACCCCAAAAGGTAACAATGAGTCCAACCTCCCATCAACTCAATGAATGTTCATTCTTAAGTATCATTGGGTTTGAAATCCCAATCCACCTACCATTGAAAATTTGGTTCATGACTTTTCATGGTAGTGGGAACCATTGGAATTTTCATTAGAGTAAAATATAGTAAACTATATGCAAATTATTTTCTACCACCCTCAATCACCCATTTCCATTTTTAGATGAAACTAATATGAATATTTCTCTAGATACAAATATCTAAAAACTAATTCAATTACACATTCTCAATTGAAATAAATTTTTAACAAACTCAAAAACACTGACACATAATCCTACCCAATTTTTCACAAAAAAAACACACTTAATTTTTTTAATAAATATAAAATTACCATAATTAATATACTTTTTATCTATAAATTATAATAATAAATAAAAAAACAAGATCATGTGATTTTCTAAAAAAAATGAGATTGCACCGAAAATAACGTAGGTATGACTTAAATTCACACTCCAAAACTCAAGATCCCGACTACCCAAATCCTTATCAAACAGTTTGAACCAAATGTCACAAATTTATCTAAGAGTAACTATTTTATTTCATCCAAACCCAACTTTGTTATGGTTTTTCTCGAATAAAAATGGTATCAATCATAAGAGGATATATTTATAGGTCATTTTCCTTCAATATAGACCCAATCTACCTAAATATCCAAGAAATATGAGTTTAATATGGAATTATATTTAGAAAATGGTAACATATACCGAAATTATGATAGGGGAGTTCTCTCAGGAGATCTTCACTTGGGAGCGCTCCATCTTGGGTTTCCCATATGGCTTCTTCCATGGTAAAGTAGCTAGATTCTTCCATATTTTAATTCTTTTCCTGGTCAAGTTTCTCTAGAAGAATTTGGTACTGCTCCAGTTGGTGGTTTTCTGGGCATCAGTGAGGCCTAGATTTCAAATCTGGTGCATCTGATGATGTCACGGTCAAGACGGTGTTAGCATATTCTTTTAGATATGTGGGGGGAATCATATAGTGGTCAGATGTGTTTTGTGGTATTAAATGGTCACTTCTGTAAGTATTTATCATGGGTACGCAACGTTTTTGGTGTCGGTGACACAATAGAAGGTGGAAAATGCATCTTAGTCGGGACTGGGCTCAAGAATAGGTCACTGGAAAATTAGTGGATTGATGCGGATGACAGCGAATTGGATCTGTAGTGGTCACAATCCACCATCCAACACCTTGATGATGAGATATGCTAGCCATTTATGGGATTTACCTTGGATAATAAGGTTGATGATGGCCTTAAGAGTAACGTTCACCTTGGCTTGCTATAGGGCCTTATAGACTGGAGGGGTCCAGGATACAGTCGGGAGATTGAGGAGGTGGGATGAGTATTTTGTTAAACCAATTTAGTTAAGTCATATGGATTTTATATAATGTTCTTTGTATATTGAGGTACTCAAATCTAGATTTTCGTACCTCTCGTCCTTTGGTCTTGTAATGGGTTCTCCCTTAACCCAGTTTAAAGGGATTTTTGTTTTCCTTTCTTTTTTAATAAATGGGTCAGTCCCCAATCAGTTTCGACTCTATTAATAAAATTTCCCCTAAATACACTCTAATCTTAGACATCCATAAGAGAGGAAGGATATGACAATTAAATTTAAAAAATTGGGTAATACTAGAATGATATAAGCTTATTTCATGTGAATTATTGTCTTGAATACACTATCCTGATGACCATAAAATAAGCTGAAAATTTATTATAAGATATTAATTTCAACATGTCTGGTACTATAAACTTTGTAAATACCCATATAAATCTCTCTTCCAACCATATATCAGTTTATATAGTCCCTCATCCTTTCATCTTCCATAGTAAAATTGAAAATACTTCAAAAATACCACTATTTTTCACTAACCCCACCCCCATTCAGATATATTCATGGTTATAGGATCATCATAGTCCACCACACTTTTACATTTATAAATATATAAATATAGCATATAGAAAACTAGAGGTATGTCCCTCACTGAGGCTAATGAAACACAATGATCCTATTTTTTCAATTATTATATTTTTATGTTTTTATAATTTTATATAAATAAAAATTGGGGGACTTTATTGGAAATTCAATGAAAATGTAATGAAAATAATTGAGATGAAAATTAAAATGGGGTTATAGATAATGTATAATGTTTCATTAGTTGGTCACCAAAGTCATTTTATCATAGTTCTCAATTGAATGTAGACCTACTCCAATTTTTATTAGTAGCCCAATGTATCCTTAAAAACCATCACTATTCTATTTTAAAAAATCTATACCCTACTTCCAAGTACACCAAATACGTTATATCTAGATAGTATAGTCTAAAATCCATGAGTTTGTTGATGTATATTTATCTTGCATAATATTATCTCCAATTATGACATTCTCCAGCAATTCATAATCAAACGATTCATTAATGGTATTGTCTAATAGTGACACACCTTACGTCTATTTATAAGTGGTTTTAAAATTAGGTTATTCTGTTACTTAAATTATTTTTAAAATAAAAAATAATATAATTTAATTATTTTAATGGGATTATGATGTAATTCAAAATATTTATTTTGATGGGGAAACAAGTGTGAAAATAGATGGTTATGGAATTATAACCATTGTGATAAAAAATACTATTTTTATAAATGGAAACAATTTAGTTTTTATTGAAGGAAACAATTAAATTTAGAAAAATGAACTTATCTAAGTTCAAACTATATTATTCCCTTCCCATATTTCTAAAGATTTCTCTCCATAAAATATATTTTCTTTACTATGTTTTTTATTATAATATTAGAATTGTTATTATTAATGTTGAGAAAAATCCCCACTAAAATAACAATAATAAATTACATTTCTAAATGAGGGTGATAAAAAATTTAAGAAATTACTACTAATTTTCAATTTTTAAAACAAAAAATGAGCATGCTCTCAATTGAAAAAGAGAATATTAAATAGTGTGAAAAACATTAAAATAACTAAATATTTTAAAAAAAATTATATTCAATAATAATTAAATTGAAAAATGGTAGTGTAGGTGGTAAAGAATTTATTATTAGGGAACCAAAAAATACACTACCATAAAAACCATAATTTTTATATGTAAGGGAATGTTATATAAATGGTTATAAAAATAGAACAAAGATAAGATAATTTGTCTCCCAAGTTATCTCAATATCAGGTCACTTTAGGTTTATATAAGCAGTGAAATATATATTTATCTCATCATCTGTAACATTAATTTCTCCTAAAAATCCCAAAAACATATGTCTTGGACTTATCATAAAATTAAGCACCCCCAAATCCATGGGATTTATCTATTTCTCCATCATACTAATATCCTAAATTCATTCATATTTTCTTACTTTATACCGACTCATAAATCCCCAGTCACCAATTATAATCAGAGGTTCAATCCCCTCTCAACATAATCAATTATCAATCCTCTGTCACCAGCTACCACAATATTATCTTATGTTTTTTCACCTCATTAATAATTAGTTAAAGTGGTGATTTTGAAACACCCACTCCGTCATTCCACATTATCAAGTTTAGGATGTAATTGATTTTTACTTAACCAATTAACAATAATTAAAAATGGTAGTTTTTGGTGATTTTGGGTTTCCATTTTTTATTTTTATGGTAGATCCTATTGTAATTCTTTATTTTTTACCTTTCTATAGCTTGACTCTTTGAGATAGATTTATTTCACCTTATATTTCATGGACCCCAATCAAAGTCCACTAGATCCAAATGATTTCCAAATCTAATCTTGTGACTACATTCTCCTCGACTAGTTTAATTGATTCAATTAATTTATATTTCATATATTCCCATCAACATTCATGTGAACATCTTAATTCATAATTTTCAAGTACCCATATTTCAAAACCCAAAAAATAATCTCACCATACCACATTGAGTTTATTTTAATCAATAAAATTATTTTCCAGGATATATTATCACATCAATGACTCATATTCATTATTTATGATGCTCCTAGATAGGGTTCAGTTTTATCATGATTTCTGATTATGTTTGGAAAATATATGATTAAATTTATTATTGATGCTTGATTTATTCAATTTTTTTATAAAAAATAGTAATGATGAATCCTATATTTTAATTATCTAATTTTCTCAGCCTCAGATTTATAATTAATTTCAGTTTATGCCTAATATTATTCCATGCTTCTATTTTTCCCCTTTATTTAGTTTCATAGTAAATCCTTACTGAAGTTTTATTACTATTTAAAGTTATCCTTGATTCTATTTTTTGAGAATGATTTACCCTTACAATAAAATTTCAATGTAATATAATATTCCAAAAATTTTGAAATATTTAAAATCGAAAATTAAAATTCAGGAGTTTTAATATTTTCATTTTAAATCCACAAAATATATTTATAATAAAGAAACCTCAAATCACTAAATAATACAACCATTGTCATCATAAAATCCCATTTTAAGTCAAAGAAACCATTATAAAAATTGTCTCCCTAGATTATATTATGCAAACACTAAATAACTATCATTATAAGCACACAAAACTAAATATTTATAATAATGTTGTAAAACATCCCAATTTTAATAATTATTTTTCATATTCCAATAATTAATCAATTTTCAACCAACTAAAGAATTTAAATGATTAAAAGGTGATAAAAATATATGCGGAACACTTGCAAATTAAGCTATATCAAATTCCTGCACACATAATTAATTACTTATCCCTGGCTAATTAATAAATCATATACATAAATATAGTGATTGATAATAAAATAAATTCAAATTTCCTAAAAAAGGATAATTTGAGAACAATCATACCTAAATTGAATTTAATAATTGAAAGAAAAAATTATCACCCTCTCAATTAAATTTTTTTGAGTAATTTTTAGTTTTATGTTTTATTAATAACTATAAAAACTGAAAAAATAATAAAATGATACTTTAACTCCTTTTTATATAATTTCCTTCAAAATTTAATATTTATCCAGGATTTATCACTCACACAACATATCAAATTAATTTACCCTCACCATTTTTATCAGATGAATATATTCAATTTAAAGTTAAGGATTACAAATTATTTTATCTCAAATTCACACTATTAATTGAAGTTTATATCCCCTTTATATTTTATCAAGATTTCAGATAAGTCACCCCACCATTCTTCCCTTTTTTTATAGATTCAACAAAGTGAATGAACTACAGTAAAATAAGGAAAATTTTAAATCTATAATAAACATGGATACCAATAAATTTACACTTAATTAAAATTAATTAATATACAACCTTTTATATTATGAGGTCTATTAAAATTTATATTAAAGTCAATAACGATCATCTTTTCCTTGTCATTAATTTTAAATAACAACAATAATACTATCTTTAAATGATTTGGGATATTTCATTGTCAAATTTTTAGATACACGAATCTCAAATCATGTTACAAAGTTTCGACATCCCAAATTATTAAAAATAAGTATTTGAAAATATTAATCTCATTAGAAGCCTCATATTCATTTAAAAAATATTACATTCTTTAATATTTCCTCAAATATAATTATTGAGATATTTAATAAAAAAAATTACTAATTTCTTTCTATGAGAGGAAAAAATAAAATATTATACAAGAGCATTCTAATATATATATATATATATATATATAATTTTTTAGAAATAAATCATTTCCATATTTGAATCCAATTTATTGATAATATGTAATTTTGAAACACAAAATCAGGGTTATTTGAGTGGATATAAAATAATACAATTTCACACACATATATAATCTCTTACCGAACTCTTTTGACCCAAATGTTTGGTAAATATTTAAACAAAAAGTTAGTATGAAATTATCTGATGAATCTCAAAAATATTTTCCAATTTAATATCATAAAAATCGATAAAAAAATATTTCACAAATATATTATGTATTAAATATAATCAAAATAAATTCAATATAATTTGAATAAAATGAATAATCTAAATTCCAGGAAATTATTAATCCCATATTTTATTGTATCACTGGTCTCAAAGATCTAAAAATGAAAATTATACTTTTTATCATAATTTTCAACCTGTTTATTCCTATTGAAATAACTAAAATAAGAAAATTCATGATAATAAATTTCAGAATTAATGTTCAGAAAAAAAACTTATGTCCATATTTTAAATGAATATAATTAAAGTATTAAAATTTAAAAACTACAAATAATACATCTTATAAGGCCCAAAAAATCATTAATTCTTCTCCAAGTGTTGGGATGTTTTTCAAAAAATTACAAATTTTGTTTTGATATTGAAAAATTATATAACGTAATATATATTTTAAAAAACATTTAATTAACTAATAATTATTATCCAAAAATATTGTGATGTTGATCCCTTCCCCAACATATAAGGTTTTCTATTCCCTCAATTTATTTCAAAAAAATATATCAATTTAAATTTACATCATTTGACAATATAAATATAATAATGGAAGGAAATAATCAACTTATTATTTTATAAGTATGAAGGATTCCAAAATAGGAACTCCTCTACTAAATTTTCTTAAAAACTCTCTCTAAATTTTTTCATCTTATTCCCATTAACATTGTATGGGGTTTCATTTATTTATAATTTAATCTACATAAGACTCAAAGGAAACAATAATGACTATCATAATTCTAGATAATTTGGGTTGAAACATACACGGATGGATACACAATTTTTAATTATATTAAAAAACCTTATCACCCTCTATGAATTATTTATGTAGGATAATTGGATACTATATAAAAATTATTTTGAATTATTGAATTTACAACTCATGAAAATTTTAAATTATTGTTTATAAAATCTCAATATTCTGTTTATTCTAACATCCCATGTCAATACATGCACTTTCATAAACTATTCTAAAATAAAGACATTCGTATGGTATTTTTTATGTTTGTTCAATATACCCCATATATTATTATATAGTCTCAAGATTTAATACTTTTAATATGGGTGAAAAATCCTCCAAATGCTATGATTGATTTCCCAATAAGAAAGTTCATCTATTAAATTTCTTAAGGATAATATGTTGTTTAAAATTTATTTTTAACACAATTTTTTGTTATAATATTCCCAATAATTTTTCTAGATAAATGAGTTTATTATTTATTTTAAAATAATGGAATCCAAAATCTATGAAATTGAATACTTCTAGATAATCAACCCAATAATTAGCATCATTTAACTTAGTTTAAATGCCTTATACCCACATGGAAAAATAATATATAGTAATAAATATATATTGGTGAAAATATTAATTAGGAAATGAAAACATAAATTCCATTACCCCTACATAAAACCCATAAAAAAAGATAGGTATTTTTTATTTAAAATTATTTCTTCTATACAATTTTTCTCTATACTGGTAAATTTATTAAGTGTTACAAAACACATATGAGTCAATAAATATTGTCGGCCAAAATGAACCAAAGTTAAACAATTTTATTGTTTCCTCTATATTAAAGATTTCCACCATAACATACTCAATCTTCACACCCTAGATACATAATTCAAAATTCATCTTCTAACAATTTCGTTATTCCCTATTTTCTAAAGGTATGTTTCATCCCAAATATAATTTATAGCATTATTTACTAATTCTGAAGTATTTTTTTTTCTATACTCATGATGTATGTATTTTCTCTACATGGTAATTAACATTGTAAAAAAATAATGCTTTTGTATGGAAACTATATAAAATTGTTCTTTACTAGGAAATACATTTTTTATGGGTAGAATATTTGAAATTTGATCACATAAAATAGTCTATAAACTCTTGTGAAATGTTGATAACTTTTAATAGTATTTCGGTCCATATATGACTACATTAAAATATTACACAACTAAATCCATATCCGATGACTTGGTTTCAATTTTCTGTTTCTTTATATAGTATATGTTGGTAGACTATTTAGTGGAGACCACTATTTTTAATCCTATGAAATAAAACCTAATTTTATCTAAGAAAAAAATGTTTAGAGGTTGTTTTTAATGGTAATTTAATTATCCTAGGTGGAATTTTAATTCATATAATCACATGGTATAATATGTTTGTTTTTCAATTTTTTTGAAGAAAATATCCCCCAAAGAATCATTTAATGTACCATTAATCAGTTCAAAAGGAACATTCCATCTACTTTTCTAAATAATTGGTTGATAAATTTGTTTTTTATTTAATGTTTCACAAAAAATATATTGTCTCAATAAAAAAAATTTAGTCTCTTTTTGAAAATATATATATATATATATAAGGCGGTAATCATTTTAATAGAATACTAATTGAACCATATATGAAAGTAATCATGCTCTAATAAAGAACCCACATCATTTAATTTATTAGTATAAGTTAGTGAAGAAATGTCATAAATTATGTATTCATGAATATGAATTACACCCTTGGGCAATGATGTATTACAAGTTAAAACCCATAACCAATTTTATTTTTTGCATTTTAAAATTTAATAAGACATTTATTTCAATAATAGTAATCTTGATTTCCTTTAAACTAGTTATATAACTCTCAAAAGAAAAACTATAAACAATGAATTCATCCATAAACACCTCCATAAACATAAAAAAATATGGTCATCCCCTAGATTTGTAAGGTTCTATGAGAATTACATAACCCAAAAAGAATCATTCAATATGAAATGATTCCATAATGTCTTGTAATAGTGGGGTTTCCTTGGTCCTCGAGTGAAATATGTATTTATATGAAACCTAAAATTACATACAAAAAATATTTTTGGGTTTTACTGGATAAATCCTTTAAGATATACCCAAAAAAATATAAAGAAAATTGTCTATATCTGGTTACTTGTTTCATCCTCCTAAAATAAATGAAATATATTTGATAGCCTGGTGGGAATATACCTTCCAAATTCATTTTTTAGAAATATAAATCTATTTTTTTTAATAAATTTAAAATAGAATAAACCATTACTAATATGAAATTGGAAATATTATTCTTGTATTTTAAGGTATTTTGAATTTCTATTTTGACCCCTTCTAAGTGAGTTATTTTGATTCTTCTTTAGAATTTTTTAATTGGTTATTTATTTTACTATAAAATTATATTATGTCTATATGTTTAAAGTTTTATTAAGTAATGTTTTGTGATTTTTCATCACAATGATTTGTTTCCCTATATAATAAATCATAAAACATGAATTTCATATTCTATGTCCAATCATATTACCATGATTATAAGAAGATTTCCATGACCCTATATAAAATAATTTTTCATGTTTTCAGATAATGTTTTATTTTCAATGGTGTGTGGGATTCTTAAAATAGATATCATGGATTTAATTGACTCAATTTCACTCAATTTGGACCTCTCCAAACTCTCATATCAATTATATTATTGATCAAAATAAAATTAAAAAATCATTATTCTATTTGAAGGTAATATTTTAAGTAGCTTCTTATATTTAAAAATAGTAGTCAAAACAAATTTTAAAAAACATGTAATTTTTGAGTAGTTATATAAATAATTTTAGTGGACATACATAAAGATTTATTTTATTTTATTTTTTAAAATTAATTAAGCACTTTTAGTAGTGTTTTCAATGTGATTTTTAGAAAATTACAGAACTAAATTATCATGTTCAATGGTTTTGAAAACAATTTCCAACAGAAAAGTTATCATCCTAAAAACAAGTTTCTTTTTTATAACACTTAAAACCATTTAAAAATAACTCTTTAAATATTTCCCATTTATATTTTATAGAAAAAAAAGCATCAATTACATAATTTCAAAAATCATCATCAAGATCAGTAATAGGTTCAAAAACAACTTTTTTATAGTGTAATTCAGCTATAATTTGGCTATAAAATTATTCATGGAATGATTTTTTGGTAATAAGAAACATATTATTTCTCTATTCGCATGATAAATATTCATAATATGTGTAGTGAAAAACATTTAAGTAGAGAACAAGTCAATCATGAAGACTTATTGTAATGAATGATCCTCCACTAGATGATTAATTAATTTAAGAATTTTAAAAAGGGCAACATTCTAATCAAATTTTGTTAATATTGTATCCTTTTAAAAATTAATGATTATTAAAATAGTTTGAAATAAGGGAAACCCTAAAATTAGTTATAAATGATTGTTCCACCTGTTATAATTAATTTCTGAGACATAAAAATTAGTTGGAAACACAATTTGATTACCTCTACCAAAATATCTTCTAAAATTGTAGTAGGATATGAATTTTATTAAATTTTCAATTTGAATCACAATTTTTTAGAGTATTAATTCTATTATATGAAAATATTAGTAAACTGAATGGGGCACAAAATTTATGGAACCACTATGATCTAACATTGCATCCTAAGATATAAATATTTTTACAATTCATTGGAGGGATATATAATTCTAGGCCCACCCATCACATAATCACAATCTATTCATATGTGTGTGAAAATACCATAAATCATTCATCATATATGATTACCCAAGTGAAGAAAACAATTTTCATAATCATTTCATTGATTAATCATATAATTACTTGTGGAAAATAAATGAGTTCGATAAACATGTAATAATCATAAACATAATACATCTAGAGATAGAATAATAATAGTATTATTTGATCATAACCAATTAATTCATAAGTAAAATCAATTTTTGTTATTTTAGATGAAAAATTCCATTAAAAAATCATTGGAACATTTCTTGAGCAAAATACCCACTTCAGTTTGAAATAACATATTTAAATTTGAAAAATTCCCCAAATATTAATGTAGAAATTTTCTTTAAGAACAAATTTTGTAACATGTGAATATATATTCAAATAATTTTTCTGTAATGAGGTTTGTAAATTCCATTATTTTCATATACAAAAAATAATGATTCCGTTTATATTTTCTATAAAATTCAAAACTACCACATTCAAAAAATGAGAACAAGTTTTCATTTTATCATTTTTTTAAAATTTATAATATTAATAAAACATAATGTAAAAAATAATTAGATATTAATAAAACCATTGATTAATTTATTTTAGAAAACATGGATACATAATACTTATGATTTTTGGTTGAAGATATAAATAATGTATGTCTTCCTTAAAAACATTCATTTAGTCTCTTGAGTTTTTAAAGAGAGTAACATAAAATAAAAATATTTAAAATAAAAATATAACCAAAGTAGCAGAAAATTCAATGGATTATTAAAGGATAGAAAATAAAATATCCCTATTAAAAACATTATCATAATATATCTTGGTATATAGTGATATTGTAACATAAATCCCTTGCCACATTGGTATCTTTTGAATAAAAAACCAAGAAAGGGAGAACCTTATATAGATATGTAAATACCAATAGTTTTCATTATAATACTTATCATATACATTAATGAGTAATTTATAAACTAAGAATAATATACCAGTAGTGAATATGGGATGTGTTTTATAGAAATAAAAATGAGACACAAATCCCTTAACTCATGTTTTGCTATCTTTAAAAGAACTATAACCTTATTCACAATAAATTTAATTGTTTTATAATTATATAAAATAATAATTTTCATACTTATATTATCATATATGATCCACCTAACATCGTTGACAATTCATTATTGAAATCATTAATTTTTGTTATTAACTGTTTTTCTTTTCATGCGAATTTTGATTTGTAATTTTATACCCTTGTAATTTCATCACAAAACTATGATATCTATAATTTTAATCATGATAAAAATATCATACATATTATTTATATATATATTTATAATCTTCCAAAAAATTATAGAAAAAAATTTTACATCGTTTATGGAGATGGTAGGTCGCACATACACATAAACAATGTTTTCACATTTTGATGGATGAAATGAGTGATAGTTAAATAGTAATGCAACTTTATAGAGTAATTATTATATCATATGTACCATATATATTCACTAAATCTATTATTATTTACATAAATTTAAATTATAATGGAAAAATGAATTGCACACCTTCTTCAAGGTGGTAGTTCACAGAGATGCTTGAGCAACTTTATAATTTCCAATAGATTGAAAAGACAAAATTTATATATCATATTATAATACTAAAAGATTAGTTATTTCATTAATATCATGTATCAAATTTAATCACATAATATTAATAATTCATTAAATATAGTGAAATTAAATGAATTGTATTGCTATGTGGAGGTAATATTCCACATTTTCACAAGTGATGCATTAACCACCCATTTAATGATTAATACCAGTCATTTATAAGAGATATAATATGAAATAAATTAAAATAGATCTAGTAGGATATTTCTTCATCTTTTATATGTATCCTTTAGATACTTTATTAAGGACCCTTGGAATTTCCTTCTTAGAAGAAAAGAACTTATAAATAAGGTCTATTTATTTTTATAAGATACTTTGATAGTGTTTTGTGGAGTTATATTGATCAAATTGGTTTAAATAAGAGAAAGGACGGGTGTCCATTTATAAGTGGGGCAGAGGATGCACATGGATTTTATTCAATGATGAAAAAAATGAATTCTCAAGAAAAATGACTCAAAATGAAATTTTATTCATATTTTAGATATTATAGGGTTAAAATATGGCTATAAAATAAAATTTCGAAATTTTTAGTCAGAAAACGTACCCTTATCTCTTAGTACACCCCCCCCCAATAAACTCGTTTAAACCTTACCTGTGGTGATAACTTTTTTATATGTTTACTCAATATTACAAAAAAAATTAAGTTAACCCTATTAAATAATATTAATAATTATGACAGAAATTATAGAATCCATTTTATAAAAAACAATTCATAAAGTGGTATAATTTAATTTATGATTAATTCCACAAAACACGACAAAAAGTCGTTTTCTAGGAAGAAAAAATTTCTTACTGATAAAAAGTTTTATACGAAAATATGATATAAAATTAATTCCAATGAACTTAATTAAAATATTCCTTATATAAGTGAAATAATTTTGATTTTCAAAACTTTTGAGAAAAATTAATTATTTTAAATTCTTGAAAGTAAAATAATTTTTTAATAGAAATCATAATTTTTCACAATTAATTGTAAAATAATCATTTTCCTAAAATTTAAAAAATATCAATATGTGGTAATTTAGACATGATTATTTAGAAAATAATTTTTTTCATATATTTTTTATATAATTAGAATAAATAAATTATATTACTTTCTCAGAGAAATAAATAAAAACGTTTTTGAGGGAAAATGTAATTTTAATCCAATAAAGAATTTAAAAAATTGAGTTCTTATTTATCAATATATTTTCATTATTTAAAACATTTATACATAATTTTTCAAAAAAACATTATTCCTATACATTTTTCAAATTTAACATCTTGGTAATAATAGTATACTATATTATGGTTTATTTAGACTTAGGGTTGTGTATATCGTAAGTTATAAAAGATATTTGAAGAGAACTATATAATAAAATATAAGGGTGTTACATTAGAAACCCTTATAACTAATTTCTCCCAAAAAATTTCATCACAAATATACTAAAAAATTAGTATATCTCTATTTCATGAAATTCATGGGTTCCCATGTATCTTTGAATTTTTTATTCCTCTAGATAACATTAAACAGGTGTCTAGTCTGGTTTAGTAGAATTATTTATATATGATCCAATTTTTCTTCTGGTTGTTTACCATATGAAATATAATGATCTAGTGGTTCAACCATTGGATTTAGTACATGTGATGGATTAGATATGTACAGTCATTGGAAATATATATAGAAGACATCTGGAATTTTAGAGATGTTCAGAGGAAGTGAAATGTGATAAGCTACCATCCCTACTCAATCAAGAATCATAAAGGGGAAAATATACCAAGAGATTATATTTCCCTTATTTTTTAAATATTATAGAATTATTTAATGCAGAAATTCATTTTATTTCATTATCACCAACTCGTAATTAAATAATCCACAAATAATTTTCCACATAACATTTCTATCGACTCCATGCAACATTGATGTGTTATTGGATGGTTGTGACTTTCGATGATATTTTATTAACTAGATCAGTTTCCAATTATGTTCTCTCTCTAACTTAATCCGAGAACATTTTAGTGTAACATATCTTTCATAGAGTAATTCATAAAGATTCCTCATAAATATCAACTAAAATATTTTGTTTTAATAAAATTTAACTGGAGATTGGTGTTGACCTAACCACCTTTTAAATCCATAAAACAAGACCTCTAAATATTATCTAGGGATTTAATAGTTCTCTTAAACTAACCATATATCATAAGATGATAAAAAGTTCAAAAACAAAACTTCAAATCCCTGTTTTTTAGAAAAAATCAAAAACAAAATCGACATAAACATCAGATCCCAATCTGATAAAATATAATGTCATTCATCATATAAACATACAACTTCCTTAAGATATATTCTACAAAACTAATCAATAGAGAAATATTACATTATTTTAATGAAGTTTTATGACATTATAAGTTGATCATTATAAACTGAAATATTATTATCTCCTTTAGACAATTTTTTCGAAATCGGATGACAAAATCCATGGTGATGTTTGTCAATTCCCATTTTGGTATGTGAAATAGTAGTAACCTCGACATATACTTATACCACTCGTACTTACCTTAATAACACACCATGAACTAAAGTAAATTTTCTAAAATATCTCTCTTCATGTTTTACATCCATAAATACTCTTTCAGATCTCCAACTGTCCTCACACTTTTA
Source organism: Viscum album (assembly GCA_963277665.1). Taxonomy (NCBI): domain Eukaryota; kingdom Viridiplantae; phylum Streptophyta; class Magnoliopsida; order Santalales; family Viscaceae; genus Viscum; species Viscum album. Next base: position 1,344,378,601 of record OY728153.1, on the reverse strand, counting down.
GAATGGATAGATAATGATAAACTATGAGATTCATCATAAAACCACTTTTTTAAGTGAAGTATTGATGGGAAATATACTCAGTTTTTTAACCTTATCATTCCATCACAGTAAAGGATGAACATAGGAACATTTAAAAACATTTTTAAAAATCTAAATCTTTCTTTTGGGACATTTTATTAATCAGTTTTTTGTATAGTTGATTACTCATTTGAACAAGATAATATTTATCCCCTGCTCTAAAAAATTTCAAATCCATCCTTTGAAAATAATAAAATATAATATTTTCCTGATCCACTTCAAATATAATCATTCCTTATCCATTTGAATCAAATAATTTACCCCCTTATTTTGTTTCATAAGTTGGTAATGTATTAATATTTCATAATCCTTAATCAACTCTAAATATATTCTCTTGTTCATATTAATTTATTTTTAAGTGAATATACATTTTTAACATTTATAATGAGTATACATGTCATTAATTTATCCATAATAATAATTCCTCTATATATTTAATGAAAAAATTATAAAAGTGAACTTATAATCCTGAGTTGGGTAATGTTTCTCCCGAAAAATCAATTTTCTTGAGATATAAGCTATAACTATATAATTATGTATAAGGAAGTATCCCAGTCTCATCCTTGATACATAACTAATGATCATAAAACCTAATCTGTTGTATATTAGTGTGAGTATAGGTGTGTTGAATGACCTTCTCATTAGATCCTTCAAATATTCCACACATTCATTTTTCCAATGGAACTTGGATCCCTTCTTAGTTAACATGGCGAGTTTATTAGACAGCTGTAAGAAATTATACATAAAGACTTGATAATATACATCCATACTAAAAAAGACTATAAATTTCAGTTACAATGTTTGGTCTAGTTTAATGTCCAATAAATTACATCTTTGATAGATCCATAGACATACCCTCACAAGATAATACATGACCCAAGAATGATTCATTATCTTGACAAAATTCACAATGGGTAACTTTCTTATAAAAAAATTATGTTATTTGGTTCTTCGGATCAATTATAAAGTTAGCTTCATACTCCTCATTTGTTTTAGAGTATATAAGAATATCATCTATAAAGACTTCACAACCTAATCAATATGATTTTTAAAGACTTGATTCATTAAATCTATGAAGATGGTTATGGAATTAGTAAGGATGAATTACATCAATATAAATTCATAGTGTTTATACCTCATATGGAATGTTTTCTTGGGTATATTATTCTTTTGTACATTCAAATGATGATATCCATAACTTAATATAATATAGGAAAAGTATTAATCTATTTTAATTAGATCTAAAATGTAATCAGTATAGGGTAGAGGATACATTTTCTTGCTTTTAATCTTATTAAGTTCTTAATAATAAATGCATAGTTGAATTTATTCACATTTCATTTTATAAAAAATAATAGGTTTACAGTGTGGAGATGAAATTAACTAAATTAATCCCTATAAAGATTATCCTAGAGTATCTTCTTCAATTAATACAACTCATTCCATGTTACTCTATATGGATTCATTGAAATATGTATAGCAATGTGTATGAGTTCTATTGAAAACACAACTTAATGATTCTCTAGAAAACTAGGAATATTTTATAGAAAAACATAAATTAAACTCATAAAATAGGCATATCTTTTTAGTTAAGTTTATCTCCAACCATATAGGATAGACATTCCATTTTAAAAAAAATCAAGACCCATATAAATAATGAAACAGTTAAAAATTATTGGGAATCCAATATGTCATGACTATATGATTGACTACCATGAAATAGAAAATAAGTAGTTTTAAATACAAAGGAATCCAAAAACCCAAATTTTATATAAATTACCATCACACTTTATATATAACATAATAGAGATACAATAAGAAGAAATATCAATCCCAAAATAATATTTAGGATAATTGGAAGGAATATACACTATAAAAAACAATGAAACCTATAATACTAAACCAAAAATATACTCATCAACCCAATTCATTATCCAACAAAACCAACATGGTCTAATGCAAGAGTGATCTAAAACAATGATTACATAAGGAGCTTATTAGATTTTTTATCCTATAACTGAAAAATCCACAATGTGTAGAAATAATTAGTTGTATATATAGGGTTTGAGAACCATTTCCAAGTTTGATTATATAGAAAAGTAATTGCATTTCCTCTTTCAATACATTTTATAAATTCTAGTTTCAAATAAAATAAATAATATAATGATTTATTTTTAAAAAACAACTCATGGTTATGCACTAAATTGTTATTTTTAAATCATGTTGTCTACATACATAACTCTCTTCATTTAAAAAATGTTCAAAAAATAAATTTCTTTGATGGAAAACAACAATTGAAATTAAAGTACCTTCAAAATACCATTACTATACTAGTTTTAAATGTCATAATATTTAATTTCAAGTATTATATCAAACAAATAGTAGTATAAAAAATATGGAAAATTAATATACAAAGGTAAAAACAAAGTAAGTTATATACCAAGTTGTAATCAAGTAGAATAACCTTTCAAAGTATTGATGAATATCCTAATATATAACTTTAGTGGATTTCTCCAACTAGCCCTACCTAGTAGAATTCCCTCTAGATAGATTTACTTCATGCTTTAAAAGTTCCTAATGAGTATATAAGCATGACTAGCATAGCTAAAATTTCTCAACATCCCACCTAGATACCCAAAGATCCCATAATTGTTTCTATCGGAGTTGGGTAATCATTTTATAACACGTATTCCACATATATAAAGTAGAATGAATAGTAAAAAATCCCAATATCAATTCATTACCCATTTCCCATACAAACCTTTTATGAGAAACACCATTTCATTCCATATAATATCAAATCAAAATCACATTCAATTCATAAAATATGTATAGTCTTATATAATATAATATCATGGGGAATTAAGCCAATATATAAATAATTAAATAAAAAATATGCTATAAAATTGTCAAACAGGCCTTTTTCTTCAAGTTAAAATCAAAACACTTTTAATCCTTTTTTAAAAAATATTTCGAAAGCTTATTTAATGCAAAACCCTCATTTAAATCAATATAAACATAACATTAATCCAATAAGTCCTAATAGAATATTTTTACATTAAGACAACATCATTAAAAAACAAATGGAACAAAGTAAATAGATGTTATTTATGAGAAACATAAGAACATATCAAGGAAACAAAAACAATTATAATAGTAATGAAATAATAATGGGTATAGAAAACAAAATAATCACATGGTTTGTGAAGAAAATGTAATCACATGGAAACACCCACCAAAATCATGCGAAAATGGAATGAATCCATCAAATAGTAGTTGAATAGAACTAAAGAACTAATATGAATACCCTCGATAATAAGAAACATAAGGTGTGCTCAAAATCGCAATCTATTGTTTAGAAACTATTGACCCATTATCAATGTGAGATTGAATTCAACCTCAATTACGTCCAGGGATGCCCGCAATATAGAAGAAACCCTAGATACAAGGAGAACCAACAAAAATCAGACCATATGAGTACCTTAGGGCTCGGTAGAACACACATCTCATCATTGGAACTGCATTGGCAGGGAGGTTTGGTGGCCACATCGGATCTGCGTCAATGGGGAGGTGGGATGACTGTGGCAGAGCCATATCTAAATAAGAAGAATGTCAGAGGCAGGAGGTAAGATAGCTATGTTGGAATCACATTAGAACTATGTCGAAGATGCGTTAGAGGGGGGATATCACTGGAGGTAGGAGGTGGGATTGTTGTGTCGAAGGATGAAGATCGTTGTAGAGGATGGTCCCTAATAGGAACCACATGCAGAGGAATGACGACATGGAGGTGGGGTGACCGCATCATCGAAGGAGAATCAACCCAAGGTGGGAGGATACGTCAGAGGAGTAGAATGGTAGAATTTTTTTGTGACAGTTTTGGGTGAGGAGGTTCTTCGGGAGTAGGGTAGAAAGGGAGGGAGGTGGGGATTGCGAGTGGAATTCAGGGTAGAAATGGGGTGGGGATCGCGAGTGCACGGGATGAAGCTGGTGGGGGATCGCGAGCTTATAAGAATAACAGGGGTAAAGAAACTAGAATATTATGACTCGTGGTGTTACCTTAACCTATAGCCACAGTTTTCTTAAACTGTGGCTATATAAGTGTGGATAAATTGTTAATTTCTAGTAGTGAAAGACGGTAGGTACTCCACCAGAATTCAGTGCCTTAGATTTAGACCACATTGTATAAATATATAATTTATGATTTTTTTCTGTGTACACCAAAAAATTCTCTCTAAGTAAGTAATGTCTCCAACAGTTCAATGCATGAACAATGATAGCTAGCTCGAGATCATGCTTCAGGTAGTTCTTCTTGTGTGGCCTCAAATGCTGGTATTTGTATGCCACATCTATATCCCCATGCATAAGAACTGATCCAAGCTTGATACCTGACGTTTAGTAGTACACAGTGTAAATCCCACCTGGCTCTTGAAAATTTTGTTTCATCACTGAATCTAATCTCCCTTTCAGTGCCTGAAAGGCCACCTCATTGGAATATGACCTTATAATCACCACACCCTTCATAGTCAAACTTGTAAGAGGCGCTTCTATGATAGAGAAGTCCTGTATAAAATGCATGTAGTAACTTGTCAGCCTTATGAAACATTGTACCTCAATGACATTCTCAGGATGATCCGAGGAAACTATATGTCTCACATTCTTTGGTTCAACTAATACTATTATCTATGAGATGATGTGACTTAGTTAGTTAATCTCATCCATCCATAAGTGTAACTTTGTGATCATAGCATATAATTTATGCACTCTTAGTGTATTTAATTTGATCTCATGATATTTGGAACGATCATGTAAATTGTGAGAATATAGTAAGATATGATACTTCAAAACAATAAAAAACTAATCAAGATAAATATGTAAAACTTGATTTATCAGTGCCATGAAGACTACTGATGTTCAAGAGATTGAATGGAATAACCAAATACTGATAGATGATATGCCTGCTATGAATGAAAGTGTGGGGTATATTGAAAGGTCGAACAGACAACTATTGGTAACCCAATCTCAAATCTATATTTGATAAAACCCAAGATGATTAGATTTGTATGAAGATATCATCTATAAATGAGTTAGGATAACAGTTCTTAACCATTAACTGGTTCAATTTCTAATAATCTACATGGAGGCACCTAGTTTTTTATTCATTAAAAAATACTAGAAAACCCCCTTGAGAAGTATTTATTTAGATAAAATTGTTTTCCTATAAATCCACTTGATACCCCTTGATCACTTACTTCTCATTATTATTAACACTGTAAATAGGAATGGATATAGGTTCACCTCTTGGAACTAATTCGATGGAGAACTATACATCTCTCACTATAAGTAATCCTAAAAAAATCATGGGAAACAACCCTGAAATGATCAACCACTAAAGGGGATTCATCCTGACTTGTTACCAGAGTTCCCAGATATAAACAGGAAATCTAGGTGGTCATCCCACCCATTCCATTACACTCAGGACCAGATCAACTCGCCTAGACATCCCATTCACCCTTGTGAATAATCTCTCCACCCTATGGTTATGTAAAGGTCACCCTTTTGTGATATTAGTCAATTAAATCATGAAATTAAACTAGATATACCATCTTTAGAATGACTTAAAAACCTTTTATAATGTGTACAAAGATGTTTCAAATGATGTGACACATTTCAATAAAAAGGGGGAACACCCTACACTAACATACACCCTATATTTTAATCCCCAATGGAGTGTCTAGCATCATTAATACAACATTATTATAAATACTAATCCCAAGGCTCTTCAGAACTATTACAGATACAAATTTAGGTGAATCCCATATATCAAGAAGTGAAAAGGATAAAGCATAGTCTATTAGAGTAGTGTCATTGATTGTTGAAGAATCATGATCCTCTTCCTGATGGTTCTGTTCCATTGTGTATATCTAGAATGAACTACGACCCTGTGAATCTTCTTGGAAACCCTTAGATAATCCACCCAATTATCACAACATGATTTTTGTCTCATTATAATCACCATAAACAAGACCTAATTGGTCATTTGTACTCTAGCACCTGGCCGAATGGGAATCTGATAACCACACTCCTGAACATGGAGTCAGTGCAAACCCTCTCTCACTAGATACTAGTGGAAATATTCTAAAAAATTATAACCCGGATTTTATTTCACACTTAATCATAATTTATTACATAAAACCTTCACTTGATACAACATAGAAGATTGAGAGGTCTAGTGTATTTGGGGATTTGGAACATTACATAAGATGTTAAAACATAAAATGCAACATCTTTATTGAAAACATCTATTACATGACCCCAACATTCCTTCATACTTAACACTACATGGGATAACCTGAGGACATACATAAGAAAGGGTTGAGCTATAAAGCCTTGTAAGGGAATAAATATGGAATAACATGAGGAATAAAATACATGTTATACAATATGAATATCAATGGATCACAAGATAAACATGAACATAAATGCATGATAAATCATGATAATCATAACATTCAGATGTGGAAACAACATTTAACATGATATTAGCATGAGCCAAGGCTTATTGCACATGGATCATGAGTAAACCCTAATGGAACATGAAGAATGAGTAAACCCTCATTTCACATGAATTATCAAGAGTCAAAACTCATTGCACATGATGTATCCTGATAATATACTTTATCCAATACATTGGAGCGCTATCAGGGTGCACCCGTCTTAAACATTTCATTTCATGCATAAGTGTTCGACATGGATCTTAAAACATGGATTCATTAAAACAACCATTTATTACACTATAAAAGAATGTATAATTCATACATGAAACTATATAATCAATAATAAATGTGCATAAATTTGAATACCATTGATAGAGATGTGGGCATGGAATTCACTACAAAATGACTTTGGCTTGAAAAAATGCGGTGCAATTTCGGCAGTATAATGTCGTTACATTAGAATTCAAAAAAATGGATGATGAGAGAGAAAAGGGGTGTCGCATCATATATGAATGAAATGGACATTAATGGAGTCCTATAAATACATGTACCAACATAATTAATAGAATTTACATTCCTATTACAAATGAATTGTTTGAATGTAAATGAGGAGAGAGAAATTCCTTGTGTAATTTCGGCATGGTAACAAGTGTACATGGAAGAAATTAATGAGATAGAAAGGGGTATACCATCATTCAAACATAAATAGGTATGAATGGGGGAGGTTTTAAACCACACCCAAACATTTGTAATTGAAAATTAAAGGGCATAACAACTTAAAAAATGGACAAAAATGAGAAAGGAAGAAATCCCATACTTGGAAGCGTGCTTCCAAAGGCTTATAAGAGGCTTGAGAGAGGCTTATTGGGAGCTTGGGACGCCTTGGGAGGATTATAGAGAGAGTATTTAATAGGTTGGAAGAAATCAAAAGTATTTTATTGAAGAGGAAGTGGGATCTTTGGTGGGTTTATATAGGAAAGGAGAGGGAATTCTTTATTATTTAGGCACACATTAAACAAATCAAAACCAAAAACCTTCACATTGTTTTTTACCATGGTTTTTTTCAAAGGGGAGTGTAAGAAAAATTATATAAGGCCAATGTCCGAAATTCTTAAAATAATATGGACTCATAGGTGGAGGCGAGTTACACTCTTAAAGAAAACAATTTAAAAAGCTAAAATGTTTTATAAGTATTGAAGGGTCCACTAAGTCTTTGAAAAATAAATAAAATAAATCTTAAAAAACATTATTTTAATGATAAATCATAAATTGGCCAAAAATATTATTTATAGTAGTTTATTACATCACTATTGGGTCATTATGATGTCATAAAACGCATTATATATTTAAATGGTTTTTAATTTTAACCCAAAAATTCAACTGTCTCAGAAAATTATGAAAAATTGACCGTTGGATAATTTTGATTTCCTGTTTCCAAAAATAATATTAATTTTATCCAAATAATTTTCTAAATATGTGAATTTTCACTTTTAAAATAAATACTGACATTTAACGCAAATTAATGGGTTTTGATAAAAACAGCTATCAAACCTTAATATAAATTACATTGGCATTCATCAAACATATACGATCATTTATACATAATAAAAAGTAATTTAATAATAATAATATTTAATTAACATATTATTTAATTCAAAAACACATTAATTTATAAAAATAAATTTTTTAGTTGAATATTAACAAAAAATACTATTTGTTCTTTAAAAACTATTTACAAAGTAACAATAATTAAATGAATGTATATTATTTTTTATATAAAAAAATAATGAACATAATCATAGTGATATTTTATTGTTACATATCCCATTATAACACGCGCATAAGATAGAAGGGTAAGTTGTGCGATAGTGACAGACTCTTCAGGTGGCTCGGATAACATCGCTCAGGTGGTAATCTCCATCAACTTCCACTTCTCCCATAAACAGTTCTGTTTAAGAATAACATGTTAAAGCTCATCTATGGCTTGGTCAAGATTCAAGAGCAATGAAGTCACCTCATTTCTAGGCTCTGACAAATTGGATTCATATGGGGTATGTCTACTAGATGATGCCATTGCTTCCTTTTTCTAAGTAAATTGGATTTGTTAAAGCCCTATAATTATACAAATCATGTGATCACTATTCAACAGCTATGTTAGCCAGGGTCACAATTCTTAATGGTATTTGAAAATCCAAAAACAAAAAACCAATGAAGTTCACATTTTATATAACCATTTTACAAAATAAGACTTTTATTTTGATCAAGAGGAATGTTCATTAATGAATGTTTAAGGGGTCCTTACAATCTACACACCTTAAGAAATTTCGGCCTTGAAATTTTATTTTCCCACAATAAAACAGATGTGGGTAACTCTGCTTCACCACTTCTTTCAATTCTAATGCCACTTCTTTAAACTTGTGGTTTCACCACAACATATTGATGAGGGAAATTATCTTATTTAGTATGACTTTTTATCTATTATCTAAGATCTTCACCGGTTGATCCTTATAAGAAATATCATTCTCTAATAGTACTAACTCTGAAGATAGTACATTTGAGGGGTCTGGTATGTACTTAAATAGGAAGTATACATGAAATAAATCATGTACTTTGGCCATGGTGGGTGGAAGTGTTGGTCGATAAGCCACAACCCCGACATGATCATGAATCTCGGAGGGGCCGATGTACCTATGACATAACTTCCATTTTTATCCAGTCCTCATGACCTTCTTCCACAGAGATATGCATAGAAATACCTTGTCTCCCACTTTGAGCTCAAAGTCTCATTGATGGTTGTTTGCATATCTCTTCTATCGACTTTTGGCTACCTTGATATGCTGCTGAATGGTTTTCACATTCTCCACCAATTCTTTGACCATTTCAGGTCATAGCAGCTTACACTCATTGAATTCATACCAACACACCGGTGTTTTTTACCTTTTCCAATATAGGTATTCATTTGGTGTCATTTGGATTCTCGAGTGGAAACTGTTATTATAGGAGAATTAAACTAGTGGAAGATGTTGGTACCATCCCCCTTTGAAGTCCATAGAACATGATCATAACATATATTCTAGTTTTTGAATAGTGCACTCAGATTCACCATCAGTTTGAGGATGATAGGACATACTAATGTTTAATTCAGTGCTTAGAGCATATTGGAGACTTTTGTAGAACATTAATATGAATCTAGGATCATGATTAGATAAAATATATTGTGGTACTCCATGCATCCATAACACTTATATGATGTAAATATATGTAATTTTATCTAATTAGAAGTCATATCAAATCACAATAAAGTAATTTGTCTTCGTAAGACGATCCATAATGACCCATATAGCATTGTTACCTCCGAATGTCCTTGGAAGTCCTGTAACAATGTACATGGTAATATTGTCCCACTTCAATGTTGGTATGGGTAGTAGTTGCATCATCATCTTATACATTTTCCTCTCATCCATTACTTTCTATCATATTAGACACTTTGATTTATATTCAGAAATCTCCATTTTCATATAGTCCCACCAAAAGTTATCTCAGATATCTCGACACATCTTTGTGCTCCCCAAGTGAATAGAGATGGTTGATCTATGTGAATCATTGATAAAATCATTTTTTCTCTATGGATTGGATAGTACACATAATCGTGACTCGAATATCACAATTCCATCATTGTAAACCATTAACTCTAAGGATTTAACATTTCTAAATTTTTCCACCCTTTTTCTGAATTCCCACATCCTTTCTTTGAGAATCCTTTATTTTCTCCATGAGGGACGTTTGAGAAATCATTTTAGAAATTATTGATGATGTCCCTCACTTAATGATTCCAATTTCCTTTCTCAACAAATCTTAGAATATTGGATCCTTTTCATTTCTCATCATTGATAAAGATTTATGATCCTTTATATATAAAGCATCTGCCACCTTGTTTGCCTTATCAGGAGGGTAGTGGATTGGTCAGTCATAATCCATGATGAGTTATATTCTTCTTCATTGGCGCATATTAAGCTCTCTTTGTGTGAATATATATTTGAGGCTCTTATGATCAGTATATATCTCTCACATCTCCTCAAAGAGGTCATGCCGCAAAATTTTCAACACACATATTGCAACCTCCAACTCCAGATCATGTGTGGGATAGTTTTTCCCATGGATTTTTAGTTTCCTTGAGGTGTAGGCTATCACTTTATCATTCTTCATCAACACACAACCCATGCCCTTCTTCAAAGCATCACTAAATACCACAAAAAGTTCTCCACTCATGGGTAATGTGAGAACAGGCATAGTGATAAGCCATCTTTTCAACTCCTTGATGATTTTTCGCATTCATCAATCCAATAGAACTTGACTACCTTCCATTTTTTCTTAGTAACAGGGTTTGACAATCGACAAAAATTTCTCAAAAACTGGCAATAATATCCATCTAACCCTAAGAAGCTACGGATATCTATTATCGATGTTGGCCTTGGCCATCCCTCTATTGCTTCTATCTTTGAGGGATCAAAAAATATTCCATTGCTTGTGAAGATATGGCCCATGAATGAGACCTACTTCAACTAGAACTCACACTTGTTGTACTTTTCATAGATATTCTCCTTTCGTAATGTCTCTAGTATTATTTTTAGATGCTCTTCATGATCCTACTTGGATTTGGAGTATATTATAATATCATCTATAAAGACAACCACATATTTTTGAGGTAATCTCTATTAACTATTCATCAAGGCCATGAAGATTGCTGGAGCATTGGTGAGTCCGAAAGGCATTACTATGAATTAATAGTTCCTATCTCTTATACGAAAAGTAGTCTTCAGGATATATTCCTTCTTCAAACTTACTTGATAATATCCCATCCAAAAATATACCTTGGAGAAGTAATGTGCTCCATGAAGTTGGTCGAACAAGTCATAAATTCGTGGAAGAGGATACATGTTCTTTATCGTGATTTTGTTAAGCTCGTAATAATCGATGCAAAGGTGCATTGACTCATCCTTCTTAGTGAAGAAGAGGACTGGTGTGCCCCATGGTGAAGTAGTTGGGCGTATAAACCTTTTAACTAGATTCTCCAGTAGTGGTTTTTTCAGCTCCTCAAGATCCACAACAACCATTCTATATGGATTCTTGGATATTGGCAACGCCCTAGGTATAAGGTCAATTGAGAACTCAACATCTCTACTAAGAGGAAGACCACATAATTCCTCAGGAAACGCTTTAGTGAATTCTCTCACAATACACATGTCTTAAAGGATGGTTGCCTCCTTAGACTCAATAATATGAGCTAGATACATGTGATCATAGGGCAGTAATATCCATGCTTTAGATGATGGTGCTAAATAAGATTTGTCTTCCTCCTTGCACTTGTATAGAATCGGGGGTTGATTCTCAATATAGATAGTGATATCCCTCTCATGGAAATTTATGTGGCTATATATAGAGAAAGCCAATCCATGCCAGGAATTGCATCAAATTATACTAAAGGGAGTATGAAAAGGTTTTCCTAGAAGTTCAATCCACCGATTATGATAGGGGAGGTGTTAAATTCGTGGGTCGCAATGATTTCCCCATTTTCTGTAATCACTAAAATTTTTACTTCCATGATTTGTGGTGGTGTTGGGAATGTTCTAATAAACTTTTGGGATATAAATGAATGCGTAGAACCATTATCAAAAAGTATGTTCTCTATTCTTGAATGAATAACTAGCGTACCTTTCACCACTTCATTGTCAGGGTACACTTCGGTGGTAGTGATGGAGAAATATCGCTCTTGCTGCCTTGGAGGTTTTCGATTGCCTCCGAAAACCCTTGGCTTAGGGAACTGATTAGCATGGTGACCTGGGTATTTGTGGTTGAAGGAATGAACAACACATTGAGAGTCGAACGAATCATTCCTCACTTGTACTACAACTGTGGGTTTTTCTAATTGGTAGTTAACAACGAGGTTCCCTTCTCTTCCACACCTAAATAATTTTATCGCCCCCTTCAGGAAATCATCAGGATGCTTATTCCCACACCTTGGCAAGTGGGGTACTATATTTTCTTAGCACCATTGGATTTATCCATCGGAATTCCAGAATTTAATTCCACCTTATGCTTCTTATCCTCATGATAACCCTGAGATTATCTGATCTCAATTTCAACCTTGAGGTCACATAAAGAAATTTCCTCACAGCTATCGAAGTTATGAATCTCTAGGGATTTCCGCAAGCTTGGTTTCAGGCCCCTAAAGAAGTGGAAAACCTTGCATTCGAAGGTAACGATAATCTGAAGGCATATAGTGAAAGTCTTGTGAAGTTTTACTCATATGATCTGATATATTTGTCATATATTTTCTTGAGGGAAAGGAAGTCCATTTCCATCTTTAGTCGGAGGGTGTGCCAAAAATATTTATCAAATAACATCTTCCATAAATCCTTTCATTCCAATGCCTCGATATCCTCCTTAGGCTTTGTATTTTTTATTAGTGTCCACCATTGATCATCCTCAACATCCATAAGATAAGCAGCCAGAAGAACCTTATCTTGTTCGGAACATTGAACAATGGGGAATATATTTTCAATGTAATTGATCCATTTTTCGGTGATTGAGGGATCAGAATATCCATTAAATGTATATAGTTATTGTCTCAGGAAGCTCTCTATTATGACTTGTTCTTTCATAGGGTGGTTGAATGTTCCTTTTGACCCATGTTTCTATTCAAATCTTGAGTTAGTTAAGAGAGTATCATGACAAAGTTCTTGATTCCTTCTTCTATCAGATTGGGAATCTCATTAGAATAGTAATCACATAGGTTTTCACATCGGTTGTTAGCATGAGTCCTCCTATTACCGGCCATTGTTAGGAATAAAAGGACAGTTAGGGGTAACACGTAAAGGGTAATCCAAGGTCAAAAAATTATGACTTATAAATTGCTTTTATTTATTTAACATATGAATATATAGGCTTCTATCTATGTTATCCATGATCTACATTCTAACATATATTCTTAGGGGAATTTTTTATTCCCTTAATAATGGTTCATACTATGATTTTGAATTTACCAAAGAAAATCCCCTAGGAGTGTCGTAATAAAAAATGCAGCAAGTCGTGTTGTTGTGTACCATGATACCCTAGTTCAAGCCCAAAACTCCTTGTCGAAGTATTCACTCCTAGGTACATATTTTCCAGATCCACCTCTACCGGCTCGTATCCAGACATGGATTTATATGTTTGCTAAACCACTTACTCAATTCTCACCAAGACTGAGGGATATTTCTATTTTACATAGTCTTGTCACTAAGGCTTTCACTAGGGTTTTCTAATCCTAATACCAAAAATAACTAAACCTATCCTCTGATATAAACTATAATAACCCTGATTTTATTTCACACATAAACAGAATTTATTACATAAAACATTCACTTGATGAAACATAGAAGAAAGATAGCTATTGTGTCTTTAGGGCTTAGTAACATTACCTAACAACTGAAAACATAAAACACAACATATTTATTGGAAACATACTTTACATGACCACAACATTTTTTCATACTTAACATTGCATGGGAATACCTGAGGGCATACATAAGAAAGGGGTGAGCTATAGGGCCCATTAAGGGAATAAAATACATGTTATACAATAGGTATATCAATGGATCACAAGATAAACATGAACATAAAGGAAAGATAAATCATGATAATCATAACATGTAGATGTTGAAACAACATTTAACATGATATTAGAATGATCCAAGGCTCATTTCACATGAATCATGAGTTATACATAGTTTCACTTTAATTAGAATTATTCAACACCCATTGAATATGACGTATCATGATACTATATTTTACCCAAGGCATTGTAGCGCTATCAGGGTGCACCCTTCTTAGACATTTCATTTCATGCATAAGTGTGCAAAATGGATCATAAAACATGGATTCATTAAACATCATCATTTCTTCCATGATAAAAGAATGAGGAATTCATACATGAAACTATATAATCAATAAGTATATGTTTATAAAGGTGAATACCCTTGATATATAAATGGGAATGGTATTGACTACACAATGACTTTATCTTGGAAAAACGTGGTGTAAATTCTGCAGCATAAAGACATGACATAAGAATCCATAAAAAAGCTTAATGAGAGTGAAAGGGGTGTCTCATCATATATACATGAAATGGAAAGTAAGGGGTTAATATAGATACATGTACCAACATATGTAATGGAATTTGGATTCATAATAAAAAAGAATTACTTGAATTTAAATGAGGAGAGATAAATTCTTTACAGAATTTTGGAATGGTAACGGGTGTACATGGAAAGAATTAATGAGAGAAAATGGGGTCTCCCATAATTCAAATATAAATAGGGAATTATGGGGTATTTTAATAACCATACCCAAACATTTTTAATTGAAAATGAAAGGTCATAAAAACTTAATGAAAAATGGACAAAAATGAGAAAGGAAGAAATCCCTTACTTGGAAGTGTGATTCCAAAGGCTTAGAAGAGGATTGAGAGAGGATTCTTGGGATCTTGGGACGCCTTGGGAGGATTAAAAAGAGAAAAGGGAATATTTTTTATGAAATAAAAATTCATTTAGTGAAGTGGAAGTGGGACATTGGGAGGTATTATATAAGAAAGGATAGAGAATTGTTTAAAATCTAGGTTTGGGACACCCCACATTAAACTAATGAAAACCACAAAACAGTCAATGGTTTTTTCCAAAGGGGATTGGAAAACAATATTATATAAGGACAATGGAAAAAAAATCTTAACATAATAGGGTTTCTTATGTAGAGTTTAGTCACAATATCAAGGAAAACAATTTAAAAATCTAAAATGTTTTATAAGTCTTCAAGGGTCCACTAAGGCATTGTAAAATAAATTAGATAAATCTAAAATCAGATTATTTTAAGTATAATAAATTTGTTGGATGAAAATTTCATTTATACTATTTTATTAAATCATTATTGTGTTATTATGTTGTTATAAAACACATTATATATTTAAACAGTACTTAATTTTAACCCAAAAATTCAATTGTCTCAAAATATTGTGAAAAAGTCACCTTTTGATAATTTCGACATCCTGATTCCAAAAATAATATTAATTTTTTCAAAATAGTTTTTTAAATATTTGAATATTCACTTTTAAAAATAAAAAATTACATTAATAAAAAATTCATGGGTTTTAACAAAAACAGCTTTCAAACCTTAATAAAAATTACAATTGTATTCATAAAAATTATAAGATTATCTGTACATAATAAAAATTAATTTAATAGTAATAATATTTTATTAAAAAATTATTTAATTAAAAAATCAATTAATTTATCAAAATATATTTCATACTTGAATATTAACTAAAAATACTAGTTATACTTTATAAACTATTTACAAAGTAACAATAATAAAATGAATGTATATTATTTATTATATACAAAAATAATCAACATAATCATAGTATTAATGTCTTGTTACATAACCCCATATAACACCCACATAAGGCCAAAGCATAAGGTGTGCGATGGTGATAGTCTCTTAGGGTGGCACGGATAACATCACTCATGTGGTAATCTCTATCAACTTCAACATCTATTGTAGATAGTTCCATTTGATCTTAACATGTTGAAGCTTGGCTTGGGCTTGGTCAAGAGCGAAGCCTAATGACGCCACCTCCTTTGAGAGCTCTAAAAAATGGGATTAATATGGGGAAAGTCTACTGGATGAGGCCATCACTTTCTTTTTCTAAGTAAATCGGATTTTTTAAAGTTCTATATTTATACTAATCATGTGTTCACTGTTCATCGACTATAATAGAAATAGTCACAATTCTTAACGGTATTTTAAAATCCAAAAAAATAAAACCAATGAAGTTCACATTTTATTTGACCATTTTACATAATAAGACAATTAATTAGATCAAGATAAATTTTCATTAATGAATGATTGGGTCGTTATAAAAATCATTGTACATAGACCATATTTTCTGCAAGATTGATACTCGACAAGGTCCCTCATACACTATGGACTCATATGTCTCAGACAACAACTCTAGTATCCCATCACATGGCTAATTGAGAATGTGTTTTGATTGATAATATCAATTTTTGGAAGCTCCAAATGATTCTTCATAATACCGTTCGATGTAGTAACATATCTTGGTGCTGAATCGCCTAGGCTCACACTACCATCCTCTCCCAGGTTGCGCTCTATGATAAGCACCCAATTCACTATTCCAAAAAGATTAGTCAATAAGAATAAATTCACCTATGATGTGATTTCATAACTCAAACCATACGTGGGATTACATGATTTTAAATTTCTCCACCAATCAGAATAGATGAAAAAAACATGAGCTTAGTGAAATAGGAAAACTAGTCATCAAATTATACTGCACCCTTCTCGAGGTTAAAAAAAATCCAAGGCTCTGTCATCCCTCAACATATGTAGATAGAAGTAGTCATATAATAGTATGTGAAAATCCCTCTATTTTATATCTTGATGATGATCTATCTGAGTAATTAAATCCCACCATCTCTTGGAAGAATCATCCAGAATATACACAGTGAACTTGACCCGCCTCTCAGAAAGCATCTCAAGATACTCAATGATAGATATCATTTCCTCTAGCGATTAATTTTTATCCTATGGTCCACCATCCTCAGAAAACATTGGAGGATGCTACTAGTAAAACCCACATTTCAACTCTTACAATGATATGGAATGTTATGGTGCACCCTAAACGGTCTTCATGAAGCATAAGAACCCATCACGGAACAGTTCCTTAGCCCCTATGTCTGGTATAATAGCTAGTGCCTCTTCTAGAACATATGGTGCCTCTTCTATATCAATATGTGGCATATGGTGGTTCTTTTAAGAGTGTGGTCATCACTACCTTCCTATCGTATGACTGGAGGAACTATTAGTGAAATTACCCTATAAATTCCAATCACATGCCACATATTGATATTTATATAATGTCTCTCATCTAAAAAGCATAGAAATAAAAATAGAATAAGTATAAGACTTCATATACAAGAACACTACCATATTCCTTATTAATGAGTTAGGTATGGTCGTTATATAGATCAATTATAAGAAAGAGACACTACTAATATCCCACTACTAAGGTTTTGTCTGGTAAAGTTGTCTTCAATAAGAAACTCAAGTTTTTATTCCATTTACATCAAATTTTTCAGAATTTATTTAAAAGTTTAAAGCATTGTTTTTCCAAAATATGATCCATGAGGTCGCATACTCCTTAGTGTCCAAATATTGTCATTAATCTCAGTCACATAAAAATACATCCTAAAATATCTATCACAACATTGGGTATATGTTTCGTAGTACCTATCACAAACACTAGAAATAAGTAATGCATCCTAAATGGCATGACATAATGCATGGAATGTGATTTTAACAAGTGCCTAATATAATGAATGAGATGTAATACCCTCATCTCATTGGGTGTTAACACTCTATAACCCAAAATCATATCAATAATAACATTATAATACAAGTTCACCACCTAATGGTGGAATAAAATCAAATGTTTTAGTTAAATCCAAAAAATAGCATTTGAATTCTTTGAAAATTTTATTTTTTTTCTTCTACTCTAATTAGCTACTCCCAGGCATAGCTCATTACCAAACTCCATTTTATTCCTATCTCGTTATATTGTCTCTAAATAGTGAAGAAAACCATAAATGAATGACCTGATGCCAATTTGTAATATCCCAGTATCGGATGCCACTAAAGGTTCCCTGATCCCAGAGTGTAACACAGAGCAATCAACAAAATATAAGTAGTAAAAGCCTTATAATAACAAGATTGTATATAAAGGGTGGATGACTAATATATAAGAAATGTCAAAAACAACCTCATATTTTATATCTGTCTTGAATACATGTTTTGGATGATTTATTATGGATATATGACATGTATCCTCATTTTATATATGAGGTTGTTTCTGACATTTATTATATATTATGTAACACCTCGAGCTTCTATTATACGCTTCTCATTCAATAATGCAATAGCTTGCATTGTACGCAACTTCGAGTTCTAACACACCGCAACTAATCAAAGTAGCTGTTATGAATAGTAATAACCACTTTTTAAATTTATAGAAATTTTATATTTCAAAATGGACTTCATTTTTGTATTACTAATATTGAAATTAGCCTATGTTGAATTTTTTGTAATTTTCTGAGAACTTCCAAATTTTTATGAATAGTGAAAAATACTTAAAACAAATTTTTTAATCAAAATAATTTATAGTGATAAGTTATACTATTGAGTGGTTTTAAATTATAATTAGAATAAATTTTTAACATTTTATCCAATGGTGTTCATTAGAATTAATTTCACTTTGAAATTGGACATAAACAATTGTCAATCTTTTGATATAAATTGTTTCTTAAAAACACGCTATTTGTTGTGACAGCGGGAATTAATTATAAAATTGATTAATGCAACTTATATGTTTGTAATTTCATAAAATAGACATCATTTTTGAATTCGGAATATCAATTATAGCTTAGGGTGAAATTTTGGCATTGTTCTGAAAAACTTCAATTTTTGATGAATAGTGAAACCACTAAGTGGTAGTTAAAAAACTGATTTTTCGTTTAAATGAAATATTACCACTTCTGTGTTTTGATTTTAAAAAATCCGACATACATGGTTGTCATTAAGAAGTAAAATGTGGTTTAATGAGATTAAAATAATTTTTGGTAAGTAGTAACTTTTAAGTTCTTAATCGCGATTAGAGGTAATTAGTGTAGTTTAAGGTAAAAATAATGTTTTAATAATATGAGATGAGCTTGAAACATGTCCTACCCTCATTGGATGTGCCATGGAAGACCAAGAAAATCCATGGGTCAACTTGGGGACCCCATGGAGCCACTTTAGTTGGAAAATGACATAAATACCTTTTATTTAATGTTAAAGTAAAAAATGACACAAACATGAAATATTTTACTAAAAAAAATTTTACATGGGGTTATACAAGTCATATTTTTGAATATAAATAGTCATTTGAAAGCTAAAAATATTTCCTACATTATAGTATTTTTTTATAATTTTTAGACATTAAATAAATTAAATTATTTATGACATCATTATGATGTCGCGATGACCTCATTATTTAACGATTTTAATAAAATGAAAAGATAATGTACAATACAAGGCTTAAACTTGTCCAAAGACTATTGGATGAGTATATGTAGAACCCTTATAACCTTATACACGAATTATATAAGTGTGGGACCTTTAGAATCCCAAAGGCATTGTATAATAATGTAAAATTCCCTTACTTTCCAAGAGTGCCCCTCCTCTCCTCTTATAAAAGGCCCCCACCTCTACCACCTCATTCACACTTTCAAGCCATTTGAATCGGCCAACATCTGCCCCAATAATCTCCCAACTTCCCCCTCTTACTCCTAGAAGCCTCACTTTGGGCAGAACGCTTCCCAATGAAGCCTTTGGCTCAAATCAAAAAGAGTTACCCGATTTTGAGATAATGTCTTCTCTAATGTTGTTTTGTTTTATTTTTCTTCTCCAACACCCTAAACTCTTTTTATTAATTTCTTTTGTAACAACACCAGTATCCTCAATATACTAGGATGTTGTTATAAGAAGGATTCGAGCAACAATTACACACACCTACATCTAATGGTTAAAGAACATACGGTTTCTGTGGATGGCGAATTTCTGCCTCACGAAACGATGATTGTTCAACACTCATATAACACCTTAAAAGGTGTCCATTAAGATGTAACTATATTTATAAATGATATATAATATGTTTATGTTTTCCTTATGCTTCTGTATTTCTCATTTATGGCATACTTTATGATTTCCATTATGGGTAAACGTGATAATTTCATTTTAGAAAGTGCGGACTACCGCCCCCTCAAAGTGATGTGAATCGTTAATGCCATATGTGGGATGTATAAAGGATGGAGTAAATGACATTATATATGATGTTATACTGGAACTATATTATACCTTTATATAATTATGATTTCATTCCATTAAATATGAAATAGAAATGAAAGTAGCATTCATGCGTACGTACGGCTTACCGTCTCCATGAACGGTGCATTTCATTTCTTACCTCTAAATGTTACGTAATATTATGAATGAATGTATATTCTGGATATATATGATATATATGACATCTAAATCATGAATATAATTCTGGAGATAATGGATATTCTACCACATAAACAACTTGTAATTATAAGAAGTTTATTGTTGACTCAAGTACCAAAAATCGACAAACGACCATTATTAACATAAATAATTACATAATGTTCATAAAATTGTAATATGTGATATAAAAAGGAATAATGAAAATGAAAAAGGTTCTTAAGTAAATAGAAATTAACTCTAGTTTATTATTCAGGAGGTTAAAGAACGGTCGAGTCAGGACAGGACGCAAGGTAAGGGAACTTCTTAACCCAATTTCTATTCTTTGGGTTAATCTCCTACTTTAAAATTATGTCATGATATTATCTTGTATTTATACTTTATTTATGTGTACGTATAGTGAATACACATAATATATCTATTCTATTTAGAAATGATCTTTGAAAGGTACTTCGTCTCAATCTCATTTCGTTGAGGCATATTTGGTTTTATACACAACTTTCCTTTATAAGGTGTATAAACCCCTTTGACTTTTACGTTTATTCAAAAGGAATCTTTTTATATGAAGCGTTTTACTAAACGACAAAAAGGGAATGTTTTTCTTTCCGTACCTATGCGCCGACAATGACTTCTCCGCCGCCGTGACCATTATTTGAGTTTCGGCTTCCTCTACAAGCCATCATTTTTTTTAATGAAAAAAAAATAATAAGTTTTAACGTTCTTTTATTTTGGTATTGAAAATGATTTTGAAAGCATTTTTTATATCAATGTGTTGTATTGATATCTTGTGATTGAAATGTGGAAATGTTATGTTTCCTTTATGCATGTTTTATTTGATACGATTATGTTATGGTTTATGATATGTTTAAACCTATTCATATGAGGAATGCATTGGACTTAATAAGTGACGGGTAGAGCCCGCTATAGCTCCTCGATGCATCGGCAGGTCTCATGAGACAAACTAGTGTCTTCGCACGAGGCCTTGACAAAATCTAATTTGTGGTCTTGGCACGAGGCCTTGGCTATGTGGTTATGATAGTCTGGCATTATGCATTCCATCATTATGAAAGCGGTTATTGATATTGCATGTGATTATTCGACCAGTAGAATATCCATGTGAAGAAGTGAATGGAATTATCTCATTTTACTTTTGCCATATTATTTTGAAGTTCATGTTTAAAAGGCTTTTGTTTTAGTTGTACATTGCCTTAAATGTTTATGTTTATTGATGAAAGCTTCCGCTATATTGTTATCCTTACTGAGCATCTGAGCTCACCCCTTTCAATGTTTTAATATTTTCCAGGATGTGAAGAAGTATTTTAGGAATGACCTGCAGGGATAGTCAGAAGAGGATATGAGTGTGGACTATGAAGACTTTGTTATTAGTTTTTCACTTTATGATGTAATGTAAGACTTATGAATGTATCTAGTGTTTCCAAGGCTACTAAACTAATCGGTCTTTCGAGACTTTATCTTTTGTGATCATGCCAATGTTACGAAGTAATGCACCGACTCTAGGTAGCTGGGGTCGGGGCGTTACAGATGGTATCAGAGGCAGTTTAGTACTAACCTTGGAAGATAGATTTAGATAAACTCTGATTAGAGCACATAGCCCGAAGATAGACTTTAAGGATTGGTATAGAAGAACTTCCTAGAATTTTGGTATTATAGAGATTTTGTGAGTTTTCCGAGCAATACATCCCTGTCTGGATACGAGCAGGTAGAGGCGGCTCTGTCACCGATGTACCTAGGGGTAAAACCCGAAAACACCGCTTTGAGCTAGACTCAAACGGGAACTGGTGCACGACAACGGGCCTTGCTGCACTCTTGGTTACGACACTCCCGGGGGATATGCTTAGGATAATTCTCGTTTTCTTTACAAACCACTATGAAGGGTTATGAGTATATACTTCCTCAATGAAAACATTTTTATGATTATGGATTATATCCATAATTAGTTCAATTTATGTTAAGTATTTTATAAGTATGGAATTATGTATTTTGATTCATAAACTAATCTAGTTTATGGCATTGTATAGAAATGGCGCCCAGTAGATGGAATGTGAACTCCATCAATTCGTATGATCCAAAGAGTAAGAAGGATCATATCTTTCATGGTATTAAGCCAACATTTAGAAGGGAAATATTCTCCCATGTGTTATCAACATATGAAGAAATAGTATCATGTGTTAATAAGATAAGTAGAGAATTCTCTGAGTCTTATGGATTTGAAGGGATGAAAGAGAAGAAAAGGATGGAAGAGAGAATGATGGATAAAGGGACGAGGGAAAAGAAGAATTTTCCAATATGTATTAACTGTGGGAAGAAACACCTTGTAATTTTCCTGAAGGGAATGGGAGTTTGTTATAAGTGTGGAGAAAAAGGACACCAAGTGCGTGACTGCAAGGGTAAGAAAAAGGTTTCAAATGTACAATGCTTCATTTGTAAGGAGTGGGGACACTACGCAAACCAATGTTCAAATCATCAGAGTATGCCCCAAATGATGTTATTGGATAATAATCATGTTATGATACTACCACAGATGAGGAGGAATGATTAGAGTTCTTATGTTGTTATTAAAGAATTTTGTAATTTGAGTGTTGTATCAATGATGTACTGGTTGTAATAATTATGGAGTATATAAGGATTGTACTGCAGTACTATTTCATCTAGAACTTGAGATTGTGTGGAACCAAGAAAAGTGACTCCATAGTAGGTTAAATTTTTGGAAAAGATATGGTTGAGAGAAAGATAAACCATAATATGGTTCTGATACCGAGATAGTGATTTTGGAATAAGACATGATTGATTCGGATAAATTATGTTGGATATTCTTAACATCCTTGAAACTGATTAATGATTTCTATACATTTTTGGATAGAAGGATTATATCTAGTTTTCTATAATGAATAAGGTATCATGAATGTAATCAATAAGGATTTATGGTAATACAGTATGTTGCAGTGTTTTAAAAGAATACATGATGAATGTGTTCACATGTTGTTACGCAGAAAAAAAAGGAGCTTCATTATGTTTACCTTCCTCATAAAATCTGGACTGGGAGTTGGACAGAAGTATTTTTGATAACTATAAAGGTTATAATGGATTATATTTTACATTGGATACTATTGTCAAGGTTATTTTTGGATATTTATAAAAAGGACAACACGCAGACCGAGTGACAACCCATCGCGTCGGACAAAGCTATGGAAATCGAACCCACAACCATAGTGTGATTGGGATTAATCTCCTACCACTGGACTACGTGAAGTCCCTAGTTTTTAAAAAATAGTTTTTATAATCTAAATGGTATGTGTTAAAATTTGGAACCTTATACAATTAGGATAAGTATAATATTTTTGAGTTCTATTATCTTTTTGAGTGAAAGATGAGTTGAAGGTTGAAACTCTAATTGTCAAGCATAAATATATATATATACCTATCTCTTATTCAATGAATAAATTAATTCTTAAACTTTAGTAAAGGGATATTAAAACAAAAAAATGTGTTATCCTAATACCTTATGCCTTGTTGAACTGATGATATTTTAAATCAACATAGATTGAAGGCTTTGAGGCCCTCAATTTGACAGTTGATTGTGATTGATGACCTCAATCACTCCCTACAAATATTTACGTATTTCCTCCAATTATATGTCTCTAATTGTTACCATTTTTCTCCTTATCGAGATCATAATTTGGTGGTGACTTTCTTATTTCCATTTCCCTCTTATTAAGAATAAATTTTATTAACCTTATTTCCGATGTGGGTTTTCCACAAAGGTATTTTCTATTTTCAACCTTTTATTTTCCATGAAAAATTTCAAATTTAGAGGACTCAATTTATTGAAGGAGGGGAGAATATAACACCTCGAGCTTCCATGATACGCTTCTCATTCAATAATGCAATAGCTTGCATTGTACGCAACTTCGAGTTCTAACACACCGCAACTAATCAAAGTAGCCGTTATGAATAGTAATAACCACTTTTTAAATTTATAGTAATTTTATATTTCAAAATGGACTTCATTTTTGTATTCCTAATATTGAAATTAGCCTATGTTGAATTTTTTGTAATTTTCTGAGAACTTCCAAATTTTTATGAATAGCGAAAAATACTTAAAACAACTTTTTTAATCAAAATAATTTATAGTGATAAGTTATACTATTGAGTGGATTTAAAGAATAATTAGAATATATTTTTAACATTTTATCCAATGGTGTTCATTAGAATTAATTTCACTTTGAAATTGGACATAAACAATTGTCAATCTTTTGATATAAATTGTTTCTTAAAAACACGCTATTTGTTGTGACAGTGGGAATTAATTATAAAATTGATTAATGAAACTTATATGTTTGGAATTTCATAAAATAGATATCATTTTTGAATTCGGAATATCAATTATAGGTTAGGGTGAAATTTTTGCATTGTTCTGAAAAACATCAATTTTTGATGAATAGTGAAACCACTAAGTGGTAGTTAAAAAACTGATTTTTCGTTTAAATAAAATATTACCACTTCTATGGTTTGATTTTCAAAAATCCGACATACATGGTTGTCATTAATAAGTAAAATGTGGTTCAATGAGATTAAAATAATTTTTGGTGAATAGTAACTTTTAAGTTCTTAATCGCGATTAGAGGTAATTAGTGTAGTTTAAGGTAAAAATAATGTTTTAATAATATGAGATGAGCTTGAAACATGTCCTACCCTCATTGGATGTGCCATGGCCGACCACGAAAATCCATGGGTCAACTTGGGGACCCCGTGGAGCCACTTTAGATGGAAAATGACATAAATACCTTTTATTTAATGTTAAAGTAAAAAATTACACAAACATGAAATGTTTTACTAAAACAATTTTTACATGGGGTTATAAAAGTCATATTTTTGACTATAAATAGTCATTTGAAATCTAAAAAGATTTACTACATCATAGTATTTTTTTTATAATTTTTAGACATTAAATAAATTAATTTATTTATGACATCATTATGATGCAGCGATGACCTCATTATTTAACGATTTTAATAAAATGAAAAGATAATGTACAATCCAAGGCATTAACTTGTACAAAGACTATTGGATGGGTATATTTCGAACCCGTATCACCTTATCCACGAATTATATAAGTGTGGGACCTTTAGAATCTGAAAAGCATTGTATAATAATGTAAAATTCCCTTACTTTCCAAGAGTGCCCCTCCTCTCCTCTTATAAAAGGCCCCCATCTCTACCAACTCATTCACACTTTCAAGCCATTTGGCTCGGCCAACCTCTGCCCAAATACTCTTAAAACTTCCCCCTCTTACTCCTAGAAGCATCACATTGGGCAGAACTCTTCCCAAGGAAGCCTTTGCCTCAAATCAAAAAGAGTTACCCGATTTTGAGGTAATGTCTTCTCTAATGTTGTTTTGTTTTATTTTTCTTCTCCAACCCCCTAAACTCATTTTATTCATTTCTTTTGTAACAACACCAGTATACTAAATATACTAGGATGTTGTTATAAGAAGTATTCGAGCTACAATTACACACACCTACATCTAATGGTTAAAGAACATACGGTTTTTGTGGATGGCGAATTTCTGCCTCACGAAACGATGAATGTTCAACACTCATATAACACCTTCAAAGGTGGCCATTAAGATGTCACTATATTTATATATTATATATAATATGTTTATGTTTTCCTTATGCTTCTGTATTTTTCATTTATGGCATACTTTATGATTTCCATTATGGGTAAACGCGATAATTTCATTTTAGGAAGTGCGGACTACCGCCCCCTCAAAGTGATGTGAATCGTTAATGCCATATGTGGGATGTATAAAGGATGGAGTAAATGATATTATATATGATATTATACTGGAACTATATTATACATTTATATAATTATGATTTCATTCCATTAAATATGAAATAGAAATGAAAGTAGCGTTCATGCGTACGTACGGCTTACCGTCTCCATGAACGGTGCATTTCATTTCTTACCTTTAAATGTTACGTAATATTAGGAATGAATGTATATACTGGATATATATTATATATATGACATCTAAATCATGAATATAATTCTAGAGATAATGAATATTCTACCACATAAACAACTTGTAATTATAAGAAGTTTATTGTTGACTCAAGTACCAAAAATCGACAAAACGACCGTTATTAACTTAAATAATTACATAATGTTCATAACATTGTAATAAGTAATATAAAAAGGAATAATGAACATGAAAAAAGTTCTTAAGTAAATAGAAATTAACTCTAGTTTATTATTCAGGAGGTTAAAGAACGGTCGAGTCAGGACAGGACGCAAGGTAAGGGAACTTCTTAACCCAATTTCTATTCTTTGGGTTAATCTCCTACTTTAAAATTATGTCATGATATTATCTTGTATTTATAATTTCTTTATGTGTAAATATAGTGAATACACATAATATATCTATTCTATTTAGAAATGATCTTTGAAAGGTACTTCGTCTCAATCTCATTTCATTGAGGCATATTTGGTTTTATACACAACTTTCCTTTATACGGTGTATAAACCCCTTTGACTTTTAAGTTTATTCAAAAGAAATCTTTTTATACGAAGCATTTTACTAAACAACAAAAAGGGAATGTTTTTCTTTCCATACTTATGTGGCGACAATGACTTCTCCGCCGCCGTGACCATTACTTGAGTTTCGGCTTCCTCTACAAGCCATCATTTTTTTAATGAAAAATAAATACAAAGTTTTAACTTTCTTTTATTTTGGTATTGAAAATGGTTTTGAAAGCATTTTTTATATCAATGTGTTGTATTGATATCTTGTGATTGAAATGTGGAAATGTTATGTTTCCTTTATGCATGTTTTATGTGATACGATTATGTTATGGTTTATGATATATTTAAACCTATTCATATGAGGAATGCATTGGATTTAATAAGTGACGGGTGGATCCCGCTATAGCTTCTTGATGCATCGGCAGGTCTCATGAGAAAAACTGGTGTCTTGGCACGAGGCCTTGACAAAATCTAATTTGGGGTCTTGGCATGAGGCCTTGGCTACGTGGTTATGATAGTCTGGCATTATGCATTCCATCATTATGAAAGCGGTTATTGATATTGCATGTGATTATTCGACCAGTAGAATATCCATGTGAAGAAGTGAATGGCATTATCGCATTTTACTTTTTCCATATTATGTTGAAGTTCATGTTTAAAAGGCTTTTGTTTTAGTTATACATTGCCTTAAATGTTTATGTTTATTGATGAAAGCTTCCGCTATATTGTTATCCTTACTGAGCATCTAAGCTCACCCCTTTCAATGTTTTAATATTTTCCAGGATGTGAAGAAGTATTTTAGGAATGACCTGCAGGGATAGTCAGAAGAGGATATGAGTGTGGACTATGAAGACTTTGTTATTAGTTTTTCACTTTATGATGTAATTTAAGACTTATGAATGTATCTAGTGTTTCCAAGGCTACTAAACTAATCGGTTTTTTGAGACTTGATCTTTTGTGATCATTCCAATGTTACGAAGTAATGCACCGACTCTGGGTAGCTGGGGACGGGGCGTTACATATTAGCCATCCACTGTAGAAGGGATCTTGCCCATATCAATACCTAAAATCATATAGTATGTCTAGGTCCCCAATGGTGGCCTAAATAGCTTGTGAGATATAATCCTAGTAGCCAACCACCTAAGGTATTTTCCATCAAGCCATGGAATATATATAACAATAGTGTGCAGAGAAAATAGAACAAGTAATGTAGGTACTCAAAAGTAAACAGCATATAATTTTATATTCTCATTTTATATCCAATTACATTTGAAAGGTTATTATCTAATTTAACAGTCAGCGATGTGTAATTTTTAATCATGTTCAATTAACCATTCATTTTTATTTAAATATTATTTCTCAAGACCCATAACATATCTTGTTGTCAACTAAGACAACATGAACATGGATTCCTATACTAGCCATCCATAATTTGTAAACAAATACCAAATCCAAGCTTATTATTTGTCTTGAAATATTTGTCATAAAAACGATTACATTCATTTTAATTTTATGAACCTAGTCCCATCTATGGGATTCCTAATATGGAATCGATGTATCACTCCAAGTATAATTTAAAACAACACCCAACAATCATGTCCATTGAGAACTTCTAGAAAACCCATGTATCACTCTAAGTGTGGCATAGTGTCCTAGTCATTTGAGTTTATCCTTATCGATCCAATAAGGGAGACCTAGTATCACATATATAGATATGATCAAATTCCATTTTGATTCTGTCTATGGAAATCACATATGAATCCATGTATCACTTGGAATATAAGTCAATCCTTAGAATCCATCCTTGGTAGTTTTCTAGGGAGTCCAAGTATCACTCGGGCATAATTAATGTTCAAGCTAATTTACTATATCCTTATAATTCCCATGTTAATCAATGTTTCACCCTAGTAATATGTGCATTTACCCAATTCATTAATATTTAATCAAATTTATTTAAATATTTTATGCTAAAATCCAAGAACATTGTAATTCAAACCTCACCCCAAAGGGTGGCTAATGGCATGAGCAAGGATTGGAAGACTTTCCTCATAAATATTTACTTGGTCAAAATATTTATGACTCGAATATCTTGTTTAAAAAACTATCACATGGAATAGACTCTAATTAACTCAAATGTGAACTTCAATAAAAATAAGAATTCATGCATACTCAAGTATTTACGTATCATGGGACAAGATCCATGGTCACCTATCAATTCCCATTAATCAATGTAGTAAGAGATTCACTGTTCATATTCCAATTCAATTCATAATTCAATTTATAAACCTATTCATCAATTTGATTTATAAATTAATTCAAAAATAACATCCTATAAAAGGTTGAAAAAATAGAACACCTAGAGGCATCAATTTCCATGTTCCACCCATGGTGGTCAGGTTCAACTAAACATCACACCCATGGGGTGGATCCATTTACAATGTTCTAAATTAATTATCATTCATCCTCAAGCCTCCTTGATTGCATAAGATATGCCTAACAAATTAAGAATTCAATTTCATTTCAAGGCAATGCCCGTAAATTGGTAGCCCAACACAATGACATATATTAACCAATCGATATTAAAAAAAGGCATAATACCACCTATATACTTATATAGATGCTATATATTCTTGTATAATCTCTTTGTTTAGCATAGATTAGGAGAAAATCAATGAATAGATGAAGAACAAAATAATAGGTTATATTACCTAACTCCTAAATAGAACAAATGTTTTCCAGAAGAACAGAAAATAGATAAAACGTAATTAAAAAATCACCAATGTGGATCCAATGAGATGAGATCCAATTGATTCAGAGTTCGGATAGAGGATCTATTTTAATTCCAATAATAGTCACCAAGGGAGAGCATCAAGATGGTTATTTTCCATAGGAGAAATAAGGGTGAAAAATAAATATATATTGAAGCATTAAGTGGTGAAATATGCAATTTGACTAATATAACAAGGTTACATGGTTTAGGTACATAGTTTGACAAACCATGTGCCAACCGTGCATGGTTATTATTTGGGAAGGGGAACTCACACGGTTTACCCACACAGTTTGACAAACTATGTGAAAAAAAATTCCAAAACCCACTGTCAAAATTGAAGAGGTTTATTAATAGTTTTATGGACCAAAATGCACTATTTGGCCTAACCATGCGGCCTATAACACCCCTCTATCCATACACTCATGGTTTGATCTAGCTGTGTGGCCTACCTTGTGCAGTTTGAATTAATCATGTTCAAGGATTATTTTACCCAAAAACATGGTTCCTAAGCTCCAAACCAACCCCTGACACTCATGATACCTCTATGAACTCAAATTTCATTCCAATTAGCCCATATATTTCTATTTTAACTGATAATTTATGAAATTTAAAAGATATGTACCTCAAATAAAAATCGAGTTCTTATTGAAATGATTACATGAAATAGTGATATTAAAAATTCACCACTAGATAACGTAATCTGGTGAAGGGGATAATGGATCATTCTTTAACAACCTTTTTTTTAATAATTATATAAATGATTGATTTTATTTGATGGGGTTATTATCTTTAATGTATAACTTTTCAAGAAGCATTAATTTTAATCTCCCTCCATCATTATTTCATTATATTTGATTTCATTCACCAAAGAATATATAGACTCTTTTTAAGGTCCATTGGTTATAACAGCACAACCAACATTGGTATGGTATTGGATATATCTTTTAATAGAATAAATTATTAAAAATAAATAAATTTA
This sequence comes from Viscum album, assembly GCA_963277665.1. Classification (NCBI taxonomy): domain Eukaryota; kingdom Viridiplantae; phylum Streptophyta; class Magnoliopsida; order Santalales; family Viscaceae; genus Viscum; species Viscum album. The sequence goes on along the minus strand of OY728153.1, from coordinate 1,344,347,583 downwards.
TTTGATCTTCATTAATAACAATTTCACCATATTTTTTCTCAGATGTCTGGTACTCGCACCACTAAATAAAATCTCACATGATCTAAACAGATTTAAATAATAAGTCAAATTTTACATCCAAATGAAATAGTATTCAATTTAATCTCTTTTATCTATGCAAAATTTATGTATCCAAGATTATATATATTTAATTTTTTTATTAATATTTGTACAAATTTGTTGAAGATTCTCAGGTAGGATTTTTTTATTCTATTGTATTTTAATAAAAAATATTTTTGTGTAATCTTATATTCAAATCATCTGATATTATTAAACTCTTATCGAAAATAAATAATCATTTCTTTCTAAGGACAATTTTACTTTTTCCTCTTCTACTTCAGATGCATATCAATGCCCAGCTAAAGTTAATTCAGTTTCCAAAATTATCCTTGATTAAATTTTTGTCTTTGGTTTGAAATTTCTTACATATTTTTTGTTAATGTTTCATATATCTAGAGATACAGAATACTCTTCTAATAGAGATATGGTGGAACAAAATAGTTTGTGTGAGGGATTTGGTGAAAATTTATGGAGTTTTAAAATGATAATATCTAAATGTTTTTTTAAGCAACTAATATGGAATTCATTTATGACTTGGAAGAGAATTTCATATGAAAGAACATTCACTTGTGGAGAAATAAAAAGATTATTTTGATATATTTTTTCTATATCAAATTCCTAAAATTAGAAGTGTTTTATAGTGATTTAAAAAGGATTAACATTGAAATATGAAGGAAAAAAGTTGCAAGAGAAGTTGATGGAATTTGGATAAGTGGAAGAATATATATTAGTAATACTAGTTCTGAAATCAACCTGTAGAAACCACAGCACAAAGAAAATATACCACACCCTGAGTGGGATTTGATATCAAAAATGAAAAAAGATAAAAAAAAATTTGTAAGGTTTTTTATAGGTTTACAGGGTTTTTTTCTTTACTAAAACACCAAATTTTATGGGTTTCACACCATTGAAAAGGATGTCATGATTCATTGTGATGCTTAATATGTTTCATGGAGACAATTAATTTAACATTGTAAAATTTTATGTTTTAGGTTATACACTATAGCACAAGTGGCCATGTCGTAATGATAGAGAGTTGTATTTCAATCACACTTGAGTTTTGAAGGCGAATGTTCCACAGAGTTATCCTCACATCAGAATAAAAAAATTCAAACAATAAAACTAAAGAGGAAAATATTATCAAAACCCAAAAATTTCATGATGGATGACCACATGAATTTTAGTGGTTGTAGAAAATATAGGATACCCATGACAAAGAGGATATTTTCATCAAACTATTTTTAATCTTTACGAAATTCAATATTAACCATGACATGTAATTTTTTGTGCCATAGAGGGTGTTTTTTGGAAAAACTATGGAAATTATTTTTATATCATACATTAAATTGAACCATTCGATAATATACCACACTATAATAATTGATATGGATAAAATTATTTGACGAGTTGGTCTATAATTTTTGGGAAGGTAAATGTGAATACATTAGGCCCATAATTGTGGATAGGTGGATTGAAATAGAACACACCATAATGAAAACTACCATGCATGAAATTGATGATATGGGAATGATAATTCTACAATGAGGAAGTTTTTTTTGTGTATATATAGTTTACATACAACCTGGTGCATTTGATTAGAAATCTAATGTCGAATTTATGGATATGTTTTTTTTGGGATTTAAACAAATTAAATATATTGGACCAACCATATTAAATACCCCTAATAGTTTTGGTGAATCATAGAATTATATATTAAAATTAAATCCCCTACATGCATCTTATTTTATTATTAAATAAAACACCTTTTCTATCCTTATTATAGTAATGCATGAACATAAATTAAAACATGCACAAGGAACATCAATTTTACATGGTTCACCCTCACTGGGATACAACCAAAGAGAATTAAATAACTATATTCCAATGTACCAAATACACTATATAACACTGCTATTTTAATTTTTTCAGTTACTAAGTATCATTATTAGTTTACAAGTATTAACAATTTGAAACCTCACTACTCTCTATGGTGAATAGACCGCACTAATTCTCTAGTGGAAACATAAATTGTTATTTATCTACTATAAGTTGGTTTACACTTAAATGTGTGTGTATTTATTATTATTTTTCATCAAATATATCAAAATTAAATTTATGTGAAACTTTTGTTCCCAGATCATGTAACCCTTACTAGCTTATGTGATCATGTGTATTCGGGATCCAGACCCTAAGAGCATAACATTAATAATGTAACTTTATTCAAGAAGCTAATTCATGTAATCACAAACTATCCTTACTATACTTGAATCTCTATGATCTTAACTCCACCCCTAATTCCTTAACAAATACTAAATTCATACAACCCTTTTACATATATGTGATCACATAACCTCCTTCATTTCACACAAACCACTTTATGTGCTCCAACAAATGAAACTTTGATCACATAATATCCTTTTATTCATGTGAAAACACTCATGTTATTCCACATATATGACTTTTATCCTTAAAAAATTCTTTTTATATGAAATAAATTCACTAAAAACTATTATTTGGATCAAATAATTTGAGAAAACTTCATCATTATAATACTGAGTTAACAGTGTATTTATATTATTAAATACACCACCTTAACTATAATAATCACGGTTGTTCATCCACTACACTGCCTATTCAAAATGGTTCCACGTTTTTTATAATAACCCCCATCACATGACCCCTATTAAAAATCACATCATCACAATAATCCACAATGCAGTACACAATTGAGCTCGATATAGGGTGAATGAAGGAAACCACAATCATTTACAATGTACCTATCTTTTTATAATCACAAGATCAATTCAATATTATGCACTTGACATTCATCATTTGTCTCAATCCTTAATACCCCAAACATTTTTACTTTGTTCTTCAGATTCACCTGACATCACCATTTTATCCATTAGAACATATAATATCTCATCATTATGGGAGATCATAAGATATATCTACCTCACCGTGAGTTTCTTCAATCAAGAAATAAGATTATGAATTCATGTTTTCTACTTCCTTTTATGTGATTATGTGATCATCAGTGGTTTATGTGATCACTTATCTCAATCACACTAATGTTTTTTCATAAAACTTCCAGATATATGTTCCAAACCTTATACTTATATAATTTCTCTATAAAACATTAAAAAACTTCATTGATAATTTTTCAACTGATTTATTTCAATATATTCTATCTTTTTCAACAAACAAAAAAAAACCAGGAACACCATCAAGAAAATGAAATTTCAAAAAAATGATACTTAATGACCATAGTAAATTCATATGTAAAATATATCATGATTAGATGTAGTTAGGAGGAAATTAAGTAACCTCAATATTTGAAGTAATTGTTTATTAGAGGAGATTTTATATGGATACATGTAAAAGTTTAGGAAAATACATGAGAGAAGAGAGTATATTAAAGTGCCTAAATTTTTCAAAGAAGAAAAAAAATAGATCCAACAAAATTTGATTTCAGATATTGATAAAACTCAAGGGTTAAGGATGGTGGAATATGATTAAATAAACCACAGAAGTATATAGAATCCAGAAAAAAACAAAGGCAAAATAATAAATCAAAATCTTCATTTATTTTCATCAAAACGAAGAAGGATCCACTTCTGTGAATTTTAAATGATAATATATTAAAACCACACATAATGTTTTTAACCCCATATAGATAAGAATAATGGATAACTGTTTGTATGAGCATAACTAATCATAAATTTAGATGATGATTATATAAGTTTTCTTAGAACACTATGTTGAATATAATCTGTCCCTCATGTATAAGAACTACATGTATGTCTATAAACTTTAAATCCTTATTTTAAAGTATGGTGATAATATATCATAATTTGGTGTTCCCCTATATCTTTTGGGCATATATTTTTATCTATTTATAACACATATGGTGGTTAGTGTTATATTCTAGTACAGTGACACAACATTTTGTGAAACTTCAATGGATTATCCCTTAGGGGTGAAATAATTTTAATTCACGTGTGGGTGTTATATATTTTCTATATTTGTTATATATTCAAGGGAATTGAAAGATAGGACTGAGTGATTGATCATGTTCTTATTAACATATGAACAAGATATGTATGGAAAAGAAAATATTTCAATTGGTTATCACCATAATTCAGGACCATATCAATATTCTTCTGGTCAACTTTTTTCCAAAAACTGGTATGAAAGAATAAAGATTCTAATTTTTAGATCAATATATATATTTTTGGATTTTTTTAACATGGAATCAATGAAAAATCCTCCTTTTAAATAAAGAACTAGATATAATGGTTTTCAAAAATAAATGATGATGTTTTAGAAGGATTAATGCAAGTAGGCGATGGAATATATTCTTCGAGACATAGCTCTAAAAAAGAAAAGAAAAAAATTAAGTGATGCGAGGATAGAGAAGAAAAAGATTATATAACTATAAAATGATGTTCATAATAAAACCACTCATTTTTTTACTTCATTTGTGATGTTTATGGCTCTCAAAATCATTTATGGAAAATCCTTGGACCCAAAGAATGTTGTGATTTAAATTTTAGGAGAATATTGTAAAACTATTTAAGATTATAAATTATAAAACCAGGTGAGTTTGGAATTACTTAACAAAAAAATGTAGTAAAATAATAATAATAATATTCATTGTAAGACAAGAACAAAAATTGAGGTATAAAATTTCAACTTTATTTTTAAATATGAATTTAAAAATGTTTTTAATAATGTATGAAAATATACAAATTCATAGTTTCCTAGAAGGTATATATAAGAGTGGGTTATAGTGATTATGTGATGAAAATATCAAGTAATAATTGTGATTATAGCTATTATAGTAATTAAGATAGGATCTGTTCACCATTTTAGAAGTTGGATAACTACGAAATCATTCACTACATAAACTTACTTTCATTGAAGATATATTTATCAACAAAAAAGGATTTTAGAATGTAGAGGTGGTCATGAAAATTTATATAAAGAATACGGGTTTAAAGATGAAGTTCCAAAGAAGTGTAAATACAGAACTTCTAGAAGATATAGTTCAACCTTGAAGAAATCATTGAATGTAATCATTCTACCTCCCATGAATCAACTAGAAGATAGGTGATGGTTTGGAATAGAAAATTCCAAAAATTTAAATAAAATGTGTTATCAATTTAAAATTAAATAAGAGAATATAAAGGATCGTGAAGAGGGGCATGTAATCTTTAACGAGAATATTATGATTTTATCCATACAAAATTCAATATGTGGAATACACAATTCTAAAAATATATAAATAGTTAAATAAAGGTATGTTTATGATAAACTAGAAAGAGAAGTATATAATATGAATATAGAAAAATATGCTAATTTTGTGAATGATTGGAACATATCATGAGTGTGTTCCAAGAAGCTCACGAGCTCAATGATAGAAAAATAACTACTGAATAAATATTTCAAATAATAAGTATTGACAACAATATTGAATTTAATAAGAGACATTTTATGTGTGATAACCTATGGTATATGGAAAGGTATTTTAGAAAAAAGAGGATAAAATAATTTGAAAATTATTCCTCCATTCCTAAAATATATAAGTAAAGGATTCAAAAATAAATAAACTTTGTTTTCATGAATAATAGATTAAATTATTTGAAAGAAAATCAAGTAGCTCAAATGGAGTTTCTTCAAGAAACTATTATGTTACACTAAAAATTTACATATTAGAATAAAGTGAAGTGTATTTCAAAATAAATAATAATATTTAAAATGTACATACTATGCGAAATATTTAATTTCACTTAAATAAAGATTCAGTAAGGAAAAATAATTCTGAGGTGATTCTAATATCAATTTAATAATAAAATAACAAGGCATGTCTTACTGGTTTCATTAATCAAACTACAAGTAAAAAGTTAAAGGTCAATAAAAAATCTATAAAATGGTAGAGGATTTACCAAAAAAAGATTAATATCATCAAAAAAATAATATATAAATGGGGTAATATAACTAAAAAGATAAGGTCAAGGATGAGGAAGATAAAGAGACCATAGTAGATCATCTAGATTAAAATATTTCATTGTGTTATTACAAACATAACGACTAGTAAGTCATAGAAGAGAGTGAGGAGATAAGGTTTTATCAATACTGAACAACCACATTCCACAACATGGGGATTTTGGTGGTACCCCACTTCCCTTTTAACAAATGTTTCTAATAACTATTCAAAGTGGTAAAGGTTTAATGGGGAGAAACAATCCATGGGGTATTTGAATTCAATTGAGATAAATGCATTGTGATAAAGTTCTATGGATAAATAGATATAAATACAACCAGAGGATTCATAATTCTTGATGTTCTCATTTGGTATCATGATTTAATATTCTACCAATGCCATAAAATGAATCAAAAAGTTTTCGATACCAACCACTTCGGATTTATATAGATTAATATGAATGTTTCAAGATATAATAAATTAGAGAATACTATATAAATCCCGATCTAACATTAAATAGGTTTTAAATATGTATTTAAATGTTCATGTGGTATCAAAACAACATTGAATACCAATAAATAGCATCATGTTATATCTCAAGTGGTGATAGACCAAAAATAAGGAGAATAGATATTTTTTAACAAGTAACAACATTTTTGATTTCATGACTATTTTTTATAATCTAACATGTGGGAAAAGATGATTCTTTTTAGGACACATAGAAGATACTGTATTAAAATATCATGACCAACATAGTGGTTCCCCATTCTAAATATTATCTCAATATATTGAATCAAAATCATAATGCAGTTAGGGAGATTTTTTAATGAGAGTTGAAAAGCTACTTAGCCTTACCTAAAAGGATTTCCCCTTTGAATGAGATATATTTACATCAATTGGTGTCATGATTTTATCAAAACATAATTGTATAAATAATTTATTATGTGGTATATCTCAAATTCTCATGCTTTATTTCTTATTTTCTAATGGTTTTGAATTAGTGTCATTGAGGTCATAGGATGATTTATTTAAATGATTAAAATTTCAAGTTTCATTACTAAAATTATGGTTGAATGTAGGTTAATGACATAGACATATTTTTATTATTAACATAAAATATTCTTTTCTACACTAATCTCTAGTATAGTAATCTTATAGGTTTTCTAAATTACTGAATGATAATTGGTAAAATCACTCACTGAATATCATAAAAGGAAAATAAATCTATGAAGAAGAGTCTGTATAAATGATTGATGATTGTTATATTTGAATCATTATTTTTATCAAATGGTATATATTTCCTTATGCCTAAAAGTTTAGGAGTATCATATTTCCCCAACATGTTTTTGTAGATCATTGTAAAATCTACTGTAAGGATATTTTTTTATAATGGAATATAAAAGGTAATGGAGATAACACATGTATTATTGAAGAAAACTTAGCGGTGAAGATATTGGAAACCTGTTTAAATTTTATTGAAAAAGGGGGAGTGCGCCTAATGTAACAAAAAACTAGGTGGAGATATTCTTATTGAATTATTTTCAAAAAAAATATTCAATGGGATTATTTTTTCAACAATGTTGATTATGTGTTACTTTTTTTACAGAAATTGGAGTAGTTGTAGATTGAAAATTGATAAAAAGTTAACAAGCACTATAGAAGGTCTCCATTGCATACTTTGAGGTGAATGTTTAATGAAATCTATTTCACTGGTGGATATATATAAAGAGACACTTTGATATCATTGTATATGAAATTGATGAATTTAAAAGTAATGTAAATTGATTTAAATATTGTTAAGATTTACATGAGAAGACTGAGGTTTTATAGAAGATAAAAGAAATTGTGAAAGTGGAATAATATATATTGGTAATTCTAGTTATAAAACCGGTATGTAGAAAACATTAACCAAGTAAATGGGCCACTCTGTGATTGGGATTTTATAACAAAAATATAAAATCTATGTAGTTTGGAAAAAGTTCTTTTATAGGTTTGTAATGTTGTTTTCCTTTTATTAAAATCTGTATATTTTTAGTCCAATTCCATAACAAGGATTCCATTCTATAATGTGATGCATATGATTTTTCAAAAAAGATATAATATATATGAATACATAAAATTTGGAGATTTATGTCACACATAAAAAACAAGTGGATATGTTGTAATAATGGAGAGATGGATTGAAATTGTACAAGAATTTTGAATGGTTATGTGTTATGGAGAAGTGATTATCTCACAATCAAACCAAGTGAAATAATATAATTATAGAGTCCCACGTCCTAGATATTTTATTATTCTATAAATAAAGACTACTTAATTTCTAATTTTTCTGCATGATTGAGGATGTTCACACTATATAAGAGTTTTTCACAAAAAATATTATAGATAATAAATATGTTTAATCTAAAATATTCCATGAAATATCTTTAAGTTATAGGGGATGTGTTATTGGTAGAGTAAGTGGAATTAACCATATATGATTATATTAATTTGTGTATTTTAAAATTTAACCATGATACAAGAAGTTTGATATATAAAATTATTTAAAGATTTATTCCACTATGTTATGAAAGTTAGACAATAGTGTAGTAAAGAACACCATAAATAATTATTGAGACAATAATGACCACTCTATAATGAGGAAGGTTATTCCATGAAGTGATTTTACCCAATCTACCTAATATATTTTTTTAGAAATATATATTTATAGTTAAAACTCAGTTTTTTAGGATTAACATGGATTAAATGGAACATAATGTGCCCAAAAAATTTATGTGGTAAACCTGTCAAGATTAAAGATAATTCATAATAGATAGATTGGTCTCAAAACATGAATTAAGGGTTGACTGAAGGAGATTATATGAAACTTCATGAAGTATTTTAGGAAAAAATTGAGAATAGAGCATATTAAAATATCAAAAATTCTTATAGACGAATAAATTGAAATCCTAATTATTTCTATTTTTTCATATGGTACAATTCATGAGTAAATTATTGAATAATAATAAAAATGGAATCCCTTAAATATATGGTTTCAATATGAAAAAGGTAATAATATAATTCTAGATCATGAATTACCATCATGTGGATGAAAGAGGTATTGCGTCCATGATTGGTTGAAGAAAACATATTCAATACCCGCATTTAGTTTTTCATCCAATCTAGGAAATAATAATTAAAATTACTAAAGTATAGAATAAAAGAAAATTTATTTGGAAGATTTTGGTGTCAGGTTTCTTATAATAATTTGTCTAATGAAGATAGACACTCATGTATTTATATTTCTAAGATTCCCAAAAGTATATAAAATATATATCCCTTTATTAAAGTTGTCTGTTGATATATAAGAAGATGGTATGAAATTAGATCAATTGTGCACCTTTCTGAATCCTTTTATAACACATCTTGTGAGAATTTTTAAATTATTATACACTGTCAAATCATTATGTGTATGCTCCATGGATTAGTACATAGTGGTGAACCATGTAAAATCAATATGTAAAAATGATATACTTTCAAAATGTGTTCTTTGTTTTGGGAAAATGAAGTGTAATATTGAGATATTGAATGTTTCCCTTCTAAAATGGGAATGAGATATGTATGGAAAAAATATCAATATAAAATAATAATTTATAATTTTTATTCAGCCTAATATGGCTCACCTCCCCAGGTGCTTCAGGTCAACATGGTCCTAATGATATGTTACATCACTCGAGTAAGATCTAACAAAACTATTTCCATAACGAATAATGCATTAAATTAGTTTTAATGATAGTTCATTCATTATCAGTTCTAGATAATGAAATTTCATACATGAGGCTATTAAAGAATCATATATAGCTCATTTATATATTGTTTAATTAGATATGGTTTCCTAAGTTTACCCTTGGGATAGAGTTTTCTATGGTAGCATATATAGGGTTTCGATACCAGATAGGCCTATGAAGTGTACTAAGATACAATGATATTTTAATAGATTTCACTATAAGTTTCTAATTGATCGGTTTTAATTATTTTTTATCCTGAAATATACTACTATTTGAATTAAATTAATTAATTAAAATAGGTCAATTGATAGATGTTACTGGGCTATATTTGTTGAAAAAATATTCAAAATATTTGAGCTTCAATAATTCAAGAATACTCCAAACAATTGGATATCACCTTCCCATTATTCGCTAATTTATTTCATATAAAATTGTAATCGTCTTAAAACATAAATAATGTGTTCTATGATCACTCTAAATTATAAGATCATACTAGTGCTCAAACTATGAAGTTTAAAAATAAAATAATTATAAAAAAGAAAATAAACCATTGAATTCACATATACTGTATCTAGGAATTTAGTAGTGAAAAAAATAATTATAGATCATGAGTATTTTGTGGTTTAATATTTCCAATTAGATTATTAAATATCTTAAAATAGTGAGAAAAGACAAATAAATTGATTTCAAATATGATTAATGGAGTTGAAGATCCTAAGGATATGATCATATTCCATTTTAATTGTATTAATGGATATAATATTAATATCATCCTCATCAATTAAAGAAGCAACTCAAATTCCCTAATGATCTTTCTCACCCTATTTTTATCATATCGTAACTTGTGGGATTCATACTAAATTCCAAAAGGATGATATATGTTCATAAAAACCCATTAGTATAGGATACTACCTCCCTATCAAATGGTAATTAATGATTTAATCTAATAAAAAAATATGATTTTTTCTCACCCCAATTACAGTAATGAGTAGGATTCCACATTGGGACAAAACCTAGTAAAAATTCATTGTGATCATTTTTTGTATTCTATATTTCATTCAAGTATGGGTGAGAATAATATTTCAATAGATTGGATCCTAAAAAATCACATTGGGTATTTTATAGAGAATAAATTTTAAAAAATACCATTAATTTATCCTCCTTCCTTGTCATTGTATCTATTCCTGATTCATATCACTTTTGTTCAAACATCTCATTAACTTTGTGTATTAATCTTTATCAAACAAAATTTTGTTCAGTCTATTTATCAAACCATTTTTTCTCTTATAAATTTTTTTATTGCATATTATTATTAAAATTTATATAAAATGGTATAATTTACCTTATGCATGGGATTCATTTGGATATGTGTGAATATAAATACGAAATTATTTTTTGGTATGTAATACAAATAATGAGTTTTATAACGTGTTATACATTAATATATTAGGAACATATTGATATGGATAAAAAATAGGATTCAAAAATAAAATCCCAAGAAGTATGTATACATATAGAGATTTTATGATATGTACTTTTTTCATGAGTTTTAATAGTGAATTAAGGTATGAAAATATATATATAGAAATGGTGAGAAAAATAAAATCATGAAATACTAAATGTGATATTACATTCAAAACAAACACATTTTTAAGACCTAAATTATTAAAATTGGTAAGCTTCAATTAAATATGGGTTCTCTAGAATTATACTTTATAAGTTATAATAGATGAAGATATAAATAAGAGTTAAGTAATAATGTTTTCATTCCTGATTTGGGTCATACTTAGTTATAAACCCTAAAAGTTTGGATACAATAAGAATAGAGTTTTCTTTATCCATTTAATGAATTTAAAAAAATTGTTTCTAGAGAAACACTAAATTGGACATAAAAGTTATTTATTGATGGGTCTAGGATCTGTACATGGATATGATGAATGCTATAATTTCCTTATTGGTATTATATTCAAAAAACATATTAAAATGATGTAAAAAATTATTCTTACTAATAGATTGGTATTCTATTCGAAGGTATCATACATCATGTACATTATTATAATATATATTAAAGGTTGTACCTGTATTTTAAAAAATTCATATATTTGGTTGAGTATTTATCTCAAGAGGAATTATTCTAAACATAAGGACTTAAATTCTGCAGAAGGCAATGTCTGTAATTTTTTATCATAGGTACTAGATACTAGGGGTGCATCAAACATTTGTAATGATAAATATTGTATTTGTAATAAAATTTAATTGATAAAAAAATTAGTTTTTTTCATTGGTAATGGGACAAGAGTTGTAGCATTTGAAGTTAGCACTTATAATAGAGGTTTTTATAGTGGATTAATTCTAAAATTATAAAAAAACACTATGTTCTGGACATAAATAGTGACAATAATTTATATATCTACATGGGACAATATGAAGTTTTTATTTTTTATTAATAAAAAACGATATTCTATATATATAATTGAAATTTTTTATGAAATTTTAAATATGTTGGATTGTTTATATATTATTGAAATAAAAAATAAAAAATATTACAATAAAGATATAAATAATTTTCTATTTTATTATAATGCCACTTATCGTTGATATTTTCACCTTCAGTATATAAATGAAAAATAAATTTAAAGACTCTATATATATATATTTTGTTGGAATCAATCATTTATGAATCATATATCAATTTTGAATCCTGTTAATTATGTAAAATGATCAAAAACATTTTTTTATGAAATTTGAGAGTGCATATAGACTATCGAAACATATTCATTATGATTTATGTTGATCAATGAGTTGATACCCATGTGGTGGGTATTGGTACTTCATAAACTTCATTGAATGTATTATTTGATTTTGTTATTTTTTTATAATAACACTAAATTTTGAAACTGTGGAAAATTTTATAGAGTTTATAAATGAAATATAGAATCAACTAAGTTTATTAATTAAAGTTTAACAATTAGATTAGGGTGGAAAATTTAGGAGTCAAATTTTTTTTGATCTTCTAAGTGATTGTGAAATAGTTTCCAAAATCAATCCTTCGTAAACTTTGAAGTGTAATGGTGTGTTTATGAGTAAAAATTATACCTTCTTGATCAGGTTTAATAGATGAAGAGTATTTGTGAGCCTATTATATCATTGTTATGATATTCTATGGAAACTATTTCATTCATACTGAATGTCATTCTATATAAATCAATTATAATGATACCATTACAGATAAGTATTTAGAGGCTTCTCAACATGTATTTTATGAGTATTTGAGGTAGTGAAGCAAACATATGATGTTTGGATTTTGAAAAACATCAAATTAAATTAGATAAATTAATTTTTATTGGATATCACAAAAAAAATGGTTCATTATCTTCATCATCCTATTAAATATAAATTTTGTGTTTCATGATATAGTTTTTTACTTGACAATGACTATAAGAATCATGTAGTTGGTGGGATAAAAATTAAATGTATTGAAGTTTAAAACCAATAAATAGGAATTTTTGTTGAAATAATAGGTCTTCCAATTATAGAATAATTACTAATGGTTTCACATATGTTTTTTAATAATTATTGGAATTTTATTAAAATTAAGAAATTATAAACATTTTCTTGTCCAAATAAAAATTTCAAAAATATGTTTAATTTTGGAGTGGAATAGAAATTTTTTTTTTCAATTTATTCAAAATTTTATACATGCAAGAAAAGGTCATTACAAAACTATTAAAGTCCATGAAATTTATATTTTTAATTGTATAATTTTGTATATATAATTTTAATAATATCATCCTCATGTGGGACTATATTGAATAATCTCAATCGGGAGTGGTTAAAGAAAAACTACTTCCATAAAACTAGATATTAAATAGAATTATGTATACTATATTGGATTGTGTTTGTGTTGATAACTACGAAAACCATTCAGTGATGAGAAAAATTATGTTTGGAATTAAAACTTTATCAAATATGAAGCCTGAGTACCCTAGTAAATAAAATTGGTTCATCAATCTAAAATATTTACTTCCAACTCATGTTTAGAAACATAATGTTTTGGAGAAATGGATTATTTTTTCACATAGGGGACCAAGATAGGTTAATGTCATTGTATTAGAAGATGAAGAAATATAGGCAGTTCTATTAATCATAATTATTGAGTAAATAAATTTACTTCAATGAAAAAGGAAAAAACTATCCAATTTGGAACCAAAGTCTCTATTGAAGGCTCTATAAAGAAAACAGACTTCAATAAACATGTGGATTTGAAAAAAATGAAAAATAATTATCAACATTTAGAATCATATGGTGAAAATATGAAATATTAATTTTTTTTTATCAAGAGGACTTGAAGAAGATGAAACATGTGTTATATAAAGAGAATTCAGGTTATGAAAATAAGAATATAGAACTTATTAATATATAAATATAATGCAAACAAAAGGGAATATAAAAAAAATTGAAGCTGTTTCAAAACTAGAATAAGAAATCATTAAAATCCAAGAGATCTAGAATGATATATCCTCATATATCTATAAGATTGTATGGGGGTGTGGAACACTAGCTACCTTGGAATAGACTCAATTTTTCATAAATAGATATAAAAAATGAAAAAAAACAATGGTATGAAATCAAATATTCTATCTTATTATAATTTATTCTCACTTCTATAATTTTAAAAGGACTATAATGTTTATGCATCAAATAAATCATAAGTTTCATTGATTAAGTACCAAAATCAATCATATTTATTCCTCACACAATCTTTACTTAAAAAATATTCATCAGGATCCTAAAAATCCATAATCACTATATATAATATTTTCGATTATTCATAGTCTACACCAACATAATAAGAAGAGGTTTTTAAGTTCACTAATATAAAATATATGAAAGTCATACCTAAAAATTACTAACAATTAATATTTTTAATTAACCATACGAACAAAAATTGAACAAAAGAAAGAGGTTTCCATAGATTTATAGTCAATATATGATCTGGGAACATCATCATGTAAAAAATTAAGGTGATCAATTTCAAAAGAAAACTAAGGAGGTATTCCAATCCAAAGTACTGGACTTGAAATAAATTAATTATTCGAGTAAATAAGAATGAAAATAATATATTATATATTATATAATATTTTTATCTCCAAAACAACACTACAAGTATATAAAAAAGTATGTGAGTACCTAAAAGGGTATACATATAAAACAAATCTAGTTAATAAATAGATGTTTCATGAAAAATATTCAACATATAAATTTCTACATGGTCAAGAGAGTTGTAAAAGTACATGTTTCAATAGACTGCTAAATAAATAAAAAAATATTGTTTTATTATTATTTAAATTAGTATATTGTTAATTAATATTAAATATCAAATAAATTCAAATAACAGATTTAGTTTCAAAGATATATTATTAATTATAAGATTCGTACAAATTTATATCTCTTTGATTTAAAGGATGGAAATTTATGAAACATACTGACTATGTAAAATATGGCTCAATTCCTAGAATATCAAGATATAAATATTTAACTTTTATAACTATATTGTGTAGATTTGAAGAAGTTATGTAAAAATATTTTAACTCAAAATAATTCTCTATGATGAAATAAAAAATAGAAATAGAAAAATCTGGACATAGAGAAATGGATTAATGTTTATAAAAAATATAAATCATTAATTATATATTATATCCAGATTCTTTATAAATTTATAAATAAAAAATCTTAATTTTAATTCATTCATTCATTTTTTACATCATATTTTATAAACTAATTAACTCTTTATTTATTTTTGGAAATAAAAAAATGATAGATATTGTAAGTTAGTAAATTATCTTTTCAATAGGAAATATTTTTTTCATGAATGCATATTCTAAGGGGGTATTTGAATGGAAAATGGTTCTTTTATTCATCACCTATATATATTAATTGACATTTTTTGTTTTTCTTGTGATAATAAAAAATTCTATATATCATTTATATATTTTACTAAAAATAAAAACATTCATATCCTTGTTTTAAAAAGATACACTTTATGTTTAATTATCTATTACATCAAGTTTTTTAAATATCATTTTCAATTAATATTATCCTTATGAATTACTATAATTCTATAATAAAATTATTATGAATTAGAATCATACAAGTATATCTCAAAGAATCACCTAATTCAAGTAAAAAATGATGAAATTTATTAAGGGTCATTCAAATCAATTATAGTGATAGATGAAATCCTGAAGAACCAAGAAATTTAGTAATAACTAAATCTTATTATTATAGGAATAAAAATGAGGATAGAGAATTTTTTACTGATCAATCGATGACCGAATGGAAAGACAGAGATTGGGTGAGGGTGGTAATTTATCTTCTGTTTTTCAGTTCCTTTTAGTGAGGTGATTTTGATTGCTGAAGTTCTTATAAATGAACTAATCCATTAATTTGTAATTTTTTATTTTGACTAATTTATATTTAATTAAGACCTATTTTAAGGAAATCTATTATCAATTATGTATTATCAAATACATCCTATATAAGGACTTGTTTTTAATGATCCTTTGACTCAATTGGTTCTATCTCAAAACGCTTTGTACTTATAGGTTGATATTTTTATCCTCCTACTATATTAGGATAAAGGATGAGAGGTCTTGTGGTTATGAAAATTAATATCATTCTTTAATAAAAAAATTACAGGACATGGGGATTTAAATCCAAACCCTAATTTATTTTTACAAATTATTATGTAATTTATAACATTCTCTTTTTATTATTTATTTAATATAGTTCTGAGTGTACTTTTACCTTCTAAATTGTATTTTATTCCACTTCACAAATACATTTATTTTATTATTTAATATTGAATTTTTTATCTTGAAAATTTATTATGTAGATTTTTTAGATTTAATTTTTTCTATTTTAGACTGATACATACTTATTCCATCCAAATAAGTGATTTCAAAAAACATCAATCCACCCCTTGTTGAAGTTATCAATCTAGAAAAATATTTTACAGCATTAAATAATGAGAAAAGGAATTTTATTGGAAAAATTATCCTATTGTATGGTTATGTTGTTAGAATAGTTAATATCATGATTAATCTTGGAAGCATGAAGCTATGTTTAAAGCATAATGGATTTGGTTGTTTCTTTTAGAAGGTCAATGATGTTTCTCAAGGATGTGAAGTTTGATGATGGGGAGTTTATAATGACCCACATCAGTCCAAATAGTAAATTATTTAAATAATTAGTTATTTATATATTTAATATATAAATGGGATGTTTATATAAGATTTTGGGTGGAATACAATGGGAAATGGGGAAATATGAAAACTTTTGGTGTATGATGTATACCAGATACCTGGTGGATTAATAATAGATACATGATCTAACATATTAATGATTCCAAAAGAATTTAATTATTATAACCAGTATACAATGGTCGGGTACGGGTTACTTATGGGCCACTAAGTGCCTATTTTTCTTTCATTGGGTACTTAGTACGTTTCAATGACATTTTTCATAAAACGTGGGAAAATTTATTTTCAATGATTGTACTGAAAATTCAGTATGGAATTATCTTTTATGGAATTCATCATTATTTAAAGTCTATTAATGTAAAAAAATTAACATTTATCAATTTTTTTATATAACATGGAATAGGATTTGACAATAATCCCTTAAAATATATTTATTTCTAATTTATCCTCGATTAATGATTGTTATGTTTGTTTGTATCGATATATTAACATTATCATGATTAGGATCATATTCATTGAGATACAATTCATCAGTCATTAAAGATAAGATATTAAACACATATCCAAATTGAAATTCGTAAATTACATCATATGGATTGTCATATATATGTCATTTTTGTTTTATAAGTGAACATTGACTATGGATCCTTTAATTTTAGGTTATCAAATAGGTTTCCCACTTTTGAAGTTTTATACTTTGAGAATTAATAAATGTTTTTTAAGAATTTATCTTAAGAAAAGTAAATTTGGAATTATAATTTTGAGGTAAATGGATTTGATAAAATAATATAGGTTATATCCACCAATATGATAGATTATGGAATCATATCCGTAAATTCCATTTTGACTGTATTCATGGCCCTTCCAATATAATTATACATTTTTTGATTATATAATATTTAATTATATCATGAATTGATAAAACTATATATGCTATATAATGTTGATATTATCCAGGTCTCATTCATAATCACTATGTAAATGACAAATGAATATTGCTAACAGATATGTGGTAGATTATACCACATGAAACCACTTTATGATATTGGTAGATATGATGTGTTGCTGAATAATAATCATAATTTATGGTTATGAATAAGATTCATGATCACATTCAACATTATGTAGGACCCTTTTGGTCTCATATATGATAATATTGATTTAAATTCTTATATTAATATTTTTTAGTGTATATATTAAAATATATATGTTTATAATAAATTCATTTTTATTTCGAGTATTTAAAATATTTAATTAAATAATAGTTTTTAATTAAAAAATGTAGTAGTATAAAATAAATATTGATTTATTTTTATTATTAAAATATAAACAAGAGTAAATTAAAAACCCTAAATGTGATTTAGTCTTTCGATTGATGTAATAATATTCCAACGGTAACTACATTATAGAGTATTTTAGTCCATTTTGAATTGGTAATTTATGTACCTCCTTTCTTAGTTTAAACACATTTTGATTTTTATTAATGCACTACCCAAGGTGCTTGTTCATTTTAGAAAATTTTAGAGGATATTTAATTCATTAAATGGCCTTCAAAGTCTCTTTATTTATTTATTTATTTCGTTTTCTATGAAAGTAGCTACCTTAGATACTAGAAAATGTGTAACAACAAAAGGTACTTTTAGAATAATTTGTTTTCATTCTGGAAGTAAATATGAAAATTAGTTATAAATTAGTAATGAAATAAGTGGTATATATATCTATTAAAGAATATATTCTAATAGAATAGTCACCTTTCCTATGAATGTATAAATAAATTTTTTCGCATAGTGAAAATATTATATATATTTATATTATGGAGTAAGAAAATAAATGTTTTAAAATTGATAAATTAAGTGTTGGTATTTTTTTTGAAATGTAAATGTTTATTTAGAATTTTATTATTAATAAAATGATTTAAAATAATATTTATCTTCATATAATAGATTAAATATATAATAAATATATTGTATTATAATTATAATATAATTTTATTAGACCTTAACTAATTTTTCAAAGTGTGATAAAAATATTTCTAATATTAAAATCGGTATTTTTTTAATAAATGAGGCTTTTAAATAAAAAATTTATATTTAAAACATAATTTTCATAAAATTAGGTCTATTTTTTCAATATACATGTTGAAAAATGGTTACATTGATTTTTTTTTATTAAATCGTTAATTTTTTCTGAATAATTAAATACTATAATTTTTTGTATTTAAATTTTTAAGTTATATACATGAATATTTGGGTCATGAATGATGTAATAAATCGTTATTTCAAAATAACATGAACCGATTACTATACATAGTCATAAGAATCACTATTAATGATATTCTTGATCCAAAATAATAAACTAATGAATAAAAAGAAAAAAACACCCCTCTCCTCTCCCTATAAATACCACCTTTCACCACCTCTTCTCATCACACCTCTAAATAATTGTAGCTTTTCTAAATTAAACCCAATTACATTTCAAATAATACTACCCATTTCCAAGGCCTATTGGTCTCAAAAAAATATTAATACCAATTTCTTTAATGAGGTTTTCAGGGAGACGATATTGAAGAGGTAAAATATTCCATTATTTCCATTCAAAATTCATTCATTCTTTCTTTATTTCTACCTTATCCTGACCTCCCATATCCAAATTGGAAAGATAAATATATTACCCCATATAGACTTTAATTTTTTATGTTAATATAATATTCATCATCAGACCTATTCTCTTCCCCTCTTATAATATAAATGGAAATACTGTATTTGAGGTGTCGATTCACCACTTTCATGGATGATGAGCAGTTGTTTTCCATCACCACCATCAAGACCAGTAATAAACACATTATTATGGTTTAAATATATTTTAATATTTATATTATAACTTTTTTCAGGTGTTTAAACTAATTTATATTCATAATATTAAATAATAAGACAAAAAAAATTTAAGGATATAAAACCCACCGAAAACAAACCAAACATCCATAATTAATGTTTTATCTAATGGATCATCATAATATGAGAAAAAATGATATATGGGATCATCTAAAATTATGGAAACTTTTTAATAAATTTTATTTCCACTTCTAGAGTTTTTCTTCTATTTTACAATAACTACTATAGTTATTCTCAAGAAAACCGACCATAAAGCTATGTAATAGACGCTCCTAGAATGATGATTACGATATTTATAACTCATCTAAATAGATATAAATGAACATAATAAAATGGTAATAAATTAAAATATATAATTATGTGTTCTAAATTTTCTATATAATAAATCTAATTTTATTATATTGAAAATTATGTATATGTGTAGAACGCCTTTTGACTAAAGTTAAGGGACTTTCTTCTTAAAAAATTTCTTTTCAATTTACAAATATTTTTATTAGTGAAATATTTCTTTTACCTATAAATCATAAGGATATTATTCATCTTTCAGGATGCCTTAAGTTTATTTTAAATTAAAATTTTGTTATTTATAAGTTCATTGCTTATTAAAAATGAAATGTTATTTCAAAATGGAAAATTTATTTCCCTTAATAAAGTGTCTTTTATAGAAACGTTTTTTTATTATCATGTTATGGTTCTTGGGAATTTTTACGATAATAAGTGGTTTAATGATAAATCAATGGTCAGTGATTCCATTATAGATCTCTAATTCATTAGGTAAAGACATGGAGTTAACCAATTAGGTTTCTCCTAATAGATTATGCATATATGCTACGATGGTTATTCTATGTTTTCTCATAATTCTTACTCTAATTTTAGTTTGGAGATCACATTTATATATAAGAGTGATACTAAATTGATTTCAAAAGTTACATTTTATTTTTCATATTTTCTTTTGATGGTTTTAATGTAAATTTATGATTTTTTATGGTAAGATAAAGAGCCTATTTTTTCTTTATAAAATTTATAACACTGTGAAAATATATTCACTCGTATAATAATGGTTTCCTTCTTCCTTTTGATGTCCCTTACTAGTATTTTGGTGTAGATCCCAGGTTCTGAAAAAATTTAACATGGGTTTTTTATTGGTAAAGGATGATGATAGCTCATGATTAATGTAATGAAGTTTTGTCTTGGAAAGAAACCATATTATGTTCAAAAAGTTTATGTTGTGAAAAAAATGGATATTGGGTAATTGTATCTAATTTTGTATAGAGAAGTTTCTATGTATGATATTATTGGGTAATTATAATAAAATATAAACCTATAAGATATTTGTTAATGTATGAAATTAAATTATATTTTAATTAATTAAATTATGTCATGTTTAAGATAGGGTCCTTACAGTTGGAATCAACGGAGGGTTTGGATAACATAAGGGGATAGTCTATTATTAATTAAATACACATAAATGAATTTTAAATTTTGGTTATATTGGAATGATGTTTAATTTAAATATTACCATGTTTCTTCATCTACAATATGTCTGTCCAAAATTGTTTTTCATAGAAGAAACTGGGAAACTGTAGTTGGAAGGCACCAAGAAGATGATATCCTTCCTAATCTAGAACCTATAATAATGGAAATTATAACCAATTATTTTATGATAGTATTGGATTAGTTTATTTAGGCAATAAATGGTTTTGGTGTCTATGAATGAGACTTGATAGAAGAACCATAGATAAATATATCAGTGATGGAAGTTTTTATGAGATGACACCCTCCAAAATTTATTTAATATTCTAACCCAGCAGTTTCTAATGGGTCAACTAAACCGATAGAAAGATTTTCAATGTCATGGGGTGTCTGGACTATCAAAATTTTAGCCCTTCTATTTACCGTATTGATGGTGAATCTTACCAATTTTGGTCAATGGTTGAGAATATAGGGTGTAGAGAGGATATTGATGCTTTTGAATGTCATGAATTCAAAAATATTTTCTTTAAGAAATGTTTTCCTATGGTGATTCGACTTACAATGGAAGAAAATTACAATAATTGAGATAAGAGGAGGATTTTTTGGCTACCTACGAAGAAAAACTCACTCGATTCGGAGTGTACACTCTATATTTTATCTGGGATCTTGATAGTAAAATCAATTATTTTTACTTAGGATTAATTCCCAAATATCCAAGGTTATTGTCTTATTGTTAATTAAAATGTTATGAATAAATTGTTTGATGTGTGTAGAAGGTGGAAATTGATTTTTTCAATGATCATGAGTTCTTTGAAAACTAGAATAACAAGTGGTTAGGATGGTAGGAAAAAATAAATAATTCATCAATGAAGTATGATGGTATGAAAATTAACTTTTCAGTTTGTGAGAACTGTAGTAAAAAATACACTGTGTAATGCCTTTTATTATCTGGTATGATTTTTTATGTGGTAATTTTGGTCATATGGATTGCGAATGAAATTAAAAATATCATGGTTGTGTTAATAATAAATATTATATATAGAGAGAGTAAAATGTTTTAAATGTAATGATATGGGTCAGTATGCAAATGGGTGACTGAAGAGGATCTTGAATGATGGGAATAATTTAAACCATATGTATATTATGTATTGTTAAATACATTGAAATAGCTTTCTTATATTTTAGTCCATCCAATTAAGTGGTATCAGGTACATTATTTGTTCACTCATATTTTTCTAATATCTTGGTTGATTCGGGGCCAACACATTTTTTCATATCTGAGAATGTTTCTGGTAAATTGGAAATTCCAAATCATGAAATTTGGGGGAATCATTTATGTAGATACAAATGTGAATTATATACTGATCATAAAAGGATAATGTATAGGTTTACTCAAAAGGAATTCAACATGAGGTAGAGAAGATGGCTGGAACTATTACATGATTATGATTGTATAATCAATTATAATACTAGAAAAGTAAACAATATGGAATATGCCTTGAGTACAAAATATAATGCTACATTAACCATTTTACTTTTGTAACATTACCCCTTGTATAATTATTTGATGAATTTTTGTCTTGGAAGTTATTGGTGAAGAACATTTCCCTCATTTTTTCAGGTGTCATTATAATTGTCTTTATGAGATAGAATTAATCAATCACGGAAGTAAGACCATGAGTTACTGAGGAATGTAGAATTGGTTAAAAAGGGTAATTTTACATAATTAAACATTTATAATGATTTTTTCTCAGATTTCAGAAGATATTATGTGTGCCTTTTGATTCAAATTTGAAGAAAAAGTTATTAAGTGAATATCTTATTTCTTCCTTTTCAGTTTATCCTCACAAAAATATTATCTACAGAGACTGTTGTGTGTATTAGTGGTTTGATGGGCTTAAAAGACATATTAAACACTTCACCATGAGTTTTTTGGATTTTAAATAGTTAAAATCATAATAAAAATTATGAAATGGGGTGCTTCAGCCATTTCTAGTGCTATATTGGAAATGGGAAAATATATCTGTCGATTTCATAGTGATCATTCCAAAACATTCTTGTGGAAGCAAAATGATTTGGGTTATTATTGATCCACTAACTAAATCTTCATTATTTTTTCCAATTTGAAATACTATTTTGTTAGACCAGATTTCTCATTTATATCTCAAAAATATAGTCATGTTACAGGGTGTTCACCTATCTATTGTATCTAATCTTTATCCTATATTCACTTAATAATTTCAAAAATCCCTTCAGAAATCATTGGGAATAGATTAAAATTTTAGCACTAATTTTCATACTCAATCTAATAGATATTACGATAGAAGAATTTAAACATTGGAGGATATGATTCAAACTTGTTCAATGTATTACTAGGTAAGTTTGTATCAACAAATATTTTTGGTTGAGTTTTCATATAATAATGAAATTCTTTGTATTATATTGATGGTTCCTTTTGGATATTTATATGGAAATTGGTTTCTGAACTTTATAATTTTGTAATGAAGTAGGTGAATAAAAGTTAATGGGAGAATAATTTATAGAGAAAAAAGTAGACAAAGTTTAGTTGATTTAGCAACACTTAAGGACGGCTCAAAACTGATAGAAACATTATGCGGATAATTGAAGGAAGAATCATAATTTCAAGTTAGGTGATCATGTCTTTCTCAAAGTTTCTCCATGGAAATGTTTCAAGTATTTTAGTAAGAATGGGAAACCGACTAAGTACATGGTTCATTGGACCCTATGAAATTCTTGTGAAATTGGGTTCAATTTCCAACCGAGTGGTTTTTCCTCAAGTTTGTCCCAGGTACAAAATATTTTTCATGTATCAATGTTAAGAAATTATATCCAAGATTAATCTCAGATTTTGAGCCTTGATTTAGTTCATCTAGAAGAGAACCTTTCATATGAGTTGAAACCTATTTAGATTTTTGATCGTAGAGAGAAAGTATTTCATAAATAGGTAATTCACAGGGTTGAAGATTTTTTGAGAAACCGTATGGTTGAGGATGTAATATCCGAATATGGAAATTCTATGAGGGAAAGGTATCCACAATTGATTACTAAATGAATAAAAATTTAAAGGATGATGTTTCTATAAGGGAGATAATATAACCAACCAGATACTTATAGAATAATATTATTTCATTCATGAATTAAATATTTATATTAATTATAAATGTATAATGAAGTAATAGTTATATATAGAAATTAATGAATATATAATAATTGAATATTAACCTCACCTATAAAATTATAAGAATTATTTATGTATCTCATACAAAAAAATATGTTATATTTATATCATAGAAAAAGTAAATAAATGTTTTAAAAATGATAAATTAAGTGTTTGTATTTTTATGAAAAGTAAATTTTTATTTAAAATTTTATAATTAATATAATGATTTATAAAAATATTGGTTTTCATAAAATAGATTCATAAAATAATATTTTGTTTTATTATTATTATATGATAATTTTATTAGTACTTAATTAATTTTTCAAACTTTCATAAAATCAGTTATAATATTAAAATCTATATTTTTTCTGAATAAATGACGATTTTAAATAAAAATTAAATTTATCATATATATAAAACTAATTTCATAAAATATAGTACATTTTATTAATCTACATTTCTAAAATTGTTAGGGTTATTTTTTTGGATTTTTATGAAATAGTTGAATTTGGAGTGAATATCAAAATATAATAGTTCATGGTATTTAGAATTAAATGTTAAATACTTGAATTTTGGATTAATTAATGAAGTTAGAAACCATTTTTTTGAACTCATTTTCACTAGTTACGTTACATTGTCTTAATAATTAGTACTATTTTTAGTCTTTCTCTAAAATAAAAAGGAAATGAATAAAAAATTCAAAAACACTCTTCTCCTCTCCCAATAAATACCACCCATCGCCACCACTACTCTTCACACCTCCAAATCCTTGTAGCTTGTCCAAATTATTCTCAATTCCCTTCCCACGCATCTTCCCAATGTTCAATATCTTTTAGTATCACAAAAAGACCAGAACCAGGGGACATAAGGAGGTTTTCAAAGAGACGATATTCAAGATCTAAAATCATCCATTCTTTCTCTTTTTCATAAATCCTGCAATATCTATATTCAAGATAACCAAAAATACAATATTCACATCCTTGATAATAAAAAATAATAACCTCTCTACCTCTCTCATTATTTAGAAGAAGATGATGGAGATGCACCTTTTGAGGTTGAGTTTCCAATGGTCCTTCCAAAATAGATCATTTTCTAACCTAACATACTTGAAAGGAATGTTTTCATTATTGATTCATCATTTTTTAATCTTATTGAATATTAATTATTTACTAACATCATCTATTCTAAAATTTATGACACAACAAAAATGGATTATCCCATGTATGTTAAGGAATATGAAAAATATGTAGTGGATAAATAAGAATATTATTAAAATCATGTGGTGATATGACTACATCCTATACAAAAAAAATGTATACCATATGAATGAGGACACCACATAAGTCAATAAGTAACACCCCTATCTTCTTTTCCCTCCCACTTTGGACTTCAAATTTTATCTGTCGTCTTGTGTAGGGGTTTGTACATTTCTTATATTCATTCCAGAAATCCAATATTAGTGTATACTCATGGACACCAGGAAAACTCTTATATGGTGGTTCATCCAAAATACACCACATCCACCATGTCATGATGACCACCCCACAAATTAAACCCCTCATGGTCCATCAATGGGAGGAGAGAGATAGTGACCCTCGAGTCCCACATCTAGTAGTCCTCAAGTTGGCGACTAGCACCAAGGGTATAGTAAACACAAAGATGGGAGGCATTACCCTCTAAAAGAACACATGAGAAACAGTGAGATAAGATATAAACCAACCAAATCTTTCTCAGATTAAAATATAAAAGGAGACCCAAGTACAAATATGTAATTTCATAAAAAAGATATTGCAATTGAAAAGGAAAACTATAAGTACCAAATGAAAAGTGGAAGGGCAGTGACCAAAAATCCTAAACTTGTCCTTTCAACCCCAAACTATAATTAACTATCTTATTTTCCAACCTTCTCTAACTGACCTATAAAATATTTTATATAATATAGGGTGAGTATAACAATATACTCAATTGGATCATCCCTAGATCCTATCGTGAAAATGAAACTAAATTATGCTAAATTATAGTGAAAAACATGTTAAACTAACTCATCACCTAAATAGGTATAATAAGTTCCCAGCCTCACCGCGGAAACTCTCAACATGTTTCTCATACAATTTTATATAATATAATAAATAATATCAAGGGTTCCCCTCTACCACTTCCCCACTGGTTTTCTTCTTTAACCCAACATCACCCGTCCTGAGCATCACTATCCAAAAAGGTTATCCTGAAGACACATGGGAATAGCACCACAACATGCACCTCATGCAACTCACTACTAATTCCACACAACCAAAATTTACGGGGAAGTATTTGGGAGCCACCTTAGCCCTCATAATGTGTATCAAACATCAGTTATTAAACCAAAATCCACTACAGTCCATATGCCGAGTAAGGATCGTCAAGACACACTAGTGGAAAAAAATTACATGTTGGAGTTTTTCATGTCAGTTCTATATAACTGATGTGAAAAGATATAAAATTTGATTTATCACATTGGTTATAAAATAACTGACATTATAAATTGATGAGAATCAATTTTTGATGTCAGATTTTTTATAACCGATGTAAAAATACTGATATTAGATTTATCACATAGATTATTTTATAAACAAACTGAAATATCGAATCTGGGAGCTTTATCAAGTCAGATGTAAAATAACCTACATGATAAATAAAATCTCGGCAATTTATCACATCGGTTATAAAACAACTGACATGATAAAGCACCATTTATAACTTCGGTTATAAAATCACTGATGTGATAAATAATTTTCTACATTGGTTATTAAATAACTGATGTTATAAACATAAAAAAATAGTTTATCACGTTGGTTATTAAATAATGGACGTGATAAATCTTTTCAATAATTTATCACGCCACGTATTCAGTCATTCTATTTTCTTCGATCAGGTGACATGTGACTTGTCTCTCTTGCGTAGAAAACATAAAAAGGTTTCTACAAATTTCTTCCCTCCAGCCTCATTTTTCCAACATCATTCATCATCTTTATTATCACCAGATCTATCAGGTTGACTCGCAACACTCAAGTAGTCCTCACGTGGCTCAGTTTCATTTTTTATTTTTCATAATTCCCTAAACAAATTTTTTGATGTTTTATTTTTCTATATTTGTTATTTCTATCATGATAAGTATCAGAGTGCTCTTTTATACCATAATAAATTATTTTTTGGTAAAATAAAGCATGGAAGTGATATCATGCAATTTTATGATTTGTTTGTGTTCTATCATGTGTGTGTGCATGTACAAAGGGTGTCCATGGTGGTGTGGGGCTGTCCAAGTGGGTGGGGGTATCCAGGGGGTGTGGGGATATCCAGGGTGTGGGGTGTCTAGGGGTGGGGGATGTCTAAGGGGGTGGGGGTGACATGGGTGTACAAGGGGGTGAGGGTGGTGTATAGGGGGTGTGGGGGCTGTCCAAGGGGATATGTGGTGTCCAGGGGGTGGGGGTGGTGTCCAGGGCTGAGGTGGCTATCCAAGGGGATAGGGGTGTCTAGCGAGTGAGGTCACGTCCAGGGGGAGAGTGGGATGTCCAATGGGGTAGGGCGTATCTAGGGGTGGGGGTGTCCAGAGAGAGTGGGGGTGTCCCGAGGGGTGGGGGCTGGTTAGGTGGTGGGGTTTGTCCGAGGGGGTAGGAGTGTCCAAGGGGGGTTGTGTCTAGGGGGTGAGTGGGTAGTCCAAGGGATAGGGGGTTTCCAGGCGGTGGGGAGTTTTTGGGGGGTGGGAGTTGTCTAGAGGGTTGGGGGTTGTCCAAGGGGTGGGGAATGTCCAAGGGGGTGGTCGTGTCAAGGGGGTGTCCAAGGGGGAGGGGGGGTTTCCAAGGGGTTAGGGGGTTTTCCTAGGTGGTAGGGGTGTTTAGGGGGTTATAGGGTGGTGTCTAGGGGTGAGGGGGCTATCCAGGGGGTGGGGTGTCTAGGGGTGGGGGTGTCCAGGGGTGGGGGTTGTCCAGAGGGGTTGGGGGGTTGTCTAGGGGTGGGGGCAGTCTAAGATGGTGGTGGTGTCTAGGGGTGTCTAAGGGGGTGGGGGTGGTGTCCAGGGGGTGAGGGGGCTTTCCAAGGGGTGGGGTATCCAGGGGGTGGGGATGGTGTTCAGGGGTGAGCGGGCTGTCCAGGGGGGGTGGGGTTGTCCGGGGGGTGGGGCTGTCCAGGGGGTGTCCAAGGGGGTAGGGTGGGGGTGGTGTTCAGGGGGTGAGTGGACTGTCTAAGGGGGTAGGGTGTGTCAAGGGGTGTGGGGGTGTCCTGGGGGTGGGGGTGGGGGTTGTCCAGGGGGTGTCCAAGGGGGTGGGGGTGGTGACCAGAGGGTGAGGAGGATTTCCAAGGGGGTAAGAGTGTCCAGGGTTGGGGTTGGTGTCCAAGGAGTGAGGGGGATGTCTAGGGGTGAGGGTATCTGGGGGGTGGGGTGTCTGGGGGTGTCCAAGGGGGTATGGGTGGGGTTCTGTCTAGGGGGTGGGGGTGCCAGGGGGTGGGGGTTTCTAGAGGGGTTGGGGATATTTATGGGGGTGGGGGTTATCCATGGGGTGGTGGTGTTCAAATGGTGTGAAAGGGGGTGGGGAGGGGATCTTGTCTAATGGGGTAGGGGTTGGACAGCCCCCTCACTCACCTAGACACCACTCCCCCACCCCCTGGACACCCCCCCCCACCACCACCACCCCCTGGATTTCCCCCCACCCCCTGGACACCCCTACCCCCTTGGATACACTGGACATCCCACTAACCCCTTGGATAACCCCTACCCTCTTGGATCACCCCCCCCCGGACAACCCCCTACCCCTTAGACACCCCTTGATATATATATTTCCCAACTATTTCATTGAAACCACTGGAATATATTAACTTTAGGCAGTCTATAGCAACAGTTCTTGTAGAACCATTGGTATAGGGTTATTGCAATGACCATCATGCCATTGGTGTGTGAAACTGTTGGGATATTCTATCCCTGCAGTTTCAGGGGCTATCCCAATTGTTTCAAATTGTTGGGATAGGTGTAATTTTCAGTAGTGAATGTATAAATTTTTTTAATATTTACACTTCATATTTCATATTAACGGAAGGGTGAATTTGGTTTCTAGTTGCACCAAGATGTATTCTTTCTATACCTTAAGAATAAAGGATCAATGATAAATTTAAAATTGTTGTATCTAATTATATTTTATTTTTAAAATCATTTTTATGCATATATTTTTCGAATAGGCATAGATTTGTTTTATATTTTAAAATTATTTTACTTTGATATTATGATATTTTTCATATAAATATGAAATTGGTTTATCTTAAGAAGATTTATAATTTTTATATTTGTTATAGGTAATAATGAGTCGAAGCTCGATTATGGCACATAAAATGAGTAATGAATATGAGGAATGTGTTGATGCCTTTTTGGAAATTTCTAAACAAAATGTTCCAAGCAGTGACATGTTTTTTTGTCCGTGCCTGAAATGTTTGAATATGAAGATGTTTAAAAGTAGAGACATCAAAGATCATTTGATTTTTTATGGTTTTAATCTAAGTTACATCCCTCGGATATGGCATGGTGAAACTAGAAGGAATGCCAGATCTATTGATGATGGTAATTTTCATGATGGTAACTCTGATGGAATTGAAGAAATGATCTGTGATATTGCATTAGAACAAATTGAGATGGAACCTAAAGTTTATCATCTATATGGTGATGTTGAAAAATACTTATATCCTAGTTTTATGGATTTTATAGTATTTTCAGCGATGTTAAGATTCATTAAGCTATAGGAGAAACATGGATCGAGTGACAGAAGTTTTTTAGAGCTACTTGAATTGTTAAAATCCATTCTTCCAAAAGATAATGATCATCAAGATTCACATTATAAGTCCAAGAAAATATTATGCCTAATTGGATTGTGTACAAGAAAATACATTCATGTCTAAATAACTATATGATATATAGGAAGGAATATGAATTTCTGTCAGAGTGTCCTAAATGTGGGACATCATGGTATAAGTTGAAAGAAAAATCACAGGGTGAGGTAGAGATTTCATTGATCGATGCTAAGGTATTTTGGTGTCTTTATATAATTCATCATTTGAAATGTTTATTTGTTAATTCACATGATTAAAAAGGTTAATACTGCATGATGATGAGCAGATATGTGATAGAAAAATATGACATCTAGGTGATTGTCCACGATAGATGAAAATTTATGAGCAGTATCCTATATTTCAAAATGAAATTCGAAATCTCAGACTTGGGTTGTGCATAGATGGAATGAAACCATATCAAACCCCCAGTAGAACACATAGTTCATGGAATGTTTTATAAGTAATTTACAACCTATCTCTTTAAGTTTGTATGAAGCGCAAATATCTCATGTTGTGTATAATGATCTCTAGTCCAAAGTAACCTAGAAATGATATTGATGTTTTCTTGTCACCATTGATTGATGATTTGAAACATTTATGGGATGATGGTATTAGGGTATACTATTCTTATAAAATTCAATATTTTCAATGGCATGAAGTGCCTATGTTCACTATAAATGACTTCCCAGCATATGGAAATTTTTCTGGATATAGTGTAAGGGGAATAAATCATGTCCAATTTGCAAACAAAAGACTTCATATTGTTAATTACATTATGGGAGACCAATAGTATACATCGGTCATCGAATGTTTTTTCTTATGGATCACTTTTATAGAAGACTAAAAAGAAAATCAATAGATCACAAGAATTTTATATTACTCCAAAACCATTATCTTCTGATGTGTATAATTAGAGGGTTCAAAACTTTGATTTTTTATTGGTAAAGAAACCTAAATCTGGTAATTATAGATATATTTGGAAGAAAATGTTAATATTTTTTTAGCTACCATATTGGAGATATCAGGTAGTGAAAAAAAATATTGATGTCATGCATGTGGAGAAGAATATATGTGACAGTTTGATTGGAATGTTTTTAGATATTAATGTAAAGACTAAAGATGTGTTGAATGCAAGATTAGAATTACTATAAATGGGACTATGTTGGGAGTTTTCTCCCACTCCTAATGGAAGATGAACATTTCTTCCTCGGGCTTGTCATACATTATCCAAGAGGGAGAAATTTATATTTTTTCACTGTCTCCATGATATCAATGTGCCTCAAGGTTTTTCTTCAAATGTAATATTTTTTCCCTTTGAAGGATTTGAATTTTATAGGTATGAAATCTCATGATTGTCACGTCAGGATGCAACAAATTATACTAGTTTCATTGAGTGGAATATTTCCCATCCATGTTAGAAAGTATATAACGAAGTTGTGTTATTTTTTCAATTCAATTTAAAATAAGGTGATTGATGTGAATTCTTTGAACATTTTGGAAAAGGATGTAAATTCTTTACTTTGTAAATTGGAAATGTATTTTCTTCTATATGTTTTGTTATAATGGTTCATTTAATGGTTTATCTAGTTTGAGAAATAATGCTTTGTGGACCAGTTTATCTTCATTGGATGTATCCTTTTGAAATGCATTTGAAAATATTAAAGGGGTATGTTACGAATCCATATCAACCATATGCCTCCATTATTGAAAAGTATATTACTGAGAAGGTTGCATAATTTTGTATGATCTACTTGGTTATGGCGGAGCATATAGGTTCTCCTCCATCTAACCATGAATGAGTTAATAATGAGGGTAGGGGGATTCATGGCTTGAAAGTCAAATTGTTGTCAGCTGAACAGATAAAGAATGTAGAATTATACATCCTAAATAACATAGGTGATAATAAACCATATATTACATTTCATATTAATGATTTTAAACAATGTCATCCAAAGAAGAAAGAAATGTAGATTTCGAATGAGCACAACAAAACATTTTTTCCATGGTTTAAAAAGACCTTACTCGGTAGATCAGATGTATCAGAGACATTAAGTGGGTTATTGGGTGGTCCAAGTTTAAATGTGATAACATGGTCCGAGTATGACTTTAATGGATACACACTTCATACAAAATCTCTGGACAATAGAAGTGCATTTCAGAATAGTGGTGTATTGGTGTTTGTAGAAGAAATGCATTTCTCAAGTTCTAAAGACAAATACCCAATTTTTGCATCAAGTGCATAATATAGAGTCATTTAATAAATATGGGAGGTTAATTAAATTAAAATTAAAGTTCTTTTTTTACCTAAAAATGGTTTATCAGTAATAATAGTGTCAGACATGATGAATTTAGAATGAAAGTAGTTAATCTGAATAGATTGGAAGTCGCAAAAGATTCTTTTATAATGGAAGCACATGCAAAATATGTTTTATATGTTGTTGATCTATCAGATATGTAGTGTTCTGTCATTTTACAAGGGAAAAACAATATTTTGGTGAGGATCAACTTGATGAAGATTCTAATTTATACGATATCCCTAATTCAATAGATATATTAGAAGAAAATAATGATGAGCATATAGAAGACATGGTTTGTTCCATAAAGAATGATCAAGATGAAGGAATTTGTGAAAACTATCCACTTGTAAATTTCTAATATTATAGATAACATATGTTTATTTCTTTTTTTACATATATTATTTTTATAAAATGTAAGATATTATACTTTTTTCATTATTTAATTGCGTATTAAAACAAATAAGAAGAAATTTTGGCTTATTTTAGTTTTGTTTAGTTTAGTTTATCATGTTTACCATTATGTAACTTATATATCTATTTATTTTGTTGAATAAATATTACTTTACCATGATTACCATGTTTACCATGGTTACCATGTTTACCATAGTTTACCAAAGATTATCTTCACGTAACTAATATATTTATTAATTTTGTTGAATGAAAATTACACTACCCTATTTAAAATCTTTACCATCTTTACCAATGTTTAACATTCTTACCAAATTACCATGTTTACTATTACATTACTTAGTTGAGTTTTCCATTTGTTTTACATTATTATTATAATATTGGAATTTTAATATTTTTGAACTAATGTTTTCCTTTTTTATTTGAAGGATAATGATAGATCAATCAGTTGATCAAACACATGATTCATGAGATGAGCATCATGATCATGCCTCTAGGGAGGAACATTCATGTGATCTTCTTGATGTTCCCCAATCATCCTCATGTTCTCCCATAACAACAAAGAAGAGTTCAATATTTGGTAAATGTGGTTGCACATGTTTACCAAAATTATCAATAGCATATAGCCAAGACTGGCGGATACTAGTTTAGTTTCATGAGAATGATATTCCTAGAGGTCCAAATGAAAAATATTTTAAGAGTTTTGTATCATCTTAGGGTAAAATAAAAGTAAGAATTTTTTATGATGATTGGAGAAGTGTGAACAAAGTGATAATATATCGGTTTTGGAAGATGATTTTGGTAAGATATTTTTCTATTATTTGATTAATCTTTAAATGTTTCTAGTATAATATGTTTTACCTCTTCTTTATCAGATGAAATTTTATATTCTTACAACTGGAGGAGTTTGGAAGAAATTGTTATCAATGGATACTAGGAGATGGATGGATTTCAAATCAACCCTCACATTTGATTTCATTTTTGTTCATAGGAATCATGAAAATCCTTGTCATATACATTCTTTCATAGATGAAGACACATAGAGTTAATTTGTTGAATGTAGAAGAAAAGATTTATTTTTGGTAAGGGAAGTGTAATATTTTATAAGATTTCTTATATAAATGATCTTATTATTGTTTTGTTAATTATTTCTTATTCTTAATTTATAATAAACAAGGAAGTCTCATCAGGACATCCAATCTTAAAATGTATACCCTCGTAGTTTATCTCAGAAAGGGTGTACATTATTCAAAGAAAAAATGAGGGCCGAAAAATTACAAAAAACTAAGAGCTGAGTCTTCATGATGTGGAGAGGATTCTCCTAGATCCCCTCCATCTTGACAAGAAAAATGGAAGAGATATTGGATGAGGAAAAAGGGACAATATCATTCAGAACAATCGAGAAACTTAGCTGAGAAGATTATAAGATATTTATTTTATTTTTTTAAGTTAATTATATTTGTTATATAATTTCAATCATTGCAGAAATATTCAATTAATTAATACAACATTTTCTTGAGGTGGTGAGCTCACAGGGTGTATTTATAGCTGTTGGGAGGCAAGATATTTTATCAACAGCATTGGGAAATCCCGAACACCCCGGCCGTGTATGAATATATCTGATGGGTGTATTGGTAAGAAAAGTGTTTCCACATCTCCAACCTCTTAAATTGAGTTTGTTTTTAAAAAAAATGAATCCTTGGATGCTGAAGTTAATAATATTAATGCGACGATGGAGGAAAAGATTAGATTTTCAGTACAGTCTATGTTTGCAAACATGCAATGACAATTTTAAACTACTTATCCCACACCTCCACCTCTCCCTACAGACCCCATTATTTATCCTCCACCACTGCTAGTAGCTTCCACTCCCCAGCCTCGGCCTGCGGTATAAGAACCCTGAACTTCTTTTCAGGTACGTTTTTCCTTTTTCTAGAGTTTTTGAGAAAAGAGGAGTTTTTTGGAAATTTATGAAGTAAACTCTGTGTACTTTTTGAGTACATATCGTGTACATCATTTCCACTCAAGGTCATGTTCTAGCCGTGTCATGGCCACAATCAAGACC
This sequence comes from Viscum album, assembly GCA_963277665.1. Classification (NCBI taxonomy): domain Eukaryota; kingdom Viridiplantae; phylum Streptophyta; class Magnoliopsida; order Santalales; family Viscaceae; genus Viscum; species Viscum album. Next base: position 1,344,312,307 of record OY728153.1, on the reverse strand, counting down.
ATGTAGGGGTGACATGGAAGCCACCTAAAGAGGAGTACAAAAAGTCCTAGTACACATCATGTACTCCAAAAGTACAAGCTGTGTACTTTATTTTTTTCACTAAATGCACCAGGGTCACGTCTTAACGCAAGATCTGTCTTCTTGTCCAACTTCTTCGACCGAGAGCATTCCATATGGATATAGATCTTCGATGAACCCCGGAGCCTTCGTCCGTTCTCCGAATCAACCTTTGTTTATTGCATTGGAAACGTAGAGGTAAGCTATTCCTTCTCCTAGAGCTTTTTTTCCAATTCCTCCTCTTTCTCAAGTTATCATGGGTTGAGGGTTTTGGATGTTTTATTAGATCTACGATGTTCCCATGAGATTCAAGATTATAGGTTCTATTATATCGATCTCTTAACATTGAGGTAGGTGGTTTGTGCCTTTCTGTAGAATTTATTTGAGTATTGTGTACAAATTCCACCAATACCTGTGAATGGGGTATTTTGTGTTTCTTATTTTGCCCTTGATGTTTGCATTCATTTCTTATATTCTTGAGTAAAGGTTACTGTTTGTGAATAGGGTAATTTACTGTGCTTTGGATTCTTTCCCATGTGTGTTTTTCCTGTTAATGATTGTTTGGACTAGTTTTTCCTGTTAGGCTATTTCCAGTTCCATTGTTAGTTTTTAGGATGATATGACTATTGTTCTTCCATTCTGAGTTGCTCTAGAATGCTATTTGTGTAGTTCTTGAGGATACTTTATCTGTTATGCTATGTGATACTTGATGATTTTATACAGGGTTGTGAGAACCTAGTGAAGTAGACCATAGGGAGAATAGAAGTAAGGGCTTCTCCAGAGTGTCATTAATTTTACAATGCGAGACCACAAGGGGAATTAACATTGAGTGATTCCTCAGAGTGTCTGTAGTTCCTTGATACAGGACACAAGGGGAATGAGACATTGAGTTCTTCCCCAGAGTTCCTTTAGTACGATATGAGACTATAGGGGGAATTGACGGAGAGTGATTCCCCATAGAGCCTATTCTTTAGTTGAACTAGAGGGGTGAGACTGTGTGTACCTCCCAAAGTGTTGCTAGTACTTTTAGGTTGAACCATATGGGTTAGGCTATGAGAACTACCCAGAGGGTTACCTATTTTTTCTACTTGCTTGATTGGTTTCTTTCTTGTTTGTATATTATATGATAGAGGTTGTGGATTTCTTGATGCTGAGTATTTTTCCTATTTACTGTTTTCTATACTTTTACCTACCATATATTCACTGACTATTAGGCATAGATCTTCGGGTGGTTACCTACTAGGATTTTTAACTCACACCCTATTTGGGTCATGCTTTTGGGACCAAAAAATTATATTGTTGTAGGTATAGATAAGGGAAAGTTCCCTTATACTTCAGGTTCTTGATTGCACTAGAGTTGGAGAGCATGGGAACAAGCCAAGGCTTGAAATGATGAGGAGTTTCTCATATGTTTTTTTCTTTGGTACTTTGGTTTAGTACTATATTCATGATTGTGACTTGTTTGGCTATTTCCCTAGACATATATGTGTCATGCATCATTTACCTATATTTCTACTTGAGTTGTTTATTTATCAGTCTTCTGATGTTATTGTTGTTGGATATTTACTACATTCATGGTTGTATGTGTTGTTACTTCCATTGTGTACTCTATCAATGAGGGCATAGTTTCCCCACTATCACACCCAAGGACCTCACTGCTAGTCGGCAGCCTCTGGAATTTGGGGAAATGCGCTTGAGGCCTTGTGACCAACCAGGTACAGGGCACCTCAGGGTGGATTCCGGAATCGGGACGTTACAAAGTGGTATCAGAGGAGGTTTTAATTTCTCTTGACTTACTGTTTGGAACCTATATCTCGGTATAGGACACAATAGGTACTTTTTAATAAGTTGTTCCTGGGAGTAGCTAACCTGTGTACAGGGAAAATCCATACAACCTTGTTTATTTTAATTTTACAGGTTTGTAATTTTACAGTTGATTTGATTTCACTGTTGGGTGATTCACATGCTTTGTGTTGTTATTTTTGTTGTTATTGTGGTTCTATTTTTGTCGCAACCCGATGAGATGAGGGTGTGCCATATCATGCATCATATAGTCACTAGTTTGAAATCACATGTCATGCATTCTTTCCATGCCATCTAGGATACATTAAAAATTGCATTTTATAGTGAAAAATGTTGTGTAGAATATGCATGTTGTTGTCATAGATGCTTGATAAAAATATCTACTTCTTGTTAGAGATTTGATTGAGTATGTTTTTACCTGAATGAACACCAAAATTTTGGTTCTTGAGGTGTTATGGGCCCTCATGGACCAGAATTTGGTGGATCATTGACCTCTTTACCTTGTTTGTAACTTGTATAAGATTCCAAACTTTTATTCACAGGAAGTATGGTCCCTCACAGATCATAATTTGGCACCTTAACGTGTGTTTTCTGTGTTTTCTAGGCTCTGGAGGCAGTTCTAAGCCTACTTCCCGGAAAAACCCATAATACACGGTGTGAACTTTATTAATACACGCCATGTAGTTTTTAAACTGTGTCACTGACTATGTGGGTAGGGACATGGGGTTATCAAAAATCTTCCAAGAACACGTTGTGTATGGTACTTACACGTCGTGTTGTAGTGACCATGTGTCTACCCATGTGACTAATTACACGGATGGTTGAAACTTCGACTACACACATTGTTTCCTGTTTCCACACACCATTTCAAGTAACCAAGGTATCCATCTGAGTCACTAAGAACGTGGGTCGGGAAAATCCTTCAAGTACACGTCATGTTCTCGGGGAACACACCGTGTAGAGTGAACCGTGGAGCTGGTCGTGTAACTAACAACACGGGTTGTTGAAACCATGATTAGTACACATCGTGTCCTTCATAAACACATCGTGTAGTCTAGGATTAATAGGACCATGTTGGTTAGCCATGTAAGGAGACTCAGGCAAGGGAATAGAGGTCATGTACATGTCGTGTGTGGGGACAACACGATGTGTGGTTGGCGTGTCACATGACCAGTTGTTGCAGAAGTACATGCCCATCCAAATGACTTTTGGGAACACACCATGTAGTCTTTATACACGCTGTGTAGTAAGGTTTTGTAAATTTTGAATGCTTTATTTCCCATGTTCCCTTCTTACACTCCTAGTTTTTAGTCCCTGATAATGTGATCTAAATTGTGTGTTTGACCTTGCAGGGTTATGGCATCGAGACGTCCTCTGGTGGCATGTCACTTGTCAAGCGGTGATCAGACGCCAGATATGGCTGATCAGGGACTTCCCCCAGATCCTCATGTTATCCCAGTCTTGGCACTAGCAGTGATACCAATTACAGGTTCCAATGCGCAGTTTAGGGAAGTCTTTCTGAGGATGATACAGACCTTCCAATGAGCATCACCTTCTGCCTCGGCTATGGCAGACTTGATGCGGGTTTTCCAGTAGTAGCATCCTCCCATCTTCTTAGGGTAAAGAGGACCTCAGGCTGTAGAGTCATGGATAGAATCCATAATGATGATATTTGAGCATCTAGAGATGCCTCCAGAAAGGTGGGTCAGGTTCACTACTTATATGTTACGAGACTCCGCCAAGTGGTGGTGGGACATGATCTCACAGGCGGGTTATCAGCAGGTTATGGCATGGGAGGAGTTTCAGCATGTCTTTTATGACTACTTCTATCCAGTGACCCTAAGGGCCGACTAAGCTTGAGAGTTCATAAGCCTAGAGTAGGGTACTCTTTCTGTCATGGAGTATTCCTCCGGTTTCCCCAAGCAATAGCATTTCACACCCCTCCAGGGCGGAGATGGGTTGCTTTTGGAAAGTAAGTTTGAGGATGGTCTTAGACGGGATATCTGCTCACAGGTGAATATATTTAGGCTGGCTTCCATCACATCCATCGTCAACCAGGCACTGATTGCAGAACGCAATCTAAGATAATCTGGAGCTGAGGGTCAGGGAAGTTCCACTTCTAGGGTTAGTGCTTCACCAGCTGACAGTAGGAATCATTGTAGGGAGTCTACGCATGGTGATCCGAGGCAGCGAGACATATATTCAGGTATCTAGGTGGTATGATACCAGTGTGGAAGGGCTGGAAATAAGAGGCCACAATGCCAGAGAGACCCAGTGTAGTGCCGATCTTGCGGCAAGATGGTCACCTTCAGCGCTTCTATCAGGTTTTCTCACCAGCATCTGGTGAAAGAGGTTCATCCATGACTCCTTGTTCAGGAACAGCGCCACCAGTTTCTCACTATTCTAGGAACTGGAGTTCTTTTGGCCATTCAGGTCGAGGTGGAGGTCATGGTCGGTGTGGCCAGTCGATGGTCTATCAGCGACAGTAGGTTGGATCATCTCAGAGAATTTTGGCAGGGTCACAGGGCTGTGGTACAGGTCAGGCTTTTGTAGTAGAGCAAACCCAGCCGGAGCAGGATCCCAGACACTCTATAGTTCATGGTACGATCTTAGTATCCTTAGTTTGATCTTCTACTCTACTCAATATTGGGGCTTCCCATAGCTTTATCTATGTTTCTATTGTGGAGAGCCATGGAATCTACCTCTTTTCCTCTACCAATACTTTGACTCTAGACACACCGTTGAGGATAAGAACGGTTAGTGTAAATCAGTGCAGAGAGTTCCCTCTTGAGTTTGTGGGGTCTCACTTCTTATGGGACCTCTATGTCCAAGAGATGATGGGCTAGGATGTCATTCTCGGAATAGACTAGCTAATTCCCTTCCAGGCAGTCTTCGACTGTTATCGCTGCAGGGTGAGTTTTATATCACTAGAGGGTGGATCTTTTCTTCATCGGGGTGAGTGGGATGTCCAGGCGAGTCGAGCAGGACCTGATCATCATGGACAAGGAGGAGTTATAGCCCATATTTCTAGTCTTTATCTGGATGACCAGGGGAATTCACAGTTAGACTTTCCTCCAGTGGTGGATCGTTTCAGAGATGTCTTTCCAGATGACTTTTTTGGTTTACCTCCAAAGCGTGAGGCAGACATATCGATTTAGCTCATGCCAGGAGTGGCACCGGTGTTCATTCCTCCTTATAGGATGGTGAAACTTGAGCTACAGGAGCTCAAGAAGAAGTTGGAGGAGTTACAGGAAAAGGGTTTCATCAGACCCAGTACATCTCCTTGGGGTTCGCATGTCCTATTTGTGAAGAAGTTCGACGACTCCCTTAGGCTTTGTGTGGATTATCGGAAGCTGAACCAGTTGACAGTCAAGAACCTATATTCCTTTCCTAGGATTGATGACCTCTTTGATCAGCTTTGAGGAGACCGGGTGTTCTCGAAGATTGATTTGTGGTCCGGTTATCATCAGTTTCATGTTAGACTATCAGATATACCTCTTACAGCCTTCAGAAGTAGGTATGGTCTATAAAAGTATATGGTTATTCTGTTTGGACTCATGAACACACCTATAGTTTTCATGGCACTAATGAACCGAGTGTTCCATCCATAATTATAATCTTCCATGGTGGTCTTCGTGGATGATATCTTGGTGTACTCTCACACTCAACACAACCATGATACCCATTTTGAGATCATTTTGAGTACACTGAGAGAGCATCGGTTATATGCTAATCTCTCAAAATTCCACTTTTGGATAGATTAGATTAACTTTTTGGTTAACGCTATCTCAGATATAGGAGTATCCGTAGACCCATTGAAAGTGAAAGAAGTAGTTTCCTAGGAGAATCTGAAGAACATATTTGAGGTGCTGAGTTTTCTAGGGCTGGTTGGATACTACAGACGCTTCATATGGGACTTTTCACGTTGTTTCCGACGCTTTCCGCCGGGGCGCGCGCGCATCCGTCCGTCAGGGGGGACGCGCGGCTTTGTTGCCCCGCATTCCCGCTTTCCAAAGGCGGGCGGCATTCGTTCCTTGTTCAGGTACGTCTTCTCCTTGATCGAAACGGGATGATGGGATGTCGGTTCTTCCTTCTGTGGATTCCTCCTCAGAACTCATCACCTAGTCCGGGTCTCCCTCATAGATTTAATACATAGTTCGTGAAACTCTTCCCAGTGCCATGTTTCAATGGACGCCGGTTAATTACACTGCTTCTGTCGGGACATTCCAAAGGGTCCAGTCAGGGCAGCAACCTTCGGTCAGGGGAGTAGTCACGTTGAGGCATCAGTAGCGTGTCTGGATGCTGGGGTACCTGGCATTTCTGTCTGTTATCCTTGATCACAAGGCTTCTCGAGGGCGTGGAAGCTCGAGGCATCCCACATCGAGCGCGGGGAATTACATGTCATAGACACGTATCTGAGCTTTTCCTCAGCTTCCCGTGCTCAGCACAAGGTATGTTGCAAGATTAACATCTAGCAGAGACGGTTACACCAAAGGCGTTCCATCCGAGGTTTTCCTCAGGCATCTCATGTTTATCACGAGGTGTGCCGCGAGTTTAACGTATTGCGGAGACGGATGAGAGTGAAGTGGAACCATCGTAGGGGGCGACAGTGAAGTTGGGATTGAGCCTTGATGAGGCTTCCTACGTATCCCCGTGGCAGGGAATCAAAGTCCGCGTAGTTCGGGATGGTACCGGTGAACCGACGTGAAGCTGGACCTTGGCCCGATGGATGTCGTCAGCGTACCGACGTGAAGATGGACCTTGGTCCGATGGAGGTTGGGCTTGAACCTCGTGGAGGCTTCCTACGTACCATGCCTTAACACGGATCAAAGACCTCGTAGTTCAAATGGGGAAGTAGACCTTGGTCCACTATTGCTGGGCTTGAACCTCGTGGAGACTTCCTACGTACCATGCCTTAACACGGATCAAAGACCTCGTAGTTCAAAATGGGTCGGGTCGCAATGGCTTACCAATGGACTGGAGTGTAGTTTAACGTCTTGCCGGACAAAGATGGAACACGACGTGAATTAGGTGATCGGTGGGCTTGAACCTCGTGGAGGCTTCCTACGTACCATGCCTTGACATGGATCAAAGACCTCGTAGTTCAAATGGGTTTCGCCGGTGAACCGACGTGAAAGTAGACCTTGGTCCACTAGTGGTGGGCTTGAACCTCGTGGAGGCTTCCTACGTACCATGCCTTGACACGGATTTAAGTCCCCGTAGTTCAAAAGGGCTGGGTCGCAATGGCTTACCACTGGACCGGAATTGCAGTTTAACGTCGTACTGGACGGGGGTGAAACCCGACGTGAAAGATGGGCGGGCTTGAACCTCGTAGAGGCTTCTTGCGTACCATGCCTTGACATGGATCAAAGACCTCGTAGTTCAGGTGGTCACAACGGCTTACCGCTGGACTGGAATGGGACCCGACGTGAATGAGCGACGAGTGGGCTTGAACCTCATGGAGGCTTCCTACGTACCATGCCTTGACATGGATCAAAGACCTCATAGTTCAGATGGTCACAACGGCTTACCGCTGTACTGGAATGGGACCCGACGTGAATGAGCGACGGGTGGGCTTGAACCTCGTGGAGGCTTCCTACGTACCGTGCCTTGACATGGATCAAAGACCTCATAGTTCAAATGGTGAAGTAGACCTTGGTCCACTATTGGTGGGCTTGAACCTCGTGGAGGCTTCCTACGTACCATGCCTTGACATGGATCAAAGACCTCGTAGTTCAAATGGTGAAGTAGACCTTGGTCCACTATTGGTGGGCTTGAACCTCGTGGAGGCTTCCTACGTACCATGCCTTGACATGGATCAAAGACCTCGTAGTTCAAAATGGTACAGTTTAACGTCATGCGGGACGATAGTGAACCCAGACGTGAATAAACGACGGGTGGTCTTGAACCTCGTGGAGGCTTCCTACGTACCATGCCTTAACACGGATCAAAGACCTCGTAGTTCAAATGGGGTGGGTCGCAATGGCTTACCACTGGACCGGAATTGCAGTTTAACGTCGTGCTGGACGGGGGTGAAACCCGACGTGAAAGACGGGTGGGCTTGAACCTCATAGAGGCTTCCTACGTACCATGCCTTGACATGGATCAAAGACCTCGTAGTTCAAAAGGGGTTTGTCAGGGTCGGTGCTCACTCTAATCCCACGTGAGTCATGCTCGGTGTGAGAAACAAGAGGTTGCATGGACCTGACGATCATGTCGCGAAGGGTGCGTCCGTGAGAAGCGAAGAGGGGCCTACGCGTTGGGCGGCCCATGGTGTTGGGACTTACTCCAGGATGGAGGCCCATGGTGTTGGGACTTACTCCAGGATGGAGGCCCATGGCGCGACAAAGCGCGGGAGAGATGGACCTTGGTCCGACGATGGGAGGTGCCTCATTCCCTATCACGTCCTCCACTGACCTTGGTAGTGGGGAAGTACAGAGATGCACGGGTGCAATCATCCGTACCAAAGGTTAGGGGCTTACGCTTTGAGGCAGCCCTTCCCCTGCGAACATACACCACTCCGACAAGGAGGATCTCATTCCATGTGCGGAAGAGTTCCATTCCCGTGGAGACGAGTGGTGTAAAAAATGTTCGAGTTGGGGGGACCCTTCGTGAGGGAGACGAGGTTGGGTCACAGTTTAACGTCATGTGTTGAGGACTTGGTGCTTGGCAGTTTAACGTCCTGCAGCTCGGACGAGGTGGGTTCACTCCACACCCCTAGGGCTTACATAACCGGTACCCTCTGGTCCATGGGGAAGGGAAGGTGCCGGTAAGGCCATGGTAAAGGGGGGTCGAGGGATGAACCATCAAGGGGTCCACGTTAGCGTGGATATGCGAAGAAGCAATAGCCATTAGCGTGCCTATGCGAAGAAGCATTAGGCGAAGCAACGCTACGGGAGGTGTTGTCCATGGGACTTTGAAATCACATCGTGCAAACCTGGAGGGTCGCACGGAAAGAGGAATCGCTAAGCAGAAGAGTGTGCTTTGCGAAGTGGGGTGCCTTGGCCTTAGCATGGGGCATAGGTGGGAGTAGGAGGTGCTTCGCGAAATGGAACAGTGTTCGCGGAGCACTGCCTCGCGAAGAAGGAGTGGTTCGCGAAGCAGGGTCCTGCGAAGTAGTGTGCTTCGCGATGCATAGTTATCCTGGCTTGGCATAGGGATTACTAGCATGGGTTGGGTGTTTCGCGAAGCACAAGTGCTCCGCGGCTGCCCGGGTTCCCTTGGGAATCCCCTTCCTTTGCGAACGCCCTTGAGCTTCGCGAAGGGCATCCCTCTCGGAAGAGGGGCTCAAAACGAAACAAATCAGAGTCGTCTCGCGAAGTAGGAATACCTCGTGGAGCTCATGATTCCCGGGGCGAAGCGTGCTTCGCGATTCGGGAGAGGAGAAGCCGAAAGGTCGGGTTGTCCCTCTGAGTCGTCTCCTTTGGGACTCATGGGGAGTCGAGTATTTATAGGGAAGGGGCACCGTGAAGCAGGGCTCGCGCGCCGCCTTCGGGGCTTCGCGGCGGCTCGCGAACGTCAAACGGGTTCGCGGAGGATTACCGCCTCCGGAGCTTCGCGGCGGCTCGCGAACATCAAACGGCTTCGTGGAGGATTACCGCCTCCGGAGCTTCGCGGTGGCTCGCGAACGTCAAACGGATTCGCGGAGGATTACCACCTCCGGAGCTTCGCGGGGTCTCCATGGTTGGGGCGCTTCGCGGCGGGGCTTCGTGGCTGCGCTTCGCGGCTGTGCTTCGCGAGGCAGCGCGCCGGCTGTCTTTTTCGTTCCTTTCTTTCGGGCCACATTTTTGGCGCCAACAAATGCACCCCCTCAGACTTGGAGCCGCGGAGGGCGAAGGGTCGAAGTCTGAGGGACAATCGCCAAAACTGTCGGTGGTTCGCGATGCAGCCTCGCGAGGAGGGCCCGCGCTGCTCGCCGGGGCCGCGGATCCGGACGCGCCGTGATGCTTCGCGCGGGTGAGGCGCGCCGCGATGCTCCGGGGTCGTCGCCTATAAATAGGGGGTCCGCGTTCTTTTGTCTTTATGTGCCTTCCTTGTGTTTTTGTGCTCTCGATTTCGCGAAGCTCCGCGTACTGCGCGACAGCCCTCCGCGAATCGAGCTTCGCGGCGAACCGCGAGTCTCCGACTCCGCGTCCGCACTAAGCGAACCTTTGCTTGTCTGCCTTGGCCGGACTTCGTGGTTTGAACTTGTGACTGATCTTCGCGATCCGGCTTCGCGGTCGAGCTTTGCGGCCGAGCTTCGCGATCCATCCGAAGGAATTCTTTTCTGAGGGCCAAAATTAAAATGGCCCATCAAGAAGCTGTCTTGGGGGTCCTTGCAGACACTGCTCGTCGAGATGAGATGGCCAACCGTCCAGGTTTCGGGGAGATGATCCGGAGCCACTCGGACCACACTTCTTTGACGAATCTGCTCTCGGAGGGGCAGAAAGATTACCCGCAGTGCAAGAAACTGCCGTTGTACGGCTTCGGGCTGAGGGATGACGTCTTCATCCCTTAGGCAAGAAGGGATGAACCAGCTTGCTGGTTCAGGAGCACGCCATGCCAGCACCAATGGTTCAGGGCGGCCGATGGTCATGCACAGGAGGATTTCACATCCGTCACCGCTGATTGCCTCTACAACCATTTGAACAATATTGACGGGAAGCCACTGCAACCGGAGACGTCCCCTCCTCTCTACCGTACCATGCTGAAGGCGGCTTTGCAGGACTCGAAGAAGGGGTGGTCCGATGAGTCGGACCTGCGCCAGGGCGGCAATTTTACTGATGACTGGGTCTGGGCCTACTGGGTAGGCGCCTCATGCGAAGAGTTCGAGGCCGAGCTGAGGAGAGTGGGATTGTATGAGGCGGCATGGGCCTCCCAGTTCCACATTTACCAACCAAAGCAACTGATGTCGGAACTGTTGAGTAGATGGTCGTCCAGAACCAACACTTTTCACCTGCATCACGGGGAGGTGGGCATTATCCTGTGGGATGTCCACCAGATTTCTGGGGTCCCAATCTTGGGGGGCATGTATGACGAGTTCCTCCCCATTGCCAGCGCGTGGGGAGATGCAGAGCAAATGCCGCGACTGGCGTCGGTGCTGATGGCACTTGTCCCTGGCGAGGATAAAGAGGCAGTGAGGGACGTCCACTTCAGGAGGTGGTTCAAATGCTTCCTGAACTTCCCATAGAATCGAGAGTTCCCTCCAAGGCCTCGAACTTGTCCAAGGGCATCCCAACGGGGCAAGGGGCACTCGTATTGGCGGGTTTTGGAGGACAGCCAATGGAAGACTTGGGGTTTCAGCGTCAGCACCGAACAACAGCCAATAGTCAGGCTGGCGGCGTTCATCACGGCTCTCATCTGTGGGTGGATCCTACCAGTGAGAGATACAAGCATGGGGGTATGGCCCAGCTCGTTCATCATGGCGTCGATGTTGGCCATGGGGCAGCGGATCAACCTAGGGATCCTGATGCTCGCCAAACTATACAGAGTGCTGCGGCGCATTAGCGAGGGCAAGAAGCCGCTAAGAATATACGGGCCCTTCCACCTTCTGTATGGGTGGATCTCGGCGCATATCAGGGGGATTTACGAGTATCCAAACCCCATTTCGCCGCCAGGATCAGACTTTCGCCCCTCCATTCTGAACGCAGTTGGGAGCTTCCCATTTAAACTTGCCGTTCCGATGGTGCTGAATAGGGTGTGGAGGGCGGATGAGTTCAACTTTCATCCCTTCCCACTGCTGACGGGGAGGCTTACTGATGATGGACGGGGAACGGAAGAACATCGGGCTTACCTCCTGGCCTTCCGAGGTGGAGTTTTGGTGGCCCGGATAGATCGTGAGCCAATCTGTGAACCGTACACCCCGCATCGTTTTGCGAGGCAGTTCCGGTGCCTCCAGCGGCTGACCCCGCAGGTATACTGGGAGGTGCGTCATGAGGAGCACCCGTGTGTGATGAGTCATCTGTGGCTCATGTTCACACGTGAGGATGGAAAGATGCAGATTACATTGCCTCCGTCCACCGCCGCCTTCGGCTTAGTGAAGGAGTACGCCATCAGCTGGGAGGCCGCTTATCCCAGGGAGATGCTGAAGCAGCCAACGATCCGGGTTGGTGACGGTGGGCCTCCTCTATCTCGAGGTCGAGGTCGGAGGGCAGCTAGGCCCGCTCGCGGCAGTGAGGCTGCCATGGCGGCAAGACCCGCATCGGCCGAGGGTATGGCAGCAGCGGCTGATCCGGTGGTTCCGGGAGAGCAGGGCCATTCGGAGGGGCGGCCACCGAGGGGATTCCGTAGGATATCCACCCAGGCTCCGGGGAAGCGGCTGCGTCACATTGACATGGCAGAAGATGCTGTCTTTCCGGAAGCTTGGGACATTTGGGATGTCAACCGGCAATTCCTCAGCCCACCTGAGATGTGGGCCCACCTGAATCGCCTTGGGATGGAACTGCCGGGCATAGGCCCAGTCCGGGCTGGATTCCTGGTGTCTCCGGCGGAGGCAGACCAATACCTGGATGAGATGGAGGATTACGTTCATTCCAGTGGTGTTCCTCACCCAATGACAGACCGGGAGAGGGTACTGTTGAATCAGACGGTGCCCCCGCAGCTATCGGCTGCCGATCTGAGGGAGCGCTTCCCCTTGCCGGAGGAATCAGGGGACTCTTCTCGGGAGGATGAGGCTGGAGGAGGGAGCCCGTTGGAGGAGGGCGAGGTCGGAGACCGAGGCTCAGAATCCGACGACTTCGCGGAGGCTCTCGAGGTAGCATTCCGAACTTCTCTTTTTTACGATCTGGTCTTGAATCCCCTATGGACTTCTCACCAGTGTTTGAGCCATGCAGGAGGAACTTGTTCGTAGGCCTCGTTCTCGCTCCTTGGCGGGTGATGTTGCGGGACCTTCAGAACCCGCGCATATGGATGCGTCTAGTTCTGCGTCTGGTGGGACCAGGGGGTCTGAGGTGGCTCCTCTGGAATCTCCAGACCTTCCAACAGTATATGGGGGGCCTCATCTCGGAGTCCCATCAGTACCGACCCAGGAGCAGCGCTCGGAGGGCGATCTTCGTATGTCTCCTCCACCGGTCTCCTCGTTGCCACATGTGGGCCATGCCGACTAACGTTTATGTCTATTTCTGTCATACAGTTCTCCGACTGGCGTGGGCTGATGCAGCGAGGCTGGTCGGGATGTCTGGCGGCGTCCCTCCCAGGGGCATGCCGGTGATGGTGATGATAGTCCCTTCACCTCCTCAAGCTGCGGCGCACACCATCACTGGCGGGACCACCAGCAGGGCCATACCTGAGGTCATCGAGGTGGACTCTGAGGAAGAGGATCAACCGGTTGGTCCCAGTCCTGTCATGCCTGCGCCGGCGTCAGGTGTCATACCAGACTCAACACCAGACGCAGATCCTGCTGAGGAATTCTTGCAGGCATATCCTGCGTACGAGCCTGCCGACCGCGCGGATTGGGACGAAACGGCCTCTGATGAGGAAGACAGCAGCATAGTCCGCCGCCGGTCGTGGAAGCTGATCACGCGCTTTATCAGGGACACTCCCCAAGCGCAATGGCTGGCTGAAATGGATAGGCTCCGCTCGCGGTTGCGCGAACTGTGTGCTGGGGGAGTGGATTCCTGACGCCCTCACGCGCTCATCCGAGACCTCATGGCTGAGAAGATCCAGGAGCATGATCGTGGGTTGAGCGTGGGATGGCAGCGGAGGAAGGCGACCAGCATTAGGAAGCTCCAGGAGGCTGAAGGCGAGGTCCAACAGACGCAGATCTGGGCCAACGAGCTTTCAGCCACTCTCGATGCGCAGTCCGAGCTGGTCTCACGATTGAAGGCCCAGCTAGCGGAGGCTGAGGAACATATGGGGCAAACCTCTGGAAGGATGGCTGCCGTCTGGGCCGAGGTAGAAAGGGATAGGGCCAGAGTTGACGAATTACGCCCCGCCGCTGCTGAAGAGGAGCGGGAGTTGAATCAGCGGCAACAGGCTTTGGACGCCGCAAGTCAACGGGTGGCGGAGCTGCAACGCTCCTTTGACGGAGTCAATCCGTCCATGGGGGAAATCAACCCCCGAGTATTGTAACAAACCCGAAGGGAACTTTTATTAACACTTTTGTGCATCAACTCTTTCCTTCTCCTTTGTTTTGAGTGTAGTGGCACGCACGATTTCCACTGTTGAATTGCCTTGTTACATCCCTACAATGTTTGCGGGACGTTTGACGACAATTCCTCAAGCCAGTCCAGGTTCCCGAAAGATGGGGAAGGCTTGATCGGAGGAGGAACTTCTAGGATAGCCGAATTACCGTTTCTCCAACGTGCTCTTATGCACGATCGGGGCAACACCAGGGGCGCTGAAATCGGTTCAAACAGACGAAAATGGGAAGTGTGAATCGCGATGCCCAAATTCGGAACACTGTGGGGATGGCGTGACAATGAAGGACAACCGCTAACCGTGGCGGACAAATGGTATCCTTACTGTGTTAGCCTGAAATGGGGACAACAAATGAGCATCGACCGCTGACCATATTCGCAATGCGGGATTTTATCGATTTGTTGTCGATCAAACTTCCAGGACGTTGGCCCAGGACAGTTGGTGGACCATAGGTCAGACATCCATACTGTTAGGGGGTCCTTCCAGACATGACCAGTCTTCCGGAACGTCGGCCCAGGACGGTAGGTGAGCCGATGCGGCATAAGACCAGGCCGTTAGGGGGTTCCTTCAGACATGAAAGAGGACGAGGGTCCGAATAAGGGACATGCAAAGCGTGGAACATGGAGTGGTGGTTTGTTCAAACAGAATCCAACACCTTGGTAGTTGCACCACCGTGGAGGGAGTACGCCAAATTGGGCGCATTGGCATGATCACGGATCATTCCTTCTTCCAGACAGGGCCTCTGGCGAGGGCTGGAAATGGGGAGGGACAGGATTTCGTGATTCCAGGGGCTGAACCCTAGGCAAAATGCCTGGGCGTCTCTACGTATCCCACGTGATGATGGGAATCAAGCCGCACGTAGTTCTGGAAGCGCAGTATAACGTCATACTGGACGAGGAGCCGCCTAACCGTGTTGGTACATATCCTGCCAAAACTACTAAGCCCACGTGAGTCGTGCTCAGTGTGGGAAACAAGCAGTAGTGGTGGGAATTTCCCGACACAGAGAGGGGCAGGTTGGGGCAAAGGGATGCTCGGTGACTACCAGCCCGATGACACTAACACGATCATTTAGCGCACCTAGATGTGCGAAGAGAAAGAGCCGAGTACGAAGGGATTCCACTTGAACATGAGGAAGTCGAAATGTGTGAATCATGGTGCTCGAGATTCAGATCACAATGATGGCGGCGTGGCGATAAAGGATTACTGCTGACCATGTTCGCAACACAGCATTCCATCGCGTTAGCCTAAAATGGGGACAAACAAATGAGGGTCGACCGTTGACCATGTTCGAAACACGGGACCATGTCACAAATGTCGTCAGATATCCGTAGGGACGTTGGCCCGAAATGATTGAAGGGCCCTTAGGTCCAGCATTCATGGAGAGCCCTTAAGCTTAGTATCCATGTCGTCCGAGGGTCCTTTTGGATGTGGAAGAGTATGAGGATCCAAATAGTGAACTCACGAAGCTTGGTCATGGGATGAGGGGAATGTCCCTGTGAAAATCCCATGCTTCGGGCTCTTTGTCAAAACACATCTGAATACAGCAACGAAACGTATCAGAGAGAGGGAGCATATTCCTTTCCCTTGGGGTGATCTTAGTTTATGGTCATAGAACTCGGACCATGGATGGGAAAAAGGGATCAGGGGACGCATGACATCAAAACCTGACGTGAAGAGGACATAGTCCCTCTTACTATGCGTTCTCCGAGGGAATGTTCAAGTCGAGGGACCGAACACCAGTGTTAGGCTGGGCCCACGGCGAAGTACCCGGGCGCTCCTACGTATCTCATAAGGATGAGAATCAAGCCATACGTAGTTCTTGAAGTGACATGGTAGGATACCAGTGCCAGGGGAAAAGGGAGTGCGGACGTGGCCCTTGCACTAAAGAAGCGGAATTTGATGTATCTTGTTTGTTCTTTAAGGTGAATGGTTTTTTTTTTGTGAAGCGACAGGCCTGGAACAGTAGGTCATGATGTCTCCACAAGGATCAAGCCGTGATGGGCATTGAAAAATGGCATGGCATGTGACCAATACCCAACGTGATGTCCTCTACAGCGAGGTCACCATAATGCGGTGCCGTTTTTCGTCGTGCGGCCAGGACGATAATGTCACAGTTTAGGGTCGTATGATAGGACCAAGCATGCATTTTATCGTCATGCAGCGCAGACGTAGCAGAGACGATGCTAGGTGGGAAATGTGCGCAGTGTTATAAAACACAATTGACAGAGACATGATCCCACATCAGACTGTACGCCATCCGGAGAGGGAAACCTTAGGCCGAGGGGCCTACACGGAGGTGAAACAGGGAGAGAGACTGGCTTCCTGAATGGTTTGTACCCAGAGACAGGGCGTATGGGTGGTCCTACGTGTCCCATGAGGATGGGAATCAAGTTGAACGTAGTCCCGAATGGATCTTAGTTTATGGTCTTAGAGCTCGGACCATGGGAGCCCCAAAGGGCGCCAGATTGCAGCTTTGTCCCCCTAACATGCAAAGGTGCACTGAGGGATAGTGCAAAAAGTGTCGAGATTCCACCTGGACACGATGGGGTGGAAAATGATGTGAATCATGCAACCAACATTCAAGGACTGAAGGGGCTGGCGTGATGACAGAGGATTACTGCTGACCATGTTCGCAACACAGCATCCTGTCGCGTTAGCCTGAAATGAGGACTAACAAACGAGCATCGACCGCTGACCATATTCGCAACGCGGGATTTTATCGATTTGTCATCCGAAACCCTGGGGGGCGTTGGCCCGTATCGGTAGGAGAGCCCTTGGGCATTGTATCCAGGCCGTTCTTGGGGGTCCCTCCGGGTGTGAAAGATGATGGAAGTCCGAATAGAGGGGAACACGAAGCTTGACAAGTGGAAGTAACTTGATCAAGTTGAATCTGACACTCTTGGTCCTATACTAGAGTGCTCTTAATACATGGGTGAACCACTGCAGGGAGTCAAGGGACTCAACCTTGAAGGTGATCGGGAGATGGGGCTGGACCCGAACTTTGGACATCCAGGTGGTCCTACGTATCCCATTAGGATGGGAATCAAGCCACACATAGTTCTGAAGGGTGCCTTTTAATGTCATGCAGGACAGGGAATAGGAGGACTGAACCTCAGAATGGGGGCGTGCGTGGTGCAGTTGTTGCAAACCCGACGCGAACGAGGACGTAGTCCTGTGATCAGGGTCCTGAAGGCAGGATTAGAGAGGTAAGTTTGCTGAACTCAAGCTGGGTCTGAAGACAAGGGGTCTTGAACGTAGTTCCAGATGAGAGTCTTAGTTTATGGTCGTAGAGCTCGGACCGTGGGTGGTGACAACTCCCGAGTAAGCACAGATGTTAACCCAATCCCTAAGCCCACGTGAGATAAACTCGATGTGGGAAACAATGGGGGTATCCTCATCGCAATACTTGGGGCGTCCATCAAAGGGGAGTCAGCAGAGAGTTTCGAAGGACACCTTTGATGTAGCTTGTTCCTCGAACGCGCAGATGTGCATGGGGGAAAAGTACCAAGAGTCCCGAGACCCTACTTGGACATGGTGAAGTGATGAAGGGTGTGAATTGTGTACCCGGCGTTTGGGCTTAATGGGTTGGCATGACGACAGAGGAAAACTGTTATCCATGACGGAAATACAGCGTCTGTATCACGTTAGCCTGAGGTGGGAACAACAAACGAGCATCGACCGCTGACCATATTCGCAACGCGGGATTTTATCGATTTGTCGCCCAACACCCTCGGGGGCGTTGGCCCGTATCGGTAGGAGAGCCCTTGGGCGTAGTATCCAGGCCGTTCTTGGGGGTCCCTCTAGGTGTGAAAGATGATGAAAGCCCTGATGCGAGGATACACAAAGCCTGGAAAGCGAGTGCGGACGTGTCCGAGTAAAGCTTGGCATTCCAGGTAATAAACCAGAGTACTCTTAAGCACATTGGTGAACCGCCGAAAAAGAGGGATCGACGAAACAACTCATTAGGGGGTGGGAGCATGGCGTGGTCATCACGAGACCGTCGTGAATGAGGACATAATCCCGCACCGCACCATATGATCCCCTCATGGAGGAAGGATGGTCCAAGGGGCCAAGATGGGATGGGGATTCCCGAGAGATGGGGCTGGACCCGAAGCCTAGACGTTCAGGTGATCCTACGTATCCCATTAGGATGGGAATCAAGCCACACGTAGTTCTTGAAATGCAGTTTAACGTCATACTGGACGAGGAGGGGAGTAATATACCCCTAAACAAGGGAGGTGTATGGCATGGTAAAGAAGCCGTTGTGAATAAAGACGTAGTCCTACGTCACACCATACGACCTTATAAGATAGGTTCTGGGCCGCGGCCCGGAAAGGCCAAGGGGCCTGGGGCTGAGCCTCGGTCAGGAAGGCCTCACTGGTTTGTAGTTTAACGTCTTACATGAGGACGGGGGGCCAGGGGCCCAAGGAGGCCAAAGGGCCTGAGGCTGGGCCTCGTAAGGGGAGTTGTACGGCATGGTACATGATCCCGACGTGAATGAGGACGTAGTCCCACATCACACCGTACACTCCGGGTGAGGAATCCTGGGCCATGGCCCAGAGAAAAGGGGAAGTTATCAGTCAGAAAGGTCTGACTGGTTTGTAGTTTAACGTCTTACATGAGGACGGGGGGCCAGGGGCCCAAGGAGGCCAAAGGGCCTGAGGCTGGGCCTCGTGAAGGGAGGGAGTACGGCATGGTACATGATCCCGACGTGAATGAGGACGTAGTCCCGCATCACACCGTACACCCTTATGAGGAATCCTGGGCCGTGACCCGAATCGCTAGCACCACCTGGGGGAAGTTTGTCACCTTGGGACAGAATCCCCAGTCAAGGAGCGGGTGAAGCTCAGTTGCGTTCATCCACGAAAGGGGAAAACACTTCCAGGGGGAATATGCAGCCGGGTCGAGGCTTGCTCGACGTGGGTCGGGGCAAAAGTGTGCACCCTGCCATGTCTTGACCCGAGGGGAAGGTTTTGGATTTTGGGCTAGGCCAACGGACGAAATGTCCGGGCGTTCCTACGTATCTCATAAGGATGAGAATTAAGCCATACGTAGTTCTTGAAGGCCATGCAGTTTAGCGTCATGCGGTGAGGACGTGGGAGGGTAGAAGAACGGGAGTGGGCGCATGGTGCGACCTTTACAATCTTTGTGCGAGTGGGGTTGCATGAGCGGGGCCAAGAAAGCCTACTCCCTGCTACACAAAGATCCTCCAAGGAGACTATCCCCAGGGGGAATAGCGGAAGAGAAAAGCTTGAGGCTGGGCTCAAGACGAGGCGTCTGATCGTTCCTACGTATCCCATGAAGATGGGAATCAAGCCGTACGTAGTTCTTTGACATGCAGTTTAACGTCATGCGGGACGATGAGAAGAACCTCCTTTGGGGATATGTACGGTACGACAAGTAATCCGACATGAATGAGGACATAGTCCTACACCATGTCGTACAATCCCGCAAAAAGGGTAAGTCGGGGAAAGACCAAGGGCCCTGGGGCCAGACCGCGGTGAAGACAGGGCCAGGGGCCCAAGAAGGCCAAGAGGCCTGAGGCTGGGCCTCGTTCAGGAAGACCTGACTGGCTTGCAGTTTAACGTCTTGCAGTGAGGACGGAGAGGCAGTTTAAGGTCATGCGGGACCAAGTCGCAGTTTAGGGTCGTGCAGGACCCTCTTGCAGTTTAGGGTCGTACATGACCACTTTTTTGCCCTAGGCAAAGTATCGCTTGAGGAATTTGGCGTTGGTGGGAGGAGTTACACGCTCTCCATCTGTGGTCACCAAGGAGTATGCTCCGTTGGGGTAAACCTTATGGATGATATAAGGACCTTCCCATTTGGGTTCTAACTTGGGTGGCTTCCTACCGGGGATCATTGGCGCTCGGAGGGCCAATACCAGGTCACCCTGTAGAAAAGAGCGGAGACGAACCTTCTTGTCAAAGGCTCTCGCTATCTTGTCCTGATGCCTTTCCAGATTGTGCAGGGCACGGAGCCGGTTCTCGTCTATTGCCTCTAATTCGGCTAGACGGATCTCGGCTACCACATCTGATGTCTGGTGATCATAAACTACAGTGTGTAGCGACGGCAGCTGGATCTCAATGGGTAGGACGGCCTCAGCTCCATACACCAGGGAATATGGGGTCACCTGGGTAGAGTTGCGAGTCGTCGTCCGGTAAGCCCAAAGGGCGTTGGGGAGCTTGTCCGGCCAACTCTTCTTGTTCTGACCAACCATCTTCTGCAGGATGTTAGAGAGGGTCTTGTTGAACGCCTCGATCTGCCCATTCTCCTGCGCGTGGTAGCGGGAGGTATGGTTCGACCGGATGTCATACTTAGCGTACAGTTTCTTCAATTCAGCTTCCCGGAAGTTGGTGCCGTTATCGGTGAGGACAGCGTGAGGGACTCCAAATCGGTGGATAATGTTGGAGCTCACAAAGTCAACGATGGAACGGGCCTTGACCTCTTTGAGCGGAACTACTTCTGCCCACTTGGAGAAGAAATCTGTGGCAGTCAGGATGAACCTACACTGGCGGGCTGTTGCCGGTGGATACGGTCCCACTACATCAAGTCCCCATACCGAAAATGGCCAAGATTACTTGGTGGGGTGGAGGGGTTCTGGCGGCCGATGCAAAAAGTTGGTGTGTACTTGGCACGCGTGGCATCTCTTGGCATATCCAATACAATCATGGATCATGGAGGGCCAGAAGTACCCTAACCTTCGGATTTGCTGGGACAGCTTCGGCCCAGCTTGATGGGTGCCACAGGAACCGGCGTGAACCTCTTGCATAACTTGAGGTATCTCTACTCCTTGGATGCAACGGAGGAGGACACCATCGAAGCTCCGTTTATAGAGGATCTGCTCAAGACTGGGGCCGCTCTGGAGGGTAAATTGCAGCGCGCGGCGTCGTATTCGCTCGCGTTCGGCTCGGTCGTCCGGGATCTGACCATTTTGGAGATACTCGACAAAAGGTGCTCTCCAGTCGGGGTGGTTTCAACCACTGCGTCTGACGAACCCGGGTCTCCCGATATGGAGGGTCCGGCGGTGAGATGATTACCCGCAGGCTATCGCGGTCCTCTTGGGTGACGGGAGCAATGACTCTCCGGTGGGCCACGTGTATGACCAAATCATCTTGCTCGGGTTCTGCGAGCGACGCGGCTAAGCCAGCGAGGGCGTCCGCTTGTCCGTTCTGCGATCGTGGAACATGGGTAACCTCTGGCCGAGGAGAGAACTGGGCCATTAGGAGGAGGGTGTACTCCAGTAACGGTGCATGCTCTGGCTTCCTGACGATGTAGTCGCCATTAACCTGTCTGATTACCAGCTCAGAATCTCCCTTCACATGTAGATGGGGAACATGGATCTCGAGGGCCAACTTGAGGCCCGTGATGAGAGCCTGGTACTCTGCCTCGTTGTTTGTACAACCTTCTGACAGCAGGAACGAGTACGGCAGGACGGCTTGTGCCGGGGTGATAAAAACAATACCCAGATCCACTCTGTTGAGCTTGGGGTCGTTGAGCCTTCTACCAGTGGGACTCTGGGAGGCGCCGTCGAAATGCATTTGCCAACATGGGGCAGCATGATCGACTGAGAGGATCGTCTCTTCGGGGAAATCCAGGTCCAGGGATTGATCCGCGGAGGTTGGATGAGCAGCTAAAAAGTCTGCCAATGCCTGTCCCTTAATGGCCTTCTAGGGTATAAACCTGATATCAAACTGCTGGAGAATCACCGCCCACCGTGCTAGTCAGCCAGTCAGCATGGGGCGGTTCAGGATATACTTCAGCGGATCTACCCGAGAGATCAATTGTACCTCGTGGTGTTGCAGGTAGTGCCGCAACTTCTGCACAGCGAAGACGAGCGCAAGGCATCTCTTTTCGATAGGGGAGTATCTGACCTCCGTATCGAGAAGCATGCGGCTGAGATAGTAGAGACTGTTCTCAGTACCCTCGTTATTCTTCTGGGCGAGCAGCACACCGAGGGATCTCTCCAGGGCGGTCACGTAAAGGACCAGCGGCTTTCCGGAGACGGGTGGCATCAAGACCGGAGGTTGGAGCAGATACTGCTTGATTTCCTCGAAGGCGGCCCGACACTCCTCATCCCATTCGTAGGCAGCGTCTTTCTTCATAAGCCGGGAAAAGGGCTTACACTTTCCAGCCAAATTCGCAATGAATCGGCATATATAGGCTAAGTGGCCTTGAAGGCCTCGAAGCTCCCAAATGTTACTCGGGGGAGGCATTTGGCAGATGGCCTTGATCTTCTCCGGGTCGATCTCGATACCTCGGTATCTGACGACGAAGCCCAAAAACTTCCCGGAGGTGACTCCAAAGGCACACTTCAGTGGGTTCATCTTCAGGTGACGGGAACGGAGGAAACCGAACACTTTCTCAAGGTCTTTGAGATGGTCCTGGCGCTGGCGTGATTTGACTACAAGGTCATCCACGTAGCATTCCACCAACGTCCCGAGGATCGGTTTGAATATGCGATGCATGGCCCTCTGATAAGTGGCACCTGCATTTTTCAAACCGAATGGCATTACCTGGTAGCAAAAGATACCCTGGGGAGCCCTGAAGGCAGTGGACTCCTCGTCTTCAGGGGCCATCCGGATCTGGTTATACCCGGAATACCCATCCATGAAAGAGAGGGCTTGGAATCCGGCTGTGGCGTCAATCAACAGCTCTGTCACTGGGAGTGGGAAGTCATCCTTTGGGCAGCGGCGATTGAGATCGCGGAAGTCGATGCAGACTCTGATCTGCCCATTCTTCTTCCTGACCGGTACAATGTTGGCGATCCATTTGGGGTACTGGACCTCCTTAATGAAGTTGGCTTTGATAAGCTTGTCAACTTCGGCCTCCACCATAGCGCCATGGGAAGGGGGCATCCTCCTGGGGGGCTGCTTGAACCCACGATGTTTTGCTGGGAGGCCCAGGCGGTGGACGGCCACTTGGGGATCCAGCCCTGGCATCTCATCGTAACTCCAGGCAAACACATCGCGGTGCTGTTTGAGGAAGTCTACATACCGTTGTCGCTCCTCGAGGGACATGGCCACACTGATTAATGTGGGTCTTGGATCTGCCTCGCTACCAAGGTTCACCTATACCAGTTCATCAACCGTGGTAGAGACGCCTTCTTCAAAGGCTGGGGGAGCATCCTCCAAGTCTTCCTCCCCAGCCGTGGGGGGACTTCCCACGACGGAAGATACTTCTGGGCTCTCAAAACCCGAGGGGCAGCTGGTGCCGGCTTGGGCAGCAGCGGTCATCACATCGGGAGACTCACTCGTCGTTGAGACCATAGCAATGAATGCATTTGATCTGATCCCATCTGGCCTTCGGCCTAAGGGGCCACGTTTGATGACATCAAAGCAGTGGTGACGCGTCGGCCTGAGTCGGTTGATTCCAGCCCGGCGAAAGAGACACGTATGGTGCACCGCCGTTGTCATCAGCTTGACGTCCTGGTACCGTACATGGGTAGGAGGTTCCGGGATGACCTGAGCCTGGTTGATGTAGGAGTACGAGGTGATTTTCCGCCGTCGCTTGGACACGGGAACATTCCTTCCTTGCGTACCCGAAACAACAAAACATTTCCCCATATCGGGGGTCGTGGCCTCCAACCGGTGGATCGGGAGGATGTTGGCGTCGTCCATGCCTGCCCAGGGATCACTTGTGATCGGGGCGGGCTCATCCTCGCTTACCAGGATTTGCTTGTCCTTGCTTTTGTAATAACCTGCATCCAGATAGCGGGCCTCACAAGAAGCGAAAGGGGACGTGTCTCCTTGGAGCACGCCTACTCGACCATTGAGCGAGTACTTAAGGCACTGGTGATACGACAAGGGGACCGCTGCATGCAGATGGAGCCATGGCCTACCCATCAATGCGTTGTAGGCGGTGTCCTGAGAAACAACCATGAACTCGGTGCTGGAAATTAAGCCACTGAACTAGGTCTTCGGGCGGATCTTGCCGACTGGGGTTTGCTCTGTCCTGTCGTACCCCTGGATCCTGAGGTCAGAGGGAGTCAAATCACCTTCGGACAGACCCAGCTTTCGCAGCGTCCGGGTCGGAATTAAGTTGATTCCAGAACCCGTGTCAACGAGGCATCGGCGGACTTCCACACCGTTGAAGTGGCCAGTGATATACAGTGGGCGAATGTGCCCCTGTATAGGAGGGTCCTCATCTTCGCCGGAGAACAAGATAACCGCCTGGCATTCGGCGTTTTCAATCGTCTCGGTATGGAAGGCTTTCGCAGCTGCCACTTCCGTCTCGAACTGGAGGGGGCTCCTTAGGGCCTCGGAAAGTGCCTCGCGCATTTCAGATGACAGGCGAAGGGCCTCGAGGATGGAAAGCCTCGCCGGGATGCCGGCCAGATGCTTCAGAACATCGTACTTTCGTGCCAAACGCGGACCTCTGCTTACATGAGGTCGTTCGGCATTTGGATGCATAGCGGGTCCGGCTGGCTGAACCGGCGAGTAACTAGTACTGGGTACATCTCGCTGCCTACCAGTAGAAGCCTGAAGAGTAGTCGCCGGTCTAGGATCGGACAGCAGAGGCTGGCCTGTCGCCGGGCAAGACTGGATGTGATACGAACGAGGCGGCTCTCCTCGATCCAGCAACACGATCGGCGGTGGAGGTAGAGCCGAGGGTGCTGGATGGGTCCGTGCGTGCTGAGATCTGCGCTGAGCCTGCTGCCTGGTCTCGGTAGCGTGCACGGCTTGGTTACAAATGCCTGCTGACGTACCTCGATGACCGGCGCGATTGCGATTCCGCCGACGTTGACGGCGGCTGGAAACGTTGGAGAGGTCTGCCTGGAGTTCCCCCTCGTCGGGGGTCATATAGGGCTTTACCAGCTCCACGGTGTTAACCGAAGCGTACCCTTGACTGTCGCTCGAAGAGTCATCCACTGTTGGGCGGATTCTGGGAGGAATGCCCATTTCGGGAGGCATAAAGTCGCCGAGAGTGCGGGATGACGACGGCACCGGCGGTGCATGTTTCTTCTTCTTGCGTCGCCGCTGCTTGCCCTTTTGGGCAGAGGTCGACTGTGAAGACGATGCTGAGGCACCGGCTACTTCTTCTGAAGGTTCCGACTGCTTCAGGCGTGCCCGGATGATACCCTGGGCACGGACGACAGTTTTTCGAGCCATCCAGTTGTCGTATTTCTGGGACCCGCGGCTAGGGACCTGCTGCCACTCACCTTCGCTGTCGCTGCCGATTTCTGATCCCGCAAAGACGCCTGCCACTTGCGCTGGCGCTGGGCCCAACTTGACTATGTTGTTGTTGACCTAGTCCTGAAGCCAGTCTTTAAACACATAGCATCGTTTGAGGGTGTTCCCCAGGATTCGATGATAAGGGCAGTAGTTGGGGTGATCGGTGAGATGCGCCTCTGCCGGTCTCCTGCACTCACGCAGACGCACAATCCCTTGCTCTAGAGCACTTCGGAAGTAGCCAAGGACCTGATTTTCATTGAACGAATAGGTATGGTACTTTCTTTCCGGGTAAGGAGCCCTGGGGGCCTGGTCCTATCGAGGGACCGGAGGGGCCTGCCGAGGAGGCGGCGCCTGGTTGTCTCGCCTAGGTGGTGGTGGCGCATTGCGCGGGGGAACCTGTCGGTTCTGAGGCGGTCGCTGCTGGGCAGGAGCCTGTGCTTGAGGTGGAGGACCTCTGCGGGGTTGCGGGGGTGGTGCCTCTGGCAGCAATTCCAGCCACCTCGGGGCTTCTATCTGAGCCACTGCGGCGGGTTCAGCCCTGGCGGCCCTCCTGGCTGGGATCATAGGGGGCAACAAACGTGCCTGACTAGCCTGTTGCAGGGCCTCCTCGAGGCGCTGGGCCTTATCCGAGAAATCTCTGAACCCTCCAGGGTAGTTCTGGGTAATCAAGGAGGGTACCAGCTCTGTCTTGACGTTCCCCACACACATCGTCAGTAATTGCTCCTGAGTCAGTGGCATATCGAGGGAATACGTAAGTCCTTTCCACCGGGCGATGAAGTCTGCAACCCGCTCATCAGGCCTCTGTTTGCACTTGAAGAGGTCCGCAATGCTGGTCTTTTGCGTGGTGGAGATGAACTGGTATAAGAACTACCGACGAAGATCCTCCCAACCGGTCACCGATCCGATAGGGAGCTGGTTGTACCAGACGAATGCCGGACCTTCCAATGTCTGTACGAAACATCGGAGCTTGGAGGCCTCTTGCTGAGCCGGGGTCCCCAGCATGGGGCCACACCTGGAATAGAAATGAGCCAAGTGCTGGGGTGGGTCCCCTGTCCCGTTAAAAGGCGAGAAAGTGGGGTTCCCAAAACCCGAAGGCGCGGGCATATCATCCACCCATGCGGGATAAGGCTTGCCATCCGGTGGGACCGCCACCTGCCGTGTTTCCAATGCCTCGAGGCGGGCTGTGAGTGCCGCAATAAGGTCCTCCGGGTGGGGGTCCCTGTCTTGACGAGGATCCCTAACCACAAGCGCATTGCCAGGTTCTTCCACACGGTAGACGGCTTCGGCCGCTCGCGGGTCAACTGGCTGGACGACCTGCTGGGCGACTGGGGGAACCCGGGTTGGATTCTTCAGATTGCCTCGTCGCTCAAGGGGGTTTGGCGAGACGTATCGCGCCCTCTTGCCGTATGTTCCGGCTTCCGCCCTGTCTGTGGCAGTAGCATGATCAGGGTTTCCCGGAGGCATCTCGCCGGGGGGAAGTTGTTCCTGCCCCTGCTGCCCCGGCCTGGGATTACCATAGTCGGGTCGCCGCTCCGCGGAGCGCTCAGCCAATAGTTCGTCAACCAGCCTCTTCTGCTCAGCAAGATGCTGGCGTAACGCGGCCTTCTCAGGATCCTCGTCTATTTTCTGCACAGAGGCGGACGGGTCGGAGTGCTTGACGGTTCTGACGTGCTCTTTACCTTTGCCGGCGTTTCGACTGAGTACCAGCGACTCGGTGGGTACGGGCAGGCCTAGCAGGTTCCTCTGCTGACGGGTGACTCTCCCTGATGGGTCGAGTAGTGGCGTTGCACCCTCTGGGGGGAAGTCTCCATCAAGGAGTTCCAGCTCGTCTTCCCTGTCCGCAATATCGGCCATGTGGACCGCGATTCCTTTCGAGGGCATGTCCTCGATGTCGCATAGCGAATCGGGTTGTCGTCGAATAGGATCGAACAGAAGGGCAGCATAGTGTCCCCAGCCACGGACTTGCACATGGGGGGTGGCTTCCCTGACGATCTTGCGGAGTGCCTTGAAACTCTGAACGCATTTTCGTTGGAGGGCACTCTGGTGACCGGGCGACTCGGGGTGCTGGGCCACAAGGAGCGCCGCTGCATCAATCAGGCGGCACTGTTTGTCAATCTCCTCGAAGTGCTCTCGGCTCCTGGGGTACACTACCCGTTCCCAACGGAGGCGGGAGTGCGTTGCCCACAGGGTTCGACAAAATCATCCCACTTCTTCAGGGGTAAGCGACTCGGGTATGCGGAAATTCAGCGCCGCCGTGGGCCAGAACTTCTCTGGGAAGTAGTCCGCTGCAAGAATACTCCAGAAGCTCCTGGGTTCGTCCTCAGGGTTCGGCCCTACATTACCCCACTCATAAACTGGGGGCGGCTGAGGAACCGGTAGCGGTACCGAGGTGGACCTCTGGGATAGAAAACTCGGCGGTGGAGAATACGGCGAGCGAGCAGACTGGCCACCGAATTCTGGGCCTTCCTCTGAAGAGCGAGGTGACCTGACCACAATGTCACGATAGGACGGGCTAAAAGCCACTGCTTCGGGTATGGGAATTTCTGTTACCGGTGTCCGGTCATGTCGTGGTTCTACCGCCGTTGACCCCCAAAACAGCTCCTCGTGATCCCGAGTAGAGGTAGAGGGCGCTTCGGGTGACGATGGCGGTGACTGTGCGGTTGAAACCTGCGAAGTTCTCAGAATCTCTTCCTCCTGGATGTACCTGCGGAGAGAGACGGGAATCCGGTGGACCTCAAATTCTGGGAGAACGAGGCTGACGCGTCTGGTTCCTGCCCCAGTCCTTGATACGGAGGAGCTGGGAGAAGGTTCCATCGCTGAATCGCATTCCGCTTCCGAATCGGAGAAGCGGGCAGGTTTGATCTCCCCCTGGGCCTTCCCAGGATTCTTCTTGTGCCAGTGACGACCCGCTCTTCTTCCCCTGGGTGGATCTTCGGGACAGGGCTGACCCCTACCAGGCAGACTTGAGGTGGTGCTGGCACCGTGACGGAGAGGGCCCCCACTCGAGACAGCCGGGGTGCGAGGGGCACCAGGGAAAATGTCGAAGGGTACATGGGGAGGACCTCCATGAACAGTACCCATGTGGGCGGGGCCTCTGTCGAAACTGGCAGGAGCATGGGGAAGACCTCCATGGTCGATGCGAGTGGAGCGAGGCTAGCCTTCACTCCTCGAGTTGCTGGGGCGAGGAAGACCTTCGCCGGTTGCAGAGAGGACGTAGGGAGGTCCCCCGCGTTAGAGGAGGACCGGATGGACGGTACCTTCAGCAGGATGATTTTCATACCCTGTATAGCGGGCGCGGGAAATGTTTCCGCGCTGAGCGCCACTGCCGCGGGGCAGGTCTTCTTGCAGGATGGGGGAAGCACGATGCATGCCTCCATCACGAACCTCGGAGCGGGGAAGGCCCACGCTCTGTGGAGTAGCGGTACGAGGAGGACCTCCGTACGGGGTGGCATCACCGCGGGCTAGCTCGCGGCGATCACCACTGGGACCTGCAACCCGGAGAGTCAACCCAGCCTGCCCATGGGGCGGTTGGGGTCTCGATCCTAGTTGGGTGAAGGGGTGCCCCTGCTCAATGTACGTGGGGGCTTCATAATGTACGTCGGCGGTGGCTCGGGCCACTGTAGCTGTCGACGTGGACGCGCCTAGGCGAGCGTCCTCAGCCCGGGCCCGACGCTGACGTCAGGTCAGGCGGGCCGGTGCAGGTGGTGCAGGGACGTAGTCTGCCTGCTCTTCCTGTGGGGATGGACGGCGGCGCTGACATGGCTGGACAGGAGCTCTCGCCTGGGGGCCCCGGGTCGGGGCCCTGAGCGGACTGAGCCGGACAACGCCTGCCTATTCAGCGTAAGGCGAAGAGTCGTCAAGGCGTTCCGGAGATAGGCTCCCGAAACGGTTGAACGTCTGGGTGGGGAGCAGGGGCTCCCTGCGTGGCCTGTTAGGGCAGCGTTGATGGCGGGGCCTGGAGGCCTCCAGGTCCAGGCGGGCCATATCCCTGGTCGGGATGACCCCTTCCTCCTCGTACTTGCGCACGAGGCTGTTGATCACCCTTCATTGGATGACCTCTGATGGGGAAAGGGGACGTGGACGTCCCGTATTCCGTGATGTGGCAGCCGTCGTGGCGGTGGTGGCGCCATGTGGAGTGGCCGTCGTGGTGTTGCCCCTACCCCTGCGCGGGCGAGGAGCAGATGGTGATCGCATCTCCGAAATAGCAACCTGGTTCCTGAGAAACGAAGGGATCAACTCATCAGTACTGAGAGGAAAAGGATCGACAGCCAGTGCCCCAGCGTTCTTCCATTCTCCATGTTTGTAAGAAGGATCCACGCCAACACGCTGCAGAGCGGAATGCCCCACGTTCTACTACCCCGACTTCCGGTGAGTTTCACGACAGGCCCTCTATTTGCTTGGCGGGACCAGGCAACGGATATCTGGATCCGGTGACATGTCAATCCACTGGTGTCTCGAACGCTACTAATCTCCATGCTGAGGAGAAGAATTTCACGTCGGGTTCACCATTTCTGTTTCCGACGCTTTCCGCCGGGGCGCACGCGCATCCGTCCGTCAGGGGGGACGCGCGGCTTTGTTGTCCCGCATTCCCGCTTTCCAAAGGCGGGCGGCATTCATTCCTTGTTCAGGTACGTCTGCTCCTTGATCGAAACGGGATGATGGGATGTCGGTTCTTCCTTCTGTGGATTCCTCCTCAGAACTCATCACCTAGTCCGGGTCTCCCTCATAGATTTAATACATAGTTCGTGAAACTCTTCTCAGTGCCATGTTTCCATGGACGCCTGTTAATTACACTGCTTCTGTCGGGACATTCCAAAGGGTCCAGTCAGGGCAGCAACCTTCGGTCAGGGGAGTAGTCACGTTGAGGCATCAGTAGCGTGTCTGGATGCTGGGGTACCTGGCATGTCTGTCTGTTATCCTTGATCACAAGGCTTCTCGAGGGCGTGGAAGCCCGAGGCATCCCACATCGAGCGCGGGGAATTACATGTCATAGACACGTATCTGAGGTTTTCCTCAGCTTCCCGTGCTCAGCACATGGTATGTTGCAAGATTAACGTCTAGCAGAGATGGTTACACCAAAGGCGTTCCATCCGAGGTTTTCCTCAGGCATCTCATGTTTATCACGAGGTGTGCCGCGAGTTTAACGTCTTGCGGAGACGGATGAGAGTGAAGTGGAACCATCGCAGGGGGCGACAGTGAAGTTGGGCTTGAGCCTTGATGAGGCTTCCTACATATCCCCGTGGCAGGGAATCAAAGTCTGCGTAGTTCGGGATGGTACCGGTGAACCGACGTGAAGCTGGACCTTGGCCCGATGGATGTCGTCAGCGTACCGACGTGAAGATGGACCTTGGTCCGATGGAGGTTGGGCTTGAACCTCGTGGAGGCTTCCTACGTACCATGCCTTAACACGGATCAAAGACCTCGTAGTTCAAATGGGGAAGTAGACCTTGGTCCACTATTGGTGGGCTTGAACCTCGTGGAGGCTTCCTACGTACCATGCCTTAACACGGATCAAAGACCTCGTAGTTCAAAATGGGTCGGGTCGCAATGGCTTACCACTGGACTGGAGTGTAGTTTGACGTCTTGCCGGACGAAGATGGAACACGACGTGAATTAGGTGATGGGTGGGCTTGAACCTCGTGGAGGCTTCCTACGTACCATGCCTTGACATGGATCAAAGACCTCGTAGTTCAAATGGGTTTCGCCGGTGAACCGACGTGAAAGTAGACCTTGGTCCACTAGTGGTGGGCTTGAACCTCGTGGAGGCTTCCTACGTACCATGCCTTGACACGGATCAAAGTCCCCGTAGTTCAAAAGGGTTGGGTCGAAATGGCTTACCACTGGACCGGAATTGCAGTTTAACGTCATGCTGGACGGGGGTGAAACCCGACGTGAAAGACGGGCGGGCTTGAACCTCGTAGAGGCTTCCTACGTACCATGCCTTGACATGGATCAAAGACCTCGTAGTTCAGGTGGTCACAACGGCTTACCGCTGGACTGGAATGGGACCCGAAGTGAATGAGCGACGGGTGGGCTTGAACCTCGTGGAGGCTTCCTACGTACCATGCCTTGACATGGATCAAAGACCCTGTAGTTCAGATGGTCACAACGGCTTACCGCTGGACTGGAATGGGACCCGACGTGAATGAGCGACGAGTGGGCTTGAACCTCGTGGAGGCTTCCTACGTACCATGCCTTGACATGGATCAAAGACCTCGTAGTTCAAATGGTGAAGTAGACCTTGGTCCACTATGGGTGGGCTTGAACCTCGTGGAGGCTTCCTACGTACCATGCCTTGACATGGATCAAAGACCTCGTAGTTCAAATGGTGATGTAGACCTTGGTCCACTATTGGTGGGCTTGAACCTCGTGGAGGCTTCCTACGTACCATGCCTTGACATGGATCAAAGACCTCGTAGTTCAAAATGGTACAGTTTAACGTCATGCGGGATGATAGTGAACCCAGACGTGAATAAACGACGGGTGGGCTTGAACCTCGTGGAGGCTTCCTATGTACCATGCCTTAACACGGATCAAAGACCTCGTAGTTCAAATGGGGTGGGTCGCAATGGCTTACCACTGGACCGGAATTGCAGTTTAACGTCGTGCTGGACGGGGGTGAAACCCGACGTGAAAGACGGGTGGGCTTGAACCTCATAGAGGCTTCCTACGTACCATGCCTTGACATGGATCAAAGACCTCGTAGTTCAGAAGGGGTTTGTCAGGGTCGGTGCTCACTCTAAGCCCACGTGAGTCATGCTCGGTGTGAGAAACAAGAGGTTGCATGGACCTGACGATCAAGTCGCGAAGGGTGCGTCCGTGAGAAGCGAAGAGGGGCCTACGCGTTGGGCGGCCCATGGTGTTGGGACTTACTCCAGGATGGAGGCCCATGGTGTTGGGACTTACTCCAGGATGGAGGCCCATGGCGCG
This sequence comes from Viscum album, assembly GCA_963277665.1. Taxonomy (NCBI): domain Eukaryota; kingdom Viridiplantae; phylum Streptophyta; class Magnoliopsida; order Santalales; family Viscaceae; genus Viscum; species Viscum album. Next base: position 1,344,280,229 of record OY728153.1, on the reverse strand, counting down.
ACAAAGCGCGGGAGAGATGGACCTTGGTCCGACGATGGGAGGTGCCTCGTTCCCTATCACGTCCTCCACTGACCTTGGTAGTGGGGAAGTACAGAGATGCACGGGTGCAATCATCCGTACCAAAGGTTAGGGGCTTATGCTCCGAGGCAGCCCTTCCCCTGCGAACATACACCACTCCGACAAGGAGGATCTCATTCCATGTGCGGAAGAGTTCCATTCCCTTGGAGACGAGTGCTGTAAAAAATGTTCGAGTTGGGGGGACCCTTCATGGGGGAGACGAGGTTGGGTCACATTTTAACGTCATGTGTTGAGGAAGTGGTTCTTAGCAGTTTAACGTCCTGCAGCTCCGACGAGGTGGGTTCACTCCACACCCCTAGGGCTTACATAACCGGTACCCTCTGGTCCTTGGGGAAGGGAAGGTGCCGGAAAGGCCATGGTAAAGGGGGGGGGGGTCGAGAGATGAACCATCAAGGGGTCCACGTTAGCGTGGCTATGCGAAGAAGAAATAGCCGTTAGCGTGCCTATGCGAAGAAGCATTAGGCGAAGCAACGCTACGGGAGGTGTTGTCCATGGGACTTTGAAATCACATCGTGCAAACCTGGAGGGTCGCACGGAAAGAGGAATCGCTAAGCAGAGGAGTGTGCTTTGCGAAGTGGGGTGCCTTGGCCTTAGCATGGGGCATAGGTGGGAGTAGGAGGTGCTTCGCGAAATGGAACAGTGTTCGCGGAGCACTACCTCGCGAAGAAGGAGTGGTTCGCGAAGCAGGGTCCTGCGAAGCAGTGTGCTTCGCGATGCATAGTTATCCTGCCTTGGCATAGGGATTACTAGCATGGGTTGGGTGTTTCGCGAAGCACAAGTGCTCCGCGACTGCCCGGGTTCCCTTGGGAATCCCCTTCCATTGCGAATGCCCTTGAGCTTCGCGAAGGGCATCCCTCTCGGAAGAGGGGCTCAAAACGAAACAAATCAGAGTCGTCTCGCGAAGTAGGAATACCTCGCGGAGCTCATGATTCCTGGGGCGAAGCGTGCTTCGCGATTCGGGAGAGGAGAAGCCGAAAGGTCGGGTTGTCCCTCTGAGTCGTCTCCTTTGGGACTCAGGGGGAGTCGAGTATTTATAGGGAAGGGGCGCCGCGAAGCAGGGCTCGCGCGCCGCCTTCGGGGCTTCGCGGCGGCTCGCGAACGTCAAACGGGTTCGCGGAGGATTACCGCCTCCGGAGCTTCGCGGCGGCTCGCGAACGTCAAACGGCTTCGCGGAGGATTACCGCCTCCGGAGCTTCGCGGCGGCTCGCGAACTTCAAACGGATTCGCGGAGGATTACCGCCTCCGGAGCTTCGCGGGGTCGCCATGGTTGGGGCGCTTCGCGGCAGGGCTTCGCGGCTGCGCTTCGCAGCTGTGCTTCGCGAGGCAGCGTGCCGGCTGTCTTTTTCGTTCCATTCTTTCGGGCCACATTTTTTGCGCCAACACACGTTTAGAATCACCATTGACAGGTCTGACCAAGAAAGGGGTGAATTTCTTATGGTAAGATTCTTGTGAGTCGGCCTTTCAGGAGCTCAAAAAGAGGTTGACTTCAGCACTGATAATAGTCTTTCCAGATATGGGAAAGAGCTACACTGTTTACTGTGATTCATCAGATATCGGGCTGGGAGCTATACTTATGTAGGAAGATAGAGTCATTGTGTACGGGTCTTGACAGTTTAGGCCACATGAGAAGAACTACCCGACACATGATCTCGAGTTGGCATTAGTTGTTCATGACTTACGCTATTGGAGACATTATCTTCTGGGAGATCACTTTGTAGTTTTCAGCCACTATAAGAGTTTCCAGTACATCTTCACCCAGTTTGATCTGAATCTAAGACAGTGTAGGTGGGTTGAGTATCTTTAGCCCTTTGACTTTGAGCTTGCCTATACACCGGGAAAGGGAAATTCGATGGTTGATGCGTTGAGCAGGAGGACTCAGAGACAAGCAGTTCAGGAGGCTAGTAGTGAGTGGCATCTTATGGATCTGTTCTCTAAGATGAATTTGGAGGTGCATGACAGAAAGGGGAATACATTCCTATCTTATGTAGATGTTACCCTTACACTTCTTGATCGGGTACGAATGAGGCAGCTATCAGATTCTAAAGGTCTAGTCCTACGGGAATGCGTGTCAGGAGAGGTCCCTATTCCTGGATGGAAAGTAGTCGAGGATGAGATCTTGCGTTTTCAGGGATGTGTATGGGTGCCTGTAGACATACGCGAGGATCTGATGCGGGACTTTCATTCCTCGGTTTGGGCAGTTCATCCTAGCGACACAAAGATGTATCGTGATCTACACCGTCAATATCGGTGGTCAGGTGTGAAGAGGGATGTTGCTGCTTTTTTCATGAGGTGTTCCACTTGTCATTAGGTGAAATCAGAACATCAGTGACCAGCATGTCTTTTATAGCAGCTACCCATTCCAAAGTGGAAGTGGAAGGATGTCGTGATGGACTTCGTGACTGGTTTGCTGACATCACCTCGAAGGAATGATGTTGTTTGGGTTTTCATCGATAGGCTTACGAAGGGTTCTCACTTCTTACCGATCAAGGAGAGCTTCAGTGTTGATGATCTGGGATAGTTGTACATCCGAGAGATTGTATGCCTACATGAAGTTCCACACTCTATTGTTCCAGATAGGGATGCACGCTTTACCTCTCGGTTTTGGTAGGGGCTTAAGAAGGCTTTGGGTACACAGGTACTTTTGAGTACAACATACCATACCCAGACAGATGGCCAGTCCGGGCATACGATTCATATGCTTGAGGATATGCTCTGAGCTTTCATTCTACACTTTTGGAGGTTATTTGGAGAAGCATATACCTCTTGTGGAGTTTTCCTACAATAATAGTTTTCAAGAAACAATTCAGATGGAACTTTATGAGGCTTTGTACAGTAGGCCATGCCGATCATCATTATGTTGGATGGAGGTTGGAGAGGCATCTTTTTATGGACCTCATCTTGTTCAGGAGACCATAAAGCAGATAGAGTTGATTTAGAAGAGGATGGCTACTGCACTGTCTCTTCATAAGTCTTCTATTGATCAGCAAAGATGACCTTTGGAGTTCTAGGTTGGGGGTCAGGTTTTTTTGCGTGTCGCACTGAGGTTGGGACACAAGAGGATTCAGAGACAGGTTAAGCATTCTCCACAGTAGGTGAGGCTGTCTAAGGTATTGGAGAGAGTTGGTCCGGTTTCTTATCGGTTGCAGTTGCCTCAGAGGTACCGGGCTATGCAGAACATCTTCCACATTTCTCAGCTCCGATGTTACTTTTCAGAACTGTATCATGTCTTTCAACCTTATGAGGTTGAACTCAAATCAAATTCATCGTTTGAGGAGAATCATATCCGTATTGTCGATCGTAGTAGAAAGGTTCTCAGTGGCCTGTTTGTTCCTCTCGTACGGGTGCTATGACAGCACGGGCGAGTACAGGATGAGACTTGGGAGAGGGAGGCTGATGTATGATCGTAGTGGCCGGAGTTGTTCGGGGTTTCTTATACTATGCTGTGCTACGGAAATTCAGGGACAAATTTCATTATCAGGGAAATTTTGTAAGAACCTAGATTTTTTTAGGTATGTTTTCCTTTTTCAAGAGTTTTTGAGAAAAGAGGAGTTTCTAGAAATTTTTGAAGTACACATCGTGTACTTTCTGAGTACACGCCATGTACTTCGTTGCTGCTCGAGTCCATGTGCTGGCCATGTCATGACCACACACACGGCCATATACGGGTGACATGGAGGATGCCTAAAGCGGTGTAAAGAAAATCCCAGTACACGCCGTGTACTCCAAAAGTACACACAGTGTACTTTCATTTTTTCACTAAACGCACCGGGGTCTCTTCTTAACCCCATATCTGTCTTTTTTCTAGCTTCTTCGACCAATAGAATTCTTTATGGTCGAGGATCATTGATGAACCCTAGATCCTCCGTCCGTTCTATGAATTGACCGCCGTCGATTGCGTTGGAACCACAACGGTAATCTCTTCCTTCTCCTAGAGCATTGTTTTCCAATTCCTCATCTTTCTCAAGTTTTAGTTGGTTGATATTTTTGGACATTTTCTTAGATCTACGACGTTCCAAGGAGATTCAAGATTCGAGGGTTGAGTATATCAATATCTGAACGTCAAGGTAGGTGGTTTGTGTCGTTCTGTAGAAAGTCTTTGATTATTGTGTGCAAATTCCACCAATACCTGTGAATGAGGTATTGCCTGTTTTCTGTTTTTCCCGTGTTGTTTCCCTGCGATGCTTATATACTTGAGTAGAGGTTACTGTTTGTGAATAGGGTAATTTACTATGCTTCAAATGCTTTTCCCATGCGTGGTTTTCCTGTTTATGACCGTTTCGCCTAGTTTTGCATGTCAGGCTATTTCTTATTCCATGCCTAGTTTGTAGGATGGTATGACTATTGTTTTCCCATGCTAAGATGTTTTAGAATGCTAGCCAAGTAGTTCTTGAGGATACTTTGGTCGTTACACGATATGATACTTTCTAATTTTACATAGGGCTGTGATAACCTAGTGTAGTAGACCATAGGGATAATTGACGTAAGCTCTTCTCCAGAGTTTCTTTAATTTTATGATGCAAGACCACAGGGGGAATTCATGTTGAGTTATTCCCCAGAGTGTCTGTAGTTCCTCTATGTGGTCTACATGGGGAATGAGATGTTGAGTGCTTCCCCAAAGTGCCTTTAGTATGATACGAGACTATAGATGGAATTGACGGTGAGTTCTTCCCCAAAGAGTCTATTCTTTAGCTGAACTGCAGGGGTGGGACTGTGTGTGCCTCCCAGATGGTTGCTAGTACTTGTAGGTTAAACCACAGGGGTTAGGCTTTAAGAACTACCCAAAGGGTTGCCTGTTTGTTATACTTTCTTGAGTGGTTGCTTTCTTATTTGTACATTATATACTACAGACTGTGGATTGCTTGATACTGATTATTTTTCCTATTTCATGTTTTCTGTACTTTTACCTGCCATATATTCATGGACTATTAGACATAGATCTTCAGGTGGTTTCCTACTGGGATTTTTATCTCACTCCCAAGTTGGGTCATGCTTTTAGGCCCAAACAGATTATATTATTCCAGGTATAGATAAGGGTCAGTGCCCTTCAACTTCAGGTTCTTGATTGCACTGGATTTGGAGATCATCGGACCAAGCCGAGGTTCGTGATGCTGAGGAGTTTCTCATCTTTTTTTCTTTTTTACTTTGGTTTAGTATTGTATTCATCATTGTGACTTGTTTGGATATTTTCCAAGACATATATATATCTTGCATCATTTACATATATTTATACTCTAGTTGTTTATTTATCAGTCTTTTGCTGTTATTGTTTTTGGATATTTACTGCTTCTACTATTGTATGTGTTGTTACTTCCGCTGTGTACTTTTCCAATGACGGAATAGTTTCCCCACTATAACACCCAAGGCCCTCGCTGCTAGCCAGTAGCCTCTGGCATTCAGGGAAATGCGCTTGAGGCCATGTGACCAACCGGGTACGGGGCGCCTCTGGGTGGCTTCCAGAACTGGGATTTTACATGCGGACCCCATTTTTTATCCTACTCCTCCACCACAGATTTCTACTTGTTGTGATCTGTATGTAGATGATCCTCACCCTTCTATTGTTTCATATGGGCTGGTATATGGTTTTGGAGATACAGTTCATCATCAACATTTAGAGGCAGAGCATCATAGGGTCAATGTACATGATATTATAGATATATTAGCTCGACTATCATTGCGTGCAGATGAGTTGACGTTAGTTGGACATAGTATCGGCCACCTTTTGGTTTGGCCTCCCTGACTTCTATGACTCATTACCATAGTGGTATGTATTTTATATCTTTTATTTTCTTTTTTATTAAAGTTTTAACATTTTAAAACTAATATATTTTTCTATTTATTTTTATAGGAATACATCAAAGGTAAAGAAATATTTTATAGACAACAACAAAGACAAATAACTATTAAATCAAATACAGATTCTAGTTGTATTGAATAATTGTCAAGATTTTCAAATAGGTTGGTAGATCATTATGAGTTTCCAATGGTATCTCATTTTTGTGGAGGTGCAATCAATGTAGGGATTGTGAAAAATGATATCATGGATCTTGTTACTAGAGATAAGTTGAGAATCAACATGGTGTAGTTTTTTTCTATGTAAGTCTTAACACTATTCCCTATATTATATTTATTAAAAATTTATACTTATGTCTTTTTTAGGTACCCTTATAACATGTTTGAGAAGAATGAGCCGACAGATGTATATGGATTCATGGACCTGCAATTGATTTCCCTGGAAGGGCATGAATTGAATGAGGAATAAAGAACACTTTATATTGCTAAAATATTTGAATATAATATAATCACGCAGTGTTGGATAATTCATTTTTGTGAGGGGTATGAAACATATATCTGTAAAAGTGTCCATTATCTTTTAACATAAAAACCACTAACATTAAATTTTCTTTTATATCAGTGATCATTGAAGGTTATTTGTTTTTTTTCAAGGGAGAAGATACTTTATTGGATATGCTATGTCTATGGAAATTTGTGGGGAAATTTTAAAAATATGTTTGAAAAGTAAGTTTCAATTTCTTAATAGTTGTTTTCATTATAATTAATTTTAAATATATCCCATTCCTATTTATTTCTAACAGGGGATGGTTCTACTTTTGAAAAAAAGGAAAAGAGTTCCAAGATCAAATATGTAAAACCAATGGTAAATATCCATTTATAATCTGTACTTTTTGATGTATTACATAAAAATGATATTTTTAATTGAAACTCATTTAAACATAATGGTCATGAACAACAAGGCATTTTCGAATGTCGGTATTATATGTTAATATTTATGTATGAAATAATTACAACTGGAACACTTGTGATGTTTGACCAGGTAAGATTTCTTTATAAACTTTTCCATAATATTTCATTTGATTTATTCATTATACATGTTAACTACTATCTTTTCAATTTGTAACTATTTGATGACCCTCAACCCTATAGTTCTAAAGAGGAAAAACACTTACAAGTTGAATGGTCATATTATTTTACAGGTTTGATTGGATTTTAGTTTGTTTGTAGTGTAAAATGTAATTTTAAATATTGTAATTATAAGTGTGTATTTGGTAGATGTTTTGGTTGGATTAATGTTTTTTTGTTGAAACTATATGTTTTTAATGTTATATATGTCAATGTTTAATTTTTATTTAGTTCTTCTTGTTTGGGTCTAGTTCTGAGGTTTTTCGTATTTGGACTCTGGTCTGGTTTTGGTATTCTTTTGGTTCAGTTTTTGCTTGTTTTATACTTTGGAAGAGCATAGTAATTTTTTCATGGGGGTGGGGGTGTCTAGGGGGATGTCAGGGGTAGGGGGTGTCCGGGGGGTTGGGGCTATCTATGGGGTGGGGGTGTCCAGGGGTGGGGGTGTCCAAGGGGGTAAGGGGTTTCCAGGGTGGGTGGGGGGCTATCAAGTGGTTGGGAGGGTGTCTAGTGGGTGGGGGGTTTCCAGGGGTGGGGGCGTCCCGGGGGGTGGGAGGGGTTGTCCAAGGGGGTGGGGTGTCTTGGGTTTGGGGGTGCTCAAGGGGGTTGGGGTGTCCAGGGGAGTGGGGGGGGGGTTGTCCAGTCAGTGGGAGGGTGTCCAGAGGGTGGGGGTTTCCAGGGATGGGGGGTTTCTAGGGGTGGGGGTGTCCATGGGTTGTTTGGATATCTAAGGGTGGGGGTTTCTTGGGGTGGGAGGGTGTCCAGGGGTGGGGGTGTCCAGGGGGTGGGGGTGTGCCGGGGTGGGGGCTGTCCAGGTGTGGGAGGGTGTCTTGGGGGTGGGCGGGTGCCCATTGGGGGTGGGGTTTTCTAGGGGGTGGGGTTGTCCATGGGGGTGGGGTGTCCATGGGGTGGGTAGTTATCCAGTGTGGTGGGGTGGTGTCCAATGGGTGGAAGGGTGCCTGGGGGGGGTGTCTAGGGGGTGGGAGGGTGTCCAAGGGGTAGGTGTGTCAAGTGGTTGGGGGATATCCAGTGGGGTGGGGTGGTGTCCAGTGGGTGAGAGGGTGTCCAGGGGGTGGGGGCTATCCAGGGGTTGGGGGATGTCCAAGGGGGTAGGGGGTGTCGAGGTGGTGGGGGTTGTCCCGTGGGTGGGAGGGTGTCTAAGGGGTGGGGGTTCCAGGGGTGGGGGTGTCCACGGGGGTGGTAGGGGATGTTCAGGGGGTGGGGTTGTCCAGGGGAGGGCGGTTGTCCAGGGGGTGGGGGTGTCTAGGTGGTGGGGGTGTCCAAGGGGGTGGTGGTGTCCAGGGGGAGTGGGGGGCTGTCCTAGGGGTGGGGGTTTCCAGGGGTGGGAGGGTTTCTAGGGTGTAAGGGGTGTGGGCTATCCAATGGGAGGGGGTGTCCAATGGGGTGGGGGCTGTCCAGTTGTTTTGGTCTATTTTTTGCTTGTTTCAGGTCTTCTTTGTGATGGCATTGCAATAGTTGAACTGTATTATTAAAAAATATTGGTTTTTAGGTCAGTTATTTTATAACTAACGTAGTATATATGTTTTCACATTGGTTATTTTTTAACCAACGTGACGAACCAATTTTTAGACTAGTTTATCACATCTATTATGAAAATAAATGATGTTATAACCTTGTTTTTTCAAGTCATTTTTATAATAATTGATGTGAAAAACACTTCGGATGGGTTTATTAAAACATCTTTATTTAATAACAAATAAAATAAACAACATATTAGGTTGGATATTTAAAAACTGACGTAATAAATCACGACTACAAACTGTTTTCCACATCAGTTGTTTAGGAACTGATGTGAAAATTGCTTCAGATTTCTGTTTTTTACATCGGTTTTAAAAACACCAATGTAAAAAAATATTTATAATGTCTCATGTAATAACATCATCCTAAAATCGATGTAAAAAATGAAAAATAACCAACATAAAAATGTTTTTTTGCACTAGTGTCATTACAACCTATACACATTATACATATAGTATCAATTATGAAACTATATCCAAAATATATGTGTGAAAAATAACCACAATGAATTACAACCCTCTACACACATATATGGGGAAAATTAACAATAGTGTATTCCATCACAAGTAACTTCCAAGGGAAGAGAGCAGGGCCATGGGGGGAATTCGGTCATCGATCCTCCCACCAGGATATTGGGGAAAACACCCCCTTGGCTCAAAATCCCCAAGGTTCCAGCCTCCCAAACCAAATGGGTGGGTAGGATATAGAGACTAAATTATATAATATACCTCACAACCACAATATGGGAAAAATTATTCTTAGAATCAACTGCAGCTAAGGTCTCCCAGACTCCCACCTAACACTAGAAAGACAAGATATCCTATGAACACATAACCATTTAAAGAAATACATGAATCCACTTATAAATTTTTATTAGTTGCACTTTATGTCAGTTATTAATTTAACCATTAATTAAACATTATAATTTACTACATTTCATCTCATTACCATTCCATACAAGACCCATTACCTCCAATAATAACCAAACTGAGCCCACGACCTCTCAAAAATGTTACCTTGGCATTGCATCTCAGAAAGCGCCAACACCATAGGTTAAACATTCATTCATTATATCATTTATTAATAACATCTTCACATTCCATAATTCCATGCATTATAGAAAACTATTCTAAGATACAAAACACAAGTGGCTCAACAAGGTGAGTAGATGAACTACTCACCGAGTCTTTTCCGCCTATTGCAGGAGCATTTACCCATCCATATTCAAGAATTTAAACACGAAAAGGACATGGAATACCCCATGAATATTAAAATATTTTGTTAGAAAGTTAAGAAATACCATCTAACTCAATCAGTGGGAAAATTAAATTAGATAAATAAACAATAGACTCAACAAGCATCTTCATTCACATCAACATGAAAACCCACCTTCAACACATTGCATCATCTTTTGTGCCCTTCCCAACACCCACATGCATAAACTAATGCATCACACCACTCTAGGAATCAACTAATGCCCTGACCACTAGGCCTACCTACCTTCATATACCACAGTATCCCTCAAGTATCAATCATCCCTTTCTCACATCACAACACATGATGTATGAAATAATCATAGAAACTATTCTCTTCTCTCTAAAAAGGCATTCATCCTTCAAACACAACGAGCTCTCATGAATTTAAAGAATAAGTCACATGGAAATTAAAAGAAATTAGAAAAATAATACCCTAAAGGGAATTACATTTAAGACACCACTAGTTCTTTATTCCAAATTTAATTAACCTATTTTATTAAACTTACATAACTATATCCCTTTGATTGTAGTCAAAAACACAAAAAAAATAATGGGATTCATTAAACATTCCACTTTTTCTTTAGAAAAATAATTAATATTTAATCATTATTTACCTTAATTACCAATTTCCATCAAGATAAATTTATAAATAATAAAATAATAGATATCACACTATCTAGAAATTCAATAGGTAATAACATTGTGATGCATTTGATACCCATTCTTTAATCTGGTCCAAATATTTTTTAATTCAATTACATTTTGTTCCATACGGTAAATAATTCTAACGCTATGATTTTTTTTAAATAAAAATATAGAACAAAGGAATCCCCTGCATCAAATTGTTTCTTTTTTTCTTTTCATGAGAACTTGCCAACGCAACGGATCATGATAACCTCTCTCGAAATGACTGCATCCACTTGAGGATGTTGTGGCATAGCCGCATCAACCAACACATAAGAAATCCCAATTAGAAAAATTTCAAGTATAAATGGAAGGAAACATTTCATGGAACCCATAATAATGGAGGTATAACATAACTTATATCTAAATTGGATCGACAATTCTTACATACGCTAAAATAAAGGTTTTACATGCTGCAGTAAAAACACTTAGGGTAAATGATCCAAGGATTGAAATTTTATCGACCGACTCATATGGGCGAAAGAAACCTGGGAATCCCATACCGTGCAAATACAAAAATAAATAAAAATGGGGGATGGTACCTCAATATTTTGAAAAACTAAATGATGCAGTATTTTAGATTCGGTTTAAATTTTCCATTAAATGTGAATATGGTTGAGATTACATGTTTTGACTGAGTAAAGGAATCCGAACCCTTATGAAAATTTAAATAAGATTTATGGTCCTTGAATATTACTTAAATTCCTTAAAATAAGGATTTGTAATAATTTTATGTAAAATATAATGTTAAAGGGGTGAAATCATAGGAAACTGGAAACACTATACACCTTCCATTGGACGAATCACTATTCTAGAAAAACTGTACACCTTATGTTTGATGAGTAACCATTCCAGAAACATTGTACACCAACTATTGGAGGATTCAAAATTTTTTAAACCCTATACACCTACCTTGTGATGAACCACTATTCTATAAACATAGTGCACCTACCGTTGGATGAAACACCGTTTTGGAAACACTATACAGCTACTGTTGGACGACTCATCATTCTGGAAACACAGTACACCCACCATTGGTTGACATACCATTATAGATACATTGTGCAACTACTTTTGGATGAATAACCATTATGGAAACATTGTACACCTATTGTTGGAAAAACTCACCATTCTAGAAACACTGTTCATAGAAATATAAATTTTGATAAGTATTTGAAATAAGTCACCTTGACCTCCCATAACTCCTCTAACACAATATTTTCAAAATGTAATGGACAGGATTGTTCCAGGAAATTACATTAAATACCTATTAAAATATTATCTTCTTTGAAAATCTAGAATCAACCCATAGGAGAAATAGAATAACAGGTCTGAATAGCCACCCGACAAGATACCTCTCAAAGATCTCACCACCAAAGGAGCTTAATCGATTCATAAAAGGAACAACAAAAAATCACGCAACAAACACAACAAGATCATAAAAACACTCCCATGGTATATACCTCTCAAAATAGATAAAGACACAATAAGAAAAAAGATAAATCCATCTCATTTATAAAAAAATATCTACAACCACAAAATGAAAAATGTTACAAGAGAAGAGCAAAACATTAAATAGCTTGGGGTACTAAACAGTTATCAATGACTCACATTCCCAAGTACTCTTCTCAATTCCATGGTTCCACCATAAGAAATGAAATAATGGAATAATACCCCCATGAAAAACATTCTTATTGTGGTCCTAGACCTCTATAGCCCGCTCCTAAAAGTTCACATCATCATCAACATCTAACTCACCTCAATCGATGACATGAAAGTTATCATAAAGATAATGATGGAGTAGTAACACATGGAAAACATCATTTATCTTGATCATTTGTGGGGGATGTGCTACCAAATACACCATATCTCCAACATGATCTAACACCTCAAAGGGCCCAACAAAAGAGGGATAAATCTTAATCCCATGACCAAACCTCTGCTTCCCATGATGGGCAGTCAACATCAAAAACATGTGGTCCGCAACATCAAAATCCATAGGTCTCCTCTTATGATCGGAGTAGGAATTATGATAATCTTGTACATCCTTCATCCGCTCACAAATCACCTGAACCATCTTTGCAAAACTCTATACCATTTCTCACCCAAGAATTCTTGATTATCCGAACCCAGTCTAGCATAAAAGAGAACGACAAGTTCAGACATAAAAGGTCTCAAATGATTCCAGACAGATGATAGAATGGAAACAACTATTGTAAGTTAACTCTACCATGGTTAAGTTCCTCATGAATGAACCTCTAAAATTGAGGACACTAGAGCACAACATATATTCGAGAGTTCGGATGTTCTGTTCTGTCTGATTGTCTGCCTGTAGATTAAAATCATTGTTAAGGCATATCTGACAACCAAAAGCATGTTGGAGACCTCTATACACCATGGAGGTAAAATGAGTATCTCAATTAGAAATGATTTTCCTCAGGACTCCATGAAGTATCACCACCTCTTCTAGATACATCCTCGACAAAACCTCTACTAAGAACGTATCCTTGATTGCTATGGAGTGGGCTGATTTCACCAAATAATCCACTATTACCCATATAGAATCTTAGCCTCCCTTATCTCGTGGTAAAACAATAACAAAGTCCATCATAATATACACCCACTTTCACTAAGAAAAATATAAGTTTCTAAGAAACCCACTGGAAACACAGTTCTCTCCCTTAACCTTCAGGAAAACCAAGCATCAAGACACAAACACTATAACTGAACACTTCAACCTAAGACACAAAAAACTAACCTCTCAAATCTCAGTAAAAATTCTTTATTCTAGGATATACTGCTAAAGGATAACTATGGAACCCTATTAGAAAAAACTCATGCCCTGTGAAAGGAACAAAAAAGAATTCCATGAAACAACACACAGTCTTGTTCATCTTCTTACTAACCATCAGGGGCCTCTCCACAAATAACTCAATATCTCCAGAACCCCATCTCAAGATCCCCCAACTGGGTCTCCTTCACCAACTACCCCAGATATGACTACACCATAATCTAAAAAATAATACATTTCCCCCAATGTCTCCCATATCAATATCTAATAATGAGTAATTATTCCATCACTCTCTATGAATCACCTAATTAACACAGTGAATAACTTTGTGACTTCCTACTAAATGTACCAACTTAAAAATTCCATTTTCTAGGTATATATGAAATTTTTATGTCATAATACTATAATAAATCCCTCCACCAATGATGTTTCATGTTAAAGTCATGCTAGGAGAAAACATACCTCAGACGCTTATTATTTGTGAAAACAAAAAATGCTCACCAATGAGGTAATGTCTCCACAACTTCATGGAAAACACCACTTCCACTGACTCAAGATTTTGGTCATCATAGTTACATTCATGGGAACAAAACTAATGAGACCCATAAGACATGACTAATATCCTCTGCATTAGAACATAGCCTAATCCCATGAATAAAGCATCAGAGAAAACCTTTAACTAAACTCCTTCTATTGTTGACAAAGAACTAGATCACTGACCAACGTCCCTTTCAGATCCTCAAAATATTCATGAAACTTGTCATTCCACACAAATTCATAATCTTTTATTATTAACATTGTTATAGGAGTTGCAACCTCAGTGGAATTGACTATGAACCTCCTTTAATATCCTATAATACAAATGAAACTTCACTCTTCTGCCATTGTCTGGGAGTTCCTAAGATAAATTTGCTTCTATCTTTGATGGATCCATAGATACTCCCTTCTAGGATACAACATTCCCCAAGAAACAAACTTCGTGAGCACAAAACTCACACTTCTAAAAAATCCCATGAAGCTTCTCACGTTGAAGAACTGCCAAAACAACACGCAAATTCCCTATAGGATCCTCCTCAGTTGCGGAGTATACAAGTATGTCATCAATTAAAACCATCATAAATTATCTAGGAACTCAGTGAACACAACATTCATCCACCCCATCAACATAGTGGGATAATTCATCACACCAAATAGCATTACAATGAATGTGTAATTACCATGATGACAACTAAAAGTATTCTTCAGGATATCATCATGCTTTGCACGCACCTAATGATATAGTGACTAAAAATTGATCTTCAAGAACCATCTTCCACAAATCAATTGATTGAAAAAATCATCAATCCGTGGAAGATGATACCAATTCTTCATTGTCAATTTATTTTCATTTTCTGTAAGCGGCGACAATTGACACACAACCTCAAACTGTTGCACTCCATCTTCATGAACAAAATGGGTTAACACCACATTGACACACTCAACCGAACAAAAATGCATACAATGGAACATCGAGATGTATAAACCGCTCCCACAACTTAGAAGGTGGCATCCTATACGGAGACATCGAGATAGGTGACATGCCTGGTTGAAGCTCGATCCCAAACTCGATTTACCATCGAGAGGGTAACACTACAACCTCTTCTAGAAAGACATTAGTGTCCTCTTCCATGACCTTGGGAAATCCATACTATTAAACCTCTAACGAACTCAACATCACCATATCCATCAAGGATGATAACGATGAAACACACCTCTGACCCATACAATAGTTTCTTTCTCTTACAAAAACTACTGGATATCTATCAGCAATAAAGAACACCACCTTCCTATGGAGGAAATCAACTATATCTTATACTAAATACAACCAATCATTACTATGGATTAAATCATATGTTTTTATTCTTAAACATAGTAAATCTCTCCAAGAGTTATGCTACCCAACACTAGCTCCCAATCTCTACATACTTCAAACAAGTCATATCTACCACCGACAGGAATAGTCAACACCATGGGAATCAGAAGCCTCTCAACCTCAATTCCCACGGAATGGAAAATGGTTGGTAATATGAAGGAGTGTGTCTCTCCTAAATCAAACAGGGAATGAACCCAACTAGAAAACAAGAAAAGTGTACCTCGAACAACATAGGTCACATCTGGTGTTAGAAACCCTAAAGTATGAATTGATCATGACTTGATCCATGACCTATATAACCCTACTAAGAACCACCCCCATGGATTCACTCTACTCTATGAGGGTGGGGAATGTCCCAGGGCTGTCCTATTCCTATCACATGTGCTCCCTACTGATCCAAATCCTTTACAACGTGCTGCTACTGCATTTTCTAGAACTACCTCAATGGGGGAACCTGAAGCGGAACACTTGACGCATGATGACTACTAAGAATGTTCGACACTCTCACTGCTAAAGACCTTGGCCACCATAAGAAAGAAAGGCATCTGATCCCTTGGAATATGCCTAAGAGTTGTTCCCCCATATTAACGAGACATTAAGGGATAGGACCAACTCCCAGCCAAATAGAAACTCTTATGCACTGATAATCAGGAACCCCAGACCACACCTTTCCATTTTGAGGAATCTTGAAGACTACCCTCTAATGATAAAAACGTTTTGGATCACATCCTGTTGATGACCTTTTCCCTTTCCAGCACCTCTAGATATGTTTTAAGAATAAACAAGGTGACCTCGTGCGAGATCTCCGGATGTAAAGCCTCCTCGAAATGCCTTTCCATCTTCTCCTCAATAGGAAACAAGTCGGGGGCATATTATAGAAGGTTTTTGAAATAGATACTGAACTTATAAACATTATAGATCCCCTACAAAATGGTAAGTAGCTGATGGAAACTGGCCATCTTCATGGTCGGGGGAATAAACAATGCTATAAAATGCTCTCATAAGTTCTCCCATGAGACTATATACTCTTCATGATCCTTAAGGTACAAGAACCACCACTACCTCACTATTCCATGTAGCATCATCATAACCAATGATATTGAGTAATCCTTCTGAGCACATATCAAATTAAAAGCTATCTCAAAATAATCTAACCAGTTTTCCATGAATGAATCTAAAAAAGATCCCTCATACTTCTCAAGAAATTAATGTTGAACTCTTGTAGTGTCCTCATCCAAGTTTCATCATCATAAACCTCTACTCTATGGTGATCTTCTAGCATAACCTGTTGAACATCTTCTACATGAACCTTATGGGAACGTCAACCTAGTGCTATGCCTACAAAAGGAAAAAACAATTAGAGCACCAAAACCAAGAATATGGAAGACTTTATCATTAATTAATTGTTTTGTTTTATTCATTTTAGGTTAACTTATCCTATGGTATACCCATTCAGGAATAGGTGAAAAGAAGAATGATTCATAATCCTTTCCTAGGTATCTACCTTATAGTAAGTATAAAATCATTTAGTTTCCATTGTAAACGTAAAGTTCCTTGCATTAGATCATAGGGGTCCCTAAATACCAATGTCTTAGCTGGTCTCCCACATTTACAGTTCTTGCTAAACTTTGCTGACACAATTTACCTACTATCCCAAGCAACCTCTTCTATGCCTAACTCCAAACTCCATCTTATCCCTTAACCTCCATTTGATACCACTCTTTCATGACCCCCTCCCCACAAAATGTACCCCTCCTGGGCCGAAAACGAGAGGAGATAGATATTGACCCCCGAGTCCCACCTCCACTTGGCCCTGGGTTGGAGACTAGCACTTATGGTATAGTAAACACATATATGGGAGGCATTACCCTCTAAAAGAACACATCCGAAAGGGAAAGATAAGATATACACCAACCAACTCCTGCTTAGATTAAAATATAAAAGAAAAAACATGTACACATATGTAATTTCATGCAAAGGATACTACAATTGAAAATGAAAAATGGTGCCAAAAGAAAAGTGTAACAACAATGACCACGAAGCCTGAACAACTCCTACAAACCCTGAGTTAATAGTAACTAGACAGATCTCCAACCTTCTCCAAATAACATGGAAAATAAATTATATAAAATAGGGTGAGTATAAGAGTATACTCAGTAGGATCCTCCATATAACCTCTCATGAAAAAGTAAACAAAGCATGCTAAATCATACTGAACAACAAGTGAAACTAACTCATCACTTAAAAATGTATGCTAAGTTCCCAGACTCATCATGGATACTCTTTAAAATTATCACATATGAGATTATATAATATAATAAATAATATCATGGGTACCCAGCTACCACTTCCCCAATATTTTTCTGCTTTTTCCCAATGTCACAGGTCCTAAGCATCTCTTTTAAAAATTCTTAGCCAAAAGACACCTGGGAATAGCACCGAAACATGAACCTTATGAAAATCACCACCTAAAACACACAACCAAAAGTGACCAAGTAGTTTCTGAGAGTCACCACAGTTTGCATAACATGTTTCAAATGTTGGGTATTATACCTCATGCCACTAAATCCCATATGCTGAGTAAGGATCCTCAATCCATCACATCCTATATATGTTATACCTATAGTAGCAATTATGAAACAGTATCCGAAATATATATTTGTTAAATAACCACAATACATTTCATCCCTCTATACAAATTTATGCAGAAAACTAACCTTTATCCATACCAACACATGTAACTATCAAGATAAGATAGAGAGGCCGAAGGAGGAAGTCAACCATCCATCATCCCATTGGGATGTTGGATAAAATGCCCCACGGGCTCCGAATCCATGGGGCATTTTTCACCCTAAATGACAGGGTGAGGTAGCATATAGAAACATAAAAATTATATGATATAATATAGCTCACAAACACACTATGGGTAAATCCTAGTATTAGAATCAAATTCATCTAATGTCTCTCAGTCTCTCGGCTACCACTGCTAAGACTAGATATCCTATAAGGACACGACCATTTAAAGAGACAAATTATGTCACATACCCATTTTTATCAGTTTCAATTTAAGTTAATTAATTAATTAAACATTAATTAACCATTATAGCACATTTCATCCCATTACCATTCCAACCATGACCTATTACCTCTAGGCATATCCAAACCCAATCCACAGATTCTCAGAAATATTACCTCGACATTGCATCCCATCAAGATCCAACCCCATGTGTTAAAGAGTTATTCATTTAATAATTTATTAAGAGAATATTCACTTTTGATAATTCCAGGAATTCTAGAAAATCATTCTAATATACAAAACACAAGTAGTTCAACACAGTGAGTAGATGAACTAATAATTGAGTCCTTTCCACCTATTGTTGGAGCATATACTCTTTCGTCTTTAAGAAGCTAAACATAGAAAGCACATAGAATACCCCAAAAAACATCACCTCTTTTTCAAGGAGGGTAATAATAACCTAATGCCTCATGCAGTGGGAAAATTAAATCATATAAACAATCCACATATTCAATAAGAATCCACTTTAATATGAATGGGTAATCCCAGCTCCAAGCCATTCCATCATCTCTGGTGCCCTCCCTAATTCCCACATGCATAAACAGATGCATCTCTCCACTATAGGAGTCAATTTATTCCATGACCACTTGGCCTCCCTATCCCCACATACCACAATATCCCTCTTGGATCAACCATCCTAGGCTCAAATCCCAACAGAAGAAGTAAGAACCAAATATAGAGACTAGGCTCTCGGCCCTAAATAAGGCATTCAACCTTCAAACACAATAAGCTCTCGTAGCTCCAAAGGATAAGGCACTTATAATTTAAAAGAAATAGAGTTACTATGAACCATAAGGAATTACATTTAATACAATACAGGTTCATTATTCCATATTGAATTAACCGATTCAATTAGACATTCATAACTACATCCACTTGATTTTCATAAAAAATACAACAAACACAACCAAATTCATTAAACATAACACTTTATCATTATCAAAATAATTTACAATTACTCCCATATTTATGTTCTTTACCAATTTAGATCAATAATTACATGATAAAGAAGAAATGAACAGATGTCACTGTATCTTGAAAATAAAGAAGCAATATCATCGCTATGAAATTGATACTCATTCTTTAATCCGATTAAATATTTTTTATGTCAATTACATTGTGATCTATGGGGTGAATCATTCCAACTCAATTATTGAATGTTAATAAAAATAGAGATGAATTGAATCCCCTACCTTAAAAGGTTTTCAACGTTCATTGCATGAGAATGGTCCATCGCAACGGATCACGACCACCTCTCCTGCAATGAATGTATCCACCTAAGGACGTCGTGACACAACCACATCAACCAACCCCCAAGCAATACCCATTAGAGACATGGTGATCATATTACAAAACATAGTAATTAGAAAAGGAAGTAAATAGAATGGTGAACAGATAAGAACAAAGTTAGAGCGTACATTATATCAAATATAGATCGACACTTTCTAGTTGCACCTAAATAGGGGGTGCACATATAATAGGAAAAAATCCAAGGGGAAATGATCCAAGTATTGGAGTTTTATCACATGAACCCTATGGGTGGAAGAACTCTGGGTGTCTTGTACTAAGTAAAAATAAGAAGAAATAAGAAGGGAGGAATGTATATCAGACATTTTGAAATCTAAATCGAGCAATGTTTTAGATACAGTTTATATTTTCCATTAAAGGCAGATCTGGTCAGCATTATGTGTTTTAACCGAGTAAAGGCACTAGAACCATTTAGAAAATTTAAATAAGTTCTATGGGCTTTGAATCCACCTTAAATCACATAAAATAATCCTTTTGATGCATTTTACATCAATGATAATGTCAAATGGGTGAAACTGTAGGAATTTGGAAGCATTGTACACCTACCACTGGACAACTCACTATTCTGGAAACATTATACACTTACCGTTGGATGAATAACCATTCTGGAAACACATTACACCTACCATTGGACAACTCACCACTCTAAAAAACATTGTACACCTACCGTTGGATGAGACCCCATTTTTAAAAAATTGTACACCTACTATTGGATGACTCACTATTTTGGAAACATTGTACACCTAATGTTGGATCACTCACCATTCTGGAAACATTATTCATAGAACTATAAATTTTTTTAAGTGTTAGAAATAAGTATCATTGACCTCCCGAACACCTCAAACACTATATTATGATAATTTAATGTATAAAATTACACACCATCAGATTTGGGATGAAATTATCTTACATAGTAACTAGTGGAAGTGAAGACCTAGAACCTAGATATGAGAATAGACCAAGAATTATCCATTTTCATCCCCACTTATCTTTTTCCTTTATTTATATTCATTATGTTTTGTTCTTACATTCATGTAGTTTTAATGTGGGGGACTCTGGTAGAATAACTCAAGGATTCCATTAAAAAATAAAGCAACAAGTGTCATTATTTTTCATTATTTTATTTGATTCCCAATTAAAATTTTGTAGAAAAATATTTCAGGATCTGATTTAAACTAAAAATATGGTATAATATGGAAAAAATGTAGGATAGGTATGTATAAAAAATAAGAATTTTTTTGTGATTAAATTTTATTTTTCATTTATATGTATGATTTTTTCATGGTTTCCTTTTTATGTTTTATGTTTTTTAGGATTATTAAGGTAAATAGAATAATATGAAAAATTAAAACCATATTAGAGTCTTTTGAAAATTTATTGATTTCAATGATTAAGGATTTAAATTATTTATTAATTATTTTTATTTCATTATATCTAGTCATTTAATTTAAGGATGTTTAATTGATTTTGAAACTCATGTACACTAGTAGTCTAAATTAAAAATAAATACCAACACAAGAAGTTTACAACCTTTTTTTAAATCTTATTTACAATTATATTCTTCTTTAGAGTCTTGAGACAAGTTAGGTGATCCGTAAAATTATATTTTTATTTTTAATAATCTTTTAGAGTTCATGGAATGTGTTAATTATGATCAGGGAACGACATTGAAATCCCTTTAGAAATTGAATTCAAATTTTGGACTACCTTTCATCTAAACATCATTAATCCCCTAGTTTTCATGACATACTATGTTAGAAATGCACATTATAATTATTTTTTCACATTAAATCCTTATATATAAGTTAAATACATAATTACTATTGACCTCAAGTGTGGGGGAGGGAGAATATTATAAATATTTTTCTTTTCAAATGACTCTATTTGACTTGAATTGAAAGTGTTTACATATTTTTTCTCATTTGTTTGAAGCAATTACATGATGTAAATATGGATTCATAGAAAAAATTTCATTGAAAATATATCCTAGATTTTCAGAATTAATTTAATAATAAAATACGCCTCTATTTTCCTTAAAAAATATGGATTTAAAGAGAAATACATATCAAATTCATGCTAAAACAATGAATAAATTGGGGAAAATAGAGAAGAAATTTAGGTTCACACCATTATTGCAAAAAAATAGTTTTCTTGCATTTACTTCACTTTAGAACTTAACCCTCCACATTCTACCACATATGTTTTCCCATTTTAAACCTGATAACCCTTAACCTCATAATAGGATAAGAAAACAACCTCATTATTGAAACATTTATGACTCATTAACATGGAGATACTATTAGGATATAAATCCAATGTATATTACATGAGTTCTTGATTATGACACAAACTACACATTAAAAATCTTTGAGTGAAGAGAGAAATGTTTTTTTAGGGAGGTAGGTATGACATGAGTATAAGGATTAACATGAGATTGAATATATTTTTATAATTGATGAAGAGTTATAAAATTTTAAACCATGTTGGACACATGATATTTTCCTTAATATGATAATAGAGTTTTGTTTTCATTTATGCTTTGGTAAGGTTTTCTTTACCATTATATAAAATTATTACGCCGGAGTGAAATATTTAAATGTGGGAGAATTGAAAGAAAAATTATTTTTAGTAATTTTATTTTTAATTAAAAATTATTTAGTCCCACTAAAGTGTTATTTTATTGGAAATATTCACATTATAATATTTTAGAATCATTTTAAGCTTATTTGAAAAAATGGCTTCATTTTAGATTTTAGCTATTTTAATTTTATTCTTTATTTTGGCCATAATGGTTTATAAGATAAATTAAATTGTGTAATTATATTTTTATATTCTCTTATGTTATTTGGGATACATTTTATAAAATAGGACCAGGAGTTGAATCAAACATTTATAGGTCTAAAATAATATCACAATTCAGGCTTGAAATCTATGTCTAAATCCTAATATTCTTTACCATGGGCCTATATCTCAAAAATTACATGACCGATAGAGCTAAAATTTGACATTGATAAGTATAAAATCCATGGAAATACTTTCATACCTATTTACCCACATTATTGTATCTATATCATGTCCATAAATTCCTGGCAAAGAAGCTTTGTGGAATACGAAGTTTCATCAAGGCCCGATTAACTTTTCAGAGTAAATTGGATATAACAATCTCCAAACATGGACAATGAAGATAAAATTTAGTTTTATAATTAGGAATACATAGGTTAATAAATTTTATAAGAAAAAATTTCCCATTTCATAAATTAAATATAACTCCAAAAAAGATATTTGGAAGGAATTGTATGGAGACAAAATATTTTTCCCCTCTTCTAATAAATATGTGTTTCCATAAACATTAAAGGGATTTGCCAATAGACTGAATATTTGGATGAATTTATACTATATTTTATTCTAATTTTTTCATTTATTTTCATTTTATAGTTTCATTACCCGTTTTACTTTAGTTTTCTCTTTTCTCCCTTATTCTATCTCTCTTACATTTTTTGTTCATAATATATTCTTCATTGTGAAATACTATGATCATGGTCATCGGTAGCAAACCCAAGGAATTTTCTGAGGGATTAATTCAGTGATGAATCCTTTTCTATGAATCTTTTTGCATAATATTTATTATTTTAATGGAGTTATCCAAGTATATCTTAGTAGAAAATTCACCTTTATGTCTCTAATTTCCACGAATAGCTTAGCTTTTTCCTCTATATTATTTTCCAATGATAGAGGAAGTGGTTGTGTGGTCACTTAGATATCATTTAGTGCATTGTGTATTCACCAAAATAGGTATAATATGATGTTCACACATATTATAGAGTGTGATAATTGTATAAATTTGAAACTAATAATAAGGTAACAAAGGTTCTATCTGGGTTATTCTATTAGGAATATCTCCGTTATTTTGAACATTACTCTATTTTCATTCAATATTTTTGCAATAAATTTACATGGTTAATTTTACTATTTCATTCTCAATTTTCAATCCACATTTATTAAAATTTTATATCATAAATAAAAAATACAAAAAATTAAAATTAAATACGAAGTAGAGATGTTTGAGAGAAGAATCTCTTTAAGAGAATTACCTAGGTCAGTCTATGTGTTGTACTTAGTAAAAATCCTTAATATTTTGAGATCACTCATGAAAATGATTCATCATAAATTATTTTTCATAAAATATAATTTGAATAAAGAAAGGTGAGGTTTAAAATGTTTTATGGTTAATTTTTTTAATTATATGGGATGTATATCATAGAATATATGTTTTGAATTGATCTAGCTAATCAGTTTAAGGGAATAAAAATAAAATTGATGGAAAATAAAGAGTGGTAAAAACTTGACCATGTGGTAGATGGAGTTATTTGAATGGTTTGGTCATAGAATTTAGCATTAAACATCTAGAAGTTGAATGATACTATTGATATCAAGTATATATTCACCGACATGTTTGATAATATAACTATAATGAACAAAGTGTTTTTTTTGCGGAGACACTTCAGCCAAATTATGGTGGAATGAACATTAGAAAAAGATCATGTAAAGGGTTATAATATGATTCAGTGTCAGTTTTAGTTAGTTTCTATGATTGTTGGAGGGATATTATAGGGATTAATTATTTTATCATAATTACATGATTCATGGTATGTGCCAGTTATCATAAAGGGAAAGTCAATTAGTACGACTAACTTTATAGTTGAGGATGTTTCTAAACTCATTAAAAATAAAATGATACAAAAAATAGAGCTTTATGTAATAAAAAACATATATTGTGAAGTGTATACTTCCTTCCTCTCAACAAACAAGTTGGAAGAGTCAAGGGTGGAGAGAAAGGAACTATGGTAAATTAACTAGCCCAGAATATTTATTCTTGAATCATGGAAAGAAAAGAAATTTGAAGAAGAATTTTGGGGAATGGTTTATTAATTCCTACTAATTTTCTTTTATAAGATCATCCAAAAATAAATTAATTGATGATGATATAACACTATTACTTAGTTTTTTTTTTGTTTATTGAAACCATGTATTCTTGATTCCTCCGCTACATTTCTTCAAATATCAGAGAGAGGGATAGACAGGGTTCATGATCAACACTATATTATAATTTTTTGGTATGTTACACCTTATTAATGAAAAGGAACTCAAGATTTTTATAATGGTTAATTTGAATGCATAAAAATCAATCAAATTCTTGATAATGCTACAATAAGTTTCACACATTACCATCTTATAGAGGAACTATATTTTTCTTTGTCAACTAGATGATGTGGGTTTCTATATTAGAATTATAATTAGTTTTTAGTATATCACATAGGGGTCTATAGTGATTTAAAAATGTGTGAAAGATGTAACATGATATCTAATAAGGAATTTGGATAGAGCAATTCATATCAAATTATTAACTTATAGATCTGTGAAATTATTGCATGATCATATTGGTCACTTGGGTGAGAAATGAATGAAATTCATGGATATGAAATAAATTAAGAAACTCATTGATGAAGAGTATGGAACATGTTAATAATATATTATTTGAAATTGTAATAATGTTTTCTTTTTTATAGAAGTAAATAAATCCAATATTTGGGATTTGTATATTTTTCAATCTAATTTCATGGGTCTATCTCTCATACTTTTCCATGATATAACATTAAACTATATCACTATTATTGATTATGAAACACATAATGTGTGGGAACTCTTTTTGAAGCACAAGATCGATATTTTTTAAAAAATCATTAAATAGAGATCCATAGTGAAAATGGTGACCAAGAAAACATAAAATCATCCATGTCTAATAATAGCGATTAGTAAAAGAGAAAATAGTTCTATAAGTTATGTTATAAGAAAGAAATTGTATTTGAGAATAATATACCTAGGACACCCGAGCCTAATGGTTTGGTTGAACAAATGAATAGGACACTATATTAGAGAACTCCGAGTATTTGGTTAAACTCTTCTTTTATAAAGTAATTCTGGATATATGTGGTTAATTTTGTAACTTATATTTTGAACATAATCCCTTGTTTTATATTTAGGAAGGCACATACAAAGAACTTCTATTCTATGAATTTTGTAGAAGCATCATAGAAAAAATATTTTAAAATTATTTAATGTGTCTATATTGATTTAAAAAAATTGACCATCTAAAGGATAATCCCAAAACAAGATTTTGTGTGGGTTATAATGAAGCAATTATGGTTTTAAACTATTTTATAATGAAATATATATTGTTATCATAAGTTATAATTTCATCCTCAATGTGGATGTCTTATTGATGGATAGAAATATAGAGAAATATATAGTTAAAAACAAAGGATCAACAATATAGTATTTTCAATTTAATCTCAATATATGTATATAAATTTTGGTTATCTTATTGATTACTAATTTTACAAAGGTATCTATCAGTTCTATAATATCATTGGATTATTATATTTTGATGGTACCACTATGTCTTGATGTACCAAAAAGATGTAGTGCTGCAGAAGCTCGAGGTAGAATTCTAGAACAATTAGTTCTATATGCAGAATCTCCCCCAATTCAAGTTGGATAGATCTACTAGAGTCAATTTACTAGTACAAAAATATGAATCTGATATATATTAGGATCTTCTTATTGATGGTTTATAACCCAATATTCCAAAATTGGCATCATGTCTTGCTGACTCAGAATAGTGTGAGTTAGCAACGATAGAGAAGAGAGACTCCCTAGATGACAATAAAACATGAAATATTATTAAACATACATTGGGTTAAAGAGTTATGTAGAATAAATAGATCTATCAGAATAATAAATAAGTGTATATTAACAAATATTACATGGAAAGGATACTTATAAACAAATATCAGTATATAAAAGGTGTTGAATTCATTGAAATATTCTCTTCAGTTATTTAGAAAATAAAAATTCATATTATGCATAGAATGGTTTTTAATGAGGTTCCATATCATGAATAATTATTTCTAAAGATAAAATTCATTTATGGTGATTTATATGATGAAATTTTAATAAAAAAAACTTCTATGTTTCAATGAAACTGCAATTATTGACCTAGTGTTTAATCTCAAAGAGAGTTTATAAGGGCTAAAACATGCACCCAAATAGTGGAACTAAAATTTTGACAGATTTAAGGTATATAAGGTGTTATTATAGTGAAATTTAGATCAATTATACTAGTTTATGGTTCTATATGGTGGTGTTTTAATAATAATTCTCTTATACATGGATAGTATACTCTTGGATAGCATGAACATGAAATGAATTTTAGAGTTTAAGGTTTAATTTCCCTGAATGTTTATGTTGAAGGATCAAAAAATATGTAGATAATATTTTAGGGGAATGTATATGTTTAGATTGAAATATGAGAATTATGATGTTATCACAATATCAATACGTCATGAGGGACTTGTAAATATTTATAATTTTTGGATCTAATCATGTGACAACCCCATTGGTCATACATTTCATGTTATCTAAAGAGAAAGAACCAAAAAACTAATTATACTCTAACTATATGGAAAATATTTCATTTAGTATTAATTTCACATTGAATAAAAATTATTTTGGATAACTATTTCCACAGTAAATTAAAAACCAAGACAAAACACGATACATTTTATAAAGATAAAATTATAATTAATAAATAATATTGTTATAATATAGACCTCATGTTTATAGGAATAAATAAGGAAAATCTCATTATGAAATATATATTGAATGAAAATTAAATGACATTTCTAATAATAATTCATTGATAAAATTCAACTAGTATTGATCAGAAACTAATAAGATCATTGAATTCCAAAATTATATTTTACTAAAACAGCCCTTTATAATATATTATAAATTAATCTAAAATATTTAGGATTAAATTATGGTAATTTATATTTTTTATATGAATAATAGTATAATACTAATTTAATTAGTGATTTATTGGAAATAAGAAAAAAAAATATTTAAAAAGGTCAATTTCTATTAAAATAGATTTATTTCTTATTTTATGTTCTTATTTAATAGAAAAATCCATCAAATATTATAAAAATAACTTTTTTTGGATTCATCATGAACATATTATATTAGGATGAAATTTTGACAATTTTCTGTAATTGTTGATTTTAAGGTAAATAATGAACATACAGTTTTCACCGATATCATAGTGTTTATGACATCATAAATATATAAGTACGAATATAAAATTTAGAAAACATTTTTATCAATCAAAAAAATATTTCAAGAATAAAATTATTCATTTAAATATACCATGTTGAATTTCAAAAACCAGTGTTTAACATTTTGAAACTCAACTAATATTTTATTCCAATAAAAAAATGGAAATTTATTTTAACTAAATAATCCCATGGTTGATTTTAGTTTAGTTTTTTTATTAATTCCAAATAATTCATTTTATATATTTAATGTACCAATTAATTATATAAAAAACAAAAACATTGATAGTTTTTCCTTAAACATTATTTTTATTATCAAAAATACACTTTTTGAAAACAATAATTTTTATGAATTATATAAAATAATATTAAAATAAATTTTATTCACCATTTAAAATTTTATCTTATAATAATATTTTCATATTATAAATCTACAAAATCAAATTATCTAAAAACATAAATTCTGATTTTGGTAATTAAAATAAGTACCTAAGGTTAAAAAATGAGGAATTCTTGTAACAGTAAATTATAGTAAAAGTTAAAATTATAGAGGTAACACCTAAAATTACACAAAAAATATATTAAAGGTTTCTATTAATGGATTTATTGACCCATGACTCATAATACATCCATTATTGTCAAATTTTTAAATCCCATGCCTTTAATAGTGACTTTTTATTCTGTATGATTACAAAAATGTCACTCCAAACATTTATAAAAGGATCCTCCAACCACCCCATTAAATACAATCTAAAAATAATAATAAAATATAAAATTATTCCCATTTAACTTCCCTGCTTCCTAATACCATGTTTTTAAACCCCTTTATCAATGGTAAATCCATAAATCATAAATTATCAATTGGTCCTTGAAAAGAATGTTCAAATTTTCAAAATGAGTAATAATCACATCTTAACTTTTTCCCCTATATTTATCATGAAATTAAATTTTATTAACTCTAATATAATTAAATAAGTAATTTTATCATACTAAAATTTTATTATGTTAAATTTTTTTCATTTTACACCCTTCCCACATCAATATAAAAATGAGAACGTCGTTTATGTGTACATGCGGACTACCGCCTCCAATAAGTAATGAATTTATTTTTTACATAAATAACTTATATGGATGTTTTTGAATGTATATATAATGAATAAATAAAATAATAATATAAAATTTAATATTATTAATAGATAATACATTTTTAACCTTTCTCTTATTCTATTAAAAATAAAAACATCATTTTTTTGTATGCGTGGAATACTACATCAATGGAGTGACGTATTTTATTTTTTTCACCACCTTACTTGTATGGTTATAAAATATATTTAATTAATATATATGATAATAAGTATTAATTTATATCATGAATATTGTTATTAAATTATTTCATGAAAATTGACTATTATTATATATAATCTATTGATATAAGTAAATTACATGAAACATGTTCAGCGTGGATTTCACTTTCACAAACCAGACCAATAACTTCCATTGAAATGAAAATGTGTATTCATAAATCATTAAAATAAAATATTCTAATTCCTTTAATAATCTATGAATGGTGATCTTTTTAACAATAAACGTAACCTCTCGGATTTTTGGAGTGGGTTGAATTCCTTGCCCGTTTTTAATTTTTAGTGTTTGGTGGGCAGACGAAATCTTTTCTCATTTATTAGAACATAATTCCAAGATTTTTCAAAACACAATACCTTATTTCTAGTAATTTTTTAAGTATTTAAATGTTTCATGGTTGTTCGAATGGATTTTGGGTGCATCATAGGTTTGAAGGCTCTGTTTTGGAAAAGTAAAGGCTATGGCGCACCGCTATATTTAATTGTGTGACCTCCTAGTGAAAACTGAGTGGCCCCTTTATGTACTGCGCATGGTTTGAAATCCATTTAGTTGAGGGATGTTCCATCATTTCATACCTTTTAAGATTTTTTAGGATGGTATTCACATGGTCTATTGGTGTTTCAACAAACTGTATGAATTCCCTAATGTTTAGTTGCAAATGTGTAGTTGTTATTCACTTTAGTGTTCATTGTTAGCACTAGTTTCGCCTAACCATGTGAGCTGAATGTGTGAGGATTGGTTCATATCTAATAGGAGATGTGCAGTAAGTGCATGGTATTCCAAAATGTGTGAGAGAACTGTGTGGCCCATTAAAATTGTAAAAATACCATTCTACCCCTCCCTCTATTTATTTATTTTCTTCGTTTATTCTTCCCATGGGTGTCCTTGTTTCTCAAAGAACCATTGGTGCTCTTAATCCTCCTCTACTATTTGAGATAGTATCTTCTCATGAGATATTTTTCCTAATTCATCTACCACATTTTAACTATATATGAAATTCCATGTTTCCTCATACTTCTATTCTTCTTTTCCCCCTCAATACATAACCCTAAATCTATGTGAGTGGTTTTACCCAATTTCCATGTCATTTGTTAAAAATTCTGATTTCTACTAAATCAATATGATTTTGAGGCTGTGACCAAAAGTGATGGTGTCTACCAACATGAGTTAGTTGGTTCTCATCGTTATTTGTTATTCTTAGAGTGTTTTATAGTTAAAGATCTTAGTGTTCCATTAGGTTGTCTATGAGAGACCCCAATATTATAACAATGGTCTTGTGATTAATTAATTGAACCCATGAGATGCTTATTGTCTTTTTAAATAAATACTACATGCGATAAGATCCTACTAATAGGGTTTATACCATAGGTAGATTATTCCTTGGTGTTTTTTCTTTTATATAAATTGAATTTAATTGTTTTATATATAAAAGAATTGTAGTGAGATCTATGGGATCATGATGGTCTCAGTCTGAGGATTTAGATATCATTGGATATATATTTTATGGTATGTGATCATTATGAAAATATTTTCCTGAGACATTAGTGTGATTTTCATAACTAGTTGGAAGACTTGGTCATTGGGATGAGGTGATGATGTCATCAGGCTATGGGTGAGGACTGTTTCCTATTGGATGGTGTAGGCCATTGGATTGAGTGATGTGGTCATAAAAGAATAAAGTGCCGGCTTGGTGTGGATTAGTTTCTATTTGGTTATTTCCACTCAATTGTGTTGGCCAATGCGCTGGTGGGAGTCATGTACACATAAGATGACACAACCTTTAAGGTGGTTTTTACCGATCACATGGTTAGAGGCCCATGGTAATTGCGACTTAGGGAAATGGTTAGAGGTTCTTAAAACTGAAAGATGTGAGGATGGGGAGGAGCCATCATATAATAGTTATGATACTATAATTTTGGGGCTGAGTCTTATCGTACAAGAGTCCATTAGGTACAGTCTTTCTTGGGATAATGGACATCATAATTCCTTGGGACATTGGCTATTGAGACAATGGTGAAATTACATGGAGGGAAGACATTTTTGTTCTTTAAAAGGTTGATAATCAAGACGATGGGCACATTCAAAAATGTTTTTTGAGGTATAGGTTTCTTATTTCTTGGTCATGACTTTGGGAATTCGGTGTCATGACTTGGACATGAGGTGTCTGTTATCACATGGTGTCCAGAAAATTTAGTAAAGGTGGAACTTGTGGGTTTACCTAAACTATTTTTTTCTAGGGGATTCCTTGGGCCATGATCTAATGATTCAATCCTATTTAGTTATACTTTTGATTGATGAAGTATGTGAATTGATTCCTCAAGGATTTTGAGCATGAGGGAAGAATATTTATTTAATTTTGATATGTTGTGCCTTTGTTTTTTTTTGTACGCACCTGCTAGATCATAAATCTCATATAATAACTTGTTGGTGATGGACTGCTAAGATTCTTTCTCACACCCAACAAGGGACCTTAGGACATGTTTAGACATTGTGGATTTGATTTTGGGATCATGAGTTGGATATTAGTACTTGAGGTAACAAGGGATGGAAGGCAAGTGACCATTGGTTCTTTCCTCAGATGGAAATTATTTTCTATTCTCGTTATTTATAGACATGTTTATATATGTGTGTGTCTGTGGGTGTGTGTGTGTGTGTGTTATGTGGATTTCCATTGGGGTCCTATATTATTATTGATATGTATGACAAGTTTTGATATGTATGTTTAGATACAAATGGAATGTTAGGTTGGTTTATTTATTTCTCTATTGTTATTGATTATGCTTACACTATTTCTTCATATAGTAGTGCTTCTTCGAAGGGAAGATTATTGGTATAGTGTCTTTCACTATTTACTTTCCACTATATATTATATATTCACTTGCACCATTATATTATCATCACCATAGGGTATAGTCTCTCCACTATTACTCATTTAAACCCTCACTGCTAGTTTGAAACCTTTAACATGTGGTGAGGTAAGCCTAAGGCCATTGGTACTCATCATAATACAATGCTCATGTGGCTAATGAGGTAGGTGTGCTAGAAATGGTATTAGATTACTTCTTGACTTATAATTTGTAGCAGCATATGGCTGGATAATAATGGTACCAAATGTAACACCCCAAGATTTTATAGTGTGTTATTTCTTCAAAATAATTCAATAACTTTCACTACACGCAACACCAAGTTCAATCGCACCATGAATTACCAAACAAGCTGTTCAAAAGAGGTTATGAATAGTGTTAACTAAATTTTAAACTTTATATAATCCTTATAATTTTAGAATCCATATTATGAGTTTCTTAGACATAATGTAAGAACAAATTCATTTTCAGTATTTCACTTTTACCAAATTTTAATAGTGAACCCTTTTTAGATACTATATTTTAAACTTTTTGACTAAATGGGGACATCAAAAATTTAAAATGAAACATCCCAAGCTTCCACGGTACGCTAGCGTGTGTTGTACGCAACCTCAAGTTCTAACACACACCACAACTAATTAAACTAGCCGTTGTGAATAGTAATACCTACTTTTTGAAATCATATATATTTTATATTTGAAAATGGACTTCATTTTTGGATTCGGAATATCGAATTTAGCCTAAGGTGAAATTTTGGTACATTTCGGATAACTTTCATGTTTTGATGAATAGTGAAAATTACTAAATTTTAATTAAAAACAACTTTTTTAATCAAAATAATTAATAGTGATAAATTATGAATTTGAGTGGTTTTAAAGTATATTTAGAATATATTTTTACCATTTAATATAATGTTGGTCATTGGACATAATTTTACAATTAAACCGAACATAAACAAGTGTCAATCTTTTGATAGTTATTATCTCTTAAAAACACGCTTTTTGTTTTGACAGCGGGAATTAATTTTAAATTAATTTCTGCCACTTCTGTGTTTTGAATTTAGAAAAATGGATTCCATATTTGGAATCAGGATGTCCAAATTGTGTAAATAGGTAACTTTTATTTTTAGACATTTTGAATAATTACTGTGGTAAATATTTTATTTACCATGGTTAAGGGTAAATCCGGTAAATAAGGGTTAAAAAATAATATTATAATAATACAAAATTACCCTAAAACGTGTCCTAACCTTATTGGTGGACACATACCCGACCATGGGCATCCTTGGGTCAATTTGGGGACCCCTTGGAGCCACTTGTATGTGGTAGGGACACATTATATTAATAAAGTTAAAATAAAAATAAAAATGGCATAAGCTTACATCTTTTAGAAGAAAAATTTTTACATAGGGTTATACATGTTGGATTTTCGATTATAAATATTCATTAGAAAGCTAAAACGATTTCCTACATGATGATATTTTATTTATAATTTTTAGACATCAAATAAGTTAAATTATTAATGACACAATAATGATGCAATGTTTACCTCATTAATAAATCATTGAAATAAATAATATTATAATGATTAAAATATTATCTAAAACCTGTCCAATTCTTATTGGTTGATGTTATTTAGAATATGAGTCATCTTATCTTCGACCTAAATGATTTTTGGACCATTATAAACCGAATATAATTATATTATAAAGTAATACTTTCACTCTTTCCTAAAGAGCCCCTCCTCTCCCTTATAAAAGGAGACCACTTCTACTCATTCCTCACACCTCTCAAGCCACTTGGCTCGTCCAAACTCTGCCCAACTAAGCTCCCCACATCCCTCTCTTCCTCCTTGAAACTTCCCCTTAGGCAGAAAGCATTTCAAGAAGTCCTTTGGTTCCAACCAAAGTGAGTTACCTAAATTAAAGGAGGTTAACCTACCCCAACCAAGGAAAAGTACAAGGTAAGGGATTTTCTTATCTCACTTTCAATTCCGTGAGATTTCCATTGTTCGCCACTAAATTATTGAAAGTGGTGTATTGTGTACTGCCATTTGATATATATTATCATGATTCTATTTATATTCATGTTATTCTGTAAATCATTTGGTGGTTATTAACTTTTGGCCATACGACTCAGTTGATTAACGTGGTAAGGGGTTTTCAACTCACTCCTTATTCTCATGAGATTCATGCCATATTGCCACCATTACCTTTTGTGTGGTGTATGTACTGCCCATAATTATATTCTTTGTGTAATACACTCTAATTTATGTGTACTTACATATTCATTGTATGATACCTCTTTCATGGGTTGTATGTTTCATAAGTTACCAAACTGGTAAGGGTTATTTCACAATCTCTTCATTATCTGAGGTTGTTTATACGTAATAATCTACTGGGATCTCGTTATCATCCACATCCATGTTTCTTCAAAACTTATTTCAAAACATTTTTAATATTTAAAAGAATATGGGTTAAAGTCATTTATACCCTTGTTTGACTTTTTATAAGAGGTTTATAAGGGAATCTTTCCGTCGTTTTCCAAAGAAGGTGCTTTTTAACCTTTTCGACAGAATTAAGATAAGAATGTTTTTTTTAACTTATACGGCGGGTGCGGTTATTTTCCGCCGTTATAAAATCGTCAAAGCTTCCCTTAAAAGCTTATAAGATTATTTTCCAAGAAAATGTTTGATTTTATATGGATCTTAAATGATTTCAAACTGAAAGGAGATATTTCTTTAAAAAGAATTTTGATTTCAACTATGTCAACATCCTTTGATGGGTTTTAATATTATTTGAAGTTGATTTATTATGATACAAAACTTCTATATTGTTTTGAAGGTTTTGTGATATGTTTGACTGTGGATGTGCTATTTTTATACCATTCATAGTTTCTGGTGAAAGTATTGACATTTCGTATGCTAGTTCCAATAAGAATGTTTATGTTATATTTCAATCTTTACTTCATATGAATGTGTTGGACAAGTATGTTCCAGGTTGGGGACTGGTTAAAGTAAGCCCTCCAGGTTGGGGACTGGTAAAAGTAAGCCCTCCAGGTTGGGGACTGGTAAAAGTAAGCCCTCCAGGTTAGGGACTGGTAAAAGTAAGCCCTCCGGGTTGGTGTCCGGTTATTAGAGGCACTCCGGGTTGGTGTCCGGTTATTAGAGGCACTCTGGGTTGGTGTCCGGTTATTAGAGGCACTCCGGGTTGGGTTCCAGTTACAGTTAACCCCAAGGTCTTGGGACGAGGCCTTGAAAAGTAATTAAAGTTTAGCATTATGCATTCTAACATTATGAAAGTGGTTATTGATTTTGCATGTGATTATTCGATTAGTAGAATATCCATGTGAACAAGTAAATGGAATTATTTCATTTTACTTTTTCCATACTATGTTGAAGTTCAAGTTTAAAAGGCTTTTGTTTTAGTAATTCATTGCCTTAAATGTTTATGCTTATTTTTGAATGTTCCGCTATATTGTTATCCTTACTGGGCATTTGAGCTCACCCCTTTTCTATGTTTTATTTTTCCCAGGATGTGAAGATGTAAGTTATGAATGACCTGCAGGGATATTATGAGGGGATTATAGTGTGGACT
Source organism: Viscum album (assembly GCA_963277665.1). Classification (NCBI taxonomy): domain Eukaryota; kingdom Viridiplantae; phylum Streptophyta; class Magnoliopsida; order Santalales; family Viscaceae; genus Viscum; species Viscum album. Next base: position 1,344,244,681 of record OY728153.1, on the reverse strand, counting down.
GTGGAAACATTATGTTGTTGTAGTATTTTTTCATTTTATGATATAATGTAAAACTTATGAATATATCTAGTGTTTCCAAGGCTACTAAACCAATCGGTCTTTCAAGATTTGATCTTTCTTGTGATCATGCCAATGTTATGTAATAATGCAACGACTCTGGGTAACTGGGGTCGGGGCGTTACAGTTGGTATCAGAGGAAGTTTAGTACAAACCTTGGAAACTAGATTTAGATAAACTCTGATTAGAGCACGTAGACCTAAGATGAACTTTCAGGATTAGTATAGAAGAACTTCCTAGAATTTTGGTATCGTAGAGATTTTGTGAGTTTTCCGAGCAATACATCCCTGTCTGGATACGAGCAGGTAGAGGCGGCTCTGGCACAGATGTACCTAGGGGTAAAACCCGAAAACACCGCTTTGAGCTAGACTCGAACGGGAACTGGTGCACGACAACGGGCCTTGCTGCACTCTTGGTTACGACACTCCCGGGGGATATGCTTAGGATAACTCTCATTTTCTTTACAAATCATTTTGAAGGGATTATGAGTATATACTTCCTCAAAGAAAACATTCTTATGATTATGGATTATATCCATAAATAGTTCAATTTATGTTAAGTGTTTTATAAGTATGGTATTATGTATTTTGATTCATAAACTGATCTAGTTTATGCCATTGTTTAGAAATGGCGCCCAGTAGAAGGAATGAGAACTCCAGAAATGAACATGATTCAAAGAGAAGGAAGGATCATATCTTTCATGGTCTTAAGCCAGAATTTATAAGAGAAATAGTCTCCCATGTTTTATCATCATATGAAGAAATAATATCATTTGTTGATAAGATAAGTAAATATTTTACTGAGTTCTATGGATTTGAAGGGAATCAAGAGAAGAAAAGGATGGAAGAGAGAAAGATGGATAAAGGGAAGAGGGAAAAGAAGAATTTTCCCATATGTGGTAATTGTGGAAAGAAACACCCTGGAACTTGCCTGAAAGGAATGGGATTTTGTTATAAGTGTGGAGGAAAAGGGCACAAAGTACGTGACTTCAAGGGTGAGAAAATGGTTTCAAATGTACAATGCTTCATTTGCAAGGAGTTTGGACACTACGCGAACCTATGCCCCAGTCATCAGACTATGCCGCAAATGATGCTATTGGATAATAATCAAGTTATGATACTACCACAGATGAAGAGGAATGATTAGAGTTCTTATGTTGATTATGTCAATTGAGTTTTGTATCAACAATGTACTTTTTATAATAATTATGGAGTATATAAGGATTGTACTGCAGTACTATTTCATTAAGGACTTGAGATTGTGTGGAACAAAGAAAAGTGACTCAATAGCAGGATAAATTTTTGGAAAATATATGGTTGAGAGAAAGATAAACCATAATATGGTTCTGATACCGAGTTAGTGATTTTAGAATAATACATGATTGATTTGGATAAATTATGTTGGATATTCTTGACTACCTTGAAACTGATTAATGATTTGTATATTCCATCATTTTTTTGGGGTTTAAAACATTTTTGGATTGATGAAGTATATCCAGCATTCTATATGGAATAGGGGAGCATGAATGTAATCAATAAGGAATATGGTAATTCAAGATGTTTCAGTTTATTAAAAGAATACAAGATGAAGGTATTCATATGCTATTACGGGGTAAAAAGGATCTATATTATGTTTACCTTCCTTATAAATGTTGGACTGTGAGTTTGGACAGAAGTATTTTGGATAGTTCTAGTTTGGATTATTTTGGATTACCATAAAAGGACAACCCAGAGGTCGGGCGGCAACCCGTCGCGTCCGGCAAGGCTGCGAGACTTGAACCCGCAACCAAAGGGCGACAAGGGTGTATCACCTACCACTGGCCCACGAGATGTCCTGGATTAAATAATGTTTTTTTTTTAAAGATCTGGTAGATGAATTATAAATTCATTTATTTTGGAACCCTGTACGAATAGTATAAATAAAAAAATTACATTCTATTATCTTTTAGAGTGAAAGATGAGTTTGTGGTAGAAATTTATTAATGGATAAAACTCTAATTATAAAGTAAGTATATCTCCTTATGATCTTAGCCAATCTCATAAATATATTCCTCAACATTAATAAAAGGAACTTAGAACAAAAATGTTGTCCTAGATGGTACCTTAAATCATCACTAATTCATGGCTTTGGGATTGTTGGCCTTTTCATAGCCATGTTCTCTACCACTCTCCATCGAATAATTGATGGTTAGATTTCTCTTCCATATCCATATTTTCCTACATGGAACCCTAGTATGTGTTATTTTCGGTAATCTTCATACTTTCCACTCTTTATTTTAAATAGAGGCCTCGTTAATTCATTTTTCGATGTGGGATTTCAACTAAGATATTTTGAAACGTCAAAAATTTGTTATCCTAATACCCTATGTTTTGTTGAACCGATGGTATTTCAAATCATCATAGATTGATGAATTTAAGGACCTCAATTTTACACTTTTTTGTGATTGACGACCTCAATCACCACCTATAAATATTTACGTTTTTCCTCCAATTGTATGTCTCTAATTGCCACCAATGTTCTCCTAATCGAGATCATAATTTGGTGGTGACCCTTTGATTTCTCTTTTCCTCATATTAAGACTAAATTTTAGTAACCCAATTTCCGATGTGGGTTTTCCCACAAATATATTTTCTATTTTCAACCTTTTATTTTTGAAGAACAATTTCAAATTGTGAGGACGCAATTTATTGAAGGAGGGGAGAATGTAACACCCCAAGATTTTATAGTGTGTTATTTCTTCAAAATAATTCAATAACTTTCACTACACGCAACACCAAGTTCAATCGCACCATGACTTACCAAACAAGCTGTTCAAAAGAGGTTATGAATAGTGTTAACTAAATTTTAAACTTTATATAATCCTTATAATTTTAGAATCCATATTATGAGTTTCTTAGACATAATGTAAGAACAAATTCATTTTCAGTATTTCACTTTTACCAAATTTTAATAGTGAACCCTTTTTAGATACTATATTATAAACTTTTTGACTAAATGGGGACATCAAAAATTTAAAATGAAACATCCCAAGCTTCCACGGTACGCTAGCGTGTGTTGTACGCAACCTCAAGTTCTAACACACACCACAACTAATTAAACTAGCCGTTGTGAATAGTAATACCTACTTTTTGAAATCATATATATTTTATATTTGAAAATGGACTTCATTTTTGGATTCGGAATATCGAATTTAGCCTAAGGTGAAATTTTGGTACATTTCGGATAACTTTCATGTTTTGATGAATAGTGAAAATTACTAAATTTTAATTAAAAACAACTTTTTTAATCAAAATAATTAATAGTGATAAATTATGAATTTGAGTGGTTTTAAAGTATATTTAGAATTTATTTTTACCATTTAATATAATGTTGGTCATTGAACATAATTTTACAATTAAACTGAACATAAACAAGTGTCAATCTTTTGATAGTTATTATCTCTTAAAAACACGCTTTTTGTTTTGACAGCGGGAATTAATTTTAAATTAATTTCTGCCACTTCTCTGTTTTGAATTTAGAAAAATAGATTCCATATTTGGAATCAGGATGTCCAAATTGTGTAAATAGGTAACTTTTATTTTTAGACATTTTGAATAATTACTGTGGTAAATATTTTATTTACCATGGTTAAGGGTAAATCCGGTAAATAAGGGTTAAAAAATAATATTATAATAATACAAAATTACCCTAAAACGTGTCCTAACCTTATTGGTGGACACATACCCGACCATGGGCATCCTTGGGTCAATTTGGGGACCCCTTGGAGCCACTTTTATGTGGTAGGGACACATTATATTAATAAAGTTAAAATAAAAATAAAAATGGCATAAGCTTACATCTTTTAGAAGAAAAATTTTTACATAGGGTTATACATGTTGGATTTTCGATTATAAATATTCATTAGAAAGCTAAAACGATTTCCTACATGATGATATTTTATTTATAATTTTTAGACATCAAATAAGTTATATTATTAATGAAACAATAATGATGCAATGTTTACCTCATTAATAAATCATTGAAATAAATAATATTATAATGATTAAAATATTATCTAAAACCTGTCCAATTCTTATTGGTTGATGTTATTTAGAATATGAGTCATCTTATCTTCGACCTCAATGATTTTTGGACCATTATAAACCGAATATAATTATATTATAAAGTAATACTTTCACTCTTTCCTAAAGAGCCCCTCCTCTCCCTTATAAAAGGAGACCACTTCTACTCATTCCTCACACCTCTCAAGCCACTTGGCTCGTCCAAACTCTGCCCAACTAAGCTCCCCACATCCCTCTCTTCCTCCTTGAAGCTTCCCCTTAGGCAGAAAGCATTTCAAGAAGTCCTTTGGTTCCAACCAAAGTGAGTTACCTAAATTAAAGGAGGTTAACCTACCCCAACCAAGGAAAAGTACAAGGTAAGGGATTTTCTTATCTCACTTTCAATTCCGTGAGATTTCCATTGTTCGCCACTAAATTATTGAAAGTGGTGTATTGTGTACTGCCATTTGATATATATTATCATGATTCTATTTATATTCATGTTATTCTGTAAATCATTTGGTGGTTATTAACTTTTGGCCATACGACTCAGTTGATTAACGTGGTAAGGGGTTTTCATCTCACTCCTTATTCTCATGAGATTCATGCCATATTGCCACCATTACCTTTTGTGTGGTGTATGTACTGCCCATAATTATATTCTTTGTGTAATACACTCTAATTTATGTGTACTTACATATTCATTTTATGATACCTCTTTCATGGGTTGTATGTTTCATAAGTTACCAAACTGGTAAGGGTTATTTCACAATCTCTTCATTATCTGAGGTTGTTTATACGTAATAATCTACTGGGATCTCGTTATCATCCACATCCATGTTTCTTCAAAATGTATTTCAAAAAAAATTTAATATTTAAAAGAATATGGGTTAAAGTCATTTATACCCTTGTTTGACTTTTTATAAGAGGTTTATAAGGGAATCTTTCCGTCGTTTTCCAAAGAAGGTGCTTTTTAACCTTTTCGACAGAATTAAGATAAGGATGTTTTTTTAACTTATACGGCGGGTGCGGTTATTTTCCGCCGTTATAAAATCGTCAAAGCTTCCCTTAAAAGCTTATAAGATTATTTTCAAAGAAAATTTTTGATTTTATATGGATCTTAAATGATTTCAAAATAAAAGGAGATATTTCTTTAAAAATAATTTTGATTTCATCTATGTCAACATCCTTTGATGGGTTTTAAGATTATTTGAAGTTGATTTATTATGATACAAAACTTCTATATTGTTTTGAAGGTTTTGTGATATGTTTGACTGTGGATGTGCTATTTTTATACCATTCATAGTTTATGGTGAAAGTATTGACATTTCGTATGCTAGTTCCAATAAGAATGTTTATGTTATATTTCAATCTTTACTTCATATGAATGTGTTGGACAAGTATGTTCTAGGTTGGGGACTGGTTAAAGTAAGCCCTCCAGGTTGGGGACTGGTAAAAGTAAGCCCTCCAGGTTGGGGACTGGTAAAAGTAAGCCCTCCAGGTTAGGGACTGGTAAAAGTAAGCCCTCCGGGTTGGTGTCCGGTTATTAGAGGCACTCCGGGTTGGTGTCCGGTTATTAGAGGCACTCCGGGTTGGTGTCCGGTTATTAGAGGCACTCCGGGTTGGGTTCCGGTTACAGTTAGCCCCAAGGTCTTGGGACGAGGCCTTGAAAAGTAATTAAAGTTTAGCATTATGCATTTCAACATTATGAAAGTGGTTATTGATTTTTCATGTGATTATTCGATTAGTAGAATATCCATGTGAACAAGTAAATGGCATTATTTCATTTTACATTTTCCATACTATGTTGAAGTTCAAGTTTAAAAGGCTTTTGTTTTAGTAATTCATTGCCTTAAATTTTTATGCTTATTTTTGAATGTTCCGCTATATTGTTATCCTTACTGGGCATTTGAGCTCACCCCTTTTCTATGTTTTATTTTTCCCAGGATGTGAAGATGTAAGTTATGAATGACCTGCAGGGATATTATGAGGGGATTATAGTGTGGACTGTGGAAACATTATGTTGTTGTAGTAGTTTTTCATTTTATTATATAATGTAAAACTTATGAATATATCTAGTGTTTCCAAGGCTACTAAACCAATCGGTCTTTCGAGATTTGATCTTTCTTGTGATCATGCCAATGTTATGTAATAATGCAACGACTCTGGGTAACTGGGGTCGGGGCGTTACACCAAATGATTTTTCTTTTCTATTAGTATTACTATTTGGGCTTTGGTAGACTTGAGATTATAATGTTTTTGGAACTTGGTTTTAAACTTGTGTTTAGGTGCTTGCAGCCCCATGAACAGGGGATGGACCATGTTTCCATATGTGGGGAACTTTTTCTTCTTTTCTATTTTTATATTTTTTATTTCAACCACAATTGGTACACGTGGAATTTGATTTTAATCTATTATGACATGTGACCCTTGACCTAGTGTGGTATGGGAGTAATTATTTGACCATTGGCCTTGTATATAAAGTGTGTTTGTTATTCTTATTTTTATAGTCACATAATAAAATATTATATATGCATGTAATGTGTTATAATTTCATATGATTTTCATTGGGGATCTGGATTTTGAGAAGAGGGTTTAGGTTTTATAAAGTGTCCACAACGGAATCTAAGCTGTGTTTTCTTTCCAAGCCTCTATGTTGTGTCATCTTAATCATCCATCCCTTGCATGTGGACCCAATAAATTTTGTTTATGACATGTCATATATATATATGTATCTATGGGCATGAAACTTATATACACAAGAAGTAACAATGAAATGGGGTGATGTTGATCATCAGGTTGGGTAATAAGGTCGATGGATTGTGGTTACATGGTTCTTCTGGACGGGATTAGACTATGGAATATGTGATATATGGATATGATATGGATGGGTACAGGGTTATGGTAACAAATGTCCTCAGAGATGGTTGTGATGGGGGGTAAGGGTAGTGAGTATACATTGCCTATTACTAGATTCCATCTCTTTATTATATATATATATATATTATATGGGATGTCTGACCATGTTTTAGTATTAAATGGGATCCAACCTAAACAAGATCCAATAGAGTGTTATGTGTGGGTTATATGGTGTCGAAGATGTATTGATAAGTTGAGACCCCTAAGGGTTGGAATGAGGCCCTGAGGGTCAGGAAGATCATGAGATGTAGGTACAAGCTCTAGTATAGGCTCAAGTATAGGCTAAGGTAAAGGTGGAGAAGCCACCACATATGACTGATTTTGGGCCATGCCTTGATGAGAAGCTCAATGTGGGTCTGGTACATGTCATCCAGGGTAATTGTAGGGGAGCTCAGGGAGTAGAGCCTTTAATAGAGTATCTAACATGGGGGTTCCAGTCACAGCACCCACCATAATTTTATGGTGATGGTGGTCCGCAGGCAGATGATAACAAGATTTAGGAAATGAATATGATCTTTGAATAGATACATACACCTATATTATAAAGGGTAAAGTTGAAAACATATATGTTCATAGGACCAACTAAGTTCTAGTAGGATGTGTAGGTTGAAATTGGCAGACACGAGGGACTGGCCTGGAAGGACTATGAGTCTAGGTTATTTGAACACTTATTCCTAATGATTATAAGGTCATAGACAGCTCTAGAGTTATTTATCCTTTATTATGTTGACATTTCCATCGCGGAATATGATGAAATGTTCACTGAGTTTTTCATTTTTTAACAGGAATAGTGGGAAATGAAACCTCAATGGTGAGGCATTTTGAGGATGGTTTACAACACTCCATTCAACTGAAGGTAAAAATATTTTAGATGGCATCATTCTCAGAAGAAGTTAGTGAGACACTCATAATAGAGGTAAACTTGAAGGACCAGTCATACTCGACCTAGGTGAAAATGTTATGTGATTATAGTCGAGACCTTTCAGATACAATGAAGTAGGATAGAGAGGATTTCTAGTAGGGAAATCAGATAATAAATTAGGAAGACCACCCTGGAGTGGGTCATTGATGGGGTGATTCCAGTGTGGTCATCCATGACATGTTTGTAATCATTGTGAGAGGCCTATAAATGAGATATGAGCATGTATTTAGGTCGATCATCGAGATAGTTTTGGTAGGAAGCCTTTTCAAATAATGAGTAGTAAGGGACTGAGGAAAAATCATATTTATTATATCAGACTTAGAGTGATACGAAGTGATGGTATCTATGTTCAGTTGCATATGGAGGTTAAGTCAGAGATAAAAAGAACCTACACTGGGTTCATTGGCTAGTTTTCAAGAATATCATGAGTACCCTGGTAACATGATAATTTATTTTTTCCTAACATAGCACAAAGGGAATTCCTGATTCTCATAGGTTGGTGACTAGTACCTGGCATCATATAAACAGAAATTTGGAATGATTTTGCCACTAAAAATACAGAATTAAAAGAAACAAGACAGTATGCATATCAAAATAATCTCCACTGGGAGTAATTTAGTAGTATACAACAAGGCATAAACAATCCCAAAGTACTAATTGGGAAAACAAACCAAGTACATAAGGACACTACCCACCAATTCCACGGTTCAAAATCTTGATTCACCTCCAAGAGATACTTTCCCCCTACTCATACTTGGAAGAGGATAATCTAAAAACACCCATATACACAAGTAGGGTTTGATCTAAAAACCCTAGTAGGGTCTCATCAAGGATTCCATATTAGATTTCAATAATATATTAACCAAATGAATTATTTCAATTTTAAATAAATAGTTTGAGAATTTTAAAACACATTTTAACAAATCATAATATACAATACAAATTTTGGATAATACTTCAAAAAATAAATTTAAAAGTGATGTAATATTTTGAAAAAAAAAGTAAATAAAAAATTCTACAAAAAGCATTTCATATAAATTCATAAGGGAATGTAAAACAACATAACAAAATTTCTATATATTTATATCTCAAATATAAACAAGCGAGCAACATGTTCATCTTCCAAATAGTTATGTAGGTTCTAAGATATAGGAAACTCCACCCTCTAAGTGAACACAAATATATGTGTATACACACGTCCCACTAACACTAGCCAAAAGAAACTCATCACCATCCAATTGGGGATGTGACCTGATGTGTTTATGTTTTAGAACGTTGTAGAATCATAGAGTGTGTCCAAATAACACAAAAATTTCCTGAGGATTTCATTTTCTGTTATATAATCAATTATGGACAATTTATTTTAAGACTTCTTAAAATACAATAAAATATAATTTCCTCATTTAAAATGCTAATATTCCATTTAAAAAAAACCGTTTTACTCAAAAACATGCCTTTTTGACCAGACAAAACCATTGTGTTTTTATTAAAAAAAATTAGACATTTTCATAATTTAAAAAATTCCATCAAACTACTTCAAACAGTTTATATTGTACTTTCCAAAACAACATAAATTCCGTACACATATCTCAGGTCTCAGGTCACGCCTAGAAGGGGTTGATGGCCGACCTATGTGCAATATCATAAACGGATATCAGAATTTCTGCTCCTATTAGTATGATGATCAGCCATTCCAAAAAATCAGATTTCCTATTCTGAAGGATTTCTTGTAGAAACCGAATGTTGTGCTCGACAAACTTCATCTTGAAGTCAAGACTCGAAAACCTCTGAGTAAGCTCGAACTCATCACGAAGATATTGTTAGGGTTCAGCCCGCATCTTGGTGTTTCCAGATTTGGGATATGGTTTTGAATATTAGATATCTTTTATCATATCACACAGATAAGGCTGCATGTGTATCTCATGGGGGGATATATCTTATCTATTTAGATGAGTTAAGTGTTTAAATCTTAACATGGCTGATACATGGTGATTTGAAGATTTAAGATATTATATTTTCATATCTTATCTGTATTTGAAAAAGGAAACAGTGGAGCCTATTAAAGGGGGAGCAGCGAATCAAGGAAGGTGACAATTTGGTGGTGCTCGACAACCCAAGGAGAGCAGATACTTGAGTGACTGTTTTTCTAGGGTGTGGGTGGCAGCGAGCAGCGGCAAATCAGGTTGTGCAACGAGGTGCTGCAATGATGCCGCAAGTTCTATTTTGATCTCCGAAGGGTGCCGTATTGTCACGAGACTATTATTAGAGAGGCGAAGAAGGCATATCAGGGTGTGGTTTTGCGCACAGGTTTTTATGTTGTATTTGAGATTCAAGTTTCGGGTTTAACTTGGATTTTTGTACTCTTTGATTCATAGTGAATTTTCTTGGAGTTGCCCCGTGGTTTGTAATCCTTCGAAAGGATGGGTTTTCCACGTTAAAATTTGTGTCCTCATTTGTTATTCTTCTGTTTGGTTTGGTGCTTAGTTTACATTGGCGAGTCTCACAAATTGTTGTTGTCGCAACTAAGTTTGTATTTGAAACCAATCTGTTTCCGACCCAACATCTGGTATCAGAGGAGGTTATCCATGTTTTCTTGCTGATTAATATGGGGGATTCACGCCGTGGGATTTCTGCTCACATTGAACTGTTCAACGGGCAAAATGATTTTACACTTTGGTAGAAAAGAGTTAAAAATATTTTGGTCCATGAGAAGACAGTGAAGGCGTTGAAGAAAAAATAAGAGAAGCCGGAGACGATGAGTGATGATGATTGGCAGGATATGCGAGAGTTGGCGACAAGAACGATTCAGATGTATTTGGGTGATAATACAATGCGGGAAGTGATGAATCTGACAGATCCTGAGGAGATCTGGGCGAAGCTTGAAAGCAGGCATAAATCAAAATCCCTCACAAATTGTTTATATTTGAAGAAACGGTTGTATCGTTTGCGAATGCCAGAGAATAGAGATTTAGGTAACCATCTGGATGAGTTCACCAAACTTCTGGCGGAGCTATCCTTGGTGGCGGTCAAGATTGATGATAAAGGTAACGCGGTACTTGTTGAAATGGAAGAAGAAGACAAAGCTTTGCTTCTTTTGGGTTCGTTGCCTGATTCATATGATAATCTTGTCACCACATTGCTGTTTGGGAAAGACACACTGAAGTTGGATGATGTGATTTCATTGTTGTTGAAGAACGAGACTCGACGAAAGACCAATGATGGTGAATCTTCAGGTAATGGTGGTACTCTGGCTGTGGCAGATGGACGCGATAGTCAAAGAGGTCGGTAAAAGACAAGAAGAAAGGTCAAATTCTTCTTTTGCAACAAGGAGGGTCATGTGCAGAGACGCTGCTATGAATTGAAAAAGCTTAAGGAAAAGAAGGCGCACGACACCGATTCTGAGGATACCGACGTAAGTCTTGTTCATGGTGATGGTGATTTACTTTCCGTTGGCATTGATTGTCGTAGATCAGATTTGTACACCGAATGGGTGGTTGATTCAGCAGCATCATACCATATTTCACCAAAGAAGGGGCTATTTTCTTTATATGAAGAAGGTGACTTTGGTAGATTGAAGATGGGAAATGGAGATTCTGCTGATGTCATTGGTGTTGGTGATATTTGTATCACTACGAATGCAAGTTGTACACTGACATTGAAGGATGTGCGACATGTGCCAGGTATTTGCCATAATTTGTTATCTACTAGTGATCTTGATACTAATGGATTCAGGAGTTCGTTTGGCGGTAGAAGATGGACTTTGTCTAGAGGATCGATGGTTTATGCGCGCGGAAAAATGGATGACATGCTTTACAGGATAGATGTAAAGGCATGCGGTGATGTGACGAATCCAGTTGCGAAGAGGACTTCATCAGATTTGTGGTAGTGGCGATCGTCGTGCATGAGTCGAGGACCGTCGACTAAGTTGAAGAAGGTTTGGAAGCCGAAACATGTCATTGCAGGTGTTTCAGATCTTACACCTGATTCTTTTTATTCAGAGAGTGCCACTATTGAAGAAAAAATAGAAATCAAAGATCGAGGTGATGCACTGAGTGTTTTTGACTACTCGAAGGATGTTGAGCAGAGGGAGCAAGTAATTCCTGCAGGTGCTCCAGATTATGTGGCGATCACAGTTATGGGGGAGCCAGATATTATTGATTCTGTTATTAGTGGTGCAGACATAAGTATGAAGAAGACTTCGGCATTTGGATTTCTTTTGCAGGGGGAGCTTTTAGGTTTCCGTCAGAGATGCAAATGAGGGATGTCATATTTTCTGCAGAGGATGACGGTTGGTGCGATACCAACCGGTTTTCTTTCCAACTGAGTTTGTTAGATGCGATCTCTTTCTTTGATGGGCCGAAGGGGGAGATTGTTAGGGTTCAGCCCGCATCTTGGTGTTTCCAGATTTGAGATAAGTTTTTGAATATTAGATATCTTTTATCATATCACACAGATAAGGCTGCATGTGTATCTCATGGGGAGATATATCTTATCTATTTAGATGAGATAAGTGTTTAAATCTTAACATGACATATACATGGTGATTTGAAGATTTAAGATATTATATTTTCATATCTTATCTGTATTTGAAAAAGGAAACAGTGGAGCCTATTAAAGGGGGAGCAACGAATCAATGAAGGTGACAATTTGGTGGTGCTCGACAACCCAAGGAGAGCAGATACTTGAGTGACTGTTTTTCTAGGGCGTGGGCGGCAGCGAGCAGCGGCAAATCAGATTGTGCAACGAGGTGCTACAATGACGCCGCAAGTTCGATTTTGATCTCCGAAGGGTGACGTATTGTCACGAGAATATTATCAGAGAGGCGACGAAGGCATATCAGGGTGTGGTTTTTCGCACAGGTTTTTATGTTGTATTTGCGATTCAAGTTTCGGATTTAACATGGATTTTTGTACTCTCTGATTTATAGTGAATTTTCTCGGAGTTCCCCCATGGTTTTTAATCCTTCGAAAGGAGGGTTTTTCCACGTTAAAATTTGTGTGCTCATTTGTTATTCTGCTGTTTGGTTTGGCGCTTCGTTTACATTGGCGATTCTCACAAATTGTTGTTGTCACAACTAAGTTTATATTTGAAACCAATCTGTTTCCGACCCAACAGATATTCCCATATCTGACCATATTTGGCATCCTTCCAAGCAATGTCAGATCTCTCAAAAAGTCTCAATTTAAGTATTACATCTGCAAGGTTTGAATTTTCCTTTCCAACTAGCTGAAACAGCTTTTTCCTTTCCATGGTAAATGTCCCAGTTTTCTCCATCTCACGATTTATATCAGTAAATTCTCCAACCATTCCATCAACCTGCCATACATAATAATCGAGAGCAATACTTTGACCGAGAACACTGCCAATAGTTCGGATCCCATCGATGTCCAAATATTTCAACATTATATAATCCAGTCCACCAAGCATCCATGTGCTCAAAATTGGCTTCTCCCTCACTTCTTATTCGTCCTTTTTCATTTCAGTGAGCAACCCTGATGCATGATTTTTTACGATTTTCAAATACCCATCAACCTTGATATCATGAACATTGAACAAGACAATCAAACCATACTGGAAAACAACAATGTAACTGGACTCACTTCCACTTAAGCTAACACCAGGCCCATTGGGATCGGATGGAGCATTCCCGAACCTAAGGACGACATAATTAGTCATTCTAGAAGTCGGAGGAACAAAGTTTCCCTTATTCTGATGGCAAATTTGGCGTATGAGGTTGTTTTAATTTATTTTTTTTAATGGGTCTAAGGTTCAAATATTTAAGAAAATGGGTTCTTTGAGCGCTAGACCATGTGGCGCTCAAGGGTTTTGGAATTAGAGCGCCACTTGAAGTGGCGCTCCACCAATTTGGCGGAAGAAGGGTGCAGCGCCACTTGAAGTGGCGCTGAAAAAATAAATACAAACCGTGCAGCGCCACTTGAAGTGGCGCTGCACCCTTCTTCCCAATCAATTCGGCGCCACTTGAAGTGGCGCCGAAACTATAGCATCCCATCATTTTATAACATAAACTTTCATTACATTACACAAAACTGAGGATCGTTAAGGTTTAGTGTCTTGGAAACAAGGATCATAAAACATAAAAAAAAACATAAAAACATTCTTCTTAAACACTTGAAAGGCTTCTCCTTTAGTTCATCCTATTTTCATTATGCATCTCATAACCTGGGGACATACATCAAAAGAAAGGGTGAGCAGAAGGCCCAGTAAGGGAAATAAGAGGAACATTTTACATGTGAACTTGAGATACTTCAATAAGGACATGAAAAGAACATTAAGGCATAAGAAAGAAATCATGAGGCATTTCATAATAAAAATAACATTTTTCATAACTTGAAGATGTGGCTACATCATTTAACATAGACAATCATGAACATATCACCAAGGTCCATCCCCAAGGTGTCATTTGAAAATTACCAAGGTTATTCACCAAGGTATCGTGAAAATTGTAATCTCTAGTGGTTACATCATTACCCAATGCATTGGAGCGCTATCAGGGCGCACCCTTAAATTTGCCTTTATTATCATGTGAGCCACATATATCATCATCAAACATTTCATAAATAACCCACATAGCATAAAATAAATGGGTTTCATTTCATAATCATAATGTTTTAAAAACTGCGTTAAAGACATGATCTTTACGTCACTTTAAACCCACGGAAAGGGAAAGTGGGTCTCATGTATGTAAATCCCAGAATTTAAAATGGAACATTTTGATATATATGTGAATACCCTTGTAGAAATAAGAGCATTGAGTATTCACTTTATAACATAAAATAATTTTTGAGAAAAGAGAGAGGCATTTTGAGGGGAAAATTCTGCAGCATAACGACTAAGTTTCGGGGTTTTAGAAAACATTGAAATGAGAGGGGACATGGGTCACCCACTCATAAATGATCCATAAAATAGTAGGGTGAAAGAGTAAGAAGGACATATGGACATGGTAATGAAATTTGAGGGACATAACATTTTAAATGAAAAACATGGAAGGAAAAAGATTAGATTTCTCTTACGAAAATTCGGCAGCCTTACGGCGTCACTTAACTTCAAAAGAAAATGATTTGACAAGATCAAATAGGGTCCCTCATCATATGATCATAAGAGATCAGTATGATAGATATAGAGATCATACCCCAAAATAATAAAAAGGAACTTGAAAGACTTGACATGAAAATCGAACTTGAAAAATGAGAAGGGTGAAAGAATCCCTTAAAAATTCGGCAGCCTAACGGCGTCACTTAAACTTTCATAAAACGAAATTATGAGAGTAAGAGGGGATATCTCATCATATAAACATGAAAGGGAAGTAAGAGGAATATAAAAGAACATCCTCTCACATAAAAACATGGAGCATAAAAGGAATGACATAAAAGGGATTACATGAAAAGAAAGAGAGGGGTCGGATCCCTTACCTTAAAATGTGACTCTTGAAACTCAAAGGATTGGACCTTGAGGGCTTGGGGGCACCTTGGGAGGACTCCTTGGAAGGTAAGAAGACCAGAACTTCGTTGGGGGAGAGTTGGGAGTGAAAACCAAGGGAGGAAAGGGTGGGTATTTATAGGGAAAGTGAGGGGACAAAGCATTAATGGCCAAAGGACACCTCACATGTGCTTTTCTCAAACCCATGGGCTCTCCCTTGGCATTTATCATGGAGTTAGGCCACATGGGGCCCCCAAAACAATAATTCATCACCCTTGGCCGTCCAACCCTCAAAAAATCTCATGACATCATCATGACATCATTATGATGTCATTAAACATACCGAAACCCTAAAACGGTATTTTTACTATTCACTGAAAATTCAACTTTCTCAGAATAATCCCAAAATTTCACCTTAACCAAATATCAATGCTCTGATTTGAAAAATGAAATCCATTTTATAAAAATATTTTTCTAAATATTTTTAATTTAATTTTTAAATAAAAACACTATTCATCGAAAATTCATTTTTTCCAGAAAAATCCCCAAAAATTACCTTAACATAATATCGATGCTCTGAGTTCAAAAATAAAGTCATTTTTATAAAAAAAAATTTCTAATTATTTTTAATTAAATTTTTAATTAAAAAACACTATTCATCCGAAAAAACTAATACTTGATTAATAATTTATGAAACCGTTATTTACCCATTTTATTGAATCACATTACTTAACCAAGGTGTGTAAATTATATTAAAACTTTCTTTAAGTGAAAATTACTAATCCATTTGGTCACATTACTAATCCTAAGCGAAAAATCACTATTCATAATTTACTATTCATCAAAAATTATGTTGATCTTATTAGACTCCAAATTCCTTAATGAACACTTTTGTAGAAGACCATTTTTTGAAAATCATTACACATCATTAGTTATTTAGGGTTTACATAAATATTTCAAAATATCACTTTTTTAAAATTCATCAATAAAATACATTCTAAAATTATCTAGACATATGAAATTTCACAAACATCACTAAAGGAAGAAATCTCAATTTATTCATCCGAAAGGATTACACAAGGAAACTAGGGTCTCATCACATAGCCCCTTATAACACTGGCATAAGACCTAAGTGTAAGGTGTGCTATGGTGGTAGAATCTGAGGGAGTCTCAGATAACATTGCCCTAGTAGCAATCTCCACTAACTTGAACTTCTCCTGCAAGCGTTTTCGTTCAAGCTTGACACGCTGGAGCTCGGATTGGGCTTGGTCCAAAGTGAAGCCCACAGATGCTACCTCCTTCCCAAGCTCTGATAAGTGGGCTTCGTAAGGGTTGAGTCTACTGGATGAAGCCATCGACTCCTCTTTCTGCATTAACCATTAACATCTTATTAAATAAATAAGAGTAAGTTAATATACTACTCAAAAATATTGGGTCGTTACATTCTTCCCCCCTTAAGAAATTTCGTCCCCGAAATTTATACTTGAGGCCTAGTTGAAAAGGTGAGGGTACTTTTGCTTCATCGTTTCCTCAGGCTCCCAAGTCGCTTCTTCATATTTATGATTCCTCCACAACACTTTCACAAGGTGGGTAGTCTTGTTTCGTAGGACCTTGTCTCTACGGTCCAAGATCTCCACTGGCTGCTCCTCATAAGAGAGGTCATGTTCAAGTTGTACCACCTCTGGGTTCAGTACATGCGAAGGGTCGGGTATGTACTTCCTAAAGAGAGATACATGGAAGACATCATGAACTTGAGCGAGGTTCGGTGGAAGTGCTAGACGATAGGCCACTGCTCCTATGCGATCAAGGATTTCATAGGGGCCAATGTACCTAGGGCTGAGCTTCCCTTTCTTCCCAAACCGCATGACTCTCTTCCATGGAGAAATTCGAAGGAAGACTTTGTCACCAACACCAAACTCCAAGTCCCTTCGACGATTGTCAGCATAGCTCTTCTGCCGACTCTGAGCAGCCTTTATGTGTTGTTGGATGGCATGAACCTGTTCTGTCATCTCTTGCACGAGATCAGGCCCAAGAAGCTTCCTCTCACCAGTTTCATCCCAACAAGTAGGAGTTCTACACCGCTTTCCATACAGAGCTTCATAGGGTGCCATCTGAATACTCGCATGGAAGCTGTTGTTATAAGAGAACTCCACTAATGGGAGGTGTTGATCCCATCCACCTTTAAATTCCATTGAGCATAATCTCAACATGTCTTCGAGTGTCTGAATAGTCCTTTCAGATTGGCCATCAGTTTGAGGATGATAGGCCGTACTAAAATTCAATTCAGTATTCAGAGCATGCTGAAGACTTCTCCAGAATTTTGATGTGAATCTTGGGTCACGATCAGATACGATGGATAGTGGTACCCCATGCAGCCTTACCACTTCCTTCACGTATATCTTGGCAAGCTGATCTAGAGAGAAATCTTCCCGAATAGAGATAAAATGGGCTGTCTTGGTGAGACGTTCCACAATAACCCATATCGCATTGTTTCCTTTGGATGTTTTCGGGAGACCAGTTACAAAGTCCATGTTGATATTATCCCACTTCCATACTGGTATGGGTAGCGGTTGTAATACCCCCTTAGGAAGTTGTCTTTCTGCCTTTACTTGCTGACACACCAGGCACCTTGTAGTGTAATCGGCAATCTCCCTCTTCATGTTATCCCACCAATATTGATCACGAAGGTCTCTATACATCTTAGTGCTTCCCGGATGTATAGAGAAAGTAGAGCTATGAGCTTCATCCATCAGTTCTTTCTTTATCTCCGGAATGGATGGAACACATAGTCTGGTACGAAATTTCAACACGCCTTCTTGATCAATATTGAAATCAGGGAACTTCCCATCTTTACAGCCTCGAACTTCTCCTGCAGAAAAGGATCTTCTTTTTGAGCCTTCTTGATCTTCTCTAGTAATGAAGGTTGAGAGATCATTTGGGATAGGGTTGATGATGTCCCTTTCCTTATAATTCCCATGTCCAGTTTTACTAGATCTTTAATCAAGGGATCTCCCAGGATCCTCATTGTTGCCAGAACAACAGGATCTTTCCTGCTTAACGCATCCGCGACTTTGTTTGCTCTTCCAGGGTGATAATGAATTGAACAATCATAGTCTTTAATAAGCTCCAACCATCTCCTTTGTCTCATGTTCAATTCTTTCTGAGTGAAAATATACTTTAGACTTTGGTGGTCAGTGTATATATCACATTTCTCCCCATAAAGATAGTGCCTCCATATCTTTAGAGAAAAAACAACTGCCGCCAGCTCTAGATCATGCGTAGGATAATTCTGCTCATGAATCTTCAACTGTCGAGATGCATAAGCAATTACTTTGTCATTTTGCATGAGGACGCACCCAAGCCCTTTCAGAGATGCATCGCTAAAAATAACGAATCCTTCTCCGATAGAGGGTAGTGTTAACACAGGTGCAGTAACCAATCTCTTCTTCAGCTCTTGGAAACTTTCCTCGCATTCCTTTGTCCAGATGAACTTAACCCCTTTTCGAGTCAACTTGGTTAGTGGATTAGAAAGCCGTGAAATTTTTTTCACAAACCTCCTATAATATCCCGCTAAACCAAGGAAACTACGAATCTCAGTTACTGTTGTGGGTTGAGGCCACTCCTCCACAACCATTGTCTTTGCAGGGTCAACCGAGATTCCTTCATTGGTTACGATGTGCCCCAAGAAAGCCACTTGTTGTAACCAAAACTCACACTTTCTGAACTTCCCAAAGAGACTCTCCTTCCGTAGAGTTTTCAAAATAACCCTCAGATGATCTTCATGCTCCTCCCGACTTTTTGAATATATCAAAATATCATCAATAAAAACTACCACAAAGTTATCAAGGTAGTCCTTAAAGACTCTATTCATCAAATCCATGAAAATAGCAGGAGCATTAGTCAATCCGAAGGGCATAACAGTAAACTCATAATGCCCATATCTTGATCGGAAGGCAGTCTTTGGAATATCTTCCTTCTTCACCCTCAGTTGATGATAACCAGATCGAAGGTCAATCTTAGAGAAGAATTGAGCCCCACGAAGTTGGTCAAATAAATCATCAATTCTTGGAAGAGGGTATCTGTTCTTCACTGTGATCCCATTCAGTTCTCTATAATCAATGCAAAGCCGCATTGATCCATCCTTCTTCTTCACAAAGAGAACTGGTGCTCCCCAAGGAGACACACTCGGTCGGATAAACCCCTTCTCCAACAAGTCTTGGAGTTGTTTCTTTAGCTCCTCTAGCTCCACATTTTCCATTCTATACGGAGTCTTTGATATCGGTTGAGACCCAGGTACGAGTTCAATGGAGAACTCTACCTCTCTTTCTGGGGGAGGTCCAGGTAACTCCTCAGGAAATACATCCATGTATTCCTGAACAATCGGAACATCTTCAATTTGTATGCTCCCTTTCACTTCTTCCTCATCACCGATTAACTCCATAAAGAAAGCTATAGGAGGTGCTTCTAGATAGGGATCAGTTCGGGATATCTCTCCTCGGAAGATAACTGTAGGTCGTTCATTCAAGACTACTGAGATTTCCTTACTTCTGCATTTGATCTTAGCATTATACTTTGAGAGCCAGTCCATCCCTAGTATAATGTCAAATTCCATCATGGGAATGACTACTAGATTTTAGATTAGATTGTGCTCACCAAAGTAAACACTAGAGTCTCTAAACATTGTTGATGCATGGATAATCCCACTTGGAGTCTTGACTGACAACTCTACCTCAAGCAATTCGGGGATTGATTCTATATTCTTTGCAAACTTGGAAGAAATAAAGGAATGCGTAGAACCAGAATCAAATAAATCACTTGCTAGTTTTGAGAGGACAACAAGAGTACCTGCTACCACATCGTTCGGAACTTCAACTTCAGTTGTTGTGATAGCGAAAGCACGACCTTGTTCCCTTGGCCTCTGCTGAGGTTGATGGTGATTCCCCTCCACCGCCCTCGGATTTGGACATTGATTAGCAAAGTGCCCAAGCTGTCCACACTTGAAGCATGTGACTTCGGGTAGGGCCAGAACCATCTTTCCTCTGTCGTTAGTGTTGGGAAGTTGAGGCTTCACATCACCACGACAATTCCGAGAAATATGGCCTTCTTTTCCACACCTATAGCACTTTCCACTTCCGATCAAGCAGTTCCCCGGATGCTTCTTCCCACATTTATTGCATGTGGCATGTTGCATATGCTTTCCACCTCTTTCCTGATCAAAACTTCTTCCCAGGCTTGGTTCTAGAGTTCTCTTCTTCTCATTAGATTTGTGAGACCACTGTGTCTCTCCAAACTCTAGTTCAACTTTCATAGAACTTCGAACTATTTCTTCATAGCTATCGTAGTCCCTGTTGGCTAGATTCTTCCGCAGATGTGGTCGTAGTCCGCCAAAGAATCTATCAACCTTCCCATTAGGGTCCATGACAAAGCTTGAGGTATAACGGGAAAGCCTTGTGAAGTTCATCTCATAGCTTCCGACAGATTCGTTCTCCTTCTGCTTCAGCTCGAGAAACTCTTTCTCCATTTTCGTTCTCATGGAACGAGGGAAATACTTGTTAAAGAAAATCCCCCGAAATTCTTCCCACTCCATAGCTTCCATCTCTCCTCGTGGCTTCGTGTTTTTGATCAGTGACCACCACTGATCAGCTTCTCCCTCTAGGCGGTAAACAGCAAGGGTGACTTTTTCTTGTTCCGAACAATGAAGTACAGAAAAGATCTTTTCAATGGAGCTTATCCATTGTTCCGCAACCAATGGGTCAGTAGATCCACTGAATGTTGGCGGTCGTTGACGCATGAAGGACTCAACAGAAAGTTGTTCCCTTCGTGGTGAGGTCGGCCTCTCAGCTTGATTCAAGTTATTACTCATAACTTGAGTCAGTTGGTTCATCATCCGCATGAATGTTTCCATTCCGGCTTCCATCGGAGGGCCGTCAGCACATGGTGCATTGCGGTCACCATCGGCACGGTTTCTCCTATTGCCCGCCATTTTCTAAAAGAATAAAACCTTAGTGAGAAACTTATTTCATTTATGAATCTTTTAACTAAGACTTCGTGCTTAGACAATTATAGTTCTCTATAATTCCTTCATAATGATTCATAAAAAGCATGTGATTAACCAAACATATCCCCCGGGAGTGTCGTAACCAAGAGTGCAGCAAGGCCCGTTATCGTGCACCAGTTCCCGTTCGAGTCTAGCTCAAAGCGGTGTTTTCGGGTTTTACCCCTATGTACATCTGTGCCAGAGCCGCCTCTACCTGCTCGTATCCAGACAGGGATGTATTTGTTTGATAGACCACTTACTTAATACTTACGAAAATACCAGGAAGTTTTCCTATATTTAAACTTTTCTATAGGGTTCTTCCTAAAGTTTTTATATCCTAATTTCCACAAATAACTAAACCATCCTTTGATACCAACTATAGCATCCCATCATTTTATAACATAAACTTTCATTACATTACACAAAACTGAGGATCGTTAAGGTTTAGTGTCTTGGAAACAAGGATCATAAAACATAAAAAAAAACATAAAAACATTCTTCTTAAACACTTGAAAGGCTTCTCCTTTAGTTCATCCTATTTTCATTATGCATCTCATAACCTGGGGACATACATCAAAAGAAAGGGTGAGCAGAAGGCCCAGTAAGGGAAATAAGAGGAACATTTTACATGTGAACTTGAGATACTTCAATAAGGACATGAAAAGAACATTAAGGCATAAGAAAGAAATCATGAGGCATTTCATAATAAAAATAACATTTTTCATAACTTGAAGATGTGGCTACATCATTTAACATAGACAATCATGAACATATCACCAAGGTCCATCCCCAAGGTGTCATTTGAAAATTACCAAGGTTATTCACCAAGGTATCGTGAAAATTGTAATCTCTAGTGGTTACATCATTACCCAATGCATTGGAGCGCTATCAGGGCGCACCCTTAAATTTGCCTTTATTATCATGTGAGCCACATATATCATCATCAAACATTTCATAAATAACCCACATAGCATAAAATAAATGGGTTTCATTTCATAATCATAATGTTTTAAAAACTGCGTTAAAGACATGATCTTTACGTCACTTTAAACCCACGGAAAGGGAAAGTGGGTCTCATGTATGTAAATCCCAGAATTTAAAATGGAACATTTTGATATATATGTGAATAACCTTGTAGAAATAAGAGCATTGAGTATTCACTTTATAACATAAAATAATTTTTGAGAAAAGAGAGAGGCATTTTGAGGGGAAAATTCTGCAGCATAACGACTAAGTTTCGGGGTTTTAGAAAACATTGAAATGAGAGGGGACATGGGTCACCCACTCATAAATGATCCATAAAATAGTAGGGTGAAAGAGTAAGAAGGACATATGGACATGGTAATGAAATTTGAGGGACATAACATTTGAAATGAAAAACATGGAAGGAAAAAGATTAGATTTCTCTTACGAAAATTTGGCAGCCTTACGGCGTCACTTAACTTCAAAAGAAAATGATTTGACAAGATCAAATAGGGTACCTCATCATATGATCATAAGAGATCAGTATGATAGATATAGAGATCATACCCCAACATAATAAAAAGGAACTTGAAAGACTTGACATGAAAATCGAACTTGAAAAATGAGAAGGGTGAAAGAATCCCTTAAAAATTCGGCAGCCTAACGGCGTCACTTAAACTTTCATAAAACGAAATTATGAGAGTAAGAGGGGATATCTCATCATATAAACATGAAAGGGCAGTAAGAGGAATATAAAAGAACATCCTCTCACATAAAAACATGGAGCATAAAAGGAATGACATAAAAGGGATTACATGAAAAGAAAGAGAGGGGTCGGATCCCTTACCTTAAAATGTGACTCTTGAAACTCAAATGATTGGACCTTGAGGGCTTGGGGGCACCTTGGGAGGACTCCTTGGAAGGTAAGAAGACCAGAACTTCGTTCGGGGAGAGTTGGGAGTGAAAACCAAGGGAGGAAAGGGTGGGTATTTATAGGGAAAGTGAGGGGACAAAGCATTAATGGCCAAAGGACACCTCACATGTGCTTTTCTCAAACCCATGGGCTCTCCCTTGGCATTTATCATGGAGTTAGGCCACATGGGGCCCCCAAAACAATAATTCATCACCCTTGGCCGGCCAACCCTCAAAAAATCTCATGACATCATCATGACATCATTATGATGTCATTAAACATACCGAAACCCTAAAACGGTATTTTTACTATTCACTGAAAATTCAACTTTCTCAGAATAATCCCAAAATTTCACCTTAACCAAATATCAATGCTCTGATTTCAAAAATGAAATCCATTTTATAAAAATATTTTTCTAAATATTTTTAATTTAATTTTTAAATAAAAACACTATTCATCGAAAATTCATTTTTTCCAGAAAAATCCCCAAAAATTACCTTAACATAATATCGATGCTCCGAGTTCAAAAATAAAGTCATTTTTATAAAAATAATTTTCTAATTATTTTTAATTAAAATTTTTAATTAAAAAACACTATTCATCCGAAAAAACTAATAGTTGATTAATAATTTATGAAACCGTTATTTACCCATTTTATTGAATCACATTACTTAACCAAGGTGTCTAAATTATATTAAAACTTTCTTTAAGTGAAAATTACTAATCCATTTGGTCACATTACTAATCCTAAGCGAAAAATCACTATTCATAATTTACTATTCATCAAAAATTAAGTTGATCTTATTAGACTCCAAATTCCTTAATGAACACTTTTGTAGAAGACCATTTTTTGAAAATCATTACACATCATTAGTTATTTAGGGTTTACATAAATATTTCAAAATATCCCTTTTTTAAAATTCATCAATAAAATACATTCTAAAATTATCTAGACATTTGAAATTTCACAAACATCACTAAAGGAAGAAATCTCAATTTATTCATCCGAAAGGATTACACAAGGAAACTAGGGTCTCATCACATAGCCCCTTATAACACTGGCATAAGACCTAAGTGTAAGGTGTGCTATGGTGATAGAATCTGAGGGAGTCTCAGATAACATTTCCCTAGTAGCAATCTCCACTAACTTGAACTTCTCCTGCAAGCGTTTTCGTTCAAGCTTGACACGCTGGAGCTCGGATTGGGCTTGGTCCAAAGAGAAGCCCACAGATGCTACCTCCTTCCCAAGCTCTGATAAGTGGGCTTCGTAAGGGTTGAGTCTACTGGATGAAGCCATCGACTCCTCTTTCTGCATTAACCATTAACATCTTATTAAATAAATAAGAGTAAGTTAATATACTACTCAAAAAGATTGGGTCGTTACAGAAACACCCCCCCATCCTATAAATAGGACCCTCGCCCCCCACCCCATTCCTCACTTCCTACCTCACCCCACCCCCATTCCTCCCTCCCTATCCCTTCCTCTCTCTCTCTCTCTCAAACTTTTTTATTGCGTTCTTCGGTTGCTGTGAAGCCTTGCCTCTTCGGTTGCTCTGCCTGTGTACCTACGTCGTCACAAATTTGAGGTAAATCTTTCTTTAAATTTATTTAATAGTTTTATTTAATAATTTAGTTGTTTAATTTATAGAATTAGTATATAATATTTGTATTTTATAAATAGTATGGTTTTTTTAAATGTAATTAGATAATGAAATGATTAGTTAGTTAAATAATTAATCATAATTAGTTGATTAATCAATGATAATTAAGTTATTAATTAATCATAATTAGGTAAATAGTTAAATGTAATTAGATTATTAATTAATGATTATTAGCTAATTAATTAATTAATCATAATTAGCAAATTAATTAATCATAATTATTTAATTAATGAATCATAATTAGTTAATTAATTCATTATAATTAGGTTATTAATTAATGGTAAGTAGGTAATAAATAATCATAATTAGTTAATTAAATAATCATAATTAGTTAATATCATAACTAATTAATTAATTAATCATAACTAGTTAATTAATTAATCATAATTAGTTTATTAATTAATCATAATTAGTTAAGTAATTAATCGTAATTATTTAATTAATTAATCATCGTAATTAGTTAATTAATTAATCATAATTAGTTAAGTAATTAATCATAATTAGTAAATTAATTAATCATAATTAGTTAAGTAATTAATCATAATTAGTTAAGTAATTAATCATAATTAGTAAATTAATTAATCATAATTAGGTTATTAATTAATCCTAATTAGGTTATTAATTAATCATAATTAGTTAATTAATTAATCATTAGTAGTTAATTAATTAATCATAATTAGGTTATTAATTAATCCTAATTAGGCTATTAATTAATCATAATTAGTTAATTAATTAATCATAATTAGGTAATTAATTAATCATAATTAGGTTATTAATTAATCCTAATTAGGTTATTAATTAATCATAATTAGGTTATTAATTAATCATAATTAGGTAATTAATTAATCCTAATTAGGTTATTAATTAATCATAATTAGGTTATTAATTAATCATAATTAGGTTATTAATTAATCATAATTAGCTAATTAATGAATCATAATTAGGTAATTAATGTAACATAATAGGTTAATTAGTTAATCATAATTAGGTAATTAATTAATCATAATTAGGTAATTAATGAAACATAATTAGGTAATAAATTAATCATAATTAGGTAATTAAATAATCATAATTAGGTAATTAAATAATCGTAATTAGGTTATTAATCAATCATTACTTGCTAATTAATCAATCATCACTTGCTAATTAATCAATCATCACTTGCTAATTAATTAATCCTAATTAGTTAATTAACTAATCATAATTAGTTAATTAAGTAATCATAATTAGCTAATTAATTAATCATAATTAGTTAATTAATTAAGCATAATTAGTTAATTAAGTAATCATAATTAGGTAATTAATTAAGCATAATTAGTTAATTAAGTAATCATAATTAGGTAATTAATTAATCATAATTAGTTAATTAATTAATCATAATTAGTTAATTAATTAATCATTAGTAGTTAATTAATTAATCATAATTAGGTTATTAATTAATCCTAATTAGGTTATTAATTAATCATAATTAGGTTATTAATTAATCCTAATTAGGTTATTAATTAATCATAATTAGGTAATTAATTAATCGTAATTAGGTTATTAATTAATCCTAATTAGGTTATTAATTAATCATAATTAGGTTATTAATTAATCCTAATTAGGTAATTAATAAATCATAATTAGGTAATTAATGAAACATAATTAGTTAATTAATTAATCATAATTAGGTAATTAATCAATAATAATTAGGTAATTAATGAAACATAATTAGTTAATTAATTAATCATAATTAGGTAATTAATTAATCATAATTAGGTAATTAAATAATTGTGATTAGGTTATTAATCAATCATTACTTGCTAATTAATCAATCATCACTTGCTAATTAATGAATCCTAATTAGTTAATTAATCAATCATAATTAGGTAATTAAGTAATCATAATTAGCTAATTAATTAACCATAATTAGTTAATTAATTAAGCATAATTAGTTAATTAATTAATCATAATTAGTTAATTAATTAAGCATAATTAGTTAATTAAGTAATCATAATTAGGTAATTACTTAATCATAATTAGTTAATTACTTAACCATAAGTAGGTAATTAGTTAACCATAATTAGGTAATTAGTTAACCATAATTAGGTAATTAGTTAACCATAATTAGGTAATTAGTTAACCGTAATTAGGTAATTAGTTAACCATAATTAGGTAATTAGTTAACCATAATTAGGTAATTAGTTAACCATAATTAGGTAATTAGTTAACCATAATTAGGTAATTAGTTAACCATAATTAGGTAATTAGTTAACCATAATTAGGTAATTAGTTAACCATAATTAGATAATTAGTTAACCATAATTAGGTAATTAGTTAACCATAATTAGGTAATTAGTTAACCATAATTAGGTAATTAGTTAACCATAATTAGGTAATTAGTTAACCATAATTAAGTAATTAATTTATCATAATTAGGTTATTAGCGAAGTAGTTATATTATTCAGCGAAGTAGTTATATTAATTAGCGAAGTAGTTATATTAATTAGCCAAGTAGTAGTAAATTGCCTATGGAATATACCTTTGCATTACATTCTAGGAATGATAATGAATTTAGTTTTCAATCTACCTTGACCTCGGTTTGTAATTGAAGTTATGAACTTGAATTTAGTAGTTCAATATATTTTTTGCATATTAAGTGTTAGAGTTATCATGAAATGATTGCTCTCTTGAGTAAAGTATCCCCGGGTAGAGGGGTTTTGGGTCGGACCACCTACTTTCCTGGAGGCTTGCCTTGTCTAGGAAAGTGAATGGGGTTGGCTATCTGTCGCTCCGGGCTTACTCATGTGGAGACTTTCAATTTCATATAACTCTAGGCTTTTACATGACATGTTCGTGTACCTCATGCATATAATGCATGTGGATATGTATAAATATATTTGACTTCTATTTTTGGGTAAGTAACACAAACTTGTGGGTTGTGTAAATAGTTACACATCAATATGGTTTGAACATATTGATTTGGTGGAGGTATTAGGATTCCAACCTAAATTAATAGAAGCATGCATACATAAATTGATTCTTTAATCAGATTTAATTAATAACAGTGGTTTCTTTTAGATAAAAAAGATGGTCGCCGCTTATATTTATTGCAATGGCCAAATAATTGAGACAGAACAAGGATGTAGTTATAGTATACATCCAGAAGCTGTTGTGATGCTTGGAGGATGTACTACTTTGGAAGCTGTGCAAAGGAAAATTCATTGGAGGTTAAAACTCGCGAGGAATCAAGTAATAGAGTCCATTACATTCAGACATCTTCAATTTATAGATAGGTTTTGGCATGTGCCCTATCCGGTAAATGATGATGATGATTGGGAATATATACTTTCATTGGTTAAGTATATACCTGAGAATCAAATGATGGAGTTGTATGTCATTATAGCTACAATGGAGGTTCCATCGACATTGGAAGTTGACCCATCTCAAATTCATGAAACTATGTCATATGCTCCTTCACATCAAGATGTTCCATCAGCATCAGTAGTTATTCCATCATTTCCATCAGCCATAGTTTCAATGGATAGTCCTCCACATACTTTAGATGCATTGGTTGATGAATTTGAGGATGATGACAATTTTGAACAAGATGAAGAGGAAGTTGAAGAAGAAGAAGAGCATGCGGAAGATCAGTCTGTACCAACTCATGCGAGGTTCAACCGACCATTGAGACATCCTCCACTATTGGCTTCCTGGTCGAATAAAGGCATGAATCGCTTGCCAGAATTTGATTATTCAGTTATCACTCCCAGTTCAGAATTTCCAGGAATCATTGGTGGCATAAATCGAGTGTCATATAACGATGTTCTGTATATTGGCAGAGAGTTTGAGAGCAAAGAAGAAATGAAAAATGTGATAAAACAATATCACATTGAAAGACATTACTCATATGTTGTAGAAGAGTCAAAGAGATCTTATTATTTGATCTGTTGTGACAAATCTGAATCGAACTGTCAAATGCGTCTGCGAGCTATTATTGATAACACTTTTCACAGCTGGCGCATCACTAGATTTACTCCACACACATGTGTGAACCCAAGCTTGGCACAGGAACACTCTTCATTAGATGTTGAGTTTGTTTCAACTATTATTGTTGAAATGATTAGAGCATGTCAAGATGTCCCCGTGGTTCTGGTCATTGAGCGAATCAAACAGCTTTTTGGGTATCGAATCTCTTACTGGAAGGCATGGGCAGCACGACAAAAGGCTATTGTGAATGTGTATGGTGATTGGGATGACTCTTATCGAGTTCTACCACAACTGTTGGAGCTTCTACGCCACAATAATCAAATAGTCTATCGGTTACATACAGTTGAATATGTTAACCAACAGAACCAACTTGACCGCTCAATGGTTGTGTTTGATAGATTATTTTGGACATTTTTACCATGTGTGGCGGCTTTTAGACATTGCAAGCAGTTCATACAAATTGATGGAACATTTATGTATGGAAAGTATACCGGAACTTTATTGATTTCCGCCACACAAGATGGAAATCGAGCCCCTCTGCCTATAGAATTTGCAATTGTGGAGAAAGAGAACTTCTCATCATGGAGCTGGTTTCTGGCATTTCTCCGAGAGTTTGTTACGGATGCAGAAGGTATTTGTCTTATTTTTGATCGCCACCGTGCAATCAAGGAGGCGATACAGTCTGAGGGTCTTTCGTGGAGACCACCATATGCCCATCATCGATACTGTATTCGACACATTGCCAGCAATTTGCGAAAGAAGTTCAAGAATGAGTCGATGAAAAAGGCAATCTTAAAAATTGGTATGAACATCCTTTTCTGTTTAAAATGTTTTTGTCGTAGTTATTTTCATAACTGTTCAGATGGCTGTTTGTATGATAGCATATGAGCCTCAACAACAAAGGATGGAGGAGCGTCTTCAAGATATCCATAGAGTGAATCCAGAAGTGTATGATTACATGATGCAAATTCCAAAGCAGAAATGGTCGTTGGCATATGATGATGGGAGGAGATATGGTCATATGACGACCAACATCGTAGAATGTATAAATGGAGTTTTCAAGGGTGTTCGAAAACTACCTATCACAGGTAAATATGAATATTTCAATATATGTTACTTAGAAGAGTTACTATTATAATATAATATTTGTATAATGTCGTAAATCTAAATTTCAGGGTTAGTACAAGAGACCTTCTATCGTAGTGTAAAGTACTTTCTGGAACGCGGAAAGAAAGCTGAAGAGGGCTTGAACAGAGGGATGCGCTATGGACACCATTTCCAACGCGAGCTAGATACAGTTCTTCAGGAGGCCACAACTTACCATGTAACTGCATTTAATCGTCCAGAGAAACGATTTGAGGTCGCTGAGCCCGGTGATGCTATGGCATGTAAAATTGGTCGTGTGTGAGTTGTTTTATTGGAGAATCGTTACTGTGATTGTGGCAACTTTCAGGCACTGAGATATCCATGCGGCCATGTGATTGCTGCATGTGCTTAAGTACATGTATCTTGGGAGCAGTTCGTTGATCCAGCTTATCGACTCGAGAGCATCAACTCCTGCTACAATACTCCGTGGATGCCAATCGGGGAATATCAGAATTTTCAGCTGCCTGATGGCACACCCACGCTTCTACCGAACAGCAATAGACTTCGACTTAAAGGGAGGCCAAAGTCGACTCGTATTCGGAATGAGATGGATTGGCCTAGTGAACATCCAGCTGGACGGCGGTGCAGCATATGCCGCCAGGAAGGTCATACGAAGACACGTTGCCCTAGACACATAGGGCAATCATCTAATGGTTAAAATGAATCATGTACTCTATCAGTTACTGTAAAACTTTGTACATGTAATTATTTTTATCATTTCACCATTTTTAATCATATTTTTCTTACTTGTAAATAGGGAATTTTTTTGAAAATGTACCACGATTTCACGTGACATTTTTTGTCGAACGATCAACATTACATGAGTAGCTTTAAACAAACAACACCAACTCAAAAAAAAGGAATGTACCTGTATAAGAAAACAAAACCATTTTAAGGGAGGTATTATACCATCAGGAAGAGAGATTCTAGAAGTGTGCAATGTTATGACAAACCTTTAGATGAAATGTGTCAGTTCCCCACTAGATGTGCATGTTTCTTCAAAATTTTCAGGCTGGAGATAATCCACCATAAGTTTCACATAGCCTTATGTCTTCCATGGATTAATGTCAAACACTTCAACCAATTTTTTTACTTTATGGGGAAGTAAAACCTCATTCCTTTGAATATGCACATTACCATGAACATATAAAATCATTATTTTGCAAGAAAAACTACTAATCTCATGTTCACTGAAATACCCCTTAACGTAAGAATGATACAAATAGTGTAAGTACCCAATAGCAAGATTCCAATCCATTTTGAAGGATAATGGGGATGACAAGGAAACATCAACCCCCAGGCCCACCCCTTCCACCCGTTCAACCAACTTCGGTAACTCCTATAGAAGTAGTTTTTCAAAAAAATGAAATGTCACCCCACCACAGCTTTCTACATCCATATTAACCACCCAATTCAGGTTCATTAAATGTGGACAGCCCTCATTTTTACCAAAGTTAATGATGCACTATTAAACCACCACTTTTAACCCCCTCCTCAAAAATACAAAATGCTTTGAGGGATGAGAAATGATTCGACACATTTCAATGTTCTAAAATGCACCGAATCATTTCTCATCCCTCAAAGCATTTTGTATTTTTGAGGCGGGGGTTGAAAAGTGATTGTTTAATAGTGCATCATTGACTTTGGTAAAAATGGGGACTGTCCACATTTAATGAAACTGAATTGGGGGGTTAATATGGATGTAGGAAGCTGTGGTGGTGTGACATTTCATTTTTTTGAAAAACTACTTCTATAGGAGTTACCGAAGTTGGTTGAACGGGTGGAAGGGCTGGGCCTGGGGGTTGATGTTTCCTTGTCATCCCCATTATCCTTCAAAATGGATTGGAATCTTGCTATTGGGTACTTACACTATTTGTATCATTCTTACGTTAAGGGGTATTTCAGTGAACATGAGATTGGTAGTTTTTCTTGCAAAATGATGATTTTATATGTTCATGGTAATGTGCATATTCAAAGGAATGAGGTTTTACTTCCCCATAAAGTAAACAAATTGGTTGAAGTGTTTGACATTAATCCATGGAAGACATAAGGCTATGTGAAACTTATGGTGGATTATCTCCAGCCTGAAAATTTTGAAGAAACATGCACATCTAGTGGGGAACTGACACATTTCATCTAAAGGTTTGTCATAACATTGCACATTTCTAGAATCTCTCTTCCTGATGGTATAATACCTCCCTTCTCATCTCACCTTACCAAGAAAAATTATCTAGAGCTTTTGAGGTTGATTTATACTCAGGGGCATGACAAAATTGCAAAGATGTTTCTATTGTTACTAGACACATAGGGCAATCATCTAATGGTTAAAATGAATCATGTACTCTATCAGTTACTGTAAAACTTTGTACATGTAATTATTTTTATCATTTCACCATTTTTAATCATATTTGTTGTACTTGTAAATAGGGTAATTTTTGGAAAATGTACCACGATTTCACGTGACATTTTTTGTCGAACGATCAACATTACATGAGTAGCTTTAAACAAACAACACCAACTCAAAAAAAGGAATGTACCTGTATAAGAAACCAAAACCATTTGAACTATTAAATGAAAATGTCATCAGTTTTTTATAATGAAAGATGAACTTACAGTGACTACAAAACAAAAACGAGGAAACTCTGAACGTCTTCACCCCAACACCCCAACACGGGAGACAACAACTAACCCAATGTGTTTATGCTTCTTTCAAACTTATACGATAAATTACATATCTTACATGATAAAAGTCATAACTTATATGAAATTAATGTTTTATTGTTTGCACATTCAGATGGAGCAGCCACTTTTATCTTGCCAGGAGACGCACGTGTCGCGCGATGTGTTGGAGCGATGACCTGTTAGACATCTTCATGTTCGGAGAGCGCACCGTTTCCATCATGATGCACCGCCGGCAGCTATTTGTTCATACCTTAGACGTGCAGGCTTTTATGGAGTCGCTATGTGTGACTTCAAGACCATCGACCATCATTTGATAGCTGCATTGGTTGAGAGATGGCGGCCAGAGACACACACATTTCATCTCCCAGAGGGGGAGATGACTATTACATTAGAGGACGTCGCCTACATGCTGGGGTTACCTATCCATGGAGATGCAGTTACGGGGGCCAGTACTGGCGATTCGGTTGCAGTCATACAGAGGCTGCTAGGCATTGACGTCATCGGCGCACGGGGTGTCCTCCAGGGTTCGCGCTTGCGAATGAGGTGGCTCGATCAGCATTTCGACGTCATTCCAGATGTTGAAGACGAGGAGACGCTTCTTCAGCACACACGTCCATACATTTTGCGGCTGCTCGGAGGCATGTTGTGCGTCGACTACTCCACCGCTTTGGTACACATGATGTACCTCCCATTACTTGAGGATCTGGATCAGACTGCTACATACAGTTGGGGATCCGCTGTATTAGCACATCTGTACAGATCTCTCTGCACCAGTTGTCAGACCGATTCACATCAGATTGCTGGTTGCATGGTGTTAGTACAGATGTGGGCCTGGGGGCATTTTCCACGCATCGCTCCTCAAGTTGTCGCACCGCTTGCACCGGAGCTACTTCAGGACTATCCTCGGGGACGATGATATGTCTACGTCATTACTTTCGGTTATTTAGTACTTTTGTTATTTTTTTTATAAACTTACCGTAGGTTACTCTTTTTTCACCAGGTGGAGTCAGTCTCAGAAGTTTACACATACTCCGAGACATAGTGTGCACAGCTTTAGACAGATATTTGATGCTATAGTGCCGGTTGATGTATGTTAAACAGTACTTTTTTGTAGGAAAATTTGTTTTGTTATCACTATTTTAAGTCATTTCTATATAATCTTAGTAAAATTATCATGCTACTATATGACTTATTTTTTGAGTTTACATTTCAGGTTTCATGGACTCCTTATACAGGTTATGTCTACGCATCACTTCCACTATACTGCACATCTTTGGCTGGAGATCGTGCTGCAGTAGTACCACTCATTCACTTCCACATCGTTGAGTGGCACCAGCCAGACCGGGTCATGCGCCAGTTCGGTTTTATACAGCATATCCCCTTGGCACCATGACAGTCTACCGAGTTACATTCGATTGTGCTTATAGGTAGACAGACGACAGACTGGCGGCGACATCATGCATCTTATATCCAGCTTTGGGACAGGCGTGCCCGATTCAGTATCTTTCCACAGGGATATATCACATCACACTCTCATTTATCTGATCAGGGGGATTATGCACACTGGTATCGACGACATACCATCATGTACCTTACACGTCAGGGGATTGGCATTCAGCGATTGGTATGTTTACTAAGATTTATTAATTTTTTTTAACTCATTTTTGATATTAATTTGATTGTCATTTCATTTGCAGGAAGACGCCATTGGTCAGCTTGCACATTCCACGCAGCCTCAGGAGCATGCATATATTCTGCGGGAGGTAGTTCATCGGGATGTGGTGGCTCTATTGGATCATCTCCGGTTGATACGTGACAGTTTTTTTGATGAGGAGCCACAGATATATCCTGATCCATATCTTCAGGCAGAAGCACCTGAGGATGACGATGTCCCTGCTATGCCTGCTGAGGAGGATGTACCGCCACCGCCATCGCCAGCTGGACGACAGAGACGAGCACATCCGGGGGGGCAGAGGCGACCACATCGACATCCGAGAGCGGCTGCTGCAGATGTCGTCGCACCACAGACAGACGATCTCGCCCAGCCGACTGATGATTTTGCACAGCAGGGAGACATTTATATACCGCATATGGCGTCTCCGCAGACTTCTATGGACTTCGATCTGGGTGCAGTCACACAGCTTATGGCGGCCCCCTCTCCTCCCGACGAGGCCTTCTTCAGTACCCCATTTCTACCATTTATAGGAGCTTCAGAGCCATATGTCACCCCATATGGTTTTGGGGCATCCTCACATGATTTTGGGGCGTCCTCACATGATTTTGGTCAGTCCTCTACACAACATCATGAGGAGGCACCAGAAGCACCGGAAGAGGAGGAACCTGCAGAGAGGACACCGGAGCGACATGGACATCGGACGCGGAGAGGACGTGACATTCAGACACCGCGTTGTGGTACCGGGGGGCATCGTCGTTGATGTTTTTGGATGTAATGTTGTATATATTAAAAAACTTATTCACTATGATAAGTAACTGTTGTTTAAGTCAAATAACAAGAAAATCAAAAATCTATTAAATACAAACTTATTTCAATTAAATATTAAATTATAAAGTACAGGTACAATATAAACAAAATTTGTCACAGCGAGTTAACCATTAATAATTAATAATTATAATGACAAATAATAATTAATAATTATATTACTAACTAATTAATTATTGTATATAAAATAATAATATTTTATAGACGTTTAAAGTCACATAGTTGAAACATTTTTAAGTTACAACTAGGTGGTTTTGAAAGCCTATAAAATATTTTCTATCGACATTTTTTACGTATTTTTTTTATTTTCATCTATTCAGTATATGTTTAATCCAAGTTTCAAGTTTCATTCATATTGGTCATACGGATTATGTTTTATAGACGTTTAAAGTCACATAGTTGAAACATTTTTAAGTTACAACTAGGTGGTTTTGAAAGCCTATAAAATATTTTCTATCGACATTTTTTACGTAATTTTTTTATTTTCATCTATTCAGTATATGTTTAATCCAAGATTCAAGTTTCATTCATATTGGTTATATGGATTATGTTTTATAGACGTTTAAAGTCACATAGTTGAAACATTTTTAAGTTACAACTAGGTGGTTTTGAAAGCCTATAAAATATTTTCTATCGACATTTTTTACGTAATTTTTTTATTTTCATCTATTCAGTATATGTTTAATCCAAGTTTCAAGTTTCATTCATATTGGTCATATGGA
Source organism: Viscum album (assembly GCA_963277665.1). Lineage (NCBI taxonomy): Eukaryota > Viridiplantae > Streptophyta > Magnoliopsida > Santalales > Viscaceae > Viscum > Viscum album. The sequence continues at coordinate 1,344,208,713 of OY728153.1, read as the reverse complement.
TTATGTTTTATAGACGTTTAAAGTCACATAGTTGAAACATTTTTAAGTTACAACTAGGTGGTTTTGAAAGCCTATAAAATATTTTCTATCGACATTTTTTACGTATTTTTTTTATTTTCATCTATTTAGTATATGTTTAATCCATATTTCAAGTTTCATTCATATTGGTCATATGGATTATGTTTTATAGATGTTCAAAGTCACATAGTTGAAACATTTTTAAGTTACAACTAGGTGGTTTTGAAAGCCTATAAAATATTTTCTATCGACATTTTTTAAGTATTTTTTTTATTTTCATCTATTTAGTATATGTTTAATCCATATTTCAAGTTTCATTCATATTGGTCATATGGATTATGTTTTATAGACGTTCAAAGTCACATAGTTGAAACATTTTTAAGTTACAACAAGGTGGTTTTGAAAGCCTATAAAATATTTTCTATCGACATTTTTTACGTAATTTTTTTATTTTTATCTATTTAGTATAATTTTAATACATGTTTTTAGTTTCATTCATATTGGTCATTTAGATTATATTTTATAGGCTTTCAAAGTCACATACTTGAAACATTTTTAAGTTTCAAGTAGGTGGTATTGAAAGACTATATGTTTAACAATATTTCAATTTTTTTTATAAATATTTACTTATAACTATGTAAATATATACATGTACAAATATATAATTATACATATACAAGTATAACTATAATTACAATATAATTCTAAATATAATTATAAATATAATTCTACACACACACATACACACACACATATATATATATTTATATATGAATATTAAATATATTTATAAATAAATTTTAAATATATATGTAACAATATTTTCATAATTATATATTTTAAATAAATTCATATTCATATAATTATAAATATTTATATTTAAAGATTAGATTATAATTATATAATTACAAATATATTTTTTATTTAAAAAATATATATAAATAGATTTATATTTATAAATATTTATTTTTAATTATATATATACATAATTATATTTATACACACACATATAATTATATATATACATAAATATAATTTCATAATTATATAATTGTAAATATAATAATAATTAATTTAGCATTTTTAAATACATATTTATAAGATTATTTTTAAAATTTTATTTATTTATTTTGAAATTATTTATTAAAAAGAGATGAGGTGGAAAAAAACTAAAACAAAAAAAAAGGAAAAAAAAAATTATTTATTTATTTTGAAATTATTTATTAAAAAGAGATGAGGTGAAAAACAATTAAAAAAAAGAAAGAAAACAAAACCAGAAAAAAAAAATTAAAAGGGTGGCAAAGCGCCACTTGAAGTGGCGCTCAATAAACCATTTTTCCTAATTAATCTAAACCTAGACCCATTTTAATAAAAAAACCCTATCCGCCTAAAAAACCCTATTCTGATCCACCAAACCCTTCAAATCCACACTGGTAGAAATAAAATACGCCTTAACTGGAATAGAGACCATCAAGCCTTCTTCCGTTGTACCATCAACATCATCCCCAACCTCCTCTGACTGCAACGACTGTTCTTTTCGATCCAGGGTGTGAGCAGAGGAGATCGAGGAAAAGTAGTGTACGTCCGCGAAACTGCAGCGAGGGATGAAAATGCTCGAATGGGGATAAAAAGCGGGCGAGATGAGTTGGCATTGGGAAAGGGAGGTTAGGGTTTCAGTGACTGTGGAAGGACGAATCGGGAAAGGGAGGACACGGCTACCGCAGAAGAAACAGACCCATCGGAACTGCGACAGCTGAAGTGAAGAAGTAGTGGGGGGAAGGGGGAGGAGGCGTGTGGTCTTCATGGTTTATCAATTTGATCAGTGGTAATGGAATCACCAACATTTTATTCGAAATTTAATACTCACAATGAAACCCGCAAATGAGAATGAAGGTGCAGAAGACCTCAAAAATCAACATAGAAACTAGATCTTGAAACAAGAATTATAGAACCATAAATTTTATGATCATATATTAAATCACAATGATGATAAATAGAAATAGATAAAGAGCAAGGGATAACTCTTACCTGAGAAACCACATCGCAAGCGCAATGATTATCAAACACTGAACGAAATGGCCTGGAAGGGTTGGAGGGCTCCAAGATCACATGGGGAAGGCCATATGTTTAGGTAAATGAAACTAGATAAGAATTTAAAGGGATATATTGGATGTAATACCCATTTAAAAACAACAGTTGGGGTATTACACAATGTGTAACCCCATTACAGGTCACAAAATAGTTAATTTCTGCAACCACAAAAAAAACACTCATTCTGAATTAAAAAACAATCATTAATTACCTAATGACGTGTAAATACTCGTGAAATTGTGTAACATTCATGGTTTGAAACCTTTAAGGTATGAACCTAGAAACTATTACACATCTTGTAACCCACTTACACGGTGTGTAACCCTCCTGTAGCTTATAAGAAATATCTTTTAAAGATGACAGTCCAAAAAATATATGAATTTTCTATTATTGGTACCCTCCCAATTCATTCTCAGCACTATTAAGTCAATGAAAAGGAAATACCTTTAAAAGGATAAAGATGTACCTGTCAGATCGATAAGGGGATGGTACAACCACCTCACCAAAAAAACGTTTTCCCCAAGAATGCCTATGAAGAATCTTTTATGCCAAACATATTAGGACCCTTATATCTCTTTAGTGTCTCATATTCCCATATCTCAAGACTATTAGAACTGTGACTCCATAACACACGAACCAAAGGTTTCATCCTCCCAAAGAGTACCTTGATTCAAAAATCAACTATCCTGATTGGATGGCTAGTAAAAGATAAATTAGGTCTAATATCAAGATCCCTTTAGATCAAAACATGATATGGATGAGAGAGATACTTCTTCAACTATGATACATGTAATATTTTATGTATCTACATTAGCCATGGTGGAAGTTCTAAATGGTATAAAACTTTCCTGACCTACCCTACAACCTCAAAAGGTCCCACAAAATGGGAGGCAGGATTCCCTTTCCTCCCAAACAGTCGATGAACCAGTTGGGGAGAAACGTTTATGAACACCAAGTCACCAACTGATAACTTCAAGGGTCTACATCAATGATTGGAAAAAGGCTTATATCAGCTATGTGCCATCTGCATTCATGAAGAATCAATTGAATCTTTGATATCATCTCTTATACCAATCTTTTTCCTGCCAGATAACTTTCACCAATCTCTGACAAACACCACAAAGACTTAAAAGGTCAGCCTTACAAGGCCTCAAAAGGATCCATTCTGATCACCAACTAGAAAATATTGTTTGAAGAAAACTGTACAAGCCCCAAGTGATTAACCCAAGCCCTACCAATGTCCAAACACATGCGCATAGCATATACTTAAGAATCTATATAGATCCCTATATAATGGAATTTGAATGTGGATGGTAGGTCATGCTCAAATAGACCTGAGATACATGTGCCTCTTGAAGGGATTTCCAAAAGAGATAAGTGAACCAAGGAACCCTATCAGATATTATAGCATATGGATCTTCGGGTAAACAATCTATCTCTTTAATGTAGTGATTTCATAACTCCTCACCTTTGGAAGTTTCATGAATCAGTATGGAGTGATATAACTTGGTCATCCTATCAATCAGAACCCAAATCGCATTATTCGTTTTCTAAGATTGAGGAAACCCAACCACAAATTTCATAGATAACTCATCGAACATCCAAGTAGGTAATGGAAGTGGTTGAAGTAAACCTGATGGTTTTTGTTGCTCAGCCTTCACCTGTTGGAATGTACTACAATGAGAAATATTCTCATAAATTCCCTATATCATACCTAGAAATCATACCTACCTACACTTATCATAAAACATATTAGTGGTTCCTAGGTACACAACCCAGTAGGAATTATGAGAGTCCACCATCACAACCTTCTGTCTACTAATGGTACAACATAGCAATTCTGATAACATAGAACACCTTCATTAGAGAACGACAACTAGGAAACTGACTCCCCACCATAGAGTGTCTCTAATGAAACATAATTCATCATCATGTTTTGGATCCTAAATAATAATTTTGATAAGAGGGAATGATTACTAAAATATGGCTAAAGAAACATCACCCCCCCCCCAATTCCTAGACTCCAATATGAAATTGTGAAAATAAATCATTCATATTCTACTCTTCTAAAGAATCTTTCACTTCCTGGGTTGGAATTTTTCTACTCAATGCATCTATAACAACATTGCCATTCATCGGGGTTTAGTTGATGTTAAAGTTGAAAGATATTAGAAACTCCACACAATTACTATGGAGTAGATTCAAATATTTTTGAGATAATATATATCTCAAGCTCTAGTGGACTAAAAACATGGTAAACCTTTATCCAAAAAGGTAGTGCCACTAAATATTATGTCCATGCATCGCAATTACAAGTTCAAGGTCATGGGTAGGATAATTTTTCTCATGTATCCTAATCTAACAAGATCCATAAGTTACGACATGATCACCCTACATAAGAACGCATTCCAATCCTAGACACGATACATTACAACAGATCATATATCCCCACTCGGCCTCTGGAAGATTCGACACTAGCATAATATTCTAAATAAGTTTTATCTTGACTAAATAATTCCAACATCTATCATCCAAATAAAAATTCACCCCCATCCAAGTTAGAGTATTCATAGGAGAGAAAAACATTGATAAGCCCTTCAGGAACAGATGATAATATCTAGCTAAGCCCAAGATGTTCCAAATCTCTAAGACATTTCATTGTTTCTCCTGCATAAAAATAGTTTCACCTTCTCAGGATCAAAATATATTCCTTGTTCTAACACCATGTTTTCTAGGAATTTTACTTCCCCAATCTTGAAATTACATTTTGAAATTTTGGCATAAGGTTGGTGATTTCTCATCAGAATCAAAACTGCTCTTAGATGATGTACATGATCCTCCTTGGATATGGAGTAAACCCGAATTTCAGGCACAAATACTACCACAAATATATCTAGATACTGATGAAAAACCCTATTCATAAAATATATGAAAACTAAAGGATACTTTTTAAAAAATATGGGAATAACAAGTTAATCATAATGGACATACCTAATTTGAATGGAAAATTTCTAAATGTCATATTCATGTATCATCAAATGATGGTGACCAGATCAGAAGTTTATCTTTGAAAACTATGTTTCCCCCTTTAAATGATCAAAAAGAACATCAATCCATTTAAATGGAAATTTTTTCATTATCATAACTCAATTGAGCTTTTGGTATTTAATAGATAAGAAAATTGAACCATCATATTTCTTAGCAAAGAGAACCAACACCACCCAAGGTGAAACACTTAGGTGTATGAAACCTTTCTCAAGGATATCATCAATTGGGACTTCTTCTCTTTTAGTTTAGATGGTGCCATGCAGTATGATTGAGTAGAAACTGGTTGAGTGCCGGTCATTAAGTTAATGCAAAAATAAACCACCCTCATCAGTGGAAAACAAGATAAAGGAGAAGGAAACAGATCAGGAAACTTGATGACAACAAAAGGGAGATCACCACCCAAAGATTCCCACTCTAGATAAAAATAAAATACTAGTATCTCCTCCCCAAACATCAGATAAGAAGTTAAATCTCAACTCAAACTCAGGTCCCATTCTCCTTAAATGCCAAGAGACACACCACTAAGTGTAGTAGTGTAGACCTGTCAAAAATAATAATTAATCAGAAATGTATAGGTAATGATCATGTCTATCCTGAAAAGTATGTCAAGATATTTTATGTAGATAAATAGAAAACCCCATGGAATATCGACATCAGCCAAAGAGAAATTTCAAGAGGGACTACAAGGACCCTTATCTATCATCAATCTAAAGGGAAAAGCAATATCCATTTCAGAAGATTACAACTCTATAAGAATATTTATAATATTAACAATATGGGTTGAAAAGATGAGTGAGATGAACCAGTATCAAATCGAGAAGTCACTAAAGATGAAACTATAGTAATGGTACCTCACATAGTTATTGGACCCATACCAGCTTCCTCTAGATATTATTTCAGTATGTGTATAATCTTTGTTCTAGATGTCTATGGATGGAACCCTTTTTATGAGAAGTATTACATTGCCCCATAGTTTTTGGAGGTTTTGAAGATCATGTGCCACTATGCAGAGAGAAATAGTTGTAGAAGAACTTTTAAAAGTGACCTAAACTCTTATAGGAGCCAGAGCTCTTGGGTGAATCAGTGCAAACCATATTTGAATGCCATGGTTTACCATAGTGGTAGTATATCAATGGTATTATTCAAGACACAATGGTGGTCTAGAACGGCCCTTCTCTTGAGAACCACTATAAGATTCATCATGCTTCCTCTTTCCTTTGAAGGAATTCCCACTACCACAGGGAGAAAAAGGACATCTCATCAGTCCTTACTTACCGGCCAGGTTCATCACAACCATCATCTCCCAATCCAGTATATTAGCTTAAGTGAGAAGCTTTAGCAAGAAAACTTGAGAACAATTATATAATTCAAGTCCAATCTTGGACCACTAAGCCTTCCTCCTATCATTATATATAATCTCATGTGAAAACTGCACCATCTAAGCAATGTGATTTAAATTCCTAGTAATTCTTCTCTTGGCTTACTCAATCGTGAAAAACTCCATATCCTTGGCCAACACCAATGACTATAGATAGAACTGACAGGTAAAAATATATTTGAAGACATTCCACAATAAGTTCTCATGATTCTTTTTTGTCACCATTGTTTCCCACCATCTTCTTCTCAGAACCTATAACATGTAGGTGGAATACTCCACCATGATCTCATTTGGAATCTCTAATAACTCAAATCGATATTCTATGTTTCCCAACCATTACTCAGAATATTGAGGATCAGTGGTTCTTTTGAAAATTTTGGGCTTATGGTGAAACAACTATTGAGAATGATTTTGAATAACATCCCTCCGAGGATCTATAGCGGGAGCCCGAATAGGGACCACTGTTAGTGCTTATCCAAAAGCTTGGATAGTACATATGCACACCTCAACCATATTTAGATCCACAACTGGAATTTCTCACTAACGTTTAGCATAAGCCTCTTCCTAGATCTAATTCACACATATTTTTGGAGGAATGATGCTACCCAACAATAATATACATCATATAAGACCTTATATAATTATCAAATAGATTAATGATGGAAAATAATCACAAAATAAAGGACAAACAAGATTTTGATTTCACATTACCCAAATATAAATAGTGAAAAGACTATAAAAATATATAAAAAAAATATTTCTCTAACCACCCCTGGAGACATAAGATTCATTGTAGTAAGATTTTTCTAGGCAATTAATAAAATCTACAACCTAAGTCAAAAAGAGATTTCCAAAATTCATACCAATATTAAGAGAAAAGATCAACCTAGAGCTCTGATACAATTTTATCATGAACCATCTTGGGTAGCAAGGTAACCCAATAATCGAGCCATCCCAAACAAGTCTCGAATGACATTTCTTATCCCCATAGGTCAGAAACTATAAAATTCCATCATACAAACTCTTTGTGGGAATGATTTTTCCAATAAAAAATGAATAAGTAAAAGAATGAAGACATTATGCATATAATATGAAACTCCACTATGAGTAATGTCCCAAAATACAACAGGGCATAAATTATCCAAAACTACTCTATCCCAATTACCAAAACAACAGAAAACCCATGTCCCAAAGGGTACTACTCACTAATTTTACAATTCAATAGTTGGATCCACCTCCAATAGATTCCTTTCCCCCTAATCGATCCTAGAAGGAGATAATATACAAATAGTTGATAAAACAATTAGGGTGTCAGATAAAAAACTTAGTAGGGTATCACCAAGTATTCCATATCATATGAAAATAATAGATTAACCAAAGGAATGCTTTTAGTTTTAAATAAATAGGTTTGTAATTTCAAATCACTTTTTAACAAGTCATTTTATACTATTCAAATGATGGAAATCACATTTACAAAAGGATTTACATGAAATGGAATATTTCTAAAATAATTGATTAAAAAAAACATTTTTTCAAATAATTCATATAAATTCATAAGCGCTTATAAAACAGTTTAACACTATTATCATTTATTCATATCTCAAATTTAAACAATCGAGAAACATGGTATTTTGCAAAATAGGTACATATATTCCAAGATATAGGACTCCACACTCTCTAAGTGATCATAGAAATATGTGTATACACACATCCCTCTTACAATATCCAAAGGAGACTTTTCACCATCCCCTCAGAGATCTGACCTACATTATTTATGTTTATGAACATTGTAGAATAGTAAAGTGTTTCCAAATAACTCAAAAACTACATAACTATTTCATGTTTTATTAAATAACCAATGATGAGAAATTTATTTTAATACCACTTAAAATATAATTAAATCACATTCCACCATTTCAAATTCCAATTCTATATTTAAAACCAAAATAAGTTTTAATGGAAAAACATTCCTTTTTAACAAGATAAAACCACTGGGTTTCTATCAACTCTTTTTACGCCATTTTCACAATTTAATTTTTTTATCAATTCCATTTAAAAATTAAAATTCAAAAAATCCATCAAAACCATTTCCATCTATTCTTAAATACATCCCAATTCACCGAAATCAGGGGTTTTCCAATTTCTATCAAAATCCATTTCAATCCTCCCAGTTCAATAGAATTGGGTATTAATAAAAACCAATAGAATGAAATTTAAAAAAAAAATTAATTTCAAACATCAACTGAAATAAATCAATAAATTCAAGTTTTTTTTTTAATTTGGTCGATTAGAATGGAATCACCTACCTTTTTCAAAAACTCAACACCCATAATGAAACTCACCAATAAGAATGAAGGCAAAGAATACCTCGAAACTAAACGAATAAATGAGATCAAGAAACATGGTATATAGATCCATCAATTTTAGGATGATCTACGAAATACCAATTAGGATAAATAGAAAGAGATGGGGAATAAGGGAGAATGATTACCCAATAATCCACACCGCAAGCGCAAAGAAGACCTAGTGCTGAACAAAAGTACCTGAAAGGGATGGAGAGGTCCATGATCTATTAGGGAAGGACTTAGTCTGAGATAAATGAAACTATATAAGAAATAAAAGGGATATATCATTTTTTCTTCCCATTTGAAAATAAAGGTTGGGGTATTACATGATGTGTAACCCCATTATATGTCGTGAAATAGTTAATTTCTATAACCTCTAAAAAACACAACGATTCGTATTAAAAACTAATCATTAATTACCTCATGATTTGTAATTATTAATCACATATTTTTACTTTCATGGTTTGAACCCTTCATGGCATGCACCTAGTGACCATTACACATTGTGTAACCAAGTTATATAGCGTGTAACCCTCCTGCAGCCTACAGAGAAGACCGACTAATTCTGAGAGTCCAAAAAATCTATGACTTCACCATTAAATGCATCCTCCTAATTAATTATCAATGATACCCAGTCAAAAAAGGATACCCCATAAAAAGGATTAAAATTTACCTATCAGATCAGAAATGGGATGTTAAACTGGTAGTCGGAGTAGCACCATAGGGAGTTCAGGCTTCTGGAAGTCAGGATTTAAGCTAGATTCATTCCATGGAGCTACTAGTTTTTGATTAGGGTAGGTAACAACTTCTGGTTAGAGGTATATAATGCCGATATCCTTATATCTTATGTTTTGTTTCGGTATGGAATTTTTATAAGCATGTCTATTTTGAGAGATCAAGGTGCACGTGATGTATTTATGGACTGACTAGACACTAGTTAGTAGGTCGGTATCGGATTAGATGCATTAAATATATTTAATGTATGTATTTATGAGTTTTTTGGAATCAGGATCTATATTAGAGAACAATTGTGTTTATGGATTTGGAGGTGACTTAGCATGTGGGCATCATTGTGAAGTGGGACATGTTGCGGTATGAGGCACGAGAACTTATTTTTAACATCTCATGAGATGTTGGACCTTGTATGTTCCATGTGTGACATGTGCATGAGGCAGGAATCTAATGATATGTGGTATTTTATGGGTTTCTAGTATTTAATAGGAGCACATAATGAGGTTTTGGAGAGAAAATGTGTCATGAAAGAAATTTGAGTCTATGGATGGTAGGTGAGTCATCGGTTTCATTTGATTTTTGTGTTGGGATATGACCTTGGTAGGTAACTCCTAAGGTGGGGAGCCTCACTTGAGGTAGTTGACATATTCCCTTTTGACCGGGGTATTTTGAGTTAGTTTTTATTGATATGGGTATGTTTGTTACCATATTAATGTTTTTCTTCATATATTTAGGATTATCTATGTTAATTTAGATAGATTGTAACATCCTAGGTTTTGGAGCAGGTCTAATTATTTTCCTAATTTGAATTTTAAGAGTTTGGATGGAATATAAACTCTTTTCTCATTAATTAGAACCTATTTAGAAGACATACTATGACCCTACTAGTTATGGATTAAGTCAAGACAAGTGTCATGGGTGTTCTGATGGGTCTTGGGTGTGTCGGAGGTTCGAACGCGCTGTTTTTTTAATGTATAAGATGAGGCACATGGTTAGATTTAACTATGAAACTTCCTAGTAGAAACACTATAGCCCATTTATGTATTAATCCTTGTTTGGAAAATCTTTTAGGTGGGTGATGGGTGGCTATGTGAGACCTATATAGTTTTTATTAGAGGTAATTCTCATTGTATACTAATAGTTGGAAAAACCATGTGAATTTTCTCATGCTTAGTTCCAAATGGGCAGTGGTTATCCACTTTAGTGTGCATAGTTTCCACAATGTTTGGCCTAACCATGCGATATAACAATGTGGGTCGTGGAACATAAGTAGCAAGAGCCACATGGTTAGCACATGGTTCGCCAAACCATGTTATCTAAATGTGCGGATGATTAAAAGTTTGAAAATAACATTCTACCCCTCCCATTATTTAATTCTTTTATTCTTTCCTTCTTCCCTCGCATGGCCTTCTTCCACCAAGATTTTTGGGTGATCCTCCCTCTCCATTATGATGTTATCTAGAATCATTATTTGGGCCCCATTTCTTGATCCATCTATAGTGTTGGATCTGTATCTGCATTCCCTTGTTTCCTCATAATTTTATTCTTCCTTTCCCTCTTCGTATGAAACTATAAATACGTGAGAGTAGTTCTTACAAATTTTTAAGACATTCATCTAAAACATTGATTTCATTCAAATTGATCCTAGTTTAAGGCTATGACTAGATGTATGGGGAATCTTCCAATATGTGATCGTTGGTGCACATCATTCTTTGATATCCCTTGTGTGTTTTGGGGGCGTGACTTTTAGCACACCAATCAATATTCCGAGTGAGACACTAATGACTTAAAAATTGTATTATAATTAATTAATTGAACCCATGAGATGCCTATTGGAATTCATAGTCGTGAATACATGTGGTATGATCCTATTGATTGGCTTTAGACCTTGGGAAGATTAGGTCAGATTTTTTTTTCTTTTATTTGAATTGAATTGATTTGTTTTATATATAACTAGTTGTTCTGAGATCCATGAGATCATGAAAGACTTGGGATGATGACTAAGATAAAATTGGATAACTATTTTTATGCGATGTGATTGTTACAATGTGTTTGGAAATAGGAATTTTCGTGATGATGATCACCATTTGGGTGACTTGGTCACCTAGATGAGGAAATGATGTAGTTAGGATACAAGTGAGGCTCATTTGATATTGGATGAAATTGGCCATTGGATTAAGATATGTGGTTCATAGGGAATGGGGTTCCTGATAGGTGTGTATTATGTTCTATTAGGTTATTTCCACTCAGTTTTGTTATCCAATGTTCTGGTTGGAGTCATGTTCACATAGGATCACACGAATGTTGAGGTGGTTTTGACTTCTTGTATGGGTTTAGGCCTCAGGTTTTTGTGGATTAGGGAAATGGTTGGACATTTTATTCATATAAATCCCTGAGGATAGTGAGGAGTCATCAGTTTATAGTTATTAGATTATCATTTTGGGATGAGGATCACCGTACTTGATTCCATTGGGCCAGGACTTTCATGGGATGATGGACATCATCGTTCCTTGGGATGGTGGTGGTTGAGAGGACAGTGATATTACTTGGAGGGCTGACATCGATGTTCCTCAAGACATCATGATTTAATATGATGGGTTATTTTGGGTAGGGGTTCTAGGTACATGTTTCTTATTTCATGGGAATTCCTTCGAGACATCAATGAATTGACTTTTACCTGGGGTGTTGGTTGGCACATGGTGTCAGATGACTTTACTAGAGGTGTAACCTAACGGTTCACCAGGACTAGTTTATACTAGGAGACGAATATGTCTATAAGTTAAGGATCTTATCCTCTTCAGTTATTCAAGAAATTTATGATGCATTTGAATTTCTTCCCCATGGTTTTTGAGAATGAGAAAAGAAGATTTATATAATAATTATTTGTTATGTCCTTATTTATTTGTAGTACATCCCAAGTAGATCAAAAATCTCATATATGCATATGTTGTTGGTGGCCTACTAAGATGCTTTTTCAAACCCTACATGTACCCTTCAGGATGCATGTAGACTCTATGGATTTGCGTTTAGGTAAAGGTTTGGGTTGAGAAGGTGGATCTTAGTACATGAGGTAGCATGATATGGAAGGAAAATGACCATTGGATCTTACCTCGGGTGTATTTTTATTTCTATTTACATTATATACCTGTATGTTGAAATATATATATATATATATATATATGGATATTTATTTGTGACCCATCCTCTTATTTAAATGTATAACTTGTTATGATATTCATGTTTAGTTAAAAATGGCATGTTTGTTTTTTAATTATTCCAATGTTGTTGTTGATTATACATATACTATTTCTTGATATTATTGTGCTTCAATAATGGGGGGGTAACTATTCTATTATCTATCATTTTTTCTATTCTTCTGATTATTATAAATTTACTTGGACCCTTATTTTATAATCACTAGAGGTTATAGTCTCCCCACTATCACTCTTTTACACCCTCATTGATAGATGGCAACCTTAGGTGCATGGCCAGGGGAGCCTAATTCCACTAGAATACATTATAAAACACTATTTGGGTGGATAATTGGGTTAGGATGCTACAATACACATAATATAACATCACTATTATAATATTTCATTGAAATAAATGAAATTATTAACATCTAATGATGTAAAAAATATTAACTGACTAATATACAAGTAGTAAATGAGTATAATTAAAGAATATAAATGGTCAAAGATATCAATAAGTTTATAAAATAAGTTATTTATATGTGTATTTTTATTATTTAAGAGTTTAAATATCCTTCTTGTAAATCATGTGTAAAAGTTAATGTTTTTCTCATTTCAGTTTTCATTCATTGATATTATTTCTATATTTACTACCTTCTTTTTATGTGGTGTATATACTACCCCATGACTATATTTTAGTAAATCCATATTATATTTAATTCTAATAACAGTTATATATCATTTTATATCCATTAATGGGTTCTAATTTAAATTTTAGTAAAGTGGCATGGGTTATTTGTCTCAAATTCCCTTCATTGATAAATGTTTTCTATTATGTGCATATATTAATTTAAATGGTGTATATACTACCCCTTTGAAATATTTTAACCATAATAACATTATTAATTGTATTTAAATTTTTATTTCCTATTTTCTATTTCATTTTATTTTTATTCAAATGTTACTAAGTTCTTAATTTTTTATTTTCTAATATCGCATCTTTTTTGTTAAGAATCATTCTCATCCATGCCTATATTTTTCTTCTTGTCGGTGTTCACGATACGTATTTTGAAATCCAAATATGTATTTTTTATTATAAAAGTAATATATCTATATAACTCTATTAAAAATTAATTCGTATTATTTTTTAATAATTTGAGTTTTTGTAAAAATATTTTGAATTTTTTTTCATGTTCTTATCTTTTATCTTTCACTCCATGTTTTTGGACATAGCCCTTATTTCATTAAAAATTACATTTTTTCAGATTTAGATTTTGAAATAATATTTTATAATTTATTTTATCATCCTTTTGAAAATTAAATTTAAAAATAACTTGTGAAATCAATTTCAATTAACTTTCACTTCTCATTACAAGCCATGAAATTAGTCTTCTTTTAATCATTTTCCATACTAAAACATTTTCTAGTCATGTTCATTGGTTTTATTTAGAAAATTCCCCTCAAGGTTTTCATATATTTTCAAAGAAATTTAGCTTTCATTTTCTTTATAAAATATTTTCTATAAATGGTATCAAAGATTTAATGGTTGATTTCTTTCACCAAGTAACTTTTTAATGCTATTATAAAGGTTTTTTAAATCAATTAAAACATCATTAAAAGTTTATCATGTTTTACTGGGGATATTATCTAATGATAAAATCCACCTTCTTTAGATAGAGAGATTATAATAATTTTATTCCGATTACTAAAAAGGGAAATTATTGATATCATATATGTTTATTATTCCAATATTGATTTTTATTTATTACTAAGGAAAGTTGATTGTAAATTATAATGTTTTTTATATGGTAAATAAATTATACATTAGTGATGGATAAGACATATAATTATATATTTCCTTGATTAATTGGTAGGTATCATGTGAAAAAGTGTTGATTATTTGGATTATGGCCACCCATTTATTAATATTTCATTGACAAGGGGTCTTAAGGGTATGATGGTGAAGTCTTGTCATGAAGCCTTGATGGTAAGACCATGATATATGGGATCGTGAAAATAATGGTGAGATAATGGTGTCATAGAATATGGAACTTATGGTAAGATCATGATTTCTTCATATAAGGCCTAAATGGTAAGATTTATAGGTATCACATTATGAATTCCATCACCATAATATTAGTTGTTGTGGTGTGATTGATTATTTATATTGTTATTTTATCAGTGGATATATATCATGCCCAAGTTATTGATTTTATGGAAAATTTATTGATTATTTACAATCCTATATTGTTTGTACCTAAATATTTGTGGTATGATTCCCTCAACTGAACATTGGAGCTCACACTTTTTTGGGTTTCTTTTCCCTAGGGTACCAAGAAGGGATATTTTAATGAATTCAAGGATGAAATAAAAGAGAGAAACTTTTATAAAGTTTTTAGACTATGATTTTTATTTCCAATATACTATAAAAATAATATATCTATTTGGTCTCCCAAGAATACAAAACATTTCAATCCTTGGTGATGTGATATATTTTATATTTTATTGAGGTAATAAAGTATCCAATATCTCAAAGTTACTAGAGTTGGGGTTGTTATAGATTGATTTAGGAGAACATAAATTATAAAACATTAACCTAGGAAAGACTCTTGGGATAATTCTAAGTATAAGATAACATTGTGGAATGACACTCCTAGATTAAATTCATTGGTTAATTCACATAATATTTTCAGACCATTGTGGATGATTTGAAAATATTTTTATTATTTCAATAAATTAACAATGATAATAAAAATATGATTTTGGAATTATTTATTGAAAAATATTTCAATTTATGTAAATTCTTTCTTCATATTAAGACTTATATACTATGATTTAAAATTCATGGTGTTCTTCGTGAATTAATTAAGTGTATACCATTGTTCAGAAATGATTTTTCGAATTTTTATTAACTTTTTTCTTTTATATATTATTCCTAAAACTATATTTTATAGATTCTTATATAATTACATAAGTAATATAATTATACTATAATTTTATTATTTTAATGGTATTACCATTATCTACACCTCCCACTTCCTTAGAAAAATGAGAACGTCATTTGTGCATAGTGCGGACTACCATCTCCATGAAGTGATGTTTTTTTCATAACCACCATAAATAAATGTTTTAAAAGGGAATATAATGAATAAATAATATTTTTATAATATTTTTAGTAATATTAAATTAAAATTATTTTTTTGACCTTCCTTCTATTCTATGAAAAATGAAAACATTACATGTGTGTGTGTGCAGACCACCCACACTATAGAGTGATGTTTTTAATTTTCATCACCATAATACAGGAATACATATAAAATATATTTAATTAATATATATGATATTAATAATTAAAATAAATCATGAATATGGTTCTTAAAGTATGGCATAAAAATTGAAAATTTTAATAAATTAATCTATTGAAATTAGTAAATTTCCTAAAATAAGTTTGTCATGGATTCCATTTTCACAAACCATACCCATGTATTCCAGGGAAGGAAAATGGGAATTCATAAGTCATTAAAACACAAAAATTATATTATCATAAGTAATCTCTTAATGATTAAATTTTGATAAGTATACTTCAACCAACATCAACGTTAGGAAAAATTATTTAAATAACTGAAATTATTAACAATAAATAATTAAAATAAACATTAACTAACTAATTAGATTTACTGAATGATTATAATTGACGAATGTAAAAGGAAATAGATATTAATAAGGTTTATAAATAAGTGATTATGATTTTTATGTTTATTATATATGAGGTTATAGAGAATTAATGGATTTTGGTAGTAAAAGGTAAGTGTTTTCTCATATCAATTTACATTTATTGATATATATTCTATATTCACCACCATCTTTATTTTTGGGGTTTATATAATATACCATGAATTTATTTTACAATATATATCACATAATTCATGTGATTGAAAATTCTATATCATGTACCATCTTTCTATGGCATCTAAATTAAATATTACCAAATTGTTAAGGGAAATTCATCTAAAATTCCCTTTATTGACACCTGTTTTTTAATATGTACATAATTTAATTTATATAGTGTATATACTGAACTTTTGAAATATTTTAGAATAAATATATTTATTCATGTAATTTGAAGTTATATTTCAAATTTTTTATTCAACTAATTAGAATTCAAAAGTTACCAAACTTTTCACGGTTTCTTTTCCAATCTCAGTTATTTTTTATTAGAAATATTTTTCCTCCAAGTCCATATTTTTCTTCATCAATAATTACATCCATTATTATTTTGAAATATAAAAATTTATTATTTTTTATTACCAATATATATCACTTTTCCTATTCTAAAATTAATCTGGTTCTACTCTTTAAATGATTTGATTTTTAATAATGATATTTGGAAATATTATTCAAGTTCATATATTTTATCATTCATCTCATATTTATTGATTTATCCTTTTTTTCTTTTCAAAATTACATTTTTTGGGATTTATATTTGGAAATAATGTTTTAAAAATTAATCTATTACACTTTTTTAAAATCATATTTAAAAGTTTCTGGTGACTTCAATTTTGATTAACAATTAATTTCTTTGAAAAATATGAAAGGAATTTTCTTTTAAACATTTTTAATAATAACACATTTTTTAATTGCATTTGAAAGTTTTCTTTAAGATAGTTACTATTAAAGTTTTAAGGAATTTTGAATGAAATTTCTATTCAATTTATTTTATAAAATATTAAATAAAAACACCATCAAAAATATAAAGGGCATTTTTTCATTATCCACTAAATTTTTTAATTAACATGTAAAAGATTTTTCTTCTTTGTTAACATATTTTAAGGTTTTCCATAATTCACTGGGGATATTATCCAATGAAATAATCTGAATTCCTTCTCATGGTATATTATGTTCATCTTATTCGACTTATTTACATGATAAAGTGTTGACACCATCCATGTTTACAATTAAAATGTGGATGCTAAATTATTACTAAGGAAGGTTGATTATGCATTGAATGACTATTAATTTATTTCATATAGTGAATGAATTTTAAATGAAGAAGTGATGGGTGAAGCCTAGAATTATATTGCCCCTCGATGCATTAAATGTTCTCATGATACAAATTGTTTGGGTAGTTTTTCTGCCCATTAATTAATATTTCCATTACATGAGAACTTAATGGTAAGATCATGATGTCTTTTCATCATGCCATTATCATAATATCATCATATCTTGGAACATTTCCTAAACGGTATGATCTTGATGACCTAGAACACAGACTTGATGGTAAATCATGATGCATTTTTATAATACCTTGATTGTGAGATTAATATGTAACACATTATGAATTACATCACCATGGAATTAGTTATTATTATCTATGTGATTGTTTTTATTATTATTTTATCCATTAATATATATCAATCTCGTGTTATTGATTATATGATACATTTATTTATTATTTAATTTTCCATATTTTTTATTTTGTATCAATGATATCTTATATTGTACATTTCCCCTTACTAGACATCTGAGCTCGCTGTTTTATATTGATTAATTTATAAATAGTATCAATTAGTGATATTTGAATGTATTTAAGGATATACTATTATAAATAAGAAATACTATATGAATTTTTTAAGTTGTTATTTATATTTATAATTTAATATAGATATCATGTATGTGTCTAGTCTCTAAAGACTACTAATATTTTAAATACCTAGAGGTGTGATACTTTTTATCTTATTAAAATGTAATAAAGTAACCAATATCTATATGGTACTAGATTCAGGGCTCTTACACTTGATGTGTCGCATGGTATTTATAATTCAAGACATTACTTTAGTAGTGGGAGTTCTCAACAGATGCATGTAAAATATAGGGAATTAACACTTGGAATCTAAGAAGTGGATAATCTAATATCATAATGAAACTCCTGAATTTTCATTATGTTTATGTAATGGATGATCAATTATGGGGTTTTATGGATATGGACTTTGGAGAGGATGTGGATATTCTAAGAAGTACCACTTGTTTTGTGTTTACATATGGAGGAATGAATGTGTGTTGGATGTCTGTACTATAGTTGATAGTCCTAATATATACCAAAGAAATAGAATATGTAGAAATAATGAAATTATGGAAAGATATTTTGTTTTATAAAATTAGAAGGAGTCATGGGATATAATTTTATCCTATGATAATCAGTGTACAACCTATCATCTTATGAATCTTTTGATTCACTCAAAATTGAAACACATTCGACTGAACTATCCCTCAATTTAGAGGCTTCATCAAGAGAGATTTATGCAATTAGGAAAGATATATATAATTCAGAATCATATAGTTATGTAACTTAAATTCATAGTCTATAAAAATTATGGGAAACATTGTTCTTTATTAGGAAAATGACGATGGAAGGAATGATTAAAGGATTATGTTTTATTAATTGAATTTGTAACACATGAGCGTCAATTATAGTGTGATTTTATTTATATAGAAAAAATAAATAAAATAAACATAATATTATTGAAAATTTGATTCCCAAATTTTATAAATTAATTCTTTTAGAATTTATTAAATTTTCAGTATTTTTTCGATATGATTGATTTTTTAGGGAATAAAAAAATACATATTTTTCAAATATAGTGATTTTTTATTTTATTTAAATGTCCCATTATATTTTTAGTTGGTATTAAAGTAAAATAATATCCATTTTATTTTTAATAATATATTTAATTATAGAAATTTTTATATAAGTATATTTTTTCAGCTTAAAAAAGTATTTTTATAAATAAACTACTTTCCATTGCGATTTACACATTTATGCTATAATTAATTTCAGCTGCTTATAAAAATTATATACTAAAAAATTACAAACATATTTGGAATTAGGTTTTCAAAATTTGGAGAAAACCTCTTTAATTTTTTACCATTGTTTATAGTAGTCATGGTAAATATTTTTCACCATAGTAAGGGTAAAAATGGAAAAGTCATGGTTAAAACCATGTAATAAAATCTAAAAAACAACACAAACCTTGTCATAATTTCATTTTATAAGAGAAATTAGACCATATCCATCCCAAATTTAGATATATGGCATTTTGGTTTCATTTTCCTCTGATAATGACATTAATTTTATTTAAGGAAAGGAAAATTCAAAAATGTCCCACTCATAAGATTAATATCCCTAAAAGTTTTACATTAAGATAAAATGAGGGTTATTTCAATTAAAAATATTTAATTTAAATACTAAATAAATATTTTTATCATAGTAATTTATTTTTAATTTTCAGTGATAAAATAATTACCATAATTGCGTACACAACACCAACATAACGTTGTGCAAGTAGTAGAAAAATATTGTAATTAATATTAAGCATCTAAAAACTATTATTTTTGGGTGATTTATATTTCCTCGGGAATTTTATATACCAATAACACATATTAGGGATGCTTTATTGGCATATATTCTAAATTAACTTCTATATTGATGAATTTAAAGTAAAATTAAATTAATATATTTAGAAATGAAATTAATGACATTTCATCTAAAATAATATATTATATAATTATTTATTAATCATAAAAATATTGAAAGATAACATGTAGGATTATAAATTCTAGAAAATTTCATCTCAAGTCCATTTATGATCCAATTTTTTTAAAATAATTAAAATTATAAACCTCTAATATTAAAAAAATTCCTCAGTTAAGTTCAAAATAGGTTCATCTGAGGGTCAATCTATAGAGATAATGGTTGAAATGACCTAATCACTTGAATAAACCTCATTGGCAGGTCGGATCTCAACATTATCATTATTACCTAAAAATATGAATAATTTTGGATCCATGTCTCCCAACAATTAACTAGAAAATATTTTAAATACTTTTAAAATTACAAGTTGTTGGGACCAAGATTATTGAAGATACTGGTTGTAAATATTTTTTCTTGAGGTGTTTGATTTTTTTATCAATGTTATTTACTTAAACTTTTTAAGTATATAAATCCCATAACAATGTATGCTAATTTTTTAATCGGTTTTATGTTCGAAAGACATGTGTCACTATGTTATTTGTCGTGAATCATTGTTTACAACAATGATGAATGAATATGATCCATCCAATGGTGTTTCTTGATTTTATGATACTCAACGATGTTTAAGGAGTGGAATTGAAGAAGTCCATGAATGTATTTACTATTGAAAGGGTTTTATTTTGATTCCTATGAAAATTATCATTTTTTGGAAGTCTATTTGAAGTTTAAGTGAAGAGTATGATTGAAATTTATATTTATATTTTATCATATTTTACATAGATATTTTTTCTAAGTGTAAATAAAAAAATAGGACCAACTATCTTCCAACCAGTCAGGGACACACTCATCCACATATTTGGGACCCTTGGGTTGACCACCTCAGAGGAAGTCAGCCTATCTATCCATTCATGGATGTATTGGAAGTGGGAGCATAAAACTTATAAGTGGGTGTGCATGGGAAATGCATAGAAGGAATGGGTATCAGTGGTCCATCATAGGTGTGGAGTGGACTGTGAGGTAGTGTGTGCAAAGGTTTTTTAGGTGCTGACCCTGGTGGTATAGATTAAGTTAATACCGACATAAGATCTCTATTAAGAAACTCTCAGATGAGAATGATATCGGTGTGTGATAAAGAACGGGTAACACCTTGTATCACTTTTTAGAATGTGTGGATAAAATAGTGGTTGCTCAATTAGACACATCTCGACCCTCTAATCTCTATAGGTGATGTTCTTCAATCTCTTGATGTTGGAGTGTTACTATACACACGATATTTTTCAGGGAAACAATTTTCTAACGATGTTCCATGAAATAATGAAGATGATGACATAAAAATTATTCACGGCAGTAACGATGTTTTTTTACAAAGAATAAGATGAGATAACTAAGTATAATATTCTACTTTTCTTGACATCATTAGGTGTCAAAAAAATAAAAGAAACTTGTGTGAAAAAATTGGGATACATCCAAGTTCTTGGGATCTATGAATGGTTCTTTAGCATGGAATAAAAATCAGATCACATAAGGACTTAAACTCATAATATAGGTTGTGTAAGGAAGTGGTCCACATCTATAAATAAAAAAAGTCTATAATATAATTGTTTCTTCTAGTATTTTCTTAATATATATCATTATCTCTGAGAAAACATAGCACTATGAAATTTTTTTTTAGGAAGAGTAGTTTCTATAAACCAATTTGTTCATGAACAAGAATATCTAGAGGCCTTAAATTTGAGTTTCACATTTGAAGTTCTATGAAAAAAAATGTAAATAAAAATCTATTAATATTGGCATAAGGATCTTACACAAAGGTGAAAACCATTACGTGATTCCATTTGGATCTATAAAAATTCCTACACACAAATATCTCATGTACTTATGATCCTTTGCTCCACATACATGTTCAAATAGAACTAGATTTACAATATGATTTTTCTATTGTTACATGATAATTAATAAGGATATGTTCATTCTATCATGAACATTATTTTGTGTGAAACACTTTTAAGAATATATAAATTCTCAATTATTAACTTACATAGCTAATGAAAAGAAGATAATGATTTACAAGGCATTATGAATAACCATATATCATACAATAATAGAAAAAAATATATGGGTATATAAATACTGGGGTTTTTGAATTCATCGGTGTGAAGTAAGTCCTTATATTCTTGTAGGAAAGAAAGTAAATAAGAAAGACATAGTTTCATACAAATAAAGTGTGAATAAATACAATAAGGATGTATATATTATTGATTTATATTATTAAAGATTATATAATTGTTTTCAAAATCATTTTAACATCATTTATCCTAAGTGAAGAGCACATTCACTATTAATTAATTAAATAGAAATAAAAGTGAAATGATATTCCCTTCTTATTATAACAACATTTAGTGGTTTTTCTTGTTTTTGTGTATTATTGGATCATTTTTGAACCATTAAATTTTCTGGATACTCTTATTGAGTAGTGAAACTTCTAAATACTTATGTTTGTTTGGTTGTTCTTGTGTTCTTGTTATTTATCAAAGTCGTATCTCTTTAGTAGGAGGTGAATGTTATTTAACAAGGAAGAAACTATAAAAACAAAAGATCAATGATTCCCCCTCCTCCTCTCAATTATCGCACATACCCTTATTGTTCCTTTCAAGTGGTATCAGAGAAAAGTTTATCTTCATTGACACTTTGATGAAGTTTGTTGAAAAGAGAAGTTGTTATGGATGGTCAAAATTTTATGAACACCGAATGATTCTTGTCTATTATAGGAAGAACCATCATATATATAAAGATAATATGATACCATATCTTATTTCCATTGGTTATGAAGTTCTCAAAGCTTATATAAATGGTTTTCCTCCTCATGTTAGGAATGTTCTCCTTACACATTTTGATAAAACAAATTGAATAATTATGGGTCATCCAGATATACTATACATTATCCACTCTCTAAAAGTGATTTTATTAGAGTCAAATATGTTTTCCTATATAAAAGTATTTGGAAGAATTTTAAGAACATCTATTAATGAAATCTTAATGTGAATAGGATAAAGATTAAAATTTGGAGACTAAAGTATGATGATATTAAGATGGGTGATAATGAACTATTTGTGACTTCATTAAAAGGGTGTATGACATTGATAACACCATAAGATGACCTAGTGAGAGGTTGTGAGATTTAACCATTTCTGAAAATATCTTACAAATTAAAACTCATAAATTTGATGCAAAAGACCCATCATTAGAATATTGTAATCCTAAAACTAGGTCTTTTTATTACCTACAAATCACTCTCATCTCTTTTTAAATGAGAATAGGAAATATTCAATTGAAGAAATAGAAAAAGGATTGGAAATTTTTTTTTCAGTGATGAAAAGAATGTAAAATTCTAGAATCTTTTCCAAGAAGAAAAAAATCTAGTGACTCTGCCACCAAAGTTGAGGTCTATAATTATTTTTATTAATGTATGTTTTCCTTCCTAAAAAGGATGAAATAGGCACATGAATGATCAGAGGAATTCTACCGCTGAAATATTTTAGTTATAAGTCAATTGGACATATTATTGCAAATTTTAAATGGAAAATGAAATAATAATAAAGTTATGATGAACACATAAATAAAATAAACTCCTTTATGAAGATGTCGTAAAAATCCCATTCTTGTCCTAAGGGAATATATAACAAGTTCTCTATTTACCAAATGAGAAATTATTTGTCTAATGTGATGAATATGATTAAAATGAATAAGTGAATAATAACATCTTTGATGATGTTTCTAAAAAACTTCTTACATAAAAATTGAATGATGAAAAATTCTCCAATGAGTAAATACATTGTTAATAAGAGGAGTGTGATATAGAGTTTATACTGAGTAGAAATTTTAAAAAATATCTTTTAAAAATTTAAAGATATGAAGTACAAAACAAGAAGTTGAAGAAATAATAAATTTTAGTAAAAAATAAATAATTTATTCTTAATGAAAAATAAATTTTGATAATAGAGATTGATAATATAAAAAATTTGATTGAGGGAAATAAGAACATCAATTTCAATATTGAATAAAATTTTATGGTGAAGGAGGATGATATGGACCTTTCTCAACAAAATATTGTTATAGATGATTAATGTATTGAAACCTTATGAAACTCAGTTATATAAGTTTTTGAAAGTTATGATAATTGTAAACCTAAGAAATATATATATTTTCATAAGAAAAAGTATTCTATAATGGCCATGTATATAGCTAAAACTTGTATATATGAAAAATGAATTGTTTCTCAGATTTGATAGTCTAAAAAAATGCTAATAATACTAGAGATTATATTGATGCTGAGAACAAATATAATCTAAAGAATAAAATATCAAGTGGAAACCAAAACATTTATATAAAACAAAAGATAAAAGATAAAGTCAAGAAAGCTTAAGAAAATCCGGTACAATACTCTGAAAATTTTACAAATTATAGGGGGGATACATGATTTATATGGATACTTATATAATAGTGGAGGATTTGGGAATACATAAAATATGTATGGGTTTAATCATCAATGTTATAGTGAACCTAGGAGAAATTGTAGATAATTTTTTAAGGGGATACAATCCACCTAAAGGATACAACCTAATAAAGTCATCATGAAGATTAAAAATATATTTTGACCCTTAGAAACTACTTGTGAAAGACGTGGTCAATATATAAACCTTGAAAATGGATGTCTTATCATGTTTTAGACACATTATATTTTTTACAAAAAATCTCAAAATCCACATTTGATGAATGAAAAAGGAAATAAAAAATAATTTGCTTTTTAAACTTTTCTCAAAGCGACAAAAGGATAAAGTCCCTAGATATTGGATAGTATGTGTTCTTCACATGTCATAATAGATATAAAGGTATTGAAGAATGTGAAGGATTATAAACCAGGATAGTACCTTTTTAAAATAATTAATCCCTATAAATTATTATCATTGGTTTGGAATTCATTTGGGGAGAAAACTAAAAATATAGAAGGGATTTTATGTTGATGGATGGAAACATAATTTATTAAGTGTTTCATAACTTGTTTATGAAGGTAACTATGCTTCCTTAAGAATAGATTTTTTTTTATTATAATAACAATATATGGGAAAGTTTTTATTTGATGTAAGTGAATCAAAGGAAACCTGATTGGTGTTGGTGATGTAAGAAGTTCATGATATCTGAGCATTACTAGAAAATACATTATGGAATAACATTATTGGGAATATGTGTAAAATGATTATGTGAAATTTTATAAATAGAAAAATTATTTTTTATATTCCAAACATGAAAAGAATAATAGATTGATGTTGTTCCATATACTATATAAGGAAAATAAAAAATGCAACACATTTGAAAGTTGAGATACATTCAACTCTTTGCTTTGATTTAATTTATTCTGATATTTGGTGGCCCATCAGAAACTAAATGACATATATAGATAAGTATTTGTTTTTTATTAATTAATTTACTCACATCAGATGTATTATGTTCTGAAAAAATAAATCATAGGATTTTAAAATGTTTAAGAGAAGCAAGAAAAGTACAGAAAAATAATGTGGATGCATTTTGATGAGGATTTCAACTGATAATGGTAGATAATATAAAAGTTGATAATTTATATATTATCATTAAAAGAATAAAATTATCCATGGGTTAATATACCCTAAAAACCATATAAAAATAATGTCATTAAAATAATAAATAGTTTTCTTTTTGAGATGGTGTGACAAATATTGGATAAAAATTATACTTCTTGATATTTTTTTAGGAAAGATATTAAAGTAGAATATTATGTTTAAAATTAATGTTTTTATAGTCTAAAATATGAATGACTTCTTATGATATTCATTACAAATAAACCCCAATTTTCAAAAACTTAACATTGTTCAGAAGTCCTTTCATTATAAAGTTCTTGGTTTAGAATCATTGGATGTTTTATTTTGGAGGATTTGATGGAATATTTTTTGTATACCCTCCCAATTTTATAGAATAAAATATCTATAATAAAGAAACCTAAAATATTTTTTAATCAATGGATGTTAATGTTTTTGAATTGTAAAATGAAAAATTTTGTCGAAAATTGCATATGTAAAGGAAAGGGAAGATGTGGTGGTTATTGTTGAACAACATGAAAAAGTTAATAACAATGTCAAAGTTTTTCATAAAGATAATTATGACTCAAAAATATCAACTGATGAGGAACAACTACGTTCATATCAGCCTAGTCTGAAAGACTAATTTTAAGTTAAAAACATCATTCATGATCCATATAAACATTTCCAAACTAAATGATTGTCAAGGTTAGTTTCACATACTTTCTTATATTCAAATTTTATACAAAAAATTTTGATAATTATTTTGAGCATCAAGAGTGTGTTGATTCTATTAATAAAGAATTGGATTAGATGGAGAAAAATTAAACTTTTGAACTAGTACCAAAACCAATCAATAAGAATTTTATTGGTATAATGTTGGTGTTCTGAAGCATGTTTAATGTGAAAGGTGGAGTGATAAGAAACAAGGCAAGACTTGTTTTTCAAGCTTACACAAAAATTTAAAGGATTGAATTTTAGAAGACCTTTTCTCTGGTGGAAAGAATAAAAACTATTAGAATCTTTCTTACAATTACTGAATAATGAATAAATAGAAATTTTTAGATTGTGTCCAATTCATCATTTCATAAATAATACATAGCCAAAGATGTTTATATTGAAAAAATACGTGGCTTCATTATTGGGAAATTTGAATGTTGCTTGTTCATGTTAAAGAATTATTTATATAGGGTATAACAAGAAACAAGAGCTTGTTATTCCTAATTTATCACATTTATAAGGAATATAAACTTCATCAAATTAATGGTTGATAGTAATATATATATATAATATAATATCAAGTTATTTATCTTATAGTGATTGGTTATGCTTATGAAATCATATTATTTGGAAATACATAATAATATTGTGAAAAGTTTTTTGAGGATATGAATATTATTTTTTAAATGTTTGTGTTGGGAGAAATAAAATACTTTACTAGATTAAAAATCTTGAAACTGAAGAAATATATTTTCTTATATCTAATTATTATAAAATAATTATAAATAATTTTTTCAGGGAAGATTCAAAGATAGTTTCCACACCTATTTCTGGGGAAACAATATTTTCCAATGATAATGAAAGAAATTAGGTTGATCCAAAGAAGTTCATAATATTTATTTGATGTTTATTATATCTAACATATTAAGCTATAGATATATTTTATTAGGTTAAACTTTGTTCTAGGTTCCAAAGAATAGAAAAGGAATCTCATCTCATATAAAAAAAGTATTCTTAGATATATGAAGTTGAAAACTGATTTTGGATTGAGATATGATAGCAAAGGAAAATATTGATTTGTTTGGTTATAAAGCTACAGATTTTCCAGTAATTGTTGATGATAGAAAAACCAAATCTTGTGGAATTTTCTTTTTGGGAAAAAATTGTGTTAGTTATTACATGAATAATAAGAAAACATTACTCTCAACATTGTGAAATCGGAGTATATGGATTACATTTATGTTGTCAAGAAAATTATGGGATAAAGATTCAATTTGATGATTTGATTTTTCATGTGAAGTTACCCCATCTATTGGGGTGTGATACTCAATGATAAATAAATATCACTGATAATCCTATTCCACATTTTCACTACAATAATATTTATATTAAATAAAACTTCATCAAATATCATGATGAAAATAATGACCTAAATCTTTAGTTTTTTACTAAAATGGAGAAGGTTTATGATATTTTCCAAAAACAATTATCGAATAAAATATTTCATAATATGACTTTAATAATGGATTTCAAAAAACCCTATTTTTAGAGGTGATGTATGTGAGTTTTCCCCTCTCATATTTTCTTTGGATAATGTTGTCAATGGGGATAATAATATTAACATAAATGTATCCATTGGTATGTGTTTTATCATTCAATGGAATGAATGTATTTAGGCTTATTTCTTAAAATGTGTAAATTTATAATTAATCTTGTGAAATATTTTAATAGTTTAATGAAGTGGGTGAAAGAAATGTTTTATTTCTACAGGAATAAGTTGTGAAAGTTTTAAGTGTAAAGAAAAGTTTTCTTAATAAGGTGTAAGAATGGTTTCTTAAATCACTAATTATAGATTGCATGGTATTTCTGTATAATGATCCTTGTTTCTTACACTAAGTTCTCTCCCGTAGTGTTAGAATTTTTTATGTGTAATTAAATTCTTGAGAAACAATTTTAAAGTGTTTTATGTTCCTTGGTAGAACACAATATCTATATAGGGAGATTTTTGGGACCAAGATTTTTGAAGATACCGGTTTTACAAAATTTTAATGAGGTGTTTTCTTTTTCTGTTCAATGTTTTCTACTTAACTTTTTTATGTACATAAATCATTTATGTAAGTTTGATTATTATTGAAATTTTCTTAAATTTGGGAAAAATGTGTCACTACATTCTCTGAAAAGACACATTTTTTAAAACAGTGGAGAAGTAATATGATCCATCCAATAATATTTCATGATTGGATGACACTCAGAAAAGTTGAGGTAAGGAAGATTTTAATGAAATATTTTATTATTTCAGGGATTTTATATCCATAAATATCTTCATTTTCATGAAGAATATTTGAAGAATAATTTAAGAGTATTGTTAGAATTTTTATCTGGAATTTATCATATTTTATATAGTGATTGTTTTAAATTAGTAATCAAAAACATATTTCAAACCATATTCCATATAATAAGGGGAAAGCTCAACCATATATTGGGGCCCTTGGGTGAACCATGAGGGAAGAAGATAACCTATATAGAAAGCCATTGTGATAAAGGTAATGTGAGAAGAGATCTTATAGGTGGGTGTAAATGGGGAGAACATAGTTTGAATGTGTACCGGTATACGAGTACATGTGTGGTGCAGCCCATGAGGTAGTCTGTAATATGTTTTCTCTAGGTGATGACCCAAATGTTATGGCTTAAATAATTACTAACATAAGATCCTTTATTATGAAGTGCTCGGTTGACCGTGAGATGGAGTTGGTTCAAATAGATCTCGACAGAATGTATCCCCATTAAATACTTATGGATAAATTAGTGGCCACTTGATTAAACACATCATAGTCAGATGATCACTGTGACTGATCTTCTTCAAACTCCTCTCACCATAGGATTACTATGCGCTATATTTTTTTCATAAAAATTAATGTATGAGGATCTTCCACCATGAAATTAATATTATGAAATACAAATTATTTAGGGTAGAATGCTTGGTTTGTATCCATAAAGAAATAAATTGAGATATAAATGTATAAGATGCCACTTTTCTCATTGTCATGTTTCATAGAAAAAATAATGGAAACTCATGCGAAAATTTTGATATACCACTGATATTTTTGTCTATTTGAATGGGTCTTCGACAAGGAACAAAAATCAAATCAAACATTGAATTTATCTCATAAAATAGGCAGTGAAAGGAAATAGTGCACAACTATAAATACCAAAGTCTAATTTCTAGATATTTCTAATGATCTTATTAGACGGTCTATCAATTTCTTAGAGAAAAAGGAGCACAACACAAGTTTTATTTGTGAAGATTAGTTTTTGATAATATCTTCAGTCATGAAGGAGAATGTTTTTGGGCCTTCAATATATGCTTAACACTTGAATATATATGATAATAACTAGTAACATACAGAAATTAATGTTTTTGTAAGTCTCAAATGTGATGGTTCAATCCCATACACAATTATATTTGGATCTAGATGATATTATTGCACAAAGATATCTTGTGCACTTGAGATCATGTGTTGTACTTACTTTCATAAAGAGAATAAGATGAATAGTACGATTTGTACATAGTTATATGAAAATGAATAAGAATAAATACATTCACTCATTAATAATAATATGTTTCAAACAAATTGAAGAATATATAAGAGCTTTCTTATTCACTCACATACATGTGTATGAGAAGATAGTGATATACATGGTTATAGGGATAACCATAGAACCTAAAATAATATATCATAAAATATATTTGTTATTGGGTTTGTGAATTCACTGGTGTAAAGGAATTTATTTCTTTATTATAGTTGATGAAGTGTAGAATAATGATGAGCATGACCAAAAATGGAGTTTCGATAAATAAAAGCAGCACAAATAGTTTAGTAAATTATATTTGTAAAGGTTCCATAGTTGTTGTGAAAATATTTGTTACATCATTTATCATGTGTGAGGAGCACATACACTATTAATTGATTATAGAGAAATGAAAATTCAATGATATTACCTTATTTTTGTAATCACATGTAAAGGATTTTATGTATTATTCATTTGTTATTGGATCATTTCCAAACCAATCCAAGGACTAGAAACTCTGTTGTAGTAGTGAACCTTGAAAATACCTATGTTCGAATGGTTTTTCTTATGGGATTTTTTCTATGAAGTAATATCTCTTTAATAGGAGGTGAATTTGTTTCATAAGGAAATATAAAAAGAAAATATCATTAATTCAACCTATCCCCCTCTCGGTGATCAAACATATCATGATTGGTTTCGCAATTATGCAACTCACTTCAATTATAAAAGGGAACCTCTTACCCTTATTTATTCACATATATTGAGCCATATATATCCAAAAAACCTAACTTAAATCTCTCCCAAAAATCCTTATCCAAATTATAATAGTTCTTTTTTACCCTATACACCAACCCTAGGGTCCTAAATAAGAGATCCAAATGATGTTTCTCTAAGATAAAGTAGTCATTTTTAAAACCCTTTCAAACTTATTTATTTCTTTATTTACTATAAATATGTTGTAACCATACTAAAATAATAGCTACATTTCCATAAATATTATGATTTGTTATTATGATTAAGTTATGATCATTTTTAACCCTTTTCCAACCTATGAAAAGTGAAAAACATCACTCATGTGTATGTATGGCTTACCATCTCCACTTAGCGGTGTAATCCATTTTTTCATCCCCATGTTACATGGATTTTTATAAATCTGGAACAAATGAATATATATGATAATTATGAAATTATTATTATTATTTTATTGAAATAATATATATAACTTATTACCTTCCATTTTATTGGAAAATAATAACGTCGTTTGTACACACGAGTGGATTATCACTTCCACAAATATATGTGATTTATTTTTCAGTTTTTTCGTTAAATAGATCTTAATATGGATGGAATTAATTAATTTTTATGATATATATTATATAAAAACGGTTTTTTATGTTTTATTTTTATTTATCTTTCTTTCGTTTGATTTGTCAAAAAGTGAGAATAGTGTGCATGCGTATATACAACCTACTATCTCCATGAATGGTGTAATTCAAGTTTCTCTCTCTAACTTCAATGATGATTCTAAATATGTATATAATGAATATATATGATATTTATATTATTTTTAAAATATTTTATATTATTTATCCATGATCATTATATAGGTATTGAAACAACAAATCCAAAACACACATGAAAAATGAAACATGTAACACTAAGATATTGTGATTTTAAAAAATAAATATTAATAAACATGTATTGAAATGTTATAAGTGAATTATATATGATATAACAAGTGTAAATATTTTTATAAATTTAAATTTATTATTTAGGATGGTAAATGTAATTACAAAGAAATTTTGACCTAAGGTAAGGGTTTATTTCAAAATATCATCCTTATTTTGGATTGTTTATATTGAATTCTATGATAGAAAGAAAATTTTAATATTATATATTAAATGAAATATATTTTCTTATCCTATATTTATTTCTATAAATTACATGTTTTCCTTTCATTTGCCTCCTCTTAGGTACTCAAAAGACCAAAATAGTGATTTTAAGGGAAAAAAATTATCTATTAGATTATGAATTATTCCATCCAAATACATATTTTCTAAAACTTTTATTAAGAATGAATTTTTAAAATTATCATATATTTGATGAATTAAATTTTTACCCATTTTTTAGTTTTTATGAAATGGTTTAAAAGTACTCGTCTTTTTCTCTTATGAACGAGGCACTTTTTTACTTTTTATTGAGAATGTGATAGAAATATTATTTTTTGCATACATGGTATGAATTGAATTTATAATTATTATAACCAATAAATAATTTGAATATTGAATTAAATTTTTCCAATATTCCTTTCAAATAATATTTTTTTCAAAATATTTTGAATATTTAAGATTTTGAATAAGTGATTTCAAAATGAACATGGTATTTTCTTCACAAAATATTCGATTAGTCTTTCAAAGTATTTTAATCTATATAAAAATTGTTTTCTGGAAACTATTATTTAATGGGGGTGTAGTCTTTTTAAAACATTATCTATATTACTTTGGATATATTATGATTCAGTTAATTTATTGGAGAAAATATTAACGTTTAATATGTATATTAATTAATATGAATTTTTATAGTGATTATGTATCACCACTTCCATATGATTAATTCATTTTACTTAGTAAGTGGAAGGAGGGGCCTTTTATATCCAATTTATGCATCGATAGGTCTCATGATATAAAGTACTTGGGTTATTTGGAATAAGACCTGCCTTTATATGCATATATTTTCTTGGAACAAGGCCTTGACTTTCAGAATATGATGTACAACATTACATGCACTATATTTATGAAACAAGTTATTGTTATCCATTTTATTATTTATGTTTTTATTTTATCAATGATTTTGGTCACCTACTTATGTTATTATTTATATATAATATTTTATTATTGCTTATCTCATCTGTATTATTCATGTTTTTAAATATTTTATGATTTTTTAGTTGAATTGTTTTTTTAATTAGAAAGTAAGGTCACCATTTATTATGTTTCATTTTTTCTAGGATACCAATATGGGATCCATGAATAAAATCAATGATTTAATAGAGTAAACAATGAATCTGCCATATCAATTATTATATTATATTGCATGTTTCAAATGTAATATGAGAATCGTAAATGTATCTAGTCTCCCAAGACTAATAAAAAATTTACCCTTTTAGGGTGTGATACCATGAGTTTTTTCTAATATAGTAAAATTGTCATTAAATCTAGGATACTGGTTTTGTGGTGTTATAGTTTTTATCTCTATCACCTGGAGATTTTTTGAAATTATATTGTTCTTATAGATTTGATTTTTCAATATATTGTGCGACATGAAATGCTGAGTTTGTCTTGCATTATAAGTAACCATGATTTTAGATTTCATTATCTTAAACACTGCGTTTTGGATTCTGTTACAAACAATACTAGGTTTAGTTAGCATTACATTAAACACCAAGATTAAACAAATGTTTCATATAATTAAAATATTATTATTCAATATGATATTTATGACCTAAACATTGAATGGAAGATACGATTGGGATTAAATAAAATATGAAAATATGGATTAAATATATATATATATAATAAATTCTTTGTTGGCTGATTAATTATAAATGATGATAAAAATAGTTTGAAAATATAAGGAAATATTTTTTTCTAAAAGAACTATTTTTGTTCAAACAAATGTGTACTACCTAAATAAAACAAGTAAAATATTTTTTTGGATTATTATAATGAAATTTATATACCATATATATTAAATAACTATTTAAGATTAATTTTATATATTTTCTATGTAATATAGAGTAATAAATCCAATTTTATGCTTAAAATTATTTTTTCCTAAAAGTATATTTTGTGAACTTTTTATTGAAAAACTGTTTCAAAAAAATTATAATTAATGAAATTAATTTTATAAAAAAACATTATTATTTAAATTGGAATATAAAAATTATCCTAGGGTGAGTTTTTTGTATTTTTCTGTAAAGTTTCATTTTTTGTTGAATAGTGACAAAATACTAAATTGTAATTTAAAACTATATTTTCAATTCAATTTCATGAAGATATAAATTATATTTTATATTGGTTTTGTTAGTAAAATGTTCCTCAGGATGGTTATTTTGGGTTGATTATGTTTTTTGCGAAGGTTTGATGTTTTTGACGAAGGTTGGTTGTCAAAGAATGCATGAAAAGTGTGAATGTATGATATCATGGAAATTGTGAATGTATGATCTTGTAAAAAGTGAAAATGTACGGTCATGCAGAAAGTGTGAATGTCATATCTAAAAAAAAGTAATAATTTCTGATCTTTTGATAGATCACACAGATAATTGGAAGACAACACTGACAATCCAAAGATTTACTTGTGATCATACAATGGGATATCGCAAATCACATGATCATCATTGAATCTCATGATGGGATCTTATGTAGCAATGAAGATTGTATACATATCTCACAATGGTATCTCACATTGTACTCATGATTATATTTGGAAATTTATAAGGAATATCATGAAGCACTCATGGTTATCTTTGGAACTCATGCTTGGATCTCATGCAAATCGCAAACCAGACTCACACCCATATCTCACGCCAAGTGGGAATAGAAATCATGCTTAGATCTCATAGAGACTATGACGCCGAGGAGGTGGACGATTTTCCATAAAAAAAAGATTAAGGTACTACATTTCTTCCTATAAATACCACCAACCCTTATATAAACATTGGTGAAATGTTTCTTAAAATATTGATCTAAAGAAACATTTGAGAAGGTGGTTCTCAAAAAGAACTCACAGAATTGGTTTGTGGAGAGGTATTGAAAAGGGTGATATGTGATTGAAATTACATAAGTATTGTGCTTGATATGGGAAAGGTCTCATACAAAGCATGAAATAGATCTCTCACCATGGATTCCTGAAAGAAAAATCATGAAATAAGACTTTCACTAGGATCTCATGCAAAGTGTGATAGCACTCTCACACTAGGAGCTCACACATAGTGTGAAAATAGAATCATGGAAGGGACTCGAGCTATGATATTGCACTAGGGTCTCAGATTAGGGTCTCGTGTCTAGGTATTTCTCTAGGGACTTCCACTGGAGTCTCATGCTAGGATCTCATGTTAGGGGTTTCATGTTAGGGTCTCACACAAGGGCATCACACTATCATATTGTGCATTGAGATACAAGATTACATTTACCTATTTATAGTATCATTTTCATTTCTGAATTATAAAGTAGAAAATGAAGCCAAAGGTTCTACACCATTCAAAAATACTTGCAGAAGGAGTTAATTCACTACTACATTCAAGGCAATGAATGGAAGTCTTGACATCACTTGGGGATCTTTATAAAGAAGAGTTAATTGTTGTGTCTACAAAAAAATAGTTGTTTGTTCCTATTGTCAAGAAAGTGGAAGTGTTACATCCATGTGTTTTCACATAAGTGAATGCGAATCATAGAATGAGATTAAACATATCATCAATCTACAATTGAGTATGCATTCATCATTGATAATTAAGGGACCTACATGTCCATAAAATGTGTGTGGATCCTTCTCCGATTAGCGAGAACCAGAAGAGTAAGAAGGTAATCCTTTCCACCAGTAGTGATCCATCAAAAGAGATTATGGAGTGACCATTGGGAAATAATTTATCTAACCTAATCACTGTAAAGGCAATGATCCTAGGCATAGAAGTGATCTAGCCCAAACCTTGTATTTTGGCAGTGATCCCTCGTTGATTTGGTATATCAAAAAAAATTTGTTGTATGTTCCTCATATGTATCCCAGTGAGGGTGAATGAAGTAAAATTTTTGTGTATCATTTATCAATTAATTTTTTTTATAAAATGCTATAGAAAGGGGGAGAATATAGTTTTTTAAAGAATAAAAAAGATCCTAAGGGGTGGTTGTTCTAATATATTATACCCTGATTCATCCCCGGAAATTAGGTTATTTAACCTATTTGGGCTAAAACTTGGTATCAGAATGAGGTTTAAAGTCAGTGTTTCTCTCTCAATAGAATAAATCGAGTTTTTTTATAACAAAGGGAATATGATTATTGATGGAAACTATTTTCAATTATGGAATAATTAAATTCTGCACTACTTTAGATATTTAGGAATAGATGTATTAAATGCATAGATGAATATAATTTTAGCCAGTATCGATAATGGTGCTTTATGAGAAGCTGAATGAAGGGATTTGGATGATGATTGCAAAGTAATCAATGCTTTAGGGGGATCCCTATAAAATATATCTATTTAAAGGTGATTTAATGTATGTCGTCACCTGCTATGTGGGAAAAGTTTCTAAATATTTATGAGGATAGCTCAAAAGTCAGAGAAGTAAAGATAAAGGTTAAATGGAAAAAGTACGACCATCTCATAATACACCCTAATGAGTCTTTTGATCATTTATTTTACCGATTGAATGTTATTTTAAAATACATCCCTGGTTTTGGAGAAATTATTAAAGAAGTAAAGATTTTAAAAAAAAATCTTGAAAATACATCCACATCTATTTAATCTAAAATTTTTAGTATTGAAATATAAATTTCTAAAGGATCTAACATTTTATAGCTGGCACAATACTCTCATTCACTACTAAAAAACTGGGTTTCTGCAATGCCACCCTTTAAGAGCGCTAAACAAAATGCTACTAAAAAGTAATTTTAAAATCTCTAAAAATGTGATGTTAAAAGTTACCATTTATCAATTCTTTTTTAGCACTGATAAAGATACCCCCTTTATCAGCAACTTTTTTAGCACTATTAAAGGTCCCCCCTTTATCCATTCCATTTTCAGTAGCACTGATAAAGGAGGGGCTTTATCAGTTGTTTTTTCCCTAACACTGATAAAGAGTATATTTAAAAAAATCATAAAATATTATATATTGATATATAATTATATTTATATTGATATAAATATAATATATATTTTTAGAATATGTTTTGGATTGATTTGATATGTGGTAGACGCAAAATAGCCACCTGGAGCGGAAGTTATGGACATTTGGACGGATTAAGGATCTTTTTGGGCCTTGAAGAATATGAGAAGGTGGAAAAGTTTTCAATGGAGTGTATTTTTCATCACAAGATTCAATTTGATATTTGGTGGAGAAAAAACAGACGCTCGGAGTAGAAGTTATGGCAAAACAGACACCTGGAATAGAACTTTTGAAAGTTGGGAAGAATTATGGGCCATTTTTGGCCTTGAAGAAAGTGAGAATGGGTTCTAGTGGACACTAGAGTGTAGATATTTTCCTAATATATGACTTGATATGTGGTAGATCAAAAACAAACACCCGCAGCAGAAGTTGTGATTTTTTAAAATTGAGCAACCCTCCTAGCACCTAAAAACCTAAGAAACTCATAACTCACTAAAACATCCATAAATTCTTCTATGGGTGTCCGTTTGAGCATTGTGACTAGTAAAATCGAATATTTTGAGGTGAGTGAAGACCATGGAGAGTCTAAACCATGATAAGATCAAAGAAACTGAATATATATTAGTTATACCCATCTAGAAAAAACTCCAACATCAAAAAACTATAAATTTCACTTTGGGTGTCTGTTTGGGCCCTACCACATTTCATATCGAAGGAAACTAAGAGATCTATGATGAAAGATAACTCAGAAAAAGGTTCAATAAAGTCCTAGACCCTATGACCCCAAAAAACCATCATAAAGCCTCCAAAAATCCATTTTTGTGTCTTGTGCCCT
Organism: Viscum album; assembly: GCA_963277665.1. Classification (NCBI taxonomy): domain Eukaryota; kingdom Viridiplantae; phylum Streptophyta; class Magnoliopsida; order Santalales; family Viscaceae; genus Viscum; species Viscum album. The sequence continues at coordinate 1,344,170,770 of OY728153.1, read as the reverse complement.
ATCAAATTTTTCTTAAAACGGTAATAACTCCTGATCCATGTGTATGTTTGGCCTCTTCCACCTGTTATATCATATTTAGTTCCATGAGATTCAATTTTATTAGTTGTGGAGCTGAAACCAACATCCAGATTAGATGTTATGCTCATTTCAATGACTTTGCGGTTTGTTATGGTCTTCAAGCCCCCATTTCTAGCACTTGTGTCTCGTCTGCTATTTTTTCAAAAAACTAAAACTCATGATATGCATTTTTGTTCATCCTCAACCACCTATCATATCAAATATCATTTTATGATCTTGAATTTGACAAGTCACCGAGTTGGAATGGACTCTTGAATCATAGGTTTTCATCATTACCATGAGTTTAGGGTTTTTTGACTTTCTGACTGTATTTACGGGTTTTGAGGGTTTCTCTACTTTTTACTTGTTTTTTCAGGTTTTAGGGGATTTTATAATTTTTAATAATGTAATTTTATTTATAATCAAATATATAACAATATATACATATTTTTATATATTCACATCTAAAAATTTAATTTTATAAAGAAATAATTAACCATATTTAATATAAAACATATTTCTCAATAGATAAGCCTTATCTAAATAAAAAACTAATATCCATTTTATTTAAACTAAAAATATATGAATATTTATATACCTATATAATGTGTACTTTTATATATTTGTTTTTGTGTGCATCTGTATTGAGAAACTGATATATATTATCTATATATTCTAAACATATGTATATACATATTAATATATAATATTTATATATATATATATATATAAATATGTATAATTATACTTAAAGATACACATATAATATATATATATTTGTCTGTGTGTGTGTTTTATATATGTATTTATTTATTTATAAACACACACAAAAATCAAAATTTTTTAATGTATTTAAAACTGATCTTATAAATATATATTAATAAATGAATAAATATATTAATATAACTATATAAAAATTAATATAAAAATACATATATATTAATATAACTATATATATATATATATGTTAATATAAATATATATATGTTAATATAAATATATATGTGTTAATATAAATATAGATATGTTAATATTAATATATATATATATGTGTGTGTTAATATAAATATATATTAATATACGATAAAATATAACTATATATATATATAAATAAAATGATATATTAATAAATGAAGATAAAAACAATCTGGTTGAGTGGTAAAGTCTTAGGTGTGGAGACAACATGTCCCGAGTTCGAATCTAGGGGGAGGCATGTCATGCGCGCGGGTGGAATAGGGGATAACAATGTTAAAGGGTGGGTTGGCATTGTTAAAGGCTCGGGGGAGGGGTGGCTAGGGCATGTGGGCTGGGGTGGGGGTGCTGTTGATGGGTGGGTTCAAACATTTTTGAATCCCATCACTTATTTGTAGATTTTTTTAACTTTTATTAGTGCTGTTAAAAAAGTGCTCATAACATGGGTCTTTTATCGGTATTAAAAACACTGATAAAGGAACCATTTATCAGTTTTTTTAGCACTAATAAAGGGGTCTTTATCAGTTCTTTTTTTATCATTGAAAAAAGGGACCTCTTATCTTTATTGAGATTAACATCACATTTTTATCACTGTAAATTGACTTTTCTTACACTGATTAAGGCCATATTTTCAGTAGTGTTTGCATAGTAGATGAGAAATTATGAAAATTATTCTATGGAAAATGGTAAGTCTAAAGAAGTTTCATTAAAGGAATTGAAGAATTTAACTTTTGAATATGGGTGGGAAGAAGATGAGATGTATGAATTCATTTCATTTATTTCATCAAACTTACAAAGAGGTGAGGGAAATTTCAACGAGAAACTCTCATTTTATTTATTTTGATGTGGAAAGTTTGGACATCTTTCATTGAGGTTCCCTAAAAAGTTTCAAGAAGATAATGAAGATGAAATCGTAATTCCCAAGAAGATGTATTCATCATGTCTGAATGGTAAGATAAATTTTATGAAAACATTCTTCAAAAAACAATAATCATCTCTCAAAATAAGATTTCATTTCAAAAGAATCTTGGGCCTAAGAGTTGGATGACAACAAGGATCAGATATCAGATGAAATGGTGGTAGTTTTCATTAGTTCCCAAAAAAGAGAGGAAAATGATAGTGATGATGAATAAGTCAAAGGAAGAGAATATATGCATACAGAATTAAAATCCATGATAGAGGAAATAGATGATTGGAGATCCAAGATGAAGAAATCCAATAAAGTGGTTCATGATTCCCAACATTATATGTAGTATTATGAATGATAGAAGTCTGAGATAAATAAATAAATTGAAAAACTAATGTCTTCAATGATAGAGATCTTAAAAAAATTTGTTGAGTGTATGATGAAAATCGATAAAAAAAGTGAAATTGGTATTTTGACTAGCACTATAAAATATCAAATCAAACGTATTGAAGATCATGAAGAGGAATTCATTGGCCTAAGAATAAATTTTAATGATCCAAAACAACTTATCTCTTGGTATGAAATCGGGAATATAGATCATTCAAACCTCAAAAAATTTGCAAGTGGACCATAGATTTCCAACAGAACAGAAGAAACAGTCAAATCCAATGATAAGGATGGTATGTGGCTGGATCGAAAACATAAAGAAGTATTGATTGAAATAAGAACACAAGCACTGACTTTGAGATTGAATATTTTTTTGGAATAAATAAAAACCATAATATTTAGAGAATTCAAGGAAAAATTATTTGTTTAGTTGTGACACATAGAAATGAACCCCGCATTACATGTTATTATTGTGGAAAAATAAGACATTCACAAAATGTATGTTCCATATGAAAGAGGTACTAAATGGAATGAGACCAAAAAAGGCATTCATACATAGACCAATATTCTATGTCATCATTTCGTTTTCATTATTTCATGTGTGGAGGATTCAGACACATTGAATGATACTTCTTATGAACAATGTAAAAGAATGTTCTAATGAAGGTGAAATTTGATCGTAACCATCAGAAAAATGTGTTCTAAATGAGATGAAAATGAAAAATAAATTTACAGATTATTAAGATAAAGTTGTTCCATCATACACCAATGATGATCAAGATTATAAATTTGTACTATATATCAGGGAAAAAAATGGATCAAAAAGAAGAGAGATAAACATGTAGTGGTTATATAAATTACTTTCAAAGCATCATATTGCACTGGAATATGGATCATTAATATTGGATGCACCTCCCATGTGATTGGAAACAAAGAACTAGTGATAAGAATCAGATACAACAGGGAAGGTATTGTGATATTTGGTAATGATGAAGGCCTACAAGTTATTAGCTCAGGAAAATAATTTTTTTGTGGAAAAGACATGAGACATGTAGATGCCTAGGTTTTTGAAGGTCTCGGTCTCAACTTACAATGTTTCAATCAATTATTTTATTCGGAACATGCCATAATCATTTCAAATAAATTATGTGTCATTAAGGAAAAATATTGTGCAGTTTTTTTATTGGGAAATCATTCAGAATGGAATCTCAAACTTGTGATTGTAGAAGAAGATATGTTCTTTTCTATCAAAGGTTGAATAAAAAAATTTCTGTCATAAAAATATTTTCCACCAAAGAAAAATTACATGGAAATATCTCATGAAATATGATTCTTCTCATGACCTCCCAAGGTTACCACATGATCTTACTCATAAGTGTGTTTCCTTTTAACAGGGGATGATCATTCAAAATACATATAATGAAAAATACAAAAGGTTAAAACAAGTGCTTGAATTTGTACATATTAATGTATATAGACCTATTTCACTAAGATATATCAATAAGAGGATATATTATGTTCTCCTCATTGATGATTTTATTATAATTCCATGGGTTTCAATCATCACTAATAAGTCTGAGGTGTTGATTTTCCAAATAAATTATCTAAGGGAAGTGGAAAGGACATTAGTTAAAGAAACAAAAATATTCAAACAGATAATGGAATAGAGTTCACAAATATCCAAATAGAGTATAATCTCATGAAACATGGTATAAGGTGCCATGTTTCAATAGTAACATCTCTACAACATAATGGAGTAGTTGATAGAAGAAATAAAATTATCAACAACAAGGCTAGAACAATGCTCATCGAGAAAGATCTTCCAAATAATTTTTCTAAAGTAATAGTGATGAAATAAGTCTCCATGTAAAATAGATAATTATGTCCCAAATTAGAGAATAATTCATATTATATATGGTATTTAATAAAGACAACATTTTTGTACTTTTTAGTTTTCAGAAGTAAGTGTTTCATTCTCAATAAGGAGAAGCACATGAATTTGGAATCCCATGATGAGGAATGGAAATTTCATGGCCACTCGAAAAAAAATTAAAAGAATATAAATTATTAAATAAAAAGATGGATAAGGTAGATAGAATAAATGATGAAACTATAGTAAAGAATAAGCAAAATCTTCATTAAATACATGACTAGTCTTAGAGGGATAGTGATAAATAGATAATCCTATCAGGGGATTCTCTAGTTCCAGAGGCAGATTCAAAAAAAAATTCATATAATTAAAAGGATGAGTATAAACTAGTATCTGCAAAAAAATAAAAGGGAGAATTTAAATTCATGGAAAGAACATAATCAGTGATCATACAATGCCAGTGCAGACAAGTAGGATGAAGACCCTACCGTAAGAATCATTCTTATCATAGGTATGGCCTAAATGTTTTGAATATGAAGCTAGAGATAACAACTAGTTTTAGGCTATAAATTACTAGATTGACCAAATTGATAAGAATAATATATGGGAGACTATTTTAAGGCCAAAAAATAATAATGTCATTGGGACCAAATTGGACTTTCACAGTAAGATAAATGAATATGGCACTTTTATTTGAATAAAATTCTAATTAGTGTAAAAAGGGTACTCCCAAATAGAGGGTATTGATGTTGATAAAATGATTTGACATATTGCAAAGCTAGAGGCAATTAGATTATTCTTTTCTATATCAGTGTAGAGAAGGTTCGACGTTTTCTGAATGGAATTCAAGTCATCATTTTTGAATGGGGTTCTAGAATAAAAGTTCATGTTAGGAATCCATATGATTTTCTCTTTCATGAAGATGAGAGTAGAGTTTTTCAGATGAATAAGGCACTATATGGGCTGAAGCAAGCTCTCGGAGCATGGTATTCATGACTAGATTAGTTCTTATAGAGTATTGGTTTTATTTATGGTGGATTTGATTACAATATATATGTCAATAATGACATTAATTAGAGGATAACGGTGATATTATATTTGTATGACATAATATTTAGTCATGAGACGAATCTTAGTACAATCAGTTCATGAAATTCATGAAAATTGAGCTTGAAATGTGAATTATTTGTGAACGGATATTTTTTCTTTCTTTACATGTGATACAAGGAAATAATGGATCATTCTTTTCTCAATATAAATATTTAAAGGAGGTTTTGAGAAGATTTGGAATGGATAATTCCATGTATATGATAACTTTGGTGGATAATTGGATTAAACACTCATGGGATGATTAAGGAAATGTCATCAGTTTCACATAATATAGAAAATTAATTGGTATTCAAGTGTACTTGATAGTGATAAGAGATGATATTATTTTTTCCACATATTAAGTAGCACAGTTTCAAAGCAATCCAAAGGAAACCCACTTTCTTACAGCAAAAATAATGTTTTGGTATATCAAAGGAATGGTAGATTTTAGTTTTATGTACAATATAAAATCTCAGCAATAGTTATTTATCTATAAAGATATAGATTGGTCCAGATCTGTAGATGATTGAAAATCCATGGAAGTTGGTTCATTCTATCTTATTTCTTGTCTAGGAAACCAGAATGAATTTCATTGAGCACTATTAAACCCAAATATATAGGGGCTAGTCAAGTTTGTATATAATATTTGTGGATGAAATATAATCTTGAGTATGTTAGAGTTGAATTGAAGTCTCTCATCATAATTTATTGTGATAATTCAAGTGTTATAAATCTGACCAAAAATCCAGTACATCACTCAAGGAAAAATCACATTGAAATCATGTATCATTTTATCAAGTATAATATAGAGAAATTTATTTTTGATGTAGGATTATTTTCCTACAAAACCATAGGTAGTAGTAATTCTAACAAATTCCTTACGTAAAGATTCATTTTAACGTCATCGACTAGCTCTTGGAGTTCAGTTGACTCCCCTCTCATGAAAATATGTTGGTGTGGGACCCCATATCCCCTATGAATGATGTGTGTTTTCTATGATATGTTGATCTATGTTATTTACCATTTTGTATAACACAAATTAAATAACCTTCAGGTTCGTTGACAAAGGGGTAGAATAAAATTTTCTTATTCAAAACAAGGGGAGAAGCTAATAGGGGGAGCAGCAATGTAGGGGTATTCCTAAATCTGACGATTCTAAATATGATTGATGAAAGGATATATATAATGAAAAAAGATTATTTGTGATGAAATCATTTGATTGGTTTTAGAATAAATTGTTTCATTGATGAACATTTCATACTACTCCTATTTCTCACACCGATCAGGGATCTTGGGGGATTAGAGTGTGTGTTGAGTAAATATCTGATTGCTATCAGAATCGAAATAATTTAATTTTTGGAAGAAGATAAAAGAAGATTTAATCTCGTATCAAATTTTGAAGAGTTCTCAACAAACCCAAATGGGGAGATTTTTCACCAAAAATTACTCACGGTGGTTCTTTTGGGTTGATTTTGTTTGTTGACAATGTTTGAGGTTGCTAATAATGACTAGTTGTCCAAGAAGGCATAAAAAGTTCTATTTCATTATCTCACGAAAATCATGAATGTCTGATATTGAACAATGAGCAAATGTATGATCTTAAGGAAACTTTGAATGTCTGGTCTCATGAAAATATTGAATGTATGATCTCATGATGGATTGCATAAATCATTAGAATAAAGAAACAATAACAATCGCAAGATTGGATTGTGATCTCACAATGGGATCTCATGAAGCACATGATCTTTTTTGAGTCTCATGATGGGATCTCATGTAGCACTCATGATTGACTTTGGATGTCATAATGAGATCTCATGCATCACTCTTGATTGTCTTTGGATGTCATAAAGAGATCTCACAAAAAACTCAAGGTTGTCTTTGGAGATCATGCTCGGATCTCACACAAAAAGCCAATAGGACTCCTGCCTAGATATCTTGAAAAAAATGAATAGAACTTGAACCTAGGTCTCAAGGATTGCATGATGCTGATGAGGTAGACAATTTACCATGATTTGTGGAGATTGTGGTGATGTATTTATGTCTATAAATACCCAATAACCTTTCCTTAACCATTGGCAATGTTTTTCTTAAAAAATGTTCTAAATAAATGTATGATAAGGAGCTTTGCAGAGATAACATGTCGAAGAGATTTTTATAAAGGAATATAAAATGAGAATATATTATTGACATCACGTTAGTGTTGTGCTTGATCTAAACATTTTCTCATGAAAAGTGAAAAAGTGGTCTCACACAAGGGACTCATGAAAGTGGACTCGCGAAAGAATAATCACACTATGATCTCATGGAAAGCGTGGAAGTGGTATTGCAACAAGAACTCCTACTCAACATGAAAGTGGAATCATGAAGGGACTTGTGCAAGGATCTTGCACCAGTTTAACATGTTAGGGTCTTGCGCCAAGCTCTAGCACCATGGTATTTCACTAGGTTATCGTGCCAGGATCTCATGCAAAGGGATACTCGCTAGGGTCTCAAATAGGGGTGTCGTGCAAGAATATTTTAAATATATATACTATATTACATTCCCATGTGAAGTGTATCATTTGCATACATGAATTATAAAGTAAAAGGGAATAAAGAGGTTCTTCTCCATTCAAAAATACATGGATAATGAGTTCGTTGACTACTACATTAAAGGCAATGAAAGGAAAACATTACATCACACAATGATATTTATAATGTAGAGTTAATTGATGTTTATAGAACAATGATAATTCGATTCTATTTGTCTAGAAATTGGAATTATTTCATCCATGTGGTTTCATAGAAGTGAAGGAGAAACATGGAATTATATGAAATAAATCAACTATCTACAATTTAGGATTCATTCATTGTTGATAATGAATAGACCTACATGTCCATAAGCTGTGTGTGGATCTTTTTTAGAGTAGTGATAAAATGAAGATAAAGTAAGTGATCCTTTCCATCAGAAGTGATCCATCAAAATAGATTTATGGAGTGACCCTTGGGAAAGTAGTGAGCATACCCAAAAAAATTTAAATACAGTGATCCGTCTCATATTAGTGAGCTATCCCAATCCATGTATTTTTTAAGTGATCTTTATTGCATTTGGTACATCGTCACATTTTTATTGTATGATCCTTGGAATTATAGAATTGAGGGTGAACAAAGTAAAATTTATATTTTTATTGCATTCATTAATTTGTTCATACATTGTTATGGGAATAGGAGAGAATATTGTTTTGTTTGAACATGAAACAATATCCAAAGGGGAACCTATTTTAATATGTCATACCCATATTCAGACCCCCTCTTAGTGTATTTAACCTTTTTGGGATAACATTTTTAAAGTTAAATTATTTCCATCATAAATACATTAATAAAATTTAGGTCATTTTAATCAATATAATATTGAATTGTGATACAAACACAGTGTAAACTTTTGACCATTTTATATTCAAAAACATTATTTCTCATCCCATCTGTGGGATAAATTTTAAAATGAATTTTTCTACTTGTATGAATGGAATTTTAAAAAATTTAATTCATTTTTAGAATCATAATAATTTATATTATCTAAAAGTTAAACTTAATTTTATTCCAAAATGAATAATGAAAGCAGAAACAATTAACTATTGTGGTTAAGGTAAAAATGAGTTTACCAGGGGTAAAACTAAAATGATAAAAATAAAAATGAACTATAAACTAGTCTAAAAAAAATTTATAGGGATATTAATACCATTAACCCTCTAAGGTTCAATAATAGTCCATTTTGTACCCCTGATACATTTGAAAAATGTGGCAGTAATCAATTCTTTTCAAAAATAACATGTGTGTCCTCTCTCACACTTATAAAAGGAAACCCAAAATTCATATTTATTTATACATTCACACCAAATTGGTTTAGAGAAACCCTACTAAATCACTTTAAAACATCCCTCCTCTCTTTCTAGAATCTATATTTTGGACATAAATACGACCTAGGATGTAGTTAGAGAAAACCTAAGGATAATACCGATAGAAAAAGAAATGTTCTTCAATAAGAAAATTTATTTTATTTATTTATCCACCATCTTCAATTGTAATTATACCATAATAATATAATAACACCAGTATATTAAAAATAATGAGATGTTTTTATTTTAATTTTAGGATCCAAAATAATATCCACTTCCATCAAATAGGTTATAAAATCATCGTTTGTGTATACGGTGGACTACCACCTCCCAAACTGATGTAATCCACTTCCCCATTACCACATTTATAGGAAGAAAATAATGATGTGTATATTGATTATATGTGATATATATGGTTTTCATGATGATATTATTATTCATTAATTGTTATATTACACATACCTTCATATTTTCCAATTTTTGGGAATACAATAATGTTGTCATCAAGTACGATGGACTGCCACCTTACTAAGCGATGTGATTCACTCACGCTTTATGTAAAAGGTTTTAAGGATGTATTTGATGAAAATATTATATATATATATGTGTATTAAAAAAAATTCTTTAAGGATAATATATATCACTTACATTTCTTTCATTCAATCTGATAAGAAAATGGAAATAGCATTCATGTGTACATACGACCTATAGTCTATATGAACAGTGTATTTTATTTCCTTTCACTAAATTTTTTGGATTAATATAAATACATATATAATGAATATATGTGATATTTTTGTCATTTTATATATTCTATATATTATTAATCAAAAATAAAAGTAAGGGTAAAAATAAATAATAGTTGAAACATAATAGAAAATGAATGTAGTTATTTCCTGAAATGTGATTTTAACAAGAAATTGTTAATAAATGAGTAATAGAAAGACCTAATAAAATAATATATGTTATGATATATATTATTATATTTCTTTTATACCTTTATAAAACATATATTTAAAATATAGTATATTTGAATGTGTACGAAGTAATTTAAGACTTAAAGTAATGGATTTCTATCTCACTATTTACTTCTCTGAGACATGTGTCATATTCAACACCAATTTATTTTATATGGTTTATATAATAACCATGAATTCATATTATTATTATTTTCAATAATCAAATTGTATTTTACGTATCAGTTTTTTGATCTCTCTTTCATGGGGCTTATTGTTTGGAAGGTAACAAGTCGGTAAAGGATTTTTGCCTCAATTTCCCTTTTTTGAGATATATGTTATGTTATGAACCTATATTATTTAATGAGGTGTATATAAATCCCATTTGAAATGTAAGATAAAATAAAATTGTCTAAATTATATACCAATTTTAGTTATTCTTTCAATGGTCTTGTGATTCAAAGTTACTGAAGTGGTAAAAAGTTTATGTTACAATCTCCTCATTTATTGGAATTGTTTATGATAATGTTTCCAATGATAAAATATTATGATACATCTATAAATATATTCATTAATTTTAATTTTATCTAGTTATTCATTATATTTTAAACTAATAATACCATTTTTAAAAACATTATTACTTAAAATATTTGAAAATTTGTTTTTAAGAAATCCTAAATTTATCTCTCTTCGGTCAGAAAATATGCCTTATTCCAAAACCATGTTTTTAGGAAAAATGTTTTCAAATTATTTTTACTATTCTTCTATGATATTTAAAATTTATTTATACAAATTCTTTCATTTTTTCAAAGATTTTCCAAAGGTATCTTTATTTTTTTTCCAAATAATGTCTGTTTTGATTTTACTAAAAAATATGATTGGGATATTTATTTTAACATATACATTATGAATAATAATTGACCTTGTCTTGAAAATTATTTCCATTGAATCATACTTTTTATGTTTTCAGGTTCATTTTAAAATTTAAATGTTTTTTAATTGATTAATTTCTTAAAATAAATAATGTATGGTGTATATTTTCTTCTAGAAATGTTTTAGATGATTTTTTAAAATTATTTTATTTCTAATATGATATCTGTTTATGTTACCTATGAATTATCGAGGATATAATCAAAAAATTTCATTCATTTTAATGATATGAATTTTTTATTTATTTTTTAATGATTTTTATGAAACCTTTTTTTTCTTACATCGTTTATACTATTAGGAAATTATTATGAAACCCCATTATTTTCATGGGTTATTCTATGATGAAATATTTATGATACCCATAAATTTAATGGGTTATTATATGATGAATATTTAGGATATTTTGGAGCACATAACTTTGGTTTTCATTATGTTATGATTGGGACCTATATTTCCCTTCAATTCATTGTGTAAAGTTTTATATATCATGAGATAAAAATATGAATCAAGTCAGTGGTCTTGATCCACTATGGGAAATAGTTGTGCCCTGCTAAACTATAAGAATCATATATTCACTAATCCACTATGGAAAATAGGTGTTCCCTAATCCACTATGAGAGACATGTGTATCCTGGTCGATAATGGGAAATAGGTGATGTTTCCAAATCTACTATATTGATGGACTTGGTAATTAACCTTTACATATGAAAATATTTTAAAATTTTATAAAGGTTCCAAATATTTATGAGGTGAGCTTATGGTTAATGGTTGATTTATGAATATTTATCTCCCTTATGGTTCATGTTTTCAAAATTGATAATATTTTATTCCATGAATCATGTTTGTGATATATGAAAAGTTGGGTATAGAATTTGTAATTTTTCTACAAGATCACATACCCTTATGCTTAATTTATTCCATAATATGATCATAGATTGGTATATAATTTTTTTACCCTTACTGAAAATCCAAGGTCTCCCTTTATTATGTTTTTTCCCTAGTTTATGAAGAACGTTTTTAAGGAGGGTATTTATATAAGTATTATAAAATGTGGAGATCTTTATTGGAAATAATATGTCACCAAATTATAAGATTGTGTACCCAGTCTCAAAAGGAAACAAATTATTATGATCCTTAGGCATGTGTTGGTATAATGTAATGAATATTTATTTTAAAATATGTAATATTTAAAGATGAGAATACTGGGTTTCTATAGTTGGTGTCATAAGAAAGGTTCAATTATCATTTGGAAACTAGGATCATAAAATCCTTAGTGATATCTCTAATGACATGTCTAATAATAAATCTAAGGATGACTCAATTTATAAGAAAATGTCTAGGAATTTTACTAAGGATATAGAGAGTGGTTTTAATGAAATTACATCCCTTTTTGAATACTAAAAGTGGAAGTGGATCTAGCACATTCTTACCTAGTGAAATTAATCTTAAAGGGTGCATTGATCTAAACACAATCATTACCTGGTGCATGAAAATGGGTCTTTCTTCACACCTAGTTTGACATATCCAGAATATATGCTTTGTAAATTCCAAAACTGATTACCTACCATCATAAATAATTTAAATAGATTATGTTTATGAATGAACTACGATAAACCTAATTTTTTATAGATTAAGAATAAATGTGTCAATATTTATAAAACCTATAAGTTATTTTTTTATGATTATTTAATTTCCTATTATGATTATAATTTCTTGCACTATGATTTTTGGTTTTAGTTGATTTTAGAAACTCTAAAAAACTATGTAAACATTGATTGTGATAAAAAAATTCCTAATCAGCATCCAAATGTGATGATAAATATAGTAAATGATATTGTGATTATTCCTAATTAGTTATCATAGAACATGATTAATAATGTGCACCATAACCAATTCTATAAACTTTTATAGAAATAAAGGATAGATTTATTTTAGAGTTTGGGTAGTGAAATCCATAGAGTAAAGAAGATTTAGATTTTTATATGTCCAAATATGGGAAGAATCACTTAATATATGGTCTCAATGCCATGAAAAAATATTTTATATATAAATAAGAAGGGAATATAGGAAGAAGTTCTTGAGGGAAAATGAAATGTTCAGTCAACACAATGGATGAGAATATTGGGATCCCTAAGGTATTATCAATGGATTAATGTTTTAAATGTGGAATCTATGGGAATTATTCAAATAGATGTCTTAAAGGGAAATATTGTGAAGAGAATCAGAAAGGCTGTATGAGTAATGGTTATTTTATTTATGATGTAGAGACTAAAAATGACATTTGAAATTAAAGTGTTAAAGAAAAAGATGATGAAGCCTAGTTAATGGTTTGAGAGTGAAGTGGGATGATGGAATTATTTATGCATTGAAATTCAAGGATTTTGAATATAGAAATATATAAGGATTATTTAGTATACTTTTTTATTAATGATTTTTAGAATTATGTTAAATGGTAATAATGGACTAGAAAACAGATTTAATTGAAAGATAATATTTTGATTAGGGTAAGATAACCATTAATATATTCTTGAGGTTATGAAAATGGCGTTCAGGTTTGATAAATAAATATTTTAAATTAATAATTATATTAAATAGTACTGATTACTTCAGAACTGATTAATTATTTGTTGAAAAAGTGTTTTATGAAATCATTTATAGAGTTAACATCATATTGGGATTTATGTAATATATCCGATAATCATTGTTTTATATAAGTAATGAGTAATTATTTATGTTTTTAATGTGGTTTTAAAGTAATTTAAGCTATTAACATGTTTTAAGATAATACATAATGAATCTATTCATATGTCTGGTATGTGAAAATCTATAGTCATGTTATGGTATGTGGGGGATTAATGATATGTTATTTTTTAAAATTTAGTTATATTCTTTCTAAAGTTTTGGATTTTATATTTTTATAAGGTTCATAAGGTTAACCATGTAAGGAATGGTTCAATTTGTACATTGGATGAGACTTTAGATAATAATGTACTATTTCACTATATATAGTTTTATGCATAAACCGTGATAACCTTTTTTTGTGATGATAACTAAAGAAATATTCAATGACTTGTCATTCTATTTATGGATCTTATGATCTATTAGTGCATCAAGAACAACAAATTAACCTTTATTAATTTAACTAAAAGATTCATTTTTAATTGATCATGGAACAATTGATGGATGAGATTGATCTTATGAAATGGAATTAAATAATGTAAGTATATAATCTTTTTGAAAATTCCTAATCTGTAGGAATATGATACTGAAACAAAATTTCATCATGTTATCATCATTTTTTATGACCTCAATGAACATATTCATGAATCTGTAGTATATGGTTTTGTGGACGTTAACTTTATATTGATTATACACTTTCATATTTTTTGTGATCTCTATCAATCTCTATAATTATTTATACTTTTCTTCCATGTCAAAATCTTTACTTCCCACTTATTTTCTCTTATGTGGAAACCTAGTAATGATTTAAATTAGTTAACTATTATGTTTCAAAATTTCGCATACTATGGGAGATTGTAGTATTAATTTGTACAACGTGGGATTCAATGAAAGAATTATGAAATGTTAAACATTTGATGACCGAGATGAATTTTGGGGGAGAAATTAATTTTATGGTGGGTAGAATGTATCACCCACATATTTTGTGAATTTTTTTTCCAAATATATTAGATATTTTCTGTATTTTTTATTATAGGAAACACCAATTTTGGCATGAATTATATATAAAACTGATTTTATCTTTTTTTATATACAACACTAATTATGGATAATGTTACACATAATACTATGTTTATTTTTTATTACATACAATAACAAGTTTAAATATAGTCTTTTATATAATTAAAATATTATTATATAATATGATAGTTACCACCTAGATGTTGGAATGGTGGGTATGAATATGATTAAATAAAATTTTATAATATGGTGTAAAAATTTATATATAACTAATTATTTGGTAAAAAATTAATTATAAATTAAAATAAAAACATTCTAAAAATAGAGTAAATTTTTTTCTTAAACATACATTTTTATGAAAACAAATGTATTCTACCTCAATAAAACAAAAAAAGTAATTTTAGTGAATTATTTTAATGAAATTTATATTCTATATATATTAAATAAACTATTCAACAATTATCATATGTGTTTTATATATATAGGAAAAGAATAAATCTATTTTAACTCTTAAAAATTGTATTATTCTAAAAAACATGTTTGTCTCATTTTTATGGAGAACTTATTATAAAAATAAATTTTCACATTATAAAAATTAAGTTGATAAAATAAATAATTTCTGAAATAATAAAACCAAAATCATCTCAGGGTTTTTTTTAAGGATTTTTCTAAAATGTTTCATTTTTTGATGAATAGTGAAATAAATAATGAATTTTAATTAAAATTTTAATTTCATTTAATTTATTTATAAAGATAAATTTTATTTTAAATTTATTTTAAAGTTAAATTAGTTCAATTATACATAAAATAATACAATTATGCCATTTTAATCAATTTAATATTGAATTATAATATAAAAACATTGTAAACTTTTGAACATTATCTCTTTAAAACACCGGATTCACATTGCGTCTAAAAGATTAATTTTAAATTTAATTTTTCCGCTTTTATAAATTTAATTTGTAAAAATATATTACATATTAGAAATTATAATAATTTATATTTTCTAATAATTTCAACTTAATTTTTACCAAAATGAATAGTGAATGTAATAAAAATTATTTACCACAGTTTAGATAAAAATTCATTTAGCCAGAGTTAAACTAAAATGATAAGAGTAAAAATAACCAATACACTTTCCTAGAAACTATTTTCTTGAAATATATCGACCATATATCTTATAAAGTTCAATAATGGTCCATTATTTACCCATTCTACATAGGAAAATCATGGGATCAATCTATTATTTTTAAAAATACCAAGTGTGTCCTCTCCCCCACTTATAAAAGGCCACACACTATCCACCCTTATTCACACATTCACAACTATTTGTTTTGGAAACTACCTTCCCAAATAAAATCCCAAATTCTATCCAATAATCATATAATCCTTATTTTTTTATGAAATATAATCTGGGAAGGTTTAGTAAAACCCCAAGGACAATACCCAAATAATAGCTAATGTTCTTCAAGAAGCATATTTGTTTTATTTCTTTCTACACCTTATTAAATTATTATAATACCATGATAATATAATAATATCAGAATATTAAATGTACTTATACGTTTTTATGTTATTCTCATGACCTAAAACCATATACACTTCAAAAAAATGGGTTACAAAATCACCATTTGTTTGTACGGAGGACTATCGCCTCGGGAACAGATTTCATTCATTTATCCATTACCATATCTCGAGGTGGGAAATAATTATGGATGTATTTTTATATATTTTATAAATTATATTTAAAATCTAACTATTATTTTGTAATTATTATAAAATAGATAAATTCTTATTTTCCATTTTGTGGGAATACGATAACATCGTTTGTGTGTACGATAGACTGCAGCCTCGTGAAGCGATGTGATTTGTTCATACATTAAATGGAAGGTATTAAGGATGTATTTAATGAAAAAATTACATATATATGATATAAACATTATTATGAAATTATAATATATATCACTAATATTTATTTCTTTAAATCTGATAAGAAAATGAAAATAGCATTCATGCGTATGTATGGCCTACACTCTCTATGAGTAGTATATTTCATTTTCTATCACTAAATATTATGAAATACTATAAATACATATATAATGAATATATATGATATTTATATCATGGTTTAAATTCTAGATATGATGAAAACATAATAAAATTAATGGGTCTAAAAATTAACAAGTTAAAAAATATGTGAAAAAAAATAATTATTGACTAAAACATGATTTTAACATGGATTATTAATAAACGAGTAATAATAAGTCCTAAGAAAAACATATTTGGAATGATATATATATGATTATTATTCTATAACATATTTATAATAAACATATATTTTTTATATAGGATGTTCAAACTTGTACGAAGGAAGTCAACACTTAAGGTGTGGATTTTTCATCTCACTTTTTACTTATGACACAAGTAATATTCACCGCCTACTTCTTTTATCACTAAAAAAAACAATACATTAGGGGGGTTATGAAAAAACCATTCTAAATTAATTTTCTATGTAAATAGAGGGGGTTCTATAGAACCCTATATAATAATTGAATTTAGAAGGGGTTATTAACCCCCCTTAAAATTATTTTTCTATAAAAATTAGAGGGGAATTATGTACTATGTTAACACTCGGTAATCATCGAATTTAGAGGGTGTTATATAACCCCTTTAATTTCATAAATTAGAGGATTTTTAACCCCCCCCCCCCCCCCTCTAAATTTTTAAATTTATTTTTTTAGATTTCAAGTTGGATTTTACAGCGGATTGAAAACCCCCTCTAATGTCTTAAATTGCTGGGAGTTCACCCCCCCCCCCTCTTGTTTATTTAATGAGAGGGGATTGAAAAACCCCTCTAATGTATTTAAATTAGAGGGTGTTATAAACCCCCTCTAATTTCTTAAAATTAAAGGAGGTTAAAACCTCGCTCTAATTTAAGAGATTATAGGAGTTGTGAACCCCCACAATTTTTTTAAAAAATGAAACTTCAATAATATATATATTATTAAAACACACTATATGAATGTATTTAAATATATTAAATGAAAACATTATATAAAATATTTATGTGATTTTATTTAATTTTATTTATATATATCCGTAAATATAATTGTATACTATTATATACATTAACATGTATTTATTTGTATAAATTGTATTTCATATAATGTTAATTATTTATAATATAAAATCAGACACATATTATATTAATATATATATAATTTATTTATAAATTATATCATATAAAAACTCAATCTTGTGGTTTTTATAATTTATATTATAATAATAACAAATACATTTTTAAATGATTTGTCTATGATTTTATATTATATACAATTAATATTATATGAAATATAATTTATATAAATATATAAATAATAATTTTCAAAAATATTATACAATTATATTTATTGAAATTCATATATATTAATGTACATGATAATAAATATATGTATTGAAATACATTATAGAAATATTTGTATAAATTGTATTTCATATATTTTTAATTATATATATTTGTTAATTGTATTTCATATAATATTGATTATATATAATATACATATTAATTATATATAATATAAAATTTTATTTCAAATAACAATATACAAATATTTGTATAAATAATATTTCATATAATATAAATTCTATATAATATAAATTTTTGTATAAATTGTATTTCATATACTAATAATTATATATTAATTGTATATAATATTATTTTATTTATGAATATATATATATATATATATTTATATAAATAAAAATAATTATATGTATTAAAATATATTATATAAATATATTTCTAAATAACTTATGTAAATATATTAAGTAAATACATACATATATATATATATATATATATTAAATAAACATGTATATAATATATAAATTTATTATTAAGTATATAATAATTTACATAAATATATAATATAAATGTATTAAAAAAAATATTTCTGTGATATAAATCAAAAAAAAAATTTATAGTATTTATAAAAACAATATATAATTTTTATAGTTTAAAAAACATGTGTAATAAAAATAATAATAATTAAATAAAAATATATTATAATTATTTTATATCTATTAATATTATATAAATACATAAATAAACACACACAAATATAAAGGTATTTAAAAATATTTATTTATATATGTAAATATAATTATCTATATATATTATATGAATAAAAATTTATATAATATTTAAATATGATTTTATGTATATAAATAATTTATATAAATGTATTTATAAATATATAACCATGTGAGTGTATACATATAAATATATAGTTTATATAAATATATATATGTGTTATATATTTAAATGAATTTAAATATATTATCTAAATAATATTTATAAGAATAAATAGAAATAGAAATATATATATATATATATATGTACATATATATTAATTGATTCCTATAAGAATGAAGAAATATGAATTTTTATAGTGGTATCAATGGGTGGAATGCCCGTACAGGGGGCCAAATGGTACGGGATTGAAACTATCATGCCACAAAATTTTAAATGGTAAATGTAAGGCCTTGGGGGAACTTTTCGCGTGGGGCATGGAAGAGGGGGTAGGTTAGCGGATAAGTAAGGTAGAATGAGTGTGGGAGAGAGGGCGGTCTTGGGGGATAGGTGAGGTAGTGCGGGCCGTGGGAGAGAGGGAACTATAGGTGAAAGGAAAAGGTGGGGTGGGGAACCGGAGGTGGAGGAGGGGATGAGAATCGAAGGGAGGCCGCTTGGAGAAAGAGAGGGTGGTGTGGCATGGGGTGACATGGGAGAGAGATGCATGGGCGAGTGTGGAAGACATGTTCAATGAGATTAAAAAAACTAAAGCCCAAGGGGTGGTTTTCACAACCACCCCTAAAGTAATCACAATTAAGGGTGGTTTCTAATGTAATCACAATTTGGGGTGATTAAAACCAACCCTAAATCCCTCCATTAGAGGTGGTTGGGGTTGCTACTACCTCTAATAGAGGTGGTTCATGGAAATTTGTGTCAATGTTAGAGGGGGTTTAAACCCCTTATAATGTAACCACCCCAAAATTCACACTGAATTTGCTAGTGGTTCCTCATACTACCCCCAAAAAATGTCGGTGGGCACATTAGTAGCACTTACTTATAACCACAACTAACGTATTTAGAAGGGGTTATATCCCCTTCCAAAGTCAATAATAACCCCCCTAAAAAATAATCATTTTTTATATTTTATGTGATACATTTACTACATATGAAAGTATATTACGATGATTCTTCTGAAAAATATTGGTGTTTAAATATCCATTTTAGGACCTCTCATTCATGGGGTTTTTGGTTCAAAATTAAACAAATAAATAAGGTATTTTTATCTCAATTTACCATCATTGAGACCTATATTATGTTATGTGCCTATTTTATTTTAAAAGGTTTATATCCATCCCCTTAGACATGTAATATCATGAATTTATTTATCCTCACTATTATTACATTCTAGTTTATTTTATTCTGTCATAGGAATTATAATTCAATTTTACAAAAGTGCTAATGATTTTATGTTATAATCTAATCATTTGTTAGGATTGTTTATGATTATGTTTACAATGATAAGATATTTTGATCTGTATCTCAAGAAACTCATTAATATTCATATCCTTTGGTTATTCATGATATTATCATCTAATTATAGCATTTTTTCACTCTTCAGTTCCTAAAACATTTGATAATTTTTTTATAAAACCTGACATTATCCATCTCTTCAATAGAAAAATATACTTTCCTCTAAAACCATGTTTTCATTAAAAAATTTTCAAATATGTTTTAATGTTATCATATTATTTTTAAAATAAAATTTTCCACATGTTTTGGATTTTCACAAAAAAAATGAATCTTCATGTTGTTTTCAAGATAATGATATCTGTATTTTACTGAAAATGTGAAAGGAATCTTTGTTTTTCATGAATGAGAATTATCATAATCATGTCAATTATTTAATTCAAAGATTCCTTTTTATGTTGTGAATATTATATTCAAATAAACATGTTTTTAAAGTGTTCTATTTTATAAAAAAATAAAAATGGAAAGTATATTTTCCTCAAGGATTGTTTCAAATGATTTTTGAAAACTATTATCCATATAAGATGACTTCTATTGTTATTACCTATGTATTACCAGGGATATGATTTAGGTATACCATTTATATTATTTCCATTAATTATTTAGGTTTTGATGGAATGATTTTTAGGAAACAAATTTCTCTTCCACAGGTTATACCATGAGGAAATACTTATAAAACCTACTTCTTTTAATGGTTATTCTATAATGAATTGAAACTCCTCTCTTTTCCATAGGTTATAATATAATGAAAATTTTATAATACCCATTTAACTTTATAGGTTATGATATGATCATTCTTTTTGATCTTATCGAACAAATAAATATGGTTTTCATTAGGTAATAGGTGTGTCTCATATCTCCCTCAAATTAATTGGGTAAATCTTATTATCTCATGAGTTACAAAATAGTAAAAAATTAAATAGGATTGATCAACAATGGGAAATAGGTGTTTCCACATAAAATATATGAAATAGGTGTGTCCTGATCCTCAATGGTAAATTAGTGATGATTAAATATCCACAATATTTATAGCCTTGGTGTTTACCCTTGAAATGAGGAATGGTTTTCAATATTTATAATGGTGCCACACTTTTGTGATATGAGATTACGATTCATGATTGATTTATTTTGATTTATCACCCTTATGGTCCATGTTATTGGAAATGGTTAATTTTTATTCTATGAATCATGTTTATGATCTATGATAGGTTGGTTATTAATATAGTATGTTATTTTCCATATCCCATACCATTATGCATATCTTATCCTTTTATATAATCACTTATTGATATACATTATGTTTAATCCAATTGAATATTGAGTTCATCTTTTCTTTTGTTTTCATTCCCTAGGTTATTAATATGTATTTTAAGTATGGTATGCCTATAAAGAGTACACAATGGGAAGATATTTAGGGGATAAATTGAATATATTTAACAAAAATAGAAGATTGTGTGCCAAGACTCCAAAGGAACGTAATTATTATGGTTCTCAATAATTTATTTGTATAATGTAATTACTATTCATCTAAAAACATTTAATGTCCATGTATTAGATGCTTGGTTCAATATTGTATCCTATGATATTTTGTAAAAACATTGGGAATTAGATTTTTTAAAACATATATTAGACAACCTAGACTTGTGATAAACTCCACTGGTATGTATAATTATATGATAAAATCATTAATTTATTTGGTAAGGTAATGATTATTTGGTTTTCCTAGGAATATATCCATGTGGGGATACTAAAAGTGGGTGTGGTATTCGTATTGAGGTTACTAGGGGTAATGTAACGGCCCGAAATTTTGAATAAATCTTGTTTCCCAATTTTATGTGTTATTTTATTTTATTTTTATACTCAACAAAAATGTTTCATTTGATAACATGAGTATAATTAAAATGAGATCGTTGGTTTTTGACTGTTATATGACCATTGGTCAATATGACCGCTGGAAACTAAATGTTTTGATTATTGTCTCTAAATACAAGTAATCTTGGTTAATTAATATAGAAAGAAGATTTTATGGCCTCACCCAGTAGTCTTGGACCGATCGAAGCCCATATAACAGAACTTGGGAAGGAGGTAGCACCACTGGGCTTTGCACTGGACCAAACCCAAGCTGAACATCATCGTGTGAAGCTATAATGGGATCTCCTTTGCGAGAAGTTCAAACTAATAGAAATTACTACTCGTGCGATGTTGGTTGAGCCTCCCTCAGATTCTCTCACCTTAGCACACCTTACACTTAGGTCCTATGCTGGTGTGATAAGGGGCTATGTAAGGAGACCGTAACTGCCTTGTGTAATCCTTTGTTTTAAATAAAAATTGGGATTTCTTCTTATAATGAAGTTTATGAATTTTCAAATGTCCGGATAAATATAGTATGCATATTTTCTGATTAATTTTAGAGAAAGTATATTTTAAAAATGTTTATGTAAACCTTAAATAAATAAAAATGTGTAATGATTTTCAAAAAATGGTATTCTATAATTATGTTCAGTACGAAATTTCGAGTCTAATAAGATCAACTTGATTTTTTGATGAATAGTAAATTATGAATAGTGATTTTATGATTAGGATTAGTAATGTGTCCAAATGGATTAGTAATCTCACTTAAAGAAAGTATTAATATAATCTAGGCACCTTGATTAAGTAATGTGATTCAATAAAATGGTTAAATAACGGTTTCATAAAATTATTATTCAAGTATTAGTTTTTTCAGGTGAATAGTGTTTTTTAATTAAAAATTTAATTAAAAATATTTAGAAAATTAATTTTATAAAACAGATTTCATTTTTGAACTCAGAGCACCGATATTATGCTATGGTAATTTTTGGGGTTTTTTATAAAAAAAATGAATTTTCTTTGAATAGTGTTTTTATTTAAAAATTAAATTAAAAAATTTTAAAAAATTATTTTTATAAAATGGAGTTCATATTTTTAATCAGAGCGTTGATATTTGTTAAAGGTGAAATTTTGGGATTATTCTGAGAAAGTTGAATTTTCAATGAATAGTGAAAATACAGTTTTTAAGTTACGGGTGTCTAATGACATCATTAAATGATGTATTAAGTATGTAATCAATATGGTCGACTTATGAATAGTAAGATAAGGTATGAGGTGTCCCAAGTGGCCAATACCATGGGCAAGCCCATGGTTTTGCCAAAACCACTAATGAGGTGTCCCTTGGCCTTTAATGCCATTGTCACCTCACTTTACCTATAAATACCAAGCCATCCTCTCATCCATTCGACTCCCCACACTCCCCCAACGAAGTTCAGGTCTCATTACCTCCCATGGAGTCCTCCCAAGGTGACCCCAAGCCCTCAAGATACAAACCTTTGAGTTTTAAGAGTTACATTTTAAGGTAAGGGATCCGATCTCTCCCTTTCTTTTCAAGAAATCTCTTTTATGTAATTTCTTTTATGCTCCATGTTCTTATGTTGGATGGTGTTATTTTATACTCCTATTACTTCCCTTTTTATGTTCATATAATGAGATATTCCCTCTTACTCTCATTATTTCGTTTTATGAAGTTTTAAGTGGCGTCGTTAGGCTGCCGAAATTTTTGTAACGGATTCTTTCTCCCTTCTCATTTTTTCAAGATCTATTTTCATGTAAAGTATTTCAAGTTCCTTATTATTATGTTTGGGTATGATCTCTAAATTTATCATACTGATATTTTATGATCATATTATGAGATACCCCATTTGATCTCTTCAATTTAGTATTATGAAGTTTTAAGTGGCGCTGTTAGGCTGCCAAATTTTTAAGTGGTTCTTCACCCTTCTCGTTTTGAAGTTCTACTTTCATGTCAATTATTTCAAGTTCCTTTTTGTTATGTTTGGTTATGATATCTATATCTATCATACTGGAATCTTATTTTCATATGATGAGAGACCCTATTTGATCTCATCAATTCATTCTTTGTTGAAGTTTAAGTGGCGCCGTTAGGCTGCTGAATTTTAAGTGGTTCTTCACCCTTCTCGTTTTGAAGTTCTACATTCATGTCAATTCTTTCAAGTTCATTTTTGTTATGTTGGGGTAATATCTCTATATCTATCATACTGGACTCTTATGTTCATATGATGAGATACCCTATTTGATCTCATCAATTCATTTTTTGTTGAACTTTAAGTGACGCCGTTAGGCTGCCGAATTTTTAAGGGATTCTTTCACCCTTCTCCTTTTCAAAGTTCTAATTCCATGTCAAGTCTTGCAAGTTCCTTTTTTATTATGTTGGGGTATGATCTCTATATCTATCATACTGATCTTTTATGTTCATATGATGATAGACCTTATTTGACATCATCAATTCATTTTTGGTTGAAGTTTATGTAACGCTGTTAGGCTGCCAAATTTCCATAAGAGAAATCTTATTTTTGTCTTCCTTTTATGTTCTTCATTTCATATGGTATATTTTCAAATTTCATTACCATGTTCTTAAATCCATTATATTCTATCCCTCTAATGTTTTATGGGTCATTTATGAATGTTTGACCCATGTCCCCTCTCTTTTCAATGTTTTCTAAAAACCTTGTAACATAGCCGTTATGCTGCAGAATTTTCGTCTCAAAATGCCTCTCTCTTTTCTAAAAATTATTTTATGTTATAAAGTGAATACTCAAAGCTCTTATTTCTACAAGGGTATTCACATATATATCAAAATTTTCTATTTTAAATTCTGGGATTTACGTACATAAGACCCGCTTTCCCTTCTGTGGGTCTAAAGTGACGTAAAGATCATGTCTTTAAAGCAGTTTTTAAAACGTTATGATTATGAAATGAAACCCATTTATTTTATTCTATATGGGTCATTTATGAAATTTTTGATGACGATATATGTGGCTCACATGATAATAAAGGCAAATTTAAGGGTGCGCCTGGATAGCGCTCCAATGCATTGGGTAATGATGTAACCACTAGAGATTACAATTTTCACGATATCTTGGTGAATAACCTTGGTAATTTTCAAATGAAACCTTGGGGATAGACCTTGGTGATATGTTCATGATTGTCTATATTGAATGTCGTAGCCACATCTTCATGTTATGAAAAATGTTATTTTTATTATGATGTATCTCATGATTTATTTCTCATGCCTTAAGTTCTTTTCATGTCCTTATTGAAGTATCTCAAGTTCACATGTAAAATGTTTCTCTTGTTTCCCTTACTGGGCTTTCTGCTCACCCTTTCTTTTGATGTATGTCCCCAGGTTATGAGATGCAGTAATGAACCTAGGATGAACTTAAGGAGAAGCCTTTCAAGTGTTTAAGAAGCGTGTTTTTTGTTCTTTTCATGTATTATGTTCCTTGTTTCCAAGACACTAAACCTTAAAGATCCTCAGTTCCATGTAATGAAATGAAAGTTATGTTATAAAAAGATGGGAAGCTATAGTTGGTATTAAAGGATGGTTTAGATATTTATGGAAATTAGGATATGAAAACTTTAGGAAGAAGCCTATAGAAAAGTTTATATATAGGAAATCTTCCTGGTATTTTGGTGAGTATTGAGTAATGGGTTTCCAAGCAAATACATCCCTGTCTGGATACGAGCAGGTAGAGGTGGCTCTGGCAGAGATGTGCATAGGGGTAAAACCCGAAAACACTGATTTGATCTAGACTCGAATGGGAACTGGTACATGACAATAGGCATTGCTTCACTCTTGGTTATGACACTCCCGGGGGATATGCTTTGGTAAATACATAAGCTTAGTATGAACCATTGTTAAAGGAACAAAGATAAAATAAAATAAAGGTTCACATAAGAATATATGATCATGGATAACCTAGATGGGAACCTAGGGGATCACAAGTTAGGGTATACTTTTCTTCTACAAGTTATCCTTATATGCTTTAAGTTTCTTTTCATGATTATTGGCTAAGTATTTAAGACCCTAATTATAGTTTCTTTTCTTAGTTAATGGCAGGAAATGGAAGAACATGTCCCAAAAACCAATGTGATAGGAAATGATACGATTTCCGTATTAATACGACAGAGATGATTAGGGGATTAAAAGATGATTATTATTTTGGAAGACATTCACTATTTTGGGGACCCTATATGATCGAGGTAAATAGATTAATATGGTATTTTCATTGAGAAGTAAGGTTGACTTATATTTTGAAGAATCAATGAATTTAAGGTGGACTTATAGTAATTTAGGTTACTTATGGGAATGACTAACCTATCTTGGGTAAAATATTTTTATGTTAGATACTTTTGTTATAAGATGTTAGGAGTGGTTGATGTTGTTTGGAGATGAATAATGAAGTTTATTTTGGAAGACTATGTTATCAAATCCTTCTTGTATTTGGGTTTTAATCTAGTTTGGTTTATTTTGAGGAAATTTAAGGACCGTTATTTATGGAATGGACTATGATGAAATTTGGGTAGTACCATGGAACTTTGATGATTTAAAAGTAGTTTCCATTCCCATGTGATTACTTCTTTTTGAAGAGTTGTTTTACCTTACCCTTTCTATTTTTTGGATAATTTTTAAAGATAGAAGAAATAGATAGTTAATCTTTTGTGGATTATGTGATTCTCTAGAAGATGATTCTTGTGTTTTGATGAGACCAAGTAGTTTTGAATGCTCGTAGTTTGGAGAAAAGATTAGTTTCAGGTAGAAACTTATTAAAGGATGAAACCCTACTTGAAGGTAGGTTAATTTTCTTATGTTTTGTTCTATGTAGTAAATGAATTCCTCAATGTTATGAAAAGGAACGTAAAACAAAAACGTTGTTGGTTTACGTTTCCTACTGGGTAATCAAAGACCGCTTACACACATCATAATTTTGGGATTTTCTGGTGGTTAACTTTCCTCTTAATCATGTTTTCTATCACTCTCCTTTAGAACGTGACCCTTTGTTTTCTCCTCCATGTCCATGTTTCCTACATGGAATCCTAGTATGAGTAAACTCAGGTGACCTTTGTACTTCCTCAATTTCTTTTAAAGTAATGGTGTTACTGACTCTTTTTCCGATGTGGGACTTTCAACAAAATTTCAAAACCCAATTTTAAAAATTGCGAGGACGCAATTTCTTAAGGGGGGAAGATTGTAACGGCCCGAAATTTTGAATAAATCTTGTTTCCCAATTTTATGTGTTATTTTATTTTATTTTTATAATCAACAAAAATATTTCATTTGATAACATCAGTATAATTAAAATGAGACTGTTGGTTTTTGACTGTTATATGACCATTGGTCAATATGACCGCTGGAAACTAAACGTTTTGATTATTGTCTCTAAATACAAGTAATCTTGGTTAATTAATATAGAAAGAAGATTTGATGGCCTCACCCAGTAGTCTTGGACCGATCGAAGCCCATCTAACAGATCTTGGGAAAGAGGTAGCACCACTGGGCTTTCCTCTGGACCAAACCCAAGCTGAACTTCATCGTGTGAAGCTAGAACGGGATCGCCTTCACGAGAAGTTCAAACTAATAGAAATTACTACTCGTGCGACGTTGGCTGAGCCTCCCTCGGATTCTCTCACCTTAGCACACCTTATACTTAGGTCCTATGCTGGTGTGATAAGGGGCTATATAAGGAGACCGTAACTGCCTTGTGTAATCCTTTGTTTTAAATAAAAATTGGTATTTCTTCTTATGATGAAGTTTATGAATTTTGAAATGTCCGGATAAATATAGTATGCATATTTTCTGATTAATTTTAGAGAAAGGATATTTTAAAAATGTTTATGTAAACCTTAAATAAATAAAAATGTGTAATGATTTTCAAAAAATGGTCTTCTACAATTATGTTCAGTACGAAATTTCGAGTCTAATAAGATCAACTTGATTTTTGATGAATAGTAAATTATGAATAGTGATTTTATGATTAGGATTAGTAATGTGTCCAAATGGATTAGTAATCTCACTTAAAGAAAGTATTAATATAATCTAGGCACCTTGATTAAGTAATGTGATTCAATAAAATGGTTAAATAACGATTTCATAAAATTATTATTCAAGTATTAGTTTTTTCGGGTGAATAGTGTTATTTAATTAAAAATTTAATTAAAATTTTAATTAAAAATATTTACAAAATTACTTTTATAAAATAGATTTCATTTTTGAACTCAGAGCACCGATATTATGCTATGGTAATTTTTGGGGTTTTTTCTAAAAAAATGAATTTTTGGTGAATAGTGTTTTTATTTAAAAATTAAATTAAAAATATTTAGAAAATTATTTTTATAAAATGGAGTTCATATTTGTAATCAAAGTGTTGATATTTTGTTAAGGTGAAATTTTGGGATTATTCTAAGAAAGTTGAATTTTCGATGAATAGTGAAAATACAGTTTTTAAGTTACGGGTGTCTAATGACATCATTAAATGATGTATTAAGTATGTAATCAATATGGTCGACTTATTAATAGTATGATAAGGTATGAGGTGTCCCATGTGGCCAATACCATGGGAAAGCCCATGGTTTTTTCAAAACCACTAATGAGGTGTCCCTTGGCCATTAATGCCTTGTCCCCTCACTTTCCCTATAAATACCAAGCCATCCTCTCATCCATTCGACTCCCCTCTCTCCCCCAACGAATTTATGGTCTCATTACCTGCCAAGGAGTCCTCCCAAGGTTCCCCCAAGCCCTCAAGGTCCAAAACTTTGAGTTTTAAGAGTTACATTTTAAGGTAAGGGATCTGATCTCTCCCTTTCTTTTCAAGAAATCTCTTTTATGTAATTTCTTTTATGCTCCATGTTCTTATGTTGGATGGTGTTATTTTATACTCCTCTTACTGCCCTTTTCAAGTTAATATAATGAGATATTCCCTCTTACTCTCATTATTTCGTTTTATGAAGTTTTAAGTGGCACCGTTAGGCTGCCGGAATTTTTGTAACGGATTCTTTCTCCCTTCTCATTTTTTCAAGATCTATTTTCCTGTAAAGTATTTCAAGTTCCTTATTATTATGTTGGGGTATGATCACTAAATTTATCATACTGATATTTTATGATCATATGATGAGAGACCCCATTTGATCTCTTCAATTCAGTATTTTGAAGTTTTAAGTGGCGCTGTTAGGCTGCTCAATTTTTAAGTGGTTCTTCACCCTTCTCGTTTTGAAGTTCTACTTTCATGTCAATTATTTCAA
Source organism: Viscum album (assembly GCA_963277665.1). NCBI lineage: Eukaryota > Viridiplantae > Streptophyta > Magnoliopsida > Santalales > Viscaceae > Viscum > Viscum album. Next base: position 1,344,141,318 of record OY728153.1, on the reverse strand, counting down.
GTTCCATTTTGTTATGTTGGGGTATGATATCTATATCTATCATACTGGACTCTTATGTTCATATGATGAGAGACCCTATTTGATCTCATCAATTCATTCTTTGTTGAAGTTTAAGTGGCGTCGTTAGGCTGCTGAATTTTAAGTGGTTCTTCACCCTTCTCGTTTTGAAGTTCTACTTTCGGGTCAATTCTTTCAAGTTCCTTTTTGTTATGTTGGGTTATGATCTCTATATCTATCATACAGTACTCTTATGTTCATATGATGAGAGACCCTATTTTATCTCATCAATTCATTTTTTGTTGAAGTTTAAGTGACGTCGTTAGGCTGCCGAATTTTTAAGGGATTCTTTCACCCTTCTCCTTTTCAAAGTTCTAATTCCATGTCAAGTCTTGCAAGTTCCTTTTTATTATGTTGGGGTATGATCTCTATATCTATCATAATGATCTTTTATGTTCATATGATGATAGACCTTATTTGACATCATCAATTCATTTTTTGTTGAAGTTTATGTAACGCTGTTAGGCTGCCAAATTTCCATAAGAGAAATCTTATTTTTGTCTTCCTTTCATGTTTTTCATCTCATATGGTATATTTTAAAATTTCATTACCATGTTCTTAAATACATTATATTCTATCCCTCTACTTTTTTATGGGTCATTTATGAATGTTTGACCCATGTCCCCTCTCTTTTCAATGTTTTCTAAAAACCTTGTAACATAGCCGTTATGCTGTAGAATTTTCGTCTCAAAATGCCTCTCTCTTTTCTAAAAATAATTTTATGTTATAAAGTGAATACTAAAACTCTTATTTCTACAAGGGTATTCACATATATATCAAAATTTTCTATTTTAAATTCTGTAATTTACATACATAAGACCCGCTTTCCCTTCCGTGGGCTTAAAGTGATGTAAAGATCATGTCTTTAAAGCAGTTTTTAAAACGTTATGATTATGAAATGAAACCCATTTATTTTATGCTACATGGGTCATTTATGAAATGTTTGATGATGATATATGTGGCTCACATGATAATAAAGGCAAATTTAAGGGTTCTCCTGGATAGCGCTCCAATGCATTGGGTAATGATGTAACCACTAGAGATTACAATTTTCACGATATCTTGGTGAATAGCCTTGGTAATTTTCAAATGACACCTTGGGGATGGACCTTGGTGATATGTTCATGATTGTCTATATTAAATGTCGTAGCCACATCTTCAAGTTATGAAAAATGTTATTTTTATTATGATGTATCTCATGATTTCTTTCACATGCCTTAAGTTCTTTTCATGTCCTTATTGAAGTATCCCAAGTTCACAAGTAAAATGTTTCTCTTGTTTCCCTTACTAGGCTTTCTGCTCACCCTTTCTTTTGATGTATGTCCCCAGGTTATGAGATGCAGTAATGAACCTAGGATGAACTTAAGTAGAAGCCTTTCAAGTGTTTAAGAATAGTGTTTTTTGTTCTTTTCATGTATTATGTTCCTTGTTTCCAAGACACTAAACCTTAAAGATCCTCAATTCCGTGTAATGAAATGAAAGTTATGTTATAAAAAGACAGGATTCTATAGGTAATAAACTAAAAAAAGAGTTAGTTGAGGATATCTTGGCCATTAAAATACTGTAAGATGAGTTTTCACTTATAGGACAACAAATTTGACACTCCCACGAGATATTTTTGAGTTAATTCACATTTATTTACAAACCATTATGAAATTTTTGAAAACATTTTTATGAAAATATTTCCAATGATACAAATCTTGTTATTTTAATAATATCTATGAATATATTTTTATGTTTTTCAAGTTTTTTACATGTTTCATAATTATACATTATAATTCATAATGTTATGATCTAATATAGTGTATTACATTTTTTATATAAGGATCCTAATGGAAGGATTAGAAACCATATAAAGTTACATCATCAATGTAGGGATTTCCCTCCTATTTAAGATAATGAAACTAGAAATTGAATTAGAAATAGTGTTCGGGATGAACCAATTATGACAATATTTAGGGAGATGAATTAGGTTATGACCAATAACCATGCTTGTATGGATCATCCTACTGATCCAAATTGTGATGAAATGCTATTACATCACTTTATGTGTCAAGAACCTCCATCATTCAATGGGAAAAATAATCCAATTAAAGGTGAGTAATGGATGCTTATCTTAGAGAAAATATTTCATGATATAGTAACTACTTAAAGGTTAATGGTTTTCATAGACATCTGTAATCTCATAGAGGATTAATATCAATGTTTTCCATAGAATTAAATTACTAAAGATGAGGAGTAACTAAAAAACACGGATTAGAAGGATTTTAAGGTAATTTTCTTATAAAATTATTTTCATCATGAACAATGAGATGATATAGAAAGAAAATGCATAAGTCTAAGACAAAAAGATAATGAAAATATTACTAACTATAAAGCCAACATTACGAGGTTATAAAGGTATAACGTGGTCTATGTATATATTCTAAAGAGTAAGATTATCCATTTATTGGATGGTATAAATCCAACACTATGAACGGTACAAGTCTTCCAAACCTTCTCATCATATGAGAACATAATATAATGTGTTACCAAGAAAGATATGTAATTATTCTTTTGTTTTGACTTCAATGTAAAGAAATATAAGAAGAGGGAAACTTATTGTAACACCCTGAGTTTTTATGGTCTCTTTTTTGATAAATTAAATTTTCATGTATTTAATTCAATGATCTAAGTCAAACGTTCCTTTAACATGTAACTAAATCGTTGTATGTTACATGTAAAACCAACATGATGTACGTTAAACGCAACACAAATGTTTCTATAAAACCTAATATTTATTGTTACAATTATTTAAATGAGATAATTATAATTTATCCACTAAACATAGTTATATGAATAATAATAACTACTTATAAAATATTTTTTATAATTTTTTTATATAAATAAAACATATTTATAATGAACGATATAACTTTTGGTAAAATTATTATATGTCAAGAAATAATATTTTCTCAAATGAAGAGCATTTAATGTCCTACCGTGAAAAACAAAAAAAAATTAATTTTAGAAACATTTACAATTTTAATTTTATAAAATAAACTTCATTTTGGAATTTATAATGTATAAATTATATGAAGGTATAATTTTTTAATTTTTCAAAGAAATTTCATTTTTGGATGAATAGTAAAAAATAATTAATTTTAATTTAAAACTAATTTTTCATCTAATTTATTTAGAATGATAAATTATATTTTAAATTTGATTAAAAGTTTATTGAGATCATATATTATCTTATTAATTCAATTTATTTCATTATAAACAATTTCTATTTGAAAATGCGTATAAAAACTTAACAATATTTTGGTTGTTTTTACTTTAAAACCCAATAGTGTCATCCCATCATTGGGATTATTTTTTAATTATATTCTATCTGTTATATTATTATATTTTAGAAAAATTGATTCCATATTTGGAATCATAATAATTTATAGTTTCTAATAAATTCAACTTAGTATATGACCAAAAATATTAGTTAAGGTTATTAAAATTATTCACATGATTAACAGATAAATTAGGTTTACAAAGTACAAAACCATAAATTTAATAACCAAATCAACATATAAACTATTAAAACACACATTTTATGGTCATTATTAGGCCATTATCCTTCCATTATTGAGGTTTTTTTTTGTTTTTATGACTTTTTTAGTTATAAATGTGGATACACCTAACTTGTTTTCAAAAATGTCACGTGTGTCCTTTCCCTTCCCTATAAAAGGCCACCACTTATCCCTCTAATAAACACCTATCAAACTACTTAGTTCTAGCCAATATCTAACTAATAAACTTACCAAAATCCTTACCTTACTCCTGAAATCCTTCCCTTTTATATAAAGTAATCCAAGAAATCCTTTTGGAACAAACCAAAAGGATTTTCCTGATTAAGAGGTAATGAATTCTCTCAAGATCCTTTGTTTTATTTTCTTTATTCACCCACTACAAACTATTTATTTTTTTATTTTATAAAAAAACGTGTATATTTAATTTAATAGGTTGTTTTTATGATAATGTTTCAAACTACGCTAACTCACACCTCCATCTAATGGGTAACGAAAATACTGTTTATGTGTACGGTGAACTACCACCATAAAAATAATGATTGTTCATTTTTTTCATACCACCTCTAATGGTGGAAATTATGATATAATATATATTTATATATGTTATATATTTTATTTATTATGTATTTAATATTATATAATTCTTTTACAACACATATCTTTATTCATTCTTTTTTTGTAATTATGAAAATTTTGGTGACGAAATTTGGACCACGACCTCCTCAAACCGATGTTATTCATTCACATACTACATGAAATGTATTAAGTATGGGTTTAGTAAAATTATATGATATAAATAATATAATAATTTTATATATATACACACATGTCATTTACCTTCTTTCTTTCAATACGATAATAACAATAAAAACAATGCTCATGCGTACGTGTGGCTTACCGTCTCCATTAACAGTGTGCTATATTTCATAATTATATATTCTAAAAATTATTATAATATAGATATAATTTATATAAATTTAATTTATATCATGATTTAAATTCTATAAATCTTTATATATGTTTATGGACCAAATATTTTAAAAATTAAGACACATGTGAAAAACAAAGCGAATATTACCCGAAGTGAAACCTTAGCATAGAATCGTTAACAAATAGGTAATATAAAGTCATAATAAAATCATATAAGGTATTAGATACAAGAATATGGTTATTTTATAATTTTATAATAATCTTTAATTTATTATACATGAGGTTTTAATGAGTACTATGAGATTCAAGACACAAGGTAAGGTAATTTCATCTAACTTTTCATTTCCATGAAATACATGCTTTATTCACCAAAATTTCATTTTATGTGGTTTGTATACAACCGATGGATATATTATATGACTATTATAATCTATATTTTGGGTATCTAAATTTCCATTTTATGATATTTCTATAATGTTATTTATGTTTCAAAAGTTATCAAATCTATAAAGTAATTTTATCTCAATTTTCCTTCTTTGAGATAGATGCCATTTTATGCACCTATATTTTTTCATGAGGTGTATATACTGAATTTGAAATAGTATATCAAGAATAAACTTATTTTAATGATATATTAAGCTTCTTTTAATTTTATTATCTTACATGGGGATAATAGATCAAAGTTTTCTACTTGTAAGAGTTTAATGAAACAATCTTATCCTCTTTCGAGATTGTTTATTCTTATGTTTCCTTTTATTTAATCTTATGATCCATATTTGAAGAAAATTAATCACATTTATTTTACACTGTTTTTTCATTATTCATTCATGTATTGGTACTGTTTTTATACTCATTGGTACATAATATGGGTAATAACGTGTTTTTAAGAATGCCCAACCTTACCCTCTCTTTGATAGAAAATCTATATTATTTCAAAACAATGTTTAATAAAAATGTTTTCAATATGTTTTCATGAATTATTTAAATTATAAAATTATTTTTATATAAATGGTTTTAAAAAAGTCAGGCTTTATTTATATTATTTAAATTTATTTTCAATGAAATGGTCTTCAATACATTTCCAAGCATTCTTTATACATTTTCCAAGTATTGGTTTTAAAAAAAATAAAGATTTAATTATAAGATTTTCATTGTATATTCAAAGTATTGGCTTTCAAAAAAAATCCATATTTTATTTTATGTTTTTTAAAGTATATTCAAATAATTGTTTTTTAAAACATTTTCAAGATTTCATTATATGTTTTCAATCTATTTTCAATGAAATGGCTTTCAAAATGATTTCAATCTTCATTTATAGGTTTTAAAATTACTTTAAAATAAAAATGATTTAAAAATTATTGGAATCATATTTTATTATTTTTCATGGGAAAAGGTTTTAATTTTTTTTTCAATCTTGTTTTTATATGTTTTCAAGGAAAAGGGTTTTTAAAATGTTTTCAATATTGTTTTATAAGTTTTCAAGTAATAGGTTTTTCAATATGTTTTCAAGATTGTTTTTATACTTTTTCAAGGGAAAAGGTTTTAAAAATTATTTTCAAGCCTTCTTTATATGTTTTCAAAAGATTTTAAAATAAAATGGTTTTCAAAATGTTTTATGTTTTAAAAATTCTTTTTTTAACAAAAAAATATATTTTCATCAAGAAATGTTTCTAAAAGATCTTTCAGAATTATTTCCCATCTAAGATAACATATATTGTTGTCACACTAACCTTTCTATGTAAATTATTCAATTATTCTATTCATATTATTTCTCTGAATGGATTATTTTTTTTATGGAATGATGTTTATGAAACTCGTTTCTCTTTCACAGGTTATATGCTTTTAAAACTCACTTCTTTTCACAAGTTATGTTTATGATGAAATGATTATGAAACATATATTTTTTTCATAGGTTATGATAAGATTACATAATTACAAATCCAACTTAATTTCATGGGTTATGAAATAATTATTTATGATCTTGTGGCACATGAATGTATTATTTAATTAGGAGATGGGAGGGACCTATATCTCCTTCCAATGCATTAGTTAAAGATTCATATATCATGAGATAAAATAATATAGTCTTGGTAATGAACCTTAACTACTAATATGTCCATGGTATTGGACCATGACTTCCAATATGGTATGAGGAGTGAAATCATGCTACTAATATGGCTATGGAGTTGAACCATCCCTACCAAGATGGTATGGGGAGTGAACCCATACTACTAATATGGTCTTGAAAGAGATGAATTTTCTAATATGGAAATACTAATATATGCTTATGTGTTCACCACAATTCCATGTTTTATTCCTATGTTATTGTTTTATGGATTATGTTCTTTATTTGATTATGATTCATGAATTTTGAAATTTCATGATTTATTCCATGATTCATGTTATAATATTATTACATGCGGGTTGTGACCATCTAATGTTATGATCACATTCTCATTACCTCATGCTCATGTTTATGATTACATTTCTCCCATGTTTACCGTTACTGTGAATATGAGCTCATCCCTTTTTAAGTTTACTTTCATAGGTTATATAGATATTTATTAATTAAGGTGTGTCTAAGAAGGGTTCATGTAATTAATAACCTAGTGGGAGATAATGTAGTTCACTTATGTATTAGTTTTTATGTTTCCAAGTATCTAAAGGCACTAAACTAATAACGTCTTTAGATGTATATTTTTTAATGTTTTAAGTATTATTTAAAAATTATATAACATATATGTATGGAAATATAAGGTCATTATATTTGGTATCAGAGAAAAGGTTTAGTTATCCTTTGGTATCTCGGAGTAGAAAACCATAGTGATAACCCTAAGTACATGTCTAAGGATATGTTTAAGGATTATTAAAAGTGTAGGAAAATGTCTAAGAATTTGGTTAAGGGTATATTGGGTGGATTCCTAGAAATACATCAATGTATGGATACTACAAGTGGATGTGGCTCTGGAATAGATGAAACATGGGGTAACAACTCCGAAAAGATATTTTGGGCTGGACTCAGGGTAATCTAGTACACGATAACATGCTTTGTAGCACCCCTCACTGGACACTCATAGGGGATATGCTTTTGAAATTCACAAACTCTTTACTAACCATCATGAACCATTTAAATTAATGTTGGATACATATACCTAGTATAAAACTAAGGTGCCATCGATTAAAGAAGGTTTCATTATTTAGCTTTCTTAAAAGTAACTGTTCATGACTATGTGGCTCCTCAATATTATAATAATTTAATAATTTATGATTTTGGTTTTAGTCAATGGATGGAACCTAAAGAAACCATATTTATTGTGATTGTGATGGAACATGAAATTATTTTCCTTCTTAGAACCCTAGTTCTATGAGAAATGGAATTAAAAACCTCACTGCTATGCTCAAATGACTTTATCAATCTATTAGTCATGGTGTACTTCTAGATGAGAAAAGGATGGAACAACATTATGTTGAGTATTTTAGGTGGAAACATCCACTTCCTTTCAAAGGGTCTTATGATCCACTTATTTCTGAACAATGGATCAACACTACTAAAAATATATTCTCTATTATCCAGAGTTTGGATTAGGATAAAATTGTTCTAGAAGTTTATCATTTAGAAGGTGAAGTGGATGTGGACTCTAAACAAGAATATGAGGTAGTAAGATGAGATTGAATCCATGGATTGGTATGAATTCAGGAACTTATTTTTCAGTAATTACATTCCTTATATTCTTCATATCAAGATGGAGAAATAGTTTCTTGAGTTGAATTAAGGAATGATGAATCTCGTGGTACCTATGAGGAAATTTTTAAGAGACATGTGAGGTATGCTTTAGGAATTATCATCCCAACCAAAAGTAAATTGGATAGGTTCTTTAATGTCTTAAAGCCAATTCTCATAAGTGAATTGGACATAAGATAATTTAGTTGCAACAATGAGATTGTGCATTATGAAATCATCGTTTAAATGGAGGATAGATTCATGTATCAATCCCATGGGTTTGAAAGGAAAATGAAGATGTAGATTAAATGAAATTATCAAAACCATGAGGAGAGGATGATGATCTTTCCGTTATTATCTAAGTGTTGGAATAAGTATGGAGGAAATTTATTTAAGGGGTCTAATAAATGTTTTAAGTGTTTAAGGGAAGGCCATAGAAAATTTTATTTCCAGAGTTATGGGAAGAAGTTAGAAAAAATTGTGAATGGTGAAAAAACAACAAAAAATGAACCTCCCATGATTCAGTGATAAAAATTTAAAGAAAATGTAAATTTTTCTCACCACTTCCCAAACTCAAGGTGCTACTAATGACGATTTCTTTCAGTAACCTCTAAAGCTATGGGACAAGTATAAATCTCATGTAATCACTATTCCTGATGAGGGATGTGATAGTGATGTAATGAAAGGAACACATACCATCCATTCTAGAACTTCTAATTTCATATTTTATTTTAGATGTAATAACTCTTTCATATCTAAATAAATATCTAAGGGTGTTAAGATTCCAAAGAAAATAGATATGTAACTAGCTGTGTAAAACCCTAATGGTATGATGCTTTCATCCCAAATCTATGATTACTCTCTGGTTGACATTTTTTAAAATGTGCTTCATGAAAATCTTAGCATTCTTCTTTTTATTGATTTCGATTTTATCATAGGTATGGATTGGATTTATTTGCATAAATCCTAATTAAATTATTGAGGAAGGAAAATTACATTTGATATTTCAAACTTCTCTATGATTATCCATCCATGTGACAATAAGTATAAACTTCTTATGGATATTAAATCTAGTGTATGGGTATTAGTTCCCTTTCATAAGGATGTTTATCGCAAATGGTTGGGGCTAAAATCAACACACATGATAAGAAAATTGTTCAGGATTTTTTGGATGTTTTTCATGAAATGTTTCATAGGCTTACACCAAAACATTAAGTTGAGTTCTCAATAGAAATCATGCCTTATTCCACAAAAAATTCAAAGAATCCTTACAGAATGGCCCCGATTGAGTTTCATAAATTAAAGAATAAGCTTCAAGAAAAACTAGACAGGTGATTCATTCTACTAAGTGTGTATCCTTGGGGTATACTAGATCTTTTTATGAAAATGAAATATTGATCAACACGACCCTTTTTTCATTATCATGATTTGAACAATATAAAAATCAAGAACATATATCATCTTCTATGTATTGATGACTTGTTTAATAATCTACACGAAACTTAATACTCTTCCAATATTGACCTTTATTCTATATATCATCAATTGGGGGTCATTAAGGAGGATATAACCTATATGACATTACCTACAAGGTATAGACACTATAAATATATATTGATGCCTTTCAGTCTTATTAATTCTCATGTTATCTTCTTGAATTTTATGAATATAGTCTTTAGAGATTACCTCAACCATTTTTGGGGAGTCTTTGTTAATAATATTTTTATTTATTCAAAAATAAAGTAATATCATTATGATCACTTGAGAATTGTACAAAAGACTATAGGGAAGGAATAACTATATAAAAAATTTAAAAATTTTGACTCATAGATACAAAAGGTATCATTTATGGGTCGCATAATCTGAAGAGAGAATATAAATCGATCTATCATTGAGGGAGGTTATTGAATGTTGGCCTGGACTAACCATGGTGACTGAGATCCATAGCATTCATGGTTTAACTGGATATTATCGATGGTTTGTGGAGAAGTTTTCACAATTATCTAATCCTCTGAATAAGTTAACATAGATGGGTGACATGTTCCTCGACACATATGAATGCAAGGAAAATTCAAGGAACTAAAGTGAAGGATAATCAGTGAACATGTGATTACATTACCTTGTAGTGAATAAGGGTTTGTAATCAATTGTGAGGCATACAAGGAGGGATTGGGATATTTTCTTATGAAGAATAACATGGTTATCACTTATGCATCATGGCAGTTTAATATTCAGAAGAAAAATTACCCCAACTCCTGATTTTGAGTTAGCATCAGTAATTTTGAAGTGCATTGTGTTGCATTTGTTGTCAATGAGGCATGAAGTTGTCTTGGAATGAATGGAAGTCAGAGAATGTCAAGATGTGAATGACAAAGGTTGTGATGGTGTTGGTGAAGAAGGGAGAATGGCCATGGTACTAAGATGCATGTCACTTAGGAGATTCACTAAGTGGTATTGGAAATTGTGGTTGAAACATTCTCCATGTACATCAGACGATTGTTGAACTGATCTTTAAAGTTCCAAGAACTTGTATCAACTGGATATAATGTCACAACAAGCTTTAGAAGACCATGCATTGTATTGACAATGCATGAGGAGATGAGAAGAAGATCCATCCACAACTTCTAAGTGGGTGAAGTGGTTTAATGAAGTCCATGCACTAACACTTAGTGCATGTGAATCTGAAGAAGTCCCAATTTGATCTCTGATTAGATCAACGAAGACATTGAAGATTATAAGTGATTCAGGAGCTCGATTGATGAAGAAGAACCTTCAAGAATTCCCATTCCTAAGTGATAAATAAATGTTGAAGATAATGGAGGAATTTCAAATGAAGAAGAAGAGAGGAAGAAGGAGAAATGATAAAGATAGGCATGTGGCATTTGGCAATTGGCATATTTTATATGGAGGAGAAACTGGACAAAGTCTTATTCAAGACTTAGCCAAAAAATATGGCCAGCCCGTGAGCACCTTGTGGGTTCAACCCCAAGGCTCATGTGGGCCTAAGGCGCCACGCCCAAGGGGGAACCCGTGAGGTGAGCTCAGGGCGGCAGGGGCGCACCCGCAGACACCACAGAGGCGCTAGGAGCGCGCCCGCAGGAGCAAGAGTGGGAGCAGAGCGCGCCTGCAGGGAGAACACGGTGCGGGGCGGCACCGTGGAGGGAGAAGATTCAACTGGCGGGTTGAGGCAGCACCAGGGTTATAAGCCGCGGCAAAATCCCGCGCCGTTTCGATGTGGGACGCGTATTTTTCACCGGGAGCAAATCTCCGCCGTCCGAGCAATCGCGCGCTCGATCTGGACCGCTCATCTGATCCGTCGCGCCCCCGATTTAATCCGGCCGTCCGATGTCCTTCATTCGCCCGATCGAACGGCTCCCGGCTTATCTTCATCCTCGAGCTCGAACGAAGACCACCCGCGAGCAGCCGCTGAACCAGAGCCTCCCCGAAGACAAAATTCGAGTTCCCGGCCACCATTTTCGAAGCCGAAGGCTCCCTCGTGCTCGTCTGGCCACACTGAACATAGCCATGCTATAAAATGGATGTGCATGCAACAAATGAAGATTTTCGATGTAAGCCGAGGCAAACGGAGTTGCCGAGGCCATGAGGTGTTCATGTTTTGCATGGATTGGGTTTCAACAGAGGCCGTGCATGCGTTATAAATCGCATGCACGTGAAGGAGAAAAATAAAGGAAGAACCCGAGTCAAACCGAGAATGAAAAACAAGATTTGAAAAGATTTTTTAAAGATCCGAAGATCTCGGGTGTTTGAAGTTATTTCACGCGGATGATCCGAGGTGTTTCTCTGCCTATAAAAAGAGAGGCCGAGGCTCTCATTAAGCTTGCTGATGCGCTGAAAGTTTGAAGAGAGTCCCGCGAAGCCTCTGCCTCGCGAAGTAGAAGCCCCGCGCAAATTATTTGCACGGCTGTTGTCCCGGTGCCACCTGAGGCCCGAAGTGTTCCCTGCGCGCCTCTCTTGCGCGACAGGAAGGAGCCGAGCCGCATATTTGCGCGCTCGAGACTCTTGTTCCCTCTCTGCCCGCACCCTTGCGCGGCAGGAGGAAGATCCCGCGGGTGTTGCACTTGTGCGCCCCGCGGAAGGAGGAAATTGCGCGCCTTGCCACTGCACCCTTGTGCGGCTGTTGAAGAAGGAAGGAGCCCGAGGGTATTGCACCCTTGCACACTTGAGCCTGCGCGGCATTTGAAGACAGGAAGAGGGCCACACCCCCTTGCACCTTGCGCGCCTCCTTTGAAGGCAGTAAGAGTTTGGGTTGTGTTTCACACACGTTGTGTGTGTGCCAAGGAAGGCTGAGGCCTTGCCTCGTGTGTGTGCCAAGCAAAGCAAGAGAACCCGAGGCCATACCTTGTGTGAAGTGAAAGAACACACCCTTTGGGTGTATGTGCAAACAAGAACAAAGAAGGGGCCGTGGGCAGTGTGTGTGCAAAAAGAAGAAGGACGTAGCCATTGTGTGGGTGCACACATTGAAGAACAAATTAAAGAATATTATTTGTGTGTGCTAAGTGAAGAGGAAGAGCACACTTGGCCGTGTGTGCATTTGAAGAGGCCGAGGGTTGTGACCTTGTGTGTGCACCAAGTGAAGACACATTTTGTGTGTGCAAAATTGAAGAACAACCTACGGGTTAAGGGTGTGCAACAAGAATAGAGGAGTAGGACAAGATCAAGTGTGTACAAAATGAAGAATTTGTGTGTTCTTAACAAGTGACAAGTGAAGGCCGAACCTAGTGTGTGCACTAAGAAGTGTATATACACATAGAAGAAGAAAAGGGAGGACTCACACTAGAGTACAACACACTTCTAAGTGTGTAACCAAATTGAATAAAGTGTGTGAAGTTCAAGGAGTTGGTGTGTGCTTAAAGTGTTACACCCTTTGTGGGTCTACTGCACCAAGAGAAGAAAAGGACAGAGCATGCATGCATGCATGCACGTGCACACGTGAACAAAGCCAAATTAGTGGTGTGCATTTGAGTTGTCCAAGACCAGGAGTGAGACTGAGCCAGACTGAAGTGAAAGATATTGTTTGTCTGAGTTTGCAGTAGACGAGAAGACCCTGATCATCACAAGTGATCAGAGGTACAGAGCAAGGCCAGCAGTCTTTATCCCAGACTGCTGAAGATACTTGAAGAAGCTTAAAGAGAAGAAGAGCTACTCGTGTGACTCGAGGAGCCAGGAGAAGACCCTGTGGGACTCAGGGAGAAGAAGTCTTCAGTGGGATTCTGGAGCAGGCCAGTGGGACTCTGGTAACACTGTGGGACGCAGTATAAAGACCCTCCTGTGGGACTCAGGAGAGATACAGTGGGACTCTGTATCGACCATTGTAATTCTAACAAGTTATAATGGGAGAATCCATGCTGAGAGAGCATGGCAAGGATGTAGGCCTTTGGTGCCGAACCTTGTAAATCCTTGTGTCCTGTGCCTTTTCATTACTGCATTATCCGGGAAAGGTTGAGAGACATAAGAAGAGTGGATCGAGGCCTTAACAAGCCATAGAGGTTTAATTGATTAATAATCAATTAGTAAAAAGTTTTAAAGGATCACTGATTCACCCCCTCCCCCTCTCAGTGATTCACACTGATCTGGGCACTTCAATTGGTATCAGAGGGAGGTTACCTCTAAAAGATCCAAGGGAGTCTTTATGAAGTGCAAATTTGAGGAAACGATCAACCAGCCTCAAATGGAGATATCTGCCAAGACTCAGAAAAACAGAAAGAAGAAACAGGCCAAGAAGATGAAGAAAGCCTGTCCTAGCTGTGATGAAGTTGAAACAATGAATGATCTTCAGAGTGCACTCAAATATCTTCAGAAGACAGTTCCCATGGAAGTGGAAAAGTGTATAGCTACAAGCATCCATGATCTTCATGAAGAAAAATCACAGTTAGAAGAAGAAGCCAATGCAATGGAAGATCAATTGGCAAAAAGGGTTGGAATAACCAACACTCTCAGAAAGCTGGTGAAGGCTAAAGATGAAACAGTTTCTCTTTGCAATGAAAGATATGAAGACACTGCTGAAGAATTGTAGAGAAGCCTTTCTGAGAAAGAATTATTTAAAGTGATAATCAAAGATGTGTTTCATGCACTGGAGAAGTTGCACAAAGTTTCAATGAATGTCAGAGATGCTCAACTCAAAGACAAAGTCAAAATGGTTAAGGAGCTTGACAAATCATTGCATGAAATAAAGAAGGTGCATGATGACCAGATGGAACAGCTGAAACAGAATTGGGAAGGAAGGCTAAGAACTATTGAGGATGAGAAGAACTCCCTCAATATGAAATGCTTAGAACTGGAGGTGATATTGAAAAATCAGCAATCACCCAAAGCCCAAGCCTCCCAGACAGCTGAAAGAAGACATGTTGCTACTCAAGTATGCTTTGAGCAGGATGATTCTAAGAGAAAGACATCCTCTAATAAAAGTGCAACATCTTCTAGAAAGAAGGTACCATCCATACCATCTTGTACTGATGCTTCTAATTGTGTTTCCACAAAAAGTGCAGGATGGAAAAATAATTCCAAACAAGTATGGATGAAGAAAATGAAGAAGCAGAGCTCTCCTGAAACAACACAGCAAGTCAAGAAAAGTACCCAACAATCAAAAGGACAGAAGAGGTCTAGATTTTGGGGTCAGTGTTGGTGTTGTAACAAGTATGGGCATTGTGCAAAGGATTGTTGGTACAATCCACTGAATGCCAAAGCACAGAGGAAGCCCATGCCAAGGGGGAGCAAGCCAGAAGGAAAGAAGCAACATCCACAGGTCCAGAGACATCTGTTTACTGCAAATAGATTTGGATTACTTGACAACATCTGGGATGATTGCAAAAGTGGTCATCAAAAAGATACATGTCAGTCTCCAACTGTATCCAGAGCTCAAAAGAAGAAAATATCACAGAACCTGGCTCAAAAAGATTCATTGGGAAGCAAGAAGAAAGTAGAAAATGCTCCCAAGAAGTGCTTGAGAAATAAAGAGAAGTCCTTGGAGTCTGAGTCCAAGAAGGGTGATGCATCCAGTAGGACCACCAAGAAAACATGCTTCTACTGTGGAAAGAAAGGACACATCATGGACCTTTGTAAAGAAGCCATGAAATTCAATAGAGGTAGACAGAACTCCAAAAGACAATCAATCCAGAAGAAGAAGGGATTGATTGAAAATAAGTTGCCTAAGAGAGGTAGCTTAGCAGCATCCAAAGAACCATGTGGAATTTCCAGAACTGAGGCCACACTTCCAAATGATTTACTTGTCATATGGCCACATCAGTTGCAACTTGCCAGAGAACTACAAAGAGTTGAAGATGAAGCTCTGGCAATTGCTAAAGCAAAAGGGAAGAAGAAGGTTTCACATGAAGATGTTTTGAGAACCACACCAGCACAATCATCAATGAAGATCAAATGTGCAAGTGTGAAGACTGGTGAAAATGGGACATCTCGGTTGAGAGAATCTTCTCAACCGTGTTGTTCACGTTGATGAACCAAGGAGGTTCCATCTTATTCCCTTATACTATTGGTATTTAAATGTGCTGACATTGCAGGGAATTGAAGATGATGATCATTTTCAACTGGAGGATGGTTTGGACAGAATGGAGTGCATCCCTTGAGGGGGAGCTAATCTGGAGAAGATGATGTTCTGAAATTAATATCATCTTGAGAAAGTAGATGAAAGGGGGAGCTTTATCTTTGCACTGAACTTTCTAATGAGTTTTGTGAAGTATGTGCAGGATTTAGCAAATTCATTGTTATATCTGAAAAATTTCAACCCCTAAGCATGATCTCACATGTATTGTGAATGTTGGACAGCATTGAGTTCCTTGGTTACATCACTCTTGTTTTCTACACCGGGTTAGCCCAAGTAGACTTAGAGTTGATTTACTAAAGGTTCTTTGCTAAAGAAGAACATGTGACATCATCCCTCTCCTAGTGTTTTTCAAGAAGATGCTTTTATAAGGGAGGAAGAGATTTGTGAAAGTGAACCACACCACACCTTTGCATTTGATTGCCAATAAGGGGGAGAAAAGATTGGGCACACATATTGACCCATTCATATGTGCTGATGGAGTGTATTGACAACAAATACAAAGGGGGAGATTGAAGTGCATTGTGTTGCATTTTTTGTCAATGAGGCATGAAGTTGTCTTGGAATGAATGGAAGTCAGGGAATGTCAAGATGTGAATGACAAAGGTTGTGATGGTGTTGGTGAAGAAGGGATAATGGCCATGGTACTAAGATGCATGTCACTTAGGAGATTCACTAAGTGGTATTGGAAATTTTGGTTGAAACATTCTCCATGTACATCAGACGATTGTTGAACTGATCTTTAAAGTTCCAAGAACTTGTATCAACTGGATACAATGTCACAACAAGCTTTAGAAGACCATGCATTGTATTGACAATGCATGAGGAGATGAGAAGAAGATCCATCCACAACTTCTAAGTGGGTGAAGTGGTTTAATGAAGTCCATGCACTAACACTTAGTGCATGTGAATCTGAAGAAGTCCCAATTTGATCTCTGATTAGATCAACGAAGACATTGAAGATTATAAGTGATTCAGAAGCTCGATTGATGAAGAAGAACCTTCAAGAATTCCCATTCCTAAGTGATAAATAAATGTTGAAGATAATGAAGGAATTTCAAATGAAGAAGAAGAGAGGAAGAAGGAGAAATGATAAAGATAGGCATGTGGCATTTGGCAATTGGCATATTTTATATGGAGGAGAAACTGGACAAAGTCTTATTCAAGACTTAGCCAAAAAATATGGCCAGCCCGTGAGCACATTGTGGGTTCAACCCCAAGGCTCATGTGGGCCTAAGGCGCCACGCCCAAGGGGGAACCCGTGGGGCGAGCTCAGGGCGGCAGGGGCGCACCCGCAGACACCACAGAGGCGCTAGGAGCGCGCCCGCAGGAGCAAGAGTGGGCGCAGAGTGCGCCCGCAGGGAGAACACGGTGCGGGGAGGCACCGTGGGGGGAGAAGATTCAACTGGCGGGTTGAGGCAGCGCCAGGGTTATAAGCCGCGGCAAAATCCCGCGCCGTTTCGATGTGGGACGCGTATTTTTCACCGGGAGCAAATCTCCGCCGTCCGAGCAATCGCGCGCTCGATCTGGACCGCTCATCTGATCCGCCGCGCCCCCGATTTAATCTGGTCGTCCGATTTCCTTCATTCGCCCGATCGAACGGCTCCCGGCTTATCTCCATCCTCGAGCTCGAACGAAGACCACCCGCGAGCAGCCGCTGAACCAGAGCCTCCCCGAAGACAAAATTCGAGTTCCCGGCCACCATTTTCGAAGCTGAAGGCTCCCTCGTGCTCTTCTGGCCACACTGAACACAGCCATGCTATAAAATGGATGTGCATGCAACAAATGAAGATTTTCGATGTAAGCCGAGGCAAACGGAGTTGCCGAGGCCATGAGGTGTTCATGTTTTGCATGGATTGGGTTTCAACAGAGGCCGTGCATGCGTTATAAATCGCATGCACGTGAAGGAGAAAAATAAAGGAAGAACCCGCGTCAAACCGAGAATGAAAAACAAGATTTGAAAAGATTTTTTAAAGATCCGAAGATCTCGGGTGTTTGAAGTTATTTCACGCGGATGATCCGAGGCGTTTCTCTGCCTATAAAAAGAGAGGCTGAGGCTCTCATTAAGCTTGCTGATGCGCTGAAAGTTTGAAGAGAGTCCCGCGAAGCCTCTGCCTCGCGAAGTAGAAGCCCCGCGCAAATTATTTGCGCGGATGTTGTCCCGGTGCCACCCGAGGCCCGAAGTGTTCCCTGCGCGCCTCTCTTGCGCGACAGGAAGGAGCCGAGCTGCATATTTGCGCGCTCGAGACTCTTGTTCCCTCTCTGCCCGCACCCTTGCGCGGCAGGAGGAAGATCCCGCGGGTGTTGCACTTGTGCGCCCCGCGGAAGGAGGAACTTGCGCGCCTTGCCACTGCACCCTTGTGCGGCTGTTGAAGAAGGAAGGAGCCCGAGGGTATTGCACCCTTGCACACTTGAGCCTGCGCGGCATTTGAAGACAGGAAGAGGGCCACACCCCCTTGAACCTTGCGCGCCTCCTTTGAAGGCAGTAAGAGTTTGGGTTGTGTTTCACACACATTGTGTGTGTGCCAAGGAAGGCCGAGGCCTTGCCTCGTGTGTGTGCCAAGCAAAGCAAGAGAACCCGAGGCCATACCTTGTGTGAAGTGAAAGAACACACCCTTTGGGTGTATGTGCAAACAAGAACAAAGAAGGGGCCGTGGGCAGTGTGTGTGCAAAAAGAAGAAGGACGTAGCCCTTGTGTGGGTGCACACATTGAAGAACAAATTAAAGAATATTATTTGTGTGTGCTAAGTGAAGAGGAAGAGCACACTTGGCCGTGTGTGCATTTGAAGAGGCCGAGGGTTGTGACCTTGTGTGTGCACCAAGTGAAGACACATTTTGTGTGTGCAAAATTGAAGAACAACCTACGGGTTAAGGGTGTGCAACAAGAATAGAGGAGTAGGCCAAGATAAAGTGTGTACAAAATGAAGAATTTGTGTGTGCTTAACAAGTGACAAGTGAAGGCCGAACCTAGTGTGTGCACTAAGAAGTGTATATACACATAGAAGAAGAAAAGGGAGGACTCACACTAGAGTACAACACACTTCTAAGTGTGTAACCAAATTGAATAAAGTGTGTGAAGTTCAAGGAGTTGGTGTGTGCTTAAAGTGTTACACCCTTTGTGGGTCTACTGCACCAAGAGAAGAAAAGGACAGAGCATGCATGCATGCATGCACGTGCACACGTGAACAAAGCCAAATTAGTGGTGTGCATTTGAGTTGTCCAAGACCAGGAGTGAGACTGAGCCAGACTGAAGTGAAAGATATTGTTTGTCTGAGTTTGCAGTAGACGAGAAGACCCTGATCATCACAAGTGATCAGAGGTACAGAGCAAGGCCAGCAGTCTTTATCCCAGACTGCTGAAGATACTTGAAGAAGCTTAAAGAGAAGAAGAGCTACTCGTGTGACTCGAGGAGCCAGTAGAAGACCCTGTGGGACTCAGGGAGAAGATGTCTTCAGTGGGATTCTGGAGCAGGCCAGTGGGACTCTGGTAACACTGTGGGACGCAGTATAAAGACCCTCCTGTGGGACTCAGGAGAGATACAGTGGGACTCTGTATCGACCATTGTAATTCTAACAAGTTATAATGGGAGAATCCATGCTGAGAGAGCATGGCAAGGATGTAGGCCTTTGGTGCCGAACCTTGTAAATCCTTGTGTCCTGTGCCTTTTCATTACTGCATTATCCGGGAAAGGTTGAGAGACATAAGAAGAGTGGATCGAGGCCTTAACAAGCCATAGAGGTTTAATTGATTAAGAATCAATTAGTAAAAAGTTTTAAAGGATCACTGATTCACCCCCTCCCCCTCTCAGTGATTCACACTGATCTGGGCACTTCAAATTTTATAATTAAATAAATGCAGACATTATATTTATGGTGAAAAGTTTGATATATATATATATAGATCATAAAATTATGAAATATATATTCCCACAGAAGGGGTTAAAAATGTTCTAGGGAAGATTTTTAGAGTTGATAAAGTATTATGACTACTCAATACATTACCACCATGGAAAAGTGAACCTGGTGGAAGATGCTTTGAGTTGTAAGGATCGGGATAACATATCCATGATAAGGATCACCAAAGATCCACTATTTCTAAGTTTGAAAAGGATGGATCTAGAAATCCAAATGGAAGGGGTAAATATAATATTTCTCAGATGAATGTTCAACCATCTATCCATATAATGATTAAATAGGGGAAAAGGAAGATGTACATCTGCAAAATAATTTACAAAATTTTCCTGATTTTAACCTTTATCATGATGGAATGATAATGGTTAGGAACTAGTTATGTGTTCCTTCCATACCAAATTTGAAGAATGAGCTATTAGAGGAAGATCATAGTTATTTATTCCTTATCCATCCTAGAAGTACGAATATGTAAAGGGGCATGAAGAAATACTTATGGTGGGTTGGAAAAAAAGAGAGATATCATAGATTTTGTATATCAGTGATTGGTATGCCCACAAGTTAAGGATGAATGAAAAAAATCAAAGGGCATGTTGCATCCATTACCCATAACAGAATGTAAATGGGAGAACATCACTGTGGATTTTTTTTATTGCAATTCCCAAAATCTCTAATGGGTCTAAGGATATATGAGTAGTAGTAAATTATCATATTAAGTCATCACATTTCATCACTATCAGCGAAGGAATCTCTATGGATCATATTTCTGGGATATACATTAAGTATGTTGTAACGTTTCATGGAGTACCACATTCTATTGTATTGTATCAGGATCTGAGGTTCACCTAAAAGTTTTGGATAATCTTTTATCAATTAATTGACACAAAATTGAGTTTTATAACTTCTTATCATCCTCATACGGATGGTTAATCTGAAAGAACAATTCAAAACCTATAGGATATGTTGATATCTTTTTCTCTTCATTTAGAAGGTGGTTCGGATCAACACGTTCCTCTAATAATGTTTTCTTATAATAATATATTTCACTAAAGAATTCAGATGGAACCTTACGAATCCATATATAGAAATAAATTTATAGCTCCAACATTCTCAGATGTGGTTGGATAAATAATAATACTGGAACTTGAGATCCATGGAGAAATGGTCAAAAATCTTAGAACCATTCAACAATATATAATGGAAGCTCAATGTCTGAAGAAAATTTATATTGATAACTGATGGTGTGATCTACAATTTTAAGTCAGTGAAAAGGTGTTTCTATGAATCTAACCTCGGAATAAAGTTATGAGGTTCAGAGAGAAAGGGTAACTAAGCCCTAGGTATATCGGTCTCTTTGAAAATCTTGATCGTATCAGTATGGTAGACTATTGCTTGGAACATCATCAAAATATCTATCAATTCCATTATGTGTTCCATGTATCTCTTCTGAGGAAGCACATACTAGACCTTTCACATGTACTGAACTTAATGGTCATATCTTTGGTGAAGGATATTTCTTATAAGGAACAACCAGTTGAAATTCAGGACTGACCAGAGAAAGATCTATGAATTAAGAGTACTCACCTGGTCAAAGTTTTATTGATAATTCCCTGATTAGATTAAGCTATGTGGGAACATGAGGATATGATAAAGTATAAGTATGCTTAATTTTTCCCCAAGTGAAAAATTTTGAGGGTGAAATTCATTTTATGTGGGTAGAATGTTAAACCTCGTGTTTTCATTAACCTTTTTTTGATAACAAATTAATTATTCATATATGACTTGAGCTGAAATAATTCAAGAATTACTTTCACACGACACCGAATCAGCTTACATTTCACAGAAAACCAACTTGGTGTATGAAACATGCAACACCGATGTTTCTACAAAACATCGTTTTTTGTTATAATTATTTAAATGAGATAATTATATCCTACCCATTAAACTAAGTTAAATGAATATTAATAAATATGTTTCAAATATTTTTTTAAAATTTTTTTATATAAATATAATATATTGATAATTAAATATATATATTATTTAGTAAAGTCCTTCTATGTTTAAAAATACTATTTTCTGAAATTAACTACTTTTAATGTCCTTTAAAAAATAATAAAGTAAATTTTATATAAATTTTTAAAATTAATTTGATTAAATAAACTCCACTTTTGAATTTCAAATGTCTAAATTATCTTTGGGTGGTTTTTTGGGATTTTTCTATGAAATGTCATTTTTGGATTAATAGTAAAAAATAATGAATTTTAATTCAATAATATTGTATTATCTAATTTATTTATAAGGTTAATTTATATTTAAAATTATTTTATAAGATTAATTATATCATATTTTATTTACTAATAGAATTTAGGTCCTTGGAACCAATAAAATTTGAAATTGGGTATAAAAACATAGCAAACTTTTGGGTGTTTTTACATTTAAAACCTATAGTGTCGTCCAATCATCGGGATTATTTTTAAATTAATTTCATACAAAAAAATGACTGGAATTTTAGAAAATGGATTCCATATTTTTAAACATCATAATTTCTAATTTCTAATAGGTTCACTTTAGTTTTTCACCAAAAATATTAGTGAAAGTGATTAAAATTAATTACAATGACTATGATAATAATTAGACTAAGAAGGTAATCAACCTTAAATTTAAGACCCAAAATGACCAATATAATTTTTAAACACCCCTTTTATGGAAATTATTCTGTCATTTACCTTATAGTATTTAGTATTTTTGGATTTTTATTACTTTGTTTAGGTAAAAACGTGTCTACAACTAAGTTGTTTTCAAAAATGAAAAGTGTGTCCTTTCCCTTCCCTATAAAAGGCCACCACCCCTACCTCTTATTAACACCTATAATCTTACATATTTAAAGAAATTATCTACCCAATACAATTTCCAAAATCCCTCCCTTCCATTTAAAATATTTAGTTTGAGCATAACGTAATCCATGGAAGCCTTTTGGCACAATCCAAAATGAGTTACCTGATTAAGAGGTAACAACTTCCCTCAAGATCATTTCTTTTATTTCCTATATTGACCCTTGAACTCCCTTTATTCCATTATTTTATAAAAATAATTATATTAAATATAATATTATATGTTTATGGAATTTGTTTGACCTAAAATTACACACACCTCCATCTAATGGGTAAAGAACATGTTATTTATATGTATGGTGATCTACTGCCTCACAAAACGATTATTGTTCGTCTTTCCTTACCACCTATAATAGTATAACTTATGATGGAAACAATATTTATATATGTTATATATTATATTTATTATTTATTTAAGATATTTTAATCCTTTTACCACATATAACATTATACATTCCATTTGGAGTAAATATGATAATTTTGTTCGAGGAAGTGTGGACTACCGACCCCTCAAAACAATGTGATTCGTTCAGCAACTACATGGAATTTATTAAGGATAATTTTAGTGAAATTATATGATATATATGATATAATAATTCTACTAGAATTATTATTTATATATATAAATACACATATGTCATTTGCCTTCTTTCTTTTAAAACGATAATAAAAACAGAAACAATGTTCATGTGTATGTATGGTTTACCGTCTCCATGAAAGGTGAATTCCATTTCATAATTATATATTATATAAATTACAATAATAAATATATAATAAATATAAATGATATTTATATCATTATGTAAATTTTTGAAATCATTATATAAGTATAAGGACCAAATATATAACAAATTACGACACATGCGAAGAACAAAGCAAATATTACCCTAAGTGAAACCTTAACATAGAATTTCTATGAAGAGGGTAAAATAAAGTTATAATCAAACCATATAAGTTATTATATATAATAATATGGTTTTTTTATTAATTATAATAAACTTATATTTATTATAATATAGGTTTTAATGAGTGCAACGAGTGTTAAGACACAATGTAAGGGAATTCCATCTAACTTTTTATTTCTCTGAGATACATGTTTTATTAACCACCAATTCCTTTTCTGTGGTGTGTATAATGACCATGGTTGTATTCCATGATTAATATAACTAAAATTATGGATATTTACTTAAAAATTTTCATATATTTTTCTCATAGGATTTATGTTTCAAAAGTTTCCAAATAGGAAATGTAATTTTGTCTCAATTTGCCTTCTTTGAGACAGATTCCATGTTATGCACCTATATTAATACATTAGGTGAATATAATACCTTTTAAATGTTATATGAGGAATCTAATTCATTTAATTATATACTAAAATTCATTTAATTTCCTTTTCTTACAAGGGGAGACTGTTTTAAAGTTACCAAGTGGTCAGAGTTTATTGAAATAATCACATTCCCTTTCGAGACTATTTATGTTTATGCTTCCTTTGGTGAAATATTATGATTAATATCTCTAGAAAATTTATTAACCTTCTTATACTATGTTTTTTCATGACTTATTAGTGTACTAATACCATTTTTCTACTCTTTAGTAGAAAATAGTGGTAAGAATGTGTTTTAAAGAAAGCCTGAATTTACTCTCTCTTTGATCGAAAATATATATTATTTTAAAAAAAATTCTAAAAAGGATTTCAAAATATTTTCAATAATTATTTATATATTTTAAAATTATTTAAAAAAAATTGATTTTAGGCTTTCTTTATAAGTTTTGAAATAATTTTCAATGAAATCATTTTTAACATGTTTTCAATATTTCTTAACAATTTTTCAAAGTATTGGTTTTCAAATTGTTTTCAACATTTATTTATATGTTATACAAATTATTTTCAAGTTATTAGTTTTAAAAAAAATCAAGCTTTATTTATATGTTTTTCAACGTAACTTCAAAGAAATGGGTTTTAAAACATATTCAAGATTTCTTTAATATTTTTCTAAATTTTTTCAATAAAATGGATTTGAAATTTTTTTTATGCTTTATTTATAAGCTTTAAATTTGTTTTCAAATAAAATTTTTTTGAAAAATATTTAAATCTTATTTAAAAGTTTTCATGTAAAATTTTTTATAGCTTATTTTTATAAGGTTTCCCAAAAAAAGGTTTTCAAAATGTTTTCCAGATTCTTTTTATAATTTATCAAGGGAAAAAAGTTTTAAAACTATTTGCAATCCTCTTTTTATAAGTTTTCAAGGGAAAAGGTTTTAAAAATTATTTCAAATCCATCCTTCTAATTTTTCAAATTATTTTTAATGAAAAAATTCTTCAAAATGTTTTACGTTTTAAAAATCCTTTTTCAACTAAAAAAATATATATTTTCCTCAAAAAATGTTCTTACAAGATCATTATAAATTATTTCCCATCTAAGATAACATCTATAGGTGTTACTCATGAATTTTTGAGTAAATTATTCAGTTTTTACATTAATATTATTTATATGAGTGGATTATGTTTTTAATGGAACGATTTTTATGAAACTTATTTCTCTTTCATGAATTATATGCTTTTAAAACCTGCTATTTTTCACGGGTTATGTTTATGATTTATGATTATCAAACCTACATTTTTTATAATTTACGATATGATTACTTGTGTATAATACCCATTTAACTTCATGGGATATGATATGATTATTTATGATCATATGGAATATGTATGTATGATTTCATTATGCGATGGTTGGGACCTATTTCTCCCTCCAATTCATTGGGTAATTATTTTATCTCATGAGATAGACTTAGATGGACTTGGAAATAAACCTTGACTACTAATATGTCCATGGGAGCAAACAATGACTTCCAAGATGGTATAGGGAGTGAACTCATGCTAATAAGATGTCTATGGGAGTGAACTATGGCTACCAAGATGGTATGGGGAGTCAACACATACTACTAATATGGTGTTGGTAGTGATTCCTTGTCCACTATGAGAATAATATTATTTTCTTATGTGTTTTCCACAATTCTATGTTTTATTCCTATGTTATGATTTTTGGTATTATGTTCCTTATTTACTTATCATTATTTTCTTATGAACAATTAATCTTTATTCTACTATTCAATTTTATAATATTTGTATATGTCGGTCATGATCATATAATGTTAGTATCATGTTATAATACCCCTATTCTCATGTTTATGCTTACATGTCTTCCTTTTTCCCCTTACTTAGAAACTTATATCACCCATTTTATGTTTCCTTTCACAGGTTATGAAGATATGTATTAAGAAAGATGTTTCGAGGAAGGTTTATAGTTATGAATAACCTAGTGGTAGATAATGTATCAAACTTATATACCAGTGTTTATGTTTCGATGATTCCAAAGGCACTAAACTACTACAAACATTAGGTATTTGTTTTTGTAATGATTTATGTATTCCAAAAAAATATTCAATGTCTATTTGTGTAATTATTGGGTAAATAGACTTATAATTAAAGAAAAGGAAATATGGAAAACGAAAATAAGGAAAGAATGGGAGGGTGAAATTTACAACTAGTATTAAAATTAAAAATAAACATGATGGAAAATGTAGGTTCTAGACACAACAAGAAGTGTCATGCTCTAGTATAGACAATTCGTATTTTAGTACTAAATCAAGTGTAATTGGTTATATTAATGGTCAAAAACTCATTTATAATGGAAAAAATAGATTACTTTACTATATTAAAATTTTGGAACCATGGGAAAGGTATCTTCACATGTATTTTAAAAATAATTTATTAGCAGATATAGAATTACCTTAACTAGTAATTCTCCCTTCATTGATGATAAGTGGAATATATATTGTCATATTATTGTTACGTTATTGTATCTAAGTGAAAAATCCTTCTAGAAGTTATCCACAAGTGAAATAAAATCTATGAATGACATCTTAGAATCACCTAGAGCTCAGACAATCAATTGTGATCTGTTTCAGTGTTTATTGTTAACTGTAGTAGAAATATTCTGGAGAATGGAAGTACACTTTATGATCTATCATTGTATTTAGATAGGAAGTGAAGATAGAACACTATATATATTGGTATCTCTCTAGTGCTTCATAGAGTCTCACTCTAATGGTCGTGCACAATAATTCTTTTTTATGAAAGAGATGTAATTTGGTATTTATTTTGGTAGATTTAAGGCTGGAAAATTTCACATAATACCTGTCCCAATTCCATATTTCTAATTTTAACCCATGTCCAATAATAATAATAATATAATTATTATTAAATTATTTACATGTTATATGCATAAATAATATCAATAAATATCATTTATACCATTTCCAATTTGACCATTAAATTTTATTTTCTATCCCTCTTAAATATTTACTGATCCTTCAATAATGACTATTTATTTAATAAATAAATTAAACATCATTATTAATAAATAAATAGAATCATTATTATATTCCTGAAACATGGAAATAAATATTTATTATAATTATGAAACTCACTTATTCTTTCCAATAACTTGTGATTAAATTATGACGATAAAAAAACTTGAATAAATATTATTTATTATAACTTGTTAATTTCAATATAATAATTTATCTAAGATTATGGATAATATTAGTGTTTGACCCTTTAATAATCTTTCTTAGTGGCATTAGGCATAACAACCAAAATTACAAGGTTATAATCTATAAAATCTCTAAGGAATCTATAGATAAAGAAGTTAATGTTGTAAAGATGTATAACCTCTTATGAACATTTACCATGTAATATAATACTTTCACCACAATATCTAAAATAAATTAGCTTTCATTTTGGTTTCATCAACCTAATTTCTTGATGTCTCATTCTTTGATATTCAAGAACAAAATGCACCTATCGAACATCATGTCCATGGAATTATTCCTGATATTTCATTCTCATAAAAGGTCTTGAGATATTACCTTTAGTCAAAATATGAAAGGGATAAATATTTTCTCACATCATCAATTAATATATTATCATTAATGTTGATCCCAATGTATCCTACTTCTCCGTGCACAAATTGCATCATGGTTTTCTTCAATACAACAATGAATTTTAGTCATGATATCCACTAATGATTATCTTACAGTCTAAGGATCAATACACACGTATGCATATAAGAATATCCAATGACACATGAAGATGTTTATTTCATATTAACTATTCTTTTCTCATAACCTCTTGTCTTAGAGATTACTGTTGGAGAACACTATGAGAATATGTTTCAATGTATTATGAGCCTCATTCCCCTTATATCTTGTATTTTTTGTGGATCGTCAAGAAATATCATCAAGGTATAGAATAAGGATCAAGAATAATTTCATGGCCCATCTATGTTCTCTTCATAGTGAGGAACCACTCTTAACTTTGAGCACAATAGTTTTTATAAGGACATTATCACATATAAATATTATGCCAAAGAAAAAGCATTATTAGATAAGAAAACTTATTTAATAAGAAATAAATTTAATAATTTACTAAAAAATTTCGTTCCATTGAAAAAACTTCAATAGGCTCCCACTTTCACTAGAGAAAATCAAAAATAGCTTTTAGTCCACTAACTCTCACATGATACTCAGGTTTCTAAGAGGATAAGGCCTTCATTAAATGTCCCACTATGTTTTCTTCCATTAATACCCCACTCTCTAAAGGTTTACCTCATTGATAAAAATTCTTCAAGAGAGAAAACTTCATAAGTATGTGCTTTTTCCTTTCATGTGACCTTGGCACATTAGATAGAGCCACCACTATATTTTTTCCATAGTATTCTATGATTGGATCAATACTGCTATGTACCACATAAATCTATTCAAAAAAAATTGTATCCAAACTTCTTCCTTAGAAACACCTTAAGAAAAAATATATGCATAATCTACTATATAATCATCAATAAATTGATGATTTTTACACTTCAATATCACAAATTTTTCATTGAGAGAAAATTCATATTCAAAATATGAATTTTTATCATTATCATATATCTAAAAATAATAATTTTTATAACACCGAATGACTAATTCTTCATATCCTTCATTCACGAAGAATATATCATTATTATAACTTGGGTACTTAAGGATAGTCATGATATAATAATGTTTTGGTTCACCTATATTTTTGTGATATCTACCTACCATGGTCAGATAATTGGAAACATAAGGCCTCATATATAACATGTCCTATATGGTGGTTCTTATTAAAGAATTGTATGGGATCATACTCATTCTCTCTAATTTATCATAAATTTGAGGAATCATTTTCATGGAAAGGTGTATAACATGTGACAATAGAACCAATACTCTCTTAGATTATTCCATATTAAACCACTTCAGTATCTATTCAATATATATACCTTGACTTAGTCCAATTAGTATCGTAAATCGATCATGCACGATCCAGATCCCTAGAATATTGGATGCTTCTCCTAATTCCATTTTGGAGAATCACATGATAGACCATGACTTAACCACTTATAGGGATAGTATTTTTTTCCCATTAATAATATTTCATCAACATAAACTAATATGAAAACAACTATAATCCCACTAAAGTGATTGTAAACACAAGGATTTTGTTTATTATAAATGAAATTAAATTCCTTTATAGATTCATCGATTCAAATGTTCCCTAACCTAGATTCTTTATTTAATCAATCAATGGATCTCTACAAATTACATATCCTTGTAGAATTTACTAGGGTCATAAATCCTTTAGGTTGTTTCATATACACATTGTCTAAAATTTTCACATTAAGGAATGTTTATTTTTGACAACCATTTTTCAAATATCATTTTCATGGTAATCTTATATGGAAAGAAAAAACCTGATCGATTTAAACATAGAAAATGGTGAAAAGGTTTTTTCATTGTCAATATCTTGATGTCACCTAAACCCTTTAGCCACAAGTGATGATTTATTGGTATTCAATTTATCTTCTATGCCAATTTTTATCCTGAATACCCATTTACACCCAATAGTCATTACATCAAATAGAATATTGAACAAAACCCAAACATGGTTTTGATATAGCGAATCCATCTCATAATTCATTGTCTCTCTCCATATTGTAGCCTATAAGATCTCCATTAACTTCTTATATGAGATAGGACAATCATTCCCAACAAATAATGAGTCACATTTATCAGTGACTGGAAAATTATATCTCTTGAGTTCTCTTACCTCTCTGGTAATCATACGTTGCACTTATGTTTTAAGAACACATTATTACATGGGGACCTATGGAATAATTTATTATACCAAATCTTGTGTATCATGATCATCAACATCATTGAAGATAGTAATTCAAGAACTATCCTCCTTTTGGATATGCTCCCTCTAAATAAATACGGCTTGTCTTATGATAGTTATGTTCTTGTACAAAGGGTTGTATATGTGATATCCCCTTTTCTCCTAGTAATAACCTATAATGATACGCATCATTAATCAAAGTTCTAGTTTGGTTCTTAGGATAGACTTAACAAACACCTCACAGCCCCATGCACAAACATGTAATAAAAAAAGTTTCCTTTCACTCAATAACTCTAAGGGAATACCATTTTTCACTTTTGTTAGTACTATATTTGGTCATTATAATATATATCCCTAAAAGGATAATGGAAGTTTTTTGTGACTCGTTGGAAACCTTACCATGTACAATAAGTTACGGTTTCTCCTTTAACTAACTACATTCCCATTTTGTGTTTAATATTGAGTGAGTTTTGTAAAAGACCCATTCTCCTATAGAAATTTAATAAATAATTGATTAAGATATTCACCACCTTAATTCAATAAAGTTTTCTTTATCATCTTACCATATTTATTACCAAAATCATTCTTGAACTCCTTTAACTTATTAATGTATTAATACTTATACCTTATCATGTAGATATAACTATACTTTCTCAAGTCATTAGTAAAAGTCATAAAGTATGCGAATACACCTTTATCCCCTACTTTAAAAGGCCCAAACCCATCACGGTATACTAAATCAAGAATCTCTATAGCCCTGTCACCTTGGCCAATGAATGATGGTTTGTTTATATTTCATTATAAACAAGCATGACATCTTTCAAGTTTCTTTAGCTCAAAAGAGTCTAAATATCCATCTTGATAACACCTTTTCAAATTTCTCTCATTTATAGGAAAAATATAGTGATGTTGAAATTGGGTTTCATTAGAGACACAAGTATTAGTTTCATTATCGATTTCTAATATATGGTTTTCATATATTAATACATAAATACCAATATTCTGTTGTTCCATACCATAACATATGATTTATTTTTAAATGTAGAAACCCCTATTTAAAAAGTTGGAAATAAATCTGTCTATATCGAAACCATAAATGGAAATAATGTTCTATGTAACACTATAAACATAATAACATTTCTATAAAACCAAAATGAATCATGTTTTCATTGTGAGATGGTTGTATCCCATGCCTAGAGCATCCATACTTTCTCTATTATCACCCTATAGATCCGCCTCACCTTTTGTAATCTTCTAAAATCTACTTGGTTCCTCTATTTAGATACAAATGTGAGCACCAAAGGTGGTATTTGATACCAAACATATAAATATGGAAAGATTATACTCAATAATAAAAACACCTATGGCTTATCCAAGCTTCTTTGGTTGGGTACAATTCCTCTTCTAGTGTCCTAACTATCCACATGAAAAACATACCTCATCTTGTTCCTTTCTATTCCTCAATGTCTTCTTCTTCTTGGAAGGATTCTGCTACAAATCCTTATACGTAGAATGATTATTTTGACCCTTCACTTATTCTTAATCTTCTCAATCCCTATAAGGATAGTTTTTTTAGACCCTGGGTATTTTTATGTGGAAAATAAGTGTAAGAACTTCTAAATGTTTTTTCTCACTATTTCTCATATTATAATACACTATAAAACTAGAGAGTTTTTTAGGATGTGAGGATTGAATGAGATCTATGTTTCGATCATTTGGGATATTAAAACCCAAGATGGATGGACTGTTTATTTATAAAATCACATTGGCTACATGTCCTATAGATGGAACTAACTCCCCAAGATTTTATGTGAATAGTGCATTAGTGATCTCATATCTCTCTAATCTGGCCTTCTCTTGATAGAGATTATTAAGGTAAGAAACTATTTTTCGTGCAACAATATCCTCATATAATATTAAAATCGCAAAGTACATAGAGGATAACAGGAAATATTGGACATATATAGTGTCATACACATGTTTTAAACAGATAGATACTTATTCCTCATTAGTGTATTTGGAAATGAACTCCAAAAGTGGGTCTTCCGGGGTGTATAATTTATTTTTGTGCATATTATAACATGAAAGTGCCAATTCCATTCTTGGACATTTTCATCGATGATAAGGCTATCCTTCTCAAGTATGGATCATAGTAAAATTTTCAATATTTTTTTATTCTCTATTTTTCCAAATTAATAGCATAAAATTACTAATTTGTTTGATACAAACATAGATTAGTAAATTAGAATTTAATTAATCATCATTATTCAAAAACTATTTTTTGAAACTCAATAGTAATCACCATCAGTTTCGAAATATCTTTTTAGTTATATATTCTCATGGAAAATAACTATATTCCCTTATCATAACCCAGAATTGGGCTTGAAAATCTATTTTATGGGTTTTAGGTAGGCATAACATGCCAAATACATTATCTTATAGTTCCATGATCTGTTTGGTGGACTCCCCAATCCTGAAATATTGTTTTAATATTTCCTCACCCTTTCTCTCTTAGTTACACAGTGTCGTTATTAGTTAGTCAACCCTTAATGTAAACTAGGTTATGTCAACCTAAAACATCAAGTCAATATTTACATATCAATTAAAGTCACCCAAAATTGGTTTTTTCAACCACTTTGATCTATGGGGTCCATTCAAAATTATGTAGTTGAAGGATAATCCAAATAATATTTTAATTGAGTGATTTTTATCCATATTCATACATCCCAGTTTATCCTTTTATATCTCTTGTAAATATTACTATGATTTTACAAAAATTATTAACCAATTTAGATGAAACATTTACCCATATTCTGATTATATTTTATTCCATATTTCATGATTTTTAATTCATTTATTTGGTGATTGGGTAGTATAGAAAAAATTAAATAATTAATCATGCAACTAAAATAAATAAAATATATGTGTTATAATAATGATATTCTCAAATGGTTAGTTTATCTAGAGGATGATAAAATAACACTAGATCCTAGGGGAAAACACCATGAACTTTATCTCCATTCATGTTTCATTATTTGACCTTGGATCCTATTCATTATTGTGATTGCTTTCACCATAGCTCCTTGACTTGGACCACATCCTCTCACATGGGAGCTCAATCCTTACATAATATTTTACTAACACATCGGTGATGGGATCCAATAAAGTGTATAATGGGTGTTTAAATAAAATAAATGGTAGGAACATCTTCTATTACCTAACAAAGTGGAGGGGATGACTCATAAGACATAAATAATATTTTATCCATAATAAATTATAATCAACCAATCGCACAAAATGGATGGTCTAGTATAATTATCAGACACAAATCATGAAATGACTTTACATTAACGGTCAGTTATCAATTAATTTGATTAATTAATTTAACTAAGAAAATGTGCTGATAATTAAACCAATTAATTCAATTTAAGTTAGTTACATCCAACCATCCTTAACTTACCATCATATATAATTTTACGAAAAAATATTTTTATTCAACAACAATTTAGTTCATAATTGAACTTGGAGAACACCTCATGTGTTCATAAAACATTTAACACCAAATTAAATTTAATATATAACTGTTAATCTTATGATATGATGTGTATAGTCAAATGAATGACACATGGAAGAAATGGTCAATAGCTTTAATTATACAGTTATTTATTATTTCTTTGAAAATTTTAGAACACTTTAGACATTATACAACATAGTGTGTAAATAAATTATATAGTGCATACTTCTTTTCATCCCATGGTCACAGAACATGCCAGGGGTTTGGATAAGTCCCCTATCATGGAAAACATTTAGGTACATGGAGTGTATTCTAAAATACATGGTGTGTCACCTTGTTTTTCATGGAATGTTAGTCCTGATGTCATGTATTTGATAGATTGAATGCTTGGTACACCCCATGTAGATAATGGATACTAAGCATCATATACAATGGTTACATGATGTGTAGTTCTTCATTTCATATTCCAAAATATCTAAATCAATATTCCTGTCTGATCTTTTAAGATATTAGTTCACATTTTTTTGGATTTGACATGACAGAAAAGATATATATGTGAGAAAACATAATACATGGAATGTATATGGGAATTAAAAGTTATGTTTTTTAGTTGTGTCTGGTTAGAACCTTTTTCACCTCCATATGGGGTTTTATCAAATGATTATTTGTTTTTAAACATTAACTATGTACTAGAAATGTTAGTGATAACAAAGAGAAGAAGTGGTAATGATGTCAGATATTAAAAAAAATTATTTAAGGAAGATAAAATAAATGAATATGAAATTGATCAATGAATAATAAATAATTATAAATTACACATGTGACATATCTGATACTCTAGTTTTAGTTTCATGGCGTAGTCGACACATCATGTGATGGTATGACTAACTCAGCTTCTAGTCATAAATCACTTGTAATTGTTTATTTAGATGATCAGAATGTCATTTAAAATGAGATCAAAAGATTAAATAACTGTATTAAAATTTTGGAACAATGGGTAAAGGATCATCAATTGTAATTGATAATTAATTTATATGAATATATAAATTTACCTTAACTCATAATTATATTTTCATTGATGACTGGTGTAATAGATACCATCTCATCATCATTGTGTTGTAGGGTCAAATTGAATAATCCCTTAATATTATATCCACATATATATCATAATCTCAAAACAATTCACCATAATCATAGTGTGCTTGCATGGATGATCCTGATTCCTTGAATTATTCATAGTTTTCCATATAATAATTCATCTCGAGATTGGAAAACCACTTGATAAACTCCCATTGTCTTAAGATATGCAGGGGGAGAGTACACTAGATCTCTTGATTCCTTTTAGGGATTGATGTAGCCTCACTCTATCTATTGTGCACACAAATTGTGTTTTTTAAAATATATATAATTAGTTATTTGTTTTGGAAGGTTTATAGTTGGAAAATCACACACAATCATGTACATGGATTTACTAAACTGAAAGGTTGTCTCATATTAATCTTCCTATACAAACATCAGACCCTTCTTAGTAAAGAATGTATATAGAACTTCTAAACTTGAGTATTCAAGAATGAAACTCATTTATTATCCATTTAGCCCTAAGAAAATCTATATGTCAAATATATCCTTGGGATGATCCTAGGAAACTATGACTCTCAACTTTTTTGTGTCTATGGATATTCTTTTCTCAAAGATATTGTGACCTAGGAAGCAAATTTGATCCATCCAGATGTCACACTTTGTGAGACTAGTATATAACTGATTCTCTGTTAGTTTATCCAAAATTATCTCAATATGTTTTGATATATTGGTGTTGATTGTGAGAATACACCAAGATATCATCCATGAAAACAGCCACAAATGAATCTAAATAAGGATGAACGACTTGGTCCATTAGCTCCATGAAAATTGCTACCGTGTTTGCAAGACAGAATGGCACAACCAGATACTTGTATATATCATAGCTGCTAAGAAATGTTACATGAGGTATGTATATTGGTCAAGCATGTACCTATGAATAACTTAACCTCAAGTTGATTTTTGAGAAAATGTGATCTCCTCGAAGATGATCAAACAATTCATCTAACCATGGAAGGGGACAACTGTTCTTAACCATCAACTATTTCAATTTCAGGTAATCCATTCATATCCTAAGGGTTCCATACAAAATTTTCTAAAAAATGACTGGCAAACCTCATGGAGAAGTACTAGGGAAAATAAAACCATTTTCCTCCAAATCCTCTAGGTGCCTCTTGAGATCTTGTACTCCATCATTGAAATCCTCTAAGGAGAAATAGATACCAGTGAAACTTCTTATAGTATCTATATGATGAAATCCACCTCCCTCTCATGAGGTAAACTAGAAAAGTCATCTGAAAACACATCCTTGAAATAATCAAGCACTAGTGGAAAGTCATACTATTGTGTTCCTAGATTATCCAGATATAAAGTAGTCATCTGAGTTGTCATCCCACCCAGACCAAGATGCTTTGGCCCATCTCAGCTCATCGAGGAATCCCATTCACCATTGTGAGTATAAACATCACCCTATGGTGACGTGAAAGTTACCCTCCGGTGATAGAAATTAATGTAAGCTTGGTAATCTACTATCCAATCTATCCAAAGATTGATGTCAAGTCCTATCATCTCAAGGAAATAATGATTCCATAAAAATTGACACCCACCAACCTCAAGGGGTACTCCTTGAACTAGCTTACACCCTCCTATATAATACCCGATGTATTTTCTAGCATCATAACACTATAAAAATATAGTATAATGAGCCTAAGTATTTTCACCATAATTTTTTATATAGAACTATGTGATGCAGCTATATCAAAATAAGTATTTTAAATGATAGAGGCTACTAAGATCATACCAATAATCATATATAGTCGGGCACCCAGCTCCTCATGGGTAGGATTTTTAGAATAGATATGGTCAAAACCATAGCCTTGTGACACAACCACACCACACATAGTATTCCCACTCTGATGTCTTAGGGTAACTGGTGTATAGTCGCCTCATCCATGACCACCAATACCACAACCTAATAGACTGACACTGCTCTAGCTCCATGCCTCACACGAATCTAAGAAAACTGATCTTGTAACTAGTGTTAGAGCTAACCACCTACCACTAATAGATGGAGGGATGATCTGGCAAAAACGTTGAACATGGGCCATCCTTCTGAAATCTTGGCACATGAATTGGTCGTAGTTTCACTGATTCTTCAAGTGGCCCCATCTTCCACCCTTATGATAGAAAAATGAGCTACCAGTATTCATAGCGTATCTGGTACTCATCTCACAAGAAGCCTCAAAACATCACTTCCTATCACTAGAAGATGAGCTACTTGGTTGAGAGATACCACTTCCCTGCTCTACACCTCAAGCTTCCCTCAAGTTTCGCTCTGTAATTAGTGCATGAATCGTAATTTTAGTGATTTAGGTCCATTTAAACATGATGACTTGAGCATTTTGGTTACCTTCCTCAAGCTTATTCACTCTCAATATCTCGTCATAAAGGTATGTTAGTGAAAAATGCTACAACTCTATAAAGTGTTCTGAGTAATCCATAACCATTATAGCGCCCTTCCCTAGATTCATGAAATCACTAGCCTTCTCTAACCTCAGAGTCTCAAGGTTGAAATTGTTGATGAACCTTGTTTGGAAATCATCCCAAACCATATCTCACATCCTATCATCCTAGTTCAGAACATCCCACCAGTGCTTCACTTCTCCACAAAACATGTAAGTCGTGATTTTTATTATCCTATCAGGAGGTGTCTCAAGGTGCTTGAATATCGACACCATCATCTCTATCAACATCTCAACAACCTGTAGACCTACATCCCTTGAAAACATGGGACGATTCTATTTCGGGGACACATGTGTCATCATATCCATAGATAAATAATGTTGTTGTGCTCCCTAAAAGGTCTGTAAGATGTGATAGAATCCCTCGTAGAACTGTGCCTCAGCACCTATGTCTGGAACAAAAACTGATACCTTAGATAACACTTAAAGAGGATCCAGTAGTATCCCCTGGACCATCACCGCTAGAACATGATCGTCGCCACCATCCTAGCTTATGACTGAATATCTACATGGTCAAATGTCTCTGTAATGACAAACACACACCACATAAATGGTAAAATATCAATGTTCTTTCCTAATAAACATAGTATAGTTAAAAACATCCTAAAACAAGGTTATATCACAAATCCTGGTCCTAAATCTAGGACTATAAAAAGAATAGTCAGAAACACCACTAGAAACACTATATCCTCCCCACTCAAAATCACGGTCTATGTAATGTTATTTTCTATCATTTCATGTTTCCAATTCAATTCATATTCATTTTACATTTAATTTACATCATTCATTTTTTAATAAGTTTTAACCAATGGCTCACCATGTTCCAATCCATGAGCTCACATAACACTATATGAACCAAAATTCAGTACCCATATAATCCATACCATATCAAATTCACTTTAAATAGTTGATTCAAAAGATGTGTCACTTTCCAGTCTATAAGGGTCCATAGTTTATATGAACTAAAATATGGAATCACTTTCTCCATAGACTACATAAAATCTATCATATCACCTATAACAATAGTGTGAAAAAAGAAAATGAATCCTATATAGAATGGAATAATGTATGACATGTGATTTATGGCAAGTTTATATAATGATGCATGATATCTGATACCCTCATCTCATCAGTTTGAATCATAATAGAACCCGAAATCATATAAATAATAATATCATAATTCAAGTGAATCACCCAATTGTTAAATCAAATGATAATTAATAGTCAAAATCCCAAGAATAACAATTTAATTCTAGGTAATTTGTCTTTTTCTTGTATGTGGGTCATCTATTCCAAGGAATATGTCATTAAAAATCTCCAATACCTTCTTATCCCAATATATTGTCTCTAATTAGTAAATAAAACTATAAAAAAGTTCTCTTATAACACTTTATAATTCCCCAAGCCCAGATTCCACTTTATAGTGCCTCAAGATCAGTTTTTTACATAGCTTCAAGCACATATTTCTAAATGCTAGAGGCTTCCGACTAGAAGTGAAGCCTAGGGTGTGTATGTGGAGAAACAATACCCTCCTCAATAGAGTATAAAAAAGTAGAATAGCAATAATATCCAACATAATAAACAGATAAAAAATTAGACAACAGATAAATAAACAATATAGGAATACATAACAAATCTAGAAGTGTCTCATATACAATGATGATGATGATGCATGTATCTAAAAAGAATCAAAAATTGGTACATAGTGGCACAGTACAATAAAAGCATCCAAATACCAAAAAGACCAAAAGTGTTATCTCTGAATGGCATCATGAGACTCATCTCTATCCTTCTCTACCTTATGCATGGTAAAAAATAAACCCTCAAATTGTGGTAACTTTCCCTTATCTCTAACTTCATCCAAATAGTCTATTCTGGTACCCAACAGTAGCCCAAATATGGTGTGAGAAACAATCTAATAGGTAAACTCCCAAAAATCTACATAATTCTAGTATGTTCAATATAATAAGCTAGAAGTGTGCTAGTAAAACAGGAAAGTAATAAATAAGTGTAAAGTTCCTCTGGAATATCCACTACTAAACAAGTAACATTGATTCATCCTCTCAAGGATCCCTATAAAAAATCAAGATCCTATAATAGGGAAACTATAAACAA
This sequence comes from Viscum album, assembly GCA_963277665.1. NCBI lineage: Eukaryota > Viridiplantae > Streptophyta > Magnoliopsida > Santalales > Viscaceae > Viscum > Viscum album. Next base: position 1,344,102,183 of record OY728153.1, on the reverse strand, counting down.
ATTGAAATAATCAAAATGGATTCATTGTACATCCATAAATGTCATGTCAACCATGACCTTTCCATACAACTTGAAGCATCAAAACATCAACAACCAAGATGTATAATCAAATGTAACATTTCTATGGTTGTTCCATAATATTAAAATTATCAGACCTTTAAGGATCAAATCCAAGGTGTATAATACCAAGTCATCTTCATCATGTCCTAGGGGAATCTCACTGGAAACTCAGTTAGGCACTGGTTGGATTCCTAGGATCATGTCATACTGAACATGTCCTACATGACTCCAAGTAATCCATGTATAAGGGTTACCAAGTCCCATGGCATCCCATGGAATAAATACACAAGGATTATAATCAATCTAAGTCATCAACTACCTCATTCAATATCTAATTATAACCATCCAAGTCATCTATTAATTCCATCAATATTTCATAAAATTTATCATTTCATACCATATAAGTCTACCTTCCCATATAACTATTCACATTCAAATAGAAATAATGAGTATACCCACTCATTAACCAAATTAACAATCAAAGGAAGCCAATGATTATACCCACTCATTTATTATATTTCTAACAAATCCATTTAGGAAATAAGATATCTAATTAAACTATTTAATCTAAATCATCAACATGAAAAGGTGGAAACCCATAAATTTTTCATCTAATTCAAATCAATTCATTTATTAATAATATTCCTATAAATAGGAAATAATCAACTCACCCAATGGTTGATTTAACAAGGATAAAATAAGTTAATTCATATGGAATAACCCATGGGATGACTTTGTTGGGGAAACCACCCCCATGCATCTCAATGAAAACTAAGGGAAACCCTAATAGGTCCAAATCCATATAATTCAATTTGACATTTAAATTTCATTTCCACACTGAAAAGTGTGGAAGGTGGCATAATGTAAGTTGAGTATATGAAGCACTAAAACCAATATGAAAAGTATAAACCACAAACCTTAGATTTGTAGAAGTGTTCTCATCCAAAATAAACTCATTATTCAACTCTGATTGTGAGAAAAATGAATAACTGGTGATGAACATGAAATTAGGGAAAATTAGCTACACCTAAATATCATCGTCGATAGGAATAATAATGAATAATGGCTAAAAAGGAATTGATTACTCACTGATTTGGATCCAACATGACTTTCCTCTATTGAATCAGAGATTGGATGGTGAAGATACTTCAAATGAAAGAATATGCTTCAATAGAGCTCTCCAAAAGGTGATGTTGTTGTGTGGTAGGATTAAAACTGATTTTATGTTAAAATAGAATATAATTAAATTTAAAATTATAAAAATCAAAAAAAAATAAGGGGTTCACGTTTTGAGCACATGGTTTGAAAACCCATGTACTAACCATGCATTATTATCTATAGGTAAGGGGCACTCACACGGTTTGGATAATCATGTGGAAATCATGAAAGACCATACTGTCAAAATTAAAGATAATCTCGTGTGGTTTTGTGACTTAATTCAAATGGGTTGGCCAAATTATTTGTCCTCTTTCTACTCTCTACCCATGCCTCACATGGTTAATTAGATTGTGTGGTCTGCCCTGCATGGTTTGATCTAATTGTGCATTTGTCCATTTTCACCCCAAAGCCTGGGTTCCATGCTCTGAACAAGCCACAAACACCCCTGATTCATCTATTACCTCAAATGGAATTCACCTTATGCTATATTTAGACATTAAAAATGAACGTAAAGGGGTCAATATCTCATACAAATACTCAATTTCTTACAAAAGGTGTTTACATTGAAGAAACCTTTACACTAGTAGCTCAACTTGAGTTAATCTATATTTTCTTTGAAAAAAAAATTCATATAGTCTTCCAAACATACCATATGAATGTTATTATGGATATCATGAATTTTGTTATTCAGGAAGATTTTATAATTAATAGTGATAGGGATTTGTAATTAGAAATGATGAAAGTGAATTGTATAGATTGAATAAATTATTGGGTGGTTTAAAGTAGGCATCGTGATCATGGTATTCACATATCGAATCATAATTCAGGAAGTTTGAATTCAAAAGGGGTGATGTTGATCACAATATTTATGTGAAAACATAAAAGGATGAAAAATTCAAGGTACTATTTATGGAGATTATATCATATTTCATAGAATATGGAAGTAATAAATGGTTTTGTTTTCTAAGATGATGATATTAGATTTTAAAATTCCTATAATAGGTGAACTAACTTATTTTAAAGAGCCATAAGTGTTTCATATAATGATATATACATTTTTCTCTCAAACTAATTATAAAAAAAGTTGTTGGAGAAATGCATTATGTATGATTCCAATCCTATGTCAACTATGATTGTATTTGGAACCAAAAAATAGAAGCATGATGATGGGAAATTTTTGGATCCTGCATTATAAAAGAATATAATTGTAATATTTTCATATATGACAAAAAACATGGAAATATATCATTTTCACAACATTTTTAGTGACCTATTTTCAATGTAATCTGTAGGAAGTACATCTAAAATCAGTTAATTGAATTGTAAGGTTCATCCAAGGTACACATCATTATGGAATGATTTTTAATGTTATAAAATATCATGACTTGTCTATAATTTTTTATGTTCACAAGGCTCGTGAGGTGATGGATAGAAAGTCAAAAATTGGTGGTGAATTCTTAATTGTGAGAAAATATGCATGATGGTAGTATAATAAGTGGGAAATCAATTCCTTAAGAATGGATAAAGAAGAATATATATATATATATATATATATATATATATCAAATTCATGAAATTAAATTATATGGATGATGAAATGGGTGGAATATATTTTTGAAGAGTTGAAACAACCTATGATGATATTCTATTACAACATGAGTGTGATTGATCTCATGAAGAATTTCATTCAACACTCGTGTACAAAACATATCAAGATACAGTATCACATTATCAAATAAAAGGTAGAATAAGGATTGATTAATATTTAGAATATTGGATATAATGAGAATTTTGTGGACATTATCACTATGATTTTGTATTATCCAAAGTTTGAGAATCATCATTTGAACCTCGATGTTCGACGACCACCCTCACCTTGATGAGGTTTAGATGTACCCCTCTCCCTATGCATTTATATGTTTCTAAAAATGTGTAAAGTTGTTCATGTTTAAGGTGGATATAAAATTCATGGGTACTATAGTAAAATAACTTTATTTGTTCTTTTCCTAGGGGTTTATTTTAAAATGGGGAAAGGGAACGATGAAATTAAATAATGATTGATGAAATATAAGGTCTTTTAAAAATTGATTTTGCAGAAGATATAGTTCAGATTATCTTATCAAATATGAGTTTTTAAATGAGGAATGGCATGAGACTATAGTTATCTATTGAACTCTTATTTTATACACCAATAAATTCTCAGATAAACATAGAGTGATAAATTAGTTTTTTGTTGTTTTCTAGAAACTATGAATAATGTGTATGGAATTGAATTTCACTTTGTATTTCTAAAAAAATCCAAAGGGGAGGGTGTTGTAACCAAGGTCATCATGAATGGATATTGAGGTTCTTTTTAATTTTTATTAATCCATTTCATGGTAGATAATAGTGTTTTAAAACCATGTAAAAGGATTTTATGAAAATAGAAACATCAAATAAGAATTCAAGAATATTATAAATATAATAGTTTCCCTATTTACTCCATTTTTTGTGTGAAAAATGATAGGTTTTTTATTAATTTTTGTGTCATATTATTGGTAAAGGAATATTTTTATTGTAGGATGTATGTGGTTCCTGAAGGAAGATTGTATCTTACAAAGGAAGTGTGTGGCCCACATAAGATGTTTATAGTTTCTTTTTTCAAGAAGAATAATTCTGATCAGAATGAAATTATGTGAGATATGGTATCATTTTTATATAAAGGTGGATATTTTTTGGGATCCATTAAGGTTTTTCATAGTGGGTGGTTAATAAAGATTTAATGTGGTGGACAGTTCATAGAAAATTAATGTGGTATATAGTTCAAATTGTGGTTTTTAATTGGTAGTATTTGATAGACAATGTCGTCTATAATCACGATATTGTAGTTTTTATTAGAATGAAAACAGAGTTTGTTAATGGAATTTAGTACTTGTTTGAATAATAATAAATGGGATTAATGGGTTTTAAAAGTAATTTATGTATAAATACTATATTGATCTGTTAAATAAAAATCTATGAGATGTTGATTAATATCTTTAGGCTAATCAAAAATCAGATAAGTTGGAAAGTCTTCATAGAAAGATCAATTTTAAAACTAAATATCTTCATCAAGAAAAGTATTCTATGAAGTAGTACACGATGGAGAGTTCTATGGGGTTGTTTTTTTAGTATGGTTTCTACAAAAATTTTCATGAGTTGTAGTTCTATATAGTGGATTTTGATGCATGGAACCACATACCAAGTAAAATATTTTGAATGTAACATTTAATTTTTTAGGTAGTTCGTAGTGATAAACAAATCATTGAAGATTTACAAACAATATATTCTCTATGTAGTAATATTTATATGGAATTTTCTAGTGGTTTTTATGGATATTGAAGATTGAATTGGAGTATTATACTATAAATTTCATTATAGAAATAAAAAAAAAATTCTTATAAATGAGATGGATACCTCTCGATGGATAAATTAAAAATATAACTGTCTAAATAATTTAGAAATTATGAGTTGGAAGAGGTGATATTAGGGAGGTAGTTCAATGTCCCAAAATTAATTAGTAATAGTAGTACACCAGGAATGGAGTTATTGTGACAAAAAAAATATAATCCACCAATACTAGTGAATAATAAATGAATTTATTATGAATGGAAAATTATTATTACATGCTATATAGATTATCCCTTGGTGAAGAATGAAGTAAAGATTATTGTGTCCAATATCTTATTTTATATATTTATGATTTTTTAATTGTTCTAATAAGTATATATATTTGATTTGTTCCACCCCAACATGTGAACAATATCCTTGATAACTTAATAAAAATTGGATACCCTAATTCATCCCCCCCCCCTCTCAGGGTGTCTCAAGTTGGAATAGAAATACTAATTTTTCTTTATCATGCATGTGTTTGAGTTTTTTGGAACCATCTTCAAATGGATATCTTTTGTGAAAAAGGATTCCAGAGGTAGTTTAACAGTCTTAGGGTATAATAATGATGGAAAATACAAAAAATTTAATGATTTGAAGGATATAATAGAAAATTAATTTAGTATGAGGTGACCATAATAAGAACACCATAATATAATAATGTCATGAAGAGGATGAATAAAACCTTGAAAGAGAGAACTGTAAGTATGTGATTACATGTTAGTTTCCCCAAGGAATTTTGGGTCAAGGCTATAAATTATTTTGTCTTTCCTATGAACCAAATTTATCCTACTCTAATGGTACAGGGACTTTTAGAATTACTATAGTCTAGATAGGTAGTGTATATCTCCCATATCAATGATTTCATAATAATTTCCTATATCCATATCAATTCTAGGGAGCGGAGAATAAAATAGGTAAAATATAAGAGAACTGTTCATAATTTTGGAGTCTATATCTATCTCTGAGAGGAAAATATTCTTAGATATACAGAGCTAAATTACCTAGAGGAGATCCCTAAAATCCACTAGGAGTGAGTCACCTCTCCCAAAAACTAGCACTAAAAGCTGCAATGACAAAACCTTTCAAGTCCTGAACAACACCCCCTCCCACCCCCTCATTTCACCCAACAATCATGAGCCATTAGTGTTAGATTTAGCCTAATTACTTAGGGGTTCCAACATAACCAACGACCATTGGAATTGGTTCTCTGACCAACTGGTTGATGGTTAAAAACGTTCAGTAAGTACCTAATAGAAAAACAAACTTCCCCTTTTTTAAAAATATTTCCTGAATCATTGATTAACCACCTTGTTCATGGAATCAAAGTTGTCATAGACAATAAAATTCCCTTATTTCGCAAAATTTTCCTTACCTCCCAAATACACCAACACACTATAGAAAAAGTTACTTCTCTTGAATTTTGATCACTGCTATTTCTTCCCACCCATTGAAACCCCCATTGTAAAAATATAATCAATATGGATACTCTATTGAGAGAGAATGGAAAATATCCCACTACTTTCCATACTGCATTTTACCACTCACTCTAGAAGAATAAGTGTATTTTCATCTCAATGCAAGAACACTGGAAATAGAGAAATTTTGAAGCAATGTTATCCCTTTCTTTTAAACCTATTCATTTGTTATAATGTAATGATTCCTCAAATTCAAAAGGTTATGGTGGTATTTTGGGGGAAACCCTTTACACCAAATAAATTCACCCCAATAATCTTAGGCCATTGAATCTGAGAGTGTCGATCTATATTACTTCAATGTAAAGGAGCCTATAGAAATATATTTTAAGGAGAACTTATCATGTTCATTTGAGATGGAAATCAGCTAAAAAATGGTGAGTTAGTCCTTATCAAGGATATACTGGATGCAAGTAGGATACTCATAGGCTTGATGGAACAAGACATGAAGAGTCATAAAAGATGTAAAACCAAACATATGTCACACTCAATTTTTTTTAAAAGTATATATCTCCTCACCCAATAATATAACATGAATTTTTCTTGATAATAGGTATATTTACTTGGATTATTTTCTAAACTGTCAAGAAAATCTTCTTCAGTGTCTCTCAAAAATACCCATATCTTACAATAATAATTGTTTCCCATAATGTGTGCCTTTAAACCACCTCCCATGCCAACTTGAAATGAAGGAAATTCATCATATTAGAAACACTATGCACTCCAATACCTCCCTCCTTTATAAGTAGTTCAATTTTTGGACTATGATGCTCAGTGGAACCTACCATCCAAAATATATTCCCATATAATAGAATTTAAGTAGATTCTAAATATTTTTTATCATAGTTTTTGGGAATTTGAGGAATGATAAAACACGCATGGGGATTTATTATTTCACACTTTACTTGAGAGTTATCCTTCCCCCAAATTAGAGTAAGTGGTTCTTCCAGTTGTTAATCCTAGAGGTGATATTCCCGACCACCTTGTCCAAGTGATTGATCTGTAGCCTTCCAGTCGTGATTGGAGAACCAATGTATTCCATCATGAGAAATTTTTTCTGGATACCTATGATGGATTTATTATGTTAACATGGATCTTTGGTAAGCACCTTAAAAACAAAAGACTTCTTTTATCCCGATTTACAAGTTTCCCACTATATATATAGTAATCTATAAGAATATTATTGAATCCCTTGGTGGATTCAGATATACCATTGAGAAAAACCATCATATCATCAGAAAACATCATATAGGACACAACTAGAAATTTGTTCGTACATCTAAAGGTCTATATCATCCCCACTTAAATTTTAGCATTGATAAATCATCTTAGAACATAATGAGTTTATACAAACATGCTACAGGAAAAAGGGTCACCTTGTCTAATATATCGAGCAGACTTGAAAAAACCTTTTAACCCTCTAAAGAAATAGATTCAAAATAATGTAGAACAAAAACAACTAGAAATACTATTCATATCCCATGATGATAATAATATGTGATTCAAAACATTTATGATAAAACCACACTCGATCATTTCATATTATTTTTCCATAACCACTTTGAAAATGATGTTCGATCCTTGAGATTTTTTATTTAAGACCCTATTCATCTCTTATGATATCCCTATATCACTCGGTATGGACGTTTCCCTTACAAATCCGTGTTTTTCCTCTGACACTCATGTTGGTTGGTGATTATCTAGTATCCTATTGAGCACACATGTTTGGACATTGGAGGAGAAGCTACACATACTTACTTTATGAAGAAGGGTTTAAACATTGGGAATCAGCACAAGGGTGGTATCCCTAGTAACCTAGGGAAGAATTATCCCTCTAAATAAGTCTTCACTACATCCATTAGATCTTTCTTTACAAAGCTCCATTAAAATGCATAAAGAGAACTGGGAAACCCATATGGCCCTAGAGAGCTCTCTGGATTGAGACCAAATATTTACTCCCAAGTTTCCATTTCACTGGACATGAATTCAAGAAATTGATTATTCATCTATGATTCCACTCTAAGGATATAATAAAAAATATAATCCTAGCCTTTAGAAGTCTCACCCTGTATAGAAGTATTAGGGTCTAAAAGAAGACATTGAAAAAGTGATTCATCCATACCTTCAACCACCTCAATTTCATTTGGGTAGAAATGATTTTCAAGGATGATGTTGGGATTATTAAAATATTTCTTTTCTTTGATACATGAGTGAAAATATCAAGTTTTCTTATCTCTTTCTTTAGGCCAAGTTTCTTTGGCATTCTCAAAATAATTTCATTCTTCAACAAGAAGAAAATATTTTGGAGAACTTTTCTTATGGAGAAGACTTCTAAAAACATATTCATCCCATCCATTTTCAAGACTTGATTCACACTATTCAATAACAATTTCCAAAGGTTCCATCTCTTTTTGCGATGTGTTGAGCACTTTTCTCTATGAATAAGGTCATTTTTGAGCCATTTAAAATTATTCTGATGACCTGACCAAAAAATAAACTGAATGTTCTTGTTCCAAGAAGAAAGAACCTCATCTTGGAACCCTAGGTTGGAATCCTAGCTACTGTACTATAAAAACTACTTGTCCTCAACATCCCTAGTTTTAATATTCACCAAAAAAGGGGAGTGATCTGAAAGTACATGATCCATCTGTATAACTGAAGCTCTCTAATAGATAAAAATAGCCTGTATGTTTTAAAAGAACCAATCCAAATGGAACCAAGTACATCTGTGACCTATTTGATTGTTCCACGAAGTTTGTTTATCTCTAGAGTATCCCATATCTTTTAATACATTATTAGCTATGAAATAGAAGAAGTCATAACATTAATTCATGAAAAATTAAGCTCATCCTTTCTTCTCTGAGGGATTTATAATGGTGTTGAAGTCACCTCACACAAAAAAATCAAAATATCTTTGGTCAAATCTGCCAAGGATTTTCCAAATCGACTCCCTTGATAGAGGGAAACTCTTGAGAATATTTTTATATTGTTTATATTAGTTAATGAATTTGTTTTACTCTTGGATAATGAATTATACATGGTCATAGAAAAAAAGTTCTCTTCAATGTGAGGTTCTTTTAGAAGTATTGAAACTTAGAAAAAGATATTGTGAAGAATAAATAATATTTACATTACTAGGTTAGTTTGGATTTAATTCTAGATGATCTGGTTAGTTATACCGGTATGAAAGTTAGATACAATAATTCCTATAAGTTGATGTTTTGAGTAGAAGATATTTTATATCACCAAGGATAGATGTACGATAATGCTAAAGGATTTTGGAAACTCAGGGCAGATCTCCATAAAGTGATGTTTTGGAAGTAGTATTTCCAGAAGGATAAAATCCATATGTTTATTTATCAAGGTATGATAAGTCATAGTGCCTAGAAAAAGGGTTTGAATGTTAAATTCACTTTTTACTTTTTACGTACAATAGAAAACTTCAAATACTAAAATTGGTAGTGAATATAAGTTGCTTGAGATAGTGGGAGATACAGATGATGGAGGAAATGGACTTCATATAGTATTTTATAATAATATTCCATGCACATACTATATATATTGAATATAATAATAATTTAAATTAAAATATTAAATATTTATGGATATTTACTACTGTGTTTATTTTATGATGGGATACATATGAATTTTTTTGGAAGAAAACCTATGAAAGGGAGATTAAATTCATGATGAAAAACATAATACATAATGTGGGATAAGCTAAGCCTAAATTATGAGTATCATAATCAATGATCTTAGTGGAAATGATGAAAAAAAACACTGGAAAATTTCCATTCACATCATGAATCACCTATTCATGATGTGAAATCTCACTTAAAATCAATAATGGGATGAATAATGGATGAAAATAGAACCTGGTGGAGGGAAAATATTTATGGCATAACACCATGTTCCATGTCGTGAGATGTGCTATCTAGATCTGTTAACAGACATTTTTTTATCAATTTTGACTGGGTCCCACATATTATTTACATGTGACACCCATTGTTTTCTTTTATGGTTAAATGTGTGATTTCATAATTTTTATGAGACAAGGGTTACTTTTCTGACTATAAATTAGAGATTCATGCTTCTACAATAAGGGAGAGAGGATTGCGGACAGGAGCCTAATGCATGTTTTTGAACTGGTGTAGAGTCCTTCGTTGATTCCACCCCAACATTTAAATTCTACAATTCTTTTCTTTTATTCCACCCTCTCACTCCCTCGTGTCTAGCATGATTGGGTAACTCCAAAATATTTTGGGTGATTTAGACAAAGTGGGAGGGTGTGGTTAATTATTATTCAACTATTTTTTTCTTCATTAGGTTATTTTCATCAAAATCCATTTCAATTTTTTACCTCCATCTATATCATGATCATTAAAATAAGAATTTAGAAATTGTATTTTTAATTATGAAACTACATACCTTGAACAAGTCATGACCATTTAATTGTTTTAGGTAGCGATATTTTAACATAGTTTTGAGACACTTAATTCCTTAATACCTTTAAGTAATTGACCATGTGAAAAGGGTGATTTCTTTATTAAAGAGGGGATTTCAAAACCAATGATCTTCATTGTCTTCAATCCAAAAACAATCATTGAAAAATATTTTAATTCTTAAATTCCATGGCAAAAAAATCCAAATTTATAAAACCTATCTTGGTTTCTCAAACTAATTTCAAAACCAATCTGTTTTATTTACTCTTTATTTCTTTAAACACATTCACCTGCTTCATTTCCAATTTCCTACAAATCAACACTAACCGCCTCATGGGATTGACCTCAAACTTATTTATTTATACATTTAGTATGTTATTCATGACTTTATGAGTTAAATATTTGTTATTAATGTTTCTTATACCAATAGGATTTAAAAATTCCCTTTAGGACCATTAAAGTTTTGGAATTGTTTCCAAGGATGGTGAATAAGAAGAATTTGTATCTTTGTGTATTTTTTTATTTTATTTTTTATTGTTTAAATATTTATTTTTATGTTAGGGGTTTTCATCCTATAATTTCATGATTGAATCACTACTACTTCATTGCCACACTTTTCAAAAAATAAAAATACATTATTAATAATGATCCCTACATTAAAAAATGGTTGTGGGGCAACAAATAATAAGTGATCATAGTTTGTGTGGAACCAAATAATGTGGTTAGAGGTGTGTGGCCAAGAGATATTATACTATGAGTGTTGGAATACTTCAACCCACCAATGAACATTGAAGTTAATCTAATTATTTTTATACCACTGGCGGATTCCACGCACTTCATGATCGATCCATATATAATTAAACATATCCATAACATGGTGAAATTGTCTAAAATAACTCATTAAGATATAAACATGCATATAATGATATTTCTTGTTCATTATTATACTTTCTAATTTCATTTATTTTTAATAAATGTGGTAAGACTTCAAGTTTTCTGATTTTATTTAAGGGAAAATTCTTGAGAATGAATCTATATTTTTCCATCACACTCTATCACCACTTGGGATGTGTTGTCAAGAAAATTTATCACCTGATTCTTTCTTCCCTATAAATATATGGATACTCATTTCAATATCCTTAATTTCTAGCAATATGAGGTTGAATCATTATATAGTTCATTGTATAATTTCAAATAACTAATCAGAAAATGCCAGTATCATGGAATTGAAATATGGTTGTTATTATAAATATTATATAAAGGTATTTCATAGGAGAACATGAAAATAGTTAACACTATAATATGATGATAACTAATGAATAAATCTATGGAGTAGTCCTATAATTTACTGGATTATATGGAGAGAAAAAAAAATCAATGGAAGACTAAGGTAATATAGAATAGAGGCTTGCACAAGGTCAATAACATTACCTGGATGTTGGATCATATGGAATATTTTACCAAAAATATATTCATAGTGACATTACAATAATAACCACTTGGTATATGGACATAAGAAGTCACTTATACTTATTTCATTCATCATAATCATTTTAGGATTTTCAAACACAACAAGAACATGTTCATGGGTGTTGGTAAAGGGAACCATGTTTCCAATAATAGTAAGGTTCATCACATAAAATAAAAGTTCATACATTATAAGAAATCCTGACTATATTCATGACTACCACCAGAGTTTCCATCAATTAATTTATGGAATATTAAAAATATCATGGAGTAGCTATCAATAAACGAAAATATTATTCTAGAGATCAAAAAACTACATTGTGGAACAAGGAATTTCAGGTTCAAAATTTTTTAGATAAACATGGACAGAGATTGTGTATAACACTAAGAATGCACCAAAAATTTAACCCATGATGAGAACTAAATTATATACCCATAATAATAGGGAATATAATAGAAGGGAACCTTAAACCGTGTAGTGAAAATGATAAGTTGCAAGATGAAAAAGAAGGATAAAATTTGGAAACGAGGTAGGAGAAAGTATTTGTGGAATAAGAAAGAGAAGAACCCCTTTATATTGGATGAGATTACCTTTCTATGTCGGCCAGTGTAAGGAAGAATCGATGAAAAAAATGGTAAATTTATAGAAAATTTAGAAAAAGTTCATATTGACAACCCTTTCATAGAATCTCTAGCCATCATATTGACATATGATAAATTCATGAAAGAGCTTATAACCAACAAGAAGAGACTCGAAGTGATTGAAACCATACTACTGACAAGGGAGTTCTTAGTTTTTGTACCAAAATACATACTAAAGACGTATCAAAACCCATGTAGCTTTTAAATTCTTAATAATATTGGGTCTAAAAAAATTTGGAATGCGCTATGTAATCTAGGTGTCATACACTATCTTAAATATCCTCGGTTTATAGAATAAGAAAAAAATATTTTCACTCCAAATGGTAGACTCAATAGTGAAATACTCCTAAGGTTTAATGAAAGATATAATAGTAAAATTTGACAAATTCTACTTACTTGTGTAATTTTTAGTACTAGACATAGAGGAAGAGAGGACCCCTCTCATCTTGGGAGGGCCCTTCTAATCCATTGCAAAAGCATTGATAAATGTAAAAAATGGATAACTATGCCTAATAGTTAGTATCAAGAAAGTGACTTTAATTATTTATTGAATAATGAGGAATTATTATGTGAAATATGATGGTTAGAAATATGAAGTCATGCCTAATGATAAATATGTCACTATTGTTAAAGAGAAGAATGGGGTGGCTATTATCATTTAGGAAAAAATAAAAAGAAGAGATTTTGAAAAGAGGAAATAAAAAAATTTAAGACACTACAGGAGCTACAAATTCCAACAAGTTTGAAGAATCCCAATAGGTATGGATGGTACATAGTCTTCCATTTATTTTTTCAAAATTTAAGAAACACGAGTGGAACATCACAATAGATTCGAAGTAGGTGTTTACTATAAGAAAACATAATCTATATTTAAATGAAGGATAGAGTTCAACATATATGGATAGTTCATAGATAATCTCATTAGTGAATCGAGAAAAGGTACCATATTTCCAATCTCCTATCACCTAAGCTAAGAAAATGTAACTTCAATCCAATGTTGTTAACTAAAAGAACTCTCGGGAGGAAACTCGATTTGGGGGGGGGGGTTAGATGTTGTAACTCTTCTTAAAATCTATTAAATTTAATTTAAATTTTTATATAATTTCACTAATTTATTTTAATATTCATGTCCAAAATAAAGTCTATAGAAATAAAGTATCATAAGGGGAAATAAATAAGTTGCTTGTGGATGATTCAGAATGTGAGAAACCACTTCATTAAATGAGATACCAATTCCTAGAATAAAAGTAAACTTCACATATTAAAATGGTACATGCTACACGATCCTATTTAAAGTATCATTGGACTGGGATTAGGAGTTTCAATTCCTTATATTATTTTACCACCGTAATTTTGAAACTATTTCAATAAATATTTAACTTGAATTGCATTACTTCACATTACTTTTTGATTTAATCACTAATCTAGGAGACAAAATACTGGTATAATAAACACCATTCCATTTTTTTATTTTCATTTATAATTAATTTCAATGAAAAAATGGTGCAATGAATAAGTTAATATAAACATGGTGGTTTTTACATTAAGTTTCACGCTTTAGGTGGACAGATTGATTTTTATTGATGAAATTATACGAATATTTGGAATACCTTGAATTTATGATATTATTGTTAATTTATTTTATTATTAGAATGAATTTCCATGATTAATTTTCCATATCATATTTTAACATTCACAATACATTTTCTATGAATAATAGTTTCCATTATATTCTGGAGTATATTTCTCCTACAATAAAAGCATGTTCCCTTAAAAAACGTAATTTTCATCTTGTCAAAGTTATAACTTTAAAAATTTACATTTAATATGACTGAGACAAATTTTTATTATACCTTATATTGTGGTCTAAATTTACATTAATCCTTCTTTCATTCCATTGAATCCATGAATAGCCATGTTAGAGAAGAGCTGAATTATAAGCCTACCTTATCCATTCCAACCCTACTCTAAATATTTTTCATGATTATAAAAAATAAGAGTGTAGGGGAAACGATTCCATGTTGGAAGGGACATTTATATTGAAACGGATAAGTTTAGTGGTTCTTCTATGGGTAATTTTAGAAAGTTATCATGACTTTCATACATTATACTCATTGATCACCCTATTGAAAAATAATGGGATACATTTTTTAGGGTAAAAAATTAACATTTACATGATCAATAATTTTCATAATTTAGGGTTTGGTGGTGTATTTGAGCCTTTTTGAAACTAAACATTCAAAAAAATCAAGTGGTTACATTATTCACTATAGTTAATTTCTTCATGACCTTTCTTTGAGTATGGAAAAAATGGGAGATGTCACTTTAATTGTAGATTCTTTTCAGTGTTCTTTTTTGAATACCATGAACTGTAATCTAAATATTAATATCATAATTGAGATTTAATTATTTTCCATCAATTACCCCTACCCTAAATCATCAGATCCATTTGAACCAAACCGTGAAGCCCTCATGTTTTTATAAATTTTATATCTATGGGAAGGATAAAGTATATTTATTGAAATTCTATGGTAATGAACATGAATAGAGGTATGAGAAGATATATATTTACATATGTACCTAGATATTTTAATGAGGAATAAATTAAGTGAGTTGAATTAAAAGTGGAATATAGGTTGATAATTAATTGAATAATATAAATGGAATGATAAAGAGGTATGTTCGATTAAAAATAAATAGATTAAAATTCATCATTGACTTGTTTCTCTTAGAAGTAGTTTGTTGATGAAATTTTACTATGTGGTGCTTGAACATTTAATTGACCATATAATTACTTGATTTTTTAGACATTTTATTTAAACCAAGGTATGGGAAATGTCTTTTTTTGTGTGTTGAGATTTCATTCTTAAGGACAAGACAGAATTTATCTATGGTGTATTTGATAAATATATTTCATGCATATAATTTTAATATTAAAGTTAATTATTTTTATAATAAAAATTTTAAATCATGTTCAACTATTTATAACATTATTTATTTTTTGGTATGATACAATTGAAATTAGATTTGAAATAAAATATGCCGAAGGGAGATGAAATTCAATATGAAAAAAAGTGCTTCATAATTTGGGATAAATTAAGGATGAAGTTTGAGTCTTTGAATCGACAATTTAGATTGAAACAAAACTGTAAATGCTAAAAAAACTATCATTCACTTCATTAATCACATGTTTATGATGTGGAAGCTCATAAGAAATCTATGATGGGAGGTAGAATAAAGTACAAAAGAACCTATGGGTAGAAGCTTAATTTTGACGACATGACACGATGTCTCAGACCATGTCACATGCTACTTATATCAATTAATGCCTGATTGTTTTTAAAATTTGACTATTTTATTCTCATTATTTCACCATGAATCTCATGGATAACTTTAGTGGATTAAATGTATGATTTTATGAACTTTATGTGCATGGGGGTGTCCTATATGAATATAAATAATAGGAGAAGGCTGATATTGCAAGGTATATTGGATTAGATACCAAATCCTAAGGCATGTTTTTGTGCTGCTATATACTCCTTATTTGGTTTTAGACCACCATTTGCATTCAAAATTTTTTATCTTTTACATTCCTTTACCCTATCACTTCCTCAGGATAGCATTAAGGGATAACTCCAAAAAAAGTTTTGGGTGATGTCGCTGAAGGGGGAGGATGTTGTGAATTATTTTTCTATTATTTCCTTCATGTTTGGGTTGTTGGAATTTAGATTAATTTATATTTATTTCATATTCCTATTTCATCATAATTAGTATAAGAATTTGGAAGGAATTTGTTTATGAAACTAGTTACTTTGAACTAGGAATAACTATTTAATGATTTTGAGTAACTATGTTTAATAATGGTTTCAAGAGATGTAATCCTTTAATACCCTGAACTACATGACCCTGGGAAAAAGGTATTTCTAATATGATGATATAAAAATACCAAGGATATTATTAATCACAACACCAAAAATAGTTATAGAAAATAACTTATATTTATAAATTCAATAGCACCCAAACACAAAATCTATAAAACCTAACATGCCTTCTCAACAGATTTCAATAATGTTCTTCTTTATTTTTTATCTCTTTTTCATAAATAACATCAGTAAATCTCTAATAAATTTCCTAAAAATGTACTTTTACCATCTCATGGGTTCAAACTCAAACTATAATCTTCCAATATTTAGCTTTTCAATTGTTTTTTTTTTTGATTTAAATAATGATTGTAAAATTTTATTAGCCCTTTAGAATTTAATGACACCCTTCTGATTCATCATGTTTCTTGAACATTTGAAATAATATATATTATCACTATTAAAATTAAATTTTAGAATAATTAGATCATTTAGTTAAAAGAATAAGTAGATAGTAAGAAACAATATTAAGAAAGGATTATTTTCAATGGATTTTTATAAAATAAAAAATATAATTTCCAAAAATAATTTCTTAAATTGTTAAGAGTTCAATAATCAGGATAATACTCACAATATATTCTATATAAGACCTAAATCATGATTAATTAGATATAATTACCCTCTTTATGATTAATTTAAGGAGGAGATATTTAGGGAGCATTAGAAATTTTTCATTAAAAAGATGAAAAAAATCTCAAGTGTGTCATCTCAAATAGAGTTTTTGAAGGTTACAGTAATCACGCATGCATTAGAACTAGAAGATTAATTATTTTATAATGTATAATGAATTAGGTTAAATTAGTTTAGATCATATTTTTTACTGAAAGTTTTTTAGTTACGGTATTTTTTTCATACTTCTTTCGTATATGGAATATATTCTTCTTATATATCTAATGAGGTATCAAATTTTGATGTTAAAATGTGAATTGTTTAGAAAATATATTGTGAATGTTATTTTTTCAAAAAAGTGGATGTTTATGATTGGTATTTTAAGGTACTTGAATTCTAAAAAATCATTTATCAACTAGATTATATCTGTAATGTAGTGGGGTGATTTTAAAATGGGTGGATGTAATCTTATAACTACAACTTTGGCTGAAGATTTCATGTTCTCCAAGGATAAGGCATGAACAAAATAAGAAGAGAATGATGAAATTGTATAGTTCAATATAAATAATGGATCAAAAGGATCATGTATCCCATGGTTTGTAAAATTCTATAAATGACAGATGTAATGGTAATATTCAGTTGGTTTAGTGCTAATGTGAGAAGGGGAAATTAGAATGAAGGAATTGGATACTCTTATATATCAAATATTTAAGAGAAATGTGACTTATTTTTGGAATTGATGATTAGTTTTATGTGTTTATACATGAATACTTTGGAGAAAATGAGGAAGAATAGTGATGTATCACTATGTTTTTGTTCACTTTTGGAGTAATGGATGTGATTTGGATGTCCATACTTCAACCAAAAGTTGTAATTTACATAATATAAGTAGATTACATTTAAATAACATAATCTATGAAGGATTATATGATAATAAATTTTATATTGATTGATCCTATAATAAGGTAATAAATATGAATTTCTTTCTATGATATTTTCACCATGATTCATATTACGAAGAATATTATGTTCCTCTCAACAAAAATAATATTCACATGAAGTATAACTTTATTTAAAATATTTAAGAGTGAAAATTTTTGGTGACATGAAAGGTTGATGGATGATATAATATTGTAATCATATTGATGAAGGTCATGGTCTGGGAAATTTTGGGGTGGTATTATGCTTTAGTGGTGATTAAATGACCGGAAGCATGGTTGAGGTCTGTGGTCACACTAAAGGTAAAATAGAATGGTGTCATGTACTTGAATAAGATAAATTTGTTTCAAATAGTTGAAAATGATCTTTATTTTGGAGAATCTTAGGATTTTTTATCTAAAAAACATTTTCAAGAAAATTTTTTATAACTTTTAAGAATAGTGATCCTGTTTGTTCCAAAAATTGGAGGGGAGAAGGATAATAAGAAAGTCCCTGAAGCTGCCTCGCAAAGACCTTTCATGGAGCACCATGGCCCCGTGCCTGCCGAGAAGCCAGGAGGTAGGATTCTCTACAAGACGATTTGACGTTCACGGGCTTTCCGTGAAGCCAGGAGGTAGGATGCTCTGCGAGCTGATTTGAGGTTTGCGAGCCTCCCGAGAAGCCAGGAGGCGGGATGCTCCATGAGCCGTTTTGACGTTCGCGAGCCTACCGTGAAGCCAAGAGGCGGGATACTCTGTGATCCCCTTTGACATTCGTGAGCCCGCCACAGAGTGGAATCCCACTTCATGCCGAGTGCACACTGATTCGCAGTGCCTCTTGCCTATAAATACTAGCCTCACCCCAAGCCCAAAGGATGGATAATACGACCTTTCACCTTCTCAGCTCTCAAATCATGAATCACTTTCTGCTCTACGAACCACAAGCTGCTCAAGGTACTTTTTCTCCACGAAGTGCCTCCCATTTTCCTTGTTTGCACCGCCTCTTTTGAGAGGGATGCCTTTCACGAATCCCACGGGCCTTCTCTAAGTAAAGAGTTCCTCACAGGGACTTTGGTCATCATTGTAACACACCAAGATTTCATATTATGTTATTTTTTAAAAGTAATTTAATAACTTGCACTACACGCAACACCGAGTTCAAGGCAACCCTGACTTACCAAACTAGCTGTTAAAAAGCGGTTATGAATAGTATTAACTGAATTTTTAACTTTATATAATCTTTATAATTTTAGAATCCATATTATGAGTTTCTTAGACATAATGTAATAACTAATTCATTTTTTTCAGATAAAAGATGTATTTTTTTAAAAACATGCACTTTTACCACCTTGTAATGGTGAACCCTTGTTAAATCCAATATTTGAAACTTTTATATATTAAATTTGGAAAAATAGACTTCTTCTTTAGAATCTAGACATAAAAATTTAGTTTCGAATTTGTTTTGGTGTTTTTTCTGAAAACTCTCATATTTGGGTGAATTGCGAAAATACTATATTTTAACTGAAACCAACTTTTTTAATCAAAATAATTTGTAGTGTAAAATTTTACATTTTAATGGTTTGGATGTATAAATAGATTATATTTTTAAAATTTAATCAAATTCTGGCCATTGTATGTAATTTCACTTTGAAATTGGACATAAACAAGTGCCAATCTTTTGATAGTGATTATTTCTTAAAAAAATACACCTTTTGGTCTTGACAAGAGGAATTAATTTTAAATTAATAATTGAAACTTCTATGTTTTTAATTTGGTAAAATAGACTTCATTTTTGAATTCATAATTTCAAATTTCTCTTAGGGTGAATTTTTGGTATTTTTTTGAAAACATTCAATTTTTGATGAATAGTGAAAAACAATGAGTTATTGTTTAAAACCGACTTTTTATTTAAATAGTTAATTATTTTATTTAAATTTATTTTAGGTAAAAATAGACACATAATACCTATATAAGTTCAATTTAATTCATTGGAGTCATTTTATAATAATTTTAGATATATAAAAATTTTATATAACATTTTACCATCTTTTACCCACCTCATATGAGCATTTGCAAATTTGCATAAAACTAAAATTTACCGCTTCTTTGAATTTAATTTAAAAAATCCGAGAGACATGGTTGATATAAGTAAGTAAAATGTGGTTTAATAAGATAAAAATAATTTTTGGTGAATTGTAATGTTTGACTTTTATTTTCCACAATTAAAAGTACATAGGGTAATTAAAGGTAAAAATGATATTATTATTCCATTAAAACATGTCCTAATTCTATTGGATAAGTTTAATTCGACCATAAAACACCTTAAGAATAAAATATGATCCTTTAGGTCCACTTGGATTAGATTTGGACATTTATTATTATTTAATTTAAAGAAGAGTTAAAAGTGTTAAATTCAAATTTTCATAACTAAAAAGTTTTTAATATAGAGTTAAACATAAGATAAATTATGATATAAATATTCATTAGAAATATAAGATGATTTATTACATAATTTTATTTTATTTATAATTTTTATACATTAAATAATTAAATTTATTTATGACACAATGATGATGCAGTAATTACCTAATTAATAAAAGATTAAAATAATTGATATTATAAATACCCAAATAAATGTAATTTGGGACTTATTATGAATTAAACTAATTTTATAGGTTAATATAACATGTTAGGGTTTATTCAATCATTTATTTTCTAAGTAATCATGCTGTTATGATTTTAACAAAAAACAAATACCAAATAGTGTCAAAATTGCCATAAAATAGTGTTTTAAAAAAATATTATATTATTAATTGATATAATGGTCCTAAAAATCTATGGATCATAAAAAAGACTTATATAAATATATATATCACATTAATGAACCAATTGGGTTTCTATTGGCATTTTAAAGTATGTTTATTAACTATATAATATAAAAATACAAAGAGACATGGCAAATATCAAACAATTTAAATAAGAGTTAAATCCAAAATTTAAGGTTAATATGGTGACCTAAACCTATATAAAACCTATTGTTTGAGATTTTTTCGACCCATACCCACCTTATACTCTAAATAAATCATTTTTGAGCCATTATAAACCGAAAATGATTTTATTATGAAATAATATTTCAAGCTTGTCCTAAAGTGACCCTCACTCCTCTTATAAAAGCGTACTCCCCCTTATATCTAATTAACACCATCAAAGCCATTTGTCTTGGCCAACCCCTACCAAAATATCCTCTCAAATAACCTCCCTTAATCCTATAGGCCTTCCTTCGGTCAAAAAACTTAACCTAAGTAGCCCTTTTTATCAAATCTAAAGGAATAACTTGAAGAAGAGGTAAATATCTCATCACCTCTTTCAAGTTCCTTTCTTCTTCCACTTCCACTTTCTTTGTTGTTTCAATTATAAAAAAATAACTACAGTATCTTCTATATAATTTGATGTTATTATAAATATGGTACCACCATATTCATTTTCTATCCATCCTTTGAATTACATGTCACCATACGTGTGTACGTACGACTTATCGTCTCCACAACATGGTGTAATTGTTATTCAATACATTATTATTTGGATGGGTACAATAATGGTGAATAATTGATGTAAATAATAAATATAACATGTTAATTATTCTGTATATATGATATAACATCTATTAACATACGATTTTCAATCAATAGAATGATATTATCTCTCATGCATACATACGGATTACCGTCTCCACGACGCGATTAGATTCATTTCCATGTTCACCATTCAACGATGATTATAAAAATATATATTATTAAAAATTATGTAATATATGACATGATGATACTACTGGAGATATATATATATATAAATATATATATGTATGTATTTATGTACTTACATATATCTTATTCACTTACTTTCATTCAATACGATATGAAAATGGAAACAGCGTTTATGCATACGTACGGCCTACCATCTCCATTAACGGTGCCTTCAATTTCATATATACATCTATTATAAATATTTATATTCTAAATATATATGATATATAAATCCAGTTTTATATTCTTGAATCATTTAAATCATTAACTAAATGATACGATCAAGAATAACAAGTTAAAACACATACGATAAAGAAAGCGATTATTACCCAAAATGTTAATTTAACTTGGAAATCATTATTAAATGAGTATTATAAAGTCATAAATGAATCATGTATGATATAATAAATATGAATATGGTTCTGGTATAATTTAATAACACACTATTTTCATTATACAGAAGGTTAAACGTACCCTCAACCAATGGAAAGTGCAAGGTAAGGGATAATTTCACAGTCTCTTTATTATCTTAGTTTGTTTTTACGTAAGTATCTAATGGGAAATATTTATTATCCATGTCCATGTTTCATAAAATAGTTTTCAAAGGGATTAATTTTTAAGTTACTTTTTATTAAAACATCATTTTAAATGTTTTAAATATTTATTCTTCTAAACCATTTTCATTAATTTCCATGTTTTTAAAATGGTTTTAAGGATTTATTTAAATGGACATGAATGTTTTAAAATGTTAATTACATTAAAAAGATTCAAAGTGGTATACGAAACTTTGATTCAAAAAATTCATTAAATTTCTTCCTTTCTAAATTGTGTTACTTTTAAATGTTTTCCTAAAAATGGATATTTCTCTCAAAGAGTTTTACAAATCATTTTCATCTATGTCAAAATCCTTTAATGGATTTTAAACTTGTTTGAAGTTAATTTATTATGATACAAATATTCTATATTGTATTGAAGGTTTTGTCATTTTTTTTATTGGGGATGTGTTTATTTTACACCATTCATGGTTTATGGGTAAATTATTGACATTTAGTATGCCAGTTTTAATAAGAATGTTTATGTTATGTTTAAACCTTTTCATATGAGGAATGCATTAAACTTAGTAAGTGATGGGTGGAGCCCGCTATAGCTCCTTGATGTATCTATAGGTATCATGAGACAAACTAGTGTCTTGGCACAAGGCCTTGAAAAAATCTTATTTGTGGTCTTGGCTCAAGGCCTTGACTATGTGGTTATGAAAGTCTGGCATTATGCATTCAATCATTGTAAGTGGCTATAGATATTACATGTGATTATTCGACTAGTAGAATGTCCATGTGAATAAGTAAATGGAATTATTTTTTTGTATCTTTTCCATATTATGCTGAAGTTTAAGTTTAAAAGTATTTTTTTAGTATTATACATTGCCTTAAATATTTATGCTTATTTATGAAAGTTTCCACTATATTTTTATCCTTACTGAGCTTATGAGCTTACCCCTTTATATGTTTTAATTTTCTCAGGATTCCAAGAAGTGTATTATGATTGATAAGAAGGTTTAATCTAGGGGGTTAATGGAATTCGCAAAGGATCTTTTATGTTGTGTTTTATTTTCTAATGTGTAATGTAACATTCACCTATGTAATCTATTCTCCAAAAATTCTAAACTAATCGGTCTTTTGGGACTTGATTATTTGTAATCATGCCAATGTATTAAAATAATGCACAGACTCTAGGTAACTGGGGTCAGGGCATTACAGTTGGTATTATTGGAAGTTTAGAAACAACCTTGGAAATAGATTTTGTTAAACACTGATTAGAGAACATTACCCTAATATAGACTTTGAATAATGGTGTTGGAGAACTTCCTAGAATTTTGGTACTGTAGAGATTCTATGAGTTTTCCAAGAAATACATCATTTTCTGGATACGAGCGGGTAGAGGCAGCTCTGGAAAAGATGTACCTAGGGGTAAAACCTAAAAGACCTATTTGATCTAGACTCAAACGGGAACACGTGCACGAAAACGAGCCTTGTTGCACTCTTGGTTACGACACTCCTAGGGGATATACTTTGGATAATTCTCATTTTCTTTACAAACAATTATAAAGGGTTTATGATTATATACTTCGTCAAAGAAAACATTTTTATTATTATGGATTATATCCATAGACTGTTTAATTTACATTAGGTATTTTACAAGTTTGGAATTATTCATTAACTGACCTAGTGTATGCCATTTTATAGAATGGCGCCCATTAGAAGGAATGTGAACTCCAGCAATATGTATGATCCAAAGAGTAAGAAGGATCATATCTTTCACGGCATTAAGACAAAATTTTGAAGGGAAATTGTCTCCCATGTATTCTCAACATATGATGAAATAGTATCATGTGTTAATAAGATAAGTAAAAAATTCTCTGAGTCCTATGGATATGAAGGGAAGCAAGATAAGAAAAGTATGGAAGAGAGAAAGATGTATAAAGGGAAGAGGGAAAATAAGTATTTCATCATATGTGATAAAGGTGGAAATAATCACCTTGGTAAATGCTTGAAGGGAATAAGATTTTGTTATAAGTGTGGAGAAAAAGGACACCAAGTACGTGATTAAAAAGGTAAGAAAAAAGTTTCAAATGCACAATGCTTCATCTTCAAGGAGTTAGGACACTACATGAATAAATGTCCAACTCATTAGAGAATACCCCAAATGCAGCTATTAGATAATAATAAAGTTAGGATACTACCGATGATGAAGATGAATGATTATATTTCTTATGTTGTTATTAAAGTATTGTGTCATTTGAATATTGTATTAATGAAGTACATGTTAAAAGAATTGTAGGGTATATAAGGATTGTACTGTAGTACTATTTCATTAAGAACTTGAGATTGTGTGGAAACAAGAAAAGTGACTCAATGGTATGTTAAATTTTTTGGAAAATATATGGTTTAAGGAAAGACAAAACTTTAATATGGTCTTGATACTGAGGTATTAATTTTGGAATAAGAGATTATTGATTTAGATAAATTATATTGGATATTCTTGAATACCTTGAAACTGATTAATAATTTGTATATTCCATCATTGGTGGAGTATAAAACATTTTTTGGATATAAGGAGTATATCCAGTAGTCTATAAGGAATAAGGGTGAATGAATGTAATCAATAAGGTTTTATGGTAATTCAGGATGTTACAGTGTTTTAAAAGAATACATGATGAAGGTATTCAAATGTTATTACGTGGAAAAAAGGATCTTCATTATTTTTACCTTCCTTATATATTTTGGACTATGAGTTTGGAAAAAAGTATTTTTGATAAGTCTAGTTTGATATTATTTTTGGATTTCTATAAAAAGGACAACCCAGAGGTCGGGCGATAACTCGTCACGTCTGGAAAGGCCTTAAGACTTGAACCCATAACCGAAGGGCGACAAGGGTGTATCACCTACCACTGACCCACGTGATGTCTTGGATTGAATAATGTTGTTTTTTTAAAGTGTATGGTAGAGGAATTATAAATTCATTTTTTGGAACCCTGTACAAATAGGATAAATAGAATATTTTTTAATGTTATATTATCTTTTGGAGTGAGAGATGAGTTTGTGGTAGAAATTTTTTAAAGGATGGAACTCTACTTGTCAAGTAAATATTTTTTTCTTCTCATATTCTATGAAGAAATTAATTTTTAAACATTACGTAAGGAATATTAAAACTAAATATTTTTTATCCTAATACCTTATGTTTTCTTGAACTGATGATAATTTAAATCATCATAGATTGATGGATTTGAGGCCCTCAATTCTACAGTTTTTGTGACTGATGACCTCAATCACACACTATAAATATTTATGTTTTTCCTCCAATTATGTGTCTCTAATTTCCACTAATGTTCTCCTAATCAAGATCATAATTTGGTAGTGAATTTTTCATTCCCCTTTTCCTATTATTAAGACTAAATTTTATTAACCCAATTTCTGATGTGAGTATTCCCACAAAGGTATTTTATATTTTCAACCATTTATTTTCGAAGAACAATTTCAAATTTCAGGGATGCAATTTTTTGAATGAGGGAAGAATGTAACACCCCAAGATTTCATAGTACATTATTTCTTCAAAGTAATTCAATAACTTGCACTACATGCAACATCGAGTTCAAGCGCACCACGAATTACCAAACTAGCCATTCAAAAGTGGTTATGAATATTATTAACCGAATTTTGAACTTTATATAATCCTTATAATTTTATAATCCATATTATGAGATTCTTAGACATAATTTAAGAACTAATTCATTTTTTTTCAGATAAAAGAAGTATTTTTCAATAAAAATTCACTTTTACTACCTTGTAATGGTGAACCCTTGTTAAATTCAATATTTGAAACTTTTATATATTCAATTTGACATAATAAACTTTTCTTTAGAATCGGGACATAAGAATTTAATTTCAATAAATTTTTGGTGTTTTTTAAAACTCTCATATTTGGGTGAATAGTGAAAAATACTACATTATAATTGCAAAAAACTTTTTTAATCAAAATAATTTATAGTGTTAAATTATAAATTTTAATGGTTTGGAAGTATAAATAGATTATATTTTTACCATTTAATCCAATGCTGATCATTGTAAGTAATTTCACTTTGAAATAGGACATAAACAAGTGTTAATCTTTTGATAGTTATTATTTCTTAAAAAATAAACCTTTTGGTTTTGACAACGAGAATTAATTTTAAATTAATAAATGAAACTTCTATATTTTTAATGTGGTAAAATATACTTAATTATTTAATTCAGAATATCAAAATTATCTTAGGTTGAATTATTGGTATTTTTCAAAAAACATTCAATTTTTGATGAATAGTGAAAAACACTGAGTTATTATTTAAAACCAACTTTTAATTTAAATAATTATTTATTTTATTTAAATTTATTTTAGGTAAAAATAGACACATAATACCTATATAATTTCAATTTAATTCATTGGAGTCATTTTATAATAATTTTAAATATATAAAAATTTTAGTGAACTTTTTACCGTCTTTTACCCACCTCCTAGGAGCATTTGCAAATTTGCATAAAACATAATTTTATCACTTCTATAAATTGAATTTAAAAAATACAAGAGACATGGTTGATATCAGTAAGTAAAATTTTGTTCAATAAGTGAAAAATAATCTTTCCTGAATAGTAACTTTTGACTTTTATTTACCACTGTTAAAATTAAATAGGGTAATTAATAGTAAAAATGATATTATTATTACCCTAAAACATGTCCTAATTCTATTAGATAAGTTTAATTCGACCACAAACAACCTTAGGAATAAATTATGACCATTTAGGTCCAATTGGATTAGATTAGGACATTTATTATTATTTAATTTAACGAAGAGTTAAAAGTGTTAAATTCAAGTTTTCACAAATAAAACATTTTTAATATAGAGTTATACATAAGATAAATTTGACTATAAATATTCATTATAAAGATAAAAATATTTCCTACATAATTTTATTTTATTTTTAATTTTTAGACATTATATAATAAAATTTATTTATGACACAATGATGATGCAGTAATTACCTTATTAATAAACGATTAAAATAATTGATATTATAAATACCCAAATAAATGTAATTTGAGACTTATAATGAATTAAACTAATTTTATTAGTTAATATGACATTTTATTTTTGATTAAAACAATTTTTTTCTAAGTAATCATTTTGTTATGATTTTAACAAAAAACAAGTACCAAATAGTGTCAAAATTGACATTAAATAGTTCTTAAAGAAAATATTATATTATTAATTGATATAGTGGTCCTAAAAATCTAAGTTTCGGACAAAGGACTTATATAATAATATATGTGACATTAATGAACCAATTTGGGTTCTAGTAGAATTTTATTGTAAGTTTATAAACCGTATAATATAAAAATACAAAGAGACATGGTAAATGTCAAACTATTTAACTAAGAGTTAAATCTAAAAGTTAAGGTTACTATGGTGACCTAAACCTATCTAAAACCTATTAGTTGAGATATTTTAGACCCATATCAACCTTAGACTCTAAATAAATCATTTTAGAGCCATTATAAACTTAAAATTATTTTATTATAAAATAATATTTCAAGCTTTTCCTAAAGTGACCCTCACCCCTCTTATAAAATGGCACTCCCCCTTCTCTCTAATTCACACCTTAAAAGCTATTTGGATCATCCAAACCCTTCCCAAATATCATATAAAATATCCTCCCTTCATCCTAGAGGCCTTCTTTTTTTCATAAATCTATTCGATGGAGCCCTTTCGATCAAATCAAAAAGAAGAACCCGAAGAAGAGGTAAATATTTAATCACCTCTTTCAAGTTCCTTTCTTCTACCACTTCCTCTTTCTTTGTTGTTTCCATTCTAAAATAATAACTCCAGTATCTTCTATATACTGTTATGTTATTATAAATATGGTATGAACATATTCATTATTCTATCCATCCTTTGAATGACATGTCACCATACGTGTGTACGTATGGGTTATCGTCTCCATGTCGCGGTGTAATTGTTATTCAATACATTATTATTTGGATGGGTATAATAATGATTTATAATTGAGGTAAATAATAAATATAACATGTTAATGATTAATTATATATTGTATAACATCTATTTGCATACGTTTTTAAATCAAAATAATGATATTATCGCTCCTGCATACTTACAGATTAACGTCTCCACGACGCGATGAGATTCATTTCCATGTTCAACATTGAACGATGATTATAAAAATATATATTATTAATAAGTATGTAATATATGACACAATAATGCTACTGGATATATATATATATATATATTTATGTATGTATGTACTTACATATATCTTATTCAGTTACATCCGTTCAATATGATATGAAAACGGAAACAGCGTTTATGGATACGTACAGCCTACCATCTCCATAAACGATTCCTTCCATTTCAAATATACATCTATTATAAATATTTATATTATAAATATATATGATATATAAATGATGTTTTATATTCTGTAATCATTTAAATCATGATCTAAATGATACGATCAAGAATTACAAGCTAAAACACATACGATAAAGAAAGCAATTATTACACAAAATGTTAATTTAACATGGAAATTATTATTAAATGGGTAGTATAAAGTCTTAAATGAATAATTTATGATATAATAAAAATTAATATGGTTCTTTTATAATTTAATAACATGTTATGGTCATTATACGGGAGTTTAAAAATACCCTCGACCAAAGGAAAGTGCAAGTTAAGGGTTAATTTAACAATCTATTTATTATCTGAGGTTTTTTTTACGTAAGTATCTACTGGGACATATTTATCATCCATTTCCATGTTTCATAAAATAGTTTGAAAAGGGATTATTTTTGAGGTAGTTTTTACTAAAACATCATTTCAAATGTTTTAATGATTTATTCTTCTAAACCATTCTCATTAATGTTCATGTTTTCAAAATGGTTTTAAGGATTTATTTAAATGAACATGAAGGTTTTAAAATGATAATTACTTTTAAAAGTTTCAAAGCAGTATGGACCACTTTGATTCAAAAATTTCTTTAAATGTATTCCTTTCTAAATTGTGTAACTTTTAAATGTTTTCATGAAAAATGGATATTTCTCTCAAAGAGTTTTACAAATTATATTCATCTACGTAAAAATCCTTTAATTGATTTTAAACTTGTTTGAAGTTGATTTATTAAAATACAAATATTCCATATTATATTGAAGGTTTTCTGATATGTTTTATTGTGGATGTGTTATTTTTATACCATTCATGGTTTATGAGTAAAGTATTGACATTTCATATGCCATTTTTAATACGAATGTTTATGTTACGTTTAAACCTTTTCATATGAGGAATGAATTGGACTTAGTAAGTGATGGGTGGATCCCGCTATAGCTTCTTAATGCATCGGTAGGTCTCATGAGACAAACTAGTGTCTTGGCACAAGTCCTTGACAAAATCTTATTTGTATTCTTTGCACAAGGCCTTGACTATGTGGTTATGAAAGTCCGGCATTATGAATTTCATCATTATGAAAGTGGATATTGATATTTCATGTGATTATTCAACTAGTAGAATATCCATGTGAATAATTAAATGAAATTATTTTATTGTATCTTTTCCATATTATACTGAAGTTTAATTTTAAAAATATTTTGTTTAATTCTTATACATTCCCTTAAATGTTTATGCTTATTTATGAAACTTTCCGCTATATTGTTATCCTTACTGAGAATCTGAGCTCACCCCTTTCTATGTTTTAATTTTCTTAGGATTCGAAGAAGTGTATTATGATTGATAAGAAGGGTTAAGCTAAGAGATTAATGGCATTCTCAAAGGTTCATTTATGTTGTGCTTTATTTTCTAATGTGTAATGTAACGTTCATGTATGTAATCTATTCTCCAAGACTACTAAACTAATCGGTCTTTCGAGACATGATTCATTGTAATCATGCCAATGTATTAAAATAATGCACTGAATCTGGGTAACTGGGGACGGTGCATTACAATCGCAGAGCATTTATGCTTAGAGAAGCACCCCCCATGCACATGTGACTCAAATTCTACGGTAGAGTCACTGTTTCTTGAAAATCACATTGCTTCACAGGACCTTGCTTGGCGAGGCACCCTTGGTTCATAGGGCTTTGCTTTGTGAATACCCTTCTACTTCGTGAAGCACCTCTTGTATGCACCTATGCCCTATTCCTAGGCTAGGCCATGTCACTTAGTGAATCCCACACCTTCACGAATCCCTTCGATTACATGGATCCTCAGAGCTCTATGAGGCCTCTACTCATAAACCCCCTTTCACCGCAACTCCCTCTCCCGTACGAACTTCCAGGTTTGCACGAAGTGATTTCAAAGTCCCATGGACACCACTTCCCATTACGTTGCTTTGAATCATGCTTCTTTGTATAGGCACGCTAACGACTATTACTTCCTCGCATAGTCATGCTAACGTGGACCGTCCAATGGTTCTCTCCATACAACCCCCTCACCCCGGTATTACTGATGCCTTTCTTCCCCCAAGGGTGGGCGGGTATTGGTTATGTAAGTCCTAAGGGTGCGGAGTGCACCCATATCATCAGAGCTGTAGGATGTTAAACTTCCAAGCATCATCGTCCTCAGCACATGATGTAAAACTGTGACTTCCCCCCATGCATCCTACATAGGGAAAGGGCAACCATCTGGGTGTAAGCCCCTAACATTTCTTACAGGTGGTAGCATCCCTGCCCCTCCTTTCATCTGTGCCAAATCCTTCTCCCACTGGGCTTTATCGCCACCCAAGCCTCCATCCTAGAGTAAATCCCAATCTCTTCGGTCTACTAACCATGCATAAGTTCATGTTTCCTCTTTAGGATTATAAACACACATAAACCCCACTCTATTCCCCATAGACGCACCTTTTTCAACGTGATCATCTGGTCTCTTCTACCTCTAGTTTCTCAAACCTAGAATGACTCACATGGGCTTAGAGCAAGCACCAACCATGATATCTTCCCTGGGAAGCCTAGAGTGTAAGCCCCATGCCACCTGAACTACCTAGAATTTGATCCTTTCCAAGGCGAGGTACGTAGGAAGCCTCCAAGAGGTTCAAGCCCACCACCCATTGGTCGCTCCGACCCCATTCACGTCGGTTCACCAACACCCTAGGTAGCCTAGAGTGTAATCCCCATGCCACCTAAACTACATGGAATTTGATCCTTGCCAATGAGAGGTACATAGGAATTCTCCAAGAGGTTCAATCCCACCACCCATTGGTTGCTCCAACCCCCTTCATATCGATTCACCAACACCCTGGGCAGCCTAGAGTGTAAGCCCCATGCCACCTGAACTATGTGGACTTTGATCCTTGCTAAGGCCAGGTATGTAGGAAGCCTCTAAGAGGTTCAAGCCCCAAAATCGGTCGTTCCAATCGCCTTCATGTCGGTTCTACCTCTTCCTCCATGAAGTTAAACTGTGGACCCCAATCAGCGGTATGTCGTTGTTTCCCCAGTCAGTGGTAAGTCGTTGCACACCAAACCCCCATGACCTATGAGGTATTTGATCCTTTCCAAGGAACGGTATATAGGAAGACTCCCTGAGGTTCATTCCCAACAACCATTGGTCCCAAACATCCTTCACGTCAGTTCCCACCACCTAGACTATGTGGTCTTTGATCCTTGTCAAGGCATGGTATGTAGGAAGCCTCCCTAAGGTTCAAGCCCAACATCCACCGATCGTCCCGACCATATTCACGTTGGTTCGCCCCGATCCAGCGCTAAGTCATTGGGACCTCAATCAGCAGTAATCCATTCTGATCATATTCAGCGGTAAGTCGTTGACATTCTTATCCAGCGGTAAGCCGTTGTGACCCTATCCAGCGGTAAGCCGTTGAAAACCCCAATCAGTGTTAATTTGTCATCAGATGATCTTTGTGGAATTTGATTCACTGCCATGGGGATACGTAGGAAGCCTTTTCGAGACTCAAGCCCAAAACCACCATCTTCCTTATAACGGTTCTGTCCCATTTACCATGCACTTCATTCAACTGCTTCATCATCCATCCTAATTCTTACCCAGGCCACCACATCTCAGTG
The DNA here is from genome assembly GCA_963277665.1 of Viscum album. Lineage (NCBI taxonomy): Eukaryota > Viridiplantae > Streptophyta > Magnoliopsida > Santalales > Viscaceae > Viscum > Viscum album. Next base: position 1,344,069,668 of record OY728153.1, on the reverse strand, counting down.
GGATCATGCCACCTCATACCCCATTCCCCTCAACAGTCGGGGATCTTTCCACACTTTGGCCCCAACATCAGTGTTCCCTCCAGAGGTTACACCCATCTGATCCACTCTAGTCAGTGTTCTGATCAATCTGATCTTTCTCCGTTAGAAGTTAAACTTGCGGAATATCATGTGTTAGACATGGGAAGCTGAGGAAAACCTCATAAACATTCCTATGGAATAAAATTCCTCTCATTCGAATTGGGAAGCCTCGGGATTCTACGCCCTCGAGAAGCCCTATAATAAGGGGAAGAAACCCAGACACGCTAGTTTCCTAGCGTCCAGACATGCCAGTGATATCCAACATGACTACTCCCCTGACTGAAGGTTTCTTTCCTGATCGGATCCTTTGGAATGTCCTTAAAAAAGAAATTTCATTAACTGGTGTCCATCAAGATATGGAACTAGGAATATTTTTGCGAACAACGTCTTAATTCTATGAGGGAGACCCGGACTAGGTGACGAGTTTCGAGGAGGAATCCATGGAAGGAAGAAACGATATCCCCTCATCCAGTTTTGATCAAAGAGTAAATGTCCCTAAATAAGGAAGGGATTCCACCTGACTTTGGAAAGTAGGAATGAGGGGAAACAAACAGCATCGACATCCCGTCCTCAAATGGGACGCACGCACGTGCCCCGAAAAAAGCATTGGAAACAGAAATGGTGAACTTGATGTGATATTCTTCTCCTCAATATGGAGATTAGTAGTGCTCGAGGCATCAATGGGTTAGCTTGTCACCGGATCCAATTATTTGTCACCAGGTCCCTCCTGGAAAATAGCGAGCCTAGTGTGAAACTCACCAGAAGTTGGGGTAGTAGAACATTGGACATCCCGTTCGGTAACATTTTCAGTGTGGATACCTCTTACCAGTCATTGAAAATGGAATGGCGTTGGGGAATCAGTCGTCAATTCATTTTTCTTTCAGCACTTATGAGTTAATCTCCCTGCTTCGTAAAAATTAGGTTTCTACACCCATAATGCGATCACCACCTACACACAGATGTAGGGGCAAGGGAAGTGATAACTCTGCAGTCCCATGCTGCTCTGCCTCTCCCACAACGGCCTCTGCACCCATGGCCCTCAGGCGATCATGACCCATCTCCCCATCCAAGGTCATCCAACGAAGGGTAATCAACGACCTCGTGAACCATTATGAGGAGGAGGGCATAATCGCGACTCGGGATATGGCCCGCTTGGACCTGGAGGCATCTTCGCCTCATTTTCAATGCTACCCCCGAGAACCATGTAGGGAGCTACTGCTCCCCATGCCGACATACAATCGTTTCGGGAGCCTCTCCTTGGAATGATTTGATGAATCCCAGCCTTACGCTGATGAGGTAGGTGACGTGCGACCCATCCCAGTCAGAGTCCCATTCCAGGGGCTCCCAGCGAGGGCTCCCACTTGGCCTTGTCAGCACAGCCACCCGGTCTTGTTGGATAAGAAGAAAGTAAGCCACGTACCTACACCACCGACTCCGGTTCGTTCAACCCGACGCCAGCATCGGGCGCAAGCTGAAGAGGACGCCCTCCAAGGAACTTTAACGTCGACGGCTACTATGTCCTGTTCCATATCCAACACATATCATCAGTTCAATGTATACACTAAGAAGGAGCACTTATATGCCCAACAAGGATCGAGCCCCCAGCCACCCCATGGTCAAGCTGGGTCAACTCTCTTGCTCGCCGTCACAAGCAGCGGCCTCCATGAGCTAACCCACAGTGATGCCACCCAGTACGAAGGTCCTCCCCATACCACTACCACAGAGAGTGCAGGCCTTCCTTGCTTTGAGGCTCGGCATGGAGGTTAACCCAATGCCGCCCTCAATTCAAATGAGTGGCTTCCCCCACAGTAGTGACACTCCATACAGAAGTCTCTCCTGTGCCCATTACACTGGGTATGAAGTCATTCCTCCTACACCTGATCCCCAGTGTAGGGACATTTCCCATCTGGTCTCTCTTCAACATGGGGATCATCCCCATGTCCTCTTAGAAGCAGGTGAAGGTCCTCCTTGCCTCATCAATCAGAGGGGTGGAGGCCAGCCTCGCCTCACTAGAACCCAACATGGAGGTCCTACTTGTGTTCAGATATACTAGTAAAAGGATCTTCCTTATACTAAGGTCACCAGGGGAAACAAGCATGGAGGTACTCCCCATTCTCATGCCAGTCCTAGCAGAGGACTTTCCCACTCCATCGATATCTATGGAGGTCCTCCCTATGTCCCCTTTTACATTTTTCTCGGTGCTCCTCAAACCTTGGCTTACTCGGGTGGAAACCCTCTCCGTCTCAGCACCAGTGCAACCAAAGGACCTCATGTCAAAAATTTGACCTATCCTGAGGAGCCACCCAGGGGAAGAAAGGAGGGTCACTATCACCATAAGAAGAATTCTAGGAACGTCTAAACAGTGATCAAAACAGTCTTCTTCTCAGACTCTGAAGCAGAATATGAATCCACACAGGAACCCTCCTCTCGCTCATCTGAGTCAAGGGTTGGGGCAGGAACAGGGCGCATCAGCCCGATACTCCTGAAATGCGAGGTCTATCAGATTCCCACCTGCCTCTGTAGGTATGACTAGAAGAATGAAGACCTGGTAGCCTCATAGGTTATAGTTGTGCAGTCACCACCTTCATCACCAGAAGCGCTCTCTACCTCGACAAGAGGTCACAGAGAGCTATTATGGGGACCAATGGCGGGCGAGCAGCATCGCGGCCTATCGCCAGTTACCCTATCCCATAAGCCAGGAACTGAGGCTGTCAACCTGTCTTATCATGATGTAGCAGCCAGGTCGCTACACTCATTGGAAGACAGCCTGAGATTTGGTGGTCTGTCAGCATGTTCGTCGTACTCTCTACCCGCAAGCCTTCCGTATCAGCGGTCTGCCTCAGTACAGCTACCTATTCCTCAGTCACCCTCAGTTGATGAGTGGGGTAATGAAGGGCTAGACCTTGAATCTGTTCCATGAATCTTATAGAACATCCTCATAGCGGACTACTTCCCCGAGATGTTCTGGCTCATGGAAGCACCGAATTTCCGCACATCAGAATCCCTCACACCAGAGGAGGTTAAATGATTCCACCAAACCCTCTATGAAACACACTTTCGCCTTCATCATCAGAGAGTGGTTTAACCCAGGAGCCAAGCGCATGTTGAAGAGCAATTCTCTCCCTATGTCTCAGTGCCCCGAGTCACCAGGTGGTCATAAGGTCCTCCAAGAGCAATGCGTTCAGAGTTTCAAGATACTCCGCAAGATCATCAAGGAGGCTTCCCCCCACGTGAAAATCCATGGATGGGGGTAGTATGCTGACCTCCTCTTTAGCCCTATCTGGTAGTAGCCTGATGAGTTAGGTGAAATTGAGTACATGCCCCCAGGAAGGGTCACATTCAACATGGACGACATAGTAGATGAGGAGGATGAGTTGGAGCTTCTTGAAGGGGACATAACCCTGAAGGTGTTCCACCACTACTTGACCCATCAGGGAGAGTTACTCACTATTAGAGGAACCTACTAGGTCTCCCTGCACCCACTGAGGCATTGGTACTCGACTGTAATTTTGTTAAGGGTAATGACCACATCAGAGCTGCCAAGAAATCTGACCTGTCCGCCTCAGTGTAGATTATGGAGGAAGACACTGGGAAGGCCACATTGTGCAAGAAACTTTCAGAGTAGAAGATGTTGGTCAACAAACTCTAGGATAAATGCATTTTAGAGCGACGACCAGAATACGGTGATCCTAGGATAGGGAAGTAGGGGCATAAACAACTTCTCCTCGGTGAGCTGCCTCTAGGTGACCATGATCTTCCTGCCGCCGCAGACAGAGTTGAGGATGGAAATTATAGAAAGAGGGCCCAGTATATCTCTCCAAACCCTCCATAACGGCACCTAAATCCATGGAATCCATATCGGGTTCCCCTAGCTGCCCTGAAAGTCACCCCACCAGCCTCACTATGAGCTGCTGAGCCACCTTACCATGTTGAAGAACCCGCCAACGCGCTTGTGGTCAGGGATCCCCGTCATGACAGGGACCCCCACCCAGATGTTCCAATGGAGGCACTCATTTCTCACCTTGATGTATTGGAAACATGATAGGTGTCCATCCCACCTGATGGAAAGCCATATTCAGTGTTGGTGGATGATATGCATGCACCTCCGAGTTTCGTAAATCCCACCTTCTCCCCCTTTAACGGGATAGGGGACCCGCCATAGCACCTAGCCCACTTTTCCTCAAGGTGTGGCCCCATGTTGGGAACTATAGCGTAGTAGGAGGCCGACAAATTTTGGTGTTTTTTGCAGACACTAGAAGGCCCTGCATTTTTCTGGTGCAGCCAGCTTCTCATCGTATCGTTGATCGATTGGGAGGACCTCCATAGGCAGTTCTTTTACAATTTCATATCTACCACATGGAAGAAAAGCATTACAGACCTCTTCAATTGTAAGAAAAGGCTTGATGAGTGAAAATCTAACTTTATCGCTCAGTTGAAAGGACTTACATATTCCCTTGACATGCCACTGACTCAGGAGAAATTACTAACAATATGTGTAGGAAATGTCAAGATGGAACTGATTCCCTCTCTGATAACCCATAACTACCCTGGAGGATTCCAAGACTTCTCTGATAAGGCCCAACACCTAGAAGAATCCACACAATAGGCCGTCTAGGCAAGTCTGTTGCCTCCCCCAATTCCCATGAGAAGGAATTTCAGAGACGAGCCTGCTAAAGTGTCCCAGATAAAGGCCCCTAAAAACTTGGCATTATTACCGGTGGAGCCACCACTATAACCTCACTGAGGCCCACCACCATAGGTGCAACCTCTAACCCATCTGCAGCTTCCTTAGAATTGGTAGGTGCCCCCGAGAAATGTGCTGCCACCGCCTAGGCAAGACAACCAGGCTCTGGCTCCTTGACTGGATCCTCCATCTCCACATCAGGTCCAGGCTCTAAGGCCTCCCTTTCCGGATATAAGAAATTGTACCTACTCATTCAATGAGAATTCGGTCCCTAACTATTTACAAAGTGACTTGGAATAAGAGATTATGTGTTTTCCTGAGTGCAGAAGGCCAGAAGAGGCAAACCTCACTGATCGCCACAACTACTACACTTATCATCGGATCCTGGGGTACCCCCTCCAGAAGTGCTATGTGTTCAAATACTGGCTTCAAGACCAGGTTGATAACAACATAATTAAGATGGGCCCGACCCCGAAATAAGTGGCATGCATTGTCTTAAGGCTAGACAGCAGAAGTGACAACGAGTGCGAGTGGAAGGAGGTTTCTAACTATGAGTCCCAAAAGTATGCTGATTGGATGGCTCGCAAAACAGTTGCATGTGCCCATGGTATAATTCGTGCATGCCGGAATCAGCCAAATCCTTCTGAAGCTACAACCTCTACTTATACATAATCATTTTAGTCGGCCTCTTTCTAGAAGAGAAAGCATCAGTGATGCAAGAGAAAGCAACACACCCCACCAATGCCATCGTCATCCCACACTCTCAGTGACTTCATCCCTCCAGAGATGGGGATTTCCCAGAATCCACCCAGTAGTAGATGACTTTTCAAATGATATTCAAGGGTATGCTTCGGTTAATACCATGGAGTTGGTAAATCTCTATATGACTCGCGATGACGGGGAGCGCCAGGCGAACCTCCCCAACTTCCCTAGCCGATGCTAACGTCGGCGGATCTGCGACCATATGGGTTGCTGAGGCACATTAGTTGGCACTTTTTGCTAGGTTGTTCATGCTAGTGTGACCAGAAAGTAGGCTCAGTGCAGAGCTCAGCACGCGTAACCTCCTCCGCTAGTGTCATCAGGCCCGCCTCCACTGCCGTTTGTGTTACTGGATCAGGCAGAGTCACTTCGACCAGGATGCAACCAACCTCGCCCTACTATAGGCCAGTCTCAGTCATCCTTACCTCATCTGGTAGCTACTCTGTAGGCTTCGACTAGTGAGCAGCATGGTATTCCCAACACCAGTTAGTCGTTGGTCCGCCGGTAGGGACCGCCATGCGTCCTGTCATAAAGTGGCTCCCACCAAGCAGAAGCTCGTGCCTGACATGAAAGTACGATGTTATCAAACAACTTTCCAGCATCCCAGTGATTCATTCCATCCTCTAAGCCCTTTTCCTATCGTCAGATATGCATGAGGACCTCTCTAAGGCTTTAAGAATCCCCATCTAGTTTGAGACAGAGGTAGCAGTCGCGTAATCTTTTCTTGCTGAAGTGGTCGAGAACAATGAATGTCAGGCCATCATTTCATTATCTGGGGATGATGAAGGATCTCCCATACAGGGGAAAATCCACCCATTGTACATCCCCATCCATTTCAACGGCATGGAGGTTCCCCAGTGTCTTGTTGACACCGGCTTTGGGATTAACCTTATCCAAACACAGACACTTTGAAAGCTAGGGTTATCCAAAGATGACCTAAATCCCTCTAACTTAAGAATCTAGGGATACGATAAGACATAGCAGACCCCAGTCAGCAAGATCCATTTGAAGACCCATTCCGGGGGCCTAGTTGCCAGCACTGAGTTTATGGTTGTCTCCCAAGACACCACCTACAATAAATTGATGGGAAGACCATGGCTCCACTTGCATGCAGTGGTCCCCTCATCGTATCACCAGTGCCTCAAGTACTCCCTCAATTGTAGAGTGAGTGTGATCCAATGTGATGTATCCCATTTTTCCTCTTTTGAAGCCCTCTTCCTGGACGCCGACTATTATAAGAGCAAGGAAAAATAGATTCATACCAGTGAGGTTGAACCTGTTGTGGTTGAAACTGGCCCCTGGGCTAGGCCTGGATGATGCCTATGTCTTTCTGATCCATCGATTGGAGGCCATGACCCCCAACATTGGGTAATGTTTTTTTGTCTTCGGTACAAGGAGAATCATATTCCGAAGTCTATGAAATGGAAGAAAATCACCTTGTAATCCTATACAAATCAATATCGGGGGATCCTAGAGCCTCTTACCCCCGTAAGGTATCTGGATGTCGGCCCCATGGAAACGACAATACGTCATACGTGCCTGTTTCGCCGGGCTGGAATTAACTAGCTCAAGCCGACGCGTCATTATTGATTTGATATCATCAAGCGTGGCCCCTTGGGCCAAAGACCAGATGGGGTCAGATCTACATCCTTCATTTTTATGGTTTCAGCAGCATGTGAACCTCCCGATATGTTGTACATCGTCGTTCAGGCTGGTACCAGCCTCACATAGGGGGTTGTTGACCTAGAGGAAGCTTCTCCCGCTAGGGATCCCTCCTCCGCAAGCAAATAAGAAGATTTGTAGGATGCTCCCCACACCTTTGAGGAGGTCATCTCCACCATGGTCATTGAACTGGTATAGGTGAACCTTGGTAGCGAGGAAGATATGAGACCCACATTGATTACTACCGCCATATCCCTCGAGGAATAGCAGCGGTATATAGACTTCCTAAAACAACATTATGATGTATTCTCCTGGAGCTACGATGAGATTACAGGGCTATATACTTGGGTAGTTGTCCACCTCCTTGGTCTCCCGACATATCATCGCGGGTTCAAGAAGCCTCCCAGAAAGATGTACCATTCTCACGGTGCCATGGTCGAGGCTGAAGTTGACTAGCTCATCAGAGACAGCTTCATCAAGGAGGTCCAGTACCCCAAGTGGCTAGCCAACATTGTGCTAGTCCGGAAGAAGAATGGACATATCAGAGTCTGCATCAACTTCCGTGATCTCAACCGTCACTGTCCGAATGAGGATTCTCCCCTTCATGTGATAGAATTGTTGATCGATGCTATGCTTGGGTTCCAAGACATTTCCTTCATGGATGGGTACTCCGGATATAATCAGATCTGGATAGCCTCCGAGGATGAGGAATCAACAGCTTTCAGGGTTCCACAATGTACATTTTGTTACTAGGTCATGCCCTTCATCCTGAAGAATGCAGGTGCCACCTATCAGCAGGCCATGAATCACATGTTCAATCAAACCCTTGGGACATTGGTGGAATTATATGTGGACAATCTGGTGGTCAAATATTTCCAGCACCAGTACCATATTAAGGACCTCGTGAATGTGTTCTACTTCCTCTGTTCCCACCACATAAACATGAACCCATTAAATGTGCCTTCAGGGTCACCTCTGGGATGTTCCATGGCTTTGTTGTTAGGTATCAGGGCATCGTGATCGACCTAGAGAAGATCAATTCCATTAGTCAGATGCCCCCCCAAGCAATATTCAAGAGATTCTAGGTTTCTAAGGCCACTTAGCCTACATCCGCTGATTCATTTAAAATCTGGTCGGCAAGTGTAATCCCTTTTCTTGGCTCGTGAAAAAAGGCACCGCCTACAAATGGGACGAAGAGTGTCAGACCGTGTTTGAGGAAATCAAGAAATATCTACTCTAGCCACCAGTCCCGATGCCACTCATCTCCGGAAAGCCGCTGGTCCATTATGTGACTGCCCTGGAATGATCTCTTGGTTCCCTTCTCACCCAAAAGAATAATAAGGGGACAGAGAACAATCTTTACTACCTCAGCCGCATGCTCCTCAATATGGAGACCAGATACTTCTCCATCGAGAAGAGACACCTTGTGGTGGTAATCAGAGTACATAAAGTGTGACACTACTTGCAGCACCACGAGGTACATCTGGTGTCTTGGGTAGACCCGCTGAAGTACATTCTGAACCACCCCATGTTGACCGACTGTCTAGCACGGTGGGTAGTGAATATTCAGCAGTTCAATATCAGGTTTGTCCCTGAGAAATCTATTAAGGGGAAAGCATTGGATGAATTCCTTCCTACCCATCTAGATCCTATTGACTAGTCCTTAGATCTTGATTTTCCTGATGAGGAAATCCTCTCAGTAGATCCTGTCATCCCGTGTTAGTAGATTCAATTTGATGGTGCTTCCCGAAGCCCCACCGGTAGGAGGCTCAATGATCCCAGGCTCAATAAGGTATGCCTGGGTATTGTCTTTATTACTCCAACACAAGTCATTCTATTGTACTCATTCATGTTGTTAGAAGGTTTCACCAACAATGAGGTGGAGTATCAGGATTTTATAATTGGCCTCAAGCTGGCCCTCGAGGTCGATGTGCCCCATTTCCATGTGAAAGAGGATTCCGAACTAGTCATCAAGAAAATCAATGTTGACTACATCATCAGAAAACCAGAGCTCATACCATTTTTAGAGCACACCCTCCAGCTAATGGACCAGTTTCCATCTCGTCCAGAAGTTACTCATGTCCCTCGATCTCATAATCGTCGAGATGATGCCCTAGTTGGCCTTTCTGCATCACTTGTAGAACCCGAGCAAGATGATTTGATTATAAATGTGGCACATTAGAGATTCATTTCTCCAGTCACCCCAGATGATGACGACGGCCTGTGGGTATGCCATCTTACCACTGGAGCCTCCACCTCAGGACCCCCAGGTTCCTCAGATGCAGTGGTTGAAGTGACTCCCGACTAGAGATCCCCTTTGTCGAGTATCTCCAAAATGGTTACCTTCCGGCTGATCGGGCCGAGCATGAGCGAATTCGACATCGCGCACTGCAGTTTACCCTCTATAGTGGTCTCGGTCTTGAGCAGATCCTCTACAAGCAAGGGTTTGATGGCGTTCTCCTCCATTTCATCCAAGGAGTAGATATTTCTCAGGTCATGTAGGAGGTTCATGCTAGTTCATGCAGCGCCCACCAAACTAGGATGATGCTGTCTCACCAAATCCAGAGATTGGGGTATTTCTGGCCCTCCATGATCCATGACTGCATTGAATTCACCAAACGACATCACCCGTTCCAAATTCATGGTAACTTCATGCATCTTCCTCCATAACCTCTCTACTCCACCAAGTACTCTTGGACATTTGCGGTGTGGGGGATCAATGTTGTTGGACCATATCCACTGGTGACCGCTCGCCAGTGCAGATTCATCCTAACCACTACAGATTTCTTTTCCAAGTGGGAAGAGGTAGTTCTGCTAAAGGAGGTCATGGCCCGTTCAATCGTTGACTTCATGAGCTCCAATATCATATACCGGTTTGGAGTCCCTCATGCTTTCCTCACTGATAACCGCACCAACTTCCGAGTAGTCGAGCTGAAGAAATTTTACGCCAATTACAACATCAATTCAAACCATACCTTCGGCTATCACATGCAGGAAAATTGATAGATCGAGGCATTCAACATAACCCTCTCTAACATTTTGTAGAAAATATTTGGTCATAATAACAAGATCTGGCCAGACAAACTCTCTAACTCCCTTTGGGCTTATCTGAGAACGACTCATAATTCACCCAGGTGACTCTATACTCCCTGGTGTACGAAACTGAGGTCGTCTTTCCCATCGAGATCTAGCTGCCTTCGTTACGCATAGTGGTCTATGGCCAGCAGGCGCCAGATAAGGTAGTAAAAATTCGTCTTGCCAAATTGGAATCACTTGACGAGAATAGGCTTTGTGCCCTGCACAATCTGGTAAGGCATCAGAATAAGATTGCTAGATCCTTCAACAAGAAGGTTCGTCTCCACTCTTTCCTGCAAGGCGACTTGGTATTAGCCCTCTGGACACTAATGATCCCTGGTAGGAAATTACCAGAGTTGGAGCCCAATTGGGATGGACCATACATAATTCACAGGGTTTAACCCAATGGTTCATACTCCCTGGTGACCATGGATGGTGAGCGTATAACTCCTCCCACCAATTCCAAGTTTCTCAAGCAATAATTTTCCTGATCCAAATGGTCCTACATGACCTTAAACTAGATGGTTTTTCACAACCTTAAATTTGACGGTCCCTCATGACCCTAAACTGAATTACGGTCCTACAGGACCCTAAACTACATGACGGGCCAGCATGACCCTAAACTGCATGATGGTCCGGCATGACCCTAAACTGTTAGGTCCAGCATGACCCTAAACTGTTAGGTCCAGCATGACCCTAAACTGTTTGGTCCTACATGACTATAAACTGTAAAACATCCCACATGACGTTAAACTGTATGTTGTCCTATAAGATGTTAAACTGCACCCTTATAACTACGTGTGTCTTGATTCCTATCCATATGGGATACGTAGGAGCGCTCAATTATTTCATCTTGAGCCCAGCCCCCAAACTATTTTCTTTGACTGTCACCCTTGGGTATAGTTCTCTCAGAGGATCCTTGAATGATATGATGTGGGATTCCATAGCCCCACTCATGCCAAGATTACAATGGTCGCACCATGTGCCCACTCCCCATTCTCTTATCCTCCCATGTCCTAATCGCATGATGCTAAACCGTATGGCCTTCAATAACTACGTACGTATTGATTCACATCCTCCTGGGAAATGCCAGAATGCCCGAACATTCAGTCTGTTGGCCCAGCCCAAATGCCAGAATCTCCCCTCGGGTCAATACATATAGTGTTGTTCAGATTAATTCCCCAATACATATCGAGCTCATCTCGATTCTGCCATACGTCCCACTCCCCTGTGGTGTCCGCCTCTTTCACCACCCTTATTGACATTAAAATGTATGGGCACAGCTATGCTTCACCCATTCCTTTGATTGGGACTCCATCATCCTTCCCATCTAGAAGGTCCCCTGAATGGTAGGGATGCTATTCCAAAGGGCTCTCCTACCACTTCGGTCCAACGCCCTCAAGGATGTTGAGCAACAAATTGATACAAGTCCCGTGTTGCGAGTATAGTCAGAGTTCGATGCCCATTTTTTGTTCCCATGCCAGGCCACTATAAGGACGCTTTTTTTTTAAACATGGTAAATAGTTATCATTTGTCTTTAGATCCACCCCAAGATGTCCCAAACATTGAGTGCAGTGTTTCATTCTTCCCCTTTGTATCTCTAAGTGATGAACTCCCTTCGAGTGATTCCAGCAATCCGACCCTTATATTAAAAGGTAAAATGAGATCCAGCTCCTTGTTTCCCACAATGAGCATTGCTCAAATGGGATTAGGATTTGTGATGAGGCGGTAACCACACAATAGGTCATATGGATACAATGGTCCAGGACTCCCAGCCTCAGGCCCCTTGGCCTTTTCCGGCCCCTTGGCCTTTTCCGGCCCCTTGGCCTTTTCCAGCCCCTGGCCTATGTTCTCATTTAGGATTGTGTGGTGCAACATGGACCCAAGTCCACATTCACATTAGGCTATTTTTCCAAGCCACACATATCCCCTTGAGATATCCCTCCCTTCATTTATCATCCATCCCACGAGAACAGGCCCTGCCATGCTTCGTGAGCCCCATCATTCGGGTTTCTATCATCTTCCATATCCAAAAGGACCCCTGAATGGCATGGATTCTTGGCCAAAGGGCCCTCCTACCATTACAGGATAATTTCATTGAGGATTATGGGAAATAGGTTGATGTGAGTCCCCATGTTGTGAATATGGTCAATGGTGGACGCTCAATTGATTTCCCTGAATGATGGTCACATAAGGGTGGGTACTGTGTTGCGAACCTGGTCAACAGTTGTCTTCAATCATAATTGCAGCTTTGTGGTCTTCCATAAGCACGATGGTTCACCCTTCCTCTCCCATGAATATGACATTAAACTAGGAATATATGGTCTTTGCTCTATGGACCTAAACTAAGATCACCTCATCCTTACTGTAAGACATTAAACTGAAAACTAGTCAGGACATTCCGTCTGAGGCCCAGCCTCTGGCCCCTTGGCCTTTTCAAGCCCCTAGCCCAAGTTCTCACTTAGGGTTGTGTGGTGTGGTGTGGGATTATGTCCTCATTCATGTCGGGTTACTCGCCATGTCAAACACCTCCCTTTGTGTGGGGTCTCTTACCCACTTTTTCTTCCTCACTACAAGACGTTAAACTACAATCTAGTCAAGAATTTCTGTCCAAGGCCCATCCTCAGACCCCTTGTCCATTTCAAGCCCCTGTCCCAAGTTCTCACTTAGGTTTGTGCGGTGTTATGTGGGATTATGTCCTCATTCACGTTGGGTTACTCACCGCGCCGAACACCACCCTTTGTGTGAGGTCTCTTACACCATTCTTCATCCTCACTGCAAGAAGTTAAACTGCAAACTGGTTGGGACTTTCTGTTCGAGTCCCAGCCTCTGGCCCCTTGTCCTTTTCTGGCCCCTGGCCCAATTTCTCACTTAGGTTTGTATGGTGTGGTGTTAGATTATGTCCTCATTCACGTCAGGTTACTCGTCGTGTCGCACACTCCCCCCCCCCCTCGTCGGAGTATCCTACCCCTATTCACATCTCTTCTAGATCTATGTGTGGCTTGATTACTATTTTTATGGGATACATAGAACCTCCCAAACATCTAGACTTCGGTTCCAGCCCCATATCTTAGAGATCTCCCTCATATTGGCCCCTTGGAATGCATTTCCCTAGGGAGAGGTGTATATGGTGTGTTACAAGATTATGTCCCCATTCACGTCGGGTTTTGTAACAACCACACCATTTACCTCCTCATCCTATGAGTTTTCCATCCCCTTGTTCTATACTCGCCTTTTCAATTCGGCCACTCTCAAGATGAGCCCCTAGACCCTCTTCAAGGATACACCAATGTGCCCAAGGGTACTCTGGTTTAGCACCTGGAATGTCAGATTCTACCCAGACATGCTTTCACTCATTTCTCAGGCTTCGTGTTCCCATTTATTAGGGATTCCACCACCTTTCACATCCAAAGGGACCTTTGAATGGCATATATTCTAGGCCCAAGTTTCCTCCTAACATTATGGGCCAACATCTTCAAGGGTTTCGAGCGACAAAATGATACAAGTCCCACGTTGTGAATTTGGTCAGTGGTCGATGCTCGTTTGTTGTTCCCACCTCAGGTCACACGATATGGATGTTGTATTTAGAACACGGTTAATAGATATCATCCATCATCACGCCAACCCCATTAAGCCAAAAATGTTGGTCACATGACTCACATCCTTTTCCACCTCATCATGTCCAAGTAGAATTTTGAGACTCTTGGTACTATTCCTCAGTGCACATCTTCACGTTAAGAGGAAAAAAGCCACGATAAGTCAACCAATTGGGGATCCACCGATTTCCCCTTTTCATGTATTTAAAGTATTGAAAATACCATATCCACCCTTGTTTCCTACACTGAGTTCGACTCACGTAGGCATAGGGATTAGATTAAGGTACGCACTTACTTGGAATAGTCCCGCTTTTCCATGGTCCAAGTTTTAAGACCTTAAACTAATATCTTCTCGTATTTCCCCTTTGTAGAACAACATGCATCTTGATTCCCATTCCATGGGATATGTAGGAACACCCAGACACCTCGTTTATGGGTCCATCTCAATTGGGAAATAGTTTCTCCTACCCCTTATCCTCTAATCTTTCTCGACCCCTCGGTCCGAGGTTTCTTTTACGGAATCATGCATGGTATGATGGGGACCTTTTCCTCATTCATGATGGGTAGCCTTTATCATGCCATGTACGTTCCCTTTCGAGCCTCATCCTTCTTTTATATGTCTAAGCCATACGAATCTAGACTATGATGCCTAGTCCCACATTACTCTAAACTATTATGTCTATACTACGTGACGTTAAAATGAATGGTAGGTCCCATTACATGACCCTAAACTATGACATTATCATCCTTCCCACACAATGAAAAATGGCACTACCCCGTGGTATCTTCACTTAAGGGGGAATCTTGTTTGGTATTGATCGCACACCATACCATTTGTCAACACCGACGTACGGATTGATTCCTGTGGCATACCTGGATTTTCTATTCTAGGTCCATAACTTCAAAATATATATATATATACACCTTCATCCTAAAAGGACAAACAAGATCTATCAAATACCGCTTCTTTCAATGCAAGGGCCAGACCCGCACAGCCTTATTATTCCTAGAATTGGTGTCCTACCATTCCATTTTATAGAACTATATATGGATTGATTCTTATCCACATGGGATACATAAGAATTCCCGTGCACATTGCCTCAAGCCCAACCTAACTTATGTTTTGGGTCCATCGACCTAAAACCCTCCCAGTAAACACATGGTGATCCAGACGCCAGGTCCTCATTCACGTCTTGTTTTATGATTACATCACGATTTACCACCCGCATTTCCTACAATTCAAGGTCTGAGCTCTATGAACCTAAAGTAAGACCACTCCACGTCCTTGTCGCAAGACATTAAACTACACGAAATCTTCAATAACTACATATGGATTGATTCCCATCCTCATGTGATGCTTTGGTACGCCCAGGAATCTTGTCTCTGGGTCTAGCCCCATGAATCTACAAATCATATCCCCTCTTTTTCATCCCCTTTCCCCGAACTCATTTAGGGTACATGTGGTGTGGTGAGTACCTATAAGGGCCTTGTTCACATCGGGTTTTCAATATCCGCACCATGTGCATCCCATATCATTCCCCAGAAAGGTCCATGTTCTATGACCCTAAACTAAGATATCCCTATGGAAACTGTGCATTGAGTTTAGCTACTTCGCCACCTGGCACACAATCCATTAAATCAAGTTTCCCCCTCAATGGATCATCCTATGACCACTAAACTGGAAGCATGCAGCCACAGGAACATTTTCCTTGGGAAGGTACTTGAATCCCTCTACCTGATGCGCCTCATTTTCATACTCAGATGTGTTCTGACAAAGAACCGGAAGTGTGGAATTTTCAGGGGGACATTCCCATAGTTCCATGTCCAAGATTCGTGAGCCCATTATTTGGATCCTCATCCTCCCCCACATCCTAAGGGACACCCCTTCATGACCTAGTCTCATGCCGCCTCGACTCACCTACAGTTTCAAGCCAACATCCCTAAAGATCTCATACGACATTTGTGAAAGGTCCCGTGTTTCGAACATGGTCAGTGGTCGACCCTCATTTGTCTGTCCCCATTCCAGGATAACGCGATATGGATACTGTGTTTCGAACATGGTCAACAACTATCCCCCATCATCATGTCACCATCATTGTGGTCCATATCTTGAGTATCATGATTCACATATTTCCACTTCCTTATGTTCAAGTGGAATTCCAACACACCCGGCTTTACTCTTCAGTGCATCTAGGTGCATTATATAGTCGGGTCATCATTAGTGGGATGTCAGTCATATAATTCCCCATCGTCCCTAACATGTGCCTTAATATGCTAGGAAAGTCCCATCACTACTTCTTGTTTCCCAGATCGAGCACGACTCACGTGGGCTTAGTAGTTCTGGTAGGATGTGTACTGGTGCAGCCATTACCACACATTCCTTTCCTCATCCCGGATGACATTAAACTATGCTCTCAGAACAACTTACAGCTTGATTCCCATCCTCATGGGGTATATAGAAATGCCTAGGAACTTTGCCTCGGGCCCAGCCTAACTTTCACTTTTGGTCCCTTGACCTAAAGAGCTTCCTCCGGGAATACATGGTGCGATCTGAACTCTGAATCCTCATTCACATCAGGTTTATAGCTACTGTAGCACATGCTCCCTTCCTGGTATCTTACCTCTCACTCAACATCCTATTGTATGATGTTAAACTACATGAGTCCATGTGCCCTCAACACATGACACTAAACTATGGTTCTACCCAGAACAAGTTTGGGATGCCCTATGTTAATGAAGGGATGCGTTAGTTTCCCCCATAGGAAGGATTTTCCCTACCAGTGTTGGACCCTAACCACACTATGCCTGAAGAACTATGTTTGGCTTGATTCCCATTCTCATGGGATACATAGGAATCGCAGACATCCGGTCTCTAGGTCCGGCCTCAAGAACCATAATTCCCATTTCCCCCATTTTTCTTGGTCCCTTGACCTGATCTCTTTTGGGAAACCATGAAATTGTGGATTTTCCCAAAACAAATCCCGGATGCGCCACGATAACATTGGAGGAAACAGTTTCCTCATTAGAAATGTCCTATTTAGAAGTATGTTTGATCCTTGGTCAGACTGATGTATCCGCCTAATGCATTTCCACTATGGTGGTGTAATTTCAAGAGTGTTGGAATCTAATAGAACAACCCATGACTCCACTTTCCACACTCTACATACCCATTTATTCGGTTCCTCTTCCTCTTTCACATCTAGAGGATCCCCCTAATAGTATGGGTGAACGGCCTATGGCTCACCTACTATCTTGGGCTAACGTTCCAGAAGACTAATGGATGACATTTCATGTCAGGCCCCGTGTTTCGAACATGGTCTGTGGTCAAACCTCATTTTCTATCCCCATTCTAGGCTAACACAATAAGGATACTGTGTTTCTAATGCGGTCAAAAATTATATTTCATTATCATGCCACCCCCACAGTGTTCTGAATCCTAGGTAACGTGATTCACACCTTTCATTCCCATCTATTCGAATTGATTTCAGTGCCCCTAGTGTTACCCCATTCTTGCACAAGAGCATACTGGGAAAACAGTAATTCGGTTGTTCTGAGAGCTTCATTATCCAATCAGGTCTCTTCCTTCCCTTCCTAGAAATCCAAGTTGGTTTTTCAAACCACAGATGCCCGAAACATAGTCCCCACTCTTATCATTAGGTGAAATGACATAGCGGTCATCCTTTGTTTCTCATGTTGCCCTCGACACACGTGAGATTAGGGATTGATCATTGGGTGTTTCACGAACATAATAGATATGTGTAGAACCAATACAAATAACGAAACTCATGCAGGTTATGGCATCAAATGATCAAAGCATGAAAGAACATTTGAGGGTGTATAATCGTTACAGTACCCAATGGTCGTTTACCCACATGGATGGGTTAAACTTGTCAAAAGAGCGTAGCAGCTCTGCCACCCTCTGGCTAGTGGTGTCTAGGATTTTCTGTTGCATGTTCAGTTCTTGCTCCTCTTTGGTAGCGATTGGGTACAATTCATCAGCCGCAATCTAGGTCTTCTCCATGTTAGTCCAGATGACCATCATCTCCTCAGAGGATCACTTCATGCCCTCTTCGGCCTCTGCCAACTGGGCCTTCAATAGTAATATTAGCTCAGATTGCACATTGAGAGAGGTCGAGTTCCCATTCACCTGACTCTACATCTGCTGGACGTCATCTTTAGCCTCCTGGCTCCTTTTGATGTTCACCACCTTCTTCCGCTACCAGCCCACACTGAGGCCATGGTCATATTCTCGGATCTTTTATTCCATAAGATCTCGGACGAGCATGTGAGGATGTTGGGCTTCCACTCCCCCAGCACATAGTTCACGCAGGCGTGAGAGAAGTTTGTACATCTCATCCATCCATAGTTCTTGGGGGTGTCATCAATGAATCACTTGATCCACTTCCATGATCGGCGATGTACTATTTTGTTGCCCTCTTCATCGAAGGTCGTCTCGTCCCAATCAGCACGGTTGGCAGTCTCATATGCAGGGAATGTCCCCAGGAACTCATCAGTCGGGTTTTCATCTGGTGTTTGATTAGGAATGGCGGGACTTGGGTTGTCCGACCGGTCCGCTTCATCAGACCCCACCTTGATTATCTCAGGCTCAGCCTCCCTGATGGTCCCACTGGTGATCTGATGCACCACTGTTCGATCAATCTGAACCTCCACCTCCATAGTCACCAGCATTCCCTAGGGAAAGGCACTTCCAGGGGTACTGAACAACCTCTCCAAGGCAACCCATTCCATTTGTAAAACTATGCATACCAAAAAATGAATCAAGCACGCCAGTTAACATGGTCGATGGATGACAATCATTAATTTGGTAGAGGATAATTACAGAGATCGAATTATCGGTCTCGTTCTTGGGTTGATTCCATCGGGACCCCGAAGCATGGCCCTCCATATATTGTTATAAGGTATAAATATTAAAGATCCAATTCGGGTATTCTAGCCCCGCTAGACATGCTGATCTCCCCAGTAGTAGGCATGGAACCCAAAGGTCCCACATCTGTATCTCTTGAAAGTCGAGAATGAGATCTGTGCACAAGGACCTCCTGCACAATTTAGATGTTATCAAGGAGCCCAGAATGAACTGAAAGTGGGCCCTGAAGAAGGGGTTTGGAATCTTTACCTCAAGAGTCATGGAAAACACTTCATGATCCGAGAATTTATCCTCGACATCACCCTCTTCCAATGGGCCCCCTCTCCCGGCCTCAACTCCCCAGGAGGATTCATCTGATTCTTCTAACATAGGGAACCATTCCCTTAATTCAGCATCTGAAAACTGTGGTGGAGTGGTGCGATCGAGAAACACCTTGACTCAATCCATCATTGGATATAGGGTACCCCGTGAGTGCACAAAGACCTATAGCTCTGTCAGTTATTGATCTGCCTCTGTCTGGGATACCGCAAAGCCTACCCTGATAGGGCCTATCCCCGGTAGATCCATCCCAAAACGATGCAGATTTTTCCACATCTCCAACGGGTTGAGGAATTTACGGTTAACTTCCCAGATGTCCCAGGAGTCCAGGAAGACAACATTCTCTGGCATATCAATGTGGCGTTGACGGTTCCCTGGAGCTATAGTGGATATTCTAGGGAACCCTCAAGGTGACCTCCCCTCAGGATATCTCCACTCTTCTGGGACCACTGGGTCCATTGCCACTGTTGCCTCTCCCTAAACTGGTGCGGGCCTTGATACTAATGAAGCCCCACCACCGCACGATGCCACAACCACCTTCTGACCTCATCTCTGAGATGTGGGAGGCACACCATCATCAACTCAAATGGTTGGTTGCTTCAGAATTTCCCCTGGGTAGGTTGCCTCCCAACTCTGGGCATATTCCTTCACTAAGCCGACAACAACGTTCGTCATAGGCAGCTGGTTCCACATATTCTCATTTTCCTATGTTAATATGAGCCACATATACCTCATAACACAAGGGTATTCCTAAAAGCACACCCCCAGATAGACCTTCATGGTTAGTCGCTGCATCCACTAGAATTTTTGAGAAATTGGTGCAGGGTGTACGGCTCACAAAGAGGCTCACGATCCACCCTTGCCACCAAAACTCCACCTAGAAAGGATAGGATATAGGCACGTTGATCCTCTATTCCCCGACCATCATCATTTAATACCCCCATCAAAAACAAAAATGAGTTGAAATAGAACTCCTCCACCTTCTACACCTGGTTCAGAACCGACAGTGCGGCCAGCTTGGCTGGAAAGCTCCCGGCAGAATTCAGGATGGATGGGCGGATGTTCAATTCTAGAGGGGAAATGGGGTTCGGGTATTCCTACCCCCCCCCCCCCGAACGTCTGCCACTATCCACCCATAAAGGAGGTGGAATGGCCCGCATATTCTCTACGGCCTCTTCCCCTCACTGATATGCCACATCATCTTATATTTCTTGGCGTGAATCAGGATCCCGAGGTTGACCCACCCTCTTTTCACCAACATAGACTCCATAATCAATGTTCTTGGTTGCACTCCCATGTTGGTGTCCCTCACTGCAAAGATCCAACCATAGCTGAGAGCCGCGTTGAATGATTCTAGCCTGACTATCGGTTGTTGTTCAATGATGAAACTAAATCCCCACTTCTTCCATTGGTTGTTCTTCTAATGTCGCCATTATGATTTATCCTTACTCCGGGCCCCCTTCCGGCAAGTCTGAGGCCTCGCCAGAAACTATCTGTCCTACGGGTAGTTCAGGAACTGTTTGAACCACTGCCTGAAATGGACATCCCTCACTGCCTCATTTTCCTCTCCCGGTATAAGCTCCATCAAAGCCATCTCTAGTTTCGGAATTTGCTCTGGGTCATCCCACGCACTCATGATGGGGAGGAATTCATCATACATAGCCCCTAGTATCAGGACACCCAAGATCTATTGGATGTCCCATAAGATGATGTTGACTTCCCCATGGTGAAAATGGAATGTGTTAGTCCTCAATGACCACCTGCTCAACAACTCCGGCATCAGCTGCATCAGCTGGTAGATGTGAAACTAGGAGGCCCAAGCTGCCTCATACGGGCCCACTCTTCTCAACTCCATCCCAAAATTCTCACACAAGGCACCTACCCAGTAGTCCTACGACCAATCATTTGTGAAGTTTCCGCCCTGGGATAGGTCCAACTCCTCAGACCACCCCTTCTCTGGGTTCCCCAGAGTTGCCTTCAATATCATCTAATGTACGGGGGGAGAAGACTCTGGCTATAACTCATTCCCGTCAACATTATTCAGGTGGTTGTATAAGCAGTAAGCAATGATGGGTGTGAAGTCTTCATGGGCATGGCCATCAGCCGCCCTCAACAATCAGTACTAGCACGATGTGCTCCTAAACCAGTAAGCTAGTTCATATCGACTTTCTTCTAGGATGAAAACATCGTCCCACAACCTGAATCCATACAATGGAAACCTCTTACATAATGGGTAGTTCCTCTAGATCTCTGATAGCAGCTCCACTAAAGAACCATGGTTAGAGTGGCTCTGAATTACCTCTCCTAAACCTATATTGTTCGTCATCTCATCCATTCGAGTAGAATCCGCAAGGACCCCCTGGACATCTTCTTGGCGATCCATTCAGTCTTTTAGGTTGGTCCAATTTTTGGGGTTCGTTCGCAAAGATCATTCGCGGAGTGTGTTCGCGAAGTCTATTCACAGAGCCCTGCCTCGGCCTCCAAATGTGGAGTCATGAAGCACACAGATGTGAAGTCAAAGACTCACTATGCACTGTGAAGCTAAAAGCCTAATTCATGGAGAGCAATCGTGAAGAATGCAGAGCTTCGCAAATCGAGAGCGCTAAAAGACAAAGTCACGATGGAGATAGAGGAAAAAAGAGAAGTCAGCACCTCTATTTATAGGCGACAACCCTTGCAGCTTCGCGGTGCATCTCGACCATGGTGAGCTTCACAGTGCGCCCAGCTGGCACATTTCTTTCCCGCTAAACAATCCTCCTACATGATCCAACTTCGCGAACAACTGAGGAACTTTGGCGATTGACCCTCAGACTTTGACCATTGATTTCTCATCGACCCCAACTTTGAGGGAGTCATTTTTTGGCACCAAAAATCGGAGTTGATAAGGATAATAAGAAAGTCCTCAAAGCAGCCTCATGAAGACCTTTCATGGAGCCCCATGGCCCCATGCCCACCGCCAAGAGAGGAGGTAGGATGCTCCACGAGCCGATTTGACATTCACGAGCATGCCATGAATCCAGGAGGTGGAATGCTCTGCAAGCTGATTGGATGTTCATGAACCCTCCGCGAAGCCAGGAGGTGGGATGCTCCGTGATCCGATTTGGCGTTTGTGAGCCTACCATGAAGCCTGGAGGTGAGATTCTTCACAAGCCCCTTGATGTTCGTGAGCCCACCACGGGGTGGAATCCCACTTCGCACCGAGATCTCTCTGGTTCATAGTGCCTCTTTCTTATACATAATGGCCTACCCCCAAGCCCAAAATACGGATCATCTGACCTTTCACCTTCTCAGATCTCAAATCACGAAGCACTTTCTGCTCTGCGAATCATGAGCTGCTCAAGTTACATTTTCTCTGTGAAGTGCCTCCCCTTTTCCTTATTTTCACCCCCTCTTTTGAGAGGGATGCCTTTCACAATGTCCACAGGCCTTTGTGAAGGAAGGAGATCCTCATGGGGACTCGGGTCATCACAGAGCATTTATGCTTCACGAAGAACCCCCCATGCACACATGACTCAAATGTTAAGGCAGAGTCATTGTGCCTCAAGAAGCACATTTCTTCACAGGACCTTGCTTCGTGAGGAACCCCTACTTTGTAGGGCTTTGATTCGCGAATGCCCTTCCACATCGCGAAGCACCTCTTATATGCACCTATGCCCTATGCCTAGGCTAGGCCACGTCACTTCGTGAAGCCTGCACCATCACGAATCCCTTCCATTACATGGAGACCCAGAGCTCTACGAGGCCTCTACTCATAATCCCCTTTGCTCTGTAACTCCCTCTCTTATGCGACCTTCCAGGTCTACACAAAGTTATTTCAAAGTCTCCTGGACACCACTTCCCTTTGTGTAGCTTCGCCTCATGCTTCTTCACATAGGCCCACTAACGAATATTGCTTCTTTGCATAGAAATGCTAATGTAGATCCCCCAATGGTTCTCTCCATAACACCCCCTCACCATGGAATTGTCAATGCCTTCCTTCCACCAAGGGTGGGCGAGTATCGGTTATGTAAGTCCTAAGGGTGTGGAGCGCACCCATATCATTCAAGCTACAGGACGATAAACTGCCAAGCATATTTGTCCCCAGCACATGACGTTAAACTATGAATTCCCCCCATACATCCAATACAGGAAAAGGGAAACCATCCTAGTGTAAGCCCCTAACTTTTCTTACAGGATGTAGCATCCTTGTCCCTTCTTTCTTCGGTGCCAAATCCCTCACCTGCTGGGCTTTTTCTCCAGTCGGTCCTCCATCCTAGAGTAATTCCCAATCCCATTGGACTGATAACCATGCATAAGTCCCTGTTTCCTCTTTGTGCTATTAACCACGTGTAAGCCCCACTCAATTTCCCATGGACGTACCTTTCACGACGTGATCATCAGGTCTCAACTACCTCTTATTTCTCACACCGAGCATGAATCACGTGGGCTTAGTGCAAGCACCGACCATGACATCTTCCCTGGGTAGCCTAGAGTGTAAGCCCCTTGCCACCTGAACTACGTGGAATTTTATCCTTTCCAATTCGAGGTATGTCAAAATCCTCCAAGAGGCTCAAGCCCACCACCCATTGGTCACTCCGACCACCTTCACGTTGGTTCACCAACACCCTGGGCAGCCTAGAGTGTAAGGCCCATGACACCTAAACTAAATGGACATTGATCCTTTCCAAAAATAGGTACATAGGAAGCCTCCAAGAGGTTCATGACCACCACCCATTGGTCACTCCGACCCCCTTCACGTCAGTTCACCAACACCCTGGGCAGTCTAGAGTGTAAGACCCATGCCACCTAAACTATGTGGACTTTGATCCTTGCTAAGGTGAGGTACGTAGGAAGCCTCCAAGAGGTTCAATCCCAATAATCGGTCGTTCCTACCACTTTCAGGTCGGTTCTCCCCCGTCCTGCATGACGTTAAACTGTGGACCCCAATCAGTGGTAAGTCGTTGTTTCCCCAGTCAGCGGTAAGTCGTTGCACACCAAACCCATCTGGAACTATAAGTTCTTTGATCCTTGCCAAGGAAAGGTAATTTGGAAGCCTCCTTGAGGTTCAAGCCCCAAAACCATTGGTCCCGACCATCCTTCACGTCGGTTACCACCCCCTGAACTACGTGGTATTTGATCCTTGCCAAGGCTAGGTACATAGGAAGCCTCCCTAAGGTTCAAGCCCACCATGTACCAGTCATCCTAACCAACTTCATGTCTGTTCACCCCCATCCAGTGGTAAGCCATTGGGACCTCAATCAGTGGTAAGACATTGTGAACCTATTCAGCATTAAGTCGTTGACATTCTTATTCAGTGGTAAGATTTTACAACCCCATCCAGCGATAAGCCATTGAAAACCCCAATCGGCAGTAAGCCGTCATCAGATGAACTACGTGGACTTTGATTCCCTATCATGGGGACACGTAGGAAGCCTCTTAGAGACTCAAGCCCAAAACCATCACCATCCTCATGACGGTTATATCCCATTCACCATCCACTTCATTCAATAGCTTCATTATCCATCCTGATTCTTACCCGGGCCACCACATCCCGGTGGGATCATGCCACCTCATACCCTATTCCCCTCAATAGTAAGGGATCTAGCCACACGTTGGCCCCAACATCAGTGGTCCATCCAAAGGTTACACCCATATGATCCACTCTAGTCAGTGTTCTGATCAGTCTGATCTATCTCCGCTAGAAATTAAACTTACGGCATACCCTGTGTTAAACACGAGAAGCTGAGGAAAACCTCAGAGACATGAATATGGTAAATAATTCCTCGCATTCAATGCGGGATGCATCAGGCTTCTGCACCCTTGATAAGCCCTATAGTAAGGGGAAGAAACCCAGACGGGTCAATGTCCCAGTGTCCATACATGCCAGTGATGTCCAAAGTGACTACTCCCCTGACCGAAGGTTGCTTCTCTAACCAGACCCTTTGGAATGTCCTGACAGAAGTAGTGTAATTAACTGGTGTCATGAAGATATGGCATTAGGAAGAGTTTCATGAACAACATCTTAAGTCTATGAGGGTGACCCAGACTAGGTGATGAGTTCTGAGGAGGAATCCGTGGAAGGAAGAACTGACATCCCATCATCTCATTTTTATCATGGAGAAAATGTCCTTGAATATGGAACAGATGCCACCCGCCTATGGAATGCGGGAATGCGAGGCAACAAACATTGTCGTCATCCCGTCCTCAAACGAGACGCATGAGCGCATGCCGACGAAAGCGTCAGAAACAGATTCCTAAAATCCTGCTGCAGAAATAGAAGGATATAGTAGTAGAGTGGTACCAATGTCCATAAATAGTTAATGAAACTAGGAAAGAAATTCTTGAAGTTTGTGATAAGTTTAGCGATGATATTCTTGAGAAATAAATATTCAAAACTATGTCAAAATTAAATATTCATTAAGTATTGGGGTGTAAATTCTGAACTACAAAATCTTTTGGGTCTAAAATAGAGGAACCAAAGAGAATCCCCACTCACAACATGTCTACACTCAGTGGGAGATTCATTTCTAGAATAAATTATACAATTTTTATCCTTCTATACTTTATATGTTATCATGTATACTTCCATATCCATCTCTCGTAATGTATGGATTATCTCCAAATATTGATCATGTACCTCCCTATAGCTTCTAACATAATAGATGATAGATGAATGGTATGAAAACATTACTAGTAAAAAAATTTGTTCTAGTACTGAATCAGTTTCCACTTCACTGATTTGAATATAATAACCCCTACTCAAATAAATTCCATTGATCATGGATATTTCTTCAACTATAGGAGAATTAAATTTACCATAAAAATATTTAAACAATTAAACAATTGATTACATCATTTCAAAGATAATACCACTGCTTATAATAATACCATATTCACAAGTGTCATCGTTATTCATCTTGAATCCATACATGGGAGATTTCAAGAAAACCCATCATCCCATCAAGTCTCTATTATCTCCCTAAAAATGGATAACATAAATAAGGATAAACTTGTTGATAAAAGTGGAATGTTCATTTTATTTTATCAAGTGTTTGTGTTATACTATAATAGATTGAAATTTCAGATATAGGGAGGGAATAGAGTATTTCTCTCCATTATATATTACTTCATTCCTTTCTCCCCATATCAAACAACATCTTGGTATAATTTCCATGATCCAAGCCTAATCATCCATTGTGGAAAAAACCATGTCTTAGAACCAATATATAATGAAATGATAAATTATATACAACCTAACTACAATATCCATACATGTACCCATAGTTGAATAGATATAATGATCCAAATCGCCTTTAAATAAAATATAATGATTATCTCTCTATATAAGGATATCACATCATTAGAAATTTGAGTCCATTTGAATCATCATCTATTGTACCTCTAGATCAGTAGGAATGGCATGGTTATGACAACACCATACAAATAAATAGAACTTAGTGAGTATATCTTTATACATTAACTAGTTCACTAAATCATGTTACTCTATCTCTATATGAATGATATTTCGGTATTTCATCATGATAAAGGTTTTTTTTATGTTGTATTTTAAGATGTACCAGTATAATTACTCTATTAGAATAATTTTTAAGAAACAAATTTTGATCATTATCCAACATAGAATTTATTAAAATGGGATATTTTCTGGTAATAATTAAGGGAAAGACTAGTACAAGAAATACAATGAAATATTGTAGGTGTCCAACCCTATTCTATTTGAAAAAGTTCCATTCTCCCATACTCACAATGTATCTAGAGTGATCTTAAAGAATTCCTATTTCACTTTAGAAGTTACACTAGATATGTAAAACTTTTTTATTTACTTTCATATACCTCAAGTGATCACTTTGATATTTTATTTTTATGGATTTATCCCCATACATTTTATTTTAAACCAGCCTATAGAAAAAAAATCTTCTTACATTGAATGTTGTCCTTAATACTTATCAAGTTAATGTTTTCATTAAAAAATGATCTATCCATCCATGACCATTTATCCCAGTCATATATTTACTTCTTTTTGTAATCCCAGATAAATTCATTGAAAATGATTTTATGTTGTAAAATAGCAGAATTGTTGAGTTTTATCACTAGATAAATATATATATGTATCGAGTATGATTGACTATTGAAAATAGTTAGCCTTACTCCAAAGGATATCAACCTAAATTACCAATTTTTGAGAGACTTGTTAGTCTATTAACTAAGACATAAGAGTTTTGTATTTCAATTCTACCTATAGATAGTTGGTCACCCAAGTAGTCCATGGGGAAGTTTATACTGGTGAAACATATCCAATTTTCAATTTATTGGTTCTCCTTGCAATGTAATTCTTTAATAAATTTACCCTACCCTTAACTATGTTACCCTATTGTCTTATATATTTTTTAAACACAAATAGCAGTGGAAGTTGGTCAACTAGATGAACTCATAAGTGGGGTTACTTTTTTGATAGAATATACCACTCATAGTCATATTTTATTTTAGAAGTCTAGTTTTGATAATTAGGGACATTTTCCTCTAATTTTTTTTTTAAAATAAAAAACTTTTCATGGCTTTGTAATAACCCTATATATATGTAAACTAGGAAGAATCCACCATAATTCAAACACAAAACATTTAAAAACAAAACAAAACCAAAGTAAGAAATCTAATTTCAAATTTAAAATAGTCATGTTGGGAACTTGGGTCTAATAGGTCATGCCTCAAGACCTGGGCCAATGCAATAATTGAGGTAAATTCCCCCATAGTATAACATTCATCCATCATACATAATTGAAAAATCCAACACCACCAAAACCCCCATCATCAATAAGATAAAATAGACACTAGCATCATCATCATTAAGGATGAAACATTATGAAAATACACTAAAATCACAAAGACATCATGCTCTAATTTCCATTCACATAGTTCACCACCGGTGAGCATTCTAGTATAGTCATTGCTAAAATTTTATACCAACCATAACCCAAATAAAATGGAACTACAATAAAATAAATAGTTGAAAATAAAATTCAACAAAAAACACCATCTCCATGAGACACCACTAACCACCATAAAAACATAGTTAAACTAAAATGATACTAGAAAGATCAAAACCATTGATTAAACATCATCCATATGATAATTTTTAGGAATATTAGACCCAAAAACATCATACTATGTGAAATACTAGAAATGCTATCAACAATTTAGAGAAAACCAGAAACTCCTGACTGAAGGAATGAGAATATGATAATGAGAGATTGGGTCCCATGAATACCACCAGTACTATCCAAATCCTCTTAGAACACAACGATGATTAACTAAAGTGGGGAATGACATGGTGGTTTAAGAAAAAATGGTATAAGTTGAATTCATGGAGATGAGGCTATTCTAGAAAAAGGTAACACTGAAGTGGGACTTTAGCTCCAAACACATCCACCATCACTATCCCAAATTTTCCATATATTCTATCACTCATTACCAAGGATAGAGATAGTTATGATGGGATAGGATGATATGGAAGAAAAAAATTCTTACAAATACCCCTATAGCACCATTAAAACACAAGACTAAAATGACTCCCTAAAAGTGAATGAAAACCTAAAGCTGAGTAAAACCAAAATTAACAAGAAAGAAAAAAGGTACAGGTAATACACGAAAGAAAACAATCCTGGAAAATTAGAGCATAGGGAGACCACTAGGAATGAAATTAGAGGAATGGATATACATAAAAGTGAGATGATAAAAATTAGAGAATAGAAAGGTAACGTCACTTATGAGTGATTCCATCACTATAGAGAAGGATTTTTGGGAGAAACCTCAAATACTGTGGGAGCCAATAAAGAGAGAAGGTAGAACTCTGGGAGAATGAGGTGCTACCATACATGGGACAAAAGAGCCATAGGGATCTTATAACTTAGGATTTTCTCCCTAAATTAAAGCTTTTAGTGTTACTCACTTTCTTTAGGACTACATGTAAACCATGTAATTCTATTTTTTTGTTGTTTAACTTCTTCATTTATTCTTTTAATATAATTAATTATAGAACTTCTTTTCTAGATATGAGGAGATTAGATATAGGGATTGTAATGTCTGGTACTGGAGTTTTATTATTAACATTAGTCCACATATTTTTCATATTTTTTGTGCATTTGTTCATCATAATGAAGGTTCTAGAGAAAAACATCTAGAACAGAGGGTGAAATAATAACATGAAGGGTGATAAACATAGAGAGGGTGTGGTGATTTAGTGTTTATTATATTTTCACAAATCTCTTCAGATCTCATGATTATTCAATAATTTTTCTCTTAATATAATAACTGATGATGATAAATAAATAAACACAAAAAAATCTAGTGAGGTTCATCTACTTTAAAGATTGTTCCCTGGTGTGTCACTATTTTTATCCCTTGCACACAGATCTCCATTTATTATTAATAACAAAATCAAGAAAGGTAAAAAAACATGGAAATATCATAATTTATACTTCAAAGAATTATATTTTATCATAAAGTAATACTAATATCTATTGAATTTATGATCCTCCACAAGAGATCCCACTAAATATTATTTCGTTATTCTTTGTTGTGATCATCATCACTATATTCTTCTTTATAGAACTATGTATATCTACAGAACCAAAAAAACTTCTACTAAACATTTTTCAATCATACCCTACTTTTTATAAATATATTTTATTGTATGTTAAACCTCTCATTAAATTTTCCACAACTAATCCACATTTCATCCCTTGTCAACTCATTCAAATACCTGAAGGTCATTGGATCTTATTTTCATTTTATTTGTGAAAACCTCTATTTTTAAATAATAGTATGGATTGTGGATATTTAAGAATCTTTAAAAGCTTACTCTTATATTTATGCATGGATAATAAGGCATTCCCATTTCCTTTACTTTGTAGTGGCCTCATATTTTCCATAACCACAAAAATCACTAAATATACTATTATGTTGTATCACATACTATTTCAGTGCAAAGTTCACCTCTATGTAACATGGAATATTCTTCAATGACCTAGCCTTTTTATTCCATGATTTTTTACAATGTGATCACATGGATTACGGTATAAACTAATTTTTTATAAGATCTTCTAAGAATCTTCACCTCTATTAAATTTAGACCTTCCATAGAACGAAGAAAAGTTGCGGTATGGGAATCACTATTTATATGACCAATAATGATTCAATCATCTCTATGTCATAGCTAGCACTAAAACTAAGATAATTACTCATATATGGCATACCATTATACAAATTAACCGTATATAAGAATTTATTTACCTTTATTTCATTTATGGTACCCTTATAAATTACCCTTCACAAGCTATGGAATGAACATGGAAACCCTTACATAGCCTCAACTACCCATCTTCAAACCTCTAGATTACCCTTACATATCATCGAGTACCCTTACATGAGTTATGGAATCCATAAGTTACCCTTACATAAGCTTCCATGTAAACTTACAGGATCTTATTTATACCCTTACATGAGCTCAATGTACCTTTATGTATGTAAGAGTTACCCTTATGTATAATTTAATATACCGTTACCATATTGGGTTACCATTACATAGATAGAGCCATAAAATTATGTAACTTTCATAAATATCTCTTTACCATTATGTAGGTAACGAAATTTCTATGTAAAATTTATAAGTACTAGGCATGAAGTGGAATCCCCAAAAATGGGTTTTTAAAATTTTCCACAGACGATCGACTTGGACTCATCATCGTTAGTGAATTACTACCCGGTTTATGTCAAGGATCTCACGTGGAGAGTTTCAAGAATAAAAATAATACCATAAAATACCTGTTTAGATATAAATCCAAATTCAATGTCTTCTTGTTGTTGGATATTTCTTCTTGAAGAATCCAAAGCTGAATTCCTCTAGATCATCCACATGTGCTTCAAGAAACTCTGGGAATGTAAATAATCAAATTTCAGGAGCTATGATAGAAATATGAAGATGCCTTCAATGCTATGGCATTCACTACATCATCTTGATTTGATGTACAAGTGATATCTTGATCTGATGAGTTGGATTCATATCTTCTCTTTCTATGATGCTGGAGAGAGAAGACAAGAGTGAATATCTCACTTTAGAGAAATGAATAGTTAATGTCATGTGAAATCTCTATTCTATTTCTAGTGAATTAATAAATATCTGAAATATACTCTCGATACCTGAATATTTATTTTTCACAAATTAAATGACATATTATGAAAACTAAACTAAGTCATAAATATTATTATCAATTTCTTGTAATATAATAAATATATTATGTGATAATAATTTGGCCATTAACTTGACTCATCATTCCTATAAATATTAAATGATCCTTGAATATTGTAAACTAATTTTAGTTCAAATAATATTTTCCTTGAATTTATTTTAAAACATTAAAATAAGTTTAATAAATAATTTCAATTAAAATAATTCTGAACATGAATAATATGAATTTATTTATTACTTCGGGTATTTAACTCCTTGGACAAATCCCAGATCTCGGTATTGGGTCCCACCATGTCCCATATAATTATACAAATTAATAGGGAAGATTCGTGAAAATGCTATTATGTGTGACCCTCTAGAGCCTTATCTCGATAACATTGAATACTATTGACAAACCTAGAGCAGGATCTACAAACCCATCATGGCCTCCAAAGAGATAAGAATAGTTAGAGCGACAACAACTAACCTACGAATACGCACTATGTAATATAATATCTTTTTCTTTGATGTCACATAAGGCATGATGCACATCTATGCCATCACCTTTTTCTTCCTTTATTATTCTGTGATCTAACTTGAAATATTTACCCTTAGCATCAATGGACATGGACATATAAAGGTACTAACATTCTAATTAATGAGGCTTCAGATATTTAACATCCTTAACCTGAAAGTGAAAAATCACTTCTTGACCATTCAACCAATTCCATACAACCAAGGATGCACCCAACAGAGGCTACCTCTCCATGATTTCATTATCATGGTTTTTTCTTGCATCAAATTATACAATAAAATGGTACACGTTAGTAATGATATCAAGTGAGCAGAACAATAAACATATCTATAGATAGGAAAAACCATTGAAACCTGAAAAAATGTGGTATTTTTATTAGCGGGTATGTTCTCATGATCTCTCTACTATAGATCAACAAATGTGAACTTCATGAGAAAAAATCTAAATTATTATGATCCCCCATCACTTGATAGTTGTACATTGATTGTGTCAAGTCAGTACAATGTATCTAGACCATATAACATGAGTTTAAGATTAATGTAATAGTATATTGAGGTTCTCATTATAGCGTTGGATCTTCTATAACCTTTTTATATAAAATTTAATATATGGAAATAAACATTTAATAGTTGATGTAGAAATATATACACTATAATGGTAATAATTCGTCATTTATATCTAACAGTTCACATGATATGGTAATCCAAAGCACTGTATAGTTGGGTCTTGGGGACCCACTATTACAATACTCATACTTTCACTAGATTCAATTTTCTAATCAAACCTAGTAGCTATCACATGATATATATCATGATTTTACTGGGTCATGTATTTAGGTGTTGGGCCTGCCACGATTCTGCAGTGTGGCATTTCTTGTAGATGCAACCTCACCTCCTTGAGTAAAACTTATTCAGAGATGGGATCCCCAGGTATATCTATTTTTTACAATATCATAACATAAAATATTTTCTCATAATAATATAATAATTTACATTATGATAATTCTTTACTTAGTAGGTTCTATTCCAAAAACTGGGGAAAATAGTTGCATTTAACTACTTCTTAGTTGCCTCATAAACTAAAACATACTCGTTATTTGTAGTTATGGATACCATTGGCCTATATGAGATTGTCTCTATCATAAATATTTTCCAAACTATGATATCAGATCACATGGATCTTAAGGAAGATACTATTTTGTGTCTGAAGATACCTAGTATCCTTTCTTCTCTACTTACCAAGTACATATTTTTGTACTTACTGAAGTACAACCAGGTAGTTCCAACTACTTCACTTGTAGTGCTCCTGGATATAATTGATATCTGTCTACCAAAAAGTATATCCTAGAAATATAAATTTTTGTACATATTATAGTATATGTGATTGATCTATCTCATTATCATATGGATTTAAAATCACCATGTTAATCTCCTCCCATGTATCATACAAGTGGACCTAGAGAGATATATGCTATCAGACACTGGAAATAATTATTCTCTTGAATTATTCTAACTTTTATTTTTCAATACCATGTCACTATTTGTATTATTTCCTTGATCCAAGCATCCTTTATATCTATATTAGTATAAAATGTTCCCAAGAACATAGGTTTACACTTTAATTAAATCACTAGATAATAACATTCATCCTGGTCTGAACTAACGGTTCAAACAATATCTATTTTCCATATTTTTCCAAACATATTTCTCTTGAAAAAAAGGTGCTCCCACTAACCACTAGTAGACACATGGAAAATATTCATTCCAAATGAATATTCTATGACTATGTTTCGTAATTAAATCCTAAACTGTTTTTTAGTAACTTGAAAACCTTATTAGAATTATTTGATGTGACCATCCATTTTTGGTTATGACATAAAGATGGCTTCCATGAATGGTGATCATTCCATCCAATGCTCAATAAATGTGATCATAGGAAGTTTCTCTTGCTAAAATAATTCTAATGGATTTAGGCAGAACAACTTGGGATAACCAATCAAGCCTTATTGGTACTACGCTTGTACTGTCCATGTATAATCTCATTTGAATATCCACTATAATATTCTAAATTTACAATCCACTTTTCATTTTCATACATGGGATACATTAATAAATTGTAATTGTTATTTCCAATATTAGCCGATTTCTATATACTACTTACTTGAAGGACTTATTATTCTCAATGAACAATGGATCACCATATAAGGGGAATAAAAAACCATCACTATGTTTTTAACATTCCTATGTAGTATGTGTCTCTAGAACATTCATGTTCCACAACACTTGTGGAACTACTTCCTATGATAACTACATCTGCATTTTAAGCATTCACTTGACCCATGTGAATCTTACTCTCAATATCTCAAAAATTATGTTGTCTATTTTATATAAATGTATTATTTCACTTGAATGTCCACTTTTCAATCACAAGGATTTATGTAGTATCCTATGCAACCATTAGAATAATTTAGATACACATTGTGTTTATCTTGATGAAAGATTGTTTATAACCTGAAAAACTCTTAACATATAAACACATGGCCTTATGACGTAATGTATTTCCATCATAATACAACTATTATGATATCCACTAGTCAATATAGATGGAATATGGTGATGTTATATTTCAATTATTTTAAAAGAACATCATGAAATATAATGGAAGTTTCCGCAAGTTGCAGCATTGATACTACTTATATCATAACTATAAAGTATAAAATGTGTGTTTAGAAATTTCTCCACGCTACATTTCAGGATCAATATTAACATGTAAAAAATTATCATCGATCATCCTCATTAAAATCAATGTCGTGATATAGATAATCTCATGTGCATTTAGGAATTACTCTATCCTATATTATATTGATCGATGAATTCTTGGTCATGATAGTCTTCGATATGCTAGCCTGAAGCAACGTATCTTCTAAAAACCATATAAATCACTTTACCATTCATTAATTAAATAAAATAATCTTATGAAGTATATTTATCAATATATTTCCCCTAGAATAGTTATTCTTACTCACTTTTTGAAATGATTCAAAAAGCCTTGTATCATACCTTTATTTATAAAGGTTCCTTTGTCCAAAAAGAAGTATATACGTTATTGATACCTAAGGTGTTTATCTGGGATGGGACTAAATACCATCCTGGGTATATCCTTGATTTCCAGTTGTGATTTTCCTGAAAAAAAAATCTATTTCCACAACTAGGTAAATGAGTCTTACATTTTATATTCATCAGCTATTATCTTTGATTCAAGTATCACTAAACAATTGGTTTAGTATGTAACACCTCAAACAACATTAATTCCAGATTCTGAAATAATGAATCCTTATGTCCAAAGAATATGTGAGATAATTTGTTTTGGTTATACTCAATTATAATTTTACATGAATTTTTTACATGGAAATATCGAAGTTGTGTACTTCTCACCACTGACATAGGCACCACCATATCTCACCTATTTCGAGAATACACCTTACTTATAGTAACATTTATATACTTACATGGTAACTATATATAAATACATATATGTGATAGTCATATTATACTTAATATCCAATAATTATAACTAAAATATTACACTTTATATTTATGATAATACAAGAAGAAGAAGCAATAACGTTATTTTTTAATTCAAATTATTATGATTAAACTTCCATAAATTTATTTCATGTTTTGTGATGGAAATAACTTCCTATTATTATCCATCCCCATTGCATTGAAGGAAATTGTGAATTTTGTTTTGAAGTTACTATACATTGGCCTTTTCATCTTTTATTTCAATATATTCTCCATAATAATTAAATACTAATCTATCTTTTACATTCTTATTTACATGGAAAACCTTACATAATAAGGTAATGAAGTGTTTACTCAATACTTTTGGTTTTGTTACCCAAAAAGAGACTGGGTTAAATGGATGTAGTAATGGGATGATATGAAAGATAATGATCTTCCACCCCATTTTCACATATCCAGTGTAACCATCTCATTCTTATCTTGATTCACTTTCTCCTTGAAAACAACACAAAGATGAGACTAAATGTTATATTATTGATATTTAAGGTAGTTACCACAAATAACATCAGGAATTGATGATTACATAAGGAAATAACCATCATATTCACTATACATTATACCCCTATAAGAAATTTGTAACTTGTATTGGGGACATTATCACCTTGAATTTCTCATACCATAGTATTGTGCGCAGGTGCCTGTACTACACTTGGAAACTTATGCTAGTGTGTACATTTATTTTGTCCATTATTTATCATAGTATCTCTTGTTGTATAACTTTCCATTTTTCTAAAAAAAATAAATTTTAGCTGGTTTTTACTTTTTAGCTTCATTATTGTTTCTTACATTATTGATTAATTAATCAATAAATATCTCCCATTATTTTATCGAATTTTAGGAACCCTATATGCTAGAATTGAAAAACTCAGTCGGTTGATTATTCTAGTGGAAATGATATGTAAACATCCACTAATATTCTACAAGTTATGATTATGTCACTACTCTGAGGGTTCAAGTTAGTCATTTGACTGGCCAACAATGCTAACTCGTGGTTCCTAGATATGTTTAGTGAAGTCCCAAATTCTAAAATCATAACTTGATTTACTCAATGCCTACCTATAACATGATAGGAAGTTATCTATGGCCAATACTTACCACCACCTTAGTTAATTCAACCCCCACTCTCGTAAGAACTCTCTAGTTATAATAATCACCCTCAGTTATGGCATGGACAGAACATTGAACACCCAGTTTTGTCCAACTAAAAATAATGGAAGGATTTAATGACTTAATATTTCTTTAAGGACTTTTGTATTTTAATTTTATGAAGGAAATAATTTTCTATTTTTAAGAATGGTCTGTGTAATGTCATTCAAAACTAACAATGTAATAAATTAAAAAATCTATCTCGTCACTTGTTCATTTTATCTATGCAATCTTTTTTATTATTCTTTGTGTTTGCTTGTTAACTATACATACAAAAATAATAATAAACCATTCAAAAATAAAATGATGACTTGATCATGATTTGATTATAATAGTTGATCCATTGAGTTAATAATGGATCATACTAGACCATATGGGATATACCTATAGTTAAACTATTTGGGACTCGATTTGCAGAACCTCCCACCCAATTCAAAAAACTTCTGTCAGGTGTGTCTCCATAACTTATCATGAAGTTTGTCACTTCCTATCTTGTCATTATGAAACAATACTAACTCAAAGGTGAGGGGAACAAGGGATTATAAAATACAACTCTGAATTGTACACATAGGATCTTATACATATAATGACACTGTGGAGACACACATACCACCTTTTATTTAGCTAATTAATACAAAATATGCAATAATTAAATAAATAAATAAATAAAATACCAAATAAGAATTGGTCGGTCCACAACTCATGACCAGTCTAATAAACTTCAACTCACATTTTTAAATTAGATGTAGAAATTCAAATTAAAAAATGCATTAATTATTTTTTGAGGGAATTTTTATTGAATTAAAATTTAATCATATTTTAATTCAACAAATATCATCATTCAATCCGGGTATTAATTTAATTTTAGAACCAAAAAATAAATTAATAAATTAATAGAACTTAACATATAATTAAATTAACTTAACCAATATAAAAATTTAATTTTTGAAACAAAAATTAACATTTAATTAATTTATTTTTAATCAAAAATTAAACTAATTAATTTAATAATTTTTTATCATATAAAATTTAACTAGGCCCTAAAAACCTTGGGTAGTGGCTGAGCGGGTTAGGTCGAACCCACGCAGGCCTAGTCTAGGTTGTGCAGACCCTGTGCATGGGTGTTTTTTCCAGGCATGTCCAGCCAGACCCATACCTGTTTATTCAGACCCATTGAGGCCATTTTGGGGGGAAACTGGGACAACACTTAGTAGTAGTGGGGATTACCACGAGCCTCCTAGGCATGTAGGGGACATTTATGAGCTAGGTAGTGAAGGTGGAGGACCTACTGATGACTTGGTTGAAGACCATGGAACTTGGGAGTCTATATCTAGGATGGAAGGGACTCCAACGATCCAAACATGTTGGGGACTCACTGGACATTAGGTTATTGGGTCGTGGGTTCTGTAACGGTGCCACTGCTGGTGAAGGAGACTGGACAGAGCTATCACACACCTAGAGAAGGGATATCAACAATGATGGTCATGGTATGTGGCCATAGAGGAGGCATAACCTAAGGAGGCAGATCTACGGGAAGAGGCTTCTGAGTGGTTGTGCTCCCTGGATCTCGGTAGTGGGATCCACCTAGTAGAGGCTAGAGGGGTTTCCAGGAATTGAACTCGCTAAGAGAAACGCATGTTTCTTCAAAGGTGGAGGATGAAACTAGTATTGATGGTGTAGCACACCATGGAGGATGCAGATAAGACTTAATGTGGCTGACAAGAACCATGGTGGTCAGGGCAGGAACCCTACATCAGTAGGTTGGGGAAATTTGGTGAGGGAGAGAATTGCAGGGAGGAGTGGTGTCTAGAACACCGAGAATCACTTGGGGTGTTGTGGACTCAGTCTAGATCTAAGGGGAATAGGAGACATAGGGCTCCCCACCCGAAGAAATTTTAAACCCCTTTTAATTTTTTGGGATCTGCTATAACATTTTGATTCATTTAATCTATGAACATTACAATTTAATAGTAGACACAAAAATATCTACACTATAACAGTAAGAATTAATCATGTATATCTAATTGTACTCATGATATGGTATTCAAAATCACTGTATAGTTGGTTCTTGGTCACACACTATTTAAAAAAAATTAAATAGGTATCTAATTCAACTCAAAGTCAATAAGTTCATTCTCAAACACACTCTAAGCCTTATTGAAAACATTCCTTCATGAAAATTAGTATTTCTTTGTAATAACATCATATTATTTTGTAGTAAAAAATGTCAAACCCATTAGAACATGATATTTAAACATGTAGACTAGTCCATTAATCATCACATTTATTCTCGTGTTGATAATAAATACAATATCATCCTCACATAAGGTCAATATTCTCCCCCTTTTGATTTTTATTCATTGCATCATCCATCACTTATCCCATATTTTATATGAAACCCAAAGTGACTGAATAAATAAAATAACTAATCAATTAAAATGAGTCATTAATTTACCATCTCTAAGTTTAAATGTGCTATGTCAATGTAGAAAATAAGAGTGAACAATAATGACATTAATTTTATCCTCAAGAAATCATTTTATTTCTTATTCATACTCAACTAGAAGATTGAATTTGGATTTATTTGTATATTTAATTCACGCACCACTTAATGCACACATCAAAATAGTTCAAATGTCAAGGGGAATAGATTTCTCCCCCTAAATATGAAATTTATTCATGAATATGAACATTAAATAATAGATGATAAAACTCAAAAAGAAACATACCTTAGTGTTGGGAAGTTTTATGCACTCCCATTTAAAGACTTAGCTTCTCAAATGACTCTTTTATCCATGGGTTGGTGAAGATGCATAAATATATTCCTTAAATGGAACATATTATAGTTTTAAGATACCTTCATCCACCTTTTCTTTTATGAAATGATATTTGATATCAATGTGTTCTGGTCTGGAATTTTGAACTTCATTAATTGATAAATCAATAACAATTTAATCGTTACATTCAATGATTATAAGATATTTAACTTCATTATTAAAATCCTCAATTTGTGTCTTTATCCGCATCATCTGAGTAGATGCTTATGTTGCAATCACATATTTTTTTCAGTTGAACTCAATGTAAATTATGTTTGTTTCTTTATGTTCTATAATAGATAGCTTCTTCTAATAAAGAAATCTCCAACATATGTGGATTTTCTACCATCAATATCACCTTCCCCATCAATATTTTGAAACCATTTTCAATCTAACTCTTCCTTATTCATATACATAATTCCATGATTGTTTATATCTAAGATATATCTTATGATTTTATTTTTTCATAAGAGATGTGGTTCTTTAGGATTATATTGATATATTGTACAAAGAGTGAAAACATATACAATATCAGGCCTAATAGTTGTTAAATACAATAAACATCTAATCAATATTCTAAATTTTTTTACATTTAAAAATTTTCCTTCATAATTCTTCCCCAATTTTATGACTACCAGAATAGGATTGGACACACCTCTACATTCTTACATGTTAAACTTCTTCAATATATCCTTTTAATACTTATCTTGTGATATTAAATTGTAACCAAATGTTTTGGTAATTTATTAGCTGAATAAAAATTTCATCTCACCAAGAATTGACAATTCAAATATCTCTTTCATGTTCATTCAAACATATTCACATAAATTTTATAAATTACTAGAAAAAACTGATTTTATAAATCTACACAATCCCAAAAAAGTGTTTTGTTTTTCATATTCATGACATAAAAATTACTTTCAACTTGTCCCTTAATGAATTCCAATATTCTTAGGTATTCTTAAAACTTAAAATAGAAAGCTCTTAGAGATTTATCAATACCATAAATAGATTTAATCACCTTACAAACCCTACATCCATTTGAATTTAGCATGAATCCTTCCAGTTGTTCCATGTATACTTATTCATTAAAATCACCATTCGGAAATGTTAACTTAATATCTATTTGAAAATATCTTCAAAATTTATAAGTTGTTATAGCTATGAAAGTCAGAATGGATTAAATCATATTCATTGTAGTAATGGTTTTATCAAATCCAATTCCATCAATTTTTGGGTATCTTTTTCATACTTTTCTAGCCTTGTTTCCATCCACTTATCCATTTTCATCCATATTATTTTTGAAACCCAACTTTTAATCAATGAAACTCATTTATTTGGGTATAAAAACAAGTTATAAAATTTCATTTTTCTCAATTTTTCTAGTTCTTCATTCATAGATTAAACACTCTTTTTGTTCTCAAAATATTCCTCAACCATTTTAGGTTCAGTATTTGATAACAAATAGATTTGGCTGGTTTTCTATATTATTCTTATAGTTTTAACTCCTTGATTTTGATTAGTAATAATAGTTTCAATATCAACGTGATTCTTAAAACATGTGTTTCATCCTTTTAATATATGATTTTCCTCATTATCACAAGATTTTTCTGAATCAAAATTATCTGTTTGAATTTATATCCTTTCACAATTTTCTTCGAGTAGTTCTGAACTGATAACATCGTAATCATTATCAAAGATGATTGAATTTATGATTTCTTCCTCAATTTCAATAATTATGACATTATCATTATAAAAAATCCACCACTATTTCTTTTTGTACGAAATGTAGAAACTTTTATTTGGTGTATAACTAAGGAAATTCCATCTTCAATTTTATCATCAATATTTTTCAACTTACATATTTCTTCCTTATAAAACATGGACTCCCAAACACTCTAAAGTGTTTTTAATTTTTATTTTTCTTAAAAAAAATTTCTAAGGTGTTATGTTTGAATTTGTAATTAAGTTCCACCTATTATAAATTATTCCATGTATTTTAATAACTTTTAATCGGTAGTATGTTGAGGTTTCATTATATGAAATCATACTTCATTCCAAATCAACTAGACTCATGTTATTTCACTCATCCACTTAATTTTATAAAAGTCTGTATGGAGTTCTAAAATCATTCCTAATACCATGTTTATAAAGAAATTTAGTATACAATTTGTCGGAGTACTCACTTCCATTATATTATCTTACTTCTTTCAAGGACAATACTATTTTCTTCTCTAAAAATATTTTGAATCTCTTGAACCAATCCCAACCTTGTGACTTGTGTTAAATGAACATGATGCACATCATCATTTTGAAATCACCTAAAAATGTAATAAAATAATAGTCTCCACTTTTTGACTATTTTTTCATAGGCCCAAAAACATCTCCTTTTATTACCTCTAGAGGTCTTAAAGTTTGAATTAAAATACATCAATGTTTTTTTTTCACCATTATAGCCTTCTTAAGTGGTTTACAGATAATGGAAATATATTCTTTTAGAAATTGGATATTCCAGAAATATTCTTATCTGATAAGTTTTTTTATCTTATTTTGACCAAGACGACCAAATATTCTATAACACAAATTATTTTATCCTCCAAATTAGTTAATTATTTTTACTTAAATATTCTATGTGGTACACCCTTCACTGCAGATTGTGTTATGTGATCCACATAGTGTATTCATTTCCTCATGGTGGTTGATCTCTTTCATGAATGAAATCATTTTCGGATGCACAAATCATAACCTATCAACCATAGAAGACAATTCATCCCACCAAATGAAATCAATCTGCAGACTCCTAACCTCCTGTGAAAATTTTATCATAAGCAGTCCTCATATAATCCTTCGCGGTCTGCAGATCACTACTATGTGGAAATTTTACTTTGCCGAATATCTTTCATCATTTTTGTGAATCACCCTTTATGGTCCGTGAACTTTTATTTAAGGTCCATAAGCCGTGAATAAATTTTTTGGAAATAATTCCATCTTTATTTTAAAATTCTCTTGATTTTGAGGATCAAAAATTGGGAAAATACTGGGAAAAAGTGTCACTATAGAAACCTACTTTCGCAAACACCAACCATACTTATTTTTGGTCATCTACCTTTTTTAGAAAACACGATCACACCCAAATACACTGAGAGGATTCCTTGAAGGATGTTTTCCCAAAAATATATACCAAAACACCAATAATAACCTTGAAACCGTCTTCTTTGAAACAATTGTTCCTGTTAAGCTCTATTTTTGGCTCTCATTTCTGATTATCACATTATGTTTTCTTATAAATCCCCACTTTGAACTTCAGTGAATGACTTTGGTTGATTTTTTGAATCATTATTCTTCCAACCTTGGGATATTTTTTCCTTTCCATAATACTTTATGATTAGATTAGTTTTTTCACTTTTATTATATACTTTTTCAATAAAGGATTTCTTCTGAGGATGATTAGAAAGAACCTTTTTCATCACTTTCAGCCTTATGAATAATATTGGTTTCCATAACTTATATATTGGAACATTATCCTACTTCTGTTATCTTCTCATTCAATTCAAACATTAATTTTTTATTATTTTCTCAATTTTATCTATTATTTTGTATAGTTTATTAATTCCCTAATTTCAAATAACAATCATACAATTTATTTCTTCAATTATTCTTTCACTCATGTCAATTTTAAAATTCGGCTTCACAATTTATTAAATAAAATCTTTCACAACTTGGTATTCAATTTTCATGTTTTAGATTTCCTTGATACAAGTACTACCTTTTATCACCCTTCTTATCTCCTTCAAGATAATTTTTATTTCCATTATCACAAGGTGATCATAGTAATTCTCACCTTCATATGCATCCTATTCATTATTATAAATTAAGCATTCATCAAGTAAGTTATATTCTTATTTTTGTGCCAAAATCACAATTTTTTATGCTCATGTGATAGTTTTCTCATTGTCACTGCTTTATTTTATATAGAGAAAACCATTTACAATTGACATAAAGTCTCTTATAAATGATCTAGGAGATAACTTATTCTTTCTTTTTGAAAAATATTTCTTTATAGAATCTCTCTTATTGGTCACCTTTGTAGAGGTTTCATCATATTCGTATTCTTCCTCAACATTCATGGGATAGTGTATAAAAAAATATCCAAACTTTCCACAATTAAATCTTTTAAATGGATGTTTACATTTATATTTATCTCTCCCACATGTGAAGATTCTTTTCATTAGAGAAATTACTTCAGAACAGTATTCCAAATCTCTATCTTCATTAGGAAATATCTACTCCTCTTCTATTTTTAAAGTAATTAAAGGCAATATCATTTTGCTTTTTAAATTTTATTTTTTAGTGTTACTACTCTTATAATATCATATTTGATGAGTGTGGTGTGAAGTTCATCAATATTGTAATCATTGATATCTCCTTCTTTAGGAGCAAAACTTTTCGGCTCAAATTTATCCAGCAAGATTATCATCAACTTATTTAAATCTATAAACTCATTATAAGTTTCTATGAATCCTAAAATAGTGAAACCAATCTGATTATGTCTTTTTTATAAATCATCAAAAAAGTTCCACATCTTTCATTTTAATATATTAAAACTATATTCTACTGAACTGATTCTTGGATTCTTTCACCTTTTTATTTCCTTCATAGATAACTATAAAATTTATTCCAAGCATTGGTGGTTTTTTAGCTCAAAACATTTTTTAACAAATTTTCAGATAATAAAGAAAATAATGAATTTCTATCTTTTCTATCACATTATATATTTTTCTTGTTAGTAAAAGAGAAACCTGAGGTCTCCTTTGGAACTGTAAATCCATATTCATCATAATCATATATATCAAGCTTTATAGAGAAGAGGTGTCATACCATTATCTCTTTCAAAGTATAAAATTCTTTTCCATTATACATTGGGAATCCCTTATTATAAACCAATTTTTTTATCCATATGAGACACTTTAGAGAAATACCAATGAGTAAATTCCCTCTAATACTAATTGAAAGTATTATATGAAGGGTGATAAACAATGAGAGGGGAGGTTAATCAAAGTTT
The DNA here is from genome assembly GCA_963277665.1 of Viscum album. Lineage (NCBI taxonomy): Eukaryota > Viridiplantae > Streptophyta > Magnoliopsida > Santalales > Viscaceae > Viscum > Viscum album. The sequence continues at coordinate 1,344,025,248 of OY728153.1, read as the reverse complement.
ACCATTTTCATAAATCCCATAAACTCTCGTTCTTATTAAACTCATTTTATTTTAAGACAATTACTTATGAATATAAATAGATAAAAATAGAAAAATTTCAAATGATCTTTATCTTCTTTATGGATTATCCCTTGGTGTATTATGGTTTTCATCTCACACACATAGACCTCCTTTTATTATAATGAATAACATGGGAAAGGTAAAAAAATTAGACCCATTTATATGTTTAGTTTAAACAATTATTGCTTAGAACAAATTAATCATAGTACCCATAGAATTAATGAGCCTCCACAAGAGCTCAAAATTAATCCTCTTTTATTTTGGCTCAACATGATCCATATCACTTTATTCTTATTCATATAACTATATATATCTAAAAAATCAAAAAAATATTATCCTCAATTTTTATAACCATACCATTTTTCTTCTATATATTATTATTGTATGTGGAACCTATCATTCCAATTTCCATGTGTGATCCACTATTCATATCACATCAACTCATTAAAATTCCAAAAGATCTTGGGATCTTCTTTTCAATTTAATGGAAAACCACTCTATTTTTTAGTAACTACACAAGTTGTGGGTATTTAGGAATCTTATAAGAAACTTAAACATTTATTCATGGCTATTATGGCATAGCCATTTACTCTATGGGGTAGTGACCACATATTTTCTAGAACCATAAATGAGATCCAAATATATTATTGTGGTGTATCACATACAATTGTAGTGTAGTCTCAGGGATTATTTCATTGCCTAATGTAGGGTAAGATTTAAAAAATCATCGCCTATATCAATTTTAGACCTTACATGATGAAAAGAAAAAAAAGGGTGTGGGAGTCTCTATTTTCATGGATTGATAGCTAGTCTATAATCCGTGTGGCATAGAAACTGTAAAAACCCAATAGAATTACACTTATATGACTGACCCTTTTGTGACTTTCCCTAATGTAAGCATTTGTTTACCTTTACATCAGGCCTGGTTCCCTTACAAATTACCCTTACTCAAACTGTGGAATGAACATGGGTACTATTATATATTTTAGTATACCCTTATGTGAACCTCTATGTTACCACTACATATCATTATGCACCCTTATGTGAGTTGTGGAATTAATGATTTTCCCTTACATAAGCTTCCATATCAATTTAAGTGATCATCCTTGTACCATTACATGAGCTCAATTAACTTTTCCATAAGTAGGATTTACCATTACAAAATGATTAATGTAACCCTACATACCCGGGATTACCCATACATAGATTGGGTCTTAACCTAAAATATATTGAAAAAATATCTCTTTACCATTGTGTTGGTAAATCTATTTCCATGTTACATTTATATAGGTGGTCAATTTCCCTCCAAATCAATAAGGGACTTCTCAATGACACTCCAATCCTTCTTTAAAAAATCATTTATGTAAATTGGTATTTTTATGTCCTTTTAACATCTTATTTTATGGAAAAAAAAATTAAACCCACTAGAACGTGTTTCTTAAATACACAGAATAGTTCATCAATCATCACATTGATACTTGTATTTTTTAAAAATACAATATCACCCTCACTTATGTTCAATATAGGGTTCTGTAATAATAGGTCAAACCATGATAATTAGATAATATATGTTCCTTGTTTTTATGGTTACTCATCAATATATGGTAAATGATTTCATTCAATATTACATAGTCCGAAGAGAATTGTTTCCTTTTTTCAATCGAGTAGTGTTCTATTCCTAGGTACTTTTAACTAAATGATATTTATTTTATTCTATGTTTATAATAAAAATTCTTTTGTTCCTCTAATGTAAGGATAGTCCTGAATGATGTAAATACTTGTGTCTATGTTTTGGGGAGTGTGTGTTATTTTTTTTTGTTATTTTTTGTAACATTTTCTAAATATGAATTAGTGTATGATTTTATATCCGAGATATACAATTTGGATATTCTAAAATTTGGTGTTTCTTTAGTTTTATGAATTAAAATTGTTATTCCATGGGTTTGGTTTTGGAGAGAGAGTCTCAAATCTAATTTTTTTTAGAAAAATAAAATTATTATGGTTCTATAGTTTTCCTCATCCAAGAGAGTTCTCCATTTTTTAAATCTAAGAGGTTCCCTAGTTTTTCACATCCCTTATTCTATTATTTTCATTTTTAACTGACTAATATCACTTGGATAGGAATTGTATCACACCAAGATTTTGGTGGTCAGCATTACCAATGAATATTAATATAGTCTTGGATTCAATAATTCATGTTAGATCTAAATATTCCGAATCAATTTAAAATTTAATTTAATTTTATTATTGTATTGTTATAATTTTGTATTTACTCATTATAATCTTGAATGACTTTCATTAATACATTCGGCATATTCCAATTTTCGATATCATTATTAATAATGAATAGTGGTAAGAAATATAAACTCGAATAATGAAAAATATATAAATAAATTTTATAATATTATAAAAGTGTCATGATATATCCACATTATATAAATTCATTTAAGTCTGATATGAAAATTTGATTAAAAGTTAATGTTTTGATCACTTTACATTATGGTTATTTTAGATAGTGGATTCATGATCAACTCTTAAATGATATAACACATACCGTGGGAACTAATCCAACAAGACACTAAAGAATACCAGATCTATACATCCCACTAAAATCAATGTGGAGTTTTATAATTGTTCAATGTAATGAAATTAAATTCTAAAACATCATATGTGTTATAAAAATAAATGAATTTTTCACATAAATAATTTATATATACGAGATACACTATGTATGTATAAGATATATAATATTTAATTATAGTAAATATTATCATACAGGGAATATATATAATTTATATAATGTAAAATGTGAAACTATATATAAAATAATTCATTAAATATCTATGTGTAACATGTTTTCCAATAAGAATAAAATAGGTCAAAACCTTGATCGATCAAAAAGACGAGTCATGGTTAGTCGGGAATCAATTATCTTTATTTTGTTAAATAAAAAAGGGTAACATTTTATCTATTTTGAATATTTTGTGACATGTGACTAGGCAACCCAATAAGATTGGAACATAATGTCATGTTTTTTTACCAAATTCAAAAGATGAATTTGTAATGATATTCATTCAACAATACCATAGTTCTATTTCATATAACATTTCATTTATATAAATAATACAATAATTATTTATCATTATAAATGAAACCTATTCCTTATCTTGGTGAGATATAGATTTTTTTTAAATCATTAAATTGAACTGTTTATGAGAGGAGTGATATAGTATTTACATCATTTTGTGAACAAAATAGGTTCATTATACCTTAGAGTCTATTGAATTTCTTATTCATTATAATTTAAAAATATGAGAGGTGTGGTATTCATTTTATTATAAAAAGTAAAATAATGGTGTTTAGAGTTGTCTATATTTAATAATATAAAATAATTCTCTACTTTACCTCATTCAAGATCTTCTCTAATATTTTTCTCATCCATTCATTCATCCTTTTATTTTTTGTGTGACTAGTATAACTTTAATAAGAATAGAATCTCACAGAGGCATTATTGATTATCATTATCAGTGGATACGAAAGGATACACATAATAGATATTTAAATATTGGTATAAATAAGTTTAATAACGTTATCATATTCAATAATATCACCTAGGATTTTCATTTCAACCACATAGTTGAAAAAATATGTTTTTATGCTATATAAGAAACTTCTTCAAACCATTGAACTTATTCTGTAATACATGAGGTTTTGTCTCATCCATTGAGTTACTTTTTTATATGGAGAATAAATTTTCTTACCTATATTTTGAGTAAATTTTATTTGATAGTGCTCAAACATTTTAAATATATATCAAATTTTTTAATCTTTTTTAGAAAGATATTCACTTTTTATATTGATGAGTTTAATAATAACATCTCATTCTCATAATAGTAGAACAAATCCAATAAACCGTTGGATATATTATCATCAAATAAACACAATAATTATGAATATAAAACAATATTCCTATCTAATTTTTAGAAAACTCCATCTTGATGTAGTCTATTTTATTGACGTCACTTGAAAATAGCCTAAAGACTCTTTCCACAAATGTTAGTACACCAGACACTAGAAACCACATACTATATGATATGATATCTTAAACTCCAAGGGTTTTATAACACCTTATAGTTGATGAAAAATGGTGAACATAGATGAATAGATCTTTGGAATATATTAAGAAATCACCTCTATAATCCAACACGAGGACCTGATCCTTTATATAGACTCCATTTAATGGAGTAGTTCGAGCATCAACTACCAATCCCTGGTGACCGATATATGTTACTCATAACATATACTCATTGCGAAATTATAAATATTGAACATCTAAATTATTATAATATTTTTTATCACATAAATGAACAATATATATTATTTATAACAAATGGTAAACTATTTGGATGATATGACAAAAACCATAAACCTAATATCACATATCACTACCTAGATAATAAAATATGATATAAACATCATATACCTTTAATTATATATCCATATTATATACAATAATATGTATTATATATATGCCATAGTTTTAGTATATGGATGAATCTCACGATATGATTCAACCCATTTATTGAATATCCAAAAAAAACTCTCGATTGAACTAAAATTCCATAAGGATTTTATGAAAACATAAAAACACTTTTTGAATCCATATAAACCTTTTTGGACATGATTTATCAAACTAATTTTATTGTAGAATAAAAAATATTTAAAATTATAATTTGTTTTTTTATTCCTAAATATGTGACCCAAAGAACCTTTTTATTTGAAAAAAATTATTAATTATCTAATTTATAGAATTAAAAAATGAAAAACTACTATAAAAATATCTTTGTTACTCAAGATCTAAATTGTTATGACAACATCTCAAACAAACATAATCATATATTCATATAAACCTATATGGAACAATATATATCATATAGTTTATATGAATGCTAATATAATCCCATTTTTCATGATATTGAGTAAACACTAGACATGGAACATGTCAATCTATAATAGGGAAACTTATCAATTTTTGATTCTATGAGTAGATTGATCATACATAATGATTGGTTGCGCCCAAATTTACCCTACCGGTAAAAGAGGTCGTTGAAGTACAAGTAGGGATCGAATCCACAGGGACCAAAGAAGAAACCTTGAGACACTAAGATTGGATACGAGATTGGCTATGCAGTGGCCAACTTTGGATTGAATTGATTTGAATAAATATTGATTTAATTTAAAGAACAAAACAAATAAAATTACTTGAATTAAAACAACTAATTAAGGTGAGTCGATCCTAGGTTGTCTCTTGGGCTTTATTGGATGTATTTGTTTTTCATTTGATTTTCTGTTCATCGGTTCAAGAGGTATCCATTAAATGAAATAATTCCTCAATATCGTTCTCCAATTTAATCCAAACACAATTTCAAGGATAATCACCAATTCACTTAGAGGATCAATTAAATGATCACTCCAAGGAATTGGATCGTACTAGAACTCAAAATGTGTCGTCGTTAAATTCGGTGAAGACAAAGAAGAAGATAAATCAAAGAAAGGAACTCTTAAAATAAAGAACAAATTTATGAATTTAAGAACATCAAATAACATTAAATCCAACTCATGCAACTCCCTAGGATCAAACCATAAAAGTTTAGCCCTCCATTGATGATATTATATCAATGGAAGCGGGTAATTGACTTAAAGAAGCTGGATTGAAGAAGAAAGAAAAAAAACATTAATCAAAATGAACACTCCACCGTTGTGTGATGAATTCACAAGTGCCGGTGTGAATAAATTCACACTACGATTCAACGGTATCAACGTGTGAAGAAAAGGAAAACAAAAAGTGAAAAAGAATAAATTTTATTAAAATACTAAACGTGAATGAAAAACTTACATTAGAGAAATTGACGATGCCATTACAAAACGAAAGCGGGAAATTACAATTGAAAGAAAAACTTGGATTCAAAGGAGAATGTTAGATGACAATTCCATTCACCACCATCTCCTTATATAGGCATATTTGGAGGCTTAGTTCCACCCCCCACAATCAATTCACCCCCCAACAATTAATAGAGTCAAAACGAGGGTGAATAATCAAAAGGAAATTGATGTTTCGAAGTTGACCCGGAAAACTGTCCAGATTCATCCTCCATTTTTACCTGTGCGTTTGACACTTCATATGGACGAATCCGAAGGTGTCATAAATATAAATTATCTTCGTCCATGTGTCTTCTAGAAGCGCTCAACATTTCAGGAAATCTGGGTCAGCCGTTTGGATGTTCTGGACGAAATGGTGGGACGGATTTCTGTGCATTAATGTCAGGTCCACCATTTAAATCTTAACTTCATATCCCCTTATCATCATGAAAACATCAGAATTAGCTCATGCCACAGTTTAATAAAATGATACTCATATTTTTATCTTTCTACTGTATAAATTTGAGCTTCATTGGGATTGGTTTCTGGGCCCCACATTTGTTTGATGGGCCTTAGGCCCATTATGCTTTTCCCAGCAAGTTTCTGACTTCTGGCGCAAACTTCTCCATCTTCCTTTGGGATTCATCCAGCGGACCTAAAAGATAAAATGTTCCAAACAAAGTGATAAATCATATCCCAAAATTTCAAATTCATAAAATGAATATAATATTGTCAACAAACAAATGAATGATTTTGCCCAAATTTTCATTTTAAACATGAATTGCATTTTTGATGAGAAATGAAGTTATATTTATTTAATGCACCAAAAACAATGTTTATGGACTTTGGAACAATGAATATAAAGATATTAAAAATTAATATTAGCCACTTTCAGTGACTAATCAATGATCACATCACATTCCAATAATTCTTCTATATAATCACGTCACATATCTTTAATATAAGCATGCTCATTCATTTCATCAACCACTCAATTGAATTATCATATTTATTTACTTTTCCTAGAAGTGGAAAAATATCATATTTATTAAAATCAACTAATGAAATGATCAAAAACATACTCAATAAGCCACTAATTAGCATAGTCTCAAGGATGGTGTAAGAACGGTATCAAAGAATGAATGTCCACATGCTGAGTATCTTTTTAAAATCAAGTAGTGGAATTTATAATAGTCATAATATCCTAACAATATCACAGATCATATGATATTTTATTTGATATATTATCACCACTAAAAGTAAAATAACCACTAACATTGGGTTTTTTAATGAAAAAGTTATTTAAACCACCACTAACAGATATGAAGTGTTTCTTAAAAGAACTATGTTTTACTAAGTTGAATACTAAGTCTAGTAGTTTTATTTAGTTTTGGAATTTTATAACCACTATGAATCTAAAAATTGTAATTTTTTCAAAATAGTAATTATAATAAATGTGGTAGTATAACATCGGTTATTATTATAGAATATTATGGTACTACATATTTAGAGATTGGTACTTCATTTTTATTTTATTTTTTTTCATAAACTAGTGGTGCTTATAACTATGACTAATTAATTAATTATGGTATATTATTATATATTAGTGGTTTATAAGTATATAGTTATAGTTTTAACCACCTATAAACATATATCAGTGCTTTTTTAATTCATCAATGTTCTGACCTACTTCTAAACACTAGAATAAATCAGAAATAAATAATGGGAGACTAAATGTTTTACTACTTTTAATTTAAAATAGAAATACATCAGAAAGGTATAAAATTTTATACTTTTAATTTTTTGAAAAAAAATATAAAAAAAGAAAATAATTATAAAAATTTTATCATAATATTTATTAAGAATATAAACATATTTAGTTATGTTATAAACTATAGAGGCAGTATATATAAGTTTTGATGAAAATTTCAAAAAATTAAGAGGTGGAAACAATATTAATGTTACCATGATAAGTGGAGCTAATTTCCCCCAAATGATGCATGATCATAATTTTCCTATTATCTACAAGCCTCTTATCTACTAGATTCCTACAATAAATGGAATTTATAATGTAAATTATTTTTAATTTTATATTTTTTATAAAAAAGTATCATATTAATATAAACATATGAAAATTAATGTAATAGATTAAGTACCACTCATATCATGGATGTAAAGTTGGTAAAAATTATCATATTCATCACCTTAAATTGAGTAGATACTAAACTCACTATCTCTACAAACTGATCATACTAAGCTACCAAATTCACTCTTACTCATATATTATATTTTGGAGGATTTAAATTTTTTGTTTCTAATTGATTGAGAACATTAACATTACTTAGAACTTCAAAAGTAGGCATCACATTGAATGAATATATGCTCATCATAAAGATTCCTGAGGGGCTAGGTCTAGTTTCCAACCATCACACATGACTGACATGATCCTTTCCCAAAAAAGGGAAAATATCATCGATATGGGATAATGATGATGACTACAATGGATTGCAATCCCATGTATCTTTATTTTTATTACACAAAACCAAATGTATCAAAATATATTTCATAAAAAAACTAAATTTCAATTTAATTTATTTAACTCAATGTTTATAGTGGATTCATTTATGTAATTTCTATCATCTTTATTGTGAACTTCAAACCATAAAACATTTTCATCAACCGCGTGACCAAATTATTTCACCAATATCATTAGAGGAAAAAATTGAGAAAAATAAACATTTTATTACTTAAGATAAAACAAATTTATATTTAATAATATTTAATAGATTTCCTTTTATGGTCTTCTTATTCAAAACTTTTGGAAACATCTATGTGTGGGATGAATTCATTCTCCCAATTTTATGAGTTTTTTAAGAGTATTAATGAAAAAAGAAAAAAATTTGACACCAATTACAAATTTCATTTCTTTGTGTTTGATTCATTATCAACCATATAGTATTGGATCTAGTGTTGAAATTGTCATGGTGTGATGAGACATGATGGTTTTCTTCCCCATGTCAATAGTTTCATGAGATAGTGGAATTTCTAAATAAGGGAAATTAGCACAACCAATTACAAGATTAAATAGAGACTTTTGTGATCCTGAAATTTTTATCATACCTATAATGGGAGAAGATTTGATGCTATTTAAAAAAATAGGATTATTGGGACAATGTTATAATAAGAAAATCCCATGATGGAGTTATAGGACTACTAAGATCTTGATATCCAAAAAATAATAGGTATAGAAGTTGTTGATTATGTATGGGAAGTTTTTTTATGAAAACCAATCAATATTAGGAGAACCTTTCAAATAAAATATTCCACAAACATGGAGATTCATAATTGACGCAAGAAAATTTGGTAAAGGAATAATTTTTATGCAACTCAAAAAGTTATTTGAATATGTAGAATGTTTTGAAAAAATTTTCATTATAGACCACCTCACAAAAATATAAAAAAGTATGTGTTTTGTTAAAGTTATAAATATTCATAAAACATGGAGTTATTTTTTTAGACTATGTTACATGAAGATGATGAGTTGCACATGATAAGTGACAATGAAGGGGATATGTTTTCCTGGAATGTAAAATTGCAAGAAGAATATTTACATGAGAAAATAATTATACATGATTTTGATAGTGGTAGAGTTTTTTGAATGATAATTTTATATATTTTTGAAGGTTATGTTTTTTCTGATATATATCTGAGCCTGTGAGAAGAAGATAGATAATTTTGCAGTGGAATAATATAGAGAGAAATGCACTCCGGATTTTATAAAGTCATAAGTTGTGTGAAAAATGTTATGTGAATCACTGAGTTCTATATGTATATTATGTGAATTACTATATTATATGAATATATTAATTGTGTGAAACATTTTTTTTGTCCAAGATATTTTGTTTGAAAGGTAGTCCATCAATAGGGTTATGTGTAGTGATGTACATTTTCCAAATTTCATGAAATTAATAGTTTCATGAAAATAATTAATTCATGAGAGATTTAATATTTTCTCAAAAATACTAGAAGTGACATGAAAGTGAAAAAATTTGTGAAAAAAAGGAAAGGTGTGTGAAAGTGAGTATTGAACCTTCATTGAATGTCAATAGTATGGAAATATATTAGAACTCATTATAAACCATTTTAGTGGAAAAAGTTATTCCTTGGATACTAGTTCAATAGGTAATGTTAAATTACTAAAATTTTGTAGTTCAAAACAAGTTATTAATAGATAAATGTAATGATTATTAAGTACTTATTAGTGTAAAAATAAATAAAAAAATTAATTCTTTCATGGAGAATGGGCTATAGATTTTTTCCTCTTGAAGTAGTGAGAAAAGGATGAGTAAAAAGGGAGTAACCATTAGGTTGTACTGAGATAACCCTAAATCTGGTCATTAGAGTAACCCCTCACATAAGAGAAACCTAGAATAAATTCACTACTAAATGGGACATATATATTCTAGTACTTCATCACATTATCATTGTATGCTCCTTGGACTATCCCTATGTGAGTGAACCAAGTGAAATTTGTATGTCATGTTTTCATGCATTACATAAATCTCATGGAATGGTAATAAGTTTAAGTGGATTGAGCGATCATGGTTCTTATCTAATTAAGGGTAAGATAAGTACATCATCAATTGTATCATCATTATCAGGTCATATTAATAGTGTCCCTACTAATAAGTAAGGTCATGATTATTTATGGTGGTGTGAGTTTCATGTTACATGGGGAAACGTGAATGAGTTTCATACCATAATTCACTCCCATGAAATCTCTCACTAATGTACCTTTTGGGGAAATCAATTGGTATCAAAAAAATGATTATATTGTTGGTTTTTTTTATGAATTTATTTGATGTAGTTTTGGTTTTGAATTATATTTTTTCAGTATGACATAAAATGGGGAAAGAATATAATGAAGTAGAGATAAAAATCAACTCTATATAATGGAAAAATAAATATGTGTGTGATCGAGGTGAAATCATCCAAAAAGATCTAAAATGGAAGGTATAGATTAATCTAATTATGTATCTACTTGTTCATACAATTATACTATTGGAGTATCCTAGGATCCTTATATTCCAATAAATGTTGGATCTACTAATGATGATGAGATATTAATAGATCTAAAGGTGAAATTTCTCTATATGTTAGAGGTTCTTGATCAATGGTTGATGGAATATATCATGGTTCTGAAAAATAAGAATGAGTCTCAAGGGACCTGTTTTGGAGTGATAAAAATTGATTTAATCAAAATGAAAATCCTCAATAAAAAAAAATTTGCATGGCTCAAAATATGAGAGGGAATAATGATACTTATTATAAGGAATTAGGTTATATATCTTCTAATGTGAAAAGGTGTAAATTTGTTTCTAAGGAAGAAGAGATTGACTTAAAATAGTTTCAAAATATAATATAAATGAATGATGAAATGTGTGTTCACATGGAAAAGTTGGTTGAGAAAAACCAAATCCTAAGGAAAGCGACGCTGGCCCAGAATGATGAGGTTGTGAAAAACGGTGGAAAATGAAAGTCTAAATTGATCTACACGAAAAAATTCACAATATATAAAAGTTAAAATGGACATGAAAAAAATTGAAATATATAATTATCCCTCTCAAAAAACACTAAGAGTGGGTAAAATCCAAAAAAATGAGGTAAAGTTTTAAGGAGATTAATGTATGAATACAAGTGAATGATGGAAAGATCAAATATCCTAAAAATATTATGAAAACCTAAAAATAGAATATGAGGATCCCTCCCTATTCAAAATCAATACATGAATTTCTGAAGAGTTCAAATCTAGATTTTCTGAGAAACTATAAGACTTTTAGGAAATACAAAAGATAATACTCTTCAAAGAAGGGTGGTTTAAAGTGTTACTATTGTGGAATCATGATACATACCATGAGTTTCTATATATAGAAGCCTAAGGTATTAGATAAAAATGGTAATATGTTTAAATAACATCTCATATAAGGTGAGACTATATTTATGATTTTAATGATAAATTCTTTATTTGTGGATACCATGGTCATATGTATAGGAATTAGCGTTATAAATGAACTTAAGATATCATAAGGAATTCAACTAATCCTAAGGATAAAAGGAAAAAAAATTCACTAAGAAACTATCTGTTAAGATATAAAATTGATTTACTACCTAGAGGGGAAAGAATGGATCTCAATAAGAGGTGCATCAACCACCAACTTTGGTTTACTCATGGTGTCCCTCCGAGAAAAAATCTAGAGGAGAGAAAGGAAGATTCTACGACTATGGGAAAGGTGAATGATAATATAAAGAAAGATCCATCAATGAAGAAAACATAATAGGTAGCTCTATTATTTATCAAAGGGAGTACACATGAAGCATGTGTAAGTAGTTTTACAAAATATACCCAAAGGAATGAAATTAAGAGAACTACTAAAGTCCCTAAGAAAAGGAAAAATGTTGGTGTGAAGATAGGTTAAAAATATTTTATTGAACATAAGGTTTATTGTAAAGTAAATAAGAATATTGATAAAATTAATAGCACTCAAAAATCTAGTCATATGAAATAATCATCCTGAAATAAGAAATTGGTTGTGAAAGATGATGAATCATTCATGGGTTAAGAGAGGAGTAAGAATATGTGGAGAATAAATGTCTCATCTATAATTTAGTAGGAGATATTTTTTGGTAAAAGTATCCAATGAATGTGAGTAAACCCATAAAGAAAAAGTAAATTCCCATGATAATAAAGAATAATCCCAAATAAAAAAATCCATAATGATGTTTTTGTAAGAGTAGTCAGTTAAATGAGAGTCTCTTTCATGGAACTGATGAATATTACCTTGAATAATGATCAAGTCGAATAAGAGTTTAATGAGGTGATAAAATTACTTTCCGTAAATTTGAAAAGGGGAAAATAAAAATGTGATAGTGAAGGGTTTTTCCACCAATACTCACCTCATTCTTCAACTTGGGGAAGTGAACGTACCCCTATCCCCTTGGATTTAACGTTTTTCAACTATTTTTGAAGTGATAAAGGATTTAAGAGGATTTATTATCCCCAAGGAAGTTTAATCAAAATAAGAAAAGTTATATTGGGACATACTCATGAGTGGAAAGAGATTACCATTGGAGTAGTAATGAGTAGTTGTAATGATTTCAATTAAAATAAGAATGTTGATATTTTAATTTATTATAGATTGAATCAAGTTGAATATTAATTAATAATGAAGATGATGTGTGTTTTTTATATTATGTATTTCTTTCCCCTTAATAATTGAAAGAGAAAACCTAACACCAATGCTCAGTCATTCATGGATGTGGTTACTAAAAAATCATACATGATGTCTGAAGTGAAAGTCATTGTTGATGTTGAGTTTTATGTAGATCCAAAGATCATTCATCATAGAGGACACTAGGTGATCTATTTTATTGGACTCCTCTTGTAATAATCATGATTTAATGATCAAAAATCCTATTTAGTCTATAAACCATGTTAACTATATGTAATCTATCTCACATCAAATGTACAGTAGCTTAGTAAAATATATCCACACCTATTAAGTGCTATACACTCAATTTGGATACTATATATTATATTTTGATTCACTTTATAATGATTTCTCTGAAAAATTATTATGTTTAATTCATTTCATGAATATCACTGCTTTTGTATGAATACAGATATTTGCCTAAGTCTGAGAAACTGTGACCCTAAGACACCATGACCATGAGACACCTTGAAGTAGAAACTGTGAACAGAACACCATGAAGAAGACAATGTGAACAAGACACTGTGAAGCAGACACCGTGAATAAGACACCATGAAAACCAGACACCATGAAATCCTAACACCGTTACATCCAGACACCATGACCACAAGACACCGTGACCGATCTAGACACCATGTGAAGGAGACACCCTTTCCATGACATACTGTGACACTGTTTCCTAATATGTTTTTTTGTATTCTGATTTGACCTCTAACAGTCATATTTGAATATTTTAATGCACTGACATAATTAATGTTTCTTTTGTAGAAATTTCCTTAATAGTACAAGGTACGAGGTGCAGAATACCTGCAACCTGTCGGCTCAAACACATGCACTCCAGGATAAAAGAGTCATGCTTCCCCGAAATAAAAGGAGGATATACACGAGAGTAGTTTCACGATACAGGAAAAGAAAACAAGCTGTTGGGCATGAGTGTGACAACAGAATACACTTTGAGAATTGTATCATGCAACTCAACTCTGCTGAAGAACACATGAATCATACTGGAATCCTAGAACCCCGAGAACATCTTCACACTATCAAACACTACGAAGAACACATGTTGGATATATCTTGCTTGCGACACTCTGTTTCCCATATGAGGACTTGAGTTCTGAATTTTCCTCGTCTAAGAAGTCTAGAGATATAAAGACTAACACTCAAAGAACTTCTCAACCTATCACAATATTTCTGCTCTATTGTGTATCATTTTATTAACATTCGAGCAGAGTGTGTATCTGTATTACAACATAATCTGTCTCCTGCATCTAACTGAAGGATATAGGATATCTTTACTCAAACATTATTTTACTCTTATGTATACCCAAGATATGTGTGGAAGAGGTCCTTGTGTGTTCTGGTTGTGTATACCCATGATGAAATTTGGAAGAGGTCCTTGTGTGCCCGGGTTGATTATACCCACGAAGAACTGTGGAAGAGGTCCCTGTGTGGCTTGGACAGTCTTGTGTACTATTATTAACCCTGATCCAGGGTTTGGATCAAGTTTATTTATATAAACTTCTTGGTGGAAGGTGATCACCAAGTGGAGTGGATTAGGTCTCTACTTGAGACTGAACAACTTGTTTCATATCTGTTGTGCTGATTAATTTAGTCTTCTCTATTTTACTGATAAACTGTATAATTCAGATATCACTAAAGTCACTTTGATAGTTAATCTGGGAAATAAGTTATAATTGTCATGTCTTAATAGAATAGTTTCAAAAGCAATCTTAATAACTGACATTACGATTACTGAGAACTAATCAATCTTCTAATAATTTATTTAAATAGTCAAACCTTTATAATAGTATAACCTTGATTAAATGGGTTATATTTAACCTTTTAGGTAAACCTTTTAGAAATACTTTTCAATCAGAAATTTTTATAGTTACTCAATTCACCCCCCTCCCTCTTGAGCAATCTACTCTGACCAACATTTGGTATCAAAGGCTGTTTATTAAGACTTTGTTTAACCTTATTCAACTATGATTGTAGTTGTAATTTGAAGATTTGTAAATTTCTATTAATTCTAAATTTCTATCTCTTTCAAAGTATTTTTTTATTATGGATAATATATTGGAAGGTTCTAAAACCAATATACTTCCATTCTTTAACAGAACCAACTATGCACAATGGAAAATTAAAATGAAAATTCACTTAGAGAGTATGGGTTTTAAAATTTTGTCTTCCATTATAGATGAATATAAGATTCCTACTACTGATAGTATCGCATGGGATGAACCTATCAAAATTGCCTACAATAACAATTGAAAATCTAGAATTGCTTTCTACTGCTCATTAGGAGATGAATAATTCAATAGATTTTCTACTTGTAAAACTATCAATGAAATTTGGGATACTCCATCTATCTCACATGGAGGAAAATCTAGTGTAAAAGAACTGATACTTAATGCTTATACTTTTAAAGATGATAAATTTAAAATGAAACATGATGATCCTATCTCTAACATGTATCTTAGGTTCAATGAGATTGTTAACATAATGAGTTCTCTTTGAAGAGAAGTTACTACCAAGGAACAAATCATGAGAATTATCATATGTCCACCTGACAGATGGAGAGGAACCAATGTCTCTATTAGAGAACCATGTGACATTAGCAGGGTACCTATAAAATAACTCATTGGGAAACTGATGATGTATGAAGAGGGACTGGTAGTCAACAAGGAATAGGAGGATGAACCAAAGAGGAAATATATTGCATTCAAGACCACCACCTCAAAACACAAAGACAAAGGAAAATTGGAAGCTTCTCTAGAAAGTTACAGTAGTGAAAAATCATCACCTGACAGTGATGAGGAAATGGATCCATTAGCCATAAGATTCAAGAAATTTTTCAAGAAGAAGAACCTTTTTTGAAAGCCTAATTTCAAGGGAAAATATGACCAAAAAGGAAATTGGAAGGACTGGAAAAGAAGTGACAAGACTGATGAGATTGTCTGGTATGAATGTAAGTGAAGAAGAAACATGAAAGTTGACTGTCCAAATCTCAAGTACAAAAATAAATATGAGGACAAGAACATGAAGTATAAAAAGGCCATGAATAAAACCTAGAGTTCTTCTAAGGACAATTAATGTGACTCAGAAACATCACATGATGAATGGGTAAAAAAAATCCAATATATGATTTATTAAAAACACATCTTAGGTGACACTAGACTCTACTGTACATAATTCATACTATTCTGAAAATGAGAGTGACTCTGAAAATATGACTAATGAAGAACTGTTTGAATACTGTAACATGTGTGAAGAAACATGCACTGAACTAAAAGACAAATATAAATCATTGAAGAAACAGTATTATCTTACTGTGACTGTTAAATCTGAACTCACAACTAAAAAAGAGAAAAATTCTCAACTGCTCAAAGAGATCAATGAATTAAAAATTTATAATGAGAAATTGATGAATGACCTAAAATTTTATCAATGGTAAGAATACCCTTACTCAATTTCTAGGAAAATACATTTCCCCTAAATAAAACATTGGCATTGGTTATCAAACTGGAAAAAGAAATCTTGGTAGAACAAATTTTGTTTCAAAATCTAGGACATATTGTTTTACTCCCATTTTTGGACACAAATCAACTAATTCAATTTATGATACATCATTTACTATTTCATTTTTTACTGGACCAAATAGAGTTTATTTTTCAAATAATTTACTTAATGCTTATAGGAAACCTATGAGGCAGATATGGGTCATAAAGCACTTATTACTAATATTACTGGACCGAAACAAGTATGGGTACCAAAATCTATTTTTGCATAATCATTTTGTAAGAAATATGATTAAAGAGTTCTTGTAAAAGTGTATGGTACGTGGAAAGTGGATGTTCAAGACACATGACAGGGGAATACTCTTGCTTCAAGAATCTAATAAAAATAAATGGAGGACATGTCACATATAGTGACAATGCGAAAGGAAATACCATTGGCCTCGGCTGAATTGGTACCTCTAACTCAGTTTTAATTTCTAAAGTATTGTTTGTAGATAGATTAAAATATAATCGTCTTAGTATCTAACAATTATGTGATGATGGATTTCATGTTATATTTGAATATGATGCTTGAAATGTATTTAAATCTAAAGATGAATTAGTGTTATCTGCATTAAGAAACGAAAATGTTTACTCTATTAATATAGATTCTTTATCTACTCAAAATACTTCATGTTTAAGTTTATTTCATAAAGAGTCTTGTCTCTGGCATATGAGACAAGGAGACTATAATATTTACTCCCTTATAAAGATAACTAGAAAAAGCTAAGTTAAATACATACCCAAACTTGAGTTTCCAAATGAAAAATTGTGTAATCTCCATCAAAAGGGAAAACAACACAAATTTTTATTCAAAACAATAAAAGAAGTATCAGCTTATAAACCTCTCAAATTTGTTCACATGGATTTATTTGGACCACCTAGAGTTTCTAGTTTAAATGGTAAGAACTATGTTTATGTTCTTGTACATGACTATTCTAGATATACTTGGACCTTCTTTCTGGATCACAGAACTGAAGCCTACTCTTATTTTACTAAATATTCTAAGTCATTGGAAAATATTAGTGTACATAGAATTAAATCCTTAAAATTGATCATGGCCGTGAGTTTGAAAATCAAGAGTTTGAATCCTTTTGCTCACAAAATGGTTATAGTCACAATTTCTATTCCCCTATAACACCTCAAAAAATGGAGTTGTAGAAAAAAGAAATAGATCCATGTAAGAGATTTATAGAATAATTCTTTGTAAATATGACCAACCTATTTTTTGGGGGGATGAAGCTATCAATACAGCATGCTACATAATAAATAGAGTGTCAATCAGACCTATTTGTAAGAGGACTCTTTATGAGTTATGAAACAATAGAAAACCCAAGGTTAACTACTTCAAAAAATTTGGTTGCAGAGTCTATATTCTTAATACTAAGCACAATCTTGACAAATTTGCATCTAAGAGCGATGAAGGTATCTTTTTAGGATATTCTATATCTAGTAAAGCCTCTAGAGTGTTCAATAAAATAATTAAATGTGTGGAAGAATCTGTCCATGTCAAATTTGATGAAACAGATCCACATGAGCCTAAAACCATTCTAGAGAACCTGGAGGATGATGTATCAAATCTGAACATTAATCCAAAATCCTCAAACCATTCTGTAAAATAATCTGTGAAAAATTTCAGTTCTAGAAATTCCTTAGACTCAAGACATAATGAACATGAACTTTTTGATGAACCTAAAATAACTAGTCCCTCATTTTCTAAAGACGTTAGAACACTTTTATAATCATCCTTTATATGTTGTTTTAAGAGACCAAGACAAAGGAACTCAAACTAGAACTTCTCTTAGAAATTTGGTTGACCATCAAGTCTTCTTGCCACAAATTTAACCCAAACACATTAATGATGCTATAAATGATGAATTTTTTGTGATAGATATGCAATAAGAACTTAGTCGATTTAAAAGGAACACAGTTTGGAAAATTTTTGAAAGTCATAAAAACACATTCACCATAGGCACTAAATGGGTTTTTTAGAAACAAGGTAGATGAGGCTGGTAACATATTTAGAAATAAGGTTATAATAGTGGCACAAGGCAATAGTCAAGAAGAAGGAATTTCCTATGAGGAGACCATTTCACCAGTATCTAGACTTGAATCCATAAGAATCCCACTTCTTATGTTGCACATCTGAATTTCAAACTATATAAAATGGATGTTAAGAGTGAATTCTTAAATGGGTATATAGTTGAGGATGTCTGTATAGAACAACCCCCTGGTTTTACAAACACCCATTTTCCAAATCATATTTTTAAATTATCAAAAGATTTATATGGTTTGAAAAAACTTCCAAGATCTTGGTATGATCGGTTGATTACTTTTCTTATTTCCAAAGGTTTTACAAAAAGAATAGCTGATCCTACTCTTTTTATAAAATGAATTTCAAATTATGTATTAGTTGTTCAAATCTATGTAGATGACATTATTTATATATCTTTAATAAATTCTTTATGTGTTGATTTTTCTAAAATGATGCAAAATTATTTTGAAATGAGTTTAATGGGTGAACTAAAATTCTTTCTCGGATTTCAAATATTTCAAAATAATGATGATGTTATTTTAACTCAAAGTAAATATACTATAGATCTTATAAAACGTTTTGGATTGGATAGCACTAAATGTAGTGACACTCCCATGAGTACCACTTGTAAGTTGGATCTTGATGAAGATGGAAAATCTGTTGATCAAACCACTTATAGAAGAATGATTCAAATTTTACTCTACTTAACTGCTAGTCGACCTCACATTATGTTTAGTGTGTGTCTGTGTGCTCAATTTCAAGAAAATCCTATGGAATCTCATTTAAATAATGTAAAGATAATTTTCAAATACCTCAAGCATACACCAAATCTAGGACTGTTCTATCCTATAGGATAATCATTTGAATTAGTTAGTTATTCTGATGCTGCCTTCAGTGGCTGTAAGTTAGATAGAAAAAACACCTCTGGAACATGTCACATTTTAGGCAAGTCACTAGTATCATGATGTTTTAAGAAACAAAATTTTGTTGCATTATATACTACAGAAGATGAATACATAGATGCTAGTAGCTGTTGTGCACAAATATTGTGGATGAAACACACATTACTAGATTATGGTAATAAATTCAGGCATGTACCAATAAATTTTGACAATACAAGTGCTATTAACAATTCAAAAAATCATGTTTCACATTCTAGGATAAAGCATATTGATGTAATATATCACTTTTTGAGAAATCATTATCAAAATGGTGATATCACTTTGGAATTCAGTGGTACTAAGTATCATCTTGCTGATATATTCACCAAACCCCTAAATTCTAAAAGAATATACTACATCATACATGAATTAGGCCTGATAAATCCTAAGTAATGTATTACTATTTTATATTTTACTGTTTTATGTCTTACTTTTTTATCTCTTACTATTTCATGATTGTGGTCTCACGGTTAGTGTTTTGTGACTGCTTTCTAACAGTCATTATCTCACCGTAAATTTCATGTTTATTGTATCACCGTAAATTTCATGTTTACTATCTCACCATGAAGTTTTTTTACTATCTTACCCTAAATTTCATGTTTACTATCTCATCGTGAAGTTTGTTCACTGTCTCACCGTAACATTTGTTCATTGTCTCATCGTAAAAACCTGATATAGTCTCACTGTAATGATTATTTATGATTTTTATTTGTGAATAAAAATTTTATCACGGTAACTATTAATTTCACCTCTTTATTTTCCCGCATTTTTACGATGTTTGGTATTCCTAAATGATAAAATAAATGAATTATCACTTTTCCTTCACTCGAGATCTCTTCTAATCACTAAATTTGTAACCCTTATTCAACTCTTCATCCCTTCTCTCTCAAACCTTCGGTGAATGCCCAAGATGAAATGCCCTTCATTGTCAACTCTTGAGAAACGTAGCTCAAAGAAGAAGAAAATTGCACCCAAGATAGCACCTGAAGGTCCTCTAAACCCAAATCTTGTAAATGGAGTTGTAGTACATAAGAAAGAGGTTTTCCCCAAATGGATTTTGTCAAGTAAGTCTTTGGTTTTGAAAGTTTGAAAAGAGAAAGTATTGTTATAGTGGTTTTCTAAGGAAGATAGACCTATATATACTAAGTTAGTGGCTTAATTTTATCAATATGTGTAGTTCTCCTTTGATTCTGAAGATGGGTATGTTGTGAAAAGTTGGATAAATGGCCATAAATTCTCGTTTTCTTTGAGGTTATGGGATACATACCATAGGATACCTCATGAAGGAATATGTGAGGATTATCAGAGAGGAACTCCACCTTCTAATGAGTTCTTTATGTTGGAAGATGCTCTAAAAAGCTTAATCGGAAATGGCACCAAGAGAAGATTCATTGCTACCGAACAAGATGGAGAATCTATAATGTTTCATAAGTTTATACTAAACCTTATTAGCCCTAGAAAAGGTGATTTTTCTATTCTAAAATATCAGGATGTGTTTCTGATTCATCTTATGAAAAATGGGCATAAGATCAACCTTTTTAAGTATATCATACACAATATGTGTGAACTCATCAAAGACACATCAAAGTCAACCTCCCTATTTTACTCTAGGCTTATCTCAGCCATGCTTCATGTCAAAGGTATGGTAGGACCTAATGAGGAAGTTATCAATGATTGTGAGTTCTGCCTTTCAAAATTCACTATAAAGAGGATGAAAATCAATTAGAACCCTTGGAAAAAAGGCATGGGTGGAAGAAAATGATAAAATTTATGAAAAATTCAATCTAGTATAATATCCCTCAAGAGAAATGGATATTTTTAATCCTATTTTGGAACCAGATGAAGTTGTTGAGTTTTCTGAAGAAGAAGAAGAAGAGGCTGTTGTTCTTCCCAGGGAAACTGTTTCTGATAAAGAAGACATTAAATATATCCCTCATATAGTAAGTGAAGAAGAAGTCCCTGCTTCTAAAGATATTGTTAATCTAGAAGATTAACCCAAGGATGAAACAGAATCTGTTGTCAAAGAAACCAAAAATAATATTGTGGAAGAACCTATAGATGAATAATTACCTGTTATACAAGAAGCTAACCTTGAAGAACTCCCAGTGAAACAATCTATTCATGAAGTCATTCCTTCGGTTGAGGAAAGGCTGGAACAAGCTTTTTAGCTGGCTAGGTAAGAAATGGGTGAGGAACTAAGAGATGAATTTGTGGAATTAGATCAAGACCATAATCTTCTCATTCTGGAGAAAGATGCAACTGTTGAGGGGAGAAACACCCAAATATGGAATCTGCTGAAGTACTAAACCCGATAGTTTCAAGCCCTATAGACACTCAGTATAAATTCCCCAGTTTTTATGATGTGGATGACTCTTAGAAAGTTTCAGTAAAAGGTCTTGACATTTATACTATGTTCCAACTAAAATTTGTCTCTAATATTTCCCTTGAGAAGTAACTTGAGCCTATATCAGTCTCTATTTCTGAACCTTCATTAGAACAATCATCCTTGGTGAGTAAAGATGATCTGAAAGAATTTGGAGCTACCCTTTTTTATGGTGTTGAAAATTTCCTGAATTCCCAACCATCTCTTATAAATCATCTAAGTTAGAAAGCTGACTGACTATTGTTGGAAAAATTTATTTGGAAGATTCAGCCCAAAATGATTCATGAGATTCAGGAAGTTAGAGTTGAAAACAAACTGCTTAGTGATGAAGTGAATGCTCTAAGAGGTATGATTGAAGAAATGAAGAATTTGATGAATTTGATATCATAGCTTGCTTCTCATCCTATAGAACCTATTGTTCCTCAAACCCCATAGAATTTTGTGTCCCAAATTCAACCTCATTTAGCTTCCTTAGCTGAAAATGTCACTAAAAGGAACAAACATATTGTGAAGGAGATGAGAGAGCTTGTTGTTAATCTTAACAAGATCACTGATGAATATATAGGGTGTCTTCAAAAAGTGATAAAACAATTGAAATATCTGACCTTAGCTATAAATTCTTCTAAGGAATTTGGGAAATCATCTCAACCCTCCTTAGATAGTGACCTTCTCAGGACAACGATCAGTGAATAACTTCAGACTGTTCATAGTGGTTTCAATAAAGATTCTCTATATGAAGTCATCAAGAATAGTGACAGAGTTCTTGATTTGGTCTAAATCCATTCAAAAATTTGTAATGATCCTCAGCAAGAAATTTCCAAGAATGTTGATTTAAAATTCAACCGAATCTTCTCAAAGACTGACATGACCAAACACTTTAAATATCTTGTAGAATATCTGAGCATTCCTTCTGTTACTCAAGATTTCCTGACCCAAGTTCAAAATCTCATAGATTTTATTCATCTATTGGATAAGTTTATGGAAAACAAGTATGACTTTGATAAGGCTATTCAGTATGGTAGAGAGATCATTACTGATTTTATCAAACTTCTGGGGCCCTATCTTCATGTCTAGAGTACAACCATTGTAGCTTCTGCAGCTGCACCTCTTAGACCTGGTCTACCTACATTCACCTCTACCCTAGCCTCCACTTCTATTTCTTTCAGTTAGTCACTGAGTCATATTAGGCATGTGATCCTTGATCAACAACTGCCTCGGTCTTCTACTGTACCTACTCTGGCCCCCTCTGTCTTTGAAGGCCTTCCTTTGCCTTCTCTATCAACTATCTCACTCCCTTCTTCTACCTCAACTTTTGATCCTATGGATTCTTCTTCTGTTGCTACTGCTAAAGGAAAAGAGAAGAACAGTCATTGATGAAGGACAGTTTTTACTCTATTTTGATGGGAATATTGTTTCATTTGTTTTAATATGTGTAATTCCACTCTTTTTATCTAATACATTATGCACATTGATTGTCTCTGTTGTCTTTATTTTCCCTCCTACTTTTTGATAATCCCAAAAGGGGCAGAAATATATGAGAAATGCATATATGATAATTATATAAAAAAATGGGAGAAATATAAGAAAAAATATAGGAGAATAAAACACTCACTCTATATATGTTATATGCATTCGATCAATGTTGTTAGGAAAAATATACACTCTAAATATACATGGTTTGTGATCATCAAAAAGGGGGATATTGTTGGACTCCTTATGTATTAATCTTGTTTTAATGATCACAAATCTTATTTATTCTATAAACCATGTTAACTCTATGTAATCTATCTCACATCAAATGTACAGTAGCTTAGTAAAAGCTATCCAAAGCTCTTAAGTTCTATACACTCTGTTTTGATAATATATACTATCTTTTGATTCACTTTATAATGATTTCTCTAAAAAATGATTAAGTTTAATTCATTTCATGAATATCACTGCTTAAGTGTGAATATAGATATTTTCCAAAGTCTGAGACACTGTGACCATGAGACACCGTGAAGCAGACACCGTGAAGCAGACATAGTGAAGCAGACACCATGAAGCAGACACCGTGAACAAGACACTATGACATCCAAACACTGTGACATATAGACAACGTGACATCCAGACACCGTGAACACAAGACACCATGACCAATCCAGACACCGTGTGAAGGAGACACTGTTTCCATGACATACTGTGACACCATTTCCTAATATGTTTTGTCATATTTTGATTTGATCTCTAACAGTCATATTTGAATATTTTAATGCACTAACATAATTAATGTTTATTTTGTATACATTTCCTTGAAGGTATAAGGTATGAGGTGTATAATTCATGAAACATGTCATCCCAAACACATGCACTCCAAGATAAATGACTAATGTGGCCCAGAAACAAAAATAGGATATGCGCGAGAGCAGTTGCACATTATTGAAAAAGAAAACAAGCTGGTGGGAATGAGCGTGACAACATAATACACTTTGAGAATTGTCTCATGTAACTTGACTCTACTAAAGTACACATGAATCTTAATGGAATCCTAGAACCCCGAGAACATCTTCACACTATCAAACACCACAAAGAACACAAGCTGGATCTGTCTAACTTGCGACACTCTATTTTCTGTATGAGGACTTGAGTTCTGCATCTGCCTCATCTTAGAAGTCTAGAGATACAAAGACTAACACTCAGAGCACTTCTAAACCTATCTCAATATTTCTACTCTATTGTGTATCATTTTATTAACTTTTGAGAAGAGTGTGTATCTTTATTTCAACACACTCTGTCACCTACATTAAACTGAAGGATACAATATATCCTTAATCAAACATTCTTTTACTCATGTTTATACCCACGATATGTGTGGAAGAGGTCCCTGTGTGGCCTGGTTGTGTATACCCATGAAGAAATGTGGAAGAGGTCCTTGTGTGGCCTGGTTGTTTGTACCCATAAAGAACTATGGAAGAGGTCCATGTGTGCCCTGGACAGTCCTGTGTACTGTTGTTAACCCCGATCCAGGGTGTGGATCAAGTTTATTTATATAATCTACTTGGTGGCAGGTGATCATCAAGTGGAGTGGATTAGGTCTCTGCTTGAGACTGAACCACTTGTTTCATATCCATTGTGCGGATTAATTTAGTCTTCTCTATTTTACTACTTAACTATATAATTCATATATCACTAAATTCACTTTGATAGTTAATCTTGGAAAGAAGTTATAACTCTCTTGTCTTAATATAATAGCTTCAAAAGAAATATTAATAATTGATATTAACATTACTGAGAACTAATAAATCTTCAATGAAGTTATTTAATAAGTCAAACCTTTATAACAGTATAACCTTGATTAACTGGGCTGTATTTAACCTTTTGGGGAAACCTTTTAGAAATACTTTTTAAAAAAAATTGTACAGTTACTCAATTCACCCCCCCCCCCCCCCCCCTCTTGAGTAATCTACTCCGACCAACATCCTTTTTAGTAGAAAACCTAAATCATATGTCTTCAAACATTTACTTTGTGCTCATCGAGAAATTTATCAAGCAAAGAACATATTTTATATTTTTAAGGAAAACACTTTAAGCTATTGGGATTATTGGATTTCATATTTGATCAATTAACTCTTCCAATATCGTTTTTTTTTAATCTGAAAATGATTATTAATGACTATGGTTGATAATATCATGGGTTTTTTGTGGTATTATGATGAATGTTCTAAACTTTACCCTTGATTTTTATTGTGGCACTGAATCTCTCATCATCCCTATTTGGATTGGCTTCTTGGGTTTACCACAACATTTATTTATGAAAATAACCATGTTATTAATTTCCAGCATTATTAGATATCCATTTAAACAGGATTTTTCTATGTTAAAACTGTCAAGAACCCCAATTGTTAGGGTTTGTACAGAGATAATTGTCTCTAAAACAATTACACTCCAGATATAGACTCAAAATGAAAATTATGGATTCTTTCAGGAGGTGATATATGAAAACATGCCGTCTTATTTGGATGGTATATTAAACATGGGCATAAATCCAATGTCTATGGAAGAACAGTACACATAACTACTTGTAAACATGTTTTGATTAAGAATTTAAAGCAGAAGATGGACCTTAAATAATGAACTAGATAGTTAATGAAATTGGGGGGTTTCCTGATGGACCTTCTATAATTAAGTCTTTTGATGGTTTGAAAGATGTTGGTATTCCTTTGGAAGATCACAATATTTTCTTTATGACTGATGAAAGTGGTTCCTTTTTTGAGAAATACAATTTATCCTAGGGGTTTTTTATTTGGTTGAAAATGATTATAGTTCCCCAATTATTTGTTTCCCCACATTGGAAAACCAGAGCTCACACTCTGATGATTGTGAATTATACCTGACATTCAGAAGAATGCTTGTCGGATTGGGGATTCTTATTTGAAATTGATCTCAATGAAAGGTAAAAAATAATTAATTGATTTAGGTGGATACATCACTCTAACCCCCAAGAAGACTAGGAATCATAGATATTATTCTAATATTTAAAGATCAATGGTCACTATATCCTTAGAGGTTTCTTGGACACAAAAATAAGATATTATTCTATAGCTAATTACTGTTGAAATTACTTATTCACCCTTTAATAATGATGTTCCAAGTTTCAATATTCTTTATGATGGCCCTACTTTGAGTAATTTATATTGAATTTAGGATGCAATGAGGGATTATTTTCTAAGATATATGGTAGAGAATGATAAAATTGTTCTTAAAAATACAAAAAGGTGAAATTCTTATTGATGCCTATCTTAAAATTAGAAAAAAAAATATGTTTATCAAAATGTTGGATGAATATAATCAAAACCTTAACTTTAAATTCAAGGAGATACTATAGAAATGACTCTCGTAGATATTATTTTCATGGGTTTTATCTGTCTATTTAGACATGGGAATTCACATACTTATTTTTTATGCAATATTTTTTGATACGTTGATATATGGGTTGATGTTGTTTTGGTTCACTCTAGTAATTTTTGAGCTTTCTGGTATCTTTTATTTGTTTTTATATGTTTCAAAAATTTGGTTTCCAGTATTTAAGGAATATCAATGTTTTATTTGAGGACTGTTTAATTTTCTTTTTTGGGTCTTTGGATGGTTTTCATGTTCTATGGAGACTTGAGAATATGGTGACACACCTATTCAATAAGTATAACAATGCACATAATTTTTCATTATATCTTCAGATAAGATGAATCCTTACATGTATTTCTAATCCATGAAGTCAAATTTTGATTTTGAGTTCTACATTTTTTTCATGGGAGAAGGCACAAACCCTTTTTATGGATGATGCATTTCTATACATCAATGAACCTATTATAAATTGATGAAATGTCTTCTGAATTTCATGGAATCTTGCTACTTTCTAGGTTGACATGATTTATTTGGCTAGGTTTGAGGATGTGTGTGTTGACATGCATGTTTTTATGTCATATTTGAATGTTTCTCCCATATTTATCAGATGGCTTAAGCTTGTTACAAATCATGCATGTATTGTAACTTTTTTCTTATTTCAATAAATTTTTTAGGGGAATGAATTATTTGACTAATTCATGGATATATGTACTACTAAAAATGTTCATTTTAAGCTATTGTTTTAATAACACATTATTTTTTTGGAATCAAACCTTGAAGATGGAAAAATGGAAACAAAAAAATGACATGCTATGTAGTATTCATTTTGATCTCATATGTGATATCATATTACTATTCATAACATATAATATCTGATATGGGGGGATAATTATCATGTTAAATAAAAATTCTATATTTGGTGATGAAGATGATAAATTTAGGGGAATTTTTTAAATGAAGATCAGATAGATATTATCCTCGGTAATTGAGTAAATACACCAAGTAGATGAGACAAGAAATTACTTTCCAATTATAGTTTACGAAGTGGTCTTGAATGTTGGATGAATGAGAAATAATTTAAATAGTTTATATCTAGCATGGTTTCTCAAAATCTATTTGATTAATCATAAATTTTTTTATATATAATTATTCAACAAATAATAGCATCCATCATGTTAGTATTTATGATAATTGGAATTAGTTTGAATAATTTGTATCAGTTTTGTGACTATGGTTGATTATTAAATAATAAGTATAGAATACTTTCATGAAAGAAATTAATTTTCTATAGACGATTTAGAGTTATGTAAGTGAGTGAGTGAAATGGAAAGTGATTATGTTATTAACATTTTCCTACACTATGTTTGGACTCAATTCACTGAGAGTTTTTTTATGGATCATTGATAAGTTGTAAGAACACCCTTTGAAAATCATTGAGCATGAATCTAAATATGGGAAATAAATGATTTTGGAGGATAATATATTTTATGAACCTAATAAATAGTGAAATTTTAGGATTTTCATGTCATGGGAGGTGTTTTCCTTATTTATCAAATGCAAGATTCATGTTTTCAAAGCTGGGTAAGTGGAAATCCCTATATAAACATCATTGATAATGAATATGGATTTTAATGACAAAATATATGATACCAAAGGTTTCAAATCATGTAATATTAAACTATCAAACATAAAAAATATAGGGGGTGATAATAATTCTAGATGTGACACCAATTTTCATAAGTTATAGGTTTACCCAATACTCTATATTCGGTATATATGGTATAGTGTATTGTTTTTATTTGATTTCAAAAGAAAATAAAGAATATATCAAAAATTTGAGTGGGTTAATGACCATCTCAATAAAGGAGGAGAAGTATGTTAAGGATGAAAATATGATGGTTCTTATGTTTTAATTTCAATAAATATGTATTATGAAAAATTTAACAACCCGGACCCGAACAGCCACCTGAACAGTGCTAAACGGTTTGGCTGCTACTACCTTAAGAGCACCTCCCCGAATGGAAAAGGCTACTGACTAGCAGAGATGGTCTTATAGGTATAGTGGGGGGGGCTATATCCTCTCGGAGGATAATAATAATGGTATTGGTCCGAGTATAATAATAATAAAGATGTAGTGGAAAATAAAGGACTTAGTAGACTCGAACCAGACCCGCAGAGCGGAAGCACATTCAATATCCATAAACAGCGAAAGAAATAAATATAAAAAATAGGAGCAAAAGTAAACACAAATGAATGCTGACCACTTGTAACTACTACTGAACAATAAAACATGCATCTAAAACATTTCATACATATTTGAATACAAAAAGGGTGTCAATGGATAACAAGCATTAGCTAAAAAGAAAGCATGCTGATATAGGAAAGTAAGAAAAATATAATAACTCCAGCTAGGCAAGACCTCAAGGTTCATACTATCTCCATGCAATAGCTAATGCAACCCAGCTCCTAAAACTGACCTCTTTCCTGCACTTGAACCCATAAAATATGCACGCATCCCGAAGGGCCCGTGCATGGTGTGAGACGAATCTTAGTAAGATACCACCCAATGTTGCGTACCTAATATAAGTGTTTAAGTAGTGATGAATTTATAAGGAAAGCAGTAAATAGAATGATGCACAAACAAACACAAACTTCACTGGTGTTCAGTAGCCACCATGGAGTGTCACCTGCTTCGTCCAACGTCGAAATATCTGTCATGTAACCTGGCACCATGTGCCCCCTGACACCGTGTGTCTCAAGTACCGATGTCCCGAAGGCACGCCCAATAGTAGTAACCCAGAGGAATAGCAATTCCTGTCCTCAATAAGTAACCTGAGGGACAGTGATGTCTGCACTCAAATAACGTAGCTGGAGGGACAATGATTTCTGCCTTCAAAGTAAAGTATCTAGAGGGACAGTGATATCTGCCCTCAAATAACATATTCAGAGGGACAGCGATATCTGCCCTCAAATAATGGAGAGCCTCTGCCCCCAACCCGATACCCTCAATTCTATCCACTTAAGGCTCCTAACCTTCCACGTGGCTTCCTACGGAAAGAACCCCCAAACCAAAAGTACGTAATCCGTAACTAACGGGGGCCTATACCCATACGCGTGGTCAACCACCTCATCAAAGAGTCTCTCTGTGTGAACACGACTCAAAGTTTCTAGGTGATCGGTAATCACCAAACATAGCACCCAATCCACAACATATTTGACACCTTGTGTCCCTGTGACCATGTCTCTCAAGTCTGATGGCCTTGTCATCCTAGTAACCTGGGCCATGCCAAACATGACAGTCATCATGCCTCAAACCGATGCCCATGACACCCAATCCTGTGGTTAGAACCCCCCAAAGTAACCCGGGCCAAGCCCAACCTGTGATCAGCATCACTCGATAATATCTGGGCCACACCCAACACAACCCAAATGGTTCCAGCATACGCAATTTAGCAATTACATACATAATCAAAAGATTTACTTTTAAACAGGAAAACAACTCAATTGTTGAAATGCACTCACTATGTGTTGTCCCATACCAACACTGAGGTCTCTAAGGCCTCTCACAATACATATCAATGTTCAATAAACTAATCTCAACAGTTTATAATTACAGAGTTCAATTAATACCATTTTGGCACCCCCATCCAAAATGCACCATTTGAGCAACGACCCCTCGTCTGACCCCGCTCAAGAAAAATAGTTAAAGGGCATACCCAAAGGCATCCCACGTGTCTAATAAACAGTTTAATATGAAATAATAGATAAAAATCGGTCCTGCTCAAAATACCTGAAAAGGAGCCGAAGGACGTGCCACCCAAATGACTACGAAAACACAAAAAGAGTTATGCACCACCTACCTGATACTCATACGATGCTACTCCTCTGATAACAGCCTCCAATTATATCTAAAATGTCGTAGATCTACAAAATAATCAAAACCGCTCAAACCCCAATTACATGTTCTATAATAGAAATCAAAAGAAACGGATCAAGAAGAATCAAGGCCTTACCGAGGGGGGTCCAACGGATTCAATAGTGTTAGATTTGGGTCTCTAATGAAGGAATGGGAGAGGATTGAAGTCCCGGTGTCTTGGTTAGCGAAACCCGGAAAAATATTTGAGGTTCTACCTCAATACAAGGCTACTGCCCATTTTTGTGATAAAAAAAGTACATGATGTGTAATTCATGACTACATGCCATGTATATCATTTAATTATTCATATGGCAGATAGAATTCCGCCGAATTACTTCCCATAACCTATCGACATGAGTACACGGTGTGTACTAGGCCGAACACGATGTGTACATTGTTTTCCTTCTCTTCCTCGCCAACTTACCCACATGCCCTGTACATCTCTCATACATGGCCAGACTACACGGCATGTCCAAGGGGGAAATGGAATGTACTTGGTTTAAATGATTCTACACAACCAACAAGCCCACACGCCTTATATGGCCTCCATACGATCAAGGGTACACGACGTGTCCATAACTACACGCCGTGAAGTAAGAAATTTCTACACGGTCAGGACACGGTATGTACTCGACGAGCACATGGTCAGTACTCGCCTAACATATACATGGAATGTACTTGAACGTACATGGTGTGTGGTCTGGAAATTTCTATAAACTACCCATTTTTTCCAGTTTCCTCAGAAACCAGTCAAAAATTCAAACAGGGTCGGGATTTTGACCTGTTCTAAAAACTCAGGTTCTTACAAACTCCCCACCTTAACATAGCTCATCCCTGAGCTATCAAATGAAACCTAGAGATGGCACTGAACATACCACCCCGATCAAAGTAACCCAGACTTCCCTGGTCTCAAAGGTCCTGGAGAAATTCTTCAAGGGCTCCCCACCTTAGGAATTTCCTAACTCGGTCTCACCCTTACAAAAACTCGAACCAAGTAAATGTTCATTAACTTGTTTTCTAGATGTATAATCCTTACAAGATGCATCGTCACCCCATCACCTCATTGGTGCTTCTATGTCATTACCGACACCCAACGTATCCTCCACCGCATCATTGTCTGCCTCTATGAGGTCCTATATCTCATGGACACTCAAAAACGAACTTAGTGCCTAGCACCTCAAGTAACTTGCATCATCAATGCCCTGATTCCCATGACACCTCAAGTAACCTGCATCCTCGATGCCCACAACACCTAAATTAACCCACATTCTCGATGCCTCGAATGCTACGCATCCCATACACACACACACAGATATATATATATATATATATATATATATATATATTACGCACCCGATATGGTGCCAATCCCACTAACTACCATCTAGTCAGTCCACATAGATCATGTGCATCATGTGCACTTAAAATAGACATGCATCTACAGGTCATGCCAAAAAAGGAAACATGGGAATTAGGAACACATCGCGACATACCTCTAACCGTCGTCGGCTCACCAGCCTGCTCAGCCTCTGGCAGCTCCATGACATGCACCTGGCCTGATGTACAGCTTCCTGATGTCTGACCTCCCTGCGGTGCGACTCCATCCACTGGCCACTGACCCCTCATCTAGATCCCGTTTTCTCAGTCACGTCCTCTCTGTGTAACTAAACCTCGGCTACCCTCTCCTAGTACCGAACCGGAACCAACTCTAGATGCCACCGTCTATCCTGGTCCCTTTCTTCCTATTATCTGAAAAGGTTTCCCGCAAAACCTCTACAAAGGCCCAACCTATCCACATGCCCAGAACTCTTTTGGAGGCCTATCGCACTGAGTCTGAACATGTCCTTATTTCCCACACTAAAATAAAACCAATGAAGAACTACCACGAGGTGGTATAGCTGAGTCCTTGGCCTGACTGCCTTGCGAAAACTCATCATGTCCTTGCTTCTTGTTGTCCGAACCATCACCTGAAGCTATCATCCAGCCAACCTGGGGCCTATCCCGCTGGTTTCCCTCTGCTATGAGCGCCTGATTCACCGCCTCTAAAAAAGAACCCAGACTAAAAATATTCACCTGGATCCGAATGGCGTGTTGTAATATATCTTTGAAGTGCCTCACCCTTTCCGCGTCCTCGCTTACCATACCAGGTGCAAAACAAGATAACTCGGTGA
This sequence comes from Viscum album, assembly GCA_963277665.1. Classification (NCBI taxonomy): domain Eukaryota; kingdom Viridiplantae; phylum Streptophyta; class Magnoliopsida; order Santalales; family Viscaceae; genus Viscum; species Viscum album. The sequence goes on along the minus strand of OY728153.1, from coordinate 1,343,992,117 downwards.
AAGTAGTAGCATAGTCCATGACAGACATGTCTCCCTACTGAAGACTAAAGAACTCCTGAGCTCTCTCGTCACTCAGTGTCTCTGTGTGAAACTGCTCAAAGAACCTGTTCTCAAGGTCATTCCAGGCCAGTCCTTCATGCCTATCAGCTTGAACCTGCACATCCCACCAACGATTTTCCGGTCCTCTCAGTATGTATGTCGCTAGCTTGACCCTCCACCTTGGAGGCATCTCGAGCTACTCAAAGATCATCTGCATAATCTCTATCTAGTTCTCAGCCACTTGTGGACCACCCTCACCCTGAAAAACCGGCGGGTGCTATGACCTAAACTCCCACATAAGATATGCCATAGATGTCTTTGTACCCTGTGTGCCTCTGTCGATCCTCTACAATACACGTACCGGGCTATCTTGGAGCTGCTTGTTGAGCCATGGTCTGAATGCTGCCAAACCCAACTGTTGTCCAACCTACACGGGATCCTAAACCTGATCCTATCCCTGAGACTGTACCTAGGGCTCGTGCTCTGCCTGTACCGAATCCTAAACCTAATCCTGCACATGTGGCATTGTATCCTCACTTGTCTAATGCTCCATCGAGGCGTATAGGAGGAACCCTCTGAATAAAATAAATGGTCAGACATCCCATATATATATAACAATATATATTCAACACAGATAAATAAATAAGTAAAAGGTAGTGCATAACTACTACCCTTACTCTCCCCCACCACAAACCATGCCCATGGCATCCCGGCCCCATGGACTCCTTACCCACCCCTCAAAAGATCCATGTATCAAAAGTACTTCGGTCCATGCCCGCCCAGACAACCAACGTTGATTCTAACCGACGACCGAGTCTCCCAATCCTGGTGATCAAAATCACCGCAACCGATAGTACCAGCCTGCTCGTACAAGATCCAAAATCAAATAACCTATCACATGCAATTCTACAAATATACAAGTATGGCATAACATTGCAACAAACAAGAAATTTTATCAGGAATTTTACCTTTTCACATTTCAAGAATACAAAGCATGGAAATTGATATTATTCGCATGGAATTATCACTTCACAAATCAAACATGCAGTTATGAAATTGAAATGCCTAAAAAATCTGTCTATCAGAAGCCAAGCAAACAAGCCTTTCCATACCAGGACAAGGTCTAATTCTCCCTTACCGCACCAAGTCAAGGGTCACATATCACAATTAATAACATCACAGACCAAGTGATCCACTGAGGTGGAAATCATATAAACTACAATCTGAGCAAAGTCAAACAGCAACTCCCATCCAAGGTAACTTGGTCAATCCCCCGTACCTAGGGCTGTAGGCACCCAAGCAAAAGCTAGAAACCCAATTATAATTTCAACCTACCTCCAGTCTACCATATCCCAAATAGTAAAACCAGTAAAAAAATAAAAGAGAAGTCTCAATCTCATTAGTAGCCAGCAAAACACTGCTACTAAATCCCTATCAAGAACTCCTATTATACAACTTTCTAACGAACTAGACCCGAATAGCCACCCGAACAGGGATAAACAGGTTGGGTCCTACTACCTTAGGTGCACCTCCCCGAATTCCAAAGGCTACCGACTAGTATCGAGGTTCTGATAGGTATAGTGGGTAGGATATACCCTCTCAGAGGATAATAATAATGGTATTGGTCTGAGTATAATAATAAATATGATGTGGAAAATAAAGACTCAGCAGACTCAAACTAGACCCGCAGAGCGGAATCACATTCAATATCAATAAACATGGGAAGAAATAAATATAAACAACAGTAGTAGAAATAAACACAACAGCATACTGACCACTTGTAACTACTAATGAACAATAAAACAAGCATCCAAAGCAAGTCATATATATTTGAATATAAAAAGGGTGCATTTGGCTTACCAGAAGTAGCTACAAAACAAGCATGGTGATACAGGAAATTAAGAAAAATAGAATAACTCCATCTAGGAAAGACCTCAAGATCCATACCATCTCCATGAAACCACTAATGCAGCCCATCTCCTGAAGCTCACCTCTTTCTTGCAGGTAAATCCATAAACTCTACACGCATCCTGAAGGGCCCGTGTAGGGTGTGAGATAAATCTCAGTTTGATACCACCCAACGGTGCATACCTAATATAAGTGTTTAATCAATCATGCATTTGTAAGAAAATAAGTAAATAGAATGATGCACAAAAAAACACAAACTCCACTGGTGCTCAGCAGCCACCACAGAGTGTCACCTGCTTCGGTGAATACAGAATTCTCTGTCATGTAACCTTGCACCATCTTCCCCCTGACACCACGTGTCTCAAGTACCGACGTCCCGAAGGCATGCCCAACAGTAGTAACTCGGGGGAACAACGATGCCTATCCTCAATAAGTAACTAGATGGACAGCGATGTCTGCCCTCAAATAATGTAGCTAGAGGGATAGTGATGGCTGCCCACAAAGTAAAGTATCCGGAGGGACAGTGATATATTCCATCAAATAACATATCTAGAGGGACATCGATATCTACCCTCAAATAATGGTGAGACTCTACCCCAACCTGATAACCTCAATTCTATCTCCTAAAGGTTCCTCACCATCCACGTGGCTTCCTATGGAAAGCACCCCCAAACCAAAAGTTCCTAAACCGCAACTAACGGGGGCCCCTACCAACATGAGTGGTCAAAACCACCTCATCACGGAGGCTCTCTGTGTGCACACTATTCAAAGTTTCCGGGTGAGGGGTAATCACCAAATATAGTACCCAAGACACAACATCTCTGACACATCGTGTCCCTAAGACCATGACGCTCAAGTCTAATGGCCTTACCATCCCAGTAACTCGGGCCATGCCCGACCTGATAGTCATCTTGCCTCAAATCGATGCCCATGATGCCCAATCCAATGGTCAGAACCACCCAAAGTAACCCGGGCCAAGATCAACCTGTGATCAGCATCACTCGAGAATATCCAGGCCATGCCCAACACAACCCAAATGGTTCCAGCATATGAAATTCAGAAATTACATACATAATCAAATGATTTACTTTTAAACAGGAAAACAACTCAACAATTGAAATGCGCTAACTATATGTTGTCCCATACCAACACTGGTGTCTCTAAGGCCTCTCATAATACATATCAATGTTCAATAAACTAATCTTAACAGTTTATAACAACACAATTCAATTAATACAATTTTGGCGTCCCCGACCAAAATGCCCCATTTGAGCAAAGTCCCCTCGCCCAGCCCCACTCAAGCAAAATAGTTAAACGGAATACCCAAAGGCATCCCATGGGTCTAATAAACAGTTTAATATGCAATACCAAATAAAAATGGGTCCCTCTCAAAATACCTGAAAATGCGCCAAAGGTCGCACCACCCAAAAGACTACAAAAACTCAAAAATAGGTATGCACCACCTACCTAAGACTCGTATGATGATACTCCTCCGTTAACAACCTCTAATTATGTCTAAAACGCAGTAGATCTACAAAATAATAAAAACTCCTCAAACCCCAATAACTCGTACTAGAACAAAAATCAATAGAAATGACTCAAGAGGAATAAAGGTCTTACCGAGGGGGCTCCAACAGATTTAACTGTGTTAGATTTGGGTCTCGAACGAAGGAACATGAGAGGATTGAAGTCCCGATGACTTGGTTTGCGAAACCCGGCAAAACATTTGAGGTTCTTCCTCAATACGGGGCTACTTCCTGTTTTAGCAAAAAAAAAGAAAGTACAGGGCATGTACTTCATGAATACACACTGTGTATGTCATTTAACTGTTCATATGGCAGTTGGAATTCCACCGACTTACTTTCCATAACCTACCGACATGAGTACACGATGTGTACTAGGCTGAACACGACATGTACTTGGTTTTCCTTATCTTCCTCGCCAACTTACCCACACGCCATGTATATCCCTCATACATGTCCAGACTACATAGTGTGTCCAAGGGGAACACGGCGTGTACTTGGTTTAAACGATTCTACCCAGCCAACAGGCCCACACTCCATGTATGGCCTCCACACGGTCAAGGGTACACGGCGTGTCTATAACTACATGTCGTGTAGTAAGAAATTTGTACACTGTCAGGACACTACATGTACTCGGCGAGCACACGGGCGGTACTCGTCTAACATATACACGATGTGTACTTGAAAGTACATGGTGTGTAGTTTGGAAATTTCCAAAAACTGCCTAGTTTTTTAAGTTTCCTTAGAAACCAGTCAAAACATCAAACATGTCAGGATTTTTACCCATTCAAAAAGCCCGAGTTCTTACAAAAAATAGTAACCTTTTGGTTCATAATGATAGAAGTTTCAAAATATTGTTGAAGAAGTGGTTATCTCATTAACCACACTTTGAGACATTATTTTCAAAACTTACATATAGATCACTAAAAACTTTTGGTATCATCTTATAAGATCAATTGGTATCAATAATCATTTGGTTTCTATAATGGCTCAATAATTTGTATTGGGAAATAGTCAGAAGTTTCAATAAGCAGTATCGAGAAAGAGGGAAAGGATTCATGAAATTGTACCAAAAAATCTAGAGGGGTGATTATTTAACTCCAATGAGAATCATTTTTTCATTGTGTTGGGTTCATTTAAAACCATGGACTATTGGATTCATTGACGACATTATCATTGTGTGATTAGGCATGTTGGATTTTTTTCACCATGTCAACAGTTTCATGATATGGTAGAATTATCAGTTGAGGGAAAGTGAAAGACCCAATAAGTAAATTACATGGAGACTTTTCTAAGCCTGAAATGTTTATCTTATCTATACTAAGATATAAATTAAAGCTATCTAGGAAAGTGGATCACTGAGAAAATTTTCCATCTTGAGGCTTCTATGGTGTTGTTCGAGGATCATGAACACCCTGATATTCATGAAATAATGGGTCTTGTGAAGAAAAATATGAAAAATAAGGAGACTTGTGAAAATAAGAAATTTTAGAAACATAGTGACCCAAAACCAAAATAATTAAATTTGGTAAAGAAATAATTTTTTCAGTTAAACTGCTATAAAAATATGTGGAATGTTTTATATAATTGGTGAATTGAGACCACCACCTAAAAATATAACAAAGGAATGTGTTTTGTAAAAGTTAGACAGATTCGTTAAATATAGAGTTTTGTGAAGAAAATATAGTTTTGTAAAAATGGTGAGTTACATGTAGAAATTAACAATGAAGGTAACATGTTTTTAATGAATGGATAGTTTCATGAAGTAAAGTTGTGGGAACAAAGAAGTATACATGATTTTCATGAATGTTGAGTTTCATGAATGATAAGTTTATTGTTCCATGGATGTTCAATATTTTCCTTTAAATTATGGATCCCTAGATAACAATATAGAGAAGTTATATTAGGATGATTGTTGAGAGAAAATTGATATGAATTTTCCATAGTCATAAGTTATGTGAACCACAGAGTTCTTTGAGTGACTTCCATGAATCATTGAGTTATGTGAATAGTATATTTTCATGATAACATTTCATTAAGGTTATATTTCATGAAAGTACTAACTTGAAAACATTCATTAATAGAGACTTGGGAGGCCATATTTTCACACAAAAAACGTTTCACAAAATTAATAGTTGTGTGATAGATTGAGATGCTTCATGAAAATATTGGTTATTGTGTGAATGTTCAAAATTGTGTCAAAAAAGATGAGATTTGTGTGAATGTTCAAAATTGTGTCAAAAAAGATGAGATTTGTGTGAAAGTGAGTATTGGATATTTATAGTAAATTGATAGTACATATATTTATTAGCATTAATTACAAATTGTCTCAAATGAAGAGGTAATTCCTTGAATACTAGTTCAAAAGGGAAAGTGACGATGCAACAATAGTGAACTTGATAACCAGTTTGTAGAAGTGTACTATGAAAATCAATGAGCACTAATCTATAATAAAATAGATATTGAATTCATTCATTTTACTATGTACCAATGATTTTTCTCTATTAAAACAATTAGGGAATGGAGAGGACATAGGGAGTGATCCTAGGGTAGTAGTGATTTAACCCTTAACTTCCTCAAGAGAGTTACCCCATGCATAGAAGTAACCTAGCATAAATTCAGCATTGAGATACACTTAATGGATTTTTTAAATTCATCACATTACCATTGTATGCTCCTTGGAATAGACCAGTGTGGTTAAACCATGTAAAATTCATGGGTTTTTTTGTGAATCTCTTATTTCTTATAGGATAATTATCATGGTATGTGGATTAAAGAATCATCAAAATTGTCTAATTAAGGATAGAATAAGTTAATCATAAATACGATCATCATTAATAGGTGAACATAATATTATCCTTTCTAACAAGTGAGTTCAATATTGGTTAGGGAAATTAAATTTTTAGGTTACGTGGAGAAATTTTAATGAGTTGCATACCCTGATCCCCCCCCCCCCCTCGGGGCATCTCTCATTAAAGTCCCCTGTGGGGAAAACTATTTATATAATAAAAAAATTATTTTTAATAAATTATTTCAATGTACTAAGATAGTATGAAATACGATATATGAATCATAATGATTCATATCCACAAATTAATTTTAGTAAACACATAGTATCACTTTGGTTACCATTCCATAAATTTTATAGAGACTCAAGAATATTTCATTGAACTCAAACCAGAGGCTATGCATAAAGGCCTTCCATTTATTCCACAAACTTTTAGATTTCCATTAACACACATCAGAATCATGTAATTAAAAATGGAAAATCATTTCAAGATTAGGGATTGAAAAATAATTGGACTTAAATTTTATAGGAATATAAAATAAAACAAACTATTTATTTTGGCTTACATTAACTCATTTATTAAAAATATCATTCTTAAAATCTCTAGGAATGTTAATCCAATTATAATACATGATGGGAATGGAAATCATATCACCTAATAAATTCCTCTTGGTCTTCCCATATAAGCCTCTAAAATCATCTTTAATCACATAATATATCGTAAATATCACAATTACAATAAATTTTTTATACCTCTAAACATTCAATATATTCGTGTTCATTTATATCATGTTATTAGGTAAATTGTTTAAATAAATATACAAAATAATTACTATATAAATGTAATAATTGTTTATCACATTAAAAATTATATAAAAATAATTATAACACTACTATACCCTCATGATGATAACTATTAAACCATATTCTCAATTAATGACTTCTCTTTAGATACTTCATCTGATTCCGTTGACATACTTGGGGAAGATGGTGATGCACTAGAAGTAGGGAGCATGCATGATGAATATGGGAATATATTTGATGTGATAAATGTTTATAAAGGGGCTATATTGAAAGTAATAATCATACCTAATGAATGTGATAGCATATAATATGGTTCATTCTAAAGTGTAGGAGTTATGGAAGACTAGATTATATTTTAAATCATCTTTTGTTTTTTTAATTCCAATATATAACAAGAATATAATATGATCTATAACATGATATAATATATAAAATAAGATAATGTTTTGAAAATATAAACGGATTAATTAAATTAATGTATTCTAAATAAATATTAAATGATATGTTAATATAGGACTAACCATAAAATCAATGAATTTCTCTTTGAACATAGTATTTTAATCCTTAACCATTAATATGATTTCATCATCCTGACTATCCTTTAAAATATAAATTGTTTCAATGACATTATTAAAAAGATAGATCAATCTTCTATTTTTGAAAGGGTTCATTTTTGTAAAACAATTCTTCAACATTATCACCTATATCAGACAAGTCACTTCGATTGAAATGGATGAATACACCCCACCCTTCATCAACGTTTTTATCTACATAATAAACCATTTTACCTTGTGAAGACAAAATATATTAATCTTGTTCTTCATGCTCACAAGTATCATGAAACTGAGATAAGTTAACATATTTAAATCGTAAAAACCATTTCCTTATTCCATTGTAAATATCAATCCACTTCAATTTAATAATACAACTAAACATTTTCCATGATAATTTAATTCAATGGATTTGATAAACATTACATAATGTCATATATCTATATGTTTTTTTATGATGCCACTATTTTTTCAATCCTTACTCCTAAAAAACTATATGTAACTTTATTCTATTGGTATTATAAGCACTGATCTATCGAGAATTCTTCATACATCCTCGAATAAAATGTATTAAATCCTCTTGAACTATAGATCGATTATCAATATTTATGGTATATGTGTATAAATATAATATAATATTTGTAACATAAGATAATTATATCAATATTTTATGAAACTAAAATTGATTATAATCATAAGTGATGTGAAAACCAATTAGTAATGTATTTTTTTAATTGATATTTTATCACTTTCTCATTTCATGGTCAATTATACAGTCATTTGATTGTTTGTGTCTTTAATTATTCAATTAAAGGATATAAAATATCACTATTGAGTTAAACATATCTATGTTATTGTATAAAATCTATTAGTATTAATGAAACTAATGATATTTTACCAACCTAATGACAAAACATTGTATAGTTTATTGATTTATTATAGGAATGAAATTGATTTTCATTAGTGTTAGAACATCCAACTCAATTGAATCATGACTCCATATTATCCAAATACCTAAAAAAGGTGGGACACTCAATGAAAATACATACAGCAACAATGGAACCATATGGTTGATATTTTTTCTCAAAAAAAAATTTATAATTATAAATATACATAATGAAAAAAGGATCATAGTAGAATAAACCAAATATGTAATGAGTTTCAAATTTGAAATTTCATAATGATAAAAAGGTAATATAACTATACCTATCTAGGTGTTATATCCTTAAAAATGTATAGGCTCTATGAATTTAACTTCTGAGATCAAATTCATAGTTATATGAATCATCACAATGAAAAATGATGGGGAAAATATCATCAAAAAAATTAAAAAATATCATTAAAAATCATTCCAACAGTTTATCAACAAAAATGGGGTTTGAAATTTTCTCACAAATCTATTGGAATAATATGAAAAAATTAATTACAATTAATTTTATCTTATTCGGTAAAAATTATTGTATACTAAATGTAGTAGTTGATATACCAAAATATGTGATTTATGGAATTTAAGTCCATATAGAATATAATATTTTAAATTGAATCATATTAAATTATTACTTGAATATACGTCGATCAATTTCACATTTTTCATTCTTCTATGGAAAATATGTTTTTCATTATTTTTCAATGAAAAAACTAAAGCAGGATACCTTCCATTATCATTTTCTGATTGGTCAAACATTATATATGTATATTATACATAATTTTAGGAATTAAAATGATATTTTAATTTTTCAAGTCCATTAAATATTATAAAAACAAAATTTTCACATTATTTATTTCCATTGCACATAACATTATGATTATGATGTAACAATTGAAATTACTAACAAGGAAATTTAAAAACTATATATTTCTTCTATTTTTGTTTTCCAACTACATCTAATGATAATTGAATTCATTTCTCAAAAAAATTAAACATATACCCTTTCCTAAATTGTTAAAAATTTGTAGATAATTTTGACATCAAAATTTGAACAAGATTGTATTTTTTATGGTGGCATAAAATAATTTTCCCCCTCGTATCATTTCTTGTTAAACTGATATCTATGAATATATCAAAGAATCGATGATGATATATGAACACTACTTCATGATATATGGTAGTATTCTAAACTCGATGACAAAGTTATAAATTGGACATACATGGATAGTGTGAGTGTTCCAACCAACTAAGTTTCTAAATCCATGGAAATCACTATTTATCCACATTAGAGTAGCATTTATTTTGAATGTTTTTTTATCGATGCATCATACATTCCTACACCATTTTCCAATAACTCTTTCAATTATTCTATATGAAGTTAAAGACATACATCAATATAATTTCCAAGATTTTTATTTCCTAGAATGATCATTAAAATAATGAAATAATATTTTTGTCTATAAATCCATAGAGGAGGGTTATAAGGTTTCAATATAATTGAACATGTGAAATATTTTGTACATATTGTACTGAATAGATTTAATATATCAGTATCCAAGCCCAAGTACACATTGTTAAGCTCTAACGTGGAATTTGGATATAAAGAGTCTGTGTATTTACATGATTTTTAATCTTTTGGATATTGATTAAACCCATTGTTGTTTTTATAGCATACAATTTCGTTTTGCCTATTATTTTAGAAGACATGAACAATATTTTAAATCATGGTTTCAATGGAAAATAATGTAAAATAATCACAATGTTTTTATTTATCTTATTCTTGGTATTATATTTGTTTATAAATTCATCATGATTCATCAATTTCCATCTTTAATTTCAATATATTTTACACTCAAATCAATCTAAAACTTCTCTCTAAAAAAATATGCAGTCATTGTAATATGTGTGTATCTTTGTATAATTGAGATTGATATTTTTCACATCATTTTTAATTTTCATAAAATTATTAGGTTATCTAAGCATCAAAAAATAAATATTGTTTAAACTATAATATCATTAAAATTAATTTATCTATAATAACACATAACCACTTGATAAAATATAAAATTAGTAGAAAAGAAAATTTTGTGTATTTGTTAAATATTGTATTTAAATCATTATTTATATCATCCATTAATTCATAATAATATTTTTATTGCTCAGATAGATTCTATATTTAATTAATATATAAAAATAATAAATAGACCCCAAATATTTTTTAAAATCATCATCATGTTATATTTCACTTCAAAAAAATTGTAAATCATGTTTTGGGATTCATTCTTTACTATCTGGGCAATAGGTTGTTCATTCTGATAATGGTCACATGTTAAAATTTCTATAATGTCATGTTTTCCATGTGAAATACATATTATAAATTAGATAAAAAATTGTTTCAATATGAATTTATCATAAGCTTCATGTCTTTTCAATAATAATTTGAAATTATAATCAAGACATGGGTATTGTAATCTCCCATCTATAGATTAGTTGGCAATTGAAAAATAAAAAAATGCCTAAAACCATTTAACATATTAATTCTTATTCCTATGTAAGATAATAAAAAATTTATCCATTTTAATACTGTTGATAAATATTTATATATAATATATAAAAAACGTTAATTAAATATAATTTTTTCATAAATAAAACATAACTTCATGAAATAACATTACATTAATTTTAGAAAAAAATATTATCATTTATAAAACATGACTGAGAGATAATACATACATAAAATGTAATTATAATCAATTGATATTATGATTTCATATTTTGTGATATAAATATATCATATGACATATTGAAAAAAGATAAGACGTCACATAAACCCAAGCCGTATAATTTTTTATAAATCATTTCTCATTATTTATGTAAATCATAAATTTAAAAATATTCTGGTTTTTTCATTTTTCCTCTATACATTAATTGAGTTAAATGAAACTATTTCATTTTAAATATTCTCTATACCCTTAAATTTTGAATATTACAGAAAAATCACATTCATATAATGTATGATAACTAAAAAAATAAATAAATAATTCTATAAGATTAAATGAAAAATAAATCATTAAAAATTTCACAAGTGTTATTCAGTGATCACAAAATCAATAAAAAAATAACCAAATATAAAAAACAAAATACATTTATTATATATATAAAATAAATTTCAAACCATAAATATGAAAAACATGACAATAAAAAATAAAAATGATGTGATGAACCTGACCTGGATACCCTCTCAAGATGGTACCCAACCTAAATTAGCACATACCATAAGGGAATTTCCAATCCCCAAGGGTTGGTGACTAACACCTGAGCATCAAACAAACTAGAGGGAATGATTTCACCCAACCTAAAGCAAAAACATAATATATATATATATATATATATACACATAACATAGAGAAAAAGATAATGAAATTAATATATTCCATAATTGAAAAAAGATAGCATAAACGACTCAACTCAAGGTAGTCAGAACATCCCAAAGCACAAGTCCAATCATTAAAGGACAACTAAAATAAGAAACCAACTACTCCATGTGATAATAAAAGAAACATCCCACCATCTCACCATCATCTACATAGATAATGATGATATAAACATCACTACCTCATAGTTCTTCCTTAAATTTCCGAATATCAAAAGACATACAATGTTCTATGCATAGAGGAAATGGGTGTGTTGGGTGTGAGATAACATACTCAGTGGGATCCCACCCAGGTGTTCCATAACAAGTCTATTTATAATAATATGAACATTCTCAATATTAAATAGAAAACAATCCTGATAAACTGTTAAATATTTTTTATATCAAAAGCATGGAAAAAATTTCATTTCACTTTCCGTTTCAAAATTTCTAAATAAATCTAGGAAGAATAGTTTCAAATCATTTCATATATCAAAGAAGACAAATAAAATCTAATAAAATCATGTATCACATTTTATAACAAATTCATATAAGTACAAACAAAAACTATACAATCCAAAAGCCCTTGTAATATCAAACCAAGTATCACTATCAGTCAGGCTAGCTATGACACTTTCACCAAAACAAAAAGAATCAAGCACATCCGGATTCTAGATATATGCATCAAATATAAAGAGTAGAGGAACACCCTAAAAACTTAACCTACAAATAGATATATAAATTCCCTATAAAAAGGTCCTAGGGATAAGAGGAACACCCCATGAGTGAACTCCCTGATAAATGGACAAGTCCAATTACAACACCTTCCATCTAAGCACCCAAGGCATCCCATGTTCTTTATTTTTACAAACCATTTCATAAATATAATTCATTGAAAACCATTTTAAAAATCCCTTTAAAATTATTTAAAAATACCTATTTCATTTACCAAATCAATGGAAACCCCATATTTTATCAAAAACCTACTTATATATAAAAATCATCCAAATAGTCATTCCATTTCATTTATAAAACAATTTATAAAAAACAATGCAATGTTGTCCATCCAACATAGGCTAAAGATAGAACCGATTACCAAAAAATAAGATCGTTCATGCCAAAAATGGAATCTAATAACAATTAAATACACATTGATAACAACAGAGGACATAGAATCAATACACACATCTCCAAATTGATTTAATTTATCAAAAAGTGTTCACGAAGAGGAAGAAACAACCATTACCTCAAGAAACTCAAATGTCGCACCACAACCAACCCAAGGGTTAGAATTAAGAGAAATATCATATATGGGATCTAGAATTAATGAAGAAGAAACAACATGATAGATCAATGGATCCGTAATTTTAGTGTAATAAAGAAACTATGATCAATGAAAAAGAATAAATGGGAGGAATATTCACCCAAAGAATTGCACCTAAACCTCAATGATGATCATTCACTGAATGAAGCAATTTAGAATGGTCATTGGTCTCAAAAATTTCCCCTGAGAGCCTCTTGGTCGAGAGGGAAGTGGGATCCAAATGATTGAGAGAAAGATTATCCATGCATCACCCTAAAATCCCAACTCTTGCGACTTATATGGTGTGAAAACCCTTTTCATGTCGAGTAATCCACAAAACTCATGTACACCAAAAAAACTATTGCATTTTTATTAAAAACATAATCATTACCATTACATGATGTGTGATGTAAATTCATGATGTGTAAAAATCTCATTCCCTACACCTATTCATGGATTCATCATGATGACCAATACACGGTGTGTAAACACATTGCACTGTATTAATTTACCCTAAAGATAAAAAAGGCCAAAAAAAATTTTGGTGTTCTCAAAACTCAGGAAGAACCCCACAAATCCATTTCATGTTTATATCAGGACTGAATTAATTCAAAAAACATACATCCCCTAAATTTAGGTCATTTTCCCCAGAAAATGTTCTCAAACCTTATGAGTTCCAAAACTCACCCAAATAAAAAGTGAAATTAATATTGAAATGAGAAGTTCCTAAAAGTGGATAATGGTATATTACAAACTCCCCACCATAATACTTTCTATCCCCAATAATTCATTTGGAAAAATTATGTCGGAAAAGGAGGTGATTTCATTATACCATCATTAACTACTCATGCTCCCAAGTCTCATTAGAATATGATCCATGATTCCATAATTCTTAACCAGTATAATTTTCTTCCCATGAAAGACTTTCACTTGAGAGTTAAGGATCACTGAAAACTGCTCCACTATAGAAATATATGGCTCCAACTCAATATATTCCAAACTTATAATGTGAAAGGTATCAAAATAATTTCACCTAAGCTTTGATATGTATAAAACATCACATATTTCCATCAATTGAATTATAAATTCCAATTGATAATAATCATTCCCATTCTATTTAGTGACCTCAAACAGTCCAAAATATATCTGATCCAACTTTCCCTAATTTTCAAGATAATAGTGTCCTAATTAATGGAGAAACTTTAATGAAAATAAATTCACCAAAATAAAACACCATAATACCATTTGTATGATCTGTATATGATTGCTATTAACTCTAAGATATAACCAAATTCTGACATATAACATGAATCCTCACAGATTTATCTTGAATAATACTCATCCCCAAAAATAATATTTGACCACCACTGCCTAAAAAATAAGTTACATGAATGGGATACCATACAGAGCCTTGAAATGATCCATTCAGATTGATGATTGATAACTATTTTTATAAGAAAACTCAATCAGTCCTTGATGACTATCCCACAATCACCCAAAATACAATACAACAGAATGAATGATATCCTGCATGATTTTAAAATCATTCTCCATCTGACCATCTATCTTTAGATGGTGGGCTATACTCTTATTGACCTATGTTTCTAGAACCTCTTGGAGAATCTCTCAGAACCATAATGTAAACCTAGAATCCTTGTATGAAACAATAGTATAAGGAACCCAATGTAACCTCGCAATATCCTACACATACACCATACCTAGATCTTTAGCTTTTGTTTTTTCCCTAATCATAATGAAATGAACTGAATTAGTAAATTGATCAATCACCACGTATATAGAATTACTCCCTCAGGGAGTCCATGGAAATCCAAAAAAAAAATCCTTATATACCTCATCCCATTTACAAACTGATACCATAAGATGTTATAGAAAACACAATGGTTTCATATACAATTCATTTTTGAGTTAGTGGGTGTAATATATTGACACCTATTCAGTAATTCAACGCTTTATACCTGGCCACTAGAATCACCATCTCATGTGATAACACATATTTATACCGTAATTATGAAATGACCATGAGGTAGTATGATAATCAAACAAAATTGATCTCCTTACCGATTTTGGAATGCTAAACTGATCCCAAAAAAAGAAAATATCATCTAAATAGAGACACCAACCATAAATAATCTCCTCACCATATACGGTTTCCCAAATTATTCTGATCACGTTACCCTGTCACTGACTCTATAGAATATACTAAAGGTGATATGATGATAACTAAACATTGATCAGATCCATACCTTAAAAAACATCATGGGCATCCATGTGAAAATACTCGAAGAGCCACATAAGGATACACTCCTCCTCCAATTCCAAAACATCTTGTGATAGTAATTTCCTAATTAGAGTGTCTAAAATGACATTCCCTACCCTAAGGTGTAAGCAATATCAAAGTCAAATGTCTGAAGGCATTCCATCCATAGCCTCTATATGAGATTTGTTTCATTATGAGAAATGATATAGCTCAGACTCTTATGGTCTGAAAAGACTGTTAACCTATCCCCTAAGAGATAGTGCTACTATCAGAAGTGAATTCATAACGATGGAAATATCTAAATCAGTAGTGGGGTAATTATTCTCATGCACTTGAAGATGAATAGAGTCATAATCCACCACTTAATCTTACTACATAAGCGTGCAACCCAAACTAGTTCCAAAATCATCACAGAAAACTACACACCCATTATTGATCTCAGGTAAGATCAAAATATGATCTAATGTTAAAATTATTTTCAGATCATCAAAACAATATGGACACATAGCATCCCATATTAATTTCTTCCCTTTCCTGGTAAGAGTAGTAAAATTTGACTCCAACATTGATAAATCCTTGAAAAACTTTTAATAATATCAAACAAGACCAAGAATTATTTGAATCTTAAGGAATTTATGTGGTTATTACCACAATAAAATAGCCTTCACCATTTTAGGATCAATTGATAATCCATGTTTAGAAATTAAATTCCCTAAGAACGTCACTTAATTTATCCAGAAATTCCATTTTAAAAACATTCCAAAAAACAGTTACTCCTCATTATTTCTAGAACCAAACTCAAATGGTTATTTTGATCATGCACAAATCATGAATAAACCAAAATAACATCCATTAATAATTCCACAAATGTTTCAAGAAATCATGGAATATCAGATTCATAAAATATATAGAAATTACTAGAGAATTAGTGAGACCAAGTGACATCACATGATATTTGTAATGGCCATGCCTGCTCATGAAAGTCTTTTTTGGTATATCAGACACCTGAAATCCAAGATAATGATAACCAAATCAAATATAAATCTTTGAATACCACTCTTCCACTTTAACTAATCAAGAAATTATTCACGTAAGGAAAATGATACTTGTTATTAACTTTCACTCAGTTCATCATTTGATAATCCACACACAATTGGAGTGAACTCTCTTCCTTCTTGATAGATAGAAATAGGGATACCCAAGGCAAAACACTTGGGAGAAACCCTTCACCAATAGTTCATCCAACTGAATATTAATATCTTTCATCTATTCTGGTTCCATATGATAAAAGGTATTGAAATTGGATATATAAATGGAACTAGGTCAATTGTAAACTCTACCTCCCTCTCTTGTAGAAGACTGAAGAAATCATTTGGGAAAATTTCTGGAAATTCATGAACTACTATGACAAGGTCAATAACAGAAGAAAACTCATCAAGCTAAATTGTTAGAGAAGACAAAAAAAATCTTGAAATTTGGGTGGAAAGGTCCTGTATGACCAAACCTTGAATCCAAATATCCCTAAAACACTAGAGAGTCCCCATCATCAAAAAGAAACTAGACATTCCTATGATAAAAATCAACCTTATCATGATTATAAATAAGACAGTCCATATTGATGATGACATAAAATTGATCCAAATAAAGAATGAGGATATCTCATACTACCTCTATATCATCTATTAATAGCAAATAAGGAAACCGAAAACCCTTTTCTTTCTTCTTCCTTAGAGGTGTTAATAATTCCATAAGAAAGGAAAAGAGTTATGTTGGAAGTTTAATCAAATCAAAAAAAATATCCATATATAATTGAGTAGTAATAAACATGATCAAATAAAGTAAACCATATAAAATATGAAATAAATAAGTTACCTCTCAGTATCACAAGACCCGTATCTACCTCAGTCAGAATATCATCTAAAATGTTAAGGTACTTCACTCTTGAGGACTTTGGCTTGAGTCATGTAGTCTTTTATGTATCTGACTCTGCCACTGTTTCATTTGGTGCTGATGATCATTAAATATATCAAGGAATAAACATAGCTTGATAGAAATGATTCATATGATCATGATATCCACAACTATTACACATCATTCCAAGAGTGGAAAAATAATTTCGATTGTGCCTGACCTTGTCATAATGGTACCAAATCAGGGGAGCACTACTATTTTTAACAAAATATGAATAGGAGGCCTCCCACTGAGAACCACCCCCACCACTCCTAAAATTATCTTTCCACTTTCTCATTTTACCTTTTAAACCACTAAATCTACCACTAAGTGGAAGAAACGAGCCAAAATATCCAACCTTTCATGCCATATTCATCTTAGACATCATTTCCATGTCTGCTATCTCTATATAGGTTTAAAGATTAAACATTAATACCTATTATATAATATCCAGTTGAAAACATTATAGGTGATTATAATCCTTTATCTATACATTCTTTACTTCCACTAGGGTAAAAAAGAA
Source organism: Viscum album (assembly GCA_963277665.1). Lineage (NCBI taxonomy): Eukaryota > Viridiplantae > Streptophyta > Magnoliopsida > Santalales > Viscaceae > Viscum > Viscum album. The sequence continues at coordinate 1,343,974,110 of OY728153.1, read as the reverse complement.
CTAGCTCAGCAGACAGATTATTGTACGATGACATTGAATGCTCTCCCAACTACAAAGACAGGAATGCGAGAGACTTATCTATTATTAGAGACTCTATAAAAAACTATAAGAATAGAGTCTTGAGACCCTTCATATCCAAACCCACATATTTATCCACCTATACCATGGAATCCCACCATTGCTTGTTGGGACACTCAAGTCTAAATGTTGCACACCTAACCTTCATACTTTTAGGTGTATATAGGAAGTTGAAGATCTGGTCAATCTTGTTAATCTAGTCCCCTACCTCTTATGGTTCATTCATACCTTTAAAGGGTAGTTTCATCTCATGCAATAAATTATGTTATTGATCCATGTCTCCTTTAGATCCTAGGGGTACCTCAACAACTATGTTTTGGACATTTGATGCATTATGGTTGACATCATGAACTGTCTACATGATAAACTTGATAAGATTCTGAACTATAAGAGGATTCCCCTAAAGATAATAGCTTAAAACCTCCTAAGGAACATTTGGAACACAAATTGATGGAATAATTCTATACATAAAAACAAAATAACATATCAGAAAACAAAATAATCTCAGTTCAAACTAGAAAACCATAAGAAAAATCTGAGATTAAAATCAAGAACTCAAATAGGAGAAAACAACAAAACATCCTCTAGTAAATTGAGTCTCATCATTGAAATATATGGGTAGGAACACATTGTAACCTATCTCTCAAGTCTAAAAAACCCTATTTCTACTATACCAAATGTCCCAAGATGGGGACTATTAAAGAAAAACCTCTATTGATACCAAACTATAAAAAAACCTCATCCAGACACCCTCTCAAACTAGTACCTAACCTGAATTGTCACATACCTAAAGGGTCTTCTTGACCTAGTCTATTGACTAGCACTGAGGAAAGAAAAAACAATAAGAGGAAATTATTTGTCCCAACCTGAAGAAACAACATGGAATATATTTATATATATATATAACACAAGTAAATAGCTAAAGAAATAAATGTATTCCATAAGTAAAAGGAGATATTGGAATTGATAAAACTCAAAGTAGTCGTAACATCCCAAATTATAAGTCGAATCATCAATGGAAATCTAAAACTGGAAACCAACTACTCCATGTAATATTATAGGAAACTTCCCACCATCTCACAATCAACTATGCAGATAAACCTGAAAGAACCTCCCCCCACCCCACACTATAGTGTCTTTTCTTTCCCTACATAGAACAACAAAAAATGGTATATGCATCACTGAAGGGGTTCACAGGGTGTGTTCTTATAGGATTAGTAGGATCCCACCCAGGTATTCCATAGCAAGTCTCTATATAATAATATTAACATGCTCAACTTTAATTAAATAAAGGAATTATAAATAGTTAAACAGTTTCTATATCAAAATGATGGAAAAAACATTTATTCTCCCTTTCCTTTTCCACATTTTAAAATAAATCCTACTAAAACAGTTTCCAAGAATTTCATATACCAAATTATTCAAATTAGTAATAATTAAAGCATGTATCACATATCCTTTCAAATTCATGTCAGTAAAAACTAAAATAGTAAAATCCAAAATCATAGGTAACATCATTCCAAGGATCACTACATGTCATTATATCTATAACACTCACACCTAAATAGAGACAATCACAAGCATAAATCTTTTAGATATATTCATAGAGTCTAGAGAGTATAGGAACGCCCCATAATGTGAACCTCCCAATAGTTCTAGAAACTTTCTAGAACAATGAGGCTTGGGTACATAAGAAAAACACATGAATGACCCCCCCCCCCCCCCCACACACACATAAGGAATAGAAAGGCCTATTACTACACCTTCCACCCAAGTACCCAAGGATTCCCATGTGCTCTATTTTTCATAAAAATTTCATCAAAACCATTCTCTAAAAACCATTTTAGAAATCCATTTCAAAATTATTTCAAAATACCAATTCCTTTTTCAAAATTAATAGAAAACATACTTGTTATCGAAAACCCATTTTTACACACAAAAATCCGCCAAACAATCATGTTACTTTACTTATAGAACAATTTTTCAAAACTAGAGCAATGAAATTCATCCAAAATAGGATAAATATGGAATCACTTACCTCATACCCAGGCTGCACACACCCGCAACAAGACCCACGAACAATTAAAAACACAATGATGACAATGAAGACCCTATAATCAATCAGCACATCTCAAAATTGATTCAATTTAACAGAAACGGTCAATGAAGAGGAAGCAAAAACCCATACCTCAAGAAAATATCAAACCACACCATAATGAACACAAGGTTTATCCTTCAGGGGAAGATCTCACAATGGATCTATATGGAATCAAGAAGAAACAATAGATCAACTTATGCAAAAAATTGTAGTAAAATAAGTCTACAATGATTAAATGAAAAAAAAATAAACTAAAAGAACACTCACCTAGATAAATGAATTGTAACTGCAATGAAAATAAATCTTGGAATGAAACAATTCAAAAGGGTCAAAGTTCTCCATAATTTCCCCTATGAGCCTTTATGTCTAGAGGAAAGAGGGATGAAAATGAATTAGAGAAATATCGTTCATGAAACAACCTAAAATCAAAAATTATGATGCTTACACAATGTAAACCCCCTTTTTCACATAGTGTAATCCAAGAAACTCATGTAAACCAAAAAAACCTATCTCCATCTTATTAAAACCCTATTTATGTCATTACATGACGTGTAATGTACATTCGTGGAATGTAAACTTCTCATGCCTACACCAACTCATGTATTCTTCCTTGTGACCGATACAAGATGTGTAATCACATTAAATGGATTTTATTTACCCTATATATAGAAAAGAATACATAAAAAACTCTGTAATTCTCCAAACTCATTGAGAACCCCACAATTCTATTACCTGTTTATAGCCAGACTACATTAATTCAAACAAAAATACATCCTTGGACTTTATGTCTTTTTCCTCAAAAAAATGATCTCTATATATGGGAGTACCAAGAAACAACAAAATAAAAAATGTAACCTAAAAGTGGTTAATGGGATGTTATAAATGAAATATTTAAATAATGATTACTCAATAATAAACTGTAAAAGAAAATAAAAAATAGACTTGAAAAAATAATTATTGAATTCATAGAATAAAAACTGATCAAAAAATTAATAAAACCCAATAACATTTACCATAACAATCTAATGGGTATTTGAAGATCAGCATATTATCCTTTAGAAAAGGATGTACAACCAAAAAAATAAATAATATACCCATAAGTGAAGCATCAGTCATCGAAAATGAAAAACACAGAAGATGAAGCATACATGGTTTGTTGATGGAGAGACCTTCTCCTTCTTCTTGGTTTTTTGGAGATATATTAAGGAATATCACATGAATAAGTATATAAATTCATACTACCTTCATGGGGGGAGCACTAACCGCTAGACTTAAATCTCTATCTAAGGACACCTGAAGCTCTCAAAGGGGTATTAATTCTTACTCAAGATAGAATAATGAGGCTTGGGGAGAACAATCTTATAGAAATAATTTTATGAAAATAATGATCACAAATAGATTTTATTGAACATAATAATACATAAATATCATTAAATATAAATATTTATATGTTATAAGAAATTAATGATACAATATTCATTAATGAATATTTCATTTTTCATAGTAAAATATTGTGAAATAATACCCATGATTTTTTATTCTCTAATGAGTGTATTAAAATCATTGAATAAAGCTTATATTCTATATGAAAACTACATGGGGAGGGTCTAATTACTTATGGGAAATTCATATGTAGTAAGTCTGAATTTTTTTATTTTTATTTGTTATATAAATTCATCATATGCATATATATTGAATGTTTCTATCTGCATGAGTACAAAGGTCGTATTTATGTACTCTCCATGCATCAAATTCATGATAATATACATGAATTATAAGCATATATCATGAGTTAAATTAATGAAATATATATATATACTAATTATATATGAGTAATATACATGTATATGTTTTTCACAACTAACAATATCCGACTAGTAGTAAAAGTTAATTAATACTTAGTTACAAACATCAAAAATCATTTTGAATCCCTCCAAACTCTTTGGACATAGTTTCATCAAGCTCACTTAATTTTTAACAAAAAAAATTATTATCCTTATCCAAGGGTATAACTATTTGAACATATGGGACTTATTAGCATTGAAAAAATATGAAATTCATATTTCATAGATGTGAGGAAAGAGAAGCCTCTAAAAAAGTATCAATGCTACTCATACTATTGAGGGATCTGGTGTGATATTTATCAATCATAGTCATGTATCTATATTAACATGTACATCACTAGATGTATCATATAAATCACATATAAACCTACATAATACATATATCCATTATATAATGTGACTTCTAGACATGGAACAATTCAATATAATATACCCCAACTCATCATTTTTTATTCTCTGAAATAGATCGGCCAATTAATTGAATACAACACATGTCATTCATATAATAGATGCTCACACCACATGTATTTCACATTAATTGATATAAAGATCATATTTGTTGTAACTATTCATGTAAATTCATTTCATCATCCTAATTTCAATCAAGTTCTTGTTGAGTTAACTTATCATACAAGTAGACGAATCTCATCTTAGCTTCACTCTAACTGGTGATATGATTAGAAATAGACCCAACTATCATCATATTAGAAATGATTATATTTTGACTTGTATAAGTATGTAATAAAATCATAAAAGTTCTTATGCTAGTTATTTAATCAAACTGATATAAAAATTATTAATAATTATTAAATCCTTGAATTTAAAGGTATAGTTTTTTTAAATTTTGATGTACTTTATCTTGTGTTTTCTCTCCATGAGGTGTGTTCATGGGGAAAGTGTTCTTAAAGTTACTATTTCAGATGTTGGAGTCTTAGTGGGTTTTATAGTGGATGAAACATGGTCACTAGCTATACAGTGGCCAAGGTAGAATGAATGCACTCTATATAGGCATGCCAGCTAACTGGGGGGAAGACACCAGCCCACCGGTGGTGCCACCAGCCCAACGATGGTGCCCAAAATCAGGTATCATTAATGGAAATTTTTAATTTTTCATCTAATAAAATTATTATACTAATCCACACCCAAATATGCATTATTTGAGAGCATAACCACTTGTAGAGAACTCTCTTGGCTCTCAAGGCATCCACTTCCTATCCTCTTAGGTGCTTAAAGTCTAAATTGATCTAGGGAATGGATTGAGATAATTTATATTTGATTAGAACCTATTTTTTATACTTTATATGGAAATGATCATAGATATAGTCCATATTGGATTGATATATTGATCTCTACTTAGATCTAATAGAGAATCAATGATTGATTGATAGATCGGTGTTAGATCACAGGATTTGGTGGCCACTCTTTGATCGATCCTAGATCTACCGTTGATGGAGAATCCCTTTTGGTATATTGATGTGGATTATATCTCTTCTCATGATCTCTTACTTGAATTTTTATTCTAGAGACTCTATTATGATTTATTGGGTCTTGTTCAGGTGTACATTTTTAGGGTAACAAAATATTGTATAATTCCTTAGAGGATATTAGATTTTGGAACCAATTAATTTAAGGTGTGAATATACTTAACATAGAAATCCTTTATATATGATTATTGGCATGATATGATGGTATGCACTGGTTTTCTTTAAGACCCATGCTTGAGTTTCATCGCATGTGTGTTCATGTGTATCCAATGATAAACAGGTTTAATATTGATCACATGTGTTTGTATGTGTTTTACTATACTAATACTCATGATTGATATATTATATTGTTCTTATTTGTGTTATTTCCTATTATGTATGAATGTGTGGTCTTTGGGGGATTTTATTATGGTAGATAATTAAAGGTGGACCATCATGGTTTAGTTTACCTTGCGAGGGGGATCTTGTGAAATATTTGATAATGAAAATGAAAAATCAATACATAGGGAAGGGTTTTTTATGGCCTTGTGGATTGAATTGATATAGTGTGGTGATATTATAGACACGTTTCCTGACCTAAGACAATGTAAGGATATGACAACCATGTGTCTAGGACCAAGGCAGTTGTCTAGGTTATGATATCCTTTAGATTAAACTCATGATAAATAAGGGGCTTAACATCCATGTGTCCCATACTAATTCTTTTTTCGATTGTTTTTTTTTAAATATATATGAGGTTTCCGTATGGTCGACCCATGATCAAAACTTTTTTTATGACCTTTCATCCATAATGGAGTCGAAGCTGATATAGGTAGGGTTTGTGGATACTTAGTTAGTTCATGACTATTCAACACATGATTGAGTGTTTCTTGATTTGTCTTTTCTTTATTACCTTAGTAAACACCTATTATACAGGTGGACTTAAGTTAAGTATGTATTGGTGTATCCTATTGGGTTTATAATTACACACTAAATTATCTTCTCTGTACACATACAGACATCATGTCCAGGGATCTAGAGAAGGTAAAAGGTATATAAGAATGTTTTAAAGGATCTTGGAGTTCGGGGTGGATGTGTTACCATGATAGACTCCCGACGTTTATCGTATAATAGTTTTTAATCTTTTCTAGTTGTACATATTATTCATGTTTACCTAACACAATGGGGTCCCCTTGATTATTATTGTATGACCTGAAATTACATCTGTTATAACATTTATTCATATTATTTCATGTTTTTTTGTTTAGTTTTTTTGTATACATTGTTATATTCTAGATTATGTCTATGATTACTAAGGGAATAGTCTCCCCATGGAATCTCTAGACCATCACCACTAGTACAAAGACTCTTATTCTTAGGTAGGAACTCATGAGGCCAAGAGTTACTTCAACTTGGAAATGTTGATTCGGGTTAAAGACATTAAATAAAGGAGATAGTCTATGTAGAACTCAGGTAGGGGATTTTTCTTATTCCTCTAAAGGTCTTGTGTAATGGACCTTCATGCTTTAATAGTTGTATTTTTGTTATAGTTTATGGGATTTGGTTTCATCCATGTATAATGAATAGACATGTAGGATCACATGCCATGTATACACCTATAATTTTCTTTCATAGTAGCTCTTTAGTTAAATTTCCTATTTTGTGATATTTTGTTGGTGATATATTTTTATTTTTTGGAGTTGTGATATATATTTTGGAGAATTAATTAGTTGAAATTTTTCATGTTGTTATGATTTATAGACATGATTGTGACTAATGTGTAGGTATGGAGACATAATCTTGATCCTTGGGTAGAACTAAGAGGGTTATAAATTGTTAAAGGATATCTCTTAGGATAGTTTATTCAAAAAAATACCATATTTTTGTCTTGTAAGTTATTAAGTTATTCTCAAAAGAAAGCTTCAATAGGTTTTCTAAATGTTCATTTGGAGTTTTATAAAAAAGAATTGATTCCTCAATGATGCCAAAATGATTCTGTTAGGGAGAATACACTAGTACCACCATATTTTATGAAATAGGATGCACCTAATATCAATCTTGAACATTCATCAATATATCAAGTTGTAAAATCACCCCTTACTGATGTCTTATAATTTCACCTACTTAGGGAGGAGGGATGTAGATATAATGATAGACGTTTCCTAAGACTTTCATATCGACCAACCACCAACTTTTGAGGGAATCGGTGGTCCTCATGATATTAAGGAGTGTATTAACATCATTGAGCGTATCTTTGACCTAGAAGAGACTCGAGAGGATCTAGGGGTCAATATGGATGACTTAATGCATTAGGGCCTCACCATTGAGTGGTGGGGTGTTATGTGATATGTAGTAAAGCATGATAATCTCTCTAGGGAGGACTTCATGGAGATATTCTTCTAGGATTTCTTTTCTGAAATGATGATGTTAGACCAAACATTCTATTTTACAGAGCATTAGTAGGGAACAACGCTAGTTTCTACTTACTCATCTCAGTTCATAGATTTTTTTATTATTTAATGCTATTTTGGATGGGAATGAGGTGCAGAAGGTTAGGAAGTATGATGTTGGACTTTTCAAGAATCTTAGGTGATAGGTTTAGGGATTTTACCTAATAATGTATATAGATTTTGTTTGTATGGTCCTAACTTTCAAGAATTATATATATGATGAAAAGAATTCATGTTTTCTTCTTTCTTATAATACCCTAAAAACCAAACTTTCCAATGTGAGATCAAGTGGCTCTTCAAGTAGAAGGACATGGAATGGTGGGGAGGTAGAAAAGGGTGGTAGACAAGTGGAGTGGAGTAGGGATTATTCTACTCCCTCTATGGTAGTATGATCTACCTGGTGATATAACAATGGATGGAAAGGAAATTTTAGTGTATCATGTTCAAGGTCACCTAATAAATACCACCAAGGTGGGATGATTAGTAAAATTAAATGATTTTTTACTAAATTAATGCATCCAAACCGGATAAGGTTGGGTCATGGTATTTGTATAGGTCCTCAGTAGTGACCGAGGAACTATATACCTAAATTAATTATCTTGTTCATGAATTAAATAAGTGGGATCATACTCTAGTAGTGGGTAGTATATATAAAATGCATGATGTTTCCACCATCAGTTGATAGGGACCTTCTATGGTTAGATGTACTTTTTTTATTGCCTCTACACTATGAAGTTATTTTTTTGGCACAATAGACTCTCATTATTTTATATCTACCCACTTCATTATTGGACTATATTCACTAATTAATTTATCTTTACACTTCTCTCTCTTGACATTCCCTTGGGATAGAAAGTGGATCATCTCATATGATGTCCTTAGTGTCCCTATTTTTTTATATATATAGACATATATGGGAATTTATGATGTTATAAATGACTAGTTTTTATGTGATTTTTGGAATAGACTTGTTAACTAGTAATCCAGATTATATTGTCCACTACCAAAGATGGGTATCCTTCAATATTCCTACGGGGGAGAGGTTTGTGTTGATTAGTGAGTGGGATATCATAGTGGGAAGGATGGGACCAGACCTGAGCAAGATTAAAGCTATCATGGTGCAAGTAATAGGATTCGATCTTTTAGTAGAGTCATCAATAGCTCCCCTTGTTTTCCCTCCAAGTGGATCATTATCAAGATGTATTACTAAATGACTTCATAGTTATTCCTATAGATAGAGTAATTGTGTTTGAGTATGAGCTTATATGTGGGGTGAAATTGATATTGATTCCTCATGATCATATGGAACCAGCTATATTAACATACTTTAATGTGTAATTAGATGACATGAAGTTGAAAGTATTTATCATACTAATAAAATCATGTTGGGTTGTTCCTGTGATATTTTTTCAACAGGGAATATTGTAGTCTATTACTTTTTGTGGTCTGAAAAAAGTTAAATTAGGTAACATTGAGAAATAGGTACTATTTACCTTGTATTGATAATTTGTTGACCAGTTACAAGGATCCCAGTGGTTTTTCAATATTGGTGTTCATTCAGGATACCATCAATTATCGATCAGTGAAGATAATATTTCCAAGATAGTGTTAAGGAGTAGGTATAGACTATATTAGTATCCATTCATTCCTTTTTTCTTGAAAATTTCTCCCGTGATGTTCATGGATCTCATGAATAGTATTTTTCCTCCATATTTGGACTCCTTCATCATTGTATTCATGGATGATGTTCTGATATATTCTAAAACTTTATATAATCATTATAGTAACCTAGATATTGTATTCAGTACACTTTGGGTGCACCAACTTTATGACTTAATTCTCAAGTGCATCTACTAGATTCAGAAGGTTCGATTCCATGGGCATAAAATTTATAAGGTAGGAATTTCAATGGACCCAAAGAATGTAGAGGTCGTGGTGTATTAAAAACACCCCAATAATGTTTTTGAGATCATAGTTTTCATTGAGTATGTAGGGTAATATTGATGTTTTATCTAGGACTTATCATGGTTAGAATTATCTATGACAAGGCTCATTGAAAAGGGAATGAAGATTGAGTGTTCCGATTAGTATGAATATTCATTCTTAGAGATGAGGAGGGTATTTATGTCATCAATGGTTTTAATTATTCCAGATCCCAAGATTAGATATGTAATGTACTTAGACTCCTTAGGTTTTGGTTTAGGAACTATGTTGAGGTAGGGAAACCAGGTAGTGTTCTATGGGTCACATCATCTATGACCCCACTAGTAGAACTACTTAATATATGACATAGAGTTGGAAATTATGGTCCACACATTAATGTGTTTGAAATATTATCTCTTTAGTGATAGATTTATCATAAAATCAAACCACAAGATATTGTGGAACATAATTTATCAATGAGATATCAATCTAAGGTATAGGCATTAGGTGAAGTATCAGTAGACATTTGACTACAAGATGTCTTATGTTCTAGGAAAATCTAATTTCATTTTAGATGATCTCATTAAATATTTTTTGAAGATTTTGGAACATGGTGAGAGGCCTTCATAAGAATAATTGAATCTAATGAGTTTGATTCTTGATTGGATGGAGGATGTGTATGAGGATCGTGGGGTAATGAAATCTGCACCTATGGTTATCACATATTTTGTATTGTACTTGGTAAAGACCATATATGAGATAGATCTTGAATATGAAGTCATATGGGAATTATTAGTGTGGGTGATTCGGTACAAGGGTGGTCCATGGATGATAAAGATGTGATCTTCATTCGTGGGAGGATAGTAGTACTAGATTCCTTAAGGGAAGAACTGATGAGAGGCTCTTAGGATTAAAAATGGGTTGTGTATCTAGGAATGAATAAGATATATCATGACATGTAAAGTTAGTTTTTGTGGCCAAGTATAAAGGAAGGTATCACTGGTTTGGTTTTTTAATGGCTTTCCTTCTTGAGGGTAATTTTCAAGCACCAAAATTCTAGTGGGTAACTTTATCCACTACAGGTACCTATGTGGAAGTGGGATGACATGACAATGGATTTTGTGATGTGGTAACCCAGAACCTTGAAGATTCTTCGTGTTGTTTGTGTGATATTAGATTTACTCATAAAAGGGTATTATTTCGTGCTGATTTGGGAGACCCTTTCAATGGATGAGATGGGAAAGAAATATGTATAAGAGGTTTAATTCCCAAATTTATTTCCTTTTACCATTATGTAAGATAGGGTTTTTTGTTTCACATCACAATTTTGGTAGGGATTATAGAATTATTTGTGTACCCAGAAAAAACTAAGTGTAGTGTATCATCCACAAACTAATGGATAGTAAGAGACGATAATCCAGATGTTAGAGAAAATATTTTGGGAATTCATTCTAAACATAGGTGGAGCTTGGGAAGATCACTAATCCATTATTGAGTTCATTTAAAATAATAGATTCTAGTATTCAATTTAGATGGAAGATTTTTAGGCTCTATATGGATTTCTATGTCACTCACCTCTATATTGGAATGAGGCTGGTGAGGCTACATTTTTTAGGTCGGTCTGGGTATAACATTATTTCTAGAGAGTTCAACTGATCTCGAAGTGGTTAACCACCACATATAGGATATATAGAGAATATGATGAAAAGAGTATATAACCCTTAGAGTTCTTTATGGGTGATTTGGTTTTCTTGTAAGAGAATCCTCGACTATGGAATCGATGGTTGTATAAGAAATGGAGGTTAGTACTAAGATTTGTTAGACAATTAAATATTATCGAGAATATCGGGATAGTGTCCTACCATTTAGATCTTACTCCATGGAATTTATGTATGCATGATGTGTTCTATACGTCTATTATTTAGAAGAACATGTAAGATCATGGGCATGTGATTGACTATGTAGATGTTAAGATGGGTCCTAACACATTTCTGTGGAGTGCCAAGTGTAAATCATATGCTAGAGTGAGAAATGTTTTCAAGGTAAGATGATTCCACTTATCATAGTCATTTTTCTTCATGGATGGATTCAAGAGGATAATTGTGAGTCTGAGTATAACATTCAAGCACAGTGGCCTGAGTTGATCGATCAGGACCATTAAAGAAATGTATCAGATATGAGAATTAATTAGAGGTGTGGAATTGTAATGTACTCAACATTCAAGTCATGTTATTTTGAATTATGATTTACCCTGTCTTTGTTTCTCCCATAGATGTTTGTTTTAAGGTAAAATGGTCTCAAAATTAGCGTTTTATAGATTGGAGGCTTATCGGGTACACAGTAGCAGAAAAACACCATTGGTGTAAAGTCGTGGACCCCATTTTCCTATAGATAGTGAATTTTTTTATTACAATGGAATATAAATAAGGAATATACATCCTAAAGGACCAAAAAGTTTTGTAGTTTTGGAATACCAGATATATACATAAGTTCAACATTACAACTTGAAATGAAATACAATATATAAATTTCATTGGAAACATCTAAAACTCTTATATTATCCCTACAAGTCATTCATAATATAATTCTTCGTATCTTAGGGAAAATAAAATAAAAAAATGGGGTGAACTCATATTATTATTATGGGTATGTAAAATAGTGGAATTATAAATAATAATTCTTGATGAACAACTACAAGTATACATGCCCTTAAAAATAAACATTATCATAATATGGTAGGAATAAAAGATGATTCAATAATGCAACCAAAAAACATGACTATGGATATTATACTACTAGAATAATCACATGCACTATCAAATACTAGATTCATAATGAGGTAATTAATAATTCTATAAATCATAATCATATCGTCAAGGCCTCGTCCAAGACACCATACATAATGGGTAAAAACACAGCATAGTTTGTCTCATGAGACCTATCAATGCACTGAGGGGCTTTAGAAATCCCAAACCATCACTTAATAAGTCCAATTAATTATTCATATAAAATTTTTTAAACATAAAAAATATATAAATTCATATTTAAAATAACATATGAAGTGTAAATAACATTCCTCAATAAGTAAACATAAATACTAACCTTTCAGAGTAATATGGTGAATGGTATCAAGATAGCACATCCACAGTCAAACTAATAATAAACCATTAAATAAAATATAATATATGATATCAATAAATATTAACCTCAAATAAACATAAAAATGAACAAAAGTGTTTAAATAAATGGAAATTCTAATATAAAATCATCAAGTAATTCTTGAGAGAAATACTCTTTTACTTTGAAAAGAACGGTTTTTTGGAAAAACAATCATCGTATAAAACCAAAAGTGAGATAGGATATATTTTTCTTACAAAAATTATTGATTTATGAAAAATAGTGGTTTCTGAAAATATATTATAGAGTTCCCTTTAAAATAGGTAAGAATTTGAGAAGTTCCCTTGAATCAGGCTTATTTATGGAGAAGAATTTTTTAATGATCCTTTTAAAACATGTATCTCCCAAAAAATTAAAGAAGGATTATGATTGGTAGACATATATAGAACATTAACATAGAATTTATAAGGAGTACATAATAATATTTAATAATTTCATTGGGGTAAGTAGAGAATAATAGTAACCAAAATGAAAATGGAGGATCGGGTTGAAAACCCTTACCTTATGTCTGAATGTGTTATGCACTTGACCTTGACTTACTAGATAATAAAATTAAAATAATTATTTAATTAATTAATTGCCTTATCTGCATGTATTTTATTTATTATAATCCTATTATATTAATTTATGACCTTTTTCTGAGTTATAAGATAAAATTTATTGCCCAGGAGCATTTGTTTCCTTGGTTTTCATGATCGGTACACTTGTCTATGAGTAAGGAAGATCAAGTGGAATGGATATAATTATCCAGAATTGGATTTATATATTATTAATGAACATAAAGAAGTGTAAAATATTTTATATATCATTTTTTTCATGGTATTAGTGTGAGTCAATTGGTAATATATTTAGTGATAATAATTTAGATTTGTAGGGCGGTTTTTCGATCACAACAAACTAGTTTTGTTCTGTTATTTAATATCATGTAAAAATGATGGTAACAGAATCATTAAATAAGATATAATATATATTTTAAAATATTTTTCACCATATAATATTTTTCATTACTATCCTCTAAGGATAAATTATAAAATTAAGGTTCTTCGTCCATGAAGGTTTTAAATTAGAAACTCTCAGGCGATGACTTCATTTTTAAAATAAAAGAGAGAGAGAGAGATAGTGGTTTCAGGAAGGATATTCCATTAACATGATAAAATTACATTATATAGATGATAATATTGCTATCATGGTCATTTTTACATAATCTGTGATGATAAGATAAGAAAAGAAAATAAATTGAAAATGAGATTAAATAGAAGAGCTAGAGGGTTTACCTCTTGAAATATCCTCCTTGAGAACCACCTTAAGGGAAGGGGTTTTGGTCTTTTGGAAAGACAAAGAGATCCTAGAATTTGGGAGATACTAGGGAAGAGTATTTGGGTGGAACGTTGATAATATTCAATGTTTAGTTAAGTGAGGAGAAAAGGGACTGATTTGTGGTTTTATAGAGGAGGAGAGGAGTGATTTTTGAATATCTTATTCATTATTTTATTATTTTTCTCAAGACAATTATGAGTGTTAAGTATTATGAAAAAAAAATTAATAAGTTCATGTGAGTTAAAACCAACTTTCATTACATCATACAGGATGCAAGAAATAGTTTATTTATCTTATAATGTATTTATACCATAAATGCTCATATTTTACTATTCATAGAAAATTCAAGTATTTTAGAAAAATACCAAAAAATCACCCCAACCATTTTTTTATATGAAGAATTAAAAAATTAACTCCATCTTATAAAAATAATTTTCTCTATATTAGAGATTTAATTTTTAAATAAACACATCATTTACTCGAAAAATACAGTTTTTATAACTAAAACAAATTTTATAATACCCTAAAAATTTAACTAAGGTCTTAATAAATTATACGAAAATCATAGGACAACAAAATATTTATTTAAGAATACATTTTATGAAAAGTAATTTTCTTTTAAATCAATTTATTAATTTAAAAATTTAATTAAATATTTATTACACACAAAAATACCAACACTTAATTATTAATTATTAAAATATTCACTCGCATTTATAGGGTGCCTAATTTTTTATTCATACAAGGGTGAAGTTACTATTCATAAGGGTGCATTACTATTCATAAGGGTCAACTTACTATTCTCAAAAAATGTAATTTCATCCTATCACACTCTAAATATCTTCCTGATGGAAACCGTGTATATCTTCTTTTGGGAATTCCAAACACATAGGTGGAAGAATTATGTTTAAGTTCTAGGTTATAAATATCTCCTATAAATAATAAAGTTTCTCTTTCGTAGAGAATCAGTGTTACATGTATTCTATTTTAAATTTATTTTTAAATACTTTTGGTGTTATATTCGTCCCCCTTACAAATATTTTATCTTTTAAATTACCAGAATGTTACCACATAAAAAGATTTGGGTAGTTCTTCATTATAAGATCCTTAGGCTCCCATGTCACCTCTTCAATTTTATTATTTTTTCAAAGCACCTTTACCAGATGATTTATCTGATTCCTCAACACCTATTCTTTACTGTCCAGAATCCAGATAGGCTCTTCATAGTAAGATAAGTGAGGTTTCAATTCTATACCTTCAGAAGTGAGGAAATGAATTGGGTCTGGCATGTACATTCTCAATAATGAGACATGGAACACATTGTGTACCTTTGAAAGGAAATGAGGAATTTCCAAATGATGATTCATAGATCCAATTATCTCTAGAATTTCAAAAATGTCCAATGTAACTTTGGATCAGTTTCCATTTCTTTCCATGTCTTATAACACCTTTCCAGGGAGTTACTTTCAAGAAAACTTGATCTCCCACTTGAAATTCCAAATCCATCCTTAGATTATCAGTATAGCTCTTTTTTCTTATTTAGGATGATTTGATATGAGTTTTTATTATATTTACCTTTTTTATTGTTTCCTCCACAAGCTCTGGTCCCACAAGATTCCATTCACCAACTTTGTCCCAACAAGTTGGTGTACGATATCTCTTTCCATACAATGATTCATATAGTGTAATTAGAATACTTGAATTGAAACTATTATTGTATGATAACTCCCCCAAAGGTAAATACTGATCTCACTTACCTGTAAAGTCAAGTGAACATGATCTCAGCATGTCTTATAATTTTTGTATCGTCTTTTCTGATTGCTCATCTATTTGAGGTTGATATGCAGTACTCAGATAAAGATCAGTATCCAAATATTTCTGAAGAGTTTTCCAAAATTTTGATATAAATCGTGGATCATGATCAGACACAATTGAGATAGGATCACCATAAAGTCTTACAACTTCATTTATATATAGTCATGTAAGGAATTCCATTGTAAAATACTCCCTTATAATGAAAAATATGCAGATTTCATAAGTTTATCAACAATCACCCATATTACATCATTCTTTCTTAGAGTTTTTGGAAATACAGTGTCAAAATCCAGGGTGATATAATCCCATTTACATGTAGGAATGTTAAGTGGTTTCATGAATATTATAGGTTGTTTTATTTTGGCATTAACTTGTTTATAGACAAGACATCTTGATATATAATCACAAATCTTTCACTCCATGTTGTTTCACCAGAAATGTTCCTTAAAATATATATACATCTATGTGCTTCTAGGGTGTATAGAGAAATTCGAACTATGGGCATCATCCAATACCTCCCTTTTTAGATCAAGGATATGGGGAACACATAAACTCCTCCCAAATTTCATAATTTCATCCTCATACACAATGTATGCTGACTTCCCATCATTCATAGCTTTAATTTTCTTTTGAAGATTCTCATCATCAGGTTGATAACTTTTAATCCTTTATAACAAAGATCGTTGGGAAACCAATTGAAAAAGTAGTTTTTTTTCAAAAAATTTAAGAATTCCCATATCTATCCTCTCTATATCCATGTACAATAGATCATTTTCAATTCCCATTTTATTTAAAACTCTTTGATGTTTACTGGTAAATGCATCGTCTAACTTATTTTCTTTTCTTGGGGGGTAGTGTATTGAACAATCACAATCCTTGAGTAGATTGAGTCATTACATTTTCCTCATGTTGAGTTATTTCTCTAAGAAGATATATTTTAAGATCTTTTGATCTATATATATGTCAAATATTTTATAATATAGATAATGTATCTATATATTTAGAGAAAATATTATAGCTGCTAACTCAATATCATGAGTTTGATAGTTCTGTTAAAGAATTTTTAACTACCTTGATGCATAGGCAATAACTCAGTCATTTTTTCATAAGGACATAGCAATGTCCATTCTTCGATGCATCAACATAAATCACAAATCCACCACTTCCTGATGGAAGTGTTATGATCAGAACATTCACTATTCTCATCTTCAATTCTTCAAAACATTATTCACATTCTTTATTCCATACGAATTTAACCCCTTTACGAGTAATCTTGGTTAATGAGTTAGCTAATCGATTGAAGTTCTAAATGAAACTCTGGTAATAACCTACTAAAACAATAAAACTACATACCTAATTTATATTTATTGTAGTAGGACATTCTTGAACAAACATTTTCATTAAAGGATCAATTAAGATTCCATCCTTAGAGACAATATGGAGAAGAATAGAAACTGCTTGAATCTAGAATTCACACTTGATAAACATCCCCTATAACGTGTTTCTTCTAAGAGTCTTCTGAATAATGCATAAGTGACTCTCATGATCTTTGTAATTTTTTATTATACCAATATATCATTAATAAATACCACAAAAATTTCATCATGATATTCCTTGAAAACTCTATTCTTTAAATACATGAAAATAGAGGGTGCATTAGTCAGTCCAAAAACGCATTAATGTAAAATCATAATGCCCATACCTGGAGAAAAATACTATATTTGGAATATATTCCTTCCAAGCACGTAGTTGATGATATCCAGATCAAAGGTAAATCTTCGAAAATTATTGAGTTATGTAAATTTGATCAAATAAATCATCAATGGGAGGAAGAGTATACATGTTCTTTATCGTAATTTCATTGATATCACTATAGTCAATGGACATCCTCATATACCCATCATTATTCTTGAAAAAAAAAATAACATATCCCCATAGAGAAACAATAGGGAAAATAAATCCTTTATCACTCAATTCCTCTTGTTGATTCTTTAGTTCTACTAATTACACTATCGATATTTTATAATGAGTCTTTAATATAGGTCTTGAACCATAAATTAAATCAATACAGGACTCAACATCCCACTCTAGAGGATGTCCAGGTAAATCCTATCAAAATACATCAATGTATTCTTACAGAATAGGTACATCAACAATTTGAACATTTATTTCCTCAACCATATATATTGTGTTCTCTTACTCCCCAAGAATTGAATTCTATAGAGCTACTGGGTGTGGATCTTGATAAGAATTAGATTGTGAGGTTTCTATTCTAATGATAAGGGACTCTACATCATTCCCAAAAATTGAAACCTTCTTCTTATTGAAATATATTTTCACATAATAATTTGAAATCCATTATATATTAGGGATTATATCAAATTCAATCATAGGTAGGATGATAAGGTTAACAGCTAAAGCACATTTACTTGTCATAAAGCGGAATGATCAACACATATTTTTTGTAATGATACTTACCTTAGATGTTTTGAATGGAAACCCTTTTATTAAATAAAATAACACAATACTTTATCTTCTTTAAAAACTAGGAAGATATAAAATAATGAAATGATTCAGAATTAAATAAATATTTGGCTAATCTTTAGGAAATAATCAAAGTACCAACCACCACATCATTATGAACTTCAACCTCAGTAGCTCTAACTGCATAATCTTGGCCTTGATCCCTTGGCCTTCTTTAGGGAAATTTTCCTTGATTATTAGGAAATTCATTTTCATAATGTCTAATATTTTTGCAATTGTATCATTGAACATAGGTAGATTTTTTTCTTTCCATTACAATCACAGGGATGGTGGTGGTTTCCTTCACACTTGTAACAAACACTCATACCCTTAAAACAAGTACAGAGGTGTTTCTTCACACAATTATCATAGTATGGAAAATAAATTATTACCTTCTTCCCTACTTCCATATTTACTTTTCCAAAGTGTTCAGCAGCCCTCTTATTCTCTTGAAATCCTTTAAATTCATTAGACTTAGAGAATTATTTTTTTTCTTGATAACAAATGAGACTATATCTTCATATAATGAGAAACTTTGGGAGACTAGTGACCTTTGGAATAATGTTATTAAACCATAAAATAATTGATCAATATTCTTACTTAGATTAAATTTTTATTTTTTATATTTCCTTGATAACCTTTTGAATTTAGCTTCATACATTGCAACATTCTCATCTGCTTTTTTCCTCAGATTCAAAAACTGTCTTTCCATATCTACTCACTATTCATGAGGGAAGTATTTTTCTAAAAATATTTCATTAAAATATCTCAATTCCATTTTATAAATCCTTTACTCCTCATTTTTATTTTTAATTAGTGACCACCATTGATCATCATATCCCAATAGATGATAAACTGCCATGACAACCTTCTCCATTTCATTACTTCCCATAGTGATATAAGTCTTTTCTAATGAACTTATCCATGGATATACTATGAATGGGTTTGTAGTCCAATTAAATTATGGAGGTTTTTGTCACATATATCGGCCTATAATTTCTCCTCCATGTTGTGGTTTAGGATACTCTATACGGGTAAGAGTATTGTTCATAACCTTAGTTAGTTTTCCCAGTATAGTTAAAGTTACTCAGCACCAGTCACATCTCTAGAACCAACATCATTATCTTGTATAGGAGGAAAATCCCAATAAGGGATACACACATTCATGCAGTTTTCATTCCTTCCACTAGGCACCATTTCTAAATAATGGAATACACTATATTAGGTTATGAATCATAATGTATAATCTCAATAAGAAAAAATAATTATCCTAAATTCAAATCCTATGCATAGCTAATCTCATAATCATAAACATAGTTTTTTTAGGAAAATTTTATTTTAAATTCTTCATAATGAATTTTAAAGAAAATGTGAATTATCCTAATCATATCCCTTGGGAGTGTCAAATTAGGTGTGTAGTAAGGACCTTTGTCTTATACCAGGTTACCCCGAGTCAGGCTCGGAACACCTTTTGGAGTTTTCAAAACTAGGTACATCTGTGTCAGAACCATGTCCACTTGTAGAATCCATATAGGGATTTATTTTCTAGGAAGGTCCACATAATCTATAACTTACCAAAATTCTGGGATATTCTTATATTCTTCTCCTCAAAGTCCATATTCAGGTTTTGGTCACTAATCTACGTTTTCTATATCTAGTTTCCATCTTATGTATTAAACATCTTATGATACCAACTATAAAGACCCTGACCCAAATTTCCTAGATCTGGTGCCCTATTTTATTATAATTTCATATAAACGAGTAATATTCATCCCTAAGGAACAAATAGTTTAGTAGTTTTGGATGACCAGATATATAAATAAGTTCAATATTAAAACATTAAATGAAATAAAATATATAAATTCTTTTCAAAACATCCACAATTCTTAGATTATACCCGCAAGTCATTCATAATATATATCTTCACAAACTAGAGAAAAGTAAAACATAAGAAAGGGTGATATAATATTCTCATTAAGGGTACGTAAAATAGAGTAAGCATAAATAATAAGGGGTGAAGAACTACTAAAGGTACACATTTCATTAAAAATAAACTTGATCATGCTATGGAAAGAATAAAACATGATCCAATAATTCCAAAATAAATCATAAACATGGATATTATACTAATAGAATAATCACATGGACTATCAAATACAAGATTCATAATGAGGAAATGCATGATTCCAGATATAATAATTTTAACTTTAAGGCCTTGGCCAAGACACTGTACATAATGGGTAAAAACCTAGGCTAGTTTGTATCATGAGTCCTACTGATGCACTGAGGGGCTATAGAGGGCCCCACCTATCACTTAATAAGTCCTATATATTACTGATATAAAAGGTTTGAAACATAAACAAAATATACATTGATATTTAAACTCATATATGAAATGTAAATAACTTTCCTCAATAAGTAAACATAAATACTAACAATTTGGAGCAATATGGTGAATGGTATCAAGATAGCATATCTATAGTAAAAATAATCATAAGACATTAAATAAAATATCTTAGATGATATCATAAAATATTAATCTAAATTAAACATGGTAATCAACAAGTGTGTTTAAATATATGAAAATACTCATATAAAATCATCGAGTAATTCATGAGAGAAAAACTCTTTCACTTTGAAAAGAAAATCTATTTTGGAAAAAAATTGTTTTAGAAAACCTGAAGTGAGATAAGATATATTTTTTATAATAAAACTATTTATTTTAGGAAAATAATGGTTGCTAAAAATAGACTATAGAGTTCCCTTGAAAATAGGTAAGAATTCGAGAAGTCCCTTGAGTCGGGCTTGTTTATCGAGAAGAATTTTTTAATGATCCTTTTAAAACATGTAAAAAATAAAAAAATAGAGAAGTATTTTGATTGGTACACATATATAGAAAATTAAATTAGAATTTATGATGAGTACATAGTAATATTTAAGAATTTCATTGAGGTAAGTATAGAATAAGAGTAACCCGATTGGGGCTGCTCGTGATCGGGATGGGGCTGATTGGGTTCAGTCTGGAGCTGCTCGGAATTACCCTCATCCGGCTGGGGTTACTGCGAAGGGTGATTGTGTTACAGGGGTGACCTGTAATCCCTCTGAACAGCGGACGACTTCCACGTTTATGAACTATGGAAATTTGCAGGATGGATTGTCCACCGTGCATGGGCAGCGATCCTTTGTGGATGTTATGAAGGATTCTGCAATGGTGAAAAAGAATGAGGATCCAAGGAGGATTATTCGAAAGGGCTCACTGGCCCATGTTGAGGCCAACCCCAGTGTGATTGCTGAAAGATTGGAATTAGGTGAGAATTCTTTGATTGCTCGCATTGTTCTTCCTAAAGGTGCGCTGCCCTGGAAATGTGAAGATCTATTTCGTAAGATTTCGATGTTATGGGGTTTTGACAACTGGAAATGTGTCTCCATTGGGCGGGGATTCTTCCACTGCTTGTTTCCATCGGCTGACGTGATGCTTAAAGCTTGGAGTTTTGGGTCCATGTTTTTAAGGCCAGGATGGATTCATCTGCATGAATGGTCACTTGACTTTAACGTCTCCACTGCTAAGAATGTTTTCGCCCAGGTATGGGTGCGTCTTCATGGGCTTAATTGGGTTCTTTGGCATCCAGAGATCTTGCATGATATTGGAACGGCGATTGGAACACCCATCCGTCTTGATAAGGAGACGACAAATGTCAGGTATAGGCACTTTGCTAGAATGCTGGTGGAAGTCGATCTTAGATCCACTCTCATTGACACGGTAACACTTTCTATTCCCTCTGATCAAATTCTTATTGATGTTGAATATGAAAACAAACCTCTTTTCTGCACTAAGTGCATGGCTGTGGGGCACTCTTTGGAGTTGTGCCGCAAAAACATTACATGTAAGGAGTGTGGGATGCGAGGGCACCCCTCCAATCTATGCCGACGTAAGGTGAATATGAAGGATTCGCCCCCGCCTGAGCTTGACACCAGGTACAGTCACCCTCCTCCGGAGTCAGACTCTCGTGATCTACCAATTCATAGGAATGGCAAAGAGTTGATAATTGATGCTTCTCTGCCTCGATCTGTTGCTCCTCCTAAAGCTCATGATCCTGCTAATGTTGAGATTCCGAGCCCCACTCCCGCCTTAACGGTGAACGTTCTTACACAACATAATGTCCAGACAGAACCTTCTTCCTCTGCTAAACGGGGGAACATCTCTGATGCACCAAAGGAAAGGGCGGAGGATTCCACTCATGGATTTGGGGAACCAATCCTCTGCAAGTGGGGTGACACTCAGGATGAGGCCAAGGAAAGAGATAGGGACATGAGTATAGTCTCATACAGTGAAATTGTTCGAGGAGAAAATAAACGGATCTCTAACAGTGAGGGTGTCAGGACTAACCCAGTTAGAAGGAAACCAAGGAAAGACTACTCTGCAGTTCCGAGGACAGTGACCACTAGGTCATCTGCTAAGAAGGATATCGAGAAGTTATCTATGGAGCAAATGGAAAAAAGGAAGGTTTATAAGAAGCTGCTCAAAAAATATGAGACTCAATCTGAATGGGAATCGGCTGATCCTGACGACATGACTAGGTATGGGTGTGATGATTATGACTATTATGACTTGTAAACTCTCTTTTTTCCTATCTGCTTTCTCTGCTCTTTTCTTTTTATTAATAAATTTGTTGGTCCAAGCATGCTTGGATCTGACCTTTTCGGTATATATATAATACATATTTTTTAATCTGGTTCAACCCTAAAAATGGTTTAATGGCCATCCATGAAGGATTAATTTAAGAATGAATATTCATCGTCTATGAAGGTAGTAAATCGGCGCCTCCTGGATGATGATTTCATTTTTAAAATAAAAGAGAGAGAGAGAGAGACTAGTTTGAGGAAGGATATTACATTAACATGATATAATTATAGTATATATACGATATTGTAGTTATCATTATCATTTTTATAGAATATGTTAAGATAAGATAAGAAAAGAATATAAATTGAAAATGAAATTAAAAGAAAAAAGGAAGATGGTTTACCACTTGAAATATCCTCCTTGAGAACCTCATCAAGGGAAGGTTTTTTTGTATTTTGGAAAGAAAAATATCTCATGTATGTGGGGGTACTAGGGAAGAGTATTTGGGCATAACATTGAGAATCTCCAAGTCTTAGAGGACTGAGGAGAAGAGGGAGTAAGGTTTGGTTTTTACAGTGGAGGAGAGGGGTGATTATTGAATATTTTATTTATTATTTTATTATTTTGATCGAGATAAGTAATAGTGTAGATTCTTATGACCAGAAATAGTAATAAGTTCATTTTAGTTCTAACTAAGTGTTCTTACATAATCCATGATTCAAAGAATAGTGTATTTATCTTATAAAGTATTTATACCGTAAATTACCGTATTTTACTATTCACCAAAAAATCATGTATATCAGAAAAATACCACAACTTCACCCTGGCCATTTTTTTACATGTAGAATTAAAAAATGGACTCTATTTTTACAAAATATTTTTATAAATATGATAAATTTACTTGAGAAATAACGTATTTAAAACTAAAACTGATTTTATAACACCATAAAAATTTAACTAAGGTCATATTAAATTATCCTAAATCATAGGAAAACAAAAAATTTATTTTTTAATACATTTTATAGAAATGAATTTTATTTTACGTCAATTTATTATATAAAATTTTAATTAAATATTTATTACTCACAAAAATACCAACACTTAATTATTAATTTTTAAAATATTCAATCTCATTTATAAGTTGTCTAAATTTTCGTTAGGTCCAGGTGGTTAGATACCCTAAGAGAGGGGGTGGGGAAATTAGGGTATGACAGATTAAAACAACATCCCCTGTTGATCTTGTTTCATTATTAAACCAAACTCTCTTCCTTATCCTTCCTATTGTAGAGTGTGAACAAATATTAAAGCAAGAACAGGACACAACAATTTTTCTTAGAACACCCTCACTAGGCTACGTCCAAGGACCGTACATCGATGATGTGTTGATGTTCCAAATCTACTAAAAACATTGTTGTTTACAAAGTTCTGAGTGAACTCATTGTCCCTCCTATTTACAACCAATCACAATTTGAAAACTCATTGCTCTCTCAATTGAAGAGATCTCACTACAACTTTAGAAGATCCAATCATAGTTTAAAGGCATGTAGGCCCTTTCATTATCTCTAAGGAAGGCATCTACAATGTATGTAGATGATCTACTGAAGTCCAATTTTCATCCACTGATGAATACCTCTTTACCGTGTGTGTACTAGTCAACATCCAACTTTCACGCACCCTAGGGTGACTTGTGTGCCCCTTTAACTATGCACAACCTTTACCTTTGTTGTGGGAAAACCAAATTTCATGCCAATTTTATACTTGTGTTCCACTACTTTCATGCCACTTCTTTCATGTCACTGCTTACGCACCACCACTTACATGCCATAATACTTGTGCACAACTAACTATAAAAATCACTACTTGCACGCTACTCAGAACTTGCATGTCACTTCCATTTGAAAGATCAGAGATCAGATTTTCTCTAAGTGTTAAGCTTCATACCAAATGATGATGGGTATCCCTTTGTTTATTGGAATTTTGGGGACCCTGCGTTTGAGGTGCACTGCTCACCTTGTGCGCCACTTCTTGACTTGTGCGCCACTCCATAACTTGTGTGCCCCTTCTTGTCTTGCACACCCATTGATGAATTGCATGCCTCTTGTTAACTTGTGTTCCACTTTCATTTATTTTTTATATTTGGGGTGATAAAAATGAAATATAAATTGTGCTCCCCTTCTTCACTTGCGCACCAATTCTTAACCGGTGCACCACTTAATGACTTGCGTGCCAATTATTCACTTGTGTTCTACTTCATGTCGTGTGCACCACTTTCATTCCTTTGTTATATTTTGATTTGATGATCTTGAAATATGACTTTCACACCCCTTCAAGACTTGCATTCCCCATTATGACCTATGTGTTGCTTCATGACTTACGTGCCACTTAATGACTCGCGTGCCAATTATTCACTTGTGCGCCAATGTATTTCCTTTCTCATATTTTGATGTTTGATTTTGATATAGGACTTTCATGAAACTTTAAGACTTTAACTCTACTTGAGGACTTGCACAACACTTAATGAATTGTGCACCAATTATTCACTTGCACTCCACTTTCTTTCCTTAGTCATATTTTGATGTCTGATTTTGAAATATGACTTGCACGCCACTTTAAGACTTTCATGCCACTTGAGGACTTGTATGCCACTTAAACTACTTGTGCGCCAATTCCTCACTTGCGCTCCACTTTCATTTCTTTTTCATATTTTGATTTTTGATTTTGAAACATGTATAGTTCACAATATTCCAATCACCTACATTTTCAACCAATGAAATCTCCACAAAAAAATGCTTCAATGATACATTGAGGTATTTTTTCCCAACAATCTCCCCCTTTGGTTTTGTTGACAACACTTTTATAATTTGATACCTCATTAAAGCTTCTTCCTTCAGTAACTACCATTCAACTCGTTCAATTTTGATAGAAATCAAAGATTTACTCAACAAATAATCTAAGCCCACATGGTCAATTCTCACCATGAGAAACAAGAGTATAATGAAAAGTTCATCAATGGATCACTTCATTCCAGACACCAATTATTAAAACCAATCAAATTCTTTAACCATGAACCATTGTTATCATAATATATCTTCTTTGATCAATCACTTCAAGAATCATCAGATTTAAAACTCCTTCATTGTTTCATAGGTACTTTGGTTGTCAAAGCTAAGATCTGGATAATCACTTCGAACACCACATACTCGTATCATGGTGCTCCCCGTATCGGTTTCTTCACCTATCTTGATAAACTCTCCCTATCTCGATGCACCACCTATCTTCTTCTCCTCATGTCTTTGAAAAATTCAGTGTCTCAGTTATTTAACCATATCTTCTCTCCCTTTAGGAGTCACTCTTTCTCCCCCTTTGTCAATGAACCCAAAGGTAACTATCTTGTGGTATGTAATAGAGTAGAGAGAACAGATTAGTATAGTACGAAAAACACACCATATCTTGGGGAGAGGGGGATTCCACATCCACACTCTTTCAAGTGAGGGGAGTCGACTAAACTCCCAGAGCTAGTCGATGCCTTTCGAACGCTTCCTTGGGTAAATCCTTTGTCAGAATATCAACAACTTGTAGCTCTGTAGGAATATATTCCAACTTCACTAGACCTTTATCTACATTCTCCTTAATATAATTTTATTTTATTTCAATTTTATTGGTCCTATAATGATGGATAGGTTTTTTGATGAGATTTATAGCACTTGAGTTATCACACTAAATTTTGTTCGGAGACTGCACTATCACACCCAAGTCATCAAGTTGTTGCTTCATCCACAATAATTGTGTGCATGCTTGTGTGGCTGCAATATAATCAGCTTCCATGATACTAAAATAAATTCAATATTGTTTCATTCTTATCTAATAAATACACAATCCACCATGATAAAAAAACTCATCCAGACATTGATTTACAGTCATCTGCTAAACTGGCCCAATCTACATCTGTATATCCCAAAAGCTCTGGTTGAGATTTTTCACTATATATTAATCTGAAATCAATCATTCCCTTGATATAATGAAGTATTATAAAGAATGTAGATTACCTTGGGATTACATTGATATCTCACTGCTTTGCATGTTGCAAATAAATTGTACGAACTTTTTGCGGTCAAGTACAATAAACATCCAATAGTTTTCCTATATTAGGAGATATTAACTACCTTTCCTTCACCATATTTCGATAGTTTCATTTGGGTAGAAACCGGAGTCTTTATTTTCTTATAATTTTCCATCCCAAATCTCCTCATAACCTCCTTGGAATATTTTTATTGAGAGATAAATGTTCAATTCCTTCCTTTTGTTACCTCTAAACCAAGGAAAAATGGCATCTCACCAATCATAGACATTTCAAACTCATGTTTCATGAATTTTGAAAATTCTCTTGCACTATGCTTCATTTAATCCTCCAAAGATTATATCATCAATAAATATCATCACCATCATCCTTTTATTAAAATAATTTCTCACATATAAATTGTAATCAACTCCACCGGGCTGGAAATCAAGTTTCTCCAAAAACTGATCTAGCCTTGAATACCATGCTCTTGTTGCTTGCTTCAACCCGCACAAATCCTTCTTTAGCTGACAAACTTTTTTCTCATTTTTATGAATGAGAAAACCATTTGGCTACTCAATATACACATCTTCTTCTAGAATTCCATTAAAATGCTAACTTGACATTCATCTGGAACACTTTGAACTTCTTTTTCACTACAATGGACAAGAATAATCTGATTGTTTCCAGGCTTCTCATGGGTAAAAGTGTATCATCAACATCAATACCTTTTATCTAACAGTATACTTTGCACATGATATGTTCTTTATTTCATACCACAACACCATCTTGATTCATTTTTTTGTGAAAGACCCATTTTTTCATGATGTCATTCTTTTCTCTTGGCCTCAAGACAATCTCTCATGTCTGATTTTTTTCAATATTTTATAGTTATTCATTCATCCACTAAACCAAGTTTTTATCTTTTTTTGCATCAGAAAATCATTTAGGTCCAACTTGAGATAAAAGTGATGTATGCTGCAGTGACTTCATTCTTCTTGTCTGAACTGGCATTGTCTGATCACCAAGGATATTATGCCTGTCAATTTCAGCTCGACTCTTTTTCTTCTTTGTAGATACATACTTGAATTCATCTTGTTCATAACAAGTATCATCATCTGAGTCAGTATCTGCTACTTCTACACCTCCCATGTTACTTTCCTCTTCATCACATTTATCAAGAAACGGTTCACCCTACTATTGAGTATTCTATTCATTTTCCAAAATAGTGACATCATTTCTCTCAACTACATTTACCATCCTATTTTTAAATCATTTTTATGTTTTTATTTTTATTCAGTAGCCAAGGAATATACACTCATCTCTATGTGGCTCAAATTCCCTAAATTTTTCTTTTTTGAGAATTTAGCACTTACTTCCAAAGATTCGAAAGTATTTCACTATTGGCTTCTTTCCGTTCCACATTTCATACAGAGTCCTTCCTTCCTTCGTACATAAGAGATCCCTATTAGAAATTTAGACTGAGGTCAATACTGATTCTTAAAAAATTTATTTGCTGGGGCGTTTTCTATAAGCATTGTTCTGGCCATGTTGTTGATGATCCAATTTATCCTTTCAACCACTCCATTATGTTAGGGAGTTATTACTAAATAAATATGATTCATTATTCCATAATTCTCACGATAGTCTTCCACCTAACTGTTGGTGAATTTTGTACCATTTTTAGTATGAAACTTTAGAATTTTCTTGCCCAATAATCCTTTCAGATTCCCTACAGTACTATTTTAGCCAACAGAACACATCAGAAATATGGGAAATGAAAAATACCCATGCCATTATACTATAATCATCAATGAACAGAATTTAATATCTCTTTCCATCATTGTCTCGGGGTGATATAGGTCCAAAAGCATCATCATTTTCCAATTAGAGCACTCTTATTGACTACTTTTCCTTTTTTTTGTACGTCTTTATGATGATCTTACCTTGTTGACAAGCATCACATGTGTGTGTATGATCATGTGATATCTTGGGGAGATCTCTAGATGCATCACACTTAACTAGATCTTCCATGTAATATTGGAATAGATGACCAAGTTGTTTATGCCATAACTTGTTTTCCTCCTCTCTAGATAAAAAGAACACATATTCATGGTCACTTATAAGGTAAGGATTTCACTTTGCCCTTTCTCCCTGCAGAATAAATGCACCATCTCTTCCTTTGATGATAAATGTATTTCTAGTAAACCATATAGAATTACCTTAGTCATACAGTTGACTGACGTTGAGAAAAGTGTGACTGAGACCCTCTACTACTAAGACATCAGCACATCTTATTTATTTTCCCCCAAAAATAACCTTTCCCAAGGAAATAATATTTAGGACTTCATCATTTCCATACTTGATGACTCCTTCTTTGTCATATTTTATGCCTATAAAAATATACTTATTACAAGTCATATGAGATGTGCAACTGTTGTCAATGATCCATACCCCAGAGCATTCTGATGCTTTAAGGGAAATTCCTGCAACCACTGCCTTCTCATATCTTTTCTTCTTGGTCCATGTCTTTGAATTAAAACTCCAAATGGGTTTACAATCATGAGATTCATAGAAGTATGATGGACTAGAATAATTATACATAGTTTCAAATAAATTTTTTGTTTTCAACTCATTCGTTGATTCTCTAATTTGCTGCTTGCGACCTCTCGAAAGCTGTTTTGGAACATTCCTCTACATGATTGATGTAAAATATCTAGTCATGTGGCCAAATACTATATACCAAAAACAATTCCCCTTAAAAGATGTTCTATAATATTGTTTTTTATTTGGATACCAGTGTTTCTCTTGTGCCCTTCGGTATCTCTTGGATATGGAACATACGTTCTGTGAATGTCCCTTCTTTCCACATCAATAACACCTACTCTAGGGTGCATTCCTGTGTTTCACTTCTGGAATTATAGTTTCCCCTTGGGTTATCTGAATCTTATTATTTTTATTTATACCCAAATCAATCTTCAATTTTTGGGCGATTTCTTGCTTCATGACTTCAACTTTCACAGTTTTCTATTTTCAGTCATGCCCCACATTAGCCTTAACATCTGAACACAATTGATTCTTCTTTTTTACTTGGCTACTATGCTCTACTTTCAACTTTTCATTATTTTGAAAGATTTTATTTGTTTTTATCGTACAAGGAGTTAATAGTTTTCCTCGATCCTTTACTTTTCTTCATAGATCGACAAATTATTCTTCAAGTTCATCGATACACTTGATTTGTTCTTTCACTATGTTATTCAAGAAATTGAACTTCCTTTTTCTATACTTCAAACTTGAGTTTTTATTCATCAACCTTTTCTGAGATCTCTGGCATGAAGGAATTATGTTTTCCATTTTATTTTACGATCTCGGACTTCTCTTATTCCTATTGTTTCATATAGAGTTTGGAATCATGTACCACTTTGTTGGATTTATTCGTTTTTGCTCTCCAAAATATATCTCCTAAAGAGCTGCTTCTAATTTAGCTTCTATATCAACTCTTCCCTCAACTTATTATTCTTCTTCTTCAGTGTTGGTTTCTTCCTTTTTCTGAGAACTACCCATAACTTCCACAATATAATTTTATCCACGATCTTTTTAGTTCTCTATATCTTCAACCTCCTCAACCTCAAACTCATCTGAACTGTCATATTCTATGAAATGAGATTATTTTTCTTAATGAAATGTCTCTTGAACTATTTCTTTCCTTTCATAATGTATGAAGACTTATTCTTGGGAATTTCAACTTCATTCTCATCATCTTCTTGGAACTTCTTGGGGAACCTTACCGCAAGATGTCAAATCTTTCCGCATCGAAAACATACTAGTGGAAGTTTCCCTTTGAACATTCCTTTTCCTCTTTGTAGGTTTGAGGAAAGGAATGACATCACCTCATATATCTCTTCAACTTCCTAGGAATCCTAAATGGTAATCTTCTTCATGGACTTTAATGACTCATCTTTATATTTCCACTTTTCCACAGCTTCATTATCATCATTTCTCATTTCATATGCAACAAGGGTGTTGTGTAGGTTATCCAATGTTAGATCTTTCGGGTCTTTATCTTCCAAAACTGAAACTTTCGGATTGAACCAAGGTGTAAGTTTCCCCAAGATTCACTTCACAATTTCTATGTATTCAATAAATTCACCAAGACCTTGCATTTATTCCATAATGATATTTACCCTGTGAAAGAATGAATCAACAGAATCATTTGGGTTCATTCCCATATTTTTATACTTTTTACACAAAACTTTCAGCTTTGTCTCTCTGAACTTTGTATCTCATTCATATATATTTAATAGATTTTCCCACATAACATGTGATGTTTTCCATAACATCACTTTCATAAAGATAGTATTGGATTGGGATCCCCCTAATGCATTGATTCCCTTAACATCAATATCCATTTTTTTATTTCATCCTCTCATAACTCACCACTATTGATTTCGGCAAAGATACCATGCATCACTACTATAAACACATCCATTCCCAAATATCAGAAGTAGTTTTTCATCTTATTCTTCCATAACTGAAATTTTATCATATAGAATGTCAAGATACCTTTATGATTAATGACCTATATTGAGAGAGAAACACTAATATAAATCCTTTTCTCTGATACCAATTGTTAGGTCTACTAGGTTAGATACCTTGATAGGGGGTGAATCAGGGTATGAAAGATTAAAAAAACTTCCCTTATTGATCTTGTTTCTTTGTTAGACAAAACTCTCTTCTCTATTTTTCCCATTGTAGAGTATGAAAAAATCTTAAAGAAATAACAGGACACATCAATTTTACATGGTTCACCCTCACTGGGAAACATCAAAGGAGTATACACCGGTGATGTTATGATTTAACAAATCCACTTAAAAAACACTAATATTTACAATTTTCTTAGAGGACTCACTTTCACTCCTAATTTACAACCAATCACAATTTAAAAGCTCCCTATTCTCTTAGCTGAAGAGAACTCACAACTACTCCAGAAGATCCAATCATAGTTTAAAGACATGTATGTCTTTTCATTTTCTATAATTAATGCATCCTCCACTGTATTTAGATGCTCTATTGAAGTCCAATTTTCATCCACTAATGAATACTTCTTTACCACAGGTGTACTGGGAAACTTTTAACTTTCACGCAACCCTAGAGTGACTTGTATGCCCCTTTAACAAGTGACCATCATTTTCTATTATTGTGGGAAAACCAACTTACGCACCAATTTTATACTTGTGTGCCACTGCTTGTGTGCCACTATTTGCGCGCCACCACTTGCGAAAAACTACTTGTGAACCACAATAATTGCGCACCACAATACTTGTGCATCGCTGACTATGCAACTCACTACTTTCGCACCACTCAGAACTTGTGTGCCACCTCCACTTGGGCGATCAAAGATTGGATTTTCTCTAAGTATTTATCTTCATACCAAATGAGGATGGGTATCCCTCTATTTATGGGAATTTTGGGGACCCTACACTTGAGGTGAACCACTCAGCTTGTGCACCACTCCATGACTTGTGCACCGCTTTGTAACTTGCTCTCCCCTTATCGACTTGCATGCCCATTGATGACTTGTGCACCTCTTGTTAACTTACACACCAATTTATTTCCTTTGTCATATTTTAGGGTGATAAAATTGAAATATGACTTGCGTGCAACTTCTTCATTTGTGCGCCAATTCTTAACTTGCATGCCACTTAATGACTTGTGCGATGATTCTTCACTTTCAGTCCACTTCATGACTTGTGTGACACTATCATTCCTTTGTCATATTTTGATGTAATGATATTGAAATATGACTTGTGCACCCCTTTAATACTTTTGTTCCCCTTTATGACTTGTGTGTTGCTTCATGACTTGCAATCCACTTCATGACTTGCACCCAGATTCACCACTTGCGCCCCAATTTATTTATTTTGTTATATTTTGATGTCTGATTTTGAAATATGACTCACGCACCACTTTAAGACTTGTGTGCGACTTGAGTACTTGGGTTCCACTTAATGACTTACATTCAAATTCTTCACCTACATGTTGTTTTCTTCCCTTTTCCATATTTTGATATCTGATTTTGAAATATGACTTGTGTTCCACTTGAGGACTTTCTCACCACTTAAATGACTTGCACCCCAATTCTTTATTTTTTTGCAACTTTCTTTCCTTTTTTATATTTTGATGTTTGATTTTGAAACATGCCTCATGCACAGTATTACAATCACCCACTTTTTCAACAAACACAATCACCTCTAAAAAATTCGTCAATGATACCTTGAGGTATTTTTTTTCAATAATTTCGTTTATACTTACATGGTGAGGTTAATATTCAAAAAGATACATTACTATTCACAAGGTTCAAGTTACTATTCTCAAAAAATGTACTTGATCCTTTAAGACTTTAAATATCTTACTGATCGAAATTGTGTATGTCTGTTTTTTGAAATTCAAAATGCTTAAGCGGAAAGATTATGTTTAATGACTAGGTTATGACTATCTCCTATAAATAAATAAAATTTTCTCATAGAGACTAGTGTTGCATCCATTATATATTTCATTTATTTTTAAATACTAAGGGTGTTACAACTAGGTAGTTGGTGGTTCTAGAAGTGGTACCTAAAATTCTATAGCTACCATCTGCCAGTAAATAGATAAAGTAAAATTCATTCACTCTGCTCATCCACACCGGCTAACTAGGGTCCAAACACCGGCCAGCCAGTGGTTCCCAAAATTGGGGATCAATAATGGTATTTTATCCTTTTCCCACCAATACTCTTTTTAAAATAAATATTAACCAAATATAAACCATTTGTGACTATAAACTTATGAATATCCCTTAATTGGTTCTCTAGTAGTCCCTTTCCTCTCTTCATGGGTTTTTGAGGTATAGATCCATCTGAGTCATCAATTGTGGTAAGACATATCTATTATAAGACTAATTATACCAATTTATATGGATTTAATCATATATATAATCCATGTTGGATAGATATAAGGATCTACACATAAATATAAAAGAAAATTCATGAATGATTAGAATATTTGTGTTGAATCATGATATTTAGAAGCTTCACTTTGATCAATCCCAAATATACCATTGAAGTGAATCCAATTTGGTAATTTGATATTGATTCAATTTCTTGTTATGATATATTCCTTGAATTCCAATTATAAAGACTCTATTATGATGGATTTTTCATGTTCTAGTTTATTTTGGTATAGAGACATAATATAGTATCATTCCTCATAAAATCATAGATTTTGGAACTGAAGAGTTTAAGGTAGGAATCTCATTACTATATATTTCCCTTGTATATGGTTGTTTTCATGATATTATGGTATGAACTAGTGTTATTCCAAACCCATGATTGAGTTTGAACACATGTGTCTGTGTGTGTAAGCTTGTGAGACCCAGTTTTGTTGTTGATCACATGTGTGTGTGTGACTATTAATACTCATGATTGATATGCTATGTTGTCTCTACATGTTTTATACCCTATTGTTTATGGTTATATGGATTTTAGAGGATTTTTTTCTAGTATAAAATGACATGTGGTCCATCATGGATGGGTTAACCATATAGGGGGGAAGGTGTGACATGCGATGATAATGATGATGGACCGAGACATTGGGTAGTGGTGTGATGGACATATAGCTAAGATAGAGATTTTGTCATGATAAAACATCTATGTGGCTGGACCCGAGACAATGATAGGATACGATGGACTTGTGTCCCGAATTGAGGTAGTTGGTAGGGGTACGATGGACTTATTTCCAAACACATGATATATATAGGGATTGATATCCATGTGTATCGATCTGAGACTCATTGGAATTGGGGTTATTCAAGGATAACTGAGGTGTACTTGTGGTTGGCCCATGATCACAACATTGGTTATGACTGTTATTCAAGGATAAATCTTAACCAGATACAGCTAGTGTTCATGGTATTATTGTTAGTGCATGATATCTTGTCACATGATTTAATGTTTCTTGATTGTGATTTTTATTATTATAATGTAATATTACTCTTATGAAAATTTAGTTATGTAAAGGATGATTTTTTGGTGTCCAAATAGGAATATAGTCACACTCTTCACAAGAATATTAGTACACATGTAGACATAGTAATCCGAGATTCAAAAAATGGAAATGTTGCCTATGGAGACGTCTAGGGATATTAGAGTTAGGTGTGGATATTGTACTATGAAAGACTCTGGGTGGATGTTGCTACATCTTTTTTTACCTTTTTTATTTGTACTGCTTGTGCATTTTTACCTTCCACATCAAGGTTCTATATGATTAGTATTGTATGATATTACAAGAATTTTGTTATAGAATTTATTCATGTTATATTACACTATGTTTTTAGTTGGTTTTTTCATATATTTTTTATATTCTAGAGTATCACTATGTTTAATGAGGGTATATTCTCCCCACAAAATCACTAAACCCTCATCACTAGTCAGCAGCCTTCTGTGTATGGGGAGTCATACATGAGGTTATGTGGCACTTCATCTTGGACCTAGTGATTCAAGTTAGGGTGTTAAAAAAATAAGCATACAGTTTTATGTATACCAATGACAGTATGACTTTTAATGAGATATAATATGGTGGTTCTATCCAAGTAATAAATATTTTTTTATTACCTCATTAATATATTCTTCGTATCACTTATACAAACCTTTGTAATGAGTATAAGAATGGGTTAAATATAACCTTTACATATAATCATATCAAATTATACTCCATGATGATCGTTAATTAGGGATAACTCAAGGTTATACTTTGAGGATATTTTTTATTCTATCTTTTATGTGAATAAATTTAAATATATATGAATAAATGATAAATGGTGATTGTCTTTATAGAAACATGATACATATATAACCATTACAACCAATATCTTATGTATTCAAAACCTATATATTCTATATGAATATCATTTTTTTTATTTATTAATTATTTTTATACATTCATTTATCCTATATAAAATTCCTTATCACATCTCTATGTGACCATCTGTAAAAATACTCCCACTATCCTCTTAGTGATAAACGTTTATAAATAAATTTTAGTTCAAATAATTTATGAGACATAGAAATAATATTTTTAATTTTCTACTATTTCAACATATTCACATTTATTTACATTATCTAATTATTAATTTACGTTTTCATTTTGGAACTCTTTATAAGATTAACATCATCATCCATTGAACTCAATTATTTGAAAATGTTAAAGAATTTAAAGTAATAATATGTGTATCAAATAAACCTCTCATTTATTAAAAAACTATTTTTATGAGATAATCAAGAAAAAATCCATTAAAAAATCCTTTCATATTTAATTAATCTAATTCATCAATCAAACAACAACATACTCCATCACTTCAAAATCCATTCTTTAAAACATCACGCCTTCTTATAAACTCTTGTATATTTACCAAAAATTTAACATATAAAGTGTGTATAAAATTCCCTTATTAATCTAATAATTGAATACTATAACATTAATACATGTATTATACACACCAAAAAGATTATTATGAAATTTTGGTTATTCAAGATAATTCCTTCTCCAATGTCCAAACTTGCTATAATTAAAGCATTGTCCTCGTTTCTTTATTGGCTATATTGGTGGTGTGAATTCTTAAAAACTTATTTTATTTCCAAAAAAATCCCTTTATTTTTTGGTTCCATTAATATCATACTATATCATGGACTAACAATAACCTACTCTATTATACTCAATATATTATGGAGATCAGGAAATGGTTTATAGAATTAATTCATGTTTTAGTTAAAAATGAATTGTTGAAAACTTTTAGGCAATGAGTGAAGAATTAAATCTAATATAAGATCAAGTTTTATAGGTTAACATATTATTTTTAAATTATTTATATACCTAATAATATTGAGTATATGAGTAAAAAATGATGTTTGTTCTACTATATTACTTCAAATAAGATCCATTTAAAAATTATACCTTTTATTCCTATATTGTTATTAATAGATCCTATTTTGGTTTTCTATAATATTGGAAGAACCTATAGAATCATTTTGTTATGTCGATTCCATAATAATATGAATTAATGTCGAAACATCCATTTATTACATCTAATTATTATTATAGAAATATAACTATGTTTGTGGACTATTTTACCCATTTGGTTTCTTTGGTAGTGTTCCTTCTAGTACATAAAATTGTTCCTATTATTTGAGAATGATTCTAAACTTTCAGTAAAAATTAAGAAATTATCATTCATTTGAATTTTATTTATCGAGGATGGATTTCAGTTGAAAGATGGATAATTATTTAATTGTCTATAACAGAAAATGTATATGAGTATGATGTTTTGTATCTTTTCATAAAGTACTTTTAATGACGGTTATAAGGTGTCCTGAGATTTAGATAGTACCCTTCTTAAGAATACCCTACATAAAACCTTTCTTTAAATCCTGGGGAAATGGAAACATAAGAAAGGGTGAGCTCAGATGTTTTGTATGGGTTAAAATATGAGATATCAATCAATGATCATTAGTGAGCATAATATAAGCATTAGGGTACAATATTATGATCAAAACTTACAAAATTAATACCCAATCAGTCAAAAATCATTAATTCAGAATCATAGAAAAACACATTTTTAAAACGAAATACATTATTCATAGGAGTGTGGAATCATTAAAAATCAATCATGATCCACGAGAAAATGTCATGGTAATAAGAAATAAATTTATATCATCTATATGTGCATAGAAAATAATTTACTTAATTAAGGTTCACTTACAAGACTATAATATAATTGAAATTTTGATGGCTGATTGGGTTCCCTATTTATTACATCATTTCCTTGGTCAAGTCTCACTACTGACACTATCATAGTCGATATATTCATTTACAAAAAATTTTTCACTCCCCATTCCAGTTTATATTATCTCATGAGATGACATTTTATTACCTAATGAATTAGAGGGATATATAATTCTAGTTCTACATATCACATAATGAAAACAAAACATATTTGTTTCACAAGATCATAAAAACATTAATTATTTCATCATAGAATGGTACATGAAAAAATAACTAGGTTTCATAAAGATTTCATCATCACTTAATTAACCCATTAAGTGTAATGGGTTTCATATAAAAATACATAAAACATAATCATCATAATCCATAAAAATAAATAAAGTATATTGTATCATAATATCAAATCCTTATTTAAGTATATAATCCTTGAATAATGTTGACATAGATGAAAAATACCTTTATAAGAGCCTTTCAACATTTCTATAAGAATAAGAAAAAATCAATTTTTTGGTATATTTAAAAACTAAAAATTTCATAAATAATTATAAAAATATTTTCTTGGATAATAACTATTGAAATATTTATAGTAATCTTCATATAATATAACATTCATGATATCATAAAAAATTTTGCATGTTGTATACATTAAAATAGAACAATCTTTTCATTGTTTTTTAAAAAGTCAAAAGTATGTCATCAAAAAACCATTTGAAAATATTCCTTTTAATAATTTTTTAAATAAATTATAATTTAATAAAAATAACCTTCACCGAAAAATTATATATATATAAAAATATCCATAAAATAGTTTGAAGAACATGAACATTGGGCAGAAATATTCATGTCTTGAAAAAAATAAATCATGTCGACTTTTATTAAAAACATTATCCTAATTGTTTTAACTTCCAAATGGATTAAAATAGTAATAATTGAAAATTATATAAATAAAAATAAGTGAATAAAGTATATTTGTTTTAAATTATAATGATTATATAATTTCCATCAATGGAAATTTGACATAGAAATCCCAAAAAGAAATAAGATAAAAACATAAACTCTTACCTCAAATCTTATCTTTCTTCATAAAATTTAAAACCTCTAGTATAATGAATATATATTTATCATAAATATATTATATAAAAATATTAATACATTTATTACTATATATTGTTCCTTTATAATTTCCAATTACCCTTTTATGAATAATTATTCAATAAAACGAACATTTGAGTGAAAACTTGTCTATTTTCCATATAAGTTTCATTTCGAAAGTTTCAGACATTTCACCTTGGTAATAATTTAATCATATATAAAATATTAATTATTCCATAATTAACATATTTATTCATTATATACACTTTTATAACTATTCATATAAAGTGGAGATGAAAAATTAATTAAATCACTACATGGTGAGAGTAGTTTGTACGTATGAATAAGTGATGTTTCCACATTTTTTATGGATGAAATGAAATAAATTTAAATAAAATTTCACCTTTAAATAATAATTATTATATCTTAAATATCATATATATTCACTAAATTTATCCTTATTACTATTTATATAAATACAAAATGAAAAATAAACCACATCACCTTGTGGAGGTGGTAGTCCACACATACGCATGAGCGACGTATCATTTTCCAATGAATAGAAGGGTAAGAATGTATATAATATATTATATTTAAATAATCATAATTATGTTATAAAAATCATTTGTTTCCATTAAATTCATTTACATACCCATACAAAAGAGATGATTATGAAAAATAAAATGCATCGCTTCACTGAGATGGTAATCTGTGTGTATGCATGAGCGATGTTTTTATTTCCATTTGATATAAAGTAGAAAGAAAATGGTTGTACCATTAACATGAAAACATTTAATTTTAGTAAATATGAAAATTTTATCAGGTTAATATGGTTATAAAATATTTGGAATAGTTTTAAGGAGAAAGAAATATGAAAAAGGTTGGTAAGAATATATAACCATTCTTTAGGAAACATCCATTAGATTACACCTTAAGTGATCATGAAATTGTGTTTTATGAATAAAAAGCCTATATTAAGAGTAAAGGAATTTTGGGATAGTATTTAGGTAGATATGTTTTGATCCAAAAGGCTCAGGTGGTCTTGATAATAGAGGAGAGTGGGTACCTTTTAAAAATGAGGGGAGTCGCACAATTGTAATTATTAATAATATTAAAATATAATAAAGTCAATATAATTGTAAATTTACTAAAAATTGGATAAATTTAAAATATGTGATGATATAAATTTTAATTAAATTCATATAACAATATTTATAAAAAAAAATTATGTTATTTTAACCCTTATCTATTTTGTTTAACCCCTTGTTATGCCTTATAACTTTTACCATTGTAATGAATTTTTTCCTCTATTACAATTCATAATGACCAATAATGAAATTGAACTCATTAATAAATTTATAAATGATTATTCAAAGATTTAAAAAAAAATTCAGATTCAATTTCTATAAGTTTCATAATTTAATATTAAAATAAGTATTTAAAACATCAGGAAAACCATTACTAGAAAAATTAATTTTTAAGAATAAAATGAACTTTTTTCTTTTTCCTTACCTATTAAAAACCTATTAGATGAATGTTAATATATTTGATTTAATATATTATATAAAAAATTAATTAAATTAATTCATCAATACCCGATTAATTCAATTTATTATGATAAAATAAATTTCTCAAAATAAACACAACTTTCTGAAAAATACCTCGTTTTTAAAATAAAATGTATTTATATGCATTTATAACCAATTTATAATAAATTTATCAATGATTATTTTTTTTCACATTAAATAAAAATATATTTCATAAATATATTTGTAATTTTTTTATCAAGAATAATACTATATATAAAAATAAAATACATTAAAAAATGATCTTTTAACATAAAAGTTATTATTTTAACATTTAAAATTGAGTACTTATTTTATATAAATTAATAAATACTTTTATATTCAGAAAAACTTTTCAACATACTTATCATAATTTTATTTAGTCTTATTAACACTTTCCAATCCAATAAATACGCAATAATATTAACATTTTATAATAGTATATTAATTGTATATTGTGGTTATTTTAAGCTTAGTGTTGCATGTATAAAAAGATATCAAACACACAATAAATATTTAAAGAGAAATATATCATAAAATATTATGTTTTTACATTCAAACCTACCCCAATAATTTCACCCATGAAATTATGGTACTCTAATAAAAACAAATGATGATACTTCTTTTTCATCACATCCTCAGGTTCTTACATAGATTCTTAAAATTTGTGGTTTCACCACAAGACTTTGACCAAGAGAGTGGTCTTGTTCTATAGAACTTTCTCTCTTAGATCCATAATCTATACTAGTTTTAATTTATATGAAATGTCATAATTCATTGATACAATATCTAAATTCAGTACTTTTGAAGGATCAAGTATACACTTCCTCAAAAGAGATACATGAAATACATCATGAACTAGACAGAGGTTTGGTAGAATCACTTCATGATAATATTCTTTCTTGATATGATCAAGAATATAAAAGAGAATGATATATATACATACCATCTTTCCATTCATTCCAAATCTTATATCCTTCATCTAAGTATATATTTCTAGGAATACCTTTTCAATAACTTTAAACTATAGATCTCACTAATTATTTTCAACATAAACATTCTATAAACTCTGAGATGCTATGATGTACTGTAGAATGGATCTAACATTTAATGTCATTACCTATGCTAGATTGGGTCCCAATAAAATTCATTATCCAACTTTATCCCTACATATTAGAGTTTTTTACTTCCTTTCATAGAGGGATTCATAAGGATCCATCTAAATTATTGACTGAATGCTATTATTATATGGAAACTCATCTATACGAAGGTGTTAATATCAAAAACCTTTTAAATACAAAAAAAACTCTCAACATAAATTATTGTTATTAAATGGTCCTATCATACTAACCATATATCTGAGGATGAAATGTAGTGCTGAAGTTTAACTCTGTGTTCAAATATTTCTGAATAAATCTTCAGAACTTGAAGGTAAACTCTATATCCAAAGAAGTTATAATAGAATATTCTGTCTCATGAAACCTTACCACACTCTAAATATATATTATTGATATCTAATCAATTGATAAATATTCTCTGATATAAATTAAATTTGAAAACATCTTAAGATGGTCAACTAAAACCCAAATAGTATTATGTAGTTTAGATGTTTTGTAGAGTCTAATGAAAAGAACCATGGTTATTTTTTGTCATTTCCATTCTAGTATTGGTAATACTTATAAAATAGTGACACAATATTAACATATATAGATATTAAATCATTTTAGATGAATATTCATCACATTAAAAAAGTACATTCCTAAGGACCATAATAGTTTAGTGTCTTTGGAAACTGGGAACACAACCTTCTAACTTGGTGAAAGATATTCAATGTTTCCCACAAAGATCAACGCTTTTAGTAATCATACTCAAAACATTTCTCCATAACATGGGTAAAGGAAACATAAGAAATTGTGAGATAATATTCTCATTAAGGTAAAACAAGGTAGATATTTAATCATAATCATGTGCATAAGGGTATGAAAACAAGTACATAAAATGATAAGATAATACCCTGCATATCAAAGATCATAATTAAGAATCATGGAAAAAATATTAGTAGTTCATAAGACATGAATAATAATGGAATAAATAATATAATCCATAAAATTATAACATTTTAATGAAACATGTAATTATCTCATATACATAAGAATATAAAATCATTCCCTATATGTAAAGGCTCATTTCCAAAACTTATTA
The DNA here is from genome assembly GCA_963277665.1 of Viscum album. Lineage (NCBI taxonomy): Eukaryota > Viridiplantae > Streptophyta > Magnoliopsida > Santalales > Viscaceae > Viscum > Viscum album. The sequence goes on along the minus strand of OY728153.1, from coordinate 1,343,931,067 downwards.
GGGCACCTCATGCAGGGCTACACCTACTGGGCTTGACACACCACCATCCCAAGTCAAATCCATTTCCTTATAGTGTAATGGTTTTACTTCCTAAAACATCTTTTTAGTAATGTTTCACTCCCAATACTATCTTAGTAGTCAAGGTTCACTCCCAAGACCATCTTAGCAGAAAAATTACTTTATGATAATGAGTTTAGTCCCTATTCCAACCATGTCTATCTTATGAGATGTAAATATTTACCCAATGCATTGAAGTGAGATATAGGTACCACCCATAACATAAAAAAATCATACATACATGTTTCACAAAATCATAAACATTCATCATATCATAACCCATGAAATTAAATTGGTATCATAAACATATAATCAAATCATAACCTTTGGTATATGTTTTGACTTGTTATTCTTTATCCTCTTACTTAAATTATTATTAACTTATTTAAATAATGTAAAATGACATATAAATATCATATATAGTCGGTTATATTTATTTATAATAATCTATAAAATAAATAATTATGAAATAGAATACATCGTTCATGGAGACGGTAGGCCGTACGTACTCATGAACGTTATTTCCATTTTCTTATCTTATTTATTGAATGAAAGTAAATGAAATATTTGTATGAATATATATATTATAATAATTATAGTATTATTAATTCATAAATAAAATATAATTTTACTAAAATAATCCTTAATACATTCCATTAAATGTTTGAATGAATCCCATCTCTTTGAGGAGGCGGTAGTCTACACGTCCACAAATGAAGTTATCGTATTCCCACAAATTGTTAATTTTGAAGGTATGTGTTATATAAAAATTATTTAAGAATAGATACATCATAAATATCATATATATCATATAAAAGTAGTAATTAAATCATTATTAAAAAACTTTTAATGTGGTAATGGAAGAATGAACGACATCGGTTCGTGATGTGGTAGTCCACCGTATACACGAACGATGATTGTGTATCTCATTTGATGGAAGTGCGGGTATGTTTAGGTATAACCCTAAAAGTAAAAAATATTTCAGTATATTTTTTTATAATGAGTTTATTATATAATCATGGGATAATAGTAAATTTGGGGGTGGAGAAAGAAATACAATAAAAGTGCTTATTAAAGGATGTTACCTCTTCTTTGGGTAATTCCTTTTGGTTTTCACTAATGAACTGACATAGTTTTATTTATTAAAACATTGAGGCTTATAGGATGAATTGAGTGATATTGGGAGGATAATTTTATATGTGTTTTTTATCCAAATATCTTTAGGGGTGTGAAGAGGCAGGGATAGGTGGTGGCCTTTTATACGGGAGGAAGAGGACACACATGGTATTTTTAAAAACAAATTTAGGTGTACCCATGTTTTTACCTAACAATAGACCTCTTAAACATAATAAATTAAATACTATAGAGTTTCAGGTCAAAATTTGTCCATAAATTTAGTTTTTGTGAAGTTTAGGGATATTTTTACACCTTAATTGGTATGTTTAACCACTAAGTAAACTATGTTTTACCTTAATCGTTATAATAAAATTTAATTAATTTCACTAATACTTTAAGTAAAAAACCAAGTTGAACTTATTATACATTATAAAATATACTTATTATAAATATGGAATCCATTTTTTCAAAATATAATAACATAGTTTATATAAATTAATTTTAAATTAGTCCTATAGAAGGGATGAGACGACGAGTTTTTAAAGTGAAAAAGTTCAAAATCATGAATTGTTTTTATAGACATTTTCAATATGAAATTGGTTCTAATGACCTAAATTTGATTAATGGATTTATATTTTATATAATTAAACTTTAAAACAAATTTAAAATATAATTTAACTCTATAAATAAATTATATGAAAAAAAACATTTTTCAATTAAAATGCTGTGTTTTTCATTATTCATCGAAAAATGAAACATCTCACAAAAATAGAAAAAAGTCACCCAAAGTAAATTATAAAATTAAACTTCCAAAATTGAAGTTTATTTTCTTAATTAAAATTTACTAAAGTCTCAAAAATTATATTTAAAACAGGTTCTCCATTAAAAGGTGGTAAAATTACCATTTAGAGAAATATAAATCTTTATGCATAAAATTTGTTTTATTATTTTACATTTTCTTCAAAAAAATATGATAAATTTTAAATAGTTGATAGAATATATATATATATATATCATTAATATCATCTAGTAAATGTTTTTTAGTTATTTTATTAAGGTAAAATATGTTTGATTACATAAATATAGTTTTCCAGCAAAAGATTTACTATATTTTCAAAAGGTTTTTATTTTATTTTCTAGTTAATATATCAAAATTTAATTATTTTTATATACATGTGTAAACAATATTTTAATAATTTAATTATTTTTATTCAAAACCACCATTCCAATGTCTAGATTAAAACTATAAAAATATTTTAATATTATGATTAATTGTACATTTTAATTTTGTAAAAATAGGACTTGCGTGCAACGCAAGTTTTTTAATAACTCTTCATTGTGTGTAACACTAGCCAAGCATGGTGTTATGTATACCCCAAGATAATCTTAGTGTTTAATTTGGAACAAGATTTAGATGGTATTTTATGAAACGCAAAGCAAACTTAGGGCTTTTATATAACATAATCTATATTCAGTGTTATGTGAAATGAAAAATAATGAAAATATTAAATTAACTCAAATAATATTTCACAAAATCATAGTGTGTTAAATTATACCCTCTGAAAATGAATTTCTCCCCAAAAATGTATCTAGGTTATCAAAGGTTTAATACTTGAAATTTCATTTCAAACAAAACTACACCATAAAAATAAATAATATAACTCCCTTTAAAAAGGGAAAATTAGAAACATAATTGTTACTCAAAGTGAAACATAACTTTCATTCCACATAGGATAAAATATGTGGAAAGTAAAAACATTGAAAAATAAGATATATCTAACTATCATGTTTTTATGTAGAGTGATAGAGAACATTGATCAGTAGAAGTTATTTATCCATTTAAAGTCAACGATCACAAAACCATAAACGTATGATGATCTAAGGGACCATTTGATTCATCAAAACCAAAGGTAATAAGATATAATTTTTTTATAAGATCCTTTTATTAGAGTTGAATAATTTTTACAAGGATATATACATACTTGATTTCATTAAATTTCATATGCACGATCTTACTCTTTGGTTGTATCTTAATAAATTCCCACTTCATCTCTTACTTCAAAAAATGAATGTGAATTTGTTATACTTGAAGCACTAACAGATCATAAGAATCATATGTAGAATGATAATTCTTTTCATATGTCATTAGTTATCATCATAGAAAAAAATAGCATGTATTTTCTAATATGCATAAATCCTCATATGGTGAGATAATAGTTTAATCTCTAAAACCTCATCTGAAGTTTAATTTAAACCATTCATTAAATGGTCAACCGTATAAACCTTTTGAAGGATGAAAATAAGAAACATTAGAAATAAAATCACTAAATCAGTTTAACATTGATCCCACATATATCATAAGGTATCTCTTGGTTGTTACATTCCAAGTATGTGAATATATTTATCATTTATTCTCTAAAAACATGGAAGTAACCTGAATTACCATACAACCTTATTGAAAACGTGAATTTTTACTTATTACAAATATCATTGTATATATTCCTTAAATGTCATAATATTTATCCATGATAGTTCAAACCAATTTTTCAAAAAATCCTTTATTAGTTTAGAGGTCAAAAATACTATCCAATTTAGTTCATCTATATCACCATCTCATTATCTGTTCTAAAAATAATTTTATCATCCACATAAACACATTATGAGTTACCTTGCCTTAATAAAAATATCACTTTTCCATTAAATACCTTTTTTTATTTCTTCATCACCATTAAACATATCCATTTTAATCCTTAAGGAAAAATTTATAATGAAAATACTTATATATTTAATGATTCATATAACTTAATATTTGAATTCAAAAATATATACACTTCAATCATCAAACATAATTCTTAAAATATTACTTACGATTCAAAGTCTTATTCCTTAATACCCCTTTCTAAGAATGAAGAATATGAATCATGTCTTATGGTTCCTCAACCTCAATCTAATAATGATTCATATTTTTAATGTATACAATACTATTATAACATCTCTTACATTTCACATGTCATTTGTGATCTCTTTATCCTCAGTAGTATAACCAATATTCATACCACCTTCCTGATTTTCTTTTTTATATTTTCACTTAGGAAATAAATTTGTATAATTACTATACTTTCCACATGTGAAACATTCATGGTTATCCCATTTCTGTCTAGTTCTTGCTATTTATTAAGACCATAAATCATAGTGTGAGAAAAACTTATCATAACAAAAAACCACATAATTATAAAAATTATTTATAGGATACCTAAATCATGACACCTAATTTTGAATTTATGAATATTTCATATTATCCTTAGATACATCCCTAGATATAACCTTAGAAATATCCCTAGGGATCTCACTAAAGTTATTTTGTCCTTGTTTCCAAAGGTTGACTAATCATTTACATTGATACCAACTATAGTGAATCAGGCTTAACATATATGGATATTACATAATTTTATATTAATATTTAGACCATTACAAAATTACATGCCCAAGGACCAAAATTGTTTAGTGTATTTGGAAATTTTGAACATGATCTTCTAACTTTTTAAAGATATTAAATATTTCCCTCAATGATATTCTCCTTTAGTAATAATACTCAAAAATATTATTCTTAAACTAGGGAAATGAAACATAAGAAATGGTGATATCAGTTGATCATTAAGAGTAACAAAGGAAGATATATAAGCATAATCATGAGAATAAGGGTATGATAACAGGATCATAACATTATTAGATCATACCATGCATATTAAAGATCATAATCAAGAGTCATGGCATAAATATTGGAAGTTCATATGACAAGAATCATAAGGGAACCAAGAGAATAAGACTTGAGAGCATAAAATAGGAATAATAAATTTAATTATGACATACACATAAGCATATAAAATAATTCCCCATAAGTAAAGGATCATTTAAAAACTTATCATGGAACCTTATTGGGGCCACACCCACTGGGTTGGACACACCACCATCCTCATTCGCAACCCTATTCTTAAAGTGGAATTGGTTCACTCATTAAACCATCTTAGTAGTCTATGTTCACTCCCAATACCATCTTAATAGTCACGGATCACTCCCAAAACCATCAATGGAGACAAAGTCCCTCACTGAACTAATTTCACTCCCTGTTCTAACCATGCATATCTCATAAGATATAAATATTTACCCAATGTATTATAGAGAGATATAGGTCTATCACATCATATAATAAAATAATATATACATGTTTCACAAGATCATAAACATTCAACATATCATAACCCATGAAATTAAATGGGTATCATAAATATATCATCATATCATAACCGATGGAAAAGAGACATGTTTCATAATAATTTCATCAAAGCATAAACTATGAAAAGAAAAGGGTTCCATAATCATATAACCTATAAAATATAAACATGTTTCACCATAATATAACCTATGAAAGAGAAATTGTTTTCATAAGAATATAACTTGTGAAAGATATATAAGATTCAAAAACATCATCCCATAAAAACATAAACCATTCAGAGAAATAATATGAATTGTACACTTAGATAATATCCCTATTAAGGTGTGAGTAACAACAACATATATCATATTAGATTGAAAAAAAAATTGAAATATCTTTTAAAAATATACCTTGACAAGAATAAATTTTCTTTGAAAAACACTTTTACATTATTTTCTTTGAAAATAAACTTTTTAGACCACACAAAAAAACCTTTGAAAATCATTTAAAACACATACGGAATAAAACGCATTTTTTTAAAACCTTTTCCTTTGAAAATAGATATGAAATCTTATTAAAGAATATTTGAAATCATTGAAATAATTTTATTTTAAAATAATATTTAAAACCTATAAATGAATCTTGAAAACATTTTGAAAACCTTTTCTTTGAAAATATCTTGGAAAACATATAAAAGAATCTTAAAAAAATTTCTTTGAAAAAATCATTAAAAACTTATAAAAGAATAGTGAAAAATTTTTGAAAAAAAATTCATTGAAAAAATCTTTAAAAATTTATAAAGGAAAATTTAAAACACTTTGAAAACATTTTTCCTTGAAAAAGTTTATAGGAATCTTGAAAATAATTTAAAACAATTATTAAAAATAAACCATTTTGGAAAACCTTTTTATCTAAAAACCAAATTAAAAATAATGAATGTAAAGAATATTTAGAAAAAAAAAATTATTAAAAAAAATTATCTTTTAAACATTCAAAGGAAACTTCAAATTAATGGTGTTCATGAAGGCGGATAAATCCTTACATTCCAAACATTCGTTTTTCACTGTAAAAATTTTAGAAAAGTACCTTGATCAGAAAACAACAAGAAGATTCCTTTTTAATTTACATTTTTTTAAAAAGGTAAAAAATGGGTAAATATTTTATTTAAATATCATAGGATGATAATAGAAAAAAAAATTATCCACTTTTAGAAAATGTGGTTTTGGAAGAACAAAAAATTCTGACTGAAGAGAGTGATAAAGTTAAATTTTATTAAAAACATTTAATTTATTATCTTACGTACCATAGAATAAAAAATGGTAACAATATATTAATATATCATTAATAAATAGAGGATAAGAAAATTCATGAGATTTATTGAGATATGAGTCATAATATTTCATTAATGGAAGCATAATCGTAATCAATCCGGTTAAATGATGAGATTGTAGCAATAAACTCTTACCACTTTGGTAAATTTGAATCAAAGTCCACATGAAATAATAAACTTATATAAAGCATAAAATATCATGGAAATAATTATATTCATGATATAACTTTTCAAATTCATGTATATACACCTCTTAAAAAAATATAGTTGTATAACAAAACATGTGTCCCAAAGTATGCAAATTGAGACAAAATTACCTTACCAATTTGGTAAATTTTGAATCGTAAAAACCCATAAAATAGAGATAATCAAATGGATATGTATTTAACCATACATTTTTGGATAATAATAAGATAATATTTTCATGGGAAGTATATATACCACAAAAAAGAAATGAGTGGTGAATAAGGCTTAAGTCTTGAAAAAATAAAGTAAGACTATAAATACCCTCACTACTTGAGTAACTTTTGAATCATGATCCCCATGAAATTACAACATTAATTGGATAATTTAATTTCATGAAATAAATTAAATTAATTGTATAAAATTTAAAAGGTCAGTATATACACCACACAATAAGAATATGTGGTGAAAATAGAAAATATCTCACAAAAATAAAAGTGGAACGAGAAAACTCTTACCTTATGTCATGAATTTCTTCACACACATTCAAAATTCATGTATAATAAATATAATAATATTATAAATATACCATATAACCATATTATTATAATCATACCATATATGATTTTATTATTTCTTTAAATTCCCTATTTATTAACAATTCCTTGTTAATTTTATGTTTCGGGTAATAACTACTTTGTTTTTCATATATATTTTGACTTTTTATTATTGATCCTATTAATTAGATCATGATTTACTTATATAAAAAAGGTAAAATATGATATAAATATCATATATATTAATTATATAAGTATTTATAATAATATAAAAAATATGTAACTATAAAATGGAATACACCGTTCATGGAGACGGTAAGTCGTATGTACGCATAAAGGTTGCTTTCATTTTATTGTCATATTAAAAGAAAGAAATTAAATGAAATATATTTATATATATATATATATCATAATTACATTATAATTATTATATAATACATATAATATACATTTAATAAACTCATCCTTAATACATTCCATGAAAAATGTGAACAAATCACATTGTTTTGAGGAGGTGGTAGTCTACACATCCACAAACAAAGTTATCATATTCCCAAAAAATGGAAAGCAATAAGTTATGTGTTATATCATAATTACATAATAAATAAACATTTTAAATATCATATATATAATATAAAAACATTATTCACATCCTTATTCTCAACCTATAAAGGTGGTAATGGAAGAATGAATGACATCGATTCGCGATGTGGTAGTCTGCCATACACATGTATGATGATTCTGTATCCCATTTGATGAAAGTGTGGGTTATATGATAATTACAGAAAAAAACATTTTAAATATCATATATATAATATATAAACATTATTTCTATCCTTATTACCAACCTATAAAGATGGTAATGGAATAATTAACAACATCGATTCGCGAGGCGGTTGTTCGACGTACACACGTATGATGATTTTGTATCCCATTTGATTAAAGTGTTGAAAGGTGTAGGTGAAACCTTTAACATAACAATATATAAGTTTATTTAGGATAATTATATTATTATATAATCATGTAATAATAATAATTGATATTGTGGATAAATAAATATAACAAAAGTTCATATTGAAGGATGTTACCTCTTCTTTGGGTGATTCCTTTTGGTTTGCACCAAAGCACTAAATTGGTTTTATTTATTACAAATATGATGATTATAGGATTGAGGTAGGGAATTTGGTAGGATATCTGGATAGTTTTTTCTTATACAAAGTCATTTATTTGTGGGAAGATATAGGGAGTGGTGGTGGCCTCTAATAACGGAGGGAGAGGAGACACTAGATATTTTTAAAAATAAAATTATGTGTAACAACATTTTTACCTAAAAAGAGGCTTCCAAAACACACAAAATTATATAATAGATTATTTATGGTCTAAATATTTCCATAATTAGGGTTTTTTAAAATTTAGATCCATTTTTACACTTTAATGTTTAAGTTTAACCACTACGTAAACTCATTTTTACCTTAATCGTTGTAATTAATTTTAATTGTTATCACTAATATTTTTGGAAAAAACTAAGTTTCATTTTACTAGATATTTTAAATTATGATGATTAAAAATATGAATTCATTTTTTAAAATTCTAATCATCTAAGTGGAAGAAATTAATTTAAAATTAATCATACAGATGGGATGAGATGACTTATTTTTAAATTGAAAAAGTTCAAAAGGTTGAAATATTTTTATATCCAATTTCAATGTAAAATTGGTTATAATTATCTAAATTGGATTAATGGATGTATAATTTATATGATTAAAATTTAAAACCAATTTAAAATATAATATAACTATATAAATAAATTATATTAAAAATGATTTTCAATAAAAATTTATTGTTTTTTCACTATTCATACCAAAATGAAACTTCTCAAAAAAATACCAAAAAATTACCAAAATTAAATTTTTATATTAGAGATTCAAAACTTATTTTATTTTTTAAAATAAAATTTATAAAAGTTTAAAATTTTATATTTAAAATAGGTTTTTCATTAAAAGGTGATAAAATTACCATTTATAAAAATATATATCTTTATGCATAAAATTGGTTTTATTCGTAACTTTTGTCTAGAAAACACATAATATAAAATATAAATTGTTGATTTAATATATATATATATATATCATTAAAAAAATTAAAATTTTTCTTAATTAATTTATTAAATTAAAACATTTTTTATTTCATAAATATGGTTTTCCAGTAAAAGATTTCCAATATTTTAAAAAGTGTTTTATTTTCATTTTTAGTTAATTGGATACAATATAATTATTATTATATACATGTGTAAACTATATTTTCATTATTTAATTATTATTATTCATAACAACTACTTCATTGGATTGGTGACAACTATAATAATATTTTTATAATATTACAAATAGTACATTGTAGTTTTGTAAACAAGGTATTTCATATGAAACAACTTATCATATGAACTTGGCATTGTGTGTAACACAATCAAAAAATTGTGTTGTGGTTATATAAAGATAATATAAGTGTTTCATGTAGAAAAAGATTAACTTGGTGTTGTGTGAATCTCAAACCAAAGTTATTACTTTCATAAAAACAAGCTATATTCAGTGTTGCGGGAAATGCAGAATATCAAAAAGATTAAATTAATTCAATAATTATATTTCACAAAAATGTTTAGTGTTACATATAAAATCCATTTAAGAATATATATATCACCCTTAAAATGATGATATACTAAGAAAAGAGATAGCTACTCTATAATATCCCTCTTTATGTTTTTTTACTCGAAATACTCTTTTATATCTCTATATATGGTTTTACTTCCCACAGGAATATAGAATGGTTAACAATGAGATTCATCCAATATATCCTTATTTAACTTTGGTATTGATTGTATACATACTCGGTTCCCAAACCGTATCATTCCATAAAAATAATTTTCGAACTCAAATAACATAAATTAACTTCTTATGTAGTTTTATATCTTCCTTAGGCATATATTTAATCTTCACAAGGATGGATGGCTAAACATTAATTTGAGAAATATATGATCTATCACATTTTATTATGATTTAAATATCCATATTCTATAAATCTATAAGTGTAAGATCATTTTAAATCCTCTTCATGGATAAACAAGCATGGTCCTTCCGACACGGAGCATCATCCGTCTGGTTCTCCTTCATAGGGGGGTAGTGTATTGAGAATTAAATATCTTTACCCAACTCTAACCATCTCCATTAGTGAATAATAAAATCCATCTATTTTAATATATATTTCAAAATTTTATTATCATTATATATATCACACCTTTCACCAAATAGATAATGTCTCTATATCTTATACATTGGGCCTCTCCCAAACCATTTAAGATAATTACACCACGTCAATAGGTAATTGGGCCCACAATATGGAAGTAATTAGAATTGAACTTTAATGTTCATAATTATAACTATATATGATCATAGGATGATTAAAAATATTAAATTTGACTTCCCTTCCTTGGATATTGATATGGGATATATATAAAGAGAGATGACCAAAACTCAAAATCACATCAAACTCAACTAAAGGTATAATAACAATATTTTTCATGGAACACATACTTAAAATATCAAAATAAAATCCCCAACTCTAGTGTGGAGAATAATTATTTTTTATTATCATGATACACTTCAGAAATTGACATAGTATAGGCCCTTTTATCCCCTTGGTTGAGGAGTTCTTCCGTAAATTATGACCTCGACTTGGATAATAACCATGTTACCCCAATTTAAAATATTGGACTATTAGTGGTACCATAAGATGAATATTATATATCTCTATTTAAATATTCATTTCTCCTTGTCAATTATTTTCTATATTCCCTTATTTTCTATGTAAGAAACATCTTCTTGTTCCTTTGATACATTTCCTTGGTTTTTTATTCCCACATTCTTGGAACATTGGAAATTGAATCTTAGTTATTATATGATCTTCATAAACTTAACTCAAATGAAACTCTATTTTTATTTTATTATTTGTTTCAGGAAACTCATCAAATTTGAGTTTTTTTTCATAAATCAAGAAAGCTATTTAGGCGTAGCCATAATATTTTTTACACCACCTTCACTCCTAGTTGTTTTCGTGTTCGAACAACTACCACATTGTAATTCACACCCATTGTTAACTTATTTCATCCTGGACTTATCCATTTTTTAATCCAAAAAATATATTTTGAGAATCAACCATAACTGATCAGAGTGACCAATCATATAATCTTAAAAATCATTCAAAAGGTGTACTAAATTATGAAACCTTATTAATCATGATGCTTTATGTTGGAAATTAGAAAATATATTATATTTATAAAGTTATAATTATTTTATAACTATCATTTAAATCCATTAAATTCATATATATAGCCAACTAATAAGGATGGTTATGAAAAATAAAATAAATCAATTTATGGTGATGGTAGTCAGTACTATGCATGAGTGATATTTTAACATTACATTAGATGTAAATGAGAATGAAAATGGATATATTGTTTACAAATAAACATTTAAGTATATTAAAGATATTTACTTCATCATGTTACTATTCTTATAGAATATTTCTAGGAGTTTTATGGTGAAATAAATATGAAAAGGGTCAGTAAGAACATATACCACTTCTTCAGGAAACCTCCTTTGTCTTAAACATTAATCCTTCCTGAAGTGGTATTTTATGAAGATCGTAACCTCAATAAAGAGGATCGAAATGATTGGTGATTATTTGGGTATTTATTGGTTGCGATAGATGGATTAATTTGTGTATATAATAGAGGATAGAATGTTCAATTTTATAAATGATGGGAGTGACAATCTTGTAACTATTAAGAATAATAAAATATAATAATGTCACTATCATGGGAAAGTGGATCCAAATTAGATCATGTTCTAATCAATGATGATATTGGAAAAAAAACCAATTATACAATAGGATTTAGATAAGTTTTTAGATCATTTTAACCCTTATATATTTAGTTTACCCCCCCCCCCATTAACACTTATAACTTTTACTATGAATTTTTACCTCAATTACTATTCATAATGAACAAAAAACTGAACTCATTTCTAAATTTTTAAATTATAATTACCAATATAAAAAATATTTTACCTCATTCAATTTCTATAGTTGGAATAAATTCATTTTCAAATAACTGCACAAATTGAAACAAATAATGTTTTTCGAAAAATTCATTTTTAAGCATAAAGTAAATTTAAATTTATTCCACTTATAGTAAAAAACCATTAAATTAATGTAAATATATTTGATTAAATATTTCATCTATATATTTCAATAAAATCATTCATAAATATTAACTAATCTAATTTATTAAGATAAAATACATTACGCACAGTACAAATAGTTTTTAAAAAAAATATCTCTATTTACCTTCAACTTCTTTTATCATTATTTATTACAAATTGATAATAATTGTATGAATGATTATTAATTTATTCACATTAAATAAAAATATATTTCATCAAAATAATTTTATATTAGATTTAAAGATAAATAATATATAGAAAAATATAATAGATTGAAAAAAATCATTTTTAACATAAAAGGACATTATTTGTAACAATTTAAATTTATTAATTATTTCTTTGGAATTATTCATTAATTTTTTATTAAGTAAAACTATTACACATACTTTTCATATATCATTTAGACATATCCATTACCTCCAATCCACTGTATAGGCAATATAAGTAACATTTAATAATAATATTACAATTGTAAATTAAGGTATTTTTAAGGTTGTTGTTGCATATAAAAGAAGCTATCAAACACTAAAAAAATTATTTAAAGATAATGATATCATAAAATCAAGGGATGTTTCAAGTTCTCCCACTAAAATTAATGATTTGGTATGTCGTATCCATTTTATGATCCATGATTTATATTTCCTTAAGTAAAGAGTTCGTTGTGGTGTTCATTTCACTACTAAGTTATTTAGGTTGGGATTCATCCCAATCATAACAGTTAATATTTTTTGTTATTTAAAATGATAACTACTTACCCAAATATTTCATATAGATTTACTCAACTCCATTCTTCTATTATTTTAACCATAATGGTTTCCTAGCTAGTGTAACCGAAATAAAACATGAAAAAATAAGTTAAAACTAGATAATATAGGGCAATCTGGATAAGTAAAGAAATTACCTATGTAACACCCCATGATTTTATGGTATTTATATTTTTAAATTTTATATCTTTGATAGCTTATTTTGCATGAAAAATCTGATCTTAAATGAACCAAGATATACTATTAATATTATTATTTAAAATTAAATTCTCTTCTAGGAGTAAAATTGGTGGTTATGAATAGGATTATCTAACTTATCAAAGCACATTATTTATTTAATTTATTACCAATTAATTATAAAAAAATATAAAAACCAATTTAATATGAAGGAAGTTTTTTTATAAAAACAATTTAAATATGCACAAGTGTGTTTAATACCAGTAAAATAAAAAATGACTCTTTTTGGATTATATTAATGAAATATATATAATATATACATTATAATGTTTAAAATTAATTCTATGTGTTTTCTAGGAAAGATATAAGAAAAAATAAAATTTTATGCATGAAATATGTATTTTTTATAAAAAGACTATAACACCCCAAGATCTCATAGTACGTTATCTCATTAAAGTAATTAATTGCTTGTGCTACACCTAACACTGAGTTCAAGTGCACCACGACTTACCAAACTATCCGTTCAAAAGAGTTTATGAATATTATTAACTGAATTTTGAACTTTATATAATCTTTATAATTTTAGAATCCATATTATTAGTTTCTTAGACATAATGTTAGAACGAATTCATTTTTTTCAGTTAAAAGAAGTATTTTTCAAAAAATGCACTTTTATCACCTTTTAATGGTGAACCCTTGTCAAATACAATATTTGGAACTTTTATATATTCAATTTTAAAAAATAAACTTCTTCTTTAGAATAAGGACATAAGAATTTAGTTTCAATAAATTTTTGGTGTTTTTCTGATAACTTTCATATTTGGGTGAATAGTGAAAAATACTATATTTTAACTGAAAACAACTTTTTTAATCAAAATAATTTATAGTGTTAAATTATACATTTTAATGGTTTGGAAGTATAAATAGATTATGTTTTTACCATTTAATCTTATACTGTTCATTGTAAGTAATTTTACTTTGAAATTGGACATAAACAAGTGTCAATCTTTTGATATTTATTATTTCCTAAAAATGCGCCTTTTGGTTTTGACAATGGAAATTAATTTTAAATTAATAAATTCACTTATATGTTTGTAATTTGGTAAAATATACTTCATTATTGAATTTGGAATATCAAAATTAGCTTAGGGTGAATTTTTGGTAATTTTCTGAAAACTTTCAATTGTTGATGAATAGAGAAAAACACTGAGTTATTGTTTAAAACTGAATTTTTATTTAAATAATTATTTATTTTATTTAAATTTATTTTAGGTCAAAATAGATACATAATACCTATATAATTTCAATTTAATTCATTGGAGTCATTTTATAATAAGTTTAGATATATAAAAATTTTATTGAAATTTTACCGTCATTTACCCACCTCTTAGGAGCATTTGCAAATTTTCATAAAAATTAATATTAACGATTCTGTAAATTAAATTACAAAAATCCAAGAGATATGGTTGATATCAGTAAGTAAAAATTTGGTTAAATAAGATAAAAATAATTTTTGGTGAATAGTAACTTTTGAATTTTATTTACAATGGTTAAAAGTAAATAGGGCAATTAAAGGTAAAAATGATATTATTATTACATAACACGTGTCCAAATTCTATTTTATATGTGTAATTTGACCAAAAACAACCTTAGGAACAAAATATGAACCTATTTGATCCACGTGGATTAGATTCGTTCATTTATTATTATTTTATTTAAGGAAGAGTTAAAAGAGTTAAAATCAAAGTCTAATAATTAAAACATTTTTAATATATAGTTAGACACAATGTAAATTCGACTATAAATATTCATTAGAAATATAAAAATATTTCCTAAATAATGGTATTTTATTTATAATTTTTAGACATTAAATAATTTAATTTATTTATGACACAATGATGATGCAATACTTACCTTATTAAGGAAATATTAAAATAATTGATAGTATAAATACACAAATAAATGTAATTTGAGACTTTTTATGAATGAAACTAATATTATAGGTTAATAGGACATATTAGGGTTGATTAAATGAATTTTTTTTGAAGTAATAATGCTTTATGAATTTAGAAAAAACAAAATACCAAATAGTGTCAAAATTGACATAAAAGAGTTTTTAAAAACAATATTATATTATTAATTAGTATTATATTCCTAAAAATATAAGGTTATATAAAAATAATTATTTAATAATATATATGACATTAATGAACCAATTAGTGTTCTATTGGAATTTTATAGTATGTTTATTATCCATATAATATAAAAATACAAAGAGACATGGTAAATGTCAAACTTTTTAACTAAGGGTTAAATCTAAAAGTTATGGTTAATATGGTAACCTAAACCTATCGAAAACATATTGGTTGAGTTGTTTTCGACCCATCCCCACCTTATATTTTAAATAATTTATTTTTGAGCCATTAGAAACCGAAAATTAATTTATTATAAAATAATATTTTATGTTCTTCATAAGGTGCCCATCATCCCTCTTATAAAAGGGAACTTCCCCTTATCTCAAATTCACACCTCCAAAGCCATTTTTATTGGACAAACCCTTTCCAAATATCCTCCCAACTATCCTAACTTCATCCTAGAGGCATTACTTTTGTCATAAATTCAACCTAAGGATCCCTTTTGATCAAATCAAAATGAAGAACCCGAAGAAGAGGTAATGATTTCACCACCCTCTTTCATGTTCTCTTATTCTTCCACTTACTCTTTCTTTGTTGTTTCCATTATAAAATAATAACTCTAGAATATTCTATATACTGTGATTTTATTATAAATATGAAACACCAATATTCATTATTTTATCCATATTATGAATGATAATGTCACCATATGTGCGTACATATGCCTTACCGTCTCCACGTTGTGGTGTAATTTGTTATTCAACACTATGTTATTTGGATGGATATAATCATGAGTAATATGTATATAAATAATGAAAATAACATGATAAAGTCTCTTTAAAATTAATATACCACCCAATTCCACACATTTAAGGAAATGATATTGTCGCTCGTGCGGACGTACGGATTACCGTCTCCACGACGCAATGAAATTCATTTCCACGTTAACAATTTATTGACGATTATAAAAATATATATAACTAATAAGTATGTAATATATGACATAATAATGCTAATGGAGATATATAAATTTATATATATATATATATATATATGTATGTATGTATGTACTTACATATATCTTATTCACTAACTTCTGTTCAATACGATAAGAAAATAGAAACAACGTTTATGCGTATGTACGGCCTACCGTCTCCATAAACTGTGTTTTCCATTTCATGTATCTATCTATTATAAATATTTATATTCTAAATATATATGATATATGAATCAAGGTGTATATTCTTGAAGTATTTAAATCATGAACTAAATGATACGGCAAAGAATAACAAGTTAAAATATGCACGATAAAGAAAGTGAGTATTACCCGAAATGTTAATTTAACATGAAAATCATTATTAAAATGGTAGTATAAAGTAATAAATGAATAATTTATGATATTATAAATATGAATATGGTCCTGGTATAATCTAATAACATACAGTGTTCATTAAATAAGAGGTTTAACGTACCCTCAACCAAAGTAAAGTGCAAGTTAAGGGGTTTCTTATCTCACATTTAATTCTGTGAGATTTCCATTATTCGCCACTTATTTATTGAATGTGGTGTATTTTATACTGAAATTTCATATATATTATCATGATTCTCTTTATATTCATGGTATTGTGTGATTCATTTTGTGGTTATTAACTTTTGGTCATACGACTCGATTGATTACATCCAAGTAATGGTTTTTCATCTCAATCCTTATTCGAGTGAGATTCATTCTATATTGCCACTATTTCCTTTTGTGTGGTGTATTTACTACCCACAACTTCATTATTTAGGTAATACACTTTAATTTATGTGTATTTACATCTTCATTTTATGATACTTCTTTCATGGGGTGTTTGTTTCGTAAGTTAACAAATTGGTAAGGGTTAATTTCATAATCTCTTTATTATCTAAGGTTATTTATACGTAAGTATCTACTGGGACGTATTTATTTTACATGTCCATGTTTCATAAAAGAGTTTTCCAAGGGATTATTTTTAAGGGAATTTTTTACTAAAAAACCCATCTTAAATGTTTTAAATATTTATTCTTCTAAATCATTCTCATTAATGTCCATGTTTTCAAAATGGTTTTTAAGGATTTATTTATATGGAAATTAATGTCTTAAAAATGTTAATTCCTTTCAAAAGTTCAAAATTGGTATGGGACACTTTGATTCAAAAATTTCTTTTAATGTCTTATTTTCTAAATTGTTTGAATTTAAAATGTTTTCATGAAAATCTGATATTTCTCTTGAAGAGTTTTAAAAATCATTTTTATCTTTGTCAACATCCTTTGATGGATTTTAAACTTGTTTGAATTTGATTTATTATGATACAAATATTCCATATTGTATTGAAGGTTTTGTGATATGATTGACTGTGGATGTGTTATTTTTATACCATTCATGGTTTATGGTTAAAGTTTTGACATTTCGTATGCTAGTTTTAATACGAATGTTTATGTTATCTTTCAACTTTTCATATCAGGAATGTAGTGGACTTAGTAAGTGACGGGTGGAGCCTGCTTTAGCTCCTCGATGCATCGGTAGGTTTAATGAGACAAACTAGTGTCTTGTCACAAGGCCTTGATAAAAAATTTATTTTTGTAGTCTTGGCACAAGGCCTTGACCATGTACTAATGATGTCCGGAGTTAGACATTCCCTCATTATGAAATTAGTTATTATATGTGATTATTAGACTATTAGAATATCCATGTGCTTTTTTATATGGTGATGTTTGATTTATTTTTTCCATATTATGTTCAAGATTATGTTTAAAAAGATTGTTGTTTTTATTACACATCTTTCCTTAAAAGTTTACAGTTTCCGCTAAATTATTTACCCTTACTGAGCATCTGATCTCACCCCTTTCTTATGTTTTATTTTCCCAGGATCCCAAGAAGTGTTTTATGTTTGAGATGTAGGTTTAAGATAAGGGAGAAATGGCATTCTCAAAGGATTAATTTTTTTGTGTGTTGTATGTTAGAAAGTGTAATGTAACATCCATGTATGTAATCTATTTTCCAAGACTGCTAAATAGATCGGTCTTTCAGGACTTGATTCCTTTAATTATGCCAATGTATTAAAATAATGCACTGACTCTGGGTAACTGGGGTCGGGGTGTTATAGTTGGTATTAGAGGAAGTTTAGAAATAAACTTGGAAACTAGATTTAGATAAACTCTGATTAGATCACATTACCAAAAGATATACTTTGAGGATTAGTATAGAATAACTTCCTATAATTTTGGTAATATAGATATTTTGTGAGTTTTCCAAGAAAATACATTCATGTCTAGATACAGGCAGGTAGAAGCGGCTCTGGCACAGATGTACCTAGGGATAAAACCCAAAAACACCGCTTTGAGCTAGAATTGAACGGGAACTGGTGCACGACAATGGGCCTTGCTGAACTCTTTGTTATGACACTCCTGGGGGATAAGCTTAGAATAATTCTCATTTTCTTTACAAACCATTATGAATGTTTTATGAGTATATACATCCTCAAAGAAAATATTTTTATGATTATGGATTATATACATAAACTGTTCAATTTATGTTATGTGTTTTACAAGTTTGGAATTATGTATTTCGATTCATAAACTAATCTAGTTTATGTCATTGTTTAGAAACGGTGCCTAGTGGAAGGAATAGAAGTAAGGGGAATAAGGGAAAAGTTGAATATCCATCCTATAGTAAATGTGGGAATAAACACCCTGGTACTTTCTTTAAGGGAATGGGAGTTTGTTATAAGTGTGGAGAAAATGGACACCAAGTACGTGATTTCAAGGGTAAGAAAAAAGTTTCAAATGTACAATGCTTCATCTACAAGGCTTCGGTACACAACATGAATCAATATCCCAGTCATCATAGTATACCTCAAATGATGCTATTGGATAATAATCAAGTTATGATACTACCTCATATGAAGAGGAATGACGAGTTTTCTTATGTTGTTATTATATAATTATTTCATTTGAGGGTTTTATCAACAATATACTGGTTATATGAATTATGGAGATAAATAAGGATTGTATTGCAGTACGATTTTATTGAGGATTTGAGATTAGATGGTTCTAAGAAAAGTGACTTAAAAGTAAGATAAACTTTTTGGAAAAATACATGGTTGAAGGAAATGTAATCCTTAATATGGTTCTGATAATGAGGTAGTGATTTTGGAATAAGAGATGGTTGATTTGGATAAATTATATTGGATATTCTTGACTTCCTTGGAACTGATTAATATTTTGTTTATTTCATCATTGTTGGAATATTCAATATTTTTGGATATAAGGAATATATCCAGTATTATATAAAGAATATGGGAGCATAAATGTAATCAATAAGGTTTTATGGTAATTCAGGATGTTACAATGTTTTAAAAGAGTACGTGATGAAGGTGTTCACGTGTTATTACATGGAAAAAAGGATCTTAATTATGTTTAAATTCCTTATAAATTTTGGACTGTGATTTTGGATAGAAGTATTTTGGATAAGTCTAAATGTTGGAATAGATTATTTTTGAAATTGGATATTATTGTTAATGTTATTTTTGGATTGTTATAAAAAAAAGACAACACGAAGACCGTGTGATAATCCGTCGCATCGGACAAAGCTGCAGGAATCAAACCCACAACCATAGTGCGATTGGGATTTATCGCCTACCACTAGACTACATGAAGTCCCTAGATTGTATAATATAGTTTTTTTAAGGGGTCTGATAGGTGAATTATAAATTCATTATTTTTGGAACACTATATGATTTGGATAAATAGAATATTTTTTGAAATCTTTTAGAGTGAAAGATGAGTTTGTGGTATGAATTCCTTAAAGGATGTAACTCTACTTGTCAAGTATATATATATATATATAGATATTTCCCTCTTATTTTATGCCTAAATTTATTATTAATCTTTAGTTAAGGGACTTCGTCTCAATCTCCTTTCACTGAGGCATCCTTTGATTTCTAAACGACTTTCTCTTATATGGTGCATAAAACCCTTTGACTTTTCATTTCAAGGGGAATCTTTTTCTACGAAGCATTTTACTAAACGAAAAAAAAAGGAAGGTTTTTTTTAATGTAAGTGGTGACAATGACCTTTCCACCGCTGAAAGTTTTATTTGATCTTTGGATTCCTTAACAAGACAAAATGTTTTTTTTTAATAAAATAAATACCATATACTCTTTTTATGTATTTTGGTATTGAAAATGGTTTTGATAATGGATTTGTTATGTCGTTATATTTAAATGATATATTTTTATTGATGACCTCAATCACTCCCTATAAATATTTACGGTTTGTCTCCAATTATGTGTCTCTAATTGCCACTAATTTTCTCTTAATCGAGATCATAATTTGGTCGTAAATTTTTCATTTCCCTTTCCCTCTTATTAAGACTAAATTTTATTAACCCAATTTTCGATGTGGGTTTTCCACAAAGTTATTCCTCTATTTTTAAACTTTTATTTTTGAAGAAAAATTTCAAATTGAGAAGATGCAATTTATTGAAGGAGGTGAGAATGTAACACCCCATGAACTCACAGTATGTTATCCCACTAAATTAATTTAATAGCTTGCGCTACATGCAACACTGAGTTCAAGCACACCACGACTTACCAAACTAGCCGTTTAAAAGAAGTTATGAATTGCATTAACTGAATTTTTAACTTTATATACTTTTTATAATTTTAGAATCCATATTATGAGTTTCTTAGACATAATTTAAGAACTAATTCATTTTTTTCAGATAAAAGAAGTATTTTTCAAAAAATGCACTTTTAACACCTTTTAATGGTGAACCCTTGTTAAATCCAATATTTGAAACTTTAATATACTCAATTTGATAAAATAAGCTTATTCTTTAGAATTGGGACATAATAATTTATTTTCAATAAATATTTGGTGTTTTTCTAATAACCTTCATATTTGGGTGAATTGTGAAAAATACTATATTTTAACTGAAAACAACATTTTTAATCAAAATAATTTATAGTGGTAAATTATACATTTTAATGTTTTTTAAGTATAAATAGATTATATTTTTACCATTTAATCCAATAATGGTCATTGTAAGCATTTTCACTTTGAAATTGGACATAAAAAAGTGTTAATCTTTTCATAATTATTATTTCTTAAAAATATGCCTTTTGGTTTTGACAACAGGAATTAATTTTAAACTAATAAATGCAATTTCTATGTATTTAATTTGTTAAAATAGACTTAATTATTGAATTTTAAATATCAAAGTTAGCTTAGGGTGAATTTTTGGTATTTTTCTGAAAACATTCAATTGTTGATAAATAGTGAAAAACACTGAGTTATTGTTTAAAACCAACTTTTTATTTAAATAATTATTTATTTTATTTAAATTTATTTTTGGTCAAAATAGATAAATAATATCTATATAAGTTCAATATAATTCATTGAAGTCATTTTATAACAAGTTTAGATATATAAAAATTTTATTGAAATTTTACTGTCTTTTACCCACCTCCTAGGAGCATTTGTAAATTTGCATAAAACATAATTTTACTGCTTCTGTGAATTGAATTTCAAAACCTTGAGAGAGAAAATTTATGTCATTAAGTAAAATTTGGTTCAATAATATACAAATTATTTTCGGTGAATTGTAACTTTTGACTTTTATTTACCACAGTTAAAAGTAAATAGGGTAATTAAAGGTAAAAAAGATATTATTATTACCCTAAAACATGTCCTAATTCTATTAGATAAGTGTAATTCAACAAAAAACAACATTATGAATAAAATATGTACCTATTTGGTCCACTTGGATTAGATTAAGACATTTATTTTTATTTTATTTAAGGAAGAGTTAAAAGTGTTAAAATCAAATTTTAATAACTAAATAATTTTTAATATTGGGATAAACATAATATAAATTAGACTATAAAAATTAATTAGAAATATAAAATTATTTCCTACATAATGGTATTTTATTCATAATTTTTATACATTAAATAATTTAATTTATGTGTGACACAATGATGATGCAGTAATTACCTTATTAATGAAATATTAAAATAATTGATATTAAAACTACCCAAATATATGCAATTTGAGATGTTTTATTAATGACACTACTTTTATAGGTTAATATGACATATTAGGGTTGATTAAAATAATTTGTTTCGAAGTAATAATGATATTATGAATTTAGAAAAAACAAAATACCAAATAGTGTCAAAATTGACATAAAAGTGTTTTTAAAACAAATATTATATTATTAATTAGTATTTTATTCATAAAAATATAATGTTCGGCCAAAAGACTTATATAATAATATATATGACATTAATGAACCAATTGGGGTTCGATTGGCATTTTATAGTAAGTTTATTAACCATATAATATAAAAATACAAAGATACATGGTAAATGTCAAACTATTTAACTAAGAGTTAAATATAAATGTTATGGTTAATATGGGGGACCTAAACATGTCTAAAACCTATTTTTTGAGTGGTTTTAGACCCATCCCTACCTTATCATTTAAATAATTCATTTTAGAGCCATTAGAAACCGAAAATAAATTTATTATATAATAATATTTTAATTTTTTTCTAAGGTGCCCCTCACCCCTCTTATAAAAGGGCACTTCCCCTTATCTCAAATTCACACATCAAAATCCATTTGGATTGGTCAAAACCTACCCAAATATCCTCCCAACTACCCTAAATTAATTATAGAGGCCTTCATTTGGTCATAAATCCAACCTAAGGAGCCCTTTTGATCAAATCAAAAGGAAAAACCTAAAGAAGAGGTAATGATTTCACCACCCTCTTTCAAGTTCTCTTATTCTTCCACTTACCCTTTCTTTGTTGTTTCCATTCTAAAATAATAACTCCAGTATATTCTATATAATGTGATTTTATTATAAATATGGCACAACTATATTCATTATTTTATCCATATTATGAATGATAATGTCACCATGTGTGCGTATGTACGGCTTACCGTCTCCACGCCGTTGTGTAATTTGTAATTCAGAACTATGTTATTTGGATAGATATAATGATGAGTAACATGTATATAAATATTGAAAATAACATTATAATGTCCCTGTAAAATTATTATACCTTCCAATTCCAAACCTTTAAGTAAATTATATTGTCACTCGTGCGTACGTACGGATTACCGTCTCCACAACGCGATGAGATTCATTTCCACGTTCATCATTCATCGACGATTATAAAAATATATATTACTAGTAAGTATGTAATATATGACATAATAATTCTACTGTATATATATATATATTTATATATTTATTTATATATTTATTTATTTATGTACTTATATATATCTTATTCACTTACTTCCGTTCAATACGATATGAAAACAAAAACAACATTTATGCGTACGTATAGTCTACCGTCTCCATAAATGGTGTTTTCCATTTCATATATCTATATATTATAAATATTTATATTCTAAATATAAATGATATATGAATCAAGTGTTATATTCTGGAAGTATTTAAATCATGACCTAAATGATACGGTCAATAATAACAAATTAAAATACGTATGATAAAGAAAGCGATTATTACCTAAAATATTGATTTAACATGAAAATCATTATTAAATTGGTAGTATAAAGTAATAAATGAATCATGTATGATATGATAAATTTTAATATGGTCCTGGTATAATATAATAACATACAATGGTCATTATATAGAAGGTTAAATGTACCCTCAACCAAAGGAAAGTGCAAGGTAAGGGGTTTCTTATCTCACATTTAATTCTGTGAGATTTTCATTGTTCGCCACTTATTTATTGGATGTGGTGTATTGTGTACTGCCATTTGATATATATTATAATTATTTTCTTTATATTAATGGTATTCTGTGATTAATTTGGTGGTTATTAACTTTTGGTCATACGACTCGATTGATTACAATGAAGTAAGGGGTTTTCATCTCACTCTTTATTCCCATGAGATTCATGCTATATTGCCACTATTTCCTTTTGTGTGATACATGTACTACCCATAATTTTATTATTTATATAATAATTTTTAATTTATGTGTTTTTACATCTTCATTTTTTGATACTTCTTTCATGGGGTGTATTTTTTGTAAGTTACCAAATTGGTAAGGGTTAATTTCACAATCTCTTTATTATCTGATGTTGTTTTCACGTATCTACTGGGACATATTTATTATCTATGTCCATGTTTCATAAAAGAGTTTTCCAAGGGATTATTTTTAAGGTACTTTTTCAATAAAACATCATTTTAAATGTTTTTAATATTTATTCTTCTAAATCATTCTCATTAATGTCCATGTTTTCAAAATTGTTTTTAAGGATTTATTTATATGGACATGAATGTTTTAAAAATGTTAATTCCTTTCAAAAGTTTCCAAGTGGTATGGGACACTTTGATTCCAAAATGTATTTAAATATCTTCCTTTATAATTAGTGTGACTTTTAAATGTTTTCATTAAAAAATGAGATTTCTCTCAAAGAGTTTTACAAATCATTTTCATCTATGTCAACATCCTTTGATAGATTTTAAATTTGTTTGAAATTGATTTATTATGATACAAATATTCTATATTATATTGAAGATTTTGTGATATTTTTTACTGTGGATATGTTAATTTTATACCATTCATGGTTTATGGTTAAAGTATTGACATTTCTTATGCTAGTTTTAATACGAATGTTTATGTTATGTTTCAACTTTTCATATGAGGAATGCAGTGGACTTAGTAAGTGACGGGTGGATCCCATTATAGCTTCTCGAGGCATCAGTAGGTCTCATGATAAAAACTAGTGTCTTGTAACAAGGCCTTAACAAAAAATTTATTTATAGTCTTGGCATAAGACCTTGACTATGTGGTAATAATTTCCGGTGTTAGGCATTCCATCATTAGGAAATTAGTTATTACATGTGATTATTGGACTAGTAGAATATCCATGTGCTTGTTTATATAGTGATGTTTGATTTATTTTTGCCATATTATGTTCAAGATTATGTTTAAAAAGGATGTTGTTTTTATTACACATCTTGCCTTAAAATTTTATAGCTTATGATAAATTATTTACCCTTACTGAGCATCTGATCTCACCCCTTTCTTATGTTTTATTTTCCCAGGATCCCAAGAAGTGTTTTATGTTTGAGATGTAGGGTTAAGATATGGGATCAATGGAATTATCAAAGGATTATTTTTTTTTTTTGTATGTTAGAAAGTGTAATGTAATATACATGTATGTAATATATTTTCCAAGACTTCTAAACTGATTGGTCTTTTGGGACTTGATTCCTTGTAATCATGCCAATGTATTAAAATAATGCACCAACTCTGGGTAACTGGGGTTGGGGCGTTACAAATACAGTTTTACCGCCTTTTTTTGGTGCACATGTTTTAAATCTAGTTTTTGATACTTTATAGATTATGTTTAAAAAATAAACTTATTCCTTTGAATCAGAATATAAAAATTTCATTTGATCGAATTTTTCATATTTTTTTATAAGTTTTAAGTTTTAATGAATTGTGATAAAATATTACATTTTAATCAAAAAACAAATTCCTATATAAATAATTTATAATGTAAAATTATATTTTTAATTGGTTTTAATGAATATTTAGATAGTTTTTTTATAATTTAATCAAATTTAGGTCATTTTAATCAATTTTATATTGAATTTTTAAACAAATACATTTCAATATTATTAATTTTTTCACTTTAAAAACTCACTTTCATGTTTCGTCAATAGGATTAATTTTAAATTAATTTTATCCAATTATATGTTTTGAATTTTGAAAAATGGAGTCCATATATGGAATCATAATGTCCAAATATATTAAATATTTCCTTTTTTTTGTTGGACTATTTTAATAGTAACTTTATTATTTTATTAATTTCTACAGTTAAGGATAAATCGAGTAATTAAGAGTAAAAATAATATTATAATTATTGTACAATTACTATAAAACATGTAATAATTTTATTAGATGAGTTAGTGTTGACCAAAATCATCCTTGGGCCTATTTTATGGCCTCTAGGAGCAACTTGGATAACATTAATCTTTTTTAATATTTTATTCTAAGGAAAGTCCAATATGTAATGCTCATGTTTTGTAATAAGTATTACATTTTTTATATATGGTTATTAAGAATGTATATTTAACTATAAATATTCATTTTTAATCTAAAACATTTATATTAAAAATGATAATTTATTTTTAATTTTTAAGAAAAAATATATTGACCTTAAAGTCTTACACAATGGTGATGAAATAATTATTTAATTAATAGAAATATAAAATAAATGATAATTAAAAAATTAAAATAAATATAATTTCGATAATTAAAAAAATACACTAATTTTATAGATTAAATAGACATATTATGGGTGTATGAATGGTTTTGTTTTGAAGTTATTTTGTTTTTACGGTATTTTCGAAAAGTCAAGTATTGAATAGTGTCAAAACTGACACTAATAGTATTTTAAAATAAATAATATTTTATTAAATAATATAAAATTTATAAAAATATAAAATTCATACCACTTATTAGAATATAGTTAAATATTTCATCCATGACTCATTTATGGTTCTTTTGACATTTTATAGTAACTATATTAACCTTCAAAGTGTAAAAACTCATGCTATCATGATAATGGTTAAAGGGTTTAATGGGGTGTTAAAACCAAAATATATGGGTATAAACATGACATAAAATTGTCCAAAATTTATTTTATGAATGGTATTCAACCATTATCATCTAAATATATAATTGAATTTTTTTAATGGACACAGTTTCATAAAACTGACTTATATATTAATTAAATCATAGATAGTTAGAAAATGTTATTATCTTTTTATTTAATATCATTTGTGTGTCCACATAGCAAAAAAATCAAGATATGAACAAATATAAATTTATATTTCAATAAAAAAGTAATTATTTTCATTATAATTGTTTTTTATTTTTTATAAATATATATTTACCTTAATGGAATCTGCAATGTAAATACATATTTATTTAATTAACAAAAAATAAAATAATTTATTTTAAAATTATTAATTTTGATATATTTGGGATGAGTTAACGTGTATAATTAATTTTATAGATCTATTTGATATATTATAAATTTTTTAAATAATTAAATTCAAATTTCCACTTTTCATTTATGTATTTAATGTAGAGTTAAATAAATAGTATCAAATTTGAAAATACTGATATTTTATTGAATTGATATATTAATAAATTTGTTAAAAATAAAAAAAATGTTAAAAAATCACAAAGCTGATAAGATATTTTATAAAATGTCATATTTTATTCATGTTTTGTCCATTTTTAAGTGTTTTCCTCTAGAATAGCTTTATTATATTTTAATATTTTGAGAATTTCTGAAAGTGAAACACAACACAGTTATAAAAGGGAACCTCCATCCTCACTTCCTCACACCAATTGAATCCATATATCTGAAAAAACCCTACCCATTTCTCTTATAAATTTCCTTATTTAAGTTATAGAGGTTCTGGTCCATCCAAAATTTCTACCCTATATCACTTTAGAAGAGATTTAAGTAAGTCTCCTAAAGAGGAGGTAATCGTTTTTATCAACTATATCAAGTTTATTTCTTCATGTACTTACTCGTCATGAGTTTATTACAATATAATTTAATAACTATAGAATGATATTTATTATTAGATATTATTATTGTTGTGTTAAAACTATATTCCTCATTTTATTTATCCTACTAAAAATAGAAGCACCACGCGTGTGTATGTACAGCTTATCATCTCCACATCTTCATGTAATTTTTTTTAAATCATCACTTTATTTGGATGGAAAAATGATATATATAATGGATATAAATAATAAGTATGAAATGGTATTTATTTTTTAAAATTTAATATACCATACACTTCCTTACAATTTCTCCATTAAGGGAATGATAATGTCGCTTGTGCATGCGTGTGGTCTACCGTCTCCACGACACGATGTGATTCATTTTCCATTATAACCATTAAGTAATGATTATAAAAATGTTTATAATTAATAAATATGATATCTATAAAATTAATATAATTCTGGGGATTAAATAAATATATCATATGCATAACAAATAGGACTTATATGACAAAACATGCATAAGAAAATGAAATAGTTAACACCCAAAACAAGGGTAATAATAAAATATTATTAACAAAAGGATATAAGAGGATAATATATGACATAAAAATTATAGATATGGTTTTGTTATAAATTAAAAACATTCTTTAAACCATTATACAAGAGCTTAAATCATGTTCAACTAATCAAAAGTGCAAGGTAAGGTACTTCGTCCAAATCTTCTTTCATTAATGAATAGATTGATGTCAAAAACCTACCTTCTTTTTTGAGATTTATATACAAACAATTTGACTTATCATGTCAAAAATTTATTTATTATCATGTTATTTAATGATAAATTAATTTTTATTCTTTCATGTGACTTATGATTTAAATGTTTTAAGTGGTATGGGACACCGTGAATGTTTAAACATTTAATTATAACATATTTTTTCCATGTAAATATTCTTGAAATTATTTTACACATTTATTTATATGGATATAGATGTATTATAAATTAAAATTTATGTCTATTTTTAATTTCATTCAAATTATTTCAAAAGGATTATTTTTACACGTTTTATAAGAAACATTTTAGAAAAGGACAAAAGGAATGTTTTTATTTCTAATGTATACACTGACAACAACTTTCCTACCACCATGAATATTATTTAATTTATAACTTCCTTAGAAAGCTTAAATATTTTCTTAAATTAAAACACCTATTCCCTTATTTTTGGGATATTTGGTATTGAAAATGGTTATTTCTATAAGAAAAAGTGTATTTTAATATGAAACGTTTTTTCATATGTGTTTAACAAGAGTTTTTTCTAAATAGTTTTTCTATGATTTTATTATAATATTTCCATCTATGTCAACACCCTTTAATGAATATTATGCTTAATTGAGGTTGATCTCTTATGATATCATATACCAAATTTTATTGAATGTTTTATTATCAGTTTTACTATGGATGTGCTATTTTGATACCGTACATGGTTTATGGTAAAAGTATTCACATTTTCTACTCTAGTTTTTTAGTATGATTGCTTATGTTGTTTATGTTTCACCCCATTAATATGAGAAAATCATTGGACATAGAAAGTCGTGGTCAGGGCCTACTATAACCCCTAGATTCATTAGTAGTTTGGTGGTGCATAATTAATTGGTAACCAACCCATCGTGTTTGTTTACAAATAGTTTTAAATTGTCATGAGGATAGATCTTAACACAAAACAGATGGTTTTATACCCACATACTTAAATTCTCTTGAGGATAGATCTTGATAGTATATATATTGAAGATATATTTTGATATCCCAAACATCCAACACTATTCATTTTTTTATTGTTATTATTCCATGTGATTATTTGATTAGTCAGAATATCCATGGTTAGGTTTCGAGCTCATGCGATTATTTATATGGAATTATTTTATCATCATTTATTGTTTCTATATTTACTATTCATTATTAATTCACTTTTGTTTTCATTGTGCTTTACCCTTACTGAGAATTTGAGCTCACCCCTTTCTTATGTTTTATTTTTTCCCAATATTTCAAGAAGTCTATTATAAATGATGTGTAGGGTAAATCTTTGAGAATAATGGTGTTATCGAAGAAAATAATTTTCATAATTTATTTTTAAAATTTAATTTTAATATAAAATATGGATCTAATTTACCAAGAATATTAAAGTATTCGGTCATTTGGAATACAATATCTTGTATATTATTCTAATTTAATAAAATAAGGCACCTGCTTCGGGGAACTGGGGTCAGGTTCGTTACAGTTGGTATCTGAGAAATTTTTGTAAAAACCTTGGAAGATAGATTTAGGAAAACATAAATTAAGGAATATAACATAATTACTAACTTTTAGGATAATTCTAAGCATAAGATATCATCCTCTATATTTTTAATACCACGGATAACCTAGTTTAAACCTATAGACAAATAAATTGAGAAGAATGTTTCATGATTTATACATCCTAAAAATTATTCTTCATGAATATATCACTATTATTTGTGTTTATCACATTGTTATTTTGGTTATGGTAAATGGTTATAATCATCAAGGTTATACAAGTAATGGTAATACTGCTGATGATGAAGAGATTGAAAATGAAAAATGAAAGGAATGTGGTATTAAGGAATAAGATGATAAATCATAGTTAATTGTTAAAGAATGTGGTATAATGATTAAATTTCTTATGTATTTGGATTCAAAATTTATTTTATCAATGGTTCTCTGGTTATAAGAATCATGATATGTATAATGATTTTATTGTAGTACTTTTTCTATAAAAAATTTGAAGAATTCATGTTTTTATTAAGGTTTTAAAATGTTCAATGTATTCAAATATTTTTTATGTACCAATAATATCTACATTACATGTTTTGGAAAATCTAATGTTAATATTGGTTTTGGAAATTTAGACACCTTTTTGAATAGTGAATTTGGAAAGATGTATTTTGGATGAGTCTTAAGGTTGGAATGGATTAAGTTGAACACTTGATATTTTTATTTTAAGATAAAGTATGACTTAATGGATACTTTGTAATAACATTTTTGGTTTTAATAAACATTTAAAGGGTGAGGGGAAAACATTTAGACCTTATTATTCATCAAAATTGCTTTAGGCATAAAAATTTATCCTGAATATCCATCTCCAGGTGTACAAAATGAAGTCAAAATAAATCGAATAATAACTAAAGGATGGAATTATGACATGGAAATAAATAAAGTATATTATATTGAGTGATTTATCCAGATCATAAAATAATTCATCAACTTTAATAAAAATTATTTTGAAACAATTTACTAAGAAATCAAAGGTCTTTTAACCGATGTCAAGATTTGTGGTTTTGTGATGGTTAACATTCTAATGACCATATTATTTATTACTTTACATCATAAAATGATTTTTAGATTTCTCTTACTTGTCCATGTTTTCTATTTCCACTAATGATTACATATTCAAAAGCCTAATTTTGTGGGGACTTTCAAATTTCTATTTCCCTCTTTCTAAAAGGATGTTTTATTAACCCTATTTCCAATGTGGGTTGCTCATAAAATAATTTTTATTTAGCAACCTTTTATTTATTAAGTGAAAATTAAAATTTCATGGGATACAATATATTTATTTAGGGGATAATGTAACACCCCAATATTTTATGGAAATTATATTTTTCAACTTAATCTCTTTAATATCTTACATTACACACAACACTGAGCTTAAATGAACCACGATATACTATTCATATTATTATTTAAAAATAAATTATCTAATATTTGTAAAATTGGTAGTTATTAATAGTATTAAATAAATTTTGAAAATATATTATTTATTTCATTCCATAACAATTAATTATAAATAAATATAAATACAAATTTAATATAAAGGAACTGTTTTTATAAATACTTCTTAAATTGCCACAAGTCTGTTTTATACCAAAAAATAAAAACTAATCACACATTTAGGATTAAATTAATGAAATATTATATATAATATTTTAAATTTAATTTTTAACATTAATATTATGTGTTTTATAGACATTATATAAGAACAAATCCAATTTTACACGTAAAAGATGTATTTTTATAAAAAGATAGTTTACCACCTTTTGATGGTGCACCTGTTTTGAATATAATTTTTGATTCTTTTATAAATTATATTAAACAAAATAAAATTATTATTTTAAATTTTAATATTAAAATTTAATTTGATTGAATTTTTTTCTATTTTTCTAATAAGTATCTTGCTTTGATGAATAGTGAAAAAATATTGTATTTTAATTAAAAAAAATTATTATAATTAATTTATAATGTTAAATTATATTGATAATTGGTTTTAACATATATCTAGATCAATTTTTTATCATTTAATCTAATTTAGGTCATTGGAATCAATTTTACATTGAATTTATATATAAAAAAGTGTCAATCTTATGAATGTTTTCACTTTAAAAACATGTTTTCTCGATCCGTCAACAGGATTAATTTTAAATTAATTTTAGCCAATTATAAGTTTAAAATTTTAAAAATTGGATTATAAATTTGGAATTAGAAGTTCTGAATTTATTAAATAGGTTGCCTTTATTTTTTGGACAGTATGAATAGTTACTTTGGTATCTTTTTTTAATTACTACGATTAAGGATGAATCAGGTAACTAAGGGTAAAAATAATATTATAAGTATTATAAAATTAGCATAACACTTGTCCTAATTTTATTGGATGAGTTAGTGATGACCAAAATCATCCTTGGGATGAGTTTATGGCCTCTTGGATCTACTAGGATGACTTTATGCCTTTTTAAGTATTTTATTCTAAGGAAAGTCTAATATGTCATACTCATGTTTTTAATAAGTATTACATTTTTTATATTTGGTTATTCTGAAGATATATTTGACACTAAATATTCATTTCAAATATAAAATTTTAATCTTAATTAGTATTATTTATTTTTTATTTTTAAGAAATAAATAATTACATTAAAGGATTACACAATGATTATGCAGTAATTGTTTAATTAATGGAAATATCTAATAAATGGTTTTAAAAATATTAAAATATCTATAATTTGGAATAATTAATGGTATACAAGAAGTTTAGAGATTTTATAGATATATTATGGGTTTATTAAAAGGTTTTGGTTTTAATTTATCTTGTTTTTATGATATTTTTAAAATTTCATGAAATGAATAGTTTCAAAATTTAAACTAATGATATTTTAAAATAAATAATATTTTATTAAATAATATAAAATTCATAAAAATATAAAATTTGGCCCAAATATTGGGATAAATCTAAAAATTTCTTCAATGACTCATTTATGTTTACTTTTTTATTTTATTGTAACTATATTGACCTTCAAAAAAACCTCATGTTATCATGGTAAGAGTTAAAGAGTTTAAAAGGGGGTTAAAACCAAAATAAAAGGGTATAACCATGATCTAAACATGTCAAAAATGTATTTGATGAAGATGATTCGAACCTACTCACCATAATATATAATTTTAGTTGTTTAAAAAATACTTGTCTCTGAAAATAACTTATATATTAATTAAATCAATGATAGTTAAAAAATGACACTCTCTTTGTATTTAATATCATTTATATGTCCACATAGTGAACAAATAAAGATATGAAAGAAAATAAATTTCTATTTTTATCCTAATGAAATTATTTCCATTATGAAAATTTATTTTTACTTTTTATAATTTTTATAATTACATTAAATGCTTCTGCAATGCTAAGATAATATTTATTTAATTAACAGAAAAATAAAATAATTGATTTTAAAGGTATTATTTTTGATATATTTAGGTTTATTTAATGTGTATAATTAATTTTATATATCTATATGATATATTATGGGTGTTTTAATGCATTATATTTGAATTCACACTTGTTATTGATGTATTTGAAGTCTAATTTAATGAATATTATCAAATTTGAAAATAATGATATTTTATTAAATTAATATTTTATTAAATTAGTTAAAAATTAAAAAATGTTAAATAATAATAAATAGGATGATATATGGTATAAAATTCTTCCCTTACTAATTTTTAGTCAATTTGGAAGTATTTTTCTCCATAAAATATTTCTTATATTTTAATATTTGGGGGATTTTCGAAAGTAACCCTCACCTCAATTATAAAACGGAACGTCCTCCCTCACTACATCGCACCCATTTGAGCAATATATATCAAAAAACACCTATAAATTTCTCTTCTTATCATCCTTAGTTATATTATAGAGGTTTTGGTCCTTCTAAAATGCCAACCCTATCACTTTAAAAGTGATTAAAGTAAGTTATTCGAAGAATAGGTAATCATCTTTATCGACTCTTTAATGTTTATTTCTCCTTCTAATTCATCTTCATGTGTTTATTCCAACATAATTTTATATATAATGTATCATATGAGTTATTATATTTTATTATGATTATGGTACAATAATATTCCACTTTTTATCCATCCTATGAAAAATTAAATCATCACGTGTGCGTACGTACGGCTTACCATCTCCACGATGTTGTGTAATTTTTTTTCATCACCACATAATTTGTAAAGGTATAATGGTGTATATAATGGATATAAATAATAATTATGACATGATATTTATTCTTTAAAAATTAATATACCATAAACTTCCTTACCCTTTCACCATTAAGGGAATCATATCGTCACTTGTGCGTACGTATGGCCTATTGTCTCCACGATGTGATGTAATTCATTATCCATTTTATACATTAAAAATGATTATAAATATATATATAATGAATAAATAGTATATATATAAACCTAATATCATTTTTTATTTGAAAAAACAAAGTCATATACATAATAAACTAGACTAACACGACAAAACTTGTATAGGGAAATGAAGTAGTTAACACCCAAAACAAAGGTAATAACAAAATATTAATAACAAAATGATATAAGAGGATCATATATGATATAATAAATATGGATATGGTTCTGATTCTAGTATAAATTAATAACAAGATTTAAAACATTATATAGGAATTTAAATCACATTCAAATAAATGAAAGTGCAAGATAATGGAATTCATTTTAATCTCTTTTTATTGATGAATAGATTGATGTTATACACACACCTTCTTTTATTAGGGGTATATGAAAACCCTTTAACTTATCATGTCGTTAATTTAATTTTTATCATTTTAAATAATGATATATTAAATATTATTCTTTCATGGGGATTATAATTTAAATGTTCAAAGTGTAATGGCACACCTTGAATGTTTAAGTATTTAATTAACATGTAAATATTCTTGATATTATTTTATATATTTATTAATATAAATATAAAAGTGTTATAATGGAATTTTTTTTTATTATTTAAATTTTTATCAATGGATTTTAAAAAGTAATTTTTTACATGTTTTATATGGAATGTTTTGACAAAGGAAAAAAGGAATGTTTTAATTTTTAATGTACATGGTGACAATGACTTTCCTACTATCATGAAAATTATTTAACTTCCTATTTCCTTTAAATGCTTACATGTTTTATCAAATAAAAACCATATTCACTGCTTTTTGGGATATTTGGTATTGAAAATTGTTATTTTAAAAATAAAAGTTCATTTTTATAAAAAACGGTTTTTCATATGGGTTTAAGAAGAGTTTTTCCTCAAAGAATTTTCTATAATTTTTTTAGAGTATTATCATCTATGTCAAAAACATTTGTTTAATCTAATTCTTAATTGATGTTGACCTATTATGACATTATATACCAGATTTTATTAAATGGGTTATGATTATTTTTACCATGGATGTTCAATTTTGATACCATTCATGGTTTATGTTTAAAGTATTCACATTTCAAATGCTAGTTTTTTAATATGAATGTTTATGTTTTTATGTTTTACCCCATTCATATGGGGAAATTAAGTGATGTGATGGGCTTGATATTTCCCCATGATGCATCAATGGTCTCTTGAGATGAAATTTGTTGGTAAAAACCCCTTTGTGTTTGTTTCCAAGAAGTTTCAAATTGTTAAGAGGATATATCTTGACACAAATCAAACAGGTTTCTACCCATATAATTAAATAGTATTGAGGATAAATCTTTAAAGTAGCTACATTGAAGATAGATCTTGATAATTTATATGTCCAACATTATACATTCTATCATTATTATTATTCCATGTGATTATTTGATTTATTAGAATATACATGGTCAAGCATTAAGATAATATGATTATTTATATGGCATTATTTGATTATATTTTCTTCTTTCAATATTTATTATTCATTATTAATTCAAGTTACATTTTTTTGTACTTTATCATTACTAACATTTGATCTCACCCCTTTATTATGATTTATTTTTCCATAGGATTCTTAGAAGTCTATTGTGAATGATATGCAGTGTAATGACCTAGACCTCCCAGGTTCATTACATTGTGAAAATCCAATGTTTCAGGTTTTCTGGGAGTCACGGTGACTCTTTTCAATAGTTTAACAAAAATCTAGTTTTCCAATGGTAGGTCATCTCAATAGTGAGTCATCCACCGGTGTGTCAAAATGGTGACTCGCACCGGTGATTCACAATGGTGATTCTGGAATGGTAGGTCACTGACATTAGGTTAAGACCGGTGAGTCAGGAGAGATGAATCACAATAGTGAGTCAATAATGGTAGGTCACTGATGGTGGGTCAAGACCTTTGACTTGCAATATTGACTAACTGATGGTGATTCGCGATGGTGACTTATCGATCAATGACTCACTGAACGGTGACTCGCCATCTATATCTTGTCACTGGTATCTTACACTAGTGACTCATCTAAAGGTGAGTCACCCAACAGTTCATCACCCACTGGTATCTCACACCGGTGGCTCACCCAACAGTGAGTCATTTCTAACAGTTTTTCAAAATTCCATTTTTTTTAGTTTTTTCAGATTCTCCCTTTTAATGTTTTAATTGATGAAAAATGAGTTTAAATCCATATTTAAGTGATTTTGAATCCTTTTCAAAGGATATAAAATATATATTTAAATTCATAACACTCAGGATGCTTTTAAATATCCAAGTAATGTGGTATTGTTCAATATCCACCTTTAATGGATTTTGAAACTGTTCCTCTCATTCATATAGGATTTTTCCTTTCTAAATATGAGACCATTTCTTCCTTGTATGTTTCCTTTTACTCTTAATATTGGGAATCCCTGAACCATTCTTCCCCATGGGGTCGTGATTCTTTGTTTCACCCTTGTATTGTGTTTCCCTCAAGCCTTGTACACCCCCTACTTGGGGAAAGGATGAGGTTTTGATCATCTATTTCATTAGGTCGGGATCCCTTCATCTCCCTTTTAATTTTGTATCATGTGAGGTGGGTGTATGATTCACACTTTTTGATGATATAGGAATAAAAACCTTATAAAGATAATTGAATCAGCTTTAAAAAATAAATGAGGTTATGGGAAGATGATAATAAAGATTTTATTGTTTTATCTATTATTTTGATCTATGTTATGAATTGTATGGGAAATATGCCTACTAAAAATCATGGTCATTGGTGGTCTTTGTTTTCACATAGGTGATGGTTTTTGGATCCTTGGTGTTGGTTTTAAGTTGAATGCTCGTATATGCATAAAAACTTGTCAACTACTTATATTCGGTTAAATAAATGGATTCCCTAGGATCGAACCTATGTTTTGATCACCCATGAATTTAATAAGAGGAATTAAATAACAGGAGCCTTGTAAAATCTGGATGTTTTATCTTGTATGGTTGTGTGGTGCTGTTGTTGGGGGTACGATTGTGTGTGGGGTGGTTCGGGTGGTTTAATGGAATACTAGGTTGAGATATTGTTTATTTATGAAATTCATTAGCAGTGTTGTGTAGTGGGACTACACCGTGTTGTGGGTAGTTGTGTTGCTGGATGTGATGGGTGTGATCGAGTTATTGAGCAAGGCTTCTGAGAATGGTTGTGATGGGAGGTGTTTCTGAATGTGGCTGTGAGTTCGGGTTTGGTTCTATTAGGAGGGTGTATTAGGTATAATTACATTGAATAGTGATGATGGAAATGGTTGTAATGGGTGTTAAGGGGATAGGAAATTTGTAGTGAGATGTTTAACCATGATTCTTCTTCCTTGTGTGTTTTATGATGTGTGACTTATTTCATGTTGTGATTAGTAGTTTCCTAGGTAGATATTGAATGAATAAATTTTTTTCTTAATAAAGAATGATAATTGGTTAAATTAATTGGTTGGAGTTATGAATTTGAGTTGTGGATGGTTGTGTGGTCGTGTATTTAGAGGTAGCTGCAAATACAGTTTTTTGTATTGGTTATTGGTTGGAAACCTATAGGTTTGGCTTGAGTTCTTGGTATTATATATATATACATGTATTTTCTTGTGATTTCTATACGCACCCAACTCTAGTTGAGCACTATGTTCCAAACACTACCATCATCACAGGGGAGGGTGTCCTTCCCAACATCCCAATGGGAGGATGGATGGATGGTTACTTGCTCTTCACTACTCCCTCTTCCAGGAATTGGTAGCCCAAGACTCTTTGGGAAGGATGTGGTGTGCTTGTGAGGATCAGGTGTCTATGGGTGAGGTGTTCTTTCCTAGGTTTATTCAGGATGTGAGGTGTTGGGATTTTCTAGGTGTCTTCAGGGTGTGGTATGGTTGTGGACCAGGTATATGTGGGCGGGATTTGGTATGGTTGTGGCCCAAGTGTCTATGGGGTGGGATGTGGTGAACTTCGTTTTCCCATTTTCCTAGACTAGCACTAAGGCCTAGGTGTCTATGGATAGGTTGTGATGTGGGGCTTATGGAAGAGTGTAGAATTGTCAGTATATTCTCCATTATGGTGTGAGAATCTAACCAGTTGGAAGTGGTGTATGGTATCCAAACATCAATGTGCTTACTATATTACTTTACTTTAATTATTCTATTTGGTGAGTGTGCCTTGGTGAGGTTGGGGTGGCTATTATACCTTGTTAGGTGTTTTTTTCTTCTGTTTTTTTCTCACATGCGAATTAGTATTCTTCTGCACTTGTGCACAAGAGACCTTGGTATTTTCTACTAAGTATAATTCCATGATCACCCTATATATATATAATTGTTTTCAGGTTTTCAGGTGGACTACATGGACCGTTCTAGATCTTACTATCTCAGATATTGGGATAGTTGATGTGTCACTTCTTATCTTTCCTTTTGGGTATTTACTTTGGAGTTTTATTATATTTGTAATAGTAATTTTTTAAACATGCATGTGGGATGGATGTTGGGTTTATTTTATATATATTATTTGGATTTGTTTTTAGATTAATATATCTTATCTCTTGGTCTTGTTTTCTATAAAATGGTAATTCCTCCCATTTTTGTGATATCTGTATACCCATAGTGTTGGACACCACCCCAGGGCCTACTAAAGGTAGGACTCGTGCGGTCATTATCCCTCTTTCATCATCTTGAAGAAGGTGGGTCCTGGAAGAATAGTAGTAGGGGATGATAGTTGAGAGATAAGATGAAGTTTGGAGTTAGGCATAGTGAGGATTTAATGGGTTGGTAGGGAAAAAGTGTCATGTGATATTGGTGCATCACATAGGCTCATGAATATTATCTTGGACATGGGATTTGAGGGCCCCCATGATCCGATGTAAAGACTCTGATCCTACCAAACGACCAAGTAAAGCAACACCGTTTGCAGGGTAGAGTCCCTGGGAAAGGTACATGCATCATAATGACATGTTTCCCTATTTGAATTTAGGAATTTGGGAAATTTGAAATAAATGATGAGTTAAATGAGTTAAAATAAATCATAAATAAACATTATGTTTTACTCAATCTTAGTAATTATTTATTTACCCTTTCATATATGGCACTTGGACATCACCTGGGTGCAGTGCATGCGGTGGAGGCTCAGCAGGATGACCCAGTCGATCAATGGAGGGTTGATCGACTAGAGGAGGACAACCAGTAGTAGATAATGTTATGTGATTTCTAGTGGTGGGATCTGGGAAAGTATGCAAGTATTATTTAGGGTATTGAGATAGAGAGTTGGATCTAGGATCTGGTGATAACCTTCATCTTGATTTGGGCTCCGACGGAATACAGGGTTCCTTTATTAGTGATTTAGATGAGGAGAGCAGCACATTAGTGGAGGACACTATACCTGGGAGAGAATAATGAGGTTGATGTTTTGTGCATTGATTTTGAGAAGGAGTTCTGAGTCTAATCCTTTTCTTAAACCATGAATACTGAGGATAGGTAAAATTTACTCTCCCTCTAGTAGAGGAGTATGTCAGTACAGGTGTTGGGGATCAAGTTCAAGGATCTCTTTTGTTTTCCCCAGATCTCTTTTCAGATGAGGATTCTCATGCAAGGCTCTTAGAGGAGGCTCTTCTCCCTTCTCACTTTTATGAGGTTACACCCTCTACCTCACCAAACTAATTGGAGGTCTAAAAGAAAGCATTGGTACTTGAGTGGATGCACTTATGATGAGGTATACTATAAGAGGGGAGTTAGCCTAGTTCTTCAAAGGGAAAGGTTGCAAGTATTAGGTCTTAGAAACCATGAACTTTGAGATTCCGCCCGTCGGGGAGCTAACCTCAGCGGTTCCCATTTCGTTCGTCAGTTCATCGTGCTTTTCCTGTAAACTTGGGATCATGGTCTTCCACGTTTGTAGCCAGTTTCTATCTTCAGAGTCGGTTCTCAATGGTTATTCGATCTTAGAATAGCTTAGGTGGGAAGGTTTTTCGCCTACCTCAGCTGTAGTTGTTGACCTGGTAGTTCTACCGTAGGGACAGCAGGCTCGTACCCCACCGAGGGGATATGGAGTAGGTGGATGCCAACCCCAAGGGTATTCTTTAGGGACATAGACTCAAACATGTTCGTGGAAGAAATCATTAGCATTGGGGAAGAGGAGTTGGGTGTTTTCAATTTCACACCGTAGAGGCAGTAGTTCCAGCAGGGCTAGAGATCATTCGTGGTATGATTAGTTTGTTTAGTACACTAGTATCCACTTTTTTATTCAAGAGATTTTCACTCCTTTTTTTTACCTGGTCTATCCCATTCCATGGGACTTGATGTAGAGAGACTTTATGTTCCCATAGTGTTGATAATTCCAATTAGAGGTCATACAATCTTAGTTAATGTATGCCAGGGATGTAGATAGATGATGGGGCCACATCAATCCTGTGGGGATCTCTTCTTACTATATATAAAACTATACAGTATCATCCTTGGAATTGACTTGTTGTGTTTTGTAAATTCTATTATCGATTGATTTCAGAGGATATTAATTTTCTCAGATGTGGATGGCCATTGTGTGGTTTTTTTTTGGTGATCAGAGCTGTCAAGTGGGAAGTCAGCATGTGGATCCACTTATTTCCTTTTTGTTGAGCTATTAGTAGAATTTATTGATGCTAAGATGGTGGAGTCTCCCAAGGTAGTTGGTGAGTTATTATATGTATTTATATGGATTTCGTAACTCTACCCCCTTTAAGTGACGTTGAGTTCGGGATATAATTACACACTGGTGGTCATCCAATCTCAATAGCTTCTTATCGGATGGCACCTTCTGAGTTGAAAAAGCTATATATTTAGATTGATGACCTGATGAAGAAGGGATTCATCATGTCTATTGTGTCATCATGGGGTGCCCCGATCTTGTTTACGAAGAAGGAAGATAGTTTTTTGAGGTTGTTCATAGACTTCTAGAGGTTTAATCGGGTGACGATCAAGAACGGTTACCCTCTCCTAAGGATAGATGATCTTTTCAACCATATGAGGGGAGAAATTTGGCTTTCTAAGATTGATCGGTGGTCTGGATATCACCAGTTTATGGTGAAGGAGGGTGATATCCTGAATACTGATTTCATGTGTTGGTGTGGGAACTTCGAGTTTGTGGTAATGTTATTCGATGTTACGAACACACCAGTCATTTTAATGGGGCTTATGAACCCCATATTTCATAAGTTCCTAGACCGATTCATCATCGTATTCATCAATGACATCTCGATCTACTAGAATTCATAGGAGGATCATATCAAGTATCTCAGGACCATCCAACATGATATTCGATGCCATAAGATCTACAGAAATTTTTCTAAGTGCAATTTTTGGACATGGGAGGTGCATTTCCTTGGGCATATAGTGTCTCAGCAGGGTGTAGCAGTGGACCCATCAATGTTTCAAGCAGTTGTTTCTTGGGAAGCACCAAAAAACATGTGAGAGGTCCACATATTTCTTGGCCCTTCAGGTTACCACCAGAGGTTTGTACCTGATTTCTCATGATTGGTAGTTCCTTTAATAGCCTTGACTATAAATGACCAAGATTTTGTGCAGAGCTAGCAGTTCTAGGAAGCAT
This sequence comes from Viscum album, assembly GCA_963277665.1. Lineage (NCBI taxonomy): Eukaryota > Viridiplantae > Streptophyta > Magnoliopsida > Santalales > Viscaceae > Viscum > Viscum album. The sequence goes on along the minus strand of OY728153.1, from coordinate 1,343,888,311 downwards.
TCGGCTTTCTAAAGGGGGTGTTGTTCAATGCTTCAATACTCTGGTTTCGAGAGGCAGGGGTGAATTTCAAGGTGTTTTTCTATGCTTCCCATATGGTTTTGGGATGTGTGTTCATGCAACAACAGGAAGTGATCTCTAATGGGTCTAGGCAGTTATGTCTCCATGAACAAAACTATTCCACCCATGATCTAGATCAATTAGCAGTCATGTTTGCACTAAATCTTTGGCAGTATTACCTTATCGGGGAGTGTTTTTTGGTCTTCATAGACCATAAGAGTTTGAGGTATATCTTTTCCCAATGAGATCTAAACTTGTGACATTATAGGTGGATAGATTTTATTCAGTACTATGACTTTGATATCTCTTACACCTCAAGAAATGGAAATGTTGTGGCTGATTCTTTGAGAAAAAAGTATTCAAATGAGGTTGTTTGGGAATATGCAGACGCTTGGATGGCGGTAGAGGAGTTGTTTGCCTTTCCCCAAGATATTTGAATGGATGGCAGCAAAGGATATCTATTTCATATGAAACTACAGTCATATTTGATGAAACACATGGAGTAATATTAGTGGGGGTACTTGGAGGCAGAGGTGATGCGTGACCATATTGACCATGGTGATGCTCCAGAGGTATGGTCAAAGGATGGTCAGAATCAAATTATGTTCCATGGGAGACTTTTTGGTCCAATGGTGATGTGTGATGGAGTCCTCTTTGAGTTTTATATCTCACCTTTACCAGTACATCCATGAGTTTCCAACATGTACCATGCCTTTAGGTTGAAGTTTTGGTGGACTGGGATGAAATGGGCAGTGGCAGAGTTTGTGGCGAAGTGCTTAGTTTTCCAGCAGGTGGAAGCTGAGTACCATATTCTTCGTTGTTTTTTTCAGCCCCAAGATATCTATGAATGGATGTGGAATTAAATATTGAGGGATTTCGTCGTAGGGTTAACCAGGGCTCAGGGAGGCTATGATGGAATCTAGGTAGTGGTGGATTAGCTGACGAAATCAGCTTACTTCTTAGCGATTAAGGAGTTAGGCATGATGGATACCTTTCCCAAGAGGTATGTGGATGATTTGGTGCGGATTCACGGAGTTCCGAGATCCATAGTCTTATATAGGGACACACATTTTACATCACAAGTCTATATGGGATTGTAGAATATTTTTGGAACTTAGTTACGCCTCAGCACTATGTTCCACCCTCAGACGGATGGTCAGACAGAGTGGACTTTCCAAATGTTGGAGGACATACTATGGGCAAGTGTCTTGGACTCTGGAGAATCTTGGGTAAGACACATTCCCTTAGTGTATCTTTCTTATAATAATATCTATCACTCATCCATTGGCATGTTCCCATTTGAATATTTTTACAAGAGATCATGTCGTTCTCTATTATGCTAGATAAGAGTTTGAGAAACATATATTCTTGGTTTTGAGGTGGTTCAGATCTCGACAAAGATGGTTTGGCTTGTATGTGAGAGGATGAAGGTAGCACAGGACTAGAATAAGTCATATTCCAGTCGCAAGAGTAGGCCCTTGGAGTTCAATGTTGGAGGCCATGTGTTCTTGAAGGTTTCCCATCGACGTGGGAAGTGGAGGTTTGGTAGAGGGAGAAATATTTCTCTAATGTTCATTGGACCCTTTGAGTTGTTGGGGAGAGTTTGTGAGGTGTCATTCCATTTGGAGTTCCAACTATAGTTGGGGAGGATATATGACATTTTATGCATCTCTCAAAACCATTAGTATCTTCATGATAACTCCAATATCATTGAATGGGGAGAGTTGGACAACAAGGATGATGTGACATTTGTGGATCAAATAGTGGAGATCTAGGATCATTGAATGAAGGCACTATGTGGATGAACCATTCCCTTGGTTCATTTGTTTTTGAGGCATGGTGTCCTGGAAGTGAGTACTTGGGAGTGAGAAGAACATATGTGATCCCAGTAACTAGAAATTTTTATGTTTGGTCTTTTTCCATTATGTTTTCCTTATAATGAGATATGTAAACCTTGTTTCCTATGAGATGAGTTGTTTCCTTGTTCTATAGCATGTGATAAAGTCCTGACATATGAATAGGTGAGTACCTAATTCCAAATCAAGATACATTAATAAGGATGTGATTAAACCCTTTTGGATGATATTGTGCTTCCCAAAGCAGATATTATCTTGACACAGATGAAGGAATTATATAATTCGTGTGTTCGGGTAGTGTGTCTTTTGGTGCTTGTGTGGTATGTCTTGTGGTCAGATGGGATAGTAGGTGTTGTAAGAGGTGTTCTTGAATGTCATGGTTTCACATCATCTTTTGAACAACATAGGTTGGTTTATCATTGGACTTTGATGTATTTAGTTCTTAGTGGTGTTTCAAGTGTAGCGGGATCCTTGAGAGGTATCTCACGAGGGGGTTGTTTGGACCCCTCTTTCTTCTGGATTTGGTTTTGCATTCTTGAGGGTGATAATAGTTTGATATGAATCTAATGTAATGGTCTGGACATCCCTAGTCCATTACTTTGTGAAAATATAGTGTTTTAGGTGTTATAAGAGTCTTGGTGATTCATTTTAAGAGTTCTCCAAAAATATAGTTTTCCAATAGTAAGTCATCCTAATGGTGAGTTTTCCACTGGTGAGTCAGAATGGTGCTCGCACCAGTGACTCGAAATGGTGAGTTGGGAATGGTATGTCGCTGATGGTAGGTGAGGACTGGTGAGTCAGGACCGGTGACTCGTAACAGTGAGTCAAAAATGGTATGTCGCTAATAGTGGGTTAGGACCGGTGATTCAGGACCGCTGACTCATAATGGTGACTCACTGATGGTGAGTCATGATGATGAGTCGTGACGGTGAGTTCTGATAGTGATTCATGATAGTGACTCACTAATCGGTGACACTGCAAACAGTGACTCACCATTGATAGATCATCACCAGTAGCTCCCATCAATCACTCGTCCAACAATGAGTCACCCAACAGTGCCACTCCCACTAGTATCTCACACTGATGAATCACCCAATGGTGACTCATTTCAGATAGTTTTTCAAATTTCAAGTTTTTCCCATTTTTTCTAGATTTTCCCCCTTAATGTTTTAATTGAAAAAAAATGTGTTTAAATCCATATTTAAGTGATTTTGAAGACGTTTCAAAGGATATAAAATATATCTTTAAATTATTAATACCCAAGAGGCACCTAAAAAACCAAGCCACGTTGTCTTGGTCAAGATCCACCTTTAATGGCTATATAAATCATTCCTCCCGTTGATATAGGATCTGGCCTTTCTAAGTTTGAGACCATTTCTTCCTTGTACGTTTCCCTTTACTCTTGATATCGGTAATCCTCAAAACATTATTCCTCAAGGATCTGTGAGTCTGTGTTGCACCCCCTGGATCATGTTTCCCTGGATCCTTGTGCACCCCCTGTTTGGTGTAAGGAGGAGGTGATGATCATCTATTTCTTGAGGTACAGATCCCTTCATCTCTCTTTTAATTGTGTATCATGTGGGTGGGTGTACGAATGAATCTTTGTCAAGATAGAATAATACCAACCTTATGATGATAATTGAATCAGTTTTAAATAATAAATGAGTGATCCGGAAGATGATGATGAGAATTGTATTGTTTTATCTGTTATTTTGATCCATGTAGTGAATTGTATGGGCTATATGCCTACTTGGCATCATGGTTTCTGTGGCCTTTTTTTCGCATAGATGATGGTTTGTGTAACCTTGTTGTTGGTTTTATGTTGAATGACCGTATATGAATAAAAACTATTTAACCACTTATATTACATTAAATAAATGGATTCCCTAGGATCTAACATGTTCTATGATAACCCCTGAATTTAAAAAAATTGAATTAAATAATGAGAGCCTTGCTAAATATGTAAGTTGTTCATTGTATGGTTGTGTGGTGCTATTGTTGGGGGTACGGCTCTGTGTGGGGTGTTTTGGGTGGTGTAATGTAATCTCGAGTTGAGAGATTGTTTGTTTCTAAAATGGTTGACTAGTGTTGTGTAGTGGGACTACACAGGGTTGTGTCTTATTGTGTTGTGGGATGTGATGAGTGTGATGGAGTTATGCAATGAGGCTATCGAGAATGGTTGTGATGGGAGGTGTTGCTGGATGTGGATATGATTTAGGGGTTGTTTTTTTGAGAGGGTGGGTTATGCGGAATGAATTTGGAGAATTATGATGGTAGTGGTTGGCATGGGTGTTAAGTAGAGAGGAAATGTTCAGTGGGTTGTTTTACCATGGTTCTTCTTCCATTTGTATTTTATCTTGTGTTTCTTGTTGTGTTCTGTGACTAGTAGTTTCCCAGGTAGAGAGAGAATGAATAAATTTTTTTCTTAATAAATAATTATAATTGGTTAAATAAATTGGTTGGGGTTATGAATTTTAGTTGTGGATGGTTGTGTGGTTGTTCATTTTGAGGTAGCAGCAAAGGTGGTTTTTTGTATTGGTTATTCGTTGGAAACCCATAGGTTGGTATTGAGTTATTGGTATTATATATATATATATATATATATATATATATATTTCCTTGTTATTTCTAAATGCACCCCACCCTATTTGAGCACTATTTATCGAACACCACCATCGTCACAGGGGAGGGTGTCTTTCCTAACATCCCAATGTGAGGACGGATGGCTGGTTACTTTCTCTTCCCTGCTCCATCTTTTAGGCATTGGTATCCCAAGACTCTTCGAGTAGGTTGTGGTGTGGTTGTGAGGCCCATGTGTCTACGGGAGAGGTGTGCTTTCCTAGGTCTCTTTAGGATCAGGTATGGTTATGGACCAGGTGTATGTGGGTGGGATGTGGTATGGGTGTTGCCTAGGTATTTTTGGGTGGGATGTGGTGAGATTCATTGTCCTGGGTTATGAGACTATCTTTAAGGCCTAGGTGTGTGTAGGTGGTTTGTGACGTGGGGATTTTGGAAGAGTGTGGAAGTGTCTGGATGTTTGCCATTAGGATGTGACAAGCTAACTAGAGGGAAGTGTTGAAGGTTACCCAAACATCGATGTGCTTACTATATTACTTTACTTGACTTGCACTATTTGGTGATTGTGCCTTTGTGAGGCTGGGGTGGCTAGAATACTTTGTTAGGTTTTGTTGGCTTCTGTTGTTTTCCCATAGAGGAATTAGCATGCTTCCCCTCTTTTTCATGAGGGACCTTGTATTTTCCTACTGAGTATACTTTTATGCTCACCCTATATATAAAAAACTATTTTCAGGTTTTCAGGAGGACCATGTGGACCGTGATAGAACTTACTATCTCAGATGTTGGGATAGTTATTTTGTTACTTCTTAGCTTTACTTTTGGGTATTTACATTGGAGCTTTATTGTATTTATAATAGTCTTGTTTTAAACATTCATGTGGGATGGATTTTGGATTTAATTTATATATAATTATTGTAGTTGTTTTGAGGTTGATACATCTTATCTCCCAATCTTGTTTACTATAAAAAGGGTAAAGCCTCCCATTTCATGAGATTTTTATACCCTTGGTACTGATCGCCACGCCGAGGCCTACTGGAGGCAGGACTCGGGGGGGTCATTGTCTCTATTTCTTAATCTTAATGAAGGAGGGTCATGACATGCCGGGTTAATCTAGCATAACTATGGTGTTATAAAAGAAAATATTTTTTTATTTTATACTTAAAATGTAATTTCAATTTCAAATATTTATCTAGTTTACCAAGACTGCTAATCTATTTGTCCTTCAAGATTTGATCTCTTGTATCTTAAATCAATGTAATAAAGTAAGGAACTATATTCAAGAAACTAGGGTCAAGTTCATTAAATCCTGGAAGTAAAATCTATAGTCACTTATCACTTACCTTCCCTAAAAAAATAATCTAGAGGAACTTGGATATGGAACCAAAATACCATGTTGGATGATTGAAGTCTTGAAAAGTTACAATTTGGATAGAATCACACTCATGGAATTTAAAGGGTTTTATTAGTCTAACCAATTTAATATACATCATATGCATATTAAATTTATAATTATTTCAACTTGTCTGATCCTTCATCTTCTCATGTTTTATTTTTCTATGTATGAATTCTTTTAAGGATTTAGTTCTGGAATCCCTATTCCATCCACCAAATTAATGTTTTCACACCATATTAGTGTCTAAATTTTACACCACACACAATTTTGGGTTTCTTGATTCCCATTAGATGAATTTTTGAAATATTAGAGTAGGGAAAATACCTAAAACACAAGTTCTATATTTGGTATAAAGGAAAATTAGAGAGATAATAACCATTTATGGGTCATGGGATCGGGTTATGTGATTATATAACCCTTAAAGGGACACCAAAACACATAAACTCCCCCCCCCCACTAATTCATATTATACATTGAATAAAAGTGAATGGGAAGTTTTTTATGGGGTTCATATGTGATTTCATAACCTAGGATTTTTTAGGTGATATCCGGTAGATGTGGGGTCAAAAAAGGCTAAAGTATTCAATCAACAAAATCTTTCTATGATGCATAATTCACACATTCGTTATCATTTGCATGATTCTTTTAGAGTCATGTGATCATCCGACAACAGAATGATCACACAACTCAGTTGGGAAATACTACATGTGACTGACGACCTATCTCATGGTTGTTGTTCATAACATGATTCCCTTAAATTCATGTGTCTTCCCAATGAAAGATCGATCTAGAGACTCAGTTGGTAAAGGATTACTATTATGGGACTATCTCAGTGTCATTATTCATTATGTGGTTCCCCCAAAGGCATTCACTAATGCCATGACAAACTGATCATGTGAATCGACTAGGCAAGGATGTTTTTTATAGGCATATCTCACATTCTTTATTCTTTATGTGATTCCCCCAATGTCATGTAACCGCACCACAATAGACTAATCACATGAATCGGTTGGGTGAGGCTATATGTGATGGGTGTATCTCATGGATGTATTTCTTCACATGATCCACTATGATATCTCACTGATGGCATTCAATTTTTTAGGCCAGAAGTACGATCCCAAATTGATTTATTTATATATTATTTTTGTTGAATTAACCTTGGATGCATGGATTTTCCACTATGAAATGTAGAATAGATATATTGGGTGATACTTATAAACCCCCTCCCCCAAAACCACTAACCTGAAACTCAGAACATCCACATATGAAGAATAACATAAAGGGAAACCAGAAATAATTTTTTAGAAAGAAATATTTCTAAAGATAAGGAATCATGTGATTTTATAGCCTTTCTATTAATTAATTTGGTGATAAACTTAGGAAAAATTTAAAAATAATGGATGATCTTTGTGCATAACCACTAGCATCAATAGCATAATGACTATCCATTCATGTGATCACATGATGACCTATTGGATATGTGATCATGAGATTACATATTATTCATGGAATCATGTCATGTGATCACCAAAACATGATACCAGTTATGTGAATGGAATAACCAATATACTCTTTTGTTTTCTTGTGACCCATTTGTCCCCTATGTAATTGCATGGCCCTCATACCCTTATATGATTTTATGACTCTGTAGCCTTCATGTGAAGTGTATGACCCCGCCTTCTTCATATGAATAACATAAATCCATGTCATTGCAATGGTTTACGGGATCTCCTAAGTCTATTTTCTCTCATAAGTATATACCCCTTAAATATCCTCCAATACTTGTTAACTCATTGGTGTATAATATTTGTGATTTTGGTCCATCTTTCATTCCCATCATTGTTCAAGGGACCATATAAACAATGAGTGATCTTATTCTTATTAAAAATATGATATTTAGGATGGCTTCCTAAGTCCCAAGCCCCATATTCAATGAATATATTTCATATATCATTTTTTCCAGGAGGATATATTTTCTATGAAGACCAAAATACCCTCATGTAGATTTTCACGTCATAATACTCCTTGTGAGAGATCATGTCCTCTCTTGTGGATCCATATCCTCCATGAGACTCCTAATTATACCTCTCTTTGGGAAGCTTCAGTGTGTAATCTCCATACCAAAATACCACCAATATGGTAATCCTCCTTAGGTTTAAACCTAAGCTATATATTATTTTACTTCAAAGGGGAATATTTACAATTAAAGCATCTGAGAGTAGTATTAGTGTGTAAGACTTACATAAATTCAATCTTATGACCTCATGTAATGCATCTGATATTTTGTTTTATATTATTCCTCATATTCAGAATGGATCATTTGGGATTAAAAACATGTAATAATCATGCCATTACTATTATAAGTTTTTATAATTAAAGACCTCCTTATCTTGTGTAATCTCCGATGATATGAACCTCACCTTCAAAGGTCCACACTTCTAATGAAACATATCAGGGTAGCCTCATATTCAGAAGTCCAACCCAAACTTTGGAACTACAGGGAATCTGATTCATGTATTCACAAGATATATAGGATTTGTCTTCAAGGATTGAAACCCCATATCTCATATATAAATTTAATAACATGTGTCTTTATCGTGAAACATTAAACTGCATGGTATGATCTAATCACATGACCTTAAACTATGTCATCAGAACTATGTGAAAATAGATTTATATCTTCATAGTCTGTAACACCCGAGACTTTTATGAGAAATATTTTGTTTTTATGTTATATAAATCATCAAAATAATCTTTCACTACACACAACACTATCTTGTCTTGCTTTACACGCAATCGCGACCTTGCTCAATAGCTTGCGTCGTACGCAATACCGAGTTTCACTAAACAACGATATGCTATTAAAATATTATTAAAACTAGCCGTTATGAATAGTAATACCCACTTTTTGGAATTTTTTAAATTTCATCTTTCAAAATGGACTTCATTTTTGGATTCGGAATATCAAAATTAGCCTAGGGTGAAATTTTGGTATTTTTCTGAAAACATTCAATTTTGGATAAATAGTGAAAACACTAGGTTACTATTTAAAAACCGACTTTTTATTTGAATAATTATTTATTTTATTTAAATTTATTTTAGGTCAAATTTGATACATAATAAGTTTATAATTTCAAAGTAATTCATTGGTGTCATTTTATAATAATTTTAGATATATAAAAATTTTATTGAACTTTTCACTATCTTTTACCCACCTCTTAGGAGAATTTGCAAATTTACATAAAACATAATTTTACCGCTTCTGTGAGTGGAATTTCAAAGATCTGAGAGACACGGTTAATATCAAGAACTAAAATGTGGTTCAATGAGATGAAAATAATTTTTGGTGAATAGTAACTTTTTACTTTTTTACCACAGTTAAAAGTAAATAGGGTAATTAAGGGTAAAAATATTATTATTATTACCATAACACATGTCCTAATTATATTGGATAAGTGTAATTCGACCAAAAAAACCTTAGGAATAAAATATGATCATTTAGGCCCAGTTGGATTAGATTAGGACATTTATTATTAATTTATTTGAAGAAGGGTTAAAATAGTTAAAATCAAAGTTTAATAACTAAATCATTTTTAATATAGGGTTATACATAAGATAAATTCGAATAAATATTCATTAGAAAGATAAAACTATTTCCTAAATAATGGTATTTTATTTGTAATTTTTAGATATTAAATAATTTAATTTATTTATGACACAATGATGATGCAGTAATTATCTTATTAATGAAATATTGACATAATTGATGTTATAAATACCATAATAAATGTAATTTGAGACTTTTTATGAATTACAATAATTTTCTATGTTAATATGACATGTTATTATAGATTTAAGTTACTTTTTTCGAACTAATATTTATGTTTTTATTTTTTTAAAAATCAATTACCAAATAGTGTCAAAATTGACATAAAATAGTTTTTAAAACAAATATTATATTATTAATTGTTATTTTATTCCTAAAAATCTAAGGTTCCGAAAAATGACTTAGATAAGGTTATATATATTAATAATATACAACTTGGGGTTAGATTTTCTTGTTATAGTATGTTTACTAACCTTATAGTGTAAGAAAACAAGAAGACACAGTAAAAGTTAAATTATCTAACTTAGAGTTAAATCTAAATGATAAGGTTAAAATTGAAACCTAAACTTGTCTAAATTATATTGGATGAGAGGATTTCTACCCATACCCACCTTATCTTTGATATAAATTAATTTTTAGCTATTAAAAATTGAATATGGCTTTATAATAAAATAATATTTTTAGTTTTTCCAAAGGTGCCTGTCTCCTCCCTTATAAAAGGGCACCTCCTCCCTCTCTTACTCACACCACTTTTAGCCTTAATGATCGGACAAACCCTGCCAAATTCTCTTCTACACTTCCCTAGAAACATCCTATAGGTCTTGGTATTCTTCAAAGACCAATTTTAGTGCCCTAAAAGGAGGTCTCAAATAGGCTCTTCAAAGAAGAGGTAATGTCCGTTACCGATTATTTCAACTTTATTACTTCTTCCACTTATTCTTATTTAGATGTTTCATTATGAAGTAATAACATAAGTATCACTAATATACGAATATGTTATTATAAGTATGAAACAACCCTATTTCACCATCTATCCATCCTACAGAAAACGAAATCTCCGCGCGTGCGTACGTACGGAATACCGTCTCCACGTCGTGGTGTAATCTATTTTCCACCACCACCTTACTTGGATGGGTATAATGGTGTAAATAATAACTATGTATGATTATTTTAAAGTGATAGTGACTCTTAAATAGTATACATACACTCTAATACAATTCCATGATCATGGGAACGATATCATCGCTCGTGCGTATGTAGGGAATACTGTCTCCATGATGTGATGTGACTCGTTCTACATGATCTTCATTGCATAATGATTACATAAATGAATTGAGTGAATAAATATGATATATATATTACACTAATACCATTATGTAAATGAGGTATCTATAACCTAAAAAGAATAATAAGAATTTATTCGACAAAACACGCATAAGAACAAAAAGAAATAAACACCCGAATAACAAGTAACAATGAAATATTACTAATAAGAAGATAATAATATGACCATATATGATATCATAAAAATAAGTATGATTCTAGAATAAGTCAATGACATTATTTAAATCATTATACAGGAGGTTTGGACACTTACGAAGCAAATTGGACCTAAGGTAATGGAAAATCTCACAATCTCATTTTTTTATCCGAGATTGTTTATACTTCATAATTTACTGGGGAATATTTATCATCCACATCCATGTTTCCTCAATATTTAATATTATATCCATCCACCTACAATTTTTTAAATCCAATTTTACCCTTCGGTGAGTTTTTAGTAAAAGATATGAAAGGAATGTTTTGTCGTTTTTCGTACGAGGTACTTTTTGACTTTTCCGACCAAGGTACGGGAAGAATGTTTTTTTAACTTATACGACCTGAATGGAATTTTAGAAAATTATTTACATTAAGCTTACTTTACATGTTTTCAAGTTTATTTTTAATCAACTTATTTTAGTTCAAAATTATATGACATGTTAAGAAAGGAAAAGTGTTTTTGAAGTAGAAAGGATATTTTCCTAAAGAATGGAGTTCAAGTGTTTTATAAAAATTATTTTCCATCTAAGATAATATAGGGTTCTATTTATATCCCTATTTTTACATTGATTTTATTATGTTATGATGGAATTATTTTTACGATATCCTTCTATGGATTATGTTATGATGACGTGATGTTTAAGAATCCCATTTTTATTACATGGGTTACGCTATGATGTATGGTTTATGATTTTGTGGCACACATAATAATGGTATCATTATGAGATAGGTGGGACCTATATATACCTCCAATGCATTGGGTAAATATTTATATCTCATGAGATAGACATGGCTGGAATGGCAGGTTAAACCAGTTCAGTGAAATAGGACTGAAACGAGGAGTGAACTCTGTTCAGAAAAGGACTTTGTCCTCTAAGATAGTCTTGGAAATGATTCTTGACTACTAAGAAATGATTTTCTATGATTATGTGTGTATTCCAAAAAGTTTCATGTTTTATTTTATGATTATTGGGATTATATTTCACTACTATGATTTATCTCATGTTATGAAATATGATCTCTTTTACAGGTTAAGATTTCCAAAATTTTATGTTCTTATGAATATGATGTAATTTATATTTCTTTTGTTTACCCTTACTGAGCATTTGAGATCACCCTTTTATATGTTTTCTTTCCCCATGTCAGGAAGAAGGTTATTAAGTAGGATATGCCAAAAGGGACTCTAGATATGATGAAATAAATGGGAGACAATATAGATGCTTTATGAACCAGTTGTTTATGTTTCCCAGTTTATAAAGACACTATACCTACATGGTCCTTTCATGGTTTTGTTATATGTTGTAATAAGTGTACTTCAATTTTGAAGTATTAATAATGTATGTAAAGTATGGTTCGTTATAGTTGGTATCAGAGGAAAGGTGTAGTCAACCTTTGTAAACTAGGATGTGAAAGCCTTAGTAAGAAACCTAAGGATATATCTAAGCATAGAACACAATCTTAGTGTTTTAGAAATGGACATGAAAAACCTATGATAAGACCTTAAGTGTACAATTTTATTCTTGATTATGTGTTTTTTCTATTATAATTAGTGTTTCTCACACTATTCTTCTTGGTTTTAGTCAATGGCTGGAACCCAAAGGAACCGTGTTAATGCGGAATGTGACGGGAGTGCAATGATTGTCCCCCTGAGCAACCATACATTATGGGAGATAGAATGAAAAATCTTGTAGCCATGCTCACACAACTTTATCAAGCTATGAATCTTGCAGGACTTCTAAACGAGTAAAGGAAGGAGCAAAATTATATTGAATCCTTCCTGAGGAAGCGTCCACCTTCATTCAGTGGGTCTACTAATCCATTAGTTGCTGAAAAATGGATCAGTACTACTGAAAAGATATTTTCAGTTCTTCAATGTTTTGAACATGATAAAGTCATCTTAGTAGTGTATCGTTTGGAAGGAGATGCTGATCAATGGTGGAATCTTATCAAGAATACGAGGCAAAGAGATGAAATTGAGTCCATGGAATGGGAAAAGTTCAAGAACTTATTTTTTAATAAGTACTTCTCTCGCATTCTTCAAACAAAGATGGAGAAGGAGTTTCTTGAACTGAAGCAAAAGGACGATGAATCTGTTAGTACCTATGAAGCAAATTTTACAAGACTTGCAAGGTATGCTTTTGGGATTATTATCCAACCTGAGAGTAAGATCGATCGATTCTTTAGTGTCTTAAAACCAAGTCTTCGAAGGGTGTTAGCCATAAGGGACTTCAATAGCTACGAGGAAATTGTTCGATGTGCTCTCAAGGTTGAGATGGAGATTGGAGTAACCCATCAGTCATATGGGTTTGATAAGAAGAGGAAAATGGAATTCAAAGGAAAATATAAAGAGAACACTAAAAAGAAGATGAGTTTTCCTTTATGCTCAACGTGTGGAAAGAAACATGGAGGGAGTTGTCTTAAAGGGACAAGTAAATGTTTCAAATGTGGAAAGGAAGGCCATCGGGCATTTGAATGCCGTAATGATGGAAAGAATATGTCTAGTGATGTGAACAAAGAAAAGGCAACACAGAGTGCACCTCCTACACTTCAATGTTATAAGTCCAAGGAAATGAGGCATTATGCCAATAAATTCCCTAATCTAAGGGTTTTTGATGATGATCGACGTCAACAAACTCTTAAGGCTAAATACAAAGGAAAGTCACATGAAATTTCTATCAGCGATGTGGAGTACGAAAACGAAGTGGTGAAAGGTACACTTATCATCCACTCTAAAGTATCAAATGTTTTATTTGATTCTGGATCCACCCACTCTTTTATTTCTGAAGAATTTTCTAAGGGTATCACCATATTACCTCAACAATTAGATGTTGAGTTAGCTGTGACAACCCCTAATGGCACAATAGTCGCATCAAAAGTTTATAATTCTTCTCCGATTGAAGTTTGTGGGAAAGTGCTTCCTACAAATCTTGCAATCCTTCCTATAGTGGAATTTGATGTGATTCTTGGCATGGATTGTATTTATCTATATGGAGCTCATATCAATTGCCAAAGAAGGGAAGTCACATTTCATATTCCAGATCAATCTATGATCGTCTATCGATGCAAGGATGAACATAACCTTCCAGTGGAAATTTCTTCAATCCAATGGGTCTTGATTCCACTAAATGAAGGTTATTTATCTCAAATGGTTGGTGATAAAATCACGATTAATAATATTCTCATTGTATGGGAGTTCGACGATGTCTTTCTGGAGGAATTGTCGGGTCTTCCACCAAATCGTGAAGTTGAGTTTTCAATATAACTCGTACCGGGTGCTTTTCCTATTTCAAAGACACCTTATATAATGGCCCCAATTGAGTTGCCAGAATTGAAGAAGAAACTCCAAGAGAATCTTGATAAGGGATTCATACGCCCTAGTGCATCACCTTGGGGAGCACCTGTTCTGTTTTTTAAGAAGAAAGATGGATCAATGAGACTCTTCATTGATTATCGAGAACTTAACAAGATCACGATCAAGAACAAATATCTTCTTCCACGCATTGATGACATATTTGACCAAATACACAGAGCTCAATACTTTTCCAAGATTGATCTTCATTCAGGGTATCATCAATTAAGGGTCAAAAGAGAGGATATACCAAAGATGGCTTTCCGTATAAGGTATGGACACTATGAATTTATAGTGATGCCATTTGGTCTTACTAATGCCCCTACTATCTTCATGGATCTGATGAATATAGTCTTTAGAGACTATCTTGATTAGTTTGTGGTAGTCTTTATAGATGATATTCTTGTCTATTCGAAGGGAAAGGAAGAACATGAAGATCACTTAAGAATTATATTGAAGACCCCGAGAAAGGAGAAGCTTTATGCCAAATTTACCAAGTGTGAATTTTGGCTTCAAAAAGTTTCATTTTTGGGTCACATAATCTCAAAAGAGGGGATATCTGTGGATCCAGCAAAAACAGAGGTTATCGAAAGATGGTCGAGAGCAATAAAAGTAACTGAGATCCGAAGTTTTCTTGGTTTGGCTGGTTATTATCGATGTTTTGTGAAATATTTTTCCCGATTATCTGATCCACTCACAAAGTTGACTTGGAAAGGAGTTAAGTTTGTTTGGATGGAGGAATGTGAAGAGAATTTCAAGGAGTTGAAAAGAAGGTTATCCAGTGCACCTGTGCTCACACTGCCTTGTAGTGGAGAAAGGTTTTTGATCTATAGTGATGCATCCAAGAAGGGGTTGGGGTGTGTTCTTATGAAAAATGATATGTTGATAGCTTATGCCTCACGATAGTTGAAAATCCATGAGCAAAATTACCCAACTCATGATTTGGAGTTAGCTGCGGTAATCTTTGCATTAAAGATTTAAAGGCATTATCTTTATCGAGAAAGGTGAGACATTTATACTGATCATAAAAGTTTAAAGTATATTTTCACACAAAAGGAGCTGAATATGCACCAAAGAAGATGGTTGGAGCTGATTAAGGATTACGACTGCTCAATTCATTACCACCCTGGGAAAGCAAACAAGGTGGTATATGCATTAAGTCGGCAAGACCATGCTAGCTTATCCATGATGAGGATCACAAAAGATCCAATATTTATGGATTTACAAAGGATGGATCTTGGAATTATAATGGAAGGGGAAAATCGTATCTTTCTCAAATGAATGTTTAACCATCTTTACATGTGAAGATTAAATAGGCACAGAAATAAGATGTAGAGTTACAAAAGAAGGTGGGAAATGTTCCTGAATTCAACCTTGATTGTGATGGGATAATAAAGTTCAGGAATCGGGTTTGTGTTCCTCCCATCTCCGAATTAAAGAAGGAGTTGCTGGATGAGGCTTATAGTTTTTCATTCTCTATTCATCCTGGAAGCATGAAGATGTATAGGGACCTGAAAGAGTACTTATGGTGGGATGGCATGAAAAGAGATGTTGCTGAATATGTCTCTCGATGCTTGGTTTGTCAGCAAGTTAAAGCTGAGAGATAGAAGTCTAAGGGGATGTTACAACCATTACCCATACCTGAATAGAAATGGGAAAAAATCACTATGGACTTTGTCACTGGACTTCCTAAAACATCCAAAGGCAATAATTCTATCTGGGTCATAGTTGATCGTCTTACAAAGTCGGTACACTTCATCGCTATTAGAGAGGATTTCTCTCTAGATCAGCTTGCCAGGATGTATGTGAAGGAAGTGGTAATATTGCATGGAGTACCACTTTCTATTATATCTGATCGGGATCTGAGGTTTACCTAGAAGTTCTAGTGAAGTCTTCAGCATACTCTGGATACAGAGTTGAGTTTCAGCACTGCTTATCATCCTCAGACAGATGGTCAGTCTGAGAGAACAATTCAAACTCTAGAAGATATATTGAGAGCTTTCTCTATGGATTTCAAAGGTGGTTGGGACCAACACCTACCTTTGGTGGAATTTTATTATAATAATAGTTTTCACTCCAGTATTCAGATGGCTCCTTATGAAGCTCTCTACGGAAAGAAATGCAGGACTCCAACTTGCTGAGATGAAGTTGGGGAAAGAAAGCTATTAGGACCTGATCTTGTTGATGAGATGGTATAAAAGGTCAGATCTATTCAACAACACATAAGAGCAGCTCAGATTCAACAAAAAAGTTATGTCGACAACCGAAGAAAAGACCTAGATTTTGAAGTGGGTGATAAAGTGTTCTTACGAATATCTCCTTGGAAGAGTGTAATGAGATTTAGAAAGAAGGGAAAGCTAAGCCCTAGGTATATTTGTCCTTTCGAAATACTAGATCGTGTTGGGAAGGTAGCTTACCGATTGGCACTTCCACCGAATCTCTCTCAAGTTCATGATGTGTTCCATGTATCTCTCCTGAGAAATTACATACTTGATCCTTCACATGTACTCAGCTCAGAATTTGTACCGCTGGAGAAAAATCTTTCTTATGAAGAACAGCCGATAGAGATTCTAGATCGTAGCGAAAAAGTCCTACGGAACAAGACCACTTGCTTGGTGAAAGATTTAATGGAGGAACCACCAATTAGAATAATCTACATAGGAGCTTGAGGATATGATGAGGGAGAGGTATCCTCATCTATTTGTTACAAAGTGACGAATTTCGAGGGCACAATTCATTTTAAGGGGGGTAGAATGTAACACCCGAGACTTTTACGAGAAATATTTTGTTTTTATGTTATATAAATCGTCAAAGGAATCTTTCACTACACACAACACTATCTTGTCTTGCTTTACACGAAATCGCGACCTTCCTCAATAGCTTGCGCCGTACGCAATACCGAGTTTCACTAAACAATGATATGCTATTAAAATATTAT
The DNA here is from genome assembly GCA_963277665.1 of Viscum album. Taxonomy (NCBI): domain Eukaryota; kingdom Viridiplantae; phylum Streptophyta; class Magnoliopsida; order Santalales; family Viscaceae; genus Viscum; species Viscum album. The sequence goes on along the minus strand of OY728153.1, from coordinate 1,343,870,995 downwards.
TAAAACTAGCTGTTATGAATAGTAATACCCACTTTTTTAAATTTTGTAAATTTTATATTTCAAAATGGACTTTATTTTTGGATTCGGAATATCGAAATTATCCTAGGGTGAAATTTTGGTATTTTTCTGAAAACATTCAATTTTGGATGAATAGTGATAACACTGGGTTACTATTTAAAAACCGACTTTTTATTTAAATAATTATTTATTTAATTTAAATTTATTTTAGGTCAAAATTGATACATAATACCTTTATAAGTTCAAAGTAATTCATTGGAGTCATTTTATAATAATTTTATATATATAAAAAATTTATTGAACTTTTCACCGTCTTTTACCCACCTCCTAGGAGAATTTGCAAATTTACATAAAACTTAATTTTACCTCTTCTGTGAGTGTAATTTAGAAAATCCGAGAGACACAGTTAATATCAAGGACTAAAATGTGGTTCAATGAGATGAAAATAATTTTTGGTGAATAGTAACTTTTTACTTTTTTACCACGGTTAAAAGTAAATAGGGTAATTAAGGGTAAAAATGTTATTATTATTACCCTAACACGTGTCCTAATTCTATTGGATAAGTTTAATTCGACCAGAAAAAACCTTACAAATAAAATATGACCATTTAGGCCCACTTGGATTAGATTAGGACATTTATTATTAATTTATTTAAAGAAGAGTTAAAATAGTTAAAATCAAAGTTTAATAACTAAATAATTTTTAATATAAGGTTTTACATAAGATAAATTTGACTATAATATTAATTATAAATCTAAAAAGATTTCATACATAATGGTATTTTATTTTTAATTTTTCTATATTAAATAATTTAATTTATTTATGACACAATGATGATGCAGTAATTATCTTATTAATGAAATATTGACATAATTGATGTTATAAATACCCAAATAAATGTAATTTGAGACATTTTATGAATTAAAATAATTTTATATGTTAATATGACATGTTATTATTTATTTAATTAACTTTTTTCGAAATAATATTTCTGTTTTGATTTTCACAAAAATCAATTACCAAATAGTGTCAAAATTGACATAAAATAGTTTTAAAAACAAATATTATATTACTAATTGTTATTTTATTCCTAAAAAATAATGTTTTGCCAAATGACTTTGATAAGGTTATATATATTAATAATAAACAACTTGGGGTTCGTTTGTCTTGTTTTAGTAAGTTTATTAACCTTATATTGTAAGAAAACAAGAAGACACGGTAAAAGTTAAATTATCTAACTTAAATTTAAATCTAAATGATAAGGTTAAAATAGAAACCTAAACTTGTCTAAATTCTATTGTATGAGAGGATTTATACCCATCCCCACCTTATCTTAGAAATAAATCAATTTTCATCTATCTAAAACCGAATATGACTTTATAATAAAATAATATTTTTAGTTTTTCCAAAGGTTCCCCTCTCCTCCCTTATAAAAGGGAACCTCATCCCTCTCTTCCTCACACCACTTTGAGCCTTAAATCTCGGCCAACCCCTGACAAATTCTATTCTACACTTCCCTAGAAACATCCTAGAGGTCCTGGTCTTCTTCAAAAACCAATTTTAGTGCCCTAAAAGGAGGTCTCAAAGAGGCGCTTCAAAGAAGAGGTAATGTCTGTTGCCGATTCTTTCAACTTTATTTCTTCTTCCACTTATTCTTATTTAGTTTTTTCATTATGAAGTAATAAAATAAGTATCAATCATATACTGATATGTTATTATAAGTATGAAACAACCCTATTTCACTATCTATCCATCCTACGGAAAACGAAATCACCGCGCGTGCATACGTACGGAATACCGTCTCCACACCGTGGTGTAATCTATTTTCCACCACCACCTTACTTGGATGGGTATAATGGTGTTAATAATAACTATATATGATTATTTTAAAGTGATATTTATTCTTAAATAGTATACATGCACTCCAATACAATTCCACGATCATGGGAATGATATCATCGCTCGTGCGTGCGTATGGAATACCGTCTCCACGATGTGATGCGACTCGTTCTACATGATCTTCATTGCATAATGATTAAATAAATGAATTGAGTGAATAAATATGATATATATTACACTAATACCATTATGTAAATGAGGTATCTATAACCTAAAAATAATAATAATAATTTATTCGAGAAAACACGCATAAGAACAAAAAGAAATAAACACCTGAATAACAAGTAACAATGAAATATTACTAATAAGAAGCTAAGAATATGACCATATATGATATCATAAAAATAAGTATGATTCTTTAATAAGTCAATGACATTATTTAAATCATTATACAGGAGGTTCGGACACTTACGAAGCAAATCGGACCTAAGGTAAGGGAAAATCTCACAATCTCATTTTTTTATCCGAGATTGTTTATACTTCATAATTTACTGGGGAATATTTATCATCCACATCCATGTTTCCCCAATATGTAATATTATTTCCATCCACCTATAATTTTTTAAATCCAATTTTACCCTTCAGTGAGTTTTTATTAAAAGATATGAAAGGAATCTTTTGTCGTTTTTCGTACGAGGTACTTTTTGACTTTTCCGGCCAAAGTACGGGAAGAATGTTTTTTTAACTTATACGTCTTGAATGGAATTTTAGAACACTATTTCCATGAAGCATCCTTTACATTTTTTCAAGTTTATTTTTAATCAAATTATTTTAGTTAAAAATTATATGACATGTTAATAAAGGAAAAATGTTTTTGAAGTAGAAATGATATTTTCCTCAAGAATGGAGTTCAAGTGTTTTATCAAAATTATTTTCCATCTAAGATAATATAGGGTTCTGTTTATATCCCTATTTTTACATTGATTTGATTATGTTATGATGGAATTATTTTTACAATATCCTTTTATGGATTATGTTATGATGACGTGATGTTTAAGAATCCCATTTTTATTACATGGGTTACGCTATGATGTATGGTTTATGATTTTGTGGCACACATAATAATGGTATCATTATGAGATAGGTGGGACCTATATATACCTCCAATGCATTGGGTAAATATTTATATCTCATGAGATAGACATGGCTGGAATGGAAGGTTAAACCAGTTCAGTGAAATAGGACTGAAACGAGGAGTGAACTCTGTTCAGAAAATATGAGTACAATTTACTAGGTCTAAGAAACTAATAGATCTACCTCTGTAGATCTTGTTCCCTATAACTTCGGTTACTAGTTTAAGTCAATCACTAGAGAATTTATCTCATTATGGCCTTAACTATCTCTAAGAAAAAACACTATTTTCCATATTTTTTTGAACATATTACACTTATAAAACAATGGAGATCCCAATAAACTCAAACATACACATAGAAAATATTAATTCCAAATGAATTATCTGAGATCTTGTTGCTTACTTTAATCCTGAAATGGATTCTAGTAACTTTCAACCCATATTGGAATCCAATGGTGTCATCATCCCTTTATGGTTGCATTGTATAGGCACCTTCCATAAAAGTTGATTTTGACATACAATGGCCAATTAAATTATCTTAGAAGATAGTTGTGACAAGAAACATTCTAATGGATTTAGGCGTAATGACTTAGTGTAACCAATAGTGCCTTATTGATACCACACTTTTACCATCCATGTATTAACTCACTTGAATAACCACCGTAGTATTCAAAATAATAATCCCCTTTTCACTTTGATACATGGAATCCATTATAAAATTTTAATTTACCTTGTCAATATTTTATAATTTCTATATACTTCTTTCTTGTAGGAATTATTAGCCACACTAAATATTGTATCACCGGTCGCAGTGAATATAAAACCATCACATTTGTTCAAACCCTCCTACATAGTATGTTTCATTGGAACATTTATGTTCTACATTCACTTGTGGAACTAGTTTTTATGTCAACTATTTGTGTATAATTGACATTGACTGAACCCAAGTCAATCTAGATCCCACTATATCTAATAGAGATGTTCACCCTCTTATAGAAATATAGTCAATCACTTGACCACCACCTTTCTATGTTAGGGATTTATGTAATTCATAAGAAACCATTAGGATAATTATCTATATGCACAATGTGTTTTACCTTGATGCAAGTTTTTTTATACCCTAAAAGACTCTTTCTATCTAAACACATTTCCTTATGACATAATGTATTTCCATCATATTATGACTCATGTGGTATCCATTTTTCATTATAGTTGAAATATGGTTATGGGATATCATCGTTATTTTCAAATAACATTTTGAAATATATTGCAACTTTCTTCATGTGGAAGCATTGAAACTACTTATATCATTACTCTAATCTATAAAATGAGTGTTTAGGAATTTATACATTCTATATTTTTTTGATCAATGTTAGCAGGTAAGACTTATTTTTTTCCTCCTTATAAACATCAATGTCATGACATAGATAAGGTAATGTGAATTTAGGAATTACTCCATGCTACATTATCATGATCAATGGATTGCTGGTCAAGATATTCTTTGGCATGACATTATGAATTATCTTATATCTACTAACCATGCATACTTCATTTTATTTTCCATTACTTAAAGGAATAATATAAAGTACATATACCTCTAGATTACCCTTTGAATAGTTCATGCCCTCTCACTGAACTAATTCTAAAAGCTTTATAGTTTACCTTTATGTCTAAATTTTTCTTTTTCTAAACTAAAAACATTGATTTTTTAGCTTTACTGAGCCTAAATACCAAATTGGGTATATACCTGACATCCACTTTTAGTTTTTCTTGAAAAAGAATTATTTTTTCACAACTAGGTATATAAGTCTTATATTTTATATTCATCACTTATTGCCTATGATTTCAAATATCATTGAACTATTGATTGAGTATGATACACCAAAAACAATATTCATTCCTTAACTTGTAATAATGTGTATTATTGTCCAATGCACACATGAGATAAATTTTTTGGTTATACACAATAATATTTTTACTTAAATCATTAAATTGGGACTTAGAATTTATGTGTTTCTCTCCACTAAATTAGGAATCACCCTTTATCATTAGCTTAGAGAATACACCAAACTTCTTGAAATGTTTCTATTACTTGGTTATTTTATTTCAATACACATATTTTAAAATCATATTGTATTTAATGCCCATGTATTATTTCAGAAATATTATGTTGATGAATATCCCTGAAGAATAATTGGTAACATGCTTCTTTAATTTAGTTCATTATGACTAACTTCCATATATTTTATTTCATGTTATGTGACGAAAATAACCTCATGTTTATTAACCAATCTCATTTAATTGAAATATGTTGTAAATATTCCTTTTTAATTTCACTTTATATTGGAATTTTCTTCTTTCCTTTCAACTTCTTCACCATAAGAACTAAATATTAACCTGAATTTAATATTTTTATTGTTTGGTAAACCTTACCGAAAAGGTAATGAAGCATTTACGCTATCCTGATCATTCTGAAACTTTAAAAAAACTACTGTAATTGGGTGTTGGAATGTTATAACATGAATTGTTTTGATCTAACTTTCATATTTACACATAATCGGTGTCATGTCATCAATTCATATCTTGCTTCACTTTCTCATCGTGAACTTCTTTGAAGATGTGAATACATGTTATATCCCTTATGTACTGATATTTTTACTAAAACTAGAATCAGACGCTGGTGATGGGGATGTTAATTATCTAATATATGCATAATAAATGTATCTATTATAAGAAATTTTACACCCTGACTTCCTAAGGTAGTTTTTAACATGTATAGGGACACCCGCACCTTAAATTTCTAATATTGTAGTAGTGTGTGAAGGCACATGTACTACCCTTACAAATTAATGCTAGTTTGGAAATTAACATTCTCCATGATTATTGCAGTTAATTTTGTGGTATTTATTTCCATTTGATACAAAATAAATTCTAGAAGATTGTAATTTTATCATGATTGCAGATTTAGACATTACCGATTAATTAAATCATTAAAAGTCTCCCGCTATTTTATCAAATTATAGGAACCATATGTACTAGAATAAAAATACTCTATCTCTAGAGTATTCTAGTGGAAAAGATACTTGAACCTACCCTCACAGTCTACAAGCTATGGAAATTCCACTACTTGGAGAGTTCAAGGTAGGATTTTAACTAGCCAACTATATTAACTCATGGAACCTTCATCTGTTGAGTGAAGTCCCAACTTCTATAAATCATAAATTTTTATTCCCTTAATTCTTGAAACGAAAGTGATATAAATTTAGATATAGATAATCATTACTACCATTTTAGTTAATTCAACCCATCTTTATCATGATAACTCCTAAGTAGTAAGAGACTCCCTCCGTTATGGCTGACTGAGTACCTCGAACACCTGTTTGTGTTCAAATTCAATTGAAGAAAGGTGTTTTCAACTTAATAATTATTTTAGAGTTTTTTTGTTTTCTTCTCGATGAATTTAGTCCATTTCTATTAATCGTGTTCATCTATATTGTCACACTCACAACAGAACATTAATAGAAAAAAAATCACCGCTTCTTTATGCATTTTATTATTTATTATTTTAGGAATTTTTCTACTATTATAAGATACATAAAATAATAAATTAACAAATAAACTAAATCTACTACCTAACTACTATTGAGAATATAAAATGACCTAGGGGGTCATACCTGAGTCATAGCTTGAATCTTGATGTAGCTCATCCCCAATACAGTGTGTCCACTACTCCTCTAGAGTACTACCTCATCCTGGCATGGTCCATGTCGCGTCTATAGTACAACCTCATCTTGATGAGGCCCACATAATGTCTAGAGTACCACCTCATCTTGATGGCATCCACGTCATGTCTAGAGTACCACCTCTTCTTGAAAGTGTCTATGTCACATCTTGCATCCTCTGTCAAAAGTACAATTATACTTGCTTGTAGTCGAGGGGGGATTGGGGTGAAATGTATATATAAATATTGATGGACACATATTCCCTTATACATATTGAATGAAAATAAAGACAATTCACATACCATCGTAATTAATTAATTACAATCATCATACGTAGTGAAAAATTATTAATTAAATAAATACATACATACATTGGTCCGGTCATTTCTCAAGACCGGTTGGTATAACATTAATCGTAATAAAATTAAAATACATTTAACAAAATACAATGGTATTTTAATTAAATTAAATGAATTAACTAAATGAAAATAATTTAATTATTTTTCTGTCCACTATTAATTTAATTTTAATTCCAATATTTAAATTAATTAACTTAATTTAAAACAAAAATTAAATTAATTTTCACCAAAGTATTAAAATTATTATTTTAAACTAAAATTAATATATTGATTAATTTAATTTAATTCTAAAATAAAATTAATTAATTTTGATCAATTAAATAATCGAACAGGCCCCAAAACACAGATGTTTCCCATTGTGAGTTGCATGGAACCCATGCAGACCCATAATGGTCTATGAAAAGTTTGAGCAGGGTTGTTCTATAACAGGAAGGTCCGCCCAGACCCATTTTCAGCCATGTTGACCCTTTGGGACCCATTTTGGGGTGCTTGGGGTTAGTTTTACCTCACACATTAGTTCATCAGTGGCTGGTTGGACGGTCATGCATAGCAGCTTTGCAGCGGCACTCTAGTAGTGGATCGGCCTCAAGATCTAACCAATGTGGTAGAATCCTCCAGTGAGGTAGTTGTCGTTTTATAGGGACTGGCGGCTGGATGGGATCAGGGTGGTTCCTCAGGCAGGTGGCCAAGATCCGCATTAGCCGGATCCCAAGGAGTTCGTCCGACAACCCGGGTTGAGTGAGGTGACTCTCAACTGGGAGAGGAGGCCAGTAAGATTGGGGGAGTCCCCACGATCCATTCCTTTTTTCATTGAGTTTTTTTTAGTCTTTTATACCAATAAAACAAAATCCCCACTAAGGGGTAACATTTAAATATTGTTTTGATAGCCAAAGTCTAGCCACCCAAATCCCCCTTTTTCTATGTAAAAGAATTAAAAAGGATAATCAATTATCCTTTTATTATAATAATAATAAAATTATTATAATAAAATAATTATTATTATTATGATTATTTATTCCACAAATAATGTGAAATGTCTGATCACTGACTTGAGCAATTTCGGTGACTGGAATCCGACAAGTACCCGATCGTAAAAAAGCCATCAAAAACACCATTGAAATAAAAAACATGATTTTAGGAATATAATGTTCTTAAAATTTTAATACCATAAATTGCAATCACAATCCATTTTTAAAATATCATATGGCTATAACTTTACCATTTGAAATCGGATCATTGCGCGATTTGAACCGTTGAGACCAAAATTTAACCACTTACATAATTTTAAAGAAAAATAATTTTTTTCTTGCATCATATATTCTAAGTGATACCTATGATACCAATTTAAGGTATCGGGTTCTCAACAGAAGCTGATGGGTAGGGAAGATTAAAAGTTTTCATCTTTGGTATAACAAGGCTTGTCGTCTCTGACGATCTAATCCCCAGTACGACTGAGGATCTCACGTAAATTATTTAGAGCAGAAAATAAAATCAAAAACTATTCCTTATTCTTATATGAAGTTTCTCCCAACATCTTTTTGTCCCCAATGATCATTTCTCATAGGATCCAAAGTATAATCCCAATACTTCATTTGCACATGCTACAAAAAACTATAGGATCATCGATCATCGAATTATGGGTGCTAGCGCGATGATCTAATGATCTCTTTGACATCCCAATGATCACCAAAATCCTCTATATTTATTTTTTGAAGGAATTATTGGATCATCACTTGGATAGAGAACTCTCTCTCCCTATAAAGTAGGAGGAGATAGAGGTACTAATTCAAAAATGAGTGAATAGTCCATTGAGCAAATGAGTCTCAACCCAGTTGGTGAGGACTACTTAAGTGCATCTAGGAGACCCAGGATCAAATCCAAGAAGAGGCTAATTTTGGGAGGTATTGTAGGAGTAATGTAGAAGTACTATAGTAGTACTGTAGTAGGTATTGTAGCAGGTACTATAGCAAGAACTGTAGAAGGAACTGTTTGGCACTGTAGTGGCCGAGAATATTCTCCTGTTTGGGCCTTCGGGCCACCGATTTGGTCCTTAAGCCCTTTAAGACCTTCGATCCACCTAGGACTTCGGGTCAGTAATTCCTTAGGGCCACCTCAAGGCCTTTGGGGCACCTTAAGTTCAGATGAAAACTAGACAACCTATAAGGAACAAACTTCAAAAGGAGGAGGAGCAAGGAGCCTTCACCATAGCAAAAGCTAAAATGAATTGCAAGAATGAGAGGGTATGTAACCTGCCATCGGGACAAGACTATGAATGCACGGGAAAGCCTAGTTGAACATCCATACGAAGGCGGAGAGAATATTTCACGATAAAGATGCTGGGGAGGAGCAATTCCAAGTAGTTACTCTGGGATGTATGTAATGTTTAAAGCATACGGGAAATGTATTCCCCTAAGGCCTATGGGCCATGTAATACTTACGCCTACAGGCCTTATAAGGGTTCCACCTCATCCCTTGAAAGGTGGATTATCAATAAAAAATGAAGGTCTTCGGGCCATTGGAGGAATAAATAGTCCATAGAAATGAACTCTATCCCTGATTATATAGTGGGCGTGTCAAAACCCAAAAAGGGTTCCTTGACCCCTAGAAATAAAATTCCCACTAAATAAGAAATTCTGAAAAACTAAACTGAATTATAAATATTTTATAAAAAACCTGTAATATATAATAAATATATTACCTTATAAAATCCTAAATCATTTAACTCGACACGCCATTCCCACTTAATATTAAATAAACCTGTAATATTACACTGATATTCATTTGATTACAATTAATAAATAAATTCAATTAAAATTATTCTTTACTTGAATAATATGAATTTATTTATTTATCGTGATCAATAAGTTGGACAACACTCAGATCATATGGTGGGGACCACCATGTCCAATATACGTATACAACTTAATAGTGAGGATTCTTGAATATGTTATTATGTGTGAACATCTTGACCCTTATCTCAATAGAAGTGAATAATATTTATACACCAATATTGGAATCTAGAAACCTATCAAGGCCCCTAAAGAGATAAGGAAAGTCATATCAACGACAACCAATATACTAACATGTATTGTGTATTATAGTCTCTTTGTTTTTAGATATCTCATAAAGAAAGATGCACACTTGTTTCATCACCCTTTTCTTGTTTTATTATTTTTTTATCTAACCAGGTGGATTTAACATCAAGTACCTTGGATAATGACTTATGAAGTTACTACCGTCCTAATCAAAAATGACTGAGATATATTGCTTCCACAAGATGAAAGTAACAAATCCATTCTTAACCATTCAACTAATGTCATACCACTAATGATTCACCCAACAAACATTACCTCTCCATGATTTCATTACCATGGTTTTTTTCTTGCATAAAATTATGTGATCAAATTGAATACACTTGTAGTGATATCAAGTTAGGAGACCAGTATAGATGTCTGTAGATAGGAACAACTAATGACACCCAAAACATGTGGTGTTCCTTTTGGTGGGTATATCCTCATGATCCCACTACTATAGATCACCAAATACGAACTTCATTAGACAAATTCATAATGATTATGATCCCCCATCACCTAATAGTCAAACATCTACTATTTCCAATCAGTAAGATATATCTGGACTATAAGACCTTTGTTTAAGATTTATGTTATAGAATCTCAAGGTTCTCATTGTAGCCTAGGATCTACAATGACATTTTGATATGAAAATTAATCTATTGGAATTACCATTAAATAGTGGATGAAGAAAATTTTAAATTATAATTGAAATAATACATCATGTATAACTAACTATATACAAGAAATGGTAATATAAAAGTACTATTCAATTTGGGTCTAGCGAACCCGCTATTATATAGATTGTAGGAGTTGGAAATAATTCCCCCCTCCCAATAGAGTGTGATGATCCCGACCTCTCATACTCTTAACCAATGTGAATTCACATGCATAATTGGAAAGGTGCCCCAATGGCTGCCTCCATTTGCAAACTAGGCCCATAGTACATTATGGATTTAGGATCCCTTCATTGTTTCTAGTTTCATTAATAAGCCCCATTGGAAACTAATAAAAATATAAATAGTGTGCCCAATGTGAAATATTTTTAAACTAGACTAACCCCCCCCCCATGAACAATCAATCATCAGGATGATATAAACCATGTTTTGGGGAAAAATAGGGAACTCGACATGAATCATTCCATAGTGAAAAATAATAATAATTTGGTTTATACACATCATATCATTTTTTTAATGCATATGAAAACAAAAATAGTTAGCCCAAACTTAACAGTTTCTTTAATAAGAATAAAAAATTCTGTTTTTCATGCATATCGAATTAAGAATGTTTCTTACTTCAAATGGTACAATGATTTCTGGAATTTTTTCTTATTTTTTCATGATCATAGAAATCTTTAACCAAAAACTTTATTTGATTCAATGGTAGTGGCATCATCATCAGGTATTTGTTTTGACACTACAGTTGCCATGTGAGTCGCTGCCTCTGTAAACTGAAGAAAAATGTCACCAAAACAATGCCTTTATAATTAAGTGGATAATAAGATAATAAGGTGGTAGTATAAACATGGTATAATACTAACCCTTGAGGATGTGCATAAGGGTATTAAAATGATAAACCTCATAGGCCCACATCATTTAAAGAAGGACTAGATAAATCTAGCGACACTTATCACCATTACTAACAACTTCGGGATTTTATCCCAAAAGGATGGTAATCCAAACATTCCTTACCTGAGAAAGGTTATTAAAGGTGTAAATCGTGAATTAATCTCAATTCAGGAGTAACCTATAAGGGATCCTATCAACCACTACAAACATTGTGTGATAATCGTGCCTCAGTCGCCAACTGAGGGTGCTTCCCAAAGGGCTGCCTCCCCGGAGACTCAAATCTAGGCACAAAGGAGATATTTTTCGGGCACAACATATCAAAAAACATATGGAAAATTCTCATATTACAACTTACATAAATGAATCCCACCAACATATTTCAATATTAACTAGTGAGAAAGCTTATATCCCTGCTCGCTCATATCAAATCTAACAACACACTATGGTGAAAACCATTGATCTGGCTCATTCTTATCCTCCACATACTAAGCCTTCCAACATATTCTGGCAACAAATAGGGTACATTTTTTTATTCTCAATCTCACCCAATAAGTTCATTGGAATATTCCAATGGAAAATAGTGGATAGGAGCATGTATATATACACATTTTAATCAAAGATGTATACTAGCATTTCCTAGAAATAGATAATATATAGGCCTATATTTTTCCTCATACCCTTATGAAGTGACAATATATTCTAGAAGTGTTAGTGGAACATCACCAGAATATTACAAAAATGATATAGAGTTAGGAAAATAATATTTTTCTAACTACTAGAGTAGTTCTCCAGCATGTCCAATATGATGATATCAAAACTCTGAAGCAAGAACATATTATCTCTCCCATTAGAGAGGATTATCATCATATTTTTGGTAAAATAATAAGCAAAGGAATAGGCTCGTATCTCTATTCTAAATGGGTTTCATCAATCATGTTTTAAATCACTATAGTATAGGTACATATTCCTATCAATCAAGTTCGGTGTCATGTTCTAATGGCTATTTAGTATTGGGCCCATATTCCCACTCTATGTGAGTTTTGTCAGCATATTCCAACAATTACCTAATGGTAGGCTCATACCCCTATCAAAAAATATACTCGACATATTCCAATAGACTATAAGATTTATTCCATGTTCCTTATCTAGCTAATGAAGGACTGCACTAGAATACTTCATAACCTATACAAGAGGTGGCTCATATCCCATTTCCTATTCTGGAGGTTCGTTATCATATTCCACCAGTGAAAGTATATATTAATTGATCTCATATTCCTACTTCAACTAGGTTCTATTTGAATATCCTAGCAACCACCCAAAGTAGGGATCATATTTCTACTTATAATATATAATCTTTCTCACATACTCTAAAAACATATTAGAAGTGGGTCCATATTCCTATGATAGTAGTTATCTATCAGCATATTTTAGAAGCCATTATATAATAAGACCATATTCATGTTCAACCCCAAATAGTAGATCGGCATATCCCAACCACAATATAGGGTGAGGCCCATATTCCTACCCTACTCAATTTCATCATTCCTAAGTCCATTCAATTCATATATAAATCACTATGGGGATCCATAAACTCTTTATCAGAAGAAGAAGGTGATATCTACCATGACATTCCTCCTCATGGTAGCATCAAGATGGATTATGGGGACCCTACTTCTAATATCCACCATTGACAACCTCCCTTTGGTAATATCTCAACCATTTGAGGAAATTATCCCCTTTTTAGGTCACCTTTATAATGATATGTTCTCAAAACACCAAGTTCAAACGTATATAATGACCCATCAATCATTAGTAGAAGCTCACCTCGGTCAGTAGGTGACCTAGAGCGGTGACCACTATCCCTACCTTCTACAGATCATGAATCTTTGTTCTTAAAGAAAAAAACAATGTGGTCTGACCAGGTAGAGGAATACACCTCAGCTGAAGAATAGTCTATCATTGATATATGAAAGGAGTAGGACAAGAATTACCTCCCTACTAGGTTTTGGCCCATCTCCACTACCATCTATAGCATCCTAGATTATCTAAATGATAATTTCATGTCATATATATGGTAGGAACTATGGGATACCTTTCAATGGTTAAAGGATATTAACCTCCCCTATAATGTATATGAGGATCATCTCCATGTTGTAAACATGCTATCCATCCATATAGACATTTTTGTTTTCTCATTATCCCAAGACCTGATATTTAAAAGGCATAAAAAGAGCCTACAACATGCTTTCCACCACATAATAATAACACTTTAGCAAATAATCATTGAATCCTTATCAGGTGTATTTATCTGGGGATGGTTGATTGTTTATTATTAAAAATTATCCCATCCCTGGGATAGTATAGTCCCCCAAATATAAAATCGTATAATTTTATAGCCACATGAGAGATCACGAGACCAAATAACATGAGTTCTAGTTTTTCAATATAGAAAAACTCCCCCATTTAGAAAATGGGAAATCATAGTGAGTACAGAGATGGGGGAATTGATAGGCTTCTCATACATACCTCTTGATGGGTAGAGATTAAAACTCAAATGAGGAAGTAAAATTATCAAGTTTCTTGCTATATTCTCAGGGAATGTATCTTATATTCTTAGTAGAAACCATATTGGATCCATTATTGTGTGAAAATGCCTAAAATAAAGAATATGGGGATGCAATATACCATGTAATACATCCAGGAGAACCCCAAACCTGAAAGGATGGTGGAATTTTTACCACCACCTCTAAACCTAGGGTCATCAAATCTCAATCATGTCCTTAATAAATAAGTTTTTTGTATAAATCAACCACATCCCATGGGGTAGGGGGGATTTTTCCCCTAAATACCACTCTAGTAATCATCGAATCCTCAAAAATTTTAAGAAGTACCAATGATGTTCCTACACCAACTGTAGCCCTTTAGGTTGGGGCCATTATTACCATCTCCCTGGGGATATCAGTCTTATCTAGAATAGGCACTGGCTACCAATAGCTGGCACCCCATTTATTTATTCCATCACAAGACATACCCTTTTATTTATATTTCACTCAGAAATCATGGTCATAGACTCCCTCAAGGACACTATTTATAGACCAAAAAGTGGGGAATGTATGATAAATAAAACCAAACCCCTCAAGGGTCACTATCCAAAATGGCCCTGCAAGAGAAAGTGTTAGGGGGAATACCTCTATGTAATTATTAAAGGGGGATTAGGTGGTGTAGAACTACCCTATTACTTGGAGAATGATGAGATGATTTCTTCAAACTGATATGCCTTAGTGAACGTCATCACTAACAATCTAGTAGATGATATGTATTGAAATACAGACACCATGCGATGAAATGTGGAAACAGTTCCCCAAGTGACAGGTTTCACTAACACACAAATTGAGGCTGCACATACCCAAAATTAGAGGAGGATCCATAAATTGGTGCCTCCAAATGAAGATATACACCCTCTAAGCTCTATTCTCCCACGGATAAATAGAAGTATATGTTTACATCCCATTCTCCATCAAGAAAGTATGAAACCACCTCTTTAGAAGAGAGACTATGATAGTATGATACTGAAGTATGTAACCTCAAATCACTCAATGTGGAATTACTTAGGGGAAATATTCCCATTTGTTATTTCTTCTTAATAGAAGATGATTCCTATACTCCCAACCATTAGGATGGATTTTATCTTTCAGTATGGATGAAATCAACACATTATGCTAGATTTGGGTCTCGACAATTGGTTTATCAAAAACACGACAATTGATTAAGACCAACATTTTCCTCCATTATGGTGAAAAACTATTCCATATCAAGACAAACACCCAGTTCTAGAACAAAATGACAATCCATATCTAATGAATGTAGGGCATAATTTTTAATCTTTACCTACTTCCCATACTCATGAGGTAGTTTAAAAAGTGGAATCCTGGAACTCATCAACATCGTCGAATATCTTTCTT
This sequence comes from Viscum album, assembly GCA_963277665.1. NCBI lineage: Eukaryota > Viridiplantae > Streptophyta > Magnoliopsida > Santalales > Viscaceae > Viscum > Viscum album. Next base: position 1,343,855,323 of record OY728153.1, on the reverse strand, counting down.
CTCAAATAGAAGACATATAAGGGAGGCATTCCCTCATGATTCTTGAAATAAATCGATCCCTAAATGGTTGGATTCCACTCTACCTATGTCTAATTTTAGGAACCCTATTTTCTTGACCTTCGACTACATGGGAGATCCAAAGTAACATCTCTCACAATATTTGTCTTGATGTGGCCCCATGAGACTATAAAGAGATGGAAAAATTAAGTTATTTTGTGTAGACTCTGATAGGGATCATTTTTTTCTATTATTGTAGTCTCCTATTGGGGTCCATCTTTGATTTTGAATACCATTTTCACTAATTCCTTAATTAATTCAATTCTATGGAAAGGAAGACAATAATAATTGACCTCAGAAACTACAAACAATAATAGAATGAAATGCTCAATAACATTATTTCCATGGAGAAGATCTTAACATAATCACTCAACATCCCACTCTCACATGTGTTGTTTCAAGAAATGTGTGGGGAAGAACTTTATGATGAGATATAGAAACCACTAATTGTGTTAAAATATCTGGGACAAGTTCTAAGAGTTTTTAGAAAGGACCTAGTGTCTAGAAGATTTCATTTAGTGAACCAATTCCAAACCATAACCCATTTTGATTCATAGTAGAAGAGGTAGGTAATGAAAAAACCAATGTTATCACCCTCAATATAGAAAAAATTCCTATTAGAGCACCCAAGAAGTCCCCATATCTCTAAGTTCCTCCCTATAAGTAGAAACAGTAGAAAAAATTCTATTTACTATAGGTAAATAGAGATCAGGATCACTCGTGATTTGAGGAATAGAATAAAAAACTATTTTCCCTATAAAATGAATTGGTTCTTGAATATATACTAATAGTCATAGAAACAAGCATCCTCATGTTTCCTAATGCCAGTAAACCTGATGAATTCATCCTCAATGATCATCCCAAATATTTACCTTTTCATAATCTTAAAGTAAATCCTCTATGGTATGGATGATTCTAGATACATGATACTAGTAAAATCCCCAGTGCTAGTGACCCATGTTTCCACCACCCAGTTGGAAGAAGAAGGTTATTGGGAAGAAGTTCTGACCATGCATGAATAAAGTTTCAGTAACTGGATAACAAAAAATAAAGATGATCGATATCACACCATCCTCAAAGAATAACTTCATCAAATAATCATGACCTTTTCACCTCCCACTCCATCTAAGGGGAAACCATCAATGTCATATTCTGGAGGTGGGAATCATTTCTAGAATTAGAATATGAAACAACAAGAGGAGTCCCATCTAGCACCCAAACTAGACTTGAATCTTAAGGAATTTATTCCCTCAATATCATGAGCACGAGACCTACCCAACCAAATATAACCCTCATCAAATAAATATCCTATCTTTATCCCTATTAACATCATTCATTTATAAGACCCCTTATCTAATAATGAATAAGTATATAAACCAAATTTTCATGTACTTGGTCCATGAGTTGTAGGATACAGCTGGATAAGATGAGGTAACAGGGGGTATTTAGGGTTGAGTCCAATATCATCACTACATCCCTATTGAAGCTAAATATATTGTCAAACCATTTGGTAAATCACTTTAGCAAGCCCAATAGGAACATTGATACAAACTAGAGTCTTAAAAAAATAATCTAAGTCTAATTATTTTGGAAGGCCAATTGGTGGGCATACAATTGCCTAATCATCCCATATGAGTGGGTGGACTAGCTTGACTCACTTATCCTGGAATAGTTATTACCTCAACATCTTTCCAAGTACTAGAACCATTAACCATAATCAATATAGCTCTTAATCCACATTCTAAGGATCAATCCCATATTGGGAAGATCTTATATCTGGTGAAAAATTACAACATGTTGAAAAAATATAATGTTTATCCTAGCCAATGTCTCGATCCTATATTCACTTCATCTTTTAATATAGTCAGGGATGTGCTTGTTGGGTCCCTCAAGAGTCCCTCAAATTTTGGGATAAAAGCCACCACAGCTGATATTTTTTTATAGAAAACAACTTTAGTGGAATTTTATGCCACCAACACATAACATTATTGGGAAAAAAGATATTCAGTGATATATCAGACCAATATTTGTTTTAGTCAATCTCAATAATGATGAAATTAAATGGGATCTAGTTGGAAATTGATTTGGGTTCAATCTCATTCTAGTTCAACCATGAAATTTTTTGGATTCAGTGAGGATGGTTTATCTCAAATGAATCTTATCATTCAAGGGTATGATAGGGGAGAGAAATATACCTTTGAAAATATCAATCTCAAAGCCCAATTCGAAGACTTAATATCTAATTCTGAGTTCATGGTTATCCAGCAGGATAAAAAATTCAATATCCTACTCACGAGGCCTTGGCTTCATAGCCACATGATAGTGACATTTCCATTCCATTCATGTTCAAATACTCCATAAATGAAAATTTTAGGATTCTATGTGGTGATAGAACCCCTTATAAATACTATAAATCCTAGTATGATGTGGTGAGTTTCTAAAACAGGGAAGGAAAGGAACAAAAAAAGTGGGAGAAATGAAAGTTTCCACACCCAACAGCTTGGGGACATCCCTGGCATGCCCCTGTAGTTTTATTAGAATTGAAAATGTGTTCCCTATAAACCTGATCAAGTTTGAATACCAAGCTTTAGAAGGCCATAATAAACCACAAATATCACTAACCCATGTCTAAATAATAATATTCATGCTAGCTAAAGTGTGCCTATAAAAATAGTCAAACAAATGATTCATATAAACATAAAAATTTTCCCACTCTTTTCCTAGAAATTTAATATTCCCCCTTGACCACTATTAAATCTAGGTATTCCCATACTTCTCCTACCCCCAATAATAATAGATGTTAGATCAATCACCTCTAAAATTCCCCTACGGTGTCCCGTGTAGTTCATGATATCAATGTTTCTTATTGTGGAAGATTATCCCTCATCGGGGATAGAGACTCCCCCATATTATCCACCAGTATTGAGGATATTTCTATCAAAATGGAAATGGAATAATATAAGGATAAACTTAGAGAATCCCCTCCTAAATTATAGGAAGGTGTTTCTACCACCATTGACGAGATCAAAAAAGTAAATCTAGGAATATAAGAGGACACATGGACCACATTGATCAGTGTCATCATGCCCCTAGAAGAGTAGGAGATATATATCTCATTAATTAAGTAACACTACTATTTATTTTCCTATAATTATAAATATATTAATATGATGTATCCTTATGTGGTTATTCATCACTCAATCCTTCCACATGACAATTGAGGTTTCAAATAGGAATCTAGGAGAATGTTCCCCTCTCTTACTTAAATGGTGGAATACAGAGTTTTCAAATATATCAAATATAGCTTCATACAAGAGGTTTAATACCTAAAATGCCTTGAAAACATCATTCAATTTTAAAAAATAATGGTTATATTAGGGTGTTCATCGATTTTCAAGATCTCAATCATAAACGTAAAATGAAAATTTTCCCTATTCAGATCATGGAACTTCTAATTGTTGCGACCATAGGATTCCATGACCTTTAATTTATGGATGGGTACTCAAGGTATAATTAGAACAATATATCCCCATAAGATGAGGAATCCACCACCTTCAAATAAACTTAGCGGATATTCTACTACCATGTAAAACCATTTGGTTTGAATAAATCTAGTTCCACTTACCAATATGTTATTCATCACATCTTCAAGCACTTTTTGGTAAGAGTCACTTAATGATATAATGATGACATGCTGGTTAAGTTCCAAAAATTATTTGATCATTTGTTCTAAACTTGAAACCATATTTGGAAAATTAAAAAAACACATCTTAAAGATGAATCCTTTTAAGTGTACAATTAGAGCAACATTAGGGAAATTCCTTAGCTTTGTAGAACACCATTTTTGTATTAAGGTCGATCCAAAAAATAATAGTGTGGTTATCATAATGACACCTCCTTGATATCCTAAAGAGTTTAGAGGGGTTCAGGGACACCTCACTTATATTAGACATTTTATAGCTAACCTTCCTAGAAAATGTCTCACCTTCACTATGTTAGTAGAAGAATTTGGTCGCCTATCAATGGGATGAAGACTACCGGAGAGAATTTGAGAACCCCTAATAATATATATTACATACACCAATAATAATTCCACTAATATAAGGAAATAAAATCAACCTATATGTGGATTCCATGGACTAATCAATAAAATTCATTCTCATGTAGAATAATGGTGTACAAGAAAAAATAGTCTATGTTATCTCAATTGAACAATGATAGATAATGAGACCTGATTATATATTATCATTCAACTGAACTTCCTTGTTCTCATATCCATGGTGAAAGAGATGAGGAACTACATGCAGCACCATGATGTCCACTTAGTCTCATATATCTACCCACTCAATTATATTATCATCCACCCAATATTAATTTGGCATTTCGTCCAATGGGTAGTCATCATTCAATAATAATTCACTCAAATCATCTCACAAAATATAATAAATAGGAAGATAATATCTAATGTACTTATAGAAAACATTCCCTAAAAATCATGCAAGTATATAGTGAGCTCCTAGAAAAAGAAGTTTTGTATTCCCATGACACCCCCCAAAACACGGGAGATGTTTTTTAATGGGGTGTCTCAATGTTTGGTCGGGAAGAAAATGGAAATCCTGGAGTTCAACTAGGTTACTCTAGGGATTGTCTTTGTTTCATCAGATAAGAAAATTATACCCTAATATTTATTATTATCTCAAGGCTACACCAATAATGAGATGGAATACTAATCCATCATTATAGTCCTATAACTATCCCTAAACCTATAGATAACTTATCAAAATATCAAAAGTGACTTGGAGCTGGTGAATAATCTATCAATGGTGAATATTTTATCATGAAGGAAGAATTGACACATCTCATTGGCTATGTGAGGGGCATGATGGTGGATTTTCCTAGTGAACTAATGTTGCAATTTCCCTTATTTGATGAATACCCATGCTAATGTGATGGATAATGTAGCCATATCCTTCACCAACCCTATATAGGATAAGATATTATTCTACATTATACACTAAAGGTTTACCTCTCTAGTCATCATTTTTTATATGTAATATATCAATTAGATTAATGTTGTCCTGGTTTATGATTATTTGATGTCCATTTTTGGACAGATGATCCTCATAATGGACTAGCTCTAAAATAAGACCCTTCTATCCAACCGAGCCAAGAAATTAATAGATCTGACATCGAGAAGTAAACTTCACCCTCTGTGATGGGCCTAATGAGAAAAAATTCCTCAATAAATGAGTCTTTTTTGGATTCTTACTTATATGTATCATACAATTATAGATCCTCATCATAATGTCGGTTTTCCATGCAGGCGTGTGTAGTTCCCATCTGTCAGGAACCCCACTCTCCTACCAAATTATTTTTCCAAGCAATTTCTAGCCAACAATAATACACAGTTTTGTGTGGTTCACTAATAAGATTCATAATTTTCAAATATATCCAATCTTCATCCATAAGCCCCATGAACTATTCTATACTTCCAAATACTCTCGATCATTTTCCATATGGGAAATGGATGTCATGGGGCTATATCCCCTAGCTATAACTAATAAGTTCTATTATATCCTTACTACCACTAGATTATTTTCCAAATGGGTTGAGTCCATGCCTATCAAGGAAACATGGATGAATAGAATTATCAACTTCATGATTTCCAATAACATCACCCAATTTGGTGTCCCTCACACAATATTGATGGATAGTGGCACCAACTTCTGCTCATCCAAGTTAAGGGGGTTGTACTCAGATTACAACATTGATTCTATCCATTAATATCACTATCATGTTGTATATAATGGAAAAATATAATATTTTGATAAGAACGTTTCAAATAAACTAAAAAATATAGTGGAAACAGATAATAGGTCTTGTACAGACAATCTCTTGCATGCATTGGGGGCCTATCGCACCATAACCTGAACTACCACAAAAGTGACCCCAGACTTGCTTCTCTATGGGATAGATGTATTACTAATCATCTAAGTCTTGTTAAACTCACTATGAACTTCTATTTTTGGTCAAATATTAGAATATGAATAGTCATATAAGTATCTTTAGGATTTATAATTACTTAATGAGAATAGATTGCATACATTGCACAATATTGAAGTTTATCAAAATCAGATCACACAAGACTTCAATAATAAATTCCACCTCCACACATTCCTCAAAGAATGATTAATAATAGATCTTTGAACTCCAATTATTCCAATAAAGAATCCTCTAAATCTACAATCCAAGTGATCGGTAAATTACATCATACATAAGGACTATTCCATTGGAGCTTACTCCTTAGTCACAATGGATGAGGAACACATCATGCCCCCCACCACAAATGTATGGTTTATCTGGAAATAATTTTCACAATTATTTCAAGAGAACTTAAGTCCTGGAAAAAATACTTTAAACTACACGACACCTAAGTAATGGTAGAAATACATTAATCTATAAAACACCTAAGTCTTGGTAGAAAGACTGTAAAATGCACAACACTTAAGTCTTGAAAAAAATACATTAAACTATATAACACCCATTTATAAGTCACATGTTGTTAAAATTCATGAAAACATACTTGTTTAATATTTCTAAATTTCATTGCATATGGTCCATTTTTTAATACCTTATTCTAATTGGAGTGAGCCGCCATATGAGGACCATGACCCACATGAGATCTATATAAGTGAAAAAGAAATTCCCTCTCCATTTATATAAGCTATATCAATACAAAATCATATTTTCAAAAGAAATATGTGTGGATTATTTATAATTACTATGGGATATATAGTTATTTAATTATATTACACTCCAATCCCAGCCATATATTTATAAAAAATATATAATGACTGGATCCCTCTTCACACAAAAATTAAAAATGTACCCACCTTTTCTCAATGTGTGACCCTTTCTCTTAATTATATTGGGAATTTTATTTACTCAGAACAGATACAAGTACCTCACACTTCAGATGTGTATTAGACCCATATGAAACCACGTGTCCTTACCCTGAGTCATTAAACAACATGTTCATTGTCCCAGATACATGAAATTAAACTATGTGTTGAGATTCCATCATGCATAACATTGAACTGCTCAGGGTAGCTCATTACAAATAGACTCTTTCTCCCTTAGATGAGTGTTCAAACCATGTATAATTATTCAGTACATTTTTTGCCGATACATTAGAGCATAAATTCCCATTATTCCTCATATAAGAGTTAAATATATTCAAGGAAGTTTCTTTTAAAATAAATATGTATAGTCTTGTTTCCCATCTCAGTGGGATATATAGAAACTTGTAGGAATATTAATAAAAACCCAACTATCATCATTATAGAATCCCTCCTTTTTATCACATAAACTTTCATTACATTTTACAAAACTGAGGATCTTTAAGCTTTAGTGTCTTGGAAACCAGGAAATTAAAACATGAAAACATAAAACATTCTTCTTAAACACTTGAAAGGCTTCTCCTCATGTTCATCCTAGGTTCATTACTGCATCTCATAACCTGGGGACATACATCAAAAGAAAGGGTGAGCAGAAGGACCAGTAAGGGAAACAAGAGAAACATTTTACATGTGAACTTGAGATACTTCAATAAGGTCATGAAAAGAACTTTAAGGAATGAGAAAGAAATCATGAGATATATCATAATAAAAAACATTTTTCATAACTTGAAGATGTGGCTGCAACATTTAATATAGAAAATCATGAACATATCACCAAGGTCCATCCCCAAGGTGTCATTTGAAAATTATCAAGGTTTTTCACCAAGATATCGTGAAAATTGTAATCTCTAGTGGTTACATCATTACCCAATGCATTGGAGCGCTATCAGGGCGCACCCTTAAATTTGCCTTTAATATCATGTGAGTCACATATATCATCATCAAAAATTTCATAAATGACCCATATAGCATAAAATAAATGGGTTTCATTTCATAATCATAACGTTTTAAAAACTGCTTTAAAGACATTATCTTTACGTCACTTTAAACCCACTAAAAGGGAAAGCGGGTTTCATGTATGTAAATCCCAGAATTTAAAATAGAACATTTTGGTATATATGTGAATACCCATATAGAAGGTAGAGCTTTGAGTATTCACTTAATAAAATAAAATATCTTTAGAAAAAAGAGAGAGACATTTTGAGACGAAAATTCTGCAGCATAACGGCTATGTTACAAGGTTTTTAGAAAACATTGAAAAGAGAGGGGACATGGGTCAAACATTCATAAATGACCCATAAAACAGTAGAGGGACAGAATATAATGGATTTAAGAACATGGTAATTAAATTTGAAAATATACCATATGAAATGAAGAACATGAAAGGAAGACAAAAATAAGATTTCTCTTATGAAAATTCGGCAGCCTAACAGCGTTACATAAAATTCAACCAAAAATGAATTGATGAGATCAAATAGGGTCTCTCATCATATGAACATAAAAGATCAGTATGATAGATATAGAGATCATACCCAAACATAATAAAAAGGAACTTTCAAGACTTGACATGGATTTAGAACTTTGAAGAGGGAGAAAGGTGCAAGGACCACTTAAAAATTCAGCAGCCTAACGACGCCACTTAAACTTCAAAATACTGAATTGAAGAGATCAAATGGGGTCTCTCATCATATGGTAATAAAAGATCGGTATGATAGATATAGAGATCATACCCCAACATAACAAAAAGTAACTTGAAATAATTGACATGAAAGTAGAACTTCAAAACGAGAAGGGTGAAGAACCACTTAAAAATTCGGCAGCCTAACGGCGCCACTTAAAACTTCAAAATACTGAATTGAAGAGATCAAATGGGGTCTCTCAACATATGGTCATAAAATATCAGTATGATAAATTTAGAGATCATACCCCAACATAATAAAAAGGAACTTGAAATACTTTACATGAAAATAGATCTTGAAAAATGAGAAGGGAGAAAGAATCCGTTACAAAAATTTCGGCAGCATAACGGCGCCACTTAAAACTTCATGAAACTAAATAATGAGAGTAAGAGGGGATCTCTCATTATGTGAACATGAAAAGTGAAGTAAGAGGAGTATAAAAGAACATCCTTTAACATAAGAACATGGAGCATAAAAGAAATGACATAAAAGAGATTTCCTGAAAAGAAAGAGAGATGTCGGATCCCTTACCTTAAAATGTAACTCTTAAAACTCAAAGGTTGGGACCTTGAGGGCTTGAGGGCACCTTGGGAGGACTCCTTGGGAGGTAATGAGACCCTAATTTCGTTGGGGAAGAGTGGGGAGTCGAAATGGATGAGAGGATGGCTTGGTATTTATAGGGAAAGTGAGGGGACAAGGCATTAATGGCCAAGGGACACCTCAAAAGTGGTTTTCTCAAAACCATGTGCTCTCCCATGATATTTCCCATGAAGTTAGGTCACATGGGGCCCCCAAAACAATAATTCATCACCTTTGGTCGGCAAACCCTTAAAATATCTCATGACATCATCATGACACAGTTATGATGTCATTAAACATACCGAAACCCTAAAACGGTATTTTTACTATTCACTGAAAATTTAACTTTCTCAGAAAGATCCCAAAATTTTACCTTAACCAAATATCAATGATCTGATTTCAAAAATGAACTCCATTTTATAAAAATAATTTTCTAAATATTTTTAATTTATTTTTTAAATAAATACACTATTCACCGAAAATTCATTTTTTTCAGAAAAATCCCCAAAAATTACCTTAACATAATATCGATGCTCTGAGTTCAAAAATGAAATCCATTTTATAAAAATAATTTTCTAAATATTTTTAATTTAATTTTTAATTAAAAAACACTATTCACCTGAAAAAACTAATACTTGAATAATAATTTATGAAACCGTTATTTAACCATTTTATTGAATCACATTACTTAATCAAGGTGCCTAGATTATATTAATACTTTATTTAAGTGAGATTACTAATCCATTTGGTCACATTACTAATCCTAATCATAAAATCACTATTCATAATTTACTATTCATCAAAAATCAAGTTGATCTTATTAGACTCTAAATTTTGTACTGAACATAATTGTAGAAGACCGTTTTTTGAAAATCATTACACATTTTTAATTATTTAAGGTTTACATAAACATTTTTAAAATAAACTTTCTCTAAAATTCATCAAAAATATGCATACTATATTTATCTAGTCATTTGAAAATTCATAAACTTCATCATAAGAAGAAATCCCAATTTTTATTTAAAACAAGGGATTACACAAGGCAGTTACGGTCTCCTTACGTAGCCCCTTATCACACCAGCATAGGACCTAAGTGTAAGGTGCGCTAAGGTGAGAGAATTTGAGGGAGGCTCGGCCAACATCGCACGAGTAGTAATTTCTATCAGTTTGAACTTCTCGCAAAGTCTATTCCGTTCTAGCTTCACACGATGAAGTTCAGATTGGGTTTGGTCCAGAGCAAAGCCTAGTGGTGCTACCTCCTTCCCAAGTTCTGTTAGATGGGCTTCGATCGGTCCAAGACTACTGGGTGAGGCCATCGAATCTTCTTTCTATAATAATTAACCAAGATTACTTGTATTTAGAGACAATAATCAAAACGTTTAGTTTACAGCGGTCATATTGACCAATGGTCATATAACAGTCAAAACCCAACAGTCTCATTTTAATTATACTCATGTTATCAAATGAAGCATTTTTGTTCAGTATAAAAATAAAATAAAATAACACATAAAATTAGGAAATAAGATTTATTCAAAATTTCAGGTCGTTACAATCTTCCCCACTTAAGAAATTCCATCCTCGCAATTTTTAAAATTAGGTTTTGAAATTTCATTGAAGCTACCACATCGGAAAAGGAGTCAGTAAAACTATTACTTTAAAAGAAAGAAAGGGAAGTACAAAGTCACCCGAGTTAACCCACACTAGGATTCCATCTAGGAAAACATGGACATGGAGTAGAAAACAAAGGGTCAAGTTCTGAGGGAGAGTGATAGAAAACATGATTAGGAGAAAGTTATTCATAAGAAAATCCCAAACTTATGATGTGTGTAAACGGTCTTTGATTACCTAGTAGGAAATGTAAACCAACAACGTTTTTGTTTAACGTTCCTTTTCATAATTTTGAGGAATTCATTTACTACATAGAACAAAAACATAAGAAAATATACCTACCTTCATGTAGAGTTTCATCCTTTAATAAGTTTCTACCAAAACTAATATTTTCTCTAAACGATGACAATTCAAAAACACTTGGTCTCATCAAAAGCACAAGAATCATCTTCTAGAGAATCACATAATCCACAAAATATTAACTATATATTTCTTCTATCTTTAAACATTACCCCAAAAACAGAAAGGGTAAGGTAAAACAACTCTTAAAAAATTAAAAGAATCCCATAGGAATGGAAAATACTTTTAAATCTTCAAAGTTCCATGGTACTACCCAAAGTTCATCATAGACTATTCCATAAATAACGGTCTTTAAAATTCCTCAAAATAAACCAAACTAAGATTGAAACCCAAATACAAGAGGGATTTGATAACATTGTCTTCCAAAATAAACTTCATTATTCATCTCCAAACAACATCAACCACTCCTAACATCTTATAACAAAAGTAGCTAACCTAAACATATTCTACCCAAGATAGGTTAATCATTCCCATAAGTAACCTAAATTACTATAAGTCTACCTTGAATTCATCGATTCTTCAAAATATAAGTCAACCTTACTCCTCAATGAAAATACCGTAGTAATCTATTTACCTCGATCATATAGGGTCCCCAAAATAGTGAACTTCTTCCAAAATAATAATCATCTTTTAATCCCCTAATCATCTCTGTCGTATTAATACGGAAATCGTAGAATTTCCTATCACATTGGTTGTTGGGACATGTTCTTCCATTTCCTGCCATTAACTAAGAAAAGAAACTATAATTAGGGGCTTAAATACTTAGCCAATAATCATGAAAAGATACTTAAAACATATAAGGATAACTTGTAGAAGAAAATTATACCCTAACTTGTGATCCCATAGGTTCCCATCTAGGTTATCCATGATCATATATTCTTATGTGAACCTTTATTTTATTTTATCTTTGTTCCTTTAACAATGGTTCATACTAAGCTTATGAATTTACCAAAGCATATCCCTTGGGAGTGTCGTAACCAAGAGTGCAGCAAGGCCCGTTGTCATGTACCAGTTCCCGTTCGAGTCTAGCTCAAAGCGGTGTTTTTGAGATTTTACCCCTATGTACATCTATTCCAGAGCTACCTCTACCTGCTCATATCCAGAAAGGGATGTATTTGCTTGGCAACCCATTACTCAATACTCACCAAAATACCAGGAAGATTTCCTATATATAAACTTTTCTATAGGCTTCTTCCTAAAGTTTTCATATCCTAATTTACAAAAATAACTAAACCATCCTTTGATACCAACTATAGTATCCTGCCTTTTTATCACATAAACTTTCATTGCATTTTACAAAACCGAGGATCTTTAAGGTTTAGTTTCTTGGAAACCAGGAACTTAAAACATGAAAACATAAAACATTCTTCTTAGATACTTGAAAGGATTATCCTCATGTTCATTCTAGGTTCATTACTGCATCTCATAACCTGGGTACATACATCAAAAGAAAGGGTGAGCAGAAGGCCCAGTAAGGGAAACAAGAGAAACATTTTACATGTGAACTTGAGATACTTCAATAAGGTCATGAAAAGAACTTTAAGGCATGAGAAAGAAATCATGAGATATATCATAATAAAAAAACATTTTTCATAACTTGAAGATGTGGCTACAACATTTAATATAGAAAATCATGAACATATCACCAAGGTCCATCCCCAAGGTGTCATTTGAAAATTATCAAGGTTATTCACCAAGATATCGTGAAAATTGTAATCTCTAGTGGTTACATCATTACCCAATGCATTGGAGCGCTATCAGGGCGCACCCTTAAATTTGCCTTTAATATCATGTGAGCCACATATATCATCATCAAAAATTTCATAAATGACCCATATAGCATAGAATAAATGGGTTTCATTTCATAATCATAACGTCTTAAAAACTGCTTTAAAGATATTATCTTTACGTCACTTTAAACCCACTAAAAGGGAAAGAGGGTTTCATGTATGTAAATCCCAGAATTTAAAATAGAACATTTTGGTATATATGTGAATACCCATATATAAGGTAGAGATTTGAGTATTCACTTAATAAAATAAAATATCTTTAGAAAAAAGAGAGAGACATTTTGAGATAAAAATTCTGCAGCATAACGGCTATGTTACAAGGTTTTTAGAAAACATTGAAAAGAGAGGGGACATGGGTCAAACATTCATAAATGACCCATAAAATAGTAGAGGGACAGAATATAAGGGATTTAAGAACATGGTAATTAAATTTGAAAATATACCATATGAAATGAAGAACATGAAAGGAAGACAAAAATAAGATTTCTCTTATGAAAATTCGGCAGCCTAACAGTGTTACATAAACTTCAACCAAAAATGAATTGATGAGATCAAATAGGGTCTCTCATCATATGAACATAAACGATAAGTATGATAGATATAGAGATCATACCCAAACATAATAAAAAGTAACATTCAAGACTTGACATGGATTTAGAACTTTGAAGAGGGAGAAAGGTGCAAGGACCACTTAAAAATTCAGTAGCCTAACGACGCCACTTAAACTTCAAAATACTGAATTGAAGAGATCAAATAGGGTCTCTCATCATATGGTAATAAAATATCGGTATGATAGATATAGAGATCATACCCCAACATAACAAAAAGTAAATTGAAAGAATTGACATGAAAGTAGAACTTCAAAACGAGAAGGGTGAAGAACCACTTAAAAATTTGGCAGCCTAACGGCGCCACTTAAAACTTCAAAATACTGAATTGAAGAGATAAAATGGGGTCTCTCAACATATGGCCATAAAATATCAGTATGATAAATTTAGAGATCATACCCCAACATAATAAAAAGGAACTTGAAATACTTTACATGAAAATAGATCTTGAAAAATGAGAAGGGAGAAAGAATCCGTTAAAAAATTTCGGCAGCCTAACGGCGCCACTTAAAACTTCATGAAACGAAATAATGAGAGTAAGAGGGGATCTCTCATTATGTGAACATGAAAAGGGAAGTAAGAGGAGTATAAAAGAACATCCTTTAACATAAGAACATGGAGCATAAAAGAAATGACATAAAAGAGATTTCTTGAAAAGAAAGAGAGAGGTCAGATCCCTTACCTTAAAACGTAACTCTTAAAACTCAAAGGTTGGGACCTTGAGGGCTTGAGGGTACCTTGGGAGGACTCCTTGGGAGGTAATGAGACCATAATTTCGTTGGGGAAGAGTGGGGAGTCGAAAAGGATTAGAGGATGGCTTGGTATTTATAGGGAAAGTGAGGGGACAAGGCATTAATGGCCAAGGGACACCTCAAAAGTGGTTTTCTCAAAACCATGTGCTCTCCCATGATATTTCCCATGAAGTTAGGCCAAATGGGGCCCCCAAAACAATAATTCATCACCTTTGGTCGGCGAACCCTTAAAATATCTCATGACATCATCATGACACAGTTATGATGTCATTAAACATACCGAAACCCTAAAACGATATTTTTACTATTCACTGAAAATTTAACTTTCTCAGAAAGATCCCAAAATTTCACCTTAACCAAATATCAATGCTCTGATTTCAAAAATGAACTCCATTTTATAAAAATAATTTTCTAAATATTTTTAATTTATTTTTTAAATAAATACACTATTCACCGAAAATTCATTTTTTTCAGAAAAATCCCCAAAAATTACCTTAACATAATATCGATGCTCCGAGTTCAAAAATGAAATCCATTTTATAAAAATAATTTTCTAAATATTTTTAATTTAATTTTTAATTAAAAAAACACTATTCACCCGAAAAAACTAATACTTGAATAATAATTTATGAAACCGTTATTTAACCATTTTATTGAATCACATTACTTAATCAAGGTGTCTAGATTATATTAATACTTTATTTAAGTGAAATTACTAATCCATTTGGTCACATTACTAATCCTAATCATAAAATCACTATTCATAATTTACTATTCATCAAAAATCAAGTTGATCTTATTAGACTCTAAATTTTGTACTGAACATAATTGTAGAAGACCATTTTTTGAAAATCATTACACATTTTAATTATTTAAGGTTTACATAAACATTTTTAAAATAAACTTTCTCTAAAATTCATCAAAAATATGCATACTATATTTATCTAGTCATTTGAAAATTCATAAACTTCATCATAAGAAGAAATCCCGATTTTTATTTAAAACAAGGGATTACACAAGGCAGTTACGGTCTCCTTACATAGCCCCATATCACACCATCATAGGACCTAAGTGTAAGGTGCGCTAAGGTGAGAGAATCTGAGGGAGGCTCGGCCAACATCGCACGAGTAGTAATTTCTATCAGTTTGAACTTCTCGCAAAGGAGATTCCGTTCTAGCTTCACACGATGAAGTTCAGCTTGGGTTTGGTCCAGAGCAAAGCCTAGTGGTGCTACCTCCTTCCCAAGTTCTGTTAGATGGGCTTCGATCGGTCCAAGACTACTGGGTGAGGCCATCGAATCTTCTTTCTATAATAATTAACCAAGATTACTTGTATTTAGAGACAATAATCGAAACGTTTAGTTTACAGCGGTCATATTGACCAATGGTCATATAACAGTCAAAACCCAACAGTCTCATTTTAATTATACTCATGTTATCAAATGAAACATTTTTGTTCAGTATAAAAATAAAATAAAATAACACTTAAAATTAGGAAATAAGATTTATTCAAAATTTCGGGTCGTTACAATCTTCCCCACTTAAGAAATTCCATCCTCTCAATTTTTAAAATTAGGTTTTGAAATTTCATTGAAGCTACCACATCGGAAAATGAGTCAGTAAAACTATTACTTTAAAAGAAAGAAAGGGAAGTACAAAGTCACCCGAGTTAACCCACACTAGGATTCCATGTAGGAAAACATGGACATGGAGTAGAAAACAAAGGGTCAAGTTCTGAGGGAGAGTGATAGAAAACATGATTAGGAGAAAGTTATTCATAAGAAAATCCCAAACTTATGATGTGTGTAAACGGTCTTTGATTACCTAGTAGGAAATGTAAACCAACAACGTTTTTGTTTTACGTTCCTTTTCATAATTTTGAGGAATTCATTTACTACATAGAACAAAAACATAAGAAAATATACCTACCTTCATGTAGAGTTTCATCCTTTAATAAGTTTCTACCAAAACTAATATTTTCTCCAAATGATGACAATTCAAAAACACTTGGTCTCATCAAAATCCCAAGAATAATCTTCTAGAGAATCACATAATCCACAAAATATTAACTATATATTTCTTCTATCTTTAAACATTATCCCAAAAACAGAAAGGGTAAGGTAAAACAACTCTTCAAAAATTAAAATAATCCCATAGGAATGGAAACTACTTTTAAATATTCAAAGTTCCATGGTACTACCCAAAGTTCATCATAGACCATTCCATAAATAACGGTCTTGAAAATTCCTCAAAATAAACGAAACTAAGATTGAAACCCAAATACAAGAGGGATTTGATAACATTGTCTTCCAAAATAAACTTCATTATTCATCTCCAAACAACATCAACCACTCCTAACATCTTATAACAAAAGTAGCTAACCTAAACATATTTTACCCAAGATAGGTTAATCATTCCCATAAGTAACCTAAATTACTATAAGTCTACCTTGAATTCATCGATTCTTCAAAATGTAAGTCAACCTTACTCCTCAATGAAAATACCATAGTAATCTATTTACCTCGATAATATAGGGTCCCCAAAATAGTGAACGTCTTCCAAAATAATAATCATCTTTTAATCCCCTAATCATCTCTGTCGTATTAATACGGCAATCGTAGAATTTCCTATCACATTGGTTGTTGGGACATGTTCTTCCATTTCCTGCCATTAAATAAGAAAAGAAACTATAATTAGGGGCTTAAATACTTAGACAATAATCATGAAAAGAAACTTAAAACATATAAGGATAACTTGTAGAAGAAAATTATACCCTAACTTGTGATCCCATAGGTTCCCATCTAGGTTATCCATGATCATATATTCTTATGTGAACCTTTATTTTATTTTATCTTTGTTCCCATAACAATGGTTCATACTAAGCTTATGAATTTACCAAATCATATCCCTTGGGAGTGTCGTAACCAAGAGTGCAGCAAGGCCCGTTGTCGTGTACCAGTTCCCATTCGAGTCTAGCTCAAAGCGGTGTTTTTCAGGTTTTACCCCTATGTACATCTATGCCAGAGCCACCTCTACCTGCTCATATCCAGAAAGGGATGTATTTTCTTGGCAACCCATTACTCAATACTCACCAAAATACCAGGAAGATTTCCTATATATAAACTTTTCTATAGGCTTCTTCCTAAAGTTTTCATATCCTAATTTACACAAATAACTAAACCATCCTTTGATACCAACTATAGTATCCCGCCTTTTTATCACATAAACTTTCATTACATTTTACAAAACCGAGTATCTTTAAGGTT
Organism: Viscum album; assembly: GCA_963277665.1. NCBI lineage: Eukaryota > Viridiplantae > Streptophyta > Magnoliopsida > Santalales > Viscaceae > Viscum > Viscum album. The sequence continues at coordinate 1,343,837,666 of OY728153.1, read as the reverse complement.
TAGTGTCTTGGAAACCAGGAACTTAAAACATGAAAACATAAAACATTCTTCTTAAATACTTGAAAGGCTTATCCTCATGTTCATCCTAGGTTCATTACTGCATCTCATAACCTGGGGACATACATCAAAAGAAAGGGTGAGCAGAAGGCCCAATAAGGGAAACAAGAGAAACATTTTACATGTGAACTTGAGATACTTCAATAAGGTCATGAAAAGAACTTTAAGGCATGAGAAAGAAATCATGAGATATATCATAATAGAAAAACATTTTTCATAACTTGAAGATGTGGCTGCAACATTTAATATAGAAAATCATGAACATATCACCAAGGTCCATCCCTAAGGTGTAATTTGAAAATTATCAAGGTTATTCACCAAGATATCGTGAAAATTGTAATCTCTAGTGGTTACATCATTACCCAATGCATTGGAGCGCTATCAGGGCTCACCCTTCAATTTGCCTTTATTATCATGTGAGCCACATATATCATCATCAAAAATTTCATAAATGACTCATATAGCATAAAATAAATGGGTTTCATTTCATAATCATAACGTTTTAAAAACTGCTTTAAAGACATGATCTTTACGTCACTTTAAACCCACTAAAAGGGAAAGCGGGTTTCATGTATGTAAATCACAGAATTTAAAATAGAAAATTTTGGTATTTATGTGAATACCCATATAGAAGGTAGAGCTTTGAGTATTCGCTTAATAAAATAAAATATCTTTAGAAAAAAGAGAGAGACATTTTGAGATGAAAATTCTGCAGCATAACGGCTATGTTACAAGGTTTTTAGAAAACATTGAAAAGAGATGGGACATGGGTCAAACATTCATAAATGACCCATAAAACAGTAGAGGGACAGAATATAAGGGATTTAAGAACATGGTAATTAAATTTGAAAATATACCATATGAAATAAAGAACATGAAAGGAAGACAAAAATAATATTTCTCTTATGAAAATTCGGCAGCCTAACAGCGTTACATAAACTTCAACCAAAAATGAATTGATGAGATCAAATAGGGTCTCTCATCATTTGAACATAAAATATAAGTATGATAGATATATAGATCATACCCAAACATAATAAAAAGGAACTTTCAAGACTTGACATGGATTTAGAACTTGTAAAAGGGAGAAAGGTGTAAGGACCACTTAAAAATTCAGCAGCCTAATGACGCCACTTAAACTTCAAAATACTGAATTGAAGAGATAAAATGGGGCCTCTCATCATATGGTAATACAATATCGGTATGATAGATATAGAGATCATACCCCAACATAAAAAAGAGTAACTTGAAAGAATTGACATGAAAGTAGAACTTCAAAACGGGAAGGGTGAAGAACCACTTAAAAATTCAGCAGCCTAACGGCGCCACTTAAAACTTCAAAATACTGAATTGAAGAGATCAAATGGGGTCTCTCAACATATGGTCATAAAATATCAGTATGATAAATTTAGAGATCATACCCCAACATAATAAAAAGGAACTTGAAATACTTTACATGAAAATAGATCTTGAAAAATGAGAAGGGAGAAAGAATCCGTTACAAAAATTTCGGCAGCCTAACGGCGCCACTTAAAACTTCATGAAACGAAATAATGAGAGTAAGAGGGGATCTCTCATTATGTGAACATGAAAAGGGAAGTAAGAGGAGTATAAAAGAACATCCTTTAACATAAGAACATGGAGCATAAAAGAAATGACATAAAAGAGATTTCTTGAAAAGAAAGAGAGAGGTCGGATCCCTTACCTTAAAACGTAACTCTTAAAACTCAAAGGTTGGGACCTTGAGGGATTGAGGGCACCTTGGGAGGACTCCTTGGGAGGTAATGAGACCATAATTTCGTTGGGGAAGAGTGGGGAGTCGAAATGGATGAGAGGATGGCTTGGTATTTATTGGGAAAGTGAGGGGACAAGGCATTAATGGCCAAGGGACACATCAAAAGTGGTTTTCTCAAAACCATGTGCTCTCCCATGATATTTCCCATGAAGTTAGGCCACATGGGGCCCCCAAAAACATAATTCATCACCTTTGGTCGTCCAACCCTTAAAATATCTCATGACATCATCATGACACAGTTATGATGTCATTAAACATACTGAAACCCTAAAACGGTATTTTTACTATTCACTGAAAATTTAACTTTCTCAGAAAGATCCCAAAATTTCACCTTAACCAAATATCAATGCTCTGATTTCAAAAATGAACTCCATTTTATAAAAATAATTTTCTAAATATTTTTAATTTATTTTTTAAATAAATACACTATTCACCGAAAATTCATTTTTTTCAGAAAAATCCCCAAAAATTACCTTAACATAATATCGATGCTCTGAGTTCAAAAATGAAATCCATTTTATAAAAATAATTTTCTAATTATTTTTAATTTAATTTTTAATTAAAAAACACTATTCACCTGAAAAAACTAATACTTGAATAATAATTTATGAAACCGTTATTTAACCATTTTATTGAATCACATTACTTAATCAAGGTGCCTATATTATATTAATACTTTATTTAAGTGAGATTAATAATCCATTTGATCACATTACTAATCCTAATCATAAAATCACTATTCATAATTTACTATTCATCAAAAATCAAGTTGATCTTATTAGACTCTAAATTTTGTACTGAACATAATTGTAGAAGACCATTTTTAGAAAATCATTACACATTTTTAATTATTTAAGGTTTACATAAACATTTTTAAAATAAACTTTCTCTAAAATTCATCAAAAATATGCATACTATATTTATCTAGTCATTTGAAAATTCATAAACTTCATCATAAGAAGAAATCCCAATTTTTATTTAAAACAAGGGATTACACAAGGCAGTTACAGTCTCCTTATATAGCCCCTTATCACACCAGCATAGGACCTAAGTGTAAGGTGCGCTAAGGTGAGAGAATCTAAGGGAGGCTCGGCCAACATCGCACGAGTAGTAATTTCTATCAGTTTGAACTTCTCGCAAAGGCGATTCCGTTCTAGCTTCACACGATGAAGTTCAGCTTGGGTTTGGTCCAGAGCAAAGCCTAGTGGTGCTACCTCCTTCCCAAGTTTTGTTAGATGGGCTTTGATTGGTCCAAGACTACTGGGTGAGGCCATCGAATCTTCTTTCTATAATAATTAACCAAGATTACTTTTATTTAGAGACAATAATCGAAACGTTTAGTTTACAGCGGTCATATTGACCAATGGTCATATAAGAGTCAAAACCCAATAGTCTCATTTTAATTATACTCATGTTATCAAATGAAACATTTTTGTTCAGTATAAAAATAAAATAAAATAACACATAAAATTAGGAAATAAGATTTATTCAAAATTTCGGGTCGTTACAATCATCTTAATTAAAATACGGAAATTTACCCTCTTTTATATGATATAGATCTATATATAATATTTCAATAGATATTCTCTTTTTTATGGACCTATACTCGAAATAAAATGTCTCATCCCCTACGTTTGAGTCAAATATGTATGGGGGACCATTTCTTCAATAACTATGTATTAATTGATTTCTGACCTCTTAAAATACATAGTGATTCTTGGGTCCCCTAATCCTTGGAATATCCATAATATTCCAAAAAATAATTCCCCTTTTGATATTTCCCCTTTTTCACACAAGCCTAATTTGTATAAGGGACTTTCTCAATAAAAACTATGTGTGCCTTGATTTCTGATCTCGAAGGATATGTAATGATTCTAGGGTATATTATTTTGGTCCAATCCATAGGTTCAACACTATCACAAACTTCCATGATGCTTGTTTCATATCAAAAGTAGTCTCCCTCATCTATGAAGATTCCCCCACTAGTGAAAACATCTACCAATATGACATCCCTTATCATTAATGATATAGTTAACAGTTAGAGATCATGAATCTAAATGATAGTGGATAACTTCTATTTTGAGGAGAAACATGTCATTTTCCCTTTCTTATGATTAATATCTATGCAAGGGAATTTTCTTAAATAAATTAATGCAGATTGATTACCTTCTATATAGGATACATAGTCATTTTTGGATCCTCCATCCCAAGTCCTCCTCAATTCTTAAAATATTAATACCCCATTTCTTCCCCTAGATACAAGACCAACCTATGTAGTGAAACATGGATTAATTATTATAGTTTAACATATCATCTTTATAAAAAAATAAGTTATGACAATTCCCCCTTCCACCTTGATGTGTTGGAATAGATCGCTTCACAAAATGGTCATGTGCTAAAGTGGGACCCTCTCTATATAAGACAGATTTGAGAAAGGGAATTCTCCTCAATAAATATGTTTATAGTTACTCGGGATTTCCATACATAGATATTACATCTTATTATATGATTATTTTCATTAAATAACATAACAATCCATGCAAGAATTGTATAGGTCTAGTATCTTTGGAAACTTGAACATATAAACAATTGAATCATAATAGGAACACATCATATCCCACTAATTTATTCATAACCATCACCCATCATTGACATAACATACATAATACCTTTCTTTATAACTTGGGGAAATGAAACATAATAAATGGTGAGCTAATATGCTCATTAAGGGTAAAAAGGGGAGATATAAATGATCAAATAATCATGGTATGAGAATAAGGGTATGAGAACGTGGGTATAACCTTTGAAAACCGTACCCTATATATAAAATATCAAAATGTTGAGTCATGGAATAAATCATGGAAGTTAATAAGGCATGAATCATAGAGTCTTCAAAGAACATGATCCATGATAACATAACATTGGAATAATAATTATATTTGTGGAATAACATAAGAATATAATATTGTGAACAGGTATTAACAGAAACAGGCTTACTCATTATGGTAAGGACACAAAATCAAGCCCATGAATAAACTTATAAACATGAAAACCATGTCACACATAATCAAATTGACAAGAATCTGATTCCATGCATAACTTTAGGGACATGAAAATAGGTTTACACATAACCTTATAGACATGAAACTAGGTATATAAATAACATTGTAAACATCAAATCAAGTTCTTGTATAACATAATTAACTCAACATTTATCCATATTTGCCTATTTCATTAGAAAATTATATAATTCTGGACCCACCAAACACATAATTAAAATCATATATACATGTTCCACAATATCATAAAAGATTCATCATATCATAACCCATGAAAAGGAAGTGGGATTCATAAACATTTCATCATAGCTTAATCGTTGGAAAAGAAACCTTTTTATAATCATCTCATCATAGTATTTCCCATGGAAAAGAAATGGGATTCATAAACATCTTTTCACCATAATCATAAACCATCTAGAGAAATAATAAGGATGGTATCATTGGATAATATACCCAATAAAACACAAGCAACACCGAATTTCATTTTTGTCGATGACTGGAAATTCTATAAAAATATTATTAAAACATTCTTGAGGAAAATATCCTTTCCATCTTGAAAAAACTTCTTTAAAAACTAAAAAATCCCAAAATATTGAAGAAAAAAATTTCTTTGAAAATAACCTTGTAAATTTATAAGGGTTATTTTAATAAATTATGTGCTCATGATAGTAGAAAATACCTTTAAAATCATAAACTTTTAAAAAAACATTCCTTTCATATTTTTAGTAAAAAGTCAAAAGTACATCTTTTGAAAAATGAAATTAACATCCCTTTTAAACCATATTTTAAAAATTAAAACTTGGGTATAATTTTATTAAAATAATAATTTGATAATAGTGAAATTACCTAACCCAAAATCCAAATAAATGGTTCCCTAAGCTGGTTCGCCACTAGACCTGAAGCATATCTCCCTGTATGTCTGAGGTTGCTGAGTAGAAAATAGGTTCTAAAGGTGGTAGGTTGGAGAACTATACCCTCTAGATCAATAAATAGATATAGAAAAATCAATCACAAATAAAAGAGTAGTGTAAATAGTAACTTATTGTAATCAATAAAAATGTATGAATAATCATTCATGAGAATACTACAATGCAAGAGCAGTAAACAATAAAATTGAAGATACACATGGTAGTAGGAATACACAAATAATACATAGGGTCAGGATGACAAGGGAAATAAATAAATAAAATAATCAATAGCTATATCTAATAACATCACAAGCATTGGCTTGGTCCTCTTCTCCCTTGCTCTATCCTAGAATAATAGGATAACAGTATGTAAGCCAATCTCTGATCTTGAACAGAAAAACATGAGGTCTGCCCTGGTACTAATCAGCGACCCATATAGGGTGTGAGATATACTCAGAAGGCCACCACCAATAGTGTCTACAACCAATCAAGTCTTTCCATATTTAATATAGTTGTGTGCAGATATAATAGGAACAAATATTTAAAGATAAGTAATTAAATAGTATATAAGCACAATATATAATAGGCAGTCTATAAATGAAGGTAAATATTATAGAATAGTAAATTATTAGCTATGCAATATGATAGATAATCATGAATCAAACCTAAAAGGTATAATACCCATGTCCATTAACCAGGGTATCCTCTTTAAGTCCATGTAGCTCATCCAGGTCAAAATCGGTGAAATGTTTACCTACATGGTCTAGGACCCAAGTCCATTGACTAGGGAATACTTTTCGAGTCCATGGAACTCAACCATAGAAAACTCGATAAAGACTTGGTTGGATCCCAAGGAGTGTGTATGAGGCAGTCCTAATAAGATGGATCCAAGGTTATAATCCAAGGAATCCAATGTAAAATATATATATATAACTAGATCATCGGTATCGTACCACATTACATCACACTTGGGTCATACCATGCAATCCAATTTAATATAATTCATATATTAACTCAAGGGACCATTTTAGTATCCATTCCCATATTAATTTAATTTATCGCATTCAATTATTACTTAATTAAAATACATGAGGTAGGAAGGAGGTCCATATTAATGTCCATGTTTTTTCATTAATTAAATACATAATTAGCTTGAGTCAAGGGGGTTTCCCATTTTATTCCACAATTCCCATTTAATCCAATGCATTATTCATTTCATTTATAAATGATAAGGTTAAAACTAAGGTATTCAAACATTAACATTTCATTTAATTGATTTGGCTCCCTTTAAAAAAATGTGAGCCCAACTTAATGGTATATTAATTTAAGGTGAGTCTTCCCGAACAGATGATCGTGCATACGATAGACTACATCCTAACGAACCGATGATATTTTTTCCCATCACCCTCCATCACGGATGGATATAATGTTGGATTTGATATTTATATATTGTATTTATGATTTTATTTTTCTTATTTAATTATAATATAAAAAATATCATCTTACCTTCAACCACATTGGAAAATAAAAAAATCATCCACGTGTGTGATGATGTACCAACTCACGAATTAGCTTGTTGTGATTTTCATTTATATTTTACATAGATTGTGGTAAGGATAAATTAAATTAATATATATTATATTTGTAATATAATTATAATTATTCTAAAGTGACATTACATATACCTTTTTATTTTTCATTATGTGGGGGATATGATAATGTCGTTCCTTTATATGATGGACTACCGCATCCCCAAGCGATGTGATTCATATTCCACTATCACATTATATATAAGGTAATTACATAAATATTAATGAATATAAATGATATATATGAGATAAAAAAATTTATTTCATGGTAATATATTATTGAAGTTTTCTTTCATTTCATCCATCAAGAAGATGGGAACAATGTTCATGCGTACATATGTCATACCATCTCCATGAATGGTTAATTTAATTTTCTATTTATGAATTTAAATAATTACAAAAAATAAATATGAAATAAATTGATATTTTATTTATATGAGGTTAATAATTATATATATTATGTAACCAAAAATTTATTAAAAGTGTACCAAAATAAAAAATAAAAATAAACAAGAAAAATAATAAATTATTGCATGGAATGTTATTTTAACATTGTTTTATTAATAAATATGTAATAAAAGATCATAATTAAATAATATGTGGTTTGATATATAAAATTATGCTCATTAATAAATATTCCATATTAAAAGATCTATAAGGGGTTTGTTTTCTGTCTTTTATTTCTGGGATAAACATTTCATATTGATGACATGTATCATTTGTCTTATTGTTTTTGCTTCTCATTTAAATCATGGTATAAACATCCAATTTAATGGTATATTAATTTAAGGTGAGTCTTCCCAAAATTCCATCATGTGTCAAAACTTCACAATATATAAAACTCCCAATGTTTTAGGGAAAAGGTATACACCACCTACCTCATGCTTAGGATGGTCCACTCAACCAAAATCGGGAATTTATTCAATCTAGAATGAGAGAAATCAGAAGAATCTCTAAACTCTATGGAAATTGGGAGAATTAAATCACACAAAAATAGCACCAAAGAAGCCAAAATAAACAAGGAAATGAAGGTTGACAAGTCTTAGAGTTAATCATATGCTACCAATGCACTCTAAAACACTTTTATCAGACCAAGATTGAGGGAATTTCACCAAGGAGAATGAGAGGAGGATGTAGGTTCATATAGAGGATCTGTTGGAGAAATTGGGGAGGAAAAAGGGTGAAACCCATTTTTTAAGGGAGGAGGCGGAAATGGTCATTTTACCCTTTAAATGAAGAACACATTTTGGTTGCATGAATTGGCTAACCATTCCCTAACTCTTTGGATCATGTTATCCAAGATATATTATCCACATGGTTTGGGTTAACCGTGCAACAATCATGTGGTGATATTTGTTATGTGGAAATAATATTGAATATAGATTCATGGTTTAAGAAACATTGCAATGCCTATGCATCCACCTATATAATTTAGTAAATACATTCCATATGGTTAGGCACACCAACTTACATGATTTAAAAAACTATGTGAAACCCCTTACAGGGTTGTGAAATTTATCCTAAGGGGTGGCATGGTCTAAAAAATTGTGTACCCTGATTGTTTCTCCTGGAAAGTGAGAGATTTCAGCCTGATGCTCCCAAAACTCATCTGAACTACTGAGACAACACTCAGTCCTTAAAACTCGTGCAAAAATAACACATTTAAGTGTTATTACTCTCAGAATCATTTTCTGAAACTCAATTAAATATTTATCCCTCCCACCAAATGAAAGTTTTGAATTCTCATGTACTTTTAAACCTAGTTCCAAACACGGGATGTTTCAACCTCCCCACTTTAGTACTTATTTTACATTAGAAGCCTTGGAGAATAACGAGGAAACACCCAACCTACTTGATTTGTGATTTCCCACTCAAATATACACATTGTGTTTCACATTCCCAACGCATCTGCAAGCGTTACTTTAGACATGTGGCACTTAAGCAAGTAAAACTCGATCCAATGATCATAAACAAACTTCAACATCTATATGGGGCTTACCTGATCCTGTCTAATTTGAGACATGATCACATTGATTTATCCTTTATCACCCAACTTATGGGCATCCCCACCATAATCTATATATTCCTTACATCAAATTCTGAGTGGAAATACTCCACTATCAAAATTGGATACTAAAACACATCCCTTGAATTATGTTAACACTCTTATCACATTTATCTAATTATAAATAAGGACACTACCCTTTTTCCCTCCTTCTGTTGACTAATTCAAAATTGCTTGTCTTAAACTGCTGACACATCACTAGAACCAATTCTAAATACTTATACCCAAAAAAATATAGATATTATTCCAAGCACACTCTCTAAAGCCTATACCAATGTCTAGTGACATCTACTGGCCAAACCATATCCTGATCAAATCTATTATCATGGACTATCACCATCCCCAAAACTTCCCTAATATAGAATCCATGGATTGTAATAAGATACAACATTCATAACACCCACATATTTATTTCACCCAAATCCATAACAAAACTCATACCTATAATTTACATTGGATTGTAGTAGTACATTGATCCATTTATTTAAAAAAATACGAGTGCCAAAGAGAAAAACACATGAATAGTCTCACGGTCTCATGACCCTTCTCACATGAGGGTTTCCCACCGATGAAAGATGTCCCACTCCCCACAATAAGAGAATCCTTTTCACCACTTAAAAGAAATGAAAACTAATTACCTTAGCACATTCCTTATCCACCTTGTACATATCAATCGCTTGGCTAATAACTCGCTCATAATGAGCACTGGAATAAATATCAACTATCACTCATTCCTACTTCCATGGAATATTTATAATGGTGAATTACAAATTTGAATCATGATGAAGAGAATAATTATCCAATGGCCAATGGTGTACTACCCACTGTCAATCTTATCTTAAAACTGCTCCTTGAGAACATCTTTCAAATATTTCTTTTGTCAGACATAAGAAGCTTATTGGGTAGATCACCATATATATGATATTATCTTAACATATTAAAGTAAAATTCAAGATAATGTACATGATATCCTCTAACTAGGAACACTCTAGTATTTCATTGATATTCATATTTAACTCTGTCTACAATCCATGCTCACATAAAAACAGGCCATACATGCCTTAATTTATCACTTAATAACACATCTTATAACCACATTTGTAAATAACTAAATACATGTCAAATGAATCATTATTCCCATTATATTCTCAAATTATCCCTCATACCAAGAATATCCTTTAAATTTACCAAAAGATCAGGGTTTCTGTTTCTACAAGCATTACATTAGAACCCTATGTTCACCTTTAAATAGTTACCATGTGCATATAGTGTGAACTCAATATATCATTCATAGAAGGTGTATTATCCCATACCACCCAGTTTGAGACCCAACTCATGATACCAAAAACCATCTATCAACAAGTCCAAATTGATCATGCTACGCACCACATTAGTTTTCATTAAGAAAAAAGTTCCCTTGAACACCTCTTCAAAATTGGTCATATCACATTTTCCATGATTTATAAAATGGCTTCCCACCTCATGTAATTTTTTTCAAGAAGAAATTTTACACCATGAAACTAATGGTCAATCAGTTCAGGCACCCAAAAAATTCAACCCATTGAAACTAATTTTTAATAAGAATATATTAGGGTTCTTTTCAAAAGAAATGGTATCACCATGACTGGGTCAATTGGTCTAGAAATTAGCATAAAACGAATATCAATAAAAAAGGGAAAACATAGTCCCAAACAAACCACTTTAGTAGATTTTCCTTAACAAAACAATGCCATTAACCTACTAGGGTATGAGTCAAAGTGAGGGAATTTATGTCCATCCACCAATACCAAAGGTATCTATCATGAGAACCACATCCCAATTATAGTAATATATTAAAAAACATATAAAACACCAAGAAATACTATTTTAGAAGAGCTAAAACTTAAATAGTAAGGAAGAATCATCCTATAAGGGATAGAATCTGTCTTCATAGATGTAATGGAATCACCTTCCATCATCAGGCTACCAGGCCCGGATTATTGTTGAGTATCCATAGATGGGAAGGCTCATTGAGAGGTTAAAAATATAATGTAAAGAATAAAGGACTAAAACTTAGTATTATATAAATATGGTAATATTCTCTTGAGGTTTAAATTACCAGAAAACCACCCTTCTAGATAAGGGTTTCCTTTCACTATCTAGATTCTTACTCAGGAAAAACAGCACCTGAATGGCACCTTTCATCAAAAACCTTTCAAAAAAAACATAGATTTTACATCTAACGGTACTACCAAAATGGGGTAACCACTATTTTAGAAGAGGGTGTTGAGTTTTACTAGAATCACAATGAAAAATATTACTAGGATCTATCACCTATCCTTTAGGTTCAAGCATTAATAGGTCATAGGATATCTGAGACCTATGGGAAACGCTTATGCTCTCACTCAAGATAAATCAATGAAAATCTATATATAACTGATACATGTGGGTTTACACAATAAAAAAGTGTTCCAATTTAAGGAATTTAAATGATGTCATGGTTATAACATTTTAAGTAGATAAATAAACATGGTATTTCAAGTACCGGTTGTTAAGACCAACTGTACTAAGTAATTTTTTTAACTGATGACATATATAATTAGGAGAATATCTCATAATTTCTTTTTTAAATCATCATCTAATCTATCAATAAGTTTTTTACAACTAGGTATGGTTTAGGAAAATTTCAATTTCTAATCTATAGAGGAAAACACTCTTTAATTTGTAATTGGCATTTTAATTATCCAGAACCTCATAATAATAAGTTCAAAATCTGAAAATGATTGATTTATCAATTAAGTGTACTAATCAAGTAATGTTCCACCATACATATATATGTAACACTATATAAGTGGTTGCAGACACTTTAAATAACCATCCCATTAAAATAAACATAAATGTACCCCCATAGGGTTAGGTAGCAAGGAATATAAAGAATAAGGTGACCTATGAGGGTCCCATCATGTCTATATGGGTTCAATTATATGGTCAAACATTCCTAATTTATGGATTCAACACTATATAAATTAAAATTTCAATACCACTTAAGTGAACCCCATAATAGTTTATATTATTATAATTTAAAAACACCCTTATTGGGTTTATCTCATAAGAAACATGATTAAACTGACCTACTTGGGTCTAGTTGTACATTTATAAATCTAATCATGCATGTAATCATGCCCAAATTATATATAGGTATTATCCTTCATAAAGGAAAACATTTTATATATAAATTATAATTCAATATATATATATATGCACATCATGGTCTAATTATATGAATAACCATTCCCAAGTTAACAAGGTACTTTCCATTATAATTTTCAAATGACATTCATGTAGATGAAACCAATTTTCACCTTTGTTTTAAGAATAAAACAAGTCCATATATAATGGTTTGATTATATGGGTTACCCTTCCAAATTTATAAAGGCTTGTACACTTTATAAATTGTTATTGTTGCTCATTTAATAACAACCAAAACTATTTTATCCCATGCACCAATAGTTCATTGCTCAAACATTTCATAATCGGTTGGTTAAATAAAATGACCCCATAAAGATATACAAAAAAACACTATTTTTTTGGTGTTGATAATTTATTAGTCCACCAATATATGAAAATTTTAACCTACCTAATATTGAGAAATATGATATGATAAGACATAATAGAAATCATAGTAAGCTATCTAATAATTCAGGATTATAGGTAAGAAATTTATATAAAAAATTAAGTAAATATACAAATAACATGTTGATAAATCAAACATCATGGTATAGATTCATGAATATTAAATAAATATCTAAGAATATTATACAAATCATCATGCATTAGGAAATGTATGATGCAACCTACATGGCATGGAATATGTATGGCATGTGAATTCTTTATGCCTATAATGATTCATGTAACAATGATTCCTTTCCATACCCGAATGAGGGTAAATTTCATATATCATAAATCAATAACCATCATAAGTAAAACAATCACTCAAGGTGAAATAATAATGAACTCTTATAAAGAAAAACAGCCCCTCCATAGAAACTTGATCTTTCCCTCATGCATGGGTTGGTCGGACCTAGACACAAGCTATTTACCTTTTTCCAAAACTTTCCAAGTATCCTATATACCATCCTAAAATAGTAAGATAAAAAATAAAAGAACATTTTACACCACTTGTAACACCCTACCCCAGAAGTTATATAGAATGGTGCCCCGAGTAGGTTCTCCATTGGGCCTCAAGTGCGCCACCCTGTATGCCAGAGGCTACCAACTAGTAGTGAAGGTCTAAAGGTAGTATAGTGTGGAGAATAAACCCTTAGGATAAGTATATAAATATAGTAATATCAATCATTAATAAATAGTTTTGGAATATACTAACATCTAACAATCAAGAGAATGGAATAATAATCATGAATGAACATGCTATAATACAAAATCAATAAACAATACAATATAAGATAGACATGGAAGAAGACATACACTTCAATACATTGGTTTAGGATAAAAATGTAAATGAATAAAAATATACTCAAAAACTATCATCAATAGAATTACAAGAACTAGCTTTGATCTCTACTCCCTTACTCCATCCTATCCCATGGGGATAACGGTATGCAAGAACAATCCTTGATCATTAACCTACAAACATGAGAATTATTTTGGAACCAATCAGGGTCCAAAAACAGGGTTTGATATATACTCAGTATTCCACCACCAATGGTGTCTATACCAAATCCAGTTTATTTATATAGTTTTCACCAGTATGTATATATAACAAGAATAAATCTATAAATATTGGTGATATAATATGGTCTATAAGTACATACTATAACCGGTAGTCTATAAATTAAGGGAAATAGTATACAATAGTAAATTATCAACTATGGAATATTATTGATAATAATGTATCAGAACTACATGGTCGATGACCTAAGGCCATTGAACAAGGTGTCCACTATGATTTCATGGTGCTCATCCATAGAAAACTCGATGAAATGAAGACCAACATAGGCCAATAACCATATCCATTGACCAAGGTTTCCTCTTCGATTCCATGGATCTCATCTATAGAAAACTTGGTAAATACTTGGGAATATCCCCAATAGGTTGTCTAAGGTGGTCCAATAAAACTATAGTCAAGGTTACAATCCAAGGAATCCAATACAAAATATATATAAATGACCATTGGTTCCATATTGTGTTACGTCACACCGGTGCCATACCGTGAATACCAATTCTGTATAATTTAAATAATAATTCAAGGGACCATGTTAGTTTCCATGATTATAAAAAATTTAATTTATCACATTCAATTATTATTTTAATTCAAATACATGAGGTAGGAAGTAGGGCCATGTTAATGTATATGTTATTTCATTAAATAATTACCAGATAAGCATGAGTCAAGGGGGTTGTCCATTTCATTCCACAATTCCCATTTAATATGTTGCATTTTTCCTTCAATTCATAAATTAAAAAGTTCTAACCAAGGTAATCAACTTTCAACATTTTATTTAAATGAATTTTTATCCATTTAAAAATGGTCCACTCAACTTACTCTATGGTTTGGTGTAAACATGGAAAACATCACAAAACCACCTCAAGGGTGGTTTAGGTTGAGGTTGACAACCTATAAACTTTTATATGGGTGTAAAATAATGTTTAAATTGAGGTATAAACATGTAACTAATCGACCCAAATACCCTCTAAAACTAGTACTTGACCTGATACACCACATGCCAAATGGGTGTTCTTGATCCCCATGGGATGGTGACTGGAACCTGGGCATCAAAAAACAAACATATGGAATGATTTATCCCACCCTAAAGTAATAGTTATATATATATATATAACATAGATAAATAGTGAAAGATAAATAAATGCCAAAATTGAAACCAAATAGTGGAAACCAAACAACTCAAGAGTAGAAACAATCTTAAAGTACAAGTCTATCCACAAAGCAATAAAAAATAGGAAAACCAACTAATCAATGTTATAAGGTAAGAAAACTCCCACCATCTCACCACCAGCTACCCAACCTTGCTGAAAGAAAACCTCACTTCCTCACTACAACACTTTATATTTACCTGTATTGAAAGACATAACTAGGACTACACACCACCAAATAGGTATACGGAGTGTGATCTAACCAGATCAGTAGAGTCTCACCCAGGTGTTACATATCAAGTCTCTAAACAAAAATACAAGCATTCTCAACTTCAAAGAAAATAAGGCTTGATGATAATTTAATAGTTTTCTTATATAAAAATCATGGAAAAAATAGTTTAATTTCTTATATTTTCACATTTCTAAATAAATTATGTTAATAAGTTTCAAATTATTTCATATTAAAATATCTTAGTAAATATATCAAGTTAAAAAAATCATGCATCACATATCATATCAAAATACAAGGTAGTACAACAAAATAGTAAAAATAAAAAGTAACCCAAATCGGCCAAGAATCACAGGTAACATAACGCCAAGGATTCAAATAGGTTGAGATATCTAGGAAACTCATAACTAACATAGAAAAGTGTGTACACATAAATCCACTAGACATATGAATCAATTCTATAAGGAAGAGGAACACCACAACAAGTGAACCCCGCAACGGGTCTGACAAGTCCCTAGAACAACTGGCCTAGGGAGCATAGATAATCCCCATGAACAAATCCCCTGATTTTGGATGATACCTATTACTATACCTCCCACCTAAGTACCCAAGGCTTCCCATGTGATCTATTTTACAAACCAATTCATCAATCCATTTTCATTATTTCATGATTTGAAAACCATTACACAAAATGTAAAGACCCAGAACTTCCATGTAATGTTTTTTAAATAAATGGGAATTTTATGAGTCCGTGAAAATTGACGGTGCGTGATTTCAAGGCCCGGTATGCCCATAATGAATTTCTGAACTTTTTTAGGTACATTCAGTAAATGTGAGATCAGGTTTTCTTAACTTTTGAACAGGTGCTCGGAATTGAAATTTGAGGGCACCATTGAACTCTTAGTGCCGGTATTCTCTTAAGGAGACTTTCGCCTCAATGGCAGTTGGTCGAGGGTAAAAGTTAATTTTTGGGTTCTTCCTGTAAATAATAAAATAAAATAATCACATATTTTATATTATTCATTGTAACCACCCACTTGTGGATGTTGAGAAGTGGGGACCACCAGACCCTAACCTCCCATGAGAGGTTATGGTGGTGGGTACCACCCGAGCCTAGCCTCCCATGAGAGTTTATGGTGGTGGGGACCACCCGAGGCCTAATCTACTTTAACTCCCCTCTTAATGAGGGAGAAACCTCTCAAATCCCTCTTTAATGTGGATGATCCTCTTTAGCATCCTCCATATTAATTATGCCAACCCTCTCCTAATTTATTATTCCACCCATAAAATTAATTAATTAATCGAATTTCAATTTATTCCAACTTAATCTATTAAGTTGGAAAATCCTCATATTGGGTGGAATTGGGGGGAACTCTTGGAAAAAAGGGAGAAGCTTGGAGAATTGGGAGAAAAGCAATCCAATGAAGAACGCTCCTACAATGAAGAACGCCGACTTTGACCTCTTTATCGGGACACCCTTTAAGGAGGAACATATTAGATTATAATGAACTAATTCACAAGCCTGGAATTGGAGGAGCGTGGCGGACGAGACGAACGCAGACAACTTCACCTTCTTCCCTCCTCGTCGAAGTCAACAAATGATCAAGGTAGGGGTTTATTATGAGTGATATTTATATTCCCATGTTTTTATCTTCTAAAACAATGAATGTGGATCAACTCTCTATTTTATATTGATCCGTGAATGTTTTTCTTTTGTGGGATTTGGAATGTTTAATTGTAGGAGCATGAAGGGAGGGTGTTTGAATTATTTCCCCTTACCCGATCTTAATATTCTTGTGATTCAAGTATAATAGCCACTTGATACCGCTCTAATGTAGAGAGTGCAGGCCAAACTAACATGGATTTTCCTCTTTGTAATTCTTGTGTTGAATTATGGTGTTCTTCATGATGAAGGAGGACGACAACCATCCATGGTTGGGGCACGAGAACGGCGGTCAGTACCACTGCCGGTCGTGAGGAAGGCGATGGGGCAACGGAGTCGCCCCGCGGCCTTCGTGCCGTATGTGGTCCCCGACGCCATCTGTGGATCCACACCGTCCTGCAGCCTGGACGCCGCAAGGCGGCCAGGCCCCTGCTCCGCGGCCGAACCGCCGCCCCACGGCAGGACGACCTCCCTATGGTCAGATCGGCTCCTCATGGTCGGACCGCCGCTCGGTGGCCGAACCGCCACCCTGCGGCCAGACTGCCGCCCCGTGGCCAGACCACCGCCCCCCGGCCGAACCGCCTCCCCACGGCTGGACTGCCTCTCCACGGCCGGACCGCCACCCCCTCCACCCCACGGCTAGACCACCTCCCTGCAGCCGGACGGCCTCCCCGCTGCCGGACCGCCACCCCGTGGCCAAACCGCCACCTCGCGGCCGGACCGCCACCCCGCGGTCGAACTGCCACCCTGCGGTCTCACGCTATCCTCGGCTTGGCATCCTCAGGCCGAGCAGAGCCGCCTCGTTCCCTCACGGCATCCCTCAGCTGAGCCTCCCTCGCGGCACCCTTGCGGCCCTTGCAGGCTGGGCAGGACCCAGCGGGCTTGGCCGCCCAGCGCAGACTGGGAAAAACCCAACAGGCAGGGCCGCCCAATGGACCGGGCTAGACCCAGTGGGTCTGTCTAGGTCGACCAGAACCGGTTTGGTCTGACCGGGTCAGACCTGACCCGGGCCCACAATGACTTATTTACTTTCTTTTGGCCATAACTTTGGCACCAGACGTCTGTTTGACAAACCATCAGCGGTGCTAGAAATCTTGGAGTGAGACGGTCCCATTGAGTATAACTCAGTAGAGTTTTGGATTAAGATGTGGAATGGTCAGGTTGGATTGAGCATGAATCCAACCGGGCCCTTGAGACTAAAAGGCTAATAACTCACAGACCGGGCGTCCGATTGACACGCCGTTTATTGCATTGAGACCCCTATGATGTGGCAGACCTTTGAGATGCTTCTTCGTGGGACTTCGTGGCAGTTGTAATATTGACCAGTAGCTTGTGGAGCGGATCCTCCTGGAGACAAGCAAGCACAGTGCAGGAAACCAGTGGTTGGGTGAGACTTGACGATCGCTGACCGTTTTGACTCGGAGTGACTTAACAGGCCTAGTGGGGAGTGCCTCTGTGTGATGCGATAGACCCATGTTGGGGAGCACCTCTGTTTGACGCGGCATACCCATGGTACTGGAGAGGAGGAGTACCTCAATAAGATTTGAGGGGTAGCTCCTCTATGTGACGCGGCAGACCCATGGTACTCGATAGGAGGAGTACCTCAGCAGTCATGAGGGGGAGAGCCTCTGTGTGACGCGACAAACCCACATTGGTGAGAACCTCTGTGTGATGCGACAGACCCATGGTACATGATAGGAGGAGTACCTCAGCAGTCAAAGGTTAGTGGGAAGCACCTCTGTGTGACGCTATAGGCCCACTTTACTTGATAGAGGTGGAGTTCTCCAGCAGCTAAGGTGTTCGACGATGTGACTATGTATGTTACTTGATACTACCCCTAGAATAAATCTTGGTGTGATCTGAGTTAGTAAATTTGTGTTTTCCTCATGATTGAGATGGATTACTTGATGATTTAGGTATATGTATGGGCATATACCTAAGTAGGGTTATCTGTTGATTTCAAACTTTGTGGTTTATAATTTGTGGATTTTGTGAGACCTTGAGGGTCTCGGGGTCCCTACTGAGTATCATTATACTCACCCCTGCACAGGGTATGCCCACACCTTGTTTTGTTGGATGAAGACGACGGATAGAGCTGACTGAGGCTCACAGTACCAGGACTGGACAGTGCCCGGAGGTGGACCATACATCGTGTTGGTACGCAGAGGAGACGGGTGGATGAGGAGTGTTAAAGAGGTGATATTTACCTACCCTTCAAGTAGGCACCTCATAGGACAACCCAGTAGATTCATTTCCCTTTTCTTCAGTTGTATTGTATCACAGTTATACTTGTACTTTCCAATTGGGCTTGTATTCTGGCCCCTTTTACTTACTGTACTCACTCTTTTTACAGTTCTATTTACTTGTGTTCCTATCTTCATGTGTGCTTGATTACATGTGCTTATAGGTTATAAGGGAAATTCCTTTCCATTTTTAGGGAATACGCCTTTGGTGCTAGTCGCTAGCCCCTGGCCAATGGAAGGCGGGCTTGGGGTTAGTCACGACACGGGCCCCAGGGGACGATTCAAGAAAAATTGGTATCAGAGGAGTCGGTTCTACTATAGAACATATTACTCTGATCTTTCTTTTTAACGAAAATAGTTTTAAGTGTAGTGAGTGTGGTTATTAGTTTAGGGAATCTAGTGTTGGTGCAGCGGCCAACGTATCCAAAAACCAGGACCCTGACTTCTGATTACTAACTCAGTGCACGAAAACACTGATTGCGTGTGTGTTTTCAAGAGTTTTCTTTGTGATATCTTGAGTCAGCTCACCAGGTATAACTTATTAACCATTGCACACCTGTTTCTTTTCAGGATGCCTCCATGCAGACAACCAGTTAGGGTTCTGAGTGTTGTACGCACTGATAGCCCACCGAGAAATGAGGCCTCGGTGTAGAGCCCTTTTCCAATAGAGGCACCAGTGGTACCATTCCACACTGTTCCACCATTTCCACCAGCCCCAGAAGCAGACGGTACATGCTTCTTGAGCGCATTTCATGAGTTCCAGCACCAGAGGCCACCCAGGTTTAAGGGAGAGATGGACCCACAGGCGGCTGATGATTGGCTGGAGGTTGTGGTGATAGTCTACCAACTTGTAGGGACACCATCTGATTTAATGGTGATCCTTGCCACCATCCTTCTATAGGCAGAAGTGGGAAGATGGTGGATCTTGATGCTCCAGGTTCACGACGAGGTGACGCTTCTCTGGGAAAACTTCGAGAGCCTGTTTCAGGCAGAGTTTATCCTAGCGACTCTTCGCACAATACGCATACAGGAGCTTATTCATCTGCATCAGGGGAGCATGACTGTAGCTCAGTACTCAATGAGGTTCACTGATCTCTCGCATTACTCCACCAATATGGTGAGGGACCCTTTATTTAGGGTCCAGACCTTTGAGCAGGGGCTCAGGCGGGAGATCAGGGCTTTGATGGTCTCACTCAGCATCCCGATGCAGGCGGGGGTGTTAGAGAGAGCCCTCTTGGTAGAGATTTTCCTTGCCGAGCAATCACCAGTAGTGACACCCACTACTAGTTATCACATAGAGGAGCCTTCTCTAGCTGGTAGAAGACAGACGACGGTAAGGACCAAGAAGACCAGACCTACTAGTGGAAAACTGCATGACTCAAGATCGGTTGTGTGGGGCACCTGAGGTGGAACTAGTCAGGCAAGGAGCGGGCAGTGTTACACTTGCGGTGGGCAGGGTCATATGACTCGTGACTGTCCGACCTGTCATATGGATGATCGGTAGATGGTCAAAGGACCTCCTAGATAGAGATAGAGGTTCAACCGAGGAGGTCTGTAGGAAGCAGGATGACGTGGCATAGGATATGGCCATGTAGTTGGCGATGAGCAACAATTTGAGATGTTACCACCACCACCACTAGGAGGTCCACCCCGACCGTAGAGAGAAGGTGGACAGGGGAGAGCTCAGCTCTAGGAAGCTGAGTCATATGATCACAGCACTCTAGAGATTATACAAGGTACAATTTTTGTCTACTCCACCTTCATTGTAGTACTTATAGACACAGGTGCTAGTCTTTCTTTTATCGCCACTACCCTCGTTCGAAGCTCGGATATTCCGACGGAGCCATTGGTTCAATCCTTATGGCTAGAGACTTCTACAGGATCATATTCGATGATTACACATTGGTACTGGTAGTGTGAGCTTACTCTAGGAGGTGAGAGCTTCGGCTAGGACCTCCTAGTAGCAGCGTCGAGGCCTTACGACGTCATCTTGGGTATGGACTAGTTATATAAAATCTATGATCAGATTGATTGTATTAGGCACAAAGTGTGGTGTGTCCGCACGGATGGGACCAGTTTTACCTTCACCAGTGAGAAGGGAGCCTTTTCATAACAGGATGGACTTACCCGGAGGAGGGTACATCCGATCACTCATCAGTTGGCTTGCCTTACCCTCAGAACGGTTGATGTGGAGAGTCTGAGTTATCCTGTAGTGGTGGACCAGTACATGGATGTCTTCCCTGATAATGTTCTGGGTCTACCTCCTCACAGATAGATGGACTTTTACATTGACCTGTACCCCGGGATGACAATGATATCTAACCAGTGTATCAGATGGATCTCGCAGAGCTTCGCGAGCTGCGGGTATAGCTAGAGGACTTTCAGGGGAAGGGATTCATCCGGCCCAGTGTTTCACCTTGGGCAGCCCTAATTCTATTCACCAAGAAGGAGGACGGGAGCTTGAGGCTTTGTGTTGACTGTTGGTGCCTGAACCAGGTGACCATGATGAACAAGTACCCACTCTTAAGGATTGACGATCTCTTTGATCAGCTAAAGGGAGCACGGTGGTTCCCAAAGATAAACCTTAGTTCAGACTATCACCAGCTCAAAGTGTGATAAGAGGATGTGTAGAAGATGGTATTTAGATATCAGTATGGCCATTATGAGTTCTTGGTTATGCCATTCAGTGTAACCAATGCTCCAACAGTGTTCATGGGACTCATGAACAGGATCTTTTAGTCGTTCCTTGATCGCTTTGTCATAGTCTTTATCAACGACATTCTGATCTACTCGACTACTGAGGAGGAGCATGACTATCATTTTCATGTAGTATTGGAAACACTCCGAGAGCACTAGCTTTATGGTAAGCTCTGGAAGTGCCAGTTTTGGATCCGAGAGGTTCACTTTCTGGGACATGTCATATTGGAGGGAGGAGTTGCAGTAGATCCAGCAAAGATTGAGGTGGTACTTTCTTGGGAGCCACCCAGAAGTGTGACGGAGGTACGGAGTTTCCTGGGTTAGGCCGAATACTACCAGATATTTGTTCCAGACTTCTCCAGAGTTGCATCACCACTTTTAGTGTTGGCAAAGAAGGGGAAACCCTTCTTGAGGTCGGAGAGATTCCAATAGGGTTTTTAAGAGCTGAGGTAGAGGATGACTAGTGCCCCCATATTGAGGCTACTGGAGGAGGGTGTTGGGTACATAGTTTACTGCGACGCATCAGGGACCGGAATCGGGTGTGTCCTGATGCAGGAGTGAGCAGTGATCACATATGCCTCTAGATAGGTGAGACAACATGAGCAGAACTGTGATTCCCATGACCTGGAATTAGTAGTAGTGGTCTTCACCTTGAAGATGTGGCAGCACTATCTGATGGGTGAATGTTTTATAGTGTACTCTGACCACAAGAGTCTCAGGGATATCTTCTCTCAAAAGGACCTGAACCCGAGACAGTGATGTTGGCTGGAGTTCCTCCAGGACTATGACTTTGAGATTGTTTATACTCCTAGGAAGGGGAACATCGTAGCAGATGTACTCAGCAGGAGGTCAGGTATACAGATTCTAGGCAAGGTGATGGAGTAGATGGTCGCTTTGCAGATATCCTCTGTGGAATGTGATGGACTAGTTTTTCTTCAGTCTCTAACAGTCACTCCCCCAATTCTTCCGCGAGTCAGGGAGGTGCAGCGTGGGGACGCTGACTGCGAGACAAGACGTGCTCAGATATCCATTGGACAGGCACCTGATTGATTTTCTGAAGGTGGGGATCAGGTCATCTTTTTCAGAGGACGTACCATGGTACTAGTGTCACTTCAGGAGGAAGTGTTGAGGGAGTTCCACACATACCCTCTAGAGGTACATCCATTAGTGGTGAAGATGTATCAGGATCTCCAATGATAGCATTGGGGGTAGGGAATGAAGAAAGCAGTAGCAGAGTTTGTTTCTCGGTGCCTCACTTTTCAGAAAGTGAAGGTAGAGCATCAGGTACCAGCAGGCTTGGTTCAGACTTTAGAGGTCCCAGAGTGGAAGTGGGATCGAATATCCATGGACTTCGTGATAGGACTTCCACATACATCTAGGGTTCATGACTCGATATAGGTGATCATCGACTGGCTCACCAAGTCAGCCCACTTCCTACTGATAAGAGATCAGGGATCAGTAGAGATCTTGGGACACTTCTATGTGTAGGATATTGTGCGGAAACATGGAGTACCTTCGACGATTGCCTCCGATTGTGATGCAAGTTTTACTACCCGGCTATGGAAGGGGTTGTAGGAGGCTTTCATAATGCAACTTCGTTTGACCACCGCCTTCCATCCATAGACAGATGGCCAGACTGAGCGAACCATTCAGACCCTCGAGGACATGCATTGTGCTTGTGTCCTTGACTTTGGTCATAGCTGGGAGGATCAATTTCCTTTGGTGAAATTTACATATAACAATAGCTATCACTCCACCATTGGGATGGCACCATTTAAGGCGTTGTACGGGCGACCTTGCAGATCGCCTTTGTGCTGGACTAACCCAGGGGAGTCATCACTAGTGGCACCAGAGATGGTACGGGCTTCCACAGAGAAGGTTCAGATCATCCAGGAATGGATGAAGACTACACAGAACAAGTAGAAGTCTTATTCTGATAGGAGACAGAGGCCTATAGAGTTCAAGGATGGCGACCATGTCTTCCTACAGTTTTCACCTCAATGAGTTCTGTAGATATTTCGCCAAGGCGGAAAGTTGTCTCTAAGGTTCATTAGACCTTTTAAAGTCCTCAACAGAGTTGGCGAGGTGGAATACCTCTTATCTCTTCTACCTCAGTTGCACCGGTTGCACGACGCCTTCCATGTATCCTAGCTAAGGAGATACATGCATGACCCTTCTCACATCATTGGCCACAGAGAGCTGGATGTTGATGATGGGGTGACTTTTACGGAGGTTCCAGTGAAGATTGAGGATTGAAAAAATCAGGTCCTTTGTGGATGGTCGATACCTCTGGTGTGCGTTCACTGGCAGTAGGGGAACCTCCAAGAGAGCACATGGGAGCGGGAGGCTCAGATGCATGCTTAGTACCCCCAAATGTTTTCTTAGTTTGAGTTGTGTCTTACAGGGATGTAGATCCCTGAGTTGGGGAGAATGTAAAGACCAAGAATTTCCATGTAATTTTTTTAAATATAAGGAAATTTTACGAGTCCGTAAAAATTGACGGTGCGTGATTCTGAGGCCCAGTGTGCCTGGAATGAATTTATGAACTTTTGTACAGGTATGTTCAGTAAACGTGTGAGCAGGTTTTCCTAACTTTTGAACTGTTGCTCGGAATATAAATTTTAGGGCACAGTTGAACTCGTAGCACCAGTATTTTCTTTTGGAGACTTTCACCTCGACAGTAGTTGGTCGAGGTTGAAAGTTAATTTTTGGGTTTTTTGTGGAAATAATAAAATAAAGTAATCACATATTTTATTTTATTTGTTGTAACCACCCACTTGTAGAAGTTGAGAAGTGGGGACCACCAGACCCTAACCTCCCATAAGAGGTTATGGTGGTGCAGACCACCTGAGGTCTAATCCTCTTGAACTCCCCTATTAATGAGGGAGAAACCTCTCAACTCCCTCTTTAATGTGGAGGAGCCTATTGAACATCCTAAACATTAATTATTCCAACCCTCCCCTAATTTATTATGCCACCAATTAAATTAATTAATTAATCGAATTTGAATTTATGCCAACTTAATCTATTAAGTTAGAAAATACTCATATTGGGTGGAATTGGGGGAAACTCTTGGCAAAAAGTGAGAATCTTGGAGAATTGGGAGAAAAGATCTCCAACGAAGAACACCAGCTTTGACTTCTTTCTCGAGACACCCTTCAACGATGAACATCTTCGATTATGACGAACCGATACACACACCCAAAATTGGAGGAGTGTGGCAGACAAGATGAATATCGACAACTTCACCTTCTTTCCTCCTCGTCGATGTCAACAAATGATCAAGGTAGGGGTTTATTATGAGTGATTTTTATATTCCCATATTCTTCTCTTTTAAAACAACAAATACAGATCAAATCTCTATTTTAGATTGATCCAAGACTATTTTTATTTTGTAGGATTGGTAATGTTTAATTGTAGGAGCTTAAAGGGAGGGTGTTTGAATTATTTCCCCTTACCCGATCTTAATATTCTTCTGATTCAAGTATAATAGCCACTTGTTACCGCTCTAATGTGGAGGGTGCGGGCCAAAATAACATGGCTTTTCCTCTTCATATTTCTTGTGTTGAATTATGGTGTTCTTCATGATCGAGGAAGATGGTAACCATACATGGTTGGGGTACAAGAACGGTGGTCAACACCACTAACGACCATAACGAAGGCGACTACGCAACGACGCCACCCCGCGGCCACCGCCGCCAGCCCGCGGCCTCCACGTCGTATGCGGTCCCTGCCGTCGTCCATGGCTCAGCACCGCCCCGCGGCTGGGTCGCCACCACAAGGCAGGACCCCCCCCCCCCCCCCCCCCGCGGCCAGACCGCCACCCCCCGGCCGGACCGTTGCCCCGCGGCCGGATCGTCACGCTGTGGCCGGACCGCCGCCCCTCGGCCGGACCGCATCCCCAAGCCCGGGTCGCCTCCCCGCGGCCGGACCCCCCCCCCCCCCCCCCCGTCCAGACCACCGCCCCGTGGATGGACCACCACCCCACGGATGGACTGCCTCCCCACGGCTGGACCGCCTCCCCACGGCTGGACCGCCAACCCGCGGCTGGACCGCCAACCCGCGGCCGGACTGCCACCCCGCGGCTGGACCGCCTCCCCGCTACAGGACTGCCTCCCTACGGCCGGACCGCCAACCCGCAGTCAGACCACCACCCCGCGGCCGGACTGCCACCCTGCAATCTCGCATCCTCCTCGGCTGAGCCACCCCAAACCAACCTGAGCCACCTTGTGCCCTCTCGGCATCCCTCGGCCGAGCCGCCCTCACGACACCCTCGCGACCCTCGCGGGCCGGGCCAAACCCAGCGGGCTGGGCTGCCCAGCGCGGACCGACCCAGACCCAATGGGTCGTGCCACCCAGCAAGCTGGGTCGGACCCAGTGGGTCAGGCCAGGATGACCCGAACCGGGTCGGGCACGGTCGGTCGGACCGGGTCGGGCACGGTCGGTCTGACCGGGTTGGACCGGACCCGGGCCCACAACAACCTATTTACTTTCTTTTGTCTCTAACTTTTTCACCGGACATCCGTTTGACGAACCGTCAGGGGAACTGAAATTCTGGGAGCGAGATGGTCCCTTTGTGTATACCCCATTGGAGTTTTGGATTAATATGGGGAACAGTCAGGTTGGATCGAGCACGAATCCAACCGGGCCCCTAAGAATAAAAGGCTAATAACTCACAGACTGGGCGTCGGATTGACGCACCGTCTATTGCGTTGAGAACCCTATGATATGAAAGACCTTTGAGATGCTTCTTCGTGGGACTTTGTGGGAGTTGGAATATCAACCAGTAGCTTGTGGAGCAGATCCTCTTGGAGGCGAGCGAGCATAGTGCGGGAACCCAGTGGCTGGCTGAGACTTGTCAACTGTTGACTGTTTTGACTTGGAGTGACTTGACATGCCCAGTGGGGAGCGCCTCTGTGTGACACGGAATACCCACGGTGGGGAGCACCTCTGTGTGACATGATCGACCCATGGTACTCGACAGGAGGAGTACCTCAGTAGGCTTTGAGGAGGAGCGTCTCTGTGTAACACGACAGACCCACGGTACTCGATAGGAGGAGTACCCCAGTAGTCACAAGGGGGAGCACCTCTATGTGACGCAGCACACCCACGTGGGGAGCACCTCTGTGTGACGCATCAGACCCATGGTACTCGACAGGAGGAGTACCTCATCAGTCCAAGGTTAGTGGGAAGCGCCTCTGTGTGACACAGTAGGCCTACTGTACTCGCTAGAGGATGAGTTTTCCATTAGCTAAGGTGTTCGACGATGTGACTGCGGATGTTAGATGATACTACCCATAGAATAATTCCTGGTGTGAGCTGAGTTAGTAACTCTATGTTTTCCTCATTATTGAGATGGATTACTTGATAACTTAGGTATACTTATGGGCATATACCTAAGTAGGGTTATCTATTGATTTCATACTTTGTGGTTTATCCTCAGTGGATTTAGTAAGACCTTGAGGGTCTCGGGGTCCCTACTGAGTATCATTATACTCACCCCTACACGGGATAAGCCTGCACCTTGTTTTGTTGGATGTCGAAGACGGACAGTGCTAACTGAGGCTGAGAGTACCAGGACTGGACGGTTCCTGGAGGTGGACCATACGGCATGTCGGTATGCAGAGGAGACGGGTGGACGAGGAGTTTTGAGGAGGCGATATGCACCTACACTTCAGGTAGGAACCTTGGAGGACGGCCCAGTAGATACCTTTCCCTTTTCTTCAGTTGTATTGTACCACAGTTGTACTTGTACTTTCTAGTTGGGCTTGTATTCTGACCCCTTTTACTTACTGTATTCACTCTGTTTATAGTTCAGTTTACTTGTGTTCTTATCCTTCTATGTACTTGGTTACATGTGATTACAGGTTATAAGGGAAATTCCTTCCCAGTTTTAGGGAATACGCCTTTGGTATTAGTCGTCAGCCCCTAGCCTAAGGAATTCAGGCTTGGGGTTAGTCACATCACGGGCCCCGGGGGATGAGTCGTGACACAAAACCATTTCACAATGATTTGAAAAGCCTTTTCATTTAACAAAATTAAGGGAAAACTAACTCTAATAAAAACCCAGTTCCACACACACAATTCCAATTAATCATATAATTCTATATCATTTAATAAAATAATTTATCAAAAACAATAGAAATGTAGTTTATTAACATAGTTTGGAGACGTAACCACCTACCTCAAAACTCAAGAGTGCACACGGCCATAAAGGATCCACCATCAATAGGAATGAAGTAATGACAATAGAGGACCTATAATCAATATACACAAATTATAATTGATCAAATTTAACAAATGGATTAGTAGAGAAGAGGAAACAACACATCCCTCTAGAACACACACCTGATGCACCACAAACAACATGTATTGGCCCCAGAACAAGATTTTACAATGGATCTAGAGGGAAATAAGAAAACAAATCACCATGGTTCAATGGATATGATAATACAATGAAATATCACCATCATGATCAAAGAAACAATTAACTAGAAAGGCTTACCCACCCAGAGAGACAAACCCCAATCAGAACTGTGATCAATCACTGAAAAATGCAATCTGGATCGAACAGGGACACCAAAACTTATTGGAGAATCCTTCTTGGTCGAGAAAAAAAGTTTCTATGGATGAATGGAATAAAATTTAATTGATGTAGCACCCTAAAATCAAACACTGTGACATTTAAAAATCATATAATCCTTAGGGACTATATATTCTGAAAACCATGTTTCATTTTTATTAAAAATTGATCTTTTATTATTACATGGAATGTAATTTTTACATGGTATGTATTCACTTCAGGTTATGCACAAGTTTCATGAAATATTCCCAGTAGAAATTTCACGATGTGTACTCCCATTACAGGGTGTTTATCTCTTCTATATACTATGAAAAATGAATATTATTACATAAAAACCCAAAACCAACTCAGGAATTCTCTGAATATAGGTAGAATCCCACAAATCTGTTACATGTTTATACATGGATTCTATTAACTAATATGAAAATACATCTCTGAACATTTATTCATTTTCCCCAAAAAATTATCTCCGTACTTGGGAGTTCCAAGATAAACCAAATTAAAGAGTAAAACCAACAAAGAGAAAAAAAATACCTAAAAGTGGGTAACATGATGTTACAAACTCCTCACCATAAGACTTTACATCCTTAGGATTTCATGTGGAAGAGTTTAATCTGGTAAATTGGTGAGGTCACTACTCCCTCATCAATGAGTCATGATCCCAAGTCTTATAAGAATATGAATCATGCCACCATAACACTCTAAAAAATGAAATCAACTTCCCATGAAAGACTTTCACTTGAGAATCAATGATCTCAACCTACTACTCAACAATGAAAACATCTTACTTTAACTCATTATCCTCCCAAATCATAATGTGAAAGGGATTAGGATAATATTTTCTAAGATAAGATACATGGAAAAAAAATAAATTCATTTCAACTGAACTAGAAATGAAAATTGATAAGCATCCTTCCCAAGCCGATCGATGACCACAAACGGTCCCACATATCATAGAGCAAACTTTCCCTATTTTCTAAGCTGACACTGACCCAACTGAGGAGAAACTCTCAAGAAAACATGGTTACCTATGGAAAACTCCAAATTATTATTTTTTTGATCCATGTAATATTTTTTTCAGCACTGAGTTGTAACTAGAAACTCATGTATGTCCAGAATCCTTGAAGACATCTCCTGAACTGAATTTGGTCTCACCAAATAAGCTTATCCCACCTCTTCCCAACAAAGAGTTTATATGCATGCTAGATGATAAAAAACACTAAAAAGGATCCATTATGGTTGACGATTTATAAATTTTATTATAAGTATACTCAAATAGTCCTAAATGGCTATCCCATGATCCACCAAAATCCAAGACATGTGAATAGAGCATATCCTCCAAGAACATATTAGAACACTTCAACCGACCATCTGTTTATTGATGATAAGTTTTACTCAACATAAACTAAGTCCTCATTACCTCCTAGATACTCCTCTAGAATATGAAATTAATCCTAGGATACCAAACTAAAATTGTGTAAGAAGAAACTCATTGTAACCTCATAACTTCTTATACCTGTAGCTTACTCGGATCTTTAACTTTTCGATCTCTTTGATCAAAAGAAAATTGGATCTCTTTTTTCAAATTGATTAATCACCACCAATATATAATTCCTCACTCGAGGATTTCATGGTAATCTAATAATAAATTCTATGGATACCCAGTCCCATTTACAAATTGGAACTGTAAGAGGTTGAAGTAAACTAGAAGGATTCAAATGCTCCACCTTAATATGTTGGTAGGTGTAGCAGTGGGTCACAAAATCAGCAATGTCACACTTCATACATTTCCACCAGAATCATTATATCATATAATTATATATTTTTTTAGTGCCTATATGAACTAACCATGAAGAAATATGAAAATACTACAAAACTGAGATCCTCACAGATACTGGGACAACAAAATGATCCCCAAAATTAAGAATACCATCTCAAGTGAGAGACCATCCAAAAATGGTCACCCCATCATATAGGGTTTTTGAAATTCTTCTGAGATCATAATCCTAAGGATCATTATTCATAATAGAATCCAGTAAAGATGATGAAAAGTAAACATTGGTCAGAACCATACCTTTAACATCCTCCTAAGAATCTAGACACAATAGAGAGAAAATACCCACAAGGTTCCACTCTTTCCTCAATTCTTGTATAAATTTCTTTGGTACTTTCCAACTAATAGTGTTTTCAATGACATTCCCCTTCTATAGGGTGTAAGTGATATCAAAGCCAAATGTCTGAAGGAATTTCTCCCATTGCCCCTATCTAAGATTCAAGTATTTATAAGAAACTATATATCTTAAAATCTTATGGTAATAAAATACTATGAACCTATCCCCAAAAATATAATGCTTCCAAAACATAAGAACATGAATAAGAGTAGAAAGATATAAATTATGAGTGGTTAATTCTTCTCATATGGTTATATCTGACAAGAGTCATAAGCTAAGACATGAGTATCCTTCATGAGCAAACAACCCAAACCAGTACTAGAAGCATTATAGAAATCCACATATCCTTTAATGGGCACAAGTAAGATCAAAATAGAAGCTGATTTCAGCAGTATTTTCTTTTCATTGAAAGAAGACTGACACTTTGTATCCTATATGAATTTTACCCCTTTTTAGTAAGAGTATTCAATGGTAATTCCAACTTTGATAAATCCTTGACAAACAATGGGTAGTGTCTAGAAAGACCAACGAAGATCTAATTTTTAAAGATATTCCATGGTTCTTCCCATAAAAAGATAGGAAATACCTTCTTAGGATTATCTTATAAGACATGATCATAAATCATGTTCCCTAATAATTTCACTTCTTGAATTAAGAAGATTCATTTCAAAATATTTCCATACAAATGATGACTCCTCTAGATTTCCAAAACCAAACTCATATGGTGCTCATGTTCATGCTCTAATCTTGAATAAAACAAAATATCATCTATGAAAACTACCATAAAATTTTTGAGATACTAATGGAATATATAATTCCTCAAGGCCATATAAATTATAGGAGTGTTTTGCAGACCAAATGGAATCCATAGATATTCTTAATGGCTATACCTACCCATGAAATTCATCTTTAGTATATCATACTCCTGAACATTGAGCTGATGATAACTAGACCAAATATCAATCGTGGGAAACCAATTTTACCCCTTTTACTAATAAAAAAAATATTCCACCTAGGGAAATGGATACTTATTCTTAACTATTACCTAGTTCAACCTCTGATAGTTTATTCACAATCGGAGTGAACCATCAGCCTTCTTGGAAAAGGGAACAGGGGGTACCCAAGGTGAAACACTAAGGAAAACAAAACCATTCACCATCATATCTTCCAATAGAATATTGAGATCTTTTATCTTTGTTGGTCCCAAATGATAAGAAGGTATTGATTTCGAATGTGTCTTTATAACCGTGTTAATTATAAACTATACCTCCCTCTCTGGAGGAATCTTTGAGAAATCATCTGGGAAAATGTTAGGAAAACCCTGAATAATGGTGGGAAGATCAACCACAGTAGAAATTTCATTGGGATCAAATATAGTAGTAGATGAAAAACTCCTAATCTATGGGTGGGAAGGTCCTACATGACCAAAACTTGAATACCACTCCACATCAAACCCAAGTGAGCTCCAATCAGTCCCAAGAAAAGAGACACACTGATGAAAACAATCAACCTCCACATGATGAGTAACAAGCCAATCCATCCCAATGATGACATTAAATGGATCTAGATTAAGAATAATAAAATCCCAGAATAGATCTGTATCATCTATCAATAATGTTCAAGGATACTAAAACCCCTTCTCTTTCCTCTTCCCAATAGGTGTTGCTAACTTCATAAAAAAGTTACTAGCTATATTGAAAGGTAAATCATATTAAAAAATCCAAATATAAATAAGGGGGAGCACCCCTATCAAATAAATAAATCACTACTGAGGATTCAATAAATATGGTACCTATCACTATTTATTGACCCACGTCTACCTCCATTATAAATTCATCTACTACGCAAAGGTTATTCACTTTTTAGGATTGAAATAGAGCCCTATAGTCTTTAAATCATATAGTTATGCCGCGATAGCCTTTAGAGTCGAAGATCCCTGACTATATTGAGGAGTAGACATATCCTGATAGAAAATTTTATGAATACCATAATGTACACTGTTGTTACACATCTTTGCAGTTGAAGGACAAGAATGTTGTGTGTTTCACACCTTTCCACACAAATAGTAAGTCAGAGGCACACACTAGCTGTAATTAGAGATGCTAAAGAGGCATGTGATTGAGAACCACATCCACCACTCCTACGATGATCCTTACACTTTATCATTTTTCTTGGTGCACCACTAAACCTTCCAATAGGTGGAAAAGAAGGGGAGAAATATCTAACCTTGCCTTTCATATTTATTTCTTCCATCATTTCCCTATCCACTTTCTTCACATAGGTCAAAATATTTAGCATAAATACATGTGATCTGATATCTAGTCTCAAGCCCCATATATACTTCTAAGCTTTTAGTTGGTCATTATTTACAACCTCTAGTGCAAAACAAACCAACATAGCAAACTGATTGGTGCATACTGACACCGAACTCTCTCAACTATAATGAGAGGAACTCCAGATATTTCTTCATCACTAATGACTTTGGAAAAAGCTGTTTGAAGAAGATTTACCTGAAACTCTTCCATTATAAGCCCAAATTCCTATCTGAATGTACCATGAAATCCCACCAATTTTTCTAAGACCCTCAAGTATGAATTATTCACACATTATCTTGATGTTATAAGGTGTTTCTAGAAAGTTGAAGATCTGATCAATCATTTCAAGCTAGTCTTCCACCTCTTGAGGTTCATTCATACCTTGAAAGGATAATGGATTCTCATGAAAGAACTACTCTAATCAATCTCTTTCTCTTACAAATTCGGGTGGTACCTCAATAACTATGATCTGATCTGGTGGCACATTCAGGTCAACAATATAAACTTCCCGCACAACTTCCTTGATAACTTACTGAACCATCGGAGGATTTCCTTCAAGAGAATCATTTGCAACCTTCTGAGGAACTCTTAAATTACATCTCAGAGGCATAATGATGCACACATAAAAAATATTAAAACCAAGGACTCAAAACATGAGACACAAATCCCGACATCCCATAGTAACTTGTGTATCATCATGGAAACAACTGAATAGGAACTTCCTGCAATTTACCTATCAAGTTCTAAAAACATTATATCCAATCTATAAAATTCCACAAAATAAGGAAAAACCCCAAAACCAAGAGGGGATGTGATACCATTTTGTAATGAACCAAACTGAATACCCTCTCAAACTGATACCTGATTTGATATTTCCCATACTGAAGGGAGTTTGTGATTCCCACGAGCTGGCGACTAGCACCCTATCATGAAACAAAAAATAGAGGGAATAATTTTTCCCAACCTGAAGAAAAGATATGTCATATATATGTGTGTGTGTGTGTGTGTGTGTGTGTGTGTCTGTGTGTGTGTCTATAATAGAGAAACATTAGAAGGTAAATATATGTCATAGCTGAAACCGAATAGTGGAAACTAAACAACTCAAGAATAAGAATATCTCTGAGTACAATTCCAACCCCAAAGTACTATGAAAACAAGAAAACCAACTACATAATGTGATATCATAGGAAGGCTCCCACCATATCACCAACAGCTATCCATCCAAGATTACAGAAAATCTATATGCCTCATTGTGGTGCCTAGTCATTCCCTTCATCAAAATGCATACCTAGGTCTACACACCATTGAAGAGGTATGTTAGGTGTGAGATAGAAGTCTCAATAGGGGATCACCAAATTTTTTCATATCAAGTCTCTGAACAATAATCCTAGCATTTTCAACTTTAAATAAAATATGTAATGATAATAATTTAATAGTTTTCTTATATGAAAGTGATGTAAAAAAATAGTTTAATTTCCCCTTTTCTTTATTTCCAAATAAATCAGGATAATAATGTGTCAAATAATTTCATATACAAATATCCCACCTGATATATCATGTCAAAAAAATCATGAATCACTAATCATTTAAAAATATATGGTAGTTCAACAAAATAGTATGAACCAAAAAAAGACCAAATTGCTCAAGAAGCATAGGTAAGAACACACCTAGGAGCACACTAAGTCAAGATAGATAGAACACTCATACCTAACATAATAAATCATGTACACATTAAGCCTATAAACATATGCATAAAGTATAGAGGTTATAGGAACACCCCATCAAGTGAACCCCCCCTCCCCCCAACAGGTCAAACAAGTCCCTTGAACAACAAGCCTAAGTAGAAAAAGTAATCCCCTTGAATCAATTTCCCAATAGTGGATGAGACCTATTACTATACATTCCACCTGAGTACCTAAGGATTCCCATGTGATCTATTTTCATAACCAATTCATCAATTCATTTTCATCATTTCATTATTTTAAAAAAAATTCACAATTCTTTGAAAATCCTTTTCATTTACAAAATCTATGGTAAAACCATCTTATATAAAATCTTGATTCCACACAAACAATTACAATAAATCATATAATTTCATTCCATTTAATAAAAAACTTATCAAAAACAAGAGTGATGTAGTTCAACGACACAGTCAATAGATAGAACATCCTACCTCAAAACTCGGGATCGCACACACTCGCAAAGGATCCACCAATAATAGTAACTAAACAATGACAACAGAGGCCCTAGAATCGATCTAAAAATATTAGATTTGATACAATTTAAAAAAAGAGTTGTTGGGGAATATAAAAAAAAACTTTCCTCAACAACACACACCTTCCACACCACAACCAACAAGGATGTGCCCCTAGAACAATATCACACAAAGGTTCTAGAAGGAAATAAGAAGAAACAACATAATGGGAAAAAGAATCTAATAACACAATGCAATGATGCCATCGTGATCAAAGAAATGAATAAGAAGAAAGGATTACTCATCTGAAGAGATGAAATACAACTAAAATGATGATAAGTTACCAAATCAATCAATCCAAATTGAACAGATACTCTAAAATCACCAGAGAATACCTCTAGGTTGAGAGATAAAGGAGCTGTGAAAGAATGAAAAAAATTCAACCGATGCAACACCCTAAAATCCAACACCATGGAATTTACATGGAGTGTAATCCATTTAAATGTTTTGTAATCCTCGAGGCTCAAATACACCAAAATATTTGTTGTTATTTTATTAAAAACCGATATTTTATTATTATATGGTGTGTAATATGTACACAGTATGTACTCACTTCACATTGTGCACCAGATTCACAAAATCTGACCTGAAGAACATACACTATGTGTATTCCCATTACACGGTGTGTATCTCTCCTATAAACTATGAAAATTATAAATTCATACATGAAAATCCAAAACCAACATGGGAATTATCCTAAACTCAGGGAGAATCCCTCAAATAGAATACATGTTTGTACCTAAATTATATTAATTTAAACAAGCATCTATATCTAAACTTTGATTCATTTTCCCTCAAAAAAATCTCCTCATCCTCGAGAGTCCCAAGACACACCCAATTCAAGAGAAAAAATGATTAAGGAGAAGGAAAATACCGGAAAGTGGGTAATAGGATGTTGCAAAAAATATAAATTAAGGGACTACTAATTTAAGGAGCATCACCCAGAAATTCCAGCATGTGGCACAATGGCATAATATATAAAATCAAAACCCTTTTAGAGAAAAGTTATAAACAACCTACCCCATTCTTAGGACATCCCACACAACAAAAATTGGTCTTTTATGCAAGCTAAAATGAGAGAAATTTGAAGAATCCATAAACTCAATGAATGTAGGGTGAATTATCTTGCATGAAGATACCACAAAAGAATATAAAATTAATTAGGAAAGGAAGGATAAGAAATATTATACTTATTGATATACCTCCAATGCACCCAAAGACACTTGAATCATACCAGTATAGAGGGATTTTCACTAAAGAGTATGAAAGGAGGAGCTAGGCATGTTTGGGGTAGCTGTTGGGGAAATGGATTAGGAAAAAGGGTGAAACCACTTTTAAGCATAGAGGGGAAATGGTCATTTTGTCTCATTAAATGAGGTGCATAGTTTGGCTACACAGTTTTTCTTATCATGTGCCAATTCTGCCTCTCATGTTGTCCAAGAGCCATACCCCACAAGTTTTGGCCACATAATGTGGGATAACTATGTTCCAAATCAGACGGTGTTAATCGTTTAGTGGAACTAATCATGTGAATAGGTGTACGGTTTGAAAAACCATGCACAACTCATCCACTCACCTCTATAATTTATTGAAAACATTCTTCACAGTTGTGTGCACAAAATTCTAAATTTAAAAAATAGTGAAACACCCTTTATAGGGACCCACAGTTTCTCTAGAGAAGCCACATGGTTTAAAAAATTAGTGCACCTTATCTGTTTCTCCAAAAAGTTAGAGTATTGATAAAGGTACTCCCAAAACTTATCTAAACTCTCAAGACAACTCTCGGGCCTTAAACCTCATCTAAAAACAATACATTTATATGTTCCAACTCTTGGAATCATGTTTTGAGACACAATTTAAGATTTAGCCCATACACCAAACAAAATGTTTGAATTTTCATGGAATTTTCAACTTGTTCCAAAACATGGGACATTAAAAATAATAAAAACATTCTTTAAACCGTTTTTTAGAAAACATGGATATAAGAGAGAAATTATTTTTGATCAAAGATAGAAGTAAATTCAATTTTTTCCTAAAAATATTCTTTTAGTCTCCTAAATTTATTAAAAATGGGAAGATAAATGGAAAATATTTAATTTATACAAAAAACTAAAGGATAATAAATTTAATGAGTTTATTGAGACATAGATTATAATATTTCGTCATCATAATCACAATCATAAACAATCTCAATAAATAATTAGATTGTAACATAAAACCCTTACCACATTAGTAACATTTGAATCATAATACCCATGAAATAAATAACCTTATATGGATATTTATATCCCTTAATTTACATGAGAATAATCATAAAATAAATTTATGGGTAGTATATACATCACAAAAATGAAATAATCAGTGAATATGTCTTGTGTCTCATAGAAGTAAAAGTGAGACGAAAATCCATTACCACTTTGGTGACTATTGAATCGTAATCCTCATGAAAGAATAACTTCAAATTAGAATTTAAATATCATGAATGAAAATAAATTAATGATATAACATGTAAAAGGGAAATACTTACACCACATAAAATAATATAGTTGCATTATAAAACATATGTCCCATAGAAAATAATTTGAGATGATAAATCTCTTCCCCCAAGTCTCAACTTCCTTCATACACTTTTAAAACTAAAATATAATAAATATTGGTTGATTATAAATATATTCTAGAAATATAATAACAAATATAATAAAAATTATTATTACTTATAACCCTTTTATCACTATTTTATTAACAATTATTTAAAAAACACTGTTTCGGGTGATGATTGCTTCATTTTTCACGTATTTTTTGGTTCTATAGTTTTTGATCCTTCTGTGTTTATCATGTTTGAAACATATAAATAATTTTAATCAAGATATAAATATGATATAAATTCATTATGTACAAATTTATAGCGATCCTTAATATTTTTAGATATAAAATGAATTACACTATTTCTAGAGACGGTAAGTCGTACGTTTGAATGAATGATGTTTAAATTTTTCGATGGATGGAAAAAAAGAAAGGTAAAATTAAATTCAACCTTAAAAAATAATTTATGTATCATGGATATAATATATATTTATTAAATCTATAAAAATTAACATCCATTTAAAAATAAAGTGATAATTGTATTGCATCGCTTTGTGGAGGTATTAGTCCACATGTACGCACAAGCGATGTTATTATTTTATAATGGATTGGAAGGTAAGAAGTTATATATGATATTATAATTAAATAAGTATAATTATTTCATAAATAATATATATATATATATATATTAATTATATCATTATATCAAACCATGATAGGTAGTGGTG
Source organism: Viscum album (assembly GCA_963277665.1). Taxonomy (NCBI): domain Eukaryota; kingdom Viridiplantae; phylum Streptophyta; class Magnoliopsida; order Santalales; family Viscaceae; genus Viscum; species Viscum album. The sequence continues at coordinate 1,343,798,856 of OY728153.1, read as the reverse complement.
GAAAATTAATTACATCGATTCACAAGGCAGTAGTATGTCGTACATACGATCGAAGGTTTTGTTTCAAATTTAATGGAAGATGAGATTGAAATAGTTCATTCAAATGACATAATAACGTATAAATATATGGGATATACTTATGTTATTATATCATAATGGTTGTAGTATATTTTAAGGAGTTAAAAGTAGACATAAAATGAAAATGCATGATTAAGGGCTATACCTCTTCTTTAGAGAACCTCTTTAGTTTTATACCTAAAGCCTTATTATGAGGGTTTTATAATCCAAATAAGTTCTATAATATGTGTTCAGGTAATTTTGGAATGTATTTTTATATTTATTTTCTGAAAAATAGTCTTTTTAAGTGTGAATAAATTAGGGGGTTCCCTTTTATAAGTGGGGGAGGGGTTACACATGTAATTTCTTAAAATAAAAAGATTTACCCATGTTTTACACATGCCAAAAGGATAAATAAGGGATCATTATCAAACCTTAGATGAGATAATTTCATTATATTTCCATAAAAGTGAAATTTGAGAAGTTTTTAGGTCATTTTAACCCTCATCAATTTAATTAAACACCTAATAAACCCATTTTAACCATAACCACGTTAATTAATTTTTACTATTTTTACTATTCATTTTGACCAAAAATTAGAATGAAATTTTTATATAAAATTAATTATTTATATTCAAAATAATAAATATATTTTTTAAAATTTAATTCCCATAAGCATAATAATTTAATTTAAAATTAAACCCATAGATGCGATAAAAAATTAGTTTTCCAAAAAGAAAGTTTTCATAAGTTAAAAAAGTTCTTTATCAAAAATCCACATTAAAATTATTAAAATGACCTAAATTGAATTAGTAATATTTTTATTGACCTAATTTTCCTTTTAATTAATTTTTATCTAATATATAAATTTTTAATTTCAATAAACAAAATGGCAGTTTTTAATAAAAACAGTAGTGTTCACTATTCTTTGAAAATTTAATCATTTTAGAAATTATCTCAAATTAACACTAACAAAATTTTTAAATGTTGATTTAAAAAATAAAGATAATTTTTCCAAATAAATTTTCTAAATTTTAAAAAAAATATTTTATTTTTTCACAAAAACCAATGAAAATAATTTTATTGAGAGGAAATGTATTTTCAAAGTATATAAAGACTTTACCAGAAATTTGGTACTTAGATATCAGTATAATTTATTTATATAAAAACATTATACTTAATATTTAAATTTTGGTTATTCCTATTCATGTCACCATGTTTAACGTCAAGGTTATAAATAACATTTTTAAATAATAATGTTAATAGTATATTGTGGTTCGTTAAAACTCGATGTTGGATGTAGTGAAAACTATCAAAGAAAAGAAATTTCTTCAAAAAAAACTTTTTATAAAATCTATGGGTGTTACATTCTAACACCATTAAAATGAATTTATCCCTAAAAATTCATCACTCTGATACCAAAAAATTTATGACAATTCTGCCTTATAATATCCTTAGGTTCCCATGTAGCTTATTCAAATTGTTTTTTTTTTCATAAAACATTGACCATGTGAGTGGTCTTATTTCATAGAAATTTATCTAAATAATCCATAATATCCACTAATTTTTCCTCATAAAAAAAATTCTTCAGTGGTATAACCTCTATGTTTAGTACATGTTAAAGTTCAGGTATATACTTCCTGAAAATAGATACATGAAACACATTATGAACTTGAGAGAGTTTTCATGGAAGCGATGTGATAAACCACTGTCCATACTCGATAAAGAATACTAATGGGGGTAATATAATTGTGGAATATATTTCCTTTTTCAAAAATATTGTAACCTTATCCCATGGATAAATTTATATGAAAACCTTCTTGTCAACTTAAAACTCCATATCACACTAATGATTGTCAGCATAAATGTTATGTCAACTCTAAGATGCCTTGATGTGCTATTGAATGGGTATAAATTTATCTTACATTTCCTCAAATATATAAGGTCCAAATAACTCTCTTTCACTAACTTCATCCTAACACATTGGATTTCTACAATTATTTCAATAGATATATTTATAAGGATCCATCTGAATACTTGAGTAATAGTTATTATTGTAAGAAAACTTGACTAGAAAAATGTGTTTATCCTAACCACCATTAAACCCTATAGAATAAGATATTATCATGTCCTATAGGTTTTTAATGGTTCTCTCAAACTGACCATCATTCTGAGGTTGATACGTTATAACACCCAGAACATTCTAAAAGAGTAACATTTTATTTAATAGTGTATGTGACATGTAACATCAAGCATAAAAGGGAATACAAAATCCCAAAGAAATTATGATATATTTTCTATTATAAGTAAATTAAATCTATTATGGAGCATGAAATTCATTAAATTCTATGTTATCTTGGGTCATATGCAATAATGAGTTATTTTGATAGCTTGTGTTACACGCAACACCATGTTTTATAGATATACATTATATTATTAAAATAGTATTATATAATATAATAAGATATAACCTATATTTTAATTTTAAATTTGGTAATATTTTTTCCTTCAATGGCCTGAAGGCCTTCATTTTTTATTAATTTTTGATAATCCTCCTTTCAAGGAGTGAGGTGGAACCCTTACAAGGACCATAGGCGTAAGTATTACATGGCCCGTAGGCCTTAGAGGAATTCATTTGCCCATAGGCTTCAAACATTATATACAACCCACACTAACTACTTTGAACTGCTCCTCCTCAGAATCTTCATTGTGAAATCATCTCTCCACCTTCGCATGGCTGTTCGTCTAGGCATTCCCATGCATGCACAGGCTTGTCCCGATGGCAGGTGCCATACCCTCTCATTCTTGCAATCCGTTTAGCTTCTGTTGTGGTGAAAGCTCCTTGCTCATCTTCCTTGTAGATATTGTTCCTCATAGGTTGTCTAGTTTGCATCTGCACTTAAGGTGGAAAAAAGGCCTTAAGGTGGCCCGAAGGCCTTACTAACCCGAAGGACTGGGTGGCCCGAATGACTTAAAGGACTCGGGGACCAAATCGGTGGCCCGAAGGCCCAAACGGGGGTATATTTCTGGATGCTACAGTGCCAAACAGTACCTGCTACAGTTCCCTCTATAGTACCTTCTACAACATTGCACAGTTCCCAATATAGTACTATACAGTTCCCACTACAGTACATGCTACAGTACTACTACAGTGCCTGCTACAGTGCCCCTAGAAATAATGTCTCTACCTGGATTTGATCTCGGGTCTCCCGGATGCACTTGCAGAGTCCTTACCAACTGGGCTAAGGCTCAAGTGCAATTTGTTAATATGATTTTCTAACTTATTCAAATATTTATGAATTCATTTTTTACCAAATATTTATAAATTTTAAAAAAAATAACCATTAAGGAACTTTTTTACAAAGAACTATTTTTATGAAACTAAAGGAAATTTAGCTTAATAAATTAAATTAATTAATATTAGTGAATATATATAAATAAAATTTATATATTACATATTCAATAAATTTTTTTACACTCATATGATATATTTTATAGGCATAAGATAAGAACAGATCCATTATTACGCATAAAAAACTGTATTTTTCTAAAGGCATTTTTGCCTCCTTTTGATGGTACACTTTCTTGAAAACTAAATTTGAAATATTTATAAATTTTATTTGAAATAATAAACTTCATTTTTTAAATCTTAATGTAAAAATAATATTATGTTTAATTTTTGGTATTTTTCTAAGAAGATTTATTTTTTGATGAATAGTGAAAAATACTGAATTTTAATTTAAAATCGGATTTTTATCTAAATAATTAATAATATTAAATTATATATTAAATTGGTCTAAAATTAAAATTAGTAAAATTATACATATATTAATCCAATTTATTTCCTTTAAATCATTTTTATTTTGAATTTGGATATAAAAACTTTGTAATCCTTTGAACATTTTCATCTTAAAAACTCATTTCTCCATCTCAACTATGGGAATGATTTTAAATTAATTTCTCAATATTCTATGATTTTAATTTGGAAAAATGTATTAAATGTTTTTAATAATTATTATTTATAAATTATATTATGTTCAAATATGTTTTTGAACAAAAATATTAGTGAAAATGATTAAAATTAATTACAGTGATTAAAGTGAAAATGGGTTTACTTAGTGGTTAAACATTAATATTAAGGGGTAAAATGACCTATACACTTGTAGAAAACCCATTTTATGGAAATATTTAGACTATATACCATATTTAATATATAATGGTCCATTGTTTTTGGAAAAATATTTAAAGTAGACCTTCAATAGTGTTTACCTTTTGGTATATACAAGAATTCCACTCCTCCTCCACTATAAAAAGGCACTCACCCCCTCACTTCTTCACGCCTATAAATTCATTTGTATTGACAAAATTATTCCAAAATAAATTCAAAAATTCCATCCCCTCATCCTAGAAGCATCACTTTGGTAATTAATCCAAAACATTAAGTCCTTATGTGAAAACCAAAAAGAGTTACTCGATGAAGAGGTAATGTTCTTCAACGATAACTTTTGTTTTATTTCTTTCCCCATCCCTTAAATTATTCTTATATCATTATTATATAATAACATAAGTATATTTAATATCCATAGATTTTTTTATTTTAATAGTATGACCTACAAATTCACACACCTCTATCAAATAGGATACGCATTCGTCATTCGTGTGTATAGGGGACTGCCATCTCGTGAACCGATGTCATTCATTCTTCCATTACCACCTTTAAAGGATGGGAATACTGATGGATTTACAGTTTATATTGGATAAATATGATTTTAATAATTTTTTTATTATTACATAATTATTATAAAACACATACCTTTATGCTTTATATTTTTTGGGAATATGATAACATCGTCAGTGGGGGTGTGGACTACCGCCGCCTCAAAGCGATGTGATTCGTTCGCGATTTACATGGAATGTATTAAATATAGTTTTAATAAAAATATGTGATATATATATATAACATAATACGGTACTATAATTTTAATAAACACACACACACACACACATATATATATATCACTTAGATTTTCCTTCTTTTAAAATGATAAGAAAATCAAAATAGCATTCAGGCCTACATACAGCCTACCGTCTCCATGAACAATGTATTCCGTTTCATATCACCAATTTTTATAGAAAACTATAAATACATATATACTAAATATATATTATATTTACATAATATTTTATGTTATTTGGGTGATGAAATCAATATCTATGTAAGAGGAATGAAAAATAACAAGTCAAAACATACTTGAATGCAAGTCAATTAACCCCCAAAACAATAAAAATAATTAGATATTATTAACAAATGGATGATAAGATGTTATAAAAGTATTATATATGATATTATAAATATTAATAAGGTTATTATATAAGTTAATAAAATTATTAAAACCATTATACATGAGGTTAAATAGAATTCAACCAATATAAAGTGTAAGGTATGGGATTTCGTCTCAATTTCATTTCACTAAGGTATATTGGAATGTTATGAACCTAATTAATATTATAAGGTGTATATACTAACCCTTGATGTGTAATATCATGAAAACTTCATTATTAATGGTATTTTAAGTTTCAATTTTAATTATTTTGTCTACTGGTACTTTAATTAAAAGCAACTAAGTGGTAAAAAAATTGCATAACTCAATTTCCTTTCATTGAGTTATATTTCTTCCTCATTATCATTAATATTATATGATTTTGTGTATAATTATTTTTTACTATGAATTTTTTTAATTACACTTATTTTATTATTATTTAAATTTTTTACACATAATATATTCATTGATTAATTCTCACTTCAATGTTATGATCATTTTAAGGGTTTATTTCACAATATCACTCTATTCGAGTTTTTTTATTATTGAATTTACATTAAAAGAAATTATATGATAATTGTTTAATAAATCCTTTAATTTTAAAATCCTCTATTTATTCATTAAATTTCCAAGTAAAATTATGATTTTTTTCACACTTTGGTACTTAAAATTATTTAGATTTTTTTTAATAAATTCAGACTTCATTTCTCTCTTTAGTGGAAATTCTATTTTCTCAAAAACCATGTTTTCTAAAAATATGTGCAGAAATTTTTATATATACTTTTCTAAATTATTTATTAAAATTACTTTCTACCCATTTTTTAAAAGAAAAATCAAATGTATATTCTTTTTTCATTCCAAATAAGGAACTTTTCTAACCATTTTATAATGAAAAAAATTGTTCTTTTTACCTTGTATAGAATTACCTATAATTATTTCTTTGAATATTACTTTAAAATTTTAAAAATATATTTTTAAATAAAATGGTTTTAAATTTTATTCTCAATGAATTTTTTTTCCAAAAATGTTTTTCAAAATAAATCGGAAATTTTCCTCAATAAAAATTAAAGAGATTTTTATTGTATTTCTATTAATTAATAAAAACAACCATTATTCTTACTCCAATGGTTATACATTATATTTATATAATCACTATTATTTATTTTTATGTTTTATGATTATTTTGACCAAAGATAGTATAGAAATTCATTTCCTTGATTCATTTTTGTAGTCCCCTTGAAATATTTAATAAAATTTAAATTTCCCATAAAAATCCATATCATTTATCATGGATATGCTTATTTATTAAACCATATATCATTTATATATATATGGTGTTTTACATTGAAAGTTTTTTTATTGACTGTGGAATTATTGATAAATTTTTTTTCCTTTATTCAATGTTGATATTTAATGTTAAGAAACATTTATTCATGAATTATATCGATTATTTGATATGTGAGGATTATTTGGACCTAAAGAGAAGGGTAGATCCTAGTATAATATATCCCCTCGATGCATTAGTAGGTATCATGAGACAAATTAGTTATGATAATATTAAATGGGTTATTACCTATAGATTAAACTATCTTGTAAAAGGTCTTGAAAAGAGTGGTTTCATGTGCCAAATACATGACGTTCAATAATTAAACATGTCCTTTTTTTAGAATTAAGTTATTATTATCTATGATATTTTCACTATGAAAAAATATATGGATGAATATCATTCTTAGTTTATTGATTAAATGGAATTTGGTTTCAGTTATTTACCTTTCTATATTGATGATCTCTTATCTAGTTATTTGAATGGAATGTGTTTCTAGTTACTTACCTTTCTGTATTGTTTATGCACTTACTTCTCAGTTTATTTATTATTTGGAATGTGTGTTTGGTTATTACTTTGAAATATTTATTATTCTCATTGATTCATTATTGCTTCTGTTGTACTTAACCCTTACTGGGCATTTGAACTAGCCATTATTTTGTTCCCTTTCCCCGAGATTTTATGAGGTGTACTAAGAAATATTTGAAGTGATATTCTAGATAGAAGAAATTTATTCTTGGAAGTTAAAATACAAATAAATATATTGTAATTTTGGTTTGCATTTATAATACAATACTCGTGTATGTATCTAGTTTCTTGAGACTAAAAAATTGTTCGGTCCTTTGGGACATGAATTCCTTGTATCTTATACTAATGTAATGGTGGTAGGCACTAACTCTGGGCTCCTGGGGTCGGGGTCTCTATAGTTGGTATTAGATAAATTTTATTAGTATCCTTGGAAATAATATTTAATAAAAAATATATTAGGGAACATAACCCAAAGATATATTTTGAGTATAAGTATAAAAGAATATCCTAAATTTCTAGTAAAGTGTATAATGTGTGGGTCTTTCCTAATAATATATCCCTATCTGGATAGTATCATGGGTTTGTGAGTTTAAAATTGAAAATAATACAATAACTTCAAAAAAAATTAGGTTTTATTTTATTGTAGTCTACCAAGATTAAGGATATTTTAGATGTAGTTTATGGAAATACAACCCATTAATTAAATACATTTTTTATTGAAAATGTTATTTAATGAATAATGCCTTTAAATTTTATATAAATAATTTTAAAGGTATTGATAACCATAGGGTTTAATATTATAATTCATTACATTATAGTTAAAAAAGATTATTAAACTTTGTAAAAAAAAGTTGTATCAAAAATCCTAGTAAACAGGTTATTTAATGATTAATCTCATTTCCAGGATTTCCATTATACTTTTTGGAAACATTATATGAATTAATTTTTAGAAAAAGGACAAATTTTATTTTGGGTGACAAACCATCATATCTAGAAAGGTTTTATGGATTGAACAAACAATTGAAAGATAATAAGGGTTTAACACCAACCACTAACCTATGCAATGTCCTGGGTAATATTTCAGTATTTTTAGTTAAACAATTTGATGAATAAATATTAATGATGAACCAATAGTATTAAATTTTAGGTTTATAGATTAACATATTAACCATATTGGTTTTGGAAAATAGTTAGGGATAGATATAAAGACTTGTTTTATGGATCTTATGATCTTCTAAAAGTTAATTTTAGTGCTTTAGGAAAAAAATTATTTTTTGATATTTCTTTCTTGAAGTAATGGATTAATTGAAAATTGATCGAAGCACCACCAAAAATTAAAATTGTGTTTACAGAAATATATCAATTAAGTATATTTTCTCACATTCTTAGGTAGTAAAATAATTACTCAGTATTAGAAAAATTATTTATAAATAATATGTTATCCTAATACCTTCATTTTTGTTGAACCGACAGTCTTTTAAATCATCCAAAATTTATGATTTTGATCCCCTGAACTTTCCATTAATCTTTCACTTGTTTTTGATCAATGACCTCAATCAATCCATATAAATATTTACTCTTTTCTTCCATGTTCATATCTTTACTTTCCACCAATTTTCTCCTATGTTAAAACCTGGTTATATGTTATTCCATATGACCATTGTACTTTTTTTATCTCTTATTAAGAGGATATTTTATTAACCCTTTTTATTTGGGTTTTTCATAAAAGGAATTTTCAAATATCAAACCCTTTACTACTAAGATTAATTTTAGATTTTTAGGATGAAATTTATTTAAGGTGGGGAGAATGTAACTCCCCAAAAATTCTAAAAGAGTAACATTTTTTATAGTGTACATGACACGCAACACCAAGAATAGAAGGGAATATAAAATCATAATACTTTAAGATATATATAATATTTAAAATAAATTAAATCTATGATATATTTTTAAATGAACTCAATACTATGTTATCTTGTGTCAAATACAACAACATGTCTCTTTGATAGCTTGCACTACACATAAGACAGAGTTTTACTTAAAAGTAATGTTTTATTAAAATATTATTATTTAATATAATGAGATATAACCTAGCTTATAAATTGGAGGTTTTTAATCGGACTAACTAACTTATGAAAACATTTTTGAATTAATTGGTTTCCAATTAATTAGAAATTAAAATAAAAACCAATTGAACATAAATGAAATGTTTTTATAAAGAACTATTTTTGTGAAACCAAAGGAATTTATCTTATTAAACTAAATTAATTACTAAATTAAATTAATTTCTACTAGTTAATAAATGTAAATTAAATTTATGTTGTATATATTATATATTCAGTAAATATTTTGGCACTCATCTAATATATTTTATAGGCATCAAACAAGAACAAATCCAATTTTACGCATAAAAAGTTGTATTTTTATAAAGGCTGATTTGCCGCGTTTTAATGGCGTTATTTTTTTAAAACAAAATTTTAAAAAAATTATAAAATTATTTAAAAAAATAAACTTCATTTTTTAAAACTTAATTTTAAAATTATTTTTGGCTGGGTTTTTTTTATTTTTCTGAGAAGTGTCATTTTTTTATGAATATTGAAAAACAATGAATTTTAATTGAAAACTGGATTTTCGTCAAAATAATTTATAATGATAAATTATATTTTAATTTTTTTAAAATTAAAATTATATCAATTATAAATATATTAATCCAATTAATTTCATTTTAATCATATTTATATTGAATTTAGATATAAAAACATAGTAAAATTTTGAACATTTTCACTTTAAAACCCTATTTTCCCATCCCGTCTACGGAGTTAATTTTAAATTTATTTCTACCAATTATGTTATTTTAATTTTAAAAAACTGAATAAATATTTGGAATCATAATAATTTACAATTTAAAATAATTTCAACTTAGTTTTGACCAATAATATTAGTGAAAGAAATTAATATTAATTACTGCGATTAAAGTGAAAATTAGTTTATATGGTGGTTAAACTATAATCATAAGGGTCCAAATGATTGAGAAACTTGTAAAACCCCATTTTATTTCCATATTTATATCATATCCACTATTTTACTGAAGAAAATTATTTTTGGAGGCACATTATGTAATGGAGACCACCTAATAGTGTTTACTTTTTGGTATTTACAAGAATGTCACTCCTCCACTATAAAAGGGAACCCCCCCCCCCCCCCCCCTTCAATTATCCACACCTATAAAGCCATTTGGATTGACCAAAAACTACCAAATTCAATTAAAAACTTTTCTCTCCTCATAATAGGGGCCCCACTTTTGGAATATATCAAACTAAGAAATTACTTTAATGCATACCAAAAGGAGTTACCCAAAGAAGAGATAACATTTTTCAACGAGCACTTTTATTTTATTTCTTTCTACACCACTTCAGTTTTTATTATACCATGATTATATAATCACCACAGTATCTTAAATATATTGATATGTTTTTATTTTAATATTATTACAAAAAAAATCACACACTTCCATCAAATGAGATATGTAATAATCATTCATGTGTACATTGGACTACCGTCTCACGAACCGATGTTGTTTGTTCTTCCATTACCACATTTAAAGGTTGGTAATAATGATGGATTTATAGTTTATATATTATATATATTTGTTATTTATAATTTAATTATTCTTCTTTAATTATTATATAACACATACCTGCATAATTTTCATTTTGTGGGAATATGATAACATCATTTGTGGATGTGTGGATTACCACCTCCTCAAAGTGATTTGATTTGTTTAGGATTTACATGGAATGTATTAAGGATGGTTTTGATAAAAATAGTATATATATATACAAAATAATATGATATTATAATAATAATATACATGTATATATATATCAATTAAATTTTCTTTCTTTTAATAGGACAAGAAAATGGAAATGGTGTTCATGCATACGTACGGCCTACCGTCTCCATGAATAGTGTATTCCATTTCATATCACCAAATTCTATAGATTAATATGAATAAATATATATCAAATATATATGATATTTAAATCATGTTATATATTCTTTAGGTGATTAAATCATGAAATAAAGAGTAATGAAGAATAACAAGTCAAAACATACTCAAAATACGAGGCAACTAACACCCGAAACATCAAAAATAATTAATGAATATTAATAAAAAAGTGATAAGATATTATAAAAAGATCATATATAATATTATAAATATTAATAAGATTCTAATATAAGTTAATAACATTCTTAAAACCTTTATACGTGAGCTTAAAGAGCATTAAACCAAAAAGAAGCATAAGGTAAGGGATTTCTTCTCAATTTCATTTCACTGAGGTATATCATAATATAATAAACCTAATTAATTTTAAATGGTGTATATACGGCCCCTCAAAGTGTAATATAATGAATAATTCCTGAATTATGGTATTCTAAATTTCAATTTGAATCATTTTTTCTATGGGGATTTGAATTAGAATTAACCAAGTGGTAAAGAATTGCATAACTTGATTTCCTTTCATTGGGTTATATTACATATATTAAGTTCTTGGGGGGAACAATTACATTAAACACACACAGAGGCTAAAAAGGCAGGCCATAACCCCCCCCCCCCCCCAAGAGACATCACACCCATTAATCCTTATTTATTCAATACATGGCCTGAAGACCCAGTTGGATTGATGTCCAATACATAGCCCAAAGGCCCAGTGCAGCGTCATGCCTATATCATTCTGTATGTGTCACCGCCTTCCTGCATCATGCATTATACCTGTATCATTGCCTACCTATGGAAATTTGTTCCTGCTTAAATTTGAACCTGAGTTTGATGCAATATTACAGGGATCCTTTACCACTCAGGTAATCCCCCAACTACAAAATTACACCTGGTTTTTACACCCATGGGGTTACAAGTTATTGGTTGGATGTCACCCACCACCAAGCACCTTTATGTACTTCCCTAGCTATAGGACTAAGTGTAATGGCACATTGGATTTTAGTCCAGTTCCACATGGGGGTAAAGGGCCCACAAGTGATTTATTCAGGCATCTTTGGAATTTTCATAACAAGGACTCGAACTCAGAACCTTCATGATAGACTTCACAGCTATAACCAACTCAAATATTCCCCCACAAGATTTGGGATATATTACTTCCTTGTTGTCATTGATATTATATGATTATGTGTATAATTAATTTTGACTATCTATTATACTAATTAAACTTATTTAATTTTGATTTACAGTTGACATTCATAATGTATTCGTTGATTAATTTTCAATTTTTTATCCTTGAATTCTCAAAAGGGAAATTATATGACCATTGTTTAATAAAAACATACATTTTATTCTCATATGGTCATTCATTGTATTTTTTAAGTAATATTTCCATTTTACCACTCTTGGGTATTTAAAATTGTTGATTTTTTTAATAAATTCCAACTTTATTTCCCTCTTTAGTCGGAAATCTGTTTTCTTACAGAAACATATTTTCTAAAAAAATCAAATTTTTTTCTTTATCCTCTTCAAAATTATTTGTTAAAATTAATTTTTACACATTTTTATTTTAAAAAAATGTTTTCAAATGAATCTTATTTTCTCATTCTAAACAAGTAACTTTTATAACCTTTTTACAATGCAAAAGAAATATTCTTTTTACCTTGTATGAAATCACCCACTTCCTTTTCTTTGGAGATTTATTTTTATAAATATATTTCTAAAGAAAATGTTTTTAAATTTTATTTTTAAATAAAATTTTAGAAAAAATCAAAATGAAGAGGATTTTTTCCACAAGAATTTTTAAGGACTTTTTATTATATTTTTATTCATCAACGAAAACAACACTAATTATTACTTCAATGAGTATATGTTTTATTGATAGTATCCTTATTATTTATTTTTATGGTTTATGACTATTTTGAATAAGGATAGTACTGACATTCACTTCTTTGATTCGTTTTTGTAGTCCCTTTGAAATATTCACTAGACATTAAATTTTCCCTAAATATCCATATAATTTATCATAGATATTATTATTTATTAAATTGTATCTCATTTATATATATAGTGTTTCACATTGAAAGTTATTTGATTTACTGAGAAAATATTGATAAAATTGTTTCCTTTACTCAGTATGTATAATTGAGGTTAAGTCACATTGATTCTTAAATTAAAAAAATTATTCAATATATGAGGAATGTTTTGGACCTGAAGTGATGGGTGGGTCCTGGTATATTATAGACCCTTAATACATCAGTAGGTCACTTGATATAAATTAGTTAATATATAATTAAATGGTTTATTACCTTTAAATTAAATTTTATTATGAAAGATCTTGATGGTGGGGGTTTGATGTACCATATACATGACATTCACTAGTTAGGAATTACCTTCATTTAGAATTCAATTTTTATTATCCATGATATTTTCACTATAATAAAATCTATAGATGAATCTCATTCTTAGTTTATTAATTGTATGGAATTTTTTTAGTTATTAACCTTTCCATATTGATTATTCCTTATCCATTTATTTTAATGGCATGTTTTTATAGTTACTTACCTTGTAATATTTTTTATTCACTTCCTTCAGTTTATTGATTATATGACATTTGTGTTCATTTATTAAATTTCCATATTGATTATTCAAATGATTCATTATTATTTTTGTTCTAATTAACCCTTTTGAGAATTTGATCTCATCCTTATTTATTTACCTTTTCCCAATATTCTATTAGTTGTACTAAGAAAGATATGTCAGGATATTCTAGTTAGAATAAAGTTATTCTTGAAAAGGGAAATAAAGAAATTTTGGTTGTAATTTTTGTATTAATTTTTAATACAAGACTCATGTATGTATCGATTTTATCAACACTAATAAATTATTTGGTACTTTAGGACATGATTTCCTTGTATCTTATGAAAATGTAATGGTAGTAGGCACCGACTTCGGGATGTTGGGGTTAGTTTTGCTATATATGTGGTGATGAAACTCAAATCTATATCAATGGATTGTTGAAGACTTCACCAAAACATCAAGGTAAACCCCAGATCCTAGTTGGATACAATAGAATGTGTCACTTTATGAAATCTTACCACTTATTTAATGTATATTCTAGAAATTTGATCAAGATATAAATCCACTTTGATAGCAATGAAGTGTGCTAACTTTGTAAGATGATTGAATATAACCCATATAGCATTATGCTCTTTAAATGTTTTGAGGAGTCCAATGATAAAATACATGGTGATGTTTTCCCATTCCTATTTTGGTATGGGTAATATTTGTAACATCCCCTTAGACTTTTATCTCTTTATTTTTATTTTATTGACATTCCAAGCACTGAGACACATACTCAGCAATATCTATCTTTAGTTCATCCCACCGAAAATGAACTTTCAAATCTATATACATCTTCTTACTTCCTAGATGAATAGATAATGAAAAACTATTAGCCTCCTACAATATATCATTCTTCAAATATAGTGTGTATGGAATAAATAAATGATTCCATAACCTTATTATCCATTCATAACCGAGGTTAAACTCAAGAACAATTCTACCCTTATTTTATATCTTTACATATTCCTTATATACCTCTTTAATATTCATTTGGATATATGGTTGAACACTCATTTGAGAAAGACAATATTTTTCCCCTTGCTTTAAGATTTCAAGATCCATCCTTTGAAAATCCAAAAATATTGTATCTTTTATTATCCTCATCATACATAATATAGCATGTTCCTTTTGACATAAAGAATTTTCTACCTTGTTCGCTTTCCCAAGGTGGTAATGTATTGAGCTATCTTAATCACTAATCATATCCAACCACCTTCTCCGGTGAATATTCAACTCCTTCTATGTGAATATATACTTTAAACTTTTTTATTGGTATATATATCACACTTTTATCTATAAAGATAATACCTTTCTTTCTTTAATGAAAAAAATATCATAGCTAAATTGAAATCCTGAGTTGGGTAATTTTTCTCATGGATCATCAATTTTCAAGAGTCATAAGATATAACCATGTCATTATTTATGAAAATTCATCCCAATCCAATATTTTATGTGTCACTATAGATTAAAAACGCTTCCCCACTACGGGTTAATATAAGCACAGGTGCAATGACTGGTCTTCTATTTGGTTACTTGATATTTTCCTTACATTAATATATCTAGAGGAACTTGGCACCCTTTTGAGTTAACTTGGTTAGTGGATTAGATATTTAGGATAAATTTTCAAAAAACATCAATAATATCCATCCAAACAAAGAAAAATTTAGATTTTAATCATAATGGTTGGTTTGGTCCAACGTTCCATAACTTCTGTCTTTGATGTATCCACAAATATGCCCTCTCTTGAGATTATATGACCCAAAAATGAAACAATTTGTAGGAAAAATTCACACTTTGTTAATTTTTCAAACAAATTATCCTTAATCAGGGTATTCAACACAATTCTCAAGTGAAATTCAAGATCTTACATTATATTTTAATATATATAAATATCATCTATAAAGACTACTATAAACTGATCAAGGTAATCTCTAAAGACTCTGTTCTTTAAATCCATGAAGATAGCATGGGTATTAGTAAGACCAAATAGAATCACTATATATTCATAGTGTTTATTACTCATATGAAATGTTATATTGGATATACCCTCCTTATTGACCATCAATTGATGATATCCAGAATAAAGGCCATTCTTAGAGAACTATTGATATCTATGTAGTTGATCAAACAAGTCATCAATACATGGTATAGGATACTTGTTCTAGAGTATGATTTTGTGAAAATTATATTAATCAATGTATATTCTCACCAATCAAACTTTCTTATTGGTAAAAAAGAACAATTGGAGAACAAGGTAACACACATGGATGAATAAATCCCATTTCAAGATTCTCTTGGAGTATCTTCTTTAATTCTTACAACTCAATCGGGTCCATTCTATAGGGAGTCTTTGAAATAGGTGTAGCGATATGTATGAGTTCTATTAAAAACTCACTTCATGATTCAGTGAAAGACTAGGAAATTATTCCAGAAATACATCAAAAAACTCTTACACAATACCCATATCATCGATGAAGAGTTTCTCCAAAACCATATAAGATATATATCCCTTTTGAATAGGAATCATGATCCATACAATAGATGTTATTTCCAATATAATTTTATACTTATCGTCACACTGATAGACAATCATAGATTGGTTAGGAATGTCAAACATGACTTCCCTTCATCAAAAATTAATGTGGAATTTATATAGATAAATCCAATTCATGTCTAATATAACATGAAATTCAACCAAAATGAGGATAACAAGATTTTCATGAAGCACATTCCCACAAAAATTAAACTAGGGAAGATTCATAGACTTGATATCTAATCACCATACCATTAAGGTTTTTCACTATTATTTCAACATCTAATTATTAAGGATAGGAATTAACATTCCAATAGAGTTGTTATGATAGAAGATAATTAATTTAACTAAGCTCAAATAATAAACCTCAATATTTTATTGTACCAATCACAACCAAAAATTCATTGCTCTGTCTTTAATCCATTAGTAAAACTAAAATGGTCAGTATGACTATTTGGAATCCTTGATAAAAGTGATCAATAATTCATAGTATGTCTAAATCATGACACTTTTTTTGAATCTATGACAACTTAGGTTTAACATTGTTCATTCATGGTCATCCTTTATACAAATCCTTTATGACGGTTCATAAATAGTCTTTGAATTTCCAAAACATATCCTCGAAGAGTGTCAAACTAGGTGTATAGAAAGCCCCATTTTCATGCACCATGTGATGATCAATTCAAATCCAAATACACCATTTTTAGATTAATTACCCCTAGGTTCTAGATCTATGTCCACTTGTAGTACCTAGAAAGTGATATAGTTTTTTAGAAACCACTCACTCTATCCTTCACCACAATTCTAGGATATTTTCTTATACTTAGACTTATCATTATGGTTCTCACTAATGTTTTATCAAACTAGTTTCCAAAGGATAATTAAACCCATCTTTGATACCAACTATTGCAACTTAGGTGTTTCATACATAGATATTGCATCTTATTATAAAAATATTCATCACGTAACATAATTATTCATGATAAAATATTATAGGTATAGTATCATTGGGAACTTGGAAACATAAACAAATGGTTTATAAGTGAACCACATCATCTCCCACTAAGTTCTTCATAACTAGCACCCTTATTAGACATAACATACATAATAATTTTATTTATAATAAGAATATGAAACATAAGAATGGGTAATATAATATACTCAGTAAGGGTAAAAAAGGTAGATATCAATGATCACATAAGCATGACATGATCATAAGGGTATGAGAACATGGGTATAACATTTGAAAACCATACATTATATATAAAAGATAATAATCTTGTGTCATGGCATGATTCTTGGTAGTTAATAAGATAAGATTCATATAGAAATCAAATAACATGATCTATGAGACAATAAAATTGGAATAAGACAAATATTTGTGTCATAGCATAAGATTATAACAATTTAAACATGTATAAATAGTAATAGGTTCACTCATTATGTTAAGTACATGAAATAAGGCCTTGTATAAACATATGTAAATGAAAACCAGGCCCACTCATATTCTTATGGACTTGAAATTAGGTATAAAAATAACCATATAGACATGAAAACAAGACCAAACATAACCTTATGGACATGAAACTAGGTCCACACTTAACATTGTGAACATGAAATCTGGTTCATGCATAACATAATTAACTCATGAGTTATCCATATTTACCCAATGCATTGGAGGGATATATAATTTTTATCCCACCCTTAACATAATGATAATTATAAATACATGTTCCATAAGATAATAAAATAGCCATCATATCATAAACCATGAAAAAGTACCAAGTTTCATAAACATTTCATCATAGCATAACCCATAGAAGAGAAATGGGTTTCACTAACATTTCATTATAGAATTACCTATGGAAAAGAAATGGGTTCCATAAAAATAATTCACCATTATCATAAACCATCCAAAATAATAATAATGATGTTACCAATGGATCATATCCATAGTAAAACATAAGAAACACCAAAGTTTATTTTCATTGATGAATGTGAATTCCATAAAAAGATCATTAAAACATTCTTAAAGAAAATATCCTTTCCAACTTGAAATAACTCCTTACAAATCTAAAAATTACCCAAATATTAATGAAAGAAATTTCTTTAAAAATAAAACTAGCAAATTTATAGGGAATTTTTAAATCATTGATCATCCATGAAAACAGAAAATTCTATTTATGTTATTTATGTAAAAACAAATATTCCCTTCACACTTTTAGAAAAAAAATCAAAAGTACCACAATTAGGAAATGATAAGAAGATTAATTTTAAAAAATTAAAAAGTAAAATATGGATAAAAATGTCTTCAAACAATAGTTTTAAAATATTAAAAACTTTATATAAACCATTTTTAGAAGACATGGATATCGAATAGAAATTTTTTTCGAAAGGAGAGAGAAATAAATTTATTTTACTTATAAATATTATTTCAGTATCTTGCATTTATTAAGAAGGGTAAGATGAAATGAAAAAAAATTATTTCCATAAATAACTAGAGTATAATAAAATTCATGATTTTTTAGAGAGATATTGTTGGTCGGAGTGGATACTCAAGAGGGGGGGTGAATTGAGTTCCAATTAAAATTTCTGTTAAAAATATTTCTCTTAAAATCCCCCAATTTAAAATAAAAGCTAAAATGTAGTGAATCTATACAGAGTGTAAATGTTCAATCAGTTTCTCAAATATTTATTAGGTCTCAGTTTAACTTAATCTAAATATTAACTTAACTTTAGAAACTAACTTACTGATTTACAATAAGTATAAACACTTGTTAATTTAACTATCAAATTAGATTTAAAATAATTTTGTATTTCAAAGTAATAGCAACGGAATATGAAAAATATATATAGTATACTTATGACTTAAAGTAAAATGCACAGCAGAGGTAACCAAGAGATTCAGTCTCAAACTGAGACTTAGTCCTCTCAAACAATTTATATAAATTGATCTACACCCTGGATCTGGGTAAACAATAGTGAACACACTGTCCAGGTACAAAGACCTCTACCACAGTTCTACGTGGGAAAACAAACAACAGCTCACAACTGTCTAGGTCTTAATTGACCTCTACCACTATCCATAGTGGGAAACAAAGAGTTATAAAGTTTTAGTGAGGATTTAAAAATCCTCCAATTTAGCTCAGGAGATAGTGTGTGTGTAAAATAAATAGGGTACACACACTGCTCGAAAAGTAAATGAAAGAATCACTAAAGTAAGTGAGAATGAGTTTAGAAGAGCTTTAGTGATTAGAAGTGTAGATCTGGACTCGTTTGGTTGGTCAAACAAGCTTCTGAGTCCTTATCTGGTTTCTGTTCAGAAAACAGAGTTTCGTTTTCTTCTTTGTTCCAGGTACAGCTTATTAGCTTGAGTGCATGAAGTTTTTATTGTAGTTCTTCACTCAATATGTAGCTTTTGTTTTCCTTTATAAGAGTGTCTTCAAGTATATCTAGGATTCTTGGAGTATGGATGTAGCTTTGTGCGAATACACTACGTTTGAATGCTATTGAGCCTTTTTCTTTTTCACCTTCATGTGTCTTCTTAGTTCCTTGGTTCTCTTTGTTTCATTACATCGACACACCCTTCAGCTAGGTCTTTATCTTCCTTTTTATATCATTTTAGCTTCGGAAAAAAGGAATGATCACCTTTTTCATGGGTACTAGGTACGGTTCCCTGACATGGCAACAAAATTCATTAAATAACATTAACTGCATTAAAAACATAAAATGTAACTGTTAGATTAATAAATAAATAGTATTGAGAGAATAGAGCTTGACTGGTTGGTCAATCATTAGTTTCCTGTTGGTAGATGTGTACGGTGGTCTTTGTGTAATAGGGCCTTCCATAGGTAGCTCTTTGAACATGTATCAGTATCTCTATATATCAGTGACTTCATTCTATCGGTAGCTCTTATTATCAGTAGCTCTTGTTATCGGTAACTCTTAATCCATCAATAGATCTTGGGCTATCGGTAGCTCGATGTATCGGTGACTCTGTACTTGTATAGATAGACTATGTCAGTCGCTTCATATCAGTCGTTAGTCTGTGTATCAGTAGGTCGGTCGATAGATCATATCAGTAGACTTACTCTATCGGCAGACTTCTATCGGTAACTGTATGCGAACTGGTTCTATCGGTAGACTTCTTCATATCGGTATCTCTGTACATATCAGCGATCAAGTGTATACTAGAAGACTTAAGCATACCGGTATACCTGTTCTATCGGTAGCTCGGTTTCTGTCGGTAGCTATATTCATATCGGTATCCTTAGCTTATCAGTGACTCTGTCTATCAGTAGACTAAGTCTATCGGTAGACTGAGTACCGGTAGCTCTTTATCAGTAGCTATACGCAGATCAGTGAAACACTTATCTGTTTTATGCAAAACACATCCAATTGAGTTATAATTAATTTATAACTTATATAAACATAGATAACCATTGATTAACATATCTCAAGGATTATTTTAACATTATGATCATCTTGATAACAGAATATCATATATTGAGAGAATTTGAATATAAATAAACATTAATTGGGATTATCAAAACATATGAAAGCATAATTGGGATTATCAAAACATATGAAAGAAAAATTGGGATTATCGAAACATATGAAAGCATAATTAGGATTATCAAAAAATATGAAAGCATAATTGGGATTATCAAAACAGGTGAGGTCAACAATCTCCCCCTTTTTGATAATCACAACTTATGATATTATCATTTTAAAATAGTGACTAATTATATCAGAGGATATAGCATTGAATTAAATTTTCTCAAAGAAAATAGTATGTTATAGAACATAATTTATCAAAGATAGAATTAAATGTAATAGTATCAGAGAATTATGTGTAACAATATTAGAGGGAAAATCATGATAGCTCTTCCTTAGATAAAATTTATCCCCCTCTGATACTTTCTCCCAAAAATTTATTTTCCCCCTTTATAGAATCTTTGTAGAATATTTCTCCCCCTTTGTGATAATCAAAAGGTGGGAAACAACAAAGAGAAGAGGAACAAAATGAGAAAAGAGATAAAATCCAGATTTATTGCATGGGGAAAATAAGGTATAAAGAAATAAAACAAAATACAATGGATTCCTATCAAAAAGTCTATCCACTTGTTCAATCCACATCCTCAATGTGAGATTTTCTCTTGGGATCAGAAGAGGATTCAGGTGGGGTGGATGCAGGTGAAGGATTAGGAACACCAGAGATGATCACTGGAGGCTGAGCCACTGACACTGTGCCTGACCTGTACTGGGGAGTTCTTTGAGTGATCATAGGTGTGAGGCTTCGAATTTCTTGAGTAGGAGTCATCTGAACAGGAGAAGCAGTAGAGGTAGAGTCAGGTAAGGCTAGAGGTATAATCACTGTCCTAGCATCAACATGCAGAAAAGGCAGAAACAGATTTATGAAATCCATAATTATTCCTCCTCCTCTCTCCATAGTAGATATGAATTCATCCTTGTTCTCTATAAATTTTTCCAATGCTATAGTCAATTACCTTATCTTGCTAACTTGTTCTCTGAAGGATTGATTGACAGGAGGCAACTTTATATTCTCTATCAGAAGCTTGAAGTGGCTGGTCATTTTGTTCTTTGTGTAAATCTTTTAGAAATAGGAGTCCAATTTATCTTTCACTTCTTTCTGAGAAGCGGAATCTTATCTCATATAGTCTCGGACTACCTTCATTATTTCTTGAGCTGAATCTCTAGTAGAAAGCACAACTTTTCTTAGTTCGGATGAGTCCACAGAGCCACTGGTTGAAGCTGAACCAAGCTCCTCCTTCATCACAGCTCAAATTTGATTCAAATATACTGAATTTTTAGATTCAACAGAACCAATAGAGAAGGTTACTATTTCCTTGAAGTTCTTGGTCAACCCACTGATAAAATTTTGAACTTGGGAATCCTGGGTTTTAACATGATCTTTCATGGAGGTTTTAAAACCTTCGAACACTGAAACCATCTGACTTACAACACTCTTGACATAGGCTAAGTCCTTGTCTGCTTGAGATTTTGAACTCATGTAAGATTAAAAATAGATAACCAATTTCTTTAAATCTTCAAGATCTACTTCCAGTCTAGATATTTGAGTTTGGCAGTCTTTAACTTCTTCCACTATTTCTGCCATAAAGGATGACAAATTACAATCGAGATATATTTCAAAAGATCTTTCCAACATACTCATCTCTTCAGAAAAACAGTGCTTCATCTCAGTAACTGAGGCACTAAAAGATTCTTTCAGCTCATCCTTTATGGATTCAAGGTCATCCTTAGTGATCATATCAGCATGAGCAACTACAATAGGTACTCTTTTAGATTCTAAACTGACCACTGAGTCAGTCATGATCGATTGAATTGATGATACCAGAGAAAATTCCATCTTCTTTACCTCTTCTACAAAACTGTCCTTAAGCTTTTTCTTCAAAGTATCCAGGTCATGCATTCTGACCACATAACAACTTAGTCTCAACATCATAAATGATTTTTGGTCTATTTAGAGATGCTTCATTCTCATAATCAGGATAATCTAAACCACATACTGCAAAACCTGGGTCTTCTGCTCAGTCCTCAATATAAACAGCCACTGTAACACTTCCAAACTTGGTTTGATGCTCCCCCTCAACTGGCGCATCCTCATGTAAAACAACAGCATTATTAGCAGGTCTTCCTTTTTCAGGAGAATCTTCTACTATCAATTCTTTCTCTGCAATAGTTGGAGGGTCTTCCAAAATAGGCAAGGGTATGTCAACTTCATTTTCATCCTTAACAGGCACTAAAGATTGTCCAATCACTGGACTAAGGCTCAAATCAGCTAACATAGATGCTTCACTTTCATGAATATCTTCTTAATTATCAACAGCAGCCACTTCAACATCCTCTAAAATAGCTTCTTCCTTATCTGATTTATGTTGATCTAGATTTTCAAGAGTTGGGCTAGGAGGTAAGTCAGGGTCTCTTCTTTCATCAGTAGAGGACTCTTCCTCTTCTGAATCATCACTGTATTTTGGCTCCTCTTCATCAGATCCCAAACCTGGATCCCTCACATCCTTCGGTCTTGAATGATGATCCACAGGATTGAACTTATCATACACCTTCTTATCATCTGTGACCCATTCTCCTCTCCATGGGTTCCAATTTATTTTCATGTATTTAAAAACAGTACTAGTGACACAAAAAATGTTCTTTACTACCACTGTCTCATCTTGAGACTCAGTTATTCCTTTCACTTTGATCATTACTGAGATCAACTTGGAAAATAACAAGGCATTAGTTTTTAACTTGGGTCTAATCATATCCTCCATTTGAGTCATCAGCAATCTGCATAGATTCACCTTGACTCCATGTCTCAAAAGACGTAGGAGATAGATATCCTAATATCTTAAATTTTCAAAGCCTCCTCTCTTGATATTAAGACATGCTGAACAAACTTGAACAGCAATCTGTTCTCTCCATCCATTTCAGCAGCTACTACTTGTCTATGATTTCCATCACCAGTAAGCTCTTCAAAAGCAGTCTCATAGTCGAAAATATCACTTGTAGGTGGTATAGATCTCGAGACATATCAAGATACACCTTCATGTGGAAATTTCAGACATTCATCCCACTCAGTCGACGAAAAGAACAACTCCTTTCCATTCACAAACAAAGTTAATCGGTTCTCATATTCAGATTTCTCAAAACTTACATAGTCATAAAACTGTTTCACTAGGTTCGGATAGTAGGGACCATTGTTGTTTGAAAAAAAATCTACCCATTTTTGATCTTTCAGTACTTCAAGTACTAACAATTTACTTGACAACAACAATTCCATGCACAGCTCTTTTTCAATCACAAAAACTATATTCTACAAATGAGGATTTACTGGTCATCTTCCTGATCTTCTTCTTCTAGCACTTCCACTTGCTTCTGGCTCATACTTCTGCTTCTTTGACTTAGGCTCATCTGCAACATCTCTAACAGATGGGAGTTTGGTTTTTTCCATCTCGGATTCGAGGGATTTAGGGTTATAGAAAGATTCGAGAGTTAAGGTTTGAGGGTAAAGGGTTTGAGGCTATGTGGATTGAGAAGTAGCTCGGACTTTGTTTTTATCATTTAGGAATCATAAAATAAATAAATAAAATAAGATAAAGTAAAAACGATTCAGATTCTGGCGGCAGACAGAAGTTTAAAACAGCGCACTCATCAGTAGGGTTTATTGGTGAGAATTTACATCAGTGAGAATTTACATGGGTGAGGATTTATATCGGTGAGGTAGCTACCGATCAAGGTTAATCATTCCCAACTCATGTCTAATGTGACTTAACCTATCTGAACTCAAAGGTTTGGTGAAAATGTCAACTAATTGATGTTCAGTACCTATAAACTCAAGAATAATATCACCCTTTTGGTAATGATCTCTCAAGAAATGGTGCCTTACATCAATGTGTTTAGTCCTAGAGTGAGATACAGGGTTCTTCGAGATGTTTATTGCACTAGTGTTGTCAAAATTAATTGAGACGCGCTTAAAGTCATATCCATAGTCCAAAAGAGTGTGCTTCATCCACAGAATTTGTACACAGCAACTACCAGCAACTATGTACTCTGCTTCAGTAGTGGAAAAAGCTACAGAATTCTGCTTCTTACTACACCAAGATACTAAGGATTTTCCCAATAAATGACATGTTCCTGATGTGATTTTTTTATCCAACTTGCAACCAGAAAAGTCAACATCTGAATAACTCATTCACTCAAAGGATTTTCCTTTTGGGTAAAACAAACCTAAGTTTACAGTGTGTTTAAGATACTTAAAATTTCGTTTAACAGCAAGCAAATGAGGTTCTTTTGGATTAGCTTGAAATCTTTCACACATACACACACTGAACATAATATCTGGTCAACTAGCAGTAAGGTAAAGTAAGCTTCCAATCATACCTCTGTAATTGGTCTAACCCACTGGTTTCCCAGTTTCATCTGCATCCAATTTACAGACTGTACTCATACGAGTTTCACTTTCCTTAATACTATCTAGACCAAAATGTTTTAAAAGATCCTTTGTATATTTACTTTGATTCAAAATAATACCATTTTCATTTTGAAAAACTTGAAATCCATGAAAATATTTGAGTTCTCCCATTAAACTCATTTCAAATTCATTTTGCATACTCTTTGAAAAATTAGTACATAAGGAGTGTTTAGAAGATCCAAAAATAATATCATCAACATATATTTGTACTACTAAAACATCTTTAGAAATTTTTTTAATAAAAATAGTTGGATCAGCAATCCCTTTAGTAAAACTTTTTGAAATAAGAAAATTACTAAGTCTATCATAAAAAGATCTTGGAGCTTGTTTTAAACCATATAAAGCTTTAGAAAGTTTAAAAACTTGATTTTGAAAATGAGGATTAGTAAATCCAGGTGGTTGTTCAACAAAAACATTATCAATTATAAATCCATTTAGAAAATCACTTTTGACATCCATTTGATATAACTTGAAATTCAGATGAGTAGCATAGGAAAGTATAATTATAATAGCTTATAATCTGGCTACAGGTGCAAAGGTTTCTTCATAGTCTATACCTTCCTCTTGACTATATCCTTATGCAACTAGCCTATCTTTATTTCTAACTATGTTTCCTGACTCATCAACTTTGTTTCTAAAACCCCATTTAGTGCCTATTGTCAAAGTGCCCTTGGGTCTATCAACTAATTCCCATACTTTGTTTCTTTCAAATTGATTTAACTCTTCTTGCATATCCATTACCCAAAATTCATCATTGATTGCATCATTGACATTTTTAGGTTCTAGCTATGAAAGAAAGTCTTGATGTTCAACCTGGTTTCTTAGAGAAGCTCAAGTTTGTTTCCCTCTATTGAGATTACCAACAACAACATCTAAAGGATGATTCTTTAGAATCCTTGTTGATCTAGTAAAGGTAGGACTAGAAATTTCTGGTTCATCTCTAAGTTCGGGTTCTATAGAAACAGATTCTGGAATATGTTCAGAACTCGGCATTTTTACAGCAGGTTCTTTAGATTTATCATTAAGGTCCAGAACACTCAAATCTTCTTCAATATTTTCAAGAGAGGTTTTAGCTCATGTGGATCAGTTTCATCAAACTTGATGTTAACAGATTCTTCCACACATTTGGTTCTTTTATTAAAGACTCTATAGGCTTTTCTAGTTAAATAATATCCAAGAAAAATTCCTTCATCACTTTTAGAAGCAAATTTGTCAAGATTATCCTTTGTATTAAGAATAAAAACTTTGCAGCCAAAGACTCTAAAGTAACTAACTTTAGGTTTTCTATTATTGCATAACTCATATGGGGTATTCTTAAGAATTGGTCTAATTAAGACTCTATTAATAATATAGAATGTTTTATTCATAGCTTCAGTCCAAAAATAAATAGCCAGGTCATACTCGTTAGTCATGGTTCTAGCTATTTCTTGAAGGGTTCTATTTATTCTTTCTACTACACCATTTTACTGAGGTGTCCTAGGAGCATAAAAGTTGTGACTATAGCCATTGTGTGAGAAATAAGATTCAAACTCAGGATTTTTAAACTCACGGCCATGATCACTTCTCAGAGTTTTAATCTTAAGTCCACTAAAGTTTTCTACAGATTTGGAGTATTTGATAAAGTAAGAACAAGCTTCACTTTTGTGAGAAAATAAGTATACCCAAGTATATCTAGAAAAGTCATCTACTAGGACATATACATAGTTCTTCACATTTAGACTAGAAACTCTGGAAGGTCCAAACAAGTCCATGTGAAACAACTCAAGAGTTTGAGAAGTTGACACTTATTTCTTTGATTTAAAAGAAACTTTATGTTACTTTCCCTTTTGACAGGGATTACAAACTTTGTCATTTGGGAATTCAAGTTTAGGTAGGTATCTAACTAATTTCTTCCTAGTCAATTTTCTAAGTGAATAGATGTTGCAGTGTCCTAATCTTTTGTGCCAAATCCAGGACTCTTTATGAAAAGCATTTAAACAAGTAACATTTTTCTTAGCTAAAGAATTCAGATCCACAGCATAAACATTTTCATTTCTTAAATAAGAAAATACTAAAACATTTTTAGAGTTAAAAACATTACAAGAATCATTTTCAAACCTAACATTAAAACCATCATCACATAATTGAGAAATACTTAACAGGTTATACTTAAGTCCATCAAAAAATAAATCTTTAGAAATTAAAATTGAATCAGTGTTACCAATCTGGCCTAAGCCGATGATTTTTCCTTTAGAATTATCACCAAAGGTGACATGGCCTCAATCAACTTTTATTAAGATTTTGAAGCATGAATAGTCTCCATACATGTGCCTTGAACATCCACTATCCAAGTACCATACCTTTTTGTAAGAACTCTTCAAGAAGGTTTCCTACAAAACAGATTTAAACGAAAAATGATTTTGGTACCCAGACCTTCTTGGGTCCAGAAAGGTTAGAAATCAAAGATTTAGGTACCCATATTTGTCTAATGGGTTTCATATAATTTACAGAATCAATATATTTTTAAAGATAAACTTTATTTGATCTATAATCATATGAATAACTAGTTGAATCATAGGAATTTCCAGAACTGTAATAAGCATAATTTTTTCCAGACTTAGGAATAAATCGAGTTTTAGTGAACTGTCTTTGTCCAGGTTGGTATCCCAAACCAGTAATGTACTTTGGTGCAACTTGTTTGCCTAACATTTGAGTAAGTGTATCTTTTCCTTTTGTGAACTTTTCTAAGTCCTTTCTAAGTTTCTCATTAGACAGTTTTAGTTCAGTATTTTCCTTTAACAGTTGAGCATTCTTTTCTTTTTCTATATCAAAGGCAGATTTAACATTGACAGTGAGAGCATGTTGTTTCTTTAGTGAATTATATTTTTCCTTAAGTTTAATACATGTTTATTCTATCATATTACAATATTCAAATAATTCAGCCTTAGACATATTTTCATCATTGTATGAAACATTTTTATTTCTAGAATAATAATCATTCATCATAGGGGAAATATGTACCTTAGAGGTATTAGTCATGAAGCACATGTTGGCATGATTCTTTTCAGAATCAGAAACTCCAGATTCACTTGTGCTGTCCTCCGAAGCACTCCAAGTAGCTTTCATGTCTTTATTTTACTTCTTGTCCTTATAATAATTTTTCTTTTTGAATTTTAATTTTGGATAGTCAGCCTTGATGTGTCCTTTCCTCTTACACTCATAGCATACTATATCATCTTCCTTATCAGATTTCTTCCAATACTTCATCCAATGACCCTTGTTGTTATACTTTCCTTTGTAGTTAGATTTTATTAAGAACTTATTCTTCCTATAAAAATTCTTGAATCTCCTGGCTATTTGGGCCATTTTAGCATCACTATTTGAATCAAAATCTTCAATGGTTGAACTTTAAGTAGGTGCATACATTTTCTCCTTGTCTTTGCTCTTTGAAGTAGTATATTTGAATGCCACAGATTTTCTCTTGGGTTCATCATCTTCCTCTTTATTTACCTTTAGTTCTTCCTCATACATCATTAATTTACCAATAATCTCTTTTACAGGGAGAGCTCCAATGTCACATGATTCTCTGATTGAAACAGAAGTTCCCTTCTATTGATCTAGTAGACATCTCAAGATTCTCATGATTTGTTCCTTTGCTGGAACAGCCTTTCCAAGTGAGCTCATAGTATAAGAATCTCATTGAACTTGACATACATTTCAGAAATAAGTTCATCAGTATTCATTTTAAAATTATCATATCTAATATTATAAGTATTTAATCTCATTTCTTTAACATTGGTTTTTCCTTCATGAGAAACACCCAAAGTATCCCATATTTCATAAGTAGTTTTACAAGTAGATATTCTATTAAATTCTTCATCTCCTAGAGCACAGTACAGGGCATTCATAGCTTTACAGTTATTATTGTAAGCAGTCTTTGTAGGTTCATCCCAAGTTGTTTTTTCAGTTTCTGGAATTTTATATTGAGATTCTATAGCAGTCCAGATATCAAAACCAATAATTTCTAGATGAATTTTCATTTTCAGTTTCCACTAGGCATAATTGGTACCATTGAAGAAAGGTGGTTGGTTAGTAGCAGCACCCTCTAGTATATTGTCCATAACTAGATTTTAGAAAATAGTTTTAAAGAGATAAAATTTAGAACTAACAGAAATTTAAGATCTTTAACGATGCAACTAAAATCACAGTTGAAAACATAATTTTTTGAAAATTTGTATTAATAAACAAACCTCTGATACCAAATGTTGGTCGGAGTGGATACTCAAGAGGGGGGGTTAATTTAGTTCCAAATAAAATTTCTATTAAAAATATTTCTCTTAAAATCCCCCAATTTAAAATCAAAGTTAAACTGTAGTGAATCTATACAGAGTGTAAATATTAAATTAGTTTCTTAAAGATTTATTAGGTCTCAGTTTAACTTAATCTGAAGATTAAATTAACTTTTGAAACTGAATTACTGATTTACAATAAGTATAAAAACTTGCTAATTTAACTATCAATGTAACTTTAAAATAATTTTGTATTTCAAAGTAATAGCAATGGAATATGAAAAATATATATAGTATACTTATGACTAAAACTAAAATGCACAGTAGAGGTAACCAAGAGGTTCAGTCTCAAGCTGATACTTAGTCCTCTCAAACAATTTATATAAATTGATCCACAACTTGGATTGGGGTAAACAACAGTGAACACACTATCTAGGTACAAAGACCTCTACCACAGTTCTACGTGGGAAAATAAAAAACAGCTCACAGTTGTCCAGGTCTTAGTCGACCTCTACCACTATCCACAGTGGGAGACAAAGAGTTGTAGCGTTTGAGTGAGGATTTAAGAATCCTCCAGTTTATCTCAGGAGACACTATGTGTTTAAAATAAACAGGGTACACACACTGCTCGAAAAAGTAAATGAAAGAATCACTAAAGTAAGTGAGAATGAGTTTAGAAGAGCTTTCTTGATTGGAAGTGTAGCTCTGGACTCGTTTGGTTAGTCAGACAAGCTTCTGAGTCCTTCTCTGGTTTCTGTTCAGAAAACAGAGTGTCGTTTTCTTCTTTGTTCTAGGTACAGCTTATCAGCTTGAGTGCATGAAGTGCTTGTTGTAGTTCTTCACTCAAGATGTAGCTTGTGGTTTCCTTCAGAAGAGTGGCTTCAAGTATATCCAGGATTCTTGTAGTATGGATATAGCCTTGTGTGAATGCACCACGTTTGAATGTTGTTGAGCCTTTTTCTTTTTCACCTTCGTGTTCCTTCTTAGTTCCTTGGTTCTCTCTGTTTCATTACATCGACACACCATTCAGCTAGGTCTTTATCTTCCTTTTTATATCCTTTTAGCTCCGTCAAAAAATTAATGATCACCTTTTGCATGGGTACTAGGTACGGTTCCCTAACATGGCAACAGAATTCATTAAATAAAATTAACTGCATTAAAAACATCAAATGTAACTGTTATCTTAATAAATAAATAGTATTTAGAGAATAGAGTTTGACTGGTTGGTCAATCATTAGTATCCTGTTGGTAGATGTGTATGGTGGTCTTTGTGTAACAGGACCTTCCATCGGTAGCTCTTTGAACATGTATCAGTAGCTCTATATATCGGTGACTTCATTCTATCGGTATCTCTTTTTATCAGTAGCTCTTGTTATCGGTAGCTCTTAATCCATCGGTAGCTCTTGGGCTATCGGTAGCTCGATGTATCGATGACTATGTACTTGTATTGGTAGATTATGGTAGTCGCTTCATTTCAGTTGCTAGTCTGTGTATCAGTAGTCCGGTCGGTAGCTTGTATAGGTATACTTCTTCTATCGGTAACTGTCTGTGAACTGGTTCTATCGGTAGACTTCTTCATATCGGTAGCTCTGTACATATCAACGATCAAGTGTATACTAGAAGACTTAAGCATACCGGTAGAACTGTTCTATCGGTAGCTCAGTTTCTGTCGGTAGCTCTATTCATATCAGTAGACTTAGCTTATCGGTGACTCTATCTATCAGTAGACTAATTCTATCGGTAGACTGAGTACCGGTAGCTGTTTATCAGTAGCTATACGTAGATTAGTGAAACACTTATCTGTTTTATGCAGAACACATACAATTGAGTTAGAATTAATTTATAACTTATATAAACATAGATAACCATTTATTAACATATCTCAAGGCTTATTTTAACATTATGATCATCTTGATAACAAAATATCATATATTGAGAGAATTTGAATATAGATAAACATTAATTGGGATTATCAAAACATATGAAAGCATAATTGGGATTATCAAAACATATGAAAGCATAATTGGGATTATCAAAACATATGAAAGCATAATTGGGATTATCAAAACATATGAAAGCATAATTGGGATGATCAAAATAGGTTTGGTCAACAGATATCATAATATTTCCTCATCGAAAGCATAATCATAAACAATCCCAATAAATAATGAGATTGTAACATAAAACCCTTAACACTTTAGTAACTTTTGAATCGTAAGAACCATGAAAAAAATAATATTATATGGATATTTATTACCAATAATTTTCATGATAATAATAATAAAATACATCCATGTTTATTAAATACACCACATAAATGAAACAAGTGGTGAATAAGGCATGTGTCTCACAAAAGTAAAAGTGTAATGAAAATCCCTTCCCATTTTACAGAATTTTAAGTTATAGTCCCCATGTAAGAATAATTTCAAATTAAACTTTAAATATCATGAATAAAAATAAATACATGATATAACATGTCAAATGAAAAAATTTTCACATCATAATAGAATGTTGGAGCCTAACAAAACATTTTTTCCAAAGAAAACAGTTTGAGATGATAAATCCATTACCTCATGTATTGACTTCCATTGTACAAATTTGAAACCCCTATATAAGAAATATAGTTTTATTATACATATATTCAAGAATTATAATCACATATATCATACCATTTATGACTACTTATAACCATTTTATCACTCATTTTTTAAAAATTCTTTAAAACCATTGTTTTGGGTTATAACTATTTCATTTTTTGATGTATGTTTTGGTTTGGTATTTTTTTATCCTTGTATGTTTATCATGGTTCCATAATCTCTATAATTTAAAACATGATATAAATATCATATAAATTAATTATGTACATATTTATATTCATCTATAAAATCTATAAATATAAAATGAATTACATTAGTCATGGAGATGGTAAGTTATACGAACGCACAAATATTATTTTCATTTTTTGGAAGATCAAGAAAAGGGTAAATATTAGTTAAACTTTATATAATAATTTATATATCATAAATATTCATTAAATCTATTCTAATTACCATAAATTTCTAAATAGTTTTAAAAACTTATCACACCGCTTCATGGAGGTGGTAGTCCACAGGTACGCAAGAGTTAAATTTTTTTCCCAACAGATCAGAATGTAATATGGTAGATATGAAATTATAATTCTATAAGTATAATTATGTCATAAAATTTATATATAAAATTTAAATCCATCATTATATCCAACCAGGATATGTGTTTATAGAAAACTAATTACATTAGTTCGAGATTCAGTAGTCTACTATACACACGATCGACGGTTTCATTTTCCATTTGATGGAATATGAGATAGATATAGATTATTAAAATAACATAAAAACATCTCAGTTTATGGTAGATTCTTATTTTATTATACAACCATGGTTGAATTATATTTTATTGGGTTATAAGAATATATAAAATGAAAATTCATGGTTAAGAACAATACCTCTTCTTCAAAAAATCTCATTAGGTTTACACCTAAAGTATTATTAGGAGTGTTTCTTAATAAAAATAAGTCCTCTAGGATATGGGGATGGAATTAAGGAATGTATTTTGGTATGTATTTCATAAAAAATGATTTGGAAATTTGGGAAGGATATGATAGTTGTTTCCCTTTTATAAGTGGAGGAGAGGACACACTTGGAAGTTTTGAAAAGAAAGACTTATTCCCACATTTTACATAAGAAATAATGCTAAAATAGATCATTATCAAACATTAAATGATATATGGTCCAAATATGTCAATTAAATAGTAATTAGACGGGTTTTTAGGTCATTTTAACCATTTTATTTTTAGTTTCTCCATATGTGAACCCATTTTAACCTTAACCATAATAATTAAATTTTACTATTTTTACTATTAATTTTGACAAAAAATTAAGTTAAACTTATTATATAACATTAATTATGATTATTAGAAATATATATTCATTTTCAAAATTTAAATTCACATAATTGGAATATTTTAATTTAAAATTAATCCCAAAGATGCAATGAAAAAGCAGTTTTCCAAAGATAAAATTTTCATAAGTACGAAACGTTTTCATATCAAAATTTGACATGAAAATGATTAAAATAAACTAAATTATATTAATAATAATATAATTGAACTAGTATTACTTTTAAAACATTTTAAAACAAAATATAACATTTTAAATTCCTTAAATTAATAGGGGGTTTAATAAAAATCAGTATATTTCATTATTCCTCAAAAAATTAATATTTTCCGAAAATTTTCAAAGTCACCCTAATCTAATTTTGACGTGTTTATTTAAAAAAATGAAGATATGTTTTTCAAATTAATTTAATTAAAATTACAAAAAATAATTTTATTATTTGTTCCCAATAATTAATGAAATGTATTTTGTGATTAGAAATATATTTTCAAATTATATACACACATTACCAAAAATTAAGTTCTCATTTATACATATATTTTACTTATATAAACTCATTATAATTAATGTTTAAAATATGGTTATTCCTATTCATATCACCTGTTTAAAATCTATGTTATAATAGTCATCTTTAGATAATAATATTAATAATATATTTTGGTTCTTTAAAACTCAATGTTGCATGTAACAAAAGCTATCAAAGAAATTAAATTTATTGGGAAAAAATATTTTACAAAACCTATGGGTTTTATAATGTTTAGATTGATTCTTGTATGTATAGGATACATAGTGATGTTGGTATCCTCTATTCTATGTCCAACCGTAATCCTTAAAATAATAGTACCCCTTTTCTTTCCCTCCATATGTGCCTGATATGTACATGGAAATGTGGCTTATCTCATATTGATGTGCATGTCAACATTAGAAAATTAAGGTATGACAATGACACCTTAAATCTTAATGAGTTAGAATCCATATCCCTACTAAATAGTTGTTTGCTAAGGTGGGACCCTCTACATATGATCCATATATGTTAAAGGGACATTCTCCCAAACAACAACATGTGTTTTGATTCTGTGTAGCATATGATGCACAGTGACGCTCAGACCACTTATCTTAGGCCCAACCACAAATTTCAAATTTCCCCTTCCCACCTTAGTGTTTAAACCTTTATGACGAGTCTTCGCTTACTTATTGACACTACACCAAGGTAGGGCTTAATTCTTATTCTCCACAAAAGTTAGAATTATACAAAGGAGGCCTCACAAATACTATAAACTTCATAACGAAAACACCCCTTTCCATAAATATGGGTTTGATCTATGTATAGATCCATATAAGAACTATGTGTGTATTGATTACTCTTACCACAAGATATATAGAAATTTATGGATCACCTAATGGGCCTAGCTGTAGCTTTTAAAAAAAATACTCCCTCAGTGTTTGAGCTAGATCTACAAAAATATTTTTCATTGAAAAAAATATGCTCGTGGATTGATCCTTGTCCTTATGGGATATATTTTGACAGCAAAATTCTATCATCCAAATAAATTGAAAATACCCCCCAACTCATCTTGATTCATTTTTAAATCACCCACCAACCACAATGGTCATATCAATTTCTATCACTAAGATAATTTGGTTCTTCCTCATGTCTAAATAAAATATTCAAAAAATACAAAACTAGGAAAAGGGAATCCTTCATATGAGTTGGTTCTATTAAAGAGTCATTAATATTAGTTTTATCATTATTAAACTCATGATTTGGTAAGAGTTCCCCCATATTTCCTATCCATATTTTTCATGAATCCCTAGACGATACAATATGGATCATTATGAAACCACCTCTTATTTCTCACATTGAGTATGACTCACATAAGCTCAAAGGTCTTGGATGACCCATTCTATGTGAATAGGAGAATCATGACTAAGTAAGGGATGTGAAGGTGGTCTACCATACTAGGCCTTAGACCGTTTATGGATGTTGGGTCATAAAGATACACCTAGCTTGTGTATGAGTCAGATATACACAAAGTCCCCCAATATATGGCTATTTAACCATGACCTTATTCATATATAAAATCCCTCTTCATCTCATCCTAATAGTATGAAATTAAACTGCATAGCAGAAATAACCCTAAATTATAAAACATCTGAGTCATTTTCACATGAAATTAAATTACATGATAGTTTCATCTTTATTTTATAATATTAAACTATATAGACCATCATTCTTTATCATTCCTTATCAAAGGACTATAATATCCTAACCATGGTTGACCAGGATTCAGGATAATTCCATCATCTTTTCTTAGCCCCTTAATTTATGAATCATACTTCTTGTCGTGAGTGTCTCATATTTCCAAAAACCCTCTATAGACCTTGAAAAAGAGTGTCTCTAGCTGCAAGGGGAACCATGATTGACTATGCATAAGTTTTTTCTGCAAAGGGATCTTGACCCATCAATAAAAGGCATCATTTCCTTAAAAAATAGTCAATGATGCTCATAAAACCTGGAAATATGAAAATAGAGTCTACCACCTCAAAGTGATTTTATTCTATTCCTTGTTTCTTTTTCCCATCCCATTACTCATGATCTGAGAACCTTCAGCCATGATTTATAATACTTTATTCCCCATTAATAAGGGTAGGGGGAATTCTTGAACTTTTGAATCTTAATTATGTTGTTTTGTCATATCTTAATCATACATGGCCTGTGAATTACAACATTAAACTATATGAAACTTGGTTGAAGTTGTAATACCTTAAAATCATTCCCCATATAATCCAAATTTCAATATCCTAAAATTATAGTGAAAGAGACATATAACTTGTCATACTAAAAACCAGAAAATGGTGTTCTGAGAAAAATTCATGTCTCTTATTTCTAAGCTCTTCATATTCAGAGATTAGGAAAATAATTGAGCATAAATAAAAAAGGTTCAAATCTATTAGGGTATATCTTATGACCCTAGAAAAATCTAATCCATTCTCTTTGTATCCTCAAAGTTTGATAAAAAGTTAGATCAATGATTTACCACATCCCTTTTCCCTAAAAATGCATTCAATATATGTTGGAATAACCTTTAGGGTTCTTGAACCATTCTTGAATGTTATGTTTTCCATATAACAACTTCATGTCATTTATATCTTTGTTAATTCCAAACAATTCCTTGAGTTGAGGAATTTCTATTATAATCCCATAACCTTGATTAATTCTACTTGGTTCCCCCTTATAGAATATTGGTAATAGATATTGAACGATCTAATTGGACCCTACTAGGATTCATTAGTAAATAACATAATACCTCAGAGCTAGTGTTATAGGAGATGTTTTTGTCCTAGAAGAAATTCCCCCTTAAAACCATGAGTAATTTTCTTGACTATGTACAATATTGGTTTCTTCCATTACTAATGGTTGGTCTTTTCCAATTAGTATCTACCTTTCATTAAATCAAATATTCATAGAACATGATTTACAAGTATAATAATCAAACTATTCAAGTTTATTTGACATCCTTGATTCTATGTCACCATTTACCATACCCATTATCAAATTAATCATATGGTACCTCATTATTAAACCTTCTAGTGGTCATCATCATGTGACCCTAAACCACGTGATATATGGTTCTAAAATTCACGACCATAAATTAAATTCCCCCTTTATTTAGTATTCTTTACTGGAAATTATACCTTCATTCATGGTAGGTTTCACTTGTCCCTTATCATGAAAACTATTTCTAGGGTGTTAGAACCTTCCTTGGATAGCCTTTTTATCCATACCCTACTTCATTGATCACATGTTTAAATCTCTAAAAATATTCCATGTACCTAGGGAAGGAGCTTTTATGGCCCTAAGGGATCCATTTTCTTGACTATGTATGAGTATGATATGCATAAGTGCCCTTGACATATCAACTATAGTAGTCTTTACCTTGTGAAAAGGTCCTCCAACCCCTGTGATCCCTAAAAACATTGTTAATGATCTTTTCACCTCAAAGTGATTTGAGAACATCCTTTACATGTTTTCTATATCTCCACATACTCAATTTAAACTCCTTGTACATGATTTAAACATTCCATAATCCAACAATACTTGTAGGATCTATAGCCTTGATGTCATGTCGTCACATACCATGCCTTTTTTTGAAACAAGGATGAAGGGTGAGAGAACCCTTCTTGAATTCTCATTTTTACAACAACAAGGAACAGAGTGCCAGAACCCTTTTTAAATACCCATCTATGCAACAAGGATGAAGGGTTCCAAAACCCTTCTTAAATATTTATCCTCTATTCCCCATTTCATGTCCTAAGTGCATGTATTCCCCTTAAAATATCAAACAGTCCATATAAAAAAGCATGCATGATTTCAAGAAACCATCTAATTGACAATGCATATATGCCCTAGAACTTTTATATAATCATATATCCTATAAACCAGATGTTTCATTTCCTTTCAAAAAAAAACTTATGATCCTTAAGAGATCTAAAAACAATGCAGTGGAACTCATCACCTCAATGTGATTCACAATCATCCTAGGATTGGCTATCCCATTTCATCAACCCAACTTAGGTCCTATAAGACATAAGGCCTGGAATTTAAGGCGTGTCATTTTTATTACAGCACATGGATCATGCTATATGACCTTAAACTATATCAAAATATAGTCTATTCTATACAACTATAAAATGTATCATTCTTTGTTCAAAGTTTTTCAGCCCTAAAAATAATTATATTGGTCTGACTTGAATGAGATTCAACTACGCTTAGTAAGAGGCACAATACTCACTATTCCAAAAACTAACAAAGGATATTCTAATTAAACAATTGATTATCTACTCACTTGACATGCACTGTTTGTGATTTAATAAAAATTGAGCATTCAAAAAGTGAAAGAAAAAAATATTTAAAACTTTTATGTCCAAAACCTACAAAGGTCGGCCTAAGAAAAATTCAGGTCCCTTTCTGTTAAATCTTCCTTATAGGAATCTTAGGAAAAAATGACGGAACTAAAGAAAAATACACAATATTGAGGGGATGATCATATGGCCCCAGTGATAATTAAGTTATGCTTGTTGGGACCCTGTACTAAGAAAACATTAGAGAAAAATATCTCCATGAAACATCCACATAAGTCATCCCTTTGAACTAAAATATTTCCAAAGGACTTAACCTAATAGATTAATTATAGTTTTTATACTAATTTTTTTCCATGATTCATTCTCAATAAGAATATGTTATGACTCAAGAATTTCATTTTGGATTTGGGTTAAATAATTATTAATAAAATAAGGGTGTTTTAATAATAAATATGATACTGATTCATCAAGATATCATAAAAATAAGAAAATGCATGATATTAGGACAGGGGGCTCAAGAGAGTCAATTCATTGATAAGTACAAAAGGAGAGAGGAATCTCTATATCCTAGAGTCTCTCCCATAATCCCCCAAATAAAAAGAGACTCCTAAAAGTAAAAACATGTTATACCATCTAATTAGAATATCCCTTGATCTCTCCCAACTTTTTCTCCAAGGAAACTATAGATTGGCATAGTTGATCTACTGATTTAGTATCTACCTATGAAACACACTGTAATTCATATACCCTATAAATAGTGTTAATATTTTCCATATCTGCCATGTAAATGAGTTAATGTTTCTATTCTACCATCTTCTCCATGGATTTCATCACATACTATAGATGGGAAAAATCATGTGGAAGCATATAAATCTCAGTTTTCCCAATATTAACTAGATCTTGTAGTCATTATTTCTATTACAGGATAGGAATATTTATTTATAGCCTCATCATGACATTTACCTATTGAATAGGAGGCCTTATCCAATGATATTATTATCTCAATTTCCCTATTCTACTCTCACATATAAGCCACCTCGTTCACCTTGGGATGAAGATTCAGATAGCCAAATCCCACATAATCAATAATTGTGAACATATACTTGGGGTGAACATATACTTGGGGTGGACTAACCAATCTTTTAACTCTTCAAATTGTCCCTCAAATATAAAAATTAAAATATAACCCCACACTTACCAACTCATCAGTAGATGAAAGGTTGAGTGCTTACAACCTTGACTCATGCCTAGTCTAGGGATAGAGATGTACTCTGGGACTAAGTCACTAAGTTTGGGACTTGTACCCACACCCCATGTAAGGTTCAATGTAAGACAAGATTGTGTTGAGGAAACTTCTAGTTTGTGGGATACTAAATAAGAGTAATTTGGAACCTCTGGGTATTGAGCCATGGTAGAAACTAATTCGATCACCTTAACCCTGAAAATGTGATAAACAGTGAAAATTTCATCTGTTACATGAATCTGATGCTCCAATGACATCCCTTCCATAGACATAGTCATATATTCATCATGAAGGGATGTAGGCATAAAACAATATTAGATAACATGATACAAACCATATAATGTATAAAATTTATGAAGTTCATACCCTCACCCAGTGATTCTCCCATTATGCTAAGTCAGTACAGGAATAGTTCTTCGTATCAGCATCTTCCAAGAGTTTACTTTCCCATGTTGGGTCAAAGGGCATGAGAATTAGTGCATTAGTAGTATACACTAGGACTAAAATTTCTTGGACTCTAGATGCCTCCACCTCTCTACAAACCATGTCCAGTGTCTAAGGTCTCGTTGGAGGGATATAAGGTATGTCTTCATCCTCATCCATAAATGTTTGTATATTAAAACATACTTGAAAAGGGTTTCAAAAATAAAATAGGTAACGATAAACTATTGGATGAATTAAAAAAAGGAAATTATCTACAAAGTGTAACACTAACATATTGATTCTGGGATTGGATGCTTCAATGACATATCTCATCTCCTATTATTTTTCTTCTCAGAAGAAGGGCCTTTAAAAGGGGTTGACACTAGAGGTGTTGGATTAAAATATGATGACACTAAAGGTGTTGTAGGTGGCACTGGTAAAGTCATGGGTAGTGGTTCTTCATGATTAGTAACCACTGCCTAATCAATTCCATACAGCTAGGGAAGCCCTCTCCATTGGCCTCCTCATCACCATCTAAGTCAGCCTCAGCTGCCATACCCCTAGGATAATGTACTGAGGATGCGATAGTTTGTTGGATCTATCAAATATTTTGGTAATATCCAAAGAAAAAGAGAAATATTATCACAAGGTTTATGATAATACAATCATATGACGATAATGATAAAGTTGGTTCTAACTCTTCACTATAGTCATACTTGTTTCCCTATCCTATGTAGCCATTATTTTTATAAAATTCATCATTCTCTACACCTAAGGATAATAAGATTTTTGACCCTTCACATGGTGAATCACAACATGGAGGTTATAGAGGAATTCATTGACTTCAATGGGTTATTGTTTGTAGGAAATTCCCTTAGGATCGGTAACATTTATAGAACCATCCTACTCTACTAATGCCTGAAACAACATATTCTAGGCGTCAGTGACTGATATCATCTTCCTCTAGTCATACCATTAATAGAACATGATGGGAAACACAGCTATATTCGAAAAGGGTTCTACATTATTTGGGACTTCATATGCAGGCACATCTCCCTCCATCACCACATCTGTTGGAACCCATGTCAAAGAGGGTGCTCAATTCAAACACCTAGTTTGATTCTAGGGAATATTTGGAGCCTCTAATATATTGGATGTTGGTTACTTAAAAATTATATGGGTTTTTATGCCATTATATCCTCCAAATTTACTCCCTTAGCCATTATTGGGAACTTAGTGACCTTCTTCATTAATAAAGCTTGTTTCCCATTTGGGTATGGTAAAATCCATTCATTATCATAGGCTTTGGAGTGACCAATTTTTTTATCAGCCCGAGGGAAGTCCATCTGGACCTGAATCTCTCCCTGGTGAACATTACCCCTAATTAGAGAGCCCCCATTAGATTCATTTCCAACTAGGAATTGGAAGGATCATGGAAACTCATTTGAACACACCAAAACTGCTTCTCGAATTGGCATGGTTTATACCACTAACAAAAGATCTTATCGTCAATTAGAGTAGAGAGGAAGACATCCCAAATATAAATAAGATAACCTCAGGAATCATTGCCACCATTTCTATCATCCATGATAGTACAAGTGTGTACCCTATATTGTATAAATGTGAAATGTTTATACCATTTCAGGATGATCCTTATTTACCCATTTATTCAGTATAGTGGGTCTGGACACACTGATATTTAGCAAAAACACCCTCGACTAAGAACCTGTATATTTTTTAGTACTAAAAGACTCATATATTTTCATATAGCCCCTCATCTAACCCCAAAACACTTATAAGGGGTTGATGGTCATGTATGGGGTCCCTTCCTTATATATGTGGTGTAGTTGATAGCATAGTTTGGCTAGTACATGAAAAACCAAATTGGTATGTCCCCCCTACCATTGTCACTGCCCTCATAGAGGTGGAGATCCAAACTCTACCCTTATCCTAGACTAGGAGAATATACCCACTCTGGTACATTTTCAATAATTTATCTAATTAAATACATCAGTTGGTACAGGAAGTGACTATCCACTCCCAGTTATGGAATAGTCCTTCTACAACCATTGGAAATAAATAACTCACTACCCTATGAGATTCTTATTATGGGTAGAACTAGGTATTCTTGTGTGGGGGTTCATGATGGGTCTTCTTGAAGAAAATATTAACCCATTTCTTGTACAAGATATCCATCCCCGAATACGGGTCCTTCCCAGGGGTCTTCTTGGCCAGGTTGTTCAACTCATTTTCAATAAGAAGGGTTCACTCTACATCATCCCAAGAGGATTGGGGGAGAAATATTTTTTAAATATCTCCTATAATTGGTGGGTCTTGGATATTCTCAACATCCCAAGTACTGACATTGTTCTCACCTTGCATAGTATGGAATGTGTTCGTGTACATTATTTATCATCTAACCAAGTATATCACCATACCTTGGTTGCAATATGAATGGGTTTGTGAATCCCAGTCAACTTCATACAAATTGGTCTACTTTAAATCAGCAAAAAATTATATGGTGGTATGATAAACCTAGAAGGGCCATCCTCCATCCATTCTAAAGCTCCCTCCTAGTTGGATGTCCCAGTTGGTTAACCACCCAAACCTCTAACTGTACATAGTCTTTCACATTATCAAATGATAGATTCAAACTTAGATCTTAGACTCATGCTAAATACCTTAATAATAAATCGGTAGAGGATTCATTATATATCTATCAAAGCATTTATCATCATATATGAAATTACCTGCATATGCGGGTTTTCTAAAAATGTATTTTGAGTCTTCAAAATATAGGAATGGGGTGCAATGCCTTCCCAATTAGCCAAAATTGGGGCATCATTTAGGTGCTCAAACACATACATGGGGAACTAATCCTACAGTTGATAATCTTATAAAATAATCCTCATAAGGATGATAAGATTATTCTGAGTAGACTAAATGATGAAGAATCATTAAGCATTTACACTACCGACCATGGTGTTATGACAAACCACAGTCACTACATCATTCTTTCATGAAGACATGTGAGTCAAGAGAAAAGGGAAAAATCAATTTTATTATAAAGGGATAATAGTTTTGATTTTAAATGGGGGTATGAATAAAAGAATATCATGACTTAAGAAACATCATGTAAGGGGGTGAACGTGGTGTATAGAGAAATAACACCACTAAGAAGGAAAAGATGAAAGCTCGGGAGATTCTGCCTTTAGGGTTTCACCGAATTGACCGTTACGCTTGCCCTGCCTTTCCATAGCTCGCTTCCTCTTCTCATGGCGGCGTTTGATCCCAAATGGGAAGCTGTTTTCAAGGACCATTGTTTCAAGGTCCATAATGAAGCAACACATCCTGGGGGAAGAACACGAGGAATCTCCTTCCTTGAAGCACTCAAAGGTTCTGAACTGAATAAATCATCTGAGATGAAGGTGCCCCTATGCAGGAAGCTCGATGATGGCAGATTCGCGGTTGAAGCTGACTCTGAGGCAATTAAACAGTGATCGCTTTTATTTAAGTTTTCGATTATGGGTCGCATTTCATATATCAAAGGGGATAAACCCTGGTCGAATTCTGATCTCAAAATGAGAATTGCAGATGTATGGGTTGTCTCTGACTGGAAGCTAGTTCTGTTAGGAAAGGGTTACTTTCATATGCTGCTTAGATCCCGGGATGATTTTGATCGGGTCTGGAAATTTGGAAACCTACAGCTTAAACCTGGAGTAATTCGAATCTCTGAATGGGACCTTTCCTTCAATCCGCACACTACAAGGAATACCATGGCTCAAATTTTGGTTCGCCTCCACGGACTCAGTTTGTTTTTCTGGCATCCGAAAATCTTGAACGACATTGCCTTGTGCATAGGTACACCACTCAAAATTGATCAGTGAACACTTAACGCTGAGATTGGATTTTATGCTAGGGTGATGATAGAAGTTGACATTGCTTCCAAACTACCTGAAGTGATTTTTTTCAATGCAAATGACTACAAAACAAAGATTCGAGTGGAATGTGAGTGTATGCCTCCGTATTTTGAACTCTGCAAAATCGCCGGACATTCTTTGTAGAAATGCAGAGTTTTTAAGAGCCATGTTGCTCATCCAAAGGATGATGGGTGGACTGATATTAGAAGGAAAAATAAAGATAATGCCACTGCTTCTGAAAATCCTAAACCAGCTAGGAAGAGAGCTGAAATATGGGTTAAGAATTCAAACTTTATAGGAGAAAGTTTGGGTATCAACTGGGCTGAACAGGTTGAAGAGGATGAAAATACCAATCTTGATCTTTGCATCCTAGAAGAAATTGAGCAGACAGTCTTAGATACTTGTAAAGAACACCAGTCTATTTTGGGCCCAAGTAGGCTTACCCCCCTTGAGGCTGATCAGCATCAAGTGACATCTTCTGAGAATCATGCTCCAACGTCCAAGGTCAAAGAGCTCCCTGAACAACTGGTGGATTTGGGTGCTTTGGTGATCTTTGAGCTGAACCCAGGTGGCAATGCCCGCACTGAGAATCCACTGCCACTAGAGCTGGATGAGAATTCATCCTTGGGTTTCTTGGTCGATGCTGGAAAAACAGTGGTGCCACATGTTGATCATCCTGGGACTGATGGACAGCCTCGGATGAATCCCGCTGCTTCCCTGGAGACTGCAGTTATGAATCCTTCAATCGATTTAGTTGTAGATTTTGCGAAATCCATGGCAATGTGCACAGCTGTTAACACTAGCACTGAAC
This sequence comes from Viscum album, assembly GCA_963277665.1. Taxonomy (NCBI): domain Eukaryota; kingdom Viridiplantae; phylum Streptophyta; class Magnoliopsida; order Santalales; family Viscaceae; genus Viscum; species Viscum album. Next base: position 1,343,753,998 of record OY728153.1, on the reverse strand, counting down.
TGATCTCCTTGAATAATAATCTGGGTATACAAAATGCAATACCCATTGAATCTGTAGAAGCCACACAACCCCCTATGTCGCATACTGGTTTTTAGGTTTTTGATCCACCCAAAGACCCGAAGGATGGTCCTATGACCACCCCCATTGCTAGTAAAAAAACTATTATTGTTAATTCTGGTACTAATATAGGTGCTACTAACACTTATACTATTTCTACTATGAGTAAATAGGATAAGAATTCTAGTCTGACCCCCCTCAAATTCCTAGGAGATCAAAAAGGAATAAGGGTTCGGGTGGATCCAAAAAGAAAAAAGGGGTCTATTGCTCAAAATCAAGGTTTTAATGGATCTTTTATTTTGGAACTGTCAAGGAATAGTGAACTCTAACATGGTTACTATGCTTAAAATACTTATTTTGATGCATAAACAAAAAATATTTGCTATTGATGAACCAAAAGTCAACTTTGCTAGGAACTTTATGCACATATGTTCTTATGGTTATATATTTCTAGGTGCTTGCAAAAATGGTATGGCTATTGATTCCCTTTGGATTTTTTACCATGATGCTTTAAAAAATGTCAATGTCTACAAATTCTCTGATCAAATGTTTACCTTTGATTTCTCCATTGATAACTTGCATTGTTTTTTGCACAATGGTGTATGCCAAAAATAGATATCAAGATTGAAGACCTCTCTGGCATGATCTTTTTGACTTATCTAACACCATTCATGACCCCTGGTTTGTGATAGGATATTTTAATTCCATTCTTTCTCCCAGTGAGGAAATTGGACCTTCACATTATCATGTCTCCTCTAGAGAATTTAGAACATCTTTTGAAGATTGTAACCTTATAGAAGTTAATCTCACAGGTTGTAAATTTACTTGGTATAGAAGACATTACAACAGAGTTTTTGCGAGAAAACTTGACAACGCCTTTACAAATTACCCAACTCTAGATAACTGGGATACTATCACTTCCACGACTTTAACTAAACTAAACTCGGACCATCACTCCATCTTGGTTAGTCTTTTTTTCAAAATAACTAAGCCCACTCTTCCGTTCAGATTCAACAACACTTGGTTTGATAACATGGAATGTTCAACTCTCATAAAAAATTGTTGGGCATCTATGAATCACCACTCAGATGATTTTGCCTATCCCACCAAACTAAAACATCTTAAATAGTGTCTCAAATATTGGTGTAGGACCAAATCAAAATAAATGGACAAGGACATATCCAACCTTGAGAAAGAACTTAATCAATTCCAAAATTTCAACACTCACTCTTATTTCCCTTTTAATCCCCAAAATGAAATCAATATCTCTCTAAAACATAATTCTCTCCTAGTTCTTAAGGACAACATTCAGAAACAAGTTTTCAAAACTAAGTGGCTTTCTGATAGCGATCGAAACACTAAATTCTACAGTTAACTTCAAAGAATTAGAAAAGTCTTCAAACCTCTCTCTATTCTTAGGGATAACGACATTCTTCTTGATTCTGAGGTGGCCATTGCTGATCATGTGGTTTCCTACTTCACCAATATTTTTAATGGGCCAAATATTAACAAAGACCTCTTCCCTGAGATCATTCCGGTTATGGTTCATGTTGATTATAATCAATTTCTTTTTATCATCCCTCTTGATCATGAAATCAAAGACACTGTCTTTAATCTCAACCCTGATAGTGACCTGAGACCTGATGGTTTCAACAATAGTTTTTTTTCAACAACTTTGGGAGATCGTCCACATTGATGTTTGTAAACTGGTCAAGTCCTTCTTCTCAAATGGTTTTCTCCCTCATGGTATTAATGCTCAATTTCTCACCCTCATTCCTAAAGCAGCTAACGCCTCTGAAATTCATCTTTTCCGACCCATCGCTCTCATCAACTCTATTTATAAAATTATTACTAAACTTATTGCTAATAGAATTGCCCCCATGTGAAATAAAATAATATCTTGGAATCAATTTGTTTTTATCAAAGGTAGATCCATATAAGACTGTATTTGCCTTGCCTCGGAATGCACCAATTCACATAATAAAGTTTCCAAAGGAGGAAACATTGCTATTAAACTTGGCATCAAGAAATCCTTTGACACTATTAACTGGAGCTTCATTTTTAAAGTTCTCAGGAGATTCGGCTTTAATGATACTTTTGTAAGCAGGACTAACACTATTTAATTCGGCCTCTATTTCCATCCTGGTTAATGGATCCCCAAAAGGCTTCTTTAAATGCACCAAAGGAGTTAGACAAGGTGACCCCTTATCTGTCATTATTTTTTCTATTGTGAAAGATTATCTTAGTAGACTGCTCACCCGCCTGGTTGATCAAAACAAACTCAAACCCATACCGATGGCTAGAATCCTCAAGGTTCCTACACATCTTCTATATGCGGATGATATTATTTTGTTTCTAAACGGTGAAAAAAGAAATATCCAAAATTTAAAAAATGTTCTGACTCGTTATGAGGAGATTTCTAGTCAAATTATTAGCTGCAACAAATCTTTTGTGTTCTTCGGAAAAAGTTTCTCTCTTAGTAGGAAAACGAGCATTATAAATAGCCTAGGAATCAAAGAATGATCTTTCCCCTTCACCTATCTGGGAGTACCAATCTTCTGGGGAAGACCGAAATCCATATATTTTAATGCTGTTGTGGACCAAGTTATCAATCAAATATCCTCTTTGAATGGTAAATCCCTCTCCATGGCTGGCAGGATTGCATTTTTGAAATCTAAAATTGTCTCTAAATTGGTCTACTCGCTGATGGTTTATAAATGACCTACCAGCCTTTTTAGGAAAATTAATGTTTACATAAAAAAAAATTGTTTAGGCTGGTAGCATTCCTGAGAGGAAGCTTGTTACTATACCTTGGTCTAAATGCTGCAAACCTCTAGAGGAAGGTGGTCTTGGAATTAAAAATCTTAAACTCTTTAATGAAGCCCTACAAGCCAGACTCACTTAGAGAATTTTTAATAGTAACTCGGATTCCATTGATTTTCTAAAAGAAAGATTTGTCATGAAACTCAAGAAGGGTAATCTGAGCTATATGAACTCTTTCATATGTCCATCCATTAGGAAATAATTTTCCAATATTATGTATAACTCTAGATGGATGGTTAGATCAGACTCCTCCATGAAATTTTGGATGGTCAACTGGACTGGCACTCCCCTCTTATCTATGATCTCTCCCAATTCCCATCCAAAAAACATCGATTGTACTATTAAGGATGTGATTCATTCTATAAATTTTAATCTTCATGATAACATCATGCATATTGTTGATAATTATAATTTCTATAATATTGGAGATTTTCTTATCTGGGAGCCTGCCCACAACAGGGTGCTTGATTCAAAAAGTTTTTACAATCACAATTTCACTAATTCAGACTCTAGTTTTGTTTGGTTGAAACATTCTGATAAGACCCAGATAAAACCCTCAAGGATCAACCTCGTTTGGTGCATCGCTCACAACCGTATTCCTACTTAGGATTGTCTTCAATATTTTGGTATCCAACTATGCTCAAAGTACCATTTCTGTCACCAACATAGAGGATACTAACCATCTTTCTTTGTCTTGTGCTATGTATTCTGCCCACTATAATTATATTACTAAAATTTTGGATTGTAGATGGTTTTTACTCGACCCTATCCCCTTACAATTAAAATGTTGTGTGGATCTTGAAACTTCTAAACAAATAAAGATTCTCTTCTTAGCCACTGTTGCTGAGCTCTTTCACGTGATCTGGTATGATAAAAATGACTTTATTCACAACAACTACTCATTCACTCTTTATGAAATCCGAATGTGGATTCTCATTGCCATTAAAGATGAAGCTTTGATCCAGAAAGCCCACTGCAATAACACTTTTGATGACTATGTGATCCTGCGTCGTCTTCGAATTAATGACATCTACAAACCACTAAGGCACACATTTTAGGTGTTCTGGTAGGCCTCTCTCCCATGATGGATCAAAATTAATGTTTATGGGGCTTCCAAAGGAAACCTGGGACCTGTGGGATGTGGTGATGTCTTCAGAGACTCCCTTTCCCATTGTCAAGGATGCTTCTTCGGCAGCTGTGGTGTTGCCTCTGCTTTAGAAGCAGAAATGATGGTCGTGATCCTTATGATCAACTTTGTCAAACAAAAGGGGTAAAATAACAAATGGATTGAAAGCGAATCTAACACTATTGTCCAAGCCATCTAGAATGGTACAATGCACCTTGCTTGGCCTCTTACCATTCGCTAGATAAGCTACCTTGCTTTGCTTCTCTAGATATGATAAATTTCCACTCATGCATTCCGCGAAGCGAACAAGGTTGCTAATGGTCTCGCCAATAAGGGAATCAATCAGGGTATCACATGTTAGGATGATCTACCAGATGATTTTCTCCCTCTTTACGAAAAAGATTGTAATAAAATTCCCTCCTTTAAACTTTTGTAATTGTTTTTATTGAATAAATCGTGTCTTGGTCTTTGACCGAGGCACCACCTTTCTTCAAAAAAACATCATGTAGAGCACGTGACCCATAAAGAGTTATAGGGATTAGATGACTAAAATAGGTTCACATGTACTGCCTAACAACCAAGTGATCTGATGAATAAATGACCCAAAGAAGATGAATTACCCATAGTATAAATGGGTTTTCATTAATTATTAAGAGGCTTTATTAGGTGATTTAGTTCTCTCACATAGTGGGATCACATGATCTAATTATGTGAAAAAGTCACATGAAGGGCATATGCAAAATATTCATGTTAATGAAATAATTAAGGTGCTCTAGAAACTTGGAACATGAGTTAAATGTCTTTCACCTTTCCCTCCTATTTATTATATGTTTTCTCGGAATAAAAAGGGTCACTCAAAAGACAAAAAAGACACCTTTAAGAGAAATAGGTTGAATCCCAAGGGACTTAGGAAAGAAATTACTTCCTTAGAACTAGGTCCTTCCTTCTTATTCTTTACTTCACCTCTAATGGGTTCATTTATTGATTCCCTCCCAAAAAACATTAAAAAACATTAGGGTTGTAAAATACCCAAAATACAAGTTCTGTTTTTTGGAAAAAGGAAAATAAGAGAGAGAATAGCCACTTGAGGGTCATAAAATTGGGTTACACAGTTAAAGGGACACACAATCACATAACCCTCCATCCATTTATGCAATTCGTCAAAGACATCCAAAGAGGTTTACTATGATGGATTTCACATGTGACCACATGAAATAGAATTTATCATGAGATTTCCTATAAAAATGCAGCCACCAAATTTCAAAGGATTCAGGTGACCACAACTATCTATGAAGGTTTCTTCACTTAGTATATATTCTTTATGTTACACTTGTAGATTCATTTGATTATATGATTATAGAATAATTGTGTTAATCAGTAGGGTGAGGCTATATATGATGGTCCTATCTATTTTTTTATGTGATTCCACACTCACCCCATGAAATACTAATCACATAGCTCGATTGGGTGAGGTTTTCTATGCTGGGACTATCACACAGTCACTATTTTTTTACATAAAACCCCAAAATTATGAACCCTCCCCATGATAGACCGGTCATGTGACTCGGTTAGTCAAGTCTATATGTGATAGGCCTATCTCGTGGTCTATATTCTTTATGTGACACCTCTAAATTCATGTTCCTATCCCACGATATATTGATCATGTGACTTGGTTGGAGGAGGATATCTGTGATGAGCCGATCTCTCAGTCATTATTCCTCATGCAATCAACTGGGATATGTCACTAGTGACATGTGAATTAACCATGTACAATGCATGAGCCTATGTTGATTTATATGGATAGTAATTATATCAACTTAATCCTAGGTATTTGTATTTTACACTATGAAATTATGTGTATATATAGAGGTGAAAATTCCTATAACCCCCCCCCTCGATAATCAAAACAGACACGCAGATAGAAGAATAACGAAGGGGAGTGAATGGAATTTTGGAGAGAGTGGGATTTCTAAAGAAAAGGAATCACAAAGTTTAATATCCTTATTCTTGTTATATTTTGTGATAAACTTAGGAAAAATTAATAAAAATGGATGATCTTGGTGCATGACCATCAGCCTAAGAGCTTGTCAGGTAATGGCTCCTTGATCACTTGATCTCATGATGGCCCCTTGGACATGTGATCCCAATATGGATTCTTATTCATGTGATCACACCATGAAATCACCTTACCATGATATCATTTATGTTAATCATATAAACCTTATGATATTTCATGCTAGCATGACACCTTTTCACCTCCATGATTTCACAACCCTTATACCCTTGCATGATCACATGATTTCATAACCATCACATAAAGTACATAACCCTACCTTCTTCATGTGAAATGCATGACACCATGTCATTCATATGATATCTCATCTCTCCTAAGTACCTCATATCCCATAAATCTATACCCCTTAAATATTATCCAATACTCCCTAACTCATAGGGATATAATCCTTTTGTGTTCATTCCATATCCCTTTCCCATCGGTAGTTAAAGAAACTATAAGGACTCTAATTCCTATTATAAATGGGATAATTAGGATTAATTCCTAGATCCCAAGCCCTATATTACATGAATAAATTCAAATATCAGTCATTCCATGAGGTTATATTCCCTAGAAAGACCAAAATAACCTCATATAACCATTCACATCGTAATAATCCTTTCGATGCCTCATCTACTCTCTTGTGAATCCATATCCTACATGAGAATCATAACCATACTTCTTTTAGGGAGGCCTTATGGTATAATACCCATAAAAAATACCCCTAATATGTTCATCTTACTTAGTTGTAAACCTCAAATATATCTTCATTTCCTTCAAAGGTCTATATTCCTTAATGAAGCATCTCAAGGCGGCCTCAATGTGTTTTCCCCGCATAGATTCAATATTACATTCTCATGAAATGCATCTGATATTTTAATGTCTCTTATTTCTCACATCAAGAATGACTCATGTGGGATTAGAGTAAAATGATGATTCAATTAGCATAATAAATTTCCCCCATTATGGGCCTCTTATTGAAGTGTAATCCTCAACTATATTCTCTTTCCTTTCAAAGGGCCACACTCTCGATGAAGAATCTCTGGGAAACCTCATATTCATAAGCCCCACCCAAAAATTGGGACTATGTGAACTCAAATTCCTATCTTCATGGGATATGTAGGATGAATCTTCAAGTATTGGGACCCCATACCTTGTACATAAATGTCCTCATATACATCCCTTTTGGATAACGTTAATCTTAATGGTATGGTCCTATCACATGATCATAAACTATGTCATTAGAACTATGCAGTCTCTGATTCCTATGTTCAAAAGATACAATGGATGCCTCTCCAAGGATCTAACATCATATCCAATATTCAAATGCCCTCATATACATATTTACTGCATATATTAAACTATATGAAAATTTTCCTGTCACACAACCTTAAATGGTGTCACTCAAATTATGTGGCCTTTGATTCCAAATTTGATGGGATATATAAAATGCATCCCTAAGGCTCAAGTTCAATACCATAAATTTTTTTAGTTTTATCCTCATTAGGCCATATCCCCCATAATATTAATTATTTCCTCATCTGGATGTACTACCTCAAGTCTAGAAATCCATTCCATCCAGGCCATACTTCCTACAGACCATTTTTTATCAGGCTATATTTCCGATAGCATCATGCACTAGCTTAGAGGACTATATCTCTTCTAAGTCATGTATATCTTTCCCATTGGGATATACTCGTGATGGGATAAATCTTTATATGAGAATAATCCTTGTGAAATCAGTTCATCATCACTCCATATTCACGTCAAGGAAATCCAGATAATGCCACTCATGCATAAACCCTACATCAACCATTTCAAGAAATATTTCACCTAGTCTTACCAACACCACATATGTTTTCACCTTCGTAGACGATATTAAAATCTATACTAACCATGTGTAAGGATTCAAAACATAACAATCCTCAAACCAACATCACTAAGTAATAATGGGTAACAATATGGATAACCTCTTACAGATAATGATGTTCACACCAATGGGACACCTCTAATATGAATAAGCACTCATATCCATATAATCCAAAAATTTATTACTAATGCTGGGATAACCTTCCTCACACCAGGATCAATAAAATATCCAATAATATGAGTTAAATCTATAAGTGAGTGTTGGAATGTGCAATAATCCCCCCCCTAATTCAACAAGGTGTGATGAGCCCAACCTCCCATCTTATCAACCAACGTGAGTTACTGAGTTTCATTATTAAGGAATCGCAAAATGAACCTTCCTTTAAAAGGTAATCTTGTAGTCCATTAAAGATATGGGATCCATTTGGTGTTTTCAGTTCTAAAAATAAACCCCATTAGAAACTTCCCAAAATCAAAATGGCGAGTCTAACATGAAATCATTTAAACAATTCTATGACCCCCCCCATCAATCATCATGATGAGATAAACCACATTTCAGTTTGAAATACTATTATTCACCCCAATATAGAATCAAAACATATTCATACATATATGAATGCATCATATTTATAAGTTATATGAAGTATTCATGTAAAGGTTTAGAATTATATGACATAGATAACCTATTCCTAAGTAATCCTTGATCAATAGGTATCACATCCCTCAACTTTTTAGAATAAGTCATAAACCACCAGACTAATGGGTATTTTGAACCCAATTCCCACTCACTGAGGAAAATTTACAAAAGAGAGGATTCAATTCATGATATCTCTAATGCGTAATATATACAAAATATATGCAATAAATAAAATCAAACTACTAACATCAATTACAAATCAAGGTTAAGGTAGATGAAAACTAAATCTTATAGAGTCGTACCTAGCATGTAATGTAGGGCTCTATCTCAAAGAAATAATTTATCATATATAATTTTTATACATGATATTCAAAATACAATAAATTTTAATATACATGAATAAAGAAAGGAAAAACTTAAATAAATAAACATTTTATAAATTTAATCATGAGAAAAATTTATGAAATTTCTCATAAATTAAAATCTTTATATAAAGATTATAATTAAGCCAAATATTGTATAAAATGCATAATTTTAGACATAATCACTTTTATATATAATTTAAATTTGAACCCTTTTATATTTTTCATTATATAGAATTAAAATTAAAAAAATCATATTTTATGAATAATAATATTTTATAATTCAATTTTTATTATGTAAACTTTTTACATTATTTTAATATCATTTTCCATAAAATTTTTAAAACTTTAGTTAAAATGATTATTAAAAAACTTTTAATGAGGTCTAAATAATATCATTAAATAAGGTCCTCATTAATTTTCCCAAATCAAATTAATTGATTATATACAATTCATAATTATAAATATAATTTTTTTATATTAAATCCTTTTTGATGTAATTTATAAACTCTTTATGAATTTTTATTTTAATTTAAGAATAAACATTTTATTTTAAGATTATACAAATTCCATATAATATTATAGGAATTCAATACCATTTAATATGATTTATAAACTTATTATAATGAATATCAAGTTGAAAAATATGAACTTAATATTAACCCATTAATATTAAAGAAATGTTGGTAATAAATGCTTCAATAACATTTAATTTATTAATCGTAAACATCTTAGTGTTAATTAATTTATAAAAAAATTATAAATTTTACAAAAAAATATAAAAAATCATTATTTAAGAACTATTTATAAATAATATAATTCAATTTTCAATTTAATTGTCTTAATTAAAATAAATAATTTATTTATTTTTATAAATATTAGTAATGAATATAAACATTTCATACTTGAAAAATGTTCGAAAAACAAATTTTATTAAGATAATATCATTTATGTAATTCAAATTTTGTAAACTATTTTATAAATATGAACAACATAGAAAATTAAAAAATTAAAAAAAAATGTTAATTGTTAAATATAAATATTAATTTCCATATTTAGGCTTATTAAACACTTTTCCAACAAATAACTCATTAATTAATTTTAACTAATTTATAAATAAAAATAATATCATGTGTTTTTTAAATTTATTTATCTAAAAAAATTCCAACACTAGGCTAGCTTGCCCAAGCAGCTAGTTTTCATAGGGACATGCAGCCATGCTCGAGGGAAATTTGGTCAAGATTGGTGAGGGTGTGTGAAAGTATGGGATAGTTTGTGAGGCGGCACAGGTAGGAAAGCGATGGTGCTTAGCATCTCACATGTAGGTTGGCATGGGAGGTCATATGAGAGCACCAACTACAATTATAATTTATTGGAGGATGGATGTCATGTCCTGGGTAATAAAAAATCCCCCTCCCAATGAATGTTTCAATTTGGGATTCATTTGAGGGGGTATTATTTATCCCATCCTTGTTTAGAATCCCTTTATTACCTCAAATTCATTCTCTCAATACATCATATGTGCCACATCCTCATATAGTTCTTGATGTGTATGTTTCACTTCATGCCCAATATTTGAATTCCATGTTCTATCACCCATGCCAAACCCAACATCGGTATACAGTTTTTGACCAACTACAAGTTGAACTTGAAATATGCATCCCCTACAAATGGAAAACCTGCACATATCCTATAGGTTTCATTTTATATTATGTTTTCATAAAACAATATATCAAGATCATCCAAATTCCATATTGGTACTCAACATATCAAAGGGGAAAATTGGATGCTCTTTTTTTGGCAAACCATGTTTCGAGAATTGTTATCACATAACACATTACACCATTATCCCTCCCAATCATATTAACATATTAACAATATACTATTATATAGAGTAAAATATATATATTTCACTTCTCTTATAAAGAAATATCGATCAAAAACCATACCATTAGCAATGTATATATCTTGTTTTTTATAAAATAATGAGTAATGCACATTGATCATTGATGATTCTATCTCTAATACCACTGATGGGTATTTGAATATAATCTTATGATCATTTTATAATGTGATACAAACCAAATATAGATAGAATCTATCCTTAATAAAATAAATGTGCATAAAAAATGAAAAACACATAAAATAAAGCATAATAGGTTTGGTTATGGAGAAAACTTACTCTCCATAGAAGCTAGAATATGCCTTGAGGAAGATCATAAAGTGAAAAAGATCAAATCCTTCTATATTTGAGGGGGAACACCAGCCTCCAGATCCTAATCTCTATCGGATGACACCCAAATCTCTTGAAGGGGTGTTAAAGCCTTATCTAAATCAATGAATGATGTTCGAGAAGAAAGACCATATAAAAGGATTTTCATGACATTGATGATCATCAAAGTCTTCAAATGAACACAATAATATATATATCTCATCTAATAGAAATTTTTCTCTTTTAAAGAAAATACACAAGAGCTTCTTCATGAATGAATAATTCATTTATTACCATCGGGTATTATCAAATAATACCCATGATTTGCACCTCATTGATTATTGTAATAAAATCTTTCAATAAATCTTCTAATACAAATGAAAATTTCATGGGGAGTGTCTGTTTCCATGAAAGAAATGCACATGTGTTATTCCTCTATTTTTGGTTTTCATTGCTTGTATACATGCATCATATGCATATATACTACATTCTGCTATTTTTATAAATACACACATCATATGAATATACTCTTCATGCATCATATTCATGATAATATATGTGAATTATATGCATGTATCATGTGTTCAAATCAAGAAATATATATATACACTAACAATATGTGTATTATATGCATTTATTCAATGTACATGCGTCATATGAATGTATATTTTAGTGAAAAACCAACATAATAAAATAATAAAATAATAAAATATTATATAATCAATAAAATTAATAATAAATTTAAAACCTAAGCACATTACTAGGCCACCAGAGTCAAACTACAGGGATCTTCATAGTTGGACTGCATGGGGTGAAGAGGGAAAGGGAGGGTGGATGTTGGAATTTATGACCTTAAAATTTTTCCAATTAAGACATTTTATTGGATGTCCCAATAACCTGACAAAACCAAAATTATATAACCCAAAAAACCCTAATTTGTAATCTTTATGTAAATCTTAGGTAACTCATTGAAATTATAGAATAATGTGGAGAAGAGAAGGGAAGTTCTTGTAGGAACTTCACCTACACCTAGAAATATCTTGTTTAATTATTTTATAAACAGGAAGAATGATATTGAGAAATAAAAGAGGAAGAGTGCAATGGATAGAGAATATCGGGAATGAGTTTGATAAATTAAAGGGTTAACTGTGTTATGAAAATAGGGTTTAACTTGTGGTGATTTTAATAAAACTGCCATTAATCTTCATACTAGCGATACTTATTTAAATATAGGTGTTAATATTTATGTATGAATATATTACATGTAAAAACTTTTAATAAGGTTTTTTAATGGTTAAGAAACTCATGTTTTGTAATTAATAGAGGATTTTCAAAACAACCTCTAATAAACCACTGCAAATTATGATTTTTTGTTATAGTGTGTAGGTTAATACAGATAATAAGTATTTAATTATCATTTCATAAGTCTATTAAATGTTCTTTATACAAGATTATACTCGTGAGAATTTTAAAATACCATCACAAACCATAATACTCATGAACAAACATTGATTAGGGATAACTCAAAGTCATAATTTTAGAGAATTTTATCATTCCACTATTCACATAATATATAAAACACACATGAATGAATGAAAAAGGATATTGGATTTATTATAAAACTATAATACAATCCTAAATATAACAATCATTACATTTAATCTCTCAATTATTTAATACAAAAAGTATTTACATGTCTTTCATATTATTTGTGCATTAATGTCTCTATAAATAGATATGCTAAATTCTCTTTTATAGTCACCCAATGTATCTTTAAATCATCTCTCTCAATGATCCTTCAAATGAGATAGTGTTTTCAAAGGATATGATTTATTATTTGGTGAGATAGGATTTTATTCCCTAAATTAATAGCTCTATTATTGTCAAATTAAATCTTAGTTCCTCCCTCAATGCTAGAAACCATACTATGTTCAGTAATGAACTTATTCATCCAAATAGCTTCCTATGTAGAATTTGATGGAGTGATGTACTATGAAAATATTTTTGATTCCACTATAGTGGATTGTTTAAAACTATTATAACTAATAATTCCACTATTTAGGAAAAACATGAAACCATGTTGATATATAATATCATCCTTTTCAACATCAAAACTAGCATCAATGTAGACCCTTACAATTAGCTCATCCTAACCTCCAAATATAAAGAACATATCCTTAATTACTTTTTGTAATTAAGGATGTTATTTACATTAATCCATTTACTTTAACTAGGATTAGACTGTTATTTACTTATTATGCTGAAAGTATAAGTGACATCAGGATGAGAACATAACCTGGAATGCTTTATAGATCATATGATGGATGAATAAGGAATATTATCCATCCATTGTAACTCTTTAATAGAATCTTGAACATTAATAAGATTCTTTCCATGAAGCATTAATAAAGACCCATTCATGGACCATTATATCTTAAAATACTTTTATACTATACCAATATATGTGTCCTAAAATTGTGCAAGAAACCTCTTTGATATATCTTTATAAATCTTCATTCCCTGTATGTAGGAAATTTCAGACATTTCATTCATTGACACACCTTTTCCCAACCACACCTTTACAGAATGTAATTTTGGGATATAGTTTTTGATAAGTTGTATAAAATTCACATAAAATATCACAAACAACAAAACACTCCCAGTAACCCACTTGTACAAATAATAATCATCCATTTTCCTGATAAAACGAAACTCTTTTATTGCACCATCAAGTTCTATGTTCCAACACTAAGAATCTTACTTCAGCCCATAAATGGACTATTGTAAATTATAATCCTTATCATTCTGATTTGGTAGCTCAAAACCATTATATTTTATTATATATATATATATATATATCCTTGACTAAATTACCATTAAGAAAAATGTTTTTTACATCTATATGATATATCTCATAGCCATGATGATTCATTATGGAAAGCATTATCTAAGTAGACTTTATCATTACCACTATAAAATAAGTTTCATCATATTTAATACCATGAATTTTTTGTAACCCTTTAACACTATGTGAAATTTATAAGTAAACACTCCATTATCCATTTTATTTTTCTTTGAAAAAATCCAATTTCACCTTATGGGTCTCACCCCTTTAGGTGTATCGACCAAGTTAAAAACATTGTTAGTGTATATGAAGTCTATCTTAGATTTCATGGAACATATCCATTTCTAAAAAACAAAACTATCAATGGCCTCTTAGAAGGTGGTAGGATCATTATTTATAAAAATTAATTCATTATAATTTTCCACAAGAAATCTATATCTCTCAGGATCCTAATAAATCAGAACAGGACTTTAAAGATCTTGTGTAACCTGATTTGATTCTTATTCCACAACACTTTCTGGAACTGGTTCAACTTCTTTCTTAGAATAATTTACATGTTCTTGGTTTTTATCTTCTCTAAGATCAATTTTCCTCCCACTAACTCCTTAATTTATATATTCCTTCTCAAATAATATACTAGTTCATTTCATAAATACTTTGTTCTTGGTAAGACTATAGAAATAATATCACATGGTTTTATTTGGTAACAACGAAATAAGAATTTATCTAATTTGGGTTTAATTTTATCAAGTAATATACATCATATTTATTATTAATAACCTAAAATAATCATAAAATGAAAATTTAAATATTCCCTAATCCATATCTCATATAGTGTCTTTAGGATTTCATTATATGGAATAGTGTTAAATGGGAATGAATTAGTTTATAGAACACATCCCAAGAATGATATAGGAAGTTCACATTGACTCATTATCAATAAAACCATGTCTAATAGGGTAATTTTCTTTATCTCAGTCAAAAAAAATCCATTTTTGTGTTTTTGGAGGAGTGAAATGTGAAACAATTCCATAATAATTAGTATGTTCAGTATAATATTTGATCAAATAATCACCACCCAAATTTGATCAAATAATCTTAGTACTTTTTTCAAGTTAATTTTTTTACATAATTATGAAACTCTAAGATTTTAAAATATTTCAAACTTATGACTTATTATAATAAAATAACAATACCAACAATAGACATCCATAAAGGACACAAAGTAAAAATAACTACAAATTTCTTGAGTACTCATTGGTCTGCATACATCACTGTGTACAAGATCCAATGGTCCATTATCACTTTCACCTTTTATACTAAAATATGTTTTGGTATTTTATCTAATAAACGGGATTCTCAAGTTTCATGTTATTTATAATAAAATAAATTCAATAATCCATACCTATAGATAATTTGAATTTGGTTCTCATTTACATGTCCAAGGTGATAATAACAAAGACAATTGTTGTTAGAATCAACCTTTATCCTCTTATTTTGAATGTCATGGATGGTATTATCCATGTATAAAATGTTTAAACCCTTAAACATATTATCAATTACATAAATAACTTCATTCATATATATAAAATAACTCTTTTTCTTAATCATGAATGAAAATCCCATATTTTTCAAAAAATATATAGAAATAAAATTTGTATTTATGAAGATCTCATCTTTTACAATATTTTCTAAATCTAGTTAAATAACTATTGTCTCATTAAAAAAACATATATTTACACCTCCTAACATTAATTCTATCATATTTTTAAGTCTATGAATATTGTTATAAATTTGTGATGCACACATGATATACAATACCCATGAGTTATAATTATAAAGATTTATTTCAATAATATTCACATACAAATACTCATAATGATTATCTTTGATAACACTTCAAAACCCTAGATAGATATTTTTAATTATTTCATAATTATTTATTGTAATAGATCTCAATTTGATAAGTAGGTTACATTTCATAATCTATAACAATGATATATATATGTTTGAGTATCAGGTTTCATATATTTTTATTAAGGAATTTAACACCCACTACAATTATGACCACATACATTATTACCTTTTGTGGGTAAAGGTATATATTTTATAGTACTTTGTGTAGCTTTAGGATCTCCCTTAACTTAGTTATTCATGTAGGTAACTATATTAACCATATTACTTATTAATCTTGTACAATCGAGTGGAAAACCCTTTTCCCAAATACAATATATGAAAGAACTCAACTATATTCCTCAGGTATCCTAATCCTATTATAGTTTCTTATCCAAGTATAATGAAAATAATATGGTTTAATATGGGAAGTTAATCTTATTAGGGTTACCAATACCCACAATTCCTTACACAAGACAATCCCTGAGCACCTGGATTTATCATGATATACTCATATGGATGATTGAGGTATTCACATATGTTTAGTTGGTAAGGAATTTCACACTTAATATTTGATTGGTTTTCTTAGTCTCACCATTTTAATATACATTTCATGAATATTATATTCATAAATATTACATCACATGAAATATTTATTATCTCATGTTTTATAACTATATTTATGCATTCTTTTAATGATTAAGTTTTGGAATCTTATTTTGTCCACAAAATTAATATGTTGTGGAACTTTTTACACAACTCATAGTTTGTGTTACAAAACCAAATATAAAATCCAAACATATTTACAAATATATAAATGAATCACATGCATAAGGTACATAAAACCTTCTCATGTAAAAGATTAGAATTATTTGAAACCAATAATCCCCCTAAGAGTAGGCATGAAGAGATAGATATCCAACCTACACGTTTCTAGACAAGGCATAAGCCTCTAAGATAGCGAGTAGTCTTACTAAAAGTACCTCTACCCATGGTTTTTTACTCAAGATAGAACTCAATTTCAATATAAATATAATCCCTAATAAGTATAAACTATATTCAACCTTTAAATTAAAAATAAAATTATTATAACAAAAAGAATTCAAGGTAGATAAAAACTATATATTATTTTATATTTCGTAGCATGTAACGTTTGGCATGATGATTTTATAAGAAGTAATTTATCACATAAATTAAATAATACATAATATTCACATTATATAAAAAATTTATATACATGAATTTTTAAATAAAATAAATAAATTATTCATTTATTTATTTATTTATTTTTCAAACATGAGACATCAATAAAATCTTTTCATATTTTATTTAGGAATAAAAATATTCCATTTATAATTCTTAACACTTATATTTTATAAAAAAATTATAAAATTTAATAAATTAACCAAAAAAATTAAAATGTTAATATATTAGTTCCATATCATAATTTATGATAGGTAATGGGATTATCTATCATAATTCATGATCCTATCAGAAAAAAGATAAGCACTTTCACTAGTTATCAATCGTATTTTACATTATACGCTATCATATATTGCGGTGAACTGAATTTCATTCATTGATATCACCTTCTATCATTTTTATGATTTGAAACTATATTTTTAAAAACTAAAATTATTAATCATGTCCTATGATAACCCTTATCATATCTTAAGACATAGTGTAAAACCATAGAATTTATTGAATTGTACACTACGATTCATTTTTCTATGAAATATTACAAATAAAATTAAATAATTACATGAAATGATATATTATACCATATATACTGGTAGGGAAACCCAATGACCACCATTTATCCAAGTCATATCTTATTTCATGATATTTCTTAAAAATATTATGATAAACATTTTCTTCTTAAAATAAATATAAAAAATATTGATACAATGATG
Organism: Viscum album; assembly: GCA_963277665.1. NCBI lineage: Eukaryota > Viridiplantae > Streptophyta > Magnoliopsida > Santalales > Viscaceae > Viscum > Viscum album. The sequence continues at coordinate 1,343,736,208 of OY728153.1, read as the reverse complement.
TATGTGGCTCGGATAAAACTAATGGTGATATAAAATATCCCATATGAACACATACAATGTGAAATCCATATGAACCTAAAAAATAAATAAATTAACTCAAATCTTTAAGATGTGAAAATATCTACATTGATCATGTATTTCCAAAGAAAAGAGCCACACTTCACCATTTTTCATGTGTCAGAGTTACCATAAATCGATTATCTCTTTATCCTTTACTCTAATATCACTAATGGGTGAGAAAAAAATCAAACACAATGTTTCGCACTTTAATTTGAGTAGCTAGTTGCATAATAAAAACACTATAAAAGGGACTTTAATTAGGATATATAATGTTTATTCATTTTTTTCTTCATTCCCTTTTAGATCTAGTTTACATGGTTAGTTTGAAAATGTGTGTCTCTCAATCTCCCTATCACATGCCAGAATGAAATAACAAGATGGACACAGTGCATTTTCTTATTAAAAATCTAATGTAGAGACTAGTTTAATGACCATAAATTACTTAGTTGTCATATCACTTGAATCACTAATTTAGTACTTAATAATAAAAATTTATATAGGACTCATTATCCCTCTAGGTTCATCATATTCACCATAAGAACATGATAAAAGAAAAAATTGACATTTTAATTAATTTTTATTCCTAGAATAAGAACAAATTTTCATTGTTTTATAGAAATTATCACATTATTTTAGTTAATGTGGAATTAATTAAAAACCCATATTAAATTTTTTGTGTTTCCGGTTTTAATTTATTTTTTGAATTAAGTTTATAAATGACTTTTATTTTCAATTTTTTTTGTAATACCGGTGATGCTGCTAAAATAGGAGGAAGATCATGTACATTGGTGAGATTAAAAAGAAATTATAATAGGTTTTGTACAATTTACCTTACGAGTGAGTTATTATGTAATATTAATAATCACAAAGAGACAATCACACTAGAATAAACCTCAGACTATAACTAACATCAAATTAACTCTCACAGAAAGGCTACCTCACATATGAATAACCCCTTTTAAAGAGATGCTACATCAGATTAAATTGTTTATGACATGGTCAATAAAATATTAACTAGACACAATATCTTTTTTGATTCACTGATCATGAAAATAAAATAATGGAGGGAGAAATCAGTCTTTATTTCATCATGAATAAAGGTTAAAAAATAATTCCACTCTACACCTCTATCTCTCTCACATGGATATATATCAACTCTCAAATACAATAGATCTCACCTGGATCAGATGACGAATAAAGGAACTTTTGGTCCTCTTTTTATAGCCATGGTGGGAGGTTTCAATTTTGACACAACTCTCCCACAAACCCCCAACAATACCAGAATTCTCATAAATTCCCAAAAAATATAGGATACACATGTAGAATGTGAAGCACTTATTATTGAAATCTTCCATAGTTGGTAGAGTAGGTTCACCAACCACCTAACAATAACAACTGAAAAAATCTCCAATAATTCACCTCCTCCAACTACAATATGCTAGATCATCTATAAAGGTCCAGCTTCTCCTGACCAACCAACTCTATGAAAATATCTTTCATTTTCTCCTTCACATGGATCTTCACAAGTCTTAGTAGATATCGATACATCACCTCATGTATCCAATGATATTTAATATCAATGTGCTTCATTTTGGAAATTTAAATGGATTTATTTCTCAATTAGAAATCAATTTGACTATAAAAATGAACTTTTTACTCCAACTGAATAAATTTGAGCTCCTAGAAAATATCTTTATCCAAAAAATCTCCTTTATGGATTCTTAAGAATGAATGTACTCGTCTTATATTATAGATAAAGTGACACACTTCAGCACCTTGGATTCCATGATACATCTCCTTATACAAATGTATAGATGTATCTTGATGTATACTTCCTTCTATTAGGATCTCTTGCCATATATGTATCCTTATAACCCTCCAAGAGAGATTCATATCCCCCATAGCACAAATAAAGATTTGAAGTACCATTAAGATACCTCATAATCCATTTGAATACATCCCAATTCTTCTTTTCCGGATTGTATAGAAATAGAATCGTGATCACCACTACATGGGAAATATCTATTCTCATACTCACCATAGTGTATATGAAGATTCCAATTACTAAAGAGTATGGTATCATCTCCATAGCCTTGATTTCTTCCTTGGATAAAGGATACTAACTTTTACTTAACTTTAAATGTATTAGAAGACGAATTATCATTGCTTTGGCTTTGTATGTGTTGAAACATTTCAGAACACGTTCAACATACTTCTCCTAAGGTAGTTATAACAAAATATAATCTATATAATGAATTATTTGTATCCCTATAATATTTTTAGTTTCTCCTAAATACTTCATATAAAATTACTTGTATAATTCCTTCTTAAACTACTTGATCTTCACCACATTCTTCTTAATGATCAATATGGCATCAAACTAAAATAAAAGAGTGAAAAATTAACATCCTAAAATATTTAGAAGTAAACACACTAGTCTGACCATGTACGCTTATATCCATAACTCACCAAGAATGATTCAAACTTCTTGTACCACTAGTTGGGAGATTTTTTTATTCCGTACAAGATCTTCTTCAATTTATACGTGAGGTTTTATTTTACAAAAACCATGAAACCTTTTGGATATTTCAAATAGAACTCCTTGGAGAGTTTACCATGAAGAAAAGTTATCTTCACATTCGTCTATTCGTGATCTGATTCCAATCTAGCCACAAATCCAAATATGACTCATATTGAATCCATCTTCACCATGGGTGAAAATATCATATCAAAGTCAACTCCTTTATTCTGAAATAATCTATTGAATTTGGGCTGAGCTTTGTGTTTGACCTCTTTTTTATTGTCATCCTTCTTTTTCCTAAACATCCATTTTTGGTTAGTTCCTTCTTACCTTTGGGTAGTTCCACCAAAAAATATTTTTCTTTCTTCATCAAAGAATCCATATCATACTCCATTACATGCCGCCACATGAGTTTTTCAAGATAATTCACTAATTCCCAGTATCCTTTTGGCTTCCCCTCATCAGTCGGAAATAGTTACTCCAACTCCAAATATTTTGTGGACATAATCATTCCTTGTGAAAATATTCAAACTAGTGAAATTTTGGGTTCATGATGCTTGACATCACCTAGCTCATGTTATGGTTCTAAAACTTCTTATGGAGATTATTGAGTCTCCCCCTACTCACTGTCCTCCTTCAATGCTTCATGGTCCATTTCTAATGAGTATTCTTAAACCTCCTCCTCTTCATTGATAGGGGTGATGGTATAGGTTTTGTATCATAAATTTATTTCTCAACTCTTTCCATTCAAGAAATTATAGGATTTTGAGTGTCCTCGATCATCTGGTTCTCATGGAACATGACATATATGCTTCTAATCAACTTCTTCTCCTTTGGGTCTCAAATATTGTATCTTAACTCATCATATCTATAGTCAATGAAGATTCATGGAGTATATCTCTCATATAGATTCTTCCTGGGGTCTTTGGATACATGTGAAATTTCCAAACATATAAATACTCATAAATGAGAGTAAGAGGGATGTTTACCATACCTTATCTTCTATGGAATTTAAAAATTTAGCATGACCTAAAGTGATTTGTTGATGAGGTATCATGAAACCTAAATAGATTATCCCCATAATTTCTTAAGAATCTTATCCAAAATCATCATACTTCTGACATTCTCCATGATGGTTATTTTCATACTTTCTACTACTCTATTGTATTGTGTGGTGTTTGGTACCTTTCTATCGTATCAAATTCCCTGAATCTTGTAATATTCATCAAATTCCATAGATTTTTACTCTATAACATTGTATGAATGAAGACACTTCAACTTCCTTCTAGTTTCACACTCCATCATGGTGTAAAACATCTTGAAGTAGTCCAATACTTGGTTATTAATCTGTGAGAAGAACACCCTCACCCTTTAAGATTCATCATAAAAAAGGATAAGAAATATTTTTTACCCCCTAGTTAATCCACCACCATGGGTCTATATATATTAAAGTGCACTATATCCATCAACTTTGACCTCTATGACAAAGCAGTATTGAATGAGACTCTATGATGATCCCCATATAATAAATATTTATAAGTATCAAAAGATACAACCTTTTCAACACTAGTGTAATTATTATACGTTAGGGTATATGAACCTCTTTCAATCATGTGGTTAATTATTATATTCCACATATTATATGACATCTCTCCTTCCACTAGGTTTAAGCTATCTGCATATATCTTTACATGAGTTTTGGAAAACATGCAACATATGTTTCCTAGGATAATAAAAATGGATCCATTAGTCATATTCCATGATCCATTACTGAATATTTTGTCATACCCTTTTTGATCAAAGTCGACTCTTGATAATATGTTTATTCGAAGACTTAGAACATGTTGAAAATCATTTAGGATGATCATGTATCCAACGTTCTCCTTGACTTGGATATCATCCATGCCAACAATATATGTTGAACTGGTATTCCCCATATTGAATACACTAAATTCACCATCTTGATAAGTCATGAAATACTCATAATGTAGAGTGATATGGTCGGATTCTATAATATCGACCACCCATTATATGTCTAGACATTAGGTATGAAAGTATGCTTCCTATTTATCATTAGAGAAAAGTGTGATTTCTCTAGAGACTTTCATTTACATGTATCCATTTCTTATTTGTTGATAGTTACTTTGACCCTTTTCAGGTATCAACCTTCAGTATTTCTTCTTCATGTGTACCTCTATGCCACAATGGTATCATTTTTATGATGGTATCCTTCCATATGTGGACATTACTCTACTTTAGAATTGGGGTCCATTTTCAGCCCCTTGACCACCTCCCATGAATGTTCCATCCATTGAATTTCAATTTGGTAATTTTTTTTGCATAATATGGAAAAATGAAGTGTATTGTTGCATTTAGAATGGTCTAAAATGTTGGAATTGACTCCTAGATCATTGAAACCAGACATTGATTGATCAAGATATGATAAAATTATTGTCACTAGATGAGATTGACAAATGACATGGAGATGTCATGGTGCTGATCTGTTATCCTAGAGTAGATACCAAAATTCTATTAGAAATGTTAATGGCTCTAGAACAGCACCATCTTCTCTGGAAGGGGGATACTATAGCTCCCAAATTTTGACTAAACTTTTACCGATAGAAGGGAGTTCATTTTGGATCTATTTTCGACATTTTTTTTCACTCTTGGAATTGGATAAACAAGAAATTTTATAATCTTTCATTAAATTAGGATTTCATGCAAATTTAGTTTTATGGTCATTGGAAAATCTCCACTTCTCACTTTTGTTTCTCGATAAATGCCTATAATTCCACTTTTTGTGATTTTATGATCATGAAGAGAAAATAATAAAGGGAGAAACTGGCCTTTATTTCATCATGAATAAAGGTTACTAAAGAAATCATCTCTATACCTCTATCTCTCTCACATGGATCTCTCTCAGCTCTTAAATAAAATAGAGCTCACCTAGATCAGATGATGAATGAAGGATCATCTAGCCCTATTTTTATAGCTGTGGTGGGAGGTTTCATGTTTGACATAAGTCCCCCACAAACCCCTAACAACACCCACCTTCTCATGGATTCCAAAGAAATAGGGTCTACACTTTTAGAATGTGTGGAACCCATTATTGAAGTATTCCATGGTGGGCGGAGTAGGTGCATCATCCACCTAACAATAACAGCTAGAAAATTTTACATCAAAAGCATTCTGTGTGATTAACTCTAAAACTATTAGTGTTACGGATCTTTAAATCAAAAGTCATGTCAAATTTACTTGTAATTTTCAACTGTGGTTTAAAATTAAATGAAAGGATGTTACAAGTCAAATACATTACTCAAAAGGTACATAATATAAATTTCTACAGGAGAGTACTACCATGAGTAACTCTATATCTATTACCATTGAATAAGATTAAACAGTTCCATGCATGAGATTTATGTGATTAACTTTTAATCCTCAAAGGATGTGTCTGATTAACCAATACCTATGGAAGAATAACATAAATCTACCTTCAACTACTATGATTCGTTTCTTCCAATTCAAACACATATGGTCATATCTCATTTCACACCTTGAGCCACACACTTCTGTGAACCACATACTATGTGAAAATCATGTTGTCATGTAACGAATTTTTTGGAACCATAGTTAATTATAAAAGAAACTTTAAGAATATGAATGGAGAATTTGGGATCAATCTAAGATTCACATGAATTCCATGTATAAGACTCTTGACCAAGATAATATTCTCATGATATTGATCTTCCCAAATCAAGAAAGTGAAAAAGAGTACATCCATGTTTGATGCATCAAGGAAAATGGAATCTTAAAGGATTATGGGTGTAACAACCCACGATTTCAGAAATTTATTTTCCTTAATTAAATACATAGTGCCTCTCTTGTCTTGTATGCAACACTGAACTAAAATGAAAAAAAATGTGTTACCTTCATTAAATTATTAAATGTTACTGTTATATTACAGTTTTTAAATTGATGAGTATCACTAGAAGTAACAACTTTATAAAAACTATATAAATTGGAATAATAATAAAAGAGTCATTTTATTCTTATGAAATATATATTTCTCAAAAAAAATTATGGACGCTTATATTAAGATTAATTTTATCACCATTATAAATTGAATCTGATAAAATAATTTAGATATTCTTAATCAGTATAATCAAATTAAGTAATGTGGTCAATCTCTTCTTAGGCATAAAGATTAAGTTTCCTTGGGTAAATATTAGTTACACCATTATTTGGTTGTATTCTGATGATTTTTACCACATAACTTCTTTAATTTAGGTATGTTTTTGTTAAAATAATTTATTAATTGATTATATTATATTTTTTTTTAATTCAGTGTTAAAATAATAAAGTACTTAATTATACGTTTAATATATATTTTTATGTTTAATTATAAATTTTCTTAAACCTTAATTTTAATCAATCAATTAATTAATGTTTAAAATTTATGTTCTTTTATTCAAAATTATTTAATTTTTGGGAAATATAAATTATAATTTAACGCTTTTAATAAATTTTATTATTTCTTTGTTTTGATAATTAATTAATCAATTAATATTTTTAATTAAATTGATTTCTATTTTAAATGTACTTTATTATTTTAACAAAACAAATTTTAATTTAATTTAATTTTGAATTATAACTTTTTGTTTGAAAATTGTTAAAATTTAATTTACAGTTTAAATTTATCAATAAATTATACTATTTATTTATTTCAATTTAATATATTGACTTTTATTTATAGTACATGTCATTTACTCAATATAAATCTTTAATATCAGCAATGCACACGCATCTACATATATATTTTCCAAAAATATGGGAATCTATAAAAGATATTTTCCAAATGAATTAAAACACACCCATAAGATAGAATATCTCCATGTAAGAGAATTTTGATGTTGAGTAAGATAATTGGTACATAAAAGACTTTTCACCAGCCATGTAAGATAATTTTTACTACCTTAGTATGATAAAATTGTTTCCATATAAGATAATTATCATTCATGGCACGTGAGTTTTAAATAAAACCTGCCACCTTATTCCAATGGAAACTGAAGTCAATCTCACAGATTAGACTTGATATGGAACCACTATCAATGGGTGTTCGGTGTGATTGCTTCCTAAGGAAGCTCATTCCTAAATGAAGATCCCAATATCATCATCAATGATAAATAATACTCGATCCTACTTAATAAAATCATCGATGACGCAACTCAGATGTCATGGAAATCGGTTTCAAATTTTCTAAGATTGATATGGATAAAGTTGTTATAGGGAGCTCACCATTGTGAATGTTTAAGGTGAACTGAGATCCATCCAAACCTTTTGTTGATGAAGAATCCCATATTCGAGAACCAGCTATGGATTTCACCATTGTATATGAACTCCACTATAAATAAAAGTTGGAAGACATCATCAGAGGCATGATCATTAAAGAGGAAATTGGAACCCTATTGCGAGTCTGTGTAGTTGTCCCAAAGATGAAGATGATGAAAAAAATTCAAAGTATAGGCCACTATTGATGATTTTAGATATGATCTCATGAGCCATTAAATAAATATTTTTCAAGATGAATACCCATTCTGGGATTTCTTTGTGGTGATGAGAAGTAGAATGTTAAAGGACACCTGTTGTCGGCCTATTTAAATAATATGCCTTTCAAGTTGATGTAGCTTACCTATGAAGCTTTGAGGCTGGTTTTAAATATAGGGAATAAATTCTTAATGATTCATTCAAAGATTAAATGAGATGATCTTTATTCTTGAGGGATTAATCTCACAAGGTTTTCACTGGTCACTGAGGTCGAGAACCATTTTTACCCTAGTTTTGTCTGAGTGTGGAATTTAGGGATGTCGTATGTTTTTTGATGGATTTGAATTTTTTTATTGGTGGGTTTGAATATAGGGTATCTTGATCTCCAAAATTAATGAGATAATAAATAACCATTGGTTTCACTCTACATGACTGGAGGAACACCAGGGATTTGGAACACATAATAGTTTTCCTTTTATGGTGATATTTTATGGAGGAAGATGAAGTTTCCATAAGTCTAAGTGATTTTCCAAATTATTATATGTTTTAAACCAATGAAATGTGGCCAATAGTTCAATGTATAGTGAATGGAAATTTTATTTTTCATTCAAAAATGTTAATACAAAATGATGGTATTGGTGGAGAATTTAATGCCCTTGTACAATTGGGGTGAGGTAATTTTCAATCCTTACTAAGGTGTTGGGGGTAGTGAATTAAGGTTAGGTAACTAATTATTTCAAGTGGATTTCACCAAACATAAGTAGTCTAAGGAGGATATGAAATGGGATGGAAAATAAAAATAAGAATTCTAGATAGGTTCAATAAAAATAGATATTCTGAGATAACAACAGACATCAAGCAGAATATATTTTCATAACACTAGAGCAGAGCAATAGATAGAGGAGTCAGAATATATTTCAGTGAACTCAAATAAGATCTATTTATGAGCATGGAGATGAAGATCAAATGTAGTTCATATTTCACGAACATGATTGGTTTATTTTTCATTGTTCAATCCTTATCTTCTGTTCTGGTGATTCCATTCTGATATTTTATATTTTTCTATTAAACTATAATTTTCTCCAGATTTATGATTTCTAGATATACGATTGATGTTTGATAATTGTTTCTTCTTTAATTTTTTTTTTCATTTTCTCTTCTATTCATTGACTAATAAATTTTCAAACAGTGTGTATTTTTCATCATGTGAAGAATTTTCGTCAGTTTGGTTATGAGTTTGTTGTTTGATTATCATAGTTGAAGCTTCTAAATTCTTGATGGAGAATTGTGAGCATAGTTCTTTAAATATATCAAAAAAATTTGGTGATCATTGAATAATTTGACCAGATATTAATGAATGAAGGTTTAAATTGGGATATTAGTTGATGACCTTAACTTATCAAACTTAATGAGATACATAATTTAGATATTTTAGACATTGTGTTGAGAGAATTATGGAATGAATTCCTTTAAATTAATGAAGAATTAATGAACCATTTGAGTTACTTGAGAAGGCCACCAATAATATTTGACTTCTCTTTGATTTTCATTTGTTACTTCTTATTTTCTTCTATTTACTGTTTTCATGTTTTATAATATATTATGAAATTTGTTTAGTTTCAATTTTTTTCTTAGAAAATCCCCATAGAAATATACTATTTTTTCAATAATAATAAAAATTCTAACAAAGAAACTCCTTAAATTCAGTATCATTGGGAGACAAACCTTCACCCCTTTTTTACTGTAGTTTTTAGGTTTATAATTTTGAAATATGTAAAAAGTGTCTGTAAGAACCCTAAAATTCAATTGGTGTCATTGCCTAGGATACTTTCATGGAGTTTCTAAAAAATATAAAAAATTACTATAAAATATACAAAGTTTAAGAAAAATAAATTAACTTTAAAAAAATAAAGAAAAAAATAGATTATGACCCAACCTTGGATGAAGTTGTTAGATATTTTTCCTCCAACACTCTAAGGATATACAAGACTAAAAATGAAAATTAATTTAAAGAAATGATAGAATAATTAAATATGATATGAGTCCAAATGTCTTGGAACCTTTGTATAAAGAACTAAAATAATTATCACATTTTTTTCCCTAAGTTTCATATAGGAGAGATTAAATTTTTGACTTTATTTAAATAAATCCTATAGGATGATGTTACTCTTAAAGAACACTCACTTCCCAATATGATTGATTTTCTAACGGTCAAGAAAGATGAACAAGGTCTTTTGACCATCTCATTCTAGAGGGATTCCAATATTTACGAACATTCTTATCTATATATTCTTGAATATGAAATTTCAATTGAATCTCCTGGTTTTTACAATGTAGAAATGACATCCACTTCATATTCTAAGGATGATTTGGTAGTGTTTGTGAAAGGTGGATTAGAGTATGAAGAATTCCAGGAGGAGATGAAGATGGAAATAGAGTCAATCTTTATGGAAGAACATTTGATATTGGAAATCAATGATAAGGCTGTCAAGTAAAGGGAAAAGTAATTTTTTTTAAATCTTCTATGGATGTACCAAAAAATATGGAGGTAATAGAGGAAAACCATCCTAGAGATGTTAAACAAGATGCCACATTTTTTCTTCCATCCTTGACTGCAAATTTGTAAAAAAAATATGAGTACTTGGATACACTAATTGTTTTTCGAGGGAACCTCAATAATGAAGATAAAGTGATAGAATATGGTAAAGAAAGGACATGGGGGTTCTTACCAAATAAGACACATCCACCTATTGATTGGGGATGAACAATAAGTTGTCCATCTATGGAAAGAATAAACTCCATCACTTCTTGGGGGTTTAACCAAATATTTATTTTTTCTTTTCCATTATTTAATTTTAAATTTCAATTCTTATTTTTCAATTTCAATAAACTTTTAAATTGTAATAATTTTTCTTATAGATATGAAGAATGATATTATGAAGCGAAACAAGAGAAATTAGAGAGAGACTAGAGTAGATGAATTTAAGGGAATTGTACTGTTCTGAGTTGATTAAAAATGATTTTCTCGATTTATTTTCAATAAAAACAACCATCCTAGAGACTATGAAGAAGGTTCATCAAGACATGAAACGGTCATTCAAGTTCTCTAAATAGTCCAGGGAACTCTCCAAAAATATTATCAGAAAAATAGGAGGAAAGATATTCATTGATGGAAAAGAGAGACATCATATTTTTCTGATTTTCGGTACTTTGGATGACGCTCAAAAGAAAAAGGACTCACTATCATCTCCTATTAGTACATAGAATAGAATGAAAAAGATACTCATCAAGAATTAAAATAATTTTACTAAATTAAAAAAGAACATTCGATAGATTATGGAAGAAAAATAAACATATATAAATTCATCAATTCATTATAGTATGAATATTCTAAAAAATTAAGTACACATGTTCACATCAGTGGAAAAAAATATACATGAAATTTCATCTCTAAATAGAAATTACAGAAAATGAGAAATCTGAAAGAATCTTCTCTTTTGAATTCACATTCTTCCATAAGCTCTTGCTCCTTCAATTTTTTCTTCAAGAGTGTTTATGCTTTTATGTTCAACTCTTGATAAAAAATTATATCTCTTAAATCAATTGAAAAATATGGTTTTTACAGTTTCCTTCTATCACTTTCAAAATTATAAATCAAATAATTATAGTAAAGTAGTGGACAAGGTAGTCTCCTAATGAGACTTTATTTAATGAGTTTCTTTTTCATGATTTTTATTATTATTAACTAATTAATATATTTCTATGGGAGTTTTATAAGAACAAAAAATGAAACAAAAATAATTTCTTAAGATGTTTAAAAACATGAAAATAGTAAATAGAAGAAAACAAGAAGTAGTGAATAAAAAGTGGGGAGAATTCAGAATAGATCTATGGTATTCAAAAGTAACTCAACCCATTCATTCATTCTTCATTGAATTAAAGGATTTTATTCCATAATTCTCTTGACATATAGTCTGAAATCTCTAAATTGTGTGCCTAATTAAGTTTGAGATGTCAAGTCCATCAATTAAGATCTAATTTTAAACCTTCTTTTGTTTAGATCTAGTCAAATTATTCAATGATCACCAAAAATTTTGATACAGTCTAAGTTCTGTGCTCACAATTATAAATCATGAATTGAGAAGCTTCAATAACAAGAAGAAAACAAAAAACTCTTAATTAAACTAACCTAATAGTATACACTAGAGGATGAAATACATATTAATCAAAAATGTATCAGTCAAAAAAAGGAATACAAAATGAAACAAAATTATGGAAGAAAAATTATCATATAATAATCACCTATCTAGTAATTTTAAATATGGATAAAATTATAGTTTGATAAAACATTATTAAATCTAAAAATTAAATCACGAGAAGAAAACACAAGGAAAGTACACTGATAAATTAAATGTTCATGTCTGTGACATGTGAATGGTGTTTGATATTCATCTCCATGCTCATAAACATATCTTCGATCTCACAAAAATATCTCTAGTCTCCACTCTCTATTTCTCTACTCTGGTGTCATGAAAATGTGTTCATATTGTCTACTAATATCTTTGAATCTCTATTTTTTATTTCTCTAATCTATAATTCATATGTTTTATTTTCTATTCCATGTTACAGCCTTATTACACTACTTTTTTTGTGATATTAACTTGAAAGAATTAGTTAATGAACCTTAAGTAACTATCTTTATCACCTTAGCAAAGCTCCAAAATGACCTCACACTAATTTTACATGGTGATTAAATGATCCACCAGTGCCATCATTTTTTTGTAAAAATAATAAAGAAAAATTTTATTTCTATTATATATCCATAAATTTTTTTCCACATTTCAAAGGTTTCAAAAATCGATTAATATTGAAAATAACTTAAAAATATGACAACTTTATCTTACTCCAAAAATGTCATGGTCCAAGAAAAACTGTTAAAAGTTATAGTTCCTAGGTGATCCTTTGATCATGAAGTGTGAAACCAAAGTTGATTTCCTATCTAGTGAATTTAGTAGATCAATATTGACTCTAATTGAACCATCTAATAAAAACAATTAAAATACATAAAAACAAAAACATATAGTATCTTTAAATTCCATACTCACAAAAAATCAGGCTCAAAAATGGTTCTCGACCTCATTGACCTATGCAAACTTTGTGAGATTAATCCCTTAATAATCAAAATAATTTTATCATATCTCTGTATGAATCATAAATCTTGAAACCTCTCCATTTCAAATGAAGGTCAAAGCTTCATAGGAAATCTACATTAGTTCGAAAGGAGTATGATTTCAAAAAGGCTGTTAATGGGTATCCTTCAACATTCATCTTCTCATCATTGAAAATTGATCCCGGATCAAGTCTCCATATTTATATATCTTTATTTAATGGCTCATGAGCTTGGATATAAAACTATCAAGGGATGCCTCAACATCTATCAAATATATCATCTTCTTCATCTTTGGGAAAACTATTCCAGCTCTCAATAGGGTTCCAATTTCCTCTTCAATGCTCAGGATTATGGCGACATCTTAAAAATTATATTTACAGTGGAGTATATCAATGTTGGTGAGATACATGATGAATTCTTGAATATTATATTCTTTATCAAAAAAATTTTGGTTAGATCTCAGTTCATCTTCAACCTTCACAGTGGAGAGCTTAGTGTAGCAACTTCATCCATCTCAGACTTGGCAGATCTGAAGTCGACACCCTCAGCATCTCGGTTGTGGCGTTGTCAATTTTCTTCAAAAATATAGAGTCTAGTTCATCATGGATGATGAGAATGGGATCTTTATTCAGTATTGATCTTCCTTGAGAAGAAATCATGTTGAACCTCAATCAACAGTTTCTTTGGATCAAGTGTCATCAGTGGGATCAACTCTGTTCTCACTTGGAACAAGGTGGTGGGTTTCACTTAAAACACACACACCGCATAGGATAAATATCTAACATGAAAGAAATTTTATCACACTAAGGAAATACAAATTATCTTACATGGTTGGTGCAATGTATTTTATGCAGACATTATCGTAATCAACATCAAAATTCTCTTTCTCTGAGAAATTTTATCTTACGAGTGTGTTGCAATTCATCTGGAAAATATCTTATACAGAATCCTAGTTTTTTGGAAAAATTCTATGTGGATGTGTGTTCATTGATGATACTGAAGATTTATCTTTAGTAAATGACTTGTATTGTAAATAAAAGTCTATAAATTAAAATTAAATTCAAAATAAGATAATCTATTGATAAATTTAAAATATAAATTAAATTTTAACAATTTAAAAACAAAAATTATTAATTCAAAATTAAATTAAAGTGAAATTAGTTTTATTAATTAGATATTAAAAAAATAAATATTTAAGTAAAATAAAATATAAAGTAATAATTTTTTTTAAAATAATAATTTATTTTAAAAATAGAAATTGGTTTAATTAAAATGATCAATTGATTAATTAATTATGAAAATAAATAAATATTAGATTTATTAAAAGAGTTAAATTATAATTTACATGTCCCAATTATTAAATAATTTAAATAGAATAACTTATATATTAAACTTAAATTAATTAATTAATTGATTAATTAAAAACAATGTTAAAAAAAATTATAATTAAACATAAAAACATATATTAAACATATAATTTGGTACTTTATTATTTTATCATTGGGTTAATAACAATTATAAATTAATAAATTAAAAAATTATTATAACAATAAAAAAAGAATTAAATTAAACAATTTATGTGGTACAAAATATCAAAATATAGCCACATCAATTCCCCCATACTAAGGTTTTTCTTGTCCTTAAGAAAAACAAATGTCAAATTTAAAGGAATGAAATAAATCCTAGGTTGTAAATACTAGGTTTCCATGAAAATTTGGTTTTCAAAATGATTTTCCCCCTTGGATTTCATCAATCTGTGGAAATATTTTACCCTCAAGAAATTAAGTATTTTTAGTGAAAATTTTATTTCTATTTTACACAAATACTTGACACTAAATATTCAATTTTATATTAAACTCTTTTCAATTTACATTTGATAGAAAGTAAAAATTTCTCATTACCTATCATATAATTAACACACATAAATTAGAAACTAAAAGAGTTAGAAACTCTATTTGGGTGAGAGAACTTATTAAATTAAAAGGATTATAAATAACTCATCCATCTTCTTAAAGAATAAAATAATTAGTTCAACATAGACTATGATTTTTATTTCATAATTTATTTGAATGCATATCTTATGATTTTGAATTGAAATTAAAATATTTAAAGTAAATGATAGTTGTAAAAGATTCTCACAAATCCTTTACCAAATAAATGACTTTTCAATAGGGTAGTGAAATTTTTTTTACTCAACTTTTTATAAGGGTTAATATATAATTCTCCTCCTTAAAGTAGATACACAATACTCAAAATTCATAAAAATTTAAAACAACTAAAAAAGTTTCATTGAAGATTGATAAACAATCAAATTTAAACAAAAATATATATTTTTCAATTGGCTCAAATTGGGGTTCAATTTGGCACATTGAAATACCCTCTCCATCACACTAAAGCTAAAAATTATCCACAATGTTGAATCCAAGGAAGAGAAACTTGTAAGTTAAATTTAAAATTTCAATCATATTTCCAATATATTTTATAAAAAACATGTCCAAAAGGGTTACATGAAATCTTGAATAATTTTCACCCCATAAAATTAAAATAAATCAATAAATCATACTCAATAGTTCACTAAATGGTCACCTCTTAAAAAATTTACCTCAAGAATAAATTATTTCATATTAGTGTATTTTCAAAGAAATGTGCAAAACAAATCAAAAAAGAACAGGATTATTCATAACTAATACACAATCAAAAATAATCCTTTTAATTATAGAAACTAGAATGTTTCATCCCTAATATTTAGAAAGAAAAAATTATATCTTTTCAATTTTATTTAAATAATTAATGAACAAAGTATAAGAATCAAATAGATTTTAAAATCGGGAGAAAATGAATAGAGTTTTAAATTCAAAAACTCCCTAAATTAAAATCTTTATTCTCATTTTCGTAGATTTAAATATTCCCCATATTTTATTTTATGAATCTACTTTGTTTAATTAACATAAATATCCTAATGATGAAAACAAATTAACATTGGATTCAAGAAATTTCTACTCAATTAAAAGTTAACTAGAGTACAATAATTAATGGTTTTGATCCGAGTTGCTTCATCTTATATCTTTATTTGATCATGGAAATCATAAAGCATATGTTTAAAATTATAGAGAGTGGCCCTTGGTGGATTTACCATGGTGAATCAGCAACCTTGGAATATGGTGGAAATATTTGGAAAGATATATACATAGAATCTATTCACTTTATTTTATATAAGAAAAATTAAGACACATTAAAAGTTAATTGAAATTGATTTTTTTTTAAAATTTATATGAAAATAAAGGAAAGGAAAAAAAGGAAATCTTGGGTTAACCCCCCCCCCCATTATGTGTTTTAGTTTATGTTTTCCAAGGTTATATATCTTTGTATTCATACTAAATCCACTGTTTTATGGGGATTATGTGTTAAAAGCCACCACATAATTTATTTACCGTATTCTATCAGCTTATCTTCTTTATTGAGGTACCATGGGAAAACTTTTGGCAGATCCATACCCATCATATTGTGGTACAAATTTGTTTTTAGGGGTGGAAGAAAAAATAAGGCCTCTTGTTCAACTTCCCCATGTGTGTTTTCCTCTAGTCCCTCTACATTTTTAGAACATCTATATAAGATGGAAAATTTTCTTCTTTTCCCTTAATCAGATATCCTCCTCTTTAATTTATAACTTCAAATTATATTCCATATAGGTTTTCTAACTTCATCTCCTCTTAGACTTATTCATACTCTAATCCACTTTACACAAACACTTCCATACTTCTATTCCTAGAAAGTGGATTTCATTTCTACACTGTAAAAATAAGGGGATTCAGTTGAAATTTCATATTCAAAAATATCTAAATAGGAAAGGTGAGAAATATTGAAGTCACCCTGAAATGAGATGGTCAATAGTCCTTGTTTGTCTTTCATGATCATAGGAAAATCAATCATATTGGGATGTGAATGTTCTTTATGTTCTACCTCAACCTATAGGATTTCTTCATCAAAATTAAGAAATCTAAGTTCTCCTACAAGAAACTCAAGGAAAAAATGTGATAATTATTTTAATTATTTATCTAAAGATTCAAACACATTAGGATTCATATCCTATTTAGGTTCTTCTATTATTTATTTAAATTCATTTTCATTTTTAGTTTTATATATCATCCAAGTTTTGCAGGAAAAATATCTAATAGTTTTATCCGTGGTTAGGTCAGAATCCATTTATTCATTGTTTTTTATAAAAGTTATGTTATTTTTTTTAAAACTATTTATTTTTTTAGTGATTTTTTTCTATTTTTTATAAACTGTTTGGAAGCCTCCCTGGAAATTGTTCCAATTGAAATCTAGGGTTTTTTTAGTTTCTTTTTACCTCTTCCAAAATTATAAACTTAAGAATTTCCTTAAAGTAGTGTCCAAGGTTAGATCTCAATGAGACAGAGGAGTTTCTAAATCATTATTTTTTTTTATTTTTAACAAATTAAAATATTTATATGGGGGTTTTATAAGGAAAAAAGTGAAACTAAACTAATTTCCTAGGCAATTAGAAAATATTAAAAAATTAACCAAAGAAAACAAGTAGCAATGATTGAAAACTGGAGAGAAGTTATAAAATATTAATGGTAATCCCATGTAACTCAAATGGTTCATTTATTCTTAATTTCTTTAAAGGAATTAATTCTATAATTATCTTGACACATAGACTAAAATCTTAAAACTATGCGTCTCATTAATATTGATAATTCAATATCATCAAATAAGATTTCATTTTAAACCTTCTTTTATAGATATCTGATTAAAGTATTCAATGATCGTCAAACATTTTGATAGATTCAAAGCGTTGTGATAATAATTCTCGATCGAGAATTGGGAAGATTCAACAATGAGAATAGAATAATAAACTCTTAACCAGACTAACCTAACTGTCTTCACTCAATTAAAAATACACACCAATCATCAATGTATTAATGAAAAAATAGAAGAGAAAATGAAACAAAATGATGAGAGGAAAATTATCAACTAGAAATCACATATCTTGCAATTTTAAATATGGATAAAATTAAAGTTTAATATAAAATTATAAAATCTCAGAATGAATTAACCAGAAGAAAACACAAGGATATGACACTAAAAACTTAATCGATCATATCCATTAAATGTGAATGGTGTTCGATCTTAATCTCTATGATTGGGAACATATCTCTATTGAGTTCATTGAAAGATTCCACTTCTCCAATATCTTTCACTCTACTCTGGTGTCTTCAAAATGTGTTATGTATGTTATCTTCTGATATCTCCAATTCTCCCATTTTATTACTCTAATATGGAATTCCTATTTTAATTTACCATCACACAAAATAGCCTCCTTATAGTAATTTTTTTTGATAGTCACTTCAAAGAATTAGTCACCTGACCTTAAGTCACTATCCCCAATACATTAGCAAGGCTCCAAAATGAACTCTCCCTAATTATGCATTGGAATTAAATAATTCACCATCACCATCATTTTTAGAAACACTTTTAATGAAAAATATTATTTCCACTATCAATTCATCAAGTAATTGGCCACATATCAAAGGTTTCTAACATCGGTTAATCTAAAAATCATTCAGACCTCTGATAACATCATCTTCCTATAAAAAATATCACTATCAAAGATAAAATGTAATAAGTTACAACTCCCACGTGATCCTATGATCATATAGTGTGAAAAAAGGTGATTTCTTATCTAATGCATTTGGGAGATCAAGATCTCCTCTAATTGAACCTTCCATTAAAAACAATTCAAATCCAAAAAAACAAAAACATATGGAATCCCCATATTTTATACTCAGAAAAAACTAGGATAAAAAATGTTTCCCATCCTTAGTTACCTATGAAAACTTTGAAATATTAATCCCCCAACAATCAGAACCATATCATTCACATATCAATATGAATCATCATGCTCAGCCACCCTCTACTTCAAATTGGGCTCAAATATTTGTAGGAAAGAAACATTAGCTTGAAAGGAATGTGATTTATGTAGTTATTTGATGGGTATCTTTCGATATTTAGATTCTCATCATCAAAAATAAATCTAGGATCGATTCTAAATCTTCAAAGATATATATTTAACAGATTGTGAGCTAGGATATGATATCATCAAAGGTGGCCTCAACTTCGATCAAAACTATCATCATCTTCATATTCAGGACAACTATGTCGGCGTGCAATAAGGTTCCAATTTCCTCTTCAATTATTAGGCTTCTGATGGTATCTTAAAAATTATATTTATATATGATTCTATTAACAGTGGTGAGATCCTTGGTGGCTTATCAAATATGGGATTCTTCATCAAAAACGGGTTTAGATGGATCCAAATTCATATTATACCTTCATATTGGTGATATCAACATAATTTTTTTTCTATATCGAACTATATAGATCTGAAACTGGTGACCTTAGCATCTCGGTTGCGGCATCAACAATTTTCTTCAGTAGGATCAAGTATTTTTCATCATTGATGATGATATTGGGATCTTCATTTGGGACTAAACTTCTTTGGGAAGTAATCACATTGAACCCCCATTGAAAAAAAGTATACATCAAGTATCAATGGTGAGATCAGCTCTAGTTTACCTTGGAAAAGGTGGTGCACTTTACTTAATACGTGCACATTGTGTAAGATAATTATCTTACATGGAAAAAACTTTATCATACTAACGAAGTACAGATTATCTTACGTGGTTGGTGCAATGTATTTTATCCAAAAAATATCATACTCATCATAAACATTATTTTACTTAGAGATATTTTATGTTACAGTTGTGTTTTAATTCATCTGGAAAATATTTTATGTAGAATCATGACTCATCGGGAAACATCTATGTGGTTGCGTGTGAATTGCTAATACTGAAGAAATATCTTCAGTAAATAACCTACACTAAGAATAAAAGTCAAGATATTATAATGAAATAAATAAAAAATATATTTTATTGATAAATTTAATTTAAAGACCCAGAAATTTCAAGGAAATTTTTTTCTTAAATTCTTTGGGATTTTACAAGTACGCAGTTTCTGACAGCACTTGATTCTGAGGCCCGGTGTGCCCAGAATAATCTTCTAAAGTTTGTTCGGGTACGTTCAGTGAACGTACGAGCAGATTTTTCTATATTTTGAACCGGTGCTCGGAATTGAAATCTGAGGACACCGATGAACTCGCAGTGCCAGTATTCGCTTAAGGGGACCTTTATCGCAGTTGCGTTTTATGCGGGTTCAGAGTTAATTTTTGGGGGTTTAGAATAAAATAAATAAAATTGTGGAAAACAATTTTATTTATATCTGGTAGTTATATCCTACAAGGGGAAGTTATTGGTGGGTCCCACACCCACATAACCTCTCATGAGAAGATATTTGTGAGGTGGTTCCCACACGAGCCCTTAACCTATCACCTCCTCTCAACTCCCCATTAACCCCTCTTTAATTAGTTTGACAACTCCCCCTTGATGAATGTGATCTCTTCACCTCCCTCTCCACCTTTAATATTTTCCAACTCTTTTAATTAATGAATTGAACTCCAATTAATTAATTAAAGTGTTTGAATTTGTAATTACACGTGTGAATAAAATAATAGCATTAGCTATTATTTTAGTTTTCCAGTCATTGTGTTGGGAGGATTTTTGGGAGAGCTCAAGAGAAGAATAGTGTTCTTCTTCTGACGAAGAACGTCGTTCTTCAACGACGAACAAATCTGATGAAGAACATGAGGGACACGATCAACTTCCTCTGCTACATCAACTGGGGCAAGGAAGGAGGCGACACCACAAGGAATGCTACCTACCTCCCTCTTCCTCCAACGTTGACGGAACGACACCATCATCCGTGACGCCCGACCATCGCGACGCTCGTCTTCCGCGGCTCATCGACGAATGAACCTTAATCAAGGAGGGGGGTTTGTTTCAATTTTAATTGATTAATATTTTTCTTCGTCCCTCGTTGAAACCATGTTTTATCTTGGGACAATTCATACTGCCTAACACGGAGGGCGCGGGCCGAATGAACACAGCCCGATGACCCTCCGATGGTTCTTGGATATTTTGGTGGTGGCAACGGAAGGCGGTGGCAACAAACGGGAGCGGCAGTCGTGCACCGGCCGCATGCGGAAGAACCGCGGCCTGCAACCACAGGCCGCTCGGCCGAAGGAGAACCGGCCGACCGTAGTCGGACGGGCGGGAGGAACCGCGGTGCCCCACAGTGCCACGCTGCGGAGAACCGCGGTCCGCGCTCTGCGGGCCGCTTTGGCAGCGAACCGGCCGGCTCGTTAGCTAGCCGGGATGAAGAAGTCGCGGCACCCGCAGGTGCCGCGCATGAAAGAAAGAGGACCGCCCATGTGGGTCGCTCGTGCCAGGAAGAACGTCCAGCTTCGGCTGGCCGGATAGGAGGACGGCGCCGCCGGTTCGGGAAAGCGGGCCCCCCCAGCATTGCTCAGCCACCCGGGCCGAGCCGTGGCTGGCCAGGCCGCGCCGCGCCCCGCCAGGATGTGCCCCCCCAGGCCGGGCCCCGTGCTTCACTGGGCTGGTCTGACATTAGTTGGGTCAGACCCGCCAAAACCGGTTTGACCCGACCCGCCAGCCCACTGGGCTTAATGGGTCAGGCCAGTTACCCTTAAATGCGAATAACTTCGCGACCGTGCGTCCGATCGATGCGCCGTCTATGGCACTAGGACCCTTACAACAAGGAAGTACTTTTGCGATACTCTAGGTGAGTTTTAGACGACTTTGGTAAACGGCCGGGTTTGGAATGAGCGTAATTCCAACCGGGCCCCTGGAACAGAAAAGCCATTATCTCTCAGACCGGGCGTCCGATTTACATGTTGTCTGTCACGTTGGGTTCCTTTTGACGAGACACAACTTCAGGATACATCAACTATGGACTTCACAATAATGGATGTATCGACCCCTTGGCTCGATGAGCGGACCCTCCCGGAATCGAGTGTGCTGTGTGTAGGAACCCTAGAGCTGGCTGCGACTGCGACGACTACCGTATTGTAATCCTCTGTGGGTTCGACGACGATGACAACCGTGATGAAAACCTCCGTGTGTTTGATGATGATGAAAATTTTACTGGAATCCTCCATGGGTTCGACAATGATGACAACTGTACTGGAATCCTCTGTGGGTTCGGCAGTGAGGACAACTGTTCTAGAATCCTCCGTGGGTTCGGCAGGGATGACAACTGTACTGGAATCCTCTGTGGGTTCGGCAGTGAAGACAACTGTACTAGAATCCTCCATGGGTTCGACAGTAATGAAAATTGTACTGGAATCCTCCGTGGGTTCAGCAGTGACGACAACTGTACTGTAATCTTTCGTGGGTTCGACAGCAATGATACTGTACTGAGTCCTCCATGGGTTTGACAGTAACGAGATACTGCTATTTTAGGTTTCTGTGGGTATCTGTTGTTTGACAGTGATAGATGATTTAGTGGCTACAACTAATCATCTCTTACTCTCTTTAAGTTGTGTATACCTGGTGTGAGTTGAGTCTTGACTTTCAATCATTATCATCGATGTGATTGACTTATTTCTTGTGTGGACTGAGTTGTGCTTGGGATTGAGAGTTGGAGTCGAACTGTGATTGATAACTTAGGTATATGTATGGGCATATACCTAAGTAGAATTGTTTGATACTTCGTGATTGTATCTTTCCTCTGTGGTTCATCCTTTGTGAAATCTGGGAGACCTTTGGGGGTCTCGGGGTCCCTACTGAGTATCGTATACTCACCCCTACACGGGCTATGCCTGCACTACGTTGTGTTGGATGCAGACGATGGACAACACTGATCGAGGTAGAGGCTTGTGGAGCTGGACGATCCCCGAAGGTGGACCACTTGGCGGGACGTGCATGGAGCGGACGGTCGGACTTGAGGTACTGAGGAGGCCATCTGTACCCACCCATCAGGTGGGATTCCCAGAGGATGACTCAGTGGTTGATGTTTTACATTACTACAATTGTACTTGCTTTTCAGTTGTACTGTACTTTCTGTTGGGCTTGTATTTCCGGCCCCTTTTCCTTTCAACACTTACTTTTGTATACAATATTTACTTACTGTTTACTTCTGTTGCGTACTCTGTTGTTTTTTTTTACTTTCATAAAGGCAATGCCTTCCCTTTTTATCGGGATTTATGCCTTTGGTGCTAGTCGCTAGCCCCTGGCCTATGGAAGGCGGGCTTGGGGTAGTCACTACACGGGCCCCGAGGACGGGTCGTGAGAAATTGGTTTCAGAGGAGTTGGTTCTACCGCATAATTTAGACTCTGAATTCTCTTATTTGAAGCAAAAGTGTTAAGATTATTTAGTGTGGTTTTCAGTCCAGGTAGTTCAGTGTTGGTGTGGCGGCCTACGTATCTATACACTAGGACCCAGACCTCTGATTTCTAACTTAGTGCACAAAAACACTGATTGCATGTGTGTTTAAAAAGTTTTCTTTGTGATTACTTTGTGTCAGATCACTAGGTATACTGTTTTGACCGTGGCGCACATGTTTCTTTTCAGCATGGCCCCATGAAGGCAGACAGCTAGGGTTCTGAGTTATGTACGAGATGGTAGCACACCGAGCGACGAGGCCTTGGTGCAGGGCCCCATCATAGCGGAGGTACTAGTAGAACCTCTACCCACTGGACCACCAATACCACCATCTCCAATAGTAGAGAGTGCACGCCGCCTAAGTGCATTTCACGAGTTCCAATGACAGAGGCCTCTGAAGTTTCGAGGTGAGACATATTTTCAAACATCCGGGTGCCGACTGGAGGTTGTAGCATGAGTTTTCCACATAGTTGGGACACCCGCCGACTTGATGGTGTACCTAGATGTTAGTCTCTTTCAGGGAGCAACTGAGAGGTGGTGGAGTCTGATGCTCCAATTTTACGATGAGGTGACTCTCACCTGGGGAGACTTCGAGGGTCTTTTCATGGCGGAGTTTGTACCAGCGACTCTACGCTCTGTGTGGGCTTAGGAGCTACTACTCTATCCACAGGGATTTCCGACCATATCATATTCTTCTGCAGCCGGCAGTAGATAGATGACACCGAAGTTCAAGTGGACTAGGCCAACAGGTGGGCGACCCCAGGATACATGTAAGGTTGTTCAGGGCACACGAATTAGAACCAGCCATACGAGGAGCAGGCAATGTTATGCATGCGGTGAGTAGGGTCACTTGGATCAAGACTACCTGAACCATCCTGTAGATGAGCATCAGGCAATAGAGTGACCTTCTAGGCTGAGGCAGAGGTTCGACCATGGAGGTCCGCCGGGAGCAGGCAGACGTGGAAGAGGAGTTGGTCGAGCAGCAAGTGGACAAAAGCGGGACTAGCTCTAGACTTGGAAGCCTTTGTTTATGATGCTTCTAGATTCGTTGATGTCATTATTTTTGGATTCTATGTGTCTTTGTACTTTAATCTGGAGTAATAAAAGACACTTGTTCTTGTGACATTTGCTTCCTTGTCCTTTTTATGTGGTTGATACTGAGAGGTTCTGTTTAAAACCGTTGACTTGACCCTCACTTTCATGATACCTACTGGAGGAGACCCAGTGACCACACACTACTACCGACATTGTGACTATACCCTTGGAGGTGAGAGTAACAGTTGGATCTCCTGGTAGTAGCGTTGAGGCCTTACGACGTCGTCCATGACATGAAATAGTATTGTACATGTCAGGATTGATTGTATTAGGAAAAGAACGTGGTTCATCCAGGGGATGAGACTATATTTCTATTTTCAGCAAAGGATAAATCTTATCAGCTCTTGTAGGACGTAAGTGAAAAAGGGTGTAGTCGAGTTCTTTACAAATGGAAAGTCACACCCATAGTTCGTTGAGTGAACGGTTTACGGTTTACTCTAATATCAAAATTATCATGTGTGTCTTCTCGTAGAAGGAACTGGAACTGAGACGGTGATGTTGGCTCGAGTTCCTCCATAACTATGACTTAGAGATAGTATATACTCCTGGGAAGGGGAACATAGTAGCTGATGCTCTCAGTAGGAGATCGGGCATTCAACTTCTAGGAGAGGCGACAGTGCAGCTGGCCGCGTTGCATATATCCTTTGTGGATAGAGATGGAGTAGCCTTTCTTCAGTCTCTCACAGTCACTCCTCCACTTCTTCAGCGAGTCAGAGAGGAACAGCATGGGGACGTTGACTGTGAGATGTGACGTGCTCAGATATCCTCAGGGCAGGGACCTGAGGGATTTTCTTTAGGAGGGGAGCACGTCATCTTCTTCAGGGGACGTACTATGGTACCGGTTTCCCTACAGGAGGAGGTACTGAGGGAGTTTCACACTTACCCTCTATTAGTACATCCAGGAGTGGAGATGATGTATCAGGACCTCAGAAGATAGCACTGGTGGCTGGTTATGAAGAAGGTTGTAGTAGAGTTTGTTTCACAATGCCTCACTTGTCAGCAAGTGAAGGTGGAGCACCAGATACCTGCAGGCTTGGTACATCCCTTAGAGGTCCCAGAATTGAAGTGGGATGAGATATCCATGGATTTAGTGATGGGTATTCCACGTACATCTAGAGGACACGACCCTATCTGAGTGATCATCGACCGACTCACCAAGTTGGCCCACTTCCTACTGATCAGAGAGAAGGGCTCAGTGGAGATCTTGGGATGCCTCTATGTTCAGGATATCGTACGGCTTCATGGTGTGCCATCATCTATCGTCTCTGATCGAGATCCTCGCTTTACTTATCATATTTAGAAGGGGTTGTAGGAGGCATTTGGGATGCAGCTACGTTTGAGCACCGCCTTCCATCCTCAGACGGATGGCCAGACTAAGAGGACCATTCAGACTCTCGAGGACATGCTGCTTTCATGAGTCCTCGACCTTGCTCGCAGCTGGGAGGATCATTTACCCTTGGTGGAGCTTGCGTACAATAACAACTATCACTCCACCATTAGGATGGAACCATACGAGGCACTGTATGGCCGACCATGCAGATCACCTCAGTGTTATATTGACCCAGGGGAGTCAGCACTTGTAGTACCAGAGATGGTTCAGGATATGACGGAGAAGGGGCAGATCATCCAGGAGTGGATGAAGACTGCACAGAGCAGACATAAGTCTTATGCTGATAGGAGACGGAGACAACTGGAGTTCGAGGATGGCGACCATGTTTTCCTATGGGTCTCACCTTGATGAGGTCTACAGATATTTTTCCAGGTTGGCAAGTTATCTCTGCACTTCATCGGACCTTTACAGGTCCTCAGCAGAGTAGTCGAGGTGGCTTATGGCCTGGCCCTTCACCTCAGTTGCACCGATTGCACGAAGTCTTCCACGTATCTTAGCTGAGGAGATACATGCATGACCTGACCCACATCATCGAACACAGGGAGATGGAAATAGATGATAGGGTGACATTCATGGAGGACCCGATAGAGATCGAGGATCGACAGGATCAGGTACTTCATGGACGACCGATTCCTCTGGTGTGCATTCGCTGGCAACATAGGAACCTCCAGGAGATCACATGGGAGTGGGAGGCTCAGATGCGTGCTCAATACCCCCATTTATTTACTTAGTGTTGTTGTAGCTTTATGGGGACGCAAAGCCCTGAGGTGGGAGTAATGTAAATACCTAGAAATTTCAAGGAAAATTTTATCTTAAATTCTTTGGGATTTTACGAGTACACAGTTTCTAACGGCACCTGATTACGAGACCCGGTGTGCCCAGAATAATTTTATGAAGTTTGTTCAGGTACGTTCAGTGAATGTACGAGTGGGTTTTTCTATCTTTTGAACAGGTGCTCGTAATTGAAATCCCAGGACACCGATGAACTCGCAACACCAGTATTCACATAAGGGGACCTTTAATGCAGTTGCATTTTATGCAGGTTGAGAGTTAATTTTTGGGGATTTAGAATAAAATAAATAAAATTGTGGAACATAATTTTATTTATATCTGGTAGTTATATCCTACAAGGTGAAGTTATTAGTGGGGCCCACACCCACATAACCTCTCATGAGAGGATATTTGTGAGGTGGGGCCCACACAATCCCCTAACCTACAAGCTCCTCTCAACTACCCATTAACACATCTTTAATTAGTTTGACAACTCCCCCTTAATGAATGTGATCTCTTCACCTCCCTCTCTCCCTTTAATATTTTCCAACTCTTTTAATAAATGAATTGAACTCCAATTAATTAATTAAATTGTTATAATTTTTAATTACATGTGTGAATAATATAATATCCTTATCTATTATTTTAGTTTGTCACTCGTTGTGTTGGAAGGATTTTTGGGAGAGCTCAAGAGAAGAATAGTGTTCTTCCTCCGATGAAGAACACTGTTATTCAACGATGAAAAAATCCGACGAAGAACGTGAGGGACACGATCACCTTCCTCTGATACATCAACCGAGGCAAGGAAGGAGGAGATGCCACAAGGAACGCTACCTACCTCCCTCTTCCTCCAACGTTGATGGAACAACACCGTCATCTGCAACGCTCGACGACCGCGACACTCTTCTTCCGCTGCTCGTCGATGAATAAACCTTAATCAAGGCAGGGGGTTTATTTCAATTTTAATTGATTAATATTGTTCTTCCTCCCTCATTGAAACCATGTTTTATCTTGGTCCATTTGATACTGCCTAATGCGGTGGGCGCGGGCCGAATGAACACGGCCTGACGACCCTCCGATGGTTCTTGGATATTTTGGAGGCAGCAACGGAAGGTGGTTAATACGAACGGGAGTGGCGGATGTGCGTCGGCCGTGTGCGGAAGAACTGCAACCCGAAACCACGGGCTGCTCGGCCAAAGGAGAACTGGACGGCCCTAGCCAACCAGACTGGAGGAACCGAAGTTCCACACGGCGCCGCGCTATGAAGAACCATGGACCACGCTCCGTAGGCCACTTCGGTGGTGAACCGGAAGACTCGTTAGCTGTCTGGGATGAATAGTTCACAGCACCTGAAGGTTCCGCGTGAGAAGAGACTGGGCCGCCCATGCGGGCCGCTCGCACCGTGAAGACCGGCCGGCTTCGGCCGGCCGAATAGGAGGGTGGCGCCGCCGGTTCAAGAAACTGCCCCCCCCCCCCCCCGCATCGCTCGGCCAACCAGGCCGAGCCGCTTAGCCCGCCAGGCTGCGTGCTGCATTGGGGCGGTCTGACACCATCCGGGTCAGACCCACCAAAATCGGGTTGACCCGACCCGCCAGCCCACTAGGCTTAACGGGCCGAGCCCGTTACGCTTAAATGCGTATAACTTCGCGACCGTGCGTCCAATCGACGCGCTATCTACGGCACTAGGACCCTTATGACGAGGCGATCCTTTTTCGATACTCTAAGTGAGTTTTAGACGACTTTGAAAAATGTCCGGGTTTGGAATGAGTGTAATTCCAACCGGACCCGTGTAACGGAAAAGCCATTATCTCTCAGACCGGGCGTTCGATTAACGCGTTGTCTGTCGCGTTGGTTTCCTTTTGATGAGATGGATATTTGGGATACATAAAATCTGTAATTCACGATAGTTGATGTATCGACCCCTTGGCTTGAGGAGCGGACCCTCCTGGAATCGATCGTGCTGTGTGTGGGAACCCTAGAGCTAGCTGTGATTGTGACGACTACCGTACTGGAATCCTCCGTGGGTTCGACGATGATGACAACCTTGCTGGAATACTCTGTGGTTTTGATGATGATGAAAAATATACTGGAATCCTCCATGGTTTCAGCAGTGATGACAACTGTACTGGAATCCTCTGTGGGTTCGGCAACGAGGACAACTGTACTGGAATCCTCCGTGGGTTCGACAGTGATGACAATTGTACAGGAATCCTCCGTGGGTTCGACATCGATGATAACTTTACTAGAATCCTCTGTGGGTTTGGTAGCGACGACAACTATACTGTAATCCTCCGTGTGTTCGGTAGTGACGACAACTGTACTGGAATCCTCCGTGGGTTCAATAGCAACGAGACTAGAGTGAATCCTTCGTGGGTTCAATAGTAACGAGATACTGCTATTTTTGTTTTCTGCAGGTATCTGTTGTTCGATAGTGATAGATGATTCAGTGGAAACAACTAATCATCTATTACTCTCTTTAAGTTGTGTATACCTGGTGTGAGCTGAGTCTTGACTTTCAATCATTATCATCGATGTGATTGACTTCTTTCCTGTGTGGACTGATTTGTGCTTGGGCTCGAGAGTTGGAGCCGAACTGTGATTGATAACTTAGGTATATGTATGGGCATATACCTAAGTAGAGTTGGTTGATAATTCGTGACTGTATCTATTTTCTATGGTTTATCCTTCGTAGATTTTGGGAGACCTTTGGGGGTCTCGGGGTCCCTACTGAGTATCTTATACTCACCCCTACACGGGCTATGCCCACACTACGTTGTGTTGGATGCAGATGACAGACAACACTGATCAAGGTAGAGGCTTGTGGAGATGGACGGTACCCGGAGGTGGACCACTTGGCGGGATGTACACGGAGCGAACGGTTGGACTTGAGGTACTGAGGAGGCCATCTTTACCCACCCTTCAGGTGGGATTCCCTGAGGATGACTCAGTGGTTGATGTTTTACTTTACTATAGATGTAATAGCTTTTCAGTTGTACTGTACTTACTGTTGAGCTTGTATTTCTGGCCCCTTTTCCTTTCAGCACTTACTTTTGTATACAGTATTTACTTAGTGTTTACTTCTGTTTCATACTCTATTGTGTTTGTTTACTTTAATAAAGGCAATGCCTTCCCTTTTTATCAGGATTTACGCCTTTGGTGCTAGTTGCCAGCCCTTGGCCTATGGAAGGCGGGCTTGGGGTAGTCACAGCACGGGCCCTGAGGACGGTTCGTTACATTTAATCTATAAATGAAATTTTAACAATTTTGAAACAAAAGTTAATAATTCCAAATTAAATTAAAATAAAATTTTTTGTTAATTAAATATTAACCAAAATAAATATTTAAATAAAATAAAATATAAACTAATTATTTTTTTAAAGAATAAAGTATATTAAAAATAGAAATCAGTTTAATTAAAAATATTAATTGATTGATTAATTGGAGTATAATATTTAATTTATTTTATTTAAATTATTTAATAATTAGACTGGTAAAACATTTATTTTTAAAAACAATGATTCTTTTCTAAATAATGTGATTTTTTAAAATTTAATTAATATATTTTATATTAAGAATATAATATCTTGATTAAAATAATTATAAATTAATTAAAAGATATTGTGTAGTTGGGGTTTGTCTTAGTGGTAAGTACCCCGTAATCCTACATGAAAAATTGAGGTTCAAAACCCATTGGGCGTAGGGTACTATTGCAGTACTGTAGCGCACTGTAGCAACCGCGGAACTGTAGCAATGGAGAGGACTATAGTGGTGGCAGACATTGTAGTGATGGAAGGGTACTGTAGCAGCAGTGTGTACTGTAGAAATACTATTAAAATAATGGAATTTAGCCAAAAATTTGGGCCTACGGGACATGTAATGGGCTAAATGCCCACTGGGCCTTCGGCTATGTAATGAGTCTCCCTCTACCCAGTTAAAACAGGTATTTGGTTTGATTTAATAATAATTGAGGCTTCGACCCCAACCTTTAAAAAAAATTAACAAATATTGAATTTCCAATAAATGTAAAATAAAATTGAGAACACTTAATGATTAAAACAACATTATTTTCTATACAAAACGTTTTTCAACACATTATATGTTTTAATTTAAAATTTAATTTTCTCATATTTAGAAATTGTATTAGGTTAAATAGAGCCCAAATTTCAATTCAGTACATTGAAATTTTCTAATATGTTTCATCATATATTTTTAATTATAAAACAATTTCCATGATTAATTTTTAATCACAATAAATAAGAGTAAATTGGGTAAATAAAGTATCTTTAATTTTTAATAATAAAAGGGTCACATACACATTCTATAAAAAAATTAGGTAAATTCATACCCACATGTATCACCTACCATTTCTAATCCTAATTCACCTAACTCACCAAACCCACCTAACACCCATGTGATTCCATTCTTACCTCTTACCTAACTCTAGTTTTCCCTAAAAAACCTCTCTTTTTGAACTATAAAAGAAGCTCACTCCCACCCAATATCTTATTCCTCTCCACCCAAAGGCCTTTATCATTAATTTAATGTTTTTATCCCTCTATAAATTCCTTCTATGGAAAATCTAAGGTTCTAAGGAGTCCTCCCAAGCTTTAAGAAGCTACTTAAAAATGTATGGGTTCTCCTCCTCCTCTTTTTTATTCTTACAATTATTTTTTTAAAAGCCCTTTGAGTTTCAATTTATTATGGTTTCATATTTTTATAATAAAAAATTTATCCAAAATATTCTCTATTTATTATATATTACCCTTACCAATCATTAAACTTATTCTATAAATCTCTTTGTGTAGTCGTTATGTTGCTAAAATCGCACCTTGATTCTCTCGCTCTTCTTTTCAATTCAATAACTTCCTATATTATAATCCTTTTGATTTACATGTGATTATTCTTCAATATGTTCATTATCAATACTTTACTATCCAAATAATTTCCTATGTATTAGATACTATCTTTCCCTCTCATTAATCCATTTCATAATCACTTTTCTATTGTCGGTATGCTACCAAAATCATTATTTAATTTCTCATCTTTATGCTGTGAATACTAAACACTACTATTATTCAATGGTTTCCATATAAAAAAATTATAAAATAATTTACATATTAAATAGGTGAATAATATAGTTATTTTTATTATATAGTAGGTTCTATTGTGATCAACTAAGCAAGGAAACATGGTAATGGTTTCATCAACTCAATTTTTGATTTATTGGATAATAACATTTCTTGAATAAATATAATTTTCAATATTTTTTTGTTCCTAAAATTTCCTTATTTTATTTGGTACTTAATTTTTTTCTTCAAATAAATTACTTCTCATTATCAATAACTAGTTCTTTGGTAAAAATTTTCCAAAATAAAAAGTGTATCGCTGGTAAGGATAACTCTAATTTTTTACACATTGATCATTTCTGTCATGACCACATTTTTCTTCCCACCAATGTTATCCTATATTTTTATGACAGAAAATATAGATTATTTTATATGATTATCATAATCCTATTTACCATATTTCAAAATTATTTATTAATACACTTTTTTATGATATGGTTTTTTCAAATAATGTATTTAAAAATATAAAATAAAATGGTTTTTTCATCCTTTTAAAATCATGTTTTTTATCTTCCACTCCACATTTTTTGATAAAATTTATTTATACTCCAAGTTTTATCTTTCATTAAGTGATGTTTTTATCATCATAACTATTTTATTATTATATTATTCCTCTTGTAAACTGAGATTTTTTATATCCCATAAACTTTAAAGTTTATTTTATTTGATTTTTTTTTTGGAAAATTTAATAAACCCATAATTTTTCCATGGGTTCATTAAGATATGTTTATTATTAATTTTAAGTGACACACATATGTATGGATGAAGATGGGTTGGGTACAATATCACCCTCAAATGCATTGGTATAATATTATATGTCATGATATTGTCAGGTGTGGACATAAAGAGTCTGTTCACACAAGCGTGGGCAAGATGGGGTTGTTCACATTATTAGGCATGGAAATTATGAGTTTATTCACATATGCATGTGAATAACATGTTTCCTCATTATGAATTTATTATGATTATGTTTGTTCTAAATTTCTAAGTTTTTTATCAAGTTATGAACAAAAATGAAGATGTATTTTATTTTCATTAAGTTGCTTTTTTTCATGATTATTCCTTTTTTATTATTCAAAACTTTTGTGTCATGTTTACATGTTATATGTTTTATATTTTATGATTTTTTGATGATCCTTTTAGGATATTATATTACTCCAAGATGTTTCATGATTATCATCTATGATCGTATGATATTTTAATAATATATTTATAATCACCTCATTTTCTCCATCATATTTTTGAACTATTTCTTTCTGAAATGTTTTTTATTTACTAAGGATTTGATCGCACCCCTTTATTATGTTTCCAATCCATGGGTTATGAAGAATATTATTTCATATGAGGTATATATAAAAGGTTTTAGATAATCATGTTTGTGGATAACTTTTTTAATGAATTATAAAATAAGATGTTCATGTAGCTAATTTCCAAGACACTAAATCTTTAGGTCCTAGGGTTCTGTGACTATTTATGATATTTATTATAAAAATAATTATTTTAATATATTATTTTTTCCATGCTTAGCTTGTGTCGCTTTAATTTAAGTCTAAGTAAATAAAAAAACATAAAATAAGGTGGGATAAGAATTTAAAATCCAAACATGGGTGATTATCCAAAAATATACTATTCCATGTGGAGTCCATTAAGGAGGTTGGAGGAGAAGCTAAAAAACCATCAAACATTATGTAATTAAAAGGAATCACACCACTATTAAAAGGGTTCCTCTATAAAGAATTATTATTGGGTTACTAATCCAATTATTAGTGTAGTGATGTATTTTATATTATTTTTTCATATATTCTATTTAAATTTTTTATTTTTATTCTTTATCTTCTGTTAATTTTATTTTTTATATCTAGGATTTGAAACCTCTATGAACATGTATGCCTATCTCAAGGATTAAACTAGAAATAATGTTATGTGATTCCTGATTCCTTGAGATTTAATTTCATTCATTCAAATCCAATATTTGAGAATCTTAGTAATTATAATAGTGTTGGTGGGTGATAGTTCTTTCATTCTTACTATATTCCTATTTTATTCTCCCATTAGCTCATCACTTTTTTCATTATTCACACATATATATTGGTATATGATGCAACCAAGGTGGTTAACTGATGAATGGATGTATTTTTTTTAAGTATTACAGTATACCGATCTATTGGTCGAGTATTATTCCATTGGTTTCCTAAAAAGGATGAGGATATATAGTTTTCTCGAGGGTTATTTAGTGAGATGTGGATTCACATTTCCAACGTATTAGTGGGATATATTCATACAAATTTTGGAGTGTGAATATTGATTAAGTATGGGATTAATATTTTAGTGAAAATAAAGGAATTCATTAGCACTAAACCAAGAGTAATACCATTCTTATTAGCTTCAATATGTTTTTGAGTTTACATTAGCATGTCTTCATTCAGTCTTGAATTATCTCACCCAATTCCCCCAATAATATTAGTTTTCTAATTATTTTTTGGATGATAATAATAAGTGACATGATAACATTAGATAATAAATGATCTTCCTTGAGTTAAAACATATGGTTAGAACCCTTGTTGTATTCATAGGAATTAAAATTATAAAGTGAAATTTTGTCCTTCGACAATGCATGGTGTGTCAATTTTTAATGTCATTTCCAGTGAGGCTTCATTTCCTTTTATTTTTATTCATATTTATAAAAAAAGTAAAAAAATAACATAAGAAAACTTAAAAAAAACTAAGTGGGTAAAGAGTATTTACAATGAAAATATACATAAATTGATTGAATTATGGGTGTTTGATAAAGTTGGGTATTATTTATGAAAATACAATGGTTTAACTTTTGGGTGAATGAGAAAAAAAACTTTAAACATGATACCATTGATGTACTAAAAGATAAATTTCAAAAATTTCCACTCTACTCCATATTCTATAAGAGAAAAGTGAGGAACAAAAATAACCACATTGAATTAAGGATGAAGATCAAATCATTGTTCCACTGATATTTTATATTGGGTAACTAAGACTAGATGCTGATTATTACTAACCTACTATCAAAAATTTCCCCACTTATAGAGGTTATTCCTAAATAAATTGTGACATGTGACCCATTTAAGGGAGAGATTTCATATTTGAATTTATTTTATTTTTATGATTTATTTTAAATTGAATTGAGATCTCACTGCTCCTTTTAAAGTGAGTAAGATCCGTACAACCCATGAATTCCTATAAAATATTTATAAAAATAAGAAAACATATATTTTGAGGAATATTTAGAGATCGTAAATTTTACTATAGAATTTATAATGGGAGATAAATAATGGATGTATTAGTTACACACATTAAATTCCTCACCATTATGATATTTCATGGAGAAACCCATTGAGATAGAGGATAGTTATTATAGAGTTTAAAGGGGGGTTAGTAAAAAAAGTAAGAAGATGATCATAGTGGAATTATAAATATTTGTCTTAAAATCCACTAGGAATAAGAATATGTGGTGGTTTTAACTAAAGAAACCCCATCCCCAACATATTATTGGAATTTTATATCTAGATACTAAAAAATTAATCCCCCGTTGGGAGGGTTAACTGAAGCCTATTTTCTAATTTCTTTTAATTTTTCATGTTTCTATTTAATAATGTTTTAATTCAGTTATTTTTATTTTTAAATTTTCTTAAGGTGGTTAAGATTTTTGGAACTATTGAAGATCAATTACAGAACTTATGGAATTTTCCAAACTAATTAATGGATTTTTTCTATCCATATCACTAGTTGTCTTCAGCCATATTAAAATTCTATGTAAACTACTAAATTTTTAATTGAATTTCCATGATGTTAGTATAATATTAGTGGGGGATAACAAGCCTACTGGTATAATAGGTTTTTTATATTTTATTTTTTAGTTTTTTAATTTTTTTAAGTGAATTTAGATTTATTATATTTTGATACAATTGTAAGACTATTGATTTTATTATGTTATAGTTCCTTAATTCAAATTCAAAAATTCACATGACTATGGATATACTTTTGTACCCAATTGTTTTTAATCATTTGAATTTTTTTTGGAATATTGAGAAATCCATTTATGTATCATATTTTTAAATAAAAAACTTTCCCAGCCTAAGAGGTTTATAAACGCTTTTAAAAATCTCTTTATATTTCTCTATTTTATGCAATATTTTGATATAATTCATAATCTAGAATTTAATTTGTAAATTATTAAAAAAAATTGATTTTGGGTGTGTTTGAAATGATAAAGGAAATTTTTGAAATTAAAATCCACTTTGTTATACTATTTTCAAGCCTAAATTTCATTCGACCATTCTTTTGATTAGTTTTAGACATCATGGATAACCTTATGGGAGTATCATTACAAGCCTAATCTATTATCACCCATCTCTTAATTTTTTAATAAATTATTTGAAATTTAAGATGAGTATGTGTGAGGTTTTTCATGGGGATCATTTTGTAAGGAGTTTCATTTTAGAAGAATTTTAAGGTGGTGTTTCCATTTTTTAGTGGAAAAGAAGTCACAAAATTCTTGGAATACGTTTTTCCCCGATTTATCACTAAAAAATGAAAACAATGAAAAATTATTTGAAAAAAATGAGATATGAAGATGAATTAACCATTTTTCATATTTTTGATATACGATTAACCATTAAAAGGGGGATGAAAATACTATTTGGTGATGTATTTGGGAGAGTAAAATATGCACTATTCTTCAGTTTTATTTCATTCATTGATGTTTAAAAGATTCAATTACTTTTTGAATTATTTATTTTTAAACATAAAACCGCTAGTTTGTATCCCCAAAAAAAACCATGGAAAATTAATTTTAATAAAAAATATCCTTTCTATTTGTGTGGAGATGCAGTCATATTGCAATCATATAGAAAGTTTTCATTGTCCCAAGAAAAGTTAAAATTTTCAGAAATACATTTTTTCAGATTAAGAGAAATATTTACATGTGAGTTAGTTATACATGTTCATGTATGGATCAATGAAATTGAAGTAAATTTCTTAAGAAAAATTAAAATGAAATTAAAATCATAAAGGAAGTGAGATAACTATAGAGTGAAAAAGGACAACTCAAATCCAATTTTTGATTTGATCTTTTTAAGATTAAATTAAGTGTAGATATTTCTAATTAGGTAAATGGAATGAGTGTAAGGGAGTGATAAAAAGAAAAATAAAATTAATTTTTAATTGATTTACATTCCTAATACTTCTCCATATATTAACAATTTTTTGGTAATTATCATATTTTGTTGGTTATATTGGAATTAGTTACAAAAAAAAATTAATTTTATGTTTCTATGGTTTTAATTAATTATTTAAATTTATTTTCCATGAAAAAAATCTATTTTTTGAGTTTTTTTGTGTAATAAAAGTGATACGACTAGATTTTAAGAAAAATGGGCTCTTGTATGTGACAAATCCAACAGGTTGTGTATTATTAATCATATGGGTGAGTATCTATATAATAGAAAAAATAATGAAAATGAATGCACTCCAGGATAAATCTCATCCTTTACCTCACATTAGATTAGATCCTACTATCAGTTTGTCTTAAAAATGATAAACCACAATAAAATATCTGAATCATTAGATTAAATTATCCATGACATAGGCTACATAGGATTAACTATTTGCGATAAGCACTATGTGTAATTAACTTTGAAACTTTTTATGTGGTGGAAGATTAAATCAATTCCCAAGTTAGATTAACCAGGTATTTTCAAGTGTGGTGTAATGTTAAATTAAAGGATACCACAGGTCAGTGGTATGAATTAGAAGCTATATAAGATGAATTTTCAGGGGTGAATGCTACTAAGATTACCTATTTATCTATTGTCACTATGAAATATTAAACTAGGTCTTGAAAAATTTGAGTGTGATTAACTTGATATCTTTAAAGGATGAATCATATTGACTTGTACATATGGATGAATAACATAAATATAACTTTAACTACCATGATACATCTCCTATGATTCAAACAAAGGTTGTGATATCTCATTTTTTAGCTTGATCCACACATAGAAATGAATCCCTAAACATATGACAATCATGCTAATATGAAACCAATGTTCTAAAATCATTATGAAATGTAAAATAATATTTTAGATTATGAATAGAGACTCCAAAATAGGAGAATATTGTTTGACTATTTATCTTTCTAAATAAGGAAAAGACCAATGAGTATTTCTAATTTCCTTGAATCCATTCAAAGAGAATCATGGTAGAACAAGGTACTTAAGGGTATTGATAAAAAGTCTTAAAAGAATTTGGGATAATAATTTGGAAGTTGAACACATGTGATCATCCAAAGAGATAATATTCCATGAATATTACATCAAAGAGGAAGAGGGATAATCTTGATAAACTTCACCCATTATGTATTTAAAGGGTACTAAGAAACTATGAAAAGGGTTCCTCTCTAGATTTTTGGTATAAGGTTATCAAACCTGGTATTATTATAGAAATATAATTTTTTTTATTTTCTATATACATTCTATTCATATATTTTTTCATGTTATTTCTATTTTTTTATATTTCTTTCTTATATATGTGATGTGAAACCTCTATGAACATATAGTGCTAACTGTAGGTTTTCTCAATGAGTGTTGTGGTGTGATTCCAAAGTCTTTGATTTTTTTTCTTTCATTTGAATCCAATCTCTAAGTATCTATTGAGTTGTAAGAGTATAATTTGGTGATAGTTCTTATATTCTTGATTCTTTCCTACTTTCTTCTTCCATTGATTCATTAATTTTTCCTTCATTTACTCATTTATCTTGAAATATAGTGTATCCAAGGTGGTTGAGTGATAAAAGTATGCATCTACGTCTTGTGGAGGTCAATAGAGTAATATCCCAGTTGAGGATTATTCCATTGGTTTCTTAAAATGTAAGTGGATTTATAGTTCACTCTAGGGTTCTTAATTGAGCTATGTATTCACATTTATAAAGTATTAGTGAGAGATATTCACACAGATGTTTCACTGTGTATATTGATTTAGTATGTGATTAATATGAGAGTTGTGGTAAAAGAATTTATTAAAATTAATCTAAAAGTAACACCTTTCTTTCTAACTTAAATATGTGTTTCCGTCTATATTAGTATGTCTTCATTCTCTCATAAATTATCTCACCCAATCCACCCCATCATTTTATTTTTATAATTACTTTATGAATAATAATAATTATAATAACATTATAATAGTATATATGAATTGTACCTTTTGAAGATACAACCTATAGTCAACACCCTTATTGCATTTATAGGAATTTAAATTATAATGTTCCACTGTACCCTTTGATAAGTTATTAGTTTTCCATGTTAGTATGGTGGTGAGTATTCATGCCTTTCATGTGGGTGAATTGGGTTATATCCCCAAAAATGGTGCCTTAATTGGATTGAATTAATTTTATCATGAACTATATGTCAACATAATTTAATCCCTATGTACAACCTATTTGTTGTATGGGGTTGTCTTTTGAACTAATTTAACAAACACTCAAAGTTATCATTTTTTCACTTATTATTGTTTTTGTGATTTTAAAATATAATTTAAAATAATATGAAATAATATAAACAAAATATAATGTATATAAAAAAATTAAAATGTTAGAAAAGAAATCATAAACACTGAGGAGAAATACAAATGAGAATATCAATACTTCTTATTAATATATATAATTCTCACACAGTTTATATTTCCTATTATAAAAATAGACAACCATTTATCAATTTTTTTTAAATGTATAATTCACATTAAACCTCAAAGCACTCCACACAATCACCTCTTCTATAGGTAAGTGAAATAAGTACTCCTCTACGAAGAGAATCCCCCACTCACCTCCCTATGGTGAAATTATACCCATTCAAAACCACTAAGAGAATAATCATAAAGATAGTTGGAAGGAATTAATGGTCTATGATTAGTGTAATAAGACAAAAAAAGAATGAATGGTTAGAGTTATTTCCACCTACCCAACTCTCACGACCCTCCCTGAATTCTCAATGTAAAAATAAGATAGAAATGATTAAATGATAGCTTTAAACTCACTAAATCCTCCCTTGTGTGATACTTGTTTATCCCTCCATTCAATAATGGAGGTATGACATTACTATTATGAGTAAAGATATTTGAAACATAAAATTTTAAATAAACAGATCTGTAAAAAAATTAAAATTAAAATTAGAAATGTTATTTTCCTATAAGATAGTCAAAACAAATTGCAAAGGACATATTTTGAATTATAATTGAGTCTTGGACAAGAATGAGATTACTGATTTTGGAATCCTACACTAATCCCAAGAAAGGATGATAGGATAAGTTTGGAATCCTTTATAAATTTTAAAGGGATTTTTTTAAATGGGAATTGGGGATATCTTCATCATAGTAGTGAAAACTAGTTCATTTGAGATCCTATACTAGATTTCTTCCATGTGGATCAACCAATTGGTGTGATTTATCTATGGTAAGAACACTTATAAATATTCTCTGGTGTTAAAAATGTATACATTATTGAGGTGACCCAAGAATTACATACGTAAATATTACATTATTTTAGAATAATATTCAATACATATCATAATAATACATACCCTAGAACTATAAAGGTCTAGTGTCTTTGGAGACTAGATACATAATAAAATTATTTCATGAAATATATTTAATATATCCCATGAGGTTCTTCTCACAAAATACACTTCTCAAACAATTCATACATAACACCTTTCTTCATAACCTATGGAAATGGAAACATAAGAAATGGTGAGCTCAGATGCTCGGTAAGGGTAAACATATGTGAAATTAATCAACGATCATAAGTGATTATAAGATAAGTATGAGTGTATGATAACATGATCATAACTTATAAAATTCATACTCAATCAATCAAATATCATTAATAATGAGTTGTGGTATAAGTATTTATCATATAAAAATACATAAGTCATAAGAGCGTGGACTCACCAATAATCAATCATGAGCTATGAGAACATATCATAAGAATAAGACATAAGTTTGTGGTATACACATAAGAAAATAAAATAATTTCCTCAG
Source organism: Viscum album (assembly GCA_963277665.1). NCBI lineage: Eukaryota > Viridiplantae > Streptophyta > Magnoliopsida > Santalales > Viscaceae > Viscum > Viscum album. The sequence continues at coordinate 1,343,695,145 of OY728153.1, read as the reverse complement.
TCAAGGCTCATTGATCATATTATCTAGTGTAAAGATTCCAACAGTGTATTGGGTTCACTCCCCATTCCATGATTTTCTTAGTCGAGGCTCATTGCCAATATTATCATAGTGGAAAGTGTCTCTTACTAAATTGGTTTCACTCCCCATCGTAGTTGACATTATCTCATGATATATTATTCTTTGCCTAATTAATTGGAGAGAGATATAATTTTTATCCCACCTATAACATAATAGAAACTATATATAAGTGTTCCCCAATATCATAAAAACATTCATTATTTCATCATATCATAACATGTGGAAATGAAATGAGTTTCAAAAACATTTCATCATAACCTAATTAACTTCTAGGAAAGTAACGGGTTTCATAGAATCATCATTAAAACATCTTCATCATAAGTCATCCTTAGAAATAAAGTGTATGGTATCATAAGATCAAATCCCTAATGAAGCATAATAGTCCATAAAATAATTTTTTATAGAAGAAAAATATCTTAAAAAGAGTATTTGAATATTTATTTAGAAATAAAGAAAATATATTTTTTGTTGTGTAACATAAAAACTAAAAATTCCTAGAATATTAAAAAACTATTTTATTTGAAAAAAATCACAAAAACTTGTAAATTAATCCCCAATAAAATAATAGTATGATGGTAGGAAAATTTATTCATTTCATATATGTTAAAAGAGAACATTATTTTCATACTTTTGTAAAAATTCAAAAGTGAGTCATAAATAGAATATTTAAAAATATTACTTTTGATAATTTATAAATAAATTCAAATATAGAAAAATTAATCAATAGATATATTAATAATTATTCATATTTTTAAATTAAATACCAATATATTTCATAAAAATAATATTTCATTAGTGATCAAGGTACATAATATATAGAAATATATAATACCCTAAAAAATTGATCTTTTGACACAAAATGACATTATTATTTTTATTATTTAAAATTGAGTACTTATTTACTAGGAATCAATGAACAATTTTTTGTTAAGGATAAAATTTATAAATATTTTTCAAAATTTATTTAGTCCCATTAATACCATCCAATCCAACAGTTAAGTGATAATAGTCACATTTAATAATAATACTTCAATAGGATATCACAATTTGTTTAAGCTCGGTGTTGCGTATAAAGTTAGATTTAAATCACCTTGAATTTATTTAAATGATAAAAATATTATAAAATATAATTTTTTAATTATCCCCCATTATAATAATTTATCTGTTAAAATTCCATTACACTAATGAAAACAAATGAGGATACTTCTGCCTCATCACATCTTCAAATTCCCATTTAACTTCCTTAAATTTTTTATTTTACAACCAGACATTGACAAGGTGAGTGGTATTATTCTAAGTTGCATTCTCTATTTGATCTAGAATATCTACCAGTAGTTCCTCAGAATAATAACCATTCACTAGTGATTTAACCTTTAGGTTCAGTACATGTAATGGATCAAGTATTTACTTCCTCAAAACTAATACATGGAACAAATCATGAACTTAAGAGAGGTTTGGTGGAAGAACCAAATGATAATTTGTCATCCCGATGTGACTAAGAATATTAAAGGTACATACATATATATAGTGATCATATTTACCTTATCTCCAAATCCAACAACCTTCTTTCAAGGAGATATTCATACAAATATCATGTCCCTAACTTCCAAATTTAGATATCACAAATGATTCCCAGCATAACTCTTTTGTTGACACTAAGTTATCCTGATGTTTTGTTGAATAGATCTAACATTCCCTATAACTATTCATCTATCTCAAGTCCTAATAGCTTTCTTTCTCTAACTTCATCTCATCACATTATAGTTCTTCACTTCCTTCCATAGTATTAACGACCTGGACCCCAACAGCCACCCAAACAGTGCTAAACGGGTCGGGTGATACTACCTTAGGCGCACCTCCCCGAATGCCAATGGATGCCGACTAGAAGCAAGGGTCAAATAGGTATAGTGGGGAGGATATACCCTCTCAGAGGATAATAATGGTACCAGTATTAGTGTAATAATAAAACGTGATGCGGAAATAAACGACTCAGCAGACTCGAACCAGACCCGCATAGCAGAAGCACATTTAATATTGATAAATAGAGGAAGAAATAAATATAAACAATAGCAGTGGAAAGTAAACACAACATAATGTTAAACACTTATAACTACTACTAAATGAAAAACATGCATCCAAAGCAGGTCAAAACAAAAGGGGTCCCAATGGCTAACCAACTGTAGCTACAAATAAGTAAGCATGATGATACAGGAAAGTATCCAAAACATAGTAACTCCAGCTAGGCAAGACCTCAAGGTCCATACCATCTACCTGCAATAGCTAATGTAGCCTAGCTCTGGAAGTTGGCCTCTTTCCTGCACGTAAATCCATAATGTCTACATGCGTCCCAAAGGGCCCATGCAGGGTGTGAGACGAATCTCAGTAGGATACCAACCAACGCTGTGTACCAAATATAAGTGTTTAAATAGTCATGAATTTATAAGGAAATCAGTAAACAGAATGATGCACAAATAAGCAAAAACTCTACTGGTGCTCAGCAGCCACCATGGAGTGTCACCTGCTTCGGCCATTGCCAGAATCTCTGCCATGTAACCTGGCACCATGTGCCCCCTGACACCACGTGTCTCAAGTACTGACGTCCTGAAGGCACACCCAACAATAGTAACCTGGAGAAATAGCAATTCATGTCCTCAAGAAGTAACCAGAGGGACATTGATGTCTGCCCTCAAAATAAGTAACCAGAGGGACAACGATGTCTGCCCTCAAAATAAAGTATTTGTAGAGACAACGATATCTGCCATCAAATAACAGCGAGCCTCTTCCCCCAACCTGATAGCCTAAATTCTATCCCCTTAAGGCTCCTCACCTTCCACGTGGATTCCTATAGTAAGCACCCCCAAACCAAAAGTACCTAAACCACAACTAATGGGGCCTCTACCCACTAGAGTGGTCCAAACCACCTCAGCATGGAGTCTCTCTGTGTGCACTCTAATCAAAGTTTTTGGGTGAGAGGTAATCACCAAAATAGTACCCAAGCCACCACATCTCTGACACATCATGTCCCTGTGACCATGTCGCTCATGTCTATTGGCCTTGCCATCCTAGTAACCCGGGCCATGCCCAACCTGATAGTCATCCTGCCTCAAACTGACGCCCAAGCCTGTGGTTAGAACCAACCAAAGTAACCCGAGCCAAGCCCAAACTGTGATCATCATCACTTGAGAATATCCAGGCCATGCCCAACATAACCCAAAAGGTTCCATCATATGCAATTCAGCAATTACAAACATGATCAAAAGATTTACTTTTAAATAGGCAAACAACTCAACATTTGAAATGCGCTAACTATGTGTTATACCATACCAACACTGAGGTCTCTGAGGCCTCTCAAAATACATATCAATGTTCAATAAACTAAACTCAACATCTTATAAAAATGAAATTCAATTAATACCATTTTGGTGCCCCCAGCCAAAATGCCCCATTTGAGCAACGACCCCTCGCCCGGCCCTGCTCAAGAAAAATAGGTAAAGGGTATACCCAAATGCATCCCAAGGGTCTAATAAACAGTTTAATATGTAGTACCAGATAAAAATGGGTCCCGCTCAAAATACCCGAAAAAGTGCCGAAGGCTGCACCACCCAAATGACCACGAAAACACAAAAAGAGGTATGCACCACCTACCTGAGACTCGTACGATGCTACTCCTTCAATAACAGCCTCCAATTAGGTATAAAATGCAGTAGATTTATAAAAGAATCAAAACATCTCAAACCCCAATAACTCATTATAGAACATAAATCAAGAGAAACGACTCAAGAGGAATCAAGGCCTTACCGAGGGGGTTCTAATGAATCAAATCGTGATTGAAACGGAGTTCAGATGGAGATCCGAGAGGGATTTGAAGTCTTGGATGGCTTGGTTCACAAAACCTGGTGACACAAATGAGGTTCTGCCTCAAAAACGAGGGTACTGCTCATTTTAGCAAAAAAAAGGAAAGTACACATCGTGTACTTCAGGACTACATGTCGTGTATATCATTTAACTTTTCATATAGCGGCTGGAATTTCGTCGACTTATTTTCCAGAACCTACCGATATGAGTACATGGCATGTACTTGGTTTTCCTTCTCTTCCTCGCCGACTTACCCACACACCATATATATCCCTCATATATGGCCAGACTACACGACATGTCCAAGGGGAACACTACGTGTACTTGGTTTAAATGATTCTACCTGGCTAACAGGCCCACACGCCATGTATGGCCTCCACACAGTAATAGGTACATGGAATGTCTATAACTATAGGCCGTGTAGTAAGAAATTCCTACACGGTCATCACATGGCATGTACTTAGCAAGAACATGGACGACACTCACCCAACCCATACACAGTGTGTACTTAAAGTACATGGTGTGTAGTCTGAAAATTTCCAGAACTTCCTGATTTTTCCCAGTTTTCTTAGGGATAACTAAAAATTCAAACAGGGTCGTGATTTTGACATGTTCTAAAAACCTGGGTTCTTATGATCTCCCCACCTTAACATATCTCTTCCCTGAGCTATCAAACAAAACCCAGAGATAGAACCAAACATAAAACCTCGATCAAAATAACCCGGACTACGTGGGTCTTGAAGGTTCTGGATAAATTCCTCAAGGGGCTTTCCACCTTAGGAATTGCCTAAATCAATATCAACATGACAAAACTCAACATAAAAAAGGTTCACTAACCTGTTTTCGGACACATATTCCTTTTGTGACACATCGTTACCCCTGCACCTCATTGGTGATCCTGTGTTGTTCCCAACACCCAACGTATCCCGCACCACATCAGTTTCCGCCTCCACAAGGTCCTAGTGCCTAGAACCTCAAGTAATCTGCATCCTCAATGCCCCGGTGCCCACAACACCTCAAGTAACCTGCATCCTCGATGCCCCTGATGCTATGAATTTCATACATATATATGTATAAATATATCACACACCCAATATGGTGCCGATCCCACTGACTAGCATCTAGTATGTCCTCAAGAATCATGTGCCCCTTGTGAACTCAAAACGGACATACCTCATTAGGTCATGCCAAAAGGAAAACATAAAAATCACGGCCACACCCATGGTGTACCTCTAACCATCGTCAGCTCACTGACCGAATCAACCTCTGGTAACTCCACGACGTGCACCTGGCCTGAAGCATGGCTTCCGGATGCCTGACCTCCCTACGGTGCTACTCTAGCCACCAGCCACTAACCCCTTAGGTGGATCCTGCTATTTCTGTCACATCCTCCGTGTGAAACTGAACCTTGGCTACCCTCTCCTGGTACCGAACTTGAACCAACTCCAGATGCCACCGTCTGTCCTAGTCCCTGCCTGTCGGCTATCTGAGAAGGTTGCCTGCAAAACCTCTCCAGATGCCCGACCTATCCACATGCCTGGAATTATTTTTTAGGCCTATTGCACTTAGTTTAAACATTTCCTGGCTATCCACACTGAAAGAAAACCACTGAAGAACTACCAAGAGGTGGTATAGCTGAGTCCTTAGCCTAACTGCCCTACTGTAACTCATCTCGTACTCATTTTCTACTATCTGAACCATCACATAAATCTATCATCTGGCCAACCTGGTACCTATCCCTCTGGTTTCCCTCCGTAATGAGCACCTGGTTCACTGCCTCTGAGAAAGAACTCATATTTAAGATATTCACCTTGACCCAAATGGCATGTCGTAATCCATCCTCAAAGCACCTCACCCTTTCTGCGTTATTGCATACCATACCAGGTGTAAAGTGAGATAGATTAGTAAATTTAGCTGCATAGTCCATGACGGACATGTCTCCCTACTAAAGACTCAATAACTCCTGAGCTCTTTCTTCTCTCAGTATCTCTAGGTAAAAGTTCTCAAAAAACCTGTCCTCGAAGTCTTTCCATGCCAGTCCCTTGAGTCTATGAGCCGGAACCTATACATCCCACCAACGCTTTTCCAGTCCTCTCAACATGTATGTCTCCAGCTTGACCCTCCGCCCTAGAGGCATCTCATGCTGCTCGAAGATCATCTATATACTCTCTATCTAGTTCTCAGCCGCCAGTGGACAACCCTCACCCTGAAAAAGTAGCGGATGCTACGACTAGAACTCCCATGTCAGATATTCCATAGAAGGATTTGTACCCTACGTGCCTCTCTCGATCCCCTGTAAGATATGTACCAGGCTAGCTCAGAGCTACTCATCGAGCCATGGTCCGAATGCTTCCAAACCCGACTGTTGTCCTGCCTGCACTGGATCCTGATCTTGATCCTGTACTTGTATCTCATGCTCTTCCTGTACTAAATCTTGAACCTGATCCTGCACCCACGTCATTGTATCCTCACTTTCCAGATGCTCCATCGAGGCGTATAGGAGGAACTCGCTGAATACCATAAATGTTCAGACATCCCATATATATATAACAATATATATTCAACGCGGATAAGGAAAGTAGTAAAAGGTAGCGCATAACTACTACCCTTACTCTCCCCCACCGCAACCCATGCCCACGACATCCCGGCATCATGGCCTCCTTACCCGCCCTTAACAGAGCCAAGTATCAAAAGTAACTTGGGCCACACACGTCCTGACAACCAATGTTTCCTCAACCCGACGACCGAGTTTCCCAATCCTGGTGATCAAAAGCACCTCAGCCGATAGTACATTCCTGCTCGTACCAGAGCCAGACCCAAATACCCTGTTGCATGCAATTCTAAAAATATACAAATCATGGACAAGCACATTGAAATAAACAAGAAATTCTATCCGTAATTTCCACTTTTTACATTTTAAGAATACGAAGAATGGAAATTGATATCATTCACATGGCATTATCACTTCAAAAAGCATATGTGGAGTTATGAAATTGGAATACCATAAAAGTATGCCTATCAAAATCCAAACAAACAAGCCTTTCCATTCCAGACCAAGGTCTAATTCCCCCTCACTGTACTGGGCCAAAGGTTACATATCACAATCAATAACATGACACACCAAGTGAGCCACCGAGGTGGAAATCATATAAACAGTAATCTGAGAAAAAGAAAATAGCAATTCCCACCCATGACAACTTGGTTCATTCCTCGTACCTGGGGCTGCAGGCACCCAAGCATAAGCTAGAAACCCAGTTCCAGTAACAACCTATCTCTAGTCTACCATACCCCAGATAGTAAAACCAGCATAAATAAAAAGAGAAGTCTCAATATCATTAGTATCCAACAAAACGCTGATACTAAATCCCTATCAAGAACTCATTTGATACCACTTTGTAACGACCCAGACCCGAACAGCCACCCGAACAGTGATAAACGGGTCGGGTGCTACTACCTTAGGTGCACCTCCCCGAACTCCAAAGGCTGTCGACTAGCAGCGAGGGTCAAATAGGTATAGTGGGGAGGCTATACCCTCTCATAGGATAATAATGGTACATGTCTAAGAGTAATACTAAAATGTGCAGTAGAAATAAACGACTCAGCAGACTCGAACAAGACTCATAGAGCATAAGCACATTCAATATCGATAAATAGAAGAAGCAATAAATATAAACAATAGCAGCGGAAAGTAAACTCAACAGCATGTTAAACACTTGTAACTACTACTGAAAGAAAAACATGCAACCAAAGAAGGTCAAAACAAAAGGGGCGCCAATGGGTAACCAATTTTAGCTACAAATAATTAATCATGATGAAATAGGAAAGTGCGCAAAACATAGTAACTCCAGCTAGGCAAGACCTCAAGGTCCATACCATCTCCCTACAATAGCTAATGCAGCCTAGATCCTGAAGTTGGCCTCTTTCCTGCATGTAAATCCATAAAGTCTGCACGCATCCCGAAGGGGCCATGCAGGGTGTGAGATGAATCTCAGTAGGATACCACCCAACGGTGCATACCTAATATAAGTGTTTAAGCAGTCATGAATTTATAAGGAAAGCAGTAAACAGAAAGATGCACAAATAAACAAAAACTCCACTGGTGCTCAGTAGCTACTATGGAGTGTCACCTGCTTCGGCCAGTGCCAGAATCTCTGTCATGTAACCCGACACCATGTTCCCCCTGACACCATCTGTCTCAAGTACCGACGTCCTGAAGGCATGCCCAAAAATAGTAACCCATAGGAACAGCGGTGCCTGTCCTCATGAAATAACCGGAGGGACAGTGGTGTCTGCCCTCAAAATAAGTAACCGGAGGGACATCAATGTCTTCCCTCAAAATAAAGTATCTGGAGGGACATCGATATCTACCCTAAAATAACGGCAAGCCTCTGCCCCCAACCCGATAACCTAAATGTTATATCCTGAAGGCTCCTCACCTTCCACGTGGCTTCCTATAGTAAGCTCCCCCAAACCAAAAGTACCGAAACCACAACTAACTGGGGCCTCTACCCACTCGAGTGGTCAAAACCAACTCATCACAGAGTCTCTCTTTGTGTACACTACTCAAAGTTTCTGAGAGAGTGGTAATCACCAAACTAGTACCCAAGCCACAAAATCTCTAACACCTCATGTCCTTGTGACCATGACTCTCAAGTCTGATGGCCTTGCCATCCCAGTTACCCGAGCCATGCCCAACCTGACAGTCATCCAGCATCAAACTGATGCCCATGACGCCCAATCCCATGGTCCGAACCACCCAAATTAACTCGGGCCAATCCCAACCTATGATCAACATCACTCGAGAATATTCGGGCCACTCCCAACACAACCCAAAAGGTTCCAGCATATGGAATTCAGCAATTACATACATAATCAAAATATTTCCTTTTAAACAGGAAAACAACTCAATAGTTGAAATGTGCAAACTATGTGTTGTCCCATACCAACACTGAGGTCTCTAAGGCCTGTCACAATACATATCAATGTTCAATAAACTAAACTCAACAGTTTATAACAACACAATTCAATTAATACCATTTTGGCACCGCCGACCAAAATACCCCATTTGAGCAATGACCCCTCACCCGGCCCCACTCAAGAAAAATAGGTAAAGGTCATACCCAAAGGCATTCCATGGGTCTAATAAACAGTTTAATATAAAATACCAAATAAAAATGGGTCCTGCTCAAAATACCCAAAAATGAGTTGAAGGCCGCGCCACCCAAATGACCACGAAAGCATAAAAAGAGGTATGCACCACCTACCTGAGACTCGTACGATGCTACTCCTATGATAACAGCCTCTGATTAGGTCTAAAACAAGGTAGATCTACAAAAGAATCAAAAACCGCTCAAACCCCAATAACTCGTTCTAGAACAAAAATCAAGAGAAACGGCTCAAGAGGAATCAAGGCCTTATCGAGGGGGTTCTAATGGATCAAACTATGATCAAAATGAATTTTGGACGGAGATCCTAGAGGGATTTGAAGTCCTGGTTGGCTTGGTTCGTGAAACCCAGTGACAAAAATGAGGTTCTGCCTCAAAAATGAGGCTACTTCCCATTTTAGCGAAAAAAAGAAAGTACATGGCATGTAATTCATGACTACACGTCGTGTATATCATTTAATTGTTCATATGGCGGATGGAATTCTGCTGACTTACTTTCCAGAACCCGCCGACATGAGTACACGATGTGTACTAGGCCGAACACGGCGTGTACTTGGTTTCCCTTCTCTTCCTCACTGACTTACCTACATGTGATGTATATCCCTCATACATGGCCAGACTACATGACGTTTCCAAGGGGAACACAACATGTACTTGGTTTAAATGATTCTACCCGGCCAACAGTCCCACACGCTATGTATGGACTCCACATGGTCACGGGTACACAGCGTGTCTGTAAGTACATGCCTTGTAGTAAGAAATTCCTACATGGTCATCACATGACATGTACTCAACAAGCACACGGTCAGTACTCACCTAACCCATACACAGTGTGTACTTAATGTACACGACGCGTAGTCCGAAAATTTCCAAAACATCCAGATTTTTTCCAGTTTTCTCAAGGAAAACTAAAACTTCAAACAAGGTCAGGATTTTGACCCGTTATAAAAACCCGGGTTCTTACAATAGTGGTCTCTATAAGGATCAATTTGAATGCTCGAGTTAAAGTTATTATTGTATGAAAATGCAACTACAGGAAGGTGTTGATCTCAACCACCTTTGAAATATATAAAATAAACTCTCAAAATATATTATAGTGTTTCAATGGTCATCTCAGAATAACCATATATCTAATGATGATTTTTATTTCTAGAGTTCAACTTAGTATTCAAGTATTGTTGAATACTTCTCTAGAAAATCAAGTTAAACCTCATATCATGATTAGATATAATAAAATATGGAACCCCATTAATCCTTACCACTTCTTTAATATATATCCTAGACATCTAATTAAGAGTGAAATATTCTATAATATTAATGAAATTTGTTGAATTTATAAGGTGTTTGATTACAAACTAAATAGCATTGTGGTATTTATATGTTTTTTGGAGCCCAATGATGAAATCCATAGTAATGTTTTCCCATTTCCATTATCATATGGGTAACCGTTGTAATATACCTTTATACTTCTATATCTCAGTCTTAACTTATTGTTATACCAAAAAATGAGATACATACTCTACAATATCCCTTTTTTTATTGTCCCACAAGAAAACCACATTCAAATCTTTATACGTCTTCATATTTCTGGGATGTATAGAGAAAGATAAACTATAAGACTCATACAATATATCCTCCAAGATAAGTAGTTGTAGGATACATACTCATTTCCTCATTATTATCATTCCATCACAATCGTAGTTTAACTTAGAAATATTAATCACCTTCTTCTGTAGTTCTGCATATTTCTTATGCACCTATTTAATCCTTAGATGGATGGATAGTTGAAAAATCATCTAGAAAATATATGATCTTTCCCCTTTACTAATTATTTCAATATCCGACTTCTATAAATCTATAAGTATTTTATCTCCTTAAATCCTCATCATGGAAAAACTAGTATGGTCTTTATAACTTGGATCATTGTCCACCTTGTTCACCTTCCCAAGGTGGAAATTTATTGAGTAGTCATAATCTTTAATTAACTCCAACCATCACCTTTAGTGCATATTCAATACTTTCTATGTGAATATATGCTTCAATATTTTATAATAATTATATATTTGACAAATTTTACTATATAGATAATGCATCAATATATTTAATGAAAAATTTACCGATGCCAAATCCTAGTCTTGAGTCATGTAATTTTTATCATGAATTTTGAATTTTCATGTGTCATAATATATCACCCTGTTATTCTATATGAGGGTGAATCTTAGTCCCTTATTTGATGAATCACTCTAGATCACAAACCCTACCCCACAATTGGGTAGTGTCAGTGCAAGTGCATTGGAAAACCTTTTTTTAGCTCCCTAAAATTATCCTCACATTCATCTATCCAATGGAACTTGGATCCCTTTGAGTCAACATGGTTATTGGGTTTTAAATCCACGAAAAATTTCCCACAAAACATCAATAGTATATATCCAACCAAAGAAAACTATAGATCTTGGTCACCGTTCTTGGTCTGGGTCATTAATCAATAACTTTTATCTATAAAGGATCCATTGATGTAACCACACATGAGATTATGAGACCCAAGAATGAAAGTTTGTATATCCAAAATTCACACTTGGTAAATTTGGAATATCATTTCTCCTTACTGAATTTCTTTAACACAGTCCTCAAATATTCTTTATACTCTTCCTTTCACATAAAATATATAATTATATCATATATAAATATAACTATAAATTGATCAAGATAATCTCTATAGACTTTATTAATTATATCTAGGAAGATAGAAGGTGCATTTCTAAGTCCAAATGGCGTCACTCTAAATTTATAATGACCAGACCTCATACGAATGGTTGTGTTTCATATATCAACCTAGTTAGACCTCAATTTATGACATCAAAAATGAAGATCAATCTTGGAAAAATATTTACCTCCTTGTAATTGATCAAAAAAATCATTGAAATGGGGTATATGATACTTATTCTTAATAATGATCTTACTATGTTATTGATAATAAATGCAAAGATGCATTGAGAAATCTTTATTCTTAATAAAAAAGAATAGGTGCACCACATGGTGGCATAATAGGGTGTATAAATCCTTTATAAATATTCTCATAGAGTTTCTTATTTTAATTTTTGAAACTCAATCAGAGTCATTCTATATGAAGTCTTTGAAATAGGTATAGCCCAAGGTATGAGTTCTATTGAAAAATTAACTTTATGATTCGAGGGAAGACTAGGAAAGTCTTTAGGTAATACATTATAATATTCCTTGACAAGAGGAATATATTCAATGTTAATTTTCTTCTCATCCATTTGAGATAAATATATCTCATTAATACGTAGTAATACCCATAAAATAAAATCCATTTCTATTGTAAGTTCATATTCATCCATGCACCGAAAGATGATCAAAGGTTGATTTTTGATACCAAATGTGACTTCCCTTCCTTGATAGTTGATATGGGCTCTATATAAATAGAGTCAATTCATGCCTAATATCATATAAAGTTTCACTAAAGAAATAATAATAATATTTTCATGAGATGCATTTGTACAAATAACAATAAGATATTCTTAACTCTTAAGAAGGATAAATGTTCTCTAATTATCAAGATCCACTTTAATGATTCACATAGCATTGGACTTTAATTCTTCCATTATTATTGAATTTAGATCTTAGATTAGGAAATTTAATAATATAATTCCAAAGTTATCCACATTTAATAAATTCATCTATTAGTGGTACCTTAGGATGAAATTTATTTCCTTACATTGAACTCTTCATTTTTCCTTGGAAATTAGTTTCTTTCTGCCCATCTTTTCTATAAATAAAATATCTTCTCATTCCTTTGAGACATTTTCCTTGGTTCTTATTCCTATATTACTAGAATGTATGAAATTTAATATTTATTCCTATATGTTCTTTATCAACTGAATTGTAACACCCTGATGTTTTTAAATAAGTACATTATATTCTATATTATATATGACATGAAACACCAAGCATAAATAGACCATTAAAAATATTATTATTAATATGTGAACATTATAACCTAGCTGTTAAATTGGAATGTTTTAATAGGATTAAGTTATTTTTAAATATATATATAAAGGTCATAATCAATAAAAATTTATTGAATAATTCTTGGAAAATGATGAATCAATTTTCAGTAAATTCGTTTTATACATCAAAAATAGGTTTTCTTCAAAAATAATTTTTATTTCATTCTATTACTGGATAATATAATGAATTTATGAACCATTTATAAATATTATTTTAAAAAATCATACACTTTTTAAAATAAAAACATCACAACTATAATATGGTGAAATTTTGATATTTTTCTAAAAAGTTTGGTTTTTTAATGAATACTAAAAAATGATTATTTTAATTGAAAACAATATTTTATTTTAAAGTACTTATAAATTAAAATTTAATTTTGGATTATTTTAAAATTTAATTATTTTATATTTTATTTAAAATAATCTAATTATGTTTTTTTTAAATTAATTTTATGCTTTAATTAATATAAAAACATTTTATACTTAAAAACGAATTTTTCTAAAAAACCATTTTTCAACGCATTTTTTCCATTTAATTTTAAATTATATTCTTCTCCTTTTTCATCATTAATGTTTAAAAATATATTTCATATTTTAAATCAAGGGGGTAAAAATTTATTAAATATTTCTAATTTATTTTTGGACATTATGAATATCAACCTTAATAATTTTTATTATCACGGTAAAGGGTAAATCGAGTAATTAAAGTTAAAAATAAAATTTTATGGACTAAAAAATGACCCTTAGACTTGATTTTATTTTATTTTAGAAGTATATATCATCATTAATAATAAAAAAATTTAATATATGGACTTTATTTGTCATTTTTACATGATTTTGACCTTTATAATATTTAAGTGAATATAAAACCAAAAATGCCACATTCTTTCTTTTATTAACCATCATATTTTTTAAATAGGGATAAATGGAGGATATGTTAGGTTATAATTATTAATTTTAAATATAAATGATTTTTTCATCATGTTAATTTATTTTTTATTTTTATTGAAGAAATAATTCCCTTATATGCTTATGCAACACTGACACAGTGTTTGTGCAAGCAGTAAAAAAATCAATAAAATGATTTTGAAAACACTAAAAATAATTTTATTTTTGTGTTTTTTTGTGTTACTTGGTTTTTTTTGATAAAAATGAAATATTATATAGGTTTTAATTTATTTTATTCTAATTTTATTTTTATCTTGTAGTTTTATAAGTCAAATTAAATTAAAGGTTCCAAAATTAACATTAATGTTACTTTATAATAAATAATATTTAATTAAATGATATTAAATTACTAAAAAAACTATATTAATATAATTTATTTGTATAAAGTTAAAAATATCAACCATTTTCCATTTAGTTTCGGTTTTCCCTTTTATAGTAACTACATTAACTGCTTAATAGTAAAAAACATTCATATCACCATAATTTTCAAAAGGGTTAATGAAGGGTTAAAACAAAATGATAAGGTTAAGAATGTGATCCAAAATTATCCAAATTTTATTGTATGAGATTATTTCGAATAATCCACATATTATATTTTAATATTATCAATTTTTCTCATTTTTATATAAAAAATAATTTATATTAATTTAATATTTTAAGAAATTCAAAGAGTACCCCTCCCCTATCTTATAAAATGGTGCATCTACTTCTCATTTATTCACAGTTAAATAATCATTTATTTCCTCCAATACCTGCAAAAATACCTTCCTTACATCTATACTAACACCCTAAAGACTTTTTTTTATTATAAAATCAACTTTGGAATTCTTTTTCTGTAAACATTAAGAAGTTGTTCGAAGAAGATGTAATATTATTAACCGAGCATTATTGTTTTATTTATTCTTACACCTCCTTCAAATATTTTTCAAAAATTCTGAAATAATAATTCCATTATCTATAATATACTATGTTTTATTATAATGTAATAACTCACATCCATATTCGACCCCAATTAAATGGGAAATGAATTCACCATTCGTCTGTACGACGGACAACCGCCTCGAGGACCAATGTAATTAAATTCCCATAACCAACTCTCATATATGGTTATAGTGATGTATCTAATATATATATATGATATTAATGAAATATTTATTATTTTTAAAATATAATATATCATTTACTTTCTTATCATTTCATTCACTAACAAATGATAATGTCTTCTGTGCATATGTGTGGACTACCATCTCTAGGAAGTGATGTGATTCATTTTTCATGAAAACATCACATTGATTATATATATAAGTATATTTAATGAAATAATACGGTGTTATGATAATTATATAAAGATAAAATAGTACTTACCATCTTTTCATAATGATCTTTGAAAAATGGAAACGTTACTCATGTGTGCATACGACCTACTATCTCCTTGATTATAATGTAGTTCATTTTTCATAACTGTATTTGATGATTCGTTTTAAAAGTATAATTAATGAATAAAAATTATAATTATTTAATAATTATTATTCTTTAAATTATGGAATAATTATCTCTTTGACCATAGTCAACCTACCGATGCCATTTTAGACATATGAACTGAATATCGTCAAAACATCTGATATGAACATATATGATTTAGTAACTGAATATATAATGGAAATTGATCAAATAAAAGGAATAATAATATTGAAAAAAGTTCTTAAGAAAGTAAATAATTAATATAATTTTATTATTTAGGAAGATAAAGAACATACATGACATGTTAGACTTAAAGTAAGGGACTTTCTTTTAAAAAAATACTTTTAAAGTTTCACTTAAAACGTTTTTTATTCCATGTAAACATTTTTAAAATTGTCTCATTAATGTATTTATATTTAAATAAAATAATTATAATAGAAATTTTATGTCTATTTTTTGTAATAGTGGGTTCTCTAGACCCGAATAAATTTTACATTTTTTATTACCATGTCATTTATATGGTGAGATATGCATGATGTATACTTACAATTACATTGTTGATATTTATGTATCCATTATTTAAATGGTAATTTCCATAGATTATTTTTACGGTAAAAATGTTATAATGGTTCCTAGGATATAATGAGTACCTTGAGATACTATGAAATTAATCTAAAACATATATCTTATGGTCTAAATAAATCATACTGATTTTATATAGATGATTTCTAACTATCAGGTGCTTGGGGATCATAATAATTGAGACTTTTTCTCATGAATTTTAAAATTGGATATCTCTAGTATGTGAGATCATGATGATAGACCCTCTAATAAGAACACTTAATTTTTTGGGTGTCATTGGATATTCTTATCTATGAATATTTTTATTGGTCTCCTGACTTGAGATCATTATCAATGTGTACCATTTGATTGTGTAATTTAATGCAAGTAAAAAACTATGAAATTTGATTAGTTGTGAGTTAGGTTGTGTTGTGTATATCATTGGTGGTATGACCTTAGTTGAATGTTCATGATAGAATTTTTCACTTCCAAGTTTAGGAAGTGATATCTCAGGCCTGGTTGATCAGGATGGTAGTACCTTCACAAATCCTTGGAAAAGGTTTTCAAAGATATGACTATCTATTTAGATCATCAAATAATAAAGACATATGGGATGATGAAACAAGTGTACATACTTCTTTATGATATATCACAAGAAAAATAGATTATATTACACATTGTGTGTTCATAATAAAAGTTTGTCACTGCTATGAATTTTCTTTATCTATTTATGGGCCTTGATGGGTTTTTAGACTCCAATATTGGTCCATGAATAATACTTACAACTATTGAGATAAGTTCATAGAGAGTCACACATAATATAATATTCAAGAGTCTTCCATATTATGTTGAATAGGTATATAGGACATGATGGTCCCCACCATGGGGTCCGATATTTTCTAGAGTATTAATGATCACTGAAAAATAAATAAATTTATTATTATTCAAATATATAATAATTGGGTTGAATTTATTTATTAAAAATATTCAGAAAGGTATTAAGTGAATACATTTAAAAATATTATATGAATAAATATGATTTTAATATTCAAGGTCTATTTAATATTTTTTGGAATTATGAGTTGAGTTAATGACTTTGTTTTATCAAATAATATATTTGTCATATTTCAAGTGTGTGATAAAAATATAAATGACATTATGACAAAATTATTTTTTCATAACATTTCATTTACTGCTTATTTAGTGAGAGTTTTATTTATGGGTGTCGGGGAACCCTTTTTGGGTATTTGAGCCTCCCACTATATAAGTAGGAGAGGGACTCTATTCTGGAGGCTATTCATGCAAATAAAATTGATACCATCTCTCTCTTCCCATATCCTAGAAATAGAAAGTCTCTATTCGAGCGAATGATCCAAGAACTCCTTCATGGATTGATGACACGTGATTGACTTAATCATCACGATGCTAAAGTATTTTTAGGATCTCCTCAATAGCACACTCAATTCAATGAACAGTGATCATGCAGATTCTTGAAGCATGTGTGGATGATCTAGAGAGATTTGAGCTCATATACTTTAAGTAATGATCACTAGAGAAGATATACAGTCAAATGCACCTCCAAATCAAAGGAGGAACTTTATTATTTAATCTTTGTGCATTGAAATATTCACATGGGATTCTAGGACCTCTACTTATGCTTAGATCATCAGAGATGTTGTAGTTGTGTTGCATTAGTGATTAAAGTTTTTAAATCCCCCGCCCAACGACTACTATTGTGCACCCTTGTACAATAAATTAGTATTATAGGGATTATGTTAATTTTTGGATCTAGGAAAAAATTAATTTACTTTAAATTAGGTAGAGGGCATCACTATGATCCCAATGATACTAATAAGGTTTCAATCCAATCTTGGATGGCCAAGTTATGGTCATCCAAGGATTTAAATCAGATTAAAATTATAGTTTTTAAGTGTAAAATTATGAAGAACTTATTTATATATATGTTATTTTTATCTCAATTCAACTACAAAAATGTTTTTCTACGAACCTAGCCTTCCAGCCGGCAATGGACGGAATAGTGTTCTCTGAGGTGGCTCATAATTCCACACAGATGTGGAATTATTCAAAAAAAAATTTTAATATTTTTAAATTTCCTATGTATGTCATAATAGAAATTGGTCATAAGTGGACTTAATGTTAATAAATATATATAAAAAACAACATTTGTAGGAAGCCATCATAAATTAAAAAAAAATCAGAGGGGGCCTCCATTGGTCCTCCTCCCCAAGAGAGCCTCCCCACCTGTCACCCCACCTCGGCTACCTCCTGTGCGTCGAATGAGCATTGTCGCATGGTCCCAACCTGAACACATTGTCAGCTTCCATTGGGTAAAATTTAACGTCTCGGACCCGGATGCCACTCAATAGTATTCTGATGCCAGTTAGCCACATGGAATCAAGTGCATCTCCCCAAATGACATAGGTTTCCGACTAGAAATGAGGGCCTAGGTGATTTAATGGGAAGACTACACCCTCTTTAGCATAGTGTAATAGAGTAGAAATATCATACATGTAGTAGAAGAAGTAATACTATACAATATAAAAAAATAGTGGAAGACTGATAAATGAAAATAGTAGAATATGTATCATATACATAATGATTCTACATGTCATATGTCTCTAATAAAGTATCCAAAATAGTAATAAAAAGAAAATGTACAATCCATATAAAAAATTACAAAAGGCTAAAGAATCCTAGAAGCATCACATGCCTCATCTTGGTCCAATGCTCTTCTACTCATAAGTTGCATATCAATGATCTATAGGAGGGTGATTTCCCTTATCATTATTGATAATCATATAATATGTTTGGGTCTAAAAGGTGACCCAAATAGGGTGTGAGATAAAATATTAGTATGAAACCACCTAGGGTATGTTCCCAATAGTCAATGAATATATTTGACAGTCATTGTGCAATGATTAAGTAGTAAACAAGTAGAACTCAAAAGTAGAAATACTTTATATGCATGTAATCATTTAATATACAATTCAATAAATCAAATTTTTGACAATTCAAATTCATTGAATTTATATGTCTCAAGATCCAGCTCAAGCCTGACACCCCCCATATAACTAGAAGCACAAAAAATGCCTTCAAAGTCTATCTAAACATTTTAAGTCAAGACCAACTCCAAACATGTGGTTTGTCTTGGCATACACATCATAATAGTCATTTCAATCCTTATTCAATTCATAACCTGAGCCCATCCTTGACATTCCTAAGTTGGATTTCAAGTATCACTCTAGGTGATATATTACCCAACACCCTACAAGCCCATCCCTGGCGAACCTCTCAGGAACCTGATATCACTCTTGCTGAGGTTTGAATTCCCAATCAATCAAGTCCATCCTTAGCACTTCACACGATGCCTGAGTATCACCATTGGAATAATAGTCAAATTACATATGAGTCCATCCATGTAATTCTCATAAGAATCCATGTATCACTCATCATATAATTCTACCATCAATTAGTCCATCCATGAAATCCTCATAAGTTGGATCCTTGTATTATCTAAGGTATAAAGGTCAATAGTCACATAATTCCATCCATGGAACTCTAATTTGAATCCATGTATCACTCAAGTCTATTTATCATTTAACAAATTCAATTATATTTAACATTTCATTTAAGATTCCAAGGTCAAAACCAAGAGCATCTAACAAGATCACCTCAAAAGGTGTATCAAGCCTTGGCCAACCCCAAAGGTTTTGGCCTTTCAATTACTCACATGGGCATATTTTGCGTAATACAGTTCAAAGGCATTAGAATCTACCACATGGATTGGTTATCCTATAACTCACATAAGAATTTTTATATACATGGAATCACATGCATAAAGAATCCATCACAAGGAATAAACTCTATTTAGATCACATGGGCTTAGCAATTAAGGGGTCATTCAAATACTCACATGGATATTTTTAATATAACTAGACCAATGAGACTATCAAGATATCACATGGATTAGTTATCATTTAACTCACATGGGAACAAAAGTAATTAAATAAATTCAAGCCAATTGCATCAATTCATGGAATCGACTCTTTTTAACTCACATGGGCAAGTCTAAACAAGGAAAACAAGATTAATCAAGCATTTTCATACCTGGGTCATGGGGAAATTCATCTTTCCCATAAAATTAATTCATTTAATATATAAAACAATTCATTGTTTGATTATAATTCAATTTACCCATTTAAATCCATGTAAATACAATGAAAATATCAAAAGCATTAAAGGTCAAATTCATAATCCATCAAATGAACATTATAGACAACACACCCAAAGGGGTGGTTTATTCAAGGTTCTCAAACTATAACATGAAAAAATGATCCCTTTTATTTAAATAGGGCATACCTAGCAATTCTAGGATTCAGATTCAATTTAGGTGATGCCCAGAAAATGGGCATGTGGGATGCTATCATATATAAACATTCTATCTTTTAACAAAAAGCACATGACCACCTACCTTAGGCATGTGCTTGATAGATTATCTAGTATCAATCATTAATTCATCCTAGTTTGAAATAAATCAGAAGAACATAAGAAGAATGAGAAATTAGGGAACATGAGCCTAATCCAATTAGTGCAGTCGATTCCTAGAAGAATGTTACAACATCAAAAATTAATTAAGGCCTTACCATTATGGATCCATGGAGACAAACCAAATTTGAATTGGACGTAGGAAAAATAATGTAGATCATATCCTAGTATAGTTCTTCAAAGAGCTCCAAAATGTCCACCTATTGTCCAATGTATGAAATATGAATCATACATTTGATTAAAAAGAACTTAAGGTAAAAATGGTCTTTTACCCTAAAATGCTTGGGCCGCATGGTTTAGACATACGGTTTAGTAAAATGCATGTCAATCATGCACAACTTCCTATAGGCCAAGGGGCACTTGTACGGTTTACCTGAATGATTTAAAAACTTTGGGAAAACTGTGAAAAGAGACTCTATCAAGTTTTTTCAAAAACTGAAGAACTGGTCACACATCCATGTATCCCCCCCCACATGGTTTCCTCATACCATGAGGCCTTTAGGACTCCACTATTAAGTATCTCATGGTTTATACAAACCATGCAGCCTTCACTGCATGGTTTTACTAACCATGCGCCAGGTCAAAAACACCCCAAAACATGGGTTCTGGGATTCAAAATAGTCTTGGGCACCCTCTAGCCCTCTATTACCCCAATGGGCATTCATATTAGACCATATTTAAGAAATAAAACTAATAATTGATCGAAAAAAAGAGATTTGTACCTCAAAGAAGAACTGGGTTCTTACAAGCTTCCCCCCTTAAATAAATTTGTCCCCGAATTTCCCTTCCAGGGGTAGTGAAGCATAATTTGAGAACAACACTAGCCACTGCGATCATCCAGTGGTATCCCTCTCCTAGGTATCATTTTACACTCAGTTGTTCTTCCATAGCACCCATACTAAAGGAATAGACTAGCCTCAGAGAACCTTCATGTTACGATCCAAAATACGTAAAAGATGGTTCTTAAAGGACACATCTACCAATAACTCAACCTACTAGGGATTAAAACCATGATACTAGTCTGAATAGTATCACTATAGCTGAGAAACATGGATGATTTTGTTTATATCCTAGTACCTATAAGGTAACTGCAACCGATAGGCAACTGGACCAACTCTCTCTAGAATCTCAAACGACCTGATGTATCTTAGTGAAAGCTTACCCTATATGTTAATCCTCTTGTGTCCAAAAAATGGTGAAACATGAAGGAATACCCAATACCCAACCTTGAAATCAAATGGTCATCTGTGGTGATCGGTGTATGATTTCTTCCAAGACTATGCAGTAGCCATCTACTTTCAAATCAACTTCACCTACTTAGTGGTCCCTTGGACAATATGAGTTCTCAGTATAGCTACCTATAGCCAACACAGGGGTGATCAAAATGGCCTATTATAAAAAGCCTCATATGAAACCATCTTATTCTATATTTTAAGCTATTTTTTGTTGGAAAAATCAATTAGGGGTATACAACTCTCCCAAGATCCCCTGAAATCCAGGATGCATGCTCGCAGAATTTCCTCAAGAACCTGAATCATGTACTCTGACTGGCCATATTTCTGGGATGGTATTTCATGCTTAGAATCACCTTTGTACCCAAATACCTTTGTAACCCTCTCCAGAATCGAGAAGTAAAATGGGAGTCCCTATCTAAAATGATAGTATGTGGAACTATATGTAGTTGTAGAATCTCAAAGATATATATGCTCCCATACTCATCAACATTGAAGGTTTCTTTTATTGGTAGGAAATGAGAAACATTCATGATCCTCTAAAAAACAACCCATATAGCATCATTACCTCAAGGTGAACTAATACAACTAGTCATGACATCCATCGCAACATCATTCCACTTCCACTCGGGAATGGGTAGTTACTGTAAAATTCTGGTATCTCAAATGGTTTCCACGGAGTATGCGCCCCACGCACCAGACATTTTTCAAATTTTCCCGCCCGTTGAGCCTATCGTGCCTCTCGTTTCTTTGATATCTCTAGCTCCGGCGGTGCTCGAGCCTGGATCTGGCCTACCGGTAGTTGGCGTTCCTCTGGCCTGGGGTCCTCCTGCTTTGTTGCCCCGGCCAGGGATCCAGGCGAGGTCTTTCAGAGATGTTTTGCGAGGACAGTCGTCTGGGATGCCTTGCTTCCCAGAGATTGGTCCTTTTTCTCACTCTGTAGCGAGGGAGGTCTCCCTCCTGTCTCTGTTGTCACCTGAGGAGGCTTTTAATGATTCTCTAGTTGGACTAAAATGGACACCTGTAGCGCGTTTTGGCGCATGTATGCCTTATCTGTAGATATTTAAATGCTTTGTGGATACCTGGAGTTTACATGGGGGGATCGCGTCTCGTTGATTCACCAGAATTCATTCTTCTTGGTGCTAGATTCGGAGGAAAACTTCATTCTTTCCTGGTGTATGGCTCCTAGGTCTGTGGGGAGATGTCGGTTCAACTTATCTCGATGGTTGATAAAGGTTCATATGGGCAGGGAATGCTCTCACGCAGCGGTTTGGGTTAGCCTTCCGGGTTTGCCTTTACCCTTCCAGAATGACGCCTTCTTGAAGGCCATTGGTGACTCCTTGGGGAGGTACCTCTGCAAGGCTCAGAGTACCAGCCGAGGGGAGGCGACCATGGTGCCCCGAATTTGCGTCGAGTTGGACCTATCTGTTCCGATCCCAGAGAATATTTCCCTAAAAGTGTTGAATATTGTTGACTGGGTTCAAGTCATAGTTTACCCTGTGTTTCCAAGGTATTGTTCCCCTTGTTTATTGCAGGGCCATTCTCTGCAGAACTGACGGAGGAGTGGGTCAGGTTGCCGTTGTAACAACTTCGGGGTCAGGTCACCCATATGTCAGGGGGTTCCGAACCTAGGGAAGGCTATGGTGACGGCTTCTATTCCCGTCCCTGGGTACCCTTCCAATCAATCAGCCTGATCGTCAGGCAAGCGGATGTCTCCCTATATCTCATGTCAGGAGGGATCTAATAGCCAGGACATATCTCCAGGTATCTCCCCAAGTGTCTGGTCATGACCCTCGGGGTCCGTCGTGTTCTCTAGCTTTCTAGGGAAACTACTATTGGATGGAGCACTGCTTGAGTTCTCTCTAAGTGCGCCTAAGGTCGGGGTGGCCCATCCCCTTGCACCTTTGGGCACTGGTACCGGTGGTGATCAGGTGAAAGAGTTAGGGGTCTTGGTGGCCAGGTCCTCCAGTAAGGATCCTCTTGCAGGCTCTGAGGTGTGGGTCTGCATGGTCCTTCCAGAGGAGCTTGTTTGACCTGATGAGCGGCCACCCTCATAGGAGGACTCGTTGTTTGGTAGTGTTTGTCCTGTTCAACCAGGGACTGGTGGGATTAGGGGATCTATGCAGGAAGAGGGCCAGCGTTGCTCAGGTAATAACGCGGGGGTGGGATCCCCCTCCCTAGGATCTATGGAGGCTCCTCCTTCTTTCAAGTCTGTAGGAAACCCAGGTGTGTGTACAAGGTATATTAAGAAGAGGATGAATATAAGGGAGTGTTCGTCTTCCAGTGCGCAGAAGACCAGGGGGCCTGGGGCCAAAGCTAGGACATCTCCTTACTCATGATTCCTATCATTATTTGGAACTCCCAAGGGATCGGGGTGAGGGTTAAAATAGACTTAATCTCCTCTAAATATAATAAGCACAAGGCCAAGATGGTTCCAGTAATTGAACACAAGTAGGACTCTGCAAAAATCCAAGAGTTCTCACGAAGGGTAAAAATGAATGCTTACATGCACGCGGATCCTACGAACAACCACATATGGTTATTTTGGAAAATGGAGGTATCAATGGATTTGATCAAAGTGGGAGGATAGCATATCACTACAAGGGTTATGAGTGATAGAGTCTCTGTGATTTTATCCTTCATTTATGGGAGCTTTGATGCACAAAGGCGAGAATTTCTATGGTCTAATCTGAATGGTTTCGACCCAGGGGATCAACTGTGGGTAGTGGGGGGGGGACTTCAATATCATAGCACATCCAGATGAGAAGAAGGGGTGAGGGGAATTAACAAGTAGGGATAGTAGGTCCTTTGTGCAGTTCATGGTGGGAAAGGGACTGATGGACCTGGGTTTCTATGGTGACCCTTTCACCTGGTGTAACAACCGTAAGTGTGAAAGTCGGTATTGGAGCAGACTGGACAGATGCATTACAAACATCCACTCCATCTCGATGTTCCCTAGTGCAAAGGTTACCCACTTAATGCGAAGAATCTTTGATCACTCTTCGTTACTGTTGTCTCTGTGTAGGGAGGAGGTTATGTAGGACCATTTCAATTTCTGTAGTCAGTGGGTGGGAATGTCGTACTACCACCATGTGGTCACAAAGATATGGAACGAACTGTCTCGAGGTCATTATTGGGTGGTTATCCACTCCCAGCTAAGGCGTCTAAAGTATTCACTTCAGTTGTGGGCCAGGAATATCCCTTCTCGTGATCAAGAATTGGCAGTGCTCAAACAAGATGTTGAGGGCATGGAGGCTAGTTTAGAGGAAAGGTGGGATGATGAGGTCTTTGAGGAGCTGTCCGAGAAGAGAAATGACTTGGCGGTATTGGTGCTCTCGCATGAACGCAGGGCGAGGGAAAGCTTGAAAGTTAAATGGATCAAGGAGGGGGATCAGAATACCGCGTATTTTCATGCATGCATGAGGGAGAGGAGGCGGGTAGTTAAACCCAATCTGGCCTTGGAGGATGGTAAGTTTACAGAGGATAGAGAGGTGGTCAAGGGTATGGACTTTTTGTTATTCAAAATCCTTTTTACTGGTACGAATGAGAACATGGCTAGGGGGTATCCCTCGGGGGAGGAAAAAATTTGGAAGGGGATTCCGAAGATTGTCACCGACCAGAAGAATGTGTTACTTGAAAGGGTTCCAGAGGAAGAGGAGGTGCATGAGGTCATGTGGAAGCTGAACCACAATAGTGTTGCAGGTCCATACGGTTTCCCGGGATCCTTCTAGAGGGGATCTTGGGAAGTTGTTAAGCATGACATTGTTCTGGCTGTCCAGGACTTCTTCCGCGGGGGTGTCATCCCTCGAATCGCAGCAGCAACTATGCTGGTGCTTATATCGAAGATCAAAGATGCCACCTCTCTTTCACACTATCGTTTTGTGATCATGTGCAATGTACCTTTCAATATCCTGGTGAGTATTATAAATATACGACTGTCTTTCCTTCTACCTCGGTGGGTATCCATGGAGAAACATGGTTTTGTTAAGGGAAGGTCGATCCAGGGAGCAATAGCACTGGCCCAAGAGATGCTGAGAGATTTGAATAACAAATCTTGTGGATGTAACCTGGTTATTAAGTTGGATATGAATAAGTCTTACGATAGGATGGAGTGGGGTTTTATCAACAGGGTGTTGGCCATAATGGGGTTCTCAAAATGGGTCTATTATATTATGTTCAGGTGTGTTTGTTCACCATGGATGGCATTATCGTTTATGGGGAGGACTCAGGGGTTCTTCAAATCTGTGCGAGGTCTTCGTCAAGGGGATCCATTATCTATGAGTATCTTTATCCTCATGCAAGATGCCCTGAGAAATCTGATCAACAGGGGTGTATCCGGTGGGGACATTGTGCCATATCGAAGGAAGTATGGCCTCCCAGTTGTATCACACCTTATGTTTGCAGACGACACAGTGATTTTCATGAATGCGGTATGTAGGTCTCTTAATGTTCTAAACATGATTCTTGAGGAGTACGAGCACTGGAGTGGGAAAATGGTAAATAGAGGTAAGAGTAACTTCTATGTACCACGTTCGTGCAGTTTGAGTAGGGTGGACAGGATTGTCAGCATTCTGGGTATGGGACGGGGCTCTTTTCCCATGAAATACCTCGGTACCCCTGTTTCACCAGGTAGACTGCAAACCAAGGACTTTGAAAAAGTGGTCGGGAGAATCACAGATCATATTCTGAACTGAAAAAATCGCTTCCTATCCTTTGGGGGTGGGATAACGATGGTAAATAGCATTCTATCAGCGATTCTGGTGCATGCATTGGCCTCTGTAAGTGTGCCAAAGGGGGTGATATGGTCCATTGATATAGTTTTTGTGTGTTTCATATGGGATGAAGTAGCTGAATGGAAGAGGAAATGGGTGTCATGGCGTAGGATGGTGCGGACTAGTAGCGAAGGAGGGATTATCGTTAGGAGTCTGGAAGGCACTATACACTCCATGCGGGCGAAGCTTGCATGGGAAATCATTGAGAATTGTACCCTCTGGGGGATGCTTATGCTACAGTGATTCAAGGCTGGTGGTTCATGTGCCTCGGCTAATGGGTCGACCTTATGGACTTCAATGAGTAATATCATACCGACACTTCTCCCATTCTCCCAATGGATCATCGGGGAGGGACTTATTTCCTTCTGGCATAAAGATTGGTCAGGTTGTGTGCTGGGGTACCCAGGGTGTCTGGCCCCTACCATCTCATTCAGGGAGGCGAGCGTATACCCCCATTTCTTTAGATCATTGTTGGACGCAAACCAAAAAGAGGTTTACGACTCGATTAGCATGAGATCCAAGTAGGACAAGTGCATTTACACTCCTTCATCCTCGGGGTTTTTCAATTCGAAGGAGTTTTGGAGATTGAACTATTCTCAGGGGCAGCATAATGGACGGAGTGATCTGGTCTGGGGTAACAGAGTACCCATTAAACTTAGTTTCCTCTCCTGGAAGCTTCATAATAATGCCCTTCCTTCTGATGATAACATTAAACGTTTGGGGATCAGGATGGCTTCCTGTTTCCAATACTGCATGTTCAAAAATGAAGAGAGCCTGAGTCACATCTTCTTCATGGGTTAATGGGCTCATCAAGTGTGGAGTTCCTTTGGAATTATCATAGAGTATGGGCATCTAGGTGTTAACAATGATCTTTTCATGGAGCATTGGGTCTTGGGGGCCATCGGATCAAGAATAGACTCAGTGGCGAGGCGTGTCATTTTCATTATGGGATGATAGATTTTATAGCAGGTAAGGAATCGTGCCCAGTTCGAGGGGATCCCATCCTTAGGAAGGTCGGTTGTGGCTAGAACCAGGATCCTCTTGTATGATTTGGTCGTTCTGGAAGGCATCATAAAGGAGGCACCGTCCCATTGCACGCTCTACAGTTCGAGGAGTGAAGGTGCACAGAATGGTACTAGTCTACTGGGGAGATGGATCTGATGGATACCTCCTAGGGATGGCCTCAAACTCAACACAGATGGCTCTTGTGGGATGGGTGTGATGCGTGGAGGAGGGGTCGTTCGGGACTGTTGAGGGAGTGTGGTGCTGACTTTCTCGGTTTATTATGGGAGTGGCACTCCTATTCGGGCGGAGGCTAACACTGTTCTCACTGGCCTCACCATTTTCAATGAGAGGGATATTATCATTAATCTGGTGGAAATTGAATCCAAGATTATTCATGATGCCTTAAAGGGTAAAGGAACGATTCCCTGGTCCATCTCCCACACCATGAGGACTTGCAAGCTTTTTCTCAACAACAATGTGAAAGTAACACATATGTGGAGGGAGGGGAACAAAGTGGAGGACAACCTAGCCTCTCTTGCAACTCCAGGATCCTTGAAAGAGCGCTGTCGTGGGTGCCCTCAAATGATTAGTGTAATTTGGGGTACTTAGGTGCAGCAGAGTGGCTGACCAAGGTCGTCTCTCAAAGGAGGAAGTGAATTTAACAACTTATTAGAGGTATTCTAAAAAATAAAATAAAATAGAATAGAATAAAAACACTACTTTAAAGGATTGGGGTTTTTTGTAGTTTATGAATCTATAAGAAGTTTGTTGGAAGAAGATTGTATAATTTTTTTTAGTTTTGAAATGAATTTCGATTAAAATGACACAACAAGAAGATGTTTTTTTAGAAATCTATTTAAAAGGTGTAATCGATCTAACTCTACCTATTCACTTTATTATTAATCATTATAATTTAAATTAACATTCACTTAATTATGATCCCTTAATTTGTTAAATCCCGAACCCTACGAGAATTAACTTTACCACGAAGATGGTGTGAATTTAACCCTAGGCTAACTTCGGAACATGCAATCGCAGCACCCTGCTTTGATTGATGTTCTAAGATTAGCTTATGGTCAGCGGTAAATTAAGGCACATATCCATTCTGGAAATGAGGATGAATTGTGTTTAGGGATTATATTTGAACTCTACAAATTTATCCCATGTGGTCTTGTATTACCGATTAAGATCGCGCTCTCACAATTTACACAAAATCCCGACCTCGCGTGTTTTTGTGTTAATTGTTCAATTGCTTGCTTAGTTTCTTAAAATTTAAAAACACAATTCATGGATCATATTAAGTGAATTACAGTATCTCAATGATTCAAAATAATTAAATGAAGAGGGTAGAATATAGATCGATTACTAAAAGACTACTCTTCCATGGGTGGCGTAATCATCGTAGAAGCGTTTTGCATGTGCAAAGGTTTATAATGGGTATAACCAAATAACGCTTCTACTCAAGAATTCCAGCCCAATTAGGAAGATTAAGAGAAGAATAAATTTAAACAAAACAGAATAAAAGATAAGAAATAAAAGAATAACAAAGAAGTTTATTACACAAATGAAAACATTACAAAATGAAGAAGAGAAGGAGGCTTCGATGAGGGGATCCTTGCTTCAAGAGCTACCCCTCTTACAATGGTTGGAGGATTTGGGTGAAACAAATTCTCCTATGCCTCCAGTCTCCCAATTCACGTCCCAACCCCTCCAAATGAGAAAAACTCCAATTTATAGAGGGGATGGGAGGAGAGGTTACAAGTGGTTTCAAGTGTGAATGTGGAAATTCGGACAAATATTTTACTCCAACTTTCACCGCCCATTTGACCACTAAAACGCATTAATTGGCCGGCCTTCCAGAAGGATAAAATGTGCGGATATGGGTCCTATATCTCCTCTATAAATTTGGGCTCAATACAGGCCCATATGAAGGCGTTATGGCCAAAATACAGAAGCTTTTCCATTCTGGCGAGTCCAGCCCAGCTTTGACTTTATGGCCCAATTACTCCATTAAAATGCATTATTTTGATCTAGTGTCCTGAATAAAAGTTGTAGATACTTAAGTTAGGAACACTGTTACAAAAGTTAAAATTTAAATAATAAATATAAAAATATTTATATTCGAAATACTACAGTGCACTATTAAGGGTAAAACTGGAATTTTCACCAAATTTTCAAATGAATTATCAAATCCCAAATATTTTATAAATAAACATATTTAACACAATTTGAGGAAATTATATCATTTATTATCAATAAAATATTCAATAAAATAGTGTTTTATCAACTCCCCCACACTTACCCTTTTGCACACCTGGGCAAAACCTCATATCAAGTAAACATCAATATCAAATCAAAACCAATTTTAAAACACATATCCTTAAGATCAATCAATTACACCCCAAGAAAAAAAAGATATCATGCCTCATAAAAAACCATTATTTCAAGTTCTTCATTTATATCATTCAATATATTTCCACTTTATTTATCCTCCCATGCACAAAACACTTACCTCGCTTGAATTTTCTCTCATCACTCAAATATCAATTTTTTTTGCAATGTCTTTCTCATCCAAACTCATACAAGGGTCACCATAGGCTTGATATATTCCTACATCGCTACCCGATGTGAGTCAAGGACATATGTTTATCATGAGGACTTTTCAGGGTTGTTCTTTGGCTTTCGGTTGGTAGGATTAAGATGTGAAAAACTCTGAGGCTGAATGAGGAGGGCTTGACTCTTTTGAAGCAAAATTGCATTAATATAATTTTCACTTAAATATGGTCTTCTCCTCAATCCCCATAGTATCAATTCAGCTCCATCATCATGAAAAGTCATGAAAGGTTTACACCATTCATCATTTCAGCATAAAAAATTTCAATCTTCTCAAACATGATTTTCTTGAAAGCTCCAGATGGGCACAACTTTCCACCTCAATTAGAAGCTCCAGAAAAGGCACAACTTCACTTGTCATGAAAGCTCCAGAAAAGGCATAGATTTCAATATAATGAATTTCTTCAGCAGCAAACACATCTCTTCAGAATTTAATTTTCCACCCAAAGTATCATAGAATGTGGTGGCAAAACCCAAGACAACTTCCCCCACACTTAAGCTCAACTAGATTATGCAATTTCACTTCAAGAGTTGGTTGGATAGGGAAAATTGGCTTGTAATGTGGCTTAACCTAACAGGATGTGCATGGATTCTAAGGGCTACAAGGATTAAATATTCAAGGTAGGCCATTATAAAAAAGGATTCTTTGAAATAGGGGCTTTAATACCAAAAAAATGCCTCAATCATTTAAACATAAGTACCTCAAACCCTCAAGTTTTGACAGGAATAGATCAAATTCTGGTTAAATCAAGTATGGTTTGGTTATCTCAAGAAGTGAGGTGAATGTAAAGAATATTAAAATAATGGTTTCGAAGCCTCACAGGAAAGTGATTTCAAATATAAAGATAGTGATATTGGCATGCGATTCAAAATTCAGCGTACTTTTCATGAAATTACTAAATATTTGAACTTGAAACAATGTCATTTCAGCATTCATTTAGGCTTAGTTTCAAGGGGTAAATTGTTTCACTTATTTATATGGATTTAAAAATGGTTATGAGAATCATTTTAGCTCAAAATGTTTCAAAAAAACACAGAAAATTGTAAAATAAACACACAAAATTTGAAAAACACACAATATTTTTTTTGAAAAACACGCAATTTTTTTTGGTTTTTTTTAAATAGGAAAACAATTGAAATTACTAAACTAAAAGGTTCCCTCCCCCACACTTAAAATATTGCATTGTCCTCAATGTGAACCCGTGAGATGATATATGCACATGAAATGCAGAATTTTTAAATAGGACAAATAATATAAAAGTGAAAGGGTTAGGAACAGCCTGATGTGATCAAGTGATGATGGGGTCATGCAGTGTGATAAAATCCACGGCATCAGTAGGATGTCCCTCAATGTATCTCTTCAAACGTTTCCCATTGACTATAAAGCTCCTTCCAGTGTCCTCTTGTGTGATCTCCACAATGGGGGTCTTGTATGCTGTTCTATAATCCCACAATGCATCATCCAAGCACTTGCTCCAATCCTTCCTATTTGGCTGCACAGTTTTCTCCAAGATTTGTTTCAACTCACAATTTGAAACCTCAGCCTGGCCATTTGTTTGGGGGTGGTATGGTGTTGATGTTTTGTGTGTCACCCCATACTTTCGAAGGAGGGAAGCAAAATTCCTATTGCAAAAGTGTGTCCCTTGGTCACTGATGATGGCCTTTGGTACTCCAAACCTGCAAAAAATCTGTGCTTTGACAAAGTCCACAACAACATGAGAATCGTCAGTCCTGGTGGCCTTGGCCTCCACCCATTTACTCACATAATCAACAGCAACCATAATATACAAAAATCCAAATGAACTAGGAAAATGAACCATAACTTCGATGCCCCATACATCAAAAATCACACAAAATAGTATGGGTTGTTGGGGCATCTCATGTCTCCTAGAAATGTTCCCAGTGTGTTGGCAACGAGAGCATGACTTACAAAACAAATGGGCATCATGGAACAAGCTAGGCCAATATAATCCAGAGTCCAAAACCTTCCTAGATGTCTGTTGGGGTCCAAAGTGTCCACCACAAGCAAGTGTATGACAGAAATGCAAAACAGACTCAAACTCATGATCGGGAACACACCTCCTAATGATTTGGTCACTACACATGTGCCAGAGGTAAGGATCATCCCACACATAATACCTAGACTCACTTTTTAATTTTTGGACTTGATGCTTCTTCAAATTTACTGGGATTTCAGAGGCAACAATGTAATTAACTAAATCAGCATACCAAGGATGCTTACCTGAGATGGTATAGAGATGCTCATCGGGGAAAGTTTCCCGAAGTGGTACCTGGTCCAAGGTGTCACCCTCTAGTGTGTGAGTAAGCCTACTCATGTGGTCTGCCACCAAATTCTCTGACCCCTTCTTGTCCTTTATCTCAAGGTCAAACTCTTGAAGAAGGAGCATCCAATGGATAATTCGTGGCTTTGCATCTGGCTTCTTTAGGAGGTACCTCAAAGCTGCATGGTCAGAAAAAACAACTACTTTAGAGCCCAATAAATATGAACGGAATTTATCTAAAGCAAATATGACAGCAAGAAACTCCTTTTCTATGGTAGTGTAGTTTTATTGGGCTGAATCCAGTGTCCTCGATGCATAGGCGATCACATGTGAACGCCCCTCCACCCTCTGAGATAAGACAGCTCCAACCGTGAAGTTGGAGGCGTCACACATAAGCTCAAAAGGAATCTCCCACCTTGGGGGATGTATGATAGGTGGAGTGGTCAGACGTTGTTTTAGCTCATCGAATGAATTCCTGCAAGAAACATCAAACACAAAATCAGAATCCTTTTGAAGTAATCTTGACATAGGAAGAGCAATCTTACTAAAATCTTTGATGAAGCGCTGATAAAATCTTGCATGACCTAGGAAAGATCTAAGATCACGCACACATGAAGGATATGGTAAGGATAAAATAATATCTACCTTTGATCTATCAACCTCTATCCCATGTTTTTACACTACATGCCCTAAGACAATGCCATGCTCTACCATGAAATGACACTTTTCAAAGTTCAGGACCAGATTCTTCTCAATACAACGATTCAACACCTTTCCCAAACTAATTAGACATTCATCAAATGGAGACCCATACACTGTAAAATCATCCATAAATACCTCCATGCAGTTCTCAATAAAATCAGAAAAAATACTCACCATACATCTCTATAAGGTACCTGGGGTGTTGCAAAGTCCAAATGGCATCCTCCGGTAGGAAAATGTGCCAAAGGGACAGGTGAATGTAGTCTTCTCCTGATCCTCTGGAGCTATAGGAACCTGAAAATATCCAGAAAATCCATCCAAGAAACAATAGTGTGTTTTCCCAACTAGTCTCTCGAGCACTTGATCAATAAATGGGAGGGGGAAATGGTCCTTGCGAGTGGTTTGATTTAGTTTCCTATAATCAATACACACACGCCAACTATTTTGCACCCTCATTGGAACTAACTCATCTTTCTCATTTTTAACAACAGTAACACCACTTTTCTTAGGCACAACCTGAATTGGACTTACCCACTGTGAGTCAGAAATAGGGTAAATTATACCTGCCTCGAGCAATTTTTCAACTTCTTTTTTAACAACTTCCAGGAGGGTGGGATTAAGTCTCCTTTGTGGCTATCTCACTGGTTTAGCCCCATCCTCCAAGAGAATCCTATGCATGCAAATGGAGGGTCTAATACCTGATATGTCAGCCAAGGTCCACCCAATCAACCTAATGTTCTCCCTCAAAATATTCAAAAGCTTTTCTTCATGTTCAAAAGGGAGATTGTTAGCAATGATAACAGGTAATCTCTCACCATTCAACAAGTATGAGTATTTTAGATTTGGTGGCAATGGATTGAGTTCTAATGAAGGAGGGTGTAGTATGGATGGAGAAATTGATGCAACAAACATATCTGCACAATGAACATCAGTATCAGAATAAAAATCATCACAATCAGAGAATAAAGCACCAAATCCATCAGCATACTCAATAGCCATGTCATGATCAGAGTTCACATGATCAAAATCAGAATATGATTCCATTTCAAAATCAAATCTTAGAGAGTCTTGTTCCTTAAAAACGGGTGTAGAAGTACTCTTAGACATAAAACTAGAACCAATACTCATAATCTCCCTAAGCATAGGACAATCCAATTCCATGATGTTTTTACTTGGTGGTTCAAAATGGGAGATAACAAAAGTAGAATGGTCCTCTGAGGGGTACTTCATGGAATCCATAACATTAAATATCACAACTTCATCTCCAAACTCCATGGAAAGTGTACCCACATTGACATTTATGATAGTTTTTGCAGTTTTGAGGAAGGGTCTACCTAAGATAATGGAGGCATGAGAACTTACCTAATCTTCCTCCATGTTAAGCACATAGAAATCTGCTGGGAAGATCATGTCTCTTACCCAGACAAGTACATCCTCAAGGACTCCCGCTGGATATGCCATAGCTCTATTCGCCAGTTACACCACTACTCTTGTTGGCTTCAACTCACCAACCTGCAAGGAAGAGAATACAGAGTGAGGCATCACATTTATTGAAGCTCCTAAATCACAAAGAGCATCAGATAAGTGAAACTCCCCTATGGTACATGGGATGGTGAATGTCCCTGGATCCTTTCACTTTGTCGGCATTGCTAGAGTTGGTGTAATGAGTGCTGAGACATTCCTTCCAAGGTTGATCCTCTCATTTCCCTTGAGCCCTATTCGATTGGTACAAAGTTCTTTTAAGAATTTTTCATACCTTGGAATTTTATTAATGGCTTCAAGTAGAGGAATGTTGATCTCAACATGCTTGAATGTGTCCAAAACCTCCTTTTGTATTGCTTCTTCAGCCATCTTCTTGGTTTGAACAACCCTGTTTGGAAAAGGAAGGGGTTTAGGAGGAATATCATCAATCTTTTTCTTACCTTTATCTTTCTCCTTGGATTTCTCATCAGTTGATATGGAATAAGGCTTCTCTGGAGTAGAGGTGAATCCCGGTGGAATGGTAGGTACATATGTATTGTTCATTTTCTTCCCACTTATCAATATGATGGAACTAACATTCCCCTTTGGATTTAGAGTGGGTTGGGAAGGTAGATATCCGGAATTCTTACTTACAAGTTCATGGAGGGCGGTGGCAATCTGGCTCATTTGAGTCTTTAACTCCCTCAGCTCTGAACTTTGACTCTTCAGCTCATTATTTTGATTAAGAACAATTTTCTTCAAAAGATCATCAGTATTAGAATCTACCTTTGGTGGGGGATTCCCTTGTTGTTGGATTTTTGATGCTTGGGCTTCAAATCTCCTTTGGGGTTGTTGGAAACCCTGCTGGTAAGGCGGAGGCTGCTGGAAGTTTGGTTGAAAAGGGGGCCTTTGTTGTTGTCCAGAGCCATACCTCATGTCTGACTGATCTTTCCACCCTTGGTTGTATACTGTATCAAACTTCTTTTGGGGATATGGTTGTTGTTGTTGCTGCTGAAATGGTCTCCCAGGGAACACTGCTGCACAATCTTCTGTCTCTTGTAGTTGTGGGCAACAGTCAGTTGGGTGGCTTGTCTCAGTGCAAATTCCACATGGCCTTGAAGGAGGGTGTTGGTATGTCTTTTGAGCCAATTCAATCTGCCTCAACATAGTGGTCAATTATTCCAACTTAGTATCAATCAAATGACTTTCAAGAGAAGAAGGACTTACCTGATGCACTCCCCTGACATGTGGTGTACCTCTATCACCAAATTGTTGGGAGTTTTGGTCCATTTTGTCAATCAATGCTCGTGCAGCTACTGGTGTCTTGTCCACCAATGCTCCTCCAGCTGCAGCATCCACCATGCTCCTCTCCATGGGTGTGAGTCCTTCGTAGAAGTATTGGATGAGGAGTTGCTCACTGATTTGGTGATGCGGACAGCTTGCGCACAACTTCTTGAATCTCTCCCAATACTCATACATTGACTCCCCTTGTGCTTGCTTGATCCCTGATATCTCCTTTCGAATGGATGTGGTCCTTGATGCTGGAAAAAATCTCTGTAAGAAAAGACGTTTCAAATCGTTCCAACAAGTTACATCTTCAGGTTGTAAATAATACATCCAGTCTTTTGCAGCTCCATCAAGTGAGAATGAGAATGCTCTTAATTTGATTTGGTCTTCAGATACATTTCTTGGTTTAAGGGTTGAGAAAACCACATTAAATTCTTTCAAATGTTTATTGGGATCATCACCAGAGAGGCCATGAAACTTTGGAAGTAAGTGAATTAACCTAGATTTTAGTTCAAAGTCCGATTTGAGATTTGGGTATGCAATACAATTTGGTTGATAGTTAATATCAGGTGCAGCCAATTCTCGAATGGTTCTATTAAGTTCATTTCCATTGTTTTCAGCCATTTGTTCCTCTTTTATGTTTGAATTTGAATTGCTTCCAATTTCAATGTTTCCAGAAGAGAGGAATTCACCAACTGGTTGAATATTGAAACTTCCCATAGACTGAGAATTTCTGATTCGAGCCCTAAGGCTATGTTCAATCTCAGGGTCAAGATCTAAGAGATCTTCGGGATTAGTTCGTGTCATAAATCAAATAAAAAAAAAGAAAGTGGACCATAGTAAAATAAAAATGAAAAGTTTGAGTTGATGGTCCAAAAAGAAAAGAAGAGGACGAAAAAAAAATGAAAACTTGAGAAAGGGTAAAGATGAAAGAGAGAGGTGAAGAAAATAATAGAATGAAAAATAAAAGAAATACCTATAAATGGTTGAATAAATTACTTGCCTCCCCGAAAACGGTTCCAATTTGAAAGAGCGCTGTCGTGGGCTCCCTCAAATGATTAGTGTAATTTGGGGTACTTAGGTGCAGCAGAGTGGCTGACCAAGGTCGTCTCTCAAAGGAGGAAGTGAATTTAACAACTTATTAGTGGTATTCTAAAAAATAAAATAAAATAGAATAGAATAAAAACACTACTTTAAAGGATTGGGGTTTGTTATAGTGTATGAATCTAGAAGAAGTTTGCTGGAAGAAGATTGTATAATTTTTTTTAGTTTTGAAATAAATTTCGATTAAAATGACACAACAAGAAGATGTTTTTTTAGAAATCCATTTAAAAGGCGTAATCGATCTAACTCTACCTCTTCACTTTATTATTAATCATTATCATTTAAATTAACATTCACTTAATTATGATCCCTTAATTTGTTAAATCCCAAACCCTACGAGAATTAGCTTTACCACGAAGATGATGTGAATTTAACCCTAGGCTAACTTCGGAACATGCAATCGCAGCACCCTGCTTTGATTGATGTTCTAAGATTAGCTTATGGTCAGTGGTAAATTAAGGCACATATCCATTCTGTAAATGAGGATGAATTGTGTTTAGAGATTATATTTGAACTCTATAAATTTATCCCGTGTGGTCTTGTATTACCGATTAAGATCGCGCTCTCACAATTTACACAACATCCCGACCTCGCGTGTTTCTGTGTTAATTGTTCAATTGCTTGCTTAGTTTCTTACAATTTAAAAACACAATTCATGGATAATATTAAGTGAATTACAGTATCTCAATGATTCAAAATAATTAAATGAAGAGGGTATAATATAGATCGATTACTAAAAGACTACTCTTCCATGGGTGGCGTAATCATCGTAGATGCGTTTTGCATGTGCAAAGGTTAATAATGGGTATAACCCAATAACGCTTCTACTCAAGAATTCCAGCCCAATTAGGAAGATTAATAGAAGAATAAATTTAAACAAAACAGAAGAAAAGAGAAGAAATAAAAGAAGAACAAAGAAGTTTATTACACAAATGAAAACATTACAAAATGAAGAAGAGAAGGAGGCTTCGATGAGGGGATCCTTGCTTCAAAATCTACCCCTCTTACAATGGTTGGAGAATTTGGGTGAAACAAATTATCCTCTGCATCCAATCTCCCAATTCACATCCCAACCCCTCCAAATGAGAAAAACTCCAATTTATAGAGGGGAGGGGAGGAGAGGTTACAAGTGGTTTCAAGTGTGAATGTGGAAATTCGGCTAAATATTTTATTCCAACTTTCACCGCCCATTTGACCACCAAAACTCGTTAATTGGACGGCCTTCCAGAAGGATAAAATGTTCGGATATGGGTCCTCTGTCTCCTATCCAACTTTGGGCTCAATAAAGGCCCATATGAAGGCGTTATGGCCGAAATACAGAATCTTCTCCATTCTGGCGAGTCCAGCCCAACTTTGAATTTATGTCCCAATTAATCCATTAAAATGCATTATTTTGATCTAGTTTCCTGAATAAAAGTTGTAGATAATTAAGTTAGAAACACTGTTACAAAATTTCAAATTCAAATAATAAATATAAAAATATTTAGATTCGAAATACTACAGTGCACTATTAAGGGTAAAACTGGATTTTTCACCAAATTTTTAAATGAATGATCAAATCCCAAATATTTTATAAATAAACATATTTAACACAATGTGAGGAAATTATATCATTTATTATCAATAAAATATTCAATAAAATAGTGTTTTATCAATCCTTGTTTTGTTTCATTTCTAATGTTTCTCAGTTTAAACCAGAGGGGGTGAACCTTATACGGGGCGATTCCCTTAGGCTACAGTACTTTCGTCCCCCCTAGAAAGGGTCTCTTTTTTGTAATGCTTTGCTTTGTCTACTTTAATAAAAATCATAATGTTGGATGGACTGTAAAAGTCTGGTTGGCTGCTGGTATTCCACCTTCACATGCTGACTAGTGGAACACCTCATGGAAAAAGCATCTACATCTCTTTTCATTCCAAGACACCAATACAAATAATGTAAGTCTTTATATATCTTGGTGACACAAAGATGCACTGTCCACATAGAGGAATGAAAATCATGCATTATCTCCTCACACATGTATAAATAAACCCATACGTGATCATGTACATACAATATCTCATGCTCACCTACAGTCCAAATAGGAGGAGGGTCCTCACATGCCACACTCTCCCATAGAATTAGGCCTTTAGAATCCGACAGCTACCTCATCATCACTTTATCTAGTAATGTAGAGTTCACGGCTAATGCTAAAAGAAAATTCTTCTCCTGATAGTCATGCACCTCCATGTGAATCTTATAGAACAATTCCATAAGCTTCCACTCTCTATTGGAATGTTTCACTACTTGTATATGAGTCCTCCATCTTAGTGCATCGGCTAGTTCATTGTCTTTACCAGGCATGTAGGCAAGCTCCAAATCAAAAGATTGTAGGTACTCATCCCACCTTCATTTTCTCAAGTTCAGATCACATTGTATAAATATATACATAAGGATTTTTTGGTCCATGTACAACACAAAATTCACTCCCAGTAATTAATGTCTCCAATAGTGCAATACGTGAACAACCACAGCTAACTCAAGGTCATGTATTAGGTAGTTCCTCTCATGTGGCCTCAACTATCAAGACCCATATGCAACAAATCGATCCCCCTTCCTAAGAGGTGCTCCTATCCTGATACCTACTTCATTATAGTACACAGTATAACTCATATCTAGATCTAGAAAAATCAGTATCAGTGATGAGGTCAATATCCCTTTCAACTCCTAAAAGGTCATCTCATAGGAATCTGACTATACATACATAACACCCTTCTTAGTCAAGATTGTCAATGGAACTGCAAAGAGTGATAAGTCATGTATTAAATACCTATAGTAATAATCCATATCTAAGAAACTCTACACATCAATGACGTTATTGGGATTCTCCTAGGTAACTACCACTCTCACCTTCTCTGGGTCCACTGATACTCCTATATCTGAGATGATGTAACCCAGAAAGTGAATCGAATCCATCCATAAGTGTCACTTTGTGAGCTTAACATATAATTTATGATCTCTCATTGTATTCGAAATGATCTCAACATGTTTGGCATGGTAATTTTTATTATGATAATACAACAAGATATCATCCATGAAAACCAAAATAATAAAATTGAGGTAAGGATGGAACACTTGGTTCATCAGTGCTATGAAGACCACTGGCATGTTTATGAGACCGAACGTCATAACCAAATACTCATAATGACCTTACCTACTCCATAAGGCTGTGAAAGGTATTTCTGATGGTCTAACACACACCTGATGGTACCCATATCTCAAACCAATATTTTAGAAGACTCAAACTCTTCATAGCTGGTCAAATAGATTTTCTATATGTGGTAGGGGATATCGGTTCTTAACCATCAACTAGTTCAAATTCCAGTAATCCACACATAACCTGAGGGTACTGTCTTCCTTTTTCGCAAAAAGGACCAGCGAACCCCATGGAGAAGTATTGGTTCTGATGAAACCCTCTTTATTTAAGTCCTATAGCTTCCTCTTGATCTCTTGAAACTCAATCATATCCATCTTGTAAGAAGAAATAGATATAGATGAATATTCTATAACTATATCGATAGAGGACTCTACCTCTATTGTCAAAGGTAATACTGAGAAGTCAACTAAGAAGAAATACTTGAAATTATCAAACACTAGAGGGAAATTATTCTAATGGCTCCCCTGATCATCCAGATATAAACTCACAATATGGGATGTAATCTCATCTAGACCACGATGCTCAGTTTCATCTCGACTCACCTGGACATCCCATTCACCATTGTGAATGAAATCCCATCCCTATGGTGATGTAAATCTCAACCTTAGATGATATAAATAAATGAATGCATGAAAAAGAACCAGCCATTACATCCTAAGAATTACATCTAAGCCTGTCATCTTGAAGAAATTAAGGTCCCATACAAAGTGAAACCCACCATCCTCAAGGGGGAACTCCATACACTGACACACACACTTTTTCCTAACCCCCAAAATATTTTATAGCATCATAATATCATCATAAGTATAAAAAAACCCAAGGATCTCCACAACAGGTACATATATAAAGCTATGTGAAGAACTTGTACCAAAGAGTGCTGAAGCTAAAACGAAGGCTACTAAAATAGTACCTCTAATATTAGAAGTTCCAGGATCCTTCTCCTGATGGGTTTATTGCACTGCATATGGTAAGCCTATACTATGGCCCTATGACACTTCCTAGATACCCTAAGATGATCCACCCTATTGTCGTAGTGAATCTAGGGTCTGGCTACCACTGCCACAACTACCACCATGGCTCGATCATCCTGATGTACCCAATATCCATACTTGGTGAGAATTTGTTGACCCTGATCATAAATGTGGAGTCAATATAGACCATATCTCACTGGATTCTAGTAGAAACATTCTATAGAAGTATTTTAGGTGGCCCATCTTTCCACAAGATCAGCACTCGACTAGGTCCTTCGTAAACTATGACCTCGTTGGTCTTAGCCTACCGTACTGGTAGCACATCACCTAGCTACATGAAGATATGTTAAGACTTTTAATATCACCACATCGAATCTAAAAATTATTCTTCCTTCTTTGGGTTGATGCAGTTCTATATCTCGATACGGATCCACCCTAGATCGCACCTCCAGATCCCCTCAGGTAACGATCTATGATCAGTTCCTAATTCATTATCCCGGATACATTAGTTAGTCTAAAAAAATTCTTATGATCATATGTTTTATCTAATACCATCCTCAAATATCTTATCTTTTGATAACTCTTCACCAATCAGAATTGGTGTGAAACACTAGAGCTCAGTAAAACGAGATGAATATTCCATAATTGACAGCGTACCCTACTCCAAATGTAAGAACTCTTGGGATATATCAATGCCCAATGTCTCGGGATAGACATAGTAATAGAATTTCATATGAAACTCCCTCCAGGTCATCTCCCAATGACAATCATTCTGGGTGATAAAATCCCACCACCTCTTAGTTGAATCATGTAGCATGTATGTAGAGAGCTTTACCCTCCTCTCAGGAGGCATCTCTAAGTGGTAAAAGATAGAAATAATGGACTCTATCCATGACTATATAACCTATGGTCCTTCATCCCCCAAAAATGTGTGTATATTCTACTATTGAAACTCACATGTCAATTATAAAATAGTTGGGTCATATTATGGTGCTTCCTGAACAGTCTGCATAAATTACATAAAGCCTTCACGGAACTGTACCTCACCACATGTGTATAGTATAATAGCTAGTGTCTCAACTACCACTACTAGAGTATCAACTGGTATCTCTTATCCCACCACATTTAGAGTTTGATTATTAACACCCACCTCACATACAACTAGGGGTCATCATGGTGTCATGACTTTACAATGTCAAACGCACGCCTCAGTTCTGGATCATTATCAAAGTTCACAGCTCAAAAGAACATATATCCAAAACAAGATAGGTAGAAACCTTCCTTTGTAGGAACTCAACCCTCTGCCTAACCCATGGTTCGGTTCTGGGTGTCTAAAAAATGATAGATACTACCAAAATCCCACTACTAAGGTTGGGGTTGGTCAAGTTCTCAATAATAATCCATTTTAGTTTCAGTTTTCTTCATAAATATTTCATTTCAAACTGAGTTCACATTCACATTAACTAAATTAATACTCATTTCAAGTTTATCACATTCTATTTAGAAGGAAAATTTACTATCATGCTGAATTTTGATCCATGGGGGGCCATACTCCCCAAGAATCAAATCTTGGAATCCACTTATGGAAGATCATATCACAATTCACTTTAAGGTTGAAGCATGATCCACCAAATTCCAACCCAAGAGGGCCTATACACTTCAAGGATCAAATATTGGCATGCATATATTTCACATAATAATATATCACAATATACATAACACAATAGTAGGAATATATACAACAACATCTATCACAACAGCATGCAATCAGTAATGCATCCAAAATGGAATGGAATAATGCATGGCATATGAAATATAGAATGTGTCTATATGATGAATGAGATATAATACCATCATCTCATCATTTTTCAACAAAAAAACTCAAAATAATATCAACAATAACAGAAAAAATCAAGTGTATCACCCAATGGTGGAATCAATTCAACTGTAATATTCAAAATCCAGAAAATTAGAAATTTAATTCAAGAAAATTTGGATTTTTCCTATAAACGGGTTAGTTATGAACAAGTACAACTTATTTTCAAATTCATATTCCTTCCTATCTCTTTCTATTATCTCTAAATAGTAATCCGACCAAAAAATAATTCTTATGATGCCACTTTGTAATGTCTCGAAACTGGATGCCACCCAATAGTGCTCTAAGCATAGTTAGACACATGGCCTTAAGCACATATCCCAAAATTCTAGAGGATACTGACTAGAATATAGGGACTTGGTGAGTTAGTGTGGAGAATATTCCCTCATTATCATAGTGTAACATAGTGTAAATATCATAAAAGTAGTGAAATAAGTAATACAATACAATAGAAACAAATAGCGGAAGACTGATAAATGAAAATAGTAGAATATGTCTCATATTTAGAATGATTTTTCATGTCATATGTCTCTAATAAAGTAGCCAAAATAGGAATACAAGGTATATGTACAATCCATATTACAAAATTACAAAAGGGTAAAGAACCCTAGTAGCATCGCAAGCCACATCTTGGTCCCATGCTCTCCTAGTCCTAAGATGCATATCAAGTACCTATAGAAGATAAATTTACCTTATCATTACCTTAAATCATATAATCTATTTGGGTCCAAAAGGTGACCCAAACAAAGTGTGAGATAAAATCCCTATAGGCAACCATCCAAGGTTTGTTCCCATTAGTCAGTGAATATATATGACAGTCAGTGTGCAATGAGTAAGCAGTAAATAAGAACTCAAAAGTAGAAATCATTTATATCCATGTACTCGTTTAATATCTTATTTATTAACTAAAATGTTCAATAATTAAAATTAATTTAATTTATAATTCTCAAGGTCTAGATCAAGCCTGGAATCCCCTGTATAACTGGAAGAACAACAGATGCCTCAGAAGGGCAT
Source organism: Viscum album (assembly GCA_963277665.1). Lineage (NCBI taxonomy): Eukaryota > Viridiplantae > Streptophyta > Magnoliopsida > Santalales > Viscaceae > Viscum > Viscum album. The sequence continues at coordinate 1,343,650,970 of OY728153.1, read as the reverse complement.
CTAAATAATACAATTCAAGATGAACTCCAAGCTTGTGGTTTGGCTTGGCAGATGCATCATAATAGTCATTTCGATCCTTATTCAATTCATAACCTAAGCCTATCCTTTACATTACTAATTTATATTTCAAGTATCACTCTAAGGAAAATATCAATCAACACCCTACAAGTATGTCCCTTGAGAACCTCTCAGGAAATCGGCATCACTCTAGGTTATGTAAGAAATCCTAGATAATCAAGTCCGCCTAGGGCACTTCACACAAAGCCTGAGTATCACCCTTGGCATAATAATCAATTTCCATATGATTTCATCCATGAAATTATCATAATAATCCATGTATCACTTGTAATTTAAGTCTACCCTCAACAATTCCATCCATGTTATCACTCAATGGATCCACGTATCACCCATGGCTTAATCACATTTAACCATTGAGTCCATCCAGGGAATCCTCATAAGTTGGATCCATGTATCACCCAAGGTATAAAGTTCAATAGTCACAAGTGTCTGTTCATGGAATTCTAATTTGAATCCCTATATCACTTAAGGATATTTATAATTTAACCATTTCAATTCCTTTTAACATTTCCTTTAATATTCCAAGGTCAAAACCAAGAGCATCTAACAAGCTCGCCTCAAAAGGTATATCAAGCCTTGACCAAATGGAAAGGTCTTGGACTTTCAATTACTAATGTGTGAATATTTTTTATTATAGTTTTAAAAGGAATAAAAATCTACCACATGGATTGGTTATCCTATTTCTAACATTGTCATTTTCATATACAAGTCATCACATGCATAAATAATCCATCACAAGGCATAAACTCCCTTTAGCTCATATAGGCTTAGAAATTTAAGGGGAATTCAAATAATCACATGGAAATTTTTAATATAACAATACTAACAATCCTATCAAGCAATCACATGGATTAGTTATCATTTAAAACACATGGGAAAAACAACAATTCCATAAATTCGTGTTAATTGCATCAATTCAAGGAATATCCTATTTTTAACTCACATGGTCAAGGCTAAATAAGGGGAAAATCTTAATCAAGAATTGGAATACCTAGGTCAAGGGAAACGTCATCCTTCCCATACCTTTAATTCAATTCATATATAAACTAATTCAAAAATTGATTATAATTCAATTTATATATTTAAACCCATGGAAATACAAGGCACACCTCATGGGAATTAAAGGTCAAATGCATAAACCATCAAATGTCCATTATAGACAACACACCCAAAGGGGTGGTTTATTCAAGGTTCTAAACCTATAACATTGACAAGAAATCCTTTTTAATTGAATAGGTAATACCTAACAATTCTAAGATTCAAATTCAATTTAGGCGATGCTCATAAAATGGGCACATGGCATGCCAACATATATAAACGATCCAATATTTAAAAAAAAATCACATGACCACCTACCTTAGGATCGTGCTTGATATCTAATCCAATATCAATCTCTAATTCATCCTATTTTGGAAGAAATCTGAACAATGGATGAAGAATGAAAAATTATGGCATATTATCCAAAATCCAAATTCCACATCTGATTCCTAAAAGAATGGTATAAAATTAAAAGTGAATTAAAGCCTTACCATTAAGAATCCAAGGAGATGAACTATGTTCAAATCGGAGGTTGAACAAATAACATTGGTCAAATCCTAGGATAGTTCTTCAAATGGATCCAAAATGACCTCCTAATGTTCGATGTATGAATTATGAAGCTTAGGTTTGATTAAAAAGAACTTAAGGTAAAACTGGACTTTTTACCCTAAAATATCTAGGTCGCATGGTTTAGGTGCATGGTTTGGAAAATAGTGCACTAATCATGCAAGTATTCATATAGGCCAAGGGGAAGTCGTACAGTTTACAAATCATGCACAAACGTTTTGAAGAAACTCTATCAAGTTATGCAAAAACAAAATAATTTGTTGTGTGGTCGTGTGGCCCCTCCCGCATGGATTCCCAAAAATGTGCGGCATGTAGGCCTCTGTTGTCCTACCTCAAATGGTTTATACTAACCATACACCAGAAAAAAACACCCCAAAACATGTGTTTTGGTCTCCAAACCATCCCCATACACCCCCAATCCCTCAATTACCCCAAGAGGCATTCATATTAGGACATATTTAAGAAATAAAACTTAGAATTGATGGAAAACAGTATATCTATATCTGAAATAATAACTAGTTTCTTACATAAAATCTTACACTTGGGTCGATCGGCTATAGCCTAGTTTTCTCCTCTAGTCGAGCTCAGTGTTCCCTGGGATTCCACTATGTTGTTAGACCACCAACCTTGAGGATGACCTCAATCCTGAGATCGCTAGACACCACACCTCCTCCCTAGAAAACTAAAATCCTAACATCGACCCCGATCTTGCACAAACCCCAAATAGATATACCCATTCTTACCAGCCCCACAATTGACAGACCTAGTTTCGTTATTGTCGTGACCCCCCCCCCCCCAATCACGCAGTTGTTTGGTGGTTTCTTTGCCTAGATATGGTACTCATATGCCTCTGATGGGTATTTTATGACCTGACCCTCCCCACAATGGGTTTCGGTTGGTTTAAATGACCCAAAACAAGTCATGGAAGGTCTTTCTAGCCCAAAACACACCTGCATGGGATCTTCCAGACCCATAATAGGCATGTGTGGGATGTTCCAACTAGCATTGTCCATGTGTGGGGTTCTGAGGCTCAGAAAATAAAAAATTAATATAAGAAAAAAATTATTTTATTAGATTTTGGATATAAATAATCATAATATATTATTTTAAAAATTAATCTAATTTTGGTATAAAATTAAATTAACAATCACACTATAATTTACCCTTAGAATAGTCTTGAGTAGTGTCCAACCCTTCACTTTTCTGGTTATTTTTATTCACTACAATTGCATAAGTTGTTTGTAATAATTGGTTAATTTTTATGTTGGTATACACATCATTATCTTTTATTAAATATGTGTAAGTTCATGTGTTTCTATCATTATCTTTATATATATTGTGCTTTCCTAATACCTCCTTTCCTGTGTGAAAGTATTTATATATTATTGATGATTGTTGTAAGATGCGGACCACACCATGTTAAGGAGAAATCAAGGTGAGAAGTGAAAACACTGGATCAGAGATTATCTACATCATGATTCAAGACCCGACTTGGGTATGATATCCCTATGTCATAGTTAATCCATTAAATTTAAATGGATCATTCAATTTTAGATGCTCAACACTAGTCAGGTAATTTATTTCCTTTATGTATTGTTTATTATTTTATGTATGTGCATGTTTACTGTAGAAACTCATAAAATTATAAAAAGAAAAAAATCATAAATAAGTAATGAATGTATTATATTAATGAATGTTCATTTGTGAGCACAAAAACATACTATGAACATATTTAATATAAATGGATTATATTCTTTGAAAATTATTAAAACCCTCAAAGAAATATTAAGTCACAAATGCCTTCCATAATTTGAATTTGAACAAAACTGAGTGTGTGGGGTGCTCATCACCAAAAGTTGAGGGTACATCCTACTAACAGGGAGTTATTATGAGGGTGATGGGTTGACTTAACTAAAGTTGGTAGCAAATTAGTATCCAAATCTATCTTGTTTCATATTTATAGGCAATATTTGAGTAAATTATGTTTTTTATTTTTGAATTTGGGACAATATTCAGTTGATCAAGGAGCCAAGAGTTAATGTGGTTGGCTAGTCAAACGTCTTCCATGAGCTCTCTAAGTAGTGGCATGTCCATAGATTGTAGACTATGATAATTGGTTTTAAGGATCCTTTCAACAAGAATACTCATGTGTTAGATTATTTCAATTCTTTTAAATATGGTTGCTAGAGTTTGATAAAATATTGGGACACATTTAATGATTTAATTAATATGTAATTTCTTATTAGTAATCAAGATAAAATTAATAATCTGGTATTTTTTTGTAGAAAAATGGAAAGTAATACCATAAGTACTCTATGATATATATTGGACAAAGAAAATTTCCAAACTTACACAAGTTTATGAAGAGTAGTATAGAAACTTTCACAAAATACAAAAACATCAAAAATTCAATGTGTTGGTGTCCCTAATACCTATTAAGATACCTTAGGAAGAGAGAGTGAGAAAATGATTACAAAAGACTCATGTGTGATAGATATAATGTTTATTTCATAATTGTATCATCAACTTATGTTTTTATTTTTGGATACAACATCAGGAAACATATGGTTTTACTTGTTTTCTCATCTCTAAGAAGATTGTGAGGAGAAATAGAATCGATAATTGAATAAAGTAATGCTTACACTTGATGTGTGTAAAATTTAAATATGGATCATGATGTTTAAATAAATTACATTCTTATATATTCTTCACCCAATTACTCTAGTTTCATTTAAGATTACAAAATGAATAGTAAATGGAGAAATCACTTCATTAATTTTGGGTAAGGTTCACAAAGATGATAAGAACTTAAGAAAGATTAATATTTAGTTACTATAGTGAAAAATCTGAAATATAAGTAGAAAAATCCAATGGTGAGTACCATTCCAAAGTAACCTTCACGGTGTCCTTAAAAGGAAAGTGGTAGATCATCAAATAGGTGGTTATTTGTTTTCCATATCATGAGCTATGTCTACATAATAAAATGAATCAAATAATCAAGTGTTTGTTTCTTCTTTAGGTACATTCAACATTATATGTGATGTTCATGTCATAATTTATTTGTATTAAATATAATATTCCTATCATAGATGTGTATTGAAATATAATAACCAAGTAAGAAAATATAAATTACAAAAAGTAAGGTGCGTTCTCTAAGAGGATGAGAAGGGGTGGTTCCTTTGTCAACAGTGAGAATCACACAACTTCTAACTTCCAAGTAAAAGGTTCTCATTGAAATTTTGTTAATTATTAACAAAACATTAATCTCATGTGAATATTGGACACAAGGATACATTATTTTAGTTTTGGAATAAATTTTGTCTATGGTGTTTATTACTCAAACAATAGTTATGTAATACATGAATTAGAGGCAATATGTGATGAATATAAAACTTAAGACTCTAATACCCAATCGTGGAAATAAGATTCTTTTCTAAGAAAAACTAATTGGTTTTCAAGGATATATCCGGTATAGTTTTAGACACTAGAATTAAATACCTTAGGTATTATCGGCACACTTATGCATTTAGTTTTGGAAAAATAAATATTTAGAAATAAAGGTAAACCACAAAGATTTTTGAATTAGTTCATCTGGAGAGAATAAACTATTGCAAGGTTAATCTAGTGGTAAATACACTTCATAACATTCATTTAAGTGTTTATTAAGGAGTGTGAAATAATTTATGGTATATGAACAATCAGAAGATATGTTTTACGTTGGGCCCATGTGCTAAAGAATATCTTAACTAAGCATTCATCGATCATTATAATATAGCATGGAGTAATGCCTAAATGCACATTACCTTATACAAATAAAGGTTATGTTGTTAATAAGAAGGATTTACGATGAGTCTTACATGTAAACATTGATCAATATAATGTAGCGTGGAGTAATTCCTAAACATAAATTTCTTTATACACATCAGATCCATTATGTAAGTAAAAGGAGTATCAATGTTACAACTTATATTCACTATAGAAACATCCATTATTTTTAAGACATGAATCACAAATAATATCTTTATCCAATAATGTCATTCCAAATATAATTAAAAATGGATATCATATGAGTCACAGTATAATATAAATCCATCATGTTGTAAGAATAAGTGTGGAAATTCAAAGAGTTTTTTAAGCTATAAACAAACTTACATCAAGACAAACACAACGTGCATCTAAGGTAGTTATCATTAACTTTTCCAAGGATATTACTTAAATACCTATGATAAAAAATAGATAGTCAAGTTATATAATATATTTCTATATAAGAGTGAAAATAACTGTTTGAGATAGTGGGAGAAAAATAGACTTGGATTTAGTCAATACTTGAGAGGCACAAATAGTTGGAATAGGAAAAAATTCCACATGACCTTGTGGAGTATAAATGTTCTAGAGACACATACTATGTAGAAAGGATAAAACCATGGTGATGTTTTATATTCACCGCTACTGGTTATACATTATTCATTGATAATGATAAATCATAAAAGTAATTAGCATATGGCTATTAGATAAGATTGACATGATAAATTAAAATTTAATAATGGATTCCACGTATCAAAGTGTCCAGGCTTATAATTTTGAATATTTCGGTGGGTATTCAAGTGAGACTATACATGGATGGTATAAGTGTGGTAACAATGAGGCTAGATTGGTAATTACAAGTCATTATTCAAAAATCCATTAGAATTGTACTTGTCATATCTACTTTATAAGATCATTTTATTTAGAATTGGATGTCAATAACACCAATTATAGAAGGATTCTATATGATGCAACTAGAAAGAGATGGTGAAACTATAGAATTTCAATAAGGGGGTGGATGTTACTAAAATCTACTCCTTGATTGATATAAGAAACAAGATCATAGAATACCCATTTTGAATTAATCTTTTCCATGTATCTACAAGAGGTTAGTAGGAGTGTCACTATTTTACAAGTAAAATATGTTTGGTAACATATGGAAAACATATATTGTTATTACAGTTGGTTATGACCAGAAATAAAGAATCTATCTAGAGAATGAATTAAAGTAGAAACCTATTTTCTAGTGAAAGGGGTCTAGTAAGGTGGATAAAATGGTTTCTAAGACCTAGTAAATATTATATATACTAATAATTTATTGGAAAATACAATTCAGGGTAATTTGAGAGAGTTTTTACCAATGTCACATGGAAAAAAACTCTCCAATTATATATGTATGTGACATAGGAAGAGATTAATGTGGTTTGTTGAATTCATACACTTCTATGTTGGGTTAATCACATGTGAAATGTTATATACTATATATTTATGTTTACAACATAAACATAATGGTATGAAAATATCAATTATATCATAGAGAACTGAACATGAATTAGTTCAAACTATCTAATTATGCTTGAGAAAGTTCAAAATATATGTACTTGGTATGTGGAGAGGAAGGGATACTAGTTACAAGGGAACACAAACTATTATTCCAACAGATCAATATGATCTAATATCATATTTAGGACAACTTAATGAGATATACAATCTCACACAAGCTATTACTAGCTATATCTATAAATATAGAGTACATTGTAGCTTTTGAGGTAGCTAAGAAGTAGTGTATAAAAAACACAATTTTTTTTGTTATAGTTCATGGAAACAAACCTAGTAAGTAAAGTTTTACTATAATATAATTTATGATAATTCTAATACTAATTCTAACCAAAATTTAAAGTTTTTAAAGTTAATGAAAGTATATATAATTAGGATATATATCTATTGAGGATTCTTACTAAAAGTTGTGAGGTCATAGATAGCAAGATAGCCATGGATTGAAGATATGGTGAGCCTGTGACTAAATCCATACCTCATAAAAAACATGATCTTATCATGTGAGATATAACATGATTAGTTAGAAAGTTGGCTCTAGTGAAAGTGGGAGGGTTGTAATAGTGGGTATCTAAGACCTAACTTAATAATACTTTTCGATTACCATTTCATGTATACAGTGTGATGTGCATAAATAATACCTAACATTATAGTATTGATATTTTTGCATCAAAAATTTAAATGGTAATATATATAGATTATTTTTTATTTCAAAAGGTTATATAAGTTTCCAGGATATAATGAGAACATTGAGACACTATGACATTAATTTTAAACATATGTCCTAGGTTATAGATACATTATACTGACTAGACACAGATGATGTCTAACTATTCATTTTTGGTGGATCATAAGCATTGTGACTTATTCTCATGAATTTTACACTTGGTAATATCTAGTAGGTGAAATCCTGAGGATATACCCACTAAAAGGAACAACATGTATTTTGGGTGTCATTGGATATTCTTATCTGTGAACATGTGTATTGGTATCCTAACTTCAGATCATTATAAATGTGTTTCATTTGATTATATACTTGGACGCAAGGAAACAAACATGACATTAAAGTCATGGAGAGGTAGGTTGTGTTGGGTGCATCATTGGTGGTATGAAATTGGCTGAATGGTCAAGATATATTTTTTCACTTCTGAGTTTAGGAAGTGATATCTCAGGCCTGACTGATCAAGATGGTAGTGCCTTTATAAATCCTTGTCCAAGGTAGTCATAGGTAAGTTTATCCAGTTAGGTCGAAAAATCATAAAGCAAGAACGGATAATGACATAAGTTTTTGTCATAATTTATTAGATATCATGGACAAAGATATTATATTACATAATGTGTGTTCATAGGAATGGTTGTCATTGTTATGACTTTTCCTTATCTCTTTAGGGGCCTTGATGAGTTACTAGATTCTTCTCTTGGTCTATGAATCAAATTTAATGTACTAGATATAAGGATCTATAGGGTCACACATAATATCATATTCAAGAATATTATTTATTCTCGTGTATAGATATATAAGACTTGGTGGACCCCATCAAAGTGTACGAAAATTATCCCAAGTATGAACGATCACCAAAAAATAAATAAATTCATTATTATTCAAGTATAGAATAATTGGGTAGAATTTATTTATTTAAAATATTCAGGAAGGTATTATGTGAATACATGAGAAAATATTATATGAATGACTATGATTTTAATATTCAAGGTTCATTTAATATTGCATGAATTATGAGTCAAGTTAAGGACTCAGGTTTATCAAATAATATATTTATTTTATTAAAAGTGTGTGATAAAAATATAAATGAAATTAGGAAATAGTTAGTTCATCATAATGTATCATTTATTGCTTATTTAGTGGGAATTTTATTTCTAGGGGTCGGGAACCCTTTCTGTGTATTTGAGCCTCCCACTATATAAGCAGGAGAGAGACATTATTCTAGAGACTATACACACCAATAGAATTGAGAGAATCACTTTCCTCCATCATCCTAGAGATATAAAGTCTCTATTCAAGAAAACAGCCTAGTAATGAATTTATAGATTAAAGACATAGGATCAAGGTGATACTCTCAATTCTAAAAAAAATCATCAAATCTCGGTGGTATCACTCAGAATTTGAAAAATAGAAATCGTACAGTTTCTTAATTAATTTTGGGACTGTTGAGAGGGGTTTGGGCACAGTTACTTTGATAAATTATTGTTGGTGATGATTTGTAATCAAACGTGCCAACGAATTGAATGAGGTACACATTTATTTCATATTTTATCTTTGAAATATTCACATGATATCCTCATAGCTCTATCAGGGCTCAAATCATTGGAGATGATGTAGTTTTGTCACTCCAATGATGAATATTTTTAAATCTCCAACCTATCGACTATCACTGCACACCCCAGTACCAGCAATTTTTACTTTCATTCAATGGTTTTCAAAATAAATATTTTTATATGTTTTATACAGAGTGTTTTGAAAAAAAAGACAAAAGTAATTTTCTATATTAATGTATATAGAAACAATGTTTTTTCTCTCTGCCATAATTGTTATTTGATATTTCAATTCCTTTATAAGATTCCATGTTTTGTTTAAATAAAAAACCTCCTTCCCATGTTTTGGGTGATATATGTTTTTGAAAATGTGTTTTTAAAATCAAATGGTATTTCAATATACAAAATTATTTTTCATTTTGGTTGAAAAGAGTTTTAAATGGTTTTATGATGAAAAGGTGCATGATTAAAATGATTTATTCATGACACGATCCTTGGACATTCTTTATGATAATATATGAGCTTGATACAACCTATACGATATATTGATCTCCATTATAGCTTATGATATGACGGGTTGAACCCCTTTATAGCTCATGATATGACAGGTGAGCCCCATTATAGCTCTCCAATGAATTGGATATTGATTATGTCTTCCAGAGAGTTATATTTGAAGTTGACCTTGTGGTTATTCCAATTTTAAGGGTATTGTAAGGGTTCTATGAAGTTGATGTCTCAAGGTACCTTGATGTACATGGATTTCACTTGTATATATTATTTTTTTTAATTTGGTTTTAATTATTTTTCTAACCACTTTTAGCATCTTTAAGTTGTTTTATAGTTTTGTAGTATTTGAGAAATTTTGATTATTTTTAGTTTAATTATATACAAATATTAGTAATTTAATATTTTTATTAGGTATATTTATTTTATATATTTTATTTAACAATATTATTATTATTATTAGTTATTTTAATATTATTTTTTTATTTTATTAATATATATTAATTTTATATATTATTATTTTATTATATTATATTATATATCTTAATAGTATTAATAAAACAGTATATTTATTATTAGTTATTATTTTTATTATCAGTAATTTTATTATCATATTTTATTATATGTGCAAAAATATATTTATATATTATTTAGCTTTTTAACATTTTCTTTTAATTATTTTTGTTTATATTTAATTAGCATAATATTTAATTACTAACTTATATTATTTTTATTATTATTTTTATTATTATTATTGTCATTATTATTATTATGATAGTCATTTTTATTTTATATATTGAGATAAATAGATTAGATTTTAAAAAAATTGAATTTGAATTTTGTTTTAAATTTACAGATATGAGGGATGCCTTCCTCCCTTTCTATGCCGCTCAAAAGAAAACTCTAGTCAGGCTCATATCTTGGGAGGCGCACACCTACACCCCATGGCCCCTTCCTCTCCCCACCCCCTCTTCTCTCCCTAACTCCCCTCCCCCTTTCCCCCTCTCTCCCTCACCCCACTCTTCTCTCCCCTCCTACCACTTCCCCCCTCTACACCCCCACCCCCTACCCCCTTTATTTGCCCCCACCCCCTCTCATCCCCATCTGGCCATGAGCACTAGGAAAACTTCCCTCCCCCTCTGACCTGTTGTGCACAAAAGTCATCACCACCCTTGTGCACCAGACCTCCTCCCAAAAAACTACCAAACGCACCCACTCAACCTCCTTTACACCACACCAAGACACAATTCTCTCCATTTCACACCTGATGTTGGTCAAGTGCATCCCCCATCATCCTAGGGCCTAATTATCCTTAGATGTTTTCAGGTGCATTGGTGATTGATGATGATTCATGAATATTGGCGATGTGTGTGGTTATTCACTATGGAATTGTAGTGATTAGTGGGACAATGATTATTATTTTGTGATCATATGGCATAGATTGTGGTGATACTCGCATAGACACAAATATGGTGATTTTTGTCTATTATTTTATGTTTCGTGTTTTCACAATGGTGGGAAACTTTTTATGGTGTCGGGTTGTGATAAATGTGATGTTTTATACATGTATTTAAATTATTTCCATGTTTTATTGCCTTTTAAATTAATTATTTTGAATTGGATTTTTATTTAATTCATTATATCTTCATTTGAATTAATTTTCATTTAGACCTTGAACACCTTATTTGGTACCTATTCGTGTGATACCAAATAATTAATCATGAGTGAGAGATCATTATAGAATTTATTTATCCAAAAATAGATCATGCGCGTGAGAGAATTGTAAATCACATGTGATTGAATTCATAATAAATAAATATATTAAATGAAAAATTAATATTTTTTGTGTGACCTCCTTCAAACTTGTGTGATTGATACCTAATATGTGATCTCATACAAGAAAACCCAATGCAAATAGATACTTTGACTTTGTGAGAAATGGTTTATGGTATTTCACAAAGTGATCCAGTGTTATAATGACACACAAATTAGTCATTAGGCCAAAGAATGAAATGATGGATAATTTGTGTAAAAATTAAAATATTGTGTAACATCATAGAGCAATACATGATGGTATTTTTATTAAATTTGGAATCGTACATAATTGAGTTAATAAAAATTAAGATGAGGGAATTAAATAATTGGCATTTCATGCACCTGAATAAATGCCAAAACTCTGAAAATTCCATCTTCACCAGTTTCTTACATAGATATATTTAGTTCATGTAGATAGTTTTATTTTAGTTAATTTAAAAAGTAATTTTTAAATTGTTTTCTAGTTTTTTTAAGTTTAGTTTTTAATCACTTTTTAAACTCATCTGCCCGAGCATTCTTCTAAAGGATATTACTAGTGTATGCACATATTCTCTCTATGGTTTGACCATGCTCATCACTTATACAGTAGTTATTAGGTTAATAAATATTGTAAATTGAACATGTTTTGATGAATGTAACAAATTTATAGCACTTTCTCTAGGGAGAAATGTATCATTATGAGGTCCTTTAAAAGAGTGATTTAGATCAAAAATAAAAAAACACACACACACACAAAAGTTCATTTTACAACTCTGGGAATTTTTTATTGCAAGTAATTTCAAGACACACAGAAGTTCTAAATGGAGTGTTCAACACCATACATCTACAATCAACACCCTCCCTATATGACCACATCTCAGGTTATGATGTACAATGATTCTCCGCACTTGATATCTCTAGTTAATCCTATTTATTTTAATGATCTTTATTCAAGTTCGTGTAATGATTCGTACAATAATGTTTCACCACGTTGTGATACAAGTCTTTATACACATATTATTCATTTTCAAAGTCAAATCATTCCAAAAAATTTAGAATTTGATAATTCATGTGAAACAAATGATTCAATAATTGATCACATGTCGCATTCTTCAATCACTGAGACAAATAGGATGTTTGAACTTCAAGATGAACATAATGAAAAAATTGTTTAATTAATAAAATATTTAGAATATAAAATTACTCATCTTGTCTAAATTTTCACCACATTTCCAATTGATTATCCAATTCAGAATAATTCTTTTATGGAAAGTGCATTATAGGTTCCATCTAAACAACATTTATTTTTTAATTATAATAATGAGACTACTTCAATCAATACTTCTTCAAATTATACCATTTTCGACTCCTCTACATCACAATATGATTATTCCATTATAATCACATTTCAAGGATATGAGAGATTAGTCTTCCACCGTATTAAATATAATTTTCCCTCAGAAAGTGTGATTTCATTTCATTATTCTGTGAGTTCACAACCCATCCCTACCAAAGTGAAAAAGGATGCATATAATATCTATAAAAGTACACCTTTTGAGGACGAATATGATATTGAACTAGGACCCTTATTTTACATGTTATATTTATAATTGAGACATGAAACCCTAAATTGAAACATGCAAGAGGACATCACATCTAATGAAATTGACTTGCTTATTTCTGAAAAATATCTATGAGATTGAAACCTTTTCCAAAATAGATACATTTGAAACATTTTTTAAGTTTGAAAATTAGTCATTGTTGGTGGTAGAGAACACTCATAATTTTCTTGAAATGATGGATGAATGGGACTTCTTGGAGAATCCTATGTTCATAGTGCCACATGTTCCAATGGAGAAATATAATGAGGTAAGTATAGAAAAAACTATGGAAAAAGATGTCATTATTAACACAATGGATTCATCTTCTCCTGTTGATCCCACCCTGCTTGCTCCATGCATCAAGCATTCTCTGAGTTGGAAACCATTAGATTTTTCTGTGCTAGTATTTATCACTGAAAAATAATTGGTATACATCATCAACCCAGATATTGTATTCAAGAATATGATGGATATAATCCGACCACTAAAAGAATATAGTAAGGGCATTTCTTATCTTGTGGAAATTCAAAAATATAATGTTATTGATCATCATGATTATTCCCTTTTCACAAATTTCAATTATTCGGTGAGCTTTTCTTTAGGTGAGGAATATTCATTCTATTATAATTCATTCTATTTTTATTTCATTCCACCCATCAATTTTCTTAACAAGTTTCCATTGAGATATTTTTCATATTTCAAGTTAATTTCTTTTTTGATGAATGAATTACACACTCCCATTGATAAAGAATAAAATGGGTGGTATACATTCCCATTTGATCCTGGTGGAGTGTCATCAATTTCTAGCAGAAGACAGATTAACTTATAACTCAATTTGAGGCAACCCAACAATTTTTGTTTTCTTTTCATTTTATTTTGTTTCATTTTATATAGTTTTTAAGTAATAAAATGGCATGCATTTACCACGAACTATTTTCTCTTAGCACTATAGTGGAGATGAATTCATTATACATATTTTTATTATCTATAGGATTTTGATTATGGTGTGACTTATTTGATATGATACGGTTATGTGATGTCCTATGTGTATATTTTACAAGTATATAATTTTTTTAGATTCATCGGATATATGCAGCATTTTCACATCTATCTGCACTTACTTAGGGAAGTGCTTTATTTTTTTTCATATTTTATTCTTCCAAAAACACCATGTAAACTTAAAAAAGAAAAAAAAACAAACATTCCTATCATTATTGAACCAACTTGAAAATAGTTTAATTTTTTTCATAACACAGTCAATAATATACCACTTATATCCTTGGGTAGTTTAAACACATGATTCCTATTTGAAATATTTTAATCCTTGATCTCATAAATTATATGATTGTTGATATTATTCCATACTTTGAAACTATTTTTTAAAAATTTGTATATTTTTTAGAAATTGTTTTTGAAATCGTTTCCATTTGTGTTTTACAACATTATATTACCATACCCATGAGGATTCTAAACCATTTTTCATCATCTTCTATTTCGCTTTTTCTTGAGGGGATATTTGTCATGTTATATCTTCTAGAACCTACCATGTTTTTCAATCAAAGTAATAGGTATTTTTGAATTTTAATTGAAATGACTGAGGAATCTATTTGATTTATTCGTCCCCTTTGACCTATTTATCCACGTATACATTTTATTCATCATGCAGAACTTAGAATCCATGAAGAATCCTTTTGGGATGAGCTAATGGCCAATACCATTCTCTTCCTATTTATTTAATATTTTCCTGATTATTTTTAATATAAGTGTGGGGGGAGATTTACTCATAGAAGGAGTTGTTTGATGGGAAATGATTCATTTGATGCACATATATCAAAATTATATCATCATGATTATATTTTTTTATTTCAAATTATCAACATTCATTACATTTATTTTGACATGGGAATGTAGATTTTTATTGGTTTCAACCAATGTGTACTTTTTGGTCATTACATGGTAACCCTCAATTTTAGTGATACCTATAAAATTGATGATCCTTTTATCCAAGAGCTAGAGATTTTTCTATATAACATACTTTCACTAAGGTGCTAAAGTGTACACAATACTTGTTTACCTATCTTTGGAATTTTGTCTGACATTTATTTCATGGGGTTTGGGAGTTGTTACTCACTAGTTTTTTTTATATTATTTGAGTGAGTTGTGTCATAAAAAAATTGAGAAAAATAATTGAAAAAAATTAGTGTGAAATTTGGATTTTCATATTCTTGGGACAAAAAACGTTTTAAGTGTGGTGGAGAGAGAGTTTTAAGGAGACATTTGGATTGAAACTTATCATATATTTATTTCAAGATTCAAATCTCCTTTTTTCCATAAACTATTTCAATTTTTTTACAACCTACTATCCCATACCATCATAGAAAATTGAATCTAGTATAAATCCCTTGAGATTGGTGCATTATTTTGATTTCCATTGATGTAGATGTAAAATTAATACAAATCCTATGGTAAGAATGCATGTTTATGGGAATTGATCATATCTTTGAATAGATTGTTTGAGTGATGAGAGTGATGGTGAGGTAGGTCACATGATTCATGATTTTGCGTACTTGTTTTAGAAATAATTTCATTGGAAGATAAATTATTTTTAGAAAATTGTAGTTTTAAATGAAGCATGATATTTTCTGGGTAAAAGGGATTGAAAATTTTTGAACTTGTAATTTTGATGATTTTATTTTTCTAAAATTCCACTTGTGTATTGTTTCTAAATGTTTTTATATGGAGTGCAAATGTTTAAGTGTGGGGGATTTGATGTACATGGATTTCATTTGAATTTTTATCATTTTTTAAATTTAGTTTTAATTGTTTTTCTAACTCCTTTTTTCATTTTTAGGTTATTTTTATAATTTTGTAGTATTTTGAATATTTTGAATATTTTTATTTAATTTATAAACTAATGTTAGTAATTTTTTATTTTTATTAGTTATATTAATTTTATTAATTTTATAAATTTTATTTTACACTATTATTATTATTTCTAGTTCCACTAATCTTAGGTTTTTTATTATTTTATTAATATTTATTATTATAAATTTTAATTTTCTATATTATAATCTTATTTTATTTTATTATATATTTTTACAGTATTAATAAAATATTATCTTTATTATTAGTTTAGTATTGTTATTAGAAATACTATTATTATCATATTTTATTACATGTGCATAAATATATTTATATATGTATTTACCTTTGTAATATTTTATTTTAATTATTTCTGTTTAAATTTAATTAGAATAATATTTAATTTCTTAATTCTATTATTATTGTTGTTATTATTATTATTATTATTATTTTCATTATTATTGTTATTCTAGTCATTTTTATTATCAATATTTAGATAATTAGATTATATATTTATTTTAAAATTTTGAATTTGTATCTTTTTTTAAATTTGCAGTTACGAGGGATGCCTCCCTCTCTTGCTACACCACTAAAAAGAAAACCCTTTCTAGGCTCATCTTCAAGGAGGATCATGCCTACAACCCCTGGTCCCCCCCAACATTCCCCAATTCTCTCCCCACCGCCCCTTTCCCCTTCCCCCCTCCCCCCTCTCTCCCCACCACCCCCTCCCCCTTCCCCATCTCCCCCTACCCCCTTACCCCGTCTCCCCCCTTCCTCATCCAGTCATGAGCACCAAGGCAACCACCCTCCTCCTCCAACCTACTACCTATAGAAACCATCACCACCTGTATACCGTACTTCCTCCCTATAAAGCAGAAAGTACATCTACTCATCCTCCTCCACACCACACTAGGCCATATGTGTCTCTATTAGACTCCTGATGGTGGTCGAGCACATCCCATATCATCCCAGGGCCTGATTAGCATTGAACGGTTTCTGGTGCATTAGCGATTGATGGTGATTCACATATTTCGGTGATGCATGCGGTTATTAACATTGTCATTGCGGTGACCAGCGAGACAATGATTATTATTATAACATCTAGAAAAGATTTCAGTGATACTCATGTTGAAATGAACATGGTGATATTTTTCTATTATTTTATGTGTTGTGTTTTCATAATGGCAGTTTAATTTTTTTGGCATCAAGTTGTGATAAATTTGATGGTGTATGCATGTCTTTAATTTATTTCGATGTTTTATTGCCTTTTAAATTACATAATTTTAATAGGATTATTATTTAATTAAGTATATATGTGTTTGAATTAATTTTTATTTATACCCAATACACCTACTTTGGTACCCTTTCATATGATACCTAATAAGTAATCATGATTGGGAGATCATTAGAGAATTTATTTATCTGAAAATAGATCGTGCATATGAGAGAATCTTAAATTGCACACGATCAACGTATGAATAAACAAATATATTAATTGAAAAATTCATATTTTGTTTTCACTCTCCTTCAAACCTGCATGAGTGATACCTAATAATTGAACTTTTATAAGCGAACCTAGAATAGATAGATACATCGACTTTGTGAGAAATGGGTTGTGGTATTTCACCAAGTGATTCAATGCTACAATGATGCAAAAATTATTCAACAAGAGAGTGAATGAAATGATCGAAAACTTGTGTAAAAATAATAATATTTTCTAAAATCATAGAATGATACCTGATAGTATTTTGACTAAATTTTGAATTTTTCATAATCGAATAAATAATTATTTAGATGTGGGAACTAAATAATTTTCATTGAATGCACCTAAATGGATGTCATAACTCTGACACTTCCATCTTCACCTGCTTCTTCCATAGATTAAATTAGTTCTCTTAGATAGTTTTATTTTAGATAATTTAAATAGTAATTTTTAAATTGTTTTTTAGTTTTTAGATGTTTAGTTGTGAATCACTTTTTAAACTCATCTACATGAACATTATTCTAGAGGATATTCCTAGTGTCTACGCACATTATCTCTGTGGTTTAACCCTACTCCCCACTTATAAAGTAATTAGTTGGTTAATAAATATTGAAAATTTCATGCATTTTGGTGTGAGTTCCACACCTACATGAATTTTCTTTGCTTACTTGTGATTTTTCATGGAAATCATTAAATTAAAAAGGTAAGTTAAATATCATTTATTTTAAAGTAATGATTATAACCTTTTGGGTAAAAAGATAATGCTTTAAGAAAATGTTTTTCATGGGTTCTAATTTTTTCTATGAATCCCTCATGATTATTATTCTTCACTCAAATTTTCTTATAAATTTTTTTATGAAATAATTTGTGCATTAAAGCTAATTTTATTGACCTCAAATTCTAAAGGAGATCTCTTTTTTTGATCTCATGGTTTTAAAATAGACTAAAAGGTTTCTTTATTTTTAATTTTATGTCTCTTAATGATCTTCTTCTAATTATCCCACATGTTAAAAAGATCACATGGTATTAAAGATGAGTAAGGACAAAGATTATCTAAAGATCAAATTTTTGAATATATGTCATGAAAAGAAAACATTTTTATTTTTAAAAGTTTTATATTATGGGAAAAATGGATGTTGAGTGAATGTGTCCACTTGTTATTTTAATATTTATTTATATAAGTGTGATTTCATAATTCTCTAAATCTCTAAAACTAAAATATATTTGGGAATATAATAAACTTAATTCCTGCCTAAATATATTATAATACGTATTTTTTAACATCGGGTCCTTATAGTTGGTATTCTAGCAGGGTTTAAATAACTTTAGAGGATAGGATGTTATTTGAACATAAGTTAAAAGTCTACAACCACAAATTATATTATGTTATAGATAATTATAGTTGTTTTGTACAAATAGATAAGAGTTTAAGATACCATGGTTAATAATATTTTATTATTTATCATCCTCATAAGATGGTTTATTATGAATTTTTTTATATTCCCACACTAAACTTTTTGGTTTAGTAAATGGATGGATCGATTAAGAGCCAAAGTAACAATGGATGTGCAGGAAATTTTGGATATTTTATTAATAAGAAACTAAAAAAATGGGATCTATAGTGAAAAATATTATGGTTATTCTTAACTGGTTATCACAACTTATGATTAACAACAATAACATAGGTGAGATTCACAACTCCCTAAATAAAAGAGAAACTAAGATCCATGTAAGTTCAAGTGATAAAGTTCATAAAGGTAAAATATTAAGTGGCCTATGTGTCAAGAATTTGTGGAGAAGAACCTACTAAAATTTCTTAAAAGAACAGGAAGATATTTTGTATGTGGTAAAGGAGGGTATAATGAAAAAATCTATCGAGAAAAAAAGGAAGTGTTTAGTTAACAACATGGAGATGAATAAAGTTCTTCACAAGGAGTATGTTTATTTTTTTAAATATTTGGATTATGGGAATTATGTAAATTGATTTCCTAGAAGTAATGATCAAGAATATGATCAGTAGTACCATATTGATAAATGTTTATCAATGCCTAATTCAATTAAAATTGAAGATAATGAAGCATCAAATGACATATGAAATGTATGAAATATATATTTGCTTATTTTTTCATATGGATTAATCCTAGGACACGATTAATAGTTTTGATTGTAGGAAGTATTGACTAATAATATGGAAATTAATGGTTAATGGATTATGAATAATGTTGAATGATTGAGGTGTCTATATATAGGAATTCAATAATTGTGATTTAAGGGCGATAATAAGTTTAAAAACATTAATACCCTTTTGATTTAGTATGTGATGGGGTTACTTTAGAGACATTTATTGTTTTTTGATAGATTTTTAAGGTATAGTAACTATTAAATTTTAAAATTTTAAAATTTATTTAAGGAATAATTATCCTTTCATTTTTTGGAAATAAATTTAAAATTTATTTATAAACTTTAGAGTATATATGATCATTTTTATTGATGTAATTATGGGTTATTACAATTTAGTAACATATGTTTTATCATATAGATAACCTTGGTATTAATGAGTTATTTTTTGATTAAGTGATTAATGTTATTTGAGAAGAAGATCACTATACTTTTGGGGAACATTATGTCATATTATTGGAATCAAGGATGATTTATCTTAATGTTTTTTTACCATGATTTATGTTATTTATGGAGATTATTATCATATCTTGGAGATTATATGATTAGTGCATATATATTTTTTGTGTTAAACATTAAGTTTGATTGATGTAATTCGGATATATATTTCAAATTTTTCTTGGAAGAATATGAGATCAAATCATTCTAACCTTTGGGTTTAAATATTAGTCTAAAATATTTGGAGTAATTTTCTGGAGAGTTATTTATATAATTGTTTAGTTTGGACTTTGGGTATTATTGTTGAATTTTGGATATTAATGTATTACTTTTTCATATGAAGGTTTATTAATTTTGGGAATAATCTCATCTTATTTTAACTATTTTTGGTTTTTTAATACCTAAATATAAGTGAAATATCTTTATATCCTTTTATAGAATTTTTTAATTCATTATTAGTTGATTTTAGTGCATATGGTATAAAAAATTCATTTTTAATACTCATCATTTGGAAAAATATATTAGATTTTGGTGGAAATTTATAAAAGGATGAAATTATACTTCGATAGTAAGTATATTTCCTTATCCTTTTAGTATATATAGTAAATAAATTCTTAAAATATAGGGAAAATGATCTTGAAACAAAAATTGAATCATGTTGACTTTATCTCTAATGAATTTATTATATCTTCATTCATTACATATTTATGATTTTTTTAATAGTTAACATTTTCTAGACCATGTTCTATATAACTCTATATGAGTCATTGGGAGTTATTTTTCTCTTCAATGTCCATATTTTAACTTTCCTATAATGTTTTTATACATGGAAACCTATTTTTGTGATATTCTAGATGACCTTCATACTTCCCTTTCTCTCTTATCAAGAATAAGTTTTTTAACCCATTTACGATGTAGGATTTTCAAATGTCAAACCTTTGATTATCATTCTCTAGTTCAAATTTTGAGGAATAAATTTTTTAAAGTGTTTGAGTGTAACACATTTATATTTTTTAAATAAGGATATTATATTCGACAACATATATGATACACAACACTGATCCTAAAAGAACTATTAAATATTTTTATTTAATTATGATTGTTATAACCTAGCTCTTGAATTAGTGGGTTTGAATAGGGTAAATATATATATATATATATATATATATATATATTTCATAATAAATAATATTTAATTATTTATTCTTGGTAAATAATCAATTATTTTTTAGTAAAATCATTTTATTCGTCAAAAATGTGTTTTCTTCAAAAAATAATTTTTATTGTTTTTTGTGAGTAGATGATATAACGAATTTATAATAATTTTAGAAATGGTATTTTTTAAAAAGGATAAAAAAAATTAAATCATTATATTAAAATTATATTATGGTGAATTTTTTAGATCTTTTCTAAAAAGTTTTATTTTTCATTGAATAGTGAAAATACTGATTTTTAATAAAAACTATATTTTCTATTAAAGTATTTTTAAAATAAAATTCAAGTTTGGATTTGTTTTTTAAATTTAATCATTTAATTTTTATTTAAAATATTCCAATTATGGTTTTTTAACTGAATTTTATACTTCAATTTGGTATAAAAATAATTTATACCTAAATCGAGCATTTGTCTGAAAATCGTTTCTCATCGTGTTTCATCGGTTTGATTTTAAATAAAATTAATCCAATTCTATTTTTTAGATTTTTAAAAAATTGATTTTATATTTGGAATTATTGGCTACAAATTTGGTAAATATATTCCTTTTATTTTTTGGACATTATGAATAGTGACCTTAGATATTTGTGTTATTATGGTAAAAGGTGATTCGGGCGATTAAAGTAAAAAATAAAATGGTATGAACTAAAAAATGACCCTAACACTTGAATTAATTTTATTTTAATATTATATCTCATCCATACTCATCCAAAATTCAAATATATGGCCATTTTTTTCTTTTTGGACATGATTTTTTCCTATAAAATATTTAAGTGAATATAAAGCAAAAAATGACCCACTTTTTCTTTTAATAACTATAATATTTTTAACATAGATATAAAAAATAATATGCTTAGTTACAAATATTCATTTCAAATATAAATTATTTTTTCAATCCTTACAATTTATTTTTAATTTATAGTGAATAAATAATCTCCTTAAATTCTTATGAAACATTGACATGGTGTTTGTGCAAGTAGTAAACAAATCAATAAAATGATTTTGAAAACTCTAAAAATAATATTATTTGAGATATTTTTTGTGTTAATTTTTTTTAGATAAAATGACACATTATAGATGTGTTTATGAATTTTATTTTAATTACATTATTGTACTATATTTTTAAAAGTCAAATTAAGTGAATAATTCCAAAAATGACATTAATGTTATTTTATAATAAATAATATTTTATTAAATGATATTAAATTATTAAAAATACTATATTAAGAATATTGATTATTATAAGTTTTAAAATATCAATCATGATCTTTTTATGATTAGTTTTTCCTTTTATAGTAACTATATTAAACCCTTTGGAGTTAAAAACATTGGTATCACTATAATTGTCAAAAATGTTAACGAAGCACTAAAACAAAAAATAAGGGTAAAATGTGATCCAAACTTGTCAAAATTTATTTTATGAGATTATTTTGAATCATAAACATATTATATTATAATAATATCAATTTTGATCCATTTAGACATCAAAATTAATTTATATAATTTAATCTTTTAAGAAATTCCTAGAGTGCCCCTCCCATCTCTTATAAAAGGGCACTTATTCTTCTCATTTATTCACACTTAAAGAAACATTTATTTTAGAAAATAAATTCTAAAATACCTTAATTAAATCTTTTTGTACAAATAATAGTTATTTTTTTATTATAAAACCAACTTAGTAAAGCTTTTGGTGTAGCCCTTAAGATGTTGTTTGAAGAAGATGTATCATTCTTAACTGAGTGTTTTTGTTTTATTTCTTATCCCACATCCTTCAAATATTGTTCTACCATGATGAAATAATAAAACCAGTATCTCCAATATACTTAAATGTTATTATAATAGAATAACCCACACCCATGTCTAACCTCTAATAAATGGGAAAGTAATCCATTGTTCTTATGTCTAGTTGACTACTGCCACATGGACCGATGTAATTCATTTTCCATCACCACCTCTCAAATATAGTTATAATGATGTATTTAATGTATATATATGATATTCATGTAATAATTATTATTACGAAAAGAAAATATACCATTTACTTTTTTACCTTTTCATTCATTGAAAAATGATAACGTTATTCGTACGTACATGTTGACTTCCACCTCTACAAAGTGATGTGATTCATTTTTCATCACCACATCACATTGATTATATGTATATATATAAGTATATTTAAATAAATAATATGATATTATGATAATTCTAGAAAGATAAAATAATACTTACCTTCTTTCTATAATGATCATTGAAAATTTGAAATGTTGTATATTCATACGTATGACCTACCATCTCTATGATTGTAACATAGTTCATTTTTCATAACTATCTTTCATGATTGGTTTTAAAAGTATAATTAATATATGAAAATAATTTTTATTTCATGATTATTATTTTATAGATGATGGAATAATGTCATCTTTTACCATAGTCAACCTAAAGATGTCATTTTGGACATATGAGTCTAATATCATCAAAAAATCCAATATGAATGTATATGCTTTAATAATTGAATAAAGCATTGTAATGTTGGTCCTAAGTTAAGATGGTAAAATATCCAATAGTGTGGTGAATTACCCTTTTAAAAATTATTTTAAAAAAACATTTGATCAGAGTTAATAAAAATTAGTGTAGTGAAAAATAAAAATAAAAAGAATAGAGGAAATTTTTACAGTGGTTCAAATCTAAATGATCCTACTCCACTATTCTTCCCTACCATTAACTGAGAGAGATGGAAATCACAATAATTAATATAATGGAATGTTACAATTAATTTTTACCACATAGAGTTACAACCAAATTACAAAGTCTTTTTCCACTAACGGCTTAAACCCAACACTTCTTTCTTTTTTAAACACTGGAGAAACAACCAGAATAGTATGCCATTTTTTCATGGAAGCACAACTCAATGACTGATTTTTTTTGGGATTCACAATAGAAAATCCTTCCTTTTATTGGGTAGTATAACCCATTACAATTACGCACATAGAAAAATAATAGGAAGAAGTGAATCCACAAAACTAAATAGATTCTTCATGTTTGAGAGTCAAGAAAGAAACAAATTATTTATAAGAAAAGGATCAATTGATTTCAGTTCATTTGGGAGCAATATTTGAATACTATAAAAATTAAACACTTGTATAATTCAAGTAATCCTCAACCATTATTATCCCCTATGCACTGGTTCTGTCAACACTAAAATATATAGAGTTTCTTTGTGTAGAACAACTTTAAAATATAAATACTATTACATATTTTATTTTATTGAAGAAATAATAATGCATGAAGCTTCATAAAATTACTTCAGAGTTGTCTACACTAATTTTCCAGATTATATTCCATGTGTATTTCATTTATAAATGAAAAACAATACTTAAGAATTTTTTTCATGATATTCTGTAAAAAAATCCACAGAGTAACTTTTTAGAAAATTTAATATAAATTTAATAATAAGCATTAATATCCTTAGAAAGTTTCCTAATAATAATCATGGCCAACTCTTTATATACCGGTCAATTTGAATTTAAATATTTCAAGTTCCATAATTTCTGTTTGAATATCCATGCACACTTAATCCCATGAGAATCACATTAAATTATTCATAAAACACGTTAAAACATGTTTTCATGTATTATATATATTTAATAATTAATTATATAACAAATAAACAATAATTATATATATAATAAACTTATAGAAAATTGAAAAATGAAATGTGATGTAAAAAAAAGTATTTTATAGTTTCTTGTAGAAATTTTAAAAATCACATAGGTAAATAAACATAGGGTATTCACATATGGGTCATTTAGGGGATTCTTATAGTTTATTAGCATAGTTTATTCACATAATAGATTCACCATGTAATAAAATTCATCATGTATCTAAAAATTGACATAGCCAAATTCTAAAAACTATAGAAAGATTAACTTAAAAAATTTAAGACATAAAAATACCTTAAAAATATTCAAATTAACTTAAAATATACTTTAATTATATTTAAATAATTTCATTATATTTCCATATAATCAATAATCACTTGTATTAGACTTATATACCTCAAGTTATCATCAAAATATAATAGCAAATTAGTGTTGAAAAATTACAGAATTCACACAGAAAACATGTAATGATTTATAACCTAAATTATAACATGATAGAAATATGTTTAGATATTTTATTATTATAATTAAATGTATATATTTTTTCTTTATTTCAAAATAATTAAAAATCACACAATTTTGAGTTATTTATCCCAAGTTATGGTCAAAATATATAAGGTAATAGATTCTGTAAAATCATCTACATGGTAGATAATAAAAAAACCTAAAATGATATTTCAAGGACCTAGATGAGTTATTTGGCCTAGGATAACTATATAAAACTTTTCATAAATTTTATTATTAATACAAAATGAAATTTAAAGATATTTTAGGCAAATAAATATTATGATCTAATCAATGTTAAGCACACTTTATTCAAAAAGTAATACAAAGTATTAAGACCCTCAAAGGAAAAATATATATCTTTGTAATTATCAAAACATAAATAGTTTTAAGGATCCACTCAATATTCTACCAATTTTTGATAATTAAAAAAACAAGTATAATTTTAAAACTTCTACCCCTTTTTTAAATTATCAAAAAGATAAAGTTTCAATAATAAAATTTATCTCTCTATTTTTGTTAACATAGTATAATATTTTCTTGAATTGATACTGAAAAATTAACTCCCTAAAATTTAATCACACTTAAAAATGATTTTTATTTTATGAATTTATATATTATTTAATACTTTATTAAGCATTCATATTTCAAAAACATATGTCAAGGAGCCATTATACAATGAACATAATTTTTTAAAAAAATATCGGCAAAAAATATCAATAAATCCTTTATAAACTATCATTTTATCAAGACTACATGATTAAACCATAACATAACATCATTTAGTATGTATAAGTAGTATCAAAATATTAATATAATTCCAAAATATTTATATAAGGTGAGTAATAGTAATCTGAAAAAATTGATTCCACATTTCACAGTTTTCAATAAAATCTGAAAAATTCAGCATATAAACACACATAAACTACCCCAAAATTTATTACAAATAAAATTAAATTTAAAAATCCATCATACCAAGTTAAAATTTTATTTTATAAAACTTTTTAAAGTCCTGGGTATTTTCAAATATATTCTCAATTTTATTTTCTATATAAATAAATTCCAGACTTATATTTCCTTTCTGAACATGATCTCTAAAAAAGTAAAACTTAACATCAATGTGTTTAGTTTTGGAATGTTGTAAGGGATTTTTGAAAATATAAATAGAATAAATATTTTAATAAAAAATATTAATCTTATCAAAATTAAAATACAAAACATAAAGAGTCTACTTAATCCATAAAGATTGAGCACAACATGATCCAATGGCTATATATTTAGATTTGGTAGTTGAAATAGCAATATAATTTTATTTCTTTGAATCCCATGAAACTAAATATTTACCAACTAAATATAACATAAACAAATTGAACTTCCTTTATATCTTTTATGCACCAAAATCAAAATCAGAATAACTTTTTATATCAAAGTTGGTTTTAGTAGAGTAAAGTAAATCAAGATTCAAAAAATACTTTAACATATTTAAAGGTCATTTTAATATATTTAATGTGATTTTACTTAGGGTATATTTGATATTTAAAACACATGAAAACTGATAAAACTAAATCATTTCTAGAAGAAATTAACTCTAATAGACTTTCAATCATTCCTCTATAGGTTTTAATAGTAACATGTTTTCCAGATTTATCTAAATATAATTTTCAAGAAGTACTCATGGGAGTATTTTTAAGATTTAGAATATTCTAAACCTAATATCTTAAATAATGATTTATGATACTTAGACTAATTTAGAAAAATACCATAATATCTTTGAAAAATTTTCTAAACAAAAAAGAATTTTAATTCCCCCATAATACTCATATCAAATTCACAAGTCATCAAATCTGAAAATTCATTACAAATATTTTAATTTAATGATTAAAATATAATATAATAAAAATATATTTTTATAATTAAAATATAATTTGGAAATTTATTAATAATAACAATAGGATCATCCTTTCATTTCATAAAATTATTTTTCAAAAAAAACTAGTTATCATTTCATACCAAGCTCTAGGAGATTGTTTCAAACAATATAATGCCTTATCTTAATAACATGAACAATATTATTCTCATTTTCAAAACTAGGGGGTTTTATAACATAAAAATATTCAGAAATATATCCATTTAGAAAATGATTTTTCACATCCATTTGAAATAATTTTAAATCATGAAAATCATTATATGATAATAATATCTTAATTTTTTCTAGCCTATAAACATGAGAAAATGATTCATAAAAATCAATAACCTCTTCTTGAGAATGTATTTATTCTATTAAACTACCTTTATTTTTAATTAAATTTATAGATTCATCAAGATTATTTCTAAAATTCAACTTAGTTCCAATTATATGAGAATCTTTTGGTGGAACAACTAAAGTCCACACACTATTCTTGTAAAATTGATATAATTCATCTTGTGTTACTGTAATTCAATTATAATCATCTAAAGCTTCATCAATATAAATCGGTATAAAATTAGAAATAAAATCATGATAATCAAAAACATTCATAATAGATTTTATAGTTTGAACTTTTGATTCAACATTACCATTAACCTTATCTATGGGATGATCTCTATAAGTTTTCCATGATTTTTCATGGATATATTTATATTGAGAAGAAATATTATCCCCCTAATATGTGCATCATTTTATTGTTGAAATTATTCTTAAAAATTAAAGTCTATAAATTATTCCTCAATTTGTTCAATATCATCATCTCTTCAATATAAATTCTTTTCATCAAAATTAACATTAATCTATTGTTTAACAACCATGGTTATTTTATTGTGTACTCTATATACATTAATATTATTTTAATATTCTAATAAAATTCCTTTATCATATTTTTCATTAAAATTATCTAAATTATCCTTAGTATTAATAATAAAAGATTTGTAACCAAAAAATCTATAATAACCAATTTTAGGTTTTCTTCCCTTTGAAAATTTATACATAGACTTTTCAACATGGGTTTTAAAAGGATTATATTAGAAAAATAACAGGAATTATTTACCCATAAATATTTCGGTAAGTTAAACTCATTATCGTGGTTCTAGACATTTCATAAATATTTCTATTTTTTATCTTCACTACACAATTTTTCTATGGTACTTTAGGTGCTGAAAATTGTGAAAATATCCATTTTCCTCAAAAAACTAGATAAATTATAGATTTTGTAATTATCCACCTTTATTACTTCAAATTTAATTAATTAAATGAATATTCTCATTTTGAACCCTTAAAAAAACTAATAAACTCAAATAAAGTTCCATATTTAAGAGTGAGAAAGTATACCCATGTGTATCTTCTAAAATCATTTATAATAACAAAATAATATCTTTTACCTCATAAAATAGTAGGTTTAATTGGGGAAAATAAATATAAATGAATGATATTGAAAGGAATTATAGTTTTTTACTTATTTAACTGAATTACAATTGCTTTAGTGTTGTTTACCTTTCAAGCAAGAGTTGGATACAAAGGTGTTTTCCACTTTCTATTTTAGTAACTAGAGAATAGTTTGGTTCTTGGGAAGCTTTTGAAATATCTTGAAATTAGAATGTCATAACCACCTATGCTATAAAATATTTTCAGATTGTATGAAATTTAAAGATTTGATATTTTGGTCTTTTAATTGAGTAAAATTAATTGCGTCAATATTATATTTTTGGTTTTCATAAAACAATATAGATTTATCTTTAAAAAATAAATCTATCATTTTTAAATTTAATAAACATTCTATCATCACATATCTGAGAAATTATTATTAAATTATGTTTTAATCCTTCAATATATAAACCCTTTTAAATAATAACAGAATCAGAAATTCCAACTTCAACTAAACCTTTTACCTTTACTTTTGAATTATCACCAAAGGTCGCATTACCTCCATCACATTTTTTGAATGATAGAAAATTTAAAATATAACCAGTCATGTGTCTTAAACATCCACATTCAATGTACCAAACAACCTTTTTATACTCCCAATACATAGTTCCTATAAAATTATATTTAAGATATTTTTGTTACCCCTAAAAAATTAGGTTTGATGGGATTAGAATATGAATTTTTAGTAACCCAAAAATATTTCAAACACTTATTCATAGGAAATCTAGAAGATATTTATTTAGAGATAAAAGCCTTAGTTTTTTCAAGAGATTGTAGACATATCAAGGAATTCTCATTAGCATAATGACCTTTTATATAACATCTAAAACAAGTTTTTGTAGATACACTACCATTATATCTTTTAACAAATAAAGTCTTGCACATTTTAGTTAAATTATTATCAAAACCAATACCGATTATCCTTTTTTAATTTAATTAAAACTCATAGTTTTATAAAATTTTATCTACATTGAACATAAATGAATAGATTTTAATTTAAGATTTAAACTTCATTTTTGACTAGATCATTATATTTAATAATGGTATCCAAATTTCTTATTTCAAATTCATGAGACTTGGAAATAAAATAAACCAATATTTTTAATTTATCTTTTTTAACAAGTGTGTTTTACAGATTTTATTTTACATTTTCCATATCTAAATGAGTAAAAAAATTCATCATGGATAGATTTTCACTCTCTTTAATAACATCCTAATGTAGTCTCTTAATGTTCTTGTATAAACTAGTAAATTTTTTAACATTATGTTTAATTATATAAACTTCTTTAATAAATTCCTCAACATTGGGTTTTTCAGATTCATATTTGGAATATGAATAATAAGTTGAGTAACTTACCATATTTGATGAATCCATTAAACACAAGTTTGTAACATATTTTTTAGAACCAAATTCTTCAACAGTACTTGAATCCTTTGTAAAACTCCATCTGAATTCAATTTCCTTATTTTCTTTCTTATATTTCCTCCACTTATTTTCCCTTCTTTAATCTCATATAGTCAGGATTAATGTTCCCCATTTTACTACACTCATAAAAAATTAAATCTTGATCATCCTTAGTTTTAAAATTACTTTAATTTTTCTCCTTACCATCTTGCTTAGGATAGTCCTTTTAGGATCTATATGTTGAAAATTTATTCCTTCTATATCCACCTATTGTAATATAGGTTGTATCATGTCTATCATTGATCTGTAACTTACAATTAGAAGAGTAATTAGATATATTTAATTTAAAATCAATTCCTTTATTCTTTTAATTATCTTCTTCTACAAGATTTTTTAGTTCTAACTCATATTGTAATAATGATCTGATAATCTCATCAAAATTATATTCCTTAAACTTCTTACTTTTATCTATAGCTACCATTTTTTCATGACACTTTTTATGAAGTTCTCAAATAACTCTTTAAATAAGAATAAAATTTTAAAGATTTTATCCTAAAGAACTCATATAATTTACAATTCTAGTAAATCTCTGAAACATTTTATAAATAGTTCCATCATCAACCATTTTAAATTTTTGATATTCATATCTTAAAATACCCAACATAGTTATAATTAGATTATCTAAACTAAGATGTTTAACTTGAAAAATTTTATAGATGTCATGAGTAGTTTTATATGCTGAGACATTACTATAAAAATTAATATTTATTTCACAGTATAAGATATTTATCACCTAATAGTTTAGAATATACTTTACCATGTCATTTATAACCAATGATTTAGGATCTCCTTCAAGAAGCTTTTATTGATTTACCATAATTTTACAATGATCAATGCTTAGTTTCTTTAAGAAATATTCCATTTGAGATTAAAAAAACACATAATTTGTACCATAAAAATGGGGTGGTTTTTGATTTATCCATCCATAATTTGAGCTAGTCCATTCTATTTTAAATAGAACTTTTACCTTTGATGGTTAATTTAGTAAATGGCCAAAAAATATATAATATATATATAAGAGAGCTAGGGGTTAGCCTCTGATACCAATTGTTGTTCTAGAGTTAAAATGGAATTATATCCAAGAGGGGGTGAATTGTCCTTTTAAAAATTATTTTATTAAATCATTATATTATAGTTAATAAAAATTTGTGTAATGGAAAATAAAAAGAAAATGAACGCAAGAGATTTTTATAGTGGTTCAGATCTAAATGATCATACTCCACTCTTCACCCCTCTCATGAAATAAGAGTGGTGGAATATAATATAACCAATATAATGGAATCTTACAATGAATTTTCCCCACGTGGAGTCACAACCCAATTAAAAATCCCTTTACCTTAGAGGCTTAAACCCAATACTTCCTACCTTTTAAATCCCTAGAGGCACAACCCTAATTGTCTAAATTTTTTTCCAAGAGGAAAAAACCAATGCCATGTTTTTTTGGGAGTCACAACCATCAATCCTACATTTTAATGGGTAGTATAACCCAATACAATTACACACATACAAAAATAATATGAAGAATTGAATCCACAGAACAAGATAAATGCTTTAAGTTTGAGAGTCGAGAAAGCAATAAATTCTCCAGCAATAATGGATCAAATGATTTTAATTAGGCTATTATTAGTATTTGAACACCTAAAAATGAATCACTTGTACAACTCTTGTAATCCTCAACCTCTATTATCTTCTATATACTGGTTCTATCAACTCTAAAATATATAGAGTTTCTTTGTGCACAATGACTTTAAAATCTGAAAAATATTGCATATTTTATTTTCTCGAATAATGAATCATGCATGAAGCTTTAATGAACTACTTCATAGTTATCCATGACTATTTCCCATATGATATTCCATTTGTATATCATTTATAAATGAAAAAAATATAAAATAAACATTTCCTTTATATTATATAAAACAAAAAAAACAACAAATACATAGTGGAACCTTTTATAAAATTTAATATAGAATTAAATAATAATAATTAACATCCTTGTAAAGTTTCTATATAATAATCAAGGATAATTATTCAAAAACCATCCTATTTGAATTTGAATATTTCAAGTTCCATAATTTTAGTGTGAATATCCATGCACAATTAATCCCATAAAAATTATATTTAATTATATATAAAACAAATTAAATCTTGTTTTCGTGTCTTATATGTAACTAATAAGTAATTATATAATAATTAAAACACTAATTTTATGTATAATAAACTTAGAAAAAATTAAAAAATGAAATATTATATAAAACAAAGTATTTTTCTTGTTCCTATAGAAATTTAAAGAACCACATAAAAAATACACATATGAAATTCACATATTGTATTTATATAGGGTATTCATGTAATAGATTCACAAAATAGATTCATGTAGGGGATTCATGAAGTTGATTAACTATATAAGAAAATTTATTACGTATCCAAAAATTGATGTAGCTGATTTCTGAAAATTGTAGTCAAATTTCATACTTAAAAAATACCTTCAAAACAATTGAATAGGTTTTATATTTAGTTTAATTATATTTATATAATTTCATTATCAATAAATATAATCAATAACCACCTTAATTAGACTTCTATATCTCAATTTATCATTAAAATACAATATCAAATTAGTTATGAAAAACTAAATAATTTAGACATAAAACATATAGTGAATAATAACATATATTATAACATTATATATATAGATTATGAATATTTTTATTATAATTAAATTTATATAATTTCATTATTTTTCCAAATCATCAAGAATCGCTAAATTTTTGGTTCTTTATCCCAAGTTATGGTAAAAAAAGAAGGTAACTGATTCTAGAAAATCGACTACATAATGAACAGTAAAAAACACATAAAATGATACTTAAAGGTCCTAAATGATTTATTTGGCCTAGTAAAACTATATTAAACTTGTATAACATGATATTAAAAATCATAACATGAAATTTAAAGATATTTTATACAAATAAATATTATTATCTTACCAAAGTTAATCATTCATTATTCAAAACATAATACAAAGTATCAAGACTCTCAAAGGAAAACAAATATATCTTTGTAATTATCAAAACATAAATGGGTTCAAGGAGCCACTCAATAGATAATATATAAAATAAAAGAAATAATAATAATTAAAAAAAATTAATCAAGAAAATGATTAATAAAATTTTATTATTTAATAATATAAAGAACGTGCATGATGAGTGGGACTCAAGGTAAGGGACTTTCTTTTAAAAATATCTTTATAAGTTTCCCTTAAAACTATTTTTATTTCATGTACATATTTTTAAAAATGTATGATTAATGTATTTATATAAACATAAAATAATAATAAAGGACATTTTATGTTTTTTTTACTTTATTTCAAAGGTTTTTAAAATAAACCTTTTTATGTGTATTATACATAATGTTTTTACAAAATGAAAAAAGTAATGTTCTATTTTAACATATACAGTGACAAAAAAATTTCCCACTACTATAACCAATATTTGATATTTTAATTCATTTATAATGTTCCAAGTTTCGTTTAAATAAAACCCTCCTTCCATTTTTCTGGGTGATTTATATATTGTTTTCAAAAGGAAAGGGTATTTTGATATCTTAAAATGTTTTAAATAAGGGTTCAAAAGAGTTTCTAAGGGTTTTATGATGAAAAGTAAAATATTCAAATGTTTTATTATATATATAGTGGTTAGAAACTATTTATGATAATTTGTAAGCTTGATACATCTTATATGATGGGATGAGCCCCATTATAGCTCATGATATGACGGTTTGATCCCTATTATAGCTCATTATATGACGGGTGAGCCTCATTATAACTCTCCAATAAATTGGATAATGATTATGTTCACTATAGAATTATATTGGTAATCGGTCGTATGGTAATTTTATTTGTAAGGTTTATATAAGGGTTCTATGAATATGATATCCCAAGGAATCAACATGACTTTTCTATGATTTCTTATGAGTTTTCATGGAAATAATTGATTTTAAAGGGTAAGATAAATATCATTTTTTTAAAACATCGATTATACCTTTTATGGGTAAAAAGGTCTGTTTTAAACAAATCATAGGTTTTCGTAACTTATAAGAAACCCTAATGGTTATTATTATTCCCTAATTTTTTCTTAAAAAGTGTTTTATGAAAAAATTTGTCCATTAAAGCTAGTTTCATTGACCTAAAATTCTAAAGGAAAACACCTTTTATGATCTCATGGTTTTAAAATTGATTAACATGTTTCTTTCTTTTTCTTTTTATGTCCCTTAATGAGAATTTTGTGCTCATCCCAAATTTTAAAAAGAAAATCACAAGTTTTTAAGGATGATTAGGGATATGGATTATTTGAAGATAAAATTTAAGAATATATGATATGAAAAGAAAATATGTTTCTTTTTAAAAGTTTTATATTATGGGGGAAATAGTTACTAAGTAGAAGTTTTAAGTTTTTAATGAAATATTTATTTGTGTAATGGTTATAACCTAATTATGCAAAAACTATAAAGCTAAAATATCTTTAGGAATACAAGAAAATGAATTCTTGTCTAAAGATAATAGAATTTATAATGTTTAAATATGGGTACTTATATGAACTCCCAATAAAATATATTTTTCTATTTTTAAGTATGTCAAGAAACTAACCTATGTTCATGTTTTTAATCATAAATAGAGATAAATAGTTATGAATAACCACAATATTTTTTACTCTAGATTCTATCCTAACTAGTTTCTCATTTAAAAAACCACCACATTTTCCTTCACACCCATTATTTACATCGTTCATCCAAGTTTCATCCATTTATTAAAATAAAAAACATATTGTGAGTATAAAAAATTAATAATCAAATTAATAAATTATATGATTATGAAAATTATTCTTTTTATGTATTAAATTATGACACATTATTTCAACTCATGACACACTATGTTCAACTCATATAACTATGTCTTATTATAGGTTGTTATAGATTTTATACTCTCATTCATCATAATGGTTCACAAAGATAATTTGAATTAACAAAACCATATCCCTTGGGAGTGTTAAACCAAGTGCATAGTTAGGCCTCTTTATTGTCCACCAGGTGAAGATAAAGTTAATACCCAACCAATCTTTTCAACATTAATACCCCAAGGTGCATCAATGCCAAAGCATGTATCCACTTGTATGTATCCAAACAGTGATGTGATTTCTAGGAAACCACATAATCACAACATTACTAAAACATTATGATTTTATCCTATACTTAAAATTATACCCTGGGTCTTCACTAATGTTTTTAAATTTTAATCCCCAAAAATAACTAAACCTTTCTCTAATACAAACTGAGGTGATCCAAGTACTACATACATAAATATTACAGCATTTTAGATAAATATTCAATAGTTCACATAATAATACTTGCCATGTAACTGTAAAGGTTTAGTTTATTTGGAGACTAGATATATAATCAACTTATTTTATGAAATATATTCAACATATCCCATAATTTTCTTCTCATATAATACCCTTATTAGAAAAACACTACTTTAAATATTTATTTTTAACTTGGGGAAATAAAAACGTAATAAAAGGTGAGATAAGATACTCAGTAGGGGTAAACATAGGAGATATAAATCAGTTATCATTAGTGAGAATACAATAAACATAAGGGGATGACAATATAATCATAGTAAAAAAAATTCAAACTAATCAATCAAATATCATTGATCATGGGTCATGGAATAATGATTTTTCATAGAAAAATATATAAGGCATAAGAGCATGGAATTGTGAATAATCAATCATGAGTTATGAGAACGTATCATAAACATAAGATATAAGTTTTTGGGATATACATAAGTATAAAAAATCATTTCCTTAGTCTATTTTTGAAACCAATATTATCATAGTGGAAAGGTTCATATAGTGGATTGGACTCACTCCTCATTCCATCATTTACTTAGTTAGGGCTCACTTTCAGGACTATCATTGTGGATAGAGTCCCTTACTGAACTATGTTCAATCCCCATTCTAGTCCATATTATCTCATGTGGTATCATTAATTCCACAATGTATTAAATGGATATATAATTCTAGGCCCACCCATTACATAATAAAACCATATAACTATGATCCACAAGATCATAAAATCATTTATCATTTCATCATAGCATAACTCATGGAAAATAAATAGTTTTAATATAGACTTTGTCATAATTTATTTTTCCTAGGGAAGAGGAAATGGGTTTTATAGAATCATCATTAAAACATCATCATTATAAGTTATACTAAGAAAGAAATTGGGTTGTATGATAAGATAATATAATAATTTAATTATAAAAACACTTAAAATATATTGACATAGAAAAAATACCTTTTGAATATCATTTGAACATTTCTTTGAAAAAAGGGAAAACATCCTTTTTTATTAATAACATTAAAAATTAAAAATTCATAAAATATTGACAAAATAATTTAATTTTAAAATAACCATGGAAACTTTTAAAGGAAACCTAAATGAAAAAAACAGTCATGGTGGTCAGAAAAATCATTCATGTCATATACATTAAAAAATAACATTATTTTTATAATTTTATATAAATTCAAAAATAAGCCTTACATAAAACATTTGAAATTATTCCTCTTAATCATAAGTAAATAAATTAAAATTTAGTAAAAATTATATGTCTCAAACATTTAATTATAGATAAAAATAATCATGAAATTTTTTTAAGAACATGGACATAGAGGATAAAGATTCTAAACTCGAAAAAAAATATGGTCAACTTTTATTAAAAGAATTTTCTCGATCATTTTAATTACCAAATAGAGAAAATTTGTAATAAAAAAATTATAGTAATAACCATATAATAATTAAATTTATGGGTTTTAAAGTATATAGATAATATAATTTCCTTCAATTTAAATTTAACATAGACAATCTTAAAAGAAATGAGATTGTAACATAAACTCTTACTGTTTTGGTTACTTCTGAATCATATCCCGCTTAAAAAATTACTTTAGATAAAAAAATTAAATACCATGACTATAAATAGATTTAGGATATAACATACCAAATAGTAATTATATACACCATATAGTCACAAGTAGGTCCATAACATAAAACATATCTCTATAAAACAATATTGAGATGAAGAACCCATACTTCAAATATCATCTTACTTTAAAAAAATTTAAAACTGCTTTATAATTAATATATATTTATTATAAAAATATTAAAAAAATATTAATACATAACATACTATATTTCATTCCATTATAATTTCCAATTACACTTTTATTAAAAATTCTTCATTAAAATGAACACTCAGGTGAAAATCGGTCGGTTTTCCATGTATATATCAGTTTAACGGTCCCAGTCTCTGCACCTTGGTTATGATTTCATCATATATAAAATATTAATCATATTATAATTATCATATTAATTCATTATATACAATTTTATAATCATACATATAATGTGCTTATAAAAAATATCTTGCATCACTTTATGGAGGTGGTAGTCCATACATACGCACAAGGGATGTTTTCACTTTTGGATGGATCAAAAATAAAAAAAGTTAAATAGTAATTAACCATTAAAAATCATAATTATATTGAAAATATCATATATATACATTAAATGTATCCATATGACCGTCAATTTAAATATTAAATGAAAAACAAATCACATCGCTTTGTGGAGGTGGTAGCCTACACGTATGCACAAAGGATGTTATCATTTTCCAACGTATAGGAAAAAGATATAAAATGGGTATAAAATAAACATGAAACATATAATTATTGAAAATTTATTTATTACATCTTGTTAACATGGTTATATAACATTTTTATTAGGATTTAGAAGAAAGAAACATAAAGAGTTTTAGTAAGAACATATAACTCTTCTTCGAGTCTCCTCCTTTGAAAAGAACTATGAGGATTCTTGGATGGGACTTTTGGGAAGAACATAACCTAAAGATAATGAAAAAATGATATTGGGAGGGTTTTTATATATATTTTTCAAACAAAAAGTCTCAACTAGTGTTGATAAGAGTGGAGAGGAGGTTCCCTTTTATAAGTGAGCTGGGTGGTAAACATGTAAATACTAAGAATTTAAAGATATAATTGTCAGTATAACGGGGAAGTGGCTAAATAATAGCTAAATTTAAAATATGGGGTGATATTGGGTTGAAATTAATTCAAATAATATGATTTAGACATGTTTTAATTTCATTTTAATCCATATATCGTTAACTTAACCCCTCATTAACCCTTTTAATTTTAACGTAGTAATAAATTCTTACCTCAATTACTATTTATAATGGTCAAAAATGAAATTAAAACCATTGAAAAATTTATACACGATTATTCCAAATATATAAATTATTTAATAAATTCAATTTATATAAGTGGTAGAAATTCATTTTAAAATAAGCATGTAAGATTCAACAAAAACCGTTTTTATATAAACGCATTTTTATTCATACAAATAAATTTATTTATTTTTATCACTTAGTAAAAAAATTAAATGAATATTAATATAATTGAATTAATATATTAACTAATAATTTTATTAAAATAATTCATCAATACTAACTAATTTTATTTATTAAGATAAAATACACTCTACTGAGTAAAAACTGTTTTCTAAAAAAATCTCTTTTTACTTTCAAATGATTTTATCTTTAATTAAAACCAATTGATAATAATTTTATAATTTATTATTAATTTTTTTAAATTAAATAAAAATATATTTCATCAAAATCATAGTTCATTAGTGATCAAGTCACAAAATATATATAAAAATACCATACATAAAAAATTTATCTTTTAATATAAAATGATATTATTTTTAAAATTTAAAATTGATTAATTTTTCCCTTGGTATTAATCAATACATTTTCATTAAGTAAATATATTATACATATTTTTTATAATTTTTTTAGTCCTATTCATACACACTAATCCAATGGATAAATATTCACAAACACATTTAATGATAATATTTCAATAGAATATCGTGGTTTGTTTAAACTCAGTGTTATGTATAAATCATGATATCAAAAACATTGAATTTATTTAAATGGTAAATATATTATAAATATTGGGGTGTTACAATAAACATCCCATAATCATTTTCTCCCTTGATTTCTAGATGGAGGCCTCATGGAATCTTTGAGGGGATTTTACTATATTTTGGAAGATAAGAGGAATGAGGGATTTAATTTATGGTCAAGCTCTATAGTTTTTCTATAATTTAAGTTAAATATAATAATGTAAGTGAATATTTTATTTTAATATGAAATTTATAGTGTCATATCAGATATATAAATTGACTTTGTAAGTATTCCATTTTGAGTTTATCTTATGTAATGCATGGGATGTGAGAATTAATCTAACACAGGGGCTAATGTGGCCTATCTAATCTTATATAGATTTCATTTTAATATAATAAAGTATTTTCATTCCATTATTTAATCATATGTAGTGGGTTTTCATGGGAAATTAATCTCATGTAGTAACTTGTCCTTTGGTTTTATTATGACGTAAGATAGCTTGAGAATATAACGGATAGTGATTCTCTTGTAGTTACTTATACACAAAGCTCTAGCGGTGAAGTTATTCTAGCACAACACCTTATCATTTGAGTAATTCATATACAATGGTGATTTAATGGGATTTTATCTTACATATCTCCCAAAATCCCATTTTAATCATATGTCACTATTTGTTAACCATACACAGCTTCAAAATATGTCATTTAATCATTTGTGGCTACTCTAAAAGACTTTTTATCTCATGTAAATAAAATTTCACATAAAAATCATCAGAATACACAAAATTAATTTAAGATTTTTTCTCAAATAATTTCAAAAATAAATAATCAATTGAAATTCATGAATTTTATCATATTTCAAATTAATTATGAATTCAAAAATGTATCAAAAATAACTTTTATTTCTAAGATTTTTGTTATTTATAATTGTTTCTAAATATTCAAAATAAATATGGAAAAAAATTGATTCCCATTACTTCTCCACACTCATTTCATTTATAAGAACCTAGATTTTCTATGAGGTGTGGAACCTTTTGATTTCTAGTCTCTTTGATTTTGACTATATGTGAATGCCTAAGAGGCTATAGTGGAAATAAATATGTTCAGGGCTTGTTCAGATCCTAGAGCCCCATTTTTAAGAGAAAGAAGATTGGTCACACAGTCGGTATAAATAGTATATCCTGGTCTGCATGGAAAAATTAAACCATATGAATAATTTCACTACACAATAGAGGGTGCACGGTTTTCCCTAACCATGCGACCTGGGCAGTATGATCGTGCATTTTTTTATAGTATTTGATAGATTAAAAACACATGGTCATAACATGGTTTTTCTAATTGTGTTTCATGATCATGTGATGCGGTCTTAAGATAGGGAGGGGTGCACAATTGGAGCACAGTTTGGACAACCATGTTGCCAAACCCTGCAACCCAGTTTTTAGAGGGGAAGTGGATAAATTTCACTTAATGTTTTAAATGTTAAACCCTCCTCCTCCTTTAATTATTTCTTATCAAGTGGATAGCCATCTTCCATTTTAAATATCCCATGGAAGCCTAGCCGAGGATTTTCTATATCTCTCTGATCTAGACTCTAATTCCTTCACTGTCAGTCATGTTGAATGTGCAATGGTAATTTATCTATTCATCTTACACCTTTCAGTATTTTACTTACAATTAGAGATGCAATTTTGTTGCAAGATCTTATGACCTATTTTCAGGGAATTCATCTATTCTTTCATTTTCTCCTAATCTTGATCAAATTAGAATCAGATAAGGGGTGAGTGTTCTTTTATTGTCATAATTTAGGTGGAATATACCTTTTCCCTAA
Organism: Viscum album; assembly: GCA_963277665.1. NCBI lineage: Eukaryota > Viridiplantae > Streptophyta > Magnoliopsida > Santalales > Viscaceae > Viscum > Viscum album. Next base: position 1,343,609,691 of record OY728153.1, on the reverse strand, counting down.
AAGTCTAGTTGATTATAGCTTGTTTATGTTGTGTCGCACACTAGAATATCCAAGAGATTCTTCCTAAATAAATTGAACCCTGGATTAAATTAAAAATTCATGTTTAAAACATTTCATAACACTCTTATATAAGGTTGGAGGTAGTTGAACTCAACTTGAACTTCCTATGGAGATAGTTCTACCTTTTTATCATGATTATGCCACCCTTGGGGTGTGATAATCTCAACATTTATAATTGAGAATTGAAGGGGTAATTAAAGTGAATTATTAAGGGTTGTAAACACCTTGTATAACCATGTAATTTATATATTAAAGGTATAAATTGTTGAATCCCTTGTCTTGTATATGATTAAAAAAGTATTTATGAATTGGTGAATGAATTCGTTTGGATTCCTTGGACATTTCTACTCCTTGAATCCCATTTAATTATCTTTCCTGTATGCCATGGAAATTTCTACTCTGTGGATCCATTTACTTGATTTATATGATATGTTAGGATGCCTTTCATATTTATACTCCATGTATCCAATGAAAAAATAGGATTTATTGGATATTTCTACTCCTTGGATCTAGATTAATCGACTTATTTGGATTCCTTGGACATTACTACTCCTTTGATCCCAGTTACATGATTCATTAAGCTACTTTGGTCATTTCAACTCCTTGGATCCTGATTACATGGTTTACTTGGATAACTTGGACATTTATACTCCAAGAATCTAGTTTAACTAGTTTACATGACATGATAATATGCCTTGGACATTTCTACTCCTTGGATTTGACACATTAGGATGACATGGACATTTATACTCCTTGGATCCTATTTACTTATTTTACTTATCTTACTCATTTGTTTTGGAAATTTATACTCCTTGGACCCTAGCCCATATAGTCCCAATACATGATTACTTGATATATGGAATTGTTGATGTTATTTGACATGCATTGAAGATAACCTTGTAACCTAGAATCTATTAACTATGCAGTGCCAACCAGGGGAAGCAGATCCTAGGTGCCCAGATCAATCGACGAATTCTTCACCAAACCCATGAAGGGGAGTTTCGGGATCACCCAAACTCAATGGAATTGACCAATATCAAAGGAGTAATGGCTTGGCTATTTATAACCCCAAAATTACAGCATTTAAAACCACTATTTAAAATAATCTATTTAATTTTCTATTCAACCAAAAATTAAAGGCATAGTCATTGATTTCTCCCCATTAATTCATTATAATTGAAACAGATCAAACTAGTGATGATTATCAAGGTTTTAGAAATTAACGGGTTTGGTCATTATGGTATACACATTTTAAAATTTCTTTTATTTAATATTTAAATTAATAATAACAATTTATTAAAAAAATATTAAATAACTTAACCTAATGAGGGATATGACCAAACATCTAACATACATAAATGTTTTGTCTCACCTAGGGTAAACATTATGTTATATACCGAATGGTGGTCTCTCTTTTCTTATACAATGCACCATTTGAGAGATATTAATTATTTATAATTTAAAAATTGGAATGATAATATAATTATATATAAAAATGGTATTATCATGTGTGATGTTTCCAAACACTTGACATGCATAACATTTATACCCCACCTAGGGTAAACACCAAGTTCTGGACCTAATGATTATCTCATATT